>FR990030.1:2143256-12143256 GCA_905404135.1 Hesperia comma
TATCCTACTACGCTCGCTTACTGATGACGGCGCGTTCCCTTACTAACAAAGTCGGGCAGCCGAATGCTGAATCTGCTAAATGTAAATAATGAAGAAAACTACAACTTATGACTCGGTGTATTGTAATCCATATACTTGCCCCACATCATTTTTGCAATCTTTCCATATCTGTTCAAATAAATTGTTTATCGTATGAATTACTTTGCTTGTGCATATATTATACCAACTAGCTGACCTGGCAAACGTTGTTTTGCCAAAAAAATGTTAAGGGTTAACAACCCTTATCACTTAGGGTTATGAAAAATAGATAGTAGCCGATTCTCAGACCTACTGAATATGCATATAAAATTTGGTAAAAATCGGTAAAGCCGTTTCGGAGGGGTCAGGTAACTAACATTGTGACACGACAATTTTATATACTCGTATATAAGATTATCTTAACACGTTAAAATAGAATACCTACCTATAATTTTAACGAAACAAAACAGACTCCAATATTGACAAGTAGGTACTTAAAGCCTGTAAAATTTTAGGATTCTTTCGATTTTCCTGGGAGTGCATCGTCAAGTAATTTAATGGCAATGGGACCACTTTGGAAGTACGCTCTTTCGTTGATAAAAAATAAAAAACATATGAAAATCAAACGACTCTGATACCAATTTAAAAATATACATGTACATCATACATGTTTGGGATCGGAGCAGGGATAATTTAAGGATGGATTCTGCACTCATCCTTTTAAAAGTCATCTAATTATTCATGTACCCTAATTCCTACCCTTTTCGACCTACCAGTTATAGTCATTTCAAGTTTTCGTAAATCATGATGATGTGTTTATAATCGAAAAAAGCATTGTCTTAAAAATCTGTGAAAGAGCTGATGGTCTTCAGACAACAGAACAAATTGTTTCAATCATAATAACTTAAAACTCTCAATTATCACCTTTTAAACAAACAAAACGAATTAAAATGGGTTCACCCGATTAGGACAGGTTATTATACTTATGCCACCAATCTTTTCAAAACAGAAGTAAAAGTGAAACTTCTCCTGTTGTACTACAGCAATCTATGAGAGAAACTCCGAGACCGGCTTCACGTCGCAGTTGGTTTGGGTTTGGGATAATTCGTATCATATTTATAAACACCTAACACTAAACTAACTGAAGCCTGGTGTGGGATAATTCGTATCACATTTATAAACATAGATCTACACTAATTTAACTGAAGCCACATTTTACTAAATCAATATAGAACCATACATACACCATTACGTAGTTTACACAGTTGTAGCGTTACTAAATACAATTAAGTATTCGATTGACAATTTCAGTCTAGTTTAAAATTTGGTAAACGGCAGATGTGACGCGGTCTATTGGGCGGAATGTTAGGAAATCGTGTCATTATTTTGGCATTATTAGCTGTAGTTAAATCAGCTAGAATACTGGTAGTGTCGCCGATACCAGCATCAAGTCACCATGCTGTGTTTTGTGCCTTAATTCAAGAACTTGTGAAACGGAACCACGAAGTAACAGCGATAACAACCGGCCGGGTGTTCCCAGAAGGTCTGTCGCCAGACAATTTGACAGAAATCAATTTAAAAGATATGTCGTATGCGATAGCGTTCAATGTGGCAAAAAACATTTCAAAATCGGTCGAAAGTAATTTTTCAAAAATAAAACAGGGTATTCATGCGCTCGTAAAGCTTTTCCTGAAACAACTAAAAGAGGAATCAGTCCGAAAAATGTTTGAAGATAAAAAGAAATCATTTGATTTACTGATTGTAGAAGCTGGCGTGCCCGGTGTTTTGATATTATCGCATATTTTTAAAGCCCCACTTATTTTATTGTCTACTGCTGGGGCATATCCCGGTGATATGGAAATTATGGGTTCAGAAACACATCCACTTTTATTCCCGGTGCATTTTCGCCAAAGGATATACAATCTTACTATTTTGGAAAAGATCTGGGGATTATACATCGAAGTAGCCTATAACGTTGAGCACGACAAAGTAAAACTGGATTATGATAGAGAGCTCAAAGATTTGTTAGGAAAAGACACACCTCCGTTCGATGAATTGAAAAATAACGTCCATTTATTGTTACTGAATGTACATCCGATGTGGGTCCATAACCAGGCAGTGCCTCCAAACGTTGCTTATATTTGGGGTATTCACAAACCATCCGAAAAAGTGTTGCCTGAGGTAAGACTAATGTTTATTAAATTCATACTGTAGTGTAGGGGACAAGTTCTCATTATTTTGTTCTTAATTTTTACTAGCTGATGTTCATATTAATTTAATCTTACTCCTTTAAGAATGGAAATGTTAAATTCTTAAAACAATTACGGCATACCCAGAAACACCCATCAAAACTTTTAATGCTCTATACTAGCTTTTGCCTAACACTCGTTTGCTATCTAAAGGCCATTAGAAGAAACAGCTGCTGACAGAGATACGAGTTTAGTCACGCTTAGACAGCCTATTCTGTTATTGTCAATATTTGTACTCGTATGAAATATGACTTATTTGGTACTTTAATACTATCTTTTGATGACATTAAAATTAATTTGCGCTTCGTATTGTTATCATTATTATTATTATTAGTGAATATTTGAATTGTGTTTGATTGAGAATTGAAGATTGATTGCTGTCTGGGTGCATTTTATTTAAATAACATAGGCAGATATACTTACACATGGGTACATTTTGTACCTATGTAGGTAATGTCCTTGAAAATGTTGATGTATAATAATTACAAATTAAGTTGTACCTACCCAGGGAGCAGATTTTTGCTCGCTGGTTGTATCATGTACAAGTATGATTATAATGACAATGTTTTACAAGTTCAATGAATTAAATATGTAACAGATGTATTGAAATAGAAACAACACATTAAACACGATAATTCGATAACATGATGCCAAAACCACCTGTGCTGAGTTTTTGCATGGTTTATACTTATACAATACTTAATTGTCATTAAAATATAAAATTATCATTAACTCATTACTTATTTATTTTTACTTTCAGGAACTCTTGTCTTATATGGATTCGTCTAAACATGGTGTTATTTACGTTAGTTTCGGTTCAATCTTCAAAACCTCGGAAATCCCACCCGAAACCGTTAAAACATTTGTGGAAGTATTTTCTCGATTACCGTACAACATTCTGTGGAAGTGGGACGCGGACGAGCTACCTGGGAAATCAGACAACATTAAAATATCTAAATGGTTTCCTCAGAACGACATTTTAAGTATGTATCAAGATTTTCTTTGTAACAAAGCTTGTGTAAAAGGAACGTAACGTAATGGAGGTCATTACCTTAAGTTCATGCATTTTATTTAAGTCCATTACATTTCATAAGTCTTACCTAATATGTAGTTTTTTTATTTTATTTAAACAATGATATTTTGATGACAGCTGAAAACTATTCCAACGTTGCAACGTACGCGGACGAGCAAAACATTGATTGCATTTCGACAGCTGATAGTGCTAGACCGCAAAATAGCCTTTCATGACGTCATTTTGTCGCCCTATGCTATGCTGCATTCATATCTGCAGACATCGTGCGTGGCAGACACGCCGCGTGGCTGACAAAATAATATTCTTTCATACACTTTATAAGGACGTATTCACATTTAACGCGCAGACACGTGCCGGCGCCGGCCAGCATTTTCAACGAGAATTTTTTGTCTGCCAGGTGACGTGTCTGTAGATATCAATGCAGCATTAGTAGTCTTAATTGAAGATAGTTTAATATTGTAATAATATCATAAATAATTGTTTTCAGAGCATCCGAATCTAAAGTTGTTTATCACTCACGGAGGCCTACAGTCCACAGATGAAGCGATAAATGCCGGGGTGCCTCTCATCGGCATTCCACATTTTGGGGATCAACATTATAACACAGAGAAATACGTTTATTTCAAAATCGGCATTCAATTGGATTACAAGTCCATCACGACTGAAAACCTTGAAAGTGCCATCAACACTATTTTAACAGACTACAACAGGTTTAAACTTACCTAAATACTAAGTCTAAATATTATTTTCTTATGTTCCAAAAAATGTTTTTGGTTAATTATTTATTATTATAGTTTTTTAATAACTTACATTAAATTAACGGATATAATGGTACGGATTAACCGTAAAAAATTTCCGGTGAAGATATGTAATTTGAGTTAGGTATACACAAACACATTCACACTCATTTTTTAATATTCTCAGCGGGAAACTAAAAAATCTGATTAATAGAATAAAAAAGGGAACATGGCTCCAAATTCAGATTTGCGCTAGATCGCAAGCGCGGTACGCCCAAGTCTTGTCAGTGTTTGTGACGCAAACAATAATTCCGTAAATACTTACATAGGTATGTTGTGTTCCAGCTACAAGGCGAACATAGCGAAGCTGCGCGCGGTGATGCAGGAGGCGCAGACGCCGGCGCTGCAGCGCGCCATCTGGCGGGTGGAGCACGCGCTGCGGCACGGCGGGGCGCGCCACCTGCGCGCGCCCGCGGCCGGCCTGTCGTGGGCGCAGTACTACGCGCTGGACGCCGCGCTGCCGCTGCTGGCCGCGCTGCTGCTGCTGGCCGCGCTGGCCGCGCTGGCGCTGCACGCCCTACACGCTCGCCTACTGACGATGGCGCGTTCCCTTACTAACAGAGTCGGGCAGCCTGCCGAAGCTGCTAAATATAAATAATGTAGAAAACTAAAACTTGTACTTCAGTAAATCATAATTCAACAAAACAGCGAAACGGCAATTGAGAAAGGAATAGAAGTAGGTAGGTAATACTTTTTGTATTACTCTAAAATCACATTTTTTAAGATAAAATGATTCAACCTTTGTTGTTGACCTTGCTCGTAAGTTTTTTTTACTGTACCCCACCTACCCTCTGAGACTATAGTCATTTACATAACTAGAAGTAAATGACACTTTGGCTATAAGAAAACTATGTATTGTAACCATATTGTAACTTTAAGATTCCGTGGTTGTACCATCACCCGCCTACGAGTATGGTACTCTTATACAATGTGGTATTGTTATGTTTAGAAAAATGTGGATATGATTATAATTACTATTAGAGTTAAATATTCAATATCCTGTATCGTTAAGAACTCTATTCCTTAACGATAGCAAGAATAGCAACATATCTGTAAGCGAATTAAAACAAGGTTCTTGCAACAATTATTAACTGAATTAAAATAATTATTACTTGCAACAATTAGGGTAAGTGCTCCAGTGAATGAACACTTAAGCATCTAGTGAACTTTAAAAAATAATTACTATTATGTTTCCTCTAATGCATACAGCCCATAGCTAGTTTTTGGTGTAAATGGTGTAATACATTCAAAAATAAGGTTTAGGTTCGTTTCACCATATGTGATGAACAGTCTTTTAGATATTAGCGATAAACAGAGAAATCCCCAAAATCCTAGTGAATGAACGAAATTTTCTAGTGAATGAACAAAATAAATCTAGTGAATGAACATATTTTTTCTTTATTAATTACGTCACAAAAAGTTTATTATTATAGTAAATGCAGACAAAAAATGGCCTTGCTCTTTTTGACGGAGACACAGATATCATCACCGGGCGACACATCTTACCTATGCTACCCTGGTCATAGGAGTGACCACACCGCCTAACATCCCGCGGTGTGAGATCTCGCTGAACGATATACGATTATACTTTTTAGTCAAAAGTCGGTCAGACGAGCTCTACTGTCCCTCGATACCAAGAAGTCGAGTGGACCGGATGGCATTCCCGCAGTGGTGCTAAGGCGTGTGCTCCCGAATTGACTCCCATTTTAACGCGCCTTTATATTCACGCTATCCTACACCACGGGAATAGTACCGTCTTCGTGGAAAGTAGCCCTAGTTCATCCTATCCCCAAAAAAGGCGATCTTATTGACCCGGTCAATTACAGGCCTATCCTATAGCGATAAGCGATAAGGAGGGAATGCTTGCTAAGGTGATGGAGCGTATTATAAGTAAATGCCCAGCTCCTAGGATATCTAGAGGATCGCCAGCTGATCAGTAACCGGCAGAACGGGTTTCGTCACGGCCGTTTAGCTGGCGATCTTTTATGCTAAAATTTAGCATATCTTACTCGCCGGTGGGCTCAGGCCCTTGATAGCATGCCCCCGTTGCTTTTGTTTTGTTCATTCACTGGAGCACTTACCCTATTATGCATTGTTACAATTGTTGCAAATCCCATTTTGTAAATTTAAAACTAGTGGCAAAGGCGTTATATGAGTACTTGAAAATCCTCCTGGACTCATTAGTGGAACCTAGCAGTGGAACCAACGGTCCGAAAGGGTTATTATGAGGAATATTTTAATAACTTGACGATTATTTAAAAGATGATGGAACATGAGTTTGATGTCACAGAAGTAAGAAAACTTCATCGGAAGTTTCTTGCCACTTTTTCTTCTAAGGCCACTCATGGTACAAAGAGTTGAAGTGATGGCATGCTTTAGAAATTGAAAAACGTTTTTGTAACAAAACCATCTTCGAATTAAAGTTAAGATGAAGTTTAAATGAAGAAAAACTCAAGGAAATAGTAACAAAAACTTTATTTACAGTTCAATTACAAATATTACAATACAACTATCAATAAATTAAGTTCTCAAATTAAAACTGTTGACAGATCTTGAAACAAATCAACATAGATTTTTTTTGTAAAGAACTCCATATAATCTTTGGGTATCATAAACTAAAAAAGAATTAAAATGATTTGGAACTATAGTGAGGCCACGATGAGAATGCGTTCCTGACACATGTCAATTCGTAATGACTAGTGATGTACAATAAATAACATTATGCATTGTAACAAATAACAATAACAACATGCATTCATTATGCATAATATTTATTCAATTTATATGTTGTTATTTTTAAAGGAATTATGTTTCAATATATTCAATAATAATATTCGTTATGTAAATAAAATTTTAAGGAATCAATAAATTGAATTTAATCATAATTTTGAATGTAATCAAGAGAAAAAAATTAAAATGTTTTATTTATTTATTTTATTTTCATTTGATTCACCTGAGTGATATTATAACACAAATTTTCCTAAGCTATGTGTGGGCGTACCTTTATTATAATAATATTATTAACTATATTGAATACTTAGTACATTATATAATGTATTATAAAATTATAACGTTTTATTTTATATTTTACCGACATTGTATTAAGATTACAAAAATATTCAATTACAATTGCCTTGTTATTATGTCACATCACTACAAAAACAAAAAGTTGATATGACATGGATATAACATTGAACGAGCGCCGTTTGATGTGGTTTTCTTTTAAAAGGTATTGTTTTTATATTTGTTATTTAAGTAATTGTAATAATTTTAGCCCAAGATTAATATAATTATTGTAAGTTGGCATAATTATTCGATTTAATGTTTGTTTTTAATGTTATCACTCGTTAACAAGGCAATTAAAAGATATTAAAAAATTGTCAATTAATTGTACGCCAGTTACATCGCCCAGTCGAATGACAGACTTCAGGAACGCATAGTTAGCGCGGCCTCACTATAATTAAAAAAATCTTACAATTCACAATACAGTAGGTAACTATATGAAGTGCCAAGAAATGAAAAAGAATTATTATTCTTCAATTATCCCAATATTTTTTGAACCTGCTCAATTTAAGTGTTATTTAAAAAGTTATATTGTATGTTATAATGTCATATATTTAATTCTTCTATTGGTACAAGTATGTCACATACCTATTCATTTAAGTATCTCCATGCTAGTGAGGCACCATGCTAAATGGAATTGATTTTTTCAAGTTAATTATCAATAAACAAGCCATTGTCATGGAAACCATTCACTGTCCCCCTTCCATATCATATAATATGCAGTAGCAGCATATAATATGCTGCTACTGCCTGACTCTACATTAAGGTTGTTCCCTTTCCTTCATGGCTGGCAACCAAGATATTACATTATATGACCATCATATCCATAGAACATTAACACTTGCCCATCACTGTAATTATTGACTTATCATTAAAAACTATCATGAAATTACAATATGACCTTTCATTGAATTGCTAATAACAAAACATGATTTAGTTTTTAATAAATATCTTTTACTGCACAGAAATTATATATCAACACATTCCTTGGCAGTGACTCAGGATTTTTAAAATGTCCATTAGCAGTTTATATTGAAAATGCTGAGGACTGACTTAAAACAATAAAATAGATTATTTTAAGTACATTATGTTTTAAAAAAGTATAATTGGAATGTGTTTTAAATCCTGTTTTTTAATGTATGCATTCAAAAATGTTCATGCCAATATTCATTATAGTATTTTTGAATAGAGATAATACATTTCTACATTTTCTTTGACATTTGAAAACCTAAGAAAATAAATTATATCACACTTCTAAGGTAAAATATTAATACTATATTGTTTAAATATTGAAGCCCATTTTCCTCATGCATGCCTTGTGTTCTTCTATCAATGGTCCACAGTTCTCCTCACCATTCTCAACAATGCTGAAAATAACAAAATTGTATTATTAACATCAAGGAAATTAAAAGGACAAAGGAAAAAGTGAAATAAAAGTTCTGTTTCCAAAATATTACATAAGTTGTTTTTAAACATGAGATGCTTAAAATTTACAATAAATGCATTATATCGTAGGTTAGTCCTGCACTAACCTTATGACTGATGTTGATACGTAGATGCCTAACATTACAAAATATTAATTACTTCAAGATTTAAAACTGAGTGTAGGTACTCAGTTGCTGTTCAATTATAATTTAAATGCAAATATAAGTTTCCCAGAAATTGGTCTAGCTATTAAAGAAAGGAAGATATTGCGTAATAATAAACAGGAGACTAACCGAAAATAACCTTACCATGCATCTCTTGCTCGTTTTGTTTCAGGACACGCGCAACACGCCTTACACTTGGGTTTCTCTGCACCAGCCGGTGCCGGCGCCTCAGCCACTTTCACTTCCACTGCCTTTGCACTAGCATTACCCATTTTAAATATTTAAATCCTTTGAATTCACTTTACTCGTCTTGTAATGATCTGACTGAGATCTCCGTCTCCGTCTCCGTATTTTACCGTTTACGACCAGGGTTGCAAAACGAGATATAAGAAATTCGGTAGGGTTGCCATAAAAAAATCGGTAGATTTCGGTAGATCTTTTAATACATTTATTTAGAGGTATAATTGCATGAAATTCATATAATAATAAACGTATTTATATTTACCACTTTTCCGAGGACATCAATCACATAAAAAAATCATAACAATTATCACTACCTTTATACCTAATGCCATGGATGTAAAGTCTAGATGGGCCCGTAACATACATAAGGCGCACGGCGAGTGGTCAACATTGGGTTGTGTGATTGAGTGATTGATCAAGTCAGTCTGTTGTAGACAGCAGCGAGGTACACATCTTCCTTACGCAAAATTGATTTCAGTAATTACGTCCGCAAATGTAGAAAATATGGCTTCCTGTGCCTTCAAAAATATTCTAACAATTCAAGAAACACAAATAAAGTCCAAAGGAATCACATTTCATTATGTAAACATTAAATTGTAAATTATTTTCACTATTTCTAAAATAATAACTAAAGTAAAATGGCGCGTGACATATGTAAGAGTGACAAAGACAGCACGACTAAAACTTCGAAACGCGGAAGCGAGATATCACTATGTAATCTGTTCGTTTTCAAATATAGTAACAAAATTCCATCGCGCCAACTTCACGCACAAACCGATTCGATTCAAAATTGGATTGTTCCAACTTGACGCACATTCGAACGTGCAAGGCCCGTCTAGGTATATATGTCTATGCCTAATGCTTTGTTGCGGCGCTACTTTTGGTCGTAGCGTGATATTATATAGCCTATAGCCTTCCTCTATAAATGAACTATTTAAAACAAAAAGTTTTATTTAAATCTGAACAGTACTAATTCCTGAGATTAGCGCGTTCAAACGAAGTAACAAAAAACTTTTCCTGTTTATATTAATCGGGAGATATTACTTCGAAATCGGTATTTCGGTAAAAGGTAGTCATTTTCGGTAGATCTACCGAAAAATCGGTAGGTTTTGCAACCCTGTTTACGACAATTCCGACCAACGTCACGTCCATGGTCCGTACATTGATCTATAGCGTCCGTACAGTGACATATGATTATACGTCAACGAGACATTATTGACATTGCGACTTGCGAGCTTGCGATTTCGTGAACTTCACGACACAAATTGTTTGCCATTAATGTTGCGTTCCATTAAACGCTTAAAACGATCACGCCACGATCTGATTTTCAAATTCCATTAGCATTAATAGGGTAGGTACTTTCGGTAGTGAAAAATAAACTTGATTTTCCTAATAAAAAGCAACAAATAATATATTTCGGCAAAATAAACACGCTTTCTCGCCTTAAAATAAAATAAAATATTGATTCTTTTTTTATTTCCGGAAAAACGCTGTCAGAACTTGTCAGCCATTTTGATGACGTAATAATGGCAAATTGTACAGTGCTGAGTGCCACAAACTTATCTGACCTGGTGGCCAAAATTGGAACTAATGCAAATGTTATACTGTTGTCAGAAAAATACCAAGACAGTAGCGCCACCCTTACCGGGTCAAATAAGTTTGTGGCACTGTATGTAAGACCGGCATTCATTCAAGTTGATAAGCACGAAACTGAACTGACAGTTTGGTTCTTGGAGGAATAGGTTTGTCATCATGACTCACACCAATGCCTCTCGCTCTCGTGTTTTAAGTCACGTGACATACCGATTAAAAATTTCGAATTTTAATATTGTTTTTTAAAATAATTATGTGTTTTTATGACTCAAAATCAGAATATTACAGTATATTTCTACATAAATTTTTATTTTTATCAAATTTCATACTTTATTTTTCATTACGGAAAGTACTCTATTGCATTATCCTGAACATGGAGACGAAATAAAGAGAATCGCCTTACATAAAAGAATAGTTTATAACATGTCCGTAATCAATCATAATCTGCTAAGCCCCCCACAACAGCGCTAGCCGCTATAGCAGCGGTCATCACACTTTACTGAATAAAGACCATACTAGGGCACACTTTTCTGCCTAAGGACTGCAGTAGACTTTATTTTCTACATAAGTAGTTGATCAAACTCCCGTATTTATAAACTCGACAACTCAAGTTTAAAAAAATAGTTAAAAATTACCCTCTAGCTACCTACATTGCTGCCACCTTTAATGTGACAAGTTGAGCAAAAAAGCTTACTGACTGACCGATCATCAAAAGTCTAAGCGCCCTAACGCACTAGCGGTTAGCCGCGAGAGCGGCTAGCCGCGCGGCTAACCGCTTTTGCATTTTAATATGCAACCGCCTGTGATTGTACGCACCTAACCGCCACCAATTTTCGACCGCGGCGGTTGAATGGAGAGATGCGGCCCGCTTCGCGGCAGGCCGCCACCTTGTTTATACGCACTGGCGGTTCAGTGGTGCGGCCTGCCGCCGAAGAGTTCGTACGTTTGACATGCACAGCCATGAACTTCGATACAGAGAAATTCATAGTTGAAATTCAACAAAGATATGCTATTTGCAATTGAAAAGGAGCATTTTATAAAAATAAAGATTTAAAAGGGAAACAATGGAACCAACACTTTTTCGAGTGTTCCAACCGCTCTACGCGGTTTCATCGCGTTTGGCCGCCGTAGCGGTCAACCGCTATTTAAACCGCTTCAGGCGGCTAGACGCTGAAACGAACCGCTTAGGCGGCTAACCGCTAGTGCGTTAGAGCGCTAAGGGACTTCTAGCCACAGTTTCTAGCAGACATTGAAGCTTCAAAGTACAATTAGTGTGAATCAAGGAAAAAATTTAATTTTTTTTATCTTCGGTTCAGTTTTCTAGATACATCAACTGCATAAATAACTTTTTAATTCCATATATAATCCTAGCTCCTAGTATAAAGTAGTAAAAATTGCCCGAAATGTCATAATTACTTACGTTTGACGAGTGTAGAATTAAATTCTAAGCATTGAGATACTATGTACTAAAATTCTAAGTAAAAAAGTAGAGATATCTACAAAAGGAAACGAGATCCCATAAAAAAACATTACTTGTCAAAAAATTACTTGTCAAAAAACCAAGTCTTGCAACTAAATTTTCCTACCGTAAAAAGTTTTGAGATCCATGTAATACCAAGTTGGTTATTAATTTAATAATATAATTTCATTTCCCATAATAAATCCTTACATAGGGGACCTTCTGTCTTAAGTTGTTACGTAATTATCTGGCCTAACAACATCTTATGCCCCGGCTATACGCACCGTCTTGCCTGCGAGCATGCCTGCTGCACATCTATTCAATCACAATGAAATAAATATTATTCTAATGCTACGACTCCATTAGTGTATGCGTTCAAGTTACTCTTCGGCTCCACCTGCACCTTAACGCGTTAATTAGTGCACTAAATTTAACCACACCTTGGTTAAATTAGCGCGCTAATTGTATACGGCATTACTAAGGGCATTAAACGTTAACCGCTAAATAGGGTGTCGGTTTTTTCGACACATCAAAGAGTTTTTAGCGCCGAATTTAGTGCTCTAAAGAAAGAGCGAGACGACACGATATGGTAGAACAAGGATGTACGCCTAATATGTTTTAGGCGGGAACGGGACAGCGCGAAATTCGAAAATGTCGATGTAGCCAAGCGTCCTTAGTGCGTTAAGCTACGCGTAGTTCGACATTTGCAATTCGAAAATTTAATTCAATTTACCTCCAAATTACCTCACAGTTATCATTTTATTTTAAAAATAATATTTCTGTTTTTTTATTACTGTCCTATCCCATTTTTCGAATAATTGAACCAGAACTATTTAAATTTGGCTTCACTTGAAATCAAAAAGGTTACATTGCAATTCGACCAATACCCACATGTTACATCCTCACACAGTCAATATTAATGATAATAACGAATAAATAAATAAGGGAGAAAATGATTACAACATGTACTGAAGAATTCTGAAACCTTTAATCGGACAAGCAAAACTTAATAATACTCGTGCACATTTTCCTTAAAACTAAAAACTAACTAAAATGCATAACCTTCCAACTCATAACCTCATATTCTGTACTCATTGCTTGTTAAAAATTGATATTTCTTAGATAGTTAATTCATAATCAGTACAATAATCTTCCCTTTACATAATCAAACCTTAAAATGATAGATCGAAATCACAAGTTCATGATTAAAACAATTATTAACAAGTTTGATTCTAAAACAAAAGTAAGTGAACGGTTCGATACATAAGTTGCGGTATGTTGGTTGGTTTAATATCCTTCCTTTATTATGCACCAAATCAGTACTTACAATAGATCTATCAAAATATAATTCTAAAACAAAATAGCATCCACAATAAATTAGCATGTTAATATGGTTAAAATCAAAAATGCACACGTATAAAAGTAAAGTAAAAAACCTAAATTCATAATCACGACACACAATAATCGTTTGTAAATATCAAATGTTAACTGATTAAAATATTTCAGCGGCGCGACGGGGCTCAAATGTTTCTGACGTCTGATAGTGATCGCTGAACTAAAGGGGCTTGTACAATGAAAGTGGCTTAGCCAATCTTGCGCCATTTTGGTTTTTTCAAAAGTTGAAACTCGCGATGAAACATTTACAAATGGGTAGGCGTAGGACACTTAAATAAATAATAATAAAAATTTGGTAGACATGAAGTGTTGTGTTACCAAGATTTTGGAGGTAAAAATTAAATGTACTTAATTACGAGATCATTTAAGTGTCAACTATCCATTTTAACAAGTTCATCGTGATACAATTTCGATAAAATAAAAATGGCGAACGAGTGTATATGCCGCTAGTGACACTAAGGTTTATATCCCCTTCAACATGTTTAATGAGTCCTACATAAAATCAAGTTTAGTCATAATTCCTTCAATGTAGTCCAAATCGTTGACAATACACTTTGATGAGATGATTTAATTGTAGTCAATCGCCAATTACGATCGTCCCTTTAATAATCATATTATTTAAAATATGAAATTAAAATGAGCATATCTATTGGCCGAACTCGATAAAAATACAGATGTTAAACAAATTTGCTTGAAAATAATCAAATCTTAAAACGGAAGATGGATTTAAAATTGTATCAAAAATGAAAGTAACTATCAACTATTGTGTTAACTTGTAAATAAAACGGTGGGTTAAAATCAAAAAATAAAACATGCTCTCGCCTAAATACGATTAACAATTCCATAAATACTATAACCTTATGCTAAGTCTTACAACAATAATCGGCAATCGCCTGTTTACTTCAACAATTCACAGTCTATGGTAGAGATCAAAATCGTCGTATCGCTTTAAGCTACTATAAAATCTATAAAAAAAAAACTAAACAATAATAACTATATTTTAAAATCACTAACTTTAGTTGGGTAGAGAAGTCACGCTGCGCTTGGCTCATCGCGAGACTTGTCCATTCGATCGTAAATTCACGTGATCGTCAAATGAACCACGAACAATAGACCATACTCTCGTACTAATCAGTCTTGAATTACTTTTTCAGATCAATTTATTCTCGATTAACAATATAATTGTTATTAGGTAATATTAAACTCTTGGAGTTATTACAGTCAGTTAAAGATTGAAAAGTACATAAAGTAGAACTTTCCGTTAAAATAACTATCGAAATTGTTACGTTTAAATTATTACCCGATATGTTTTTCGTAACCATCATGGAAACTCTAGTCTACAAAATTTAGATAGTTAAGTTAATGGATGAGTTAATAATGAAGGCCAACGAATCATTTTTAACGAAATCACAACCATTCTTATGTAGTAAAAAAATATTAATATAATGAATAAATAGGACTTATAGATAGAATCTGAAACACCAAATTTTGTACTACATAAGAAAGATTAACAAGTTACTCTACATTCTGAAATTCACTTAGCTAGCGTCACATAATGGAATTTATTAGTTCCATGAGATAACCTTCAGCAATCCGATTTGTATTAAATCAGTGGAAAGTACAACACTGCTACCAAGTGCCGCTAAGTGTATGTAAGAATGTAGCCGTACTTTATTGTAGGATATGTACAGTTCGCGGCGCCTACCATTTGTCCTGCGCGAGCGCAGCCGTGTTGTATTGCGGCGGGGAGTTGATGATCTTGCGCTCGGTCGGTGTGCCAGCACCTTTATATGCGCTCGCTTGTTTTTGGAGCTCTGAAAAATTAATAACGAGTTTTCTTTTACGACTAGTGCAACTATTAATTGAATGATAAATAATGTAAACCGATTATAGTAAATCTAACGAATCTAAAAATCGCTATCTTAAAAGTTAAACACCCAAATGTATTTTCTACGAGCTGTGTTCGCAAATTCGTTCCTGCCCTTTTTTACCCCGAGAATATCAAAAAATCCTCTCTTTGCTCTCCTACACACCCAATCTAAGTAACATACATGTTAAAGTTCAGCTTCTTGCGACCAGTAACTTCAGCTGTGCATTGTCTGTCAGTCAGTCACTCAGTAACGGAAGAATTTTATATGCATATTGATAGTTAGGGTCCCCGCAGACTGACTGCAGCCACCGGCGGCTGTGGCGCTGTTGCGCTTCTTTTTAGAAGCGCGATCCGGCCAACAGCCAACAGCTCCAATAACAGTGAGCAGAATTCAGCCGAAGCAGCTGTTGGCCGGATCGCGCTTCTAAAAAGAAGCGCCACAGTCGTCGGTGGCTGTGGCCAGTTTGCGGGGACCCTTATTCAGTACATATTCGATAATGTTGTATAAATAAGCATAATTATAGATACTGTAACATGTAGGTACATATTCTACAGTTACCGGCGATAACGAGCAGCATCTTGCGGCGCGCGCCGAAGGCTGCCACGCCGATTTCGCTGAGATCGGCCTCGCTCAGCGACGCGAACGTCGACAGGTCCAGCTCGTGCTGCTTGAACAGGTCTGCAAACACGTACGGTTACAGTACAGTATACTGGGCTTATTGAGTGGTTCTACTTGCTTATTGAATGGGAATGACATATAATTTAACAGGTGGTCAGTGGTCATGCGAGTAATTATAATCCTTGTGTACGATAAATTATCAACATCTTTTTTACTGTTCACACAAGGATGACTTGCGTAACAAGGAGTCGTAGGAGCACAGGTAGAAGGCAGCATCAAAACTTGTGACAGTTGGTTTAATAACTAGTTTGGACACCAATGCACATTGGACCGCATGTTTAACGTATGCTCTAGGCTCTAGGCCTCCTCAGAAATGAGAAGAGAATCTAGGCCAGCAGTACGCCATGGGATAAAGCCAAAGTCAGCCAAGCTGTGTAGTGCAGCTTCTAATTTCCGACAATTGAGATTACCATTAAACGCACCAATGAAGCCTTATGGTGGAACATGCTCTAAGCCTCCTCAGTTTGTGAGAGAATCGTGCCACATAGTATAGTAGGTACCTACCATTAATAGATTGAAGGCAATATAAAATACATAAGAAGAGCATACCAATATATTTGTGCAAGCCGATATCCCGTAGTAAATCGTAGAGTTGCTGGTAGCGGCAGGGCTTGGCGGGGTGCCCGGGGGTCGCGGGGGTGGCGGGGTGCGCGGGGGTGGCGGGGTGCGCGGGGGGCGAGGGCGACGCCGCCGTCTCCACGATGTTCGGCCGCACCAGCTCCGACCTGTTCCAGCCTTTCTCCGGCTAGGGGTGAGGAATATGTTATTGTTTGTATTGGTGGTAGCAAGTACTATAACGACACCAGGCCTTGGTTGGAACTAAGCTTAAACTCAGGAGTGAAATTATGATAATTGATTACGACGGCTGTTTGTTAATTGTGTCAAATATATCATGGATCATGTAAAATAATCATGGATCATGTAACCGCTAAAATCAGAAGACATTATAGGTAACTATTTCTACAAAAAACTTTACCGACGTCAGGAGACCAGACGATCCAGATCCTTCTGGGGAAAATCAAAATTTTGAGGCAGATTTTTTAAGAGTACAATAGCTGTAGAAACTTCATTCTAGGTGCAGGGGAATGTCAGTAGCCTTCCCCGCTATGTAGTTACGCCCAGAGACACATTAAAGCATGTAATATGTATGTATAACATACCGTAACCATCCCCTCGTTGTTGTCAGGCAGGCTGATAGCGGAAGGTGAGGTGTGGCTGAAGTAGTAGCCGGACCAGCGCGGCGTCGGCACGCGGTAGCCGCTGCCCACGCTCTCGCGCATCGCCTGCAATACACGTCACTTAAGTACTGTAATAATAGCTTGCGCCGCTAGCGCTAATAAGTTTTGATCAACATTATCAACGCGATGTCGGCTCACTATGCTCACTCACGCACGAATTGTCATAGCTTTGACATCCATTCATACCACTTCTTCGTTTTACTGGCTTCGTCCTGCACTTGTGGGTTCGCGTACTTGCGAGAATTTTAATGAGCGCCCTTACAGGATTTTTTAAATAATTAATACCTTGGCAGCCTCGGCCTGCAGGCTGCGGTAGTCGGCGGCGGGCGGCTGGCGCTCGCGGGGCGCGCGCGGGGACAGCTTGCCGAGCGCCTCCAGCGTCTTCTTCTCGCAGCCCACCGCGCGCCGGTCCGCCAGCGGCAGCTCCGAGATTATGCTCGCTAGTTCTGCATCACAACAATATTATGTTGTCACATATACAAGCCAAACTCTAACACAATCATGAGATCACACCCCACACTGAGAATCCGTGTCTTCAGGTGGCACAAGAGAAATGACAGATCACCAACGTTTGTGTTCCGAGAACACACATTTATCTCTCACATATTTTTTTTGTCGGGAATCGAACTACCAACTTTGTTACAGGGAATCCTGATGTAGGGTACATGAGTGTGTGGCATTGTTTATATAGCTGTAAAATTCAAATTTAAAACCCTCAACTAAGCAATCATAGTAGGACAAAAATAAAGTAGGAACACGCACAAATATAAAGTAGGTTGTTCGTGGTACCGACCTCGCACTGCTGCCGCACAGAGCACTTTGTATGAAAACAAACTACTGCTCGTGCGCCGTACGACAAACGCAACGAGAAACGTACGGCAGCAGTCCGTCACGAAACGCATAAATTGAAAGCACCTTTACCTGCACTGTACCTTATCAAATGTTCCACATACCTTGCTGCGAGCGGTCGTTCTCGGAGGAGGGCGTGGGGCTGTGCGTCTTGCTGATGGGCGACACGGACGGGGACGCCACGTTGCTGCCGTCGCCGCCTGGACAACAATCACTCGTTTAGAAATAAAGAAAGGAAGGAAAAAAATTAAATATTTATTTGTAGTGTAATTCTAAATGCCACAGCAGACTGTTGAACATGGTAAACAAAGCCCTACCACCAAACATGTGCTGGATTCTGTCATCTCTTACACACACTGGTTTGTCTACATAGAATTTTGATTGGGTTTTCTAGGTTTCGCCTTTTTGATAGACGATTAAGTTACAATTACACCAGAATAGGTAAAGTAGGTCCACATGCTTTTAAAGGTACCTATAAGGTATATTAACCTTTTTAAGGTACCTATTCAGTCACATAGACCTCTGCGCAACTGCACCAATTCCTTTAGTGTTTTAATATTCCCCTTATGTTCTCAAAGTTGTGTAAAGTCTGCCAATCCTCATTTGGCCAAGTTGGTGGTTGGTGGTGGCTCACATTGTGAGAGGACAGCGGTACCCAGCAAAGAGTATAGAGCGGCGCGATACTTACAGTACCTAATATGAGTGCGTACCGCACATGAGATGCTGACCAAGCGGAACACCACATGCACCGACTATAGTAAACGTCACTACCTCACATAATAACGTCATACTACGTCACACGCGACATACTGAAGTGGCCAATCAGAAGACGTATCTTTAACCGCGCTATCAAAGTTAACATCGGACCGCGGTCCCCAGGCAGTGACGTCGCCTGGCGGGAGATCTCCCCGTTTGCTCCACAGAGACTGTTAGGGTGATGGTGTTAAAGTGGTGTATACCGGAGATGTTCTGCGTGTCGAGCGAGACGGAGCTGCCGGTGAAGTTGCTCTGGTAGCCGCTGCTGGCCTGCGAGCTCGAGTTCAGCAGCTGGCTCAGCGTGATCTGCAACACCAACACGACACAACAACACCGCGCTATAGTCATCCATCTCTTGCCATAGTACAGCTTTGTAGTAGCTATTTCTGTTATTTGAGGGAATGTGCATTTATTTATAAGTTTTGTTCTTATATTTGTATGTAAATAGGTAACTCAATGAGAAAAAAAGATAAAAGTCGAAGGTACATTCATAATAAAATCCTTTGTGTGTATAACACTATAAGTTAATTAAACTTATACAATATAAAATATCTCTGTCCCAATTAGGAATCGAACCCACGACCCTCCCCTCGCAGTTAGGTTAACTACCAGCTAGTTATTGTCATTGAATGTGCACACATGTTTAACTAATCTCTATTAAATATACATGTGGTGTGTACATATAAATGATGTACGTACGACCACAACTAAAAGCGATAATATATTTATGTGGTGAAGGGTATACTCACGGGCCTGCCATCGGCCGGCAGCTGCAGATAGGGCGGCTGCATCATCATGGACTGCTGCATGGCGCTCATCTCCATGTTGCTCGACATCGCTGCGACACAACAGCATTGGTTATTTTACATTCTCAATTACATGTTGTTATGATTTAGTGAATACATGTCATTTAATTACCGTAATAATAATATTTATACATTAACTCAGTAATCCGTCGCTGTCGCTTTGCTATGTTAGTCACGTTTTTCGGGGTGATTTTTTCAATTTAAAATAAACAGATTTAATTCAAAATAAACAGATATTGCAGATTTTCAGACTCCAAGCTGAAACGCACCCTAACTTTTTAATTAATCCTCCAGCAATTCAACTGTGAAAACCGAATTTTATTTCATTCGAGAAACAGATAGAAATATAAGAATTTTCGGCATGTGAACAAGATATAATTGAGTGAAAACCGTACCAAAATCTTTAAAGCCGTTTCTGTGATTAGTTGCGGTTTATTAGATGCGAACATAATCACAGATAAACAGATAAAAATTCTAACGTCCTGTTTTTGTGATATAATTATCTTCCATGTAGAGGAATCTGTGACATACAGATTTATTATGTGTACTATAAATTATTATTGTAATCTGAATAAAGTCAAGTGTGTATAGTGGGTACTAACGGTTCCAGGCGGGCTGGCCCTTGTAGACGGCGGGGCTGGGCAGCGGGAAGGGGAAGGGCGCGGCGCGCGGCTGCGGCGAACACGGGAACACCGCGCCCGGCGACAGCGGTAGCAGCGGGCTGCCCAGGCTGACCGACCAACAGTATGTGAACTACAGACAAGCGAGTATAGTGTGCACTCACGGTTCCAGGCGGGCTGGCCCTTGTAGACGGCGGGGCTGGGCAGCGGGAAGGGGAAGGGCGCGGCGCGCGGCTGCGGCGACCACGGGAACACCGCGCCCGGCGACAGCGGCAGCAGCGGGCTGCCCAGGCTGACCGACCAACAGTATGTGAACTACAGACGAGCGAGTATAGTGTGCACTCACGGTTCCAGGCGGGCTGGCCCTTGTAGACGGCGGGGCTGGGCAGCGGGAAGGGGAAGGGCGCGGCGCGCGGCTGCGGCGACCACGGGAACACCGCGCCCGGCGACAGCGGCAGCAGCGGGCTGCCCAGGCTGACCGACCAACAGTATGTGAACTACAGACGAGCGAGTATAGTGTGCACTCACGGTTCCAGGCGGGCTGGCCCTTGTAGACGGCGGGGCTGGGCAGCGGGAAGGGGAAGGGCGCGGCGCGCGGCTGCGGCGACCACGGGAACACCGCGCCCGGCGACAGCGGCAGCAGCGGGCTGCCCAGGCTGACCGACCAACAGTATGTGAACTACAGACGAGCGAGTATAGTGTGCACTCACGGTTCCAGGCGGGCTGGCCCTTGTAGACGGCGGGGCTGGGCAGCGGGAAGGGGAAGGGCGCGGCGCGCGGCTGCGGCGACCACGGGAACACCGCGCCCGGCGACAGCGGCAGCAGCGGGCTGCCCAGGCTGCTATTAACGTTAGCAACAGTTAGGACCACTATACTATATTAATCTATGATTAGAATGCAGGTCTTAGGCGAATTAAGTTGTAATAACAGCTGGGGATTTCCCCACAGAAAGCAAATTAGCATAACTGACCGAGCTATTGTGGTAGATAATGAAATGGAACTGAAAAGAAATCATATTCTCAATTGTACCAAAATTCGAACAACTAATGTGCACGTAACCCCACTTTAAGGGCTTCTCGATGGTTTATTTATTTCGAGTTAACTTAATCTTAGCAAGTTTATTGAAGTACCTATGGACAAGATTTTACATAGTGTTTTAACATAATTTATCTATTAAAGCATTATTCGACAGATCTTTCTGGAATTTCAATTAGGATCCATCTTATTGATATTAAGTTAGTTTAATAAGATACATTATCTCGGGTTAACGTAAACTTAGTAAAATGTAAACGACGAAAAAATTAACAGGCCTAAAACTCCGAAGTAACGAACATGTTCGGGCAATAATTAATCATCAAAACGGCACTGGTAATAGCTACCTGACTTCAAAATAACCTACCTGAAAGGCAGCTCCGACATGGGCATATTAAACGGCGAGCAGGGCGAGTTGGTCATGTTCCCGTGGGAGGGCGAGAACGGATTGAAGGCGCCGAAGTTGGGCATGGCGCTCGTGAACGACGGGATGGAGTACGACTCCGGGATCTCTGCTGCTATCACTGGTTCCTTGCCGCCGAGTAGCTCGCGCCGCGCTTCGTAGATGTCGCCTGGGTGACATGAAATGTTACGTTATTTGGTAGTTTCGTGTGTTTACTAGGACCATCAATGTAAAAATTAATAACTACGTCACAATATTTGATGTGAAACATTTTTCACGTGAAACACATCCTTACAATTAGATGAAAATTTGGCAATTGACCCAATAGTTTTCAAGATTTTTGTGGGTACCTTAGGCCTCATTATAAAACATAAAATATACAAATAAAAGCCTGACGTTCGCAACTCTTGTCTTAATTATGGACTTATCCAGCTCCTGATCCAAGGGAGAGAGCAAATCGGATCCTAGGCAAACTTTCAAAGAGCACAATTCAGCCGTTAGCTGCTGCTTTGTCTGAGGTTTTAGCAGCTGCTACCCCTGCCCCTGCCGCCTCTATACGCTCATATAACTGTAGTTAATGATTATCAAGGGTTCAAGGGTCTCACCAGCACACCGCTCGATGCCCTTGATGACGACGGAGGCGATGCCCTGCTTGGGCTTGCGGCGCACGCTGATGTACACGCGGTGCTTGCTCATCAGCCGCGCCGCCGCGTCGCTCTCCACGCGGCACGCCTCGTCCGGCACGTCGAATATTACCACCAGGGGGAGGCTGCCCTGTGGGGTGCAGTGGAGATTTATATTGAGATCATTAATAGTAGTAGTTAAACATCATTGAGAGTTTGTATGGCTGCATTGTAATACCTGAAGACCCGAAACTTTGAACTTCTGTCCCAATCCAAGCTCTATTGTTCAGCACACAGCCTAGGTAATATAGGTATGTTTACTAAATTCTTAAGATTATCCTTACTATCCTTACTAATATTATAAATGTGAAAGTGTGTTTGTTTGTTTGTTTGTTTGTGACGCTTTCACGTCGCAACAAAGCTATTATATGGTAAGGTTTATGTGTGTGGGGATAGTTAGGAGGGTGGAGAGTGACGTAGGCTACTTTTTACCGCGGAAAAACATCCCATTCCCATGGGAAGATCGATGTTTTGTTAGTTGCTAGATATTTATTTTCGGAGTTGTTAATAGATGGCGTTAATAAAATTCATTTGCAAGTTCTGAATTACGCTATCAAATACTACATGTAATTTACTTAAGTCAAATGTAATAGGCTACTTTAGCTCTGCCTCGAGAACTCCCCGCTCCGGCTGTATTCAGTGTACCGCCCGCCCGCTGGCACTATCCTGTTGGCTGATGTCCGCAAGTTGCTGGACTCGCCGGCACCGGTGGTGGGCGCGGGCGATTGGAACTGCAAGCATCCGGGGTGGAATAGCCTAGCTGCCAACAGAAGTGGAAGGCTACTTTTTGATGCCGCTGAACAGCACGGCTACACTGTCGAGGGTGTTGCACACCGTTACCGCGGCTCTGAATAAGAGAGAACGCGTGTGTGCAGTATTCCTCGACACGGAAAAGGCGTTCGACCGTGTTTGGCACCACGGCTTTCTCTACAAGATCTCGCAGTCGTCGGCGCCCCGGAGTGCCGTTAAGGTGATCTCCAGTTTCCTCGAAAATAGAAGCTTCAGAGTAGTGGTTGAAGACGCCGAATCCACCGAGCGTCCGATCGCAGCCGGCGTCCCGCTGCCTGTCCCCGGTCTGCTACGCCTGATACACCGACGACATCCCGGCGGCAGGGGGGCGTCGCTTGCCCTGTATGCCGATGACGTGGCGTACATCACCACGTCGCTGAATAGAACCCACGCCATCGTCAAGATGCAGCGTGCGCTTGATGCCCTTCCCGAATGGCTCGCCGCGTGGAGACTGTCGGTGAATGTCGGGAAGACGCAGGCCGTGAACATAGGAGGATACCTCAACAGGCGGGACCCTACTCTGGAGCTTCACGGACAAGATATCCAATGGGCCCCACAGGCCAAATACCTGGGGGCAAAATCGACGGAAGAGTTTCGATGAAGCCACAGGTTACGAAAGGCGTCGCGAATTCCAGAAGCGCGATGGCAGAAACCAGTGCTCTCCTCGAGGCTCCCTCTCGGACTGAAGCTCGGGGTCTACAAGACCTACATCAGATCCCGCCTCACGTACGCGGCACCGGCGTGGTACGCGCTCGCCAGCGAACCGCAGTGCAAGAGGATGCGCGCGGTTCAGGCGATTGCGCTCCGCCGGCTGACTGGTGCGCCGAGGTACGTCAGGAACGCCGTCATCCAGAGGGACCTTCGAGTCGAGAGCCTGGACGACTTCATCGAGAGATTGGCACGCAACATGTTCGGGCGTGTCGACGCGTCGGGGTCCCGCATCTGCAGGACCTGGTGCCGCTCCACACCTGTCCACCGGACCGCTGGGCCTTCCCGCGCGACTTGCTGGTTGCGCGGGACGGGCCTAGCACTGACTGATACTGGGGCTTCGTAAGTCGTCGCCCGGCGCTGATCGGCTCCTGCTGGGCTTCCCACCAGCGGGATTCACCCGGTAGGGCCTCGATCGCCTGGGCGGCGCGAAGATGAACTCCATCCCGTTTAAGACTCTGTGGCCTGTAAAAAGGCCACCACTCACCGGACTTGACCTATTGGTTAACCACAGATGGACAACCAAGGGCCTTAGGGCCCAACCCAAGGACTGGCCCGTTTTAACGGGCCGCGAGAGACACCCCCAAAGGGGAACTAACTGTCCCGAGGGCTCCACACACCTCAGACAGGGTGGAGTGAAGAGAGCGAGTAGTAGGCTACTTTTTAGCCTAAATTCCTACGGGAGCGAGACCTACGCGGCTGTTACCTACGGGTCCCGAAGCGAAGCGCGGGCGGTTCTCTAGTAATCACATAATATTGAAATATACCTTACTTAATGATAAATTATATTATGTTACCAAATACCTACTCTTGAGCTAGTTTGATCATCTGATTCATACATAATTATCAACAACAAATACCAATTAACCATAGCTTTCAGAGCTTATATTACTCTGTTATGTAGATAACTGTATGTATAACGTCTGTGTGCGTTTGCGTGTGTATGCGTAAGTGAGTACGCGTGCACTAAGCGTGCGTGCTTACACGCATCCATGCGTACGTTCATGTGCGTGCATGCGTACCTGCGTGCGTGTGTATGCGTAAGTGAGTACGCGTGCACTAAGCGTGCGTGCTTACACGCATCCATGCGTACGTTCATGTGCGTGCATGCGTACCTGCGTGCGTGTGCATACGTGTACACACGCATGTGCGTATGTATATATGTAACAGTATACGTACCACAAGCTGCTGTCTCGCAGTATACACGTCCTCGATCTGTCCGGTGATGGTGACGCAGCTCTTGCGTATGGCGGGGATGTTGGGGTCGTCGGCGTCGGGCACCATGATCTGCGTGCGGGTGCCGCGCATGATGGCCTTCAGCTGCTCCGCGCCGCGCCCCACCACCACCGCGTGGTGCATCGGGGATATCTCCAGCGTCATCTGCACTTGGGTTTGGCTCTGGAATAGTGTTGGGAGTTTTGGTGGTATTATGGAGGATGGTTCAAGTATGAAGCGTGCTATCGAAGGTTGTTACACCGCTCGCGTATATTAAAGTTTTGAAAGTTTAAAAGCATAATTATAAGTTTTGAGGATTAAAGATCGAAGTACCTACCTAGTTATTCAGTAGACATAAATATCTTTGCCTTGAGGTAATTACTAATTAAGTAAGGTGATATTAAGTCAGACATCTAAATTCTAAACAATAGTTATTAAAATCAAAGCTTCACACAACGCCTTCAAAAAACTGGTTGCAATACGCGAAATATAAAATTAACTCATAAAGTACGTACTTAAATACCAATCACGAGATGACTAAACACTAAAGATTACAATTTCATAGTCGAATATATTGTAAATGTAATCATTACTAATGATTACGATTACATCTGGAGCCCCTGAAATATCTATCCTCTAATATAATAATATTATTATATTCTCGTCGTGAACGCTATTCTCGAAAGATACACGCGAGGTCATATGGACCATTCAGCTTAAATTGAAATCAGTATTCTAAAGCAAGAAGATGTTAGTTTGCTCATCACAGATAGTGTTTACACAAATAGTTCAAGAGTAACTCACAGCAGGTTAAATAGCACTGTATGGTTAAATAGTATGGATAACCAGGATAACTCACAGCGAGCGAGCCACACATGTAGTTCATGAGCAGGCCGGTGGCCTCCATGGTGGCGGCCACCTCCCACTGCACGCCCTTCACCACCAGCAGGTTGGCGTGCAGCTTCGGACGGTTGCGCAGCATCACCTGCGCACAACGTTACACCACAAATAATATAATACACTAGTACCTACTGATGTAAAGCTTCATATACTGCGCGCTCGAGCGACACAGACACTGTTTACGGAAACGAAACCCGCCCCAAGTATTGTTTAATAGTGATTCAAAGTTGTTCAAAGGTCGCAATGTTTGGAGCTTTACATTTGTACCAACTAGGCCCTTACTAGGGTAGGTATGATTTGTGGTTAAACACATTAGATAGATCCATAATATATATTTTAATCTATGAACTCAACATTACTATCATTCAGCTGACCAACATCGATGAGATGACCATCGCGCCGGGTACTGATTCATCCCCGATAACGATCCAATGACGAACATACGACCGTCGACTGGTAACAGGCGACCGTCGTCTGCCAACAGGCGACCGTCGACTGCCAACAGGCAACCGTCGTCTGCCAATATACGACCGTCGTCTGCCAACAGGCGACCGTCGTCTGCCAATATACGACCGTCGTCTGCCAACAGGCGACCGTCGTCTGCCAATATACGACCGTCGTCTGCCAATATACAACCGTCGTTTGCCAACATGCGACCGTCGTCTGCCAACAGGCGACCGTCGTCTGCCAATATACGACCGTCGACTGCCAACAGGCGACCGTCGTCTGCCAACAGGCGACCGTCGTCTGCCAATATACGACCGTCGACTGCCAACAGGCGACCGTCGTCTGCCAACAGGCGACCGTCGTCTGACAATATACGACCGTCGTCTGCCAACAGGCGACCGTCGACTGCCAATATACGACCGTCGTCTGCCAACAGGCGACCGTCGACTGCCAATATACAACCGTCGTTTGCCAACATGCGACCGTCGTCTATCAACAGACGCCCGTCGTCTACCAACTGACGTACCTATACCCTCTCAACATGACGATGAAATGACGAGTATTTTTGAACGTTTGTAAAAAAATCAACTCAAAAAGCCACTATCAGAATACTACATCATTATCTGTCCCATATAATTACCTGCACGTTGTACTGCTCCTGTATCTGCTGCACGTAGGGCGAGCTGATGTCGGGCAGCGGCTGCGAGGACGCCACCACCGGTAGCTCGAAGCTGAATACCAGCGGCGTCAGCGCCTGCCAACGATACCAATAGATATGATATAGTTTCTTTTTAGCTCCTTAGTTCTTGCTGCAATTCACGGTAGAAATGTGTTGGAAGTAGGTACCTAATGACGTAAAATCACGCACAGCGTAAGAGTGGTTTCGTTTCTATTGGAGATAATTAACAACCGGATATTTCGCTAACTAAAAGGTAAAACATGGTGGTAATCCCCATGAACTCCTAAGATACGTACATTCTTATAAATATATCAAACAAAAACCTCACTTGCAGTTTTTGCTACACTAAAACATAACAAACATAATATTTCTGTCAGTCTTTCGTCCACTCCGCCCCTTGTAAACACAACAATCCATTACCCTAACGCGAGCGCGCGCGCGCTCGACCCGCTCCATGTCGCCAGCGATGGACACCTGGTTGCTCTTCTCCATGGTGCTGGTGCGGTTAGAGTCCGGGAAGTGGATGTGGCAGCCCGTCTCCTCCATCACGCGCTTGATTGTCAGCCCGCCCTGGAATGCATCTTATTCAGTCCACGTCCAGTTCGCTTTAGGATAATGTTCGGCTTCGTTCATGCCTTAGATATTAAGCTCTTATCCCCGCAACATTATCTTTGTTGCCTGTAGATAACATAAATATAAGACATCTAACACTAACATCCACGATCAGACAATATTTATCTGACACTGATCCCTGTCGGGACTCGAACCCAAGGCAGGATCACTATCAATTGGCATTCTGCAATTTTTATGTGGTAACTTTATCTAGTAGTGTATCAGTGATACTAAAATGATAAATTATTTCGAATTTTCGTAATATAATTGCTTTTTACAAAAAAAATAACCGACTTCAATCTTGATAAGTAGAGATAACTCAAAAACTACTCGCCAGATGGCGCTCAATTCAACATGTAAGTGTAAAGTTCTCGTCACTACAAATTAATGAAGCCCAAACACTAGATAACTGCAGTAAATCGTTGAGGAGTTCCCTCGACTGTCTTTCGGCTTCATCAGATCGACTCCAGATCTTCATGAAATGGTAGCGCGTTAATGTACTTATGATAACATGAACAAACACACTAGTTGTCCATACAATTTTCGAAAGTTCCCCTCGATTTCTCTGAGATGCCATCATCAGATCCTGGTTTCCTTATCAGGGGACCCCACTGCGCATATCTACTTTACAACAAAAAAAGAATTATCAAAATCGGCCCATAAACGACGAAATAATCGCTGAACGTACATAAAAAAAAGCATTATACGGTCGAATTGAGAACCTTCTTTTTTGAAGTCGGTTAAAAATAAACCATCTATCTATAACAAATACTGTAAGTTAGGCAGTTGTCCCACCGCACCGGCGCCGCTCTGCTATTTTCTCGCTCGGCGGCCGGAGCGGCGCGGCGCCGCACTGGCGCATGGCTTGTGGCATGGCGTTGTGAACAGTCAACGAGTATTCGGTGGCATCAGGGTTGCAAAACCTACCGATTTTTCGGTAGATCTACCGAAAATGACTACCTTTTACCGAAATACCGATTTTGAAGTAATTTCTCCCGATTTTTAGAAAAGTGCAGTTTTTGTTTGATCGTAACATGCGTTAGCAGTACTGAGCATTAGGGATTTCCCCGTTTGGTCTAATTTAATATTGTGTAATGAATTGCAGTTTGAATTTTATTGCACAGTAATAAGATCGTTTTTATTTTGTAAATTACGTTTGAAGATAAACTGGAAATTGAAGACTTCATTCGTGTTTAAAATTCTATCATTACGTCACTCATCCGCAATTAATGTACCTAGAAAGAATTTTCTCCGAAATTAATTTAAAAATCTGTACTTCTATACTAATAATATAAAACGGAAGAATTTGTTTGTTTGTTCGTTTGAACGCGCTAATCTCAGGAACTACTGTTTCGATTTAAAAAAAACTTTTTGTTTTGAATAGTTCATTTATTGAGGAAGGCTATACTTAGGCTATATAATATCAGGCTACGACCAAAAGTAACGGAGCAACAAGTGTTAATAAATCAAATAATAATATAATATGTTGCAGGATGACGTCTGCCGGGTCCACTAGTTACTTAATTTAATAAAAACCAAAACTCGCAACCGCCTCTTAATGGAGGCAATTGTAGGACTATTGCATATGCCACCCGCGACACAGGTACCTGGTAACCTACTGCGGGGGTATGAGTGTGTTAGCGTTTATTTATTTATTTATTATTTATACAAAGCATTATACTCGTATAGGTAGGTAGTGATAATTGTTATGATTTTAAAATCAATGAAAGTATGAATTTTGTTCATTCTTTCGGTGATTGATGTCCTCGGTAAAGTGGTACATATAAATACGTTTATTATTATATGAATTTCATGCAATTATTCCTATACGTAATATGTATTAAAAGATCTACCGAAATCTACCGATTTTTTCATGGCAATCCTACCGAATTTCTTATATCTCGTTTTGCAACCCTGGGTGGCATTTGCATCTCTTTCGCTTACACGGAATGTCATATTTTTTGTACGTGTCTTGAGCGAGGAAATATGCGAGCTTTACTCGCCGACTTACCGGCGGTGGGACACCTGCCTTAACAGTTTAATGGATAATACATTATTTTTTACAACTATAAAGAAACCTATATAAGCTATAAGTCTTACCTTCCCAATGATGTGCGAGTGGTCTGTGTAGCTGACGTCGATCTTCATCGTGACTCGGTTACTCTGCGCACACCAGTACAAACATTACCATTACCATTACGTCCACAGTGCACACTCGACACGGAAGCCTCCGCGTCACAATGCAACCAATACATTCAGGATGGCTATCATGCTAATATATCCTATTTATATTCTCCCTACAGCTCCAATGCGTCTGCTAAATCACTAAGGTGATTCATTTTTCTTCACTGTAGGTATTCGTGAGTACATTTATGTCGGTACTAAGCAACTGTGCTGGTGGTTTACTAAATAGTCCTCTGCTGGGCTTGCTTTTGCGAGAAATGTAAAGTTTTTTTTTATTTCTTATAAGATAGTGCTTGACAACGATCCCATCTGATGGTAAGTGGAGATGAAGCCATAGTGATGAGCGTACTAACTTAGATAAAGCCTATTCACTTTCCTCTTGAAGACTCCCACGTCATATGTATGCGGAAACACTGACGCAGGCAAGTTTGTTCCAATCCTTCGCGGTACGTATATAACCAAAGACGAGGCGAACCACGACATTCCTACCTAAGTACCTATGACGATGTCTCACGATATTTTCATTCACCAAAGCAAGTGTTTGAATCTCTGCTCATCATTTTGCCTAAACTTCCAGCACGGGAGCCCGCCAGTATTCTGCCACCAACCTTTCTGTGATGCACTCATTGACTACGAAAATTGAATAATAATTTAAAAAATAAACAACCAACTTCACTATTGTATGTGAATGACACATAATTATAATGTAATTAAGCCTCTCATCATGGAGGGTGGCCATTGACCGATAATCTTCCACAGACGCTGTTTTCCCATGTCCCGGCCCTCTATCTCAAAAACTACTAAACCGATTTTGATGCAACTTGCACTGATCCCTACGTTGGAGCTTACATAACACTACTAAAAAGAAATCATTTCAATCGGACTTATCGTTTTTGCGTTCTGCGTGGACAAAATACGTACAAACATACATAAACTTATGAAATTTGGCACACATGTTTAGAAGTTGTTATAGACAACATGTTATGGATAACATAAGATCCACAAACTGACAAAAAATTCAGACTATATTACATACCTACAATACAAACCGAATTGATACTTTCTTTTTTGGAGTCGGTGATAAATAGGAAGTATTTAACGGCTCAGTTAAATTACAAATTAAGTCCAAACCTTATAAATATCTAATCCTTTATCAATACGACGGACTCACAGAACGTGGAACAAAAACATTGCTATGCATGGATTCTTATGAATTATTTTTAAAAATATTCAAAGTTATCTTACCCTAGTGTCCAGTAACTGCATAATCTTCTCTCGCGCCAGCTTCACATCATCAGGTCGTCCAGCAATCCGAACGTGGGGATCTAAACATAAATACCGGAATATCCTATGTAACACCTACATTTTCAGGTTTAATAATTATGTTCAGATTAAAAATATATTTTTAACTCTCACTCTCACACAATAAACTCACCCAAAAAATTCAAAAGTTCTACAAAATTATTGTCGCGAATTTTTTTTATGGCATTATATACAAACTCGTCACTATCAATAAAAAACATTTTGATCTAATTCATAAATTACTTTTTTAAATAAAAATAAAAAAACTCATAACACACACGTATACTTCATTAGCAAAAAAATTGAACTAAAAAAATATTTCATTTCATTGTAGAGCGGCGGACTGGCGCCGCCGATCGCGAGTCTATTTGGCGCCAGTACGGAGCCCGCCAAAATCTAGGGACGTTCCGTTATTTCAAAAAATAAAGGTGCGTTCCAATAACATTAATTTAACTTCTGATTAATAACCAATACTTACCTTTTTTTGAACGGGCACCAATTTTAAGGCGAGCGGGCCAGTTTATTAACGTATTAGTTTCATCCATTACCTGTTAATAAATGAAAATAAAATTTTAGACCGCTTTATTAATATTTTAATTTTATTACAAATTACTATACACACTTTAAATTGGCCATATCCTATTATATTGGTCTAACTTACCCTATGAAAAAATGCTTGGGCGGTTTGGGAATCCTCCAGATTTTCTGCAAAAAAAATCGAATTTCATACAATTAATTAATAATACGTTAGATTATAATGATATGATATAAAAGCAAGTAGGTACAAACTTTACTTATAAATTATTAAATATAATCTAATCTCCAGCTAGGTGAAATATAAAAATGTATGTGAATTATAAAAATGTAGGTATTTTTACGAAAACAAATTTATACCTACTGGCATTTTGTCTGCATATGGCATCAACCAGAAAATATTCAAGTTTTTCAGGTAAAAGTGAGAAGGTATATTTCTATTAGGTACGTTTTAGTTATTTAATAGGTACATCCATACTATCCATACTTCCATACTAATATTATAAATGCGAAAGTCTGTCTGTCTGTGTGTCTGTCTGTCTGTGACGTTTTCACGGCTAAACCACCGGTCCGATTTGGATGAAATTCGGAATGGAAATAGTTGAAGACCCAGAGTCACATATAGGCTCCTTTTTTTTCTAAAATCAACCCCTAAAGGCTTGAAATAGGGGATGAAAGTTTGCATGAAAAATCTAAACCGCCTGACCGATTTCGATGAATTTTCCCAGGAAGATAGTTGATGACGTACCCCCTTTCCCACTTTCCCGGTTCGCGATATAAACGAATTCCACGCGGGCTAAGCCGCGGGCAAAAGCTAGTCTGTTAATATAAACTTAAAAAGCGAGTTATCTTTCTTGATTGACTATGCGTATCGAACTTCCTTTGTGTTATAAGGCGCGTGTTTGCCCTATGATGTGGCATTATTTTATGATACACTTAAAGAAAAGCAATACCTAATTGTATTTAGTGTTTTGCAATACAGTTTAGCTGCTTTTTTAAAACATGACACGACACGTAATAATTTTATTCTCAACTCATCAATCCTAAGTGAATTTCTAGCAAACTTTCATCCCCTAGTTTACGCCCTTTTACAGGTGGAACATGATAAAACCCGTTCCTATCGGAGGTATTTTATCTATAAACTAGGTACCTCCGTGCCTAATTTCATCTTTAATAAGTATGTCAAGTGGTTTTCGATATCGTGATGAGTGAGTGACCTTTTGCTTTTATTTAAATATTATATACTTAGATATAGATATTATATTAATATATCATATAAAATTATGAGCAAAATGTTACATACCTGCCAACATAGCTTCCAGACGCCGCCTGTCAACGCGAAATCTTTCCTGGTAAACATCTTCTGCGCTGTTTAAACCAAGTATTACAGCTAATTTCTGTAAGTCTTCAGCTGACGTCACGGAATTGCTTGTTCCACTTTCTGATGCCTGTATTTTACAAAAGTCTTTATTAGAATGTCTGAATGTAGTAAAACTTAGTGCAAAGATATGTGAAGATGACCTAAGTCACTTAACTAATTGATACAATTTATTATTTCTTGTACAAGATGGCGGTAACTCTGACGAAAACATAGTTAAGAAAATTAATGGTAACGGTTCCTCTTCTCACTTGGCTCATTAATAAAATTTTGCCAAATAACTTACCTCGCTCAAGGTATCCTTATCTGATCCTGTTTTAAATTCTGATAAATGTGTTTTAACGGATAAAAAATTTGTTGAAGACATTATCACTTGGATGTATGCAATACTTTTGATAACCGTACGATTTAAATAATAATAAAATAGTCAAATATCTCAATGAGGTTGTTATTAAATTAATTTATCTCATGTACATAATTATAAAATTATAGTAAAATATTACTATTATAGCGGAACTACCTACTTAACTAATGGCTTTGCCAAACCCAACTAATGAAAGAAATGTAAAAGAGTAAAATCAAGTTATATAATTAAAAAAAAACAAATGTTGAGGGTAGGCAAGCATTTTATTTTAAGTAGGTACAACTCACCTAACAAACCGTGAAGTAATATGCTTATGAAACGTTTAAAAATGCAAGAAAACAAATTATGAAGTTTATTGAAATAAAATATCAGTTTAATTTTATTCTATTAAGTAATAACATTTGAATAATTTAGTTAATAACGTTATTAACGTTTTCATTTATTTTGTGAAAAGGAACGGAGGCCTGGCGCAGATTAACCAATGATAATACGTTTTTCCACACCCCTGTTGGTTCAACCGCGCGCACCGGATGTATCGACTAGACGGCGCCAAGTATATAATTTTTTAGGCTTGGGTAAAAAATATCGATATATCAAAATATCGATATTTTTCTGAAAAAATAAATCAGCGATATTTTTTCCCGCGATATATCGATTTTCGATATTTATTTTCAGATATCAAAATCGATATATTTTTAAAGTTCTATTGTCTGCTCATGCGTCACATCATGTATTTTGACCAATCCGATTTCTTAAATTTAGAAAAAGAGTAGGTATGCAGTGGGCTATATGGGTTTAGTTTCTTTGCTTCAAACAGAAACAAAAATTACAGTCATTTTACTACTCATTTAACTGGCTTTTTACCTGCTTGTCTATGACAATGACACAGTTTGCCTTACCTGTAAGGCGATGTCTCTGTCACCCTCCCGGCAGCCAGGCGCCAAAAGATCCTTGTACGACAATATTATGTTGATTTTTTCTTGGCTACAGGTACTAAACTAGTTTTTTAAATAATAAAACTGATGTCAAAACAGTCAGATGTGTATTTGCTTTAAAATAATTGAATATTTTGGCAATTTTTATAAATAATTGCATATTGGACAAAAAAATATCGATATATCGAAATATCGATATTTCTTGGGTGATATATATCGATACATTTGAAAAATACTAAAATGAAATTACCTGCTGCTTGTTTAATTAATTTTTTTTTACGTTTGTGTATTATCCATACATTAGTGGCGTTTGAGAGATTTTTTACCGTCAGGTAATAATAAATTCTTAAAAAATGCCTATTAACAGTTTTATTAACAATGTAGATATAGATTTTTAAAAGTATTTTATGCATTCTATTTTATAATTAAGTTTATAATATTATAATTATACCAAATTAACCTGCATAGAGTAAGTGAGCACTGAGCATGAATCAATCAAAATAATAATTATAATATGACACGTTTCTATTCTTGAATGAAGCCATTAAATGCAAAAGGAACGTTCGTTCTCCTCCAATAAAATATATTTTGAGAGCTAACCGCGTGAGGTCGCATTAGTCGGGTTTCTGCGCTTGCCGGTGTCGGGTGTGCGTCTTGCTCGGCTCGAGTTTTTCGTAAAAGCAATTTTGAATATTGCTTATTGTTAAGTAAAAGTAGCGATTTAAGTTTAGGTTAATTAAGAAGCTGGTGTGAGCTTTTTATAGTGTTTTTATTTAGTTCAGTGTGTATTTATTTTTGTGTTATAAATAATTAGACGGTGAGTAACCTAACAAGTTAACGTGAAATCTAACCTGTGTATTTTTGTTTGGACATTTAAGTATATTTAATAATTAAATTATATAGATCTACCTATTTCTTACTATATATAAATAAATAAAATTATATTTATTTATTAAAATGCCGCAATAAAATTTGCAGAATCGTCATAAATAAAATAAAAATGTCCCTGCAAATTATTTGCAGCTTATCTCATGTCGTGTGGCGCGGCGTCCTGATTAAAGCTCCCCATGATAGGCTTTTCTATCGGTGGAATTACACTTATATACTGTTATCAACCATTTGTATTTTGTATGCCGTCGATAAGTTGATCAATGGTAGTGAATCGTGGACGCAGCGAAGCTAAGATTTTACTATCAATAATACTAAAGTAGCGTTTCTGGAGCGTTCGGATAGTTTCTGGAATCTAAATAATGCTTACCTGCTTTATAAGAGTTTTATTTCTTAGCTCTTAACTTTAGTTCTGATGAAAAGTAAATAGAAAAACCGGCCAAATGCGAGTCGGACTCGCGTACAAAGGGTTCCGTACCATTATGTATAAAAACGCCAAAAAATCTGGTCTGTTATATAAATACCTCACTTAAATATTTAATTGTTTTATTGTAGCCACATATTACGCCCAACGCCATCTCTTGGACCGAATGGTAACTAAACTTACGTCGAATGTATGGCCATCCACTTAAATATTTATTTTATTCTGTTTTTTAGTATTTGTTGTTGTAGCGGCAACAGAAATACATTATCTGTGAAAATTTCAACTGTGTAACTATTACGGTTCATGAGATACAGCCTGGTGACGGACGGACGGACGGACGGACAGCGAAGTCTCAGTAATAGGGTCCCGTTTTACCCTTTGGGTACGGAACCCTAAAAAGGAAGTCGGTTCGAAGATTACTGGTCAAAGTGTCAAATGAAATAAAATCCACTACTATTTCGTCTGTTTCACACATTTTATCAATAAAGTTTATTCACTTTTGAAAAATAGACCAGGGACCAGTGCCCGAAACGTCGCTAATTAATTAATTAATTAATTTAGTAAATAGCACCATTTTATCGACTTAGGGTAAATTGTTTGTCGTCCTTTAATTTACAGAATATACCTGTTCGTTTACCTACTGCATTACTTGCCTATAGCTGTCCATAAATATTTTCCCTACCTTGTCACAGAAACTTTTATTTTAATCCGGGAAAAGAAATCAGTTTTCCAGAATAGAAAGTATTATAAGAAGCAAACCTGTAAATATAAGCAACAAATATTCTACAAATAATCTTAATTTAATAAAAAAATCTTTTAGTCGCTTTAATAATAGCGAGTAAGTTCTAGGTCCGTTACAATTTTAATAATACACCCGATATTCCTATAAGTAAGTATAATGATGTTTGCTTTTGTTCACTTTCATCCCTCGACAACACTGGGATCCTACCAAGGGCAGGGGGTCGATTCGATACAAACTCGCCGTTTCATTGAACTGTGTGTACCTAATAACTTTCCCCTATTTAATTTGTCTAGAACAAATTGCTGCTTATAAGACCGCCGATTGTTTTCTTTAATATTGTAATTTTTTTATACTCGTAACTACTACAACATGGGTATATCACAGGGTACCTATATTGTATTGTATGTGACATAAAGTCCGCTAGGCACCGGCGCCCGCATGATACAGCAGAAACAAAATACATGTAAAATGAATGCACGAAATCTCCGTCATTACGTGAGGCGAGGGGGCACTGAATTAATTACTGCAGAGAACAAAGCGAACGAATCGGCACAGTATTAGCATATTATGTCAACATTCCTTACGCGATCGACATTAAGCCAATGAATTTAATTTGATAGCCACTTTCTTTGGCCGGTGCACGCGGAATATTCATCGCGTTGCCTTGACGACAATTCGATGGACACTTGCGTGCGTGCGGAGTTTAAATGTGAGATATGTATACAAATGTAATACCGTTTTTTGGGTTCCGTTGTGCAAAAGGAAATAAACGGCCTATAAATATACCTCCGCTCTGTCACAAAGCTTGAATGTATTAGGAAAGCTCTGAAAAGTTTTTTTCATACGAGTAATTAAGAATTTGGTTTTTCTAAATTCTAACTATGTATCGTTGTTGCGGAACCCTAAGTGTACGGAACCGACTCATATTTGATCGGTTTTAAACTTATGTTCGGGATGCATCGACTGTTATAACAATGAGTGGTACATGAAACAGTTACTAATAGTTAGTTCTAATGTGGTTAAGCACTTACATCAAGTTAAATAGCTTTGTCGAGGCAGCCAGCTGGTACGAACGGGTGTTGTTGATTTCTCGATAAGTTTACCGATGTCGACGTCGCGACGGCATAAATGTAGATAATTTTACTCTTTTCATCCTTCCAACGAGCTTAGATATTGTTGTTGTGTCAGAAAATAATACAAAAGACTCGGGAAACATTGTTTGAGTACGTGAATATATTATCGTATGAATTGAATTTATTGTCATCATAATTTTCTTAAGTTAAGATAGATAATGATTTTAGATTTCGGGTTACAGATGATTGGGATGTATGAAGGTAATATCCAGTACACCTTGGTTTCAGATCATACAATAACTTGTTAGTTATCTTGGCAACAGGTATTCTGTGTCCGTTCGATTTAAAGTTAGTTCTTTGAAGTCCTGAAAAGAAAAAAATACTCTAGATTACAGTATTTTTTTTTATTTTAGGAATTTTTTGTATTAGCTCACAGTAGATCGGTGGTTTTCAGTTTAAAGAATCTTTCTTTCTCGTAAGACTTCCTAACCGAAATAATTTTTATAAAATAGATAAAGCAATATTATTAAAATTAAGTTAATACTTGTAAGGGGTTACTTATGTATGTACTTACTAAAAAAGGTCATTTATAAATGGGACTTAGAGGTAGCAGAGTTATGGCTGCTATGATGAATAAATAAATAAAATAACACAATAAACTTGTTCTATTTAAAATTCTTAAATTTCTGTCTCGGTTGAAACTTGAATAGCTATCCATTTTATGTTTCAACGGTTTTGAAAATGGAACATCCTTTTTTTGCTTGAACTCCATCGATAACACGCAAACGATATGGATGTATTGTGACAATCTCCTGCTCTGCTATAAGTGGTACATCTGCGGGCGACGGCTGACCTCAAGACCCACGCATTTCGCACAAATTCGCAAAACCATTGAGCAATCTTCACATAATGTCAGGCCAGATTGCGGTGTAATTCATTGACAGTTGCTGCAAATATGGCAATTTACGCAGAAATCGTATTTGCCTTGATAGGTGTGGTTACAAACAGCTAGTTTACATACGAGTAGTATATTAATGTGAGTTATCAATGAAAATTTACATCCATATGTTTTATGATAACCAACAAACGAGCAAATAAGCCACCTGATGTTAGGCGGTTTTCGTCGCCCATGGACATAAGTATGTATCGAACAGTCGTCGTAGGGCCGTAGATAGCCAGCTTGTCTTCAGCCCTACCATCAAACATGGGCCTGCTTCTGTCACCTCTTATAACTACTTCGTCTACCAGCAGTTATTCGAGGCTTTAGTGTAATTATTCTAAGTTCGAGGCAGTAGTATGATAATAGGCCACCCCAACGCCAATGTAGGAATAGAGTAGGTACCTAATGCAAGTATGAATGAAGTCAGAAGAGGCGCAAAAAAGATGTTGTGCCGAAGGCAGCAAAGCGGTCCATTCCAATGCTATTTCCAAGTAATCGAGGACAAAGCCCTGAAGTAGGTATGCGGGCACGCCGCCTTCAATGGCCATTAGGAATTTTTTCTACGCTCCGGCTTCTCTAAACGCATTATTAGTTCGCGATAAGTACTCGATACGAAGTGCGGGCGATAAAATGATGCCACGATTAGTTGTAAAACTCTTAATATCCCATACGTATCGCAGACTCGCAGCTAGTAAGTCAATTAATTTATTTAAAAAATCTGTTTAATTACATTTAATTAATGTAATTTTGTTCTTGTTAGGGTGTCCACATCTTATATCGAATCAAACAGCTTACGGTGTTAAAGAGGTGGTGGCGTTGTAAAATTAATTAAATAAAATACCATAAAGAATTAAATGCATTACTAACGTAAGAAGAAATTTAAAAGTCAAATTCGAGACAAAAATGTTTTAAATCCCACGGAATGGTTGAAAATATTGAACGTCGTAAAAAATATACACACGTGACGAGTAATATGTTGACTTCCTTTTTTAAATCGTTTAAAAGTCAGCGCAACTCGGTACAAGTCTTAGTTTATTAGAAGACATGAAAGCGCTATATTAATGGTTGTTTATTTTTCCTCACATTAGTTGATAAAGTGGCCACCTGCGGCGCTGATAAATGGTAATTGAAGTTAACCATTAAGTTGCTGGGTCCTATTTATTCATTGTTTTCGTTTAAAAACATTACTTAGCTATCTAATGTATCGAAACTTATTTTTCAACACACTTGCTCGTAAAGTTGCTATTTTTTCTTTAGTCTTACGCCCGGAATGCGGTTTATTACACACTAGTGCGTTTTACTTTTCATTACCGCACTAGTGTTTTTCTTATTCCACTTTTTTTTTAATATCCGTAAAGAGGTTGTTACCAAAAGATTTATTATTTTGTAATTAAATAAACTTGTTGTACTTAGTCAAAATCTGATAAGATAAGATTATACTTCATCTAATTATCTATTAAAGCATTTAAAAAATACAATATTTTAAATCATTAATTACCGTAAATTCCTATTAGAAATACATAATTATTTAGTTTAATATATTGTGGCTGAATGGAATGGTGTTTTTTGCCTCTGGACTTAACCTGCGCGCCTGCGCGCGCATAGTTATTCAACCAAAGATACGGCGCGCGAAAAAATAAAATAAACCTCCGCGCCATTTTGTGCAAACATTTGTTCGTTTATAATTTGCTGATTTGTGACTGAAAAATGTCGATACCTAATTGTTTTTTTCCTCGCAAGTGTGTTGAAAAACGTCGTATGATACGCGTGTGCTTTGTTCATTACAGTCTTGGCTCTATTACAGCCCTCGCCTTGCGGCTCGGGCTGTGCAACCGCCTCGACTGTAATGACCAACTTCGCGCACTTGTATCATAATGTACTATATCTTAGAGCCGATTGTAGAAAAAATGTTCCTGATAGGTGAATGAATGTGCGCCCATTTATTTGTATTCTATTTTTTGCCAATTAAATAGAAGAAGCGATATTTAAATTATTTGCTAGCTCTTCAATTAAGTTTTTTACACATAACATTTTGGCAGACGCTTCCAAATATATTTTTTTTATATTTCTAATTAGACTAGGGGCTAGCTGACGAGAATGAGAAATCAACTTGTTACTAAAAATCAGGTTTTAAATCGAAATTCAAATTATGTACCGGAATTACGCATTTGTATTGTGCCAAGTTTAATTCCACGTGCCACCGATAAAAACAATGGATGGAATCATAGCCGCCGCTGTCCTGCACGGTTGAACGATTCGAAGTTTAGTTGTAATGCATCTCAGGTTCCGTTCCGTCGTAATTCTAACTAGATACATCGAGATCTTTCTTAGTAAGACAGTTCTCGTTAACTTCAAATAAAGCAGTTTCTTGTGTCTTGGTGTCTCCTGTCTTTTTACAGGCATGAAGTGGAGCGGTATATCTGCATATACTTTTAACGTTAAATAGATTGATAAAAATATGAAGGTGTCTATTTTTGCCTGATTTTATTAGAGTACATAAATTTTGGATTTACTTCTTTACTTTGTGCTTGTATGAAATTATAATTATTTTGGATTGGAACGATTCTTATTACTTACGGATGGAAAAGACGAAGAGTCTATGAGAGGAATTTAAGTAAGCATTTATTACTCTTATTTTCTTTTTTATCTTATATCTTATTCTAATAATTCTAAAATCTGTAATTAAATGCAAAGTTAAAAACATTATTTTAATTTTTTGTAAAATTTTTGTGATAATATTAATGAGACAGGCAGTGTTTTATTCTACAGACTTTCTTATAATTTTTAACGGTGATAAAGGAGATGTTTCAAATCCGGCCCATAATATGTACAGTACCTCGAAAAATCGAGAAAAATCCATGGAATTCGGGAAAAATAAAGATAAATTACCTAAATGCATACTTTTCTGGTACAAAAATTGTATCTATCATTTAATTTTATCAAGTTTCAACATGGCGTCTTACCAATTTGTCATTGATCACAGATCACGAACTGTCTACTGTCACTTTAATATGACAGAAATGTACGTACATATGTCAAACTTCAATCAAATCAACCAACGTGACATGTGATGACAGCTTACCGCCATGACGGATTTTTATTTTTGTGTTGCAATTTCAATTGTATATTTTTGTGTTGTACCAAAAAACTAAACCAATTTGAAGTGATTGGATAGTTAAAAACTGTTTGAATTGCGATTCTCCATATTTTAGTATGGTGTACAAAGTGGTGGCCGGGGCTCCATACATTTTGAAACAACTCCTTTGCTTTGTTCAAATGCATTTCAACCGATATCACTTAACGTTACCGTTCAACATTTAGTTGAATAATATGCGAATTTAAATAAGCGAACACTGACGTCCTCCAAGGTCAGGCTGGCTGCCTGACTGCGCCAAAATACATTATGTACGTCGAACATCGCACATCGCAAAAACATCGTATAAAATTATACGATGTTTTGCTGTTCGTAGAGCAGGTTATACTGCCATTGTTTATTTTTTTAAGAACCGGAATTAAGTTCACATAATTATGAGTTCACATGTGTCTTTGCTTGTAACGATATTGAATGGGACTTCACCCACACTATTTTAAATCGCCCCCAGATATAAATTTTTGTAGGACTCATTTAATCCGAATCAATTTATATTATTTGAAATCAATTCCGAATCTACTTATATTATTTTTATTTTATTTGAAACTATATCGAGGAATTTGAACAGGAGAGGTTGTCGTCCCCTAGTCTATCCTAACAAGTAAATTCGTTTGAAACTTCGTGTTATTAATTTAATAGTTACCGTAAATGTTTTTACATTATATAATAGAGTGGTATTACGTACGGGGGTGTAACCAAATCATTCAATTGTTCTCGAAATAATTAAATTACCGGCTTTTGTTACGATGTGTACATTTTGTTAATATGTAGGTATGGTTTTAATTAATGATGGTGTAACTTAATAGATTTCTGCTGTATTGAACATTGAAACAACCTTTTTTTGGACTCGATTCAGGTGACACTATTAATTTCCTATTTTGACCTGATTTTGTCGCACACCTCGTTTAGTCGCACACGAGACAAAAAAATGAGCTTACGGGGCGCCGCAAACATCCAATCTGTCAATGTAAACATTTAAAAAAATTAAGCCTCGTTAAGCATTAATCCACAAAACTGTTGAAGCGAGGTGATCAGCGATGCTTAGTGATGGTGAGCCGTGATTATGAAAGTCAAATGACTTCCTTTCCCAACAGTGACCGTCGCGACGGCCCCGCTGTCGCCGGCTGGTGGTCCGTTACCGGCGCCAAACGAACCGCGAAATGTCTTGTCAGTTTAACGGTTATTGGTACTCTGTGCTTGTTGCAAAAAATGTAACGCATCTGTAAGTAGGATGCGACTTTCGAAAAAGGAAGCCTGCAAAAAGGCTCAATATTTAATTTGTAATTGGAATGTTATTTTAGTCGTATCGCCGAGACAAGTCTTCTTACTAATAAGTAATAACTAGCTCACGTTCACGATTTCGTTTTTTACGCATAGGTGTACAAATTCAAACCATCTTGGTATTTTACTTCTTTATGGGTTAAAGTTGCAGTGAAATCGTTAATACTTTTTCTGGGTGGATTATTAGTTCAAAAGAACCGGTCGCAATAAATGTAGGTAGGTATACGTATTACTAATTACTTCCTTTTGAAGATGATGGAATAGGCTTTTATTATGTTAGTGACCTTTCCAGTTAAAACCACTGCCAGTAATCAAGCATGAAATTATAATAAGAAAAACAGTTTCTGTGATATGACTTTGTTTATTACAAAAAGCTTGTGCCCAATATGTCAATATTGCTATTCGAAATATATGACTTAAAAGTTATATCAAATATCGAGCCTGAAGACTTAAACTTGTCGTCTCAGAAACAGTTACATTCAATTTCAAATCGAGGTAACAGTGTCAGTTTTTGTGGCGGTACAAATATTAATTACTAGTATATCCGCCCTCGCTTCGCTTCGGGAAACCAGTCCCTTCAAAAATCTCTTTAAATTTTAACAAATTATGTTATTCCAATGTCTAAGCTATATTACTGCAAAGTTTCATGAAAATCCGTTCAGTAGTTTTTGCGTGAAAGAGCAACAAACACACACACACACACACATACATCCTTACAAACTTTTGCATTTATAATATTAGTAGGATAAGTGACGATTATTGCTTATCCCCAAATAATGATTATGTTTCTTTTTTGCAGATAGTGATACCAAATACCATGGCGAAAACAGAAAAGTCTTTTCCAAGGAACTTTACAGGTAAGAAACTATTTATTATTTACTTTAATGTAATAGCATCCAAAGCTTCAACAAAATGTATCATTGAAAGTTCAATCAGTCCCAAATTAAGCGAGCTCTATATCTCATCGCGGACGATTTGCGAAAGGACCTCGGAGTAATCCGAAACCATTCGACGGAATCCGACTAGATCTATCGATCTATAAGGCTATCGAAGTCCAATGCAGGGCCTCCGCCTTAGTTGTTTCCACTCCAACGGGTCCTGCGCCCTCTGAATCCAGGGGCTTTCGTCGACGTTTTCTTTAGATCTATATTTGCTCCATGAGATCATCAGTCAGTCTGGTCGGGGGCGGCCTGTGGTCACTGTACCGTTAACCGTTGAGGAGTTCCCTTGTCTTCAACCAATTCTGAGCGTGCTTTTTGGCCATGTTTGTCATAATATTGTTTTGGCATCGGCCCTTGAACTTTGCGCAGTTTTCAACATAATTGGACTTATGCATGATGGTGAAAATTAGATAGAAAGTTTCCGTTACATACATACAGATCAAGAATCTCATATTTTGATAACAAAACGTTTGTACTGAAGTAATGTCTGTGCAATGACGTCATTGTTGAGTTCCCGCCAAGTCTCGCCTATAAATGCATGCAAGCATATTTACGTTGGCAGCGCTGCGGTGGGCGCGCCCGGCGCCCGTGACGTCATCATCATTTGGCAGACTGCCATATTGAAAATAAACATGATAACTCAAATTCTCCTGTTTTTTCGCGCGTTGTGCGATCAGGATTTGTTTGCCAAGCTAAAAAATCGGAATGACCTCACGCGTTCGGATATGAAGTAGCTAAGTAGGTACCGATAGTAAATAACATAAAGTATAGTAGAGAACACAAGATAGATAAGTACCTAAATTTTGATTGATTTGATTTGACCATCTAAAAGTAGCCTTGTCGTGACATCCATTGAAATAAAACTGACTAAAAGTAGATGGGAGGAGGGGAAGAAAGGTAGCATGAGCATAGATTTAGTATTCACTAAAGTTTGCTTAGAATATACTGATGTATGCATGGAATGGGTTACTCCCTTACATCATGTAGTGCATTATTATCACACGTAACATGTGGAGCAGTGAACGTGCGTGTGTACGCACATTGTTGCGAGCCGAGACAAGTTTTAAATGCCATCAAGTCTGCGCTATCAACTTTTTGGCAACCGAAAATGTAATTTTTCCCATTATGGTCTATTGCCAAGTACCATATCCGCTGTAAGCATTGGAAACAGCCGAACGTATTTCGCTACGTACTAGCTAATATACCTATTCGGATATTTTTAGTTGCTTGTTATGAATGAAAAATTATAGAAACATAGCAGTCCGCTCGTAACTTCCTATTTTTGTAGACAGCTCCAACACACATTCTCATTAGTGAATTACACGCTGAAAGTGAGGCAGTACAAAATCATCGCATTCATTTAATTTATAATTAGCTACAACAAGATGTCTTATTTGGCTATACTGTAGCCAACCGACAAGGCTAGAAGGGATGGCAGAGACTAGGTCGAACATGCTCACATTTTCATTTTTCAAACAGCAGTGATAAATAAGCCTTTGTGCGCTCAAGACCCAAATCTGACACTTGGATCTGACAATCACTTATCCCACCAAATCTAAAGGACCCGTAAATCATGGCAATTATACCTCATCATAATGTGCGCAAAGTGGCAATCATACCAAATTACCGAACCCAAATATCTGGCACCATTGATCTCATATCAAACACTAATGTGCGATAACACTCTTTGCCATGGCTATCTGATCTGATCCAGAGACTGACGAACGATAAGGATAACATAACGATGTTAATGTTATTCTGACCACCAGTATGTGTACACCAGACGTATCACAGCCAGCCCATGGTGCCAAGGTCTGCTAATTGGAGTCATTTGTTGCTTCGCGCGCTGCATTTTGTGCAACAAATTGTCGAAAAATTATCATTTCAAGAACAAGTCTAATGAAAATTTGCAGTCTTATATAATCAGTTGTAGGTGCAGGCTTATTAGCGCTTATTTCCTTCGTAATGCTTGGTAATTCAGTCATAAGATAAGTAATCAAAGTTGAGCAGATTAAGTGGCATCGGGTGGATCGAGATTTTAGACGTAGAAGACATGCATCAAAGCCCTTGAAAATGGCCTCTACTCTAAAATAGATGAAATCTGCCACTGCATATTCAATCAAACTGCAGATTCGAAAGCCTATTATCCTTGCAAATTTCTCGTACATCTCGAGAAACATTAACTGCCAGTGAAAGCGGACAAGTTATTTGATTTTCATTAGATTTAATCGTCAATATCGTTAGAGCATCGAGCTTGTCCGAGTGTTTGCGATCAGGCTTCTAGCACCGCAGGCTGCGCTTTATGTGCGCGAAATAGAAAGTGCGAATCCATACCCTAATGATTAAACAATAACATTTATTTTCCTGTCCTTCCAACAGTTCCAACTAAGTGGACACTTCTACTGGTTTTATTTGTAATTCTTATGCGTCTGCTTCGTGTGTCTGAATAAGCTAAAGAACATAATTATGTTATTTATGAATGGGGAGTTTTATTCACTGTCCTTCTTTCCAAGATGTAAGGGCCTTTAAGATGTAAACGGGTTGTAAAGTAACTTATACTAAAGTCCAAGCCAGCGTCTTCTACTTGTGTTGTGCCCTGTTAAACAACGGACGATTCCATAGTTTTTAAGATACTGTAAGTAATACTATTATATGCACGAGAAAATGAAGCTGTATTCAATATTCTTCAATATGTTTTTAGTTAGACAGCGAACTTTGAAGGAATTTGGTCGCAATTACGTGTATCTCGTAATGCATTTAGAGACGCACGCGAAATACCGACCGCGGCGCAGGCGCAGCCCGCGCGCGGCCCACGGCTAATCGGTTTAATAGGCGTAATCATATAAGTATTTTAGTATGTAATACTTATGTTACTACCTTTGATGTTTTAAATGTCTAGATTGAGCGTCGCCCTACAATGAAAACAAAAAAACAAGGCAACATTGTCAAGCATGTGTGCGTGCAGGCGATGTTTTACATGGAGCAAATATAGAGAGGAGATGCGATGTAGGCGTGGCCCGCGCGCCACTAGTATGGATTGTGGTCCATACTTGCCTTCAGTCATCGCTGTCATCCGGTTCAAGAACGGACGTCTCGTGTCACTATTTGTTTTACGGTATTTCAAAGAAATTATGGTTTGTTGTTCCGTTTTGCAGTGTAAAAATAATAGTAAAACAAGAAATGTTAAGAATGGAGGTGTTTCATATCACCGGTAAGTGAAGTTTTTGCAATAAATCTTATTATCGTAATTTAATTTCAATTACTTAAAACCCAATAGATATTTTAATCTGAAATCAACCTTAAGGAATGGGCAATAAAGCTTGCTTTAGCTTAGCTTAGCTTACACGTGTCATCTACATGGTTCATTTACCTCTAGAGGTACCTATTCACGTCTCCGTAGGTGATGCGAAAAAAGTTTATCGACATCGACATTTTATTAGTTATTGTTACAATAGTGAGCAATTGTAATGTAACATCTTTAAAATTTTAACCTGCTTAGATAAATTATATAAATAAAGATATGTTATGCGCTAACAAACAGGGGCGTGTTAATGAATAAACAATATAATAAATTAAGTTAAATAATAATAAATAACACCTATTTGCAAACTCAGAAACGCCTGACGTTGCGATATATAATATAACAAGTAATGCCGTCGCGTTACTACATATGCAAACAAATGTGATCATTAACCGACTTCAAAAAAGAAGGAGGTTCTCAATTCGACCGTATAGGTATATGCTTTTTTTATGTACGTTCAGCGATTATTTCGTCGTTTATGGGCCGATTTTGATAATTCTTTTTTTGTTGTAAAGTAGATATGCGCAGTGGGGTCCCCTGATAAGGAAACCAGGATCTGATGATGGCATCTCAGGGAAATCGAGGGGAACTTTTGAAAATTGTATGGACAACTAGTGTGTTTGTTCATGTTATCATAAGTACATTAAAGCGCTACTATTTCATGAAGATCTGGAGTCGATCTGATGAAGCCGAAAGACAGTCGAGGGAACTCCTCAACGATTTACTGCAGTTATTTAGTGTTTGGGCTTGATTAATTTGTAGCGACGAGAACTTTACACTTACATGTTGAATTGAGCGCCATATGGCGAGTAGTTTTTGAGTTATCTCTACTTATCAAGATTGAAGTCGGTTATTTTTTTTTTGTAAAAAGCAATTATTATTTGCGATTTCAAAGTAGGTTTCTTAATGAAAGACTGCAAGTTTGTTAGATTGTCCGTCTGAAGAAATGGTTTTCCGGTTATGCGCACTTAATACTACACCCTATATAACAAAAGCTGGAGCCACCCCAATTATAAACACCAGGAATCGCAAATTGCATTTAAAATAGGTCCAACCAATTTATCGATAAAATCACGCTTGTGTCAAATCACTAAACGATAACGGGAATTATGGTTGACAAATCATTGAAAATTTAACCTTACTGCTTACAAATAAAGATCAAATTATATTTTTCACAAATATCACTTGCCACCTGGTCAATACAAAATGTCGCAAATACGTTACTTTCTTTATAGAAAAGCCAACTCTATTGCTCAGAGTCAAGATGTGTTTTTGCATTAAAGTTTGTACAATTTAGGGTATTTAAGCTTTACATATATGCGACCAATTAAAACTACTCTTGAGCAAAATGGGAGTAACCTATATTTCGTGGGAGTAACTGACCACCGTTTGTTTGTGTGCGTTTGGCGACACCGGTTTCAGTAATAATTTTGACGTATCACACTTCCGCTTAATCTATGTTTCGTGATGTTTTAGGTACTTTACACCTTCGTTTATTGTCTATGTGTACATAATGTGTGCGTAATGGTATAAAAATTGTTTGGCCACAATTTTTTGACACGTTTGCGCGTATTCGATGTTCCATCTAGATATTTAAAACATCAAAGGTTATTACATTGGATACTGCTAATGTGCCTACTTTATTATAAAATGTAAGCTACAACTACAACCAAAAGCGATCCTAACATTAAAAATGCTCCGTAAAGAATTCCAAAACAAGACTAGTGAACCGTAAAATACAAATCAAAATTGGCCATATGTGGCAAAACGGTATATTTATGGCGTTTGTGAAGGTTTTCATTAGCGAAACGACGCGGCGACGGTTTAGAAATTTACTGAAACACGCCTCTACCGAGTTTCCCGCCACTTTTGACATCTGTCAACCTGATAACCTAATAAGGCCTAGTGCAGACTGATCGCGCGATAACCGTTAGCGATGCGATCTAATCGCTGTCACTTGGTCAAGTAAACATTGTACGGTTAGTTAGAAATTGCCGTTTAGCGCAAAAAGCATCGTGTAGAGCGGCTTCGATAAGATAGATTTAATTTTAAATAAATAGAGTTTCTTAAAGGTTTATTCATTAGGATTTTGTTACGATCTCAGTCTTAGGTAAAAGTTTAAATTCATACATACTCGTAGCTACCGCCTGTAAAGGGGTTTTAAGGATCTGGTCGTGCTTTAAATCCTCTTCCCGGAATTAGTCTCGAAATTAGGGACCGCAACGCAAATAATATCTTAACATATTAAACTGATACGCAGAACGAAATAGCCTGGAATTTCTATGTCACAAAATATTGCCGTTATCTAAACATAAATATGATTATTACGATCATATTACGCAACCAATCTAGTATGATGCGTTGTTTGTGTCCGAGACAATTAAAACAATTTATCATACGCGGAAGAGTTTTTATCATTCATTGTCGTGAATTTATCATGTCTATTTAGAAATTTATTTCTTGCTGACAGAATGGTTCTTTACCGATAATGCCTCATGCTTATCATTGCTACGTAGGTATACGTATAGGTAGGTAACTAATTCTAAATGCAAAAAATGTACTTATTTGAAATGATAAACTTCAATATCTTTGATCTACTTATTATTATTATTATCTATTCTCGTTCATCATCCATCAGCAAAAATTAAACATGTATCAATAAATCTTAAATTTTAACATTTATGAAAAAAAAATTACATTCGAAAATGAATTAGAACGTAAGTGACACGTGTCATTTTACACTTCGGTGTGCAAACAGCGCCACCACCTTTTCATGTGGAAAATTTGAATTGCCGCCATGCCATTTCAAATTGTTCTTTAACATGACATTCTCCTGTCACCAGTGGCGATTCCTGGTGTTTATAATTGGGGTGGCTCCAGCTTTTGTTATATAGGGTGTAGTGTTAAGTGCGCATAACCGGAAAACCATTTCTTCAGACAGACAATCTAACAAACTTGCAGTCTTTCATTAAGGAACCTACTTTGAAATCGCAAATAATTGCTTTTTACAAAAAAAAATAACCGACTTCAATCTTGATAAGTAGAGATAACTCAAAAACTACTCGCCAGATGGCGCTCAATTCAACATGTAAGTGTAAAGCTCTCGTCGCTACAAATTAATCAAGCCCAAACACTAGATAACTGCAGTAAATCGTTGAGGAGTTCCCTCGACTGTCTTTCGGCTTCATCAGATCGACTCCAGATCTTCATGAAATAGTAGCGCTTTAATGTACTTATGGTAACATGAACAAACACACTAGTTGTCCATACAATTTTCAAAAGTTCCCCTCGATTTCCCTGAGATGCCATCATCAGATCCTGGTGTCCTTATCACCGGACCCCACTGCGGATATCTACTTTAGAATAAAAAAAGAATTATCAAAATCGGTCTATAAACGACGAAATAATCGCTGAACGTACATAAAAAAAGCATATATATACGGTCGAATTGAGAACCTCCTTCTTTTTTGAATTCGGTTAAAAAGAAATTTCTTACAATTTGACATTTTTATTTTTGTATGAAATAGCTGATGTTTTTTCGCGATTTTAGGGTTGGTCCCATAGTGAAAGTCCATTTTCCACTATCAAACGGCAAACGATCTCGTCGTGAAAGGTCTTTCTAAAAGTTCTTGTATCACAGATTTTATTGAATCACTCATAATTTCATGTCATTTCATTATAAACTAATTACCTACTAAATAAAAAGTAAATTAAATCAATAGAAAGATAGAAACCGTAATCACAAATCTACACTATCACGAAAAACATGCGAAAACTCGTTAGGTAATGCGCCATTCCCAGCGCCAGACCCGCTTTTCAAACTCAGTGATACGCTGATACCACAGTATAATTTTACTATGGTGATACTAAGCGATCGAAGAGGCGCGGGCGGCCGCGGGCCAACGACTTTGTATGGACTATGCATGCGCTAGCAGAAGCGCATGCCTCGGCCGCGCTCGGCGCCGACCGAACGCGAAGACAATCGCCGCGAGTCGCGTTCGTGATAGAAGACCGCAGCGCTCGTAAAATGTAATTATTGTACTTAGGTCTAAATAATTAGGTTGTAAATATATGATTTTTTACATTTTATTTAATGCTTAAAAATTATGGTATGGCGGCGCCATACGCGCCAACTTAGAGAAATCGCCACTGCCTGTCACATCTGTTACTTTTAAATTAAGGTCAATTATGTCAGTGATCCATAATCATAGAGATAGGAATATAAGAGTCCTTATAGATCAATGTCCATAATGGTCTAATGATCCATTTACTTACCTGCCTACTCGGAACCTGCCTACGATATAATTTGTGATTACTGAAGGTCGTGTCCAGAATGAAAGTCCTTCAAAGATCTTAATATCTTTCTCCATTCTCCACGTTCTTCGGCTTTCTTCAGGGCAGATGTAATTGAGAGACCTGTGAGTGCGGTTACTTGGTCACTCCAACGGCTAGGTGATCGATGGCTGCACTTAGTCAATGTTAGTTAATTCTCATTGTCGAGCACAACGATGCATTGTGAACTAAGAACCTAGAATGGCCTAAGTACATGGTGTTGTAAGGGGTCTGCGTCCAGTAACGCGATAAGAGTAACTTGTAACGGGACAGGTCACATCACAATGTTGTAACGTGCAGATTTGTACCATACGTACTAGCGGAATTGCTACCTACTGAGTGTATGCTAGTAGAGGTCATACTATGAAGTGACGAAAGTTCAAGGCGGTCCAAGACGAAAATTTCATTATCATTACCAAGCTGTTCAAACAACGGTGCAGTTGTTTTCGTGGGATGTCAATGTATACAATAGTAATATTAAATATTAAGCACATTATTTATAAAAATTAAGAGGGGTAATTCTGAGGGCGCAGAGTTAAAACAGCAAATAAAGTTCGTAGAGAAATAATAGCTATAGTTTTCTATCCATCCATCTATCCATCAGCCTTTCGAGGTCCACTGTTGGACGTAGGCCTCCCCTAACTGGCGCCTTATAATTATTGTTCTTATTGACTATGTATGTATATCTATGCACGTCGTGTAAAATTCTCTTCGACGGTAGCAATAATGCATTGCTGGCCTTAACCCCACCTAATAGCTATCAACAAGCATAGGTCCCTCCTCGATAACAAATAAATGCGACAAATATGATTTTCGTTTTTTGCTGACATGCCATAAGAAAATAATGAAACATTTAGGTATTAAAATCGCAAGTACAAAACAAATCACATCAAATCGATTCACATATTTTAATTAAAAAACAAAGTCTCTCAGTAAACTCCGTGATAGGGTACCTACGGCTATAGTATATTCGCCATACGACTCTAAACATTACTATTTGAACAGTTACTATTCGCCATACGACTCCAAACATTACTATTTGAACAGTGGGTCATGTTAACTTGGTGTATTGTGTCGGCTGATTGGCTACGGCGCTAAGCAAAGGATTACGTAACCTATTGTTAACTTTAAGGATGGAATTAACTGTGAGTGGACATGAGGTCATCGAAGACTGGATTTTTATTTAATTTGTTATTTTTATTTGAGGTTGAGGTGAAGGTGAGCGAGCTTGGACCGATTAACCTTTTAAAAGATTGAAATTGGTTTGTGCTTTAGAAGTTCATTAAATATGCTTCTTTTTTTGTCCTCCTGGGAAGACTAGATTTGACTGTAGTATGTTACTTATATCCTACACCTGGAAAATTATTACATAAAAAAATAATCTTGAATACCTAAAAACGGCTTGACCGAACCACTAGTTTAATAATAAAATACGGAAATTATCTGTTGCAATTAATATTTAAAATAAGAACCGAAGACCAACATTATGTTGTTCAATATAATGAGAAAAACATACTTAACTATGTTAGAATGTTTTTAAAAATAATCATAAAACTGTATCTGGAACCACAATTCCATCGTCCTTATATTTCCCGCCCACTATCTGCCGCTGTATAATAGCATTGCTACCAATTCGCGTCAGGGAGAAAGTTTTGATAGAAATCGCGGTGTTTACGTAAACTGGTTGCCGGCGCTCCCGACACCGCGACACTTCGACACTCCGACACTCCGACACCCCGACACCCCGCTTGCCATGTCGACAACTCGACACTATCATTGTCAGTTGTCACTCCTCTAATAGATTTCACTGGATTTGTTGATGTAAACTGATTCGCGGGTTTGATTCCTAAAGACAAAGGTTTCACTTACGGTAACAGTAACCATTATCATCGGATCATTTACCATAGAACCACTTATTCGCTTGGTAGGCTTTCGCAGTAAAACAGAAAATTTGCTAGTAATTGAAATGTAAACATAGACACATGGCACGATCTTCACTTTTTCTGGACACATTTAACTGTGATAGTTACAGTAGTTATAGTAACATTAGTAACGTACGTCATACATTTATTAAGCTAATCTCGTTAGAAAAGCCGATGGCATAAGAAGCGCTTCAATGCCGATTGTGTAACATTAGAGAAAAGAACTAAAGTACATAAGTCTAGGTACTCGGGCTCCATTTATCATTTTAATTTCTCACCAGATTATTAAAGTGAAAATTTATAGTATATTAGAGACGGTTGCGTTAAAAGTTCAACGCCACTGTGGTTGCGGAACTAAGTCACGGGAAGGGAAAGGAAGGGTATGATTGCGCTATTAAGATAATATTGGATATCAATGGAGATACAATACGCGCATTGTGACTTGGCCGGATTGAATATAGCTACGAGTGGCTGTGCAAGTGTAGTTTGGATGTGATTTTTTATTACAAAACATTAAGAATATTAAGATAACCTACCATATGATGGGGCAGAGGACCGGTGGCCAGTGACTATAAAAGCACTAACGTATAAGGCTAAGATGAGATGTGCGTAGGTTTGTAAATAATACTGGATCGCTCGGATCCTAGTCATTCATTTGTGTAGGTATAAGGGTACGAACAAAAATTGCTAAAATCTGGTATTGACTCCCTAGCAAATGATAAGTATACAACGACTAAATTAATATCCGGTCCAAACTAGATCCGACTTGTAATAACCAGTAAAGCTATAAAAACCCTTCATTTGACAGACAAACAAACTGCGGTATTGATTCAGACGCTGACCGTTAACGGTGCTTACACCTCACGATTACGATCTCTTCGTCACGATAATTTTTCTATCTCTCACATCAAACACGTATTTGTGTTAGGTAATTATGTATTGTAGTCAGTTATTATGGGCCTGATTTTTGAGATTACAGATTCATTCGCTGGAGTCATAGCTGGTAGGAGTTGATCTCCGACATGGGCTTATATATAATTGTATGGGAGGATATGGGAGTATGGCACAAATGGAAATAGAAAGGAGTATAAATTATGTATAGTAAATATAATATTAATTTGTTAAATTCACCAAAAAACTAAATCATCAAACTAAAGCCACTCAGCCACTGAGCGGTTTATTGATTGAGAAAATTATTTCTTAATTTAGACGCAGCCGTTATGATAGTCGTAGTCGTGTCGTAGCATTTGAGTGGTATTCGTTAGTGCATTGAGTGGTTGTACGAATATAGTAAAGTGCATGCTAATGCTGGTAGCTAATTGCAATGGCGCGTGAAATAGTTAACGGTACGCGATGGTAGCTTGGTGGTACGGGGTAATATTGCACCACAGCTTTGCACACATGGAATTTTACTTCGCCTATAGTTATGTCTAACGGGTCTAACCGGTCTGTAGTTTATTGTTGCTCGGGTTCGATTCTTTGCTATGATGGATGTTCTTAAGGGTTCGTTTTTTTTAATTTTACGTTGTTTTTCTTCTTTAAATCAGTCAACTTAAGTCCAGATAAGTTCGTGGTGGTAGTTGAAAGTGTCGCCTATGAACAACAGCGAATACCAGGCACCATTTTCGACTAAAATAAATAAGCCAAGGGTGATATTGCTAAACAATCTGCACAGTCAACACTCCGCGGTAAATACTTCTTTAGATAAACCGCATACAACACCTTTTGAAATTATTTATTAGTGTTCATACAGATAAATCTGATATTGTTCCATGTGCATATCACTTATTCTATGAACCTTGTGATTTTTAACTGTTCAAACACCTACAGATAATAAATAACCCACATGTTAATAATAACTAAAGCTTTTGATTGAGAATTAGTAAGCTTGCAAAGTAAAATGAGGAAATGATCTCACTGAGGGCGAACCTCAGCTAACTGTCAATGCAGAATGACCTGGACAATATATGACCAATAATGACTAATAATAACTCATAACATAATGATCGGTGTGTAGAAATAAACAACCTTTAATACTTCCTTCCGGCTTTTTAAACACCTTCCTTCATTCATTTTAAATTGTAACCCACGAGTCCCACGACGCGACGCAAACAGAGGGGTCTTATAATTTTAGTTTCAGTCCGTTCCAAATATATGACTTTAATAATATGACTATAATATGACTTTAAAGAATTCGCCTAACAATTGACGCAATGGTTAACACGTCAGATCGCTGCTCCGCGAGGGTCCTAGGTTCGATAATTCGATTCCCAGCGAGGCGGGAAGATGAATGTTAAACTTATGCTCTGGGTCAGGGTGTGTCCTTGTCTTGTGTGTTTGTTGCCTATGGCACCATCCACGACACAAAGAATCATAGTGTGGGCAAGAGCCTTTGAGTGTGTAGCGTTATTTGTTTTATTATTTATTAATTTCGGAATGTTAATAATAATAAAGGAACTGATTTCCCGAAGTGAAGGGAGGGCGGGTTTTATAGTTCAAAGCTAAAATACAACTTACGCCATATTTAAGTCGATGTCACATACTTATTTACTCCACTAATAGGTATCGCCGTGGCCGGTAGGTCAGGGATCTCGTAGACCTGAGATAAATTGATATAAAACATCGCTAATTGGGACAGTCCATCAGTCTGTGAGCTGACCTCGTCACCTCGATAATATGGAAGATATAATATTTTGTTTAATCGGGAAACACAGCGAGAACAGGATAGATTGATGGGTGCTGAATAGGTGAATAAGTATTAGGTTTAGGGGTTCATGAGTTGAATGTACAGCATCACAGCTCTTAGTAGGTATATTGAGAGGCATGGGAGTGTCCCCGCCAAGACATGTGGTACTACCCTTCGTATCTACCGACGCAGACCCAGCAATTTTTGTTTTATTTTCATTGATAGCAAATGCGAAAATTACAAATTACAGCTATGTGTTACCATAATAGGTGTGTCTAGCATGGGCAGCAGACATTAGAAAATATTATTGAGAAAAAAATTAAAAAAGAAAGACAACATTATGCAAAATCCAACAATATGTAAAGTAAAAAATTTTATGAGAGTTTCTATAATCTACTAGCTACCCGCCCCGGCTTCGCACGGGTGCAAGTTAGATTTACCATAGCAGCGCCATCTATTGATTACTTACTCAACCCAGTCGAAAGGTATCGACATCTGTTACATATAATTGTGACTGTCAAATAATAACACTCTTAATTTAGTTCTCTTGTGTGGCGCTAGGTGTCTGTTCATCTGTGAATAAGACTGCCATGTCAATTGTCATTACTTGCAAAACTTACTGTCAAATAATAAGAGACAAATAATTAGAAATAAATTAAAATTGCGACTATAATTTGAGATTTAAAGTATCCTATCTCTCAAGTTGGATCGAACTGCACATGGTGTGCGAATTTTATTATAATCGGTTAAGTGGTTTAGGAGTCCATCGCGGACTAACATTGTGACACGAGATTTATATATATTAAGATAGGGAAATAGCTTAGTACTTGCTGTGGTGCTAAACCATTTATCACGACACGATCATGACTTGCGATGGTTGTATAATGCTTATTAGCAATACGTATAATAATAAAGAGTTTGAACTTGTACAAAGTCGTGACGAAGTATTTCCGCGATCCCGGCGGTCGTCGACTATCGCGTATGTGGTTCGTGGAAAAAATATTTTATCTGATCATAAATTATACATTTTTCTGTATTATTATAATATTTTTTTATATAACACACATTTTTCCAGTGACTTGACTTGACTTGCTCTGTTGCCAGTTAATTAATTATTGCCATAAGATAATCGTAAATTTTCCTTGTTGTTAATTAGGTGCGTGTGTTGTCGCAAAATGGTAATACAGTACCTAGATACATATTACGGTATATCTGATAATAAAGTTAATAATTATGGAGTAGGTAATTAACTGTATGATAAAACCTTGATAATGTTATCAAAGTTAACATATTTCATTATTTTTATTAATTAAATTGGGTGTAGTGTTTTCTCTTTGTGCCAACAAATAAAAGATCATTTTTGCCTTTTAATAAACCAAACCAACATACCTGAGAGCCTGAGACACACCTTATTTACACGTTTGACTTATGTAAGGAATTAAGGATACATAATTTTGAGGACAGGAACGGATAATTTATTTTTATCAAGTCCCGTTTTAAGACGTACTTGTATGACGCGCATAAAATCAAGTGTCCCCAGCGAGTGTGAAAACAATCTATCTACATTCTTTACGTTGAGTAACAAAATGTTCAAATTGTTTACAGTTGTGACGTTGTTGGAAGGATGAGGCACGAGCGTATGAGCGTGTGTCAGTATATGACCCCTCCACAGTTCAATTCAACGTAAGTTTCCACGCGTGTAATCTTCCACGCTGATACTGATACGTCACTCACAATCACAACGCATCCTGGGCACGACCCGGTATTATACAACGTTGTTATTTTGTTTAGAACTTTAATTTAGACACACGACACACCTCCAAGATATGAGCGCTATCAACGTGACGTCCGATTGCTAAAATACATACTTCCTTATCAGTATAAAACATTGCTATGAAAATGGGGCCAAGTTCGCTGCCAATTGATAACAAAGCATTCTTAGGCTCGTTGATGATTAAAATGTAAGTTAAAAAATTAAAATGTACCTTTAAGACTGTGGGCCACGGTCATCAGCGGGCTCAACAGCTGTTTTTCTGGCTATTCAAAAATATGTTCCTAAAATAAGTTTTACTTTATTAATTTTGACCTTTAATTTCTATTCTGATAAGTGTTAATTTACAATTTAAGTTTAATTATAATTTCTGCTTTGAATACCACACTGACATTGTGTCTAAATAACAGATACAATCAATTAAGCAAAGTATTGGAGGTGCAACCTTTAACACTCCAAGTAAATGAACATGCAACACGTGTTCTAATCAGTCTCAATGAAGCCTTGCACGTGCCAATTAACAAATACTATATTTATATTGTAATGAAACTGATGAATGTAGCTGATGTAGACACAAGTTTAATTACCTATAAATAAATATTTGCTGATAGCTCTTTATTAAGTGTGACATAGCTTTGTAAATATGTATTGAATTTTTTATTATTTTATTTATTGTGTTTCAAAATGGACTTGGCCACACTTCCTCGTCCTTTGTTCAGAAGGATTCTGTATGTTATACTATGCTGTATGCAGATGTTTATGATGAGACAGGGAGAGATGATACCTTTTCATATCCTTTAGGCAATTTTATGTCTCGTGGTAAGTATAAGAAATTGCTTAGTTTTTGAGAAATAAGATTATTGAAGAAAAACTTTCTAGGAGACGGTTGCGTTAAATGTAAATCACTTCCGTTAAAGCAAAGATTAGAGCTACCGTGGTGAGGGACGTGAGTCACTGGAAGGGAAAAGAAGGTTACACACTAATAGTTATGACAAGTTTGTATACAAAAGGCTTATGTACTGTCAAAAAGAAATCAATTTATTGAAATAACCTCCTCCGCTTTAGTGGTATTTCACGCTGTGCAGTTATGACTTCATCTACGCGTCGACAGTCGGGACTCCACACATCTCTTTTTTATAGACTTCTATAACTGTCTAGTTAAATTAATCTAAAAGCTACGTTAGTATTTTTGAAATGGAGTTCGAACAACTTAGAGTCGTAATATAAAAGTTAGACTGCTTTAGAAATAAACAACACAGTCCCGTCTCATTTTTAGATTTCACTTAGTTATTCTAGTCATTTGCGATGTGGTTGTTAGTGCATTCGTTGCCAACTTTTTTCATCTCCAAAAATATTGGCAGACGAAGAAAAAAACTGGTAGGTAGGTGCACTAGCCCCGCGTTGTTTTTTTACGTGACCTTGCTTATTTGCGCATCTAAAAATGAAATTGCTTTCTCTGACGTAGGTACCTGCTACTACTAGTTGAGGTTCTTGAAACATACTGAAATATGTATTGCTTTGTTTTTACAAGCTGTTATTTTAACTTTCAATGTTTTTATGTAAATAATATTCATACCTACCTAGACTCAAAAAGATAGTCTCGAATTGTAATAATAAACATGGCACGTCATATTTACATGGCATGGAACATTTGTGGACACAATTGTTCAGTTTTATCTTACATAAGATTATGCGAAATTGAAGTGAAAGAATTTATTTATAATAATAATTACGATATAATATATTCAATCTATTGTCTCGGGTGTCTTTGACATAAAACAGTTAAAAAACTGATCAATAACCGGTTTTGCGTTGTAGACACTAGACACGTCAAGGGTACGGTTGTTTGCATAAAAACTAGTTTTAGCATTTTACCATAATATAATAAAAAGCCGTTATGATCAACATACAAAAGGTCTCTTGCATAATTTGTGTATGGAACACATCACACAAAACAATATCCATGAGATTATGGAAATTCGTTATTTGAGCGAGCGTTGCAATTCGGTTGCCTTTAAATGTAACGTAAGTCCTTTTTTGTATCCAATAAAAAATGAATGCAGACATAATTCCGTGGCGCAACAGCTGAGACAAAGTTGTCTTCTAATCTTCAAAGTTTGAAGATTAGAAGACAACTTTGAAGTTCAAAGAGAGAGTATGTGCCGCTAGAAAGCCTATACAGTCAAAGCTTAATTAATATTTTTATTACATTCCTTTCGCTCATGACTACTCGGCATTTACGAATTTACGATTTTCAGTCTCGTATTTTAATTTATTTCATGAATTATTTATTAATAGATGTGATTGTGACATCATTAATTCTCCTAACTGACCTGCAACTGGTTCTTGTCGTTACGGACATGAATAATTTTCAGATTTTCACTGGACTAAAGAGCGTAATCATTTGACTGGAGCTAATTAGGCACGTTTTGAATAATAATTTTTTTATTATTATACTAAATATTTATCATTATCATGGGCAGGTGTACTCAACGACTCATACATCGCCAAGCATTGTCATATGGACACACAGTCACATACCTTTATCTCGAAGGGTATTTTTTTAGAATTACCTCACTGTGACATTCGAATGCTGGAAATAGATCAAGGCGACCCACACAACTCACGCAATTTCGAATAAATTATCCTTTATTTGTTTAATTTCGAAAACGTATTTCTTTGAGAAATACTGAAATTAACCTTTATCTCGAAGGGTATTTTTTTAGAATTACCTCACTGTGACATTCGAATGCTGGAAATAGATCAAGGCGACCCACACAACTCACGCAATTTCGAATAAATTATCCTTTATTTGTTTAATTTCGAAAACGTATTTCTTTGAGAAATACTGAAATTAACCTTTATCTCGAAGGGTATTTTTTTAGAATTACCTCACTGTGACATTCGAATGCTGGAAATAGATCAAGGCGACCCACACAACTCACGCAATTTCGAATAAATTATCCTTTATTTGTTTAATTTCGAAAACGTATTTCTTTGAGAAATACTGAAATTAACCTTTATCTCGAAGGGTATTTTTTTAGAATTACCTCACTGTGACATTCGAATGCTGGAAATAGATCAAGGCGACCCACACAACTCACGCAATTTCGAATAAATTATCCTTTATTTGTTTAATTTCGAAAACGTATTTCTTTGAGAAATACTGAAATTAAACAAACTTGGGCAGCCAAATGTCAGACATTTCTGCTGCGTAAAACCCAGCTCTAGTCCTCGCAGTCTCAATCATCAATCTCAATCAACAGTTGAGATAAGGCAAATGTGATTAGTCGAGTGTTCCACACTCCATGCATCTAAAAAATTAAGTCTGTTAATGTTTTTAGAATTGGCGTGTTTATCAAGTATTTTTAAAATTTTTAACCGACTTCAAAAAAATGAGGTTCTCAATTCGTTTGTATGTTTTTTTTCTTATGTGTGTTTACCTCTTATTTTCATACATCATTGTGAATTTGGTGAACTAATTTCGATAATTCTTTCGACATTCGAAAGGGTCAGTTTTTGAGTTATTTCGACTGAAGTCGTGGTACGGGAGCCGACGATGCTAAATGTGGATTTACTCGAGCGTCATAGAGACCTATTGGGTTGCAAAGATTAGATGATAAGAAGAAAAAAATGTTATATAATGTATACCTTTTCATCGGTGGGGGAAGCGGCTATAGACTTTTGAATATGTAAAAAAATAATGTCAAGGTTCTACGTATTTTTAATAATGTACTATGTTAATCTGATCGTTTGTTTGATGGGGGTGACCGTACGTAAGGGTTGAAAATGAGAGAGAAAAAATCAAATCGAGCACGTCAGATTTTCTATGGGGGTGTTAAGTGAACCTAAAAAAAGCTCTCATTCAATAATCTGACGATTTCGATGTGACGCAAACTCGCTACCATTATTATAATGTGCAAAAAAAATTCGAACTTATATATGGGGCTCATATTTGGTGGAGCTACTTAACTGGGTACCAGGTACCCCCTGTACCTTAAGACCAGGTTATTCGAGCGAATTAGGTATTTTAGCACTCCTCACCCCTCGCAAGCGAATCTATGCGAGAGCGCGTTTTGAATGAACTCTCTGACCCCGCGCGGCAAAACGTCGTGCGTCACAGTATAGTTAAATCAGTATTATTATACAGAATATAATATAAACATTGAAATACAAAATGTAAACACTGTCTTTAGAATAAAACATCACGTTGCATAATGATTCTTTATTTAAATAAAAAAGTATTTTTATCTATTACACTGTAATATTGACTGTTTTGAATCAAACCATTTTGAAATTTTTGGAATAATTTTTTACATGCTCCTGAAACGAGGGAGAAAAATTATATTGTTTTTCGTCATAAAGATCATACAATTTGGTCCTACTTTTGAATATACCTACAGTAGCCCAATCACTAAATTTACAATTTTTACTAGCATCTAAGTATCTAACTTTAAATATTCGGTTAAATATTCGGATTGAGGCACTGCAAAATACAAACACATGGTTGTATGTATATTTTCACAGTTATACATACCTACTACTGTCACCGACCTAAACCTTAAGTGATACCAAATATTAAAATTACTTCAATGCTGTATACGTGGTATTTGATATATCAATTATGCTCAATATATATAACATCGACGGCAGCAAATAACATAAAGACATCTGCAATTTTGCCAAAATCGTTTTTTTTGCATAATTCAACTCAGAATTCTTTGTTCTATCTTGTGATATTGTTTTTCTCGAAAAATGTTGGTTTTTACACCAATTTTTCAACGTACAAAAAGACATCTGCACTACTTATTTAAAATTCGACAAAGTACAAACGTACATATACCATTTGTCCTTGTGTACGTCGCGCAATGCGGCGGGCCAGCTGTCCTTACGAAAATAACCTGCGAAGTCTCGAGGCTCTTCAGCAAGAAAAAATGTCTGATGATGACTGCTTGCAATTGGAATAATAAAATAACTGAAAATTGAATCCGGAAGTGACATTCAACCAAGCCACAAATGTAAAAAATATTTATACCTTTTTTTTCTATCTTTGTTGGTGTGTTTGTTACTTCGTGTTGGGTAAACCGATTTGTATGATTCTTTATTTCCTTGAAAGCTGGTGCTTTTGTTGATATAAGTCCCATATAAATTTGAGCGACATCTGATGAGTAATTTTGAATTTACTTGAATAATGTGTAAGGATCTTTAAAAGTGTGTATTTATGGTTTTTTCCTAATAACTTTTTATTGAGTATTCAGATTTTTATGATTCTCTTTTTATCTGAAAGCTGGTATTTGCATTGTGGTCTCATATAAGTTTAAGCGGCGTCTGACCAATGGTTTTTGAATTATCCTTAATATTTTTTATGTATGTATGTTACCTCATATCTTACTACTTAGAGTTCCGATTTTAATCATTCTTCTTTTAGTCGAAAGCTGGAGCTTTAGGTTAGGTCCCGTAAAAATTTGAGTGTCGTCAAACGAATAGTTATTGAGTTACTTATGGCACTGATACAAAGATGATGATTATGATACAAAGTACTGTTAAAATATAATTATTATTAGTAGTTATTTCTTTGAAACTATACTTTTTAGTTACTTTATATTACAAATACAATTATTAACAAGAATCACAAAACTTTTTTTTTATAAGACACCCTATAACTCAAAATAGTTTAGGTATATCTGCAATTATCCAATAGCTTCAACGTAAGAATGCCGAAGTAATGTGAGACAACTACATTATTTAAGTGACAATAATAATTATATTTGTTGTTTTGATGAAATTGGTTTTATCTGATCAATAAAAATAAAAATCAATCATTAAATTAATAAAATAGTTAAAGAATAAATAATTATCAGGTCCCAAGTAGGAACGAATATATGGCAGTTGACTCAATTTGCTTGTTTTCTTGATCGAAGTAGAAAAAGATATCTGCCGTATTTTTAAAAATTAAAGAATTATTATAATTTACCTATACCAAATAATAGTTAATATTGTAATAATTTACTATTCCAAAATCGACGAAGATGTCTTTGTAATTGTAGAATTTATACCATTTTTGCACTAAAAACGCTCTCCTGAAAACTAGCGTTTTTGTAGATGACCGTTTGTTCTTTGCTGCCGTCGACATAATATATAGATTTTGCCGATCGTACCAAAATTACATTTTTCCTCATAGTTGTTATACCTATAACACAATCGCAGTGTTGACAAAATAAATACTTATCTTGGTTTAGTAAAATACCTAGTAGTTGCACTACTGATTTTTTTGTACTATGTCTATGTTATTGGGATACTACGAAAATACTTTTAAATAAATATTTTTAAATAATTTTTTTTATCTTTAAATTATTTATTTACAATGAAACAATGCACTATTTAAACTGTAAGATGAAACAAGTATTTAAATTAAAAAAATTAAATGAAATTTATATAAATGTGACGATGTATTGCTGCGGTCGTTTTTGCGAAAATCGGCATAGGTCTTGCTCCGACGATGCCTAGCGGGCGTCTGAAGCAAAGCCCTCGCGTCGTATTGTTATATAATGGAATTGTGAAAAAAAATAAACAGTATTTTAAAAATTAGCCATTGAATAATTTAGATAATGTCATGTGCTACCTTGCAGTATAATTTTTTCGTCTAAATTGTAAATATTCTTTACGTAATATCATAAAAATTGTCAAAATTTACCTATCTTTGCCTATTTTTATGATCGAGTGAAGTAATAACTATCGTGTTTTGAGCCATTGATTATTGAAGATGGGTTCTTGATCAATAACATATATTTTTTTTAAGTTGAAACAACAAATATTTGATGCTTTAAAAGTCCACCGAAAATAGGTCGATTTCGAATAACCTGCCCTTAATCTGACGCGCTCGAGTAAATCCAAAAATCCCCTCTTGGGCTCCCTAGCGGTATATTTTTGTAAAAAGTTAGTTAGCAATCCGTAAAATATTTTATCGTAATTCCTAGTAGAGTGGTAACTGATTAGCTAAGGGCAGTCCGTGTGGTCTCATTGCATATCTATCTCATAATTCTCATAGTGTGACATACATTTTTGCGCGTGTACGAAACACGAGAACACTAAAGCTGGAAACATATTATCGGACGCGGCTGACGGACGCGACTTAAGGTCGCGACTTATAGGTATCTGGATAATGATTGTACACTGTGCTGTGCAGACTATCAGACGTAAGTCGCGGACGTAACCTTGGGCTGTCCTTGAGCGTTCGGACGTCCGAAAGCGATCTGGCGCGCTGGATGTTTTTATAAGTCGAAAACGTCCGCGGACAGTATGCACGGGGTGCGGGACGCGTCAGGCGGCAGAAGGAGACGAACTACGCTAGAGTTTGCACGTGCGTAAACGAACGTAACTAGCTATGGACGAAGAAATTATAGAATGTGTGCGTAGCAGAGAGTTACTATACAATTTTAAACTAAAGGATTACAAACTCTTTTGCTGATATAGGAATACGAAACTGTGCTAATTCTTTTTCAATGTCATTTTCGATTAGATTTAGCAAAAAATTAAATTGCTCTTCATTCATCCTCAAATAAAGTTTATACCGATGTTCATCTTTTAATAAATGCGGATACAAGGTGTGGTATTCACCAGACTTTGTTCTTTCCTTATTTATATCATGGACCCAAACGCTCCGTTTTATTTTCTTTCTGAGTGGACAACATAAAGCAGCCGCCGCTAATTCGAGAAAATCGTCCTCACTTTCACTACTCGACAATACATGTTTCTTTGTCTACAGTTCTTTATGGAATGAGCGTCGGTCGCGTCCGCTAACGATGTCCCAACATACTGTGCATACCTATAAGTCGCGACCGTAAGTCGCGTCCGTCAGCCGCGTCCGATAATATGTTTCCAGCTTAACGTCGAAATATGAAACAGGATAGTGCTCGTGGGAAACGGAACTCGTGGAAGATGTATAAACATACGTGCAATGTGAACTAGCAGGTCGCCCCGCGAGCCCGCGAGTAGAGGTACCCAGGCTGGATAATACGAGTTATTCCGCGTTCACTTCTCCCTAACAATTTTAAATTTAGTGTCATAAAGATAAATGATATTGTTTTAAAAGTGGACTATTGGAAAAGGATATTGTTTTAAAACTGTACCTAAATTGAAAATAAAGAAAAAATACCTACCGACAAAGAAATTTTTTATGTCATAAATGCCTTACATCATTTTCGGAAAAAGCTGATAAGTATTCTAATTGCTTGACTAATACTGCAAACTGGTATATTTTTTTTTTCTTTCAAAATAAATTTTGCATTTCTTCAAACGTTTTTGGGTAGGTACATGATTGAAAAACCGGAATTGTCCAGACGAATCTGCCTGGATGATGCCTATGTGGTAATATTGGATAGTTGGCACACACGGTCTCCGACTCCCCGTGGTTTGGAGATAATCACGTGTGGGGGCACGTGGCCGTTTGAATAAATAAATCACGCTAGTTGCAAGGTCGACTCGTTTCTTCATGTCCGTCAGTTTTGTTTTGTGTTGGGTAACTTTTTTGTGATCTTAGATCACCAATATCGCGACTCATTAATTTCACTAGTAATCTCAGTTTTTATGCTATCGTTCTCTCGTGGAAGATATTCATAAACAGTTTTTTATTCGTTTTGAAATTTTAAAGATTTAATACGAATGATGAAAATGTTTAATATTATGAATAATATAAACATTCAAAAAATAGCACCATAAAAATATTAAGTCTTAAGTAATTCCAAATGATGTGCATAAGTTTTAGTCAAACTTCTTAGGTCTGGCAAGAAGTTATACTTAGATAAAGTCTGTATCAGGCGCGGGTTTTGAATTTTTATTAACAAATCTATTTTTAATCCTAGAAGAGCCTATCTCGGACATTCAAACGCCGACAATAAATCTTAGAATCAATAAATACAAGCGAATCGGAGAACGAACTGAACGAACTAAACCTAAAGAACTCAAACTGAAATAAGACTTAACCGACCACTAGCTATAATTGTACAAAGTAATAAACTGTTAGTTATCGTTGGCAGTAATTCACGAGAAGTTTATTCAGTTGAATCAACAAACTATATAGCTACCGCTACCTGATGTTCAGTGATGCGTTCAATGCAACAGATTTAGACGAAAAAACGAACAATACGCAGTTTACGGTTGCTAACTTGCTAAGTGTCCCAATTTGTGTTCAATTTCCAATTTTCAGGGACTACCAACTGATGTCTTAATTCACCCTTGATTGGGTCGCTCTTCATGGGTCGCTATACATTTCAATACGAAGCATTTGCCAAAGTAACCGGTGATGTTCATACATCGACATACCTAGTATGTTTATAGCACCTAATGTTTCAATGTGTATGTGAATAGCACCTAATGTTTCAACTTGGATCAAGAAGATCATGATGGGTCGGCAAAATCCGAATAGGTTTACTGTTTCTTAGACAAAAAAAAAACTTGCTAAATTTCGATACCAGGGGTGTATATACATAAATCAAATCTTAAATTATTTTAACCTTTCGCCCTGCAATACACCTCTGCGATGATAATATACATTGTGAGCGTGTCTGATCCAAACAGCATTTAAAAGTTGCCCTTACTCGATCGTTATATTTCGTCACCGTTTATCAAAGTGCTCATAAACCCGTATCTTCCAGGATGTCTGACGTGCGTGCAAGTGCTGAACATCATGGTGCTGCTGGGCTTCATGCTGAACTACGCGCTGCGCGTCAACCTCACCATCGCCATCGTCGAGATGATCTCCGACGGCAAAGACAACGCCACCGCCGTTGCCAATGTCAGTGGATCCATGAATGTCACGCAGGTATTTTGATGAAACGATCTGTAGATTTGATCTTACACGTGTTTGTTATCTAGAATCTAGATCCCCGCATGCATTAACCTCTGAAAATCTGACTGTATCTAGAATTCTGTAGATTTACCGCAAATGTATTCATATGCTAATAAGAACACTGTTTGGCACATAGCTACAACATTAAATTCACTTAGAAGGTTTGTGATATTTTGCACTCAAGAGATTTTTTTATTGAGATACGGATCTTCAACGTCAGTGGACTTATTCTTTAGGATGTAAGGATGTACATGTTTAATGTATTCACAGTCAGACCTTAATAATATTATAATACAAAGCTAAACTTGGGAGTGCGGAGATGATTTTGTCTTTAAAAGTGAGTCTCGGAAGACATCTTCAATGTTAGAATACTTTTCCGAATTTACTGGCCATTTCATTAGCGCTTCATGATTTAAATGTCATATTAAGTATATTAAAGAAATATTGGAGTGTTGAATCTCGAGCCTTCTGCCTTGCAATTAGGTACGTGTTATCTGCAAGGTGAGGACTTCCTCAGTGAGATTTCCTGTTGTCATAAGTTACGAGTTTATGCAAATGCGCGATGACTGTGAGTTCTCAGTAGAGTAGTTGATGCAGGTACGGAAGTTCATATTGATCTTATTACATTGTTATATCTCATGGGAGCGAATGTAATGCAATATGCATACTAATGCTCGGTAGTAAACTGTTGAAGGGCAAAACTTGTTATAAATTAATATATGTTATATTTGAAAAGTTTGAAAGATAAAGTGCGCGGCACCTCCATTACGTGGGAAGAAAGCTGTCCTAGACCCATGCCCATAACATCCATGGAGATTTTACGTAAGGGATGCACTGGTGGAAGCACAAATCCGTTTACATGACTCCTTTCACCATTGCGCGGGATGATTTGCGAGGAAATTTTCATTAAATATCACTCTCACTCCATACATAACTTGCTCACTGTGGTCCAGTATCTTTAGAAGATCAATTACAGATACTTAAAAATTAACTATGTATTATTATAAACTGCAGATTAAACGGATAACATCGTTACTAATTAACCAAACGTAATGAATCACGACTTGCACAGTTTGTTATTATAATATTTATGAAATGAATAAGACCTAAAGTTTCATGTTGCGATGAGTCAATATAAAGTTGTAATAATATGTATGGAATATTAACAGCATGCTTTATGTTAAACATAATATTATAGGTGTACTTATTACTTCTCATTTGTTTCTTAAAGAAGAGGCTAATCTGAGAGACTGTCACAGTTATTCTGGGGTTTTATCATTAGTTTTATCAGCCCCATTCTGGCACATGTATAAAATAGACATCATCAAACGAGCAACTAAACCAAGTAATGCCATGGAACATCAATAACAGAAGTAATTACCGACGATTTATTACTTCCCGCCTGCAACAAAAGATTCTTGATTCTAGGTGGTCGATTCTAAAAAGAGTTAAAGTTAAAATTCTACCATCAAGCATGAACATGAAAACCGTTGGGATTAAACTAAGTTTGAAATGAAATATTGTTGATACATGTTACTTTTATTTTCACGAGCATGTCTTTCGAAACTAGAAACATTTTAGAGTATCCCTTTTTTCACATGAATGTAGAAACTAATTAGTTATTTTCTGCAGCACCCAGAGCACATAGAACAAACGCGCTACAACTGGGACACGAAACAGAAGAATATGTTGCTGGGCTCCTTCTTCTGGGGCTACGTGCTCACAGAGCTGCCGGGGGGAAGACTGGCGGAAATCATCGGCGCACGGTGAGTTACCATCTACCACCATGCTTTTACCATCATGGCTAACGGAGGTACAAGCCGCCAGGGAGAGAAGTAACCGGTCATGGCCATTGCACCAATCCAAATGTTAAAGTGACTGTCTATTTGTCTGTTTGTTCAGATGAACTTCTATATGGAGATAGTTTAAGTCCTGAAAAAGAGCATAGGATATTTTTATCTTAGAATCATCCCTTAACTTAAAGCATTGAAAATGGGCGTGGAAGGTATAATAAAACTCCGCATGAGTATTTTTATAAGATCGCGATAAAGTTTAGCAGATGAGTACGTACCCAATACAAGACTTGGACTGGGACAAAGGATACTCCATTCCGGGTCATAAGTTCTGTTTTATTATTTCAATGGTCTCACATGCAAAGCTGCGGGCAGCAACTAGTTACCAATGTATCGGAAAATCTCCGAGTCTTCTCTTTGTCGCGTACTAGTGTACTAAATGTACTGGCAGTGCTGAATGTAGTATAAGCATGACTGTCGTTACAACGCGTTAAATTAATGGTAAGTTGCTATGCGCTCGGTTGTATGCTGATGGATGACGCTATGTAGCTCTGACCGTACGTCGTTATTGCCGACGAGGAAAAATTGCCGGACTGTGCGTCATCTATTATGAGAATAATCTGTGTATGCTAATTGAAAGAAGGATTGTATTTCGTCCATATCAGTTTTTAGAAATCCATAGTGAACATGATTGAATACAGAGAATTTTCAAATTCAGTTTGTAACATCTTGGTATATTTAATGTGCATGTCAACATTTTTCATAAAAGTACTTTATGATTTTTAAAAGAGCCACATAAAGTAACTGATCATTTTATTAAATAAATTCGCAATAATTACTAAAAAACCTAACGTTTTATCAGCGTCGTTTACCGGTTCTTCAGTGTCAGTGTAGATACCTAATATTTTCCTGTTGACTAAAGCGAAAGATATTTTTGTGTGGTGTCAGGTGTCAGTTAAAGAATTTAAAATAAGGCCATGAGAAACTCGGAAGACGTCAGTTTTTTCACCCTCGGCTTTGAATGTCTCAGACTTATCACAATTCAATGTACTTGGTTTTTATCATAGTACCTGCTCTCATCCGGGTCCAAATAGGGTTTACCATCTAACATTTGAAAAGCTTGGACATTGAGCTTAATCGTGTGAAAAATTGAGTCATGTAAAAAAAAATATATCTACATTTGAGTATTTCAACTAAATTTTTGTACTTATGATACAGTGATATGAGTTACAAGTTGGATTCTTTTTAAAATTACACTTATTACTTTATATTTTTATATTAAAATAAATAAGTAGCTGAAAATATATTATACATAGAGTACGTTTTGCCTTTATGTGCTTATTCTTTTAATATCTGGACGAATAAAAAGCTAGACAATTTGAATAGCTGAATATAAGACGAAAACTCGCATGTGTCCAGACATGTTTGCATAGTTGGTTACCCTAGTGGCAACGACGATCAAGGTCCTCGACATCCCTCAGCCATTATGATACAAAATGTTCAATTTCTTTGAATTATATTCACAACTTTAATAATTATGCGAATAAGTACGTTCAAGTGTAACGAGGGGTGCAGCCCGTGCAGCTAACGGTTGCATGGGACATGACATGAATTTTATCGTAACATTTACAGCACAAACTACATGAAATAGTGATATTAAACGGTCTATCGCGTTTGATGTCGGAAGATGTGCCGACACCGTCTAGACGTTACGTCATTTTGCCAGGGTTGTCACTTGGTTCCACCTGTCCTCCATTTTAATATCAGTTTGTAATAAATATATTTTTTATACAAAAAACGAAAATTTAATCGAATACTTTCTCGATCCAACAATAACCATAGCTTTAAAGCGAATTTGATCAAGTTTGTAATATTCATAGAGGTAATTTAAATAAAACTTAAATAACGATTTATTCGCATACTTTCTACGCCCTTCTCAAAACACTGGTATAAATTTGTGAATGAATGAGCCTTCCCTGCACTTACCATTTAATTTACCCTTCTAGAAGTTTCCGTTAACCAATCGTATGATTTCAAGCCTGTTATATCGGGCATCTGTCAGGAGAGATCGTATGATACATTTTGATTGAGGTCGATTTAACATAATGATACGATGTATTGATGCTGAGAAAAAGTTAAATTGAATCCCTCTGTATTACGATGATTGCAATCTGTTTTTGCGGTATACTGTGTGTACGAAACAGCTGCAGAATTTTTAACTGTATTATTAAGATAAATATAGGGGTACGTATACATAGCTTATACACATTAAATCTTTAGTTTTCATAATCGGGTTTTTGGCCCGAAGCCAAAACAAAGTTAGGTTCCCCAAAACGAAGTAAATAAACTTAACCCAACGTCCTCATAATTTATATGAACACATCCTTTATTTATCAACTTAAATTTCAAAGGACTTTGCACTGATGAACCGGATTTAAAAATTTGAAATTTGACTTGTTTCGAGAAGACAATTAACAAGAACAATTTAAACATCGATCTTTCTAGAATCTGTTAATGAAACGGTCGGGAGTCAACGATGTCTATTAACTCATACTTCGGGTCCTTGCCTTCGATGTCAATTGCAGTGACACACAGTTCTTTAGGTTTAGTTATAATTGTCAAGGAAAAGTAATGTACTTACAGTAGTTAAGTAAAAGTGACTTTAAAGTGCCTAATTAGTACAAAATCTGCTGTTCGATTCTTGTAAAGTTTAAATACTAATCAGTAATCAGTACAATTTGATGAAACTTACTCGCGAATTCCTTACAATTTTGTTTTTTTGAGCAAGTTATTAAAAAGTTTTGATACTTGGTTAGTTTTAACATTTAACTTGTACAGCGTCTGTCACTGGATCTTGGACTATTTGCACCAGTTGTTGGACATAATATATAGCCTATGATGTAATGTCGTGAATATGGACTTACTTTTTACTAGGGCTGAGCCATTGCTTACAATTTAATGCCACTGACATGTTTGATAAATAGTGTCGAAGCGATACGTGTGTAAAAATCATTAGCACTCGCTTCGGCGAAGAAAATATCGTGAATATACCTGTGTGAGCAAGTTCTCAGTAATGTTCGCATATATTATGTGCATTTGCTTGCCATGAAAGAATGAGCTCCACGTCTCACACTGGGGGAGCCAACCAAACAATCATGTCCTAATACGAGATGATTACTCGTATAATGAGACACAATGACATGCCCCCAAAAATGCAGTATCGTTGCACAAGATCCTAACAGCAGTTAGTAGCGACATGTGTCGAATTGAGAGTTGATTTCGTCCCAGATACCGGCTTACTCACCCGATTACTCATAAACCGGTTGGAGCTTGGAGCGCGTCTGAAACACGATACGTCCTACGCACCAGCTGATAAAATAAATCATGCCTTTATCCTATTCTACTCCATTGCACATGAATAAACGGTCGGGTATTTCCAGGCGACTTGGCCATTTTTTACGTTGCGATATTGTTGGGTAACTAAGAGTTGTGAAATACATTTGTAAATACTTAAATAGTTAAAATGTAGTTTTTTGTCATAGACGTCCGTTTTTGTTATGGCATACTACTTAATATCATTCATTCATATCATTATTTCAAAACGTAATATGAAGGGATTCTCATCTACTATAATTGCAGTGTTTTATATTACTTGTAGTAGTGATATTCTGGCGAACAACAATTTCAACTTTTTTAATGTTCACGTGCGACTTAGAGACTTGGAGATCCATAAATTATACGAAACATTCCAGCAATACAGATGCAGGCAGGCATGAACAAAACTACAATTGTTATTGAGTATTGTGCGTTGGCAGTGGTAGTGGTGGTACATGAACGTCTCGTGATCACTCCACGCGCACCATGTGGGTGCAATTACCGATATGAGCAATTAACGTTCCTACATTAGCTTGCTTTTTGCAACTAACTAACAACAACTTTTTGCAATGTGTTAATAAATATCTAGTGTGTGTTTTATTTAATATCTATTACCTGTTTTAAATAGAATAAACAATGTCAAAACTATTACTTAGAGATTCTTTGTGCACAATTCAAATACTTGGAATACTTAAGAAAAAAAAGTACCTATTTGTGCATTTTGTATTACTTAAAAATATCAGTAGGAGGTACATTTTTACTCTTATTTCATTACCAAGAAGCCACAGGAAAATACATTTTAAACAAAAAAGTTATTCGACTTACAGATTCCGTTTTTTATAATTATATTAAACAGAACAGAAGTCTAAAATAATCGTTCTTCCAGGCGAGTGTTCGGCTACAGCACCCTACTGGCCAGCGCGCTGACGCTGCTGACTCCCGTCGCGGCTGCAGCGGGCATCGGCTGGGTGGTGGCGCAGCGCGTCATCCTGGGCTTCCTTCTCGGAGCCACCTGGCCTGCCATTCTACCCATGGCCTCCAAATGGATTCCGCCCATGGACAGATCGAAGTTCATGTCTAACATGATGGGTAAGTTCTAGCAAATATAGAGGATAAATGTGCATTGGGGACTTGAAATTTTTAAATTTAGGTCTTCGGTAGTGGTTGATATCGTCAGATACGAGTCGTTAAGCTTTGACGGAGACATTTCTAATATGTACTTGGATTGACCAAGAATTGTTTCACCTAATAGCAAGGACATTGTATGCCCTAGGTTTTGTGGGTTAATTAAGTAAACACCTCTGCTCCGTAGTGGGCTAAATAAGTTGAAGCCAGGTTATAGGTTGCCTAGTTTAAAATAATAGTAAAATACCTAAGGTTCATGCTGCAGCTGTATCAATTAACGAACCAATTATTGTTGATTATATCCCTATCCACATGATTATTAATGTACCTACTTATAAAATTGTAATGGCCTCAGTGATAATTTATGCGACACAGTTAAGTAAAACGCCCGTACTTGTTTAGTTCAAGATCACAATAGTAAATGACTGAAATTAAAGTTGAATCAAGATTAATGGCTAAGTGAAATTGAATTGCAGAAACGTTTGTAGCAATAGATCAGTGACCTAGCGTGCGTTCAATAGATACTAATATGCGTGAGCGTCATTCCTATTTAAAGCACGATTGGCCTTGCCACTAAATTGGAGATTACTATACGCAAAATGTCTAGAGGTTTGTAAGTAAATATGGGGTGTCGCTGTACGCTAATATCAATTAAACGATTGAGTAGGTCGAGTGGCGCAGTAACTCCAATAACATTGCCTTGACCGGAAATTATTTTTCATTATCTGTGTTACGGCATCAGAATAGCTTGTACAGGGTTGTCGGATTTATTGACGCGACTATCATTTAAACGAGCGTCATAAAGTCATAAACATGCTGTCATTCAAACACGCGTCATTAACTTGTTAATCTTGGTAAAGAAAACAAATTGTAGTTTCTTCATAACTGATGAAATACACTACGTGATCTTGATACAACAAAGGTTTACATATTTACTAAAGTTGCACTAGAGTTTTATAGGGTTTCAAAACACTACAAATAATTTACTTTCAGTTTAAAAACAACAGTCTATCAATAAATATAATAGCAGGAAAACAATAAAACGTGTCGACAACCCTAGTGCGCGCAGTTCAATCGTTATCATTTTACATTCGACGCGCGAACTGTTGAAGCAACATGGCGGGCGGCGGCGGAGGCGCGCGCAGGCGTGGTGGCTGACGTCACGCGCACGGCGCTCCGCGATTGGCCGGCGGTGACCGCGCGCGCTAACCTTGCGCAACGTTGCCATCAGTGTTGCCAACTTAACGGATTTCCCGTTAGATTTAACGGATTAGGGTCAGGTATTAACGGGAAAAAATATATTTTAACGGTTAACGGATTTTTTGACGGGAAAAATAGTTGAAAAAAAATCAAGAATTTAGTTCTAGTGTTCTAGTAACGAACTGTAGAATTTTGGTCAGAGGTAAGAAGTCTGAAGGTGCAACAAACATTAATCCATTCCAACACTTACTTATATTGTGATTTAGTAGAAAGAGCTTTTAGTGTATTAAATGGAGTAAAATCAAAATTGAGAAATAAAATGAATGAAGAAATTATCAACGCAATTTTCAATATTCGTTCTGCATTTAAAAGAAGTGGCAAGACATGTTACACTTTTGATTTACCTCTTATTGCTATGCTAGGATCAATGCTAAACATAAAATTAAAATCAGCCATCCACCTTAACAGCTGCTCCCATAGCGAGTATAATAACATCAAGTGGAAGCGATGATGATAATTGTGATTTTTTGTTATAAAGTTATTTTTATATTTTCTGTGTCTGATGACGATTGGGATTGTTTCTTTAAAACTTTTTTTTATATATTGACTAGTAAACCCGCTCTCGTTTCGCTTCAGGGAGCCAGCCACTTAGTAGAAGATAGCTCTCAGAACGTGGATTTTGTTTTGACTGGTTTCGACTTTACAGTTCTGTTATAATTGTAGTATGACCAAATGATAAAAAAATGTCTATAAATTTAAACTTATTACGTTATTCCGAGGTCTAAGCTATTTTACTGCAAAGTTTCATGAAAATCCGTTCAATAGTTTTTGCGTGAAAGAGTAACAAACACATATACAAATACATCCTTACAAACTTTCGCATTTATAAAACGTTTTTTTTATTTAACGGATTTTTTTGACGGATACAAAAAAAATTTGACGGATTTTTGACGGAATTTACCAAGAGGTTTAACGGAATTTCGAAATTATAGTTGGCAACACTGGTTGCCATGCGATGCGCCCCGCGGCGCCGCCGATACCAAGCGCGACCTGCGCGACCAGTTCCGAGAAATGCTGCGTTATTTTCGACGCAGTCACGTGGGACGACTGCCTGCGGTTCACCGCAAGGTTACCAGCGTTCAAACTGAGGCCTACCCGTTTGCGTTTTCTGCACCTTTTCGAAAAAAATTAAAAAGTTTGTAAGTCGTTGTCTTTTCGTTGTCTTTCGAATGGATGCTCTGAAGTAAAAAGGACAATGGCAATGAATACGTACCTACTTTAAATATAGCTTTATGATCTTTTCGTTACGGATTTAGCTAGGAAGGTACCCAAGTATTTGACTTCTGGTCTGTTTCTGGAACAATATTCTCTATGAAACGCCAGTTGAAATTAGGTACCTAGATACTTACTTACGTAGACAAAGAAGTTGCGTGGTTATGCTTTCGACATAGGTATTTAGCGATTGCATACCAAATAGGTACTCCAAGTAGGTACACCAAGTAGGCAGTTCTTTTTCTTGGTCGTAGATATAACAAACCAGACGAATAAAAATATCTTATCCGTACGTTTACGTGTAAGTACATTATCTGTTACTAAATATCCGCAAATAACACAACACGTGCGTAGACAGATTATTTTAAACTTGTCAGGCAACGCCATCAATCATCGTTATCATTAAAAGAATGATGTTTGAAAGCGCGCAACCGCAACGGGCAGCGCACACGATTGAAAAAAACAATGAGCTATAAGGAGCTATGTCAATTAGTTTTGGCTTTCGGTACATGAATTGTAACTTGTTAGTAGACAGACAAGTTAGGGTTGTCAATTTAAACATTGAGTTACAAATTAATTATGATCAAATTATGATCATAATTCCTCTTAACACAGAGGATGATTATTGCTTTTTACAAAAAAAAATAACCGACTTCAACCTCGATAAGCAGAGATAACTCAGAAACTACTCGCCAGATGGCGCTTAATTCAACATGTAGGTGTAAAGTTCTCGTCACTACAAATTAATCAAGCCCAAACACTAGATAACTGCAGTAAATCGTTGAGGAGTTCCCTTGACTGTCTTTCGGCTTCATCAGATCGACTCCAGACCTTCATGAAATTGTAGCGCTTTCATGTACTTATCAAAACATTGAGAAACACACTAGTCGTCCCTACAATTTTCGAAAGTTGCCCTCGATTTCTCCAAGATGCCATCATCAGATCCTGGTGATCCTTTTAAAAGGACCCCACTGCGCATATCTACTTTACAACAAAAAAAGAATTATCAAAATCGGCCCATAAACGACGAAAAAATCGCTGAACAAACATAAAAAAGCATATACACGGTCGAATTGAGAACCTTATTTTTTGAAGTCTGTTAATTTTTAATCATAAATATAATTACAGTTATTGTTCTAAAGCTTGAGCTGTGTAGTTTCTTTAACCGTTTTTTCGCGTATATTTTGAATCAATCTTTAATTCATTTAACAACAGCGATGATAGAATCAACAAAATACTTGCCGATGTAGGTATGTCAATTACAAAGATGAATAAATGTTTTTGAATTTTCATTATAATCATGGTACTATAGGTACCTTCTGTACCAGCTTGTTTGTAGTATCTACTTATATTATCACAGCTGTGAGCCCAGCCTTAATGATTGCGAAATAACAAAATTATCATTAACAGTGTTATTATAACCAGTGACGGAAGTCGTTAGCTATCTGGGGTGTGATCGTGATGACGCGTCATCTCCACGCACGGTCTTATCAGCGTGACGTCATCCTTCCAGTCACAAGACTGCGTTGGTTCAGTTGGTTGGTCCAGTTATTATTGTCCTGAATAACAAGATTTACCATGACTGCATTGAATTTCATTGTTAACATCTCTGGATGTCTTTTCGTTTATCTTTTTTTATCCATATAGAAGGGAAATTCCAAAAATCCTCTCTTAGTGCTCCCCTGGAGTCCTCAAGGAACATGCATGCTCGTAAAATTACAGCTGTCAGTCACTTAGTAACGGAAGAGCTTGATATTATAATTGATTAACTTTACAAAATACTGACATAAATAACGTTACTGTAATACTGCTTTACACTAATTCAATGTATACACTTTTACCACAAATACTCACTATAACGATATTAATTTTATAACATGGGTATTTTTGACCTTAAAACTTAAATATTGAATATCTGGAAAGTGACAATTATGTACTTATTGGGTTTGAGCACTATACCCTCGATATCACTTAAAACTTCTTTCTTTCCAATGGACGGAGTAAATAAAATATAGGTAGGTACCTCATTTGGAATCTATTGATAGAAACCACGTCAAATTCTGCAGTGTTTGGGATATCGCATCCGGACGAGGCGAATTTGTTTTGAGTTATGTAGTAGGTAACATTCCTGTCGTATGGATAATTATAACAAGATTTAATCAGAAATCAATTCTGAGTACTTGTTCTACACGTGTAATTGTAACTTGAATCTGCTCAGAGCAGTAACGTACTCGTGTAACACGTATAATAAATACGTTATGTGCGACTCCCACAGTGCGTTATGTGCTCACAGACACACAACACATAATACTTAAATGTGTTTGTTCTCATGTCAAGAGTCTCAAGAGTGAATAAAATTATTTACTTCTTTTGAGTACCTACCGACGCTTTACCATTCCGGTGAGTGATCATTTCACCGGACGCATTGATTTGGCTCTCATGCAGGGGATCTTATACCCATACAAATAAATACATACATACATAGGTCTTAAAATATAATCCCATTTGCAGTCCTCACAGTAAATCAGTAACACATACAAGTAATATCAATTCCATTTAATTATTGCGTAATAAATTATTATGAGGGTCTTTGTCCATTCAGTAAGTACTGAACAAATCCGCTCTGTCGCTTCGACTTAACGACAACTTTATGCATCCCAGACATCGCAGTTAAGGCGTAGGTTAATTTGAATACGCCACGAGCAGGTTCAAAGGTCTTATGATAAACATCGTTAAGTGCGAATTGTTGAATTTTTTTTCAGTAAGTATAATTTAATGATATTATGTATAAGTTTTTTGTAGCAATTTTTCTGTGAACTTCAAGTTCAAGTCATAAGGGATGAATTTTTTATTTAATGTAACATTTATGGAAAATGTCCTAACTTAGATTGTTGTCGGAATAATAAGTTGATTGACTCCTTGACTATTTTTCTTACAGACGAACAAATTAATGAAACGCTACAATTTTATCGTTTTGAATTAATCAAAATTATTACTTGCTAATCAATATTACTTTGCTAGTTGCTGTTAATCAAAATGATCTATTCATTAAATGATTAAACAGAGCTGCCTTGTACACAGAACAGAATCCGTTGTCATGAATCATGAAATCAATAATAATTGAGCTCGCGAAATGTGATAGCCGGCAATTACGATTATTGACTAGAATATCTCAAGTATGCGTATCGATATGGGTTACAAATCATTTGGATTTATCGTTTCTGCGTGCGAGTTAATTATAAGATAATTGATAATATTGATACATAATGATAATAATGATTGATGACCCAAGGTGACCGGTTCGTACGAAATCCTGCGCCGGCGTAGTTATTTTTGATTAACCGTGAAATATTTGACGTATCGATTGGGTTACGATGTTAGCCGCGTAACGGGCTAGTTTACCGCTTTTCTTTTATTTTTGTTTTTCGTTATTATATTTTCATTTTGGATATCGATGGATAGTAATTACTTATTAACTAACAGTCCATTTATTTGCTGTCGTATATTATGTCGACTGTTAGCTTAGGAAACAGTAAAACACGCTATTGTTGTTAAGGGCGGCCACATACAGTCGGAATTCCGAAACGGAATCCCGAATAGGGTTGCAACCTTGCAACGATATATCGGAAAACCGATAATATTATAAGAAAACCGATAATATTATATTGTAAGAAAAAGCTAATGTTCAAAGCCCATACAGCCTTATCTAAGGTCGTGAATTATCGATTTTTTTCTTCGGATATGATATCGATATTATCATATCGTTATAACGCAAATATCGATAAAAATATCGATGTGTCCTCTTCGATATTATCGGTTTTCCGATATATCGTTACAACCCTATTCGGGATTCCGTTTCGGAATTCCGCATGTATGTGGCCGCCCTAAATCGCGCTTCGGTTCATCGTCATCACATCACATCTCATAAGTCTCATAACTGTCTCACTACTGGGCACACTCACAAAGTGACGTGTAGGACCATAGTTTGCATTGCACGCTGGTCAAGTCAAGTAAAATTTCGAGGACACATGAAAGTTCATCGATAAATTCAAATCTAAGTGCGTGTAGGATTTCAACCCGAGTAATTTGGTTTGGGAGTGCAACTATTACACCACTAGACAATCTCTGATTCGGGTACTGGCTGTTAAAAAGGTTCGGATTTTTCTGTCCTGATCGTTGCTATGAGGAAATAATACATAAAAGGTCCAACGTAGGACCAACTTTGAATATTTAAATCGTACTTTATCGGATTGCTCTCACGCAACTGGGTCTAGGTACAGTCGAGGAAAACATCCGTGATTCATTAAAATTTTATGACCACCGCATTTCCTTGACATTTGTCGATATTTGCATTACAAACCTCCTGTGGTACTTCGGATTTGACATTCGCCAATGTTTTTAGAGGAAAACCAAAGGCTATCGTGACCTTTTGATTATTTCAAGGATGTTATCTTTAGTTCATGGGATCGGTAGGTACATCGGTGCTCCGGTACTCAGGTACAGACTGTTCTGTACCGTACAGTATTCAACGTCTCAAGTAAATGTTGAATGATGTAAATGTTGATACGACTGAATCAGGGACTAACCTCTTTCTGCTTGTATAAATTGGTATAGATATGTATAGAAATTTATTCATCATCGTATTTTTGGTATAAATAAAATTCATTTTAATTTTACTTTGTTTTTAATGATGCTGATGCTGAGTACTTGTAAAATAATGACAACATTTTTTGTAATGCAAAATGTAAAATGTAAATAATCATCTGACTAGTCATCATAAAGCATTGTTGTAGCACACTTATTAACTAAATTACATTTGGTATAAATAACTTGTTTGCGAACAAGTCAACCGCGTGTAGTGAGTGGGCTTGGCGTGCGTAGGACATCAGACATGTGACCAAGCTTTTTCCTCAACATTTGCTAAGATTACTTTAATTACATAGTAGTTAGTGTAGGTACGTGGTTACGGAGTTCATTAAATCTGGTGTCTCGAGAACTAATTTTTTTATGAAGAGAAAATTTGGCAAAGAGGTGGTTTATGAGTAGAGATATATTAAAAGCCATTATGAAAATTGGTTTTCATCACACCTATTCGAAAAAGACGACTTGGTTCGGACTTACGGGGTTCCAAAGTTGCTGTTTTCTATTCAGCGGGCGGGAATGAATTTTCATACAACTTTTCCTGCCGGCTAGATCTTTAACGTCCTATTTTGAATTTAGAACATTTTAGTATTTTGCGCTAAAGAAATCGAACGCAAATATTGTTTGAATAAAGAATGTCTGGTACGACGCGAGGGCCCCGCCAGCTGAATAATAAAAAAAGAAATCAAATTAAGATTTCGTTTTCAAATTAAAATTAAGTTTTCGTGCATTTTTACGTATTATTTTCTATTATTTTCTATTATATCTAATATCTTTAAACGAGCAATTCTTGTATATTTATTTATTTATATATAATCACGATCTCGGAAACGGCTGCAAAGATTTTCATGAAAGTTACAGATTAGGGGGTTTTCGGCTCAAGGAATCGATTTATCAAGGTCCCAGGTTCGAGAAAAGCTCGGTTCCCGAGATAAAGAGATTTTAAAAACATCATACTGACGCCATCTATGAAACATTAGGATAACTTCTATGAGGTACTGTTTGTAACGTGTTGAACTGACGCCATCTATGAAACATTAGGATAACTTCTATGAGATACGGTTTGTTTGTTTCAGTAGTATGAAACTAGATGGCGCTCGAATATATTTTTGTTCGGCTAATACTAATATTATATTCATTCTTACGTTGAAGCGCTATTTTTGCGTTATACCTACCTATTTTCTGTTTGAATAAAATTAAAAATCAGTGCGATTATCTCGCTTGACCTCGCAGGACGCGTAGTGATAGTTTAACGTGCGTTTGTGATATTTACGAGAATATTTGTAAATAAATGTTAGTTTTGTTATTATCGATTTAATAATATATTTTAATAAAGTTTTAAATAAATAATGGTCAGATCGATGAAATTACTATTGTTGTAAATAGAATCAATAAAATTTTAAGTACGCCTAACAACTTGCTCATTAAACTAAAAGTATATTTATTTATGTTGTTTAATTATCATAAACATTCAATACATTTTATCGCAAATAAAAATTTCAGTCGGGGACTGCCTAAGCCTGCGAAAAGTACGAAGGAAAGTTCAATGAATTTATCTAATTAAGTATGTACCTATTTAAAATGCAATTAATTCGCTCACACAGTTAACTTCTATGAGGTACTGTTTGTAACGTGTTGAAATTTCAGTAGTATGAAACTAGATGGCGCTGTACAACTTTGTGAAACACGCTGTTGAGATCCTTTGGCCGTAACATAAGTAAAATGAATTTTGTGCTCAGTGAACAGTTGTATGATTTGACTCCTGAATAGATGGCGGAATTCCTCGTATTTCTTGCGATTCATACTAAATATAATTTTCAACCGAGCAAAGCTCGGTCAACCAGGTACTATATATATTATTTTCTCATAGTGGGTGATGAAAAGTAGAGTGTATCACTCGGGTGCAAGTATATTTTTGGCTCGGGCGACGTACTTTGAATCCCTCGCTACGTTCGGGATTCTACTCTAGAATCCCTCACTTCGCTCTGGATTCAAAAAACGCCCTTGCCGAAAAAATATTACTTTGCACCCTTGTCATATAATCTACTATTAAATTGTTTAAAATAATGAAAACCTTTTCCAACGTGTTGTGGAAAATACGCCTCTAAGGGTGAAAAATAATCTTTTTAAAATCCGCGGGGAGCAAACTGCGGTCAGCAAATATATCTTTTTTTATATAATAATATTTTGTAAATTGTTTGTATATTTTAAAGAAGTGCAATTTGTTTCCAGCGTCTTCCCTGGGTGCCGCAATCACCATGCCTATCTGCGGGTTCCTCATTGCACACTTCGGCTGGGAATCCGCCTTCTACTTCACCGGTACGACATACACAAATTATCATCATTATACTTCGTAGTCTCGTAGGATTGTAGTCAAGCATTAACTTTAACATTATCTACTTACATCTGAAAACATCGTCTTAATGCGTATAAAAGTCAGTTCACATTGACCAAGCTAAATTTTATATAAACTGCCTAACTTGTGTTTAATTTTAGCAGCACATAATTAACATTTTCATATACTTATTTATTGAGGAAAACAATTTATTAAGGCATTTTCCTTGATAATTGTTCTGAAATTGCTGTACTGTATCCATCTGTATTCATCTTCTTTATCTCGTGTATTACATGTGGGTGAAGTTTAACTACAAGGAAATATGTTAAAGTAGTGGCAATTGACAAGTTTCCTTCATAATTCTCTTAGTCGCTGGTATGGTAAGCCACCTTTTATGATCAATATTAATCTTTTGTTAAATAGCTATCTCAAAATTCTCAACAAGTAGGGTGTGTTTAAACAAGGACATTGAATTGTGTTGAAACATAGGAACCAACGAGAGTTGCTCGTGTGCGCGCTGCTGTTCTGCCATGTACGTAGCATAGCACATTCGTAAACCTGACAACTATCGATTCTGTCACATCTACAATGTGCAACAAAACCGGCGTAGCGACGCTTACAAAACAAGCCTCGTCAATACCTTTTGTTAAAAGATAACCTACCGTTGTTTACTACAATCACCATAAACCGTGTTTGTCTATCTACGTCACTAGATGATGTTGTATCCATTGTGTCCAGGGTTGATCGGCGTGATGTGGGCGGTGGCGTGGTTCGCCGTGGTGTACGACTCGCCCGCGCAGCACCCGCGCATCTCTGATACCGAGAGGAACTACCTTCTGAAGGCGCTGCCGCAGGACGGGAACAACAAAGGGGTATATTACTTTGATGTTTCATGACTTTCTCTTAGTACTTTTGGTCTGTTATGGAATTAGGTTGTAGCTGTATGTGAACTTGCCTGTTTCTTGTCTTTTTTTAAATGCAGTTTGATAAAAATAGGGGCTGTAATAACTAGTAACTGATAAAATTTAATTTCATCGTTGGAGCATTGTTTTCCTTTTTCTACTTTAAAAACTAAAGAAGAGTCATAAACAAACAATACAGTTTCACCCGAGTTTCTAATAAAACAAAGAAGATCACTGATATGTATTAAAAAAAGTACCGGTCCTATTATTGACCCTTGAAGCACTCCATAAGCCCTTTAGTAAACTATGCCATAAATTACTAGTTTCTTAATAACTTTACAGTTTATAGTTGTTGTTCACATCCAACATGGTATATTGCAGCACATGCCAGTACCGTGGAAGGCAATGCTGCTGTCGCCGCCGGTGTGGGCCATCATCATCACGCACGGCGCCTCCGTGTTCGGCTACTTCACCGTCGTCAACCAGCTGCCCAGCTACATCGAGAGCATCCTCAACTACAATATCAAACACGTGAGTAATTACAGTTATTTGTGATGAATGAATGAAATTGCGTTCATTGGAAGTAGGGTTTTTTACTAACGCTTTTCGAAAGTCTAAATATGTCGTGGTTCAACAACAATGCAAATGTAAGGAAGGAAAAAGATTATGGTGTCGATTAATTTTGTAGCCCTTGGCAAAAGAAGATCTCCGCCAGGCGAGGCGACATGCCTGGTGAGCGAATGAGCTCCAACTGTTTATGGTCATAACCTACTTATTATATATGCGAGCGGTGTAGAAACTTTCATAGCGTGATTCAGGCTTGTCGCGTGCAATTTGCCAAAGGTCTTAACCGATCTCCTTGCTCGTGGTGCGCTGTTAACCAGCGAAAGAGGTTTCGGCGCCCGTTCCTTATTATCAGTGGTCGCTCGGCCTTTCAGGCCATTTACCATTATATACTTAGCTCGTCTGTTTGTTTGCCAGCTATTAATATAAAAAGCACGATAACTAAGCTACATGATACTGGCGTATGTAGGTAGCTAAACGGTTATATTGATTGCAAACTATCGATCGGGTATCACTTCGGTACTCGTGCGTATCGTATGACGGATCGGTACGTTTTATTTGTTGTCGCCGCGACATCCGCTTAAATATATCGCAAATATCCATTGATGAATCTTTTGTTGCCGCATCTATTCACAGTTGTTAACTCTACTTAAAATGAAAATAATTTGTTTCATGTTGCTACGTCATAATCATAAATACACATAAAAAGAAAAACTAACGCAGTTTTTCATCGACACTTAATCAGCAACGTAAGCAGAGTTCATTAAATAAACATTATTAGGAATACTTCAAAAACTACTCGTCAGAAAAAATTGCTTATTTACCGTGTAAAAAGTTAACATACTTGTACATACAAAAAATCTGTCAAATAGAGAACCGGCTCCGAAGTCCTTCGAGAGTCGAAAATGAGGACAATTTTATTTTTGTTTTCATTCCAACCAAGGATTTTTGTTGATTGTTAAAATGGGGAATTAAAAGCGCATTACTGTAACTTTTTTAAATTAACACAAGTATGTACTTAATTAAACGGAACTGTTATATAATTATTGATAACCAAACAATGGGTAATAACATTAATAGCTGTAAAGTAATTATAAAATGTAACTCATGTGTAACAATACAACTTTGTTACCGGTTTAAACAACCCGTGTGCGTCGTGGACAATAAATATTATTTTCATCTGTCACTCGTCACGCTTTCCGTGTACTTAAGTATTTTATTTACAATAAACCGGTATTTGTAAACATTGTAAAACTTACAGTTTACCTGCTGCTAGCAAAGTGCACGTTACATAATGACTTTGGTCAGCGTTTGTTCGGAAAATGTTACATTCAACCATCGAGAATTGTCTTTGCTTGTGTTATTTTACAAAATATAAATTGTTCAAAATACGTAGGTAGGTACTTATAAGTATTTCGTTACACTTACATAGATTTTTTAGCTCTACTGTTTCTGAAGCGCGATTAATTTTTAAGGAACAAACCGTGAAAGCTTTTGAGTAAAAATTCAATCTAAGTCTGATTTTCTAAATATTTTTGGAAAAAATTGCAAGGGTATGCCGTGTACAAAAATAGATGAGGGTATATTCGTAAGTTTTAATTTTCATAATAACGAAGCGGATAAGTGATAGGAACCATCTGACCGGAGCCCGTATCTAATCTTCTCGTCACGGCGTTTGCAAATCCAACAGACACGACCACGACCAATTGAACAAAAACCCAAGTTCATTGTCCACTAACCTAAGGCCTTACATCATTCGCCATTCATCGATACTTCCGATTTGATAATTCCGTAATAGTTAGCTCTATGTCGGCAGTGTAAGACGTATAATGAAATAACACGCCCGCCCGATATCGGCCGAGTCGATAGAGCGTAGTGAAGGGTGACCATGATGTCTGGTAAACGCAGATAAAATGTGAAAGGCGTTTTTACAATAAACCGGTTTTAGCTTTCTTGTAAACGACATGTAAAGGTTTGTTGAGATATCGTTTTCACTATTCCCTATGTTATATAAATTAACTTATATTGTAATCTTATGTGTAGAGGTTTTAATTATATAAAACGCGTTTTGTTTAACCTTCGTCACGTGGCGGTCAATGTTTATTGACAAGATAACCATCAACATTTTATAACATTATCATCGTACAAAAAAGTTGTTAGACGAGGTATATTTAAAAGTCCTACGTATTTTAACATAACACAGTCTTGAAATGATGTTTTATTAATTAATAAAACCATCAAACTGCGTTATTTATTAATTTTCCTTATTGCAGATTATTATATAATAAAAACATTCATTTTTTAATGTCGTTTGTTGCATTGTCGTTGATTTGGATTGATTTGGTTTGAAAGGCTGAAGTAAAAGTGTTTCAACCTTACTCTGATTCTTAACACTTGTCTTTATGTAGTTAATATACGAAATGCACTTATCAATGTAGATTGACATTTTATATTACGGTGTGATGTGGACCGACAAGATAAAATTTAACGACAAATTTCTTCAGAAATATTTACTTCATATTCAAACATTTTATTTTGCAATACATTCTAAATAGTTCGTATGTCTCAAATTAAGCTACATCTTCAAAGGAAATAACATGAAAACGTTTGTCTTAAAATAAAATTAGGACAAAAATAACTTGTTACACATGTCCTACAAGAGTACAGCTTAACCAGTAAATGAACTTAATAGTATTATTAGTTCAATTTATACTACATCTATCACTACCATTACCTCTTCTTAACATACTGATACTTTAATATTTGGGTTGTTAACAATTTTCAGCATATTTTTTTATTTTATAGATTACGCCTTTCTAAACATGGAAAAAATTAAAAGAATCAAATAAATAATAATTTTAATTTACTTAACTAAATGATAAATAAAAATCATTTTTAATTTTCGCGCCAAAACTACTACGTGACCTAGATTTACGTCACAAACCGATACTTGTCATTTGCGTTCTATCAAATAGTATTGACAATCGCTTGACAATGTCTGTCACTGACATTTAATCGGTTCATGGCGTCATGCGCTTTGATAATTGTTTGAGGTCACGTGATACTGAACATTATTCAAAACATTTTAAATTAATTGTACTTCATTTAATTTTCTTAGATGGGTTGAAATAATACTATCCAAAATATTAAAATGATGTAACAAATCGGTGAAACATAAATTTATATGAAATTACAGTTAATGCAACATCCCCGTTTCTTCATATTAATAGACGACAACTAAATTTAAGTAATAAACAATGTTAGTAAAAAACTAACATGAACTTTAGTTTCGTACTCTTTAGTCATGAAACTGTAGTAGCCCTTTGTGGGAAGAGAGAATTATCTTGTAGGTCGCTCTTAAGCCTCACTAAAAACAATTCTATTTATAGAACTAAAAACAATTCTATATATATAAGGGTAGATCGATCAGGTCTTGCTGTTTTAAAGTAAATGATAAATAAAAATCATTTTCAATTTTCCCAATTTTGGTGATCTATGTATTATGCCCTCGTTATATAGATTTTTATCTTTAAGTATTTAACACAGTCCAAGATTTAAACATTCCCATATATGAAAACGAAATAATTTGAATTCAGAAGTCCCATTTAATACGGTTAATAGCTATATAAATTTTAAATTATGGATTTCTTTATTACTGGTTTCATAATAAGAATTAATATTTTAATGAAACAACACAATCTGCTCGTGTATTCCATTTGGCCCACTTTCATCTTATTGATTTTAGACTTTTTGTCTATATACTTGAAGTGCTATTTCGCTCGATCGCAACCGTAAGCAAGGAGCATGCAAGACGCCCATACTATTGCATCAGCCAAAACTGGTCAACCTTTGACGGAATGCTTAGTAGTACAGTTGCCGCACCTCAAAATATTGCAAACATATTAAAAAAACACTTTATCTCAACACCTGCCGGATTTGTTTTATGTAATTCTTGAAATGAGTATTATTAATAGCAATGTATAATGTATATTGAATAGTTTTTAAACCAACTAACCTTAATACCCAAGTCATAAACGATTCCGTTTCTTAAAAATATAACAAGAAATGTAAGGCTCTGATAAGTATACGAGGTATTGAACTGCGATAGTAAGAATAGCTGCAGAATTACTCATATTTTCTAAACATAAAAAAACATTTATCGAATTGAAATATTTATATAAGAACTTTAATGACACACTTTGGTAATATATACATACATTAAAACGGATACCAAACTCTTGTCATTAGATCAAGTGGGAGAGTGGAACTGGTCCAACAACAGACAAAGTTGTAAACTAGACTTGTCGCCGATTATCCTTCAGCAAAGTGGCTATATTTCCAGTTAACCGGGCTACCTTTCACGTATGATCGAAATTACCGTTATTTCAACGTATTGCAAGATTAACCAGAGCAGTTTTCTCTCTTGCTTAACTTAAAAGATTAAAGTCAATAAATATACATTGTAGTTGGAACATACAACAGCGATAAAATGAATATTCTACAATTCAAGACAGAAAAAGAATGGATTATTAAAAATATAGAAGTTTCTTTTTGCTAAGTCCATTACTTCCATTTGAATTGTGTTATTTATTGATGTGATTTCGAGAGATAGAAACAGCACGCACATTTGATGCAATACATTGACAATGCACCCACTAAAGTTATAAAAATCAACCGATAAAAAACTTTTTTCAACATTTATTAAGTTGCGACATTGGAAATGTTCAACTAATTACGACTAATTGTAACACACATTTTTCCTGTCTTTTACAATGCTTGCGATTTTAAAAAAGTTGTGGAAAATACTCTGAGAATGAGAATGGTTAAGTAAGAAGATCTCTCCAACTGAAGTGGTTTTCATATCCCATAATTCAAATTTCAATTATAAATAATAAAAATAATTAATGATGCGGGTCGTGAAATACTTATAACACTAACATTTTAAAACAATTTTCGACGTAGGGACACAAAAATGTAATTAATAGCCTTATTACTAAATTTAAGCTCTATTCCAGCTCAAAGCTCTTCTTTTAGCTGAAAAATAAATTGCCCGGGATGCAGTTTATAATAATTTATAGCACAGCGTGACTTAATGCATTTTTTAACGGCGTATATCGCACTGGCTTCGCTCGTGCGTTAACTTCACGCCGTTAAAAAATGGACAACTTTACGCACCGTATCGTAATGTACTATTATAAGTTTATGCGTAACTAGGCTAAAACAGATTTTGCTGTATTCTGCCTCTCAGGGATCAAATTATGTGTTGAAAAATTGTTTCAAGATCAGTTAAATAACGTACTTTTACGCGAGCTCAACTATAAGCTACAGCTATTTAAACTTATATAATTATGCGCAAGACACATTGAAAATTGCATTCAAACTACTTTCTTACACCTGTTTCTAATTTACGATAGGATTGTTAATTTTGCTTAGTAAAATTTAACTCGTGTATGTTGTTGAAATCATGTATTTATAACGAAAACATGAATACGTTAAAAGTAAAAACAAATATAAATGTAAAAATGAAAGTTCAGTAACACGTTAATAACTTTTGAATTTAATTGCATCACAACTTGAAAATTATAAAATGTCGGACAGTCTCGTTGTAAAACTTTCATATGGCCACCGTACCGCTGATAGCGCTCGTTGAAAGGCGGACGAGTTTTTGCAAGTCCCCGTTTCAATTACTTTATTAATAATGACAGTTTGAATGTAAATTTTACGCCACTTAAGATTAAAGAAATCCAATTTAATGAATGTTCGTTCACCTACTTATCCATTTTGAAAATTTTCAATTATATTTTTACTTCAGTTGCCGATACATACATTATATGTATATTTAGGTATAACTAAGTGTAAGTGTAATTTTTAAATAAAAATTATTATAGAAAAAAGCGATTTAGTAGTATGGGTATATTAATTAATAATTTTTTGTCTGTTCGCTGAGATTGGTTCAGCTAATCTTAACTTGGCTCAACAGATTTACAGGCAACATTTAAAACAAAAGATATTTTGCTGAAGTGAGTTATTAGTACAAAAATATGAATCATAATAATTATTATCATCACGAGTTACGAACGTGGTATTATGCTACTTATATGTATGTACAACCAAGCTCTTTGACTACAAAGAATCAATTTATGGACGTTCTTTTGCAGGCTTGATTTTCGACGTATTATAATGGTACCTAATATCTAGGTAGATACTACATAGCATGCATACCTACTTACTTAATAGTCGTATAGTCAGTAATAATAAAAGTTTTATGATCGAGTCGTAATTTTAATGGGATCTTGCTGTGTAAAACAGGACATCTGCGGAATGTCTAATGATCCTCTGTCTACGCATTAAGACAGAATTAACCTTTCAAAACCTAACCTTCAAGCAAAAGAAAAAAACTCAAATTTAATCCACATAGGAATTAAAACTTATTGTAAGTTTAAAATCGTGCTATGAACATTTGCATTCTTGATGAAATCTTTCTTGTAAAGCCTTACAGTTACTTAGGGGTCGTTTAAATATTGTTGTTTAGTGACAATTACAGCATCATATCTGTATTTTCCGGATAACAAAATAAGGCGGATATTAGTTGCAATAAAATAGCAGAATTATAAATGCCTCATCGGGGAGTGGTAGATACCGCGCAGACATCTGAATTTAGCCTAAATCCTGAAACAATAACAAAATAACAACAACAAAATAACAACAACAATAGATGACAAGGTGCTCAATTTAAATAATAATATTTTAGCATTGTTTGACAGGCATGCACCGGTCAGAGATGTCAAAATAAAAAGACCGCCAGCACCCTGGATCACACGAGCTGTTCGCATGGCAATGACGCGACGTGACAGAGCCTTTCGTAAATTTAAGCGGGACAGATGCGAGGAAAACTGGTCGTTGTACAAAGTAGCGCGTAATCGGTGTAATGGTATGGTTAGAGCAGCCAAGCGTAAATACATTTGTGACAATATATATGTAGAAAGGATGCCGGCTATCTTGAGTACAAATACATGAGGTATCGATAAGGAGACTAGGCCTTGAATACAAACGAGGTCCTTTAGATCTGCTTAGTACATTCTATAATTCCATTCAACAACTATAACAGATTTAACAGAATATCACGGATTGTATCTTCATATCACGGCGTTCCACCAGCACACGTAAGGAGCCTCCACAACCTGATGACAGCTCCTCTTCTTGCTGTCGCCATGTCGTGAATGGTTCTTTAGCACGCGGTGTTACGTCAGTTGTCAAACTCGTCCAGATATAAGGACCTCCTTTTCACTGCGCCGTCACGGCCAACCCTGACCACCGCGCGTCCTCGAGCGGTTAGTTAGATTTGGGAGTCACCTAAAGAGACAATCATCCAATTAGTAATTGCTCGTCCATACCTGATACAAAGTAGCAACACACATTAACGTTGAGTATGCTCAACTTTTGAATCTGACCAAATTAACCTTCAATATCAACATGCGTGTTATCACTTATCACTCAGTTCTTTCTATTTTATTAACAATCGTGCTCGTTAGCTTTCGACCACCAAACTGTTCCAAATCGTGAATCCGATTCAATCATGCCACATAAAAACTCACTTACAACAACCTTCGTAGTGAACTGCTCTCTGTATTTCATCATCTTGACCTAAAACGCGCATATGAACTCGCAAAATTCCTCGATATAACAAGAACACGTCATACCTAAAATGCAACCTTCATTCGTTTACTCCAAAAGCGAGAACCGGGCGTGTGGAGCCCTCTGCACCAACTTACTCCCAAGGCGTGGACCGGACGTACAAAGCCCCTTCGACCAGCTTACTCCCAAGGCGTGGACCGGACGTACAGAGCTCCTTCGACCAGCTTACTTAAAAGCGGTGGCCCGGACAACTGTAGCCCCTTCAACCAGCCGAACATAGGTATCTTCCACAGCAGGCAGCGGGTTTTTCTCAAGCTCGGCAGCTATCTTTCAACCAAAGGCGTAGTTCGGGCGTGGTTCTGGCTTATGAAGCCTTTTAAACCAGCTTGTTTCCAACCAGATGCGCACCTATTCTTGCACCTATCTTGTCGCTTGCTCGACACCACCTCTAACAATACTTACTCATTTCATACTGATAACCTAAGTCAAGCATTCGTCCCTCTAGCCATAAACGTGCGCCATAATTCTGCCACAATTGCCACGGATAACCACTCTAAAACTCACTATCTGCAGCTGAAAGACTGTTTGAGCCAGCTGTTATTGCATTATCACTCCGTTTTGAAGTACCACTATCACTATGAGCTTGGTTAATATGAACATCTTGTTCCTTATTGACCGCCGTCTCGGCCTCCTCACCACCGATCGTGTTTGTTACAATTTCAACTAAGCCTCAAACTCAAACTCACACACACACTATCAACGTGTTCTTCAAATAGTAATACTACCTCAGCAGGAGTTGTTCGGAGGAAATAACTTTACTCTGCGTTATTCTATTGTAATGATATTGCACATCACACCACCGTTGAATTCTACATCACTCATATATTTACACAGTACCAAAAGCGAACAGTCGGAACTCAGCCACTCCCCAAATAATGTCGTCTCGTCTGGCGAGAGATTTCCCTTTACCCTATTATGATACTTAGTGTGACCCTTGGTTACAAAATTCACATAACCATTACATAATTACACTAGCCGGGCTCGAACCGGGAACCACTAGCCTCACGGGCAATCATTATGCAGCAGGCTTTATATTCGTAACAGAACTAAAAAAAGCTTTACGTTTGTCGTCAACGTATACTCGGTGACGGTATCATCGCGTTCAGTACTTTACTAACTACTAGTAAAATTTACTGTAAAATTGTTGTTTTCTGCGGAGAATGAAAAAAAGAATTCAAAGACCTTACCAGCTGCTTTTAATAATGTACCTTCCATTACACTTTGGTCAAAAATTGGAAAATCCTTGCGTGTATTTACTCCATTATCATTATACAATTGTCAATGGCTGTGCCCATGAATTGCAATGCTCGAACGTTAGTTTTTGTTCAGACATTCAGCCTCAGTTATCCGTCATGAGTTCATGACTACCGCTGACAAGATACATCCACGTTCCCACATGGCGTATCTGCAACCAATAATTTTAAACAGCAATTTCCAATAATTGAAGAGCTTCAGTTGTTAGACAAACTACAAAGACTACAACATATCGCCCCAATATCGACATTAAGAATGATGACTAGCATAAACGCCCATCACATATCACATGCCCGATGAAGAATGAAAGAAAGCGTTAAAGAATCCCCAAATACCAGTACTTAGAATGCTCCAATGATGATAGCCATGATCACGGTCTCGAAATGTTGTGTCTATTGTAAATAGAACGTTCTTGTTTGAGAACCAACGTCAGTGGTATAAGAAAGGCACACTAATATTATTGAAAGCTGCAGTGTTAAATTGATCAATCGACCGCTGACCTTGTTAGAACATGGCACCCTCAGAGCTGTTAGTGGATAAGAAACTTTCTTACTGCGCGACCAACCAGACCAAATCTTTACAACCGATACTAACCACATTTGCCTTATTATTCTGAATAATTTTCAAGTGCGAAGTACCTAGTGTGTACGCAGTATTTCCCATATGGTTAACTGGATAAATGTTGACAAAATAATAACCGATTCCATATTTTAGAAGGGATGAATAAGTCATCGACCTTGGTTGCCATAAGTTTTATGATCTTGCCGGGTTTCAGGTACCAGAGACGCTTTCAACATTACACACTATGGTTGCAAGTTAATTGCAGTCCCCTCACTTTTAAGAAAAGGCGTGCCCAATCGTAGCTTACAGGCTAATAAAAGCATGCAGTGGACAATAATAATAAATGTTCATACTATATTGCCATTAGCAAGCTGAAAATTAGATAGTCAAATTAATTCACGTCATATTACATTAGCTATTTCAATGTCTCCTATGTTCCGTAGTTAAACCTCGCATCCATAGAAGCATCGGAGCGTATTGACACTAAACTCGTGTTGTATGAATGTACCGTATCGGTCATTTATCTTGGCGGTGAAGGTTGAAGCAACTTTGCAAATCCACAACAAGACTATTCCGTCGCGTTCATTCCTCTGCTTCACTATATACCCCAAACCACGTAACGAAACTCAACGCGATCCTCAACATCATACAATTCTCTGTTCGGTAGATTTACGAAAAGATCAGGGAAAACTTCAATGTTTCTTAATAAAATAGAACTACCAAGGCTGCTAAAATGCTGACCAAACCTCATGAGAACATTTAATTAACGATTCATCTCAGAAATAGAACTCAACTCATAAAGACAACAATCTTATTACATTTGAACCAAATAGTTATGTTAAGCATTTCTACGTTCATCGTACATCATTACGTTAAGCTCTTAGATAAACTTCGCTCTCCATTGCAAGTCACACCATTAACATTCTGGAGATATTAGGTATTCAAAAGTACCTTAAATCATTATTTTGATGCCGTACATTGCCTCTAAACCAATCCTCAAGAGTATTCTAGAGCAACAGTCAATCCTAGCTCAAGTTACCATAGAAGTTACTCAAATAACATTACTGTCATTAATATTCTTTTACTGTTGGTCCTTAACATCCGAATGATATTCATCTCATCGTTTCTGAAATTATTATTCTGTACACAATAATCATAAACCTCAGACCTAAAACTTCACATTGGATCCAATGGTAGTTACAATTTAATCGCTCCATAATGATCCCATACTATATCTTCCTTGTAGCCATGCAAAACCAGGGCATGTCACAATTTTAGACAAACATTATTATCCATTACTATTGAAGCCAAATCCTATCATAATTGATTCATCAATTTCAAAGCTTTCAGGCTATAAATCTCATCAGAAATATTATTTAGCTCCTTAAACGATGTTCAAGTCAACATCTTGTAGGACGCAGCAATTCAACACTTTGCAAAGCTCAATGACATTACTCGGCTGAAGGTCTATGATATCCCTTTTAAGGCTCATCATCGATATATAATGTAACGACATTTGAAGTAGACTTAAGACAACGTAAATAAGTTCGGATCGAATTAAACAATAGAAACGGAAGTCTAAAACAACAGCGTCTTAATCTCGTATGCATTTTGTTCTGATTTCGTTACAATTATTCCATACTTTATTATTGATAGTTAATAGGGTAAATTATCTACTAGTTAAAGAACTTACAACCCTCCTTTTTATGGAATTAAGAAAGCAAACGAGCGCACAGCACCACCCTTCCTCCATCACGCATGATAATTGTGCTCCTTCTGTCCTCCTCATCTATTCAGCTAGGTACTCTACAGGAATCCCCATCGCAACGTCGCTCTCCAAGAAGTATACCAATGTTAATAGTAATTATTGCCTTACCGACATACTCACCTTTAGTGACTTACCCACTCACCAATGTTATTAGAAATGCAATAGGTACATACAGATAAGCGTTTAGTATTAACGCATAGCAATAGAAAGCCAGAATTTATTATGTTGACGCTGTGCCCTCTCAAACATTAGCAGCGATCTAAGAAGCATACAATAATGAAAGGTGCGTTTTGGTGCACATTAGCGCACATTTCCACACATTTTTGTACATTCGTATTATACACGACTTTCTGCATATCCATGATACGCTGGCCATGTGGCTTTTACAACCGCCATCACCTTTACAGCATAATTCTTCGTAGTTTAGTCGAATATCGTTCATATTTTCATACTTTACTCACGGTCATAGTCGTGTTCATGAATCGTCTGAGAGTTGTTGTTTTTCCATACCTCTATATCCATGACACTGCTTGCACATTCTGTAACGGAACAATATTATCACAACCAATGGAACAATGTTACCACAAGAGATCCATCGAACACACATATTATGGAAGTAGGTGTTCACTATCCAACAACACAATCCTTATTTGCAACCTCAGTTTGCAACAATCATCGTTCCAATTCGATCATTTCCAATGCGTTTGTAATGATTTACATCGTAAAATATTCACTTCCAAGAAAATTTCAAATGACGTATCTTTTGTCAGTCCTCTTTTATTTTTCACCGTTTATTGTAAATTCATTATTCATTATTTTTTATGTTTTTATGCAAGGTTTCATGAGCGCTGGGTTCTTTATCCCACTTCTGATGTAGAAAGGATGCCGGCTATCTTGAGTACAAATACATGAGGTATCGATAAGGAGACTAGGCCTTGAATACAAACGAGGTCCTTTAGATCTGCTTAGTACATTCTATAATTCCATTCAACAACTATAACAGATTTAACAGAATATCACGGATTGTATCTTCATATCACGGCGTTCCACCAGCACACGTAAGGAGCCTCCACAACCTGATGACAGCTCCTCTTCTTGCTGTCGCCATGTCGTGAATGGTTCTTTAGCACGCGGTGTTACGTCAGTTGTCAAACTCGTCCAGATATAAGGACCTCCTTTTCACTGCGCCGTCATATATAACTCTTCTTCTGCTGATGTATGGAAGTTCCTTCGTTCAATCGGGGTTGGTAAAAGCACTGACGACATCAAAAAACCTTCATTCTCACCCAGTGACTTTAACGCCCATTTTACTACCGTGTCTTCTTTCAACACTAGTGTTAAATATCTCACTATTTCTGAAATTACTTCCACAGCTCAACCTCCAATAAATGAATTCAGTTTTTCGCCTGTGACTGTGGATGAGATGCGCAAAATAATAATTTCCATCAAATCGAATGCAGTGGGGTACGACGGTGTCGGAAGGACGATGGTATTGCCTATACTCAAATTCCTACTTCCAGCTATAGCTGATATCATAAACTATTCGCTTCAAACAGGGGAATTTCCTAAACTTTGGCTTAAAGCTTTGGTTATCCCGATTCCTAAAACAGCTAACCCCTCTGAAGTAAACGAGTATAGGCCTATCTCTCTGTTGCCCTACTTATCAAAGGTATTAGAGGCAGTTGTGCACAACCAACTCTCCGCACATATTTACAAGCACAACTTGCTTAGCCCCCTACAGTCGGGTTTCAGACCAGGGCACAGTACCACCACTGCGCTTTTAAAAGTCACTGAGGACATCCGGGATAGCATGGAGAATAGAATGGTCACCGTGCTGGTCCTAATCGACTTCTCTAATGCCTTTAACATGGTAGACCATGATGTTCTTCTTGCTATCTTGGATCGTTTGTGCATCTCTTCTACTGTCCAGGCATGGTTCTCCTCATATCTTCGGGGCCGTCAGCAGGCAGTCAAGTGCGATGGGGCTATATCTGTTTGGAGTAGTCTCTCCTCTGGGGTGCCTCAAGGCGGTATCCTCTCACCTTTATTGTTCTCTGTCTTTATTAACTCCCTCACATCCTTCCTTGGCTGCTCTTACCATCTTTACGCAGATGACCTTCAAATATATACCCCTGCTGACGTTGTTGATATCAATCAAGCTATCGACAGAATTAATCTGGACTTGGCCAATGTCAGTTTGTGGTCGCAGAAGTATGGTATCAAAGTTAACCCAGCCAAATGCCAGTCTATAGTAGTTGGTAGTACACGGCAGTTAACTAAGATCGATCTTGCCTCTGTCACGCCTGTCATGTATGATGGTACCATAATCCCCTTTCATTCTCACGTCAAGGATCTTGGTATTTACATCGATAGCTCGCTTAGCTGGAGCACACAGGTAAGTGAAGTCTGCCGTTCCGTCACTGCCACGCTAACATTCCTTAATCGCTTGAAAAATTTCTTGCCCATCAAGACCAAAATCTATTTAGTACAAGCGCTGATATTTCCGATCAGCGATTATGGTGATGTGTGTTACACTGATATCAGTGAGACTCTCCTCGCCAAACTGGACCGCCTCATAAACAATGCCGTTCGCTTTGTTTTCTGCCTTCGCAAATTTGATCATGTTTCCACCTATCGTCTTAAGCTTAAATGGCTTCATATCCGAGAGCGACGGCAGATAAGATTGCTTTCTACCCTTTCCTCTATCCTTTTTGACTCCCGTGTTCCCGACTATTTGAAATCCAGATTCCAATATCTTCATTCCTCCCATGATCGGCAGCTTCGGTCTTCTGACTCGCTTCTCCTTTCCATCCCTCTACATCACTCTGGCTTTGTATCCAATTCCTTCGCGGTCCAAGCTGCTCGACTATGGAATACTCTCCCCGATAGCCTGAGAAAGCCGGTGGATAGGTTTAAGCTGAAGAAGAACCTACTTTTGCACCTGACAGAACGTCGCAACAACCTTTAATTTGTAGTTTTTATGTTTGTCATTGTTTATATTCATAGTAGGTATATGTATGTATGTATATATATATATATATTTATATGTATGTATGTATGTATTATATGTTATTTTATATATGTATATTTTATGTAAGTATGTATGCAGATATATCATTATTAAATACTATCTGCTTTATCCAGTTTAAAACCGCTATTCGTGTTTTCTCTATTTGGCCTAATGGTTAGCTGGTAGAGAATGCAACTTGCATTAAGCTCGCCATTTGTACCTTAATATATTAATATATTGTGGTCAATAAAGCTTTAAATAAATAAATAAATAAAATAATTATCAAATACCTACACTAACACAGTAGCCACAACCGCAATATTATAAGTGTATTGTAATAAATTGTATTGTGCGACAAATTTACATAAATAAAGAGACAATAGACAAGATGAGCTATGAGGCGCGCCGAGTCCGTTTTGCGGTGCAGATAAAAACGTGCAGCGGTTGTCAATTGGTGTTAACTATTGTGTGGTATTGCCACCGTACCACGTCACCGCCTATAATAATTCATTGTTGAGCGTGTCACGAATATTTTGTAGCCCAATAAATTAATTACCTAAGTATACGTTTATGTTTTTTTCCTTAATAATATCATTGTTGAAATATTCCTGTTCACTCTCATTTTGAGTGTTTCAAGATAACATTCTACAATATTCGTACCTCTACATATATTTACATACTATAAATATTCTATATTAAAAACTGTAACCAACGCAACGACTTCATGCATTGCTACTAAAACTTAATGTTGTTAGGATTATAATCATCCTACTAGTTTTATGCAAAATATGAAATTAGATGTTCTTTATCCTTACTAATATTATAAATGTGAAAGTGTGTTTGTTTGTTTGTGACTCTTTCACGTCGCAACATGGCTATTTTATGGTATGGTTTATGTGTGTGGGGATAGTTAGGATGGTGGAGAGTGACGTAGGCTACTTTTTACCGCGGAAAAACATCTCATTCCCATGGGAAGATCCATGTTTTGTTAGTTGCTAGATATTTAGTTCCGGAGTTGTTAATAGATGGCGTTAGTAAATTCATTTGCAAGTTCTGAATCACGCTATCAAATACTTAAGTCACAGGCAAATGTTATAGGCTACTTTTTAGCTGAGATACCTACGGGAGCGGGACCTACGCGGCTGTTACATACGGGTCCCGAAGCGAAGCGCGGGCGGTTCTCTAGTAATAAGCGGTAGAAGGAAACGTCTAAGCCACTAATATTCGACTGGTTGTCGCCCGTATGCCCGTATCCCTTCAAAGTCCACGCCTGGCGAAGGAAGCGGCTCATATAGAGAATCAGGTCGCAGGATGCGGCGACTTGGGCCAATCAGCCATTGAGCTCATTGCCGAACCCTCGGGAGATACTTGCGACTTCCAATCTCATGCCTTCGATGTGGGTGATAGCTTTTATAGATTTTTTCTTTTTCCTTTGTGGATAATGAAATCGACTCTTCTACTTTAGATGCTACATACATATTTCTCTGTCTCATTCTCGTACAGTTATGTTCTGATCGCCTAAGGCTACTAAACATCAGAGTGCTGGCAACGCATTAGCAACCCAAATGCTTTGTGGAGGTTCGCTGACAGTATGTTAGTTGGAAATTATGAAAATAATTGAATGGGGTCTTTGGTAATTATCAGTTATTTTAAAGGCGTATTTTGAGAGTAGGTACTCCGGAGATGAAATGCGAATAAGATATTTTATGTCAATAATAAATCACTGTCGATATTATAATGGGACATAAAAGATATTCCTCCCGTAATTTTGAAACATGTATTGATGTGTTGTTAGGGTTGTCACTCTTAAAGAAATATTGCTTTATTCTTTTGCACAAAATAATAATCCTTTATTTATATGTATTGCTATAGGTACTTTGGCATTATGCTATATTTATTGCGATTGCTTTGGCGCAAATAAATTTAAGTATATTTTCTATTTCCTGTTAGTTAATTATTTAGTGAATTTAAACAATCAAAGTAAGTAACCCTAAATAGACCTAAAACTTATTAAGCAATAATAAAACGTTTTTGTATAGCGCGACGACACTACATAAATACAAAATGTCACAGCTGAGAAATTATTGTATGATACAAGAATTAAGTCTGATACAATTATGGTTCTGACGATACATGTATTTGAAATGGATTTTATCAGCCTTAATGAACTGCTTATAATCCCACATGATACGATCTCTGATGTAAGTGGTAGAAAAGTTCACCGCAATTAAAATTCTATCCGGTAATACACGTCGGATTCAACCTATAAATAACTTGAAGGCTAGGGATGTTCGCGTATAAAAACGTAGGTATATCGATTACTTTTGACATACAATATTAATAATTTTATAATGCGATTCCAACAAATCAACCTGGTCGTAAAAGGCGATAGAAGAAACCACTAATTTGTATCTCTGTCAGCATAGGAATCATAGATGCGTTGGTGAACGTCCAAAAAGTATTCCCATCTTTTCTGATCATTACAACCTAAACGTAAATGATAATAGTGTCGTAGAGTTAGCTAGTTACTTAAGGTCTCGACAGTTTTGTAGAGACCTTTGACCTCTTGTAGGTTTAATAATATAATAGGCTAAAGCCATGTTGCCTGGTCTCATGTGCCAACTCGTAAAGCCAAAGGGATGTAATATCTACCAATGTTGTGGAAACTCGCGACAAACCCTCACGCGATCTTCAAACGGTTCCCACGCGACATACACCGGGACAGCACTAGACGATAGACGTAGCCAAGAATAGCTTCCAGCGGGAGCGTGTTATGCGAGTCGGATAATACTCGGTGTAATACTTTTTGTAGCAACCACGGACTCGGACCCGCGGTGCTCTCGTTAATGACCGTGCATTCACCTCCGCCGCCGTCTGACGCCGCATTTTTGCAAATCAGTTTATTTTTACAACGTGCGTTGATCCTTATCGTGCCCATTTGAGATTTAGAAAGGTTGTTGCATAACTAAATTGTAGAATTTTTATTGTGCTGTGTCAAGTTTTTAATTATACTTATTACAAATTAAAATAATTTCTAATTTTTTTTGAAGAGCTTGTATTTCATAAAATTTAATCCAAATAAGTTACTTTGTAGCATAGCTTAGCTTAGCATACAGTATATAGTTAATTAAATTGGTATAATGTAAATGTAATTAAATTGGTGTAATGTTAATAAGAATACAAAAACTTGAAACTAATTTTCCCATTTTAGTGTAGCAAAAATACAGAACTGTTATCTTTTACTGTTTACTGTTATATTATACATCATGCATGCAAGCTAAACGTCCTAGTACCCAATTAGTCAACAACCATTACTAGCATGACAACAAGATGACTACTACGCTTGAAGTCATGAATCACTGGGAGGATAACGGCCGCACACCAAGTTACGTTTCAATATTATACACGCGAATTACAGTGACCAGCGTCCGACCGCCACCGGCGGCGGCGAAACCTGACGCACGCCCTGGCGCCTGCGCTGATTGCCGTCTGATTGATGTAATGCTAGTCAACTTTTATGATAGATTGGAAGATAGGAGAAAAATGATAGTTAATCGATCGATAAAAACCGTGTAATTATTTTTCTTAGATTTAATACTGCTAAAATTGTACCTGCATAATTACATTCATTCATTATATGTATTTTGTGTATATAACGCATCTACTGCAAAATTTTATAAAGCAATAGTAGTGAATTTAATATGGAAAAAAATCAACCAATCAAAGTCCAAGAACTAAAACTACATATATTGGTTAAAAAGTGTTGTAGATTATTAACAAATTAATAAAGTAATTACGGTATGTCCCTCGGTAGTAACGGTGTTAATACATTTTTTTAATAATTACAATATTTAACGTCTAAAAACGTTTTGTGCCGTGAAACGTAAGAAAGCACGAACAATTAAAAAGAACTGTTACCGGCACAGTAACTTATATGGCATCAGTGTAATGTCGTAAAACCTGTCCGGCTGTCACACGGTGATGAGCTGCTCCTGATCAATATTCGTGGCCGCGCGCCAGTGGACAGGACTGACCATGGAGATTTGCGATTCCGATAATTCCTGTTCTCATGGGTTGGCATCTATAAAATTGTTAGAAAATTAAGTATGTATAAGTAAGAAAAAATATATTACGCTTTATTGATAATTGTTTGACACTTATACATAATTTATGTAGTTCTGGTATAGTACCTACAATATGGTGTACTTCATTATAACTTGTAATTGTTTCAATATTATATACGTTATTAATTATTATTGATTAATATGATTACTTTAAAGCGTAATTAATCACAGCAATAGTTTTATTTACATTCTTACCATTGCAATAGTATCATTATAACGATAAATAAACTTCATCAGTTCAATAATCACACTTAGACGGTATCCACCATTTTTCATTAGCGAAGTATTTCCTAGGCATTTGTAAATATACCTCCAGCTTAAGCTCGGTGAAAGAAATGACTGCCTATTAAAATACTTTCCTACACTGGCGCCACTACTGGAACGCTGGAACTAACGAGTCTCGACGGAAGTTTGATTTAATTACACATTTATGCAAATTTCGACTTTATGAAGAAAATTATAAATTGCTGGACACCTTCGAATCGAAACCTGTTTTCGATAAGGTTGAAATTTGATCATCAGTGTGGCCACGTTTTTATACCTCTTCCTTTTACTGCGAATCTATTTTAACAACAGGTAACAGTATTCAATATTCGATTTTCCTTAAGGCTTTTTGCGACATTTAATTTAATTGTCACGTGTTGCAGATCGAATGCAAACGCCTTCATGGGAGTTCTTTAAAAATGTTAGTTAACCTTGTCATAAAATTTTAACTTTCGTCGACAAAATATTTAGAGATAAAGTTAACGATTTCTGAGAAGTATTTCACACTTTATATTTGCATAGACATCACGAGGTTTGGCACGTTTTATTTGTTATGTTAATACTTCATATACGAGTACAATACAATGTAACTTTACTAGTTATTATGCTACGTACCTACACTTCATATAACAAATCACTTGTAAGAACCCGTGCATAGTATTAAAATATTTTTCCTTCTATTCCTTTAGCTAATTTGAACTAAATGCGCATTTTTTTTCTGAAAGGCTTGATGCGTCATCAGTGTCATCACAGCATCTTCATAATATTAATCGACGCAGAAGCTGATAAAGCTTTGTCTACGTCATCAATGTCATTATTATCATGAAGAGCAAAGTCCTTCAGCGCCGGTTTATTTGAACTTTTGCGTGCTATCTTTTTTTAAACAACTTTTTAAAACAGTACGTTCTCAAATCGCGTGTATGTTTTTTTTTCTTGTGTGTGCACGGGTCCGGACTCGTGTTACCTTTTAACTTTGCACTGGATGAACCGATTTTGTTTTGTATTCGAAGATACTGCTTTACGTATGATACCTACCTTATAAATTTGAGCGACATCTGACGGGTAGTTTTTGAGTGATCTCTGCCTACTTATTGATTTGGTAATGACTAATAAATATATAGAGTTGAGTTTCTGGGTATGGGAAACCAGTATCCCCATGAGGCCACTGCGACTATTTCCATTCATTCCATCTACATTATGTAGCGTTACTATAAAAGTGTGTTCGTCCACAGAACGGCCTGCTATATTATTATTACATGTTTAGCGTCATATTGTATAAGTTAAGAGTTGAGTAATTAGCGTTATAAGTATGTAGCGTTAGTATAAAAGTGTGTTCGTCCACAGAACGGCCTGCTATATTATTATTACATGTTTAGCGTCATATTGTATAAGTTAAGAGTTGAGTAATTAGCGTTATAAGTATGTAGCGTTAGTATAAAAGTGTGTTCGTCCACAGAACGGCCTGCTATATTATTATTACATGTTTAGCGTCATATTGTATAAGTTAAGAGTTGAGTAATTAGCGTTATAAGTATGTAGCGTTAGTATAAAAGTGTGTTCGTCCACAGAACGGCCTGCTATATTATTATTACATGTTTAGCGTCATATTGTATAAGTTAAGAGTTGAGTAATTAGCGTTATAAGTATGTAGCGTTAGTATAAAAGTGTGTTCGTCCACAGAACGGCCTGCTATATTATTATTACATGTTTAGCGTCATATTGTATAAGTTAAGAGTTGAGTAATTAGCGTTATAAGTATGTAGCGTTAGTATAAAAGTGTGTTCGTCCACAGAACGGCCTGCTATATTATTATTACATGTTTAGCGTCATATTGTATAAGTTAAGAGTTGAGTAATTAGCGTTATAAGTATGTAGCGTTAGTATAAAAGTGTGTTCGTCCACAGAACGGCCTGCTATATTATTATTACATGTTTAGCGTCATATTGTATAAGTTAAGAGTTGAGTAATTAGCGTTATAAGTATGTAGCGTTAGTATAAAAGTGTGTTCGTCCACAGAACGGCCTGCTATATTATTATTACATGTTTAGCGTCATATTGTATAAGTTAAGAGTTGAGTAATTAGCGTTATAAGTATGTAGCGTTAGTATAAAAGTGTGTTCGTCCACAGAACGGCCTGCTATATTATTATTACATGTTTAGCGTCATATTGTATAAGTTAAGAGTTGAGTAATTAGCGTTATAAGTATGTAGCGTTAGTATAAAAGTGTGTTCGTCCACAGAACGGCCTGCTATATTATTATTACATGTTTAGCGTCATATTGTATAAGTTAAGAGTTGAGTAATTAGCGTTATAAGTATGTAGCGTTAGTATAAAAGTGTGTTCGTCCACAGAACGGCCTGCTATATTATTATTACATGTTTAGCGTCATATTGTATAAGTTAAGAGTTGAGTAATTAGCGTTATAAGTATGTAGCGTTAGTATAAAAGTGTGTTCGTCCACAGAACGGCCTGCTATATTATTATTACATGTTTAGCGTCATATTGTATAAGTTAAGAGTTGAGTAATTAGCGTTATAAGTATGTAGCGTTAGTATAAAAGTGTGTTCGTCCACAGAACGGCCTGCTATATTATTATTACATGTTTAGCGTCATATTGTATAAGTTAAGAGTTGAGTAATTAGCGTTATAAGTATGTAGCGTTAGTATAAAAGTGTGTTCGTCCACAGAACGGCCTGCTATATTATTATTACATGTTTAGCGTCATATTGTATAAGTTAAGAGTTGAGTAATTAGCGTTATAAGTATGTAGCGTTAGTATAAAAGTGTGTTCGTCCACAGAACGGCCTGCTATATTATTATTACATGTTTAGCGTCATATTGTATAAGTTAAGAGTTGAGTAATTAGCGTTATAAGTATGTAGCGTTAGTATAAAAGTGTGTTCGTCCACAGAACGGCCTGCTATATTATTATTACATGTTTAGCGTCATATTGTATAAGTTAAGAGTTGAGTAATTAGCGTTATAAGTATGTAGCGTTAGTATAAAAGTGTGTTCGTCCACAGAACGGCCTGCTATATTATTATTACATGTTTAGCGTCATATTGTATAAGTTAAGAGTTGAGTAATTAGCGTTATAAGTATGTAGCGTTAGTATAAAAGTGTGTTCGTCCACAGAACGGCCTGCTATATTATTATTACATGTTTAGCGTTATATGTATATGTTAGGCGTTGAGTAATTAGCGTTATAAGTATGTAGCGTTGTATAAAAGCGTGGTCGTCCACAGAACGGGCTGCTATCGTCGCTGCCGTACCTGGGCAAGTACCTGTGCGCGCTGGCGTCGTCCGTGCTGGCGGACTCGCTGCGCCGCAGCGGCCGCCTCTCCACCACCACCGCCAGGAAACTCTTCACCGGCTTCGCGGTTGGACTGCCCGGTTAGTAGCTGATAGATGCTTCTACATAATGGGTTACTACTGAGTATGGGTCTCTTGACATTGAGAAGGCTTAGGGCATTATTATTATTATTATTATTATTTAGGTATCTGGGCATAGGGAACAAGTATCCCTACGAGTCTACGAAGCCACTGCGACCATCTCTGATCTATTGTAGCCATCCCAGTTTTAGTCAGATCTGGTCCCCCAGGCCTACAGTCTTAATAAACCGTAGTACGTTTCCCGGGTCCATCTCTTTAATCAGGTCAGGTTTGATTATGTGACCTCCAAGTATACGACTTCTGTAGTGGGTAATTGCTACGCAATCGCAGAGGATATGTATGGGTGTTTCCTCCGCCCCAGCGCAGAACCTGCATGTTGCATTGTCACTTAAGCCTATGTTGTATAGGTGTCGGTTGAGTCTGCAATGACCAGTGAGCAGCCTAATTATGAGGCTTAGGGCATACTGCACTATGTTGATCCTATGAGGATTGGTGGAGGGGTTAGGGGCAAGCCCAAGTGTCGGAAGTTTTTACCTCATGTTCACTTCAAGCCATTCGCCCACAACTGAGCACGGGTTTCTCAACATTGAGGAGGCTTAGTTTGCCTCCACCCAGCTCTAGTAATGATTGGCGGAGGTGATAGCAGTCAACTCAAGAGTCAGGAAGTTGCATGATGTCTTGAAGGCCTCCGACAATGTCTGACATGGCTTAACGACGTTATCTATTGATGATAACTGGGACTAATATTATATGTGCCCTCCGAAGCACGAAAAAAAATAAAGGTGTGCATGATAAAAACATCTTTCAAGCTGACTGTGAATTATTAATTAGCTTTACCATTCCTAATATACTAATTACATACTGTCTCCTTTAGGCATCCTGATGATAATCCAGGCGTACCACGGGCACGACCGCGTGTGGTCGATCGCCATCTTCACCATGGCGCTCACCATCAACGGCGCCGTCACGGCCGGCTACCTCGGCAACGGGCTCGACATCGCGCCTAACTTCAGCGGTAACTATCTGTCTAATACTACTGTATACACATAATATATGGTTGTTGTATATTATATCTATCCGCTGACCATCAACGGCGCCGTCACGGCCGGCTACCTCGGCAACGGGCTCGACATCGCGCCTAACTTCAGCGGTAACTATCTGTCTAATACTACTGTATACACATAATATATGGTTGTTGTATATTATATCTATCCGCTGACCATCAACGGCGCCGTCACGGCCGGCTACCTCGGCAACGGGCTCGACATCGCGCCTAACTTCAGCGGTAACTATCTGTCTAATACTACTGTATACACATAATATATGGTTGTTGTATATTATATCTATCCGCTGACCATCAACGGCGCCGTCACGGCCGGCTACCTCGGCAACGGGCTCGACATCGCGCCTAACTTCAGCGGTAACTATCTGTCTAATACTACTGTATACACATAATATATGGTTGTTGTATATTATATCTATCCGCTGACCATCAACGGCGCCGTCACGGCCGGCTACCTCGGCAACGGGCTCGACATCGCGCCTAACTTCAGCGGTAACTATCTGTCTGCTACGTTACACATATACGGCTCTTTGTATATTATATCTACATATATTATGTTTTTAGGGGGGTGGAAATCGGAATGATGAATTTTAATTTGTGCTCTCCAGAATGTTGATGTTTTGGTGATCATACTTAGGTTTTTTTTTATTAAGCGAAACTGCTGTAATGTCTGTAAAAACAATAAATAATCAAGCTACACGTTCTCGTATCTAACTACCCAATGCATAAATCTTCAAACGTGACTCCACTTAATGATTATTCTGCACATAATTTACTACAACCTGTTTACTTTCAAGACACAAGCTTAGAATTAGTATAGAAGGAAACTGACTGCAATAAAATTTAATGATGTACAAAGTTAGAACCGAATTGATATATCGTGCCGTGCTGTGATAAATCCCTGTGATTTGTCTCGAGATGCAAGATATGAATGCGAGGATAGATTTGAATCGAGATAATAATTTATTAGAATAATTAGGTGATGACGTCACTGGGCTAAAAAGAGATAAAATCGTGAGCGCTAATTTTATTGCGCACGTTTTCTTCTGGTCCGGGTCTTCCCATGCTAAATTATATACGTCAAACTTCTTGTCCTCTCAAACTTACAAGGCGAGATGCGCGTGCGCGTCACATTCCCATAACATCTAAAATGTAATGCTTTTGACAGCATATAAAAGTGACATATAAGTAGATGGTTGAAATTATATATATTTAGGCATAGAATAGTTTTAGATCATATTCCATCCGTTCCAATAAGGGTGCCTTTCTACCAAAGATGCGTTTGAGATCTATCAATCACAATACATTGGCCCCGTTAGAAACCCCCTGAGGGCTGTGAGAATTTATGTTATTACATAGTTTGATATTTAGGCTGTTAGGCCCCCACGCAACTCACTTTAATTAAAACACTTGTTTCTCTTCTATTAGTTTAATTCAACATTTCAACAAACTTATATTACAAAATCCGACATCTTCTTTTTCTTACATTCTTACATAGTACAGAGTAGGTTATTCGTAGAGCAACTACATAGACCAAATTAGGTGCATAGAGTAATGACCATATTTTACTATTCTAACATTCTCCCTCGATTTTTAATAATTTTAAGCAATAAAATTAGTGAAAATCGTGACATCATATTTTAAATTACAAAGCACACAAAAACTAAAGTTATCATTATGCCAAAAAGTTTTACAAACAATATCTTAAGTTGAAACAACAAAACTTTTATAAGTAATTCTAAACAAGTAAATTAACCATAATTACTATTTGTAATACACATATACAATGACTCAATTTTAAATTTAAATGAAGTTACACAACAATATTACCTTCTATTAAAATGTTTATGTATTACATTACAATTCAACTCAATTTGACAAATACCATTTAGTTAATGCTTAGTGCTGAACGCAAACAAATGAAATGTTCCTTAGTTAAACTTTTAGTATATAAATCTGCATAATTATCTTTTGATGATACATATTTTATCTGAAATTCTCCCTTGTTATACAGGTCTTTTATAAAATGTAGTTTAATGTCAATATGTTTTGCACGTTTACTGTTTTCATAAGATTTAGATAGTTCTATAGCTCCTATATTGTCCATATATAAAACACTTTGCACATCACTGTTTTGTACACTATTAAAGTTCATAAACAGTCCTTTCACATTGATTAAGTCACACACACTCACTGTAGCAGCTATGTATTCAGCCTCAGCAGTCGATAGCGCAACACAATTTTGTTTTCTTGATAGCCATGATATAATGTTTCCATTGTACATTGTTACTGATCCACTTACACTCTTCCTGTCATCTTTATTTCCAGCCCAGTCTGCATCTGAATATGTTTCAATACCTCTATCATTATTTTTATAATATATTAGTCCATGTGTCCTGGTACCTTTTAAATAACGTAGTATTCTTTTTCCTTGTATCCATAAGTCCTTAGTGGGTTTTTCTAAATATTGCGATAGAAAAGATGTTGCATAAGATATATCAGGTCGGGAAGTTGTAGATATGAACATAAGTCCTCCAATCAATTGTCGAAAAGGTATGTCTTGTATGATTTCATCTTCTTTATTTACTTGATAGCCTTTTGTCATAGGTGTTTCTGTAGCATTGCAATGTTCCATTCCAAATTTTTTAAGCATTTTATCTATCTGTCTAGTCTGTGTGATTTTTAGTGTGTCGATTGTCCTGATTATTTCCATTCCTAAGAACGATTCTACTTCACCCATATCTTTTGCCTTAAACTCCTGTTTCAAATCTCTTATAATTTCTAAAGAATTATTTTTGTCACCGGTAATTAATATATCATCTACATACAGTACGAGCCAAATGTTTTTCATGCCATTTTTATATAAACAAAAATCATTTCTCGATCTTTGAAACCCTTTTTCTTCTAGATAATTATTTAATCTCTTGTTCCAGCATTTTCCACTTTCTCTCAGTCCGTATAATCCTCTATTCAGCTTTAAAACATTTCCATCTGTAACTTTTACTCCTTCCGGTGGTCTTAAGTATACCTCTGATTCTAATATTCCATTTAAGTATGCTGTTGGCACATCTAGTTGTCTTATTGGCCATGAATTTTGTACTGCTTGTGCTAGGGTAAATCTCACTGTAGACGTTCTTGCTACTGGTGTATAGTTATTGTTTCCAAATTCATCATTATCTTTCATCTGAAACCCTTTTGCAACTAATCTTGCCTTTTTTATCCCACTTTCTTTAGTTTTAAATATCCACTTAGCTTCAATTGCTTGTTTGCCATTTGGTAATTTAGTTTCTCTCCATGTATTCATTCTTTTCAATGCATCTAATTCCATATTAATTGATGATGACCAACCCTTTTCTATAGCTTCTTCATATGTAACTGGGTCATCTTCGCTGAAAAAACAATATGCCTGAAAATTAAGATGGTAGTCATTAAGATGGTCTGGGACTTTGATTTGTCTCCCACTTCTAGTAGTTATCACTGGCTCTTCTGTATCTGTTTCATTTTGCTCTGGTATTGTTTTTTGTGTATTATCATACTGTACATCTGGATCTTCTTCATTTCTCACAATTTTATATGTCATTCTATTTTCCTCTTCTTTTTTATTTACTTCATTAGTATATTTAATATCTGTTTCATCAAAGGTGACATCTCTTGACACTATGATTTTGTCAGTTTCTGGAATCCAAAGTTTCCATCCATTTTTCGCATATCCAATCATTCTTGTTGCTACAGCTCTGTTTTCAAATTTATTTGCTCTAGGTAAAATTACTGCCCAAGCTTTGCAGCCAAATATTTTTATACTATCCAATTTCATATCTCGTTCAAAACGTATTGCTGGTATATCATTAAATATTGCTTTTGATGGTGAACGGTTAATCAAGAATGTAGCTGTCAAAACTGCTTGCCCCCATAAGTGTTTGGGCAAGTTAGACTCACTCATCTGTAAGCCTATTAATGTACAATAAATTATGTTAGGTAATAGCTGGCAGGTAATCGAGACATTGGATGGAAATACATTATTGATGATTGTATTAGAATAGAGAATAGCGAGGAACGTCAAGAGATTACATTGTCAAATTATATTTAATAACATTTTTTTGTGAAAGTAAATAATATATAAAGAAATGTTTAAACAAGATAACTCTTTATTTCAGCATCTAATTATCCCTATAATAGAGAATCTGAGGCTATCCTTACAGCTTCAGAAGCGGGATATACGAGAAATTTTAAAATTTTTCGATCTACGCCTACAAAGTAAAAACGTAAGTGTCGTGGCTAGTATGATAAAATGAAGAAAAGACGAAAGATACGGAATTTGGATTGAGAATAGCTATTGGGTTACTATGTCTGTGGCTATTGGAATAAAATAAATTGGCATTTTCTCGAAGAATATTTGTGAAACCTATGACAGATAAACCGGAATTTATTCCTATCTGATTGAAAGAAAACGTGAAATCAAACAGGGAATTAAGCGAATGTGTGGGGCACATGCAAAAATAGTAAACCTTGGTGATTAAAAAGAATTGACCCCAAATTATGAGATTATTAAATTTGTCATTGTGGTATAAAATGTAAATTAGAAGAAGGTGAAGCAAAGGATTTTGACAATCGATGTTATTTGCAATGCTATGGCAACTGAAAGCTGGAGTCGATTTTATTGAAAATGAAGGGTCGCTAGAAACGTTGAGCTAGAGATGGGCATCTACCCGATGGAGGAGTTATCGTTTTAATTTCAGCTTTAAAAGGTGATGTATTCCATGCAGGTTTCCTCACGATGTTTTTCTTCACCGTTTATGGCAAGTGACATATAAATGCTTAAACGATTCAACAAAAAAAATAGGGATAAAATATACTAAAGTGGATTTGATTCAATTCATCGTCCTCATTTTCAGTTCTATATATATTTTTTTTTTGTTTTCTAATTTATTTTTAACCGACTTCAAAAAAGAAAGAAGTTCTCAATTCGACCGTATATATACTTTTTTTATGTTTGTTCAGCGATTTTTTTTTTCGTCGTTAATGGGCCGATTTTGATAATTCTTTTTTTTTGTTGTTAAGTAGACATGCGCAGTGGGGTCCTTTTAAAAGGTTCTGATGATGGCATCTTGGAGAAATCGAGGGCAACTTTCGAAAATTGTTGAGACGACTAGTGTGTTTGTTAATGTTTTCATAAGTACATAAAAACGCTACAATTTCGTGAAGGTCTGGAGTCGATCTGATGAAGCCGAAAGACAGTCAAGGGAACTCCTCAACGATTTACTGTAGTTATCTAGTGTTTGGGCTTGATTAATTTGTAGGGGCGAGAACTTCACACCTACATGTTGAATTAAGCGCCATCTGGCGAGTAATTTTTGAGTTATATCTGCCTATCGAGGTTGAAATCGGTTATTTTTTTTGTAAAAAGCAATAGTTATTTTTATTGTTTTATATAAAAAAGAAATCTCCCAAATCACCAACCCAAGAGACCTTTTTTTTCTCTTTTATCTGATTCCTTTTAAGGTTTATATTATGCAACAGATATAGCTTGATTAACAAGTCATCAATATAACTATAATTTATCGTTTGCTAAGCTGTGACCTGTCAGTTTCAGATATGGATCGAGAAAGAAGTCGATGTCGATATTATGAAGTGTTGAAAAATGCAAAAACCTGGTGGGCTCAGGGTTAAGAGCCAGGATCCGAGTGATCTAAGTTTGACCGGAGACGGGAAACGTTAAACCCCGGTGTGCTCAGTTGAGAGCCAAGACCGTGGGGAGGTAGACCCAAGTGGGTGCAATTTTCAGGGCACCGTGAATCTGGTTATGGAGCTTGGCCATATGAACCCAGGTATGGGGTTCAGGCAAAACTTCGGAGCAATGTTCGGAGTATGAAATTGGCGAATTGAGAAGACATTTACTAAGGGGTGATGAGAGAACTCTCTCTCTCTCTCTCTCAGAGAGTAATGAGTCTTTGCACGTCTATAAGAGAAACTTGGAGTCGTTCGTTTGACGCTGAACCTGAATTTATTAAATTTAATGATGTACGTCGTTCGATGGACGGATAGCCGAATCAGCCGATGGTGCAAAAAAGTCCTCGAATGACGACCACATCTCGGTAAAAAAAAAACATAGAACACCCCCTGACAAGAAGTACTGATGAGCTAAAGAAGACAGCTGAAAACCGTTGGATGCAGAAGGCTCAGGACCGGCTGGAATGGCGCCGTGGTCGTGGCCGTGGCCAGATGTGCAAATCTTGATATTCAAGGACATGATAGTCCAGATAAATTATGAGGGTAAGACAGAAACGTGGTAAAAGTGTTCAATGTAAACAAGAGCAACACGGATTCAATATGACCATGTTATTCTTTGTGATAATTCTATCGTCAGGTTTCGTGGATAGAAAGTAATTTGACTACAAATGACAGAATTTACGAAAGATCTTTCGGCGCAAGTATAAGGAGGGCTATGTCAAATTAATCGTTTATATCGTCGTAAGATTTATAGCCGGCAATGGCGATGATATTTAATACTTAACTGTTCGTATACCAGAAAACAAAATATACATATAAAAGCAAAAGAAAGTAACACAGAACAATGGGCGTCCTTAAGAAATAAATAGGTACAGGCGGCCAAGTGTAATCAAAGGACAACTCAGCGATGACTAAGGGTCAAATAACAAATCAAGAAGTGGAAAGAAGATTCTGACTCTTAAATTATTACTTTTAAAAGAAGCCAAACTGTTTGCTTTTCTTACAGCTTGTGGAAATTCACTAAGTTTGGAATGAAATTCGGAAACATTACATTTACTTATTATATACGAAGTCTAAGTGTGAATCTAATATATTTTGGAGACGCTCAAGTTTTTGACATTGCTGCTCGTTTAGATGGTAGATATTGGCATAGTCAAGATTCGGGAGAAATAAGTAAGTAGCAAGAGTACCAAATTTTACTAGACATTGGAAGAAAATTTTCATATTTTTATGGAAATACTTACTACGCAGGCTATGGATCGCATCAAGCAACTTCTTACTGACATCATTGATTTGTGGTATTCAAGATAAATTACATTCCATAGAATTTTAACGCAAAGAAATTCTATAAACCCGTGTTCTATAAACCCATGTATTTAAATGTTTTGGAACTGCTAAAGTTATTAACAGCTATAAAAAAAATGATTAATTTGGGTAATAATTTAGAATCTTCATTACCCACATAAGAACAATCTAAATGAGGTTGTAATTAATAAGGTATAAAATCTATTTTTACATTAAATTTGTCCAGAGTACCTATTTATTTTGCACAAAATGGATTTAAAAGGTTTAAAAAATAAAAGATTTGAAAGATAATTATTTTCTTAGCTTCAAAAGATACACTTAATGTAAAATAGAGAATAAAATATTATGATATTGAGAAAGCAAGTCACACTTTGCGAAAGCTATTGAAATAAATACAAATACATTCTGTACAGTAATTGTTGTCTGTATATGTATATTTGATATCTATATGATGAGATTTTTGTGGAATAAATGACGACTGGCTGCTTATAAATATTATCATGTTAGTCTGGTTAAAGCTTTAGATTGGACTTGGATTGGACTCAATAAAGATGGACAGTAAATTTAAATTATTATGGAGAAAAACTACGTTCATGCGGTATCTATATGTGGATATTTTTTTTTTTGTAAACGAAAGTATTAAATTTTACCAATATATACACAACTTAAGGCTTATGGAAGCATTCAAGTAATGCGGAAGGTTTCCTTTGCACGTTTTAGATTCTATGTTAATCGTATATGACAGACTTTTAACGAAACTGTTGTACAATGGATGACTGTTGCATCTGCAAGGGGTTTGAATAACAATTTATAAATTATTTCAATAATTTAATGTAACTAGCAAAAACGGAAAATTGTTTGCATCATCAACTATGTCGAAGAAAATTCAAAAGCTTTGTACTACAAGAAAGTAACACGAGAGACCGGAACGTGTGCAGGAGATAGGGGTTCAATGGAAACAGAGAAGACAGTGTTTAAATATTTGACTAATCGCTGCTCATGAGTAAAGAGTCATTTAAGTTGGCGACGAGAGAGGATGCTTCGTGATTTATAATCATGATATCTAGATGCGATCAACATTGTTCAATTTGTTTTAGGGTTAAAGTAAAATCATTTTCTAGGTTCGTTTCAGGCTTGATGTGAGAGCCAGTCAGAGAAGTATCCGTTGCGAAGCTCAGTCATTGGGACAAATTTCCAATGTTTAAGTATGTGCTGCTTCCGTGTGTAATGCTTTTCAATTATTTTTTTTTCCTGATATCATATCGCACTGCCATGTACGAGTTCAGTGCATTTATACCCACCAAAGTCCACTTGGGAAGATAAATAATTATATTTATGTCTTGTTGGATAAGCTCAAAGGAACTCGGTCTAGTGCTCCGAAACCGACAGTTACGTACATCGAGGACTTTAAAAAAAACAGCTGGTCGAGACACGTTACTTTATATGGAAACAATTTTTAAACACCAGCGAGAGATTGAAAACCCGATACGATCGCAGTGCTAGTAAGCATGCTTATGAAGGAAGAGATTCCTTATGGCTATTCATTCTGCCGTGGAATCAGGGAAGTCTCCGAAGTTGCAAGCTTACCTAGCTATTGTTGCAAGCAATAAACATCGTTTAATTTGTCATTGTGTTTTTGAATGAAAATAAGCTGTTTAATAACTTTGAATGTTTGATAACTATGAAGTTCTACTATAGAGCACTAGATGGGTCTGTGCGTGCTGATATTTAATAATTAAATTTCTATTTTTTTTTCAACTACAACAAAAGAAAAATGGGTTTCATGCGAGTTATGTATTTGTTCCAGTTATAAGTTTTACTTATAGGTACACAAGATGGCTAACTCCTATGTATGTTTGTATGTCACTGTATGGGCAAAGGCCACACGGGTGTCCCAAGTACCGCTGAAAGAATGGTTGAGAATGGCTTCAATTTTGGATGAACCATAGCCTTGGATTTTCAGGCCTAAAGTCCGATATGCGCATAGAAATGGATACTATTGTGAGCTCTAACGTTGGTTCTTCGGTTTTCGGTACTACGGTTGGAGTTGGCGCGGCGTGTTGCTGATTCATTTTTAAAAGCGTACGGTTGCTTTAGCAAATCAGCGGTACGAGATGGGATCGTATGCCGGAGGTCACCAATGTTATGTGCGGGTGTGTGGCCGATATGGAGTGACACAAGTGAAACACATGAATGTTCATATCTAACTAATTCATTATATTCCTTCACATAAGACGGCAATAATACAGTCACATTGTAAGGCTTGTGCTCCAACAAAGCTATGAAGGATCTGCAGAGACTTAACATCAAGGAATAATTGACAGAAAGTTGCTCAAGATAGAGAACAATGGCGTCTGGTTGTGTCGGAGGCCAAGACGGATTTTGGGTTATTGCATCACAAGAGAAGTAGGAGAGTGCACATGTTACAGCGAGGGGACTCGCTTGCTGCAGGAAGGCCGAGCTGTAAGCTTCTTAGAGGAGTAGGAGGGTGCACATGGTACAGCGAGGGGACTCGCTTGTTGCAGGAAGGCCGAGCTGTAAGCCTATTAATGTACAATAAATTATGTTAGGTAATAGCTGGCAGGTAATCGAGACATTGGATGGAAATACATTATTGATGATTGTATTAGAATAGAGAATAGCGAGGAACGTCAAGAGATTACATTGTCAAATTATATTTAATAACATTTTTTTGTGAAAGTAAATAATATATAAAGAAATGTTTAAACAAGATAACTCTTTATTTCAGCATCTAATTATCCCTATAATAGAGAATCTGAGGCTATCCTTACACATCATTGTCCTTGCTTTGTCTAATATTGTGCGATTCATCCTTTCAGATTTTCCATTCATCTGCGGGCTATATGTAATTATCTGTAAGCTTTTTCTATTTAAGTGTCCAAGTCTTTTATGCCAAATGTCATTTTTGTCTATCGCCTGATTACACTGTGCATTTTGTTTGATTAGCATCCTCATAGTAAATAGTTTTCCTTCTTTATAAATATAGTGTGTATTATTATTTGTATCATTAGTATATATTTTCATTTGTCTTTCTTTAATTATTATTTTCATACCCTTTTCCATTAATTTAGTCACTGATATCAAATTATGTGAAATTTCTGGTACTATTATTCCATCTATAACAATAATTTTATTCATGTAAATTCCTTCTAATTTCCCTTTTTTGTTAGCAATTAAAAATTGACCATTGGCTATTTTAATCTTCATCGGTTCATCTAGCAATTGTATGTCATACATGTACTTCTCATATTTTTCTTGTATAAAATGATGCGTTGCCCCAGAGTCTATTATAAATAAGATGTCATTTCTTTCTTTATATTCCTTTTCCAAAGTTAATGCAACAAATGTGCTTTTATTTTCTTCCTGTACATTAGATTCTTCTATGGTGTTTGCTTGTCTAGAAAAATTATGGTGATGACCTCTTCCTCTGTTCATATAATTATTATTGTAACCTCTTACTTGATGCATGTAGTTATTATTATATCTGTGACCACGATTCAGATAATTGTTATTGTAACCTCTTCCTTGTTTAATTTGATTATTATAACCTCTTCCTCTATTATAATTGTTACTGTATCCTCTATTAAAGAAGTTATTGTTGGGTACTCTTCCCCTATTACTTTCACTATTATTATGAACGGTTCCTTGCTTCATATCGTTGTTATTCATATTATTATTTAAATCACACTGAAATGATTTGTGTCCTCTACGTTTACATTTAAAACATATAATGGTTGAGTTTGAAATAAACATATTTTCACTTTTCTCCTCGATACTATTTTCTTTTAATTTGTTTTCCAAATCCAGTAATCTACTCTTTACAAACTCAAAATTTAAGTCCTTGTCGAGGGATTCCAATGTATTTATTATGGTATCATATTCCTTTGGTAGTGTAATAAATAAGTGCTCAACCTTATCTAACTCCTCTATCTTTGCACCTCCACCTTCTAATTCATTTATTATATTTTCAAAGGTAATTAAATGATCCTGAAGTTTATTTGAGAATTGATGTTTCAAAGTAATGAGTTTCTTTTTAAGTAATACTTTGTTAAATGTGCTTTTTCTTTCAAATACTGCACTTAATAGTCTCAACATTTCTAATGCACTGGTCGCCGGCTTTACTACTTCCAAGAATTTATCATTTAAGCAATTTATAATTATCAATCTTCCTTTAGCGTCATCTTTTTTATAATTCTCTTTTTTCAAATTATCTTCGTTCTTTCCTTTTAATAAGTAATCAATACCTTTTTCTTCAAATAAAATGTTTAACCTAAACTTCCAATTGCTAAATTTACTCTTTTCACAAAGCTGCGGATAAACCTCAATACTCGACATTTTTAATATTCGTTTAATACAACTCTTTCGGTATGAATTCAAACATAAAAACCTTTTTGTTTCTCAGCGACGAAGGTTCTAGGTCGTGGCGTCCATTTTTGACAAATTTTCATCTTCCATTCCAACAGCACGAAAACAAAACCGATCACTCAGATCACAACAGAGGTCCGTGGATGTGAGAATTTATGTTATTACATAGTTTGATATTTAGGCTGTTAGGCCCCCACGCAACTCACTTTAATTAAAACACTTGTTTCTCTTCTATTAGTTTAATTCAACATTTCAACAAACTTATATTACAAAATCCGACATCTTCTTTTTCTTACATTCTTACATAGTACAGAGTAGGTTATTCGTAGAGCAACTACATAGACCAAATTAGGTGCATAGAGTAATGACCATATTTTACTATTCTAACAAGGGCTGAATATGATTGGTGGTTGTAAACGCATCCTTAGCAACTTAGCATAGCACAGCTCTGGTGGAAAGGCACCCTAAAGCTATGAAATAATACCTCGATAAAACTCCATAACATACAAAAAACACAGAACATTGTATATATAAGGGCATGTAAAGAAGTGTTTGTGTGTTTGGCAGGCACCATCTTCGGCATGGCCAACACGCTGTCGTCTCTGGGCGGCTGGCTGTCCACCTACATGGTGGGCGAGCTCACCAAGGACAATGTGAGTATTCAGTATTTTTTCTATTAATTATCAACTATAAGTAAAAGCTGACTTGCTGTATCGCGAGGGGATGAACAATTCAGAATCTCCCCAACAGCCACGACCCGAGAACAAATACACATTTATGTTAAACTAGCTTCCGCCCGCAGGCTTCGCCCGCGTGAAATTCGTTTAAACTTCACCCCCTATTTCACCCCCTTCGGGGTGGAATTTCCAAAAATCCTCTCTTAGTGCTCCCCGACACTCCCCAAGGAACACACATGCCAAATTTCAGCTTCTTCCGTTCAGTAGTTTCGACTGTGCGTTGTCTGTCAGTCAATCACTCAGTAACGCAAGAGTTTTATATATATAGATAGATAAATATCTGCTCCGTTAGGAATCGAACCGGGAACTTCTGACCCAGACATCAAATCTATCAAATCTTGTATGTCCACCCACACAACAACTCCACAGCAAAACTAATCAAGCCCAAAACATTAACATAACACCGTATAATTGCAGAACACGTACGCGCAATGGCAGATAGTGTTCTTCATCCTGGCGGGCACGTACCTGTTCGGCGCGCTGGTGTTCGTCACCCTGGGCTCGGGCGACCTGCAGCCCTGGAACAACGCGCCTACGGCGGTAGAGAAACATGAGGAGCAGCCCCTCAACGAGGAGAAGGCCTGAACACCTAGCGCCATCTAGGTAGAACCGGGGTTCATGATCAATCGATGGCTTTGTACGTTATGCAAGTGTTTGATGGTTTTATTTATGCTGAAGCACCTACTGCAGAACTAACTTAATACCTAACCGTTCAAAGTGAAAGTTAATTGTTATAATTATAACTTTACACAATAACTTATCCTGTTATGGGAAGTTCAGGGCAATAGGAATTATTTAATTCTTATTTGTTTTAATTTGTTTCTTCAAAGAGATTTAAATTCTATTTTTGTCTTACTGTTTCACTAATTGATAAAAACAATGTAACATTTCTCTTTTAATTTCAAATTCAATTTAAGATAATGCTAATCTGATTGGTTGATTGTGAACGCTCGGTTTTAAACTTTAGAGTTGATTGGCTAATGTTCATTTTACATATTGCAACTCAATTATTTTTACATGGTTAAATTATATGATAAAATAACTATACCTGTATTGTCTTACAAGCCGATTTATTTACATGCTATTAACCTTATATTGATAGTAATATACAGCGAACATCGCCAAATTGGATAATAATTTAGAACGACTATGTAAGTGAACATTATCCAACCAATATAGTTTTATTTATTTAATAATGCGTCTCCAACATAATAAGTATTTTACTATTACAACAAATATCTTAATGGATATAAGTTCTATAAGCATACTTAGTTGTGCCTAAAGTGTCTTAAGTTACACAACATACTACATACATGATGATACATCTCGAAGCAGTTGTCAAGCCAGATTTGGACTTCTTTGGGTATTCAAGGGAACGATGCTAAAGTATATAAAATATATTTTTACAACACCAATAGATATCCGCAAAAACATATATTATTATGTTGGAGGGGCTACGATTTAATCGTTATTTATAAATGCCATAAATACCTTCGATAGAATTACCGTATTCTGTATTTGTATTGTATTGTATTGTATGTACAGTATTCCCTGTACTTAGCCACAAATGATTAACAGACTGATTCGAATTTGTTATTTGCTGTTTTATGCAAATTGTAATTACAAAAATACGATATCTCGATTCTTTCGTTTTGAATTGATTTAAAACATCGAATCGAAATACCCTCTATTGTGAATTGTTAGTATATTGTTGCTATGAGCCGACTTGCATTGCACTTATTGTTATTACGTATTAATAGTGATGTGACATTACTAAATTATATTTTGTATGTTAACACGAATTTAATGAAAAAGACATCTATTGATTTTTCGAAAATTTTATCTGATACAAAGGTATATTGTTTTTTAAATAACATGCATTTAAGATTGTAAGTATTTAAATAATAATTAGTGATGTTACACGGTATAATGCAAGGCGCCGTAGCAAGATGTAATGGTACGTATGGATCACGTGAAAAGGCTGTTAATATAATGATTGTGATGTATTTATAACGCAGCGGCGCGCGCAACGGACATGATATTAATGGCTTGTTGGGACATGCTACTATTTATTACTCTGCTCTACATCTTAGTAAAATGTACAGTAAATTACTTCATATTTGATACCAGATTTGTAGTTCAAGTCTACTTTTTTACGTGGGTAAATTTCAAACAGTATAAATTAAAATTGTAAAAGAGTGAATGTGCTCTGATTACATCTCTTTGAATTTTTAATTATTAATTCCATTAAAAATTTCGATATTACAGATTTTCCTTCCTCAGATGGAGGGGGAAAAAAACATGTTGCCTAAAACCTAAAACAAAACTAAATTAAATCACATAATTTTATTATAATTAATCGGTAATATGTTATATAGTACACTAAATATTCATATTGAAGGTAGCATGGATAGTTTATGATTGATTAAAATCGATATTGATACCGGTATTTATGTAACGAGATGGTAGCATGTCCCCGCAGGCCGACGTTTTCGAGATTGGTTGCGGAAACCCGACTCATCGCTAGGGGAAGGTGCGGGCGCCACGCCAGCCACGCGCATAGTGCAATGGGCGCTGGATATAAACTATGACTTTTATTGTGGCTTTAAGTTTCATTATTTCTCTTTGAGATACATATTTTACTACCTTTCTCTTTGAGATTACTATTTTACTATGATACTTATATGAGAACCTATCTTTTAAAAATATAATATAAAAAAGATGTGGTGTCGTGGGACACCAGGTAGGAACGAAGTTCCTTCGGCTAATGTAGAATCGACACAATTTGCAAAAAAAATCGTGCTCAATTTTATGTAGGTTTTCTTGATTTTTCTCTTAAATTTTGCTGATTAGTTTTTATTTAAGTACAGGAAAGTATTTAGGAAATTCAGTATTTTACGAAATAATAAATTACGTAAAATAAAAAAAATCGTAATTCAAGTTATCAACTAAAATAGCAAAAACACAATAACAATAACAAAATAACGAAAAGAAAGAGGGAGAAAGAGAAAGGTATTATACACTACTCGCTTGTGTATACGACTGTCGCGCCTGCGCACGTCTCATTTAACGGTTTTATTCCACGCACTTTTTCTTACGGTTTTACTATCACATTTTTTTCAGTTCGGTCGCACAGCTAAATCCCTATCTCCTCCAAGCCTGCCGTAAGGAACTTCGTTCCAAAATAAAAGCACATAATTATAATAAATTCATCAGAGAATAATAAAAAAGTAGGATAAATAATAGATCCCGATCATTTGAATTTCCTCATGAATTCTGTTATGGAAGCACAAGCAATTTGCTTTAGAATATAAATCAAGAATATTAAAAAGAGTATTTAAACTACCATTTTAAAAGACATACTAGTTTTGAATGCCCATTGCGCTGATGTAAAGTGTCGTACGGTGGCGTGCGACCGAGGGACCAAGGGCAGAGCGCCCGCGCCTCTCGGTATAAGCTCTAACTATTTACTAAGTATCGATTATTTATTTTTCTACTTGAACGTTTAGGAAGATTCACAGCCATTTTAGATTTCCCGGTCCGTAGCCGGCCGGAGCGGAACGGCTCTTGTATTTCCTCAATGTGTTATTTTTTTGAGATTTTTTTGTAAAACATTGGTTTATTTCTAACGAGTTTTGATATGTAGTGTAATTACAAGATCTGATATAAAATTTTCTTCAACAAGTATTGCTACTTATAAAAGTGGTAAATATTCTAGTTCATTTATAAATATGTTTTAATAATAGTTGTCACGTGAAATATTCGTAATTAATTGAAGAAGAATTTATGTATTTTCAATTTCATTTCATTTTATCATAAGCAAACATAATTATTATTTATAAATCACATCGCCCTAAAGTTTGAAAACATATGTATTTAATTAGGCAATAGAAATAATAGACTGTGTTGCAAGAGCCGGCCGCCGCCACGCAGCCATAGGCAAGTCTCGTTACTTTAGATGTAAGGATTAGCCATGTTTGAACTTAGCTTTACGACGGACCCTGCATTGCGTTTTGTGCATTTCGACAGCTGTGATAAAGAGGTTTGTCTATGCGGCGCGACTGCGTCACGTCTTTACTGGAAAATATTTCGAATTGCGAATCTTAAAATGGCTATCAGTAGTTCCTAAATCGCGATCAGTATTTAGTAACTATTTAATTTTAATTTTCCACGGACAATAGTGATGTGTTAACACAATATGGGTGTTGGTATATTAAAACTGGCATTGTTGTTATCGAGGCAATTATAAAACTTTAATTTGGATAGCGATCGTCCGACCCAGTCGGAAGGCAAGATGTAATTAATGTGTTTACACATCACACTATTTAATCATAAAAGTCATAAATAAAAGATGAGGACCTTTACTTTTTATTGTTTCTTTACAGTAAATAAATATTATAATTTTACTTAATTTACTGTATTCATCTTTTTTTTTGTATTTCGAAATTTTTGTAATCTCAGATGCCATGTTTTAGTTTACGACCTACCTTCATATTTTTACCTTAACGCTTGCCGTGGAAAACGCATCTTTCAGTATAAACGTTCATACCTAGTGTACTAGTAATTAGTTTTATTATATTAAGTGTTTCGTCCAGTTGTCAACACAATTACCATTATAATATTTAATTATATTCGAATAAGGACGTCATTTCATTCGCTTGTCGCTAGGATCATCGTGTTATTTCCTTTGAACTTCACAATTGATGCTGAATGGAAATATATTTAGCGAAACGTTATTAGAAAATATTTTTAATTTTTAGATTCATTCGAACTAAACTGGTCAGTGTGGACTGAACCAAAATATTGTTCTGGTGTTAAATTCTATTTTTCTAATTTATGAATCACAAAAAAAATATTAAGTTCTACCAATAGACAAAATACAGTCGATAATAATAAATAATTCAAAATGTATCCAAAGTGACCAGTTGATAATTTCGAATTAGCGCTTAGCAATAAAATTCTCAGCGATATTACCGTCATTGTAGCGTACGGTGTATCACCAAAAATATTTTTTCTTTCTCATGTTTTTTGATTTTTTTAACAGTACCTATGTAATTTTTCATTGATGTCATTAAATATGATGTTATGTATTCCAACTCATAACCAATACATTTTCTATATGATGGGTACTTACAATTTAATCTAAACATAAGAAAATAAAAAATAGCTTAGATTTTGAATCACAAATGGCGAGTACCCATTGCAAACAGAGTTCATGTCATTTTTTGTTACTATAAATAAACGAATTTGAAATGTAGAATTAATTATATTTACACATCGCCTTACCTTGCAAACCTGTGCCTTGGTGTAGCTACGTAGAACTCAAGTTTATTACGTAAGGATAAATAGATGTATGTTAGAAAATACGAAAATGTTTAAAAAACAGGAATGCTTGGAGTCGTGCGACTGACGAGTGTAGTTAAGACAATATGTTTATCCTAAATAATCTTATAATGCAACTTACTTTGTTATTGTATGAATCTGTACTTGTGTCATTTTTTTTTGAAAATAAAGTTTTCACAAAATTTTATTCCGAGTTTCTTTTTTACTACTTCAAAGGATCGATCTATTAATAATTATAAGATAAATATAATTTAACTAAATATTCAGAAATACTAGTTCGGGCTTCCTCATTACAAAACTATAATAACATTTTAAATTAATGTCTTAGTTGCATAGTAAAGGGCTCACACAGGCCCTTGAGGAGTGTGGTGGAGGTGAAAATAAGAGGCGTGGTTGTAACTTACATAGTTTATTGAAGAATCATTACACGTTAGCACAGCCTAGCTGTCCCTACGAAGCACCGCTCCCACTAACAAGGCAGATGACCGACCGTGCCACCGCCCCGCCTCCACGTAAGTAATGCAACCAACCGATATTTATTAAAACAACTTAAAACTTATCTACTGGACTGTATTTTATTATGATATGGGTACTCACGATGCTGTACGCAGTAGGTATTTCGTTAAAATGCATCGATAGCTAACACTATTGCAAATTAAACTAGTTTTTATAGTCATAGTATAATTCACGGAACACAGAGACACGGGAAGTGTGAAGTAGGCGTGGCACAGCGACTAACAGTATGCGGAGCTCCGCGTACTTGCCGTCATAGCTTATCTGTCACTGAGCTGCGTCGGTTGTGCATTTCGTAAATTGACATTTGCTTAAATTATAGTAATAATGCCTTACTGTGCTATTTTGGAGTGTAAGAATGATAGCAGATCAAAAAAATTATCTAACGGCGGTGTTTCATACCACATATAAGCATAGTTGTAAATTTATTTTGTAATAATTCAAATTCAAAGCAAAATTAAAAGAAAATAAATAATTTATGATTGAAAAGCTACTCTAGTCACTTAGTAATAAGGTTCGTTTTATGTTTTAAATGCTATTACTATATTTCTCGAACATTCTTTGCTACTCGATCGTAGGGATCGTAGGGATGGGGGTACAAATTTATCGATATCGGTATTTTGTAATTTTATTTACAATGTAATATCATACGACCAAGACCCGACTGATGAGGGTTAAAATGGCTATTTATAGACAAAATATCTTTTCAAATAACCTAACACAATAATTCAAATTTATAGTTAATACATATAAATAGTTAATGCCAGTTGGCAATCTGTAACAGTCAACTTGGTCAATATAATTATTTTTATGAATAATAAATTATTTGTAATATTATATTTATTTTGGTTTAGGTACACATCTTTTTAGATTTCCTAAAGACGCATAGAGAAAAGAAGACTGGCTTAATGCTACTGGGCGGGTCAATTGGTTCCCAATCAAATCTTGTACCATATGCTCAGAACATTTTTTACAAGAAGAATTCATAATTTCTAAAAAGGGGAATAGATATCTTAGAACTACAGCTATCCCAACATTAAAAATTGTTAGGTTTTTTGATCAGGTTATCATTTACATATTTTATGGGATGCAGACAATTAGCTTGCGATACGTTTTAAAATAATATAATATGACTGACTTATTTAGAATAGACTTTATAGTGAATTTTATATTATTTAATTTTTATATTTATTTAAGATACAAAATCCGATGGAAAGTCCTGGTTCTTCAAAAAGACAGGCAACTCCGACCAACATTGAAAGCGAAACAGTAACGTTTTTTGGACACGTAAATATAATTTTCATATTTTATTAGGTATAGACAATTAACTTGCAGTACGTTTTAAAAATAATATAATATGACTGACTCATTTAGAAAACACTTTATAGTGAATTTTATATTGTTAAAAGTGTTTGTAAAAACCTACTTCGAAGAAATATTTAAATATGTAATTTGAATTTGAATAATTAAGTTATTGTATATTATTAATGTATAGAATACTGAATATAGAAGTAATATTTAATTATTATTATACATGTTTTTTATTTCAATCATTGGTATGTAATCTAGGATCCTGACGAGGCGAGGAATATAAGCGCATCTGCGCGACTGGTAGCACAGCATGCCTAGGAAATACGGTTTCAACCCAGTAATGGACCCCTACTGAGCACGGGTCTCCCTTGAGGAGGCCTAGAGCATATTCCACTACGCTGCTCCAGTGCGGATTGTTGTCGAGGGGTTAAAGGCCAAGCCAACATGGCTTAAAATAACTACCAGGACCGATGGCTTTACGTGCTCTCCTAAGCACGAAAGCGCTTAAGAAGTTTTCGCCACTAGCTATAGCCACTAACTACCGACCGCGGCCACTCTTACTTAACACTTAGAAGCCAGGAAATATATTATTCCACGAAAATAAATTTTGCTTATTTGTATAAAGTTAAGGTTGAAATGCATTCCAATTCACATCGGCATTGTTTTTGTAACTAAGGTACGTTGAGTGATATTGAAATTTCATTTATCGACATACAAAAGTATATCTTATTTTGACGGTAAAACATGCGCAGCTTATTATTCCGTGACTTAGTTTAGTTAGCTATAGTTGATAAAAATAGGTCACGTCTTCGCCTTACAATGTCTGCGATACAAGCTTTCAAAAATTTGAGCACGTTTTAAGTAACATTTCGGGTCTACGCCTTGTAGTGTACAAGGTTCGATATCAATATCGATAATTTTCGATAACGCGGAAAAAGCACCACGCACATCTCTAAGCCTAAACCAATGCAGGATGATGTTGCTAACCAAAAATATAACTTACTACTTATACCCTTAAGGTCTTTATTATAGATTCTTGTCACGACATCTAGTGTTCAAAAGACGAAATTATTTAATGAGACGTTGACACGTTGACATGTATTGCCACAGTTTGCAATTTCAAGTTCAACCTTATCAGCAATAAAATTAAGTATATAATTACTTTACACGTAGTACACTGCCATCTAGATGTGGATAGAAAAACTTGAAAAGCATTATGATCTTAATTGTTAACGGTATATGGTCACTAAATAAGACATGGAAAAATAAGACCTAATACCAAAATTTTAAGGTGCATTGTCAACTATAAACAGTGGGTTTCTCAGACCATTCGTAGTTGACATGTAGTTACCAATGAAAATGTAAGTTTCTTAGTTGTGTAAACAATACGATTATGGATTTACTTGTGTAGGATGGCTAGGACGGTTCCCATACTAATCAACACTTGTACCATTTCCACTGGTATGTCTCTGTGTTCCGTGGTATAATTGCATACAGTAAAATATCTCATACTGTGAGTACTCATTCATCATCACCACATCGTTAAATTTGTTTACAAAAGAATTATTATAAAAAAACATGCATATAAAAATATCCTTAAAATTTCACTTCAAATACTAAAATGAATGGTGCAAATCGTTGATTTACCTAGTGCTTATTTATACAGAGTCGTATTGAAGTGAAATTTGAAGGATATATCGGACTAAGAAGTTTGAGCAGAACAATATAAGAATAGATTAATAATAACATATTATACATCACATAAAACATTAAACTTAAGTAAGTATTGCGAAGGCGGGGAGGTAGGCACACGTTAAGTAAAGCGCTCAATGTGAATGAGCTCGCCAACTATCACAGGTCCTATATCAGTGTAATCCAAGTAAGCGTAGGAATTAAATATAATACATAATTTCCTATAATTCGACACTGCACCATTTTCTGATAGTTTTAAATTATATATTATGTGAGCAAATATTATTTGTTATGTTTACTAAAGAAATTAACGTTGCTATCCTGGATTATGTTACTAATAACTAATTGTTACAAGAAATATAAATTTAAATAACAATCAAGGCCATTAAGGACATTTTTTAATTCCTTGAAATAGTTCTACTCGTAGTAGATACTCCACAATTCAATCAATGTAATTTCATTTATTTTGAAGTAAATATAAATATGGTAACAGTGTCGAAATATGGAATTGACAAAAATATTAGACAGAAGACGTCGAGGTTGCAAATTGTAGTCACAAGAATAAAGTGGTATGTGGCGGGCGCCGCGATACGCGCTATGGAACCTCTCCTATCTTTAATACAATGTCAACTCTTATTAACTAAATACAACGATATACGTCGTTTCGTTCAGGTTAATATGTTTGATAGTATGTTTTCGGAGTCAGGATTACCTAAATCCAAAATAACCGTAAATGAATTAACGCTCACACTCTTACTTCAGCATTGAAACTTAATTGACACATACAAATAAAATATTATTATTGCTCTTATTATTCTTATTATATCTTGTACAACCAGTAATTATTATCAGTTATAAATCGTTACTAAGAGTTAACAACCCTAGACAATATGTGTAAGCGGCGACCAAATTCGAAAACCACGGAAACGAAATAGGTTATACTCCATGAAGCAACGCAAGTTGCGTTACTTCATTAAGTTTAACTATGTATTAACAATTGTTATCGCTGACAAAATGTGCACTATCTAGGCCCCTATTTAAGACTTCGCTTCTATTCTGCTACTTTAATATGAGCATTTGATTTTACAACACTACCTACTCGCTACAGCAAAACATCGTTAGGAGTCAACCCTGCGCAGCGCCACGCCACAATGGAATAACTCTTAAGAAATAAAACTATGTTTAAAATATGCAACTAATATGAAATACAACCGCATCTTCAAACGTGGGATACCAGAAATCTCCAGCGAAGCTAATATTATCCCCACTGAATCAAATTTACGGTCATTAGTTGAATATTTAAACGCATATTGAGTTAAAAAAATAGGTAACAAGATTAAGTTAATATTATCATAAGATTTATTTACTGGCGATAACTTTTAACAATTTTATATATTTAAAGCTCGTGTAGAAAATTTATATCTCTTTTGCTGCTATGACTATAGTACAAAGGTTCGGATGATGGCGCCACCGTCGAACATACGTTCTCGGCCTACCCTCTAAGTTAAACTAAATTTTGTAAGCATTGATGTATGTAGCTATAGTCCAAACTTATTCTTACACTATCACAAGCCCATACCTTATGGAGATTATTTTGATGGCGAATTTTGTGTGAATGAATGTGAATGTGAACGGATGGATATTATCAAGCTGGGTAACATTTTTTCTTCTTCTATAGGCACTGTTTGCTAGTCATAATGAATCTGATAATACCTATATTTATTTTCCCATCACTAGCTCGAGGTAACTGTTACGAGTACAGTAATATAATATTTATTTTTTAAATTAAATTAAGATAGCAAACGAGCATGCAGCACTACTCATCTGCTGCCGCTCATGACAATTATTATCAAATAAAAATAATAAATCCGTATATTTAATAAAAAAATTAAACTGAATTGAAAACATTTTTTTGATAAATAAGCACAACTTTTGTCGCTGTAATTTTTGTCAATTTACTTAAGTGAAGTAAAAATGTAAGTTAAGCCTACATTTTTGAGCCAGTGAGCGGAAAAAATATATTTTCTGACGATGATATGAATGGGATACGAATTGTCCATAAGATATGGGCTGTAGCAATCTCGAAAGCCACGGTGCCTTACTATACGAACGAAACATTTAAACCTGAAACTAAGACCACGGACCACCTCATAGTGTAGCAACCATGAGTGGAGAAAAATATCTACACAGTATTTCTATACAGCATATCCACAGCTAAAATGATCAATAAACAAATTAATAAAAAAGGTTATCAATGTTACGAAACAATTTAATAAATAACATAATTGTTTCCTTTTTTATAACCATTAAAGAAAAAAAAACGCAGCATCAGCTTTAAGCGTTAAAAACAAAATATATTTTCGATTTCAAGGACCACAAAATAGCGCTGCAAATTGTAGCGATAATCTTTGAATTTCTCGTCGTGGAACACTGGCAAGTACTTAAATAATGAAAGCATAAAATACAGTTCACAAAAAACTCAATCCAAATAAAAAATGAAATTTAATAGCCAGCCAACAGGAAACGCCACCAACAATAAGATATTAATTATTATTGAATGTATTCTACAGTAAACTAAGTGCGTGCGTAGATACGTTAGCTGCGTGCGTGCGTACTCATCCTTAAAGTGCGTATAGGTGCGTGTAAAAAGTTATCACATGTTCATTATTATTCTATTTAAAGATAAAATGAAGTGCATATTGTATTAATGTCACCTCATGGTTGCTACACATCTCTATTATATGTATGTACATTCCTGATATCCTAAATACCCATAATCCTCAGTAAGTTACCAAAAAGATATAATGATAGTTTTAGGTGTTCCTATTTTACCTACTGACAACAAGAGATTATGGATAGATAGAATATTGAATCGACACTGTCCTTCGTCCATACGTCCGTCACTCGTGTCCCGCCGTAATCCTCTTCTCTGTCGTCGAGCTCAAAAAGCCCATCGCACATCCAGTTAATAAATACACATAGACTAGAAACAATGTGAACAACATTACACACTAAACGATTGGTCGATTCGAATTATAATTACGCAACAGTCAACACGGTGTAACGAAGCGTTCTACTACAAACAATTTGTTATTTACCTAATTGACGTAAGACTTTTGATACACGTGCGATAAGACACAAGATTGACAAACTATGACACTTCAAAATTAAAGTTGAGGGTTGTTTAAACTGGTAGATAGACAGCCTTACCCCGCTTAAGGTTTAACTGTGCCAGGTAACCAATGCACCATGCATTGGTGTAATTTAGACAGTTCCATTTCACATTTCCACTTTTTTCACAATACGACATTATAGACTCAAAAAAAATATTTATTCATAAGTTATCTGTCATGTTAAAAAGACAGTGAGATGGGATTGTGGGCCATATTTCCATTTATGATAAGTTCAAGACATCAAAAATGTAAAAAGACGTATGTTTTGTCGTCTGATGTGTTTAGACGTATTAGAAACAAATAGGTCTATTTCAATGTTCCTTTGTAAGTAATAGTTTTTGTCTATTACATTTTCTTCAATATGTTCAAACTGTTAATTTATTTCTGTCCGAATTACATCAATTGACCAAGATCTTTTGTTTTTGAATTTGCTAATGTCTGAGAATTTAAATTATCAAAGTATAATAATATCTCTTTACATTCACAATAAAAATGTTTTCGATTTTAGAGATAAATTTAACTAACCTAATAACCTCTTGTGTCTCTAGCATAAAAGTCAATTTGATATACATTAAACATTTAAAATAACCAATTAGTGATATTTTAATATTCATTTGACATTCCTAGCAACTCATTAACTTTGGTACCCATTTTCATTCATTTCTGAGGGTGTTCTACGACGAGAATAAAATTATGATTTACGAAGTTCAAGTTCGTCAATTCAGTTAATTAATTTATTTGATCATTTTTATTTTACGATAATTTTCTGATCAGAAAACCTAAAAGGTATTGATATTTATACCGATTGATCATTTACGGTTTTTATTTGGTAAATTGATATGTTATTGTAATTTTACAAAATTGTATGCTTAGTATGTAGCAGTAATGAGTTGCTAAGCATGTCAATAACATTTTAAAAATACCAATTTAAAAATTACGAATTTATTTACAAACAAAACTTCAATAATAGATTATTAATTAAACGTCAGATTACATAAGTGACGTTTTATAATTTAAAAACAACGCATCAAATGCTTATTTATTACGCAACATGAAATATATCGTTAAATATGTTACACTTTAAACTACTGCTTTTTATATTTTGTGCTTTTTATTTCTACAGAACCATTCGTTACAGTAAAATAATGATAACTAAAAAAAATCACAAAATTTTCACACCGAAAAAACCGTTTAAAGAAAAAAAGTACTTGAAAGAACTTATTGTGAAAAAAGACGTAATTAGGCACCATATATTGTTCCGAACACTGCCTGGCGGCCGCGCCGCTGCCGCAATTCCTTTAGGAACTATCGTGATCGTGCAAACCATGATTACTCGTGATATCGTAAAGCGTCTGAATACGTCGCGGCGGCCCCGGCGCGCGGGCAAACATCTACGATCTCATAATTACTGCTATCAACGTCATTGGTGCATGGCTGACGTCAACATTGTTATTGAAATGATTTACTGATTGATTGTTTTTATTTAGTGTGACGTGTAGTGATATTATGTGTTGTGATATGACACTACATTTGACTGCGTTGTAGAAATTCGATAGACAACTGCGACTCTCAATTATTATCATAGCAATTGATATGGATAATATGTAAAATTATGGGTTCGTCAAAACGCTTAAAATTTACACAACCACTAATGTTTCATGTTCTGGAAAAAAATATATCCATATCAAATAATAGTTATATTTTTGATTTATCGTTCGACTTGATTGTTTTTGAAACCAAAGCTAACGTTTATCTTCTTCTGATAACTGTATTTATGATATTGTAGATGTTTCACCGAGTCCCGGATGCTATGCCCCTGCGACGTTAATAATTATTTAATATACTTATTCCCTAGCACCGAACTATCAATATATTACTCACTGAAAGGCATATCACGAAGCATTTATTATGTATTATTAATTTTACTTTTTTTTGCTTAAAACTGCGGTTCTTACTTATATTTATTTGTATACAACATACAAAGTATGGGTTAATGATATAAATATAAATCATCATACTAAATCGTAATTTAAATTACTAAATATAATATTGCAAAAAATATTAAATAACACTTACTCAAAGGTTTTAACAATTGAAATCAAATATTTCTTACAATAATAATTTAATGATATTACATATTCGTTTTACTTTCATAACAGTTTATAGTTCGTAACTCATTATGAAGTTATTTTATTAAAGTTGCAAAATAAATACAATTAGAACCACAGCTTTAATAAGTCACTATTATTATTAAATAGTACGATAACTACATTAACTATCGAGATGAACGCTGATGCCGGGACTGTGGTCTCGTAGCCTGTACTGAGAAGCTATAATACGCAATTACACATTCATATAAAAATAACAATAACATAATCATATAAAGTAACTATTTATAAAAAATTGTAAACAGCTAATTCGGAATTAAATAATTATTTTTACATGATTAATTAACTAAAAAACAACTAAACATCATTATTTACATATTAACGCTATCCAGTACGGCATAAAGACCATGAATGTTGTAAATAAATTAATTACATCATCATAATCTTAATATTGTAAATAAATTATCGTTGTCTTAATAATAAAATATATAAACATGTTGCTTCTGTGAAGGGACACGAAGGAATTGACAAAATGAATACGATAATTGACAAACAAACAACAGGCAGTTGATAAATTAACTCCAAAAATACATCTAAATTATAATTACATTATTACAAGGTATCACAACTTTGCTAAATCATTATTTAAATAGAACTATACAAATGAAAAACCGTTACATAGTCACAATAATGTAAAAAAATCGACATTATGATATTTCTGTGATAAACACTCACTACATGTCCAATTAAGTCAATATTAGGAAATAAATATGAGTCGAGCTGTGTGTATGTTGATAATACGATACGTTAAAACTACCATTTGGAGGGTTATTTTATTTTAATATACTGAGTTTTACGACGCATTAGTGACTATGTAACGATATCGGGGACCTTAATATGGCATAAATATATTCTTAGCCAATATATTTAGATTGTCTGGCGTCGTTTTTATTTAAATCTTTCTTTTAATTTCATTTGTGAATAGATTACACATATTTTGATTTGAGTTGGAATGAAATTCTACTCAAACATAGCAGAAATACATACCTTTTATTTTGTGTTTCCATGCGATTCTGCACCTTTCCATCATAGAATTAAAGGCGATCCGTGTATTTTCAGCGTTACAATATATTATGACACTATTAAAATGTTGGACGGATTTAGAGAAAATAAAATAAATCCTGATAAATAATCTCTAATACTCATCAATCAATATAAAGTCAAATTTGATTGATACTTCACTTAAATTTGATTAATAATAATTTTATACTTAATTGCTGATTCCCAATTACAGAATTTTATAAGACACGCCAGGCGAATTATAAAAAAAAATATTTTAATGAAAAAAATGTTTTTGAAAAATTGAATGTAAATATTATTTTAGAATTATATCCCTATATTTAAGAAAATAAATGACTTAATGGAAGAAATAACAACAACAAAGAATTATAATAACAATGTTATAATAATAACAAAGTTTTATAGAAATAACATTGTTATTAAAACTTGTAAACTTTGAATTTTAATTATTTATGCCATATTAACGCCCAAATCGCCATAACGAAACAAACAAACAAATTAAACTATAATAAGGTATATAGGTCCTAAGAGATCGGTGGTGATTGACTCCGTTGGGTGATCCTGTCTTCAGTCGCTTTATGGAATACGCACTGATTGGAGGACTTTGCTGGCCTGGAAAAGAAGATAATAACGATCTATAAAAAGGCTACTTTTTTATAGGCTGACGAAAAAGCGGACGAGCCACCTGATGGTAAGTGGCAATTTACTGGTGGTAATTTACTTGTAACTTTGGTATTTTATAAAGCCTAGTCGTAGTTACAAATGTTTTTACAGAATTTTGTTAACAAATTTCAATTTGTTTACAGATCGTCGTTCATCTTAACCAGCTACGCGTAGGTACTACAGATACTAATGTCTTGTCATCAAATCTTTATCGCGTGGACCGGTGGAAGAAGGCATATTACTTCAATCCTGAATGGTCTACTATAGGAGTCATGACCGTGAGACTCTGGCCTCTTATTATAATCGAGGCCTAGAATCTACTTTTTTAAGGAACTAAACCTTTAATAAGCGTGATGTCAGGGACTGTAAGGCACATCTCACACAACGCTTTTTACAAGCGACTCGGATCTTGTCAATGTATGAAAGCGACGCGTCTACGATGCGTCTCCTGTCAGTGAGAATGAGAAGTGTCACATACAGCGAATTTTGGATTGCGTTGCAGTCGCGTAGCTCATAAATAGCGTAGTGTGAGAAGTGCATTAGTGATAGTTACCTCATACTCCTCATCGGTCGCCATGACCCCAGTAACACATAACAGCTGGTACTGGCGCGCGCGCAACGCGGCCGAGCCGCGCCGCAGCAGCCGCAGCGCCGCGCCGCACGCCGCTGTGTTGCCGCACAGCACTTGCCGCACCTGCCCACCGGTGATTAATAAATAATAATAAATAATAAACGCTAACACACTCATACCCCCGCAGTAGGTTACTATATAGGTACCTGTGTCGCGGGTGGCATGGACTACACATAAAACACATTACAATTACACCCATGAGTACAAATATTTATCTGTCATATAAATATCTGCCCCGGCCGGGAATCGAACCCGGGACCCCTCGCGTCGCAGGCAGGGTCGCTACCAACTAGGCTACGGCGTCGTCAACTTGAGATCGATTGAGATCGAGTGGTCAGAGGATCGGGTGGTGATTGACCAGTTATTGGTGACCCCTTGTGGGAAGGGGATCGGGTGATCGACCAGTTATTGGTGACCCCTTGTGGGAACGTGATCGGGTGATTGACCAGTTATTGGTGACCCCTTGTGGGAAGGGGATCGGGTGATCGACCAGTTATTGGTGACCCCTTGTGGGAACGTGATCGGGTGATTGACCAGTTATTGGTGACCCCTTGTGGGAAGGGGATCGGGTGATCGACCAGTTATTGGTAACCCTAACGTTTTAGTTTTATGTATGAATTAAGAGCCTCCACGAGACGTGACATCGGTAATCATATCAACCATGAAGCAAATATAGAGAGGAGACGTATGTAGATTTCCCTAAGAAAGAACGCGTGACACTTTGCGGGGCGAGGGGGTGTTAGATCCCGCCCACTTTTTTATTTTCCACCTAACGGTCAATAGCAAAACTACTCGCTTCGTTCTATATCGATTTTACTATGTAGTTTAACTATCTCACACTAGATGTCAATAAATGTAGGATATAACAGGGACGTACTCAAAATATAAGAATAGTGTCGCCATCTAATGTCGAGTAGACAGCACTTCATCCTTTTCTTTGAAAATGTGAACGTCCATAACGCTGTGCACAGCACGGGCGCCGACGGTAGACTGACTTTAGGCCGCGCCTACTGTGATGACGTCAGGACCTAGTTGAGTCACAGTGCACAGTTGCTTAGGCCGTCTCCTCTCTATATTTGCTTCATGATGTCAACATTTTGGCCATCTCACGATTGCCAATAGCAAGCAACATACGACCAATATAATAAACCGGTACAAAGTGTCACCTGCGCGGGCGAGTGCGAGGGGTCCAGAACTAGCAGTGTGGCCTTCCCGTCCTTGTGGCGCTCGTACCCTATTATTGTCCGCGAGTGACCTGCAATATAATGATGCCTCTTTAGTCTTCTTTATTTACTTATTTATTTTACTCTTTATTGAAAAAAACCTATATACTAGTATACTAGGTATTATAATGGGCGGACTTAATACCTAATAGCATTGTCTACCAGTCAACCCTTGGAGACCCCTTTTTATTTTTATTTATATTTAAATATGGATGGAAGATCTTTTTTACATTGTATAGTATAGTATGCCAAATGACTAGATTTGCTCCGCATATAGGGAGGGAGTTTGATAGGCAGTACTTTATTTCTTCTTTTTCCTTTTTTATGTTCGCTTCAAGTGGCTTGTCTGCACGTGTATTTAATACAAAAAAACATAACTAATGACGGTTAGACAATGGGAGATCGTCCGCCAAAAAATGATGCCTGGGAACAACCGAGCTCCGACTAATCCCGTTCGAAAATAGTACACAAACAAGTGGTATAGAAATCTTCCACAACATGTTTCAGCTTTCATGACGTCATCGTGTAACGAGTGGGCGATGTTGTCACGACTCTATACCTTAGAGCTGCATAGTAGTGACGTCATCATTATTGTGACGTGTATACGACATCATTACAAAAGGTATAAACGTACAGTACCCGGCAAGAAATAATGCACATCGGTATTCAGGAAGAGATAATCGGTTACTTACGGCTTTGTAGAGCGTTGTCTCTCTCGTACATTGCACTGAAAATGCCTATTAAGAGCTGCTAAAACACCCTATCAAGTACTTTTATAATAGTAATATTGATGTTCCATTGGAGGTTTTAACAACTCTTTATATTTATTTATGAGTGAACGCGACCGTCTTCCACCGAATTCAAAAGAAAAGTGACAAGTCAATTGTAAGGACTGTGTAGTAAGGACAACGCTCTACAAAGCCGAAACTACCCGATCATCTCTTTCTGAATACCGATGTGCATTATTTCTTGTCGGGTACTGTATAAACCTTGATGCTGCAGATACAAGGGCGCCTTGAAGCCGGTGGGGTCGTTCTGGAAGTAGCGCAGCACCCAGTCGAACAGCGCGGGGTGGCTGCCGTCCGCCGCCGTCGGCTTGTGGAAGTCTATCAGCTGGCATCTGGACATTGACACGGTTTGTTGGTTATAGGTACAGCGAGCCCCATGAAAATGTTGCTGCCTCTAATAGGCGAAACGAAGATGTAACCGTGGTCATCAGGGTATGTATGCACACCCTATGTAGACACATACATGGGGGAATAGCAGAGAGGACAAAGATAAGCCCCGTTGGATCCTTAATTTGGGAATAATCTATTTAAAAATCTTCTGAGTTCTGACCTTATCCTCAACGATGAGAGGACGGTTACCACTTCGCAGGCTCCAATCCATTTCCTGGTGTTGTGGAGCTTCGAGCCCAGCTGCTCCGAGCCCTAAACAAATTAAAATTTTAATATACTTCAATATCAAAAATTAAATAGTAATACAGTACTAGATCATATAGTCATGCAAGGGGATAAGGATACAAAATGATACTAAACGCGCTGAGTAATATTTGCTGACCCTACAACAGCACTGCTAACGTGTCGTGTCCTACCTGGGTATCAAACCCGAGCCGCCAGGCGCGCTCGACCAGCAGCTGAAGCTTGGGTATAGAGGGCGCGCAGTCGCACGCGCCGCGCGGCTCGCTCACGGCCGCCAGCCGCGCCGCGTACGGCGCGTGCCGGGACAGCGACGATAGCACCATCTGCATGTTCCTGTAACAGACAGATGGAGAGAGATTGTTATAGAACGTTTTTTTTTATGGAATTAAGATAGCAAAAAAGCATGCAGCACCACCTTCCGCTGCCGCCCATAACAACTGTGACCGACCCAGAACTAGACTCGAGTCTCGTTCTAATTCGGTCACAGATGCGTTGCTATCCCTGAGGACTGAGATGGTCGCCTCTAAAAAAGTGTAACCGGCTCCACACCTTCCTATCCGAACCCAATAGTAGAAGATCCGAATCTATATCGACATTCACCGGGTTGATAATAGAATCAAACTTATTTTATAATAAATTTCGTATATTAGAAAATATATTAAAAATGGGTTGACAACAAAAATCCTGGACAGAATATTTTTAATTATTTTTTAAAAAAATATTTTTCATAAAAAATGTTGCATGATGAAGATAATAATAAAATTTTATACTGGACTTAAAGTATAGAACATATAGAATGTGCAGACGTAGGGTAGACTATTATTTACCTGGACGAACTACTGGGTAGACAGGTATAAACAGGTATGTCAATACTAGTAACTTTTCACTCGATTTGATAATAGTCTGCACATTCTATATGTTCTATACTTTAAGTCCAGTATAAAATTTTATTATTATCTTCATCATGCAATATTTTTGAAAAATTATTTTTTAAAAAATAATAAAAAATATTCTGTCCAGGATTTTTGTTGTCAACCCATTTTTAATATATTTTCTAAGATACGAAATTTATTATAAAATAAGTTTGATTCTATTATCAAGCCGGTGAAAGTCGACTTAGATTCGGATCTTAGACCACAATTGTTCTTAAAACAATTATTACACGGTAGGAATGGTACTAAGTACCGTGGCGTGGCGGGGGGTGGTACTTCCCCGGGTGAGCTCTAGTCTAGGCCCTACCACCTGTAAACGTTTAGTAAAAGGAGACCTTTTGCCAGGTGCGACGACTCCAGTGAATGTTCTCGGAGCGTTGTACAGTAAGGTCATTATAACTCGGCCGCCTTGAATGTAGCTACGAGTGGCTGTCGATTTTAAGACCAAAATGGTGGTAGGAGGCGGGGAGTGCCGGCGGTAGGATAGGTACGCCAATACGAAGTAACTCATCACATAACACTGTCATGGCCGCCGTGTTTTGATTGGTCAGTTACTGTACATGCGCAAATTTCTCGGAAAACGAAGTTCAGAGCGGTCGAGTTATGATGACCTTACCCTTACTGTATATCTTTATGGGTGCGCAGAGATCCATGCGGTCAATATGTTGGCATTAGCCATCTTTATAGCGACGCCAATTGACAACTATCATCAAGTATGGAGGGACCATTTTATAGTGGTTCGATGATGGTGTTACCTGTAGCCGCAGCCCCAGCCGCGGTCGCCGTAGGTGCTGGCGTAGTGGTCCACGGCGCTGCACAGGTACGTCTTGGCGATGCTGGCGTTGCTCGCGTTCAGCTGCGCTATCCGCTCCAGGATGCCTGGACAAACACTCGCTGTTAGTTCCTATTTTAACCGTAAAAAAAATTACATGTGACTTTAAATGTGGCTACAACCCATTGTGGAGAAAAAAGGGGGGATCTCCCGCCAGGCGATGTCACTGTCGATGGGACCGCGGTCCGAACGTTAACTTCGGACCATTTGTATATTACAGTTGGCTTCTCTTGTAACTTTAACAGCGCGGTTGACGATGCGTCTTCTGATTGGCCAGTTCAGTATGACGCATGTGATTATTAGTAGTGTAATGATTAGTAGTCGCGGTGATATGTTAGTCAGCATTCATGTGAGGCGCGCTCATGTTACTGCAGGAATGCGCGCCGCTACACCATTAATGGCCCACTACTGAGTACGGGTCTCTCTACATTAATGAGAAGGCGTAGCATATTCCACTACGAGGCGTCAAAACTAAGTCTAAACAAGTAATACCCATCCATACCCTGACACATACAACCAGCGCGCCGCTGTACACCGCGCGCCGCAGGTCATACCCTCACCCATACAACACACTGACCGTTGGTCCGGGACGAGCCCGCGTCCTTCCCGTCGGCGGCGGCGCGGCGCAGCCCCACGGAGCGCTCGTAGTACCCGGCCACGGACAGCGCGCCGCTGTACACCGCGCGCCGCAGGCTGCTGCTCGCGCGGTGCGTGTACGTGCCGTCCTCCTCCTCCATGCCGTACTGCGCCTGCCATCGTCATGACGTCATCAACATCCATCGCAATTATTATGACGTCAAACTTGCAAGACCTGTTCAAATGTGCGTGGTATTTCTCAACGGTATACCACGCACATTTGTATATAAGTATTATATTATATAGAATGTTTCGCTGCAACCTTATGGTTGGCCTTAACTTAAAGACCGCACGCGTAAAGCATAGTTTACACGAAGCCAACACTGGCTGCCAATAAGACTGGCAGCCAGCGCTGGCTTGATATTTCCCTTGTGTAAACAGTTTTTCAAGCCAAGCCAGCGCTGGCTGCCAGCGCTGGCGAGAATAGAGCGCCCGTCTATTTTTCTAGCCAGTGACCTCCGCCCGCATACCCCTCAAACCCCGCGCCAGCGTTGCGGACAGGTGTAGACGCATCTCGCCAGTCACTGGCTAACGTCGGTACGGTTTATCTTTGTTTTTTTTGTTTGGAATTTCTACGACAACATGCCAAAAAGTCAAATAGTGCAGAGATATTCCTTAAACATTTATTTTTCAACAGACTTTCCCGCGAATTCATTATTTTTTAACTTGAAACGTGTGCACACCCGAAGAAAAATCCGTGAATGAATGGCCTCGTCTAAACAACAGGGGCCAGGCCAACGCTGGCTTGTCTGCAGGACTGGCGTCGTATAAACTCTGCTTAACTCTTTTTTGGTTGGATAATTGAGTCGGCTTACTCCTATCATTAACTTTATCAGTTGTCATGCTGGTGTGCGTTTTATTTTGTCCCCACGGTTTACATTGTATGTATACTATTACAGTCCGAATGATTTTGCTGGTAACAGAATATACTGTGTAACCCAAACATTTTTGTATGGAAATAACTGGCATACAAGCAGACATTAAGCGGTCACTTTTCACTTTTTGTGGACATCATTTTATGTCAAACAATGACAACCTTTTTACATAATCTCCATACGTACTTTTATTTCATACTAGCTTTTGCCAGCGGTTTCGCCCGCGTGAATTTCGTTTAAACTTCACCCCTTTATTTCACCCACTTAAGTGTCATAAACGTAAGAGTAGATAAAATATAGGTATACTTAATCAGAAAGCTTCGAACTGCTAAGCTATCGGGAGTTACACGTGTTATTGTGAGTCAACCATAAAAGATAGACATATGCTGTCGTGGAATATTTTTTATATAATTTTAAGGAGAACATTTCCGTCATACATGATTTCTGTGTAGCTTTAACCATTAAGGTTGCACACGCGACGGAAGCTTAAAAAATGGAGTAACTTCTCCCGTTTCCCCAACATTTCCCTTCACTGCTCTGCTCCTATTGATTGTAGCGTGATGAAAAGTATACTATAACCAGCGCGGGAGTATGAAAAATAATTGTACCAAGTTTCGTTAAAATCCGTCGAGTAGTTTTTGTTTCTATAACGGTTATACATCATACAGACAGACAGACAGACAGACAGACAGACAGACAAAAATTTTACTGATTGCATTTTTGGCATCAGTATCGATCCCTAATCACCCCCTGATAGTTATTTTGGAAATATATTTAATGTACAGAATTGACCTCTCTACAGATTTATTATAAGTATAGATATAGATAATGTCATATAATGTCAGGATAAAGTAATTTGCATGAATGAAAATTATTGCATGTAAGTAATAATTTATTTTACGAATCTGTTTACCAAATTTCATCCAACCGCTCAATTATTTTTGTCTTTATTGATGATAGATAGAAGTCCATTCCCTTACCCTCAGCATTTGAAACTCATGCTCTTCCCGGTTCTTCTGAGCCTCCCTCTCGGCGGCACTCAGTGACGCCCCTCCGTCCTCACCCCTTTCAAAATGTTCTTCTATATGCTGAATCTAAAAGAAAACAAAACATAAATTTAAAAATCATAATTTCATAATGAAGTAAGTATAATGTATTCTTTACTTGTCCATATAACGCAGTGATAGCTAGCTAATATTATTAGGCACTGGCAGGCAGCAGTGTTGATAACATAGTCGGACAACCATATATTGCAAACAATACACCATTGTGCCAATATATGAACAACCTCAGGGATTTAATCTTTATTTATTTAAAATTCCTTTTAGCCCGTTCCGTTCAATTAACTTGGAACAGAGTGGTACTAACCAGTTCATGTTGGGACAGTGGCAGTGGCTGGCAGCACACGGGACAGTTGCTCACTGGACTCTCTTCCATCATCACTACGTCTTCACACGATGCATTGTCCACTTGCTCCTGCAAATACCAAGATGATATCAAGATTAAATAATGGTTATTAATAAAGAACAATGGTATCTGAACTTCATTATTTTATTAAGAAGTAAGGAATGTGTTGTAGAGACATAAGTTGTTTACATACTCTAGTTCTAACCCTGACTGCGAAGAGGACACCAAATTATATTAGCAGTTAGGGTGGAAAATTTATGTTACAGATAAGTTGATTGTCTTTAGTTTATGGGTGTTAGTAATGTCCTATTTGAGCAAGCCATGCCATTTGTCACAGAGGGAATCCAAGAGTTTGTACTATGTAAGCAGTAGCAGAACCAACCAAACTATCAACAACCATTTCTGGTATGACTTATCTTAGCCGATATAATGTGAAATAACAATTACTCATCTCTTTATTCAGTCACACAGCAATGTTTAAAACCAGTTGTGAAATCTTTACAGTTTTATCATAGACTTCAAGCACCACTTGCTCTCATTATTTGTCATAAACAAAGGTCAAACACTCACAGCCTTCTGTGGACTCAAGATATCCCGATGCTCCACATTGACATGCAGCTCCACTTCAGAGACATTGCTGAACTCAATCTCACAGATCGGGCACTGGAACGTCGAGCTGTGAGGGCCTGGGGACAGCGCCATCGCGCTGAACGCTAACGTCGGGTTGTCCAGCGTTATAGTCGGGTTGTTCACGCCTAACGTCGCGTTACTCAGCCCTAACGTCGGGTTCTCAGTCGCGTTGCTGTTGGCGTTAGCATTCGCGTTAGCGTTCGCGATCACCGACGGCGACGTCAGGTCGAAATGCGCCCGGTTTATGTGCTCTTCCAGTTTTCGAGGACATGTTGAAGTGAAATCACACAACAGACACTGAAATTTTGAACACAGCACGGTTTTTTGAGGTTCTTTAACTAATAGACAAGTGCTGAAATGCATACGATGTTAAATAATATTATTGTTTTGATTAATTTTATTTGGATTTCACAATTTTTACATTCCCGCGCTGTTTTTGTGGGCTCGATTATAACTTTGACATTTGATTTTGATTACACGACAGACGATGATTGTCAAATTTATTGACAATTTTGACGTTCTTGTCTCATTTCTTGATAGTTAAAATTTAAGCAATGTTGTTAAAGAAAATGCCAATGATAATTAAAATGAGTGACAATGACAACAGACAATATACAATATACAGCGTGTTTTTAATATGGCCGAAAATTAATGATATCAAAAATAACTTGCCTGCACGGTAGGGCTAGGTGTAACTGCAGATTTTTTGGGTGTGTTGGGTTTTAGCTTTAATGCTAATTGAGATCTAAGTGGCGATCCTTGGCCTGCGCTGGCCATTGCTAACTGAAAATAATAAAGAGACGAATTAAAAATATCACTTTTTTATATTAAATTTTGGTCTTGTGTCCTGTACACTTTAGTTACAGTTAGGACTATAACTTGTGAACTTTTAATTAATAATCTAGTATTTTGCAATCATATTCTCATACTTTACGCTTATATTTGTTGCTTAAAATAATAATTTTGAACACTATTTCATTACCTTATTTTTGTTAGGAGAACCTTCGTAACTACTATTATTGTGACTTGGACTAGAATTTGCTCCTGAAATGATACAACAATAGTTCATAAATCTGTAATTTATAGGCAGATCGCAGCATTTCCAATCTATTATTAAATCTGACCTTTCTTTTCATATCCATTTACTACGTCACTATCACTCGAGCTTTCCCTACTACGATTTTTTTTCGGTATCACACCATTACTAATATTAATGTTCTTCAGTCCATTACTAAGATTAATGTTCTTGGGTGAACGTGAGCACCTATCGTCGTCCCTTTCACTCTTGTGGTTGTAATTATCTTTCTCCTGGAAGCCATTGTGGTAGTAAACATTTTTAGAAATGGCTCCGTTATGGCATGAGGTTGATGTGTCTGGACTGTGCCATCCATTTATTGAACCGGGCGTGTTATAGCTACAGCTGTCTGTAGTTGTCATTTTAGAGTCTTCGTCATAGCTGGAAAATGTAATGATATTAATTGCAGTTTGAATTTTTTTTTATTTTTATTTATTTATTTACGTAACATACAATCTTTACAAGAATAACGGTCTAACACTCTTAAAAACTAAAGTTAGGTACAGTTTGTCTCAGAGTGAAGACATAAGTACATGGATGTAGAAACTCAAGATTTGGCGGTAACATACATAAGGCGCACGCGGAGTAGTTAAAATTGTGTTGCTCGTTATGAAGGTACTTACCCCCTCTGCTCCTCATATTAAGGCAAGGCAGTTCAAGTAATTTTACGTGTCTGGATCATAGCTTTGAACTATGTAAAACAGGGTAGGGTCCACATTTTAGCATATTTATCATAATTACGAAAACATAAGACAAAAGATAATATATTATACCAACATAAGTACAACATACTACCACCACCATCTTTAGTTTATAGTATTAGAGTTCATATTCATAATATCAGCAGGAAATTTAATTAACTTATACACGTACTAGCTTTTGCCCGCGGCTTCGCCCGCCTGGAATTCGTTTATATCGCGAACCGGGGAAGTGGGGAAGGGGGTACGTCATCAAAGCTATCTTTCTGGGAAAATTCATCGAAATCGGTCAATAGGCTTAGATTTTTCATACAAACTTTCATCTCCTTTTCAAGCCTTTAGGGGTTGATTTTTTTTTAAAAGTAGCCTATGTGTGACTCTGAGTCTTCAACTATTTTCATTCCGAATTTCATCCAAATTGGACCGGTGGTTTAGCCGTGAAAACGTCACAGGCAGACAGACAGACAGACTTTCGCATTTATAATATTAGTATGGATTGTAAAAAGTAAATCATTGCACTTGACAAAAATTTAGAGCGACGTTTGACGATTTGACGGAATGAGCATAATAATAAGAAAGTCATATGTGCAGCAGACACGCTTGAAATGAAAACGAATTTGACATCCTCAAAATTTCAAAGGAACTGTTCACGAAGTGGGGTACGAATCAAATGGGCCGATTGTTCATAGATTTAGCATAATAAGTTACAAATAAAAACCTGGATGAATGCATGATCCCAATATAAAATTCCTATGTAATTTTTTTATTGGGAAAAGTTTTATGGACTAAGCTCACACTAAACTCAGGAACACAATATATGCACTACACAGAGTGAAAGGGAGATTAGTGCAGGAGGTTCATTCCGTTTAGTTGTTCCATTTTGTTCCTTAGAGAAAACTATTAAATTCCTAGTAGCTGAACCCGCTACTTCGTACGCGCAGGAGTTTATTCCGCGTAACTCCAGATCCCGCGGGATTTCCGGGAAGACAGACTTGTTAGTTTTATATTAATGTTTGTTTAGAAGCTATTTATACCCCATACGCGAAGAAGGTTTTCCCGCGTAAATTCCGATCCCGCGGGATTTCTGGGATAAAAAATATCCTATATGTTAATCTAAGTTGCCCTCTATGTGTGTGCCAAATTTCATGAATACGCGAAGAAGGGTTTCCCGCGTAAATTCCGATCCCGCGGGATTTCTGGGATAAAAAATATCCTATATGTTAATCTAAGTTGCCCTCTATGTGTGTGCCAAATTTCATGAAAATCGGTTCAGTAGTTTTTGCGTGAAGGAGTAACAAACAAACAAACAAATACACAAACTTTCACATTTATAATATTAGTAGGATTATATTATTTACGGAATAGCATGGCTTTTTACCTGGGGCTCTGATCATCTATAAAGGCCATTAACTCCCGTTCTGGTGTAAGGTAATGTAGATGGGCTCTTTGCACATGTCCCACGAGCTGTGGTTGTGGAACGGTGCAGTCGCAGAAGGGACAGTCTGGGCGTCCAGCCACGTGGGCTTCCAGGGTATGGGAGCGCATGCCCTCGTCGGTGAGGCCCTCGGCGCCGCATAGCTCGCAAGTGTAAGGGAATGGACTGCTCGACATGCTGGCTGTCTGAGGAGTTCATGAAGAGCATCAGTCAGGCACATTTAGTACCCTGTCAAGGCCTTTTTTTATTTTTTTTAGGTAACAATAATCCTTTTGGTGATAACGACCATTGTGTGTATACTCCTGGCTCTAGTTAGGGCTTTAAATATAAAACTTCAAACCTCGATTCAAACGGTAAGCTTTTTAAACTGACGAGAGATTGGAAGTCTTAAGTTCTAAATAACTAGCTCATTTTGATTCAAAAAGTCGTTTTGGTCCTGTAGTTTTCTGTACATATTTATTTATTTTTAAAGATCAACAAATAGAAACACCATATTATATTAATTAAAAGAGGATTCTGAGCGGATTCTGCTATAGAAACATTCAAATGAATCTATTTCGTTTTCGTATCCTTAGATACTTTTGAATAAACATTTTATATACTTTTTTTTCACGAATAAATCATAAAGTTGGTAAAATATTCATAACTTTCTATATCATTATATCATTTATATCAATATGTTATATCAAAAACCTTATTACATAATCATAGCAAGTGGAATCATTAAAGCTGGTAAAGTATTTACCCATGGAATAACACTGATGGCAACCTAACCATCGAAGTCATGTATAAAATCAGTAATTTCTCCAAGGAGATTATTTTTCAATTGAGTATATTATTATCAATTGTTTAAATTAATATTTGCCCATGTAATAAATATTATTTTATTACATAATATTTTTGTATTTTGGAAGTTTGTGTTTGTAATTTAATCTACAGAAAATTGTCACGCTTACTAAATTATCATTGTAATTTTATTAGGTATATAATACTAAAACCAAAATAACACTTTAAATTATTCATAGAAACGACTTATGTTGATGACACTAATATTGAGGTGAAAGTGTCAAATCGATAAAATTACCGCAGTTTTGTTTTCAAGGAAATCACGAAGGGATTGACATAGTTATAGAAACGAATGACATAAACTTATAAGTTGCTTATTATATGCGCGATTTCTCTCAAAAATATAAATTAAAAGCGTGTAAAAAGCGAGTATAACGTTTTGTTTTGTAGAAAAAACAAGGAAAATCTTTCAGTACTTACTTCCGTTTTTTATTGTCAAACTTTAGCGGGAAAACCCAAAGCTAGTCACAACACTACCTAATTGGCTCGTTACTATTATTGTACAAGATTTGCTTTAACATTTTCAAACATTAAAATATAAATCGTATTAGTTTACAGACGACAGGTTATGATCGAGCGCCATTCATGGTTTTCAGGGACACTGAAAAAAAAGGAAATGTTAATACGCATGCGGAAACTGCTTCGGTGGTATACACCTAGCGGCCGTAAATGGAACTACAAAGTAAATTGGTTTTACGATGTGTTAATTATCTATTTAAGTAGCTTAATGTGAGTTCTTTTAAAATTATGTAAAAAGTTTTTACATAAATAGTATCAGAGAAAAAAAGTTGAATTAAATATACTTAAAATGGAAACAGTTATCATTAATTTAGGTATTTGGTTGCTCAGAAGCGACATCTGTTCATATTTTTCGAAATAACAACAAGGTTTGTCATGTGGAACCACAGAGTGCTCTAGTATCTCAGTTTTTGTAATAGAGGGTGTTCTAAAAAGTTCTAAAAATATTTCGTTTCGCGGCTCTAGATCCATCACGAGTATCACGGACCTGACTGGCTCTCGTGTGGATGAATATCTTAACTATATTAATTGGTATTTTTCGGTTATATTGAATACGGTAAGTCAAAAATTTCAGTGAACTATGATTATTGTAAATTCAAGAATTCAAACAAAGCCTTTCTGAATTTATTTGGTACTCATACGCAATGATACATACCTAATCTGTGCGCTACAACATGGCGCGAAAATCAATGCAGATCATAGATTCAATATTATGCAATTATTATTTTTGCTTAATGGAACAAAACAGAGAAAACTTAATACCTATTTTGAAATTCAGTACCTTTATATGAAATTGAAAACTATTGACTAAACCGCCTATATCTACTTTTTCAGTTAGTGTTCGAGGTAAAGGTAAATAGTTCTATAGTAGGTACCTAGTTTCAAAGGTAGGTGTACTAATTTTAATAATTGATAATATCGGCTCCTTTCACTTACTTTTCTCACCAACTCATTATTTCACTTCTTTTACTTCCCGCGCACCACATCACAACCGAGCCCTCCATTTCTCCGTCCACAGATAACCTCCATCCCAGAGATAGCTAACCATCATGTTAGCTTTTATGTTTATCTGTGGTGGTAATTAAAGTAGGTGTAGGAGACGACAGACTACTTAGCATATATATACTACAGTAGGTAAGTACGTAGACGCACGTCGACTTGTTTTGAGATTCGAAGGAATCCCAATGGACATGTGGCTGAACTGTGAATAGAGCCAGACAGTTAATATTGACCGTCTGGCTTCCGCGGAAATGAATGACGGTACCTGTGTCCATTTTCCATTTCAAGGATTATAGGTACAGCCATTTTATAACATTCCAAGTAATATCTCTGCTCTGCGGTGTCTTCTAGATTTCTAAAATTCTATACAACATCTGAAAGAACAGTATTTTTATTTCCCTTACAATAAATAGGGAATTATGTCACCTGTATAATTATTTTAAGTAGCAAATAATAAAAGTTAACGGAACAAAACGGTTATCACTTCACATTTTTGTTTTATGAGCATCTGTAAACTTTCAATTTCTAAGTTTTCATAATGTAGGCAGATTGGAGATGCTGAAGTTACGTAGAAATGTGAAATAAGATGGAGTTAATTTTTTTTAAAGTAAATGTTTATATTTAACTGTAGTACTTACGTATTTACTAATTTCGCTTGTCATAAACGAGCACTGCTGGTGTAGTGGTATCATGCAAGATTCCCATTCTTGCGACCCGGGTTCGATTCCCGGGCAGTGCACGTACGTTTTGTACTTTTTTGATATATACAACTACTATTTACGAATGATTATTTTATCACATTTTTAATTTCATAAAATTTAATTATGATTTTTTTAATCGGATAACATAACATATTAACGATTTAAGATAACATGCTTTTTAACGACTTAAAGTACTTTAATTTACTACAAGTTATTTCATATCCAATTTGGATAACAATAAAAAGAAGGTGCACTGTTCATTATTTAAAAAGCTGGTATCTTAACTAAACTAGCGGCACGCTATGATGGCCGGTTTGACGTTTGTCCGCTCATGAAGTTCCGTATTAATTGATAACGACTTTGAAGGAAATAATTGTATTACTTTATTGACGATAGTGATGTGCAGAGATTCATAAATTTTATCGAATGTAGTTTTAGGTTTAGGACTCAAAATTTATTTATTAAATTGATTTCTAAAATGTATACAAGTGTAGAAAAATCAGTTTGCACCATTTAAGGGGTGAATGTACTTGTGAATATGAACAATTTTCACTATGTGGACAAACCTCTGAAATCGCAAAAAAATATCAGCTGTTTCATACAAAAGGTAAAATTTTTATTTTTATATGATATATACCACAACTCGGCATTTGGTTTTCTAAATTGAAAATTTTTAAAAATGGAATCTAATACGATCGTCACATAGGATCGCTGGCTAGCACAACTACTACCTCCGGCAAACTCGCGTCAATGCTCAATGCAAAACAAAGCAGTTTCGAATTGACGTTGCTTCGAAAAGTATAAACTGTCAGTGCAATGCGATTGTGATATAGTTTTGACCTGGCTTTGGATTTCAAATATTGATACTGCATTACTGTTGACCCTTGCTCGTTAATTTGGACTCTGTTCAAGCCCTTTGTTGTGGATTTCGTCGATCACATCACTGTTGTAATGTGTCAAAACGGCCATCATAGCGTGCCGCTAGTGTACGTACGCTATGCAAATTAGGTTTTTTATCACTTTCTTTCACATCACCAATAGTTTTACAGTAGGTGGTTGAAATTGTTTAGGACTTTACCTACACATTTTGATATTATGCATTACTAGTAAATCGCCTAATAGTAATTATATTACTGTAAATTGTGTATTAATAGTAATTATATTACTGCAAAGTTTCATGAAAATCCGTTCAGTAGTTTTTGCGTGAAAGAGCAACAAACACACACACACACTTATATCCTTACAAACTTTCGCATTTCTAATATTAGTAGGAAGTAGGATAGGATATTATATAGGTAATATCTTAAAATTGGTTCCATATATATAAACATATTAGGTACAGACGTAGGTACAGTGGATTCATGATAATTTGACAGTCGTTTATTTGAATCTCTGGATAATTTGAAGTATTTTCTGGTTCTTTGAAATGACCACCGCACATTATTTAAAATGTCGCAGCCGACTGGGTAAAACAGCCGTTTAATTACTCGGCTAACCCTTTCAAGGAACGACGCGGCGACGCGACGCCATTCAACTACCCGCTTAGTTATGGAGTTGAATCTTTATGGCATTTAAAACATTCAACATCACAGCTCAGTTTAGCCGCCGTAACATTGAAGGCAACCTTAATTAGCCTTTCAATTAACAGCCTAACCTTTTTAGTTTTTACTAAAGTGCGTAATGTTTAGTGCCTTAACAACCGAATTAAGTTTGTCTATTATTTACATAGAAAAGATATGTTGCATTGCAACGCAACCAGAATGCTACAATCAGTATCGTCATTATCTTTTTAGCCATAACTGTCTCATTGCTGGGCAAGGATTCCTGCTCACAATGTGAGGGGTGCAAGCCATAGTCCACCACGCTCACCCAGTGCGGATTGATGGATTTCACACACTTTTACACATTATCGAGATAAGTATTTACTTGCATATATGTATTCCTTCGCCGTAGCAAGCGTTCTTCTTTCTGACAATCAGAATAGGCACAAGAGGAAAAGTGGTGTGCCGTGGAATCTATGGAACCCTAATTTACATATTTATAAAGAACTAGGTACTTCTCTCCGTATATTTGAGGTCTTGTGTGTTTCAGGAGTATAGAGACCGGGTTGTACCGCAATTTTGAATAATTTGACTATCATCATTGTCGAGATACAAGGGTTAATATTTAGCTTGGCTCAGATCTTTTTTTGCCGTTATTAGAAGGAAATGCTTGGAGTACACTTTATTACTCAGGGGAATTGTCGGCAGAAAATAAAGTGACTTTTGATACTTAGGTAGGTTCAATATAAATATTTTTAGGCTTGTGTAAGGTTTGGAGTCTGCTAAAGCTGATCCGGGTAGCCACCTTTTTATTTGAGTCGCCCGCCAAACTTCTTCTTTCTTTATTATTTTTAATAATCACTAAGTAGGTATCTTTCCATTGTTCAATTAACTACCTTTTTATTCATGTCTATAGCTTGAAATCGCTGAGAATAAACATTTGGGCAATAAACAGTTCCATTTATCATATTCGCAGCAAAACTAACTCGGTCGACATTAGTACAACAATTAAAAATCGTAAGTACCCATTAGAATTTAAAATTTTAATTAATAGAAACGCCACACGGAAAAATAACCAAAAAATATAAGGTACACAATATGTTATCAGTGCGAACCCAACAGAAACGAGATGTGATTATGGGCGTCCCGGAGCATCCCCGTTTATGGAGTGTAACGGGCCCGGGCTTATTGTGTCCAGTCCGGCAGGGGTCGTTACCCTGATAACCTGGATTCCTCTCATTTTTATCCAAATCTCTGGTTTTGTATGGGGGCTGCGTTTTGCTGGTACTATATTAAATATTTTCAGGCTAGAATTTGAGTCTGATATAGCTGAGCTGGCCAGCTATTATTTAATGGTGACAAAGATTACTTAATAGTGGATATCGTTAACATTGGAGCGTGTCGGATGCACTTATTGCCAATCAGGGAAAGAAAGGATATAACTGAACCCGTGAACTCGCTATTGACATACTTACATTCCTGGTCCTGTCTTAAATTGCCATGTTTAAGAGTTCGTCAGCGACTGAAGAATTTATTTATTTTATTTCGTGCAAATAACAGACAAATAGACGATGACATTTGCTGCAAAACGGTATTGTACGCGGGCGCTCATGCAGGTAGCGGCATAGATCATACACTATATATATGGGTAGCGGTGCGGCGGCCTTGTGCAGTATTGTACAGTAAACAGTACGGTCATTTTGACTCGGCTGATATGAACTTCGTTTTCCGAGATGTTTGCGCAGGTACAGTAACTGACCAATCAAAACACGGCGGCCATGACAGTGTTTTGTGATGCGCTACTTCGCATTGGCCATGGACGTATTTACGTCCATGGTATTGGCAACTATCCTACCGCCCGCACTCCCCGCCTCCTACCACCATTTTGGCCTTAAAATCGACATCTGCGCAGCCACTCGTAGCCAACTTCATATCAGCCTACCTAGTATAAATGACCATACTGTAGAGTTAACAAACGGATAGAGTTATTGTCTTGGTTGGATGCATGTCACGCTGCCACTGGTGTTCCGGATGAGCTGCTGTGACCATATACCAATGGTTCATCCAATCCAATGGTCTGTCCATCATTGGCATTGGCTAATATCATAAATCCGGGGGAAAAATAGTTTCTTACTGCTTTTCCCCTCTTTTAATTACGAGCTCGAGTGTTTCATTAAAAAACTCAGAAACAGTAAAAACTTATGAATATTTTTATGGGCTATTGACCGATTAGGTAAAGTTTGTTATTTTTTTTTTATTTATTTATTTCCAACAAATAAATATACATTTCCCACAATTCCATGTCTGCCAAACTGCAAGCCAGTTTGTCGGCAACTACACGAGTTTCTCGCTTCACACTGTTATTATTATTACCATTACACAAAATTTTGTACTATTATACTTACTTTCCTTATACTATTTGCTAGCTTAAATTTATACTAGGTACTCTCTAAATCTCTACTAATGATCACATTACACTAATTCACAAAATTTCATTTCAAAAACTATTTATAAAATAATTAACAAATATTTTATAGATAGGTAGGTACTAATGTCCCGAAAAGATGTGAGTGAACGTGTGTATGCATGTGTGTGTGCGTGTGTGTGTGTGTGTGTGTGTGTGCCCGTGTGTGAAAGAATATGATTATCTGTATATTCGTTAATGCGAGTATACTTCTGACCCGTGTTGCCCTACGATAAATAAGTATCTTGGGATCAGTTAAAGAACTGCAACACGGGTCAGAGAGAGTGTATGTATTATGAATACAAAGTACACATACATAAGTATAAGTATAATTTAACCTATGCTGAATTTTATATGATATACTATGAGCTCCAATTTTATATGACATCCGATATACTATGGACATAACGACAGATAGTGCTTCCGGAGCATGCTTTTAAGTTGCGATTTAGATACACTTTCGTCATATATGTCCGCCACCTCATTACACAATGTTGGAGTTATCCATTTACGAGTACGCCGACCAAAGTAGTTTTTGACCGTAGGTACAATGTATTTCTTCCTTTGTGTAACTTGGCGCTTCGGCCGAGTATATTTCTGTAGCTTCTTATACGTTACTATGTTATGTTGTTCTAATATGATAGAATATTTTACTTTTTTGTCAACAGGAACAATTTTACAAATTTTGAATAATTTTTCATAGTTATTATCTAATGATTTTTTAATTTTAGGATCAACTAACATCTTTAAAAACCTAATTTGTAGGGATTTTATTTTATTTAGATACGTTGGGAAGGTAAGTCCATAAGCGTTTATGCCATATCCAATAGTTGCGTCAGCCAGCGCATAGTACAACATATAAAGGATTCCGCGGTTCACAACATATTTAATTTGATTAAATTTTCCCAATACTGCCCTCAGCCTGTTACACACCAACTCCACATGCAGATCCCATGTAAAGCGATTATCTATAACCAGCCCTAAATATTTGTAATTTACCACACGTTGCAGATTATCACATTGGCAAAGTGGGCTCATATTTTGATCATTATGTAAGCAATCATAAGAGTGACCCTTGAGTGATATATCTACATTACTTACGCTACGATTATAAGGTGATGATATTATCATGAATTTAGTTTTACTTAAATTAATGATAATACCATTGTCATGAGACCATTTCAACAACGCATTCAAATCCTGCTGCACTTTTAACTGAATCAGGCCACTATCTTTTCCACTATAGACCAGGCACGTGTCATCAGCATACATATATATCCTACAATGTTTGATAACATTTACCATACTGTTAACGTGCATTGTGTACCCGATCGGTCCAAATATGGATCCAGTCGGTACCCCATATTTTATGTTTCCTAACCTACTATCTACTCCATTTACACGTACGACAATTTTTCTATTTTCCAAGTATCTTTTGAACCATGTTTTCACTGGTCCCCTAATTCCACATTCATCCATGGCCTGCAACAAGCACTCATGGTCTAAGGTGTCGAACGCCTTTTTAAAATCAATATATAGGGCGACAACCATACTCCTATTATCAAGTGCGTTATTTACATCCTCGGAGAACGAGGTCAAGGCCGTTGCTGTGCTTTTATTAACCCTAAACCCATATTGTGATTCTGTCAGTATTGCATGTTTTTCAAGAAACATCCCGATTTGTTTCATCAAAATTTTTTCACATATTTTATTTATGATACTCAATATTGCTATCGGCCTATAATTAGTGTAGTCTTCATGTGACCCTTGCTTATAAATTGGTCGGATGATTGCCGTTTTCAATTGATCAGGATAAATACCATCTCGTATGCAGTTATTTAAAAACGCGGCTAAAATTGGGCAAATATAGTTTTTTACTAATTTTAAATCCTGCACCCGAATACCATCTATACCTGGTGACTTGTTGCAGTCCATGGAATCTATGACTTTACAAACATCCCTACTGTCAATTTTCCTATAGTAAAAACTAACATCGCAATAATTAACATAATATTAGATCTATCAAAGAAGTATTTCTGACACTGATGGTTAGACTTTAATTGCTCAATTTCTTGTGTAAAAGTAGAACAAAAGTTATTACAAATATGGTTTAGCGTAACATTATCTCTTAAAAGAAATTTTTCTATCGTAACATCTATACTAGGTACTGACCTACCCAGCCAGCTATTTAAACAACTCCACAATTTACGCATATCCCCGTTACAACACTTGACATTTTCCCGTCTTTGGAAATTTTTTGCAACATTTATACTTCTACACACTTTATTCCGGTAAGTAGTGTACTCTAAACGCAATGTTTGACTTTTTGGATTCGATTTCCATTTTTTAAATAGTTTATCTTTATGCTCCATCATCAGGACTAATTTATTATTCGCCCAAGTGTGCGTGCCACGAGAGGTGTCACATGGCAATATCACTTTGGTAGAAGTTTTGTAAATGTTGTTAAAAATTTCGCAAAGTTTATAATGTTGTTCAGCAGGGTTATCAATTTTCGCAATCTCCGTCCAGTCCACATTACATAATTTGCACTTGACAATATTATTATCTATCACTTCACGGGGGAGTGTCCCTTTTTTGTGTCTCACTCCCTCCATCGTAAGTCCCGTTAGGTAGTGGTCGGATACATTACATAAAAGTACATACGTGTATAGCTCGTTCAAACCTGCACTTCTAACGAAGACGTGGTCGATGCAAGACGTCACCCGCCTCTCCTCAACCACCGCCTCGCGCGTTACGTCCTTGATCCCACACTGTAGGCCAAGGTCACTTAGTGTGTTTAAGTACATGCTTGAGTAATGGTCCATTGCATCCTCCAATATGTTAATATTGCAGTCTCCCATGAAAACAATCTCATTACCAGCCGGTATCGCACGGATTATAGCTTGTATTTCATCTATAAAAGCGGTCTTACTCAGGTTGGGCGGTCTATAGGTAACTATAATGTCAATGGACCGGTTATCTCTTTTTAATTGACCGTGAATAATTTCGCTTGACAACACCTGATTGTTGTTACGTACAACCTCAAAATTCATGTCGTTTTTCACATATATGCTAATTCCGCCCCCTCTTTTTTCTTCTCTTGTGTATGAATAGCTATTATATCCTTTTAATTCAAATTGGTATAACTCATCCTTCTTCACATTTATCTCTGTGAGACCAATTACATGTAGGTTTGACAAACAATTACTAGTCAGAACTGAAAGTTCATTAAAGTTCTTTCTTAATGACCGAATATTCATGTGAATTAAGTTAATTGCATTCTTGCTGTTAATAACATAATTTTGCCACAACTGTATGCTTTCAAATTTTTTATAAACAATATCCTGAAAGTCCATTAATCTGATTATAGGTGTAGGTAATAGGAATGTAGGTATAACCAGATTACTCTGTGCGTAGACTTTCCAAGTTTTTTAATATTATATTTATATCGCTTTCGCAACTTACACTCTCTACTTTCTTCTCATTTTCATTTTTTCGTAGTAATATTTTACCATTTTTAATCCAGATATATTTGAACTTATCCTTAAGCTGCACTTTTGTAGACCAAAACAGTTGACGCGATTGACGAGTTAATCTCTCATTGATGTATATACGTAGGTTATTATTATTATTATATAATTCGTGATTAGTTAACGTAGATGTTTTCCCATTTTTAATCCAAGTTTGGCGTGCGTCTCGCGACCGTAATGTTACAATTATCGGTTTTGGTTTATTATTTATATTTTGTCCTTTTACTCTCCACGAATTAACAATATCCTCTTTTTGTAAATTAAGTTCCTTCGCAATGTTCTTCACAAGATCTGTCACATTTTCTCCTTCTTTCTTCTCTACATTAATCAATTCAATATCTAGATTGAACTCTTTCTGTTCCAACAACCATACGTTCATCCAAGGACTTATTATATTTATCCAGATACGCATTTTTTTGCGTTAAGTCTTTCAACACCTTTTCTTGTTTTTTTGAGTTATCCGTGTATTCCTGTTGTCTTTGATCTATTTTAGTGCATTTAGATTCAATATCTTCAATCGCTTTTTCAGCTTCTATGTTTTTTATTTTTATTTCCAATATCTCAGATTTGATTTCACTCACGTCTGCTTTAATTTGAACATAATTTGCTTCCTGCTCTTCTTTCATTTCATTTAGCAAACAATGCATCGATTTCAGTTCTTCTCGAAACGCATTTAATATCTCGTTTAGCGAACTTGATGCCGGACAACAATCAGCCTTAAATCTTCGACTGTGGTGCGATGTTGACTTGTCACTATCGGAATCTGATGTAATTTGCTTCTTCTTTTGACGTGCACTAACGTATTCTTGATACATAACTGGGTCAGAGCTATACTGCGTTTGTTTGCCCAGCGTGTTCGGCATTGCAACAATCTCGATCGTTCCCGTTACTAAAACTCGTCTTTAGTTAGGCCTATTTAAAATGAGGCCGTCGGGAGATTTTTTATTCGATGCAGTTTAATGCAAGTCGCAGCGGCTGCCCGCGCCAGCGCCGGGTAACCACGCCCCCAAACTTGACCAATCACAGAAGACTTATAATCCTTTCACTTTTCGCACTGATAATGAGAGCAACTACGATTCACTAGCTGTCACTTTTTATCCTATAACCATGTCCTTTTCTAATTCGCAATTAGCACAATAACATATATCTTCCACGTCCACTCTGGCGAGCGATCCACGAGGAACTGTTGTCGTTGTTTGTTTGTCTGTGAGTTTGTCTCCTGTCCGCTCATGTCTAAAATAGTGAAAATAGTTTGTAGTAGGTATCTATTTAAAATGTTATCTAAAAGTATCTACTGTACTTACTTCGTACTTGTTGTCTACGCGACCGATCACTGATCCTCCGCAAAACATCAGCTGTAAAATGGATTATGTAAATAAAGGTTCGACTTTTATAAATATTGCAAGTGGATTGTAAGGTAAGTACTTATTTGGAAAAAATCATGATAAGTAAAATTGTAGATACCTAGTATTTTTATATTTGGAGGAGCATAGAAAGTTGGTACATTTACAACATAAATAAATGATACCTAATAATCAAAAATTTGTTTTTTTACTCTGTGCTAGATTTAAGTAGGTTAAATTATTATAAATTAACCCTTTCATCTAAAACAGAACCATGCAATAGCTTGTCGTAAAATATCTGGACGTTCCGTAGTAACTTTGCCTAAAATAAAATGATTAAACTTAGCAATTTTGCCTAAAGTTGAACGGCCGTATCGAGTAAGTAGGTTTTTTTATTACCTACGCTCTATTCCGTAGAAACATGAGCGAAAAACTCATTCTATAGAGGGTTCTTCACAACGTAAGCAATTAAAACATCCCTTCTAAAAACTATGAAGCTTCAAGGTAACTGTAAATAAATTTAATAAATAACGCTACATTAACTCGTCATTTAAATTTCCGACTCACTGGGAATAGAACTGGGAGCTCTTTGATCGACAATGCAAGTTAACCATTGCGCCATTCGGGTCGTCGACGGTATTTGAGTTAACCACTTTTATAAATTAAATATTAGTCTATCTAGATTTTCTGAAAGGGAAATAAATAATGTTTTCTTTTTTAGCAATAAACAGGCCTGCCGCGACCCATGCTCGCAACTTTAGGCGTTGTATTTATTTTTTTCATTTTTCCCACAATTTTGTCCGTTCCCCGGCTGTCATGGCCGCTAATTTATGTGACAGGTCATTTCTGTTTTGCCCGGCGCCGGGTAGTACCCTGGTTACCGGGTTTTGCGTCCTACTACAAGTCGTGGCAGTACGATTTAATAAATTTCTCTCTATTTTGCTGAAGTTCAGCCCATTATTTTTGGGCGTTACACGAAACTGGAAATTGGCAGTTGACAGGATGAGGGTTAATATTTTTTTTAATAAAAATAGCCGACTATCCTATAGATAGGACGTTTTATTTTCAGTTTCTACAAGTAGGTACAATAGTATAACGACAACATCAGCATAGTCAAAATCACTATCAAAACCAACCACCAGCTTTCAAATATAAAGTAAGTATAAATTATATCAATAATATGGGTGTCTCTCAAATTTTTTTTTGTAAAAAAACCAATTCGAGTGAACTATTTTGAAATATTTTGAAGCTGGTTGAAAAAAGAAATTAAAAAAAAATCAAATCGACAGCCAGTAGTAACAACTTAATATTTAAATGCGCTTCCAGAAAAACCGCAGGCCAGACGGGACGGTCGCGTCGGTCGCTCGCGACACGTGTACGAAGCGGCTGCCGGCTAACGTTGACACTCTTTTTCTCTTTTTTTTTTTGTATAATTTACATTTCTCTTTCTTTCTGTTTAGTAATTAGTCGTAATTACTCTGCTTTTGATTTTTTAATCGCGTTTTCATTCTTAATATGTCTTGAAAGTTGAAAGGCATTTGGTTGCTACAATCATGTGTAGAGTACGTTTTTTGGCAACACTATGGTTTATTACCTTCTAATATTTTTTCCTTTTAAAAATGATTACCCAGCTTCAAAAAGGAAGAGGTTCTCAATTCGTTTGTATTTTTTTATATCTGTAACAAACTCAAGGTACTTATAATTTATTAACTGATTCGGAAAATTATTTTTTTTTGTTTGGGAAATTGTACTTCCCGTTTGAGGAAAAATAGCAGGTGATTTATAGCTGTAGTTGTTTTTTGTATAATTAATGTTTTCCTTTTTTTGACAATCTACACTGAAATTAATTAAGTTGTCAGGAAATGTTTAGGTGTGAAAAGTTTAGTAACCTTTCATAACAACGATAAATATTTTCAAATCCTAGCCGTAAAATTAGTAAAATTCTTAATAATTATACTATAGAAACCAAGTCAGCGCGGCCATTTTGTAGCACCTTCATTGGAGCCAAATTGGCTCCACACACCGTTCCGCTCCGTAATAGGTATTCAATGTCAATGCACGCCGAAAAAAATAATTATGACGACTTGTTCTGTTAAATTTTGTCATAAAACTTCCGAAAAGCAAAAGAAATGTAATAACATGACATTTTCAATAGGTTAGCTTTCAATATTTCATAGTATCTTTTAATAAAAAAAATCAGTTAGCTTCATTTTAGACCGAGCGCTTGTATATGACTACTCTGTCGTTCTATATAATTATTCTAAGGTTAAATTAGTCAAAATAGTCAAAAATCAACATCTCATTCTCACCCCTGTTTACAATTCAGTAGATAAACTTCAGTAGTAAATAACAGTGTAGCAGTAACTTAGCAGCAGTGGTCGTATGCACTGTGATATTGCTTCATCTCTAATTTAGATCAGGTACGCAATCGTCAAACCTTCCTGGCCGCTGGCTAAGTTATTGGAGATACCCGTCCCGGAGGTATCGAGGCTATCCTCAACCTCTCCCGAGGGCTACATAAGTCTCGCCCCATTTAATTGCTCTGAAGGCATCTGGATACTTCCAATCAACGTTATTCCGATTTAAAAGCAATCGATGTTTCGAAATTGTGGCTTAAAATATCGTGAAATAGGTTAACCTTTTTTATATTGTTTTGTGAACTTTTTTTTTATTTAAAAGTTACCCTTAGTAAAAATGTTTTATGTCTTTCTCAACAAGCTCCATCATGCTGTGAATAATAACGTTAAGAATGTTGTACTTTATAATATTAAAATGAAGGACTATTTTATACCAATGGAGACGTTAAACAATCCTAGATTCTCGACAAAGACGCCGAGTCAACCAGCGATATTTATGTAGTCAGTTACTTTCATGCTGAAACCAAACTATAACCAGAACATCAGAGTCAAGAGAGGTAGGCATAAACAAGGATAACCTTTTATTTCCAAAACTGTTTGTGGGACTACGAATACCTTGGAGTTTTACGTAAAATGTTTTTATATAAAACAGCCTAAGCTGATAAGCTGTCAGTTCAACAATTTCCCGTTTCTGTCGCGATGTCATTCCATTTATGTCGTACTCGTATGTCGCATGAGCTTTTATGTTGACATAAACCTTTAAATTCAAGTGCTCTTAACTCGGCTTGCGTCAATTTTAAACGATCGACCGAGGAAATAAACAGGCGATATTTGTCGCAGGAAGGGTGACTACTAATGGTAAAATTCTTGAGCATTTCCGTGCACATAATGCCATTGGTACCAATTTTTATAAATAGCAGCCATTAAGTCATATCAGACATTCTCAGATGGCATAAAAACTTCTGACATTTGAGAACCCTCAACAGTTTGATTGAGAATCCTCAGACATGGGCGTATCCACGTAGAAGCGGGGAGAGGGCGTTTGCCCTTCTTTGAACGTCGAATGAAGTAGGGTTGTTGAATCCTTTCACAAATCTGTCTCGAAAATCCGATTTGCCCACATCTGGATCAGAATTTGTACCCCATCTTTGATCAGGAACTTTTAACGCCTATGGCTCAAGGTCTTCTTGGTAATGAGCAGAAAGGGAGAGGAAAGGAAAGAAAAAGAAAAGGAAAAAAGAAAGGAAAGGCGGAAAGGGAAAGGGAGGAAGAAATTAACGGGTTGAAGTCAAACGAGTCTTCAATTTTTAATGAAGTCGTTGTTGACTTAGGTGTCTATCTTAAATGTAATTAGGTCTGTTGATCAAGTAGCTACAGGGTAGACAAACAGCTGTGGCTTCGTCGCAGATTTCGTGGTTCGACGGGAATTGGAACTCGGCCGGGATTTATGTGCACACTTTGTACAGCACCGCACCAACGGAATGAAAGATATTCACTGTACCGCGGGGTAGATGTAAACACTACACTGTTTTATTATGTTACACTGTTATTTAATTAAATTTTAATGCTTTTAACTTCGTTGTTTTGTGATACTTATCAAGATTAATTTATAGTTGTGCTTTTGCATTTCTTTACCTTATTTTTATTTCTCCTATTTAGCAAAAAATACGCGGTCGGCGGATTATTAATGTTTATACGCGGAAGCAGTGTAATATAGTTAATATTTTTATATATATATTCAAAGTGGGGTTAATTATTATCAGTACAGACCAAAAGTCTATGTTAAAATTCGAAGCAAGCGCCATAGACGATGAGTGAATTTATTTGAACACGGAATGTACACAGCGCAGCGCCATGAAAAGCTAAGTAAACTTGGCTCGACTTGGAAAGGATAGAGTACTCTCACGGCTATCGGAATCCCGACGGAAGGAGCATACTTAGATCTTAGATCAACTAACGGGAGGATATTACTACGCTAATACGATACGATATTACGTCGCTAATACGGGAAGCTACCTATGTTTAAACTTTAAAACACGAAGTTTCACTTTGATCATGATTTTTTGAGGAGGTTCTCAAACCAATGTTATTACCTCGTAACTTTTTACTGGGGAACCGACTTTGATAACTATTCTTTTTTTATTCGAAAGTAGTGCTCATCTGGTTCCATTTAAATTTTAGTGACATCTGGCGGGTATTTTTTTAATTATCCTTAATAATGAGTGATTTGATTGAGTGATTTAATATGATCGTTATCTCACATTTATTTCATGAACGTGAAAATTCAAACGTTCCAGTTAAGGGTTGATGCAGTTATCAGCTTGAAAACGTTGCGTCATCGTCTCTCCTCATGACAAGAATAAAATTGAATGATGCCAATTAATTTCTTACGTGATAAGCGTGCTACCCATAATGTCAAGATTACGAGTGGTTCTAGATTTGATAAATGTGAGCTAGCCTCATGAGCGTTTCTGTCAGTATCTTGGTTATCCTTCTAAACATGCGATCAGTGGTAACAACGTGATCCATTCTACAGGCTGTCTACGCTACGACTTGCATTTTGCCTTTAAATGTAGAAACGTTCCAAAACGAACGGCACCTTTTGTGGAATTGTTTAAATTATTCTCGGGGTGTTCGTTTATTCTTGACAAACAAAAAACAGACAATTTACCACAGATCATGGACGTATAAAGAGAAGGACGGAGCCTCGCTAAACAACAAGCTGTGTCGGTCAGGTCGGCCAGGTCGCTATCCGTACAAGCCAGCATGACACACATTGACACAGTCTGACACACCAGTCGGCCATTACGAGTTTGAACGTCAACGCGGCCGATACGTAACGTGGAGAAAATAGTAGGTCAAAAAAGATGTCTTGCGTGGTGAAATTGTGCAAAAACCAAAGTGACCAAAGGGAAAAAAATCCTGGAATCACGTTTTATAGGTAATTTATTAATTTATTCTCTTTATCTATTTAAAAAATATCGAAATAAAATTTCATTTTCGACGATCATAAAGACAACTAAAGTTCAGTGTTGTCAGTATTCACGTAAGCATATTACCGAGATTGTGGGAAATTTGGTCACTTTGAGTTATTTATTTTATAAATTCTTTTATAAGTTATTTATTTTTTACCAGATTTTCTAAGGCAAATTTAATATGGAGAAACGACTTTAATAATTCGAAATTGTAACGGCGAAAATAATTGGGTTCCAAACAAATATAGTGTTACTTGCAGTCTCCATTTTAAAGCTAAAGATTTATACACGACTAAAGGAGGACTCCGGACTGATTTATCAATATATCAATATATCAATCCTGGGCAAATTTGAGCTATACATATATCTTATCAAATGGACGACCCGAATGGCGCAATGGTTAACATGCCGATCGCTGTTCCGAGGGTCCTGGGTTCGATTCCCAGCGAGGCGGAAATTTGAATGATGAATTTAAAATTTCCGTTCTCGGTCTGGGTGTGTGTCCTTGTCTTGTGTGTTGTCCAAGGCACCCACGACATAGGGAATCCTAGTGTGAGGCTTTGAGTGTGAAGCGTTATTTATTATTATTATTATTATCAAAGCCTATTTTCATTATTATTAAATCGAGTAGAATTGATTTAACATACATAATAAACTATTAAAATCATTCCAGATGAGTATGCTGTAATACGGTAACAACAACTAAATATAGTGAAGTTTGATCGCACACTGAAGACTGACGTCATCGTCAAGTTATGGCTGTCTTTCGTGTTTCAGACACAATGGCCGATTGCAGTATTTTGATGTTTTAATTTATTGAAAATATTTCTAATTTCTTTGATTTTATTTGGTACTGTTGTCACGCCTGAGGCCACCAGGATCTGATGATGGCATCCTAGAGAAATCGAGAGGAACTTTCGAAAATTGTAGGGGCGACCAGTGTATGTATTTGTTACTGTTTTCATTAGGTTTATTAAAGCTCAACAATTTAATGACGGTCTGGAGTCGATCTGATGAGCCGAAAGACAGTCGAGGGAATTGTTCACTGATTTACAGCAGTTGAGTTATGTTTAATTTTAATTTGTAGTGACGAGAACTTTACACCTTTTTTAGTTTTTGGGTTATCTCTGCTGGTCTCTGTCGGTCCCTTTTTTTGTAAAAACAAATTTTTAACAATTAAAATATTTTCTTCTTTTTAACTGCGTTTTATTGGTAAAATATTTGGCTAACCTGACAACCCCATGATTCACTCACTCATATCTAACCGCCGCCATTACAGGGTCACAGTTTTGTCATAATGACACTACGTCCTTCTCTTTATACGTCCATGCCACAGATTATAAATTATTTAGCTTAACGCGAAGCCCTCGTAGACAATTCCGGAAAAGGATGTGGTTTGTATTATCAATGTATATTTTGATATGGGTCAAGGCTCAAATATTTCACGTTTAAATTGTGTACGTAGGATGGGAGCGGATAAATTATTATTCTTACCGGTAAGAAAGAATGTATTTATTCTTCGTTGATTAGGTCATCAATCGACCCATTGGGGGTCGAAACTCTATTGGTCGTTTCATGAGAGCCAGTGCTTTTTCTTTGAAGTGAAGTCTTTTTAATTATTTACGATCGTGGTAACTTACCACTCTCCTTTATCTCTTCTGTGTTACCACTAGAGTCCCGATACTCCTCATTTATAAATGTACAAATTGGGTCTCGGTCGAATAGTTTGACACATTTTGTATACGGAATGTATCAAAAGTGTGTCAAGCTATTCAATCGTTCCGTAATTGAATAATTTTTAAATTACCAGAATAGGTGTTTAGGTACCTAACTCGCACACACATTTGCTTTAGTTAAAGGTTAAAAAAAAAACTAAAAAAAACTGCTTTAACGCCAAACCGTAACAAAAAGCAGAAAAGTTCTCCTCCAAGCTATCTTCCTCTTAAGTTTGTTGTACAAGTTATGGGATACCTGTACAACTAATACATTTATGTAGGTATTATTCGAATACTGTCTTGCAAACGTGTTGGGTGGTGAATGAACAACCCGCAGGTAGCATCTTCTTGTTTTCGGCACTTAAAAAATTAAAAACATTTTCATATTATGATCGTTTAATTTGTTTTTATAAGTTTTTTAATTTGTTTTTATTAGACTTTTCAAGGCCTTGTCAATCAAAATGAAATATGATTGATAACCATTGAGTTAATTAAATATGGTAGGTACACAATTTTAATCCTTGAGTGGTTTTTCCGTAACAATCATATTATTATTATTAATGTTATTATTGTCACTTAAGATGATTCAAAAAGATTTGTGAAAAATGTTGTCAAAATTCCCTTTATTTATTTTTTTGTAGTACACGTATAGTACACACGCTTTATACACGTGAAATTCCAGTTTTAAAAATTAAGTACCTACCTTTAATTAAAGGTAGTATCTACCTAAATGTAAATAAGGAATATTTATTATCTATTTCATTTTCATAAATTTAGTGTATAATGAGTATGAGTACCTATGTAGCTAATACAGCTGTGTAATTAATAATTAATAATATGAATTAATTGATATTGGGTACCCTATCCGGTAAGGCTGAGAACTGATCGAAGTAAAGCAACTTACGATAGGTAGGTAGGTAGGTACAGTACAGGATAGTAGTCCTAAAGCTAAAATCTGAGAGAGGATTAGGTAACTCCTATGGATAACAAGGTCACAATAATTATGCATAAAAGAAGTCATAGTAACAAGATTGTCGAAATATGTACCTCCAAACAGCTTCGTAGCCGGTCGCAGTTTGCGAAGACATGGATTTTGAGCACGTCTTGCTTTGAATATTCATTCATAACATGTACTTTCCTGATGACTAGTACCTAAGGCGACCGCTCATTTAAATGTTATAGAGTTTAAGGATATTTTAAATTACATTGGTGGGTTTTCATATACGCTTTCGTGACAGTTCCCAGGTAAGAAGCGATGTAGATTGTAATTTGCAGTGTACAAGTATGAGGAGCAAGGATCGCTGGTTCGTTAAGTTATCTCATTAGGGGGTCGTGTGTCGGTGTGTCTGCGTCGGATGTCTGGGTTATTATATTTGCGTGGTTACTATCTAATTAAGGAGTGCGGAGTGAAAAGTTTTCACATAATTATGAATAACTTAATACGGTTCACGTGCTATGAATGTCTGTAGGTTCCTTATTTTCGTATTTCTGCAGGATACATTTTGATATATGAACGTATTCAGTAAATAGGTTAAGTGAGGATTTGAAATTCTGAAGGATGGATGTCGACAGCCTACAAACTACTTATATAAATTATGTAATTGTAAATTATTATTTTATAGCGACCAGATAAGTAGAGTATCGGTCAGTTGGCCACTAGCAGAAATGTAAATAAAACACACACTAGATTATCTTCTGTTTATTATGACTGTGGTGATCTGCCCTCGCATTCACAAACTGTACTTTAGTGCAATCGCTACATTGCGTAACAAAATCGACGCGTACCCACATAAAAACTTGTACTTTGTAACATAATTATGTATTTTACTTCAATATTGACAATTAAGTAGGTATTAGAGATTATGGACCTATGATTTATGTACCTAACTATAATATTGTGAGGGTGTCCCCTGATTTTCCTGATAACCATATTTTCACCTTGGGCGTGTTTTTTATTTGAAAGAGTGTAGGACCTACACTCTTTCAAATAAAAAACTGTTTATAAATGACAAAGAAATACCTTGAAGTATTTTTAAAAATATAGACGTCCAACTAACAATCTCCTTGTTTTGTGAACTCTGTTAAAAAAATAGACAAAATTATTTGCATTACATTACTAACAGTATTGTTTGTGGATACGAGGGTCCTGATGGTTGATGGTACATGTACAATAATATGTAATCAAGCTGTGGGGGGGACTGGTGACCTGTAACACAGGTACTCTAACCTACATCAGGCACCAGGCTCTCACAAAGCACGATTCCGTATTGTGTAGCTACAGAAGTAACTGTAACGATTGTGAGAGCAAATAAAATAGTTTGTTTGTTTGATGGTGCTATGGACACGCCGATCCTGATGGTGGCGCTAGAGCGAATGCCGACACTCCTCGAAGAGCGGCGGCTTTTGGCGGAGGAATCCGGGTCCTAGTGGTGGTGCTAGAGCGAGTGCCGGCACTCCTCAAAGCGCTGCAGCCAGCGGCGGCCGTTGGCGGAGCGGTTGAGCGGCGCCGAGCAGCCGTAGCCGCCGTTACCATTCACCATCATGTAGTCGAAGCAGTCCGTCACGCCGTCGCCGTTGCAGTCCTGGTGAATAGTAGGTTTAAAATGAAGATATTTCAGGGTTGAAGATTTGGAGAATGTTTAGATATATTGCAGACAATTTAGGGTTGTACATTTAGAGAAATATAGACATTTTGTGGTCGAATGTCTGGAGACAAGATGATTTCGGGAGAGTAGTAAGGAGATCCTAAGACGCAAGAAAATCAGCCAGGTCTTTGTAATTCTTTTAAAGGCACAAAAGTTATTAAAGAAGGAAAAGTAATCTCTAGGTACGCGTATATAGATAAAAAACATACAAAAGAATTGAGAACCTACTCCTTTTTTTGAAGTCGATTAAAAAGGTTTTTTATAGGCTATATTTACTAATTACCTTGCCAAACCTCTGCAAATAGCCTTCAATGATTCGTTTAGCACAATGATAACTCCTCGCGCAGTCTTCCCAAGCTGCAACAGAAACACATCGTTACATAACAAAATTATGACGTCACAAACATGTACCGTACACCTAAACAGACATAACTACGACCTCATTATATATACAAATATACTGAATATATTGAGCCTACTTGATAGCGTGACACACGTCATTACAGCGTTGATCGCATCATTAGTAGGGAAAACGCAGGGAAAAGTTGACAGATAAGAGGGTAAATGTTTGTAAGCAGATAATAATTTAGTTCTTCGATATTTCCGTGCGAGGGCGCTCACATGAATAGTCAGGTCGTAAAACTATTTGTCATCTTTAATTTTTCCATAAACACAGTAAAATTGTAAATGAAGGATGAAGGATGTCTTTACAGGAAGACATGATGAAAAGGATATATGCGTACCTAAGTAATCTTGGGTGGTAAAACGCACTATGTATCGTGTAAGCTTAATCACTTTTGACTTGATGACAGCCACATTGTAATCAGACGGTAGGTACGTAACGTAACACTTTCACGGGCAGTTGGTTCCAGTCCTTCGCGGTACCCATAATTATCATACTCGTAAGTATCATCTTGACGCAATCAAGACGACGCAAAGCGTGACGCACTTACGGGGATACGTGTAATGTTAGTTTTGAGTCTATAAATAAATGAATTAAGTAATTGGTGGTGTCCGTACAGTGATTCCTGTCGGGGTCGTCGTCCGGCAGGGTCACCCTGCCCGCGTCCACCCAGTACACCCGCGATATGTTGAACGGCCCGCAGTACCCTGTCAAATAGTAATACATGTAATAAATAACGATATACATTCATAGCCCCTCACTAGGATTCCCTGTGTTGTGGGTGCCATGCACAACACTAAAGACAAGAACACACACTCAGACCGAAAACGGAAATTTTAACTCGTCATTTAAATTTCCCCCACGTTGCGAATCAAACCCGGAACAGCGATCCGGTGTCTTAGCCAATGCGCCAGTCCAGTCGTCAAATCGGTCGTAAAATGCAATACATTACAATAGTTTTAAGGATATCAGAATTACGGATTCGAACTTGGCCTTGCACTGCCGTGCACTGTTTTCCTCTAGCGTGTCTAAAGCAGCTTTATTAATCTTACTTTGTGAAGTTTGTTCGTAACTTTATAAGCCGATGTGTGCCGCGGAAGCAATCTGCAAGATTGAAGATAATTATTCTACTATGTTAGAATTTGAAACTTTGTTTTTATAAGTACTGAAAGAAATTGTTCATATACTTATTTAGAATTCTGTACACTAGGTTTTTCATAGATTTAAGGTAGTAAACGAGCATGCAGCGTGATCGACATAATATGATCTGAGATGGTTAGCCCAATTCGCAGTGTTAATAAGAATGTTAGTTCGTTTGTACATTCGAGGACTGAGATAGGGCCTGTAAGTGATAGTCATTTGGTTGTTGTTACTAAGGGTCTCAAACTAATTCGGATAGTCTAATTGTGTTGCGAGCTGTGACGCTTGAGGACTCAAATTTTCGCCTTAAAAAAAGTGTAACCAAATCCATATCTTTCTGACTGGAACCAAATTGGTAAAGTTACAGATTGCTAAACCAACGATTTACAAACGAACGATTTACAACAAAATACGTTTACATACCATTTTTATCTTTATACATTATCCCCACCTTTTACGACGGTCCTATACTTTGTGTGAACTGTATAGATCTATAGACGGTACATCTGATAGTTAGACATGACAATAATAGCACCGTTTGTTGAGCCAAGGCTCCCAAGGTGGATTCCTGACCGGGGCACAGATTAATGTGGCTAATATAAATATTTGTTTTCGGGTCGAGGGATGTCCCATTTGAGACCGAAGCGACGCGGAATCTAATTAGGGATGGAGGAGTGAATGTGTGAGCTTTATTTATTTAACGGTACCGCAGGCTCGTAACTCAAAGTCTGCGTAGACTTTGATTAGGTACTACATGCTATTTTTTATTCCCTTTTCTGTTTTGGTACGATAAAAAGTACCTACTTTATTATCTACAATAGTTACAAATGTTACAATGCAAACTATTTTAATACCTACATATATCATTTAAGGAAACTACAATTTGAACTTAAATTAGTACCCAATTTTCGTGGAAAGGTGGTCGTCGCGAGGGCATATTCGGGGTTCCAGGTGTAATTGTAATCGGTAATCAGGGTTATGTATTCCCCATTTTTGTAAGTGGATTTTTTTTATGGAATTAAGATGGCAAACGAGCATGCAGTACCACCCTTCCCCTGCCGCCCATAACAACTGTGACCGACCTAGAACTAGACTCAAGGGACTAGGATGGTTAGTCCAGTTAGTAGATGGTGTTAGAATATTAGTTGGTTAGTTTGTTAATAAGTGCGAGGACAGGGTATGTTAGTGATAATTAGTCCTGTTAGTTAATGTTAGTAATAGTCCAGTTAGTTATTGTTAGTATGAGTCTTAAGTCGCCTAGAACACATCCTACTAATATATGTTCGACACACCTCGGCTTACAGTTCAATTTAGCTTGCAAGCTAAATTTAATTGCTGCATTCTAAATTTTCACCATCAATCTGTGGTGTACCTTAATAACAGGGGCGGAAAACTGTAATTTGTGTAGGGTGCAATTAATTCGCACTCCATATTGTACGCGAACGCAGCCTACCAGCGACGTACCTGCAGTGCACTCGTGGGACTGGTCACATCTGGTGGACACGTGGCACAGGCACCGGTAGCATGCTTCGGAGAGGTTTGGAATGAACACACCTGAAATTATAACTTGACCTTTAGCCGTTGCTTCTGTTGATATCGATGTAGGTATCCTATAAGGCACAACACTGTAAGAATAATGGTTACGCGAATATTACTCGGTAAATTTTATTATAATACGGTACGCTTTCCATCCCTTACCATAAACATGAAACCAAAGACAAGAAGCGCGGCGCGAGTGCCTATGCCGCAGCGCGCGCGCCACCTATGTAGTGTGAAAAAACAGTGGCGAAATCGCGTTCGTTGAGGTACGACTACCCCTCCGCGATCTTTTCTAACCTCAAAACCCATGAGTTTTCGCTCTGTGTGTGATTTAGCCGTGCCATCCGCGAGTGCATGCATCGTGACAGTGTGGTGTTTTTTTTTTCTTTAAGTAATGTTCTGTTCTTGATGTACGATAAAGAGTTAAATAAATAAATAAACTTGGACGTAGGATCGAGAAGCACGGAGCTGGCCGGCGTGGTTGCTGGGTTCCCGAAGGAGAGAATGCTCCTAGCTGTACTCTGGCAAGGTTTGTGCCTCTGTCTATTTCTTTATCCTGTTTCTTGTGCTTACCGCTAATACAGCCCACTCATTTTCTTAGTAGACCTTATAGTTACTTAAAGTATTGGGGAGACCAAATATTATAGGTACCGGTAGTTTGAAATATAAATTATTATTTTTCAGTTCTGCTCAAAAAAAAACAGAGAAAGATTAAGTTTGAGAGTACAGGATTTCCCTATGGATATACTTAATAGGTAGGTATATTAGGTACATTCGGTTTTGAAAAGCTATTTTGAATATGTATTAGATAATTAATATAGTTTTTGGTATGGCTAATTAACACTACTACTCTGCCGCCAAAAAATTAGAGTTTCCGTGGGAGGAGTTGAGAGCCAGGACTTTAGCTTCTGCCCTGTTTTAATCGGAAATATCGGAATCGTTAAGCCCTCGATAAATAATATAGAGGCGAAAACATTGAAAACGCGTTATAAATTTTTTGTGGGTACTTTTAAAACGAGTTAATGAATCCAGGTGGGTTGGCCAGTTTTGAATAAGAGTCATTATAATCAAACGTAAAATTTTTTATTTAGTCAGACACTATAGACAATTTACTACCAATGTGAATTTTGTTAGTGTACATGGATAGTTGGGTAGTAAACTGTAAGCTGTAGAGCGTCTCAAGTGTGGGAGGCTGGGAGGAACGTGATACTACGCTTGAGACAAAATTTCACGCCTGCCGCGTGCACGAGAGGTCTTTAGGAGAACTACAGACATTATCGCTCCTACACTCTTCATGTGCTCAGACCTTCAGTTAAACACTTAACAGTAAACTGGTTTTGAAGTCGAGACAGATACGAGATAGAGCAGGGCGTTATTTTTAATTGAACGCGTTATTTGAAAAATGGATATTTTCGGTGCAGGATGATTTATTATATTTTCAATAAAACGTTGTGTTAAATTTTTGCGTGAATTCAGTATGTCATGAATTTGTTTCGACATAAGCAGATGAACACACGAGGATAATATCCTATTAATATTATAAATGTGAAAGTTTGTGTATTTGTTTGTTTGTTTGTTACTCCTTCACGCAAAAACTACTGAACCGATTTTCATGAAATTTGGCACACACATAGAGGGCAACTTAGATTAACATATAGGATATTTTTTATCCCAGAAATCCCGCGGGATCGGAATTTACGCGGGAAAACCTTCTTCACGCAAAATCTACTGAACCGATTTTCATGAAATTTGGCACACACATAGAAGGCAACTTAGATTAACATATAGGATATTTTTTATCCCAGAAATCCCGCGGGATCGGAATTTACGCGGGAAAACCTTCTTCGCGTATGGGGTACTGAACCGATTTTCATGAAATTTGGCACACACATAGAGGGCAACTTAGATTAACATATAGGATATTTTTTATCCCAGAAATCCCGCGGGATCGGAATTTACGCGGGAAAACCTTCTTCGCGTATGGGGTATAAATAGCTTCTAAATATAAAACTAACAAGTCTGTCTTCCCGGAAATCCCGCGGGATCTGGAGTTACGTGGAATAAACTCCTGCGCGTAGTTGCGGGCTTAAATTTTTATGCGACCTTTACTAGGAGATTGAGGAAGTTTTGAAGCAACATATAGGGTACTGTTTATCCCTGAATTCCCGCGGGATTAGGATTCACGCGGTAAAAACTCATACCCGGGAATGAGGTCGTGGGTTCAGATGTTTATGGGACTTTCAGTGGGAGGTAGAGGAGGTTATGGAGCATTATATAAACTACTTTTTGTTCCGGACTTCCCGCGGGATCGAGATTTACGCGGGAAAAGCCTCCATGAGCGAATGAAGGCGCGGGCTCATTAATATCTATATATCGGGATATCTATACATAATATATCGGGAATCGAAACGGCTTTTTTTCTCATGATCAACTTTATGTTGCTTTTTCGAGGGTCAGCATCGCTTTAGCTGGTCTTTATGTTTTGGCACCCGAATGAAAAACTACCAATGTAGTTTAAAAATATAATAGTTTGGAATGAAAAAACCCCGACGTTTACATCTTAAAGTCTTTTTATCGATTTTCTCAAGATCTACATAACGGATTTTTGTACGGTATGATGTACGGTATGACTAAAACGTAGTAAAAAATCAACTGTTCTTAAGATGTGTGGAGTGTGTCTTAATATGTGTGGGGTCGGGATTAACGCAGGAATAACTTTGTGACACACTGAATTCCACGCGGGCGGAGCCGCGGGCAACAGCTAGTTTAAAATAAATACTATGTCATTATCGTCATCAGTAAAAACTGCATCGGGAAAAATTGCAACAATGAAGAGCTAATAATTTATCTTAATATCACGTATAATTCAATTTTATGCCAAAAATGCATTTGGAAAAGAGCTGATACTTTTCAAAATGCTGGACTAATTTCTACCAAATACTTAGAGGTAAAAACCAACGCAAGGCTTTCGTTAAAAAAAACGCATTCATTCTGGAGCTACGGTATCACAGACAGGCATATAGACACAAAGACAGACAGATCAAAATTTTAACACCCCCCTCGTCGGTTATAAAGTACACAAAACCGTGTAAGTTTCTAACCAGCCGGAGACTCCACAAAGCCCACGACAACAGTTAAGTATTTCCCTGGCAGAAAATCTCTCGGTTACAATTTTATTTTCTCGGTAGCAAAATAAGTATCAGAATAAAGGAACGTCGTAAGGATTTTCTTTTCTGACAGCGACGAGTTTTCTGTACATTGAATATCTTTTTACATAATGAGAATACACATTTCTGGATCTGCACACTTTTTGTATTTTCTGCTGCTTGTTTGGTTCTTGACGTAAAACTTTGTAAAGAGATCCAAGTTGATTTAACAAGGATTTTCTGTGAAGAGAAGCCAATTCAATGGAAAAATAAATCATCAACATCGCAATTCGTAACTGTCCATCAACTGGACGGGTTTCCTCTTCAATATGTGGGGAACGAGCCAAGATTTCCACGCTGGCTAAGTGCGTATTGGCGGACCTCACACAACTTTGAGTTCTCAACCTCCTTCCTTCCGTTTCCTCACGTAATTCTCCTTCAGTGTTTAAAGCAAGGGACATTAAATGGTAAAAACGCACATAACTTCGAAAAATCAGAAGTGCGTGTTTACATTCTGCGTGTTGTAATAATTGTAGCAAATGATGGTAGTATATTAGGTATACGTAAAACACTTCCTCACCCAGCGAAGTACTCCACAGAGCTATGGACGAGAGGATACAGACCGGAACAGCCAGCTGCAGTCTGCCCACCATCTCTTAACCGGTTGTCTGTAACATAAAACACGTCTCCTATGAGATTACTCATAGATACTTTCAGCCATTTGATGTGCTTGCGATTTTTCCCGCTTAAGCGCCTATATTACTGAAAGTACCTTTTGAGATCAAATGTGGCCGTACAATCTCCCTCTACTTTAAGTCCAATTTAAATCAGTGAAGTCGCTCTCGCTCTTCAGAAAACTGAAGAGCGAAAACGTTTTTATGTCCCGTTAAAAAAGGGGCATAAAAAAGACAAGCAACTAACGCGCGACGCGCGGCGCGGTTTGACGACCCTGTAGCCTAGTTGGTAGCGACCCTGCCTGCGACGCGAGGGGTCCCGGGTTCGATTCCCGGCCGGGGCAGATATTTATGTGGCAGATAAATATTTGTACTCGGGTCATGGGTGTAATTGTAATGTGTTATATGTGTAGTCCATGCCACCCGCGACACAGGTACCTAGTAACCTACTGCGGGGGTATGAGTGTGTTAGCGTTTATTTATTTATTATTTTATTCTAAAAAGAAGCGCCACAGCCGCTGGTGGCTGTGGCCAGTTTGCGAGGACCCTTAATATAAACTATAGATGTATATAGTTACCTATAGATTTTTTTTTTTTTTTTTTTTTTTTTTTTTTTTTTTTCTCAATATTAGTTGCACACCACAGACCTAGCGTCCGTGCGTTTTTATGCATTTTGTTATTTTGTTTGCACTTTTTTTTTTTTTACTTTTTAACATATATGCTCCAGGATTAAACTAATTCGCTGGTTAATTAGTATAGAAGTGTAGTTTTCAGTTTAGGTTGGGGCCTTGCGTCTGCGTTGATCGTCCCAGGCGTTGTTCTATTTCTTGTTGAATTATATTGTAGTCCCTATGGCTGATGGCTGTAGCCAGGTTGTAGTCGTTGATCGTCGCAGTGCTGGCCGTTTTTGCCTCGTTAATGAACTCGCTGATGGTATCCTCGCTAACATCGGTGTAGTAAATGCACGAGACAGTGTGCCTGGTTATGGCAACTACTGCATGTGATACACTGTCGTGTAGTTTCCCTTTTTCGGATTTAGTTTGTATTATTACCACCTTTTCGTATGTTAACCCCTGGGCTTCGTGTATGGTGAGGATACGTGATCCTTCACCGGATCCGCAGCCTGCATTCCCAAGTAATGTTTTTTCCGCTTGGGTGTGGACTAAGAATAATGTGTTTGGGGCGGATTTTGGTATTTTAGCGCCCGTGTAGGCTGTCGTGTCCAGGGAGTGAGTTTTCTGGCTGGAGGAGTAAATGCCATTGTAGATTTTCTTGAGCGCGTAGGCTACATCTTTTGGATTTCTATGTGTGCAGAGGAAATCTCGTGTTATGGATGCGAGGAGATTGGGGCGTTGGTATTTGAGCTCGAAGAGGTTCTCTCGGTCGATGTAGGGGATTTGGTTGATGTCACCTATGAGGACAATTTCGCTGGCTGCAGATAGTCGAGCCGCCATAACTATTGACCCGAAGTGATTCATCAAGGCTTCATCAACCACCAGTCGTGCAGCTGGTTTTGTCACCCCGTTGACTAGAATTGAAGCCATGGTTCTTATCTGCTTCTTCATGTTGACTCCTGTTCGATTCTCAAACTTTTCCCTAAGGTCTTTTGCTCCTTCGCATGTTGTGGTCACTATGAGGTCGTTTTCCTCCGGTTTAACATTTTCCACTATCCATGTTGTCTTTCCGCATCCGGGTACTCCATTAACCCAGGTTATTTCGGGTATTGGCCACAGCTTACCGGATCTGCTGTCCTCTTCTATCCCCTCGACTTGTTCGGACATTCTGAGGATCTTGTTGCTGAGCATGATTTCGGTGCATTTGGCGGTGACAACTATGGGGTCGTTCGGTGGTGTATTGAATTTTGGTGGTCCCTCTTTTTGTGCGTCCTCTTCGCGTAGGGCAACGAATCCTCCTGTGCTACTGAATGCTGCCATGTGTGTACCCATTTTACCGTGTAGTAATTGGCCGGTTTCGTTGTTGTATATGGCGGCACTGGCTTCTTCCAGTAGTACATTTAGTAGCCCTTGGTTATTGTAAATATACGCCTCCATTATTTTCTTGCAAGTCTCGAGATGCACCTGCTCCGTTGCCCTTGTTATGGCTAGAAACTCTTGAAGGGCATTGTACATGTGTTCGAGCGGTGTGGAGGCTTGGATCAAGTTGGGTTTGCTTACTTGACCCATATCTGCTCTCGTCTTTGCCTTCACTGGTTTTGTTCTAGGCGGAGGAATGGTTGTCTTTAGGAATACCCTAACTGCAGTACCTTGCTTAGCTGCGTAGTCGGGTTCCTTTTCTGGGCTTGTTGTTAACACTTTGTGCGCGGTTCCTAGGAGATTTGCAGTCCTTGATCGTGAGACCATTTCTTTCTCTTTTGATTTTTGTTGATTTTGAGCTTCCTCAGCGGCTTGCATGGCTCTCTTTTCTTGGTGTTTTTCAGACCCGCTTAAGGTGGTAAGTGACGCTGATGTTGATGGGGACCTGTTTGGAATGTCCATGTGGTGAGATTCTGTATTTCGGGGCTTAAGGTAGTCTAAGTTTTCTCCTCTGTTTTCATATACTATCACCTCATGGTTTTTAGAAGCGTGTAGAATGCCTATGCGATCCTTCAGTTCTCCTTTGTAGTATCCAATGGCCATTGCGTCTAAACTTATTGTGCGATGCGATTTATCCACTGCGCTTTCTTGTAATTTGGACAAGAGATGGTTTGCCTTTGTGAAAGGGGTTTCCTCATCCCAGTCTAATAGTAAGATGATCTTGTTTTTGAACCTTACTATTCGACACTTTTGCTTTTCCACCTTTATCATTGGCATTGAATTATAAGTTTTGCGCTTCATCGTGGACTTCGTCGTACTTCCGTTTAGAAGCGATGCTAGGCCTGGTGATATAGCCACTCTTTTGGATGTTAGGGCGTTGCTGAAGCTGATTCCGAGCCTCTCCTGATTGTTATCCATGAACAGGGCGGCGGTTCTCAGTCGCACTCCCGGTTTCCCATTTTCTGCATTTTTCAGCAAATCCTGTATATGTATATTAGGAGTGGTAGCCTGTTTCCCTATCTCTCTTGAGTATGGTGTTGAAGTAGGTCTTATAGGCTCCTCGGTACCTATAGATTTTTAAGAGGATACGTTTGGGTGCTTCTCGGTGGTCATTTTAGACCCCTTTTTACGAAAATTACGCCGACAGGGGTGTATGAAAGGCAAAGTTAAAGCTTTAATAGAGAGGTGAAGTAATCACTAATTCTAAATTAATTAATGTGTAAAGCATTGTGTTTTTACTAATACGAGTATATGTACATAAGTCACGTTTAAAGTATCTTTTGTTAAATGTACATTTTTCCTCATTATACGGGAAGTTAAACCGATAATTGAATGTAAATATATTGAATTATTTTAATACAGATTGATGTGTGTTTTATTTATATTTTAACCTCATTAAATTTAACCCCAATTAAATTCAACGATTTCATAATCCTCGGTCATTTCTACGATTTATTGAATAAAAGCAGCAATATTTTATATTATAACTAATATAAAGATTATAATGGTAATTTAATTGGTAACATTCTAATAAGCCACATAAAGCCGGCTGGAACGTCATTATTTATTGTGTCCAACATGATTGTTGCCCTCCCTTAAAAATTTGCCACAAATATCTGGTCCCTGCCCCCCTGGATTTAAGACCTTTGCCCCCTTTTTCTGTATGAAGAGCTGAGTACTCCCATGCCACAATTTGGTTCGATCATGACAGATTTTTCCAACGCTATTAATCTGTGCTACGTTGTATTGAAGAAATATTTTTGTGCAAAAATTTTCACACTTATTTCAGTGCGAAACATGTTTTACTTAACCTAGTTTCGCCGTAGAAACTACGGGTAAAAACGCGCGGGAAAAAATTACTTACGTGATATTTGCCGAAACCCCCCTCTTCCCTACATGAGATTGTGTGAGATTCATCTTAATTAATAGTTTCACATAATTCGTGGTCAGTTCTATTATATAAAAACTCTTTCGTTAAATAGGTACCACAAAGGATAAATATCCTGTCGTTATCGAAAGCTTAAAAGCTTCGGAGATATTAATCAAAGCAGTTCTATTGTGTGTTAAAGAATACCAATTGTAATACTACAATACAGCCTTGTATCGCTGCCTAAGTGGCATTTCTAGCAATCCAGTAATTATTGGCACTTCGGTGAGTTCACTGGTTCTCAAAGTTTGTAGCGCAAAAGTAGGAAGTTGTGACACTATTCACGTCTAGAATACATCTATACCGACATATAAATAAAAGTAAAGGGCCTGTCTCTGATTTATAATTAAATTGTTTTCTCATGTATACTTATTTATAAGTGTAGTTTTTCTGTTTGTCTGCCTTTCTGTGTGTACGGGCTAATTTAGGTGGGATTTTTGTTGGGAGGTAAAGGAAATTATGGAGCAACATAAAGGTTACATTTAATTCTGGAATTCTTGCGGAATCGAGATTTGCGCGGCGGAAACTTTCATGCGCGAAGGAAGTCGCGATCAGAGCTCGTTTGAAATAAATATACTGTACTTATGACGACACTGGGAGGGCGGCAGAATCGGTTCTCGGTCTGGGTGACAACCTTACCTGTTATCCTTGGGATCCACACAACACAGGAAATGTTAGTGTGGGACTGTGAGAGTGTAGTTTTCTTAAATATTGTTTTTATTTGTAGATTTTGGTATTTTTCATAATTTGTTGTATTGAAGTTTGGGGCTTAATTTTTATCGGATCAATAAAAAAGTAAAGAAAAATTTTCAGTAGCAGTAGATATAGGTATAATATATACCTACTTATAGGTACAATAACACAACCTTTTGTTTAATATCTTTATACTGCAAATCTAGCACAAATACAAGTGACAAAATAGTTTGAGAAGCATTTGCTGTAGTCTGTTCTATCATTAATTAGAAGCACAATGGCCTGGTGTTAGCATCCGTAATAACAGGCCAAGATTTGATAGTCAGGTGGCTGCTGTAGAGCGAGGTTATCACTCAGGTGGATAAGTTATTATGTATTAAATACATAATTACATTATCTATTACTAATACATATTTATTGAAGACCTATGTGGCGCAATAGTTACCATTCCGGGCCGTTCGAAGAGTCCTGGGTTCAATTTCGAGCGAGACGGAAATGATTTACATTGCGCGTTTAAATTTCTGTTTTTGGTCTGGGTGTATGTGTCATCATCATATATTATGTATACCAGGGGCCAGGGGGGGAATCATGGGTCCATTTTCTTATTTACGAGTATGATCGAGTGGAATATGTTATTGATAAAGTATTTGCCGATTTATAATGAAAAATGCAGTCAAGTGCGAGTGGGAGCATGAGCGATATAAAACAGCATGCTGTACCACCCTTCAGCCTTCTCCATCCATTGAGATACTATGTAGTACCTCAATATCTCCATCAAGGTTTTTTAGTTTTTTATTTACTGTGGACACAGAAATATGTAGTCTGTAAAAATGTCTGGTGGACCTATTTCGGTGCAGGAGGTAGAGTCCTGTGACAAACAGCGTAGATATAATATGGTACCGTTTATCAACCTTATAGTACGGAACCTTATACTTAAATGTAGTGTTAGATTGCGCGATGTGTTATAATTATGTCAACTAATCAATATGTACCTACACAGAATTATAGTAATCCTACTATTGAATCAATTAATTGCACTGATTGCGATAAATTGCATTAATTGTGTCCAGCGCGGTGCATCGAATTCAGCAGCCACGCTGCTGGTAGCTAGGGGGATCTGTGTTTCGGAGGGCACATAATCGGAGATGGGAAAAATGTAATCATGATTACAGATTACAATTATTCCTTCCAATATTATTATGCCTTCAGATGGACCGGAAACAGTGTCGTAGCTAGGTAACCATACTGCTACAACCCACTAATGGCCCACTACTGAGCACGGGTCTCTCCTCATTAACCATAACCATAAGCCATGGGGTAAACATAGGCCCTGGGGTAAAGAATTAACAAGGGCCCCAGCTGTTTAAAATAAATAGTTTGTTTCGTATTTATTCATCGTATTCGAATTCGACGTAAGTATCTACCCCAGATTTTTTCAAACAAAGCTGTTCAAGACTTGTTGGGATCTTCCCTGAATATTTTTAAATAAGTTGCCATTATTTAGGTTGCATTTCTGGTATTTGGTTTACTTAAATCTTTAATTGGGATGGAAAAATTAATTAGTTGAGTTGTAACAATCTATAAGAATCCGAGAAGAGGAAAGGTAGCTCTATTATTGATTAGTTGACGCTAAAATACGACACATATATAGTCATAATTGGCACGGTTTTCTTCATGCACTTAGCATGTCTATTTATTATGTTGAGCGACACATTCGTGTGTCTTTCCGCGTCTATTTCGCTTCAATACAAGGGAGTTATTGCTAACTAAATTAGAGCCTGAATTACGCAATGCCATATATTACTCAGCACCTGTTGTGTTAGGTATTACCTACATAGGTAAGACTGCTTTGATGATCCTAATGTCTAGATTGAGCGTTGCCCTACAATGAAAAGAAAATAAACAAGGCAACAATATCAAGCATTTGTGCGTGCAGGCGATGTTTTACACGTTCGTCTATTGTCTATGTGTGCGTGATCAATGATACAATGATATAAAAATTGTGGCCAACTGTTGGCCACAATTTTTTGACACGTTTGCGCGGATTCGATGTTCCATCTAGACATTAGATCATCTAAGATAAGACTGGTACCTAAGTACATTCTCGTTTCATTTTAGTATCTAATAAATTCCTTACGTTAAATAAAACATTACGTATCATTTCTACTCATTTTGATGAGGTACTTTTACGTTGTAGGAATACATTTCCTCCGTACTATAAATTAAAAACATATTCATTTTTTACTTGGATACCGCTAAGACGTTGAAATTGAAGCACTAAGATTTTAACAAAGCGTTAATGTTATTTGATTTATAAGTTTACTGTATTTACTCAACGGCCTGTACGTAAATAAATAGACTAACACAAACAAAACAACATACCGTTGCCCGCGAAGTTCTTTCGTCTCTTTTCAAATAAACTTTCATCCCTAAGTTTTCCCACCAGGGGTTCGTTAGCCAAAAACGTTGCAAGAGGTGTTTTTTACCTACTTGTAAATATAATAGCTTCACAGTAATTTAGTGTTTGCTTTAAAATCGGTGAAATTTGAAATAAACTCCACCCCTATTTTGTCCCCTTAGGGGTAAAATATACCAAAATTCGTTCTCGTTCGTTCGTCTCGTTTGTACGTCAACCAGTGTTCTATATTTTGTGATAAATGGGTGACCTTTCGCTTTTAAATTATTTAAACATTAAAAATCTCTCCATTATCACTAGGTTAATAAAACATCATTCTATTCTATTCCATCGCGATGTAGGTACATGACTTAGTAATGGATGATTCCCAAAGTGCTACCTATATATCGACCACAACATGTCGTCGATCTGCAAAAGATCCATGACACCGTAAAAGAAAATGGGGGTCCACGATAGGGGATCTCATTTAAGCAGGTCGTGGCATTAATTTTCCGCGGTAAATTGTAGCCTGTCCCCTTTTTAGTGGTCTAGGTTTTACCTGTACAAAACCGCAGAATTGTTGCTTAGTTTTTGCGTGAAAAAGTAATAAACAGATCCGTCTTTCCACTACGTTTTTTTGGTTAATGGTAATTTTCCACTGTTAAATAATTTGCCACTTGAAATTTCAATGCTTTATAAGAAGAAATATGAATTAATATGATAATTGATGAACTAGATTATTACGTGATTCTGAACACTTCTCAGAGGTAGCGTAACTATCATACAATTTTTACAATGAAGTGTTTAAACTAGTGGCCAATTACTCCTAAGTTTACCTTACATTTTAAAGCACTGTACCAGCTTTCTAAAATAAATTAGAAGATAATGAATTTTAAAAATCAATAAGCAGAGAATTTACCCGTAATCAAACAAAGGGCTCTAAAGTTAGTACCACACGTGGAGAAATTTACAGGTGTGACCACTCAGCTTCCGATGTCATGAATTCATGTTAGGCGACAAATGTGATTCCGCGCCGTGCTGGAAGCTAAAGGGTATGACAATAATAAGGAAAATAATAAGGAAAAGTTTACTCGTTACAGTTGGTATGAGGATAGCCAAAAGGCTGTAAAAATCGTTATCCACTATGTAAAAATGTAAGTTTGTGAACTTTAGAAGTTTTACTGTAGTGCAAAACTGTCGAGTTCATACAGTAGCACTAGTAGCTCAAGCACTTGAGAACCAGTTATTGTACGGAAATATAAGGAAATAAGTAATTATTACAATAATAACATGACACGTATACCAAACTGTTGATCATGTAGTACCTACCTAAGTGATAAATACTTGCTATTGTTACCCACATAGAACATGAGTGTGTACCTACCGTTTATTTTAAAGTAATACTTACATAATATGTAGAGAATATGTATAATATGTTCTTTGAATACTTTATTTTTTTCAAGTTGTGTTATGAAACAACAAAATATGTGCAAAATTCACATAAAACTTAAATTCAGAACAAATAAGATATTCGAAAAAGAAGCTCAAAACAGAAATCCAGAATCTTTAAAATGCGATTTCCCAAAAATCTGTTTGTTTATTATGCCTTCAAATCACTAAGGACGCGATATATTGTAAATTGTAATATTCATTATTAACACAAACTTGATAAATTGCACGGATATCTATTTTGATAAAAAAAATTAAATCCGCAGAATAGGTATAAAACGACTACTTACCAAACTTGCTGAACTGCAAATATTTATTGGGGTATCTATTATTAAGTCGACAATATAATATCATGTCCTAAACAACTGCACTTATCAAGTCATTCACACACGTTTATTCCAACACTATTTTCACAAATCGTTCGAACATTGAAAGTTTTAGACTCTGTTCTTCGGAAGCGCGTCCTCACTGTAACATTTTTTAATCTGTTTCTACACAGGAATCAGGTTTCCCGCCATTCCTTGCGAACTCGTTTGTATGCGCGCGTACATGTATACCAGCGTACAACTCGATAATGCAAAAGGACGTAAAATGTAACAATAAAAACATGTATCTACAAAAAGAAGTTACGTCAGTTTTTTCACTCGTAAATAAAGTTTACCTGTCCGTATTATTTTAAAGTGACGTCCTTGGTGAAATCAGGTTTATTTAAATGTATATGGGAAGTGTCAGTGTATGGGAAGATATCGTTGTAAACAGATCTTATTACCTAATATAATTTGCACAAGATGTAAATAAGATTATGTATTTACCTAGTGATTTTGCATTATGTAAGTGAGTACTTACAATGTAATGAAATCGATGTATCTGTTACTGTAAAAGCTCGAAGCACGGTCAATCCTAAGATTTACAGGTAAATCCTAAGATTCATCAACATGAGTTGGTAAATGTCCGAAATAACAATTATTTCGTGCTTTCATCACCATTAATTTGGTAAATCTTAGGATTTACCTGTAAGCATGGTAATAGTTGGTTTTAGAAATAAAACAATTAATACTTATAACGCAAAATTACTTAGGTATCTTATAAAACTTTATAACATCATTGAACATAACTTATAAAACTTATAATACTTAAAATTAATTTGGCAAATCTTAGGATTTACCTGTAAGCATGGTAATAGTTGGTTTTAGAAATAAACCAATTAATACTTATAACACAAAATTACTTATCTTATAAAACTTAACTTATAAAACTTATAATACTTAAACTTATAATACGAAATGCATGTCACGGACTTCGACGGAACTCCCGTTTTGCGCTTATTCGCTATTCGCTAAGCGAACATTGAGGTGAGGTGATATATTCGCTACCGTGAAGTACCTAATTGGTCACTTGAAAGTTCAATGTTTATTAATAGTGGAGTGCCGTAAGACATAAAAATGGCAAAACCTCGGAATCCAGGGACTATGAATGAATCTTCATAAAAATTGTTGTACTGTATTTCAAAATGCACAAATAGAAAAGTTAAAAAGAAAATTCACCTATCTTTTTTTTATTTTTTTTATCTTTGTTGGTAAGTTTGTGACCCCATAACATCGTGTTGCGTAAACCGATTTTGATGATTCTTTATTTCCTTGAAAGCTGGTGCTTTTGGTACGGTCCCATATAAATTTGAGCGATATCTGACGAGTTGTTTCGAATTAACTTGAATAATGTGTAAGGATGTTTTGTAGTGTGTACTTATGGTTTTTTTCTTATTACTTTTTACTGAGTATTAAAATTTTGATGATTCTCTTTTTATTTGAAAGCTGGTACTTGCATTGTAGTCTCATATACCTAAATTTGAGCGGCATCTGACTATTAGTTTTTGAATTATCCTGAATAACTTTTTTGTATGTATGTTACCTTATATCTTACTATTTAGAGTTCGAATTTTGATCATTCTTTTTTTAATCGAAAGCTGGGGTCTTAGGTTAGGTCCTGTAAAAATTTAAGTTCCGTCAGACGAGTAGTTTTTGAGTTACTCTTAATAATGTGTATTTAATTTATGGTCGTTACCTAATAACTTATCACTGGGTGCTTCGATTTCGACGATTGTGCATTTTGAAATACAGTTCAACAGTTTTTATGAAGATTCATTCATAGTCCCTGGATTCCGAGGTTTAAAGCTTACGGCACTCCACTATAATAAGAAAAATGAATTAATATGACAGCTAGATAACTACGTGATTCTGTAAACGTCTCAGAGGTAGCTTAACACTTGTTCAACCATCATAAAATTATTTATAAAAACCGGCCAAGTGCGAGTCGGAATCGCGCACGAAGGGTATTATGTATAAAAACGCTAAAAAAGTCTGGTCTGTTGTATGAAAGCCTGTCTTATTGTTGTAGCCACATATTAGCCACAACGCCATCTCTTGGTACGAAAGGTAACTAAACTCGCTGTTGCGTCGATTGTATGGGCGCCCACTTAAATATTTATTTTATTCTGTTTTTTAGTATTTGTTGTTGTAGCGGCAACAGAAATACATCATCTGTGAATATTTCAACTGTGTAACTATTACGGTTCATGAGTTCAGTTTCATGGTGACAGACGGACGGACGGACGGACGGACAGCGAAGTCTCAGTAATAGGGTCCCATTTTACCCTTTGGGTACGGAACCCTAAAAAGCATTGAAATTTGAAGTGGCTCCTATTGACCGATGGTCAATGTGGTTATCCGACGACTAGGTATACGTTTGTTTATTAAAATCTGAATGAATAAATGAAATGAATTAATATTTGTATAAAATATTTTTAAAGGGGGTCTCTGCAACGACAATATCTATCAACTCTAGATTCAAAATAAAATGTTAGTGCGGCATAGTTCAGTCATAGCTTGCATTTTATTGACGTGCAGCGCATCACCCCAGTTTAATGGCTCCTTTACGTATGTAGAAACTCATTTCATCCTCGTAAAACTCCTTTACACTTATACGGTTTACATACAGTCATACACTCTTATATGGACGGCGAAATGCTATTATGTATTCATAGCATTAATTTCAGACATTATAATTTTACATTAATATTTTTCTTTGGTTTTTACAATTTTATATGGATTTACAACAAAATAAAATGTTCTAATCGACGTACAGCAAGAAAATACCTTTTTAACAGATTTCTAAAGAATTTATTACTGTAGCGTGTCGAACTTTAAGTGGTAATTTGTTCTACAGCAGAGATGCCCATACTTTTTGCAGTGAAGATCGACTTGAGAAAAAGTTAAGGGTCTAAGATCGACAGCTTTATTTTTATGTATTTTTTTTATTATTATCTCTATTTTTAGGGTTCCGTACCCAAAGGGTAAAACGGGACCCTATTACTGAGACTTCGCTGTCCGTCCGTCCGTCTGTCACCAGGCTGTATCTCTTGAACCGTAATAATTACACAGTTGAAATTTTCACAGATGATGTATTTCTGTTGCCGCTACGACAACAAATACTAAACAACAGAATAAAATAAATATTTAAGTGGGTGCCCATACATTCGACGTAAGTTTAGTTACCATTCGGTCCAAGAGATGGCGTTGGGCGTAATATGTGGCTACAATAAAACAATTAAATATTTAAGTGAGGCTTTTATACAACAGACCAGATTTTTTTTGGTGTTTTTATACATAATGGTACGGAATCCTTCGTACGCGAGTCCGACTCGCATTTGGCCGGTTTTTATTTATTATCTCTAAGCACTCTCTCACTCTATCGTAACTTTGGGCACTACGCACGCAGTCATAGCATCGCCTGTTGACATCGTCCGTCAGTCCGTCACATAAATAAATGAATTGAAACAAAAACGATCAGAATGCTCAGTAGGTAATTTATAAATTTTCGAAAATTATATCTTGTACTTGCTTAACCTCTAAGATCGACCGTGAAACCTCTCGCGATCGACCGGTCGATCGCGATCGACCGTTTGGGCACCACTGTTCTACAGTCTTGCAGATACTTCACTGTGAAGAATATTTATTTAAATGACTTTTATATAGATAAAGATTCTTGAGTGGAAGAAGGGTAGTAAAATACGTGTGAAAAAAAGGAAAAAAAAAAACGCAAGGATGGCATATCTCGACACTCCAAGGCTTCCAAAGCCAAGTGTCCCATCGAGACTTGTTACGAGAAATATATTGGACACCGTATCTCGTTCTGCCTCGTTTGAATTAATGCTACATAGGTTTCTATAAGTGTACCATATCATGGTGTAGAAGATAAGTGACGATACCCATGGCGCTATGGTTACCATGACTGGCATTTAGGATCTTGGGCTCGACTTTGAACTTTGACCTTTTCGCTAGTCTTGATCCGAAAAGTCAGAAATTGCAATGGTGTTTTAAATATCTAGATTGAGCGTCACCCTACAATGAAAACAAAAAAAACAAGGCAACATTATCAAGCATGTGTGCGTGCAGGCGATGTTTTTCACATTCATTTATTCATTCATCTATGTGTTAGTAATCTGTGCGTAATCATATAAAAATAGTGGCTAACAGTTAGCCACAATTTTTTGACACGTTTTCGCGGATTCGATCTTCCATCTAGATATTTAAAACAGCAAAGATAAATTGTTACTTTAGTAGCTACGGCAAGAAGCACGGATTCTTTGGCGATCAAAAGACTTTTGTCTATTAAATCCACTGGCAAAAGAAATTTCGCGATTAGGTCACGGCTAATAAACGGTTTTTCACAATTTGGAACATAAAGGAATTAAACTATCTCTAAAATTATTGAATGACCCAAATTAAATTATAATACAGTAGATAATATTACTGATCGTTATTGTAATTGTACTTAATAAAGAAATCATCTAATTTTTAGTAAGTATTTTTGGGTACCTACTCTTTTGTTTGCAGATGTCCGGTGGAAAAGTTTCCATTGTTATCTTTTTGAAACTGAAATAGAAGTAATAAAACGGAGATTGAGATGATTTTAATCTATAAGTTAATTTAAAAATTGATTTAAATGTTGCGTTCCTTGTTTAAGTTACTGTCAATGCTAAATAAATCGCCTGTGGCACAGAGTATTTTAACGCTACTTTAGTCTGTGGCGAGGGTCGCACAGAGTAGTTTGTAATTAATTAATTATTTAGACATAGGAGTAGGTACGAGTACATAAAGACATTTGAATTTGAAATCTTAGAATAATATTAGTGTCTTAGAGCGGTATAAAACCTTTATGCACCCAGTCCTACATCAAAGACCTATTTAATTACATAGACATGAACCTAATCTAGAGAGCCTATTGAAATGGGGTCATTACTCATGTGAGTCGCGGGATTATCGTAATAAAGTGCGTAGTAATGAGATCCACGGACATTATGACGTCGGAGGGACCGCTTTTAGTAAATTTATGAGGGTACTTAAGGCACACCTTTTGTATGCCTTATAAATTTAATGTTAATGCCATCGAAGCGCTGATGATAAATTACGGGCAACAATTAGGTGCTTTAATTTTTAGGGTTCCGTACCCAAAGGGTAAAACGGGACCCTATTACTGAGACTTCGCTGTCCGTCCGTCCGTCCGTCCGTCCGTCTGTCACCAGGCTGTATCTCATGAACCGTAATAGTTACACAGTTGAAATTTTCATAGAAGATGTATTTCTGTTGCCGCTACAACAACAAATACTAAAAAACAGAATAAAATAAATATTTAAGGGGGCGCCCATACAACAGACCAGATTTTTTTGGCGTTTTTATACATAATGGTACGGAACCCTTCGTGCGCGAGTCCGACTCGCACTTGGCCGGTTTTTTGTTATTCAGTAGCTGGCTTGCCAATTGTTTTTCTGTCTTGTAGACCTGTCTAAAGAGACCAGAATAATAAATTGTGAATTAGAGTCCCGACCTATAAGTTTTTGGCGGGGCTGCTCAACAAAATTAACTATAATCTAATGCCCATAGAGTCTATGGCATAGACAATGAAGCACGCGTAGCAAGGGCGACTTAAACTGGCCCTTACGAGACAGTGCTGAAATTTTTACATCGCCCATATAATTATATCTATTATATACTTACTTACATCGCCCCGAGAGCACTTGGGACTTTGAGCCGCCCCTCAGTATGTCGTCTCGCCTGGTGGGAGATCTCTCTGTGCCAAATTCCTAAAGCCTTGCTGGCTAGCTACCACCTTCTTTGGGTCAGCCTCTTCTGTCAGACATTCTTTTGTCACGAGTTAATGATTATTTTGTAATTAGAAGGTAAAAACAAACACCGACTATCGATATGTAATAAAATGGATGGTACAAAATAGATTACTGAGAAGTGACCCTTATGAATTAGGGCAAGTCTTCTAACACGAAATAATAATTCAAGACAACGGGAGCATGCCGCAGCCGTCCTGTTTCATTATGAATGTCCATTAAGGGATTTCGGTGAGCATTTACAATCAAGGTTTTAGGAGGTTACGGCGATGTCCCAAAATGTAGTCTGAAGTAGTTAAAACCGGTTACAATTAAGTATCTCATTAAATGTAAAATTGATGAGTTGTTATTGGTTTTGTCGAAATAAAGTTTGCAGATTTGCGATAAGAGAAAAAAACCGGCCAATAGCGAGTTGGACTCGCGCACGAAGGGTTCCGTACCATTATGTATATAAACGCCAAAAAAATCTGGTCTGTTGTATGAAAGTCTCACTTAAATATTTAATTGTTTTATTGTAGCCACATATTAGCCACAACGCCATCTCTTGGACCGGAAGGTAACTAAACTATCGCGAGATGTCGAAAGTATGGGCGCCCACTTAAATATTTATTTTATTCCGTTTATTAGTATTCCGTGGTTAGTATTTCTTGTTGTAGCGGCAACAGAAATACATCACAACTGTGTAACTATTACGGTCTATGAGATAGCCTGGTGACAGACGGACGGACGGACAGCAAAGTCTCAGTAATAGGGTCCCGTTTTACCCTTTGGGTACGGAACCCTAAAAAATATAGGTGTATATGTAAATAACTAGCTTTGTTTCGTTGTAAATTTTAACTTTAAATTAATTTTACTTGGAAACCGGAATTCTTGCTTCAAAATCCCTCTTTTGTTAGTTGATTACAGTTATGTTTTCATGTTATGGTTTGGCAATTACGAAGCTAATGATGATTAATGGTGTTTGTCGAACAAAAGTCCCTGGATCGATTCCCCGCTGCCATAATATTTGTCTTACGGATTGAAAGAGAGGTCGCTAAAGTATTTCAACTTCTTTCTTCGAGTAGGTAATGAGAGGTCTACTAATAGATTGAACCCAAAAATATTAAGAATACAAAAATCCAAGAATAATCTCATGATTTGTGGTTTGTATTCTATAATCCGGGCCATTAAAAGCCCAACATTGCGTTTAATTTAAAAATTATGTTAAATAATAGTACTTGCGCGGGTTAAATGGCTAAGTCAGTACTAATAGCGCAAAGTACTAACGGCCAAAAGCTCTAAACGTTAATTACGTATAAGCCAAAAATTTTTACCACAAAAAGGAAACGGTATCGTGAAATCTCATTAGTGGAAATGAGAGAAAGGCAGCGAAAAATAATGACTCGATTTGCCGACTTGCTCATATTTTCATGATGTCCTGGTAGCCTTTTTGCGTTCTAAATATCAAGGGCATAGGGTTCAGAATGCTAGTGAGATGTTTTATAGAACAAAAATAAGTTTGCACGTCAATAAAGCGGCAGATGACAAAAAGTATGTTTATTGGTCGGGCCGCGCTGAATGGACGCGCATTGTCAGTAAATATATATAAACGGACGAATTTTTTCCATCGCATTTTATTCTAAATCTTAAATCTGTCCTGCATTAAAATATAGGTACGCATCTACTTAATTGGAATTAAAAAAACACATTTTAAAAGATAAAATTGATGGCATAGGCGTTAATTTGCCAGCGCTTAGATTAAAGAAAAATTTACTTTGCAACAATCCCGGGAATTCGCGCTAGTAACTGGTATGTATCATAGTGACCACTTCCCATAAGGTGAGTTGTCTACCATTCTAAGCGACTCCAAAAAGAGGAAGTTCTCTATTCGACTGTATATTTTTTATGTGTTACCTACTCATAACTGTTAAATTCTGTCGGGTGTTCCGATTTTTATAATCCTTTTTTATTCGAAAACTGGTGCTTGTCCTCTAGTCCCATATAAATTCATATATTACTCATAACTTCTGACGGGGTGTTCCGATTTTTATAATCCTTTGTTATTGGAAAGCTGGTGCATGTCTTTTGGTCCCATATAAATTTGAGCGTCATGTGACGGGTAGTTTTTGGGCTATCTCTACATATCGATTTTGGAGTCGGTTAGGTTATTTTTTTAAGTTCCATAAATTATAATACAGATACACAGGTTTCTCACAGCTACCCATGAAGGAAATAATCTTAAAATTCGGCACAACAGTTTGCCCCTATCCGTAGTAGGTACCCAATTACAAAAGTATTTTAAAGCAAAATGGACTGATGAACAAATATTGGACCGATCGAAACTCAACTCCAGTTCAACCTTTAATCATCAACGTAAGCGTGATTTCACGTCTCAATGCGTTTACGGTGTGTAGTCTGTACGCAGGGCACAACGTCGTTAGGGATCTGGGAAGCGCCTTTGTTGCCCGCCGTAAATGAATTATCGTCGATGTGAAGCAAACGCGCTTTATCGATTGTACGAGAATACGCTATGCGCTCCAAAGGATCTTGATTCTGAGCTTGTGAATATAAACATACAAACTGCTGTTTGGAGTATTGAAAAGAAAAACCCATTTAAAGATTCTTGGAAACCCGTAATTATCCTGTTGGGTTCGGAGCTCCTCCCACAATGTCTGAAGATTAAGCCTTCTTCCAGGTGTAGCGGCGCGCATTCCTGCAGTAACATGAGCGCGCGCCTCACATGATATGCTGACCATAGTATTACACCACATGCACCGAGCAAAGTAAACAATAGACTACGTCATACGCGTCACTCTGAACTGGCCAATCAGAAGACGCATCCTCAACCGCGCTAACGAAGATTCTACAGTATCTAACATATATACAAATGGTCCGGAGTTAACATCGGACCGCGGTCCCCAGGCAGTGACATCGCCTGGCGGGAGATCTCCCCTTTTCCTCCACACAGGATTTACTAGTTTTCAATACACATATTGAAAATTAAAGGCGTGTGCATATTTTAAACCCTGGTGACCTTGTTTGGGAGTTTATTAATTAAAAATCCAAACTAGTTGAGTCTAGGAGTTTTTTTTGTGGTCAAAATATCCAGGCATCAATGAGTGATGGGCACTTGGTACCACCATTTTAAGTGAAATTTTCCGGTGATTCTCGGTGGTCATACTGGGTTGTCCTACTGGTATGGCCAGTGAGAATGTGTGTGTTGAGATTTTCTCACTGGTCATACTACCTATTAACACCAGAAATGTAGCATTTTCTTTCATCCTATATATAGCTGTGGCGGTACCGTCAAGCTAAAAGTCAAATGTGAATATTTAATTTTGTGATAAATAAATAATCATGTTCTTAAAACATTTTTTGAAAATGGGTTTTGTATAATTAAATGTGAAGGAAAATATGTGTATCCTACTAATCCTTCCTTCCTACTAATATTATAAATGCGAAAGTTTGTAAGGATGTATGTGTGTGTGTTTGTTGCTCTTTCACGCAAAAACTACTGAACGGATTTTCATGAAACTTTGCAGTAATATAGCTTAGACATCGGAAAAATATAATTTGTTAAAATTTATAGAGATTTTTGAAGGGACTGGTTTCCCGAAGCGAAGCGAGGGCGGATTTACTAGTTTTTAAATAAAAATACTTATTCATGTGGTAATTTGACATCGAAAGACAAACATGGTAATAAACATGGTAAAGTTTTGAGGTTACATGAAAAAACAATTATCTAAATCTATATCTACATCTATACATATAAATAAAATTGTAGGGTCTGTTTGTGTTTTCAAAATAACAATGTTTTTTTCCAGTTGGTATGTTCGCCTGTCTCTTTGTCCGCGCTAATATTCGGAGTAGCTCAATGGTTTTATGGGACTTTCACTGGGAATTAGAGGAGAGTGTGGAGTGGTGTGTGACGCTATGTGAGGACAATAATATGTGTGAACAAACTCTTTCAATACAACAGTAAATTGTAGCGCGTGTGTAACTATTTTTTGTTTAAATGTTAACAGTAATTTACTAATAATATTTCGTTTTAAGGAATCGACGTTACATTTATACAAATCCCTACTAATTAATATTATAAATGCAAAATTAACTCTGTCTTCACACCGAAATCATTGAACAACAATAACAATTCAAAACTTCCTTAGTAATGACGTGACGTCATGAAGCCTGAATAAAATAAAAAATATATGCCTCTGATATCATCGCCAATCAACAATCTATATGTATAATAAGAGTGTAGAAAAGTCGTGTCTGTTTTTTTACGAAATTGACAAAACAAAACATGAAAACATAATAATATAGGGGGGGTTAAACATATTTAAAAAATCGGCCAAATGCGAGTTGCACTCGCGCACGAAGGGTTCCGTACCATTATGTATAAAAACACCAAAAAAATCTGGTCTGTTGTATGAAACCCTCACTTTAATATTTACTTTAGTTTTTTGTAGCCACATATTAGCCACAAGCAACGCCATCTCTTGGATCGAAAGGTAACTAATTTATCGCTGAAGCGTCGAAGCCATATTTCGACTTAAATATTTATTTTATTCAGTGTTTTAGTATTTGTTGTTGTAGCGGCACCAGAAATACATCATCTGTGAAAATTTCAACTGTGTAACTATTACGGTTCATGAGATACAGCCTGGTGACAGACGGACGGACGGACAGCGAAGTCTCAGTAATAGGGTCCCGTTTTACCCTTTGGGTACGGAACCCTAAAAATCAACTGTTATTCATATGAAGCCATAGATTTATTATATGCATAACTAAAGATCGGCAATTGTATCACTTGGACGAAACCAAAAATGAATCGCCCTCTGTCAATGTCACCGCCGAGCGCGACGCCTTCCTGGTGGTTTTTATATCTAGAGGAGTCACATCCAGGTACCACACAAGTAACTATCACTAATTAACACTACAAAGAACGTTATTCCACACAGAAATGTAAAAACTAAATTAAGTATTTTGAGAAAATTGAGGAACAATTTTTGACAGGTGCCCGCTAAGCCCGCTATGCCGTCTAAAAATTGGTTTCGTCTATTAATCTATCTCGCTCTGCCATACGTGTATCATATGTTTTGCTCTTTCGCATTTCCAATCTATCTAAACGTCAGTGTATGCTACATCTATATATGGAGCAATATATAGGCTACTATTTATCCAAGAATTCTCGCGGGGTCGGGATTCACGAAAAACTTTGTGACACATTTGAGTTCCACGCGGGCGAAGCCGCGAGCACAGCTAGTGTTATATATTACTAATTAAGTTATTTTAAATTACTTCTTTGAAGGCAGTTTTTTAAATTAATCAAGATATTTAATGATATTCTTATTCCATAAAAACTGTTCAAAAACATTCCTAGAGCATATTTATTTCATATGTTTATTGTCCTTATAGACTTGTATAGCTCACTTTTAGCTTGACTGTACCACTGCAGATATATACAGGATGAAAGAAAATGATAAATTTCTGGTGTTAATAAGTAGTATGACCAGTGAGAAAATCTCAACACACAAATTCTCACTGGCCATACCAGTAGGACAACCCAGTATGACCACCGAGAATCACCCAAATTTTCGCATATTCGGTGTCGTTGTACCATAGGTAGTTATCATTCGTAGAGGAATATGTTGAAGCGATGGCGTAGTTTGATTTTCGGAAACTTGTAAAAAACTTGCTTCGATAAAATCATTTCATTTATTTCAACTTTATTCTACTCCATTGTTTTTTTAGTTGATAACGGGACAATCCTATAAAATATAACTAAGTAATAGCAGTGTTTTACCTGAAAATAAAACACATATTAAATACTTACCTTATTTGAAGCTTACTAGATTGAGAGAGGCGTGCAGTTGACTCAGCGGAAGTATGCCCTCTTTTTCTCTCTTTTTATGTTGTTTGATCCATCTATCTCGCTCGCACATCCGGTTTCCCTTACCACCAGGGGTTTCCGCCATAAGTTTTGAACGCAATATGGCTGACTTCTAAAATTCATTGAGTCGATAATCTTACCAGGAAGAAATGAAAAAGTAAGCTTCAAATAAGGTAAGTATTTAATATGTGTTTTATTTTCAGGTAAAACACTGCTATTAAACACTTGACCGTTATTTGAAGCTTACTAGATTGAGACGTGTTTGTTATCTCCTGGTGAGGAAAATAGGTACGCCAATGTGATAAAAAAAAAAAACTATAGATGTGCAAGAAAAACATGTTATGTATTCCAAAATCAGTAATGTAATGGTAACATAAGGTAATTAATAATTTACACCAGATGGATCAATTGATTGAGCTTAATTCACTAAACAACATTATATCACAACTTTGATTATAAATCATTAGAGATTGTGTTAAATACTCCTGTAACACTACATTTTTCATTATTTGATGAAATAACTTCTTTACAGTAGTAGCGGGTAAAAGTATTCTGCGACTTCCAATTGCCCCTTGCGAGAATTTCGTCTAAAGGATGATTGTCAGACCAACTCCTAGAAGCCACAGCTGATCGAAGAGTGCCGGGTGATGCAACTACTCCCCCTTCTAATAGTAGTGTTTTTACCCAACCTGCAATCACTGTGCGCGATGCAGCCTTTGGTTTACCTCTTAAATTAATAAACAAATTAATAAGACCCCCTGATTCACGTCTATCTTTAAGGAGGTAAATCGTACGCTTTACCCAGAATACTGGGTTTAAGTTTTTATTATCAGGGTTAGAATTTAATCTCCATCCAGACTGCCTATATGTAGCAGTATCCGTTTTGGAACCGAAAATCGGCCATAAAATTAAGTGGTCAGTAAGGTCAGATAGATGTTTAGAATCTACTGCTAATAAGGTTAGATCATGGACCCTCCTGCCTGAACAAAGAAGAAGCAATGTTGCTGTGTGTCTACAAGTAGCAAAAACATTGGAATCATTTACTGAGTAACTTTCTAAATAAGAAACAAGCTTGTTAATGTCCCAAATTTCACGTTTACTTGATACAGGGTTTTTCAACGCTATTGATTTTAAGACATGATTGACTAAAACATGGGAGGCTAAACTACCCGAAAGCTCAGCATTACATAAAGTAGAAACGACCGATTTATGAAGCAAAATAGTATTATAGGCAAAGCCGTTTATGATATATAGATCTGCTAAAAAACGAGCTAGGTCTTGACCTGTTGGATGTAGGGGGTCCAAGTTATGTTCATTTGTCCATTTAAGCCATCTGTGCCACGCTACTTTATAGGTTCTTTGGGTAGATGTACGCCAGGCAGATTTCAAAAGTTGTATTTGTTTTTCATTCCATTCCGTTAAACACCGCGACCACCCCCACACTTCCATACTTCCAGAGTCATTTCGTGAACCTTGGGAGGAGGAAGGCCGGTCGTGGTGTCCATCAGATAAAGGTGGAGTTTTTGGATTGTGAACGGGGACGTTAACGCTCTGTTTTTCAGGTCCGCCCTCCAAAAGACTCGCTTCCACCGTGGAACGACTAGGAGAAATACCCCTGTCGCCGAGTTGAGGTGAGTTAGCACCTTGGGTATTAGGTAAGGTGGTGGGAATATCCAAGCCAGCGGGTAGGTCCACGTTCGCGAGAATGCATCGTGAAACATCGCCTCCGCATCTTTTTGATCTAAGGAAACATAGTTCTCCACTACTTTCGCCCGGCTTGATGCGAATAGGTCTATCATTGGCACTCCTAACCTCCTGAATATCTTGTCTGTACATTGAGGTAAGAGATGCCATTCCGGTGGAGACCGGTATCGAGACAGGTGGTCTGCATGGGTGTTGTATTTCCCGGGAATATACTGTGGAGTTAGGTGTATTCGATACCGGTTTAGCAGACAATAAATCTCCTCGGTTAGTCTTAGTAGCGCTTCGGATCTGGTACCTCCCTCGTTTCGTAGAAAAGCTACAACAGTTTTGTTGTCGCATTGGACAAGGATTGTGGATTTGTACAGCTTGGGACCCTCCAATTTGAGGACCTTCAGAATCGCAAGCATTTCCTTTTGGTTGCAATGAAGGTGTTGTTCTTGCTCTGTCCATGCTCCTGATAGAGCACGACCGTCTATTTGAGCACCCCAGGCAATATCCGAGGCATCCGTGGTCAGAAAATGTGAGGCTGCTGGATAATGGATTAGGGAGGCCCGATGACAGTTTAGTAGCCACCACTTTAGATCTTCTTGAACTATTGGAGGTAAGGTGAAATTGGTTCTGTGAAGCTGTTTCATTATGGTGTTTAGGAACATCTGTGTGTTTCGAAAGTGAAGCCTGCCTCTCGGGATTACGAAACTGGCAAAGTTCAAAAGGCCTACCAAACTCTGTAGTTCTTTTAGGGTCGTTTTGCCTTTGTTCAATAATTGCTGCATGTTTTCTTTTAATTTTATGACCTTTTCGGGAGGCAACGACTTCTCGTTGAGCCAAGGGTCCCATAAAATCCCGAGGAAAATCAGTGTTCTGCAAGGGGAGGTTACAGACTTTCGGAAGTTTATTTGCCACCCCAGATACTGCAAGCGGTCTAATATCATTTGAATGTGAGTCCGTAAAATGTGACAATCTTGATGAGCCACCAGAAAGTCTTCCAGATATACCAATATTCGGATTCCTTCGCTCCTCAAGGTTTGGGCAACCCAATTTGTCAGGGATGCGAATACTTTGGGTGCTGTGCTGAGGCCAAATGGAAGGCATGTCATTTGCAACAAGTTTTCTTGATATATCAAACGAAGATAACGTCTGTGAGACTCGGCTATCGGCAGATTGAAATAAGCTTGTGAGAGGTCCACTTTTCCCAGCCAATCGTTGGGTTGCAGGAAGTCCGGGACACGAAAGACATTTACAAGCCTGAACGGCTTCGTGTGTACAAAATTGTTGAGTTTTTTGAGGTTGAGAATCGGACGGCTGCAGCTCTCGTCTTTTGGCACCAAAAACATTGTGGATATAAAACTGGGGGAGTGTGGTACTATCTCGAGAACTTGTTGTTTTATCATTTGTGCAATGATAATTGTCATCTTTTCGGATTCTAATGTCGAAGTTTGACCGAGACTGTTGGGTAAAAGCAGTGGAGGTTTTTTGCGAAACGGAATGCGATAGCCTTTTATCATTCGCAGGAGAGCATCCGGTGCGCCCAGCTCTTTCCATCGATCCACATAATGTATAAGTTGGCCCGCCTTGAAAGTTGAATTGTCAGAATCGTCTTCGTTTACCTCCTGCCTGGCAATCGGAGGCTGAAGTTCGCTTTCTATTGTATTTGACCTGATCTTGTTTACTTGATCTTTGTGAATTTCCACGGGGGCGGAAAGATCCACGAAAGGTGTGATTTCCGGCGCGTGCGCCTTTATTAACGGCAGTATTTCCCTGCGAGGGATGGCTATGAGAACAACCATGCGATGGTTGGTTTGAGCACGTAGGATGCGTTGAGCAACATGCGTGGTGTGCAGTACCCTGCGAGGGTCCAGAAAAATTAGCTGATCCCTGCGAGGGATAGCGCGAGGCTATTTTAGTGTCCGCTTGTGGAGCAGATTTATAGCCGGAAGTTTTATTATGGGGTAAAAAAGTCTTTTTAACACCACCAAATTTTTCCAAAGTTGCTGTGAACATCTCAGGGTTAAAAATAAATTGATTCGAGGGCGGAATTTTGCGTAAAGCGGACTTCATAAGTGGATCTCGTACAAATTTTGTGACTCCATCTCTACGCATCTGAATAGTTTCCGCTCGATGTCCACAGATCAGCTGGAGCATGTCGGAAGAAACCTTTTGGTATTCTCCTTCCGAAAATAGTTCGGTAATTTTCTCATGCAACTGGTTAGGAGACAAAGTACCTTTCTCATGAGCCCAGGCGATGAGCTCAGTCATGCTACATTGCAGCATCTCTCTTTGCTTTAAAAAGCAAAAAGTGAGAGCACCATAAGCCTTGTCGGCATATGCTAGGTGGCGAAGGGAATCATATGCCTTGACTTCCTCATTGGTCTCCAAATCAGTAAAACCAGGTGTATGATTGTAGGATTTTTGCACTTCTGAGTATCTGACCTCGGACCACTCAGGTTTGTCAAAATGCTGAACACCTTGCAAGACCTTAACAAATGATTCGGGTGCTTTTTGCATAGCCGGTTCTTTTAACTTAACCTGGACATCGAATTTAAAAGTATGCGGGTCGTTGATTGTATCGTTTTCAAATTCCGAACCGTATAACGATCTACGATCATGGTCCATGAGAGAAATTTCGTCATGATCGTCAACATTTCGAGTAACACAAGGCGGAGTGTTAAATTGTGAGGCACCAATACCGTCCCCATGAAAAACGCGGCTTTTTAACTCACTTATTTCATTCGATAATTTTTGTAATAAGCTCTTACTTTTATTTTTGCCTCCCCTCCTTTTTTTATGGTGACGGTGATGGCGCCTTTTCTTACTTGATGACCCTGACGATGAAGAAGTTGACGACGTTGAACTGCTAGCAGATGTCGAACTGGAGCTCCTCCGATCGACACGCTTGCGTGGTTTCGATCCTCCATTCTGCAAGCCCGACGGGCCCGGAACTGCTATATTATTATCTTGATCCGCCATCTTTAAGCAAATAAGCAGCGTATGATAAGCAGTAAAAAGCACTGTTTAGGTAAACGCACTGTGTATTAAATTATTTTAGATCAACAGTAATTGAAAGAAGGTAGAACAAAAAATAATGGAGGTAGAATAGAATAGAATAGAATAGAATACTCTTTATTGCACACACTAAAAGGTAACATTTACAATTATAAAAAATTTTGAGTAGTAGTACAAAAGGCGGTCTTATCGCTATAGAGCGATCTCTTCCAGACAACCTTTGGGCAGAGGACACAATAAAAAGTAAGAAAGAGGAAGGGTGCACGACAAACAGTAAGAAATAACATACATTCTGACAGGAAATATTTGAAACATACATATTAAAAGAGACTTCATAAACAAAGAAAATTATGAAATAAGTAGGTCGAAAAATAAAAAATAAAATAAATTACGAAAGAGCCAGAGGGTTGTTTATCGTGCATAGAATGTTAATATTTATCATTGCGTAGTAATATTTATGGCAAAGCCGAACGGTAACACCGTTGTTTTAAAAACTGCTTTACCCTAACGCAATGGATGCACGTAAACCATACCTATAAAATAGGAAAATTTTAAATGTACTTACAGCAGGTTCGTTACACTCACTTACGTAATTTGTATTTGTATTCACAACAAAAAACAAAAATTCGAACGCACTGTTAAAGCACTTTTAACACAACTGCTCTCTGCGGAGAATTTGACGCCAATGAATTTTAGAAGTCAGCCATATTGCGTTCAAAACTTATGGCGGAAACCCCTGGTGGTAAGGGAAACCGGATGTGCGAGCGAGATAGATGGATCAAACAACATAAAAAGAGAGAAAAAGAGGGCATACTTCCGCTGAGTCAACTGCACGCCTCTCTCAATCTAGTAAGCTTCAAATAACGGTCAAGTGTTTAATATAGGTATACGGAGTACGGAGTTATTTTTTATGTTGAAAATGTAAAGAATATATATTTGTTCTGTAGAGATAACAAAACATTCCTAAATGAAAAGGTGTAGGGTTGGATATTTCAAAGAAAAACGTAATGAGGTTGACATAATATCTTGATGGAGATACGCTTACATTGTTACTGTTTAAGCATTAATGTTATTCGTAAAAAACCACAACACAATAAAATAAGTAACTTGGCCAGGAGTTTAAAAATGCAGGCTGAAAGTGTCCTGGATAGTATCATTTTTTGTCAGTTTAATGATGTCCACATCCACATCGCTAAAAACAAATTTATTACGTGTACTCACGGTACAATGTAGCTTGTAGGCAAAATTTACATACGGCTTTTAAAATTCTAGTCGTCAATCTATATGATATAGTTGACCCGGAAGCCTTTTATTATTTTCAAGGATTAACAAACACCAACACGAAGTACCAATTTTAAATAAGTGATTAACCGAAATAATTGTGAACCAACACTATCGACAGCGTATTAGGTAGGTGCTAATGTATGTTCAAGAGTAGGTACTGCAATAGCACATGCCTGAGATAAGAGGAAATTTTTCCTACCAATAATATACATGCATCATCCGGGTTAATTCACCTAGGTAAGTTTGTCAGCCGTATATAGCACAGCACGGCTGATTGAGCTGTTACTAGTGATGCGTCAATTTGGCTCCGGCTCAGCCCGTCGCGCGTCGCAACGCAAACATGGTTATTGTACACACAGCCCCACACACACACACACACAGTGTGCACACAAGCTGTGAAATTTGAAACAGGCCCTGAAACTGTAGGCTGTAGGTCCTTTCTGAGGTATAATTTTAACGATATAATAACTTCGATGGTAGTTGCCCTGACTGCAGAGCGAGGGATTCTAGGTTTGATGTTTGATCCCCATTGGGGCAGATGTTTATTTATGACAGATAAATAATAAAAAAGCGTTTGTGATGTCTTATTAATTGTTCATGATGTATGCGACACAAGAAATCATAGATCCGACAGGGTCGGGATGCATTAGCAACTGCCCTGGTGTTGCTTATACAGGCAATGATGACTTATCATCAGGGGTCTGTTTTTTCAGTTTTTCAGGGTTCAAAAAGGCGGATGACCCGTAACTTTTAAGTGATTTGTCGAATGCTTTAAAAGGGTCCATGTCCTCGGAAATCGGTCAAAGGGTTTCGAATTAAGGTGTATGTTCTCAATTATGATTCGGTAACAGAATTGTGTAGTGATGTTGAAGTTGCGTCAGTATCCGTATTTGTGGAATCTTACTTTTGATAAGGGAAATTTAGCGACAGCGTTAACGGTAGGTCGTTTAGTGAGTGATCGCTAGCAAATATTCATGGCCGCTTCCCCCAAAGTAGAGATGTAACGTAGTGTCGTAGACGGTCTCGGTAGTTAGGTATAATTAGATAGTAGGCGGCAGAAAAACTAAATCTTCCACCAATTACATTGGAACAACGTGGTGGAGTATCCTCTAGGCCTTTTCAGTAATGATATGCGAAGTCCTATTGGAGTGTGAGTATCCTACATGTAAGTATATTTATTGTTTATCAGCCAGGATTACTACCAAAGGACTTATTTGACGTGTATAATAAATTAGCGAGCGTAACAGAGTTAAGTACTTGGGAAAATTAAATTTTGTGTTGGATAGGCACCATTATATATTTTTATTTATTATCACTTCAACTCACAAAGTACTTACATCTTTATGGACCAGAGCCATAAAATATCCTCATTCGTATCCGTGAATGTCGGAAATTCTGCATCCGCGACATCCCTGCTGAGTAAAAATGGAGGTGTTTGTTTGAGAGACGCGTCATTTCATACGGATATTTCAAGGGCGCGTTCATTACGAGAATGAAGAATCCATTTACAAAATCAGAATTGAAAATTTTCAATTAATGGACTAAGTACGTGTTTACAAGTTAAAGTAGGTATTTATAATGTATTTGGAATGGATTTTGCTCATGTTAAGGTTTACTTTTTAACACAAAAATTAATGTTGCAGCGCTCATATGAAGTACTCGTAAATACCTAAAGCTCCATTATCATGAGGTGTCTAACAGTTTCTTGCACTTGGTAAATTCTGCTGATAAAACCTAATAGCTCTACATTTTTTTTCAATTAAATACAAGCTAACTTCGGTTACAAGACCAGTCTTAGAACATCACTAGCACAAACAGGCCTTGTTAGCTCCGCGTCGGTCAACGAACGCTGCAGCTAAATTGACGCTCCTGGTAAAGCCCAGCCAATCAACCATAAGTCCACGTAGGTTAGGATTTGTGCCGCACTCGGTACTAATAGCTCTGAATTCTGATATTCGACCTATAAACCCGGTGGACCAAATTCAGGCCTGCCGCGCAAGCATTGTCGTATATTAATTATTACCATAATAATATAATCTGTCATACAGCACTAAGAAGGATAATAATATTGTTCAGTGGTGATCTCATGAAATAGGTAGATAATATTATTTAAATTACTAGCGAACCGCCCTCGCATCGTTTCGAAACCCGTAAGTATCAGCCCCGTAGGTCCCGCTCCAGTAGGAATCTCGGGATAAACTTCCGATCCCGCGGGATTTTCGGGAAGACAGACTTGTTACTTTTATATTAATATGTTTGTTTAGAAGTTTTTCCCGCGTAAATTCGGATCCTGCGGGATTTCCGGGATAAAAAGTATCCTATGTGTTATTCTGGGTTATAAACTATCCGTGTACCAAATTTCATCTAAATCCATTCAACCGTTTTTGCGTGATTGAGGACCAAACATACAAAGTTACAAACATACAAACACACGAACTTTCACATTTATAATATTAGTAGGATAATTTAAATTGCTACCTACTATTAGGGAGTCTATTGAGAGAATATTCTCAATACAGCAAAATGTACGCCACAAAAATATGATTTTAATATATCATTATATCAACTGCCTTTCTTCATTATTCATCATTCATTAGGTATCCTTGCCGGTCTGGCGAATAATGAGACAAGGATATCTTCGATATCATTATGTTCATTCCATATTCCCTGTGCGGTTTGTAGCAGGTAAGTATGTACAATAGATATGACTAACAGGTTTATGTATGCCCCAGCTATATACCTAGTGAACACATACCCTCAATTATTTTACATATCTACATGACCAATTAGGAAGCCACACATAATGCTATGGAAAAAATAGAATAGGCGCAAATTAAGACAGGAAATAAATATTCCGGCACTCTGGCAATCTCCCACCGTTTCAGAAAAGTGCCATATTAAAGAGACGAATTCAGTAAGTAAATCCGAGTAACGTGGAGTGAATTAACGTTGCAGCCAATACCCTCTGAAAGTTGAAATTGCCGGAAGGCTCCACACTCACTATTACTATATTCATATTATGCACTTGGCAACGTGCCCTAAAAATCTCTGCAATTTTTCACCCAACACTTGCCAACTGAAGTGAAATAGGCCTGATGTGCAGCTGAAAGGCTAATTTCGCAAAATGCATCCTCTCTGAAAGTATTCATGTTAACTAGGAAATTTTACAGGCATTCAGAGTTATGAGCATTATGCAGGACACTGACCAATCGCAGATGATTAAATTATTTATGAAATTATGGTTTTTTTATTTTTTTTATAATCGCTTCGGTGGCTTAATCAATAAACCGATATACCTACACATTAGTGTAAGCCATTAAGAAACATTATTTGACGACCAAAAAGAAGAGCTTTTCTTTTCTCAATAAAAAGAGGGTAACATAATTAAATGATCAGTTTTTTCTGTTCTCAGTCTGGGCTGGGTGTTGTCAATACCGCCCACGGTACCGTCCATGACACAGAGAATGAGTGTATGCTACCCCTCTTATAAGTTTCACCTGCCCCCTTATTATGAACTCTTAATTCCAGGCAGTTTACTTTCACAGCGTGTGGGTGACAGAGACAGCGCCTTACTGTAAGGCGCTATCTCTGTCACCCACACGCTGTGAGAGATAGCGCCTTACAGGTAATAAGGCGCTGTCTCTGTCGCCCACACGCTGTGAACGTGAACTGTCTGGAATTAAGAGTTCATAATAAGGTCCCTGTCTGTCTGTGGCACTGCAGCTCCTGAATTATTGAATCTATTTGAAGCGGTTTGTTTTTAATCGAATACCAGTTTACTTGCGGCGATTTTAGCTATGTTTGGTAGGAATTGGTCCAGTGGTTTGAAGAGTATCAGCTCTTTTCAAAAACGATGTAAAGCTTTTTTAGCATAAAATTGAATTATTGGCTATACCTACCTATATGATGAAGATTTGTTCAGGCATTTGGTGATCATCAGATCAGACCATTACAGGATTTTCTTAGTTAGGGTTTTTTTATATATTTTAAACTTAGTTATTTATATTTCAAAGTTCTTGTACATAGTGATTGTGATAACAATTCTACTTCAATGTTTAGAATAGTAAGTTAGTATGTTTCGCAATGGTGTAGGTACAATAAATTGTCGCTGTATTGTGTTCTCAGGTATTCTAAAAGTTGGGAACCAGATTTATCCGGCTCGGCTGCATTCACGTCAGCGCAGTGCCGGTGCTCCGTAACTAAGTTCGGCGGCAGTTTCCACATTTGTTCGTACCTTTATTTTTATTTGCTTGTTGAACTCGTCGTTACATGTTAGGACTACGAGAAGTAGTACCGCACACACTCGCATGTGCGCGTTCCTTTGTATTTGTACCTAGATTGTACGAATGGTCACAGCTTTGATATCTAATAATCAATTATGTTTTAAATATCTAGATTGAGCGTCGCCCTACAATGAAAACAAAAAACAAGGCAACATTATCATGCATTATCAGCATCATTATCAGCATGTGTGCGTAATCTGTGCGTAATGATATAAAAATTGTGGCTAACAGTTAGCCACAATTTTTGACACGTTTTCGCGGATTCGATGTTCCATCTAGATATTTAAAACATCAAAGCTAATAATAAAGTAAAACCAAGTTATCTTTGAAATAAAGATAGGCGCTGTCGGACGCATTGGCATATTGTTTTAGGCATATTGTTTGGCTGAACCTATTTTGATACGGTTTTCAGCATCGTGTTTATCAGACTTAGGAGAAGGATTTAGGAATACTAACCGCGTTTAACTGAACCGATTTTTATTTTTCGGCGTTAAAGTCAGTCCTATTTTGTTAAAAGTTATTTAACCAATGACTATTTTCCCAATGCAATTACCCAGCCATAAACTGAAATTCAACAGCGCGGTCAAATAATTATCCCGACCACCTTAGTGGTTGGTACCTAAATTCATTAGGCGAAACCTAAAATTAATTTACGCGCATCGCTAACAGCGTAATAGAAATAGTTAACCGTTTCAATTGGTAAGCGAATGGGTGCTTCACGTACATCGGATACTTGGTAAATTATTAATTTACCCAAAATTAAATTATGGTAATATAACCTGTTTGTGGCTTTGGGTTTCTTCCCGCAACACCTGGAAAATCAGTTTATATTTATTTATTTTATGTACGTTTATTTACGAATAAAACTGTAGGTACAATTTACATTGAAACATTAAACCAGGAATAAGTATATTTATTTATAAATATATGTTAATTGGAAGTTTTTATTGACGCCTATTAACTTAAATAATATTTTGTAGTAGGTAGGTAAGTAGTTTGTTTAGGGACGTTTCCAAATGTTTGAAATTAACAGGATTTAGTTTTGAGTCTGCAAGCTTTTCATTACCTAAATAGTTACATGATTATTGTCATAAAATTGACAATTTTTACAATTCAAATAGTGCCTACTCTAATAAATTCAAACAACATCAAAGATTTATGAGGGAGACTAATCAGCACCTTTACAAAGGATCTGTCGCGTACATCCATCCTCAAATATTTTAGTAGGTAATTTTATTTTATTTTAATAGGTACCCTATCCAATTTTTACCTCAACTTAATTAATTCCTTCACTAATAAACTCCGGCGTCCTGCTTACCTTTAGAGTTTAGAGACAATATTGAAGTCCTCCAATTCACCGGCGTGTCTTTATATTTTAACATTATTTACGAAACCTCTCAAATATTTCATATCACGGGCAAAATTCGGAGGATATTGTCACGTAGCGCCTTCAATATCGTCACGGGACTGTCTAGGGTTCTTTTTAATCAAACAAAAAAAGTTACGGGGAACTCCGTAATTATGGGGCTGACATATTGTGCGAGGATTTTCTTTTTACAGAAAATGTAAGCACTTTTCTCGGCTTCCATCAACGGCCGGTGCGGGCCTCTTCCTTGCATTGAAGGAGCCTAGAGCATACTCCACCACACTTCTCCAGTGTGGATCGGTGGCAGAGTTAGTAGCCAACCCAAGTATCGGAAGCTTTCATACCGCCCTAAGGCATATCTTATGATAACAACTGACCGAACAGCGTCTACGTCTTACGCCTCCTCAGTTATAGTCCGTTTTTTTTCGCTGCGGACTAAATTGACATTAGCTGTGTTGCCACTTTTTTGTGAATCATTAATAGTGATGTGCCTCTACCGTAACTTTACGTAATTTACAATCTAGTATCGTTTTTCGGTATTAATAAAAATATGTCTTTAAAATAATATAACCGACAGGCATACCTATATAATGTACCTTAACCTTGTTATTGCGTATTCTTCAACAAGAAGTCAATAATTTTCGTATTTACTTAGTGTAATACGTAATTAAAATTAATAAATATATTTTTTATCTGAGATACTCCATAGTTACCATGATTTGTGAAAGATTCGTCTATTATCAAATAAAAATAAAATTATCTGATAAAAGTAAAAAGTTACGATTCATAAAACCGGTATCGTAGAACAACACTACCTACTATTAAAAAGCTGGTATCATTATTTCGAAAATTGACATTTGCATGTGTCAATTTAGTCCGTAGCGAAAAAAACGGACTATAGGTAGGTAGAAGAAGAAACCCTCGCTCCAAAACGCTGCTAAAGGTTGAAGCCATGCCATACTCGAAAACACTAACACACAGACACAAACAGAGTCATACACGCAAACAAACAATACTTATTAGTTATTACTTACGCGTATTACACGAGAATACGTGTGATACGCATCTGACCGTTTAGATACCTGGTAGATACCTGAGTTATTATTCAAACGCTTTTGTATTAGCAAATAGATTATTAAACTAGGTACTAGAGAACCACCCTTGCTTCGCTTCGGGACCCGTAGGTATCGGTTTAAAGATCTTTATTTCTCATTAAGATACAAATATCACTTACATGAGAACAATATTAATAGTAACAAAGTATTAAACCCGGTGTGGGTAGTTTTGTATTTAATACGGTGAAGTTGCGGCAGTTCATGGTGTATGGTCCAAGTGAAAATTTAGTTATTTTACCAAAAGAGTAAGTCCGCTTGCAATATATATGCAGTTAGTTTCTTCTTATATATTTCAAATGAGCTCGCCTCTTTGACGTCTTTAGGGAGCTTATTGTACAGTTGCGCCCCCGAAAACGTAATAGATCTTTTACCATAGTAGGTTCTTGCCCTCGGTAATGCAATTTGGTTAGCACGCCGTGACGCATATTTATTTATAGTACATTTCGTCGTGAAAGTGATGTGTGAATGTGTAAGCTTATGTATTACTTTATAAATATATATGCAGGTGTTGTATGTGTATAGTTGTCTAATAGTCATGAGATTTGTTTCTTTGTAATTTTTTTTTTTATCAATCAATCTATCAATTTATCAATCGCATAGGTCATGCCAAAAGTAGCCTATGTGTTATTCTAGAACATAACCTATAACACTGGCAAGTTTCATCCAAATCCGTCTTGTATTTTTTTCGTGAAAGAGTAACAAACGTCCATTCTCACAAACTTTCGCATTTATAATATTAGTAGGATTAGTAGGATGTACCTAATGACGTAAATCATAATATAAAAGCGAATAAATCTTCAGCTCTTTCAATTTAGCTGAGTTCAGGTACACATTCTACACATCTAAAATGTTGTATCAATAAAATTGATGAGTTTTTCAAAGTCCTTCGTTTTATAGCGGTCTGTCGGCGAGCAAAGCCGATGTACTCCGCGGCATAACAATGTAATAACTCTGAGGCCCTCACTGTAAATATTGTCGTAAATGTGCGGGGAACGAATTTACTAGCTCGAGAAATTTCAGTTTTATTGTCATTTTCTATTACGGAGAAATACATTGCGTTTAGCTTTATTTTAAGTGCTACGAATTTCATGAACGTTTTTATTGATGTGCTAAATTGGATTCTTTAAATACTTATTTGTAGATTTGTTTAAGAATTGTTTGTATTCTGAAAGAATTTGAGAAAAACTCTTTTTTTATAAACAACTCCGTAAGTGCATTTTGAAAAAAGGTTCGCGATATTAGGTATAAGTTGTTATTGTTCCTAAGACTTTTTTTAACCGACTTCTAGAAAAGGTTGAGGTTCTCAATTCAACTGTATTTTTTGTCTTTTTTTATACCTTTGTACTGGGTGATCAGATTGTGTTTTTTTTTTAATTAGAAAGATGATGCTTGTCGTCTATTTCTTAATGAGATTAAGCGACATCTGGCGGATAATCTATGAGTTATATGAACTTGTCAGTTGAAGTCGGTAATTTCTTTCGTAAAATAGGTTATTTTGCTCTCCGGTTTTGGCTTTCAAACTCTTTCCAAAATTATTATAAGTAAGGAGGTAAGTAGGTACGTATAAGAAGATATTACAGCATTTTTTTCAGCCCCTTTACACTTAACACTTTAAAAAGTGTATCAGTAAAAAACGAAAATAATCCATCTCGTTTATAAAAGAAGTAATTTTTAGTTTTTCCTATGTATCATAAATCTTTATATATCGTACAAACTAGCTTGTAAGCAAGCTCGTACAAGGGGCATTGGCTGCGAAATAAAACACGACTCTCAAAAACATTGAACTCTATATTGAATAGTCTAAAAACAACATTCAAAGTTACCTAACGACACCGTCTAGACTCCAGGATCATGTTTACGCAAGGATTTCCACGACGAAACTTAATTTATACGAGTAACATAAACATTTAACGACACGATTACTTTCCTTGAGGAATTTCGTTGCAAAAATATCCATTAGTAGGTATTACTTTTAACAAAAACTAATCCAACTTAATCAACCAATACACATTTTTAATTTTTTTCAAATAAGGCATCAATTTTTTACCAATTTAACTTAAACGAATTTTAAAAAATGGGGTTTTTTACAAATATATCTTATTTACTTATTTTGTTGGATCCATTTTTGCGCTTAGAAATAAAAATTAAATTATTATATTATGTATGACCTTAATGATATGTACATTAACTGTTTGGATTAAAAAAAAGTATTTTTAAAACGTAAAAATTACGTTTCAGTTATAATTAAACTTGTTAAAACAAATTTGAAAGAAATAATGGTTTTAAATATATAAATACAATTATAAGTTTTACTCAGTAATTAAAGCTAACATTGAATTTAAAGCTTCACATCGACTTACAATACGATAAACCATCCAAAATAATAGTAATTTATTAATTTTATTATATTTTTAAGACAATAAAAAGTACTTTTATTTTAAACAGAAGTAAAATATAAATTTTTACTCGAATTTCATACAAAAGATACATTCAAAGCGCAATTAGCCGATTTATTGAAAACAAAATGAACTGTTCATTATTGAAAATTATTTACAATTCCATGAATTTTACACAAGCTCGCTTCGGTTTTACACTGCACTTTCGAGTGTTACACTCAATCTAATTCGTAATGATACATAAATTTAGCCTCAAATATAACCATAAATTAACTACTCGTATATTTTTTCAAAGCTTGTGTAAGCATTTGACTAACTTCACGCTAAATAAAGAAAATATATCTTGAAACGTCTTCGATAAGGCATCAGAAGGAAAACATGTAGGTACTTGTAAGTGAATATAATTTGACAAGGGTCAACTGATGAATAAAGACGTAGTTTGAAATTTTCTATTTATTGTAAATGTAAAAAAGTCTAATTACTAAACTGTAGCAAACATGGACGCCGGACTAACCATGGACCTCATATTAAATAGTATTGTCCATCATTGTGCATATAGTTTTATACGTTACGTATTTATATCACAAAGAAACAACATCAATACACGCCTAACTACTGAGAATAATTAACTATTTCATTTACCTATTTCACATTTTTAAATCTTAGAAAATGTTGCATGTGAATGCTAAAACACATCAAATCGCCGAACTACTTTTGTAATTATCTCTTATCAATATTTACATCGCTTTAGAATGTCAGTGATAGAAAACAAATTTATAAGATTAATTTTATTAATGTATATGAAAACCCACATTTTATCTATGAATATCAATCGCCTTTAAGTATACAATATGTAAATACCGTCTTAAATGTCTACTATACAATGAGTGTTCCATGATATACCGTGAGTGGAAATGAGCGTCTATTCGTTTGCCTCTAAACTTCCATTACTACACTTTTAATTCCCAATACTCCAATTTTCTATTTTTACTTTATCACAGGCATCACACGCTCTTAACCCTGGGGGTTACATTGCACCTTTGTTTCAAAACTACACTTTTAAATAGTCCACATTTTTAATAATTTTCCAAAACGAACTCTGTTCAGTTTTCTACTTATATTTTCACAATCCTCAAACAATAATTTTCCTTAGTGGAATCGTTATAAAGTCGATTATCGTCGTTGTTTTTATCATAAAACTCACATGAAACAGTGTTCGAATATACTAAATGGTCGCCGCATCACATATTTTAGTTCCACACACTACAATTTAGTCTTTAACCACCAGTCACTGAGGTGTTTCGCAGGGGACCACACTTGGTCCGGTAGTCTTTTATATGGACAATTTCAGAGAACAGAGGAACTGCTTTGTTTCCAAGGAGGCTACAGTTTGTTCTCGATGGGCGGTGGTCGCCTAGCAGTCGTGCGGCCACCTCGACGGGTGGCCGGCTACGGATCACATGACGCAGCAACTCTTCGCTCGTCCCTTTAGCTCGGCCTTCAGGTCCCGCTTGCTTTTGCTTCGTCCCACTTGCTGCTGAGAAAAAATAATGTGCTTTATTGAAAGTGCGAAGTGTCAAGTTAATTTTTTCTACACAACACTTAACAATTTAAAATTAATTAAATTCTAGCAAAACAATAAAAAATAATTAAATCTACATATTCCAATACAAAGAGTACGTTGCTCTAAATTATTTCTAAGTATGAGGTCTTCTATATCTTATATTTCTTATTTAAGTCTTACGAGATGATTTAAAATGAGTTGAGCTTTCAAATTGCAGGTACAAACCTGTTGTTTTATTTGTTGTTTGTTCAATTTTCCTAAAGCTGCCAACGCGGCGACCTCAAACGCGTCCTTCACGCCTTTGCTGGACGCACGCGCCGATGTCTCGACGTACGTAGTAGCCCCGAGTTGTCTGGCTACGGACAGAGCCTGGGGAAAGGAAAAAGATCCTAATTTTATCAAAACCTTGGAGAGATCAATGATAATCGTTTTACCAAAAACTATGATTATAGTGTTATAACTCATCGCAGTGTTGTACTTAGGATGCTTTTATGAATACGAAGATACATAAAGGATTAAGATAGTATCCTCTTTAAAAGAGATTTAAAAACAACTTTTTGATTCTGTTCGCTTATCTCGCATTTTTCTTTCTCTCCCTGGGTGGAGTGTTGACTGGGAGAAAAAGTTTTTTTAACGTAGCTTAAGATAAATAAGATATAGGAGTAAGTAAATATACAAGTTAGTACCTAAATAATTTGTTATACGTAGACAAATTATTGGAAAATTGGCGTAGCGTGGAGAATTTGTAAACTCGTGTGGAAGACCACAACTTTCAAAGTGAGTGTAAGGATTGTTGATACTTGTTACAAAGTTAAATGAAATAGGTTTTATTGCCATATTTTTCTTTATAACGATCCTCGTATTAGGGTGTACCTACATTATGACCGCTGAAATTACGGGAAAAACGTAATAAATTTTCTTTTTATTGTTAAGTTGGTTTTTAATTCCATTAAAGATATATATTCTGTGTGTATAATTCTATAAACCTCATTTTCCCTTCATGAATTACGTACTAATAAGGTTGCAAGAAGTTTATGTAATTTCAGACGTACCTTAACCGTTGAGAATAATCTACCAAATTAATGGCATGACATCTATAGATATAAAAATAAATGAATGGAGTTCGAAGTTCTCATTTGTTCTACATATTTAGGAAAACATACATTACTACACAGTACACACGTACATATATTATGTTAAGCCATCAGGGCAATACCCTTAATAATACCGCTCAGAATAGCAGACACGGTAACTTTACATCTGGTTTCCTCAAACAGCTAATTTTGAAAATAAACAGTCTATTTTCTCCCACATTTATGGAGCGTTAGACGAGACGACTTGCGATATTACGGAGATCGGATGCGATAGTGAAAGCATCAACAGGCCTATTACAAGTTATTATCGCCGTAAAGACTTTGGTCTCAATGACATATTTATGTCCCATTATACCTACTACCGTTTATAACTTTATTTGTTTTGTTAGATTAATTGCAATAATATAATATTAATATTATATTATATATTAATATTATAGAAATAACTTACGGGGGTATATATATCTAAGTATATAATGTGTATGTATTAATATAAGTAAATATGTGTATGTGTATATGTGTTAGGTATGTTATGTAGACATGTTATATTTTTCTTATTTTTTTTTCATCTAGTACCGCTCATCGTGTTTTTCTGTTTGGCCTAAAGGTTGGCTGGTAGAGAATGCAATTAGCATTAAGCCCGCCTTTCGTACCGTTATATTGTAAATAGTGGTCAATAAAGGTTAAATAAATAAATAAATATTAGTGTGATTATAAACTAGTTGTGCCGGCGACTTCGTTCGTGCGTAGGAGTTTTTCCGCGTGAATCCCGATACCGCGAGAATTAAGGAATAAAAAGAAGCCTATTTGTTGCTCCACGTAGCTCAGATTAAAAAAATTAAATTTCTCGAACGACTGGAAAATCTTAAGAAGTATTTATTGGTCGAGAATTCTTGTGCAACGTTTTAACGGACACCAAATATGGAACCACTTTGAACTACTATTGAACAATGGTTGGTGCATGATTTGTGTCTGTGAACGGGGTCTATGTGGTATGAAGCTATACATCTGTACTGGTATGATAGTGTATTTTATGTTAGTAAAAGTTATGCTTGTTCCATGGATCAATTACTCGTATACATTAGGTAATATCGCATGAAACCTTACCTTCTATAAAAATTTACTTTATAAATTTTTTTGTTTTATAATTATTGCTACGAGCTCACGATTTTCATTGTCTGTCAAAGTATTGGTTTAAATTATTATGAGTATCCGATCCTATACTTCGATGATACAAATAACAGTTTCTACGATGGACCAACACACAATTTTAAAGCTTATTATGGTGTTCACTAAGAGACATTTTAAAATCTCTGAGCGAAAACCCGATGAAAATTACAGCGAGTCTTCGCAACACTTTACTTAAAACTATTTTCATCTTTGCATCCAAGCGCTTTCTTCAGGTAATAAATTCTTCCTAGTACATCCGCTGACGTCGAATTTTCCACCCCGTCGTGTTACGAGGATATTGTGAAATAATGCTTCGTATCGCTAAGAATTTTATGCATCTAGTAAATATATTATACAGAGATTTATTGTAGAAACGCGAAGTGTGTTAGATACGCGTTTGGTTTACAGGATAATAAGGTAGTGGCTAATACCTAATGTAGGTTCAAAATATGCTGGAAAGGTAGGTAGAAGGTGACTGTCGTGATTCCTCAAGTTTATACAAGACTACGTCACCACTTAGGTACCATCAGCGAGTATTAACTTATAGATAACAATTTTTTTACAAAACAATAAATGACTTCAACGTCGAAATAACTTAAAAACGACTCGCCAGATGTCGCAAAAAACATACAGACGAATTGAAAACCTTCTCCTTTTTTGAAGTCGGTTGAAAAAATCCAAAGTATACGAGACTAAGGAAATTTAAATAAAGAAAAAAAAGAAGATATACAGATATAAATTTCGCATAATATATTTTCTTTGAGGAATGTAGGGTAGCACTAATAAGAGAGGGTTTTTGAAAATATCTCCCCTAAGGAGATAAAAAAACCGGCCAAATGCGAGTCGGACTCGCGTACGAAGGGTTCCGTACCATTAGGTATAAAAACGCCAAAAAAATCTGGTCTGTTGTAAAAGCCTCACTTAAATATTTAATTGTTTTATTGTAGCCACATATTACGCCCAACGCCATCTCTTGGACCGAATGGTAACTAAACTTACGTCGAATGTATGGACACCCACTTACATATTTATTTTATTCTGTTTTTTAGTATTTGTTGTTGTAGCGGCAACAGAAATACATCATCTGTGAAAATTTCAACTGTGTAACTATTACGGTTCATGAGATACAGCCTGGTGACAGACGGACGGACGGACGGACAGCGAAGTCTCTGTAATAGGGTCCCGTTTTACCCTTTGGGTACGGAACCCTAAAAAGAGCTCATATATACACACGCGAGTACAGTTACACATATCAAAAGTCACTGCATCGCTTCAGAAACACAACGCCGTAGATTTAAGATGAGCACGCTCATTCGAAAAACGAACATTATTCACTTTATGTCAGGCGTTTAAAATTCATGTTAGCTCTTTTATTCTGATATACAATTTTGTTCTTTACTGGGTTGTATAATAGCCTATAGAATCTTTTGTTATATTCCATCAGCTAGAAGGAAAACCGTGCTCGGACCGACCCTCTTTTTAAAGTAAACAAAAGTCGTTACTTCCTATTTGCCGGAACGAAATTTCCAAATAAACAATCTGTGAAGTAAATATAACTCTTTCATTGCGATGCGATTAATATTAAAACATTCTCAGAACTTTACGAGGATAAGTTGTAAATTAGTAGTGTTGTTTTGTTGCTACCTACAGCTAGGGTTGCCAACTTTTTTTACATAAAATAAAGTATATTTACGTCTAACATTAAATAGTATTTTAGAAAAATGAACAGTAAGTATCTTTTTTATTTACTGTTTAAATACATTTTTTTGCGGCTGCATTGCACTGAGCGCACTTTGACTTAATAAAAAATGTATGTGCGCCGCGGGTAAGTCTACAACCAAGTGTTAAGTATACCTAATTAATGCTGAAAACAGTATTTTGTATACTTAATTTTTGTTCAACAGTAAAAAGTACAATGAAGTGGAAAACCGTATAATACTGTTTTTATCAGAACAGTTGGCAACCCTAGGTGCAGCTGGGAGCCGGCAGTACTCCAGCGCTGCCAGTTAGTTTACAGGCCGTGAATTACGTTACGTAAACCCTGGAGTGCTTCTAGTAGTTACCCTCTTAAAAATGCTGAAAGGTAACACTATTTTGTAAGCACCACGGTCTATAATTAGTTTAAAGAAAAGAATAAGAAGATTTTAAACAATATTCTGAAAATAAAAAATAAATTCACGTGGGCGAAGCCGCGGGTGCACACCCTAGTAATGATATGAATATGTTACGCAACATTTCTTAATAAAAATATAAATATGAAAAATTCTCCTATTAAATAAAATATACGGTCACTGGACAGAGTGGTCATTGAAAGTAGTATGAGCATAATTTAATTATGTCTTGTACCAAATATTAGTTATATCTTAGCTACTTAACCGCCTAATAGGATGTGATTTTGTTGTATCATTATTTTTATTCTGAGTCATGCCACCAGCAACATTACACAACCAGCATCTAATTTTCATTTTCATTATAACATTTTTATAAGTTGCCCTGACAAGTACATGGTATTTTAAATTTTTAATAATATTTGTAGTTTTTACTGGTCTTTTGAGGATCCTGCTGATCCTGCAAGCATAATATTTCCCAAATAAGTTTTCTATGGATATGGGCCAGTATCATTTTCATTTTGATTGTAAAATTTTCTGATTTGATAGGTCATGAACAATATTTTGTTACCGTTTAGAATCACAATACTTACTAGCAATTCACAAACATGCTTTCTAATTTCTAAGCCTATGAGTATTTACATTTATATACTACATGATATGCTACAAAAGTGTAAATTTGTACGATAGGGTTAATCCTAGTGTCCCACAACACAGGGAATCCTAGTGTGGGAGCTAGTGGCTGTGTTACTATGTAGATGTACCATGTTTTTGTATAATAAATATTTTTTCATTTTTTCATGTACTTAATCATGAGTAATATTTTTTAAAATGCATTCTCAATAGTGGCCCATCATCGAATACTTAGTATGATTGAAATATTTTTGAAGTAGGTAACTTTCAAGAGATTATTTATCAATATGACCTACTTTCAAATGAAGATGGATACCTTATTCATTTAAGTGAATGAGGCCAATTCGCCAAAACTCCAATAACTTGGGTACATTACGTCAGTTTCACGTATTTACGGCAGTCTTCATTGGTGGCTTCTAGAATAATAATCGTAACTGAACTAGGGTAATTTTTTTTAATAGGGTAATTTTTTGTGATGATCATCGCACTACTAATGACTTGAGCTTTAACAGTTTGCAAGAAATTATTCGTAATCACATTTTATCAACATTCTTAATTACTGAAAATGTAATAGTAAAAAAATATACACTCATACCCCCGCAGGATTCAATAATGCAATAGCAAGGTGCTATAGACATTACAAATAACATTATCACATAAATATATCCGGGAATCAAATTCGGGCCCTGGGCTACCAACATCCACTTCAGGGCCGCTTCAAAGCGGTCAAGTTCGAAAAAACTTCGAAACTAATTCAGCATTTCGAAATAATGTAGATTTTTTTTCGTACGGTAAAAAACTGACATACAGTTTACGTCGTTCGAAATGCGAGTGTTATTTACGTGGACTAGAAATACGAGTCCGTATTAATTGGAATATTTTACGGCGCCCCAATTGCCGCTCTCAATTGATATTGCAAATAGCTACATTTACGTTCAGATATTTGGGTTCTTGAGCGTTCTCGCAAGAATTAAATATTTCAGCCTTTCATTGGAATTATTCGAAGCATAATTTTATTTATTTGCTCCACGTAGATATAATATCCTGGAACTGCCTTTGTAGCATACTTATAAAGTCCTTATAAAGCTATTGATATGAAAGCCAAAGGAAACAACTGCCTGAATAAACACAAACCTCCAAAACTTGACTTATGACCAAGAATTTTAGAATATTTTAGAACTGAATAGTTTGTATGAATTTATTATAACTCTTTGTTAGTTACATGAAATAAAGTTACGATTATAATATCGCAGAATGCCAGGACTGCTAGGGTCTAGCGCATACAAAACTGAAGTGCGCATATGTCAGCACAGAACAGATTACATATCACAGTACTGGTTCTTTAGAAGCGCGCTTGCCATTTGCAGCTAACAATGGAGCTTTCACACTTGGATGCATTCGGACGTCCCCGCCCGCCCCGTCAAGCTAAACGGGACTACAATCTACAATACGCGAGTAAATAGGCTGCTATTTAGTTATAGCAAGCTACTTAGGTTGTGGATTGTTTTGGGAATTTGGATTAATTGAATATATTATTATAAAAATAACAGGTATTTGAAGATATAGGTAACATAGTATTATGACAGTTTCCGTAAAAACTTAAACAAAGACGTTTTTTAATTTTAAATTTAAAACGAAAAAATTAAATCACACTAGAGCCACGTGACATCCAAAAATACCAATGCAGGTCAAGAATTAAGAGTTGGATACTTACGTGACATAATGTGAAATTTTTTTTAGTTTATTCGTTATAAACATAAAAAACAAATAATATTTATGCAGTTAACAATTAGAATTACGCACTTCTCACACAACGTATTTATGAACTACGCGACTGCAACGCATCCCAAAATTCGCTGTATCTGACAATGTTCACAGTCAAGAGTGTCAGATACAGCGAAATTTTGGGTTGCGTTGCAGTCGCGTAGCTCATAAATAGCGTCGTGTTTGAAGTGCCTTAGATATAATCATAAGTTACTGTAGCCTCACCTCTTCACTGGTGACGGGATGCGTCCTCAGCTTGGAGAGCATGGTGAGGGTCTCCTTGTCATGCCGGAGGTCCGCCTTGCAGCCACACAGCAGCACCGGCGCTGACCCGCCGTGGGTCCGCACCTCCCGGTACCACTGGAACATTCACCAGGTCTCATTAACTGGTTGTGGTGTATTGGTAAGTAATTGTAAGGTGGAGTTGTTTCACAATCAATTTGGCGAATTCAGCGACGTGTATGGCAAAATCGTTGCTATGCTATACAGCTTGAAAGGACCATCGTTTGATTTTTAGTGGGATGGCAATTTAAATGATGAGTTTTAAACTATCTGGCGACCGCTACGACATAATAATTTAAGGGTCGCACTGCTGTAAAGCATTGGGATTTGATTCCCAGAGAGCTGGTTTGAATGATGGGTTTAAGTTTCTGGTCATGTGTGTTATTGTATTTATGTGTTGTCCATAGCTACGACATGGAGAATCTGAGGTTATAAGTGTATAGCATCATTTATTGATATCGTTATACTGATGATAAATTATAATTATTACTATAACTTTAGCGGCTCGTAAAGCCACAGCGCTATTTACCACCTTATGTCTTCTATCCGTTTTTGCATCATTTGGCCGTCTTTATTTTGAAGTCTATGGGCAACGACACCCGCTTACCATCAGATTCTACATGTTTGTCGGCTATTTAGATAAAAGGTACCTTGGCTGCAGCGTTGTGAAGGGTCTCGGGTTCCGCGATGTTGAAGCAGAGCATAAAGATCTTCGCATCCTGGTAAGCCAGCGGCCGCACCGTGTCGTATGCTGTTGTGCCTGCAACAACAACAACAATATCATGAACAACAATATCGTGACCAACAATATCGTGAACAACAATATTGTGAACAACAATATCATGAACAACAATATGAATAGCAACAATTGAAGAGGTATGTAACGGACCTTGTAACTCAAATTTATGCCTATGAGGTCACGAACAAAGTCACGGGCACAGCTCGTGAAGAATATTAGCTAGGAAACATTTCTCACGGAATCACATTCGAATATCACACACCTATAATCCAACACGAATTTCAAACCGAGCTACACACCTCCCAATTTTCATTACCTGCAAATCCCTTTACCAATCCCCATTCACGGGATGTAACCGTCGAGTCTTATTATTCCCCAAAGCGGGAATTGATCAATGGAAGCGGTGTGGTCAAGTGTCCCTCAAATCATTCGAGACAAGCTACCAATGCAATCGAGTTGAGTGCTCTCTGAAATTGGGTTTTATTTCAGTTTTTGTGTAGCATTCAATGGTGAACGATTAGTAAATGTATTTAATTTTTTAACTGACTTCAAAATCATTGAAACCAGTGATACTTTTTTGGATGCGCCTATCTCAATTTTCAGGGGTAGCAACGCATCTGTGTCAGAATTAGAACGAGACTAACCATTAATAACTGCTAACACATTTATGACTGGACAATCACTTACATCAACTAACAGAACTATCACTAACAGTCCCTTTTCTTACACTTATTAAAAAAGCAATCAACTAATAATCTAACACCATCTATTAACTGGAATAACCATCCTAGTCCCTAAATTGAACCTTGTTCTATGTCGGTCACAGTTTTCATGGGTGGCAGCGGAACGGTAGTGCTGCTTGCTCGTTTGCTGAATACGATAAGAAAGAGCGACTTAAAAATAAAAAAAAGGATGTGGATCTCAATTCGACTGTATGTTTTTAACTGGTTTTTAACAGTACCTAATGCTAGTTTGTTAAAAATTAATGGAGTATTCATAAATTGCCTCATTGAACGCAAAAATCGCAGGCAACAAGAAGGTACACCACTATACCATACCATAATGTTCTTGATGGTGTGTCAAGTGAACCACTCCGCACTTAGAGAACGTGGTGAGCTATAATATTTCATATTTCATATTTATTTATTTGCTTAAAACATGTGTTACATTCAGGTGTTAGTATTAGGTACATAGTGTCAACATGACCCTGATAGGGCACAGCAAACATGTCATGTGAGTTACGGGTTAGAAATTAGGTAACAATATTTATAATATTCTAGTGTCACTATCTATCATCACGTTCTTACATTTTAATAAATTATACTATTATTATTATTATAAAGATTTGCTTTATCACTCTAAAATCATATCACAAAATTGTATACACACTTTGATGTCCTAGTATCACATTCTATTTGCCATTTCAAGGTACAAAATATAAATAACTTACATTAAGATAAAAATATTAGATAAATACTGAAAGAATCCATGTTATTTCACTGATCAATAAGTTAATTATGATATCCAAATTCAACACAAAAAAATAAAAATATTCAAATTCAACATAAAATTAAAATTAAACATAAAATTAAAATTAAAATACGATTAAATTCTGATACCATGCAATAAAATTTTGTTATTATAATTTAATTTAATTTAATACTGCATAGAATCCATGTTACATTAATCAACATGTATTACATTAATCAATCACTCAATTAAAATATTGAAATTTAACTTAAAAAATATATAAAAAATAATATTCAATTTAAACATCAAATTAAAATACGATAAAGTTTTCATAAAATTAAATAAAAAGTTGAGTGTATAAGTTGTATATATTTTTCCCCGTATTTTATAATAGTTTATTAGTTTGTAATTATAATTTAATGTACCTATTTCATTGAGACATAGATAGGTATCGTAGTATCGTATCCATTGTTATTATAACTTATTATTATTTTTTGCATTACATATTATATGAAAATTATATGAATCTAGGTCACTAGTAAAAAATTCCTTTAGAGTGTAAAAACATTTATTGATAAGGATGGTCTTTAAGTTAATTTTAAATAGGTTATCACTTTGCATAGCTTTCAAGTTTTCAGGTAGTTTATTATATATTTGGATAGCTCTGTATTGCGGACTATTTTTAAAGAGTGTAAGGTGTGGTTTAGGTAATATTAATTGATTTTTCCTGCGAGCACTCGTGCATAATTCGAATTCGTGTAAATGCGTTCGGACATACCAAGCTATTTCTAATATATACATGGAAGGCAGAGTGAGTATTCTGTGTTTTGTGAAGTACGGTTTGCAGCTAGCTGGCTGATGGATATTAAATAGTATTCGTATTAGTTTTTTCTGCTGTACAAATAACTCAGCGGCAGCCGGACTATGACCCCATATCATAATACCGTATCTCAACCACGATTGTGCGTAAGCGTAATATGCCGACAGTGCGGCTTCAAGGTTTGACTGTGATTTTAAAATACTGAATCCGTAAGCAAATTGGGATAACTTAGTTTTTATTTTGTTAACATGTTGCTTAAATGTAAGATGTGTGTCAATTGTTACACCTAATAACTTAAAGTCACTGACTTCTTCGATGCCTAACTTTTCTGTAATTTTTTTAAGATTTAGTTTAATTTTCTGGTAAGGTCTAAATTGAATTATTTTAGTTTTTTTTGCATTTAGTTCTAAATTATGTGATTCTAACCAGTCTTTTACACTTTTAAATGTTTTTTCAATGTTTTCTAAATTTCCGACGTCATTTTTACCTTCAAACAATAGTGACACGTCATCCGCAAATAAAACACTTTTAGCGTTTATCACGCTGGGAAGTTCGTTGATGTATGCGACAAACAGAATACAGCCGAGCGTGCTACCCTGTGGTATAGACCAGTTTGTTACACAGATGTCGGACTTTATTTCGCTAACTTCACGTGTGGTTTCGTCAAAGTAATCTACCGACGTACTGCCTTCGATTTGAAAGGTATGACTTTAGCCAGTTATATGACTTGCCCCTGATTCCCATTGAGTATAACTTTGATAAAAGTATATTGTGCGATACATTGTCATAGGCTTTGCTCATATCTAAAAGCAGTGCTACTCCGTAATATTTTTTATTTATATAATTATAAGCTTCCTGAATGAAATTGTATACAGCGAATACAGTAATTTGTCCCAACAGTGGGATTGTTTCTACAAAAGCCAACTAAAATTTTTGATCAGTTTTAAATTTAAATTTTTACTCGTTGTGCGTGTCAAATAGTTAATCCTCATTTTTACTGTTATAAAAAATCGTTAAGCCTTATCGGCGGCCTTCAGGCTTTTAAGAACTTAAGCCCCCATTAAACCCAGCAGTCAATCGATAAAATAAACGGATTATTCATTTTTTTCAGCTTAACGAGGCCAGTTAACTACACGAAAGTACAACATATAAAATAACAACGTAGAAAATAACGAATTTAATGAGCGAAGTTTTATGAAATTCTTATTTTCGTGTTACGATTGCATGTTTTACTTGCGAGTTAATTATTGAAATATCATTGAAAATTTTCGTTGTTTTATTAAACTGTCGAAACCCGTCCCCAAAGGGCGAAAAACTGATACAGACAGCTTACAGTAACAGATTTAAAATTATGAAAGATCACAATAAAAATATTGGTTAGCAATATAAATATTGTGTATTAATGTTATTTATGTATTAAAGTGCTTCTTATTTTTCTATCTCTCATTGTTGCTACCGCTTTTTTATTCTCCCACTGCCGAAACGTTGTCTGAAGCTATTATTCCTTAATTCCTTTATAATTTTGTGAAACTCTACAGCCAAGAAGGGGCGGATATATCTCTCACGATGCCTTTCTCTGCATGGGTCTAAGCACGGTCTAAGGGTCGATTTACATTGCCGCGGAAAGGAACGGAAGCGAATTTTTGCAACGAAATTCTACATAGCATAATGAACTTTATATCAATTGTGTAAGGTACAAACTAAAGACGAGCCGAAAAAGAGGGAATTCTCGAGAATGCGCGAGGATTCCCCGGAAGACGCGCGACCTCTTTTTCGGCTCGTCTTTAGTTTGTACCTTACACAATTGATATAAAGTTCATTATGCTATGTAGAATTTCGTTGCAAAAATTCGCTTCCGTTCCCTTCCGCGGCAATGTAAATCGACCCTTAGGGTCTACTTCTTGGCGGACCAATATGGCCGAAGGTTCGAAGATTAACAATAAGTAATAATACTTTATTTCATGGGATATTGGATACAATAATAAATAATAGAAGTAACTTATACAAAGTTTCAAGAAATTCGGTATTTTATGGTGAAAACATAACTAGTATCCACATTATTTATAGGTTACTCTGTGTCGTGGGTGACTAGGTGGTAGTGAGTTCCTTTTTAGCTTGTTTCAAGTAATTTATTCTTAAGCAAATTAGCTTAGCTTTTTTCTTTGAAGTTGTTGCCTTGTTAATGATTTTTAACCGACTTCAAAAAAGAAGGAGGTTCTCAATTCGACCGTATATATGCTTTTTTTATGTACGTTCAGCGATTATTTCGTCGTTTATGGGCCGATTTTGATAATTCTTTTTTTGTTGTAAAGTAGATAGGCGCAGTGGGGTCCCCTGATAAGGAAACCAGGATCTGATGATGGCATCTCAGAGAAATCGAGGTGAACTTTCGAAAATTGTATGGACAACTAGTGTGTTTGTTCATGTTATCATAAGTACATTAAAGCGCTACCATTTCATGAAGATCTGGAGTCGATCTGATTAAGCCGAAAGACAGTCGAGGGAACTCCTCAACGATTTACTGCAGTTATCTGGGTGTTTACCCGTGGTCCCGTTGGTTTGTCCCGTTGACGGGACCACGGGTAATTTTAATTCCCCGTAGTCCCGTTGCACTAGGGGTTACACTTTCATCGACTTTTTCAACTTAAGATATCGATATAATGTTTGAACCTCCTTAGAATAAAATAAAAATCCATGATAACGGCATATTGGAAACGTCAAAAGAGCATTCTTTTGACTATACTAGATAGAAAAAAAACAGTTATTTACAGTATATTTTATTCAATCTTAAGCAAACGAAATTAAAATTATTTTATATGATTTTGGTGATTAAAAACATTTTTTGACAGTCAAACTACGCCATCGCTTCAACAAAGCTCTACGGTAAGTGATGTTGGAAGAAGGAGGGGTAATAAACTCCCAAGGATTTTTTTACTCTACACACAGTTACATACTACACTTATTCCTACTTAATCTATTAATCCCCAACGTCATGAATTCATGACATGAAACCCATAGTACGTTCACTTCGCTGGAATCCAAAGGGTGGCTATAATATAACAAAGCCATGTCCAAGGTGTTGCAGTTAAGTTCTAATGTAATTAAACAAAATAGGTCGGATTCTGATTGACGGTAAAATATGGTAATTAAAATAATCTATGTACCTTCTTTAAGGAATATCCATATATGTAATACCTATGTATGGCAGTTATTTTGTAGATATGTTTTAAAACAATCAGTTTTTCAGCTATCATATAAAGGAAGCATAAGTGTTACAGAATAGTTAGTAAGGAAGGAAAATGATGAGGCTATGTGAGCGAAACCGTCTGCAACACCTTGGACATGGCTTTGTTATATTATAGCCTTAAGTAGGATTAAGTGTAGTGTGAGTAAAAATATCCTTGGGATATCCCTCCTTCTTCCAACATCACTTACCGTAGAGCTTTGTTGAAGCGATGGCGTAGTTTGACTGTCAAAAAATGTTTTTAATCACCAAAATCATATAAAATAATTTTAATTTCGTTTGCTTAAGATTGAATAAAATATACTGTAAATAACTGTTTTTTTTCTATCTAGTATAGTCAAAAGAATGCTCTTTTGACGTTTCCAATATGCCGTTATCATGGATTTTTATTTTATTCTAAGGAGGTTCAAACATTATATCGATATCAGAAGTTGAAAAAGTCGATAAAAGTGTAACCCCTAGTGCAACGGGACTACGGGGAATTAAAATTACCCGTGGTCCCGTCAACGGGACAAACCAACGGGACCACGGGTAAACACCCAGTTATCTAGTGTTTGGGCTTGATTAATTTGTAGTGACGAGAACTTTACACTTACATGTTGAATGGAGCGCCATCTGGCGAGTAGTTTTTGAGTTATCTCTACTTATCAAGATTGAAGTCGGTTATTTTTTTTTGTAAAAAGCAATTATACAATTTCCCAGTATTCACTTGATAGTAGCCTTGATTCTATGAATCCGTTGTATACCTACGTATAATGAAACAGACCTTCACATACCATCAAATGGTGCACATCGTTTAAACCAATTGTTGTATCTAGGTTGAATGCCTACTTCAATTAATTTATTGGCTCTACAATTTTTTTGTTAATGAACAATCGGTGCACGTCATGATGAATCATCTGATGATAAGTGGTCATCACTGCTCATGTATACTCCATTCGTTTTCGATATGGAATTCGTTTTTTTATGGAATTAAGAAAGCAAACGAGCATGCAGCACCACCCTTCCGCTGCCGCTCATAACAACTGTGACCGACCTAGAACTAGACTCAAAGGGACTAGGATGGTTAGTCCAGTTAGTAGATGGTGTTAGAATATTAGTTGGTTAGTTAGAAATTAGAAACCCACACAAAATATCTCAACTTTCCGTTACTGTGATTAAGGTTTATTGTAGACTGACGGCGACACTTGCGACGAAATGTGTGCGGAAAATTTTGCCACGCTAAACTGAACCGTGAACACATAAATAGCGAGGTGTGGCAATAGTACCTACCTATATAATTATATGCTCGGCAGTAATTGATCGCTGTTTGGACGGCAGATAAGAGAAAAACAATTTTGCCTTTAATAACGCAATTAAACCCAAAATAAGTATTTTTAGAATTTTTGTCTGTCTGTCTGAGGTTTGGTACGCGCTAATCAGTAATGAATTTAGAGAATCACCTTCACGCCTTTTTCCGAATGTCGCTACTGAGACCGGTTTTCCCGAAGCGAAGTGAGGGCGGGTATAGTGTTTGATTAAATGTAACAAATCCGTGGATTTCATTCAAGAATTCCTAATAAGCACCAATATTCAGATACCAAAGCCATCGTTTATTGCCATTAAAGGCTTGCTACCTATTCTTGAGTCGCCGAGTAGGTATATGAAAAACCACCCCCTGCCCAAAAAAACAACTTTATTACGTGAGCTCAAAGTTCAATTTAGCTTGTAAGAAAAATTTACTTAAGACCTTTTGAATTCTCGTTGTCAATCCATAATGAACCTTAATAGCCGGGGCGGAGGGCTGGCATTTGAGTCAGTTGCCTTTAAAACGAATTCCATACGTGAGAAGTGACACAATCTCAAATCCTTTCACCTGGAATACGTTAAGAAAAATAAACCGCTACTTTGCTACACCTTTTTTCGCTTTATATGTAAATATACAGCGTTATTGTCATAATACGCGGTTACTACTAGGCGGTAAACACAAATGGTATTACGATTCACGCACGTAACCTAGGTAGGTCGGAGGTCGTGTGCGTTTTAACATAAACATTTAGTATATACTTAGGTACACATTGGCATGTGATTTGTATATTGGAAGCAATAGAGAAGATAATGAAACTGTGCGTAATATTAATTTGACCAAATAAAGTAATCTAATCTTATATATTTTCACATGGGCCTTTTTAAGAAAGGTTGCAGAACAACATGATACTTTTCATCCCGGAATTCCTGCAGGATCCGGATTATACGGGAAAAATTTCCATGCAAAGTCACAGTCATAGCTATTAATAAATGGGTAATTGCTAGTGAAAAAATTTAATGAACGCTTCCGTGCTTCAGAAAGCACGTACCTATAGCCGTCGGCACCGGTTGCTATCGTTACATAGCAGAAGTCATTTGGATGCCTTAGAGCGGTTAAAAAACTTCCGACACCTGGATAGCCACAATCCTTACACCAATCCGCACTGGAGCCCGTAGTATGCTTATGCCTACTCAGATATGAAAAACTAAATGCTCAAATAAGTACAATCATTATTAATGAAGCCCAGTGAAATTAAAACCAAAATTTGTTATTTATTATCGTTATTCAGGTACAAAAGTGTTAGTATACCAAATATTACAATAGGTATTTATAGATAACCGGCGACCGGATTGACGCTTTCGAGATGTGGTGCTGGAGAAGAATGCTTCAGATTCCCTGGACCGCTTTTCGCACGAACGTCTCTATTCTGCGCGAACTTAACATCAAGACCCGACTTTCCACTCTCTGCTTACGAAGGATCCTTGAGTTCTTCGGTCATATTGAAAGAAAAGAAGGCCATAACCTCGAACAACTGATGGTCACTGGAAAGGTCGATGGCAAGCGACCAAGAGGCCGTAGTCCAACTAGATGGACTGATCAAATCCGGACTTCCCTGGACACCAAACTTCACGACGCATTACACGCAGCCAAAGAAAGGAACAAATGGCGTGACACCATTAGAAAAACATCTAACCTAATGGCAGGGAATCACGACCCTCAGTAATGAGGAAAGCGACGCGAGGAGGAGGAGGATTTATAGATAAGATTGTTAGTTCGTTCGTAGTCTTATCGCCACAAAAGTAATAAATATAAGTAACATTTTACTCTATTTACCAAAAAACTTAAATATATTTACGATGTCTATGAGATGATTTTCTGTAGATACCAAAGTATTTTTAGTAAATTTTATTCAAATGTAAGTAAAAAAATGTATATTTTTTTTTGTTTGAAATTAAAAATCACCAAATAAATATTAACTTACTATTTTGAGTATTAAAAAAAAATGTGAAAAATATAAAAATTGCACAACAAAAAAAGAAAAAATAACGTGAATGAGAAAAATGCAAACAGTTTTGCCGAAACCCGGGATTGAACCGGGGACCTTTAGATCTTCAGTCTAACGCTCTCCCAACTGAGCTATTTCGGCTGTAACTAACAGGTTGAAATTAGCGAACATTATAAGAACAGTGTATATGTAAGTATATAAAAACCGTTTCCTTACTTACGTAAACTATTGAATGATGACGTCATGATAACAATATCACTCATCAACACAGGCGCTCACGCACAAAAATAGTCATTGTGATTGACACTTTTAAAGATAGGTACTTCGCTTTTATGTATGCGTGGCTAATTAAGGTTAAATATTTAAATACCTACAGAAGAATTCTCAATAGAGTTAAGAAGTCCAAGGGCGACCCGTGATCGATAAACTGTATTTAAGTAATGAGAGAAATATTTTGTGTTACGTAAGATAATGTCAATACTTGACAAGAATTCCACCTGATGGTAAGTGACGACGAAGTCGCGACTGAAGATTTTGGATGCACAAATTTCTAAAAAGCATAATTCACTGTAATAAATATTTTTTGTTAGGGTTCCATAGCCAACGTAATTTTTTTCTTTATTTTTAAACAAAATTTTCGCCGAGCAACCACATTATCCCAAAGAAAAAAAAAACAATTTTATTTTGTTTACATATAGTTGGGCCATTTTAATAGGTCACATTTGACAGTTCGTCAAAATTTTCCAAAGTAACCTTGTAACTTGTAAGGGAGGCACCCCATAGTATCTAATAAATTCTATAGTAGATATTGTTAAACTTTTTACAGGAACTGACGTCGTTGCAAAGTTACGTCAGTGAACTCTTTTTCTTTTTAAATATCAGGGATGATACCGAAAGAAACAGGTGAGTAGATAAGTTGAATTCGAGAAGTCGAACTAATCGTCAAAAAGTATTTCACGATTACAAAATAAAATGTATTTCAATACAAACAAATATAATTTTATTACATTCTACGCCAAAAAATATGTAATCATTCATTTATATAATAACGTCTGGCTCAAAAGTCAGTATCTAGAAACGTGAAATGTTACAAAAAAGTCATGATTTCATTTCGCGCCATTATTTGACGCATTATTTTTGTAATTTTTTTTAGTCGTTGTGTGAACTGTGCGCTTATTAATACTTTTTATAACAATCGCATTCAATTTACAGATGTTTGAAGTCCTTATCGATTTATTCAATATAATCGATGTTTTTCAGCAGGTTATCCTCACTATGAAGCAAAGACAAACAGTTGTCAAATGTGGCCTATTAAAATGGCCCTACTTTAAGTAGCATGGTCGGTTTTTAATGTTTTTACGTATATACCTACTTATGTAACAAGTATTATAGTTATTTGTTTAAGTACTTTATTTATTTCTCACTATTTTAAAATCTTTTAACACTATAAATGATTGCACGAATAATAAAATATTGCCAAAAGTAAGTAATTGAAGGAATTGAAGACCTTTATAGTAGGTATACCTACTCTTTTTTGTGTACTGTGGCATTTGCCCTTTTCAACCAATTAATTAATTATGAATACCTGGGCGGAGGGATTTCGACCGTTACTAAGTATAATTCACTGCGTTTAAGGTGATTGCTCCGTAGGTGTCCAATTTTTAACTTAAATGATATTGTAAAACTGTCTAACGAATATTCATAGGGGTAATAGAAGTCAAAATATATTATTCTACAAATATAAGATTTTTAGAATTTGTCTCTGTTAGTATATCTTTATGTTTGTCCGGGCAACACGCAAAATGCATATAACGCATACGCAATGCAATACATTAGTGAAAACCGCACTGAAATTTGTTCAGCCGTTTCTGAAATTAGCGCTTAAAAATTGATGACAAATATACGAAATCTGACAATTCCGTTTTATGATTTATTGCGTAAAGGCCTTCGATAGCAATTGTTTTCATGATCTATCTTAAAGGATAAAATTGACGACCCGAATGGCGCAATGGTTAACACGCCTGATCGTTGCTCCGAGGGTCCTGGGTTCGATTCCCTGCGAGGCGGTAAATTGAATGATGAATTTAAATTTCCGTTCTCGGTCTGGGTGTGTGTCCTTGTCTTGTGTGTTGTCCAAGGCACCCACGACACAGGGAATCCTAGAGTGGGGCTTTGAGTGTGTAGCGTTATTTATTTATTTATGTAAAAACAATATTAAATTAACCGACCTCAAAAATGGCTCCTCATATGTGTGCACTGGGTGCACTGATATTGATAATTTTTTTCGTATTCGTGTACATACTGCTTCAAGTCCCACATAAATTTGAGCTATCTGTATGTATAAATTCTGTAGTCGATTGGCTGCAACCCATTATTAAGACCCCACGGGTCTCCTCATTATTAAGGAGGCCTAGAGCATACTCCACCACGCTGCTCCAGTGCGGATTGGTGGAGGGATACTTTTTTGTTGTCGATTATTTTTTGGAAAAAGTAACTTACTATACAAAAGTGAAGATTACTATCAAATTTCGTCTGGACATTCATGCATTTAAATCATCATCCTCATCATCATCCTCCTGCCCATTTCCCAATTTTATTTGGGGTCGGCACAATATGTTTTTCTCTTCCATTCTTCCCTATTAGCCGTCACTTCCACGCTCACTCCTTTATCTTTCATGTCATCTTTCACATAATCCATCCATCTTTTCTTTGGTCGTCCTCTTCCTCTTCGTCCATTCACATTCATGTCCATCATTCTTCTTGTCACATGCGTTTCCTCTCGCCTCATCACATGCCCATACCACGACATTCGGCCCCCTTTCAATTTCTCTGTTATTGGTGCTATTTTCAGACTTCCTCTAACATACTCATTCCTTACTTTATCCATTCTCGTTACTCCACACATCCACCTCAACATTCTCATCTCCGCAACATGCAATCGTCTTTCATCCGTCTTCTTTGTAGCCCAGCATTCCGATCCATACATTACGGCAGGTCTTATCACAGATTTGTAAATTTTCCCCTTCAATTTGAGGGGCATCCGTGGGTCACAAATCGTACCTGTGACCTGCCGCCATTTCATCCAACCTGCGTTGATCCGATGTGTAACCTCCCGGTCAATGTCCCCCTCCTTCTGCACAAGTGACCCCAGGTACCGGAAATCAGAGCAGACTGGCAAAGTCTTACCATCGAGCATTATAGGCTCAAGACTATTGAGACCACCAAAGTCGCAAAACATGTGTACAGTCTTGGTTCTGCTCACTTTTAGGCCAACACTCTCCAGTCTCTGTCGCCATTTTTCCAATCTGCTCTGAACCCCGGATGCATCCTCGGCTACTAGTACGATGTCATCGGCAAACAGCATGCACCAAGGCGCTTCCTCTTGGATGTCCCATGTTAAGGCGTCAATGATCAACGTAAAGAGGTACGGGCTCAGCGCTGATCCCTGATGCAGCCCCACCGTGACATCGAAACTAGCAGTCGTACCCGCTGCAGACCTCACTTTAGTGCTACATTGACGGTACATCGCTCGGATCAACTGCAGGTACTTCCCTGGTATTCCTTTCTCCTTAAGGGCCCACCACAACAAAACACGAGGTATCCGGTCGTACGCCTTTTCGAGGTCAACGAACACCATGTGCAAGTTTTTATTTGCTTCCCTGTATTTCTCGCATAACAAGCGAACCGCAAATATGGCATCCGTTGTTCCTCGACCAGGCATAAAACCGAACTGGTTTTGTGAAATTTCACTCTCCTCTCTTATTCGTCTTTCTATCACTTTTTCCCACACTTTCATCATATGTGATATTAGCTTTATTCCTCTATAACTATTGCAATCTAACAGATCACCCTTATTTTTAAAGATGGGCACCAGCAAGCTGTTGCACCATTCATCCGGGATAGCCTCCTCCCGCAACAATTTATTGAAGAATAAAACTAACCACTTCCATCCATCCTCTCGTAATATCTTCCACACTTCAACTGGTATTTCATCTGGTCCAACCGCTTTTCCATTCTTCATTTCTTTCATTGCTCTTTTCACATCATCTACATTTATTTCTCTCACTAAACCCATATTTACAGGTTTATCATCAAGCACTCCGCTCCAATCATTCTCTTCATTCATTAACTTTTCAAAATAACCCTGCCACCTTTCTTTAATTTTCGTATCATCAACGAGAACTACCCCTGTTTCATTTTTTATACACTTTATATGAGACACATCCTTCGATTTTCTTTCTCGAGCTTTCGTGAGACGGTAAAGATGTTTCTGACCTGCGGGAGTATCCAGTGTCTCATACAACTTATTTTGAGCTTTGGCTCTTGCTATCGCAACAACTTTCTTGGCTCTTTTCTTCCATTCTTGATATTCGTTCTTCTTTTCTACTCTCAAACTTTCATTTCCCTCACTCACACTCTGCCATTCTTTAAATCTCATTTTCTTCCCTTTCAGTACCTTTTGTATTTCTGTCGACCACCACCATGTATCCCTATCTATCATACCCTTCCCTTTTGATTCTCCTAAAACACATTTCGCCACATTTCTTATGTATTCTGCTATCTCATTCCAACATGCATTCGCGGACTTATTCGTCATATCTCCCATTTCTTTAATTTTATCCAAAACTTGCTCTCTGAATTGTCTAAATTAAATGTACCTAATAAAAGCGTAGTTTGTCATAAAAAAGCGGCTAATAAAACAAGCAGTACTGTATGCAAATCACCTGCAATTTGTTATAGTATTACCCGCCCAGCCTCCACTGTTTAATGAAGATAAGGGGATTCCCCGTTTGCTTCCTTATTATACAAATCATAACAAAGCATTGGACCATTAGTATGCATTTAACAAAACATTTATATCTAAGCATATAGGATACGTAATGTACGTATAAACCTAAAAGTTCATAGTTTCCGGTGATAGGTCAGACGGATAGTTATGATTTTAACTGACTTTTGTATTACTTATTTAAAATGGTTCCGTTAATAAAAAATATAAAACTAAGAATATCGATAGAACTAACACCGTCCTGTCATTTTTCCCCATGAGGTTAGGCTAGGGGTAGAGGTTTCTGAAGCGGAGCGGGAGCGATAACTAGTATTGTACCCAATTGATTAATTATTCCATTCTTGAAATAAAAACTCGTTACAGCGAATTTACAGTAACCGAATGTATTCTGAAATTAAAAATTCAAAACGCATCGAGAACAACGTTTATTAGCTGCCAGCAACACCGTTCACAGTTTCCAATCAAGTTTTTTTTTCTACAAAACGTACCTACCTACGAACCATTGCCAGTTCGGCCGAACAATAACAGAAAGCTGGTATTTTTATTCGCTAGGTAAAATTGTACGCTGTGTTACCATTTGGAAGTTTTTTTCATAACAGAAAAAAATGCGTTTTGTGGCACAGTGCATGAGTGCTTTTATATATGAACGATTGGAAATGGAAAAAGAAAAATAATAAACGCTCACACTCCTGTTCTAGGCATCTCCCGGTGGCACGTGTTTGCAGTCATATTTTTTTAGATTAAACTTCTATATCGTAGTGGAGGGAAATTTAATTGAGTTTAATTTAAAAGTAGGTACAATTTTGCAACGTTTAAAATATACATTTCTTGAACTTGCACTTTTTACGGTTAGGTTTCTTGCGTTCACCACAGTACCAACAGAGTAGAGTTGTGAATTGGACTAGGATGGATCGATGAGGAGCGAAGGAGAGAGAATAGGCGTGGAAAGTTAAAGTTAAAAGAGAAATGAAAAGTTAACGTAGAGTTGGAGACGCAGTAGTTGAAATAGACAGAACTGAAGTTAAAAAAGTGGAAAGAAAAAAATACTTAATACATTTTTTTACGTATAAAAGCTAAATAGCTATCACTAATTGAACTAACTCATAACGAAATGTCGAAAACCACTTGACGTATATAAAGATGAAAGTTGGCAAGGAGATAGTTGATAGTTCGTACGTAGTCAGTACACGACCGCTAAAAACGTCTTCTACCACTAAAGGGGTAATCTCCTACGGATTGAACAGAATGTTTGTTTAAAAATCCATTCAATAACACTTTAATGTACACCACTTATAATTTTATAGTTAAAATTATAGTTAAGCATAATCTGTTTCGACAACAGGCGTCCTTATCGCTAAGAGCGATACATTAAAATTATTATCAATTTATTTTCTATTTTTAGAGTTTCGCAGCCAAAAGTGTTTAGCATTAGAATATTTTGTAAATTTCATGAATGAATGTTATATTATGCTAACCAAAGAAGCACTAGGTAAATAGTAGATGTTAAATTCAACAAGAAAACGTTTGAAAAGCATCCAAATAAATTACTATGTTCCTTGTAATGTAAAACATAGTTTTAAACTAAGTGGGTTTAGTGCGATTAAATTTTATTGAAAACAATGTTTTTATTAAACAACTTCCTTGGCTTCCGTCCCGGAAAATCTTATACACGCATGTTACCAGAGAATTTATTAATATGTTTGTGCGCTAACTTGGCGGGACTTGGCAGAACTTCACAACTCGCGTCTATTCACTGGCAGTTCTTTTAAATGATTTATGCAACTTTATCGAAGATTGTTTTGAACGATAACATTTAATAATGCATTTCACTGTCATGTTTCGTAACGGACTAAAACAACAGAGGAGCTAGTGTTGTTTTGGTGAGGAGAGGCATGGAGAGCTAAGGAGTCTTTGAAATGTTGCTAATTGGCGAGCAGGCCATTTTCGAGAATACACAGATGCTGAAAAATAATTAACTTTTTGCAAATAAAATAACCGATTTCAAGATTTTGCAATACATAATATGAAGGAATAATTTAAAAAATGACTTGTCAGATGTCATTAATCATGCTCATGCTCAAATTTATACAAGGCGTAAATCACCAGCTTTCGAATAAAAAAAGAATTATTATTTGAAATGGTTCATCCAGTACAAAGTTATGAAGAAACACACAAAAAATACAGTCAAACTGAAAACCTCCTTTTTAAAAAAAAACTATAATAATAATAAGACGGCATGCTTATTTTCAGTATAGCTATTAGCTACTAACCTGATGTGTCCCAAACTGAAAAATTCACTCTGTATTCGGAGACAGCGCAAGTGTAGCCATACTTCTCGAACCCCGTTGGACTGTATGCCTGGAACAAACACAAGGATTTGTTAGAAGGTGAAGCTATCTTCTGCTCATATCATCTGCTAAAAGATTTGAAGAGCTCTGGCTGAAGGCACTCTTTTCTTTCCTGGCTGCAACGCATAATTGATTCATGATACCTGTCGAATAAAGATTTCTCTATTCTTTTCCCCCTGTCAGATCAACGTCATAAATTGGCTTACATAATTTATCTTAAGGTCTTATTTATATTTTCTTTACCCATCCCCGCTTGGGTCCGGTAATCTTAATCCACATTAACTAGTTTTTATATGCGTACACATATCTTCTTAATTAATGTAACTCAATAAAAATAAAGATGATACCATATTATGTTACGTCAATAAATTTATCAATGAAAACCACATTCAAATCAGTAAAGCTGCTTCTAGACTAGAAATACCAACAAATTGAAAAATCCAGCTGTTTAGTCTTTGTAAAATATACATATATACCGGCTAAACACAGATATCTATAATTAAAAAAAGCTTTTCTTAATGAACATAATTTTACTAATTAAGACATCGTTTTTTTAAAAAAATGTTAATTAACAGAAAAACTTTTTGTACCGTTTAATTATTAAGTAAGTTACCTAGTCTAGTACCTACATACTTAAGTCAAAGCTCAAACAACAAATTTAATTATATAGGACAAGGACAATGTATATAGGACAAGATTTTACTCACGATATGTTTTTAGTAAGACAATATTTACACCTAGCTGCGTGAGTGAGCAATAAAGGTCTTCGCACTATCCGTCAAACTCTAAGCAAAACTTTGAGAAATCAATTTACGTCATTTCAATATAATTATATATATTCGCGTTACTTTTTCTCCGAAGTTTTTAAGCACTTTGTGAAACGATGGTAGAATGAAAAACAAAGGGTGATTTTCCTCAGTTCTGAAGGTTGTGACCACCACTGGGCTTCTTAACAGGCTCACGTTATTTAGGCCTGTTTGAGCCGAACTTTATCATTATCTCACCCCATCATGGTCCACCACGCTAGCCAAGTGCAGATTTGCAAAAGTTCAGATGAAGGAAAATCGGTCTTTGTTAGGATGACCGTGTGAACTGTGAGCTCAATCTCTGATTGTTAAATTTATTGTAATAACGTCCGCAAAACCATAAATATTTATGGTAGGCATATGCCTACCCTTGCTTTCAGGGTGTTCAAGTAATTCAAGAAAGACAAATGACCTCAATAGAGTCATATTTCATATCTAAACATATTCTGTTAAAATGGCGTCCGGCAAATGTCAATATCACAAAGAGGAAATTCCTACGCGAGGTACTACTACTACGTAGGTACGCGAAAACGAAATATTTTTATGTAATTTTTCATTGTCAAATAGCATATTAACAACATAAGGTTGAGCAAAGGCCAATCTGTTTTTAAATCTCTGGATACTTAAATAATTTGTAACATGTTACACTTTTAAACATAATTAATTCAGCAATCTGTGTTCAGCGTTAAGTTATAGATTCAGTCTGAACGGTACAATTTGGAAACTAATTTGAATTTAAAATGGCCTGCACGCGTCAATAATTTCATTACGTTGATAAGGATTAGATAACTCGAAACCTAGATTAGAACGGTCAATACTGAACAACCTTTTCACCTTCAAAAGTTGATTAAGCCAAAGGATAAATTAAATATTAATAGTTCAAAGATACCTTTAATTGAATTACTGATAGATGAAACGAGGTTCCATTTACCAAATGAAATTGTGAATTAATTTCTGTTTTAAATTACTTTATACAGCTTCGCTTTAAACTAAGTACATTATCTTGATTGTGCTTATTTGAAAAAATACATTCATATTTTTATGGATTTTTATGCAAACCGTCTATGACACTTGTGGTCGATATAGAATAATTATGTAATACTTAGATCGTGTTTAGGATAAGTTAGCAGAGAATTACTACAAAATAGGTTGGTCCGTCTAGTCTAGTAGGTCAGTTACTCCTGTTAGTTGTTTTGATAAATAGTATCTACGATTAGTAATTGTTAGTAGCGTTGTTCTAATTCGGTAGTCGATAACCGTTTGTCGTTGTTTGTCTCTCGTGAACAAAGTCGCGATCTAAAACTAGTTTTATATATATATAGTTTGGTATCGGCATGACGTGAAGTTTATCAGGTGGGTGTAGTAGAAAGTTTCGTTCAGTCTACCTCGATATAAGCAAAGTTAGTTTTTCTTTAAACTTAGACTGCTGCCACAAGTTGGTCCTCTCGTTGACAGCTACAATTTTATGCGACACACTATGGGAATATTAAGTGAGAACTTATACTCACACTTCTGTATTTTGTTTAGCTTGAGAAAAAACTCGATTATGTGTTCTACGCTCTCAAATCTCTCTATCTCCATACCAAATTTAATCTCAATCGGTTTAACGGATTAAGCGTGAGAGGACAGACAGATTTCTGTTGGTTTCGAATTAATATTGTTAGTTTGATTAATTATTCGTGTTTTCAACTTACTATCATTTTGAGTTCATCAATCATTTACCATGAATAGAGCTATATTTCAATAAATCGATCGCTGTCATTCGCAACATAGAATGAGACATTAATCAAGCAATAATAGGTCTGGATTGATTCTCCAGCGCAATCAGTCAATCAAATAATCAGTGGTCAATTGATTAAATCTCCGGTTTCCGCTGTCTTCGATAGCTTGATCCGAAGACGAGTGCAATGGCCGGTAACTACGCGTATACTTGTATAAAATACCTCTTTGAGAGCCTCTTAGGGACTGTTTTCACTCGAGATTCTGCGATATTCTTGTCCGGGCATTAAATTAAAATGTAGTTGTATCACTGTCTTGTTATTAGCCACATAATAAAATTAGAGAAGATATCGGACGGTGGTACAGAACCCTGTCTGAGTCCACTTGCACTTGACCGCTTTTTATTTACAGACAACATCATTCCCTAATTACGCCTCAACGAAGCTTAGCATACTTTTTATTTCAAGAAAATGAAACTGTTTTCATTGTAATAAGCATTTTGGCTTTCTCCGTTAAGCTCGCCGTAGAGGATCGAAGTCTGGAAGCTCGGCAAACTTACCCTTAAGCCACACGGCTATTGGAAAGAGATGATGGTAGCGACCGTTAAATTCCGCCGGCTTATAGCGAAACTCGTCCGGCATACAAAGCGCTGTGATTCTCGCAAATATTGCACCTAGGGTTGTCAGGACTAAAAGTCTAGACAGACCAGTTAAGCTGGACATTTGGGTAATAGGCCCGGTAGTTCATTACCGTCACGATAACTGATATTAGCAGCAATTGGTTTATTAAAAAAAAAGCAAAAAAAAAAGCTGCACACTATATAACCGAATTCATCCATCCCATCCTTTAAATGTCCACTGTTGGACGTAGGCCTCCAATTATTGGTGCCACTATGACCGGTCTTGACCGCTTTGAATCCACCGTATGCCCGCTGTCTTCTTCGATCGTCAGTCCACCTGTCGGGGGGCGAATAAATATGGTCGAATATGCAACCAAAAACCAGGACTCCAGCTTTGTCCGGAAGCCTGGCAACCCTAACTGCATCGAATTCACAAACGTGCGGACACAACGTTCAAACTTGTGTTCTTTTTGGGAACTGTGAACATTTTGAACTGTGCGGGTCGATGAAATTCACTTATATTGATTGTCAAATCTATGTCCCGAAGTTGAAATAGGGTTTTTTTAATTGAAATAACTGTTTTATCTACACTAATGTTATAACATTCTACTTATGTTTCCAATACTTGACTTATAATTACTACTGTTATAGCGCAGATAACAAAACACTCAATTTAAGCAATTTCACATGATGGTATAATATCCACATCGATATCGTAAAATCTCATTATAACATCAATAAAACGCGACCAATTAACCTGGCGAGCCTTATGTCAAAATCCTCATACAAGTTGTATAAAATTTTGATATTAGGCTGGCTTTTGAAAACAGTTGGGTTATACGTGAAAACTTCGTCGAAACTACTAAACTTACATACACAAAACTCTTTGGTAAGATCTTGTGCCAATTAAATAAAAAACGAACAGCGCGCGCTCGCTCCTGATTGGCCCTGCGCGCGCAGCTGCACTCTCATTGGTTAGATTTTAATGGCGGCAAGTTCACTGTGACAATACACGTACGCGTGAATTTAATGTTTCGCAATGTGTTTTGTTTTTAAAATACAAATTAAAAGTTAAAAATGGATAGCGACGATGATATTTGTACGCCTCCGGATATTCTAGAATTGGCAACAAAAGTAACTCACAATCTTTTGCCAGAAAAGTCTAGAAAATTATATGAAAAATTAACATTAACTTTCAAAATTGTACCATCCAAAATTTGAACAATTATTATAAATAAACTATTGTCAGCTTTTACTCTTGTTGTTTGATAAATTGCATTAGTGAAGATAGTGTATGCAACTGCATATAACACGGGTATTAAAACACTCGTTACTATTATGAAACTCGCTGCGCTCGTTTTGGCATTAAAAAATAAATATCTACATATATTATAATAAATCTGTAACTGATCGCTGTCGGTCAAGGACCTTTAAAACGTCCTTGCTGTCGGTAGGTACATGGAAGATATATGAAATAACTAGTAAATCCGCCTTCGCTTCGCTTCCGATGTCTAAGCTACATATGTACATATATTACTGCAAAGTTTCATGAAAATCCTTTCAGTAGTTTTTGCGTGAAAGAGTAACAAACCCACACACACACTCACACACTCACTCACATACATCCTTACAAACTTTCGCATTTATAATATTAGTACGAAAGTAGGAATAGGATAGAACCCAAAACAATGATTTTTTGAATTTTGGTCTGCTTGTCTGTGATGTTGGACGCTTCATTAAAATATTGTGGTGTGCTTTACTTAGGTAATAGTGTTTGTTTCATTTTAATCGGTTCAAAAAAAGTTATGCCAGTTTAAAGAATCAGGACTAACAATTTGCGAATGTGGATACTAACCGATGCGTAGAAATTTTACTAGCACTAGGGTTACTAATTCTTGTATACAAGCGTGATCACAGGTTTGCCTTGACTTTCCTACGCGCCTAACTACAATTAGAGGTTAATAGTAAGTGCTTCTTTCTTTATTTCTTCGTACGTTTTTTTTGTAAAAGAGACCTACGTAACACAGGGTTAGGAGAGGAGAGGAGATGAGCGAAGAGGTTTATTTATTTATTACTTTAGGAGTATATGTAATCAAACAAAAACATAAATATACAGTTAAACAGCTCCAAATATCCGGACCTCGGTACAAGATAGGCCTTCGTCGAGGCGCAAGGCTAGCATCTTCAGGGGGCTGTACATCAAAGTTAATTAAGACTTGTGATACGGTGATAATAAATATAACTCTGCGGAGTATTGTTTCAGTATAATCAGAGTCCTCAGAAGTGTCTTAACTCAAAACATTCCCTTACAAATTGAGAAGTTTGATACAGCTGTAGCTTAGTTGGGAACATTTTATGTAAATTTGTGTCTTCCAAATTGTACAAGTCGCATAAATCACAAGAGAAAGGCCGCGATGAAAACGTAGTTAGACGTTTAGTTTAATCTTTTAGCGTTACTCGTCCATAGTATTACGTAATCCGTGACATAAAGACGGAGATTTGGTCTGTCTGAGCTTGTTTTGGTCTAAGTTCTAAAATGTTTAAGGACTTGGGTTTTGTGAGTCTGTTTTTAAAAACAGATATATAACAAACAGATAATAAAGAACAATGCAGCAATTTCTGAACACAAAAGCATAGAAGTATAGGTATTCAAAACAATATTTAACTTTTTGCCGACTGCAAAAAAAGCAAGAGGTCTTAATTCGATTTTTTTTCTTCTTATTTATATTTCTTAATTAATAATATACAGTCTTTAAGTAAATTCGAAGGCATTAGCAGACAGCAAGGACTTTCAGAACCTAGGATTAAAGAGGAAACCCTTGAGTCCGTAGTGAACCGATACAAGTCCTAGCCTTTCATTTACTAGCAGAGATCGGCACCCGACCGCTATTGGATTAAAGCCAATTCACTTATCCCGTCACACTGCACAAATGTGACAGGGATGACGAATTGCTATGATTAAAAGCAATATCCATGTCGGGCGAAATCTAACGCCTACGGTCAGATTAAGGTTGTCGTTTTAATTAACTTTGGATTTGGTTCTTGGTGTAACTGAACTTTTTTATAACTTAGGACTGGTCGCGAGATCTCGGGGTCGATAAAGACTGGGATATTTATATGGCTTTTCCCAATTATTAGCCACTGTTTACCACGTGTCTTCTCATCATTCAGGAGGCTTTGAGAATCCACCACGTTGCTTCAGTGCTGATTGGTTGAGGCGTTAGTCAACCCAAAGTTTTTATGGCGTCTGAAGACGTGTAGGCTTAAAGATGACAACCAGAACCAAAGGCTCGTCCTCCAAAGCATGAACAAGAAATTTTGCCACTAGTGGTCACGCATCTAATTACCGACCGCGCATGCAGGTGCTTAACTTTGCTGATCACTGAGGATTGACACAAGCCGCCGGGCTATGAGCACTTTACATCAAGGCATTAATATATTATATCCTATCTTTTCTTTAATGTCACTTGTATTAATACCGGTTTATGTAGTTTCAAATAAAAACCTACATTTCTAGAATATCCCCAAAAATACTTGTCCGTCCCAAATAGGTCGAAAAAATATTATCAGGGCTGCCATTTTCCGAAACTGCTTTATTCCCAACGCACAACAATGGCCGTTATACGTCCATATTAGAGCCCTAACGCGCAGTTAACGCCCATTGTCACTAATGACGTTACGCCCCAACAGGTTATTATCCATTTGAATGGAGTCGAGAGACAATCACGGCTAACTGTTGTTACGTAGGTCATGTCAAGTCATCGTCGTTACCCATGAACCCATAACTGTTTAGTTGCTGGGCTCAAGGTTCCACTTACGATGGTAGAGGTAGAGGATGTAAAGGTTGGCTTGGCTAGCTACGGGTTGACAGAATATTTCTTACATATTTTAAATCAATATACACAAGTGTGAGGTGCGGGGAATTTCTGATGACGGTTTGATCAAAGCAACTGACAAGATTTTTCTTAAAGTGCCGTTGTTTAGAGATGCTTGCAGGATTCAAATCCAGATAAAAAAGCAATCAAAAAATATCAATTGCATCTTATTATCTCGCCAGCTTAAGTCTATGTTGTCTTTTCATTTTTTTTTTATGGAATTAAGATAGCAAACGAGCATGCAGTACCACCCTTCCCCTGCCGCCCATAACAACTGTGACCGACCTAGAACCAGACTCAAAGGGACTAGGATGGTTAGTTCAGTTAGTAGATGGTGTTAGAATATTAGTTGGTTAGTTTGTTAATAAGTGCGAGGACAGGGTATGTTAGTGATAATTAGTCCTGTTAGATACTGTTAGTAATAATAGTCCAGTTAGTTATTGTTAGTATGAGTCTTGTTCCAATTCGGTCACAGATGCGTTGCTACCCCTGAGGTCTAAGATGGTCGCCTCTAAAAAAGTGAAAATACAAACATATTCACTTTTACTTGAAAATCAACTAAACACTTATTTCTACATATCCCCAAAAAAGAACACAGAAGAGAAAAGAAGGAGAATAGAAGAGGAAAGAAACGTAGAATAATATTTGTCCTAACCGTGTCGGGTATAGAACCATTAATTTGTTCCCGTTAGGTTGAAAGTTCACTAGTCCAGCACGGGATAAAATCAAATTAGTGGAAGTTCCCACCCTAATCAACACGACAGCGCAAGCAACGACGCAGGCATCAGCTGCACGGCCGCCATTTTGTTTAATAATACGACTGCGTCTAGTTGCAATAATATGTAATAATAATCGGAGATATTTTTAATGCAAGCAACCGTAGACAAATGGTTTACGTTGGACTCCCGGTGAGTGGGGTTCCTCCAAAATGTAAATATAAAATCTCTTATTTTGGAAAATATTTGCGTGTTTAAATTTAATTACCACTTGCTTCTGTGAAAGTTAACATCGTAAGAAAACCTAAGGGAGTATCTTAATTTGCAGATTTCACACCTTTGAGTTTTGCGAACTATCGGGCATGCGGGTTTAGTCACGATATTTTCCTTCGCCGCGGCGTTATAACATTGACATTTAAAGGTTTAAAACGCATATGACTCCAAAATGTCAGAAGTGCGCACCCTGGGATTCGAACCAGGACTCCCTAAATGGAAAGCCAAATTCTTAATCTTAACCAATACGCTATCACCGCTGTTTTACGTTATTTTCATTTAACGTAAATAAAACACTGAAATAGGATCAATTTACTATTTATTACCAATTTATTACCGCCGATGTTACCCATTGGAATCGAATTGACTACAGGCCGAAATACTACGTTGGTTGCATGCAATTTCATCTCACACGTGCGGTCGCAGTAAACAATACGAGTTTTCGATGTAGCGTGTCTAGCCTCATGCGGAGTTAGGGCTCATACACACAAGGACGAATCGTCTTTTTTCACGAATCGTCTTTTTTCACGATTCATTATTTTTTTTGACGGCGGCAATGCTTTTTAAATACTCATGTTCACACGCTTGACGAATCGTGAAAAAAAACGAATACGGATACGTCTTTTAGAAATCGCGAATCGTGAATGTTTTATGATTATGACGGATACGTCTTTTAGAAATCACGAATCGTCAATGTTTTATGATTATGACAGATCCGTTGTAGTATTCACGTCCATTGTGTTTCTGAACCAATCTGAACTGAGCTAAATCACGAAATAAATGTGAACTTCAATGCGGATATTTTGACGAATCGTGAAAAAACACGATTCCGTATTCAATGTGAACGTCCACCCGTCAAGACGTATCGTGTTTTTTGCCGAATCGTCAAAGACGTATTTCGTGGGAATGAGCCCTTAGACGAGGACAAAGCAATTCGATTCGGTATTATTTAACAGTTTGATCTCATACCCGCCGGTCGTTTGCCAGTCCGTAGACTATCTATCTACCTATCAGCCTATCGAAGTCCACTACTGGACATAGGCCTCCCCTAATTGGCGCCACTCCGACCGATCCTGAGCCCTCTGAATCCAGCGGTTTCCCGCTGTCTTCTTCAGGTCTTCAGGTCACAGGTCCACCTTGTCGGGGGGCGTCCTATGCTCCTTTTACCAAGAGTCGGTTGTAGGTACCATAAATTTAACAGCTTGGACATGAGTTTCGTATTTTAGCCATAAGTAGTAGCAAGTGCAATCTGTAACTGTGAGTAGGAAATGAAGCTCCTTGGGAGTTTCTTGCCGCTTCTTCTTCCAAGACCACTCACCGTATTGATTTGTTGAAGCGATGACGTAGTTTGACTTTCGAAAAGTGTTTGTAAAAAATCTACTTCGTTTAAACATTTTCTTTTACCTATCATTTCATCATTTAATTTTAATATAGGTACATACACTATAAGAGCACCGATTCTATTATTTACAAACAGGCTTAAGTCTCATTTGAATACTTTGACTAAACTGATTTTGCTTTATGAAACTGATATTGTAATTGATAGACAAAAATATTGTATGATTATTTTCTGAGATTAGCTTGCACAAACATACATACAGACAAACGGACAAATTGAAAATACATTGTTTTGGGTTCTCTTGCATCTATGAAGACGTGAATGGGGCGGCGGCATTGTGAACTTTCAAATATATTTTCCATGTACGGACAGCGATCAGTTCTAGTAGGTATTATTATAAATAAAATATGTATAGGTAGATAGTTTGTGGATATAAGTAGATAAGAATTTCCAATCTTCCAAGTTTCCATTACCTATCAGTAAATTCTGCAAAACTTTTCTTATGAATAGATACTGTTCTTTACAAAAAGAAACTTACAAAAAATAAAGATCTCTTTGGTCTGGATACTAAGAAATACTTTTTGAATTGGATTATCTCTTTGAACTTTTGTATTAAATACTACTTTGGAAATAACAAAGCTGTAAGTATAAATTCGAAGATTATTTAAAAAGTTTTTACTATAAGTAATTGCGCCGTCAAACTGAATTATTTATCGGCATTTTTGGTCCAACTTACAGAGTCCTTTTTGTTAATAAATAACATTCAGGACTAAAAACTGACTACAGATAACTTTAACAAAACAAGAAATCGACGTCAGCATCGAAAAGTAATAAACTGCGAACATCATGAAATCGACATAGTCGAGTAAGGGACACCTCAAAAACTACTCATCAGATCTCTGTCAATTTAAACGGGACCACACGATAAGCACAACCTTTTGATTGAAAATAATCATTGGAATCGGTACGCGCATTAAAAAATTACGAGTTAACAATAAAAAATACAGTCGATTTGAAAATCTCCTAGGTATTTTTGAAGTTTATTAAAAACATAACACTGCAGATTTTAAAAATTACATATCTTATTAACCACTTATCACTTACCTATTCCTAGTAAGACAAGCACGTTTGTAGTGTTAAAATAGTAATGTCTGTATGTGGTATTTTGTTATAAATAGCGAGAACCCCGCGATCTATAATTTAAGTTAATAACACGGAAATCGGGTCAAGCCGCCACACGTGTCGGGTTCAAATACTACAAGTACAGGATGGTCTCCGATAGAACACAAACCTTACAATACTTGAGTCGCCGAGAATATTAAATTGCCGCTCCCCGCTAAAAACAAATCTATTACCTGTGCTTACAGTTCAATTTAGCATTGTATTAGCATTCAATTTGCACAGGATTCCTCTAAATGTTTTCCTTCACTGAAACAAGTTATAAATTTCAAAATGCACATCATTACTGTAAATTAGAGAAGAGAGCAGAATTTCAACATAGGTTTGTTTCCTAACATAGGACCTACGAGTATGTTGGGAATCACACGTTACAACCGCTTTGCCTTCACTGCATAGCACTTTACGGCTGATAGGTATACGAAGGTGCTAAAACAGATCAAACATAATATGTCTGAGATCGAATATCAAATGAACGGTTCTGTCGGGGACACGGAGACAAAGGCGTTTGCAGTTCGGTAATTACATGCAGTTATCATCCAAGTAAACTGGAGTGTTGTAAACATAGGTACGTGTGGCTTGTGGAGAATATCTCCTTATGAACGGTTGGAACAAAGGCACCACGAGCTGTGAATTTATTGTGTTATATATCATAAGTGTATAGTTTGTAAAGGTTTTATGCTGCAGGTCATACGTATCCACATACGTAAGATATAATAAGAATATACATAGAGAATGGTCAATGAACGCTCTAGTAAATGTAGTGAAATAAAATGTTGAGTATACCTTTATTAGATATTTAAAGAGATGAGACACGGAGGAATAATTTTTAAAAATATTGGGGAAATAAAATGATTACTAAATAATGAATGATTAATGCGAAAATATTAGATATTGTATTAATATAGTGTTATTATTATAACTGCAATATTTTTTTGTCATTTTCTAGGGTTATTCTCAGAGTTCCTACCGTCATAATAATTGTTTTTAAGAGCAATTGTGTTCCGGATAGGAAGGTTTGTGGAGCCGGTTTCACTTTTTTAGAGGCGACCATCTCAGACCTCAGGGGTAGCAACGCATCTGTGACCGAATTGGAACAAGACTCATACTAACAATAACTAATTGGACTATTACTAACATTAACTAACAGGACTAATTATCACTAACATACCCTGTCCTCGCACTTATTAACAAACTAACCAACTAATATTCTAACACCATCTACTAACTGGACTAACCATCCTAGTCCCTATGAGTCTAGTTCTAGGTCGGTCACAGTTGTTATGGGCGGCAGGGGAAGGGTGGTACTGCATGCTCGTTTGCTATCTTAATTCCATAAAAAAAAAAAAAAACGTAATTTAACGATGAACTTAACATTCAATACTTATGAGTAGAATACGAAGCCGTACACAACTTTTTTTACTTAAATTGTAGAGATTTTGTCATACAAAAAAATGAAGAATGTGTATCCATTTGTAATATCCATTTTGCTTTTAAAAGGATTCGAGAGAGAAAGGGAAAGAATATAAGTTGAGAGAATCAATAACAAAATAGAGAAAGATTTTGCACATCGCTCTACATAAAATGTCAATGGGAGCGAAAAATGTATAACGTTGTAAAGGCGTCACAATTTGAACTATTTCAGCCTCGTGACAAACGGCGGGCCTTCGCTTCAGGCATAACCTGACATTGTGACGAGCTTCGACATACACGTGACGAATAAAATGGCAGCGTGATTCGAGCTAGCATCTATTTCATTTTTTGCCTTTGGCTGAAAGTTCCTGATTTAACGTTAAACTCGGAAAAATGTCGTTAAACCATCAAAGGATTCCCGATACTGTCAGTCATGGAAAACCAAGACAAGAACCATCAACAACACACAGTTAAACTTATCATTCCATTGCTGGGATTCTAACCAAGAACCGTGAAAACGGCAGTCTGGCACAGTAATGTTACGAATTATTGTTAAACAGTGTAAATAGAGAATTTGGTACATAGAGAGCTTTAATCAGTCACTAGGAAAATTTATAATTTATATTTAATCTATAAAGTTATGAAAACACAAATCAAGTTCTAATTAATGTTATAGTACGTCGCCGGCGGCTGTAGCTCAGCTTGATTAACGCTTCATTTCATTGTAATATTGAATACGAAACTATCAATATCAAATTAACGATTTAATTATTCTAAGCTAACATAATTATAGATATGTCCTACAAAATTTTACTATATTTGTTACTAATTAACAGACTTCAAAAAATGGAGCTTCTCGTTACCTTATAAATTCTTACTGGGTGTACCGATTTTGATATATTTTTTTTACTTTTGTAAGCTGCTGCTTTTGGTCGCGGGTCTTTCTGATGACGAGTGATTTTTATGTTATTTCTACTTAATTTATTGTTATTTATTTGTAACAAGTTATTTGAAATCGATTAGTTATGAAAAGCTTGGTAATAAGTCTGTGTTTTTAGCAAGCCTTTTATTCGTAGCTATTTAATCATAAGTTATTAAACTATCAACTTACTTAAATATTTTAATAACATTTAATCAACCAAATAAATAATAAATGACAAGTGTGTGAATATTATAAATGAACTTTAGATTTTATAATCATATAACATACAAGAAATTGAAAATATGTTTTAAATTGTGTATCAAATCCATTTTATAGCACGAAAACTTCGAATAAAGCTTAAATTGCAAAGAATCAAAAACAAATCATAAAACTCTTTCCATTCTAAAAGAAACGGAAATCAATATGGCGGCGCCAATAAAACCATAGAGAAAATGTTTTCCCGCGCATTTCTGCCGCGAATTCAGTTCTAGCTCCACAGCCGTAACTTGCCGATTCGCTTGGGTTAAAAGCTAATCACTAGCCCGTATGGTTAACAAGAAAAACTCATTCAGAAAAATCTGCTTTACGAGCTATTTTATACACATATAAATACAGTTGAAATTTGCTTGGCACTAACACGTTAGGACAATTTTCGACATGCATTTGTAGCATTGGGAAGTAATAGGGACGGACTCATTTGTGGAACTTCGATTTTTAATGAATACCCGTTTGTATGAATGCAACGAGCGCAGAGTCTGTTGAGGCAATCAAAAATTGCATTGGAATTAAGAAAAGAATTCTGATATTAAATTGGCGACCATTTTTAAAAGCATTTGAATTTAGAACTCTGCGTGTGGTGTATCTGCACATCAAGTTTTAAAGCCACGTAACATTAGTAAGTATACTTTATTATGTTTATTTACCATAAATGGATAGGTAAATATTAGGTAAATAAGGAATTCCTTATCTAACTTAACGCTGATAAATATTAAGATCGCCTTTTGTCCACAACTGACATGAATTGTAGCATGTTCAGATAAAGTAATTATGGTGTGTAAATAAATTAATAAAAATATGTCATAATATATAAAAATTAATATAATAGTCTAGCATTTACATAATAGTGCCATCCATCATTTACAAGTTGTGTTAGCTGAAATTACTTACAGTGATGAATTCTGATTCTGAGGATCGTGGAAATTCCGTGTTTATTTAGATATAATATAAAAGTTGGTTAAAAGTGCGTCGCGTAATAAAACGGAGATATAATTAAAAAAAAAATGTGGACAAGACCGAAATTAAAATTTGTTCCACCTTGTATGTAGGTTGATGAAACTTGATGAGCGGATTGCAGACCTATATTAACGCTTTATTGAATATCTAGGGAATCCATTGACCCAAAACTGATGCGAGTGTGTGATTTTGAATTTCGAAATAACATTCGAGGTTTTATGTGTTTGATATTCTGTGGCAAAACTTGAATTTTGTATTATCTATATTGTAGTCTGGCGGGAATATTCCTTCGCTAAAGGAGTGACCTCGCACAAACGTCATTCTCAATTTGAATTGTCTGCGAACATTACAACTTTCCCGACTCTGAAACGTTGAAAGTCTAAAGTCGTATTATCATAATTGTGTAAGGTAGAACCAGAGTGGTCCAAGTGACTTTTTGCATTGACCCCCGATTTTGGCAAAAAGATCTCCAAAACTCAATATTCTTTTATTCCACTTTGTTGCAATTGTCCTAGACAATGTTACTGAATTGCAATTCTGCAACTGAACTGCAATTGGATCAAAGTGGAATAAAAGAATATTGAGTTTTGGAGATCTTTATGCCAAAATCGGGGGTCAATCCAGAAAGTCACTTGGACCACTCTGGTTCTACCTTACACAATTAGAGTCTCGCGACTTTGATTTAGTTAACGATAATTTAATGGTGATAATTAAATAATATTGAAAAGATCTTTTACTGAAGTCTCAAATCGCAATGGCAACTGAAAAGCGATTTAATATTGACTTTCTCGACAATATATCGCTCATTTGCTGCAATAACATTTTATGTTGTAATCGTTATTTCACTAATTATGTAAAAAACGCGCTCATTCAATCAAAGTAAGAGACACAATTATTGCGTTTCGAAAATACGCCAACCGTTTTCTGATAACTCGGATTTTTTTAGGTAAAACCCTGTTGCTGCAAATGAACGATATTGTGTCACCGACGCGTTGCAGATCACGAATAAGAACCACTAAGTTCTCTGCCGTCGGATCTGAATAGTATCCCTCTGTATGCTTCAATCAATTGCGTATCATTCAATTGCAACTGCTGAAACAAATACAATGCAGGATTGTTTCTCGAAGACGGGTGATACAAACGCAAAAGTTGCTTATTGATAATAATGTGTTTTTTGAGTTATAATAATAATTTACATAAATGTGTTTTATAATTATCACCGCTTTAGTGGTAGACACATTTTTGAAGCCCCTGTGCTTTGGAGCTTCCTATTATCTACGGGCGTAGATGATCATTCACCATCATAACCCAACGGCGATTTACATGAAAAGGATTAAAATTATACGATACCACAATCTTCGTCCTTAATTCTGTGCCAGTACAAAGTGGCTACATAACTTTTAGTTTCAGTTAATCTAAGTTTGAAGTCGTAAAGTTGCCAGGGTATTTTACGACACGCAATCTCACGACAGCTGCGTGCGAAGTGGGATAAAAAATTCAAACATAACCGTCGTAACGTCCACTTACGTCTTGATCTTATAAACAAAAAAGCTTTATTTATTGAAACTTAATAAAATATAACTTTAACAGACACCATTCCACTCATTGAAATGTTTGAGGTACCTAACATATACAAAAACTTTTTTTTGAAGTCGGTTAAAACGAGATTATTTTTTTACATTACCTACTCATATTTAATAGATGTTAATCTCAGGAACTACTAGTGTGAATTGAATTTTTTGTAGGGAATATCCCTAATTCCATTCATTGCGAAAGCTAGAGAGAGGCTAGGCATATTATTATCACTCATACCCCCGCACTAAGATGTCGATTCTTTCTTTCCAACTAACTTCTTTCTTAGCTACAACTAACTAGGCTACGGCGTCCTGAATAAATATTTTGGTTAAGTTTATGAGGTTGTCGGAGTGGGATATTTTTTGGTGGGTGTTATGATAAAATAGCCATTTTTACCCATACCAAAATTGTATAGTTAAGTCATCCAACGGCACATTTTATTCGATTCCGGTAAACCATTCTGTAAGTGTGTCTAAAGCGTTTATGTGCTGACAAAAATTGTATTACCCAGAAAAAATGGATTTGACATGTGTGTGCGTGATAAAAAAATACCTACTAAGTAATTCCAAACACGAACCTATATAATTGTGAAACTCATTTACAAAGAGTCGAGCTCTAATTTTCTTACGCGATTACCTCTTCAACCTTTTTGTTAATGTTCGGAACAATTAATCAATACATGCCCAATTTGCTGTGATGTATAATCCCGTTCTTACTTTGGTTTTTGTTATAAATTGATGTCAAATACACGAGGGATTGCTGGGTACCTATATGACATTAGGTTCCGATCGGGATAATAATTATATCGATCGAGATCCCGCCGTCTCGTTGGCAGTGATTGCCTACGATGCGAGTGATTCCCGATTCGATTCCACGGCCGGGTCAGATATTTATGTGGCAGATAAAATATTTGATCTCGGGCTGTGGGTATAAGTGAATAGTGATGTGTTATTTTCCTAATGCTATGAGTGAGTTAAGCCCTTCTCACACTACGCTATTTATTAGCTACGCGACACCTGACCTGACGCAATCCAGTTTGCCGACACTGTTCACTGACAGGCAGGCATCGTAGACGCGTCGCCTCGTCTCGTGTGCAGAACTTGGTAAAGATACTCGTATCTATAGGGTGTCGATTCACGAGCGACGCATAGACAAGATCCTAGGCGCTTGCAAATAGTGTGTCAACGGCCTTAGTCTTTCTTTTTTTATAATTATATGAGTAAATGAAAAACTGGCATTAAGATAATCAGTATTCCTACAGTTCGTTCCATGTCCTGTTTAAAACGAACAATATTCTAATTTGTGTTTCACTGACCCTCGTAAATTTGGCTTTCAAATTCTTTGGAAAATGAAGTACCTACACAATCTCATCTCGAACGGAAAATGAATTAACAATTTGTTTCGTAACTCTAAGTACGTCGGAGTTCCGCTTACTTTGGAAGACTTCGGAATCCATTGGAAGGATACTTTCAAGTGCGTTCAAGAAATGCCAGAGAAAAGGCCGAATATTGTCAAACGCGGAATTCAATATTACATCGAAGAATGACATCTAAAGTTATTGGTACATGCTAGTTAGTACCACATATCAGACAGGTTTGCCTGAACAGTTTAATGTCAGGTAAAATTGAGCTACGTACTGGACATAAATGTACTGTAAAGGTGTGCTACATTATACAAATAGAACTTTACAGGTAAATGTAAGATATACTTGTATTGTGTCCCATTTGAGCGACATCTGACGAGTTTGCTCGTATAATGGCTATTCAATTGACTTCTGATATTTCTGATATTTTCGTCTGATTATGTACTTCATATTGAATTCGGGATTTTTACGTTAACGAAAATTAAGTGATTAATAGTGTAAAATGCTTTGAAGCCAAGAACAAGCGAGTTAAATTTAAACTGACGAATACGAAATCCCCGACGGCGAGGATTAGTACAGTAAGCGGATTGCAAATTTGTTCGGCTAGTGTTAAGTCGGTTGCGGTCTGTGGTGCCCACATGTACAGTCTAGGGTTAAGTTCCCACCCAATCATGTTACATAGTAAAAAAACTTTATAAAATTATTGTCCTCACCTATTACATATATCCAAAGGCAATTCTTAAACGCTTCCGTGCTTTGGAGGGCCCGTAGATAGATGGGTAGATAGCAGTCGTTAAGCCAATTCGGCGGCCTTCGAGCATGAAAATATCCGATACTTATAATTATAGGGGTACATAGGTTGGAAACTAACCCCTCCACCAATTCGCACTGGAGCAGCGTGGTGGAGTACGCTCTAGATCTCCTCAATGATTAGGAGACCCGTGCTCAGTAGTGGGCCTGTAATGGGTTAATGCCAGTTTATTAATTAGTTCGTGTTAAGTCTTCAAAATTATCTTCGCATTTCGTTTAAAACAAAAAAAATTCCGAAATAAATGAATAACGAAACGAAGCACAGTAAACTTACTCACCGAGCAGTCCCTTAACATAAATTTGAAAGCCAAACCGTGCGAAATCCTCATCGTAAAGGCAAATAAAAAATTATGCTCAGCCATCGCACGGGTCCAAAATACCGAAACAGAAATAATTTGGCCCCTGTTTACATTACACGGCCTAAAATAACAGTGGACAGCTAACAGGGTATTTGGTATTGCAAATATTTGTGGTTCGGGTAATCTATATCGGGTAATGGACATCATACTGGCTCCGAACGAACCGGTAAAAATTGCTTCGGAAGCGCTGCAGCACTCTCCATGTTTATAGGGATTTATTTATTGCGTGATATCCTACTTCCTACTAATATTATAAATGCGAAAGTTTGTAAAGATGTATGTGTGTGTGTGTGTTTGTTACTCTTTCACGCAAAAACTACTGAACGGATTTTCATGAAACTTTGCAGTAATATAGCTTAGACATCGGAATAACATAATTTGTTAAAATTTATAGAGATTTTTGAAGGGACGAATTTCCCGAAGCGAAGCGAGGGCGGATTTACTAGTTGAAAGTAATAATCCTAACACGTAATTAAAACACGTGATTGCCGTAGAACTTTATCTTACTTATTCCGCTTTAACTCTTTGTCATTTTGACCAATAAGTTCGCATCTATGACTGAGCTCAGCCAGTGTATGCTACAGACGGATTTCTCTGACAAAAAAATTTATACATTTAATTTTCTAGCTTCCATTCGTACCGTTTCATAAGGAAGTTCGTTACAAAAATATGACTGGTTTATTTCTGTACATTGAAGATATTTGAGAAATAATATATAAATAAAGGGTCTTAGTAGAGCCAAGAGAAGGCCAATAGTTTAGAATTTTATAATTTTTGTTTGTCTGTATGTTTGTCCGCGCAACACGCAAATATTACCGAATGAAATTTGATGTAATTTTTCGCAGTTGTATTGCTCAAGGTCTAACTTAAAATATATGTTATAATTAATATGCAGCTTACAATTTGAGTGTACATAATATAGGTATGGTGCAGGACAAGATCTGGCGCATCAGCTACCTAATAATAAAAGGAGTACACGATAATGTATAAAGACTTTGTCGCAGGATACCCGGAAACAGGATATCTAAAATAGAATTGTGCATTTCGATATCTAAGCACTTTGGGATTTGTCGGTTTCATTTTGCGTATCTGATCTCCTAGAATTGTCTATGTCGGAATGGTGAGCCATTCCGAGAATTGAGAATTTCCGCTGAACCTCTCTAATCCTATTTCACAACTATTTATTCACATAGACACTGATAGTCTATAGTCTAATATCTTTAAACGAGCAATTCTTGTATATTTATTTATTTATATTCACGATCTCGGAAACGGCTGCAAAGATTTTCATGAAAGTAACAGATTAGGGGGTTTTCGGCTCAAGGAATCGATTTATCAAGGTCCCAGGTTCGAGAAAAGCTCGGTTCCCGAGATAAAGAGATTTTAAAAACATCATACTGACGCCATCTATGAACTTCTATGAGGTACTGTTTGTAACGTGTTGAACTGACGCCATCTATGAAACATTAGGATAACTTCTATGAGATACGGTTTGTTTGTTTCAGTAGTATGAAACTAGATGGCGCTCGAATATATTTTTGTTCGGCTACTTACGTTGAAGCGCTATTTTTGCGTTATACCTACCTATTTTCTGTTTGAATAAAATTAAAAATCAGTGCGATTATCTCGCTTGACCTCGCAGGACGCGTAGTGATAGTTTAACGTGCGTTTGTGATATTTACGAGAATATTTGTAAATAAATGTTAGTTTTGTTATTATCGATTTAATAATATATTTTAATAAAGTTTTAAATAAATAATGGTCAGATCGATGAAATTACTATTGTTGTAAATAGAATCAATAAAATTTTAAGTACGCCTAACAACTTGCTCATTAAACTAAAAGTATATTTATTTATGTTGTTTAATTATCATAAACATTCAATACATTTTATCGCAAATAAAAATTTCAGTCGGGGACTGCCTAAGCCTGCGAAAAGTACGAAGGAAAGTTCAATGAATTTATCTAATTAAGTATGTACCTATTTAAAATGCAATTAATTCGCTCACACAGTTAACTTCTATGAGGTACTGTTTGTAACGTGTTGAAATTTCAGTAGTATGAAACTAGATGGCGCTGTACAACTTTGTGAAACACGCTGTTGAGATCCTTTGGCCGTAACATAAGTAAAATGAATTTTGTGCTCAGTGAACAGTTGTATGATTTGACTCCTGAATAGATGGCGGAATTCCTCGTATTTCTTGCGATTCATACTAAATATAATTTTCAACCGAGCAAAGCTCGGTCAACCAGGTACTACACTTTAAGCATGTCAAATTGATTCACTTGCCATTTTAGAAAGATATCATTGAGGAGATCATCATCCTCCCTAATATACACTTCTAGCATGCCAATTTTGATTCACATGCCATTTTAGAAAGATATCATTGAGGAGATCATCATCCTCCCTAAAATCAGGGAGAAACAACGGTAAGCGAGTTTTTTTTCCTCAATCATGTTGGTCACTGGTGTTTGTACCTTCTACATTAACGTTCGATATGGAATTCGTTTTGTTTTCATTCCACACAAATGTCAACTTTACGCCCTTGTGATTAAGGTACATCGCAGATCGACGCCGAGAATTCAAAATGTCATAAGTAACTACAAAAATTTTAAATTGTAAAAAATCAATAATTTGTTTTTGTTTTTCGAATATAGACTTAAGAAGCTGATCTGGCATAAACTTACAAATATCCGTTGTAAATTGTAAAGTCGCGTATCTCAAAGCATGAGAGACAGTCCTCCAAGCATCGACACTTATAGCCGAGGTGATGAAGTCATTAAACGTGTAAGTACTATTTATATTCTAAGTCACCGGAAAGTTCTTTTATTAGCCTTCTTTCCTCGGCCCAGAATAAATTAATTGGTAGATTAAAATCTCATTTCCCGAGTGACACAGGCCGGGTATTATAATCCATTTCTGATTCATGAAAGTGTCACTTAGGAACACTTAAGAGCTGAGAGGCGTTTTAATTCGAGTTGTATTTCTGACTACTAGGGCTTGAAAGCTATCCTTCTTCTTATGGTGCCGTCTCCTTATGAAGGTTGGCAATCATCATGGCGATTTGTAACTTGGACGCCGCTGCTCTGAATAATCCACGGGTGCTCTTTCCAAACCATTCTCGTAAGTTCTTAAGCCAAGATATCCGTCTGCGGCCAGGCCTCCTCCTGCCTGCCACCTTACCTTGCATGATTAGCTGAAGGAGCTCATACTTTTGGGTGTTACGCATATCCATGTCAAGCTATCCATGTCAGTTCAATCCAAAATTATTCATTCATGTAGTAGGTATGTATCTACATAGAGATTCACTTAAGCATATACATTTTTGATTCAATCGCAAGTGGAAATACTTATCTCCTCAAAAGTGATAAGTACTAATGCAACAGATCAACGTGAAAAACTAAAACTAAAACTCGAAAAAACTTAAGTTTACATTTTATTTGGGTCGATATAGTTTGTGAAGTCATGGTTTTGTAAGTCGGATCAAAATAAACATGACTTATTTAAAATCCAAACATTTCAGCGTAAATAATTAATAAACAAGAGCGACATTTAATTATGGTAAAAGACGGTACAGGTTCCTCTGTGGTTTTCATTGACCTCCAGGGGTTCCCTTTTTTGTGGACACTCTCTGAATATTTAATGTATTAAAGGACTGTGCATTAATAAATAAAATTCGGTGTACTATTTATTACCTTTGAATTTGGGCCGTATTTCAAGGTAGTTACCAGTAAATACCTAAATTTAATTTTTGATACGTTTATAAATCTCTTCTGTTATAAAAGTCTTCGGCTTTGTTTTAGGAGACTCCGTTGTGCGTGGGCGTTTTTTTAATTCCCAAGTTTCAAGTTCCAAGTTAGTGATCTGTGAGATGTCTGTGAGAGACGTTTAGCTTTTATATAATTCTTTATATAATATTCACTATATTTACCCATATGTTGTGTTAAATGACAAGTTTCCCAATATTTTCCTAGCAACGTATTACCGAAACCGCAGTGTTATTGTGTATGTAACGGGCGACGTAATCCACCAGATCGGCTGCAGATCACGTGCGGACTAGGATATTGGACCGATTGTTCCATTGAGGTGCCAGTGGAGAGCTTACTGTTTAGTACTGCTTGATTTTTACGTTATGTGTACTTACCTACTTGTTTTGGGACGTTTGGAAAATATGAGAGTGAAGGTTTACAGCCAAAAAGCGACATGATGATAAGCTGATCGTTGAGTGAGACATCAATGAAGTTAGATGAGATATGTGATAAACGTGATGAAATCTTTCACCGCCAAACACGTAGGTATCTATAATTTCTTACGTGCAAACCAACTGCGGCTTCCGTACAAATTCCTAATACATGAAAGTAAAACTAATTGACAATTTGACGAATGTAAATTCTAGTTAATTCACCACATCAATGGGTTAATTCACGTGTTAAGACGCAGGTGTAGCCGTAGTAATAGGTACCTAAACAATAATATAAAATTATTTTACTATGGAATTAAGGTTGCAATTGAGACTGACATAGAAAAAGAGTCAAATGGGGACGAGGATGGTTAGTTCAGGCAACAGGACTGGGGTAAAGATTATTGGTGATAAATAGCTGTAATTGAATAGTCCTGTTAGATTTTGTTAATTATTGTCGTCCAGTAGCTTTATTGTTCATCTTATATTCTCCTTTCAGAAGTTGAAAAAGTCGATAAAAGTGTAACCCCATGTGCAATGGGACTACGGGGAATTAAAATTACTCGTGGTCCCGTTAATGGGACAAACCAACGGGACCACGGGTAAACACCCCTTTTATCAACTAGTCAAAGCCAGGGCCATTAAAAAATATGTATGCGACATTAGTACCCAACGTACCCGCTAGAGGGCGTCAAAAGTACATAAATCTACCCACATTCGATAAAACGATTCAACTTTCCTGGATAAACGAATACCAGAATTTTGATCGTGTTTAGATAGACGGTTCCAACTAAATTGCCTCTATAGCGAACGCCCAAAATACACCGAAGTGCTGGAGCCATCAATCAAATAGAGTGGAAAAAGCGGCCCAGGGTACGTGCGCTCAATTATTCACCGTCTAACGTGTCTTGTTTTCAAATCCGAACACAGAGTGGAGTTAGCATTGCATTGTCTACATTCGTCAGGACACGTCCGGACTTTTCACTTTCTGTGCGGGTTACAAATTGGTTGGGATATTATTAAAAAAAACTTAAAATTCAAAAGTAGTAGAGAGATATTTCGCTAAGCTGTAAGTTTTTATGTTAATGTCCCAGAAATGAGCCAACGAGCCACTTCTCTCGCATAATCAATAGGCACATACTTCATCATAATCTTCTCAACCCATCATAGCTCACTACTGAGCACGGGTCTCTTCTCAGAATGCAAAGGTTAAGATCATAGTCCACCACGAGTTTTGCGAACTCTCCGGCATTCGGGATTTATCTCGATGTTTTCCTTCGCTGTCACAGCGAGTGACATTTTAATGCTTAAAACGCACGAAAACTCCTGGGATTTGAACCCGGACTCCCCGAAGTGGGAGGCCGACCTCTTAACCATTAGTTACTATGCTATCAACGTTTATATACATTTTCCAAAATATTGGTCAAACTAAAAATCGTGAGTACCTACCCGTTTGCATTTGAAATGACAGATTTTCATCTACCTACTTCTAACATTTGTTATGCGGTGGTCATGTATCGCGGTGACGGGGATTCAATCGCCATGTGATACCTAATGGCGACGTACGTCAATAATAGCAAGTCCTACTTTCCGTCGATGCTGGGGGTTTTTCGGCATGTACATCCCTATTTTGATCTTCCCTATCATGCTGCTCGTTCTAACTCGATCTAGTTTCAGGTTTATTCTTTGAGCTGTACATCTTAACGGTATTTCTTTATCCACCTTTTTTTATTTAATATTACAATTTCTAATTCTTATTTTTTCTCTAAAACAAACAAATAAAATCGTTATAAAAAACTATTCAAACAATCAGTGAACACAAACGTATGAAGGCCAAATGTATATTATCCAAGACCAGCGTTATATTAAAAAAAAACCTAGTTTAATTTTAGAAGGATCAACCCCACACTGCTAGTGTTACCCGCGGTAATCGCGGTTGGCTGCGGTCACTATGTGAAGGGATCTACCGTGAGTCAAAACAATCGGATATATAATATCCGAAACAGAATTTCAATCTTCGGAGGAAAAGGTTTATTTTTAATATAAGATTAAAATATAGTAGATAAACATATTTAATAAAATCAAGATCTATCATCAACTCCAATAAAAAAGTCAATGTTACAATTTCCATACAGTAATTAAGAAATGTAACCTTCTAAGGACACAGTTTCTCAAATATCATCTAGTAGGGAAAACTGTCATATGCATAAATAAATACAAACTCCGATCAAATCCGAGAATAATTATTAACTTTTGTCAGATACCTGTATAATGTGTAGTAGTGTAATGCGTTCGATCTGATTCTGTCGCCGGCTTAATCCTATATTTTCTTTTTATCTCACACTCATTCCGTTTCATCGAATTTTAAATAACAACGATTCAAAACAAGTTTTACTTTAAAAATCACGCGTCAATTGTGTAACATATCCGTATCTGTAACATCGTATCCGTTCAACCCTAACCTGCTCGTTGGTTAGTGACGTGGCGCGTCCTTTGTGTGGCTTTCCGTGATGGCTGTGATCCGTGATCCGTGCATCAGCTCCTTTGTTTCGGTGACTATCGTATATTCACCATCGTGGTAAGAATGAATGAGTTTTATTCGTTAATTCATTATTTATTGATATAGCAGCGGATTGGATTCAGTCTCGCATTAATTGAATATAAGAAAATTGGTACAATTGATTTATTGTTGATGATAAAACTGCATATAACTTGGAATCTGGGTAATTGATGTTTTTCATTCAAGACACATGTGAGATAATAGATTGCACTGCATTGCACTGCACACAGGCGGCAAATTATAAAGCGTTTCCGTGTTTCGAAGAGCACATTACGTAAAGTAAACCCCACCACCAATTACTGCTAGAGCATAGTGATGGATCTGTACGCCTTCTCAGTTATGAGAAGAGACCCGGCTCAGTGGTGGGTAACTCACGGGTTAAAGCAATGTGATCGATTATAATATTTTTTAAATCAAATTAACGCAAATTATTACGAACAACACTTACCAAACTGCACAAATTATCAAGGTAAGAATATAGGTATATTATGTATGTATCTATACTCACTTCATACTTTACACAAGTCCATTTTCGAGTTAGTACTCAGAACGGGCGTGTATTGTGCAAACTAAAAGTTAGTAAGTATAATACATAGTTACATAAGAATAACATAAGATATTCAGTGCACTTCCAAGTTTAACTACTCATAGGTTGTACTGGTATCAAACTGTACTGTACTGGTGAAAAACACAGTTATATATAAATATAAATAGTTGAAAAGAAATTGTACATTAATGTAATTTAAGTTTTTGTTAGTTATACACAGATATTTGTTTGATATAGACATGGTAAATAATTATGATTGTATGTGATGGTCCTAAGACATGTGGGTATTAAGACAAGATTCCCTACAGCGGTTATATTACAGAAGACAACGGTACTTACTTCTAGAAAGGTATCAGACACGAATCGCTGCACGAGCGAGGTCTTGCCGCACTGGGTGTCGCCCACCAGCACCACCTTGATCTCTTCCTCAGCCACAGGCGTCCCTGCGCTGCTCGTCAGATTCCCTACAGCGGTTATATATCAGAAGAACAGTACTTACTTCTAGAAAGGTATCAGACACGAATCGCTGCACGAGCGAGGTCTTGCCGCACTGGGTGTCGCCCACCAGCACCACCTTGATCTCTTCCTCAGCCACAGGCGTCCCTGCGCTGCTCGTCAGATTCCCTACAGCGGTTATATTACAGAAGACAACAGTACTTACTTCTAGAAAGGTATCAGACACGAATCGCTGCACGAGCGAGGTCTTGCCGCACTGGGTGTCGCCCACCAGCACCACCTTGATCTCTTCCTCAGCCACAGGCGTCCCTGCGCTGCTCGTCTCGGAGGACTTCTTGCCTGGCCACATGGTCCACTAGTCTGTGGACAAAGGTGATGATTAGGGAACAATCCTTGAAAAAATTATACTGACGTGTTTTCTACACTTACTCGTAGCACAGGTTTCCAAATTTGTTGGAAAAATTTGTGATTCAACAATTTTCTGTTCTCGTACCCTCAAAAATTTAATTGCCGATTTTTTAATGATTTATTTTTTACTTTTTAACTAATAAAACTAGCGGCCCGCCCGCGATTTCACCCGCGTGGATCCCGTTCTCGTGGGAATATATGTATGTATTATACATAAAAACCTTCCTCTTGAATCACTCTACCTATTACAAAAAACCGCATCAAAATCCGTTGCGTAATTTTAAAGATTTAAGCATACAGACAAACAGACAAACAAACAAACAGACGGACAAAAATAGCGACTTTGTTTTATACTATGTAGTGATAAATAGACTTTACTACTTTAAAATATAATGTTACTGACTTAAATCTAACTTAAAACTTTATGTAAACAAAAAATAGATATGCACAGATTCGTATCCTGAGAATAACCCACTGTGCGTTTCTTATATTATATCTAGGTATTATAAAATAAAAATATTAAAATACCAACTCTGGTAAAGAAAAAGTCGAAAACGAAATTTTTATCCCAATAAAATATTTGCTACTTTGTCGATACAGAAGTTTCGCTTCTACAAAAAGTAACAATATTTTTGTGCCAGACGTTAGATTATTTACCAGTATCATGGACAGATAGAATATTGGATATGTATATTGGGAACGAACTCAAAGTTATGAAAAAATAAAGTAAATATTAGACGATTCGATTTGACTCAAAAGCTATATTATGAAAAAAATAAGCCTGTGTTCTTTGTTTTGACTTTTGACAAATTACATTTCCGATAGATATCGTTAGATATCTCATTTAGACAAATCCACCGTATTCACATTACTATATTATACCTATCTAAGTTTATATTATTTTATTTGTGTATCTTCTTTATGTAGGTATGTGAACCTTCTATATAGGTAGAGTACGAATATTCAGCGAGGGAATAACCCGAATATTCGATCGAATATCATTCTTATCGAGGCATTAACGCGAACACGGATCCTAGCGACAAATATTTTGATTTGCGCCAAAAAAGTCACTGAGCGCAGAACCAGCAATACTTGTAGCGGATAGCGGATAGGCCGTATAAATACGCGCGTTCTCGCCTATTTCCGCGAGAGTCCGCGAGTAAGTATCTATCTAATCGGGGCGTAAGGGCGTAAACATACTCGTGATAGATTTCTGACATTTATCTGTTGGTTATGTAAGTTATATTCTTTCCGTTTAGCTAAAATCAACCATAATACACATATTTTTCTGTTACTATTGCATCTTGCAATAAAACCACAACTATATAGCTACATACCTATGTAGGTACTAAAAATTAACTAAAATGTGGCTTTTTACTTTGAAGATAACATTCTTAGGGTGCGTACAGATTATATAGGTAACATGTTATATAACTTCTGTTATATAACACGTCCACATTATCTAACATTGTTGTATCACAATGAAACATATAACAAGACACAATGTGTTTTTGTAAGTCATATCGTCCACATTTATAAAACATGTTATTTAACAATGTTTTGTAACATGTTTTGTTATATAATCTTTACGCACCCTTACTGCCATGAACGATGAACATTTAATACGACGATCGTAATAAGCGCCAAACAACTCATGAAGTTATTGTAATATCAATCAAATATCATCGACGTCTGTGACCTACGACAAATAAGTGTATTATACACATACAAATAAATGTACGAGTACACACCTATAATAACAGGACAGTGCAATCGAATACGACAGACACAATTCCACAGAGGCTCATAAATTTCTAATAATTCAAGAAGGAAGCCCATTCAAGAAGTATTTTTCTTCCGTTCCAGTTTTCCTCATCTTCAGGACCATAATAAAATGTTCTGAACAATAGTAAAGTGACAAACGGGCTGGGGTGTCGATAAAATGGCCGCGGGATCGTAAAACCACGTAGAGATGACTCCAAGTATTTTTACGACATCTATTGAGGCGCACAGATGAACGAGTATTAAGGATGTCTACGTTTGGTTGACATGACAAAAATTGTTACGACTGCTTTTTTAAAGACTTGTAGGTTATGACTTCAGGAAGATTCCTAAAAGAAAATCGTGTTTTTTTTTCGTTCATTTAGAAAAGAATTTGGTAAATGAGTTGGCTATGGCTTTGATGTTATTATAAATACATGAATTCCAGAATTGTTTGCAATTGTTAAGAATATTAATAAAGTACAGGAAGTATACTTATCTATAATATTAATTACTTATTTTGTAGAACAGTTATTAGTCAACAAATCGGTTAAAGGCGACAAACATAATAATATACTCCTTTTTTTAAATCCATTAGTACCTAATAGATACTTACTAATAGTGTTACTAAAGGCCAAAACTATAGGCCTGAACTCAGGATCGACAATAATGGGTCCGATACAGTGAAATCAATCTGTCTCTGGTGATAGATGGTGGCGTCCCAAGCGAGGGACGAAGCTATTGTCAGTAGCCGCAATTTGTTTAAGACAATATTTGCACCTGACCCATATCTAGGCGTCAATATGTCAATGTACAGTATAGAGAATGTTTGGGTAGTTATAACTACACATAGGACATGCATACTGTGTTGAAACGTGTCATCAAAAATTCTGAGTCTTTGTAATAGGTTGACGGATGTAAACTTACCAACATCAACAGCCGATATAAACTTAGCCCATCGCACGAATTTAACTTCTGTTTTTGCTTTTTAACCGATATCAAAAAAGAAGGAGGTTCTCAAATTCTCAATTCGACCGTATATGCTTTTTTATGTTTGTTCAGCGATTTTTTCGTCGTTTATGGGCCGAAGTCGGTTATTTTTTTTGTAAAAAGCAATAATTATTCAATACTTAGAAATAGAAATAGAAAAACGTTTATTTCTCATAAATACTGCAGAAACGAAATAACAAACATAAAAAATAAACAAAAATTCACTAAACAATAATACAATCACTAAACAATAATAGTTCGGGTGATGGCGAGACTTAATTCTGATGAGACTTTATGATTTCTTTACCTTGTGGATATAAAGGTCAACACCTAAGCCGATTATATATCTCCAATCCGCCCCCTCCAGTCTCTTTTAAAGTGAAAGCTCAGTATGAATTTTCGTCTCTGATCGCAGGCACTCACATGCGCACGAACATTTATTATGTTGCACGAATTGTCACAGCTGTAACACCTGGGAAAGCCACGAACCCATGAAAACTTCACATAACCGTTCACGAAGGTCCAACCTACAATTTTGAGTTCCCGTATTCGCCGTGCGTGAGAGTGAGCGCTCTGACGGCCGCTTTCAATATCCAATCTCAATCCTTATTTCGCTACTAGAGTTACATTTTTTAATCCAATTCTTACTATTATGCTTTCAATATGCGATCGAAGGATCGTTATACCGATCTTTTTTTCCAAGCTATCGGTGGGAGGACGGATAGATAATTTAGATTGAAATTTGTATGACAGTGACAGGTTTGAGCTTTCTAAAAGCGAACCGTGATTTTGACAGATCCATTTTTTGACGTTATCTATCGTTACTTGCGATCCCCCAATTTCGGGCGATTGTAGCTCATCCTGTGGATTGTAGTGTGTTGTGTTTGGATTTGAGTTGAGTCACGTACATAAAAATTAAAAATGGAATTAAGTTCTAGTGATAGTGATAGTGATCTTGAAGTGTTGATGCAGTTATCGGACTGGGATAGTAGTAGCGACAGCGAAAAAGAGAAGGATGTATCCTCGGGAACGTTTCGACGTATAAATTTCATGGCCAGTTTAACTGACGCTGAGTTTACATTCAGATTCAGATTAAACAAAACAGCAGTTGAAACTGTTTTGAATGAAATACTTCCATATATCAAAGTTACATCTAAACGGTAAGTAGGCATGTTAAATTATTTTCTTTAACTGACTTTTCTGTAACTAACTTCTAATTACACTCATTGTTATTTTCAGAAATAATGGTGTGCCACCAATTCATCAGCTTTTATTGGCACTCAGATTTTACGCATTAGGAACAATGTTGAATTCAGTAGCTGATTTTGCTGGAGTGTCATTATCTACAGCAAGTAGAATAGTCTCAGACATATCCGCTGCTGTTGCCAGAATGTATGACAAATACATTGTTCTGCATACTGGAGCTATAGAGAAATTTTATAATATAGCTCAATTTCCCAGAGTATGTGGAGCCATTGACTGTACACATGTACATATTCAGTCTCCATGTAAGTATAAAACTGTTGTTTTGTTGTCATTTTTTTTATCATTTGCAGTTGAATAGCCACTCAAGACATCTTAGCAATGTTAAAACAATATTTTGTTTTTCAGGTTCAACAATAGGGGAGGAGTTTAGAAATAGAAAAGGATACTTTTCTATTAATGTTCAGGCTGTTTGTAATGCTGACCTGAAGTTGATGAATGTTGTTGCTCGGTGGCCTGGTTCTGCTCATGATGCTACCATTTTTAATAATTCTGTATTAAGAGGTAATAACTAATAAATATAAATAGTATATACATATAGGTACATATTCTGCTTTATATACATATTTATGATGTATCAATTACATATTATTACAGCGCAGTGTGAAGAAGGTGTACTAAGAAATTGCTGGTTACTCGGGGACAGTGCCTATCCCAATCGATCTTATTTGCTTACACCATTGTTGAACCCAACAACAAGTCAAGAAATTAACTACAATGAAGCACACATCAAAACAAGAAATACAATTGAAAGGTAAATGAACCATAGTTACATTGTGTCAATTTCTGGTTGTTAAGGTACCTATTTATCTTAATATTGTTATATGTATTATAATTTGAGTTTGTGTGTGCAGGACATTTGGAGTCTGGAAACGTCGTTTCCCAGTTATATCCCTGACTATGCGCTTGTCACTGCACAACATACAAGCTGTTATAATAGCAACTGCTGTTCTGCACAACATCTGCAGAAATAACAATATTGTGGAAGTCCCCCCTGAAGTTGAAGTGCCAGAGGAAAATGAAATATCTGTGTCATCAGAAAATTTGAATAATATACCATTGAATGATATTAGACACAGACAAGAATTAATTTCAAGTTATTTTTAATATAATATTAGAAATTAAATTTATCTAGTAACATTAAATCACCTTAAGTTATTTATGTACACAGGAAATAAAACATCTATTTTGAATACCTAGTTGTTTTTATTGAAGAAAAATAGCATAACACCTGTCATTTACACTTATAAAATATATATATAATTTACAATTTTAATTTTATTTATCTCCATTCAGCCGTTTTATCTCTGATTTCAGTTTTTCATTTTCTAATAAAATCCTTTCATTTTCTAACTTAACATTTTCTAACTTACTCTCTAAAAACATTTTTTTTACAGTATAATATTCAGCTAAAGCGATATTTCTATTCAGACGTCCATCATCTGGCCTTATTAACTTCCGTTTGGCACCTGTAAAACAAAATTGTATGAATAAGAGCATATCATAAAGTAATATAATAATAAAGACAATATAAAAATATATTACCAGTTCTAAACTGTCTTTTATTATTTGGTACAACAGGAGTAGTAATTATATTTCCCCGATTATTAATCAACCCATCCCCAATGCTTTTCCTTGACATCTCTGTGGCATCTGTTATTACAGGCATCAAGTCTATAGAATTAGACTGAGGACTTTCTATGACCACAGGCAATGGACTGTCAAGTAAAACTATTGGTTTTGGGGATCCCTCCTTAAATTCTGGCACACCAAAAGCACCCCCTGCACTGCCACCAACACCACCATCACCATTTTCAATAATTTGGGGTTCAGCATCACCACCAAACATTGCTGTCAGGCCTTCTCCGGTACTCCCTAATAATGTTGCCACACGGTCAAGTATTTCATCAGGAGGAAAGTATCCTGGTGGCCCACCTCCAGTCTGAAACATAAGGGGAAATTAAGTATGTATGAATAGAATACATGTAAGAGAACTAGGAAACTTAGAATTTCTTTTTATATTGACTTTATTAAATACCTTGATCCGTTCCATCCGAATTGCAGTAATACGCTTGCGTGAGTTTTTTTTTAAATTCTCCCACTTTAGACGCAGCTGCTGCGGTGTTCGGCGACAGATTCCTATGCTAGCATTGAAGGAATCTGCAATTCTTGCCCATTCCTCGACCTTCAATTTATTACTGGTGGCATTCGTTTTTTTATTATTTATTATGTTGCTCTCCTCAATCAAGGAGAGCAGTCCTTTTGTTTCCTCTTTGTTGAGGGCTTTTGTTTTATTCTGCAAACAAACAAAGCGTATTAACATAATATATAAAATGGCGCGAAAATAATAATGTACCTCAAGCTATTGCATCATGTTTAATATATAATATGAATATGTATAATATGAAAGCATTCTAATAACATAAAACATTAACTTACAGTTTCTGGCTCCATTATTTAATATTACGTACTTTATTAACCTGCAATTATTTAAACTTAACAGTTGGCAGATCGAACGTAAACAGTCATAACATAACACAAACGATAGAGAGAGAGCGCAGACCGCAGACGACAATGACATCTGGGTGACATGTGCGAGCGTCAAGCGTGATGCGACCCAGTGACGTTCCGTTTCGTTCTTCCCCAACATAACAATAATGCGCATTTTTGTGGTTTATTATTTGAAAAAGCTTATTTTACTCATTCTACTTATATTTTCTTAAATTTTTACAAGTAATAAATATTTTTTAGTATATTAATCACAATTTTAATCATCAGTACCACTAATGTACTGTTAGTGATGTTTCGTGTAACGGATCGTTCAGAGAGGGCGTAAATTTATGGCCTATCCCTTTTTTTCAACGGATTCCGAAGTAAAGATCGCTTAAAGAAAGCCAGCTCGAGATTCAATCCACGGTACAAATAAAATCTGGATTCAAACTAACTTAAGATTCACGATCGAATATTGAAAGCGGCCGTAAGGGTCTACCAACAGAAGTGAACAATGTTTGTTACACTATTAAAGAGCAGTGAGTTTGAAATTGACACAAACCAGACAAGAAACTGACACTAGTCTGTTGGCTGGTCCCACGTGTTCCTAGAAGATATCTAGTTCACGGTTATGACGTACCTATGCAAATAAAATCCGCACTTGGCCAGCGTGGTGGACTATGGACTTAACCTTCTCATTCTGAGAAGAGACCCGTGCTCAATAGTGGGACATGATGGGTTGAGATGATGATGATGATGATGCAAATAAATTGAATGTAACATAATTAGTGGTCCATTGAATGATACTCATGGACATCGTTAACTTTTACATGTATTTTATGTTCTCTGATCCTTTTGACTTTCCTTTTTAAACCGACTTCAAAAAAAGGAGGAGGTTCTCAAATCGTCTGTATGTTTTTTTCTAATGTGTGATAGTTCGCATAGTTTTACATATCAAAATAAAGAAGAATTTTGTTCACTAAATATATAATCTTTTTGCGGAGCCGTTTTGGAATTTAAACATTGAATTTCCGGGAGCTAGAGAGCTCCGACCGATTGGCATTTTGGGAATTTTAATTAAACTAGGTAATCTACGTGGGCCGCACAGGAATGTTTTAGAAAACCAAAACAAAATGATGTAGGAATCCTTTATTTTTTTTTTGTTTTAAAAGAAACCTCAGTTTTAAATGATCCTACTATTTTTTATCGATCTCTTCCACGTTATTCAGCTACGATACCTTCATGGCTCATCTTTGTCGTGAAGCTGAATGCGTTGTAATTACTAGATATTAATAAACAATTTTCTTCAGGCTGCCCTTCGTGCATACATACGCGCTTTCAACGCGTGAAAAATGGCTTAATGGATTAATGTTCAATGATTATCGAAAAACAAGTAAAACAACTATTGATTTATTAACATCGAACGTATACTGAACGTTGAACGACAAAGATTGCAGGTTATTTATTATCATTCATCTCAGAATCAGTTTAAGTATACTTTATCTGTTGCAATAATAAACGCGGCGTGAAGTTACTCCAGGTTTAGGTAATTCTTTTCCCTGTCATGGGATTCTCTAAAGTCAAAGGTTAGAAAAAGACAAAAACATTTAAACTCGGAGTATCTTCACCACGTTTATTATTAAGACAGTCTATGTCCATTTTGTGTGCATTCTGTCGTTACCCGCAAAACCTGCCGAGTTCTCTAGCCATGTTTACCTACTAGTCTCGGCCGTAACAGGAGTACGTTACCATTAAAACGATGCAATCCGGTTCTACGAAAACAAAGTTACGTGTATATAACTTTTATTAAGAAAAAAATGGAATGTAGTGTTCCGCAGGCCTCCCGTGGGAGCAAACAAGAAAGGAAACTCGGAATTGAACGAGGTCGCATGACAACTTCTTACAATATCGCCTTTTGGGACTGCTCTAGATAAACTCGTATTTGTTTATAGATATTTATGGGTCCTTTCCTTTATTTTGTACTCGTTCGTTATCGCAACGACTTTGTAACACCCTTAGTGTTACGACCTCACAATTTCATGTGTCTTTTGTGAATTGTAAACTGGCCAATTCTTTAGCAATGAGACATGGAAAATGCATCAATGTTTGGCTTAGACTTAAGACAGCTACTGACGGATAAAGTAGATTGTAAAAATGAAACAAGTTCAAACGTTCGAAATGAAAATTAAAAACTATGTGAACGCCCCGAGGTCCCAAGTTCCGGCAAAACATGAGACGGTGGAGGAGCGTAAGTACCTATTTCTATTTTTATAAGATTTATTAATAAATTTTAAGTCACTGTTAAAAATAATGAGATTTGAGAGTGTAACTTATATCTGGTGGGTACCTATATATAAAGCAGAGGTGTAAGTGCGATCATCATCTCTAGTTTACCCATCACGGCCCTATTGAGCACGGGTCTCTTCTCAGAATGAGAAGGTTAAGGCCATAGTCCACCACACTGCACCAAGTTGGGATTGCTGGACTTCACAAACCTTTAGTTTTGCGGAATCTACTGCATGCAGGTTTCCTCACGATGTTTTTCTTCACCGTTCTAAGGAGTGACATTTAAATGTTTAAAACGCACATAACTCGTAAAAGCAGAAGTGCTCGCCCTGGGATTCAAACCCGGACCCCTCAGTAGGAGGCTGTATTCATAAAAACTAGGCTATCACCGCTCAAGTGTACCTATCTATCGCTCAAGTAAGTGCGAAAGTCTTTATTTACTAATTAGGTATACCTATATAACAAACACTCAATCAACTCACAAACTTCTCATTATTTCCCTTACCCTGTTTTCATTAAAACAATTAGTTTCGCATTAATTTGGCGGATTAAGATTAACCTCGGAGTGTTCGGCTCCCGAACAAAGGGCCAAGAATGTTTGAAGTTGAAATAGATCGCTGTAGGGTGCGAGGGGTGCGAGGCTATAAATTCTAGGGCCGACTGCTATCTAAATGAACAATACTGTATCACATTTGTACTCGACCGTAAATTCCCTTATAGGCCGGCGACTTGTGTTGGTTCTAAGTGATCGAACCGAGTCTTCGATTATTGTAACTAGTTTTGATATTGGTTGCCCACAAGTGGAAAAAAAATTGAGCGCTTTACTTCTCAGGGTACGCTGTGTACTTTGGAGGGCAGTTAATGTAAGGCCATCGGTCCCAGTTGTTATCGTTAGAGAACAATCGTTAATTTACATAATTAGGTATGTTAAAAGTCTTCGGGTGACATAAAAACATTTGAAAACATTGATTAGCCATCACCAAAAGGGATTTTTACCATAGCTAGGTACTTCCATACTACACCAGTCCATACAGGAGCAGCATAGTTGAATATGACTAGGACACCCCAATTTTAATCCATGAGCTCAAATGTGCTAGTAACCCAAGCGTATAAAGCTAGCTCTACAGATTTTGTTCGAAAAACTAAAAGGTAGTTTTTACAGATTGATATAAGATGCTTTTAGCTCTGACAGAAGCTAAAGTAAGTCAATGGAGCTATTATGTACTTCAGACTTTAATCCATAGTAAAGCCGTTTATGTGTGTCCGCTTTCATTTTACTTTTTAACTTGAACAGTCGTGTTACCATCGCAGTTTGTATATTAATAGGGCTGCCACCAAAGGACAAAATTATTATTTTTTTCGTTTAGTCGGAGATTACAGTTATCGAGTCACATTGCAATTGACATGCCTATTGAATAAAATTAAATATACAAAATTCAGAACAATAGAATCCTAAAATTGATAATTTTTTATCAATCTGAAACAATATTTTAATAATAGCTTTTAAAAATATCCACTCTGTATTATATTAAGAATACATGAAGTTGACTTACAAATTTTTATGATATAAGTGTTTATTTCTCGAAAAGTTTAAATCAAGAAAACATATATATCCGATTTGGGAATTACCTTTATGTTCTCAACATAAGTGATACATCCTTAAAGTAGTACAACCCTATCAAGGAAACGAAAAAACACTTAAGTTTTATTAGCGACAGAAAATTAAATTTTAAGGCACCGTTTAAATCGATCGAAATCTCAACCTATACTGTAGACCGATTACAATAACAACGTTCCATAGTCATGCGAACACCTATTAGATAATTAAACACACTATAAATTTTCGGCTGTATCTCTACCACTTTACATCCGATGGAATACGAGCGATATAAAACAATAACTGTGTCAGTGAAAATTCAAATTCACGCGAATTTTCACTCAAAACGGATGGAGCACATAATCAAAATTTTACACCCTAATAAACGCCAACTGCTTTACAGTACCGCAGCCTAGCCTAAAGAATACCTACTTTTACAGTGGGTTAATAGAGAGTAAGAGACGTGAAGAGGTGATTTGCGAGGCGCGCGGGGGGAGACGAAGTCCCCGAATTGTAATGAGGCGTGAGTAATGATTGGTCGATATTTAACTAAGTACTAACATTCCTAAAAATCCCCTATTTTAATCTGATTAACTAATGACTAAACATCCTAGTTTTGGTTTAAGTCTTCTTCAGAGTCGATTATATTTGTCATGGGTTGCAGCGAAAGGGTAATGATATTATTTTAATTCCATAAAACATGGGAAAATGAACTTTTACGACACAATTTCTTTTAAGTCAGATTCTTTGTCATCTTTATTAGCTTTGTCATCAGAAATGTTACGAAATTGGTAAAAAATTATGTATGCTCTGACTAGGGGTAGTAAGTACTTTTGACGTTAAGATTTTCTTCTATAAGGCTGACCACTGTAATATCTTAGACTGTGGTTGTAGTATGGGCGACACAGCTGGCGGGTGATGGGTGGAAACGCCACGCCAATATAACCTTTTAAGCAGCCATACAAAGATTATATTCCTGTGCAACTATTTAAGTTCATAAACAACTTGGGGGCCAGTAATTAAGCCAGCCAATTTTGGCTTTAAGACCTGGAAAGTACAACGCAATGTTCAGTGTTTTGGGTGTTACGTTATAGCTAAGTAGGTGGTGAGACCACGTTTTAAGTGATTATTTATAATGTGTACACATAAGCATGAGATGTTTAAACACAACTTATGTCTACACAAATATTTTGTACATGTATACGTAATTCTCGCCATTCCTATGTGATATCGTTTACTAAACTGTATGCTAAAATAGTTTTATGTTCTTTTTATTTAGTCATTATTTTTATGATTCACTGAAATCATGAATGATTGCCTATAAATACACCTTACCCGTAAATTATAATTCTTATCTTTTGCATTTAGTTCAAAATGTAATTATTACTACGGATTAGGGCTACATCTGTTGGCATGATATTGCCGCTAATAACGCTCTTACTATCTTTTCTCAAAATGTAATCGCGGTGGCATTTCCATGTAATTGTAATCTGTAATCATGATTAAATTTTCAACGTCATGTCATGTCATCGTCAGCAACCGCAAGGCTCGCAAAAAAGAAGCGAGGGATTACGAGTACCTATCGCTGTCGTACAATGCGAGCGAAATACGTAAAAACGTACATGTACCTACCAAAAAATATACAAAATATTTTAAATTTTTAGCTTTGCTTCTAACTAATTCAAGTGAGAGTCCAGCGGCTCTTGTGCCTGAAAGTGGAGTACAACTTGATGCTGTGCTCTTGTTAACAGCGAACAGTTTTTGACTTTGTTGCAAGGTCCGCCGTCATTAAATTTGGGATTAATAGCTCGTAACAATTTGTTAAAATACCAGTACCAAATTCTAAGCTAAGTTCGAAGTTAATGTTATTTTTGAAGATTAGAAATTTGAAATTATTATTGAAAAACAAATATTTATTTTTCAAAACTTTTTAGCATTTATTATTTGCTAGACTACCAAAGCATGACGCAGCGTTACAAGTTTCAATAAAAAATAGTATCTAGGCTCGTGTAAACATAATAGTGCTATATTGTCCCGATTAATTGAATCCAGCTGATATTGGGCACGAAATGAAAGAGCGGTACATATGAATTCTTTTTCATTTCCTGGCACAGCACTACAGATCGGTTGTGGAGCTCGCACTTGGAGCGAAAATTAAACTTTGCTTCGCTTTCCCGATGCGAACACTACAAATCTAATTGTGCAAAGGTCACAAAGGTCACAAAGGTCACAATTACAATTGTACATTGTAACGGTCGGTTTCTCTGTTACTCCGGACAACAGATTGAAAAAAGATTGTGACATGTGAAAAGATAAAATAGGGTCATAATAAAAATACGCGATATATGAATAAAAATATATGAAACGACTTCATAGAGCCATTAGAAGCCAAAAATATTTTTTTTAGAATTATTGTTCGTCTTTCTGTATGTTTTTCCGCGTAACACTCAACGTAATTTTGTGTAGGTATGTACCTATAACCTAACTACTAGGTCTAAGTCTAACTTAAAAACTCGTGTAGCTTTCAACTTAATACGTCGTTTATAACCTGAGATATATGTAAATAAGTATAAGATATAAATAGTTATAAATAATTGTGTTTTATATAATTACGTGTTTTTGTGACCGACAATTTAAAATTTTCAAATCTCTTTATTGTCCTATACATTACAAATAAAGATAAGGAATGAAACTGTGAAAAGGCGATATTACGTTTAACAACGATCTCTTCCAGATATCCTTAGGATACGAATTTAAAAGGGTGTCCTCGTAGTTATCTTTTAATTAACTTAGGACAGTATTCTCACAGTTAGCATATTATCTATGCGGAAGTCGATATTTGCTTCGTTATGAGTATAATAAAGCTTTAACGTTGCAAGATAAGCGTCGAAATGGTAGCCGTTGATATTATGCGAGGGTTAAGTGTATCTAATTCTCGGAACCGCCCTAAATACGGGATTAAATACAGTATGTATTATAGATATTATAGACATGTGCAGCGAAATAGGAAGAAAAAATTTTAAATTGTTATTTTTTCTTATTTTTGGGTTTTTTGAAAAAAATTATAATTATTTCATTTGATTATACCTACCTACACCAGAGATAAATCATTTTATAACTTACTAGTTATTCGGCCCCGGCTTCGTCTGCGTGGAATCAGTTTTTTTTCATTTTCATCTCCTTTTTCAGCTCCTTAACGGTTTGTTTTTTAATAAATTAGTAGCCTATGTTTGATCCTACGTCATCAATTATCTTCCTGAAAAAATTCATCCTCTATTTAAACCCTTCTTCTTTCTTTTGGAAAAAAGTAGCCTATGTGTGATTCTGGGTCTTCAACTATTTGCATTCCTTATTTTATCCAAATCGATCCGATGGTTTAGGCGTGAAAGCGTTGAGAATTTTGGTCACTCCTGGCCGTCTTCTCCTTAAGTTTGTCGTGCTGGGTACTTGAAGTGAAGACGTTATTATTTATTAAATTGAGACCATAAAAATGATTTTTAGCTCACCGTGTGATCGAACCACGCGACGGATAGGTTCATACTGAAAATCAGTACCTAGCTGTCTGTGCAGCTACTAAAGTGTAGGTAACCCAAGGGAAATTCGAATTGCGATCATTTCCCACTTTTTAAATGTTACTGAAATGTAATTTTCTTTTTTCAATTGTTTGTAAATTAGTACTTAGGCAATTTCTTGAAAAATTTAAACATCTAAAATGTATCCACATCTCTGCGCTGCAATCGCTTTTAAAAGAATCATTAACGTCATCTTTTCCAAAAATGTAACAATTTTTTTACGTAACGCAAAGCAAAAACACCAACGCCAAAAAAAATATTTTCCTTATTTACAACGCATAACAATGAAGTGGAACCGAAAACTTTGTAGCTAAGCATCCAAATACGATGTAGAATTCGGTCGGACCGAAGTTTGTTTAGCCTTTGGCCGGGTCGTTATCTTTTACGACAGTTTAATTCGCCGATTAAGATTTATGTGAGAGAGCTGGCCGCTTCACGTTAATTTGCTTCGGTTTAGCCGGACTCGTTGTACCTAATTGACTGTGTTTAGTGAATACATATAAATAGTATCTACATGCTAAAGTAATTGTGGATTATAAAGGGCGAAGATTGCGTTAGAGTTTACATTGGCGTAGGTGTGACCGTCGACGGAAGTAAGCTTCATTTAATTAAGTAAAACATACAAGTTGAAATGAATCTCTACGCGCTTAACCTGTAGTTAATAATATTGTTGATTTTTGTTTGTTGTATGCTTAGCTGTTTATAAAGTATTAGTGAAACTGATATATTTATGTACATATAGTCACTGTTGCAATCAGTGTCAGTGAATTGTGTAATAACAGGAACATAATATAGAAGTAAAACCATAAAAGTTTCTACTCCGATTCAACTCATTGCGTCCTTGTAGTGTGTGCAATCTGCAACTGTGTAGGAAAAATCGTCTTGAGAGATCCTCGCCACATCTTGCAAAATCAAGATTGTTGACGAGAATGTGTTTAACTTTCTAAAAATTCAACCACGCGTGATCGATGCGTCGTATACGTATATATAATTATGTATATTGTCCTGCATGTGTACCGTCGTGATTGAACTGAGTGGATACAAAATCCGAAGTCTAACAGGAAGTCCGTCAACAACATCATTACTTTGATCATTTACGAATTATTTGCTTGCAATATCTGAAAAGGTTTAGTCCCATGTAAGTCCGCTAGAAAGAGCATTACCGTGTGAATTGATAAATTATATCCGTCGGATAACCGGATTACAACTCACAGCGGAAAATTAAACGTCTTTCTGGAGTAACGTTACATATTACCCTGTTATATTCAGCAATGACTAAATAAGCTCGTCACTCATATTCACCAATTCATACTGGAGAAGCGAGGTAGAGAAAGCTTTTGGCCTCATCTACCCGTACCCAAAAGACCCATACTTAGTAGTTGGCCATTAATGGGTTGAAGCTAAACACACTCACATCCCTACACCAAGACGTCTTGTGTCGTAAGTGACATGGACAACTTAACGGCAAATACATACATACCTGATGATAGTGGTGTACAAAGCCCATGGAGATCAGGGAGTCCAAAAGGCATTGTCAATGGTTTAAAAGCCGCAAAGGAAGACTCCAGAACCCAGCCGCATCACAAGAAGTAAGCTGCCAAATCAGTTTACCCAAGCAGGACAAAAGCTGGCCATCCATCAGCCGGGCTTCAGTCCTAGGACCACGCAAACGTTAGAAGGTAAGTTTGGTAAAAGTCTAGAGTTCACCCGGAGAAGTACCACTGCACGCTACAGCTGTACTTACTATCATTTCTACCGCCATAATAATTGCTTTAACATCAATTGTTTTCCGGACAGCAAGGTGTGGAGCTGGTGACACTTTCTTAGATAGACTTTTAAATCTTGTTCTACAACGCTCTCAGTTTTCATGACCAGCAGCGGAAGGGTGGTGCTGCCTTAATTCACGAATAAAAGTTAAATAATTTCACAAAATTTCTTTTGCCGCTTTCTCTCCTTGGTGTTCAAGAACCTTTCCAAAACAGTAGTAGAATGCACAAAAAAATCAATGAAATCCTGAAATTCCTAAAATATTCTTTTCCATGGTATGCAACTCAATTGATTCAATATTTGACTGAGCTGAGATTGATTCAATATTTGCGTTAGAGAAAAGAGCATTTAAATGTACTTACTTTTATATAAATAAAAACAAATTTATAGCAAAGTTAAAGTATGGGAATACAATGTTTTTTATGAAAGTTACTTTTTCCTAGCAGTAGGTACCAGGTATTCATGTCATGAGTGGCTCAGGAGATAAAATAACTGGTGAGTGGAACTCTCTATCTACAGTGGTGTTAAACATTAAATGCCACCATCTTTGTAGTCTTTCTAAGAAGTTTTACTTCGGAAAATATTATCTAAAACAATGTAGCCCTTCTCTAATTGTCTAAATATTACCTAAACCTAAATGGTGGGTTCAATTAAAAAAAAGTCAATTAAGTTGATTCAAAAAGTCTGGCAACTTGCACAGAAACGAAAAAATTTCAATTAAATGAAAAGTTATATCAAAATTCACTGCAATCAACAAAATTAAATCTCATTTTATAAAAGCCACTATCTCGACAACAATCTAAAACGAGCGCTTTGTTTCAAACAAACGGTTTTTCTCTTAACAAAATAAAACTGCTGTAACTTGCAACTTCTTTGTTTTTCATTAAAAAGACAAATGAATTAAACTCGGACTCTATCAAAGATATTTCTGTGACAAGAGTTGGTTATGGTTATGGCATTTTGTTGTTTATATCCTTATTCCTGTGGGCTATGGGTTCAGATAAATTGATATTGTTGTGTGAGCTTGTGTTTGATAAACGTTGGTAAACTACTCAAAATTACTTTGAGGTGCAAACAAAATTAATATTTGATAGATATATAAACTCTTTATTGCTTGTACACCTAAATATATACAGTAAACCAATAAAATTAATATTTATTTAGTAGAAAAATAACGGCCCCTTTGCCCATTGCTCATGGATATTTGAACAGATGTTTTGTCGGAGTACAAATATGAGAGAAGAAAAAAATTGGCTAGTACTACATCACCCTAGGTGATGCTTAAACAATACTCGCTGAACGCATCACAGCTGGGCTTAATTCCGAATGATGTGATTTGCATGTAATTATTATTTTCCTAGCAAGTTCAATCGCCTAAACCAAACGTAAACAAAAAGTTTGAGTAGTAAGTCAACGCACTGGGGCTATTGTTTACGTACCCAGTGACCCAGTGACAAGTGACAACTATAGAAGATCCAATGACGACCGACCTTGACGACCCGGATAGCGCAATGGTTAACAAGCCGGATCGCAGTTCCAAGAGTCCTGGGTTCGATTCCCAGCGAGGCGGAAATTTGAATGATGAGTTTACATTTCCGGTCTCGGTCTGGGTATGTGTCCCTGTCTTGTGTGTTGTCCATGGCACCCACGACACAGGGAATCCTACTGTGGGACTATGAGTGTGGAGCGTTATATATCTACTTTACTTATTATAATGATAGAATTGATAATTTTCGGAGATATATTTAAGGTTCGTTGGCTAAGTATTGACATTTACCTACCTACTCTTTATATTGTTTACTTTAATAAATTCTTCAAGGTTTTTTCTCGTTTCAATTATGTTTTAACAAACGATTACAATAATCGGATTATAATAACAATGAATAAATATTTTAATTCATATCCTTTAATTAAAATCGTACAATAAATAATATTAGTAACGAGAAGACGTAAAAATGTAATACCTCGGCAGAATACGAGTACCTATTTATAGGACTTCATGTACAACCGAAGTGTGACCTACTTGATATGATACTCGCTAAATTTAATCAGACTCTTTGCGGCTTGTCACTGGCCGCACACGTCAACTTGGTGAGTTAAAATTATCGACAGGTCAATGACATTTAACACAATAAACTAACCAATATTAATTTACAATGGATTTAAATGAGAATATAATAAAGGAGGAAGTTGGGAACTTCATGTCCAGTTTGCAGAAGCTGCTGCCGAGAAAAAAGGATATATTAGTGTTCGAGCCGAAGAAACCTAAGTTGACACGGCTGAGTGACATTCATGCGGAGGCGAAGAGTGTCTTCCCATCATGTTTTATTGGTGCGAGACTCGTGGTTCTGAGAGAAATGATGGACAAAGTCAAGCTTATACAGCAGTACAATTACGGGAAGCCCAAAGAATCGTACAAATGTTTTTCACAGTTACTGCACAAAGAACTTGAACCTAAAGACAATGATGACGGTCTGCTGCTGGATTCCACTGGTTCTGCGACGGCAATTTATAAAGAGAAGATAGAAGGAGATTACGAGATGCGATTGACGTCTAAAATAAGGGATCTGTTATCCTCTGAAACGGAAATTGTGTTGGAGAAGGAGAATGAAAAAGCAGTGGGTTCGATATCGTGTGCGATGCGAGACGTGGACCCCAACACGGTACGATTGGTAACGCAGTGGACGTATCGAGTGTTGCCAGAATTCGTAGTTGGAACGGAGCTCGGCCTGCAGCCGCTGGCTTACCCTTTGTCTCCGGAGTTATCCGCGAGCGCGAGATACGAAAGGCCGTCGTTTTCTTTATCATCCACAATCAGCCGACTCGGTTTTCAGGTCTGCCTTTACAAGCAATTCGCCCCAGATTTGCGAATAGCGACCATTGTCAACGAGGGGTATAAAGGCGATCCGGCGACGGTTGGTTTGGCGTTGCACAAAAGCTACCAAAATGGGTCGGAGCTGAAAATTTTTGTTGATTCCCTACGCTGTGGGGGGTTCACCTTCCAAAAGGACGTGTTATTTCAACAGCATAACGAAGTTCGGGTCGTTCGGTTGGTAGCAAGTACGCTAATAGACAGACAGAGAAGGGTTCGCTTCGGTTTTGGATTCAACCTAGATTTTTAAACGTCTTCGGCACGCAAGTAAACTGTGTAAATGCGCGGTGACTCATTTTTGTATAGTTATTTCTTTGTATATAAGTATACATAGGTTTTATTTAACGATTTACCTTGTTAATAATTGTGTTTTGTCCTGTTTAGATGCGATTAAATAAATGTTTCTTTTAATTCTGTTTTGATGAAATAAAATGAGAATTGCAGGGAAATAAATTTTATCAAATTTTAGAAGAGTTTTCTTGAAGTCAGTTAAAATTTACACCTATAAATTTTTGTATCAGCGATATAAAAATAGTATAAACTGAAAATAAAATAGTATTTGCTGATTTATATAATATCAAAACTAAGTAATTCAATATTTGAGAATCAAATGTTTTCTCCTTTATAACAAGAACTCAGAGTACTCAGACTGAAGCCGAATAGTTACTAGCTAATGTTACAACAAATCCCTACTTAAAGTAACGTTTCCTTATTAAGATCAAGTTGTTTGGAACTGTTTCTTTTTCATTGAAATTCTGCTCGCCTCCGGATTAATGACTCGAATCAACGTTCAGAAAGTTGTCTTCTACTGGAGAATCCAGATTTGTTTTAATAAAGAAAATAAATGTCAATTTATTTTCCTAGATTGTTTATTTTAATTGTTTTTGGGAATGGGATAAATGTTTTGTTATTTTGAAGTACGATTTTGATACTTTCGAATTTTGACACTGTTACCCCGGAAAAGGGAATACAATAACTAAATTATTGTACTAAAAATTGTTAAGGGTGATAAAAATTGTGAGTACTCAACAAAATGGAAATGTTTCAATCATATTGTTTAGGTAAGTCTGATCTTCTGAATATACCTACCTATTAAAATAAAATTATAATTGGTTTTATATTCGTACATACAAAGGACGTTTTACTTACGCGTGTTACTTCGCAGTTCTGTTGCTGGAGATTTAACTTAAAAACTGGTGCATGTTTCAACTTAATACGCCATTTAGAAACTCAGATAAAAATATCATCAAAGCAAAGTCTGCCGGGTCAGCTAGTAATAAATAATTTTTTTGAACAAGATATGGTATAATCGAGCCAAAAGGGCACGAGGAAAAATGTGACAAAGCAGCCAACCACCCTTTTTTCGAGGCATCGCGGGGTGCTAAGTAAGAATTCCTGTTTTTGGCGCGTGCGGGTTAAACTCCGCGAGAATCTATTTCATGCTTTCCAATTTAATCTGTATTCAGGCTAGTAGGGTTGTACGGAATAATATATTATGAGTTTGCTCGAAAACTTGAAAGCTATATCTCACGCAATTAAGAAAGGTTTAAAGAGACTACTTAATGTATTTTTTAATATGTCCTCTTGCTGAGAATCTTCTAATAACAGTAAGCGCCATCTATCGTTGGTTTCTTTCGTTATTTTTTTTTATCGGAAATGCTTAATCTTTTGGTGTCAGTGATTGCCATGGGCGTCGGTGGCCGCTTACCATCAGTTATCTTATTCGGCTATTGTCGTTTAGTAACACAAAAAACTTATTGCGTTTGGCATAACGCATGATAATGTATGTACGTGTAAAAGTACTATGAAGTAGGTATATTGACAAAAGTACAACCTCGCGTGGCCCTGACAGCTTCGGCAGGCAAATAAATGGAGGCGGCCTCGTTTTACTTATGCAAATTAACACATACTTATAACTAAATAGAGATATAATATGACACATGAGTCATACCGCCTTGTACAGTATGTTGAAAGTAAATGGTGTAAATCCATACCATATCCATACTTACGATCTTAAAAATTAACGCACTATTTTAGTCTGATATTTTTTACTACACATCAGAGTAACTTATATTATTAGTTGAGAATAAGTATTTGCAAAATATAATACGTAGATTGATTGTGGTTTTGCAATTAATCATAATATTTTGAGATTAACATACGGCTTGTAGTAAGTGAGCTTAATATAATTACATATTTAGCGTTTGTCAAATTTCACAAAAAAATGGCTATTGAAAGGACCCTTACATTTTTAATTGAGAACATTCAATGAGGTTCTTAAACCAAAGTGAGTGCGATTGCCACTAAATAATCCCTTTACAAAGTGCTTGGAAAACAGTTTTCATACGCTGCGGTACAAAGCTCCGGCGAGACCTAATATCTAGCTGAGCAGAAGATTATCCGCGTAAGGCGGCCCCTAGACCTACAATAACATTGTACAATACTTTTATTGTACAATAAGATTGAAAGGCGCTCTGAATCCAAACGAGCAATTATATTGCACAATAATACGAACTGCACAATGTTTTCGTGTTCAGTCGGAGAATAGTATTGATCCCGTGTGCACCGTGCGGCAACATATCCGAACAAGATTTAGCTGCAGCTTTAGTGTTGTTGCTTGTGGCTAAACGTAAACGGAAACGAACACGTCGCTGGTCGAAAGATTGGTACAAGAAAAGGCAGAAATATACTCACGAAAATCTTTTAAAAGACTTGATGTTAACTGAGGAAGCAGACTTCAAAAATTTTGTACGACTGAACTCTGAACAGTTTCAAAAGCTACTAGGATAGGTCACGCTATTGATTGAGAAAAAAATACAAACATGAGGGAAGCAATACCACCTTTTCACAGACTGAAAAATATTGCGCAATACTGACCCTACACGATGCAATAGAAAAATATGGTGCAATAAAAATTAAACTCGCTCAAACTTTCGGCCAATAATTGCGCAATCCTCAATATTAACCCTAAACGGTCAATTATATTGCACAATTTGCAATATTGCGCAATATAATTGACCGTTTAGAGGCCGCCTTATACTGCGTCTAGCAGCCAGGGAACAAACTTACCGGAACTTATGCTTTTACATCAAACTTATTAGAAATTTTCATGCTCCAGGTACTAAAGTAATGATTTTAACTTGTGTTATTTATTTTGCTAAGGCACACTTCTTATAACTTGTATCAATACTAGGTAGTTGGCGAGGCTTTGATTATGTGCGCGCCATGTAACATCGTAAAACGTTAGAAACTGTATCGTCTTCCACAATTATTGATGAGAAGTATTTCAAGTGAAAAATTATAAATGAATGTAGCGCTTACAGTCCCACGGCTTACGTCGATGTTGAGTGATCGCTCGAGTTAGGCAACATGAAGTAGGTACTAATAATACGCGTAGTCGGTAGTAGATGAGTGACGTTGGAATATTTTTTTGAGTGTTTCCCTGCCTCGGAGGGCACGTTAGCCTTCGGTCCCCTTAGGTCACATTAGGTAGCTTTAAAGCTCGTCAAGGCATTCCGGTATCATAAAAGTTTCTATAATTGGGTTGATAACTTACCCCTCTCAATCCGCATTGGGGCATTCGGAGGGCACGTTAGCCTTCGGTCCCCTTAGGTCACATTAGGTAGCTTTAAAGCTCGTCAAGGCATTCCGGTATCATAAAAGTTTCTATAATTGGGTTGATAACTTACCCCTCTCAATCCGCATTGGGGCATTCGGAGGGCACGTTAGCCTTCGGTCCCCTTAGGTCACATTAGGTAGCTTTAAAGCTCGTCAAGGCATTCCGGTATCATAAAAGTTTCTATAATTGGGTTGATAACTTACCCCTCTCAATCCGCATTGGGGCAGCATGGCGATGTATGCTCAAGGCCTCCTGGGAAATGAGGAGGGACCCGTGGTCGGTAGTGCGCACAATAAAAATAGCTTTAACAGGTGAAATAAAATGAAAGTAAGAATAATCAGTTAACGTAGCTGTATATCGATCAAAGTATTCGCTTCTAGCTGCCAAGGTCGGCCACAAAGAAAATTATTATGGTAAAAGTACTTATTCTCCTAATACCAAAGGTCAGAAGATAAAGCAAAAGTATATAATTTATAGTTCGTTAAGAGCTTAAAAATACCTAAGAAAGAAAAAAAGGTAAGTTACGCGTTGTAATGTTACATTAACAGTATGACCGTGACCTTAATAATAGTAAAAGTTATTAGACTAATTATAGATATTAAAAATAGTTCGAATATTTAAGAGGATAATATTGATTAGTTTTATCAGTTATACTCGTATTACCGTCAGATATGAATAGTAATAGGTAACGTACTGAGAGTCTATTCTATACGGTTAGTAGAGCATGTGATTATGCCTTCAGGTCTTTGTGTTATACCTACTCTTCTGTCATTATTATTGTAAAAAATGTATTGTGAAATAAAGTAATAAGTATTACTTTACTTCACTATACATATTTTCACAACGCTCCACGACGCTAGCCAAGTGTGGATTGGTCGATTGGTGAAATTCACACATCTTTGAGTTTTACAAACTCTCCGGCATGCGAGTTCCCTTACGATATTTTCCTTCGCCGTTAGGTATATCTAGTGACATTCAAGTGCTTAGAACACAACTAACTCAGAAAAGTCAGAAGTACGTATCCCGGGATTCAAACCTGGACCCCTAGAGTAGGAGGCCGAATTCCTAACCGCCACCTTTTAACGCTTCCTAATAGTTCCTAAGTTAAGCAACGAGGTCAAACCTATCTACTTCGAAAAAAAATTGGAATAACTTCTAATAAACATGTTGCATTAACTAATCCACGTGTTATTAAGTAAGGATGGAGGAGGTAAGGATTAATACGTCCATTTTGATATTTTTTACTGTAGAGTACACCCTACCAAGCTACCAACATCTCTTGATTTTCCCTTTGTCATCTTCCCACAGATTATCTTGAAGAAACTGCTATTGAGCGATAAGACCGCCTTTTGTGCATAGTAGCATAAATAATCTTCTTATTTATAAATATGGTACTATAAAATAAAGTGTAAATAAACATATCTTGTTTCATATACAAATCACTTAACGTACATTATGTTCATTCAGGAGAAAATCTATTCACTTATTGCGAAATGGAATAAAAATGTATTTTTATCTCACGTTATTCATGATGTTGCGAACAGGGAAGAATGTCATTCGATATAGGTGCTTAGTGACGCATTGACCCAAATAAACATCCTCAGCTTATTCTATGCTTCTCGGATACACAGCCATTCATAATGGGGTCTAAATGGCCCATAAGCATCCGGTGGCGAGAGGGTTGGCAACAAATTCATTCATAAAATCTCGAGTGTTACATTTTTCATGATCTGCCAGTGAGACAGCCGTTACTAGTGATGTAACGTGTGTTATGGGATATCCGAAAACGAACTTTACGGTTTAGATGTGGAACGTAGCAAGTCGTAGCAAAACGAGCTATTTATTTTAAGATACTTGAAGCGTCTGTTGCCATTATGTAATAGTTCGAATTGATGTGTAAGTGAGAAAATATTGTAAAATATCATCTTAAAATATCTTATTCAAATCTAAGTAACGATTCTTGAACAATCACTGATGCAGCGAGTACAGAACTTAATATCTAACTCCATAACTAACCGGTCGCGTCAGAAGGTGGGTACCTAATGTTTTTTTTGTTTAGCTACTACAAAACAAGAACTATCTATATAAGTTAGCTACTGTATGTAGAATTGAGACTTAAATTACCAATAGACAAGCTCCGTAAAGAGTCAAATTGTCGACGTTCGATTCGACATTATATTCAGAAAAAAAGAAAGAACTAGGAATCTATTTATTAATTCATTTAGGTTATTATGAAATAGGGATCTCCAACAATATCACAATTTAATATTAGTGCAGTGTGTTCGGATTATTCCCGTTGGCTCCCATTCCCGTTCTTATCCGTCCCACTAGATCCTAAACATTACTAAGCAGTAATAACAATAGAATGTATAATCATACAATAGATGTTACTGTTTAAGATAATGTATTTACCCTACTAATGTACTTAATATAGGTAGATTAGGTACTTGAAGATAACATATTCCAATTCCAATGCAAACCCGTGTTAGAACAAACATAACATGTTTAGGTACATTTAAATTTCAGATATTATCTACACATTCGAACACAACACATCACTAGCCGCAAGTACAGGCAACGTAGGAAGGTTGCGTGAAAATATTATTACATATTAGTATTCGCAGCTATTACTCAACGAGAATGCTGCTACATCACTCTCATATTCCTACTTACATTAAATGATATTGCTTTTACCAATCTCTTTTTTCAAAGGAAGTAACAATATTATACAACTCAACTAGCACGGTAGAAACCTTTTACGAAGTATTGGAGTTTGGTTTGAAAGTGATCCGTCTCTTATTCATTTCCGAAAGGGATTTGACAGTTTAGAATGGTGTCAACTCGTCAATGGCCCAATGTAGAGAGAGGACTCCGTCCTAATCTTTGACGACGACTAGGGCATACCTCCTAGGGCTAGGGCTAGGGGCTAGCTAGGGCTTTCCGCCCATATGAGTAAGGTTCATTGTAGATTGACGGCGTCAAAAATGCCTTATATAAATTTTGCTTACAAGCTAAATGGAACTGTGGACAGGCGTAATAAAGCTGTTTATAGCGGTAAGTGACAATTCCATAACCCCCGCGACTCAAGTACGATCGGGTTACCCTTGTTTCGTAAAAAACTTTTGATATAATTTTAATAAATCGAACAACGTTTAAGATAATAATCAGTTTGTATAATATCATTTGACATAATTTTCATTTGATCGAATATTCATTTTGTGTAATATTGATTGACATAATGTTCATTTGATCGAATATTATTTTATACAATGTTCATTTCATGAAATGTTCAGGTTATAAACGCCCTAAAGTCGGTTCTGGCACTCGCCGGCCGCTGCCGCGGCACGCTCGCTTCGCTCGCTCGGCTCGTGCGATGGTTCCGGTTAACCTAACACGCTCGTCGCTTCGCTCCTCGCTAACCTAATTACTTTAATTAAAATTAGCGCATTTCAACATTCGATAAAAAGATATTATTCGAAACAAATGTAGAGAAGAAAATAAAATTATGGCAATCAAATATTCGATCAAATGAATCATTATGTGAAATGACTTTATTCCAACTAAAATTAGTCGAAGCGATTTTCGACGAAAAGTTGTTATACCAAACAAGAGGCACCCAGTACGATCACCCACTCAACTACCGTCCGCACCCGCAGTTGCTTGACTTTGTTGTTCGCGTAGCATCAACGGAAGTTGCTGGGCTACGGCTACGAGCAAAGTTTGGAATACCTATTTACCCCAGTCTTATGTCGGAAGACCAGGTCTTCAAGGTAAGAGGCGACATGAGTCGGTCCAGATGCCGTATTATGAACTCTTAATTCCAGACAGTTTACGTTCACATCGTGTGGGTGGCCTTATTACCTGTAAGGCGCTGTCTCTGTCACGTTGAACTGTCTGGAATGAAGAGTTCATAATAAGGGGCCAGGGGCCATATGTCATATTAGCTAGATGTGCCGAATAGATGCTAGATGTGTGTGTTTAAGCATTTAAATGTCACTTGCTACAAACGGTGAAGGAAAACATCGTGAGGAAACCTGCATGCCCGAGAGTTCGCAAAACTCAAAGGTGTGTGAAGTCCGCCAATCCGTACTTGGCCAGCGTGGTGGACTATGGCCTTAACCTTCTCATTCTGAGAAGAGACCCGTGCTCAATAGTGGGCCATGATGGGTTGAGATGATGATGATGAGATGTGCCGAAGCCCAGCTGGCTGGTTGCTTGATTCAACGGCCAAAGGACTTGTCTTGTTAGGGGTGTTCAATATACGAACTGTAAATTGTAAAACCTATATTAATATTAAGTATAACATGTTTGTTTGTTTGATTGAACTGGCTAATCTCAAGAAATACTGGCTCGAATAGAAAAAATATTTTTATGCTGTGCTTGTTTTAGGTACGACCAATAGGAGTGGAGCATCAATGAAATGTTGCAATAATGGGGTAACATTTTAAATTGGCAAAACGTAAAGAACATTCACATAATATACAAAACAGAATCCATGTTATTTACTAACAATCATATTGTTACTTATAAATGAAACCAGCGACATAACAGTTGACAATAACAACATTGTTTTATACAATCTATAGAAACAAAGTATCGATAAGTCTATTATTATAAAGGCAGCATTAATTAATAACTTTACTGAGAGGAAAGCAATTTCATTCAGTAAATCATTCTCGCGAAAGCAATTTTTTACATTTAATAGCGCAAAAATTATCTTTTACTTCGTTTAAAAAAGTTAAGGCCTTTCCAGACAAGCGCGTTAAAAACGATCGTTATTAATGACTATGTTATCAATAATTTAGTATTGAACATCTACTATTGGCGTTACTTTGAAACTTTTGTTGGTCACAAACACGCACAGAAAAGGGCGATGATCATGGTCCAGCTGCATGAGGAGAACCCCATGCTAAATAGGGGCCATTACCAGTATCTGGTGATCAGTCTAGCCTGATTCGATTCAATATCGAGTTCGACTGTTTAAAAACCAGCCAAGTGCGAGTCGGACTCGCGCACGAAGGGTTCCGTACCATTATGTAGAAAAACGCCAAAAAAAATCTGGTCTGTTGTATGAAAGCCTCACTTAAATATTTACTTTTTGTAGCCACATTTTAGCAACAACGCCATCTGTTGGGCCGAAAGGTAACTAAACCATCGCTGAGGCGTCGAAAGTATGGGCGCCTACTTAAATATTCATTTTATTCTGTTTTTTAGTATTTGTTGTTGTAGCGGCAACAGAAATACATCATCTGTGAAAATTTCAACTGTGTAACTATTACGGTTCATGAGATACAGCCTGGTGACAGACGTACGGACGGACAGCGAAGTCTCAGTAATAGGGTCCCGTTTTACCCTTTGGGTACGGAACTCTAAAAAGGGATAAATACCTAGACTTATTTACTTTATTTAATAACGATCGGTTATTACCGCTAGTGGTCGGGGAAGGCTTAAAATTTGCAGTAAAAGCGACATAGCTAGAGCCGCAAATAAAATACGTCGTGAATAAAGCAGATTTACGTTCGACGTAAAAGCGCATCGGCGTTTCTGATGAAAATAATACAAAACAAACTGTTTACTTCATTCGACATTCCTATACAACATTCGGATATTTATATTTGGTAGGTTAGGAGTCGTACACATTGCGCAAAAATTAATATTTTCCTAGTGACAGTAGTTATTGTGACCATCAGGTTTTCGGTTCACTCGTCCGTCGTAGTAGTCGCACATAACCGAAAACAAACGCACATAAACTAAAAGTATACATATAACAGTTCTCCGCCCTTTAGAAATCTCTGTGTGCATTCATTCTATCCTACGTTCAAATAAACCGTCTTCGTTCTTTTTTTTGAAGATAACCAAGGAACTTGATAAAACAGTCTGCTAAATAATCGCCTAAGCATCAAAAAAATAATCCAAAAAAGCAACAACATTTATTTTACCTGATTAGTAACATTGCTGGGATTTCATATTTTACAATTGGTAACCATCAATTTCAGGCTGCGCTTATAGCTCGATCGTCTTGGGTCGTAAAGCGTGTTTACGTAGCAGTATTTATTCAGCAGAAATAATTTATTCAGTCTTTCGAAGCACGCATAATAAACGTAACACCATACAGTTCGCTTTATAATTTACCTGGTTTACTTAAAAACCATGCGACAGAATTCATAAAGTACCTAATATCTACACAGATTCACGACATTCTTTATACGTTGTAATGTGAGGTATACATTTATTACCTACATTCGAGATCACACCCGCTTCGACACGAACCCTTGAAGGTCTATAGTCTATATCTCCCCGCTGTCCCCGTCACGGGCGGTGTAAACACGCCTTTATCGCACTGACGCACAGTGGGCATTTGGCCAAACGCGCGGGCAAAATGAATGTCACTCCGAATAGAATTAACGGTCATTATAATACAATTCACAACGCCATCTGTCGCACACCGGGGCAATTAGTACCTGAAACAAACAATGATTCAAGTCAGTAATTAGGCAAAGAAACTTGATAATATAAGGACGAGGTTTATCTTGACTCGTGTGGCGCAATGGTTACTATGCGCGCGATCCAAGAGATCTGGGTTCGATTCCCGGCAGAGGCATACAAGTTAGTGATGTATTATTTGTGTTGTCAGTGCCATTCGCGAAAAAGAGAAATCATAGTTCGGGGATGCAATAACGAAAAAAAAAGTATTTACTGTAAGCTTATCCAATACATGAAGCCCGACAAAACGTCAGAACATGCTCAAGCGGATATCAATACTTCACGATGAAAAACTGGAACGCCGTGTTCGGTCACGGCGCTTCATGGTCGGAGTTAGTGCACACTGTGGCTTTGGATAGGGATACGCAGATCTAAAAAGTATCGATAGTTTACTCGATACCAGTATCGTATTTAAAGGTATCGATATCAAAAAAGTATCAGTACAATTGCATCAATACCCTGAGGTTACAAAACAAAGGTCGATACACTGAGGTATCGATATTTTGTGTTATCGATACTTTTTGCTTATCCCTAGCTTTGGAGTAGGTACCTAGTTGAGTAAAGACATGGAGCCCAAATCTGTTAATCCACAAGTGCTTTAATAGCGTCGTGTAGGAATAATATGACACGTTTTTCCCATATTGTGAATACGAAATGAGTCAAATTATTCAAAACACGACGTAACTTAAACCATTTAGGTACAAATTAGCAGACTTGAGCCTCTGTTCAGATATAGGTACGCGGTATCCGTTACCAATATCGGTAGTGAAAGATATCGCGCGATATACCGGTATTATACGTCTTGGATACCGCGGTTGTTGATAAACATCCTCATCGCATAGGTAAAGGTAGCCATTGACGACGTGTCCATTTGGAGTGCTTCCGAATGGAAAATTTCCATTTGGAAGTGCCTCCATACATTTAGAAGCATTCCAAATGGACGTATCGTCAACGGCTTCCAAAATTACAAAGATTTCCTTTGGAGGTACTTCCATATGGATGTCCTTCATTCGGAAGCACTCCAAACGGACGCATCGTCAATGGCCACCTTAAGCGGTATTTATTTCGCTTGTAGGGTATAAATGTAAACGTCGATCCATTCAGTTCCCCATCGTACACAATACACACAGGGCCGCTGCTAGCTGCTGTATGGATACCCGCGTGCAAAACCATTTTGCATACCACCCTCCCCCCTCGTCGTTCAGTACCAACCACGGACAGTTTACTTAGCGGTAGCTGTTCGGTGAGAATAAGAGGAATACCGCTTACACATTCGTATACCGCTACCCACTCCAGCGAATACCGCAAAACACACGCTTAAGATTTTTTAACACTACAAAGTTAGATCAACGTACATGACAATAAAATTCACATACAGTCTGAATGTTCCATACAATAATTTCAGTCAAAGCTAAATCCAGCAAAGGCAGTTAAAGGATCGAAGGTTTAAATGTAAGCTCTTAAGTGGAACCATAACGTCTAGAAGCAGTGGATTACGATACCCACGTACTAACTTACCCCGTTGGTTCTTAGCCGACCTGTTTAGCAAGGTATCGGATCAGACTCGGAGTAGGGTTGCCAAATAGCCAGACAGAATTATTTAACGGGACAATTTTAATGTGGTAACGACCTACTTACTTAAACCTCTATTGTTTTTATTTATTTTAAAAGAACAATAAAAATGTAGGTAATCTTTATAACAACGCTAAATCATTTAAACATTGAGAAAACTTCGAAACTGACTAAAAACAAGCGATTATAATGCTTAGTTTATAAATAAATGCAAATCAATACATTACAGACACTCCCAGATCTTTAATTTCATCTTGAGCCAATCCTGAGCAAAGTATCCGGTCATGCTCATCAGAATATTATCTTCGGAAGTAAAGCTAAATTCAAAATTTATAGTGATTTGAGCTTTGAGTAAGACATTGTTTCTAGATTAAATTAAGCTAGCAAATTTTTACCCGAAGAATACGAACAACCATTGCAAATTAAATAAAAACTCGTAAAGAAGGCTAGAATCCAGGACAGCAATGTTTAACTACCGGACACGGACAAGGAACAATATCCCGGGCCAATCCGATCCCGGGCCAATTCCGATCCCGGCCATCTGGCAGCCCTACGTGTCACGTACGAACAAACAACGTTATGTGAACTACGTTAGTTTGGAAGTAAATAGAGTTGTATCGAGGACTTCTAGTTGTTGAACGTGCATTCGATAACGAGTATGACTCAATGGTTACCATGGTGGATCGAAGAGTCTGGGATTCGATTTCCAGCGAAGCTAAAACTGAATTTTGAAGTTTTTTTTTATTTTTGGCCTGGGCGTGGTTTTTATTGTTGTCATTTAGGAGTAACATCTTTCAACCCCTGGGCATGCAACTGTTAGTTGAGATTCGTGCCTTATAGTGGACTATTAATGGGTTGAAGTCAAAGGTAATCCTTGAAGAGCCTCTAACAGATAATTTAAGTCAGTTTGTCTGAAAAGGTTGAAACAAAACTCCACGCACAACTCAATTTGACGAGACGTTTTCTTCAATTACTGCCGTAATAATATTCGGTATATTGCGAAAGAAAGCCGGCCACCTGCGAGTTCCCTCAATGAAATGTTTAATGTTTTTCGTTTCGTTGATTCCCTAGTACCGACAGCAAACAAATTAAAAAATATAATTGAAATTTCTTGGTATTCGGCTTGGGAAAATGGGTTTTACGAAATATTTTCTTTATGTACAGCAATTGCTATTGTGAAAGGGGTTTGATATTGTTTTGATAGTATTTTCAATAAAAAACTGCGGTTCATTAACTTCGACCACATATAACATGCTGTTAAGTTAAAATATTAATTTTAACTTTAGAAACACATGTATGTAACCGTACAATTTTTTACAATTTTTCTAGTTTCAAAGCAACAAGCGTTTATAAGAACTTTTACTATTTTTGTAATAAAACGCTCACCAGTGACGTACCTGTGACATTTTTGCTGTTAGGATTATTGGTACCACCATTTACAAAAAACGTACTATCGTCCATCAACGATTTTTTTTGCCGATGGTATTATAAGTACCTATTCATAAGCGACTTCAGCGAAGTATAATGTATATTATACCTATATTGAGCGACTGAATGGGAGCAAACCAACCACCTATACGTAATTCGATAATAAATTTGACTGTCAATGTATGCATAATCAATACTTTACGATAAGCTCTTTTATGTAAGTAGCCGACAATGTTCGTATTCGATAATAATTCGTTCGTAATTCGTTTCAACTGCATCCCACTCAAAAAGCAGCTTTCCGGCTCTACGATTAAGTTACATTGCAGACTGACAGTGAAAATGTATAATGTCGTAAGTACATTTTGCTTACAAGCTAAATTGAACTGTGATCATAGGTAATAAAATTGTTTTTAGCGTGGACTCCGGTAAAGTAGTAATATTAAAGACAACAATAATATTGAGGACTATCAATTACTTGACACGATGCAAAAAATGAATTACAAGGGACTCCTGGCTTACTTCTCTGCTGTGATTATCGAATGAAAGTAAAAGAAATAATACCTATGCTTAATGAAAACACAGTTAAAATTTGTGCGCTTTACCAGCTATGACAAGGTATCCTTATTCCATCAGATGGGATCGCAGTTCAGTATGAACTTGTATTAATAGAAAACTATATCTATGAATTTCTTCTCGCCTAGAGCCTAGACGAATAACAAAATACAAATTGTTAAGATGTACTAAATCACTTGTACCTTTTACTTACACAATAAATTATTAATTCAATTTACACCTCAGTGACTAACAATACACCAAAAATAAAACTTCTAAAAGAAGTTACTTTTTTACACAAGAAGAGTATTCAAAACTCTGACAATTATTTATTAACCAGTTGCGAAATACAAAAACAATTTCGAACAAATAAGATAAAAATTCTCGGCAAGTATCTAGGCGCTCAATGGCTTTCAACTTTTAAAAGCACTCTGTAGTAAATTAAAATCATAATGATCCATTGAATAGAGGTCATAAGCTAGTTATTCAATGAGATCTCTTCACAGAGCCAGGTCAAGCAAATATTTCAAAAATACTATTGTAAAACGAAGTTTATGATCCAAATGATCCCTGAAATGAAGTTGATTCCAAGTAGTATAACTGATTAGTTCAACCAAGATGTTTTGTTCCAGTAGTTCAACTAGCTTCTTTTTTGCCGGTGTAGCATTGGAGATAGAAGGAAGATAACCTTTCATATGACTGTACATGAAAGAAGGTCCCCTTCTTCCCCTTCTTTTGCTCGTAAGTCGTCTATAAATTACCGAATATATAACTGAATATACATATACGCCTAAAATAGATTGGCATTAATATTTTATTTCGATTTTCCAAACGCAGTACAATCAATTATTCTCGCGGTTGTCAACCCTAACCTGATTCGTCGCTGAAGCAGTAATAAAATTAAGGTAAGAAATTTTCATCGGTGCTGTAATAAATCACGGCATCACAAGTTTTTTCATTCCCTAAGTACTTACGTAAAAGGTATCACGAATCTTCGAACTGTCATTACTCTACTGTACTTAATCATTAAGGCCTTATCTCAAAGGGTTAAGACATAAAATTGATAGCTACTCCTAGAATGCCTTCTCCTTTTTTGAAGTCGGTTGTTGAGTTCAGCCCATTAATATTCCCATTAATATGGCTCATATGTATTTTGTGGACAAAAGTAAAGTTATGGTGGTATGTTATATGATTTTAAACTTATGTATGTATCGATGACTTTTAACATTTTAAATGCAAACATAATATGCATGCAAATGCATAGTACCTACTAAAAATAGTATCATCAGTAACAAATAACTTGATCAGCACATGTTCTCTAACGACGTTGAACTTGTCACAACTTGTGAAGTTGGTAAAAAATGGTACTTCCAACACTTATAACGGATGTCTTCTTGGGTGTGACTTGCGCGTTTAACTTTGCAAGGTTTAGTGAGATCTGTCTTTTTACTATTCTAAACGTCTGGCGTCATCGCTACTCTTTTAAAATACAAAATTAAAGTTGACTAGCCGTTAGCACTTACTTATATTATTTTCTTCTTGCGTCTAGCATCTAAGTCTGATCCACCTCATATGTATATTAGAAAGGCATTGAAATTTGATCTTTATGACCCAGGTTCATCCAAGCTATAATAGTATTAGGGTCCTTCTAAGTGAGCTCGAAAAGCTCGATACCACCCACTTAAATGGCAAGGGGATCCAATTTCCTCAATCTATGTCTGAAGGAGTATAGTCCATAACGCTGTTCAATTGCTGAATGGAAGAATGTACGTACCTTGGGAACATTAATTATATTATTATTAATTTAAAATGTAAAATGCCCCCGCATGTAGGGAGTTAATTATTAAACTACATTGCTATTCCTGCTTGCCTATGCCCTATTTACAAATATTAATCCACTAGAATCTAATATTAATCACTAGCGAATGACTCAGTGTATAATAAAATTCTACTTAAAAAGCAATACCACAAGTTGCAGAGTTTTATCTTAGCAATGGACACGGAACATTCCCTGCTCCTATTACACGGTGCGACATAAATTGCACGCTACAGCGCATTCTCTCCAGGATTTACTCAAGACGCGGCTGGATTCCATATTTATGATGTCATAGTGTTCTACACCTGCTACCGGAACACCTCGCTTGTTATTTTGTAGACTCTTAACGGATTGTTATTTGGTTACAGTCAAGAATGTTTCAAGTTAAATGTTGTGCAAAGTCAATGGGATATTTTTCTTCGAAGTCAGCTTTGAAATTGGGCGCCTAAGAGCCTTTGAAATTGCTTATTGTAGTTACAATTATGGACGTTACAAAAGAATTCTATTATTGCTAAGTGTTTATTAGTGGTCTTTACAAATCTTTTGGCAACACAAGTGTGCGGTTTTCCTTATGATGTTATCCTTTATCCAAAAAAATAGTAACTAAATTCCAATACGTACCTTATTTTTGAACATTAGTGATGCGTGCTGAGGTTCTAAAAAGGGCTTTTTGATTCGGGAGTCCATCGTTTAAGTCACTCGGCTATTGCTACTGTATTGCTTAAAACTCTCATCCACATCCTCCAATAAATTTCAATAATTCAAGCTCCTTCAGCTCGTGGTGCACCTTGATGAACAATTACGGTTTAGTAGCTAGATCCTTTCTGATGAAAACCACTAAATTCTTTAAACCCAGCTTAATCTTAACCTTACATCTACCTACATGGTGGTAGAATTATTTAGCTGATTAGCCAGCTACTACCGAGCTACCGACTTCCAAGCTAAAATAACTCCAAAAGATAAACGATAAACTATTTCCACCTGTCTCCCGCAGTGTCGGAGCACGAAAAAAAAAAATGAAATATTCTTTGTCATCTGGTAACATCGATGATGCCTTTGATATACTTATTTTCACAGAGCAGCACAAAGTTCCAACCTAGGTATGGTTCAAGGATGAAATTCGTCTCGAAATCGGTGTTTGTTCGATGGAACACAAGCGTTCAATTACAAGGTAACAAAGTTTCTGCATACGGCAAATTGTGCACGTTGCTCGAAGGTGAACTTCGAAACTGGATACTTCTGTTTGTTAGTCTTAAGATACTACGATAGGGGAATTTGGAATCAGAAGTGGTATGGAGATCACTTACATAAATTCACAAAATAATATAAAATTGCATAAAGTCACAAAAATGTAAATTGAGGCGACTTTACGCTTAAAATTTTGTGAGACTTCATGTAAACCCATATCAGTTATTTTAGAATCTTTGGAAGCACAATATTTGACTTGCGTAGACTATGCATGAAGATAATTTTGATACAATACCATCATTACGATTGACTACTACTAAGATTCATTATAAAAGACGTTCTATAACATTGCTAATTCAAAATTAGTAAAAATAAATGTTTAAAAAAACAGTCAAGTTACTTTCATCTGCATACGGTAAAATTATTTTATTTGCATACTGTACCATAAAACAATTAAAAAACGTTAACATTATCATTATTTTTTTATTTTAAAATATGTATTACGAGTAGATGGTATTAGTTCCCGACGATTATAAGTTCAAAATCGAATAAAACTGTATAAAAATTTGATCTCCTTTAGTGTTTTTCTCGCTACATAAGTCAGCAAAACTTTTTCAGTGTCCTATCTACGAATTCAGTCCTCCCGATGCTCGGAATCAGCGGAAAATTTATAGAACAACAACGTCAGTTCCGCTGCGTAGCGAAGGTATAATGTTTGAAACGTTTGCTGAATTTTTATCTTGTAGTACTTCCAGTTTCCATTGCGTCGTGAGTTCGTGAGCCTCGGTCCCATCTGGTTTCGGCCGGAGTTAATTTCGCTGATGTGCGCTGTTCAGATGTAAATCATTTGGTTTGTGATGAATGTACTGGTTTTCCTACTAAAGGCAAACACTTGCCTTTTATTGTTTATGGAAAAGACAATACCGCCAAAAACTTCTGTTAAGTAAGCAGAGACTCCCAAGCTTATTGCTTTCACTGTTTATAGTTATCAAACACAATGAAATGCAAATTTAACTCTACAATCTACTATTCTTAACTAGTGCCTTAGAATGAACACTCTTATGAACCGAGATTAGGAATGAAGCTCGTGTTCTTTTTTTTATTAAAAATGTGATTCTTGATTTGGGAGACACGATCTCCTCTCTTAAATAATAATTGCATTACCACCACCAGCTAAAGTAATCTTCTATACGAGCGTCTAACAATATGAAACACGTAAAAGTTCACTTTTAATGTAATTATGAATATCATTAAATATTGATAGGCACCGAGTTATGAATTTAATTACGTTCGAAAAACCAATATACCGCAAGTGTCAGCTAAAGTCTGAAGACTTCATTAACTAGATGTAGTGGGTAGTCAATAAATAGTAATTGGATCATGATGGCCGCAGCGGCAAGTAATAGCCGGGGAGACGGCGGATCACAGATCACGAACGAATTACTTATTTTATTACTTGCGTTTTTTATTTTTATTGAAGTGAATCCTCCATCGACATACCTTGCGAAATATTTTGTAGGGGTGAAACGAAATTCGTCATGGAAGTGATAGGTACTTTTCTTAAACTGGAATGTTCTTATTTTGAGTTACTATTTATCATAGCAACGACAAAGTACTACAGTAAGTACCTACGGGTAGCAGAGTGAAGCGAAGTTGGAAGTTGGAGATAAAGTTAAAGTTATATTTAAGTTAAGGTGATGATGAATGTAATGGGCGAAGGTGAGTTAAAAGTCAAAAAAAAATGGACCCGAACAAACACACACATATACTGCAAATAAAATAAAAGCTCGTAAAGTAAATAAGCAACTAATATAATTTTTGTGTAATCTCGTTCGAAGTGGGTCACTTTGTCCCGGGAGTTGTTATTGTCCGGCGTCTGTCTTCCAGATCCAATTACGCATTATTGACACCCCCCGTGAGCCCACTGGATTTAGCCCATTTATGTAATGGATCCATTTAATGAAGCCTTCACGGACTTAAGTAATACGACAAACAAAATTGACAGACTGAAGTTGAAATTAAAACAATCTCTAGGCGCATTTATTGTGGAAAGTTATGATCGCAAATACATGCCGCTGCAGTCTATGACACAGAACAAGACAAAATGGGGATTAGGACGGTTTGTCCAAAATCTGTCTTTTGACACTTTATTTATCCACGACACTTTTTATCCATACTAATATTATAGATGCGAAAGTCTGTCTGACTGTCTGTCTGTCTGTCTGTCTGTCTGTCTGTCTGTGTCTGTCTGTCTGTGACGTTTTCACGGCAAAACCACCGGTCCGATTTGGATGAAATTCGGAATGTAAATAGTTGAAGACCCAGAGTCACACATAGGCTACTTTTTTTTTCAAAAATCAACCCCTAAAGGCTTGAAATAGGGGATGAAAGTTTGTATGAAAAATCTAGACCGATTTCGATGAATTTTCCCAGTAAGATTCTTCCCCACTTCCCCGGTTCGCGATATAAACGAATTCCACGCGGGCGAAGCCGCGGGCAAAAGCTAGTAATTAATAAAAATCTAAACTTTTTACAGAATGTCGTTGCTGTACCTACCACAACAAATAATAATGAGTTAGATCCGAAAGTGAGTCGCTTACAACTACAACTAACCCGAAAAGGGGGTTTTCATCTTTCTAACAAGTCATCTTAAAACAGTTTTTCTTCGTTCTTTCTCAATGTTCACCAAAAAATTAGGTTTATCATCGCTCGATGGAGCGAACCGTAAGTGAGCGCGTCCGTCACTTGCCTGTTTTTAGAGATTCTCCCTGAGGATAATAAGTTGGGTGTTAGTGAAAGGGTCTTTGAGACTGACTTATCCTAGATTTTATAAACTCCTTTGTAACTTCGAAGTTTTTAATTTAATCTACCGAGATAGCTGTAAGTCTTCGCGTGACGTTAATTGCAACAATGTCTTAGAACTTTGAAAATATGAAAACGTCTTTGGGGACTTTATAAGAGCCTTTTCAGTATTCAAACTTAGGACCAGACCAGCTTAATAGACTAGTAATTAATTCTCAAAATGTTTTCATTATTCATTGACATTGTTTGCCAATGCAATAATAGATTGCTTTTGTTTTGTTTGATGAATTTTCAATTTTGTTTTAATTGAGTACTCAGTCAAGTGGTTATAATAAAACATTGCTGCTTGTTATTATATGAATTTCAATGGGTATTTGAGTATATACCTAATTGATCGTGAACGGTTAGTGATGAATAGATTATTATAGGAACCGGCAAGGCCATCCATCCTTCTATGATTGACACGTAGACCACAACGCCAAAACTAATGTATTAATAATTTGAAAAATAAAAACACCATTTTAAAGGTAAGCTAATTGAAGTACGTACCTATGTATAAAGAACTTACCTTGACACGCTCCCGCGTGTTTACATTCAAAATTCAAATTCAAATTATTTATTTCTTCGAAGTAAGTTTTTACAAACACTTTTCGAAAGTCAAATTACGCCATTGCTTCAACCAACAAATCCCTACGGTGAGTGGTCTTGGAAGAAGAAGCAGCAAGAAACTCCCAAGGAGTCTTCTTTTTCTCTTTCTCCACTCTTTTTTCTCTCTTTCAAAGCAATAAATGGAGTCAATGAGCCGATAAACGTTAAGGATTTCTGTTCTGTTCTGGAGCCAATAATTCAGAGGGTGTTATTAGGCTAAGCGTCCACAGGTCGGTATCGTACGCATCGGACGCATCGCAGTATCGCAGTTTGTATAGAAAGTACGATCCGTACGATGCGGATCAGTGGACGCACTTGTATGATTTTCTATACAAAGAATACTACGATCCGTTTAATGCGATGCGTCCGATGCGTACGATACCGACCTGTGGACGCTTAGCCTTAGGCTACCTTTGTCATAACATCACATTGTCACCGCCCTGACCTTTGTGAAAGTTTTCAATTTAATAATACTTCTTGAAGTTGATGAAAATGGATTGATATTCCGTTACATTTACAAAAATATAGAAAAAGCTAATAAAAGAGTGTTAATAAATCAAATTAAATTATCACCGACTGAAGAAAGTACCAAGTTATCCCTTCCCGTTTACTCGGGAATATGTAAACAACTTGTGAATATTGTGTTGATCTAGTCGAGAGCATGTGTGAAGAATATGTTTGGCATCTTATATTATTATACTCGTATTTTGGTGAACGGTATTTTTTTCAGGCAATATTGATAGAAGATAATATATATTGGTGTGGGCAAAATATTGTATGCGTTGGAAAAAAAGAAGAATTCTTTGTTATTTTTATCCAATTATTGCAAAGCTAAAAGAAGGGTTATGATTTTAGCCTCAATGAATAAAGCTAAAGAATCTCTGCGTTCGCGACTTGCGTTCGATATATTATTAATATCGAGGTATTTCGTTTTATTTGCATCTTTGTATTGACGGCACGAATTTAAAAAGCCGTTTGTAAATTTTACTTACAAGCTAAATCAATGATGATGTTGATATGATTAAAAAAAACACAAATACAAAAATGTAAATCCTCCCTTTGCTAAACTGTAGGTACGTCTTCGTCATTATTAATATTCATAGTATTTAACTTTTTTCAACCATGAATAGTATTCAAATAGCTGTGAATAATGAAACTGTAATACTTCATAAACTTAATGGAATTAAAATTTAAGAAAAATATTTAAAATATTCCGAAAGCAATTTTAAAATATAATACACGAAATATATCGCTATTCAATGTAGGCTTTGAATTCAATTTTGCGGCGAGAAAATATTTGTGCACAAAATGGCGGTGCATCAGCGTTGTTCATTAAAAGGTAATGTACCGATGGTTTGAGCCTTGGGGGTGACGAAAGCTGGTTAAGTGTGAGTCGACCATCTCAAATGCGTTCGCCTTCGATATAGAATTCGTTATAGATTAGATATAGATCGATATAGATTGCATTCCACACTAATGCTAGCTTTCCGCCTTTGTGATTAAGGTATATTGCAAATCATCGGCGATATAAATGCTGTGAGTAAATTTTGCTTATAAGGGTCTCCGCAAACTGACTGCAGCCACCGGCGGCTGTGGCGCTGTGACCCGGCCGGCAGCCGCTTTGGCTGAATTCTGCTCACTGTTATTGGAGCTGTTGGCTGTTGGCCGGATTGCGCTTCTAAAAAGAAGCGCAACAGCGCCACAGCCGCCGGTGGCTGCAGTCAGTCTGCGGGGACCTTAAGCTTAATTGAGCTATGAGCTAAGCCTTAACTAAGGTAATTAATTAGTTTTTAGCAAGGAGTGGCAATTTCGTATTCCCGGCGATTCAAGTATTGTAGCTCTCGTCTTTTGGTTCAGGGAACTGGCAACATCAAAGATATCAACGAATTTTTGAAAGAAAGAAGAAAGGAAGGAAACTTTGAAAAGCTTGACACGTTTGGTACCTATACAAAATAGGTACCTATGTTAGTAATATCTACAGCTACACTATTGATTCTATACCAACACAATACAACTGAAGCATTTTTAATTAGCAGACTTGCCCTGAAGCGAATTTCCTATATTTCCTGAAGCAAAGCGAAGGCATAGTTACCAGGTTTGACGTATACACTACCTATTGTTGACATTATGTCAAAAGCACATTGTAACCAAACTAACATAATAACGTTACCGACCGCAAGTTTCAGATATGTTGTATATAGGACCATATAGGATCATATAGGACCGTACACGACGGTATAGGACGACATAGGACACAAAGGAAAGCTGCGGCGGGCGTCATTAGCGCCGCCGGAAGTGTGGGACCCAGAAAGCTCTACGCAGTGTTAGGGTGTCACCACATACGAGCTAATGTAATAAAAATGTTTAAGAACAAAGACGACGTTATCTTAGACAAGTAACAAAATGAGAACTGTAGAGCGTAATCGAAGTCAATTTAATACGAATTATTTAGGATAGCTTAAAAACTACTTGCCGGAGGTTGCTAAATTATAAATAGGTCCACATGACAAGCACAACCACAAAAATCAGTTTACCCAGTGCAAAGTTACAAGAAAATTACATTAATTAACTGCCTCAATGACAACGCGCGACTGACACAATTATAATTGCACCTGACACAGGCATTTGCATATGCTTACTAGGTGGTCTTAGACAATTAAGGTGTTATGCTTATATATAGAAAACTAGAGAACCGCCCGCGCTTCGCTTCGGGACCCGTAGGTAACAGCCGCGTAGGTCCCGCTCCCGTAGGAATTTAGGCTAAAAAGTAGCCTACTACTCGCTCTCTTCACTCCACCCTGTCTGAGGTGTGTGGAGCCCTCGGGACAGTTAGTTCCCCTTTGGGGGTGTTTCGTCTCGCGGCCCGTTAAAACGGGCCGGTCCTTGGGTTGGGCCCTAAGGCCCTTGGTTGTCCATCTGTGGCTAACCAATAGGTCAAGTCCGGTGAGTGGTGGCCTATTTACAGGCCACAGAGTCTTAAACGGGATGGGGTTCATCTTCGCGCCGCCCAGGCGATCGAGGCCCTACCGGGTGAATCCCGCTGGTGGGAAGCCCAGCAGGAGCCGATCAGCGCCGGGCGACGACTTACGAAGCCCCAGTATCAGTCAGTGCTAGGCCCGTCCCGCGCAACCAGCAAGTCGCGCGGGAAGGCCCAGCGGTCCAGTGGACGGGTGTGGAGCGGTGCCAGGTCCTGCAGATGCGGGAACCGAACACACCCGAACATGTTGCGTGCCAATCTCTCGATGAAGTCGTCCAGGCTCTCGACTCGAAGGTCCCACTGGATGACGGCGTTCCTGACGTACCTCGGTGCACCAGTCAGCCGGCGGAGCGCAATCGCCTGAACCGCGCGCATCCTCTTGCGCTGCGGTTCGCTGGCGAGCGCGTACGACGCCGGTGCCGCGTACGTGAGGCGGTATCTGATGTAGGTCTTGTAGACCCCGAGCTTCAGTCCGAGAGGGAGGCTCGAGGAGAGCACTGGTTTCTGCCATCGCGCTTCTGGAATTCGCGACGGCTTCCGTAACCTGTTGCTTGATCGAGAGTCTTCCGTCAATTTTGCCCCCAGGTATTTGGCCTGTGGGGCCCATTGGATATCTTGTCCGTGAAGCTCCAGAGTAGGATCCCGCTTGTTGAGGTATCCTCCTATGTTCACGGCCTGCGTCTTCCCGACATTCACCGACAGTCTCCACGCGGCGAGCCATTCGGGGAGGGCATCAAGCGCACGCTGCATCTTGACGATGGCGTGGGTTCTATTCAGCGACGTGGTGATGTACGCCACGTCATCGGCATACAGGACAAGCGACGCCCCCCCTGCCGCCGGGATGTCGTCGGTGTAGCAGGCGTAGCAGATCGGGGTCAGGCAACTCCCTTGCGGGACGCCGGCTGTGATCGGACGCTCGGTGGATTCGGCGTCTTCAACCACTACTCTGAAGCTTCTATTTTCGAGGAAACTGAAGATCACCTTAACGGCACTCCGGGGCGCCGACGACTGCGAGATCTTGTAGAGAAAGCCGTCATGCCAAACACGGTTGAACGCCTTTTCCATGTCGAGGAATACAGCACACACGCGTTCTCTCTTATTCAGAGCCGCGGTAACGGTGTGCAACACCCTCGACAACTGAAGAGTCGTACTGTGTTCCGGCCGGAACCCGAATTGCTCCGGTCTGGGGGCAATATGCGGCGCTAGGTGTCGCAGCAGGAGCTTTTCGAACACCTTAGATAGGGTGGGAAGCAGGGTGATTGGCCTATAGCTCTCCGGCTTCAGCCTGTTTTTCCCCTGTTTGGGCAGCATTATGACACTCCCCGACTTCCAGGCCTGCGGGAAGGTCCCGGTGCGAAGGATCCCGTTAAACAGGCGCGCGGCTGCTCCGATCGTCCTCTGAGGGAGGTGCCGCAGCGCTCTGTTCGTGATCCCGTCAGCACCGGGGGCCTTGTTGGGAGGGAGCTTCTTGATGGTGCGCTGCACCAAGCCGGGAGAGATGACATATGCGGTGTAGTGCCGCCCAGTCGTCGCACGCTTCGTCCAGCTGTTCCTCCCAGCTCTCAGTCGCGTGTGCATCTAACTCGGCCTTGAGTCGGGCTGCGGTCCGGTTGAGCTGGTTCTTCAGCTGCGGACACCCGGACTCCTGCCAGCGTTTCTGCAGGCTGCTGAGGTGATAGGGGAGAGGTGGAAGTTTCCCCGGAGCCTTCTGCTCTCTGCTTGCAGCCTGCAGTGCATTTTGCTCGCTGACAGTGAGCTCGACCGCTAACTGGTCAACGTCCGCATCCGTGCGGATAGGCTGAGTTGGCGTGGTGATCTACAGTTGCTTCTCGAAGGTTGTCCAGGCCATAAGGCGACGGGGCCTTGGCAAGACTCTGCTGGGCTCCTTCGCCAGGACTAACAGGACAGGAACATGGTCGGACCCCATTCTGTCCTGTAGCGTCTCCAATCGTGGCTGGCAATGGAGGCCTTGGTACACCGCTATGTCCAGAATGTTCCAGAATGTTCCAGTCGCCCGCGCCCACCACCGGTGTCGGCGAGTCCAGCAACTTGCGGACATCAGCCAACAGGATAGTGCCAGCGGGCGGGCGGTACACTGAATACAGCCGGAGCGGGGAGTTCTCGAGGCAGAGCTAAAGTAGCCTATTACATTTGCCTATGACTTAAGTAAATTACATGTAGTATTTGATAGCGTAATTCAGAACTTGCAAATGAACTTTATTAACGCCATCTATTGACAACTCCGAAAATAAATATCTAGCAACTAACAAAACATCGATCTTCCCATGGGAATGGGATGTTTTTCCGCGGTAAAAAGTAGCCTACGTCACTCTCCACCCTCCTAACTATCCCCACACACATAAACCTTACCATATAATAGCTTTGTTGCGACGTGAAAGCGTCACAAACAAACAAACAAACAAACAAACAAACAAACAAACAAACACACTTTCACATTTATAATATTAGTAAGGATTGCAAGAGATTTCTCTCATTCTTCTTAGCTCCATAATCTTTTCAGCCTGCGACGACTTTCAGAATCCTAATCACAAAACCAAAAATGTATTAATGCTGATAACCCAACGTATGTGGAAGCACCGTAAGCTATGTAACTCGGCTTGCTTACACAAAACGCCATCAAAGCTGTTCGCTGTTCACGAGGTGACAATTTCACCGTCATAATATGTAACATTATGATCTTTGATGACGTACTAACGACATACAAGAACTTTCTATATGTGCGCTATAGCAACAGCACATGGTACAGACAATATTTTTAATAGTACTTTTGAGTGCTAGATAATGTTTTGGAACCGAAGCCGTACTTTTTCAAATCACCCCCCGGACCACGGAAATAGAGGGGGTTGCAACCCTCGATTTTTCCCCCTTGTCGCATGATTTTTGTACGGCGTTGCGGATTAATGGATTAGAAGCTGTATTGAAACAGTATGAAACTGATGCCGTACAGAATCAAATGACCAAATTTACCCTGGAATTGTCAAAAAATCAAAAAAAATTACCGACTTTGTGGCGCACCATTTTTTTACGGGACTGCGCGCTTTCTTATTATTTTTCATGGATCTATCGATGGTGAAAATAGCCGTACAAAATCATATGACCAAAATGTACTCCCTCTACCTGCACTTTTGAATTTTCAACCAGCACTCAGTTGGACAGCTTACAAGTGACGGCATAGTGTTGAATCTTATTATTTTGTGCTCTTATATCGTCCTATAACATCACCTGGTGGTTCGTATGACCCATCCATTTTTGACATGGGCCTGTAGTCTATAAATCTATCCTAAACTAATAGTGTAATGTCGTATTAATTATAGACTACCACGGCATGCACAATGGTCGAGCTGGATGCTTTTTTCAAGAAAAATAGATACTCTTATAAAAGCGAAGACAGCTGACCCTCTCATGCTATCTCATGTTGGCCACACGCACTACATGTCTACCACAGACTTATAAAAAAAAATAAGCAGACGTAACATATGGGAGAAAAAAGCTTGCCAGTTGTTACAACAACATAGACATGCTGCACACATTGACATTCTCCATACAAAACATTCATGGTTTACTGTTCCTGGTCTATTGTTGTCTATGGTCCTCATACAAAAAGTGAGCTTCTTGTAGCTTATCAAAATGGCGAAAGTGCTTCAACCCCATTTTGTCTGTGTGAGTAAGTGTTGCAACAACAAAAATAAAACGAGATAGACTTTATACGTGTCATGTGGGAGAGAAAGAGATGAAACTATTGCTTACATACGTCTTTGTAGTGGTGAAAAGGCCGTTAGGTTTCGTTGTTTTATAAGTCTGTTATGTCTACGTACATATATCTTTCTCTGTCTACGATTACAACCTAATAAAAATACTTTCATACGCTGTGTTATTATGTTGAATGGAAGTACACGCTATGATTGAGACTGAATGTTATAGATTGGATGATGGGATAGTGAGGATAAAGGAATGGAAGGACGAAGGAGCGACTAACGTTGTTGGGATAACCATACGTCTACCTTTATTGGGACAAGTCTGGAATTTTTCGTCTTCTGGATATTTCTTCTGACGCGGCGTTTTATTTCTTATATATAAATAAGCATTCGATAAACTGAAATTGTTTTGGTAAATAATAAATATAAAACCGATCAATGCCATATCAAATACAACAATCTAAGGGCTACGATGCTATCCCTTACCAATAATAAAAACATAAAAACTATCTAGTTACTTCGAATGTAAATAAAATGAAATACTTTTTAGAAATGTCCCACCACAAATACCGAGTTATTGTTTGTCCGTCTTTTAAAAAAACGATGGTAACCCTATTTGTGGTTGAATCGTCGTACCGTGTAACACGAGGATACAAATAACGACAAATAAAATAACCTACCTAATGGATTAAAGTTTTGTGATAGAAACTAATTTTATTAAGCCTACGACCCCGTAGCCTAGTTGTTAGTGGCTCTTTCTACGAGGCGAGAGGTGCCGGGTTCGAATCCTGGCCAGGGATGACGTTTGTATGACAAGTTAATGTTTATCCTTGGATCGTGCGTATTTATCATTATAATCATCTCAACCCACATTAGCCCACTATGGACCACAGATCACATAGCATTGAAAGGGTTAAGGCCACTGTTCACCACACTGGCCAAGTGCGGTTTGGCAGACCTCGTCTGTGAGTTTTTACGAACTCATCGACATGCAGGTTTTTCACGATGTTTTCTGGGATTCCAATCCGGACTCCTTGAGTACAATGGTTTTATATTAGGTATAGGTATAGTAGAATATTTTCGATGCCGCATTTTTCAAATAATCTGGGGGCAAAAACGCAGACATGCTTCTTGTCGATACTACTATCGTTTTGTGCCTTTGATTAAAAAGTATTATTTTTTGTTATGGTGAGCGATCAATAAATAGTTTTAAATAAAAAATAAATAAAAGACTAGCCAAGTAGGTTATGTGCAGACCGTAAGTCAACAAAGCTCGGAGGTTCCGTAGCCAGCGACGCGTCAAGTGTTCTCTGAAGTTCTCAGGGAACGCCGAAGTTGTTCTCCAATATAAACGTTCGCTTCGATGGCCTCCTGGCTCGCCCGACCCGCCCTCAGTATAATGCCATTGTGCTCGGCAGTTGTAGGGTTACCGACAAAACTATCTATACCTTCTAACTATCTGTATCTTCGCCTGTCCGAAATGGTACTCAGAAAATGAATACAGGTGACAAAATACCAATATGATTAAATTAATGAAGTTGAGTTTGAAGGAGAGATTCAAAAGGACGAAGTTCGCAATTCGAGTGTAGTTTTAACCGATTAAAAAAAACTCGAGATGTTTTTCAATTCGACTGTATTTTTTTACCTTATGTATGTTACCTCATAACTGATCCTCCAAACTAGCCCCATAACATTATGGACTATCCTCGCCGAACCAGTAGTCTGCGATAACATTTTGGTATTCTAAAGCAGAGTCACAAAGACTCTTAAATACTGTTGACTACAGACTAATACAACAATTAATAACATTGATGACTTAATCCATACTAATCCATACTATACTAATATTATAAATGTGAAAGTGTGTTTGTTAGTTTGTTTGTTTGTGACTCTTTCACGTCGCAACATGGCTATTATATGGTATGGTTTATGTGTGTGGGGACAGTTAGGAGTGTGGAGAGCGACGTAGGCTACTTTTTACAACGGAAAACCATCTCATTCCCATGGGAAGATCGATATTTTGTTAGTTGCTAGACATTTAGTTCCGGATGTTGTTAATAGATGGCGTTAGTAAAATTCATCTGCAAGTTCTGAATCACGCTATCAAATACTACACGTAATTTACTTAAGCTATAGGCAAATGTTATAACTGATGTTCCAGTATGTTCCAGTATGTTCCAGTATGTTCCAGTATGTTCCAGTATGTTCCAGTATGTTCCAGTATGTTCCAGTATGTTCCAGTATGTTCCAGTATGTTCCAGTATATCATATTTATAGGCTACGTTTTAGCCGAGATTCCTACGGGAGCGGCTACGTGGCTGTTACCTACGGGTCCCGAAGCGAAGCGCGGGCGGTTCTCTAGTACTAATTAATATAATCTACCGCGAAGCCCCCACCAAGCGACAGTGTTGCAATCGTTGGTAAAGTTACCTTACGCTGGTCAATACGAAATAGAGCCGAGGTCTCAGGTTACGGTTACAAAATTGTTAGAGAACCAAACCGGCATGAAATCGTAAACCCTCGTAATTGACTCCCACGACCGATTCCAAGGGTCGGCTACCTGACATCGATCTTATTTGTATGAAGGGGTCTCGGTAATTAAACTCTGCCGAATTTTTTGCGAGGATTTCGTTACAAAAACTTAGATTGGTTCCTTGGCTTCGTTTTCACGAAGACGAGCAATAAATAAAGAACGCTTCATTGTCATAGCCCTACACTAGAATCCCGTGTCGGACAAAGACACACCTAGGCCAAGAACGGAAATTTAAAATCATCATTCATAATTCCACTCACTGGGAATCGAACCCAGAATATTTGAACAGCGGTCCGGCATGTTAACCATTGCGCCACTGCGGTCGTCATTATACCAATTATAGCTAAGTGGTTTGGAATTTATGAATGAACAAAAATGTCTAATTTACAACTTTGAAAGATGCTTTTCATAGCTACGTATTTAAGTTATGAGTTGTTTTAATATAGGAAAATACGACATCCTACATCTGCATAATGCGCCCATGAAGTGGAGTGAAGTTGAGCCCCATTGAAATTCCATCCTCAAGGAAAAGAGTCCTCTATAGAAGTGATTAGGTATATTATGTTGTAATAGAAATCTTGCCACTAATATTAAAATCACACCATTCGATGCTACTTCTGAATAACGTATCATCATTCATCCTGCTCGTCATGACTCATGGCCATCCGTCATGCAGCGTATTGACAGCGTGCGTGGCTAATCCGTCTGGCTTTGATATAATGTCCGTAATAAATTATAACAGTGCTTCAACCCTTAGAGGACATTCACATTCACACCTACATGAGAACAGAATCTTACATCAACGCAAATATTAAGATTGTTCGTGGTCGTATCTTTTACGGAAACTCCTAGCTTGCCATCCTTAACAATGCTTTAAGGTCAGTTAGCGTGTCAATGAGGCAGTCAAATTCCCTTGGAACTCATAAGGCCACAGGCCGTAGTTAGTAGCCTAGTAGTAGCCTGTGTGTGATAGCAAGTAGTTCTGCGCAGTCTTAACAACATTAAGGACAAACATGCATAGGTTTCCTTAAGATGTCATCCGTCACCGAATAACAAGGAACATAAAAACTACTTCAGAATCCAGGATTAAACCTTTGTTGTAGGTACTCGTACATTGAGGAAGTCACTATTCAAATATTCCGATGATAAAAGAAATTAGAATTTCCCTGCCTTGAGTCTACTAGACCTGTCTTTTGTGTTTTGGATAAGCCTTTGTTCTTTTCATCGTTCCGTCCATTCACCGTTCGAAGGAATTTCATTACAAAGTATATTGTAAACCAGAATACTTGAGATATCGCGGGAGTCTCCGAGATTTACATAGTCAATTTTATCACAAATATGTCAATAACCCCGAGTCGTTTGAAGAGTTTAGCAAGGGCACACGAAAATAGAAAATTAATCAAACTCGAAGGAAACTTCTCAACAATATCGACCTTATTCACATATTCAGTGGTTTGAGTAATATAAATTTTAGACATGTTACACTCTGTCTACACGACATTGTTATGCATAACTTTATTTGTTATGTTAAGAACAGCAATCATACGAGTAGGGATACTTAATTGTCGTAAGTAAATGAAGTTACGATTCTAAAACTCTCACCAATTTTTAAACATGTACCCTTCGCAGAATTAATGATAGAGGGAAGGTAATTTTATAATTCTAGACTAGACTAGAGAAAGCAGTAAATTACTCATATCCAATGATTATATTTTGTATGCCATGGGACACTTCTCATAATTGAGGAGCCCAAGAGAACTTACTATCTATACTCCACCAGCAAATAAACAGATGCTACTATAACAAAGGAGGATGTGTAAAGAAAGGCACGGGCTAAAAGTGGAGTGATGTGGAAACGTGTGTAGGTACGTAATATAAAAAAAATATCAATTAATAATAAACTATCAACATAGCAATTGGGTAGTCGAAGTCAGTTGACATTATAATTGTGAACACCTCGTATCGTTTTAAAAAAATATTGATTCATCAAAAGCTTGTTTGCATGTCCTTTGGGACGTACTCGCGGAACCGTACCCGTGGTATAACGAGATGGAAGTAATTAATTTTGCCTCTTCCGGCTTGAGTAATGAACTTAATAAAATTTTGTTGAGAAATTACGATTTATGTACAATTCAAATACATAAAAACATACAAAAAGTAAGACAAACAATTTGATTTATGAATTGGCAGAGATGATTAAATAGATAAGATTTTTTTTGTTATTAAAATATTGTTTAAATTGTTGAGCTTTGACCGAAATAAGCAACAACGGGCGCGGTCAGTATGTAGATGGGTTTACTTCTTTGCTTAATAAAAATTTAGTAAATAATTTTTTAACATTATAATATTGTGGGAATCCCCTTTTAGATCAAATTTTTACTTTCTTACTATTTGTTGTGATAGCGGTCATAGTAACGATTATTTATTGTGTAAAAGTTAGCCAGCTGTTTTCGTTCAAGTCATAAAACTTCATTGCACATACAAACATAATTACGAATACGTCAATTTATGGGTAGGGAACCCTAAAACCTTAAGGCGACATTTCTGAGTAGTTAAGGGCCATATACTTACTTTGCCTACATCAAAACTCTTCCATTCATTTACTCTTGTTGTTATGGCGGCGGCGCTGGCTGGGAGAAACTTTTGACAGTTGACAGTAATCTGTTAATTTGTAGCTATGAAGTGTTGTGTTCAAAAAATTTATTTTAATACAAAATAAAAAATGTAGTTAAATGTAGTATGTAAAAATAGTACATTATGATACAAGTGTGCGAAGTTGGTCATTACAGTCGAGGCGGTATTGAGCCCGAGCCGCAAGGCGAGGGCTGTAATAGAGCCAAGACTGTAATGAACAAAGCACACGCGTATCATACGACGTTTTTCAACACACTTGCGAGGAAAAAAACAATTAGGTATCGACATTTTTCAGTCACAAATCAGCAAATTATAAACGAACAAATGTTTGCACAAAATGGCGCGGTTTATTTTTTCGCGCGCCGTATCTTTGGTTGAATAACTATGCGCGCGCAGGTTAAGTCCAAGGCACCGAACATTCAGCCACAATATATTAAACTAAATAATTATGTATTTCTAATAAGAATTTACGGTAATTAATGATTTAAAATATTGTTTTTTTTAAATGCTTTAATAGATAATTAGATGAAGTATAATCTTATCTTATCAGATTTTGACTAAGTACAACAAGTTTATTTATTTACAAAATAACAAATCTTTTGGTAACAACCTCTTTACGGATATTAAAAAAAAAGTGGAATAAGTAAAACGCACTAGTGTGTAATAAACCGCATTCCGGGCGTAAGACTAAAGAAAAAATATCAACTTTACGAGCAAGTGTGTTGAAAAATCTGTTTTCGTTCTAGGATTACGATCAACCACTATTAAAAAAAATACTATTTTCGTTCTAGGATTGCAGTTCGGTGGTGCATTGGTGTAATTTACAATCTGCCTAATTGACTACAGATTATTGCGTGGCAGGACCACCATCATAGTGCCAGAAGCTTAAATTCTGTCATGGTGAACATAAGAACCCTGAGACCAAACTCCATCGATCCATGTGCGTGTGCGTCTGGTAGATCGGGTTACGGGCAACACCTGTGATTCAGGATAAACTTGTAATGGCCAGTTGGATAATTTGGTAATTGGGAGAGCGTGCGAATTAATGGAGTCTTAGGTGTGGCAAAGCGGCAGTAATGAGGTAATTCAGAGATGTAAAGGTATCACACATAATATAGGTAGGTACATAGATGGTACAATACAGTAAATGTTGTCTATGCTTGGTAGATATTTAAGGAACACTATTATTGAGGTATTTTTGAACGCATTAGGTATATAGATTACATTTATTTTAATACTCACTGATCCTACATCAAATAGTGCGTAACTAAATAATAAGTAATATGTAGGTAAGGGATTTTCATGAACAAAGCGTACATTAGTCATTAATATATCGTTTTTAATCTTATAACATTACGTTAATATTTCTAAACCAACTGGAGCTCGCTAATAAACCATCCAAAAAACAATAGTTACAATGGTGGTGGCGGTTATCGTAATTTAGTGAGCCAGAAACAATAAATTCTTGCACAATACCCGGGGATTACCCTTTGTCACCTGTTGTCCTTCGGCCGGTGTCATCCCGTTGTACCGTCAGCGATTAGCAATGAACGATAATTATGAAACTATGTAGTAGGCCACATAACATGGATAATAAAAATTAAATTTTTAAGTTTAAACTGTACCCCTATTATGAGTTGTTGTAGTAAACGCAAAGGACGTTACTATTGATGCTATCGTGAAAACGCTGCTTTAATAGTAAATGCGCATAACTCTATTAAATACAGTACTTGCGGTCATGTTTTACTTACAATTTGGTATTACGATTCACAAATTTGACAGATGCTATAGTAAATTACGTTACCCGTAGTAGTTACGGCACTCACGCTATTTTCTAAGGTGAAAAGTCACTATCGAAATTAAATGTCATTAAATATTGCTGTATATTTAAACAAAATCATGGCTAGGCACTATTTTGCTTGGCAAATGATTCACGCAACCGAACGCAGAGATGAAAATAATGAAATTTTGAACTTGCGAGATCAACAAAATATTTAGCAACCTTTGATGTTTTAAATGTCTAGATTGAGCGTCGCCCTACAATGAAAACAAAAAAAAACAAGGCAACATTATCAAGCATGTGTGCGTGCAGACGATGTTTTTGTCTATGTGTGCGTAATGTGTGCGTAATGATATTGTTAGGAGAAGAGTGACGTATTTCCTGTCAGTATGAAGCTATGAAGTCTATATAAGCGTTGGCGAGCTCAGTCTGCGGGCAATTCACGTCGAGTTCACTTGGCAAGGGGAACCACTGCTCGTTTGAATGGTTAAACTAAATATCCTGTCATTTAAATTTGCGTGTAATTAATTGTTAAATGTGATTTTTATTTTGCGTTCACTTCTAGTTGCTAAAAATATAAAAATTGTGGCTAACAGTTAGCCACAATTTTTTGACACGTTTTCGCGGATTCGATGTCCCATCTAGATATTTAAAACATCAAAGTTAGCAACACTTTGACACCACAGTTTGACACTGAATGCGACTGACGCAGAACGCTAATGTAATTAAATTGAAAAGGTACCAAACCGCCATTAATTCCACTCTTCTTTCACATTTCCTAATTTAGTCGGGTTATAGAGCATCCATAGACTTGTTTTTTTAATTTCAAAAATGTTGGCTCGCTGGCCAGGGTCTCGTTCTATCCTTGTTGACATCATAATAAAAGAATGAGAGAGGTATTACTCATGGATGCCAACATAACGTAACGGAAACTGTACCGTCTCACGTCTTTACGATACCCGCTGTAGTTTCATTTCCAAAACTCATAATAGCTCATAATGTAACTACAGTATTAGACTATTCGATCGTAACCGCTAGAGGCGCTGTACGGATTCTCATACAAATTCTAAACGTTAACTGCAATAGTAACAGTTTTGACGTTTACTACAACAACTCATAATAGAGGCACTGTTTGTGCCCGCAGTTACAGAATAAATGTCACAACATATTCTGTAACTGCGGGCCCATAAATAAGCTCCTTACTAGTTTTTTGTCGCTTCTTTTTCTATTTTATTTTGCTTTATTTGGGAAACATACAGTGATATAATATCATAAATAATTAAACATCCTATGACCACTCATGGTAAAGAATGTAAGGATTTGTTGAAGCTACGGCGTAGTTTACTTTCGACAAGTGTTTATCTCAACTCTCACGTGGTCTCGTTCAAATTTGAGCGATATCTGACGAGATTTTTATTTTCGCTCAACTAATGCGCATTTAATTAACTTCGACTACGGGAATAATCTTCTCATTTTATTACTTGTCGATGTTGATTATTTTTTTTTGTTTGAACAATTCTATTCATAGTACCTAACATTGTGTCCGTTACTCGCTTATGATGCAGCCAGTCATTAAGGGGATCTATTCGTTCGACCGAACTAATTTCCGTCCGACACGGGATAAATGTTACTTATAATAATGTACGGTTATTGCGAATGTAATGTACTCTATGAGGGATTCTATCACAAGGTCGCTTAGGTAAAACGGTAACATTAAAGTTGATGGCGCTCCATCTATCTTTAGTCCGAGAATGGTTTGCACCTGGCTAGGGTAGAAATCCAAAATTTGAAAGGTTCGGACAATTAGCTGGTTGTTACAAAAGATTATGACATGTCATTGTCATTTTCCATGGGCATACGGTCATCATACGGTCGATGCTTACAATCAGGTAACCCGTCTAATCGTCTGTCTGTTATCGTTCTAAAATAACATTTTAACCCCAAAATAAATTTTGCAATTTTTCTTTTTAGTCATGTTTTTAGTTAAGTGATTTGAATGTTTTATCCTGTTGTAGTACTCCGCACGTGTAAGATACGTACATATATTGGCCCGTTCCATGCCAGTCCGCACGAGTGACGTGCGCTCTCGCTGCCACGCTCTCTGTATAGTAAACCCAACTTAAGATTGAAACGGACGCATTTGACATTCATTTGACCAATCATTGGACACTAGTAACTGACAGATGAATGACCACAATGTACTTATGAATGACTTTTCGTTAGTTCCAATTTTTGCCATTTCAGAGATAAGTTGGGCGCACTGTAACTGTCACCCTGCTACCCGCATGCCAGAGACAACGTCAATCCTTACCACAGACTACATACACTACAGATCCGTTAACGTTTTCCCAACTTGGCCAACGTTATACACTCTGGTCTTTACCCTCGCATGGTGGGAGGACTATGGAACTGAAATAAGTTTAGAACCACCAACTTACAGTAAAAATGTACTTAACCATGAAGATATCATATATATATAGATAGATATATACATGTTGTGAATGTACACATGTGGTACAGGTACATGTGTTGAAGCGCTCATAGCCCGGCGGCTTGCGTCGATAGTCGGATGGGTGACCGCTAGTGGCAAAAATTTCTTGAGCGCTTCCGTGCTTCGGAGGGCACGTAAAGCCGTCGGTCCCGGTTCGATTGATAACAGTCGTTATGCCATGTCGGAGGCCTTCGGGCGGCTTGAAAACTTTCGACACTGGGTTGGCCACTAACCCCTCCACCAACCCGCATTGGAGCAGCGTAGTGGAGTATGCTCTAGGCCTCCTCAGTAATGAGGAGAGACCCGTGCTCAGTAGTGGGCCATTAGTAGCTATACATGTTGTGTATCTTCAACCTAAAATCTTACCGTGTTATTGTGTGATCTACTAATCCAGGAAGTCTGTACATACCTGTAAACAAAGATTAATCTATTAATACTAGAAATATCAACATAATATCAGCTTACTTTTGTACTGCGAGTCTATGATGCAATAAATATTTATTCTAGATAAATCTAAATCCAGCTACGCTTTGCTGTGGCTAAGCCTGATATATATTATCAGCTTTGATAATCTAATGTCTAGATCAAGCGTCGCCCTACAATGAAAACAAAAAAAACAAGGCAACAATATCAAGCAATATCAAGCATGTTTTACACGTTCGTCTATTGTCTATGTGTGCAGGATCAATGATACAATGATATAAAAATTGTGGCTAACAGTTAGCCACAATTTTTTGACACGTTTGCGCGGATTCGATGTTCCATCTAGACATTAGATCATCAAAAATTATCAGGAAGTAAAGTCAGCTACCTTTTTTATTTTTGTATCAACTAAAACGCAGTGTTTACGGTTGTTGTAACAATGATTATCATGGCAACCGTGCTGAACTTTTAATATTTTTTTATATAAATTACCGACAAACAAGAAGACAAGGTGGAAGAAATAGTGACCTGCCTGAATAATCATACAAAACTACACGTACAGGCCTACTTATAAAAGTGGTTGAGTAGGACTGAAGGTATTTTAAAACCTCTCACGGGATAAGGTAACAAGAACATATTTATATTTTCAAAAAATGGCTTATAATTTCCTAATAACTAAATTGAAACTCAAAATCATTAATTTACGATTTTGTAAAACTCTTGGGTATGCAGGTTTCTCACAAAGACATGCTTCTTTGCCCTCTATTTGAAATTCACACATTAATACAAATAACTTATCGATTCTTTTAATCAGCATTAACAAATAAACGTGTGACATTAACAAGGAGGTCAATTATCATCCAAACGACATGTTTCAAGTCACCGAAGCGTGAAACCCATAACTATCGATAACGTTACAAGAAAGTTCTCAATACCAAGTACAACGCCAGCAGCCGTGGCTACGCGCCAAGTTTCCCTCACAAAAGACATATATCACCGCCGAAAAAACCCAACTTTTATCGCTCAATACTATTTCAACGTTTATGTTGTCCAATATTACTAAAGTATGATAAAATATCGAATAATAGACGTTTATATCGCACGAAATATAAGGTGAGTTTGTGTGAGATTTCTATCAAGTGATATGTAGGTTATGGAGAAGAATAGGTGTTTATATCATTAATGGTTAGCGGTTACTGTTGCCCATGGACATCAATAACTGATACTAACGGTCTTACTAATAAAACGAAGAATAAAGTTATTCCATATTTAATTTATTTTGTTACCCATTTGCTTACCTTTAACTTCAGAGAATCATTTATGATAGGGGCAAATAAATTTAAATGTGGAATAACTTTAAACTGCGTTTGATTAGAACACTATAAATGTAGGTATATTTTCTGCAAAAAAATAAGAAAAGAAAAGTAAATTGCGAGCTACTACTCATCTTTGAAAGAGGCCCTCGAAGGCGTTATGAATGGTTTGAGTATTTCGCCCTCTGTTGACTAAATATAGGAATGGGAGGGCCACTTTTTGTATGAGAAGCAATGTACTTATATTGGGGTTGAAGAAAATAGACATTAAGTATTTAAAAAAAAGCATAATTATTTAAAACTTCTCGCATTATCATCGATATTTTATAGGTGTACAACCAAAATATCAGTGTTTTAGCAAGTAGTACAAAAATATTTAAAAAAACTAACAGGTACATTTATAATTTATATACAGATTTCTCTTCATGACACGAGTTAAAAGAACAAAATCCACTACGAGTAGGTACCTTAAGACAGACAGGAAAGAACAGTTTTTTTTTCAATCATACGTTAAATGGACACTTTACTCACACATCAGAAGAAAAATTGATATGAAATCGTTTGAGACCTTGGAAAGGACAATATATAGTTTTCGTCCCGCGATAAAAACTATCCTATTAAGGGAATGAAAAGGTTCAACCCCCTTTTTGTTTGTATGGCGAATCAATTATTTCTCGATTACCTAAGGGATATAAAACTCATCTCCATTAGACTTATCAGATTACGATATTTGGCGGACTCCGGTAAATGGTAGACCACCGGACTGGGATATAAGATACCTACTAGTAAATCCGCCCTCGCTTCGCTTCGGGGAACCAGTCCCTTCAAAAATCTCTATAAATTTTAACAAATTATGTTATTCCAATGTCTAAGCTATTTACTGCAGTTTCATGAAAATCCGTTCAGTAGTTTTTGCGTGAAGTAGTAACAAACACACACACACACACTCACTCACTCACATACTCGTACATCCTTACAAACTTTCGCATTTATAATATTAGTAGGATACCTACTTACTTGAGTCGCCTAGACTAGAACATGGAATTGACATTCCTAGCTAAAAACTTTTTATTATTACCAGTCCACACTTGTTATTAAATATAAGTAATGAGTCTATCAAAGAAGCTATTACGCATGTATGCTCATTGGGGAGAGTGGGGACTACGATACGATTTTTAGAAGTTCTCCCCTAAAGGAATGAAATAGCAAATAAACTGAAACAAAATTTATACGCGAGCGAAGTCGCGGGGGAAACTTAGTTATTATTATAATTGGTAACTTTCATACAACATTGTAGGTAAAAGTTAAAACTATCAAACTCTAGTTTATAAACTACATGTGATTGAACCCGACGAAGTTCGTCGGAATAATAGTTACCAACTCCACTTAGCCGATCCTGGGTCCTAACTATCAAATAAATTGGTTCACAGATCGAGTCTCGATAACTTATAACTGGACGTAGATAGGTATAAACGATCTTAGTGATCGAACTAGGTGGATATACATAATAGGTGCATATACCTATTACGTATACGTATATAATACCCAATATCATACATAATTATTTTTAACGAAGAAAATTTGGCAAAGGGATATCTCCCGCCAGGTGAGACGACGCCGACGTATTTGAGGGGCGGCCGAGGTCTATAAATGCTATTGGAGCCTTGTATAGTAGTAGTTCTGCGAGCAGTCTAGAAATTTAATCTTCGATAGCGTGATTCAGACTCCAGTGGCGTCACCCTGTGACATGTGTGCGATTTAGTCACAAAACCATCTGCCCCTTTTTACAGGGATAATAGTTCCGACCCCACACATTTGGATTTGACTTAACAATGGCTTGAATTGATGGCTTGAAATCCGCACGAGGCGCAATGAGCTGGGATTTCAAGGAATGTGATTGGTGAATCGCGCACTGCTCCGCTCCGCTCCGCCTCAGTGGAACCGCACCCTAATTGCATTCGAGGGCTGTTTACACATCAGGGTACGAACATAACAGGGAGTTCAACGCCGACAGTTAAATTAGAACAGTTTTGTAGGAGCGAGTTCTAAAACATTGTTTGTTTCGTACAATGATTTTACCAAAACAACAACAGCGATATTCATCTAGCAATAGTTTGTGCTTATCTAGTGAGCTCGTCCCCGATTCGCTTCCGTAAACTTATTTTTTACATTTACAAAATAAATTGCTATGTTTTCTACTGCTATATTTGGTACTAGCTTTCCCCGACAGCTTTGAACCCGTAGATTGAACCCGTAGTTTTGTTCATGTTTGAAGTTTGTCCAAAAGGTCCCTTTTTTATCTCTTTAGGGCGAAAATTTCTGAAAATCCTCTCTTAGAGTTTCTGAGCACTACCCAAGAAATATGCATGCAAAACAGCTTCTTGCGCTGAGTACTAATTTTAGCTGTGCGTTGTCTATCAGTCGCTCAATCAGTCAATACGTAACGGAAAAGTTTTGTATAGGTAGATATATTGACTGATGATAGTGGTGATAGTGTTTGACCACGTAGGTTATTGTCCATATGTAATTATGTAATACCTACTTTACCACGAAATGATTTCAAACAATTCCAAACAATTCCAATTAATACTAGTATTACTTACTTAGTTAATACTTAATACCAGTTTAAAGCTATTTCCTAGCGGTAGGAAGAAACACAGTAATGAACTGTTTAACCAAGAAGCAGACCAACTTACCAGCTAGCTTCCCGGAAGTGCGTGACGTTTCACTTCCGCCAATCAGTCTACGGGAGAAAGTTGCCTCGACTGATCCGGGCTAGTCTGTGTCTAGGTACTGTTAAATACGCAGTCGTGCGGGTAATATGATGGTACAAGTACCATATTTTACTGTAGCATTACTACTACACACCGATATAGCTGGACGGTGAGGGCCGAATGGTTAATACGGACTCCCGAATAGAAGACCCGGGTTCAATCCGTCACGCACTATTTGTCGTTTATAATCAGAAATGTATTATGACTTTCTTCGGTGAAGAAACCATTCTGAGGAAAACTACACATATATCTGAGAGTTTTGTCAATTATTTTTATGAATTTAAGTTAAAAACGAGCCTGCAACACCGTTCCGCAGTTGAACACAACTGTGACCGACACAGACCAACAATTAAGTGGTAACTGGAATGGTTAGTCCAGTTATCAGAGTGTGTTATTAAGAACGTTGGTAGAAATGGTAGTTGATACCGTGTACCTTGGTGGGTGAAGTCTCTACAAAACGTTTATTATAGATCTTCTAATAGTAATTATAAAAAAATAAAAATTTATATCTAAGCATCGAGTTGAGAACCTCCCTCAAAATTTGGAGTCTCATAAAAATAGTAAATACGTTACGAATATGAACGTTACGAATACGAATATGAGGAATGAGTCTCTAATTTTCAAGTTAGCGTTCTTAAATTTTAAATTGAAAGCGCTGGAAATTTGATTTTCACTTTAGTATGGATTCAATTTAGAATTTGGAAGGATTCTCATCAGCTAATGAGCTTACCGAAATCCTCTGCAAAAATTAATCCCCTCAAAGGTATTCCTAAAATCAGAAACACTTCGACCAATTCCAACCCGGTGCCACTTACAGCCACATCATAATTTCATTATTTTATCAAAGCTAGTAAGGTCTTACTTTGTAATGTTATTCTAGATAGCCTTAAGCATTCCTTATAAATATAGCTCGACAACAAAACGGCATTTCAATTCCATCTAGCAGTTCAAGAGATTAGCACGTTCAAACAAAGAAACAAAAAACTCTACAACTATAATATTCTCATTGTACTATGATAATAGTGTATGTTAAAGGAAAAATATCCACTCTCTTTTTTATTAATATCGTTTTTATCCGGCTTTAAATATTGAGAAAACATTAGAGTTCATGCCCTTGCGAATATCGCCGTATCGCTCGCTTGTACGGCGAATAGCGACGTAATCTTGGGCTTTCTTATTGCGAATATTTCACACAAAAAAGCGTAAACTTAACGTCTGTGAGCGCGATCGTGACTCGGGTAGATAAGGGATGATATGTTTTTTATTCGATCGACATGAGGTGGAAGGTTTTGCTAACTTATACTAACTTATTGCGAGTTACCCTTGGGTTTTAAAATAGGTGGCATTTTTAAAGCGGCACTCAAGTATAATTTAATAGACAAAAATTATTTATATGTTAAGCAGTCTGTCCGTCCGTCCCGTAGTGTCCAACAAAACCTTTGACGTTTAAAAGTAGGTAATGAATTTATTACTAAAACAACGCTAATAACCATCGTTGTATAAATATTTTGTCATAAGCCTCAATCACAATAAAAAGACGCTCCGAATTATAAAGAACATTATTAATGTTAAAAAGAAACATGTCCTAAAGAAACACTTGAAGGCAATAATGAAAAAAAGATAAAAGATTGCCAACTTGAATGACTTGGGAGAGTGGCCATCAATCTAGCTGGCTTCGGAAGAAAATGTGGCGGAAATATGTACATTCTTAAAATAGATTACGCATATAAATCTTTTTAATACCTGAATCGCTTTGAATCAGAAATAGAGAAACGTATCGGGAGATACATTCTTAATTATGTAGCTTTATTATCTCCTCTGGTTGGTCTATATAAAAATGGAACTGACTTGTCTGATGGAAGATGTTTAATGGAAGCGCGGTAAGCTATCAAACTTACGTTGAGATGGGATCATTTAAGAGTTTTAGACCATGGTGTTGTATTATCCGTTGTTTCGGTATAATCTTCTAATGGCGCCCAAGTACCCGCGAATACTGTAGGACGAGGCCTTGCAAGTGAAAATGCGAAGATTTTGACAATTGCGTGATATTCCTAACTGTTAAGGCTGTGACAATTTATACAATGTAGGCAATTCGTACAAAGGTTCGCGGGCATGTTAGCGCTGTAACAGTAGGAATGTATGTGGAAAATGATACAGACATAGGAACAGACAGTATAATACGAGTTCTGATCCCTGTATGCCATTAGAACGGTATAATCCGCTCGGAGCATGGCAACACATGTTGTGCCAAGTGTGGAGTCAAATGAGCCATTCGAGCGGCCGTTTCAGATTTCACGGGCCTTTGATGGCTCTGTGCTTCGGATGAACCGCGTCGACTCGATATGGTTGTCTGTTATCCACGAATTATATAATCCTATGAGAATATTCAATTTAATCAATAAGTAGGTACATATAAAACTCTTCGGCTACCGAGTGATTGACAGACAACGCACAGCCGAAACTACTGAACGTATTGAGTTGAAATTTGGCATACCTACATGCTCCTTGGGGAGTGTACGGGAGCGCTAGCAGAGGATTTTTGAAAATTTCTCCCCTAAAGAGATAAAAAGGCAGCACCGATGTTTTGCCGGGCAAGAAAGAATGAACGAAATACCACAAAAAATTATTTTAAGGATTTTATTCTAAATAAATAAATAAATATTTTTACGCATTTTTTGAACCACTCAAAAAGCTGGACAGAAGTCCAAAAGTCCGGACACCGAACAAATCCTTGGGAACCCTAGCCGCGGATGAAAAAATTACTCGCTGTAAATTACAAGAGCGAATTAAAGCTTTATGCAAATCGAGTTAAATGAGGCCTTTGGAACGCCCATCCTTTATACCGCTGTGCCGATGGAGTCAGCGCGGAAGGGATGGCCGTTGTTCAACAGGATGAGCTAACTTAGGAGAGAATATAACGTAAACTTCCATAAATACTTCGCTTCAGTGTTTTACGACCACCGAAAACATCTCCGTTTACTATCAGATGGGAGGAATTTTATTTAGAACTAATGAGAAAGTGAATTGATACCCGAGTGGAGCCACGGTCAACACACAAAACAACAATACACCCAGGCACCCAGCGAGGTTTGCGCTGGGATTCGAACCCGGAACCCTTTGGACGGCAATCCAATGTGGTAGTCGTCGAATCCAGTCAGAAATAATGCGGATGCTCCTGTTCCCAAGGAAGCTCTATGCATTATCATGACATAAAAGACGACATGATATCATGTCTTTTAGGATCTCCCTCCTCTCCGACCAGACCAGCTTTTCAGCTATTGCTTCTTCTGCCAGTTAACCCTATGTCAGTAACCTTTGTTCGTCTACAAACCTCGTTACGAAATAAATTCATGTAATAACCCTACATTATTAATTATTCTTACAAAGGTAGAACATTGATATTCAATACACCGCTTCCTAATCCCGCTTGAATCCCGCTTCAATCGTACCGCTTCTCGTTCCGCCGACTAGATCGAGGAACATCGGTCATCCCCGCGGATATCGGAAGCATCACTTCGAATACTAATAAGATTATTGTCCTCCTAAGTGAACTCGAGTATCCGTAAGGGCAAGGTCGGATTGAATCTTCTACCGATAAACGCGTCACTTCTGAGGCCTTTATAGCTACCATAACTCAAGTAAACTCCGGTAAAGGGTCCCTCTGCTGTGCACGGGTACCTTCTCAAAATTAGAAGGTTTAAGGCCTTAGTCCACAACGCTAGCCAAGTGCGGATTGACGAAATTCACACAACTTTGAGTTTTGCGAAATCTGAAATGCAGGTTTCCTCACGATGTTTTCCTTCACCGTTATAGCGAGTGACATTTAAATGCTTAAAACGCACGTAACTCCAAAAAGTGAGAAGGGCGGATTCGCACACAATATGATAATTTTATCTCTATTATCATTGAGTCGAAGCCTGCGTATTGGACTGTTAGAAATATTTAACAGCCAGCTCTTCCAGCATTGGAATAGCTGGGACACCAAAGGCTTCCTCAATTCTAAGAAGACATCTGAATCCTCCAGTGGACAGTAAATGGTGTGGACGCTAAGAATCTTTGTGAACTTACCCTAGCCGAAACACTTATACCTCACGTCCCGTAAAACGTGTTGAAGACTTTTATGACTTTTTTAAGACTTCCGAAATTTCGCTTTAACGATGGAACTTGAAACGAGGGCCAAGTTTATCTGCAAAGCTAACATACGACAAAGTCCGTTGCAGGGGACAATCGCCAGGAAAATAGTTTTGCTTCAATTGCCAATAAAGAATTAGGGCACTTTCCGTCGAGTAAGAGCTATTTTGGGTTGAAGTATTGTGATTGCCTGGAGCTCGCTACCATTAGCTTGTCGGTATCAATAAAACTGTAATGGGTGTGTTTGTACTTCCGATAGTTATTGGAAGTTGGTCTGGAAGTAAGCAATGTATGATATAATATATTATTATTACAATAATCTTTACATAAATATACGTGAAGCGAAAACATTTGTTCCCTTTTAACGAAATTTTATTTTTACAATGGAAGAGGAACAAAATATTGCGCACACTATGATAAGTTACTTTATGCACGCTGCCATGCGTTTAATACGTTTGAAATCTGTGCCTCTATTATGAGTTGTTGTAGTAAACGTCAAACTGTTACTATTGCAGTTAACGTTTAGAATTTGTATGAGAATCCGTACAGCGCCTCTAGCGGTTACGATACTGAACTACAATTCTCATACAAATTCTAAACGTCAACTGCAATAGTAACGTCCTTTACGTTTACTACAACAACTCATAATAGAGGCACTGTTTGTCAACGTAAAGCTTTCGGCGTAGAATAATATTTCGGGCGTAGGGCGTAGGGCGTAGAGTGGGTCTCTATCTTATATATTGTCATGCTCAGATAAAGAGCAGATTCATTATTCAAATTTCAACCTCGCTGGGAATCGAATCCAGGACCCCTCGCGCGGGGGTAGTGCCAGGACATTGTGATATACTTAGTAGTAATCAATCATAAAATATACGGCATTAAATTCGAAAAATTAAATATAACATTGACATCGATTCTTGTCCGAATAGGGGCAACTGAGAATATTGACAACAATTCCATGTCAGTATACTAGAGTAAGGGGCACCAGAAGCTAGGTCTTGCTTGATAGGCCGACTTTGGCTAGATAACCGTCTCTCTCTGTCAGCACCTGAGCAACACGTCAGACTTGACTAAACCTATGTTACGTGTCAGGAGTATGGGGTTCGAGAAAATGCCAAAATGTACCACAAAGACTTTATTATACTCGTAGATACACAATTACACACTGTACACAGTACACACCACAACACTATGCACGTAGGTACTTGTAAACACACTCGTCGAACACTGTATCGCCCGTAGAAATCACTTCACTTCGCACTGGTATCGCTCGTAAGTATCGCTGGTATCTTCCTGGTTTCGCTTCCGAAACTAGAATGTCCGTGGTTGGCCGATCGCCCCTTTTTATACCACTCACGCACCATTCATGCCCATCGAGAACATTCCCGCTAATTCCGCGGACCCGCCCCGAACAAGATTCGAGAACGTTCCTTGCAACCGACTTTCGCCCGTATGACTATTGCCGTAATGGTCGAAGCGTCGTGCGCGTGCGTACTTTCGAGACGGCCGTCCATTGTTCTATTGTTTCGCCTGGCATGTTTATGGCCCCTATTGTTTAATTGTTTAGCGAGGTACGCCAGGGCTGTCACATTGCCCCCCTCTTAGTCATGCTCGTCCCGAGCATTATTCGATCCATGAAATGGTGCCAATCTGTCCACGTGTACGATCTTCGGCTTTCTTCTGTCCCCCTGTCTGATCCGGTAGGTCACGTCATTAATCCTCGTGACAACTGTGTAGGGGCCTTCCCATCGTGCTTGTAGCTTCGGAGACTTCCCTTTCTTCCGCAGCGGATTGTGCAACCATACAGAATCTCCCTCCTTGAAACCATGTTTCCGAGCATCGCGATCGTAGCGGGTTTTCATCTTTTCGCTGGTCTTCAAACATTGCTCTCTTACAAGATCATGTGTCTCGTCCAATTGTTTCCGTAAGTCCGCGATGTATTCAACGGTTGGTTTCGGGGCATCTGGCGGTGTTCCGGTAAGCAAATCCAACGGCAGACGCATTTCTCTTCCGAAGTTAACTTTAGCCGGTGTAAATCCCGTAGACTCGTGTATGGCAGACCGATATGACATCAGGAACAAAGGAATGTACCGATCCCAGTCTCGCTGATGTTCCTCGACGACCTTGGCCAAATGATTTTCCAACGTTTGGTTGAATCTCTCCACCATGCCGTCAGATTGAGGATGCGCCGGTGTGGTACGTGTCTTGTTTATTCCCAAAAGTTCACACATCTCCTGGAATAACGTCGACTCGAAGTTCCTGCCTTGGTCGCTGTGTAACTCCAATGGTACACCAAAGCGGCATACTACCTCCTGGACAAGTTTCTTGGCCACGGTCTTCGCCTCTTGGTTCGGAGTTGCAAACGCTTCCGGCCATTTACTGAAGTAGTCTTGAACCACTATGATGAATCTATTCCCGTCTTCCGTCTGAGGGAATGGCCCAGCAACGTCTATGGCGATTCTCTCCCAAGGGGCTCCGACGTTGTACAGCTGTAGTTTCCCTTTGGATCTAGTGCGGGGCCCTTTCACTGAAGCGCACACTGTACACTTTCTGCACCAATCTTCGACGTCCTCTCGACACCGCACCCAATAAAAGCGTTCTCGTATCTTTACGAGAGTCTTCTTGATGCCGAGGTGCCCACCAGAAGTGCCATCGTGTACGAGCTTCAGCAAATCAGCCACTTTACTTCTAGGGATAACCATTTGCAGGGTTCGTTCCCTTCCGTTGAGTGACTCCCAGATCCGGTAAAGCACGCCATTCTCTAGTGTAAGGCTGTCCCACTGAGCCCAGTATGCCTTAGTCGTCGCGCTTGATGTTGACACGTCACTCCACAGGGGCCTCTGTCCTTTGGCTTTCCATTCCATGATCAAGCTGAGGTCTTTGTCTTCCTTCTGAGCTTGGCTTACTTGCTCCGTTCCCCAAGACTCGTCTAGGTCCTGCATCCTTATCACCCTGACCTCTTCTTTAGCCTCATGCTTGATGCAATGTCGACATTCTTCGGAGCATGGGCGTCGTGACAGGGCGTCGGCATTCGAATGAGCTCTTCCGTTGCGATGCTCTATTACGAAGTTGAACTCTTGAAGCTGTTCGATCCACCTCGCAACCTGGCCTTCCGGATTCTTGAATTGCAGAAGCCACCTAAGAGCGGCGTGGTCCGTTCTTATCGTGAACTCGCGTCCCAGCAAATATTTGCTGAAGTGCTGAAGGGTCTTCACCACAGCCAGTAATTCACGCCGAGTCACACAATAATTCCTTTCAGGTTTCGAAAGGGTCTTGCTGAAGTACGCTATGACCACCTGCTGGCCGTCCTGGTCTTGGGATAATACTCCTCCGATGCCAGTATTGCTAGCGTCCGTGTCCACTATGAATCTCCCTTCCCTTCTGGGATAGCCAAGAATCGGAGCCGAGCACAGACGTTCCTTTAAGCGAACAAACGCGTCTTCGCAATCGGAATCCCAACTGAAGATCCTCTTGTCCTCCGTGAGACGGTGTAATGGCTTGGCTATCTCTGAGAAGTTCTTCACAAACCGACGGTAATAGGCGCATAGTTCCAAGAACGCTCTAACATCGGTCTTGTTCTTTGGTGTCGGCCATTCTTGAACAGCTCTTATCTTATCTGGATCAGTGCGAACACCTTCGTCCGATATGATGTGTCCCAAGAATGATACTTCCTTCTTGAAGAAGTCACATTTCTTTGGATTGAGCTTTAGGTTGGACTCCCGGAATCGTCTGAATACCTTCTCCAGATTCCGCTTGTGTTCCGCGAAGTTTCGTCCCATGACTATGACGTCATCGAGGTACACCAGACAAGCGTCCCCCAAAAGTCCCACCAATACTCGCTCCATGAGACGCTCAAAAGTGGCAGGAGCGTTACATAAACCAAAAGGCATTACGCGAAACTGCCACAAGCCATTTCCGGTGCCGGTGGTAAAGGCGGTCTTCTCTTTGTCTTCTGGCCGGACTTCTACTTGCCAGTAACCACTCTTCAGGTCGACCGTCGAAAACCACTTCATGCCACCAAGCATATCCAACGTGTCGTCGATCCGAGGCAGAGGGTAGCTGTCCTTCTTGGTAACGGTGTTAAGCATCCTGTAGTCGACACAGAATCTAGTACTGCCATCCTTCTTCTTCACGAGTACCACAGGTGAACACCAAGGGCTAGTTGACGGCTCGATCACCTTGCTGCGCACCATGTCCTCGATCATTTCTGCAACTTCGTGTTCCTTTGCCAATGGTACTCGTCTTGGTCTTTGCTTGATCGGTGAAGTATTGCCGGTATCTATTGGGTGAGTGACAAGATTTGTTCTTCCCAGGTCGCTATCTCCTCTGGTAAAGATGTCCTTGTAGTCCATCAACAACTTTGCTGCCTGAGTATATTCTTCAGAGTTCAAATTTCTCCTGGTCGCCTCCAGCAAAGATGTCATGTGATCCGTTGATCCAGGTTTGTCCGAGTATTCTTGGACCTTCCTCAAGCTGTCCACGGCTTCACATCGGCCGATAACCGTATTCTTCGCGAGATGTATTGGCGTGCTACTAAGATTGATGACCTTTAACTTGGCGTCACGTTTGGTCATGAGCAGTGTCCTTGCCGTGATCCAACTAGGATGATCTCCGTAGTCTTCTACTACGACACATCGATCCAGCTTCATCTCTTCTGGAAACCTAATCTGGACCAAGGTTTCCGATCTGGGTGCCAGCTTCACTGTCTTCAAACAGTACACTGCTCCTGAAGATGAACCTTCCAAGAAGACTTCTTGATCCTGGAAGCTTAACACTCCTTTCGCTATGTCAACTATACAGTGATGTGTCCGTAGGAAGTCCAGTCCGATAATGCAGTCGTCAGTTATATTCGCTACCAACACAGACTGCGTATAAATGTCACTTCCGAGTTTCAGTCTTGCTTCCGTAACTCCTAGGATGGTCACTGGCTGGCCTGTCGCTGTCTGCAGATTGCATGATGGTCGTCCATTTTCCCACATGATAGTCCTCTTGAGTAGTTCCGGTCGAACGATGGACCTCGATGCTCCTGTGTCAATCGTAAATCGACAAGGTATGCCATTTATCTCACCAGTAGCTACCAGGCTGTTCCCGTCACAAGCTTGTGACACTATAACAGTAGGGGCTCGATGAAGTCCAGCCGCTGCCCGTCCCGTGGCGCTGACGCCTTTTAATTTTAGCAGCTCCTGGGTGTCAACTTGGGTAGCCGTTGACACCGATTTCGGTGTTTTCCGAGTCCGGCAGTTGAGCCTAATATGGCCTCGTTCACCACATCCGTAGCAGATAGGCCCAGTACGAGGTTGAATTGCCGCTACGACTCGCGCACCTTACAACTTTTGTAGTCGCTTCGTACCACTTCAACTTCAAGGGCATGCGCTAAAGCTGCTTCCAATGTTGCGTGATGACCCAAGCGCACCGTTGCTCTCACCTCGGGATCCCGTATTCCGCTGACGAACGCCTCTAGAATTTTGTCTTCGACGGATGTGGAACTCGACGCATAGGCTCGGCGTACGAGGCGCTCGATCTCCGTAGCCCATTGCTGCAGTCCTTCGCTCGACTTCTGTACTCGGTCTTTAAGTTGCGCGCGGTACACGTGCTCCAGGTGCTTTTCCCCGTATCGAGCTTCCAAGGCCTTAAATAGCGACTCCAAGGTACGTCGCTCGGCGGGCAGGTTCTCAAGCACCAGCAGTGCCTCTCCTCGTAGAGCTAGGGTGAGTGCCGCTAACGAGTGTTCGTCCTCCCAGCCATTCCCATTTGCAACTACCTCGAACTGATGCCTGAACGCCGTCCACGAGGTCGTGCCGTCGAAACTTGGGACCTTAAATTTCGGGGCCCCAAGGCCTGAACATGTTGCTGCCGTGCCCAAAACCTTCATTTTTTGCAGCTTGTTGTCCAGATCCACGAGCCTAGTTTCGTGGGAGTTCACTGACGCACTGAGGCTGTTGATTGACGCGTCATGACTTTTGAGGGCTTGGTCGTGCTCGGATGTACGCACTTTTACCATTTCTAGGTCCTCCTTTACGACGTTCAAATCTTCCTGGAAACCATCCAGCTTCGCATCGATTGTCCCCAGGCCCGCCTCCATAGTTTTGCGTTGGCACTCCAATTTGCTTTCCAGGCTCTTCAGGGCTTCGCGCTGGCTCTCCATTGCTTGGCGCTGGCTCTCCATTGCTTGGCGCTGGCTCTCCATTGCTTCGCGCTGGCTCCGCTGTATGCTTTCCATGGCTGCTAATAGGGCGGCCATATCAAATGAACTCGGTGTCGGCGCTGATGCAGGTGATGAGGTTGAAGGTCCGGTGGTGGCTTCCGTTTCCGTGCGGTCACGCCCGGGTGACTCCATCCGCGCGGCATCCAATGCTGTCTGCCGTCGCGTACGAATCCCGTCTTCACTTTGCGGTACTACAGGCATTCCGCTTCTGTCACCAATTGTTACGTGTCAGGAGTATGGGGTTCGAGAAAATGCCAAAATGTACCACAAAGACTTTATTATACTCGTAGATACACAATTACACACTGTACACAGTACACACCACAACACTATGCACGTAGGTACTTGTAAACACACTCGTCGAACACTGTATCGCCCGTAGAAATCACTTCACTTCGCACTGGTATCGCTCGTAAGTATCGCTGGTATCTTCCTGGTTTCGCTTCCGAAACTAGAATGTCCGTGGTTGGCCGATCGCCCCTTTTTATACCACTCACGCACCATTCATGCCCATCGAGAACATTCCCGCTAATTCCGCGGACCCGCCCCGAACAAGATTCGAGAACGTTCCTTGCAACCGACTTTCGCCCGTATGACTATTGCCGTAATGGTCGAAGCGTCGTGCGCGTGCGTACTTTCGAGACGGCCGTCCATTGTTCTATTGTTTCGCCTGGCATGTTTATGGCCCCTATTGTTTAATTGTTTAGCGAGGTACGCCAGGGCTGTCACACCTAGTATCTTTTGTTCCTCTTCTCTCTCAACCTGCAATGCATCAGAGATGCCCATGGAGGACGGTTACGGGCTCGTCTCGTATCTGCAATTTACATAAAAAGACACGAAAACGACCCTCAATTCGCACCAAAACACCCATCCAAACAACTTCAAAACAAGTGGACAGGGGATAGTGTCCAATTTGTCGGCTGTCGACCCTTCATTCCGTTTAAGATTTTCATTTGACGCGACAACCTTTCTCCTTTCACCATTTATTACGGGACCCTCCGCTGAATGTTATTCAGAGGCTCCAATATAGAGATAAACATTTTATTCTGCGAAGGGCCCTGTGAATTGATAGTACCTATTTGTGATAACAAAAGCAGGTTTAAACATCATCACAAAGCTAGTAGAGTTCAAACACTTTTGTTTTGGGGGATTTTCACTTTAACGTTAATAGTTTGTTCACTTTCGACACGGAATTCGTTTTAATGATCGTCGCCGTTTTTGTGCTCACCAGTTGGCGCCACTGGCGAGTGAGGTCCTGCTGTCAAAGCCCTCCCATACATAGTGGCAAGTGACATTCAGACAAGTGAGAAAGTGACAGACAGACCTCACTCTACACTAGCGCCTCTAGCGGCGAATTCACACGCTTTTACCCTCATTGCATGCCACACAAGTGCCAGCATTACGCTCCGGTGATTATGGTACAATGCAGATTGACGCGAGAATTCAAAAGGCCGTTAGTAAGTATAGTTCGTTAATATTAATCGATGATATTTACGCGTTTTTATGAGTTTTGAGTATGTCCAGATATGCTTTTACTACGATGTAATGTAACATGTCCTAAAACTGATGAGAGATTTCATTATGATGCCGTAACAGGAATATGACAGAGTTTAATTTTGCTGATCGTTTATACCCCACCCCAACACTAACGGGGTAAATCCGATAAACGATTTTAGTTCAAAGTCACGCTTACATTTGCGACTTTTATGGAGCTGAGATACTGATGAAAGGTCGTTCACTTTTGAACGGGTACCAACCGTTAAATTTTGCCATTTCTAAAGATTAATTAGTAACAAATTGTTTTTAAACATGATACAAGTAAAAAACCCGAAAACGTACTCCACACGTGTTAGGATTTGAGTGAGAATGGTTGCTAGACAACTTTAAATTGCTATAGATCCTAAACGGTTATTAAATAAAAAAATATATGGGAATCTTAAAGATTTTTAAATATCTATTTGAAGGAACTCCATTTAACTAACTTTTGTATTTACTGTATTTTTTCAGTTTTTTGTTGACAACCTTAATAATACAATACACGTTACTACAGAATCACTTAAACAGAAGCGGGTCTAGAACAATCTCAATAAAAAGTTTTTCAGTCAGGATGTTCCAGAGCCCCTTTGTACCATTGTTTACATTGACACAACTTGGGCTGCCCCACTTACACTTGTTTAAATTTAAACTCCAAAGAAGTTTGGTGAACCTACATTTAATTTAAAATTTAATGGGGCGTTGTCTTCGACTAACTTGTTCTTGATAAAGCTATTTATAAGAATTTTTATTGATAGTAAAATGTTTGTCCTTTATCAATTTTGTTACTAATTAACACATTTATTGCAATACTAGTAAACCCGCCCTCGCTTCGCTTTGGGAAACCAGTCCCTTAGGAATTCGGAAATCGTTAAGCATGATTCTTTAAACTGTCATAACGTTTTTACTTAGGAGTATATTGAAATTAAAATAACTTTAAATACACAATATACTAGTGAAAACCGCACCCAAATCGGTTCAACCGTTTCTGAGATTAGCGAAACAAAAGTGATGTGATGGATTAAAAGTCAAAAATACGGGTTTTTCCCGTTGGCTCCCATTCTCATTCTCACCCGTCCCACTATACCCCGTTCCGATTTTACTGATAACGTCAAATAAAATTAAACATTGCTTAAAAGTACAGTTATTTATAAGAAAAAGTCTTAAAGTAAAAATTTCACTATGCCGGACTTGATTGGATAACTTGAATTGCTATAAGTATAACATTGTTATGAGTTCTATTGTGTAACTAAAGGCTAAACTAAAATTAAAGTGTTTTTCATACTGTCATGTATACCTAATGTAATGTAATATATAAATGTAAATTACATTAGTTAGTGGAATTTATCTGCCTCACTTTTGCTGGTGACATAATCTATGTTTATAATAATCATTCGTTTTGAACAAAATTCCTGGACGCTTCACACATCTGAAAAACGATTATGTCAAGTCTGAATCATTAGAACAGGCGGGACATTGAGCTAAACGGTCTCTATTTTATCTCGTGTTAGACAGTAAATACATCAGATTAAGCCTGCTTGATAAACGAGCCCTGCAGAGGTCGCCGCAGTATGCTCGGAACTGGATTAGGCCACTCAAATGCTCTACAACTGACCTCTTAATGTTACCAACTAGTAACCTCTCTGTAGGTAGGTACACATGTAACATGTACCTTTTGTTAGAAACATTAAACTGCTATAACTAGAGTCCTACAACGATCTTTTGGCGCATGACTGACGTGAGAGTGACAGCGACAGCGCCTCACAGTTTGCCTTCCCTGTAAGGCGCTGTCTCTGTCATCCTCACGTCAGTCATGCGCCAAAATATCCTTGTAGGACTATATATCTTCATTTGTTTAATCTGTCAAATAACTTGTCCTATATTATCTGTGTAGGTACTACTTCAATGTCTATGCTTTTATTGTCTATGTTCTTCTGCAATAAATCTCCAATCCGACCGCACGCGCTCTTTTATTTAAACACATAAAATAAGGACTTTTTCACCTATCGTAGTACACACATTCGAGTATACTAGGTACAATTTACGTTTATGCTTAGCACTACAATTTTATGAAGGTCTGGAGTCGATCTGATGAAACCGAAAGACAGTCGAGGGAACTCCTCAACGATGTAAATTAGTTAATTTCGAAAAAATAAATCGATTAACCTTGCTATCTATAATTTACTAGACAAAGTGATATCAAATATGGATAAAAGACTACCTACTGCTGCGCTCTTTATGGACCTTTCCAAGGCTTTTGATCGCGTAGATCATAATATGTTATTATATAAAGCATATAACTATGGTATAAGAGGTAATGCCCATGACCTCTTGAAATCTTACTTAACCGACAGAAATCAATATACGAAAATAAGTAAAATCTGCAGCAAAACTAAATGTAATATAGACTATGAATCTAACCTTAGAAATATTCAGTTTGGAGTGCCACAAGGAAGTGTTTTGGGCCCTTTGCTATTTATAATCTATATAAACGATTTACCAAAGGTAACTGAACATCATATGACTTTATTTGCAGATGACAGCACTGTATTATATCAAAATATAAATTTTAATCAATTACAAAGTGACATTAATCTATCATTAGTAAATATAATTCAATTTCTCAATATTAACAATTTAAAAATAAATCTTGATAAAACCAAAATAATGAATTTCAGACAAAGAAAACTTGACATACCTAAACTTAAAATAAATTATTCAGGACATGAAGTGGGTGAAATAGAAGTAACTAAATTCCTGGGTCTATACATAGACTCAAATATGAAGTGGAAATCTCAAATCGATTACATATGCAAAAAATTAAGTACTCTATCATACGGTCTTAGAATTTTAAGAAAAACGGTAAATCAAAAAGCTCTGCTAGCTGCGTATCACGGTTGTGTGTCGTCCATTTTAAGGTACGGCGTAATATTTTGGGGCAACTCTACGAATAAACACCTAGCCTTTAAGGCACAAAAAAAGTGTTTAAGGTCCATATGCAAGTTACGACGAAGAGATACATGCAAACCACTCTTTAAACAATTAAAAATTTTAACATTACCCTGTCTCTACATTCTGGAATGTAGTCTGTTTGTAAAGAATAATATAGAACTGTTTAAATCATGCACAAGGGCACGAGGAGGTAACAGATTGAGGATGGTACCATGCAGAACTCATCTTTGTAAAGAAAGTATCGTTTGCAAGGCACCTAAGATTTTTAATAAGTTACCAAAAATCATACGCACCACTGATGACATAAAATTATTTAAAATTAGGCTTAAACAGTTCCTCCTTGACAAATGTTATTATGATTTAAATGACTTTTTAAATGACAAAATTGATTGAATTGAAATTGTAATGAATTATTTGACATGATTATATTCTCCAGATTTTCTTAGTAGATATTTAATTTAATAATTTAATTCTCAATAATTTAATAATGTATTTAATTTAGTTGTTGTGTTATGTATCTAATTTAATTATTAAGTATTGTGTAATTTATTTAATTTAATTGTTATAATTTAAATTCACTTTTCCTATTTTATGAATTGTATGCCCATTATGTGGCGGAAATACGGAGGAAAGAAATAGTATTTATTTGTAAGACCATCTTATACCTGTATTTCACAATAAATTGTTTGATTGATTGATTGATTGATTAATTATCTTGCATTTGGGCTTGATTAATTTATAGTGACGAGAACTTTACACAGAAGAGAGAATACAACGCCACCTGGCGGGTAGTTTTTCAGTTGTCTCTGCTAGACGATGTTGAAGTCGGTTAGTTTTTTGTAAATGGCATTTTTTCTATTATTATCTACGTGACAACACGGGAGATCAGAAACAGAAGAAAGACGGGGGAGAAAGAGGGAAAAATCGGAGTAAATAAAATGAAGGGATATGAAGGTTAGGGTAAGTAAGGGTAACTGTGTTTTTTACGCGAAAAAGGGTTCTCACTGACAGAAGACGCATCGTAGACGCGTCGCTTTCATACATTGACAAGATCCGAGTCGCTTGCAAATAGCGTTGTGTGAGAAGTGCCTAAGAGTTCATAATGCAACCCTTGATATAAACATACTTTAACAGTTAACACGCTAGGGAAGCAGTTTAGCAGTGGAGCAATAAACCGGGATTAAATTTTAATTATATACTCGCTGTGATAGTCCATACAAAGTTGGTACAGCTAAATAAAGTTTCGCGTAGTAACAACGAGCTAAAATGTTCAGTTTTATTAAGCTTGTTCCAGTCTTGATTATGCTTTAGTAAATACACTAAACTGGTTTATGTACGAACGTACGTGTTCATTATTTTGTATATGATTTACGAGCTTTCCCTCCAAACCTTAGTCGTAGAATTTTTGTTACAGTTTATCTCCCTTTTTATACCTTTTAGGGGACTCATTTCTAAAAATCCTCTTAGTGCCCCCACTAGTCTCCCCTACTATTTTCGAAAGTTTCCCTCGATTTATCTGAGATGACATCATCAGCTCCTGGTGTCCTTATCACAGGACCCTAGGAATATCTACTTTCCAACGAAAATAATCATCAAAATTTAATCGATTCATAAATAACAAAAAATTCGAATTGAGAACCTCCTTCTTTTTTGAAGTCGGTTAAAAATAACTAGGAACTGACTAGAGAACCAACAAAGATACAAATGCGATGTGAGCGAATCTGTTTATTCATATAAAAATCAGTAAACCAGAGTATATACCTACCATCATTGGTGTCCCAATCCCAACCCTAATCAAATCGCATTGTATCAAAGATCAAAGCTATTAAAATAATTATAGCAGAGAAAATCACTTCTAAAAATGTTGTATTCGTCTATTAATCTAATCTATTTAATTAGATAATAAAACCCCTGATAAAGAGAAATTATTATTTTGTAAAAATTAATGGGTTATCGTCTCATCTATTTCTATTCCAACCCTACAAACGATCTACTAATCACCAGCCCTGACTCGCCAACCCTACAGAAACCTATCTATAATAGGTAGGTCCTTTGATGATCTAACGTCTAGATTGAGCGTCGCCCTACAATGAAAACAAAAAACAAGGAAAGAATATCAAGCATGTGTGCGTGCAGGCGATGTTTTACACGTTCGTCTAATGTCTATGTGTGCGTGATCAATGATACAAAGATATAAAAATTGTGGCTACAAGTTAGCCAGTTAGTTTGACGCGTTTGCGCGGATTCGATGTTCCATCTAGACATTACATCATCAAAGGGTAGGTCGTACCCACGTTTCTAGTTACAGCCAGCACTAGGGACTGTTAATCACGGTATCGCTGTCGGGCGCCCTGATTGCTCTACCTACTTTCTGTTTCAGTCCGTTGCGAATTCGGCTTCCATTTTCCGACAATACTGCCTCTAGATTACTAGCTAGTCTTGCTACGTTGGTCGAAGATAAAGGCACTTCGAATAACTTCGTACTTCTTTGCCTCGGTTCAACCTGAGTGTATTTTTTTAATAATAATAATTGTCTTCAAACAAATGGATGACAAAGTTTTATTACGTGCGCGCTGATGTGCAATCTTTTTCAGTGTAACGCACACAATTCTCATTTATTTATTTACATAATTATTTTGAGACTTTTTTTGTTTTTAAACATTATATTTTATAACGTTACTCACTTACAAGTGGGGCTGTGGGAATAGGATCCCCTATGTCGTGGGTGCCATGGACAACACACAAGACAAGGACACCAGCACCCAGCTCGAGAATGATTAAGTCAACATACAAATGTTCCTCTGGCTGGGAGTAGAACCCAGGACCCTTGGAACAGCGATCCGGCATGTTAACTATTGCGAAATCATATTTTTAATCATTTTTCACTACCGTTACGTCTGTAGTTTAGCCTACGTGCAATACAAAATAACTGCAACCACTAAATAGTAACCAATATATCGGAATTGCAATCATAACACGCCATAATGGGATAACAAGACACCATTAGAGAACACCATGCACCACGTCCGAGCAAATTGCTACGCTATTACTATAACAGTAAGGTTAAATATCATTGTAACGGACGCCAATAACGTATTTCCCGTGTAATGCTTCAGGATACCAGGGTTTCCATGTTAACGAACATATGAGACATTTTAAGGACTTTTTTCTATATACAACGTTTTGACGCGAGAAGCTCACGGCTTATCGATTTTTTTAAGATAAATAATAATAGAGATTAGATTTGCTCTATACCATACCTATAAGTATACTAAGTATGCCATTTATCATCAGGTGGGATTAAAAAACAGAAAAACCCTAAATGTTAACGCAAGCTTAGGTAGCTTCACCTACTACACCGCATAATTTTAGTAAGGTTAGAAGGTCATTGAGTAAGGTGAATTTAGCATTTTACTTTCTTCCTTTCAGTATGGTTACAGAAAGATTTCTCTAAACTTTGTTCTAGCATTACCAGATAATTTCAAACCTCGTCCTAAAAGGATCAATCAGTTTATCGCTTAAATTAGAAAAGTCGAGCTATAAGCGCTTTAAGGATTATCCGCGACAAAATAAAAATGTTGCGACTCTATTAAGAGACTTGACAGGCATATTTACTGCGTAATCCGAAGGGACGCGAACTTATGGAAGAAACAGATCCATTATAACGTTATAAATATTGCACAAGCGGTTTCCGGGGTTCAAATCCCACGGTGGAACAGATTGGAATGGTGTTATTTAGTGTGTAGTTAGTGTTATTTAGTCGCAGGATTGTTAAAAGGTAACATTTCATACATGTACCTACATATTGAACCATTTTTAATGAAAAAGATTAAATAAAATGAGTTTTATTCGAACTTGGTTTTCACACACGCTTTTCGATACTCGATACGAACTTCAATAAATTCCTACCGTGAGTGGTCTTGGAAGAAGAAGCGGCAAGAAACTACCAAGAAAATTTTTTCTTACTCAAGTCATAGACAATCAGACAACACTTATTAATACTATATGTTTAAGGCAGTATTTCAAACTCGACTGTCTGTTGTATAGTACGAGTGCTTAAAAACATTTATCTACTTTATTTATCTACTTTTTAACGGATTGTAACCAAGAAGATAGCCTAATAAGGGCTTCTTTGTTTTAATACCTTAGCAGTAAACCCTAAACTACCCAAGAATATACTTAGCAACATTACGTCACCTAAGAGCGGGTAAACAAGGTAAAGGGTAAGGTCATATTATGTTGTTGTTGTTGACAGTTTGTTTGAAAATTAGTTAAAAGGACCAGGATTCATATAGGTCAAACTGATCGTAACAGCTAGTCTATTATTGTACAACGACTTTATCCATAGTTCATGTAACATGCAACGCGACTCGCATCTTTAATTGGTGGATGAATGCTTAAGATAACTACGAAACGTACGAGACAGAAAGAAAAATCTAAATGAAAATTACATTGATTAGTTCACTCACTTTGGTATACGATAGTATCTACGATTGCAATATGATAAGCTCCAAGAACATACATATTACCAAGAAAAGTTTGGTTTAGTAATCGACACTTTTATTTCACTACAAATTTAGCAAACAGACAAAATAAGTTAAGAAATAAAGAGCACATAAATACGGCTTATCAAAAAAATCGCAAAGATAAAGTAAGAAAAGACTACGCTTTGGCGGCACGCAAACATATTTTTATATTTTCCTGCGATTCTTATATCATAGAAAGAGATAGGGATACTAATCGCTGCTGTGTTCGTAGCAACGAAAGAGATAGCCGCAGATATCAGCTCCGTCCAATAAATTTTCATCTAATACTTGTTGGAGATAGGTAAACCGTCAATAAACACATTACTTAGCTTCATGAGGATTGGGAGGGTTCTGTCAAAGAGTAATTTATGGTATTACACAAATTGACAAACTGTTTTATTGACTTTGATAGCAAAGAATCGGGCTGCCTTTAAGTGGTTTTTGTCCTTTAGCTCTAAACGTTAGACATGGAAACAAAAGAAATAAAATACATTTGGGACTCTTTTTGCGGCCCTTCCAGTAAAACTTTAAGTGGACAGTTTAGCCACATCGTTGTTAGACTTGGTAATTTTTGTAACACTGTAATAAACTTTAATGAATGAATAATTTTTGGAAGAAACTCCTCCTTTTTTGAAGTCGGTTAAAAACTTCCAACACTTGGGTTAACTTCTAACCCTTCCAGGATTTCAAGATTTGCTATAAACAAGGTAGAGCTTGCTCAATGCCTCCTCAGTCATGAGGAGTAATTAACCCCTAAGTTGCGTTAAATAAGTTGAAACTATTTAAAATCAAATATTACTAGGTCGTAACTGGACAGGGTCATCAAACTTGTAATTTCCAGCAGTAGAACCCATAAATTGTTCGTACAATCCTCATTATTCCCGATTCCAGTCTGCACCTCGCCTTATCGGGCCCTGGATTTGCCGAATGACGGATTGCCTCGGAATCCGACATCGTGACATTTAGCTATTTCCACGTAAAGGGAAAAAGTTCACCGAAAATTGCTTCGCCGAGAGATTTATTCACTACTTATGAAGATACGAAAAAACTAAGTGGTCCATACTGATTGACATATGCCTAAATGTTATTCGGGTTTAACCACAATGTATAAACATTGTATGTACAAACCTCGTAAGGCACTTCTCACACAACGCTATTCATGAGCTACGCGACTGCAACGCTACCCAAAATTAGGGCTTATTCTCAAAGTACTCCGAAAATAGTTCTCAGTTTCCTCCGCGAAAAAAAATGATTTAAGAATCGACTCGCACTTGACTCCGAGGCAATTCAAATTCATTCTCAAAATACTCCGTCCCTTAATTTGTGAAAAATAAATAACCCATACATCCATTCTCAAACTACTCCGAACGTTTACGAACGGTACAGTCAGAAGCAAGTGTCTTTGGCAAGTTTTAGCAAGTGGAAAATCTAAATAAAATCCAGTCATTTTGATTCATTGTCTTATATTAGTATATAACATGTACGAGTATGTCTGAATCAGTCTGAATTAAGAGTAAACAAAAATCAACAACGAAACATTAAAAATAAACCTCAAAATATAAAAGTGAAAAATATGTATAAAAGAATCAGTCTGAATTAAGACTAAACAAAAATCAACAATGAAACATTAAAAATCAACCTCAGATTATAAAAGTGAAATATATATAATTATAATCGAATCAGTCTGAATTAAGAATAAACAAAAATCAACAATTAAACATTAAAAATAAACTAAGAAAAAATAAAAATATACAAAAATCAACCTCAAAATATAAAAGTGAAAAATATGTATAAAAGAATCAGTCTGAATTAAGACTTGAAAAAATCTACAATTAAACATTAAAAATTAATCAACAATAAGGGCGCATTCAAGCAGAATGCTGGTTACCGCCGCCGATCTGCCAGCATTTTAATTAATAACTAGAGAACCGCCCGCGCTTCGCTTCGGGACCCGCAGGTAACACCCGCGTAGGTCCCGCTCCCGTAGGAATTTAGGCTAAAAAGTAGCCTACTACTCGCTCTCTTCACTCCACCCTGTCTGAGGTGTGTGGAGCCCTCGGGACAATTAGTTCCCCTTTGGGGATGTCTCTCGCGGCCCGTTAAAACGGGCCAGTCCTTGGGTTGGGCCCTAAGGCCCTTGGTTGTCCATCTGTGGTTAACCAATAGGTCAAGTCCGGTGAGTGGTGACCTTTTTACAGGCCACAGAGTCTTAAACGGGACGGGGTTCATCTTCGCGCCGCCCAGGCGATCGAGCCCCTACCGGGTGAATCCCGCTGGTGGGAAGCCCAGCAGGAGCCGATCAGCGTCGGGCGACGACTTACGAAGCCCCAGTATCAGTCAGTGCTAGGCCCATCCCGCGCAACCAGCAAGTCGCGCGGGAAGGCCCAGCGGTCCGGTGGACGGGTGTGGAGCGGCGCCAGGTCCTGCAGTTGCGGGAACCGCGACGCGTCGACACGCCCGAACATGTTGAGTGCCAATCGCTCGATGAAGTCGTCCAGGCTCTCTCCCTCTGGATGACGGCGTTCCTGACATACCTCGGCGCACCAGTCAGCCGGCGGAGCGCAATCGCCTGAACTGCGCGCATCCTCTTGCGCTGCGGTTCGCTGGCGAGCGCGTACCACGCCGTTGCCGCGTTCGTGAGGCGGGGTCTGATGTAGGTCTTGTAGACCCCGAGCTTCAGTTCGAGAGGGAGGCTCGAGGAGAGCACTGGTTTCTGCCATCGCACTTCTGGAATTCGCGACGGCTTTCGTAACCTGTGGCTTCATCGAGAGTCTTCCGTCGATTTTGCCCAAGTATTTGGGCTGTGGGGCCCATTGGATATCTTGTTCATGAAGCTCCAGAGGAGGGTCCCGCCTGTTGAGGTATCCTCCTATGTTCACAGCCGGCGTCTTCCCGACATTCACCGACAGTCTCCACGCGGCGAGCCATTCGGGGAGGGCATCAAGTGCACGCTGCATCTTGACAATGGCGTGGGTTCTATTCAGCGACGTGGTGATGTACGCCACGTCATCGGCATACAGGGCAAGCGACGCCCCCCCTGCCGCCGGGATGTCGTCGATGTAGCAGGCGTAGCAGACCGGGGACAGGCAACTCCCTTGCGGGACGCCGGCTGCGATCGGACGCTCGGTGGATTCGGCGTCTTCAACCACTACTCTGAAGCTTCTATTTTCGAGGAAACTGGAGATCATCTTAACGGCACTCCGGGGCGCCGACGGCTGCGAGATCTTGTAGAGAAAGCCGTCGTGCCAAACACGGTCGAACGCCTAGCTTTTCCATGTCGAGGAATACTGCACACACGCGTTCTCTCTTATTCAGAGCCGCGGTAACGGTGTGCAACACACTCGACAGTGTAGCCGTGCTGTTCAGTGGCATTAAAAAGTAGCCTTCCACTTCTGTTGGCAGCTAGGCTATTCCACCCCGGATGCTTGCAGTTCCAGTCGCCCGCGCCCACCACCGGTGTCGGCGAGTCCAGCAACTTGCGGACATCAGCCAACAGGTTAGTGCCAGCGGGCGGGCGGTACACTGAACACAGCCGGAGCGGGGAGTTCTCGAGGCAGAGCTAAAGTAGCCTATTACATTTGCCTATGACTTAAGTAAATTACGTGTAGTATTTGATAGCGTAATTCAGAACTTGCAAATGAATTTTGTTAACGCCATCTATTGGCAACTCCGAAAATAAATATCTAGTAACTAACAAAACATCGATCTTCCCATGGGAATGGGATGTTTTTCCGCGGTAAAAAGTAGCCTACGTCACTCTCCACCCTCCTAACTATCCCCACACACATAAACCTTACCATATAATAGCTTTGTTGCGACGTGAAAGCGTCACAAACAAACAAACAAACACACTTTCACATTTATAATATTAGTAAGGATAATTTATATTAATCAGTTACTTACGTTTTCCGTCCAAAAAATTAAAGCTTGTAACTCCAGCACCTTCACTTTCACTGAAATTTTCCATATTCATGGTTTTTTTTAAGTAAACATAAGAAGGAGACTAATTCACTTAGACTTCCGACTTATAATGAACATATCATAGGCATCGCTAATAGGGATTAAAAAGTGCATTTTACTTAGAGTCCCAGGTACCTGAGATAATACTATAACCCTATAGGTCAGTTTGACCTCGGAGACCCAAGATCATTAGCGAAACATTAAAGCACGCCATGTTCTCTGTCTCTGTCGCACTAGGGTTTGCTAGTATTTTTTACAACAATAATGACTACCTAATAATGGAATGATTGTATATTTAGGTAAGCGCCCATAGAAAATAATAAAATAATTTAATATTGCTGAGTAGTAGTTATTTTTCATCTGACTGTATTTTTAACGCGCGGAGGAGAATGAGAATTGACGAAAATGACCGTCGGAGGATATTGAGAATAAACGTAACACCTTGCGGAGGAGGATGAGAATTAAAAATAGGTATTTAATTTTATTAAAATTTTTTCGGAGTATTTTGAGAATCAATGTTAGAGATTTAAATTTTTTGAGAACAAAAGAACGGAGTACTCTGAGAATAACCCAAATTAGTATGTATTTGACACTATGTACTGACAGGACGATGCGTCTCCTGTCAGTCAAAAGTGTCAAATACGTACTAATTCTGGGTAGCGTTGCAGTCGCGTAGCTAATAAATAGCGTAATGTGAGAAGTGCCTAAATCTTATTCGCTCAACTGTGACACCAATAACTTTTTTTTATCACCACTCCGGCGCTGGCGTCTATGATAACTATGACTAACACAGAACAAGACTTAGATCGGTACTAATTAGGATGGTTAATTCATGACATTGAATCGTTGCATGTATAGTTAAAATTTTTGATTTTACCTTTAATTTTATAATTTGTTTCACGTGGTCCAACCGCGTAGTAGGCTAGGTATACAGTCACCATAAATTCTTTTCGCCTGAATAGTGGCTGATTTTACCTGAAACCAATTAACGTATAAAATTAAACTAAGCATATGTATAGGTATAAATATATAATATATGTACACATGTACACGATTGACACATGTAAGTACCGAATTTAATTCCATCTAATATTAAATAAGGTATTTTAATTTATAATACACCTTTATCCTGCAGTTAAATAAGCATAGACGCAAAAGCCATTAAGAAACCCGACACGGTCTCAGTGTGTGAAATTGGACATTAATGGGGAATTCCCATTATGCTGTCGATCGAAGCACGACCTGGGCACCACAGAACACGACTTCGGAATTGCACGACTCATCGACCGTTGTAGCTGTAACGACCAACGACTGTGTACTAATTTCAAGTATTTACGACCCGTAGACCGGTATAATTATTATGTCACCACCGCCATTGACATCAGCAACACCAAATTCATCACCAATAAAAAAGAAGAAGTAAAACTTCAACTTCTCACCATCTTCAAGAGTTGACTGGTAGAGAATGGCATTAGGGATTAAGTACGCCCATTGTAGTAGCTACTTAGGTATAGTTTGTTACGATAAGGATAAAAATAAATAAGAAAAATGAAAGAAACAAAACCCTAGCTTCAAAGCTTGCAACTACAACTACAACTACTTGCGACTTGTAAGCCAAATTGACTAATTGACGACGAATCCTATGGGAATGGGCCTTTAAGTGTGTACCTAGCGTTATTTATTTATTGTCTTACTAATAATTTAATATTAATGTACAGTACTTTATACAGTATCTAAACAACTAATTCGTGGATGAAAATCAGACTTAAGGATTTATTCGTGATCAAAATATAACTAAGCGGCAATAACACTGGATTACAGGCTTTGAAATACAAATCCGACCACGTAGAATAATCAAGATGTTCGAATATTAGATATACTTATAATTATGTAGGTTACAAATAAATAGGCTTTAAAAATGCCACTACAACATAGTATCTAACTATCTACTAGATAAATCATATAAGTTTGATCGATACCTAATACATAATGCTTTTTTCGGTTAGCCATATCTTTTAAGTTGTATGCGTTATAATATATGTACCTACACGTTTATTTTATTTGTACCCGACAACGTCAAAACAAGGGTAATGTTCTTCAAACGTATGTATGTAATTATGTGTTTCCTTTTTTGGCACGCCCTACAGCCCAAATGGCTGGACCGAATTAGACATAATACGAGGTATCGTTGTATTATAATAGCTAAGTCTCCGTATAGGAACCAAAACCATTCAGTAGGTACCGATCGAATCTCATCGAATTTCATTACCAGAGCCTTCTTGCGAAGTTCATATCAGTTCCGTTGCCACTTGTAGTTACTACAGAGTACCCTTTTAGTATAAGTACAGATAAGACGGATTCAATTAAATCTATTCAGGATGGGATATTGAGCAGGGTGTGTTGGAAAATTCTTATGTACTTGTACTTGTACTATAACTGACTGCACCCTCCACCAATCCGCATTGGAGCAGCGTGGTATAGTATGCTCTAGGCCTCCTGAATAATGAGGAGAGACCCGTGCTCAGTAGTGGGCCATTAATGGGTTGTAGCCAAATTTTGCTAACAAGCCACATTGCTAATAAGCCACAATTATTCGATTTGGTGCCAACTTCCCCCTTTCATCATCGCACCACTCGCCGAAGATTGAAGTTTCAACCGCATCGCTTGGACTCGTGGCGAACGACTACGTTCCGTTTTTCTCGATCGTTTTTGCCGCGAACTTGCAGGCTGTGGAATGAGCTTCCTTCTGAGGTATTCCCAGAGCGCTTTGACATGGGGCTCTTCAAGAAAGGTGTAAAAAGAGTTCTCCTTCAGGGCCGGCGTTGCACTGGTGATTCCCCTGGTGTTGCTCGTGTCGATAGGCGACGATGACCACTTACCATCAGGTGGCTCGTCTGCCATTACGTCAGCGTCAGCCCTTCAGGCTATAAAAAAATGAACCTTGAGCGTACTGCGCACGTAATAAATTTGTTATTAGCGGGAATGGTAATTTCATGTTCTCGACGACAATCATACCTACTCGTAGTCTACGGATTTCAGACTAAGAGCTTGACTAAAACTTCTCATCGATGTAAAATGTACTTGTAAATGGGAAATTCGACACTGAACTTCAATATTAGTTTACATATTACTAACAATGTTTATCAATATAGCTTTCAAATTCCAACAGCAGTGGAGATAGTTTAGGCCCAATATTGGAATTGGCGGTCTCAACTTATATCAACGAACATTCAGTAGGTACAAGACTTATGTATATCGTGTACAAAATTCTCGGTACGTACCGCTATGCTATTATAAATATTTATTGATAAAATTGGGAAAGTTTTGAGATAACAAGAAAACCCAAAATATATAAATGTAAATACAATACACCTAACAACGTTAGGTCTTATATAAGTATGAAGGTATACAATGAAGAACTAAAAGTTTTGAATCTAAAAATATGGGATAGATATAACAAGAATAAATTGTTACTGTGTGGGTGTTTTGTGAAAAAACTTAAAAAATGCTATAACTTGGACCCGGTGAAAAAGAACGCTTCATCTTGAAAGCGAAAAAACAGTGAAAAAAGTCTTAAAAAGACAGATATTTTCACCCTGAATACCTCTTTCCCACACATTCAAAAACACACGCGCAGACACAAAACTGAGGTACATAAAATTTGTGATGTCATATTTCAAGATATAACAGCACTCCTCTTTCGAATATATCTTCGAACGTCGGAACAAAAGGGAGTCTAATGTGAATGGTTTTTGAGCGCGGCGGTGAACAAAGTGCCCGACGCTGCCAAGATAATCCCCGATTGGATCTCTAATGCGTCCATTCATCATAACTTCAGGGTGAACGTTGCACTCTCATCGCATTGTCCGCTTCATAGTGACTATCCATGCATAGGGGTCGATAAGCAAATCAGCGATTGCGAGTTATGAATATCCACCAGTAAGTTATATTAGGCAAACCAGTTATTTTTGTGTGGACCCAACTTTGAAGAGTAGCCTTGAGTCCTTAACGTTCCCTCTGTACCCGATTTTGGACAAACCAATCTAAAATCGCTAAGTTTAAAAATCCTTCTATTCAAAGTTAGTGCACAGCCTCACATGATGACTTTAAATTCGTTAACATAATCTGTTACTGACAAACGTGAGAATATCAAAAGTGTCACAGCAGTGACTATAATATTGCTTCGACTTTTGTTAGAAGAATCGGGCTGAATATCAACTTGACATACCATATTTCATCTAAACCGGTTCAGTGGATTAAACGTGAATAGGTAGCAGACATACCGCCAGACAGCCTTACCTTCGCGTCTATAATATCTAATTATCTACTAGTATTGGATATTTAGAAAAGCAAACCCATAGTTAAAAGTAAATCAATGTCAGTTATTTTATAAAACTGCTATCATAGATAAATAAGAACTACTATTAGGTAAACTGATTTGAACTTAACTCGATTCTAAATTGGATTTTCGTAAATCCAATTATGCCTATGTTTGGTTTATTAACAAGTAAGTACTGATTAAGCACGAATGCCGCCCGATGTTAAATTTGGTGCTTACTGCTTACAAAATCTAGCAATAGGAGATTATAGGTAAACTGGAACATCTATTTTACTAAATTTTCTCTATTTGCCGTACGTCTTGCCAATATTCTCGGGCGACGGTATATAATTACTTACTATGTATTTTTATTTTGCCAACAGTGTGTTTCATTTGACTGTACTTACCGATTAAAAACAGGAAGAGGATCAGACCGGGAAAAATACCTAAATAGGATCCGATTTAGGATCAGACCGACAGAGAAATAACTGATAAAGCTAGATATTATTAGGCTTCGGACTGCAAAATATTTCATAAAAACCATAAAGTAATGAATTAAGAATTTATTTCTTCTAATGTATCTATCTATATCTACCTACTTCAGGGATGTAAACTACTTAGAAAGCTGAGAAAACTCGACAACCCTAGAGAAGAGGCGCGCGGTCGTTGACCCCAGCAATTGAGTGAAAGCACCATTCTAGACCCTAGATGCATAAGGGCGGAAGTCCATTTTGCCAACTTTACAGGAGAGACTAAAATAAAATTGAAATTTTATCGGCAGATATTTTAATAACTACAAACAAAACGTTAATTATGTCATTGCCTATATTTAGCACAAGTGGGTACTTTCTTAACTTAATTATTAAAATTATGAAAAAAAGTCTCTAAATTTGTTAAAAAAGATTTTTTTTGAAAAAATGATGACATACGACTTTATGGCACAAAAAAATGTATATTATTTGTTTAACAGTATTTTTATGTGCACATACGACTTAATGCCCCCAATTTTCGTAATTAAATGAGATTTGTTTGTCCAAATACAACGTAATGCCACAATAAAAAGTAAACGTTTAATTGAAACTGAATCAGATGTAACTGTAAATGCGACGTAATTTTGTTATATTATTTTCATCAAAAAGTCGGATATCCCATAACCAAAAAATTACTATTCTTTAAAAATCAATTATAATAATTAGAATAATAGTGACAGTAATTTAAATAAACGTTAAAAACAATAAAATATTAATATTTTAATTAGTCACTTGCTGGAAAGTCTGGGACATTTCCGTTATGAGGAAGATTTTTATAGTAGGCATGAAATTCCTGAGGAACCCATGTCAAAAGACTCATTAGATAATTGTAATTATGAAAAAAATCGTGTGGACAGAGGAGTGAACTCTGAACATCTTTTATCCCAGACGTTTTTTTAGGAAATGTTTAGATTCGCGAAAAAAAAATATTGAAGAAAAAAATGTATGGAGCAAAACTGAAATTATGCTTTTATCTCGAATTTTTCGAAACTGTTAGCAATGAAACCTTTTTTAAATTATTGTTTTACATTTTTTTGATAATTTCACAAAGTTGCATTCACTTGCAGCCTTGGCCGTAATAACTTCAATATTTTTATTCCAACTATTTGCGACTATATAATGACTCTTGTAGTTGCGCGCATATGAACTAAGTAAATCTTTTGTATGCACTTGCAGCTTAAGAGTTTATGCGCAGTTTTTTAACTTAAATATGTGATAAAAAACACGAAATCACTACTTTTTCGTCTATTAAGTAATTGTTCATATCAACACATATCACATGACAAAACAACTTAATCATTGAAAAAACTGCAGAATTCTTTACAGTAGGTAGGTTTACTTTTTTAATTAAATTTAATACATTTTTTTAAATTTTACATTAGTAATAGTACGAAAACAAGAATAATAAAAAAATATACATGTATATTGAACATACAAAATGGAAACTGGCACTTCTACAGACATCATATCAAGGAAGCCATTTGAAGATTTGGGAAACAAGCAGCAGAAAAGGCAATTGGGTACATTACTCGACTTTCTGGAAGAGGAACTTGCTTTTGTTTTTGTCACAAAGCTTGGGTCTAATGGCAAAAAAGTTCTTGCTCGCATCATTGATCACGTTATGAAGAAACCTGAAAGGTTGAAGATGTAGAATTATTTTTATTTAAGAATGAAAAGAAGGAGATTATTCAGGAAGATCAAGTTCTGGCCCTTAATACTTCATTGGATCTATCAAAGTGGAAGTACATCCTACCTAAGTTGAAGCTTCCGTCTTACTACAAGTTGTTAGCAGCTAAGAAAAGGTTATCCAGGTGCCAGAGGTATTGTAATATCAGAAAATGGAGTGAAGGTGAAACTACAAGCACTTTTATATGTCACAACTCGAAGGATTTTGCAAGTCGTTGGAGATGATGAAAATATTTCCAGTGGTAACCTGAAGCTGACAAGCAAATGGGTATTCAATAAGTCTTCAGCACAGATAAATTATAATTAAAGAAGTGAAATGGCAGACTTCGACGATTCCTCTGTGTTCATGACGAGCCTCGTTCTTCTGAAGCTAGAGGCTGGAAATGTTGTTATTTGGAATAATCCAAAGCGATCTTCATCTTCAAAATTTTATTGCAGACCTATAAAATTTCAGTTTGTGAAGGAAACTACAGACTTTGTTAAGCAAGAAATACAAAATTTACCTATTGCAAGTTGCGGTAACTTCGAAGTTACTCATAAACTGAGTCACAGATACTCCATCTGCAGCTACTTGCAATGTTTGTCTTACAAAACCAAGCCAGATAAATAATCTCCCTCAAATGTTTTGAAGACCTATGCGATTGTCCACATTCCATACGTGGATTCGAGTGGAGTGCACGAAATGAAAACAAGAACCTGAAGAAGTTTCGAAAGAACATGGTGCAGTCTGTCAATATCGATGGATTCCATGAATACTACAGGGAGACCGCTGTGCTCTTTTTATATCACTCCCCCTGGTAAAACGTGCCTTTCATCGTACACAAAACACAAAATGCCCATCGAAATTTTGTCAGAAGAAGCAGCAGAAGCAAGAAATAAGGACTTCCGAAATATCAGAGAGCGGCACACGAGGAAAACAGGAAGATTGCAAAATAATGAAGACATTATGCACAATTTTTTGATATCTTCAGATCTCTACATATCTCATCTGAAACCCAAATATACCAATGTGAATTCATCAAGTATTTTTCCAGAAGCTTTACAGTTATTAGTTACAGAATAATTACTAGAAGTTGAAGAAGAAGTAGAAATGGAAATTGATGACGAAGCTCCACGAAATGTGATTATGTTGTTCTGTCATAGTAATAATACTATGTTAAAATCGACAAAACAACAAATTATAAAATTTCAGTGCACGTTGAACTCATGTTTTCGTCAAGCCATCACCAATGATAATGCCCGATGTCGCTAACTTTTGCGCGCAAAATTTTAAATAGTTCACATACATAACGATTTATTTTCACATCGGCCCACCGTTACATTTACAAAGTTATTGAAATAAAAGGCATAAAATCGTATCTCTGTATCTGTTCTGATATTATTCAAAGGGATCTTAGATGCATTATGTCGGAAGTTTAATTAAGAAGAATATTTTATATAACTGTTTGGGCCATAAAGGCGTAACTTCTGTTACGTAGTTCTGGCGCGAATAAAAGTTTGGGGCATAAGGGCCAAATTTACAATCCATCAAATGAAACATGGAGCAATGTATACGCAGAGAGACGGAAGTGAAAAAAAAACCTTTTGCTTCCAATGATTTTTGAAAAGCTGTTAGAACCGACATTATGCACTAAATTATCTCAGGCCAGGAAAGGGATAGAAATACCATTGTTAGTTGTATAGAAAGAGGAAGAAGAGCTTTTCTTTGTGGAACAATAAAAACTTTTTGCCAGATCTACACATCCGCCCTTATGCATCTGGGGTCTAGCATTGTCCTCGCTGCGCTTGCGCAACCGATATCTGCCAGGTTGTAAATCGCACGGCTCCGTGCTGAGACAGTTGTGGGAACCAGACTTGGATGATGCTGTGAGTGTTAGTCAACTAGCAAGTAGTACCGGCTGATGAAGACTTGTCTACGAATCCCATACAGCTATGAACATTAAGAGATACAAAGTAACAAGTTCTAATTTTTACGCGACTGCTATTCTTTATTTAATATTCCTATGCTATCGAGATTATTAAATTTCTAAATTACATTTAACTATAGTATTAATTTTCTTATAAAGAAACTTTACTTTGCGGAGTTTCGGCAAAGACCTACAAAGGCTGTAAACTTTGATAGGTACTTACTTACAGTTTGACACGTTACTCCTTCGTTGTTGAAGTTTAGGCCGTTACTTCAATACTTTTTGTTTCAAAAATCATCCCCTAAAGGCTTGAAATAGGGAATTAAAGTTTGTACCTATCAAAAGTCTGACACGCTTGACCGATTTCAATTAATTTTCCCAGGAATAGTTGGAAGACAAACTTAGGCTTCTTATTTTTTAAAAAAGCAACCCTTTAGGGTCTGAAATGGGAGATGAAAATAAAAGATACGAACTGCACGCGGGCGAAGCCGCGGGCGGACAACTAGTAACTTATAAAATGTTCTTAAAAACTCCTATTTGAAGTCGATTTAAATGGAAACAGCACCAAAACTTCCAAATGCCTTAAATGCCTTGGCCACAAACACACGCCCGCTAGGGGCTCTATAACGCTACGAGTTTCGTGAACATCTCCGGTACGAACGGCACGCATTGTTTCATCTTTAGTACGTACCGAAGGACTGGAATAATTTGCCCGCGTCGATGAACCGTTCTATTACAATGTGAGTAAGTCAAAAGCTAGGGTATTAGACATGAAGGTATTAGATGAGATGGAAATGGAGAGTTTATAACACGAAAAAAAACAGTATTCATTCAGTGTGTTTTTGCATATGTATTCAAAACGCCATTACAAGGGCTAATGCGGTAAAACACACATTTTTTATAGATACATACTATACTACTATACCATACTATATTATATTTTTATGCAAGCCTTATATTATCAATAATATAAAAATAAGTCGGGTTTTCCTTCCTGACGCTATAACTCCAGAACGCACGAACCGATTTGGTTCCACGGTTTTGCATTCGTTGGAAAGGTCTCGGGCTCCGTGAGGTTTGTAGCAAACAAAATTCATTGAAAATTTCGACAGAAAAGGAGGAAAAAAGGGAAAATCATTTTTCACCTACAGCGCCATCTCTGATACATAGCATGTACTACAAACCAAAATTTTATTCCTTTTCAAATATAAAAGAAAAAAAAAATCTTTAATCCCCAAACGAAATGTTACAAAAAACGAAGCCATCTGGTGGCGAAACGGAGTTCGCCGGGTTTGCTAGATGCTACTACCTACTATATTATATTATCTCGCCACTGACTCATTTTAATCACGATAAGTGATGTTGCCTTCATTTAATTACGTCCAATAAACTGTTATTGTGAAACTTGCGTCATAGTTTAAAAGCTTCCTATCGAATTGTGGGTTAATTATAATTAGACAAGAGTCGAATGGGTCCTACTTGCAAAACGTGAGGTCCTGAATTCGACAGAAATAGGTAAAAACCTAAAATATTCACCGTATACGTAGGTAGGTATGTATTAGGTTCGGAGGAAGCTATTCCAACAAATAATAAATTAACATATTCAACGTAACATGTAGAGATAACTCAAAAACTACTCATCAGATATCACCTAAAATAAAGAGACCACACGACAAGAACTTTCTTTCGGTCGAATTGTGAATCTCCTTTTTTTGAAGTCTGTAAAAATACAAAAGTAAGATCTCAAATGATGTTTTTCTACATTATATCTTGGATATCAAAGGGTTTTTCTACAATCTATTGTGTCACGAATCTCACGAACCGAAAAATTTGAATTAACGTCTCTTGGTGAGATGCACCCTTTCGGCCGGAACATAACAATGTTCCCGAAAACATTCCCGTTGTACTGTAAACAAAGTATTGTTCATCGCATATAAAACTTAGCAATCATGAAATTTAATGCCGGCAACACCTGACGGCACGTTGTGCGGAGTTTATGTCATTGTAACAGAATTTTATGAATTGGAAGCTTCCACATAAAATTCATCGCGGACGTTTCAGTTGTCGTTATCTGTTTATTATTACGACGCATTTTATTCCTGTACAACTTGATTGCAGGAGACAGTGATGGAGCGAGGAGGCAATAAAATTCTGTTATTGCGAGAGAGAGAGATCTAGGTATACTTACATCATTTTTGCAAGAATTTATAAATGTAACAAATAATAATTATTATAAATAAAGCTACACACTTATAGCCCCACACTAGGATACCCTGTGTCGTGGGTGTCATGGACAACGCATAAGGCAAGGACACACACGCAGACCGAGAACGGATATTTAAACTGATCATTCCACCACCTCGCTGGGAATCTAACCTAGGCTCTCGAAACAGCGATCCGGTGTGTTATCCATTGCGCCATCCGGGACGTTAAAAATTAAAAAAATATATACATAAATGAATACTAACACACACATGTACCCGTATTGAAGTTCCCTTAGTAGTGGGTAAAACACAAAAACACACATAACCCCTGTCACATAAATATCTGCTCCGACCGAGAATCGACCCCGGAACCCCCAGGGGCAGCAACACGTCCATGATTGAATTAAAATACGGTTCTAACTTAACAATTACTAAGCAAACTATTAGGAACGTACTAATAGGATGAACAATTTTAATCCCCATTAAAATCTTGTTTTAATAACTCACAGTTAACATGGGTGGCAGCGGTATGATTTTGCTGCATGCTCGCTTGCTACTTTGACATCAGTATAATATTACGTTTAACATTAAAAAGGAGATCTAAACAACAAATATTTTAACACCATCAACGGACTGGACTAACCATCCCAGTCCCTAAATTGAGTCTTGTTCTAGGTCGGTCACAGTTGTCATGGGCGGCAGCGGAAGGTGGTGCTAGCCTGCTCGTTTGCTATCTTAATTCCATAAAAAATTAGAGTTAAATTTTACATGTTAATCAATAAGGATTTCGTATGTATCCCACAGGAAAAACAACTGTTACAGTTTGCGTATTCAATTCGGCAAACGGACAACCGGATTATTTTCTATTTTTACCTTTTACACTGCAAGCTACAGAAAATCCTCTCTAAATACAAACGCGAATATTTATTGGGCACTGGATTTTTTGGGTTCAGTAGTTTGATGAATAACGAACGGAGACCCTACAGAACTATCTCAAACTATCTAACCGTCTGTTAACTCGTCATTTTCAACTGTCATGTTTTTTGTGTCATACCAATATTTCACATAAAACGAAGACATTGCATAATTATTGGATTAGTAGGTACTGCTGATATAATCCATACTCATATTATAAATGCGAAAGTCTGTCTGCCTGTCTGTGACGCTTTCATGACTTAACCATCGCCCTATTTGATGAAATACGGAATGGAAATAATTGATGACCCAGGTTACCTATTTTTTCAAAAACCAACCCCTAAGGGGCTGAAAAAGGGGATGAAAATGAAAAATTTAAACTACTAACTGGCAATTCGATTAGAAGCTGGTAATTTTACACCTATACATACATACAATAATGTAGGTAAAAATGCCATCATTGTATATAATAAAGTGTTCTTAAATGTCTAAAGTTATAACGTTATAACTGACAGGAAACTGAGATATTGTATAGTGACAATTTAATGACAATGTACGCGGTACAATAAATATAATAGGTGTCATGGCAGCAGTCGTTTAAAAACCATGAGACGCAATGCATTGTCGAATTAAATAATTTGAGAAAAACACGGTATTTCTCCCATAATAAACTGAGGCTAACCATATAAGAGATATAAATAACAACATTTTGAAGCATTGTACCTATTACGTGCCAGAATAAATACACATCTCGAATACCACTTTCAGCTGGAACTATATACGTGTACTGTGTAGTAAACGTGGCATTCGAGAAGTGTATGTATCCTACCACATAATACGAAGCTACAGAATCAAGACAAAAGAACCATATAACTATAAAAATATATCAGACTATAAAATTACGAACTAGACCAAAACACAAAGCTCAATAGCGAACTACGAAGAGACGAGGGTATTAGACGCACTGAGTGCTCGTTTGTCTCTCGTTGAAGTATAAAACCTTTTATATCTATTCAAACTAAAGAAAACAACTTAATAAATATAGCCGTTTCAAATCAGTGCTCGCGTAAGACCGAACGCGGGCGATAATATGGTATCTACGGAGGGGATTGATATAGGTCACTTCCAGCTCTGTTAAATTTCTATATAAATGCAAGCGGGTACTCACGATTTTAAATTTTTTACCGGTAATTTGATTCTGTTGCATGGATCATCGTAGTCTCGTGGTCATGTACTTTTATGTGTGGAACTTCCATTTAGTACATAGTATCTCAATGGTTAGTTACCTCATAACTTTTTGCTGGATGAACCGATTTTTATGATTATTTTAATCGAAAGCTTGTGCTTGTCGTGTGGCCCCGTATGAATTTGACATTTTTACATCTGACGGGTAGTTTTTGAGTTCAGTATCAGCGTTGATTCTTATAAGATGCGTAGACGTTTAAAAATATGGCGCCTGGTGGGAACATTGAAATTACATCGACGTCAAAAGCCATTCCGCTTACATGACGTCATTACCATAGCGAGCGAAGTTCTAGAAAATCTTTTTGTAAATGGAATCCACAGACAATAGAAAGCTGCATTTCTGAATTCAAACTTAAACAATAAGAATTCTTGTGTTCCGGTGAGAGCGATGTAAAAACAATTGAATACATTGTCTGATGTTTAATATGAAGACGTCTCGAGATAGAGAAAAGAAAGAGAGAAATACTCTACAAAACAAGAGTCTTGGTAACTAAGGAGATGTGGAATTTATGAGATCAGTGCTTCAATGTGGATAGGTTGTCGACCAAAACGTAGGTAAATACGAAAGCTCATACATAACTCATAACTCATAATAAAATTGACATCTAACCAACAACGTAAACTTACTGTTAATATACTGTTACGTCGAAAATCACGCTGCCCTAGCATAAATTCGATTTTCGTTAAATTGAGAAAAATATACAAAAAATATTTTTTTGTCAGGTTGTATAAGAAAGAAATGGCATTTTATAAATTTTATATAAGTATTTCTTTTTACTATTGTTATAAAAACCCCAACCAAAGACAACATTCAATAAAAACTCTTGTAAACACTCAAGAAAAAAAAACGTTTCCGGTTCCCTTACAATACATCCATAGACAATAGAAGTTCTACCAATCAACTCCTACATTAAGAAGCGTAAAGAACTTCGTCCCAATAAAACCACGACCACATAAGCACAGATTTTGTTACGTCTAACAAGATCATTACAGAAGCGTCTATTGTTCGTCGGTTCGGGAGTTTTTGTTACAAATGAACCATGTAGGAGGTGCAGTAACTTCCTCATTCCTCACACAGACAATGTGAGAATCCCTGTAAAGAACAATAGGCTGGCATTAGATAATAGGTGCTTAAGTAATTAAAAACGTTTTACAGAATTCACTGTGAGGCTCAATTTTTTAAATCAATGATTATAACGATTTAGTTGCTTATTTTAGGGTTCCATACCCAAAGTGTAAAACGGGACCCTATTACTGAGACTTCGCTGTCCGTCCGTCTGTCCGTCTGTCACCAGGCTGTATCTCATGAACCATAATAGTTACACAGTTGAAATTTTCACAAATGATATATTTCTGTTGCCGCTACAACATCCATCCATGCTTTTCGCACTTGGCCGGTTTTTTTATTCATTTAAATACCTACTCAACAATCTGACGAGTCAATAAAAAAGAATAGAGTAAGAAGGCATAAACAAAGTGAATTTCAAGCACTCAACCGAAAAGACGTTTCTCGAAGCGAGGCGAGGCCGGGTTGAGAGAAGAGAGGAGAAAGAGAAAAGAAAAGAAAAAAATACGAGTATGTTTCAAAATAAACACATAAATAATTATTAAATACTAACGTTGGCGAAGTCTGAAATGAAATACAAATAAAAAACCTTTTCAATGTCTAGCGAGTATAAGGATAAAAAGTAGAGCTGTCTGGAACAAAAACTGCTAGCGCTAACTTTACATCTGTTGCCCGGAAACATTAAAAGCTAGTTACATAAACTGCGAACTCACTTTTTGCCTCCTTTCGACCCTTTGGTTGTGTAATTTGTTTTCTAAGCATTAAAAATAAATAGCATAGCTTTATTTCAATTCGCTTTTTATTATTTTTACTGTAGGCTACATTCAGTAAAATACATTGTCGTTTAAAGATCATTTAAGCTTCAGTCTGTCTGTCATCTATGTCTTTACATCTTAAGTGATACTTGAAACAACAATAAAAGATCCAAAATGCTTAACATACATAAAATGCTAACGTTTACAGACTGAACCAGTGTATCTAGATCTAAGCGTGAAAATATGCCCATAATTTATGATCTGTCCGTCTAATCCTTGCACTATGCCCCTTTTAACAAAACATGGTCTTTATTCGAGAACTGTTTCCCCCCCAAAAATTATTGGTCCTTCGAGCTCTTTAATTTTCATACGAATTTCATAATTTTTTGTTATGATTACATATTGAGGTCACATATTGGCTACCTTTAACCCCAATAATGAACAATACCTACAATTTATAACCCACTAACATTCACATTTACGCATCACTAAATGAAAACGCATATTAATCGTAAAACCGTCACGTTGCAATTTACAGTTCAATTCTCATGCGAATATCCTGCCATAACCGTATATTTAATTCAACCGGGCATAGAAAAAGATGCCGTATTGCATAAACATACGAATGTAAATTGGGTGCCCCATTTCAGTTCAGTTTAATGAAACGTAATAAGACTAATAACACATAGAAATTTATCGGGTCACATTTCTGTATTCATCAAATTTTAGGTGTATTTGGTTTCAAATGTATTAATTGCTTAGGTCAACATGTCCGTTGAAATGTATAATCTATAAGTACTTAGGTATCAATATAACATACAAATGGATCATTCTGTGAAAAGAAAGCTTTGAACAACTTTATAATGTTTTACAGTGCAATACGTATTGTGTGAGCTTAGGCTTCGATGTAAAATTAATATGAAGAAGCATTTACATTCAGTAGCAAACTACAAATCATTTTACAAATCATTTGAATATGGAATATGGAATTTTGCAAAAACTTTTACACAGGAATAGTATAGAATTACCTTTTAAATATGTTAACTGTTAAATGTATTGAAAAGGTCAATTTATTCATTATAGATTTTCGCATGGTGCACTTATAGGGCGCATTCCAATGAGTGATTAAAACGCTCAAAACGACAGAAAAGAGTATATTTTGAATGTATTGGTCGCTTAGTGACACGCACGGAAAGTGTCGTGTGTCTCTAGAGCTACCAGACTTCATAATTTATATGGATACCTATGTCGGAACATTTGGCATTCTGTACGGCTTTTGAATATTTCCGGCCTTTTCAGTTGTAGGTTTATTAAAAACATGGCCTCCAATTGAAAACAAAAAATTGCATTAGATAACTATCTATTTGTTTTTTCTTATCTGTTTAATTGTAGGGTCGTCCCAAATTTAGAGATGGTAATCCTAGTTTTCTCGGTTAGGACCTTTCCCCGCGTTACCCATTTGGCTTTGAGCGTAACATTTCGCAAATATTTGGATCAAAAAGGTTACAGCTTCTAAAATCAATACACCACAAAAATACTATGTAAGTATATATTATAGAGGGTATTTGAGACATATTTTGTTAAATTTGGGTTAAGTTATAATCACATAGAGTAGGTATAAAGGTAGGTATAAATAAATGAAATTAAAGTTAATTTTTAGTTGTTTTTTTACTTTCAACCAACAATATTAACTAGATAACGCTCACCTACAAAATCGAAGCTAAAAACCGTCAGCGTAAATTAAGATCTCACCTATGCAGTTTTCTGTTGCTAAGCAATAAAGTCGCAAATATTTAAACGTTACTTACAATCACTCGTCACTTAAGAAAACAAGAACTGACATAATATACATACATACATATTACAAGACGGTTTTCTGGCACTGAGCCGGCTTAAAGTTGATTTTGTTGATTGAAGGTTTTCAACATTTGTACAATCAAGCTACGCGGAAAGCTGGGGAAAAGTCGTGGAAAAGAAGCGGCAGGAAGGTTTTTCTTACTTTTAGTTCCACATGCCACTTATTTCTTCTTACGGCAAACATTTTTAAATGATCCAAAATTCTCTGTGCCAGTCACTTTATTAAATAACTCTGCTACGTTTTTCTCACGTAGTTGCTATGTACAAACATCGGTCTGTTACAGTTTCATTATATGGTTGGTTCGTGTGCAATAACTTTTAATTACATCAGAGATAACAGAGCATTCCGTTAGGAATACTTGCTCGACTTTTACATTGCAGTCCCGTACTAGCAGCGCAGGGTTGTCGACTTACATTTTGAACGGATGTGTTCAAAAGGTCTAAAACTTCAAATAAGTCTTCAGCTGTATGTATAGCGCCTGCGATCAAAACCGTTTTGCACAGCAACTAACGTCATTGAACACCAACTTCATAAAGGTTTAATTTTACCCGTCGTGGTCCATTTGCCATTGTCTTCCGGCACACGCCTTGCACACCCGCTTACGGCGGCACTGTATGAAACCGATTTTTTTCTACAAGACAACTGAAATTGATAAGAGAAAAAGCACTTCCTGAAACAGCTACAATTTTACGCTCCACAGGATGGTAACATTACAGAATTAACGCACTCATAATCTTACCTAATCATTAAGAAATCTATAACAAAAAAACAAGAAGTGCCAACCCTGCACATTTACGCACAAAGGGCGACTGTACATAATATCATTTTTTACGCCGTGCCCTTTACGTGAGCGTATAATTACGCAAATTGCATTACGCGACGGTTAAAAGAAATGCACCGGTTACGTAACGAACTTTACGGCTGCTTTTTATTGAGGCAGGTGTTAAACTTAATTAGGTATTTCATTGTTTTTGCGTAAATTACGTACTTATATGACTTTAATGACATCGTCGGGCCAACCCATAACTGTCCCACTGCTAGGCATATCTCCCACAATGTGAGGGGTAAGTATCCATTCACCACAGATAAAAGAGTATCTGTTCTGTGTCATGCACCTTTGAGTACATTGTGGTAAACCGTGTGTGCAGACTGCAGGTTTTCTCAGTGTGTTTTCCTTTAGTAAAAAATTAGTGGAGCGCAGGATTGGAACACGGTATAAATTATTGACTTTTTAGGTTTACCTTTATTTATTTATTTATTTTAACTAAATCCACAGCTCTTAGCAGTAAAAATTACATATCTTCTGTATAAAAATTATAGCCATTATTGTACAAGTTCCGATAAACAATAGTTAAGTTTTCCGCGCGGGACATATCATTTTGAGTTATGTTTCAAAATGTCAGACAAAGCTGCTCAAAAAATTGGTTGCCTGTAAAGTCGGTATACGGGCGAAAGTTTTACGTGACAACGACTTTGAGTGGTAAAATAATTTTAATGTGAATATTCATTCGTATAGTAGGAAGAAGGATGAAATAATAGTAACAATTTAAAACATTTATTTATACAAAGAATTATATTTAAAACATTGTAACACCATCCGCCATCTAGCGCTGCTAACCGTTAGACCATTAACCATTAGTCACAACTAAGTGAGGTAACAAACGAGATTACTCTACTTCTCCAGAGATGGCGCTGTACCATTTTCTGAAACACGCCAACGTGTGTACGCCGTAGCTACCATAAGTAATGTTAAGGAGGAAGGGACGCGTGCCTTTCACTTTTTATGTCTGTCTCTCTCGCTCTTAGGCGGACTAACCATGCCCGAGTGGAAGGGACGCGTGCCTCTCACTCGCTCTCATTGTAAGCGCATAACGTGAGCGGAGCTACTAACGCAGTTTCTTGAAGTGCCACCCGGCAAACCAATTTATAAGACGTTATCACGTCAAAAAATAAAAAAGCTTTTACATATTTACGATAGGTACAAAACAAACAGCGTAGATATTTTAACGACGACGTACAAAAAGCACTGATAATAAAAAAAAAGAAAATTTTATTGGGAATTTCAGAAATTCAAATATGAAATTGTTATACGTCCTTAATTTGAATACGGAATAATAACTAATGAGTTAATATTAGTTTAGATTGATCGTACATATAGTAAAAGGCAGACAGTTTATTCATATTTCATATTCTACGTATATTTACGGTCTTCATTGCGATACGAAATTGAATCTAATAAAGTAATAGAGTGGAATAGCGCGACGTCTCTGGAATATTGTGACGGGTGTGACGATGGCTATCACACTGGCTGCAGCAAGGACGATGAACTTCCCTATCGATAGGTTATTTCGCAAAAATAAACTTCAGCAGCATCTTTACACATTGTTTATTACAACTCATACACATTATTCTCTACACTTTATATTTAATTACCAATTAATTTTACAAGTATACATTCGGGCAGAACTTCGCCTTACAACTGTTACAAAAATAATGACCTGCACTACCTTACTTCGCCATATTTATATCCTACTCTCAACCCCACTTTTCAATTAAATCGGAAGTCAATAGCACTTATATAATCTCAAACGATAAATGAATTTATTAATAAATCGTAGGAATAAATTATTATACACAGAATTATTATACACACAACTATATAATTATTGTAATTAATAATTAATGTTGGGTTATATCGGGGTGCCGGAAGTAGAACTTGTAACACTCGGCCATCCTGCAACTGTCGTGTCTCACGGCGGTCATCATTAGGTCATCATTGCTAGTCTGCTCGCGTCCCGATTTGTCACTGGTCTACGGCAGCATCTGAAATTGAAACACCGAACGAGTAACTGGTTCTTGTAATTACTGCAAATTCAATGGAGATTGAATGACAATCTTGTCACGTAGAAGTTCGCCATTTGTACTAAGTAATAAATAATAATCGGGCTTTTTTTTGTCAATAAAATAAACTAATATTTATTTTTCTTTGGTAACGTTTGTATTCTCCTCAATCGCATTTTTTTCTGTTTATACAATTTTTATTTACTGTTTATATTTTTCTTCCAACACAGAACTTGATTTTTTTACAGTCTAATGTTAAGTGAAGCCCATCAAAATAGAAATCTGAAAAGTGCATTCAAATCGGATAAGCAATTCTAGAGGATTAGTGTGCACAAACCTACAGGCAAATAGACAAAATGGTAAATAAATAAAGACACACATATTATTATAAATTTTTAAATTTGTTGCCATGTACAGAAACCGATCAGTTAAAGTTTTATTAAGTACGTACAGGATAGAAAGTCAAACTGTATTTATTTATTTTATCCCATTGCTATTAATGTAACTTACACAAATTTGATTTTATTTCACACAGCTTTAAGTTTGATTCACACAGCTTTGAGTTTAATTCACACAGCTTTGAGTTTAATTCACACAGCTTTTAATTTAATTCACACAGCTTTTAATTTAATTCACACAGCTTTTTATTTAATTCACACAGCTTTTTATTTAATTCACACAGCTTTTTATTTAATTCACACAGCTTTGAATGTATTTCACACAGCTTTTTAGTTTAATTATACCGTATTTGTTTATATAACATAGGATAAATGGTTTCAATTAATCCTGTTTTTCCCAAAACTCATTTCCACTCAAGCCTTTATAATATACATTCGTAAGTATTTTGTTCGTATTTTGTTGAGGAAGACATGTCAGAAGTATGTAATGTTTTAATTTTGTGAATCGAGTAACTAGGTATGTACAATAAGACGAACGTTAAAAACTAGGAGCGACCATTTAGAAGCAAATTCAAATTCTTATGCGAACCGACTCCGTTTTCTCATAAATGCTAGGACGTCAAACGGGAAAACGCAAACAAATATATTTTTAACTATTTCCAAAAAAATATTTATCCATGACGTTATATATGATGGCTGTAATATATAATTATGTGAACTAGTAATAATAGTACATATGAACGTGTGTGTAATAAATGTGAACGTGTGGTTGGTGCATGTTATGATTGGTGAAAGATATTTATAATAATCCTACGGCAAATACATATTATCTGGAGTTTTAATGGTTATTTATATTATTTATGATTATATCGGTGGAGTTTAATATATGGAGTTAATAACAAGGCGTAATAAAGATCTTATCAAATAAAATTATAAAATTAGGGTTAGTTTTTTTTCTCTTATGATAAATTAATAATTGATTAATAAATGCCCATGAAGAAGTAATTTTTATCTTTCGTGTTTTAATGCAATTGTATGTAATCGAAATGATTGTATTGGTGTACTTACATGAGATCGTAAAGTACTGATTATATTCTATTGTAGGTAAATTAAGATTTTCAATTATTTTTTTTTGTTTTACGTACGTTTAATAAGCATAAATAGTAGCATCTATTTATTCTATATAATATTCCATGTAATCATTTTATTTATGACTAATGAGTGATGTGTACTGCGATAGGTAAGGGAAATGGTCACACTGCACTTAAATGCCTAATCAGTAAGTTTTAATCTCCTATAAATTAAATTCTAATAATGTATTGTTGAAGAACCTTAACAAATGAATAATATAACGAGGTGATATAAGTGGAATAAATAAGCCAATACTTAATGTCTATGGAAAATAAAGCTAAAGTTATTATGTATGTTATATCAGCGAGGTTATTACCTAACTACATATAAATAAATCTTGTTTGTTTTAAATTTTTGTTTCATTGTGTTGTACCTAAATATAACGTTTGAATTAATATAGGAACATAAATAAACAATTATTTTATTGAAATGTTATTTACAGCATTAACACAAAGTAACACCTTCAATTGCGTATATACCTAATTACTTATTACTTTTTATTTATTTATTCCAAAATATTATCACTAACATTAGGTACAGGTGCTACGTCCTAATGCGTTAAGTGTATTTCATATAAATTTCTTAATAAACACAGTAAAAATAATATCTCAGTAAATCATTATTATAAAATGATTATGACGAAATTAAGGTATTTACTTGATAAAATTATCAATTGGCATAATTTAAGAGATAATACCTACGTGATGACAATAATTGTGTTGAATATTTAATACTTAAAACATGCGTTGTAAGTAATAAACCAATTAATTGAAAATTGTAATGTAAGTAGGTATATATCACAAACGAGTATGTATGTAGGTTGATCGAGTTTGAATATTATTGTGAATAACGATACATAAATAAATTAATAAACCAAGAGCATAAGTGGGTTGAGCCCAAAATTTCCTTCAATAAATATGGTAACTGTAATCAAGACCATGAAATATACCGTGTAGGTATTAATTTTATTTCGGCACACATAGCATTATTTGACTTGAATTACTCATTTAATATTCATGACCCATGTATCAATAAATAATATGACTATTTTGTCAAATTCCCTCTTTCATGAGAAAGAGCCAATTAGCCATAGCTTTCGTCAATAGATACCAAATATAAGATACATATTTACATACATACATATAATACATAGATATGTTAACATATCACTATACAACAGCGATTATATTGACCAATAACTTAAGTACAATACTCAGCGTATATTATATGTTATTGTAAAGCAAGTCGGTAATGAGGATTTTTTGGCTGCGGTGAATCCTGACCGTGCTACCAGATCATGATTATGTCAAAAGTATATTATGTAGGTATGTTGTCATTAGAACTATCAGAATGTATGTTGAAAGAAGTCTAGTTAATTCGCAAAATTATTAAACAAAAAAAATAACATCATCGCATGTACAATAAAAACTTATTGCAACTTACTACTGATCACTTGTTTCTTTTAATCCTCTGTAGGTTAATCTGTTTCGCATTTTATTTTAATCTATTTATCTATTATAATTTATTGCACACCTCGACAACAAAAAAAAGGGAATAAAAATATTGCAATTTATATAACTTTTGCACAAAAGGCTATAGCAAAATTGCGATTTATTTCAGAGTACCTTTGGGAAGATGACCAAAAAATTGCTTTCCTACTACTAGATTATGTCCTTGCTTTGCTTCGAGAAAGTTGTTGTTTACGTTTGTAACCATTTATCCGTAATATTTTGTTTGTCGTAGAGCAATGCTTAAAAACTTAGTCTTCTCCAATAAAGTGAATAGTCAATTCAATACTTGAAACACTAATCTCGGAGATTAGTTAAAACTTAAAGCTTTTTTTATATGATAAAGGTTATACTACTTTCATAATAGCCTTACAACCTGATTGTGGGGACACACAGCATTTCTTTAGTAACCTCATTGATCTATCGTGCAGTTCTACAGCATTTTCATAGTAGCCATACAAATCTGCCAAGTAGACGCACAGAATTCTCATAGAAGTCACACAGATCTGCCAATAGTCCTACAACCTAACTATGGGGACACACAGCATTTCTTTAGTAGCCACATAGATCTCCATGCAGTTCTACAGCATTTTCATACTAGCCACACAGATTCACCATGTAAACACACAGTATTTTTATAGTAGCCGTAAAAATCTGCCAAGTAGACGCACAGAATTTTCATAGTGGTCACACAGATCTGCCATGTAGTCGCTTTTCTTATACAGTAGTCACACAGATTTATTTATTATGCAAAATAACGGCTTGATATTATTAGATCGTTTGTTTTTATTCTAACCACACAGTCTTGTTATTTTGTTATTTATTTCCTTTTTGTATTTACTTTTTTGAAAATACTATTCTGTTCTAATGCTGACAAACAAATAAATTTCTATAGCTCAATTGTACAAACTACCCTGTTTCCAAAGTTATTTATGTATTCAGCTTAATAGGTCGTCTAGAAGAGATCGCTATTTAGTGATAAGGCCGCCTGTTGTACTAATCTCTGTGTGATAATGTGATCATGTAATATGTTTTGGCGTATAATAAAGAGGCTCTGTGAACCTGGCACCCGACTTTAAAAAATCGAACTTTTTTTTACTGAATATTATAGATTAGGGTTTGTAGTTGATTGTAGTAACATTTTTTTTGTTTGTAGTAACTCCGAAAAAAAACTACTGCACCTTAAAAAAAACGCAGCACCCGACTTTGACAAATCAAAAATTTAAAAATTGGGGGTTAAAAAGGATCGTTTGTAGTTGTTTGTAGTAAAAAAAATTTCGTTTGTAGTAAGAAAAAAAAACAAATTTTTTTTTTCCCAAGTTGCGACATTAAAAAATCGAACTTTTTTTTATTGAATATTATAGATTAGGGTTTGTAGTTGATTGTAGTAACATTTTTTTGTTTGTAGTAACTCCGAAAAAAAAAATATCGCACCTTAAAAAAAACTCAGCACCCGACTTTGACAAATCAAAAATTTAAAAATTGGGGGTTAAAGAGGATCGTTTGTAGTTTTGTAGTAAAAAAAATTTCGTTTGTAGTAAGAAAAAAAAACAAAAATTTTTTTTCCCAAGTTGCGAAATTGACAATTGAAGTTTTTTTTCTTATTTCTACTAGCTTATAGGTTATAGTGAATAGTTTTAAAGTTATTTTGTTTGTAGCTCCTCCTAAAGAAGAACGAACGGACTTTAAATATATCCCACTCCTCGAATTGATCAAACAAAACTGGTCTTACTACAAACGATAATCTAGCTACTGCAAACGAAACCGCATTACTACAAACGAAAATTCGGCTACTACAAACGAAACCGCATTACTACAAACGATAATTCGGCTACTACAAACGAAACCGCATTACTACAAACGAAAATTCGGCTACTACAAACGAAACCGCATTACTACAAACGATAATCTAGCTACTACAATCGATAACGCGTTACTACAAACGAAAATTCGGCTACTACAAACGAAATCGCATTACTATAAACGATAATCTAGCTACTACAAACGAAACCGCATTACTACAAACGAAAATTCGGCTACTACAAACGAAACCGCATTACTACAAACGAAAATTCGGCTACTACAAACGAAACCGCATTACTACAAACGATAATTTAGCTACTACAAACGAAACCGCATTACTACAAACGAAAATTCGGCTACTACAAACGAAACCGCATTACTACAAACGATAATTTAGCTACTACAAACGAAACCGCATTACTACAAACGATAATTTAGCTACTACAAACGAAACCGCATTACTAAAAACGAAAATTCGGCTACTACAAACGATACCGCATTACTACAAACGAAAATTCGGCTACTACAAACGAAACCGCATTACTACAAACGATAATTTAGCTACTACAAACGAAACCGCATTACTACAAACGAAAATTCGGCTACTTCAAACGAAACCGCATTACTAGAAACGATAATTTAGCTACTACAAACGAAACCGCATTACTACAAACAAAAATTCGGCTACTACAAACGAAACCGCATTACTACAAACGATAATTTAGCTACTACAAACGAAAACGCGTTACTACAAACGAAAATTCGGCTACTACAAACGAAACCGCATTACTACAAACGATAATCTAGCTACTACAAACAAAACCGCATTACTACAAACGAAAATTCGGCTACTACAAACGAAACCGCATTACTACAAACAAAAATTCGGCTACTACAAACGAAACCGCATTACTACAAACGATAATTTAGCTACTACAAACGAAACCGCATAACTACAAACGATAATTTAGCTACTGCAAACGAAACCGCATTACTACAAACGAAAATTCGGCTACTACAAACGAAACCGCATTACTAGAAACGATAATTTAGCTACTACAAACGAAACCGCATTACTACAAACGATAATTTAGCTACTACAAACGAAACCGCATTACTACAAACGAAAACTCGGCTACTACAAACGAAACCGCATTACTAAAAACGATAATCTAGCTACTACAAACAAAACCGCATTACTACAAACGAAAATTCGGCTACTACAAACGAAACCGCATTACTACAAACGATAATCTAGCTACTACAAACGAAAATTCGGCTACTATAAACGAAACCGCATTACTACAAACGATAATCTAGCTACTACAAACGAAAACGCGTTACTACAAACGAAAATTCGGCTACTACAAACGAAACCGCATTACTAAAAACGATAATCTAGCTACTACAAACAAAACCGCATTACTACAAACGAAAATTCGGCTACTACAAATGAAACCGCATTACTACAAACGATAATCTAGCTACTACAAACGAAAACGCGTTACTACAAACGAAAATTCGGCTACTACAAACGAAACCGCATTACTACAAACGATAATTTAGCTACTACAAACGAAACCGCATTACTACAAACGATAATTTAGCTACTACAAACGAAACCGCGTTACTACAAACGAAAATTCGGCTACCACAAACGAAACCGCATTACTACAAACGATAATCTAGCTACTTCAAACGAAAACGCATTACTACAAACGAAAATTCGGCTATTACAAACGAAACCGCATTACTACAAACGATAATCTAGCTACTACAAACGAAACCGCGTTACTACAAACGAAAATTCGGCTACTACAAACGAAACCGCATTACTACAAACGATAATTTAGCTACTACAAACGAAACCGCGTTACTACAAACGAAAATTCGGCTACTACAAACGAAACCGCATTACTACAAACGATAATTTAGCTACTACAAACGAAACCGCATTACTACAAACGAAAATTCGGCTACTACAAACGAAACCGCATTACTACAAACGAAAATTCGGCTACTACAAACGAAACCGCATTACTACAAACGATAATTTAGCTACTACAAACGAAACCGCATTACTACAAACGATAATCTAGCTACTTCAAACGAAAACGCATTACTACAAACGAAAATTCGGCTATTACAAACGAAACCGCATTACTACAAACGATAATTTAGCTACTTCAAACGAAACCGCGTTACTACAAACGAAAATTCGGCTACTACAAACGAAACCGCATTACTACAAACGATAATTTAGCTACTACAAACGAAACCGCGTTACTACAAACGAAAATTCGGCTACTACAAACGAAACCGCATTACTACAAACGATAATTTAGCTACTACAAACGAAACCGCGTTACTACAAACGAAAATTCGGCTACTACAAACGATACCGCATTACTAAAAACGAAAATTCGGCTACTACAAACGAAACCGCATTACTACAAACGATAATTTAGCTACTACAAACGAAACCGCATTACTACAAACGAAAATTCGGCTATTACAAACGAAACCGCATTACTACAAACGATAATTTAGCTACTACAAACGAAACCGCATTACTACAAACGAAAATTCGGCTACTACAAACGAAACCGCATTACTACAAACGATAATTTAGCTACTACAAACGAAACCGCATTACTAAAAACGAAAATTCGGCTACTACAAACGATACCGCATTACTACAAACGAAAATTCGGCTACTACAAACGAAACCGCATTACTACAAACGATAATTTAGCTACTACAAACGAAACCGCATTACTACAAACGAAAATTCGGCTACTACAAACGAAACCGCATTACTAGAAACGATAATTTAGCTACTACAAACGAAACCGCATTACTACAAACAAAAATTCGGCTACTACAAACGAAACCGCATTACTACAAACGATAATCTAGCTACTACAAACGAAAATTCGGCTACTATAAACGAAACCGCATTACTACAAACGATAATCTAGCTACTACAAACGAAAACGCGTTACTACAAACGAAAATTCGGCTACTACAAACGAAACCGCATTACTAAAAACGATAATCTAGCTACTACAAACAAAACCGCATTACTACAAACGAAAATTCGGCTACTACAAATGAAACCGCATTACTACAAACGATAATCTAGCTACTACAAACGAAAACGCGTTACTACAAACGAAAATTCGGCTACTACAAACGAAACCGCATTACTACAAACGATAATTTAGCTACTACAAACGAAACCGCATTACTACAAACGATAATTTAGCTACTACAAACGAAACCGCGTTACTACAAACGAAAATTCGGCTACCACAAACGAAACCGCATTACTACAAACGATAATCTAGCTACTTCAAACGAAAACGCATTACTACAAACGAAAATTCGGCTATTACAAACGAAACCGCATTACTACAAACGATAATCTAGCTACTACAAACGAAACCGCGTTACTACAAACGAAAATTCGGCTACTACAAACGAAACCGCATTACTACAAACGATAATTTAGCTACTACAAACGAAACCGCGTTACTACAAACGAAAATTCGGCTACTACAAACGAAACCGCATTACTACAAACGATAATTTAGCTACTACAAACGAAACCGCATTACTACAAACGAAAATTCGGCTACTACAAACGAAACCGCATTACTACAAACGAAAATTCGGCTACTACAAACGAAACCGCATTACTACAAACGATAATTTAGCTACTACAAACGAAAACGCGTTACTACAAACGAAAATTCGGCTACTACAAACGAAACCGCATTACTACAAACGATAATCTAGCTACTACAAACAAAACCGCATTACTACAAACGAAAATTCGGCTACTACAAACGAAACCGCATTACTACAAACGAAAATTCGGCTACTACAAACGAAACCGCATTACTACAAACGATAATCTAGCTACTACAATCGAAAACGCGTTACTACAAACGAAAATTCGGCTACTACAAACGAAATCGCATTACTATAAACGATAATCTAGCTACTACAAACGAAACCGCATTACTACAAACGAAAATTCGGCTACTACAAACGAAACCGCATTACTACAAACGAAAATTCGGCTACTACAAACGAAACCGCATTACTACAAACGATAATTTAGCTACTACAAACGAAACCGCATTACTACAAACGAAAATTCGGCTACTACAAACGAAACCGCATTACTAGAAACGATAATTTAGCTACTACAAACGAAACCGCATTACTACAAACGAAAATTCGGCTACTACAAACGAAACCGCATTACTACAAACGAAAATTTAGCTACTACAAACGAAAACGCGTTACTACAAACGAAAATTCGGCTACTACAAACGAAACCGCATTACTACAAACGATAATCTAGCTACTAAAAACAAAACCGCATTACTACAAACGAAAATTCGGCTACTACAAACGAAACCGCATTACTACAAACGAAAATTCGGCTACTACAAACGAAACCGCATTACTACAAACGAAACCGCATTACTACAAACGATAATCTAGCTACTACAAACGAAACCGCATTACTACAAACGATAATTTAGCTACTACAAACGAAACCGCATTACTACAAACGATAATTTAGCTACTACAAACGAAACCGCATTACTACAAACGAAAACGCGTTACTACAAAGGAAAATCTAGCTACTACAAACGAAACCGCATTACTACAAACGAAAATTCGGCTACTACAAACGAAACCGCATTACTACAAACGATAATCTAGCTACTACAAAGGAAAACGCGTTACTACAAACGAAAATTCGGCTACTACAAACGAAATCGCATTACTACAAACGATAATTTAGCTACTACAAACGAAACCGCATTACTACAAACGATAATTTAGCTACTACAAACGAAACCGCATTACTACAAACGAAAACGCGTTACAACAAAGGAAAATCTAGCTACTACAAACGAAAGCGCATTACTACAAACGAAAATTCGGCTACTACAAACGAAACCGCATTACTACAAACGATAATTTAGCTACTACAAACGAAAACGCGTTACTACAAACGAAAATTCGGCTACTACAAACGAAATCGCATTACTACAAACGATAATTTAGCTACTACAAACGAAACCGCATTACTACAAACGAAAATTCGGCTACTACAAACGAAACCGCGTTACTACAAACGATAATTCGGCTACTACAAACGAAACCGCATTACTACAAACGATAATTTAGCTACTACAAACGAAACCGCATTACTACAAACGATAATTTAGCTACTACAAACGAAACCGCATTACTACAAACGAAAATTCGGCTACTACAAACGAAACCGCGTTACTACAAACGAAAATTCGGCTACTACAAACGAAACCGTCGTTTGTAGTAGCCGAATTTTCGTTTGTAGTAACGCGTTTTCGTTTGTAGTAGCTAAATTATCGTTTGTAGTAATGCGGTTTCGTTTGTAGTAGCCGAATTTTCGTTTGTAGTAATGCGGTTTCGTTTGTAGTAGCTAAATTATCGTTTGTAGTAATGCGGTTTCGTTTGTAGTAGCCGAATTTTCGTTTGTAGTAACGCGGTTTCGTTTGTAGTAGCCGAATTTTCGTTTGTAGTAATGCGGTTTCGTTTGTAGTAGCTAAATTATCGTTTGTAGTAATGCGGTTTCGTTTGTAGTAGCTAAATTATCGTTTGTAGTAATGCGGTTTCGTTTGTAGTAGCCGAATTTTCGTTTGTAGTAACGCGGTTTCGTTTGTAGTAGCCGAATTTTCGTTTGTAGTAATGCGGTTTCGTTTGTAGTAGCTAAATTATCGTTTGTAGTAATGCGATTTCGTTTGTAGTAACCGAATTTTCGTTTGTAGTAACGCGTTTTCGTTTGTAGTAGCTAGATTATCGTTTGTAGTAATGCGGTTTCGTTTATAGTAGCCGAATTTTCGTTTGTAGTAGCTAGATTATCGTTTGTAGTAATGCGGTTTCGTTTATAGTAGCCGAATTTTCGTTTGTAGTAGCTAGATTATCGTTTGTAGTAATGCGGTTTCGTTTGTAGTAGCCGAATTTTCGTTTGTAGTAATGCGGTTTTGTTTGTAGTAGCTAGATTATCGTTTTTAGTAATGCGGTTTCGTTTGTAGTAGCCGAGTTTTCGTTTGTAGTAATGCGGTTTCGTTTGTAGTAGCTAAATTATCGTTTGTAGTAATGCGGTTTCGTTTGTAGTAGCCGAGTTTTCGTTTGTAGTAACGCGGTTTCGTTTGAAGTAGCTAAATTATCGTTTGTAGTAATGCGGTTTCGTTTGTAATAGCCGAATTTTCGTTTGTAGTAATGCGTTTTCGTTTGAAGTAGCTAGATTATCGTTTGTAGTAATGCGGTTTCGTTTGTAGTAGCTAAATTATCGTTTGTAGTAATGCGGTTTCGTTTGTAGTAGCCGAATTTTCGTATGTAGTAATGCGGTTTCGTTTGTAGTAGCCGAATTTTCGTTTGTAGTAATGCGGTTTCGTTTGTAGTAGCTAAATTATCGTTTGTAGTAATGCGGTTTCGTTTGTAGTAGCCGAATTTTCGTTTGTAGTAACGCGGTTTCGTTTGTAGTAGCTAAATTATCGTTTGTAGTAATGCGGTTTCGTTTGTAGTAGCCGAATTTTCGTTTGTAGTAATGCGGTTTCGTTTGTAGTAGCTAAATTATCGTTTGTAGTAATGCGATTTCGTTTGTAGTAACCGAATTTTCGTTTGTAGTAACGCGTTTTCGTTTGTAGTAGCTAGATTATCGTTTGTAGTAATGCGGTTTCGTTTATAGTAGCCGAATTTTCGTTTGTAGTAGCTAGATTATCGTTTGTAGTAATGCGGTTTCGTTTGTAGTAGCCGAATTTTCGTTTGTAGTAATGCGGTTTTGTTTGTAGTAGCTAGATTATCGTTTTTAGTAATGCGGTTTCGTTTGTAGTAGCCGAGTTTTCGTTTGTAGTAATGCGGTTTCGTTTGTAGTAGCTAAATTATCGTTTGTAGTAATGCGGTTTCGTTTGTAGTAGCTAAATTATCGTTTCTAGTAATGCGGTTTCGTTTGTAGTAGCCGAATTTTCGTTTGTAGTAATGCGGTTTCGTTTGCAGTAGCTAAATTATCGTTTGTAGTTATGCGGTTTCGTTTGTAGTAGCCGAATTTTCGTTTGTAGTAATGCGGTTTCGTTTGCAGTAGCTAAATTATCGTTTGTAGTAATGCGGTTTCGTTTGTAGTAGCTAAATTATCGTTTGTAGTAATGCGGTTTCGTTTGTAGTAGCCGAATTTTCGTTTGTAGTAATGCGGTTTCGTTTGCAGTAGCTAGATTATCGTTTGTAGTAAGACCAGTTTTGTTTGATCAATCCGAGGAGTGGGATATATTTAAAGTCCGTTCGTTCTTCTTTAGGAAGAGCTACAAACAAAATAACGTTAAAACTATTCACTATAACGTCTATAACCTATAAGCTAGTAGAAATAAGAAAAAAAAACTTCAATTGTCAATTTCGCAACTTGGGAAAAAAAAATTTTATTTTTTTTTCTTACTACAAACGAAATTTTTTTTACTACAAACAACTACAAACGATCCTCTTTAACCCCCCATTTTTAAATTTTTGATATTTCAAAGTCGGGTGCTGAGTTTTTTTTTAAGGTGCGATATTTTTTTTTCGGAGTTACTACAAACAAAAAAAATGTTACTACGATCAACTACAAACCCTAATCTATAATATTCAGTAAAAAAAAGTTCGATTTTATTAAAGTCGCAACTTGGGAAAAAAAATTGTATTTTTTTTCTTACTACAAACGAAATTTTTTTTACTACAAACAACTACAAACGATCCTCTTTAACCCCCAATTTTTAAATTTTTGATTTGTCAAAGTCGGGTGCTGAGTTTTTTTTAAGGTGCAATAGTTTTTTTTCGGAGTTACTACAAACAAAAAAAATGTTACTACAATCAACTACAAACCCTAATCTATAATATTCATTAAAAAAAAGTTCGATTTTTTAAAGTCGGGTGCCAGGTTCACAGAGCCTAATAAAGAGGATTTTGTTGTTGTTATTTCACTTTAGATAGCAACAAGACAATTATTATTATTACTATTATTTTCCATGTGAATACGTACAAGTGCTGTGTTGTCGTGTAGATATACCTATCGTTAGGTAATTTTATCTTAAAGTTTTGTGAAATAATAATCTGAAACGGGTCGGCAACCACTAACCAAAACATTCAATATTTAAGAACTGTCATAAGGTTTTATAACCTTCTATGAAATACACCACTTCCTTTGATTAAGACAAAATGAATATGACGTACCTGTTCGTTTCTTTGTTCCTTGGATCACAAGAAGTCCCCGCCGCATGCCAGCGATTACTTTGGTAGACATGGATGGCGTGTCAAAAAAAAATCTCCGTTCCTTTGACCAAGATAATATGGGCTGTAAAGGAAAATATCCCCACTTCTGAAGTGTGACGATGGCTATCACACTGGCTGCAGCAAGGACGATGAACTTCCCTATCGATAGGTTATTTCGCAAAAATAAACTTCAGCAGCATCTTTACACATTGTTTATTACAACTCATACACATTATTCTCTACACTTTATATTTAATTACCAATTAATTTTACAAGTATACATTCGGGCAGAACTTCGCCTTACAACTGTTACAAAAATAATGACCTGCACTACCTTACTTCGCCATATTTATATCCTACTCTCAACCCCACTTTTCAATTAAATCGGAAGTCAATAGCACTTATATAATCTCAAACGATAAATGAATTTATTAATAAATCGTAGGAATAAATTATTATACACAGAATTATTATACACACAACTATATAATTATTGTAATTAATAATTAATGTTGGGTTATATCGGGGTGCCGGAAGTAGAACTTGTAACACTGGTTATGAAAACGTTATAACGTATTCTTAAATTATTGGAAATACCTAGCGGTATTTATGAGATGAATGATAATAAAAATATTAACAATATAAATAACGCTATACAGCCATAGCTGTACACAAAAATTTCCCGTGTTTTATGTGTCTAACACATGACAAACTAAGAAAAACATACCAACGAAGAACAGAAACAGGAATCGAACCCAGGACCTTTCCAACGGCAACACTAAAAAACTACCCGTCTGATATCGCTCTTTTAACGGACTAGGCTTCAATCACCAGTCACCAATCAGCTTTTTAATGTAAAAAAATATCAAAATCGCCATCGGTTCACCAAGTAAGATGCATGCACACTCATAAAAATACAGTGGAATTGAGAACCTCCTTCCTTTTTGAAGTTGGTTAAAAAGAAAGAAGAAAGAATTTAACTTAATTATAGTATCTATTGTAAATAAAAAAGAATGTTTGCAAAAGGTATAAAATAATATGGACAAGGAAATGGACGCAACGCAACCTACCTTACATTTACCAACAGGCCTGTCAGTCAAAAACAGTGGTAAGTGGCTCAAATACAGTTAGTGGTTTAATTAAGGTATTACGAGTATATGATAGATTTATAATAATTAACTAGAGAACCGCCCGCGCTTCGCTTCGGGACCCGTAGGTAACAGTCGCGTAGGTCCCGCTCCCGTAGGAATCTCGGCTAAACAGTAGCCTATTATATGATATACTGGAACATCAGATTATTTGCCTATGACATAAGTAAATTACATGTAGTATTTGATAGCGTGATTCAGAACTTGCCAATGAATTTTACTAACGCCATCTATTAGCAACATCCGGAACTAAATATCTAGCAAGTAACAAAACATCGATCTTCCCATGGGAATGAGATGTTTTTCCGCGGTAAAAAGTAGCCTACGTCACTCTCCACCCTCCTAACTATCCCCACACACATAAACCACACCATATAATAGCCATGTTTCGACGTGAAAGAGTCACAAACAAACAAACAAACAAACACACTTTCACATTTATAATATTAGTATGGATTAATAATAATATTTGAATAATTTTAACAATGTGTAAGTATTTTCAATAATAGAATAATAATAGTACTCGTAATACGAGTAAAAGGTGGCTAAATACTGGCTTTTTGCTCTTCACAAAAAAGGTGATTAGTCTGCTCTTCTTTAAGCAAAACAAACAACGAAGGCGTTAACCATACCAAACTATATCATATAACAAGAAGCAACATATAAAATATCGATACGTCAAACATATGTAGAATCGGTCGTTCCAATCCGCACGCGTACGAATGATTGATGAGTCGATGGTCCGTGTTATGCGTAATGAAATATCGATGAGGAGGCCCGCGATTGTGAAGGCACATCTATATGTATAACAAAACTCAAAATGTCTGTACCTGGAAAATGTCTAAAATCGTGCGAACCCGTATGTAAATTGCTTAGTGTTCGCGATGATACAAGTTAAAAATTAGGGATGTGTTACATGGAAGATATTTAAAAAAATCTAGTCTCGAGTGGTTACCTATGTACATACAAATAAAAACAATCAATTGTATGACTACATAGTATAAAACAAAGTCGCTTTCGCTGTCCCTTTGTGTCCTTTTGGATTGATTTTGATGCGGTTTTTTTTAATAGATAGAGTGATTCAAGAGGAAGGTTTATATGTATAACTAGCGGCCCGCCCGCGGTTTCACCCGCGTGGATCCCGTTCTCGTGGGAATATATGCATGTATTATACATAAAAACCTTCCTCTTGAATCACTCTACCTATTACAAAAAACCGCATCAAAATCCGTTGCGTAATTTTAAAGATTTAAGCATACAGACAAACAGACAGACAAAAATAGCGACTTTGTTTTATACTATGTAGTGATAACATCCATTAAATAGTTATTGCACCCATGCGAAGCCGGGGCGGGTCGCTAGTTGTATGATAACGAGTTTTGTGTATTACTGTATGTTTGTCAGCATGTCTGTGATGTGCGTGGATTATAATTATCTAAGCGATGGTAATTGCCTGTTTAGGGCATAAACATTCTAAGGATTTATAAGGTAAACTTCTAGTAGGTAAGCAGACATAGGTCTGCCGTAAGCGGGCGTGCAAGGCATGCACCGCACGCTGGTGCCAAATAGACCACGGTGGGGCTGGGGCGGCACAAAAGTAAATCCTTGTGAGGTGTGAGGTTAGTATTGCGAGGGGGGGGGATGCAAAATGGTTTTGCACGCAGGCGCCCATACTGATAGCAGCGGCCCTGAGCAGACAGGAAACTTTTCAAGATCCCTCGCACTATGACGACCCGGATGGCGCAATGGGTAGTTAACACGACGGATCACTGTTCCGAGGGTCCTGGGTTCGATTTCAGCGAGGCATTTGAATGGGGAGTTTTAATATCCGTTCTTGATCTGACATTGTGTCTTGTTTTGTGTGTTGTCCATGGCACCCACACAGGGAATCCTAGTGTGGGGCTATGAGTGTGTAACGTTATTATTATTATCACTATCACCAAAAATATTCAACATGTGTAAGACCTAGCCATACCATCACGCAACCGAATACCGGCGCCATATTGGTATTCGAATACATGTGGTACTGAGATCTACGTACGCACGGATAATGCGAGCTCGTTCGTATTCCACACGGAGACGCTTTGGTTTCGATTTTGGTATACCACGCCAATATAACTCACGTTCGTATAGACACTTTTTCTCTCGTTTCTCGCGAAGAGCAATGTTTGCGTGAGATTTTCAGCTCCATTTTACGAACATTTATAACGAAGCTGATAAAGGTAAAGGTATCTAATTGTGTGTTAGCTAATCTGTAGGTACATAAATATAATCTGTAACAGTCTGTCTTTAGTGTAAGTACTCAAAAGATCGGGAGGTATGTGTGAAGACAATTATGTAATGGGGAATTTGTTATTGCAACAGAACAATGTATTTTGATTTTTTGTTTGTCTATTTGTCGATTCGTCTGTTGTTGACTTAAAAAAATTAATAATTAAAATTTGTGTCAGTTTCAAGAATCACGTGTTAAAATTTTCGAAATCTTAAATTAAAATCAAAGGTAATAAATCGTTCTGAAGTGAAGCTACAAACCTTTTTGAAAGCCAGTAATATTTACATTTCAATTACCAAAGTAAGTAACGAGTTATTGATCTAGGTACTAATTATGTTTCGATACTCCAATGCAGTGTGCAGTATCGTTGTGAGTGTTGTGACCACGACGGATATCGTTGACCTGGTGGTATACTTTAAACCGGTAATCGATTAACCGTTTAAAGAAAGCGCTAGTACTGCTCTGGTTTAGTCACATTCACGACGAATCTGGGCAAAGATAATCCTACTAATATTATAAATGCGAAAGTTTGTAAGGATGTATGTGAGTGAGTAAGTGAGTGAGTGTGTGTGTGTGTGTGTGTTTGTTGCTCTTTCACGCAATAACTACTGAACGGATTTTCATGAAACTTTGCAGTAATATAGCTAATCATCGAATCGGAATCGGAATAACATAATTTGTTAAAATTTATAGAGATTTTTGAAGGGACTGGTTTCCCGAAGCGAAGCGAGGGCGGATTTACTAGTAACAAAATATTGCTGTTAGTAACCCTTTCTTGTAGTCCTGCAACTATTTGTAACCTTGTAGTCCTAATCTTCGTTGGATTAATAGATCTGTTGTAAGAAAGCGTATCATATTCATATAATCACAATATAAAGTAACAAAAAAGAGTTATATGATTTGGACTTAATTTTTAATCGTCGTAAAGTACATGTAACTAGTTGTTGCGCTGCTTCAACCATTTACTTCTACGGGCACGGGACTCTTCTCATAACTAAAGACACCACGAACTTTATCCACCAAGCGAAATACTATACGAAATTGGTGAAGGGTCATTCGTCAACCCAAGTATCGAAAATTTTATGCCGTTAAAAAGTCTATAATATTGTTAAACGACTCTTATTTGACCATAACAACTTCCACTGGCGATATCCCCATCACTTACCGACTGCACCCGCATTTAAGGCGACGTGAACCACCGAGCTATGCACGCTTCATTAAATTAATACAAAATACATTAACACAAAAAAGAGCTATTAATTCACAAGAATAACAATAGATCTATAACGGAATATGTAACTGTACACCGTAAAAACGAATATAGGCGATAATGGTGTGAATAGCGAACATTCCCGCGCTCGTTTCGTTCAGCGTGAATGTGCAGTAGTCACGGCACTTCGACGGAGTAGACCGCGTTAAATCATGTTATTACTTCCAATACGTCTATATACGTCTTTGTGGATTTATAGCCGTCTTTTATAGAACGCGTTAAAATAATAGTTATCGCTTAATGTGGACAAAAAGAATGGGTTCACGAGATTTCTTTATTTATCACCGGATTTAAGATAGACGCTAAATTATACTTTGGAATGGTTTGACGACCTCGTAGTGACCCTGCTTGCAAATCGAGGGGTCCTGGTTTCGATTCTCGATCGAGGCAGATATTTATGTGTGTGGCAGATACTTGTTTGTTCTTGGATTGTGGGTGTTAGGGATGTGTTTTGTACGTCTGGTGTCGAAGTTTTGAACATTAAATTAAAAAATGCATCAGTACTGTTTGGAACTCATATGTAATAATTATTAACTTAATTGGAAAATAATAATTAACTTAATTGGCCCTTTAGCGCCGATTCCGTAGTTTTGTTAGTAGTAACCCTACCTGTAACTCTAGCTAGAGGTCCCGGCTTTAATCTATTGTAGCTTTTGTTTTCGGGGCGCATGATATTTTTTTTCGAATGAATAGTTGCTGTTGGCCCTAGTGGCCTTCACAGCTTCACGCAGATGTGTGGGCGGGACCGGAAAGTCCACGCCGAGAAGACAATACTAGTCGCACTGGGAAGTGGGGTGATAGCCCCAGCCTCGCGCGGAAGTAAACAGGGAAAAATACGACAACCTAAGGGCCCCTCCCTTAGTGACTTATTCACTACTTTTTAATCGACTTCAAAAAAGGAGGTTCTCAATTCAACTGTTGTCACACATTTTGATCGTCATCTGTTTTTGAGTTATCTCTGCTTATAAATGTTGAAGTCAGTAATTTTTTTGTAAAAACTTATGATTTTTACGCCTATAATACCACGTCATCCATGCGTACTGATCAAGTATGCTATTTGGACGGCTGGTATCATCCAATCATTCGATCCAAATGGCGTGAGACTACCAGGAAGCTCAGTAAGTGGTATCTAAGCAGTAACCTTTCTTTATGTTTCCGGTTACCAACATGGTTGCCATCAAAATAGCAAATAGGTACATTAAAGCAAAAGCTTAGGGAACAGAAAGTTTAGATTAGTTTCAATGGCTGGTTCCGCCGGCACTTAAGAAATAGTTAATGGCTGTGCGTTCATTACAAGGGTTTAATGGTCGCGTTTAGCGCTCATTTGTAAACGATGCAATTAGATACACGCTATGTAGGATGAACTCGGAGTAACTTGGCCCTACGTGACTCAAATATCTTTGCGGGTCACGGAACTACACAGATCCGTATTTTGTTCGTGTTCGCAAATTATAATACAAAATGTTTTTTTATTTCTCACTATCGACCCGCTCTCTTTTCGCTGAGCGTTAAATGGGGAATCTACATAGCCTAGCATAGCAAATTACATAAGAATGTACATAAAGTAATATTATAAACCTTCTGAGAAATACTGTACGTAATGGCGAAAACTGTATCAAAATCCGTCGCGTGATTAAGAAGGAGAACTCTCTTACTTTCAGTTTCAGAAGAGACCCGTGCTCTCTAGACGAACATTATTGGGTTGAAGGTACCAACAAACGCCTTATTATACGTTTGGACACTTAATTAGCTGGTATCGCGGTATTAAAACATCCGTAGACACTATCTGACTCGTAACGCTAAAGATTTACGGCACAGTTATAAAGACAATAACACGGCTACATAAAATGCGCACGCAATGCAATCTCGCTTAATTTAGGTAATACACTCCCAAATGGCACTTATTTTATTTACTGCGGCGTAATCAAAGTATATTAGGTTTATGTTTGTGTGTGGCTATCCTTAGTGGTCCAATAGTGATCCTCCTAATGTTATAAATGCGAAAGTTTGTAAGGATGTATGTGTGTGTGTGTGTTTGTTGCTCTTTCTTGCAAAAACTACTGAATGGATTTTCATGAAACTTTGCAGTAATATAGCGTAGACATCGGAATAACATAATTTGTTAAAATTTATAGAGATTTTTGAAGGGATTGGTTCCCCGAAGCGAAGCGAGGGCGGGTTTACTAGTATAAAATAATTCATACGACAAAAATATCGACATCATAACTTCCATTCATCCATCCATTATCAATGGCTTACTATACATAGGCCTCCCCTAACTTGCGCCACTCTGAGAGGTTCTGAGCCCCGATTTATAAAGACATGAATTGGGTCTCGTTTGACACAATTGGTATACGGAATATGTCAATCGACCCACAATATTTATAAATTAGCAGAATAAATTCCGAGTCCCCCTTTAGTGGCCTAACTTAGTTGAGAATTATAACTTTCTTCTTTCGTAATCCGCTAAACAGCAACACGAGCGATACCTTTTTTGCTCGCTGGGTGCCTGGTATTTGGCACGTGTTTCATGGCCGAAAGTAACCATTCACCATCATAAGTAAGCTCATCTTTTACAAACAAACAAACTTTAAAAATGATAACTCGTAACGAAACATGCTAGTGAATACCAAGGAGCCAGAACTCATAAATCGTTGCGAACGGTTGAAAACGTTGTTGCGCGCGTTATTCTCGTAAATCCGTCCACCTACGAGTGTAGCGCGGCCAGGCCAAGATTCATTGCAACGCATGAAATATACATGCGAATCTTATGGTGCTCTGGTACATTGCACCTTTAGAACTACGAATTATTCGCACAATACTTGTCCTTTTAGATTGATTTAAATTCTGCGCGAAGCAAAGGAGAGGACCTATGTTAAAGATTGCTCATTGTATATGTCACTATTGAGTAGGGCGCGTTCTAGTGAGCGACCAAAAGCTCCAAACGACACTTTTTCTATAGAAAATTTAACGTTTGGAGTGTTTCGGAAGCTTAGTGGAACGCACAGATAAAGAAAGTATCATAAAACAGGTAATTGAAATCGTGTTTAGATTGCTTAAGGTCCTTATTATTTTATTCGAATGTCCATTTAGTGTTTCTATAACGATTAAAGTTGGTTAGCAACCATTCTTACATAAAAGCATTGCTTGATTAGCAAAGCATAATAAAACATGCCAAACACTCAAGGATTTGACCCCAAAACACCAGTGTCTTCCTATCTCCAAAAACAACGCAAGGCAACGAAAGCTGTAGTCGCAAAACTTAAATTCTTTCCAACTTACAAGTCGGGTTGCTTAACAGACAAGACATTGTGAAGTGTATTGTTCGGACGCCAGCACGGAATATAGCATTCCGGGAACTTTCTAACTGAGCTGTCATTTGTATCTAGAGGAAACGGAGATATTGCTGACAACTAGTTCAACTTGGGGCTGCCTTGAGAAAATAAAAGTGACGCGGAAATAAATAGCAGCTAATTCTTATTTGTTGGCTTTACGAAATGACAGAAACAATGGTAGAAACAAAATACTTTTTTCTTACCTCTTTCTTCGCGTTGGTATCACTATAATACTCGTAATAGGTAATATCGTTACACTCACTCGTGGGACCACAATAGGATTCCCTGTAACGTGGATGCCGTGGACATCACAAGACAAACACCCACACCCAGACCGAGAACAGAAATTTAAACTCTTCGTTCCACTGCGCTTCTCATGGATGACGATGATCGCCGTCTGCTATATCTACCTACTGGTTATTTTAAAAAAGTATGTGCGTACTCGTTACACGTACGAACATAAACTTTAAAGCTGTGTTTAAAATTTTGAGTCTAACTCCATCGTTTAGTCGATTTTCATTCAGTCCGACTCTCTCCAATCCCGTCTCTTCAACTTTTAACTCAAACTCAATTTTAACTCTATTCAAATCTACTTAATTTTTTTCTTCTCTCCGGTCGAATTTCAACGCTACTCTTTATTTTTTAAGCCACGACCTAAACAAGGGGCTGTTATAAGTTGGACCTGTGTCTGTGTGTGATGTTTCTGTCCGTGGCACCGTTGCTCCTAAATTAATGAACCGATTTGAGTGACTTTTTTTAATCGAAAGTCAGTCTATTTGCGGTGATTTTTAGGTATGTTGGGTAGAAATCGGTCCAGCTGTATGAATAATGATGATTATAATGTAATTCTATTCGGACGTTTAATGATCATCAGCTCATTAGAGGATTTTTTCAGTCGGGTTTTATTTTTATTTTAAAACAGTTATTACCCCCTAGTATAATTCTAGCGGTACCGATATAGAAGTCTCGAATACCTAGACGAATACAGTGAAAAGATTCAAGCAGCTAATTCCCCGCAATTACGTCAAATGTAGGTAACAATGAGGAAATTACCTGGCACTAACATCAGTCTTCATAATGTCCGTGAACAATGATGCCTTGTTGAGAGCAGCACTTAGCGTTAATCAGACACATCAAGACCACTATTTGTGTGCCTCCTACGTCAGGATCATTCGCTGGTGTTAGTGCTGGTCTGATGACCTTGGCTGTAAGGTTAGGAAAATAAAAAAAGTTTGAAATATTGTTCACGCTCGAAAAAAAAGTATGACGGCGCAATCGGAAAAAGGTGTTAATATCTGGACAATTGGACGTAACGCCAGGTGTTAGGAGGGCATTTATCACGTGACGGCGGCGGTGAGAAGAGCAGTCATCAGGTTACGAATGCCTCTTACGTATTCTGGAACGTCGGATATGAAGATACAATCCCTAATATTCTGTTAAATCCGAAACTGTTGAACAAAATGAGGTAATAAAATGTACGGGACAATTGTAAAGGACTTCGTATGTTCAAGCCCTTGTATGCTTACCCATATTTCATGACTTCTACTCAAGAATATTCACGAATAATCGGCGTCATATCTACAAGTAGTTAATATGATAAATTGAATTACTACAAACTATTTATTGTTTATCGTCAATTAAATAAACAACGTACACTTGATAAAATGCTCACTTTAATGCACGATTACTTCCTTATAAACGACGAGACCTAGAGAGCACACTTCACACTGCTCCAGTGCAGATTGGTAGATGGGTTTAGTGGCCAATCCTTGTGAACTTGGTGAATCACTTAGCATCAACACAAGCAGCTCAAGCTACTCAAGCACTAGGTATTAGAGACCTTAAAAGTAATTTTTGTTATAACTTATTTTTTATGAATATAATTTATTGTAAAGTTTATGTGTCTTTATAAGAAAATATTAAAAATATATTGTTTTAATTACTTAGAATAGCTAATTATTTGCTTACGGCCCGGGATGTTTTGTGGACCCTGTAAAAAAAGGTGAGTCCCGCAGTGCTATAGGCACTTCGTGGCAACACTACCAGGAACACATACACACAAAGCAATGTACAGCGGACAGTTCAGTCAACAAACGAGCTGATTGTAAACATGATTGCATCTGTAATTCCGTTTGTGGCGTCATCACCGAACCCCAGCGGGGCTCGGCGTGGCAAACAGACTGGCCCGGTTTAGCTATCCTCTCGGTAAACGCATTTACTTAGCAAATACTACTTACAGCTATCTAACCGTGATTTGATACTTACATGCTCAGACCAATAAACTATAGACTGCGCGCCGTGAACAAAAGCGTGAAGCCGGCAAAAAGTCAGCTTAGCCAAATACACACGGCGGCACTCGCACCAAAACGACTTTTGTGTTCTAAAAATAAAAAATAAATGAAGCTTTGTGTTCCAAAAAATAAAGTTTAAATTTGTTCTAGTTCAAACTGTCAACATAGGGCGTTCTATTGGTTTCGATATGTGCTTAACCTGACTTTTGCCGGCTTCACGCTTTTGTTCACGGCGCGCAGTCTATAATTTATTGGTCTGAGCTTACATGTATTTAGATGTAAAAAGCACAAAATAAAAATGGGTTATGGGTTGCCACTAGTCCCTCCATCATTTCGCACTGGAGTACCGCCGTGAAGTATGCTCTAATGCCCAGGTATGACGAGTGCCCGTGGTCAGTTGTGGTCCAGGGTTCAGGCCTACAATAGTAACACGCGACTCGAGAACAAAGATTTATTTCGTCATAATATATCTGCCGCGGTTGGAAATCGAACCTGAGATTCTTCGTTTTACAAATTGGAAACCAACAATCAGACTACAGGATTAACATGTTGCTTCAGTTCCTTCTGTAAACAAATGACAAATTGACAATTGGTTCCAGATTTTTTATGGGAATAAGGTAGGAAACAAGCATGCAGCTCCACCCTTCCGCTGCCGCCAATGACAACTGTGAACAAGCCGCAATTTGCGGGACTAGGATTTTTAGTCCAGTAAGTAGATGGTGTTAGAATATTAGTTATAAGATAATAGGACTCCTAAAAGTTAACAATACAACAAATATTTTATGTATAGCATAACATTTTATAATTCAAGAATAAGCATAAAAGCGTGTTTAATACTTTTAACTCTATTATAATCGTTTTTCTGATATGTCTTCAAACGATAGTTACAGATTAATTCAACGTATAGATAAAAAACAATGAAGAAGTTTAACCCTCCGCACGTCGCGACTCACATCCCAACCCCATTTGTTAAGCAGGCAAACATTTGAACAGGAATCCGCACGACGTCGTTCACTACCGTGTTTACCCAGCGCTGGGACTCTCTGGTGAACGCGGTTTGACGTTGTTCCGCTAACTTTTATAAATGGTTTGACTGAACAGAATAATTCGTTTTAACCCCCAAATGCAATGTGGGGTTTGATGTGTGAATGTGTGCAAGTTTCATGTGTGTCTGTTTTACTAGTAGGTACATAAAATTTTGTTCTCGAACGGATGCAGTGAATTATTTTTTAATATTTTATTATTTATGCATGTATACTAATAGAAAGATGTAAAAAGAAACGTAAAGAAGAATTTAATAGTTTTTTGTTTGTTTACGCTGTCTGTTGTATTGTAGCTCTGTTGTGTACTTTACTTCCTAAGTTACTAGTTACTAATCTCTACTCTACGTTGAGCGATGGGCCTGGGTTCTCACATGAACATGCTTAAAACATCACAAAATAATGTACGTATCAAGATTCCTTGCTCTGCAAACAAATCCTTTATTCAAGGTAATTTAAATTCTTTAACATCGTAACATAACTTTATTTAAAACATCGCAGATTTTAGGTACCTACACATTTCATTATGGCACGGGTACTCACGATATTTATTTGTACACCGAAAAGTTAGCACCGATCCAACCCAGCTCAAGTATAACGAAGATCCATAGCAACTGGGTCGAAATACACATCGTGAGTACCCGTAATCACCAAGTGTCCAAATAGCGTTCGATACAATACTGAACTAAATACTAACAAAGATAACAGTCGCACCTACCGGTCGGCCATATTGTGATAGTGGCTATCGTTAAATACAATTTGATAATGAGAAAGCTGATAGCGAGCCTGACAAATAGTAGCTCGGGCGCAATTATTGTTGAAACGGTTTCTAGCGATAAAGCAGGAAATTTATGTTTGTCAAATATTAAGTTTAATCTTTATTATAAGCTAGCTGGTCTGGCAGACGTCGTTCTACAATACTGTTACTCTGTTCGCGTTCTATATGGAATTTGTTCAAATGGCAACCCACTCAAATGCCATTTTCTGACAAAAGATTAAAGTTCATTGTAGATTGAGGACGAGAATTTAAAGTGCCTTAAGTCAATTTAGCTTACAAACTAAATTAATTTAATCTAATTAGTTTCCGCTCTGAGTGTGTCTGTGTCCTTGTCTTGTGTGTTGTACAAATGTACATGGCACGAAACAGGGAATCCCAGTGTGGAGCTATGAGTGTGTAGCGTTATTTTTATTATTACATAGTTCTAAATTCATTATGTATAGATTACTCGATAAACGAGCTGTTTATGAGTTTAGATTAACACAAAAGCATAAATAAATCAGTATAATATATACTATACCTAATATAAACATTATTTCTCACAGCAACCCTCAACCGCTGTGACCGGGTCGAACCGACCCGCGCACATGAGTCACACTATCCACTCGCTGATGCAACGTTATTGTCTTCGAACGGAAACTGGTGGGTTTAAAGGTTACCCAGGTGGGCTGAGGTACCGGTCTGTTTGCTCAACTCAACATCAGAAATAAAGGTAATATAACGCTAACGGCGTTGATATACTGGAGCTCGATTATTGAATCGTACGTCTGGTGGCGACCATTCGATAGAATTTCTGTATCCTACTAATATTATAAATGCGAAAGTTTGTAAGGATGTATGTGAGTGAGTGAGTGTGTGTGTGTGTGTGTGTGTTTGTTGCTCTTTCACGCAAAAACTTCATGAAACTTTGCAGTATATAGCTAAGACATCGGAATAACATAATTTGTTAAAATTTATAGACATTTTTGAAGGGATTGGTTACCCGAAGCGAAGCGAGGGCGGGTTTACTAGTATACTTAGGTATAAGTGGTCCGTATAGCCCAAAGAAAAAAATTAAATTAAGTTTTGTGTGCGCGTAAACTAAACCCTTTCAGAGCATTGCAGGGTTAAGATATACAGCTTCTCAGTAAAAAACCTTTGTGTGTAAAACCATCCATTACCTGTATACATACAATGCATTTTACATAATATAATATGTATTTTACATAATGACTTCACATCTGTGATCACGTTGACATCACATTTATTTGCTTCCAGTATCATTACGTTCATTATGTTTGACCTTGAAGTAAATAACACCTCACAGTACAGGCCTGACTCACATAGTTATTCAAATATCTGAACACTTGACGAAGTGCGTATACTACCTGATGTTAAGTACTTTTAATATAATATGTAAGTGCTTTTGTTATTGAAGTGCCAGTAAGTTATCTTTAAACAAAGGCATCAATCGAGACTTGGTGGCGCGCCACCGCTGTACTTTTAATTTTATTTGACGTTATCAGTAAAATCGGAATTCGGGGTATAGTGGGACCGGGTGAGAATGGGAATAGGAGCCAACGGGAAAACCCCGTTTTTACGCACCCGTAAAGCCTAAAAGGCTATTTGAGGCGTCCTGTGGATGATGGACTCTGGTGAAACCTATTCAGTTTTTTATAGTAACCTAGTAAGTAGGCATAGGTACGTTTTTTAGACCAAGATCCGGAATTAATGAATAAATGAAAAATAATAAATTTTTGTATAATAGTGTAGCATAGCACTTTATAGTTAACGTACCTATTGTTTGTCGTTAAATTACCCATGTTACTGAATTTTAATGGTAATAACGTTTTACTAATTACTAGAGATGTGCCGATCATGACTTTGGCCGACTAGCCGACTACCCGATTAATCGGCTGCAAACACGCCGACTAGTCGGCCGACTAGTACACTGTTGTATTTTTATTTATTTTTATGGAATTAAGATAGCAAACGAGCATGCAGCACCACCTTCCGCTGCCGCCCATGACAACTGTGACTGAAGCAGAACTAGACTCAATGAGTCTCGATCTAATTCGGTCACAGATGCGTTGCCACCCCTGAGGACTGAGATGGTCGCCTCTAAAAAAGTGTAACCGGCTCCACACCTTCCTATCCGGAACACAATTGTTCTTAAAACAATCATTACACGGTAGGAATGGTACTAAGTACCGTGGCGGGCGGTGGTACTTCCCCGGGTGAGCTCTAGGCCCTACCACCTGTAAAATGTTGTATCCACGGAAGGCTTCATTAAAGAGGATTTCCCATCCTAATCTGCACTGGAGCAGCATGGAATATGCTCTAGGCCTCCTCATCTTTACCTAAGACTTATGCTCATTAGTGGCCCGTTATCACTCGGAAGCCATATTCGATATACAGACGACACTGTGTGATTGTGTCAGACTCTACTTCATGTTAATCCACAGTTATTAAGTTAGCATTAATCCAGTTTGCGATACTCCGCGAGCCGCTCGCGGCGAGCGCTACATAGACGCGAAGTAGATCCGACCGTGTTGATGGTATATTATATACCAAAACGCTGTCACAAAGGGGCGTATACAACTATAGGTACATATCTATGAACAAATATAGTATGTTATCTATAACTCTTTGATATAGGTAACATGATTTTAAACATCGCGGATTGTATGGTGCATACAAAACCTATGTGAAGTTGACAACCAAGTATAAGATAATAGGAAGAAATAATTTTCATTCGATTGTACCAGGATTGTACCCGATTGTACCGTATTTTAAATCGTTTGTACCCTAAGGGGTTGAAATATACAGGGGTAGCAAGTTTTATCCCTATGGGAAGTTGAAAACCAAGAATAAGATAATTGAATGAAATTACTTTCATTGGATTGTACCAGAAGTGTACCCGATTGTACCGTACTTGAAATCACTTGTACCCTAAAGGGTTGAAATACATGTAGGGGTAGCAAATTTTGCTCCCCACTAAACTTGAGTTGACAACCAGAAATAATTGACCGTAATATTGAGGTACAGACAAAAAGATTAGTGAAAAGAATAAGAAAAACTAATAAACTTAACGATACAAGTGGGTACTTCAGGGTACAAACGATGAGGAGCAGAACCCACCCCTTTGAAAAACCTATATCACAAATATTCAGTTTGGGTTAATAGCACGTGTTTCGTCGATGTTTCTGAGTGTGATCTAGGGGGTACAAACGAAACGATTAGTGTTTTGAATAAGAGCAGCTAATAAACTTGAGGAATCTAGCGGTCACTAATGGGTACAAACGATGGGAAGCCGAACCCAGGCCTTTGAAAACTATATATTACACATATTTAGTTTGGGCTAATAGCACATGTTTCGTCGATGTTTCCGAATGTGATCTTTGAGGTACAAACGAAACGATTAGTGTTTTGAATAAGTGCAGCAAATGAACTTACGGTATCCAGCGGTCACCAATGGGTACAAACGATGGGAAGCCGAGGCCAGGCCTTTGAACTATCTATATCACACATATTCAGTTTGGGCTTAATAGCACATGTTTCGTCGGTGTTTCCGAATGTGATCTTTGAGGTACAAACAAAACGATTAGTGTTTTGAATAAGAACAGCTAATGATCTTAATAATTCAAGTGGTCACCAATGGGTACAAACGATGGGAAGCCGAACGCAGACCTTTGAATTATCTCTATTACACATATTTAGTTTGGGCTAATAGCACATGTTTCGTCAATGTTTTTGAGTGTGATCTAGGGGGTACAAACGAAACGATTAGTGGTTTGAATAAGAACAGCTAATGATCTTAATAATTCAAGTGGTCACCAATGGGTACAAACGATGGGAAGCCGAACCCAGACCTTTCAATTATCTCTATTACACGTATTTAGTTTGGGTTAATAGCACATGTTTCGTCGATGTTTTTGAGTGTGATCTAGGGGGTACAAACGAAACGATTAGTGTTTTGAATAAGAAAAGATAATGATCTTAATAATTCAAGTGGTCATCAATGGGTACAAACGATGGGAAGCCGAACCCAGACCTTTCAATTATCTCTATAACACATATTTAGTTTGGGCTAATAGCACATGTTTCGTCGATGTTTTTGAGTGTGATCTAGGGGGTAACAACGAAACGATTGGTGTTTTGAATAAGAACAGCTAATGGTCTTAATAATGCCAGTGGTCACCAATGGGTACAAACGATGGGAAGCTGAACCCAGACCTTTCAATTATCTCTATTACACGTATTTAGTTTGGGCTAATAGCACATGTTTCGTCGATGTTTTTGAGTGTGATCTAGGGGGTACAAACGAAACGATTGGTGTTTTGAATAAGAACAGCTAATGGTCTTAATAATTCACGTGGTCACAAATGGGTACAAACGATGGGAAGCCGAACCCAGACCTTTCAATTATCTCTATTACACGTATTTAGTTTGGGCTAATAGCACATGTTTCGTCGATGTTTTTGAGTGTGATCTAGGGGGTACAAACGAAACGATTAGTGTTTTGAATAAGAAAAGCTAATGACCTTAATAATTCAAGTGGTCATCAATGGGTACAAACGATGGGAAGCCGAACCCAGACCTTTCAATTATCTCTATTACACATATTTAGTTTGGGCTAATAGCACATGTTTCGTCGATGTTTCTGAGTGTGATCTAGGGGGTACAAACGATAATATTAGTGTTTTGAATAAGCGCAGCTAATGAGCTTACGGAATCTAGCGGTCACTAATGGGTACAAACGATGGGAAGCCGAACCCAGGCCTTTGAATTATCTCTATAACACATATTTAGTTTGGGCTAATAGCACATGTTTCGTCGATGTTTTTGAGTGTGATCTAGGGGGTACAAACGAAACGATTGGTGTTTTGAATAAGAACAGCTAATGGTCTTAATAATGCCAGTGGTCACCAATGGGTACAAACGATGGGAAGCCGAACCCAGACCTTTCAATTATCTCTATTACACGTATTTAGTTTGGGCTAATAGCACATGTTTCGTCGATGTTTTTGAGTGTGATCTAGGGGGTACAAACGAAACGATTGGTGTTTTGAATAATTGCAGCTAATGCAGCTAAAAACACTCAAATCCTTCGACAAAACATGTGCTATTAGCCCAAACTGAATATGTGTGATATAGATAGTTCAAAGTCCTAGCCTCGGCTTCCCATCGTTTGTTACCATTGGTGACTACTTGATTCGTTAACATCATAAGCAGCACTTATGCAAAACACCAATCGTTTCGTTTGTTCCCCCTAGATCACACTCAGAAACATCGACGAAACATGTGCTATTAGCCGAAACTAAATATGTGTAATAGAGATAATTCAAAGGTCTGGGTTCGGCTTCCCATCGTTTGTACCCTTTGGTGACTGCATGAGTTATTAAGCTCATTAGGTTTACTTGTCCAAAACACCAATCGTTTCGTTTGTACCTTAAAGATCACACTCAAAAACATCGACGAAACATGTGCTATTAGCCTAAACTGAATATGTGTGATATAGATAGTTCAAAGGCCTGGCCTTGGCTTCCCATCGTTTGTTTCCATTAATGATTACTTGATTCGTTAACTTCATAAGCAGCACTTATGGAAAACACCAATCGTTTCGTTTGTACCCCCTAGATCATGCTCAGAAACATCGACGAAACATGTGCTATTAGCCCAAACTAAATACGTGTAATAGAGATAATTGAAAGGTCTGGGTTCGGCTTCCCATCGTTTGTACCCTTTGGTGACTGCATGAGTTATTAAGTTCATTTGCTGCACTTATTCAAAACACTAATCGTTTCGTTTGTACCCCCTAGATCACACTCGGAAACATCGACGAAACATGTGCTATTAGCCCAAACTGAATATGTGTAATATAGATAGTTCAAAATCCTGGCCTTGGCTTCCCATCGTTTGTTTCCATTGGTGACTACTTGAATCATTAATTTCATAAGCTGCACTTATGCAAAACACCAATCGTTTCGTTTGTACTCCCTAGATCACACTCAGAAACATCGACGAAACATGTGCTATTAGCCCAAACTAAATATGTGTAATAGAGATAATTGAAAGGTCTGGGTTCGGCTTCCCATCGTTTGTACCCATTGATGACCACTTGAATTATTAAGATCATTAGCTTTTCTTATTCAAAACACTAATCGTTTCGTTTGTACCCCCTAGATCACACTCAAAAAATTCGACGAAACATGTGCTATTAGCCCAAACTAAATACGTGTAATAGAGATAATTGAAAGGTCTGGGTTCGGCTTCCCATCGTTTGTACCCATTGGTGACCACTTGAATTTTTAAGATCATTAGCTGTTCTTATTCAAAACACCAATCGTTTCGTTTGTACCCCCTAGATCACACTCAAAAACATCGACGAAACATGTGCTATTAGCCCAAACTAAATACGTGTAGTAGAGATAATTCAAAGATCTGGGTTCGGCTTCCCATCGTTTGTACCCATTGGTGACCACTTGAATTTTTAAGATCATTAGCTGTTCTTATTCAAAACACCAATCGTTTCGTTTGTACCCCCTAGATCACACTCAAAAACATCGACGAAACATGTGCTATTAGCCCAAACTAAATACGTGTAGTAGAGATAATTCAAAGATCTGGGTTCGGCTTCCCATCGTTTGTACCCATTGGTGACCACTTGAATTTTTAAGATCATTAGCTGTTCTTATTCAAAACACCAATCGTTTCGTTTGTACCCCCTAGATCACACTCAAAAACATCGACGAAACATGTGCTATTAGCCCAAACTAAATACGTGTAGTAGAGATAATTCAAAGATCTGGGTTCGGCTTCCCATCGTTTGTACCCATTGGTGACCACTTGAATTATTAAGATCATTAGCTGTTCTTATTCAAACCACTAATCGTTTCGTTTGTACCCCCTAGATCACACTCAAAAACATTGACGAAACATGTGCTATTAGCCCAAACTAAATATGTGTAATAGAGATAATTCAAAGGTCTGCGTTCGGCTTCCCATCGTTTGTACCCATTGGCGACTACTTGAATTATTAAGATCATTAGCTGTTCTTATTCAAACCACTAATCGTTTCGTTTGTACCCCCTAGATCACACTCAAAAACATTGACGAAACATGTGCTATTAGCCCAAACTAAATATGTGTAATAGAGATAATTCAAAGGTCTGCGTTCGGCTTCCCATCGTTTGTACCCATTGGCGACTACTTGAATTATTAAGATCATTAGCTGTTCTTATTCAAAACACTAATCGTTTCGTTTGTACCCCCTAGATCACACTCAGAAACATCGACGAAACACGTGCTATTAACCCAAACTGAATATTTGTGATATAGGTTTTTCAAAGGGGTGGGTTCTGCTCCTCATCGTTTGTACCCTGAAGTACCCACTTGTATCATTAAGTTTATTAGTTTTTGTTATTCTTTTCACTAATCTTTTTGTCTGTACCTCAATATTACGGTCAATTATTTCTGGTTGTCAACTCAAGTTTAGTGGGGAGCAAAATTTGCTACCCCTACATGTATTTCAACCCTTTAGGGTACAAGTGATTTCAAGTACGGTACAATCAGGTACACTTCTGGTACAATCCAATGAAAGTAATTTCATTCAATTATCTTATTCTTGGTTGTCAACTTCCCATAGGGATAAAACTTGCTACCCCTGTATATTTCAACCCCTTAGGGTACAAACGATTTAAAATACGGTACAATCGGGTACAATCCTGGTACAATCGAATGAAAATAATTTCTTTCAATTATCTTATACTTGGTTGTCAACTTCACATAGGTGCATACAAAAACTGCAAAATATCGTCCTATTGTAATAAAATGTTTGATATCTGCAAGATAAGTAATTTTGAGTGTGTGAACGGAAATTTTTGAATATTTACTAATAAAAGTTAGTGTGTTTGTCAGTGCGATTGTTCCTGCTGATCTCGAAACGGCTTACCGATTTGGATGCAGTGTTCACTAATCTTTGTCACATGGGAAAATCTTACACTTTTTATATTCTAGCTTCCATCTGTACCAGGCGATAAGGAACTTCATTCGGATAAATAAATAAACAAGCATCACAAACATTATGGTAACATGATTAGGGTAATTTAACAAGATTATCAGTACAAAGTAAATATTTGGAATAACTTCAAATATTTAGATTCCGGGTCATGGAAAGACACTCCTATCCGTCTATCTGTCTGAATTATTATGCCGGAATCAATGATGTATTAAATATCTAGATTGAGCGTCGCCCTACAATGAAAACAAAAAAAACAAGGCAACATTATCAAGCATGTGTGCGTGTAGGCGATGTTTTTCGCGTTCATTTATTGTCTATGTGTGCGTAATCTGTGCGTAATGATATAAAAGTTGTGGCCAAGAGTTGGCCACAACTTTTTGACACGTTTTCGCGGATTCGATGTTCCATCTAGATATTTAATACATCTTTGGCCGGAATAGACTAACCTTGCTTATCCTTGTTTGTGAGTAGTTAACAGGTCATTGAAGTATTAATTACTGGTTGATTACGTCACTGCTTGTTACTTTACAATGTTCAGCCTACGAGTTTTTGTCCGTTCCATACAAACTCAATATGGTGACCCTAATTCCACTTATATGTATTGTAACCCTTTTAAAGCCTTTAATACTTAGTCTTGGATCCTAATCTGGACAGAATACTATTTCAGTACAAGTAAAAGTTTACAGAATAGTCGTTGAATAGAATGAAGTTGTCTTCATGCATGTATCGTGGACGAAACCTACGTTGTGTAGCGATTAACTTTACCGAACCGACAACACACAAGACAAGGACACACACCCAGACCGAGAACGGAAATTTAATCTCATCATTCAAATTTCCGCCTCGCTGGGAATCGAACCCAGGACCCTCGGAACAGCGATCGGCGTGTTAACCATTGCGCCATCCGGGTCGGTCAATAAATACCAAATATGTAATAAAATTATTCATAAATTTCCAATGAAAGTCGTAAACTAATGCAATAGGTATGGTATCACAGTTCGCGAAGGTAGTATAAAATTGTAACCACGCCAGTAGGTACTCAGTAGGTATACAGCTACATATTGATCTCTTGTGTGGGAAAATTGATTTACGTGTAAATACCTACCTACTAAATTATTTATTATTGTAGTTTACAGGAAAATCCGATAAGTAGATAGTAGGTAACCTCCTCCTGGGTGAAGAGTTTGGCCTCCCCCCCTCTAATTCTGGAGCTAGATACAACGAGGACAGGATAGGACAGCCCAATGTGTTGGGTTCGGAATCAGTAGGTAACCAACCTCGAACGAGACCTCTGACGAGGCTTAACGACCGCTATCTTATTACAACCGGAACCATTTTACGATCACTTCCTACCTTTATCCCTTACTCCGGTTAACGAACGATCGGGTACTTTTTTCTTTTTTTTGCATATTTTTTAATATAATATAATTTTATAATTGTTTTTAAGAGCAATTGTGTTCCGGATAGGAAGGTTTGTGGAGCCGGTTTCACTTTTTTAGAGGCGACCATCTCAGACCTCAGGGGTAGCAACGCATCTGTGACCGAATTGGAACAAGACTCATACTAACAATAACTAATTGGACTATTACTAACATTAACTAACAGGACTAATTATCACTAACATACCCTGTCCTCGCACCTATTAACAAACTAACCAACTAATATTCTAACACCATCTACTAACTGGACTAACCATCCTAGTCCCTTTGAGTCTAGTTCTAGGTCGGTCACAGTTGTTATGGGCGGCAGGGGAAGGGTGGTACTGCATGCTCGTTTGCTATCTTAATTCCATAAAAAAAAAAAAAAAAAAATCTATTGTATTCAAGTAATATGCAACAATAAGTTTAACAAAACAAAACCCATAATAAAGAACGGCACAAAACGAACGAAAGCAAAACAAAACGAATCCACCAACTTTCTCCTGATTCGAGCCAACTTTATCTCAACTTAAATGCAAATCCAATGCAAAAAATGTGGGTGGAACGGTCGCTCAATATCTCCAATAAAAACTAGAACTGTTTTCAAATAAATTGTATCGGATATCTTTTCGAATACCACTGAGTTAATGTTGTAGCTTCGTGGCAGTGTTGCCAACTTAACGGATTTCCCGTTAGATTTAACGGATTAGGGTCAGGTATTAACGGGAGAAAATATATTTTAACGGTTAACGGATTTTTTGACGGGAAAATAGTTGAAAAAAAAATCAAGAATTTAGTTCTAGTGTTCTAGTAACGAACTGTAGAATTTTGGTCAGAGGTAAGAAATCTGAAGGTGCAACAAACATTAATCCATTCCAACACTTATATTGTGATTTTGCTTTTAAATGTTATTGCTACCTTGTTCAAACGTGGAGGTAGAAAGAGTTTTTAGTGAATTAAATGGAGTAAAATCAAAATTGAGAAAAAAAATGAATGAAAAAATGATCAACGCAATTTTCAATATTCGTTCTGCATTAAAAAGAAATGGCAAGACATGTTACTTTTGATTTACCTCTTATTGCTATGCTAGGATCAATGCTAAACATAAAATTAAAAATCAGCCATCCACCTTAACAGCTGCTTCCATAGCGAGTATAATAACATCAACTGGAAGCGATGATGATGCTTGTGATTATTTGTTATAAAGTTATTTTTATGTTTTCTGTGCCTGATGACGATTGGGATTGTTTCTTTAAAACTTTTTTTATATATTGACTAGTAAACCCGCTCTCGTTTCGCTTCAGGGAGCCAGCCACTTAGTAGAATATAGCTCTCAGAAGGTGGATTTTGTTTTGACTGGTTTCGACTTTACAGTTATAATTGTAGTATGACCAAATGATAAAAAAAATCTCTATAAATTTTAACTTATTACGTTATTCCGAGGTCTAACGTCTAAGCTATTTTACTGCAGTTTCATGAAAATCCGTTCAATAGTTTTTGCGTGAAAGTGTAACAAACACATATAAAAATACATCCTTACAAACTTTCGCATTTATAAAACGTATTTTTTATTTAACGGATTTTTTTGACGGACACAAAAAAAATTTGACGGATTTTTGACGGAATTTACCCACAGGTTTAACGGAATTTCAAAATTATAGTTGGCAACACTGCTTCGTGGTAATAAACTTTCGCGAATTTCAACCTAAAGAACAAGACGCAGTGACACGGTACAAGCTTACAAACATCTCGAAATGCCTCCCAGTTATTTATGAACATGTTAAGATGCATAGCATGTCAGAACATGTCACAAATCCTTCACAACAAAACAATTGGAATGACAATGGAATTGCTAAAATATAAACAAAATACCTTCCCACGCTTGGCCGGACGGCGAACAGGTTGGTATTGCATACCAAAAGGAAATCACCCGTATCCGTTCCTACGTAATTATTAAAAACTACACAAGAAACTGGTTGACATACCTTCAAGAATTCAAGTTACAGCGATATCCAATCACCGGCTCGAAAGTTCTGAATAAAAACTACACAACACTGAACTTTATTGACACATCATCAACACATAATTTATAACTTCAAATTCAAAGGATAAAAATGTGAATTGACAACGAATAATCGTTTCGCGATAAATTACATCGAACACGCGGACGCCGGCTACCGGCGACAACAACACGTCATCTCACCTCGACGTTCCGTGCGACACTGACTTTGGTAAGAAATGTGAATGTGTGGGAGCTCGATTCTCGAATACTACGAGATACGTCCATTCAGGTATGTGAACAACCTCTCAGCCCCGTTAAATGCATTCGAAATTACTCTATATTACGCGGACATAATGGTAATTATTGTTCGCCGGGTAGCCAGTGATAAGGCTGCGTCGATATCAGCTCTGCGTCTAGGATTCCAGTCGAACGAAACAACACACGATGCTCCTGCGTGAGAGCGGGACACACATATTATTCGTTTGAGATGATTGAACCGTGAAATTTTTATATTCAGCTCGCAAAAGTACAGCATCTTAACAATAGTACATTATAAAAAATGCGCAGTATGCAACACGTTTTGTCTCAACATTAATATAGTGAGATAAAGACGCAATGACTGTTTCAAAGAAACTGAAATTAAATTGATTTTATCAAGTCTCGTGAGATGTAAATTAAATCTTAGATCTCTTCTTTATTAAATTACAAAGAGGCTTACATCTTATTATAAAGGGCGTTTCTTTTGTCCAGTTTTACGAAATTATGCTGCAATGTTAATTAAATTAAAAAAATATTGTGACATTTATGACCTTTTGAAGTAAACCGCTTTCGCTTCACTTCGGGAAACCTGTCTCTTCGGGCGTTTTTAGTGTCATGCGGATTTGCTCACGCACGCGGGATTGCTCCGCATGCGTAGCACCCGCAAAGAACAATTTCATAATATGAATTCACTGTAAAGCGTGAAACACGCACGCGGGATGCGGGACGCTGTGCGGGGCGTCATCCCGCAGCGGGGCATCCGCATGCGTGGCCTATCCATACAACTTCAGTATCAGTACCCATTTTAGAGTCGTGCGGGGCGCACGCACCGTGTTGTACTATCAAAATGAAAATTGACACAGAATGTCAGATGTACTCTTGTCTTCTTGTTTCGTCGTTTGTAAAGTATGTAAGCGACACATATTCTTCTGACATTAATCATTTTTTCACACGTTTATACCGTTACGCAACCCGCAGAAGACTGAAACTTATAGTGCGTATGATCCGCAGCGTGAAATTTCACGCATGCGGAGCAATCCCGCGTGCGTGACCAAATCCGCATGACACTAAAAACGCCCTTCGTGGGTACGAGACTACGAGATTCGGTACCTAATAGGTACCCAAACTCGAAAATAATTAAGTACCTACCTACCCACAGTCCCACAGTAGTAGAGATTCTGAACGTTGTGCGTTATACTGTGGTTTTGTAGCTATATAGAAAAATAACATTAAAAAGCAGAAAAAAAAACAAAAACAATTTTTTAAAACGGTTTGTTAAATGTGTTTTTGTTTTTTAACAAATATTTATTTGATTTAAATTGTCGTAACGAAATAGTTTCCTCACCAAGACGAGCGGAGTCGCGGGCAGTTTGATGTTGTTCTATAAAATGGAAAAAATTGAACAAAAGTAGTCTCAGAACAACTTGATGGAGGTGCTGGGATTTGAACCCAGGACTTTCAGCATGCGAAGCAGACACTCTACCACTGAGTTACACCCCCGGGCACTAGTAAATGTAAAGTATACCGTTGGCAGTTTTGTCTTTTAAATGTATGTATTACAAAAACTACTTTTTACTGCTTCCGCGTCTGTTAGTCTGACCCGAAACTTGCATATTAACTTACTTCTTTCATTCAAACTCACTAGTATTTTTATTTTGGTTATGTATGTTACATAATATTAACTTATCACCTCATGCCTACCTGGACGAACGAATGAACCGATTTTGATAATTCTTTTTACATTTAATAGCTGGTGCTTGTTGTGTGGTCCCACTCGTGACTCGAGACTCGAGACTCAAGACTCATCTCAACCCATCACGGCCCACTATTGAGCACGGGTCTCTTCTCACAATGAGAAGGTTAAGGCCATAGTCCACCACGCTGGCCAAGTGCGGATTGGCGGACTTCACACACCTTTGAGTTTTTGCGAACTCTCCGGCATGCAGGTTTCCTCACGATGTTTTCCTTCACCGTTTGTAGCAAGTGACATTTAAATGCTTAAAACGCACATAACTCCGAAAAGTCAGAGGTGCGTGCCAGGGATTCGAACCCGGAACCTCCGAATAGGAGGCCGAATTCTTAACCACTAGGCCATCACCGCTACTCAAGACTATTTCACGATAAGACGTTGACCAGTCTGGTCACATACTATTAAAACTGTAATATCTCAATGTCGCGTAACGAATAAGAACCTTACTGCCGTTGAAATAATAACGAATCCAATGTAGTTATAACCCACATAATTCTTCGTCTCATTACACGGCCACAAAATGAAAAGCTTTCATAGAAAGGCTTTTCTAAAAGTTGATAATAAACTCCGAGGTTAACGACCTGAGACGGTGGAGGAAAATTGATAAAATTTACTATAAAATGCACGACTTCTCTTAACGGAGCACCGCAGCTGTGTCTCAGAAGGCGGTTAGTGCTTCATAGTACTGCTCTCAGTATTCTACCTACAGTGTATTTATATGCAATTTGTACATTAAAATTTATCGAACGCTAAAGCATACTACCCCGCCGTTTCTCTGTTTCTCGAGTGGCATGGGCACAGGGCTGGAAAACTCAGCGCTTCTCGTGTAGTCCCATGAGTTTGAGCGAAATCTGGCGAGTAGTTTTTGTACTATCTCTACTTGTCGAAATTGAAGTCGTTTATTTTTTGTGAAAAGTTATGTTTTAATCGCTCAAAGCTGGCATGAAGCTCAGAGAATTTGCTTTAAGCGCCACAACTCGTTGCTCTCGAGTTTACTCGTTCTCAAGTATTTTATCTTGAGAGTTAATTATCTAATTGAAGCGCGTGTCGTCATGATGTCACTAGTCACTGAACGAAGGCTAATTGACACAAGTAAGTACCTAATTGTCTGAATAACTCCGGATTACTGGAACGGGAGCAATTGACGACAGAAATGTATGACATATGAAGATTTTTCTGAAGTTATCTTCTATACTTAGATGCATCTTGTAACTAACTTGTAACTTCTAACTTGTAGCAATGATTCGTATTGAGATAAACATACCCTGAACCTTATAAATATAAATGTTTCAATAAGGCCTGCACCTATTATTTTAGGTGTGTTAAAAATTCGTCCATAAGTTACACGAAATAAAGTTCATATTTAAAGGCACGTGTTCTATAAGTTGGTTCTGAGTCGAGTTGGAGTTAAAAAGATGTAATGTGTACAAACCTTTATCGGTCGGATCATAAATTTTACAGTTTTCTACAATGGATAATTTTATACGTCATGTAAAATTTATACAACGAATTTTAAAACCACTTCCGGTAATAAAACATCGCCTACACGTGTGCATACCGCACCGAGAATTTATGAATAAGTATAACTTATTCATAATAAATATCACAATAATATTGAAAATAGAGAAAGAATATTGTGGCACTATTTGAAACTGCACTTTAATGGCTCCAAATCAAATCAAATTCATTTATTCGCTTTAAAGTGGGTACAATATTTTAATTTAAAGGTCCGCCACAGTCCACCTATTAAGGCATGCGAATGTTTACTATTTATATAATAATTGTCTCAATTTCTAGCTCCAATGAGGAGATTAAGGGCTATAGGCATCTACAAGTATTTCACGCCAAAACAGTACGTGTCAACTGTGGAATGAACTTCATCCCTCGGTATTCCCACAGTGCTATGACATGAGGTCTTTCAAGAAGCGGGTCCATCGCTTTCTTCTCGGCAGCAACGCGCTGGTGGCGCCCCTGGTGTTGCCAATGTCCATGGGCGACGGTGATCACTGACCATCAGGTGACCCGCCTGCTCGTTTGCCTGCTTAGGCTACCTATAAAAAAGGGCATTCTCAGGGTAAGTACTACGGAGGTTAGACGTAAAGGCATGGCCTCCGCGCCGCAAGCTGCATGAGAGCCCGCGTGCGATACTTTTTATTGAAATTATATGGCCGCCCGCATTCAGTGCATGCCTTGCACGCCTACTTACGGCAGCCATCCGCAAAGAAGAAGAAGAAGAAGAAATTGTAATAAGTATAATTTGTAGCCACGGTTACAGTTTGGCCATCTCTGGCTGTGGGTAGGTACCTACCTATTTCTTACCTCCACTAAAGTCGGGCTGTGATAGTCTGGCTTGCATAGCCTTCACTGGTAGACCTCTACTATCAATACTAATCAATGAGTCACCAATATAACATTGATGAAGATGGTTTTGGTAGAGATTACTTGATGTAGATGGGCGACGGTTACCACTTACCTAATAACAGGCCATTATCTGTTCGTTGGGAAAATTCTGTCATAAAAAAGTAACCACAATAAAAGTAAATCTGTGTTCGAAAATGGAGATTCAAAACTCACGAAAATCACTGAACGAAATTCTAACGAGGCAAAATATTATACACGAGAATTTCTTGAATTTTAAGTTTACTGTGGAAGTACTTTCCAGCGATGGAAAGGGAATTCAAGTAGCAACATTTTCGTTAAAGTTACTTGTTAAAGGAGTTAACTGGGGTGTGATGCATAATAATGGCGTTTTATTGTACGCCCCAGAGTTTGTTAAGCTCTGTAAGGATCTGGTTTGATCGAATAATATACAAGATAAGGTTAGAGGGAACTGAAGAGGAGCTGGTAAGAGCGAAGTGGATTTTTTACTAAATTTGATGGAAAATTCTAGAGACGTCGCGTATGTAGACGTTAGCCTTCTTTATTAAAAGTTTGGTGAAAAATATCTTTAATAGATACCTAATTCAGATTGACAGTGTATGGCTCCAGACCCTCAGTTAATTTATAGACTTGAATTGGATTTTTTACTAAATTTTATAGAAATAAAGATCTGGTGTGTGTGTACCCTTTGTAATCACCACTGCAACTTATCCCAAGGCCTAAATTCACGCTGTGGGCAGATCTATACAAAAACAGGACGTAAAAAAATATAAACAATTACGATTATTCCTACAGTCGTACAAGGATCTTTTGGTGCGTGGGTGACAGAGACAGTGCCTTACAGTTTGCCTTACCTGTAAGACGCTGTCTGTGTCACCCACAAGCCAAAAGATCCGTTTAAGACTATACATACAGCCGTACAGTTCACACCATCCACATGCGACAGTGCAGTAAATGTGGGAGCAAAGTTGTTCAGTCGAACTGAAAGTCCCAACTCGATTGAAGGCGCCGTGGGTTTCAGGGAACTATTGAATCCATTTTGCGCTGAAAGTATCTTAAGAGCAAAGAACTTGCGCTTTTCAATAGTTTTATCTTTTGAGAACTGTTTAATAGGTCGTTGTAATTATCTAACTGTTTTTAGGATGAAACTTAACAGACGCGTATTATTTTACATAACATAATCATCATCACCCCCACCAATCCACACTGGAGCAGCGTGGTGGAGTATGCTCTAGGCCTCCTCAATAATGAGGAGAGACCCGTGCTCAGTAGTGGGTCATTGATTAGGTGATCTTCTATAAGCCCTGTATTGTACGAGTAGGTATATGCAACATAACTAAGAATACTTAACTGTTTGAAACGAAATAACCAAACATATTAATTTTCAGTCGACATACCTACCTACGACTGTGCTACGAGCTGTTTGATTTAATTAAACTCGGCAGCAACTAGACATGCCAGCTGTCGATATCGCTGTAGTTTACAATACAACTGACTTTGTATATTCGAACAACACCACCTCATATTATATAATACTAGCTTCTGCCCGCGGATTCGCCCGCGTGGAATTCATTTATATCGCGAAACGGGATTTTTCATACAAACTTTCATCCCCTATTTCAAGCCTTTAGGGGTTGATTTTTGAAAAAAGTCCTATGTGTGACGCTGGGTTTTCAACTAATTTCATTCCAAATTTCATCCAAATATGACCGAGGGTTTAGCCGGGAAAACGTCACAGACAGATAGACAGACTTTCGCATTTATAATATTACTAGTAAACCCGCCCTCGCTTCACTTCGGGGAACCAGTCCCTACAAAAATCTCTATACGATAATCGATATAAATTTTAACAAATTATGTTATTCCGATGTCTAAGCTATATTACTGCAAAGTTTCATGAAAATCCGTTCAGTAGTTTTTGCGTGAAAGAGTAACAAACCCTGTGTGGGTTTGTCACACTCACTCTCATCCTTACAAACTTTCGTATTTATAATATTAATAGGATAGGATTAAGTAGTATGGATATTTGCAAGCTGTATAAATTAAGTAGATAACAATGTTTTATTTAAATTGGTTAAGTTCTCGATAACTTAGTAGGTACATATGTATGTATTTATTTAACTTAACAAATATTTTAACGTTTTGAAGATGGGAATTAAAATGTTTTTTTTCATTTGATGCCAATTACCCTATGACTTGGCGGCAGTTCTCGTTCTCATATTGCCCGGCTTGCTAACAAACATAAAACATGTGAATTTTGTAGAGTATTTGCAAGCAGTCTTTTTTTTTAAAGAAAAGAAATGGAATAAATAGAATTTTATTTTAGTTATTAACCTAATAATTATCGTAAAATTTTGTGGTCGAAACAACATTTATGCGACTAAATAAACGTTTGTGGTCCACGTCTGTAATGTCTTATTTGTGTTGTTCAATGTCCAATGTCCATACCTGATAATTGAAAGTCTACTGTAGGCGTGTGTAAACGTTGATTTAATTATTTCGAGGAATAACAACACTGGTAGGTTAATTTTTCATGACTGTCACAAAAGGCCTGAGTACAGCAAAATTGTCTAGGTTATAGTTCAAATAGTTTTTTCATCACACCTATTCGAAAAAGACGACTTGGTTCGGACTTACGGGGTTCCAAAGTTGCTGTTTTCTATTCAGCGGGCGGGAATGAATTTTCATACAACTTTTCCTGCCGGCTAGATCTTTTCCGTCCTATTTTGAATTTAGAACATTTTAGTATTTTGCGCTAAAGAAATCGAACGCAAATATTGTTTGAATAAAGAATGTCTGGTACGACGCGAGGGCCCCGCCAGCTGAATAATAAAAAAAGAAATCAAATTAAGATTTCGTTTTCAAATTAAAATTAAGTTTTCGTGCATTTTTACGTATTATTTTCTATTATATATATATATATATATATATATATATATATATATATATATATATATATATATATATATATATATATTATTATTATTTTCTCATAGTGGGTGATGAAAAGTAGAGTGTATCACTCGGGTGCAAGTATATTTTGGCTCGGGCGACGTACTTTGAATCCCTCGCTACGTTCGGGATTCTACTAAAGAATCCCTCGCTACGCTCGGGATTCTACTCTAGAATCCCTCACTTCGCTCTGGATTCAAAAAACGCCCTCGCCGAAAAAATATTACTTTGCACCCTTGTCATACAATCTACTATTTCTTGTTAACTGTAAGAATGATTAATTTTAATCGATTTAGTATTGGAAGAGGTAATTATGCCCATTTATTGTATTATGTCTATACATCAATAAGTTTACCGAAGCTACGTAAAGGCGGACTACTTATTCCCACTAAGTATATAAAGGGATGTAATAAATCGAGCAAATTAATAATTCGAGCGACATCAAAATTTGTTTGCGATAAATTGCTTGCTATGAGAAATAATTGATCTAAATTACTGACTTAAATTCATAACAAATGAGCGTATAAATTGCGAATAGGGTAACTTAAATACCCGAGTCATTCGTTTAATTACACCTAAAGTACAAAATACATTACAAAACATTTTACAATAACCGACATAAAAGCGTCCTTTAAAGGTAGTTTACCCTATAAATGATTTCAGAAATCACATAGCACGCAAATATTTGCAGAGCATTATAGACCGTGACACCGTTCAGTATTCATGGTATTGAATCAGCATTACCCGTTTGCACTGCTGTCTAGGAGCGCAAATATTAATTAATCTGTCCGGTTCATTTATGGGGGCTGTTACCCGGCTCACCCGCTTGTGTGCCAAATTAAATTGTGTTTTGTTTTCGCCTGAAATCTTATTTATTATGAATCGCTTGTGTTTAATCGTTTGAGTATAATATGTTGATTGAATGTTAATTTCAAGTGTGTAATAAAAAATAAAATAAAAACAATTTATAGATACCTCTTCTCGTCTTCAACCCATTAATGGTCCACTACTGTACACGGGTCTCTCATCATCATTGAGAAGACCTAGAGATACTCGACCATGCTGCTCCAGTGCGGATTGGGGGAGGAGTTAGTTTCCACAAGTACCGGAGAGTTTTCTTGCAAGCTGAGGTCGTCCGACATGGCATGCACCAATAACAACAGGGAATATTAGTGATTGTTAGTCCTAGTTGATGTTAGTAATTGCCCAGTTAGTAACTGCTGGTCGAGTCTCGTTCCAATTCGGTGACAGATGCGTTGCTACCTCTGAGGACTCTGAGATGGTCGCCTCTAAAAAAGTGAAACCGGGTCCACACCGGATACTAGATGTATATAAACGTTATATAGGTAATCGCTGATGTACTTATATAGCCCTACTTCAGAGCTTCAAAGTCGTACAGTCATTCAACTCCCTTTCATCTGAAAATAGTTTTAATCTAAAAGTCAACAGAGCCGCCCGTGATCTTTCATTACGCTTTATCTCGATGTCATTCCAACTTTGTAATGGAAAAGGTGACGTACAGACATCAGATTACACTTCTATTAGGTATTAAAGGAGTTCAAAGACATCTAACACTATTAGTACGTGGTAAGGATTTTATTATTGCTTGGGATAAGTATTTGAGGACTGAGATAGAAAAAAGGAATCAACTGAAAACCATAATATTCTTTATGTCAGATGTGACCCGAACTTAATCGTTTATTTCAATTATAGTCTTGTAAATCTGCGATGTATTTAATTGTACTAATACATTTTTCATTACAAAGTAGTTTACTTTGTTTTGTTGGGTAATTATCAACTTTGAATTGGAAAATTATTTTATATCTTGCTTTCTTCTCTACTTCTTACTTGTACATAGATGTTGCAGGTAACTCTCCCTGCTGATAACTACTCATTCTCCCATCAAAAGGTTCCTTTTGTTGAGACTGTTCACTTCCTTTCCTCGATATGAGAGGTTTGGCATCCGGAATGAATGGAGTTATGGGTTTGTACTTAATTTTCGTCTCCGGTTTTACAATCTCTATATTTATAGGATAAGTGCACTCCGCTAGACCTATTTCTTGCACTGAAAGAAGTTATGCTCTGCAGAACAAATATACATTTAATTCAAACCTTCTGTTTGTTTTGGTTATGGCTTGCGAACATGTTTTAGGACTTTAGTCCTATCCAAAAAATTACAGGTTTAACGCCGTTTTCATTAGTCTTTATATCCATAAGCTTATATAAAGCTTATATAAATAAGTACTTACACTTCGCAAATCGTTTTGTTATTTGCGAACCAATTAACAACTACCTACAACAATCATACCCATTGATTGTTATAAATTTACCTGAAATACTCAATGAAAAGTGTCTCTTAGATTTTTAAAAGTTGCTATAATGTATGCTAAACACCCCTAATAATATAATAAATATACTGATTTACTGAATCGTTCAGAGTTCAGAGGATTCAAAAATTCAGAGGAACTAAAAAAATTCCATTTCAAACTTCGATCAGCTACAGTTGAAATAAACAACGAAATATAAGTCTAAAAGGTATAGTTAAACTCACACAGTAGTAAAAACAAAACTGAGCCAAGACAAATGGAAAAAACGGTCCACATTGTTCTGCAGCTGGACATTTTATAACGTAACATTGAAAAGCGAATAAGTTCTGAAATCGAAGCGAACTCTTATCGGTAGAATTTCATTTCCTTTTTATATTGAAACCGGTATTTTTTACAACTGTTTTTAAATTACAAAGAAATTTCTGCAGAGTTATTGAATGAAAAAATTGAAAAGGATTTTACGTACGCTTTATTATGATGAGTTTTATATGATTGAAAATATAATGAGTCAGTAACTTTTAAAAAGTTTTTTTTTTGTCATTATTGAAACCCGCTGTCCCACTGCTTGCCATGGGTCTCTCATAATGTGACTATTTGGGGTTATTGAGACTACTAAACGCTTTCTATACCTAAGTGATGATTAGCGGACAATACCTTATACTTCTTATATACATACAATTATATGTTCTATACCTACTTTGATGTTTTAAATGTCTAGATGGAACATCGAATCCGCGCAAACGTGTCAAAAAATTGTGGCTAACTGTTGACCACAATTTTTATATCAATACGCACACATAGACAATAGACGAACGGGAAAAACATCGTCTGCACGCACACAGGCTTGATATTGTTGCCTTGTTTTTTTGTTTTCATTGTAGGGCGACGCTCAATCTAGATATTTAAAACATCAAAGGTTCTATACTAGTAACCTTCCTTGCATTAGGATTTTTTATTAAAAAAATATCAAAACAAAAAAGTGTTTGCTCCGTTTTGCCCTATGATAAGATAGCGTAATGGGGTAAGTGGAAAGATGAGATAAGATAAAATGACGATAACCTATTCAAAAATCGAACTTATTTTAAGATCACCACAATTTGCCGAATACACGCAAAGTATATACATATACACAAGTAGTTTATCTTCAAACAAAGTTACCAAGACATCTTGTAACTGTGCACGCCGTTATCGCGCCCTCTACCTATGCAGACTAGAACTCACACTAAGATTTTCTTCGGAGTTCCAAGGATGATACTGTGCGTTTGTGTGCGTTCCACGGCGCGTATGTACGTGGCACGCACACTATCAAGCTTCAGCTCTTCCGAGTGTGAAGATCGCCTTCTCTTCTTGGGCTACGATGCTCGAATCATCAAGTTTTCATTTCAACAAGCCATTTCGCTCCCAATTGCGTAACTTTTATAGAGAAAGAAATAAACATATTTCAATGTAACATTTTTATTACACCGTAAACTTGGAAGGAATTTGTTTCTGCAGATTAAGTTTAATGAGGGATTCTACTCCATTTGTTGTCGGCCAAGTATTCGGTTAATTAAAAAGTTGCAAAGTTTTATTATTCCACTGTTAGCGTACTTTTACGAACTGCCGAAACTTGAACGTGTGAAGATTAAAAATGGTTGGAATATTTTTATGTAACTAGGGAAGGGAAACGAGCTGTATGGCTTGATGGTTAGTGGTTCACACTCATATTACTCATATAGGTACTTCATCACCAATACGAAGCCATATTTCACAAAGAGCTGCACTGATTATGATGCGGTTTTAACCAATATTATGTTTTAGCAAGCTAAGAGTGTAACATTTAAAGGTTTGTTATATTTCAAACAAACAAAATAAACGTTTATGAACCCACCGCTGTTAATTCCTATTCCTGGTCGGCAACGCATCAGCGATGCCTTTGGTGTAGGTACAATATCCACAACCGATGGTGATGTGGGTACCATCAGGTAATTTTGTCTGCTTGTTAGTCAACCATTAGCGTAAAAAGAATTAAAATTATATAAGTCTACATACTTATTAGAAAATAATAATGAAATGTGTCGATAACGTTATTAAATTCCCAATTATTCACTTTTATAAGGGGCGTATTTTAACGCTTTACTAACGCAGTAATTCCATAGAAATGCTGGTAATAAAAATAAACGCACACATTCATAATTTCTCACCCACGCAGCACAGTTGGATTCACGGTGCCGGGGATGACATACCTAAACAACACGAATATCAATTTCTAACAACCACGACCCGCTGAGAAACATTTATTTTGTACTTTAATAATTATCTACCCAGGCGGGAATCGAACCCGGGATCCCTCACTTCGCAGGCCACAACAAAAACTAAGTAAAGGGTTTTATTAATAAAATGGTTGGAATATTTTTATGTATGTAGGTAGGTTATTTAAATAAAAAATATGTTTTAATTACCTACGTTTTTTATTTACCTACAATTTCTGCCCAATCTGTAGACATATACATACATAGACATAGAAACTTTCTTAAATTATTTATTGATGATTTCTTTGCCTTCGTATTATGATTTCTGAACAAAATGCAACACTCGACATAGCGCACCCCAAAATCCAACCGTAGAATGCCCCCACACACTGCGACATTGTTATTTTACACCCACCCTCACAACTATAGCTAATCGACCGCATATTCTGACTTGCCCAACGAGCTTCGTTTATAACCAATATTCCAATGGCATCTTCGTACAGTTTCTCACAAATTCCGGCCTCGAATAATCTTGATATCACTTTGTCAAGTCTTCCTAAGAGCACACTACCCTTTCTGATAATCATTTCATGATATACTACCAGTATTGGTTCAGGTGCTCTCAGTACTTTGGCTTCACCATTCACGGCTGTAGCGACCTGGACTGGAGGAAGGAGTCCATCAAGAAGAACAGTGGCTCCTCTACTGCTCAACAATTGTACTATACAATCGTCAAAATCTAAGCAGCTCATTGATCTGTTTGCAAAGGTAGTGTACACTTCATCATCAACAAAAAAATTTGCATCATCTACTAGATACACAGGTTTTCCTGATTCAGATAATTGAATTGTACCTTCATACTGATTAGGAGGTCCTTGAATTGTTAAAAATGGATATAATTCTATACCTATATATGCATACATATGAAGGCAAAGTAACAAATAGAAAAAATTCAGTATCTTCTGTTTTAGTGTTCTGGCATGGTGCAGAGAACTGCCTCCAAAAAGAGTGCCCCAGGCATAAACAAACGTATTAGATAAAGATACTGCGTCCCTATCGAAATTACGGAAAATGTACCAAAGCAAAGAATAAAATATATAGAAGACGATGAATATGTATATTTCGTCAGTTTTTTTCATAAAAACCATCCACGATCCTTTATTTCTCTCCGTAGTATATACCCAAACAATTTCTTGCCTTGAATAAATGCCTGAATACGATACAATATCGTTATAAATTCTATAAAGTCCTCCAGCACAGATTTCTAAAGAACCATTGAGTACAAATGTTAAAAAAGAAAATTTCAAACGGGCATTTTCTGCATCAGCGTTTATGTGGTAGAATTTCAATGATGCATTGAGATGTTGAGCAGCTATTTTTAAAATTTCAACATCGGATCCCTCAGCGTCTTTGATGACATCATAATCCCTTAATGACTTGTTAAATGACTTAGTAAATGGGAATAATGATCCCAGTCCAACGTTTATAGGACAATTCATCCAATCTTTAGGCTTTTTATTAGGGAATACGCCGAAGATATCTCCTTTTGTATGTCCATTTTGACAAACATGCACTAATTTTGTGTCACTTTTAAAATCACAGGTTTTTGCATCCAATATATTTATGAAAGTGAAAATTTTGAAAACGTTTCTTATTTTATCGTCATAGATAAAATCAACCTGATAATCAGCAACTTCACTTGCTATAGTTTTTAAAGTGTCATTGCATTTGGTCATTATAATATCATGAAGTATTATAAAATATTTACTGTTCTCATTTAAAATTATATCCGTAATATCATTCAATGATTTGCATTTATCAACATGAGTTATTGTTATTGAATTATCTTCATACAAATATTTGGATTCAGCATTATAGCTCGTATTATTTATAAATGCTATTGGAATGCCACTTTGAACAACTTCTTCAGCTATTTCAATTAAAACAGGAGTTTGTGAAGAGTTTTCATGCTCGTCATTTTCATTCGATAAAATAGTCGCTTGGGATAAATTGTTTTTGATGATTAAATCTACCACGCACTGTGATATTCTTTTAGCGCTGATATCGGAAGTTTTCGGGAAAATGTTATCAATCTCACAATTCACTCCAAATACACCCAATAAAATAGTAAGAACTCGTCGTAAAAACATATTTTCTGACCAATGATCGGGAATATTATGGCTGAATTGTGCTGTCCTTTTATAACGTTAAAGTTCTATAGACTGAGTACATATTAGAAATTCCCCGTTACTGGAATTTTCCTATTTTCCGAGAAAAAGTTTTCATTCTTGCATCGTTGTGACCTGCTTATTTTATCCCTGGACTTAAGATAGCAAAAATGCGAGGCACGCGAATTGTCATTGTAGTAAAAACATTGTTAAGATACGACACCTAATAAAAATCTATTAATTAATTTTACGAAAACGTTACCCGAGATTTTAATTAATACAAGTTTAAGAACACTCGGTTGGAATGAAGTTATATTGTTAAACTTTAACTCTGGCCCTTGAACATCCGATATACGGCTGTAAATAATAAAACTGACGACCAATAAGCACACATCTACGACCAAGATATAATTATACTAGTAAATCCGCCCTCGCTTCGCTTCGGGAAACCAGTCCCTTCAAAAATCTCTATAAATTTTAACAAATTATGTTATTCCGATGTCTCAGCTATATTACTGCAAAGTTTCATAAAAATCCGTTCAGTAGTTTTTGCGTGAAATAGCAACAAACACACACACACACACACACACACACATACATCCTTACAAACTTTCGCATTTATAATATTAGTAGGATTTTTATCACGTAAAAATCTTATATTTTTAGTTTTCTAGCTCCCATGCTACCGTACGATAAAAAATTGTTTCAAAAATATTGTAACATTCATGTCTTCAAGATTCTGATAGAATAGGTCTATGTACAATTTTCTTTGTTAAAAGCAAGCTCAAATCGTAGTTACCAGTATATGTATCGATGTCGTGTTTAGTGGATTGAGCCCCTTACAACCAAAGCCTTTTACCTGAACACGGTGTAAGCCATAACTATCCCTCCGCTACACTTTAATTACGGGTCTTATCTAGATAGATACAACGCTACTAACTAATAGATACTTTAGCGGAATTGTAGGCTAAGAGCTTGCGACATAATACACAAAAAAAACAGTTTTCTTTTTGCGTGCGTGAGAAAAACTATTACAGTAGGTACAGTCAAATAAAAAGATTAAAACAAATTTCACAATCAACATTTAATATAACAATATGTGACAAGGCTTGGAAAAATATAACGTACGAACACTTGTCTATTTACATAGCACCTATAAAGAATACTCCATTGGATAAACAACATATTACAGCAATATGCAAAGGTGACGTACAAAATATTGGTAACATTCAACAATATGAAATACTTTTTGACTAGAATAAAATTACATTATGGTGGGGTACAATTATTGTCGTCTGTTCAATAATTAGATAAAAGGAAATATCTACTATTGTTGTTATTGTTTAATATTTATTGTTTTTATTTGATGACAAAAATTATGAAAAAAAATATAGTAGGTACACATTCTTTTTGTTCTGAGTAAAGGTTTTCAATGGTTTTTGCAAAAAACCAAGCAACCTTAAAAAATTACAGGGTTTAATGGTGACAATTAACAAATATGTAGGTAAAAAAAATTAAATACGTTCTGGGTTATGCATTGATTCCTTTGTAATTAATTGACCAAGTTCGTTTTTCAGGCGCCCAATATTTTTATTTACAAAAATCCTTCTTCCAATTTAAACGAAAAGGACTTAATTGCAGCAACAATAAGGTACAAAGTAAAAAAGCGGCGTTTTAATTAATCTTCCTTTCCGGCCCAAATGCTGTCTCCGTTCACTTCGGTCGTGGTACCAACGAACTTCTGTATCGCGGGCAGCTTGTAGAGGTAGACAGACAGGACTGAACCAGCTGTGGCCCCGATCCAGTACACCAAGGCGTGTTCCATGAGCGTGTGACCCTCGCAGCCAGCCTTCAGGGATGTGGCCAATACCGGGTTGAAATAACCACCTGAGTAATCGAACGCTGAAAGAGATAAATCTGTTGAATATCTAGAATCTAACTTTATAACCATTGATGACCATGAACTCGTAAGTTTGGATCAAGCAAATAATTGTCTAACATTGTTTTTATTTACCTACATATAAAAAATATGTTCAGATTACTTGAATTTGACAAGAAATAAGAATATAAATGACTTTTTCTAGATTTGTTACGATCCGCTAAATGCTTTTATTTCAAAACAATACGGATTATAATTTTTAAATACCTATATTTATGCGTAATTTGTGAGCCCGTATTTCAGTATTTGATTATACGCATTTTTAAGTTTAATAAAAATTAAATACTTCCTTGGGTTTAAAAATAATTCGTTCACTTAAAATAAAATCAAAGAATATGCAAAAGACTTTAATACAAAAAAATGTAAGCACGTTGAAACTGGACTTATTCAGCACTTTTCAGACAAGTAAAAGTAGGACACCATGAACTGGTAGGCAATAATTTTCTGCAACATGCGCGAAAAGCCCATTTTCCTTGTTTTGAGCGGAAAAACTAGTATTTCCTCGTTAAAAGTGAAACTGTGCTTAATTAAAATAGAGAGTCTTAATGAAACAATGCCAGTTTTTAGACCACTTTTAAAAGATTAAAGCTCGGTCCGTTGTGCACAATTTCTAAGGGCATAACGCTTTTGTTCCATGAAAACATCATAAAGAATTTTTATGTTCTTTACCGACAGCGTTTGAATTGTTCTAGCGAAAATAGCTTTCCAGCGAGCACCAGTTAAAACAATTTTTATATGCCAAAAACTGTTTTATTACAAAATATACTGTTTTCAATGTATTTTAAACTAAATAATTTCCAAATGCCGTTATATAACAGTCCATAGTGAAGTTATTTTGTATAATAAACGAACACAGAAACAAAATGCAACTAACTACAACACGATTTACATGTAAATGGAAATGCACGTGCAACATGAGTTCCTGTGAATGATTTATGGTGTTTCAGCTTTTAGCAAACATATTTGTAATTGGAGTCGGGTTGTTATTGCGATTTATTATTTGAAATCAATTTTTTCATTCTCAATGAATACAAAAGTTTCAGACTATTCTTATTTTCACGTATCATCATAGCCCGAGCAGAATTAATCTTGTAATCATATTGAAGGTTCTAATCTGCGCAATAGATTGATTATCAGTTTGGAAACTATTTATGTATACTATCTTATGTGCAATATTGTCTTATAGAATACTAATCATAATTATTTTAGAATACAATGAATAAATACAATGTAAAATTATTTAAGAAAACGTCTAGATTATTCTTTATTTCGTATTTTTTATTTCATCATTTGGAATCAGATCGACGGAGTCCCATAGGCATGGATTATTATATCATAGTCCAGAGAAACCTATAACATACTGAAATGGGGAAAGGTAATAAAAATGATATTGATGAAGTGGTAAATGAAGCGTTAGTGGACATTTAGTATTTTCACATTGTACCTTTTCCTAAATGGACTTTGCAAAAGATGGACACGCTTAGGTCATTGGCACTATTGTCGACATAGCGGTAGACGAATACCGTGTGTCTATTGAGGACCCCTGCAACATTGAACTCGAATGAGAATAGTGAGTCGTGAGTGATCAATGAGTTTAATGTCAGTGAAGCGTGAGCGTGAGTGAAGCGTGACTTGGCGTTTGCTCTACCATGCGCCCACGTTGGAAAATAATGAAATAAAGTTTTTCAGTTAATGATATGAGTCCAGCATAAATTGGCCCATGGAAAATTTTGCTTCACATTAAAAGATTTCTAATTGTCTTTTGTGTTTCATAGTCTATGTTATAGGTATGTTTAGACTAGGAACAAAAGTTTTCAGCCTGAATCTATTGAGCCATAAACAGTCAGTATCAAGTAAATAATAAGATTTGGATGCTCATATGAAGTAGAATATTTCTAGGTCTAACTATTCTTAATTTTATATATAACTCGCAGAATATATAAAAAGTGTATCAGAGGTAGATTTTTTTTTAATTTTGAGGAGGAACTTGGATAGCAAGATAAAAAAATGTTGAATTATATTACATTTAATTTTTAATATAGGTACTTAATCACTTATTACGTTTTTTAAAAAGACGAAATATATAATTTTTTTTTAATTTTTCAGCTTTGTTTGTTTTTATAATATCTGAATAACTAAAAAAGCTGCACATGGGACCAAAATTGCAGACATTTTTCAGAAGACAGAACTTGCTATTTTAGACAATATCTAGGGGCTGTGCAGTGTGTGTGTGTGTGTGTGATTAATGTAAGAAAACCATGGACGAAACAGATGTTAATAACGTGTTAGTTATGTTTAAAACTGACAAAGCAATTCAAAGCTAACCCTCAACAAACCATCTTTTGCAACGAAGCGATTAACTTTTATTTTCAGTCTCTTCAGCCCGCTCGACTTTAGCGGTCAAAGAATAGTTCGACAAAAGACCTTTCTTTGTCTAGTTAATAATGAAATATTGAGGTATTTTCCAAGTAATAATCTCATTCGAACGATAAAAATATACTTCAGAAGTTTTTTTACAATTTTAATTTTAGGAATAGGTACCTATACCTACCTAATACTTGTGTCACCTCATTATTAATGCAAAAATATAAAAATAACACTATTTATTTTGTTTTTAAAAATCTGGTTAAAAATATGTTCCCAGAAGTCATGACATTCATAACGTTATTCTTGGATAGCCTCAAATCTATACACATGGAGAGTAAATAAAATAACATCAACAAAATAAACGTTAGCCTGAAAATCGGTAAAATTCAAATAACTTCTTACCAGCAACAACGAGAGAAGTTCCGATGAAGGAGTCGATGGCGGTCGCGAACCGGGGGTTCAGATCCCCCAGGGACCTGGAGGCCAGCCGGCAGAGGCACGTGGCCACTCCCTCCACCACCGCGCCGTAAATCACTGGCACCTGGAAATGGGTTGGATATTTTACAAACGGTTAAGTCCTGATCGAAAGTCAACGATAGGGGACTGTAGGTGATTTATTTATCTATTAGGCCCTTTACACACTCCGCTATTTATTATCTACGCGACTTCAACACACAGTTCGCCGACACTGACGTTGTTCACTGACAAGACACGCATCGTAGACTGTGTCGTAGACGCGTCGACTCACAAGCGACGCATAACATACCTGAACAAGATCCTAGGCGCTTGCAAATAGCGTTGTGTGTGAGCGGCCTAATTATACTACACTCCGTTCGCGTACGATATGGAATTCGTATAATATATATTGGTATTCGTATAGCAACCCACACAAATGCCAGCTTTCCGCCCCTGAGACTAAGGTTCATTTAAGAATGATGACGAGAATTGTAAATGCCTTAAGCGCGAATTTTGCTAACAATCTAAATTGAACTGTGAGCACACATTAAAAGGTTATTTTTAGCGGGAAATCTCATATCCTCGACGACTCAAGTATAGAAACTGCCCTAGCCTCACTTAGGACTTAAGACCGCCTTTTGTGTTTTTTGTTTCCAATCGTCTTCCGTTGGTGACGTATAAAGAGTATTATTATTATTAGTCTAAAACCATCTCCTTAATTAATCATCGTGGTCCAGGTTTGAGTCTAGTTCTAGGTCGACCACAGTTGTCATGAGCAACAGCGGAAGGGTGGTGCTGCATGCTCGTTTACTACCTTACTTCCATATAATTATATTTTTTATCACGATTACAATTACGATTACCTACATCTGGAGGTAAGGAAAAGCCCGCAACATGAACGCTATAACGCTATAAGTAACTAACTGCCCTTTTGCCCATCTCTGCCCAACATCAGGTTTTTCTGTAAATTAATCACGTTCCGCGCCTCAAATTCACGTTTTACTTAAATTTTGTTCGGGCAACTTTTCAAGAAGTTTGTAATTTTGTCAGACGAAACGAGTTGATGAATCTCACGTACTTTGTGAAATAATTTGACGTTCCCTAGGTAAAGTTTATTACACAAATCTTATTTAGGTATACGGTGTAAAATATAAATTTCATATAAATATAATTAAGTACCTACTGTAGGTATAAGAAATTAAAATAAGATACTTACAGGCAATTGTCGTGTTAAGTAATGTAACATTCAAAATTCTAAAATTACGTCACTTAATATTATGAGTTCGATTGTATTTATACCTAGTAATTTTTCTTCAGCCAATGATTTTTAAAAATTAAAATTACAATGCAATAAAATTAGCCATAGCAACCAAGTAGGTAAGTAATTGGGTCAAACTTAGAAATATAATACTCGTATAATAAATCAGAACAAGTTTTGTTGCAAATTGTTTATGTTCAAATTAACAATCACTTTATCACGTGCGTACCTTTATTTTTAAAACACGGGTGCTCTCTTTTTATTAACCCCCGACGCAAAAAGAGGGGTGTTATAAGTTTGACGTGTCTGTGTGTGTGTGTGTGTGTCTGTCTGTCTGTCTGTGGCATCATAGCTCCCGAACGGATGAAGCGATTTCAATTTAGTTTTCGTTGTATTAAAGGGGACTTACGGGCGCGTGTTTTTAGATATGTTTGATGAAAATCGGTTGAGCCGTTTAAAAGTTATTGGGGCTGAAAGGGGAGAAGAATTTTCATTCTGTCTCTTTGTGGCATCATAGCTCCCGAACGGATGAAGCGATTTCAATTTAGTTTTCTTTGTATTAAAGGGGACTTACGGGCGCGTATTTTTAGATATGTTTGATGAGAATCGGTTGAGCCGTTTAAAAGTTATTGGGGCTGAAAGGGGGGAAGAATTTTCATTCTGTCTCTTTGTGGCATCATAGCTCCCAAACGGATGAAGCGATTTCAATTTAGTTTTTTTGTATTAAAGGGAACTTACGGGCGCATATTTTAAAATATGTTTTATGAAAATCGGTTGAGCCGTTTAAAAGTTATGGGGGGTAAAAGCGGGGAAGAATAGCCGAATGTATGCAAATATACTCGTGTGGGGTCTCAAATGAAAGGGCACAGTAAGAGAATATTTATGACTTAATCGAGAATATTCTTACCTATAAAAAGTATAAAATAAAAATTAAATTAAAAATTAAAAAAACCCCCGACACAAACATTTAAAAAGTAAAAAATAATATCTCTAAAAATAATACGTTGCGTTGGGGGACCGCTCCATTTACTTCTAACTTTAACACAAAAAAATATTGATAAAATATTGTTACGTGTCAGGAGTAATGGGTTCGAGAAAATGCCAAAATGTACCACAAAGACTTTATTGAACTCGTAGAAACACAATTACACACTGTACACAGTACACACCACAACACTATGCACGTAGGTACTCGTAAACACACTCGACGAACACTGTATCGCTCGTAGAAATCACTTAACTTCTCACTGGTATCGCTCGTAGGTATCGCTGGTATCTTCCTGGTTCCGCTTCCGAAACTAGAATGTCTGCACTTGACCGATCGCCCCTTTTTATACCACTCACGCACCATTCATGGCAATCGAGAATATTCCCGCGAAGTCCGGACCTGCGTCGAAATAAAGATTCGAGAACGTTCCTTGCAACCGACTTTCGCCCGTATGACTATTGCCGTAATGGTCGAAGCGTCGTGCGTACGGGCAAGCGCGCTATTGTTCTATTGTTGACTCGACATGTTTATGGCCCCTATTGTTTATTGTTTTGCGAGGTGATACGCCAGGGCTGTCACATTGCCCCCCTCTTAGTCATGCTCGTCCCGAGCATTATTCGATCCATGAAATGGTGCCAATCTGTCCACGTGCACGATCTTCGGCTTTCTTCTGTCCCCCTGTCTGATTCGGTAGGTCACGTCGTTAATCCTCGTGACAACTGTGTAAGGGCCTTCCCATCGTGCTTGTAGCTTCGGAGACTTCCCTTTCTTCCGCAGTGGATTGTGCAACCATACAGAATCTCCCTCCTTGAAACCATGTTTCCGAGCATCGCGATCGTAGCGGGTTTTCATCTTTTCACTGGTCTTCAAACATTGCTCCCTTACAAGATCATGTGTCTCATCCAATTGTTTCCGTAAGTCCGCGATGTATTCAACTGTTGGTTTCGGGGCATCTGGCGGTGTTCCGGTAAGCAAATCCAACGGCAGGCGCATTTCTCTTCCGAAGTTAACTTTAGCGGGTGTAAATCCCGTAGACTCGTGTATGGCAGACCGATATGACATCAGGAACAGAGGAATGTACCGATCCCAGTCTCGCTGATGTTCCTCGACGACCTTGGCCAAGTGATTTTCCAACGTTTGGTTGAATCTCTACACCATGCCGTCAGATTGAGGATGCGCCGGTGTGGTACGTGTCTTATTTATTCCCAAAAGTTCACACATCTCCTGGAATAACGTCGACTCGAAGTTCCTGCCTTGGTCGCTGTGTAACTCCAATGGTACACCAAAGCGGCATACTACCTCCTGGACAAGTTTCTTGGCCACGGTCTTCGCCTCTTGGTTCGGAGTTGCAAACGCTTCCGGCCATTTACTGAAGTAGTCTTGAACCACTATGATGAATCTATTCCCGTCTTCCGTCTGAGGGAATGGCCCAGCAACGTCTATGGCGATTCTCTCCCAAGGGGCTCCGACGTTGTACAACTGTAGTTTCCCTTTGGATCTAGTGCGGGGTCCTTTCACTGAAGCGCACACTGTACACTTTCTGCACCAATCTTCAACGTCCTCTCGACATCGCACCCAATAAAAGCGTTCTCGTATCTTTACGAGGGTCTTCTTGATGCCGAGGTGCCCACCGGAAGTGCCATCATGTACCAGCTTCAGCAAATCAGCCACTTTACTTCTAGGGACAACCATTTGCAGGGTTCGTTCCCTTCCGTTGAGTGACTCCCAGATCCGGTAAAGCACGCCATTCTCTAGTGTAAGGCTGTCCCACTGAGCCCAGTATGCCTTAGTCGTCGCGCTTGATGTTGATACGTCACTCCACAGGGGCCTCTGTCCTTTGGCTTTCCATTCCATGATCAAGCTGAGGTCTTTGTCTTCCTTCTGAGCTTGGCTTACTTGCTCCGTTCCCCAAGACTCGTCTAGGTCCTGCATCCTTATCACCCTGACCTCTTCTTTACCCTCATGCTTGAAGCAACGTCGACCTTCTTCGGAGCATGGGCGTTGTGACAGGGCGTCGGCATTCTTCGGCTTGGGCGCCTTCGGGGTCTTCGTAGGAGGCTTGGCGGTCTTCGTTGCGGTCTGAGCAGCGGCGGCGGCTATTAGCTCCTGGGTGTCGACCTGGGTAGCCGTCGAGATCTTCGTAGGAGTCTTCGCGGTCTTCTTAGCGGCGGCAGCGGCGGCGGCGGCTTCTAGCTCCTGCACTTGCGTAGCCCTCCACACCGATTTCAATTGTTTCCGTGTCCGGCAGCTAAGCCTAATATGACCTCGTTCACCGCATCCGTAGCAGATAGGCCCGGTACGAGGTTGAATCGTCGCTACGACTTCGCGCACCTTATAACCTTTACAGTCGCTTCGTACCGCTTCTACTTCAAGGGCATGCGCTAAAGCTGCTTCCAATGTTGCGTGATGCCCCAAGCGCACCGTTGCTCTCACCTCGGGATCCCGTATTCCGCTGACGAACGCCTCTAAAACTCTGTCTTCGACCGGTGTGGAACTCGATGCATAGGCTCGGCGTACGAGGCGCTCGATCTCCGTAGCCCATTGCTGTAGTCCTTCGCTCGACTTCTGTACTCGGTCTTTAAGTTGCGCGCGGTACACGTGCTCCAGGTGCTTTTCCCCGTATCGAGCTTCCAAGGCCTTAAATAGCGACTCCAAGGTGCGTCGCTCGGCGGGCAGGTTCTCAAGCACCAGCAGTGCCTCTCCTCGTAGAGCTAGTGTGAGTGCCGCCAACGAGTGCTCGTCCTCCCAGCCATTTCCACTTGCAACTACCTCGAACTGGTGCTTGAACGCCGTCCACGAGGTCGTGCCGTCGAAACTTGGGACCTTAAACTTCGGGGCCCCAGGGCATGAACTAGTTGCTGCCGTGCCCACAACCTTTATTTTTTGCAGCTTGTGGTCCAAATCCACGAGCCTAGTTTCGTGGGAGTTTAGTAACGCGTCATGGTTTTTGAGGGCTTGGTCGTGCTCGGATGTACGCGATTTTACCAGTTCCAGGTCTTCCTTTACGACGTTCAGTTCTCCCTGGAAACCATCCAGCTTTGCATCGATTGTCCCCAGTTTACTTTCCAGGCTCTTCATGGCTTCGCGCTGGCTCTCCATTGCTTCGCGCTGGCTCCGCTGCATGGCTTCCATCGCTGCTAATAGGGCGGCCATATCAAACGCACTCGGTGTCGGCGCTGATGCAGGTGATGTAGTTGAAGGTCCGGTGGTGGCCTCCGTTTCCGTTCGGTCACGCCCGGGTGACTCCATCCGCGCGGCATCCAATGCTGTCTGCCGTCGCGTACGAATCCCGTCTTCACTTTGCGGTACTACAGGCATCCCGCTTCTGTCACCAATTGTTACGTGTCAGGAGTAATGGGTTCGAGAAAATGCCAAAATGTACCACAAAGACTTTATTGAACTCGTAGAAACACAATTACACACTGTACACAGTACACACCACAACACTATGCACGTAGGTACTCGTAAACACACTCGACGAACACTGTATCGCTCGTAGAAATCACTTAACTTCTCACTGGTATCGCTCGTAGGTATCGCTGGTATCTTCCTGGTTCCGCTTCCGAAACTAGAATGTCTGCACTTGACCGATCGCCCCTTTTTATACCACTCACGCACCATTCATGGCAATCGAGAATATTCCCGCGAAGTCCGGACCCGCGTCGAAATAAAGATTCGAGAACGTTCCTTGCAACCGACTTTCGCCCGTATGACTATTGCCGTAATGGTCGAAGCGTCGTGCGTACGGGCAAGCGCGCTATTGTTCTATTGTTGACTCGACATGTTTATGGCCCCTATTGTTTATTGTTTTGCGAGGTGATACGCCAGGGCTGTCACAATATGATAAGTCTTGGGTAAATAGGCATGTGATACTTATGAAAAAAATCGTAGATAATGAGTAGTTAGGAGCGGTCCCCCAACGCGACGTATTATTTTTAGAGATATTATTTTTTACTTTTTAAATGTTTGTGTCGGGGGTTTTTTTAATTTTTAATTTTACTACCGGAATACGAGGATGTAATTAAAATATAAAAGCAACGGTTAGGCTACATACACACTGTAGCAGTAACAGCACACACACTGAAAACCATGCATGTGCCCTGACGGACTCTAGTGCTAGCGTCCATGGAAACGCTGCCTTGTCTGGAGAGGACACATATTATATTGCACCGATATGTCAAACCGGCAGAAAGTTCTACCAGTCTTCATTCAGTGCCTGTGAATTGCTAGGGAGCAATTGTTACACTTTTGAACACACTCAAGCACTTGTTACAATTTTGAACACTCAAGCAATGTTACAAATTTATGTGAACACGCTATGTTACAATTTTGTACACGTCAAAATTACTATTTTTAACACCATGCCTACAAGCGTTCATTGACTTAAAGATAAATAAAATCGTTACATACTTAATATTTTGAGTTTTTATCTTGGTTTTGTTAATGCTTGACTGCAGTAGTATCTGAACAATTTAACATTTCAGGGATTTGAACCTGGTAACCGAGCGTGAAAGTCGTCTTCCAATCCGCTACACTGAACCGCCGCCATTCAACGCTATACATTTTGCAATCCAATTTCGTTAGTATCGCGCTAAAACGGCGAATCGGAAAAATCGTTAGATCGCCGACACCAACCGCACCAACAGAACAGTTTCCGAGTCAAAGCTGAAGGGAGTTATGAATCTCAGTTTGGGTTTCACGTATGCAAAATATTTTGTTACGTGCAAATAAAGTCGTTTGAATTCGAGGATATAGAAATTTTGTATGGCAATAAAAGCATTTAAAGAACCCCATCGACCTAAAATAATGAAATTTTACAGTACAATAAAAAACTATTACAAACGAAACGAACTAATTACTTATCAAGTTATACAAGCTAATACAAGAACCCTTGGTACGCGAGTCAAAACGCTAGAACACAAGACGTATTATTAATATCTTGAGTGCACTTCAGCCACACCTCCTATAGCCAGTTGGCTGTTGGTGAGGGTGAGCCGAAACAATTCATCTAATGGACAGCGATAGTCGACATCCATCCAACTGACGGCGCTGACTTTGATAAATGCGGTGGCATATTTATGGCCAAACATGTCGTGTGTCGTAGCCACTGGCCTGTTGATATTATATCCGTGGAGAGTTTATTCTGTGTGCCCCACACTAGGGTTCCCTGTGTCGTGGGTGCCATGCACAACACACTAGACAAGGACAAACACCCAGACCGAGAACGGAAATTTAAACTCGTCATTCAAATTTCCGCCTCGCTGGGAATCGAACCCAGGACCTTCGGAACAGCGATCCGGCGAGTTTACCATTGCGCCATCTAGTCAACGTTAACGTTGACAGATAGGTTTTGACTGGTCTTATTTATAGTTTTGTAAACGTGGTAATAAATCCAAATTCAGTTGAATTTATCTATACCTACTATAATATATTATTATAAAGCTAAAGAGTTTTTTTGAACGGGCTTATCTCAGGAACTACTGGTGCGAATTCAAAAAATCTTTTTGTGTTGCACAGTCCATTTATTGTGAAAGGCTTTAAGACATATAAAATCACGCTTCGATCATTAGGACCTGAGCTACGATGAAACATATTGTAAAAATGGAAAAACATTTAAGTTTCCTGAAGCGAAGTGAGTGGTCACTGGTTTATTCATACAGGTAGGGATTATACACGTCATTTTTTTGTTATGCCGCCGATTCGCACAAATACAATGCTTTATTTATAATAGAGGAGAAGAAAACTTCTTTGTACGTCTTTTAAATCAATAATACTAGATACCTACTACATGTACACTATATTTTTCATACACATTTAGAATAGCAAAACGGTTCCAGAGCTGGTAATTTCCTTGCATCTCTTCTTTTCTATATTTAATGATAGGTTATTTTGTCATAACATTTTTCGACAGTAAATATATGTAGGCATAATCAAGAAGTTCCATTAGAGCACATGCTACAAAACTGACAAAAATATTTGTTTTGTCAGTCTTTCATAAAACCAAAATCCTGTCGAGTTAAAAGCACCAGAGCGGCTTATGGCCCGGAGCCAAAAATAATACGTCTTTATATGACGATTTAATTTGTAAATCGAATGTATTAAATATGTGTCATGAAATGATTTTGCAGGGCAAACCCACTAATCACTAATGCAACCTTTGTACAATTATAGATAGGTACCTACTATCATTGCGTTAAAATTGTTACATTATTTGCTTATTGTGTTGTGTAAAGTTGTTATATATCAACAAATAAGTTCTCATGATTCATGATCGAATAACTACTAGGTATTTCAAGAAGATTGTTACTTCACTGTTTAGAACTAATTAAGAATGAATTGTTCGCGGTTCAAACAACTCAAGGTAATTAGCATTAATTAGGTAGGTATGTTAATTATAAATTTTTGTAATTCATTCGTATCAGTTGAATGATCAATAAAATCAAATAATTCGATTGGAATAATTTATCGCGTTTCGCTTAACTGAATCGATTCAATGAAACGTAAAAAACCACTGACAAAAATTATGTGGCATTCAAAAAAATACGATATGCTCATCACCGTGTGTAAATGTTCATTAAGTACAACCTCCTGGTATAAATTTTTGAATGGATGAAGCCTCTTTAGATCTTCTCTGTTTGATGTTTAGTCCCGTTTTCTGGCTGTCTGTTCTGGTGTTTAAAGATAGCCCCGGGACACAGTAATGTCCTGTATGTTTTAAAGTGACCCTAAAAATTAAGCTTTTCACTAAAATATGATTTAGCAAAGGGGGGGACAAAGTACTTACTTCTTGCACCCTACGCTCATTCAGTTGTAAATGTCCACAAAACCTGGTTTACGAACAATGCCCCCTCTGAACCGAAATTAAAATGGTGATGTTAGGTATCCTAGCCCCCTAATTTAAGAATACATGCAGCACTCACAAAGGCGATAATGACTGATGCGGAGAGAAATGCCACTGACCTGTAAATCAGCTTTGCAGTCCTCATAAGCCCTGTCCTTGTGCGTGTCAGATATCTCCAACGCCCAGTACATCTGGATGTATTTGAAGACCAGGATCCCACCAGTCAGCTCCGCCCAGGTCTTCAGGAGAGCCTTGCGAATATCACCTTTTCCTGAATCCAAATACATAGAATGTTAAAAAACAAAAAAAAACCTATTTCAATATCAACAAATTAAGTACTAAATGAGGAAATTGAGTAACGCAATTTTCACTAACGCAATTTAAGTAAAAAAACGTACAATTTACAAGAAAATAACCAACTTCAATAAGCACAGGTAACTCAAAAACTACCCGCCAGATGTCGCTCTTTACATGGGATTCGAATGAAAAAATAATTATAAATCCACTAACTCATTTTTAAAATAACAAATTCAATTTATTTGAAGCTTTTTAATTTTTTTGAAATAATAATTCAAAACGTTTTCGCAAAATTATTAATACGCCTATTCGATTGTAAAATGACATGGATAATTACGATACTGGGTAATTATTGTGATTAAATAAACAAAATTTACATTTATTGAGGGATAATTGCAAATTTCGTGTATATCGTATTTCCAGTTGATTGATATCATTCAGATTCAGATTTAATTTCATAAAATGGGATGTGTTGCTGAACTTGCTGATATGTTATGAAATATATAAGAGGCCATAGCCCATTTAATAAATGACTGATCAAATGACGACTGAGTAAATGTTTAACGAACAAATAAGTATAGCTGTGTGCGCACCGCACGGCGCCGTAGGCGTAGGTCACATTGAAAATCAGCGAGCCTCGCTGAATGTTACCTTTTTCACATACCATCTGCACGGCACTGCGTTGTTTTTTTTTTCTTTTGTTTTAGTGAGTAGTATAGATTTAAGAAACATTATTGCAGCAGTGCTTTGTGTTTGAAATAAATGATTTTTCTTTCTTTCTTTCATTCTGTTAAATAGATATACTTGTGTCATTCACTCGTCGCGAAATATTGAAAACCATTTACATAGGGTAGTTTATAGCATAGTAAAATAAGAAATATAGTCAGCACACATTCGTTAAAAACGGATTTTGCCTATGCAATGCCGCGGGTAACAGCTAGTCTTTTATTTTCATAATTCTACTCATTGATAACTTTCACTGTTCATGCCAAATGTTTAAGTATGGAAGACTAGTAAATCTGCCCTCGCTTCGCTTCGGGAAACCAGTCCCTTCAAATTTCTCTATAAATTTTAACAAATTATGTTATTCCGATGTCTAAGCTATTTTACTGCAAAGTTTCATGAAAATCCGTTCAGTAGTTTTTGCGTGAAAGAGCAACAAACACACACACACACACACACACTCACTCACTCACATACATCCTTACAAACTTTCGCATTTATAATATTAGTAGGAAGTAGGAAGTAGGATTTTAGAGAGAAACTATTAAAGAGGGTCTTTATCGCAATTGAATCCAATAAAACGATTAAAAAAATTGTCTGCTTGTTTGTTCAACTCGATACATAAGTAATATAAGTATTGTAGGTAATTGTGCATGAAAGCAAAGCCGCGAGCAACAATGTCGAAAAGTAAGAGCTATTGATTAATGTGTTGAGTAACGCATTATACGGTACTAATAATAGTTAGGTAGGTATTCGTATTACTACCATTACTGTTGCAAGTCTTCCTAAACGTTGGCAGTCTATAGAAAATGATATTGCAGATTTTTTTATAGCCTGAGGGGCTGACGTAAAAGCAGACGAGCCACCTGATGGTACCTAAGTGATATAAACAACATGGAAAACTTTTATGGAAAACGTAAAATAAAAATATACACATTTATTATGTCATATTTTATTTATCTGAATGTCAGAAATAGATTGCGCCATGTTTTTAATTCACAACTTTCCGCTAGAGGGGGTCACCTCCGAAGTTATACCTGAGTCGCCGTCAATATTGGGATTGGCACTTCCCTCTAAAAATCATTTTATCACCTGCACTTCAGTTCCAATAAGCTTGTAAGTAAAATTTACTTAACTTATAGCAGTTTAGATTCTCGGCGGAAAGCTGCCATTTATGTGTGAACGAATTCTATATCAAATGCGAAAGCAACGTCATACATGGGGTAAATGCTTAAAAAAGTAGTTTTGGTAGTATATTCAGAAAACAAAGCTACCAACGGATCACAAATTTTAAGCAAACTAGTACCCGGGGGTGTAACTCAGTGGTAGAGTGTCTGCTTCGCATGCTGAAAGTCCTGGGTTCAAATCCCAGCACCTCCAATATTGTTGATTTGAGACTTGTTTTGTCTAATTTTTTTCCATTTATTAAACAACATGTAACTGCCCGCGACTCCGCTCGCCAACGTTAGGAATGAGCCACTGTTTTGTTATGGCAATTTCAAAACAAAAAACAAGTACTCTTTCGCGTAATTGCATTCCGTGTGCTCTTTATTTTGTAGTCCAGGGGAATTTTGAAATATCATAGAAAAAAATAATTGTAATTAAAATATTCCTATTGACTTGGAGTAAACCAGGGCCAATGGATTTTGGCAATATTTAATTCTTAATTTGAAAATGTGATTGTTTGTTTACATGAAATTTTGATAGCTTGATGTTGAATTTTAGATAATTTATTACCATAATTAGAGTTTTTATCTACTTAAATATAATAAATTGCATCCCACACTTAACTATTTACGATAATTTTATTTATTATTTTTATTGTTATCTTATTATTGTTATCTTATTCTCTTGCTGTTACACAAACTCTTTATTACTTTACTTTTATTTTCTACTTTTTACTAAGATTGTTTGTTAAAGCGTGTTTTTGAGTACCTAATTACTTATACTAATTATAATATTATTTTTATACAAAACAATCATCAATTTTTAAAATCTACGTTCATTAGGTAGGTACATTACAATATCAACAGGATAGAATTCCTCTTATCTACTTTACCAACGGTAACCTTACCACACACCACATTCTCCACGGGTCCTTACCTTCAATGACATCCTCAATGTGGGTGTAGGGGCAGGCGGTGGCCTCTCCCCAGTTCAGAGACCACCAGATGGTCAGCGCGAACAGGAAGATTGCATACGTTGCCACGCCGAAGTTGTCCGCCACTGGAAATATGGACGTATCAGTTATCATTTTGTACACAATTATATTACAACTAGCAGAAGCTACTAAATTAGAAAATTTTAGTATACCTACCCATTCTAATTTATACAATGAAGAGTACCTACTCTATTCTATTCTAGTAGTAGATAAATAGTAGATAAACTAGTAGATAAATTAACTAAGTATAAACTTAAATTTTACTATTTGCACTTCTCTACGTGAATTTTAACTATGCCAAATGTTACGCTCCCTTGTGTGTGATAATATTTTTAAAAGAAGTAAAAAGTTATCTCTTAAAATATCTACTGAAATTATTTATAGATTCTCTCCATTGTATAGGCTTGGCCCTTGATACCTACTCCAGTCAGCTCCATTTTAAGCAGCTTTTCGACAAGTTTTTCTGCTACTTTGACAACCACATCCAATCCATTAGAACATACTCGTAATATGATTGATCATACACTCCAAAACTAAAATTAGGTACTGCTTACAAGAAATAACATATGAGTGTATGTACACAGTAGGGTTGCCAAAAAATATACAACTACAAAATGATACTTATTTGAAAAATAAATAAATTAATTAAATAAGAAAATAAATATATTTACAAGCATCTATAATTACAAAATTTCGGACAAACGTTTCTATTTTTATATATTTTTTGCTACGATTCTTTTTGCAAGTTTTCTATGATTAAACTCAAAACAACAAAATCACATATAAAACGACAAAAATACATTTGGTCGGATAAAGTTGAGTTGAGTATGAGTTAGTGACGGAAATATAGATTTTTAGTACTACTATGTTATTTTTCTATATAAATATAATACCATTAACTGAAGCACATCATATAATTATTACACATTACAGATGACACCCCTAGACATAGAAAACACATTTTCCGCAGTGAATCTGTAAGAACGTCTAGAGGGCGATATGACGAATCAAGTTTCATGTCTTTTGTTCCCATTGAATAGACATACTAGTGAAACACCAAGGTTGTGTCTGTGGTGTGTCCTATAACTACACTGTTGTTGGAGCGAATGCTATACATTAGAACTCGTGTGTAGACTATTGACATATGTACATAGAGATAAAGACAGTTGTTTAACGGAGGAACAGTGAGGAAAAGGGGTGAGATGAGATGTGATGAGGCCAAGTGTGGGGAGATTTATAACGTACTAGTAAACCCGCCCTCGCTTCGCTTCGGGTAACCAGTCCCTTCAAAAATCTCTATAAATTTTAACAAATTATGTTATTCCGATGTCTAAGCTATATTACTGCAAAGTTTCATGAAAATCCATTCAGTAGTTTTTGCGTGAAAGAGCAACAAACACACACACACACACTCACATACATCCTTACAAACTTTCGCATTTATAATATTAGTAGGATAGGATAGGATATTAGTAGGATAGTAGGATTACACAATTTCTCAATAGTTTTATGTTTATTTTAGACTTAGATAGATACTAATTAGAAAATCAAATAATTTCCCGTAGGAATGTCCCTGACTGTCTTCACAAACAGGTAAATAGAGTGAAGCAGGCAGGCTACAATCTAGGCTCCCTCTGATAGTTTCAAGTCAGTACTTGTCACTTGTCCCGGAAGCCATTTAATCGTCAAAGTCAGAATAATTAACAAGACAGTCCCACACATACCTTGTGCTATGAAAGACAACCTTGCTTTTTTATACTTATATCTTAAATAAACTACATAAATGAGAAATTATTAATTATTAACACAATAATAACATTATAATAACGTATCTACTTGGCTTAATCATCATCTCGCCCGACAAAAACTCGCCCGATCGGGCGACTTGGCACCTTTCAAATTTATCTGATATTTCTGTCGTCAACTCGCCCGACCATAAAAACTTATTAATGGGTTTTCCAAAGTAGTCGAAGAACATAAGAATCATCAATGAGACTTCATAATTATCATTATCGGCTGTAGGTATTATAATAGATATATCTATACTATGCCTTTACATCAGATAAATTATCGTAGTATTAAATGGAACATATTAATCACCAAATTAACAAATTTTCGCCACTAAATTAACTTTTGAAATAATAGACTAAGCATAATTTAATAAAAACCATTAAAGTACGAAGCCGATTCGCGTCAGTTAATGAGGAGCCCAAAACTGCCTTTGAAATGGTTTTGCGTTACCCTACGAAATTAAATCCTAAAGCTTAATTATTTATTAGAAGGCGTTAAAAGCTCGCGGGATTATTCACATTCCCATATTATTACCACGGAATTATACCGTGAAAATTCATTTGAGGAGCGAATGGTGTATGGAACGAGACTGAAGGCTGGAACCGGTATTAAATTTGTTTCATGTGGGAATTATCATGAATAATCTTTGTAAGAATGGCTAACTCACGCATGACGGGAATGTGAAATTCGACGCTTAAAAATTGAGAGGATGGATGGAGCTTTACGCTCAAAAAGGATAGAGCATACCAATTGTCAACAAATATAATTTATTTTATGGTTCCCGCAATATAGAACTACCGTTTCAAAGTAAAGAGTTCGAAATGAAGGTAAAAATAATAAAAGAGGTTACCAGACGAAAATTCTAGTATTGATATTCATATCTAGTCTCTCTCTGGTATAAATTCGAAGCTTTCGGAGCTTAAAAATAATATTTGTAGACGTTATTGCCAGAATCTCTTAAAGCGTAGTTCTTTGCATAGATTACGTCTAGGAATATCTATAAAATTACTAGGTAGGTAAATCATGTATCTCTACGGCTCTACGGCACATGAATAGTAGTGTTCTGCGGTCTCTACATTAAACTTGCCAATGACAATTGACAACTGTCATTAGCAAATTAAATCAGCATCCATTTGAATAACCTATCAGTAATTTTATTAATTCAATCCTATATACCTTAAAGAAACTTAATAATTAAAGTAATACTATATAATATACATTATTTTTTTGACAATTTTGCAATAAATATTCATATTATGACGCACCGTCACCAACTCTACCATTTCTGAAATTGCCTGTCTATATGATTCGCTATAAGTCAATAACGGCTTGATCAATTTTAACAGGACTTTCGTCGGAAAACAGAAGAAGTTATAAGTAATCACTACTATTAGCTCTGAATTCCTTCAGAATCAGAATTTACGTGACAATACCTCACACTACTCACACAGCCTCACAGTGAGCAATCAAGCAAGATAGTTACCAATAATAAGTTCGAAGCAGCATCCACACAGTTCAGCGGCGGCGATCGCCTCCTCAAACAGGAGTCGTATGAAGGGTTCCTTGATGACCTTCTGGACGACTCTTCGCGCGCAGTGCGCCAGCAGTGACGTCAGCAAGATGAACAGCGTCGACACTACCAGCGGTGCGAAGGTCACTTTGTTTACCTGGGAAATACCGGGTTACTATCATAAGACATGTTTAGGCGACGCAATAAATTGTTTTAAATTTTAAAGACTGGCCAATGGCAATTAAAAAACAACACACTATCGAACGGTGAAAAAATCTTCAATGTTTTTCATGCGGGCAAAAGTGCGAGCGCGCTCCCTGATTATCCTAATTTTTATTATTATTTTAACATAATTTGCTTTCTGTTAAGTAAATAAACAATTTATTTACTCGTACTAAGTGTATTTCGTTGCAATCATCACCCGATTCGCTACAGTATGGTTAAATTCATAATTTAAGAAAAAGTCCAAGAGCTGACCGTCATAAAAGGTGGGGATAATGTGAAGAATGATGGTCTGTGTGATTTTTTAAATATCAGATGAATTATAAAACGGTGGTCAATGTGTAACTTGACCATTTTGTGACAGACCCACTATTTTTATCCTTATACATTATCCCCGCCATATGACGGTCAGCTCTGGGACTATAAAGCTTCTCACAATATATATTTAAAAGCATTGTACGCACATCCACATCGGTTAAGTCGTTACTATGATTTATTACACTGTGCTGTTACTGAGATTGGCGCGAACAACATCAAAGACAAATCATCGTTTTTTTTTGGGTTCTTTTGCGCTAAAGACTCTCTGTAATAGTTTTTCTCATATAAAATTTGCGTTACTCGTGAATAAAATGTAAACACTGAATATTTCAGACGGACCACAGTTACTATATGTATATACCTACATAATAATATAATATATATATATGGCTAGTTATTTTGTAATGCAGGCCCGGTCGATGCAAAGCCCGTATAGCCTGCCGCAAAGTTGACGCTCACAGCCAATTAATTTAACATTTTGCGCTCACTTTTATCGAGTCCCTGGGCGAACCTTGTTTACAGGTACAATATCCCGGGAGCCCGGCAGCTTATATGGGAATACTGCTCGGTTCGCCACGCTGTTCGCATATTTTCGGACAGTTATTGGAGGTTGTGATATGAAGTATTGTTGGTGTAAGTGATGTTAGAGGATAATATCTTTCTATTGTTAACGGACGTCAAAGACAGAAGGAGGTTCTCAATTTGACTGTATTTTTATATGTGTGCCTTATTACTTTTTATTAGATGAACTTTTTGTTGTTCGAATGTTGCTGCTTGTCGTGTGATCTCCTTTTGGCGACCTCTGACGAGTAGTTTTTGAGTTACCTTAATAAGTTAAGGTATGGATAATAAAAAATATCGGTATTCATACGATCATGATAATCCCTTGCCTACAGTTAAAATGAATGCATCGTATTTTTTTTTTGTATTTGTAATTCGTTAACGATGACAGCTTATAAAACTTCAATTAATTTAGTCATAACTAAAGGGCTTGTCCCGAATTTCCACAGACAGCGTAGTCACGCTACACGAGACAAACAAGCCAGTATATCTGACCCAGAATACTTGAATAGAGTTGCAATAAATGCCACGGATTTATTACTTTTTGAGTGCATGTAGTAAAAGAGAACTTAGTATGAGGCCAACATGAAAGACCTTTCTATTCTGACTCGCGTATTTCAGACAACTAAGTAGTAAGTAGGATGGAATAGGATTTTGTCAGTAATACTATGGACTTAGAACCTTGAGTTCTTAGTCCATGGTCATATCGAGGTTAGTCGTTCATAGAAGGATGTTATATTACTTATTTGAAATTTATGTTTTCGTCTGCCTGTAGAATTCCTTCTTTTAATAGACGAAATGATGAGAGATTTTTGTGGTTTGTGGTAGGTAGAGAACCATCACAGATGAACATTAATTAGTCTAATTCTATTAAACCAAAGTTACCTTTGGTTGTATGAAATTTGACTCTAGTTTCGACACAGAAGAGTTTTTATCGTGTTTCAAAGGAGTATCATAAAACTTATTAACTATTTAACATCACGTTAATCATAGATTGCAACGGGTTTTTCCCGTTGGCATATCGATCACAACCTTCTTTATCTTCGCGCTTTATTTATTATTCGAAATAAAGTGCCAGCGTCGGCGCTTCGAATAGAATATAATGTTGTCTTCAAATCAAGAATGAATACTAAGTTAAGTTAGGCTTTGACTAAGTAGTGCGTGCACTGTACCGTCCAAAACTACATCACCACATACATACCATCAAGTTGGATTTTAGTTAAATTACCTTTTGATTAAAAAAACGTACAACCTCACCTAGAATATAAAAAACAATCCGTACATTGCCAACCAACAAATCTTTTTAAGGATCGACTAGACTACGTAAAAGGTAGGAACGGCCCGCTAAAGCCAATATTTTCAGCTCGGATATCCAGCAGTAACCAGTTGGGCAATTCGTTGTGGAGTTACCTTTCAGAGAGTCTAGCCACCTCGCCGCCTCCCGCTTGTCAAATCTAGTTTGGTCCTGAGAATGTTTACACGCTCGTTCTGTTGACGAGGAGGTTGGAATATACGGGTTACTGTCACCGACTTTTTGTTTGGGCGTTTTAATGTGATGTCATGTTTTATTGGACTCTCAGTCTGGTGACCATGATGCATGCAACAGGATCGAAATATCGGTAAAATAAAATTATTTGAAATCGTGAGTACACGTTTGCATATAAATTTTTAGAGTCCGCGATGATATTTAAGTTTAAAATCTTATAAGTAATAAACGCCCGAGAATAAAATAAAAACTTACTTTACAAATATTATTCCATTTTTGCAACGTTTTTCAATGATGCTCCTCCCCTATCCCCTATTGATCGTGGCGTGATGAAGCGTGATGTAAGTATTGGTAGGTGCAGCGTTATATAGCCAAACTAAAGCCGTCCTCGATAAATGGACTATTCATCTCAGTTTTTTTTTTAATTCGAGCTAGATTTCCTGATCCCGTCCAACAAACAAACTCTTCAGCTTTTTAATATTGGTTTAGATTTATTTAGTACAAATAAATTACAGAAGATACATTTTATATGAGAATAATATGCAGATTCGTGCATTTTAAATGTAAAAATTTATTCCTTTATAAAAACTCTTTAATAATAAATAACACGTGTAAATCACACATCATATTTGTTTGATAGGTTCGTATAAAACGCCCAAATTTTACGGTCGTATGTTTACAATCTCCCGATATCGTCACGTGTAGAATTGTAGATCAATTGCAGAGGTGTTCCCGGAAGAGGCAGCAACTACTTTTAATAGATAGAGGTAGTTCGGCCCGAGATTCGAGCTCCAATAGTTCGCAGTTTACCAACTCTACATTCAGTGAACACCACTTGAAACTTTCACGTGTTTCGTGAGAGTATAGGTAGAGCCAATTATCGTTAGGTTTATCTTCGAGAACTCTGACGCTTTATTAGTGACCCTTTGTGCGATCAGAGGAGTCTCGAGTTCGATTCCTGGAGTAGTGAAAACTGCATTATATATCATTTATTAGTTTTGGATAATGTGCGGACAGACAGATAAAAAATCGGTTAAAATAAGAAGACCCTTTGTTAAATTTTCTCGAATGTTTTCATTTATATACCTAAATTAAATAAGTATAATAAATTATGTATAACGCAGCGATTATCGTACAAATTGAGCCCGCGACTTTGTTTGCACGATATTTTTTCGAAGATATATTTTTATAAGATATCCCGCGTAATGGGGAGGCTGCACTACGGCTAAACCGCAGCGGTTTTTAACCGCAAAATTTTGTAACCCAAGGAAAGCAATACAATACCCTTGCGGTTTCTGATAGTGTATGCGTTTCGCGCGGTTACGTCGTTACCGCTGCAGGAAAAAACCGTGGTGTGGCCTCGGCCTTATCCTGATTGCGCGGAAATTCTCGGATTTAAAGTAGCCTATATGTTGCGCCACAACTTTCTCTATCTACCAGTGAAAGTTCCATAAAAATTCGTTGATCCGGGTATTAGCCCGGACACACAGAAAGACAGGCAGACAAAACTTTTAAAATCATTTCTGTCTGATTTAGTATCGTGCAAATTACTATATGCACTTGAAAAAACATACCTAATTGTGAAATCACGGACAGAATTCCCTTTCAACCCTCCCTTTTACTTATTTATATTTATGTATAGATGTACCTATAGATAATCTATATATACCTACAAGATCCACTGATCCTACTGATCTAACTCGATCACTACAGCTTAAAAGCTAAGTACGATAAAATAGATAATTCCAATCCAATGCCACTCAATACGTTCTAATTACGATTTCAGTTCATTTGTATTTTCAAAGAGGATGAAAATGAAGCCAAGCTAAGTCAAATTAACTAATCCAAACATGCAGACTTTGCTGAGAACAGAACTAATCTCGCAGATCTTAACGGAGAATTTCTATTTGCCGAGTCTGTAAGAGGGAGGTAATGAGAACAAACTGCGATGAACAGTCGTTAGCGAACTGCGCCACTCGTTACCGACTACCGACCCAGCGTGTGTTGGAGTGGAGAATACGGTAATTAGAAATTTAGATACTTTTTTTATTTAACTGGATTTTATGTTGGTTATAAATCTGGTATTTGATTAACTGAAAAAAGAAGGTCGTTCTCAATTCGACCTATGTTTTATGTTTTTTTTATATTGTATTTATAAATCTACTCATAACTGTGGGTGAACCGATTTTGATAATTCTTCTTGTATTCAAAATTCTGGTCCCATATAAATTTGATCTGACGTGTGATTTTTGAGTTATCTCTACTTATCAAGTTTGAAGAGGGTAACTTTTTTGTGAAAAGTTATTTTTAATTAAAGAATTAGTTGTACCCTATTTGAGATTAAAAAAGAATTTTATGTCTTAAAACATGCAAAACCATAATGTAAACTAAGTTTGGCACTTGAAACATAACAACCTTAACAACAAACATGACAGATATATTCAGGTGACGATACTTTCTAATATCATATGATAATTGTTCATTATAAATTAGCAATGATAATAATTCACCTTACGAGGCTCATCATCGTGGGATGACAATGCCATTACACCATGTAAATGCATTCAAACGATGTACAAATACATCTACTTACCTACATATCTACTAATCACTCAACAACGAACATACTTACACATACCTATAGTAAATCAGTAACTGATCGCTTTTTGTAATTGGAAGATTTTCGGGAAAAACTATGACACGAGGGTGCTAGTGTGAAACAGTGATTTCTAGAATTTTTTGCCTGTTTTTTTGCGACTTTGTTGGTTATGTTAATCTCAGGAACGGCCTAACCGATTTGGAACGGGTTTTCACAAATTATATGTTGTGGTAAGATTTACTTAAATAACTAATAAAGACAGTTTTTTTTAATTGTAATCGGTTCATAAACAAAAAATAAGTCACCTAAAGAATCACACCTGTTTCTAAATATGGGTACTACGAGACTGGAATCCCCAAATAACGAATAACTATAACGATACAAAAATTTTGTGAAGTAGCATTGAAAACGTTTCGAACTCTATAACCCTTCATAGACATTGCATCTATTTTGTAAAACAGAAATTGGCTACTTTTAGAGGTGCTCGAGAAAAACGTATCTAATAATGTAGAGGGAGTTCTCAACCGTTTAAATTTCTTGTTCAAAATCGTCGAGAGTTGCCGCGAGGAACAGCTGTGAGAGTTTGTACATTCAACAACATTGTCGCTCTGATCTAATGCCCAATAAAATGGTTTCTGCTTTTCTCCTAGATATTAAGTAAATTATTGAACTAATTAACTTACTACTTGAACTTTATTAATCGTTAAAACTGTGTATACAGTTTGGGTAAAATTAATAACATATACAAAATTTTACACGTTAATTTCAAATAGTTTTTGAGGGGTCAAAATGGTCTTAAATGGTGCGGGTCGTATTTCACACGGTGCTGCACGACACGACAGTTATGTTAGGTAGAACTCGGCTTGACACGCTTCCACGTATCTAAATTATAATATTTATTATCATCATAATAGTTAATTTTATTGTGTTACAACAAAATAATAATCTTTGCATTCGTTTTATCTTTGGTATTCGCAAATATGATCATGTCTCTCAGTTTCGCAAGGATCTCAAGTGGCTCCCAATCCGTTTTCGCCGAAACTCTAGGATTTTATTCTTCCTTTTTAATATCCTTCACTGTCCCACTGCACCATCCTATCTGCGGGAACGTTTTAGCTATGCTCGTCCTTCAATCGCTCCTTGTAGAACTCACCTTAAATCCTTACTCCAATTTCCTTCTCATAAAAGTTCCTTGTATTCCCGCTCCTTTTCTGTTCATGCAGTTAAATTATGGAATTCGCTCCCACCTAGTATCCGTGAATGTAAAACTATTTCTATTTTTAAAAGACGTGTAAAAGAACATTATTTATCATTAGCTACATAAAAGTCTGTGTATATACTTTGTAAGTTTATATATTTGTATTTATATATATGTATATATTTTATATAGGTATGTATTTGTATACGTAATATTTTATTTATAGTATTAGTATTATTATTATTATTATAGTATTCATATTAGCTAGGTATAGTATTACTAGGTAAAGTAGTTTATTTTATTTTTTGTGTGCACGGTCTTTCTACCAGCTGAAAATGCCACTCTCCAGTCACAGGTCTGCTGGAAGAAATTTCATAAGAGATAAGCAGTACCTTTGTACCATCCTTACTAGAATTAAGTTTATGTAAACTGTATCTATGTGTGCATAAATTATTAAATAAATAAATAAATAAATAAAATATTGTTAATTACTGAATGCTTAACCATTGAAAAAGATTTATTGACTTTAATCCAACTGTTTTCATTTACGAGTAGCAGGGCCTGTCAAAAATTCATAGGGCCTGTCAAAAAATCTTATTCATAAAACATTTTAATTACCGTTTTACATAGAAAACAGCGTATTTAATCAGAGCAAGATTCGTCACTGAAGAAAAGTTAAAATAAAAAATAATATCAAATAATATTCAGTTTGTTTAAAAATTGTCAAATAATTTAGTACCTAGTACTCTACGTATACTAATTATAAAGCTATTGAGTGAAATGTGCAAAAACTTTAGCTTTACGTTCTTACAAATTGAGAGTACATTATTGTACTGACATGAACATTACCATTTTACATCTAATTAAATTGTTACTAAATTTTAGTGTTTTTATTTCTAGCTGTTCAAAACACGATTAGGCAACGCTTTTTATTAGTGCTGACGCAAGGTGCGTGGCGGGCTGCCAGCGGAACGCTTCATCACAACACTAGTGCTTTGTAATTAACGCAACGATTGAGTTGTGATTAGCTGAGCTACAGATACATTTGTACAGTTATCTATAGGGAGTCTCTGTAATAGCTGAAAAGTCTGGGACATACTTACTGAGGAGGCCTAGAGCATACTCCACCACGCTGCTCCAATGCGGGTTGGTGGAGGGGTTAGTGGCTAACCCAGTGTCGAAAGTTTTCAAGCCGCCCGAAGGCCTCCGACACGGCTTAACGACTGCTATCTATCGATAACAACCGGGACCGACGGCTTTACGTGCCCTCCGAAGCACGGAAGCGCTCAAGAAATTTTACCACTAGCGGTCACCCATCCGACTACCGACCGTGCCCGCTATTGCTTAACTTTTTCGATCGCTTAGGATCGACGCAAGGCGGCGGGCTATGAGCGCTTGGTATGCTTGGGCATAGTCGGACACAAAAAATCCGTGAACGATCAGAAATGTATGGATCCTTGTCAAAGTAAAACGAAAATGACAGTTCTCAAGTAGCGTAAGGGTCAAATCACACCGAGACGAGACGCGACGCGACGCTGCGCGCAGTCTTTCAAAGAGCGGCTCAAAATAGAACTTTATTTTCTACACGAAAAGATACACATTTGATTGTGACAATTCAGAATACGTTGCTTCATGCAGCTCTGCGTCTCGTGACGCCTCGCGGCGTAGCGCGGTGCATCGCTACGCAGCCGTGCATCGTCGGTACGCGCGGCGTGCAAGATTGCCTACTTTTACGATGCACCTCGCGGCATTGAGATACGCCTCGCGGCGACGCGCGGCGCAGCGCGAAATCACTGGCCTCTTCCAGTATCGTTGCGTCGCGTCGCGTCTCGGTGTGAGCTGACCCTTAGGAAAAAGTGCTGAACAAATGGAATTATTTTTAGTATTAGCTAGTTTAAATCATTTCCTTATTAATTATTTTTGTAACTTATCATGGGATTACTAAACAGAAAAGTATTGCATGGATGTTATCAATTTATTAAAATATTTAAGTAGGTACATTGTTTTACACTTATTCCAACCAAATCTAATGCTAATTATATCACATTTAAAATAAACCTCTATCAGAAATCCACGCGTACAGGAAACGCAAATACATAACAAAATGCGAGCTTCGACGCGAGTTTTCTCGCTTACGCCTGACCGACGAGACGTGCGCTTGTCAGTTCCAAAAAGTAATATACTTAACGCTCTGGAGGCGCACGGATCATACCAGAGCGTACTCAGGCATACTGAGGCACACTCGGGCATCCTGGGGCAAACCCAAGACTAGAACGACACTGACACTGAGGCTTTGTCGTCACTGATACTGAGAAGTGGGGAATCACTCATAGAAAATGTATGAAAAAATATCTCGCTCTGTGGCGGTACAGTGCCGGAACTGTGACTTCAATGATATGTGGAATTGACCCTTAACCACCTTCAAAACCTCAATTCTATTGTATGTTTTTATTTGTTTGGATGTAATCTTTAACTGGGTGTTCCAACTTGGATATTTTTTTATATCCGAGTTGGTTAGCTAGGGCTTGTCGTGTGGTTCTATATCAATTTGAATTATCCTAAATAATGCATATTTAATTAATTTCGAATTTGTTAATGATGATGCGTATTTAATTCATTTCCATTTTGTTCTCATTTTATTACTTGTCGATGTTGGATCCGATGTTTTGTTTTTAAACATTCTATTTATAAGGTTCAATATTTAGCTAGCGATGACTGGAAGGTACACCTACGTGATTTGATTGCAATAACATTAAAATTAAGCTGAAGGTCGTAGATCTTAGTATTCAATATCGCTAGGCCATCTGTCGGGTAGCTTATCTGTTTAACTAATGTGACTTGAATTTTAATAAAGTTCTTAGGTACAATAGTTTAAAACGTGCTTTAAAATATTTCGCTCGGTTACTCCCATTTACATTTAAGTATAAACCATTTTTAATTAAGCTTTAAATAATTCTTCTACACTATGAATATATGTACCAGTCCTATAAGTTAGGTACTTAAATGAATTATTCTCTTATTACATCGAATTTCATAAATACAGTAAAATTGTGTATCATGAAATAAGCTGTTGTCCACGATTGACGATAGCTATGTTTTGATTTATATTTCTTTAACCCCTTTTGAATTTACGCGGTATTCGCTAGCCGCTGTTAATAGCGGTTTCCGAGGTGGTAAAGTCCCAGCCCCTCACACTTATTAACAAACTGACCAATAATTTCTAACACCATCTGTTTATTATCTGTTTACTTACCACCCTAGTCCCTAAATTGACTCTTGTTCTGTGTAGGTACAGTTGTCATTGGCGGCAGCGGAAGGCTGCTTGTTCGTTTGCTACCTTAGTTTCATAAAAGATATTTCGTGCTGGATTACAACTCACAGTAACATTTTGTAACCAACACGTTACGTGAACGAGCGTGACGACGTAACTATGCGCAGAAACCTGTCTTGAATATGAAAATAGGTAGGTACTACGCATTCAGTCCGGCGACAGAAAATGTGAGGAAAAACCTTAAGGGAGCTTTTCCATCACTCTAAGGCACTTCTCACACAACGCTATTCATGAGCTACGCGACTGCAACGCAACCCAAAATTTTTATGTATTTGACACTATGTACTGACAGGCATACGCGACTCCTGTCAGTCAAAAGTGTCAGATACATATAGAATTTTGGAATTGCGTCGCAGTCGCGTAGCTAATTAATAAATAGCGTAATGTGAGAAGTTCCTTAGGGTTATTGCATAGTAAGCTTACCGCCAGCGCGGTTGACCGACGCGCAGGTCACAACCTACAAGTCTGTTGTACCGTTTTATAGTGAAAAGAGACCCGCGTCGACGAACCGCGCGCGCCGTATGTCATACTAGTAAATCCGCCCTCGCTTCGCTTCGGGGAACCAGTTCCTTCAAAAATCTCTAAATTTTAACAAATTATGTTATTCCAATGTCCAAGCTATATTACTGCAAAGTTTCATTAAAATCCGTTCAGTAGTTTTTGCGTGAAAGAGCAACAAACACACACACACACTCACTCACTCACATACATCCTTACAAACTTTCGCATTAGTAGGATAGTAGGAAGGAAGTAGGAAGGATAGGATAGGATGATGTACATTTGTAGCCCGATTCATCGACGCGGGTCAACCGCGCTGGCGGTAAGCTTGACTATGCAACCACCCTACTCGTAAGCTAAGCTACGTTGCTAAGGATACGTTTCATCGGTACCCACAGCGCCACAGCGCAGCGGTAGCGATGTAAAGGAGGTAGCGGTGTAAAGGCCTGACTTAATATGCGCAATATTAATTCAGGCCTTTACACCATCAATTTCTATATGCTGATATCGTAATCCGTAATCGATCTTATACTGGTAGATTATAGTAGCAATAGACCACATAGTTCTTAGAAGATTGACAAAAAGTTGGGCATTAAATTAAAATTATTATTAAAATCGATGTTTTTTTTCTTGAATTCGACTGTATTTTTTAATGTTTTTTTTTAATCTTTTTTTTTGTTTGAACGCTAGTGCTTGGCGTGTGGTCCCATCTAAATTAGCGTTGTTTTAATATTGTGACAATCAAGTCAGCTGAAAAGCTTCATCCATTTAATGTAAATCGACGGCGAAAATTTTAAACGCCTATGTAAATTTTGCTCACAAGCTAAATTGAACTATAACCAATATATTTGTACAAGTAATATACTTATTTGTTTTTAGACGGGAATAGCAACAAAGTGGGAGTGGTATTCTCGGTGACAACAAGTATATTCAGCGAGACTTATTATTTATAGAATTACGTAAGTTTACGTCATTATTTCACGTTAAACGTTAAAGAAGCTTAATATTCAATTGTCGTTTAAAAGTACATACCTAAATTGTCTTGTTTAATATTTTTATTTTCGAGAAATTGAGTCATAATTAGGTCAATCCTTAACAAATTATAAATCTAAATATAACCAGTGTTATATTTTTAAAATTCAAAGAAGTTCAGAACATTTAGAAAAACCGGATGTAGGGCTCGAATGAGCAGCGTCTTAACATATATTGTTAATACATTTTATTATATTACAAATCTTAAAATAACGTTTAATGTTTTAAACATACAAGCACAAAACACAAATAATTAAGTCTGAATGCATCAATGTTACCGAACAGCTGGTTGCAACTGTCACATCAAGGTTAACACAGGATGACGTTTATTACGACGTCATAACTTTAATGGATTCATGAATTGGTGATCAGAGATTAGGATGAACGATTGAACTACATTGGCAACGATATTAGTGAGTGCACTCTCGCGCACACCGACTTACCCTAATGACTACTTTCAGAAATATGCCCAATACGTCAATTGTAAACTTCATCCTGTTAGATTGGTCCTCGACTTTGTAATTAACACCTTTTTCACTTCACAAACTGGAAACAAACCAATTAGGACGGTCAGTTCGCGTAACCGTTCGCGGGACGGGGCACAGAAAATTTTCAAGATCGCCGTTCTATTTCTGACGTGCGACGTAAATAGGAAACTGACTTACCATTATAGACCACAATGATCCACGCCGATGACCCACTACGGGATTTTCGGATTTCGAATTCGTTGGACAAATAAATATGTGCGTTTGGTTTTTATTCGTACGGTGTGTGTGAGCGCGCGCATCGTGAATCGTGAGCGAGGTTAGTAGATGCTGGTCTTAATATAGATGCGAACGACACTACACTACAGAGCAGATCTCCCAGGGATTCGTTTTATACCGTGCCGTCCTGTGAATAGGAGAGCAGACGAGCTTTGTGGCCACCACATGCGCTGTTAATTCGAGCTTCGCAAAAAACGGATAAAACATAGTATCCAATTCGCACTGATGTGCAACATGTGTGCGGAATGAAAAGCCCGCTCGCCAGACTCGTTACTTCTTACACAAGAAACTAGAGACTTTCAGAGACCGAATATGTTTTCTTTTTCAGGAACGAAATAAGACTCCTTTACCCTTTATATAAAATAGTACCTACTTTGGTAGTTCCAATTTGTCTGTTATTAACTAGCTATGTATTACTATTTTTTTTCTCTAGACGCTGTGTATTGTAAAAGATCCATTTAAGTATGTAGTCAAGATGTTTGGAGCCGATTAAACTTGTTTTGGAAGCGACTAACTTAGCGTTAAAGGGTAGCGACACTTGTGTGATTTGAATCGAATCAGATCAACATTTACTAACAATTGCTAACTGGACCACTAACAACTACTAACAGAACTATCTGACACTAACAAACCTTTCCCAAGTTCTCGGACCTAACAAATTAACCAAGTAATGATCTAACACCAAATGCTAACCGTACTCACCATCCTAGTCCTTAAATTGAGTTTTTTTCGGTCGGTCACAGTTGCCAAGGGCGGGCAGTAGAAGGGCGGAGGTGCGTGCTCGTTTGCTACCTTTTCCCAAAATTAATGTCGCGATGTAATGGCGTCCTAGGATTTATAGGATGTTTGAGCTTTCATCTCTCCCCAGCCAAGCAATCAGAATTTTATGTCCAGACATGACAATTTATCATAGTAAAATGCCTCATTATTTTGTAAGTACCAGACCCTTATATGGCTGGCTATGTACTATTTCTGATAAATCCTACTTCCTACTCCTACTAATATTATAAATGCGAAAGTTTGTAAGGATGTATGTGTGTTTTTTGCTCTTTCACGCAAAAACTACTGAACGGATTTTCATGAAACTTTGCAGTAATATAGCTTAGACATCGGAATAACATAATTTGTTAAAATTTATAGAGACTTTTGAAGGGACTGGTTTCCCGAAACGAAGCGAGGGCGGATTTACTAGCATATTTTTTTATTCCCATCACTCACTACAAAGATATTTTATTATTTATTCTTCTTTCTTAGGCAAGAACTCTGATCGTTCATAGTCTGTAATGATGACTTAAAGATGGGTCGATCTGCTTTTAAATAGATATTCCTACATTTACAAGATAGCTAAAGTTAAATTAAAGTAAAAATATTAAGTTAATATTAAGTTTAAGTAAAATAGGAATCCCAAGCAGTGGGGTTCCGTCAACTACAATTAACAATCATATTCCTCCATCGCTTTTCCTTTTCCTCTTCATTTATAATATTTTATTACTTTTAGGGTAAGTATGTAAACAGATTTCAACCTTTGTCTAAAACAGTAAAGGGATTTAATCAAGTAACTCAGATCCTCTCTTTACGAAAATCTCCCCACGGGGCAGTTATTTAATCCTCTTCTCTGAATGAAACATTCGACTTAGTAATTTCAGGTTAAGATTGTTTATTTCTCGTGATAATACTTTATTCACGCACATGAATGATTTTGTACAATAAAATAATTAAAGATTATAATTATATTCGTTAATTAATAGTTATGTTCTCTATTAACTGAACATCATCAACTACATCAAAACCCTTCGAAACTGCTTAATTTTAACCGAATATCGTACGTAGGGCGCTGATCTGATTTAAATGTAAACAGGGGCGCCGTAACCGGGCGTGCAAGGCGTGCGGCGCACGCGGGCGGCACCCTTGAGGGGGCGGCAAATTGGGGGCGGGCGCCGACTGACCTTACGGCGCCCCTGAATATAAACTCTAATTTCAAAAACTGAATAAAATGAAATGCATTCCCCTGAGAAAATTTTAAGGGTATTTAGTAGTTTTCAGACACCGACGATTATGTACCTATAGGTAAGAATATAAATGTAAGTACTAGCTAGATATTAGGAAGTTAGTAGTACCTAATTCTACGTCGAAATCCAAAGATCTTAAAGCCAGCGTAATTTCTGTCTTCCATCTAATCTGTGTTCCTCCACGCGAGTTATTGAAATAAATTGCTCGTCATTACCAAGTCCGGTGCAGTATGGAGTGCTGTCACATGTCGGATAGGGATTACATGATATGAGTGTTATTTGTGTAATTTTATCGTTATTTACTTAACAAGTTTCACTAGTAAAAGCTTTACGTGTGTATAATCTAAAATAAATAATATAACCCAGCACATTCATAGTTCTACGTATAAAGAATACAGATTTATTATTGTTACAGAGTTGCTATGCATTTCCATACAATACAATTTACAAAATATATACAAATACAATTTTCTAATTAAAATTATAGTTAAGCTAAGGAATTTAAAATATTATGATCCATGTAGGTATTACTTGTTCGGGCTCAGACCGGAATAAAAGAGTTCGCCCGGGGTAGTACCACCGCCCGCCAAGGTACTCAGTACCATTCCTACCGTCATAATAATTGTTTTTAAGAGCAATTGTGTTCCGGATAGGAAGGTTTGTGGAGCCGGTTTCACTTTTTTAGAGGCGACCATCTCAGACCTCAGGGGTAGCAACGCATCTGTGACCGAATTGGAACAAGACTCATACTAACAATAACTAACTGGACTATTACTAACATTAACTAACAGGACTAATTATCACTAACATACCCTGTCCTCGCACTTATTAACAAACTAACCAACTAATATTGTAACACCATCTACTAACTGGACTAACCATCCTAGTCCCTTTGAGTCTAGTTCTAGGTCGGTCACAGTTGTTATGGGCGGCAGGGGAAGGGTGGTACTGCATGCTCGTTTGCTATCTTAATTCCATAAAAAAAAAAAAAAATACAATTTTCTAATTAAAATTATAGTTAAGCTAAGGAATTTAAAATATTATGATCCATGTAGGTATTACTTGTTCGGGCTCAGACCGGAATAAAAAATAATTAAAAGTATAGCGATCCATTCTCGGGATCTCTTTTCAAGTATCAGACCGGAATAACTCGTGAAAACAGGTGCCCTTATCGCTAAGAGTGGTATCTTCCAGATAACTCAGTCCAGTAGGTAGTAGGTATACTTATATTTTTCAGTAATTTCCAGTGAGGTAACCTAAGTATCTAACCTACTTGAAGATTATGAAAATGAGGGATATTTTGTTTTTATTTCGTGGATAAAAAAATAATCTAGTTTACCTCATTTTCTTAAATAAGTATACTTTACTCACCTTGCATAAACAGGCTAACAGATAAAGTTCCAAAAAAATTCTCTTTATCTCCTGTTTGTCAACCGATTTCCTTAATTTTTTTTTGAACTTTGACGAATTTAATAAAACCAATGAAAATAGTTAGGTACTTTCTCGTTGTTTAGAATAGAATGAACCGATTTAGATAATTATTTATTTATTTATAGAGACATCTGACGACATGAGTTACATATCTCTACTTGTATGTTGTTGAGGTCGTTTTTTTTTATTTTTCCTCCTTTCTTCGCTGGCAACTTGTCTGGGATGCCTTTGACATAACTGTCGTCAATGATCGATGATGACGGTTTATCTAAGAATGATCATCATTTAGCTTTAGTTTGGATCTCGAGTTTGCCAAGTCCAATCCGCTGAAGTACACTATTGCTCGGTTCAAACTTAAACTACCCGGATAACTGCCGTACGACAACTGAATGCAGTTGTGAAATGTTTTGAACTTAATATTTCGTGTTTAAAGTTCGAGCACTGGTTGCAGGTGTGGGTTAAATCTGCCAGCTCAAAACACAAACTCAAATATCTTATTTCATAGAGGTAAACCACTCCATCAATCATGAATGAACCCTTCCACCAATCCCCACTGAAGCAGCGTGGTGGAGTGTAGGTAGATACTCTAGGCCTCCTCGATGATAAGGAGGGAACCGTGCTCAGTAGTGGGTCATTAATGGGCTGAAACCAACCAATACTTATCAATACACTTATGACTGTAAAATATTTTGAATCTTATATTGTCCTTAATTACCTGTCTTGAGTTGATTATTTTAAACATAGACGCAAACAAGTAAATGCTAAGTACATAGGTACCTACTTTACTTTTATTTACATAGGTAAATACAACCATTTAAAACACATAGCCCCTAAATCTAGTAAATATAATTTTGTATCAAAGAGAAAACTTAGGTTTTCAGTTGCATCGAATTCATTAGCGGGTAACAAAGACAAAGAGTTATAGATAATGAATGTCCCGGGACCAGCTAAGTACTGAACCGGGACTGCGCACAATTTGCATTTCACACTGGTTTCGGAGGAATTACAACTTTTGAATTAATTCAAGAGGAAAATTTGGGTACATGATTGTTTTTTTATGTGAATCACTCACTCACTCACTGATCATGACCACAATAATACGACAATAGTAATACGACAGAACAGAAGATAGATAAATAATTTCTCAAAAATCTATTACTGGGGTCATTTTTATAGTTTCCTTATCCTACTAGGTAATCTGAGAAATCGTGAAGAAGATAACATAAAACTAATGAAAAGTTCATGTCTATTCCTTTCGCCTCATTTTCGTTTTAAAGGTCAATTAATATCCCACTCTCCTTCCTCCATTTGAATATGAAAGTAAAATCAAGAAGATGATATGACTGCTACAAGAGTTTTTCATATAGTTTATGCTTTGGAGTTCAAATAATATAGATAACGAGAACATTCTTGAACTGTTATGGGAGAGAGGGGCGAAGGAGTAGGATAATATTCGATATTGGTTCTATCGCGGTGCGGGATCCCGCGATATTCCTATCCGGGATTACAATATGATATTGATACTGATACTGGCTCCAACCATGACTCCGTCTTGATATTTTACTTCAGTAGGTAAGTAGGTATACTTATCGAATAGTAAGACAAATATCATACAGGCCCAGCCAGGAATCAATCCTAGGACCCTTCGTTTCGTTGGCAGGACCGCTACCAACTAGGCTACGGGGGCTACTTTTATCATCGATACACATAACTACATAGTGCATTTCCTTGTTTTTATGTGCAATCGGTATTTGTACCAATAATCCTTTGTCTGTTTAATCCACTAAAACTCTCGTGAGTAGGTACCTATTTCGTGCACAGCAAAATAGGTACTTACGTAAAATCGCGCAGTAAATAGTTTTTGAAATTACTGCATTAGGGGAGAGAAATGGGTCCGTTTACACATTAGAGGAACAAAGGCGGGTCGCAATGTCGCAAGTCTAAAAATTCAGGACCCTTGCCACCTGGATTAGGAGCTGGATATGCGTATTACAACATCACACATTTGAAGCGTAAAATATAACACGTGTCACGTGTGAATAAGGATGTTTTCATATAAATTAACAATTCGTAGCGCTAAAAATGTCGTCAACATTTTGTCGCGTGACTGTCGCAGGTGTGAACATTTACTTTACTTTTATATTAGGTAGTGATAATAATTTTCAGATGTAGAGTAGATAAAGTGCCACTTAAGAACTTCTTAATTAAACTATAAAACAGGGGCAGAACATTGTTAAATATTCTGATATCTTGGTAGCAATCTCCGCTGTAGCCACGTTAGGACTGGGAGTAAAAAGGAATAATGCCACTCGCGTAATGCAACAGAACGCTCCGAGCAATATAATTAAACAATAAATCGCGACAGATTTTTGCAGTTCATTTAATATAATTGCTTTGCTGGGCTCGGTGCAGCCACAACTCCACTCCGCGCTGAAAGCAGAAATACAATTACAATAAAACACGTTAATTGCATCATTTTAATGTCGCTTTTACCACGAAATTCGTTAAAGCTAATAGTGGATTTCATAGCGTTGCAGTTTTACGTTTTACAATTAAGTGGCGGAGACACTGAATGAAATGAACTTATACCAAATGAACCGTTTGATTTATTCAGCAATAAATGGTTGGAAAAATTAACTTTAGGAGCCGCCTTTTAGGAATCAACATCACCGTTGGACATCAGTAATATACTAAGCATCAATAGCACATTGTCGACAAAGAAAAAAGAGGAACAAAATTATCATTACCTACCTAATAGGTAGATAGGTATGTACCTATATAAACAATTGAGTCAATGAACACCTGAAACCATACATTGTTAGTTGTGTAGCACTACTTTAATGCAGATGCACCTACTTAAGTCCTTTTTGAAAGTGAAACTTCTAAAAAATCGTTGCGATTTGAAATTGAATGAAACGGAATTCGGAAATCAGTGTGAGACAAAGAGACATTGTAAGGGTTAAGAAAAATGGTGAGAGGTCGAGGCAGAATAATAGAGCATTTTAATTGTGGTTAATGCTTTCTACAGTGTTATTTTAATTATAATTAATTAGGTGAACTACGAACAGCAGTGCAGTACTTATATCTGTAAAGTTCAGATGACAGTGCCTAGATGGCGTTGTTTTATTTGTGTGAACATTTTTATTTTCGTTTTTGCAATTATGACAAAAATTATATTGAAAAGTCAAAAAAAAGGTAAAAGCCACTAAAATACTACGGGACGTGTTCGTATTATTCAGTGAAATTGAGGCTGAATCATTAAGTTCCTAATTTTAGTTCTCTACTTTATCCCTAGAAGGTAAAAGCCATTTAGAGACCTGATCTAGTCGATTGGAACTTCTGGGTTCTCCAAATGCTCCTTGAGTTTGAGCAAGAACTTGAGCTTGCTGGACAGCGGCACCGAGTGGTGGCTGAGCTCCTCGTCCTTGATCTCCCCCTGGCCCACTTCCACGTGGGCTCCCTGTCTCCTCATTATAGGTAACAGCACGTTGGGAAGTGTCACAGGATTCTGAAAACGTAAAGTAGCTTAATTTCCTTTTTTTATGGAATTAAGATAGCAAACGAGCATGCAGCACCACCCTTCCGCTGCCGCCCATGACAACTGTGACTGTAACCGACCTAGAACTAGACTCACAGATGCGTTGCTACCCCTGAGGACTGAGATGATCGCCTCTAAAAAAGTGTAACCGGGTGTATTTCATTACTTTATCATTATGTTAAAACTAAGTGGTAGAAAAGGTGGACTTAAGTAATGCTAAAAGCATTCTCGACTAGTCGATCTTTGGTTTATCATTGTAGAAAACATCGAAAGCTGTACATAAATATATATAAAAAAATCGGCCAAGTGCGAGTTGGACTCGCGCACGAAGGGTTCCGTACCATTATGTATAAAAACGCCAAAAATATGTGGTCTGTTGTATGAAACCCTCACTTACTTTAGTTTTTTGTAGCCACATTTTAGCCACTAGCAACGCCATCTCTTGGACCGAAAGGTAACTAAATGATCGCTTAGGCGTCGAAGCCATAATTATTTCAACTTAAATATTTATTTTATTCAGTGTTTTAGTATTTGTTGTTGTAGCGGCAACAGAAGTACATCATCTGTGAAAATTTCAACTGTGTAACATAAACGGTTCATGAGATACAGCCTGGTGACAGACGGACGGACGGGACGGACAGCGAAGTCTCAGTAATAGGGTCCCGTTTTACCCTTTGGGTACGAAACCCTAAAAATAGGTAGGTACACAAAATGAAAATGATGAAATAAGTAAGTAATAGTCAAATAGGCATTGATTTGCTGGTCTTTGTGTGCTACTGAAGGGTATCTCTCCAGGCTAATTTGTTAGTTCCCAAGTTTAAGTACCTACTACCTACTACATACATGCTGAAATGCCTGACCCTTTGTGTACCCAATCGTGTAATTCACAACACAGGAATTCGTAATGTGTGTGTGTGAGTAGGTAGGTATAAATTTACGTTGTTTTGTTTGTTACTCAAGGACATACTCAACTAAAGGACTGCGGTATAGTTCCTATAATTAAGTTCTTAGTTTCCATCTTTTTAGCTGGGAGCCAAAGCTTAAAAACTACGTAAGCTGTATTAAGTATATAGTACACAGGTAGGTATACCTACACTTTAATCAAGTAATTTGCAGATCTCCAAAGTAACGAGAACATTTTTGTACGTAATAAATCGATCGATTCGACACTGGTAACACAAAAAACTGAGCGGGCCCAGTCGTTGCGGTGCAGATCAAGAAGGAGGTGGAGCCCAAAGAAGCCAGGAGAGTATGGCATGCTCTCTGACACTGTTACCGAAACATCTATAAAGCGTAACGTGAAAATCATCATGATTCATCAGTGCCGCCGTAAAGATGAGTGCAAGGCAGGGGCAGCACGAGATATTAACTATTTCAATAAAAGTAAATCCTTATCAGCTACTATAGCATAACATAGGTAAGGCATACTCCACCTCCCTGCTGTAGTGCGAATTGATACCCTCCAAAATTCGGAAATGTCCACCTATCAACCGCATTAACTCCATCAAAAGCTTAGGGTCGACCTGGCCTATGAGCACTTCTCATATTTTATTGCCACTAGCGGTCACTCATCCGACTACCGACCGCACCCGCAGTTGCTTAACTTTGTCGATCGCATAGGATCGACGCAAGGCGCCGGGCTATGAGCGCTTCTTTAGCGCTTCCGTGCTTCGGAAGGCACGTAACGCCGTCGGTCCCGGTTGTTATCGATAGATAACAGTCGTTGAGCAGTGTCGGAGGCCTTCGGGCGGCTTGAAAACTTTCGGCACTGGGTTGGCCACTATTGGTGGAGGACCAATCCGCACTGGAGCAGCGTGGTGGAGTATGCTCTAGGCCTCCTCAATAATGAGGAGAGACCCGTGCTCAGTAGTGGGCCATTAATGGGTTGTAGCCACATAATTTATTCATTTAAAACAAGAAAGAAGATTATAGAAGAATATAACAAAAGCAAACCAGTTGACAGCTTAAGGTTTTAATTTAAGGATTTAAACTCTACAGCCTACTGACCTACCTCCAGGACATTTTTTGCCTTACCTCCTTTAAATACGAGCCATTGAATTGAATTAACAACACAATTGAAACGAACAAAACATAATCAAAACTCTGCCCGCACAATGGCATGGTTTTAATTAAAATTCTCATTGCCCAAGCACTTACCGGGCCGCTTACGGCAAATTAGTTTTCCATTTTCAATTTTTCATCAATACTTCACGGTTACCTACAAGGGTCTTTGTCATTTAATTATGTTCACAGGTAATTTAACTTCATGAATACTTTGATTTATTTTTGCAAGTGACTAACGATAATATTATGGAAAGACTTTAAAACGCCCTTGCTTCGATAGGTATATTATGTCTATGATTTCAAGAGTCCGTCTTTATTAACTACCAATAGCTATCAATAGCATTAATATTAGAATTATTTATTAGGTAATATATACATAAATTACTTTAAATTCCCTGTACAAAAGTTTATTTATTTAATTAAGTACTAGCTGACCGGCAAACGTTGTTTCGCCATATAAATTATTTCTAGGTAGAGCGGGATGAAAAATTATTAAATTACTATTAAAAATTAGGGGTTGGTGATAAAAGAGTGAAAATTTAGGGTTGTATGTATTTTTTACTGCCACATTAAAGAAAAATAAAAAAAGTTTCAGAGGAGTATGGTAACTAACATTGTGACACGAGAATTTTATAATTATATAAATAAGATAACTAGGTACATATATCAATATATTTGCAAACTTTCTACTATTTGATAATATCCGATATGGTCTAGTGGCTAGGATACCTGGCTCTCACCCAGGAGGCTCGGGTTCGATTCCCGGTATCGGAAAGTACTATGTTTTATTTCTTACTTTTTATTTTTATTCTACCTACCTGTCCCACGTTTATCCGATTTGAATGTAGTTTTCCAGATTATAATAATAATAATAATAATAATCATTTATTTCAATCTCAAAGGATCATAATTTTATAATGTACAAATCAACACTGCAGGACATTTTAATCTTAAAATAATAAAAATTAAAAAATCATTAATAAATGGTTTGCTAAAAATTACAATAAATTATAAATACTTAGCTAGTACTTAAATAAATAAATTATAATAATATGATCTTTAATTAATTTAAACCGGTTGACAAAGAAAGAAGTATGTGCGGGGATTTTAAACGTAATCTATAGGAGTAAGCTAGTAAAATATATTTTAAAACATTTTTTTATGAAAATATTAATCACACTAGCTAGACACAGCTACCACCAGCTACTATTGATTTACTACATTAATATTTTCTTAGTTACCAGTTTTCACTGCTAAAGATGAAAACTCTATATAGTTCTTTGTTTCCCTAATAAATCTTAATAGATTTATTATAAATAAATTTAAATAAAATAAATTGAATTAAAATAAACTACTAACCTTTGCTACTAACATAATTTACATAAATGAACTAAAAACTGATAAATACATAAGTACATACTTAATAATTAGGTAGGTTCATTAGTCAAAAATAATTTAATGATCTATTTGACAAACTTTTACAATTCTCAAAATAACTTTTAACATAAAAATTACCAACTTCAAAATCGCTAATTAAATAACCCAAAACTGTTCGTCTGATGTCGCTCAATAAGAGACCAACTTCGGTCGGAGTGTACAGTTATATGTGATCTACCCAATTTAAAGTATACTTACGTGTGGAATTAAGAACTTTCTCTTCTTTTGAAGTCGGTAAATCAGGGTGCAATGATAAAGTGCAGCGTGCATTGTAACATGTCTGGGCGTAACCCGGCAGAGGAAGGAGGGGAGGGTACCTAAGCTTTTACACTGTGAAGCTCGGAGGAAAGCTGTGAAGTGTAGTATGATCTATGCCAATCTATGATATCTCTAGCACAGACTTCCTACTAATATTATAAATGCGAAAGTTTGTAAGGATGTATGTGTGTTTGTTGCTCTTTCACGCAAAAACTACTGAACGGATTTTCATGAAACTTTGCAGTAATATAGCTTAGACATCGGATCGGAATAACATAATTTGTTAAAATTTATAGAGATTCTTGAAGGGACTGGTTTCCCGAAGCGAAGCGAGGGCGGATTTACTAGTATAAAAATAAGCAGATCCAAAAGTGTGCCAAAAGTTACAACACTCATGAGAAAACTGCACATATTTATTTACAAGCAAGCTTCGGTTTCTTGCAGCTTATGAAGATGGCGGACTTGCTTCACCCCCAGTTTGGGTATGTGTTCGTAAGTGTTGCAACAACAGAAATAAAATGAGATAGATTTTGAACGTTTTCTTGGAGAGAAGGGGATGATACTATTGCTTAAATACATCCTTGTAGTATTGAAAATTATGTTTGATCTGCATAAAATTACAGTACGTTTGTAAGTCTTTGGCTTCTAGTCTCCATGGACATAATGCTAAATAATAAGTTACTGTTAGGTATACTGACATCTGTTGGACGACGCCGTAAGTAAGATGTGATAGCTAGAAACACGGATGGTTAAACTCATTTTATAACCTTTGAAATTTTAATTTTTGTTAGAGAATAGATGTCGTTGTCGCCTGTCGCGAGACCAGTATCATCACTTCATCACATCCATAGATGATACACTTATCACATCACAAACATTCACAAACGAAGTATTTTCCATTGATCTATAAGGACTAGTATTTTCAGTTTGATAGTCGTCATTACTGTAAAATCTATAGTTGCCATAATGCAAAAAAAATCTATGGTCATAATCTTTGCTCTGTGAATGTCGTTTTGGCATTGTCAACGTAAACTTGTCAGTCAAGTCAACTGTCAACTGACAAATTGAAATTGAATTGAAATGAAACTTCAAATTTGAAAAATTGCCTACTTTGCCGGTCGTTTTAGGTACTTGTAAATATTTCGAGACAAGTGTGATAAAATGTCTATATTCCATGGTTTTCCTGAGTTGCCTGGACAAAATGAGACAGCATTTTGTAAAATTAATGAAGTATACTGTTGCGCGGATGCCAGATATGGGAATGTAACGACTTTTACAAATTCGGTAAGGTTAGTTTTAGTTGTCTTGTAAATAAACTCCTTTATAAGAAATATTAACTAAAATTAATTGTTGCAGACAAAAAACCATCCAAAGATCAATGTTACAAAAGATTTGCATCATCACAGAGCTACCGATGAAAACATTTCTTTGTATATCGATGTCCAGGACAATTTGCTCAAGAAAATAACGAGTGTGTGGTACAAACAAGGGTTCTTAGAAGCGTTGAGCGTCGCTGCAGACCCCAACATTAACAGAGAAAGCAAGTTTCTTGCGGTGTCTGCGTCATATGCCTTAAAAGTGGCTAATCTGTTCACTGCCCTACGTTACTTCATGCAACCACATTTAAAAGATATAGGCCCTAAAATTGTATCGAAATACTCGAGAACGAGGTACTGGGGGCAAGCACCCATCAAATGTTTAGCATGGCATCCACACACAACCAAAATAGCTGTGGCTACAACAGACGATAATGTTAGGGTGTACTGTTCAGAAGTGTCTTTTGTGTCAACATTGAAGTGTAAAGCGCAAGGCCACGTGTCTTCGTTATGCTGGAGACCGTATTCGGCGTCGGAAATAGCAGTCGGGTGTGAGCAAGGGGTCATAGTGTGGACTGTAGACCCCAATTCTATGTTTACGAAGCCTTCCTCGAATAATGCTGTTGTATTGAAAAGGTAATTAAATCATTTTAAATACATTAATGATGATTGATTTATACCAAAAAAGTGAGATAAAGTTGTGTATCGCATGAAGTTCTAGTAAGTAAAGTAGTAAGATTCTTTCTTTCTTCTTCTTAATTTCCTTGCCAGTGGTACTTTGGTGATACATTTGGTATTTCTGATGTCTACAATATTATTGTGTAGCTTGTTTTATTGTTTGTTGGTTAAAAACATGAAAAAAAAACCAAAACAATTGAGAATGTTTGAACTAAGCTCATTGCTTAATTCATATTTACAATATTTATAATTAAAAAACATACAAAACAATACAAAAAATCTCAATCACTGTAATTGAAGTAATTACCCTTTTAATTTGAGTAAACAACTAATGTAAGGTAATAAAAGTTACTTTACTTTGCCCTCAATAATATGTATTTTTCATATTTTGCATGCCCTAACATATCCTAGTAAGTATATAACAATATAAATTCTTAAATTGGAATGTAAGGGACATTCCAATTTAAGAATTTATATTTTAAAATTTCAGGTCAGGCCATAGTCCAGTAACCGATGTGAGCTGGTCTCCCAATGGCGATCTCCTCATCAGTTGCTGTGGAGCCGACACATCCATGCTCATTTGGGATGTTGCTATGGAAACGGCCATCCCACTAAGAAGGGTGGCTGGTGGAGGAATTGTGTTTGCAAGATGGTCTTTTGATGCCAGCAAGATCTTTGCTGCAACATCATCTATTATATTCAGGTATGGCTTTTGGAACAAAGATTTTCTATGTTTATACTCTACCCATGTGTCATAAATTACAATCTTCTTATTATATTCAATCCTTAACAATAGATTTAGGTCTCACAATGTTTATCAATGTTATGTGACTTACATGTTTTAGAACTTGACTCATCATTAAGTACTGACTTTATATAATGCTTGTTTACCTGCTTAAAACAGGAAATGTCACACAACTAATTTAATTGAAAAATCATAGAGGAATTTTCATCTAAGAAAATACTTGAATATTCATACTACATTTTCATGGCAACATTATGAGAATTCAGGATTGGTGTTTAATATGTACACATATATTGAATAGTAGTGGACCATTAATAGGTTGCGGTATCATAATAGTATACAAAACACATTGAGTTATGGTCCAACTAAGATAAACGATATTATTACCCAGGGTGTGGGACACAAAGACCTGGTCACCGGAGCGGTGGTGCGCGCGCGGCGACCGGGTCGTGGCGGCGTGCTGGGGCCCGGACGACGTGGTGCTGTTTGCTGCTAAGAACGAGCCCATCGTGTATGCGCTTACCAATGCTGGGTTGTTGAATGGTGAGTTGGTTAGTAGGTTTTTGGCAAAGGTAGGGCCTATAAGGTGAGAGGAAATGGCCATGGACATGGCCTGGGGAGTAGCTGAGCTCAGACTGTTCATGTTTGGAACAAGGAAGGTCTGTGTATAAATGAGAGAGTTGTAGATTACGATAGCGTGTTCAGGCTTTGTGACGGCACTGTGTGACGTGGTGATTTTGCCACACTCCGATGATGCTTTTGGTAATGTTTGTGAGCTGTGGTAATCACTTACTATTATGTGGCTTGTCTGTTTGTTTATCAAGAATTTAATGTAGTTTATCTCACTTTATTTTCAAGTTAGAGTATCCTTACTAATATTATAAATGTGAAAGTGTGTTTGTTTGTTTGTGGCTCTTTCACGTCGCAACATGGCTATTATATGGTATGGTTTGTGTGTGGGGATAGTTAGGAGGGTGGAAAGTGACGTAGGCTACTTTTTACCGCGGAAAAACATCTCATTCCCATAGGAAGATCGGTGTTTTGTTAGTTGCTAGATATTTAGTTCCGGAGTTGTTAATAGATGGCGTTAGTAAAATTCATTTGCAAGTTCTGAATCACGCTATCAAATACTACATGTTATTTACTTAAGTCATAGGCAAATGTTATAGGCTACTTTTTAGCTGAAATTCCTACGGGAGCGGGACCTACGCGGCTGTTACCTACGGGTCCCGAAGCGAAGCGCGGGCGATTCTCTAGTTTCCTATATTTATTACTGCCCTAATGCTTACCATCAATCACCAACATTCTTTTTCAGGAGTAAAAACCAGCAAAGCCCAGCCGATCCTGGACGTGACGAAGGTGGAGATATCATCAGGCCAGACTGTCGGCGGGCCTATCCTGGACATGTGCTGGGATCCCACTGGCAAATACCTGGCTCTGCTGTTCGAGGAGTCGGCGATAGTGGCCGTGTTCTGTGTCACGCAGATGCTCATGCAGCTTAATGTTACTCCGTGGTGAGTGCTTTGAATATTTATCGATCTATTCATAATATAGTGAATCTGTGACTGATTTGTAATTGAAGGGGATCTTTATAAACCCAAAAAAGCCCAAGACAATTTTTTTGTTTGTCTATTTGTATGTATGTAGTTGTGTTCACGCAAATCTTAAAAACGGCTTAACCGACTTGGTGCGGTTTCACTAAGGTATTGTGGTAAGCTTCAGTTAGTTCATGTTTCATTTATTCATGGACTTCCCTTAGGACTATCACTGAAAAATTGTGCATATGACTAGAGAGTCACAAAACCGTATTAAAAAGTGATGTCAAATAAAAGAAACTGACATAACTTTGCATTGAAATTTCACACAGTAAGGCCTGATTCAATTAACTGCAACTATTTTATTTATGAATGTTTAAAAATAAAATACAAGTAATTAAAAAAAATGTATGACAGTGGAAACAGCACGAATGACTGAATGACAAATGGCCATTGTCTACCCGATATTTCGATAATGCGCGCTGCGAACGACGATTGCTTTATAACCTCTTAATTTGTTCCAGTTGCTTCGTAAATGGAACAGAAGACGAGCTGCCATCGACCATCGCCTTCCAGAAGAACTTCACGGACGGGGCGTGTCTGACCATCGCGTGGTCCAGTGGCAGGGTGCAACACTTCCCCATAGTCTATACTAATGGTTATTGATCTTTGATGGTTGGTTAAGAAATGTCATTGGAAACGTGTGTGATCGCGAACATTTTAAATGTAACGGGTGCTTATGATTTTGAATTGATTTACAGATGTTTCGACCCAGTTGCATACATGATCATACTGTGATCTATGAAATATCGGTTGAAAAATTCATAATCGTGAGTACCCATTAGGCTTTGTAATTGTCAATATAATTTGTAATTACCGTACAAACAATGGATCAAACTGTATAGCGTGATCGTTTCGACCGTTTCAATAATCTATATATAATTGCGTCCACGATCCATGCTGCTGGAACGAAATATCAGCGTCCTAGTGACTTAAGTATCATAATGAAATATTTGGATAACATTGTAAGTAAAGTAATGGCAATTAACAATGATTTTTCATTTGCTAGGAATAGGTAATAAATCATGTCAAAATATTTCGACACGACTTAAAGCATTGTTTCTTTAGAAGACTTGGGCCCCTAATTTAAGAATTTTGGAAGTATAGCTTATTGAAATGGTCGTAAGTGAATGTGGAATTATCGAGTCTATTGAGCTTTGGCTGTCAAAGACTGTTCTTGCAGAGCAAAATAAATGTAATGATGATACCTACAAATTTTATATAAGGTTTGTTGAAATATTATGAGCCCTATATCGCGTTCGTCACGATTACGGCGACTTTTTAAAGATAAAATCTCCATACCCCTTTTGTACACCGTTAAGTTATTTAAACTTTTAAACGCACAAATAATATAACAGATGGATGGACGCTATTGGTGTACTTCAGTAAACGAGCAACTAAAATTTTCTTTTGTTACAATTTTTAGACTGCTACCATAGCATTCACCTACATTAGTATCTTAAGACAATAAATGTGACTGATTTTATGCTATTGAACTGTTTTATTTATAAAAAAGTTTTAAGAGTTGTCCGAGTAACGCTGATGTTAGAATATTTCTTGTAACTTAGTGATGCAGTTTCTTGAAAATTACGAAATCTGGTCATCACCTCCGAAGCTTTATCGATGTTTAATTCTGATATAGATGGATTAGTTTCCAATGAGTTGTTATGGTCTTCATCGATACTTACTTCCACTTTGACGTACACTTTATTTTCACTGTCTACCAGATTTTCTTTTTCAAATCTAGTATCGCCACGACGCCCGATTTTCGTATTACCATTGCATACGGCGAACATCAGACATATCTTACTGGTCAAATCTCTCTGTAAGTTCCCAAGATCGACATCCAAATTCACTTCTATATCTTTTTTGATGCTTGATGATACTTTTTTGTTTAGATTGTTAAATTTAACAAACATATTTTTACTAACCTCTTCTTTTATACGTCTTATAACTTTTTTGATATACCTTAAAATTAAATTGTGATTGGACTCTTTATCTTTATGTGGATCCAAGTGAAAATGAGTTGTGTAATTGACGAATATTTTAATAAAGTCTTTTTCTGCTTGGTCAGCAAGTTTGAAAATCAAGTCAATTACAGAGTTCTTTTCATTACTGACATCAGTGTTGACATCTCTTGTGAACATTTCTGCGTAACTTTTCAGTACATTTACTGCAGTATCGTTAACTGATTTATAAAAGTCTATAAAGAAAGTTTTCAATTCGTTTGAGCACACTTTAAAATTCCTACATATATTTTTCTCATCACTATCGTAAGAGAGCCTATGTCTATAGGAATCCGGTTTTTGTTTCAGTGAATTGTTTTTATTGAAATCATTTCTTTCAGACACATTACAACTTATTTTGTATTTTTTTGTAAACGATTCCAGATTGCCGGAAATGTCATTAATAATACTATTTAAGTTATTAAGGTATGACATCATCATGCCAAACTTATCGAACTGTTTTCTTCCTTCGAGCTGGCTCGAAGTTAAAAACTTTGATTTGAATTTCTGCCATTCAACCTTCCACATATTAATGATTGTTCTTGGTACAACGAACCGATCATTTATATTATCAGCTATATCTTCTATGCCTCCTTTCCAGTGACATTGGGTTTCTACCATTTTGCTCATTAGTTCATCCAGCGTTTGCATTACGAGCCTTTTAGTATTGTCTGACACCATTTCTGCATCTAATGCATCGTAGATTTTACTTCTAAGTTTTTTGTATCTTCGCATATTCGCCTTAAATGTATCATTCCCATTCCTTAAACCTATCTTGGATTTTTCACCTATTTGAGGTACAAATTCCAATATAACGGTTTCGTCATTGCCTTCCAATGTAATCTCGTTTTCTGCTTCATCAATGACATCGTCTTGTAGGAAAGGTTGTAGTTGCTTTATTTTTTGTCTCACTACCCTCTCAATAGCTCTATTGTATTCATCAAAAGCTCTGGGGGAGGGTTCTGAATGTCTTGTGTTTAGATATGGTTTTATGAACGTTTCGAACAAAGTAGAAATCACAGCGAGGTCTGGTAACTTGCCTTGGAAGCTAGTAGCGTTTGCTTTGTCGAAGATAACATTAGAAAGTACAAATAAACCTGGAAATATTTATCTAATGTAAGGAAAAATAAAAAAAGTAACTTCCTATTACAAGCCTTATTAAACTTGAAATGTAAGTATGTTTGTTCAATAGAATATGAATGACAAACTATTGAATCAATATACTCTTCTTGCTTATCACTTCCAATATTGGTGATGATTTGGATTTTACTGAACTATTTTGGTTAAAGTATATTTTTAAGTCTTCACTCCTTACCTTTCAATATATGATATGTTGGAAATATTAACATTTCAATTGCTTTGTACTGGAATTTCTCCAGTAACCAATTTTCAATTCACTGTTTTATTATATTATGCCATAAACTCAATTGAATGTGTAGTTTTATGAAGTCAACTTACAATTCGTTCATGTTTTTCTATAGGAACATAAATAGCAGCAGGCATCGGTCGTGGTCGTTGTCCACCTTTTTAGTTCACCTTGGTGGACCACTGGCACTTTTCTTGCCCGCAGACGACGTCCGCCGGGTCAGCATATTATTGATTCTATTGATCGGGGCTTAGAAAAAATCCTAAAAATCAGCTCCCAGCCATTCTCGAGCTATAAATAGTGTAACAATCACGACTTCCTTTTATGTAGAATAAAAGTGCCCGTGCTCCACTTAGGTAACTTAAGCAGGTGGACCAAGACCGTTGCCTGAATAGCAGCGTACACAGGCCTAAACTAAATGTTTATATTTGGTCATTATGGCGACCCCGTAACTTATTTTGGTAGTATCTGCGAAGCATGATGACACGGGTTCTATTCCCGACCGGAGCAAATATGCAACCTATAAATATTAATTGTAATATGAGGGAAGGTTTTTATTGATTTATAATCAAGTGTGTATTTGTATAAAAGTTTGTGGGAGACATAAAGAACAACAACATTTAAGCAACAGAGTTTTTATTAACAACATACAAACGAGTGTCGTACGCATACACTAGCATCAATCGTTACACGGTATAAAGTTGATTATAAAACTGCAAAGGCGACTAAGCTTACAACTAATATTGCAACACTGGTATCACTTGCATGTTACATAACTAGTATATATTTTTCGTATATTATATCAATATTATTCAACACTTCGATAGGGTAAATGATCCTGTTTTGGACATCGAAGTAAATTTTATAATATAAGTACATATTTATTTCATTTAATTATAAATAAAGATAATGAAGCAAATATCGCATATTTTTGTTTTATACACGTAAGGATAAAACAAAAATTAAAATTATATCTGCTTCGGAAAATAAGATTATTTTTCATCATAAAATAGTTTCAAATATATTTTTTCAACATTAAGCTATAAATGAATATTTATAGAATTCAAAATCGTATAACATTTACATTTTTACATCTAATATCTTATTAATTACTCTTATATAATTGTAATGAATCATTTCAAATTGTTTTGTAGAAGTCGTTATAAAAAATCGAATAAATATATTTTTTCACATTTTTGCAAACATAACAATGTAAAAATTATTAAAGGTTCTACGTAAAAATTATACCTTACGTTTATTTACTTAGTTAATAGCATTTACCTCGCTTTGCAAAATTACAATAAAGTCGTTTACACTTACAATATTTAGCTTATGTTAATTATTAACACGGAGTGAGCTTCATAAGTACAGTATATGATAATTATCGAGTGTTGAGCGTAATAACGTTAAAAAACGAAAATCGTTGCTTAAAGTAATAAATTTACTTTTATTCAAATAAAAAATCGTATAAGCCTTATTTGAATTCTACAACTCTAACACGTATTAGCACCGAACAATTAAATAGCATCTCGGTATCGAAAAAAGAAATTACCACGATCCTAAGGCAACTTTCTTTCATATGATACCAGTAAAACATACCCAGTTTAGAATTATACGTTGCGTTGCTCGTTAAAAAGTTCCTACCGAGTTGTTTCTTAGTTGCTATTGGGTACAAAAAGCTATAAATCATACCAGAGCTCACGTAGCTCTGCAGTACCTCGTATATATCCTAGCGATATAATCCCTATACATAATTATAATTTATTCGAGCAGATTGAGTTTGCTGTTGGTCTTGCGCAGCTGCGCCCGCCACGGTATGATTTTGGCGCTCTCCTCCTCGACTTCTTCGTGTTTACCATTGGATGTTAAATGGCCTGGAAAAATAAGTTTGTGATTTATATTACATACACACATACATAGGCATTCTTCTGACAATCTTCCCCTCTTTCTACCATTTTACGTGCTCTCCTTATGGGTACCTACTCCTTCTTTCTACCGTAAGTTTAAAGAAGAGTGTGTCCAGTCCAAATTGTGTCGAGGAAACCACTTACAAATTTGTTCCATCTTAGGTTAGCTCTCTGACTAATACATCTGTGCGACTGCAAATTTGATTAATGGTCCATATGCAGCAGTTACCACTAATTACCAGGACTGCAATAATGCTAACGACCTCTCGTTACTTACCATTACATAAATCAGTGGAGAGTTTCATCTCGGAAGGGGCGCGCGGGGGGTGCGCGGTGTGCGCGGTGTGCGCGGGCAGCGTGTCGTAGCACAGCGATATGTTGTCGATGGACACGGCGCGCTGCGTGCCGCTCGGATAGGCGCGCCAATCGCCGTTCGAGCCGTTCGGTTCGTCTACTTTCGGGGTGTACAGCGATTGTCTGGAATGTTACGAATAATTTCAAATAAAAAAGGCACTTTTTTAAATTTTTTGGGATTTAGAAACATTCGAGAAGTAAACATTAAGTGTTCATTCGCTTTTCTGAAGGATACCGAGTTAAAAACTATAGGACTAACTGTTAAGCTTGTTAATTCCATATGGCTTATGGAATGCATCAAAATACTAGGATGTCTTTCATTTTTATTTCTTACCTATAACTTATACAAAAATACTGTCAGTAACACACACAGTTACTCTGAAAGGAATACTTTTATAAGCAGAAAAAAATACTAAATAATATTTTTGCAACCAAATTTTTTGCAGGCATGTACCTGTAAGTCCTGTATATTTATAGTACTGTGTTACATTTTATTATATAGCTTTTATAAGCTCACCTTAATCGATTCTCAGCTTCCTCTCGCCTAGCTAGCAGCTGTCTCTTCCAGGCGGGCACAGCTGCCGCTCGTCTTCTCTCCGCCTCTCCCGCCAGCTCCTTCTCCAGGTCTCTCCTGGCCTTCTCGGCCGCCCGGCGCGCCAGCATCTGCCGCTTCCACGCCGGGATCACGTTGCCAGCTGCGTCCCGCTCCGGAATCTGTGAAAAACCCTTCCATCGACCAGCCGCCCCCTTTTGTATTGTCCAATGATTGGGACTTTTACCCGATTTTCGGACATTGATTTTTTGAGATCAAGATAACTCAATTGCCAATATGTTATCATGATAATAAGGTATATAAATAAATAAAATGACTATGTAATTTTGTCTAAGCAGGTACTTAAATTTATTTAAAAAACATTTCGAAGTTGCAATTTCACAGTAGTATTTTAATACTATTCGGGTAATTGTTTCATAAATTCTATTGCATGTAAATTGCGTTCAGTAATTTAATTATAATAGCAAATCGTAAACCTCATCCATTAACCGCTAAGTTGACACTCAGAAATAGAAAATTCTAGCACCGACCGCGTCGGATGGCGATATGAACGAATTGCAAGCCGTGAAAGTGTTAAACGACGTTGATGGAAACACCAATAATTACGATCCAATTTACGCTTCACATGGCATTCATGTTCGATGCAACGATTTAACGTAATGTCGTACACGGAGAGGTTTTGTTGTGGTAAATAAACGGACGGATAGATATTAAGTTTCACGCACATAGCTTGAAATAAGTATATCGACGATTTTCTTCTCGTCTTAACATAGATGTAAGTACCGACATATAGCTAAATACATTTATAGAAGAGATTTGAATTTTATATGATCATCGCTTTTTATACATCATATGACCTAAATCAGTGCTACAAATAAAAAAGCGGAAAATTCTAATTTTGCGACATAAAAATCATTTTACTGGTAGGTAGAGGTACCCATGTATATACGTTGACAAAAAAACATGGGTACAATACAATACAATACAATATACTTTATTGTGCACACAGAAAAAACAATTATACAATTTGGTACAGATTATTATTAACACAATGGGCGGTCTTATCGCTGTAGTAGCGATCTCTTCCAGACAACCTTGAGGCAGAGGACACAGACATTAAAAAATCGTTGGTAGAGGTGCAAAACTTATGTATTTAAAAGTCAAAAGCTTATATAAATAGTATTAAAGTTACAACTATATATATAGATATTTAATAATATACAATATATTATTATATAATATAGCACAATATACATACATATGAATAAATATATATATATATATAATATATATATATATACATATAAGTCAAGTGAAAGGCATTGAGACTTATGTCATCCAAGCAATCTTAGATAATAGAGGAGCCATTAATTACTGTGTCAGATAGTATTCTTTTACTTTGTTTTTAAAGGATAGAAGAGACTTAGAGCGGCGGATAGGTAGAGGGAGATTATTCCACAAGTGAACAGAATACACCGTAAATGATTTTTTATAAAAGATAGTAGAGCTAAATGGTGTGCTAAGGAACAAGTTTTCAGAAGAGCGAAGATTTAAGTCGTGTGTATCGCACCGGAATTTAAACCGCTCCTTTAAATATGACGGAGATGTTGGATTGAAAAGAACGCAGTAGAGAGCAGAAAGTATATGAGCATCCCGGCGAAGGCGGATAGGGAGCCACTTGAGCATAGAACGAAACTCTGAGACATGGTCATATTTGCGTAGTCCAAATATAAACCTTATGCAAATATTTTGAAGTCGCTCAAGTTTATTCAGTTGCTCCACTGTTAGGTCAAGATAGCAAATATCAGCATAGTCAAGGATTGGCCAGAGGAGAGATTGAACGAGCTGTATCTTTGTGGAAATAGGAAGAAGATACTGAAGCCTGCGAAGTGATCGAAGTGCTGCAAAAAGTTTCCTGCTCACGTTGTTAATTTGCGGAGTCCATGATAAATTTCGATCCATTACAATGCCTAAGTTCCTAACTGTGTTGCTGTAAGGAATGATGATCCCGTCAAAGAGAATCGGTGGCAGTATTGATAAGTCAATGCGAGCGCTTAACCTTTGACTACCTATCACAATGACTTGCGTTTTTGTTGGATTAACAGTCAGTCCAAAGGTCTTGCTCCAATTTAAAATGATGTCCAAGGTGTTATTAATATTAGCTATTGCTGTAGGCAAATTGTCCAAATGTGACTGGGTATATACTTGCAAGTCGTCTGCATATAAGTGGTAGGGAGAAGAAATGTAGGAGCTAATCGAATTGATGAAGATTGCAAAGAGAAGCGGAGACAAAACACCACCTTGCGGTACACCGGCACTCGTGTCAGCCCAAGAGGAGAAACAATCGTTAAGCTTAATACGTTGCCGGCGACCATGCAGGTAACTGCGAAACCACTCTAATGCAGTAGGAGATACGTTAATAGTGCTTAGTAAGCCTAAAAGTATATCAAAATCAACAGTGTTGAACGCGTCGCTGAAATCGAGTAGCGCCAGCACTGTGACTTGCTGTCTATCCATACCCAAACGGATGTCGTCAGTAATCTTGAGCAATGCAGTAGCCGTACTATGATCAGGACGGAAACCAGACTGGAAAGGATTGAGGAGGTTGTTACGGGAGAGAAAAGAATAAAGTTGTTGGTGGACCAAACGCTCAAGGACTTTGGATAGGAAAGGTAATATAGATATAGGGCGGAAGTCTGAGAAGGATGAAGGTTTGGATTTCTTTGGAATGGGGATAACCTGTGCATCTTTCCAGACACTAGGATAAGAACACGTTAGGATGGAGTGGTTCAATATTTTTGCAATAATAGGAGCGATATGGTCAATAAGGGGATTGATCATCTTACGGCTAATACAATCCTCGCCGACCGAATCCGAATGAATGGACCGTATACACTTCTTAACGTCACAGTCCGCAAATAGAGTAAAGACAAAACTGGAAGTAGTAGGAATGGGTAAACTGGATAGAAGATTCAGGGTATTAGCTTTAACCTGGCTGTTGATACCTGGCTTGGAAGTGTAGTACTGATTAAGACCGTTAATGTCTAGATTGACAGGTGAAATATTTACTTCCTGTTTCCCAATTCCCAAGGATCTAAGAAATTTCCAGACTTTGGCTGGATCTCGATCTTGCACTGAACTATGAATGTGGCGTCGTCTCAAATCCCTACACATCTTATTGCAGCGATTTCGTATTAGTTTATACTTTTCATGGTTAGCCTCCGTAGGATCTGCTTTGAATTTTGCCTTAGCTTTATTTTTTTTCGAGATCATTTCCTTCAGCTCAGGTACTCAATTTTTAAAAATTGTAAGACAAAAATTATGGTAAGAGGCGATGTTCAAGTTGTTGAACACACTTTAGTTAAAGCAACAGCTAAGTTACACTCATAATCTGTATCAAACCCAGACAGAAATGTTGTTTTTAATCCACCACCGTGGCGATAATCCACGAATTACGATCTTCAGGGTAGCAGAGCACCATAAAACATCATATTTATAGCTCTTCCTGCCCGACTACCGCTAGCCACGTTACATCACACGCGATCGCTACTGACCGTGACAATATCATAACGGATACTTTACTCAGAGAAATATATCGAGTATTTCTATAAATCTTACGTAATTTGGATCAATCAGTTGTGGTAATAGTCGCTATTACTAAATTGATAGAAAAGTATTCAGACGGAGAAGAGGAACTTAACGGTAAGTGGACACCGTCGCCCATGGAACCAAAGGCATAACTTATGATGCGTTATCGCAAAAGGAAGAGGAAATAAAGACAATTATTTTAAGGTCGTCATATTTTCAACTCTTGGTTATCATAATGGCTCGCTGATGTATGAAACTCTTTTCCAACAACTTCTTCGTACCTCGTGATTCGTTCTTCGTACCTAAAATGTTTTACGTTTCGGACCAAGTTAAGATAACTAGAAATCATACGGATTCGCCATTTCTATCTTACTATTATATTATTTCTTATTCCATCCTGGAGACTATGTCTGTATGTAAGTAAGTATTTCTGGCGCATCCTGCCAATAGACTGACAAGGATGCATTTGGTAAAAATATCATATAAGTATGTAGGTACCTACTCTAGTCAGTGTAGAGTCATGAATGAGTTTCATTTTAACTATAACGGGTACTCACGATACATACATACCTATTATTTATACCGTTATTTGATCTAATTGCGGTTTGTCGGTTAAATGACATCCGATAAATGAGGTTCATCGGATTGAAGATTCCTAATTCAAGCATGGGTTTGGTAAAAGATTTTTTGTAACCTACTGTCTTATCAACTAAATTCCGTGAACGACAAGCCAAACAGACAAATGAGATCTCTTATCAGCTAAAACAAGTAGTAATAACATACTTAATTGAATGAAACCGAAAAAGTTACCCAAATTATTCTGAAATTAAAATTAACGTCGCTATCAAAACAAGACATGAAAACAGTGAGCGGAACAAACGAACAGTGACGGACGGGCCTTTCTTTCTTTCTTTTCTCCTAATCTAATACTTCTGAGATGTTTATTTAAATGAGCATGTAACGCAGCTACAGATTTGTAACCAAAAAAAAATCGAAAATAATTTGCAACAATGCAATTTTGCCGCTCGAATTTCTTTTAATTCTTAATAGAAAGCTATGAAATAAAGCGTTATTATTTATTTAGAGGAAAGTTTGTTTAACTCGTCGCTAGAAGATCGCTCGCATTCAGACTAAAACTGCTCTATCATACTTAAATACCAGATCATTTTCTCTTGTAAGCGTAATGGCCTAATCATAGCCGTTCCACCGTGTACCGTAAATTCAATACTGCAACATATCTACGCATGTGTGTGTACGGTATGGTCATTGATCTTTGCAATTAGTTATTTTTATGACTTGCAAGATACAAGCCGAGATTGGCTGGACCACCGAGAAACGTCGGAGTAAACGTTTTTCATGTAAAACATTGTCCAGGTAAGTGAGACAGGAAACATCCGCTAGATGGCGTAACCTTACAAAAAGAAGTCAAAATATGTGCTTCGGCACGTTCAGTGGACTTTGGCACCTTTTGGAAGTAGGCAGATCAGATCAGTCCGTCACAGAACTGACAGTAGCTGAGGATGATGAATTAATTACTTAATACAACAAGAAAATGGCCAAGAAACGATCAGATTACAGGTACACCCTGATTGGGAGTAGTCATCAGCTCCACTGAAGACTTCACCGACGCTTTGTTAGAAAGAAAGAACGTAGGTATTGTTTAGCCGGAATAAGAATCGTGTGGAACCTGACTCCTGTAACAGCTATGAAGCCAGGAAGGCCTGTTTTATGGAATAATATTAAAACCAGTAAATACTAATAATGGGATATTGCAAAAATTTTAACTTGAGTAGGTAGGTACGTGAAGGTCCGGTTCAACATTAGTTCCGTCGAAAATTTGAGATTCAAGTGTTAAAAACACTAAATGGGACAAAGTCCAGCCACCACAAACGAAGGAAACTTCGTCTTCATACCCTCGTCCCTACAACAATGGTGGTAACCTGAAGTTCTTAAACTCGAGAATTGATGGAACCTCTTTATCTTATATCATTGTAATACAAAATAGCACACTTCGCAATAATTACATAAACCTGGCCACAAAATCATGAGGAATACCTAACATTTGTAACGTTGCAGAAGCGACCAAAAAACCAGACACGACGCGACGACGCAATCTAGAACGAATACAAAAGAAGTATTCTTTAGAATAAAATAAATATGACGTCGTGAATACAACGTAGCAGTTAGGGTTGCCAGTTCTTACGAGGACATTAATTTTGGTTTGGTAAGGAAATGGAGCGTAAAATCAATTTGAAAATCAAGTATCTAAATCTCAAAACTTGTCTAGCATGGGACAAGGTTCGTTTGTAATTGTTCTTAACTTTGTTATTACCTAAATGCATCTAGCAGTGTTTTCCGTCTTCGGTAAAATTAAGTAGCCTTCAAGATTCCTAATAGGTATAAGTACCACATTGGTTTCCATTAAGTTCTTTTTTAATTCAATGGCAAACGTTTTGAAGATATACTTAAGAGGTACCCATAGGGCATGTATTTGATATGTTCCATTACCTACTAAGTTGCAAGAAATAAGCCATAATTTTATATTAGCCACGCATTTTATACCTACTTACACCAAAGTGGCACACGCGCATTGTGGTTTCCTTTCGTATAAGATGATACCACAATAATAAAATCAGCTTTCATAATATAAGGAAGGCATTATTTAGATTTAATTTATTGATTACGAATTCACTGGTATCCATAAATATTAAGTTAATACTTATTCAAATGATTTAGAAGGCATGGTTGACTGGATAGATGGAGCTTATGTTTCCAATAATAGACTTACAATAAGAGAACCTTAACAAAACTTAGAACTAATTGAATATCATTATTAAAATGATACTACCTATTACAAAATATGACAGCCATAGATAAGTACTAGGCATAGTTTAATTAACCATTTCATTATGTGGAGCGCATTTATAACGCACTTCACCATTACTTCACATTATGATCTCATAATGAGACTCATCGTATGTGCAAATTAGACAATTAGTTACAATTTCCGTTTAAAACTGAGCCTGCTAACCCTGAGCATGAGTCAAGACGCTACCAGGGCACCAGAAACAGTGAAAGCGTGAAAACATACGTACACAACATTCAGTTTACTTTATTCCAAAATAAAATATTTCATTCAAATCGTGAGCTAATTGATACGGGGCATAGAGGCAGCTTTCGCGTAAACTTGCCGTGGTTTATTGAAAACAACAATGAGGTTATTGTTATTGCCGGCGAGATAACGATTTGAGAGAGACTTTAATGGGTTTTATAATAATTAGATTGTCGTGATCTAGTCGGTGAAGAATAGAATTATGTTGTTCTTTGCTTTCCACAATGCGAAGTAGATGTTATCAGACATGATGTTGCCTGTGTAAGGGTAACTTTTGTCAAAAGTTACTTATCTTTACTTCAACACTTAATGGCCCGCTATTATGAATGGGCCTCATTACTGAGGTGGACTAGAACATACCTACTTGGCGGAAGATTGATAACAGGGATGTCTCCAATAATTTCTATTGTTTTATAACATGAACTCCGAAAGTCCGTTTAATACTTACCCTTAATTTTGATAAGTGTTTCTCTTTTTATTTGTGAGAAATTAATCAGTCGTCTGGTCAACACTATCTAAAACCAAAACGCGCTAAAAACGTTTTCAGTATTTTATGGATGTCATCTACTTATTCCAAAACAATTTTTCGGAAGTAGGTACCTAAAGTTTATTTTAGAAAGAGAACACTAGCAGAAGTTAGTGAATAACGTAGGTACCTAGGTAATTTTTAATAGATTTTAAGACATTTTTAAATCATGAATGATCTTATCATAAATTTAATAACATTTATTGCAAGACTGCAACTGTTGGAGAACACTGTAGCTGTAGAACAAAAATTTATTGATATCTAGATGATCTGTTCATCATCCTTGAAGTTAGGTACCTAACTTAAAATGTTTAACGAGGGCAAGAGAAGATTTATTTAAACTCTTGATAAACATATAATTTGAGATGTATTTAGGTGTATGTTTCATTTTTCTATTTAAGAGGACTATAATTATTTCTAATTTATTTCTTGGAGGATTAAACTAGGAAAACTAAATAATTTCTTGGAGGTCTATAATATGGAGGATTGTATCTATTCATTCGTCTTCATAATAGTGGTTCGGATTGAAAGCCTTTTAAGAACTTTTTGCGCATGTTTCCTCACGTTTTCCGTCACAATTAATAATTCCTTTTTTATTCGCTCATAAGTTCTGAAAAAAATGAATCCGTGTATTCCGCATGTACCTACCTACCTACCATGTACCCATGTTTTACTTTCAAACAACACACAAGTACAAGTATGGAACTAGTTCAGGTCAAAATATTATCATATTATTTTTACCTTATAAATCGTATAATTACTTAACTATACAGAGTTCTTTAAACTTGAACATTATATAATAGCACTATTGTGACAACACTTCACGGTCGGTTACGTCTTGTGGAAATATCGTGTTAAGAAACTCGACCAAACATTGTCATGAAGTAGGTGACATTCGCAACAGCGTCCGATGAAGCCTGTTTGACTGTCGTTAATTTATGTTATCGTTATTATTATTGCATAGATAATAATTCCCAGTTCCCAGTGGAGTCGTTTTATGTAATTTTATACTTTCAACATCCAACATAATGTTTAATAGATACCCGAGACGATAATAGTAGGTATGTTTAAATGAAATCAGTAGTGTTCAGTAGGTGATAAAAACCTAGTTATTTTGTTACTTAATTCTTATCGTAAATAATAACTCTTGCTTGCTTTGTGCAACAAATACTACAAATTAGTTGTTTTGCCCGTCAAATCCGTAAAGTTTTTGATAAATATTTTTGTTTTGATACAAATAAATACTTACCTAGGTACTTTTTAATTTACCTACCAACACTGATATTATTAAATTCACGAGAATTTACTCGTAATAAACTTATTAGTATCTTTTCCATCATGTTCTAACTTATTTTATTTTGAACTGTCAAATTAATGTTTACCGTTATGCAGTTAATTAACTGAACCGGCGGCGGTAGTCTACATAAAATAATTATTAATTAGGTATTTAACAAAACTACTGTTATAACTAATTAAGTTTATCAATCATAATTAAACGGTCTTGAAATATTAAACAGTATTTATCCATTACATTTAGAAAAATTGGACACCATGGTGAGTGTTAAAATGTTATAATTAAACACTTCATACCGGTAGTAGTCGATAAATAATAATTATAATAGGACCCGCCTAATTTTAAATAGTCTCAATCATCCATGGACATCAGAACAAAATAGGCATCCCCGAAGCTTTAAGAGCGAAGAAAGAAGGAAAGAAAGAAAACATCTTTATATTATTATCACAGATCATAGCTGTTAAGAAGAATGTTAATATTAATACTACCACCACAGATATCGAGAAAGTGCCATCGGATTTGCATTTATTTAACGACTGCAAAAAGATACTCAATAAAACTTTCTTTATTGAATTCATTGAGTATTTTTTATTAATTAGTGATAATAAATAATAAAGGCAAAAGTAATATATGAATGAATGAACATGTCTAAAAAACAAACAACCAAAGCAAATCAAATGAAACAAATACAAAACTGGGCTAAATTTAGAATCTGAAAATGTATTTATTTTGGGTGGGTGGGTTCACGAAGATTATACACATAAATTTAAAATACCTTACTAACTAAATCTTCTAATGAGTTTTTGACCATTCAACGCTTTAACAGATCATCATAAATTATAGAGAAGAACAATCTTGATTACTTACGTCAGCAGTCTAACGAAAAAACCGCATCATAATCATTTCATTCGTTTAGGAGCTACGATGCTACGGATACACACACACATACACGTCAAACTTGTAACATGAGGGGAGGTTTTTGCGTCGAATTTGAATAATACAGATTCAAAATAAAATTTCTTTTTTTTCGTGTTCGAAATATCTACACTGATAGACGGCATACAAACCGAACCAGTGAACCTAGAAACGAAAACTCAGGGATTCCTTACAGTGTGTACGAGTACGAAAAACGAATGATGGGTAAAATTTTAAATTTGTATGAATAGACGAAAACAAATTTTGTTCATTAGTAATTTAAACTTGGTTAATCTTTTTCTTTTAGGTACCTACTTTGAAACGAATAAAGATTTTAGAAAATTCAATCCCTAAAGATGTGAAATTTTAATCAAAAGTTTATACAACTATAAAAGTTAAATTTCCGCGAACAAAGTCTAATAAATAAGAAAGTAGTAAGAAGTACTAAAATATGTTATGACTAACTTTCGACGGAGTAAGTAGTGTAAGTAAATTACGCAACAAGATGACATGCAAAACTACCAAATTGTCTTTAGGCATTACGTACAAGGTGTTAAAACGAAAGAAATTTTGATGCAGTTCTATTTGTAATCTTTCCTTTCATCTCTAGACAAATCTCACGATGAAGGTGCGAAACGCACTCCATCACTCTTACCTACTGCTCTCACATACAACATTTACGAGAAACTAAACTTATTTAAATCGATCACGCAAAATCGACGTTTTAAACTCGCAAAATTGACGTTTACATCTCGCAAAGTCGGCGTTTTAATCTCGCAAAGTTGACGTTTTAAACAATCGATATTGATACGTCGATTTGTGAGATCATGGAATGAAAGTATTTCACAATTAATACGCAAGAATTTAAACATAACGCACAGTGAGCCGCGTGCGTATCGAGTCTCGACTCTCGATATTTCGCATTGTAATGCACGGCTTATAATGGAACGAGATCATTTTACTAGAAAATGCAATTACTATTTAGATGCAATACTATTAGAAACCGAATCGATTTATTTACAAGAGAAGGAGGATTTGCTCCGCCTTGCTTAAAGAATTTACCTTGTGGTTTAGAATCTGAAAATGATGTTAAAATCTGAAGATGATTTTAACTGGCCTTATTGTTTGTTTCTGTGTTTAGTTGTTTGAGGGCTAGTTCACTTTTTTGTGATGTTGCTTGTGTTAACCCTCAATTCAACATAAGGAAATAATAATCTTGCTGTCAAGAGTAAAAATTAATGAGCTTCACCAACTAAGATAAACGTGGTAGACCTAAGACACTGGGTGGGGTTATATGTATAGGTAAACTTTAAATAATCTGTGTAGTTTTTGGGATATGGAGCTTGGTATCAGTTCTTCCGCAAAACGAATATCTGAGTAGTTAACTAATGTCATTTACATCCACAAAGGCATTTAAAGAACTTTCATGTACCTAAACATGTTTTAATTGTATGTTTTCTTTCACCGGCGGATACATTATGAGCGACCGGATCTTTTGAATACCGTATGATGCGAGCTCCATGGTAATAACCATAAATAATATTAATTACCATATTTATACGAGAACATCCCACAATATTTTAACAATTAAAAATTGTTGAACTTCCTTACACCATTTTATATAAATAACTGTTTAATTACCACAATAAACAAAACCCGTCTCCATCAAAAATTTCAGAGTTCACTGGCCTTTCACAAAAATTTCCACGGAAAAATAAAAGTTGACGAAATGCAAGTCACTGTTTCACGGCCATTTAATGCTTGTTAGGCAGCGCCGGCGGTGGGGGAACTAGATCAGTGGGTTGAATGCGCGGATGCAATTGCATTTCTTGGAAACTACGCGCACCCTCGAGGCTTCACATGCATGTCAAACATCGAACACCGTCACGGACCAACGATTACGATACGCCGACACGGATTACAACGATGAAATTGCCACTTCGAAATTCAAACATTGAGACATCAAAGTCACTCACCTGATCGACGAAGTTCTCAGCCGTGAACCGCTTGGTGAACTCCGTGAACGTCTCCTTGTCCTGAAGGCTCTCCCGTCGCGCGCGTTCCACTTTCATTTTCTTGATTCCGGTGATGTCCTTCGACATCTTCAGCTCCTCGATCAAATCCGTTTTGACCGTCTTGTAGTTCTCCGCGGCACTCGGGAGGCACTGTAGACTCACAGAGCGGGTCGGCGCAGACATGGTCTTCGTGGCGGTCTGCTTCAGCCGCACCGAGGTGAGCTCGGCGGTGCTGATGGCCGCTAGGGGTTGATGGTGCGTCATGGGGGGCTGGGGCGGCGGCGGGGGGATGTCCGCCGGGACGGGGGGCGGAGGGGGCGGCCGGGGCTCGGCGCCCCCGTCGTCCCGCTTGCAGGGCGCCGTGATGGTTTTCAAGTACTCCGAGGGCTTGATGAGGCGGTCGGGCGCGTTGTGCGGGAACGCGGGCGGCACGAAGGGGAGCGCGGGCTGCTTGTTGACGAGGTTGGGGCGCGGCCGCTCGTCGTCTGCGGAGGCCGAGGAGCCGCGCCTGCCCGCTGCGGACAGAGCGCACGTTAGGGGGGAGAGAAAGTCCGCGCATCGGCGCGCGCGCACCCCGCGCTTGCGCCGCGCGCCGTCGCATGCGCAAAATCTTTGCGTCTTTTACACTTTATACACTTTTTGTTATACTTTTAAGTTAGATGCTGTCGACGACATTGTAAAATAAATAGTCAATAGAAAATCAGAACTTTAAATTATAACTGTTGGTGTGTTGCGTGATGTGACGTGCAATAAATCACATTTCGTAATATATTGGTTACATGCTGCGTTTTAATTAGCACAAAAACAGTATTCTGCATGATCAGTGCCTCTATTATGAGTTTTTAATACTATAGTTTACTATACACGCTAGCGACTATCGTTTAGAATTTGTATGAGAATCCGTTCAGCGCCTCTAGCGGTTACTATACAGAACTAAAATTCTCATACAAATTCTAAACGATAGTCGCTAGCGTGTATAGTATTAAAAACTCATAATAGAGGTACTGGTTAATTAAAATACGTGACCATTTGCTAATAGATAATAGCTATGATATTGCCCAAGCTCACTACAAGTTGTTACGTATACCATATTTTATCATAAATTATAGCACTATAGCTATATTCAAGTAGTAATTACTGTGACGGTCAGTTTCAATATGTTGGGAAACATTTAAATACAGGTATAACCACAGAATCTAGTCATAAAGATACCAACCAAATAGATCGCAGTCTTAATTGTCTAGAATTTCCACTCGCAAATAATATAGCTGTAATCTTGTTTCTTCCGAACCCAACTGAGTTTAGTGAGTACTGAGTTAAGTTACTGAGTATTTAAATAGGACCTACCTATAGATAACTATGAATATTATGATTAGCTCTGGGGAATGTAAACATCGCGTCAAAATGTAGGTATAGGTACATTCCGGGTGATCTCCTTAGCGCCTTTAGTGATGCATGAAGGTATGAACGTGTGGTTATTTACCCCTAACATAAGCTTGAATAATAGGGGGGGGGGAATAATAGGGGTCACTGTCACAAACACTCAAAACCTCAAACCGTCGTCATAATATTAACCTGATGTCAAGACAGTCTCACCTGTTACACAAGAGGGCCTGCATTGACTAAATCTACACATTACCTATCTTATAGCATTAGGTACTTATTTATATAAAAAATACTGCTGACATCTGTATGTGGAAGATATTTAAAAAAAAACTGATAATGAGCATTTAATTAATGCAATAGATTCCATACACATAACAGAGACCACAGAGCTCAGAATCAGAACATAAGAGATATTTTGTCTTTTAACAGATTTGGATGCGGTTATCATCGACGACGATAGAAGTAAGTTTGGGGAACGTGTTTTTACAATACCTTATCATTTGTTTTATTCCAATCAATTCGGGAGTAACTAGGTACAATAGGCACTTCTCACACAACGCTATTTATAAGCTAAGTACGCGACTGCAACGCAATCCAAAATTCGTATGTATCTGACACTTGTCACTGACAGGCGACGCGTCTACGATGCGACTTGTGTGAGAAGTGCCTAAGGTGTGTAAGCATTACCTACTCGTTAAATGATTATTACAAGGTATAAGAGTTGTAAGAAAACTTCTGTCCGTCTGTCGCACACCGGAGCCGCAACCAATTAAACTGTTTCGCGTCTCGCTCAGTGAAATTACCCGCTTCGCTTACTTGCGTGGTTACGGTCGCGCTAACTGTTCCCGCAGACTACTTACCGCGGACTACATATAACTGATAAACACTACCTATGTTATAGTATAGAGGATACCAACCATTCCAACTACTACTACTATATATACTTCAGATACTAATTAATGTTTATCCTAATCCAATAATCCTAATATTTATACCTATTTATACCTACCTATGTATAATAAAAATTTAACCGTTTTTTATATATCTGTACATAATGTATGAGGAGCTTTCATTATGGCATGTTTATGATATGACCGCTGCTGATATCTTTTGTTATTCGGCTCTGTAAACAAGAATTAATCTAATAAGTATTTTTAAGAAATACGAAATTAATAAATACTCGATTAATTTTGTATTTACATAGGGTTCAAATTCCGTTCCATGGTAAAAATATTTATTAGCCCTACGTACGAGCAATAAACAGCTCATTGTGTAATGAGTTGTAGCTTGTAGCTGATCTAACAACAATTGCCCATTTTACGTCAATAGCCGACAAACGAGCAGGCAGAAAAAGCGGTCAAGTGCGAGTTGGTCACGCAAACATTGAGATCCGTATAACGATGCTATATTAAAGATTATTTATTATTTTACAAGTCAAACGTTGAAAACGCCTACCGTATTATTATAAGATTACTTGTGTGGAATACCCCCTAAGAAACGAACTCTTTTAATGTTTGTTGTATGTACCTACCTAATAGAAACTATAAGCTATAGGTATAGGCTATAGGTACGCAGTAACTCGCATTCCGTTAAAGTTTCAGGCGTCAAGCTATTTCCGTTTAGGATACCTACCATACGATACGCCACATGACTATACGTTATAAATTATATATACGAGTACATGCATACAGTATTATTACCATAAATATACATAATATAAAATACCCTTAGGATCGAAAATTATTGAAACATCTGTTTATTATTTATCAGCACAGAACATTTTTACAAGATCGCAATAACTTTTCATTCTAGTACCTATTAAATAACGGTTATATAATTTTGTTTTGAGTTATTGTAATGTATTCGATAAATGTTTATACAATAAGTCAAGGAGCAATATTTCCGGTTCGCCTGCCGTCTGTTATTGAGTTTACGTAATAAAATTAATACAAAACCAAATTGCAACATTGTTTGAGCGAAACTCGTGTTTCTAGCTTTCTCATCACGAATCAAGGTTAGTATTTAGAGTTCTTAATTATTTAAATTTTAAGTAAAACATTCTATAATTTTATTAGCGTTACTTGGTCTTAAATGAATGCCACTCAATAGATAAAAAAAATAGAATATGTGATATCTAAATTTTCAAAATATGACAAGGTACCTACTAGCTCAGTCCCATCCGTTATTGGTAAAAGTCCTACACAAGACAAACATCGGATCAGAAAGGAATTGTGAAACTTGTTTTTTATAGAAAGCCTTCAAGATGAGAATACCTAAGCTTTTATGTAGTTGGTTATTACCTATCTCATCCACATAACCTACCCTTAGGTGGGATTGAATTTAGGCGTTAACACACGCACAACTTAAGAAATTTCTATAGCCAATAAAGTACTACGTAATTAAGTAATAATAAATAAGCTTTCGAATTTTGGCAAATAAAAATATAGTTATTTACCTGTATTTATGTAGACGGTGGACCGATACCGCCCTCTCACAGTCCCACCACTGGACAGCTCTATGTACAAATTCACCGACTGCATAGCTGTGATCTCGGTTGAACAACGTCGCCTACTAAATTCATTTTATTATTTCAACGTTTAAGCTAGTAGGTCAGCGCTCAATTACTCCAATTTTTTATGTTTATTTCTTTCATATAATAACCGACTACACCGCCCTCGATTAGCTTTGAAAAACTTATTCATTACATTAAAATATCTATCGGACCTTTTAATATAGGTAGTATCATAACAATTTGATAAACATTTAGGAACACGCTTTCTTTCGTAGTATTCACATGTAAGTTATTATTATTGTGACAGTGACTGTGATGTCTATTACACCGCCCTTGCACGCGCGGCAAGGCAAAACAAAAAAGATTACAATTTCTACAAGGAATGCTGTCAACGAAATTGATAAATTATGCTTTCTCTGGTCTTTGTCCCTTTATTATGTATAACTACAGCAATATAATATGGATAGCCATTTAGACTTTCTTATACATAGCCATTTAGATTTTTAGAAACAAAGCTATCTTCCGAATTTGTCTTCCCAACTTTAGTAGGTAAATACTTGGTAAAAAACGAGTAATGATTAATTTACTTGCGATGGTTTATGGATGAATGTGAAGATTCTGTAAGCAAAGCGAGGGTAGATTTCTAGCGTTACCACAGATTACCACTACCTCTATACTGTGCGGTAGGTATAGAAAACAAGTGACCACTCTATAACTACTACATTAGCAACAAATTCATAAGATATCTTAATTGAATGTTCGCGTGGCTAGTCTACAACAAGAACGTTGTTCATAATACATTGTACTGGAAGAAATTTAATTACATAAAAGATTAATTACGATAATTTGGTCTATCTCCTTACGCATCTTTTAAGAGATATAATGGAATGATAACTATTTTTTCAGAAATGATGACAGGGCAGAGTAAAGTAAGAATTTAATTTGAGTCACATGAGCGGTGGGAGGGATGAATATATATAGACATACTAGCTACCCGCCCCGGCTTCGCACGGGTGCAAGTTAGATTTACCATAGCAGCGCCATCTATTGATTACTTACTCAACCCAGTCGAAAGGTATCGACATCGGTTACATATAATTGTGACTGTCAAATAATAACACTCTTAATTTAGTTCTCTTGTGTAGCGCTAGGTGTCTGTTCATCTGTGAATAAGACTGCCATGTCAATTGTCATTACTTGCAAAACTTACTGTCAAATAATAAGAGACAAATAATTAGAAATAAATTAAAATTGAGACTATAATTTGAGATTTAAAGTATCCTATCTCTCAAGTTGGATCGAACTGCACATGGTGTGCGAATTTTATTATAATCGGTTAAGTGGTTTAGGAGTCCATCGCGGACCAACATTGTGACACGAGATTTATATATATTAAGATAGATAACCACCCAAATAAAAGATTATAATTATTTTTATTATACGCCATATCGGAGGCATTTGAGCGACATAAACATTTCCAATAGTTGGGTTATCGACTAACCCCTTCAGCGATCCTCACTGGAGAAGCGTGGTGGACTATGCTCTAAGGCTAATAGTTGTGAGGAGAGAGAGGTCCCGTAGTGTAGTCCTGAATGTTACATGGCGTGTACAACTAAGTAATAAAGAAACAATAATGTAACACATAAAGAACGAATAGAGAAGATATGAAACGTAAAGTCCAAGTGTTGACAATGCTATGGTCATAACTTGAAAGTAATGGTTACGAGCTACACAGCAAGTGCATGGAACAACCATAACAAAATTTCACTTTCTGTTCAATGGCTGTTTAAGAATGGACGCAGCAAAAACCATAGACTTTTGACCTTCCTCAATATTGCAGTCGCTTTTAGTCGTAACTATTACCTACTTGTTTAAGCACATTCACACAATCATATTTTAAATATATATGTTACCTTTACGAGTAACTTATAGGTACATACTTATACTCTTTGAGGACCATTCGCTTTTATACCATAAGAATAGCACTACACCCTTCCTCTACCGCCTATGAAAACGGTGAGTGTGACTAACCCAGAATAAAATTCAATTAGCGTACTTTAATCGCGTTTGATTTGGACTTCGTAATAATTCGCTTTAATGACAACTCACACAAATGCCAGCTTTCCGCCCACTGTCGGTTGACAGCGAGAATTTAAAATGCCTTAAGTAAATTTTGCTTACAAGCTAAATGGAAATGTGAGTTAAGCGGGGAGTAGTTATTCCATGTTTGACGACCCTGTGGCCTAGTTGGTAGCGACCCTGCCTGCGACGCGAGGGGTCCCGGGTTCGATTCCCGGCCGGGGCAGATATTTATGTGGCAGATAAATATTTGTACTCGGGTCATGGGTGTAATTGTAATGTGTTATATGTGTAGTCCATGCCACCCGCGACACAGGTACCTAGTAACCTACTGCAGGGGTATGAGTGTGTTAGCGTTTTATGTTTTCGGCGACTCAAGTATGGTTAGTCTATTTAACAGTGTTATTAAGAACGTTAGTTGTTCAGTTCGTGGGTCGATCTTACCGTCTTACGTAGAATTAGGTTAATTGGGAAATATGTAAATAATCGGTGAAGAAACAATATTTTTTCACTTAATTATTATAATTGAATAAAAGTTATGAACAGTAACGCATTATAAACGCACGGAAGTGCCAGTGTGATTAAATTATTGTATAATTAATTATTAAATTAAATTAAAACAGTCCGAAGTGGGGTAAAGACACGGTTGATAGGAGTCATAATTATATTAATTAACGCGCCGTACCAGTAAGGTATTTTATGCAGTTCTTTAAAAAATCAGGTAAGTAGATATATCAGTAGGTACGTGGTAGTTTTTACCTATTATGATCTACATTTTCCCATCACTTAACGCACGATCATGATGACCTTCAAAATCAAAGTATTGGGTATGAGTAGTACCGCTTTGATAAAAATAATTGCGGCCTTACTACGGCGGCAGAGCGGATTTTATACAACAGTGTGTAAGTATTCAAATAACATGTTATAACGTAAAAGTAAGAATTATTGGTTTTACTTACATTTTGTCCAAAATTAAATAAATAAGAAGCCCACCCACGTAGAACAAAGTCCCATAGAAAGTGAAATTAAATGAAATGTACTGCGTTCGGTACTTACTCAGTCTCCAGTAACTGAATCAGAACGCGACTAAGAGCCCATTAAGCTCGTAGAAAGTGAACCGCCTCAATTACTGGCCTCTCATAAATATGTAAAACACCGAAATTTTATATTTAAACAACTTGTCCGGTGGTCGTTCCGTCAAAAATGCATGCGAGTGCTCTTCATTCGGTTTCAAGAAAACAACGTGACTATAACAAAGGTAATTTTAAATGGAATTAAATTAGAAAGAAAGAAGAACATTTATTTGCCCTCTTTATGTATTGCAATATGGGTCTTGCACAAAACTATGTAATAGACTTTCCTACTGATAGGCAATGTTGCAGTAGTAGCTGCACAGAAATAAATAAACCAGTTGAATAAAGCCGTTTAAAAAGAATAGGAAAACAACACGCCATCAATAATTCGTATTTTGATTTAGAAAAATATACGCTATTCAAAGAAAGGGTTTATCAGTGTCACCACGATAAACTCACATTATTAGAAAAGGTGTTGCCTCCCGCCCTAGTATTAGCTATTTTAATTAAACGTCCTTAAAAAGACAGATCATCTCTCGTTTTTAGCAGCGTTGATTTACCTTGATAAAATCGGTTCAAAAATCAAAAATCCGATTTGCCAACCCCCTAGAATCAGGAATTCTAAACCCTTACACCCCCTTGAATAAAGTAGCTTGGTACGCCCATGATTATAGGAAACAAATGCAGAAAAGACATCAGTAGACCCAAAGGCATCACCGAAAGGTTATAGCCAATAAAGTAGGAATGATCAAGCTACCTAAAGAAGCCGACTAGGTGAACCATGAAGCAAATATAGAGGTGAACAAATGACCTTAAGAAGACAGTGGGCATCCGCTGTATTCAAAAGGCTCAGGACTCAGGACCTGTTAGAGTGGCGCCAGTTAGGGGAAGCCTACGTCTAACAGTGGACATCTAAAGTCTGATGGACGGATGGATCAAGCAATTTTTTTGAACGCAATTAAGCTGACATGCTTTTACCAATGCATATCAAATCGGCAGGAATTTTCAACATTCTAATTCCTTAGTGTACGATAATATTCCCCCAAACGAAACGTTCGCAAATTTTACCGTAGATATAAATATTCATACTGATAACTGAAAGAAGTATAAGTAACAGTTAAATGTATTTGCTCTTAATAAGACAGAAGCTAATTTCCGGTAATTAAGCAGAAGTTTCATGACTTTAATACTAATTAAAGCCTTTCTAAGTTCTAAAGTCTGCGCTGAAACAGTAAGTTATTTATTAAATTTGTATTAATTACACTTTCACTCCATGACTAACCATGCAGCAACCATCCTGAACAGCAACTATACACTTTTATGACAATGGCCAACAAAAGAGTACACGAAATCACCACTTTTTTCCACAAGTTTTATTTTGGGTCGGCGGGTTTTTTTCCATTCTTTCCTATTATCCTTTCCTTCTACACTGACCCCCTTATCTTTCATATCCTCTCTCACACAATCCAGCTATGATTTTCTTTGGCCGTTTTCATCCCCTTCATCTATTCACATTCATTTCAAACACTATTCTTGTCACATGCGTTTTCTCGTTTCTACTCATCTCAACACATGCGTAAACCATGAGATTCTGCTCCCTTTCAACTTTTGTATTATTAAATTTGTGCTTCATTAATTTCTTCCTTACTTCCTTCTTACCTTACCATTTTCATCATAGCTACATGTAATCTTCTTTCACCCGTCTTCTTTGCAGCCCAGCATTCAATCCATAATGGATTTGAAAACCTGATGCTGTGATGCCGGATCGACACACCGGCAATGTCATTAGTGATTGGCGTTATTAAGTCCAATAATAATAGGTTCTAAGTATTATTTCTGGATGACCGAACAATTTCGTCTTCCGGCCTGAGATAATTGATGACATAGTTTATCTGTAGACCATGACCATCGCTCTCAAGCCCAGAATATTTTTAGGCATACATGTTTTTTCTCGTTTTTCGACTAAGTAACAATTTGTTGTTATGACAATTTTTTTTGTTTTCTATTTTCTTGTATGTATGTCGTCACGTTGTTCTATAATGCCACCCATGGTTTTCTTCTGTCATGTATATTTTTATAAATTGCCCAGTACATGATATGCAACTCTCTTCATAATTGACCATGTATTTTAATAGGTACGTTTCAGTGCAGATAGGTGAAGAAATAATAACGAAATTGAATTTCTATTTTAATTGTTAGGAGTAAGTAACCTTTGATAATCCTAGTTCCAGAAGTCTCTAGGTGGATAAATGTGGCATTTAATTTTGATGAAAAACAGAGATACTGATGATCTTGTGCAAAATTAGAACTAAAAAAGTAAGTCGCTAGAAAAATGTATGCAAACGAGAAAATAAAAAATACAATAATGTTACTTTTGATAAAAGGTCAATTTAACTAAAGTTGACTGTATACACAATATTTTTACAATTTTTTTGTAATACAATTAAATTTTCTGTAAATTTACACATTTTTTTGTAAATTTTGACATTTTTTGTAAATTTCGATACTTTTATGTAAATTTGTAAAAATATCGTGCACATAACTTAAAATTGTTCCTGTACCCCACAACTACACATTACTTATTGGCTACTCACCAAGCCGACTCCTCAGCTCCGAGGGCCGTAGCGCAGGCTCCTCTAACACAGCGGGGGGCGGCGCGGGCGGCGGATTACTTAAAATTGCTCCTCTACCCTACAACTACACATTATTGGCTACTCACCAAGCCGACTCCTCAGCTCCGAGGGCCGTAGCGCAGGCTCCTCTAACACAGCGGGGGGCGGCGCAGGCGGCGGATTACTTAAAATTGCTCCTCTACCCTACAACTACACATTATGAGCTACTCACCAAGCCGACTCCTCAGCTCCGAGGGCCGCAGCGCAGGCTCCTCCAGCACAGCGGGCGGCGGCGCGGGCGGCGCGGGCGGCGGGGGCGGCGGCGGCGGCGCCTCGTCTCCCGAACTACCGCCTGATGATACTCCTGATGAAGCCGACGCTTGGATGACTACTGCTTCTTCTGAGATTGAAGCTCGACGGGACCCCGCTGCTGAGGACAGTCGGCTGGCCTGGGTTGGATAGTGAAAAATTGTAGATGTTGCAAATTTAAAAATACTTATAATCTGATGTTATCTGACGATTTATCTGAGAGTTGGACGGTTGGAAAAAAACGTGCAAAGTGTAGGTATCAGTGAAATTTTTGAATTTAAAATTGTACGAAATCCCAGTATTGCATTTCAATAAATACTGCACCATATTGGTGCAATATGGTGCAAAGGCCGTTCAAAGTATCCAAGTCTATTCTCAACGGTATGGAAATTTAATCGAGGAGTTTAAATTTTCGTTTTCAATCTGGGTGTATGTCCATGTCTTTGAAGAACATCTCCTTGAAATTAAATTAACTTTGGTAACATTAAGTCAATGTGATACGTACAAAGTTGTGGGCCTTGTGTGTGAGTGCTGCTAATTTGGTGGCCAGCGTGGACTTCCCTGGACTCTCCGCCGGCGGCGACACCTCCTCGTACGCTTTGCTCGCGCTGCACATACACATACACATTAAAATCATTATGTTAAAAATAACAAACATAAACGTAAGTTAAAAAGGAAGCTAGAGGACAGTTTTTAATAATATTAAACTTTGTAATGGTGGTGGAGTGGTCCATCATTAACTAATCCGAGTGGTCTAGTGGAGGACAAATGAAACGACTGGTTCTTGAAGCGTATGTAGGTAGTAACGGATATGTGAATATTATGTAAATGCTTTATTGAGAAACCTTGCCTATATTTATATCACCAGCTGTACAAATAAATGACCAATGAAATTTATTATTATTACAATGACCAATCAAAATTTCTAAATTTCTACCTGTACGGGCTAAGCACGTACAAATCACATCATGACACAAATTATAATATTGAATATCAGCAATATCACGACACAGATTCATTAACATACATAACACTAGCATAGATTTATAAGCAAACATAACAGTTTATTTAGAACATCGCAACCAGTACATTTCACGAGAGCATAATATATTGTTAGATCACTTCCTGATCTTTAGTCCGCAATCAATCATCATCGCGCGCGCACTCACTATCATCCTCATCATAGCATAAATATCAATATCAGTATCAATAAGTATCAATTTAATATATTTTATCAATATCAAATATCATAGTTTTATTCATTATCATTCTAAGGGTGTTAACGAACCCCTTACATGGTCCTTCGAGCCACCGTATAGGCGGGACTTACGCGTATTTACATCTTACTCATGTCGAGTTCATCGTGGTGCCGTCTACCCAGCGTGGATATCATCAGTCCGAGCAAAGAGGAGCAAGTCTACCGTGCATCCAGCAGGGCGTGTGGTAGCGGTATGAGCATAATTATCAAGTAAGATCTTTCCTTTTTACATCTTACTTACTTATCATCATCATGGAAGATTTAGTGGCCACCCAAAAGCAGATCATCTCCGCAATTGAGCAAATTTATACTAATTTTAAAAAGGACAGCAGTGAGAGGAAGACAGCGGATTACATTCAGCGAAGGCTGGATACTCTTGACCAGCATTGGCAAAAGCTTCATGAAAATCACGTTAAGCTTTATGATTTCGGTGTGTATTCCCATACTTATTTTACCAATAAAGTGTATGAGAATGCAAAAGGCAGGTATGAAAAAATTAGATCGGCAATTCAAAATTATGAATGCAAGGACAAACCGCGGACACCTGTTTTATTGAAAGCGCCGACATTCAACCCGCAACCCGGTGGGTCACATGACACCCCCTCCGGGCAGCAGCATCAATCACGGGCCACTAGCAGTAAATCAGAGGACATGCTGCGGAAGCAGTCCAGTAATTTCAAAGCTTTCAGAAGAACGGTAGCAAACATAAACCTTGACTTGGTAGAAGAGCAGTGGGAGTTTAAAGATTTGTTATGTAGCATACAATCTCGCTGGGCAGCCATCGATGCGTTGCACTGGGAGATCGATGCCGAGATTGGAGGCTCTCGAGTATGAAGCACAATTTTCCGAAATAGAATCATCATACCAAATTATGAAAAAAGCCCTCAATAAGAAAATGTTCTCATTTGCACACAAAGAAAAAACGACACCTACCATGGAAATCCCTACTTTCCATGGTAGCTATCAGCAGTGGCCATCTTTTAAAGACCTTTTTACGGAATCTATTCATTGTAATCCTAAAACTACTTTGCGGGGATCATATTACTACCGTGCAAATGACCGGAGCATATATATATAAATTATATATATTTATAATTTATATATAAATATTTATACATATATAAATTATATATAATATATATATATATACCCGTTCCAAATAAAAAAGAATTAGAAGAATCGGAACATCTAGTCCAAAGTTATGAGGTAACGACCATAAATTCAATACGCATTATTAGGGGGAACTCAAAAACTACCCGTCAGATGGCGCTTAAATTTATATTTGGACCAGACAACGAAGATCGTTTCAACCCATAAAGTTACGAGGAAACAGACTTAAAAAATAGAGTCGAATTGAAAACCTCTTCTTTTTTTGAAGTCGGTTAAAGAATGGTAGGAGATGGTACCTCTCGTCCTTGGTGGTGTAGTCGACCACGAGCGCGGCGCTGCCGGGCCGGCTGTGGCTGCCCGAGTCGCGGGAACTGCTCCTGATGACAAATATAACAACAATAAGGTTAATAAATATTATAAATTTATTTATTTATTTATTTTGAAGCGCTCATAGCCCGGCGGCTTGCGTTGAAGCGCTCATAGCCTGGCGGCTTGCGTTGAAGAACTCATAGCCAAGCGGCTTGCGTCGATCCTAAGCGATCGACAAAGTTAAGCAACAGCGGGCGCGGTCGGTACTCGGTAGGGTGACCGCTAGTGGCAAAAATTTCTTGAGCGCTTCCGTGCTTCGGAGGGCGTAAAGCCGTTGGTCCCGGTTGTTATCGATTGATAGCAGTCGTTAAGCCATGTCGGAGGCCTTCGGGCGGCTTAAAAACTTTCGACACTGGGTTGACCACTAACCCCTCCACCAACCCGCATTGGAGCAGCGTGGTGGAGTATGCTCTAGGCCTCCTCAGTAATGAGGACAGACGCGTGCTCAGTAGTGGGCCATTAGTGGGTTGTAGCTTATTTATTTACGAGCCCGTTGCTCCGGGTGTTAAATACCTATAGACTTATGAAATTACCTAATTTTCGTTGTGAAACTACTGCAGAGAGTGTTAAGGAGTTTCATTTCAAAAACATTTCCTGGCCGAATTTAGCCGGTTGATGTTGGTTAACTGGGTGAACTAGACCGAGAGAGCCCAGAGACATTAAACAATAAACTTGACAGCAAGGTACCCCATGAGCAAGAGAAATTCTGAGTTCGAGATTAAAAACGAGCAATCACAGTTTTTGTTGCTCCCGTCCTTTCCACTCCTTTCTTTCTCGACGTGTAAGGCATCGGTGATGCCTGAGTTGCTGTTGAATACCATGGGCGACAGTGTCCACTTACTATCAGGTTGCACTTACTATCAGGTTGCTCTTCTGCTTATTTGTCGGATATTACCATATATAAGTTGCGCAACCTTAACAAGAATGACACGAAGCCCTTAAAAACCAGGTCCATTGCTTCCTACTTGGCCAGCAACGTGTTGCTGACACCCTAATCGCTAATCACACCGAATCGCTGTTCCGAGGTTCCAGAAATTCGAATGATAAGTTTAAATTTCTGTTCGCGGTCTGGGTGTGTATCCTTGTCCTATGTGTTGTTCATGGCACCCTCGACACAGGGAATCCTAGTGTGGGGCTATGAGTGTGTATTATTATTATATCCTCGTAAAAGCCATAAAAAGGGGGTCCCGTCGACATCTTTTGGGCACTAAAAGCTCTAAACCCACCTCCTCCGCTGATGCTCCTCCCGCGGCAGGTAGATATCCTCGTAGTGGTGGTCGCGGCGCGCCGCCTCCGCCCCGCTGTCGCTGTCCGACTGCTCCGGCGCCACTTCGCTCGTGCCGTGCACTTCTGCTTTCACTGTCAGACAGATATGGTTTTTATTGGGTTAATATAAGGTTTAACAAAAAAATGACATATACCTAAATATAAGAACATCATGAAAGCAGTTAATGCCAAAAAAGCATTATCGATGAAAGGAGTTGTTTCAAAATGTATGGAGCCCCGGCCACCACTTTGTACACCATACTAAAATATGGAGAATCGCAATTCAAACAGTTTTTAACTATCCAATTACTTCAAATTGGTTTAGTTTTTTGGTACAACACAAAAATATACAATTGAAATTGCAACACAAAAACAAAAATCCGTCATGGCGGTAAGCTGTCATCACATGTCACGTTGGTTGATTTGATTGAAGTTTGACATATGTACGTACATTTCTGTCATATTAGAGTGACAGTAGACAGTTCGTGATCTGTGATCAATGACAAATTGGTAAGACGCCATGTTGAAACTTGATAAAATTAAATGATAGATACAATTTTTGTACCAGAAAAGTATGCATTTAGGTAATTTATCTTTATTTTTCCCGAATTCCATGGATTTTTCTCGATTTTTCGAGGTACTGTACATATTGTGGGCCGGATTTGAAACATCTCCTTTGGCAGGGAGATAGTTTATATTTGGTAAACGACCGCTGAGAAAGGATTTTTGACAAACGGAGAAATATTAAAAAATTGCGTAAAATCTCCGCTCAGCGCCTGTGGACAAGGATAGCGTGCTGGCTATTGGTTAATATGTCTATGTTCTTCGCTCCGCAGCCTCGCACCGCTTCAGTGGAGCAGGAGGGTAAAAAAGGGCCGAGAGTTTGTTAGAAAAACCGCCGTAATCAGGCGTTCAAGGCGTTCACTACAAGCGGGCTGCCCGTTCGGAGGGGAAATATTTCAATAAAAGTAAACTTGCTAGTTGGAAGGTGCAAAACGGTTTGCATCAGGCGCTCATGTATCTAGCGGCAACCCTACTGCTAGCCAAATAAAAAATTAAAGATGAAGTTCCTTACCAGTCATGGTGGGAGCCTCCTGCCCCTCAGCCGGCACCCTGGGCCCGGGGGAGCGCGTGTGGAACAGGTCCCGCACCCGCTGGTACAGGGCGGGCGCGCCCGGGCTGTTGTGCAGGAACCAGCCGTTGGCGTGCGCGTGCGTGTGCGTCTGTGGCGCGTCCGCTTCTGACGCTGAGCATGCTGTTAGAGGGAAGAGAGAGATGTATTCAGGAATCAGACGTGATATAGAATTGAGGAGTAGAAAATGAAATTGTCAAATTCAAAATGAAATTTAATGAAAACGACGAATAATATATACGAATACTTAATTACAAAAATATACATCTAAACAATCTTAAACAAACAATGGGGGGTTAGGGGGGAAGAGAGAGATGTATCTATGTATCTATTGGAATCAGACGTGATATCGAATTGATGAGTTGAAAATGAAATTGACAAATTAACAACGATGTAAGGTGATAAATGGATAAATGAAAATGACGAAATTTTAATACGAAGGATTCGAAAAATATATTAAGTAAAAAATTTGAAACAATTTTTCAAGTAGCAAATAAAAATCAAATCAAAGTAATGAAACCGACAAAACATAAATACAATTTAAGTAATTTGATATTTAGTTTATCCTATCTGACACTTGCAATGTTACACAGGAAACAAAAGTATGAAAGAAAAATGTTTATGTGAACAATGAGTGAAATGAATGTGAAAAACGAGTTACCTGTAGGCAGGGAGTCATCACTGCCCAGGAACGTTCGGATTACCCATTGCATTACTAACGTAAATAAGTCAACGCAAAATCCACTCATTTCTAGCCCTCCGACATTGAATTCGGAAGAAATAATTTTGAAGGACGGTAGATGCAAATAAGTAAACATTGTGTGATGACATAGAAAATATCTCCTACCTACATTATTGAATTTGTCGAATTAAATAGAAATCATATTAATACGCTATACTAAAGCTGGCATAATAATAAAGGCATGGAGAATAAGGCAACAATAGCAAAATTTAATTTAATCAATTTAAATATCTGATACAAGTAATGTTGAAACAAACAATGTTCATACAAATAAATAACGCATATGTCGTTGTTTTACATTCAATCAAATATCCATGATATACATACCAAATTCAATGAAATGATCCCAAAATATTATCATAATTTAACCGTACTCAAACTTCAAACTATGAAAAATATCAATATTCGCAAAATTTAAACCAAATTCAATTATGAAATACATCTACACACAAACACACCATTTGCTTCAACAAACGCGAGTATGCTAAATCTATGACGCCAACACTGTTACGAATATCAGGAAATTTACCATTTCATAGATTACACTCCTTATGTAAAGTTTAATCATATTTCATTAGAGCATCACTTACGAATGATTGAACATGTAATAAATATTTACGTAAACTATACCTATTTAGGACGTCATTAAAACACAACATGCATCCAATAATCCCCAGCCTCCTCAATGTGTAGAGGAAATGCCCTTTCACTAATCACACTCATCTTTATATTTTTTTAAAGAAATCCGTGATTAAATCCACTCTATACGTCCGCGCAGCTCAGCGTCTACGAAACTACTGAACATGAGCGTAACCAATATTGGGTAAAACTTCCTGGATCTATCATTTCCGTCGTGTTGCATTCGCACCTTATTAGATTCGCCTCTTCACGCCTTTTAACACCAAATGTTATGTTTGGTGCAGGATGCGTGATTCAAAGTGGATGTGACTTGTAACTTAGTTATAACGTGACAACAAGGTCGAAGGAGTTAAAGGCATTGAATTAAAAAATATGTAAGGTCAAACGACAGTTTATAGTATTTTTTATATTAATATCCGATAAACGAGACATCCTTGTATATGAGTAACACCAGGGGCAATCATTGTTTGCAAAGAATGACTAGAGAATAAAAAAATTGGTTGCCTGTAACGTCGGTATACGGGCGAAAGTTTTACGTGACAACGACTTTAAGTGGTAAAATAATTTTAATGTGAATATTCATTCGTATAGTAGGAAGAAGGATGAAATAATAGTAACAATTTAAAACATTTATTTATACTGTCTAACCGTCATGTGAAGGCGGAAGCAATTTAAGTTTAATGTTTTATTTTTGTTAAATAGTTCCTCACTTGTAAACAAGATGGCATTGTACCAATTTGTGAAACGCGCTAACGAGTGTAACGTGGAGTTTATATAAGAGAAAAATTTGTATAGGGCAATGTGTCGACTTCTTTGGTTTTATAATAAACTGCTACTGCTATTTTGGGTTTGCAAGCAGTTGTGGCTATTTGTGAAGTTCAATGTGAAGTTGACCCTGCGTTCTAGAGGTGAGATATACTTGCGAAATTCAATACCAGGGCTTTAAAGTACGGGGACGTAAGAATACCAGGGTCGAAAACCAGGTTTTTAAATACTTGAAAGTATTTGGTAGGATATGAGGCGCACTTTCCTCGCGCCAACGCGCCAAGCTACAGTGTCGAACCAAGTTGAAAATACTTGCATAGGAAATCGAGCCGTATTTTAATGCTATATAAGGAGCACAATCTTATACATGAAAAATACTTGGAAGTTTTTATTTATGAATACGAGTGTGCTCTTTATATACAATACTGTACGGACTATTTTCCTATGCAAGTATTTTCTTATCTGGGGCTTGCAAGTTTTACTTTTATAGACACTTGTAAGTTTTTTACACTCGTACCAGGGTGAGCAGAAGGATTTCGTTAGAGTATAAATTTAATTTGATTATAGGTTCTAGTAACCTAATTATAATACCTATAAGTATAACTACACACAAAAGCACACTTTAATGTAAAGTTTTATTAATTATTTAAATGCGTCTGTTCTGCAAACTTTGGAAAATGATTTTAAAGTTTTAAACTGTTTACGTTCACAAAATTACTATTAACTAAAATAATAATAATTATTGCTTTACTTTACAACAAAAAAGAATTATCAAAATCAGCCCATAAACGACGAAAAAATCACTGAACAAACATAAAAAACGCATATGACCGAAATATATTTTTCGGTCGAATTGAGAACCTCCTTCTCTTTTGAAGTCGGTTAAAAATAATTCTAAGACAATAATCAATCATGTTCATATTTAGATAGGGTACCTACTTACTAGATATATTATTAAAAGTTCAAAAATTGGCTTTGAATTCAATACAATACACGCGGTCAAAGATGTATTAAATATCTTGATGGAACATCGAATCCGCGAAAACGTGTCAAAAATTTGTTGCCAACTGTTGGCCACAAATTTTATATCATTACGCACAGATTACGCACACACAGACAATAAATGAACGCGAAAACATCGCCTACACGCACACAATTGCTTGATAATGTTGCTTTGTTTTTTTTGTTTTCATTGTAGGGCGACGCTCAATCTAGATATTTAAAACATCATTGACACGCGGTATAATTTTTAAAAATATGAGGTCACGGTCGCAAACGTTATGAGTTCACAATATCAAATTCACCACTGAACCTGAAACTGAACGCAAAAAACAATTCAAAACAAAGCTTTCAAGAATAATTATTTATCATTATCACCTCTTAAGTGTAAAAAATGTGTACGAATGTATACACACAATAATGTGTCTTTTTTCTAGAGTCATAAGAGCCATGATTCACGAGACCCCTACCCGATGTTAATCGTGCGTCATGTTTATTATTCGGCTTTCTTCGTGAATACTCGGGCGGGCACGGCAATCCTCGCACCAAGTCTCGTACCGAGCCCTCGAAAGAGCCCCGCAACCAGCCCCGTACGAGCCCCGCAACCAGCCCCGCAACCAGCCCCGTACGAGCCCCGCCGCGATAGCGAGGCCGAGGGACAAATACTTGCATAGCAAAACGATCCGTATCTCTATGGACTTTCCTATATAAAAGGTAGAAAATCGTATAAAGGGAAAATACGTCAAAAGTATTTCTTATTCGCAAATACAACAGTGTTCCTTATTCATAGAGAGATTTGGTTCGTTTTCCCATGCAAGTATTGTCGGCTGTCGCACCTTGGTTTCTGTTCACGTACTTAAATACTTTAATACTTCCAAGTATTTTCTGCTCGTACCAGGGCGCCGTACTTGCAAGTAAAGCCCTGGTTTTAAAACCTGGTATGGTAAATACGTCTCACCTCTACTGCGTTCCCGTATCTTCATGGGGTAAACGTATACAAAGAATTATATATTTAAAACATTGTAACACCATCCGCCATCTAGCGCTGCTAACCGTTAGACCATTAACCATTAGTCACAACTAAGTGAGGTAACAAACTAGTTACTCTACTTAACCAGAGATGGCGCTGTACCATTTTCTGTACACTGTCACCAATTAGGAACGTGAGCGGAGCTTACTAACGCAGTTTCTTGAAGTGCCTCCCGGCAAACCAATTTATAAGACGTTGTCACGTCAAAAAGAGCCACGGGCTTTTAACTTTTAAGTTGCCATTGCCTTTGAGGGTTGATTCAAATAAGAGGTTGGTAGATAGCGAGGCAAATTTCATAAAGAGGAATGAATAATATTGGTAATAATAAAGTTACTGACAAAAATAAAATTAAGTTGATTGGTGGAATTGAATATTTAAATCCTGTGTTAAAATTTTACCTGTTAGAATCGATTTTATACGATTTTACGAACTTATTAACTTAAGAAACGAAGTGTTGTTAATACCAATTATTTTATCATTAAGTAATAGCCTAACCCTATTACATATTAGAGGTAATGTATACAGTTGCGTGCCGAATCATCATAATGTATTCCTTTTAATGCGCTATTTCTTTAATTTATTTAATTGTTGCATCGAGTTACGATAACCTGTCAATGGCAACACGCCACGCGCCCATAACCGTATGCATTAGAAGCATTTCTAACTAATAAGTCCATACTTAGGTATTCGTGCAGTGTTTGAAGTTCACGAGGCTATTAGTTATTGTTATTCATTATATTTCCTAACAAAATTTGAACTAAGTATTCAATAATTTCAATGAAATATGTGGCAAAATTTCTTGCCCGTTTTCATGCTTCAGGTCACGTACCTAAAGTCGTTGTTAGGTTAAAATCATGAAATTTTGAAACTGGCTTTTGGTTGGTTTAGAATCTGGTTATACTAGCAGTTGCATCCCAATCAAAACTGATCGACCCAATTTTGCTTACAAGCTAAATTGACAGCACAGGGAAACTTATTTCTTGGAGGCAGTGGCAATTCCAAAATTATTCTCGGGAAGTCAGGTAATCATTACATTTATGCAAAATGAGTCAGAAAAAAATATTAAGTAACTGTAATCACTCACCGTAGGGATTTGTCGAAGCGATGCCGTAGCTTGACTTTTGAAAAGAGTTTGAAAAAAAAACCATTTCGAATAAACATTTCATTCATTCATCCAGGTACTTAGCATCGCTACGAGTACATACCTGAACTGTCTTCCCCCGAGGAGCTATGCTGCGTGACGGTGGCGGAGTTGGGTCGCATGGGGTTGACGTAGAGCCCGTCGGCGGGGCCCGCGCGGGAGGAGCGCTCCTGCACCGAGGTTCGACATGAACATACCTGAACTGTCTTCCCCCGAGGAGCTATGCTGCGTGACGGTGGCGGAGTTGGGTCGCATGGGGTTGACGTAGAGCCCGTCGGCGGGGCCCGCGCGGGAGGAGCGCTCCTGCACCGAGGTTCGACATGAACATACCTGAACTGTCCTCCCCCGAGGAGCTATGCTGCGTGACGGTGGCGGAGTTGGGCCGCATGGGGTTGACGTAGAGCCCGTCGGCGGGGCCCGCGCGGGAGGAGCGCTCCTGCACCGAGGTTCGACATGAACATACCTGAACTGTCCTCCCCCGAGGAGCTATGCTGCGTGACGGTGGCGGAGTTGGGCCGCATGGGGTTGACGTAGAGCCCGTCGGCGGGGCCCGCGCGGGAGGAGCGCTCCTGCACCGAGGTTCGACATGAACATACCTGAACTGTCCTCCCCCGAGGAGCTATGCTGCGTGACGGTGGCGGAGTTGGGCCGCATGGGGTTGACGTAGAGCCCGTCGGCGGGGCCCGCGCGGGAGGGCCGCTCCTGGACCGAGGCGCGCCGCTCGCGGTCCGGCGCGTGCAGGTAGAACGGGGACCGGGCGCTCGCGTTCGTGCACGAGGGGAGGGCGCACTGGAAGTACAAGTGAGGGTATGTGAGTGAGTGCAGAATAGGTGCAAGGTGAATGGTGCATTTTGATTACGCCCTTCTGCAGATGTCAGGGAGGGGTAGCACGCCTTGGAACCGGGCCAGAAAAACCGACAACAAAATATCCCGTGAAGGACAAACTAAACTAAAGAGCTCAATGTGCTATAATATAGATCCTCCCTGGCGTTAAAATTGGGGATAAGACTTCATGAATATTCTCTAGATGGTATTTTTCTTGCCCTGGTTTTTTCAAGGAGGCGATATTATGGTAAGTACCAATTTTAAAAGCAAAGCATCCAGTAGGTACCTACTCGTAATTAGTGCTTAATTGAAATTCCATCTGGTCGTACTTACTTAATTATGTACCTACTTGGTTGTAGGTAGCTCTAACTTAGAAAAAGCCTATTCAGCCCTACTTAAATTTAGGGCACTACACAATTGGGGCATCCCTCTCTTATCGATAATGTTAATAACACTGCACACATAGGACATTCAACAGTTTCTCAATACTTACTCGTGCCTCCCCCGGCGCACACGTGCAGGTGTGGACCCCCTTGTATACAGCCAGCTGCTTGCTGTCCGGCCCGGCCGCGCCGGCCGCCACCAGCACGTTCAGACACTGTTGAGAATAACATGGTTATTCATAACACTGTTGGCATAACAACGTTGTTATTGTAGGGTTGTCAACATCTGTTTTGCAAAGAAATTAAGTACTAACACCAAAATATTGTACATCAATAGATAAAACAAATAATATGTTTTGCCAAATAATGATGTGTTGCGAATTTTCATTATCAAATAAGTTCCCATGACCGACGTCTGTCGGCACGAACAATATACGGGATATGATCTAATCTATTGTTTTCAGGCTTTTGTTTGTTTTTAACATGTTTTATTTGTATAAACAAAAAAATAAATGTAATTGCATTTTACCCACACTGGACTTACTATATTATAATAAAATAAGTTTGATTTTATCTAATCTTCATCATTCTATTGCAACTTACGTATTTAACCGTTTGTTATTCATATGGACAATAAAGTCATATCTCAATATCAAGTGTATTTGTTTTCAAATGATTTCAGAATAAATTTTATCACCCATCATATTTTATAATTCACTCTTAAGTAATTTGAAAGAACCTAATCTTTTTTTACATATTATATATCTACCTATGTTCATTCCACACCATACCTACATATCAATAGTAACAGATCTAATTAATTATATGACTGACAACAATTAATCTAACTTTACTGAGAGCCAATAAAAATAATTAAAAGAGAAAATCAGAAGACCTAATTTATTAGGCAGACTGTATTCGAATCGTGCGCAATTACGCACCCAAATAACGCAAGCATTACGAATGTGTAAAAAGTGATACACTTTCCAAAGCCGAGCACACTGCGTTACGTGACCATGGATTACCGTAGAAAGCGTCTGTCGTGATCGCTCATATTCATATCCTATGATTATGCAAAGCTTGCGATGATTTTCCTTACATACTCTAAAATACGGTACTGAACATAAGGAAAAATCATGAAGTAAATTTTACTCAACTGTCCCATGTCTACGCCTTTTGATATTCATTCTAAATACTATTTACATATAACTTTAAGGAGTGAATTACTTGTAGTTGTAAGAAGTTTTATGTGAATTATCGAAATATTATCGGAAAATATTATGACCGATGCCTCACCGATCTACCAACCCCGCTCGCTATCTACTAAATCTTCATCAATTACTGACGATCGATACTGCCGGACAACGAGCGCTTCATGCGCGTAGGCATACCAGCGGTTCTCAAACTTATTTCGTCTACGGCCCATAATTTTTTTTAAGTTACCAAAACTTCGTCGTCGGGTCGTTATCACCCACTTTGAGAAAGACTAGCGTATACTGTTAAAGACACTTCTTAGGCCTCTTACCGCCCTCCTCTAGGCCACAAGTGATCGTCATTACCCACTTTAAGAAAGACATATACAGACCTCCAAATGATGATTTTCCGCAGCATCATTGATGGGGCTCTTCCCGTGGCGGTCCAGGTGTAGCCTGGCCCCGTGGCGCAGCAGCCAGCGGACGGTGGCCAGGTGGCCGCGCGACGACCCCCCCCCCCCCCCCCTTGGCTCTTTGCGTCCACAAGGGCTCGTTATCGCCCACTTTAAGAAAGACTGACATATACAAACCTCCAAATGATGATTTTCCGCAGCATCATTGATGGGGCTCTTGCCGTGGCGGTCCAGGTGCAGGCGGGCCCCGTGGCGCAGCAGCCAGCGGACGGTGGCCAGGTGGCCGCGCGACGCCGCGAAGTGCAGCGGTGTCGCGCCGTCTCCGTCACGCGCGTTCGGGTCCACGCCGCGCTCTACTATCTGGAAAGGGATGGATATAGTTTAGTGGTTTGAATGGATTTGAAAATTTAATTTTTACTTTTATTTGCTTTGTGAAAAAGTACTGAAACCAAAACACCTTAGGCCCTTCACACACTACGCTACTTATTAGCTACTCTGACGCAATCAACAATTCGCCGACACACACTGTTCACTGACAGGACACGCATTGTTGACGCGTTGCGACGCTCGCCTCGTTACCTGGACAACATTCTAGGCCCTTACAAAATAGCGTTGTATGTAATAGGCTTAATGCTCGATTCGAATGTATGAAAGATTTGCCGGTACTGTGACGGAACAGTGGTATGAAGTCACTGATATGTGTGAATCGAGCATTAGACGGCACCGATGGATAATTATGTTTAACAGTTACCGGTACTCAGTATATTGAGGCTTAGGTTACAGCAAATAATGTAACAAGCACTCACAGCAAGCAATTACAGCAAATTGTGTAATGTAATTACAATGCCTCATATTTTATTTATTATAGGGGCTATAGTGGCAAGTTCCTTCCAAAAGTAGTTTCAACCTTTCAACAGTAGCTGTTTATCAAATTTTGACTTATTCATTCGTGATAAAATAAAGTAACCATAAATCCGTGGCGAGATAATTGTCATTAAATGTTGGAAATTCTATTGCCGTGTTCTTTACATTACTGAACAGTCTGAACACTCATGGTCACCACTAAGAAATTATGCAAGAATTTAATTGTAGGTATTTTGGCAATAGACCTTCCAAGCTTATGTTGGGCATATCAAAATATCGTGCGAGGAAATTTTCAAGCGTATAAAATACCTATTTTAAACGCAGGAGTTCTTGCTTGGGCGATTATGATTAGGTAGATACATAAGTAACTACATATTTCGTCAAAAAAATCGAAACGAAGGTTTTAATATTACTCGGTTAAAGAAAGTCTTAAGGCCAGATTATTTCAAGAAAAAATAGGCTACCTATAAATATAAATATAATACAATTTACATATTATGATCTGATTTAAATATAGGAAACATACGAGTACCATTAGAATCACAAATGACTATAGGTAATACATTTCTTTTTTTTCGCAGGATACATCATTGAATGATCGCATTTTCTAAAACCAGACTAACGAGCAATTGCAAATAAAAATAGCTAATTTATATCAGAAAGAAAATCAGTTACAAAAAATGCCTTTATTTATATTCGCATTAATGATCATAACGCTCAAGATTTATATTCAGAACACCATCATTACACTTGCACATATTATATGACAAAAACCATTTGACGGCTGCATTTGCATACCTATACTACGATTTCACTTCGCATTACTCGTACTACAATGCTTATGACAATTTACAAGTTATGAATAAAGTTGTGAGCGCGGATGTAAAAACTATTAGTTTTCTAAAGTGAACGAACTGCCAACCGGTTGGAGACGTGATGAAAGCGGTGTTTTTCAGGCTATAGGCTAGATACTGCCGTTAGCGGACAATGGAATTCTTTGGAATTGTTTATAAATGTCCTATCATAGACGAAACCATAAAAACAAAACGTAGGTTTGTATTGTTAGACATAAAATAGTGCGTGGAATATACGCTATGCACAATTGCACATTAAGTATACGCAGCGAGATTCATACTTACCTACGAGTAGGTATTATAAAGAGGTAAAATTAATAGATTCGACTTTGCATGTGAATTAAATAAATCGTTCATCAATAAGTATTTAGAATGAACCTTTAGTTAATTAATATAAAGTAATTATTTATCATATCATACATAATTTAAAAAACGTTCGTGTATTCGCAAAGCAGTTTTGTTCCTTTTACCCAGTTCTTATGCATAGGTATTCCTATTATGATAATATAGTAAAAATCAGGACAACGAAATACTAATTCGTGGCAAAAAAGTAATAGCCAATCGCGAAACTAATTGTAATGCACACGGTAAATAGATTTCAATATTTTCCTCTATTATGACGATATTATTCTATTACGATAATAAAACGGCATCAACTAAATCACGTTACATCGCACTAAGTATAGGAAACGATGGTATCGGAGCGTTTCTCCGCAGATTAGATGGAGGCGCAATGAGGCCTGTTTCACACTGATCGACACAATTGCTGAAACAATGTGATGCTTAGTTAGATGAGTTAGATCCACGGAACATTGAGATAAAGATCTTGTGCAGACGTCAAAAGAGGTGAAGATTGTAATTGTGTTTAATTATGTAACTTTATCGTTTCTTTGTTAATGCACTGAGTGCTTCACCATTTGTCGGATGATTGGATTAATTAAATATTTTATTACTGTTTTAGTCCCTTAATTTTCTCGTAAAGTTAATATGCATTAAGAACAGTATAATGCAACTTACGCTTATTTTGTTAGAATTGGACAACTTACTGAAAGAAAACCCCCATTTTCAGGAGGAATGATACATACCTAAATTTGCAACCAGATACCTAAGTTATACATAGGTATTATCATGGGTATTATAATACATATTAGCAGTGAACTTGGAATTAAGAGGCCAAAATTTCGATTATGTCAATGGAGTTTGCAACGGCAATTTCACGAAGAGTCATTTTTAATTCAGCAAACTGTCTAACCGCTGTATTTGTAAAAGCCTAATGCAGTCGTCAAGCGTGAGCCACAAGCGTTTCCTGCACCGAGATGATTGATGTCGGAGAGTTATTGAACTGTTATTAGTGTGTTTTCTCTCATGAATAGCACCACATTTACGTAACGAATGGGCGTCTTGAGCGTATGGTTGTTGAAAATGGCAATCTATGACTACGAATTAACTCAATAACGATAAACATGAAATAAAAGTTTAATTATTTCGACTTACGTCTTTTATATTTTGTCATGTATACCTAGTAGAAAATATTTGTGAAAAAGGCGCTGTCATTGAAATAGATTACGAGTACTTATTATTTGATTCAGAATTACCTTCACTTTCTTAAACTATTGAAAATCTCCGTCATCCGTGTTTTACTCAAAAATATTGATTGGCAAGCGGCATGAAGAGTAGCACGTGCATATTACGAACAGTCAAGACGCAATGCTAATTAACTAAAAGTCCAACTAAGGTGTATAGTAGAACATGAATAACACTGAACACCCGCCTTCTTAAATTAGCCAAAAGAAATGATCTAGTCAATTATATACCTATACGAGAATACTTTGACAATGTTAAGTTAATTATACCTAATTAAGTCATCGGAACAACAAGAATATTTTTTTCTTCTCGTGGCTTAACCCATTAATGTGCACAATTTTCTCCTTACAACAGACCTCATTACTCTAATTCGAATTGGTGGAGAGGTTAGTATCCAACCTAATCATCAAAATATTTTATGCCATCTGAAGATCTCCGATATGGCTTACCTAACGACTTTAAGGCTTAATGATGAATTTGTGTGACCTCCGGAGCGTGGAAGCCCTAAAGAAGCCTTGCTACTAGCAGTCACCCTCCACAATATTGCAACTCAATGCGCCGCCAGGTAGGTACACCGGCGTCACGTCGTTGTCCATGTATCAACCATCCAGGTCAAGACCAACTCACCATCCACTTGACACAGTCCAAGCAGCCGGTCTGCGCGGCCGCGTGTATGGGCAGCATGCCGTCGCGCGCGCGCGCGCCCAGCCGCCCGCCCGCCTCCAGCACCAGGTACTTGAGCACGGCCAGGTGGCCCTCCTGCGCCGCCAGGTACACCGGCGTCACGTCGTTGTCCATGTATCAACCATCCAGGTCAAAACCAACTCACCATCCACTTGACACAGTCCAAGCAGCCGGTCTGCGCGGCCGCGTGTATGGGCAGCATGCCGTCGCGCGCGCGCGCGTCCAGCCGCCCGCCCGCCTCCAGCACCAGGTACTTGAGCACGGCCAGGTGGCCCTCCTGCGCCGCCAGGTACACTGGCGTCACGTCGTTGTCCATCGCTGTGTTCGCGCTGTGGGAACGGAGATAATTATGTCATTTCTCATTATCATCGCAACTCAATACTATACCTACTATTAATACTATAACTACTATTGCCATAAATTAGGAAACTTTAGCGTCCTCATGAGAGGTTTTCTATTTTCCTGGTCAAGTTATAGATGATAACTTCAAAGTTTTCGGTTTCGACGAGTTTGTGTTTTGTAAATGTGTGAATAAAAATACTCATTGGGCATTGGGAGATTCAAGCCTCTATTAAATCAAGATTACGTTATTTCGGTTATTTTATAAACATAAATCTTAAGTCAATGACAAACGTCAATATAAACTATTACCAAATATGTAAGTACCAAATAGTGTTTTTAAAATAACTTGGATAACCTTGAAAGCGAAATTTAACCATTTCAATATTAATGTTAAGTAAACAGTTTACACATAGAGCTTGAATTACGGTTGTAATTCATAACAAAGCCGTTGCGGTCAAAGTCATTGTCTCGCCAGAGTTCCTCAACCTTTTTTTATCGAGGAGGAAACCTTCAAAAGGTACCTTATACTCGGTTCACAATTAACGCTTTGTAAAACCACTTGACGTAGTAAGAACGTGGTTTGATTCTGACTATTTGCTAACCATATAATATATGAGATTACAACAATTTAGATACCTAATATCCAATATTTCGCATAAATAAAAAAAATGGTCACACACTCACACTTGCACTTGTTATGCAGGAGGTATAAATACAAATACAACACCATAAAACCCATAATTTTTCTGCCAAATACACATTATTATAATCTTGCCCACAATTGGCATTTCCGACCAGTAGGTACCTAAAGCCAGGAAACCTTAGCTCTGTGCTTTCTGGGATGAATCAAAATATTTTAATTCTTTGTTGATACAGCCTTTATTCAGGCGATTTTGTAACGGTAGAATTAGAACCTCCTATTTCTTATCTTTAAAGTTTTTTATAAACCTCCTTACAACATAATATATAGTATTTTACTACATGATATGCATTGTGTACGACGATATTTCAACTCTGTTACACGGATCGTCGATACAAATATTGATAAAATGAGTACTGAATAGTAAATTAAGTTTAAAAACGAGACAGTGTCCAAAGGTTAGAGACCCCTGTCATTACGGCCTGTGACATCAGCGGTATCCACAGAGCGAGTGAAAACGAGTGGCGGGAGAAAATAAAAGTGAAACGTGAGACTGCAGTGTACTCCGCTTATGTATATTATGTATTGATTTATGTTCGTTTGCCAGCTGATATTTTAGTAGTGTTGCCATGGTAACGGGTTATGATCATTTGGTTCAGAAAACGTTATGATTTGTGTATTGTGGACGTTTTATGGCGGAGATGTTAGATTAGATGGTGATAGATGGTCACCGTCGCCTACGTATGCGCATATGATGGGGACTCTTGCTGACACGTTGTTGATCAACAAGTGGAGAAATCGCGGTATTGGAGTGGTCTTATAGGGCATTCGATGGTAAGTAGTCATTATCGTTATGGGTATCTACATGGAATATTTATTACCCAAGAAGAGTATTGAATGTATTGTGTTGACACAAATCCTCGTAATAAATTTGAAAATTTTAGTCTGTCTGTTGGCTGTGATTACCTTCACTTTAATCTCAAAAACGGCTTAACTGGTTTTGATGCAGTTTTTACAGTTTCATTGTGGTAAGCTTCGAGTAACACTAAGTTTTGTCGATTTAAATTAATTAGGTACCTACTTAATTAAAAGCTAAGTCAATATGACTTGGTACGAGATTGCCAGCAATTAATAAAACTAATGAACCAAAAAGCTTGACTGACTGGGCTCAACCAATAGCATACACTCCCATTTCCCTCAAGCAAAAATCTTACATTTTTCATTTTCTAGCTGCCATTGCTAACGTGCGATAAGGACCTTCGTTCCAAAATAAGTAGATGTGCAGTTGATACAACACGCTCAGCAAATAATTTGATATTGAAATCATCATAACGTATAATGTAAGTAGGCATTCGTACCTATGTATATTGATGATACATATTTATGTAGTACCTGGTAATCCTAAAATCAATCGTAATTAGTGAAAGTAAGCCTACGTATGGAGTTGGATGATGGATCAACAGTCGCTTACTTAATTACTACTTAGATAACGTGTAATGTTAGTTTTTGTCCCGTCTGTACCAACGCAGTATCTGGAATTACTTCCTAGCGCCTTCATAGGGAGGGAAAGCTGAAAAACCTGGTATGAAAGCCATTTTTGTGTTATTTCAGGAACTAGGCGTGTAAGAAGTTATCACTGATCTGATACGTTTTTACCCCTAGCAAAAATTAATTGTATTCTGTTATTAAAGGAAAGTTAAATAAGATACATATTGTGGAGTAAAAATATTTTGTGCTTATAAAAAATGCGTAGTCTACAGTCTGGTACCTACGACATTATCAGACATCAATTTTTTTTTCGATTTTGACCAATAGTGGGATTCAAGAAAACAAAAATGTATATGCAAATTAATGTAGATAAAAGTCATTGAGATACTATGTACTAAAGTACGTAAAAGTAGTCTGTAGAGTATCTAACCCAGGAAATATATTCCCTTTGGATAATTTTTATGCCATTCCGTTGTTGTCTGACTCCAACGCGGAAAAAACCGCGTGAAAAACTTTAATCAAGATAAAAATTCAGAAGAAAAATAGTGTCAATGAGTAGGTAACAATGTTTCGGATAATTGCTATTTGTAAATATAACCTAGTTTCCGAAACATTCGGACCGGTTAAACATTATGCGATTTATAAATTATTTGCTTAAACTATGCCTTAGGTTTTTGTGGGTTAGGTAATATTTCAATAAATCCGTCGTATCGAAAAATAAATTTATCACAATGAGAACAATGTTGTAATCCTAGTCTTAAAATAAATAAAATATTTAATACGCTAACAGTAGGTACCTACTTGAAGTAAAATGTAAAAACAAACAGTTTAGACATAATTATGAGATATTTCGTAAGTAACAGTTGATGTCTTAGAGATTAAATCAGAATTCGGTGAGATATCAAGATAATCAAAACTTAAATAATCCTTAAAACATTTATCATGCACATTTGTTCGAAATTAAATTATGACGTAAATGTTAACTGTAGAGCACGCGATTTACAACAACAATTATTATTGCTGTAATCTGTGATATCCTATAATTACAATCGATATTTAGGTACAATTTGATAAATTTTGAGAATAAGTGGCTTGCAACTCATAGCTTGGTGGTTTGGGTCGATTTTAAGTGATTTTATTTTTATTTTTTTAAGCTTTATTGATCACAATAACATTACGGTACAAATGGCAAGCTTATACTAGATGCATTCTCTACCAGCTAACCAATTAGGCTATACAGATAAGCACGAATAGCGGTTTGATTGGCTAAGAGGGATGATTCATTTACAAAATTATACAAATAAATACATATGAACACTTATTATTATATTGTGAATGGGGGTTGTTATTATTAGATAGTAATGGTTAAGCCATGTGCGGCGCCGCACGCAGGCGCCACGCATGGGGGGGGGGGGGGCAAATGGACCAAAATTGGGCGGCATAAACATAAGCCTGTATGACATTGGCATTGAACAACTGGGGGGGGGGGGGGTAAATCGGTTTCGCACGCGAGTTCTAGGAGCTATGAGCAGAGACCCATCCTCAATAGTGGGTCATTAATGGGTTGAAGCCCAGTTTTGAATTGTATTCGACACGATAACAGTTATCGCCGATAAAATATAATTTTGTAAAGTTATTAGCACTTTGTTTTGTTTACCTATAATGTTAATGGCCGACAAACTAAGACAGGAAGGCCATCTGGTAGTATTTACCATATACCATGGTCACCGTTAACAATGGATATCAGTAGTATGTTCAAAGTCATGTAACATACTGTCATGGTCCTATTTATGAGAATGCAAGAGTCCTAATTATGATAAATAGATTCATAGCAATGATTGCGGAAAAAATTGTTAACGTCCATTGTCAATATTGCACTGACATAAAGGTATTGTAGAGTTGATTGTAATTACATTACCTTAACAAGAGTAATGTCTATTAGAATAATTGAATGATTATTAAGAACGACCCTCTAAAAACCTCACTAAACGACTCACTAAAAGACTAAACCTCTACTTCATTATTTTTTATTTATAGATTTATTTTATGAAACCCATAAACAAGCAGAAGATCCATCAAATGGTGGTGGTCACCATCGCTGCTTAGAATGTGTATGCATTATGCATAACCGTTTTTTACGTTATAACAATATCATGGAGGATAGAACTAAGGAGAGTCATCTTATATGGGAGAAAAGTTGAAAAAGTGTCCAGTTGTATGCGCTAAATAACAGTTCCAAAATCCTCCACTGGTGGCGCTGGTGGATTCACAGGGTATGGTATGAATGTAGCAATCGTAGATGAATTGATTGAATTGAAGTATGCCGAGTTAAAAAATTTAATGTCATTATCGACTAAAGTAGCATGGAGGATATCCTCCATGTAAAGCTCTACGATTGCTACATTCATACCATACCCTGTGAATCCACCAGCGCCACCAGTGGAGGATTTTGGAACTGTTATTTAGCGCATACAACTGGACACTTTTCATATACACAGATGACCCTCCTTAGTTCTATCCTCCATGAACAATATACTAAAAAGTTAAAAGATCAAACGACAATTTACCGCTCGCGTCCGGCATAAGTACCAGATTTCACTTTCTGATACTTTTTGTTTTTCTTGCTTTTCTTCCCAAAAAACTTGCTCGACACCTTATTATAAGGTGGATGTGTATTATTGAGAGTCATTTTGATTATTTTAAACACAGTGAACTTCAATAATGTTCTGTTTTGATTAACACAAAACAAAAGTCACTCATCATTTTAAATAAACACTCCTAAATGACGAACACATTTTGCAGGACAAAAAAAGCGTCATTTTAAAATCTAACGTGAACACTGGCACGTACAATAAATTCGATAAAAACTAAAAAGTTTGCAGGGAACAACACTAGTGAAATTCGAATTTCGAACGTTTATCGAACACGAGCGCGCGACGTAACCGTTCTCTTGCCACTGCGAGAAAATACCGCCTAATAATACCGGGTACGGCATTGACTCCTCAACGCCTATTCACATTTTCACACAATGTTGCAGGTCTACTATAAAAAGCTTCATGATCAGTCTGTAAGTCATAAAAGCTAATAATCTTTCTGATAAGCAAATAATTGATGCTTCCGTCTGTTTTTTAAATATAAGCGTTTATAATACACGGTTAAATACTTATTACCTACCAAAATCCTAAAAAACAAAGAAAATTATGTATTTTGTGAATGCTTCGTAGGTATCACAAACACGTCTAACGTTCGAAATAAATAATGGAGATTTATAACATAATATACCACAGTGAAATTAAAAGCGGTAGGTATGTAAAATGTCAAAAAGCATTCGACAGTTTATTAAAACCGCTAATCACTGTACTTATTAAACGAGTGTCGAAAGTTTTATATGTATGTCAATAAAACAAAAGTATTGTTTTCCAGTGAATTAATTATATTCTTATTATTATAATGCTTTATTTAGGATATCAAAAGGTAAATTAGGTATTCCTTTCAGTCCCAATAGCCATATTATTTTTATCTCTTTTTTTATAATATTGATGAGCATTTTGTGTTTAATAGCATAAATAATATAAATATCATTTAATTTTAAAATATATTTGTAATTATTTGTTTTTTTTAATAAGTACATACCTAGTTCAAAAAAATTGTGGCATTTTGCATTACATTTGTACCATAATATTTTATATAAGACCTCTACATACCATGACATTCGCAAACCTGATTACAAAATTGTTAAAAATAATGTTGTTCATTCATAATAAGTAATTTAGGTAAGTGTTAAGACATAAAAACTAGACACATTTTCTTTTACGTTATAAGCTTGTAGCGAATCATAGTAAAAACTAAGTCGATACTTTCTCTTTCTTATTGAAGTTTAATTGTTACAGTTTAAATTGAGAATAAGTACTAAAGTATTGCATTTAAAAAATCTTTTATAGTCTGTTTCTAATGTACAAAATAATTGTATTTTTTTTTATAATCTCGTGGTATCCAAGAAGTCAAAGCTGTGAAAATTCGTGAAATGCACGAACATTCGCGCGCACGTGAGTGAGCGCGGTAAGAACATAGCGAAAAAAAATATAAGGCCGTTTACTCACATTCGCGCAAATATGCTAACCCACAAGTGTAGAACAGACCTTCGCAAATGATTATGCGAAGTCTTTGACACATTCGTAGTATTCCTATCTGTCAAAGTTGTGACAATTCGTGCAATGCAAATATAAACATTTTTCTTTCTTTCTTTCTATCTTCTTTCAATGTACATAGATTCGCGCGCAGGTGAGCTAGTGAGGTAAGACAATAAAATATGATTGTTTTTAACAACGGCAAAGTTAAATGATATCTTTAACTTTAAACGTATTGGGTGATCATAATTTTCGTACTTATTAAACTGACATCCACTCTAACAGTCTCACCGTTTCCTTGATATAGGTACCTACACAAATGGGGCAACATGTATTACAGGGTAATAAGAAAATCATAAATATTTCAACTTAAACTCTTCTAAAGTTCAATAAAAGTTTAAAATGATTCACAATTTCGCGTGCAATAACTTTTAAGCTATCCGCTTATCCCTTGGCGCGATGACACGCGATTCTCGCTGCAGCTTAACTCCATGACACGATAATTTCGAACACTTTCGCTTCGACCGGTTCGCTTCGCTTCGAACGATAATATCTTCGGCATTGTTACACCACGTTTTCTTAGGATTATGCTCGGGATTGACGCCTCGAACGAATCGTAGATCTGGATCTCATTAATTAGCTGGTTGTTTTAATTGGCCGTTAAGTTAAGCATGCTGTATAATGGAGCTTACATTGATAGTGTTGGTCGTTAAATAAGTTTAACGTTTAACAGTAGGTTTTGCTTATTTGTGATTGTATAGTGAGTCGGAGAGTCACATGATAATGACGGGGTACTATAGATATACTCGTAGTATAGACGGGATAGAAGCCTTTCTCGATAAACAAGCTTATTAGCAACACGTGATTTTAAACTAATGCCATCGCCGACACTAAACATTTTATGTGCAAACGGGTACTCGCTATCTTAAATTATTTTATTCTAGATCGTGAGTATCCGTTTGCATTTAAAATATCTAACCCAAAAAAAATCCTAATAAGTAAAGTTCCTGAGATTAGCACAAGCTCAGACCAATAAACTATAGACGGCGTGCCGTGAACAAAAGCGTGAAGCCGGCAAAAAGTAGGTACGCCTCGCCTTGTAATACACACGGCGGCACTCACACCAAAACGACTCTTGTGTACTAAATAATAAAAAATGAATGAAGGTTTGTGTTCCAAAAAATAAAGTTTAATAAGTTTATTTTTATAATATTTTCATTATAAACGATCAGTTTAAAATGTCAAAAGGATTAAAACGATTTATTAACCACAAAACCAAGTAAAATCAGCAGACAATAATATGTTAATAACGTTTCAACACAACGCCAAGGAAATTAAACATTTTATCAACAAACGTTAAAAAGTTGTTACCCCGTCGGTGACATTGTAATCATTTAACTCCATAACAAAAGTAACAAACGATCTATCGGTGAAAATCTCATAACAATGTAACCTGTTTTTCCACAATGGCGGCGTTTCCCACCATTTCTACTCGACACTAGATGGCGTTGTAAGAAACTTGTCTATTGTTAAATAATATACGAGCGGAAAAACTATTTACATGACGTGAGCATACCATTGGATACTAAACGATTTGTAAAACATTTATGTTTTTAAAACATTTTTGTTTATTTATATTAATGTTTTGGCTGCATCTATTATAACAAAAAATGTATTTAATTATTTTCTTTTAACGATGGTTTCCACATTAGAAAATTGTTATTTACAAAATTTGTTTATTGTGTATGTATTTATATTTAATAATTAATATTTCACTTTATGTTTCTAAAAATAATAATTGACTATTGCAACATCTCATTAAATACATGACTTTCAATTAGTAAACAAAACAAAAACATTCATATTAATTTAACGCAAATAGACCGAACAAATTATCTATCTTATAAATTTCACGTGTTTATTAGGTACATAAATTATAATATCTAAATGCATACTGGTATTATTAGAAATTATACTTTTAACTAACCATACAAATAACTGCCTGCTCATAATCTACTATCATCTTTCACGTATGCAGTGTTTCTGAAACGCGTGGGTTTCAGAACGGAACGGTGCCACCGTTACCATTGCGCAGCCATCGTTCTCTTATTAATTATTAATACAACCAATCATGTGGAGTAAATAGGGTGGATGTAACAATAACAATCCTCGCTGCTCTGATGAAACCGCTCTACACGTTGATGTTAGTATTGTTAGTTACATCACTATATTGATGTGACTTAGATACATTGTCATGTTTTCGGTTGTGTAATACAGATAATGACAATTAATATTCGTATTATAATTATTTGAAACGAATGTGTGCAATAGGCAGTCTTAAGGTCTATGCACACTTCATAGAAAGATGGACGATACGGTAGGACTTTATTCACGTAGTGAAATCCGTTACAAGATATTAGGTTTTTTTTATTTATCAGAACGTATCAGGCGTTTATTCAATCAAATGTGAGAAACACCGATTTGGCCCATCTAAATTTTCAATGATGATTTATTTTATCTACCTTGAGGCAATAATTTCGTGTTTGTTTTATTTGAAACATTGCACAAATAAAAATGAGACGTGTCAACACAATTAATCTCGATAATTTTTATGCTCATCGCACTCTTCCCCTGTCATCGTTCCAAAAACTAGTAAGAGCATATTAAAAAAAATGTTTTTGAGCAACAAACAATTTTGTGTAATGCATGCTCTGCGCACATAGCGTGTTAGAATTATAGGGAGTTGTTACAACAAAGTTATTATTATAAATTATAACGTAATGTATTAGCATGTAGCAAATTGCTGACAAAAATGCGGTCACTCGTCACGTCTGTGACGACTTAATTTCGATAAAAGCTTGAGTGAAGATGAATATGGTGGAACTTATTTTGTAATTCTCAATTTGACTGTTTTTCTGTTGTTTGTGTTACCTCACAACTTTGTACTGGATGGACTGATTTTGATAATTCTTATTTTATTTGAAAGCAAATTTGAACAACATTGACGGGTAGTTTTTGAGTTATCGATTTAGAAATCTGTTAGTTATTTAATTTTAAGACATAGAGCAAGAGCCATTACATGCATACCTAAAATATTAACATACATACATTCATCAATTAAAACTCATTATTAAATCACTAACCTTTCTTGTACTTTTAAATCGAAGAGATAATGTTTGCTCCAATCATATGATTAATAGAAAGTGAAGTTAATAGAAATAAGCACGGATTTAATTGGCTTGATTGTGTTCAGAAAATTGTAATTCTGAGTAGTAAATATTTTCCCATGCAAAAACGGGGAAATCGTACTTGTAATACATGTTTGTTCAAATTTATTTATGAAGTTACTTAGTCAGAGGAAGATACATACAGAGGTGTTGTTAGAGCTTCGACCTATTAATGGGCCACTACTGAGCACGGGTCTCTCCTTATAACTGTGAATACTTAGGATAGTCAACGATGCGGCTTCAATACGAGTTGCTTAAGAATTGCTTTCTAACAACAACGATTGGGGTGGACGGGCTCCGAAGCACACTGGCGAATTTTTGCCACCTGCTGTCACCCATCCAACAACTGACCGTGTCCGCAGTTACCTGAATCAATCCATCACACAAGCCTCCCGCTGTGAGCACTTCAGGTGGAGCCATAATTATTTCGTTATGCCATAAGGAACTCTAATATTTACACCCACCTTACAGTACTGGCCGGAATCGTCTTCGAATACTTCAACCTGGCCGAAGCGGACCGCAGAGGTCGCTCTCGTCGCGGACATGTCGCCATTTTGAATTTTAACAATCACACCATTACACTGTCACACTAATTTGATTGCTGTCTCACTCGTTGTATCACTTAAGTTACTTCATCACTATTTCGTTATTCATTAATATAAACTTTTGTTAAAAAAAGTTTGTAGACTAACTATATGTAGGTAAATTACATTCGTGATATTATGCGTTCCTGCATAACATACCTATTAATTATTTATAATATTGTGCATAAATAAAATTAATGGGCAATTGTTAAGTATTTTTCTGGGTCGGCAACATCGTTATGAATGGCGGAAGAAGGGTTGTTAATGCTACGTACTCATTGGTTATCTTAATGCTACCTACTACTAAATACTCCTAATTTATTGCATTTAATTATTGCAATTAGGTACAAATAAGAATATGTAGTTTTAAGAATTTTATCAAAAATAGTTAAATGGTAAAATAAGTTTGTAGTGGTTTGCTATCTATTAGTAGGTAAGTTGCGTACAATCTCCCAAAACAAAATTTTGAATAGTTTAATAAGTATTAAGTAGATATATGTAGATACTGCCACACTTTAAAGAAAGAATCAAAATATGAATAAAGTAGAATTAAATTTATGAGAACTTAAATCAAAAATCGAAACGTAAAAATTGTAACATCTGTACTACTTGACTACAAGTAAAAGTGGTTTAATTTGACGTCAGTGCCGTCGTAACGCAAACCACGCGGCGGATAATTGGTACGCCTACTTTCGAGAATTGGACAACAAAATTGTATCATTGATATACAGCTCTACGCATACGCATACATAAAAACTGCTCATTTCCTGCCTTATGTTTAAAACAATAAAAATGATGCGATTAACGGACATAAAACGTACGGAAGATCGCATTCTACTCGACACTCGATTTATTCGCTAAATTGATCGAGGCTTCGCTACATTGTAAACTATACTAATGACAGCGAGTCACAGCGATGTTAATTCACAATAAAAAACCGTTATCTACGTATACGGACAGTCTTTGCACTGAAGTGCTAATGGAAGTTATCTTTATTTGATTGTTTTATTTTTGTCGTAGAAATCAGTTAATTCAAATTGCAAATCTTTTAGTTAATGGTTGTATTTTGAGCGATCATAGAAATTAATAAAGAAAACAAATTAACGCGGAAATTGACTAAATGAATTTGCAAACATCAATCATTTAAAACTGCAATGTCGTAGGTATTTCTCTTGTCTATATTTAGCACTGTGCAATTATATTAAATTTTTTGTTATTGTCCGTTTATCCGTTGTCATTGTTTGTGAAGATTCACATAGCTGATGATAAATGAAGCGATGGATCTTCACGCATCATCGCATCTCTCGTCTGATGCGAGGACAGTATTCCGTCATACATTTTTGTACATAGGGCTCTTCCTATTATACTTATGACAGTACAGAATCTCTCACGGTTTTTTCAGTCATGTCACTTTAGACATGATTCAAGATCCTTGAGTTAAGTACTCATTTACCTCGTATGTAAATATTGTTATTTATTTAATTGTAATTAAATTATTATTTTGATATATAAATAGCCGCGAGGCATTTCCCGGTAAGTGATTACCGTTGCGTAGGTATACCTACTAATTACCAATGCATCGGTGAATCAAAAAATAATCTAGGGACTGGCATTATTTGAAGATAGTTATTATAGAAGGATTGTGTCAAATCTAAAGTTCCAAACATCTTAAGATTAAGACAGAATTTATTAACTAAAAATAAAGTAATAGATGAATATTATTGTGTCGTTAAAGGAACCCCATTAGTCAAAGATAAAATGAAAAAGATTTTTGAAAAACCATACCTTTAGTAAGACAATATTAAACCACCACGGCCAAATAAGTTATTTTCGTAGGCCTTAAAGTTGCTATTAACTTTGTAACGTGAGGTTTGTTACCTTCAAATTTGTTAGAAACTTTAATTAACATACGTTTTGATTTTAACAGGTACATGTGAGAAAGTGTTAGCATTAATTTTAATTTAGCATGTCCGGGAACTTTTACATATTATGTTTGAAATAAACTACCTATAAATTTTATTTATTTCTTTATTTATTTCACTTTATTGTTTGTATACCAAAATACATTATGCTTAAAACAATTACAACATAGGACATTTTAATAGGATATTTTAATAATACTAAATGGTTATAACATGTGGTTAATATGGACTTAGCAAAAATCTTTGAAAAATAAAATTTTCAGACTTGAAACAAAGTTAGATACGTACTTAAATACTTAATGAATCCTAGCGTATCCTACCAAGTTTATTGATTAGAAAGAAAATATATATCGATAGAATAAGCAATAAAATGTTTGTGCGGAACGTGATTGGTATAACCTTGATCTTTTTAGTATATTAATGTGCAATATCCACGCAATTCCTTAATCAACCTTTAGCATATTTTAATTAACATATTAACATTTCACAAAATAAATTATTACACAAAATTTAAGACACCTCTTACAAAGTCGAAAAGAAATTAATCTGTCAAGAGAATTTAAAAGGGCAAAATGACGTGTAGCCTTTGAGATCATTAAATTCCGAGTAACTTTCCGGGATACATAAGAAACAATAAATCCTTACAGAGTTACAGACTCATTACGTTCCCATTAATAGACATGACTATAGAGATATAAAATAGAGCGGGGAAACAAGGCTTTAATCTGATAATAGAAAGAGAGAGACGATTGCGGTTTCAAATCGAATTAATTTGATTGTATTACTTGACAATTGTTTATTTCTTTCCAACCGTTGACTGTTTCTACTTATAGACAGCTGTGGGGCTCACCTACTCTAGTGTATACCTTACCTCTATGACCACGATCCGTGAACAAACATTTATCTGTCACATAAATTAAAAGGAACTTCCTTCGCTGCTCAGACATTCAATTGGGTTCATTCAGTCACTAACGACTGGGTGCGTCTTCCCAACTCCACCTTATGATCCTCAGATAATTCTTGTAAATTCTACATTACCTATTATCCATTGACTTAGAAAATTGGGAGATATTTTCAGTAGAAAGTAAAACGTGAATCTATCACACTGCGGTTTTCCCCCCTACCGAAAACCGCTAAACGCGTCTAAAAACTTTTCACTTGAAAATATGACTTATTTTTTTGGAGATATATTAAATGTACAAACACTTTTTACACTATTATATAATTATAATATAGAAGAAGATGAAGAAGTATATATGTAGATTAGTAGCAGTGGATATAACGGATAACCCTCTGCGTGCAGACCGCGACTTAATCTCATCGCATTCCATCGCCAGTAAACGCAACAACAAGAAAGCGCATACCTCGGGTTTCAGATGTCAAATCAATATTCTACGTGCACTATTAAAAAATCAGATGACTTTATGGACAATAAAGTACATTAAATTGACAAAGAAATTAAGAGATGACCGCCTAAAAAACGTCGCATATTTCTCGTTCTATATTTGTAAACCGCATCGACATGATACAAAAATTGACGGCCCCTATGATTAAATAATTTAATTTTAAGCAACTTGTTTGATATCGATTTTTTATTTTATTGCAGTCTATATTTTTAAAGGATGAGCTTAGAAGAACTTTTGTCCTTTACTCTCTTTTCAAATTAAGGTCATTTTAAAACAGTAACAAAAGCAAAATACTACAGTTTCGTTTCCGTAGTATTAATATTTAAGCATATTCAAAAAATACTTCACGATGACCAAATGAATATTAGCCCCTAATTAATCATATTAAATTATAACACAGACATTAACAATTATAATTTTTAACAAATTAACGTTTTACATTTTCCCGCTTCCGCCATTTGCATCAAAAAGCGCGCCTAAAACCAACGTAGTCACAGATCATACAAATACAGATAAGAAATCCGAGCTAGCGATGTCAACTCGCGCTTTGCACTCGATGCGAGCGCATGGGGAGTGGCGTATCACTCGACTGGTGCACTACCGGCGTTGTATTTGCTTGCTACAGTTACTGCTCTTGGTTAATAGTGATAAGCGACGCGTTTAGCGTTTTCGAACCTAACCTCTAATACGGAGCAAACACACTACGGCCGACTGAAGAATTCTTGCAACACAGTTATGCCTATCGACTGGTGTCGGTACTAGTCTTTAAGGTATATAAATGTTATGGGCCTCGTCGCCTCAAATAAAAGTTATTATTATTATTATTGATGATAAATAAAACTTATCATAAAAACATAAAATTATGTAGGTACCATAAACAAACAAGTATTATGGAAAAAGATACGAAGATTAAAATATAATTAAATTAAAATTATACTACTTTAATTATAATGTTAATCTTATTATCCAGTTACTAAAATAACAGAATTAAAGCAACACAAAATGTATTTTTCCGCTCGCTACGTCCGCCACTGAATTCCCAACCTTACGGCTAAGAGCATCGCTCACCCACTTACTAATAGTCATCCTCATTGCCTACTGCATAATTATATTAGTTTTTATTTTCTCCGTACGAATCGCACCGTGAAGACTCCGTTAACGTAAAAGAAACCTAGGACAACATCAAATGAATTGACGTTTATCAAAATGAAATGGATTTGTTATATAAATAAAAACCATATCTAGACAGATAGAGAACATGAGCAAGCTGATGGGAAATATTTCTCGTCAAAACTTGTAGAGCAATGAGGGTCGCCGTTTTTGTACTCACCAGTTGGCGTCACCGGCGAGTGAGGTCCTGCTGTCAAAGCCCACCCATACATAAACAGTGACAAGTGTTATTCAGACAAATGAGAAGTGACAGTGCCACAATCTTATTATTATTTTAACTTTTTTTTATTTTATTTAAAAATTGCAATGTGGATGTGTGGATTAAACAATATTTTGTAACTTGAAACGAAGTCAGTATTACTGTACATACTACGTTACTTGTTATATCTTATACCTTTCTCTGAATACCATTCTGTATAATTTTAATATGAACGCTTCATGCATCTGTTTCTACCTTTAGGTATATTAAAATATAAAATGTTTTCTGGAAGAAATGCGTTGAATTAAACAATATTTATTTGTGTATGTAGCGGTTAAGCCTCGTGGTTTAGAACTCCGCCTTCCATTCGGAGGGTCCGGATTCGAATCCCTGGGCACGCACCTCGGACTTTTCGGAGTTATGTGCGTTTTAAGCATTTAAAGGTCACTTGCTACAAACGGTGAAGGAAAACATCGTGAGGAAACCTGCATGAGAGTTCGCAAAACTCAAAGGTGTGTGAAGTCCGCCAATCCGCACTTATCCTTCCCATCCTGAGAGGAGACCCGTGCTCAATAGTGGGCCATGATGGGTTGAAATGATGATGATGATTTGTGTATCAAAAAATGTTAACTCTAATATCCTTATCGTCGTGCACATATCTCATTAAACAAATCATGTAATAGCATAAACACCAATAGGTATGTATGTACCCATCAACTATTAACCTAACTTTCTTCTGTAAACGTTACAAACGAACAATAAAACCCATTCCAATACTGTCATTACCATGTCTAATACAGAAATATTACTCGTACGTGATTGATTTTATCTATTGATACTGGTAATGATCAAAGTAACTTGTAATCATTTATTTCCTAATGCACGTCACATGATCTTTATAAACTAGTTCATAGATTTAAATTCATAAATAACATTAACAATTGATTGATTAATAACAGCAACAACAGACACTTGTAACGAATTAATGATAAATAACAAAGAAATTAATTAATATTGTAATTAAACTAACATTATTTATTGATTATTTAGTAGTATCATCATTACAGGGTTGATAATATTACGTTTATGCACTTTTAGCCTAATACTGAGTACTGATCCTGCCCGCGAAACTAAGGGGTATCTATCGGGTTCGATTCCCGACCGTGGCAGATATTTATGTGAAAGATGCTTTTTGTGGTCATGGATTTTGGTGACGTCTTCTCCATGCCAACTCGACGGAAGAAATTCTAGTGCGAGGGTGTGAGGAACGACGCGTTTATTCTTTTTTTCTTGGTTGATAACGCATCTGTTGTACTTGGTGCATCTGTGCCCTTGGATAACGGTGACCACTTACCATCAGATAGCTCATGGCAGGTCATTCCTAATTAATTAAATAAATACTATGATTTCCACCGCAAACCGGATATTGCAAGTGCGTTCCAAAAAACGTTAGAAAATAACGTTTAAAGAAGCAAAATTTTCGAAAAGTACCAGGGTAGCATAGATGTTAGAGATCCTGGCAGCGGAGTGTGAAGATGCGCAGATTGGACGTCGGCCGATGTCGGATAAGCGCAATTAATTCGGTAACGCTTTCTCTGCGCCCGCGCACGCCCGCGGCCGCGACTGTCGTATCGCACTAATAAATAAATGCTAAAATGTTCATCGGTACGTTTATAGACGTTTTTGTGAACCGTCAACGTGTTTTTGTTTTTGTCTTGAGATTCCGATCATTAGGCAAGTATGAATCGATTGATAAAAATCAATTTCTTTGCGATTTAATCGATATTTTTGTGAAAACAGATTATAACTGTTTTTATCGATGTCAAAGAGAATGAATTCAAAACTTTACAACTTATTTAAATAATGCTATTATTTAATGTTAATGAACAGTTAACGTACGAAACGATAACTTAATTGATGCATAAAAACATTCGTAATTTTTCCTAATTACAAACATCCATCCAAAATCAAATATTTATCCGACAGATAAGTATTTCTCGCAATTTTTAACTCGCTATCATGTTATTATCACATTATTAAAAATCCAAACTAAGTATAAAAGAGCCTTTAAATGTTATTAGCACGTAACAAATCACTTAGAAAAGACTATACCTAAATAAAATAAAACATCTTTATAGCGTTGTAATGTTATCAAATGTTTATACCTATTAACATAATACAGCTATTAGTAAACAACTTTCAAATAACGTAACAATAAAATAAAGAATCATAGTCTCATCTCAGCCACTAGAAGTAAAAAGTGAGTCAAGGCCGTGAAATGCTGTAACACGTTTACCCACAACTTATTGTACGTTAGAGTTAAACCAATTACAGGAACAGTTAAAGTCCAACCCGTTACGTATCGTGACTGGACAGTTGAATCGGACAAAAACGTTCCAGCCGTACATTATGGTTCTTGCTGCCGTACAACGCTTGGTCGATCGAATCGGCCGGCCGTGACCAAGCTACTCATGTTAGTATAGTGCAGTGATGTTATTAATGCCACCAGGAATCTTTGTAGTCCAGTAATCGTGTAGGCAATGTTAATCCGTAATGCGATTCAAGGAAGTGAAGGATAATATAACGCTTCCTAGTGTTTGACTTCCCAGAAATCTATTTCTATACTAATAATATAAGGATTTTGTTTATTTGTTTGTTTGAACACGTTAATGTCAGGAAAAACTCGAACTGAAAATTATTTTTGTGTTGAAGAGACCATTTATTGAGGAAAGCTTATAGGCTATATAACATAACGCTACGACCAATAGGACCGGAGCAACATTTCCGAAGCGAAGCGAGGGCGTTTACTAGGGAAAAATATAAATTTGGCTCATGTCCATTCCTTTGTCCTCAACTCACTATAAAGTAATGCTCGTTATTAGGTACCGGCGGCCTAAAAGAAGAGATGTTTAAAGTCATCCCAGCATAGCGTATCAAGCACCTGACAAAGATAGGTACAATGAGCATTCATGGCAGTGGCTTTTTCGTGCCTAAAGATACGCTCTGCGGAGACCGGGTCTGAGGGGATTTCTAGGCGAGACAATAATTAATGTAATTGGTGGATGTCAAACGCATTCTTTGCAACGCAGCTTAGCTTAGCTCTGGTGGAAAGGTCTAACAATCGGGACAGATATATGTCCATAATATGAAGTAATCTATGAGCATCATACAAACTTCTAGAAATATTTTAAATTAGACTCTCTACTTTCTGCTTCACTTAAAAAAACAATAGGTAACAATCTTCTATTCAAGCATTTCTCTTTCCGTTTTCTGTAACCCCAAGATTAAGACATCAGAATTCCTCTAGTCTCATGCTCTAATCGGACAAAAGTAGAACCGAGGCTTTCTTCAAGGTCATACAAATCTGGGTATAATCACGAAACATGAGGCGTGTTATTCCCTAAAGGTCGTACAAATCTGGGTACACTCACGAAACATCAAGCGTGATATTCCCTAAACGTCATACAAATGAGGCAATACTCACGAGACATCAGGCGTGGTGTTGGCGAGCAACCGCACGCAGTCGAGGCAGCCGCGCGCGGCCGCGTAGTGGAGCGCCAGGGCTCCGTTGTTGGCGCGCCCCGCCGGCATCGCGCGCCCGCACCACCAGCCTTCGACCGCTAGCCGCCCGCTCCTGGAGACAGGGATGAAAATTTTTATCGGCTTCAAAAGGAGGAGGTCCTGTATTTGACTTGGACAGAGAGATAACTTTGATGTTTTAAACATCTAAATGGAACATCGAATCCGCGAAAACGTGTCAAAAAATTGTGGCTAACTGTTAGCCACAATTTTTATATCATTACGCACACATAGAGACAATAAATGAACGTGAAAAACATCGCCTGCACGCACACATGCTTGATAATGTTGGCTTGTTTTTTTTTGTTTTCATTGTAGGGTGACGCTCAATCTAGATATTTAAAACATCATTGAGAGATAATAACAATCTTAATCTTAACCGGGTTCTAAAGGGGGAGGTTTTATTCGACTGATGTTTTTATGGATGTAACTTCCTTGACGACGGGAAGTTCTGTATTCGACTGGTATGTTGTTATGGATGCAACCTCCTTGACGACCCGAATGACGCAATGGTTAACATAATACAGGATCGCCGTTTTAAGGGTCATGTTTTTATGGATGCATCTTCGTTACGACCCCAATGGCGCAATGGTTAACATACAGGATCGCCGTTCTAAGAGTCATGGGATAGATTTCCAGCGAGGGGGACATTTGAATTTTAGGTTGGTCGGTCGTTCTAGGTCTGGGTGTGTCCTTGTGGTGTGTTCATGGCATCCACGAAACAGGGAATCCTAGTGCGGGGCTATGAGTGTGCAGCGTTATTTAATTTAATAATAGAGTACTACGTTTTACTAAGTTTTTGGATTATCTCTGTCTCTGATAGTGAATATTTAACTAATTTCATTTTATTGCTCGTTGATGGTGTTCTCATTTTATTCTTGTCGATGCACATCATTAATACTACTGATATCACCGATGCATCAGCGACAAAATAAGAAGTAAGTAAGAAGGATTCTCAAGCTCATTCTCTCATGATAACGCGGCTGGCTCAAGCTCCTGCTTGAACTAGCTAGCTACCTCCGGGTAGCTAAGCCGGCGAGTTTCACAGAAATTAATATGATATAGGTATGTAGGTAATTATTATTATATTATTGTGATGGTATAAGATAAAGAAGAAGTCAAAATAGTATCGTAAAGAGTATCTAAAAATTATGTTTTTATTTAATTAATACCTATTTTTCGTTGGTTAAAGTAAGTACCTTCCCTTTTAATGATTTTTACAAAAGGAGGATACACTTTATTCAAACTGTGGTTGTTTGTTTATGCAATGAATTAGAATGCAGTTTGAAATGAACGATTTATTTCACCGATTTCCCTATAATTTTTCACAATTGAATTAAGTATGCATTCCCATTTTTTAGTTCTGCAATAAGTAATTAGCATGTAATCGGAGTCTCGGTACATTTACCATTTTTGTACATTAAGAAAGTTACTTAACCGATTTAATCAGTTCGGATTGATTGATCAGGTCAGCTTGTACTGAGAAATTGAAATTTTATATGAGTAAATTTTATCGTCCATACAAAAAACTGCAACGCATTGCGCCTCGCTCGAGACCGTAGCACGCCATCTATGTGGCAACAGTCGTACTAAAAAGTTACATAGATGGCGTCTTCAGTTTGATTTAACTTTCTAGGTGCGTCTTGATACAGCTACTCATTAATAGATGGCGCTAGAAAAACAGTAATACAATTTTCCTGAAAAATATTCGGATAAACCAAAATTAATTTATTCTCAATAAATAAATTATAATTTACGGTTGGATACTTTTCATCGGTATCATTAAAATCATGAAAAAATCCCCGTTCGATATAATAGAAATACTTGTGTGTTACCAATGAAAATTCCATTTTGTCTCTGACACCCCACTATTAAATCTTTTAAGATTTTCTTATGATATAAAAGCAATAAATTAAGGTGCGGAGATTTCAAAAACATTTGAAATCAAAATCTAACCTTTAGATATTCAGGGTTGACTAGTAAAGTAGAGTACAGCTTCAGTATTTAAAATTCAATGAGGAAATTAGAAATTAGTGAAACATGAAACTTCAAATTGTGTTTGTGTCTTTACGTAAAATGTTGAAAAATGATGTAATGTTAAATTTTTGAGCATATATATGAGCTCTGCTTACATTATGAATGGAATTTTGTTAAGTTAGAGGGCTCTACCACCCAAGATAACCACTTAGCATCAAAAGTGATAATAATAATTATAATTAGTAATAATTATAACGAACGTATAGTTAGTATTAATCAAACAATGAAAAAAAACATTTGTCAAAATATTCCAAATCAAATTTCAATATCGCTCACTATTTAAATTAATTACCTACATCCTCAGTGATTAGACAACAGACGCTAAACCTTTTAAATGCTAACGGATCCTACTCATAATTTTGTTATGACTAGGCCCTGATGTCTTGAATAGTTGGACACATTTTGTGTACAGAATTGAATAGATTGACACATTTTTGAAGGGTTATTAAATTAGCACAAATGGGGCCCTGGTCTCGTCGTAACAATGATTCGTATGATTGAATCAAAAAAATCATTTACAACTCACAATAGCTGATAGCCTGACCTGCTTTATTAATAAATGGTTTATACGTAACATTTAATTCATGTAAATCAGTTTGATAATGGGGAAGCTACAGCGGTTCTTGGAACGATCCTTCACTTTCCTTGTCTTACCGTTAGACGATTAGCCCATTTAGGTCCGAACCGGTCGCAAATACGGGACCGCGGAATTCAACGCTCGTTCCATCAACTCCTGGCAAGCGATCATACTAACCAATGACTCGATTACTTTATATAAATTGGTTACAATATATTATGACTACCCCCTAGAACCTAGCTCCTTGTTGGCAGTGACAATACGCCAATACCTATGGAAGGAACAGATCCCCACTAGATTAGATTAAGCCCACCTATTGTTCTTAAGCAGGACATTAGTATTATTATTATTATAAAACGATTGTCACCTTTCCCTTATAGTTACAATAAAGGACAAAAATTTATAAATTTAATTATGTGTTAAATAAATGTCTGCCCTCGGATCGTGAGAGTGACCCAGAAAATCTATCACACTTTGACGAGTTGTCAATCTAATCTGTAAGTGGTGTAACGAGTTCTGAGTAGGTTATATAAAGATATTACTTTCTTAAAATAGTAGCAGCGGTTATGTATTGAATTATTGAAGACAAGTGGCAAAAAATATTTAATAAAGTAATTTTCTAATTGTAAACGCAACAATTTTATAAACAATGTAATAAAGCCTTACTTGAACAAGTTTTTGATGATACTGTCGTTTCTAAACAGTGAAATTTTGGCATAACAATTTAATCACTGATATCAACCCAAATAAAAGGATTCAAAATCGAGCCACGTACTATAGCAGCTTGTGAACCTAACGTTCTAATTTATGTTATCATTACCATAAAGCTATTCAACAGCCCCAATAAATCGCTATTCGTATTACGATCGCCAGTAAGACGAGAGCTTTGTCTACGTCATTTGTTGCAAAGTGAATCACATCGATGTCAGACCGCTGAGATTATGACGACTTAGGCACTTCTCACACTACGCTATTTATTAGCTACGCGACTGCAACGCAATCCAAAATTCTCTTTATCTGACACTTCTCACTGACAGGAGACGCATCGTAGACGCGTCGCTTTCATACATTGACAAGATCCGAGTTGCTTGCAAATAGGGTTGTGTGAGAAGAGCCTGGTACTTCTCACATTACGCTATAATTTATGAGCTACGCGACTGCAACGCAATCCAAAATTCGGTGGATCTGACACTTTTTACTGACTTTTTATTGAGAAGGTCCTAGTCGCTTGCAAATAGCATTGTGTGAAAAGAGCCTTAAGACGCCGCGGACTCGCAACTGTAAGTTTAACGTAATCCTCTTTACTTTAATTTATTTTAAGCAATGTACATTTTGATCGTGAAACGACGTATGCGACGACTGCTTTTCTGCTGATTATTATGAAGCGTTTGTTTATCTGTTAAAGTGCTCCTTCACCGCGAGCATTCGCTTATTACAATGCAATTAAAGTACATTTAAATTTTATGGCATTGATTGTAACGTTACATACATTACACGCGAATGCTCGCGGTAAGGGAGCACCTATAAAGACATATTAACGATTGCCTTAATACTTGCGAATGACCAAAGGTACCATTTTAAAGAATTAGGTAAGTACTTATTTGGAACAATAATGACAAAATTATATAACGCGTGATAAGACGAAAATAATTTCGGTTGCCTCTGAGGATATTTTTTTTCAGGAAAAATAACGGCGCGAATAACAAAAAATGTAATAGATATCAAAAGTTACTTTTTCAATTTTAACAGTTTTTTAAATAACTCTCAGATGAAAAAACAGTCAATATTTTTGTTATTATTAGTCAAAAATAAATGAACCCAACAGGCAAATAAACGAATGATTAATCATCATGCCGAGATAATGGTACCTATAAGACGAAAACATTTGAATTTCAAAAGAACTTGATTAATTTGCCCATTCTTGGTTGAATGGCACATAGAAAACATGGAAGGACCAAGTAATATAGAGCTTGTTACAATATGAAACCTGAAACATTTAGTGCAGTAATTTTTGTTACGTACATTTTATTATTTGCTTTCGTGACTTTGTAACAAGAACTCACGATTCATATTCATTTCGAAACTCACATTAAATACAGAATATGTAACGTATATAAAATTGCATTTCAAAACGAACACATCGTATTATTTAACTTGTATTTAATGTGCATTATATTTCAATTTGTAAGTGTAAATATTTCTTACACAATGCTCACATGTTCTTGCCTTAGCCTTGGCGTAACGATTTGAACATCATTAGTTACTTCTAAAAATTAGGTGAGAATATCGAAGTTGTATTGAAATACTAGTCGGATATTAAGTTAAAGAGACACTTATCACATTTAAAAGACAAATGGATGAAAAATAAAATGCCAGGTCAAAATTAAAGGTCTTCAGTAGAATATAAACATATAAAATTGAATCTTTTCATTGAACTATAACACATGAAAATAAATAAATAGATACCTTAATGTGTTACAAGAACTTAACCTGTGCCTCTATTATGAGTTGTTGTAGTAAACGTCAAACTGTTACTATTGCAGTTAACGTTTAGAATTTGTATGAGAATCCGTACAGCGCCTCTAGCGGTTACGATACTGAACTACAATTCTCATACAAATTCTAAACGTCAACTGCAATAGTAACGTCCTTTACGTTTACTACAACAACTCATAATAGAGGCACTGTATTCAAACTATACCTTTTAAATCAACGTAAGTAAAGGTAGAAAGAAAGAACAAATTTGCTCAAATTCCCACTTTGAAATAATTATAGAACGGAATAGGCATACCGGCTCGCATTTTGAAACATGTCACTCGGTTCTTGCTTAAATAGAACGCAATATTAAGCACTATAATTTAATGTAAAGATAACGATGTGTGCGAAATATTACGTTTTAACATTTTAAGTTTAAGAGGAAAAGACACGGACACGTTTTGAAATATATCCATCTATTGTTACTTATGAGTACGTAATTTAGCACTTTCATTTAATTTAATGAAGACTCTACTTTATGACTATAAGGCACTTCTCACATTACGCTATTCATGAGATACGCGACTGCAACGCTACCCAAAATTAGTATGTATTTGACACTTTTAACTGACAGAAGACGCATCGTCCTGTCAGTACATAGTGTCAAATACATACTAATTTTGTAGCGTTGCAGTCGCGTATCTCATGAATAGCGTTGTGTGAGAAGTGCCTAAGACTACTTTAAGAAAGAACCTACCTTCCTAATTGGTTATGAAGTATCTATTTTGAAATATGTTTCTACATATATTCTTGTACAAACAGAACGTAATATTACAGTGCTATAATTTAATTTAAAGAATGTAAATTCTAAGTTTATCCGATGCTTTGAAGAATGCAATTTAGATTTCTTTTGGTAGGTAATTTAACTTTAGATGACTATATTTGAATTTTTACCTGACTTTACCCTTTCTCACGCACATAGACTGAATTTACCCGCACATAATGCCGCGCGCATAAATATGAACTATTTTAATTTTGAGTTATGTCACTATTCTTCTGAAACATGCCTTAGTAAATAGTAAGCTGTGTAGTAAGTATTTATTATAATATGCTACTAGTAGATTACTAATAACATGCTAGAATTATAAACAGGATATAAAACCAGTCGGAATTAACAAAAATACAAAATAACTATTAGGTATCAATAACATGCAGCCACCATGAAGCAATGTGAATTTGTTTTGGTTTATAAACATATATAAAAGTTTTAAGATTAGAACAGTCGGCGCTTTGCCGTACGTAGTATCTCTAAGTAGTAATGCTCAACCGCTCCGCAGGCATAACCTCCATAGAGGTAATATAGATACAATACAATATACCTTATTGTGCACGCCAATACAGGAAAATTAACAAATACAAAGGCGAGAAAATAACAATGAAAATACACAACGGGCGGTCTTATCGCTAGAGTAGCGATCTCTTCCAAACAACCCTTCGGGTGGAGGACACGGTATACAAACTATTTAGGTAGGGTGCAAATATTGTAGAAATGTTGGAACATAATATATATGTATCAATGAATACCGATTAGAAATAGATATAACCTATTTCTAATCGTTTGTCCTTTCCTCTTACAGGCAGCCGTACCTACTCCTCTGTGATAACTCGCCTGGCGGAAGATCTCCTTTGGCCAAAAACTTACTTAGAATTTAATACACGGTAGTGAAAGGAAAATAAAGATGCGAACTAAATAAAGCCCGGGGATATATTGTGAAATATATTTTGAGTGCCATAATTATACACATACCTATCGACGAATGATGAATACTAGTACCAAGCTCTGATAGCCTTTTCGCAAGAGGAGAGAGGCAACTTTATCTACCTAATTGTTAAATCTTAACGAATTACCTTTACAATTTAATTAATTTATCGTAAATTTTTAAATTTATCGTAAAGTTTTAAGACAATTATTAAAATAATTATATACCTAGATTTCTAGACATTATATTGAATAGCATGTCGTCGTAAATCAATGATTTTAAAATAACAATAAAAACTACCAGGTTTTCATGATAAAATCTATATCTACACTTGGCGTCTGTTCGAAGATGTTTTGTAATAACCAAACCATAAAGATCATTGATGACAAATAAATAACTTGACGAGCCACGTAAAGTTAATCGTAGTCCATAATAATAAGTACACAAACGCAGCAACAGTTCCAATATCAGCAAAACGTCAGTCAAAAAAAAGAGAAGATAGAAGAAAATAAGTCACGAATCGTTAAGCGGCTGACTCAAGTAAGCATGCTATAAACGCAGCTTTAATTTTATTTCATCGGTAAAATCATTATTAATTTATTTGAAGTACCTATATAGTATATATATATGACTACAATTGAGACAACGAGTTCAAACATAATAACGGGCATTTATATTGAGAAAGGAAAATTTTGCCGAACTTTAGTGGACAATAAATACATAATGACATTTGCATTGGTGAAATCATTATATTTTTATTTATATGGAAGTGATTCACTGGGTTCATGACAATAGTCGTCACGCTCGTTTCCCGACTAGGGTTACCAGGTAGCTGAACAATACAGGAAAGTCCCTGAACTTTGGGCTTCATTCCATGTCCAGTTATTACACTATTGTCTCGGATTCCGAAAACTCTCAAGGACCTTCTAGTTTTTACATAAAATTGTGTCGTTTTCACAACAAAGTTGCCTTATCAATAAGGTGTTATTTTTAACCGACTTCAAAAAAAGAGTAGGTTTGAAAAGTACCTTAAGAAGTACGACTTTAATTATTTTATTTGTGTTACCTCATAACTTGCACTGGGTTCACCATTTTGATAATTATTATTGTCATGTCGGATTTTTTTAAGGTAGTCATTTTAATAATAATTAAAGACCTGACTATTGACTGAGATATTTATAGTACATTTTTAAAATAAACAATTCAAGTTTAAACTTAAAAGTGAAAAGTCAGCCAGGTGAAGGAAGACATCATGAAGATACCTGAATGCCGGTGAGGTCGCAAAATTTAAAGGTATGTGAAGTCTAATAATCCGCACTTAGCCTTAATTCTGAGAAGAGACCCGTGCTTAATAGTGAACCATAATGGGTTAAGATATTTTAATAACTGTTCCATTCGTTTAAAATTTTAAGATAGTAAGGGACCTTAAGCTGACGTTGCCACAGAGATAGAACATTGCTGAATAAATCTAGCCTTTATTTTTTATTTTAACATTATTATACAGTTCATTATACCAAATTCTAAATGGTACGCTAGAAGCATTCTCTAGTAGTCAACCTTAGTCCAAGCAGCTATTAGTGACGGCCGCAATATAGATTAACATAGTAAAATATCGTGTTTTCGTGATATAAAATAATTATAATATACAAATTTGACTATATAAATATAAAAAATATATACGAGGCTGCATCAACCATCCGAGAAGATATAATTCCGAAATACACATTTAATATAGATGTGAATTTAACAACACGATGTTTTAAATGGTGAGAAATAATTCACTGTTTAAAAGATGGTATGCTGCCAATTTTTCTTATGCTATCAGGAAGAGTTTTCCACCAACGTTCCACTACGTGAACACCGCAATTTTACTTAAACCTAGATCAATGGAAGTCAATAATACAAAAGTTGCTTCAAATCAATCAGAAGCAGTATCAATTAGAGGTATAGTGGATTTCCACATAATTTTGTTAACGAAAATACTGGTTGTCTGTAAAGTCGGTTTACTGACGATAGTTGAACGTGACAACGTCTTAAGAAAATACTGATGGAATGATTGACAAATAATGTCATCAAAGTAAACAAACGTCATGAAGTCGTATTTAAAGTTACAGAAATTTATCAATAAAAATAAAGAAGGAATACAGGAAACATTAAAAAAGGTAACATTTAAAATTTATAAATAGTCCCAGAAGTCAATAACAAAGTAATAATTGGATACATTACCAAAATATTTCCGAACGCAAAGGCCGATTGTGCTTCTTTGTCGCTCGTTCCGCGATCTCGCTTGCACTTCAAGCTTTACATGGGACGCCTCAGAGCGAGGTTACGATAACGCCGCATGACGTCAGATAACGCCACATAAACGTCATGTTTTTCGTGCGTGCAACCGATATCGAATTATAAAACGTAACGTTGTCACGTCAAAAAGTTTTACTTTTTACCAAAGTGATCTTGACACGGATAGGCGGGAAGTTATGAAGACGATATAAAGTGCGTAACCGGATGCCGGTCAAACCGGCTAACCTGACGTATTCTTAATACTGACCAACCAAGAGTGTACATTCCAAGAGATTTATAGTATTGCAGAGGAAAGGGACAGTAATATTCTGAAAGACACGTAATTAAGAATAGAAATTCAATCTAAATAACTGTCGAAAACTGCCTTAATAATTACATAATACCTTACAACTTATAATTCAATACATTGACCTCGATAGCATTGTAGTGCGACCACTGATTTATGCTGTTAAGATTTATTTTTGAATTCATGACTTAATTGATGATATAAGAGTAAATTGCGCATCTATTTGTAGTTCGTTGGTATGTAAATCGTACGATCAGCCAAGAACACGATAAAGAATAAAAAGAAAAGTGGAGAAAGGTTCCCTCTTGAGATACGCCAGTTTTACGATCACACAAGTTAGATTCCAACATTGATCTCATCGGAAAATAGACCGTAAATCTCTAGTTCTCTACCATGTTTTAAAAGCTCTGAAAAGGTATTAGTAACAGAAAACTATATATATGAGTATAAATTATAATTCACCGTCAGCAAATCGTCGATGAAAATAGTAGGGTTCATGGCTGACTGTGGCTATTTACCTAGAAAAGGTCGTGCATCAATAAAATATCTTTAAATAAGCAGAGGGTGATCATTCATCAGCTTCCGATCTAAAAACCTTGTCCTCACATGTACAAATTATTCGTGTACTGCGTTTAACCTGTTTGGGTTGAGTTTAATTGTTTACACAAATATTCTGTGACATTACAAATAGATACATACCTAAAATTACCAGCGCGTAAAGCAACCGCTAGCGTGTCGAGGTCCTCTTCATAATCGTGGCATAGCTCCATAGTGTTGTTTCGAGCCTCATGAATATCAAACACTACCGCCCCGTCGCCCAACTTATCTGTCATCACGCTCCTATACGATCTCGTCCCAAAACTCGAAGTCACCGACGCTCCTCTTATAAACCTTCTCGGAGGAACGATCACGTTTTGCGACGACAAGTTCTGCTTTCTCAATCTCTTCTTCACGTATCTCCTCATCCTCAATGACAACATTACTCTTATTCTCAGATGACGCTTTATGTTCCTATCGTATCTTAGTTGCTCCTTCAATCTTCTATCTCTTTTCTTCAGACTGGGTACCTCGTCTATTCGTTCTAAACAAGAATAGTTACGGTCAATTAATCGACTCGAATCGAGGGTAGGGGATCGATTGAAGAAATCGGAGTTATTATTCCTCCATGCTTTACTCAGCGACCAATTTTCTCCACATGTTGAGTTCTTGACGTGATTTATCGGTTTCTCGTAGATATCCTCGTCTAAATCGTACATTCGCCGTGATATTAGATAGTTATCAATGTTTCTTTTGATAGTACTGTTTTGTGAGCTAATCGTTGTATTTATCAAATTTGATGTGAGCGTTTCAGGTGCTTTTTCTAGAGGCCCGCCATAGCTTAGTTTCGGTGGTTCGGGGGCATCTCGATTTTTCCGTCTTGTGATTGTCATAATGCGTCTGCGCATCGCTGACATGTTTGTGAGTTCGCTTTTCAAAAACGGGCCTTTCCTATCTGACGTCATGTCCGGAGACCATGCTGCGTTTTCAGAACAGCTGCAAAAGTCCTTTATAAGTCTGGCTATTGCGTTACAGTTATCGTCTTTTGAGCGGTCTTTTGCCATTATGCCCCAGATCTTTGGGTTCGTTATTTAACTGTCACTGCTAAATAAGAGCACAGAAAATTTTCATCGTTCATCGTTTTTCATTGGGTTAAAATGAAGTTCGGAAAATTGAGTATAACAATATTTAGTATCTTCGTATAATTACTTAACGCACTTCGTATAATCACTTAACGCACCGGTATAGTAACATAAAATCTTCTTGTGTTATGGACATACGGCTTAATTAGTTAACTGTTTCAGTTTTATTATAACTATTCATCACTATTTATACATATATTCTGTTATCTTTCACATTTATGTTACTGTCTAAATAAATTTTAAAACAATGAGTTAAGACCTTAGAATAAATTTGTTTAGACCTCGTAAATTGCCTTGTTATTTTTGTATATTAAATACACCTACTCGTATGTAACTTACGTAAGTATAAGAAATATTTCAGGAAAGAAAGGTTTTCATAAAATATATTGCAAATATCTACTGCTCCAATTAAAAAGAATTTCCGATTGCAATTAAATTAAAAGGTAGTTTAGTATAGCGGCACACATTGTACCTACTTTAATTAATATTAAAAAAAAATCCTCGATAAAATTATTGCTGTCAACAACAACAATCTAATTTATAAGTAATACATTCTTTATTGAATTTTAACTCTTTGCAATAAAGTTCAGTGTTTCATTATCAATTTAGTACGCTGAAACAAAAAGTTTCTTCCTTAAAATCGTAGGTACTTATTAACTCGGTTGATGTAATTACATAGGAACATGCAATGTCACGCATGTATTAAAGTCTATAAGTATTGTTTGAACATGAACCCTAGACTACAATGGATAATTTAAAATGTTTGTAGGTTTATACTAATATATCAACCACTCTCTCAATTGGCCTGTAATAGAAGTTTTTAACACAAGCAAAGCTATTTGTAAGAATTAATAAACATTCCAATCATAAAGATTCATTTAGGTTTAAGCTTCATAAAATAGTATTAAACTATGTTTTATCTGTTTAAACCCAAGCGTTTTTACCTAGATTAAAAGTATCAAAATTTTGCTATTTTTTCTAATGTTATAGAGTGAGTCTTAAATTCCGCTATATATTAAGCTTGCCTATTTCACAATTCACATTTGTTTTAAGATGCTACCCAGTACTTTGTAGCTCAATCGGTTAATCGCATCATGAATAAATAAATAGCTAACACACTCCTGCGCATTACATAAGAACCAATGCATTTGTTAGTTTACGTAATTAGAGAATGACATGTTTAAATTACGTTTATCACGAAAAACTGAACACGATAGCTAATTTGTAACGAATTAGTTATACACCTTTATTCGCAAGCTCACAACGTAATTACAAACAACGTTTGCATTTTCTTTCTTTGCCTTTTCTTTTATTATCATAGTGTACGTTTTTAATAACCGCTACATATGACTTGTCTTACCATCACCGTGGAACGAGGCACTATGCGAACTAAAGTTATTTGAATCATTTAAAGAATTGTTTACCATGTCGGCCGTTTGAAAAGTCCTGGGATCGATTCCCAGCGAGGCAGAAACTTCAATGAGTTTAAATTTCCGTTCTTTTTAGGGTTGTGTTGTTGTGTATGAGCTCTTATCTTTGTGTCCCACGCATGACACCCGCGACATAAATAACTAGTAATTTCTGTCATAACTATTTAATTCAACCATTTACATATAACCAAAACTTTCTGAGCATTTGACAACAATCAATCAAATTAAAAGTCACGTTATCACCGACAAATAAACCAAGTAACTATTACGAAGATGTTATCGTACGTTAACGAGGTGCTCGGAGCTCCGATATTTTTCTCTTAAATCACGAAATCACTTACGCCTGTCGTTCACCTGTTCGCGGTGTGACATGCGAGTGTTATCTGGATTTAATAACGCAACAAAATTATCAAAGAAACCGCGCTTCTTCCATAGACCGTAAAATAACCCAGCATGGACGTCTTACTTTCTATCTCATGTAACATGCAAATGTTAATATCAACTTACTTAATAATACTTTTAATCGTATTTAGGAATATGAAGTTTTATTGTGACTTGTGACGTATATGAATTACAACGAATAATGGCCCACTAGGTCAAAAAACCGTGTCTCCTTCAACCTGAAAAAGCCTAGCCTAGAGGAACGGTATGTATTCTGGCCATGGGTCGCACATGGGGTCTTCCGAACAAGGCACCATCAGAGCCGCCATTAGGTGTATGAGCGCCCACGTGCAATATCGTTTTCTTTTTCACACGCATACCCTACCTACACCGACTTCGCGCTGCAGTTTGACAACCATGGGCCCACTCAACCATGCTCGGCGGTGTGATTTGGTGGCGTTAAGATTAGTAGAGTGTGACGCTATATTTTTAAAACGTCCTCCGGTACAGCTAATCGTAATATGCAAATATAAGGGCAAAGGTCGTCTGTGGCCTTAAAAGGTGAAAATCCAAGCAAAACTATTAAATTTAGTGATTTCATTTCCCAATAACATAGTTAATGCTTTATAGGTAACTAGAAATTGTTCAGGGCTACGATACGCTCGCACTTGTTTGAACATTTGTTGTAAAAAGGTATTTAATGTAGGTCATACGAAAATAAATAAGGCTATCCGAAAGTTGTCTACATAACAAAGGAATGCTGTAAGCTGAGGTTAAGTACTTATACTCTAATGTTTCAATATTACTTAATAGGTACCTACTGATTATGTAAGTCATTCAGTGAATTCAATCAGTCAGTGTCAACATACAAATATTTTATAGATCATTCTTTCAAAATATTTATTGATTTATTTAAATAAATAATAACATAAATGTATCTATATCTAAAATCTCTACACGAAAACGTCACTAGAAGGAAATCTACTGCAAGCGATCTTTATGTCAAGGTTACGAATTTTGAACGGAGATGCATTCACGGAATGTTAATATTGACTATATCTAGTTGAAATTTCGTAATATTTGTTATGTTGGCGATACTTAATTCATATATGAGATCCACTTGTGTAACCTGGTTATATCGAGGGCGTAGGGGTCGTAGACTAATCATTAGATATCTAAGTAGGTACCTACTTGTCTATTGGGACCGTGTCTCGAATAATACTGGTCAGTGACACCTGTAATCAGCTATTTAACTCTATGAAAACCTTAAGCATGTATAATCCTGCTCTTCATGATTAATTTTTAATTGCTCCCAAAATCTTGGACTTCAACGCTACATATCAGATGCGACTTTTGTTAAGCTTAAAGTTACCTTTTAGAAAAAATTTACAAAATTTCCATTTATAATATTAATATAAAAAATATTTAGAAATTTCTATTAAATCATTGAGAGCAAAAATATGAGCAAATGTAAAAGTAATGTTCATTCTGATCCTAAAATTAAAATTTCGCTCTACGGTTATGTGCGTAGTGAATATTTCCGCCGCTCTACAATGACCATTGTGGTCGTTTATTAACCTAGCGGTAACCTTTTCCGGGTTGTTTAATATGTAACTCATAGCGTATGCAAATCATAAGTCAATAAACCTGTCTACGACTTCTACGTGGCGATAAACCTAAAACAAGACATCACGAACGAAAGGCTGTAATTGCAGGCGCGTGCATTCGACGCTGTGACTCCCAACTTTTTCTAAGAATTTTCTATCAGCTCAACAATTTTCACAGCCATTGTTCGTAATTGGATCATTTCCTATTTGAATCACAGTATGTTATTAGAAAATCATATGGGTTTAAATACGGGCTTACACACTATTTAATCTAAGGTCACAACTCATGTCAATACTAATCGTTACTTATTTGATTAATTTATTAGCACACAAAAATTAAAACTATTAAAGAACAACAACACATTTAACAATAACTTCGTAGTACCCAGTATTAGTAACATCTTTACGTTATAAAATCCATCAACTTATCCGAATTTTTTTATCTTACGTAACACAGTTTCACATTCACTCTCACACGACACGTTAAAATGTTAATTCACTTTCGTACACAAAACGAGTTCCGATAATTTATTATCTATATTTAACTTTATGGTGTGCAACTGTCAAAATGCGCGCCATGCAATTTTTTTTATCGCTGCGTTCGAAAATCGCGCGGCTGTGGACTCCCAGCTGTGACTGTATTGTCCGTAATTATGTACAGTTGACCATGTCGAATTGCGCGTGTTGAGCGACTGCGGCCGCGGGCACCGGCCTCGCTCTTTCTCCCATTCCTACATAAGTGATGTTGATCGACTTTAAACATGTAAATTAACAATACCACCAATTTGCTAACGACTCATCACTTTTTTGACAAACATGTTCGGATAATTTGACAGCTACATACAAACAACGCGTGCGCCTGCCGCGTGTTGCTAGACCGGTTTTCCCATAGAACCAATGATGGTATCACATATTTAAACTTACTTACTAAAAGTGAAACTGTTAGATATTTAGAAAACTGTTATGAAGATTTACACAATTTACATAATACCAAACGCCTAAACAGCTGACTTTCAACTCCTAACTAAATTAATTAAAATGTTGCCGTTTGGATGTGTGTGATTATTTCAAACGGACTGCAAGTCAAATTAAGTTATTGTAAATAATTTTTAACGCAGTGTGCATTTTACATTTACCATTTTATATTTACCAATTCAGTTTGACTTTAATTTACTTTTATTGCATCCTTATGAAATCTGATATTCTTAGAAAAGGTAATTAAATCACAAGAATCGATATACCTAATCGTTAATCTACAAATGGGTTAAAATGTTTGAAGTAACAATACGCACGTAGGTACCTACCTACCTTTTTTTTTTTTTTTTTTATGGAATTAAGATAGCAAACGAGCATGCAGTACCACCCTTCCCCTGCCGCCCATAACAACTGTGACCGACCTAGAACTAGACTCAAAGGGACTAGGATGGTTAGTCCAGTTAGTAGATGGTGTTAGAATATTAGTTGGTTAGTTTGTTAATAAGTGCGAGGACAGGGTATGTTAGTGATAATTAGTCCTGTTAGTTAATGTTAGTAATAGTCCAGTTAGTTATTGTTAGTATGAGTCTTGTTCCAATTCGGTCACAGATGCGTTGCTACCCCTCTGAGGTCTGAGATGGTCGCCTCTAAAAAAGTGAAACCGGCTCCACAAACCTTCCTATCCGGAACACAATTGCTCTTAAAAACAATTATTATGACGGTAGGAATGGTACTGAGTACCTTGGCGGGCGGTGGTCCTACCCCGGGCGAACTCTAGGCTACGAGTAGATTATTAATACTTAGCTAACTTGAAAAAATCCTTCTTAGGGGAAATACGTACAAAATGGCGGGTGTTATATTTTTAAATTATGTTTATTTATTTTACATATTCATAATCAGTATAATGAGGGTCGCCGTTTTTGTACTCACCAGTTGGCGTCACCGGCGAGTGAGGTCCTGCTGTCAAAGCCCGCCCATATATAAATAGTGACAAGTGATATTCAGACAAGTGAGAAGCGACAGTGCCACAAACTTATCTGACCCGGTGGCCAAAATTGGAACTAATGCAAATGTTATACTGTTGTCAGACCAAGACAAAGACAGTAGCGCCCCTCTTACCGGGTCAGATAAGTTTGTGGCACTGACAGCCAGACCTCACTTTACACTAGCGCCTCTAGCGGCGAATTCACACGCCTTTACCCTCATTGGATTTGACTCATCTTATGTTCATTGGTCAAAATTTGACCCGCCACAAAAAATCACCTTGAATACACTGCGGACAAAATGACATAAAAAGTCAAAAAATAATAATAAAAAATTTAAAAAATAAAAAAACGGTAGAAACCCATTAGTAAAATAAATTTTTGTAGTCATGAAACACATTTGAACTGGTTACTGCGACGCAACTGTGGCAATGGTGCCCAACGTCTGACAGGATTTCAAACTTGGCTTCGTTCACATGATCCAGTGGCGGGAATATCCCTAAAGACCGTCAATTTTGAAATAAGGCGACTATGCCATTTTGTCCGTATATGCCGTTTTGTACGCATTTCCCTTACTTCATTGTTTAATTAGCAGACCGAAAGTGTTTAAAAACACGTAACATTTCACACTCGCAATGTCGCAATAGAAGTGAGATCTCCGCACTCCGTAATTAATCTATTATGCAAAGGTTTAAACATTCCGCGGCTATTCGGTTGTTTTCAGAATTTACAAGATTATTAAGTGGGTTAAGTGAGATGTAAATTGCATTACATACTATAAATAATAAAATCTAGTTCCACAAGTACATTATTCTCTTACGTAACGCTAATTTTAAAGTAAGTTAAATAAAATATAAAGGTACATTCAACCTAATACATAATTTTTACAAATATTTTTACTAAACCGCTTGCACGCAGGTACTTTTGAACCTACTTCAACAAAAGGAGGAGGTTTTCAATTTCACTGTATTTTTATGTGTGTTAGACACTTCATAAGTTTTTAATGCATAAACCGATATTGATAATTCTTTTTTACTCGAAAGGTCCCAAATAAATTTGAACGACATTGAGTTGATTGACAGACTGATATTTGAAAGTTTTTGAGTTATCTTTATGTATGATTTTGGTGTCAGTTATTTTTTGTAAAAACTTAGTTATTCTTATCAGTCATTTCTCTATTCTGTACCAAAAAAATATACCATGACAGGAAAAAACCGTACAAGACCACGAGATATCTAATAAAATTGTAAAACTTTTCGTATGTATTTATATTACACTTACTTATATAGGCTTCTATCAAAAATATTTGTAAGTTTTGAATGATATTACGTAGATGAACGCAACATCTATAAAGATAAAATATATATTTAAATATATAATATATACCTACTCTGATTTCTTTACAAAACCCGCCAATAAAATCAATACCTAATAACTCAAAAAAACTGACATTCAAACATTCTCAAAATATATACATACGATTAAATATATCTCTTTATATGATCTAAAACTAGCATAGTTAAAAATAACAAAAACAAAATATAAAAGAACACACTTATTAAATAGAACGTAAAACCAATTTATTTCTCACCGGTTCCATTTTGAGTGATGAAATTGTGCTACACGTCAAACCCACTTTGATGCTTATCTGAGCTTCACTTGTCGCAAATTACATGATACTCGACAAGTAATAAAACTATAGGTACCGACTTTGCAAGGCACGTGTCAATAATGAAGATATTTAATAAGTCTTTTTATGTGTTAAAAAAAATAAAAAGTTGCCGTTTTAAAAAAAAAAATATAATTCCGTGTAGGTAAGTCTTTTGTCATTACATCTATGAACATCCATTTTAACTATATATTATGGCCACAAAATACTTACTTTAGTTTATTATATTAATTAGATGTCTACCTTAGAAAATACAGTAAATTCAACAAGTAATTACAACTGGATTTCTCTTTATGTAACCACTTTTGATAACAACTAAAATTAAAAAATGAGTTTTTGGCATTTCTTAAAGAATAGTGTCCGACTTCAGTGCTTCAAAGAAATATTCTCGGTAATTAAAAATACGAGGCAAACACTATAAAATGTAATTTATTCAGTTACAGGGTTATAAAATATTTATTCAGAATCATACTGTGTAACTTTAATAAATGTAACTTTTCCACTAATCTCATTAGATATAATTTCTTTTCGTAATTGTAACTTTTTTTTACTTTAAGCCTTTAAGCCAGTTCGATTATGACAGTTATTATTCAACTACATAATTATTGTTCGCTGTTCAACTACATTACCTAATATTGAAATTCAACATTATTTTTTGATAAAATACTTAGACACAGCAGCTGCCGAAACAAATAATTAATGAGGCTTTGGGCAAAACGTCCCATTTGGAAAACGTCCCATGGGACGTTTTGCCCAAGAACTTTTTTGACTTGGTCAATTGGTCCCAGAAATTCAAGATGAAATTATAGTATAATCAGCAGAAAATTATGCTCCGTGTTACATATTTTTACTTTAAATATTATTAAGGTTAACTTCTATTTAATTATAAAAATAAATTTAAATACAGTAATAGAAATGATCTTTAAATTATTATACACTAGTAAATCCGCCCTCGCTTCGCTTCGGGAAACCAGTCCCTTCAAAAATCTCTATAAGTTTTAACAAATTATGTTATTCCGATGTCTAAGCTATATTACTGCGAAGTTTCATGAAAATCCGTTCAGTAGTTTTTGCGTGAAAGAGTAACAAACCCACACACACACTCACTCACTCACTCACATACATCCTTACAAACTTTCGCATTTATAATATTAGTAGGATTAACTAATACAAATTCCACATCTCAAGCTTTATGAAAAAGTATTTTTTTGAAAAATAATCGTAATTACCGCAAAAACATTAAATATTCGTTAATAATACAAAAATTATTACATGGCATTAGTTCAAGTAAAAGGGCACGAGTTCTGAAGAGTAAGGAACTATTATTCTATCTCGCTCATACCTTGCCACCTGCTTCGGTAGATCGGTCAATGTGAGGGCGAATCATCCCTTTCATTTTAAAACAGGAACTAAATTCGCATGGTGAATGGATCAATCACTGTACAGGAGCTTATCAGCCAGAATGAGAGACATTGTGCATCAGGTAATTTTCTATTAAATATTAAAGATTTCAGTAGTTGAAGTACTAGTGGTTGTCTCCGCAATAATATGTGAAATATCTTTTAATTGAGTTATAAGTTGTTGCCGTTGGTGTTGTTTGGTAAGTACTATACTAGTAATATTTTATTTATATTATTTATACACTTTATAACAAAATGTAAGCAGGTACATTTTAAAATAAAACATGTCAAATACCTTAGGGCACATTCAAGTAGAACGCTGGTTTCCGGCGCTGATCTGCCAGCGCTTATCGGTACTGGTCTGTCGAGATAACCTCTACATAAAGCAAGCTTGTATAAGCAGGAGCTGGCTGACAGTCTCTCTGAATCATTGATCTATAGGATTATGGATTAGACACTAGAGCAAAACTAGCGTGCCTGACAAAATTTTAGTGAAAAAAAAACATGGTCGCTTATTATTAAATATACTATACTACTACTATTAAATATACTATACTACTATACCTAAATAAATATATGTATATATTTAATTAATAATAAATATTTTTTATATTCATGAATATTCTGTTTTATTTCAAACTATTTATTTGTTTTCCTGCAGACTGTACAAAATATTGCAGCGAACAATAGAATTTCTGCATATTTTATAAGTGGGACGTTTAGCCCAAAGAAAAATATTAAATTAAATCAACGGACAAAAACGTCCCACGGGACGTTTTCCAAGTGGGACGTTTTGCCCAAAGCCTCTAATATCTTACGATTCAAATAACCGGAATCTTGAAAAGCTCTGTCAAAGACACCGGACAAACATTATTTTGCGGGTGACATTTGCGTTAGGCCGCGGCCTCGAATCTTGCGGGCAGCGGCGCGGCGGCGGCGGCGGCGCGGGCGCGCAAGATGTTTTGCATGTTATCAAATGGACCGACCCTCGAAAACTGCGGCGCGGCGGCGGTGTAGGAGCGGGTAACGAGCGGTGGTTGACAACGTCAAGCGGTGACCGCTCTCGCGTCGTGTGCGTCAGAATGGCGGGTCTGCTCATATTTAACGTTGATGTAGATGTAAAGAGATAAGTATATTCGAACACAAAAAGTTCTTTTATTTATACCGTGTATAATCAAAATCACAGATAACTTTCCATTTAAAATTTAAGACTTCGATACTCTATAGTACTCTATACCGTACGCTCAATGTACTCGTATATAGGGATACTAGTAAACCCGCCCTCGCATCGCTTCGGGGAACCAATCCCTTCAAAAATCTCTATAAATTTTAACAAATTATGTTATTCCAATGTCTAAGCTATATTACTGCAAAGTTTCGTGAAAATCCGTTCAGTAGTTTTTGCGTGCAAGAGTAACAAACCCACACACACACACACTCACTCACATCCTTACAAACTTTCGCATTTATAATAATTATTGTATAGTTAGTAGGATAGGTTAGATAGGATAGTAGGAAGTAGGATTTATATCGGATTATATTATAGAATAAAATTATAACATTGAAATCCCAAATGTGGGCACAATACAGAAATTAATGTCTGTCATTTATGTGCTTTAGCTTTAAAACCCAAATAGTATAGCACATTTACAGCAGATTGAGCACTTATTTTATGTCCTACTCTATATCCCTCTCTCTGCTACTTTCTCGCTTATTTTGGTGTAGTATATTAAGTAATATTTTATTTTATTTACTTCTTTACTCCCTTGTCTGTCAGCTTTATCCTCTTTATCTTCTTCCTTATTCCCTTCCTTATATATTCATGCCTTTCTTTATGACATATTTTTATGTTGCTTTACTATTTTAAATACTTGTACTTTCTCTTCTAACTGAAATTGTAAAATGATTTAAGACTATTATGACTACTTTGGAGTGAGGTATTTTGATAATGTATCTAATTATTCACTTCTAGGACTATTTTAAATGTTACCTTCTTTAATGTTTAAGTATTCCTTCTTTATTTTTATTTTCTGTAACGTTAAATACGATTTCATATTTGCATTGTTATGAAATTACTAGTAAATCCGCCCTCGCTTCGCTTCGGGGAACCAGTCCCTTCAAAAATCTCTATAAATAACAAATTATGTTATTCCAATGTCCAAGCTATATTACTGCAAAGTTTCATGAAAATCCGTTCAGTAGTTTTTGCGTGAAAGAGCAACAAACACACACACATACACACACACTCACTCACTCACATACATCCTTACAAACTTTCGTATTTATAATATTAGTAGGATAGTAGGATAATAGGATTTATCAATGTAACTCTGACGTCTGTTTATTTTTGCTTTTTATCTAAATTATTTTACTTGTAACCTTTTTGGACTTACTTATAAATTTAAATAATTCATTAATTTGAAAAAAGAACGTCGGTTTTGGAATCTTCGAGAGATCGGGTCAACAGGGGAGTCTCGAGAGGAACTTGACAGTGTTTAGACGGTCTTCATCGGGTGAAGAACACATCCAGGTCTTTGTCCCCTTTTATAATTACTGTCTTTTTTTCTATATAAACCTTAATTAATTTATTAATTTTTTTATACCTAGATTTGTGACCCACCTATAAAGTATAATAATTTTAGTTTTGTTATAGGTGACGTGTCGAAATGTCTTCGGACGTTTTGGAGCAAATTATTTCAGCAATTATGTCAACAAAACCACTAAAAATTAATGCGATTATGTACAAAATATTTTAATTATAGCTATAATTATAATAATATTTTATTTTGATAGTTCATATCCCTCTCGCTGTTCTTGCTAGGGTAACGCACACGGTGACAGCCCGCGCAATCGCATTGTAGTGTTGTGCAATTTATTTAGGTGTCGTATACGTAATATTTTTTTTATTTACTTCTTTACTCCTTGTCTGTCATCTTTATCCTCTTTATCTTCTTCCTTGTTCACTTCCTTTAATATCCTTGCCTTTCTTTATGACTTGTTCTTTTATGTTATTTTACAATTGTTAATACTTTTACTTTCTCTTTTAACTGAAATTGTAAATGTTTTAAGATTATATTGATTACTTTGGAGTTAGGTATTTTGATAATTAATCTAATTATTACTTTGTTATTTATTTGTCGGGACATTGTCTCTGTTCTTCACAATTTCGATAAAACTCGCCTTTTATTTTTCTTGTCCTATAGTAGGTATTCACTTCTTCATTTGCCCACAATAAAACGAGTGTAAGAAATAAATTTGAATCGAAAAGATGTTGTCTCCGTTGTTCAGACATTTCGTTCGCGAATGAAACAAATATCTCAGCGACACAACACTACGCCGCTATAGCGCCGCCGCGAGTTTCGAGCCTGCGTTGCCCGCGCCGCCGCCGCCGCCGCCCCGCTGCCCGCAAAATTCGAGGCCGCGGCCTTAAAATGCTCCGATTAAAAAGCAGACTACATCCTTACACCAAGGACACGAGTTTTTAATATTCATATTATATAGAGATAAAATGATAAATAGGTACATCGATTGATGAATATGCGCAGACTTGCTGAACACTAGTAACAAATCAATAGCTAAAGAACCAGTTACGTCCAACTGCGTAATAGAAACATTCAACCAATACTAACATAATAAGTGATAGATAGATTTTTTGTTGTATGCCAACATCTAACAGTAAAATTATTTTGAAATGTGCTAATGAAGCTCTTTGATACCAAACAAGGCAACAGCAAAATAAGCTTTTTTTTTATTTTACTACTTTTCCATTTAATTCAACATCGTGACCTACTTAATTAACGGGTGATCGTGATGCTTGCAATGATATCTCATTTGTCAAATTACATTTAGGCAAAATTTGTTTTTTTTGCAAATATCACAAACTGCGTAGTAGCAAAATAATTAAGCGGTCTGCCAGCTGCCATTCTCCTTTTTGCTTTAAGACTTTTTCTTATAACTGTACTTTTAAGCAATGTTTAATTTTATTTGACGTTAGGTATCAGTAAAATCGGAATTCGGGGTATAGTGGGACGGGTGAGACTGGGAATGGGAGCCAACGGGAAAAACCCGATGGTTCATTAGCTCTGCATGTGTTTATGTCAGTATCCATGTTTTCTTTGTGTTGCCTAGTTTTATAACAGCATGGTAAAACCTAGAAAGCGCGGTGTATGTTACATGTCGAACAAAATATCTACTTCCTGTCGAGATGTTGTCTGTTCCTAGAAAGATGCCCATCAGGCCGTGTCATCTAATGACTGGCGGTGGTTTCGTAAGTGTTAATTTGTACCGAATTAATTCTGTGTAACTCCTGTATACATCACAAACACAATACACCAACAAAAGAGAAATGGAATTTGGTAAGTTTTGTACAACGTGGTTAGAACATCTTGCGGCTACAGGTATTTTTTTTTCTGAACTGAAGGTTTTTTCTGTACTGTGTAGGTCTGACGGGGTTAGGGTCAATCTTAGGGACGGAAATTTTTATGTCATCTAAAGGCCGCCGACATGGCTTAACTACTGCTAGCTAATGATAGGCATCAACAGGATCGAAGGCATACCTTCTAAAGCACAGAAGCCGTCAGGAAATTTAGCCACTAACGGTCACCCATCTTATTACCGACCAAGTTCTGATGCTCAATTTTATCAATCACTTAAAACCGTCGTTAGCCGCGCTTTCTTTACATTACTACTATTCAATTCTTGGCAAATAATAATACGCAAAGAATAAATAATTTAATATGACTTCAACTCATTATTGACAAACTGCTGAGCAAGTGTCTCTCCGCATCATTGAGAAGGCCTAAACCATACTCTACCACACTGCTCCAGTGCGGTTTAGTGTAGGAATCAGTGGGTAACCCTAGGTATAGTAAAAATAGTTTACCTAATACATATATCAATGATATGCCTGAACATAATAGGTATCTAATGCCGGAATAATTTCCACATAGTTCCGCATAGATAGATATTTTTATAGGTAATCGTAATATTATTTAAAAATATGTGCTGAGAAGTTTCTTTCGCCTTTTCTGGTCGCACTTAGCACCTCAGCGAATTACGTGCATAAGTGCATGACAAAATAAAATCTATGTATTTGAAATTAAAATAGAATTCGAATTGTTGCTTGATTTATTTCAGCGTACACCACGCACCGAAAGTGTTAACATACAAAATGAGTTAGCGAATATAATTTATGTTGTTCATATTCCACCAATTCCCATATTGGGCAATAAGTCGATACCAAAAAATGTTATATGCAAATCTTGTCTTCGCCCATGCAGATCTTGCGCACATCACGACGTGCCGCGCACGAGACTATTAATTTACATCGTACAGACAGACAAAAACGCCTTGTCCAATTATCTGTGTACAATTAACGCAAATCTACTCCGCAGTGAAATTCTGTGATGTACGATGTGTATGATGCGATAGTGATCTGTAATTACCTAGATTATTTTGTTATGACAAATAAAAGAGGCACACTTAATAATACGTGGTTAAAATGCTCAATTATCCGACGTTTTAAATGCAACGGGTACTCACGATTGTGTATTTTATACTAGTATCTTGTACGTCACTATGTAACTCGCTGTTATCACCATCCAGGTACTGCATGTGTTAAAATATTAATATAAGATGGAGATATTATCGTGAGTACCTGTAACTTTTACAATGTTACTGCCCTCACCGATTTGTTTAATGCAAATCAACCGACAATCAAACAGGTGATAAACGGTCACCGTCACTCATGGAATTCAGAAACATTCAAGGCGTCACGGACTCGTTGGCAACCGAAAAAGAAGTGGGGGACGAACCTCTTTATTATGATCCAATCAATACAATCAATCTGATGTTAGCGCCTTTCAATGATAGTAATCTATTCTAATAAACAGTATATTGTTTTCGTAAGCAAATAGCGGTCAGGCATGCAATTCCACGATAAAGCTCACATAGAGTTGGACGACAAGTAAACGATTCTTGCATATTTATCCTTAAGGTTATTATGTTAAAGACTATTTCGCTAATTCTCATAATGCTAATAATCGCTTTTAATAAATAGGTACTGGCCGTGATTAATATCCTAGTCAGGACTTACGATCAATTAAAATTAACACCGCACACAATTTAACATACAAAAACTATAAGTATATATCACGCTTGTTAATTAATATGTTTTAGATACAACCTTCCTACTATATAATTAGGCTCACATTTCCACGCTTCGAATTAGCAATGGTAATTAGGAATAAAATTAAAAAATACTAACATTTGAACGCAGTGATGAGAGAATGAACGTGTCTCTTTCCGCCGGAAGTTGTCGAGCAGCCATAACAAAAACAATGTACCTATTATGTACCACATTACGGTGCCACGACCTTTCCGAAAATCCACAGAGTAATGAGCACTACATTTATTAAAAACGTACCACTTAACAACGCGATTAGTCATGGAACTTCATATCACAGATTAAAAATATGGTTTATTACCAAACATTGACACAAGAACTCTGTGTAAGGTTGAGCACAATTGTGAACTAAACAAGCATAGATCGTATTGTCTATACGCGCATGTGAAAGCCAGAGATGCAGAAGTGAAGACGTGCGCAAGAACGCTGTTGTTTCGTTGTAATTTATTCGAATGATGGCGGCGCTGGTGTCGCAGAACATAGTGTAATTATATTTACATTACTTTCGTTTTTTTATTAATATTGCAGTCAATACACCTCATGGTGAAAGTAAATACACACTAGTAATTTTATTGTCTTTATTAAAAGAATAAAATCATATCAAAAAGAACACATGAAACAATGTGTACCTACCTATTCCCCTAGCTCTATGAAGTTAAAAACACGCGCAAAAGCAATAAAAATTGCACATATATGATGCGTTATACAGTGGGTAAATTCCTGTGTTATCTACGCTCTAAGAATATATGGCACTTCATTTTACTAGCAATTTTTGTGCTCAGTATTATTTGTCGATTATAAACTTAAAAAAACACCTTTTAAAAACTCAATTTCACCATACAAGTAAGTCGGAATGTCAGCGTGCGACATTCAATGTTACATGTAAGAATCCAAATCACTAATATTAAGTGTTAAATAATCACCATAATTTTAAGATTTAATTATTTTACAAATGTATAAAGGTAGAAAATAACATTTTCAACATTTTTTGTTTTGCGAGAAAATTATATTGTCAAAATTTTTATCAATATCTAAACACTCCAAACAAAGTATTTTATACACGGATTAATTTAATATCACATAGAAGTGTAATATCAGCATATTTAGCAGCTCGTATAATAATATTAATATAATATAATAAGTAGTAATTGATAGTGTCTACGCTAACAATATTCTGTGCAGCCGCCGAAGCGTGGTCATCGCGGCACGTCACGCCGGGCTCAGTCACCAATCACCATACACTTTCGTTTGACAGCTAATACCACATTTTTGCAGAATATGGAAGCAGGAAATGCTCATGCGCATGCTCATGTTACAGCAACTAATGGTTAAAGATTATAAACACTAATCCAGCTGCTAATCTAGGAGGCTGTAATAGATTCTAACTGCGGGCTTGGAGAGTAGGTAATCAACGTCATATTGGCCTCAACCTATTAATATCCCACTACTGGGAAGAGCCTCTCGTCATAACTGAATAGGCCTAGAGCACACTCCACCACGCTGCTCCAGTGCAGATTACCTACTTAAGGGATTAAAAGAATGGGCGGTTAATCCAAATTTTTGTACCATCAGACGATTTGGCTAATTAATTGCTATCTATCGGTTATCAACCGATACTAACAGCTTTACATACCCGCCGAAGGACGAAAATGATTGAAAACGGGGACGCGGGGGGGACCAGGGGCCCTTCCGTCCGCCGCGCCAGCAACTCACATACTCCCTCCGTAGCACGGTGTCACGAGTCCATACCTTACCCCGGGGGTCTCCAATAGTTTACTGCACTTCCTTCCTATCCTCTCCTATTTTTACACTTACTTATGGGCAAGTCAAAAAAAAGAACGAGGTTTTTCCCAGCGGCAACCCCTGATACCCCTACCACACTTATGTAGACATGTGCAACATCAGGGGAATTCACAGCAACCTTAATGCTGTCCACTACCATCTTGAGACAGCAAAGCCGGCCTTGCTCTTTTTGACGGAGACACAGATATCATCACCGGTCGACACATCTTATCTTTGTTACCCCGGCTACAGGCTTGAGCACGCATTCAGGCCGCATGCCGGGGTGTGTATGTTCGTTCGTGATGATGTCTGTTGCTGCCGTCTGACCTGCCTTGAAGACAAGGACCTATCTGTATTGTGGACGCGCGTGGACATGGGAGACCACACCCGTGTTTATGCGTGTCTATATAGGTCCTACAGCGGAGACGCGGAGACGACTCGATTATTTGAGCACGTCCAGAGGTCGGCCGACAGAGTTTTGGAGCAGTATCCTTCGGCGGAGTTGGTGATTTTGGGGGACTTTAACGCCCACCACTCTGACTGGTTGGGGTCCAGGATCACCGACTTCGCCGGGAGAACTGCTTTCGACTTTTCCCTGGCCTACGGCCTCACTCAGGTTGTTGCTGGCTTCACCAGAGTCCCTGATGTTGAGAGCCATACTGCTTCTCTGCTAGACCTGCTGCTGACTTCACATCCATCTGACTACCGAGTGGTGGTCGGGGCACCTTTAGGTTCCTCTGACCACTGCTTGGTACGGACAACTGTGCCCTTGACGCGCCATGAGGACACTCGGCCCACTGGATCGCGTCAAGTCTGGCACTACAAGTCGGCAGACTGGGACGGACTCAGGGAATTCCTTAGTTCGTACCAGTGGAGGCAGCTTTGTTTCGTATCAGGGGACCCGAACGTGTGCGCTGATTCAGTAGCCGATGTGATCCGTCAGGGTATGGAATGTTTCATACCTAACTCTGTCGTATCCATCGGTGGTAAAAACCAGCCCTGGTATAGCAGTTCGTGTGCTGCGGCGTCTAACCGCAAACATGCTGCTTACCAGGCCTGGTCATCAGCGTACACTTCGAAGAATCCATCAGCCCCAGAGCTTAAGAAAAAGCTCAACGCTGCCTCTCGGTCGGCAAAGAAGCAGATGTCCAGGGCGAAGGCCCAATTCATCGGCAGAATTGGCAAGCGATTAGTCAGCTATCCTTCTGGAAGTCGTGAATTCTGGTCGCTAGCCAAGGCTGTCGAGGGCAACTTCTGTCGTTCATCTCTTCCGCCACTGCGTTTACCAGATAAATCCGTTGTCCACACGGCAAAGGGGAAAGCCGATTTTCTGGGCACCCTTTTTGCCGCCAACTCGACTCTTGATGATGGGGGGGCCACACCGCCTAACATCCCGCGGTGTGAGAGCTCGCTGAATGACATACTTTTTACTCAAAAAGCTGTCAGGCGGGCTCTACTGTCCCTCGACACCAAGAAGTCGAGTGGGCCGGATGGTATCCCCGCAGTGGTGCTAAAGACGTGTGCTCCCGAGTTGACTCCCGTCTTAACGCGCTTATTCTCGCTATCCTACACCACTGGTATAGTACCGTCTTCGTGGAAAGTAGCCCTAGTTCATCCTATCCCCAAAAAGGGCGATCTCAGTGACCCGGCCAACTACAGGCCTATAGCGATAACTTCCCTGCTTGCGAAGGTGATGGAGCGTGTAATAAACACACAGCTCCTAGGATATCTCGGAGATCGCCAGCTGATCAATGATCGACAATACGGTTTCCGTCACGGTCGTTCAGCTGGCGATCTTTTAGTTTATCTCACGCACCGGTGGGCTCAGGCCCTAGACAGCAACGGGGAAGCACTGGCAGTCAGCCTAGATATCGCTAAGGCCTTCGACCAGGTCTGGCACAGGGCTCTTCTCGCGAAGCTACCATCTTACGGTCTCCCTGAGAGGTTATGCAGTTGGGTAGCCAGCTTTCTGTCTGAGCGACATATAAAGGTCGTTGTCGACGGTTGTTGCTCAGATTTGAAACCCATAAACGCTGGTGTTCCCCAAGGGTCTGTGCTGTCTCCTACTCTGTTCATTCTGCATATCAATGATATGCTTGAGCGTGCAAACGGCATTCATTGCTATGCAGATGACAGCACGGGAGATGCCTATTATACAGGCCCTGCAAATGCCTCTCGGCACAAGTGGAGGATAGCAGAATCAAACTTGTGTCTGAAGTCGAGAACTCTCTGGAGCAAGTCTCGGAATGGGGTCGACTTAATTTAGTCGAGTTCAACCCCACGAAGACACAAGTTTGCGCGTTTTCCGCTAAGAAAACCCCATTTGTCATAGCGCCTCAATTCCAGGGTACCGCGCTCACCGTTGGTAAAAGTGTTGGGATTCTGGGCGTTGACATTTCGAGCGACGTGCAGTATCGGAGTCATCTGGAAGCTAAGGCCAAATTGGCCTCCAAAAAGCTTGGTGTCCTAAACCGGGCGAAGCAGTACTTCACTGCGAGGGACCTACTGATGCTTTACAAAGCACAGGTCAGGCCTCACATGGAGTACTGCTCTCATCTCTGGGCAGGGGCGCCACAATACCAGCTTAGTCCATTTAACGCCGTACAAAAGCGCGCAGTTCGAATTGTCAACGAACCACGAGTCACTAACAGGTTAGAACACCTAAGTCTGAGGAGAGACATAGGTTGCCTCTGCGTGTTCTATCGGCTTTACAACGGTGAGTGCTCCGAGGAATTGTTCGATTTGGTGCCAACTTCACCCTTCCATCATTACACCACTCGCCGAAGATTGAAGTTTCATCCACATCGCTTGGATTCGTGGCGAACGACTACGGTCCGTTTTTCACGATCGTTTTTGCCGCGAACGTGCAGGATGTGGAATGAGCTTCCTTCTGAGGTATTCCCGGAGCGCTATGACATGGGGTTCTTCAAGAAAGGTGTAAAAAGAGTTCTCCTTCAGGGCCAGCGTTGCACTGGTAACTCCCCTGCTGTTGCTCGTGTCTATAGGCGACGATGACCACTTACCATCAGGTGGCTCGTCTGCTTTTACGTCAGCCCTTCAGGCTATAAAAAAAAAAAAAAAAAAAAAAAACTTTGCCACTAGCGGTCACCCATCCAACCATTGACTGCGCCCATTGTTGCTCAAGTAAGGTTGGAATCGTTTAATAAATCTTTGAAATATCACGGGAATACGATTTCCTGTCGATAAGAAAACTATGAATTTAAGTTTCCGTTAAGATGTCAACCTATCACGTAACTATTCTCTTTCAATAGGGAATGCATTTTCTTTCTCTGATCGCTATGATCCACAGGGTTGACACAATTTTCGTAAAATTTATTGTTACGCAAACAAATACTACCTACGCAAATATAATAGTACTCGCGTATACAAACGTCTACATTTAAATTATTCTATTCTATCTTCTACAGTCAATTTATATTATTTTTTATTCAATTTTGATGTTGTATGTTTAAAACGTACTTAAGCATGTTCAAAACATGCATTTTTTAAATTATATGATTCGTAATTATAAGCGAATATCAGCAGTGTAAATGCACACAAATAATATACACAATATACACAATTAAAATATACGGAATTTTTGAATTTTAAATTTAATATTGTAAATAAAATAATTTCACAAAAACAACTTTCCTTCCTTGACAGCCCTAACAGCTGATACACATAAAAGCGAGTTGCATCATTCATTTTATAAAGCTTATATCACATCAGTCATAGCACAAGTTAATGGGGTAGTAATGATCAATATTATAACGACTATCATTTGCAGAGCCGTCTGCAATTTGAAACTGACTTGTGAGCACGCTGGACAAATCAATCCACAAAAACAGTGTAAACTGATGTTATAATTTAGTTTTTGTTACTAACATCTTGGTTATTACAGTGAAAGGTGACTTGGCTAAGAAGAGGTATTTTAATAGTGTAATAGGCACTGTTTTAATTCTGCTTTTGAAAAAATACGAATGATGAAAAAGATTTTCTTGAAAGAGAAGAGAACTTGGAAGATACTTAACTTTTTTCTTGAAACTTGAAAAATACAAAATGACACCCAAAAAATATGAATAAGGCCGAGGCCGCATTACGGCTAAACCGCCGCGGTTTCTAACCGCGTAATTCTGTGATTCAAGGAAAGCCATACAAGCGGCCGCACTTGCGGTGCTCTCCCGCGACTGATAGTGTATGCGGTTCGGGCGGTTTTGCGGTTTGACAGTTAACCGCTAATTTTGTAACTCAAGGGAACATAAGCAAGCGGCCGCATATGCGGTTTCCTCCCGCGACTGATTTTAAAACCGTGATTTTTTACAGATTTGTTCGCGGTTTGCCTAGGTACTTGTACCAGTAGTCGGCCTTTTCTGCCTTTTATGTCGAATAATAATGTCTTGGACAAAGGACCTACAGTGGTCTCGTAGGAAGGGTATGACGACCTAAAAAACTGTCAGAATGGCGCAACTTATGGGAAGCCTATGTCCAGCAGTAGACGCAGAAAGGCGAATGGATGTTGATGATGATTTTTAATTAATCGTTAGTATTATATTGTCTTGGTTGGTTTACACTTTGAGACTGATTGTCGTGTAAGAAGCTGAGCAGTGGGTATAAGGCGGCCGAGTTCTGGATGTTGCAGGTTGATGACTGGAGAAAAATTACTTTTTTTGGTTTAAATATTTTTCTTATTTTCACATAAAACGTTGAGAATTATTGATAACTGTTAACTGATTTATTAATACATTGGTTACCAAAATAGTACACGCGATCCAAATTAAGAAATCCTCTAAAGACTGACTACTGGGTCTTCTACCCTATATTGGAGCACACAAATTGACGCGGAAACCGCGAGCGGTTTCTGTCAAGGATTTAAAAATACTAAATAGGCCCTGCACTCCCGATAAATATTTGCGCGTTATTCCTATGTGCATGAACTTGGCGCGCAGTTGAATTTGGTTGTTATATTAGAAAAAGAAAAAAATACATATTGGTATCTCGCTTTTGCGTACCGTAATTCTGTCACATTAACCATTTTAACAGAAGTACTGTTTTAAAAATAGTGAAAATAATTGATGACTCACTTATTTACTTAGGAAATGTGATTCCTTTGGACTTATTTGTGTTTATTCATTTATTAAAACACTTTTTGAAGGCACAGAAATCCATATTCTATATTTTTGAGGACGTAATTACTAAAAACAATTGAAATGTAAGTAACGCGCACCATTCGCTGCTCCCTACAAAATACTACGACTTCATGTATGTGGTTTATGCATTCCAACTATGTCCCTTTCTCATGCGCCTAAAATATGGTAGTCATATTTATTATTTTTATATCTTTGGCTTACAGAAAACAGACATGACAATGACAATATTAACCCCAGAATAGTCGCGCCTTTCCATGAAACGTGAATGATGGCGTGGGGAGCATTTTGTCGCCCATGTTCAAACATAATTTTTTTGCTAATTATAATTAAATAACTTTACAAAAAGAAGAAACTATAACGTAAACTATCAGAAAGTAATTAGTTACATTAGTACTTTCTGATATAGTTTTGTACTTAATATAAGTTAGTAATATAAGTTATTTTACTTTCACTTTTTTTACTTTCAGCATAATGTTTACCTTAAACTACGTTAAAAATTAAATTATATAACTTAATAACAAAATGAAACATTTTCAATATCTACGATATAATATTATGTACTTGAGCATAATAGTCCTGCCTGCCACATAAACATACAATGTTCGTTGCATAGTAACTTTGTGTCTATTGCAACCTTTTTTGGTCCTTCTGTTTTTTGAATGGACATCCTTTCCTATACATGTTTAATATATACACACAGCCGTGGACGGCAAAATGTTCATAGCGCGAGCACTTTAGGGTCAATCTTCTGACGTCGCGTCAGCGAGAAGACAGAAACCATAGAGTACCTACGTACATAAACTGTCTTCTATGATGTTGAGTCATTGTTTGTAGTTGTCACTGTTTTGTATTTATTAAACAACTCTTACTATTATGGTCGCTAAAGCATCCAAATACTTATAGCTGATTAATTTACAAAAATAAGTTAATGCATAAAATTTATAGTTTTCTAAATAAAAGATTATGCAAAGAAAGTGTGCCTATGATAATTATGGATATGAAAATTTTCATCTGATTCCCCATGACTGTCATTCATTGTTAATTTCAATAACTGTCAAGAACTGTAACATAACAAGCAATTTTTTGGTAAGGTCAAATGGCTACATGTTTTGGCAAAGTTCGTATGAAGTTTAGGAATGGAGCATGTCTATATACTTTTTATCTCTATGGTCGCGGTTTTTATTCGTAGTGTGTGCGCTTTGCGCGGTTACGCGGTTCCGCGGTTTACAACCGCGTGAAAAAAACCGTAATGCGGCCTCGCACTAAAAGTTCTTTAATATATTTACGAGTAAAAAATGACAAACGAGCAGGCAGGATAACCCTTCCGCTGCCGTCATGACAACTGTGAACGACACAGAACAAGAATCTAATCAAGCTGGTTAGTCCAGTTATCTGTAAATGTTAATAAAAACTTAAGTTGGCTAGTTCGATAAATAATTCGTTAGTCCTGTTAGTTGTCGTTATTAATAGTCCAGTTACTAATTAATTGTTAGCATGAGACTCGTTTTAACTCGGTCACAGATATGTGGCTCTCCTTGAAACTAAGATGTTCGCCTCTAAAAAACTGTAACATTTTTAACACGATTTCTTTTATAACAATTATTACACGGTTATAACAATTATTACAAAAGTACTAGGTACCGTGTCAGGCGGTGGTACTACACCGGTAGTGAGTATATAGCCTAGGCAGTATATATTATGTAGGTATTGAAACAGATTGAGACCTTGGAAAAACTTAGGATACTTTTTATCCCGATGATACATTTGCTTAGAATAATTTTAACGGTATTTTAACATTGTCAAAGTCCCACGAAAACTGATATGATGGAGATAATTCCTAGCTATAATTTATGAAGATCTTTTCAAGCGTTTGATGATCAACATCTCATTAAATTTAAGGCTTAAATTATTAATTTATATTTCTCGATTTTTGAGTGATTCAGATCAGACGTAACATAGTAGTCATTTTTATTTAGCTTAATGTCTCTACCTAATAATTCTTCCAAAACTATTACGAAGACAACTCGATCAATTTCCGATTTGTACCATTTGATAACATAAGTATTAAATAATAACTGTTACACATGTTTCGTAACCGAGACACCGGCAGCCCTGACGGGTTCGACCCGAGGCACCGACGACACTTTCACACACTTTTCCTCTCGACCGGTACGACCACTTATCTTAAGACGACACTTGTTCCACTTAACCGATACTTTGTATTTTGAAAAAGTGGTTAACTACACTCGTAGCTATCATAGTTTTATCGTTTCAAGTTCAAAATCTATACCTATTTCCCGGTATGTTGTAGGACATTCCCGGTTCGAATGCTAGCAGTGTTACCATATTATTATGATGTTAGTAAAAGCTGTTACACGTAAATTACACATGATAAATATTCACAAGATAGGTAGCCGCAGAATATACAATTTATTGGTCGTGAAAATATTTGCCCTCACCGGAAATCGAACCCAAGACCACGCCCACTGGGCACTGTTGTATTGGGACCGTGAACCGGTATCATCTAGGTTATGAAACCAAAAATTATAACACTTCCGCGTATTTTAAAATGTAGGTACTATACGTAGAATTAATTAAGTAATGATTGTGTAATAAAAATGTAAAAGAATTAATTAAAAAATACATTCACACTATATTATATTAGCGCCACCTAGTCTCGGTTGCAGCCATTAGCCGTGTATAAATTAACATGCGCTCACGCATCGCGATTACAATAGTGCTAGTTTGTTTGCCCGAGGCGAACGATAGATGGAACCACTTTTTGCGATATAACATATAACGTATACATGTTACTCGAAGCCGCCATTGTTTAAAACATAATCCAAAAAGTCCAAAAAGTGACTTCGTCAAGAGTCAAGAGTATATTTATTATATAAAGTAAAGTGAAAATAGGTTCAGAGTAGCCCAACATTGTACCTTTTGCGATTTGTTCAATTCAATAACTTTAGATAATTTGTTATCTGCCTGTAACTTACAGAATAAAAAAAAGTCGTTGTACTATAACACAGTCATTCTACGATGATGAATGTACTTGTAATCGTTACGAAAGCCGCGCGTACGTGACAATAACGTTTCGAAAAGTGATGTTTTGCACCAATCAACTTTTCTACTCGACTGACTGACCTACAATGTCGCTGTAATAACATTGTTCCGCGTATTGTACTTTCTTCTCTCCTCTCCTCAACACTGCTATATCTACGAACTCTATTGTACAGTTTACCTATTGAGTGGTTTACTAACCGCCTTATTATAAAAATTAATAGCGACGATTTTTGGCTGTATTGAAGCAATCTAGAATAGACCTTAATCATCGAGAATATGGAATTGCCACTCCCCGTTTAAAATACCCTGTGCTCAATGGTTCTCATAGATTAATTTAGATTTCAATTATCGTTGTCAGTCTGCAATGAGGGTAACCGTTTTTGTGCTCACCAGTTGGCGCCACTGCAGAGTGCGGTCATGCTGTCAAAGCCCGCCCATACATAAACAGTGACAAATGAAATTCAGACAAGCGAAAAGTGACAGACAGACCTCCCTTTTCACTAGCGCCTCTAGCGGAAAATTCACACGCGGTTACCCTCATTACCCTTAATCATAGGGGCGGAAAGCTGAGACTTTTGTGGGATGCAATTAGAAGGAACACATCGAACGTGAATGAGCATGGTATCGCAAGATGCAAAACGTAGGTACTTACATAATACATATTTTTATAGAATCATTACTCCTTAATAATATATTTTCTCAAATATCTTCATCGACGTACAGCGATCATCTACAATTGTATTATATGTATAGAATAGAATATAGATGATACACTAGAATGCAAGTTTTATAACGAGTCATCGACCATTACTGAACTAATATACCTATCTCGCCGATAGATCGGTTCTGGCCGAGCAATAAAAACCGAACCGGAGTAAGAATGCAACCCAGTTGTGCACCATCGGATGCAACCGCACACTGATGAAGCTAATAGAACTGGCGTTAAATGGATGTTGGTTCTTACTTCATACACATCGGATTCAGACCAACAAATGTACGGCTTATAAGAACTGGAAACATGTGTACTGTATTTTTGTCAAAAGTTTTTTTTCTTTTTACAAAATTTTAAACACTTTATATACATTACTTATTATTAAAATTGTTTAAACATTGATTTTCAATTCAAAATAAATATTAAATGCCTTACTAGTAAACGCTATATATAGTTATTCCATGTTTAAAATTATTTGTCCCTGTCATACGATTCTCTGAAGTCAAAGGTAAGAAAGAGACAAAAAAAATTAAACACTGAATAACTTTATACAGCGTTTATTAATAAGACAGTTAGATTATGTACAATGTCTCAATGAAATGAATAATATTGTGTGTATCTCTATTTAAGTAAGTAATAAAGAAAATGTACGCCTGTTTTGTATTATTATCAAAACTTAAATATTTAAAAGAATTAAATATTACAAAAAAATGAACGACGACCGTTAAGTATAAACGCTATTACTAGTCTCCACATTCAATTTTTTTTTTGACGAACGGGTAAAAAATATAAAACGTTAAAAAATCTTACTTGCCAATATAATACTACAAAAATGTTACAATAAAAAAACACACAGTAGAATTGAGAACTTCCTCCTGAAGTCTGCACTTTACAGTTATTTCCATTTCCAGTGTACATTTCTTCCCGTTACGTAGTCTGTGGTAACGTTGCGGTCAGTAAATGGTAAATGGAGCCATTAGATTGACATGTTTAACGATATGAAGGTGCCGACAGGAATTGGATGCTCACGCGGTATTGAAAACGTGCTGACCACAGGATGAGCTCTGGAAGCCAGGATAGTCTTGAGATTTGAAACGAATAACCATGGATTAAGGTGGATTTCAACAAGTTTTTGAATATTTTCATGTAAGTAGTCGCGATGCAATACCTAAGTATGACGCGAAAAGGATTGCGTACTTTTTAAAATGAGATTTTATATCTTTTTAAATTTATCTCCGTGGCCAAAGAATACGACGTCTATTCTACGGTAGGTTTTTTAAAATAAGAACTTTTTGTTTTTTTTAAATAACACTTTTTGTAAAATAAGAACGGACAGCAGATTTTAAACACACGATTGATCATTTATTTTTCTGTGACTATGTGTGCAATCGCGTCGAAATAAAAAATTAATAACAATCGTGAGTACCTACCGGTTATAGCTAAAAAAATGCAGATTTCAAAGTCAAAGTTGCGAATTTTCCAACTTTCCAACACCTAGTATATTGATTGAGTAACCTGAGTTTATAAATATCAATACCTGATGAACTGAAGTAAACTTAATATTGATATAAAGAGCGACGTCGTCGCATAATACATAACCAAACATACTTGAGCTGTGTATTTATAAATATCTGGTTCTGCAAGAGATCAAACCTTAGTTTGAGCATGGTGACCCTGGATCGAGCAGTAGCCTCTTCATAGATGATTGACCTTTGAGCTCTTCAATATAATGTTATGTTAGTTTAAAATATTATTGCATTATAAAAATAAACTAAATATTGGCTAATTAATATTTTGTATAATTAACCTTCAACGTATATCTAAGGTCTATCTGAATTACGATACTCATTTCTTCAGTAGGTGGTGATGCAATTGATTTCGCAATCATTTACCAAAATAACTATCCCCCTCCTACTCTCCGGTCTAATTTTATCACAGTGGTCAAATGTAGACTGAATTTTGAGAACTTTACGGAGAACTTCTTCAGATCATCAAAATCATCATCATCGTAATCGTAAACGCCCACTGTCCCACTGCTGGGACGGATTCACGGTTCACACGGGTTCCCTCTTACAATGAGAAGGACACAGGTCATAATCCACCTTGCTATCGTATTGTGGCACGTCGTGTACAGGTTTCCTCACGATTTTTTCTTTACTGCACCAAGTAATCAATTTAAGTGAAATATGTAGATAATTAAATTCTACAGTATTCACACCTTCACACCCGATGCCCTTTGCATGTCAGTAACTTTCAAACTAGGTTAACATGTAGGCAGTTTTTCCTAGAATAATAATGACAATAATGTAATCTCAGCGTGATAATACTTAAGTTTTTGTCTCGGGGAAAGCTTTGTTAGACTTACAGCCACTGATCACGACATCTTAATGTTTAGTTCTTATATTTACAAATATCCGTCTCATTCTCACATACTAAGTTATCTTAAGAAAGAACGAGAAAGGTACAAATAAATACCGCTTTGTAAACATACCACCACACTAGGATTCTCAATGTCATGTACGCAATTAATAGACGCTACACAAAGACGAAATCTAAACTCATAATTTCTAATTCAAAATTCCCACTCGGAGGATCGAACCCAGGACCCTTCGAACGGCAATCCGGTATAGTCTTGCACCAAACGAGTTTTTATCTTTAGCCTCTGATCGATTTGTCACGCTGTACAGTTTTAATAGGTATTAAAATTGTCTATCTAAGATCTAATATGTAATTTAAAGTCTGTACGGTATAATATTAAAGTTGAAACGACTTTACATGGAACTTTCTGTCCTGCCTATTGGTCTAATTTGAATGTATTATCATAAGTAAATGTGTGAAATATACATATCTGCCCAAATTAATTTAAGTGCACGTACAGAAAGAAATAGAGAATTTATACCTTCCTTAACTAGCGGTGCCCATATTTCCTTCGCTTGGGACTTAAATCTCAATGCCATCATGTTCTTATACCTACAATTTCCCCAATTTTCTCTACACAAAAAGTGTCGCTTTGGACGTTTTGGTAGCTTACTGGAACGCGCCCAATATGGAAGTTTCTTAAAACGTTGAAAACACGCAACCAACCGTCATAAAACAAATTGCACCGTTGTCAGACTTTTATGAGAATTAATAAAACATTAAGCTTGTGAATTGCAGTAATTGTTTGTGATTGAATAGCAGAAAAACGGAATCTCACATTAAGTTGATCGTAATGTTTACAAAACAAACTGGTGATTAAAAAGTGGATTTTGATGTCGTTATTACTTCGTTATACCTACTAGTAATTTGTTTCTCGTCGAGAGACGTATGTCTTATCGGTATCGGAAATAATTGCTTCCCATTTTGTGATAAATAAGTAAAATAAACAAATGGTTTTCTGTGTCGTGGGTGCCATAGACAACCCAAGGACACATATTCAGACCGGTAACGAAATTTTAAACTCATCAATCAAATTGCCACGTCGCTAAAAATCGAACCCAGGTACCCTCGGAAGAGCCATCCGGCGTGTTCCATTACGTTTAATTGTACTTACTATAATTTAGACTATTAATGCAGTTGTCACACAATATCAATCAAAACGTTAATCAACATGGTTATAGTCTTATGCTGGGTCTACATTAGCGGGCGAAGATTCGTATCGTGTTGGCGCGACAAAAACATCGTGTTCGGGCATAGGCGATGCTCTTGTCTACATTAAGGCGGACGAAGATTCGTGTCGAGTTCACGCGATTAATCGTGCCGGATTGTGCTGTGTGTAACTGTAGGTGAATCCAAGCATCATGTACCAAGTGTTTCTTTTTATGGTCAGGATCACTAGATTTCCATATGATACTCTCCGTTTCATCAAATTGAATGAACTCTAACACTTTTTCGTTACTCCACTCCATAGTGTACAAAAAAAACAGACACGTCCGTCTTGCTTCAAAGTCTGGAAAACACTGAATTGACGTAGGTGTAGCCACCCAAGCAAATATTGTCGCGACAAATCCCTTTGATCCGCGCCAGTTTACCGACAGCTCCCCGATACTACATCGTCTTCGCCCGAATACTACACGATGACGCGATGTACCCGGCCACATTCATCGCGTTAACACGAATATTCGCCGTAGCCCGCTAATGTAGACCCAGCAATACAAGGATCTTTTGGCGTGTGGGGTGGGTGACAGAGACATCGCCTTACAGGCAAACTGAGGACTGTCTCTCTCAACCACGCGCCAAAATATCCTTGTACGACTGTATTATTAATTTTATCCTCCAGAACTTTATGTAGGTATAACATAATATATCTCAGAAGCAAATTCATTTCTCTATAATAAATATTTTGGGAATGTTAACCTATTAAATTAAATTGAAGGGTAATATTTTTGGTTAATTAAAGAAATGCAATGTTAGAGCAGATCCATCTTTTATTCGTTTTGCAAAAACACAATCCTCAATTTCTAAATTATTTTCCACACAGCTTTGTGTGTAACTCAATTTTTATCCATATAGAATTTTCCTGCAGATGATCAAATTGAATAGCACAATAATTTATCATTGACGACTTCCCCGACAGATTAAGAGTAATATTTTACATGATATGGTTTTAAATTATCAATTTGATTCACCTTGACATATAAATAGGTATGCCGTCGCAGCCTTTTATACGTTATTCATCTCTACAACTTTTTGATAGATGGTGAGATTCGAAGATAATCCGTTACACGGTTACACCTGAACTGACAAACCTGCAAATTTTACATTTTTATTACATTAGCGTAGATTAATACTGTTTTTAATCGACTTCAAAATATAAGGTTCTCAGTTTGATCTGTACTGAACCGATTTTTACTTTTTGGCGTTAAAGTCGGTTCTATTTTGTTAAAAGTTATCTTGCCATATACTTGAGTCGCCCATAATATGGAATTGCCACTGCCCGATAAAGCGACTCTTCCTGTAACATTAACTCGTAATCCCAACGCGGGTATCAGTCGCCCAAAGCGCAGAATTCACCGCTTTTCAAGAACCACACAGGGTTAACATTTTCATAACGTGTTATTATTATTAATCCAATATTGTACATTTTTACCACCTGGAGAATAATCGCTCCAGTCGTCCCCACTAAACTACATGGTTCGAAAAATATTAATATGTAGAATCCCAAAAATTATATTAAAACATGGACTTTCAAACCAGTAGCTATTTCCATCGATATATAATGAAACAGCCTCGCAAAATCACATCCCGTTAGTGAATGCATTAACTATAGTTTCATTAAACATGAAATAATGATGTAGTGTGAAGCCGATTGCGGCACCGCGCCACGTGACCGATAAACGTACTAAACAGCGACCACGCTCCAATTCGTACTGGTGATTCTGCGGTGGCAACGCACTTGTTCTGACCACTCTACATTCACTACGCGAATTCGTTTGATCAATTGCGAATTTTAAGGAAACATAAACCATTTTTGTTAATTGGTGGAAGAGTTTGCACTTAAGTTTACTTACATAGAAACACAAAAAACGAAGACATGGATAAATATACGTCAATTAGAGATGATTAACAAAAGTATAAATAAGTGTTAGTCCCGAGAGTTAAACTCGTTCTTGATACTTTTAGATGCAGCTCTACGCCCACAGTAACTCTGAACTGTTAATAAAATAATGATTTATTTTCATATATTATCTGCCTTATCCAGCTACCGAATTTAGACTGCCTTGTTTGGGAAACATGTTCACTAACTAAAAAACTTAAAAAAATACAGTTCTTGTAATAAGCCGAAAATAAACATTTTTTTACAAACCATCTGTAGTTGTTTGATCGAAATAAATATTAGAATCGTATTGCGACAACTAAACTTTACAATCTTTAGACCTTAATTATTCATGAGAGAGTGTAGAGCTGTCATTATCACCTCGATCGCTATCGAACACTACTATAAAGACGTATGTTAGCTCTCTATAACATGAGAAGATTTTGTATGCAATGGACGAGGTCGTTATAGAGAGTCAGCATATGAATTGTTGCATATGGCATCACTATATGGGAGAGAGATCAAAATGATGAAACAAACGAAATAATACGCATTCCCCAATTAAAAGTTATAATTAGATCGCAAACCAAATTTAATGAATTTCAATTGTTTTTTTCTAAATATTTAATAATGTTAAATTCCTTTCCCGGTGACTTATATTGAGTCCTAACACATAATCGAGACGAAGGATCAGCATAACTGAAAGAGGTCGTCATTGCGATACTTTAGATAACTTATGGACTGCTATCTAACGATAACAATCGGGATCAATGGCTTTATGTGCTCTCCACCCACGGAACTCTCAAGATTTTTTATCGATTAGCGGTCACCCATCTACCTGTCACCCGCGCCGGCTGTTGCATAACTCTATCGATCACTTAGGATCATCGCAAGTCTTCGGGCTATGGTCAAAGGATTTATTAACTCCATAATATTAAACGAGACATAACTGTACAAAAAGTTGACTTTCATTTTATCCTCATAGATGAGGAATTTCCAAAAAATCCTCTCTTAGTTTTCTCTTATTCTATCCAAGGATCATGCGTGCCAAATAGCTTCTTGCGTTCAATTTTGGCTTTGGCAATGGGATTTGGGGTTCATATAATGATGTAAAATATGTAGAAGGTCTCGATGCCCCCGACCCTAACTAAAGCCCGAAAAAACTTTCTTCTTGTATTATTTAGCAGGTGCATAGACACATGGTGGTACCAAGGTGTACCATCGTCTGCTTTGTCAGTCAGAATTACCGATCATACTTTCGTATCGTTTAAATATATTGTCGTCGTAACGAAGTTGATATATACGGATGTAACATATGTATATCCGAAAATTGATTGGAACGCATTGAATACATTTGAATACATAAATCTACAGCTTTTTATGTTACGCCATGCATACACATATTTGACCAGATTACACCAGCCTTGTGTAGGTATATTTGAGTATGGAAGACTTGTATGCTCAACACTAGATGTATGTAAGTACTATATTTCAGTATTTGTATAAAACAAAATCTAAAATGGTGATCTCAGAAATAAAGTATTGAAGAGTAAGAATTTTGGTGTTAAGTATTAAGTTTATGGGGTATATGAATATTTAATTATGAAAATAAGTTTCTATTCTATCTGATCCAATTATTATTTTTGCGACCCTTTACGTACACAGAAGCGAAGCGAGAGTGGACTACTTGTTTCCAATTAGGTAGATATGTATTAACTTTTTATATTATAGTAAAGCAAATGTACTTGTTCTTTTATTGAATAACCAATTGTTGATCAATAAAAGAATTCAATAAAGAAGAAGAATTGATTGTCCAATTAGTCTTTGAAAAGAAATGTGTAGATACGTAGAGTTTCGAACCTTTTCACGTTTTAATTAATCCCCTATTAAGTAATATAATATAAATACCAAAGTTACACAATTCTAAAGGCAAATATGCCATTCATACATCACGCACGCGTGGCTGTGAACAGGTATTCGTGAATTGGCAGAAGATACTATAATTTTTAAAGCATTATAGAGGACCTTTTTAAAAATTGAGATAGCAATAGGAGATATTACCTACTGCCAAATTTTGGCGACAGAGTGCATCACTAGCATAAACAGTAAACAAAAATTTTGACCAATAGGAGACCTTACGGCCAAATTTTGACGCCAGAGTGCAGCACTAGCACATACACCGCCGCGTTCCGTGACTGGACGAAAACGCCCAAAATATCACTTCATAGAAATTTGAACGTTTTGGTCAAGTTACGGAACGCGGTTTATGATTTGTTTACTGTATGTGCTGATGGCGCCATCTACGCCGAGCTTTGCATTATATTCCCTATTAAACGAGCATGCAGCACCGCCCTTCCGTCACCGCCCACGACAACTGTGACCGACCTGGACCTAACTCAATTTAGGGACTAGGATGGTTAGTCCAGTTAACAGATGGTGTTAGAGTATAAGTTAGCAGGAACTATAAGTAATAGTCCAGTTAGTAATTGTTTGTAAGAGTTTCCAACAGAGATCCAAGATTTTCTGTACTTGAAGTTACAACTTTGAAATTTACATCAAAATAATGTTGCTAATAGACTAAAGATTGTGCCACGGGTAACAAACTAAAAAGGCTGCAATAAGACACATTATTCTATTAATAAAAGTTATTAATAGTCAAAATTATGTATTCAGATACGAAATTTTGTAATCGGTACCGACAGATCTGAATACTTAAATAGGAGAAAGATGCACTTTGTTATAAACACGAGATTCTCTCATTCGATCGCAAGTCAATGAACTTTAGGTGATTGATAGAGTTTTTTTTTGCTTTAATCTTTACTTTAATCATGAAGTTGTTAGTCTAGTTTGTAAATAACGTACCTACCTACATTAACGTTGTACTCAAACTTGCAGTACAATTTCCTATGCTGTCAATGGATATTTGCAGCTGGCATGGGTAAAAAAATACGGCCAGTCGTATGGCATGGACTACAACAAAACTAACCAACAACAAAAAAATAAAACTAAAACAAAAAAGAGTAAGTATGACAACGCTTTGCTTACTTAGGCCAAAGACAACCTACAAATTTTTACGATAAAACAATTATACATTACTGGCTAAAACACGAGGACTCACTCATTATCGCCTCCAACGCTACCTACAAAAAACAAAAATAATAAAAAATAGCATTTCACATTTAGGTAAGTACTTAATTTCAACAGTCACCTTGTGTAAAGTTGTTAGAGCTTTCTTGGCGGGTGCATTTCTGTATCTGATTTAATCACAATCCGTAGACATGAATAAATTTTCCTCCTCTCTAATCTGGCCCAATGATGTTTACACCACACGATCACGATTTACGACATTGTTCTTATCGCGTTATAGCTTACGACGCGGATACGCCACGACGGCGACGCGACGCCGCGAAGCGTCGAACGCTTCACTTCATAACCAGTGCTAATTGACAGTGATTAACACGAAATGATTGAACAATTCGTCATGGAGCCGTAGTTCATGAAACTTGTACGCACGAAATTGTTATTGTAATAGCTGCGTTCATTGTTAGTAAGTATATTGTTACAAGACTTCGATGCTTTAGGAAATAATATATGTTCCTTACAAAGTAGTTGCTTGGGAAAGTGCTTGATTCGGAAAACACTTGCAATGAAAAGTCCTTGTATCGGAAACCCTTCCTTCGGAAAGCCCTTGTTTATAAAGACCTGTCGTAATATTCATACTCTAAAAATACTTCATTTTGGAAGTGATTAAAAATAATATACAAACACTAAATGTTACCCAGCAACATTAACTACAATAGGTATACCTACCGAAAGAAAAAACCGCACCGTAACCCGTTACGCCTTAACCATTTATATTTTCGAATAAGAGCACAGTAATTTTGGAATTCTTTGTAATGAGTTACTATTTTATATCAAAACATACCCATTTGGCATTAATAGTTTTCATTAAATATATTTTCCTTGTACAGTCATCAATCGCTTACAGTGTTAGTCTACGTAGAACTAAATGTTACTCGGTGCACGCATTATTCTTAACGCAATAATGAATTAGTTTTCAATTTCAATACAGATTCGTAGGTATAAATTAAGCTTACTCATACCGTTGGTGGCCAGTTGGGCGCCAGAGCGAAGAAAGTAGGTTTTTATTTTAGAAACTTCATACTGGCCGAAACATCGCATAATTAGATTAGAATTTCTTTCACTTGTAAAATGCCTTATTAGGAGTTTAAACCACCAAACAGCTAGATGTTAGAACTCGACTACATTTTAGCTTAGATTCTACTTCAAATATTTTTAGATAATAGATTTTTTTTATAATTAAAACTAGTTATTGAAAGAAATAATTAAATCATAACTTATTGGTTGATGTTGTTCGCCCCTGTATAAAGGTCTTGATTCGAGCTTCAAAAATTATTTAGGTAGGTACAGATGGGACTGAATGGTAAGTAATTTGCGGAGTAATCTTTGGCGGTAAAGCTATTCATGCTTGACTTGACACCTACATTATAATTAAACAGAATACGGACGCAGGCAGTTCGTTCCAGTCCCTAGCGATACACGTAAGAAATAGGTATACCTATATGAGAAATTATTTATCACTTGCTCCGGTAAAGTAGAACCGGTAAAATGGCACCTAACAACTGTTTTCGTATGGTCTTCAAAGGTGCCACCATAAGTCTGTTTAGTCATATAGTTAGTGCGATTTAATTTAAATACGTTATTAAATGATAAAAAACTCTCTAACCTCAAATAACTTTAAACAAAATAGAACCGACTTTAACGCCGAAAAGAAAAAATCGGTTCAGTTAAACGCGGTTAATATTCCTAAATCCTTCTCCTAAGTCTTATAAACACGATACTGGAAACCGTATCAAAATCGGTTCAGCCAAACAATATGCCTAAAACCTTTTCCTAAGTCTGACAAATACTAAGTATGCTGAAAACCGCATCAAAATCAGTTAAACCAAACGCGAGATAATCGCGCACAAATATACATACACATACGAGTACATACAGGTCAAACTGAGAACCTCCTTTTTTGAAGTCGGTTAATAACTGTACACACTACACATCTAATTTATTATTGCGTAATTTTAGCTACATTTTTTGAATTTGTATATTTTTACATATTAAAAGTGCAATTTGTTGCAAAGTAGGTTTGCCATAAGCTTCTTAAAATAGAGTTCCGCTAAGTAACAGTTAGTTATTATCTTTAGTATACATTTTCAAATTACTATTTAATTATAACAAAAAATCCGCACTTGTATCAATAAGATGGATGGTGTAACTGCTTTTTGACAGACAAATTCTTCGCCCAAAAATAATTAGAAGTAGCTTGAAGACCGGATTTTATGGGAACTAGCTTCAGTGTTACAGTTTTATGACATAATACTATGTAAATAACTAGCTTTCCCCCCGCGGTTTAGTTGGATTTTTGTTTCGGAAGGGGGGGGGGATACCAAATATTTTATCTTGGTGCTCCTCTACACTACCGAATAACAGCTGCATGTATCGTATACTTATTATCTATTGATGAAATATATAAATATATAGTAGGTATCTATCTGTAACCTTTCAGTTCAATGCAATTATAATGAAATATTTACGTGTATCTTGTAATCTCCTACCTAACTTGTACCTAAGTATATGGATTATTAAAAAAATTGCGAAATATTATTCTTGTCATAATTCTAACCCTAGATGAGTTACGTTTACATGTTACACATCATAAATAAAAATTTTCAAGTATCTATTACTTATATTGTTTTAAAGTCACATTTAAAAATTATATTGCATATCAAACCTAAATAATGTTAAGAATACTAATTAACAAACTCCATAAAAAGTTATCGCCAAATCTACATTCAATACAAAATATAATAATAAAATTTTATATGGCCGTCAATTTTTAAATATAAAACAATAAAATATGTTCATAATCGTTGATTTGAAACTCATCTTTGATATGATAGCATATACGAGTATATAATATAAATAATAACAAAAAAAATCCGAATAACTATCTTATTCTATCATACATAATAATTAATAGATCCCTACTGCACGGTAGCGATCGATATTTATATAATATCCCCATTACTGCATTTATTTATTGTATAATTATACCTTCATTACCTATTTTTTTTTATGGAATTAAGATAGCAAACGAGCATGCAGCACCACCCTTCCGCTGCCGCTCATAACAACTGTGACCGACCTAGAACTAGACTCAAAGGGACTAGGATGGTTAGTCCAGTTAGTAGATGGTGTTAGAATATTAGTTGGTTAGTTTGTTAATAAGTGCGAGGACAGGGTATGTTAGTGATAATTAGTCCTGTTAGTTAATGTTAGTAATAGTCCAGTTAGTTATTGTTAGTATGAGTCTTGTTCCAGTTGTGCAGTCGTTAAGGTTGGTCACTAACCCCTCCACCAATCCGCACTGGAGCAGCGTGGTGGACTGTACTCTAGGGCCTAGAGTACAGTCCAGAGTCTAGGCCTAGGTACAGCCTAGAGTCTAGGCCTCCTCAATAATGAGGAGAGACCCGTTATTAATGGGTTGAAGCCAAAGTTATTCCATATTAAAAATTATTTGTCCCTGTCATATGATTCTCTGAAGTCAAAGGTAAGAAAAATACAAAAATTTAATTATTCAAGGAATAACTTTATACTACGTTCATTAGTAAGACAGTTAATGTATAATATCCGTACATTTATTTCAAGTATAACTTAAATAATTATAATAACACATTACCAACCGTATAAACGGCATCTCCATTATCTGAACAGTATGATCTAACCCGTCGCGTTTAACTACAGTTACCAACCAACGGAGAAACACTTCACAGATTCATATACTGATTATGATTCTACAATTGGGTTAATGAACAATTTATGAAGAAAACCATTTTAAGATAATTTTTTGCACCTATACGAGAAACAGGTGCTGCGATTCGATCTACCAGTTTCAATTCAAAGTTTCTATGATTGAACTTATATTTAAAACATTTTTTTTAGTTAGCTTGACCTGTAGATATGTAAGTATGTATGTACGTACATACATATGTAACATGTTTCAGCATATTTTTCATCCGTTTCAAGAAGTCAAATACCTTGATTTTTTTCAAGTCAAAGGTTTCAAAAAACTACCTCCGCGAAGTCAATCTAAATCGTTTACACGCATTAATACGGTAATACCTGACTGACCGGAAATCGAACCCAGGACCATTTGCTCTGCAGATAGCTACAGATTCACTTCTGTAATTGTTACATCATTTTTAGGCTAAGTTACAGAACTGTCAAATATCAGCTATGATAAAACTGTCAATAAGCTTTGTCATTAGATTAAATCTTAAACTAACTCCATGTAACACTTGTATCTAGAGAAATCATTTTTTCCATTGAAACAGGTTCTAAATAACCAATTAGAAGTATGTAACACATGAACAATTATTTACTTACGTAAAATATTTTACGTAACGTCATATATAACACTTACATTCACGGTTTATTATCTATTGTTTTATCTATTTAGGAAACTTATGCTTTAGGTAATACTACGTATATTATAGTAACTCGCGCGCCGCGCTACAGAAATTCTTTGCTATAGTTTATAACTCGAAAACATGTTGACATAGTATTCTTGAAATTGCCATTATTTTGTGAACCGATACTAATTAAACAATCCCTAAATATTAACCCAAGCTTACTTCAATACATATATTATGTGAAAACCGCAACAAAATCAGTAAAGCCGTTTCTGTGAATAACGGAAACCAACCTAACAAACAGATATGGAATGTAATTTTCAGAAACATCATTTTTTTCAAACACATGTTTTTTTTACTTTGTATAAGTTAATGCTTGACTACCCCTACTACCTGATAGAAAGCAGCAACGTAGTCATGGGTGGTAAAGCGCCCTAACTTAGAAGCCTATCCACTATGTTCCATATTTAGATATCGTTGAAATGCAGTTTTACTATATTCAGTGAGTGTATATACTCTTAGTATAAACCAATTGCTGTTGGGCACCTTCCATCGATACTATCAATTGACGTGTAGCAACTTAGTGAGTTGGTATATGTCGAAAGTTTCAGCTACTTTGTAACGAAACGATTATCTTTGTGGTAATACTTGCCATTCGGGGACCGGGAGCCTTTTATTACCAATTGTAGTCGCCTATATTGTTTTATGAACAAAACGTACCTACAACACATCTAAGTATTTAGGTACACTGCGTTCGCATGTATTTGCACTCTACAAAAATGCGTGCTTTCCGCCAATAATACCAATACCATTATTATTTTGAAAATAATTTTGTTCATCTCTATATCTACAATCAGTAGAACCAATTAGCCACCTATCGTCCTACAAGCAGAGATAACTCAAAAACAGCAGGACAGCTAGGCTATTCTGTAAGGATATCTTTGACATCTCGATAGCTGAATCCGCGGTGAGATTCTGATTTTGACGTACATCGCGTTCTGTTAAAATTAAAACCGACGGCAGCGCCAATCAAGCTCGCAATCGAAGTGACACAACTCACCTGAGTGAGCTCCGATATCGAATTTGTTTCGTAGAGAATAAACTTGCAGATATCGCTCAAACTTAAATAGGAGAAGAAGGGAAAAGAAACACTGAAGAAACAAAACAGAAGCACTGCCTTTCGAATCAAAAAGAATTATGAATGTCGGTTCATCCAGTAAAGAGTTATGAGGTAAGACACAAAAAAATATCGACAGTCGAATTGAGAACCTTCTTTTTTGAAGGACATAATATATATTAATAGTAGCGATGTTTCGGTACTTCGAATCTACTTCGACGATTAACCAAAATTATTACCAAAGTGTTAAAGAGAAGACTGCTTTCGTCAAAGTAGACTCGAAGTACCGAAGTTCTTAAACCCTTGTATAATCCGTGCTTAAACCATTAAATGCACTTACAAAATCAGGTTTGAAGCTGGCGATCACCGTGAACGATTTAGTTGTCACACCATTACGTTTAATGATCTGAAATGGAAAGTTAGGAAAAACGGCTAGTGTGAAAATGTGTGTGTGTGTCTGTGTAACTACCTGGATAAGATATACACATTAAACATGTTTATTGCGGAATATTATGCCGTCTGACTGACGGCGAACAGCGATCAGGAAGTAAACTGAAACTACCTTTCATGGTAACTGCTGCTCGTTTAGCGAGCGCGGATTTCTTTTAACCGAGTTTCAAACAAAATTTCACAACTTACTCTCTAAGGGGTTTCTTTTTCAATAACGATGTTTCATTTTTGTAAACCAGAAGCCTGAATAGTTATTTTATAGTATTTACTTAAAAATCGGAATCTGAAAACAACTGCAACCCTAATTTAACCCCCTTAACTTAGCCTTAGCTCCCTTAACTTAACCCCGTTAGGAGCGTCCACCGCTACCCTATTTATATCCGGCATACACAATAGTATACTTACATCGAGTTCAATAGCTAAATTCAGAAAAAAACATTAACATTCAGTATTTTACATAAACAAGGACGAGTGACGGTGAGGATGTAAAAATATGTACCTATAATTTTGTTTACTTAAATATGTTATATTAAAATTTAATATCATAATCATAACACATTAACCAATAAAATATAGATAAGGTACAGCAACATTCACTCAATGCTCTGCGGGGATTAATATTATAGTTCCTAAAAGCAAAACTTGTAGCTTATCTACCTGCGATCAGACAAGTTTATAACACGAGATAAAATCAATCAAAATAAACAATATCTTTAACTAGGAGTATATATATAGTAATAAAAGTTAAGATTGTTATATAGTTATAGATTCGATACAACTCACATACTACACTCCATGGTTCACTCGATGATAAATGAATTTATGAATAAATAGAAATGGCGTAAAAAACATTTGTTTTAGATATATAAATATTAAATAAATACTTACTTTATTTTAATATAGGTAATTTTAAATTAGGTCATGTCTTCACATATTAGGTAGATAAATGTACGTTAACAGGACAATTCCGTATGTCGGAAGTCATGGAAGGTAGACATCTCCAGAGACGTAGCAAAAAATTAAATGATTATATTAATTTGAAAACTTCGCTAACTTTTATCTGCTCTTTAAATAGGTATATCATGGATAATGGATAATATTATTCATAATTTAGGTAGTTATCTCGTAATTTAAATATTTCGGGAAAAACACGCTTAACAAGAAGGTACCTTCTAAAATAATGAGTGAAAAATATAGGAAATAGCTATAGATATAGACAATCCAAGAGTTCCGGGTATAGCCAACACCACACATTTTTTAATAGAAATTTTTTAAGCATTATTGTTTATATAACAAGTGTAAAGGTACTTATTTATATTTAAAAAAATCAAGTTACTTTCCATTCAGGAACAGTCAAAACGTAAACAAACACTTACCGGTAAAACAGTAATCCAAATCGATCAAAAACACAAATTCACAGCACTATACAATGGTCACGTGTCACAATTAATAAACCCGGCAGAATGTTTACGGCGTACCATAGTTAATATACAAATTAAAAAAGAAAGAAATTTGAATTTCGAAGATGACCCAGATGAGTATCAGACGCGCGGCCGTTCCGTCAGTTGGCGCGCGAATGCGAATGCGTGTAGATCGTATCGCGTGCTCGCGTACGAGTTACGTTAGTACGTCTACCAGTTACGGTAATATTTGATTTTGGTAACAGATTATGTTCGTGATTGATATTCGATATCCGATGGGTAATCAGAGCTTACGACCTTGCGACTTGAGCTTGTGATGTATAGCCATATCGCCATGAATTTGCTGTACCGCTATGAAAGGATGTTGAACTTTACTGAATGAAATCTTTATTATCGCCATAAAGATTTTCTACTAATGATAATAAATCAATTTGATCATTTTCTGAGTGTACTTTGAACCAGTCACAAATATTTATGATCCTTTTTTGATGTAAATTGCTTCTTAAAGAAGGTCTTTACAGCCTTAAAGATTAAATTACGTGCTTATAGAATATTAATTAGATAGTAGAGTTCAAAGTATACGTATAAACGGAGATAAATCATCAGTTTTCGTTCCTAAAATCACCAGTTTTCATTGGGGTTCCTCTGGGTACAATATAAGTTCCCTTTCTTTTGTAATATGATGTACTCGTAAGTATAATGATATTCGAGATAAAGTAAATTTGGACGATATAAACAATACTCTATCGCATATTTCAGATTAACTTCGTTTTCTATTAATAAATTAGTTCTAAATGCAAACAAAATTAAGTGTAAGTTAAGTAATAAGATAATTTAATTTAATTATTTAATTTTATAAAGTAAATATAAAACATGGAATAGTCACATCCAGAGGGTAGCCATAAAAAAGACGACGAAAGAAACCCTAGAGCAAATAATTTAATTTCAAAATGTACACTAATTACATACTAAAATCGTATACTAATTTATTTGCGCGGAACCGGCTGACTGACTGCGGATGTCTGTTTGCAAGCGTCCTTGTCATTAATTTACACATACATACTAAACAAACTAAATAAAAAATAAACTTTCTCCATAAAACGTGTTTTTATAGCAACTGCTGTTTGTTACATGACGCCTAACTCTACTTAATGAGTAGAGAATTGGATCCTGTCTGCGAGGACAATATTTATGTTTGTAAAATACAAATTTTGTAGTGTTCTAGTAGTAGTACTTCTAGTTTTGTGGAATTAAGGTAGCAAACGAGCAAGCAAAACCACGCTCCCGTTCATAACAACTGTGACCGACCCAGAAATATCGTCTCAATTAAGGGACTAGGATTTTTAGTCCAGTTAGTAATTCAACATAAGAGGATACATCCGAAATATGGTAGTTTTAAATCTAAGATTTTTTTTAAAGCTTACTGTCTATATTTCCGATGTTTAGGTATATGTATCTTCACTATATAATAAACAATCTCATAAGAGCAAAACCAGTAAAATGAGAAGTTTCCTCGATAGAAAAAAAAAATTAAAGTTAGGTCCAAATCTGTTGTGGTTTTCAAGTTTACTACAAAAGTTTTAATAATTAGTTGATGAAAATATTTTTGAAACATAGTAGGTAAATAATCAAAGCTAAGTTTTCATAAGAATGAAAAACTCAAAAACCGAAACAGTTTTCAAGGAAAAAATTAAAATGCAATTGGCACTTACGTCAATAATATTAAAACTAAAAATTAAAACATTGCTATCTCACTATTTGCCTATAAATGAAATCATTGCATCTCTGTTTTTGAGCTCTGCTCATTCGGTTTTACGTTTTACGGTTGTAGCCCCTTAACGTTAGTAATATCGGTCTAATTTGGTCACAAATGCGTTGCTACCCTTGAGGACAGAGATGGCCGCCTCTAAAAAGTGTAACCGACCCCACACCTTTCTACTCGGTCCACTATTGCTGTTAAAGCAATAATTATGACACTTGAAATGTTAATACCATGGTGGGCGGTGGTACTTACTCAGCTTTACTTTACGCTTTTAGCACCTACAATGATACTAAAACGGCCTTAAGTGATGACCATATGAGTAATTCTAGTTATTCGTATTCTTGATACACCGTAGCATGCTAAAAGCTTGATGGTAATTAGAATGTAAATGAAAAAGTCGGAAAACTAGTTATAACCACGTTCACCCAGTCGCCGGGCGCGTGGGAAATTGACAATATTTTCCATTTCACTTCGGGTACTCATCGCAACGAAAGTTTACTAAAAACCAGATATACCAAAGATATACTTATTTACCAAACATCTTTGGCTGATGAATTTACAAGTTTAGAACCTGAAGTTATTCAAGAAATAGTGTTTTTTTGTAAAACTGACAATTTAACTTATAGTAAGGCTGTGACGTGGCGTTGCTCATAGCCCGGCGGCTTGCGTCGATCCTAAGTGTTCGACAAAGTTAAGTCGGAGGCCTTCGGGCGGTTTGAAAACTTTCGACACTGGGTTGGCCACTAACCCCTCCACCAATCCGCACTGGAGCAGCGTGGTGGAGTATGCTCTAGGCCTACTCAGTAATAAGGAGAGACCCGTGCTCAGTAGTGGGTCATTAATGGGTTGTAGCCAAGGCGTGTCGTGAGCCCAATGATTGTGGGACCTATGTTTGTAATTTGTGTCACCTGAAGCTTCACAAGGAGAAGGGAGAAATAAAGGAAGATAGTATAGGATACGATAGTATAGGTACCTACCAACTGGCTCGCTCAAGACTCGCTACAAAATTCAAAAGTGAGTCCCAAAGGAAAATTAAATCGGGATTTCTTAAATAGACATATCTTTATTATGGTGCGTACAGACTATATAATAAAACATGTTATAAAACATAGTGGACTTGAAACTTAGTGGACGATATGTCTTCCAAAAACACATAGTGTCTTGTTATATGTTTCATTGTGATACAACAATGTTAGATAATGTGGACGTGTTATATAACAGAAGTTTTAAAACATGTTACATAATCTGTACGCACCCTTATTTTTATCTGTGAACTGATTAAAATAAGACAAAGATAATAACGACATCAGAAACAACAAAGATAACCCCCTCCCCTCTCCAATAAATCATTATCAAAGGCATTCACTCACAGTTTTAGTTTTACTGTATCGGTTAATTATCATAACAAATAATAAAAAAGTTAAGTATCGAAGGGGGTCATTTTCTATCTTTTTTCCAACACCCAAAGTATGTATCTTAGAGCCTCCATCTCGAATAAAATTGAAACATTTCTTGAAAGTATAGTCCACTTCAATCGATTAGAGTCTATCAATATACACGCATGACATATAATTTTTCTAGATAATCTGTGTACATGACTCTACAATTGTTTTGCAATAAGTGCTACCATAAAAAACTTACAATAATAGTAATTTATCAACAAAGAGGGTCAATATGGACGCTTTAAATGATTTATTACTTATTTTTGAGCTTTCTCCGGTCATTCATCACTTTTATGGACACCCCAGGTAACGCTTAACGTTATTTTATAACATTACTAGAGAACCGCCCGCGCTTCGCTTCGGTACCCGTAGGTAACAGCCGCGTAGGTCCCACTCCCGTAGGAATCTCTACTAAAAAGTAGCCTGTAACATTTGCCTGTGACTTAAGTAAATTACATGTAGTATTTGATAGCGTGATTCAAAACTTGCAAATGAATTTTACTAACGCCATCTATTAACAACCCCGGAAATAAATATCTAGCAACTAACAAAACATCGATCTTCCTATGGGAATGAGATGTTTTTCCGCGGTAAAAAGTAGCCTACGTCACTCTCCACCCTCCTAACTATCCCCACACACATAAACCATACCATATAATAGCCATGTTGCGACGTGAAAGAGTCACAAACAAACACACTTTCGCATTTATAATATTAGTAAGGATAAGGATAAGGATTTAAACTTGCCGATTTGATCTTATCGTTGATGATGAAGAAATCAAAAATATTCATAAAGAATATTAAGATTCTTGACCTTTTTGAATACTTACAGGAATTTTAGATTTTTCGGGAATGTCATCAAAGTCCCCAATAAAAGTAGAGACCTTCATTTTTAATTATTAATTATTATCGCTTATCTTCTGCGAGAGTTAGAAACTAAAGACTCATGTTTGCGAAATACCTTAATTTTTTCATCCGAATAGAAGGAGACAGTAATCATGATGATGAACACCACAGTTTAAAGTCATCTTGAAGTCAAATCGTCCACACTTTTAATTAAGTAAAGGTAGCAAACGAACATGCAGCACCAACCTTCCGCTTGCGGCCAAGACAACTGTGACTGACACTGAGCAAGACACTATTTAGGGACTAGGATGGTTAGGCTACTTAGTAGATGGTGTTAGAACATAAGATGGCTGGCTACAACCCATTAATGGCCCACTACTGAGCACGGGTCTCCCCTCATTACTGAGGAGGCCTAGAGCATATTCCACCACGCTGTCCAATGCGGGTTGGTAGAGAACATAAGATACTTTATTAATAAGTCTACCTGCAAAGTACCTACAGAAAAAGGGAAAATCAAAGCCTCTCTTGGACCGAATTTTTATGTTTTGTTTGTTTGGTGATGTTCTTGTTTCTCAAACTTTCCCAAAATATAGCTTACTTGTAACAACTTATAGTAGTAATAAAAATTCATAGTGATATATCGATGTTTCCAAATATTATAAGCCACAGTACAAAGAATGTCGCAGTTAAACAAAATATCAACAAGCCTAAATATCAGTTTTGTTAAACACTGTTGCTGACAAACACCTTGTTTATAAACGTCAAACAATGACGATTGTGTTGTGATATCGAAACGAAACCGGGACGGACGCTCCGATCACAACAATGGTTTTGCATCGCGTAAGATACCGACTTTGTTATGACAATTGATTTGTGTCACATCCATTCGATATAAACTATAACCCACATAATTAAATACAATACTATTGTTTTAAATTAGGTAAATTAGGTAAATGTGGCAAGGAAAGGAAGATCTGCGTGCGAGGTTTAAAGTCAGTTTCCCTTTTTTATAAAGATTTTATAATAAGATTTAAGCACGCGAAACCGAACCCGCTACCCTTGACAAGTGTGACCGATCCAGCTCAAGATGTTAGACGCAAAAAAATGACTTGCAAATAACCTTTAAAAAAATAGAACCGACTTTAACGCTGAAAAGTAAAAATCGGTTCAGTTAAACGCGGTTAATATTCCCAACATACATACATACATACATACATACATAGAGGTCAAACTGAGAACCTTCTTTTTTGAAGTCGGTTAAAAAATTACATGCATAAGAACACCTTCGCCACGCCTTAGTGGTAAAAACACTAAAACGGGCCGCGCTTTTGAAAGTCTAGTATAATAAATATTTCCTTATGTTTATTAATTTAAATTAGATTTTTATATAATATGGTCGAGTACTACCTAATTGACCAAAAACGCGGTTAGTTCTCACCCAATTTATTGTGGATATCCAAACGGTATCAAATTGACTATTTATCATGAGGCGGTCTGTGTACCTCATTACCGTTAGGTATCTATTTTATTAACGTCTAGACATAGGCGAGGCTACATTTTGTCGGTTACAACTAAAACCGCTTTGATACATTTCAAGCACTAAAAATCCCATAAATTGCCGTTCTCAGTCGGCCACACTACCTCAGCGCAGGCGCACGCTCTTTTTTAACAATTAATTTATTCGCAATACACCAGTACTATCAAGCGCCGTCTATTATTTCATCACCACACCACATCCGACTCAACAGATACAATTACAAAAAACATGTCATTAACAACAACCCTTTAAACCTTTAAACAAAACATAAAGTTGTTATTTCCTCTACAATTAAAATGCACCACAGCAAAAAATGTTTCCAAGAAATATTTTTAAATGATTCAACATTCGACCGATTCGATTCATTTCCACATACGAAACCTACTCACTTTCGTGTATGCTTTCGCTGATAATATAATCATTAAATTACCCAATAGGCCAATACTAATTTCACGTTATGGAATAACCATGACAGCGAGACGATTATGTTAGAAAGTGAAAATTTGGGACCGGTTGTTACTATTACTAAATAGGCAAATGTTTAAGACATTGACCGCAGTTTACTAATGAACTTGTAAAGGAAAGAAATTGATTTTAATTTAAAAAGTACAAATTCACGTAATGAACTTTTGTACTACGAGTACGATTTCATAGCCTAGTTGGTGTTGAGTTTGCAGAGAGAGGTCCCGAGTTCGATATCTGACCGAGGCACGTAAGTAACTGATAATTGTTTGCTCTCAGATCGTGGTAGTTAGTGATGTTATATTTATATTGTCCAATGGCAACATAGGAATCCTAGTGTAGGCGTACGACTAAGTGAGCATTTATTTAGTCATATACTTGTTCTCCACATTATGTGGTGTAATGAAATTTATCAAACACCCAGCTCATGTAGCCTCTTCTGGTCATTGCTGCAGGCAACATAACACAATAATGAAAACCGAACGAAGCTACGAAGACAGACGCCTCTTCTTACCACTTGGCTTTATACCAGCATAAGCTTAGATAATTAATTGCCCAGCATGGTACAATAACCTACCCGTTAACCATAACGTGTTTTTTAATTAAAAAGGTAAAATACTCGTCACCTTTAAATATTATTTAACACCTCAATGTTTTCTACAGAACGCGTTGATGTCTTTTCTATACGTATGAAATAATATTGTTTCCTTGACTATTTGACTCCATAGCTTCAACTCATTACTGACTTCTATTTACCATATTATTTTAAAGGCACAAATATTGTGTATAACGATGCCTTTCATTAATAGTTTAATTTTATCTCTTTACATCTACGACTCTACGGCAAATTTTTCGTAACTGGAACTTGTAGTTGTTCAATACGTTGTACGCCATCTATTGGTAAGTAGCCAAACCATGACGGCCATTGGTTGACTACTTCGCTAGTCTAGTTCATCTACTAGACACTAGGTGGCACTTAAACAAACTTTTTTGTAGAATGTGATTCATTTTACAAGTTTTTTGGAAATAGGTATGTAATAACTTATATCTATTTATTAAAATTTATATATGTAATGTAACAGTATTTTGGCCATTAATTTTCTCCAGATACATACATGAACAGTAATTAAATACCTTCCTATTCCTATAATATTCGATTGTCACACACACACACCTTACAATTTTCGATTGTAAGTAGGTACTAGGGGACAGGTCTGATGCAAAACAGGCAGGCTTACAAGTTTCAATGTATTTATTCAATACAAATCTCCTCAATAAAAGGACGCCCAAAGCCCATTACTTTCCATTTTACGACATTAAATGAGATAGGTATTTCTGTGATTACGTCCACTTTCTACAGTATAGCGACGAAAAGCAATTGAAAGGCGAGTGAAAAGTTTTTCGATATGCTCCATCGGTTGGATTAATGACAAATTGATCCGCCGATGCCCTTTACATCATGAACGATCTGAAACAATCATCTTATATTTACTTATAGAATTAAAACTAAGCGGTGGTGTTTTTTATACAAAACTTTCAGAAAGCCTTTTGAAAAAAAATCCCAGGTTAGATATTATAATAGATAAATAAATTAAGACCTTAATGTTGCGTATAAATGGAAAGTAGGTATAATAATATGTCGCACATTTTGGTGTTTTGACGGCCAAAAGAGAAAAAGAAATAATCAAACACCACAATCATCAGAGTAACAACACTCAGTCGATCCTTAGAAGTGATGCATGATTTAGGAGACAGAATAAAGGAAAAGAAAAAACAATATCAAATTAAATTTACATTAGGCATATATAATTTAAATAAAAATAAGTTATTGGATTAAAATTCTGTAATTCAATAATATAAACTATTGTTTATTGTGCCACATCAAATTATACAAAAAATGCGAATTACAAATCATCGGCCTTAACCCTTGAATAACCAAGCCTGTCGTTCAGTGACCTTTGGTGAATGATTTCACTTTTTTAAAACAAAAAAACAAATAACAGCATTATCATTCCCTGTTCCTGCCCCAATCCTCATACCAAATACCAGTTCCTCTGCTGACTGAACTAACATCCTAGTCCCGTTTGGAGTCTTGTTCTGTATCGGTCACAGTTACTCGTATAGGCGGCAGCGTAAGGTTGGTGTTGTATGCTCGTTAAGTCAGTTAAGTCTCCAAACAAATGTAAATTATTCATACTATAGTATTTCGGTTTCATTCCTCAAATAACTCGTCGTCTTCCAGTTAGGGACCTTGTTTCAAATATGTTTATCTACAACTATCAGATTTTTAGGGCTGTGGCTCCGAAGTTTTTTGCTGTTACTTTCACCTGCATCTATCTTCTTCATATATGCAGGTTAAAGTGTTAAATAACTGTCAATTCAAGTATAGGTAAGTATTTTTTTAAACATAGTCTGTACTAATTTGCGGCAAGGTTTCCACTTAAATAACAAGTTTTAATCCGAATTCTTATAGTAGGTATGGCAAATTGAATGTTGAATTAAATTTCTGTTCTTGATCTAGGGCTGTTGATGACTTTGTGTGTTGTCCATAAAACCCACTATAGAGGGCATTCTAGTGTGGGCCTGTGGGGCTATGAGTCTGTACCTGTCGTTATTTTTTTAATTTTGATTACACAAATATTTTATTACGCTGCCTAATTCAAATAAAAAGCTTTATTTGTTTTCACATTGCATTAGTTTGTAAATAAAGAAATACTTCAAATAAATTCCCACAATGCGACACCGGCTTGCGAACAAAAACCAAATCTTTTTTCGTTTAATCGCAATATCAGTAATAAAAATTAACCGCATCCATTATTTCATAATTTACCAATTCACAATGTAAATTTTAAGCGCAAGCGCAACTAAACACAATTAGCAATACTTCACCGTACAACGACTGTTCGTAGATAAATCAAGTGATTTATTAAATAATCGACAAAAATTAGATTTAGCCACGGCCGCGCGACCCAGTTTTCACAGCGGGAAAAACAAAATGTTAGAAGGTTGTGAGTTATGAAACTTGAAAACTTAATTCACCGTAATCTAGACTTTTAGGCTGTTTACTATGTATTTATATTTGTTAAAAGAAATTAATAATAGTACATAAAACACATTTTTGGGTAAACAGTAATAAAACAACATAACAATTTAACTTATTCTCATCCTACTAATATTATTCCTACTAATATTATAAATGCGAAAGTTTGTAAGGATGTATGTGTGTGTGTTTGTTGCTCTTTCACGCAAAAACTACTGAACGGATTTTCATGAAACTTTGCAGTAATATAGCTTAGACATCGGAATAACATAATTTGTTAAAATTTATAGAGATATTTGGAGGGACTGGTTTCCCGAAGCGAAGCGAGGGCGGATTTACTAGTATTATGGTATATATGGTATATATTATTATAGTATATATGGAACTCCTAACACGGTTCTGTTGTCATTAATACCTACTTACTGAAATTTTTGTAGTTTTACCAAGCAGAGTAGGTACCTACTTGGCCAAACTAATAAAAATTAAATAAAAACTTTCATTATTCAACAATTTTTATGATAGGTAAATAACTTTACCTTTAACTTACTTTAAAGGTGGAATAGCAAAGCCTAGAATAGAGGATTTAATTTTATTGTCAGGTAAACTTTTAAAAGCTAGAGCTTTCGATCGTTATGTTGTTTGGTGGTAAACTCACCCTTAGGATGGTAGCCATTCAGGCATGCCTATTATAGTTATTTATGTACCATTATAATTAATAAATACCATTATAATTAATAATAACTCAAAATAATCCATCCATCCATCCATCCATACCATTATAATTAATAATAACTCAAAATAAAATAAGTAATAATACGCGAAGCTCTACCACTAAGAAGGGAGACCGGCTACTATCATCTCCAACGATATCTTCGATATACTGGACTCAGTATTTTAAACCGCTCCAATCTCCAATGCAGCCAAAAATTCAATAACATTACTAGCATTTACTCAGTATCTAAATAAACAAGGTATATTATAAAAGTAATGTAACTATCAATAGCGATGTAGTTGCGCAGGCGCAGTACTCACGCAGTTCGTAACTCAGTCATTACGTTTTCTCCGGAACTGGATGTCATTAGCAGGTTATTAGCTCGTTGGGGACGTGATATGACACTGCTGATTAAATGATTTACATCTTAGCTCTGCCTCCAGCTGAGACACTTGCTATGAATGAGTATTTTTACGTCTTAAATTCAATGTAAGATTTTTCCTGCGTTTTATACTGAAGCTTCTATTATTGCCTGCAGCAAACTTTTAGAAGAAGCGATCAAGTGCGTTTTGGAGTAGTTTTAGCTGTGCGATGTCTATCACTCAGTCACTTGGCAATGAAAGAATTTAATATATTATATATTGATTGTTAAAGGAGAATGGGCATTTTGCTCTACAGTCCGATAATAATGAGGAGCACATTTTCAGTTTGGGATAAAATAGTACATCAATATTTACTATTGGAAGTTTCATGAAAATCGTTGGAACTGTTTCCGAGATTTAGATTATACATACCACCACCAACACAAGTTTCGCCCCAAAACAGAAATTCTCAGGGCAAGTAGCAAGTAGACTCTACGGTGGTAGTGGTAGACAATTTAATCTATATTTTTCGCGGCTCAAAGTACAATAGATAACTGCCAAATTTTATATTGAGCGTAAGACTTCACCATCAAAATCACTCGCCGAGCTGAGAATTATTTCGAAGTGTGACGTAACTTCCGGAACTGCTACCAATTACCATGGAAACGAGCTCCTAAAATAACTGCTGAGTGTACAATTCGTTTGGCTATTTAATGTTCCACTTACATAATGATTTAATACATTAGCAAAATAATTCTATCTACTTCACGCCTCTCTTTACACGATAGACGAAATAACCTATATTCTCAGAAATCGTAACTTTATGTACTTGTTTTTATCATAATTTCGTGTTATTTTAGAATCGGTATCGCACATTGTCGTGGCACATTAGGTATATTTCTGTTCTCGATATGGGGTGTATTTCTGTCTGTGTGACTGTAATTACTTAATCGTAAAATACATCAAAATATAACAAAAGCAAATAAATAGGCCTTGTTTACCAGAAATAAGAAGTACAGCAATTATCTCCTAAACTTTCATATGTATAACTTTCTAGACCCTTATGTCGAAGAAATTCTGCAAATGTGTAATCTACCACGCGTTGAGTGCGTAGTTTAGCGCTGTACCATTCCCGCCCTAAACTTCTACAAGATACAGTGCATAATCGCTTGCATCACTGATCATCACCACGGATCAGTAATCCAAAGACAACACGCAACGTTACGGATGCTAACAATCTGTATCGTCTTAAATACTGGTTTAGATCTTATTTTGTCTGATTTCCTTGCAGAGTAGACTAGTGAATATATATTTAAAATAAGTTGTTTAGAATTACATTTGATTATACTGATTGGGTAACTGTACATGATCATGTCTGCTGTAAGCAGACGTTCAAGGCGTGAACTGCACGCGGGCGACTCGTCTGGGGCAGGCGGTAAATGGACCACGAAGGGGCGTCACTGGATATTATAAAGTATACTGATATGAGATAAATATAGTTAAAGCGACGAGGGGAGGGGGGATGCAAAACGGTATTGCACGCGAACGCATAATAAAAGACAAATACTTATAATAAATGAATGCTTTCGTTCAAGTTAGTCCGTCGCCGAGTCTTTATAATGTGTGCCGTCCTTAATTCAACCGATCAATAAGAATCGACGCAAGCCGCTGACCTCTGAACCCTTCATATACCTATATAATGAAACATTATTAAAAGACAACATTACCACGTTTTGTAATCGGTGCTGAAAACAAAGATAGTGGGCATCCGGTTACAGCAATTTGTTCGACGTCGCCAATCTAAGACTAATTAATTAATTGATTACTCGATTATTTTATATTTTTTCGAACTTTTATGTCACTTATCGAATCATTTAGTTTTATATAAATAGCACTAAATTTTATATTATAAAAAATACTTTTTACTCTTCTGGACAGCATTAGAATTTGGCTTGCTCTTCTAAATTTTTTTATTTTATTTTCGCGAATTTTAATTTTTAATCTTTTAAATGTAAACAAATGATAATATTATGTCTACCACCGAACAAAACTACCAGCGAACAAAAGAGATATCTACACGCACCACAATACGTATTTTTTATTTGACAAGTGCTCCACATCTTTTTTGGTTTTGGTCCAACTAAATACCGAAACGTGTCGAGAAATGTCAAGTGGTGCCCGCCATTAGTTCCACTTCACGCTTCTCGTTTGCGAAAGCTTATAAAGACAATAGCTTATAACAAATAATTTGATGCTGCGTCATCAATGAAAGCAGTTTTGACTTAAGCGGAAAGGCATACTTACTTGATAAGTATTCGTAAGTTTTATTTATGCTACAGTCTGTGAAAAGTAATTAACCCTTTAATTGTATCAGTACACAGAGACCACGGACAATGTATGTGACCGTCCGCGACTTAAGACTAGACCACTGCAGAGACCCCATTTTTTTTCTCGCACGAAGGGTTCCGTACCATTATTTATACATATATAAAAACGCCAAAAAATCTGGTATGTTGTATGAAAGCCTCACTTAAATATTTCATTGTTTTATTGTAGCCACTTATTACGCACACCGCCATCTCTTGGACCGAAAGGTAACTAAACTATCTCTGAGGCATCGAAAGTATGGGCGCCCACTTAAATATTTATTTTATTCTGATTTTTAGTATTTTTTGTTGTAGCGGCAATAGAAATACATCATCTGTGAAAATTTCAACTGTGTAACTATTACGGTTCATGAGATACAGCCTGGTGACAGACGGACGGACGGACGGAGGGACAGCGAAGTCTCAGTAATAGGGTCCCGTTTTACCCTTTGGGTACGGAACCCTAAAAACTACACCTAGGTATAATAAGTCTCAGATTTTGGGCGCGTTCCAGTTAGCGATCATAACGCTGAAAAGAACTCTTTTTATACAGAAAAAGGAATGAATCAATCCAATGATCACAACGCTCAAAATAACTTTTTTTTTACACAAAAGGAATCTTTTGAGCATTGTGATCGCTTAATGAAACGCGCCCATTGTAGTAGGTATTTTATACTTCTCTGTGTACATCTATGATTTAAAAAAACTTGATTTGACGCGAAATCGGATTCAAATAATCGAATCACGCTTTGAATTTTTCCTGTCCGTATTAATGAACGGTCCTCGGGTAAAAGACATAGAGATTTTGAAACTTAATTATCATTTCAATATGAAATAGCCACAATTCAATTGGTTATTATTGCCGCTACGCTTCACCAAGCTATAAATAAATGAGGAAACGTGCCTAAATAGGAACAAACTCGGCTTTCGGGTCTAGATAGTAGGGAATGCTGATTTCACAGATTTAAACAACAATAAATCTTTGGCTAATTCCCTTATTCGAAATTTTTAACCCTGTCTGCGTCAAAAGTACCTAAGTAGTAGAGATATTTGTTGAGTAAGAAAGATAAACCACATTAGGTAATAGGCTTATTACACCTTCCTAAAGTTAGTCATCTAAATCAGGAGGCTACTACGAAATCCAAACTACGAACAACGTACGAAGTTCGATTTCGAAACGTTACATTACACGTCAGTCGTTTTGGAACATTTCCCACTAGGTATGAAAATTGTATTGTATGAAACTGACGTGTGGCGTTTCGAAATCGAACTTCGTACGTTGTTCGTAGTTCGGATTTCGTTCGTTTCGTTCGTAGTCCTGATTTAGATGACTAAATTTAGGAAGGTGTAATAAGCCTGTGGCGTCAAGCCACTCTATGAAACTGGCAACATTGACAGTTGACAGCAACCGCCAAAAACTTCTAAAAAAGAGATTTTTAAAAGGGGAGATGTAACAAGTTGTAACAAGTGTGAGGTGTGAGGTGATAACTACTAATACTTTAAGTAACTGGAAATTTGGTTCCCTATTTTTGGACTGTAAAGCATTTTGTATGTTGTTTGTGACTAGCTGTTGTGTACACAAATTCATGTTTACTTTCACGATAATGTTGGTCGTGTAATACATTCCAAAAAGCACTTGTGTATCTTTCAATGCACCCCCTGGTGGTGGTGCTACGCCTCACACCTATAATTGGTGACCCAGCGACGTTTCGGCGCACGCGGTGCGCCTCACCTTGCGCATAGGCAGCTGAACCTTGTCTCGCGCACCTCGCGATCTCTGGACTTCGTAAGTGGTGCACTGCAAGTAAGTGAATTACGTCGCGGCAAAGCCGCACTTTTCTGACGCTACGTGACACATTCACCGTCGTTTGGCCCCCGCTGCATGAAGCCCATTGCATGGTGGACAACCTGGTCTGCCTTTGCTCGTAGACCATCCTTGTCATAACTTGTCTATGACCAAGGTGTTTTTCTTGCAATGTTCGAGACTATGAATAAACACAAAAATACACGACAATACCATACTATGTTTATTTCACCATAACATACTTAGTAACAATACCTAATGAGTCATCATTATACCTCATAAAACAGCTTTTTACACAATATACGAACGGATACCTTGGCAAAGCAATGAATATCGAAGCATACCCTGACAGATATGCGAAAAAAGTATAAAATGAATGCAACATCGTTCTACGGAAGACGTGAAAATGACAAGTGATATACTTTCTTAACATATCGTTGTTGTCCGCTGCGCCCGCGCAGCGCCGCTCCAGTGAGCAGCGCGCCCACTGAGCAGCGAGCGGGTTAACACCCTCGGCTATTGATTATTAGCTATAATAGCTACTCTACATCTACATGCACGAATGGGGTCAATCTGTTTTCAAAGTCAAACATATTTATTACATACGGAACGGAAAGATGACTATTGGGTCATATTGCTAATGTATTTTCTTGTATACCTAAGCGTGCATTTAAAGCTAAAAAAAAAAGCTAGCTAAGCTACAACCCACTAATGGCCCACCACTGAGCACGGGTCTCTCCTCATTACTGAGGAGGCCTAGAGCATACTCTACCACGCTGCTCCAACGCGGATTGGTGGAGGGGTTAGTGTCTAACCCAGTGTCGAAAGTTTTCAAGCCGCCCGAAGGCCTCCGATATGGCTTAACGACTGCTATCAATCGATAACAACCGGAACCGACGGCTTTACGTGCCCTCCGAAGCACGGAAGTGCTCAAGAAATTTTTGCCACTAGCGGCCACCCATCCGACTACCGACCGCGCCCGCTGTTGCTTAACTCAACTCAACTTGTGCGCAAGGTTGCCAGCCTGTCGTGCTTCTACAGGATACATTTTGGAGAGTGTGCGCAGGAACTTTTCGGCTTAATCCCCCCATCCCCGTTCCTCCATCGAACAACACGACGTACAGCGAGCATCCATCCTTACGTCGTAAACGTCCCGCAGATACGAACGACAAGATTTGCGTCGTCGTTCGTTATGCGTACTGCGAAGGACTGGAATAGCTTGCCTGCGTCGGTGTTTCCGCCTGTGTATGATGTGGGAGTCTTCAAGCGGAGAGTGAATAGGCTTCTATAAGTTAGTGAGTACATCATCCAGGACTTCATCGCCACTTACCATCAGGTGGGATCGTTGTCAAGCATTAACTTATTTTAAGTAAAAAAAAAACTCAATCTATTGGGATGAAAAGGGCTCCTTTGAGATAAATCTTTTTTTAGGTAATTTGTTATAACACATGTCAAAGTAAGACACATTCTGTGAAATTTCACGAGTCTACGTTTATTTCCTTTCAAGAGATAGAGCCCAGTGAGCCTGTGACAGACAGGCAGCTGAGGATATTAACAGGATTTCATTTGTCATCGCTTGCGTACGCCTTAAAAACTATCGTGTAGTCAACGCAAATGTTCTAATGACAACTATTTTTAGAATTTCAGACAGACTCATGACAATAAACTCTACGATAATTAATATTAATAAAATCGGCTACTGAGAGTAGAGAATTTACTTCCAATCCAAATAGAACTTAGCAATGGATCCGATTAGGGGATCAGACCGGAATAAATCACTATAATATACATAGTTACTACATTACAAAACAATACAATACAATACAATACGTACTTTGCTGCACATCTTAAACTTCTTACTGATATTATTATTAAAATAACTAACAGAAAGTGAGCGTAATTAATCTGTTTTATAGCTGTAGCTCGGTTACCGTGGCTCTAGTGACTACTTTGTTCAGACAACATAAGCTTTAGAGACCGAGAAACAGGTATACATAGTAGAGAAAATATTTAAACAAACTATATAAAAACAATATATAACTTTACGTTGCTAAATTACTCTATAATAATAGTTTAGTTGATAGGTACATGAGTGCACTTTACATAAGATTGATTATAACATTATTAACATCAGTATTACAAGTACCTCCATCCGAAGTCGTCGTCGCTCAAAGCTTTCAATTATGGCACATTTATAACAGCTTTCCATGTGGATGTTCCTAAAGACGAGGATATTAAAGTTATATTCATATATTTGCATCAAATTCAGTTTAGTAAAAGATTTATTATTATAAACATGGTTACAGCTATTAGTAACGGTTAGTCGGTACGTTATTGGCCATAATATAAATTAGTACATTAGTACATATATGACTATCCGGCTTTATTACTATGTCATGTATTTAGCATGATTTGCCGACTTAAGTAACTGGGAATGCAGACGAAAGTTGGATTGAGGCTAGTGACATTTTTAAAGCGCTTCTTTGGCGCTTCTATGTTTTCATTGCATAGAGTTAATTTAGGCTTCAATACTGATTGATATCGATAGATTCAAGATTGAAGCCGTTAAATCACGACGGTAGCTATACAATACTTATAGCTCTTCATGGGCGTACGCAGTTCGTAAACCAGAGAGGGTTAAGGTCATTAATTTGTGATCCAAGGGTGGCAACTCGGAATTTAGAGGCAGATTTTATAAACGGTGTACAAATAAAACTATTACAACTATTACAGTTGTAATAGTTTACGCCACAGGCTACGGGCTAACTACAGGGTACGGGTATCTCTTCACAGTTGAGACACTCCGCAACGCTGTCCCAGTGCGGATTGGTGGCTAAGCAATTAATTCCACAGATTACAATAACCAGCTGTCGTACGCTGTGAAACCGAGTTAATGTTAGCAAATCGTTAACGTATCTCCCCGAGCCTCTCGATAATAGAAGCAACGCAAACAGTTGTATGATCTGAATGCACCAGTGCATTTGCCATCTCTCCGCACGCTAATTGTTTTGCATCAATAACTTTATGCAATTTTTCATTTGTCCATTTACGTCACAGGCAACTCGGCAACTATAAGTCGAATTTATTAAACAAAACAAAGGCGTAGATTTTGGCTTCAACCCTTTAATATTCCGCCACTGGACACGGGTTTCCTCATACTTCAGGAGGCCTTGAACATACTTGACCAGGTTACAGCAGAAATAAATACTGTAATTTATTTAATTAATTGATAAACTCTTCTGAATTTGATTGTCTGTCTCATGGAACTTAGGGTCAACTTGATACAAGCGTAATTATTTGGTTTGTCTTTGATACTTGCAGGAAGATGATGAGTAAATAATTGATATACACGTACCTAAGTTATTAGGTGAGAGTACCAAGATTAACCAAATACCTAAAATATGTCAAATAACAGAAACACTTCCAAGTTTCCTCTAATAACTTCATTTTGTAACGACAAAGGTAACGGTAGTGATTGATAGTGAAGCAAATTATTGACAAAAAGCTTCCCACAATGTGCGTTGCGATGCGTACCTACCTACCTTTCAATGGCTTTTTAGAGTTCCCACTTCCCAGTAATTAACGACGATACAATTAAATTGATGCTTACAGTCTTATAATAAAACCGTAACTGATCGATGTTGAACATGATCTCTTATCACTTGGTTCGAAGGATACATGACGGAGAAAACTGTTGATAGTTCTATATGTATTCGCAAAGTTGTCTGCAACTTTCCCAAGGATCACTATTGACCATATCAGCGTCGTAAAATTTGTGTTTGATTTGAGGTGGATCAAAACTGGAAGATCGGATCCACGTGAATAGATAATGACCAAAACGGTCACTTATATGTAGGCAATTCACGATAATGATAATTGTTGATAAATATTTTAAAGTAGGTAGGTACATAATTAAAATAAATACCTACCAGTAGCAAAAAATGCGTTGAAGTCGTTAACTTTACGAATCTTATAAATATAACTAAACATGACCTATAACAATTAAATAAAATTAGGTCTATCTCACTAAGCTGAACTTCTACAATGAATAAAATTCACTCACCCGAAGCTACCAGGATAACAGACTGGGAACCGGCGACAGACATGGTTCCCGCTCTTGCCGCTGTAATGCTGCCCGCCGTTGAAGATCACCTCCGAGCAGCAGGGAGACGAGAACCGACCGCTGTCAGAACACTCCGTTCCACAACAGGACCGAGTGCACTCCGCCTCGTACCAGCGCTCGTCCCGCGGTAAGGAATACCGCCATTCTGGCGACGGATTTCGGTAATTACTCCGGTAATCCCAGGGCATGCTCAGATCCGTACACCGCTCCACGTAAGCCCCAGCCAGTTGTTCCATGTATTGCTTATACAAACGCTTCTGACGCTGAGTTTGAGACACGTGTAGCCGCAGCACATTGAGGAAACACATCTTCAAGAGCCGAAATATTCGCAAAATCCGGCCAAACGCCCCAGTACTCTCGACCAGGCGATAAGTAGGCATATAGCTGGACAGCTAAAGAAATTTGCGAATTTTATTAGTGCAATAAGTATTCCCCTTTTTTCAATCCCTTTTTATTTAATCAGTTTTTGAATTTGCGATAGTTGGAGTAATATTTGAATAATTCCTTAATCGCTACGAATAATTTCATGGTTTGTTTCAGCCCAAGTCCGAATTCCATTGCTAAACTTTCCAGTTGAAAGTTCAGAAGGAAAATATTGGAGGGATAGTCCGCAAGGGCGAATTACATTGCGTATCGCGTGACTGATACTGATAAGAAATGCGCGGGAGCGCGCGCCGCGACTGACGCCGTACTGCGCAGGCGCCGAACTCGTTGCCGCCATAATCACTTCACTTCACGTCAAATTATCTCCCATTTCCCCCGAGCCTGAGAGGTGAAAAAACGGAACTGTTTACGGAGAAAATGCGCCGCAACTGAAAATAATTAGGACTTACTCCGTAACTAACAGTCGGTAATTGTGATGTCGTAAAGTTACAGAAAACGTGACGAAAATTAAAATACTCGAAAAAAAACCGTAAGGTAGTAAGAAAATACCGTGTGCCTGTGCGTACATTACTTCTATATATAAGTAGGTAAGTACCTAATTCTTATTATTTTAAATAATTGAAAATAGCAGGTAAGTATTCTATATTTTTCAATTTTGCCTTCTTTAAGTTTAAATTTTTTAATGGAACTGAGGAAGCAAGTGAGCTTACAGCACCGCCGCACCGTTTTGGTATCGCCCATGACAACTATGACCGACCGAACAAGGCTCGAATCGGGACTACTTACGATGATAAGTTGGGTTAGTCCAAATAGCAAATGGTTCTCCAATACTTTGCTTCCCTTGAGGACTAAGATGTTCACTTTAAAAACTGATAGTTTGTTCATTTGTTGGATCAGGGATTCAAGACCTCAGCACTACCCCAGTGAGCACAAGTAATAAATTTTTCTTGAGCAGGAAGTGGCAATTCAATATTTTCAGCAACTCAGGTATAGGATCCGTTGCGAACAGTGGTCCTAGATACTGGCTGAACTCTAGGCTACCACCTGGTGATAAAGAACTAGTTAACACCGACCAATTGCGAATCGGCTTCACGGTACCGTAAAGTAGGTAAGTTTTAATTCATGAATATACGAGTACTTTTATTTTACTCGTCGTTTTGGTAGCTTTATTAAAACACGTTTTGTGAAAGTTTCAAGTGACAACCTATTACGGTTCAAATGTTCACTCGAAAATAACCGAAATAAGCAGGTTTCTTGTAACGAGACTCCTTTTCTAGTAGGTATTCATATTCATTGTTATAACGATCACACTGCAAAAAATTTACGAGACGGTCATGTGATGAACGAGCACACAATGGAGTCAGTTTCCATTGACACCCTTTGAAAGTTTTAACATCTTCGGTCTAAGGGAATCCTTATACGGGGGAATGTGTCCGTTAGCATTATTTTTCATTATGCTGTGAAGTTAAAATAACAAATAAATAACGCTTCACACTCATAGCCCCACACTAGGATTCCCTGTGTCGTGGGTGCCATGGACAACACATAAGACAAGGACACATACCCAGACCGAGAACGGAAATTCAAACTCATCATTCAAATTTCCGCCTCACTGGGAATCGAACCCAGAACCCTCGGAACAGCGATCCGGCGTGTTAACCATTGCGCCATCCGGGTCGTCAAAGTTCCGTGGGTAGAGCCTTGAGTTTATCCGGGAAAGTAGGTACACCGCCCGCCACGATACATATTACCATACCTTCTAAGCTTCCGACTACCTAATAAATTATTGGCAGTAATGCCAGCAATGAGGGTAAAGGCTTGTGAATTGGCCGCTAGAGGCGCTAGTGTAGAGTAAGGTCTGGCTGTCAGTGCCACAAACTTATCTGACTTGGTAAGAAGGGCGCTACTGTCTTTGTCTTTGTCTGACAACAGTTATAACATTTGCATTAGTTCAAATTTTGGCCATCGGGTCAGATAAGTTTGTGGCACTGTCACTTCTCACTTGTCTGAATGTCACTTGTCACTGTTTATGTATGGGTGGGCTTTGACAGCAGTGTGCTTAGTACGAGTTTTATTTGACATAACGTGCTCACTACGTAAACTAAAATTTGTATGGGATCGAAGCAGAGACATCTAGCGGAAACGTGAAGGAATCAAAATAGCGAGTACGAGTTCACGCGATCACGTTTACGAAAGTAAAGTCAACTGTCAGTGGTAAACGTCACGTTTACGTATGGTTTCTCGAACATTGCGCGAGTACAAGTGGCATAATTTGACAGTTCGTATACTTAACTTGCGAAAACTCAGGGAACGTGTTATCGAAAAGTTTTCACGTGTAATTTACTAGTGAAATCATAAAAAAGATGGTCTATTATTTTAATTACACTTTTGTTTTGTTTGTTGAAAATTCTGTCTGGATATTTGTATTTGCTGGGAGCATAATTACGGCCACAAATCTCAAAGTGAATGAAATTATAGAAAAGTGGTATTTGTGTTGTTCGCGTTCCGGTGAATACTTTTTATGATAGACAATATATTTTTTTCTGGATATGGCGTTGGTGTATTTACACTCAGCCAAAAACAAGTGAAATATGGGATAAAATAAATATTTACATTTACTAACCTACAAAAAACATCTAATCAAGAAATACTTAAAACAAAGACAATAATGTACATATTACGATATTTATGAATTATTTTTTCTATATCATCATAGATATAGGTACATTATAATGTGAGATTGACTTAAAATAGTTAAAATTATTGTGCATTAATGGCTGAAATTGTTGGAATGTTGTATTAAAAGTCTAGTTTATAATTATAACGTGGTTTTATTATTCCGTTTTACACAATGTAATATAAACGACATAGAACAAAATCACCATTTTTTCAGACAGTTTAATACAAAAACTTATTCTTTTTTTATCCTACCAGTTGACAGTCTCACTATTTAAAACTTTACATACGTAAGTATTTATTATTATTAATAAAGTATGTATTTCATTGGATTTGGACAGAAATGATTCATTTTCCTTAGAAATTGTTTATGGCTGTTGCTCAAGATGAGCGGGATTATAATCTGGCGATATCGCTATAATTAAAGAAATAAATAGTCATCTTAAGAGATTTTTAATTTTTGTGCAAAGAATTGCATCGGCGCGGCAATCAAATGAAGCCGGGCTCCTTATTTTATTTAATGAAATTTTTATGAATTCACTAATCACATTTATCTATGTTCCTATTAAAATTAAAACATTAGCTTTTCTCTATGGCATTATTATAACAAACGTTTATCTATTAAAAATGGCGATATAAGCATTACAGTTTGAATAGTAACTTTTCATTAATAATTTATTAAGAAAAGAAATACCTTCTTTATTTGGTAGGATTCTCTCACGACGTTTTGTTGCTATTAGGTATAATATATATATATTATAATATATATTATGTTGCCAACATAACAATAAATGGTTTCTGCGAATGAACGTGTGAATAAACGTGCCGATACGCGATCGACTTGGTTATGACGTTTGACACTCGTACTCGCAACTTTTCGATAGTCACCGTCACTCACGTTTTGACGGATGACGTGTAGGTGAAGTTTTCGAAGCAACTCGCACTAAGCACACAGGACCTCACTCGCCGGTGACGCCAACAGACTGGTGAGTATAAAAACGGCGACCCTCATTGCGTTTTAGTTAAAAAGGTGTGTTGCTGGTAGAGGCGACTATCTCAGTCCTCGAGGGTAGCAATGAGAGGCAACGGAAGGGTTACCACAATTCCATAAAAAATGCTTAGTTTTGGTATATATCTTTCCTCCGAGATGAAGCTTAATGGGTGCTTTACATTATACAATTTGCAGAGCGCTAACTGAGCTAGCGTGCTAAAAACGCACAGTGTAAAGGCAGTTATCCAGTTAGTGATCCAATCTAGTGCGATCGAACGGGCTCTGCACGCTAGCTCGTCTTGTGTGCTAGCTAGCGTCCTAGATTGCATGGTGTAAAGGGATCTAGCGCGCTTAACGCTCGCTGTGAGCGCTTTATTCAGTGTTGCCAGATTAGGCGAATTATCGCCATTTAAGCTATCTCAGGGGGTCCATTGGCGACCAAAAATCCAATCGGCTACCGGTAGCCATTTAGGCTACCTACAAAATAGAAAGGTGCGATATAGGCTACTTCACGATTACCCCAAATTTATGAAATCATTACATAAGGACGCATTCAAGTAGAACGCTGGTTACCGGCGCCGATTTGCCAGAGCTTATCGGCGCAGGTAGTCTCTATACTTTGTGCCGAACCAGCGCCGATAAGCGCCGACAAGTTCCGACTGAGGTTATGTCAACGGACCAGTACCGATAAGCGCTGGCATCTGCTAATAATATTGTATGCAGTTCTTTTGCACAGTTAGGTTCTTTCAACATGCAAGGAGAAAACTATCTTCTTCTGCTATCCGGACTGCCTATAATTATATTATTAATCCCAAAGTGAGCAATATCATCTATTTCCAGCAAGTAAAATTACAATTACAACAGCAGTATTACAGCAGTGCAATTACAAGTAAGGAGTTCCTTAATGTCCTGGAAGTGTATAGGTAAGTAAGAGCAGATGACGAATTTAAAAACATGTCTTATGGTGCGTACAGATTATGCAACATGTTATATAACTTCTGTTTTATAACACATCTACACTATCTAACATTGTTGTCTATCTAACAATGAAACATGTTACAAGATCGTACACATTAAAACAACATTGTTGTATAACAATGTTATACAACAATTCAATGCGTGTCATTTCTTAAAATATAGCATATAACATTGTTCCAAAAACTAATAACATGTTGTATAACTTGTTTTTGTAACACATAGCGTCCACATTTGTAAAACATGTTATTTAACTATGTTTTAAGTATAACATGTTTTGTTACATAGTCTGTACGCACCATTAGGCACGTCGCGTTGTAATTGTAATCATAAAAAAATTGGTTGCCTGTAACGTCGGTATACGGGCGAAAGTTTTACGTGACAACGACTTTAAGTGGTAAAATAATTTTAATGTGAATATTCATTCGTATAGTAGGAAGAAGGATGAAATAATAGTAACAATTTAAAACATTTATTTATACTGTCTAACCGTCATGTGAAGGCGGAAGCAATTTAAGTTTAATGTTTTATTTTTGTTAAATAGTTCCTCACTTGTAAACAAGATGGCATTGTACCAATTTGTGAAACGCGCTAACGAGTGTAACGTGGAGTTTATATAAGAGAAAAATTTTTAAAGGGCAATGTGTCGACTTCTTTGGTTTTATAATAAACTGCTATTTTGGGTTTGCAAGCAGTTGTGGTTATTTGTGAAGTTGACCCTGCGTTCCCGTATCTTCATGGGGTAAACGTATACAAAGAATTATATTTAAAACATACATTGTAACACCATCCGCCATCTAGCGCTGCTAACCGTTAGACCATTAACCATTAGTCACAACTAAGTGAGGTAACAAACTAGTTACTCTACTTAATCATAGATGGCGCTGTACCATTTTCTGTACACTGTTACCAAGGAACGTGAGCGGAGCTTACTAACGCAGTTTCTTGGAGTGCCTCCCGGCAAACCAATTTATAAGACGTTGTCACGTCAAAATATGTAAAATTGTATGTATGTCTGTATGTTTTATGGTAAATAGTAAAAAATAGAAAAAACCTCCGACTATTGTTATTTGGTTACTACGTTAACTAAAAGCCTGGATGTAAGGTTTGGCGAATCGATCTTTTTACATTGAACTATGTTAGCCGTGACAAATGAAACAGAATTAGTTAACAGATGAATGTACGTGACAAAAATGAAACCATTAGCACGTAAATTTTGATTGTCAAGCCCAAAACATGTTCCCTTATCAGCTGTTCGGCTATATATACCCCTCCCCCTTCACCTGATTGAAGAGGTTACAATCAATTAGGCGATTCAGGCTACTCGGCACGCAAAATTGGGCGAATTGAGTTCGCTGTTGTCTGGCAACCCTGTCCGTTGGCGAGCACTCGAGATATATGACGTCACAATCAGTACCGACAATGATCGAAATGAAGAAATGACAGTAATTAGCTTCGCTAGCAAGTGCAGAGTAATAAGTAATGACACTAGTTAGTGCACTAAGTTAGCGCTCTGCAAATAAAGCCCCCATAACATCTGTATTATCTCATTTGTGGTAAAAGCTATACATTTTTCCTTTTCCAAATATCGTAGTCAGTTTCCGTCTTTCTTTGTGCCTATATCGCAAAAGTTACCTAATTTGTGGCAAAAGCAACATGCAAAAATAATCTGCGAACCGTCAGCTGATAAGTTTTCATCAAACTGTCATTCTGGCTGTCAGTTATCTTATCTTGTCAATTTGTGAAGTCAATAGAAGTAAACGTATAAATTACACGTTCGCGCCTTTTTATGATAAAATATTAACAATTGATTTTAATATTAAATCTGTAATAAAATAGTGCTAAATATGGCTGAAAACGATGAGCTAAGCCAGCTGGAAGAATTACTGAGTGCTGACTTAGATGAACACACCGAATCAAGTTTTAAATCGATTAATAACCAACAAATAGTTGAGGTGGATATTTTCAAAAACAACCATGAACCTGTTAAAAATAATAGTGAAAATATTGAAATTGCCCCTTCAGCGATTCACAGCGGGGATACGGATTCATCAGACGACGAAGAAAAAAGGAATTTCACCGAAAGGAAGTATAGTGACTATGGAAGCCAAATAAAGAAAACTTTAGACAACAAGGAACACGAACTTAAAGATAAGAGAATAGAGTTTGAGACCAGGCTAAGGCAAACCAATATCGAAATCAGAGCGGCTAATAAGACATCTTCTTTTAAAAAGCAAAATTCAGGCCCCGAGGTTTCAAATGAACACGTTCTATGTGTGCCAGGTACGAAAATAAAAATTAATTCAGATATCTACACGGACCCTGTGTTTGGCATTCGAATTATTAAACCAATAATTTCTAGCTCGGCATTGTTAGACCGTATGCAAGGCAGAGAAGCAGTAAATATGCTGCGGGTAAAAAGATATGTTGAAAATGAAGACCTATCTAAGGACTGGGTGATAGCTGGCGTGATAGTTAGAAAAAGTGCATCTAAACAATCTCAGAAAGGAAGCCAATTTCTAATATGGACTCTAAGTGATCTAAAAGATGATTTAAAAACTGTCTCCATGTTCCTGTTCCGCAAGGCATACAATGACTTGTGGAAAACAAGTGAAGGCACCGTTGTTGCTGTTTTAAATCCAAATGTACTTGACAGAAGTCAAAATAGTGCAGAACAAGCCTCCTTGAGTGTAGAGAATCCAGACCGTGTCATGATACTTGGCCAATCCAAAGATTTGGGTATTTGTAAAAGCAAAAAGAAAAATGGAGAACCCTGTACAGCATTTGTGAATCTAAGTCAGTGTGAACACTGCATTTACCATATTAAGCAAGAATATCAGAAATTCTCAAGACGTCAAGAGTTACAATCTTCGACTATGGGTAAGGGGCTAGTAAATTTGCAAAAGAAAGTTTTAGGAAAAAATACAGTAATTTATGGAGGCAAAGCTTACTCTGCCCCACCTACAGGCAATCAAAAAAAAGTAAACGATAGGGATCAAAATAGATTGATGACATTAACAGACTACTATAAAAGTGAAGGTGATAAATTCATGACTAATAAGGCTCCTTATGGAGCTGGTAAACAGTTTAATAATACAAGCATCTTGCATAGCCCATCCACACAAAAAGTAAGTGATTCGGAGAGACTTAACAGCCTAAGTAATGCCAGGAGCAATGCAAGCACTGTATCAAATGTAAGTCTCGCAGCTAGGGTAGGTGCCTCGCCAAAATTGGGTCAAGGGTTTAGTTTAAGAGGCAGTGGATTCATTGATTTAAACATGTCATATGGTCAAAAAGCAGCTGAAAGAAGAAAGTTAAATGCAATCAAACTTGTTCAGCAAAGTGGAGGTATCCCAAAGTTAGATCCTAATAATATAAAAGGTACTGAAATTGGCAAGAAAAGAGCTCTTCAGAAACTAAGTCCAGAGAATGAAGAAAATGAGTGTAAGAAAATGAAACCAAACGAAGTCAAGACAAAATCCATTGTGTCTGAACGCTTCAAGAAGATAATGGAAGCTACATCTGCTCACCAGAATCTTATAAAACAACATGAGGATGATGAGCAGGAGAAATACTTTAACAAGCTGGAGAAAAAGGAAGCCATGGAGGAAAAAATGTTAAACACTTTCAAACTAGCATGCAAAGCAGTCCGGTGTGTCAAATGCAAATACACAGCATTTTCAGCTGCACAGCGTTGTAAAGATGAAAGACATCCTCTTAAAGTACTGGACACTTTTAAAAGGTTTTTCAAATGTGCTGATTGCAAAAACCGGACTGTGTCTTTAGAGTTACTTCCGCTACATTCATGTGGCAACTGCAATGGGTCACGTTGGGAAAAGGCACCCATGCTTCGCGAAAAGAAAATAACAACACTGTCTGATGGGCTATCAATCAGAGGAGAAGAGGAAACCTTTATTGGCGGTCAAATTAATGCTGGAAAAAATATTAATTTATTAATCCCTGAAAGTTGATATATTTTTAAAACTTGTCATTTTAACTGCAAAATTTCCCTTTTTAATGTGATGCTACTCAATTGTCTTATATTCATGACTGAACTTATTTATACTTCTAATTTATCATGTATTTTACTAGGGTTTTAAATAAAAAGCAATATGAAAATAAAGCATAATATAATTTTTATTATGAAACTTCCAGTCAATAACACTGAACCATTCCATAAAACATGTGTTTACAATTTCATACAAGATTCATTATAGTAATCTTGGGAGTGCGGAATCTTCGGGCCTCATACAATTTTTACACAGCCTTCAATAATAAATTACTACATGTTACAAAACAGATCAGTGGAGCTAACATTATAACAAACAACACAACACATTTTGTGTCATGTTATGTCTCGGTTTTAACAATGTATTTTTACAAATTCTAGTAAAGACAGTGGCTCTCTGATAAATAAACAAGTTTAAAAGATAATAAAATATCAAAACAACTAGCTGTTACATGATACAACATAAAATACAGGCTGTTACATTTTTATTAAGATAATATAGGAATCATTCAAAACAATACTACTTCACCTATTAAAATTGACTATCCTGTATTAAGTATACAATTCACACATTATAGATAAGAAAAATAAAAAGGATAAATAAATGCGAACAAACAGAAGATAAATTGTCTTACTATACAGTTATAAATACACGTTTCTACTAGATACAGATGTAAACAGAATCAGTCAGTAATGTTTTTAAATATTTCTCTATACTTTAATTTTTGATACAAAATTGGATGACGATAAAAAAGAAAAATTATTCGTAATAACCAGTAACAAAAATTACTTTGACCCATTAGGCTCGATCACGGCTGTATTGCGGTTATCTGGTATCCAAGGGATTGGAACCAGCCCTGAACATCATTCAAATTGAACGTTGATGCGACCACCAACAGAACCACTGCCCCCGGGTGCGTTCGTTCAGTAAAAAATATATAAAAGGCTTCTACGGCGATCATTCCCATTCAGTGGTGGCCGGCGGCTTCGGCGTGAGGTCGTACAGCACGCGCGAGATTCCAGGTACGCTCATCAGCTCCTTCACCATTCTGTCCACAACCTGCGAATGGATATTACGAAATTATTGTCACTCGCTATCTATATTAAAATCTCGTTCTATTTTGATTAGGAAAGGTAGCAGCGAAGCAAAAAATTTGCTATTCTAAAATCTAGCCCATTAGGGGAACCCTGAAGTTTTCAAGTATAGAAATAACCTGACTAGTATTTAAACACCGTCTACTAACTGGACTAACCATCCAAGTCTCTTTGACATTTGCTCTAGGTCAGTCGCAGTTGTCATGGGCGGCAGCGGAAGTGTGCTGCTGCATGCTCGTTTGCTACTTCAATCAACATCTTACGCAGAGCCATGCCAACATCGACTTGGTATTGTTGATCGAAGGTTTGCTTCCTTAGTTCCAAACAGAATAAGACTGACCAGCTGTTATATATTAATCTTATGGGACACTGTAGGTATTTATAAACGACCGAGCCGAGTCTTACGTCCGAGGACCCTAACATAACATACAGTAGCCAACCCACCGGCTGCGGCATATCCTCGGTGGCGGGCAGCGCGGCGGTGCCGGTCATGAAGTCGGCGGTGAGGAAGGGGCGCAGCACCAGCGAGCGCTGGCACGACGGCGCGCGCACCGCCGCGTCCCGGTCGAAGGGACCCTAACATAACATACAGTAGCCAACCCACCGGCTGCGGCATATCCTCGGTGGCGGGCAGCGCGGCGGTGCCGGTCATGAAGTCGGCGGTGAGGAAGGGGCGCAGCACCAGCGAGCGCTGGCACGACGGCGCGCGCACCGCCGCGTCCCGGTCGAAGGGACCCTAACATAACATACAGTAGCCAACCCACCGGCTGCGGCATATCCTCGGTGGCGGGCAGCGCGGCGGTGCCGGTCATGAAGTCGGCGGTGAGGAAGGGGCGCAGCACCAGCGAGCGCTGGCACGACGGCGCGCGCACCGCCGCGTCCCGGTCGAAGGGACCCTAACATAACATACAGTAGCCAACCCACCGGCTGCGGCATATCCTCGGTGGCGGGCAGCGCGGCGGTGCCGGTCATGAAGTCGGCGGTGAGGAAGGGGCGCAGCACCAGCGAGCGCTGGCACGACGGCGCGCGCACCGCCGCGTCCCGGTCGAAGGGACCCTAACATAACATACAGTAGCCAACCCACCGGCTGCGGCATATCCTCGGTGGCGGGCAGCGCGGCGGTGCCGGTCATGAAGTCGGCGGTGAGGAAGGGGCGCAGCACCAGCGAGCGCTGGCACGACGGCGCGCGCACCGCCGCGTCCCGGTCGAAGGGACCCTAACATAACATACAGTAGCCAACCCACCGGCTGCGGCATATCCTCGGTGGCGGGCAGCGCGGCGGTGCCGGTCATGAAGTCGGCGGTGAGGAAGGGGCGCAGCACCAGCGAGCGCTGGCACGACGGCGCGCGCACCGCCGCGTCCCGGTCGAAGGGACCCTAACATAACATACAGTAGCCAACCCACCGGCTGCGGCATATCCTCGGTGGCGGGCAGCGCGGCGGTGCCGGTCATGAAGTCGGCGGTGAGGAAGGGGCGCAGCACCAGCGAGCGCTGGCACGACGGCGCGCGCACCGCCGCGTCCCGGTCGAAGGGACCCTAACATAACATACAGTAGCCAACCCACCGGCTGCGGCATATCCTCGGTGGCGGGCAGCGCGGCGGTGCCGGTCATGAAGTCGGCGGTGAGGAAGGGGCGCAGCACCAGCGAGCGCTGGCACGACGGCGCGCGCACCGCCGCGTCCCGGTCGAAGTGCACCGGGATCAGCACCACCGGCATCTGGGCTATGCGGCCCGCCACGCCGCTCGATGATAGCACCTGGGTACGGGATGGGAATTATGATACACTATGTAGTTAGGCACTGTAATAATTATAGGTAATTACATAGTATGTATGTAACCAAATTGATTCAAGTGATAAGGAGTAATTGAATCGAATTACTTATTTTTATCAATATAAACATTAGTGTGTAAACCCCATTTGTATCTACTGTACCAAAAAATATTACGGAGCAGCCTGAAAAGTTAAAATGGTAGGAATGTGACATAAAACATTTAAAAAACTTTCATTTTATTTGTACATACTTGTAAACTCAAAAATAAAGAAAATTTACTATGACACATTAAAAAAATATCGCAAAAACACAAAGGTGTGTGAAGTCTGCCAATTCGCACTAGGCCAGCATAGTAGACTATGGCCTGAAACTTCTCATTCTGAGATGAAACCCGAGCTAAATAGTGTGCCGTGATGGGTTGATATGATGAGGACATTATTAGTTAACTCCAATCTATTCGACATTTGTGTCTAATCAAAATATCTAATATCAAAAACTAGTATAAAACGCGTAAAATAAAGACCTGTGTGGCAAGGTCGTCTGCTTGGCGGATGGTGGAGATGACCTGCTGTGAGAGGAAGGTGGGCGTGATGTCTGTTACTTGCTCCTTTATTAAACCGCCGAACGCGTAGCAAACCCTGGGGGAAAAGCAATAAACATATTAAAAATATGAAAATAAATTGTTATTTCGGTGGCTCTTCAACCATTAACTATTTTATTTAACAATTTAAAAAAGGAAAATGTAATAATTATACTCAGTTACTCAGTACACAACTTCCTATCGCCATTTCAAATATAAGAGACGAATTTTCTTGTATCATCCCCAATAAAACAAATCTCTCTTACTGTCACAGTTTAACCCGAGCATTAGGGTGCGGTTCCACTGAGGCGGAGCGGAGCGGAGCAGTGCGCGATTCACCAATCACATGGCTTGAATCCCAGCTCATTGCGCCTCGCGTGATTTTCAAAAGTGAATCGCGCACTGCTCCGCTCCGCTCCGCCTCAGTGGAACCGCACCCTCACACTTCTGTTGCTGCCATTAACAACTATGATCAACACAGAACTCAAACCGGCACTTAGATTAGGGTGCCTTAGCTTAGCTATCAGATGGTAAGTCATCCCAAGGCTTCCTGTCCACTGAAGGGGTGCTACGCTGCGGAGCGGAGAAGCGGAGAAATATTAACCAATAAGAGTACAATATAATTTCCGCCAGCGGCAGTGGACAGGGATTAGAATGCTAGCTATTTTTTAATATTTCCCCGTTTCCCCGCTCCGCAGCCTCGTACCGCTTCAGTGGACAGGCAGCCTAAGTCCAGCTAGCATTGTTACCTGTTGACGTTGTGGCAGACGCGCGGTATGATCCGCGCGAGGTACTGCATGTCCTTCCAGTCGGGCGGGTAGCGCTCCGTGGACAGCGCCACCGCGTAGCTGTACGTCCTGTGGTCACCTGCCGGACATACCACAGTCGAATGTCAACAGAAAATTGACTTGTAATAGCGGTAGGACGTTGCAGGATTTTTGTAAAGAAAAGCTGTAACGGTTCCATTGTTGCAACAGGACATTAATACGATTATTAACGGACTATAAACGGAGTAGTACAATAAATAAATCGTTTTTAATAATTCGAAACTCATATCTGCCACTTAACATAGGGGGGAGGGAGCGTTGCAAATAGATCACGCAGGGGCGGCACGCGATTTTATTTCAATAAAACTATATCAGCTCGGTAGTTGAAGCGACGACTCCACTCTCCCGAATGGGAGTGCAAAACAGGTAGAGACGCCCCTGAGTGGCCCCTTAGCATTTTAACACTAATAAACACTCAAAGTAACAAAACAAACTATGACATTCAACGCTGACAAGCAATTTACGAGTGACGTTTAGAAAGTAAGCGTTGCCTACTGGCAACAAATTTAGTTCCATGAGCTTACCGCTATATGGCGTGGTTTCTTATATTCCAGGTCAACCTAAACAAGCCCAGCAGCGCGTGCGACTTCACGCACATCGACGCGTACTCCACCATTATGTTACTTAGCTATTACGTCAACGTGCACATACCCTGCACCCCCACGGAGCGCACGGGCAGCAGCGTGGCGGCGACGGGCGCGGCGGACGAGATGCGCTTCAGCTCGAGCTGCTCCGCGGCCGTGCTCGCGTTGGCCACGCGGCCCAGCAGCGCGTGCGACTTCACGCACATCGACGCGTACTCCACCATTATGTTACTTAGCTATTACGTCAACGTGCACATACCCTGCACCCCCACGGAGCGCACGGGCAGCAGCGTGGCGGCGACGGGCGCGGCGGACGAGATGCGCTTCAGCTCGAGCTGCTCCGCGGCCGTGCTCGCGTTGGCCACGCGGCCCAGCAGCGCGTGCGACTTCACGCACATCGACGCGTACTCCACCATTATGTTACTTAGCTATTACGTCAACGTGCACATACCCTGCACCCCCACGGAGCGCACGGGCAGCAGCGTGGCGGCGACGGGCGCGGCGGACGAGATGCGCTTCAGCTCGAGCTGCTCCGCGGCCGTGCTCGCGTTGGCCACGCGGCCCAGCAGCGCGTGCGACTTCACGCACATCGACGCGTACTCCACCATTATGTTACTTAGCTATTACGTCAACGTGCACATACCCTGCACCCCCACGGAGCGCACGGGCAGCAGCGTGGCGGCGACGGGCGCGGCGGACGAGATGCGCTTCAGCTCGAGCTGCTCCGCGGCCGTGCTCGCGTTGGCCACGCGGCCCAGCAGCGCGTGCGACTTCACGCACATCGACGCGTACTCCACCATTATCTTCACTATCACCTGCCGAATGTGTATTGTGGTATTGTAGTGAGGACATTATCTCATTGTCATCTCAACCCATCATGGTCCACTATTGCACAGGTCTCTTCTCAGAATGAGAAGGTTAAAGCCTTTGGTCCGCCACGCTGGCTGCGGATTGGTGAACTTCACGCATCTTTGAGTTTTGCGAATATTAGTGAGGACAAGGTCGTAAGATATTCTGGACAATAGTGTGACATGGGCTTAGTTTACGTTCTGACAATATACATATATAATCAAACTTCATTTTCTTACGGTTCTCACATGCGTACACACTTCCAGCCTGGAAAACCACGAAATTGTCAGAAACTTCGCATAAATATTAGTGAAGGTCCTACAGTCATGTAAGTTCGCGTATTTGCGCGAATGTAAGCGCGCACCATTAAACTAAAATATAATTATAGCACAAGCTACAATATTTTTCGTCCTTACGTTATACATATACAGTTGACAAATTTTTGTTTCCCTATTGATAAAAATGTTTAATTGCACAAGTTAACGTGTGCTAAACAAAGAATATCCACAAGTTCAACGACACACTTCACAAACAACGTGCCCCACAGGGCACAAATGCTGCACGGCACCTGAGTCTCGGCGAAGTCCCGGTCCGCGTAGGGCTCGTCCTGGCAGAGCACACGCACGGCCAGCCCGGGGCCGGGGAACGGCTGGCGCTCCACCACCGGCGCGGGCAGGCCCAGCTCCGCGCCCAGCTGTCGCACCTGGACACACGGACTAGGGTTGCAACGATAAATCGGAAAACCGCTAATATCGATAATATCGAAGGGGACACATCGATATTTTTTATCGATATTTGCGCTATAACGATACGATAATATCGATATCATATCCGAAGAAAAACAATCGATAATTAACGACCTTAGATAAGGCTGTATGGGCTTTGAATATTAGCCTTTTCTTACAATATACAACATCGACATGAGATATTTTCCTGTTGTGACCACATTAGTGTCATCCAAGAGACTTTTTTCAAAGGCAGGGGCCACTGTTACCCAAGCACACTACATATTAATACGAGTATATAATAAAACACTTATTCAGTGAACAGCATATTTTATATTTATTTAAATTTAAAGAAATTCGATATTATCGACCAAAATCATCGATATTATCAACTATCGATAATTCCATTACCTCGATATAATTATCGATATTTTTATCGATATTACAACCTTGCATCCCTAACACGGACGTTCATCATCATCTCAACCCATTATGAATCACTATTGAGCTCAGTTCTCTTCTCGAAATGAGAAGGTTAAAACTATAGACGACCACCAAGTGACTCTTGTGGCTTGGTATACATTATGCGAGCGCTGTAGAAATCTTGGATACCGTAATTCAGGTTTGGTTACGTCACCGTGTTGCAAGTGTGCGATGCCGCCACTCGATTATACACATGCGTATTTTATAAACAGCCTCCCTTCGCGTCAGAAAACTTAAATATTTCCCATTATTGCAACATGTTTTATCGCAGCTCTGCTTCTATTGGTCGAAGCATACCAACAAAATGTAACAATAACAACCAAGCACACAGGTCAAATGATGTAAGGATAGGTCATCTATCAGTCTATGAATATTTCCTATTATTACTTGTCTGACGCCTATTGATTCTTATTGACTAACGTAGTGGTGCTACAGGCCAAATATATATTATTTTTTGTAATTACATAGAAGTCTGAATAAATTTCACAACCTTATGCTTACTACCATTACGTTACAAAATTTTCTGGCCTATCCTTTCAAAAAAATCCAACTTCATCCCCACAAAATCCCCCCAACCTCCCCCACAAAATCCCCCAACCTCCCACACAAAATCCCCCAACGTCCCCCAACCCTACAAATCCCCCAACCTCGTCCTTGTGGAAGTCGCGGAGCGGCTCGACGACGCGGCCGCGCTGCCGCAGCAGCCGCACCAGCTCCGTGTCGTTGTGGTGCGTCTTGATGGTGGCCGCGTTGCTCGACGCCAGCGCCGACGCCGACTCGATCAGGTCCGGCCGCAGCGTGCCCTGCCCGAGGAGGACTTGGTCTTCCCTGATAACATTGAAACAGGCGTTACTCGGAAGAAACATAATTTAAGATTGAAGATACACATATTAAAGAAACATTGTTCTTTCTAATTTTGATTATCGTTTTATAATGATCTAAAATTTATTTATTGAGATTAAAAATTGTACCTCAATTACTATCCTTCTCATTGCACACAACTCAATCACCTACAAAATTATTTCATGGCCACCTCAAACAAGGTAGCTACCAAAGTTCTCTAAAGCAATACGAGAGAAGTACTTAACTTCCCTACGAGATGTCTTATGCCTTTAATATAGAACAAATAACTTTCCTTTCTAGCAACATCAGTTCCCTCTATTAGTAGCAGTAACTCACTGCAAGTTGAGCAGATCTCGGACAGCCGACTCGGCGACGCGCACGAACACGTCGCCGATGATCCGCCGCTTGTCCTCCGGCGAGGACGTGTGGCACAGCAGCGGCGTGTGCCGGGAGCGCCCGCCCGCCTCGCGCACCACCGTGCTGCCCTGCCGGAACTGTGGAACGTGCGGGTTACGGTGTTGTCGATTGTTGGGGGATTGGGAGTGGGAGGGGGGAATGGGGAGTTCGTGGGGAACGGGGAATGAGAGAATGAAGAGGGGATGGGGTGTGAGAGACAAAGAAGAAGGAAGGTATGGAGATGGAGAAAGAGGGTGGATGAGAACAGGGAAAACGGGACAAAAGAAAAGTGACTAATAATAGATGGATTTTCATGAATTTCTTGAAATAAATATTTAGCTTTGTGTTCACAGCTATGAAATATACTGTAAGAATAAAAAGCAGAATACCTTTACAACAACAAACATTTGATATCAAAAGAAAAGTGAAACTTACCTGATGAGATGCATTGATCACATGCAGACGAACACCGAGATCCCGCAGACATCTCTCCACCTTAGCGCTCTCGTTCTTACGCATGAAACCTGTCAAATAAATAAAAAGGCACTTTGAATCATTAAATTCTTATTCTTGTTTTGTTCCACGGACTATGTTTCTGTTCCCACTTAAAAAATCTTTAAATCAAGACAAAAAATAAATAATCATAGAAAAATACCCAGCCTTACAACTCTTGACGGATAAATTATGGCAACACCTTTGTTTTCTACATACAAAATATACAACAACCACTTTTTTCCAATTAATTCTTAAAATAATTAATATTCTATATAATGCAGTAATGTCATACGAATGGGTCTACCATATCACAATATGAATAAAGAAAATGTGATTCGACTCACCATTGTCAATGTGTAAGGCAATAACTTGATCCTCGCGGAGGGCGGTCCTTAGTAGTGCGGCGCACACAGTGGAGTCCACACCGCCGCTAACGAGGACCTGATTTATACAAACATATACTTATAAACTAAACATATACAAGGTTTAGGATGTAAAAGTAATCTCATGGCATATTTTTCAGTGCATCTTGGTCAAAAATACACTAATTCTGTTATCATTTTTAAACTACTTCTTATATTATCATTGTGTTATCATTATTTCTTTACTCCTTCCTACATTTGCATACCTATATGAAATAAACACAAATATAAAGTCTTCGAGTAAATATTGTAAGGATACCTGCACTAGTCAGGGCTTTACATAAAGTTCTCAAAGGTACATGGTTCACCAATTCGCAATTAAAATGCGTGGTTGACTGTGGCGTGTTCCCTTCACGCTTAGGAGTTGCATATTTGTCGGCTATGACAACGAACCATGCCTTTAGTCAGCGCTAGAGCTACAAACGTCACTCACCAGTACTTTATTATCGCCGACGGTCTCCCGTATGTACTGCATGCACGACTCGCGGCGCGAGCGCAGCGTGAACGTGCGCGACAGGCCCGCGATGTCGAACAGGAAGTTCGACAGCATCTGCTTGCCTTTGGGCGTTAGGTCCACCTGGGGGCAAGATAAAACCCGTTAGGTGGCTCCAGTAACTAGCAGTGCTTGGCAACAGTCATCATATTATGCTAAGGAAAAAATGAAATATTCACTAACATGTACAAAAATAAGTTGAACGAAATTAAATGCTATTGGTTTTTAATAAATCACATATATCTTTTTACAGAGTAGACCAATTTTGGTAATTGTTATTTTCATGGATAGTGATATTAATTGGTAATGAAGTAAGTTAAGTTGGTTCCATAAAAGTTTGAACAAAAATTCTAACCCTAAAGGTATTGACGATGCGTCCGTTTGGAGTGCTTCCGAATGGAGGACATCCATATGGAAGTACCTCCAAAGGAAATCTTTGAAACTTTGGAAGCCGTTGACGATACTTCCATTTGGAATGCTTCTAAATGTATGGAGGCACTTCCAAATGGACGCGTCGTCAATGGCTACCTTCAGGATAGAAGTCTAGGGGATGATCCACTCACTGATTTCACTGACTTATGTGTATTGTTTGTCAGTTGAATTTTTTTGTTAAAAACTCATCTGTTGCCTGAAGACTTTTTTCTTTATTTTAAAGATACCTTTAGAGTTAATATACTACGAGCAACACTCACCACATAGCAAACGACTCGCTCCCTCATTCACCACCAATCACCACACCACCACAACACCACACCACCACCGTCACTCACCTCGGGATGGAACTGCACGCCGTAGAGCCGCATCTGCTCGTTGTAGATGGCGGCGATGAGCTGGTTGGCGGAGTGCGCGCCCACGCGGAACCGCTCGCCCACCTTCTGCACGCTGTCGCCGTGCGTCAGCAACACCGGCTGCAGCTTCTCCAGGCACCACCAGTCACCACAACACTACACCACCACCGTCACTCACCTCGGGATGGAACTGCACGCCGTAGAGCCGCATCTGCTCGTTGTAGATGGCGGCGATGAGCTGGTTGGCGGAGTGCGCGCCCACGCGGAACCGCTCGCCCACCTTCTGCACGCTGTCGCCGTGCGTCAGCAGCACCGGCTGCAGCTTCTCCAGGCACCACCAGTCACCACAACACTACACCACCACCGTCACTCACCTCGGGATGGAACTGCACGCCGTAGAGCCGCATCTGCTCGTTGTAGATGGCGGCGATGAGCTGGTTGGCGGAGTGCGCGCCCACGCGGAACCGCTCGCCCACCTTCTGCACGCTGTCGCCGTGCGTCAGCAGCACCGGCTGCAGCTTCTCCAGCCGGCTGGAAGGGGCAAGATGCGGGTATTACAATCGTGTGTATATTGCGATGGAACAGAAATAACAGTGGTGTTAGACTAGCGGCACGTACACAATATTTTTGACAGTCTCAAAAACAATGTTGTTGGAAATATGTAATATTCATCTCACTCATGAGTTGTTGTTATTGTTGTCCATATGTGCGACTAGGTTTTTCCCAGTCACTCACATGCACCCAAACTAGTGAGTTTGTACATTGTACGAATGTTTGCCCGAATGTTAAGGAGACTACGCGAATGATCCACTTTAGCGCGCTTTGATGTGCAACCGTAAACAGTAGAACCACGAATGCAACGAAATCTTCATAGAAGCTTTGCGAAGGTAGTCATACACTAGCGAGTTCAAACGAGACAAGCCTCGGACTCTTCAAACATTGGCGTTAAACAGTTGCCAATTGTGCCATACGAATCATCAACATTAAGAAATTAAAGACAACCTATGACGTCTATCAGTCAGTATCAGCGCATCATCATGACTGTAGTGTTTGGATAAACGGCAAAACCTTACTTGAAGAGCGGGCACGTGGTCTCCAGCTCGACCTCGTACTGGCCGTCCTCGCGCGCGTCCTTGCGCAGCACCGACCCGCCAAACTCCTTGTTCAGCATCTGCATGCCGTAGCATATACCTGCAGAGAAACATTGGTATAAACGCCTTGATACTCTTGCTATAACTCCCTGACATACTTAATACGAATACTAGACAATAGATTGTAGACTAGCTGTCACCTGGCGGCTTCACCCACCTTTACATTTATTTTAAAAAGAATTTTTAACAATTTTTTTGTATCACTATATCAGTCTTCTTGTGTACTTTGTCTATGGAGATAGTTAGTCCTGTTCACGACTTGATAATAAATAAGTCAATTTTACTAATAAATTATTTAAACTTTTTGTCCTTTTTCCTTGTCTGGCAACTTATCTATCTCCGCGATCTCTTAGCCTATTTGCTAGCAACCCTGCCCGCAAAGAAAGGGTTTCGGGTTCGATTCCTAGCCGGGGCAGATAGATATTTACTTGATAGATAAATAATTGTTCTCGGGTCATAAGGAAATCCTAGTGCCGGGCTATGAGTATGTTATCGTTTATTTACCGTTAAACCCAGTAGTATAAATTTATTGTACTAATAAAATGAATTATCATTACATTTATTACTTTACTAGCGAACCGCCCTCGCTTCGCTTCGGGACCCGTAAGTATCAACCGCGTAGGTCCCGCTCCCGTAGGAATTTCGGGAAGATAATAAACTATCACCAAAATTAATTCAGGTTAAATTAAAATAAACTTAGAAATAAAGCTTACGACAAAATAATAGCAAAGTAGCAAAGGATCACAGCAAGATTAATTCATAATTTAAACTTGGAAACGCGGCAAGTTTGGTATGGCAGTGGGTTCGACCAAATTTGATTACCATAAAAACGGTTCTAGTGTGTTAATCTTAAAAGATAGACATATACTGTCGTGGACATTTTTTTAGATCATTTCAAGAGGAATAATTCTTTCATACACATATTTTTGGTATCTTGAATCGTTTTCGCAACGCATGCAACGAAAGCCCTCGAGAATGAATAATTTTCCCCGTTTTTTTCACATTTTCCATTATTTCTTCGCTCCTAATTGTTGCAGCGTGATGTTATATAGCCTATAGCCTTCCTCGATAAAAGGTCTATTCAACACAAAAAAAAATTTCAATTCGAACCAGTAGTTCCTGAGATTAGCGCGTTCAACCAAACAAACAAACAAACTCTTCAGCTTTATAATAAATTCAAATTCAAATTCAAATTCAAATATTTATTTCTTCGAAGTAGGTTTTTACAAACACTTATCGAACGTCAAGTTACGCCATCGCTTCAACAAATCCCTACGGCGAGTGGACTTGGAAGAAGAAGCGGCAAGAAACTCCCAAGGAGTCTTTTTTTTCTCTTTCTCCACTCACAGTACAGTTGCACTTACTTCTAATTACGGCTAAAATACGAAACTCATGTCCAAGCTGATTTATCATTAAAATATTCATCAAGTTTGTAATAACCTTTCGTCATAAGAATGCTTTTGACATGAGTTTTAAGTTTACAGTACGGCATTTCTGTTAATTGTATCGGAACTTTATTATAAATTTTAATGCAGTTACCCATGAAAGAGCCACCAGTTTTGCTAAGTCTGAATTTTGGTACAATCAGTTTAGCCTTATTTCTAGTATTTATATTATGAACATCACTTTTTTTAAGAAAACAGTCATGATATTTTTTTACATACATAATATTATCCAAAATATATTGTGATATCACAGTTAATATATTTATTTCTTTAAACAAATGCCTAAGCGAATCCCTTGGCCTGAGGCTGTAGATGGCACGTACTGCTCTTTTCTGTAATATAAATATTGATTCTATATCTGCAGCTGAGCCCCACAACAGCAGACCATAGGACATTATACTATGGAAGTAGCTAAAGTAGACTAATCTTGCTGTTTCCACGTCAGTCAAAAGCCTTACTTTTTTGACAGCGTAGGCAGCAGAACTAAGTCTCCCCGACAAGGCTTTGATATGAGGACTCCATTGCAAATGAGTATCAATAGTAAGGCCTAAAAATGTTGTTGAATCTACTGTTTCTAATACCTCCTTATTCAGCACAATGTGTGTAGGAACCTGTTTAACGTTTGGTAACGTAAATTTAAGACATTTGGTTTTCTTCGCGTTTAACAATAAATTATTGTGTGTGAACCAGTTTAGTACTTGTGAAACAGCATTATTTACATCGTCAAAGCATTGTTTTCTCCTATCTACTTTAAAAAGTAAAGAGGTGTCGTCAGCAAATAACACAGTTTCACACAGGTTCCTAGTGAAGTAGGGAAGATCATTGATATAGATTAGAAAAAGTAGAGGTCCTAATATCGATCCTTGGGGCACACCCATAGTCATGTGTGTTCCGGGGGACTCTACTCCATTAATAACTACTTTTTGTATGCGTTCCGATAAGTATGATTTTATAAGGCCAACTGATTGTGTTGAGACACCATAATGACTAAGTTTATTTAATAATATATTATGATCGACGCAATCAAACGCCTTTGAAAGGTCGCAGAATATACCAATAGCATCCTGCTTATGCTCCCAAGCATCAAAGATGTGTTTAAGAAGAGCGATGCCTGCATCAGTAGTACTTTTCCCTCTCGAAAAACCGAACTGATTACAATGAAACAATTTATTTATGGAAAAATAAGATAGTAGCTGATTATATATAATCTTTTCAAAAATTTTACTAAGGGCTGGTAAGATAGATATGGGCCTAAAATTCGTAGGATCGTTTTTATCGCCAGCCTTGAATAAAGGTATTATTTTCCCATGTTTCATAAGATTTGGAAAGCTACCATCATCAACGCATTTATTAAAAATAAAACTTAAATGGGGCGCAATAACATGGATAATGGATTTAATTACTACGGTAGAAAGGCCCCACAGATCACTTGACTTCTTAATATTTAACGACTGAAAGCTTTTAATAATAGTGTCGCAAGTGACGTGTTGAAAACTAAACGATTTGGTGCATTTATCAACACAAGTCTCTAAGATAGACATAGCAAGCAGAGGACAGGTATTTAAGTTTTTTGTTATCATATGCGGTACTTTCGAGAAGAAATCTTCAAAAACGTCGGCAACTCTGCTATCGGAAGTAATATTCTCGTTATTGACCTTCAGAATAAAATTGTGGTCATTAGATCTTATTTTACCCGTTTCTTTATTAATGACGTTCCAAGTAGTTTTGATTTTGTTTGCAGAATTCTTTATTTTGTTAGAGATGTAAATTGACTTAGCTTTAGCGCAAACTAATTTAAAAGTTTTGGAATACAATCTAACATGATTTATAAATTCTGGGTCTGTAGAAGTAGATTTTTGTTCGTACAATTCGAAAAGTTTAATTCTACTTTTATATATTCCAGTAGTTGCCCAATCGCTGAATTTAGTTTTAAAGTTATCACACTTTGAATGTATCTTTTTAAAATTAAAATTAAATTCATCCTTTATTAAACCAAACATATTGGAATATGCTTTGTCAGATGTATCATTGTAGCACAATTCTAATGATGATACTTTTCTTTCAACATTATTTTTGAAAATATTAATCCTTCTTTGTGTAATTGGCCTACTAGTTATACTCTGTTTAGTAACATCATGGTGGTACTCAACAGTGGCAAGTTGTCCGCTATGGTCTGAACTAATACAATTTATTATTTTTTTATTTATTACAGTGCAATCACAAAACAAGTTATCTAAGCAAGTAGCTGATGTAGGAGTCACTCTTGTAGGTTCTAAAAAAACATAGTCTAAGTTAAAAGATTTGAATAAATTAATGAACCGTATCGAGCAAGAGCTTGTAACTAAAATATCAACATTAAAATCTCCACACACCACTACTTTTTTATTTTTTTTACACAATATCTTTAATACATCTTCCATAGCAGATTCAAACAATGGGTAACTGCCTACAGGTGGTCTATACACACATACAATAACCACCTTCTTAAGTTCTATACATGAAAGCTCTATGATATGTTCAATAGATAGGGAAACTATGTCTTTACGTTCCTTAAAAATCAAATTATTATGAACCATAATAAGTGACCCTCCTCTTAGCATGTTAGATCTACAAAATGAACTGCCTATACTGTAGTTATCTATGGATATAATTAATTCATGTTTTTTTAGCCAGTGCTCTGTTACACAAAAAATGTCTATATTCATTTCATTCAAAAATAAATCTAATTCTAACTCTTTGCTAGAAAAGCCTTGTACATTTTGATGCATTATTATTAAATTAGTATGCTTTTCTTTTGTCAATATACTGCAAGAGTGATTCTCTGTTGTCTTAGAATTTAATTTAAATTATTTGGAACGTATTCCAAGGAATCATGCTGCATGTCAATACATGACTGCCCAATAGAGGCAGTGTTACAAGCCAAATTCTTGGCTAAATTGTCAAAAAAATATGATAGCGATAATGCTATTTGTCTCTTATAGTAATTTGGCAGATAATATTTATCTTCAGTCAAGTAAAATGAGGAAATTAATTTATTAATGTCAATTATATGCAGATATTGTTCACTATATAAAGACATAGTGTCCAGGGCTAGATTTAAGGAGTATCTTATATTATTTTCCTTCTGTGGCAAACTCTTACTATAAGGTAAAGTAAACATTACAACACTTTTTAAATTCAATGACTGTAACTTATTATAATAATATGTTAACATTTTCTTGTTTATTTTACCCCTATTTCCAACAAAAATAATTAAATTTGTATTATTATCCACTTTACTATTGATGATTCTCTCAAATATGTCAGGTAAAGACAGCCCTGGGAAGCAATGGTTAACACAGCTGAGCCCCATGTAGGTATGTAATAATTGGCCAAAATTCTTTCCAATTTCATCACTAAACATTACATATTTTGTACAATTATTAATATAGGAATTATTGACATGTGTTACTTTTATAGTTTGAGTAGAATTTGAGATTACTGGATCACATACCGGTTTCAATTTTATTGGTTCCGAGGCACCCAGGCCCGATGCCAGGGAATGTCTTTTAGTGGTAGTCTCATTGTTTTCAGAGACATTAGACAAACATTGAAGGGCCAGTATGTACTCCCTTATCTCTTTTTTTGAGGATTCATAGTTTTTAGTCATAGACTCTAATGATGTCTGTAAGTGAATCAATTTAGCATTAAGTGTATCAATGTTATTTTCATAGATCAATCTATTTTCCTCAATAATTGATGAACATGTCTCGAGTTTTTCTAATAACTGCATTCTCTCCTTTACGCATTGTGTATATTTCATGAATTTTTTATTTTGATGTACAAGTTTCTTGGTTCTATTAATGTATTTATTAATTTTTACATATTTTCTTAACTTGTTCCTGCCACACACAACTGTGCTCATTGCAACTGTATTGCTAGAAGAGTCTTCTGTTGTCAAGTCAATTGTTGCAACTGGCACACTGCATGAGGCAGAAACTAAGCTGGGTGCACTCAGTACCAATTCCTCGAACAAACTTTGGTTCTGTGAAGCTGTAACTTGGGATTTGTCATTCTCCAGTTGGTAAATATGATTATTAGCTTCATGTAGCTGTTTTTCCTGTACAGCAATGAGCCTGAGGGCCTGTTCATACTCATCCCTGCACTGGTCGAACCCATCAAGTATTGACTGAAGTCTGTCCCGTTCATCCGATGTAACTAGTAACTGAGTGTGCATGTCTGATAGTTCTTTCTTTAATGAATTATTCCTATCTAACACATCCAACAATTCCTTTTCGTTGTCCTCTATTTCCCTATGTAGTTGTTTAATAAGCTCCTTGGAGGCCTGTAACTCCTGCAAAGCCAGTTGGAGTTGGGACTCCTCCTGGCGAGCGAAGGCCTTGCGGGTCATCATTTTAAGCGATATGTAAATAAATATAACCGAAAAATAACGTAATCTAGCCAAGAGGCTTTTTAACCAACTGTAGTAGGCCTGTCAGAAGGATGGCCTACGTAACACTTCGCCTTATTAATAAACAATAAAGCTTGTGGATTCCTACTCTAAATTACTACTTAAACCAATAAAATCGCTTTTATCACTAAGATAAATGCAAGAAACTTACTTGAAACGAGATACAACGAATAACAATTCAAATTACGCACTGTCACTTTGTACCGGCTTTGGTTATATTAGTACCGGGTATAAAATACGCAATTAAAGTCCTTTTTTTGCAATTACATTCACAATTTACACTATTATAATGAAATTTGTTTAGTTATTTGTTGGAAAGAGGCCGAAATATACTTTATTATTGAATAAATAAAATAAAATTTAAAGGAGCTATGACAGTCAGCTGTTAACGCTAGTGTTGCCACAGAAGAAAAAAAGTAATATTAGTATAGATTAGTATCAAGTTATCTGCGGTTAACCCTGATTTACAATATAATGTATCAATGTAACTAAACAAACGGCGTTGGCCTCAAATGGGGTCATTTGACCCAAGGTGGGGTCAGTTTATATTTGCATCGTATATTGAATGCAACGCGCTAATTGTGTTTGCCCTTACTAAGATGTTTGTAAAATAAATACCAGGCATGTATAAATTTTGTAATTTATATAGGTAGGTGTTTAATTTTGATTGGAATATTTTCCTTCAGATTCAACAAAATGATTTACGTGAAAATATTGATGCGATGAAGTAAACATAAAAAGTAATAAGATATTCGACATAAATAACATGAGAATGTTAGGAAATCAAAGTATTATTATTATTATTAATTTTTACGTGTCAGAGTTCAGAGTACAACACTACAACATAAGATTTGACCTACTCGTTGTAAGTAGGTACCTGCTGTGTTATTAATAAATTTTGTCTAAAAAAAAATTAAATAATACCAGCGTGGACGAAAATTCGATATAATTTTATAACTAGGGCAAACAATATGTTATACGAAACTTAAATGAGACTGATAAGCTCACAGGAAGGAAATAGGTATTTCTTTAATCACTAAGATATATAACGATAAGTAGTAAAAGTAACTAAAAATAAAAGTGTGGGCTTTTATTTTGTTATTGTGAGAAGATTTTTAACCGGTGACACCCATATTACCAATACAAAATTATAAATCATGTTAATCAATGGATCACTTAACTATCAAATTCAAAACCAACGCTCCAATCCAACCAAATGAACAAATCCTATAATAGGATCGATTAAAAGCAACAAGGTAATAATATCGTTAATCGGTTAATCTAACCAAAACAAACACTAACCTGTCGATAAATCTGTTATCGATAATTTAACGACTTTGACCACGAACACGGTTTACGTATGAGTCGAAATATTGACGTACAAAATATACATCGTGAGTACCCAACAAAAGTAGGTAAACTGTGCACAATCCGCGATGAGTTAAGTTTGACGTAGGTTTATAACATGTTGTATCAGTAAATGCTTACACACTTTTTTGCTTGGTGGTAGGGCTTCGCGTAATGCTAGCCTTTTATAACATTATGCATTGTCAATAATACGATTAAATCATTAACATTATAAGATGCTTGTATTATTATAATATGTATAATTGTATAATCCGTCAAGTATGCCTTGATAGACACCACCATTTTACATATTTGGCGTCAAACGCTTCGTCGTATTCCGACAGAGGATTTTACTCCGTTCACGTTAGATACTAATGGAATTTGTTATCGTATAGGCGTTCTTTGTATATTGACGAGCGAGCGAGCGAGAATTTAAAATACCTTAAGTAAATTTTGTTTACAAGCTAAATTGAACTGTGATCTCACGTAATAAAGTTGTTTTTAGCGGGGAATGGCAATTCTATATCTTCGACAACTCAAGTGAGAGCACCACTTTATTTCTGACTTGGCGATATTGCTCGTAGCCTTGGCATAGCAGTGACCATTTACCAATGGTAGCTTGGCCGTCCATTTATCGAGTATTTGCCTTAACTACCTCACTACGCAACTCTGTGTCGATTGTGGGTTACACTAATTGGACAGCGTTCACGTTCATTATGGAATTCGTTTTAATTGCATTTCATCTAAATTACACTGCCGATTGCAGAAGAGAATTTAAAATACCGTACGTAAATTTTGAATACAAGCTAAACTGAACTGCTAGCACAGATAATAAATCTGTTTTCAGCGGGAAGTGGCCATTCTGTTTCCCGACGAATCATAAACATCACGAATTCCCACAAAAACGTGACTACCCGAGAACTTATCTGTCACAAACTGTCAGAACCATCCGAGAATTGTATTAAGAATCCGTAGCTCGGACGACATGGTGCCTATTCATTGCAAGATTGCCTATAGTGAAGGTCATAAACAACCACACTAGCCTATGCCTAATCTATGAATTTGTGATAAAGACTCACCTAAAACCGGCAATCCAATCTTGAATATATCCGCGTCGTATCTGGGCGCGTCTTCAGCGTACACCGAGTTGGGCCCGCCAGAGATGATGATCGCTCTGTAGCCGGCCTCCTTCAGGTGATACGCTGGCGTGTCCAACGGCAGAATATCCGACTCCACGCATAGCTCCCGCACTCTGCGGTCTATAACCTGTAGACAGTTTATATCACGTATTAAAATTAGAGCTGTTAGTTTTTTAAACGACACCAAAGAAATTTAACTTTCCCCAACTATAAAATACCCGACTTTACAATCGATAACTAGAGATAACTCTAAAACTACCCCGCAGATGTCGCTCAAATTTTTAATGGGACCAGACGACAATCACTTGCTTTCAAATAAAAAAAGGATTATCAAAATTGGTTCACCCATTAAAAACAACTAAGCAGATTAATTCTGAACCATAGATAAGACCACAGGATCAAGTCATCGATTAAATCAAAATCAGTTCATCCCTCAATGTTCTATGATGCCACACACACTTGTGCTACTGACACACGCTCACTTATGATAGCCCTCTTACCTTCCCATACTGCGAGCCCGCGTCCAGTATGGCGACTTTGTCGCGCCCCACGGCGGCTCCGTTGGTGCCCCGGTACTGTCCGTCAGCGCTGGCCGTGTGCATCTCGCCGACTCGCCAGCAGCACTACAGAAACAATATAAACCTTATAAACACTCATAACTCATACCTCAGTCCTCAAATTGGACGATAATGCCCCCCTGTAGGCACTAAAGGCCTTGAGGAGGGCGGTAACTGGCCTAAAAAAGGTGGTTGTAAACATCGATAGGTTGTAAGCAATAACCAACCCAGAACTAGATTCAATTTGGGGACTGGGATGGTTACTATTAGAGTTAGCAGATGAGTTTTAAATAGTTTTGATTAGTTGTTCAGTTTGTGGTTTGTGGGAATCCAAAACAATTATTTTAATGATTTTTAAAGCAGCGCTTTGGTATGCGCTAATCTCAGAAAAAGCTTAATCAATTTGGGTGCGGTTTTCAGTAAAATAACGTGATAAGTTTCACCCAACATTCCGCGTTTTATTTCGACAAGTTTATGAATAAAAAGCTATGTCCGTTTAAAAAAATCACACCTAACAATTTCGGAAAATGGGTAGGTACCTGTATGTAGGTGTCTTGAAACTAAACCAAGAGAGTGACCGCATAATATAACATGTGGTCACACATCCAATGACGTTATAAAGCATTAGAAATGCGATGGCATTAAGTTACGAAATAGTTACTTGTTACATTTTAATTTGCCTTTACACACACTTTTATATTGGTTTCATAACCTACATACGCACCTAGGTAAACAAAGCGTATTGTATAGCCTTGTTCGTGTCTACGATTATTTTATTCGCGCCAATTATGTTGATGCCCTAGCTAGTAAATGTAAGTAACCTTCTATTAATACAATAATCTCTTCTCTTGATAAAAACGTATGGATTATAAAAAAAATCAATAAATCACTATAACCTAACCTGTATTAATATGCTTCATAAAAATTTACTTATTTATGTGAATATATTGCTATAACATATTATTAAAATATATTGAAATGTAAGTTCATAAAAAAATATTAATAGTTAATTGAATAGATTTTGAGTAGGTATCTCAACCATTTTTTTTAGTTACATTTATAACAATAAAATAATGTATAAAATTATAGTACAATTAATATTTTTCCTTAAAAAAAATTAACACATTTTAAATATTTTCCTTTTCCTCAACATACCTTTGTTAAGAAACTCTTAAAACCAAACATTACAATGGTACTGGGGGAACAAAAAGTCACACAAAACCAAGAGAAATGTCATTTTCACTGTCACAAAACACAAGTCATCCGCACAATAAAAGTCCATCTCTAAGAATAATCTTGTTTCTTATTTGGGAAGAAAGAAAATACTATAATACACACAATAACACTATAATATAGGTGAGAATTGAGAATATCAGTGATACACCGGTGTAGTGCACACATTTCAGTGGGCAGTATGAATGGTTATAAATAGAAAGCATCCCACATGATGCTACAAACAATCTGTATAAATATTACATAGAGACGTGTGTTCATGCGTTATAGATCTCAATGACAAACATTATCTGATAATGTCTTATGTATTTTCCCTTCTTTTAAAAAAATAAACCATTCATTTTTTTAAGCAAATAGCAGACAACTGGATAAAAAAACTCCATATTGTCAAACGAACTTCATTGCTCACACAGTCCCAGTAACGCCAAAAACACCACCTATGCATTTTCAGAGAAAAAAAGGGGATCTGCATCATTTTATGCTACCCAAACTGACACTATAATTAAAATTATGTGCTAGTTTTCAAAGGGAAATGTCTAGTCAAGTAAGGAAAGAACTCTACAATCAATAACGCCTTACATGACCATTTTCTCTGTTAAACTTAAAATAACAGAGTCCAGGAAAGATTACATATTCTGTAAAAACAAGTTTTATCAGTAATCAGTCAGTTGCATTCGGAGCAGAGCACAGAAAAATTAAGTGAGAACTGTAGAATTATTTTTTCATCTAAACATAATATTATATTAAAAATGTAACTGAGCTATATCTGTACATAGGAGATAGTCTTCATAGGATGACTGAATTCAAAAATATTATTTTTAATATTCTAATCTGTATGTCTATCCTGGTATCGCAAAAACTACTAAATAAAATTTGATGTGGTTGGCGCATTTATATTTCTGAAAGTCTTACTTAAAAATGGTGCATGTTCTTTTTTTTATGGAATTAAGATAGCAAACGAGCATGCAGCACCACCTTCCGCTGCCGCCCATGACAACTGTGACCGACCCAGAACTAGACTCAATGAGTCTTGTTCTAATTCGGTCACAGATGCGTTGCTACCCCTGAGGACTGAGATGGTCGCCACTAAAAAAAGTGTTCCTTCTTCAGATGCCTCCTAGAACCTGAGTATATAATAACATAGGAATGTTTCAACAACATCTGCAAGGTTGGCTCCTATGGTCCATCGGTCCGTAGGTGATGGTGACCACTCGCCACCAAGTGGTGCATAACCTTTTATTCTACAAAATATGATACTAAGCCATATGCCATGTTTAGTAATTAATTATCTCTTTACTTTTTATATCACACACTATTTAAAATGACCAATTTAAATGTTTTCAACATGTGACCGTTAGGCAGTCACTAAGTGACCATTAGACAGTCACATCTTAATAATCATTTGCTTATTAAACTTCTGATGTGAAGTTGCTTTAAGAAAGGTGATAAAAACAGGGTGTGGCAGTGATAATTACAAAACATTATTTAGGAGTTCCTTATTATATCAAATATCAGCATAAGTATATCCATAGAGAAATTTTGGTTCTCTAACTGGCCTCAAATTGGATAAAAGGGCAGGAGGTTTAAGGTGTCTGTCTTCGGGTTTAGTTACCACTTAAGTTGTAAGCAGAGAACTGCTTGCAAACCTCTCCAAGGTTAAACTGCAATCAGAATAAAAGCTAGCAAACCCCAGTAGTAAAAGCTAGCTCCAGAACATTTTGGGTAATCTAATAAGATAAAAAAATATAAGAAAAACTTACATTAAGATTTTATGATAATTCAAGTATTCTAACTGTAGAAACAGTGTTAACACTAGAAAACATTACATATTAGTGATACAAGACTGGGGTCACTTTATCATAGGAAGACTAAAGGTTATATTATGGTCATGACACATAATATGATAAAATATTTGAAAAATAAGCAATATTGAATGATGTAACTTCTTATCAAATTAAAACAAATGAAATTATACCGCGAGTTATTTATGTTTAGACAAAGAATATACTTATTACATACCTTTTTTGGTATACAAAACATAGTGGTGGCGACATGCACTGGACGGTTCGCCCCGGGAGCTCTCGAGATGAACAAGATACAGTGATAACGAACCAGATAACACTACGATACGCCGAGGCATTTTCTCACGCGAAAGGTAATACAGCGATGTACCGGGAATCGCGAGACATCGTGTTCATTCGACCGCTTCAACACAAATGTCCCGAGTCGTAATCCACTTAGGTTTTAAACTTTTAAATCTTTACGGTGACTACAATATCACATGTGATACAACGCACGGATAAATAATATGATCGAAAACCCAAGTAAAACCGGGCTTTGACATTACTTACATTCTGGGTCACGATGAGAGACTGAAAAATTTATCCTTTCTAATACAGATATAATTATTCTAGCAGTCATAATCATTGATTTATATCTTACCTAAAAGAAAATATTCAAGTTTTCAGAAGTTAATATTCATGAAAAACACGAATAAAATGTGGTTCTCCATTCAGCACTACGAATACAAATTTTTATTACTAATTTCTCGCACCAGATGGCGTTAGTTATTGAAGCGCTCATCTGCCAAAGACGATAAATTTCATAGAGTAGAGAGAGAATAGACAATTCATTAAACCATCACTGCTCTGCCAAGTGCTAGGTTATGGTAATAAATACAAAATTGCCAGAAATTAATATTCTTAAAAGGACATAAAAGTCAGTTTGCGAAGACCCTTAAGCACCAACCACACTGTTAGGTCTGCTTAAGTTTATTTTATAAACATAGCAGCACAAATTAGATAATAATAATATAGCAGGTACAAAATAAGATATTTGTGATAGCAGTCTGTGCTGTTTGTGGTCTGTGAAATTAATTAATATTTATTTAGTCTGTATAATTTTTATAGTCTGCTGCTGTGTCATGACTTGACACATAGCATTTTCCTATCTCTATGACACATAGAGATAGGAACTTGACACTTGTTCTTCGACCATAGAGAATTCGACCATAGAGAAGAGACGATTCGCTTCTGTGATCTATGATTGTGATTGTGTCAGTCTGTCTCAGTGTGGTTTGCACCGGAGCGGAATCTTGATAACCGGTGAAATTCACCGGTGATTTGGCGACCTCCGGTTATTCACCGGTGATCTCCGGAGAATCGTGTTCAATGTTGTATTCTAGATATGTTTGAAGACTAGAATTAATTACATCTTTATCTATATATTAAGAGAGTAGAAAAGTCGTGTCTGTTTTTTTAAGAAATTAACAAAACAAAATATGGAGGAGGGTTAAGAAACTGTAACCGAACATGAATCAAAAAATTTTTTTGAAATTAAAAAAAAGTTTGTCTGTTTGCGCGCGCTAATCTCCGGATCGGCTGAACAGATTTTTATGGGATTTTCGCTGAGAGATAGAGAAGATTCTGGAGCAACTCATAGGTTACTTATTATCCTGGAATCCTAGCGGGATCAGGAAAACACGGGAGAAACTCCTATGCAAGAAGGCGCGGACTTAAATTTTTATGGGACCTTCACTGGGAGATAGAGGAAGTTGTGGAGCAATGTACAAGCTACTTTTTATCAGGATTTACGCGGGATAATCTCATATGTTTATAGGACTTTCAGTGGGAGGTAGAGGAGTTTATGGAGCATTAAATAGGCTACGTTTTTCAAGTTGTTTACCAAGATTTCTTACGAGATTTTATACAAGATCTAGAGAACGGGATTTTTGTACTGTGTGACTAAAACATAGTAAAAAATCAACTACTGTTATGTGCGGAGTAATATATAGTCCACTATTTATCTTAGAAATCTCGCAGGGTCGGGATTCACGCAGGAAAAACTTTGTGACACACCGAGTTTCACGCGGGCGGAGCCGCGGGCACAGCTAGTTTTCTAATAACCGAAAACTGTTCCGGAAAGTAGGATGCAAAATTTTGGAAATACGGCATACCGTACCCTGTTCATACTCGCACAGGCGTAAACCCGTGAAAAATTTTAAACTCGTAGCAAGCATTTGTGCTACACTTGTGGTTATTTTCGAATTCAAAGTTCTAAGATTATCGTACAGACCATAAATGATAGGAATTATAAGATTAGATTATTCAAGTTGAATCTGAAAGTTAAGTAACCGGAGAAAACCGGTTTTTCTCCGGTGTTTTCACCGACTAATTTTACCGGTGAATCACCGGTGATTCTCCGGTACTCACTGCTCCGGTGCAAACCACTGGGCCCGTCTCAGTCTGCTGTCTAGAGGTGAGATATACTTGCAAAATTCAATACCAGGGCTTTAAAGTACGGGGACGTAAAAATACCAGGGTCGAAAACCAGGTTTTTAAATACTTAAAAGTATTTGGTAGGATATGAGGCGCACGTACCTCGCGCCAACGCGCCAAGCTACAGTGTCGAACCAAGTTGAAAATACTTGCATAGGAAATCGAGCCGTATTTTAATGCTATATAAGGAGCACAATCTTATACATGAAAAATACTTGGAAGTTTTTATTTATGAATACGAGTGTGCTCTTTATATACAATACTGTACGGACTATTTTCCTATGCAAGTATTTTCTTATCTGGGGCTTGCAAGTTTTACTTTTATAGACACTTGTAAGTTTTTTACACTCGTACCAGGGTGAGCAGAAGGATTTCGTTAGAGTATAAATTTAATTTGATTATAGGTTCTAGTAACCTAATTATAATACCTATAAGTATAACTACACACAAAAGCACACTTTAATGTAAAGTTTTATTAATTATTTAAATGCGTCTGTTCTGCAAACTCTGGAAAATGATTTTAAAGTTTTAAACTGTTTACGTTCACAAAATTACTATTAACTAAAATAATAATAATTATTATTGCTTTACTTTACAACAAAAAAGAATTATCAAAATCAGCCCTTAAACGACGAAAAAATCACTGAACAAACATAAAAAACGCATATGACCGAAATATATTGTTCGGTCGAATTGAGAACCTCCTTCTCTTTTGAAGTCGGTTAAAAATAATTCTAAGACAATAATCAATCATGTTCATATTTAGATAGGGTACCTACTTACTAGATATATTATTAAAAGTTCAAAAATTGGCTTTGAATTCAATACAATACACGCGGTCAAAGATGTATTAAATATCTAGATGGAACATCGAATCCGCGAAAACGTGTCAAAAATTTGTTGCCAACTGTTGGCCACAAATTTTATATCATTACGCACAGATTACGCACACACAGACAATAAATGAACGCGAAAACATCGCCTACACGCACACATGCTTGATAATGTTGCCTTGTTTTTTTTTGTTTTCATTGTAGGGCGACGCTCAATCTAGATATTTAAAACATCATTGACACGCGGTATAATTTTTAAAATGAGGTCACGGTCGCAAACGTTATGAGTTCACAATATCAAATTCACCACTGAACCTGAAACTGAACGCAAAAAACAATTCAAAACAAAGCTTTCAAGAATAATTTATCACCTCTTAAGTTTAAAAAATGTGTACGAATGTATACACACAATAATGTGTCTTTTTTCTAGAGTCCTAAGAGCCATGATTCACGAGACCCCTACCCGATGTTAATCGTGCGTCATGTTTATTATTCGGCTTTCTTCGTGAATACTCGGGCGGGCACGGCAATCCCCGCACCAAGTCTCGTCTCGTACCGAGCCCTCGAAAGAGCCCCGCAACCAGCCCCGTACGAGCCCCGCCGCGATAGCGAGGCCGAGGGACAAATACTTGCATAGCAAAACGATCCGTATCTCTATGGACTTTCCTATATAAAAGGTAGAAAATCGTATAAAGGGAAAATACGTCAAAAGTATTTCTTATTCGCAAATACAACAGTGTTCCTTATTCATAGAGAGATTTGGTTCGTTTTCCCATGCAAGTATTGTCGGCTGTCGCACCTTGGTTTCTGTTCACGTACTTAAATACTTTAATACTTGCAAGTATTTTCTGCTCGTACCAGGGCGCCGTACTTGCAAGTAAAGCCCTGGTTTTAAAATTTAAAACCTGGTATGGTAAATACGTCTCACCTCTACTGCTGTCTGTCTGAATCGAAATTGTGAATATTTCAGAAGCAAACTGGAACACGTAATTTTATTGAATTGATTGTATCTTAGTTTTCACTTCATACAAAATGCCTGATCATTTAGGAGATGATATGAGAAAAGTTAAAGATGATAAGGAAGAACCAGAAAAAGAAATCAAATGTAACTATCAACAGTTAGACGAAAGATCGATAACCTATTGTGTTTATATAAATTAATTAACAATAATGTTTTTAATTTGCAGCACTTGACGAGGGTGATATAGCACTTTTAAAATCCTATGTAAGTCATATTTTAAGTTCACTAAAATTAAGTAACTAATTCATGTGTTTCTTCAAAGGGTCATGGATGACTGGCAAATTTTCCATGGGCTTTGACTGTTTATTATTTTTTGAAGAATGATTATGTCGTAGTTACTACCCTATAGTTTAATATAATTATTATCCTTTTTTTTCTTTCCATAAATAACTACTCCTTATTACTACTACCATAAACTTGATCTTTTTGTTTTTGAATCCTTATGAATTTTGTAATTTTCACTTCACCCCAATAACTTCTGTTTGTGTAGGGTCAAGGGCAATATACTAAAATTATAAAAGAAGTAGAGGATGGAATTCAGACTGTGATGAAGAGGGTCAATGAACTGACTGGGATCAAGGAGTCTGACACTGGTTTGGCTCCACCAGCCCTATGGGATTTGGCTGCGGACAAACAGACACTGCAGAATGAACAACCGTTGCAGGTAACTTTATGTAAACTACACCATAAAATTACACATTTGTTTTTAACTAGTTTTTAAATATAGCATTGACAGGTGACTTCTATTAAAAGATGTCTGAAGCTAATAGATGTATGGATAAACTACTAAATAAGTTCATGATTGAAAGAATTGGGTATTGTTATAGCTGATTACATGAAAGGAAATCCATTGAAGGATAAAATGATGCAAGTAGGGAAATGTTGGATGTTGATTTCACATATTTTATTGAATTGATGTCCCTATATCTAGTGTCGGTAAAGAGCAGTTAGGGACATATCACAAAAGTGGTAAATGACAAGACAGGCATCAGTGAAAAAAGAGATTTATGGCTTAAAAGACTGAAGTTAATTTATGTAACAAAAGCAGTGTTATAAAAAGAATTATTAAATGTTCAGCTTGTATACCACTGCTATTTTATCGGTTTTTCTTCTTTGGCCACAAATGCATTAGTGATTTCATTTTCCTTACTGAAGTTTATAGGTACTGTTGACCAACAATTTTTTGTTGTTTTCTGAAAAAAAGATTATTAACAAGAATATTATCCAATAAATTTCAATTCCAGGTGGCAAGGTGTACAAAGATCATCAATGCAGATTCAAATGACCCCAAGTACATAATAAATGTGAAACAATTTGCGAAGTTTGTTGTGGACTTGGCAGATTCAGTAGCTCCCACTGATATTGAAGAAGGAATGAGGGTTGGGTAAGTGTGCCTATTATAACCATTTCTATGCCCTCATAGTTTTTAATTTATATTTTTATTTGCTTGTTGCATATTGTTTTTGTACACTGTTGGTTGGCTGGTTTCAAAATAACCTTCAACCTTTTGAACTTATTGCTTAATTTCATTTATGCTATGGTTTTTTTTTATATTTACTTGGGATTTGATTAGTGTGTGTGTGTCATCTTATGTAGATGGATTTATGGAGAAGTTCTTTGTTAAGAATTTGCTTTAAGTATGGCAAGTTCCAATAACTTCTCCTATATCAAAGATCGCTGACTTTTAGTTCAATACTTTTGAGTTTTATGTATTGAGATATGACTGAGAGCGACATTATTTTTGTTATAAAAATTAACATGGAATTTAACTATACCTGGTGAACATAATTCTAACCGAACTTTCTGACTGAATGTGCTTCTTTTCTTTCTTGAATGAACTTCTAACTGAATGAGTTAGGCTGAAGTCCACTGTACTTACTGGTCTAGAGCAAATTGATTAATTGATACGACTGTTCCCAATTATTCAGTCTTCTATCTGTGTTACTATACTAATAGGTTGATGGATATTGAGGTACAGAGTATAGGGATCACTTCACATAACATATTTGACTGTTGACAGTGTGGATCGCAACAAGTACCAGATACACATTCCACTGCCCCCGAAGATCGATCCGACGGTGACGATGATGCAGGTAGAGGAGAAGCCGGACGTGACTTACAGCGACGTCGGCGGCTGCAAGGAGCAGATCGAGAAGCTTCGAGAAGTCGTCGAGACTCCACTGTTGCATGTAAGTTTACTACCATTTAGTTTAGGCAGTGAAACTTCTCTAGCAAAGTGAAAAAAATTGCAACCATTTTCTTGAATGAAATGTCTGGCATTGCTTTACTGTCCCGGAGTGTTAAAAATTAACATACAAGCTTTTAATTTAATTATAAAAAATGTATATTTCCCGTAACCAATGCGTGGTTATCAATTTATCAATTATTTTATAATCAACAAGCAACCAATCATTGGTAGTTCTGTCCGCCATCATAAGAAATTTTGATATTGAGGCAGTTAAACCTTTGGTTCATCTACAATGGGGCAGAGTGGTTAATTGTGGAGCTTCAGCCCACCAGCAAAGATATTGTATCATGATGTAATGTTGTTCACAGCCCGAAAAGTTTGTGAAACTGGGAATCGAGCCCCCGAAAGGCGTCCTTCTGTTCGGGCCGCCCGGCACGGGCAAGACGCTGTGCGCCCGCGCCGTGGCCAACCGGACCGACGCGTGCTTCATCAGGGTCATCGGTGAGTTCTTGTACTAGATCAGACTTTCTCACAGTGAGTTATATTGCCCTCTTGCAAGACGCTGTGCGCCCGCGCCGTGGCCAACCGGACCCACGCCTGCTTCATCAGGGTCATCGGTGAGTTCTTGTACTATTTTCTTTTTATTGAATTAAGATAGCAAACGAGCATGCAGCACCACCTTCCGCTGCCGCCCATGACAACTGTGACCGACCCACGTCTCGTCCATGTCTCGTTCTAATTCGGTCGCAGATGCGTTGCTACCTCTGAGGACTGAGATGATCGCCTCTAAAAAAGTGTAACCGTCTAAACCGGCTTGTACTAGATAGAATCTGAGCCATTGTAGACTATGAGCAACACATAATAAACCGTTGAACTAGTTCTTCAAAGGCACCAACATGACAATGGCTACGTTAGCAATCCTGTGGCTCAGTTTTCGCTTGCTTACCAACTAACGGCCTTAACATCAACACTGTAATCAACACTAATAAACTAAAATACGAAATTCGCTATGTCAAAAAATTATCGCTCGAAACTTGCGCTTGCCACTAGACGAGCGATTCAAGAATAGACCCGGGTCATAACTCATGACCAAGCTGAGATGGGCAAAATGTATTTATAGTTATGGATTACACTTACGACTCTACATCTGGACTCTAAAATGTAATGTGAGTGTTCTTGGCGGGGGTATATCCGTGCCTCTTCCAGGTAAAATCTTAATCTGTAGTCATAATCATGATAAATAATATTTTACCCAAGTATCCTTTGTTTATTGTGGAGAGTATAGTAAAATTATTATATGAAGACAGAGCGCTGTTCCCATAGCGTCGCTCTGGTAAACCTCTCCTATAAGAATATAATGATTCGCTCTGGGATTACATTACTATTGCAGCCTATAGTAATGTTTCAAGTATGCGGTACAACTTATGTATTATCGAAATTAGAAGGAATTTGTGTCATGGCGTCCTCGAAGGCTAGTTGGTAATGAGCCTGCCTGCGGATCGAGAGGTCTCGTGTTTGATTACCGGCCAGGGCAAATATTTGTATGGCAGGTAAAAGTTTGATCACAGGTCATAGGTGCTAGAAATATTTTATTTAAGTTGTCTATGCCATTAAACTCGGGGAATCTGGGTGGGGGATGAACATGTTAGCATTTACTTATAACTATGTAAATCTCTCTCAGTTTGCTTTGGGACAACTGTCCTTTAGTGCCCAAAAACGATTTTTTAAACTGATATATTTTATATATTTTGATATATTTTGAGCCAGTCTATTTGTCGACTTTGAACTCAGTTATTTTACCGTAAAAAGTTAGTAATTTGAAGTTGGTTAATGAATAATTAAGATGGATATTCCCCATTAACCCCCCCCCCCCCCCCCCCCATTAAACGACCCCGATGGCGCAATGGTTAAAATGGTTAACACGCTGCGCCGGATCGCTGTTCCGAGGGTCCTGGGTTCGATTCCCAGCGAGGCGGAAATTTGAATGATGACTTTAAAATTCCGTTCTCGGTCTGGGTGTGTGTCCTTGTCTTGTGTGTTGTCCATGGCTCCCACAACACAGGGAATCCTAGTGTGGGGCTATGAGTGTGTAGCGTTATTTATTATTATTATTAAAACATATAATTCTGTATTGTACAATGGTGTATCGTGCAGGTTCGGAGCTGGTGCAGAAGTACGTGGGCGAGGGCGCGCGCATGGTGCGCGAGCTGTTCGAGATGGCGCGCAGCAAGAAGGCCTGCCTCATATTCTTCGACGAGATCGACGCCATCGGCGGCGCGAGGTATGTCTTGTGACTATAGGTTTGGTGGAATTAGGTGACTAGAGCGGGTATGTGGTTAGGTGGGTAAAGTAGGTAGGAAATCATGGATGCGTTTTCCGGCAGAAAAAAACAGGGGCTTAAAGTACTGACTGACAAATAATGATCTGACTATAGTTTTGATGTTAATAGCTGACAAGAACAGACATGTGGTCATCTGGATGTAGTACGTAGGAAGCTATGGATGTGTTTTCTGTCAGAAAAGAAGAGAGATTAAAGAAAGTACTGACTGATCATATTATTCCCCATTCTGATCTCAAGGCATCACTGGATGTTACCTGAAGTTATATTTTATCATGACTCAGTAACTAAATGGTTTGTTGGTGCATGACGTAATTTCTGATATGTACAGGTTCGACGACGGCGCCGGCGGCGACAACGAGGTGCAGCGGACCATGTTGGAGCTCATCAACCAGCTCGACGGGTTCGATCCCCGCGGGAACATTAAGGTAAACATTATTTGTTTATAAAGCTTAAGCTGCGGGTTAGCTGAAGCAGATATTTGAAGCTGGTGCTACTGCGCATGTTTGTAACGGTGAAAATCTTACACAATTTTTCTCCTAGCCTCCATTCGTACCGTGCTATAAGAAACTTCTTTCCAAAAAGATTTTACTATTACTCCGAACTGTGCTATAAAAAACTCCGTTCCAAAATGTTTTTTCTGTTACGACGGCCATAAAATCATTTTTGCAATATAACACCCCAGGTGCTGATGGCGACGAACCGGCCGGACACGCTGGACCCGGCACTGATGCGGCCCGGGCGGCTGGACCGCAAGGTAGATATACATTTAGTATGTGTAAAATAATTAGAATAATTGTAATATATTTGTAATACCTACTAGACTAGTAAAAGTTATGTACCTAACCTTAAAATTTGCACACCATAACTATGGTACATTGTGAGCTTGTAATATAGTAGTAAGATCTTTTGTTACCACAATTTTGGCAAATAAATATTCATTCATTCATTCAAGGTGGAGTTCGGGCTGCCGGACCTGGAGGGCCGCGCGCACATCTTCCGCATCCACGCAAGGTCCATGAGCGTCGAGAGAGATATCAGATTTGATCTGCTCGCGAGACTGTGCCCTAACTCTACGGGCGCTGAGATAAGGTGAGGTTTTGCTTAGCTACGCATATATTACAGTAAGGTCATTATAACTCGGCCGATCTGAGTATAGCTACGAGTGGCTGCGCAGATGTCGATTTTAAGGCCAAAATGTTGGTAAGAGGCGGGGAGTACGGGCGGTAGGATAGGTACGCCAATACGAAGTAGCGCATCACAAAACACTGTCATGGCCGCCGTTTTCTGATTGGTCAGTTACTGTACCTGCGCAAATATCTCGGAAAATGAAGTTCAGATCGGCCGTATTATAATGACCTTGCTGTAGTGATGCATGGTTTTTAAAATTAATTTTTTGGTTCAAATTGACCGCAATGTTAATTGTGTACACAAAATCTGTAAGTACTGAAAATGTGTGTTATTTAATATTTGTACAAACACAGTGCAAAGTTGATTTTTCTACCGAAAAGCCAATGTGTGTTGCAGCTCTTTTAGCAGATCCTCCTCGTCCTAATATTGCATATTGTTTGTTTCCATAATCTTAAAACAGTCTGTTAGTACCAAATATGTTTCTTTTTATTTAATACTGATATTTTAAAGCGGTGATTATGGTATTTAACGCAATAGAACATTTGAAAAATTATATTTTAATTTTTTACGTTTATGACAAACCAACTTTTTTTTTTGTTTTTTAATGCATACTGTGATTATCTACAAATATAAATATTTTAGCCTTTTGTAATAAGTCTTAGGAAATAGTAACATGCATATTGCATACGTGTATTTTGTTAAACAACCCTAAATAAAACAATTTTAGTAATAATAACGTATGTCGTTCGCCACAGGTCGGTGTGCACGGAGGCAGGCATGTTCGCGATCCGCGCGCGCCGCAAGGTGGCCACCGAGAAGGACTTCCTCGAGGCAGTCAACAAGGTCATCAAGTCCTACGCCAAGTTCTCGGCCACGCCCCGATACATGACCTACAACTAATTTCTTTATTACTTATAACAATATTATGTTACTTTACTTAATAAATATATTTGTATCAAATTATACTATGTAATTTGTTATTTCATTTTGTCACCTATTTTGATTTTTTGAATCTGTAAGTTTTTATAGACTCGCAACAAATTGTGAGGTCTGTTCTAGATATTACTCTATATTCAATTTAATAGTAGGCAAGATGTTTGAAATAACAGTGAGTGTTATTTTGAAGAAATTAAATTGGTTTTATCAAGAATGTATTACTTTTATTTTAGGAAATAAATAGGTACATAAAAGAAGCTTAGTGTTTTAATAATAATCATGAATTTTGATTTCCTAACAAAAAAAACTTAACTAAAAAAACAACGATTATTGGAAATAAAAAAGTATTGGCGCGAATCCAAAATCCATAATAATAGCCTTTGATGATCTAAATGTCTAGATGGAACAACGAATCCGCGCAAACGTGTCAAAAAATTGCGGCCAACTGTTTGCCGCAATTTTTATACCATTGTATCATTGATAACGCCCACATAGACAATAGACGAACGTGTAAAACATCGCCTGCACGCACATATTATGCATGATATTGTTGCTTTGTTTTTTTGTTTTCATTGTAGGACGCTGGACGACGCTCACACATTAGGGCTCATTCCCACGGAATACGTCTTTGACGATTCGACAAAAAACACGATACGTCTTGACGGATGGACGTTCACATTGAATACGGAATCGTGTTTTTTCACGATTCGTCAAAATATCCGCATTGAAGTTCACATTTATTTCGTGATTTAGCTCAGTTCAGATTGGTTCAGAAACACAATGGACGTGAATACTACAACGGATCTGTCATAATCATAAAACATTCACGATTCGTGATTTCTAAAAGACGTATCCGTCATAATCATAAAACATTCACGATTCGTGATTTCTAAAAGACGTATCCGTATTCGTCTTTTTTCACGATTCGTCAAGCGTGTGAACATGAGTATTTAAAAAGCATTGCCGCCGTCAAAAAAAATAACGAATCGTGAAAAAAGACGATTCGTGAAAAAAGACGATTCGTCCTCGTGTGAATGAGCCCTTTAGATCATCAAACATAATAGCATATAAAACTGGTAATTCAAAAAACATAATACATGCTTAGTTGAAATTCAGAGAAAGCTTGAATTGCACAAAATTAAAGAAAGAAAACATTTATTTCGCCATGGTAATATTCTTTCTGGTAACATTAAATGCTATTACAAACATTGGATATTTGTCACTTAGTAGGTTCCCCGCCTGCATTCGCCACTGAAATGAGGGTAGGGTAGCACATAGTGTTTCCATACTACCCTACAGTAGAGGAGAAAGTTTGAAATCGAAGTTTACGATAAAGAATACAGTTGGCGATCTTTAGACATTGCAATATCACATTTTTAAATAGTCTTCATAAAAATACTTCAATGCTTTGATATTGTAATTTCATAATATTTGTGATTGTATGTGTTCGATTTGATCGAAATTGCGAAGTGTCAAGATGTCTACGGTAAGTTGTTTCCTTTATGACTTGAGTTGCAGTTGCCGTTATTTTTTAATTTACGATTCCACTGGCTTTTGCTATTAATACCGCTACTTCTAACACAAAATTACTTAGTGGTTTCAGGGTAATAATTCCCCATACACAACCAAGAATCTGTAATTCAATCCAGACCAGGTAGTGTTTAGTGGGTAAGGCACGTAGGTTATACAAGCGTATTGCTTGTCGTGAGTCCCACATCACCAGAGCAGCCGGCTGCTCTGGTATGCATGAGCATTCACCACCTCCCTCCCCCGTTGTCCGGAGGGTTGTCCTATTCCATTTCTTCAGGACAGAAATAAAATCAGTTTGTTATCAGGCGCTAAAATTATATTAATAAAGAGAACGCTCATTCTAATGTTCTGTGTGTTTGTGGTCAGTTTACTGCTGAAAAATAAATGAACACTTTTATAACTGGAAGAACACTCAAAATTAGGTAACTGCATTATTTTCAGGACGCATACACCGATGTGGTAGAGCTGTGTGCAATGCTGCAGTGCCTAGGATTCAGCGTCAAATCTGTCGATACTACTGGCGATACCAACATGAGCCAAAATAGCGCTACCAGGACCGTTGTTATAAACTGCCAGGTTTGAATAAAGATATTAATTACGTAGGTAAATAAATAAACATATATCAGGGATTTTTTTGGTCAGTGGGGAATCTTAGCTGCATAGGTTCGTTTGTATGAAATATGAAATATAACATTTCGTACGTACCTTTTGTAGGTTGCAGTGAACTTTATCACATTACCTACTAAGTAATTATCACATTACTTTCAAGCAAAGGCAGACACGTGTATAGCCTCGCCGTGTGCAGCTGTGTATGGCTTAAAATATTGTGCCATAATTTGTTATATTTTCTGCAAGTTACGTATCCACCTAATAATTTGTACGTTACTCAGTCTTCAGGCCTACACGTGGTTCTGGAAAGCGGGGACGCCACTTGCTCTTGTCCGCCCAGCACAAGCCAACAGAACAGTGGCTTCTGGCAAGTATCTGGAGTGGCTGGCGGGAAGCAACTGAGTAAGGTAAACACAATCCTTTCCGTAAGTATATAAATTAACGAAGAAAATAACGCAATGTATGGAATCCAATTAATAAATAACGGAATGTCATAGAACGTCAACAATAAAATAATGGATTCTGTAAAAAATATTATCTTTTCATCTCAGGAATATGGCAGTGCGTTACTTGGGTCTCTTCCCCGCGCGCATCGAGAACGCCTCACCAAGGAACTGCAAGACATGGTTCGCTGTATTCAAGAAAATAACGAGTCCGATATAGACAAATCCAAAGATAGAGGAAATGTGGGAAATAAGTCGGCAAGCATGATCGAATTAAAAACGCCTGAGAAAAGGTAAATTTTTATTATTGACAGAAAAGTATAGACACGACCTTAGGCTCGTAATACCATTCAGAGTATTTCAGAGCAACATTCCTTTTTTAAACAAAATTTACCTAACTTCGTATAACCTTGTTTACGTTTGAGTTAAATAATTCTGGTTAAATTTGACTAACTGTTTCAGACACATAATGAAACCCGAGACGCCAACGAGATATCGTTCGCTAGACACCCTAACCGGGATAAGTAAACAAGCATCTGAATCACTACCAGCTCCTGGAGCCTTACAGAAACAACTTAGAAACAACAAAGAAGCTGAGGAATGCTCCGCTGACAAAAAAGTAAACATTATTTGTTTATTATACTCTTTTATTACTTGACACAGCGTGCAAAAATTACAAAATAACAGAAATGCGCGAAGGCAAAAACGTCTCACGATATTGCAACATGTTACGGCTCATTCACACGAGGACGAATCGTCTTTTTTCACGAATCGTCTTTTTTCACGATTCGTTATTTTTTTTGACGGCGGCAATGCTTTTTAAATACTCATGTTCACACGCTTGACGAATCGTGAAAAAAGACGAATACGGATACGTCTTTTAGAAATCACGAATCGTGAATGTTTTATGATTATGACGGATACGTCTTTTAGAAATCACGAATCGTGAATGTTTCTGAACCAATCTGAACTGAGCTAAATCACGAAATAAATGTGAACTTCAATGCGGATATTTTGACGAATCGTGAAAAAACACGATTCCGTATTCAATGTGAACGTCCATCCGTCAAGACGTATCGTGTTTTTTGACGAATCGTCAAAGACGTATGCCGTGGGAATGAGCCCTTAATTATTGGTTTCTCTGTCCTAGTATTGTCACTTCAATATTTGAAAAATAACTCGAAATTGTGAGCACTCAGACTCAGGTTTTCAGGGCTAACATGGTTGTATTTTTTGTTTATTTTTTATTACTCTTTTAGATACAGTCAATGTGCCAAAGACAAAGTACATACACGCTATCTTCAACTTCTGGGAGCATGAGAAGGAGTAATAAAACATCGAGGTAAGATCTCCTTGAAGAAAATTTAAATATTGCAATCATGGTTATTTTTATACTATTCATAAATGACACTATCTAATCCAATCTAAGTTCAATTTTGAACATTCAACATAATTGACGACCAAATGTAGAGACGGATTCGACATCCTACTTCCTACTAATATTATAAATGCGAAAGTTTGTAAGGATGTATGTGAGTGTGTGTGTGTGTTTGTTGCTCTTTCACGCAAAAACTACTGAATGGATTTTCGTGAAACTTTGCAAATTGTAATATAAGTACCTTAGACATCGGAATAATATAATTTGTTAAAATTTATAGAGATTTTTGAAGGGACTGGTTACCCGAAGCGAAGCAAGGGCGGGTTTACTAGTACGATATATCGATGCGATGATGATTTTTATGTTTCAGCCCCATTCAAGCACCTCCAAATAAGAATATATTAGAAAATTTGATTTCTGCTGAAAAAGCAGCTGAAGACGTACTAAATAAGTTATCGTCAGTCATCAGGGAGATGACGGATGATGGCAAGAATGATTCAATGTCTTCTCTAGTACTCGATGTTTCAAAAATATCGATTCTGAAGGTAATATAATGCTATTTGAGTGCCCTACATTAAATACTAGCGAGAGATACCCATTCATTTGCACATTATCTTTATTAGTAAGTTGCCAACGTTGGATAAACGTTGAAAACGTATCTTTTCCAGGGTGGAGAATCATCAAAGCTTCACTTTGCATCGAGTCCAAACCTATCTGATATTGTAAAAGATAACATGGGCAGTAAACTTAAAAGAGGGGAAAGCGCGTCAACTTCAAATCTAGTATCTGCTAAAACAATGTCTAAAGATGGAAACCCTTCTAGATTGCGAAGAATATCTCCAAATATTTTTAAATTTAAGAGAGACACTCCCGGGGGTTCTAAAATCGAAAAGCTTAAAAGTGAAGACAAGAAGAGCAGTAAATTTAGCAGTAAATATATTTTAAAGTAAATTGCAAGTACTCTACAATTTGTAATAAGTAGTCGTCACTCATGCTTTATTTTTCTTTTACAGGTTTATTAAAACCGAAAACCTTGGTGCCCGCTAGAACATCTAAATCCATAACAGATGCTAGTCCAAATCTTAGTGCTACCCGGAAAAAGTATAGTCACGTAAAGTCAACTATACCAAGACCAGCAAGTAAAAAAGACTGATCAAGTTATCTGTTTTGAAATTGAATTTCTGCATATTTATCTCCTGTCCGCAATCATTATTCACGCTAATTAAATGTTAAGCAAAAACCCAAGCCATGGTCTTTAATTTGTATTAAAGTACTAGCTTTTGCCCGCGGCTTCGCCCGCGTGGAATTCGTTTATATCGCGAACCGGGGAAGTGGGGGAGAAAGTACGTCATCAACTATCTTCCTGGGAAAATTCATCAAAATCGTTGTTTTCATACAAACTTTCATCCCCTATTTCAAGCCTTTAGGAGTTGATTTAAAAAAAAAATTAGCCTATGTGTGACTCTGGGTCTTCAAATATTTTCATTCCGAATTTCATCCAAATCGGACTGGTGGTTTAGTCGTGAAAACGTCACAGACAGACTTTCGCATTTATAATACTATGTGTGTGCCCGCTACTTCGTACGCGCAGGAGTTTATTCCGCGTAACTCCAGATCCCGCGGGATTTCCAGGAAGACAGACTTGTTAGTTTTATATTAATGTTTGTTTAGAAGCTATTTATACCCCATACGCGAAGAAGGTTTTCCCGCGTAAATTCCGATCCCGCGGGATTTCTGGGATAAAAAATATCCTATATGTTAATCTAAGTTGCCCTCTTTGTGTGTGCCCGCTACTTCGTACGCGCAGGAGTTTATTCCGTGTAACTCCAGATCCCGCGGGATTTCCGGGAAGACAGACTTGTTAGTTTTATATTAATGTTTGTTAGTTTTATATTAATGTTTGTTTAGAAGCTATTTATACCCCATACGTGAAGAAGGTTTTCCCGCGTAAATTCCGATCCCGCGGGATTTCTGGGATAAAAAATATCCTATATGTTAATCTAAGTTGCCCTCTATGTGTGTGCCAAATTTCATGAAAATCGGTTCAGTAGTTTTTGCGTGAAGGAGTAACAAAGCTATTTATACCCCATACGTGAAGAAGGTTTTCCCGCGTAAATTCCGATCCCGCGGGATTTCTGGGATAAAAAATATCCTATATGTTAATCTAAGTTGCCCTCTATGTGTGTGCCAAATTTCATGAAAATCGGTTCAGTAGTTTTTGCGTGAAGGAGTAACAAACAAACAAACAAATACACAAACTTTCACATTTATAATATTAATAGGATACCACACAAACAAATACTAAAACTTAAAAATCACACACTCAGTAACGAACTTAATAATCAGAAGACTCAGAATTTGAGCAACTTATCATCAATTTTTCAACTTCTTTTTCTAGAAAATCCTTTTTATCTAAAGATTTTTCAGGTCTTGACTTCGACATTTTTTTATCAGTTGTCGTTTCTCGTTCCTTGCTAGTGGGTCTTTTAGACGTTTGGCCTTTAAATTTGTCAAAGTGAATACTTGCTGGGTACATAATGCTTTCTATTAGATCATCTTTTACAGTTTTCTTATGATTATTTTCAGCCCTAACATGATTGTGTTTTCTAACACGTTTTTTAAATTTATCGCTTTCTTTACGTGAACCTATATTATCATCGTCACTAACCACTGGTCTAATTTTTGCATCTGCTGTTCGTAATCTTTCATTAATTTCTTTTTCCTGGCTTCTGGTAGTCAGTTCTCTTAGAGTAGCTCTTTTGACAGTGTTTAATTTTTTTCTTTCTTTTTTAGCCAATTTGAGGCAAATAGTAGCTTTTGGATAACCATTAAATTGCTGATAACAATCTCCCTTTTCAAGAGCAGTAAAGTTATTTATAAACCTTCTAGGGTGTATGTCATCAGGTGTATCTCTTAGTAAAACATAAGCTTTTTTAAGGAATGTCTTTTTATCAATTGGATTCTGCATGTGGAAGAAATTTTCTAATTGTTCTAGGTTTTTTAATCTCCTGATCGCATTTTTCTGGACAATATTATATGATACAACTGCCATAAGAATAAAGGATGGTTCATTACTTAAAATGTGATCCCACAGTATCAGCCACTCTGAACAAGTTAATATTTCACTAAAGGCAGTTTCTAAAATTTTTAAAGCATAAGTTTGGCTAGTTACTCCCATTGTACAATAATGATCAAGAAGTTGTTGATCATGTTCACCAAGAATGTTTTCAATCATTGCTAAGATACTTATAGGTGGAAAAGGTGCATATTCAAACCACAGCTGGCACTGATTCAGAAGAACTGTAGCTACACATTCAAAAAGTAAAAGTGGATCTTTCTGCAAAACCTTCACAAAAGGGAAAACAAAGCCAGGTAAAAACTTCATCACACCGAAAAGTGGACACCAGTGTGCAAGACAAGATAGTAGTCTTTTCAAACTTTTGAGAGTTACAGAACTGTGTATTGTGAATTGCTTTTCTATATCCTCATAAGCTGAATGGATGCCTTTGTCTAGTAGGCTTGAGTAAGCTGTTCTATTCCTTGGCGTAGAAAGGAGTGATCTCCATATTATTGAACGAAATTTGTCTGGATATTCACCATACTGCATCAAAATTCTTCTTAATCGAGCACTTTCCATGCAAACTCTCATCTTTTGCTCTACTTCAGCTTTAGTTGGAGATTGAGCTGTTCTAGGACTATGCTCTGTGTAATTATGTGTAGATGTTGTAGTTACATGTTCCACTTGCACTGGTGTTTTAGATGATTGTTGAGCCAAATCCATGACATTTGAAGTATTATAAATGTTTATTTCACCCAATTGAAGAATGCATAGAAAGTATTTTCCGGTAGGGCTTACTACAAATTTACGAATCCCTGAAGATTCAGAATGTATTCTGTGAATAATCTTAGATACTTCTAGATCCATGAAATATAAATTGCAATCACTGCTCAATATTGCAAGAATTTTGTTTGCACCTCCATCAAACATTTGTGGAACAAATGCAATCTGTTGGGCACCTGTTATATTGTATTTTGTAAGATCTATAGATTTCAATGCTTTCCATGTGTCCATACTAAACAGGATTAGTGTTGTGCAAAGTCCTGCCATTGCCATTGCTCGACCATTCATGGTGAAAGCCAAGTTTTTCATGTGTTTTAATTCACTTGGTATTATCTGTTTAACAGACTTCATGGTCTCATGTTTCCATATTTGTACTGTATCATTCTGAAAACATGCAACTAAGTGGTCCCCAGCAGGGGTAAACAAGATCTGCTGTATTTGAGCACCTGGGTATGTGTTTAGAGTGAAATATTTGGTGTAATTCTTTAATTCCCACAAAATAGCTTCTTGCACACTTGCTGTTAGTAAATTGTTGATTTTAGCGTTTGAAAACGAAATATGTTTAACTGGCGCCGTATGCCCATTTAAAGTAAGCGAAACACAACCAGTTTCAACATCCATGAAATTTATATCATACTGTTTAGCATTAGCAAGAACCAGTACATCTTGTTTGGTCGGGACGAATTGTAGCGCAGTACAAGGACTCTTACTGGTCAATTTCCAAAATTTTAGTTCAGAAAAATCTAAGATAAAAATATTTCCGGCATAATCGGCACACGCTAGTTTCTCGTGTGCGTCATCAAAAACAGCGGAAGAAAATCGTATGCGACGATTTTCTCCGTTCGATCCTCGAACGGTATGATGCAATTGCAATATTACACCGTCTTTTGACTTTGTTTTTATTTTGATATCAAATTTTTCTACATTACAATGTTGATCATTTATTTCTTCCATTCTTACCTTCCAGAACTTATTCTAATGAATCCAAATAAACAAAATCACATTTCATTTATTGCTTTCATTGCGAACTTAAACATAATAATTATTTTTAAAGTTATTTTATTTTGAAATTTGGCGGAGTCAAAACAAATAAAACTATGGAGACGGTTAAACAGATTACGTAAACGTTAGACATAGACTAGGTAGCTGACTGACCACAGACCTATAAATATACAAATAGGCCGCGTTCCGTAATTCAATACGTGAGATCAAAACCACTCAAAACGTTCAATTTCTATGAATAAATGGTAGTTTAGGTTGAATTACAGAACGCAGCCAATAAATAAGGTGAAATTGTAGGATTAGGTATTTAATAAACACTATACAATGGGATGAGATAGTGGCTAACCACCCTAAGGCTTCCTAGTCTTCCTACCTCGTCTGTTGGTTAGAGGGTTGAAAAGCGGGCAACCCACCTAGTCTGTGTAGCTAACGACGCAGATTCAAATTTTTCCGTGTTGATAGGTGTACACCAACCCTATTGGCAATGAAACCAACGAACCCAATGAACCCAATTGGCATTGAAAACTATGTTGAAAAATCTGTGATTTGAAGTTTGACAGCTGACTTGATTGACAATATTGACATCTTTCATCTTTGATTAAAATACGGCAATTCGAGTCAAATTGAATTTGATTTGATTGATTTCGCTTCGGAAAAGAGCAAAGCAAACAATATACTTCTTCCTGTTTCTTACAACTTTTATATTATTCCCATTACATCTGAAGGCATCAAGTGTTGTTTTACCGGGTGATGTTTATTGTTCCTATTTGAATCATGGCAGGTACGTAAAATAACCTTAGAAGGCATACTGGAAAAATCCAAAAATAAATAGTAAAATTCTGCGTAACTAAATAATTTGATACATATATTTTTTATTAGAGAACCAAGATATTCCGATGGATAGTGAGGCAGGTAATGTGAAGGAAGCATCAACAGTAGAGAATGGTGATGACACCAGAGACGAGGTGGGTTCCCCGCCGCCACCTGCGACGCCGCCGGCTGCTGAAGAAGACACCCAGGAGCTGATTATCGTGAATGAAAACACGGAGGAACTGGATTTGAACCATGGCAGGATTGGTAAAATTGAAAATCTGGAGCCCTTGAAGAACCTAGAAAGGTAATTTTTAATGAATGATCAACATGCACAAAATTATCAAGCCTTATTTACCATTGTCTTGGACACATTTGAATTCTATTGGAAGCTTTTTTAAAATTGACTATCATTATTTTTATTTATGATTATATCAATCATCCTTAGACAATACAGACATCTCAAGGCCTACACAAATAAACCCTCTTTCCAAGAGGAAGCCTAAATGAAACAGTCATAAGTTATGATGATGTAACATGTTATCTGTTTGTAAAACACAATAACAATATGCATAACATTATGGTGCAATAACAATGTGAAGGTGACATAGGCAATCGGCAAAATTATTTTGCACTATAGACAATTTTGGCCATATTATGTTCAATGGCACACTCAATGTCAATTAAATAATCAAAAAGCATTTTAATGATTTTGACACCCAAAATCAAAAGAAATTGCAGTAAACCTATATGCATAAAGCATAAAGACTATACTCAGCTTACGGAAAAAATGTGCATATACATAAGAAATTAACAAATCAAGGTGAGTGTTACTTCAGTTACAGTTTAGAGAATCTGAGGCTGTCCTGACAATTACACATTAAAATTGATAATTGTATTGCTCTGATACATAGTCTGAACTTGTCTGTTACTCAGTAAAGGAAGAGTTTTATTAATATTGATGATATCATATCTCCCTGGAGTTTTTATAGGGAGTTAAAATACCTAATGTTTTCTCCAACTGGTTTTATTTATGAGGAAAAGCAACTTTTCCTTTAGATCCTTATGAGATGAATCAATATTGACCCAAAAAAAGGAATCACATGATGCCAATAAGTTAGTGACTCATCACACACCCATAATGATGCATCACAGCATCACCCAGATTTTTATTAAGAAAGGTTTTGTATTATAAGTATGTTGTTAAAAAAACTACATTACATTGAATGTCTAAAACATAGTAAAAGAGTATATATCACATACTAGTTGAATTCATGATAACTTTATACCAAAAGTAAATGCTTAAAATATGTTAATAAAAATATTATTATAAAAACAAAAACCCGACTGCTTACAAAAGAACTCAAAAGAAAAAAACAAGTGTCACAATATCAACATAAAATACTTCATGGTGAGGCAGTCTTTCACAATCTTTCATTTGATACCCATATTGCTAAGATAACAAAAAAACTCAAGATTATCCCCTCTTTTTCTTCCACTTTCGGGCGCCATTTTGAAAATTCATATAGCCTGTGACACTTCCACAGTTCTGACGAATTTAATGATACCTCATTTATGTCGAAATCCGTTAAACCGTTTGGGCTGTGGGGCGACACGAATAAATGGACATACATACAATTACCTACATACACTCGAAAAACATAACCCTCCTTCTGACGCAGTCGGGTAAATAGTAACAAGAAATGCTTTAAAATATTAATTGTTTAATTAACAATAGTGCATGATTTTAAAAAGTACAGATGGAGGTGATATATTTTTTTAACAATGTTAATAACTATCTCAAGATATAATGGTGTTGTAGAAGAATGTTTCTGTAACTTTAAAAATTTTTTTTTCAGGTTGTATCTACGTTGGAATCTTATAAAGAAGATTGAGGGTCTAGACACCCTGTCTACCCTGGTGGAGCTTGAGCTTTATGACAATCAGATCACAGTTATTGAGAACCTGGACAGTTTAGTTAATTTAGAGTAAGTATCGGCCTGTATTTTTTAAGGAAAAAGGCTATATTTTTGCGGAGGTTAGAAAATATATTCTATAACCATTGAATGGTTGGTTAATTTGAAATATATGCCATTTCTGACGCCGTTTTTCTCTTTGTTATCATAACACCTTTCCTAAATTATGATATCATCTAAAACTGACATACATAAAATAAAGTACCTACATTCTGATTCTGAATTAAAAAAAATTTTTGTGATTTGTTATATGATATCTGTTCTAATAAGTTTTGCTTTTCTTTTTCAGGATACTAGACTTATCATTCAACAGAATCAAAGAAATTGCTGGTTTAGACAAGTTGAACAACTTAAAAAAGCTATTTCTCAGCTCAAATAAGATTACAGAGATCAATAATGTGAATCACTTGGCCAAGTTAGAGCTGCTGGAGTTGGGGGATAATCGCATAAGGGTATGTCCTCTATTTTGTAATAATTGTTTAATTTTTATGAACTATCAATAAAGTGAATGACAGAGTTGTTATTTAAAGTGATAAATCAAGTGAGATAGACTTGAGATAGTTAAAAGATTTATCTTTTATTTTTCTTGTTCATTGGCAGTCTCAGATAATAGTATCATTTTTAGTGAATTTTATAAAGAGCAAGGGGGAATGAGTATAAACAGTTATATAAATAACCTACCTACAAATTTTAAGTGATGAGATAAGTAAAAATTGCTATAATCGTTGGCATAGTTAAATACACACAAAAATACATGAAAAACATTTATTTGTCATCATTTAATATTTGCTCCATTTTGAAACTATTTTGAAAACTCCGTTTTGAAAGCTGGGCAAGGAGAGCAGAGCACTACCAGCTGTGTTAAGGGACCTCATCTAAGATTATTTTCTCTTATCTTCAAATCACATAATAAGCAAGATTCTTAATTTTTCAGGAAATCAAGAATTTACAAGGCATGAAAAATTTAAAGCAACTATATCTAGGCAAAAATAAGATAACCAAAATACAGAATTTGGAAGATTTGACCAATTTAGAGATCCTCGTGTTGCAAAGTAATCGACTGACCAAAATCGAAAATCTAGAGCAGTTGACCAACTTGGAACAGCTGTATCTATCAGAGAATGGGATAACCAGCATTGAGAACTTGGATAACCAAGTGAAGCTGCAGACATTGGACCTGGCTGTGAACAGGATTACAGTCATCGAAAATGTCAGGCATATGAATGATTTGGAGGAGTTATGGGTAAGTAATACACAACATTGTTGTTTTTCTACTAATTTGTACTAGCAGAACATAATTCCAATACCGATGCTTAATTTTTATAAATATACAGTTGTACAATATTCACCTTATGGTGTAATGATGATTATGTTGACATTCATGCATTTAACCAACTAAGTAGGTAAAGAGCTGGCAATATTCATATGTTTATTTGCCTCCTAAAATCTTAATGTATATAAAAGCAAAGGGTCACTCATCACAAAATATTGAAAACCTCTCAACATGTAAACATGAAATTTGGTAGAGAGGTAGTTTATAGTTTGTAGACTCCACTAACACTGGATTTTGTCATATTCCACTAAAAAGCGGGACAAATAGGAGACAAGAGTTTGTTTAAAAGTTACTCAAAAATACTTCCACGCAGGCTTAGCTGCGGGCAACAGCTAGTCAATAATATATTAAATTATTTTTATTGTAAATTACTTGTACTTTTGTTTTCCAGTTGAACGACAACCAGATAGCAGACTGGTCATCGGTAGACCACCTGAAAGACAACAAGAACCTGGTGACGGTCTACCTGGAGCGGAACCCGCTGGCCTCGGACCCAGCGTACCGGAGAAAGCTGAAGCTCACCCTGCCGTCACTGCAGCAAATCGATGCCACTCTGTGTAGATAAGAACTGACTCTCAGTAGCCTTGGGTAGTACCACTTCTAGCAGACTGCGGTATGGACAAAACAGGTGTTTCAACGCCTGTTGACATCTGACAAAATTAACTGATTTAACAGCTGTCAAGCACATGATAATTGGTCAATTTATAAATTCACAAATAGTTTCAATATTCAAGTTAAGATTTCTGAGCATTTGAGCGCGCATTACCATAATAAGCTTAAAAATCAAAACTACTCAATATGTATGCTATGGAAGTTATCAACATTTAAAGTCGTGTAATTTTTTACTTGTACACAATTTTTTTTTAAATATTAAAATTCGTATTTTATAAAAAAAAAATCTCCGACTATGCACTTATGGCTGACTGACTATATTACCATTAAAAACCATTTAATGTGATGCATTTTAGTTGGCACGCTGTTTTGTTCATACTAAGATTATATACCTATGTTGATTTCATTTGCATATCAGTTTGTAAGTACCAATAGTTGAGGTCATTTATATTCATTTATGAAGTAAATACTTGGTCCATTTATACCTAGAAGTTACTCTGTATACTTTCTTACGTGTACATAAAATTTGTACTGGGTACACAATTATTGTATGTTTGTATGTTAGTGTTCTATTCATTCGGATTGTAGCTTGTTGTATTGTTTAGTATTATTAATATTAATAAGGTATGAAATTAAGATTATAATTACATTACATTTTTTTTAATAAAATTTCAGCATATTTAAAAATTAAATGTTTTTAAAAATTAAATAAACTGATTACAATAATATTTTTAATTTTGATTACAATTAACTAAAAAATATATATAATTTTTTAATGTGTCTGTCCTACCCTTTTATATTTATGTAATGTTGCTGTAAGTAAAATTTATTTATGTACCTACTGTAACTGAAGTCCATGTAAGTGCCTAAACCAACTGAAATTGAATTATCGTAAGAATATTAGTCGTGGTCGCCGTAGATATCATGGGTAGTATTGTTACCTAAATAAATTTTAAACCCATTGTTTGAGAGCGATGTATTACGTAGATGGTATAAGTACATAAATTATGTATTGTGGTTGTATCGATGTAGGATATAATTTGTTGTTGTTAATTAATTTAGTGGTATGTTTTAGTATAAAAACGGCAGCTTAGTTATAATTTTGTTTCACGGACTAGAAAACAAAGTGTGAACAAAGAAAACAAACAAAATATTCCTATTCATAAGTTAATACATCACACACACATTTATAACAGACAGTCAGTTAAAGTAATAATTTCATTTTGTGTAACTACACTAACTACGTACCAATAAATGTTAGAACCCAAAAAGTTACCAACGCAAATTTACCAATAGGGTTCCCTATGCAAGTAACCTTAAAACCGTTTTTAAATTTATTTATTATTATTAATCTAATAAAATTAAAAGTTAACATTGATAACGGAACCCTACATGTGCGAATCCGACTCGCACTTGACCGGTTTTACAAATTTTTTTGATAAAAGTTCGTTCAAATTTTTCCTAGTCCGTGTTGTATGTGTCAGTTGCGAAGACGCGGGCGTTGACGAAAGTACCTGGTTTACAACAATCGTGGGTACTACGTCACCGTCGCTCGTATTGCATGATTTCATTGTAGTTTTATGTCATGTCAATTATTTTCGTATGTAATTATGATCATTTATATTATTTAATACAGTTAAACTAAGTCGTTGTATTTGTAATTAAACACTTCATTAATGGTATGTAGTGTTTTTTTTTTACTTTTTTGGCATCACACTACCTACTCGGTTTTAAACATACTAGCTGTCCTAATTCCCAGATTGTTGCTTACTGAGTTTTAAGACAAAATTGCGCGCGCCCAACACACAGCTTAGACATTGTAGGAATACTTAAAAGGAATTGCTCAAAAACTTCGCGTAATATTTTTTTAGGGAATTAAGGTTTCAAAGGAACAGGCAAGCATCACTCCGACCGACCGACTTAGAACAAGACACAAATAGACAAGGGTGGTATTTAAGTAAGTCCAGTTAGCCAGTAGTTGTTAAATATTAGTTAGTTAATTTAGTTATTCTTTGTTCATTATGTATGAGGACTTGGGACTTGAAATATAAGAGTCTCGTTCCGGTGAAGCGGTGAAGATGCCACCCTTGTGGACTGAGATAGTCGTATCTAAAAATGTGTCCCGGTTCCACACCTTTCTATCCGGAACACAATAGCTATTAAATGGGGGTAGAATGCTACCGAGTACCTTGGCGAGCGGCGGTACTTCCTCGGGTGACTAGGCTCTTACCACCATGATAATTCGTAAAGGTTCCTCCTTCACCTGCGGACCCTGCGGTTTTGCGTGAATGTGAGTGAGCAGCTTAGTGAGCTGTACTCCGTGATGGGTGAATCGTTTGCCCATGATTACATACCTATATTATGCCCTCTACCCGGCTGGGTCTGTAGCCCGCGCATGTTTCAGGCAGTCAAGGAGCAGCGCGCGTGCGGCGTCGCCCGGCCGAGTGCTCGCGGCGCTCCGTCGACCGTCCTCAGCAAAGTTAACTTCAGTCTGTAAATACTTGTACCTACGAGACTGTTGGGGCTCCTAAATGGATAATATTTCTCCAACAATTATCTTATTTTACACTGATACTTAAACGTTATATTTTGTATCTATCGCCGTATCGCAAAGGTGCCATAAAAATATAAGGAACTGTTTCACCACTTCCTGATAAGTCCCCAATAGCTTATCAGGAAATTGCTGTCACATAAACTACAACTTTTGGCTTCACAACAAAGATACCTTACCTTAGGTAGTTAGGTAGTTAGTTACGAAAACAACTTTCCATACAGAGAAAAAAGAATTCATCTTTATAGGGTTCCGTACCCAAAGGGTAAAACAGGACCCTATTACTGAGACTTCGCTGTCCGTCCGTCTGTCACCAGGCTGTATCTCATGAACCGTAATAGTTACACAGTTGAAATTTTCACAGAAGATGTATTTCTGTTGTCGCTACAACAACAAATACTAAAAAATAGAATAAAATAAATATTTAAGTGGGCGCCCATACAACAGACCACATTTTTTTGGCTTTTTTATACATAATGGTACGGAACCCTTCGTGCGCGAGTCCGACTCGCACTTGGCCGATTTTTTTAAATATTTTTTACGTAGTACTTAAATGTCATTATATTCCTCATAAACAGACGCATTTATTGTGATTTTTTTGGTGTGCGTGTGGATTGAGTGAGCACCCTAAATAAAATTAATAATATTATGCTAGTTATTTAGTAAAAGTATAGAAACAATTGTAAAAGCAATCTCACAATTTGTAAAAAGATAAAACGCGACATATATCAGTTAATGTATGCTCACTCAGTTCTCACCTAAGACCACTCTGATCTATGAATCCGTGAAGGATACATTTAAAATTTGTGTACTAGCTTTTTGTAAAACCTTTGTAAAGTTGTCGTTTTTAGATACCAATCGCCTACTGCCGTATAAAAAAAGTTACAAATGCTTTCTTATGCTCACTCAATCCACACACTTTGAAAAGACCCGATTTCCTATAAACCAACTTGAATTAAATTTTGTCATATATCTCGATTTATTTAAAGGTATTTATATGAATTTGTAAAACACAAAACGAACCATAAAGCTTGCACGTTTTTAAATAATTTATTATTTTAAGTGCTCACTCAATCCACACAATTCTGAAAAGTAATAAGCACTTATATCTTTGAATTGATAGGTAGTTATAAAGATATAAATTGTTCAAGTTTTAGTAAAAATTATTACAAAAAGTGTGCCATTTCGAATTCTTGTTTTTTAGTTTAGTTTAAAAGATATTAATTTGTTAATGTTTCAATGACAATCTACCACACTGTAGGGTTGTCACGAAGAACTTTTTTCACCACGTTTAATCCTTACTACAACGACCGCCCCCTGACCCCAGTCTACGAGAAGTTTTGTTTTGAAAAGGTCTTTTAACGATTATTCGATTCACACGATTCATTTGATACCCATATTGCCAAGATAAGAAAAGATCCAATCCAATTAAATATACTATTCACCTCGTATAGATATTTATGAAAATGAAAACTTAATTTGAAAAAAATTTCTTCGTGACAACCCTACAGTGTGGTAGATTTTCATTGAAACATTAACAAATTAATATCTTTTAAACTAAACTAAAAAACAAGAATTCTAAATGGCACACTTTTTGTAATAATTTTTACTAAAACTTGATCAATTTATGTCTTTATAACTACCTATAAATTCAAAGATATAAGTGCTTATTACTTTTCAGAATTGTGTGGATTGAGTGAGCACTTAAAATAATAAATTATATAAAAACGTGCTACCTTTATGGTTCGTTTTGTGTTTTACAAATTCATATAAATACCTTTAAATAAATCGAGACATATGACAAAATTTAATTCAAGTTGTTTTATAGGAAATCGGGTATTTTCAAAGTGTGTGGATTGAGTGAGCATAAGAAAGCATTTGTAACTTTTTTTTATACGGCAGTAGGCGATTGGTGTCTAAAAACGACAACTTAACAAAGGTTTTACAAAAAGCTAGTACACAAATCTTAAATGTATCCTTCACGGATTCATAGATCAGGGTGGTCTTAGGTGAGAACTGAGTGAGCATACATTAACTGATATATCTCGCGTTTTATCTTTTTACAAATTGTGAGATTGCTTTTACAATTGTTTCTATACTTTTACTAAATAACTAGCATAATGTTATTAATTTTATTTAGGGTGCTCACTCAATCCACACGCACACATTTTTTTGCTAAATGGATTTTTGGAAGGATTTAATTCACAGTTGAAATGGATAGATGGCGGTGTTGATTTACTAAAAAAACAAACAAGCTATTGGAGACATCGTAGTGCTATTGTAAAAAATACTTTATTGAATGAGCATTTGCTGAGAGCATATAAAAGTGCATAGTAGGTACTTATAAGTAGAAAATTAAACAATTGCACAATATATCTGCCAGTTCAGCTAGTACGAGTATTTATTATTTATGAGTTGGTTATCTATAGATTTATACGTCAGTAGGTATATTGGTTAGACTTATTCATATTTTATTTATTTTTATTTATTTATTTTTTTAGTAACACCTTATTCTAGGGTATACAAGGGCAAAAACATAATGCCTGATGGCATTCTCTACCAGTCAGCCCTGGGTAGATGTTGAAAAGGCAGATAGTAGGTGTACGAACTGTGAAAAAAAGAGTAATATTAAGTGTGAGTATGAAGAACTTAAATTAACTTTAAATTTTTTATGCATGTTAACGAATTCTACACCCACCATTTTAGTATATCCAATTGTTGGGTCCTGATTTTTAATTTATTGTGATAGCTTTGTTGGAAAGTGAGACACATTGCAAAAAAAATATTATTTATTAGCTATGCTGTACTATAATTTAAATAAGTTAACTGAATAATACAAGTGCGTCAATAATAAATTAGTGAATGATATTCATTTAAGAGGCCCACTGTAATAATTTATTAAACTACATGTATGTACCTACTTACTTAACGTTAATTTAATGTTTACTGTTCTCGTATTATATTGTGATGTTTGTATTAAAATTATAATGAGAAGCTGGGATTTTATTTGATAGAATCGGTTCTTATTACTAAATATAACAGCCCATATTTTTTTAACGTGGGGAGAAAGAAACTACTCAGCATCTTTATTTTGTAATTGATATCAATGGAACTGATTACGTAATAAACACAATAGGATTCGTATCACTTTATTACGCTACAGATCCGCTACAAGTAATAGTGTTCTGTGCTACAGATACAGATTTAATTAAGGCATTCAGTTAACACTGTTAGTGTACCTAGGTACCTACTTAGCTACTTACCTTTAATGGTGGCAGCAGAACGACATGAGTTTACCAGAGACTTTAAAACTAATAAAAGTATCGTAGATTTCGATTTTGGTAATGTTTTTAATCTCCAAAGTAATCTATAATACTTCCAACCTTGGTTTATTAAGCACTGTTTGATGTCATGATGAGAAACCATGCTGAGACTACCTATGCATTTCTTATATAAGGTTAGGTTGATTATACTTAATATGCGAATTTCTATGTTCTTACTTCTTACCTGCTAATAAATACCAAGCAAAAGCGACAGTACCTAATCTAGAATTGTTTTGAACCATAAAAGTCATGACCTTGATTATCATGGAATCCAGTCCAGTCCTCGACTGCCGGCCGGCAGCGAAACACGTTATTCAGCCTCATTTCCATACGCACCTAGCCGGCAACTTTATAAATAATCGTAAAACGATAGTTTAATACCATCAGCCGGGTTGCAACAACGTCTACACAATGAAATCCTACATCCAATATTCTGCAGACACCGATTTTCCCATTCAAAACCTACCTTACGGAGTCTTCACTTCGCCTAAAAATGTAAGCAATTTAAAATTTAAATTCATTATTCCTTATTTTTAGGTTTTCATTACAATTACAAGTGAAAATGTATTATTTTTGGTTAGGTGTATAATACGATTAAATTGAGGAGCACACAGTGCACAGTGGCAGTTATTATGTGTGTTATCTTGTTATCACTTTGTTTGTTTTGATTACATTACACTAACAACACTGTACTGTGTCACAAGTGCAAAAGGTGTATTTTGTCTTATTAGAATTCATGCAAGATGTGAGATGAAGATGTGAAAATAAACTGAAAAATGGAAGTGAAACATAAAATAAATAATCCATACTAATTAAGACTGCCAACAATATTAATATGTACCTACCTAAGTAACTTTCTAATCTTGTAAATATGAGCAAGTATCTGGACAAAGTTTTACTCTTGGAAGTTTCTTGCCGCTTCTTCTGAACAAGTAGCAACACTACCAACTGTTAATGCTATTTTTAGACTTGTAAAACAAGTTTAGTTGCACCTTTATCAAACGAAAAAATATTACCTATCATTTTGTTATTTATTTCGTATTATCATTTTATCAGTCCAGTATATGCCTTTTTGTAGGTGTCATAAAAAACTTAAGGTAAGATTCCTATTCTATAAATGAATACCACTATAATAATAATTTAAGAAGGTGTTAGGTAGGTATTTATTTCGTTACGTTTATCTGTTATTTTTAATACTATAAACATTTATAACCACACCTTTCAGGCTGAAAAACACATCGGAGTGGCAATCGGAGACTGGATCTTAGACCTAAATGTAATCTCACACTTGTTCGACGGAACGCTCCTCAGAGACAAACAACATGTGTTTAAGGTAGGCGCACACCCGACCCATTAACTACTAGTTATGCTAATCAGTGTTTACGATTAACGAAACACGCCCTCAGTCGGCGAATATGCAGATTAATATTTTATGATTCTAATAAGAAATTGTTTATTACCTACATTGTAGGCTATGTTTATGTGTTTTCTTGTTTGTTTGCAGTCGGATAGTTTTCCTTGGGCTCGTATTTAGCGCCACTTCATTCTACTTGTGTACCTTTTAAATCCAATAATTTTTCATTAGGTAGGACTAATTCGAACTTTTATTGTAGATCTAATGGATCTACCGGATGGTTCAAGTAGATATTATTAGACCGTATCTACTTAATTCGCTAAATGATGTTAATTTAGAAATTTTAACGGTTGTCCCGTCGGTGAAGGTATAAGGTAGATTAATTCTCTGAACCGCAGGAATCTTTCAGATGATTTAACAGTTTAAGTAAAAAAGTATTATGAGCCTTAATTACATAGACATACGCTTGTCATACAAAGAGAGATTAAACGTGTTGTCGCGGTGATAGCCTAGTGGTTAAGAATTCTGCCTCCTATTCGGAGGGTCCGGGTTCGAATCTCAGGGCACACACCTCTTCGGAATTATGTGCGTTTTAAACATTTAAATGTCACTTGCTACAAACGGTGAAGGAAAACATCGTGAGGAAACCTGCATGCCGGAGAGTTCACAAAACTCAAAGGTGTGTGAAGTCCGCCAATCCGCACTTGGCCAGCGTGGTGGACTATGACCTTTTCCTTCTCATTCTGAGAAGAGACCCGTGCTCAATAGTGGGCCATGATGGGTTGAGATGATGATGATGAAACGTTTTTGATTTCCGTTATGCTTGTATTCCATAGATCCTTGTATAGGTATATATCCGTTAATATTAATGGTAATTTTTACCAGTTGATTCCCCTACTTCGTTACAAAGTCTAAAATACATCACTTAATTAATGCTTAATATTATGATTTGTAGGAAGCGACCCTGAATGCTTTTATGGGACTAACGAGACCACACTGGTTGGAAGCGAGGACCACACTGCAAGCCCTTTTAGATGTCTCCAATACATCGTTGCAAAATAACAATGAACTCAGAGAAAGGTAAGTGTCACTACAAAATGATATTTCCCTGTACAGGAACTACAGGGAAATATCGTTTTTTTTAGACACTTCCCACGTTGCCTACCAAACACCAACCAACACACAAAGACACAACCAAACCGAGGACAGAAATTATTTGAACTCATTATTCAAGTTCTCGCCTCGAAACAAATACATTTTATGTACTTACTTCATAATCATTTAAGTACTTATAACACTGATTTTCAGAGCATTCGTACAGCAGAGTGCAGCAACCATGCACGTACCAGCTGACATCGGTGACTACACGGACTTCTACTCGTCCATCCACCACGCCACCAACGTGGGCATCATGTTCCGGAATAAGGAGAACGCGCTTATGCCCAACTGGTATGTTATCGCTCGCGAAGGCATCACATCACACGTCTTAGATTTGTGTCGCAGTTGTGCTGCTGACCTAAGCCGCTAGGTTAACATCATTGCAATGCATAATTGTTTCATACCTACCTTCCTCCTACATTAAAAGCTAAATTACCAACCTATCTGTTTTACAGGAAATATTTACCCGTCGGTTACCATGGTAGGTCCAGCTCGATAGTGATATCGGGAACACCTATCAGAAGACCCTACGGACAAACGCAACCTGTTGAAGGTGAGATCAAGGGTTTACTATTTACTAGTAGGTACTAACCTAAAGAGATGAAGGTAGGATTTGTACCTACCTAGACTTCTGTTAAGAATATGTAGCAAAAAAAATTCCATGTCTAAGTTCCCTCCGGGTGTCCCATGATACCTCTATCTCTATATGGACTTTGTTACAATAATGAACTAAATATACTGACCTACTTATTAATAAGGTACTTCAATTAACACTCCCGTATTTCTTATTGATCAATTACTTAGGCAAGTACAACTAGCTGTGTCCAGATGTGGCACTAGGAATATTTTGCTAAACTCATTCCCCTATAAACCCAGGCGCGGACCCCCACTTCGGGCCGTGTCGGTTGATGGACTTCGAGCTGGAGATGGCGTGCTACGTGGGCGGGCCGCCCACCGCGCTGGGCCAGCGTGTGCCAGCGCGGGACGCCCGCGAACACATCTTCGGATTCTCGCTCATGAATGACTGGAGCGGTAAGACATTGATCATGATTTCGTTTGTTTCAGTTTTTTTGGGTTTAGGCCTCTCGTTCTTGACATGACCCAGAGTCCAATCGGACCGAAGTTCGTCATACTTAGCCTTAATTGTTCAAATCATTTAGGTATAGATTAGGCATAAGATACCTACGCTTTCGTATTAAATTTTCTTCTTCTTGTTCAACCACCACTTTAAGACTAGGTCGGGAGACGACGTTATCTATTGACTATATAGATAATGTATAATGTACACTCGAGCGCTACACTTACGAGTATCTTGATCTTTTATTATGAAAATAAACAAGATTCGTCAAATACAGGTTGATATTTTTATGTGAAAAAAATGTGTTTTTAATGATTTTATGTGAAAATACAGGTTGATTTTATTGTGTTGACAGCCCGCGACATCCAGAAATGGGAGTACATTCCTCTAGGCCCGTTCACGGCCAAGAACCTGGGCACGACCATCTCCCCCTGGGTGGTGACAGCGGAGGCGCTGCGCCCCTACGCGGTGGACAACTACCCGCAGGACCCCGCCCCCTTCTCCTACCTACGGCATGACTATCAGTTCAATTTTGACATCAAACTAGAGGTTGACTTGAAACGTAAGTTGGTTTTTGTTTGTAAAGATCTTTCGTAGAAAAGAGTTTATATCTATTGATAGAAATATCTCAACATTCCACTGATCACCATAGTTACGACTAATATAAGAAGCAGGCTTCACAGAAAAATACAAGAGATAGTTAATATCAATTAAATTAAGTATTTAAGTACTTTAGAATACTGTTAAGAATAAGTTTGGGTTGGCCGAGCTCCAACTGTCACACTGTTGGAACTATTATAGTACACATGCAAGCGGTGTAGAAAACTTCGATAGCGCGATTCAGCCTCCGCGACGTCACCGTATGCCCTATAAATCTCCACACCACAACGTCATATTAACTGAAGCTCCATTTATCCCCACATTATATTAACTGAAGCTCCACATTTCTAGCGGAGAGCTCACCAGCAGTAACTACCATCTGCCGCTCCAACTATCGGTTCCTGTACTGGACGGCGGCGCAGCAGCTCGCGCAGCAGACCGTCACCGGCTGCAACCTGCGCCCCGGAGACCTGCTGGGCTCCGGGACCATCAGCGGAGATGTATGTATATGAATTTTTAAAATCCCTCAGTAGGTACCTAAGGCAGGTGTCCCACTGCCGACGAGTGAATTTATTTCCTCGGTTATTTAGTGTAAACAAAAAAAAAAACACTTTGTCAGCGAGTAGGCGAGTACTCGCTCGCATATTCATCTCTTTTGTTTAGGACTCGTAATGTCATTTGAAGTCCCTTTTTTGGGCGAGAAAATAGCCCATAGCTACTCGCTGCTCGCCGGCGGTCGGACACCTGCCTAAGTAACATACATACCAAATAGCTTCTTTCATTCAAAAGTTTCGACTATACCTAGTCTACCAGTCACTCAGTAAGGAAGAATTTTCGTCTGATGATGAATCTCTCATGTACACAGACAGCAGACTCCTACGGCAGCATGCTGGAGCTGTGCTGGAAGGGCACCAAGCCCATCCGGCTGCTGAGCGGCGAGGAGCGCAAGTTCCTGCAAGACGGAGACACGGTCACCCTGCGCGGGTACTGCGTCGACCAGGCCGGGACAAGGATCGGCTTCGGCCGCTGCGAGGGAAAGCTACTGCCTGCTATACCCTTCGAGGAGTAACGCATCTTTGTTATAATCTGTTATAATTATGTATGTTGGAGCTTGAAGTATACTTTGTATAGTCTGTGTTCAGTTTTTTTTGTTTATGTGCCATATTCTATGATTCACGTTTATTTACAGATGATTAAATCTAATTGCTTGTTACAAAAAATAACCGACTTCAACTCCAACTTCGACAAACAGAGATAATTCAAAAACTATTCGCCAGATGGCGATAAAAAAGAATTACATGTATCAAAATCGGCTAATAAACGACGAAAACATCCCTGAACACACAAAAAAAAGAATTGAGAACCTTTTTTGACGTCGGTTAAAAATATAAAGGTTTGTCAATTTGATGTTGCCGATATGGTCAATGAATAAAATGTTTGTTTTGTATTTTATTTGTCGTTTGTTTTGTTTTTAGGGTTCCGTACCCAAAGGGTAAAACGGGACCCTATTACTGAGACTTCGCTGTCCGTCCGTCCGTCCGTCTGTCACCAGGCTGTATCTCATGAACCGTAGTAGTTACACAGTTGAAATTTTCACAGATGATGTATTTCTGTTGCCGCTACAACAACAAATACTAAAAAACAGAATAAAATAAATATTTAAGAAGGCACCAGTACTTTTGACGTAAGTTTAGTTACCTTTCGGTGCAAGAGATGGCGTTGTGCGTAATATGTGGCTACAATAAAACAAATATTTAATTCAGGCTTTCATACAACAGACCACATTTTTTCGGCGTTTTTATACATAATGGTACGGAACCCTTCGTGCGCGAGTCCGACTCGCACTTGGCCGGTTTTTTGACCTCATCAGCGCTACGCGGAATTGCCGGTGACCATGTTTACTGCAAGAACCTCACTTGGCTCTTAGATATTTTGCAGTGTAGGCCACATCTGGCCCACATGAGGTAAGGGTTTGCTTTAGACTCGGATAAATGGGCTGATTGTTTGTTTGTTGGAACACGCTAAACTGGGGAACTACTGATTCGAATTTTTTTTTTGTCTTGAATATTCTGTTCATTGATGAAGGCTATAGGCTATACATATATTGTCACGCTACGGCCAATAGGAGTGATACAACAAGTACCCGAAGAGCAGTGAGGGCGTCTACGAGTTGTAAAATAAAAAAATCGAATAATAAGAAAAGAATATCTTTATACGTCATAATTATGTTCACTACATTTGATAAGTATAACAATAGGAATAGATTATAAAATCACCATTCTAATTTATACCTTTTATAACTCGTAATATAGCTTACACATATTACCTATACCTATAAAGAATTTTGCCAAAGAAAGATTTTGTAAGTTTGAAAGCAAAGTGAGGGCGTATACTATAAAAAAATATAATTAAAATTAAATTACTACTATCAAAAATACAATTAAAATTAAATTATTATTATTATAAAATATACTTAAAATTAAATTATTATTATTAAAAAATATACTTAAAATTAAATTATTATTATATAAAAAATATTATTAAAATTCGTGGAACTCTTCGCAAATCTGTAGCGGCCAGGCGACCTCGGCCGCAGTGGAATAGTTCGTCCGTCGTCGGCTGACTAAAGAGGGTGGTAGCTATTCAGCCACCCGTTTTTCAGCAGGGTGGTTCAGCAGGGCAGAGGTGAGGCGACGTTACGGCTGTGAGTATAAATAATAAACATTACACATACGTTACTTAAACAACGTATAAAAGATGAATTTATGTTTATGTGAGTGACTGTGGTAGCTGGTACGTCGACGTTCAACAAAGACGTCATACATTGCGTATTCGTCCTAGGTAAAGGTAAGTTACGTTATAGGTAACCTGAATCTGTAAGGTTCTTACTATGAAATGTCAATGGCTCCTCGCTGTAGATTAGGTAATCTAGGCTGAATAACAAGCCTTGCTCTAATTTGTAATATGCTGACTCAATAGCCTCATTGCTACGGGCCCTGCTTGCGAAGCGAGGGGAGAAAAGATGCTCTGAGTGGGTATGATTTGTCACATTAATATTTACCTCTTGCCGGAGGGCTTGATGTTGCCTAGAGCAGCTCAAATAGCCCGCGATGGCGTCGAGCCCTGCGGTGAGGTGAGGGTTGGATTCTCCCAATGCGTTCAGCCAAGCTCCTGATCAGCATTGACCACTCAGCTTCAGACGACATGAATTCATGTTATGCGCTCTGAAGTCAAAGGGTTAACAGTACTGCCGGAATCACGAAAGATTCTTTTTCTATGTAGAACAGAGGAATAAAATTATTAATTAGGTGTAAGATTGGGTACATAAAGCATAGTTTAGAAAACTACTTATGACATGCATTAGTCTAAGTTAGACCCAAGTCCTATAATTTAAGTTACAATTTTGTAGAAAGCCGGTTTTGAAAACAAGTAATTAATTAATATGGCTTGTATTCCAACATGATAACAGATTGCCACTTTAGATCCCAACTAATGAACAAATCGCCATTTTGGAATGAAGGGTTGTCAAAAACGGCCTCCGATTTAATTTTTGTGCCGAAAGTTTTTATTGAACAGCGACCGGAGAGGTCACATTGCAATGAGTACCTACAGGTGAGTTTGTATATTTTTACATATTCCATAAATTAAAATAAACCTGTTTTTCCACAAATAACTCCTATTCTTCTTTTCATTTCAACAGATTAGCCATTTCTAGTCACAACTTGTAAAATGACGTAAATTAATTTGGCACTAACCTCCACACACTCCCCATCGCGCATTGCCAACGCGGCCATCTCCCAACAGTCTTGCAGGCTATCCTCACTCCGCAAGTCTCTCTCATCCTCGCTTTCCGTCCAAAATGGCGGGGCCTCCGAATCTGATGAATTGTTTACAGCATCCCCAGTCATTCCCTTCCTCACTCTCCGTCCTAAACCCTGGGGCTCCGCGGAGATGTCCAGCATATCCCCCTGATCGCTCTCACTTTCAGGGGGACGGATAACCACCCAAGTAACAAAATGTGGTCTTGTAGTGGTTCCGGGGCCAAGTCTATAACAGGCTAGTAAACGTTTATAACCACGGAAAAGGGCCCATTTTATACGCGTACTTTTGCTAATAAAACACTCATAGTATATTTGGCGAGCACCACTTAGACCAATAATATACTCATATTTGGACTACGCAGAACTATCTGCTCCCGCGAAGCCAGCTATAAGCATCTAATAGAACCAGGTAGGCGTGTAACATACTCCGCGCATCTATTACTAGCTACTTCAAACATGTCTGAATTGTTGTTGTGTTGTTCGATTATGGAGGAAAATAAAATAATAAAAAATAAGTTCATCTATTTTATATTATACTAGCGAACCGCCCTCGCTTCGCTTCGGGACCCGTAAGTATCAACCGCGTAGGTCCCGCTCCCGTAGGAATTTCGGGAAGATAATAAACTATCACCAAAATTAATTGAGGTTAAATTAAATTAAACTTACAAATAAAGCTTACGACAAAATAATACCAAAGTAGCAAAGGATCACAGCAAGATTAATTCAGATTAAACTTGGAAACGCGGCAAGTTTGGTATGGCAGTGGGTTCGACCAAATTTGATTACCATAAAAACGGTTCTAGTGTGTTAATCTTAAAAGATAGACATATACTGTCGTGGACATTTTTTTAGATCATTTCAAGAGGAATAATTCTTTCATACATATATTTTTGGTATCTTGAATCGTTTTCGCAACGCATGCAACGAAAGCCCTCGAGAATGAATAATTTTCCCCGTTTTTTCCACATTTTCCATTATTTCTTCGCTCCTAATTGTTGCAGCGTGATGTTATATAGCCTATAGCCTTCCTCGATAAAAGGTCTATTCAACACAAAAAAAAATTTTCAATTCGAACCAGTAGTTCCTGAGATTAGCGCGTTCAACCAAACAAACAAACAAACAAACAAACAAACAAACAAACAAACAAACTCTTCAGCTTTATAATATTAGTATAGATGTATTAACAAGTATTTCGCACGTAATATTATAAGTGCATACATGTTTGCACGGCGAACGCGTAAGTATTTTCGGTGAAGTATATAGTGTTTTACATCTCAATTTTTGTTCGCCTTTTGAACACAGCATATTTACTAAGTTCTTTAAAAAATAATATTAATCCTAACAGCATTGTCGCGCCATATTGTGACGCATTAGGGTTCCACATACAAATGTGTTCTTATATGGACTTCACTAAGATATCTATAGACACTAATAGTTTTACAAGAAACCTTTATACAGAAATGAAGACTATAACAGCATTCGAGAGTCCACAATAATACCAAGTACACTTACTCCTAAAAGAAACCACTGTATAACTTATTTACTTATAATTGGCACATAAAGTTGACTTATACACCCCTATAAGGTCTAGTAACAAATGCAAACGGTTCTAAGTGTATTTAGTTCTGTAAATTACTATTACTGTCGTATGACACTAATAGCGGATTTATAATTACTTCTTGTAGCCGATTATAAGTGTTACATACTGGAGCAAGTTTTCTCAAGTGTATTTACACCTATGCAACACTTTTATAGTTAATCTTAGCCTTTACTGCGCCTATAATTTTGTTCTATACACGACTATAAGTCAACTTATAAGAATAGATGTACTATAAAACCAAAAGAACTCTGTGTAACCCGTTATAAGCTTGGTAGTAAATCCTGGAACCACTAAGAGAGACGTACTAGTGCTGTGAGCCTGTATACAGGAGAACTTTGTTACTTGGGCACAGACCATTTTCTAGATATCGCCATGCCCTTGCGATATAGAAATAAATATATGAAGCATATCTAGCCCGGATATTACGAGATATAAGTAATAACAACAAACTCCATTATTAAAATCATTGTACAAATTGAAACAATCTCCTTCAGAAATGTATTTATTAATGTATATGAATGTCTTTATTGAACGCATCCATATTCTAAAGACTCAGTCTCCATGGTATTATTCATCCTCCCAAAAATATATATTCGACAGAGGATCCTTAAGACTTCTAGCCATTTCTTGATTATTGAGTTCTTCACCCTCGGAGGCCGTCTCAGTCTGGCTATCATCTCTTATCTTCTCTTCTTTAATATCAATACTACTCATCATATTAACATCTTCGTCTTCACTATAATCTTTTTCTGACTTTATCTGTGGGTGTACTTTCATGTGTAGTTTCAACAAACGCGTTGTTTTGAACGACTTGCCGCAGGTGGGACACTCGTATCCCACTTCTATTGGAGGCATCTGCAAAAACGTCATTAGTATATTTAACACAAAACCCCCAAACTAGAAATCCGTGTTGTGGTGCTGTACATGTAACATGAATGTATGTAGTATTTTTATTTAATATAATATAACGCATTACAATAATAATTCGATCAGATGATACTCGCGGCTGAAGTTGCTATAATATTTGCACAGCGTTAACGTCCGAGCATAACGAACAGTCAGCGACACAATAATTTAAACTAATAAATAAATGAACAACTTTACGCACAAGTATATTAATTTTCTAGACAAACGTACCTCTTTTTTCTTTTGTTTAAGTCTCGTAGATCGCTAAACAAAAAAAAAATTAAAAGTTAAAACACATTAATTTTAAATGACGGAATAACATTAATTAAAGTATATTATGTGAACTGAATAAGGACAAAATGGAACGGAAATAAAATGGAACAATATTTTATTTTCCTTTTAATAAAATGTAACTTGAGTTTATAAATAGCTTTAACAAAGTATAGGTTGACCAGAAATATAGAAAACCTGCATTAAGGCCGCGGCCTCGAATCTTGCGGGCAGCGGCGCGGCGGCGGCGGCGGCGCGGGCAACGCAGGCTAGTTCTCGAAACTCGCGGCGGCGCTATAGCGGCGTAGTGTTGTGTCGCTGAGATATTTGTTTTATTCGCGAACGAAATGTCTGAACAACGGAGACAACATCTTTTCGATTCAAATTTATTTCTTACACTCGTTTTATTGTGGGCAAATGAAGAAGTGAATACCTACTATAGGACAAGAAAAATAAAAGGCGAGTTTTATCGAAATTGTGAAGAACAGAGACAATGTCCCGACAAATAAATAACAAAGTAATAATTAGATTAATTATCAAAATACCTAACTCCAAAGTAATCAATATAATCTTAAAACATTTACAATTTCAGTTAAAAGAGAAAGTAAAAGTATTAAAAATTGTAAAATAACAAAAAAGAACAAGTCATAAAGAAAGGCAAGGATATTAAAGGAAGTGAACAAGGAAGAAGATAAAGAGGATAAAGATGACAGACAAGGAGTAAAGAAGTAAATAAAATAAATATTACGTATACGACACCTAAATAAATTGCACAACACTACAATGCGATTGCGCGGGCTGTCACCGTGTGCGTTACCCTAGCAAGAACAGCGAGAGGGATATGAACTATCAAAATAAAATATTATTATAATTATAGCTATAATTAAAATATTATTTTCACTATTAATTGCTTCCTAAAAACCGAGTAGTCTGGATTCCGTAGCTTTTAAAAGGATAAATAGTCATTAACAAAAACCGTTTACGAAACTCTGAACACCCACTATTTTATCATTGCAGAAGAAAAAAGTAATATAGCTTGGACATTGGAATAACATAATTTGTTAAAATTTATAGAGATTTTTGAAGGGACTGGTTCCCCGAAGCGATGCGAGGGCGGGTTTACTAGTATCCCTATATACGAGTACATTGAGCGTACGGTATAGAGTACTATAGAGTATCGTAGTCGATATCAAGTTTAAATTTTAAATGGAAAGTTATCTGTGATTTTGATTATACACGGTATAAATAAAAGAACTTTTTGTGTTCGAATATACTTAGGATTTTTTTTTCTAAATCTACATCAACGTTAAATATGAGCAGACCCGCCATTCTGACGCACACGACGCGAGAGCGGTCACCGCTTGACGTTGTCAACCACCGCTCGTTACCCGCTCCTACACCGCCGCCGCGCCGCAGTTTTCGAGGGTCGGTCCATTTGATAACATGCAAAACATCTTGCGCGCCCGCGCCGCCGCCGCCGCCGCGCCGCTGCCCGCAAAATTCGAGGCCGCGGCCTAAGGGGGCTAAAGTTTATTTTTTATGGCAACAGTAACTATAGTAACGCATATGTTATTATTGTCATTTCAACAAATAAGTCGGAAATGTTATTTAAGGAAATAAATGTTATTTTAGCACAAAGAATACCACTTCTCATTCACGACTATGAATAGTTTTTGGCATTTTAGCACAAAATAATACTAGTGAAGGTTAGAAAGTAAGTGTTGCCAGTAAACATTAGTTCCATGAGCTTACCGCAATATGGCAGGGTTTTCTATATTCCTGGACAACACATAATAAAGTAAGTATATAATTATATACTCACACGTGTGGGGACCTTCCCGCGCTCCTCACTGGCACTCGCGCTCGTGTTGCCCGCATCCGACACGGGCGCCTCCTTCGGCCTGTCGAATGGCACATTCAATTAATCTTATAGCTATTTCAATAATTATCTATCTGCCGACATTATTGGCGAACTTGTGTTTTCCTTTTGAGTTGTGTGTGTGTGTGTGTGTGTGTGTGTGTGTGTGTGTGTGTGTGTGTGTGTCATGCACAGCCCTTTACACTACGGCCACACCTGCTTCTTAACGCGTTAATTAAATGCGCTAATTTGGTGAATTGAGAAGAAAATAGACTTGTCAAAATTAATCTAATTTCTTCTTAATTCACCAAATTAATGCGTTTAGACGCAGATATGGCCGTAGAGTTACTGTGATGTAGTAGCTGGTGGCCACTCACGGAGCCCCGGGGCAGACGGCGAGGTGCAGGCGCCGCGCCCTCGGCGTCGGCAGCCGCGCGCTGCACGCTGCACACGCCTTCGACTCTTTCTTTTTGCGTATCTGTAAATGTTAACGTTCATTTCTAAGGGTGTTACCAAACCAATCGATCTTCGGTCAACGATTAATGGTGGAAAGGATTGGTCGACGTCCATCGATAGTTTTTACTAGCCCAATCCGAAAAATTGTCGTCGACTTATCCATTCCACCATCGATCGATCGATCGGTCTGGTAACACCCTAACGGCTATTCTCAAAATTCTATCTACATAGTACATACAAACATATTCAACAAATAGTAGTTACAGGCATTTTACGGAAGTAACAGTATGTATTAAATTTTTCGACAAACATCAAAACGGCCATCATACACTATTACAACATCATACAAGCAAAGATGGATAAATACCTTATTTTCCCTTCGTTTTCTGTGAACTTCTTCAAAGTACTTAATAGTTTTGCATACTCTATCGACAGAAAAGCCCGTTATCCGCGCCGTAGTTTTGTACAAGTCCTCTTTAACCAGGTCGGCCACACTGGCTTTCTCTAGGTGCTTGTATAAACTAAAAATTATTATAGTCTCAGCACTGGTCGGCCGATCAGCCCGCGAGCCTGGTTTAGGGAGAGAAATAATTTCTGTTGGTTCCGGCTGAGAATCGCTTGTTGTTGCCTAAAAACAGATATAATACATGTATGCGACATAGTTATATGACTGCACAGTCCGACAAATTCGGTCCATGCCAAATATGTAATGCAACAATAAAAAAGTAACATAATTATAATATTCTTGATAATAGTATGTATCTGTTCTATTATAGACAACTGTTCTGGTATCATTTGTCATGGCTGGTGTGCAAGAGTGCAGTCATATTCTTATAACTTTAACAAAAAAACAGACTTCAACTACGACTAGTAATAAAATGAGAACATCATCAATGTAGGCGAAGTCAATTAAATATGCACTTATCAGAGGTAACTCAAAAACAACTCGTCAGATAGCGCTGAAATTTCAATCGGGCCACGCGAAATCACCAGCTTTCACATAATTACAAAAAATATCAAAATTTGTTCACGCTGTACATAATCATGTGGTAACAAAACACCAAAAAATTGTATCATCGATGAGGTGGATGTGTGGTGTAACAAGAATGGATAAAGTAAGAAACGAGTAGATTAGAGGAAGCCTGAAAGTAGCACAAATAACAGAAAAGTTGAAAGGGGGACGACTGTCGTGGTTTGGGCATGTGATGAGGCGAGAGGAAACGCATGTGACGAGAAGAGTGATTGATATGAATGTGGATGGACGAAGAGGACGAGGACGTCCTAAGTAAAGATGGATGAATTGTGTGAGAGACGATATGAAAGATAAAGAAGTAAGCGTGGAAGTGACGGCTAATAGGGAAGAATGGAAGAGAAAAACATATTGCGCCGACCCCAAATAGAGTTGGGAAATGGGCAGGAGGATGATGATCCTGATAATACAATGCCTTGAGGTAACTTTAACGGTGATTATTCGTTTTTCCGACTCCTCCGCAGGCGAAGCCGCGAAGAGAAACTTGTAGAAAATAATATTAAGAATACCTTTGGCTGTGCTTCCTCCTCTTGTTCTAAAGGTATGACAATTCTCTGGGCAGACATAGCAGAGATACCTGCGATTTGCGCCGTAATTTTACACAGTTGTGATCTATACGGGTATGTAACGGAGTTTTTTTCGAAATGCTTGAAAATGTTATATATAATTCGTTTTTCTCTAAATTTTGTTTGTCTGTAAAAATATTTTTTTCCCCAAACATTGTCTGTCTCGGGCGGTATCTGCGTGCTCTTCGGAATCTAAAAAATAAAATAATCTTTTTTATTTATGATTAAGTATAGCATAGGTACAGGATATAATGGCTTGTACTAGTAGACGCGGAGTCTAAGAGGGGAATCTGGGATTTACTCGAGTACGTCAGAAAATTACTACTTTGTCACACGAAAATTTTTGTCTGGAAAATCATCAGAATATTGAAATTTAAATGTTTGAGTTCCCCAGCTCTAGCGTATGATGTGTAGTGGTACCACAGACTTATAAAAGAAATAAGCAGAACCAACATATGAGAGAAAACAGAAACAACTACATAGAAATACTGCACACATTGACAATTACCACAGAAAACATTTTGTGGTTTACAAATGTCGTGTATGGTCCTCAAACTAAAAGAGCGCTTCTTGCAGCTTACGAAAATGGCGGTCTTGTGCGTTAGTGTTGCAACAACAAAAATAAAATTAGATCGACTTCGACTTTGTACTTTTCATGGGAGAGAAAGGATGAAACTGTGGAGGAAAAGGGGAGGTCACTCCCCGCCAGGCGATGTCACTGCCTGGGGACCGCGGTCCGATGTTAACTTCGGACCATTTGTATATATAGTTAGATACTTTAGAATCTTCGATATCGCGGTTGAGGATACGTCATGTGATTGACCAGTTCAGTATGACGCGTATGACGTAGTCTATTGTGTATTGCACTCGTTGCTTGTGGTTGCGTGGTCAGCACCATGTGCGGAGCGCGCTCATATTACTTTAAGTATCGCGCCGCTACAAAATTGGAGAAAATTATGCTTGGTCTGCTTTTTTTTTTTTAACCAACTTCAAGGCTTTCAGTTTGACCTGTATGTATGTATATTTGTGCGCGATAAATCGACTTTGGCTGAACCGATTTTGATGCGGTTTTCAGCATTGTATTTGTCAGACTTAGGAGAAGGTTTTAGGTCCACCTGTTCACCACGTTCGGCTGAGCCGATTTTGATACGGTTTTCAGCATAGTATCAATAATACTAACCGTGAGCGCGTCGGCGTGTTCGCTGGCGACGTGCCGCAGCAGCTCGGGCCGCGAGGGCAGCGCGAGCTGGCACAGCGCGCAGTGCAGCGCGCGCCGCCGGTGTTGCAGCCCGTGCAGACGCGCCGACTCTCTGCGACCATATTACACTGTGCTATATCATGGCTCCCTCATAGCTATATACTGGGCTTACGGACAGAGCGAGGAGAGAGTATCGGTCCCCCCTCCCTTCCTCCACTTGGATGAATTATTCAATTCAAATATTTATTTCTTCGAAGTGGATTTGTTGCAAACACTTCGAATGTCAAACTACGCCATCGCTTCAACAAATCCCTCCGGTGAGTGTTCTTGGAAGAAGGACAAGGAACTCCCATGGAGCTTGGGGAGATGGGGAATGCGATTTAATTGCACCCACACAACACATACAAAGACACAAACACACACACACAACACACGGCTTTCCGCCCTTGTGCTAAGATAAATTGCAGATTGCAGAAGAGAATTTAAAATACCGTACCTACATTTCCCATACTAGCTAAATCAGACTGTGAACACAGGTAGTGAAAATTCCATATTCTCGGTGACTCATAAGGCCGTTTTACTCTAAGAAATCTGCGTCGAAAAATTATTTGTCTCAGCTGGATTCACCCATGTACTCATTATTGTATTGCCGGAATGACAGTAAAGGTGCGGTTCCACTGAGGCGGAGCGGAGCGGAGCTGTACGTGATTCACCAATCACATGGCTTGAAATCCACGCGAGGCACAATGAGATGTGGATTTCAAACCATATGATTGGTGAATCGCGCACAGCTCCGCTTCGCTCCGCCTCAGTGGAACCGCACCCTAAAAATGACCTGCATAGCAGTGAAAGGTATAAAAGGTACAAATATTAAAGGCAACTTACAAAGTATAGCAAATCTTGGGGCACACCTTGCAGACATACTTCCACGCGTGTTTCATTTCCATGTGTTTTTCCAGCGAGTCCGCGGTATGGAACCGCTCCTTACACACCTCGCATTCGTGAGCACCATTTATCTGGAAAACATACAGCGGTCAAATAAAAAAACAAAATACTCAGGGTGCCAATACAACAGAACTATGCACTATGTGAAGACATACTAAATAAAGAATTTATTCTTCATTTGATTCCTTAACTTACTTGGTTAAAGACCTTGCTTGTAAAGCGGATGGTCCCGGATTCGATATGATTGCATGGCAACCAATGCCAGCGTTCCGATTCCGACAATGCGATGAAGATACATTAAAGATTGACGGCGTTATCCAAAAAAGTCCTCAGTAAATTTTTGGGACAAGCTAAATTGAACTGTGTACACAGGTAATAAGCTCGGTTTTGTTTCGGCGACTCAACTACCGTCAATACTAGGTACATACCGGGTCATGCGTTGCGACATGGTCGCCGTACTTCGCGCCGGACAGCCAGAGGCCACACACGGCGCACTGCCGCCAGGCGGCGCTGTCGTGCGAGCCGCGTAGTCCTACCGTGCGCGACCACTGCTCTCTCTGCTCTCGCAACTGCAATATACGACCAACGATTGACCCCTGCCCCTATGCTACGACTACATCTGACTACATCCCATGAGGCCACTGCGACCATCTCTGATCTTTTGTGGCCATCCCAGTTAGATCTGGTCCCCCAGGCCTACAGCTTGGATAAACCATAGTACGTTTCCAGGGTCCATCACTTTGATTAGCTTAGGTTTGATTGTGTGACACCACAGAATCTACATGTTGCATCACTAAGTCTATTTTGTATAGGTGTCGGTTGAGTCTGCAATGGCCTGTGATCAGCATGATTGTAACTCAAATGTCCTACCGCTTTAGGTTGAGCACTTTAGTGGAGTAGTTTTGCAAGTAACCAGTGATAAGAATCTTGGCCTGTCTCATTCTGGGTGCTTTTTGAAACAGCTCCATGCCCTGTCTCAAAGCTAGTGCCCTGAGTCAGCCCGAGAAGCCGCTTTTGATACGCCCACCATGTTATAATTAAACTATAATTATATATTTTTTATTTCAACTAGATATACATACCAGCACCCTCATAATACGAAAATCATCATTAGGAACAGGATCTCTGACAAAAACAGCCATATTGCTTCCTTCGATATCATTGCTGGGCTTGGTACAGGGAATTGTTTCATCTTCGCGCAATGTTTCTACATCAGCTACTTTTAAATAATTATTTCGTTTGGAACATCTAGGCCTTCTTTTGATTTTATTTCCTGCTACTATTGCTGGTGGCGTGGTACCCTTAACCTATAATGTAACATTGTTCACTCACATAAACTTAACTATTAATTACAAATCCAAAGCACATAACAAATATCACTTGCCCCAATGAAGATAATTATGTTGAGGATCTTTGTAAATGTATCTTTGAAATTTGAATTATGTACAAAATTTGCCAATTGCCTACTGGTCAGTATTATATCATATTGTGTGAGAAGACCCAAATTCAACAATATGATTCACTATACACAACATTCTTTAACATAATTATTTGAAGGAGATATTACACTGTAAAAAATATGCAAATAAATAAATATGTAACGTACACTAATATCTGTTACTTCTGATTTATCCACAGTATATACACGCAAATAATCATGATCGTTGTCAAATGAAAACATTCCATTTTTACATTTAAAACTTACATTATCTATAACATTATCATTTACTATGTTTACTATTTTGTTTTTCTGTTCTAGTACTTTATTCTTTCTGTTCTTTATTTCAATATTAAATGATTCATTTGAACCCTTTTGAGATATATTTTGTTCCTGTACTAGAATTTTTTTATTTGTATTTGTATCCAAAATATTATTATCTAATTCATTTGAACGTTTTCGTGCTCCATTATGCTCCTGTACAAGCAATTTTTCATTTCTATCCTTATTCTTAACTTTTGTTACATTTATGTGCTGGTGTTGATGAGTGACTTTAGAGTTATCGCATTTTTTTGAGGTACCTTTATCTATTTCAATAGGTTTACAAAATGTGTTTGTCAATAAATCTTCACATTCACTGAGTTTTCTTTCTGTTATATCAACCTCAGAATCAATCATATCTTCACTACTACCTGCATCTTCGCATCTATCAGATTGTAATTTAGTAGCAGTCAAAATTGAAGTGTTTAGGTTTTCATCATATACATACTCATATACTTTACAAGGAGTCTCATTGTGACTTTGCAGGGTATGTGCCAAATTCAGCTCTTTACGTCTAGATTCAATGATGTTTCTTTCATTTACCTGTAAAAATTTCATCAAGTATCACAATATTTTCCATCTTGAACATAACATAAGAAACCCATAATGTAATAATTTATACCTCAGGGCTTTCAGAATAAATTTTCTTAAATGATGCTTGTGCAATTGTGCTTTTTTCAATAACATTGTATATTTTAAGCAAATATGCTGTACAAATGTAGCACAAGTATGGTGGTAGGCCATCCACATTACATTGTTCCTGCAATTGAATGGGCATAATATGTATAAATATTGTTATCCAACTATGTCAAATCATAAAAAAGGAGGCTAATATTTGGAGGCACGGCAGTGCCCCCACCAAGTCATTATTATATCTTGCACTAACATATTAAGTACATTATTTGCATAATGTACACAACAATTCTCTACACATTACAATAAGCATTTATATAAAAAAAATAAACACTTACACCTAGCCCATCAATACATGCCTTAAGCACTTCATTGTCCAGACTGAACATCTTCACTTTGGTGGCAAGGCAAAACCTGCATACTTTAAGTTTACTGCTGCATGACTGAAAATACCAGTTTAAGTATGAAAGCTTTAATTATATCATTGCTTTTTGCATGATCAATATCATGACTGCCCATAAACATTAGTTATAGTTTTTTTTAAGCAGTATATTTTTTAACTTTCTATTTTTTTGTCTATATGGCCAGTCAGAGTTACTAACAATACAGTGACTATGAAAACCCATAACTGTAAGATGAACTTTGAAATATCAACTAAAGTAATTATTATTTTGGTGATTTTGTTGTATATTTACCTGAGCTTTTTTGCTTCCTGTTTTATTCACATCTTGTTCTAATTTTATGAAAGTTATATCCTCAGTCACTGGATACTCTGTTTCATCTACCATCATTTTATCACATTCAATCATTTCAAAACGCTGAAATGATGGCTATTGACGTGAAGTAGATTGTACTTGTAACTCTTTTGTTAATAATATTTGACATCTTTTTTCATGCACTGCGCTCCTGGTTCTTTTTTAGTTTTAAACAACTTGACAGTCAAAGTTTTGAGGACTTATTACGGGAATAATTTATTATAATGTTTCGGTTTTAACTTTAATCTTCCCCCGACTGGTCTATATTGTATTAAATTTTCAGTATCATTATTTTGAAACCTGCAATAAACCATAATAATTAATGATTTTTAAGTGACTTATAGATAGATAAACTTTTTATTGTTTGTACACCAGGATTATAAAACAAAGAAACAAAAAATATATATTACAAAAAGCACAAAACAGTAGGCGGCCTTATCGCTACACAGCGATTTCTTCCAGGCAACCCACCAAAAGATAGGATATACAGATAACATTTAGGGGTATCGGCGTACATAAAGCTAACAAAGAAGAAAAACAAACCGAATTTATCAAACATACATTTAAACATACTTTTACAACAGTAGTGTAAGACAGACAAAAAAGCAAAAGGAGGAAGCATAAAAGAGGAAAAGAGGTTGAGGTGGAGGAAAAAAGAGAAGAAACAGGATAGGCCAGCTAAGAATGGACCAGGGTTAATTTGAGATAATAATCTTTAACCAACGCTTTAAATTTATTAATATTTAGCGCTTTACGTATGTGGGAAGGCAAGGAGTTCCACAAACGTACCGCCGAGACAGTGAAAGATTTGTGATAAAAGAAAAATGACAGGGAGTTTGAAGAGCAAGGTTGTGTGAGGAGCGAAGCATATGATTATGAGTAAGGCAACAATACTCAAAGTTGTTTCTCAAATAACTACGGGAAGATGGATTATAGTTCCTTATAGATCAATGATTATAGTAAACCCAACTTAAGACTGAACTGAAACGAAAGAGGCGCTGTCGGACGCATTTGACATTCATTTGACCAATCATTGCACACTAGTAACTGACAGATGAATGACCGCAACGTACTTATGACTTATGAATGACTTTTCGTTAGTTCCAATTTTTGCCATTTCAGAGATAAGTTGGGCGCACTGTAAATAGTGTACAGTACAGAGCAGAAAGAACATGAGCATTCCGGCGAAGTCAATTATCAATGATCTTACACTTATTACTATTTAGACTTTGAAAATGGCAATATTGTAACTGTTTTTATAGTTCACGCATAGTATTGATAGACTATCGATATTTTATTCTATTACTTACAATACGAATCAAACCCCAAAAGGGTAGGCACTTAGATCTACTGACTGGTTGGTCCCAGCAACGGAGCCGTGCAACCGAAACCGAAAACAGGCAAACAACTGTTGATAATAGCGATGACGCCGATAACACATTAGTTAATTAGATTGGATTAGGAAGGTACTTCAACATTTTGGATCACTGAAACTATTGAACTCTATTTGTATAAGATTTGCACATTTCTAATGTAGGTATCCGTTTCTGAAAAAACGGCCTTAACTACAAAACAAATATGGCCGACCGGGAGAACGTCATATCGAAGTCAATAAGACATTGACAACGTATAAGTCCATTTTGACAACAGACAACATAGACTATATTATAGGTCATATTATATTGACAAATACAGTGCGCTCAACTTATCTCTGAAATGGCAAAAACATAGAGATAATACACAAGAGCGCAGAAGCCAGGCTTCAGTTCAAAGAGTACCTCGGATAAAAAGAGACGAAATCTTTAGTAATCACCTTTCTCTTTCTGGCGAGGCTTCAGAGCGTACCTACCTAGGATAAAAAGAGACCAAATCTTTAGTAATCACCTTTCTCTTTCTGGTTCATCGGGATCGGAGAGAGATAGGTAATTACCGTTATCGTTGTTTCTCTTTCTAACCGGGGGCGATTGCAATGTATGGGCAGCCTCTAGCCGTATGGCTCACCCACTCTAGTGTAATATCTCTATGGTATTTATACTCAACTTTATTCGAATAGAATGTAGGTATTAAAATATAACCATAGATATTTTAAAAATGGATACTTTAATTTTAATCCACAAACTCTATTCTCTATACTACTTTGTCATTGATTAGTGAATTACCTAGCTCGTCTGTGGTTTAGTCTGTGGTTGAATTCCGAAGTGCGAAATCAAGCGAATTGTTTTGTCATTTTCAGTTGCAAAACTTGTGAAAGAGATTGTTTTTCTGTATTTTTTCGCCTTTGTGTGTTCGCTTTGTTTCATTTCCTACTTTTATGAGATTTAACATAATGCTTTGTTCCTTATAACACAGCGTGATTACCATAGTTAATAAACTACTAGTTAAGGTTAAATTACGGCAAGAAAATAATCGACCGAACAACGCGGATTTGATATTTTCTCCAAGGTTTACTCTTCATAATGGACGAATCTGAGGATAACGATACGAAAAACTCTTCTTTGAACTTGATCGCCGATTATGGGTCGGACTCTGATTCAGAAGACACGGAGACGCGATCGAACACGGGCAACGAGGACTCCGACGCCGTGGAACACCATGAGATGGTTTTGAAAAACAATATAATAAATGCATGTGCGCACGGTCCGCTGTCGAACAATGAGAGTCCAAGGAGCGATGTGGAAGTAACGAGGCATATGATAATAGACAGTATGGAGAGTGGGGTGGTGGAATACGAGGTGTCGGAGTACCGGGACGTGGACTTTGATAGCGACTCGGACTCCAGCTCGGACCCGTCGATATCCAGCGATAGCGACGTGGACTCTGTCAAGGATGTTGAGGAGATATCCAGTGGGTAAGATTCTGCAATGTTTCACTTTTATGCTTATTTATTTTGTTGATGTTGGAGGTCATCAATATATTAAAAGTTAATGTTATTTCGTAAAGACTGACGGCCCCTATTAGTGTAAATCGGGAAGGAGACGATCATTGTAAATTTATGCAATAATTTAATATAAATGAATTCTGTTGTATGATATCATGCTAATCAGCGGTGTAATTTTTTTTTGGTTGAAAATTAAAATGTTTATAATTATAAACTTTTATAAAGCATAAGTTTTATGGCTATGTCATATTATCTTATCATTATTTTTTATATTTTCCTGCTTCATCCGAAGTGAAAAAAATGAAAATCCCTTGATCAGGTATGATTCATGTGAATTATTGTCTGCATGTGAACTGTACTTTTTTTAGTTACAAGGAATTATTTTTTCTTGTGTTTTCTTTTATGACCAACTATGCATGGTTCATTCTTAGTTTTTACTGATAGGTATGGATAATCAAGTCCACTTACCACCAAGCGCTCGTATGTTTAATAGCCAAAAATTGTATTTAAAAAAATGTTCATACACTCCTGAATTATGGTTTCCTGGCCTGCAAGTTGTGTAAACCATAAATGGGAGAGCATAATGGAAGACTCCCATTGAATATATTTTTTTTAATATTTTCAAATATATTTCAGGATAATTTTAAAGGAGAGGCTGTTTTTAAAGCGCAAAAAAGATGTCTTGAGGTCAATCTGTAACATCACGCAAAGAGAATCCTGTGAACCTTATTTTAAACAACTGCATATTTTAACGCTACCATGCCTGTTCATACTCGAGTGTGGATTATTCGTTAAAAACAATGTAACGCTTTTTGAGCTATCCAATAGAGCAAGAAGGAAAAATACAATATGTGCTACCAAATGTAATACACACTTATATAGACTAAGTGTCTTTGGAAAAATAAATACGATTTATAATAAATTTCCTCCATCGATTCGTTCCATATCTGATATTACATTTTTCAAAAGAAAGGTGCAAAAACTTCTCCTAGACAAGTGCTACTACATGCTAAATGAATTTTTAAGTGATAAATTGTAAATAACTATATTATTTGTAATAGACTTTAGTTTCAGTATTTAATGTAATTTGTGATGTGTATTTTAATGACAATTTTTAATTAATTTAATTATTGACATAATGTTTAATTTTTAAACATTAGTAGTAGTTGATTTTTATGTGATATTATTTATTAATATTGTACGCCCATTTGAGGCAGAAGTTTGGCTTGCGATTAATAATATTATATTGACATAAGACCTGAATGTACCCAAATTCCACAATAAACTGATTCTGAATCTGAAAAAAATAACAATAAATTATATAAGCAGAAAAAACAAGTTTAAACCTTAATATAAAAAACAATGCACAAATGTATTACAATATATAAGAAAGGGAATAACTTTTCTATGACTTGCATAATTATGTAACAATTTTGATGTTCCATTTGTAACAATTTTACTGTACTTTTATTTAGTGTGACATTTTGTGTTAATAATCTGTATTTGTATGTATGTTTCAGAGATGAAGCCCCAAAACAAATGGGAAAGCCAGAAACTCCAAAATCCCGTGGTGAGCTGGGACTAGATGATCTTCCCCCCATTGAGGACCTTGCCATCAGTTTGCCAGCTCAACAGACATCCAAGATTGGCACCATCGCTAGTATAGTAGATAGATTAGGTAAAAAAAAATTGATTTTACTAACAGCTCTTTAAGTGAAGACGGTTAAAATTTAAATGTCAAGCTTCTAGTAGTTGTTGCATTTTTATTTCAAACATTGATGTTAAAAATATGGTTAATCTTTTTAAACCTACTTCAAAGAAAGGAGGGAGTCATAACTTGTTACTTGGTGAACTGATTTTGATATAACTCTCTTTTATTAAAGCTTTATGTTCAGGTCCCCTATAAATTTAAGCAAAATCTGATGGGTACTTTTTTTTCGAAATTATTCGTATTTCATTTACAAGTGTTACCTCTTAACTTTAGACAATGTTTGCTTTTTTATAATCGTTTTTTATTCAAAAATTGGTGCTTGTTGTTGGACCCATATAAATTAGAGCAACATCTGACAGGTGTTTTTTGAGTTATCTCTGCTTATCGATTTTGATGTCGTTTTATTTTTGTTTAACATTTAATTATTACGTCTAGTCATGAAATTATGTTTTAAAGTTGAATATTGTTTCACAGTTATAGTTCGGGCTATTCCTGAGTCACCAGCCGTAGACATAGACACCGTGCTTTTCTTGGAAAATGGTGCTAAGGCTCTCGGCAAAGTGTTTGATGTCTTTGGACCGGTGAGTATTATTACCTTTTATACTAGTAATAGAGATGGCAGAATATTTGCAGTCATATACTCATGGGATATTTTCTGGTATTGTGTTATATTTTGAATTTTTTCATATCAAACATGAAACAACTGTGAATATTTACAATGGAATATTTAATGAAGTTCAAGGCTTTGCCAGCCGGCACCACAAGGTACGGGCCGGCGCAAGGTCGCTCTCCAATTGATTGTGTTATACATATATTATACATCTAGAAATACATTAATAAAGAAAGTGATCTTTCGTTCATTTCGCAATAAAGGACTATAGATTTTGATATTTTTGATTACAAAACTGTATCAAGAACATGAAATGTAATTTATGGAAGTCGAAAATAAATCTACTTTATTGGTCGCTTGCACGCTTTCATTAACGCAAAAACCGAAAAGAATAAATGAAATGTGAATGAAATTTACAGAAATGTGATTTTAGTACGCTATTGTTAAAATTTTGTGTTTCTTTTTTAGTCAATACATGAGAAACTTATTTTACTTCATAGAATCGCTTCTATCAACTGTCCGTTGTGAGATACTAAGGGATAGGTTTCCCGAAGCAAATAAATATAAATAAACGCCTCTCTCTGCGTAAGAATTCTTTTTGTCGAAGGATAACACAAATATAAAAATGCGCGACCCGAGAACGGTCCAACTGTAACCATAATTGTCTGCCCCTGCCAGAAATCGATCCCAGGACTACTCGCTTCGTAGGCAGTGCCAACTAGGCTACGAGGTCGTTCGATAGTCTAGGTTCGAGGTAGTCAGGTCATGGGTGTATAATTATAAATTGGTATTTGACTTTTTCATACGATTCTCGACGCACAGAATCTTGCTGCTAAGGAATAAGTGCAATTTATTAAATAGTCAACACGCCCTCGCTTCTCATTGGGAAACATACAATTCAATTAGTAAAAGTACATAGGAAGAGCAGTACATCATTTCGAAATATATCGTAGTTTAGCCAGCTGTAGCAACGACAGCGGACATATGTAGTTGTACATTGGTACGAAACATTTTTCTATTTTCTATAAATATAGTACGTACCGTACTTATTATTATTTATATCTAATGATCTAAATGTTACTGGAAACTGGCATCAAAATCCGTCGGGTATTTAAAAAGATGTAAGTGACACGAAAACCAACTTTGTTTTATACTATGTCAAGATTTATTCTCTGTCGAATGGTACATCCGTCTTCCAACTTAATATTATAAACGCGAAAGTTTAAGTACGGATGTTTGTTACTCTTTCACGTGAAAACTACTGAATGGATTTTGATGAAACTTTACAATGATATAGCTTATACATCAGAATAACACATAGGCTACTTTTTATCCCGAGATTCATACGGGAGTGGGACCTAACGCGGCTGATACCTGGGCGGTTCATTCTTGTTACGATGATAATTAGTTTACCGTTCCCGCAGGTGACAGAGCCGCACTACTGCGTGCGCTTCAACTCGGCGGAGCACGTGCGCGCGCGCGGCGTCGTCACGGGCGCGGACGTGTTCGTCGCGCCGCTCACGCCGCACACCAACTACGTGTTCCTCGCGCAGCTCATGAAGTAAGCCTTGTGGGTAGTGTGATAGTAGACACGAGCAAGGTCTGGTGGTGTGGTCAGGTGTCATGGAGATTAGTGATAACGAATGCATCACCAAAGTACGGATGCGTTGCCGGCTGGCATTGGAGCAACGTGAAGACTTTATCTTATAACCTCAAATAATTTGAAGAAGTTAACGAAATTGTGTCTTACCAGAAAAAAAGGGGATATAGGCTTTTTTAAAGTTAAGTAATGCACTTATCAACGTCAATTCACCTCCACTTACCATCTAGTTGGATCAGTAATTTAAAGCAAAGAAAGAATCCGTCATTTATAATTAAAATTAAACTAATTAAAAATCTTTAACAGGGCTAAAGGTTCAGATGCCTCGTGGTTGCACGACGTAGAGCCGCCGTCCAATCAAGTGGATTACTCCGACGACGAAGAGGAGAGGAAAGCTGCCAAAGCGAGAAAGGAACAGAGACAGAAACCGGTGGGCGATACAGAGAATGGAGAGACGTCCAAAAATCCATTCTTTAGAAAAACTGCCGAGCCGAGGAGAAACCAGAGGCCTTCAGAATCTAGCAGCAGATTCGGTAGCGGGCCAAGTAGAGGACGGAACCCGTTCGCTGGCGGGGCTAAAAGAAACTTAAATACATCGCGCCCGTGGGTCCACCAGCCCGATGTACGGAGCCCTCTGCCGCGTCCGGAGCCGATGAACTACGTGTACGGCGCGACGTTTAACCCGTCGCTGCTGCAGCCGAACTTTTGTTCGCCTCCGCCGTTCATGGGTAGCCAGTTTCCGTTGATGAACCCGCGCGTGCCGCCGCCGCCGCTGCCGCCGTTCCGGGGGTTCCCGTACTGCGCGGCGCCCCGCCCCGCGCCCCGTGCCCCCTGGCTCGCCGGCACGCCCCCGCCCCCACCACCGGGGACTTAGCTCCTCACACTTCTGAAACTTCTGTTATGTCTTATGTCCATGCAGCCTGTTAGTTGAGTCTAACAATACTAGTGTTGTTATCCAAATAAATGTATATTTATGTATTATGTAATAAATTGTAATTATTGTGCTATAAAGAGTGTTTTTTTGTTTGCGATCCATTCATCGGCGTTTATAGGTTAACTGCTAAACAATAGCTTGGTTTTTCTACTTGTCGCTTGTACCACTTACTAATACACTATGATATTAAAAAATGACTGAATATTATTGGGCTATGCAGTCTAGACACTTGTACCTATTGATTTTGGAGATAATAATGATTCTGACCCTCTCATAAGATGTGGGAGTTTCTACTACGTGTAAAACGTTGATATGTGGCCAAGTCCTTACAATTTGATGATCTTGAATATTGTTTGTTCAAGACACAGACTTGTGAAAAAATAAGCAGACTAAACATAATCTTGACCCACTACAAAGACGTATGTTAGCAACAATTTCATCCCTTTCTGTCCCATGACACGTACAGTCTATCTTGTTATATTTTTGTTGTTGCAACACTCACGCACACAGGCAAAATGGGGTTGAAGCACTCCCGCCATTTTCATAAGCTGCAAGAAGTTCAATTTTAGTATGAAGACCATAGACAACATTTGTAGACCACAAATATTTTGTATGGTGATTGTCAATATGTGCAGTATTTCTATGTCGTTGTAACTGGCACGCTTTTTTCATAAGTGTGGTTCGGGATATAGATTATAAATAGTCTCAAACTACTTTTGTCATGGGCACATCAACATTAAATAGGTAATAACTTGCAAACGTGGAAACTTGGAAACAAGTTCAAAGTACTTGAGAGCACCTTCAAAATCTCTCACTGCCATTTGGCAACAAAATCAACTAGCATAATAAAAAATGACAGGATTGATAAAAATAATAAGTCTGATAATTTTGTGATTTCTTTATTAAATATTTCATTGTTAGAAATTAACTAACGATCGAATTTCATAATGACAATAAAAAAGGTTCATGATAATAAAGATTACATCTAAAAAATACTGCTCTTGGACTATGCAGAACTAAACTCGGTCTGCTGCCCTGCGCTAACGGCGCGTCAACGAAACTGGTTAAATAATAAAAATTTTGCACTCAAATGATCACAACGTAAAATGATAGACATTTCACAATACAGGAATATAAAAATCGCTCATACAACTAAATATAAGTGCGCGGCCGGCGAGTGCCGACGCGGCGGCGAGAATACTTATTTAACTTATCGTATCGGTTAAATAATTTAACATTAAACGCTGCGACGCTGACGCCATCCGCTAGAGAATGGTTTAACGGACCATGTGTTAAATAAATGTACTTAAGTATAAAAATGCGTATCAATGTGAGCGATGGAAATGATGATTCATAAAACAATTTAAAAATCAAATTCACACAAAATCATAAACATACTGAATTCACAATAAAATCGAATAAAACAATAAACGATGATTGCAATGCAATATTTATAATTAAATCTCAATAAATCTCAAGTTCGTTAAAACATTCTCTAAACGTTACGAAACACTTGATTAAACACTTCATTGAAAATAATAAAAACTTAGCATACGTACGTAAATCTAGACTTGATTTATAGACAATATAAAATAAAGGTCGCTGTAGTGGATCCTGTTTTGGCTGTTGCTGTAGTTGTTTAACATAAATGAAACTTTAATGTTTAGACAAAGTTGTAAATTTTATTATAGGTGTCTATTGAGCTACTACTTTAGATATTATGGGCATTTCAATATATTTTTTTTTATTTTTCAGGTAATTTTTCGATCAAACAATAGGCCCAGGTTTGAATTTATCATATATTTCCCAAAGTAAATAGTGAGAATCAAATGCAAAATATACAAAATGTATGATTAGAGCATTATTCATGATGTTACTACGCCATTTGGAAGTGTTAAAAAAGTATCTCTTTTTTCTTCGAATTTAAAGCCTGTTTCAGATATAAGCAACAGCCAGACAAGTCACTGGCGACCTTCGTAAAATTAAACACAAAATAAACTTAATATAAATGCAATCAAACGGGCGATCACTCGTCTAACATTCCATAATCACTGTTCGCCACTTGACATCACATGCGCACAAAAGTATTAAATGCGCAAATAAGTAGCCACTTATAGCATAGTTAATAATTTTAATTAAAATTAAAAACAAAGTATATAAATATATTTTTAGCTGTTTGAAAGTGATAGAATACTTCTTAATGCGATGTGGATGTAGTGCTTTAATCATGAGGTTAATAATATTAATTTTACGATCATTTTTATCAACGACAATGACTTATCAATACTGGCATGGAACAACTGATTATTTCAGAAAAGTTAGCATTATAAACATTCATAGCATTGGTAATGTAACTACCTGACATGGACATATCGATGGGTCCTATGTATATGGGCCAAACTAGCAATTTGGCGATTTTGGCTTTTTTGTGGGTAACGCATCTTATCGATATAATGAATCATGTGAGCTATTAAAAAAAAAAGATTTCAGCATAGAAACACGATTTTTTATTACGGTATAACGGCATATGTAACATGAATTTAAACGTATAAGGTCCTAAGCGTAGTTAGAGATTTATACGCGGGGAGTTTCCCGCGCGTTTGTTTATAGTTTGGAACAATCAGCCAATTTGACACTTGTACGTTGAACGGAGCATCGGCCGCACTGTGATGAATAAAGGTGAATATGAAATGTAATTGTTGTGTTTTTGGGTTACAATTTAGTTTAATAAGTAAAAATGACATCTAATTATCACGCTAAGATGTCTAGATGTCGGAATTTTGTGAATTTGGCTTTGGGAAATGAAAACAACAATTAAAACGAAGATTTTATATTATATTCTAATTAATGAATTATCAATTACTTCAATCGTTTATTGATTTTATAGATAAAAAATTAAAAAAATATATACATTATGCTAATTAGCGTAGGTAATACGCGTATAATGGCCAACATGGTATATCGGCCCTTTTAGGGTGTTTTCAAAAAAAAAATAATTTTAACAAAAACTAACGTAGAAGGGCCAATGTGACATTAAAAAAAACCAGATAAATGTATATATAAAATACTACAGTGTAAATGAGGGAAATAGTTTTCTTAGCAAATAAGCAAAGATTCGGGAACTTCGGTTTTATCAATTTAAAGTTATAGTAAATTGAAACTTTGGAAGCCTCTCCTGTAAAGTTGTAATTTTACATTTTGGCCCATATACATAGGACCCATCGATATGTAAAAAATCAAGTTTTATGTAAATAAATGTGCAAAATAAACACAGGTGCTATCAAATCAACTTTATACGTATGTAAATGCAATATTTATTTAAGGCAGTAGTCACGTCAAGAATCATAACCAACCCAACTCAGCAACTCGAAAGCAATTTATAGGCAGTATCACGTCAAGAATGACATTCAACCGAGCAATCCGTTAGCAAATATGTGTATGTCAAGTGGCGAGCGGCATTCTAAGGATACAACTTAACATAACGACAACACAGGGCCAATAGGGCCGTCGCAACTTACACTACACGCGGGACGCGGGACAGGGGGCGCGGGAAGGGACACGGGACACGGGACGCAGGGAGTGAACCATTCTGATCAACTTAGCTTAGTACAAAAATACAGATTCCTTTGTTAAATAAAATTAACTCTCGATTCAAGTTAGCTTGCCGTCTGAGACTCACGACGAATAAATGCCTCTTCGGGGCTCCTATAAAGAGTTCACATCGAACGAGTCAAATATCGAACCGAAACAATAAAATAGACAACGGTACCGAGCAGTCTTCCGTTAAATACGTAAAAATACCCATCGGCGAAAATAAGCATGATCGATTCGACACGATACATTACATCACTAATAGTGAACTACGATTACGATAATTTGATCATGAATTATAAAACTTAACGCTAAACGATTAAAGGAAAATTAAAATTAAGTTTCGCTACATTAGTATTTCAGGGTTATAATTTTGTATCGATTACACGTTAGGAACTATTCTACTGTACATGTAAATGAAGAAAATAATTTTAAAAATATTCAGTAAGTTTAATAGTAGAGTTAATACTTTTAAAACATCGACGATTAGTTTCCGACAGAAGCGCGGCGCCGCGACCGCGACCGGGAACGAACATTCCAATCACGACTGTCTCACAGCCACATCGATTGGGTATAAATATATAGCTGTCAGACCACGTGGGGTTATCATATTGCATATCCATTAAACATTATCATATAACACTAAGATACATTACACGTTACGTTTACAGGCAAAACGATTAAAGAAATATATGTCATTATATTATGTCGATATAATATGTTCCGCTAAAAATAAGTAGCCTTAAGTCGTATCACTAAATCGTATGGTGTTGCCGAGTTATAATATTTAGAATATTAACGTTTACCTAAGACACTACGCGCTGCTACCTACTATTCACAGAGATTGAGACGGGAGCGGCGCTCGGCCACACGCGTGTTCATCGACCTACGAGTAATATTTGATCATAATTGCAGTTCAATAGTCTTTTAAGGAATTAAAAATGTTGATTTTCAATGCATTTACCGAATTTGGGACATTTACTAGGATTTTTTTGCATTTTAATTCAAGTAAATTAAAGTGGTAAAAAATCCTAGTCGCCAAAATTAAACACAACGTCATTAGAATACGGTCGTACCAACACGCGTGCGCTCCGAGTCGCTGGGCACGGGAAAGGCGAAATAGCGTGGTGCTCTCTACATAATAATTTTCAAAATTTATCAATAATAATAATATCCAATATAATTATGATACCTTACTCCTGAATCTAAACTGATCTTTGTCCCGAAACGCACGGGCGAAGCGAATTAAGCCGGTTGCGACAACTTGCGCTACGAGACGTTCAAAAATATTTTAAAGGCGGATAAGAACTCTCGTTAGGTTACTATTTCCATTCGTAATTATTTGTTCACTTTATAAATATCCATTAAAAATCAATACAAAATAGTCCCGTGCGTTTCGAGACAACTGGCCATCTTACGTACTCACTACGCCAAACGTTTAATCTCCTACTATTATAATAGTCTGTGTAGAGCGGTGTAGCCGCTTAAAATAATAATCAGATCGAGATACCTTATTACATATAAGATTATTTATTATAAGGATATAAAATTAGAAACACCGAAGGCAACGAGTGCACGGGCGTGCGACACGACAGTACGACAGCGTACGACATCGAGCGGTACAACGTACCGCGGTCTATGTAGAATTTCGCAAAATATTACAATTCTATACTTGAATACGCTATAAATCACAATGTTCTATATGAAAACATCCATGCGTCGCAATAAAAATGCTCTGTTCAGTACGGTTATATCATCATCTGTGTCTGTATAAAAATATCTGTCTCTCGTCATAAGTTTCAATCTTATTACTATGGATTCAGTATAAATGTAAGCAAGTTTTGTACTATTGCTTAGCGGTGGAAGAAATGTAAAGTGGTATTAACTGGTTAGTGCGCCTGTAACAGTCTTCGACTGCTATGGCGGCCGACGCACCATTCTCATATAGAACATTGTTCCACTTGTGACATTTTTGTTCTGTTTTACGTTCATCTAATTAATGAGTATCACGGTTAAGTCTACAACATTAAAAAAATATGGCATCAGTTCTTATGAAGTTCTAAGTCTAAATATAAACGTCCTAAAGCTATGATTATTCTTTAATAATATTGTTAGTATGGCTGAAAGCTAGTTTCCAGGGCCATTTTAACGAAGGCAGTTACAAAATGCAATTGTCGAGTGCAACTTGCAAGTTTGCGAGCGACGAATAAGTTAACGTCGAGATATATCGTCACGATATATGTTGTCGATGACAAAGTCTATCGTATTAACGTATTCGTCGCGTGCCATCAGTCACTTGGAGTCCCCTACCATTCCATTTCTCCATCCGAGAGCATCAATACCGTCCGGGTACATTGATGCCATATTTTTTCCGATGTTCAAGTTTATTCGTAAAGCTTACGGCATTATGGTACAAGTAAATCTCCAGTACAATAAATAACTTTGTAAACACCAATTAAATGCATGTCGACAGTCACTTGAAATTCTTAGTTAAGGAGGATTCATTGTAGTAGCATTTCTCTGACCGATCGTGGGGCGACGAACGCCGTAGCTATACTCTATATATAGATATAATGCAAAGATATATTCACGACACCTATCAGACATACATACATCATAGAACCCGAAGTCATCCTATGACTAACCATAGACAGCGACTTACAATGTAGAGTACGACTTGCAAAATAGATTGCGTCGGCTTGAAGGCCACTGTGCACCGGAGTGCCGAACGGGAAGACGCTACGTAACTACTACAAACCAAGAACGAGGGATTCTTAACCTTATTTCGACGCTATATAGTCTACATTTAAGTAGTATTGTGACAAAGCGGTCCTGAATGCTACCACAATAATATTGTTATTGAGTCTACCCCAAAAAGATATAGTTGGATGTAAAGTTTCCATGTTGTCTGATGGGAAGACATTGGATTTTTCCCGTCTAAATTGGACCATTCAGGGATAAATTAGTTCACCTTAGTTTAACTTAAGGGTTTGATGGCTGTACGATCGTTTGTATCGCCTTGTGATCCAACTTAGACAGGTCGAGTATAAAACAGCAATCCGAATGATACACTGCAGCATGGAATAAGTTGAAGAAATACGATAAACAAAATGAAGTCGTTTGGTGTACGGATAACTTCTAACATACATAACACAACCAACAACTTAAATTGTTCAAATTGAATTGTTATGAGTTATTTACTGTATAAAATGTGATGCAATTTTGTATTTATGACCACAGTATCATTAATTTCCTATATACCATGATCACAATGTATAATAAAAACAACACTATCTATCTAATCAGATGAGGTCATAAAATCATTCATTACAACATGATTTTACCGACAAAAGTTTTACAGATAACAAAAGCAACCAATACCATACATCATATCATACCAAAAAAAAAATGAATGATAGTTAGAAGTCACCGTACCAAGCCTACGGTCTCCTCACGACTACAACGGGCACTAACACGACGGGGTAGATCAATACGGCGTCCGATTATGTGTTCTCGACGGGGCGTATGGTACAGTCGCCTACCGTCGATATGGGCGTGATGGTGACGGCGGACGGGCGCTCCGGCTTGTCCTCGGGCTCGCCCGGCTCGCTGGGCTCGCTCGGCGGCAGCTTCACGATCTGGCAGTCGCCCACCGTCATTATCTGCGTCTCCATGGCAACCGGCGGGACGTTCTCTTCGGGCTCTACTCGTTGGCCTGCTGTGGAATGTGGGGTGGGTTTAGTATTGTGGTTCGAATACAAATGTATATTTAAAGTAGATGAAATTTTTTAGACGTGACCTTAATTCTGAATGGTAACAACGCATCTATGACCGATGTAGCAAGCCCAACGAAAGAGTGCAACTAATATACTATGTACGCGTTAAGTAAATTATTTATTTTTTAACAAAAAGCAAAATTACTCTAAATAGTAATTAAAAGCGAGAAAATCAGGAAGCGTTCAGTTCAGGCGAATTTTCGCCTTTAATAAAAACTATCGATTCAATCGTGTTTTGTTTTCTATTTCAATATTAAAATACCAGCACGCTCTAAGAAACCTGCCACACAATTAATAATGCGTCGCCTACAACCGAGTTTGTCGCCTACAACCGAGTTTTAACCAACAAATATTTTGATTTAATACTGTTAACTAGATTAACCATTCTAATCCCTATTTGAGTCTTGTTCTAGGTCGGTCACAACTCACGACAATCCTGGGCTGCAGCGGAAGGGTGACGCTGCATGCACGTTTACCCTCTTAACTCCATAAACAATCTAAAAACCACGCCAAGCTTAGAACTACAGGGAGCCTGATCCATACCTTCATCATCATCGGACGAGGAGTCAGACAGGTCGATGGTCCGGTCGGTGTTGTCGGCGTCGGGCGCCGCGTCGGGCTGCTCGGGCTCCGGCGCGCCGTAGTACGCCAGCGGGTTGTACATCATCTCCGTCAGGTACGAGAAGTCGCCGAACGGCAGGTTCGTCGCGTTGTAGTTCTCGTTCGGCCGCCGGTCTGCGGGTGCAGCGGTGTGATGTTATTGTATGGTGTGGTACGGTTTGGTTGGTAGTTTGAATTTAGAATGTGTTGGTTCAGTTCAAGTAGTGAATGTTGCACCAGTATAAAAACGCCCTCTATGAGTTTTTCATAAAGCTGTTGTGTTGTCTGCCAATGTATCTTTGAAATGACTTGATCGTTAGATAGATGGCTAAATTAATGACCAGTAGCAGGTCCATAAATAGCCATGATTATTAGATAGAGCACATTTTAGTGTTTTATAAAAAAACATGTAAGTTATTTACCATGAATCCATCCTACTATCCTACTAATATTATAAATGCGAAAGTTTGTAAGGATGTATGTGAGTGAGTGTGTGTGTGTGTGTGTTTGTTGCTCTTTCTCGCAAAAACTACTGAACGGATTTTCATGAAACTTTGCAGTAATATAGCTTAGACATCGGAATAACATAATTTGTTAAAATTTATAGAGATTTTTGAAGGGACTGGTTTCCCGAAGCGAAGCGAGGGCGGATTTACTAGTGATTAAATATATCAGTTAAATAACTATTAATACAAAACCCAGTTCTCTCAAATAAAAAGGCAACTTTGTACTCATAGTACAATAAACAGTAAGATTATGAAAACAAAATCATTATGTTTTTATATACTCAATTAGATTCCGAAATATATTTCATTTATTTATAACATTGAAGTATTTAACCCATTTCACCAAACTAAATACACAAATTATATGTTAGTAATAACAACTAGCAAGCAAGCTGTTAGTGTTGAAAGATTAAAATATTTTTGTGTTAAACTGTTGAACTCCAACGACATCTATGCATGTCGAGAATGCATAGTACCGCTTATATACCTGGAATCCAAAGGGTACATAACAAAATGCTATTACTATGTATATGGAAAAGATTCTTCATACATTCATCATAGGGCATGCAGTTATTAAATGTTGTACACTTGATGGAGTATGATTTTATGTATCTTTTACTATCTTTTATAATGACATAAATATATAATATCCCATGGAAGTTTCTGTAGCCATCCCATAATACATAAACATAAAACATAAAAAGCCGAACAATACCGATTAGTACCGACATAGAGCCATGTGACCAATTCCCCGTATGTCGTGACAATTTAGTTGGCCCGCCACCCGCCATGCTGCAGAATAATTGTATACTAACAAAACTTGTTAACTTCGGCGAATAGTCCGTACTGCATCGGTAGGTCTATCATGTCCGTACCTAAGGAAAGACTGGCTCATTAGAATTGCAAACAAGGATTTAAAATGGCAACACTATTGGCGTAACGTGTGATACTACTTGCTTTTGATACTGAGTTAAAGATTCGATTAAATTTTCGATTTAGGTAAGTGCAAAAAAAATTTCAAGTTTAATCATATAATATTGTTTTAAAGTTACCTAGAGCTTTTTTAAAGTTACCTAGAGCTTCATTTAAAAATTCTAAAGAATAAAGTACTACGGTCGTTGAAGATAAATTCAAAAGTTTTTAAGCTGAAGTTTGAAGCTTCGCACTTATTCCCAGGAAAGGTTGTAAGCTTTTAGAATAATATCTCTTACAAAATAATATTTTACATTTAATAAATAAAAAAATTAAGTTAATATATATTAGGTCAAATACTTAAGTTTAAAAAGCATTACAGTTATGTAAATTAACATACATATTAGATGATTAGACTTTAGCACATCACTAAAACTTATACGAAGCAAAGTACATCGTAGCCACAAACTGTTACGCCAATTGATAAAAATACAATCCATTCTTTATGTTTATTGTGAAAAAAGTTAATTTATGTAAGGAACATTGATATGCATCGAGAAACATGATCTACAACGCGTGTTATCAGGTATTTGAATTATTAATTCGAGAATTATTTAAATTGTTTCCGCGAAATAGCGAAACACTAGTACAGTTATATATATTACCATTAAAATATACTTATTAATGGGTTTTACCATCGGCAAATAATATTCACACAAAAACTGCGAATGTCTACATAAAATTATAATTTTACTGTATGTTTTACTGTAATCAACCAGTCGTAAAGATTAAACACAATTTACATTCAAATATAATGGCCAAAGCAATTTGGGTAGAAAAAATCATAAAGAATAGATTGTGCAAAAAAAATAACAAAAAAGCAAACGCTAAAGGCACAGACGTTGCGACATACATCCAAACACACATTTAAAAATAATAGGTACCAGTTGTAATCCTCTTTGAAGAGAACGGTCAATCACGCAAGTTATAATACTCACCGAACACATACACAAATTTAAACTCTATCTATATGTCGTTAGGAGTAATGTTGGTATGAAGTTTTGTTTACAATGTACTGAGCGGTAGAGTGTACGTTTAATAATGGCTGGCTATTAATCACTAAGAAAAACATTGGACTGTGAGTCAGTCGCGGTTATTGTACCGTTTCCGGCACCATTATTTCATTTTAACGCGCTGTACATATTATTGTGGTATTTTCCAAACTTTTTATGTAAATGAAAAAATGCATTTGTTATAAAGATAATAAAGAAAATCACTTTGATGTGAAGTTGTATGATTCATGTATTTTCAAAATTATTATTATAATATCACTTGTTCCTTACGTCAACTTTCAGATTCGTAATTAAACTCGAGTAATTAAAACACGTGTCTCAAATTACTTGTATTGAAATTGTGATATTTCTTAATTATATTTATAATTCTTAATTATATTTTAGTGAAGTCTCGTTGAATTATTTTTAGTAACTTACAATGCTTACTTTTCACCTTGATGAATGTTGTGTGTGCATGTTTTTTTTTTACTCTAAGCTTTTTATTGACTATGTTTATGTTTATACATACCTATTAGAAAACCGGCAATTTTACTTTTTATCACGTACCAGATGATTATTATGAGATGATTGTCACATTAAATGTAGATGAGAGGCGTTTGATGGTTTTATAATTTCAGTCAAAAACAATTGTTATTTAAAAACATTTTTATTTAAAAAATGTTGTCATAACTAAAAAAACAACAAGCATTTAACACCACAAATATTAAATTGTGTAACATTGTATAGTTTAATAAATTCTACTCTGGATACAGATAACAAAATAAACTAGTTCTTAAAATATTTTCTTTTCGACTTCCTCTTACGTAACACATTCTACTACGATTCAAACTTTGCTTATCTCGGATTTTATACATCCGTACACGGGTACGCACGACACGTATTTAGTACGTGGGTGTCGTCGATATTTGAACTCAGTTGCCTGACTTCCCCTAAGTTAGCAGTCGCACTATGTTCCCTCCAGGGTAAGTTACCTGTCTTGGGCTGGAAGAAGTTCTTGGGCGGGCGGCCGCGGCGGCGCTTGAGCAGCAGCGACTGCGGCGGCGCGTGCGCAGAGCCCACACCACCCCCACTGCCCGCGCCCACGCTGCCCACCACCGTGCCGCCCGTCAGCACGCAGCCCTCCATGTCTGGGAAAAACAAATAATAAATAAAATATAAACGCTAACACACTCATACCCCCGCAGTAGGTTACTAGGTACCTGTGTCGCGGGAGGCATGGACTACACATATAACACATCATAATTACACCCATTTATCTGCCACATAAATATCTGCCCCGGCCGGGAATCGAACCCGTGACCCCTCGCGTCGCAGGTAGGGTCGCTACCAACTAGGCTACAGGGTCGTAGACAGGGCAATAGACAACAAAATTTTATGTTAATGTTGCACTTTAACTATGACACCTACCTGGCGTCTTTCTTACTATCTTTTACAGTGGACTATCAATGTATATTATCTTATTATACCTTACCTGACACCTGACATACCTAAACTGCGTATGACGGTAAAAAATCTTACAAATTTTTTGTCCTGGCCTCCACACCGTTTACTAAGTAACTTAGGTACACTATACTCCGACTTTTAATTCGATTCAGTAAAATGACGTATGCTAATGTCACTTTTCGAAATAATGTTGCCAGCTTTTCAATAATAGTGTTTAATCACACGATTAACGAACGATGTTTTGATTATTCGATTTTTCTTTTCTCAATATGTCTATTATTTTGTGTGTTAATAAAATATAATTAAAAATAGGAGAACAATACGGAAAAGTCATTCATATAAATTATATAGTAAACGACAAATATAAAACATCAGTGCATGCTTGCTTATAGTACATACATGCACTAAAAGCGCCTAACAATTAAAATGAAGGGGAAAATTTATAAAAAATATTTATTTTTTGTGTATTTATTGATCTTGTAATAACTTCATACAGTATTTTAGCGATTTGCGAAACGATTATAATCCAAATAATTCTTCCGATCGATTTTTATCGAATCGAATAATTTGCGTCCAGGTTACATCACTATTTTTGTGATAATAAAAAGCGGTAACACTGGAAATGTCATTTTACTGAATCGAATTAAAAGTCAGAGTATAAATAATTATGTATAACCAACTCACCCAAAGAAGTCTTCGGCGGCCGTCCGCGCTTCTTCTTAATCTTGGGTATGAGCGGCAGCGGGGTCTTGCGGGGTCTGCCGCGGCCGCGGCGCGGGGGCTCCAGCAGGTCCCCGGGCTGCAACTCGTTGCGGACGGGTTCCAGCGTCGCGTTCAGTACCACGGGCGTGGACCGGGGCGGTAGCATCACGTCGCCGCTGGGAGTAAATACTAGGTGGCCTGATTCCCGATGGGTGGTGCGGACCATGCCTGACATCACTTCTGAGTTGTTCTCCCGCTTGGTTGTCGACTCGTTCGCCAGGTCCACGGTTGGGTCCTCCTGTCGGGTTGGGGAAGGTTGGAGAGTGGTTAGCTTTATTGATATAAAAGGTAGAGTTAACTAAAATTAAAAAAAAAACTTACAACTTCTATAAGATGTCTGGGGCGGCTTATGCGTGTTTGTATTTATTCTACAACCAATTTTTTACCTTCTATTGATAGATGGAGAATATGTCTTCAAAAAATCAAAACAGGTTATTATCTTAGTTTTAATGTTAAATTTAATAGTTTAATGAATTCAAAATGATTCATGTATTTTTTATTTTAATTTTGTAAACAATGCAAGATACAGATACAAAGGTATAGACTGTAGATTCACTTATTAAAAAAAGTACATTTTACATTTAATTAATACAATGTGTGTTCTGTATTATTATTTATTTGTAAAATAGATTGTACCGCACCATGTAGCATCACTAACGCACTCGATCTAGTAATGTTGTTCGGTGCGAAACTTGCTGTAGGAGAGTTGTATCAGAGCATCGTCGATACTTGGGTACGGCGCTCTTTCTTTACTCTCCAATTATCACCCATGACCCGATAAAAACTTTTTTATTTTTATAGTCTGCTTCGACCGGGAATCGATCCCGGGACCCGTCATTTCACAGGCGGGCTCACTACCAACTACGCTACTGAGTTGTCTAGGTATTTTACAAAATTTAGATGTTACGTTAAAACTCATTTATAAAAAATTATCAATTCATCTGTCCATTTTGGCTGCCTGGTTAGCTTCCATCCTTTATAGCCGTAGAAAAAGAAAGAAAGAAAAAATATTTATTTCACCTCATAACAATGTTAAGAACCTTAAAACTATGACATAATGCTATGCAGGAAGGTGAAAAGGGCTCACTCTCAGCATTTATGGTCGTGGAGAAACCACGGCCGCTGGTTTTCAGAGTGACCCACTAATCTAATTAAAATTAGGCAGCAAACAAGCAGGCTATGCCTATGACAACTGTGACCGATACAGAAAAAGAATTAACTTAGGGACTGCGATGGTAAAACCTGTTAGTTATTGTTATAATTACTGTAAGTCTCGTTGTAATTCGATCACAGATGCGTTACTACCCCTGAACAGTGAGGACGGGTCCGTCGTGCGTACGTACCCGCTCGCAGATCTTGGTGTGCATGCGCAGCTTGTCGGAGCGCGCGAACGAGCGGCCGCAGCCGCCGCACGTGAACGGCCGCTCGCCCGTGTGCGTCAGCCGGTGCCGCGACAGGTGCGACGACCGCGCGAACCTAACACAACAACCATCGTACATCTTTACTTATATGTATATGCATTATTCAAGTTTTATGTACCATACAAATGGATAGATGCAAAAGCGGACTTACCTAATGCTAATTCTAAATAGTTCTCTCCCAGTCAACCTTCAGGAATTGCAAACCAAACGAAACATTACCAACCCAACGATTACATTGTCCAATCTTTGTGTGATTAATTGTCTAAATCTGGCCATTGATGATAGAAATATGTGTGATAAGAAAATAATAATTGGTCTGGATAAATAAGTGACCCTTGGGGCTCGAAGGTCCCTCGCTATACACTCCACAACTCGGCAGTATTAGCAGTATAAAAATGGGAAAGAAAGTACACAAAAATAAGTTCCTCCAAAAATATGTAAGAATTTCCTGACGAAATGGCGATTTCAACCTTTTCAGATCGTTGGAAACTAAACGTTCTTAAATCGTCATTTTCAACATCCAACCCTCCTAATCCTCAGTAAGTCACCTAGCAACTTTTTATCACTTTACCTACTAGATTACTCAGATTTTTTATGCAATTAACATAACAAACGACCATGCAGCACCACCCTATTTCCAGATAGAATCAACGACGACGTACCTGACGTCACACACGTCGCAGACGTGCGGGCGGCCATCTTGCGAGTCGTTGGCCGCGCTGTCCGATATGGAGCCGCTGGAGTCTGTCTCTTCATCGTCTTCCACACCTTGCTTGGCTTTCTCTGGAATGTTTAACACATTTTGTTAATGTTTTATAAGGGTATTTGTTGATCAGCGGATTCGGCTGGCAGTGGGTAGCTGTTTTCATTATAAAAATCATTTTTTTGCTTGGAAGGTGTGCTTGGCTCGGCAGTTCATGGAAGGCAGTGACTAAGGTCTTACCTAATATTGTTGTTACCGAAGACCCCATAACATAATCTAAATTTATCTCTATACTATGCGGATCAGTTTCCTTTGTATTAATACAAGAAGCAAAATAATGTACCACAGCTCATGAAAGTTATGCGCTGGAAGAAGTATGGCATATTTAAGGTTTACAAGAGGGCGTCCAAGAATTATGTCACACGTTAATAGATAGTAAACGGGTCACCAAAACGTCACTAGATGCGAATTAAAACTATTTTTTGGTACATACAACAAACAGCACCATCTTTCCATCACCGCTGTTTAAATTATAGTATCTCATCAAAGTTCCACGTTCCACTGGTCATTTGTGACCGCGAATGACATAATGATTTAAAGCTTCCTTATCATCACACATCAGACCCTTAGCTGCAGGGGGGGGAAGGATTTATGACCTTGTGTGTCGTAACTACTAAGCGCCTTAATAACTGATCATCAAGCATAATAAACAAAACCAGTAGTTATCCCTGTGCGTCCACACCTCACTCACCGTCAGAGTCGTCGTGGTCGGGCGCGGGCGACTTCTGCAGCACGGCCAGCTGCACCACCTTGATGACGCCCGGCTTCACCTCGCCCTCCTTGGGCGACGGTGACGTCAGCAATAATCATCAAGCGTAATAAACAAAACCAGTAGTTATCCCTGTGCGTCCACACCTCACTCACCGTCAGAGTCGTCGTGGTCGGGCGCGGGCGACTTCTGCAGCACGGCCAGCTGCACCACCTTGATGCCGCCCGGCTTCACCTCGCCCTCCTTGGGCGACGGTGACGTCAGCAATAATCATCAAGCGTAATAAACAAAACCAGTAGTTATCCCTGTGCGTCCACACCTCACTCACCGTCAGAGTCGTCGTGGTCGGGCGCGGGCGACTTCTGCAGCACGGCCAGCTGCACCACCTTGATGCCGCCCGGCTTCACCTCGCCCTCCTTGGGCGACGGCGACGTCGTTCCCGCGCCTGGAACAATAATAGCAATTGATTAGAAAACTACTTGACCTGGCGGAACTTGTTGCTCCGCTCCTATTCTTTGGTGATGTAGCCTATAGCCTTCTTCAATAAATTATCTATTCAACACAAAATGTTTTTTTTAATTTGAAGCAGTAGTTCTTGAGATTAGCGCGTTCAAACAAATTCTTCAGGTTTATATTTTTAAATTTTCTCACTACAAAAATCAGAAACATAAAATACTTTTATGACAAATTATTTTTGTCAGATAAACTATAAAAACCATGTGCACCATTTTTCCTTGATGGTGGCCGCGAGACCTGTGTAGGGTATTAGGGCGTAGAGAAGAGAAGATCACATATACGAAATACTATGTAAGTATGTAATCCAGTCCAATATCAGTATGTATATAGGTAAGTACCTTTATAATTATAACTTTCTGTACTAAATGCTCCCTAACTTAATGTAACTTACCTCCTTTAGTTCGCTTAATTTCTACTACATTGGTATAGGGACACTCACAGAGATAAAAAAGTGAAGAAGAATAAAAAACATCCATTATCGCAAGCTCCCTATTATATCAAAGGATTCAAAGCATAAAAGTATACATCATTTATACCCTTAACTGTAAGGAAAAATAGGAAGGAAAAATAGACGAAAGCTTTATTGAAATAGCTGGCAAATTGGAAAAATATCGAAAGGGAACAAATGGTATCTAATGTAAAGAGTTAAAACTTATTCACAAGGCAATCAGCTTTTCAGTTTTATTTTTCATAAGTTCATGTTTGTTGAAATTAAATATTCCATATTTCCTTATTAAATATAATTTACAAATATATAAATATTAGTAAATTATTAAATAAATAAATAAACATTGTTTAATCATCATTTACAAAACTTAACCAATTTAGATATTATCAAATTCAAACAGTATTACTTTAGGTATCTATGTAAGTCTTATTAACATTTTTATATCGTTAAAAAAGATTGGGAAATCGATATTCAGTGATTAAATAATAATCACAATAATTTTATTGTTATTGAAAATATATTGACTTACACGTGGCCAAGCTACTCAGTAGCCAAATAATATTTAACCAACCGTGTTTATAAAGTTAAACAGTGATACGAATTTTAGAACAAATAAACGAGGAATATTATTACGTTTAATATCGACATTTAAATTTATTTGAACATCGACTGATAAAATATTCCACGTCTCGCTAGTGGTTATGATTAATGCAAAGTAATGAATACTGGTATACAAAGTCACATAATTTAATATTAAATATGAAGTATGTAGGCCATTCCAGTTTATTTTTGCAAGATAAAATCATTTATTCATTTTTTACACAAACAGTATGGGAATAAAAGTTATATGTAAGTATATTAAAATACAATCAGAAAATGATATTGCAAATAAAAATGTAACTTGTTTGGTATGAACATAATATTTCTGTAATAACATTATACTTTGTTACTTATTACCCACTTTCTTATTTAACAGTCCTCCAATCTACAGTTGGCCAGCATGGCGGACTATGACCTGGTCTGTGGGAGGAGACTCGTGCCCAACTGTGGAACAGTTATGGCTTGCGATGATGATGATGAATATTTCGACTCAGTTGCTTGGTTGTCACAACAAAACTTGATAATTACAAATAGATTTTACACTTTAATAAGTCAATGAATGGCACGAACACCATGAATTTTCAGTAAGACGTCACAGCTATTGTTTAAAAATACCTGTTGTATACACAGTATTAGACTATAGTAAAGTCATGTTACCAAGCAAGATGCAATACCTATTCATTTATATGTTCAACGTTTATACTTGTAGATTCTAGAAATCCCAGGCCTTAATTCAACGGATTTTCAATTCTTATTAAAAAGCATTGAAATTTCAAATGGCTAATTACTTAACGGGGGCTTATAACACTTCAGTTTCACCTACACGTATAACTTTTCTACGAACATGCTTAACACAAATAAACAAATCTACGGACACAGACAGACATCTATCTACTGACATGTTATTCGTAGAGGCTCGCACTCACCAATGCGCTGAGAAGCAACATGGTGCGTCCTCATTGCTTGGATTTTCAGGTCTGCAAATCAATTGTATTACATTCACACAACATAAGTTTATAAAAACTACCGATGATTAGAGATAGTTTATGGGTAACTAATTAACAATAATCTCATGTAAATTTACCTCTAAAAATACATTTTGATAACTCATTAAGTATTTTATTCAAATTAAGCCCCATAAAATAGTCGATTGATAGCTAAATAACACTATGTAAATTTAAATTTATCTTTATAATAATAAGCACAACAATAAAATCAGTCAGATAATGGCATGCATTCTAGATCTGTCTAGATTGATACCTAAATATTTTGCTTGAGACGTACGAAACATTTTCTCACACAATTTTGAGATTATTATGGAAAAATAAATAATAATTAGGTAAGTACAAGATAAAAACATCGTTAAGAATATGCACATAATCGCCTTTCTCTATTTTTGGCAATTATGGACTTTAATGGTCATGTTTACCATTAAAGCAAGAATAACTGTTCTTTTTTTAATATTTGCCTATTCTTTACTAATTATACTAATTACTTTTAATTATATACTCCCGGACACGAGAAACGAGAGATCTCGCAATTTTGGGTTTGAAATAATTTAGAATAATATTCATTAAAGTAATTAAATAAACCAAGAAAAAAACCACATAAAACTGATTTTATTTTACTTTTATTTTAATGGTAATATAAAATAAAATAACATGGCTTGGTTCAGGTATATCTTATTAAAATAAAAGATCTCAATAAATTGTAATTTAATACCTGAAAATCCAATTAACAATAAAAACTAAATTTTATAAATGTTCACACAGCTAATATGAATTTAAAATGTAATTTTACGACCGCACATCTAAATTTCATATCGCGAAAACACTTAATACAAGTAATTACGTCTTGTACCATCAAGGTACGTAAAGATATCTTCAATTCAGTATCAAATTAATTTCCTAGTAAACTGTATAAGCGGAAATGTGACGTAGCAGCCGTGAAAGGAAATTGCAGCAAATGATTGTCTAGCGGTCGGCAGGCGAGCCATTGTCGTCTTGGATCAACTTAGTATGTCATTTGTATATAAAAAAACATAATAACAGTCTTTGTTTAACCCGACGCCGGCGCTCTCACGATATTTTCATACCGTTGAATGTACTGTACTTATAATCATTTATGTTCCAATCATTATGTTAAAAGAAATGTTTGCTATTCTCTGTAGTGTATTCAATGGTTTTCTAGTTTTCTACTTATAAAAAGTTTCAGCATAATATCGAGTTTGGGCACATACACACACAATAATAAACACATACGCACAAACATAAAACAAACTTGAAACTGTAATTACCTATATGAAATAATATTTTTGGTTTAAAATGCTACAAAAAAACGTTCTACCCTTATGCTTCATATGAACTGTACAATACAACATTGACCTTTAATGCGTTTAATATCTATAAGTTTAATATTATATTACAGAACGGAAACTTCAAGTTAAATTGCAATTCGAGTAACATTTTTTCCAAAATAAAGCTATTAATCTAATAACGCTAATTCATTAAATAAATTAATTTAAAAGTTCAGCAAAAATAATAATGTGCAAGCCATTACTGCTCGCAGTTTTAATAATTAGATCCAAAATGTCTACCACATAAATAAAACGTTTTAGAATTGCAAAAATAAAAATTGAAATGTTCACATTTTGAAGGTGACATTAATAAAATAGTGCGGAAAATGAGCGAATTTGCAACAAAATGTTGTTATAATTCAGATTTTATCAAAACAATTTTAAGACTTGATTTATGCTAAGTAGGTTATGTTGCTAAGCATTATATTATTTGAATTTACAACAACAATTTAAATCCCTAATAGAATTGCGCCTGGTCAAAATAAGAAATTGCACAACATTAATCGTTATTCTTTTGTATGTGAGAGCGACGTCATTCTCTTAATAGCTGTATTGTTATACATACATATAATATTATGTACACATAATGGATTTTCAAGTAGTACGAGTATTATAAATAATTATAGCTATGGACTGGGATTTCATAAAATTTTGCGTCCTGTAGATTAGTTAGAAATTTTTTTTTTCAAAATGATCCACACAGCCCATGGACATTATGGATGCCCACCGAAATGTAACTAACGGACGCATTAGCGACCACAGCAATTGAAACGTGAAAAACATGCCTCGGTTGATTTAGACGAGCGACGAACCACCAAAAGGAAAGCAGGTTCGAGGAGCGAGGAAACTAGGGATTTTTGTCTTTTTTGGTTTTCTTTACTGTAGGTAGGTACTACTAAAAATGCAGAAATGCCTGGACTTTACAATGGAAGTAACCGCTAAGGATAAGTACGTGGAGTTTCTTACACTGCAATAATAATACCATAGTAACAATCATATTAAATAGCCAATTTATTTTTAATTGTGTAGTACTTAGATTTTTTACCAAAATTTTTTTGCGAATAAGTAATTACAACACTTCCATCATGTTATAATTGTGCGGAATAAGCTAAAGAATTATAATAAGCATTAATATTAGATATAATTAATTGCTCTAATGAAAAAACGCTGTAAGTCTGAGAGATAATACCTATTACCAGATACATTAAATAATAAATACGCGCAGACAAAATTCTTACACATTAATCACTAATAATGGCTTTTATATTTTTCTTTATTGGAATCAGGTTCTTAAGTTTAATATAAAATAGAAAACATTTATTATAATTTTTACCAAAAAAATCTACAACAGTTATTCCTTTTTCTTATAATATTTTATTATTGTTCAGTAAGTTTCAGAAAAAAATAAGTATGTTGTTGTAAACCTACATAATAATTATGATAAAGCATTAAGTTATTATTATAAAAAGTAAAACAAATTAAGTGAAATTGCTATATCGACTTATTCGCGAGAAATGTTGCAGAGGCTAAAACAAAAAAAGTCATGTGTTTTAAATTAAACGGAAGTGCGTAATATGTAGTTTCTTAAACAGGAAGTGTCTTGTGTATGTTTTCTTGACTTAAATTTAAACCAATGTAACGAAATTAACTACAGCAACAACAATGCTCGTGAAATAGTGTATGGTACTACGATAAACGATAACCGTTGATTGACCGTAAAGGTTAAAGTTGATTTAGAGGTTAAAATTTCAGTTGATTTGTACTTTATTTAAGTCAGTCGTAGTCAGATCTGGAAAGGAGACGTTGTCGGAAACAAATTAAAAAAAATCCTTTCTAACGAACAAATAAAATACGTGTTGTAATTAACTTTGACATATTAATACTTTTATGATCATCAACACCGTCACTACATTAAATCATTCATCCAAACGTGTTGCACGTAAGGCGTAACATATTACCGTTATAAATATAAGCTGTCGTTCCCAGTCACTCGTATCTTTACTTGGCGTAATAAAAAATGCATATTATTATGTACCTATATTTTGTACTTTAAAAACCGACTACAAAATCAACAAGTAGTAACACGAGAACATCATCAACGCAATCGAAGTTAACTAAACACGCATAATTACGGAAAGCTCAAAAACTACCCACACGACACATGAAACGACACGTGAAAAAATATACTTGAGTCAACAAGAATATGGAATTGTCACTCCCCGCTAAAAACATATTTAATAAGTGTGCTCACAGTTCAATTTTGCTTGCTGCAAAGTGTACTTAAGGCATTATAAATTCTCGCCGTCAATCTAAAATGAACCTTAATCACAGGAGCGGAAAGATGGCATTGGTGTAGATTGCCAATGAAACGATTTCCATTTCGAATGCGAACGGAGTATTGGCTAACAGTCGTTTTTCAATTAAGAAAATTAGCTAAAAATAGATTTTAAATATTGAAACACACATGTTACCAATTTGTATACATATTGTTTAATAATTAATTATTTACCATTTCCAATCACAATGTAAGCGACCAGGGAGGCAGACTACATACATAATAGACGTTGCATTCATCAACAGAAATCGATACTCCCTACAAATTGTATCTTACGAATGCTTACGAACTAGGAACGCAGGAACTCGTCGGATGACGTCAGGCTGCTATATCGCCGTTGCATCCAACAGCATTGGAGTGAAAGGGAAGCAACATTAAGGGTGGAGCGGGACGACCAAGAGCCGATATCAGTTAAAATACTTATTTATAAGAGTATTCGCGGGATTCCTTTTTTTACCTAGAATATTATCAATATTTCGTATAGAATTTCACGTTTAAAACATTTTTATTAAATTATTCAAATTAAGACAAGAGCATCGCCCAAATTTATTGGATTATTTTAATATTCGAATTTATTGTAATTGGGTTCTTAGCGCTACAAAATATCAAAGCGGGGGTCTTTAAACAGATTTATTCACCTTATACCTCGCTATCAAATTAACATAAACGGGATCAACTTGAAATAATATTATAATTTAGAATGAATAGTATCGTAACAATTTATTATAATAGTTAAGGATATTTAATTCTTTAAGGAAAAAAGTTAATAAGCGAATATTGGACTTAAATAATCAGAAAATAAATTACTTGACTATTAATGTCAGAATAAAATATAATCAAGAACTTTAAAAATAGCGTCGATTGCAAACGTATCTACTTTTTTTAAGTAAAAATTATTTATACATACATTCTTATATCTATGCAGATATAGAAACGGTCTAATATCCTTTTCTGAACAAGCTCGCAGGGGCATATTCGGACCTCTAAATATATAATACATATAAATTTACGTACATATTCTGTAATCCTAATCAATTTACCATTACAATTTGCCCGTCTGCATCTATGTATGTAGTTCGCTAAGCAATACTAAACTTATGTCCGGCATTTTTTACCAATCAATTATTGAAAAGTGGAAATAGTAAAAGAAATATACCTTATAATAATAGTACATTATGATACAAGTGCGCGAAGTTGGTCATTACAGTCTAGGCGGTATTGCACAGCCCGAGCCGCAAGGCGAGGGCTGTAATAGAGCCAAGACTGTAATGAACAAAGCACACACGTATCATACGACGTTTTTCAACACACTTGCGAGGAAAAAAACAATTAGGTAGGTATAAAATACATTCGACATTTTTCAGTCACAAATCAGCAAATTATAAACGAACAAATGTTTGCACAAAATGGCGCGGAGGCGGAGGTTTATTTTTTCGCGCGCCGTATTTTGGTTGAATAACTATGCGCGCGCAGGTTAAGTCCAGAGGCACCGAACACCGCTATTCAGCCACAATATATTAAACTAAATAATTATGTATTTCTAATAAGAATTTACGGTAATTAATGATTTAAAATATTGTATTTTTTAAATGCTTTAATAGATAATTAGATGAAGTATAATCTTATCTTATCAGATTTTGACTAAGTACAACAAGTTTATTTATTTACAAAATAATAAATCTTTTGGTAACAACCTCTTTACGGATATTAAAAAAAAGTGGAATAAGAAAAACACTAGTGCGGCAATGAAAAGTAAAACGCACTAGTGTGTAATAAACCGCATTCCGGGCGTAAGACTAAAGAAAAAATAGCAACTTTACGAGCAAGTGTGTTGAAAAATGTTTAACCTATTTAATTAATAATGAAAAAATATGACAAATATGGTGCTGACCTTATCATAAATCCGTTGTATTAAAATCCGAGCGACCTCACAGAAAAAATATGAGCGACATAATTTCCCAGGTCGATAAAAGCATACAATTAAGTACAAATTTATTACTCTCGATAATGCGGAACATCGCGCTGTACGCACGAAACATTTTTAACAATAACAACTCTACAATACTGTAATCGATTCCAAATGTCATCTACTGTATTTAATATCATTAAAGTAATAACTTGATATTTACAGCTATCTATATTATAAAGGTCGTCTTAAAATTAAAATTCGTCAGTAATTTTCGCTAAAATTTTAAATAAATATCAAGTGCTAATTGGGCATATATGAATTCGTGAATAGAATCTTCATAAAAAATATTTACTTAGTCAAAACATGTACATTCGTTTGTTCCGTTTCATAGAAAAAAGTATGAGTCAACCGAAGCGAATCGATGCTTCGCAATTGCCCGCACTTTCTTCGCAATATTTATTTTGTAAGTGTAATTGGCCGATACTATGGTATAAAAGTAGACATTAGTCCGTATATTTAATTAAGTTTGCTTTTTATTTGCTGACTTAATTATAAAATAATTGTGTTGAAATGTATCTAAAATGCCAATGTTGCCGTAACGGTTATTGACGCCACATTGATTTAATGTTCTATTTTTTAAACTTGAACGCAGAATACTGATGAGTTTTGTATAACGCTGTTCATAAATGCGTGTAGTAGAACGCGATAGCATAGAGAAAATATAATAATAAAATAATAATTATATTTATTCCAATTATTTAATTACGCTGTATTTTTAGGAAGGTGGAAAGGAATTTCTCCTTTCCCTAATGAATAGCGGAGAATTTCTTGAATAGAATACGAAATATGTTCCGTTAGAAATAAATATTAGAAGACAAATATTTAAAACGGCAGCATTTTTGTTGGCAACTTCTAATTATGTATTCAAATGTATAAACATATATCTAAAATATGCAATATGTTTTTATAAATTAATGTAATACTTGTAAAGTGAGCGTCAGTTATAAATAAAAATATGTCCCTTACATGCGCGCGAACGTTTGTACAATGTATGAATGTTCGCACGAATGCGTGGGAGATTTGACAGTTTGAAAAACCACAAAAGTGTCAAATATTTCGCAGACCCATTCGCAAAGGTCGTCCTACACTAGTGAGTTCGCGTAATAGCACGAATGTGAGTCACCGGCTTAAGGCGTGATCAAAAAAATCAAGATAAAATCTATTACCACGCCCCATCATCATATTATTCTTGTAATGAGTGTGATCAAAATCTTTAATCCACGAAAACATTCACGCACAAAGTTTAACACTTACGTCACCATACCATTCATATAATATAAAATTTAATTTTCCCTCATATAAGAAAAAAATTGTACGACAAGTCTATATTTATGTTTGTATTAAAATATAGTTATCAAGCCGAGAATTTTATTACGCAATAATAGGATTAACAAAACTATCGACCGACCTTGCTTCAGCCATTGTGTGCCATTGTACTCGCCGTGATTAATTTATTGTATTTTACGGCTTCTATATTTAATACTAGTAAACCCGCCCACGCTTCGCTTCGGGAAGCCTGCGCCTTGGTACTCGGTACTAGCACTATAATTATTAATGTACGATGGTACTTTAGGCGAGTATATCATAATTAAATATGTTCGGTGATTGTTGCAAAGTAGATTAATAAAAATGAATATCCGCAAAATAATGCCCGATATTATTAAATGCACAATAGTGTTACTGTTTATATGTGAGTTACTTAGGTTTTAAATTATGGAAAATCACTATTGGACTACTTTAACTAAGACATTTAGTCTTAATCCAAGCAGTCCCGTTAGCACATGATTATGAGAGTTAAAGTTAAAAGTTAGAGAAGAAGAATATCAGTCAGAAAAGTTTTTTCCCGCTAATCTCAAACACAGAGTATCCGAATTGGATACCACTTGACCTGATATTGTTATTAGACTTACTAGCTTGGGTACATTTGTAAAGGTATAAAACAAATACCTATACATTATTATGATTTAGTTATTCGGTTCATCGATAGAACAATCTAGTCAGATTTATTGAAGTTGAAAGTTTCGAAAGAAAAGTTTGCTTAGATTCTGTACAGTGTACACTACCGTCCCTTCTTCTATCAAGTTAATCCGCGCCGGAGTCAATAGGCCAATTCAATTGCTAGCAATATCCTTGTGCATTTAAATAACGTTTCCAAGAAAACTAAAGTACACCTGCAATTCAAACGAAACAATAGAATTTAAATTGATTCTAATGATAATCGAGTTACGTATATTAATTAAATTTGTTGTTTTTACAAAAAAGAAACACGTTAACAGAGATAAATACATTTAAAAAACATTTGTAATTATCATGCACAATATTTATTTAAGACTTCTGTTGCTTTTAGTTGATAATAATTAAGTAATTTATTTATATTGCGTTCTAATTTTACACACATTTCAAATTCAAATAGTGGTTATTGTAATTATTTTTTTTAATAAAATAGAAAATAGTCAAAGTGCGCGGCGGCCGGCTGTCTCGTTCACTTAAATATAATATATAATTCTTAAATAATTATTCAGTCACTTGACCAGTACAAGGTGTGACGTCACTGCTCATAATCGTAGTGCAAAACGTATGGCGCGGCTGGTGACTGGTGACTCTGATTAAGTATGTCAATTGACTTGACAACCGACCACCCCACCAGCGTACCAACTACCACCAGCCAATAGCGCTTTCTTATTACTCCGCCGATTATTCTTAATATCAACAAGTATCTATACAATATTATAAAAAATAAATAGGTTGTATAGTGTGATCTCGTATTGTTCTTTTTTACATATAAACATCGCTGTCGCTAAAAATGTGATTATACTCAGATAACTCTAGAAAATTTTTCTAAATATTTTTGGTGCTTTATAAAAAATTAAACTTTTTGAACATATTGGAGACAATCTTGAAAAATGTAAATGCTTTGGCAAGCATCTAAAAAATCTGAAATTATAGGCAGATCTTGGAAAACGGTAACAATTAAGCATTCCATTCTAATATATAAAGAAATTTAGAGAAAAAGTATTCCAAACTGGCAATTAAAATTCCGTCACATCAAAACACATAAGCAGAAAAGAATGTGCGCAACCTATAGTATAATCTATAGTCGGACATTAATATTATGTTATTCAATATCATAGTAAATTTAAGTATAGAATTTAAATAAATGCTAAAACACATAAAAGCGCAGAACATAGAAAATAAAATAAATTAATCTTAGTCGAAGACTTTTTTTAAATAAGGTGTACTGTCATGAACCCATAGAAACATCTCTTATTGACTATAGAGTATTGACGTATTGAGTATAGAGTACCACAGCTCATCAGAGTCCAAGTAAATCGCTACCAAAATATGAAAATGTAAGACTGCAAAATTTCACTGAGAAAAATACCCAAATTATCAACAGCAGATGACTAGAATGTTTTAAAATTTGGCAATACACAACAAAACATACCTGGAGAAGTTATCTTGTTAGGGCGTTGTTCGTCAGTCTTATTGTCCTCTTGGAAGCGTACAGTCATGGCTTTCTTCTTAACCCTCAGCTTGTCGTCCTCAGGAGACATAATGGACATCCGCTTCTTAGGGCGGTCCTCCTCAGGCTCGCGTTTCACTTCGACCGTGGACGATGAGCTCGCTGGAAATAAATATACCATGAGTTTGTGGCGACATCATACATACGTCACACGGTGATGTCACGAAGCCTAAATCACCCTAATGAAGTTTTCTATATCACTCGTATATAATACAAAATCCAACCTTTTATAAGGCACCTGCGCCTGACAGAGTTAAAGTAAAATTAAGACAATGTGTGCCTGGCTTTCCATTTATCATTCATTCATTCAAGCTAGAAATATTCTAAAAAGACCTAACTCACCCATGTTCCAGTTTAATGATAGGCCACTTACCATCAGGTTGGATTGTAGTAAAGCATTTACTTAGGTATTAAAAAATACTTTTCAACACAATTTACAAATATTTTCTAAACATGATGATGTGTATGTGTGTTTATAGAAAGATTTTTGTATAGCGCGAGTAAAATAGGAAAATAAATATTTTTGTTAATTTGTTTGGTTTCTTATATTATTTATTTATTTAAAAGTTTATGTACACATGGATACAAATTAAACAATGTAGATCAGGTAAGGGTAGTACAAAGGTAATGCTCATTCCTTATGAAATCTCTTCCAGCAGACCTGAGACTGGAGAGTGGTATACTTAACGGTAGAAAGACCGTGTACAGAAATAAAAATGATAATAGTAACAAACATGGTAAACAATCATATTCATACAATTAAAATAATAAATAAAATTATTATATTAATAAAGACAAATAAAATATTATATTACTGAAAAAAGAAATATTAAAATTTAATTTGAATAAAATGTAAACGAAAAAATACAAAATTTCTTCCAATTAAACAAGGTACCTACGTAAGATAAGTTATGAGGTACTTAAATTTTTATTTTTACAACAAAAAAATTGAAAATTAAAAACAATACTGTCCAAAGATTACGGAATTAAAATTTCATAATATAATTTTATTGGACTTTCACACTGCGTCTAAATCCTCGTTTGCTCTTCATCTTACCTACATGCAAAAGACGATATAGAAATACGTATTATTCAATTTATAAATATGGAAGACGCATACGTATTTACGATTTAATTCAAACAGATGTATTTAATAAATCCTTGCAAATTAATAAATTCCTGCAAAACAAATGGAATAAAAAAATTAAGAATAGAAAAGGCAATTATAAATCAAAAAATGCAAATTCGTACAAAATAACCAAACACAAATAAATATAAATCAATAACAAATGATAATGCATATTGTCATTTAAAAAAAAAATACATTAGTAACGACAAAATGAAAAGCATCTGACATACACGAAACGAAAGTTGATAGGAAGACGGTGAAGATATAATTTAACAAAGATAATATTATTCCCTTCCCTTTTCACCGATCATATTTAGAATTCATCGTAAATGTTGAAACAGGAGAAGACGGTAAAATAAACGCTTTTAGCGACGTGGACATAAGGGTGCGTACAGATTATGTAACATGTTATATAACTTCTGTTTTATAACACGTCCACACTATCTAACATTGTTGTCTAACAATGAAACATGTAACAAGACCGTACACATTAAAATAACATTGTTGTTTAACAGTGTTTTATAACAATTCAATGCGTGTCATTTCTTAAAATATAGCATACAACATTCTTGCAAAAACTAATAACATGTATATAACTTGTTTTTGTAACACATATCGTCCACATTAAAAAACATGTTATTTAACTATGTTTTATAACATGTTTTGTTAAATAGTCTGTACGCACCATAACATGCCATAATATCAAAGGGGCACGCAGACAAACATCGGTTCACGCGTCGCTATCGCTAGCAAAAGCTGGAATTTAATAACAAGTGGTGGCCATACACTGACCTCATCTCACTTGCTTTTGCTCTGATTTGACTCATAAGATATTTGCAGGCTAAAAATAAAGTATTAGCCAAGATGTATGATGTATTTACTACTCATGTCACGAGCTCGAAAATTTAAATTACAACATTTCAAATGTTTCTATTATTGGATTTTAAAATTAATTTTTAATTTTAGGCCGCTCAAAAAATATTTCCTAGTTGGTTCAAGAAATGTTTTTAATCTTATAATATGTAATTAAATTAAATTTTAATTAAAGATTTATGTTGTTAAATTCCATAAATTAACGATTTTAAATTAAAAACATGAAAATCTAAGTTTTAATTTAAATATATTTTGCATAACTCATGTAATTTTATGTAGCTTATTTTCCTTAGTATTATTCACAAGAAGCCAAGAGAGATCGCTATAGGTAGACTGCTTTTATCTAAACGGACAACCATCAGTAGCAAAAGCATTGATAGATTTTAGCAATGCCTTAAATTGTGTGAATTTTGACATCTTACTGGGTATGAAGCACAGTCTTGTCATATTTAATTTTCCAACCTTTGTTGATCGGTTTGGCGTTTACATGGGCGCAGACAACGTGTGTAGATAATAACTGCCGATAGCTGCTCTGCTTGGACTGCGGTTAATTCCGGCGTACCTCAAGGTGGCGTATTGTCCCCACTTTTATATTCCATTTTTTCTATGCAACTAAGAAAATGACTGGGATGATAAGTCCAGTTAGCAGAAGTCACTAAAACATCAGTTGGTTAGATTGTAAGTAGGTAAGTTTAAGGACTGGGGCTAGGAATGTAGTAGGTACTCCAGATACTTAGTAGTTTTCAGAAATAGTCTCGTTCTAGTACGTTCAGAGATGATGCTACCCTTGATGACTGGGATGGTCGCCTCTTAAAAAGGCTTTCTTATGTAGCATAACAATACAATCCAGAGTATAAACCATGCCAACTCACCATCCCACTCAGTCTGTATGCTCGCGATGGACCGCTCGCTGTTCCGGCGCGCCTCCTCCATCTCCCGGGCCGCGGCGGCCAGGATGTTGTTGACGGCGATGTGCGTGTTGGGCGAGTCCTCTAGAACCCAGGTATAAACCATGCCAACTCACCATCCAACTCAGTCTGTATGCTGGCGATGGACCGCTCGCTGTTCCGGCGCGCCTCCTCCATCTCCCGGGCCGCGGCGGCCAGGATGTTGTTGACGGCGATGTGCGTGTTGGGCGAGTCCTCTAGAACCCAGGTATAAACCATGCCAACTCACCATCCAACTCAGTCTGTATGCTGGCGATGGACCGCTCGCTGTTCCGGCGCGCCTCCTCCATCTCCCGCGCGGCTGCGGCCAGGATGTTGTTGACGGCGATGTGCGTGTTGGGCGAGTCCTCTAGAACCCAGGTATAAACCATGCCAACTCACCATCCAACTCAGTCTGTATGCTGGCGATGGACCGCTCGCTGTTCCGGCGCGCCTCCTCCATCTCCCGGGCCGCGGCCGCCAGGATGTTGTTGACGGCTGTGTGCGTGTTGGGCGGGTCCTCGCGCCGCCGCCGCCGGATCTCCTCCGCGCGCATCATGGACTGCTGGTACATGTGGATCTGCGGAGAGTACTCGGTTTAAAATTCAGCCCTAATAAATTCAGGAATAAAATTCAACCGTATGCAATATGGTATATGATATGGTTCATTCAATGCTTGCTATGAGTTTAATGTGTTTGGAGTTGTTATGATGTACGACGGCCTTAATTGTTATGTGACAGAGTTCAGATTAAATGCAGGTTTCTTTCTTTCCTCGTCTTTTAGGTCGGCAACGAATCGGTGATGTTTTTGGTGATATCGATGTCTAAGGGGACCACGACCACTTACTAACTGGTGGTTCGTCTGCTCTCCTACTAAACTCCATCCTAGTTTCATATCAATAAAAAGACAGCTTTAATTCAAGTACCTAAAATACAATAAATCATGAAGATGGCAGGTATTCAGGGAAATCTAGATTTAAAATGCAATATATTTTAAAACTAGTTTCTTTAGCCTTGTTACTATTCCAATGCTTGGACAGTTGGAGTTGGAGACGATAGATCCACCGTGAGAAGAACTCGTTACTAACTTGCAAGACTTATTTTAATGGCGAAATAAGTAATGGTTATTTTAAAGGCACATTTTGTTTAATTTATGTTTTTTAGGTTTAATTAAATTTTCTTTTCTACATTCTTAAAAAATCACAGACATAAAAATAACCGTATGTTAAGTCTGCTTATTTTTTTTACAAGTCTGTGTAAAAAAGTTACCTTAATAAGGTTTACTAAAAACTATTTGGATTTAAACTCTTTTTTTCTTTCAAAAGGTGCCTTGTAGAGTTCTGTTGAGTGTTGAGACCCGTGGTTGAGGCATTCCATGTTTTTTATCCTCCCTGAGACACAGATGGCACCATATCTGTACCAACTATAACATAATATGTCAGTAGAGGCACCTCATTGCACTATACCTACTGAATCTTATTTTATTTATAACAAACGAAAGAGGCGGGTGTGTTCTTGAAATTATCGATTGAAGGAGGATGCGCCGTGGCCGCGTCATTACACAGATTTTATAGAGCTATAACCCCCGACGTAAAATACATAATATTGCGCATATTCTAAATGAAAAACTTCTGGCAAATGAAATGTAAGAATGACTGTGAATAACAGTCCAGGTGTTAATGTAATCTTTACATTAAAAGTAAGTAGGTATCTATAGGTATGTTTATGATTAAACTGTAGGTATAAGGGAGGTAGGCTGATTCATCAGACGTTGTTATAAAATATTATTAAATAGGATTAACTGCAATTATTATTTATTATTAATAATATTACTTCACTATCAACACCACCTATTTGATCGACAGATATGATCAGAACATAATAAATACAACGTGTAAATAAGGCCGGAAACCACCAATCTCCTTAAATGTGTACTAATAAATATTATATAAATATAAATCCGTTATGTATAAGCATAGTTTTTGCGCCCATAGCAAAAACATGGAAATCTTGAATACTAATGCGACGTTATCTGAAATCAACTTGTAATTTTTATACATGATTTTACCTCGAACAAGTAACAATTTTACACATGAGTGATCATATAACTAAAAACTTTATAAAATACACTCGACCACGGAGTCCGCGTCATGACAATAATAAAAACAAACACCAGACAAAAATAAGTTATCTTAAAGTAGATATAAATTTTATTTTTATTGCAAAGTTATCACAAATTCAATATTTATCTAGAATTTTCGCAATGCTTTATAATATTTAACTTGATAATATTTACGGCGCATTAAGTATGTATTTAATAAATTATAATTAATTGTTTATTATCGAAAGTCACGTTGTAAGTCATATTTTTTGTGCGTGAAGAGGCTTTACCTAATCAGTGATTTTAAAATGATACAAATTTAAAATAATAGAAATAATTCGGAATATGTGGCAATTAAAAATACTGAGTGAGCATTTCTTATAGCAAGTAGCCGATAAACGTTCTGAAGGACTACGTTATTTTGCATAACTTTTTCGTAGTCCAGAAGGGTGCACCGGGGGTAGGGGGTCGGCTCCAACTCAAAGATACATAGAGGTATAGAGCCCATTACACCTTAATCTTTAAGTGTTTTGTTTTCAGCCAGAAAATAATCTTCAAAGCTTCAAAAGAGTTCAATTACTTCATCAGGTGGTCTACTCATTCGCCAGTAATAAGATGTAGGTACTCCTAAGGTTAAATTGATGATTATTTCTAGGACCGTAAAACATCAAAGTCCCTCGATCTTCACATTCACGGATTTCATTCGAGATTTCTGTTGGTTCTTTTCATACACAGAAATAGTGTCAGACTGATCAGACTGATCTGAATAAACATCGATCTAAAATAAAAATAATGTAGCATGAGAGTCTCTTCAATAAAAATTTAAGAGAAATAACCTGTTATTATTGAGGCAAAATACTGTAACTACTTTAACAGAAACTCTAGAATTTATGTTTTACTTAAAATAGTATCGAAATCAGCAACCCTCGTGCCTGTTACGAATTCATTGGCATAAAGAATTACCCTCACCTACACACCCGCATAATAAATATCTTCCATCTAGTATTTATATTCCAATACAATGATTATAGTGTACTGTAAACTACTGTATACCTACAATACGCGTTAAGTTACTTATTACAGCAAAGTTATTGGCAAATAAATAAAAAAGTGAAAATTATACGAAATAAGAATACTCTATGCGGGCATATACATTGTTAAGCATCTATTATGATAATTTAATACATTAGATTTAATTAACATAACTATGACCAATTATTTTACATTGTTTGACCTGGTGTATAAATACTAACACTTCGCATGGTTTTTGCTTAGGGAAGAAGTTGTGCAAAAAACTAAAATACAGCACATTTTATTACCATGATTAATTATTTAGCTACTAGCTGACGCCTGCAACATTTCTATATTTTTATAATTATAATGCTTGACTACAACGCTATCTGATAATAAGTGATGATGTAAGACTTCGTTTAATACTCTTAGTCATAGACGTAACCAGGTAGAAGCAGGGAGGTGGCAGCTACCCCTCTGGAACTCGGACGAAGTACCCACGGTTCTCGTACCCGTTAAAAAGTTTGCCTGTAAGTCCCCTTTGCCCCTCTCCCGTGGATAAAGAGTGGGTACGCCCATGCTTTAGATCTCCTTTTGACTTTTTCAGGGGATGTTGTGTCAAAAGTTCTGTTAAAGTTTTTGAGAGTGTAAGCAGAGAAAATTCCAAAGTGTCGAGTGTGTCAGACAGATATGATATACATACTCTAACTAATATTTTTTTCCTTTTTACATGGTAAAATTTTGAAACTTCTCAATAAAAGTTTCCTAATAGATGTTAATGAAAATCCCGCAAATTAACAATTTTTTTTGCTGTCATGCTGTTATGTCCAATAATTCAGGCCCGTTATTTGTCAGTCAGTTACCGTTTCATTATTGCCCTACACAATGTGAGGGTTATCTATCAAACTGGCTAAGTATGAAATGGTTGACTGCAGACACCTTTGAAAAATTATAGAGAACTCTCAGGCGTGCAAATTTCCTTACGATGTTTTCCTTTACAGTAACCGTATTAGAACCCAGATCTAACCCACAGCTATCACAGCTTCGTCAGCGTTTTCCTAAGTAAATATTACCGATGCAACACTGTTAATTAATTAAAAAGCTACAGGAAAAAACTATAAAGAACTTTTACTACAATTTATTATTTTATATCGGAGTCAGAATCACCTGTTTCACGGAACAAAATGTAATTAAACAACCTCTAACCACGCCCGTCTCAAAGTGAGAGTTATAAGGCCATAACTTCATATAAGCATTATAAGCGGTCTATTCTAGAGAAAAGCAATTACCATCTTGGAGGTGGCGCACTCACCCCCACCCCTACGTGTTTCGTGTTTCCCACTCCCCCCCCCCCCCCCTACCCCCTTGCTCCCTGCACAACCACCCCGAATATAATTTGTATGAAATATAGATCGTGTACGGTCCGAAACTTATCTACGTGTATAGTACGTGTAAGGTACGATCGATAAATTACAAGAATGTTCTCGCGCTGACAATGTTATTATTTTATTATTCGCAACTTAAAGTAGTACCAAAGTGGTAGTACCATTACCAATCGGCGCTGGATCTACGTCTTCCCTCATTATTACAATAAAAATAGCCGAATAATTGTAAATTAAGGTATCAATAAGAGAATTTGAGTACTAAGAAGGTGTAACTTCCCCACGACTAGGGTTTTGAATGAGAAGTGACAGATATGATTTCACCAGACAAGTGAGTTTTGGCACAGTTTATTCATTCAGGATTTTACGTTAAAATTCCATTTACGTACATTCTTCAGGGTTTACCTTCAGCGAATCATGAAGAAAATTATTTCAAATACAAACAATATTTCAAATGACTCTCTCGACGCGATCTTCGGAGATAGGTTTAAAGTTAAACAACGAGATATTATAAGTTTAAATTTAGATTATAAGCATTAATAAAATGTGATACATTTGCTCATAACATTTCTTACATAGAAAAATTAAGTCTTAAATTAATAATAACTGTAAAGTTATTTAAGAGCCCGTGCCGTGTATTTCTTATGCAACAGCTCACATTCAAAGCCACATTTCTTCCGGCTTGTGGTTTCAAAGTAAGTAAGGAAATAACGATTTTTAGACGAAGTAGCTAGTACCAAACTTGGTTTTGGTACTATTTGAAAATTGTAGGGGAAAATTGTCAGGCACAATAATAATTTTAAAAACTGAAAATAAAAATACAATATTAATAAAAATATAATACACTGAAAAAGTTATCATATTATTATTATAATAGCCATCAAACCTGATTCAATCAATCAATGATTAGGTAGGTACTTGGGGATCTACAATGGGGATCTGCAAAATAACCCAATGATAGGTACACCTGTTTGATTGTTCGACTCGATGCAAATTAAAGGGAAACATCGCAAGAAACTTGTACACCTGAATGTCGTCTTCATATCGTTTTCATGTGGAACTTCATATCGTTCATATGTGAATTCTGGCCAATCGCACTTGGCCAGCGTGGTGGATAACGGCCTGTATCCCTCACATTTTGAGGAGAACCTAAGCCCAGCCGTGGGAAAGTTATAATAGCAGTGATAAAGATTTTGTGTTTTATGCTTCGTTATGATTGCACTACAAACTGCAAAATGTAACAAATACACTATCTCGCTCATATTATCCACCTCCGAATTCAAATCAATAGAATTTTAGTAATGTAAACTAATAACTATGCATATCGTTTCGTCTGGTCGCAGGGGTGCATAGGCACACGCAGGTAGGGATGATGCTCTCGCCTCCACTACGCACTGAATTTGAACTTTATTAAGTTCACGCAGAGTTCATTGTGCCCCGCCGCTTACGTAGACGTCCGAGATGAGATTAAAAGGGGTGAGATATCATACAGTGTAGTGTACAGAATAACAGAACAAGTGTATCATATCCTCGATGCGTATTTTATGGGGATGCTAAAACCTTTTGACGACCAGACGGTTTAATTTTTAGGATTTATCTTTCTAGTTTCTGGGCACAAATAATTTATACCGGGTATGTTTTAATTTATTAGTGGCTTGCTGCTAGGTATTCTCGTTATTTCATACGTAATTCTTTACGCTCAGATTTAGATTCCGTCACGAATACATTAAAAAAAAATTGCCTCTAGCGGTCTACTATCGAATATGACTAATAACTAATATAATAATTAATATTCGAATTGCATTTACTAATGATAAAGGCGTGCTTAATAGTAGCTTAGTACATAATACATCCGTGTCTCAATAAATATATTAAATAAATATCTAACGAATCTACAAGAGACCATCGCTTTGATGTCGGAAGAAAAGCCGAAATTGTCTAGACATTACGTCACATCAGCAGGGTTGTCACATGATACAAAATAATATAATATCGAAGCAATTAGAGTGCCAATCTAGTGTAAGTATAATCCCCTAACCCGTAATTCTCCCCAGTAACAAGGATTAATTAGAATTAGGAAAAGTTGCTTGCATCCTTAATGCTATACGACAGGAACGTAACATAAATGCTTTTATTTATGTTTTTTTTAATTTATTATATTTTTACCGCTATTACGGTAATTGATATGCGTTACTTTTATATTGTTTTAATACACAACAAATCCTGTTTTTACCAAAATACATTGTAAAACTGTGTTTTCTAGTTGGAAATTAATCAAGCTGAAGGGGCAGACCGTAGACGGCTGAACGTTATAAAACATTCATAAACAAAAGGAAAACACGGGAAAATGGAACGGCTACTGTTTCGTATACAAAACTGAATGCGTTAATAAATTTAAAAGTAAATAACAAGAACTTGCTCCGGCGTGGAAAATTTGTGATGTAAATTAAAATTAAATTGCAAACAATTTATTATGTAGGTAGGTATACCCAACATTTATTTTGAAATAAGAATTTGTAGTATTATGAAGTAAGGTGTAGTTTTCGTCATTAAACACTGACAATGTATGTGGTCTTTACTTAGAGCGTATTATTATATCAAAGGTTAATGAAGAAACAGATATGCATTTGATGAAAAGTGATCGTCGCTGTTTTTTATCTTCAGCCACGAACCACTGTCCAGCCCACAGACTTATAAAAATTACCAGACAAAACATAATTTTCACCACTACAAAGACGTATGTAAACAATATTTTCTTCCCTTTCTCTTCCATGACATGTACAAAGTCTATCTCGTTTTATTTTTATTGTTGCAACACTCACGCACACATAGAAAAAGTGTTACAAAGTGTTTTGTATGGGGATTGTCAATGTGTGCATTATGTCTCTGTAGTTGTAACTGGCACGCTTTTTCTCCCATATGTTAGGTCTTTTTTTATAAGTCTGTGGTCCAGCCCTAATGCAAATCATTAGGCCTCGATGACCTTATTGTACAAAATCATTTTGGAAGGGACTAAATTTAAACTACGTTTTGTGACAGCCCTATGTTAATAATTATGTATTACTGAATAAATTCTATTTTTATAATAAGCACATTATTTTCCATACTACCTATGTTTTAACATTCTTAAAGAAACTTAATAGAATTAATAATAATGTAAGTAAGTACAATAGTTGATAATCACCAATTTATTTATTTTGAGAAGGAAAACAAACTTTGCGCTGTGCTATTGCATACAAAATTACAAAGTGTAGGTAATAAAATTTTAAAAGTTTTTAGGTTTCCAAATAAAGCGTCATTACAACATGAATTTAACTTCGCCTAGTACATACTACTAACGTTCTTGGTAACTTTATAACCAAATGGTATGTAAGTAATGAGAAATTTCGTCTGGCTTATTTTTCCACGAAGCCTAGAGGTTCGACGGGCAGTTATGAAATACATATCTAAATAATGATGACGTGGCGGATTCTGCGACCCGACGAGCCGTATAGATAAAAATCTAATAGATAAGACTATTTTAAAACTGTTCAGTTGTAATTAACCGGCAATAGTTACCATAGTTATTGCTTATATAAATAGGTAACGTTTGTAGCTTTGTGTTTTGATAAAGCCAATGATCTACGAAGATATCTATCCGATTTCAAAAGTTGTTTACCAATATTTAGAATAACAAGGAACCTTTAGTAGTATTACTCTTTGTCCCTTTTGATTAAGAGGGCTTTCTGCTCCCGCGAGATAAGAGATTAGTTTGTTTGGAGCTCGGTTAAAAAGTTACAACTGTAAGGGATTGTTCATACTTCATACCAAACGTATTGTCGGTCGCTGAATGTGAGCGCGCGTTACTCAGTTTATTGTTTTTCCATATATATTCAACTTCTCGTTCACACCGAACCGATCATACGCAAACTGAGTACACGTACATTTTGGGGCCGACAGTAAGCATATACTCACAGTCGGCGGCGGACACTACGTTGGTGTGAACGATGCCTAATAGTTAAACGAAAGTTTTTATATTTAATATGTTATTAAATTATACCTCACTCGGAAAGAATAAAATGGGGAGTAAGTAGTTAAGTAAATTAATTTTTTATTACCATGTTTGTTAGGAATAAGTACCTAGCAAGTGTTTAATAAAGCATAGGTTTCCCGAAGCGAAGTGTTATTATAAAGTGCTTCGTGGAATCTCGGACGTCGTTTAGAAAGTACGTAATGGTTTCCAGGAATTTTTTCGCCCTATTTCTAGAACGGAACATTTATGTTGCCCGTAAAAACAGAAATAATATTACCGAGCTTTGATAATTCGTATTAATAAATATGTATTTACGTAAAAGCTATAAGATTTTGTTTGATCCTCTTAATAATACTAAGAAGTCTTACTCAACGTAAAAGGCATCGTTAAGTCACTAACGTGTTTGCAATTTGCAATACAAACACACGCTGCGCTTTTTCATGAAATCTCCTCCAAGTTTAATGCTTCCATAAAAGGATTACACAAAACGAACAAAAATATTAAACTCCTACGAAGGCTACAAATAATAACTAACTTGTTGCAGCGGCTAGCTAAGGCAGTGAAGATCTCGTCGGAAGTGATGTGGGCGAACAAAGACCGGTGTGAAGGAAGTTTGATAACGATCAGTACAAGACACGCTAAGATCTAACACGAGTTACTACTAGATATACTTATTAAGTTATTACTTATCTAGGCAACGACAAAATTCTGGAGAATAATTATAAATTGTGACTGTGAAGTGAAATATAAATTAATGAGTTAACTTATTTACATAGTCTTTATCGTACGCATGTAATTAAATTCATTCATTAGCGAGACACGTGAATCGTAGTGACTCAGTTTTTTTTATTCATTCGGAAATATGGCGTTCTGCATCCGGTTATCGTGTATTAAGCGAAAGTGGAAAATGATTTGTCTCCTATGACGAAAGTATGTCCTGAAATATGAATGGGGGTCACCATTTTGGAGAGAAGATTTATCAACGAAAATCCTATCGTTAGGGGTGAAGGTACAGCCCTACTATCTTAATTAGTAAGTAGTAATTATTGTTTCAAATGTTCACATAAATGTATTAATCATATATTTTCGAAGATTAAAAATATCTTTAATTTGTTACTAATCCCCGCGAAACATCGTACCTACTTAGTTTGACTTTCGTAAGTGTTCTTGAAAACTAAGTTGGTTTAAAAATTAATTTCATTTCATTTTCTAAACCTGTCTTCCCCATCAACCGTTTGCGGAATATAAACCGCGTGGTATTTTATGATCTTATGCGACAATTTAAAAACAAAAGTGACCATAATGAGCAGAAAAGATAAAACACTTGGAGACACATAGGAACTTTGGGCTTTTAGGAAGGCACAGATATGAATAGTTATCTTTGAATAGCGACCGTTCCGAATTAGGGTTTTAGCACCTCGTAATTATCATCATCATTTGTACCCCCCAGAGGGTACTGAGGCTGAAAACACGGAAGCATAGAATCCCCAAGCGGCCCTTGCCGCGGCCGTCCACCAAATAAACAAAATTACTTAGCCCCAAAAGTTAATAATAAAAACCTAATAAGCATACTTTTATTGGTGTTATGTAAATTATTTTCTAATTGAAATTGCTCCCATAGTTTTCGTGCTAATGTAACATAGGTTAATGTGAGTCAAAAATACGACATAGGTACTTAGTTGCAGAATATGCTACCAGGATACAAAAATATATTATTTTACACCACTAACATATCTTACAATAACAGCAATATATACATTAAAAGTTAATAACAATGTTATTTTTATAAACACGATATGATGAAAATAATACGATGTAGTATGTTCCGGTTCATTAAACAAGAATTATTATGATCTTTTCACTTTTTGCTTCACAGACCCTAAAGGAACACACGTTACGCATACCTTAACCTTTTCACTTGACACATGAATATTGAATTGTATTCCACTTGGGTAAAGCTTAAAATGGAATGTGTATAACGTTCAAGTTCGCTGGCGAAGAAGTAACAGACGCATAGGCTTTGTACACATTTTGTATTAACCGTTCTGCGTCTATTTTGCGGGGCATCTTTTATGTTGTAAGAATATGGTGAAATTCTAGAGGGTGGTAGTAAATTCACTAAACATGTTAAAAACTATAAAAATGCTTCTGTATCGTTTCGCTGCAACAATAAATGCCACGCCAACCTCAATGACCCCAACACGTGCCATTTATTGTCACTGTATCGGTTAAATTAGCTGTAAAAAAACATTTTCCGGTCCCTTCAAATATACGAGTAATAAGATACAATATTGTGTCATTATATACAAATATACAAATCAAATTTACCTATTTCGTCATCGTTTACTCTTTATGCCAAGTTAATCCCTCGTATTCACGGCTGGCATTTAAGACCACGAGAGATTCAGGTATTTTTTATGCTGCTTTGACTTTTAATACCGTTAAAAAAAAGCTATTTCTATAGATGGTTTCTTTCCTTATCATTGTAAAATATTGCCTTCACAATACGGCTTCAATTATCCTGAGCGTTATAAAAATGTGTACCAAGCCTAACGCGGGCTCTCAGCGCGGTCTTTGAATCAAGATTCAAGATGGTCTTCACTTCACGCTTTCAATTTGAACGGCCACTTATTCTGCTACAACACCCATACACAATGCACCAGTAAAATTGCCAAATAACCGTTATAGACAAGATAAAGCTTCTCATCGCTCCGTTTATAAAAAATATTTTTATTGCTCTTCGTTGTTTTATTGTCCAGTGTAATTAAAATTAATATCATGGCCTTTTTTCTGCGTTGTTATTTTTAAAATTAAAACTGTGGACTGATTTTTTTAAATTAAATAATATACTTATGTATTAAAAATGAATATAATACAAAATGTATTTTATTCTGAATTATTTATGAAGTCAACTTTTATTAAGCAAGATTGGGTAAATCCAAATAATTTAAGGAACTTTATTAAGGTGTAATTCTATTTAGACTAACTTTTATGATTATATATTTTGCTGTGTCACATAAAAGAAACTTAAAATACAAAGGTAAATAAAATAATATGAATTATGAATAAACATTGTAACTGCGGTATAATTTTACCGCAATTATATATTAAACAATTTCAATACACTCATTAATGTTACTCACTTCCTGTCTAATTAAAATATTTTTCTGTAAACGCAATAATTAATGCATTGTTGAACAGAACCACAAAAACACTGCAATGTGACATTGTTATATTTGTTATACAACACGTTATCGACACTAGTCATCCGGTGACTTTTTACACGTGATTTCTAAACAACCATCACTACAACACATAATTAATCTGAAACTGATCGTTGTCTGTATGTATATGGAAAATGTACGAGAAAAACTATTACAGGGTGTCTTAATTAACACTGTTAAACCCAGAACAATTATTTTAGAACTTTTGTTCTATTGCAATCTAATTGTTAAGAAAAAAAATGTCACATTAACGAATTACAATTAACAATTTTCGAAAGTGGCTACCAAGGGTCTGGTTTTCCGAGGCAAAGTATTAGTACAATAATAAGGGCTCGTAGTGCACCCAACTGAACTACGGACGAGGCTACATAGCTCCAGGTCCTAGAAGGGCGATCCCGCCCTTCATATCGCTTAAGATACGGTTTTTACTTTTTACCTGGCTAGGTAATACTGTGGTAATACCACCTAGAATCAGACGCGCGGTCCAGTTATGTATTTGACGGGTTTTCGCACCCTTCTCCACCTTCTTCGGCAATGAACCCTCTATGAATATTGAATATTCACTTACGAAGGTATTAATTATACCTTCTTCTCGTTTTTCACCTACTTCTATTCAGATTGTAATATTTGAAACGCCTCTGACAAATTGTGACGTTTCGCATCCACGATAAACCCCAACCCAAATACAAAAAAAGCGACAAAAAATACGAACCTTGCCCATAGTCAATAATAAAATAGACGAAGTATGTAGTTGTGATATTTTTAATTTTTTCTCACTTATTTTATACAATAATATGCACTTCCTTCTTGTAAATAAACTCTACAATTGCTTGCTTAGTCCTTAGATCCATTAAAGAAATCTGACTCATCACAGCTTATTACATCATTTTATTCAATTGGCCAATTGTAACGTTGCGGTGAATACTAGCTAAAACATAGTTTGGTATATTTCGTTGTGCACTGATGTAATAAAAGATATTTAAAATACAGGCTATTAAACATAACTAATTAATTATAATTATTAAATAAATATATATTTTTTCCTTTCTTGTTTATTAAGATAGCCAAACGATTAAAGTTTTACTAAAGTAAAAGGACGCCAGAATAAATGCTTCTAAATTATTGATGTGTTGCATAAGTCTCTCTTTTCTCTATAAGAAAATCAATAAAATCTACACAATGAAAACTACATAACGAAAAAATATCAATCGAATCATTAATAACGTTTATTTCGAATACATCAATGTAAGGTGAAAGGAAAAATGTAACATTCGCGTAAATGAAAAAAACAATAATTGTTAAATGAATGAAAAAAAAATATTATTATTTACACGTAAATTCAGCGCAGTACTGTCTCAAAACACATTATCATCACATAATAATAACAGCTGTTTAAAATGTTGTAGTTATGTTTGTTGTATGTAAATACTTGAAGAAATGCGTAAATAAATCAGTATATCATCCAATAAAATTACTTTATTTTAAATAATAACTACATAATAATTTTACTACCCAATTTATGATGTTAGCATAAACATTTTTATAAAATATCTAGCTATCTTATTAACATACGCCAATAAAATGCATTAATATGATTTGTTAAAATTCTTGGCAGTTAACGATTCTAATTTTAGATTTTAGATAATAAATATTTCTTTTTATTTTGATTTCTCTTATTATATTTTTCTGTTTTTTTTTTCTTTACTTTTGTTTTTAGTTTATTATAATTAAATTAAATTTTGTTTGCATACCGCCATCGTTGATGTCTGCTTAGACCAAAGGTTGACTGGCAGAGAATGCTTCTAGCATTAAGTCCGCCTTTTGTACCACACTGTGCTTGGTATAAGAAGTTTAAATAAATAAATATTGTTAAAAAAAGAAGAAGTTTTTATGTTCTTCTTGGAAGGATATAGGTAGGTACCTGGTGATTTTTTATTTTAAAATATTATTTTCACGTATGCAAGTATCCTTGGAATGTTTACAATCTTTATCTCGATATGGGTATCTATTCAATATCTCCTTTTATATTATGCAGTAATATATAAAGCATTTTAAGTCATACTGATATGGAAATGTGTCTCATCAATAGCTATTATTCATTACCGTGCGTATTTTCGTCGTCACAATGTTTATTTAACGATAAATTTTCCGATAAGCATTGTAGTATCATCATTCTACCTAGAAATACAGTTTTAAGCAGGAGTCATTTTTAAATTGGATATGTCTACGTCTACAAAAGACTTTAACTATATTTTTTAACAGACTTCAAAAGGAGGTTCTCAATTCGACCGCTTTTTTATGTTTGTTCAGCGATTTTTTCGTCGTTTATGGGCCGATTTTGATAATTCTTTTTTTGTTAGAAAGTAGATATGCGCAGTGAGGTACGCTGATAAGGACACCAGGATCTGATGATGGCCTCTCAGAGAAATCGAGGGGAACTTTCGAAAATTGTAGAGACGACTAGTGTGTGTTTTAATGTTTTCATAAGTACATTAAAGCGCTACAATTTCATGAAGGTCTGGAGTCGATCTGATGAAGCCGAAAGATAGTCGAGGGAACTCCTCAACGATTTACTGCAGTTATCTAGTGTTTGGGTTTGATTAATTTTTAATGACGAGAACTTTACAACTACACGTGTTCAATTGCGCGCCATCTGGCGAGTAGTTTTTGAGTTGTCTCTGCTTGGGAGGTTGAAGTCAGTTATTTTTTTTTATAAAAAGCAATAGTTTTACAAAGAAGTCGAAGTCAACATTTTACAGCGTCTATTCTATTAACCTCAGTCCTACAGTTGTAACTATTTTTGTCTACCTAATCTTAAAACCCTGATACTTGAAATATGTTTTTTAAAGAAATCCTAAGAGGATCAGATTTGTTTTTAGATTTAATGTTTTACGTGTAAATATAATATTTTATTTAAATTATACTAATGTAAAAATATATTATGATATCATTTAGCCCATTTTTGACATACGGCTGTGAATTAATATTATATTTTTAAACCCTATTCCGGAGGAGGGTAAGGCTCAATCTGCAATGCATTGTCTGTGTGTCTAGAGAAGCAGATGGTGAAAAAAAAACCCATAAACCATAATTTTAAAGGTAAGCTTATTCCCTTAAACTCAACGTTTTTAGATCTGTATAAATCAACATTTTAGAACCATTGATAAAGAACTTCCCAATAATATTTATGCAAATTCGTGACCCAACATTTAAAAACATGGCTCAATACCCGCACATCATTGACTAACGTTTAAATTGTCTCCCATCAACACCCCGCCACGCACTTAATTTTTTTTTCATTTCCTTATTAACGCTGACAAATACACGGTAAAGGACAAGAAAACACGTTCTTACTTCAAATTTAATTTAAATTTTATGGTTTAAAACTCATTAACTTTGCTCATAGGCCCGCCCCGTATCTTATCTTGAACGACAAGAGTAAACTTATGAAAGATACGCGTCTTTGAGTCAGGTAGCTTAACTTAAAAGAGCTTTTTACATGGTCAGGTACCAAATTTTCTGTTATTTTTATCGTCTTAGCTTTTAGGAAGTCACTATGCTCAGAATAAATTCTTAAACTTGGAAATATGTAGGTACCTACCTAATTTGATTTACCTTCTATTTATAATTTCTTCAATTTATAATTATTATTAATTTCCATAAATAATTTGATTATTTCTGATAATTAGGTAAATTACCTAGTTTCGGTAAGGATTGTTTTTGGGGTAATTAACTCGAAATAAGGAAAAACAAAATCGACGACAAATAATATTAATAAGAAACATGAATCATACATAACACCAGGTACCTATGTGCTTCAATTGTGTAAAGAATGAATAACTTCGATTTGTCACTCAATTAAGTGGTTTTGTTTATCACTAAAGTTATGAAGCGAACTAATATAGGAATAATATTCAAGTAAAACTTAATTTATTTATTAATAAAACATATTAAATGGCTGTTTCATTAGCCATCAAATCAGTGTCAAGTCGTAAAAATAAATTAGAAAAAACACGCGACGCAGTTAAAATTTAATAAAAAAGTATAAATAAAGTGGTATCTTGTGTAGACCTGTTTTTTATACTTCAAAAAAATCAGTTAGGGTCCACAACCTTTTTTTATAGCTACATAATATTTTTTTATTATGTTTATTATATCTCAGAAGTGGCCAAAAAGAATCTCACTCTGTAGAAAACAAAATTTTTATAATATGGAGTTCAGTGACTTCATAATTATTGATTTATTAATAACAAGTAAATACTTAATGTTTAACTTATCTAATATTTAAGCCATTGCTAATTTTAGGACATATTTAATAATAATAATACATACATAATAATACATACATACATAAAATGAATTTAAAAGATTTACCTTGAATACTATGAAATTTTTCTAAATATTTTATTATCTAACACTATCATGGAAGTTTAAAAGGAAAAAAAAATTCATTGAAATCCAACAACAGGTGTTCAGTTCGATTCAAGTCACTTAATTAACACTTTGCATGAGAAGATAAAACACGTGGCAAGTATTTTACCACTCAGTAGGATCTTTAGTTGATAATATACCTACAAACTCTACTTCTGTTACTACTAGAGGCTGCTGTGTACCTAAAATCGGTTGTATTTTGATTATTGCAGCAAGACACTGGCTTCAACCCATGGCCCACTACTGATTAACGATCTCTCCTCATCATCGAGGAAGCCTAGAGGTTTGATGACATCTAAATTTAATTTTCAGCATATAAGTGAGATACCTCAAAAATAATCACAATAATCATGAATATCTAATGGGTACTATACATATAATCATAATCAGTAGAGGCATCCATTGTCCAAGGACTAACACACAGCTGACAATACAACTGACTGAAATAAAATTTTGTGGCCTATACTTTCTGTAGACTAACAATTATATTTTAAACTGAAATACACTACATAATATGATGGTATTCAAACATATTGAACTGAAATACATTTCAAAGAGAGATACAATTTAACTTGCTGAAATTTAATATATAATATCTATAGCTAGTTCAGTTTCAACATTAACAATATGTATTTAAAATATGATCAAACAATAGGCATACAGTAGGCAGGAGAACAATGCTCAACGACTTATCAAATTCAAAATAAATTATTAATATGTGAGTACATACCACCAATAAGTAATGAAGCAATCACCTTTAAAATTCTGACACAGTGAAACGAGCAAAAAGTTTTCATCAAAAAAAACTATTACTGTATGAATCAGTATTAAAAAAAAATAGTAATGCTCATTTACATATCCAAAATATATGTGAATAAACATATCGAGCATGGTATTAAATATAATGACCAAGAAAGCATTGATGCCAATAGATCACAGTAATTACAGTCTAACCCTGTTTTTAAATGTTTAAAAATACCTGTTAGGCTAGGTCAGTAAAACGTATCAAGTCTGCACTCAGTGTTCGATTATGTATTCATTGAAATCCAACATTGTTATAAACAGCACAGTAATCTAAATGATATAACTATAAAAGTATGCACTATAGAGTACAATGTTATACCATTTCCAAGTCACACCTACATTAGCAGTTAAATTAAAAATAATGAGCTATGTTCTACGGAGGTTACTCAAGATTGTGTAATTCAGGTATTACAGGAGTAATAGCTCATACAACACTGCTTAAATAAATTTACAAGCCGCAAGTGCAGAAGATGGTAAGAGCTAACATGATGGGGAGAATGTCATATTATCCAACGCATAAATTGACTGTTAAAATGATATATAAAAAACTCACCTGTTTCAACCTCTCAACATCGGTGCGAGCTTGTTGAAATGCGGGCTGTTGTGTTGGTGTAGCGGTCACGGTCTGTGCCGTCTGTGTGTATGAGGGGTACTCCAGGTTGACATTTAGCAGCTGGGCAGCATTATCTCTCGCTTCATATGCCAGGCCCCTTATCTCCAGTTCGGAGGCTGTGTGCATGAGAGATTGCAGGTCCAATTCCTGGACATCCACTGATCCCTTATACATAAACTCTACCAACAAGTTGATCTCCGAAAATGGTATCCCTTTCAAAATCACGATGGGGTGCTGACATGGATTGTCCCTAGTGGAAAAGAAATGTAATGTTCATAAAAATACTCCACTATCAGTAATGATATTGAACAATATTGATTTATCTAACAATATAAGGAGGTTATTAAATATTTCCGCTTATCAGGTGATAAAACATCAAGTCAAGTCAATATTAAATTTTTATATAATTTCGTATAAATCGTTTTTAAATTACTCTTGATATTATACCGCAATGGTTTTTTAAAGTTTTCATATTATTTGAAACAATATATTTCATTCAGATTTTTAAAGTTTAGGGACGTGCATATTTAAAAATAATTTCGTGAATTAGAACGACAGAGTAGTAAAACTTCGTGCGAAATTTAAATATAGAATTACAGTAACTCACTTGAATATCTGTTCGAAGTAAGGACTGCAGGCGGAGAGGACGAGTTTGTGAGCCTTGAGGGTGCCATCTCGGCAGGAGAGCGTGACGTCGGCCAGCGCCGACGACGAGTAGATGGTGGTGAACAGCTGGCTCAGGTTCTGCAGGTGGTTGTTCCACTTCAAGTGGAACGTCTTGTCGCTCATCACCCCCTGCATCTGCACCACCACATACACTATCAAACACTAATCACTCACTACTTCAAAAAAATCGACAGAAAACCGACTCTGCTGCGACCGCTACATAAAATTATAATTATTACAACTTATTTTTAGAACGATGCCCGTAAAAAACACTATACGTACGCGGTATGACAGTGTAATACTGTAGGTACGCGCCGCCGACGGAATTTAGAGCTATAAAATTTTATTTATATTATATTCGGCAAAACGGAAATTTTGACTAAAACGATCACACTGCAAATATCTCACCTCGTATTCGCTTTTCCGACTTCCCGATTTTTCACAAGTAACACCGAAACATTTCACAAAAATTTTAAATACTTATTATGTTACACAGAAAGCCGTGTCGTAAAAAACAGAGTGGGGCACGCCGTGGCCCCCTCCTTACCCCGGCCCCCTCGCACACAATCAATATACGGAATATGAGAGCGCGGCGCGCCGCCTCGCCCCCCGCATGCTTTATTATACCGTAATTAAATATATACAAGTTTATAAATGTACACAGGCACATACATTCCAAGTATGGTTGTACGCAATGTTAAACATTACAATTTAATATTGATGTCGATAAACTACAGCCAACTGAGTCGACCTAAACACCTGCATTGATTTTTCCTTTACAGGTGTTTTAATTAAATTGTAGAAAATAGTAAAAAAAATACTAAGCAGGTAAATTAGTATTGAGATTGTGTTGCCGACTGATACTACAAGAATGCATGTTGCACTCTTGCACTATACATTTTCATGTAATACAAAAGGTAATTAAAAACAAAGCGAGCGATATTTTTTTATTATATTAAATTGATATGAAAAACAGGCACTTCAACCCAAAATAGGCCCCTCGTTCTTATTTACTAATAAGTAATAATAAATCGTGGGTTGCAAAGAATGTGTATGTGTGTATTATAATATAAAAAAGTACTTCATCTCTTTTCTTTTTACAACATGCACAAACAACGTACGCCGCACGCACACAGTCTCAGCTGTAGGCAGGCACTAGCGAGAATTATTGTGGGTTCAGTAGTCTTCTTTTTTTAATTCCAACCTCCCGTCTACAAAGTACAACGTATCTATACATATAAGAATGCATTTCTATTTGCTATGTGTGTTGAAGTGGTGTTGATTATACTTTATAAGAGATTTTGTTAGAGATAATTTATAATTATGCTTTAATTGCAAGTTACATGAAATCCGTGTTTTGTTTGTAACGTTTAGTACAAAAAGCTAGAAAACTTATACGGTTTAATACAGCGGCGTATAAAATAGTTGATTGCACGTATAGAGAACAAGTTTTATTGTATTATTTATGACTGATTTCAAAGAGAAGGGCGCATGAGCTGTAGGTTCTTCGCTTGCATGATTATTCTATTACCTTACAACTACACTAAACTGGATATTACAATGTTGCTCGCTATATAATAATCATTTGAATTAAAACAGTACTATAAATTTTATTTTAAGTTTGTTTTAAGTTTGTAAATTAATATATTAATATATTAAATATTATTAGAACGTCTAGCCTGCATGCATCTATCATTCAATAGTTTGAGTTTAATATTACGTAGGTACATTTATTTCAAGAGATTTTCATTATTAAAATATTTTTACAATGCATTTTATTAATTTATGAAGTCATATTAATCTTGAGTCTTAAATACGGACTGAAATTTTATGTAACTACCTTCTTGGTTCTTAAAATCTGTATTTAATTATTGTAACGTATTGTATTACTTAAGTACAGCGAAATGAAGTCTAATAATAATTAAAATAAATTACCTTTGCAATTTTTCCCTTGTTAATTTATTTGTTTTGTTAATTTATTTGCAATACAATGAAAATTTAAATTTGAATAGACCTTTATTGTTACTGATATCGGTTAAAACCGGTAACGGGGTACCGGGCTGCTGGGCACCTTGGGCTTGTATATATACTGCAATGAATAAAAAATTGCAAAAAACAAAGCTATTTGTGAAATTATATGACGAACACATTTAAAATGTAGTCTTTATGGGTTTCATTTTCGATTACCAGCGTCATTCATGTTAATATTTCCTGAAAGTGTTCGTTTACCCTTAACCTAAACTAAACAATAAAACTGTTTAGAAAATATTAGGGCTAGAATAGACGTCTGATTTTTCTCTCCGATAGTCGGTTCCGATAGTCTGATCAGACAATCGAATCGGACATGCATGTATTATGTATTCAAACAAAATGTATGGCACGAGTGCCACATTATGAAAAGTTGTGTCAAAAGTGTTTCGTGTTATGTATATACTTACCTTATTAATTTAATACCCTGTAATAGTTCAATAGTACTCTATGCCGTATTCTAAACACTCGTTCATTTTTCAGTTCGTTCATTAGTTCACTTCAGTGACTCACTCAATGTCAGTTTCATTTCAGTTCAGTTCAGTTCAGTCAGTTGTTGTTGTTGGTTGTTGTTGCCCGGTTTGCGTAGTGGTCTGTGGTTTGTGATTTTTGTTTACGTTCAGCTGATTTGCCAAAAGAGATTTTTGATGGGATTTTAATAAAAATCGTCTTGCTTTTTTACGTTTTAAAAATACGTTTGCTGTCTCCACGCATTATCGTCCAGCAAAATATTAAGTAGTTTTTGTTTATCACAAATCTGTCGCTATGAGTTCTGTACTTATTTCATCCCCGAATGTTAAATATACAAATTCTCATATTTTTGCCGAATACGAATATGAAGAGACTTTGGTTACCAAAAAGGATGGCATACTTACGGTAAGGTTATTTTTGGTTCAATTAATCAAGAAACATGCTTCATAGATTTGCTTTTTGTTAATATGGATTTTTTAAACCCCTTTAAAAGAATGTTAATTCTTAGAAGTTATTTCGCCCGTTTTAATAAAATCTTGAATTGAACGCACAATTTCTTGCACGGGCCTATCCCTTGGGTTTCTGTATGACATGTTACATCATTTTCTTACACCCATAAACAGCATAAACAAATTGTGTTCCTAGATAAGTCTTGGATGCAAACTTGTTTGATAACTACCCACATGAAATATTTTGTTTTCTTATCCCTTCACATCTATATTATCCGTTTTAAGTAGAGGAAAATAAAGTAAACAGTAGATTACTTTTCTTAGTAAATAAAACTCCTGAGGTTTTTTTTTCTATCGCACCCCATAATATTTAAGGATGAGAATAAGAAATAATATTTCTTGTTACTATTTATTATGTGTTATTCATTTTAAGTGATTTTTTTACAATTCTTATATATCTTATCCTACATATTTAAATGCTGTAAAATCACAAATATTAATTAATAATAAGTGGTACATTTCCAAGGGATTTTTTTTATATTTATAATGTCGCCATTCGGTAAGGACATTCCCTCTGCATTCCTCAGAATGACTAGAACACTCAAAACTACAATTTTTTTATAGAAAAAGAAATGTTTTGAGTGTTTTGTTTACTTAGTTCCACACACGGTCCATGCTAACTTGTGTTGTCATTGCAATTTTAAATATTTGTTTTAAAATTTGTGTTTACTTTTTCAACAATATATTATATTTTAAACTATTTATATTATCATAAATGTTAGAAATAATAAAAACTAGTAAACCCACCCTCGCTTCACTTCGGGGAACCAGTCCCTTCAAAGATCTATAAATTTTAACAAATGATGTTATTCCAATGTCTAAGCAACTGCAATGTTTACTGCAATGTTTCATGAAAATCTGTTCAGTAGTTTTTGCGTGAAAGAGTAACAAACCCACACACACACACACTCACATCCTTGCGAACTTATTCGCATTTATTATATTAGTAGGATAATCATGCATATTCCCTTTTGCAGCAACTAGCCAAGAAAAAAAAATCTGTTTTTGATATTATCAATAATTTATTTCAATGGCTTCTGAAAATAAAAGCACATGTTTTTTTTTATAAGGCCCAACCGTACAAGACCTCGCTGACCATCCGCACTGGCCGCGAGGTGGGCAGAGTGGGCGTGATGCTGGTGGGCTGGGGCGGCAACAATGGCACCACCTTCACTGCTGCAGTGCTTGCTAACAAGCACCGACTCAGCTGGAACACCAGGACTGGGAAGAAGCATGCTAATTGGTTCGTTTATGGTTTTATACCTGTACTTCCATACTCAGTCCAGGGATAATAAGATTAAAGGCTGTTTTCATGTACTTATAAGGTAATTTAATATACTGCGTAATCCCTCCTTAAATGGTAAAGTAAGTCAGTGTATTAACTTAGTAAAACTTAATCAGTTCTGCCTTTTTTAATTAAAATGAATCTTCCTAGTCCTCTATATTTGACAAACATTATTATCAAGACAATGAGACAAATTACATTTTACAACCTTATGTGAAAATAACGATATACCTTATCCTATCGTAGGTACGGGTCCATTACCCAGGCATCGACTGTCCGGCTGGGGATAGACGAGACCGGGAACGATGTGTATGTGCCGGTGTGCGACCTTCTGCCCATGGTGAAACCCGACGATATAGGTGAGTAAAGTTTTGGGGATTTGAGGAGAGGTTTTGCTTCTGTCTTCAAGCCAATCCCACCAATTCCAGATTTATCTCATCAAAGTTTGATGTTACTTACTTTGGATTGGACCTTGTAGCTCTGTAAGACTTGGACGAATTGAACATTGTGGTATGTGACTTTCGGTTGCAAAATTAAAAAGTCAAAAATTACGCCCTCACTGTTTCCTTTTTAATTTTGGGTGGCAATGTGTCCGTCAGGGTTACTTCTAGTGTTGTGAATTTCCATGGACAGTTCCCAATTTGTATTTGAAATTTTACGACTAAGTACTACTTAACACATTTTTTTGATAGCGTAACCGCCTTTATAATGAATACGTACATGATTATTATATATCTAGGCATATAAATATGACGTTTAGGGAAACACAATCGATATAAAAATTATGGGTTCTTAAGTACTCAGGTAATTCAATTATCCACCACCATGCGCGTAAGTAATATAAAACGCGTAACAATCCAAGAAAATTAGCGGGGTAGGCTTCAGAGAATTGGAGGGGTCTTCAACACGACGGATCTGAAGGAAAATGTGACTTAGACCATGGCCTCTGACATGACTGATCTCCCTGGATTGCATTTTGAGTGTGTGACCTCCTTGTTTCCAAAACCTTCAAGGATCCCTGACGGCTGTCATATATTATGTACATAAGGGTGCAATTTTATGGATCTTATCTGGCATAGATGCATCCTATGAATATCTCGATTTTGTGTCCAATAAGAGAATCTTAGCGGATAATAATACATGTAAACGATAGTCCAAGGCCAATGAAGGATACATAATTCATTTGTCATGCAACAATCATGTGCAGTTAATACCTATATAGGTAGGTATGTGTTTATTACCATCCATAATGTCATGCTATGTAATTGGATTGCGACTTTCAGTGTAGAATTAAGTTGTGGCCGCGGCGGTTGTGAAATGTTTATAATTGTCTTACTGCTGGGTTAAAGTTTCCTTTTGATAGGCGAGGGGAATAGATCAATTTCTACATTGCTGGTCGAATCTGTCCTGGTAGAATTTTCACAACGGTAAATATAGGGTGTCCCAAAATTCACGCAAGAAGTAATTTTGATAGAAAACAGGTTTATAATTAAAAATTGTAATTTTTTTTATTGTTTTATATAATATACATCATAGGGTTATGTATGGAATAGCATATTGGGTAAATGGCCTCCACGACTTTGCTGGCACATACGTACTCTTTTGTTGAAATTTTCCATGGTTTTTTGCGTAAATGTGGCTGAATTTCGTTGATACAGCGCTCAATTTCCTCCTTCAAGGCGTGGTTGGTCGTGGGCTTGTTGACCTTAAACTTCAAAAAACCCCAAAGAAAAAATCCAACGACGTTAAATCGCATGATCTGGGCGGCCAATTCTGATCACCAAAACGGGAAATTACACGACCAGAATGCATGGCATGTGGTGCCGTCTTGTTGAAACCACATGCTGTCCACATCCATATCTAGTGTAGCTGTAGCGCTCCATCTTTAATAACCCTGAACTGTCAGCTGTCACGCTGTATTTTTTTATGGTTGGCAACACTTTACCGCACAAATGGCGCAAAATTCAAATCTTGCGTGATTTTTGGGACACCCGTTATAATGAAAAATAGAAACTCAGGTGTGCAGTTCTGCCGTCATAACGAAGAGTGCAATAACTAGGTTTTGATTACTTTCGAGATAATCGCGGTTAAAAGTTTAATTTTTGTTTTGTGTGTCTCTTCGTTACTATAAAAGCTGTTGGTTTAAAACTTTTACTATACGACAGATAAAATAATTCTTAATTTTATGTAGTATATAATATTTGTATATAACTTTATATATATACTTTAAACGCAATTTTATATATGTCATTGGGACATATGAATTGTTTTGATATAGCATTCCTAATCATAACTGCAATAACTACACTACTTATTGCAGTTTTTGTTAGTAAACTGACGTATTATTGACATATTGCTCTTTTGTGTAGCACAAAATACAGTTTCTTCCAACCATAAGTGCAATAACTGTCCTAGTTATTGAGATTTTCCATAGTAAAATATTTTAATTAGATATAAGGTAGAGATGGTTAATTGTAAGAACATAATAATTTATACCAAAATATATTAAAACAATATAGGTATTTGGTATGAAAATATTTATTTAAAAAGTACAATTATATGAAATTGTAAAAATCTAAATAAATTTTATCAATGAAATCACTACATAGCGTTTTCTTACTTACATTCTACATTCAACAATTAATAAAATCACAACTAAGAAACTGTAGTTGGTAATTCGCATGTCATATCAATAGAAAAAACTCTTTTAACAATCAACAAACTTTTCTTTTTTTATCTCTTTTCTTATATAAAAACAGTAAAATCATGTATCCCTAAAAATCGAGATAATTAGATATACTTAATCCACGTTACGTTTGTATTGGGACATTGTTTGCGAAGATCACTGTGGTGTCAATTCACCACAAATTCAATAAGTTTTTCGGAGAAATGCCAGGATTCTGCTGCCTTTGTGGCAAAACGAAATTATCAGTAAGTATTGACACCGCCATCTGAACCATTACATTTCTGTTTCGTGGCAAACCAAAAGAATCGCGACATTTTCTAGCCAACAACCAAACCTACAATAGTTATTTCCAAGTGATTTCATTTGGGACAGAAATTATTGAAGAACCAGGATTTAATCCAATTTTGAAGGTATTTTTGTTTTTACGCACAATTCAGAAGTAACTTTTATAATTATTTCTGAAGGAAAATAAGATAAAACATTATAGGTATATTGGTAGAGAATGACACCAGGCAAAGTAGCAAAATAGCATAAATACATATTTAAATAAATAAATTTCCTGACATGTTGTTTCATAGGTAAATGGGATTAAAATGATTGGATAATGACTTTGCGTTTTATTCTGTAGATGCATGGAAAATTCACCATCGAATTGGATCATTGCCGCCTCTCGGAGATCCACAACATATTTTTTACAAATACACCTCATGGACAACATGGCGAAACAACTTAATTGACGTCTAGAGATTAATACAACTATGAATGAAAAAAGCGATTCTTTCAGACATGCAATAACGACTTCATGAACATCATGCATTGGTTAGGATATTCAAGACTGCTTTGGAGCGCATGTCAAATGATGACTACAAAGTCTTTTTCAGAGTGGAAAAACGAGCAGTTGGAATAAACGAACACACATTTATCTCTCCAACTTAAAATTTTCCACATTAAAATAAAAGGGTTTGATGTTGTCAATTTCATTATTTCACAATGAAGGATTTAACATTATCAATTTGTATTAAATTTTTCAAATAGTATAATCTGGTCTATCATTGACTGTTTGGCGGAACGAAGTTCGCCAGGCCCGTTAGTAAGTAGTAAGACTAGTAGTACATTTAGTAAGCTAGACATTTTACGTAACAAATTTCCTTATGATAAATGCAATAACTCTTTAAATGATGCGCTTATAACTAGTAAATGTATTAAAAATTTATAAAACGTACTAGTCATAAGTGCAGTAACTGAGACTTATTGCCGTTATTTTAAGTAATACGACAAAATATCAAAGCTATCCAAGTCATAACTCAAGATATTTCGGTTATGATTTGCTGCTTAAAAACCGTAATATTAGATATTGCAGTTATGATAACCAACAAAACCAAAACTAATGAAGATACAAAAAAGACGTCTAAGAAGAAAATATAGAGCTCATTTTCCTGATTATGGATATGTTATTAACTCAATTTGCTCAAAAACACGAGTTATTGCACTCTTCGTTAGGACGGCAGAGTTTTGCTCACAATGCTTCCCTTCAAGGAAACGTCACAATTAATATTAACAGGCAAATAACTTTAAATTTGAAGTATTGAATCGAGTCCTAGTCACCTTCCTTAACAGGTGGTAAGGGCCTAGAGCTCACCCGGGGAAGAACCACGGCCCGACACGGTACTTAGTACCATTCCTACCGTGTAATAATTGTATTAAGAACAGTTGTGTTCCGGATAGGAAGATGTGGAGCCGATTACACTTTTTTAGAGGCGACCATCTCAGTCCTCAGGGGTAGCAATGCATCTGTGACCGAATTAGAACGAGACTCATACTAACAATAATTAACTGGACTATTACTATTACACTTATTAACAATTAATAGTCTAACACCATTTACTAACTGGACTAACCATCCTAGTCCCTTGAGTCTAGTTCTAGGTCGGTCACAGTTGTTATGGGCAGAGGAAGGGTGGTGCTGCATGCTCGTTTGCTATCTTGATTCCATAAAAAAACCTAGATGACGTTCAAACCACAAGACTATGATCGATGATTCCAATACAACACGCACATTGTCGGCAGTGATCGACGGGTGGGACATAAGCCCGTTAAACATGGCGGAGGCGATGGAGCGAGCGCAGGTGCTGGAGTACACCCTATTGGAGCAAGTGCGGGATGAGATGGCCACCATGAAGCCCCGCCCCGGCATCTACGACCCCGACTTCATCGCTGCTAATCAGGTGAGTACCATTGCCGGGTTGACAATTATCCAGTGTGGTGTGACGTTTCATTTTCAGTTGACGTTTATGGTTTTTTGACAATTTAGTTTATCTGTGGCTGCGTTCCGTAACTCGACCAAAACGCCCAAAATGACACTTTTTCATACAAATTTGAACGTTTTGGGCGTTTTGGTCGAGTTACAGAACGCAGCTTGTATATGCTAAGATTGTTTAATTAGATCTCAGATTATAGAACCAAAAGGCAGATAGAACATTCGCAAAGAAAAGCGACGAATAATGTGAAGCCGCTTTTTCCCTATGTGTGCATGACAACCTTAATGTCAACTAGCAATTGCACCGTATGGATACGTAATTCTTTGTGTGTGTGAGGTTGCCAAGTGAAAAGTCATAATCTCCCGCAATTTTGTAAACATTGTTCGCCATCACGAAATATTAATCTATATTTCGTGTTCGCCATATTTTCAGCTTAAAACATTATGCACAATTAAATTGGCAAATTATTTATTACTAGTGAACGCCCTTGTTTCGCTTCGGTAAGCCCATAATCGATAAATGAGGGATGGTATTCTTTAAATTGACGTGATTTCTTATTTGTGTACCGATTCTAACTAAATGTTAACCCAAGCTCATTTGAATACGTCAGTGAAAACTGCATCTAAATTTGTTAAGCCGTTCCTGAGATTAGGCGGAACAAATGCACAGAAAAACAGACAAAAAATTAAAGTTTTATTGTATGTAATAATAATAATTGATTTTAATTTCTTCTGATAATAATTTCTTGAGCGCCTCCGAGCTTCGGAAGGCACGTAAAGCCGTCGGTCCCGGTTGATATCGATACATCGATAGATAGCAGTCGTTAAGCCGTGTCGGAGGCCTTCGGGCGGCTTGAAAACTTTCGACAATGTGTTGGCCACTAACCCCTCCACCAATCCGCACTGGAGCAGCGTGGTGGAGTATGCTCTAGGCCTCCTTAATAATAAGGAGAGACCCTCAGTAGTGGGACATTAATGGGTTGTAGCCATATCGCTATTTATCAAAAAGTATTATATAATAATTATGTGTAAATGTTCTTTTAATATACCTATTTAATTTAATATTTTAAATATGTTTAATTGTTTTAATTAACCTATGGATTTTTGTCTCTTTGGGTAGATATTTTTAATAAAAAAAACATCAAAATATCAATACTTATTATTATATCGCACACCTAGCAGTATAATGACACATCTACTTTTTTCTTATTTTACAGAAATTAAGGCCAAAGATTTTACGAATGTTTGAAACGAAGTTATGAGTTCATTTTACATTTTGTCATGGATTTTATGGTTTTAGCAACTAGTATAGACCTTAATAGATACTTAGGGATAAAAAAATCCACTTCAGGTTTCCAGGAGTTACTTCATAACAGTCAAAGAAGAAGAAGAGCCATGCAAATGTGCCGTTATACTTTTAAAAAGTTCCAAAAATGTCATATATGCCCCCAAAACCATAATTATACAGGATATAAAAACCAAGAAATAAAGACAATTGGTTAATAGCAATTAAAAGTTTTTATTCGAAACCAACATACATGAAAATGTTTAACTAAAAAGTTATAATAACCTATATTTGGTTAATAAAATAAAGCATAATCACGTATCTTCTCTTAATTGTAAAGGTAGGTAACCATCATAAATTTTTCAAATTACGGTGAGATATAATATGAGTTACTCTCCGTTTTAAAAACAAAAGCACTTTAAACTTGGCAGTTTAAGTTGAAATAAACGTACGATAATGAAATCCAGATTCAAATCAGGTTTTACCTTATCGCTCCGAAATTTTAAATAAGTTAAACTTACGTTTAAGTATCTTTGCGTCGAAGTCGACTTTTGATGACGGGGGGAAAGCACCGCCTACCATCTCGCGGTGTGATGAGCTGATGCCTGACGTGCGTTTCAATCAAAATGCTGTGCGTCAAGCTCTTTTCTCCCTCGACATCAATAAGTCGAGTGGGCCGGATGGTATACCTGCTCTTGTGCTAAAAACGTGCGCTTCGGAGTTGACCCCGGTTTTAACGCGCCTATTCCAGCTCTCCTATTCTGCCGGCATCATGCCGTCTTCTTGGAAGGTAGCTCTTGTCCACCCTATTCCCAAAAAGGGCGACAGGTCAAACGCATCTAACTACAGACCAATTGCAATAACCTCTTTGTTCTCCAAACTAATGGAGCGAATAATCAACATCCAATTGCTCCGGTACCTAGAGGATCACCAGTTGATCAGTGACCGTCAATACGGTTTCCGAAACGGAAGATCTGGTGGTGATCTTCTTGAGTACCTTACTCATTGTTGGGCGGAAGCAATTGAGAGCAAAGGTGAAGCATTGGTTTTAAGTTTGGATGTCGCGAAGGCCTGTGTGGCGAAGGGTATGGCACAAGGCATTATTGTCTAAGCTGCCTTCTTATGGAGTACCCGAGTCTTTATACAAATGGGTCGCCAGCTTTTTATCGGAGCGGAGCATCAGGGTCGTTGTCGACGGTAACTGCTCGGACACTAAGCCCATAAACGCTGGCGTCCCACAAGGCTCTGTGCTGTCGCCCACACTATTCATCATGCATATCAATGATTTGCTCGACATTAAGAATATCCATTGCTATGCTGATGACAGTACGGGTGATGCCCGGTACACAGGCCGTGCAAATATGTCTCGGGTGCAGATTGAGGAGAGGAGGATAAAACTTGTGTCGGAAGTCGAGACATCTCTAGAGCGGGTCTCGGAATGGGGCAGACTGAATTTAGTCCAATTCAACCCCGAGAAGACACAAGTTTGCGCGTTAACCGCTAAAAAAATCCCATTCGTCATAGCACCACAGTTTCAAAACATTCCCCTTAACATCTCTACGAGCATTGGGATCCTAGGTGTCGACATTTCGAATGATGTTTAGTTTCGGGACCACTTGGTGGGTAAGGCTAAACTGGCTTCAAAGAAGTTAGGGGTGCTCTACAGAGCTAAGCGGTACTTCATGCCTGAGCATAGGATGTTGCATGATAAAGCACAAGTCCGATCTCACATGGAGTACTGCTCCCACCTTTGGGCTCGGGCCCTGGCTTGCCAAGTAGACCCTTTTAACCGTATCCAACGGCGAGCTATTCGTCTTGTCGACGATCCCGAGCTCACAGACGGTTTAGGTCCACTCGAACTGCGGAGAGATGTGGGCTCTCTCTGTATCTTTGTCTGTATAACGGGGAATGTTGTGAGGAACTGTTTAACTTAATACTTGCGGCTAACTTCCGCCACCGCACTTCACGGGATAAAGCCAGGTTCCACCAACACCACCTGGATACCTGGTGTTCGTCCACAGTACGGTTTTCACGTCATTTTCTGCCGCGTACGTGTAAACTGTGGAACGAACTTCATCCCTCAGTATTCCCACAGTGCTATGACATGGGGTCCTTCAAGAAGCGGGTCTATCGCTTCCTTCGAGGCCGGCAACGCGTTGGTGGCGCCCCTGGTGTTGCCAATGTCCATGGGCAACGGTGATCACTTACCAACAGGTGACCCGTCTACTCGTTTGCCTGCTTAGGCTATAAAAAAACATTGCGATGTCACATGTGCCATTTTTCTACTTATTTACTAAGTTAATAAAATGTCATATTTGCCACTTACGCCAACACAGTTTTAGAAGCGGTTGCACCTCGCGGAGAGTCTCTGACACATCTGACAAATAAGCCGTTGTTATACGCGGGAGCAGGGGGAACGTACCAAGTAGTACAATGACACTGAACGCCCTCTCTCGACAAATATGAAAACTAACACCGTGCCGTTTTGCCGCTTTATAGATTATCCACTTTTAAACATTTATGCCGTAAAAACTCAATTTCGCTATTTTTGTAGATGTGCCATTATACTGCTAGGTGTGCGATATACTTATTTATTATAACAAAAATTCGGTTTTGATGATTTTTTAATCAACCAATGTCCTTTTTTAGTGAGATAGGTACACGTCATCCTCACTAAAATGTAATGAGCGAACCACGCAAAATTAATTAGCCAATTAATATCTTGCCTGCTTTTCCGAATAATATGAACCCATTTTTCTCTTGTTACAGCATCTGTCGGAAATCTGCAAAAATTATAGTTATTAGTTATTAGTAGGCTAAGCAGAAACTAAAATATTATATAATATTTATCATACATATTATTGGCACACGTGACATTTTCAGCAGTTAGAATGCTAATTTTATTGGCTGTCTTGCCTGACTTAGGTTTAAACTAGCGGCCCGCCCGCGGTTTCACCCGCGTGGATCCCGTTCTCGTGGGAATATATGCATGTATTATACATAAAAACCTTCCTCTTGAATCACTCTACCTATTACAAAAAACCGCATCAAAATCCGTTGCGTAATTTTAAAGATATAAGCATACAGACAAACAAACAAACAGACGGACAAAAATAGCGACTTTGTTTTATACTATGTAGTGATAAATAAAACTATTTACTTTCAAAATATTTTTTTTCGATATAAATTTATAAATCGACCAATGTCCAAATAGTCCATGCATATTTCCCCAAATTTAGGGTAACCGATTTTCATTTAAACTGGTGTAAAAATGAACGATTGTTGAGGTTTTGTGTTCCGAGCGAACCGAAAAAATATTATTATAAATAAATAATAAAATAATGAACAATTACCTGTGAAAAGATATTCCGTCTTCTTTTCTTTGTTTTTGCGAACAACTTTTAGAGAATTTAATAATGCAAGACGGCATTATAACTGATAAAATTATTTTAAAAAATTTGACACTTGCGACGTTTATGCTATTTGACGCTTTCCGTAGTACTGACACGAGATTGTATTAGCTTTTTATTTTGTATTTGCTTTGGTAGCTTCACTTTATACTAGAACGACTACATCTGCCTTTTGGTTCTATAATCTGAGAATTAGATGTTCTGACCGAAAAAGAGGTCGCGCGTCTTCCGGGGAATCCCCGCGCATTCTCGAGAATTCCCTCTTTTTCGGCTCGTCTTTAGTTTGTACCTTACACAATTGATATAAAGTTCATTATGCTATGTAGAATTTCGTTGCAAAAATTCGCTTCCATTCCATTCCGCGGCAATGTAAATTGAGCCTTAGTAATAGGGTACCGTTGATATCCTTTGGATATACTTCCGTAACGTAATGAAATGAGGTTGCTTCTGTAGGGATATAAGCCGTTTTGATTCGAGGAAATCCAATTAATTAACCATCGATTTGTTTTTGAGTTATTTAAACAATTCTGTTAGTATTTTTGTTTCATATAACTAGTTGTAACATCTACTTGGATTACGTTACTTTACATCCGTTGCATAAATGAAACTTTGTATAAAACAAATACTTAAACGATGGTCTCATGCCATATATCCTACTCTTGAATATTTATGTAGGTTTGCTATTAATGTGGATTTATTCATGCAACGCGTAACAATAGGTGCAGTAACTAACTTATGGTAAAATGGCGGTTTTAATGTTAAGATTGCTGGGAGCATTCTCTGCCAGATAGTCTTGGGTTATATTATAAGGCGGTAGTTCTTAACTAGCCATTTCTTGGTACCAAATCAAACATTTCGCAATAAAAGTGCAACGTGTTGAAGAATCGATATTTGCGATTTTGTTAAGCATTGTTCCTTCGCAGGCAATATTTAAATAGTCGTCTTTTGTTATTATTTTTTTTAGGGAAAGGATCACAATAGTCCTAGAAGAATCTTTTGGTGCGTGGATGACGTGTGGGGTGTGTGTGGGTGACAGTGACAGCGCCTTAATTAACTGTACTCGATCGATGTCAGTACAAGAAATATAATATTCTAGAAAAGCTGAATTACGAAATTATGTTTTGTCACTGTTCGTTTGACAGATTGTGCGTTCGCGAGGATCTCAAATAAAGCATAACCGATTTGGATGCGGTTTTCACTAATTAATTGTTATCACTTTCTTTCACGTATAAGATGTAAGTATGTCTATTATTGTCAGTTGTCAGTATGTCTATTAAAGAATCTCGGTTATGAAAATTTTCCGAAACATTTTTTCGAGCGTGGGAATTATTACAAGTGAACCTTATTCCAATAATAACAAATTAAAATTCCTACAAAAATTAAATAAAAAAGTTTTCATAGATTGTAGTACGCAAACTAGGTTGCGCTTTCGAATATTCTGATATGAATAAATCCGGTGGAAGGTATTTTATTTCGCATTGGATCGTATTGCGTACAATATCGCGTTGCAGCCGATATTGAACTTGAAATATAAATGAAAATATTGTGAACGCGATAACGTTTCATTATTCGTTACGTTGTTTTATTGGATTTATTGAAACGATCACGGATATGAATACTTGTACTGCAATGTGCTTGTTGGAATGATAAAGAATTTATGTTCAGTGGGATGAGTAGGACAAATAGGTGCTTCTTTTACAGCCTGCTCCTATATATCAGAGATGGGAAAAATGATTATAGTTTAAAAATCACATCTGATGCATGGATGGGCAAAAGTTCATGTTAACGCTGAAGTAGGGAAATAGCACCGCCAAGAATCCTCTATACTTGAGTCAAACAGTCAAAACAAATTCATTATCTATCTGTGATGACTGTGTGGGTTGCTATTAATATGAATTACATATCGAAGGCGAACGGAGTACCTATATACTATCGATAATTGCTTTTTACAAAAAAAATAACCGACTTCAACCTTGATAAGCAGAGATAACTCAAAAAATACTCGCCAGATGGCGCTCAATTCAACATGTAAGTGTAAAGTTCTCGTCTCTACAAATTAATCAAGCCGAGACACTAGATAACTGCAGTAAATCGTTGAGGAGTTCCCTCGACTGTCTTTCGGCTTCATCAGATCGACTCCAGTCCTTCATGAAATGGTAGCGCTTTTGTACCTAGTTATGATAACATGAACAAACACACTAGTCATCCATACAATTTTCGAAAGTTCCCCTCGCTGAACACTCATAAAAAATATACGGTCATATATACGGTCGAATTGAGAAACTCCTTCTTTTTTGAAGTCGGTTAAAAAGGCATCAGACTAAATGTAAATAGCTGTACCTATCTACCATTGAAAAAATCTATCGCTAAACAAATAATATAAAAAGGAAAGAATAGCTACACAAACAAACTTAATAATTGTAGTATGTAGTCTTGGCATTTCGAGTGCGGTTCCCCGAAGCGAAGCAATGTCAGATACTAATATACAATAGATGTCCTTTCTGTTTGTTGATATAAAAATAGAATCGGAGATAAAATCTCATAAAAGTTGACACTCAGTACGTGTCGCTCTCCACCCAACAACAAACTTGGCAGCTTAGCGGGAACTTGGAGAAAATCCTTCGGCTTTGCTTGATTGAATATCGATCGCACTTCTCGTACTTTCTATCAGAACTCACCTCGCTGATATCGAGTTGATACTCAGTGACGTAGGTTGCTGAGGAGTTTTATTTAAAGGGAATTAATGTTCATTACTCTTTGGTTATTTTAACCCTCCTAGCAAATATAGAAGAGGAGTGTTATAACGTTAAAAGTTAAAATAATGTAACGGTTTCTTTGAGGTCGTAGTTTCTGAACAAATGAACTTTTTTTGTTCGGGATGTTGATTAATTAAAAATTGATTAAGAATGTTGATCTATGGGAAAAAAATGATAAAAAATCAACCCCTGTAGGCTTGAAATACTGGATGAAAGTTTGTATAAAAAATCTAAACTGTTTGACCGATTTTGATGAATTTTCTCAGGAAGTTAGTTGACTTATTCATTTAAGTAGTTATTTTAATCTTTATTGGACCCCAAATTTAGCTGGAGGAAGCTGGCTGTTAAATAACTGGTATATTTCGTTGTATTGAACCTTTTTATTAAGTTATCAGTAGCATCCACAATTTGCGTCGTCGGTTGAAATGTACATATGTATGGTCGATTTTTGGCGGCGCGGCGGCGTCTGTTTTCAAACGAACCCTTCCGATGAATTGTTGTTTTATAACGGGCTCGACTGCTTCTGACTGGTCGTTAATGTCGTTATTGATGTTCTTTTGTATTTTGAATGGGAACGAAAAGGATAGAATTTAAACTGAAAAACATGAATTCCGTAGGCTTTGTTAACAAGTATTCACTATAATATCCTACGTATTGTCTGGCTGGTCGGATTGGAGTGTTATCATTAAAGAAACGTTATTTTTTAAATCCTATAGGTATCATAATTGTACATCGGGAGATATCTCTTTTTTTACCTATGGTGCATTTATTTGATTTCGCAGAAAAGCAGTCTTATTTTTAACCGACTTCAAAAAAGGAGGAGGTTTTAAATTCGTTTGTATGTTTTTTTGTGTTACTTCAGTATTTCGTAATGGGTGAACCGATTTCGATAATTCATCCGACATTCAAAAGCTAATGACTGCCGTCTAGTCCCATAGAAATTTGACTGGGTGTTCCGATTTAAATGATTCTTTTTTGTTCGAAAGGTACTTACCTAGTGCTTTTTGTATGATTCCTTATTTTGAGCGACATCTGGTGTGTGGATTTTTTTGAGTTATCTCAACTTTGAAGTCTGTTATTTTTTGTAAAAAGTTATTTTAATACCATTATAATAAAACCATAATGTCAATAAATAAAAACCATCACAACTATTCCCTTGTTGCCCAATCACTTTCCTAATAGGATTACTCTATTCGATTACAAACCCAGAAGCGCTAAGAATATCTAGAGTAGACACAAAATCTGATTTATTCAATCAAAACATTACACGAGTACCTAAAGCGTTCAATGGCAGATGGCAGCATAGCATCGTATTGTCAACAACCACGAATAGACTGGTTCCACAATAGGTACACCGGAACACTAGCTAGGGTTGTTAAAAGATATTTTATAGGACATTTAATATAAAACAATGATGTGCGAATTAGAATTTAATTATCACTTGCTTCGATGAAGGTGGATATCGTGAAGAAATCAGAAAGTTCTCCACCATGTTATCAAAGGCGTATGAAATACGTAATCCGCACTGACCTGTGCCCCTCACACTTTTATAGGAGATCAATACCTAGCAGTGGACATTTATGGATTCCACTGATAATAACAATAAAACATAACATCGATATTTATGGAATACTTAATTAAAGCGGATAGTAGGAAGGTACTATTTACTTTACATTATTATAACTGAGTCGTTTCTCCCATTGCTGCATTGTTTAAATAAAATGTGCGCTCTGTTAAAGTGAGCTTAAAATCATAACACCAACTGCATTATTCGCGAAATAATTATAGTTGTTGTTCATAAAATCATGCCACTACTGAAATTTCGCTGACGATTTTAACAATGCCAAACTTATTTGACAAGTTAACGTTTAATTCAGTAAAACATTTTGTTTAACGTCAGCGTTGAAGTAAAATAGGTGTTGCGATATTATTTACTGCAAACCAAATGCGTTAGTAGTAGGTACAGAAACTTTGCCAAGTAGAATAAATTTTCATAACGTTCTAAAACAATCCCCGTGCTTAATTATTACTGTCCTGGATTGAAGTTGTATTCGAGCACATGGCTTTCATCGCATTCATATCTTGTTACTAAGCGTGGCTCTGGGCTCACCATTGAGAAGGCGTAGTGGCCAACCCAATTTTCGGAAGTCTAATTTCCCCGAAGAGTTACATGGCTTAATAATTAGTATCCTACAATAACAACCGGGACTTAAGGTTTTACTTGTTCTCTGAAGCACGGATACTTTCAAGAATTTTTTCCACTAGGTGTTCTCCAATTCGACTACCGATATTGCCCGTTGTTGCTACTTCGATCGATCAGATCAACGCATGATTATTATCACTTCACTATAGTATAAAAAATATATTTCTGTTATGTTGGTAACCCTAAGTTCTAAGAGAAGAACAACACAATACGTCTTGTAGGTGCAAATAACGGTCGCTGCAAAGCTTCCATCTTCCACAATATTGTTACGTGTCAGGAGTAGTGGGTTCGAGAAAATGCCAAAATGTACCACAAAGACTTTATTGTACTCGTAGATACACAATTACACACTGTACGCAGTACACACCACAACACTATGCACGTAGGTACTCGTAAACACACTCGTAGAACAGTGTATCGCTCGTAGAAATCACTTCACTTCTCACTGGTATCGCTCGTAGGTATCGCAGGTATCTTCCTGGTTTCGCTTCCGAAACTAGAATGTCTGCGGTTGGCCGATCGCTCCTTTTTATACCCCTCACGCACCATTCACGCCAATCCAGAACTTTCTCGCTAATTCCGCGGGCCCACTCCGAACAAGATTCGAGAACGTTCCTTGCAACCGACTTTCGCCCGTATGACTATTGCCGTAATGGTCGAAGCGTTGTGCGCGTGCGTACTTTCGAGACGGCCGTCCATTGTTCTTTTGTTTCGCCTGGCATGTTTATGGCCCCTATTGTTTATTGTTTAGCGAGGTACGCCAGGGCTGTCACATTGCCCCCCTCTTAGTCATGCTCGTCCCGAGCATTATTCGATCCATGAAATGGTGCCAATCTGTCCACGTGCACGATCTTCGGCTTTCTTCTGTCCCCCTGTCTGATCCGGTAGGTCACGTCATTAATCCTCGTGACAACTGTGTAGGGGCCTTCCCATCGTGCTTGTAGCTTCGGAGACTTCCCTTTCTTCCGCAGTGGATTGTGCAACCATACAGAATCTCCCTCCTTGAAACCATGTTTCCGAGCATCGCGATCGTAGCGGGTTTTCATCTTTTCGCTGGTCTTCAAACATTGCTCTCTTACAAGATCATGTGTCTCGTCCAATTGTTTCCGTAAGTCCGCGATGTATTCAACGGTTGGTTTCGGGGAATCTGGCGGTGTTCCGGTAAGCAAATCCAACGGCAGACGCATTTCTCTTCCGAAGTTAACTTTAGCCGGTGTAAATCCCGTAGACTCGTGTATGGCAGACCGATATGACATCAGGAACAGAGGAATGTACCGATCCCAGTCTCGCTGATGTTCCTCGACGACCTTGGCCAAGTGATTTTCCAACGTTTGGTTGAATCTCTCCACCATGCCGTCAGATTGAGGATGCGCCGGTGTGGTACGTGTCTTATTTATTCCCAAAAGTTCACACATCTCCTGGAATAACGTCGACTCGAAGTTCCTGCCTTGGTCGCTGTGTAACTCCAATGGTACACCAAAGCGGCATACTACCTCCTGGACAAGTTTCTTGGCCACGGTCTTCGCCTCTTGGTTCGGAGTTGCAAACGCTTCCGGCCATTTACTGAAGTAGTCTTGAACCACTATGATGAATCTATTCCCGTCTTCCGTCTGAGGGAATGGCCCAGCAACGTCTATGGCGATTCTCTCCCAAGGGGCTCCGACGTTGTACAGCTGTAGTTTCCCTTTGGATCTAGTGCGGGGCCCTTTCACTGAAGCGCACACTGTACACTTTCTGCACCAATCTTCAACGTCCTCTCGACACCGCACCCAATAAAAGCGTTCTCGTATCTTTACGAGGGTCTTCTTGATGCCGAGGTGCCCGCCGGAAGAGCCATCGTGTACGAGTTTCAGCAAATCAGCCACTTTACTCCTGGGGATAACCATTTGCAGGGTTCTCTCCTTTCCGTTGAGTGATTCCCAGCTCCGGTAAAGCACGCCATTCTCTAATACAAGGCTGTCCCACTGAGCCCAGTATGCCTTAGTCGTCGCGCTTGATGCTGACACTTCACTCCACAGGGGCCTCTGTCCTTTGGCTTTCCATTCCATGATCAGGCTGAGGTCTTTGTCTTCCTTCTGAGCTTGGCTTACTTGCTCCGTTCCCCAAGACTCGTCTAGGTCCTGCATCCTTATCACCCTGACCTCTTCTTTAGCCTCATGCTTGATGCAATGTCGACATTCTTCGGAGCATGGGCGTCGTGACAGGGCGTCGGCATTCGAATGAGCTCTTCCATTGCGATGCTCTATTATGAAGTTGAACTCTTGAAGCTGTTCGATCCATCTCGCAACCTGGCCTTCCGGGTTCTTGAATTGCAGAAGCCACCTCAGAGCGGCGTGGTCCGTCCTTATTGTGAACTCGCGTCCCAGCAAATACTTGTTGAAGTGCTGAAGGGTCTTCACCACAGCCAGTAATTCTCGCCGAGTCACACAATAATTCCTTTCCGGTTTCGAAAGGGTCTTGCTGAAGTATGCAATGACCACCTGCTGGCCGTCCTGGTCTTGGGATAATACTCCTCCGATGCCAGTATTGCTAGCGTCCGTGTCCACTATGAATCTCCCTTCCCTTCTGGGATAGCCAAGAATCGGAGCCGAGCACAGACGTTCCTTTAAGCGAACAAACGCATCTTCGCAATCGGAATCCCAACTGAAGATTCTCTTGTCCTCCGTGAGACGGTGTAACGGCTTGGCTATCTCGGAGAAGTTCTTCACAAACCGGCGGTAATAGGCGCATAGTCCCAAGAACGCTCTTACATCAGTCTTGTTCTTTGGCGTTGGCCATTCTTGAACCGCTTTTATCTTGTCTGGATCAGTTCGAACACCCTCGTCCGATATAATGTGTCCCAAGAATGATACTTCCTTCTTGAAGAAGTCACATTTCTTTGGATTGAGCTTTAGGTTTGACTCACGGAATCTTCTGAATACCTTCTCCAGATTTCGCTTGTGTTCCACGAAGTTTCGTCCCATGACTATGACGTCATCGAGGTACACCAGACAAGCGTCCCCCAAAAGTCCCACCAACACTCGCTCCATGAGACGCTCAAAAGTGGCAGGAGCGTTACATAACCCAAAAGGCATTACGCGAAACTGCCACAAGCCATTTCCGGTTCCGGTGGTAAAGGCGGTCTTCTCTTTGTCTTCTGGCCGGACTTCTACTTGCCAGTAACCACTCTTCAGGTCGACCGTCGAAAACCACTTCATGCCACCAAGCATATCCAACGTGTCGTCAATCCGGGGCAGAGGGTAGCTGTCCTTCTTGGTAACGGTGTTAAGCATCCTGTAGTCGACACAGAATCTAGTACTGCCATCCTTCTTCTTCACGAGTACCACAGGTGAACACCAAGGGCTAGTTGACGGCTCGATCACCTTGCTGCGCACCATGTCCTTGATCATTTCTGCAACTTCGTGTTCCTTTGCCAATGGTACTCGTCTCGGTCTTTGCTTGATCGGTGAAGTATTGCCGGTATCTATTGGGTGAGTGACAAGATTTGTTCTTCCAAGGTCGCTATCTCCTCTGGTAAAGATGTCCTTGTAGTCCATCAACAACTTTGCTGCCTGAGTATATTCTTCAGAGCTCAAATTCCTCCTTGTCGCCTCCAGCAAAGATGTCATGTGATCCGTTGATCCAGGTTTGACCGAGTTTTCTTGGACCTTCCTCAAGCTGTCCACGGCTTCACATCGGCCGATAACCGTATTCTTCGCGAGATGTATCGGCGTGCTACTAAGATTGATGACCTTTAACTTAGCGTCGCGTTTGGTCATGAGCAGTGTCCTTGCCGTGATCCAACTGGGGTGATCTCCATAGTCTTCCACTACGACACATCGATCCATCTGTATCTTTTCGGGAAACCTAACCTTGACCAAGGTTTCCGATCTGGGTGCTAGCTTCACTGTCCTCAAACAGTACACTGCTCCTGAACATGAACCGTCCAAGAAGACTTCTTGATCCTTGAAGCTTAACACTCCTCTGGCTATATCAACTATACAGTGATGTGTCCGTAGAAAGTCCAGTCCGATAATGCAGTCGTCGGTTATATTCGCTACTAAAACAGACTGCGTGTAAATGTCACTTCCGAGTTTCAGTCTTGCTTCCGTAACTCCAAGGACGGTCACTGGCTGGCCTGTCGCTGTCTGCAGATTGCATGATGGTCGTCCGTTTTCCCACATGATAGTCCGCTTGAGTAGTTCCGGTCGAACGATGGATTTCGATGCTCCCGTGTCAATCGTAAAGCGACAGGGTATGCCATTTATTTCTCCAGTAGTTACGAGGCTGTTCCCGTCACAAGCTTGTGATACCAAAACAGTAGGGGCTCGACGAAGTCCAGCCAGTGCCCGCCCCGCGGCGTTGGCGCCTCTTAGTTTAACGGCTCCTGGGTGTCGACTTGGGTAGCGGTCGACACCGATTTCGGTTGCTTCCGAGTCCGGCAGTTAATCCTTATATGGCCTCGTTCACCGCATCCGTAGCAGATAGGCCCAGTACGAGGTTGAATCGCTGCCACCACTTCGCGCACCTTATAACCTTTATAGTCACTTCGTACCGCTTCTACTTCAAGGGCGTGCGCTAAAGCTGCTTCCAAGGTTGCGTGATGACCCAAGCGCACCGTTGCTCTCACTTCAGGATCCCGTATGCCGCTGACGAAGGCCTCTAATATTTTGTCTTCGACGGGTGTGGAACTCGACGCATAGGCTCGGCGTACGAGGCGCTCGATCTCCGTAGCCCATTGCTGCAGTCCTTCGCTCGACTTCTGTACTCGGTCTTTAAGTTGTGCGCGGTACACGTGCTCGAGATGCTTTTCCCCGTATCGAGCTTCCAAGGCCTTAAATAACGACTCCAAGGTGCGTCGCTCGGCGGGCAGGTTCTCAAGCACCAGCAGTGCCTCTCCTCGTAGAGCTAGGGTGAGTGCCGCCAACGAGTGCTCGTCCTCCCAGCCGTTCCCATTAGCTACTACTTCGAACTGGTGCTTAAACGCTGTCCACGAGGTCGTGCCGTCGAAAGTTGGGACCTTAAATTTCGGGGCCCCAGGGCCTGAACTAGTTGCCGCCGTGCCCAAAACCTTTATTTTCTGCAGCTTGTTGTCCAAATCTCCGAGCTTAGTTTCGTAGGTGTTCATTGACGCACTGAGGCTGTTGATTGACGCGTCATGGCTTTTGAGGGCTTGGTCGTGCTCGGATGTACGCACTTTTATCAATTCCAGGTCCTCCTTCACGACATTCAAATCTCCCTGGAAACCATCCAGCTTTGCGTCGATTGCCTCCATGGTTTTGCGCTGGCTCTTCATGTCTTCGCGCTGGCTCTTTATGTCTTCGCGCTGGCTCTTTATGTCTTCGCGCAGGCTCTCGATTGCTTCGCGTTGGCTCCGCTGTATGGCTTCCATCGCTTCGCGCTGGCTCTGTTGTAAGGCGGCTAATAGGGAGGCCATATCGAATGTACTCGGTGTCGGCGCTGATGCAGCTGATGTAGTCGGTGGTCCAGCGGTAGTCTCCGTTTCCATGCGGTCACGACCCGGCGACTCCATCCGCGCGGCATCCAATGCCGTCTGCCGTCGCGTACGGATCCCTTCTTCACTTTGCGGTACTACAGGCATTCCGCTTCTGTCACCAATTGTTACGTGTCAGGAGTAGTGGGTTCGAGAAAATGCCAAAATGTACCACAAAGACTTTATTGTACTCGTAGATACACAATTACACACTGTACGCAGTACACACCACAACACTATGCACGTAGGTACTCGTAAACACACTCGTAGAACAGTGTATCGCTCGTAGAAATCACTTCACTTCTCACTGGTATCGCTCGTAGGTATCGCAGGTATCTTCCTGGTTTCGCTTCCGAAACTAGAATGTCTGCGGTTGGCCGATCGCTCCTTTTTATACCCCTCACGCACCATTCACGCCAATCCAGAACTTTCTCGCTAATTCCGCGGGCCCACTCCGAACAAGATTCGAGAACGTTCCTTGCAACCGACTTTCGCCCGTATGACTATTGCCGTAATGGTCGAAGCGTTGTGCGCGTGCGTACTTTCGAGACGGCCGTCCATTGTTCTTTTGTTTCGCCTGGCATGTTTATGGCCCCTATTGTTTATTGTTTAGCGAGGTACGCCAGGGCTGTCACAATATGTTAGAAATATTCCGTTGTTGGTGATCGCTGTGTTGTTTGTAAAACACGTACGATTGTTCTCGGTTACGCGACACTCCAGATGTTTTTGTAATGCGACTCTTTGATTCGCTTTCTATTTGACTTGAGGCAGGCATGTGTTTACCTTCTTGGAAGCGCCCACCCCTATGTTCTGTGGAAGCAATGATATGATGTAGGACTAAATTGGTGCTTGGTGCTGATAAGGGAACCAAACATAGAGTCGATTGACTCTTTGAGAAACTTATTGGTAACGGAACGGAAGCGACGAGAGTCCAAATCTAAAGATACTATGGGATATAAGGGTTTCGTGCCTGACGGGTGTCGAAGGGTTCCATTGACAGGGCTCTAACTTTACAACGGAAAATGTAAGACATCTGATATTTTCACAGAATACACCTTAATGTAGCAACTATCACTGTATTTTTTGTTGGCATTTGTGTACTTTACCAAAAAATGGATCTTAGAGATTGTCCATAAAATTAACTTTAAAATAAATGGAATTCTTCTACAATCCATCTTGATATTGACCAAATATCTGGAGTTTACGTCATTCGGTGAATTTTACGTACCTATACCAATTCGACTTGTACTTGACCGGATTTTTTATTGAAAAGGATTCTTAAATCGCGTTCGCAACCAACTCACAGCAACTGCAATTGTAGTAGGTAAACCTTAAACATAAATCAAGAGTAATATTGTGAGATACGTACGAATTCTATTAAAGTGCATTTCCTGTGTACGTGTTGTTTTGGCAATTTGGCATGCACGAAAGCTGAACTATGCATCAATAAATAGTTGTTTTCAATGTTGTAAATGAGCTACTAAAATATACACGAGGTACGTCCTCATACGTCTGAAATTCCTACACATTGATGTCATGAAGTCATGATCCTCGATTTTACCTTGAGGAAAACTGCTAACTATGAATTAAGCTGATTAAATAAGAATTCATTAGAAACTAATTATCGTATTCAGATAACCTGAAAAGTGTTATTTTCATGTAGAGGAAAACTACTTGCTGTTGCACCAATTATTTAATAATAGTTTAGGTATTAAAATATCCCGTTATTTTAACTTTCATTTTCAACTTTGATTTTTTTATTCACTTTGATTTACCAGTGTTCCAGTTCCAGCACTTAATAAGTGATCAAATAATACATTAAAGATGCACAAACCAAATGCGACCGAAGTCACAATAATGTATGTTATTATTTTATTTAGGTATACTTATTTATTTTATTGATCAATCAAATCAACTTTTTAGAGCGACCGCGCGACGAACGTGTACGAAGGCAGCAAATACGAGAAGTACTTGCGGATCCGCGAGGACATCCGCGACTTCCGCGCCAAGCACAACCTGGACAAAGTCACCGTGCTCTGGACCGCCAACACTGAGAGGTGAGTTGGAATTAGTAGCTCACAGCTCACAGCTCACGGCCCTCGTCTTCAGAGGTCTGTAAGGAACCGGTGGACGGTACTATGACACAAATATTGAACTACGCAACAAAGAAAAAAACAGTTTGGTCTATTTTTCTCTTATTTCTAGATGATGATTAGCCCACAGCTTTAGACGTACCTATGTAAGGGACCAGTGAGTCCTACCATTATGCAAATGACAAAAATATACCTAATATTTGTTGAAATATGAAACAAAATATAAAAACCAATTTAATAAATTGGCTTCTAGATGTTGATTACCTAGTTGTTTATTGTTTTAATGGATGTGCTGAGGCGTTTATTTTACATCTTTTCTCTCCCCCATTATAAGGCACCTTTGCGAAATGGCGATAGAACCATAAAATTGATGTGCATAATGAGTAAATGAATTTGAATTCCTTGCTTTATGAGGTCTAGTCTCTTCTGTTACCTAGAACACGTGTAAATAGTAGATACCTACGTCGATGGTTTTACAATACCACTTAAAAATTAACACCTATCATGTGGCCATGGTGTGGATTACATGATTAAGGTCGTTGGCCTTGTTTGGCAATGTTCAGTGCTGCGTTCGCAAGTGCCATGTCGTCGCGGCTTCCCTAGCAACCGGCCGGCGGGGTCAACGGCCTGGTCGGCCTGTCTGGTGACGTCACGCGGCGACCATTGACTGCCCGATGATGACAAATTGGTTAAATCGTGCGAATCGTTCGTGGCTAGGGTTGCCAGGCGTTAGTGGGCCAAAGCGGGATTTTTATATGGGAAAGTGTAAGTTAAAATAATGAAAAGTTAATTATAATCAAAATCAACGTCGCCACTGGCGAACTGTGTGGGACCTAATACCTCCATAATAGTGGTGACTAATTCACGAGTTAGCTAATAGGCGCTTAATAACCGCGATGTAACTTAGCTACATAAGACAATAGGTTTATTACACCAGTTATTAATACCACTAAAACTAAATTTACATTTTTAACGATAAGAACACTCATAAAAAGTAAACCACTTGGGTGGGGCTACCACGAAGTGCGCATATTTCACTACTAGTCAATGCTGGTCTCAGACTACGAGTATCTCCTTATCAAATTTTATTTAAATTGATTTAGTGGAATAAGATAAAGGTTTCATCATTTTAAAAAACAGACAGACAGAAAAAAATACTTTTGAATTTATAATATGAGCATGGGTTATCATAATTATATTTAGTAAGCGTTTAATGAAAAAATGTTAAAGTATGCTACATAATGTTTTGCGAAAAGTTGAAATGCAACTACAGTAAGGTCATCATAACTCGGCCCCTCTGAACTTCGTTTTCCGAGATGCTTACATGATACAGTACCTGACTTATCAAAACATGGCGACCATGACAGTGTTTTGTGATGCGCTATTTCGTATTGGCGTACCTATTTTACCACTCGCACTCCCCGCCTTTTACAACCTTTTTGGCAGCCACTCGAAGCTATAGGTATTCAGAGGGGCCAAGTTACAATGACCTTACTGTAAGTATGGAATATTTTCCACTGACGCTCTAAATTCATAGTAGGTGATGATATTGTATGTGTCAATAGTTTATAATTTTTTGTTATTTTTACTCGATGAAATAACTTTTATACCAATATACTTATGATTCGATTCAAAACATCATCACATTCTAAACAGATAGCCACACTTAAAACACCCTAAACGCAAAATAATCTTTTTGAAATAGTCGTGGGCAATAAAGATACAAAAATAATATATTAAATCCCTCTCATAAGGGCATGTCTCTTAATATTTTCACATAGTTTCAAAAAAAAAACAATGTAAATTTTTGTTGTTGCTAAGCATGTATCTATCTCGCTACTTTTTTAAAGATTTAAAATAGCAAACATTTTTCCGCTGCCGTCCATGACAAACAACCGAGAACAAGATTCTAATCGGGACTAAAGGTTAGTTAGCAGTCCAGTTAGCAGATGCTATTGTTTGTTAATCAGTTTGTTAATTGGACTGGGATAGGGACTGTAAGTTATATTGTTTTTTTAAGGAATTAAGGAACCTACTTCCGCTGCTTCTCGTGACAACTGGGACTTAGAACAAGACTAGTTTTAATTCGGTCACAGTTCTGTTGCTACTCATCAGGACTGAGATGGTCGCCCCTAAAATATTTCCATCCGGAACGCAATTGCTGTTAAATTAATTGTTTATTATGGTGGTAGAAATTGCAATAAGCACGGGCGGTGGCACTTCCCCGGGTGAACTCTAGGCTTTTGCCACCTATTAATTTATAGTGGTTGTTACTAATTGTGCAGTTGCACGTGCAGTTGTAAAAATGTGTAAACGAATCCACACCTTTACAACCGGAACACAATTTAGAACAAAACCTACACGGAAGAAATGGTATAATTGCTTGCATAAATTAAGTGAAACTTTAATCCCTTGGGAATAAAATCAAATTTACAGCCCATATTAATGAAATGCGACCTATTTTCATAATATGAGCGATGAAAAGATATTTCTGGAAACACAAACCGGTCTTGTACTCTCAAAGTTAATTGAAACAACAATATATTTCCCACCAACACGAAGTGTCTACATGAATAATGTTATGGTAGTAATCGCGAAAAATATGCAAATCTCTTAATGTACAAAAAGTCTGTATCTTTTACATTTCGTAATAGTAATTACTTGGAGTGCCGCTTAAAATACTTTTTCTTGTAAGTGGCTTATCGGCATTGTACACTTAATTTTACGACTTAAATTACTCGGCTATAATTAAAGTTAGCTTAGCGTAATACTATTTCTAGTCTATTTCAATTAACAGTTACGGTTTATAAGAATAACTGTTTAATTTCTATTTTTAGGCGAAATTTGCTTATTGGTGAAAGGAGATGTTTCAAATATGTTTGAAATTTGCTTATTGGTGAAAGGAGATGTTCGGCCCACAATATGTACAGTACCTCGAAAAATCGAGAAAAATTCATGGAATTTGGGAAAAATAAAGATAAATTGCTTAAATGCATACTTTTCTGGTACAAATTTTGTATTTATAATTCATTTTTATCAATTTTCAACATGGCGTCTTGCCAAGTTGTCATTGATCATAGATCGCGAACTGTCTACTGTCACTTTAAATGACAGAATTGTAGGTACATATGTCAAACTTCTATCAAATTAACCAACATGACGTGTGATGACAGCTTACCGCCATGACAGACTTTTGTTTTTGTGTTGCAATTTTAAGTGTACATTTTTGTGTTATACCACAAAACTAAAGAAATTTAAAGGAATTGGATGATTGAAAACTGTTTCAATTGAGTTTCTCCATTTTTGAGTATGGTGTACAAAGTGGTGGCCGGGGCTCCATACATTTTGAAACATCTCCTTTTTTTCATGATATAAAATGCACAGACTTATTAAAATAATAATTAACATAATATTAAGTAGGGCCAATTATTACCACTACAAAGACGTAAGTATGTAGGTAGTACTGTACTATGTGTAATAGTTTCTTCTCTTTTGTCTATCTCGTTTTATTTTTGTTGTTGCAACGCTTAAGCACACGCTCGCCTTACACTTATTACAAGCCCGCCATTTTCAAAAGCTGCAAGAAGCTGAAGCCACGTAATTTTTTGTACCTAATCTTGAAAGCCGCATCCGTTGCGTGAGTTGCGTCGTTTAAAAAAGTTAGAAAGGCACAGATAGACAGACATGAGGCGGAGGGCGACTTTGTTTTATACTATGTAGTGATAAAATATTTATCTGTTTGTCTGTGCAGGTTCGTGACAGTGGAGGAGGGCGTGCACGACACGGCGGACAACTTGATGGCGGCCGTGAAGCGCGACCACCCCGAGATCTCGCCCTCCATACTGTACGCCATGGCCGCGCTCGACGAGGGGGTCAGTGTATTGATAGTTCTAGTTCAAATCATCAAAGATCATTATGTCACCTGTTAAGAGTTTCTCTATGCCACTGCAGCCTCGCCGTGACCGTGATCAATTGATCGAAATATCGGCAAAACAAGATGTTTAGTGGCTGTTTAAGTTAAAATAATATATTATATGGCTTAAAATTTATATTGACGTACTTGATGTATTCCCTTGTGATGGGTTCTGTTCCCGGAATTGGCTTGCATACTTCGATGCTCGTACCCTTGCATTATACTGAATTCCGACGACTTTTGAACAAACAATTATCTGTCACATAAACGTGACACATGCCCCATGGGGGTTCTCGTTTTGTAGTTAGAGCAACAACAAACTACTAAAAGTAACCACATAATAACCATTGCCCGTTCCAGTGCACGTACATAAACGGGTCGCCGCAGAACACGCTGGTGGGGGGCGTGGTGCAGCTGGCGGCGCGGCGCGGGGCCTTCGTGGCCGGCGACGACTTCAAGTCCGGACAGACCAAGCTCAAGTCCGTGCTCGTCGACTTCCTCGTGTCCGCTGGTACGGTATAATATAATATTCCAGTGCACGTACATAAACGGCGGGGCCTTCGTGGCCGGCGACGACTTCAAGTCCGGACAGACCAAGCTCAAGTCCGTGCTCGTCGACTTCCTCGTGTCTGCTGGTACGGTATAATATAATATTCCAGTGCACGTACATAAACGGCGGGGTCTTCGTGGCCGGCGACGACTTCAAGTCCGGACAGACCAAGCTCAAGTCCGTGCTCGTCGACTTCCTCGTGTCTGCTGGTACGGTATAATATAATATTCCAGTGCACGTACATAAACGGCGGGGTCTTCGTGGCCGGCGACGACTTCAAGTCCGGACAGACCAAGCTCAAGTCCGTGCTCGTCGACTTCCTCGTGTCTGCTGGTACGGTATAATATAATATTCCAGTGCACGTACATAAACGGCGGGGTCTTCGTGGCCGGCGACGACTTCAAGTCCGGACAGACCAAGCTCAAGTCCGTGCTCGTCGACTTCCTCGTGTCTGCTGGTACGGTATAATATAATATTCCAGTGCACGTACATAAACGGCGGGGCCTTCGTAGCCGGCGACGACTTCAAGTCCGGACAGACCAAGCTCAAGTCCGTGCTCGTCGACTTTCTCGTGTCTGCTGGTACGGTATAATATAATATTCCAGTGCACGTACATAAACGGCGGGGCCTTTGTGGCCGGCGACGACTTCAAGTCCGGACAGACCAAGCTCAAGTCCGTGCTTGTCGACTTTCTCGTGTCTGCTGGTAGGAGCTACTCTCTGTTACTTTGGTGTTGCGATAGATGGCGTGTGCGATGATGATAGTGATGTGCGGTTGTAGCTATAGCTGTTGTAAAAAACCCGTTAGCTACAGTTAATTAACCAAATTTATGGTTAGCTACCTATAAAATGCAGTTATCAACGGTAAATTATGCTACTATGACAACGAAAAAGCGTAAATAATCTTTTTTTTATTGTGTAGTAAACTCCTAGGTGAAGTGATAAATCGTTATCCGAAGGGTAAAGATTTCATTTAAGATTTTATAAATCTATACTATAATAATATAAAGCGGAAGAGTTTGTTTGTTTGTTCGTCTGAACGCGCTAATCTCAGGAACTACTGGTCCGATTTGAAAAAATCTTTTTGTTTTTAATAGTCTATTTATTGAGGAAGGCTATAGGCTAATACCATCACGCTACGACCAAAAGGAGTAGAGCAACAAGTTTCTTGTATTTAACCGTAATAGGCATAAAATGCAGTTAATTAACCGTTAATCACGAAAAATGCATTTTTAACCGCTTTATAGTTATATATAGCTTTATAGCTTTATAGTTGTAGCACTGCGCATGTCACAACGATGCGGCAACGGAGCTGAAACGAAAGCATTCAGTTATGTTTATTTTCAACACACTTGCTCGTAAAGTTGCTATTTTTTCTTTAGTCTTACGCCCGGAATGCGGTTTATTACACAATAGTGCGTTTTACTTTTCATTGCCGCACTAGTGTTTTTCTTATTCCATTTTTTTTAATATCCGTAAAGAGGTTGTTACCAAAAGATTTATTATTTTGTAAATAAATAAACTTGTTGTACTTAGTCAAAATCTGATAAGATAAGATTATACTTCATCTAATTATCTATTAAAGCATTTAAAAAATACAATATTTTAAATCATTAATTACCGTAAATTCCTATTAGAAATACATAATTATTTAGTTTAATATATTGTGGCTGAATAGCGGTGTTCTTTGCCTTTGGACTTAGCCTGCGCGCCTGCGCGCGCATAGTTATTCAACCAAAGATACGGCGCGCGAAAAAATAAAATAAACCTCGGCGCCATTTTGTGCAAACATTTGTTCGTTTATAATTTGCTGATTTGTGACTGAAAAATGTCGATACCTAATTGTTTTTTTCCTCGCAAGTGTGTTGAAAAACGTCGTATGATACGCGTGCGCTTTGTTCACTACAGTCTTGGCTCTATTCCAGCCCTCGCCTTGCGGCTCGGGCTGTGCAATACCGCCTCGAATGTAATGACCAACTTCGCGCACTTATATCATAATGTACTATTTATATTATCTTGGTTGCTACATAACGTAATATGTAATATATTATGTATAAATGTATCTTTACAAATAGAGCCATTTAAAAAGGAGGTATTATTATTTTCAACACACTTGCTCGTAAAGTTGATATTTTTTCTTTAGTCTTACCCCCGGAATGCGGTTTATTACACACTAGTGCGTTTTACTTTTCATTACCGCACTAGTGTTTTTCTTATTCCACTTTTTTTTTAAATATCCGTAAAGAGGTTGTTACCAAAAGATTTATTATTTTGTAAATAAATAAACTTGTTGTACTTAGTCAAAATCTGATAAGATAAGATTATACTTCATCTAATTATCTATTAAAGCATTTAAAAAATACAATATTTTAAATCATTAATTACCGTAAATTCCTATTAGAAATACATAATTATTTAGTTTAATATATTGTGGCTGAATGTTCAGTGCCTTGGACTTAACCTGCGCGAGCATAATTATTCAACCAAAGATACGGCGCGCGAAAAAATAAACCGCGCCATTTTGTGCAAACATTTGTTCGTTTATAATTTGCTGATTTGTGACTGAAAAATGTCGATACCTAATTGTTTTTTTCCTCGCAAGTGTGTTGAAAAACGTCGTATGATACGCGTGTGCTTTGTTCATTACAGTCTTGGCTCTATTACATATACTATACCGATACCGCCTATACCGCCTCGACTGTAATGACCAACTTCGCACACTTGTATCATAATGTACTATTATTACGTGTAATAGATTTCGATTGAAAGTAAAATCATATTAGTTACATATAAATGTTAAAATATAGTATGTAAATGTATGAAAATAAGCTATGTGATGTGTGCGGCAGGTATGAAGCCGAGGTCGATCGTGAGCTACAACCACCTGGGCAACAACGACGGCAAGAACCTGTCCGCGCCCGCGCAGTTCCGCTCCAAGGAGGTACCCAACCATATACACTACCCTACATGCGGGCCTTAGGGTGTTACCAGACCAATGAGGGTCGCCGTTTTTGCTGGTGCCACCGTCGAGGTGAGGTCTTGCTGTCAAAGCCCGCCCATACATAAACAGTGACAAATGAAATTCAGACCATTCAGACAAGCGAAAAGTGACAGACAGACCTCCCTTCTCACTAGCTCCTCTAGCGGAAAATTCACACGCGGTTACCCTCATTGACCGATCGTCGATCGACGGCATCGATCGATGATGGAATCGATTAGTCTTCGTCGATCGGTCGATTTGTGCAGTAGAAACTATCGATCGATGTCGACTAGTCGATTCCACCATCGATCGATTGATTAGTCTAGTAACACCCTTACCATGTCAATATTATTACAAACTTAAACTATGGCAGTTGTCCTACTACAGGCAAGGAAGCAATTAACTATCGCCTATTTTAGTACTCAAAAAGTTAGAAACAGATTTACAATTCATATTAACAAAAGAAATGCATGCAAATATATACATATAAATACACGTATCTTTTTCGTTAACAAAAATGTACCTTTCTTGAGCCGCCGGCATTGGGACGACGCGCGACGGCCTATTCTTGTCTCAGCCGTTATTGTTACAAGGTGATTATCAAACTAATCCCATATCAATACAACCGTCAGATCACGAAGAGCAACGTGGTGGACGACATGGTGGCATCAAACAGCGTGCTGTACGCGCCCGGCGAGACCCCCGACCACGTCGTCGTCATCAAGTACGTGCCCTTCGTCGGTACGTGCCTCTTTATCTTATGGGTGGTTGTATAGTCAAGCTTACCGCCAGCGCGGTTGACCGGCGCGCGGGACACGAGCTTACAAGTCTCTTGTAACGTTTTATAGTGAAAAGAGTCCCGCGCCGATGAACCGCGCAGATGTGACGTACATTTGTAGCGCTGTTTACGGGCGCGGGTCAACCGCGCTGGCGGTAAGCTTGACTATGCAAACACTCTGTATTAATTATTGACTAGTTTATTTGATGAAATTGTGGTTACTAAAGATTTGAAGTACAATTAAAATTGTTGCACTATTCCATAGAAATTGAGTGAAATACACTCAATTTATTAACTGTAATTATGACCTCTTTGAATAATTACAACGGGCCTGTCTATGTTATCTATTAGAATGCGTTTATGGAAACCTTCGCTTAAATAGTAGTTGAACTAAGAGCAGTTGAACTGAATGTGAGTATAATAAACTTCGATAGTGTGATTTAAGTTTCGTGACGTCACGGAGTGACGTGTGTGATACCATAGGCATTGTTACATTTAACAACCAAAATTTCTTTCTTTTGCATAAAACAAGAGTAGTTTTAACCGTTTCATCATACATTGCCCGCTCCAAACCACTATTCACTCCCCCAGGCGACTCGAAGCGCGCAATGGACGAGTACTCGTCGGAGATCCTGCTGCACGGCGTGAACACGATCGCGGTGCACAACACGTGCGAGGACTCGTTGCTGGCCGCGCCGCTGCTGCTCGACCTGCTGCTGCTGGCCGAGCTGCTGGGGAGGGTCGCCTTCCGGGATGCGCGGGCGCAGGGCGCAGGTACCGAGAGACGAGGGGACAGGGAGGGGGAGAGGGGGGGTCGCTAGGTACTGGGGTTCGGGGGAGGGAGGGTCGCTAGGATGTAACTGATGTAGGGGGAACTTGGCTTTGACGCTTTGTGTAGTGTTGTGCGCGGGTCTCGGGTCGTGATTGAGGAGGTGTAGACTGTAGAGCATACTGCACTATCCTGCTTCAGTGCGGATTGGTAGACGGGTCGGTGACCAGTCCAGTTTTTATGCCTTTTGGAGGCTTCCGATACGGCACCATGAGAACAACTGTGAGCAATCCATGACAACTGGGACCGACGGTTTTCGTGACCTCCGAAGCGCGGAAGCACTAAATAAACATTTCATTCATTCATTTTGTTCATCTCGTTCATTTCATTCCATTCATTCACTTCATTTACTTTCATTCTTAGATGGAAAAACTTTATAAATATCGTAATACATCTGCAACCACTACGTTTCCAGAGTGGACCACGCTCCACCCGGTGCTATCCCCGCTCGCGTACCTGCTGAAGGCGCCGGCGACGCCGCCCGGCGCTCCGGTGGTGCACGCGCTGCGCCGCCAGCGCGCCGGCCTGCTCGACATGCTGCGCGCCTGCCTCGGCCTGCGCCCCGACCACTCGATGCAGCTCGAGCATAAGGTAGTACAGTAAAGTCCGTAACAAGGACCCCCCACAGACGGGACCACCCTGCACTCGGTGTTATCCCCGCTCGCGTACCTGCTGAAGGCGCCGGCGACCTCGACCTCCTGCGCGCCTGCCTCGGCCTGCCTCGGCCTGCGCCCCGACCACTCGATGCAGCTCGAGCATAAGGTAGTACAGAAAAGTCCGTAACAAGGACCCCCCATAGACGGGACCACCCTGCACTCGTGTTATCCCCGCTCGCGTACCTGCTGAAGGCGCCGGCGACCTCGACCTCCTGCGCGCCTGCCTCGGCCTGCTTCGGCCTGCGCCCCGACCACTCGATGCAGCTCGAGCATAAGGTAGTACAGTAAAGTCCGTAACAAGGACCCCCCACAGACGGGACCACCCTGCACTCGTGTTATCCCCGCTCGCGTACCTGCTGAAGGCGCCGGCGACCTCGACCTCCTGCGCGCCTGCCTCGGCCTGCCTCGGCCTGCGCCCCGACCACTCGATGCAGCTCGAGCATAAGGTGACGACTTGTATGAGGATGGCTAGTGATGACTCGAGCTACTTGTCAAATGTCGCGATAGATGTTGGATCACCCCGTGTGATCTAAGAACTTACTTATTATATGATTCTCGTGCTAAGTAGCTCTTTATATGGAATCAAATGATCACAATCCTAAAAATCGAAACACTCAGTTGTGAGACGACGACGCTTAAATTTATATGGGACGAAGACGATAAGTAGATACTGCAGTTCGAATAAAAAAAAGAATTTTCAAAATTTCACCCAGGTCACCTCAGTAAAGAATTATGAAGTATACCACATTAAAAAAAGAAACAGTTTAGGTAATTGATTACCTCCGCCTTTTTTTAAATTGATTAAAATACAGTAGGATTTGAGACCCCTATTTTTGTAATCTGTTAAAAAATATATCAAATTATTGACTAATTAACAAATGAAAAAATATATATTAACTATAACTATAGGTGAATTATTTTGTTTGTGATTGTAGGTCCCATTCTTGATGGACGAGCTACGATCAGGAGCCATGTTCGCGAATGTAGCTCCCACCGACGGAGTGCCACAGCAGAACGGAGACCACTAAACTATACGCGAATACTGTCTATCTCTCTCCTTCTTTACTAAAACACGTAAGAGCGACAGAGGTAGTTATATAATTGTATGTAACAATATATTTTTCGGTGCGTATTTCCATAGTGTAAGTTTAAGTAGCTCTCGAATGGCGAGGTTTGGTGTCGATGGAACCTCGTTCTTGATAGATTTGACGTCTATTAATCAATTGCTGTGCAAGCTAATTTAGACTGAATGTAGCTGCAATAAGGTTTGAAATTCCGTGATGAAATTATAGATTTTGGTGCGTTAAGGAAACGGTAAGTGTTATACCAGTAAATGAGTAAAAGCCTGTTTAGTATTTTATTTATCATATTTGGTTTACAAAAATATATCCTCGAATTTGGTACCAAAAGTACTGTAAGTAATTAAGGTCTATAAATAGATTGCAAATTGAGGCATTGTTGAGTTATGATTTGATTGATTACTTACCGGTTCCTTTACGTATTTAAATATGAAATAAATATTGGCTATGAATATGAGGCACTCTCAATTTTGTTATTGTTATTATTTATATGTTACTATCAGTACCGGGAAACGGAATTTGTTTCTTTAATAGTGAGAAACTCGAAGCAAATATATTTATTTACATGTAAGCGCAAGATCTAAGTTACAATTGCGTATGTTTTCTGTACTTATGAAGATATAAAATATTTTTTGTCAATTTTAAAGATTGATGTAAAAGAAAGAGACAGAGTCAATATTGAAAAGTAAAATATTATCAATATAAAATATATTGGTGAATTATACGAAGTTAGAAATATTAATAAACATAATATTTACTTATTTAAAAAATAGAAAGTTATTAAACAATTGCAAGAGCGTATTTTCCTTTTGTAGCCATAATGCAGGGCTGTGTTTTATGCAGAAATCAAGACGTATTTGATATGTCTTTTATTTAAATGGCAGGAAACGTTGCCAAGAATCGAGTTAAGCTTAGTACCAGTAGATTAATTTATTTTAGCCGCTCATACTGTGGAGCTCGGCTAGTTAATTTATCACTTGGAATATCGCATTTTTTAAGTATATAAATTATAAACTTTAAGTTTGTTTATTTTTAATAACTCAAAAATTAACTTAATTACTTTTGTAATTTCCAAAGAATTAATGTTTTAAATGAAGCCTTATTTATGTTATTGGTATGTCTACTGCTAGTGTCGAGTCCCCCAGTGTATATTGAGATCTGGAATAATATGTTATAGTTCATTCATACTTTATTGTTTTTGTTTAATGTATTAACATTATTAATGTATTTTATCGATGTCTGTACTGCACTGTTATAACTTTACTTAACTTTCCATGTTCATGAATTCATTGATACCATTCTGAGTGGTCTGCAAGTAGCTGGGCTAATTCATTACACAATTTTTATCTACACATTTAGCAAAACTCTGGTTGTGTTCAGTATTGTTTTAGAAACTTTTTGACCACCGGTTAAAGGCGTTGAATTTTGAAGAATTTACAGCTATCGGTATATTTAATTGAATCTTTCGGATTTTGATCTTATTAATCAGTTTTTACAAACCTTTACATGTTTGTCTACGAAATATTTAAATTGTATTGTTTTTTTAACTATCTCGTTTATGGATCTGATTTCTCATTATGTGTCATTCTAAAACCTATCTCCCAGTTTCAATAGTATATAATCAACATTCCATGTGAAAGTATTATACAAAATAAAACTTAATCTCGGAGCCAGTATTAACAATATATTCACGATACCTTCAATCTTCAGTATTTCAAGTGTTATTAGTATTATTGTCAGGTTGAGTTATAGAGTATTAAATTCGTTAATGTACTTAATTCGGTTGATATAGTGATAGTAATATATGTAGTGTTGCATGTTTAAACAAGGATATTCTAACGTCACTACATAGTAATCTCTGAATGTTGTGTAACTGTTTAATTATAATCTGATGTCGCACGAGTATAGTTTTGTCAATTTATGTGTCGGCTTTTGATATGTTCCTTGCATTTGTGATGAAATAAACATTTAAAACAATTTTGATTTTTATTTACAAATCAACGATTTTCTTTATATCTGCGCGTCCATGACGTCATGTGGTAGTTAACATAAAAATTAGGAGACACTGTTTACTCGTAATTGAGTGACTGCAGCTGTATAGCAGCTATCCGACCCTAGTATACTTAATCTATACTATAATAAAACTGTAGGACCACGTGTTCTGTACATTGAATATTTTTGTGAAATTTCGACTAAGGGGCACTTACAAATCGAGATAGAACTCAAAAATATATTTTTTTTATTTATTGTCTGTCTGTCTGTCTGTCTGTCTGACCGATCATCACGCGTAAACCACTGGACAGATTTCATTGAAACTTAGTAAAGTTATTACCTATATACTGGTGTCTATTATAGGCTACTTTTTTTGTCGAATAATATTAAGGTTCCCTAGGGATAGGTGACTAAAGTTTGTATGGAAATTTTTTATAACGTCGTCCGATTTACTTCAAATTTGCAACAAAGGGTTATCACTTAAATTAATAGAATACGTGTTTCTCAGTTTTTCCATATTTTGTAAGGAAAAGAAAAAAAACAAATGAATGCGGAAATTTGTAATTTTTTAAGGTAACTTTCTGACTAAACTGAAAATGATTTTAACCCCATGTTTAAAAATTATTATAGTTAAATAAGTAATTTTCAATGTAAAATCAGTAGGTATTTAAAATATTGCCAGCAAAGGGTGCAAAATGGGGATAAAGTTGGTACAATTAGAGGTGCAGTGTTTATTCGAGTTGACTTAAGTTTTGTCATTTTTGTTGCGGGCTTAGATTTTTGTGAGACTTTCACTGAGAGATAGAGAAGGTTACTTATTATCCCGGAATTCCGTTGAATCCTTATTCATGTGGGAATAACTCATATTTGGGAACGAGGTCGTGGGTTCAGATGTTTATGGGACTTTCAGTGGAAGGTAGAGGAGGTTATGGAGCATTATATAGGCTAATTTTTGTTCCGGACTTCCCGCGGGATCCACTCAACTGCTCTGTAGAAGTTGTCAAAAAATTCATTAAACATTTTCACGCGCCAAAAATACTCGCACACACAATGCGAATTCTGTGGCATCCTACTAATATTATAAACGTGAAAATTTGTATGTTTGGTCCTCAATCACGCAAAAACGGATCAATGGATTTGTTACCTACACGGATAGTTTATAACCCAGAATAACACATAGGACACTTTTTATCCCGGAAATCACGCGGGATCCAATTTTATGCGGAAAAAACTTCTACGAGAATGGGTATAGCTTCATAACAAACATATTAATATAAAAGTAACAAGTCTGTCTTTCCGAAAATCCCGCGGGATCGGCAGTTTATCCTAAAATTCTTACGGGAGCAGGACCTACGCGGCTGATACTTACGGGTCCCGAAGCGAAGCGAGGGCGGTTCGCTAGTATTAAATAAATACTAAAATAACATGGCACTTTTTGGAATCGAGTCACTCTATATTGCTCGCTTGAAAGAGCTACATAGAATCCCTGCTACAAAGTACTGTTATTGTGAGGAATTGTTCTGTAACAATAAACGTTATTTGAATGAGAACTCTGTCTTTCATTCAAATGGATAACCGTCCTTCAGCAGTTCTGATGGGGCCATTATCACCGGGGCTGATGATCAGAAAGAGCCTGCCCTCTGACATAGACATAAAACCAATTAACAAATAAAAGTTGTACGTAAGCAATTGCTATAGCAAAAAAACTGTCGCAGCAGTTTATGAAGAGTTTACTTAACACGTACGTAACACAACACAATTTAAAAGAAGTTAAAAATGATGCGGGCATTGTGTTGTCTGATGACACATCATCTATATGTAAGATGGATAGAAATACACATTAATTTGACGATATAAACAATGTTCTGTCGCATATCTCTAAGTGGTTCACAATGAACAGCTTATTTATATAATACATAGTCTGGAAAATGGTCAGGAAAACTAATAGAATTTACTTCATCAAAAAAAAAGGATGTCGAACAGAATCGATAAATCCACAGTATTTTTTTTTAGAAATGACTCTCTGGCTTTGCAAAATGGCGGTAGAATAAAAAAGTGACGCGGAATAAGTCTGTCTACATGAAATTAATGATTTTGAAACAAAGTACTAGGCAGTCAGAAATGCATTGAGGGTACGTTGCACTAATCGGTGAGTAAGGGAGATGGTACGAGCGTGCGAGCAAGGCAGCGCACATTAAAGGCAGTGCGGCAGCATGAGCGCGGCAGGGCAGGTAGTCGCGGCGCACACACGTTGATGTTTTTCGTAGCGTACGTTCATTACATATTATGTTAATATTACCGTGACATGAGTTATGAGCTGCGTTAAAATTAATTTGCTTGAAATTTTATTTAATTACAAAAAAAAATATTGGCAATAATATGTATTGGACACGTAGGTATAATTTGTACTCTCTATCGAGGTTCTCGACGAAGGGGATTTATAAGCATGTTTTCAAAAAGAAGCTCTTTAGGTGTTTCTTGTCCTTTTTTAACCGACTTCAAAAAAAAGGAGGGTCTCAATTCCACTGTATTTATATGCTTTTGTTTGTGTTCGCGGTCAACTTTGTTGTTCATGAGCTGATTTTGATAGTTCTTTTTTTGTTGGAAAGTATTTATTTCAAGGGTGATAACATGATAAGGACACCAGGATCTGATGATCGCATCCCAGTGAAATAGTGAACTCTCGAAAATTGTAGGGGCCATTCATTAACTACACTTTACACCTAGTTGGGTTGAATTCAGCGCGATCTGGTGGGTATTTTGTGAGCTTTCTCTGCTTATCGATGTTGAAGTCCGTTATTTCTTTTTTTTTTACAAAGTTAGTTAGCACTTAAAGTAAATAAAGGCGGTTAACATTTAAAAATGTAGGGTAAAGTTGATTATAATCAGTTTTTGATGTGTATGTAAGTACTCCAAAAGGATTAAAATGAAATAAAAAGATACTGACCTCTGATTAATCTTCTTTATTTTCAGTTAAGCATAGAATAGTACAGTACCTCAAGTTGTCCAGTCTAACCGACAGTCGCGTCGGTCACGTGTGACGTCACAGTGTTACAATACAATACAATACAAGTATACAGCGCAAACGAAAAGACACCAAAACCAACGTACGGCGTGTAAAAATGTATATCTACATACAAACTTCCGGTACACAACGTGATCCATGCAACTAAATATACTTACAACTAAAATACAATACAATACAATACATGTTCTAACTCAGAACTCGTAACGCGAACGCAAGGTCGCGATCGCTCGGTATCTTTACAATAATTTAACAAACGTCATTTGTCATGCAGTTAGTACAGTTTATACATAATTATACAATGAGGTTACAATAACAGGAAGGTGTGATCGAGCGTAAAATAACATCTTATAATATTTGTAACATTCGAACACTATAAACATCGTAACAAACGCATAGCAATATAACATTTATACCGTGTGATGTCGTCCGACGTGGTGACGTCAGCTATGGAATGTTCACTTACAACTTTAAACTAACGCTTTAAAACTTAATAGTACCAAAATACAAATTAAATATTTCGCTTAAAAAAATCAAATTAAACGTTAAATACAGGCTTCTACGGATACGGGGCCGACTACAAACCCAAGCCGCAAACGAAAGTCGAGTTTGACGCGCGTCAACATCAGCAACACATCGATACAATACAATACGATACAGGGGGCAACGACAACACGCATGTATGTATATAATATTTAACATATCGAGGTCTGGACCACTCCTGGATAATGATGTCCTGGGCTTCCAGAAGCCTCCAGTTCATACCGAGGAGTGGCGCGACCGCAGCAACACGGCGGAAGATACCAATATGGCGAGGGAAATCGCGCGTGTAACATCACTATAAATACGATATCGGTGCAAAATATCTAATAGATAGTTTCTACGCACTATTTAGAATAGTTTGTGGACTCCCGAGCTCCTCCACCGATCCCTTCGCTATAATATTATTACTCGTTTCCAATATAATATAAAGTCTTTCTTCTACTAACGTTAACAATAATTTGTTACATAATATTCAATATAACCGATGTATTTTACGATTTTTATGTTTATAATGTACACGACGATTTTTAAATTGTTTTCAGTGCTCAATATATTATTATAATATAATAATTAATTTAGTAATAATTATTATAAAATTCGTTGGCTACCTAACGAGTGGTGTTACGTAGAAGGATAACAGGATCTACAATAGGGAATGGAATATATTTTATACAGAGGGCGTGGGCGGCGCTCTGAGCGCCCCCTGCCGCCCGCGCGCCGCGCCGCCTCCGCAAAGCTTTGCTATCTGTACATTTATGTCATAGAATTTGAAGCCTAATCGCTATTGCGTGATTTAACTATCACAAATTAAGACCTAATTGAATTTAATCGATTCATCGTTATCGATTAAAATAATTAAGTCATTATGAGTTATTTTAGTGACGATTTTTTATATTGGCATAAATACATTTTCAACTATTTATGACTGATTCGTTTCGCTATAAGCATGATCAGGCTTTGCAGAGGAGGCACGCCACGCTCACGCTCAATAAATTTATTTAAGTATCTAGCTTAGTCTAGGCGTCTAGGGATCTAATATCGGGTAGGGCTATATAGTATATGTATATATTATGCACTTTCGACTCGAGTCGATATTTTCACTACGTTTAATTCCTCTCGTGCTTTTTGAGCAGTTCACATCTCCAATAAACGCTACGATACAATTTATTGCTCGAAAACGTTAAAGTAATTATAGATTTATATGAACGCGACCGACGCCGCGGAATATGAGATGCAGGATCGGTTTATCGATAATCGATTATTCGAATATTACTTATATCGAATGACGCTACTGTTGTAAGCTTTCGTGATTTAGATCTACTCTCGTGTCCGAATACAAAGTTAAGCGTGTGTGATTATTATTATAACAATTTTAATTATAATTCGATGGCTGCACCATACTCCGCGGCCGCCCTAATACCATATACATAAATTTTAACTTTCTCTTAGAGAGTGACGATACACGCTACAATAATTTCAAAAATATTAAGTCTTACATTAGTTCTCGTATAGTACAGGATTATTAGGTATTCAGTTAATTTTATTTACATTAGAAGCGTCGAATCCGCCGAGAGGGCGTTTCACGAAGTGATTACAACACTAGTACAATAATAGGAAAAGGTGTGACGTCGCCTTAAACATACTAACAGTTCGTCGAGGGTGTACCGATATCGACCGTATTCCGTATCACTAAGGTCCAAGATGGCGCGCACGTGGACCGTCACTTCCGTCCCTCCGTCCGGCCGTCCCGGTAGCCGCGTCACCGTTCGAGCACCAAGCATATAATAATCAACTATTCACTACGCACTCCCGCGGGAATGTTATACACGAAATGCACTTCACACAACACTGCAGTACTCACAACTCCTGTTTACATACAACGCCGCGCACAAACCGGTATTTTCTATTTCGTACATACCGATACCGTTATTCAATACATACAGGGTAATTAACAATTATGACAATACACCTCTCAAATAATTATAAATATAAGAAACAAATTATGATTAACTTAACATCTGTCGATCGTTACATAATTGGTATTGCTTCATATTTAGGTTTACATTATATTAATAATATTAACTATAAATATTATCTCCCCGTGTGGTGCCGGGTCCACTTTTGTAGAATAGCACCACTCCCCTCACACCATCCTGGGATGTCGTAAAAGGCGACTAATAGGATACACCAGGAGACGGGCAGCAGCGTCTTCCTGTGTAAAGCCAACATTTTCTGCGGTCACCAACACGCAATAGCCAAGCGCGGTGACTATCTGGCTAAACCCTCTATGATAGCCACATCTAAGCCCCGGCCCCCAGTCCCCGGCAGCTCCGCTATTCCTGGTTACGGTAGCGGCCATGGTAACGGCGGAGCAGGGGGTGCTAAGAATCTCCGGCAGAGATCAGGCTACCAAAACCGACGACCTCTGCACCTGGCAACATACAACACCAGGACACTGAGAACCGACGACAAGGTAAAAGAGCTGGAAGAAGAGATAGACAAGTTAAACTGGAGTATTGTGGGTTTATCTGAAGTCCGAAGACAGGGGGAGGACACGATAATACTCAAATCCGGAAACTTGTTCTATCACCGGGAGGGCGAACAACTGTCCCAAGGTGGTGTCGGGTTTCTCGTCCACAAGTCCCTCGTCAGCAACATTGTGAAAGTTGGGAGCATGTCGGCAAGGGTAGCGTACCTTATACTCAGAATATCCAAGCGGTATTCGCTGAAGGTCATACAGGTATATGCGCCGACCTCGACACATCCCGACGATGAGATTGAGGTCATGTATGAGGACATTAGTAGGGCCATGCATACCTCAAAAGCTCATTTCACAGTTGTAATGGGGGACTTCAACGCAAGACTGGGCACGCGAAATGGCAACGAGATGAAAGTGGGACCCTTTGGATTTGGGCAAAGGAACCACCGAGGACACTTGCTGGCAAACTTTTTGGAGAAGGAGGATCTGTTTGCGATGAACTCCTTCTTCAAGAAGAAGCCCCAACGCAAGTGGACTTGGATAAGCCCTGATGGTTCAATAAAAAGCGAAATAGACTTCATTCTGGCAGACAAACGGTACATATTTAATGATGTCTCAGTGATCAGTAGGTTTAAAACCGGGAGCGATCACCGCCTCGTGAGAGCCACATTAAATATCGACATAAAGCTGGAAAGGTCGCGCTTGATGAAGTCTACGCTTCGCCCAACACCCGTCCAAATCCAGGGTTCTGAAGACTTTCAACTCGAACTGCAAAATCGTTTCTCGTGCCTAGAGTCATGCAGTTCTGTGGACGAGTATAACACCAGGATGGTTACAACTGTCCACGAGGTAGGGTTAAAGTACTTTAAGACCCACCCCAGTGGTAGACCCCAAATTCTCTCAGAACATACTCTCGGTCTCATGAGGGAACGACGAGAACTATGTGTGCAGTCTCCAAACTCTATGGCGGAGTACAGACGGCTCAATAAGCAGGTCTCAAAGAGTAGGCGACGCGATTTGCGAAACCACAACGCAAATCGTGTTAAAAACACAATTGAGCGAAACCAAGGCTCCAAAGTGTTCGCCGGAGACCTGTCTATTGGGCGCAGTCAGCTAACGAGGTTGAAGACCGAGTCTGGCATCATGGTCTCGTCGAAACCCGAAGTTCTGAGAGAAATGGAGAGCTACTACGGACGGTTGTATACCTCCTCACAAGCTCCCTTGCTTCACGAGGAGAGCGACAAACGAGCTAGACTAACCCGACACTACACGGAAGATATCCCGGACGTCAGCCTGTATGAGATTAGAGAGGCTCTCAAACAGTTAAAAAACAACAAAGCACCGGGAGATGACGGAATCACAACCGAGCTGCTAAGAGCTGGAGGAAAACCCCTCCTAGTGGCGCTCCAAAAGCTGTTCGATTCCGTCATCAATACTGGGACTACCCCGGAAGCGTGGAGCAGAAGTGTAGTGACGCTGTTCTTTAAAAAGGGCGATAAGACCCTCTTAAAGAACTACAGGCCCATTGCACTTCTGAGCCACGTTTATAAACTGTTTTCGAGAGTCCTCACAAATCGCATTGCACGCAGGCTTGACGACTTCCAGCCTCCCGAACAAGCAGGATTCCGTAAAGGCTACAGTACCATAGACCACATACATACGCTGCGGCAGATTATACAGAAGACCGAGGAGTATGGTCTGCCGCTATGTGTTGCCTATGTGGACTATGAGAAAGCCTTCGATTCTATCGAGACCTGGGCGGTACTAAATTCTCTCCAGCGGTGCCGAATCGACTACCGGTATATCGAGGTGTTGAAGTATTTATACACATCAGCCACCATGTCCGTCAGAGTACACGACACAGCAACGAACCCCATTCAGCTGCAGAGAGGTGTCAGACAAGGGGACGTCATATCCCCAAAACTGTTCACCACTGCGCTGGAAGACGTGTTCAAGCTGATGGAGTGGAAACGACGTGGCATTAATATCAATGGCGAATACATCACACACCTGCGGTATGCCGACGATATAGTCATTTTGGCGAGATCCATGGAAGAACTTGGTACAATGCTCGGGGACTTGAACAGCGCCTCACAACGGGTGGGTCTTAAGATGAACATGGACAAGACGAAAATCATGTCGAATGTCCATGTCACGCCCATACCGGTCGTTGTTGATGGCGCTGCTCTCGAAGTTGTAGACGAATATATTTACCTGGGACAAGTGATCCAAATGGGTAAGTCCAACTTCGAGAAAGAAGTCACTCGTAGAATCCAACTCGGATGGGCTGCGTTCGGGAAATTACGTCACATCTTGTCGTCCAAAATACCTCAGTGCCTGAAGTCGAAGACGTTCGAGCAGTGTGTGTTGCCAGTGATGACATACGGCTCCGAGACGTGGTGCTTTACGATTGGCCTAATCCACAAGCTCAAAGTCGCGCAGCGGGCTATGGAGAGAGCTATGCTCGGTATTTCTCTACGTGATCGAATCAGAAATGAGGAGATCCGTAGACGAACGAGGGTAACCGACATAGCTCAAAGAATTAGCCGGCTGAAGTGGCAATGGGCCGGCAATATAGCTCGAAGGACCGACAACCGCTGGGTAAGAAAGGTCCTCGAGTGGAGGCCCCGTCTCGGGAAAAGGAGCGTAGGACGCCCCCCGACCAGGTGGTCTGACGACCTGAAGAGGACAGCGGGCATCCGCTGGCTTCAGAAGGCGCAGGACCGGTCAGAGTGGCGCAAATTAGGGGAGGCCTATGTCCAGCAGTGGACGCGAAAAGGCTGATGGATGGATGGATGGATGGATTAACTATATAGGCAACAAGACGTATTGTTAACATTACAATATATTTACGATATTATCACGTCGATACTGTGATAATACAAAACAACATGATTAAAATACAAACAAAAATGATTTATAAATAAAATTAAGGTAAAACAAAAATCAAGTATACAAACATACATCATTAATGACACGTGCAAAGATAAAAAAATGAATTTTTTGTGCTCGTCATGTGAGTGCAGTCGATGGTAGCTAGTGATGTCCTACAATGCGTTCGCGTCGGATATGGAATTCATTTTAATTGTATCCCACACTAATGTTTTCTGTAATATCTGTGTAAATTGCAGAATTTAAAATGTCGTAAGTACCTTTGCTTACAAACAAACTGAACTTTAAGCACATGCAATTTTGTTTAGTCTGTAAATTGAAGATTTACATAAAAAAATTAAAACGTCATAAGTACCTTTTGCTTTCAACCAAAACTGAACTTTAAGCACATGCAATGTAATATATTTTTATCGGGGATCGTCAATCAATTCCATATCGTCATCGACTCATGTATTGCGATTCATGTGATCCGTAGCGATGTGTATGGTGTAGTACAGATGCGGGGGCGGGGGCGCTAGGGGGGGCTGCGGCGCGCGGGGCGGCGGCGTCAGTTGAGCGGCAGGCAGAACATGTGCTGCAGCAGCGTGGGCTTGCGCGCCGGCAGCTCCGAGCACACCGAGTCGTAGTCCGACGACGACGAGTCACCTCCGTATCCGTAAGCCTGCAACGTGTACGCATTGTTACGACACTATTAATTTAGTTGTAATTATAAGAAAACCAAAGACTAATTTAGCATGCTAATTACTTTTACTCAAAATTTGATAAATTTTGCTTTTTTATTTCAATTTTTTTTACAAATTTTATATTTTATCACCGTTCTCATTTGTAAGTCGTCCGATGACTATAAGTGTCGTACCACTTAATATAAAAGTCAGTCTCTCTCTGTATGTGTATCTCTCTGTCTCTGAGCGTGCACGCACGCATCTGTTTGTATTTAATTATATGTATAAATGCATGTGTGTGTATATTACTACATGTGTGTGTGTATGTATGTACCTGCGCGTGATGGTGTGGGTGCAGCAGGCAGGCGTGGCGTCACACGCAGTCCTCCAGCGACATCAGCAGCGGGTTCACGTACTGCACTGTGTGTGTGTGTGTGTGTGTGTGTGTGTGTGTGTACCTGCGCGTGATGGTGTGGGTGCAGCAGGCAGGCGTGGCGTCACACGCAGTCCTCCAGCGACATCAGCAGCGGGTTCACGTACTCGAAGCCCTCGAACTCAGACTGGTCGATATCCGCGATTACAGTACTGGAACACACACATACATTATTAGGGTTAATCAACGATAACGAACGATCACTACGCGTTTGTCCAAGTGTGATAAGTTACTATAAAAAAATCTAAAATACTTTTTACATCACATGTTTATTAAATACATTATTGCGTGCCGTGTGTCGTGTCGTGTCGAAGTGTGGCATTGTTGTGTTCCTTTTGACATCATTATTTTTAAATACTCCTATTCATGTTCTGTCATTCCACGCCATATAATATCATGTCATATCGTGTAAATTGTGTCGTAACACGTCACATGTGCAAAGTCATCTCACGTCGTAACGTGTCACACGGATATGTAATCTCGGGCCGTAACGTGTCACGCGGTCGTGTCATCTCTGGTCGTGTCGTGTGGCGTGTTATACTGACTCGTTGTCGGGCGTGAGGTGCACGGGCTCGTCGGTGAACTCCGGCGGGAAGTTGGCCAGGTCGCGCTCGCCCTCCAACCGCGGCTTGAATGGCGGCACCACCTGCTTCTGCTCCAGCTGTACACACAGACAAGGGACATTAATATACAACCTTAACTGGATGGCGCTAAGAGTCATTTTTCAGTGACACATTAGAGACGCATTCAGCGTTATTTCGGTGAAAATTGTTAATAAGCATTATAGTTAAAAAGATAAAGTTGAAATTTATTTCAAATCAATAACAAAAATGAGTAACGTGGCTCCCCCTCAGTTTTTGGGACGCGATATCCATTCAAAATGTCAAGAATTTTGCCCCGACAAACGAATTTATCGCCAAAAATTTGCTGTACTGAAAATCAATAGTTGGGGCTCATATGACCATTACAACCATTGAGCAGGCTATAAATTCATCGTGTTCCACAACGTGTATGCGTTTGTAACATGTTAAGATACTAGTCATTTTACAGTATAATAAAAACACCGCAATCCCCTACCATCTCCCAATCGATGGTCTTGAAGAAGGCGTGGTTGACGATGTCGAGGAAGCCGGCGTCGCCGCAGCCGAGCCGCTCGGCGGGGCTCTTGTTGAGGAAGCCCTTCAGCACCGACGCCGCCTTCACCGACAGCGAGCGCGGGATGCGGATCGTCTTCTCCAGGATCACCTGCCGGGTGGGGATGTGGGGGTTAGTTGGTGGGACGTATATAGCTTGAAAATAATGTTCTGTAATATTGGGTCGATGTGGCTGACATTTTGAGATGTGACTTTATGACAAAATACAACTGAAAAAGATGATTTTTAGATTTCGTCTATTTCGGTTCGTCTGTGGTTTTGTACGGACTACTCACAAAAATGGTTTGTTGCACGCGTTTCGGTTTATTTCAATCGATCCATAAATAAAAAAAATGAACGAGCGACGTGGAACATTTGATGGGAACGATGTTATATTGTTACAATTTAAATATTATCGTTTTCACTCACATGCGCTTGGAACTTCGTCGTCGGAATAGTAACAGCAAAATCTTAGACAATTTTTTATCCTAGTCTCCATCCATATTAGGCGATAAGGAACTTAATTTCAAAAGTCATGTAGGTTAAAAAACTATGCTTAGCAATTTCCCATGTAGGTTCCAAGGCAGTATTCCTATAAACCCCACGCGACCCAACATACCTGAAACAGATAATCCTCGGTATTCTGATCGGGGTTGTCGGCCGCCTGCGCGATATCGAACGGCGACCGGCCGGCGAGCATCTCGTACGTGAGCACGCCGAGCGCCCACCAGTCCACCGAGAAGCCGTACTCCTCGCCGCGCAGGATCTCCGGCGCTATGTAGTTCGGCGTGCCGCAGAACGTCGACGTCGTGTCGCCGGGACGGACGCCCTCCTGCGGAAACATAGGGGATAGGTTAGGTAAGGGGGTTCCTGTTGTGTCCTGAGAAACGACTGGGTGGTAGGTTAACGTGGGTCGGAGTCAGCATTATAGCTGTCGATGTTCTGCCGTACTTACTTTACACTTACTAACTATAACAGTGTGTGACATCAGAGTGACATCAGTGTAGTGAGAGTGTGGCGCGATTATGGCGTGGTGTACTGTGAATTTATGGTCATGATTGAGCAGCTCGTTGTCGAGCTTGAGGTCGCGGTAGATGACGCCGCGAGTGTGTCGCGTGTGTCACGAGTGTGTCGCGGCCGTACCTTGCACATGCCGTAGTCGGTGAGCTTGATGTGCCCCTCCATGTTTTAATACCCCTATTCATGTTCTGTTACTCACGTCATATCAATAACATGTCATATCATGTATAGTCCTACAAGCATCTTATGGCGCGTGAATGACGTGTGGGTGACAGAAACAGCGCCATACAGGAAAGGCAAACTGTATTTTAATGATTTTAAAAGTAATTTAATATTTTTTATTATTGATACTATTGCATAACATACGTGGTTGAATGTATTGGTCTTCTATACTTATAACATCTATGTAAAACTACATTCTGGCAATAAAAATGATTTGATTTGATTTGATTTAAGGCGCTCTCTCTGTCACCCACACGCGCCAAAAGATCCTTGTAAGACTGTAAGTTGTGTCGTAGTATGTCACATGTGCCAAGTTATTTCACACCGTAAGTAACGTGTCACACGGGCGTTTCATGTCACGCCATAACGTGTCACATGGGCGTTTCATGCCACGCCATAACGTGTCACATGGGCGTTTCATGTCACGCCATAACGTGTCACACGAACGAGACATCTCGCGCCGTAACGTGCTACACCGACGTGTCAACTCGCGCAGTAACGTGTCACATGAACAACTCATCTCGGGCCGTAACGTGTCACTTAGTCATGTCATCTCGTGTCGTGTGGTGTATACTGACTCGTTGTCAGGCGTGAGGTGCACGGGTCACGAGTGTGTCGCGGCCGTACCTTGCACATGCCGTAGTCGGTGAGCTTGATGTGCCCCTCGTGGTCGAGCAGCACGTTGTCGAGCTTGAGGTCGCGGTAGATGACGCCGCGCTCGTGCAGGAAGTGCAGCGCGAGCGATATCTCCGCGGCGTAGAACCGCGCGTGCTCCTCCGGCAACCGCCGCTGCCGCTGCATGTGGAACCTGAACACACACATTTGGTTTTATGGACATTGCGGACCAACGGACGAGCCATCGGATGGTAACAGGTCACAGCGCAGAAAACACTTGAAGTCTTGTAGAAGAAAGAACAGAGACAACGAAAAGAAAGTAAGTATTTACTGGTTTTTAAGCAACTAATTGGCTTTTGATTTTCAAGGTAGATTTTATAAAGGGTATAACAACAATGTTCTCTTTCCGAGATCTTAGAAAGGCAGCTGTCCCCTCGTGCCCCTACGCGAACATCCATGTATCAAGCCGTTTGACAGGTGACTTTAAGCAAGAGTTGAAAGCTGGCTTCTGTCGCCTTGGTGTGCCTGGATCTTAGTCAGTACTTTAAGCCTTCCCAATAAACGAGATTTCAGATTAGGAGGCCTTCGTTAATGTGAGATAATTTCGACATATTTTTTGTGCGGAAAAATGACTTGACATTTCGTGAGAAAACTCTGGAGTTCCCCTCCCCCTCACCTTAAATGCCTCACATAATCAACACCCCCTAGGCAACTCACATGAGATCCCCGCCGCGCACGAACTCGATAATAAAAAAGAGCCGACTCGGCGTCTGGAAGCAGGAGTGCAGGCCGACCAGGAACGGGTGGTTGGAGGCGGTCTCGAACACGTGCTTCTCCGTCTGCACCCAGTCGATGTCCTCGTCGTCCGTTACCCTCGACTCCTCCTCCTAAAGGCCTTCCATAATCAATCAACGCTTGCTTACACAAAGGCACTCACATGAGATCCCCGCCGCGCACGAATTCGATCACAAAGAACAGCCGACTGGGCGTTTGGAAGCAGGAGTGCAGGCCGACCAGGAAGGGGTGGTTGGAGGCGGTCTCGAACACGTGCTTCTCCGTCTGCACCCAGTCGATGTCCTCGTCGTCCGTCACCAGCGCCTTCTTGATCACCTTCATCGCGTACACGCGCTTCGTGCGCTTCAGCTCCACCATCAGCACCTGGAGATTGGAATGGTTTCATTGTATTGTATGTCGTTTAAAGGATTGTATAAATTACAACGATCCGGTACTGGACCCAAAAAAACGAAAGCATTCAATCATGATCTGTATGTCTTGGTCATAACGGTTAAATTTCGATTCTATACATGGATGTTACAGTTGTTGGTCAGGGGAAGGTGGCGAGTAGAACGTCTTTCAAGTATACACTCGAGATCCAACTGTAATAATCAAGGGATAAATACCAAAATTGCATGCTATCGTTTTAGTTGGCCTGGTCGTTGTAATATGCTCAGTCCCATTTATACAAACCACCTCTGTGACTGAGTTATTGATATTGCAGATGGACGACTAGAATTTAAAACGGCCTATGTACATAAATTGCTAAATGCTAAATTGAACTGTGACAACAAATTGGTCTTTAGCGGAAAGTAGCAATGCCGTATACACGTTACCTTAGCGTAAGAGCCGCGGCCGATGACCCTGATGAGCTCGAAGTCCTCGAGCGAGTACTGGCGCTGCGAGCCCGGCTCGAGGTCCTCGCGCGCGGGCGCGGGCGGCGCCGGCGGCGTCTCCGGCAGCGGCGGCTCGGGCTCCGCCCGCGACCTGGGGACATTCGACACGCATTCTGAAGACTAGCTCGCACAGAACGTTAGGAGGTTCAACACACAATATGAGAAGACTAGCTTAGACAGATCAGAAAAAGTACACTAAAACTTGAGATTTGCAAGGGATTCGGCAAGTGTTAAGTATTTAATATGTGCATAAAATACGAGTAAAGTAATAACCGGTTGGACTTTTTAGAGACCTTAGTCCTGAAGTACCTACATTATAGCAACACTTAACTGAACGAATTTCTCGAGACTCTAAACTGAGAATTTTTAATTGGACTGTTACTAATAACACCTAATAGGACTGATTTATCACTAATAGCTAGTACTTGACGCAATTAATTAACAAATTAATGTTTGAAGACAGTCTGCCAACTGGACTTTCCATCCTTGTCTCGATTTAATTCATCATCTGTTGGGGTCACAGTTGATTTAAGATAATGCAACTTTCTGCTTCTTTTTACGTCGGCATGAATTCTACCTATATGTGAAAAAGCAGTAGCCTTTAATTACCACGGCTTGTCTGCTCATTTGTCTTGAGATCATATAAAAGAGAAAAATGTTCTTACGTTAACACGTTAACCCTTCTTAAACTAACACAGCTAACACTACCAACTAAACGCAAACACCTCTCCTCTCAACACTCACCGAACAGAAGACATGCGTCCGAGCGTGCTCTCGCCATTGGCATCATCCTTGACTTCCACTGGGTCCACGTGCTCGTTGGAGCACGGCTTCTGGACCAGCTTGTGGCACTTCTTGTGCACCAGCAGCTTGCACTGGATGCACTTGAAGCCCTGCCGCCCCAGACCCCAGATGCGGTCTTGGCAGAAGGCGCAGAAGGCACGCTGGAATGTAACGGTTATTATGCTTAGAGAATCTTAGGTAATTTTATTGTAAAAAGTTTTAGTAGATACATATATTTACAAATATATCATCCATATATTAGGTAATTCAATTAAAGAAGAATAATCATGATGATGAAAATTGTGTGCAGGACTTCAATTAATGTTACCAGATGCAGAAAGTCAAATAAAACCAATTTTAATTTGCAAACTTGGATTTTCAATCACGGATGTTTCTTTGATAAAAAAAATATAATTAGAATAAATAATTTAAATGACAGTTACAAATACATTAGGGTCCTTCTGTGGAAATAAAAAAATGGGTCACTTATTTGTCGCTCAAAAGTAAGTCAGGACATCAATAGACCCCTGAAAATCACGACCCAGACAATGCTAGTTTCAATCCAGACATCCAACCACAATCTCTAACAACACACAGAACAGCCATAACATTCAAAAGTGCCGCGGAAACGGGAAATGTTCTAACATTACGCAGTATTGCCGACTAGATAATGGCGGGAATTGGATGGGAATAGTGCGGCGCGGTGAAACCGAATGTACTCACTCTATTAAACCGTTTGGCTTGGAAAATGTGGCCATTGACACGGTACAGCTTCCGCCACCGCCGCGCGCCGCGCCTGTATATACTTCCTGTAAACATAAAAAACAACATTTAGCTATGATAACCTTCGTCATCATTTTCATGCGTTTATAGTGTCGTTGCTACGAGCATATCGGGCATAAAATTATGTCCACCTCTCGCCCATGTAAATGGAGGACGAGGGCAAACTAGACTAACAGCCTTTTCAATTGTCGCGCTTTCGATCGAATTTTTAACCAAATTTTACGTCCATAAATATTGTGTAAAAATTGTTTCTAATTTACTTAAAACATGATCCTATTCTGGGGCGTACGCATCGGGAGTATGTCAGTTTCCAAAGGTTGTTGCTGAGTGAGGGATATGGGTAATAGGTAAACAATTTTACAACATTTTAACGTTGTAAGGACACCGCTCTAGGCATTATACGGGAAAACCTTGTTTACGATAACACCTACGAATTTATAAAACCCATCATAGGTAATATAATAGTGTTTATAGAATATTTTTTTATAACAATTCTAAAAACTTTGAAAAACGAGTGGGTTCAATTTAAATGTGACTATGGCTTGGCGTATTGATTTTGATTCTATTAGTGGTGATATCTGACAATTTTAGTAAAAAATCTTTTAATGTTTAATAAGTCACAATTCACAAAGTTACGTCGAATAAATTAAGTGAAAGAAATTAATTAGTAAGACTTATTAACATGGTAAGACTCGGCTGGCTGGCTGTTTTCCTTTGCCTTGCCGTAAAAGTTTAATTTCGGTAGAAATTGGGAAATTTTAACTTTGATACTGGGTAATCCCTCCAGCCAATATAGCACCACCTAATGTTTATTTAACACAAGCAACCCAACCCCGCTTTGCTTTGTGAAACCTGTCTTTTTTCTTAAAAGTCGTTGGAAATTATGAGCTATGATTAACCACATTAACAAGAGTACTATGTATGTCTTGTGACAGACACACAGCCAAGGCATAATAATAGACTTCAGTTAGTCATCCATTAAGTACAGAACCCTAAAATGACTACCAACTACCTAACAAACTTTTACATTAGTCAACAATCTGTACTTCACATAACTTCAGTTTAAGCGTGCATAGTGAGTTTGTGAAAAGTTCAAACAATGAAACAACGGAAGTTTAACGGCGACCCGAGTCGCTAATTTCATTTCAAAGTACAGCGAAATTGTTACTTAATAACACTAAATTGCTAGTCGTGTGCGGCCATTGGCGGGGAATCGAATCAAAATAAGAATACATTAGACCAGTCGATTTTGCTTGCGATGTTTGATAAAGAATTTAATGCTTTTGTTTTTACGGTTCAAATTGTTACTGGTTAATTGGACGTGACGGAAATGTGTTAGCAATAATGACAAATGTGTTAGTAATTTAATTTCTATCCCCTTTATTAATTAGCGCGTGATTAGAATGCTCTTTGTTTATTTTACAAGCCGAACCTTGCTTAGGCTGATAAAAAATCTCTCGTATTAAAACATGCATTGTTTTTTGTGATTTGTGTCCAAGAAATTGTTTTGTGCATCGATATTTTGACCATGGATGTTTTATTAAATAACCCATAAAACGTCATATAACGAACGTATAAGAAGCAACAAACTAGTGAATCTGTAATGAACCTGATCACAGGGGCGGAAAGCTGGATTTTTTATGGAACTAATTTCATATTAGTTACTACGGCCCCACCTATCCTAGTAATATTGCCTCGAAAAATTATAAACATACATGTGTCAACCCTGTGCAGAACACGAGTTTATTTCACCTTACCTTGCGAATAATGTATCTCTATATCTAACCAATATATTTACAAAGAAAGATGTAGGTAGGTACTCTCAGATCACTATGCAACTGATTGATCACATCGCGAAAGTGTAACAATTTAGTTCACCTGATAAATATTTCGCCACATGTAAGGAACAAGACATTTGGTATCGGAAGCATGGCACCGACTGGTTCACGCATATCTGCCGTACTCGTATCTTATCGATAAGTCCAACTCAGATTGGATTCGGACAACCGTACCTGATAGTATATGCGTTTTCATGAATTTAAAGTATTAGTCACTAGGGAGCTATGCGATTCGGGTGGGTTGCTTAGATTTGATATGGTTACGGGAGTAACAAAATTTTGTTAAAAAAGGTAAAAATTTTTTTGGAGCTTACCAAAGCGTGTCGTGTCGTATTAACCTCTGCATCGGTTAAAATTATAAATCAATGCTGACACATTTCTGTCGCATTAGGATTGCTAATGCTATGCCGCTGATAGCACGTTCAAAATAAATAACAAATCGCCAACACCCATGACCCCTTAACAAACCTGCCTCGGCCCGGAATCGAACCTACTAATACTTTGTTATAATCACTAACAACTAGGCTACGAGATCTCGTAGTACCTAATAACTTTTCTTAATTAAAATATAGGAACTTTCGATTATTAAAAAAATAAACAATGTTAAATAATTAATAAAAAAAATGCACTTACGGTCTTCTCCGGCGCAGGGCATGCCAGGCGCGGCGGGGACATTGGGGAAAACTGGAACAATAGAACATTGCCATATAATATACACACGTTTAATTAAACACAACAAGGACATAGCGACGGCGTGCAATTACAAGCGGACTAATTATTTACAGGCGCCTTATCGCTACTGTCGAATTTTTTTCTTATCTATAATGTAAATAATGTGACGAAGAAAATCGATATTGATTAAGTATACAGTTGAGTAGGGAATCAGTCAATAGCGTAACTCGCATCATTTTATACTCCAAGCCCATCTCCCCTTTTCTTGAATAATATAATAAATAGGCTATGGGGCGAAATCACTCAGGTGAACTGCAATCGCCTTCGCAGACGAGGGGAGAAAGGGTAGGTGTTAAAATTATTACCTCGGGCAGTTCGGATGTTAACAATAATATTATAAAAATGTAACTGATCGCAGCAATGTATTGGGGTTCTTATTAACGAAACATCTACAACCAAAACAATGGTTGCTAGAATTTTTCACGGTTTGCACTTTTGTCATTGTAGCTAATACATACGAGTAGGTACATCACACTTGCAAGTAGATAAACAACGCCATTCCTAAACAACGAATTTTTACAGTAATCTCTGACGCCATTAAGAATTGTGATACAGAGAGAGAAAAGAAACATATAGCTGCAAAAAACAATAAAATTCCGTTCTCAAACAGCGAAGCCTGTACAGGAGTGTGGTCGGAACAATAACATTAGTGCAGAACAAGAGATAAAAACATACGGGAGGAGCAACGAGCGGAACGGACCGCCGGCTCTTTTTGTACTCCCCTTTGAAAGTGAGCTAGCCACAAAAAAATCGGGTGGTCGAGAGGTTATCGTAGCTAGCGCCGCGCCCGCACAAAGTGAGACAATACGTATGTATGTTTTGAAATAAAATTATACCAAAAAGCATATAAATTTACGACCATAATTTCATACTTTTTATACTTACTATTGTGCTTTTATGCAAAAAGTCTACTAGGACACAACCCTGATGATAAGTTGCTTATCGTCATCCATGGACACTATCAAAATAATAAGATCTATCAATTTCCTATTCCCACAATAACTCAAACTAACAAAAATCTCTTCTAATAAAAGTGTGGATTTTAGCAGCTACTTTAATTCGAATAAAATCAATTAATGAACCGAAACCTATTAATGAGCTGTTTGCAGCGATGGTAAGAGACTTTAATAGTTAACTCTACTGCGGAGTTCTAAGACAGACTTAAGAATTTTGACATGGCCGAATAATAAACATTTATCTGTCATATAAATATCTGCCTCGGCCGGGAATCGAATTCGGGACCCATCACTTTGCAAGCAGGTTCACTACCAAAAAGGCAAAGGTACTCCTTTGCCTTTAACACTAATATAATCAGCTCAATACTGCTCACAAAATGCCACAATCAATCTCATCAAACTCCGAAGCACCCGAAGTTAGTACCCGATCGACGACCGTCATACGTTTGAACTACAATAATCTGAGCGCAAATAACGCCCAGCTGGAGACGCATCGTGCCATTGTCGAGCCGGGCGGGATCGGGGATAATAATTGATCTCCTGAATCGACGCATTCACCGGTGAGCATTGAACGGTGCGGATCCGAGCGGATATCGGTCGGGGAAGCCATCGACCGCAGCCTCCGATTGCGTTTAAATGTCTAAGCTTGTTACATGACGCTCTAACGTTGATTGGTAGGTACTCGGAGGACAAGATACTTGGAAAGGACTTCAAGAGATATTTGTTTATTTATTTTATTAGAGTAACCAACGAGATAGTACAGCTAAGCTTTGTATCTTCTATCTTAAACTAAGAATTTAATGTTGCCATACAGATGTTCTACCATTATTTATATGCTTACTTTACGTAGAGGTATTTAATATTTATATGCATTTCGAGAACGTTTTATGTGAACTTTGTTTAAATTAAGCATTGTATTCCTAAATCTATCGTAAATTAATAAATGGCATCGAATACCGCGTTTGTTTAAAAACTAACAATACAATAAGATTGCCGTAGAGACCATAAATAAAGGCCAACTAAAACTACAAGTAAGTAGTAAGCATGCACTTTGATTGATTTAACTTGTGTTAAACTTCGAGCACGAAAAACATCGCAACTTGTCTCACTAAACGAACTAGTTTCATTAACAGTTGCGAAGGACAGTAGCAAAGTTTAGTTTTGAGCAATCCGTTTAATGCATTTACGAGGATACAAAAAGCGGAAAATCTCCCAAAGTTCCCCGGAACCGACGTATCGAGGATAAATAATGGATGAAATTTTAGGGAAAAACTTGTGTGGCTTTATATAATGAAATATGAGTTTATTGAAGGTTCGACGTTACGCTCGAATAGGTACCTGCTATATGCTTGTATTTAGACCCTTAATTAAGTCGGCATTTCAATAAGTTATTCCGTGAATTTGGTAGATCCGGTTACACTTTTAAGAGAGGATCCAATTCCTCAAAGTAGCAACGTATGTATATGTAACCAAATGTTACTATCAATTACTAAATAAAAGCCACTGCCCCCGCTAAGTAGTTAGTGAACTGACTTTGCTAACTGTACCTACTAATCATCACAGTCCTGATTTGAGTCTTATTCTGTGTAATATCATGAGCGGCAGGAGAAGGGTAGTGCTGCTCGTTTGCTACCTTATGTATTAATTGGATATAAGATAACATTAAAAATTTGAAGTGGGAAAAACATCCATTGGTACACAAAGAATGACATTTCCTTGTCGACCATGTGTTCCTACGACTTGATGGCACCGCAAAGACACACTTTCTCTTTGATAATAAAACTCAAAATATATTTCTTTTTTAAAGTAAAGATTTTAATTGAACATTGTGATGCTACTACACCGGTAAACTTCACTTTGAATAAGTAAGTTTTTATCAGCGGCAATCAGATTTTCTCACGACGCCCGCACAATTCAATTCTCGGTACAATTTTCCTTTTGCGGCAGTTTAATTAATTGCAGGAATGTTTATTCAGTCTTAATTACAACCTTAGACTGCGTTCGTGCAAAATAAATATAATAACAGATGAAATATTATTTTGATGGCACCGAGTCCTCTGGGCAACTTTTGAGACCGTTTAGGTGTCCGTGTTTACGTTTAAACTTTAAACTGTATTTATGTGCAGGGGTGAAATGAGCGCAATATATTCTTTAGTTCAAAGTAAATTGCTGTTAAAGTGGTGATTCTGCCAAGTTCTTCCCACTAAAGGCATTAACAGCCAATTAAATTTTAATGGTTTACTACGATGGTCAAGTTGCGTGGCTAGTTAGACCCCATTAACATAACATAACATCTCCGCGTTGCTATTTCCTTGAGAGAGTTGATAAGACAAAAGTAAAAGATTAGAATTAAAAATAATTAATTAATTATTTCGAATTATAATGATTCCCACTAGGAGCGGTGCTAGAAGCTGGAGAGCTTCTACAATAATTTATTTTATTTGTAAATAAATAAATTTTAATAAAATGGTGATATCTACTTAAATCCATATTAAAGATCTATTGAAGGATCTTCATTTCTGTTGATCCCTCCATTTTAATCCTTAGTGGATCGTTTATTTTACACTTTTATATCCACTGAATGTTTGGATAGATCCAAAATATTTTGAGTTGAAGATTTATTAAACAAAAGTACCTATATATGCAAAATAATTTAAAAATGGTACGAGAGACATCACAAAATTTAATTTCATTCGCCACACATTTGTCATATATCATGGAATGGTCGATAATTTCACGATATCGTCAATTTAACGTCGAATCAAGAAATCAAGACATATACATTGCAAGTGGGTAGAGAGTGGGATCGCCGAGCGCAGCGATGTGGGCCAACACAAATGTTTGCGTGCTACACAAATATTTGACTCCCTCGACTGAACTTCGAGGCAACCTCGCACGAAGTTCGCATGTGCGCCAACAACCTTATTCGATTTAAGGTCTTCAATTATTCGGTGTTGTTTCAGAGGTTACATTAAAACTTTAAGATTGTTACTCAAATAAAGAAGACAGTTCAATTAAGCATTTTGCCGATTTTCACCTTATCTGTCTACTCGTCTACTCGTGTTGCATGCCTACTCGTATGCTACCTTAATTTCATAAAAGAACACTGATTTGTATAGCAAAAATATATAAGTATTCGTCTTATCATTTGTAAGTTCATAGAACATGTTCATACTTAGACCGCAGATTAGAATTTATTCCTGTGCTTAGACGCTATGATGTCGCGATGTCTCCGCTAGAGTGAACGCATCCGCAAGTGATTCACAACTGTCGAGATAATCCAATTTGTCTGTATCTCAGCACGTCTGCCAGATGCCCGTAGATATCTAATCCGTTTATAGGTGCTACATATTAAAAGGATAATTCTCTGTGTTTTACTAACACTGCTAACACAGTGGCACTTGGTTGTTTATAGTGCGCTTTAACTACTAGTGACTGGTAATACAGGTGATAAAGTTGGCGATGCCATCTTATACCATCTTGAATGCAACGGGGCTTCTTGAAAATCAGCACTACAGTCCAACGTCATGGCAATTTTTTGACCTGAAGACAAAAACCCGACAGTGTATTTAGTGTCATGCTTTATATTATTATAAGCTTTGATGTTTTAAATATCTAGATTGAGCGTCGCCCTACAATGAAAACAAAAAAAACAAGGTAACAATATCGTCTATTGTCTATGTGTGCGTGATCAATCATAAAATGACATAAAAATTGTGGCTAGTCCTACAACGATGTTTTGGCGCATGACTGACGTGAGGGTGACAGAGACAGCGCCACACAGTTTGCCTTCCCTGTAAGGCGCTGTCTCTGTCACCCATACGTCATCCACGCGCCAAAAGATCGTTGTAGGACTCTAACAGTAAGCCACAATTTTTTGACACATTTGCGCAGATTCGATGTTCCATCTAGACATTTAAAACTTCAAAGATTATAAGATAGAGCAAGGTTACTGAACTCCAATCGCATGTAATGGTGAATGGCAATGCTTCTTCAAATCAGAAGACGCGAGATACCCACATTTACGGCAGTTCTCAATGTAGGTACTTTCATCCATATCCTGAAAAGCTAACAACATTGTAGAGTCAGTTCTGATTAGTTTACTCATAACACCTTTTACTACTGGATTACCTATTGACTTGTTTTGGATCTGGCACCGTTGTGGACATGGACTGCAACAGAACAGTGGCATTGCACGCTCATTTTCCTCTTAAATCCATAAAAAAACTTAAAAACTTTCCAACCTTTGCACAACGTACCTATAAAATATCATCTGAATTAATTCGCAGCGGTCGTAAGCCATCAATTTCCATTAGGGATGCCGCTGAATATTTTCTTAGTGGTGTTAAATAAAACAGTCGTTAGTGCTATTGAGAGTCGGCCGTTGTTGCGGCAACAATTCCTTGGAAGCGCGGTCTCTCGCCGAGATAACGGCTAGGGCCTCAAATACTTCTGCATTTCTCTGAAATCGCTGCTATAAGACGCCCATTTCTAATGATCGCTCCCCCAACACTGAATATTCAAATGTTCGTTTAGTATTCCATTTTTTTGCTCAACATTCAGCATCGCCTTTGTCCGCGACAACAATGCTGAGGGTAATTGGTAATGCCTTATATTATTTGATTTTATTTTTATGGCTAAATTACATTATTTTGTCAGTTCGATGAGGGATTGTATTTGAGAAGGAAGCCCAAAAAAGTTATGTTTACGCATTTATTAAATAACTTAAAAAACTGCTTAAAATCGTCAAGTAGACATAACTCAACAAGTACACGTTAGATTTCGCTTAGACTTAAATATAACCACACGACAAATACCACCTTTTGAATAAAAAATAATCATAAAAATGGAAGAAGTTATGAGGTGACACATAAAAATACAGACGATTTGTGAATGTCCTGCTTCTTTTTAAGGCGGTTAAAATGGGTTTATTCCGAAAGCGTCGTACTTCTCATATTGTTTAGCATTTTTTTACCTATGTATGTCTATTAAAAAAGTATATGGGATAGCAAAGGGTTCAAATTGCAATGCCATCAGAAAATTCCTGTATTCTCAAAAATTAAATAGAAACTTTTGAATTACCTTAACATGTACGATAAGTAGATAATATCTACTGTAGCAAAGGGAATTTATAAGCGTAAAATCCAAACACTCCATTAAAGTTCTTATAACAACGAATGATTCATTAGAAAATGTCTCTTTGTTCTTGAAGATAAATGAGAAATACACCCCTTTATCATAAATTACAAGGAATTTTTAAGTGCAATTAAGACATTGTGGCAGATCTTTGATGGTTACATATTCAATTTCGTGGTAGCTCACCAGAATTCGCGGATAACCAGTGTCCACTCAATCACTCACTGATCACTCAATGATTTATTTGATGGTGATCTTCGAGGTGGTATGGTATGCCGGATTTAATTGTTTGGTTTGCTGAGTCTATGGTATTTTTTAACCTTTTAACCGCTAGACTTAATATCAGTTGTCGTGCCCCCAGCGCTAAGCACATTAAAACGAAAAATAAATACCTACAACAAATAGTGATGTTCAATTACATATCGATATGAACTGTATGCCCCCTTCAGACGCGGCAGGGGACTTTGTTTTATAATATGTTATGATTAGCAGATATTTTGGAAACACAATGAAACAAAAAGTGTTTAAAGATCTTAAAAGATTTATTGATTTCCACACATTAAAATTGGTAATAAAAAAATTCGAAAAAGAAATATTCTTTCTTTCTATCTCTTTATTCTTTAATGCAGTCTAACGATATAATGACTACAGAATTTCCAACAGCTTAATAAAATCACATATGATTTTTTTTAAATAAAATAACCACACAACTTATTATTATACTTAGTCAATAATCACAGATATCGATGAAGTTAAACTCTTCGTCCGATACAAATTAATTCGTCAGCAGTAGTCATGTTTAATTATATTTATCGACAACACGAACATAATAATAACACGCATAAGCACAACAATAATGGAAAATTCCACAAGGCGGCACTCGTTTATGACGTCAGAAGCGGTCATCTTTCTCCGACCGTCGCGCGGGGTGTACTAACAACATTCACTTCTAAACATGCAGACTAGGGATGGGAATTGTCAATTCAGTCACTGATATTTTTAAGCTTTATTTATTATAAATAAAATAAAATAAACACAAATAAACATATTTATTTCTGCAGTAACAATTGCTTTATTTATTTTATAATAAATTAGTAAGTATAAACTGAAATAGTTTAATTTATGTGGATTTATCTATCAGTAAATCATCGCGTATGTCCCCTCCTTATCGTCGGATTTTTCCGACAGTGGCGTTAGACATCAATACACTTTTCGAAAAATACTAACAGTAATTTGTTTAATTTTAGACATTATTTTTAAGGTCTTCTAGTTGATAAACTAAAGTGTAAGCAATTGTATATAATTACTTCAACATATATTTACTAAAATATGAACATTATTTTAATATAATACAGCGCTGTCAAACAAAAAGGCAGATTAACCGAGTAGTGGTATTCGGTCGTAAATATCCGACCTTGGCGACAGGAGCCCGAAAATATTTGTCGGATTAATCCGACCTTCGCGGTTAAAGGGTTAACTCACTTCAAAAAAGGAGGAGATTCTCAATTCAACTGAAGTTTTCATTTTTGTTTTTACGTGTTTTACCTCATAATTCAGCCCATGAGTGAAATACAGTCCAGGGACTATTAGCAAAATAAACCGGGCGCCATAATCTCGTAAGTTGTTAAGCGGGATGCACATAATATGAGCGCAATTGTGCGCCATTAAGCTTTCACATATTCAATTTTACTTTTAACTTCAACAGAAACTGGCGAGTTATTTTAACTTAAAACAGCTTTAATTCCCCATATTCAAAGCACAAATATTGCATCGGACAATCCGTTGAATATATTGTTTATTAAACGTTTGTAAAGCTGTATTCCCGGTGAGGCCGGCGGTCGCCGTAATCCGTCGACCGGTGCACGGCGCACGGCGTCGGTGTAACAAGTTAAGCCGATTGAACGGCCCGCGGCCCGTACAGTTACAGCGATTCAACCGAACCTTGTATCGTGCATTGTCCCTATAGTATAGTAGTAGTATAAGGCATCGTTCACACCAACGTACATATTGTCCGCCGCCGACTGTGAGTATATGCTTACTGTCAGCCCCAATATGAACGTGTACTCAGTTTGCGTATAATCGGTTCGGTGTGAACGAGAAGTTGAATATATATGGAAAAACAATAAACTGCGTAACGCGCGCTCACAGTCAGCGACCGACAATATGTTTGGTATGAACAATCCCTTAGACATAACGGTTCTACAGTTGGGCAAAGGTCTCTTCTCACGCTGCAAGTCTGAATCGTACCATTCAGGCATAGGTCCACCACGCTGGCCAAGTGTCGATTGGCGGACTTTACATTTGAGAACATGACGAAGAACTGTCAGGTGTCCAGGTTTCCTCACGACGTTTTCTTTCACCAAAGCTTCACTTATTAATGTCTTTAACTTAACCTATGATAGAATAGGATTGTAAAAAGAGATCCGAGTGCAGCAGTGAATGTTATGGGTGTTACAGGCTATATCTGAACAGTGACGGCGTTTACTTCCTAAATGACGAGGAATCCTTTAAAAATAACTCGATCTCTTTCTAGTATACGCCGAGTTTTGATTTGTATCTACTAAAACCCCTTGGGCGACCATACGGGATGTCTTAGATAGAGGGATTCAAAAGTTGCGCAAGTCAATAGGGATTTCCCGTGGGGGCTTTAGAAACGCGTCATGTAGCTAAGGAGATTTATTGTTATTATTTATTATATGCTGTTGCCCTTTTACCTCAATAAATTGTCCAAATGTTCAAACGTTGGCTAATGTCTAGAACACTAGACTTTTGTGTTTTGTGTACACAACGTTGCATTGTAACAAAAAAAAATTAGCATAATTAGTTGTTATAGCCGTTTGGTATTGAATCATGATCATGACAATCATAACAATTAGAAATAATTGATTTTTATCGCCGGCCGATGGAAATACGATCTCGGTAGCCGAACAAAAATTGGTGATGTTACAAAATTATAAAACGCTATATCCTGTCTTGTGGAGACGTCTAAATTTAACCATTTAATCTGAATATCGAGATAATCGAGATACCTGTGTCAATATTTCATATCATAATTAGTGTAATTGGTGAAGGCCGTACTAATTATAAGATTAAATAAATAAATAAATAAATAAATAAATAATATGTACTACATAATGCTAACAAATCAAGAGTAGAGATCATACTGTTATTTCACGCTAACATGCTACATAAACATTTACTTAATTGTTTTAAAAACGAAAAAAATTGCCACGATCTCTATTAGACGGAGCTTTCAGCATAACGAGATTGTTCACTAATTTATTCCTAATAATGTTTACAAAGAGTTTGTCTGTGTCGAACAAAAAAAGAAGACAATTAAAAAGGAACTCATTATTTTTTTGTCAACAATTAAACTCTTTGTGTTGTTAATTAACGTACAGACGAAGCGAGATAGAAATTGTGCCCTGGAAGAATTGAGTGGGAACACAAATAACGTAAAGCAACGATGTGCAACCAACTTAAGAGGAAAGTTTCGTCGTGCTGATAATCTATTATATACTAGGTAACATTGTAAATGGGAAAGTAAATTATTTTTGTAACGTCATAACCCTTTTATTATTAAAGTTTCACGCTTTAACCACTATCTCAATGGACCTAAAATAATTATGGCAGGATTTGTTAAAAAAAATGGAAAAAATAGCTTTACAATAATTGTTTATTAATATAAAAGAAATAAGTAACTAAATAACCTGTAAAATATTTTGACAACACATGAAATTTTAGGCAATTTTTTCGTGTACAATTCAATGTAAGAATTGTGCCGTGTTTCTTTTGCATACATAATTATAGTGAAGCAGTGAGAAGGGCATGTATAATTATGATTAATTTCCGCTACGTCAAGTTTAAACTCATCGCTAAAAGTCCCTGCAAAGCACCATAATTTATCTATCAAGTGTGAGTACTAAAGCTTTCTGAAATGAAGTTTTTGGAAATGAACTTACTCGATTACTAAACATATCAATGATAGCATAAAGACATAGTGTTATTACAAATACTCCAAACTTGTTATTCCGCTCGTACAAACGATCGCTCATATAATAAGTATCCTACGACACTGGATACCGGCGACATACGACTGACATTTAGCACACAGCTTCGGTTATCTAGTTTTGGTAAGCAGAATAAATATTCGGAGAATGACAAAGTTATTTGATACGCTCGACGGAATATAATGGAGGTCGTTCAGTATAATGTTTTCCATAATGTAACGGGAAGAAAATTACAGCAGGAAACAGCGTCACCCTCTTGACGCAACGAATTTATCGGGAAACGGAAACAAAAGGTAAAAAAACATTAAAATATGGCAAGGAAAAGATTGGTCATTGTTGACATGTCGTATCCGGCAGTCAAAGCCCTCGAGGTATGTATGTTGGAATGGGTTGAACCGTTTATACAATTTAATAGGGTCAAGATTTTTGAAAAGAGAGAAAAAAGATCTTTTGCCTGAATATATTTTAGTATGTAATGTAAATAACTGACAAAGAACTCGATTAGTTATTTAAAGTTTTAGAAAATACTATGTGTTGCTGATTCTGAAGAAAACGCGATATCAGCTTAATACTGTACAAGTTATAACTTTGCAGTTCATCACATATTTATTTTTTGATGTCTGTTAGTGTATCACAAGGGTACGAAGTTGGTTTGAATGGCAGAGCCCCTTAAACCCCAATGTTAGTTATTTCATTCGATTTGAGATAAAATATTTATTTTTTTAATCACTAAAAGGTTTTGTTATTATGTTGTTGACGACTTGTACGCCAACGCACATAATAGGAGGATATTTGAATGATAAATTAAAATTTTTGTTCTATAATATTGTGTGTTATTCATCGCGCTTACGACACATTGTTTGTAATGTTATATTAAATCTTTTGGTATCAAGGGATTGTAATTTATCTGAAATAACAAACAATCTCCATTTTCACTATAACATTCAATCACGTCATATTTCGATATCCGTTTTATGGAGGAAAATCTCTACAGTAACATTAACTTCCGTTCTGGCGGCGGCTTTTTTCCGTTTGGAATTTATAATACAGCACCTACTTAAATGTCGTATAAGTCGTCAAATAAGGTCGCGGAGAATACAACAATATTGAGAAAATAACAAATATTTTTTAGGAAACATAATTCAACAGAAACATAATATAGGTACTCACAGTACCCTTACAAAACGAAAAAACAATATTTTACTAAATTAGTGAAAAATTTCAAGGACTCTATCCAACGATATGAGATGTGTATCTACCTGTGCACACACGTGTATGTATAGGGGCCGCGTAGAATTATTTAATGAAGTCCAATAGATCAACGAAGCAATTAACTTGTTTATACAGAACGCACAATACCCTGGGCTATCGCGAAATCAGCTGACCGGCCGCGCGCTAACTTCAAACGAGTTTCCTTATCTGGTCCGCGCGATCGTATGGGATAGCTACTACATCTGTATCAATGGCCCTGTTTACCACCGCACCGCCGCGTTACTTTATTGAGATTAGCTCTTGCTACCTGGCGTATGGTTAATTGTAGTTATCAAATTGTAATTATATTGTGTTCGCGTTTGATGTGATATACCTACATTTTGCTTTCAATTTTAATTGAACTGTGAACACTGTTAATAAATTTGTTTTAGCGTAGAGTGACAATTCTATATTCTCTTCGACTCATGTATAGGTCTACAATCAAATACATTAATATGCAGGTGCGTTCGGTTCATTCTACGAGAATTGCCTTTTTCTATTCGTTTCAATAAAATAATTGTCATTATAACTCGTTTGCCTAGCCTGTGACGTAGTTTGTAGTATGACATGTCTGTGAACGTTAAGTTTCATGTTCGATTCCCGGCCTAAGCATAATATTCATCTGACACGTACACACCTATGTATATAGAGTCGGTACTTTGATGTCAAAATGTTTAAACGTACATAAAATTTCCTCACTAGCTGTTACCCGGAAACTTAACACTCAAACATTCTCTTTGTCGCCGTACGAACGTTGATTGCCCTCAACGGAAAACAATATTCAGTTGAAAAAATATTTGTCACCCAAAGGAACAGGCGTCATTTCCGGCGGCAGCAATCGCCAAGTTATTACTATTGGAGGGAACATTTACTTAACGAGTATTCTATGCCGCCCTAATAATAGCGAAGCGAAGGGTCGACTTGTCAAGTAAATTGATCTCAATTAAAGTGTCTATTTTTAATGTGGCGTCAAAGCGATATAACTTTGTAGATTTGTGTGGCTAAAGTTATTTATGGTGTCATTCATTTTTATAGCCAGTCGTTTAACAAGTTACTTTGTGGAATATTTTATTCACTATACACAATGATGTTATATTGTAATTAAGTGACTATACACCCATAATCGCTGGCTAGCTTCGACCCACTAATGGCCCACTACAAGGGAAAGTTTTCTCCGTATGAGGAGGCTTAGAAAGTACTTATCAATGCTGCTCTAATTCGGATTGGTGGAGCTGTAATCAAACCAGGTAGCGGAAGTTCTAATACCACAAAAAGGCCTTAGAAATTGACGTACCGCCTTCTTATGTCGATCAAACAAAAATGTACACAATACGCAATATTATAACAAAAAGCAATCTCTTCCAGATAACTCAGAGAAGAAATATAAGCTAAATGGATAAAGGGGCTAGAGGATAAAATGTATTACTCGTAATATAATGTTCACGAAACATACGGAACTAAATGTACAGAAGAAAAACGAACTTCTAATAAACGAGTAGTAATTATTTTGGGTAAACTTATAATTTATGAACGTAAGGGTTGTTTCCGAAAGCTACACGTCCGTTACGCGTGTACTTTAGCGTTAATGAAATTCCACACGATCAAAATAGGTACGCAAAAACTTTTTCATGGTCGATTTTAGGAAAAGGGTTGCTACAAATGTGGGTAAACCTCCATGCATTTTTCCTCTTTTAAACATAGTCCTTCACGGCACATATTATAATGCGTAAAAGTTGCGTACCTATGTGTTCAATTTCAGTGACGTATACGTCTTCCCCGTCTATTTGTCTATGTATTACTTTTGTATAACCTTAAGTTACCTTGGATTCCCTATGCAGCGATAAGGTCGCGTTTTGTGTTGTGTATTTTTGTATTGTTTTATATTATGGTTTTTATGCATGAATATTTTGGTATCAAAACGATTGTTTGATAGAGCGATCTTTCAGAGAAGTAACCTGGCGCCAGAGAAAGTTTAGCTTGGACTCAAGATCGATTGTAATATACTTAATATACGTATAAAGTTGAAGAGTTTGTTTGAACAGGCTAATCTCAGAAATGAATAGTTCAATTTGAGCAATTATTATTTTTGAGTTGAATAGAAAGGTTAAGGCTAACATCACGTTACCACCAATAGGAGCGGAGCAACAAGTTGGCCGAAGCGAAGCAAGGGTGTCTACTAGTAAGATAATAAAAAAATGGTAATTCAATAAAATTATAGAGTCAATCCTGCTCAATACAAGGACCTGAGATAACAGCTGATACTCTTCAAGATTTTCATCTTGAGAGTTTTCACTCCAGTGATCGCTGAGTAGGACGTGATTCCTAGTTAACCATAGGAAATTGGATTTATCACGATAATTATATCTCTTCATATTTTGCATTTGCACAATTTTTTCAACTAGAAAATAAAAATTTACACACTAAATAATGCATTTATTTACTTGAATTACATTGGCATTTAATAAACGATATTTATCAAATTAGAGCAAAGATATCTTTGATGTATATTCACACTTGATCACCACACTGCCGTGTTGTTTTCCGACGTACACATTTTCATTTATCGAAGAAAAATCGTGGACCTTGTCTCAAGGCAAAGTTAGTGAACACCACAGAGAAACTAACAACGAAAAGCCATCAAATATCAAACTCGCCTCGAATTATTGAAAATATTATCCACACTTAAAACATTGGCAATGGGAATAAATGAAAAAAGTTTCGCTCACAATATCGCAGCAACAAATATATGAAGAAGTTAAGACTTAATGGCCGCAAACTCTGATTCTATATATCCAGTAATAAAAATAACGGCGAATATGGGTCCCGAATGTACGATATTAAACGAGCCAATAGATGTTTCACGTGTTGTATGTCGCTAGAATAATAATCATTAGCCGTTGGGGTCATAATTGATTTCATCGGTCAATTGCTGGTACACTTGGCTGTCTGTTGTCGTGAATTTAAACTTGTCTTTGTCTGTGTCTCTACTCTTTTTGTCGAGATCTGTTCCTGTACTCTTCTTGTCACGATCTGTGCCCCTACTCCTTATGTGTTGATCCGTCCCGTTCCTTAAATTTTTCTGCGCGACGAGCTTGACTCTGTAATCGTAATGCGTATCATCGTGAGTTTCATCCGTGCTCAGTTCGTAAGTGATATCTTCGATCAACTGGACGGTCGTCGATCCGTAATCGTAGTCCGTTTCGTTTCTAGAACATTCGGTGATGTCTCCGGGCGTGGGGACGAACCTCGCGGGCGCCGGGGGGAGGGCTTTCGCGTATCCGATGCTATAGAACATTTTGTCCAGGACTCCTGTCGCTCGGAAGATGAAGAAGAGAATGACTATCGCGAGGGCCGACATGATGCAGTCGCAGGCGCCGCCTCTGTTGACGGGGCAGGGTCCGCCGCCGCCGCACATGAAACACTTCAGCCTCGCCGTCAGTAAGAACACGATACATATCGGGATGAGGGACAGCATTTGGAGCATAAACGATATGAAGTTGTACAGCGTTTGTAGCACCATTCGGATCACATTCTCGATCATTAGAATGATGGTCATGAACACGCGCACCAACATTTGCACGCCGCATATCGCGGTGGACAGCACCGCGTGCACCGTTCGACACATTGTAAGGCCGGCTCTCACTGGTTCTACAGAGAATTATAATTATCTCATTCGATATCCCTTCGGTTTATTTTATTTTATATTCATTGTATTAATTTTTAAATAAAATCTAAATACATGCATCAAACAAACAAAACAACAAAAATGCAACAAAACAAGAAATATAATGTGTCAAAATGTCATGCAACTATCAATAATGACATAGAAATAGATTAAATATTAGACAGACGTAGAACAGAATAGCAAAATTAATTTCTTTCTCTTTGACTGAAAATCGTAATATGAATAATCTGTATAAAATGTATTGAGTAGATTTAAAATGATAAAATAGTTTCAAAATCATAAATACTTTGTATAAAGTTCATATATAATGTTCATTTCTTATTTTCTTCTTTCAAAGCAACTTTAGGGCATTAGCTCAACAACAAATTTTATATTAATATTTATTTACTATTGTTATGTATGCAGATCGCTGTTACGACATTGTCTAGATCAAAATTTGATTTAATGAACTTATAGTAACATTGTTACGAGTAAGAAGCAGCTTTTCCCTTCTATCTTTTACCTACTGTGTTGGATATGTTTTTGTAAAATCTTTGCAAAACTCGCATTCCTTTCAAATCCTCGTAGCTGAAGGATCGAACAATGAGATTAGCTACGGCGATTATTCCAACAAGGGCCTCGCGTGATGAATGCTACGGTTGTTTGTAATCTACGACACTACGCCGTAGCAGTGCTACGCGGCTCGTAGCTGTCGTAGGCGTCGACGTTACTGCATACACTGATGACCTTATGGTGAACAATGTAAATACTATGTATTTATTGTTACTAAGAAGGTCATTTTAATATTTATTTATAGTTTTGTGATTGTGTTACATACACGTCATATAAGCTATAGAAGCGATTATAAACTGAACTGTGCGAGTGTCAAGAAAGTGCACATAAAAAAATGAGGAGGCTGAAATTATATTTATAAAAAAAATATTGAATAGAAAAGCTATTTTTAATCGACTTAAAAAAAGGTTATGAAATATTTCTTTTATGCATTATAGTTTTGACCTTATAACTTTTGATTAGGTGAACCAATTTTGATAATTCATTTTTATTCATAAGTGGTTGCTTGTCGTGCGTATGGTTCATGTAGTCGAGTTAACTTTTATAGTTTTTGATTAATTGACTTCTACTACATTGATAATTTCATTTTATTACTTGTAGATGTGTGAATCTGTTGTTTGTTAATACTTATATCAATACAGTTATGCAATTTTTGGTTTTGCTTTTTTTTATGGATTTATGATAGCAAACGAGCATGCAGCACCACCCTTCCGCTGCCACCCATAACAATTGTGACCGACCTAGAACTAGACTCACTAGGATGGTTAATCCAGTTAGTAGATGGTGTTAGAATATTAGTTGGATAGTTTGTGAGGACAGGGGCTGTTAGTGATAATTAGTCCTATTAGTTAATGTTAGTAATCATGATCCCGCTAGCTATACTCTCACACCAACTTTGGCAATAAATTATTGCGGATGGGTGTACAATTGTTGTTTTTAATTAGTTCACTTGAACATTACGACATTACCGATCTATCTATCTGTGTATATAGTTTAAATAAGAGTCTTGGTTATTTTTGGGGATTAACTTTTTTTCTCTTCTTTGTTGGCTAGTATGGCCTTGAATGTTACTAATGTCTTTGGATGTCTTATGTTTGTGCATCTGCTCGTTTTCTGGCTAAATTATTAAAAAATCGCACTACATTGAAATTATATATTCTTTTATCGTATACGAAATATTTTATCCCGGACGTTCATGTTAAATAATCCGGAGGAGATTATAGGATTCGGTTTTCCGGAGAACAAATTTTATATTTGTTCAGCGTTAATAATTTTGTTCGATACTACGAGTAGATTCAATATTTGTTACGTATCGATTCAAAGAAGTGAACTTAGCTTTGGTCATTTAGTACTTACAAATTACTAGTGAAACTTCAAATTAAACTATTAATACTTGTGATTAGATCGATATTAAGGCAACTTTAATGACTTAAGCGTTACAAATACCCCCATAGATATCTCTGTCGACGTTATAGACATGCTGTTGTTACATTTATACCTAAGAAATTCACGTAGAGTGAATAATAATACTGATACAACAATATTTATATGAAATCTTTTAACAATGCTAAAGAACCAACTTAGACACGATCCTTCCTTCCATTCGTATTTCAGGTAACCCCAATACGGTAAAAAAAACTTGTTTATTTGCATAAACTTGGCTTTATTTACGCCAAAGAAGTTCAAGTCACAAATTTGCGTAAGATATTTCTTAGGCTAACAGAAAGACCTAGCCAACTAAGTTGCGAACATTCTGCACGCTCCACCGACCGCTGCCGCCCTAATCGTGTCCGAGTAACTGCACTCAAAGAAATCTGGAGCCGGTCCATATTGGCCGCGCAAAAACTATGGCGTCCGGCCAGATAGGCATTGGTGCAGTTAAACAAAATATTTGGATCCTTTGTAACTCGTACCAAAAGCAGGAATTCGTTCGTTACGTTGCAGAGGAATTGTTTCAAGTCTCTGTTGAATAGAAACGTTAATAGTTCGGTTATTTCTTGTGACTTTATTTCTACAGATGTGTAGAATGAATGAACTAATAAAATGTTTACATATGCATACCTTTACACTTGGATAAGGTCTAGTAAATACTATGGACAACACTAACACCTATGACTTGAGAAAGTAATCTCATTCATTACGCACTTTTGTTCGAAACTAAAAACATTTAAAAAATAAGCATTGCATTAAAATAGCAACGCAATGATCCACGCCAATTGTCGCTGGAGTGACGTAACGAAAAAATATTCGTTCATTGTCGTCTTTCAACGATAATGGAACGTAATTACGCTCGAAGCGACAACAATTTAAATATAATTAAATTAAAATCGACGAATAGCTGAGGGTAATGAACCCAAATATAATTACACATCTCGTTAGCTTTAACAACAGATGACGTTCGTTTAAAGCATAATACGTTTTTCATCCTATTTTAAATTTGAAAGCGTGCTGTTCTGACCCTATTCCAACATAGCAATGTGCAATTTTGCAAGCGTTTAACTAATTAGATATAATCTGAACTTATTATTTCGTAATATGCGTGGCCCTACTATAAAGTTATGTTTAAATAGTGTATTCAGTTTAAATGTGTCGTGTCAGTCGTGTGACTATATTTTTTATATTTTACAATATTTGCTTCCATCCAAGTCAAGTTCCCTTACTCGTGGTGGACTCCCTAAACTACAGAGTAAGCTATGTTGCCACATTCTTGCAGTAAGACGTCGCTGGTCGTTCTAAGAACCCCAGCACACGACCTATTTTAAAACGCTTGACGACGCGCGTTTCTCGCGATACAAACGCGCTTCATAGGTGCGTTTGTATCGCGTTGAATGCGTGTCGTCAGGGCGTTTTGAAATACGCCGTTGCTGGGGCTCTTAGAACCATCCAGCACCTTAACTCTTTAGTTTTGACTATTCTAAACTGAAGCTTTGTGTAAATTATTGTTTAAATTGCTTTATTACTAATCATAGTAAATAATATATGCAAGAGATCCGCTCCTCGTTCATAATTCGATCGTAACTTTATGTATTCCAAATTATTATCATTTGGAATCTCTACAAAACAAAGTACTATAAGGTTGTTACGGGCGGACGTAACAGTTCCAAGTAAATAGCAACTTCGTCCTCATGTATACGAAAAAATCCGAAGCCAACTTTTCTAATAATCTCTCAAAACAAAACGAAGCAAATAAAAAAAGCGTTTCAAGAATTTTTCAAACCTCGAACAAAAGTTGTGATTGCGCTCTCGAGCGTAGCCGAAACAAATAGTCCGTTCAAAGAAATTTTAAAATGAATTGGTACACTCTCACACACGTACACTTTGTATCAACATATTCCAAATTCCTGTGTTGTGTTTAGCATGCACAGATACAGTGAATATATTATAAACATATAATACGATGTACTAAGTACAAACAATATTATTTTATTACAGGAGTTATACATACGTTACTGAATCGAGACGGCATGGCAATGGGACTTTTTGTAATTACAGAGTCTATGGTAAAAAATACTTAGATAATACCGCTACTACTTGCAACGCAATTTCGTGACAATATTATAAGGCCGACCACATAAATTCTATCTACTATCCAAGAGTGCAGTCAGGGATTTCGTTGAGTTCTCAATAACTACATGCTCGTCGAAACAATTTATCTTATCCGATAATAAGATTTATTGTCATGTTTTAAAACGTTTTCATTTCACAAGATTCTGACGATTATGTTTGATAGTTTTACTGATACATTGTTCAGTTTATCGCACGTGTATCTATAGATATGGTTCGAATCAACGTTTATATATTTAAGAAGAAAAATATTAGTAATCGTAAAAAAATTCTATCATAATTACTGTCTTCTTTTCTATATGTACCAAATGGGAACACACTCAGCTCTTGACTGCACCAAAAACACTAAACCTTTTCGTCACTAACTGCGCTTGAAATGGGGTAAAAAATTAACAGATAAAATAATCTATTTCCCGAACATGCATGAACGAACTTCATTTCCATGACAAAAATCAATCTTCGCTCCAATTTTTTGCACTATTCCGGGAAAAGGCAACAGTATATGAACGGGAGCTATAAATTCAATTTTTATTTAGGCGATACGCATATATTTATTACACGCGCAACAAATTGATGGATTGTTGGGCGCATACAGACAATAGGGAATTTTATATAGGGGCCGTGTAAAATACTGAAGTCAATTTGAACCCTTTGGCTCGTTTGACAAAATTACATTTGAAAATCTGCCGACATTTTATGGGCCCGACTCTTATATAACGAATGTTTTGAATTTTTCAATACTTTTTTTAAGGATGATTAGGTACATTTGTCTGACTTTCTTCATCTTTCTTTTTTGACCTGCAACGTGTTGTTGACATTATAAGTGTTATTATTGTGTATGGCCGACGGTCACCCCTTACCACTGGAGGCTCTTCCGTTCATTGTCGCCTATTTACATAAAAATAACAAAATTATGATATGCGATTGTTCCATTTGTTCAAATCATAACCTTTACTTGTAACCAGATGTTATCCAGGATATTTGTAAGCCGAAGCTATTTGTTACGTCAAATATAAATAACTAATTAATAGTAGGTATCCGTTCTTAGAATCCATATCAATAAAATTTAAGCGTCTGTTTGTGAACTAACTGTTTTCTTAGTTTCTTAGACTAAAACATGAACAAATTTAAAAAAATGTATTTCTTTTTCTTCAGGCTAATATTTGGAACGGCTAAACTGATTTTGATGAGACTTTCACTGGAATAAAGAGGAGGTTAGATTATATTACAGTATAGATTACAGGGCAATGTATACTTTTTACCCGGAATTCGTACGGGATCGGAATTACGCAGAAAAACTGCCTATTTATTTATAAACGCAAAAAAAGTACATGTAAGCCACAAAAACCAATTAATGGCAAATAATACTAAGTAATATGCAACAACACACTCAATGGCCTTTACAAAAATTTAATCAAAACTCGTTTCAACGAATACTGTTTCTGTTTCCGAGCAGGTATTTCTCTGTAATGTGCTAATCGAAGTTGCCGAGCAAAATTCGTAAGTATTTTTTTATTTGCACTGAAATAGTGTTAGCTTGCTTGAAATAGTTCAGTGTGGGTCGCAATTACGTTTTAGAACATTTCTGCCACATATAATGAGTAGATAAGATTTTTATTAAACATTACTGTCCAACCAACCATTATTTTCCTCAAGACAATTGCGAAAAATAATTCAAACTCATTTAATATAATATATTGTGACAGCCCTGGCGTACCTCGCTAAACAATAGGGGCCATAAACATGCCAGGCGAAACAATAGAACAATGGACGGCCGTCTCGAAAGTACGCACGCGCACGACGCTTCGACCATTACGGCAATAGTCATACGGGCGAAAGTCGGTTGCAAGGAACGTTCTCAAATCTTGTTCGAAGCGGGTCCGGACTTAACAGGAATGTTCTGGATTGCCATGAATGGTGCGTGAGTGGTATAAAAAGGGGCGATCGGTCAAGTGCGGACATTCTAGTTTTGGAAGCGAAACCAGGAAGATACCAGCGATACCTACGAGCGATACCAGCGCGAAGAGAAGTGATTTCTACGAGCAATACAGTGTTCGACGAGTGTGTATACGAGTACCTACGTGCATAGTGTTGTGGTGTGTACTGTGTACAGTGTGTAATTGTGTATCTACGAGTACAATAAACTCTTTGTGGTACATTTTGGCATTTTCTCGAACCCATTACTCCTGACACGTAACAATATTATCTAGGTCCCTGTTCAGATGCCTCTGGTTATTACATTTCAGAATATTTTTGTGATATATACTCATATGAATAAACAAATATTAATTGTTGTGAGAGGTGACTGAATATTAGATTCCTAAAATAATTGCGTTTAAATAACGCAAAGCCCATTTAAGGTATCTAGCATAATTGATATAATTAATGGACGAGTGTTAAAATATCCGATTTAAACGTTAAATTTTCTTAAGATTATTCCTTATTTAAATACCCAACAATTGAGTAGTGGCGACCATCTAGGTCCCTGTTCAGATGCCTCTGGTTATTACATTTCAGAATATTTTTGTGATATATACTCATATGAATAAACAAATATTAATTGTTGTGAGAGGTGACTGAATATTAGATTCCTAAAACAATTGCGTTTAAATAACGCAAAGCCCATTTAAGGTATCTAGCATAATTGATATAATTAATGGACGAGTTTTAAAATATCCGATTTAAACGTTAAATTTTCTTAAGATTATTCCTTATTTAAATACCCAACAATTGAGTAGTGGCGACCCTGATAATTAAAACAATAATCTTTGCTTATGGACATCAGTAATACCAAGGATATCATGCAGTAAAAAAACGCAGGAGAACCATAATATTCTGGATCTCTGACACTGATCAAATCCTTAGCATGGCAATACTAGGTTTCCACCTGGCAATCGATTTTGGTGTGAGTCATTGCAATACAATCGCAAAATACGTAGGCGGTTACTCTCACCGCCTTATTGTCTGCAAGTTTATTACTTCACATTTATGTCAGTAAATGTATTAGTAGAAGATCCGAATCTATATCGACATTCACCGGGTTGATAATAGAATCAAACTTATTTTATAATAAATTTCGTATATTAGAAAATATATTAAAAATGGGTTGACAACAAAAATCCTGGACAGAATATTTTTAATTATTTTTTTAAAAAATATTTTTCATAAAAAATGTTGCATGATGAAGATAATAATAAAATTTTATACTGGACTTAAAGTATAGAACATATAGAATGTACAGACGTAGGGTAGACTATTATTTACCTGGACGAACTACTGGGTAGACAGGTATAAACAGGTATGTCAATACTAGTTACTTTTCACTCGATTTGATAATAGTCTGCACATTCTATATGTTCTATACTTTAAGTCCAGTATAAAATTTTATTATTATCTTCATCATGCAATATTTTTGAAAAATTATTTTTTAAAAAATAATTAAAAATATTCTGTCCAGGATTTTTGTTGTCAACCCATTTTTAATATATTTACTAAGGTACGAAATTTATTATAAAATAAGTTTGATTCTATTATCAAGCCGGTGAATGTCGACTTAGATTCGGATCTTAGACCATATTGATAGTTTTGGTGAATGACTCCCTGAACCCTTAAACAAACAGGGTTGCCTGGTAACAACTTTTTGAACAAAATAATACAATAAATACACACATTAAAAAGACAAAGTGTGATCGTTACCAACAAAGGCCACCAAAATAAAATATCGGGTTCGTTTCGCCTTAATATACGAAGCAATTCCGATTTATCGCAAATTGGGGTACTTTGGCAAGCTACAGGGTTTTATCTCGTAAAGGAATCGGACATACTAACATTGTCTAGTGTAGCTAGGGCCGGCCGTGACGATGTCGATGTTCGGGTAGGGCTGCGACATGGCGATACGTCCGATGGTCATTTTCTCACACGCGTCCATGAAACAACAGACAGTCTGCCAGGCACACTCGCGCAGGCACTCCGTCGTCTGCGTCCACGACACCGGCGGCACGCGCATATCGATATATCGACGATCGATAGATCGCCAGCCGCACAAAACTAAAACTTCACTCCAAATGCAATGAAAATATCATTTTCACGAACCGAATGATTCATTAAACGAAATGCCACTGTAATTCAAACCGATACGTTCGACGCGGGGCGTTCGCATTCCTTCAACTGAGGACAGCGATAAGATAATTTTCCCCATCCAATAGAATCGAATGTTTTACGCGCGATTTAACCATATATCGATGTTTCTTGTATCGATAAGATAAGAACGATCTATTTTCCGAGGGCGAGATATCTCATCTGAGCGGGGAACAATACTAATGTTTTACGGTGTTACCGAGTTTGGGCTGCATATGGTGAAAGGACGTCTCTTATCAGCAAGTTACTAGATAAGATACATAGTTGTGATAAAGTTCGATAGCACAGTAACGCAATTCTCATGTTTGCAGTTGGCACAAAAATAATATGTCATATAATTTCGACATCGACTTTAAAATGAATCCATCGGATTGTTTTATTATTTACTCAATTTTCAGAGATTATCGCTACGCCCAACGCTGATCGATTTATGACGGAGACGAAATTTCCGTTTTCATATTTATAAAATGAAAACAATGCTCTTTATCATGTGTGCAGTTTTGTAACAGTAGCTTGATGATGTTAACTGAGGAGGAAATTTTGTTTACATGAAATTCCCTGTCTAAAAATCCTTTTGGTGACTAAACGGTTTCAGCGGGGCTGGGGGGACTAACGGTTTAAGCCTCGGGGATCCTGTAAATGCGTTAGCAAGCGTCCAATGGAGGCATCCAACGAGTACTTAAGTACTTTTCAAATTTCCCTACAGCAGGGCAACTTCAATGCAGACCGTGATTGTAGGGGTACATAATACTTACATTACTTACAATACGTAACTTGAACCTTAACTTTATGAGTTTCTTTTATTTAAAGACATATCAGAATCCTACTAATATTATAAATGCGAAAGTTTGTAAGGATGTATGTGAGTGAGTGTGTGTGTGGGTTTGTTGCTCTTTCACGCAAAAACTACTGAACGGATTTTCATGAAACTTTGCAGTAATATAGCTTAGACATTGGAATAACATAATTTGTTAAAATTTATAGAGATTTCTGAAGGGACTGGTTCCCCGAAGCGAAGCGAGGGCGGATTTACTATATAGTAAAATCACTAAGTTTTTTCAGTTACATTATAATCTTTATATTTTAATCAACTTCCTAATGTAATTTTAAACTAATGGATAATTTGTTCAACAACCCTGTCTAGTACCTATACAAAATTATCATTCCCAAATAGACAACCAGTGCGAATGAAAAAATCCAAACATCCCAAGAGTGGACGTACTAACGCGCAGATTTAGAAGCGCACTAAACAAGACTAAAACGTAACAAAACAAAAAGCTTTTAATTGAAAAGCTCTAGCCAAATTAAACAAACACCAATGAAACGAAAGCGCAGCGTCGACCTGGATTATTCAAAACACCCTGTACCGACTACCGACCGTTGTCTGCGAGCGTACCGCCGAATATTTTTCATGACGCCTTTTGCACAAGTGCAATTCGTGTACAGTCACTTATGCGCTCGAAATTTGTTTTGACGTGACAACGTCTTATAAATTGGTTTGCCGGGAGGCACTACAAGAAACTGCGTTAGTAAGCTCCGCTCACGTTCCTTGGTAACAGTGTACAGAAAATGGTACAGCGCCATCTATGGTTAAGTAGAGTAACTAGTTTGTTACCTCACTTAGTTGTGACTAATGGTTAATGGTCTAACGGTTAGCAGCGCTAGATGGCGGATGGATGGTGTTACAATGTTTTAAATATAATTCTTTGTATACGTTTACCCCATGAAGATACGGGAACGCAGGGTCAACTTCACAAATAACCACAACTGCTTGCAAACCCAAAATAGCAGTTTATTATAAAACCAAAGAAGTCGACACATTGCCCTTTATAAATTTTTCTCTTATATAAACTCCACGTTACACTCGTTAGCGCGTTTCACAAATAGGTACAATGCCATCTTGTTTACAAGTGAGGAACTATTTAACAAAAATAAAACATTAAACTTAAATTGCTTCCGCCTTCACATGACGGTTAGACAGTATAAATAAATGTTTTAAATTGTTACTATTATTTCATCCTTCTTCCTACTATACGAATGAATATTCACATTAAAATTATTTTACCACTTAAAGTCGTTGTCACGTAAAACTTTCGCCCGTATACCGACGGTACAGGCAACCAATTTTTTTATGAATAAAACTGAACTGGAAACAGCTGCGATCACGCGGCAAACGTCGCTGTAGTTTTATACAACCCGTAAAATGGATGTGTATAAAAAAGAAGAGCAAATCGAAAATAATTGCATATGTACACCAGTGGAACGGCTTGAAGGATTATGGTGGCAACTTCAAAGAAATTACTTTAAAATACATTATTGTTTTCAAAATTGAAAAAAGGGTAACAGAAAATCTTCATTTAATTATAGCCCATTTAATTTTTTAATCGCAAAACGTCTGAATATATTATGTAAATTGAATTATTAAACAATTTAAACGCAAATACATAAGAGCATTTACTTATGGCTAACTATTTGCACGAAGTATTGGCGGTGCCCTAGTTTATAAAAACAAATAGAAAATAAATAAACGGAACAAATTCATTAGAAGTTCTAAATTAGAAATACGCAATTAGTTCAAATAAAATAAATATCTGATAACCTAGTTTCGATATAAAAACAAGTACAAGGTTATGGACACAGTCGTAATTGTACAACTTTATCTGATAGGTTAGCAACTACTTGGTAAAGCGTGATGAAAATACACCAAAATACATTTTATTTGTATTTTTATTGGGTAGGTACGTGTTTATGTATAGCGGGAAAAGTATGACTAAATACATAAATGCACAATGCAAGTTTAAACAAAATAACTTTTCACCGAATTGAAATCGTGATCCATAAAACCACACCTTATAATTTTCAATATAATCTACTCGTACATATAGTACAGACCGGTTTTCAAGAAATCCATTCGTGAGAATTCAATGTCATAAATTAACGTAGATGTTTTCAATAACCTAAGTACATATTTATGATAATCGTTATTTCTTATTCTATATTTAATTTTGTTTTAGATATATAAAATAATAGTTAGGTCGAGAATTGTATGGTATAAAACAGTACCGTTGAATCCTATCAAACTATGTTTCCATCACTTTTATCGGATTTCACCGGCCGCTATCAATACCAATCCCTATCAATAAATTCGTATCAAAATGTTTACTAAACTTCATATATCAAATTGTGAGCGATGCCAATTTTAAAATAGTTTTTTACGTTTTAAATAAACGTATGTCTGAGCCACATAGCCTTTGTCTGTATGTTTACGAATGAAAGCAGTCCAAAACTTAAGAAAATTCTTCGTGAAATTGCAAACGTCACTGAAGAAATTGCAAGGACGTTGGTAGTAAATTAACTTCTCAAATATGCCTGCTCTTAAAAATGTTGCAGAAAATAACCAACAAAATATGTTATAAATTAGAAATCAGCCTTCGCCTGTTGCGGAAATCCTACGGCTTAATATTAATCTCTTTGTGTTTCGTAAATTACATTATTTTTATTTTCAAATGAAGTGTAAAATTAACTGTTACTCGAAACTTACTTTTATACATCTATAGAAATTAAATTGGAAAATGGTAGAGCATTTTCTTAGATTAGCGAGAACTGTCGCTATAATAATAAAATCGTTCATAATTTTATTACGTGTGTGGATTATGTTCGCATTCTCAAACACCAAGATTTCCTGCAGGTGGTAATGATACGATTAAATGCAAATATTCGCTTGAAGCTCGGAGCGAATTCGTTTCGAGCGTTGCGACTCGTAGCCCTTGGGCAGGGCCATTTTTATGATATCAGACATAGTCTGCATCAATTTCAAAATTTATGAATCTAAATAAATTAAGTAATTTTTTTAAAGGTATATTTCTTTATTCATTGTAATAAATAAGTTACGAACATTCAAGGTTTCTGTTCTATGTTTAAAGTTGTTGTCTGGAGTGAGTTTGTGGTTACGAAGTTTGAAAGTCAATACCTTTTAAACATAAAAAGAATGAACAAACATTAATAGGCTCTCAACGTTAACATCAAAGTAGAGACTTTGATGACAATTAAAAAAATATCTAGTTCTTTTGGAATGGAGTCCTGTATTTTATCAGTCAGGTGCTCAGAGTAGTAATAATCCTGTAAAGTCAGGTGTCATGCCTGAGATTAATGCTACGCCCGTTCCAATTTAAATTTCACATTTGACATCTTTGACGGAGCGAATAAATCCTATAATACTGAACTTTTTTTGGATCTGATTAAATTTTAAAGCGTCTAATTTAACCTTTTATTTTTAAGACTTTCAAATTGAATAAATGGTAATATTATAAACATACTAAAAAGTCTAATTATGCTAATAAATTAATATCATACTAACTATCATCATTACTTTCCACGTCAAACGGAGACAGGAGATCACCTGGCACAGCCGGAAAGGGATGCGTGGCGGCCGCTTGCAGTATCTCCGTCCAAAACGACCTCATTTCAACAGAGTAGCACTAATCGTTCCGTCGACAAAACAAATACCGACATAGTCACATCACTATACGTGTACAAATGAAACAATAAGAACATCGATTCGAAAAACGAAGTCCGTTTTTTTTTTTAAAGTTCGAATTTTAATTGGAGTATGTTTTGTTGTCGGCCGGCTTTATTTGGCGCGTTTTTACAGTTTTACATTCGACGTTTATTTATGCAGGCGAATCGGTACATTTTATTTGGAAAGTTTATTTTAAAAAGATTTTTGGATGGCTTTCAAAGGTGGATTGTTTGAAGAGGTTAGTTACATATTGACTGTTATTGAATATAGTGTAAACACAACACGCGGCGACGCGCCGGCCGCGACTGTGTTATCGGACACATTGTCACAGGTTTGTGTCGCGATATCGCGATAAGCGCTGCTCACCGGTTTAACAGCTGATAGGTAAGCGATACAGCGATACGTCAGTTTCATACGGTTGTAATTAAGTATTTTGGCAACACTTTCATGACATTGAATCCTTTTTTCATAGCAAATTCTACTACCATGGATGAGTATCGTTGGGATTAAACTGAATGGTAAACCTACCTCCTAATGGCTACCTCCAACATGGAACGTATGCCGTAGCCTCGCCCGTGTTCAGTAGGTTCCACTGCTTGCCGGGCTCAATGCTAGTAAAAGTTTACACACTCGTTTACATCTAATCTAATATCTTTAAACGAGCAATTCTTGTATATTTATTTATTTATTTATATATAATCACGATCTCGGAAACGGCTGCAAAGATTTTCATGAAAGTTACAGATTAGGGGGTTTTCGGCTCAAGGAATCGATTTATCAAGGTCCCAGGTTCGAGAAAAGCTCGGTTCCCGAGATAAAGAGATTTTAAAAACATCATACTGACGTCATCTATGAAACATTAGGATAACTTCTATGAGGTACTGTTTGTAACGTGTTGAACTGACGCCATCTATGAAACATTAGGATAACTTCTATGAGATACGGTTTGTTTGTTTCAGTAGTATGAAACTAGATGGCGCTCGAATATATTTTTGTTCGGCTAATATTAATATTAATATTCATTCTTACGTTGAAGCGCTATTTTTGCGTTATACCTACCTATTTTCTGTTTGAATAAAATTAAAAATCAGTGCGATTATCTCGCTTGACCTCGCAGGACGCGTAGTGATAGTTTAACGTGCGTTTGTGATATTTACGAGAATATTTGTAAATAAATGTTAGTTTTGTTATTATCGATTTAATAATATATTTTAATAAAGTTTTAAATAAATAATGGTCAGATCGATGAAATTACTATTGTTGTAAATAGAATCAATAAAATTTTAAGTACGCCTAACAACTTGCTCATTAAACTAAAAGTATATTTATTTATGTTGTTTAATTATCATAAACATTCAATACATTTTATCGCAAATAAAAATTTCAGTCGGGGACTGCCTAAGCCTGCGAAAAGTACGAAGGAAAGTTCAATGAATTTATCTAATTACGTATGTACCTATTTAAAATGCAATTAATTCACTCACACAGTTAACTTCTATGAGGTACTGTTTGTAACGTGTTGAAATTTCAGTAGTATGAAACTAGATGGCGCTGTACAACTTTGTGAAACACGCTGTTGAGATCCTTTGGCCGTAACATAAGTAAAATGAATTTTGTGCTCAGTGAACAGTTGTATGATTTGACTCCTGAATAGATGGCGGAATTCCTCGTATTTCTTGCGATTCATACTAAATATAATTTTCAACCGAGCAAAGCTCGGTCAACCAGGTACTGATTATTTTAAATGCAATCTGCTTGGATATAAGTTATCTTTAAATATATTATCGCCATAATTTACATAATTATTATGTATGGTACATAGGAATATACCTACTAGTTTCGTCATTTCTTGTTTATTTTACATAAAATAAGCAACAGTGCTTCAACAATCCCACCTGAAGGTAAGTGCAATGAAGTCCAAAATATTAAACTTACTAACTTGCAAAAGCCAGATTGAATTGGCTCCATCAATATCTACCTAAATACGCTCAATATTTATTTGTCTTCAAATTTTATAAATAACCTTAAAAACTTTAAATTAAGATTTAAAAAAAAACTACGCATTTCCGCACAAAATGCAATTAGATTATGATTCGGGGCATCAATACCTATTGATTAAAGCCAAATTTGTCCAGGAAATCGTGCAGCAGGATACTTAAGCCAACCCGACTTAACTAATGTAGGCAAAACGCTGAAGTGAGCAAGCAATCCCATTAAAGCATTACTTTAAAATGCGCAAAATGACAACAAATCAGAACAAAAATGCATAAGAGTGAGGGTGAAAATGACTATAAGAATCAGGAGTAATTATAACTACAGCACAAACCAAAACATGGACATTTGGATAGAGGGGGAGCTATATATAAAACCTCTATTATTTACCTCTTATACCTAGAATCCCGTGACAATACTGTATGAGCACTTTAAGAACGTCGGATGCGCCATCATTAATTATTCCCAGAGCAGGTACTACTCACCCTTTTTGTGCCGCGTCCCTTTCAAGGGCTTCTTCTGATCACACAAAACTGCCAGCAGTTCCGTCAGGCAATCTCCGTTTTTATCGTACACCATAATTTATTTATTTACTTCACACGTTATTAAAAAGCTAGGAATTACATTGGGCAGTTTTGTTTATATTATGTGTGTGTATGTTTGCAACTTTTAACTATATTAAGTAGGAAAGAACGTAACTAATATTATTTTATAGACTCTGGACAGCATTATGTATTACAGGCGTTATATCATAGGGAGTTTTTTTTTTATAGCCTAAGCAGGCAAACGAGCAGACGGGTCACCTGATGGTAAGTGATCACCGTCGCCCATGGACATTGGCAACACCAGGGGCGCCACCAACGCGTTGCCGGCCTCGAAGGAAGCGATAGACCCGCTTCTTGAAGGTTCCCATGTCATAGCACTGTGGGAACACTGAGGGATGAAGTTCGTTCCACAGTTTACACGTACGCGGTAAAAAATGACGTGAAAATCGAACTGTGGACGAACGCCAGGTATCCAGGTGGTGTTGGTGGAACCTGGCTTTATCCCGTTTAGTTTTGGTAGAACTTGGTTACCAGTTAGATATCACTTTTGTTTTGGATCCTTCATTCTTTCATTCATTCAATCATTCATTCTCTGTCATGTAGGTATGTGTAATCATGTATCTGTAATGTGATCATGTAAAACGTTTTGGTGTACAATAAAGAGGATTTTGTTGTTTTTGTTGTTGTTGTATGTATATCCTTTACTAGAGAACATCTCTGCTAAAAAGTAGCCTGTAACATTTGCCTACGACTTAAGTAAATTACATGTAGTATTTGATAGCGTGATTCAGAACTTGCAAATGAATTTTATTAACGCCATCTATTAATAACTCCGGAACTAAATATCTAGCAACTAACAAAACATGGATCGTCCCATGGGAATGAGATGTTTTTCCGCGGTAAAAAGTAGAATACGTCACTCTCCACCCTCCTAACTATCCCCACACACATAAAACATACCATTTAATAGCCATGTTGCGACGTGAAAGAGTCACAAACAAACACACTTTCACATTTATAATATTAGTAAGGATTAGTAAGGATAAGGATAGTAAGGATAAGGATTCTCTATGTTATAGTAATTATACTGTCACGTTTTTGGTGAGAGGTAAAGCACCCTTGTAAAATGGCGATAGAATAAAAAAATATGTTAATAAGTGTATCAGCGAGACCCACCCATATGATAAGATTTTAAATTAAATAACTGTAAAATATTATCCCTACATTCAAGTGCAATTTTGATGTTTATTTACAACCCTTTTTGTTTAGGAGCAACGATATAAGCAAATAAAAACACATTCCGTTTAAACATGCTTATAACTTAGCATGCATGCTCACGATCGTAAACTTAATAGGTTTTGGTAAACGAAGTGGAAACAGAGGGCTCTGTATCTGTACATACACATTCTCACCGAGTATTTCTGTAAAGTAAACTGTGATAGGTCTACATTGGCTTCTGCTATGAGTAAAATAGAAAAACAAGTGTTTTATTATAATTAAAACTGTGTTAGTAAATTTAGAATTGTTATCATAATTTTTAATTTTACTCGAGATAAATCCGACTTAATTATGTAACAAAAATTTTGTGAAAAAGCTACATAGAAAAACGCAACATTAACAAAAAGCGTATGTGTAAGAAATCAATTCTTCAAGACAAAATTAAAATCTTTAACCACATATTGTCGTTAAGACGTATGTAATGTATTGGTATATTTTGAGTTAAATAAGTGGAATAACTGGCTGAAAGTACATTCTTAATACAACTCAAGTTTATGAAATTTCATAATTTATACTATTTCAGACCGATTTCGAATCCAACAAAACGATCGCACACGCCACTTGATAACTTCCAACAAAACGCTAATCGAATCAACCCTACGCACACCATCGCTAACCGAAAAAAAAAACAAAAACAATTCACTACACCGCAATCACGGGCCGTAAACACAAACGCGTTTGTTTGCGTAAACAAATCGCAAACCGGGTCCTGTGCAAACGTTGCGAAGCGTACCGACACCAAGGACCGAACGTAGCGAAGTATCGATTGTACGCAGACTACGCGTACTACGCAAACTACGCAACATTCGCAAGCAGTGACGTGCGTATCAGACGTATCAGTGGCCCAGTTAGCCGCAGATATCGACAAGGCCGCGGAGGGATGGACGATAACATCCCACGGAAATTGAGACCATACAGAGATACAAGTGGAAATGTTATGGGCGCTTCCCGCACGACATAAAATATAAATTGGGTGCCTTCAATTCAATTTCGGCGGTATTTCCTTGTAGGCGCGTAGGCCTCGAATGTATGTATGTACATAGGTACCTGCTTCGCCTTGTAGCTAGAGTGTGTACTCACAGTAGATTATATTTACGTCATATTGTTGCTTACCTGTAACAAATAAACACACATTATAAAGATTAATTCTTCATTATATTCTATCAGCTCCGCCAAGAAGAGACGTAAAGGGTGATAAACTGAAAAAATAATTCAACACGGGCCAAACTCAAGCGGGAAGGCTGCATTTTTATACTTGTGTACAAGCCACAATATGTTCATCGTGTAAATCGTTTTCCATTCCAAAAATATCACATACATACGCGTGAAATTTAAACTGTCAACCATCTTTTTTCCAAGTTAATAACGCGAACTCGACGAGCAAACGCAATTCATTCCGCACAACACAAACAACGTTCTTAACCTAATTTTCGAGTCGGCTACGCGCAAGAAGGCGGCTGCGTGATTTTCTATTGAGAACATTTTATAATTTTTAATTAACACCCGAGGAGAGACTGCGCTCCCCCGCTGCAGATCACAGAGCTCTTAATTTCCTCCCAAAGCCCCGCCTAGCACGCGTGGCAACTCGCTCGAAACGTTTTATTTTCCTCATTGAAAATTATATTTCAATTTTTCTCCCCGCGGCTCTTGCCGTTTCTAATGAGAGATTTGCCACGGGACTGTTTATTCGATATGCGTGCTGTGTGTAACGAAGTAGCTCACGCGTTATGATACGTAACATACGTAGCGTTTGTATGATTTCTTATATCATTACAAGGTTTCCCCTACACGACTTCGCCCGAATAGAATTTTTCATTGAGTTTATCTTCCTTTTCATTCCTTAAGGGGGAGGATACCCATATAAATAATCAAAATCTGTCCACACGTTTGAATCGTGCCATAAAGGAACATACATAGACTGATGAATACATTACCCTCCTTTACGTCGCACAGTCGGGTAAAATGACGTCTTACTTTGAGCCAACTAACTTTTAATCCGCACTAAAACTTTTAAAATTCTCGCTACATACGAATCGAACCCAAACACTAGAACTTCAAATCACGCTACTGTCACTACAAATTACTTTTCATTTTAATAAATGACCTTAATATATTCAGTTTTATAAACAAGGAAAAAAGGCTTTAATGAAGTCGATTTCAAATACGACTGAGTAGGCTTATTTACGCGATTTAAGTAAAGCTTAGAGTAAATCAAGTCCACGAGGCCAATTAATAGGTTTGCCCCTTGCGATAAATAGGTACCATAAAAAATATGTTTTTTGAAACGTAGAAGATCCGAATCTATATCGACATTCACCGGGTTGATAATAGAATCAAACTTATTTTATAATAAATTTCGTATATTAGAAAATATATTAAAAATGGGTTGACAACAAAAATCCTGGACAGAATATTTTTAATAATTTTTTAAAAAATGATTTTCATAAAATGTTGTACTTATGATGAAGATAATAATAAAATTTTATACTGGACTTAAAGTATAGAACATATAGAATGTGCAGACGTAGGGTAGACTATTATTTACCTGGACGAACTACTGGGTAGACAGGTATAAACAGGTATGTCAATACTAGTTACTTTTCACTCGATTTGATAATAATCTGCACATTCTATGTATTGTGTTCTATACTTTAAGTCCAGTATAAAATTTTATTATTATCTTCATCATGCAATATTTTTGAAAAATTATTTAAAAAAAATAATAAAAAATATTCTGTCCAGGATTTTTGTTGTCAACCCATTTTTAATATATTTTCTAAGATACGAAATTTATTATAAAATAAGTTTGATTCTATTATCAACCCGGTGAATTTCGACTTAGATTCGGATCTTAGACTATTATTAGAGATGTAAAATATGAAAATCGAAGCTCAATTTCTAAGTTAAATTTTATTTTTAAATACTAGTAGAGGTTTATTAATAGTAGATTGTATAACAAGGGAGCAAAGTAATATTTTAACGGCGAGGGCGCTTTTTTGAATCCAGAGCGAAGTGTGGGATTGTAGAATCCTAAACGTGGCGAGGGATTCAAAGTACGTCGCCGGAGCTAAAAATATTTGCTCCCGAGTGATAAACTCTACTTTTCCCCCCTATGAGAAAATAAAAGGCGCCTCAAATTCAGGAATTTATACTTTCACAGTCACTTAAAGAACTCATTTTTCAAAATAAAACCATTGAGGTACTATACTTTAGTACAAAGTAGTACGGCTGATGTCCACAGGCAACAATAACTACCTACTTATTTTCGTGAGAAATTGTAACACATCGGTAATAAAACCAACTGTAATTTGATTGATTTATATATCAGTATAATCTGGAGGCCCGTCAGTGCCTCCACCTAGACGAGCGAAAAAGCGGCATGGCCGTACCATCCTTTTCTCGAGCCAATTCAGGCCATTTTCGACACTACTATAGCTTCGTTGTGGATAGTACTAGAAGCTTGATTTTTTTAGTAACCAAGCAGGCATTGTACAAACTCGGTATATTGCAAATTTCATTTAATTTGAAAGAATTATAAATTGTTAAAGTTTCTTATTTTTGTCACTCACGTACTCACGTATGTACACACGTACCTACTCACGTATTCACGTACTCACTGACTGACCGATCATCAAAAATTTAAGGCACTTCTAGCAGACATAAGCGAGTAAGTATATAAACAAGTAAGTACATAAGCGAATAAGTAAATATGCGAATAAGTATATAAGCGAATAAGTATATAAGCGAATAAGTAAATAAGCGAGAAAATATATAAGCGAATAATTATATAAGAAGAAGAAGTATATAAGCGAATAAGTAAATAAGCGAGCAAGTATATAGGCGAATAATTATATAAGAAAAAGTAAATAATCGAATAAGTATGTAATTATTTTACTAATTTACGTTTTTACATGTATTTAATTCCCTATTTACAAATTTACTTTTTTCCTCATTCACTTATTTACTAATTTGGTAAGAAAGAGTGGGTATCGAAAATTGTATCCCATAAAAACAATTCTTGTCAAAAAAACCAAGTCTCGCAACTCAATTCTTTAACCATAAAAAGTTGTGAGATCCATGTAATACCAAGTCGGTTATAAATTTATTTTCATCCCACCTATTCGAAAAGGACGACGTGGTTCGCCTTTAAGTGCGACCAAAGTTGATCTTTTCTATAAAAAAACTTTAAGCGGGAAGTAATGAGTTTTTATTCTTCTTTATTTAAATAACTATAATTATTTAACATCCTCGTGTTCGGATTGTTAGAAATTCATGGTTTTGTTTTGAAAAATGAGTTCTTTAAGTGACAGTGAAAGTATGATTCCTGAACTGTATTGTTTTTATGGGATTATGTATGTACACATATTCAGTTAACTTTCTAATATTAAGGTGTATGTTGACATCAATTTATCCGAACTGCACGCATGACTTTCAATGATTCACTGAAAATCAACGACCATAATATGCAGAGCGTATACCTTTCCCATATATCGATAAAATACATACTATTGTTACATACAACTTTCAGGTGTCAAATCTCGGGTCGATTCGAATAAACCAGAAACGATTCCTGAGCTCAAATCAGAGATCCAACGCGTCGTCGGTGAGATACAGCCAGATCTCTATGTAAAAGCCATGGAAAATTTCAATTGAAAAGTTTAATTGCCTGTCATCAGAACCGTGGGGGCCAATTACCGATTGTTTATTCCATACTTAATCAGAACATGTTTTCTTTACAATACAATATCACAACTTTGTCATAAAATACGTGTTTTTATTTTAAAATTAATCAGGGCACTCTTATTGAGACACCCCATATAAAGGTCTGGATATACAGATTGCCAATCCTATCCCCGATCACCAGGCACGGTGGATCGGATACGGTCGGTTGTAAAGCGGCTGCTACGTGTTCCAACTACATCATCCACCACAGAGATTTGATGGATGTCATTATTGCCTTTCCTACGCCAGGGATTTAAGCGTGACTTTCCCCAAGTTTTACTAAAGAGATTTCTTGTTTCTAATATTAAAAGGTCATCTTTCATTCTTGGCGGAAAAGGTAAGATTGTGATTACAGTCTCGCGCGGACGGATCGAGTTATTATTTATTTGCTATCATGTTAATATAATTAACATGTGCAAACTTTAAAGTCTGTGCCACTCAATGATGAAATTGCTATGTTACGTCAATAAATAATGATAGTAAATAAACGTAAACACTCATACCCCCGTAGTAGCTATTCGCTGTGAAGATGGTGCCATGAACTACACTACACAAATAACACTTCACTAATAGCAATAATGCTATATAATAAGCTATGGCCCGAGAACAAACATTTAGCTATATCATCCAAACAGAACCAACATGAATATTTGTCGCGGTGAAAGATAAACTTCGGTTCTCGAGTGGTGGGTGTAAGTGATGTTGTTATTTGTGTGTAATGCCACCCGCAATAATCCTAGTGCGAGGGTATGAGAGTTTAAGTTTTAATTTTTATAACAATTTTCATCGTAGCTCCGCACTTATAGCTGGAAACTTGATATTTTATAGCTTTAAACCTTCCTTAATAAATGGACTATCCGACACAAAAATATTTTTTCAATTTGCACCAGTAGTTTCTGAGATTGGCCCGTACAAACAAACAAACAAACTCCTCAGCTTACAATATAACACACGTAAGACAATCCACAACAAAAACCCGACTCATCGCTATAACTGAGGGTGAAAACAATTTCAACTCCACCTGTCGGCTGTAAAATTAAAAGCGATGAACGATAACTAATCAACGATTATAATTATTATTATCGATACTTATTCACAGTCAAATTACCTAACGTTAACTGCAAACAGTTCCAACTTGGTAATTTCTGACAACATTACGGGGCACGAGCGATTCGTTTATAAAATTTTACGGCGCACAAACATCGACCCTTTCATCAGAGCCGTTCGACGAGCTCCCCGTCGTAACCCGTCGAATCGGAACACGAATTTTACGATTGTCGAGAGATGTGCCAATCGATAATACAACTTGAGAACATCGTATTCTACGCGGTGTTGCTTTCAGGCTTGTAGGTTGTGTCTACGTCATGTATTATTGTTTGGAGTCGCGGGTGGTTAAGTTTTCATCACCGAGTCTCCTCTCTACAACGTACAGTCTCTCCTCTCTACAGGCCATGGTCCACCGAGTTGGCTAAATGCGGTTAGGCAGACTTTGAAAGTATGACAGGGAACTCTCAGATGTGCTGATTCCCTTCCCATATTTTCTATTATATAAGCAAGTGATAACAGGTTTGTAAGACGCAATTTACTCTTGGAAACCAGAGTTGCATGTGGTTAGTAGACGTTAGTTTAGAACAAATTTTACTAATGAAGTAAAACAAGGGGTTTGTTTTAATTTTGACGACTTTACAGCAGGTACTATGAATCTTGGTCTTAAGGATTATAATTAGAAGTAATGAACCTGTTTAAATGTTTTGGGGATCCAGCCCCTAAGAGGTGTATATTTGGGATTGGAAGTTAAGCTCTTTTAACATGTTCAGCCTTTCAAAAATGATGAAAGATATAATAAACGAATGTTAGAATAAGATTCGAACTACCGAATTTTGTCAACAACAACCGTTTATCTGTTAAAACGAATCACCACTAATAGCAGGCGCCCGGCCGGTGAAATCCCTACTACGGTGCAAGAGCAATCAAATCAAGACAAATAATTCGTGTGATTGAATCAGTGCGAGATGTGATTGAGCCCGCTCCGCGGCTCAATAGTTCAACAGCTCAACCAATGTTTGAGCAATTTAGATTGCAATTCCATCCATCGTTATCTGACATACGATTTTAACTTGCATAATCGCGGACACTGAACATTTTTGCTGCCTCAGGTAATCATATCAGGTAAATATATTTTTGTATATTACGACTATACTATTTTTTTACAATTAACCACAATAACGATAGCCTCGGCGAGACTGAGGAGGTGATATCGAAACCTTCTTTCACCTTTATGTGTTCACTGTCAGCCCCGATCATCATCGTTTTATTCCCATCAATTTCAACGTAAAATATTTGCCAGTGAAAAAAAACTTCTCATAATTTTTTCGATAAGTCATAAATAGGCTTCCAGAAGCGAATCGATGGCATTTTTACACACATTTTTATTCTATTGATAAATCTTACCAATAGGTACATCCATACTTCTTTAATAATAATATAAAGCGGGAGTTTGTTTGTTTGTTAGAACGCGCTAATCTCTGGAACTACTGGTCCGATTTGAAAACATATTTTTGTTATGAATAGTATGCTTATTGAGGATGACTATAGGCTATAGAACATTACGCTCCGACCAATAGGATTGGAGCAACAAGTCTCCGAAAGCGAAGCGAGGGCGTCTACTTAACAATATATTTTGCAGGACGACGATTGCCGGGTCCAGTAGTAACATTATATTTTAAGGTACTTATTATCAAGATAATTTGAAGCTTAATTTGTATGTACAATAACTTTATAATCGACTAACAAATCACAGAGATACAGATTAAAAATTATTTAAGAAACTATAAATACTTCCTATACTACTAATAAACATAATTCCCTGACTAATAGTTTTCCTCCAATATCTACCGCGTACAGACATTTATCACATACAAGTCCATAACTAACACTGCATCTCGCTCACACATAGACCACTCATTCACCGAAACACATTCAGAAAACATTAGCTAATGAATAGGCTTAAGCGCAACCCCTCGGGATATTTGCATACCGGGAGGCGTAAATTGAAATCATAAAGAACTGTACAAACGTCATGATGCTATGGTGATAGTGATTAGTCTTTAGTGTTGTTCGTTTAGTTCAGCTATACTCAACCTGCGGCCCTGGCGGGCCAGGATTGGCCTCTCAGGATTGGCCAACATAAATTCAAATGTTTGTTATAAACCATTTAACATTTCGCACCTATCAGAGACCGTGCTAGTATTTTTTGTTAAATTCATAATGTATATTAAGAAATAAATGTTTATTTAAAAGAAAATAAATAAAAAAATATAGTTTTAATTTAATATTTTTTGCTTTAGGCCCGGGGTCGCTCGGCTGAAATATGTTTGCGGCCCCCATAAAAAATAAGGTTTAGTACCGCTGGTCTAGTTTACGCCGCTTACAGGTCGGTACTTAATTATTAATCGGATTCTGTGCACGTGCTCTTTCTACAGTAATTTGTAGCACATAAACCGAAAATGCGTATTCGCAATTGCGTAGCCGTTTAAGTTATTAGCTATAGATGGGGTTAAGATAAACGTTATCGAGCTATTTTGTACTCCGGATAAAATTAAATGCGTTACTGGGTTAATATTGCCCGAAAATTCTATGTTTAACTTGTTCTTATTGTTAAGTTTAATTGTACTTTACCTTGCAAATGAAGACTATCTATCTATATATTATAATTTTCTATTTACTAGGTAAGGTAAAGACCCTGTCTACGAAGCAAGGGCTCCTGGGTTCGATTATGGTAGAGCAGATATTTATGTAAGAGGTAAATGTTTGTTACTGTGTCAAGTCTGTTATTTGTTTTTTTTTAATGGAATTAAGGTAGTAAGGCAGCACCACCCATCCGCTGCTGTCCATGACAACTGTGACCGACCTAAACAAGAGTCAATTTAGAGACCAGGATGTTTAGTCCAGTTAACAGATGGTGTTCTAATTTGGTCATAGATGCATTGCTTCTCCTAAGAAGTTAGATGGTTGCATTTAAAAAGTGCAACCGGCTCCACCGCTTTCTATTAAGATCACAATTGCTGGTAAAACAATTAGGTATTATGACGGTAGAAATGGTGCTAAGTACTATGGCGGGCGGTGGTACTTCCCTGGGCGAGCTCTGGCTACAACCCATTAATGGCCCACTACTGAGCACGGGTCTCTTCTCATTATTGAGGAGGCTCCACCACGCTGCTCCAGTGCGGATTGGTGGAGGGGTTAGTGGCTAACCCAGTGTCGAAAGTTTTCAAGCCGCCCGAAGGCCTCCGATACGGCCGATACCGGGACCGACGGCTTTACGTGCCCTCCGAAGTACGGAAGCGCTCAAGAAATTATGCCACTAGCGGTCACCCATCCGACTACCGACCGCGAGCTCTAGGCTACCACTTATCACTTTGTGTTGCTCATGCCACAAATCCTAGAGCGCAGCTATGAGCGTTTTATCATTTTTATTTCTTGCTTATATTTTAGTTGGATATTTCGTTATCTGGACATAAGTAATCCTATAGGCATAAATTATTGCGTTACCTGCCAAAAAAAGAACCGGGGACATTATTTCTAGCTGTCAGTTACTGCGGCCGAAACGCGGGAAAAATATTTCATGGTCGATTTTAGGAGCCTGTTAGCAAGCCAGGCGGATAACACCCAGCCACCATTCATCAATACCGTCTATAGACCACAATCTATGCAACTGGGTCGAAAAATAGGCGTTTAATATAACATAACGTGAATACCCTTGTAATAATAAAAATAATTATATTTAACTTAATTATCTAGAACTGATATTGTTATCAAACTATTTTTAACTATTTCCATTTTTTAACCATTTGCAACTTTTAACGGTAGCCTGGAAGAGACTGATAATAAGAAATGACCTTTGATGTACTTTAAAATCGTTGTACCTAATAGTTTGACGACCCGAATGGCGCAATGGTTAACACGTCATTCCGAGGGTCCTGGGTTCGATTCCCAGCGAGGTGGAAATTTATATGATGAGTTTGAAATTTCGTTCTCGGTCTGGGTGTGTGTCCTTGTCTTGTGTGTTGTCCATGGCACCCACGACACAGGGAATCCTAGTGTGGGGCTATGAGTGTGAAGCGTTATTTGTAATTTAATTATTCTATAAATCATATAGTGTATAGGTAATAGCGTATTTACGTATTATATATTTACGATATTATAGTAGAGCGTACCTCTAATAGAGAGGATTCGTATCGTATTGCACGTTACAAAGCTTTCCGCCAATGATTCATAGATAGTAAACGTTCGATCGAACGCAGATCGAACTCCCGACAGCATTCAGCGTTGTTTGCAGTTGTTCCGCCATTAATTATGACTGACAAATGTTGCGGCACTGTAAGAACTTCAGTCCATCACTGATATTGCACAGAGCACAGTTATCACGTCATTTCTACGGTTGGTACGCAAGGGCAACTGAATTCCGACTGTTAATATATCGGCTGCGATATTTTTATCGCATTTTAGTTTAAAGGCCAAGTTACTGCCACTTACTAGAACTGTAATCGACATGAACAGGACTCAAATCTGGTTAGTTTATTTAGCACAGGTATAATTAAGAATTTTAGTGGGTCATGGGAAGGTACGTAGAGCAGCGCAGAAACTGAAAGTGATAGTTAAGTTTTATCAGTAATTGTTAGTAAAATCTCGCTTTTGAGGAATAAGATGGTCACCTCTAAGAAAGTTTCACCGGATCTAAATTCAAAACTTAGTCTAGTATAACTAGCTTTGCGAATTTTACTAGCGTGAGCGTCAAATTCACTTTCTCCAACAAACGGGGCGCAAATAATCATAACGATAACAGTGGGCAGTCGAAACAATCCATTACTTTTCCAAAACTTACTCTTCCTTGTGAATGTTACATATCATTTATGATAATGACGCCATTTAAATACATTCTCCATTACCCTCGACATATTAACCCTCGTAAATGTATTGGTCCGACATGACTTGAATCAGCGTTAAGACTACGAGTCTTATCACGGCTTTGAATGTTGTAATCTACACAAAAGCTTACACAATTTAAGCAACAAATTAATTAATATTATTACTGTAACCGATGAGCCTAATGATTCCCAGGGAGATAATTTTACGAAGCAACAGTACGTCCATAATTAAAATTACCTACGTATATTCATCGTTTGTTGACCGCTTTAATTTCGTATCTCCTGTGAGCCGTACCTCATTATTACTATAATTACAATAATAAATTCAACAAATATGTTTTATCACGTTAATGATCCCTTAAGGTGTACTTCCATGTTGGGGCCGCAAATAAACAGTTTCAGCGTTATTCTTGGTGGTGATTCCGGGAGATGAAAAAGATGATTTTAGTATTTTAATAGCAGACAAACGAGTCCCCATTATGGTAACTGGCAATAGCTAATACAGCAATACTGCAATTTAATTATTAACGTTGTTAAATTTTATACTAAAAACGCCTTACATCATTTTCAAAAAGATCTGACACTCTTTAAACAACTAGACAAATTTCTACCAAATATAGCTAAAAACCACCATAAGTCTGACAACGACAAAATATCTTTAAATGTATCCCAATCGCATCTCAAACTATTTACCACACAAAATTAAATCTAAATCCGTTAAGAGCTACGTAGGATATTTATAGGATGAAGATCGATATAGGTTGGATCGTGCAAATCAGACAAACAGGCAGAATGACTATCGCTTTAATAATATTAGTATGGGCAAGCAACAGTATTACCGAGCTTCTATACCTAGTTTCAGGGTATCCTAATGTCAGTCATGCATAATACAATCCCAAGTAAACCGGGCGGCGCGGCCCGCAACGCAATAATGGCGCCGTGGACTGAATAACTAATTTAACGTGTTAATAGCCGCACTAAACCACGGCTCTGGATACAATACGGCCTTATTAATGACCAGAAATATTATATTACATTATGTCGTGGTTTCTAACGAGGGCGATTTGCAAATAACACCAGAACAAGGTAATGAGGGCGGAGGAGAATAGAAAATCGTGAACAGGATTTAAAAGTCATCATCAGAAGTGGTATTATGCATTGCTTATCAATTAGGGTATCAATAACATTTATTCGTGACCATGTTTTTGGAAATAGAATTTATATTCAGTTGCACATACCTATTTTAGTGCCCCATGGTATTATTAATAGAAGGCACTTAGATAAGCTAAAAAATATTGACTGACATTTTTTTAACGTATGACGTATCCTTCATCGGCGTTCACCAATCAAAATGAAAAATCAGTCAGTATGCTCAACTCACCTACCTAATACCCCGTACCAACATCCAAGTCACTGTCATTAGCAACTAGCAAATCAGCATTATAGCGGAAGGAAAACAGCTCAATCAAAGTTTCATTAAAGACTGCTTACAGCGCCAGTTATTGTTCGTGTACGATATCGACGCATCGGCTTCGATTACATCTGTTGTTACTAAGCAGACGACTACATTTCCCTTTTGTTTACAGCACTCATTTATTTACGCAAGTCTCAGATAGAACCTTAGGCCCTATTCAGATATTTGGCCGAATACTGGGGTTCGAAAAGATGGTGATAGGTATAGTAACACCCGTTCACATATTCCTGTTTATTCATAACATCTCTCTTGCTGTAAAATATACATTTTCAGGCGTATTATGTTTTATGCGTACATGTTTTCATGCTCAACCAATATTTAGATCGTTCTAGGAAACGTATCAGTAAAAACCTTATGCATTTGAAAGAAAGAAAGAAAAAGTATTTATTCGTTGTTAACAACACTGCAGCATAACTTAAACAAGAATAAATTGTAATTACAAATTAAAAGAAAAAAAAAACTTACAAACTTAAGAAAATATAACAAGAACACAGTTACAAATTCAAATTCAAATATTTATTTCTTCGAAGTAGGTTTTTAAAAACACTTATCGAACGTCAAGTTACGCCATCGCTTCAACAAATCCCTACGGCGAGTGGACTTGGAAGAAGAAGCGGCAAGAAACTCCCAAGGAGTCTTTTTTTTCTCTTTCTCCACTCACAGTTACAGTTGCACTTACTTCTAATTACGGCTAAAATACGAAACTCATGTCCAAGCTGATTTATCATTAAAATATTCATCAAGTTTGTAATAACCTTTCGTCATAAGAATGCTTTTGACATGAGTTTTAAGTTTACAGTACGGCATTTCTGTTAATTGTATCGGAACTTTATTATAAATTTTAATGCAGTTACCCATGAAAGAGCCACCAGTTTTGCTAAGTCTGAATTTTGGTACAATCAGTTTAGCCTTATTTCTAGTATTTATATTATGAACATCACTTTTTTTAAGAAAACAGTCATGATATTTTTTTACATACATAATATTATCCAAAATATATTGTGATATCACAGTTAATATATTTATTTCTTTAAACAAATGCCTAAGCGAATCCCTTGGCCTGAGGCTGTAGATGGCACGTACTGCTCTTTTCTGTAATATAAATATTGATTCTATATCTGCAGCTGAGCCCCACAACAGCAGACCATAGGACATTATACTATGGAAGTAGCTAAAGTAGACTAATCTTGCTGTTTCCACGTCAGTCAAAAGCCTTACTTTTTTGACAGCGTAGGCAGCAGAACTAAGTCTCCCCGACAAGGCTTTGATATGAGGACTCCATTGCAAATGAGTATCAATAGTAAGGCCTAAAAATGTTGTTGAATCTACTGTTTCTAATACCTCCTTATTCAGCACAATGTGTGTAGGAACCTGTTTAACGTTTGGTAACGTAAATTTAAGACATTTGGTTTTCTTCGCGTTTAACAATAAATTATTGTGTGTGAACCAGTTTAGTACTTGTGAAACAGCATTATTTACATCGTCAAAGCATTGTTTTCTCCTATCTACTTTAAAAAGTAAAGAGGTGTCGTCAGCAAATAACACAGTTTCACACAGGTTCCTAGTGAAGTAGGGAAGATCATTGATATAGATTAGAAAAAGTAGAGGTCCTAATATCGATCCTTGGGGCACACCCATAGTCATGTGTGTTCCGGGGGACTCTACTCCATTAATAACTACTTTTTGTATGCGTTCCGATAAGTATGATTTTATAAGGCCAACTGATTGTGTTGAGACACCATAATGACTAAGTTTATTTAATAATATATTATGATCGACGCAATCAAACGCCTTTGAAAGGTCGCAGAATATACCAATAGCATCCTGCTTATGCTCCCAAGCATCAAAGATGTGTTTAAGAAGAGCGATGCCTGCATCAGTAGTACTTTTCCCTCTCGAAAAACCGAACTGATTAAAATGAAACAATTTATTTATGGAAAAATAAGATAGTAGCTGATTATATATAATCTTTTCAAAAATTTTACTAAGGGCTGGAAAGATAGATATGGGCCTAAAATTCGTAGGATCGTTTTTATCGCCAGCCTTGAATAAAGGTATTATTTTCCCATGTTTCATAAGATTTGGAAAGCTACCATCATCAACGCATTTATTAAAAATAAAACTTAAATGGGGCGCAATAACATGGATAATGGATTTAATTACTACGGTAGAAAGGCCCCACAGATCACTTGACTTCTTAATATTTAACGACTGAAAGCTTTTAATAATAGTGTCGCAAGTGACGTGTTGAAAACTAAACGATTTGGTGCATTTATCAACACAAGTCTCTAAGATAGACATAGCAAGCAGAGGACAGGTATTTAAGTTTTTTGTTATCATATGCGGTACTTTCGAGAAGAAATCTTCAAAAAACACTTACACGCTAATTTAAATATTAAAAAAAAACTAAGTAAACATTCAAACGATACATAATACCTATACCTATATAACATATATGTCCGTGCTACAGTGTGGCGAACACCGAACGGGTCTAGACTCAGCTATTGCGTGAGCACTGCGCTGATATTTCATTTATATGAGATTTTCATGTAGATAAGACAGACCTTACATTGTACCTACATGTAAAATGTAAACCAACAAAACACCTAGTAATTCATAGTCCTTCATATGACTCCATTTCGCGAATGGCACGTATACGGAAATCGAATGTCTACAACTCAATTACATTCAAATATTATGTAAATATCTGAATTAGGAATCGAACTCGAAACGTCACATCCCAGGTAAGAGTTACTACCATCTAGACTATTAGGTAATCAAGTAGAGTAAAGTTTACTACTGATTAAAGTACTCATCCTATCGAGATCGGTATTCCCACGGTACTACGACATAGGATCTTTGAAAGAAGCTGGTCCATCTCTTCCTTCATTCTAACACTTTTAGGACTCCCTTGGCGTTTCTAATATCAAAGGGCGCCAGGAATCACTGACCATGAGAAAACCCATCTGCTCATTTGCCTGTTTAACGCGCAAAAAACAGACGCTCGTAGCCGCAACGGCCGCAAGTCCGCGCATATATCCAACTTACAAAGTTCCGCGAGAGTAACACATAACTAACAAGTATGACGTACGAGAACGGCCACGCTCCAATAGGTATCGGGGGTAAACGTGTCGCGGGTGCTCCATTAACTTGCTAGGAAACTTTTACTTGTTCCCACATATCATTCTTACCGAAATAGGCACATTAATATAATATTTATAGAGGTTAGTCAAATATTCTTCGACCGTCTTCCGAACCGTTTAATTCAATGACCATATTTTCTTCTATTATTTTTATTAATCATCTGTCTTATGGACGAAGATGGCCTACTCGCCTGCCAGACACATTTTACAGACTTCCTTCTTTTTGCGTGACTGCATAAGAAGGTGAGTAATGTTTTCCTAGACCGTTAAATATTGACATATTTTTTTAAGTTATCCGCTTTCTTCTTGCTCACTATAAGTCTATAACTTCTTTATGAACACTTACCATTACAACAGTTAGTTCGTTATCGACTAAACTGTACGTCACTCAATCATAATCAAACCGTACACTATCGAATCCAAACAGTTTAAGCTATTTCTATGATCTAATCACGCTATTTTATTGCAGTAAATCAACTAAATTAACTTAATTTTATTTGTTTCATTTCATCCAAATATAAATTCATGATTTAAAGAAATAAATGTCGCGTTAAAACATAAATTGCGACTTTCAGAATTTCGCGAAACATTTTCTAAGACAACGAGTTTTTGGAGAGACACTGATTTCAATTCCTTGACAAGTAGGTCAAACCATTTATCTTCTTTGGGCTTATGTCTGACAGTAGGCGAGAAACGAAAAAGTATGAAAAAGATATGCTTCACGGATACATCTGAAAATCAAACGATTAAACTATCTCGAACTTAGCTTTCAAATAGAAAAAAACGTATCTAACTCGGTCTAGCTACGGTCTCATATAGTCCAAACAATGCATTAAAAGTTATATAAAGTAAATTTTGTTCATAAAGTATTTTCCTTCTTTTTTATCTCAAATAATAATAGTAATGAACACGTGCGCACTTGTAATTATTTAGTTATTTCTTTTATTCAAATATCTACATTCTATATATGTATATCTAATAATGGGGCGATGCTGGACCTTTTAGTCGCTACTAAGCACGTTTTACTACTAAACTACTGACGGGTTACTGATTACGATTTAAAACTTGTTCTTTATCTGTAAGTTTCTGCCTGATCTTATCTTATTTATTGTCCATGCCATACACGACACAGGGAATCCGAGTGTGAAGCTATTCAATGAGTGTGTAGCGTTAGTTAGGTTAAATTAAATCCCACCAAGACATAATCACAACAGCTATATTTTTAACAAATAGCATGTCAAAAGCGAACAATTTTTTTCGTTTTCTCTCTTCTCTCCCGCTATACGACCCGGCAGTAATGATTCGGAAAGATTTTGGCCAGCCGCCACTGCTAATCCTTGGCAATTTCACTATGAATGATAATTAAAGCGAATTCAAGCCAAGCTCTTTGTAAGGTTAAAGGTTGAATTATTCAAAAAACCATTCGTGGTAATATTCGGATTAATATTGTTTGGTTAATGAAAATAATTGCAATTAAGCCCAGGATGGTTTAATATTATAATACTTTTTATGGTTTTAAGCTTTTAAGATTTCCTCCTGACATCATTTATGATGTGTCACCGGGAAAAAATATCAGACTTTGTATATGACAGATACATAATTTTGCTCTTGAATTGTAAATATCAGTCACATTTAAATTTAATTCGCGTTCTTCGCGACACCCGCGAATGCCCGCGATACAGCGACTGCGAGATTAGGAGTCGGTATAAAACAGGAAATGATAGTGGTAAGGGCCTAGAGTTCACCCGGGGAAGTACCACTGCCCACCACGGTACTTAGTATCACTTCTACCGTCATAATAAATAATTGCTTTAAAAGCACTTGTATTTTAGATAGAAAGGTGTGGAGCCGGTTACACTTTTTAGAAACGATCTCAGTGCTCAAGGGTCCAACCAACACATCTGTGACCGAATTAGAACGAAGTTCTTGAGTCTTGTACTGGGTGGTGAGCCTGTTTATTGCTACCTTAATTCCATAAAAAAAGTAACCAAGCTATAGATTATTCTTATAGATTTATAATATAACGAGCGTAGTAAAGTACCGGCCCTGATTAGTGGTCGCAACAAATGACGCGTCTGATGGATGGGCGCGGGCGGGCCCCACCTGCTCCTAATGTTATATTTTGTTAATGCTACACATTATACCCGCTGTCCTTGTCATCGGTACGCGGTTGGAGCGGGATGGAAACCCCTGAAAAACGTCAGAAGGCGCTTTGTCCTTTTCGGAATTATATAGTTAGAGGAGGAGCATTATGTTAAACAAATGACAGTCACTTACTTTATATGCTGTACAGTTAAGTATGTATATTAAGGCTACGTAGATACCTTCAAGTCTTATTTTATTTATTTTTTGATTTCAGCCCGCGGGCGTGCTGTCATGGTTTTGTATATTTAAATCCACTATACCTTACATATAAATAAAATACAAGTGTCTGCTTATGATTTCAACATAACTTATTTACATGATACCTACTGAAATACAAATTTATTTGGGATTTTTATTGGATTAATGGGAACTTTGGATGGAAAATAGAAGAAATTTTAGTACAACATAATTCTTATCCCGGAATTCCCTACCAGTCGGGATTTACGCGGAAAAAATTCTCACGCCAACGAAGTTGCAGGCATAACTAGAATGTTCAAACAGGACACAAATAGGTATTCTCATCCAGTATAATTCACTAAGAAAAGTAGGTACCTTATTAATGTTCAGTTTCTTCGTTTGAATGTTAGCAGACATTTCTTCTTTCTCGGCTTTAGCTCAGGTGGAATGGCACCCAAATCTGCCTCTGGGCTGCACTGACCACTTACCATCAGGTGGTTCGTCTGTTCATATATCAAATACTTACAAAACGTAATATAAAACTTAATATATAATTATAATTAAATGAAAGTAAACAAAAATAATTACCAAGCTACGTTACCATTAATGCGTTCGATTTAATTAACCTTCGAAAATATGAGCTTATTATTAACTCGATAATGAGGGTTTTGGAATTTTATTAATTGGGATTAATTATCGACAATACTGTTGTACCGTGATAATTATAAAAAAAGTATTCATTTACCTATTAAAAATAAAGTATTAATTATAACTATTATTAACTATTATTAATAAAGTATTCATTTTACCTACATATTTTACAAGAAGAAAGTAATTATGGTAAATCTAGAAAACTACTTTTATTTAACAAAATACCGTTAGTTTGTGTGTTAAAGTATTTTTATTTTGTATATCTGGCGACACAGACGATACTTATCGATACAAGGCGATTATTTTTTTAAACTAGTGCATAGCTTATAGAGCTAGAGCATAATTTATATGTCTTACTGTCTACTGTGACTGTGACTATTACAAAGTATCGTAATTTAAACACTGAGATTCTGAATCGCCCATCTCAAATTCGTTCAAAATTATTATTATATGTAATTTATTTTACATAAATTGGAAAACAATTTACGTCCCTACTGATACACTGACCGATTAATATTCTCAATAACATTAACTGTGAACTGGACTATAATTATAACCATCCTAGTCCCGATTTCAATCTAGCTCAGCTAGGTCTGACACATGTGTCATGGGCGGCAGCGAAAGGGTTGTGCTTGCCTGGTCGTTTGCTTACTTCTCCATAAAAACCGAAGGCTTTTTCTTTGTCAAATTATTTCATAGGGTAGAGAAAAACATTACTGTCAAATAACCCTTCTAATTAAAAAATAAACGAATTCCCCTTAACATGCTAAGAGAAATAAACCCCTTAACATACAACAAAGTAAACGAATTGAAAACGAAGACTAAGTTCCAAGTAGAACAAAGTGTAAAGCGGGTTACACACTGCCATTATTTACGTCCGGCCGTCGACGGGTCGCGTCGATATATTATTCGAGGGTGTCGTTGTGAGCGATCGCCGGGACTGCTCGATGTTGCGAGTCAGTTGATCGATTGCGCCGCGACTCGCGACAGCGATACTCGCGACGCTCGATTTCTGCTCGTAACTGTTGCGAGTGGGCAAGGGCCTTGATATGCGTTCGACAATGAGTTTACAAGTTGTTGTTAGTTACTGCGATTGTTATCCAGGCTGAATAAATTATTCAAAGGAGATGTTTCATTTTGGGCGGCGACTTTGTACATTTCACCACAAAAAGAGAAAAATATACTGATTCACAGAAAAATATCAAAAAAATTATTAGATTAGCCGTTCTCTGCAGAGAAATTATTTTCAATAAAATATTTTTACGCACAACAACATTGGCGGTTCCATGACTCCGAAATAGAGAACTATCAAAATAAAAATAAATATAAACGTGTCTGTTGTCAGTTATTTGAATGATGAGCTCTGAAGTTTACATTTTTCGACATTCCGAATGACATTGAGTTACTTTAGTATTCCGAGTGTTTCTTTGAAGTGAACAACATTAGTGCTATTTATAGTGATCAAGTGAATATCTACCTAATAATATCTCAATGCCTACGGCTTTGTTTTTTGGACTCCTGAATCTCGCAGTACTTGTTTACCCGGCTTTCGTTTTATGGACCTCGATTTTGCTTGTGATTTGGTTTTTTGTTGTTTCCGTTCAATAGCTGTTGCGCATACTTTTTAAGGTTTGTAGATCGTCTCATTATAAGACAGACAAATATTGAGGCACCGGCTTCAGTCCTGGATGGCATATTATTAATAGAAGATGGTTGAAACATGGACGTATAAAGAGAATAAAATATGAATAAATAAAATGCTGTTTTTTATTTACTTCTGTCGTATCTAATATATTTAAATACAGAAATTGCAACTGCCATACAATTATCCAGCTTCACTTTAGGTTCATACTTATTTAAGTATTCATTGGCATCATGATTGACATAAAGTAATATGCGCGTTTAGTAGTTGGCGTTTCCAAACTGCTTTCAGCGTCGATTCAGACCGATCGTTACCTATGTCGATATCGTTGACGATCGAATATTACATTATATATCGGAGTCTGAGATCTCAACAAAAACCCATGCAAACGTGAATATCGTGACATTAATTCGACTGCTATACATTAGCAGTATAGCTCTTGGAGATCTATCGTCACGATTTTGTTCGGATTAATCGAAGCGACGGATTGCACCGTTTAATTAAATAAGAAACGCTTAATAATGTTAATAATAAAAGACAGATCCAACAAACCAAATCCAAAAAGATCGTCGGGCTTATATTTTATATTTTATCATGCATTGGACATTGACACATGTTGACACTCCTAATATGACATTAGAATAAATCAAGTTTATCAACGTCATCAGCAGTCGATTTGTCCACCATACTGTCTCAGTGTTACAATAATATATTATCCATAAATTGAATTATTGTCGCCAAACTAAGGTGAAATCAAGAATTTGGATGATATGGAACGCTTTCAAATAATATGAGCTACTTCCTATTGAATGTACAGTGTACCCGCCCAGGCGCCATACATTTCTGAAACATCTCCTTTAAACAATCTCTATCGCCTTTTCAGCCTTGGTCACAAATGCATCGGAGATGCCTTTGTTGTTGTAGGCATCCATGAGCGATGCCCACGTTTACTACTCACTATCAAAGAAATCACATTCGATAAAGGAGAACAAAGATTTTATTCGTTGCGCGTCAAGATGTGAAAACAATGTGAAGGATAACATTACGATGCGCACGTCATGGCGCCCACAATAGGAGCAAGCGAAGGGTTCACCGAGTACTACCTTGTTTACAACCTCAGCCCGCCATCTTTGTTCTTTATTAGCCCGGTTCATTTGCCGTCATGATACACAGTTTATGGAGTCACGTGTCCGTTAATGCATCAGATAGCCTCATAACCATACAGAATTAGTCCAGTCAAAATAAAAATTTGAGTAAGAAAAATTCGCATAGAGCTGAAAATTGGTAATGACTTAATCAACGTCTCTATACCAATTTTCAGCTCTATGCGAATTTGTCCTGCGTTACAGGCTTTTTTGTCTATTTTGACTGGATTAAATGTACAATCTCATAGGTTAGTATGGAAAGATTTGACTAACTGTCATAGTATGAATTTTGTAACATTGCAACATTTTTCACATTGTGTTGTTTATGGTCAATGGATTACTCCGTGCGTATAAATAAAGTGTTAACTTATGTTAAAAAATCATACTGTGTTATTTGCTGTAACTTAGAGGTGAAATATCACCAAACACACTCTTATATAGACATCCTCTAACCATGTACGTCGCTGCAAATAAAATATTCATAGTTTAAGTATGTTTCGAGATTTTCTATTTTATCCTTTAGCTATCATAAAAATTAAATAAATCACGTCAAAACGCCAACAATAAGTCTCAATTTGGATACTATTATCCGATATCAAAGGCCACCTACATTACACTTAAGTTGTAACCCAACACCTTCATAGCTTAGGTACTAAAATCTAGTTACAGTACATAAGCCAGGCCTAACCGTTGTTAATATTCACGCCCATCGTGCTCGGAGCCATGTCCGTGCATTCCTGTGAGGTTTGATACTGTATGCAATCTAGCGCGGTATTATCTGTGAATTAATCAACCTCGCCTCACTGCAAATAAGGTATGGCTAGGTATAGCGTGTAGCAAACTGATCCTATGCTCACCTGCTCCCTGTATATTATCGAGAATTCCGATTATGTATAGTATGGACCTACGTGGAATTCTATCAGCACATAGTGTGCCACTATTGGGGTAGAGTTTGCTTCCACTTTTACCTTGGTTTTTGGGCTTCCATTGAAAAATGGAGTAACTCAACACAATTCTATTTAGTGTGTTATAATACCTGTAAGTTTAAAATTTTAAAATCCCCCAAAAAATCCTCTCATCAGTAGTTGATAGTTCTATTATAGTTATAGCTCTATTTAGCGCTATTTAGCCTTGCACCCTGCATTTCACACCGTGAATAAAAAAAATCCAAAGACGAGGGAAAATACTCCTCGATCCATTCACATACGAAACCTCACCCCTAGCACAGCCTGTTAGAACTTGACCAATGTTATGTATATTTATTACCGAGATAAATTCCGGAATATCCGATGCAAACCCCGGCGGTAACCTTTGTATGTACGTCGATAAGGCTGCGGGCACATTGGGTACATCCGGCCCGGACCGGACGCGGCGATACACCGGGCTAGGGACCCCGGTGTAGCCAGGCGGTAAATATCATTAAAGTATCAACTAATAATATACGTACACCAATTTCTATAATATATTTAATAGAGTTGTTAATAGAGTCGATAAATTTTAATTTTGAAGGGATTTTTTTTAAATTGATTTTTTTTAATATTCAAGGGAAAATAGTATCCTATTTCAGTCAGGGAGATATGATACTTAACCAACTCAAAATTTAAGGTACTATTGCTGGGCTCTGACATCATCTCATAATGTGAGGGGTATATTCCAAACTCCACCACGATAGTCAAATGCCAGACTTAATTGACAGACTTAAGGACTGTCAGACTTAAGGACTTCGTACACAAGTAATAAACATTATGGATTCTCAGTTGTGCATGTTTCCTTCAATTTATTCTATTTCTACGAAGTTTTCCTTCATTAAGGCAAGTGATAAAACATTTCTAATTGTACTGATTTAAACAAAAAACGTCGAATCCGACTTTCCTCTTCGGGACGCCATAGTTCAAACAACATGACTATCATCACTGCTTGACGTATGAAGCTCCTTCACCATAAAATTGTACACATACATATGTTTTATTTTATTATAATTTATTGCAGCAAAGGACTCCAACGAAAAAGTAACGAAGTCACACGAGTACCATTAATAACATACGTAGGTACGAGCATGTAACAAAGTTTCATCAAGAGGTTCGTACGCACATTTTAATTAAATAACTCCATGCGCTGACGGCGGGCGGGCGGCTCTCGCTCGCGACAGACCTAATTAAAAACTGCAATTACTTACGCACAATCCAGTGTCATTGACGTTTGCATGATTGTCATTTAGTTTTTAGTTGACGCTCGTCGGAATATTACTTGTAAGCAAGTGGCTATAAGAGCCAGGATGGTGAGGGCGTGTATAGTCGGTTTTGCTCACTCTTTTATTTTTATTTAATAACATTTAGCTATGAGACGACAACTACTTAGCCATAACCATACAACAAAGTAACGCCAAAGCCGCCATGGATGCATTCCCGGCCAGCATAAAGGTAGAAGAAACTAATGGAGTCATTGGAAGGTTGATAAAAACCAGAAGGCAGTAGCTAGCCAATCATTGTGGCAAAAAAGGTATAATTCACATTTATAACATTTTTAGTTGCAAAAACAAATAACTCACAAACACACACATCCCCCTAATAGGATTACCTGCACCCGCAAACGAATATCACAATTATAACTCACTCAGTCATACATTTATCTTTTTAATGTCACCGGAAATCGAATTCGGGACGCCTCACTACACCGACATCAGCAACTGAGTAATGTGGTCATCAAGAAGAAGTTGTTTCTCGTACGTAATAAAACGAACGACCCGCACTATCAATCTAGCGCTCCCCTGGACGGTTCGACATTAAACAAGCACTTAATGCAATCTATCCCCATCTGCAGTAGTACAATAAAAATCCAGGAACGAGTTTACCCTTAAAATCCCAAGAGTTTTTGCATTGACCCACTTAATCCTGCACTAACTTACTTGGCTGGCTCGAGACGCTACGTTGTAATCTAATACACACAAGTACGTACCGTATAAATTAGGCGCTTGTCCTACCGATAGCGGATTTTTTAAATTAACGCTTGACTACAATCCCATCCATTCCATTCATCCAATTACGTGAAAGACGACCCAAAGGCGCAATGGTTAACAAACCAGATCGCTGTTCCAAAGGCCCTGGGTTCAATTCCCAACGAGGCAGAAATTTGAATGATACAGTACAGAAGGAGGATTGAAGTTTTTCGCCCAATTTTGGAATAATTCAAATCAGATAATTTAAGTAACCATAGCTATCGAAGTTAGTTATTTATTCGCATGTAGTGAAACAAGCGGATTAAGTGGTCGGCTCATGGCACGAGCCGTAAGTGGTACACAACTACACACCAACAAATCAACCCCTTACTGCACTTACATAATATTTTCCTGTGTAAACCCTTACCAGCTGAATCTCTTTTACTTATAACATAACTAGGGAAACATTATGGGATAATATATTTGCAATTTGCCCAGAAGGGTTCCATAGCTATCATCTTTATATCGAGTTGTCGCAACTACATGTTACATGAAAACTGTTGTTGTGGTGCTTATAGTAGATATATGTATGTATGAGAAAACTATAAAAAAGTCTGTCAGCCTGGGATTTTCTTCCAAATTATTAATAACTGTTTCCTTGTCCACTTAGCTGGGCGATTTAAAATTAATATATAAACTACCATTAGCCCAATCACATGTTCTTCCTATATACCAATTTTCCTTAAGATCGGCTCAGCCGTTCTTTAATTCTTGCTGGCCATCTAGAAAGATAGACAGGAAAAACGATAACAATGTTAAATGGATGTCGCCGAGTCATAAAAAGAATATTTACTAGAACGTTTCCAAAAAAAACTAATCGTCGGTGATCATTCTGCAGTTTAAATTTCATAAGCCTATCTTAAAAGGAAGCATAAATAGAAGAGACAAGAGAGAGAGAGAGAGAAAGAGAGAGACTTCTCAGAAGCGGGTAAAAGGTTTCGTGTCAAGATGCGCGCTGGATTCAACCTAACATACACGCCTAAACGTCAAACTATGTGCTTTACTCCACGTTTGTCCCATCTATAAAAATTATTTCACACTTGGAAAACACCCGTCCAAATATTTTCAGTTGTTTCTGCAAAACTACAAAGTTCACGTCATTCAAGTTGTACGAGTTCCATATTTTCTCCCGACTTTAAAGTCAATTCTTTACACTTTCTATACGATTTCAAGTTTGCGCACGAATGCACTTAGCCATTTTATAAAAACCTATGAAAGTATAGTTGGTTTCGTACTTTAAAAGTATTAAAGCACTTACCGGAGCTGAGAAAATGGAGTAAGACTTCGTCGTATCACTATTTTAATGAAATAAATACCCTTAAGGCTTGTGTCGATCGTAAGTACGCAAAGTTGCGCTAAGTGGGGCGTTAAGTTAGGGTTTAGGCACCCGCATTCCATATTTATGCTAAAGTTTCATTTTCGCCTAAAACATTTAGAGAAAATTTGGTAGCAATTTTATTAGTAGCAATCTCGCGACGCAAGTGGTGCCATATTAGATGTGAGGGGATAAGGAATACATTTAATAAATAAATAAATAAATAAACGCTAACACACTCATACCCCCGCAGTAGGTTACTAGGTACCTGTGTCGCGGGTGGCATGGACTACACATATAACACATCACAATTACACCCATGACCCGAGTACAATTAATATGTATCTGTCACATAAATATCTGCCCCGGCCGGGAATCGAACCCGGGACCCCTCGCGTCGCAGGCAGGGTCGCTACCAACTAGGCTACAGGGTCGTCAAGTGTGAAACATTTGTGAATATATTTTTAAGTGGGTTGTGGTACTATCTTTTTCGTGGCATGGTAGCAGCGACTCCTACACCTCACGGACTGATAATTCAAGTTCGAATCTGCATGCAGAGTATTATCACAAATTAAGTATGTATATTAATATCCTACACCACCTACAGCCATAAATCCGGCAATACACAAAGTTCTTCAATGGTGTGTTAAGTCTGCCAATACACTTCAAAATTGCGATTAATCATGACTTCAGTTTGTCAAAGGAGGCCTAAGCTTTTCAGGGGGTCAATTACGGGTTTTTAAAGGACAGAACGACAAAAACGTCTCCATACAAGCTCAGCCCACCTCCATGTGACTTACGGCATCACGGTGCAGCGAAGCGACACTTAAAACCACTCACTGCGAAAATTGGATTACATTGTGAGCACCTACAGCTAACTTTGTTGTCCCGCGATGTTGGTAATGTAGGCCGCCGGTTTACGACTGCGGCCCGCGTGTACCCAACTGCCTCACCGAGTTACAGAACAAGCAGTCGCGAGGAAATATACTTTACTAACTGAAGTTGTTATGATAACAGTTGATAAACGAACGGACAGACGTGCATAATCGCCTTTTCCTACCATGTGCTCTGATTACGGCACGCTGCTGAAGAAATGGCGCGGAAACAACAGCAGTTTTCTTTATTAAAGACCGTTGGGCTTTTATTATAAGTAACCGAGAATATGGAATTGCCAGCTAAAAACAAATTTATTTCTTGTCACTCACAGGGAAAAATTATTCAATCAAAGGAAAAATAATTCACATGACTATGCTATACTCACAGTAGCATGTAACTTCAGCGTGCGTCAGAATAGTGTTTGTTGCTTACCTGAAACAAAAAATATATGTTGTTATTTCTTTTATAAATAACATTGATTATTACAATACAATAAAAGATGTGGTGTCGTGGGACACAAGGTAGGAACGAAGTTCCATCGGCTAATGTAGAATCGACACAATTTGCAAAAAAATCGTGCTCAATTTTATGTAGGTTTTCTTGATTTTTCTCTTAAATTTTGCTGATTAGTTTTTATTTAAGTACAGGAAAGTATAAATTCAGAATTTTAGGAAATAATAAATTACGTAAAATAAAAAAAATCGTAATTCAAATTATCAACTAAAATAACAAAAACACAATAACAATAACAAAATAACGAAAAGAAAGAGGGAGAAAGAGAAAGGTATTATACACTACTCGCTTGTGTATACGACTGTCGCGCCTGCGCACGTGTCATTTAACGGTTTTATTCCACGCATTTTTTCTTACGGTTTTACTGTCACATTTTTTTCAGTTCTGTCGCGCAGCAAAATCCCTATCTCCTCCAAGCCTGCCGTAAGGAACTTTGTTCCAATAACAATAAAATACAATAAATTCCAGTCTTAATATTTATTAATTACTATTAGACGCACTCGTTTCGTTAAGAAACTTGTTGCTCCTATTGGTTGTAGCGTGATGCCATATATCCTAAAGCCTTCCTCGATAAATCGACTATACAACACAAGAAGAATTGTTCAAACCGAACCAGTAGTTCCTAAGTTTAGCACGTTCAAATAACTCTTCAGCTTTATGTTAAGTAGGTATAAGATATTACCAATCGACAAGAAGCATTCTTGAACTGGAGTACGTATAGAACACTCTAATATTAATCCAGCAACAATACATACGATCGCAACGATGTACATTTGTAAGTGTTACACAAGTATACATCGAGCGCGAAGGCTTTAACCGCGCTGAAAGCTATGAAAATTGGATTACACCGTAAGCAGAGTGAAAGCACCTACAACTTCGCCGTCTCGTAATGTAAGTTAATGCAGTAAGTTGCCACTTTATTACTGTTACCATCGTGTTGGGTGCGGATTAACGGAGTGGGGGATAACGCTCCAGCGCTAACGCTTCTTGCGTTAGTCTTAAGACTTAGGTATAATAAACGAGCTGAGCCTCCGCGACTTCATTCGCGCATAGGAGTTTTTCCCGCGTGAATCCCGATCCCGCAGGAATTCCGGGATAAAAACTAGTCTATCTCCCAGTTAGAGTCCCATAAAAAATCTTTCAGCCGTTTCGGAGATTGGCCTATATGCACTGGAAAAAACACCTATTTTGAAATTACAGACACTCTTCAATTTTATTTATATATTTAAACTTTATGCACCATACAAAAAGTACAGATACAAAGGCGGAAATGCTAGAAGCATTCTCTCCCAGTCAACCTTCGGGCAGTGCGAAGAATGGAAAAAAGCAAATGAACAATAAGAATACTAATATTATACGTATACACATTGCTATACATATAAATAGGTACATGTATAGGTAGTAGGTACACAGATGTATAGATAAGCTGAAAGTGTTGTATGAAAATTGCCTCTCGGTTTACCCATGGCACGTTAGGCAGGTGCTATAATGTTAGGTCCCTGTATTCGTTTTTGAATATACTTACTTAGACCCTTCGCATTTAATCCGCTCCATGTAATTAAATTTAGAGGTTTCAAAAAGGGGTAACAAACAATCGGCTTAAAACGACTGCCGTCCTCATCTACTTATATTGATATACGATATATTTTTACATAGTATTATAAGATAATATTGACAACAAGTAAAGTATTGTGAAAATGGCAAAACCATCCTAGCCAAGCCATCCGGATCCATCGTCGTCAAATGGCTTCGAGTTTTAAGTAACACAGATATATGTATTATAATGTTTACAAAAGCTACTCGAAGTTTTGTACAACGAAAACCTTAAGAGCTCGTAGGTTTTAAACCAACTATGTTCTAGAGGGCATGACGTAAGCCCCAGTTATTATTGTTAGACAATTTTGGAGGCTTTCAGGTGGTGTAAGATTCTACGAACGGGATTGATCAATCATAGCATCATAAATGCGCACTGGAGAATCATGGCGGTGCGGCGCCTGTTTCAGAGGTCCTCTAAAGACTTACATCTAATAGTTAATATACTGTAGCCCTTAATATACTGTAGCCAGCCTTAAGTATATTTTCTCTCTTCCGTCATTTACTAAAAAGGACATATTATAAAAGTTTCATAATTTTATTAACATTTTCACTGTATTCTATTCTAAAATTCCTAAATAATTTATTCTTGACTCAATACAAAAAAGTTGGCTCTTGCTATTTGCGTATTTTTAGATATCATTCGAAAGTCCTCCTCCTAAAATTTAATTAACGTAATTAATTCGGCACTGATCATTTACTTCAAAGCCCGTTTTGTGCCCGCGGGCGCTTAGCCCGGCCTCTCTTTACAAATCGAATGATTAATTTAAATATTGAAATATTATGTACCTACTTTCTAAATATAATATTATCTACACCAACTTAAAGTAACGTCTTAAGTACTTAAGGCTTTTATTTGAAAATTAGCAATTATGTGTACTTTTTACGTGATACTAGCGGACGACCTCACTTCGCTTCGAGACTTGTTCTTTACCTTACAAATATCAAATGTTATCCCATTTTTGTACCATTATTCAGTGTTGCTCCGCACCTATTTTTCGTAGCGTGATGTAATATAGCCTAAGCCTTCCTCGATAAATGGACTAACCACTACAAAAAGATTTTTTTCAATTCTAGCCAGTAGTTCATGAGATTAACCCGTTCAAACAAATAAATAAACTCTCAAGCCTTATACTCGTAGAATTACTATGTAGGTATACTTAAAAATATTACTTCTCATATAAAACGTAGCGCATACTCAAAATCGGATGTCAAAAATATTACAGATGAAATTCAGAAATTGTTACATTACATACAAATAGAAAAAAATAGAAAAAACGAAAAAATTCAAAATACAGGAACGTAGGTATGATTTTTACCCATAGACGGGAGACATTTTCTGGAGCTTCACAATACGCAATCTTTCAGGATGAGACCGCTGTCCCTATTTTAGGCCGCCCCAATACGGCGAAAAAGGTTTTTTTACATATTTATCAAATACGTCTACGAAGTCTTTGTCCTGTGACCGAATAACGCACTAGTTCTATGAATTTCGCGAGTGAGAGGGAACATTACAAGCGATCTAGTGTCTACTATACAAAACAAACGAGCACAAGAGAACAGTCGCGATGGATTATATCCGTTCGTATTTACAATGATCGCCGGCGCGTGGAAATTACAAATGCAAATGGAATATCCTCCCGCTCTTACCCGACTACCTCTGTGTAAGGTAAGTGTACACTGCTGCGACAAATTATCTATAAATATTATAGCTTCGGTTATTTCCTCTACTGTATTTAGTTAAGAAAGGTTTCTAGTTAATTTCATAATGGTACTTGAAACTTTTCAGACATTTTGATCGTTGCAGCAATGACTATCTTCGACAGGATCAAACTAAACTTCTGTTCATTGAAAGGTTTAAACAGTAGCTGGCCTGTCAAAGACATAGACATATTTTTATTAATATAAAGTTGTATTATACATTTCTTTATTTCTTTCCTCTTCATTCTTTCTTAGTCGACGACGCATCGGTGATGCCCTTCGTATAACTTATATGTCTATACTAGGCGAAGGTGACTGCTTACCATTAGGTGGTTTGTCTTCCGCTCTATTAATGAACATAAAAACATCGATAGTTATCACTTTTTATCCATTAATGGCCTACTAATGAGTACGTGTAACACCTCATTATTGAGGAGGCCTAAGCATACTCCACCACGCTGCTCTAGAACGGATAGGTTGAGGACAACACCAACACAAGATCTAAAGTGACTAATTTAATCATGCCTAATGAGCTACAGATATCTTCCGCTCCAGTGTGCAACAGCCACGATCTTTGTTCGAATTCGATCGTTTATTTGTAGCGAATCGTGTCGTGACGTCTCAACTCCATCGATTGGTGGAATAATATTTTATACTAGTCCCATTGTACCCGCCATTTGTTTAGTGCTCTTTGTTGTTTCCGTCTTTCCCCGGCATCCCCCGTAATGAACCTTTGTGAAATCAACCAAGAAAATGTATCGTATATCGTGAAATATAGTTTTCTGAAAATAAACTCATGAATTTTCCTGTCCCTTCAGTTGAAGGGCACTGAACTTTGTCTACAAATTAAACCAGATTGTGTTTGGAAAAAACATGATATACCGAATTAGCAGCCTATCAGCGATGGCTTTGGTTTATTGAACATCTTGGGCGGGCGGTGATCAATATAACCATCAGAGGTGGCGCATCAGCTATACTTATCTTCACCGATGTAACATCACCAATAATATCATAACCTCTACATTTTGTATAGTTTCACTCCAAAAACCCATGTTCTACTCATAAATGATCATTTTAAAATTTACTTAAAAACTTATTTAGGAAAGTGCACTGCAATAAAACATCTCTGAGTACTGAGATTATCCGCGACTATCTCCAAATACCGATATAATATTTTTTTATAATTCATATCACGTTATCAATTTCCCGGGCAATATAAAACTCAGCCAGAATAGATTCACCCATTTGTGCCACTAATCGCCGTTGACTAAAACGCGGTCATTAGGTAAATTTGCACATTTTTCCATTTTCTTTCACCGCTCCGCTTCGTTCGTTTCTAGCGAAATAATAACATGGGAATATTTATAGCAGTAATACGAAACGAAACAAGCGCGAGAACCGAATACCGTGTAATCAGTACAGCGCAAAACGGCAATGGAGAGGAGGAACTGTGGAAAATAGAAAAGGAATTTAAACGAAATGCAAGTGCAAGGCAATGGCCCGAACTAGAATTGAACCAGGAGGAAAAGGCAAAGATTGTGAACGTAAACCTCTCCATTCTTTTTTATGTCCTAATATACTCTACTATTGTGCCACTGACCAACGATGGAGCAACGTGCAACGTTACCTCCAATTGGTCGCGCGACTGAGTCTCATTGCATTTCTGTCTCATTGCAGAGTAATTGACCATTTCTTTAACATTATATCGATTAAGGAGCGTAAAGTCGTCGGTCACAATTGTTACCGGTAGCAGTCGTTAAGCCATGTCGAAGGTCTTCGAACGGCCTGCAAACTTTCGATATTTGGGTTGGTCACCAACCCTTCCATCAATCAGCATTAATGCAGCGTGAGGTATACTCAAGGTCTTCTCAATGATGAGGAGAACCCCTTGATTTTGAGTGCACTAACTTAGTAAAAGCTTATTTCCTCCCTTCTTATAGGCACGTAACTGAATTTGCATCCGCAATAAGTTGAAATTCCGAACATCCAATCACAACTCAGTAACGGTCATGTGACTGAAATACCAATAGGCGGGGTGATCCCGGATACCATAGCTCAAACGCTAGTTGATACAACCGTCGAATAACTAATTCATCCTACATCCATTACTAGTAGTTCACGTCTAGCGTACAAGCTAGTGAATGGCACGCTTTATTCACAACGACGCATGACAAAATACATGATCAGAGTATTTCAGAGATATAAGTACAGCAGTTAAACGACAATCGGATCGCATATTTCAAATAAACTGCCGTTGCGAGCGATCCCTTACATAACGTCGTAACACTAGGCAAAGTAATACGAACGTTAAAAATTTTATCGTTCCCTTTGCGTATTTTTATAGCGAAAAAAAAAAGCAATATGAAATATGAGTGAAAGAGTAAAAAGCTAGGTAGAATCCGGTGGTCGGCCGACGGCAGCGGCGGATTTTCATAACGCGGGGTCTAACGTTGTTTTACGGCGCGGCGACACAGTTACCGGCCAGGTAAAATATTCCAACTGTGTTTAACTGCCGCAAACCGAACTAAGTTACTTCTGTTTTTCACCGTCGATGGATTCTTTACCTGCTGGATGGAGAGATACTACTCGCTGGCTGTTTTTGCTTTCATAAAACCATGTTTGGTCTCTCAGCCTTTTTCTTCAAATAAACAAAACGAAATTCAGTTTTCTGAAAACGATTAAATCATTCGGCCAGTCGACATTTCCAACTTCTGTCGGTGTTATTGTGACTTTTAAGCAATATCCGTTGAGTGCATATTATGTAGATAAGTACAAGTAAAATACATTAGGAGTACCTAAGTAGCTTTTAAGAAAATCGATTTCTGAGTTGGCGGAAACAAACTCATAGATAAATGAGGAAAGTTACTATACTGTACAGAATCGACCAGTTAAAGTTTTATTTTATGAATCCAATTATAACCCAAGATATAGTAGAGATATTCATGAGGGTACAAGCCGATAACAACAAGTCATATAATAAGAGGGACGACATATCATAAGTTCGGAATGTATCCAGCAGCGATCTGGGCGCGGGACTTCCGGCGTTTGATTCATGATGTTTGGCCACCATCCCGACCTCGGGGTCCCCGATGGAAATTCACGTGCTCTTCTTACTTATTATATTATGTATCGATGCTGTATCATTGATTGTAACGGTTGTCAAACGCGCTCCCGAGTTCTGTACTCCATCGAAGAAAGATGTGTTACTTATAACTTATAACTGATCTTTATTTAAATGAAACAAGATTAATAAATAAATAAAGCGTGAACATTGCATGGAACTATGATTTCCTTTATCGCATTTGTCAAAACCGAAAATAGCACCAAAAGTTACAATGTCTGTCAGGGCGGAGAATAACTACCAACCACTAGTAGGCAAGGTACCTACTTGCCCCCACTGCCCACTACGAGTACCAACTGGGCTATGGGATCGACAAATCACAACTTAATCCAATGAATAAAGCCTTACATTCCAATAGACACCGTACTATAATGAACCAGAAGAGAACTAGAATTACTGATCTTAATGTATAAATACATTTAAATTTTATAACACAATGTTTAGACATAAATACGTGTAGACATAAAATAATAGTTGTATCACACAAAAATAGCACTGCACTCGTATCCGAATTAGGGGACCGTAACGATATGAGAAAAAACCAGCAAATCGAAATAAAAAGGAAAGTAAAATTTGGGCGCAGCTGCGGCGAGCGTCGTATTAGACGATGGTTACATATTTCCAAATGCCAGAATTGATGGATCTCCGGTCCACGGTCCACCCTTTTAGTATTGCCGATATCAATCTTGGTTACGATGGCACATTTGCATGGGCCCGGCGCGGCTAGGGTTAGCATGTCTGAAGAAAACTATGCTTGGCTTATGGAGTAACAACACCAAATTTTCACGAAAAATGCCGAGTCATAAGGATATTAAAGCAAATACCTATATAATACCAACTCAGAAAATTAATGAAATGATCGCTCTGTCTAGGACTCTCTTTCAATTGTTCATTCAGACCACGCGCGCTCACGCAACTGGTGTAGAAGTTCAAAATGCCTGACTTATGTAGGTATATTAATTCCAGCTGGACGTTTGATGAAGTGGTAAAATACCAGAAAAATCAGGCGGAATCCTGGCATATGATAACCCTAGGCCCGACGGCCTCGCTGTCGGTTTAGTGCTCGCCGGCACGTTCGCCGTCGTATTAGTTACGTACGAAGGATGCGTACGTTTCATCTCGACGACACTTTTACGACGTACACATCTAGAAATCAAACATCTATGCTTTCTGTCGTTTTGATAAATTGCTTTATACAGAGTGTCCTTTCAGTTATACAGCAAAACTTAAATAGAAGATCCTTCAGGATGGAAATATCAGAGGTCAAATTTTATTAAAAGTTACGTTTCTCGATAATTTTTCGTACGCAGAAACTCCAACACGTGTCAAAACTGCAAAGTTTTCTATTGAAGAGATTAACTCATTACTTATTTACAATTACAAGTACTTTTTAACTAATAAAAACTAACACACATGTGCGTTCAGATAAATATTATTCATGTCTCATTCCTCTCGAACAACTTAACTAATACATAGATGTAACTACTACCACTTGCCACACGTACGTTATAAATATCAGTAGGTACCCTGAAACAAAAAGGTCGGACGTGAGCGGCGGCGCCCGATCGTAATGTTCTAATTAATTCCTCGGTTGCGGATTAAAGCGGGCGCGTGTAACCCTGGGACAATTAATAATGTGGAACAAAGAATTGGCAGCGGTAATGATATGGACGCAGGTGGGGCCCGGTGGGGCCCGGCTAATGAGCCCGTATCGAGCCGGGCCCGGCCACTTGACCGTCAATGTCACGGTATTATTGGCGTAGGCATGTATCGCTCTCGCCGAATGTCACTCGGTAAAGGTTAACGTTATACATAGATATTGTTCACTCGTTAAAAAATTGATAATATTGTCACCGGAGTCGTAGCTTCGAAGACATGATAATTATATCACTGTGAATACGTTTTTGTCAAAATCAATAGTTATTATTAATTTTTTTTATATTTATTTCTTCGAAGTAGGTTTTTACAAACAATTATCGAACGTCAATTAGATGGTTACATTAAATTAAGGTAAATTAGATGTTCACAAGAAACTTAATGGTCTCTTGGTATCAACATTATTAAATTTGTTTACAACTAACTAAAGGATTTAACTTCACAAACTGTTTAGAGTTTCGTCATTTGTTTCCAAAGGTCATTATTTTAACCATAAATGAACCTTATGTAAATTCATAATCATTATCATCATCATCATTATTATCATCATCATCATCATCGCAACCCATAACTATCCCACTGATAGGCACGGTTCTTCTCTCAGAATGAGAAGTGGCTCGATGCGATTTAATACTTAAAACGCACATTACTTCGAAAAGTCAGAAGTGCACCCCCTGGGATCCGAACCCGGTCCTTCCGAGTAAGAGGTCGAATGCTTAACCACTAGGCTTTCACCGCCTACTAACATAAATTCACCCTACATAAACAGCATTACATCCGCAAACGGGCTCCGCGAGGAAAAATATTCTTTGAGCATTTATAATATGGAAAGTCTACAAGACTATTACTTAAATTTTCCATTTTCGTGTTTGCGCGAGTGCGGGCCACGGCGGCCCGCAGCGGAAAGTAGTATTTAGTGCGTGAACATTTGGCACCCGGGAGCACGAACAAAGCTACGCTACTTTGTACTGGTTTCAACATTTTTGTGCCATTTCCTGTACCGTGCTCCGTGCAGATATGGAGATATTCCTTTTTTTCTTTTTTTTGCAGCCCATTGTTGCTCGTCAAAGACTTTGTTTTGATTTGTTTGCTGTTCCTTTTTCAAATGCAAAAGATTCTGGTTTTTCAAATATGCATGTATTTTTTCCAATCGTTCGTTTATGTAAAAAAATCTTGAAAATTAACCTACATATATGTATATACCATTGTATGTTGCTCCAAAACATAAATAATTTTTAAAAATAATAAGTAACATACAGAGACAAAGGTACTAAGATTTTTCACGCTGCTTCTAAAGTTAGTTATTTCATTATCAAAATAAAAACTGCATGAACCTTCATATAACGTACTATAATGTTAAATTTGTTTATATTGATATTTGTAATAATTTAACATAGCACAACTTTTAGTAGGTACCTATCATCATTTACTTCATAGTAGGTATATAACTATCTTCACGAGTAACCACGTACGTCTCACCGTGAAAATAATTTTTATTTTTCATTGACAAAAAAGTGTCATAACATCGCAAACTTACGAGGAATAACGCAAATAAAAGTATCGCATTCAAAATCCAAGAAAATCCGAAGTCACTAAAGGACTATTCCCACACCTCCACATCGCCACGCCACACTCCATATAAATTTCTATTTTCAACATGTCAATTTTGATTGATATCGGAGCCGCGCACTCGTGTTGACGGGACGTATCAATCTTGCCCTATTTGTATGCAAATAGCGAGTTACATCGTATTATGTAACGCGTCAAATTATACACATGGATTGTTCCTGTATAATTTCGACCGTGTTTCGCTTTAATAAACTTAAACTATGTGTAGCCGTGTTGGAAGCGGCGCTGATTGCGAAGCGAGGAGTTTGGGGTTCGATTTTCGACCAGAGTCAATGTTTACGTAACAGATAAATGTTTGTTTTTCTGTCATCAGTGTGTGTATGATGTGATGTGTTTGCGCTATCCTATAGTATGTGTACTTACCTCAGCACAGATGTCTTATTTCTTTATTTTTCCTGTTGTTATTTTGTCAACGAATTATTGTCTCTAGATGTTCAGTTACTCTATTTACAAAGAAGGTTGGCTTACGTAGCAATAATAATGCTACGCGCCGTTCCAATTACAGATACGTGTTGAAGTGTTTCGATATCTTGTGTGAGTACCTACAAAAATAAGTTCTATAATAAGAAGCACTTGTGTAGAAAGAGTAATATTTTATTTTATATTTCGTGTCGTTTCAGGTTACAGCGAAATTTCGAGGCACTGTTTTTATAAACATCGAGCACATGCATATTTTTTAATGTTCCACACGAACGTTTGAAGCGTTCAGCTTCTTCCATTATTCGTATTATAATTTAGCGATACGAGACCTAATTTTCATAAGGAATGCGTCGTAACTTCTCGTGGAATCTTAACTTATTGGTCCGTCATTTTGGAATAAGTATACGCAGTTTTAGAAATTATGTCCACACTCATTAGAGTTTAGAATGCCTACAACATTGTTTGCTGGTTTCGCGGTTAAAACTACTTTGTTAATTATTATTTATTTTGTTATTTTTGAATTAAAACTTTAGGTGGCACGTTTAAGCACATTTGGTCATATAAAAAACAAATTTCACATGAAGCAATATAAAACTCCGCTCCGGTTTATCAGATCTCCAAAAAATTATTACAAAAGTACTAAGTCGTAGATCCAAATGTTACAAACCACAGAACATTTATTTACATCCATCTCCATCTCCATCTTGTGACAATAGCTTAGCGAAAATATTACATTACTACGAGTACAAAAAGTACACGATCGATACCAAATACAAGGTGGATACCAACATACAACAATAAATGAAACCACGAGCCCTGCTTCATGCAAAGAACATATTACATTTAGTAAAAAACGTGGTGCGTACAGATTATGCAACATGTTATATAACTTCTGTTTTATAACACGTCCACACTATCTAACATTGTTGTCTAACAATGAAACATGTTACAAGACCGTACAAATTAAAACAACATTGTTGTATAACAATGTTATATGACAATTCAATGAGTATCATTTCTTAAAATATAGTATATAACATTGTTGCAAAAACTAATAACATGTTGTATAACTTGTTTTTGTAACACATAGCGTCCACATTTGTAAAACATGTTATTTAACTATGTTTTATAACATGTTTTGTTACATAGTCTGTACGCACCATAACATCTTATTTACAAAAATGTTTTGTTGAAACAAACTATCTAAACGTCAGTCACTAACTTTTGACAAGAGCGGCAACAATCTTCTGCTATTACAATAATAATTGATACAGCATGTTGAAATTTTGAATATTGAAAAAAAATTGCTGTGGCTAAAGTAAAGGAGGTATTTGATTGAAAAAAAATTTGGGGGCTTAGGTAATCATTAGGTACATAAAATTAAATTTATTGTTGTATGGTGGTAACGTTGTATAGGTACATCCAATAGGTAACCGTCGCACGCAACAACAACATTCGATCGCAACTCGCGCGTTATCACAATACTATATTTACAGCTGAAACAGAATAATGACGTGAATAAAGCTTCATTCGAATCGTATCAGCGTAATGCATTGAACCCCATCTCGTATTCACAGCCGTCGGGATGCGCGATACGACGCCCGCGGGGGCACATATCCTTGTTTATCCAATGACATTCGAATGTTTTATATGACGGGAACAAATGAACAAAATATCGACACGCGAAATATCGATAATAACACGACACGCGCGAGGTTAACATGGGAACAGTGGAAGTATGTATTTGTTGCAAAGCCGTTCAAACTTTTCTTATTTATTTTTGTTATCTCGGTGTTAACACCCCAAAATAAAACAAAGTTAAAATACAAGTTCGTTTGAAGTACCTACAGCTTATTATTTAATCACGTATTTATTATCTTTTCTCGCAGCGGCTCCAATAGCGAATATTAAAAGTCATGTACGAGATATATCTACATATAGGATCTATCTTCTATTCTCTTATCTATATCTTCTTCTATTTATATAATAAAGCTGTAACAGCTGAATGGTTTTCTTGGGACTTTCACTGGGAGATAGAGGAGGCTGTGGAGCAATATATAGACTACTTTTTATCCTGGAATTCCTGCGGGTTCGGGATTCAGGCGGGAAAAACTCCTATGTACGAATGAAGTCGCGGGCAACAGTTTGTTTGTAAATAAATGAAGTTGTTCTTCATGTCGGCTATAGATATACTAAGGCTACACGTCAACATTGATAGGTTTTGAAGATCTCGCACCAGAAAACAAAAATACAGAAGCGATCAAAGGGCCCTGAAAGACAATTTGACCCCCCGACTTCTCCCCCTACCCCACATAGAACTAGGCGCGGTGCTTCCCTTCCCCTACAAAAAAGGTTATCGCTTCAACTTGTTTGTAATCCTGAAATATATTATCACGACTGAGAACTAAAGATAAAGCCTCGTTTGTACGTGAAATGGAAGTAGGTGCTTCAGCAAATCAGTCAGATTTTCACGACTTTCGTTAAAGTCAATAGGCACTTAGGAAGTCACGTATGGCTTTTACACGTATGTTGTAAAGAATGTGCTTATAATGTTTATACATTTGTATCACGTAGGGGAGAGCGGGGTTGGTTTTAACGGGGGTAAGAATTAACAAGCTTATTCCCGCCAAACGGCAAGTGTTATAAAGGTGATACTCGGTTTGCAAATATAATGTATGCAGCCAAACGCATCCTGACTTATCAATTGCTGGCCGGCTGTCGCTTGTAATAGTGGTGCGTAGCGACCTCGAATTGACAGGTAAACGAACTTTTTTTGACATGCAATAAATTGATTTGAAACTAAATTATCCTTGGAATTGATTCAATATTTATGCTAAATCGTAGTCCATTTTATTGACTATAACACTATATTATTTATTTGTAATTATTTATAATAATTTATTTTCTGTAATTTTTTAAGTACAAAAAGTGATCATGGGGCTAAAATTAACAAAGTGAGTGGGGTAAGTATTAACAAGTTAATACTTGCCCTGTGTATATGCGATAATAGTCAATTTTTTACAGAATGAAAAATTACAAGAGAAAGAGTATAAGTCCACGTCTCAAGAAGTATTTGAGCTTGCAGCTAGGGAAGTTCTTGAAAGTAACATAAAATATAGAGATGTTGCTGCTGAATACGCTATTTAATTTTGTCATGTGACGCTGTTTCAATACGTAAAGAAAAAAAAGGAGGGAGCTTCTGTGCAAGAGGGGTATATGTAGAGTCGATTATTAATTTAATAAAATGTGCCAATATCTATTTTCGATTGTTACCTGATGACGTATCTGATGACGTCAAGAAATTAGCCTACGAACTAGTCATTCAAAAAGATAATATTCCTGAATCTTGGAAACGACACGAAAAGGCTGGCAAAGATTGGTTTGCAGGTTTTATGAAGCGTAAGCAACATTGTCTATTCGGAGTCCTAAGGCGACCAGCTTAAGCGGAGCAACATCCTTTAACCGGACTAATGTTCATTTATTTTTCCAATAAAGAAGTTCAACAAATATATAATTTTCCTCCGAGTAGAATATGCAACGTGGACGAGACTGCAGTCACAACGATGCAAAAATCCAAAAAAAGCGGTAGCTCAACGAGGTTCCAAGCAGGTAGGGGCAGTAACATCTGCAGAACGGGGCACTCCTGTCACAATTGCTGCAGCAGCAAATGCCATTGGCAATTTCACTCCCTGTATGTTCATTTTACCACGGATGAGATATAGCAATTTATACGTTATAACTATGATTGTTAAAATTAATGTAATAGTAGAAGAATATTCCTTCAGTTTCTATTACGAGAAGTACTGATTTGTTTAATTCTAAAGATAATAAAAACGTTTCTATTAATATTAATGGTATTTTTCTATCTATTTGATCAAATCTATTCTCTGTTAATAATTACCCCTTATGTTAATACTTACCCCAGCTCTATTAATATTTACCCCATAGACGGGGTAAGTATTAACAAATGCCATTTTTTGTTTGTATGCTTCTGATTCTTAAAGTATTTATCTGATTCATGATTTTTGTTACTGATATCATAGCTGAATAACCAAAGGAAGCTATGAATAAAGAACAAAACAAAAAAGTTCATTATTTTTAAAATTATACACCATAATGCAAAATTTGTTAGTACCAGCCCCGCTCTCCCCTACACTATCAATTTTATTTGAGTATATTCAATCAAGTCATGAATTCATAACTAAAACTACCGAGATGTTTTATTATTTTATTATATGTTTATCTAAAATGAACAATACTGTTCGACTAACCTTCGATTGTCGAAAATAAATAACTACATAAAAATATTTAAACAGAACACAGAATTATTCAAACCTTTTGATTCCAACCAGACAAGTGCCTATCATCAAGAAATAACATTATGAATTCAACGTTGGCTGGAAGGTGAAAACGGCTACGTTAGAACGCAAACAAAAGGCAAATTTCATGCAAGCGGTGCAAGCGTCTACTTTGCTTGCACACACGGCCCTTGGGTAAACAGTTTTTTTTTGGATTCCGCATGGAAAAACGAAAGACGGAACAGTGATCTTTGTTTGCCACAACCAAAATTTTGCGGTAATAAACATAATATGTATCTACTGTAAAAAGTTGATGCTGCCGAATATCCTGTCGTAAATATGTAACGTGAAAAAGGTTGCCTATATTATTCAGGTCTTTAAAACACATAAAGAGCTAAGCACCTCTCTACAGACACGCCAAATCTTAATGTTTTTAGTTTTTTAATCAAGTCAAAAACATAATAAAAAAAAATACGATCACAATTAGTCACCAGTCACCATATCATTCCATCGCCTAATTCACCTTTTCTTAAAAGATACCTAAAATACATACCTAGTCCATAAAAGAATAAGAAAATATTCCGGGATAATTGCGGAACCCAACTCGGCGCGGGGTCGATTCTGTGTTGCCCGTTAAGAGATTATGCATAGTGATTTTTCCGTCGCACTACACGTTTGCCTCTTTGCTCTTTTTATTTTTTAAGCCACTTAAATCCTCTACTTAATACGGACTCGCAAGCTGCCGGGGATAAAGTAACGCTGATAGAAACACTTCTTTTACGTGTATTTCTGTTAAAGGATAACGTAAGAAGTTATCTTATTATTTAAGAAGTCTTATTCTTTTTTTTTGAACAAAATTCAAAAGTCATTAATGGCCCTGAGCATCCCCACCACGCTGCTTAAGTGCGTTTTGGTGAAAAACGTAGTGGTCAATCCAATCGTCGGAAGTTGTTACTGACATATCTTATCGACTTTTATCCAATATACAACCGATAGATAGTAACCGGGACCGACTTTTCTGCGTGCCCTCCGAAGCCAGGCCAAGAAATGTAGCCACAAACAGTCCCCTTCTGGCTGCGTCCATTGTTACATAACTCAGACCAATTCACATAAAAACAATCACTTTGGGTATTTAAATTAAGTCTTAACATTAGTCTAATGAATTAACTTTAGACAGCTTAGCAGCTCACAACAAAGGGTTTTTAGTGAGTTATAATGTGAGCGATAAAAGAAGTGGCAATAGCCATCCAGTCACCCATCTACCTAACGACCGCACCCGCCGATGCTAACTCCGTCGATCACTTAAGACTGACGTAATTCTCCATGCTAGGAGCGTTTCATTATTCATATTATCAAAAACATCACAACACAACGTATTTTTTTACACCTCGTTATTTTCGTCAAAATAACCAACATACGCTGCCGCAAGATAGGTAGTTGTTGATTAAAGTGCCACCTGGTGCTAAGAATATCTTAAATGATAACGTGCACTAACTAGAAGCCTATTTACTCTTGACTCGAAGACGCCCCCATTTAAATGGACGACAGGAAGGTATAATTAACTAAATTTGCATTTACTGCAATCTCAGCTAAGCGTTGCACTGATTAGAGCTTGCTTTTGCTTAGGCAATTATCCATGCAAAAGGTTAACTATCCTAAGACGGCTCCTCTTATTAACTTGCTCACCGACACTAAGATCGGAACGATTTTTTTCTTAACTACAAACATGGTCTTACCATTACCATTAAGTCATATCTTCTCCGGGTCGTCACCAACGCGTTGCCGGTAGGGAAGCGATGAAACCCCTTCTTTAAGGACGCATGTTATAACTATAGAAATACCAAAGCAAAAAATTCCATTTTAGGAGATGAATAACATTTAGTAAAGTAGATAATGAAGTCTATTTTAATATCATGAGTACCATTTAAGTGGGACGCTCCCAAAGAGTTCTTTCAGCAGGGTATCTGTCATCACAACCTAATTCCTTGAACCAATAGCTGGGTTTACTACGAGCACCGATGATTTGTTTAAATTCTAGTATGGAACTCAATAGGTATAAGTAACAAAAATAAACTACTAAAAGACTAACTTATAATTTTATTACCTACATCCTTTTCTGCTCAAATGGTTTTTTTGTGTAAGGCATGTGTTTTTCCCCGAATTTCCAACTATACATTCTTCAATTTATCACATGGTTCGAAACTATATGGGTTTATAAATGTCAAATGCTAAGACATTTCACCAAAATCTTCAGAGTAATGCCTAAGATTAGGGAGAGACGAACTTAGGACATCAATCAATGTCTTGAAAGTAGAAGTAGGTACAAGAAAATGCTTTGTGAATGTATAAAATGGGTTTTTAGTTTTATTAAAAAACGCTTTTACTGTTTAATATGTTTGCTGCTGTACAGACTAATACGCTTGTTAGGACTATGAACAATTAGATTTTTTTTCGTATAACAGAATGAGACAATAATAATATACAAGACAATACAGCGGTAATATACAAGGCCCTAAGGGAACTTTAAAGTTACCCCAGGTTTAATTTTTTTTGTCAGTGTCATGTGATTCTCTAAATTCAAAGGTAAGAAAAAGTCAGAAACACTTAAACTCGGAGTAACTTAAAGCCGCGTTTATTAATAAGGCCCCTTGTTACTAAATCTGCTGAAATATTTTCCGGAAATGTCATGCACAATCATAGTCGGTTTGAATGTAGCGGACACTTCCAGAAGCTGGTATTCAGTACGGCTTACGATTTTGTGGTGATCATATGCCCAAGCCTGCCAATCAATCCATGCTTTAATTGCTGTGCAGTGTTGGAAAAGTTTGACATATTTCTGACACTTTTGGTATAGGTACCTAGTTACCTACACGTTTAAATAGTTTGGAACAACGACAAAAACATTATTTTACATAGATAAGAGATCAACTATCTTTCTTGTCCTGTACTTGGGCGTTGCAGCTAAACTTGGCCAGTTTGCAACAACGGCGATTGCTCTAGCGGAATAATTATCGGTGAGGCAACTCCCACACTCCTCGCATACTTGGTACATGTGTTGAGAACTTGGCCTTTTGTTTGCTCGACTTGGAGAAAGTTCGCTCCTAAAGTGCAATACATCGGCGTATTTCTTGATTACGGCTATTAAAATTTTGCTTAGAACCATTTCAACAAACTTGGGTGCTTATGCGAATATCTGTATTGTCCGACAAGGCATCGTTTATGGTTCTTGTTTATTCCACTGCTGGGACTCATCTTCTGAAGTAAAGTGAAGATACTCTCGCGATAATGTTCAAAGAGATTGCACCGAGGACTTTCCCTATGATTAAATATTAGGACGAATGAAAATGAACTAGTATATCAAATAAAATAAATCATTTCTCAGTGGTGAGAGGCTTAAAGTGCGTAACATATTTAAGTGATCGTAACTAGATGAAAGATAGATAGATGGCAAGCGTCTTTTAAGAGTATATGCACTTTGACTAAATGTTAAGCAACTCTGGGTGTCGTCCAGTGGTACATTAGTCAAATACATCTACCGGACACTGCACTGGCCACAGGGTAACGAAATAGATTTTATATCTACATCCTCTCAATCATTGAAAAACATACACTTCGTTGCTAATAAAAAAAAAAACAACTCAGTTCCACATCAGACCCCAACAACACAGAATGCATTTCAGGCGTTAAAATCGTTTTCTCATCAAAAATTGACGCGTTCAAAAATAAAATTCAAATATGTAATTGAATTACACAACTTTTGTTTTGCAAAAAGAGTTTTTGGGCGCGCGAAGTGCCGGCCACGGCTCGGCGCTCGATGAATTATTCATAACATATCGTTATTTTAAAACATCATCGCTGTTTTCAACCAATATTCATTTGCCGTAATATAAATCAATATTTACTTAGGACAATGTCTCCCTATGGCAAGTAGGGGAGCATATTGGCTACGCGTGAAATAATGAAGGTTAGTTTTGCTGGGCAGTGAGCAATTACTTAGAGAGTTGTAATGCGCAAATAGTACTTACAGACCTCAGGAGTAACGAAGATATAATTTTTTAAATTATGTTGATAAAGGATAGGTATAACAATGCGATGAAATTATTCGTTTTGTATTAAATTAGCAAAATTGCTTTTGATTGTTTTAAAATCATTATTGGTAAAATTGCATGTGTGTTTTCAATAGTACTCCTAGTAAAAATGACGAGCGAGTGGAAAAATGATCCGAGGTACATTACAAGGATGCTGAAATACCCCAATTAACTGAATATCGATATTCGGAAGCAAAATACAAACTCTTTAACCAATCAAAGATGCAAATTTTTTTTCTTTCCTTATTGCTCATGTTTATTCAGTAGACGTGGAACAGGTCTTTTATGTATGGGAATGAAAAGGATAAAAATTCGAAACAATGCACAGTTTGTCTGAATAGTCGGTTGCAGTCTCGATAATTCTCGATTATAATAGAAGCGGTGCAAATATATGAAAATCGGTAAAGGACTAGTTTTAATTACCGAGGATTAAATCTGTCCGCGCTAGCATAATTACTTTTAATATAGAGTGATGTGGGCAGTGTTTCTGATAAACATAATGTTCGATTTTTTAAATAGTTTAGTGTTAAATATTTTTCTACTGTCTGTCTGCATGTGTCTCCCCCGTATTCAGCTACAACAACAATAGATTCGGTACGATTCACTACAATGCGTATGTCAAAATAGACATAAATGCGAAAGTAGAAAATAAAGTATGTTCCCAACGCATATGTCGTGAGCTTAATTATGCAGAAAAACTAAGTGATATTTAAAAAAATGTGAAAAACTTTTCCCATAAGTTTCCACGACGTACCTACTCGTATAATCAAACTAACAACTCGCCAAATTGGTTTATGTAACCTACTTTTAAAACTATCAATCGTTGTAAGTCAAAACTTTTCAGTTACAAGATTTAATTTCCCAATTAGAGAGAAGAGCGTTAAAAGTTTCGCGTTGCAAATGTTCGTATGAAATTGTTCTATCACATTCAGATAACTGCTCCAAAACTCTCGACCGATTGCAAAATTGTCGCAGATTGCATTGGAAAATAATACCTAGTAGTCCTAGTACGAGTATATATGTATGTAGGTATGGGAAACCAACTGTAGATAGAATAATTAATGTACCTAGCGCCAGCATAATTATTACTACTGTGTTGTTCGGTAAGGATATCTGCGTAACTGCTTTTTAAGTAGAAAGAAATATTTATGTGACAGAACCTCAATGGACAGAACTTAAATAACAGAAGGCTAAAAAAATATGATAGCATGTTTATTGTCAGAAACGAGGCAAATCATTTGAATCTGTCGAAAAGACACTATTTTATTTATAAGTAGCAATCAACAAGGAACTCTGGTTTTACCTTGTCAGGAAATTATTCAGTCTATTCAAGATCCTCTCAACTTCTCTGTAGAACACAAGAGATGCGGGTTACAGAAACCAGTAAGAAGCGATCTCAACCCAAACTTCATTACCGCTTAGGCTTCGTTCACAGTGACGAGCGTAAGCTAGTAATGGGGCCATAAAATCGGTGATTTTGAGGCAATGGGGTCTTGGTAGGTGTGTTGTTTATAAATCTATGAGATATTGTAAGTTTTTGTGGTAAGATGCAGAGTTGAGCGGTGACTACTCAGTTTGATTTATTAGCCAAGTACATACACATTTGATGTATCTTTGTAGTAAAATAATTTAGTTTATGCAGATTAAGATAAAAGTTTTGGAATGAAAACTGATATTTTTTCTTTAGTGAAGGTTCTATATTCCATAGAGATTCAACAGAGCTCACCAAGAGCCCAGGGACATTTAAAACAGTCATACACCGCGTATCGATAGGGCGATTTGACGATCGCTTTAAACTACACTATGGTGCGGGCGTAAACAGACTGCCGACGCGCGGGCAATGTTCCCTAATTTCATTTCGTCGTGCGCAAAGCGCGTCGGAATTAAATTTTTAACATCTTAAGGTTCATTGTTCTTACTTAGTTATCCGAAAAAGAATAAAAGAAGAATAAAGCAGTAACTCGCTTGAAATACAGGTCATATTATTTGATCAAAGAACTAGCATTTAGTGGTGGACATCTCATACGAGTGCTCTCAATTACCAACAGTTATAATTATAACTATCATCAAACGGCTCAGAAAAAAACGAGGTATCCGCTCATGTAATTAAAATGTGAAAAGAGAATGTTGCACGCACATAGAAGTGTCAGATTGGCTATAATTAAAAATTATAGCAAAAAACAAAGACGAGTGTAATTTTTATAAATAAAATGTGTTGCATTTACGGTAACTGAATATGATATCATTAATTAGTTTCAATATTACCTAATTTCATATACAAAACGGGAGACGGACGGTATAAAGTTAACAATGAATAAGTTTTGCTTTGTGAGTTTCTAAATTAAGTACGAGTAGTCACACCCGGGTCTGCTGTTGAAATTCGAGCGTCATTATTTTAATATAAGGTTTACTTCACAACGACTACTACGGTTAACTTTTTCTTACAATGCATTTGTAACAAATATTATTACATACAAAATAAAAGCTCTTAGCACTTGTTTTCTATATAAACTTCAACAATTCTGTATCTCATATCGATGCATTAAAAAAGAGTACAATATTTTTCCTCCTGTGATACCTACGGAATAGAATAGATACTCCAAGCTGGTAACTATTTCCACAATAAAATCAACAAAAAACAGTTGTGACACACAGAAATAAACACTGTCTTATAGTGTTCCAACATGCCACTTATTTCACAATTAATATCTGCAAGTCCGAGATTTTAAATTCCCATAGTGCTGTGGTTCGATGAGCGATAAATTCCCGCTGTAGTCGGCGTTCTCATTGGCAGCGGCGGAGGGTCGCCTATGTGGGTTAACTATAATCCCTAGTTAATTATCATGGAGCCAGGAGCAAGCGAGTTTTAAAACTCATAAGCTAGATTATCTTGTAGCTTATGTGACCGCGACTGGGTTTAAATTTAGTGTACATGGTCTTTTACAGATCCATAGGACTAAAAACAGAAGCGCGCCTGAATTTTAGGTACTATAGAGTTTTTGGGGCTTCCCCGTCGCGTCGTGGAAATCGGAAGGCGACAAAATACGGTTAAAATTATTCCATAGGACTGGATTATACTCGTAGGGATTTTTATCGGATCTCAAATTATTATACGTAATCTCATTTGAATGAGTTTAGCGGATTATGTGTGAAACACACACAACCTAGAGTTATTTTCGCAATTATAACATTAATGGAAGTGTGGATTGAAGTGCGTGCTGAGTGAGTAGTTATCCCTCCCACACATTTGACGCTTCAAGCTCACAATTTAATTACGAACTACAAAAACTAACAGACCATACATATTGAATTTTTAAAACACTTATTATATTATACGACTTACCTATATGAACACCGACTGACCAGTATACAAGCAATATATAGTACATGAACACTATATAGTACTTAACGCTAAACGCATCACTGATGTGTTACCGACTAAGACGAAGAAGACCAAAAGAAAGGAAGGAAAACTGACAAATCTAACAATCCCTAACATAAACTTAGTTAACCTAAGTCCATTTAGTACCGCAGTATATAGTAATTAACCATATTCTAGAATCGGCTTAACTATAATTTATGAGGTACTAAATTGTAATAGTTCTGACTGTTTATCATGTTCACATCGATATTACATAATGCACTTCGTCTGCGCGAGAAACGCATTATTTATTATGCGAACTACTCCTAGAATGTTCTTCGAATTATTAATTAGTTAAAATGTTTAGTGGCCGTGTTTAAAATCTTAAATTCAATCTATCACATCTAGTATGTATTGTATTAGACTTCAGATGGGCAAGGCCGCAAGGCTATTTTTATTTATGTAACTAACGTACCTAGTAAACATGCATGCAACAGGACCTTGTCGCTGCCGCCCATGACAACTGAGACCGACAAAGAACAAGACTCAAATCGAGACTAGGATGTTTAGTTTATTAGCAGATGGTATAAGAATATAAGTTGTTACAAGTAATACTCATGTTAGTAATTGTTAGTAAGAATCTCGTTCCACTTCGGTCAACGATGCTTCGCTACCCTTGAGGACGAAGATCCGCTGAGAGCCTACAAACATGCATATAACACACACACACACACTAAATGCTCTATCCTAGACTGACAAGAACCAAACATACTGTCAAATCTCTATTGGACGAGCAGCTTAAGACACGGGAGCCAAGTTTAACTGAACCACAATAATAATTGAAAGTTATTAACATGTATTGGAATGTAGTGTTAGTTGAAATTTATCACGTAGTAAATTGTTGTTTATTATCACCAATAGAGACAATACTCGAATCGTTTTACGGAGTGACAATAACGTGAATTTCAGATGAAGATTTGTTGATGGTGATGACGAAAGGAACCTGTGGGCATCTATAAATGTTGATTAATGAGGCCACTAGTCGACTAAGATCAAGAATTGAGCAATTAAGCCTTACAAATAAAATACTTACTATTACTTACTATTAACAACGCTACACACTCATAACCAGACACTAGGACTCCCTGTGTATTGGGTGCCATGAACCCAAAACACACAGACCAAGTATAGGACTTTAAACTCATCTTATTTTCCACCATACTAGAAATCGAACCCAAGTCCCTTTGGAAGTCAGCCAGGCGTGATAAACATTGCGATATTCGGGGCGTCAAATGTAATATATAAAACAATATTATCACTAGTATTCCCCACCTAACCCGTTGGCTTACTCCGCGCTCGCAATGTTATTCTGGTCCTGCCACGTCCTCGGGTTCCGTATTCCGTTACGGCCACTAAGTAACTATTTGCATACTCGTTTGAATATCAGGGAACGTTCCATTTTAGTGTGAATTTGTGTAGGTTTCGCGGCAATAAGCAAAATATTGAGAGGTAAGCCGCTTGATATTCGCTCCTATATAAACGCGGGGAATGCTAGTATCTAATGTATAAAAGGGTTGTGTTTGCTTCTACATATTATTACGCTGGATATAAAAGAAATGTTATGGGACATAATATTATACTAAAATTCTTGAACTAGATAGATGAGACAATTAGAGTGATAAAGCGCATTACGCATAACAATTATGAAACAAAGCACACTTTATGGATCGCAGAGTTTTGACATTACTTATTATTACTATTTTGTAGATTTTCTATGGTTTATTCCATAACAAGTGAGTTTTAGCTCGTTGTAAGGAAAACTCTTCCCTATAATCTGAGTATTTTCAGAGTTACATAGGGTATAGAGTCCGGAGCGTGTAACAATTAACTATCGAATATTTAATATTACTAAGGTTGTTCCTACCTTAGTTACATGAAATATCGTTAACGGATATAATATATCAGATTTTACAGTTAGCGACGAAGGTCTCACAGCGGGGTGCCAAATTATCGGACGTGTAGTTAATCACTTACCCGCTACGAACCAAAATTAATCCTTTTAGCGCATGCGACATTTCATTTATACGCCTAGGTTTACTTACATAGGTTCGCCGGAAATATGGTTTCTAATCAAGGCCATACAACACCAGGGTTAACATATATATAGGTAGGTAGGTTATAATATGGGCCGATGTTAAAGTATACTAGTAAAATTAATCACTTCGCTGGGCAAAATCTATTATTTAGTTTCCACAATCGACTTGAGAGTGATTCAGGTAGGCAGAGACTGTTAGTTCATCTCCAGTAAAAAGAGAAAAGAGGCAACTACTCAAATAAGCTTCACCAAAAGACAATGACATTAATTACGTACTCATAGAAAAACGTTTTTATTCCACACCATTCCAGCCGCGACACGATCCGTCTTGAAGCGAATCTTCTGTCGGCCGCTACGATGCACCATCTACGTAATGCGCACTGCGGGTTTTAATGCTGAACGTCATCATTGGACGTCAGCAATGTGAATCTAACTCCGGTGCTCAGTCCAATAAAATTGTGTATTTACATCGGCATCAAATACCACGATATAGACTGTCCTTTAATCTCGTTGCTAGACTTGGCCACTTCACGAAAGTCCACGATATCTGGCCGCAATAGACTGAAATACATAGAATGGAATTTGAATCCAACCATTAATGGCCCACTACAGATCAAGGGTCTATCTGTACAACACAACAGATTTAGAGCATACTGCAAACAACATTTTGCATATGCTGGATAAGACAAAATCCGTTAAAAGAGGATGTCTGCTCATTATAAACTATCTTTTAACCAAATTTAAATTTTTATACCTACGTCAAGAGATTTTCAATTTAATGCTGAGTATGCGGGTTACGTTTTTTAAATTATTAAGGTACCCACAACCCTTAGAACAAGACTCAAACAGGCATAGGATGGTTAGTCTAGTAACTAGACTCTAGTTAACAGATGGTGTTAAAATATTCGGTAGTTCGTTTATTCATATTCAAAAGTTCCACACGAAAAAGCAAATTGCGATGTCCGATACCAGTACGCTTATAAGCAACGCAGAGTAACGGCTGTTCATACAGAAATAAGTATGAATGAAACCAGCAGAATGATTTTCATAGGATTTGGATACATCTAACTAGTTATCATGGAAAGTATGATGTGGTGGACTCTCCATGTGCCGGACATGTTGCGCATCAACGATTAGGCTTAGCGCCAACTGGAGCAAACAACTATTATAATATTATAATAACTTCTGAATAATTTTTATTTTATTATTTATTTATCTCAGACATATATATCCATAATTGTGTTAGTATTAATTAAAATCTCTTAACCTATGTTAGTTTGCTTAACCTAAATTAAACTAGAACAAAATAAAATATAAAATACAAAATAAAATACAAAATACAAAATACAAATAACAAAAATTTACAAAAATAATAATGTATGTTTAGAAAACCTAAGCAGATTCCTTGCTATCAGCTTGGTAATATTATTCAATTCGTTGGCTGTTTAATATACGTACTCGTATAACGGATATCTCATTCTCATTTCAATATTTTTTTATATTCATGAATCGATGTAATGATATAAAATGGTTTTAGTATTCGTCAGTTCACTTCACAAATACTAATTAATAGACAGAACTAAACAAATAGCTCTTGAAGTGACACTCATAATTCCCAGAAATTCTCTGCATTTATTTTAAACATTCACGGATTACTCATTATTGAGAAATCAAATACACTCATACATACGGTATCGATTGCTCAGAACATGAGTTTTTAACTAAGACAAATCTGAACATGCTACAAATGTAATACGTCCAGTCTAAGACGACTCAAGCCCGACTTGAGCTGAACCGTTTATACAGTAATCAGTTGGAGCGTTATTAATGTAAGCAATATCGTAAAGTTCAAAAGACTCTCGAGATAAGGAGCTGCTTGCATAAGCGGGCACTCGCGACCTCGAGCACTTTCAACGACAGTTTCACCCGGACATTTTTCAACAAACAACCAAGACGGGGACGCCATTTTAACTTTAAAACAATGTTCGATCGAGGAGTGAAAGGATGTACGTTCGATGTGGGAAAGGCAATCATAATTTCTCTTTTCATTAAAGTATGAGCGGAAGAACAATCGTAGCTAATAATTCATCTTTTGTAATGAAAAAAATATATTTACTAGGTATGAAATCTTCAAAATGGTGAACATTTCGATAATATTATTAAAGTATGAGTATAAAAATAAATTCATCTGACTCCAATATAATTCATAACTAGCGCCTTTCATTCTTTAAATATGGATTTTGATACTAGTTTCTTCTAACTCGGTACAGTTTGAAATTACGATTTAGAATTACTTAATAATAGCAATAAACAAGCAAACACCTATCCTGATACACCTCTGATCATAGCGTACCAAGGTCAAGAAGTTTTCTTCTTGGGCTCCAAATGTATGGACGATGTAGTTTAGATATAGTAGATGAAAAAGATCACCATCTGATGTGTTCTGAACTTCGTAGAACATTAATACCTACAAGTAAACGCTTGTACAAGTGAACGTTGGTATTTTGGTAACCAGAAATAAAGTTTGGACGAGTATTTTTCCCAGCCCTCCTCAACTTATCTATTAATTTCACAAACAATATCATAACAATCAATTAACGCAAGCGTCACGAGTTGTGTGTGACATCATCGTTAGTATCCACAAAAACGTACGTGATTGCGTTGACAGCTGATTAAAAATGTGTCAATAGAGTTGACAGGGCCGACCTCATTACGGCGGCGACAGCGCGCGCCCTTGAAATCGAAATCAAACCGATATCATCTACTATCGGGGCGAAAAACTGAGGCAAGAAGCTCCCGGAACGTTTGAGCGCGCACTTTTTGCGAACGGGACAGCGAAGGGGCGTGGCCGAGGACGCTGTAAGGAGACGTTGGAAAAAGACGCTACTATACAACTTGACGTTATACACTACTTGCTATTGCTACTGTTTTAGCTCGCAAGGACTTTTTTCGACTTTCAAACAAATTTTCATTTCTTATACTCTCTGTATTGATAGATGTGTGAAAGTCATAATAAATATTAAGCCACTCTACTAATTTTAATTATGAGGGCTTTCAAGCACATTAAAAATGTTATGTATCTATGAGACCTAGTATTCATATTGGTTTCACCTTGGATTTTCTAAAATTAGTGGACGACTTTTAACCATTATTCTTTTGTTGGCTTACAAACCAACCTAACCTAACTAACTTTAACCTAGCGAACAGTAAAGTTTTATCCAAATCGCTTGGGTTGATTTTGTGATATGGGCCATATCATACGGCCCAAAAGCATCAAGGTCTATCTATTAGTTCGGGATAGGGTATAAAAATAAAAAATAATACCACTTACACACTGCCGCACACAAGGATTCCCTGTGTAGGATGTGAATTTAAATTAATGTTCAAAGTTGGTAAACTGTTTTTAATCCACTATTTTATTTTTAATTAACAATTTTAAGACAGTGAATAACAAAAGAAAATGTATGTTGTTCTAAAACTATCCCCAGATTGCTTTCGTTTTATCTGTTGTTCTTGCGCGGCAAACTTCACGTCAACGTCCTTTTTTCCTTTTGTTGTGTATAACTTTAGTGTATAAGTTTTTTAATTCCGCCGCCGGAGACCGAGAGGTAGCTAAGATAAGCAAGAAGTATAAAGGACAACATAGTAAAACCCAAGTAGGGTTTGGCATACACCGAGATTTTGAGATAACTTATTTTATCTACGTGAACGTATCAATTGGTTTTGATTTTGCCCATAAAAAGGTCCCAGTTGAATTTCCAGGCAGCGCAAAAAAAAATGTGATAGATATTTGTTCTCGGATCGTAGGTGTTATAGGATTGTACGGGATAAAAAGGGCGTTAAACTGAAACTAAAATTCTACACGGGCGATACTGACGAGAGAAGGTAGTGTAAAAAGAAAAATACTACCTACATTTACCTCAATTCCAATCAACTAAGCTATTCAATAAGTACCTAATTTCACATTAACTCTTTTGGAGCGTGTAAAGGAACTTTTCATATCAGGCCGGACCGCTTTAGCGCCGCGTGTATTAGGGTCCACGCCAAATGGCATATGTAGGTACCTAATGAACCAAGTTTACTTGGGAGCCAATATGTGTTGTAGTAATATTTGCCGGCCCTATCATTAGGCTGCTTCGAGCCTCAGAGTACACTAGGCATATTATTGTGTCTGCACGGTTGGCTTGGACTGGAAGATGTTAATATGGAACACGTTACACTTATAATGACTGTGCATTTAAAATTGAAAAGACCCCCGACTGAGAAAATTCTCTAATATTCATCAAATACCCGAACACATCTTCACAATATATAGCTAATAATTCTATTTGACGCTAATAAATCAATGTTATGCCAAAAAATGCCTTACATCATTTTGGAAAAGAGCTAAAACTCTTCAAACTGCCATGTAATACCTTTTAAATATAAAAATAAACAATAACTTTAAAAATAAATCATTAACAAAAATGCATTTTTCACCTTGCCATTTCATATGTCTCAGACAAATATACACATAAGTTATACTAAACACACCAAAGGTATTATTTAAACGCAGTAATAATCCAATTACTCCTTTTCAAACTCGGAAGTTCTACGAACGCTTTATCAGAGACGTGAAATCCATTCAATATTTCTTCTCGTTGACACAAATTAAATTACAAGCGCATTTCGTTTCACAAAGGTAATCTGGGACAAAAAGTGTCTAGGTGGATAATAGCGCGGGGTAATATTAATATTAGCAATGAATTCTCGCAAAGACTATCATTAGTCTCCGCGAAGCACGTCTAAGGGTTCGCGACTAAACAGACAGAAAATTGTTTAAGAAAATGTTGTTTATATCTTTAATTTATTGTTTTAACTATTATTTGTTCATGACATCGACCCCAGAGTTAAATTCAACGGGTACCTACGATGTACCAGGTACTCGTATATGAACGTAAAGAAAGTGCGGTGTTGACGAGAAAAAATGTTTAGAAGGTGATTCTTGACATTTAAGTTTAAATTTAAACTTCAGTCTCTTTAAATATTAATATTTGTCCATCAACAACAGCCACAACCACTCCGACAAGAGTGTACGACAAAGAAGAGACCTGTAAATAGATGGTACTTGAGGTGATACATGAATTTATATCTCTGGTGGTTCAGTAGGTATGCCCTGTATCGAAAAATCTCTTCCTACAATTGGTCCAGACCAACCATAGACCAACCGACACAAAAGCAGCAATGTGTCATAATTATGTTCTAGACCTTTTACTGTGCAATACCGTGCAACCATGCAATATATGTATGTACATTGACACAATATGAAGCGTTTTGTAGCAGTGCTACGTAGTAAGCGTAGCACTTGCTATACGAAATGTAGTGGCATAGTGTTGGTGTCTTTGAGAATATTAATGATTAATTATGCATTAATACATCGTTTAAATAATGTGTAACAAATCCATTATCCGTATTACATCAATTTACTCGCTGCAGTGCCAATAATATGACACAAAAGATATAAACGAACAAACATTTACATATGTGTAAGATGTCATCTTTTATACTTTTTATTGTCATGTTATATTTATCACCTTGTTGTTTGGATTTGCAAATAAAGAATGCAATGCAATGCGAATGCAAAGTACAATGCAATATAATATTATGCAAATAAAACCAGATACGTAGAAAAACTATTTATCTTTCGTAGTTAATGCTACGACCCTAAAGAGAAAATTTTCAAATACAATAACGAGAAGCCTTGACAGTCTGCGGTTTTCGAACTTAATAACGCCTCACAATGACAGCTGGTTTCTGAACTGAGTTAAATTAAATTGATTAAGCACCCATCATATCATATCATGTCATTAAACTAGAGCGAAAATATTTTCGCACTAAATAATCGCATCGAAAACCTAATTTAGTTGTGAATACCGCTCGCCGTTTAATAACATTATAATATAATAACAATGATTAAATTTGCGCGTGTGTTGCCGCGACAAACGTTGCCCACGTTTTGCGGTTATCATAAATTGTGTTTATTATAAAATCTGGGCAACGAACATTTTCGTAAAACGTTGAATTACGACTGCGTTTCGCGACGACGTTATCTGTAACAAAGAACGCGTTTACGTAACATTAGGGAGCATTAACACGGAAAAGCTTCCGAGAGGAGCATTGTTTACGTAAAATAGACGTAAATAGACGTCCGGCGTCTTTCGCGTCGGATTTTATCTCTTTGAGAGCGCGCCGGCGAGCGCCGATACCGACGCAAAAACTATTCAGCGCTCATCAACGGTGACACCTGTTGGCGGCGAACAATACTCTTATCCGCAAGCATTCTCTTCATGAGTGAAAACGGCCGCCTGAGCGATAAGCGGAGGGTCCCTGACGGCACGCACTCATGACGGTGTTAGGGTTCTGTGTGAACCGGACCTTCCTTCCATTTCTACCATATTGCTTTTTATGTTAGCTTTATTTTTAGTTGTTATAGTTTGTGATGACTGCAAATATTTGGTTACAGAAAGATGAGAAAAATTTAAACATATATAATAGGACTTTCTAAAATGGTTTCAGTTGTCTCAACGTGGGGTAACAGGATGTAACCAGTGAGATACATCCGTATTTTTGGAGTAAGCTAGAATTTATTATCAAATTCAATATAAGAAAACCTAAATAGAGTAAGTTATGAAAAAATAAAGTCTTTCCAGTAGATTTGCAGAAAAATAAAAAAAATAAGTTTTTCTGTAGATTATAGTGCACTACAATTGCATTTCTTTTCAATTTCCATAGTAAGCAAATATAACATACAGAATCGAAATAACGGGCGGCGTTCGACTATGACAGGTTTTTGAGGTGACGCGCGGGAATTATGAATGGCGCAAATGAGTTTGCAAATTGCCCGTATCTAGCCGCCGAGTCCGAATGTCTCCGACCGCCTTTGTCTGCCATTCCGTTCGTTAATTTTCGCCCTTTTTTCCGCATCGCAGATAGCTCTTCATTATTCGGACGAGAGAAAATAAATTCGCAAACTCGCTTTCCCGTCGAAATTAATAATGTCGACTGGCTCCACGTTAGCGATTTATCGCTCTATTATGGACGATAAATTAATATTATAAATAAGTGTAATGGTCGCACGGACGTCGGCTACCACTGTGTCATGTGGCGCAAGTAATGGCTTTTAGTACGCGGTTGTATTATTTAATTTCCACCTAATATATGAATCACACTCAACACAGTTTAAAGCTACGATTCACTGTTTTGGAAGGGTAACATGTAAGGCTTAGCCATTTTAGAACCGCACAGAGACTTCATGTCATGAGCTTTATAACAGGAAATAGTCTCACATGTCATGCAATAGCTCTATTAAAGCGGTACATTTAGTTCAAGAAAAGATTCCTTCAGTTCAGGAGAGAGGAATCATGCCTTGTAGAGTTACGGGCTTGAATTTTCATGAGATAACTTAATAACTTCTGATAACTTAATAACAGTGAAAACGTTAAGAGCTTATCTTATTTTACATGAAATGTTTTTGGTGGGACGTGATTATCACGATACACCGAAATCTGAGAAGGATATGACATCGGTCAAATAAATCTTCACTGGGGTCGAACCCTTGCCTCACGTGTGAAATATAAATTGACTTTATGTTTAATACATGCTATGCTCCACACTAGATTTCATTGCTCATTTATGACATGTGATTTAATCGTAAAACTTTGATAGCTACAACGCATCCACAATCCGGATGGTGAAAGGGTCGATAGCTCTCGATACAACTCGAAGGTCTCCGTTACAGAATAAATAAAGTTAGCGAATGATAAAAATCGCCTGACGTGGCGTTCGAAGCTCAGAAGCGCTAAAGATACTGCGTATTATTTGATTACATATTTGCTGTACACTAACTTTCTGTCCTTTACGGGTCTTGATTTTTCTATATAGTCTATACTAATGTACCCGCCATTGCTTCGCCTCGGGATAAATATTTTTCCATTTTGGCAACATTTTTCATAGATGCTCCGCTCCCATTGGTCGTAGCGTGATGCTATACATATAGCCTACAACATTTGTCGGTAAATGCACTACCGAAAAACAAATAATTATTTTCCATTTACCACTTTATGATCATTTGCGGAATTCATGCGCAACCAGTCGTATTAAATAACATAAAGAATAACTCTCCATCATATTTTTCATGACATAAATACCTACTACTAAACGGTAAGTGCACATATTCCTACTATTAAGCCTTTTATGGTTTTGGCACCCACTGGCACAGTGCACTTTCAAGCGAGCGATATATATCACGGTATGAAAGTACTTTCGCGACGAAATGCGATTAAAACGTCGAGCGGCCTCTAAAGAATGGCCGACCGTCGACCGTCGACCGAGCGAGTGCGGTACATTGTTAAATACATTTTTATTAGTTTAATAGTTGTGGCGTTTGCACTGCTAACTAGCTTCTCGGGTTTTTTCTTCATCATTCTTTCTTAAGCACTTACAACGCAGCAAATGCCATGTACAACAATTCGCGAGCAAGAAAGATCTGAAACGTAAAACATATAGCGTAAAACGTATAGCAGACTTAGTTTATAATCTAATTTTATTTGATTTTACTAAATTTAATAATCATAATCTTATCTGTCTTCTGTTCAAATAATCCTTCTCTGCACACTTGCACTTAGATACAATAAAATGACCTTGCCATGGATTGAGAGACCTACCATTCCAAGTGAGTTTCAGTTGAAAGGACTACTATGATCAGAAAAGAAAACAATAAAATAGCACTTTCAAGTATAATTTTGCCATAATGTCTATGTCTATTGTCTAATGTATGTATGCTTACCATTGTGGAGCCACTTGAGCTACTGAATTATGTATGCTTACCATTGCTCAATCTCTTGGGCTGCCGAGTGACTGGCATATACCATCTAATAAGTGTAATTGACGTCATAATTTTCTAAGTGTATTAGGCAAAGATAAAGTTATACGAGAGAGAACTTAAGAGCAACGCAATCGTAAAGGTATGGGTTACGGCTATCTGCCAGGTTTATACGATCTACACACTGTCTTACGTCTTGTTATATTCGGTGTGATGGATTGGACCGGATCCACATTGGACATTTATGACCCTGGACGTTTATGACCCATAAAATTGTTTTAATGTCCCAATAGAATTATACTTTTAGATATACATAATATATAATCTGCAATTTGTTTGTTTTCTGAAGTTATAACATATTTTTAGCTAGCGTAAACAATGGTTCAAAGAAGACAAACATATATTTACGACCGAAACTAGTTACAGTCATTATGAAACGCAACGAACATCAAATTTTACAGTCCTATAGCTTAATATGAAACCCGCTAATAATATGAAAGTGTAACGGTGATTGATACAATATATTCCATCTCTTAGAATTTATGTTGCATTTGTCGATTACTGTTGGTAACAGTCTTCAAAACGTAGGAGGGTAGGCTGCTAGTTATGATGCAATGTGTATACAATACTTGACTGGGAGTAACAACTAAGCTACGAACACAAAGTATTTGTTCAGCATGATGATTACATCGTTACATAAGGCTCAATTTACATTGCCGCGGAATGGAATGGAAGCGAATTTTTGCAACGAAATCCTACATAGCATAATGAACTTTATATCAATTGTGTAAGGTACAAACTAAAGACGAGCCGAAAAAGAGGGAATTCTCGAGAATGCGCGGGGATTCCCCGGAAGACGCGCGACCTCTTTTTCGGCTCGTCTTTAGTTTGTACCTTACACAATTGATATAAAGTTCATTATGCTATGTAGAATTCCGTTGCAAAAATTCGCTTCCATTCCATTCCGCGGCAATGTAAATTGAGCCTAAGTAAGGAGAGTAGGTATGTACAGAGAATGTTTCGGGTAAAAGGCTCCGTTCCGGCTGTGGGGCGTAAGCGGGACCGCTTTATTTCTGTTATTATAACTTTTGAGGTCAGACGGAGGAAAATTGTGGGTAAAAGAATTAATTTCAGTAAAAAGTTCCGTTACAACCAACGTTAGGGAGAGTTTTTTTTTCACCAGAAGGAATTATTCGTTAGAAATGGCGACAATGCTCAAGCTTAACGATGAGGTATGTGTGGAGCGTGGTGATGACTTTGTGGGGACCCTGAAATAAAACATTTCATTCCGTTGAGTGCGATATAAAATTTTAATTTAATTCGTTTGCTTTTGTTCTTACTCAACGATTTCCGGTAGTTTGTAATATATAGCCAAACAAAAATTTAAAAGTTTAATATGTAGATTATGATCACATGTCTTGTTATTTGATACCACTTCGGTCATGAATTCGTATACAAGTATACAACTGCAGTATCAACTATACAAATTGAAAAAAAAAACACTATTCCCTAAACAATTTTTGAATGCATTCATTCTATAGGTATTCCTTTATTCAAGTCGACCAAGTATCAATGGAATAGATCGTGAATTATTCCGCACGAGAGCAGAGTGCAAACGTACTCCTCTAGTCAAATCGCTTTTATCTAAATAGAAACTAGGTTCCGAAGCGCTTAGAGAGATTATCCAATTATCGGGAAATGTTACGGATCCCAATGGCGGATCCTCGGCTATGTAATAAACGCATTAGTATCGGTGACTTGCAGTTAATTGCATCGATCAGAGCCCCCTGCCACGTGCGAATCATTAACGACCAGCCTTAAGTAATATCGTACCATAATTGAAAATTTTTTGAGCTGACTGAAGCGAATAGTTATAGTTAGACATCGTTAAAGTTCGATAAGGTACGAATTTGCGACAAGCTTAATTTTTTTAGAAACAGAAACTACTTAATTTCTACGACCATGAAGTAGATATTTTTATACCAAAAACATAAATTAATATGTACCTAATACTGTCTGATGTAAAAACAAAACTGTTATGAAACATCCTTACCACAACAGTAAACCTACGTTATATAATCTGACCAACGGGAAAAAAAAATCCCGTTGGTCAGATTGGTCTGACCATCAATCTGACCAGTGGGAATAACCCATTCACGGATATCATTCATACTACGTTATTCACAGATATCATTCATACCCAATCTCAACACTGAAACAGTAACGGGTAAACGAATGCGCGAACAACCGGCTCTCGTAAAGCTGTGTTCACCAGTCACCTCCAAAATTTGCGACAAAAGCACAAATGCGACAAGCGAGACCGCCTCATTCCAGTTATTACCTCGCCGGCGAGGATCGGAATGGAATCTGTTCAATGTGATTACAGCCGAGACATTCGTGGTAGCGGCGCGGTGGCTGGCTGCCAAACGGGCCCCGCTCAGCGCCGCCGCGGTGTGTAGTGACACCTTGTTTTTTACAATGCATCTAAATTGATGCCGAAAACACAGGGTGAACTTTTTTTGCACCGAACAGCCAAATACATAGATGTACAATAGATTGGCTTCAAGTCATTAACTAAGCTCGGGAATCTTCTCATGACTGATAAAGCCTATAGGTTACTCAACCACGTTGCTCCAGGGTAGCTGGATGGAGGGGCTTAGGGCCTTACCAATATGTCGTTAGATTGTAGGCTATCTAAAGGTCCCCAACTAGGCTAAGCGATTGTTACTTAATGATATCATTAACGTATCTAACGTTACTCAATGATTGATGGGTATATAACCAATTATTATTATGATTCCTACCGTCCCACTGAACGTCTTTGGAGTCCACGAAGTTATTAAATCACCCATTTTAAGAAAAATCATAAAAACTTAAACTTCACTACTGTGACGTTAGTAAGGCAATATTAGCTGCACCCTCCACCAAGTGAGAGTCTGTTAGGACGTAATCTGGGCCTACCCGGGCACCGTGCCAGAGCAGAAAGGTGATCGAAGGTTTTGTTTATAGCCAAGGTCCAACTGTTACGTTCTCATAACATCCAGCATCCAAATATTCAGTGCGAAGCGCGTAAACGTTTACACTACGTATGGAAAAGGTACGCAGAAATGTTCGGAGAAATATTAAACAAAAATACACGACGAATATTTTTCTCTTTCGATAAAGTGAAACATTTTGTACAGAAATTTTTCAAGAGCCAAACAAATCTAGATCAAATGGCGCGCTATTATAATAGGGATTTTATTTGATTTTTTACATCAACAACCATTTTATCGATTTGTTCTGTTAGTAATAGCAGCGGAAAGTGGCGCAATGTTGCATCATAAAAAAATATTACCATAATTCTCGCGAGCTGCGTCTATAAATAACGTTGCTTACCTGAAACAAATAAATATTTTGTTAATAAAGTTTTTTAGTGTATAAAGCAAATACATACCTAGTAAATACGAACACACTTTAACACTATTTTATTAGCTTGACATGTACGTATAATGTATATAACTATGTAGCGGAGACTCAGCTTAATTTTCACTAACTTCAAGAAGTCTGAATAACTTGAAAATGTGCCCAGAAGTCAAGAGCCGATGACAATACAAGGTTTTGTTTTAAAAGAGTCATAATAGGCGATAAGAGTTCACCCAGGGAAGGACCACCGCTCGCCACGGCACGTTAACCATTTATACCGCCATAATAATTGCTTTAACAGCAATTATGTTCCTGTATCTCACATGAAAAATCATATCACAATTCACTAAGTTTGAGTGTTTTGTTAAGCAAACTCAAAGACAAGTAAACACAACACAACACTTAATTTTTTCCACTATAAATTAGGTGGTAAGTTATCACCGTCATTCGAAGCATTACTGAAGCTGTTCTATTAAGATGGTGCGAAGGACCCGGACCCATTAATTACCCCCTTCGATATCGCAACTGAAGTCGTAAAATGTTTTACGGTGGATAGTAGAAACGGCGTGGTAACTCGCCAGATGTTTCTCGGGCGGCTACGTCCCCTTTCCCGCTTTTTACATAAAAAAACAAACCATAACATCGTCCGATGAAAGTGCACCACGAGTAAAAACTTAAACGCTCAAATTAAAGTCAATACCTTCAGGCAGCCGCATTATCGTAAACGAATCGACGCGGGTATAAAAACACTGTCCACATAAAAATAGAGCCATTTTTGCAGTCACTATCAACGTTTGTGTTGACTATGCGAGAACAACGCGTGTATATCTCTGAAGTATCCGAAGACTGGAAGCCTTAGCAGATCATTTAAATTAAGTTAGCTGCTTAAGTAACGATTCGCTCAGATTGCATAAACTGTGATAGATTTGTTCTATAACAGACTAATATAACATCTCTATGTTACATGTTACATTGGCATGTAGAAAGGGAGTTACGGTAGAAAGAGGATAAGAGACAAGGAATTGAAACTGGTGCAATAATATGAATTTAGAATTTAGATTTAGATCTAGATAGATAAGGTTAGAATGAAAGTTACACATTTTTCAAAAAGTCAAACACATTCCAAATGTCATCTATATTCCTAATCGAAGCAACACTGGAAGAAAAAGAACTTCTTATTCAGTTACAGTTTAATTATCAATTAGTTCTACTGGATTACGGCTTTTATCGTTACTTTTACCGTTTTATTACCCGTCTAATGCAATTCCTCTTAACTAACAACGCACATTAAGCCTCAACATCGGACAACAACACCATTTATGTAAGAATTTTGGGTAATCGATTTTACCAATGTCGATTAAACAGGCACTACTACAAAAAAGTTCTAAAGACGGCCTAATTGACTGACTGACATGATTTCTTATGTAATAAAAGGAAGCACAGCTAGAAAAAATACTTTCCATTAAAAAATATAAATACGTTCCAACCAGCAGCGGTGGAAAATTTTAAAAAATTCCTTTTATGAATTGCTCTCAATTACAGCGAACGTGAAGTACAAAGGAAGATTAAATGTGGCTCGAGTGTTGCTCATGTGCGTCATAAGTAACGTGTTGGAGAAAAATTTGCGGCGGGTAACTTTCACGGAGTTATTCCCGTCCACCATCCCGTTGGTTGCTCGCATGATAAAGTCACGTATGCACGTACAGATGATAATATGCGACTGTAAATAAAATTGAAACGTTTCATCCAAATAAACGACAATAAACAATGTTTTCATACTCATCCGGAAGTTCTGTATAAGAGTCATAAGTTTTTCTGCCTGATTGAACTAGTGATAATTAAGATATTAATTAGTGACAAGTGATAAAATAAATTAATTAGTGATAAGACTACTTTTTACCCTGCTTAATATATTTTACTTCTATGGGAAATTATTATAATACACATACATGTACCAGGTATATGTTATGTACAAAAATCTTACTGACAAATCTCATTGACCACGCAGCGAGCCGAGGTAAAAGCTAGTCTTTTCATAAAGATACCAACAAGTGATTGTGTGCCTTTCCACCGCTGTACACCACAGAACGCACACAAACATAACTATAATGCATAGAACGCCGAGTCAACTTTTTGTTACATTTGCTTGGAGATACCACAATAATCCAGTTGGGCTTAAATTCTCTGCAACACACCAACACACATAAATACACTCCATACGTGAGGTGAGCCTCGTATCACTCGTATTCACCGCGGCCCCACGGCTGGGAGCGCACTCGAATTATTTCGTCAAAGGATATTTTGTTTCGCGTGACACAAGAAAAATAGCTCTCGTAATCTCGTTCGTCTCACAACAATTACAGGCGCGGGAAATGCTTTTGTTCGGTTTATTTTGTTATTTTGGAAAGGAATTTTTTTAACTATGTGCTTACATTGTGGAAATTTCTTTAGATTTTTTAAAAATTCCTGTGAATTTTCCAGCATCCTTTGGATTTTGGGTGGACGGGGTTTCATTTACCTATGGCGTCAAGTTCGTGTTTCACGTTATTAAGCAACGGTTGCATCGTTATATATTCGTGGGGGACGGTTGCATTTGTCACTATTAAATTGATACATTAATATTACATTAATTTGTTAAAAAGCTATTTATTATGGTTGAATCACGGACAATAAACTTCTATTCTGCTATCGGATATTTGTGTAAAATACAGAAACAAAGAAATAAAAATATAAAATATATCATTTGTATATCTAGACACAATAAAATCGTACCTATGTGTACAACACAAATAACGGGTACTCTCATACAAGCGAATACATCCTATACCTATAAGTACAAGTTGGCATCGTCACAAGAGTAACAAAAAATCGTCAGCGGAGGTTACCCCCTCAAATAAAAAAGTTGTCCCATTTAGTCAATGCATGTAACGTTTGTCCCGTTTCTAAATCGAAAAAGACTTAATCCAATACAAATAGAATAGAAAAAGCGAACGTGTGTGTAATTTAAAATTGGAATAAACCAAAGCGGTTTTGGCGAACGGTGTTTTGCCGCGCACAGCTATAAAAATACGCGGCAAGTGGCAAGGTAAATTGGATGTCGGCTAATAGACAAGTAGCTTCGCCTCGCCCGATTGCCGCCATCGGCACGGTTGGTCGCTTGCTGCCCTGCCAGCGATACACGAGCAACGACTGTAACTAAATAAGTATAAGACTGTAATAAATAATAATTGTTTTTTAAAGTAAAATTCTTCACGTACGCCTGACATGAAAGTGTTACGAAAAGTGTGATCGGACGAGGCGAACGGAAGTTGAGAGGGATATATAGGTTAGTGAAGATAGAAAGAGAGAGAGTTCCGTTTCGTATATTACTGTAGAGGCAAGAGAGTGAGAGAGTAGCAAGAACACATTTAGCCAGTTAGGTACGTTTCGTATATCTAAAACACAGTGCAGGCCTATTTGTATTACAGTGCAGGAGTTTAATAGCTTAGCCACTCGTCATCGACGCTCAGACAAGAGACGTAGTGTAGTGGAGCGATCGACTCAATCCCCGTGTCCATATTTCACTCTGTAAACGTTTCGCCTTTGTGCTGAAATCGGGCCAAATGGAAAACAGTTCTTTGAAAAGTCTGAGACAACCCTTTAAGTCATTGTCGCGAATGAAAATAAGCTACGCTATTTTTTATTACCAATGACATAAACTCAATGGTATAACGTCTTCAAGATTTGTGACGATGAGAGGATGCATTGTAGTAATCACTGTTAACTGTAACGTTTGTCCATGATAAGTATGTGTACGAATAAGACTATGCGAAGGTACGAGGTTTGCGCGTTTAAGTGCTATTAAAATCTCGTGACAGATTTGGTAGCTAGGAAAATCACGAATGTGCCAAAAACTTCGCATAATCATTTGCAAAGGTCGTCCTTAACATATTATTATTCGCACAAATTTTTAATTTTATTTAAAAAACTTTATTGCAACAACCTAAAGCTAGGTATACAAGGGGCGGACTTAATGCCTATTGGCATTCTCTGCTAGTCAACACATGGTGACAAATGTGTGATAGATATAGAAAATAATAGGTATTATATAATTATAACATCTATTTTTTCTAACGAATTAATATTAGATATATGAGAGATTACATTCGTGTCACCAATTTCTCGAGTTTTCGCTGAGTGCCGATGCCGATCCCCGTTCTTGGATGTCCGTAACTACACCATATTAACAAAACTACTGGCCTAAAAAGCGCCTAGCTTATACTTACCACTTAGATACTAATTGTTAGTAGGTACATATCATACTAATTATCTCAGATGATAATTAAAGCAATCTACAATTTTCCTTTGAAAAGGAAAGTCATTAATAACTTTAAATTTGATAAACGAAATTAAACTTCAATAATCATTTCTGAAAATCAACCTACTAAATATAAAACCAATGCAATAAAATCACACAAATTATCAAAAGTAAGCTTTCCTCTCGCGCTTTTCACATAAGTTTTAAACTCACAATATGGCAGTTCGTTAAGCCGAATGCAATCAAATGAAAATCCTTCATTGTCACCGCCCCCATATCCTAAGTTTTCACCGAACATTTTTCTTGCGAAAGAATAAATTAATCAAGCTAACTGTGTACAGTAATTGCGGATAGCAGCCATTTTTCATTGGAAGGTAAACATCGTCTAGTGCACCTGCAAACTGCAAACGCTCTCTTTAACTGCAGCGTACGGTAATAAATGTTCATTCATAGATACATTGGTGCAAAGATAAATATGCTGGACTGGCATTTGCAGGTTATTTAAATGATGATAAGTTAAAATTTCGGTCAGCACGAACTAGAATACTTTGTGTGGACGTTATCAAATCGCACGCAAATATTTTTTATCGTTCCCCGGGACGGCCGACACATCATTTGACAAGTGCCAACTAGAAGATAATATACCTCAATTCATGTTCATAATTGACAGTAATCAACTGGCTTGCAGAGCTGTCATGGAGCGAAGTAAAAAAAAATAGACGCAGCTTAGGTTCTGCACACACTGGAACAAGTGTGGTTCCATTAAATTCTCCTTGGGAATTCAGCACACAAAGGAAGCCTTTGGATCTCGTACAAGCGCACACAATGCTACAATTGGACGATTCACTCCCCAAACTCCGAGTACAATGGTAAACTCATTAAATGTTACAGTACGGACGACACGAGTAACTTGGCATTCGATTGAACGCTCGCACATGAACAATAGCAAGACCGCTTCTGCCCCGCCAAGTAAGTCACAACCGAAAGCGACTTAGTCACACACGAGTACGTGTAATTAGCCAACTGTGTTCAAGAGTCGAGCAGAAAGGCTTCCGGCGACTTAAACTTTGCGTCGGCGAGCGACTTCTAGAGTATTTAATTATTTATTCACCATGCTCTATTCTTAATTTAAAATTTAAATCACTACTAATCGACCAAACTTGTCTTGATAGCGGGCGCAGTCGATAGTTGGTGTGTGACCACTGGTAGCAAAAATTCTTGAGTATTGCTGTGCTTAGATAGATAGCAGCTGCCGAAGCTTCGGGCGGGAAAAATATTTCCGATACTTGGTTTGGCCACGAACTTCTTTACGAATACTTCAGCCATGTCAGTAATCAAATTGCCACGTTAAGTAACGTATGATTTCAACCATTTCATAAATCCAATCTTAAGCATTGCGCGGAAGTACGGAATCTATAATCATGGATGGAATTATGGAATTAATCATTATGGAATCTTTAGGGTTTATGGAACCTATGGGGTTACCTTCTCTCTGCAGACAGGTAACATCATCATAATTTACATTAAATTATACCACATTTTTTCTCAAATTATTTCGTAGTGTTGATAACTTCAGACAAACCACGAGATAAACAGCCGTTTCACCACGTAAATATTAACATTTTACTTGACGTTCAGTGTCATTGAAAAAGTTAGTTTGTGAGGCTCCGCTAAAACCTCACATTTTTACATCAAGTAGTCACTTTGTATCAAAAAACGTCACGAAAATCACTAGATACAAATTATTTCCGACGTTTTTTTCTTTATTTGTGCCATCCAACTGTCGTTGATGCCAAATTTCAAGAAAGCCAACGGGAAGTACCCTTCATTCTCTGAAGGGTCATTGAACCATCTCTTATTGTAAAAATAGAATTGAAAGGCCGACTCGTTTTACTGCCTCAATTAGAGATTTATTTTCATTGCAGAGCTTGTTTGTATTTGAGTTTAAATTTAATTCGATTTCATAAAACAGCCTAATAGCAAAATCGTCGTAGGTAGACGCAGTTGTGACAGATTTTTATCTTTATTATCCCCAAACCTAAAAATGGTGGTTTTGTGAGCTTGAGCTTGTCTGTCTGTGTGTTTGTCTGTTGCACCGTAGCTCCTGAATGAATGAACCAATTGGAGTGCGGTTTCTTTGTCGAAATCCAGTGATTTTAGCTTTGTTTGGTAGAAATCAGTCTAGCAATTTGAAGAGTATCAGTCTTTTCAAAAATGATGAGAGCATTTTTGACATAAAATCGATTCTTTGGCTGATAACCAGCAGCTTCTTCCCGGATTATCTTAGTCGGGATTTAGTTAAACTTTAAATTTACACTTATTTCTCAAAGTAATGTGTTACGGGTAGGTTTGTTAAAGCTGCACCAAGTGCCGTTAAAGTACACGTTCTACCCTTTGTTGTGACAAACAGATGAAGATAAACAAAGAGTGGGGCAGTAGGTATCCAGGCCTGTCCAGGACATTCCGCGTATTAACAGGCGCCTGGCATCACGCCAAGCGGGTCAGCTCGCCCGGGTGAGGTCACTCCTTACATTTATACGGCATATAATAATATACGGCAGTTCACTACCATAAGTCGCATTTTTCTGTAAAAGCAATTTTTGCTCGAACGCGAGCTTCTTTAACTATAAGTTATAGGTTTCATTGTATTTTGTTCTTTATTGCCGCGATCGCTTGCTATAAATAATTTTTAAGAGGAATTAATGAGGTACTTTTGGAATTTCATCACAGTTATTGAACAAGTCTTCATTCTGCGCAGTTATTAATTATAATATGAGAATTGAGCTCATGTCAGTGTTAACCATGTTCATGTTTTTCCAACGTGTACCTACGTGTATGTATTGATTTAAATTTTGTTGTTGTACTAAACTTCCATAAGCTAATCAGTGAATCGATGAACCCCGCGGTCACGGGTCATCAACAAACATGTAGTAAAACACAGATGTATTACACTAATCCCGTTCCACCACCAAAGCCAAAGCGAGATTAATTTAGTCGTAAACAGACCGCTCAAGTATCAAACGATTTCGCGTCGATTGCAAACCGCAACGCGTGGTTGCGTTTCAAAATTGACGGGATTTTGTTTGTACACGAGTAATGTCAACAAGACATCACCTATAAACCACATATAAACAAAGTATGAAATAGGTTTTATCGCGGTACAAAGTAGCCCATGTACCTACTCACCAGCCTCCTAATTATCTCGACACACAAACATAAAATCTCTTTGTTGAAAGAAATAAAAACAAACAAAGAAATAAAAAAACCAACAAAAATATTTTCGTATAATATTAGAATGGATAACCTACGTAATTTTTTTTTGACACAATAAAATAAAAAATGCGACATTTAAATCTAATTGGAATTTTGGTTCTTTTATTCATTCATTTTTATTACTTAAATTCAGCTATATACTTATAAAATGGCTCGTTTCTTGAACAAGTTTTAATCTACAGCGTTTCTGTGCAGATATCTTTTAATAACAGAATATCTCGTTGTCTCACAGAATGTTTAATATGTTATACCTACGACTAACCCTCATCTACTTAAAATTACTGCGAAAAACGAACACCGAAACACATTCCCATTAAATTTTCATCGAAAACGATATCGTCGAAGCTTTAATGAAAAATCGCCGTCCCAAATTCGTTGTTATCCATGGCATCTGTCAAAATTTCGCCGACGCCGGAATACATAATATTCATTAAAATTGCATCTCAATTCCAGCATTCGGAGGCAAACGCATTTACAATGCAAAATAACAGTTGAAACATTTGCTCCGCGCGCCGAGATAAGTTAGGCAACTAGAACGAAGAACAAGGAACAAATTGTATTGTAGAGGGGGAATCGAGTCGAACTTTGTGTAGTTTGATAAGTATAGGCGACCACCACCAGGAGACTAGCTGATTTTCTCTCTGCCGATGAACTGGTTGTTGTTAACTTCATTTAAATAAAGTAGCAAGCGCACTCTACTTCCTTTGACTAAAATTTTCACAGCATCATTTTATCAATCAATATAATGGGTGTCTCAGTAAGAGTGCACTTTTTCATTTTAAAATAAAAACACGTTTTTTATGATAGAGTTGCGATATTATTATTGTATTGTAAAGACAACATGTTCCGATTAAGTATGGAATAAAATATTCGACAAACGGCCCCCATGGCTCTGATTTCTGAAAAAAAAAACATTTAATTAAAATATTTTACATTAATTTGATACAACCTGTATAGAGAGCGTTAGTAGACCCGAGCGGCGTGGAGCTACACGGATGTCCCGCTCACACTTAGGAGTGCATCGAAACCGGTTCCATACGTTTACAATGCGCACATAGCGGCGACAATAATATGCAATGCAATTCATTAGCAGTACTGTTTCCTTATCATTGATGTAAGTAAAATTAAGTATGAGACTGTTCTTAACCGCGGACAAACCTCGAGGTTTTTGCGGGTAATTTAAATGTAATTTGTATTTTGTATTGTTTGTTTGGAAATAAATAAATAAATAAATAATTTAAGGCCATTACTTTTTTCATGAAATTTTCCATGACTTTTACACAGATCTGGCTGTATCTCACCGATGACGCGTTAGATCTCTGATTTGAACTCAGGAATCGTTTCTAGTTTATTCGAATAAACTCGAGATTCGACAAAACCCCAAATAAAAAAATCGCATGGCGTTAAATCGCACGATTTTGGTGGTTTGCGAGCGGTTTCAGCATTGAGATATATGAATTACGTGACTTTCCCCATTTTTGTAATGTGTTTTCACAATTTTAACGCGTTATTCTTTCGAAAAGCGCTCCATTTTAAATAATCAGAATGAACATAGGTGACAGCTGTCAAATTTCAGAGTTGCCACTTGCACGAAAAAAAATATTCTTAATTTAAAAAGTGCTCTCTTACTGAGACACCCTATACATAATTGTATAAAAGTCTTCGGCTACTGAGTGACTGACGGACAACGGACAGCCGAAACTACTGAACGTAAGTAACTGAAAAAAGTAGCAAACGAAAAAATCCAAACTTTCAAAAAATAATACTTGTATCTAGTAACAGTAATAGGTACCTAGTACCTAGTATTTGCATAGATATCCGCTCGCGGTCCAACATAAGTCACTGACAACGATCGCTATCGAACGCCGACCGCAGTAATATTTCAACGTTTGATACGGCGCCCCTCCCCTCCGCGCCCCTCCCGCACTCATACTCGCCTCTGCGGTCCCAATCGGTCCGTACGATGAAAAAGTGCCGATGACAGGGCACGAAAAGGGTATAAACTTCGTTGTTTTCGCTTACACTGATATACCGCGTAATGAGTTTACAACCCCTTCCATGTAACAAGTTGTCAGTAACATTTTTTGGAATTCACTGAATTTTATCTTATTCTTCAAGAAACACTTGAGTACCCAGATGATACAGAGTAATTTATTATGCTATTATGACCTACTGATGTACTGCAAAAGGATTATATAGATACTAAAATTTTAACAATTGGCACAGAAATTCGTTTTAATCAGTAAAATGCAAACTGAAAACAGAAATTATTTACGAAATAAAAGGCATCGGAACGCTCTACCTACATATCTCGTAACTGTCAATTGCAAACGATCGACAGAGTAAAGCATATACGGACACAGTCAGTAGTTTTTTGAATGACAGAGTGAAATGTCGAATATCGCAACCGATTTTTTGCACTGCAATAATAAAATTGAAAGTTTAAGACAGAGTGCATGGCAATGAGGGTAACCGCGTGTGAATTTTCCGCTAGAGGCGCTAGTGAAAAGGGAGGTCTCTCTGTCACTTTTCGCTTGTCTGAATTTCATTTGTCACTGTTTATGTATGGGCGGGCTTTGACAGCATGACCGCCCTCTGCAGTGGCGCCAACTGGTGAGCACAAAAACGGTTACCCTCATTAGGTTACATTAGGTACCCACAACAGAAGTCGCTTATTAGCAGATCACTCAATTAACCTGACCGTAGCGCCGCTCATTCTGGCCGTAGGGCAATGATCATTCCAAGTTCGCTGGGAATCGAAACCACGACCCTATGAAAAACGGTCAGGCGTGTTAAGCATTGCGTCATTCAGGTCATCGACATACTGCGTAATTAATTAATTTATTTATCCATCAAACTGTACGTCATAACTGAATACACTCCTGGCCTTTTCAAACAGCTCTCTCCTACCCTTGCAATCAGTTGAAACAAAGTTTGAACCGACCGCATTCGTATGCGTAAATCATCGAGTCGCTCACGAAGGAGCTGGTTCATTATCCGGCCACTGTTCGAAGGCTCATTGGCCGGTCGGAACTGTGACCTCATTGTTTGCACCTTCATTAGCTCTCTTGCTCTCAACGAATACATTTCACTAATTGGACTTCAAACAACTGACTTTCGACACTAGTTCTCTTACGTTCATTTGTGACTTTGGACAGTTGGTCAGTTAACGGAAAACTATGGTTAAATAACTCTTAAACATTAAATGACGACCGTGTAGACATTGTGACGCTACATAACGCAATAGCAGTGACCCTGTTTGCAAAAAAGTCCAGAAAATTCAAACTGTGTAGAACATAATTTATGCATGACATAAATGTCTTCTATTGCCAAAACCTCAGCCCAGATTTGTTCACTCAAAACATCGGTGATCTATAGAACTATTCAAATTAATCTTACGCCCCTTGTGAGTAATGTTGGCAACTTATGTTTCTTGTGGTGGTAAAGGATACATGCATAAAAAAATTCTTAAAGAAAAGGAAATTTTATAATATACAAGTAAAGAAAACATTAAGGTTTCAATCAAAACGTGACTAATTTATTTTAAATACTAAAAATGAATATTAACATTAAATATAAAAATATATAAATATTATACAAACGTTGAGACACTCACTCACCATCGCATTTCTTTTGTGGAATAGAACTTTGTACCCTTCGCTTCGCAGATAGGATAATTAAAATTGGAATCCCGTAGTTGATTTAAAAAAATGTATTATTAGTTTGCGTAGTCAATACAGTTAAAAGAACCGCAGCAACGCTTCACTACATTGGTAACCAGCAATGTTTCATTACTCGGATCGGTAACTCTGTTACACCGGTCGTCCGATATTCATCACTCTAATAGATTAGGCAATACTCCACTCCAGTATTATCACAGCTCCATTATCCGTGCCTTTAATTATTATGATACGGTGTCCTGACCACTATTCAACAATATTTGTGAAATAGTTTAATGAAACGCGAGAACAATACCATTTTGAATCACATTACGAAACGAGAGGGATTATTTTAATGGGATGCCAATGAATTTAACTATAAGTGAATTAAACAGACATAATTATGCCGCGTTAGAAATACCTCAGCGTTATCGTATTGATAAGTAATGAATATTAATACTGTGTGAATAATTAATTAACGCTCTAACGGTAGTATTTACGTAACCTCAATTGTAGGATGTACTAGTAAGTATTAATTTATATTATTATTTAAAACCCTACAGCTACTGAACATTATACCTAGCTTAGTTCAAGTAGAAGGCCAATTAAAAGTTTCGACAATAATATAATTCAACTTTGTAAAAGTACCTACTTTTAACAAGCTATACCTACCTACAATAGATACTAATACATTTTTTATTCAATGAACACTTTAAATTGAAAGTGTTATCATTATTAAGTTTTAAAGCTTTTCCAGAAATAATTTATCACTGACAATAAATCAAGTTATTTGTTATGTATTGCCAAGCCCACCTAAGGGGTACGAGATATCGGTCAAGTTCACTCGCGCGAACGAAACATTAGCGAGCGGCTTCGGAATATAGAATGCCTTTAGAATCGACTGGTTATACTTTGTTCAGCAACAGTCAATATACTGAAAGAAAAGGAAAGAATATTGTTATTTTTGCCAAGGTCCCACTTAATACTTCAGTAGTTTTCGTGTGTTACCTCCACCAGAGGAGTAGGTCCTAAGCTTCCTCAACTATGAGTATGAGCAGAGACCCGTGCTCAGTAGTGGGTCATTAGTTTGAAACCTTTCGATAGGCTCATATAACAAAAGCTTAAAGATTTCAGGCCACAGACAAACGCTGATGAAGCTCATGTTGGACACATAGATATTATTAAAAAAAAAATGCAAATTAAAAGGAATATAGATTTTCTTACAACAATTTCCCTGGTTTTAAAAAGGTTTTATCCATGCTATTACGTCTTAGTAATTACAAGTATTTCTGTTTATTTCCGGTGCAAAAATGATCTACATATTTTATCGATGTAGGTATGCTTAGCATTGAAAGTGACTGTAGCTTAGAAATAAGAAAAAAGTTTCAAATATTTCTATTACAACTTTAAATACAGCAAGTTAATACGACAATAGGTACTTTAGACAGAAGTTCGAATACAAGAGTTTCACCGGCACAGCCCTAATCACAAATTAGGGCCGTCGTCCAATCGTCCAATTAACCCGCTTTCCGAGTTAATTTGCCGGCGGGATGTGGTCCGACTGTCCGAGTGTCCGGAGGTAATCATTGCACTACGATATGCCCACGAATATTAAATGCATTGATCCCTTACTTGTTAGTGATCCTGTCTGCGAATCACGCAAGGGTTCGATTCCCTGTTGGAGTAGATAATTGTGTAACATAGATGTTTGGTACCAGATTATGAATTTTTAATGCCTTATTTACATTACATATTTTGTACATGTCACATGCAGCAAGAAAATTTTATTGCTGGGGTAATTAATGTGTATAATCGTTTATTTTATTAATTTATCACGCATGGCAACAAAATTGTATTCTATTACCTCGAATTAAAAAAAAACTTTTGTAACGGATTGTCCATTTATCGAGGGAGGCTTATAACATTACGACCAATAAGAGCGGAGAATCAATGAAACATGTTTCTAAAACGGGATACTTGTAATTTTACAAGTCTCCCGAAAGAGAAGCGAGGGCGTCCTCCAGTTACACAAATAGGTTGATATTTATCGTTAGACATCTCCGATTTTAGTACGATAAAAAAGTAGAAATCTCGAAGAAACCGCGCAACGGCGAAATCGATCCATAATTCGCAATGTATCCGCAGATTCGCATCGGAACAACAGCGGTTTAGAAAGCAATTCACCTATTTTTCGCTCGCGAAACACAAAATATCGGTCAAGTTCGTTCACGGACGTAGCGACATTCGCTGCGCGTGAATAGAAGGCGTGTTTATACACATCCAGTTCTTTGACTGAACACCTTGACCGGAATAACCGCTTCGCTTAATGAACATTGCCGTTTTGAGTGCTCGCTGCTTGTGGCTCCTTTACATGTGTAAATCAGTTAGGTGACGACACACTTTAGCTCCCACAATCCTCTTACTGCTATCGTTTAAATACGTTTCTCTATGTTATTGAATTGTTTAATCTTATTATGACGACCCCGGTAGCGCAATGGTTACCATGCCGAATTACTGTTCGAAAGGTCCTGGCTTCGATTCTCAGCGAGGTGGAAATTTAAATGATGAGTTTAAAAGTCCATTCCTGACCTCAACTTGTGCCGAATAATTTAGAAGTTGATAAGTGTGGCGCCAACCCTGAAACTACTTCAAATTGGTCCAAGTCATTCAATTAATCTCTTGGTTACCTCTCAACATTCTGCTATTTTAATTGCTGCATTTGTAATCAATTAGCATCCATTAGATTAGATTAGCCCTTCCATTAGAAGGCAAGTGAAGAACGCCACTCGTAGCCATGGGTGATTTCATAGATGAAAATTCGTTTCCAGAGCAGAAGAAAGCATTGAAACCGCTTTTTAACGATATGAGGTTCTTGGAAAAGTATAGCGATACGCATAAACCGTGGGATCCCGTCACGTGTCTACACTTTGGTAAATAAAATATTTTTAATATTTGTAAGCGTTTTTTTTCATTTGCCTATACCTTACATATCGTATTTGAATAAAACATTTCACGAATATCATTCCCGTCGCACCGTATTTTTACACAATACAAATTTGAACACGTCTCGGGCACAATGGCGTATGTTTTTCATTCTAAATTAAATATTTTCGAGCGTCGACATGAGCGAATACACAAAATTCGCGGGTGATACCATGTTTTCATTTGCGGGTATTTCAAAACGCGCCCTGTAATCGCATTAACGGACGTTAGGCCGATATGAAGTGAAACAAAAAAAAAATTGAACTCTGCAGCCTAGTTGACGGTGACCTTGTTTTCCATCGGTCTCAGAATGGAAGATTTCTGGCCAAAATTTTTTGGTTAGGTTAACAATTATTATCTTCATGCACTTTATCATCATGTAAGAGAGTTACCCGAACTTCCTTCATATCTTCATAATGATGTAAAAAAACATAAACATCTTCTAGATAAAAAAAACACACGACGAGAGGCGTGTAATTTAAAAACGTGAGAAAAATTTTAAGACTACACGATTGAGAATCGAAATTTACAAGTCGAGTCTGTCAAGAGCTTTTGTGTCAAAAGCTTCACGAGTAAAGGTGATGATACTTAAGTCCGCTCAACAGCTACTCGAAGCCTTTCATGTTTTAGCGGATCTAGCGCACGTGCGTTCAGTTCGATGATGGATGTGAATTGGTACTCGTACCAATTGCTTGCGGCAAGCGAGGGTTGATGAATGAGTTATTAAAATTATACACAGAGTTGGTGTTAACAACCATGATCACCCATGCCAGGTGATCAGTAGACTTCCTGTGGTGATAGGTCGTTCATGGACAATGGAAATACAAATATAAATGGAATCAATAAGCTTTTCCGGTCGTGAAATAAGGAAGAGGAAAGTAAACAACTGACTCACAAGCAAGAAGCCTAAAACTACGCAAGCTTTTTTTGGTATAGGCCCAGAAAGGAGTGGCCAAGCAAAACAACCATCCAAGTTCTTCGAGATTTACGTTACAAATAAGGGCACATCACTTGATGCTATGTTCTAAATTTCACCTCGTTACTTGCCTGTCGGACAGGCAAAACAGTACATTGAAATGATCTTTCTGCGAATTTATGAGAGTTATTTCATCGGAGATACAAAAACAAAAAAAAGTATTTTCCAAAAAAATCTTGCTAGTTGATGACTTTTCACTAGAGATACGGTTTTGAGATGGGAACATAAGCATCTCCTATCCATCTATCTAATCCAATGCTGGACATAGGCTTCCCTAAATAGCGCTAATCTAAACTACATAAGCATCTTCCGCACGAGAAATACCAGAAACACATGAAACACACGTAACCTGAAGCAATGAAAGACGGTTTGTCACTGAAAAATATCACATCCCGTACCAGAAAACACGATAATAGATCTACAAATAAAACATAGTTAACTATGTACTAGAACATGGCGGAGATATTTTATTTGGTGTTCCAACTCCAAACTCCTCGTACGAGTTACCCCAACATAGCTCCGACAGCTTCAACACTGTGCACACAGTGCCCCCTGGCAGAACACTCGTCGAGAGGTTTCCAATATGCAAATAGTGTGCTCTCGTCTCCAGCGCTCTCGGCTGCGCTAGAGGGCTCATCTATTGTCATAATATTGTCTTATACTTCAGTTTTATGAGTGCCTAGTACTCTTGTTTATTTTCTACATTTCTGTCGAATCTTTGTTTATTGTAATGGTGCAAAAAGTCACTCGATATCTAGTAGCTAATGATGTATCTATTGACTACAGATGAGCTGCAGTGAGATGTCTATGTATTACAGATATTAGAGAAGTTAGGTGAAGCATGGGGCTCCTTACCTTCCTTGTACTCGATGATAATGCGGGGGGTAAGATTTTTGTCTCCCTATTTACGTACCGATCATTCCTTCTACAATGCCAGCAACACGTCGGTGTTTTATTTCAGACGCCTTAAAAACTTACAATATTATCTACCTAACTTCCGAATACGTCTATTATATTATTTTTGCTTCCTAGATTGAAAATGGTAATGTTAGTAGTATTACTTTAATCGATTGTAACAAAGTTTATATTGAGACAACCCTATTCTGGATATTTTAAAATAAAATCAAATGTATTCCATAAAAATAAATGTACAAAAACACCAGCAATACAAATTCAAGAGACAAAACGTCCCTTGGTCATCGCATTGTGAATTCTGTTTTTATGCGCCGCGTCTCGGGTATTCTTTAGATAACGTAATCGCATTACCTACTGGGGGCAAAGTGAAGGTGAACTAAAACAGAGCGAAAGATCCTGTAGGGTTGTCTACCACTAAATACATAATAAATAGCATTCGTAGTAAACATTCGTAGCCCACACTTCAATTCTATGTGTCAAACACACACCCAGACCAAGAAGACTTTAAACTCAAAATCAAATTTCTTTCTTGATGGGAAACGAATCTAGGGCTCATTTGAACAGACACATTATAAACGGACCCAACCAATAAATTAATGGCATTAATTTCAGCAGGTTTTATTAATTTTACTGTTTATCGCATATTTACCATGTAGCTTTATACCTATTTTGAGAATTAATAGCTGTCCGTCAGAAACTCCTTGTTAGAGTATCACGCAAAACCACCGAACACATTAATGTAATACCAGACATTTTACCATGTTTTTCTGCGTGAGCCGTTTCATTTATATTTTACTCACTTCGGCCATTAGTCACTGTAGAAATATTTATTTTTATTATAACATTTTTACTCCAACTTTTTACTTTTTCAATATTATCGGTACGTGTAAATACGGTAATTGTTATTACGAATTATCTGTATATTGGCAACCCTAATACATAGGCGAGTCTTCAAGAAGATCGTATAAATTCAGAGAGCGTCGGAAGGCGCGCGGGGGTCGATTGGCCCGTAAACTGGGAACGTGGCCGCCCCTCTAATTTATAATCCGTTAATTGTAAAAAATCGTTTCGGACTCGCCAATAAACCAGATTTCGGGTAATGAGATTTCGGTAGAATTAGTGTACCGAATATAAACGTTACTGATTGAATTTGGTTTCTTTACACTTCGAAATAGACCACAGAACAAACAGACGTGATAAAATGGTATTTAATAGACTAACCCACTAATTAAGCGACAAACCTAGTTAATAGTCTAACCCTTAACCCAATTAGTAATGACCAGCCCGCGAAGCGAGAAGTCTGAGGTTCAATGTCCGGCCGTAGCAGACCAACAAATGTTTGAATGTGAATTCAGCTCACGATATCATCATCTGTTCTTTCTAGCTATCGCTGCAGACATTCCATTTCACTTTATTTCACCAAACTAAGCGATCTAAAGTATACACTCTATTATAATAACAATGAAATTGCTTATTCCGTATTGATCAAAACTCTTATTTTAGCAGAGAACTTACAATTCAACATCATTAATAATTTGGGTTGTTGCCATTTAAAAAAAAAGATAATTTATTAAAAACTATATAATTCTATCAACAAGGTCCGAATAACAAAATGTTACCATTTCAATAATTTAAACACATCACTAATCAAATAAATTAGTCTCCATTTTCAAAAATGGAACCCTAGCGAGGTTTATAAATTACCGGAAGATGTAATCGCAAATTGTTGGTGGTCATTCGAAAAGACCCGATATTTAAAGCTGAAGGAACGGACAGATAAATATCTCGCCCGTTCGATATTGGGCAGATCCTATCAGCAGCAACAAGTCGCCACGGACCAAAGGGAACAACCGAAATTGGACTCTAACATGTAAACCTAAATCACCATCCACGTTGACAAACAAAATTGTACTTTAAAGAAATCATATCGAAAGTACAAATTGCAACGCTGCCATTGGTTTTTCATTTCTCGACTTGTAATTTTCATTACCGAGCGTTGAATTTGTATCGACATTATTTGATATCGCTCAGGGGATCTCGCTCAATGGTGAATAAGATTCGATTAATTACATTTCGCCGCAGTTCCGACTCGGATCGTGTGGGAGATAACATTGTAAGTACAGTTATTATGTAATCATATTATGTATATTTGTGTCGTTCCACGATATTTATCTACAATTATTCGTGAGAAAACCAACGAAAGACTGCAATAGAATAACCAATTTACAGATTTTACTCAAGAGTACGTACATACATTGTTTCATTTGCCGTTCATCCAATATAATTTGATTAGTAAGTTGTAGGTAGGTGTAGGTATGTTTAGAGCAGTATAAATTACACATTAGTACCGCAAATAACTTTGCAATAAGTTTCTTAGACAGACTTGGAACTATAGTACTTTGAATCCTTACTTGATTAATACTTATTTAGTTAAAAACTTAAATACCTACATAACTCTTACCAAAAGCTACCTCTCTTACTCCTATATATATTTAAAAAAATATATACATACGCAACGAATAGATACTACCCCATCGATATAACTGGACACAAATAAAAACCAAATCGTAGTTAACTTCTTCGCAAACTTTTCCTTCATATACCTAAAAATTTACCTTTAAACCTCCTCAACGATACCACGTTCGTACCATAACTGCATAGCGATACAATAACATACAATAAAGGGGTTAATACTACGTCATACATCAAAACGGCGGGCGATAACTGCTTATGTTAATTGAACACATAAAGATCGCCCGACGATGGTTACGAGCACGCTACAGACTAATGGCAAAGTTAATGGCGTATTTAATTTATTCCCATTGTTAGCCGGCCGCTGCCGCTTTCCAAATATATGGGATTCCATTTTACAACTCGTACAATACCCGAGCGCTTACGACTTCGGATTACTTTACGGGTATCTGACGGCCAACGGACGAGCCACGAGGTGGTAGGATGAAAAGTATTGCGATTTTATGTTATCTTCATACCCATTGATTCCGAGACTTGATGTATACCTATTTGTAGTCGTAAAGACTTCAACTAACATGCAAAGTGAACAAGTTAACGATGTAAGTTAAGTGGAGTGTCAATAAATTTCTTTATGCTAAAAGCCGATATAAAAGTAGACGATTCACCGGCTAATAAGTGGGCATTGTAGCCCATGTAGATGTAGGTAATACAAAATTATTGAAACAAAACGTCTGCTATCACAACCCGAATCAAATAACACAGCCAACTTTTGAAAAGCAGGACATCTAAAACCAAGTTTGGCTAGAAGCTACAATATCTCGAGTCAACCGACTGACCTTGACACAACCAGCTGGCTACAAAACGCGAGCTTCGAGCTTCAGAAAAACATTCTAAATATAAGCTGGGAGTCCGCAAAGAAACAGCATTACTAATCAGAATCGCCGCTTCCAAGCTTCGCTGCAAGCGGCCATTTAAAACAAAATTAGCCGTGAAAGGCCGCGGGCCGACCTTCGCAGCGCCTACATTCAGCTGCATTTGGTTATTAAAAGAGACTCGAGGTTTTTGTGAGGGTAACCGCTGTAGGCTGTTACACAAAACTAACTTGCTTACATTTTTGTAACTTCAGCATTGCCATTCAGTGGTTTTGAAATAGAAATCTGTCTATTTGGCATACATGTTAGAACTTCTTGAAAGTGTCAATACGGTAGATACGTTTAAAATATATCTGAGTTGAAGGTCTAGTAAAGCTTATTAGAGTTTGAAATATGGAAGTAATAAAACGGTATATATAAAGCATGGAATATAATAAAATACATAAAATTTGGTATGTTAAGAAAGTATGGGCTCCTCTGCTCTGTTGTTAATCGAGAAAATATCCAATGAAAATGTGATCCAATGTGTTGATCGCATTTAATAGTAGGGAAGTCAATGTAAGCGTTGGGTAGTTGATAACACTTTGATTTCCTTTGTTTTCCATTGAGAGGATGATCAAAACTAAAAAATCAAAACTAGTGTTTTTTCCATTTTCGCCATTACACATTTCTTAAGGCAACTTTTCCTCTACCCACAATTTCACGCCCCAATTGATCTAAGATCCACGACATTCGTAATTTAACTTAACATGCTCTTAATGTATGTAATATAGAATCTAAAACTTTGTATACAAACTCGTATTACCGTTCAAAATTCACCACTAAAGACCATTAACTGACTGACCTCAAATTCACAGCATCGTCATTTAGTCGCATTATGTCCGCAGTCCTATTCACCGTTGAAACGGGGGCGATGTAACCAGCTCGGTAAAGCTACATTTAATGCTTAAATTACTGAGGTTATATGGTCTATGATTATGAATTAAATTACAAATGTATTTATAACTACTTAGAATAGTAGCAATGCTGTGGAAATTGCAAAATATTGTAACCGCAACACTAACATGTACATGGTAGTCGAGGCTTATTGCAAAGTAATACTTAAACTCTGGGGCCCTTATAAATCTTGCGTCGATTCTCAACGACAGAACGAATTGAGCAACAACGGGATAGGACTCCCCAGTTTTAAGGAGACCTGTGCTCAGTAATTCGTCGTTAATTGGTTTTTAGTAATGGTGTCGGTGTCCGGTAGTTACAGTCGCCGATGCCAACGGCAAAAACAGAATCTTATCGAAGGAAGTTTGTATTACTCTAGCTAGCTAATACCGATCATTCAGTATTCCGGCAACATAATGTAAACTACATAATTTTAATAATGAATGAATGTTCAAATTCAAACACTCATACCAACGCCCTAGGATTCTTTATATCTCACGGGTATGAAAATATACAACTAACACATCATTACCACCTGTGATCCTAGAACAAACATTTATCTGTCACACAAATATCTGGCCGGGAATCAAACCTGGGACTCTCAATCTCAGGCACACCACTTCCAACTAGGCTTCGAGTACAATGAGCACGATCGACGAATTAAATTTAGCATATCAAATAAGTTTAAACTCGTTCGTTTATTTAATGCAGTGACGCCAGCAGTGTCTAGTCGTATTATATCGGTTGTGCTGTGCGAAGTAGGCTTAACGAGGCCTTGCGATACCCACAGCTTGTAAACAAACTGCGATTTAGTATTTTGATACAACTTTACTTAATATATTACCTAAATAATGTGTGAGACTTTCACTAAACGGTCAACAATTGACACATCTCTCTTCATACCTGAGAATTCTACAGCATACCCACCACATTGCTACTTTGGTGGAGTTTTGCCAACCCAAGTGTCGGGAAATTGTATGTCACCCGAAGGTCTCCGATATGGCCTAAGGACTGATACCTAATGACAACAACCGAAGCACGGAATCACTCACGAACATTTAGCATGTATTTTTATATCTTTACATGTCATAACACTACATTATCTCTGACTATCATAGAGTAGAAAAATTTAAGAAACCCTTCTTAAACTCCAATAATTGAGATGGGATTAATTTTCGCCATAAAATGGCTTTCATCGTGCTATGCAAACTATTGCTGGTAGAACAAAAAAATATTCCACAAACATAAATGTCCATCCGTGCGAAGGCGGAACGGGCCATTAGTTAAATATAAGCTCATTTAGTATTACATACAGTAATAACTAAAACATAATGTTCGCAGCATCAGTAATACATTCGCATTGCGTGCATTAGTTGCAAGCGAATCTCATCTCACCGTTGTGTTCAGTTAAGTAGGGCGACATAACGAGCGCTATGTAAATGAATAGTCGCAGTTTTGTATTATAAATATTACGGAGAAACAGTCACAGCTTTTTTTTATGGAATTAAGGTAGCAAACGAGCATGCAGCACCACCCTTCCGCTGCCGCCCATGGCAATTGTGACCGACATAGAACAAGACCCAATTTAGGCCGAACCAGGGATCCAAGTTAAAACTCTACGTATTGCCTATCCAAAGTTAAGTTAGTACAATACTTACATAACATATTTATTCATGTTTAACTTTATTTCAAGCTTTAACTGTAACTGAATCGTTGAAAAGAGAAATTGAAAGTTTTCCTAATAAAGTATCTTTGTAATCGAAAACTAACATCTGATCAGTTACAGGACTTAGACCGTAAACGATTATAATGTCTAAAAAAGTAAGTATTTAAATATAAGCAGTCATTTACAGTAGTAATAAGACAGAATAAACCTGAATCTCAAAAAATAGATAACGACTTTCGGCAAAAAAAACCTGAAACAATTACGCCCAACAAGACAATACTTGCGACAAAAACGAAAGTGCACCTTTCAACATCACGACCAGTTCCCGAACGACATTTATGAAAAGGTGTAATTTGTATCCTTCCGAGGCATTACGGCCGGTGACATTGATGATAGAGGGAGCGGGTCTGTAAGTGTCGAGGCAGCGTCACGCCTCGCGCCGCGCCTACCGAGAATTATCGACAACTCGACACATCGGACGGCCCCGCGACACATTACCGCACCGTCTAACACTGACCTAAATCCACATCCCGTGAGTACATGGTATCGTCATTTACTTTTATGGGAACTTATTTTATAAATTGTTCAAAAGCCATATCATCGCTTTTAAACTGCCAAACAATATTCGACTGAAAGTGTGAGCTATTTATAAAAATCTACTAGTCCTGAATTAAATTTCGAAAACTGTTAACATATTGGGATTCTCTGTTTCAGATATTCATGTCTATTTATTTACGCATGGTTCAATTGCGTATCAATTTGATTATCTCACAATAGTTCGACACGTTTGGTATACTAAAATGTATTTGTATGTATATGTGACGCAATTGAAACAATTATAAATTAGCAGACAACCCCAGGGGTGTTGTAAACATCTATTCAATAAATATAACAAAACTGCAGCTATAAACATTTCCAAATGAGCACGTTTAAATCAATGTAAACTATTAAGTTTAAAGTCCGTAGAGATTCGGTCGTTAGCTGGGCATACGGCGGCGCCCACGCTACATTAGACGGCGAATAAAAGCGTCCACGTGAATTCCCCGGCCAAATAGGTCACGGGGAAACCTACCAAATACATTAAGGGCAACTCAACACTTTCTCTGTATCCACACTCGGGCTATTAACAACACGGTTTGGTAACTATACAGAGTCTAATTACGGGTCACGATTATTACAGCTATATAAATACACATTTAATATTCATGCAATGGGTAAGTATAATAATTTTGTATCTGATATCCTACTATCCTACTAATATTATAAATGCGAAAGTTTGTAAGGATGTATGTGTGTGTGTTTGTTGCTCTTTCACGCAAAAACTACTGATCGGATTTTCATGAAACTTTGCAGTAATATAGCTTAGACATCGGAATAACATAATTTGTTAAAATTTATAGAGATTTTTGAAGGGACTGGTTTCCCGAAGCGAAGCGAGGGCGGATTTACTAGTTTGTCTATACTAGGGCTATGGCCCTAAGAATAAAGATATTTAGAGTATTTATAACGGGTCCACCAATGAATGTCTGTAATTACAAGCTTTTTAAGGTAATGGTTAATTACCTATAGTTATTAAAGTAAAAAAACTTATGCATAGTAAAAAATAGACAAGATTTAAGTGAAAGAAACTATATATTATGGGCCAGTATACATAGTGGGGTAGGCCTTCAAGATCCCGGCAAAAATTTCTCGTTGTATGCCAATGATTGTATGTTTAGCAAGAAAGCTGCCATGAAATGTATCAGTGAATTAAAGATGAGAATCTTTAATTTGTTTCTAGGTTTCAGTTTTTTCTTTCCTAAGCTTTCATTACAGGTACACTCAGACACTAACATCACAGGTACACTCAGAAATTTCTTAAGTCATTTCTAATTTTCGCATATTGACAAAATACTACAATGCTTTTTAATTTGAATTGGAAACAAATGCACTAAAACAACAATAAAGCTCTTTAAATTTTCGCCTGAACTCTCTCAAACATAGGCCAAAGTAAAAAGCTAACTTCAAAGCGAATAAGACGAAAGTTTCATTTTAATTATAAGTAACTCGATACCCGGGAGATTGATGCTCAACTCCGAACTTCGCCTACGTTTTTGCTAGCTTATGATTTAAATTTAACTTGTTTATTATAAAACTTATATTGCAACAAATATCGCCTCCGCTTTTAACGGTAAATATAAGTTAAAACATTTTTAAATAACCACATAATAAATAATAACTTTACGTTACGTTTTCATTTTCAATGTTAAAACGAAACGATAAATAGACCACTATCCACGCCTTGTCAAAATTAAATTTTCTATAATGATGTACGCGTGACGAATAAACAACTTTTCACATACCTGTGGCATACGCCGGTTCAAGGTCGTCCTCGTCATCCGTGTGGTGTCTACTCGAGGCGTGGGAGTGTGACGAGTTTGAGTGGTGCGGCACACCCACGTGCACCGGCTGGATCGGCTGCTCGTAGTGCTTGTGGTGGTCGACGTACACTCGGTGATGGTGCGGGCACGGCGTCGGCGGCAGGTAGTCCGTCAGCGTCCCCCCGCGAGTCAACGTCGAGCCCGCACTCAGCGTCCCCCCGCCGGAACACGACGCCAACACACTGCGCACTGAACCCAAATCCAAAGACGGTCTTCTAGACAGTTCCCCGTAACTCTCTCCGAACAACGCGCTCGCTGGGACCGCATGTCTCACCTCGTGGTGATGCGAATGCCCCCCGTTGGACGACGAATGCGGGGACGCGGAGTGATCCCGGCTGTCTCTAGACGTGGAGGCCGTGTGAATTATGCTCTCGTCGTGAGTTTCCATCACTTCCCTAGCCGTCGGTGGGTTCGGATGCGTGTGCACTACGGAGGTGCCCGCCCGGCGCGGACTCCGCCCGCGGTCCGGGAGCACGGAAGACGCCGACCAGTAGCCCCACGCCATTTTTGCTATCGCGATCCTTTCACTAGAACACTGGCACTAGCTACGCATAGGAAGACTGAGCGAGGATGAGTCGACTCTGCGGATGGCCGTTGGACTGGGTTTAGTTTCGGTTAATCCGAGAGGAGGTCGTGCGACGGCGCTCGACGGGAGAGGGACACCCGACAATTGTGTAAACGAACCTAATCTCCTTTGACGTCGGCGCTTCGGGCGACCGAAACGTGGCTTCGTGACCGCACGCTCGCGTGGAAAAATGTTTTCATAAATGCGCCGCGGTATGATCATGCGAACGAAATCGAGCCGCAATTTCGCCAAGTTTACCTTATTGTTTACGTTTGTTATTTCGAGCATGACAGTACTTTGGGAGCATATAAAAGAGCGCGGTGGCTCCGTTTGATCCGTACGTTTATTCATCGGTTGCGCCGCCGCCACCGACTTCAATAGGGAAAAGTTTTGTCATCTTGCGGGTAAAGTTTGCGGTTCCGTTACTTTTCAAAATGAATGTGCTCGCGAACAGTTTAACGTTACTTTTGTTCTCGGGGATTGTAATTGACTTATTTGTTTGCTATTCGACGTCTACAAAGTTTCAATTTGAATCATTTAATATGGTTTTGTGTTCGTAATACCAATATGAAGCGTTTATAAACGCTTTCTGAAATACGAAATAACGTAAATGAAATAACGTCACTCATCACAAATGCTAACAAACAAATTTAACATCAAAACTCATCTGAACATTGTGAGTGAAATTATTCCCACGAATGACGCGTGTAATCCTGTCGGAAACGTTCACAATGATTTTCATAACTCACTGCATACATAGGATCGCGTGGTGACGTCATAACACTGAGTGATTCATTTTCCTACTTCCCCTATACAGAATGTAGTACAAACGTACAACCTTATTTTTATGAAAACGGAAATATTTTCGGTCGGTTTCGCATTGGAGTGAGCATCTTTGTGTTAATAAATTTCTTTAAGTAATTGCATTGTTTAGTGGAATGTACATATTACATCATTTTTATAATTTTATGGGAAATGTAAATTGATTCAAAAAGCTACAGTGCAGAGGTGTAAGAGATTGTATGGTGTATGTATCTACTTATGCGTGTTTGTCAGTACGTAAGCGTTTCAGTTGATACAAGCGAGTGCGCCTGTGTTTTAAACCTATAAACAAAATAGGTTACTATGAATTAAAAAAAACTTAAAGCCCAAGAAAATATTCTCAGTAGTTGTTGATTGTCGAACCTCTGAACGCCTTCACAAATTATAACTCGAACCATTTTAATCAGCTTCTATACCAAAAACCGCATCTCTAATAACTACGACATCACGTAGACGGACAGACACACACGTCAAACTTATAACACTCCTCATTTTTCGGGGGTCGAACGCCAATGTGAACCTTACGGTGTAGGCGTAGATCAACCGCATTTATTCTATACACGGTCAAATTACAATGAGCCGAATCCAACGTAGCCGTAGTAGGTATTGCGCTCGGCTAATGAGATGGAAACAGCGATACGACACATCGCGATAATCGATGTCGGCGGGACGGGGCAAAAACCGTAATGTTTGCCCGCTAATATTATCTGATGAGATTTGACACCTCCAAAATCCGCGCTAAATGAAATTTCAAATTCGTTATTCTGAAATGCACGGCAATTTAATATGTATTATCGAAAATTATTCTGAGCGCTATTGCTTGTATGCTTGTGACAAATGACCATATTAAATTTTCATTAACCTACATTACTACTATTTCTAGTATGCTTGAATATTCTCGAAACAGAAGTAATTACAATCATGTCTCCACTCATTGGCGCCAATTCAAAGTGGTAATGTATGAATCTCAAATATTTCTGTATTGCTCGCATAATAAATGATGTAACAGTCAAAATATGACCATAACGTAGCAGGAGATTTTCGCTGGCAAACTTCATACTTTTAACTTTTAAGATAGGTACGTTTATTATAATTGACTATAATTATTGGTCGATCAAACGTTAAGTCCATAGTTAATAACACTTCCCTATCATTACTTACGACGTCACGACGAGAATAAACTGCATTTCTATTCATACGAATGCTTTAAACTTTACATTTACATTTCTCCCTGCTATGTTACAGTATGTAACTATCTACGACCATTCCTAGACAAGGACATCGCCGAAAACTTACAATCTAGCGTTTTAAAAAAAACCCCGTCGAGCAAAAATTTCTCCACAGTACGTTCTCCATAGCGGTCTTTGTATCCGGAACACCATCCTATTGTTACCTACGTGTAAATCCATAACAGGAATCACGTCGTCTCTCGCTCTACCGCCTTAAGGGCGATTTTCGTTTGCTCGAACCACCTCGGAGTCGACGATAAAATAAAAAATATATTTTCATTCCACGTTTCCTTGTTCGTGTTATTTTGAATTGAAGTATTTTTATGGAACGAAGTAAGTGACTTTATGATCTTTTGTATTCTCAACGTATCACATTATATTTGCAGCTTTAGACGTGTAGGTAGTATAGATGGTTTATTACTATTACTTAACACATTATTACCTACTCGTACATTGATATTCTCAGTTTATGTTTGAGTGATGAAACTTGTACTTATCATATAAATAAATGCGTTAACCTGGAACAACACCTTAATCGATATACATAATTATAGAGCAGGTAGTAGCGACTACAAATTGATAGTGACAAACATGACCGCTCTTTACAAATTTTAGGGTTAACTTCATATTAGTAAGTGATAGTATCTGTTGGAGGATTAGATATGTTTTGTATTTACATAATTTATAATGGATTTATAAGGAAATCATATCAATGATTTTCATGAAATTTATTGGTCAAAGGGAACTTTTAGGGCCGAGGAAACGATATTAGCTTTATTTTTGAAATTCAGATCGTTTTTTTTTTTTATTTATTTTTGTACACACACATATTTAAAAGGAAACAAAAATCGTTTTATATTATTTACCGGTAAATGAACATTAAATCCTCCTGATGGTAACTTGTCAATGTCCTTATCAACACAATTATGGTATCGACCAAGAAACAAGGAAGATAGTGAAAGAGGTCAATGGCTCTAACGACAAACCGTTTGGGATTGGCTACTACAAGCTATTATACTACCTTCAGGCCAGCATTAAACCCAAGACTCGAGTGCCTTTGGGATTAAATTGGGTTGTAGAAAATCCTGTTACCTCTGAAAAGAGGGATTGGACTACATAACCTTGTCTCTGGTTTAACAGGATGCACCACGAGCAACCAAGGTCAATCTAGACTCTAAGGTGAATTGAACCTCGTATGCATGGATCCCTTTAATACATTTGAAAAAATCATGTCATGTTATCTGTTAAGAATATATCACTTAGAATTGCACTAGATTGACTCTAGATAACCCAATATATACCCGATAGTCGAATTGCAATTTGTCGAATCCAACCCGTATCCTAACCGTGAAAGACAGAGTATGTTCCATCAAGGTTGTTCAGTCTATTGACATGGCCAACAGAAACATTTAACGCAAGATTAAGCTCATTCAGGTCGACAGGAAAATCCGCTTCATTTACAATAATAAAGCGTTACTTATAAAATTTCGACTTGATTTTTCTCCACCTTAAGCCGGATTGTAACAGTAATCCTACTGAAATGCTAATATTTTTTGACAGTTAATCAAATTTTCTTGAGACAATTTTCTGTAAGCTGTGATCCCTTGGAGATCCCCGGGTGGTAAGTAACTACGGCCTAAAAAACTATTTTTAAATTTAAGAATAATATTACAATCAACACCAACAAACATTAGGGACAGTTTATTTTATATATATTTTGTCTAAATCCTATAGAATAATCAAATTGTGATTTATTTACATTACAGCTATGACTCATCTCAAATGACAACGAGGATAAGACAAGTATCAGACGAAAAAGAAAAAGGGGAAAAATATGCAAAGTACCTCTTTCTTTATGTGTAGCTTATATACCCCCACATTATATTTCGTAATGTTTTAAAACACTTCTAATAAAAAAAAATATAATCTCAAAATAGTAGCTTGGTCATAACACCAATCGCGTTATAGATAAGCGCCTATTTTTCTTTGATTCACTATTATGAACATAAATAGCAAAGCTTCTTAATGACGAGAAGAGACTCGTGTGGGTTTAAGCCAGCGAACTAGCGAAATTTTACACACTAATTTTGCCAATACATAATGTTAGGTATCTTATTGGTCTAGGGCTGCCGTCGTCAAACTGCGCTTGGTATATGTATGTATATGCAGCCCGCGGTCAGAAAACCATGAAGATCGCTAAGTTTCCTACGTAAAATCTCCCGCAGCTAAGTTAATATATTTTCAACACTTACAATAAAAATGAGTATTGTTATAGTGTAAACGGTAAAATAATAATGGTATAATAACAACACGGTCTCCGAAGCGCAAACCAACTTCGATCGGCGAAACACCTATTTACTTGGCACGTGGTACTCTTGGGAACGGGAAATTGTAACTAGTTGGACGGCAAACTTCGTGTTCGGGCACTCTACGCCCGCTTTAATGCGATTCACTGAGGGCCAGAGTCAACTGGCTTGTTTTAAAGTTATGGAAAGCCTCTTCGGATAGTTAACACTGGGAAATTAGGATGTTATCATTGTTGTGTAATAATATATCAACAATACCCCTACTGTAAATGACACAGCCTTCCCAGCAAAGGATCCCTAGGAGAATTTCAATCGCATTCATCGAATAACGTTTGATACACAACTTAATCTATTTACAGATTATGTCACGTGGTTTATCCTATGTGCTCGTAATATTACCTATCTACCTTTAATCATTGACATTGACAAGCAGCGGTCACAGGCACAAAAATTACAGTATACTCACGCAAAAATACGTTCCAATATTATCATACCTAACATTAAACCATTAAATAATTAAATACAATAGTAAGGAACCCTAAATGTGAGAGTCTAAGTCACACGTAACCGGATTTTTCTGTGATTTGAAAATCACGAAGTCTTATATTATGTAAGTATCTAAAGATAAATAGTTAATCAAACGCAATGTTTATATGTAATGTAATATAATATCACTCATTTTGAGTTTCATTGTATTACAACAACAAAAATCAAAATAAATCATAAAGAATCGTAAAGACTGTACTAGCAATCCAAAATAGGTACTTTGGTTGCTTTTGTGTATCACCAAAGAAACAAAACAGATAAAAAATTCCCTTAATGCCCGCTATATTTCACGAGTCTCAGCCCTCCAAACAAAAACTACACCTCAATACCCTAATGGACCCCGCTGCGAGCAAAACAATCTAACACAAACGAAACGACATAACTTCGTACTTATCATTTATATATTTTAAGGATCACGCAAAGAAAAGTACCTATCAAATAAAAAATGTAAATAATTGAGATCGCATAAATGAGTTTTTCAAACTTAATGTTTACGAAGGAGTGTGAATCCGGTAACTTTCGCCTCAGATGTAATCTTAGGTCTTGCAGGAGGATTCAGTATGGGTTCTCACGATGAACAATCAATTTAATTCATCAGTGATTCTAAGATAAATAATACCTCTGATCATGGTGCATACTGCTGAGTAACGGACAAGGGAATAAAATCATGTGCACTGTAGGAGTACTTCGTATGGTACTCGTGTAAGGTGTTCAGTTCCCTTACGTAGTAATACGGTCGTGCTCAAACGAATTGACCGCACAGATATTTTGCTTCATCACTAAATGCCACTGGCTACTAGCTTTTACACGAGACGTATAATCATCACCCTCTGTTGTTATTAAAATCTAGAATCCAGAATTGCAGAAAATAAAGATAGATAGATAGATAGATAAATTCTTTATTGTTTGTACACCAGGATTATAAAAGAAAGAAACAAAAAATATATAACAATAAGCACAAAACAAGAGGCGGCCTTATCGCTACGTAGCGATTTCTTCCAGGCAACCCACCAAAAGATAGGAAATACAGATAATATTTAGGCACTTCTCACATTACGCTATTCATGAGACACGCGACTGCAACGCTACCCAAAATTAGTATGTATTTGACACTATGTACTGACAGGACGATGCGTCTTCTGTCAGTTAAAAGTTGTGTGAGAAGTGCCTTAGTGGTATTGGTAAAGATATACCTAATGAAAACCTAAAATATGATGATGAATATCATCAAACTTTTATTGCCCTTCCGCAGAATCAAATCAGAGTTCAGTTCAGGTTCACTACAAGCTGAGCTGCCTGTCAATACAAGATAGAAGAGCTCCCATTTCAATTGTATTAATATTGTACCAGAAAAAGCAATTTTAACATGTAAATCTTAGCTTCATCGCATAACATTACATCGAGCGAAGTAAACCCGTTGTAAACAAACGCATCCCTATTACCACTCATATTCGCCGTGTAAATAAAATATGAAACGGGAGCGAAAGCGAGGGTACCATCCAATCAAATTTAAATGAGAGAATTTCCGAGCTACGACCTTGACAACGAGACGTAAATATATCGGGGTTAAGTGTTCACAATGAAAATATCTGGTATACGTGTATTCTGCCAGGGAAATTAACGCGCGTAACACGCTTTCAAACTTGGCAATGCGAGCGAGAGAATCCCCGAAAGTCACGTGTTGTTTATGATTTCTTTTGCTGAAATCTACAATCTGCGCAGGCTGTCTATCGGGAGTACTTAAGCATCCGTTTTCTACTTCATATGAATTTACAGAGTTTAGTTATTTTTATAGTAAATGCCTTTCAGAAATCATTAGCTTATAACTCCCGGTTAATGTACGAGTAATTAAAATGAACAAAAATAGTAGATTGTATGACAAGGGTGCAAAGTAATATTTTTTCGGCGAGGGCGTTTTTTGAATCCAGAGCGAAGTGAGGGATTCTTTAGTAGAATCCCGAACGTAGCGAGGGATTCAAAGTACGTCGCCCGAGCCAAAAATATACTTGCACCCGAGTGATACACTCTACTTTTCATCACCCACTATGAGAAAATAATATATATATTATATATAATAGAAAATAATAGAAAATAATACGTAAAAATGCACGAAAACTTAATTTTAATTTTAATTTGAAATTCAGCTGGCGGGGCCCTCTGCCCTCGCGTCGTACCAGACATTCTTTATTCAAACAATATTTGCGTTCGATTTCTTTAGCGCAAAATACTAAAATGTTCTAAATTCAAAATAGGACAGAAAATATCTAGCCGGCAGGAAAAGTTGTATGAAAATTCATTCCCGCCCGCTGAATAGAAAACAGCAACTTTGGAACCCCGTAAGTCCGAACCAAGTCGTCTTTTTCGAATAGGTGTGATGAAAAATATTTTTCTAAAAACAAACGACAAGGGCTAAAAGGGGACTTGTATATTTTTATACAAGATGTTTTATTCTAAATTTAAAAAATATTCACCATCCATCAATTCGACCGTAAATTTCGTGGTCGGCGTACAGTTCAAAGACACTTTCCTCCGAGGAAGAGCCCCGCCGACGAGACTTAACCAACTTAAATTAGTTCATTTCGTACAACAACCGTAGGCTTGAGACCACCACAAATTGTATAACTTGAAATACTCTTTTAAAGAATAAATGAGTATACTTACTTTATATAAAGGCACTTAACAAAGTTTGTGAAATTTTCTAGAAAAAAAAACACCTTAATTAGCAGAATACAACATGGAACATGATTGTTATACTATCAATTTTTTATCGGTCTACATGTATCTACTTATTACCTATCTGCATTAAGTAGACTGCAATTTCTCACAGCTCATTAGATACACCTACAGAAAACTAAGAGACAAAGTAGTTAGGATGGCTGTATAGTCAAGCTTACCGCCAGCGCAATTGACCCGCACCGATGAATGTCAGTACAAATATACGTCATTTGACGTACGGCACGCGCGGTTCGTCGGCGCAGGTCTCCTTTCACTACAAAACGGTACAAGAGACTTGTAGCTCGTAACCCGCGCGTCAGTCAACCGCGTTGGCGATAAACTTGACTATGCAATCACCCTCATAGAACCACTAATAAGGCCTGCCCAGCTAAGTTTCGTATAGTAACACTGGCTGCTAACTGGACTAATTTTATTTATCCTAGTCCCTATTTGACTGTTGTTCTATGTCGGTTGCCATGGATGGTAGCGGTAAGGCTGCGCTAATTTGCCATCTTCATTCCATGAAAAACAGTGAACTGCAATCATATTAAACTGAACAGTATACTTATAACCTTGACTTTTTCAAACACTGCCCAAAAACTAACATTCTGTTAACGCGAGTAGTAACGTGCAGCATTTCAAGCAACTGCCAACGTCTTCAATGCGTGCGAAAAAGGAAAAATTACGGAAGACGTGAATTTAATAAAACTTAAGAAAATATTGCCCCCATAAACAGTTCAGCCCCCGCCAACTAATTCAAAGGTTTACGACGTCAGGAGAGCAGTAAACTGTTGCGTATGATTGTGAGCTAAATCCAATCCTAACAACTGGGTCATAAGGATCACGTGGAACGTCTTAGTGAAATAAAACTGGACTTACTTTGATGCGTCAGCTTTTATCACGTCGCTATAATTTCGAAGCGTACATTACGACATGTAACATTGAAACCGTAGACAATGTCATATAAACCTGAAGTCTTACTTTACTAACACAGGAACTAAACATACATACATAGATTAAAACTCCAATTACTCTGCCCTCTCCACCTCATCTCTGAGAAAAATGTTTCGCATTTGACATAGTAACAAGCAATTACACATTAGAAACAACCAAGGTCTACCCAAATAAAACTCCTGGTAAGAGCTATACGTATAATACAAAAATATCGTATTTCATCAGATAAAGGCATATTCAGGGTGAATTAAAACATTTTACTAGGGTTCTTTCTCACAAACAGCGGCGGAACACTAGTTTTAGGAGAATTACGGCGAGGTTGGATGCATAAACTATTTGCAGTCTCAAGGTGCAGGCTTATCCTCTGCATAGTTGCATGGGATAAATAAATTGACATTTTTTTCATCCATCGCTGTTCCTTGGATTGGATTTGTAATCTGCAATATTTTAAAAAAGCGAGCCTTTAATAAACGAATAAAAAATAGACAATAGTTGTATTTTTCAAAGAGAAATAAAAAATAGTAACCAGGTCTAAATTACAAACCTCTCTTCACAACAATTCCAGTAATAACTTTACCGAAACTCTTTCATTTTTACCACACGTAAAAGCGACGAGCCCTAATTTCGAAGCGGCCAGTGTGAGCAACCCGAATTGGTGCTTTATTCATACAATCAAAGCGAAAATTGTTGTTGAATTTCTCCTTTTATTGTGCAAATTCAGTACGGCTTTTCATCTGAAAACCGCCACCAATTTGTGTGTTTAATGCGACCCTCAAACCATCTATTACATCTATACAACAAAATAATAGTAACCTGTTAACTCGACAAGCAGTTAATTATAAACCATGTTATTGCATTTTACCACCGCCGTAATAAATTATTTATGTAATCTATACTAATATTATAAAGCTGAAGAGTTTGTTTGTTTGTTTGGTTGAACGCGCTAATCTCAGGAACTACTGGTTCGAATTGAAATTTTTTTTTGTGTTGAATAGACCTTTTATCGAGGAAGGCTATAGGCTATATAACATCACGCTGCAAAAATTAGGAGCGAAGAAATACCTAATGGAAAATGTGGAAAAAACGGGGAAAATTATTCATTCTCGAGGGCTTTCGTTGCATGCGTTGCGAAAACGATTCAAGATACCAAAAATATACCAAAAATATATTTATAGTATGAAAGAATTATTCCTCTTGAAATATCTAAAAAAATGTCCACGACAGTATATGTCTATCTTTTAAGATTAACACACTAGAACCGTTTTTATGGTAATCAAATTTGGTCGAACCCACTGCCATACCAAACTTGCCGCGTTTCCAAGTTTAATATGAATTAATCTTGCTGTGATCCTTTGCTACTTTGCTATTATTTTGTCGTAAGCTTTATTTCTAAGTTTAATTTAATTTAACCTGAATTAATTTTGGTGATAGTTTATTATCTTCCCGAAATTCCTACGGGAGCGGGACCTACGCGGTTGATACTTACGGGTCCCGAAGCGAAGCGAGGGCGGTTCGCTAGTATAATTTATAAAAATTTTAGTTTCATCAAAATTGCAAATCCTAACCTTTTTACTGATCGTATTGAATTTTTAAGCATACATTAATAAACAGTGTTTTTTAATGTGGAATTCTCATGTGAATTGGAAATTAAAATCATTTTCTAAGTTCATTGCTACGGTAACGAAGAATGCTATGGTGACGAAGAATTGAACAACGCATTCCTTTTATATCGCGTGCAATCACTAAGGAAATATATTTGATAATCCCCATGATATAGAATAAAGAGGATTTAATTTTTGCTTTAATATTACCATATCCCGAAATTAAATAAGGGCGCAGATGTATCGATTTATTTAGGTTTACATACGTGTCTCTTTTTTAATCAATATTTATAAAGTAAAAATTTAACAATAAATCAATAACAATTTAATCAATAACGAAGAAAACCATCTACTAATAATAATTTTAACTAACAAATCGTCTTTTCAATATCAAGGTGTCAAACTGCAAGAAATAGGTATATTAAAATAAGATTTCCTTTTCCTAGCAATTTATAAAAGAAAATATTTAGTAAGGGTTGCCGGATGATGTATGACACGTGTGTCTTCGAGGCAAAGGGTTAAGGTAAGGACAGAATAAGATTTAGGTATTATACGTATTTGATAAATTTTCAGGGACTGGAATCGCATCAAAATTGGTTGAGACAATTACAGACAATTACAGACATTTACAGTTGAAATATTTACCTACTTTTGCGTTTATAATTATTAGTTTGGATGTGCAATTTCACATGCGGACGTTAAACGTCAAATTATAACGACTTTTCTTATGGAAGGGCTGGAGGCTTACATACGCTGTGTTTCAACTTTACCCCTCACACTGTACTACCGAAACTGCTATAACAAAGCCAATTAGAGTTCTGTATAAAGTTAGCCGAGGCAATTGTAGGAGTGTTTCTATTTTGCTTTTGGGATAAAACTTTTTTATTTGCGCCGTCATAGGTGCGATAGTGAACCGACATACGATATAGACATTTACGTTTAGTAGTAAAATAACAGTCAACTTGACTTGACATCGTTTCTCGGCGGTCATATTTGCCCCTCATGTCGTTAAAGTTCTGTTCCGTTCAAGTGAAAATATTAAGTCGCTTATGCAAAATGGCGCAATCGTGTTACATTTGCCCCTAGTGCCCTAAATAAAGACTTATCCTTCATATATATTACGTTGTAAAGAGTTTACTTAACGACGGTTATTCCCGCTTAAGTACTTCAGTTAAAACACGTTTCTGAGAGTATTTTAAAACAGCTCTTCAACGAAGCCACATCAAGAACCCTTCTCGCACAAACGGTCGATACGGTTTCAACTTTAAACTGTAACACAACAGAGAAATGAGCTTCCGTGACTCCGGCACATATTGGCGCAGGCTTAACCCATTCACTTCCGAGTCAAAAAGTGCTTAGTAAACAGTTCTAGTTGGAAATGCCATGAGTTAACGGGGGTTTTCTAATGAGTTTATACAAATTATTACGAGCATGGAAAAAATGTCGTCATTTGTGTGGAAAGTTTCGTGGAGTCGGAAATTGGAGTGCTTGCCGCGGTCTTTAGATATTTACGCGACTACGCCGAGGCCGGGGTTATATTGTATATATAATGGGTATTCAACAAGAGCAGATTCTTTATTCATCTCTATTTTTGTATTATAGAAGGATGACCTTGGGGCCCATTGTTTGGTCCGGTTGCTAAGCTTCGCTTTCTAGATTCTGTTTCGTTACGGACATTTATGGATCTGCGTTATTACAGAGTTAAAAATTTGGATGTTACTGTTATAATTTTTCTAGTAATCCTAAGCACGGAAATGTGTTCTTCTAACCACAACCATTGTAAATAAATTCATTATTCCTTCATATAATTACAATCAAGTAACAGGAATTTAAGGCACCTTCAAAGCTTCGAAGAACATTGAAGTCGTTAATTTTTATCGAAGGCCATGACCAACCCTGGAACCAATTCACATTAAAGTACTACACGAGTTAGACCTCGAATAAAGGAAGCGCTCGTGAAATTCATTCCGCTGGCCGAATCATACATATCCAATTTTAAACAGCAATCGACCATGCATGTGTTACGTCTAGACATTTGAAACCTCTGAAATGTATGGAATTGATACTTGTTAGTGATCAAGCACATATTCGAAACAGAACTAGAAACGAAGTGTAATTTAATGTAAAGAAATAAAATCAACTTATACCTTTACTAATCCAAATTTCACCCCAATAGCTTAACCTCGAGTGACCCGAAAAAGTACAGAGGCTTGAATTATGTACTCAATCTTAATTTAACCAAAGGGCATGTTAGCTTATCACTTGTTTCGGCGAATGAAAATATCATTAGGAAACTTGGGCCGCGTCGATAATATATAGTTCTCTCCATAATATAGTTAATATATATATAATAATATAGTTAAAGGTATGTGAAATCTGTTAATTGCTCTGAACTAGCATGGTAAATAACGATCTTAACTCAACAGAGCTTAGTTTGTCCATGATGTACAGTTTGTTATCATGTTTTGCACAATGTCAGGACCTCTACCACATCTGATAACTTTATAATCGTGTAAGCATTATGAACAAGTTTTGGCTTATTTTGCATTAAATATTTTAGCGGGTTCTACGGGTGTTGTGGTTGCAGTAAATTATATAAAAGCTATATTATCGTTGCCTTGAATAAATTGTGATTTCTCGAATAAATAAAAATCTTAGTGGGAAGATCGAGTATTTTATTATTTCCATTATAGATACAGCTAGTTGAAAGTTACGATCTGTTTAACTTACAAACAAAGACGTTCTAATATTTTTAAACCGACGCTCATTTCAATGAATGGTCGTGACTGTTTGCATTGTCTTTTCTATATGCCCAAACGATACATAACACAAAAAATCGATGGTGTAAGCATGAGACTTCCATGAGGACAGATTGTAATCAAACAATAACTCATATACATAGGCAACAACATAGGTAAAGATTTGATTTTAACTTCAAATTAAATTATTTTGTAATCTATATATGTAGGTACTTAATTTAGGATGAACACTTACCAAAATGTTACTTTTATGTTTATTTTTACATGACTACGTTTACATCAATATTATGTGTGTGACCTTCACTTTCCATAATTAATTAATTTCGAAGTGTATACAACTGCCGCTAAGCGACAGTCAGGAGTGCTAATTCGACTTCTCAGAAATTTCCTAATTCCGCCAGCGTCAAGAGCCATTAATTAGGGAAAAGAAGTCATTAGAGGCGATTAAAAAAAGTTAAGTGGTCGTACGGAATATTAATATGGAGTTAAAGCCGAAACTCCGAGGAGGCGTAATTACAATAAAAACTTCACCGATGTCAAACAAGAACTGCATTTTAAAACGTTTTAGTGTTTTAGTAAATATTTCGAACATCATGTGCGTTACAAATTTACTTAACTTTTCCAATTGGATCTTTCGGGTTACGTCGATAAAACTAAATATTTCGAGTAGTAATTTGAGGATTAGATGGTACTGTGTGGACGTTGGAAATAAGTACACAACAAATAGCAGCCAGAGGCGATACGAATCGCTGGAGTCGCCGATTTACCCCGGCCCACAAACAAACATGCCGTCGGTAACTTTTTGTGCGGCGCGCGGTTTTTAAGGTCAACCAGCACTTGCGTACTATGGGGTTGAAGGACCGCGCCCGGGCCACGATTATCGCATTAACAGAACGAGGCCCTCTAGACTGGCACGCGCACCCGAAAAACACACGCACCGGTGCAAACACGCGGAATCGCGAATCGACACGCGGCGATGATAAACACGATGATCGATATGAAAGTGTATTTGTTTTTCTTGCGTGTAAAGGAGATGGGATTCGTTACGTTCGTGACGGGTTCGACGCGAGACTTACGCAAGAGGGCACGTGGGGAGGACCGAGCTTCGGTCGTCGGCCGCGAGCGCGTCGGGGTGACTTGAGGATTATTTACGGGTGTCGTGGAAGGCAGCGGTGAGTCGCCGCCGGTCGGGCGCCCTCGGGAGCGAGGTGCGGCGTGCAGCGCGGCCCGAGCGGGACTGGGCCGCCGGCCGCCGCGCCTGCGTGCCGCGTCCGCCGCGACCCCCCACCCCGATTGATGTAATATTTATCTTGGATTAAGAACTAGATAAGGAGCCAGCGAGACACGCCACGAGATCGCTCCCCGATGAGTTTTGGTGGAGGTTATTGTAGGATGCTAAAAAAGAATTTTTAAAGGACATGTAGTATTCAAGTTGAGGTTATATAAAGTTGTTTGGCATAGTTTTGGTGTAAGTATGGTTTTTGCGAGAGGTATCGCCACGGTTGATTAATGCTTGGCGGCATCTCGGTCGGATCAATCGGAGGCTCGCGGGCTAAGCCGGCGGCGGTCGGGCTCCGGTCGGGCGTGCACGGGCGCGCTCGGGGCCGCTCGGGCGCGCTCGGCGGTGACGTCACCCGGGACGCACGCGCGGCGACAGGTGGGCGCAATGCGCCGTACCTACGAGTATCATATGATTATGACGTTTCCTATTCGGTCCGTGGCGGGACGTACGGGTGGAAATTGGCTGCGGAGTTCGCGCATTGCGATGCCCATGTGCCCGTCTCTTATCCGTTTCCAAGTGTCAAACTTAATTCTGACACTTAGTTAACAGAAAAAAGAAACTTAAGCGATTTATTAATATTTATATAAACTAAACAACTAATTTATTATAAGTTACAATCCTTAACCTCTAGATTGAATACAGGTTAAAAATTACATTTTAAAGTTCAGCGCAATAATTTATTTTTGTACGACGACTTAATCTACAACATACCAAAACATTGGGAACATAAACGATTTGCCGAGTTTATCTAAGTATCTTAATATCAGTTTTCTACTAAAAACTCCTGTAATAATGTAATCGATCTTGACATAATCCTCACACCTGTCATCGTATTACCAGTAGGTATATCTGTTGAAAACGAGGACAACGAACATACCAGCATATTTATACATGAATCTCGTACCCAAACCATAAAGCAGACGTCCCACATATCGGGCTCAACTTCGCTAACAACAAAAATTAATAACATCCGCGCACTACAGGCCAAGTTTCAAATTAACAAAACGACTGCTAAAAGCGGACTCGTGATGCGTAGCGCGGCTCTCCCCACAAAGAATAACAGACTCCTATAAATTAAAACTCGACATATTAATACGCATACTTAAATTTACGGCGATCCGTAAAAATAATATTTATACGCCGTACGATGCTCTTAAATTTCCCGTTTTAAGAAGTGTCCTTGACCCAAGAACGAACATTTATCTGGTACATAAATTACGGCGTCAGGCGGGGATCTTGGTAGGTGATTTCTTTCTTTTCAACCGATATATCAGTCTTCAAACGTAGCGCTTCTACAGTCGTAGATAGCAACCGTAGCGTCTACGTAAGGAAAGTTTGCTACGCGGCGCATGTGCTACGAACTTCGTAGCAACCGTTTAATATACTCGTATTAGAAGTCAGCATGCTTGTGTTATTAATTTCTAATTCTGCTGATTCAAAAGACTTTCTTGTTATATAATTGGAAAAATAAATAAATATTTATGGTATATTTAAGCAATACTAACGGTTTTTTGAATATAAATAACGACATTAAAATTTAATTGAACGTTTTTTTTTTTCAAATATAGCACGATCTCACTAAAACTAGAGACACAAATTATTATATAACGGGCGTAATCATGACAATTATAAAACACAGAAAATAACAGTTGCAATAAAGATTTAAAAAATAATACTAACTACGTAACCAAGAAATTTAAAATATGTAAACATCTGACCTTAATAATCACAAAAACAAATGTCAGGGACATTAAAAAAATCCTTAAAACGAAGGGTTGACATAATGCAGAAAAAGTTAGCTGAAATAGAGATTTTATTATTTCGGAAATAAAAATTTCTTGACTAGCGACTCACATTCCCACAAGCGACGGTGGGCGGTTGCTACAAAGCAGTGTACTCAACATAGCCTGAACAAGATAGACGGTTGACGTTTGGCTTCTAGATAGTTTAGCTTAAAAGCTCCTCAGGAACTTGCAGAGTTAAGTCCGCGACAAATAACACTTGGGTGACGTAAGTAGCTCAAAGTTCATTGTCGTAGGTGTCACTAGAATGAATGAAATCTTGTAAATTGCAAATAAAGTAATACTCGAATATTTTTTTACTTTTTTCTTTATTTATTTATTTTTTCTTATTACATGCCACGATTTAAAATTAATTTTATGATTCAAGTTATTCACTTCCTTCTTTAGATAACTTTACACGAAAAAAAACAAATCTTAAAGCGTTGCACAAAAAACAAAAGTAATTGTCCAACTATGTTTTACCAAAAACATTAAACTGCTTAACCAAGCGCTTCTTGGATTTATTAACAAGTTCTTGGACCACTTAACGAGAAATAGCACTTTGGTCTGTTCCAAGAAAATATATTGTAGCGAAGTAATGTGCATTTCGCCAGAAGAACTAATCTCGGCTGCGATAAGGACGATTAACCAGCGCGTCGCAGTGACGCCGGGCTTCCTCTGCAGTACACCTACTAAAATTAGAACAATACCACGGTTAGAATTTACCTCAGACCGTGCGCAAATTACTGGCTAAATTGATGAGTTATCTGAATGCTGTCTTAATTTTTTTCATGTAAACATGTAAGAAACGAGTAGGCAGGTAACCTTATAGTAAGTAGTCATTGTCGCCCATCAGTAACATGAAAGCCATACCTACATATACATCGCTAGCCAAAAAAATAAAAGAACTGGCGTTCAAGCTGATCAGAAGTAGAGTCAATTAGCGGATGATTCGAGCCAAGCTAGAGGTAGGTAGCTTTCAGCTCTACCTCTAAGCAGGGCCATAAAATTGGGGTCCCATGACGCCATAAAATGGCTAACCTATCAAGCTCCTAAAGCAAGTCTCCTCGGCCCACTATGACGAGTAATTGGTTATTTGATTATATTGTGGATGTCTTACTAAGTTGAAGCACGTTACGCTTACGGTTTACCAAAAAAATACACTTTTTGTAAATCAAAGCTACTTAGCCCTATGATGCTGTTAAAGATAATAAAATATAATGATGAAAAACAAGAAGATCTGATAACATACAGACGGACGGATTTTACATATTGCATTACTAGTAATTGAACGATATAAACAAAATGTCGATTACGGCCGATATAACACTGGTAATGTAATCAATGAATTTCGCCAGAACATATCACAACTGCCAACTTGAATCATTTCGATCCAATATTAATACAGGCCGCGTTGACCTGCACGCCGAAATACGTTATGGATAAACTGATATTTAATGGAATGATTGGCTTAAAGCCACGTATTAATGACAGTTGTGTCAACCTACTGGCGCGTATGATTTGATCATATCTCTTATTTGAACTCATCAATTAATTTTTAATTTTGTGATAACATTATTGATCATGATTTGTTAATAATGGCTTCAAGTTAAATAAAAAAGGTAGTAAATCTGCACATATCTGTCTTCTATCTAAATAATATATAAGAGCGGAAGGTCACTCGCTCATCACGGAATCTCGAAAACTGCTTAACTTGTAGAGATGATTTTGGCTGAGTGCTATTTTACAGTTAGTTGCCACACGCTAAGAACAGGGTACTAGAGTTTTTTTAAATAAAGCGAGAGTAGGTTTAAAAGTTCATAATGAAGATGTGACTGATCAAAGTCTCAACATTGAACATGAATAAAAAAATACTTTTACTATCGCAATAAGGGTGCGGTTCCACTGAGGCGGAGCGGAGCGGAGCTGTGCGCGATTCACCAATAATATGCCTTGAAAATCACGCGAGGCACAATGAGATGTGGATTTCAAGCCATGTGATTGGTGAATCGCGCACAGCTCCGCTCCGCTCCGCCTCAGTGGAACCGCACCCTCAGTCCCAAAACAGTGACTATCGAAACTAGTTTTTTCGTGCTATTATTTCGGATAAAATAGTATCCGTATAACTGAAGTATTTAAACGTAACTTGTATATATAACATAGGCCGAAGCCGCTAGTTAAATTATATATTGCAGTGTCGTATATAAATCTAAGCTCGTTATGTTTCAAACAACTAAACAACACAATGAACGATCACAAAAGCTTGAGTGAGTCAAAAGAAACGAGTAACAAAAGAGGAAAACAACATAACAAAAATTCCTTCCTTTCCTACAATGTAATCTCCCAATTAGAGAGTAGCGTTGTCATGCGTTTGTTCTAGGGAAAAATCTTGTACATTATCCTGGTCATATCTCTTCTTCCCAGGGAATGAATTGCAATTTCACTCACGTACAGTTGTATAATGGAAGTGGGCGTCACCGGCGAGAAGGAATAGTCGCTCAAAACCTTGGCATCAACATAAAAATGTTACGTTCTTAGTAACAGTTATGAAAGCTTTCGCAGTTATTAAAATAAAGATGAAGGGGGATAAAAATACTCACATTACGATATTGAATTGCGTACAGAACGTTGCTATCACTTATACGCCTGCATTGTTTCGCATAGTCTATGGCTGAAACTGTTGTTTTTTTAAGGGTGCCTCTTGTTTGGTATAACAACTTTTCGTCGAAAATCGCTTCGACTAATTTTAGTTGGAATAAAGTCATTTCACATAATTATTCATTTGATCGAATATTTGATTGCCATAATTTTATTTCTTATCATCATTTGTTTCGAATAATATCTTTTTATCGAATGTTCAAATGCGCTAATTTTAATTAAAGTAATTAGGTTAGCGAGGAGCGAAGCGACGAGCGTGTTAGGTTAACAGGAACCATCGCACGAGCCAAGCGAGCGAAGCGAGCGTGCCGCGGCAGCGGCCGGCGAGTGCCAGATAACCGACTTTAGGGCGTTTATAACCTGAACATTAATTTCATGAAATAAACATTGTATAAAATAATATTCGATCAAATGAACATTACGTCAATCAATATTACACAAAATGAATATTCGATCAAATGAAAATTATGTCAAATGATATTATACAAACTGATTATTATCTTAAACGTTGTTCGATTTATTAAAATTATATCAAAAGTTTTTTACGAAACAAGGGTAACCCGTTTTTTTAAACCGTTTAACGTACACTTGTGTGTGCCTTGTTTTAATGGAATAGAATAACGTTCCATCACTCTGGCTAAGTGAAACTTTGCCGACATGACGTACCTGCTAGAGTCTGCTAGACCATTTGAACTCTCAGATATTTTCTTCTTGTCATGAAACTTATTCATTATCATGATCGGTATATTTAATACCTGGGCCCCAATTCTGCTAATTTATATAGGAACGCTTCAATAGTGTCTCGATTGAATAGTTTGACACATTTTGTATACGTAATGTGCCAAAAATATGTCAAAACTATGCAACTTTGTATACGGAACGTACCATAATGTGTCAAAACTATACAACTATACACGTAATCTTAATCCTACTAATATTATAAATGCGAAAGTTTGTAAGGATGTATGATTGTATGTGAGTGAGTGAGTGTGTGTGTGTGTGTGTTTGTTGCTCTTTCACGCAAAAACTACTGAACGGATTTTCATGAAACTTTGCAGTAATATAGCTTAGACATCGGAATAACATAATTTGTTAAAATTTATAGAGATTTTTGAAGGGACTGGTTTCCCGAAGCGAAGCGAGGGCGGATTTACTAGTAATATATAAAATGCTAAGGCGATTGACTGACTTGAGTGATCTATCAACACACTGCCCAAAATACTGGAGCGATCGGGCTAAAATTTGGCATGAAGATAGCCGTTGTGATGTAGGCATCCGCTAAGTAAGGATTTTTCAAAATTCATCCCCTAAGGGGTGAAATAGGGGAGTGAAGTTTAATCGAAATCCACGCGGGTGAAGCTGCGGGCGAAAGCTAGTATGGCATATACGTAATGTGCGAAAAATGTGTCAAACTCTTCAATCGAGACGCCATTAAGGCATTTATAAATTAGTGGAATCAGGGTCCTGGGTTGATGTAAATTTAAAATCCAATGGCAGGAGGCAAAAGGCAAAGTTACATCTTAACAAGTAACTGTCTTAAGGTACAAATATAAGTAGTTATATGTACGTATAATCCCTTCAATTTACAATCTTTGAACATTTTTCTTTACTTAAGTATTTATTATCACCAGACACGATAAATACCAAGCGATATTTCTCACGGGCGTATAACTTAACACTTTAAGCTGTTGTGTACGCACGTGACGCGAATAATACATATATATAATAAATATTGATTGAGACGGGGCAGTATCACTTATTTGTTAAAATGTTTTTTTCATATGAGAAGTTCAAATTTCCTTATGTAATCTAAATAATATATTTAAAGGTGCATTTTACAATTATTCACACGTCTGAAAGCGGTAAACACCACGTTGAGAGATTCCATTACATGGTTAGATAAAAATGAAGCCTGAAGCTAGTAAAATAAATAAAAATTAAAATAATATAAACAAACCCTAACGCATACATTTAACCCTTGCACTAGGATTCCCTTCGTCACGATTGGCATGGATGTCACAAATAACATCCGAGGTCCAACATTTATCGGTCATATAAATACCCATCTGCCTCGAGTCAGACAGGGCCACTACTAATACATACACAACTAATCAACAAATGTATGTTTTAACTCATAGTTCTCTCACTAAAAAATAAGGATAAGTAACAATACACAAAATAACAGGGTTTTAACCTAGCAACGAATAAGATTACTGGAAGCGATTATTGAAAACGCTTATAAGTGGATACCTCTAAACGGTACCGGACTGCGAAATACTCGAACACCACAGCATCCTCACGATAACTAGAAACAAATCGGAGCCATTAACCACCAGTCCCAGGCATTGCAAAGAATGACTCTGATGCCCCGCCGCGCCACACCAAAGGCCGAGGCTCTGAGAGTCTGAGATCGCGTCCGTTCGCACTAAACGTTTTCACGGCTCGGTTACTTCGCATTGTTACTAGGAATAACAGTGTAGCCTCAGCCTTATCTATTAGTATTCATGTATGCTACCGTATCTGATAGCTGATTTATCGTTTTACTCATATAAATTGTGGAAGAATCTAAATCCTATCTTCTTGGCCGATCTCATACACATACATTCAGTGTTCGATGCGATTTTTATATGAACTTTTAAGCCATTTCACCTTTAAAGATCATCCTTTATAAGCAAATGCATCGGAAAATATATTTTTGGAACTATAATTATAAGGAAAGATGTTTATTTATGATTGATACATATACAATGCCACACATACATACGTTTAAACAGCGCAAAGGTAACGTTATGTATGTTAATAAAACTAGTTAACTGACCATACCGACGACCACGGATCATAAAGAAATACTGGCAACTTATAGCGCTGCGCGCAATTGGCGACATTGAGTTCAGTTTGACGATTAGGTGGGATAACAGACGGATACAGTTCTTGGGATATTTATTTATTTGAGAGTGGTTATAAATTTAAATTATTCGTATTATTTTACAGGAACTTCAGGTTTTCAATAATGATTGTAATATTAGTAATAACTTTAAAAATAATTTACACACGTTCTTTTTGTGGAGATTTTACAAGGATTTTTTTCAGAACTTTACAATTAAGTCGAAGAATATAGAGTACTTATGTGGCGATAATCACTATATAGTATAAAACAAAGTCACCCTCCACCTCTGTCTGTCTGTGCCTTTCTAAGTTTTTTCTTCCGAACGGCGGATCGCTAGTTATAAATCAATACAAAATCATAAACACTTTACATTAGCGATATTATTTCTAACAATTATTTTCACTTATCAGACCAAGACATTTCTAAACAATTCAACTCTACACCTCTGTTAACCTATTGCGCTTATGGCGTTAGAATCCTAAGTTTTAACCGCCACCTAAATCAAAGGGAGGCCGCCTCACAAACGTTTTCACGCTCCAACTGGCGCGCTATTGTAACGGGAGATAATAGCGTGGCCGCGGCCTTATCCGTTTTATATTCACACGAGTATATGGACAATATTTGTTGGGCTAATGCAGTACGTTCGTACCAGTCCGCACTGCAGTGAGCTCGAGGAAGCTGATGTTTGTCTAATTTCCCAGTTAATTCTATAACATTTTTGTTAAGTCATAATAAACTTCATAACGAAACTTTAGGCATATAATAAATATTTATAACATTTTGAAATATACTTGTTCATGAATACTGTAATAGAAATGCTCTAATCAGCTTATTTGATGATTAAACGAAAGAGAAAATTAACTTGTCCAGACAGACAAATTTCACTACCACCTTAGCAGATAACGAGGAAGGTAGTGATCAAATAGACAGATACACCGCTGATTTCCAACACGGAGGAACTATCGCCTTTAATGCGTCTACAGATTTCTATTAATAGAGTGCACCGAGCAGGAAAGATTAGCTTCGAGTATTTGCTCGTTACTTATATTTTGATAAAAAAGGTCCTGATACGGCAGTGCTAAAAAAATAACGTTGGTGCATTTAAAATTAATCGGTAAATTAAGTTCCCATTTGACTTTACATCATTACTGTTTTGGTTATGATTATGCTTATAAATTTTTACTATCTTACGTTGGGACTTCCTACGTAATGATGTGTCTTTGGTACAGATCAGGGAAAACCGAAACGCTGGAGTAACACTATCATAATTACCCAAAATAGATGGATTCCCATGTAGAACATACATATAAGTTTTAAATCTATTCAGAGTGAATCCTTAAAGTGGATGCAGCAGTCTAGCGTGGCAGCAATTGCTGACAGTGACAGCAAATGAAAATTAGTCTCAGTAAATTACAATTACAATTTCACTAAATTGGGCATGAGGAGTAACAAAACCCTACCAATTCACCGCTGCCGACTCACAAATACCTCGGCCACTGCAAACACTGGTTACACGCTCCGATTACGCTTAGTAATGGAAAATAGTATGGTGTAGTCACCGCCTTAAACCTTTTAGGTACGTAGACTAAATAATGGATCCCATTATTTATTGCGAAATATCCTTACTAATATTATAAATGTGAAAGTGTGTTTGTTTGTTTGTTTGTTTGTTTGTTTGTTTGTTTGTTTGTTTGTGACGCTTTCACGTCGCAACAAAGCTATTATATGGTAAGGTTTATGTGTGTGGGGATAGTTAGGAGGGTGGAGAGTGACGTAGGCTACTTTTTACCGCGAAAAAACATCCCATTCCCATGGGAAGATCGATGTTTTGTTAGTTGCTAGATATTTATTTTCGGAGTTGTTAATAGATGGCGTTAATTTGCAAGTTCTGAATTACGCTATGAAATACTACATGTAATTTACTTAAGTCATAGGCAAATGTAATAGGCTACTTTAGCTCTGCCTCGAGAACTCCCCGCTCCGGCTGTATTCAGTGTACCGCCCGCCCGCTGGCACTATCCTGTTGGCTGATGTCCGCAAGTTGCTGGACTCGCCGACACCGGTGGTGGGCGCGGGCGACTGGAACTGCATCTGGGGTAGAATAGCCTAGCTGCCAACAGAAGTGGAAGGCTACTTTTTGATGCCGCTGAACAGCACGGCTACACTGTCGAGGGTGTTGCACACCGTTACCGCGGCTCTGAATAAGAAAGAACGCGTGTGTGCAGTATTCCTCGACATGGAAAAGGCGTTCGACCGTGTTTGGCACGACGGCTTATTCTCTACAAGATCTCGCAGTCGTCGGCGCCCCGGAGTGCCGTTAAGGTGATCTCCAGTTTCCTCGAAAATAGAAGCTTCAGAGTAGTGGTTGAAGACGCCGAATCCACCGAGCGTCCGATCGCAGCCGGCGTCCCGCAAGGGTCTGCTACGCCTGCTACACCGACGACATCCCGGCGGCAGGGGGGGGGCGTCGCTTGCCCTGTATGCCGATGATGTGGCGTACATCACCACGTCGCTGAATAGAACCCACGCCATCGTCAAGATGCAGCATGCGCTTGATGCCCTCCCCGAATGGCTTGCTGCGTGGAGACTGTCGGTGAATGTCGAGAAGACGCAGGCCGTGAACATAAGAGGATACCTCAACAGGCGGGACCCTACTCTGGAGCTTAACGGACAAGATATCCAATGGGCCCCACAGGCCAAATACCTGGGGGCAAAATCGACGGAAGACTTTCGATGAAGCCACAGGTTACGAAAGCCGTCGCGAATTCCAGAAGCGCGATGGCAGAAACCAGTGCTCTCCTCGAGCCTCCCTCTCGGACTGAAGCTCGGGGTCTACAAGACCTACATCAGATCCCGCCTCACGTACGCGGCACCGGCGTGGTACGCGCTCGCCAGCGAACCGCAGCGCAAGAGGATGCGCGCGGTTCAGGCGATTGCGCTCCGCCGGCTGACTGGTGCGCCGAGGTACGTCAGGAACGCCGTCATCCAGAGGGACCTTTGAGTCAAGAGCCTGGACGACTTCATCGAGAGATTGGCACGCAACATGTTCGGGCGTGTCGACGCGTCGCGGTTCCCGCATCTGCAGGACCTGGTGCCGCTCCACACCCGTCCACCGGACCGCTGGGCCTTCCCGCGCGACTTGCTGGTTGCGCGGGACGGGGCTAGCACTGACTGATACTGGGGCTTCGTAAGTCGTCGCCCGGCGCTGATCGGCTCCTGCTGGGCTTCCCACCAGCGGGATTCACCCGGTAGGGCCTCGATCGCCTGGGCGGCGCGAAGATGAACCCCATCCCGTTTAAGACTCTGTGGCCTGTAAAAAGGCCACCACTCACCGGACTTGACCTATTGGTTAACCATAGATGGACAACCAAGGGCCTTAGGGCCCAACCCAAGGACCGGCCCGTTTTAATGGGCCGCGAGAGACACCCCCAAAGGGGAACTAACTGTCCCGAGGGCTCCACACACCTCAGACAGGGTGGAGTGAAGAGAGCGAGTAGTAGGCTACTTTTTAGCCTAAATTCCTACGGGAGCGAGACCTACGCGGCTGTTACCTACGGGTCCCGAAGCGAAGCGCGGGCGGTTCTCTAGTATATTGTAAATTGAAGCAATACAGGATATCCAGAGATACCTTAGGAGAGAGAAGTAAATAAAGAAAGTGATTTCACATAACTTGTCGTTTGGCGGCTGACTCAAACAAGAAGTGGAAGCTAGCCAGACAGGATCACGTATAGATACCATTAACAACATTATAATCCTTTCTGGAAGCACTACTAACAGTCAGAACCTGTCTCGTCCGTTGTATAGCCATACGAACTGCGAGCTAAGTAGCTGTACACCTGAGGACGGGCGGTTCTTCTCAGCATTTCACCAACATTAAAACACTGCTTAAACAGTGCAAAACAAAGTTCAAAAACTAAAGAACTATTTCAGAGTCTTGGGCATGTCGAGTAATATTAGCATTGCGAGACTTCTTTTTTCGCCGGGAACAGTTGTCAGAGTTTTATAATATTTCCCAGAAGACAGTACTTATGTTAATTACCTTTCCGTCTTCACCCGTTGTACTCGTTTTTCACCGTCATAGTAGGGAAACTTTGGTGCCGGTTTTAACGAAGTAATTTAAGGTTTAAGCGGACCTCGCCTCCGAAGTTTTATTGGGTATTAAAGACATCGGATTTCATTTAATAACGCTGCGGGCACCGATAAATGGTTTTAATTACGATTTATTTCTTTTGACAGGTTAGTTACTGCGGGTATTCAACGTAACAACAGGGTTAATTGTCATTGTCGGTCAAGTTCATGTCTCCCTGGACCATGGACGAGGGCTACTCCTGGCCCCGAGGGAATGGGGGGATTCTTGGAGGTCATCTGAACGCTATACCATTGGTATAATACCAACCTGTTCAATTCATCGCCACGCGTAGTTTTTTAAACTGCCTGGCAAGCTTACATCTTAAGTCAACCAGGAAATATGTATTCTAGCCAGTAGGTAGACTGATAACCTGATAACATGGTGATACTGTTGTCACAGATCTTAAACCTCAGCGGTGACAACAACTATATACATAAATATCTAAAGAATGCAAAGTGTATGTGTGTTCACTTGTACAGCGACCTACATAAATGCGTTAAATCCGACACAATAGCTGCAGCAGAACGCTGTCTCGTCATTAGTAACGCCCACCGTAGACGGGACCGCTCGTGTCTTCGCTAGGTTAGACTGCTACGACATTTTTCTTATAAATAGATGGCCTGATTTTACTTTTAGCCAAAATGGGAGGCCTAAAATATAGACTGTAGCGGTGATAGCCTAGTGGTTAAGAATTCGGCCTCCTATTCGGAGGGTCCGGGTTCGAATCCCAGGGCACGCACCTCTGACTTTTCGGAGTAATGTGCGTTTTAAGCATTTAAACGTCACTTACTACAAACGGTGAAGGAAAACATCGTGAGGAAACCTGCATGCCTGAGAGTCCGCAAAAACTCAAAAGGTGTGTGAAGTCCGCCAATCCGCACATGGCCAGCGTGGTGGCCAGCCTTAACCTTGTCATTCTCAGAAGAGACCCGTGCTTAATAGTGGGCCGTGATGGGTTGAGATGATGATGAAAATATAGACTTCCATCTCATGCTGGCAGACCCATGTGAAGAAAAAGGCGATAGAAACCGGGACCTGCGTGGTGGTAGAATTAAAGTTTCAGTCGCTAAAAGATTTATCGTGTTCCGACTGGGAACTTGAGATTCGCACTTTTACATGTCAACAATGCATCAGTGATGCCTTACCTAAATGTAGATGAAGTTCATGGGCGAACATCAGGTGGCAATTTGTTGGCTATATACACTAAAAGAATAACTAAAATTTACATTTAGGTAAGTACTACGTGGCATGTAAAATTAATTATATTCCAAGCTATCCGATCAAATCAAAAGACCAAGAGTCAATCAAAGGTTTAATACACACCCGTATCGGAGCCATATATCATGGTATGAATACACGAATTACAACATTATTAAGTAGGTACATACGTAGATTTGTCGTTCCGCTGTAAAACGCGAGATCGTCCCGTGTGTGGCCTCTCCTAAGTAATGGCGATGGGGAGCCGACTTCATGTAGCGTATCGCAACTCCATCTAATGTGTTGAATATAGTAGTCTAGACAGACAGTATACATATAACTCATTCAACTTTCTTGATGTTTCATACTGTGAATTTCATGACCACTTTGGTGAATTACAATTTTAATGAACTCTGTACCATTATTTTATGGTTTACCAACCGCTAAGCCGAATAATTGACGACCCGAATGGCGCAATGGTTAACACGCCGATCGCTGTTCCGAGGGTCCTGGGTTCGATTCCCAGCGAGGCGGCAATTTGAATGATGAGTTTAAATTTCCTTTCTCGGTCTGGGTGTGTGTCCTTGTCTTGTGTGTTGTCCAAGGCACCCACGACACAGGGAATCCTAGTGTGGGGCTTTGAGTGTGAAGCGTTATTATTAAAAAAAAATCTTAATAAAGAACCATCAACATTGTCACCACCTATTTGAATTGTTATATTATACTAGCTTACGTGGGATAAGTTCCGATAAGATTCCGCAACATATTTTATTACCTAAGTTTTGTTTACCCTTAGACAATGTAAGTACTTCAAATTCAATAACGTTTTCTTGGGCAGAACTTCAATGTATTCAACAATTTGGTTTATAATAGATAAACCAAATTGTAAATCAACAACTACCACCTACCTGTACAAATTATGAATATACCTACCTACTATTGCCATCCAGACCTTTAATTGTTTTTGATTTGTTTTTTACTAAGTGAGACAGTGTTTCTGAGTGAAAATGAGCGTAAATATAGACTATATTAAAGAAAATAACGAAGCTTTTGAAAATAAAGTTTGTAAAAAGTGGCCGGACCACCAAGGCCTTCATTAATCAGTAAAGTGCACCACTAGTTTGACGACCCACCAGCCGCCACTGGACAGAATAATTACATACATTAAGTTAGATTACCTACAACAAACGAAATCTCACACGATCATTTCGTTTGCAAGTTACGAGGCTAAAGACTACAGTATTGGAGCTGTATCGACCACTTTCCGTTAATAGATACGCTGCACGCCACAAGCCGCCTTAAGCTTAAAATCTATCACACATTTTGTAGAACAAATTTAACACACGATTTAACCCAAAAAGCAAGTAAATCTTTACAAAAGATGCACTTTACTGCGCGGCGAACATCAAAGCTCGATTCCGTGGCAACTTCACTACGAAGCTTTTCGAAGGCTTTCAACGTTTTATGAGAATTTATTGACCATTCACATATCACTGTATGGTGTTGCTATATACCATTTAATTGCACACATACGAGCCAGCACAATACATATATCAATATTGCAAAACATTTATGCCAATAAAATAAACAATATCTACACCATGCAACACATTTATTACATACCACATACTATCACCAAACACCATATTACACCATCTACCACATCCCACATATCTTTATTATAATCGCATTTCACGAGCGTTTTCAATGTAATTCAAAAGCTCAGTTTATAAACCGTTAGATATCTATATGAACCTCCACAGAACTCAAACTGACCGCGAGGGGGCGGTAAAAGTTGGGAATAGTTTCGTTGACCCTCGTGTCTCTAGCAACATGTCTGTAACTTCAACTATGCACGCTCCAAGATGTAGCAGTCTCGTGCGCGTTACAGATAGATACTGATCTCATGTTTTCCCTTTAACAATTACCTAATTCAATTATCGGCAAATATGTCTCCATAACGTACGTACAGTGACGTACACGCTATCTTTGCTTCACTATTTAGTCTCAAACGACATTTTGTAATCACAATACCTACCTACGACCATTTCTTGATCATTTGTGATCATGATTTATCAAAGAGTCAAGTTTACATGGACTCCTGGTATTCATCATCCTAAGGCCTGTGTCAAGCAGCCTATGTGTAACATGTTTTCACAAACCTTGAGAACAAAACTCAATGACATATCACTTTACTCACCGCAATTTCTCAAATGCAACTCAAAACTTAATGTCCATTACTAAGAAAAATAGCTACACGAGGAAAAAATGTGGCTTTCTAGGACTCGTGACAAAGATGCCACATTAGACTTGTCACATTAAGAGATGGCTTTACGCTTTTAGCATCAAAGGATCATAGTTCATGCGCTTTGCGCACAGACGAGTAATTACTTAAGGGGCCTCGGTCTAGCGCATTATACAAAAGTTTTAATGGAAAATGAACTCTATACAAAAGGGATTAAGAGGCTGCTGCGGTGGCTACGGCTGTCTAGTAATGAAGAGATTTTAATGAGAGAGCCGAGCGAAGGTGACGCCTTTCGGTGTTAATTGCAACCGAAACCACGGATGGTATCTACTGTACACTATTTTTGAAAATATCTATTTAAGCTACGGAAATGTTATAATTAAAATGGAGAGCCTTAATTCAATTAAATTTACTAAAAATAATTAAGAATTAATTTGACAGTTTTAATGCTACAGGAGTATGAAAAAGATAGGTTTCAATGCTACAACGACATGATACTTGGTTTTAATCTTTTTTTCTGAGAATCTATACTATTAAATGCAGTGCGTTCAAGAAAACAAAAAACTTTCAACTAATTACTAAGTGAAACGTGTCAACCAATCCGCATTTCAATTCCAAATATTCTAAATCAATAAAATAACCAATTTCAACCAAATGACTATTCTAACAAAAAATAAAATACAATACATTTCCGGACGATTTTACTTCATTTATCCTTAACGTTGTCACGCTCAAACACGAGGGCGTGCCGATGACGCCGCCAACCAATTTTATGTGGCTTATTCCAAGGCACAGAAAATAAGTCCATTATCGGTATAAATTGGAGTTACACAAATCGATTTCCGTTACAGACAACGTTTAATATTCGCGTATATTTGAATGCAATTTTATAAAATGTTCGATAAGGTCTTCAAAGAAAATCAAACCTTCCCATGAGGCGATACGGTTGAAATAAATGTAGCTTAGTCTGAGAAGGACGTAATGATAAAAGAATCACCAAACGCCTTGAGGACGGAAGCCAGTAGATTAGCTTTTCGCGTACGTATAAGCTACGACGACGTGGCATTATAAGTTATGAGGCCGGAGTTTCGCTTTTACATTGAACTAAATTGTATTGAAAACAAATCTATACTAATATTATAAAGCTGAAGAGTTTGTTTGTTTGTTTGGTTGAACGCGCTAATCTCAGGAACTACTGGTTCGAATTGAAATTTTTTTTTGTGTTTAATAGACCTTTTATCGAGGAAGGCTATAGGCTATATAACATCACGCTGCAACAATTAGGAGCGAAGAAATAATGGAAAATGTGGAAAAAACGGGGAAAATTATTCATTCTCGAGGGCTTTCGTTGCATGCGTTGCGAAAACGATTCAAGATACCAAAAATATATGTATGAAAGAATTATTTCTCTTGAAATGATCTAAAAAAATGTCCACGACAGTATATGTCTATCTTTTAAGATTAACACACTAGAACCGTTTTTATGGTAATCAAATTTGGTCGAACCCACTGCCATACCAAACTTGCCGCGTTTCCAAGTTTAATCTGAATTAATCTTGCTGTGATCCTTTGCTACTTTGCTATTATTTTGTCGTAAGCTTTATTTCTAAGTTTAATTTAATTTAACCTCAATTAATTTTGGTGATAGTTTATTATCTTCCCGAAATTCCTACGGGAGCGGGACCTACGCGGTTGATACTTACGGGTCCCGAAGCGAAGCGAGGGCGGTTCGCTAGTCAAACATAAAACGCGTAGTATGAGTACATTACAAACAAAATGTGTAATTGTAATTACATATTTAATTTTCATAATATGTGATGTTAAAAAAATCAACGTACTAATAAAATATTCAACTAAAAGCATTCGCCAACAATAACTTAAAAATAATTTCATTACCTGTATTATTATTTTTATTAAAATAATAAGTACACAAAACATCCCTAACGACAAAAAATCAAGAATATCAGCGTTTGAAATCAGTTTCATTAAATTAAATATACATCGCCGTACTGTGAATCACACGCTGTAACGACTAACCTTTTCATTACTCCTTGCTGCTGCATAATAAAGATACTTTAATAAGAACACATACCTCCAGCTACGTTCTCAGGTAACTGACAAATTGGCAGTTTGCCGTCCACGAGCCGAGAGCCAGGACACACTTACCTGAAAGGAAAGAAAAATGGTTTTCATCGAATATTTCTCAAGATTGCAGGTATTAAATGTGTTGCACCGAGTCGCATCGCCCGCCCCGTAATAAGATACAATTTTAAAAAGTAGGTACTGTAATTCATGAGATAACGACTTAAAAGTTAAAGTCAATTTAGATTATAAAATACAACGTTTAATCAGTATATACAACGTCCCCAATGGTTAAAGTAATACGACTGAAAACTTAATTTGTAAACGTCGGAGGGCCGAATCTTGACAATCCGGCCGATCTTGTACAATCCTTCATACTTTATGTCCTGGGGTTCAAGATAAATATGCGTTATCAAGCAGTCACTCACAGCAATCGTTTTATTAAATTCATTTCTCGCAGTTACTATTAGACAGCATCGTTACACAGCAATATAAAACAGCGCCAATGCAGTAAAGCTAACGACTACTTTAAGCCTGATATTCGAGCGGCAGTTCACCTCAACTTCTGCTAACGGTTTTCTTTTCCAAAGTCCTCGAGAACTGAATTTATTTACAACGCTGGCGGAAAATAAGATGTATGTTTCGGGGCCGCTACTTTTCACCTCACACCTATTTATCAATGTTCAGTTAGTAACAAACTGGATTTACGTGACGGTGTGTGATGCTTTAGGGAACGTTATTTACAGTTATCAATTACTAATATCTTATGCTCGTAATAATCAAATCACATCTGATTTACATCATAGACCATATGTTTAACTATCTCTGTTACCGTCTTCTACTTATCTAAGATGACAAAATTATATCGTCTGGATTAGGTAGGTATATGTAACATACACGCACAGTACACTTACAACAGTAACTCAAGGGTAGCGACATTTCTGTTACCTACCTAATTAGAACGTGACTCTAACTAGGTAGCGACGTTTCTGTAACCTACTTAGTACGTGACTCTAGCAAAAAGCTACTAACTGAACTATGAAGTATTAATTTAACGGGATTAACTATCACTAACATGCTCTGGTCTTATTCTCATACCTACTAGCAAAGTATCAAAATAATTTTATACCAGTCTTGTTCTAGGTCGGTCACGATTATTATAGCAGCAACTTAACTCTATAAAAACACCAAAAATTTGATTAAATACATATTATTTATTCAACAAAGAATATGTGCGAAAAAATAGTCACTTACGATAATATATAGATAGATAGACATAGATAATAGCCAGGTAACACGAGCGTAAGTCAATGCCAATATCAAGCTCAATTGCGTGATTTTATATAAGGAAGAACATGTTTATTATATCGCTCTTCATAGCGATCCACCTAGAGAGCATATTCCAAAAAATTTCAAGCATTAAAAGATATAGCTGTTAATCCAATTTCAAGACAACAAAAATCGCAATCATTTCAACACTTCCAGGAAACAACCCATCAAAACACGGTACACGCAGCGGTTAAACACTTCTCGTCCCCCTTTACAAGCTAACTTTCTTCAACAACTACTTACTAAATCTTCGCAGTCCAAAGTGGAGACAATTAAAACGTTAAATCGTCCACGATCGTGGAGTGTTCCCGGTGACGAGTAGTCACGCAATCACCCGGAGGTGGTGATTGTTGTCTGTACCGATAATTTGCCTAATTTACACATAACTGTCAGGTATTTGGTGTTAATCGCGATACAAGGATGCGGTAATTAAAACTAATGGTCTTGCTGTTGATAATGACAAGATGAAAAGTGTTACCTTTGAAATAGGTACACTGAAACTTATGTTTTACTAAAAGGACGCGTTACCAAGTCGGTAATCTAATATAACAATGTGAAGACCTTCTTCGACCACAGCGTCCTTTCGCGAACTTGACCCTAAACCACTAACAAGCAATAATAATAATAATTGTCATTGATTAAAGTACAGAAGAGCAATCTAGCCACCTGTTGGTAAGTGATCACCACCGCCCAAGAACACCAGCCAACATCAAAGGAGACGACGCGATCCCGGCCAAAAAAAAGGACGAAAAAGAAAAAAAACTAACCTAACCTCATCAACCTGCTACTGAGCAGATTCGTGAGGGAATCCCCGGCCAACGTAGTTAGACACAAAATATAATATTTAAATTTATTTAGAAAACAGAAATGCTGGCATTTATCGTTAGCGAATATACCAGTACGCTTCTATGAATACCTCGGCAGTGACGCGAAATAATTTCTTCCATTCAGACGCTAAAATATTGATGCTCTCTCTCGGACTAATGAATTCGTTTCTATAGAAGCTTGACTTATGAATGGAAATCAAAATTAATAGTTGCCAAACAAGATTTAAAATTACTGAAGTAGGTTAAATAAATTTACGCATCCATTTCTTCTGTTAGAAATATTTTTGTGACTTTATAATTTTTACATAACATTTTTTGAGTTTCATCTCAGTTGGCTTGGCAGTGACCATAATACCGAACCTTTTATCTAAGGCATATTTAATTATACTTATAAGTGTGTTTAACCCTGGTATGTCTCTGTGTTCCGTGGTTTAACCACACACATAATTTTATTACACTCACAAAAAACTATGGCAACAAGTAGGTAACTTGTCTATATTAAATCAGTTATAACCCCAAAATATTTCCCTGATGGTAAAGACCGCTCGGATACCCACCCTTCTTTAAAAATCAGTGTTTACGGGTTACCCCGCTTGCATCAACGCCAAGGCATCGTTGATCCTTAGTATAACAGATTTCCATGGGCGATAGACAACACATACCACCACTTAGCCCATCTGCTATAAACAGGGAGCTATCACAATTACCAACCAAAAGGCAAGTAATAAATTGATCATCTCTCAGCTGGCTCCGGAGATATATTTCAGCGACAATACAAATAGCCCTAAAGTTTTTAGGCAAACTGTCCAAGTGTAGAAATATGGTGTTCACGGCTACCTCCGGAGTTTGTCAGTTCTAATTAAGATCGTCAGGTACCCAAATCCCCCGAGGGATAGCACTGCGAACTTGGGAACAGTATTACACAACAATTACTCATTACGCAACAATTACCTACGTGAAGAAATAATTAGGAAATTCCTTTAACAAGTGAGTATTCACCAAAACTCATAAGATCATGTGGCTTGTTAAGCAAAGTAGCATACTATTTATTATTTGATTCTCTTAATTATTTAGTTCCACTACGGGAAATCTATTCCATATCAGCCGTACTTACTTAAAAAATGTTTTGACAGAATTATTGATTTGTTTGTGAACCAATTAAACATTACATTTAGCATTTAATTAACATTTAATGTTCTCCAAGTGGTAGGAATCTACCACAATAAATAAGTCACTACCGCATCCAAATCAAGTAAGCGGTTTTTGAGTTTAGAATAAAATTAAAACTGTTGAGACTACTGTGTATCGAATCTATATTGCATTAACAAATAGGTACACCCAATAACATTTTGTTCCCACACACCTTCCACGCACAGACATCTATCCCATCCAGCTATACTATGTACAGAGATACCATAACATTTTCCATAACAGTACCCGCGACGTTCGTTCCTCTTTATTTGAATACAAACGCGGGTATTTTCGCTAGGTAAGTGCGGGTAGACGGGTAGACGGTCACCCGCCGAGAGGGTTACGAGGAAAATAAACATCGGCCTCCGAAACGCCAGTAATAATATATGACTGAATTTATATTGCATTAAAACAGGCCGAACGACCGCGGCTAGGCTGATGGTGGGTCAATGCGGTACCTTGGAAACTAGAAAGGTCTGTGTATTAAATATGCACCTGTTTGCAGACTGTTGGGATAAATAAAGGGGAACAATAACAAATAGGGATTCTACATAAATTAATAAATCACGACAGAATAAAATAACTAACAGGACTAACTGTGATTAAGTCCTTGCCCCAGTCCTGATGCCTACCAACGAACAAACCAATAAACGTTCCTAGTGATACTCTCTGCCAACTATACTAACCATCCTAGAGAATTTTGATCAATTAAATATCTATAATCGAATTTCATAATTATGCTTTCCTTTGCTACAAATTAGCGAGCTAGTTTCGACTTCCAGCGACACCACAATATACGTTATGTAGGGACGTGACGAAACCTGAATCACGATAATATCTTTTTTACCCTTGCATAAACCATTTCCGAATATTAACAATACGCACTTCCTTTCCCCAGATTCAATTACCTAGCCTGTCCAGATCCCCCTAGCCAAAGACTTTAAACTCTCATTCATACATTTCATTAAAACACGTACACAACAGACAAATACACATACACAACACACATACACAAGACACAAATACACAAAAAGAGTAACGTTTGCCTCACGAAAAACTGGCACTCGACACACTGAAATTTTAAACAGGCTCCGTTCGATCCCTTCCTACGTTAGCGTCAACCATCGATTTACGCGTCAGATTCCTCGTCCGTCAATCGGATGGATTTACTTCGCTTAAACGGAGACGACCCATTCGAGATCCGCACCCTACATTTAAATAGGTTATATTTCTCATAATTCTTGAGTCACCGATAAACTTATTCGATTTAACGTTTCAAGCATTATAAAAATCGATCGCTTTTTCTAAATACTTATATACGATAGATAGGAAGTTGCACGAAATATCAATGTGGCGGGCGGGTAATAGATGAAAACGGAGATTTGATCAAATTCCTAGGGGAGACGAACAATTCGTGTTAAAATAGCAAGTCGCGGCGATTTCCCCTCAGAAAGTAATTGATATGATAAACCACTTGAACTATTAAACTTACGGTTTTAAATTTACAGTTTTAATGCGAAAACAATTAAGTTTAAAATCATGTGAAAATGTTAAAGTCAACCCATTATTTATTGTATAATATTTGTCTAACCGAACTAAGTAGGTCAAATTGTTATCTAAGTATTATGATATTTGTAGAGACGATGACACAATTACAATACAATTCAATGAGATAATTTTATTTGCACCTCACGAGCACAAATAGCTATAGCAAACAACATTTCAACGATATATGAAAAACGAAGTACCTATATCCCACAGATATATTTAATCATCATCATCAAAACTAATGGGCTTAAACCTCTTCTAACCCTGTTAGTAACTACCATTACAATTTGGGAATTGGATACTTAGCAAATGGACCTGAGGAATTGGGCCTTATGAGAAACTAGCTTTCTCCCTACAGCTTCGCCCGCGTGGATGTTTTTTTTTTTTCAGTTTATCCCCCTTTCCGTCTCATTAGAAGAGACATATCCAAAAATCTTCTCAGCGCTCCCCTACACTTTCCAAAAAACATGTATGAACAACAGCTTCTTGAGTTCAGTAGTTTCGACTGTGCGTTGTTGTCAGACACTCGGTCGGTCACTCAGCAACGGAAGAATTTTATATCTATCAATATACATACCTATTGATAATCCTTAAGAGAAGTGAAACTAATTGGAAATGATCCTTATGATTCAAAAGCAGTCCACCATGCCAACTGTGAACAGATTAGCGTTTTTGACACATCATCAAGCAATTACCATTAACTTGAAATCACAAGAACAAGGCCTGGTTTCCAGAATTAATACGTAACTATCAAGTAGCTATAGTAAGAGTTTAAGATATTAAGGATTTTTCAGATTTCAAGGTTCTAGTTTACTTAAATATTAAAACGTATTAAGTAATTTTATTTTATGTTAAAATTTAACACCTTGAGTACAAGGCCGTTTTAAATGTCCTTGCTTGAGTAAAATTCAACACCATGAGTACAAGGGCATTTAAGTTTAATGTCATATAGTAAATTATTTTAAACAGATTGAAATAATACGATGATTTTGTGATTAATACAGGATTGGGGAAAACTCACACGAAATCGGTAAAAAATGCTATCATGACAATTCATGGTGAATCTGAGCCAATATACGTCTTGTCTCGTCAACTACGGTAAGTCGAAATGTCAGCCTAACTTCTCGATCCGCTCAAGTCCGGTAAGTTAATTATATTATCTATGAAAGAGAGAATAAATATAAGGAAAAGATGTATTCCCCGCTAATAATTGATATACAATTGTATCGGGGCTTAGTACGTAACCGTATTGATACGTGAAATATTTTTTACGTTATTCAACTATCAAGGTGCACATTGTTTTATTTTAAATGTTAATTTTTCTGTTTTATATGTTAAATTGTTCTGTCCGTAGTAGTAGTGTAGTGTCTGTGTAGTGTTAGAATACAAAATATGGTGCAGATCAAAATCGGCCATATTAGCTCAGTATAAATTCCTATACCTTTATGACACTTAACTCAGAACGCCATAAGTTAAAGCATCGTTTCTTAACCTCGGGTCGCGACCCAAATCTGGGTCGCGGGCGGTATTGGGATGGGTCGCGGGAATTTTGAAAAGACATTAGCGGCCTTTTTTACAGCCTGAAGGGCTGACGTAAAAGCAGACGAGTCACCTGATGGTAAGTAGTCATCGTCGCCTATGGACTCGAGCAACACCAGGGGAGTCACTAGTGCAACGCCGGCCCTGAAGGAAATCTATTTATACACCTTTTTTGAAGAACCCCATGTCATAGCGCTCCGGGAATACCTCAGAAGGAAGCTCATTCCACATCTTGCACGTGAAAAACGGACCGTAGTCGTTCGCCACAAGTCCAAGCGATGTGGATGAAACTTCAATCTTCGGTGAGTGGTGTGATGATGGAAGGGCGAAGTTGGCACTAAATCGAACAGTTCCTCGGAGCACTCACCGTTGCAAAGCCGGTAGAACACGCAGAGGCATCCCATGTCTCTCCTCAAGGTGTTCTAACCTGCTAGTGACTCGTGGGTCGTTGACAATTCGAACCGCGCGCTTTTGTACGGCGTCAAATGGACTGGAATGGAAATGCTGGTATTGTGGCGCCCCTGCCCAGAGATGAGAGCAGTACTCCATGTATGTACCTGTGCTTTATAAAGCATCAGTAGGTCCCTCGCAGTGAAGTACTGCTTCGCCCGGTTTAGAACACCAAGCTTTTTGGAGACCAATTTGGCCTTAGCTTCCAGATGACTCCGATAATGCACGTCGCTCGAAATGACAACGCCCAGAATCTCAACACTTTTACCAACGGTGAGCGCGGTACCCTGGAATTGAGGCGCCATCGCCATGACAAATGGGACTTTCTTAGCGGAAAACGCGCAAACTTGTGTCTTCGTGGGGTTGAACTCAACTAAATTGAGTCGACCCCATTCCGAGACTTGCTCCAGAGAGTTCTCTACTTCAGACACAACTTTTATTCTGCTATCCTCCACTTGTGGACCGAGAGGCATTTGTAGAGCCTGTATAAATAGGCATCTCCCGTGCTGTCATCTGCACAGCAATGAATGCCGTTTGCACGCTCCAGCATGTCAATGATATGCAGAATGAACAGGGTAGGAGACAGCACAGATCCTTGGGGATCACCAGCGTTTATGGGTTTCAAATCTATGCAACAACCGTCGACTACGACCTTTATATGTCGCTCGAGAATGAGCCATAACCCACCAAGCGGGCCCAGTGCGGATTGGTGGGTGTTAACGACTGCAAATGCCACCGGGACCAACGGCTTAACTTACCTAACGGGATAAATATTAAGGATTTCAGTCACCCATCCAGCGACCATACTCTGCAAAAGTTGCTTAGCAAACGTAATCGCCAGTTGAGCGCGCTTACCATTCCGCCACTAAACTACTCAACCTAATGACATCAATTAGAATAAACTACGGACTTTTTAACCGACTTCAAAAAAGAAGGAGGTTCTCAATTCGACCGTATAATTATAATTATGCTTTTTATTATGTTTGTTCAGCAATTGTTTCGTCGTTTACGGGCCGATTTGGATAATTCTTTTTTTTGTTGTAAAGTAGATATGCGCAGTGGGGTCCTTTTAAAAGGATCACCAGGATCTGATGATGGCATCTCGGAGAAATCGAGGGCAACTTTCGAAAATTGTAGGGACGACTAGTGTGTTTGTTAATGTATTCTTAAGTACATAAAAGCGCTACAATTTCATGAAGGTCTGGAGTCGATCTGATGAAAACAGTCAAGGGAACTCCTCAACGATTTACTGTAGTTATCTAGTGTTTGGGCTTGATTAATTTATAGTGACGAGAACTTTACATCCATGTTGAATTAAGCGCCATCTGGCGATTAGTTTTTTAATTTATCTCCGCTTATCGAGGTTGAAGTCGGTATATTTTCTTTGTAAAAAGCAATAATACTCCTATTATATTATTATCACTGGAAAATCAATAAAATGTCAGGGTCGCGGGCTTCAAATATTTTTACATTTTGGGTCGCCAGCCAAAAAGGTTAAGAACCGCTGAGTTAAAGTAACCGACGAACTAAAAACTAACCGTATCCAAACACAACTGAATATGATATTTGTTCGCAAAGTCCCCGCACCGCGGCGCTTCGTTCTCTGCACGTGACTCGAATACCTCAGATATGAAGTAGAGCTGAATGACGCAAGGAAAACGACGTATCTATCAGTATTTTGAAACGCATACACCTGCAGCGCACATGCACCCGTTAAATAGAATCCCTTTGATATGTTTACTTAGTGTTTGGACCTCCATATTAATTTACCTCCATTTTAATTGCCTGCATATTAATTTTTCTTTAAATAGAATTTAGACGTACACCACCCTTCCGCTGCCGCCCATGAGAGTCGTGACCAACCCAGAACAAGGCTATTCGACTTGAATTTGGGCCATATTTTTTCAAATTTCATTACCAAGGCAAAGGTACCGAGAAGCAAAATGAGGGTGGTTAGTAGTGTATAAATAAAAATGAACCAGGTTGAAACGCTGAACATGGTATTTGTCAAAGCGAACCTAAACGGCGCGGCGCACACTGCGCGTGACTCGAATACTGGCTCATTGCTCACACCACCGGGAGGTAACATAAAGACTATAGCGCGCTGTAAATAATAATCAGACTACACGATCATGAAGCCACTTTCTGCCGTGCCAAAAGTAATAATTTAATGTTGTTTTTGTAAAAAGAACTACATTATTGAAAACATTTACCTTCGCGGACCCCAAACCACCCGTATCCATTCTTAATTACGTTTGAATTCTTCACCAAATTCAAACGTAAAACTAATACATAAAGATGATAATTGAATGCTTTTATTTAGTTAGTTCGTTGCGGGGTCGTTATAATGTTCACAGTCCTTTACGTTGTTAACGTCCTGGCGGTTCGAACGACGCGCTTTTGCCACGTGTTTTCTTCAAGCGTACTATGCCGCGAAGGATTGTAATTGGAAAGTAAATAAGCTTTATCTATTTTATGTTCGTACGCTCAACATTAAAGACTCTCGCCACATACCATCAGGTGAGAATTGTCAAACACTATCTCATATGATGTTAAAATAAAACAATTTCTTACAAACGGGATCTCACGACATTGTACTGTCATACTGATAGTTCGACTTGGATTTTACAATTTCTACTAAACACATTAGCCTCGTTTGCATCGCACCATCGCGTAAAGCCCCTATTGTCGATTAAGCATAGTTCTCCGTGTGATTTGCCGGTCCCGCGACACGACCACACAAAGTGCACGTGACATGAATAACGGAACCCGGCAGAATCATAAAATGACATTTCTGTTTCAATTCAGAACATCTCGTTTGTCTGTCTCGGCTTCGGGAATCATTTTTTATTTCCGATGCCGTTTAGACGACATTCGTTTAATCATTGAAATAAAGTGACGAAACCTTATCTACTACGATGATGATATGAATAAAATCCGAATTCAAATCGGACAATTCGTCTCTTAGGTTTACTAGGTAAGGGCCTCTTTCACCATCTCCAAGTAAAGCGTTGATTAGTTACTTCCCAAGTAACGTATAACTGTCAAGTAAACCCTACATTGGCAGACTATGCAACAAGTAAGTTACAGTTCAGTTAATCTTATGATAAGTGCTACTCGGACATCATGAAATTCAAACATGAACTTACGGGCGAATTTAACAATTAGCAATTTTTCAATTAGCCTACTTGTTATTTTACTTGAAGGTGGTGTAAGAGGCCCTTAGATTAATTACGATTTTGAACCGCAGAGAAAAATAGATGTAAACATTTTAAAATATTTATACAAATATACAAAGCAATACAAATCCTGTTAAAGTGCACTATAAAGTTTTATACTAAAGATGTAATAGGTTCGTTGAACAGGCGGTTTCATTATTAATCAACGATTTTTCCAAGTTTTATACCAAATAAAGCCGTATACTAGCACTACTAAAACACTAACCGAAGCTTTGATTGACAAGGTAACTAATCTTTCGATAATATTACCTGATTTGGAACATGGTATGTTAATTCAAGACCGTAATCCCTGTACACGATACAACATGGCGATTGCTTGCATCGTGTCACGAAATTGGCAATTTCCTGACAAGATAAGTACCATTACCACTAAAATAAATAATATAATTGTAAATTCGTTTATTTATTTATTTAGGTTTACTAACAAAATTGCAATTCAATTAAAGATGTATATTTAAATACCAAATTTAATTAATAACGTAAATTGTAAGTAAGTACATTGAGGTAAACAACGCAATTTGATAATAAGTAATGAGACGAGGTGTATAAAAATACTGTTAACTTAAAATGTCTATGAATGAAATCTTTATTGTTTGTATACCAGAATATTAATGCATAGAACAACGTTACGATCAAATCTCAACACAAAAGGTGCCCTTATCAATACAGAGGGATTGATTCCAGTCAAACTTAGGTTTAGGTATATACTTTATACAAAAAGTAAGAAAGAAAAAGTAATTTTTAAATTTAATAATAAGATAATATTGTAATATTATATAGCCTAAGTAACTCAGAACAGAAGAGTTTTGTATATTGATTCAATTATCTTACCTGAAACCCTAGGGTATAAAACTCCATTGAACACTCTAACTTATGGAAGTAAATACAACTATAACATCAAACATTAGGGCTGACCTACGTGTAAAGACGACGTAAACAGTCCAACAACCATAAAATTTTATTATTCATATTAACAATTCATATCATAATTTTATTTACTGCCAATAAATGCTTTATGAGATATTACGCAAGCAATTGATATCGGAACAGAGTGCATAGTCTCGTTTATGTCGGGTTTAGAGGCCCTGACTCGAAGGACCATAAAAAGGTTCATTGTCGATGAAGTATAGACACTTTATTACAGTTCGCATTGAAAACTTAAGTGTAGTAATAGTGAAAAATAGTTATGATGAAATATAAATTCAATTTTAAACAGAACAGTTCTATTCCATTAGAGTGGAAGTATCTGGGAGCATACCGTTAATGTATGGATCTCGTAAAAATGGATTTTTAAAATATTTCTTACTGAACTACCATTTGAATAAAATAAGGCGTAGTAATAAAGATATTCAGCAAAATTACGAGTCCGTAGTAGCAAGGGAATAGAAGCGCTCATAGAGGCTTGGCCAGAGACTTGCGTCGATTACAAGTCGACTGGTAGTTGGATGGATGACCGTTAGTGGCAAAAATTTATCTGAGAACTTCCGTGCTTCGGAGGGCACGTCAAGCCATCAGTCCCGGATGTTACTATTAAAAATAATCGTTCGTCGGTAGAGAATCGATCGGGGGACAATAAAAACTTCCGACATATGGGTTAGCCACTTACCCTCTTGTTATGGTTTAAGCCTCCTCAGTAATGAAAAAAAGATTCGTGATCAGAAGAGTGCCACTAATGGGTTAAAGCCACACTAAGGTAAGGCAAAGGCCACAGCAATTCAGTTAATTATAAGTTAATGCTTCACTACATTCACAACTGACGGTAAGCGGTAATATAGTCATGCGTGGTAAAGCTCACTCTGAGTAGAGGCCTATTAACTCTAGATTTTAATCGAACAAGATATAAAATAATTAGAGATTATGCTACACTCATAGACCCCAAATACGATTCACTACTTCACTCAAAGGATAGATGCAACTTAAATTCATTAGTCAACTTTTGGCCTTACTAAATCAAACCTAGAACCCTTTGAACGGCAATCTGGCATGGTGACCATTTTGCCATACGGGCCCTCAAAAATAAACAAACCTAATACATATATAACTCTACACTTCAATTATAACAATGTCATATCACAAAATAACATTCGAACTGAATTATTCATTCAGCAATTCTTCAGTAACACGTCAAGTTTGTTTCGAATTCCTTCAGCACACATTTCCGTACCGCGACGCACTGTGTGCCAATTATTGTTAGCATTGTTTAACTTGCCTGTTTACGCTATAAGCCAGTTTGCTGCGGAATTAACTGATTTAATTACGAAATTTTACATGCAGATACAATCGAGTAGACACAACATGTTAATGAAGAATCAACTTCAGATGAATAATATGCATATTTTGAAACACACATTCCACATAACGAAATATAAATAGCTGGTAGACGAGCGGAAGAGCCACCTGACGGTAAGTGACCACCATCGCCAACGGGTACCATCAACAGCAAAGACAAGGCTTTTTTACTATTTAATATACTGGAGAACACAGGGAACTACAGACATGTGAGAGACGACTACGCGAAGGTTAACGTTCGCGCCTTGATGTTAGAAAAACTATCACAGTTTTGACAGCTGGTAAAACTACGAATGTGCGAACGTGCCAAAAACTTCGCATAATCATTTGCGAAGGTCGTCCTACACTTGAGTTCGCGTATTCTGCAAATATAAGTGACCGGCCATACTGTAAATGTGCAACAAATCACTGCAACAGCGGCAGAGGTCCGCAAGCCCTGAAACGCACACATTATGTGCAACGAAAGAGTCGTTAATGACTGAGAAATGGTCGTTAAATTTAACGAGCGCGCCGCGAGTGTGCCGCGCGACTAGCGCCTTATTTATAGCCCTACATTGCCCCCATATTGGTTAGTGCCAGATCACTTTACCCAATTTTCATTATGAACTATTGTTGCAATAGTCACATTTACTCTAATTACCCTAGTTACTTTTTTCAAAAACCTACAAATTTCATGGCAAAACAAACAATTTAGTGGTCCTTTTATATCTATATATATAAAAGAAAGTCGTGTCAGTTACAACACTTATAACTCGAGAACGGCTGGACCAATCTTTTTGATGTTTGATTTTTTGGAATCCTCTTAGTCAGGAAGGACATAATAGGTATTAAAATATACAATTTATCGCAAAAAATCGAGATTATTAGATATTAAATCCACGACATTTTTAACGTACAGTGACAGCGTCGGCATGGCAACCAACACTGTTTACAAAATTGTCATGGCAACCAAGATTGTTTACTTTAACGAAACACAACTGACAACGCATGTCATGTCAACTATGGTTTGTTTTGTTTGAAAATAACAAAACGAAAAACATTGATTTGTGTGTACTAATAGAACAAGTCTTTTTGCATTGATATATTATTACTAACTAAAAATTCTGTGACCAAGTGACCAGTCCCAAGAGCAAAGTGAGGCGGCCTGTGGAACGGCTCGATTGGCAAAGTGAAGTTACCTACCATTATTGACACCACCACCTGAACCATTGCATTTACTGCTTCGCGGCGAACCACCATTGAGATACTATGTACTAAACTAAAGTACCGAACCACTCGAATCACGACATTTTCTAGCCAACACTCAAAAATGCAATGGTTGTTTCCAAATCACTTCATATGGGTCAGACATTATTGAAGAACCAGGATTTAATCCAACTTTCAAGGTATTTATAATATTTTTGTTTTTTACACAAAACTCAATAGAAGTAACATATACCTACTTATTCCTGAAGGAAGTTTAGAATTAAGTAGTACTCCATATTGGTAGAGAATGGCATCAGGCAAGGTTGCAATAAAGCATAAATACTTTATTAAATAAATAAATTTCCTGAAACTTTGGTTCATAAGTTAATGGAATTAAAATGTTTTTCCTTTGTAGTGTGTTACTTCAAAAATGTATTTATAAATCTGTAATACTGACTTTGATTTTTATTCTATAGATACATGGACAGATTCACCATCAAATTGGATCATTGCTACCTCTCAAAGACCTACAGGAACTGCTTCATGAACATCATGCATTGGTTGAGATATTCATGACTGCTTTGGAATGCATGCCAAATGATGGCTGCAAAGTCGTGATCATAGGGAACAAACGACCAGGTGGAACACACAAACGCACATTTAACTCTCCAACAATATGTGGAGTTGCAAGTAATTTTAAAATAAGAGGGTGTGATGTTGTTAATATGTAGGTATATTCATTGAATAATATCGGATCAAAACACCTCAGAAGTGTTTATTTTATTTTGCCTCTTTTATTATTTTTCATAATGAATTGAAAATTATCTATTTGTATTAATTTTATTGTAAATTTGCTCCGTCATTGAATGTTTGGCGGAATGAAGTTCGCCGGGACAGCTAGTTCATTCTAAATATGAGATGTTCGTTTCCAGAAGGTTACATAAAAGCATTACCTTTTTTATAGCTTATGCAGGAAAATGAGCGGACGGGTAATCTGATGGTAGGTGATCAGCGTCGCCCATGAACATTGGCAACACTAAGGGCGTCTCGAACAATATGCCGACCCGTGATGCCGACCGTGAAGAAAGTGATGGACCCGCTTCATGAAGGACACCATGTCACCTAAATCAGCTGTATAGTTTCAGCACGATACTCACAATAAAAATACAGACAACCAAAAATAGTTTTGGTTACAAACTGACTTATTAATTTAAAAAAATGAAACCTGTGGTTAATTCAAAATACACTCGTAATAAATTAAAACTAAGTAACAAGTCTAATAACTGCTAATTATACCGTAGTAGAAGTGCCTCGAGCATCTTAATTGACTAAGACGGAGTATAGAGACAAGTGACGTTACCAAATGAACCGTTCCGTGGTAGTTTTGTATCATTATTTCATTTATTCACTGGCATAAGCTGGTAAATGAGCCAAGTACAAGCAAAACGAAGGAAAGCCTCTGGTAGGTACTTTACTGGTGTGATGCCGGCTTAAATACAAACAGCAAAGCTTCTTAATTAACTACACCAGCATTGGAAACGAAACAAGGTAAAAACATCGTGGAGCTGGAGGTGCTATTTCAAATGGGTGTAAGCTGGCAGATCTAAATAATAAAACCGTAGGAATAGTAGGTGCCTGACAGAAAACGTGCAGCCTGAGCCAGTGGACCTGGTAGGATGGAAATATGTACATGACTTCTTCATAATAACAAATAAAAAATATTCTTCTTCAAAAAGAACGACGAAGTTTAAGTTTGTTTGTCAATATTTCCACTGTGAAGTAAATTTCCAAGGAAGAGGTCAGAAGAACTTGCTAGCCTACACCTAACCATATAAGTAACTGTAGAACCAAGAATAAAAAGGTAGGCACAAAACCAAAATATGATGCCCTAAAAAGAGGTTTCATTATGTCATTCTTTCATCTTTTCAGCAGGCAACGTCTCAAATAAACACCACATCAGTCTTCGACCTGGGAAGTAAATATAACTTCGACTCGTAGATATATTTACGTAGTCATAGGGTATATTGTTTGATGATGTTTCAGATGCAAATGACTTACAAGAGCACCGCCTATTTATGTATGTCAATTCATCCAATCGAACTTTAACTAAAATTTAAAAGAATGGTAGGTACCACCCGTTCTGGCACGATCACAATATACTACAATACAGTTAACGACATTAGCAAGCGCTAAAACAGCACTAAAACGATATGGAGGAATCGTTAATATGACCATTAATTTTAACGAGGGCGGCGGAAGAGTGGCTCTACGACTAGCGCCTATTTAAAACAGAGCCAATATGTATCAAATACAGTACAATTATACTGTTCAAAATGTAGTATATTAACTAGTAAACCTCGCTTTAACTTCTGGCAATGGCAAGAAGTCCCTTCGTAACCACATTCGGTAAATATCAAGCGTGATTCTCTAAAAGGGCACATCTTTTTTATTTATGACAGATTATAACAGATTGAAATATGTAAAACAAACACTATTAGTTAAGTCAAACTTGCCACATTATATTAGTGAAAATCGCACTCAAATAAATTGAGCAGTTTTTGAGATTACAGCGAAAATGATCACAGACAAACAGACGAATATTCTAAAATAAAAGCACCACCCATTATTTTTTTCTCATATACCTATCTTCTATCAGATCGAACGTTCAAACATTTATTAAATGTATAGATAAAAAAATAAAGAATTATCGACATTCAATTCATTTATTTCAAAAACAATTCAAGTAGCCTTGACGAGCTGAATACATCCTTCAATTACCAAATTCCCCTACTCTTAATGCATCCAGCCGAAAAAACGATATGGCTAAACTGAAACAGCAATCATAAATTAAAGACTAATCTAAAACTCTTTCCTATATTTTTGAAACATCTGCCGATTTCATGGTACTTGGGTCACGTTTTGTACAATATCGTGCAATGGTTTAGAATCCACGTCTACGCCGTAGTTTTTGAGAAATGTCTTCAAAGTTGTTTCATATATTGAAAAGTAATATTGAAACATTGGTAGCAATATAAACATTCCCAGATAAACAATATTTCGAGGATAGTTGCACTTATAGTTATTTGAAAGTATCGGGAAATTTCAGATTTTATGTGGTAGGGTTGTTTTACAAATTACCGCACACGAAATAGTTACAAAGGAATAATAATTAATTATATTGTTTGTTATGTGGCGACACCGCTCACACGTCACACGGTGACGTCACCGAAGCCTGAAACGCGCTATCGAAGATTTCTACATCGCTGGCATATATACCACGCCTCGAGTACATTCACTTGGGGCCCGGCCGCCCCCCAGGCATGTCGTCTCGCCTGGCGGGAGATCTCCTATTGCCAAACTGGTGACTTCCGGACAGAACACGTCCCTTCGAGTACCGGTAGCGCTTCAGGCCTCACCTCCCACCTCACCTCACCGCTCACACCCGACGGACACTGCAGCGCGTCTCCCCGACACTCAGCCAAGCTCGCCGGGTTCATCGCAGCGTATGGTGTTCCGCTTCCTGAGCCCGTGCCGGCTGCCCCTACGACGACTCCACGGACGGCTGGAGTGCACCACTCGCCCTCCGCATCTGTCGTCTCGCCCTCCCATCCCGACTCACCGCGGATAGAGGGAATCTTCGGGGCAAAAACATCAACGGGTCACCAACGTCGAAGAGCACGCTGCAACATCGGTGTATCGACCTCCGGTCTGAGCAGGGGGGTGATGTGGCGACACCGCTCACACGTCACACGGTGACGTCACCGAAGCCTGAAACGCGCTATCGAAGATTTCTACATCGCTGGCATATATACCACGCCTCGAGTACATTCACTTGGGGCCCGGCCGCCCCCCAGGCATGTCGTCTCGCCTGGCGGGAGATCTCCTATTGCCAAAGTTACTTGATATTTATGAAGTTTTTAAAAATAAAATCGTTACGCAAGGTTTCTCACGTTTACGTCAATTTTTATTATATTTTGTACAAAATACACTTTATGTTCCTTTTCTAGCCATTCAATGCTGAATTTAAATATTTCAACTCAAATTCAAATACCGGTCTTTAGAATGAGTATTCTAAAAACCGGTATTCCTTCATCAAATTAAAAGTGATAAATGAACTAATTCCCTCTATTTCCAAATGTATGCCGTTTTATTCTGAACATTTGAGCAAAATGTGCTTTTGTTTTCCAGTATGCTGTGCAGTTTGGGCGAGTCATTTCGTATTTATGAATTCACCGTAAAATTGGATTTCTAACACTGAATCATCTATGTGTTCACCGGACGATTTGGTTGTTCGCCATTGATAGGTTTAAACAACTTTCAATGAATAAAGTTTGTGCACGAATGCAACTGACCTATTTCCGTGTAAAGTAGCTGCAAACAGTAGTTACTAGCAAAAGCAATCTTTTAAAAAATGTTATTTTACCGGCAGTTTTGTAAGGGAATTAGGTCGAGCCGCCGTATATTTGATTTGGAGGCGAAACGTAAACATTTTTTTATGAATGTAAAGAAGAAATGCACTCGTGATTTTCTTTTTATCGCGTTCTTGTGAACGGTAGGTTTTTATTACGTACGTGTATTTATTTCAATGCATGAATTGATGCCTCGTTCCGAAGAGTGGGGGAACTGTGCGCTACGTGAGAGCTATTTCAGTTCTCAACTTTTACAATTATATATTTCAGCCTGAAACCTTAGTGGTTGGAACTCTATAATAACGTTATGTGAAGAGGAGCGTTTGTCACATAAAGTATTAAATATACACTTTTTTAACTCAGCTCTCATGTTGAGCACAAGCTATTCGCGACTTGCAATATATTTTCTAAAATTTACTTTCATTAATGAAACAAATGATTTTGCTTTTTGAATGAAATTGTCTGGGTAATAGTTAAGTTTCTTTACTTCGGGCTCACCTTTTGACTGATTATGGTCCTGATTTTTTAAATAAAAGAACTTAAAAAATGCGTTAAAGATACACCTGTATCAATTGACATAGGTATTCCAAATAACACGGAGTAGGCAATCCCTCAACGCTCCTCATCAAATCTCGATCTCCATAAAAACTGACTGAATTAACTGAATATAATCGCACTGCGGACGTTTGAAATTTTAAATTCCATACCATATAAAATTTTACAACAAGTACCTACCATAGTTGAACTGAACTGACAAATTGACAAAAATATAAAAATATTGCTATTTTAGTAACAGATGAAAGCGTACCATTTGGTAAACTAAATAACTTGTGGGGACGAATTACCACGCTGCTGATGTTTAATAAATGCTTCAGTTGCATCGTTTCGAAATAGTTTGACAGGTTTAGTATACAAAATACAAATACATTAAAACCATAGTTAACCTTGTCTCGAACCGTCTACTCTATCAGCCGTAGAACTAGAGAGGCTACTTAGCCGAAGAAGGGCACGAGACCCATCAAGAGCTTTATGCCTTTGTTCTAACTGCTTAATGAGCCGTGCCTAGTTAAGTGTTTTAGGCATCCCGCCACGATTAAATCCTTAATAACCCCACTTTTACATTCAAATCATAGTATCAACGCGATTAATTGACATTTTGATACAAAACAAAGCTTTTTTGTGGGCAAAAACCTGCTGGTATGGACATCTAGCGGAACGAACGTGGTACCATCTGAAGGAAGAAGACACCGCCGTACAAGGACGAGTCACAGACTAAAAAGGTCGTCTGCGTTATCGGCAAGGAGCCATGAACTTGGTATTATCCTCCGCTAACTTTGACATTCAAATACTAGAAATATATTGGACTAAACATTTGCGGTTATTATCTTGCACTTGAACACATTGTGGTGCAAAATTCAGCGATTTCTAAAACGTAGACATCCTAAAACGAGCGGATTGCACTATTTCCCCGAATATCGAAATTTAAGTGCCAAAAGGAATGAACGTTTTCACAGGATCGGATGCATTGTGATCATATCACAAAGCTACTCGACAAACACTCGAATTCTAACAGCTCATTTTGTCGTTACGAATCCATCAGATGCTTTCACAGCGTGTCAAAGAACTCGAACGGATTAATTAATGACATTCGCCGATACGGTTTACGCACCTAAGACCGTACAGAATTTCGATGGCGCCGTAACAAAACATAATAAAGCTACTTCAGACTGCGAATTTACGGAGAAAAAATGGTTGTGCTCCTCTTCCCCCACCAATTGGTGTAGCGGACAGCTAATAAGGAGACAATTTTATGGTATAGCAGGGGTATTCTCTTATTTAGATACGCTCTAATAAGCTACTTTACGAACGTCCAGGGAAATAACAAGTTTCGTGGGCACACTAGCGGCCGGGTTTAATTTGACTATCAAGCCCTAAGAGATATTTTACCGTACCCTCATCTTTATCCAAGACAAATAAGAATTACTCAGAGTAATTTGGAGTTCCAGACATTAATTTATTTACTGTGGGGCAACTTCTTCAAGCAAAGCCGCTGATACTACAAATTGCTTGTAATTAAATTTGCCAAACATCGGAGAGAAGCGTTGATAGCCTAGTGGTTAACAATCGCCCTCCTACTCGGAGGGGCCGCGTTCGAATCCCACGGCACGCAATTCTGACTTTTCGGAGTTATGTCAGTTTTAAATATTTGAAAGTGTGTTTTTTAATATTTCGCGTAAACCCTGCTCCCACAAGAATTGCGGGATAAAAATCCTAAATATACCTAGCTCCACTACCTGCTCGATCTTCCTAACAAAATCCCTTAAAATCTGTTTAGCCGTTTCAGATATAAGCTGGGAAAGTTTTAAAATCGCGTAAATATATGTACTTCAGTGAAAAACAACCAAAAAAACATTGTTATTTTGAAATTAAACAGCCACTTCAATTTTATTTATAAGTATCTACCTAAGACTGAGAGAAACCAACCTATGAAAAATCTCAATTGAATCCGTCCGAGCGTCCATCATTAAACCTGATAGCTGAAATCCTACCCATATCGATAACATGCCGCAACAAAAGGCACCTAAGGCGTGAATTATACAGAAACGGCGTAAGGTGAAGACGTGGCGTAGGCGCGGCGCAGGCGCGTACCACTTCAAAACGTTTTCATACAAATAGTACGAAGGCGACATTCGTGAATTACACTCAAGCGGCGCGGGGCAGGCACGCCGCTTGGTCGCCTGTGCCGCGTCGCTAGCAGTCGCGACTGGAGCGCCGCGCCAAGAGCACGTCGTTTGTTATACGGTGTGCTCAGTATTTACCAATCCAAAAAGTTTTTAAAATATAATTGATGTTTTACTAACCTTAATGTTATCAATAGTCTTTCTTCAGGACAGACTGGTTCTCTCCAATTTGCATGCCGCTTCTGAAGGCCGTGTTTTACTTTTGACAATATAATATGGAAGCATTCTTTTGAAATTTTATACACTGAAGGAAAACGATCAGGATATTCAAGTAATTTTTCCATTATTTTAAAATATCTATGTTCTTGTAACAATTTCCACATAGACTACTACAGGCCCATGTCAAAAATGGATGGGTCATATGAACCACCAGGTGATGTACATATATAGGACGATATAAGAGCACAAAATAATAAGATTCAGCACTATGACGTCACTTGTAAGCTGTCCAACTTGAGTGCTGGTGAGAATTTAAAAGACCACCCATTTTTGACATGGGCCTGTAGTCTAACACAGGGTGCACCCAATATCTTCTGTACCTCTGGAAATTGATGAGTTGCAGCAAAGCAAGCGCATATGCGCATATGACTACAGGCCCATGTCAAAAATGGGTGGTCTTTTGAATTCTCACTAGCACTCAAGTTGGACATCTTACAAGTGACGTCATAGTGCTGAATCTTATTATTTTGTGCTCTTATATCGTCCTATACCTATACATCACCTGGTGGTTCATATGACCCATCCATTTTTGACAGGAGCCTGTAGTCTATGTGGAAATTGTCACAAGAACATAGATATTTTAAAATAATGGAAAAATTACTTGAATATCCTGATCGTTTTCCTTCAGTGTATAAAATGTCACAAGAATGCTTCCATATCATATTGTCAAAAGTAAAACACGGTCTTCAGAAGCGGCATACAAATTGGAGAGAACCAGTTTGTCCTGAAGAAAGACTATTGATGTCATTAAGGTTAGTAAAACATCAATTATATTTTAAAAACTTTTTGGATTGGTAAATACTGAGCACACCGTATAACAAACGACGTGCTCTTGGCGCGGCGCTCCAGTCGCGACTGCTAGCGACGCGGCACAGGCGACCAAGCGGCGTGCCTGTCCCGCGCCGCTTCAGTGTAATTCACGAATGTCGCCTTCGTACTATTTGTATGAAAACGTTTTGAAGTGGTACGCGCCTGCGCCGCGCCTGCGCCACGTCTTCACCTTACGCCGTTTCTGTATAATTCACGCCTAACATGAATTACTCTACACTATGTACACTACAACAAGACGCGGTAGACCGCTTAAGAACAGCGTATGGTGAATTCAAAGAACCCTTACCTTTGAAACCCGAATTTTCTTACAATGCTCGAGCTAAAACATCACCACATAGATTTTGTAGGAAGAACTAGTCGATGAGAAGGATATACATAAAAGGCCCGTTCTAAGAAGGTTGCGTCATTTTGTGGCTGACCATGGCGGAGTCAAGTTACTTTAATGACGATAACGACAACGAGTGTAACACGTTGTTGCCTGTCAGCTGCTTTGAGGTAAGCTGGTCACCAAACTGGTATCCTTATTGAATAGTTCCGATGAGATGGTGTGGACTGATAACACACTTAAAATACACAGGCGTACGCACCATTGCCAATTACCAAACAGTGTGCGCTAACACAACAGACAAATACAATTAAATAAAGATCAGTAAATCATAAAAAATATAAATAATAATACTGCATCAATAATTATCGCTGTTATTCGACTGGAAAGTGATACAGCGAAACTGAAAATTTAATTGAGAGAAGCGGTCGTTTCAATAGTTTTAATTATGAAATATGGAATTGAAGACGACGAGAAGTAATTAACGTATATTTAAAAAATGGCAACGGGAGAGACTCAACAATGGAAGTACAACATGTTAATGTTAAATTGTTAATACGACGAAAGTAAGTCAATATGTCGTGAATAGTCATTAGCCGAATGATCTACGCGTTAATCATCACATCATTGATGCCCAAAACTGAAAGCGAAAAACTTTTTACCGTCACGTTATGACGGTGGTATGTATCCATGCGCAAAGAATTCTACGTACGTACGTGATCATCATCACTTACCATTAGGTGAGATTAATTATGACATAAAACTAAACCCAAATATTTAAATCAAACGATTCAAAAATAGCTTAACGCTTACAATAATCATACCTTTGCTTATTGTTGTACCTACTTACTGATAAGTAAAAATATTTACGTCCATTAAACAAACCCTTAATAGCAACATTCGAGCAAAACTCAACAACGAAAGCCGGCGTGCATCTAGTTAGGAACCGTAAATAAAAAATTGGCATGAGACAACAGTAGATCGCACTACCAGCAAAGTAGAGAGATCGTCTGAACCGTCTTTTTTATAGCAAAACAATGCCAACAGTCCGTTCATTTGGCTTGTCCCCAATGGGCCCAAATGAACCGAACGGATCGCAGGGTCTTGTGATCAAGTGTAATGACGCTTCCGGTTGCAGCTCAAACGGAAATCAGCTAAATTACTGCTACTGCAAACTAGATACTCAACAATAGTTTTGTTTGGAATGCGTTGTGAAATCCCCATAATCTAGTTGGTAGTCACATTGCCAGCGAAGCGGTGTCCCAAGTTCTATTCCCGGCCGACAGATCAGATAAGTGTTTGTTTTCGGAAATATCGTTAAATCATTGACATTTTAAGATATCCGGTGCAGTGTCGGCCATTAAAAGATTCTTCTTTATTTTATGCACATAGCAGTCAAACAAGTTGGTTCGTACTAATTTATAAATAATGATGTCCAACGAGTTGTCGACAAAAACGAAGCAGGAGAACCACATAAGCCTCTGTCTTGCAGTCTGCAACACGTTACTCATGCCTTGCTATGGAATATGTACTTGTACTTAAACGCCGGTAACTTACCATCGAATATTCACATAGAACAGAACGTAGAACCTGAAAAGCAATTACTAAAGAATAGACGCTTACTTACGGTAATGTCCCAATTCCATTTACTGTGAAAATTCTATAAGAGCCGATTCTCAGTCGAAAGCTAGCGTAGCGTACGTCTTTGTTAAACATGAATGTGTCCTCGACGTCGATTCCGGACAGCAGTTTTAGTCTTTCAATCTCCTAATGTTTGGAGTACTTTCTTTATGTATAGTGAGTACCTTCAATAACAAAAATTAACTATCTGATGTTGACGACCCTGTAGCCTAGTTGGTAGCGACCCTGCCTGCGACGCGAAGGGTCCCGGGTTCGATTCCCGGCCGGGGCAGATATTTATGTGGCAGATAAATATTTGTACTCGGGTCATGGGTGTAATTGTAATGTGTTATATGTGTAGTCTATGCCACCCGCGACACAGGTACCTAGTAACCTACTGCGGGGGTATGAGTGTGTTAGCGTTAGCGTTTTAATGTTACAATACAATGTTGACCACCATGGCAAAATGCAAAGCTAAGTCTAAAATTAACGGAAACAAACGCAAAGACTAAGATCATTATCGTAAGGTCTATTACGTTAATAAGTATTCGTATATACATATAGTTTTGCTTCAATGTCTTCCAAGTATTATGTAGTTTTACTATGTAAGATGTACACCGAACCCCTAAAACATCGCTGCATCTTATACTTATCAAAAGTATTGTTTTGATCAAATCGCAGAATATTTGAAATTTTATAAATAAGCGGCAATGCTCTGAATTGCTCTCAATATTTCAAAACCTACAGTTATCTGCTGAAAGCCGCGATCAAACTCGCATTCCCCGACACCACCCTAAATGACACCGTTTGTAACTCGATTTCTCAGTTTTGCCCCAGAGTAAAATCTTCTACACAAAGGCGCATCCAATAAAATGAAAACTCAGCGGAAATTACACTGAAGAATTTGTAAGTGACGTAGATACGATTTTCTCTACTGATAGGGAGAAACGGGCATCGTACGTGCAAGAGGGCACTGGCAAAAACAAAGCAGAGTAAAAAAGGCAAAACAGAGAGAAAGGAAGAATGAATTAACAAAAAGGAAGCTCGGGAAAGAGATAATCACACAAAATTCGTTCTGAAAAAATGCATGCTTTCTCAGAATTCATTTCGATGAAAATTTTTGCAATCAGCAGTTTTCTCTTTAAAAGCGCCGAAATCGGCTTTGAAGTCACCGATAGATGCAATTACAAAACGGATATTCTCAACTTTCCATTGTTTGAGTTTTCTTTACTTTTTTAATAAATCTACCATCGCAATGATCATACTATTAAAAAAAATCCTGATATAGAATAAAATTTTATCAACATATTATACACACAAATTATATACATACAAATTATACATACAACAAAATGATGACATTATGTATATTGCTTGTAAAATGTTTATTTATTTATTTAACAAAATCCACAGCTACTAAAATGACAGAGTTATCCAATACTTGCTATCTTAAACTAATTAGCCAATTACGGATTTACATTATATTGTCTATAACATTAAATTGCACTGCAACATTAAGATTAATCAGACCTCTTGTGCGTATAACTAAATATTATGAGCGTGTGTGTATGTGTGTGTGTGTGCGTGTGTGTGTGTGTGTGTGTGTGTGTGTGTGTGTGTGTGTGTGTGTGTGTGTGTGTGTGTGTGTGTGTGTGTGTGTGTGTGTGTGTGTGTGTGTGTGTGTGTGTGAGCGTGTATATGCCATTTTGTTTTATAATAAAATAACGTCACGTAATACACTAGTATACATAATTATATAGTAATAATACCAAGAGTGAAATATGTCATAGTTTATTTAATACATACCTATTGATAATTCTATATTAATATGTCATAGTTTATTTAATACATACCTATTGATAATTCTATATTAAATGTTATTAAGTATAATATATATAGTTTTATATAGTATAATATATATGTATATATATAGTTTCTTTATTTATAAATTTTAAGTACTACCTATTTTTTCCTATTGATTTCTTTTATAACTTCATGCTTGAATGATGTCCTACTATAGCAAAAAATATCAATCTTGTTAAACATCTTATTAAAGTTTCTGTGTAGCCTGTTAACGATAGAATTTTGCGCATAGTTAGTACGTTTATAAACAGTAGCAAATAAGGCTGTTTGCCTAGTTCTTAATTTAGGGGCACAGAAGCATAAGATCTTCGATGCTAACTCCATACAATCAATGGTGCTATTACATATCCCATGTAGGTATAACATGTCGATTAGAGTTCGCCTGTCTTGAAGTGACATAATGTTGTATTTACTGCAGGAATCTTTATAATCTATGTATTGTTTAGTATGTCGAAAGTGAAGATGCTTTAAAAATTTTTGCTGTAATTTTTCCAGGTTTTGAATATAGGTTATATATTGAGGATTCCATATAACGCTACAGTATTCAAGAATACTTCTTACAAATGAAAAATATAATATCCGTAGACATTCTATGTCTGAAAAAGGGCTACTAACTCGTAACACAAATCCTAGATTTTTGTATGCTCTATTTAATATTGTGTCAATGTGCTCCGAAAAAGTTAGTTTTGAGTCCATTTTAACGCCCAAATCTGTAACAGTATTCAATTTAGTTAGATTAATGTTATTTAGTGAGTAATTATAAATTATTGGTTTATTTTTTCTAGTAAATGAAACAAAAGAGCATTTATTTATATTTATGTCTATTAGATTATCAGCATAATAATGATTTAGTCTGTTTAGATCGGCCTGAAGATTAACACAGTCAGTAAGGCTTTTAATTTTCATGAATACTTTCGTATCATCCGCATACATAAGGAAACGCGCATGTTTGAAACATCCACTTACGTCATATAAGTATGCAGCATACAGAAGTGGTCCCAGAATGGAACCTTGAGGTACACCAGAAGGGACATGAATAAAATCGGAACAAGAACTTCCAACAACTACGGCTTGGGAGCGATTGCGTAGGTATGACTCCAGCCATCTTAATAAATTACCATGGATACCTAGTTCATTTAATTTTCGTAAGAGTATGATGTGATCAACGCGGTCAAAAGCCTTTTCAAAATCTGTATATATTGCATCTACTTGCGATCCACCATCAATATTATTCAGTACATAGTCTGCAAAAACTCCCAAATTAGTAGCTGTTGATCGATTCTTAATAAAACCGTGCTGTTCTGTCGGAATCGAATTGGAAATTAAAGGATATATATGAGAATGGACAACTCTTTCGCACAATTTACTGAGCACATTTAAAATTGAAATGGGACGATAGTTCTCGATTGATGATCTAAGACCTTTTTTATATATAGGAACTATATGTGCTTTCTTCCAAAGAATAGGAAAGTAGCCCTCACGAAAGCATCTATTAAAGATATTTGAAATAGGTGTAGATAAGGATTCAGCGCATTTGACAAAAAATAAGGGCGGTATATTGTCACAACCGGCACCTTTTGATACATCAAGATTTTTAATTAGTTTTAGAATATTATCACTACTTACTTCAATTGTATGAATATTACCCATACGAGAATTAGGGTTATAATTATTATATTTATTATTATTAATATTAAAGTTTGAAGTCCGATTACCCGGTTTATTAAAATTTTTCTCGAAAAATTTGTTGAAGGCGTTACACATCTCTGATTTGTCGTTTATGACTGTATTTTCATATGTCATTTGTTGGGGATAATTATAACTGTTTTTCTTTTTGGATTTTATGTAAGACCAGAAGTATTTTGGGTTTGATTTAATCTTTTGTTGCGATAATTTCGTGTAAGTATTAAAACATTCAGATTGCATTTCTTTCAGCCTGCGTCGGAGATCTGAAAATTGTGCGTAGTCATTAGGATTATTATATTTTTTCCAGTCATTATGTACTTTATATTTCTCTTTAATTAAATTAATTAAGGGTTTGCTAAACCAAATAGGATATGTGTAAGAACCTGAGCAATATACCTTAGGAACACATGATCTTATGCAACTATTAAGTATGTTATAGAAACCATCAATTACAGTTTCCATGTCAATGTCATTATCCATTATGAAAGACCAATCTTGTTTATTTAAAGACTCGTTAATCATGTCGTAATCCGCGCGACCAAACATGTATCTTATTCGTGACTGTGCCTTAAGAGATGGTATAAGAAAATCCGAAGCAGAAATCAAAAGTGAGGGATGATGAGAATCTTCCATCACTAAACTAAAATTAGATTTATGTATAGTTATTGATGAGTCTGAAAAAATTAAATCTAACAATATATTATTTTTATTTAGAATGTTATTGTATTGCATAAAACCCATAAACGACATTTGGTCAATACAATAAGATGCAGAATTCTGAATATCAACAGAACCCTTCCTTAAGATAATAGGTTCTGTCAGTGTCCAATCAATACAAGGTAGATTAAAGTCTCCCGCAACTACAAAATGATCATCAGGATGAACATTACGTATCTGAGATAATATATCTATGAATAATCGAATACGTGAGGGGAGCAACGAGTTAGGAGGAATATAAATAACTGCCATATGCAAATCATGCTGCAAACCTAATGCGTTAGAAGGCACAGTGACCCATACGCACTCTAAGTCTTCACAGTGCCATTCGGGCCTCATACGCGCTTGTAGGTATGGGGCACACAATAACATTACACCTCCACCCAACGATCCGCGGTCACGACGAAACACTAAATATCTATTATCACACAACTCCGAATCCATAATCCCATCACACAGCCACTTCTCAGTAATCATAACTACATCAGAGTCCAGTAGAAGCAAGTTATTATAGAATTCATTGGTCTTTGTACGCAAACCACGTACATTCTGATAAAAAATTTTAAATGTTTTTAACTTGGTATCCATTGCGTATTAATTGAATAATTATAATGCTGACTGTAATCATGAGCCCTAAATAAAGTAATTTTATAGGTAAGGATATTTAAAATATATGAATTAAACGTTATACAGTTATTGTTGAGACAATATGTTACCATGTTATTTAATATTACTAACCCGAGATAATTAAATAATAGAAATATAATCATTGTTCTTATTAATTTTATTACCAAATATATTAAAATATAGTACTTAATATATGTTTTTTGGAATAAATAGTATACATATTTACTTTTAAAAAGGTATAGAAAATTTATATATATGTAATATATAGGATATAAGTAGCAGCAATATACATACTTTATATATTTCAGCTGTAATTTATGTGTACAATTATGTGTATAGTGTGATTTGAGTGTATTACATGTTTTTAGAGTGTGTGGTACAAATAGTTTTATGAATAGGTTATTAAACACTATTTTAATAAAGGTATTTAAATAATAGCTTACAGGAATAAGTCAAGTGATTTTTACAATATCTGCCGAAGAATTGATGGGGATCGGAGGTGAAGTCTCGTTTTTTCTTACATAAATACGACAATTTTTTGTCCATATGAACTTATACTCCAGTTCTTTTACTTTCTGTTTACACAAAGATAAAAGGATTTTATTATCTTTCGTGAGGTGCTCGTTTATGTAAATTCTACTGGTTTCATCTCCGATACCCACCTCTTTAACCATTAGATTGCGATGTTTACGCGTGGCGGCCATTACTTTATCTTTAGTGGAACGTTGTTTCAAGCGAGCAATAATAGGGCGCTGACGCACGGCGCTCGCGGCATGTCGCGGCTGCACTCGATGCGCAAACTCAATATCCGACGGTCCAATCGCAACACCAATGTGCTCAGATATCTTTTGTACTATGGCTACCGTGTCTTCGTTTTTATCTTCCGGAACACCAACGATTTCGATATTTTGCAGTCTGGTCCACTGCTGCTGCTTCATGTTTTCATCTTCCAAGTTTTTAACACGAATTGTAAGGTTGTCAATCATGTCTCTCAAAGATTTATTTTCATCTCTTAGGCACTGTAAATCCGATGAAGTATTCTCCATATGCTTTTTTAAGTCCTCATACTGTCCCGAGATAAATGACATCGATTCTTGAAATTCGGCAAAGCGATTACATATATCTTTTAACTGATTTGACACCATGCGAGTCAGTGTAGCCTCGAGCACTCCTTCAATTTCGCTACTTAGCTCCTTTTTTAGGATCTCTTTGAGTTTGTCCTCTGTAACAAAACGATCTGCAGAACGATTTCGCCTCATAGTCACCCTGTTCTCCAAAGTAGGTTGATCAGATGCTTCCTCAGTGCTGGACTGTAGAGCTGAGCGAACCGGTGTATTTGAATTATCTGTCTTAGGTTGTCTACTTTTACACTGTGAGCATTTCCAATTTTGTTTGGTTTCCAAGCTCATCTTTTTGAAGCGTTTTGGTGACAGACTAGCACACAACAAATCATATTTTAGCGAGCAGTAATGACAGCTCATATATTCATGATTTTGTATGACACTGTTGCACCCAGCGCAGGTATTCATGATTTTGTATGACACAGTTGCAGCGCAAGTATGGCGCAAGGCACGGTAACTTTGTGGCGGGCCTAAGTATGCAGAGAAGCGAGCGAACGGCGAGTTGTCGTAGGTCACGGTTTGACTCGAGTGATCCACGTAATAGGAAATGTTTTTGTTAAAAACTCAATTATTACTGCACAGATTTAAATAAAACAAAGTTTATCACTTAGCTTGTAACAATATCATCACTTTGATATCAATTCCTTTTAGCACAAACAACTTAAAACGCACAATATCGAATTAAATAGACGGACAAAAACAATTTAGCTGTTAACTCAATGGCGCAGTGTTGCCAGGATGTTATATAAGGTTGTCTAAATTTAAGAGACTTGAACTAGAAAAAGGAGAATACATTTTACCGAAATTAATATTAAGTACCAATATTAAGTACCTCAATGAGTAGCAGCTGGTCAAGTAGTAGTAGCAGTAATGTTTGATTTGGTATGACTCGTGTGTGTACCTGTCAATCAGATCAGACATCTCCTGACTCTACTTACAAAGTAACAAAAAATAAGTAGAAGGCATAGTTTACAGTCTATATTATTATGATCTTTAAAAATATAAACCTGGAGTGTTACAACCAATTAAATAGCGAGGACGGAACAGAGTGCCAGAAGTCGCCAATCAAAAAACGACGTTGTCTACAGAAAGAGCAGAGATGATTCATTTCGGTATAAAAATGCAGGATCCAAATTTTTCTGATGAACCTGTGTTTCATCAAAGAATTGATTCGGCTTTGTGCGCCAACGTTCTCCGAAAATGTGCCGGATTTTATTTGACTTTCGAATTTTGAAATTCCTTGAATTCGAAGAAGACAAACCCGGATTTCAATGTGCTCTCTACGATTTAGCTCAGAATATAGCCCACTGCTTCGTTAACATTTTAAATTAATATTTATTATGATTCAATCGAAAATAAATAGGTAACAGCCAAATGTATATCAAAATATTATTAGAAAAACTTAACGATAAACGACGAACACTTTAAATAACGGAGTAAGCTTAGATGCGCTAATGCGATGCGATAATATAAAAAATAACATTAATTTACTCCAACAATAGCAATGCAACAAAAACAACAAGTTTCAAGTGACGAGCACGATCCGAATTTACGCAAGGTGGCGATTTCATCTAGTTACAGAACTAGTTCCCGAAATGGCCACCCAGAACATCGAAGCATCTGGAAGTTCTGCAACTTCCAGATGTTTATCTTGGCGTGCGGCTCGCTGCTGGCCGAGTGGCGGAAATGGCGCGAAATGCTTGGATACCCACACTTTGAGCGCTTGAAATAAACGTGGCGTTGTTAAATAAATGGAGTTGCAACTTGAATACAGAAAAATATGTTTATCATATCTTGTCCGATCGAACACGATTCGAAGGTAATGCATGGATGTATGCATGTTTTTTTTAATTACTGATAATAAAGACAAATGAAAGAGAAATCTGTTATCATAATTTCCTTGCGGCATCTAAATCGTTTCAATTCTGGAAGTATGCATAAGGAAAACAAACCATGTAGTGGAGGAAATAGGCATATAATTTCCTATATTTTAATGATTATAATGCCACTACAATAACTACAATAAGCTGACTTAATGCTAAATAGCATTCTCTAGCAATCAAACTTAAGAATGTGCAGAAAATAATGAGGGCGGTTTAAATCGTTAAGAATTTTCAAATGAAATATGAAAGAATTCACACTTACGTATAAATATTTTTAATTCTTAGAACATGCTACGCATATAAACATCTTTTACAACCCAGTAGTCCTTATTACGAGTATTATAGACTTCTGGTTCGATTGCCAAGTGGGACATTTTGAGAATATATAGGTACATATTTGGTAGAATACGATGTTGTCATCATAAAACAATGCCATTTGCAACAAAATACATCCGCGATGATACTTATATCTCTGATAGTTCAGTTGTTTGAATTTTACGCTCCTGGACAGAGGGGCCTAATTACAAATCCTGCACGTACATTTCATTTTCAAAAATGTTGTTCGTGTAAATTAATTGTCACTTGCTTCAGTGAAGCCTAACGTCGGCGTCGTCAGAAAACTTGCATTCTCAAAAGTATACCACGCACTTGGCAAGCGTCATGGGCCATATGTAACTCCTCGCACTAGGACAGGAGACCCGAACCAAACAATAAAACATTTAACGGCTGCGATGTAAATGTGTGTGTGATTATTGAATGTTATTCATGGAGTTACACTTAATTCCAAGATGTATATCTATCTAGTAGGTACTATTTTATCTATACTGTGCCTTAAGTCTAATTGCACAAATATACACACTATCGTTATGTAGGGGATTTCTAGTCGTAATATAATAGGGATGTGGTCAGGAGACATGCAATCTCCTTCCGATCTATTGATGAATGGGCAATTTGATGAATTATGTTGTCGCAATTAGCACACTGTAGATTATGCCGATGCAGCAGTTCAAGAATAGGTACATGTAGGTATAATAGACATAATATAATGATTGCTTCGATATCAAACATTTCGCACATTTTTAAATAAAGATTAAATCATTTTTTCGGTGAGAATTGGTTAGACTTCTAAACTTCCGAATCGTACTACCTATGTTAAAAGGTACGTGAAGGTCATGTTACTGCTAATTTTAAAAAGAAATCTAGGTAGCTGGGAATCAGGATAATCGTTACATGTCTTATCAGCCGCGGGGAACAGCTAGTTTTAAAATACACAGTTACTCATATACAGTTAGACACTCAAAGGACCTTAGAAATACCGCTTTTTCAACAAGTACCTAACTGACATATTGTGACGCCCAATATTGCACGTAATATTAATTCATACACGGTTACACGGTACCTACTCCTATATTACCGGGCAGCAAAGTTGACTAATAACGACATGCCTATTTAAAGGTCTCCAATTAGGTCACAGGCCAGTTAGCTCATACTCGTGCGTCGAGCCCAACTCTATGCAAAGTCATATATTATATAGTTATTTGTATAACCATTAAATATTGCTATGTACAATTGTGTATAACCATTAAATATTGCTATGTACACACTTCTAGTGGTATATTGCTTGTAATCCTACCAAAATGGTAAGCTCTGAAGTCATTGAAACGCACTAAATTAGAAAGTCCCTCCCCTGTGCTATCTCTTCGTGAAGATATTTCACGTAAACGGCCATCACCGACGCAAGCAAGCTAGTCCACTTGTTCGCGGCCCGCGTAGTGAATAACTAGGCAAACCAGACATGCTGATCGGCGGGAAGTGGGATTATTATGTGACTTTTAAACAAATAAACACAGGAAGGACTTATGGGCTTCAGGGGTAAAACGTTATGAAACGAAATGTTACATGGAAAATGTTAAAAATACATATCGGGGGTATTGAGTTACATTTTAGAGTCTATTGTAACGGTTCTTTGGAATCTTGTCGCGTTATTCTCTGATACCGCTTAAAAACAGCAAAGCCGATTTGAATTTCAGATATAACGAGTATTAACTCTTTGAGTGGCGTTTGGTGATTGATTTATTTAAATCGGGTCACAAACAAAAAATAGGTAGGTATACAATTTTAATTTTTTTCCTGTGTGGGTACAAATACAGGGTACCCGAAGAGAAACAAAGACAATTCAATAACATGAAATATCTGGTCCCAATACATGAAACCACACCCAGCCTACCAACTAGAGGTATTTAATTCAGCCGCACGCACTGAGCGAGGGGGCCTTACACAGAGCTAGTAAACTGGTGTATATTTATAGCACTGCAGGCCAACTGCGGCGTCTAGGCTGACAGTAACTACGCGGGTGAGGCATGGCCCGCTCGTGAATACCACAGCCGAGGGCAGATGCGGTTACGCGGGTAGCAGCATTTGCTTTTTTAGTGATTGCAGGTCGAAGATGCTTCGTCCCGAATAGGTGCCGGGACCCTATTATATGCAAAACTTTCTTGAGCATTATTAACCTATACTATAGGTTATACATAGCATTTGGCCACGATAAACTTAGTAAGTTTCCCGAAATTTATGCTCTGGATAACCCGAAAACATAGTGTTCTAATACAAATTATTAGCGAATTACTTAAAGTCAGACCTCCTCGTCTGATGGTCTGTCACTTGATTGTATCTGTTTAACTATAATAAGCATATAGTCGTACAAGGATCTTTTGGCGTGTGGGTGACAGATACAGCGCCTTATGTAAGGCGCCTGCTTTTTGTCATAATTCAATGGATTTGTATTTTTTGCTTGTGTAATGTAAACAAGCCTAGTTAGTATGTGGTCGTGAGTCGGAGTCGGAGTCTATATACATCGTAGCACCGTATAACATCGGAAATATTTACCGCCTTATTAAACCTCAGATCCATGAGCACATGTAAAACTCTCGTTTACGCTGATGTGCCATTCCGCATTTGCCAACATTTTCTCACATAAATCTCATAGATATATAACAGGTCCTCTTACATTAATTTACTTGGACTTAGTAGAAGTTAGATAAACGTAGTTAGTTAAACAGGTTGATGTAAGTAGACTACCAACAATGTTGTATTGCGTAAACAAGACGAATAGTATTTAAGTTATTGCTATTCCTACGACTTTTACGACCAGATAACTTGTTTCATGACAATTTTATTCCCACTATATTTGAATTGTCATGTAAAATAAGCCAAGCTCGTTTTAGTGGGGTATGCTGTAGAGCTGCCTAATGATGATGAGAGATCCGTGCTCATTGGTCAAATGAATGGTCATAACTTTCACTTTTACAAACCATGGACCAAATCAGGAAGAGTCAAGCCCCTCGTTCTAAAAGGCATGATTATACTACCCATAACTCTACAAATCTATGTTGGGCAAAAAGTAAACCTTCGATTTATCGTGTTAAAAATATTTCAATAAAAATTATTGTTTTCAAAATAAAATCCACGTACACATGAATCAATTATCGTTTTACTATATTGAGTAATTAAATATCATTACATTCCGTAGCTAGCACGCTTTATTATTTATAGACAGTCAACCAGCACGCACATTGCAAAGCAATTTATTCTCTTCCTGGGCGTTTTTATTAGCATCGATTGATCTAAATTGAATGTAAACTACCCTTGAACTAAATTTTTATGACCTTATTTATAATACTAAATGTGCTTGTTACATAAAGCGTTCTATGACAAGTCACCATAAAAATTTTATTAAATAAAAAATGGAAAAGTATACCTGAGTCTCTGAGAATATGGAATCGTCACTCCCCGCTAAAACTAATTAAGTACCTGTGACCAAGGTTCAATTTAGCTTGTTAGTAAAATTCACTTAGGTCATTTTAAATTCTCGAAGTCATTTAGCAATGGACCTTAATCACAGGTGCGGAAAACTTGTATTTGTTTATGATACAATGAAAACGAATTCCTTAACGAACCCGAACGAAGTATAGCTTTTTAATTTTGTAATATTAAATCACAACCGTACCTCCTGTTGGCATAACAGTTTCGCAGACACAGCTGAAAAGTTTCGCATGAATTGTTGCAACGAATCGGCATACATTTATTTCCACAGCTCAGTTGTTCATTTCAGTTAGTTCAATCGACTGAACGGCATTTACGGCATTCGGCGGCATCATTTGTGACCGTGTTTCCCATCAACACTACGGCACCATTTTTAATATTTCAAGGAAATCTGTAGCTCCTGAGAAACGGTTAGATGGTTCGTATAGGTATAAAAATCAGAATTTTATGTAACCCGTCATAAAATCGAACTTGCGCGGGATACTGTTCATTGTAAATGCTTAAGTGAAAATTTACACAGTATCACCGTACATTACCGCACAAGAAGAATTTAATTAGGTCGTAACAACAACAACGTAGTTGTTCCTCATTAGGTCTCCATAGTAATGTATGATAACACAAGACAACGCATTAGTCACAGTTTCTCCAAGTGGTAGGTAATCTAACCATCACACAAATAACTATTTCGTAATTAAAAAATCCCGCAACTGATCAAAATCTCAAATAAGCTGCTGATAAATAATCAATCGCCTAAACAGATTCTAATAATAATAATTTTTATTATTAAAATAGTTGTATCTCAACAACGCAGCTTTCTAACAAAACAAACAGCATCAACATCAGTGCATTCCTTTACGTTCATTCCTTTAGAAGCTACGATGCCGCAAACAGACTCATGCTTATAACAGACAGACACACAAACACGTTAAACTTCTAACATCCCTCTTGCTTCGGGGTTAAAAAAGGTCGTAAGTATATTTCAATAGTGTTGGACTGTGGATCAATCAAGCTTTCCCGCCCCTGTCTGAAACTTTCATGCTCCCGAGGAAGTTTATCTTTAAAAGTAGATTTATGAGATTTTTACAGCGGGAAGAGCAGTTTTATGCGATTTTATACCGTTTAAAGGAGCGCGCGAGGCGGCGCGGCGGCGACGTCGTCTTTCCAACTTTTATGACTTAATAATCTCAATAATAATAATCTGAATCTCGCGAACAAAATGTGTTGTATCCATGTTAAACTGATTTTTTCTATATTTTCATCTCTTAATTTTTTTGACGTCGCTGTATTGCATCCACGTGGTAATACGTCACCGATGTGTTGGCGAAAGAAAACGTAACAAATGAAAAACAAGAATAAAATCACAACACATTATTAAACAATTAACTATAATAATAAAGTTGTAGATTCCGCGATTTCCCACCACGTTGATTCAAAGTAAAGCTTGGACTCCACAATGTTATATCATCACGTCAGCAGATATTCCCAAACGAGATAGCTACTCGTATACCTACTCCGTTCGCATTCGATCTGGAAATCGTTACAATTACATGACACAGAAATGTTAGCTTTCCGTCTATGGGATTAAGGTATATTTAAAATCTACGGCGGTATCTAAAAATGTCCTTAGTAAATTTTGGTTACTAGCAAAAATGAACCGTGACCACAGGTAATAAGTTTGGTTTCAGCGGGCTGGGAAATTCCTTATGCTCAGGAACTTAGGTATCAACATTTACAACATTTTCTCGTGGCACGTTTAATAAATGTGGATGTCGCCCGGTATAAATAAGGTAACATGAGAAAACAGCACAAACGGGAACAGAATCACAATGAATACCTAACGAGTTGGCTGCCGAAAACACAGTACACCTGTTTTATTTCACAAACATCCTAGCTAGCCCGCCAGACGTCTACAATATATTTGGACAATGAACTCGTTAATCACCGGAAAACATAACCTCAACTCAATATATTTGAGGCATGTTTATGATTACATTTTATACATACATACCTACCTAACATATCATCGGTTATACATTAACTACCGAAAAAAATTTAACGGGCGATGAAGAATAGGTAAGGTATCATAAATGTTCAATCAGATTTTTTTTTTACTTCTAAATAACGAAGTTATTACAAGTTAAAGTTTCATGAAGTCCTGCATAAAATCATGGACATCGATACTACTTTACTACGACCCGTTCAGTTCATCAATGAAAGCGCGTAGCGTCTAAGTTCGCTTGCCACCGCGCACCACTACGCGAGCGGTTGTCGGCCTGTGATCAGCTGTTACTAATAACCTACATCGGATGTATTACTTAAACATAATTTACATATTTATTGTTTTTCTTTCATATTTTTATGGGCTTAGGACCGACATATTCCTTATTAATAATAATTGCATTTACCAATTGGAAAGAAGAGTGATTTTAATAAATGTAAAATACTGACGCGTACCTCTTTAAATAAAACATTTAAATCGACGACTTGTGGTTATTTTTACTTTCACTATGAGGTTAATTATTAAAATTTAACCTACTTAGTTATTTAAATTTTACTTACAATGAGGATCTGTGTTCCAGCAGAGTCACTAATCCACCTTCAAGCACATAACATTTTTTTTATAAGCGACAGCAGCACATGTTTCACTTTACAAAAAGTTTTACGGTCTTTTGGATCACTCTCACGGACACACGATGTTTGATAACAATTAAGGTGGCAGATAGAAATGTAAAGTCACATTTTAACTGTAACGGGTACTCACGATATTTATTATTTACACCGATATTTCGACCCAATTGCATGGATCATGGTCACGGCGAGACTGCGGTGGCGGGGGGAAACTATTGACAGCTGACACTCAAAACACTAATGACAGATAAGCCTGTCAACCTTACGTCTTGTCCGTTTGACGTCCTTTGTCACCATATCACGACACACGACACTAACGACATCTTCACGCACTGACTTTGAATTTACTGTTTTCGTCGAACACATACTGACCACTGGATTCCACGTTTGAGCTAACTTAAACCCATCTTCCCTGTTGAAATTATTCGGGTGTTTCTGGGTGGCGTTCCTGGATGTCGCGTTGGAGAAATACCCCGGCGGTAAGATTAGCCACACAGTTTATAGAAAACCCACTCACACGGACAGATACCTTCATGGCACCTCACACCATCACCCTAAACATCTCGTATCGGTTGCTAAGTCACTAACTAAACGAGCCTACGACATTTGTGATGGTGATCATTTAACGCAAGAACTAGATTACGTTAATAAAGTTTTGCGTCAAAATGGGCACAGAACGTTATCAAAATTCACGCACAAACACACTCCTATTAGCACAGCAGAACGGCAAGCGGCATTTCTACCTTATGTTAAAGGGGTAACAGATAGAATCGGTAGGTTACTAACTAGGAAATATAATATCAAGGCGATATTTTCACCATGCAAAAAAGGTCGCATCCTACCTACGGTCAGCGAAAGATTCTATACCTTATCAGTGCCCCGGGGTATATAAAATTGATTGCAGCTGCGGTAGCTCATATATCGGTCAAACAAAACGGGCTATCTCTCAACGGATAAAAGAACACATCAGCGCTGTCAAAAAGAACGACCCTAAGAAATCCGCGATAGCAGAACATCTCATCCAAGCCGGTGCTAACCACTGGATTGAGCTACATAGTCCACAGGTGATCTCAGTTGAGCGCCAATACATTCCACGATTAGTACGAGAGGCCATAGAGATCAAGAAACACCCGAATAATTTCAACAGGGAAGATGGGTTTAAGTTAGCTCAAACGTGGAATCCAGTGGTCAGTATGTGTTCGACGAAAACAGTAAATTCAAAGTCAGTGCGTGAAGATGTCGTTAGTGTCGTGTGTCGTGATATGGTGACAAAGGACGTCAAACGGACAAGACGTAAGGTTGACAGGCTTATCTGTCATTAGTGTTTTGAGTGTCAGCTGTCAATAGTTTCCCCCCGCCACCGCAGTCTCGCCGTGACCATGATCCATGCAATTGGGTCGAAATATCGGTGTAAATAATAAATATCGTGAGTACCCGTTACAGTTAAAATGTTTAGTGTCCGCGATGATAAAAGCTTAAAATCTTATGTAAAGTCACAGTAAGGAAAAGGGTAACACACAGTTAACACAAATGTCGTTAAATGCGTACGGAAGTTATAAATGACCCTCAAAGAAAAAGAATTTAATTTAATTTTAATTTAATTGCGAGCGGCACACGTAATACGAAAACACGAGATACTTTTTATTACGAAAGCTCCGACGCAACTGTGTATTTTTTCCAATTTCGCCTAGCGCGTGCGACATCAAAGGAGCCGCCACGGACAGCACAGGGCACGGCTAGTGTTGGCTCCACAGTCTTTAATTCCATCGATTTTCAATCTTAAGAATCGATTATTTTCTTTCAAATCCGTACTTTGGTTTGATTTTAAATATCTCAATAAATAAGTAGGTATAATATGACCTTACTTATGTTGGCGAGAATCGCAAGTAGGTATCTGATGCATCGTATCAGCGACTGATAATCAGCTCTTAGTTAGCATATCGATTAAATAAAAAATTAAACATTTCAGATGGAAGAATCGATTATGTAACATTTTCAGTTCCAAAGTACAAACAATTTATTGATGTATTAAGTAGTATGAGGTACTGCAAATTTACGGCGGCTTACGTAAATGCGATACTACTACTAAATACTAAAAAATAAAAATACTTTTTATGGAAAATAATAAAGCAAACCAGCATGCAGCATCACCCTTTCACTGCTGCCCATGACAACTGTGACCGACTTTGAACAAGACTCAAATTAGGGACTAGGATTGTGGCGTATCCTACATACACACACACACACACACACAAACATACACACACTGTAATTATTTCATAATACACATACATACATTCATAACATACATCCACATTTAAACATTCATCCATCTAGCATACATACGCAGACCTTACATTACATTTCATTTACATACGTTCTTACTCACCCGGCGAGATTTTACCGTGCCGGGCGCACCGGTCTAAACGCGCTGTGGAAACAGTACGATACAAGGTACCGTTATCCGTGCGCCCGCGCGGCCATGCTACCAGCCGGCGTTCAGTCTGCGACGAACTACGAACGCGAAGCCCGTGTCGTTTGGCTATCTATCCGCGCTTACGCTTACGCTTGCTTTCGCCTTAATTTGTGTTATTCTTAGTATCTTAAACTATCTCTGTGTGTGCCTTCCTATACTGTGCTTGAACTATCTCTTCTCTTCTCTTCTCTGTACCGTTCTTTATAAACTATCTATTTGCTGTGTGTACGAACTTGTTATTAGTGCAAATACATCTGTGCTACTGTTGGTGTCGTGTTTACTTTACTCGCCCGTACATACTACACGTACGTAAGTACACGAACTATACAAATTAGTTATCACAACTAAACTGGTGACCCATGAAGAACACGTCAGAAAGAATGTCAGATACCAGTGACTCGGCCGGTAGCAGCCATGTTACGATGCGACGTTGCACGCCGAAGACTCAAGCGCGCGTTTCCACGGAACGAAAACGCGAGTCGTCCGATATCGCAACGGTGAATATTAAGGTGCCTCCGTTTTCACCGGACGAACCTGAGATTTGGTTCGCGCTATTAGAAGGGCAGTTTGACAACTTCGGCATAACGGATGATCACGCAAAATATAATCAAGTGATTACTAACATTGGAATGCAACACGCAAAGGAGATAAAAGATATTATTGTGAAACCTCCAATGACTAATCGCTATGAGAAGATTAAAAGCGAATTAATCAAGCGTCTCTCAGCATCTCACGAGCGCAAAGTGAAGCAACTCCTCACTCATGAAGAGCTCGGCGATAGAAAGCCTTCACAATTCCTCCGGCACCTACAGGACCTGGCGGGACCTTCAGTTCCAGAAGAGTTCATTCGAACCATCTGGAGCAATAGACTCCCTCACAGCCTTCAGACGGTGTTAGCTTCTAAACCTTCCTGCTCACTTGAAGAATTGGCGGACCTGGCGGACAGAATACAGGAGGTTACCTCAACTACGCCTTATCAGGTGGCAGCAGCATCAAGCTCCAGGACATCATCATGCGTCGATCACCAGGCAGAAATAGCGGAGCTCAGGAATATGGTGGCGCAAATTTCGATGAAGTTAGATAACTTCATGCGCCAGCCCCGACGACCCACCCGCGACTCCCGTCCCCATCGTCGTGCATCACGGTCACAGTCGCGCGGCAGCTCCAGATCCCGCTCAAGTTACCGACGACATCCAGTGTGCTGGTACCATTGGAAGTTTGGACCAAACGCTCATAAGTGCCAGAAGCCTTGTGATTTTGTGGCGGAAAACTCCACGAGCAGTCGGTAATGGCGACTGACGACTGCTCCAGTGCGACGGGTCGCCTATTTGTAACAGACCGCGTTTCAAGACTGCAGTTCCTGGTCGACACAGGGAGCGACCTCTGCGTTTTCCCACGGTCTCAACTACGCGAGCGACGGTCACCAACGACGTACACGCTTTCCGCAGCAAATGGGTCGACCATAAACACCTACGGTTACCACCACATGGAATTGGACCTCGGACTGCGTCGTAATTATACGTGGCGTTTTGTGGTTGCTGACGTGACAAAACCTATTCTCGGAGTGGACTTTTTGTCAACATATAATTTAATAGTGGACTGTAAAAATCAAAAGCTAATTGATAATACTACCACCTTAGCTGTATCTGCTAGCTTGGCTTGCATGCCAGAAATTTCATCTGTTAAGGTTTCAATTGCTCAAGTTAATCCTAAGTATAACAGTATATTAAATGATTTTATTGATATTACACGCCCAGCTGGCACACAACGCACAGTTCCACACAATACCATCCACCATATACGCACCACACCCGGCCCTCCAGTGTCCTGTTCCCCCCGCCGTTTAGCACCAGACAAATTAAAAATAGCTAGGGACGAATTTAAATCTATGTTAGCCAATGGTACAGCTAGACCGTCGCAGAGTCCTTGGTCGTCTCCACTACACCTTGCACCGAAAAAGGACAATGGGTGGCGCCCTTGCGGCGATTATCGAATGCTTAACGCTCGCACGATTCCTGACCGCTATCCCATTAGGCATTTGCATGATTTTTCTCACAGCATTGCAGGTTGCAAAATCTTTTCGACCATAGACTTGGTGAAGGCGTACAACCAAATACCGGTGAACGAGGAAGACATCCCAAAGACTGCCATCACCACGCCTTTCGGGTTGTACGAATTCCCGTACATGACGTTTGGTCTGCGCAACGCCGGCCAAACATTTCAACGTTTCGTCGACGAGGTAACCAGAGGCCTGGACTTCGTCTATTGTTATTTAGACGATTTTCTTATATTTTCCAGGGACGAGCATCAACACGAGGACCACCTTCGTCAAGTTTTCGCACGGCTTCGGGACTACGGGCTTGTCATCAACGTATCCAAGTGTGTCTTTGGAGCTCCGGAGGTAACCTTTTTAGGCTATCTTATTTCAGAGAGCGGTGCCAAGCCAGTGGATACGAAGGTGCAAGCCATCCGAGACTTCCCCCTCCCAAAGGACGTAAAGTCGTTAAGGAGATTCCTGGGCATGGTAAATTTTTACCGGCGCTTTCTGCCAAACGCTGCTCAGGTCCAAGCACCACTTAACGCCCTCCTCTCAGGGGTAGTCAAAGGATCCGCACCGATCAACCTTACAGGCGACGCTCTTCAGGCTTTTCTGGACACCAAGGAAAGCCTGTCCAATGCAACCCTACTTGCACACCCCCGTTGTAGTGCGAAGCTTGCATTGGTGACTGATGCGTCAGATGTTGCTATAGGTGCGGTCCTTCAGCAGCAACACGAAGGCGGATGGCAGCCATTAGCCTTTTTCTCGAGGAAGCTGAGCCCGTCGCAAACAAAATATTCGCCTTACGACCGGGAGCTCCTCGCTATATACGAGGCTATTAAATACTTTAGGCACATGTTAGAGGCAAGACATTTTATAGTCTATACAGATCACAAGCCTATAACATTCGCTTTCCACGAAAGAAAGCGTAATTGTTCACCAAGGCAGTATCGGTACTTAGACTATGTGTCCCAGTTCACCACAGACATCCGGCATATATCCGGGAAAAATAACGTTGTAGCCGATACACTTTCACGTGTTGATGAACTGGAGGCTCCCGTTAACCTAGTCGACCTCGCCAAAAGCCAAGAGTCAGATCCCGAGCTAAATGAATATCTCAAGGATAATACGTCCCTCCGGCTCATAAAAACACATCTACCTGATAGCCATGTACCCTTGTACTGTGACGTCAGTACACCGGCTGTCAGGCCATTCGTAACTAAGCCGTTTCGGAAGCAAATCTTCCAGAGTCTGCATTCGCTTAGTCACCCCGGTGCTAACGCCAGTGCTAAATTAATAGCTGAGCGTTTTGTATGGCCCGGGATAAGAAAAGACTGCCGTGAATGGGCTCGAACTTGCTTGCCATGCCAGCGCGCAAAAGTCAGTCGACATGTGTCCGCCCCACTGGGGAATTACGACTTACCTCGCGCTCGTTTTAAACAGGTTCATATAGACCTTATTGGCCCTTTACCTGTATCTCAAGGTTTCAGGTATTGCCTCACAGCCGTCGACCGTTTCACTCGGTGGCCTGAGGTAGTACCAATCACCGACATCACGGCTGAAACTGTCGCGAAAGCCCTCTTGTCCGGCTGGATATCCCGATTCGGATGCCCAGTTGATATTGTAACAGACCGCGGACGACAGTTCGAGTCCGCGCTGTTCCAATATCTATCTAAAGCCATCGGTTTCCAACACAAGAGGACGACCGCTTACCATCCAGCATGTAATGGGTTAGTGGAGCGCTTTCACAGACAGCTAAAAGCATCCATTACATGTCATGCTGATCAAAATTGGTCTGAAGTCCTGCCTTTAGTCCTTTTAGGTATCCGCAGTGCCTTCAAAGAGGACCTGCAAGCGTCGTCCGCAGAGCTCGTCTACGGTGAGCCCTTGCGGCTCCCCGGCGAGTTCTTCCAACCAAGTACCACAGGCACATCAGACATTACGGACTTCACAGCAAGGTTGCGGTCATTTGCTGAAAAACTAAAACCAATACCTGCGTCTCGTCACAGCAAAGAAAAAATCTTTGTCTTCAAGGAATTGGGAACTGCGGAATACGTTTTCCTCCGTGAAGACTCCGCACGTTCCCCACTACAACCGACGTACACAGGCCCACACAAAGTTTTGGAGAGAGGCAATAAGTCATTTAAAATATTGCTAAAAGGTAGGTCAGTAACTGTGTCCGTGGATCGCCTTAAACCAGCGCACATACTCGCGGACGACGAGGTGATCACAGATAGTCCGCTAACATCGCCAGCCACCAGTAACCACCTCCCAGAACCTCCACCCAAATCAACCTCTCCTTTGCAACCTCCCGCTCCCTATAAAGTTACCCGATCTGGACGACAAGTCCATTTTCCAAATTATTATCGCCCCTAACCAGGGCTCTGGGGGGGAGTGATGTGGCGTATCCTACATACACACACACACACACACACACAAACATACACACACTGTAATTATTTCATAATACACATACATACATTCATAACATACATCCACATTTAAACATTCATCCATCTAGCATACATACGCAGACCTTACATTACATTTCATTTACATACGTTCTTACTCACCCGGCGAGATTTTACCGTGCCGGGCGCACCGGTCTAAACGCGCTGTGGAAACAGTACGATACAAGGTACCGTTATCCGTGCGCCCGCGCGGCCATGCTACCAGCCGGCGTTCAGTCTGCGACGAACTACGAACGCGAAGCCCGTGTCGTTTGGCTATCTATCCGCGCTTACGCTTACGCTTGCTTTCGCCTTAATTTGTGTTATTCTTAGTATCTTAAACTATCTCTGTGTGTGCCTTCCTATACTGTGCTTGAACTATCTCTTCTCTTCTCTTCTCTGTACCGTTCTTTATAAACTATCTATTTGCTGTGTGTACGAACTTGTTATTAGTGCAAATACATCTGTGCTACTGTTGGTGTCGTGTTTACTTTACTCGCCCGTACATACTACACGTACGTAAGTACACGAACTATACAAATTAGTTATCACAACTAAAGGATGGTTAGTCCAGATGGTTTTAAAATATTAAATGACAAGATTTTTAAATTACATTTCATAACATAGATGGATAATAAAATTGCTCCAATATTAAATGACTATTTATTTAATTAGGTATTCAATAACAAATATCTAATAAACATCCACTAGTACCTACTGAATTTGATACTTTGTTAGAGTAGTTTATTTCGTAGGTAACGTTGCTCGTCCCTCGTAGGTATCCCATTTCTCGTAACCTAATCGTAAATAGGTTGTGTACTATTATTACTAAACATGTTTATTAAGTTATCGATTAATTGATTACTTACATCATGAAAAATGAAAATAAATTTATCGATTACAACAAACGCTCGGGAACTAGGAAGCGCTTTTCCTATATCGCAAGGGAGGGGCGCGAAGCGAATAATGGCGGCCGGCGCGGCGCGGCGGCGGCGTACGCGCCGGCGCGACTTCTTTTATGTTATGCGGCAAAGCGTAAACAAACATTGTGGGTATCTACGCAACATAGACGTTATGTACAATACATTGAGTGTGTGTGTGAGTTTGTGTCTGTATTGGTTTTTGCCATGTTTTTATTTTTAAACTAGTACCGCGACCAAACGATTTTGATATTTCGATGTACAATTACCTATTTAGTATTATTTTATTAGAAGTGCAGTTATGTAGGTGTTATCTTTCATTTCTAATACTTCAGATTATTATGGACGAATCCTTTAATACTGATGTAATTCAGTATTTTCTCTATTTGATGTAGGTATGATAATTCGCTATTGGTAGGTATAATCTTTTTTATTAATGTAGGGAGGTACTTACTGCCAACCTGCATTCTGTCAATGTACAAAACTAATACATTTGCAATGCCATGTGGCAAATAATAAAATTGTCATTATTAAATTCTATCACAACTTCTGTCTAGCAGTTTCATGTCGTAGGTCAATTCAAATCATTAATTTTATTGTTGTAGACATTATGCACGAAAATAAATTACGTACGTAGGTATAATCGCAGAATACGATTTATTAAAATCAAGTATCAAGATAACACAATCCTTTAAAATAATGCGACAGCCTTGAGGTAGTTTATGAATGAAATCGTTATCGTATTTTGTCTAGGAGAATTTTGTATTCATGAATGAAACGAATTGGTGTTTTTCTTTGACCAGAATTCACTTGTTTTGAAGGATAAATTTACGTCATTCGTTTTAAAAAATTTTTTTACACAGACGTGTTCAGTTTCACCAGTAGATATAGTGGATTTTTTTTTCCCGGTAATTAAAAACTAGCGGTGTATATTATATACAATTTTCACACTAATTGCATTAGCATTTTTGTAAAATCAAACATTTCATTGAATTTTTACATTTCTTCTTTACCTACATGTAAAACTTCCTATCTGTCTATCTTTTAGTAATTAATAAAAATCACATGAAAATCCACGTTATATTCCGAGAGATTACTGCGAAAAAAAGGTTCTCAATTCGACAGTTTTTTTTATTTAGTTGTAGTTGTATTCGAACTGACGAGTAGTTTCTGAGTTATCCCTTATAGTGTATTTAAAAATATCTACTTCGACTACGTTCATTTTTATTACTGGATGTTGAATTTTTTTATTAAAGTCAAATATATCACTTATTTCGCTAGATTATAGGAACAGAGCCTTAGATAAGTAGGTTAATATCATCATTAGATAAATTAGAGCGTCACGAGATTGGAGAATATGCCTTCCGCCACTTAAGATCGCAGTCGGAGCGGCGGTAAAATTTGAATCGTAAAACAGTCAACGTTTAATTGTCCGCCGTAAATAAGCGTCTTGCGGCTGCGGCATATCTCGACTTGTTTACAACACTCGTAGAAAATTTCTGTAGTTTCAGTAAGTTTCGAATTACACGGAGAAGCTGAGTTAAGAACATTGTCGATATAAAATTCTCGATAGCTTTGTCGGTATCGAAATCTATTGTCAATTAAGTTGTGAGATAAAATAAATACGTTAAAATAGTAAATTGAGGTTGGTGCGGTTTAAATACATGGGCTTTGTGGTTTTATACAAAGTGATTTAAAGGCATCGATCTGAAACAAAACATTAAAAAAACCTAAGATCTTTAAATCTAGCAAAGTCCGTGTTTCGATTGGTAACTCGATCCTTACGTTAACAAACAGCAAACGCTTCCGAAACAAATGTAACTTGCAGCAGCTATCTTTATGCGTAAATGCAGAAACTCAATTCACGTCAATTCAATCGCCTGCATTTGACCATGTAAGTATCTGTTTAACTAGTATGTTTCTACGATAACATTAAAAAAATTACATAACAATGTGATTATTAAAATTGGGCAACAAATATACAAGCATAAGCAATGCTGTAAATTGTAGAGTTACATCTGTGGTTACATCACTAAACGGTCCAATGATGGTACAAAGCAAAAACATGCGATGATCAGGTTGAAAAAGCGAATCAAATTCCCCTTACAGTATTTAATTAACACCAGAGGTATTCAACATTAACAGAACTCGTACATCACATATCTAATAACCGTTGGCTTGACAATTATGTAAATTAACTGTTTAATGGGCCGTTTGTCCGCTCTAAAAGGGTTTCAAACGATTATTGGTAAAGGACTTCCTTTCCTAACGTTTCATTAAACTGAAAACAAATTATACCTCCACTCTGCGCCGCTGTAACACTCCGAGAGTTTAGGATCGGCCACTTACCTGGAAGAAAGAAATGTAACATTAATACATTAATCATTTTAATTTGTTAACACTTTCGTGCCTAAACCACTGAATCGATTTTTATGACATTTTATTACTTTCATCGCGATAAAAGGGGTTGAAATAAGGGTTGAAATTTTGTATGGAAGTTTGTATGAAAGATATAAACGCAGACGAAACCGCGGGTAGAAGTTTGTGTGTTATAAAATACCATTACTCTTTTAACTAATTTATAAACATAAGCGCAATATAGGTAATATGGATATTTAATAATGTTCTGTATATCAGGAGACTAATGAAATACTTTTACAGTTTATACTTTTTTTAAACCAACCAATTGGACCAAAACCCCAAAAGAATAATTTTAACATACGAGGAAATGGAAATTATTTCACGTTCCACCGAACAAATTTTCTTTCTAATAGAATCAACTTAAGAGACTAATGGAGTTTTCTTATTCTTTCTGTTTCCAGTTATCTAGCACAAAATGCGATTAATTTGAGAAACGATTAAAAGAGAGATCTTTTTAAACGTTTTTCTTTGGATGTGTAGTTTAAAACGTGTTAAATTAAAATGAATGAAAAACACTTTGTGTACTTCATAGTTCTTTCTTGTCTTGCGTTTACTTACAGTGAAAATTATCAGTGTGTTACATGTTAGTCCCAACTTGAGGCTTGTTCTGGGTCGATTACAGTCATCAAGGAAGGTAATGGAATGATGCTGCAACTCGTTTGCTAATTCCATTAAAAACCTTTTACATTTCACCGGGATTCAAACACACTCAGATACCTTCAACAAAAGAGACGTAGCCCTATTTGCTCATCCATTGTCCAGCCAGGGCGACCGCGAATACTCGCGATTGGTTTCGACGGATGAAACACAATTCAAAATCCAAAAATCGTTGGCGTGGTGAATAAAATGTTCGTAGGTTGCATAGTTCACATATATATGCGATTTATATTCATCGGCTATACATTAAGGCTGTTTACTTTTGGGGCATTTATATCATCCGAAGCCCCACATTCGTAGCTATAATATAAGTACAGTTAAGTTTTTATAACTTGCACGAATTCTTATATCTTCTTGTATGTTGCGAACTTAATTTTTTCCGATTTAACCATTTTATATATCTATCAATCATCATCGAAATACGTCAGTAGAAGACGATAAATAAAATAATATGATAAATAATAATAACAGGAGTATATGACTGCAGCATACCTATAGTACGCATTTTAAGTAAGGTTGTCTTTCGAATAGTTACGAATGACCCATTCAATGTTGAATTTATTTATGTCACCGAAACATACATTATTTCTGAATTGTTTACAACAAATTGTACACTGTCCGTTTGAGTATTATAATCGACCCTCGCAAATTAGTGCGTGAAAAATTATTTTCTGATATAGGTACTATTCCAACAATCAAAGGTAGTTCGGAATTTAGATACTAAATTATATTCATCATACTTAGGCCGCTATCCCACTGACGTTTTACGAGCGTTGGCGCAGACGCGACGTTGACGTCGCAGGACTCTAGTGGCAAGGGTGGGTTAGTGTTGCGTTTTTTTAGGAACAGGTACTGAGCGCGACGTTAACTTTGCGTTTAATCTAAGCGCAACGTTAACGTCGCGTCTGCGCAGCGTCGACGCTGCGCAGACGTTGGACGAACGCCAACGCTCATAAAACGTCAGTGGGATAGCGGCCTAATAGATAGTCAGACAGATAATATAACAAGTACGATAAAAAGTAATAAAACAAAATAAAAATGATTTATACTAAACAACGATTGCACGTCATCGATCCAAACCTTAATCTCTTAAAGTTAACCGTTACTTAACAACATATTATGTATTTTACAACACAGATCTTACTATCCAAAATTTAAAGTCGTAAATCGGTTGAGCCAAAATTGTGTTAAGTTATGCAAAAACGATAACTCGAAAACAATGGTGAAAGCGAATTGCCGATATTAACGGATATAACAAATGAAATTGTTTTACGCAGCTCCGGCAGCTGTTATTAAAACGATTACGGAGAGTAATGTACATGAACCTTTACATAAGGACGTCAATACGCTATCCAGAACCTTACATACTAATAATATATAAAGCTGATGAGTTTTGTTTGTTTGTTTGAACTGGTTAATCTCAGGAACTTCAACTTTCTTCCAGTTACTGGTAGTTACGACTTGAACAATTACTTTTGTGTTGGATATTCGATTTAAAGACGAAGGCTTTAGGCTATATAACATCATGCTACGACCAATAGGAGAGGAGCAACAAATTTCCGCAAGGCAAAACGAGGTTTCTCCTAGTAATGATAATATTTGAGAGAATTTGATGAAATACTAACCTCACAAGACTAATTAATATAGATACCGTTCAGTAAATAATTCATGCAATCGCTCGGATACATTTACTCTATACGTCCACATGTTCGGTTCTCCCAGCTGGCATCCAAGATACATTTTGCAAACAATTCATAAATTCTACTGAGTCATATTTGGACATATTCGCAAAACACCCTACTAAAAAAGGACCTATTCGCGAAATGCATTCGTCAAATTACGAACTCAATTTATTCACGAATAAAGTACAAGTTTATATTCAGTCATCCGTGTGCACAAACCTTAAGCTCGTATCGTCGCAAGTGTCATATTTACATAAACAATCAAGCGAGAACAAGCACCAAGTAATAAACTCGCACAGTAATAAAGCGAATGACATCATAAACTCATTTCTACGAGACGTTACTGAATTTCTCGCGCACCATGACAACGCTGGACACATCCAGTCTTAACTGGATTTAATGGAAACGAACTCGTGATGAAGTCCTGCGCCAAGTGTAGTTCAAAATTACGAGTAAATTCTGTTTATTTGATACGAAATAATGTATAATAAGTACGCGTTTTATATGTACTGACTTATCATGGGTACTTAACTTGGGTAACTTACGAAAAAGATTTTTATCAATATTATCTACCAACGCACGTGTCTAACTGAAAAGTTAAGTTAGTAGGTAAATTATACTTACATACTTATGCAGGTATTATAGTGAGACAGAATATTGGAAACGGTTGTCTGCTAACTGAACTTATCAACCCCTTCCTCCCCATTCGAATGTTGTTCTGTGTCAGTTACAGTGATCATGGGCAGCAGCGGAAGACTGGTGCCTTTTTACAAAAAAGCAACCGACTTCAAAATTTATAAGTAGATATAACTCAAAAACTACGCGTTTCAAATACAAAAATAATAAAAATCGGTTCACCTAGTGCAAGTTATGAGGTGAAACACAAGAAAAAAACAGACCGAATTGAAAACCTAAGTACTCCTATTTTGAAATCGGTTAAAAACTGGCACTCGGCTGATCAGTTTAGAAACCTCAAACCGCTGCGCAATGAGCGCTTCAAACCCAGCGCTTCAAACCCAGCACTTCACCTAAGCACCCACCACCCAGCACCCAGTACCTAATACCCAGCCTTTCCTTATCAATCGATCATGAAGTCACGCCAACCGTTTCCAAATCGCTAGTTCCACGTGTAAATGATAGGTATATTTTCAACGACTGAAACGTGTTACCATAATTCATACACGCAAGTTACACGCACTGGTTGCCATGGCAAACGAAGCGAGTAATACGATGCTCGTGAATTTTACTTTGCTTTTATTTATCTACGTCATAAATGCCAACGGGAACTGACAGACAACACTCGGCTTAAACAAGTAGAATTAGAAGCATGACACTTTGTGGAGAAGTTCTTTATGAAGAATAGGGGAGCAATGTATGTTTTTGAAAAATATTCTCCATAAGGAATAAAATGGAGGGGAGGGGGACTAATCATCAATATACAACTAAATGTCATTGACTATTAAGTTCCCATAATATGACAGCCAGCCGATATAGAATTAGGGTAAGTTTTCGTATTCTAGGCTCAGATTTCATCAAAGCCTGCTCTATCACAACTATAAAAATTCTTTCAGCGCAATACATGGATGTTCCTTACTCCGCCACATCCTATACAAGCTGGCCTGTCAGGTTGACAGCGTAATTGGAACGCAAATACTCTATGGTCCGGCGACCGGACCACTCTCGAGATTGCAGCTATTGAAATGGCTGAAAGCGGCCATCTTGGACATGGAAATTACCTACTCTTTGGCTCATTGTTGTCATCTCGATTAGCTAGTTGATAAACTACCTACAATTTGTTGCTTCAAGAAAAGTAACGAGACGAGGTAATAAACTTTTCATCCAAAATAAATGCTCAACGCTTGCACCAAATATTGCACAATAATTATTATTGGCAAATATAAAATTGTGGTGAACCTCAATCGGCAAAATAATAAGTACAAATAATTTTCGGTCAGATGTCACTACTTATCGGTTATTGATCCAGGGACCGTGTTTTCAATATAAAATATACCTACCAGCTAAGCTTATTATATTGAAATCAAACTAATTTCGAATAGCAACTGAAAGAAATCTACGAAACTATATTAGGTATATCGTATTAATCGATACTATAAATTAATTGTTTGGGAACTGTAAATAAATAATATAACAATAATTTGAAAATCTACAACCACGATTTTAGAAAACTAAGTGAATTAATTATACATGCAACAGTTATAAACTCGCAGTCATTATGCTATTAACCGTTGAGGAGTTTCCTTGTCAAGAGCCATTTTTGTGAAGTTTCTGGCCATGCTTGTCATAAAGCACTGTTTTCAGAACTACTCAACACTTTAAAAAAATACTAAAAGTAAATCTTAAGAGTATGAGGAACTAGTTAGCCTTGATGTAACATACATATTATAGACATTGCAAGTTAAGTAAAAGTCTGTAAAACCCTATAAAATGACGCGGGGGCATTTATCCGGAATAAAAGACATTTTATCTAAGAAATATCCGTAAGAGCAACCCAGACAAACTTTCCTTTGCTTATTGGCTTTACCCGATGGAATTCTCAAAAATCTAACTCACTTTTCTTCTGTCAACCACGTGGATAAAACTGATTTGTTACTCCGAATTTAACAAAGCTGACCGGAATCGCCGCTTATTGGATCAGGCGATATTTTAAATCTAGCGTCGTCTTTCCTTGTTATACAGACCGTCGCCTCGTTTGAGGGCGGATTAAGTTAAGTGGTCCGGAAGCCTTCCAGTTTTAAAGTCTACCAAAGGTTTATATCGCTTTTAAGATTTTCTTCTTTGATATCGGGATACTTAACAATTGTCAGAATCACACAATCTTTATTGTACCGATTAAGGTATTTTTTCTCTAGATCATATGATTGAGTTTGTCGTGACTTTTTTCTTGTTCTACTCATATCGGGTAGAAAAAGCAAGAAGAATATGAATATTAATGACTTTAATAAAAACTTATGAATAATAAATATGCAGGACCCCTTCATACCTTACCTACTACAGTTATAATGAAGTACAAATATAAAATGTGAAAAGGGAAATGAAGCTGCCTTAATGCAAGCCCTCATTACAGCATTATTAAATTATTAAGAGAAAAACATAGCAGAGTCGAGGAATACGACACCAAAGAAAATTTAATACAGAAGAACACTTTTAGGATTTGTAGAGACTAAAACAATGTATGTGCTTTGCGAAATATAACCGTACACAATATTGGGATGACAATGATGACATGTCACCAGAATCTTAAAACTGATAACGTTAATACGAAAAAACAAGTATTGAATTTAAACAGAAACCTTGCATCACAAAAATCGAAAACATTTACATAGAAAGTTTTGTATTAGGAGCTACGTAATGTTTTCGTACTACTTAAATCGTGACGTCACTGAGCAAAGGTTAACATATCTCATGTGGTTATGAAAGTAAAAGGTAAATAACAAACAGGTATAGGTACTTGATCACCACACCGCCATTCATCACACAGTCAACAGTAATAACTAAAAACATTCGTGACCGTAATCGTTAACAATACATCTAGAGAAAGTAATGTTACGCGGGCAAATGATAAAAAAATAGCTGAAGTGATCAAAAGATACGAAAATAACAATACAAGACTACCCTCGCGTGTACTGTTAATTATGTTTAGATCGTTATAAAACTATTTAACACTTGACGTACTAATAGTAAATAATAAATTGTTTTTATGTACAATTAATTCGTATTCGTTAACTTATAGAACGTGTCCTCAATTGAGGTGGCGATTCAAAGACGGACTGTACACCTCATCCCCGATCTAAAACATCCTACTAATGTGTCCTTACTCTATCCCACATTCCCACCTCTTAGCTACACAGGATCAAAGTAGCGAGAATTTAGGGATATTTTTACACCTCATCCCACTCTAAAATTTTAATAAATTATGCCATTCTATCTCCTTGTTGGAAACAATTTTAAAATGCTTTTTAAATTTACATAACATTTTGTTCTTATTCGATACTAGGCGTATAAAATCCTGTATCGTTCGACAGCAACAAATATCGTAAAAGTTAAAATACAACATGTAACTTATGAGATATTGCTAATTGAAAATGCTACTGTCATTAGAAAAAAAAACAAAATCAATTGTACTAAGTTGCAGATATTATTACCTTCGCTCGAAGATAGCTTTCAGAAAATACCGACCGAGCTGCCAATAGCATTATGGCAGTAGCATGCAAATATTAGGTGAGGTAGTCTAGATTCAGAAAACACGGAGAGATTTTGCACAGAACAACGTCAGAATCTATTCCGTGTCGGATCTCTACAATATAAGGTAATTATTATTATTGTGCGTAAACAAAAGATGTTAGTATACTGTTGTCTAAAATTATAAATACAAGGAACTAAGTACCCTTAACAATAGCGATACAAGAGATTACTTAATTCTTTATCGTCTTTTTCCATATTACAACAAAAGCTGTAGCTTTATTAATAAAGATGTTAAGCTACAGATTTATTAATAAAGCTGAATTAATATGTATAATGATATGTATAAAGATATATCGAGTTATGCCTATACATAGCAACAAAAAAATATTACAGGTATTTTTACCAAAGTAATAAATTGCATACCAAAGCGTACGAATGTCAGAAACTACTTTGAAACTAAAACATAGGGTTTCCCGTTACGATTCAATAATAGCGCGTGTTTAGCGTGATATTCTCCCGTATGTCCTGTGAACTCCGATGGTGCAGGTGGAAGGCTATACGTGGAAAACAGGTACGGCGGTTTGCTAGCAGCCGCCGCCCGCCGCGCCGCCGCCTAACGAGTTTTTAACTTTTACGATTATTAAACGGAAGCCGCATCGAAAATTGAGTAGAAAGCATCGCTCCGTAAAAACTGTTCTTCAATGTATCGATGTACACGTAGACTACTAGGCTTCTGTAAATTTCACGAAAAAAGTCATAAGTTTTAACCGACTTTATAAAAAGGAGGAGGTTCTCAATTCGTCTGAATTTTTTTTTCTTATTTGTGTTACCTCATAACTTTGCACTGGGTGAACTGTTTTTGAAATTTCTTTTTTTCATCGAACGCTAGTGCTTGTCGTCTGAACCCATGGTTATTTGAGCGAAATCTGACGGGTACTTTTTGAGTTATATCTACTTATCGATTCTGAAGTCGGATATTTTTTGTAAGAAGCTATTATTATAACTAAGATGACCTAGCATTCAGTACCACTCTTCTGTTACCGCTTATTGTAACTATTACAGGCCCAGAACAATATTTAAGTAGGAACTAAAATGTATATCAAGTTAGCACAGGATGTTATAAGCATACTAGTTGGTCAGTTCATTCATAAGTAAGGCAGGAACTGTCATTAATAGTCTTGTTAGTTGTTGCTAGTTAAAGTCCAGTTGGTAAGTAAGAGTCTAGTTCTAATTTGATCACAGAAGTGTTGCTACCTTCGAGGACTGACATGGTCGCCTCTAAAAATTAAAACAGGTTCCACATTTTTCTAAACATATTTGCAACGATTAATATTACCAAAAGTAATTATAGTGGTATCTAAAATAATAATTATAATCAAAACGTTTTTATCATGTCAAGGTGAACACTTTGTAGGTCAACACACATATTTTTTTAGTGTGAAGTTTAAATTACTGGAACTGTTTAATTGTTTTGTTATGTAGCAATGTATTATAGGTAATTACCATGCATAATAAGTTAATAAAGATTTCCAAACAACTTAATTAATGCCAAAAGCGAAGTAATTGTATAGTCTTTTATTGCTGTATAGTTATGTAATAAAACTATGATTATATGATAATATATGATATGTAATAAAGCATATTATGTAGTTTTGCAGTATGTTTGTATTTAATATACATATGTAGTGTGCTTATAGAATTGCAGCAGCATCACTACTATTACGATTGCCTCTTACAATATTTAAAGGTACGGATATAAAGCAACTAAAAAGCAAACATACATATATGTTATAAATGCTCTTGTAAAAAATTATCCGTAAAACTTGTACATACAGGTACAATCAAATAAAATTTACGTGCAAAATTTTAGCTTCCTAACCGTGCTCACTCACATACACGCGAACCTTTGTGCATTGTACGAATTGTCTCAGCTTTGACAGCTAGGAGTACCACGAAATAGTCAAAAACTCCCCGTTATCATTTGCGAAGGTCGGTCCTACACTTGTGGTTCGCGTATTCGCATGAATGTGAGCGAGCATAAGAGTGGGCGTTGTTGATACGTTTGTAAGTCAAGACTTCTGTTAGGAATACATTTAAAACAAACAACTGCAAACAATTCCCTGAAGATTATCACCATTAAGATTTTAATCCCAAGACCAACTTTCCCATAAAGTTGTCGGCACATAACATGAGTAGATTAATTCCCCACTGGCCTGCGGGCCTGATTTCAACTCCATCTTTCAACATTATATGTGCAAGTTGTACGTACGCGGCTAAATAACTTAGAGATACGGGAACAGTTTGTAATTCAATTAAGAAACTTAGCGTTAATTGCTATTTTGGCATCGGCAACTAATATTAGTACGCTCTGAGACTTGCTCGGTACTAAGAATGTTGCTCTTTGGGACCTGTTGAAGAGCTATAATTTACATGTTACCAATAGGTGTTTCACGCGGGCAAAGCCAAAAAATTTTTGACTGAATTTATATTTATATTAGGTACCCCCTTCAGAGGTGGAATATGATAAAATCCGTTCTAAGCTGACGTCTGTTAAATGAAAACTATCCTAAAACCTAGTGAGTACTAAACACTATGTTTAAATGATTTGTAAGTCAAGTGGTTTATTCAAAACTTGACATTTGATTGTAAGTGATAAATCCAAGATAAACTACACATTATTATTATTATAATCATTAGTTAATTATAAATCACAAACAGATGTACAAAAAACTTACCATTTCTAGATATAACTCGTCGCAGCAAGTGACCGAAACGCCGCGCACCCATACACTTTTTCCTTTCCCGTACCACTTCATCCATGGAATCACTGTCTGTAGCCGTATCTTCTTCACTGTCATCGACTGACATGAGAGATTCACGCATCTTTGTCTTGCTAGCATTATCCTTCTTCGACGTTAAAGCCGGTTCACTTGCGCCCAAGTTCTTTGGTTCAACAGCCCAGCCGTCGAGCTTCTGTATATCATTAAAGAGATCGTCCAAATTAGTTTCTAATAATCCTTTGGCACTGCATATCACTTTGCGTTTGGTATCGTTGTGAGCGACGATCGCGTCTACACTATTTGACAGTCGTTTTTCACTACCTACTGTTTTTATCGAACTGTTCATACTGTGTCGCGCGGTAACATTGTCGTGCGTTTTTGTTCGCTGTTTCAAGCGCAACGAACTTTGCGTTATCAAAACTGTTTCTTTTCTCTTTACACATTTATCCGACAAATCACTTATTTCCTGCGTCCGCATAGACTGTTGCGGGTGATTCCCGCGGAATATATTCGACAGCACAATCATTTTCACGATCTTCAGCGTTCCAATGTGGGTCATAAATTCCATCACTGCATTCCTTATTCATATCACTATTGCCACTCGCTCGAGACCGAGCCGAGATGATTTTGTGTTCGTCTAAGACCGTAAAATAAAGCGATACCGTTTTGAGGACATAAAATTGCTTGTACCGAAGAATAAATAATATATTATGCAGATACATTCTTTACGGAAAACTAGACATTATTCAGGCGCCTAGAATATTCTGAGTAGCCGGAACTTAGGTGTGATATTTTGCTCGGGTTGAGCTTGTGCGTTTGAATAAAATATTGCCGGATAGAAATCCACGGCTACTTTATATCGAGAATTTCCACACATATTCCTGACAAAGATCTCGCAAGTCATGTAATATGAAGTAACAAGTAGACATTTTCAACAAAGAATATCGGTGGAACGAAGTAAAATTTTCGTTTTACCTATCATAAAGTTTTATTAAATCAAAGATACCAATTATAATAGATCACAGATGAACAACAACAATTAGTCAATGGTATAATCATGAACCATAGTCAGTCCCTTGTACTATACAAATACTATGCATGAACATCTCGATCCAAATGCAAATTACGTTAGTTTATATCCGGTTGGAATTGGCTTACAGGCCAGATTCCTGGGCCCCATCTGTCACGGGACACAAAGGCGCATTGTCTGAAGGCGCCGTGATAAAATTACAAGCCACGTAAACGTTATCTTGCGAAGCATTTGCGGTTTGTGTAATACCGAAATTTGAATATTAAAGGAGATTTGAATAATCAAGCATTGATTAAATTTTCTTTTTTTTGCGTAGTTGATTATTGCGTGCCGTTTGTAAATAGGTTTCAGCAAATAAACACATGAATAGTCAAACTGAATAGATGAATAATTACTGAAATGAGTCTCTAAATAGAGAGACTAACTATTACTGGGCTGTCATGCGTTGATATCAAATATTTAGACAATGTACTGTATTGAATTGACTATGTTTGCATGCGTTCCACTGATGATAAGCAAATAGTCGAACTTGCAATAAATCATTAACATTTTGAATGTTTGTAAAATTGATCAAATACAACATAATTTTGGCCAACTCCAACAAACCAACAAAAAATTTACACAGCGTGGTCAAGGCGAAACACTTAAGCCAACTCGCAATCTCTTAGATCATACAGGAGTAGGTATACTCCCTGCGTTCGGTATGAAATTCGTTTTAATGGCAACCCTCACAAATGTCAGCTTTCCGCCCTGCGATTAAGGTTCATATTAGATCAACGGCGGAAATTTATAATGTCTTAAATAAATCTTGGTTTCAAGCGAAATTGAACTTTGAGCACACGTTATAAGTTTGTTTCTAATGAGCGAGGCAATTCCATATTCTCGGCGACTCAAGTACAGTTTTTGCATACGTCCAAAGTTTCCTCACCCGAACATTTGACCAATTACGATCACGTAGACAACAATGGCCACCAAATAGTTCACACACTTGTTAATACGATGCTAATCATTTTAGCAATCAAGTCAAATGGTTGCCCTTGTGGGAGCAAGGTCAAGGCATAAATTAGATGCATAATAAGAGGCCCGCAACAAGCAGACTACAATTACGAAATAGCAAGTTTGGTTGTTCGCAATAAGCTTCTATTATTAAAGTTCTTTATGGTACTTGGCGGGTTTTTTGTTGGTATTGGAAGCGAAAACGCTATAGATTTCAAAAGAAAAACGATTAAGTAGGTATTTAAAGTACAAACCAAATTTTGAAAATAATCAGTTAATAAATTATATAGATATCTACAGCAAAAATTTTAATCTTAAGACAAATAATGTAGAGTAACGATAATAGAGGTACAATTTAATAGTTTTAATTCATTTCCTGGCTAGGGCAGAGGTGGACAACTTTTACGAAAAATTCCATAAATGGTCAACGTCAAATTAAAACCATAGAGACCATGCATTTATGTTTCCAAAAATTCTTGTAATACGAGTATGTTCATCATTCAACCAACATTCATCGTTCATCTCAAATTATATTTAAAATCGTGCCTTAATCATCCTAAGTGCTTCTTTCTACTAGGCGGAATTGCTACAGATGATGATTCTCAATTTTATGCACTTATCAGACAAATTTATTAATGGATTTCATTACTTTTACAATATTAGTGTTTATTATACTATTTTCATTTCGTTAAATTTTCATGAATTTTTAGACTTTCATAAGATTCGTATCACTTACCTATACCAACAACGTTGACCCACAAAAGAAAATTCTTTTGCCAAAAAATCTTTTATTACGTTAAAAAAAAAAATTAAAAAATTTTGCTTAATGCCATTTCATTTTGTCATTATCCTCGCTCCAAACCAGTCACGCGTGACGAGTTTATGGCCGATATGATTGGGCTCGAAGCCGAAGCCTGACACCCTGCAGATAAATATTTTATTGAAATTGGAGAAATATAATCCAATAATTTTCTCAGGTATTATCTTCATATATTAAAAAGGGCGTATTAATAATCATATTATATAACTTAAATCTATATAAATTAAATACTAGCTAAAAAACTGAACTAAGAGAACTACGGTACCTTCTCATACGTATTTTGGGAGATGAAAGAAAAGTTACCCTGCCAATAAAACAAGATCGAAAACTTGTTCTGAAGTTCGCACAGGAATGTAATATTTTCAGGTGTTTTGGATTACTTTATAATTTAGTATATTCACATTCCATATAGGTACCTACGATACCTACCAGTTATCAAAGCAACCCGGAGGCATTTTTAACATATAACTTATAGGTAGGTACATATGAGTGACACACATTAGGTTTTATATTAATAGGTTAATGTTATTTTTATACATATAATATAATAGTTCTCTACATACATCATCCATATAAGGACAGCGATTAGTTACCTACAGATTATTATACTAATATAGACCGACAGACAACGCACAGCCAAAACTTCTGAACGAAAGAGGCTGAAAGTTGTCATGTATGTTTCTTAGGGAATGTAGAGGCAGCACAAAGAGGATTGTAGAAAATCCTCAACCTCCCAAGGGTATAAACTAAAAAAAATGTCCCGGGTATAGCTGCGAGGGGACAGCTAGTTCAGATCATACGTTTTTGTTTTTCATACCCCCAAATTATTTATGATATCGATATGACGGCATCAATCGTTACTGATTGAGATGTAGGCGTATTTCACACGCGGACGGTCCGCGAACAAAGCCGCACGATGTATGCGCGCCGGCGGTAGGCTCCAACGTTTATACCAATAGCGATCACCACGAATCCTGATTTATTGGAAAAGCTTATATTTAACAAATAAAACGCGATAGACGACTCTGAAGCTTAGCAATAACAAAACTCCTTTACATTCGACATTTTTTAAAGCAAAGTAGCTAGGAATTTGTAGGTATATAAAAGCGCGGCTTTATTGGTAGGTACGTAGATTAATTCCCGAGGAAGGTCGGAAAAGGGTATACATACGAAAATATATTACGTCTATAATAGAAACTGAAACATGGCAAATGCTTCCGGTCTGATTATTATTTCAGGATTGATTTCGGATCATACTTCCGGAAGAGGATCGAGGAAGGGTTACATATTAACTTTGGATAACATTTCAATTCTACTGAAAATCAGTCACGTATAATATGAATAGTTTATTTGCAATCGTGATTACACTGATGAGTTTTTAGTTCGGAAACTGAATATTCCTCAAATATGTGTAACTTACATTCAATTGATTTATAATCAACATTAAAAGATGAAGGGTTAAATTCCTCCAAAACTCCAGTTCTCGTGGAGTGCGTGTGAGCGCCGGACGTATCTTTGAGCTACGCGTGAATAGTTAAAAGTGAAAGGGACACACCTATGCGTTAGAGCAAAGTCACTATAGCGCTTGTTTACGACGGTGGCGCGAGCGCAGGTAGCCACGCCCCCGCTCCCGTCGCACAATAAGCGAACCTCCCACTATCAAGAAGATATCGCTGTTGCTTTCGGAAACGGATTAGCTAGGCCTATTTGCTATTATTTGCCATTGTATTGCTGCCTACAAAAATGCAACGCACGCAGCCGAAATCAAAAGAGGGGACGGAGGTAGCCACAACTGACACATGGATTAACGCTCGTCAAAAGAAAAAGAGGACGGATGACGACACAGACAGTGATCGAGAATATAGGAGACAGAAAACTACTACGTGCTGCAATAATGAAGAGGTTAATAAAGCCCTGGTTCATATAAGTGAGCAAATGAACAGAATGACATCACTACTTAACACAATGAAGGAGGAACAGAACTCCCGCTTCTATGAATTGAAAAGCGAAATAAATGACATAAAAAAAGGAAACACGGAAATCGAAAAGTCAGTGGATTATCTGGGTATGAGGTACGGAGAACTTGATAAAGGTCAAAAGGAGATGAAGGAGGAGGCGAAGAAGCAGGAAAACCGGGTAAGAGAGGTTATCAATAAAAATATATATCTCGAAAAGTGTAATAAAGCGCTAGAAGAAAGGATCATGAGGCTGGAGCAAAAAGAAATGGAATTATATATAGAAATTCAAAATGTAGAAAATCGAGAAGGAAACAACTTAATGGAGGTAGTACATAAAATCGCAGAAGCACTGAATTTACCAACTGACGACATAGTGAAGGTGCGGAGAATACCTGGAGACAAAGAAAGAGCCCCCCGGCCTATTATTGTAACACTAGCTACGCGTGAGGCACGAGCAAACTGGCTGAAATGTAAAAAAAATATAGTAAGAAACAGCACAATATTCGAAAACGATAATAGTGCTAGAATATACATAAATGAGCATGTAACACGCCACATTCGTCAGTTGTTTTGGAGCACTAAAACAAAACTAAAGGATATGTACTATACTATACTAGGAATGGTTCAGGATAATACTTGAAGTCTAATTAAACAATTACAAGTAATTTCAAATTCTCGAGAATTATTATTTTTTTTTGTACAAAATCTGCCATGATTCTTTATATGGATACAGAATGGAAAAGTATTAATCAAGAAGAGTGAAACTGAGCCGAAAATCTACCAAATTAATTTTGAAAGTGAGATACATTCTTTAATAAATAAAACAGAAGAGTAAACCTCATCGTAGTCACTATTCAGTTAATTACGTCAGATATACAGTACTTAAAATTAAATAATAATAAAATAAATACGACACTATCTATCATATAACATGTCATCTAACTTCATTCCAGAGAAAAACGTTCAAGATATAGAATACTATAAATATACAGATCTACATGAATGGTACAATGCTATAAATACGCATGCAACTTGTCTACAAATTATGCATATAAATGTATGCTCTTTACGACTACACTTCACAGAGCTGTTAGTGCTTATAAATTCATGTATATGCAATCTAGATGTAATCTGCCTAACGGAGATAAATATAAGAGACGATGAGATTTATCGATACCAAATAGATGGCTTCAGTATGTATGCAAGGACGCGAAAGGACAGGAGAGGGGGAGGCATTCTGGTCTACGTTAAAAAACACATAACATTTATAGAGAGAGAAATACATAGTAAATACTGTGAAGTATTGGCGGGCGACTTGCGTTTACGAGATTGTAACATGTTCATATTTGTAATATACAGACCACCTATTCTAAGTAAAACAAGTTTTATAGTGGAACTAGAAGGTATCCTGACCAGTGTAACCAGAAAAAGCAATCTTATGTTGATAGGGGATATAAATTTAAATATAAGTGAACAGAATTTGGATGTTACCTCGAGTAGTTATTTAAATACTCTCAGTGAAATTGGGCTGCAGTGTGGAGTGCGTGATATCACACGGGAGTGCGTGACCGCGGGACGGTATGTAGTATCTTGCCTCGACCACGTCTTTGTGCGGACTGATAAGGCTAGCGGTAATACGGTAACCGGTTTAATACAAGCATATACAGTCACTAGTAAAGTCGCAGACCATTATGTAACTGGACTCATGATCGAGTTAGGCATAAATAAACAATCATTATATAATATTCCTCATACAGCACCTAATAACAAACTTATAATGGAAAAACTTCATAGTATTAAGTGGTCAGAGTTGCTGTCTATAAATGATCCTATTGAACTATATTGTAGTATAAGACTAATATTTTCTAATATTTATAAGACATGTACTTTTCAACGATCTCTAAATAAAAAACGTGAAACACAGATGTGGATCAATAACTACTTACAACAACAAATTGAAAAAAAAGATTACTTATTTAGAAAATGGAAATCACAGCCGAAAAACAACAACTATAGATTAGAGTATACAAAGCAAAGGAATTACACTACCAAACTAATAAACCGCGCTAGAAATAATTATCGTAAACTTAACTTACTAAACTGCAAAGGAGATATGAGAAGAATTTGGCAAAATATTAATGAATGGCTAGGTCGGAACAACTTATCAGTGGATAACGTCGTTGAAAAGTACATGTTAGGTTTGTATTCGAAACAGCAAGTGTGTGATGGTTTCTGTAACACCTTTACAAAAGAAATAGAAAATATTAAAAGTCAGCATAAATGTCAAACGTTATTTTTGAACCGCGACAAATATGTAAAAGAAAGTGAAGTTAGCTTTAGGTTTAAACGAGTGTTGCCGACACATATCTTAAAAGTCATTGAAAACATGGACAGCAGTAAGACACCGGGATCAGACAGTATCAGAGTACAAGACTTAAAAAGTATCAAAAATGAAATAGCGCCAGTGATCGCACATTTCATAAATATAAGCATATTATCAGGCAAATATCCAAGTGAGTTAAAATTAGCGATCGTTAGACCAATTTATAAGCATGGATCACATGAGCAATTTACAAATTATAGACCGATAGCCATATTAAATGTAATTAATAAATTAGTAGAAAAAATTATAATTAACCAAATTACAGAGTTTCTGGAGCAAAATACAATTATTAATGACGCGCAGCATGGGTTTAGACCTAAAAGAAGCACGGATACAGTATTATCAAAATTTGTTGACGATGTCAATAGTTCACTCAATGATAAAAAAATGGTTTTTGCTATATTTATAGATTTCAAAAAAGCATTTGATACTCTAGATCACGGTGGATTACTGCAGTCCATGGCTGAGTGTGGCATTAGAGGCCCGGTGAACAGTTGGTTCGGTGAATATTTAAGCGGTAGAAAAATACGAGTTCGGGTATGTGGTAGCGATAGTAACGTTGGGGACATTAAATATGGTGTTCCAACTGGATCGGTGTACGGTCCCGTTGGATACCTCATGCACGTAAATAGCTTGCCGAATGTGATCGAAAACTGTAACTGTTATATGTACGCGGACGATACGTGTATGACGTATAGTGATGTCAACCAGGACCACATACAAGAGGTCGTACAACGGGACTTTGATAATATCATAAAATGGTCCCATGATAATGGCATAATTATAAACCTCAATAAAACCAAGTGTATGATGATATTATCGCCGTATAATAAGAATAAACATATACGTGTACAAATAAAGGGACATACCTATGAGTGCCTACATAAAAATAAAGAAAATTGTAATTGCTCTGCACTAGAAAATGTAGACTGTTATAAGTATCTGGGTGTCATTGTAGACAGCAATTTTAATTGGAAATATCATGTAGACTACACATGTAATAAGTTAAGATCAATACTCAGTAAGCTACAAAACTTAAAATTCACAGTGTCAAGAAAAATTATGTATCTACTTTATTATGCACTGGCAGAATCTGTACTGTCGTACGGGCTGGGTGCGTATGGACTTACTTTTCCTTCATACTTAAATAAAATAAAAAACTTACAAATTAGACTTTTAAAACTACTTGTTACTAAGAAGACTAAGGAATTGGTTAAACAAGAGTATGATAAACTATTTAAAATATGTAAAATATTACCGATTGACCAAAAAATTAAAATTTATATACTATGTGAGCAGTATAATAATAATTATTATAAAAAAGAAAGAGTACACACATACCCAACCCGTGCGTCCAAAAGGCCCAAATTAGCAGTTCCAACAGCAAAAAATTATTACGGTAAACGCGAGAGACGCTGGATTACGCCAAGACTAATTAATGATCTACCGATTAACTTGAACCTGCAAGATGTGAGGAATAAGGGACAACTAAAACAGAAACTCAAAAAACATTACCTATCGTTATGTCCGTAATATATGAACGCATAAACTCACAATAGCATACACACGAACACACACACACACACACACACACACACACACATACACACACATACACACACACACACATTCTATCACACACTGAAACAGCCGGTCGTCTCTTATTACTTTTGTGTTAACTTACTATTTTTGTTTTGGTTATTAATTCTTCTTTACTGTTTTAATTGTTATGCTTAATAATATATGTTACAATTAAGTACTTACCTGTTCCACGAGAACAACTGCCGACAAACTGTTGCACAGTTTGGCAGATGTTGATTTTTGTTAACATTGTGTACTTAATTGTTGAATAAATAAATGAAATGAATAAAATGAAATAGTTACCGTCATACAAGCGGGTGCCGTTATATACGAGTTTAATGTCTTCAATAAATAATAAAGACTAAAACTTAAATATAAAACTTGTTAAAAAATATAATAATTAATCTCATATGCGTGTCGTTTTGCGGCTTTATTTAAAACCAGCAAGAACAATAATCCGATAGATGGTTTAAACTCTGACAATTTCTTCAGGCTATCATCGTCTAATTAATCGTTCGTAAAAGATTTTGTGTTGTAGCCACTTGTTTATAGAACGCAGGTAGGTATCATGGTGGTCAAAAGCAGCCTCATTGCTAACATATAACAAAATATTGATATACCAACAATTGGCATACAAAGCCGCATGATATATGCACATCGTAGTCCTAGTACCGAACGCGTTATGTATTCGAAGTGTCATGAGCGGAGATTTATGGGTTAATCGCGTAATTATGTTGTGTTAGCCACGGCCTGTGGCTTCGTTCGTATTAACTACACTGATATATCGCGCATATTAAACTAACTTGTATTACATAGGGTCTTTCTTCAATGACATAATGTATTGTAGCGTAAATTGTACCTTAACATTATACTTAGAGCTTTGAAAACTCTTTGATGAAGAATCCAAGTCCTCACAGTTAATAACAATCTAACCAACTAATATTTCAATATGCTAACTAAACTAAGTATCCTAGTCCAAATTTGAGTCTTGTTCTAGATCGGCCACAGTTGTAATGGCGGCAGTGAAAGGGTTGTATGTGCTGCATGATCGTTTGCTAACTCAATACTGTAAGGATAGCCTCAGATTCTCTATTATAGGGATAATTAGATGCTGAAATAAAGAGTTATCTTGTTAAAACATTTTTTTATATTAATTTTTACATGTTATTAAATATAATTTGACAACATAATCTCATGACGTCGCTATTCTATATTCTAATACAATCATCAATAAAGTATTTCCATCCAATGTCTCGATTACCTGCCAGCTATTACTTAACATAATTTATTGTATATTAATAGGCTTACAGCTCGGCCTGCAGCAAGCGAGTCCCCTCGCTGTAACATGTGCACCCTCCTACTGCTCTAAGAAGTTTACAATACCTTAAAAACTTACGATTATACGAGTATATATGTACATATCATACTCGTATCTCTTTAGGTATATCGTAGTCATATGACATAAAACTTGCGTTAGGTTAATTAAAATTCCAAGTGCCAAAGGTGAGTTAAGTAAACTCAAAGTCGGTCACAGCGACCACCCACCAGCCGTGATAGGTATGTATTAATTCAGTTGACCATTACTAGGCGTCACAGCATTGGCCGTGTTTTACCGTACACGTACCAAATGTGACAGGTTCTTTACCTGATTTAATTTAGATGGTAAAATATATTTAATTTAGATGATAATTCTAGCTTAGTATTTTGTATATAATACCTACATATGAATAAATAACGCTACACACTTATAGCCATTGACATGGGTGCAATTCACATCAGTTCACATCAGGCGAGTATAAATGAACTTACTGTAGGTACATTATATGCCTTACTAATAAACGCTGTATAAAGTTATTACATGTTTAAAATTATTTGTCCCTGTCATACGATTCTCTGAAGTCAAAGGTAAGAAAGAGACAAAAAAATGTAAACACTGAATGACTTTATACGGCGTTTATTAGTAAGACAGTATATCAAAAACTTCTGAATGAATCCACTGATTGATATGACCACTCACGCAACATATTTATGTATTTGGAGAGGATGGTTCCAGCAGACAGATGAAATAAATAAGCTAAGCTAGTCGATGGTCGCTTGTTGATATAAATTAATTCTTTCTGGTGACAGTGTGATAATAAAATGAATATGTCGGTAGAGAACATAAGTAGATTGTACGTGCCACATCAACCACCATTTCTACTCTCTAACAGGACTACTTTACCATACAGCACTTAATGTTTTCATATTTATGTTTCTCATGGAAATTAATCTTACCCTACTGGTAAATCGGTGATTGACATACTTCACTTTAACGAGAATTTGTATACTTACATACCTTTTCGTTAGCCGTTGAATTGGTAATATAATTAATTTCAGATATCTATCTATATAGAATCAAATACATATTTAAGAAGAAGCTGAACAATAAGTTATTGTCATATTAACCACTTGATATTTGCATGTACTTCAAGCTCTAGTTTACGCTTCAAAATTGAACAAGGAGATAATGAATGGAGTACGAAGATTAATCAACGCACTGGCAATGACCGTAACGACATAACAGGTGCTCGCACAGGATATCCATGTAAATGAGGAGCTTAATAGGCATTCAGAGATTTATTGAATTTGAATCATCCGGTTATACATAGTTATCCGACCGGTTCCGATTCCGATCCGGTTATAGTATAGTAATAATAAAAATGTAATTGATCACTATCTGTACATTGAAGATATATGAGAAAATTGATTACTGGAGGCATTTATAGGTGCCCATGTTAAGACTTCACAGCATGATTTTTTATTTATTTAAGTGAAACAAGTGACAATCATGTTCTAACACGCACATCACGGGTTTTGTGTAGGATTCAAACTCAAGTTCTCAAACCTGTATGTATAGAATTTTAACGTTCAAAAGATTTACAAAAATAAAAAAATTCAGCTTACAATCAAAATCAAGATTGCAAGATTAAAGTATAATTACTGTCGATCATAATTAAATTGCACATGATGTTCTCTACGTAAATAGGTCGGGTAATAATGGACCTTTATTTATTTGACGGCGCAGTGAAAAGGAGGTCCTTATATCTGGACGAGTTTGACAACTGACGTAACACCGCGTGCTAAAGAAGCATTCACGACATGGCGACAGCAAGAAGAGGAGCTGTCATCAGGTTGTGGAGGCTCCTTACGTGTGCTGGTGGAACGTCGTGATATGAAGATACAATCCGTGATATTCTGTTAAATCCGTTATAGTTGTTGAATGGAATCATAAAATGTACTAAGCAAATCTAAAGGACTCCGTTTGTATTCAAGGCCTGGTCTCCTTATTGATACCTCATGTATTTGTACTCAAGATAGCCGGCATCCTTTCTACATCAGAATTGGACAAAGAACCCAGCGCTCATGAAACCTTGCATAAAAACATAAAAAATAATGCATTTACAATATGTTTGCAATAAACGGTGAAAAATAAAAGTGGACTGACAAAAGATGTCATTTGAAATTTTCTTGGAAGTGAATATTTTACGATGTAAATCATTACAAACGCATTGGAAACGATCGAATTGGAACGATCATTGTTGAAAACTGAGGTTGCAAATAAGGATTGTGTTGTTGGATAGTGAACACCTACTTCCATAGTATATGTGTTCGATGGAGCTCTTTTGGTAACATTGTTCCATTGGTTGTGATAATATTGTTCCGTTACAGAATGTGCAAGCAGTGTCATGGATATAGAGGTATGGAAAAGTCTCACAAAAACTCTCAGACGATTCATAAACACGACCATGACCGTGTGTAAAGTATGAAAATATGAACGATATTCGACTAAACTACGAAGAATTATGCTGTAAACGTGATGGCGGTTGTAAAAGCCATGGCCAGCGTATTATGGATAGCAGAAAGTCGTGTATAATACGAATGTACAAAAATGTGTGGAAATGTGCGCTAATGTGCGCTAAAACGCACCTTTCAGTATTGTATGCTTCTTAGATCGCTGCTAATGTTTGAGAGGGCACAGCGTCAACATAATTCTGGTTTTCTATTGGTATGCGTTAATACTAAACTAACATTGGTGAGTGGGTAAGTCACTAAGGGTGAGTATGTCGGTAAGGCAGTAATTACTATTAACATTGGTATACTTCTTGATACTTGATACTCTATGAGGAGGACAGAAGGAGCACAATATTATCATGCGTGATGGAGGAAGGGTGGTGCTGTACGCTCGTTTGCTTTCTTAATTCCATAAAAAGGAGGGTTGTAAGTTCTTTAACTAGTAGGTAATTTACCCTATTAACTATCAATAATAAAGTATGGAATAATTGTAACGTAATCAGAACATAATGCATACGAGATTAAGACGCTGGTGTTTTAGACTTCCGTTTCTATTGTTTAATTCGATCCGAACTTATTTATGTTGTCTTAAGTCTACTTCAAATGCCGTTTCATTATGTGTCGGTGATGAGGCTTAAAAGGGATATCATAGACCTTCAGCCTAGTAATTTCACTGAGCTTTACAAAGTGTTGAATTGCTGCGTCCTACAAGATGTTAACTTGAAGATCGTTTAAGGAGCTAAATAATATTTCTGATGAGATTTATAGCCTGAAAGCTTTGAAATTGATGAATCAATTGTGATAGGATTTGGCTTCAATAGTAATGGATAATAATGTTTGTTTATAGCTAAAATTGTGACATGCCCTAGTTTTGAATGGCTACAATGAAGATATAGTATGGGATCATTATGGAGCGATTAAATTGTAACTACCATTGGATCCAATGTGAAGTTTTAGGTCTGAGGTTTATGACTATTGTGTACAGAATAATAATTTCAGAAACGATGAGATGAATTACATTCGGATGTTACGGACCAACAGTAAAAGAATATTAATGACAGTAATGTTATTTGAGTAACTTCTATGGTAACTTGAGCTAGGATTGACTGTTGCTCTAGAATACTCTTGAGGATTGGTTTAGAGGACACGTACGGCATCAAAATAATGATTTAAAGTACTTTTGAATACCTAACATCTCCAGAATGTTAATGGTGTGACTTGCAATGGAGAGCGAAGTTTATCTAAGAGCTTAACGTAATGATGTACGATGAACGTAGAAATGCTTAACGTAACTATTTGGTTCAAATGTAATAAGATTATTGTCTTTATGAGTTGAGTTCTATTTCTGAGATGAATCGTTAATTAAATGTTCTCATGAGGTTTGGTCAGCATTTTAGCAGCCTTGGTAGTTCTATTTTATTAAGAAACATTGAAGTTTTCCCTGATCTTTTTGTAAACCTACCGAACAGAGAATTGTATGATGTTGAGAATCGCGTTGAGTTTCGTTACGTGGTTTGGGGTATATAGTGAAGCAGAGGAATGAACGCGACGGAATAGTCTTGTTGTGGATTTGCAAAGTTGCTTCAACCTTCACCTCCAAGATAAATGACCGATGCGGTACATTCATACAACACGAGTTTAGTGTCAATACGCTCCGATGCTTCTATGGATGCGAGGTTTAATTACGGAACTTAGGAGAAATAGCTAATGTAATATGACGTGAATTAATTTAATTTGACTACCTAATTTTCAGCTTGCTAATGGCAATATAGTATGAACATTTATTATTATTGTCCACTGCATGCTTTAATTATCCTGTAAGCTACGACTGGGCACGCCTTTTCTCAAAAGTGAGGGGACTGCAATTAACTTGCAACCATAGTGTGTAATGTTGAAAGCGTCTCTGGTACCTGAAACCCGGCAAGATCATAAAACTTATGGCAACCAAGGTCGATTTATTCATCCCTTCTAAAATATGGAATCGGTTATTTTGTCAACATTTATCCAGTTAGCCATATGGGAAATACTGCGTACACACTAGGTACTTCGCACTTGAAAATTATTCAGAATAATAAGGCAAATGTGGTTAGTATCGGTTGTAAAGATTTGGTCTGGTTGGTCGCGCAGTAAGAAAGTAACTTAACCACTAACAGCTCTGAGGGTGCCATCTTCTAACAAGGTCAGCGGTCGTTTGATCAATTTAACACTGCAGCTTTCAATAATATTAAGGTGCCTTTCTTATACCACTGACGTTGGTTCTCAAACAAGAACGTTCTATTTACAATAGACACGACATCTCGAGAACGTGATCATGGCTATCATCATTGAACCATTCTAAGTACTGGTATTTGGGGATTCTTTAACGCTTTCTTTCATTCTTCATCGGGCATGTGATATGTGATGGGCGTTTATGCTAGTCATCATTCTTAATGTCGATATTGGGGCGATATGTTGTAGTAACTTTGTAGTTTGTCTAACAACTGAAGCTCTTCAATATTGGAAATTGCTGTTCAAAATTATTGGTTGCAGATACGCCATGTGGGAACGTGGATGTATGTTGTCAGCGGTAGTCATGACGGATAACTGAGGCTGAATGTCTCAACAAAAACTAACGTTCGAGCATTGCAATTCATGGGCACAGCTATTGACAATTGTATAATGATAATGGAGTAAATACACGCAAGGATTTTCCAATTTTTGACCAGAGTGTAATGGAAGGTACATTAGTAAAAGCAGTTGGTAAGGTCTTTGAATTCTTTTTTTCATTCTCTGCAGAAAACAGCAATTTTACAGTAAATTTTGGTACTGAACGCGATGACACCGTCACCGAGTATACGTTGACGACAAACGTAAAGTTTTTTTTAGTTCTGTTACGAATATAAACCCTGCTGCATAATGATTGCCCGTGAGGCTAGTGGTTCCCGGTTCGAGCCCGGCTAGTGTAATTATGTAATGGTTATGTGAATTTTGTAACCAAGGGTCACACTAAGTATCATAATAGGGTAAAGGGAAATCTCTCGCCAGACGAGACGACATATTTGGGGAGTGGCTGAGTTCCGACTGTTCGCTTTTGGTACTGTGTAAATATATGAGTGATGTAGAATTCAACGGTGGTGTGATGTGCAATATCATTTCAATAGAATAACGCAGGTAAAGTTATTTCCTCCGAACAACTCTTGCTGAGGTAGTATAAGTAATATTATTACTATTTGAAGAAACGTGGGTAGTGTGTGTAAGTGTGAGTTTGAGGGCTTAGTTGAAATTGTAACAAACACGATCGGTGGTGAGGAGGCCGAGACGGCGGTCAATAAGGAACAAAATGTTCATATTAACCAAGCTCATAGTGATAGTAGTACTTCAAAATGGAGTGATAATGCAATAACAGCTGGCTCAAACAGTCTTTCAGCTGCAGATAGTGAGTTTTAGTGTGGTTATCCGTGGCAATTGTGGTAGAATTATGGCGCACGTTTATGGCTAGAGGGACGAATGCTTGATTTAGGTTATCAGTATCAAATGAGTAAGTATTGTTAGAGGTGGTGTCGAGCAAGCGACAAGAGAAAATAGGTGCGCATCTGGTTGGAAACAAGCTGGTTTAAAAGGCTTCATAAGCCAGAACCACGCCCGAACTACGCCTTTGGTTGAAAGATAGCTGCCGAGCTTGAGAAAAACCCGCTGCCTGCTGTGGAAGATACCTATGTTCGGCTGGTTGAAGGGGCTACAGTTGTCCGGGCCACCGCTTTTAAGTAAGCTGGTCGAAGGAGCTCTGTACGTCCGGTCCACGCCTTGGGAGTAAGCTGGTCGAAGGGGCTTTGTACGTCCGGTCCACGCCTTGGGAGTAAGTTGGTGCAGAGGGCTCCACACGCCCGGTTCTCGCTTTTGGAGTAAACGAATGAAGGTTGCATTTAGGTATGCCGAGTTCTTGTTATATCGAGGAGTTTTGCGAGTTCATATGCGCGTTTTAGGTCGAGATGATGAAATACAGAGAGCAGTTCACTACGAAGGTTGTTGTAAGTGAGCATGATTGAATCGGATTCACGATTTGGAACAGTTTGGTAGTCGAAAGCCAACGAGCACGATTGTTAATAAAATAGTAATAACTGAGTGATAACACGCATGTTGATATTGAAGGTTAATTTGGTCAGATTCAAAAGTTGAGCATACTCAGCGGCAATGTGTTTTGCTAGTTTGTATCAGGTATGGACGAGCAATTACTAATTGGATGATTGTCTCTTTAGGTGACTCCCAAATCTAACTAACCGCTCGAGGACGCGCGGTGGTCAGGGTTGGCCGTGACGGCGCAGTGAAAAGGAGGTCCTTATATCTGGACGAGTTTGACAACTGACGTAACACCGCGTGCTAAAGAAGCATTCACGACATGGCGACAGCAAGAAGAGGAGCTGTCATCAGGTTGTGGAGGCTCCTTACGTGTGCTGGTGGAACGTCGTGATATGAAGATACAATCCGTGATATTCTGTTAAATCCGTTATAGTTGTTGAATGGAATCATAAAATGTACTAAGCAAATCTAAAGGACTCCGTTTGTATTCAAGGCCTGGTCTCCTTATTGATACCTCATGTATTTGTACTCAAGATAGCCGGCATCCTTTCTACATATTTATTTAAACTTCTTTGCACCATACAATGTATACGAGCAAAAGGCGGACTTAATGCTAAAAGCATTCTCTGCCAGTCAACCTTTGATGGTGTAACCTAATAATGAAGATTTCAAATTCTTATAACTGGCATGACAAATCTCAAACGTTATTATCACAAAAATCTAATCGATCGTTTACGCTGCTTCGACAGAAGAAGTCGGTTAAAAACATTTTAACAGACGCTACATCCAGAAGTTTGACACCCTCATTATCCAGTTATGGAACACACACACAATGACTCACAATAGTGACTCACACAAATCACACATCAATTAATCCTGAACGTTGGTAATAAACGCGATAATGATCCGTCGATACCGCCGCTAACTATCGCCAAAGATCTAACTCAACTCAGACTTCGCGTGAATGTGGATGCTTTGTAAACTATTCGTAATTTATGACTAACTGCTCTATCCCCTATCCAGTTAAAATATGAAGTAGGATTGTAGCTTATATTACATTACAATGATTAAAAGAGGTCTGTCAAACAGATACATGTATCAACCATTAAAGATGGTGCCATTTGTGTATCTATCTAAGACACAATTATAAATACCAAAGTAACAATAATAATTGTTAAGGAAAACACCATGAGGAAACTTTATACACCTGACTATTTACTACCTTTACATGTGGTAAGACAATAACGCACAGTTAATTGCAAAATTTTCTTGCGCATAAATTTTCATTTATACCTAATTATATTAGATTTATTTTTTTATAAAAAGCCAGTCCTCTATAACATGGCATACTACAAGGCACTATTTCCAATCCATGGACATTGAAGATATTGTCGATATTGAAAGATCGTTTTTTCTTACCACAAGATAAAAAAACGCACAAACCTCTCTCCAGTTATTAAAATCGTTGTATTTATTAAGGGCCCACAATAATTCTCAGTGAAACCACGAGTTTATCGATCGTTAAAATCTACTCAATTGGGTCCAATCATCTCGAGTTTATAGGGTCGAGATACACTTAAATGAATATTATCAAATTCCTAATCCTCAAACAAACTGATGAAAATAGCAACGGTTGCAATGTGTTCATTCAACCCCTCTGCGGTGTCATACAGACTGTGACTTCAGTAGTTACTACAATAATTTCAATTAATATTTGACAGATTTTTAAAGCATTATTGTCGGTATTGTATACTTTATTGAATTTCCTTACGTATTGTATTATACATAACGTCTATAACCGTTTAAAGTAAGATTAATACGAATTATTTAAAAATCCGAACGACAAAAACACTTTTTAAACCATACAATCCACCAGCATCAAAAAAGAATCCCGTAAAACGTACGGGACAAAACTCAGACCCAAAACACATTTCCGCTTCCACGTGCAAAGATAATTTCAAATCCGAGCATAAATAACGCGACCAAATAAAGTAGTTCAGATGTTATTTTTAGCTAGACTGGGCAGTAATATGCGAAAAAAACCTAGACCGACGTACAGCGGCGAGTCGCGTCACGCTCCGGTGAACGCCAAAATGTTCGCTTAAAATGTTATCCTGAACTCCACTAAACGACGTAAACGTTAAATTATTACTTAAAAAGTTAAAACGCTCAAACAAAATTTGCAGCCGTTGGTTAACAAAGTGGGAAACGATGACTTTTTGTATTTACTGAGTAGCTAAAGCCGGGAACAAAAGAGTGAAGCCAGCAAAAAGTCAGCCTAGCCTTGTAATACACTCGGCGGCCCTCACACCAAAACGACATTTGTGTTCTAAATAATAGAAAATAAATTAAGATTTGTGTTCCAAAAAATAAAGTTAAAATTTGTTCTAGTTCAAATTGTCAACATAGGGCATTATATTGGGTTCGATGTGTGCTTTCGGCTGACTTTTGCCGTATTCACTCGTTTGTACACGGCGCTCCGTCTATAGTTTATTGGTCTGAGGTAGCTACCAAATAGCATATATGATCATTTTCGGTATAGCGATATGGATGTATTTTTAAAGAACTTTGAATATTTCATTTTCAATTTTCAACTAACAGTGGGCATAAATCGAAGGAAGACACAACTTTACGGAAAGATAATGCGGATGTAAATATTTTTTTGAGCGCCTATGCATCAGTTATAACAGAATTTCACATTTTAGGTAGATACATAAAGGATTTTTTCTAATATATAAACAAACATAATATGTTCAAATACACCGTATCTCGATTTCTCTTTCGATCATTAGATAACTTGATTTAAAAGACAGAATTGAATTTATCCTCCAAAACATACAATCTCCCAGTAAAACACCGCCTTGTTCACAAACACGCCAGATACATAAATTGATATTAAGAGAGTCGCACATTCTTAATAGCGTGATACTTCGTGACGTCACAAATCAAATCAAATTCAATCAAATTCAATCAAAATCAATTCGTGACGTCACAAGACAAAACAAATCACAAACTAATCTAACGTAGGTACGTGGCCATAATACTAGACGCGACAATTTATAGGAAAATAACATAAAGCGCGAGGCCGCACCACGGTTTTTTCCCGCGGCGGTAACCGCGTAACCGCGCGATTCGCATACATTATCAGAAACCGCAAGTGCGGTTATTAAGTTAGGGTTATTGAGAACTTAATACTCTGGAAGCCTAAACAATGAGCGCATCAACGAACAACTATCAAGTCTCTGTTAAAGACGACAAAAAGCTTTACCTTTGAGGGTCAATGATCTCTGGACCATCCAGTGTCATCCCTAAATAGCTGATGACTCTTGGAATCCCATGAAATATTTGAATTCAATTGCAATTCTAAAGAAATTACTGACGACTGTTACTAATAACAAAAACTGACAATCACTACACTAACTATCCTAGTAGGTACCAATTTGAATAATGCTAATCTCAGTAACAGTACGCATCGGAATTATACAAGTAATAAGGTGTTTCATACACACTAATAACATATCATTAGCGCTGTAATTACAAAAGAAACTGTACCTAAAAGGTAATAACCGCGCTTTGTGTTGTAATACTGCTACAAGTTTAATAGAATATACGTTTAACAAAGCATACTTACCTTTTTAACCGACTTCAAAAAAGGAGTATGTATAAAGGACTTCGCACATTACAACGACTCCACGCCCACTCGACGCCAACTCCACTCCGTTCCCACTCCGACCGTTTTGTCAACGACCGACGACCGACAAACGAGTCGACCACGCGTGGTCGACTCGTCGACGACGATCGATCCACCCGTTGGTCGGCAAACCAAATCCGTGTCCTACGCCGTTAGTTTATTATTACAGGACTGTTCTGCGTTACGACTACTCGTGTTTAAAATGGCCCAGTTCAGTGTAAACGAACTTGCTATGATAGCTGTAATTCTCGACGATTTAAATACTAAAAGGAAGAGAAGATACTGGGTGCATAATTTATTAAAAAATAAGGAAGAAAGTGAATTTTTTAATCGATAGTATCGATACTATCGATACTATTGCAGATAACCAATAGTATTACCATGATTTATACTATCGATACTATCGATAGTATTGATTTTTTCAATACTATCGATAGTACTATCGATATCCTAACTGATTTTCAAGGTCAACAATCGATAGCGAAACTATCGATAGTTCGGCATCATTACCTATAACTTGTGTCATTTTGTCATATTGTCATAATTGTCATAACAATTCACTTATTTTTATGATTATTTTTTAACCGCCTTAAAAAAGTGAGGTTCTCAATTCAACGATAAAATTTGTTATAGCTTTTTATGTGTGTTCGCGGATAACTTCATCGCTTATGAGGCGATTTTGATAATTCCTTTTTTGTTACAAAGTAGATATTCCAAGGACACCAGGATCTGATGATGACATCTTAGAGAAATCGAGATCAATTCATTATGTGGTTGAGCTAATTTCACTAGTTTTGTAATTTTTATTATTTTGTGAATAATGAAATGTATAGGTACATTAAATATTATTTTTTTTATAATATACCTACATATTCTTAACACCCCACATATTTAACAGAGTAAATAATACAGAAATAAAAATATGACAACCCTGCAGCACTGACCAAAGACGGAATTTCGCAATACTTGGAAAAAAAAATATTGTTATTTTTTACACAGTGGCGAAACGATGTAAGTAATTCATTACCTACAAGTGGCAACCTAGGAGCGATATGATATAGAAATATAATATAACGCGCGTCCTTGAATGAGTGAAGAGAAGAGTGAGCATGCCAGTGCATTATAAATAAAAAAGTTTTATTTATGTATTTGTTAAATTACTGATATAAATATAATATCAAATATCCTATATAATATTATTATAAGTATATAAAACCTGGGACGAAATTTCACACACATCACATAATGACGTCACGTAAATCTGAATCACGTTATCGATGATTTCAACACCGCTCGCATTATATACCTACAGAATCGTCGACAGCAATACTATAGTACCTAATCGGCGAGACCTACGTCCCCGAGCAAAGGACCTTGAGCGTTTGACCTCGTAATTTCGTTAGCTAGCGGGACGCTCAAGCGCATTATTTAGAAAGCTGAAAACGGGCATATTTTACAAATAATTACTTAAAACGTCAATTTTAGATCGTTTCAAAATATTAAAAAGACCAAAATGTTCATTGTTAAATTGTCTATGTATTCCTGTTCGTTGCAAATTAAAACGTTGTATGGTTTACGAGATTACGCAAGGAATATAATGTAGGTATATATTCTCATTTTAGTAGGTTTTTAAATTACGAAATTTAGTAAGATATTGATTATATAAAAAGACATGGCCGCCTAGACGCAAAGTTAATAAATTGAAGAAAAATGTATATTTTAATCTATACTTATAATAAATCTGTAGAGAGGTCAATTCTGTACATTAAATATATTTCCAAAATAACTATCAGGGGGTGATTAGGGATCGATACTGATGCCAAAAATGCAATCAGTAAAATTTTTGTCTGTCTGTCTGTCTGTCTGTCTGCCTGTCTGTCTGTCTGTCTGTCTGTCTGTCGGATGTATAACCGTTATAGAAACAAAAACTACTCGACGGATTTTAACGAAACTTGGTACAATTATTTTTCATACTCCCGCGATGGTTATAGTATACTTTTCATCACGCTACAATCAATAGGAGCAGAGCAGTGAAGGGAAATGTTGGGGAAACGGGAGAAGTTACTCCATTTTTTAAGCTTCCGTCGCGTGTGCAACCTTAATGGTTAAAGCTACACAGAAATCATGTATGACGGAAATGTTCTCCTTAAAATTATATAAAAAATATTCCACGACAGCATATGTCTATCTTTTATGGTTGACTCACAATAACACGTGTAACTCCCGATAGCTTAGCAGTTCGAAGCTTTCTGATTAAGTATACCTATATTTTATCTACTCTTACGTTTATGACACTTAAGTGGGTGAAATAAAGGGGTGAAGTTTAAACGAAATTCACGCGGGCGAAGCCGCTGGCAAAAGCTAGTATTTAATATTACTTTAAACTGACGCGGACTGCTCAGGGAAGGGCCTTAATACCTACTTGTCTGACTTGTCATAATAACACATATTTTCAGGATCAAAGAAGCTGAACGAATAAGTAGGTACCTACCTACTCACAGAATAGATAAAAGATATTCTGTTCTGTGTACCTACTTATGCAAACTTTCATTTTGTTTTTTGAGGGGGCCTATTTTAAAATTCAGTTGTAGAGACATCAACATTGGAAAATAAATAATAACTCAAATATATTAACAACTAACCAGGTTGTGACAATGCTGTGGCAATTTGACGCCAAACTCTTTCCTTTCTTTCTGCATCACTGTATTTTGAATCCGAAATATCGTATAATATTGGATATTTACGTACTTCCTCTATTAATTTTTCTCTATCCATTATTTACGTGTATCCTGTCTCGCAAAAAAATACGGAATGAAAAAAGGCGGCATGCGCGGGCGGGGGGTCGTAAAAGCGCCGACTACCTACCTACCAAACGCCGCCGCTCGGCGCATGCGCTCCAGTCATGTTTTAGCGATCCACTAGCGATCGACGAGTCGACCGCTAAACGTCGGCGCACGATCAACGCGTGGCCCACTCGTTGGAGTCGAAACGGCGTCGGTGAGCAGTGGGTGGAGAGTAGTCCACGTTTTTCAAGTGTACACTCGAAATTCAACCGTAACGTCCAAGATATAAGGATCTTTATTCAATGCTCACATTTGAGTTGCTCCGTAACCGCGTTGGCGTGGCGTTGTTGTAATGTGCGCAGTCCTTTACCTGACCACAATAATTAGGCGCATGACAGATAGCAGTCACGCGGGCCCCCCACCCCGCTCTAGCCCCGCGCGTCCCCTAGTGAGGCGCAGTCGTGTACAATTGTACATTAAGGTCATTTTGACTAGGCTGATGTGAACTTCGTTTTCCGAGATGTTTGCGCAGGTACAGTAACTGACCAAGTACAGGTGGTAGCCTAGAGCTCACCCGGGGAAGTACCACCGCACGCCACGGTACTTTGTACCATTCCTACCGTGTAATAATTGTTTTAAGAACAATTGTGTTCCGGATAGGAAGGTGTGGTGCCGGTTACACTTTTTAGAGGCGACCATCTCAGTCCTCAGGGGTAGCAACGCATGTGTGACCGAATTAGAACGAGACTCATTGAGTCTAGTTCTGGGTCGGTTACAGTTGTTATGGTCGGCAGCGGAAGGTGGTGCTGCATGCTCGTTTGCTATCTTAATTCCATAAAAAAAATTGTACCTCCATTAAACATGGGACCATGGGACCAACCATGGTACTTTTGGTACTACTGCAGAATGTACTACGTATTCCCATCTCTAGTTCCAATGACGTCTTAACTGACATGCGCCTAATTATCGTGGTCGGCTAGTATGTATGTATGTATGTTTATTTGTGCGCGATTATCTCGCGTTTGATTGAACCGATTTTGATGCGGTTTTCAGCATAATATTTGTCAAACTTAGGAGAAGGTTTTAGGCATATTGTTTGGCTGAACCAATTCTGATACGGTTCTCAGCATCGTGTTTATCAAACTTAGGAGAAGGATTTAGGAATATTAACCGCGTTTAACTGAACCGATTTTTACTTTTCGGCGTTAAAGTCGGTTCTATTTTGTTAAAAGTTATGGATATTACATAATACATTATTTTACTTTACTAGCTTCTAATAACCCAAGTTAACTAGCCAATGACAATCGAGACGTCACGTAAATGAACTAAATAGCAACAGCAAAAACAGTAGTCGATACGATACGATACATTCTTAAGACCACTACTGCTACAACACTAATGTTCTTATGTCTAAAGTGTATTCAAATAACAGGAAACATCGAAAATGTTATTATAAAGAGCTGGCTGGTGGCTCCTGGCTCCCAAACACATCAAAGTGACTCAGGGACCACGCGGGCTGCAGGGCAATCAATCACGGTCGTCGCCCCTAATTCCACTCATTCACTCGCCGACTTCCTATAGAAAATGACACTCTCACTTAGAAACACAATACCCTCCAAAAGTGGAAAGCGTTCTATTGTGACCAGTGAATTTACAGCTCATCAACCGATTACCTAATGTAGGTACTTCGGTACTCTCGAAAGGAAATTATCGTACACTATGTAACACGGTAGATTTTGTTCTTTCATATATTAAACTCTGAACACTACTAAATAATTCAATCCCTCAATCCATACTAATATTATAAATGCGAAAGTCTGTCTGTCAGTCTGTCTGTCTGTCTGTCTGAGACGTTTTCACGGCTAAATCCGGCCGATTTAGATGAAATTCGGAATAAAAATAGTTGAAGACCCAGAGTCACACATAGGCTACTTTTTATTTCAAAAATCAACCCCTAAAGGCTTGAAATAGGGGATGAAAGTATGAGAAATCTTATTTGGGAAGTGTAGGGGAACACCCTGCCTCTACCCGTTTCGCGATATAAATGAATTCCACGCGGGCGAAGCCGCGGGCAGAAGCTAGAATACTGGAAAATACTGGAAAGCTTTTACGTTTGCGTTTATTTTCCGTTTACTTTGAAAAATTTGAGCCATATCAGCAATTTCATATCTCTATAGAAGTGTTACCATAGGAAAAGTTACTGAACTACATATAGCACTCACATTTTCCAATTTATTGCCCAAAAATTTGTTTCATACCAATCTTGTCTACAGAAGTAGGAAAAATTTGTGACTTGGCTCTTAAAAGTGAAAGATTTAGCTACGCATTTGGCTTGCGCGTTTAGAGTAACTTTAATTACAAGTATAAATACCACAATCTAATCTATGATTCAGGCTAAAATATGCCAACCAACTATTCATCTTTAGACCGCAGACAATAATTTTGTGGCACACTTTCGTCCCAAACAATATCATCCCATCTTAATTTACAACCTGCGCTCCAATTTACACGACGAATGACCTTTCTTCTTTTCAAAGACCTAGAGATGTAAAGCTTCAATCCCACGAAGAGCAACATTTCGTTTGGCAGGGCACTGATAAATCTGTCCCTTTTCTATACAAAAGATCCGAATGTATTGGCTCGATAGACAAACATAAAGCGTGTTTACACTGTGAATTCGATTAGGACTAAGAACTTATTGGTGATGCGCTTCTATTGAGAATGATTATGGATTTAATTGTAAATGTTCTAATTTTCAACTGATAGTATTAGGTGCCAAAATCATACTTGCTATTTACGTACGCAATGCTCAGTCATATCAGTTATCATATTCGATTCCATTCGTTATAATGTTCGAAAACGAAGTTGTTAGGTACATCTTAGTAAACCCGCCCTCGCTTCGCTTCGGAAAATCTGACCCTTAGTGCCCACATTCACATACTTTATTTTTTTAATTCGTGACACGATTATGTTTGAATGTTTCTTTTAAAAACACAAAAAATACGTCAAGCAAACAGAACGATAGGTAGTGACAATCGCAACAAGTTCGCTTAAGCTGTTTCTGAAATTAGCACGTACAAAGGAATTGTCAAAAGAAAAGAAAATCTAACAATCAATATATTGGGATATTTAGCGATATGAACACCCAATTAAATAAAGTTGATATTGTTGATCCAAGTATGCGTAGATCAAAATGTTGACAAAGCCATAATAAATCGATGAGCTGATGATCACCAGATATAGAAAAGTATTCAACAGGGAGAACTGTCTCACTGGTATAAACTGCGTAACTTTATAATGAACAGTTAAATGGACTTCGACCTACTAGCTGTTGAGAGCCAAATGCCGTTCAAATTTATTTACGCCTAGTCTTAGGGTTATGTGAAGACTTCAGCATTGTAATGGCTAATTCAAAGTTTCCCATAGGTACAATGACCCCACAATCTATTTTGTCTATCTATTGCATACAAATAAAAAAGTAACTCTTGAACGATAGGTAGGTATCTGCACTTACAAGATATTTGAGAAAATCTATTACTAAGAGAGTCTTAATCAAAAACTTTCTTATTTTACACAAATAATTTTCATTAAATCTTTTTAAGGTTTGTGACAGATAATCGAATTGTTTGTTCGTCATTACCTTTGTTCTCAATAATTTTAAAAACAATTGACCCAATTTGGATGCGGTTTTCGGGTTCGAGGGTAAGGTTCACAAAAAAGCAAAAACTCGTTAATAGGTTCAATGTTCACAATTGAAATGCACTTAGTCTTTTAAAAAATAAAATCTGAATACCTCACGCTGAACAAACACGCCCGTGTGAAAATTCACATGTCACAGTTAATATAACAGAACATAATACAGATAACATTTCTTATCATAACGTTTCTAAATTGTTAATCGAACGTGGCAATTTAAACGTTTGATTCATTGTTCGAAATTCGAATTACCGTTACAATAGAACGCCGTTATATCTTTAAATCAAAGAAATAATTTTATAGGGTATTTTAATAAACAACCTATAAATTTACTGAATTATCTAACTATTTATTTATTTAGAATTTGCTAAAAGTATATAGAAAAAATGGATCTGGAGTAAGTTAGGTCGAATATTGTCAGATTTTGTTACACCATACTAACTCGGTTAAAATTTAAAGAACATAAAATACATTGCAGAAACAGCTAAATTCTCTGCTTAGTCGTCTAGTAAGTTTACAACCATTACCTAGTAAAATGATTAATTTTATGCCTTATAAACCGACGGTGCTGGTACTACGAGTTTAATGCATGCGGTTTTTATATCGCCTCGCAGTGCTTTATCTTGCGATCTCTAAACGCGTAGCGTTAGGTAAGTGAACGCTATTTTGTATGAATCTGTAATAGGCAGACTATATTCAACCCGGTAACTTTGAACACAACAATTCCTCCGGTGTGGACCTTGATCATAAGAAAATAACGTGTGCTTTCACAAAAACTTAAGATTAAAAACAATTGAATCAATCTAAAATGAAAATAAATCAATCCCATAAATGTGTTACATTACTAAATCTTTATGTAAGTATTAAGACATAAAACTTTGTCGTAAAATTTGCTACAAAAGACAGTTTGAAACCAAACGTGTTTGCAAAATTTCATCACAATTATTTGAGGATATCTTTTTCAAAATTTATACATACGAACCTACACGACAAAATTGAAAGCCAAATAAAAGCTTATAAAAACGACGAAAACTGGAACCATTCTTACCAGTACTTTTTATTTCATCGGCAATGAATAGGGGACCGCCTTCGTTCTTCAATCAAAGTCATTAGCAAGCAGGCGTCAGGGCCAAATACCTAAACTTGATAACTTATTATAATATATTATTTATTTCTCATTGTATTCATTACACAAAGGGTTACAAAGGGCAGACCTAATGTCTAGTGATATTCCAGCATTCAACGCTGGGTTAAAACTGTGTGGGGTCCACAAAAAACTCGTTGTGTTTTAAAATTAAAAATACACTGATAATGTAAGTTATAACATTGGTGTCTCCACCTTTCGTGTCAATCACATTTGGGATTAGGATAAACTGTTTTATCCTATCTGGCTTAGAACGAACTGGTTTAGCCTAGGCTATACCGGTTTATCCTGAAATCGGGTTTGGCCGGTAGCATATATATGTACATACACACATACATGCATACACAGTCAGTTAAGGAAAATATTAAACACAGGCAGGAATATACAGTTATACACATTGAAAGTAAATTAAAATTTCTTTTAAATTGAATTGTTTCCGGCCGGGTTACTTTTGAAATAATAAAAAACGGTACCACAGGTAGGTGTACCTACGTAACATAAACATTGAAAATTATTCATAATCTAGAAAGTCTCGAACGACAATCTTAATATTATGTATAAATATTTACATTTGAACTCCATAAATGGTTAGACGTGTTTTTATTATCTATTTGACTAGTCGTGTTAAAAGCCCCGCGACAGAAAGCGAATGTCGATAACAAGACTTTCACCTAATCAAAGTACTCAAACCTCCTTAAAGTCTAGACCTAGCACTTAAATCTACCTGTCACTGTCGCACGCTGTTATTTTAACATTGGAAGAAGGAGACAAATATGTGATAATGTTAATATTACATCCTAGGTATCCAATGCTTCTTTAATTAAACCTGCATGATTATCAGTTACATTCGGCTTAGGCAATGTACTCGGATTGAATAATAATAGCGTTGCAGCAATATTATCGGTTATGGAGTTACTGTTATTGGAATAATAGCTTATAAATATAGCAATTATAATGCCATGTTCAAGTTAATATGAACGTTATAATCTTGACATAGAAGCCATTTTACATTGTTTGCCTCGAGTGAAAGTTGAGCGGAACACGTGCTGATCAGATCGATTACTCAAGATGAAAAGAACATAAGTTGGCAATAAATTCATAAATTATATCCGTTGTTGCTAGATTTGCCGCTTCTTCACACAATTTGACTCTGGTCATGCTTGTCGGACAGTGTCCCAGATTCGATTCCCGACAGGGATTGATATTTAATAACTTTCGAACTTTAAGAAAATTTCGTATATTTTATTGGAATTAAATTATATGGTATTAGCTTCCGCCCGCAGGCTTCGCTCGCGAAGAATACATTTAAAACTTCACCCCCGTATTTCACCCCCCTACCCTCTTCGGGGTGGAATTTTCAAAAATCCTCTCTTAGTGATCCCAGACAGATTTGCCATTTAAAGCAAAATCTTCAACATCGGAATTCGGATTTCTCTTTCTATCTTAAGGCAAATCGTAATGAGAGAATGAGATAAATATCAGTGTCATAGCTCAACTATTAACAACACGTGGTTGAATCAAATTTTCACGTCAATCAAACGCAATTACAGTCAATTTACAAATGAGATCCAATGCGGTCAACCTTCTGCCTCATTGTCAAATATTAACGAGATATGCGCTCCGGGCGGCACGCGGCAGTCACGTCCGTTTGGTACTTACATTTGAATATTACAAACAATGCCGTACACATATAAAAGCATTGCAACATTTTTCTGAGCAAAGGGCTAAGGTAAATATAGTACAAATCATTTTGAGTAAAGAACATCCCAAATTCTACCAAGAAACGCAATATTGTTTAACTAATGGCACAATAATACCTGAGTATAGGTACACACTATCTTTTTCTCTTAAAATAGTTCCCAATTTAAATAGCTTTAAATACCTACAACTAGGTACATCGGCGTCCTCGCGTGATTTTAAGTTTCATGTTTGGGACTAAGTATATTTGAAAATAGATAAATAGAACAACAATCGAGGTGACTGAGATTGTTATCCACAGTATTTGGGGAGCGTTCACCAGTTGAACACGTGATCAAGATCTGTTCAACTTCCTAGTAGTTCAACTGTTTGTCGCAAACAATGAGAACTAATTTTAACACTACTTGGAAAAACACTTTTCATTTTCTCGTACTTACTAAAATTAACAACAAAAGTTTCTTTTCTTCTACTTTTTACCCGACTGCGTCAGAAGGAGGGTTATGTTTTTCGAGTGTATGTATGTATGTATGTTTGTATGTACGTCCATTTATTTGGACCGCCCCACAGCCCAAACGGTTGAACGGATTTCGACATATGAGGTATCGTTGAATTCGTCAGAACTGTGAAAGTGTCATAGGCTATATGAATTTTCAAAATGGCGCCCGAAAGTGGAAGAAAAAGAGGGGATAATCTTGAGTTTTTTTGTTATCTTAGCAATATGGGTATCAAATGAAAGATCGTGAAGACCTTTTCAAAAATATATATCATATAACGTCGTTTTAACACAAATTGTCAAAAACCATCCCAAAAAGTAGAATTTTTCGGTGAAAACACTAAAAAGTCTGAAATAAAAATATTATTATAAAAACAAAAAACCCGACTGCTTACAAAAGAACTCAAAAGAAAAAAACAAGTGTCACAATATCAACATAAAATACTTCATAGTGCTGCAGGCGGGGACAAACTATACTGCTACCTACGGGTAAAAAAAGATTTATCACAAGTACTACGTTTGTCCCCGCCTGCAGCACCATGAAGTATTTTATGTTGATATTGTGACACTTGTTTTTTTCTTTTGAGTTCTTTTGTAAGCAGTCGGGTTTTTTGTTTTTATAATTACTTGTCGCTGATCTTTAACAATTTACTTTTATATCGGTACTTTACTTCACCATTAAACTTCTTGGTCGTATAAAAGATGTTGATTAATGGAACACTTTTTGTTGACACACGGTATAGCGGTATAGCATAGAATTTCTTTGTTCGTTTTATTCAACTACGTCAAATATAATAAAAAATATCAAACGCATGACACACTTATTTATAAAGACACAAAATAGAAAATGGAGCTAAAGACACTGAACACTGCTACTGTAATAATTATAAATGCACACACTTACATCACCAGTATCACCACACAAGCATAACGTTGCATTGCATGACAAGGACTTGCATAAATTAAAACAATTCAATTTTTAACATACTTACATTACACATTAACCTGTATGTATAGGTATAACGGAGTTTTTCAGCATAATTTACACAATTTCAAGAAGTCTGATTTACTTGAAAATGTCCAGAGGTCAAGGTCCTGTGACAAAGCAACTGTGTGATAAGCATAAGCAAATCCTACTAATATCCTACTTCCTACTAATCCTACTAATATTATAAATGCGAAAGTTTGTAAGGATGTGTGTGTGTGTGTTTGTTGCTCTTTCACGCAAAACTACTGAATGGATTTTCATGAAACTTTGCAGTAATATAGCGTAGACATCGGAATAACTTAATTTGTTAAAATTTATAGAGATTTTTGAAGGGACTGGTTCCCCGAAGCGAAGCGAGGGCGGGTTTACTATTATACAATAAGTTGAGATTAGCTAGAGGTGATTAATTTATTGTTTTGCGTATGTAAGTTATATTTGTTGAGCAATATTAAAGCGTGTTTAAGGTATTCAAACCATTAGTTAACGTCATATAAAAGTCTTACACAAATTCTTATTGAACCCGGAATACTTTGATTTGTGACAATCAACTAAGCCATATTTTACTTACGAGAGGAGGTTCTGTTGCAGACCACAGCTTCGATAGTCCTTTGCTATGTTAGCACGCTTTACTACCCAAGACTACACTGTTACAAACCTTGAGAGATTTTCATCAAACATTTACCTATGAGTAAGGACGGCATTCAATTCAGAGTAAAATACACATAAACGAGTTCTTTACTTTTCTACTAGTTTACCAACCTCTTACCTAAATTGGATCGCGATAATGTTATTCGACGGTTGTTACTGGGGCTGAAGACCTAGTTAGAGCAGGTGCTTTGGTTGGTCCACTGTTGCCATACTTACCACATCATCGATCTCCCCATAAACTAACTGTATCTGATAAAAAAGTCACCGTACTATTACTAACAAAAAAAATTACAAGTAGGTAATGTCCATAAAACGGTTGGTCAAGTCTAACTACACGCGTACATACCTACTGTAAGTGGAACTTGTAATAACCACGCGCTCACACTGGTCATATACAATCGTACGACATTCCGTTTCAAACGAGCGACATTATGTTTGTATAACTTTCAGGATACCGTAGCGAGCGAATCGCTTTTATAGCGAAATGCAATCGCTATCATTGCCTAATATTATTATGTCAAAAAAAATAAAAGCAATCTTATTATTTTATTAGCATTATATTTTAATTTCAATGCACTGTTTAAAATTTCACAATACCGCAATATTTCCAGTAGGCCCTGATTTTCAAAATTGTTACAGCCTTTTGTACATCAAATAGTAATCCATTAGATTTATAAAAGTCTATTAGATTTATAAAGTCTTTAAATTTCAATTTGTTTATTTTGTACCAACCAACATTCAATTTAAGATATAGGAGGTAGATAACTATTCCAAAAAATTTATAAGTGTGGTTACAAACATAGGTCAAAACATTTTATTTGACTACTTCAGATTAATAAACAGCAATAGGTACCTACCTACTTCATCTATCAATTTTGATTGACGAATAAAACATTTACCGGCATAGGTATAAGTCGGTATTAAACCCGAAAGTGTCTACTCTACTGTCTTATAATCCAGAATATACATGATAACTGTAGACACATCTTAATGCATGTCCACTAAACATTAATGCGAGGTTTTCGCTTCTAAAACCGGTATAAAGAAGAAAAAACCTCAAGTTGCACATTAAACGATATTCTAGAAACTTCGGGAAACATTAGTCAAAACATACCGGACGGATTCTGTTAAGCGTAAGATAAATCACTTGGTATTCTCGACGGAGTACATTGTAGCCATGATAAACTACAAGAGCCGAGAAACTACACTGAAATTCGAACGACAAAATTGTTTAGTACCTAGTCGTTAAAAAATTCTAGTATGTGTTTTTATTGAGTTTAACTTACAGTTAAATGTACCGAAACGTGACTTCAAGATTAAGAATTAAACTGGCAATTCGTTTCTATTTCCAGCAATGGTTCAAATAACAAAACTCTTGTGACAAAACAAAATTCTTGTGAACCTTAAATGTTATTATGACACATCATTTACAAATTACTTTTCGCGCTGGATATTTATTTTGTGGATGCCAAAATATCCAACTTACCTATTGATAGTTACAAAAAGCAGGCAAAGCACGTTTAACTTTAATGATACCTTTACAGAACATTACGCGGGAATACAATCGTTACCCTTGATCAAATATGTATCCTTGGTCTTAACCGTTATATATGTTACAAATATGCCAAAATACATAATCCTATCCAGTGAACTAGTTTCCGCATAATACCTACATCCGCACGATAACAGATAGACCGACAGACCATAATTCATAAACAAAAAGGTTTTGTTTTCTATATATTTTTATTGGTGTGGCCTCGTTACCGTTTATTTTTAGTACAAAAAATTCATTATAATTTATATTGCGGATGTGCATAGGCGGTGTGACCAATTATATGGCTAGTAGGTACGGTCGTTCGTTACTAAAATAAAAAAACGTGTTTCTCATCTACGATTACATAACGCAGAGATAAAATAATGTGAGATTTGCGTTCATACTAATGGTTAAAAAAACGGTGAAATGCGAGTTGGACCCGCATTTACGATTCCGAACCTTTGAATGAAAAATTACTAAAAAAAAATATGTACTCAATACATTGAGTAGAGTACACGTTTGTAGCAACTACTCAATATTTTCGCCCAGTACCAGTCAGCTAAGTAGCGCAGTGGTGAAATTGCCGCGTTTCATTCTACAGGTCCCAGTATCAACAACAGGAAACATTACAAATACCCACACTAATTTCGATATAATAAATATCTTCTGCGGTCAGAAACCGCACCAGCGACCTCACGAGCGACTTGATAACTTCCAACTAAGCTACAACGAAGACAAAACATCAATGATGGACGGACGTCAGACATAAGTATCTACTTTAAAATCCCCCAAAACAATGGTTATAATAGTAAAGAAAATAAATGCATAATCTTGTTCTATATGTTCAACAAAAATTATACTTACAACTATACTGCTCTAAAACATAGTACTTACATAATAAGTAGGTTATATATTAATTGTATTAATTCAGTATAAAGTTCATACAAATTAAACACCTTCGCCATTTCCTGACCCCGATTTACGTGTGTATAATTTCAACGTGTATTATGCTATGAGTCAGTGTTCCGAGACACAGATCAAGGTTGCGAAGGGAGGCTGTTGGCCTAATGTTATGACGCCTTCCAAAATACAATAATCAAGCTTAATATGACGACATTTACTCGCGCTGTCGAAGTACACATCAGATACTCCGCTTTTGTAAGGAGATACTTATAATTGGTCTAATAGTTTAATGGGAACAAATACTTTTTGTTACCGTTAAATTTTTACACATTTAGACAGTTTCATAATCATAATAAGTGTTCATAACCTACATAGATTAGGTATATGAAGGATAATGAGCCTACTGTGCAAACGTCAATCTACTAATCTAGTTTCGAAAATTGTTTTGTGAAATCTGCTACAGAGACAACAGCCAGGCCATTACATCGGCAGAGATAATATTGGGCCCTTGTTGTGCCAGCGGAGCAACATTTGGGCCGAGAGCGCAAATATTGAAGTAATTCCGGACTCATTATCGTGTGCTCTGCATGTTTAGATACGCTGATGCGACGCATGCTACATTTCGTTTTAAATTTTACGCTCTCGCCTTAGAAAGCAGTCACAACAAATGACAGTCATTTAACACACGTTCCAATTACGAACGATTTAAAATCCTTTGTCCGGGCGGCTAATTAACGGAACAAGTGCGATGACCGAGCCAATCAACGTAATTTTTTTACCTTTAGCTTACGCAGGTCATGTTACATACAAACTAACGACCCAGATCCCCCAGACGAAGGTACACCTACATTCAACCAACGTTCCTCACGTCTCATACTAGGTCATGTTGTGTTTCAGATAACAGAATAGAGAAACCCTTTGTTTGCATTCGCATAAAGAAATATACAATCGGACAAGAGAACGATCGAGTCGAGCCGAGACAGCCGATACATTCAAATCAAACACCGGGCATTGTAACACTGAACAGCGAACTTCACAATATCGGCTGACTGTTTACCGGCGTTAAACAAACACGTACACAACACTGAATCCTCTTATCGGGCCGTGTTTAATGAAACCCACAGCGGAAACCCGCCGGCGAAATTTCTACAACCCGGATGATGTGGGTCTGAGCGACGTTATCGTGCAGGAGATATGAAGCGGGGGAACAGCACATCGAAAGCCATATAGAACACAAAACCACCTCAGCCGGCGAGCCGACACAGCCGTCCGCTACCGGCGATGCTATCGCCGAGGTCAACGCATTCATTCTATCCGCACGATTCACGTAATCACAACCAAAACAAGTATACACTCGCGACGGCAACACCACGACGTTCACCGCCCGGCGCGGGCATTTCGAAATGCGAATTGTCGTCGCCGGCGACGCACCCGGCCGCTCCGATCGCGGACAGATGGCGCATTGGCGCGCGAAAAACACGCGTACGCGCACCGATTTTCACTAGGCCACTGTTTCCCATGCCGCGGCTCGTTGGCAATGAGGTGCCGTCGATTAACCGTCACGGCCTCGGCTACCGTCTATCATCGAAAGCGTAACTGATATACCAATCGCTTTTGTTTCGTTTCTCAAAGAATCACACGACTTGGTCTTTACCACAAACAACGTATTGTGCAAACACCAATAAGCGTTAGGAATAAAGTACCTACTCGCACAATTAAATAGTGCCTGTATCATGTTTAGTTTTTGCTCTCGTTTCGCAGACGGAACGAGGCGTGATCGCGTAGATTGGTTGAAACTAGTCATCAAATCGAGTATATACCAGATCATAACTTTTATGATGAGGCCAAATTGGTGCGGGCCGCGACAGCTTGACGTCACAGGCGCGATGCGCACGCGCACGCTCTTATTCGACTTTATACGAATACATAATAATGTCATTAAAACGGTTAATTTTTATGCTAATTAATTAATTATCAGAGTATTTCTTAAATATTACATGAAATCTCTCAATTATGACACATAATAATCTAGAATCATAAGCTGGACTACAAATTAATTTTATGTAGTAAATAATAACAAGTTCCTTACACACTAACACCCCGCATAAGGATTTCGTATCGCGAGCGATATAGACAATACAAATAACACATCACTCACCCACAACGCGAGAATAAACATTTATCCATCACATAAACGTGTCTGGTTCGCAGACAATGTCACTAATACCTTACTACTCTATCTATTCGGAGTCGACTAATTGTAAATCAAAGCAAGATAAGAATAAAATAGAACACAAGCTGTTTTTGAACGATATTTTGTAAACAGTTTCAAACCGAAAGCACTTTTTAAAATAAATAATTATTCCGTACAGTACAAGTTTAACTATCCTACATCAAAAACTCCCGAAGAATCAAATATATTATAACGGATATATTTTTTGAGTCTTACAAGTCTTGTCAATTTAGACTAATGTTAAACAATTTGAACCTTAATAATCTATCCAATCAAACTCTGAAGCGGAAATTGAAAATGAATCTGATGTCACCTCCTGACCTTTTGAGCACGAGCATGAGATAGAAATAGGAGCGATCTAATTGCGTCCATGTTCCAGACCAAGATTAAAACTGTGACAGATTCATGATGCATTCAAATGTAAATCAGAAATTGCAAGAGACAAGACAGAGAAACAGAAAGAGAATCTGCAATAGAGAAATACAGGGGCCAAAATAGAACACCACATAATTTTTCCTTATGGCGTAGTAAAGTGAAACTCGACCATAACAACACTGATGACTGATTGTACCAATTAACTCGCACCGGTAACGCAAACAACGGAAGAGGAGTAACTCGCGTGGGTAACAAATAAACATTATGATCATAACACGCGAATAGATGAATTTGCACTCAATTGGCTCAACCGACAAATATTTTTAAGTTGGCGGTTAAAAAGGCAAAATCTTTGTACTATAGATTGATGTAGTATATCCAACACTTTTAAGTGAAAGTTAAACTTTAGGACTTTCGTAAACTAGACTAGACCCTGAAAATTAGGACATCCTGAGCAAATCTGAGACCTACAAACAATTATCCACAGTTATTTCTGAATCCATAGGTTACTCGTCCGAATTCAGTCACAGTTAAGGTTGGATCTAAGAATAAACAAGAATTCTCTATCAGTTTAGTTAAGGGTTTTACTTTCTCAAATTATCTCAAATGAAATTCAAATTATCATTCAAAATGCATAGCTTCCTAACAAAATATTAAAAATACCCTCGGGGCACCTTATCGCGCAACTGTTCCGATGACATCGAGTTACGTACACTTATCGGAGGTAATTCACACGAACATACCTATTTTCACACTGTTCACCCGTCCTGAAACGGTAGGTTTTTGCTGTAAAGTCCTTATCTGCCCGCATTGTGAATACGGACGTCGACAATTTCCACGTCCAGATTGACAAAAGAAATATTTTTTATTCATTATCATAGTAAAAAACATAGTAGCTCAACAAAAAGTACTTGAATTCTATTTGGAATATTTTGCTGTCCCATAAGCCAATACAATTTTAATCCGATAAAAAGCCTAACAGTGATTGCGTAGTTCCCTTTTTGTTTGGCATGCAGCAGCCACGAATCACCGCAGTGGCTTTGCTGTTACTCTGAGTACGATTATGTATTACCAATACAGGATATCGCATCAGGTGATACGGAGCCAATACACGTCTAAGACCAGTCATACAACCAGTCAAATATAATCCACAATTAAAGATCAGTGTCAATTTGTCAATCGTCAATCAATCATAATTAATTAATTAGCTTCAATTACGTAAACGTGTGTACGTTTGACACACAATTGCAGTTATATAAGGGGTTCGTTTAAGGAGCTTTAGTTTAAAATCATTCATTTAAAGAGTTCGTTTATTTATATTTTCATCATTTTATATTTGTGAAAACTACTCAAAATTTATCCAATTTAGACAAATCAGATTACTTTCAAGCGATCCGCGAGCACAATACTTCATAGATGACACATTAGGCTACTTATACTCATTGGATAAACACAAAATACACCAGCTACAGCTGGTGTAGATGCAAAAAGACACACAGTTGATTTTTGAAATAAGTTTCAGAAAGCCCCTAAACTAATTCTGCTTTAAGTACTGATTCAACAATCGTACGACCAGTCATTCTCATACATCTCGCAAGGATTTACGAAAGCGGCCGGGGAAGTTGGCGCACGTTCCAAACCGAAGGTAAATAAAACGGAATCGTCCCAAACTTGTATGCAAACAGGGGCGGAGGAACTTGCTCTAATAAAGTACAAACATTGCGGAGCGCTTTGGCGCCCAACGTGGGCCGAGTTTGTTTGGCCGACGCTTGTCGCTATCGCTGCGTAATTAGGGATATTTTAATTATCTTTCCGAGGGTTATGAACGACTATTTCAAATCCTATTTGGGTTAATTAAATGTGTTGCCCGTGCTCGGTCCGGGACGGCTTTGTTTGATATTCGTTTACATGTTCACTCTGCCTCTACTGTTAATTGATTTCCATCGGCAAATTATCGTTCCATCCTATTGCTATTAAATATTTCTATAATCTCATAAAATTATAACGTTCGCGTAGCGATTCTAATATGCTAGTGACGTCAATCCTTAATATACGTTACGCTGCGTTCCAAAATTTTACTAACAGGTAAGAAAGCTCAGATTTCACAAGACGCCGAACTTGCTCGCTAATTAACGTGTCCTGGTATAATTTTACGCCAGCTCCCGCCAGCCGCTGCTAACTTTCAAGTACCTCCATATTAAATTCATAGTTTCAGTGCCTCGAAGCGCCCTTTCCGACGTCGACATTATTACACATGTAAATGAATCCAAGCTTGGTACCGTGAGCTAATAGAATCCTATTTGTACGGTGCTCGATCGAATTTACTGACTTTTTATGCTCGTAACTTTCCTATTGCTATAGTGGAGTTTCCTTTCGCAATCATAGAGTTTAAAGATACCTCAGTATTTTTAACCGACTTCAAAAAAGAAGGAGGTTCTCAATTCGACCGTATAATATACGGTGCTCGATCGAATTTACTGACTTTTTATGCTCGTAACTTTCCTATTGCTATAGTGGAGTTTCCTTTCGCAATCATAGAGTTTAAAGATACCTCAGTATTTTTAACCGACTTCAAAAAAGAAGGAGGTTCTCAATTCGACCGTATAATATACGGTGCTCGATCGAATTTACTGACTTTTTATGCTCGTAACTTTCCTATTGCTATAGTGGAGTTTCCTTTCGCAATCATAGAGTTTAAAGATACCTCAGTATTTTTAACCGACTTAGAAAAAGAAGGAGGTTCTCAATTCGACCGTATAATATACGGTGCTCGATCGAATTTACTGACTTTTTATGCTCGTAACTTTCCTATTGCTATAGTGGAGTTTCCTTTCGCAATCATAGAGTTTAAAGATACCTCTTATAATATACGGTCGAATTGAGAACCTCCTTCTTTTTTGAAGTCGGTTAAAAATACTGAGGTATCTTTAAACTATGCTTTTTTTATGTACGTTCAGCGATTATTTCTTCGTTTATGGGCCGATTTTGATAATTCTTTTTTTGTTGTAAAGTAGATATGCGCAGTGGGGTCCCCTGATAAGGAAACCAGGATCTGATGATGGCATCTCAGAGAAATCGAAGGGAACTTTCGAAAATTGTATGGACATTAAAGCGCTACCATTTCATGAAGATCTGGAGTCGATCTGATGAAGCCGAAAGACAGTCGAGGGAACTCCTCAACGATTTACTGCAGTTATCTAGTGTTTGGGCTTGATTAATTTGTAGTGACGGGAACTTTACACTTACATGTTGAATTGAGCGCCATCTGGCGAGTAGTTTTTGAGTTATCTCTACTTATCAAGATTGAAGTCGGTTTTTTTTTTTTTGTAAAAAGCAATTATCTGGGATACGTTAATAAGTAATCAATATTATGAAATACACATCTCGAGACACATCGCCAGACGTTAGGTTAAGTTTATTTGAATTATTTGACCCTATCACTCTAATCCTTACTAATATTATAAATGTGAAAGTGTGTTTGTTTGTTTGTTTGTTTGTTTGTGACGCTTTCACGTCGCAACAAAGCTATTATATGGTAAGGTTTATGTGTGTAGGGATAGTTAGGAGGGTGGAGAGTGACGTAGGCTACTTTTTACCGCGGAAAAACATCCCATTCCCATGGGAAGATCGATGTTTTGTTAGTTGCTAGATATTTATTTTCGGAGTTGTTAATAGATGGCGGTAATAAAATTCATTAGCAAGTTCTGAATTACGCTATCAAATACTACATGTAATTTACATAAGTCATAGGCAAATGTAATAGGCTACTTTAGCTCTGCCTCGAGAAGTCCCCGCTCCGGCTGTATTCAGTGTACCGCCCGCCCGCTGGCACTATCCTGTTGACTGATGTCCGCAAGTTGCTCAGCCAACAGGATAGTGCCAGCGGACCAGAGGGACCTTCGAGTCGAGAGCCTGGACGACTTCATCGAGAGATTGGCACGCAACATGTTCGGGCGTGTCGACGCGTCGCGGTTCCCGCATCTGCAGGACCTGGCGCCGCTCCACACCCGTCCACCGGACCGCTGCGCCTTCCCGCGCGACTTGCTGGTTGCGCGGGACGGGCCTAGCACTGACTGATACTGGGGCTTCGTAAGTCGTCGCCCGGCGCTGATCGGCTCCTGCTGGGCTTCCCACCAGCGGGATTCACCCGGTAGGGCCTCGATCGCCTGGGCGGCGCGAAGATGAAACCCATCCCGTTTAAGACTCTGTGGCCTGTAAAAAGGCCACCACTCACCGGACTTGACCTATTGGTTAACCACAGATGGACAACCAAGGGCCTTAGGGCCCAGCCCAAGAACCAGCCCGTTTTAACGGGCCGCGAGAGACACCCCCAAAGGGGAACTAACTGTCCCGAGGGCTCCACACACCTCAGACAGGGTGGAGTGAAGAGAGCGAGTAGTAGGCTACTTTTTAGCCTAAATTCCTACGGGAGCGGGACCTACGCGGCTGTTACCTACGGGTCCCGAAGCGAAGCGCGGGCGGTTCTCTAGTAATAAATAAAGCCTATTTTACTCAAAGATAAGTAGCACTCTAATGGCGAAAGGTTTTTTAAAATTGTCCCATAGTTTATGAGTTTGTTCATTATAAATATTCAAAGATACAAGTCTTTCTTCCTTCCAGTATTCATGTAGTTAAATAACCATGTTAATGGACTAAATAAATTTGTTTTAACGGGGATTGGCAATTCCTTCTTCAAGCCGACTCAAGTATACGCTAAAGTACCTACTGGCATAGGTAAAGAAGAATTGTTAAGTAAGGAAATAGCTTCTGAAATAATTATTATAATAAAAATGTACGCGCAGTTATTTATTCAATTTGTGTTAAGCATAATAGAGTCCATGTCTTATCTCTGTACAGAATATAGACTATCTTGCTTATTTGCAATTCGTATTGTTCTTGCCAAGACTATTGTCTCTGGGGTATGAAAGTCATTTCTTAGCACTTTTAAGTCCGCTGTAGCTGTTTTGTGACCTTTATTTTTGCATTATAATAGCTATATTATTCAACTAACTATTCGACAACTGTAAATGTAAATGGAATCTCATTTATAGTAGAATTTAAATTTTTCATGAAATTTGTAATGGATTTAATATCAATAGCCGACAAACGTAAAGTATTTAATTTCATCATCACCATCATAAATGTCATTGTGTAGAACTCTCAGGTATACAATTTAACTTCTTTACAAATAAATCGACATGTATTTCGAGGGTATAGTGCTCAAACCCAATAAGTGCATAATTGTCACTTTCGAGATATTCAATATTTAAGTTTTGAGGTCAAAAATACCCATGTTATTAAATTAATATCGTTATAGTGAGTATTTGTGGTAAAAGTGTATACATTGAATTAGTGTAAAGCAGTATTTTTAAGTTTCTGATTTAATCCGTTTTATCATAAAAAGAAAATAAGTTACAAAGGGTACCGACTTATTGGGGTTTAGCTCTAGAGAAATGAAACATATAATTTACTTTAACAAATGGTTTAATAAACGAATTACAAATAAAAATAAGTTAAATCATTCTTCGTCACTTTCAAATGCTGTTGGTTTGGTGTACCTGATCAATAGGGTCTCCCGTCAAAACGTTTTTTTTTATTTCCTTAACAAAAGACTTCTAAAAAGTTGCGTAATTTATAGTAGACTAGTAAATCCGCCCTCGCTTCGCTTCGGGAAACCAGTCCCTTCAAAAATCTCTATAAATTTTAACAAATTATGTTATTCCGATGTCTAAGCTATATTACTGCAAAGTTTCATGAAAATCCGTTCAGTAGTTTTTGCGTGAAAGAGCAACAAACACACATACATCCTTACAAACTTTCGCATTTATAATATTAGTAGGATTACTAAAGAAATTGAAAAGTAAAAATAAACTACATCTTTAAGACCCCTACCGGTCTTCAAAGTTTTGAAAAATCGTCAATTTTATGGTCTAGATACCCAAGGATACGCAGATGACTTGGTCATAACCATACGTGGAGGATGCCCAAGCACGGTAGCAAGCAAGCAAGGTAAGACACATCTTACCTTATGCAAGCAGCTTTATATAAAGTAGAACGCTGGTGCAGCAGTATCGGGCTTAATGTAAATTTATTAATTGCTAACAAAACGTTAATTGTACCGTTTACATGGAGAAGGAACATAATCGATCTCCACAACGTCTTCCTGTTCGGAACCACAATACCGTTCTCAAAAGAATTAAAATACCTAGGGATCACAATGGAACATAGGCTTACTTGGAACCAACACCTAGCGCAGGTGAAAAGGAAAAAATCGCTCTGGGAACGTGCTGCCGTCTTACAGGCTCCAGATGGGGCTTGAAACCCAAACAGGTGCAATGGACTTACACGGCTATTGACAAACCCATTGTGACCTACGGATGTATAGCCTGGCAAAAAAGTCGACCCAGGCGACTTGCATCAGAAATTTAACAGCACCCAAGGCCTAGCCTGTCGGATGATAACTGGAGGTCTAAAAACTACTCCCATAGCAGTAATGGAGGCCGTTCTCAATCTCGAACTTCTTCACGTCCTTGCTCAAAAAAGGCGAGGGCAGCTATACTCCGGGCCGCAGAGGGAGGAAAGCAGAGCTGGAAATCGAATGTCATGAGGAGAATTTACGAGGACCTCATGACATGCTCAGTAATGGCTATGCCTAGCGACGCCATGTATAAACAACTAAATATCAATAAATTTTTCGCAGTAATTATACCGCAACGGGAAGAATGGGACGATGCGGTACCGAAACCCTTGAGAGGAGGAGACAAACCCAAGATAAGACTGAATACAAACTGGGGCGGTATACAACCGTATTCCATGCAGAACTTTACGAGATAATTGATTGCTTGCACCAAAACCTGAACAAAGGTTACGTTAATAAACGTATAAGAATACTATCCGACAGCCAGGCAGTGCTTCTGGCCCTAAAGTCTGAGATAGTCAACTCCAAATTAGTAGTACTACGGTATCCAAGCAATAAACAAACATAAGGGTATACGAGGAAATGAGAGGGCAGATGAACTAGCAAGGAACTGCAGAGGCGCCCACCATAGGTCCCGAACCCCTGGTGGGTGTATCAAAGACGACAACTCGAGCTGTTCTTAGGGCATTAGCCCTGAGACAGGGCGTTAAGCAAAGACCCTCATTGCTAGATACTCGCGAAATACTCAGATAAAGTGCTCAGCCTAAGCCGGACTGAGATTCGAATATTAATTAGGCTGCTCACTGATCTTTGCAGACTTAACAAACACCTACACACAATAGGTTAAGTAACACTGCAACATGTAGATTCTGTGGTGTGTGTGGCAGAGGAAACTTCCATCCATATCCTCTGCGAATGCATAGCAATTACCCACTGTATGATTCTTATATTGGGTAGGCATTTTACACCCGACCAAATCAAGGACCTAGACCCTAAAAACATAATATAACGGTTCGCCCAGACCGTAGGAGTAGGAGACCAGATCTAATTTCAATGGGATGGCCACAATAGATAGGGAATGGTCGCAGTGGCCTCACGGAAATACTTGTTTCCCGTGGCCTGTATCACCAAATAATAATAATAGGGGTCTTTGGTTATAGAAATTCAAAAAAACGTTTTGACAGGACATCTTACTGATCACCTCTGTTTCAAATCCCCTCGATTATTGGGTTTTTCTCTGAACAAAGTTTGAAGAAAGTTAGTTGACGAAGTGAGCGAATATCATATAACTAAACATAACTTGTTACTTTGGAAAAATAATCGAACAATCAAACCCAACAAAAATATTTATTTGATTTAGCTTTTGGTTCTGTTTGGTTTCTTGTCTACATTATGTAAAGCTAAAACCCGATAAGTGCAGATAGTGGTAACTGCCTTTTAGCTGTTGGGTAATTTTCGTTGATATCATTGGACACTTATTACCAATAAATAGCTTTATTTGGTTTGAGCGGGAAATAAAAATATTATATATCAAGTTAACACATTTTATTGGGTTCTAGTTTTAAGCTATGACTAAAAGTGGTCACTTTATTGGGTTCTTACATCAAGTAATTTTCTTTCTACTGCGAATTCCACTAAATGGATTATACCACTGGAAAGAGCGTCAAAAATGCATTATGATGATTAAATAAAACGATTTTTCATTTTTCGGCACTTATTGGGTTTTAACACTATACCCTCGAATTTTGAGAACAAATCGTTCATGGAATTAAGATTATGCTTGCGATACGAAAACTCCCGAGTTAGATTCCCATACCGGGTAGATATTTATGTGACAAATAATTTATTTTTCCCGAGTCATAAGTGTCATTAATGCCTCATTTGTGTATACATATCACTGGCAACGCAAAAATAGTACTAGGAGAGGGTTGAAAAATATAAGTACAGTATGGCAACCTACTCTACTATTTACTATCATCCCGCTATTAAAATAATCAAAGTTACAAGAATATAAATTATGAAAAGAACCATTCTAATAGAATTTAAAATAAAAACGTGCAATTTCAAAATTAGAAATACTTTTCATTGAACTGTATGTTTTTTGTTATTCCATAAAATTTTAATAAATTGTGTAGATGTCGTCTCACTCTCCAGTCTCCTTTTGACTTTGTCGTTTGTCCTAAATTGGGTAATAAAAATACAAGCTACTTGGATAATTACTTAAGGCACTATAAAATAAACATTTTATTGATTACACTTTTAAAAGCACATCAGCATCGAAATGCCTAAATAAAAGTCATTACTTACATAAAAACAGAAGCATTATTTGATAAAAACATGGACGAATACGGACGAAGCCGAGCAATCTATGATAAAAAGAAGACCAATTTCCCAATTGGAATCAAAAGTTCTCATTGTTCTGCATAAAGGTTTTCTGCGTCTAAAATTCACAACGATACGAGTATGAATTTGGAACAAGGCAAAAGCTTAAAATTCCATTACTCAATTCGGTCACCACATTTTTATTTGAGTTATTTTGATTTACGCCCACCCGCTGCACTGGTAAAAGTTTGGTTTTTCAATTTTAGCTGAAACAATATCCGTATATTTCGAAATTGGGAGTTGAGATTCGCGTAGACAGAAATTCTACTGACTTTATTTAAATCTCACGAAATGAATTTCGTATTGAAAATGCAATGTTACATCGGATTTTAGATAAAAATCTTGTTTTATTTAAACCGAAGACTCCTTTTGTTAGGGTGGATGACTGAGCGACGTAAGAAGATAAAATACAAATGTGAAAACCAAATTAAACATTTAATATTTTCTGCGTGATGCGCTTAGAAACTGACAGACAAATTCTAAAAATAATATTTTTTGCTTCAATTGGCCTTACCCAGAACTACATGCAGGTGCTAATCACCAACACGCTAAAGTATAATTTCCTAATTGAAGGGCGGCGCTTGACTGCAACCTAATCTTATAATTTTATACTTATTGAACATGTAATGTAGTTCCGTTTGCTGAAGCATGCTAACTTGATTTCCTACTCACAGAATATTTATGTCGTTGCTTACACACGGGGTCTTCAAGAACTGTTGAATTTATCGGAATACACAAAAGCGAAAGATCACTCGTCAAGAAATATAAAAAATCGCTTTACTTAAAAAGATGTAATTTGGCAGAGAGGTAGTTTATAATACGCGCTAAGAACTAGGTTTTTCATATTCCACCCTTCTTAAAATTTTTTTTAAAAGGCTTTTTATTAATAAAAAATATTTAAATCGGGAAAATTTCTGAAAAATTCCGACACCAAATTGGCTACTAGCACCCAACATGCAAGGTCTTAAGCAACCAAGGTCCAGTAAAATTACAAGAAGACGAGAACCACTAATGAGTTGAAGCAACGCATTAACGAGTAAGGTCACGAGACAGCGGCAATGAGGGCTGACAGGCCGCTCCAACATGTTTGGCCTTTCACAGCCGTGTCCGGCCAAATATTTACGTTTCCGGCGTGTCCGGATTTCGTTAGGCTTTTGGTTCACCTCGCTCGCTCGTAACTGCGGAGTGAACGAGGTACCGTATTTGTTTTTCAATGTGTGGCTTTAAAAGAACATTCGACTTTTAAAAAGATTATTTCAGTCTTCCAGGGTATAATTTTTTCAGGGTATAGCTTTCGTTTACTTAGGTCTGGCAAACCTTATTTTAATTTAGGAAAAGAACATCTCATGGTCGTGCTCCAATTGCTCATGTTTGGAGCTTATAAATATGTTCAAACTTTAACACCATGATTCAGGATGTAACTTTTCTGACGCTTAAATATAGAACAGTAGAATCGTGTATCCAGCCACTGATCCAGGCGGATGCAAATCTCCTAGCCCTAATAAAACTAGTACTAGTACTTCATACATCAGCTGCGCCCCTGCTCCTACATGGTTGCCCTCGTGAGCAGAATATCCGTTTAAGAATACGTAGCCAGAATACACGTTTAAGGCCGTTCTCACACAACGCTATTTATTAGTGTTATATCCCTAGCCGGCAGGGGATGAGAGTCCAAGGGATGTACTTGGGAGAACACAATAAAAAGCAGTCGTCTGTTAATCGCATGTAATTCGAATGAACAAAAGATTACATTCTACCTACATTATTTGCATAATGTACCCTCAATATATCACAATTAGCTATGCGACTCCGACGCAAGCCACAGTTCGCCGACACTGACAGTGTTCACTGACAGGGTCGCATCGTAGACGCGTCACCTCGTGTGCGGAACTTGGTGAATATATAGGGCGTGGACTCACAAGCAACGCATATCATAACTGGATGAGATCCTAAGCGCTTGTATGTGAGAACGGCCTCAACAGTATCAATCTAAAGGTGCTCCCTCACCGCGAGCAATCGCGCGAAATGTAACATTATTTCAATTTGGAGCATTTTTATTACAATGCGATTAAGGTACATTTGATGGCATTGATTGGAACGTTACATTACACGCGAATGTTCGCGGTGAGGGAGCACCTTAAGATAAGTAGGTACCTAGGTACCGACCAACTACAGATGGCAGTAGCAAGACAAGAGGGTACTCACCGTGAACAGTGAGCTCGGAGTCCCGGTTGAGCTCGTACAGCCGCAACGCCTCGTCCAGCTCCAGCTGGGTCGAGATGGTGCACGGATCGCCTTCCTCGTCCACCCACTTCATTGTGAACACCTACAAAAAAATTTAAATGATAATCGTAACTCTTAACCCGGAGCTTCGAGGAGGGTGTTGTTTTCTTTCTTCACTTAATATCAGGTGGGATTGATATGAAGCGTTAACTTGCACAATGTAAAAAAAGGACAGTACTTATTGAGTGAATATTTTTAAGTGATTTTTTATTAGTATAATTATCTCCACTTTTCATTGCTTAAACGTCTATTCTCTTAATCGTGAGATTCCACAATATATCGTTAATCAATCTCGAAATCCCAGGACTACAAAAATGGGCCAGATTTGAATTGAGTAATGGTTACCCATTACCATTAAACCATTACTCAATCAACAATGCTTCGCTTTAATGACTAAAACGACCTGTGAGCCTGTGACAATCATTACAACTGAGGTGTACAGCTACGCATTTTTCGATGAAATATTAAATCGTTGTAATTCGTAATGTTCTACTCCAGGTATACTCAAGGTGTGCTTCGCGGGCCCTAGGGGTTCGCCAATTAAATCGCAGGGTTCACGATTAAACATCGTATGGGAGATAGATGGATTTTCAATGCAGTGTGATAAATTTAAAATAGGAATCGTGAAACTAAAACGTTGAGCACCCCTGGTCTACTACGATACGTCCACCGTATCAAATCCATACATTTATGCAGCAATTGAAATTACTTAACATAATGCAGTAGGAAGCAGACAAAACGGCGTATAAATCAGTTTTGTTGGTTTCCGCTGCGGCCGTGCCAGGCGGGACACTGCGGGTCGCTTCGCGCGTCACTGCGACATTATTGTGTGCATTATTCTCAATTCATACCAATGTTTAGGCAACTTACTACTCGACGACTTGGTCGATAACTAGTGATAGACAGTCGACATGAATTTAGATTGTAAGAGCCTTCTAGTACGTAACTGGAGTCTAGAGTAACCTTCACATTGCATTGTGTCCAAAGGATGAGGAGATAGTCCTACGTCCTTCTTAGAGAATGCCGGGCTTTGTTAGTCTAAGTTACCATACTGGTTGATTTCTTGTGGTCTCCACACATTACATTAACTCAACTAAAACACAACTTATGAACTCATAGGAAAACATTGAAATATGACCCTTGTTTAATAGTCCAATTTCTTTGAGTGGTAAACCAAGGTACCTACCTACTATTCTTGTTAAGAGTTGTCAAATGTATTGGAGCTAGGAACATGTTACTCTTAGTGTTAAAGACATACATAGCCCCTCTACATGGTTTTGTTAGCTTTTAACAACAGAGGCAAGATTGGCTTATAAATATAATTTCGAAATTATGGATAAGCTATATGTATTTGTACCAAATTAAAGGTGATTTATTTTACTCAAGTTGAGGCCCAAAATATATTTCTGGGGATAATTAAATTAAAATATGGTATATGTATTACCCATAGGGTGTTTGGCTTAAAGAAAATCAAAATGTGGAATATTGTGGTGCCGTCTATTAGATGTATTGTCAACTTCACAATACCTTTAGTTGTTTTGTCTTGACATTGAGTTATGTGAAATGAATTCATATAGTTAATTTAAGTTTTCTAAGATACAAATTAATTGACCATGATCAATTAAATTAACAGGCACTCATAGAAGGCTTATTTATATCATATGTGACCAAATCATCCAATGTTAATGTTATGATACCATTGTTACCACAAAAAAATCTTCGCTCAGAAGAAAAACTTGATAATTTTTTATCACTGCCACTAATGGATTTCAGATTAGAATATAGTAATAAAGAAAACAGTTATTCAGTTTATAAATAGGTTTCAAACTATGAAACCACATTATGTTTAAATTTAAACACTACCTGATGGTAGATACCACCATGCACCTGTTAAATTTGCTATGAGTGGTGCCAAGTATGGCCACCTCTATAGTTGAGTCATCGATCAAACCAAACTGTCTATCTATCCGCCAAAACCAAAGTATTTATGCTCACAGTTCAATTTAGCTTGTAAGAACAATTTACATTTTTGGACATTTATGGCTAACGCTGTCAATCTTAAATGTACCTTAATCGCATTGGTGGAATGCTGGCATGTACTACATAATTCTAATATATTTATTTATATTATAATATACCTGATCAGGCATAAAGCGACATATCGCTATCATTTCCTGAGTGAACTCTTCAAGGGTGATGTTATGGTTGATGTATGTGATCATCACATCACCACTGTACACTGTCTTCACTCGAACATCATTAGCATGATTATCCTGTCCCACCAGTTGAGTCGGCATCATGACAAATTTCCCTGTCCTTTTATTAGAAATGGTCCTGTAATAGGAAAAAAAGATACATAAATAGTTGTGCTTAAATATTGTTTTTATTGAAATCTCTTACATTATGTCTAAGCTACATTATTAATGCTTAAGAGCCAGTACTAAAAGTACTTAGATGATATTGATGCCTTTATTATGACTGATTTTTATAGGTGATAGTGACGAATTACCTAAAGGTGGCTTTGTATTTTGTATGATTAATTGGATACATACATAAGATTGAATATCCTAAGATACATATCTTTAGAAATCCAAACTTTATCCTAGTCTCCAGTTTATGTATCCAAAAAGAGAACCTAAGAGATTGCAGCTACACAAATGCCACCTATTTCTTCAGTATCGTTGTGATTTCACAAGTTTTCTATGGTAAATAGATTCTAACACAGATAGCCAGTATGTGAGTAAGCAGCTTGGCCATACGAAAATAAACATCTTTATCTTATCTTTCTGCTAATCTTATCTTCATCTGGTTCAAGCCTGACAAATTTTAGTACTAATGAAGCCCAAAGCTTACTACAACCAATATGCTACTTAATCAGAATAATCTCACACAATACTACATACAACTATATCTAATTATCTCAATTAATTACTAAATACACAGGTGTCCCATAAAAAAGTTCTACTTGTAAGATTACTGTGTTATTACAATTGATCTATGAATGCTACATTCCATTCATAAGTGATGCAGGTGTGCAGAAGCCACTTTTTATAATGTATTCTAAGATAAGGTATTTTTAAACAAAGCTGTGTTGTGATACATCCTACTCTTTGTCTAGACAAATTGAGCTCAGTGCACAATGCAATACCAATGAAATAGTGCCTGAAATGAAACTTCCTACATCTAAAGGTTAAATAATAGATATTGAGGACTAAGCTGTAATAGTTCCCGGCTAAATAATAATGAAAACAAAGCAGTTGCAACACATTGTACAAATCACTAATTATGAACCCAATACTAAACTGTAAGGTTTCTTTGCATAACCTATTGTGTAATTGTCGACAATGAAAACATTACAGATATCCGACAGCCACTGTGAGGCACTACGCCGAGTAGATAGGTAGTGTACTTCCCGTTTGGGAGTGTATAGTAGCCGTTGAGGTATATTATCATGGGTAACATTCCCATAACATGAATCATTTGCATAGGCACAATTAAAAGTTTGTATGATTCCGAGTCTTAACTAAGAAGAACTTATTCGTTTCACTATTGCGATCACTGTTCCATTTATAAAATTGTTAAAATATTAACTTACAATAATCTTTTACTTGCAAAGTAATATCAACAAAAGTTTGACACAACAACATTTCATAGATAGAACCTAAGTATATTCCTATCTCTATGGATAGAACTGACAATGACAAACTGACTGACAATTTGAAGGAAAAGGAAACAGGATGGACAACAAAAACAATTTCGCTGAAAATATCCGACACTCCGAAACTATATCGAACTTTGTTTTACATGTGTATTTAGGGGTAGTGTGAAAGAGATAGCTACATCTGTTAGCACAGAGAACAAGCGATAAAAAAATAAAGGTGTGAAGTGCACTTTCGTTCAAAACTTGACTCATAAATGAAAAATAATAATAATTAACTTTATAAATATTAGTGGTATTTATTTTCTGAATTAAATACTTCTCATTAATTATAATTTATATGACATAAATACTTAATTTAATCATACTTTCATTCTTAAATACATGTCTTCCATAGACATTTCAATACTTAAGTCTTGTTTATATTTTGCAATCAGTTTTTTAAGTTATTATATTCTCAATCGTGCTTAAATAGCCTATAAATTATTTCCTACCTTACTACTGTTCTTTTTAATTTAAATCAAATTGAAATTACTTTGCCGAAATTGGGTCAGTGAAGTGAAAAGACACTAATTTCCGAGCGCACAACTGTATGTCAAATTAGGACTGCACTGACGATTTTGTAGTTCTACGAATTTTAGTGTCCAACTGAAGTAAATTGTATTTTTTAGTTGTATTTCAGCAGCTTTATTTTTCTTCCATCCTCCAGAAGCAGAAAGATTACGCTATGGTAAAGTTTGTGACTTTTACACATCCCGTGTAGTTCAACCGAATCTTGATACACCTATTTGTTGTGATGACTAATACACCCAATAATTAGGATAAAGTTATCTTTATAATCCCCCGTATATATAACATTGCAGACAGAACAACAGATGGACTGTGCGCTGGATTTAATGAGGAGGTTACCTCCACAACAAATCGAAAAGAACCTAACAGATTTGATCGACCTGGTCCCCAGTTTGTGTGAAGACTTGCTGTCTTCGGTTGATCAGCCATTGAAAATCGCCCAAGACCGTAGCAACGGGAAAGATTACTTGTTGTGTGACTACAACCGTGATGGAGACTCATACAGGTCACCCTGGTCAAACACATATGACCCTCCACTGGAAGATGGCTCAATGCCATCGGAGAGACTGAGGAAACTGGAAATCGATGCAAACCATGCCTTTGATCAGTACAGAGAGATGTATTTTGAAGGAGGAGTCAGTTCTGTATATTTATGGGATATGGATCATGGATTTGCAGGTTAGAAATTAATTATCTATGATTTAGATGATTCCATTGCTTGGGTGGTAGAATACTTTTACAGTGAGAGCATGATCTCTGCTTCATTTACTATTGGACATTTTTTTATAGCAGAAATCAGTTTAATGTACAGTTGTAATGTTTCCTTTCGGTGCTTCCAGTATGTACTTCTTAATATAGAATTTAGGAGGAAACATCCTTTCAAATCCTACTGCCATAACATTTAACATACCAATATGGTATTTGGCAACATAAATGTTTACTTGTATTTTTATAATGTTTCGGGTTCTCTATACTATACTATATTTGGGGACAAGATTTGTTGATCAAGTTGCATTGATTGCAGTCATGGCTCAACATATTTATACTGTTATAACATACTAGACTCAGATATGCCTTATACTTCTCTATTATGAGTGTGCCAGTTTTGTTTTTACTCAATGTCAAATAAACAACAATCCTACCTAATTTTAAGTGGTGTATCTAACAATAGTGAGCATGTTTATTCAGTTTTACTAACTCTTTTTTTTTTAATACTCCAATGTAAGAAATTAGTCATTTTCTTATGTATGTATGTTAATCATATTATTTTTAATATAATAAGACCTGCACATGTATTTTAATTTTTAATGGATTCATTGTATCAGAAAGGCACTTTTTATATTCTGATTTTAGATTTCACTTATGTTTTGAAATCATACACGAGTTTAATGGATAGTGTGGCTTATTAAATAAGGTGAATAAGTTTATAATATTAAGACCATCCATTTAAATCAAAATCGTTTATTCATAAAGGTATCACTGACAGACTTAATGCACAACATTGTTGTCAAATATCAAGTTAATTAACCAATTATCTTATTTTCGTTTATAGTTCTTACAGATTAAAGCTTGCCTCTGATAGATTGGCATAAACAATCAAATTAGAATGTGGTTTTTTAGGGTTCCGTACCCAAAGGGTAAAACGGGACCCTATTACTGAGACTTCGCTGTCCGTCCGTCCGTCCGTCTGTCACCAGGCTGTATCTCATGAACCGTAATCGTTACACAGTTGAAATTTTCACAGATGATGTATTTCTGTTGCCGCTACAACAACAAATACTAAAACACGGAATAAAATAAATATTTAAGTCGAAATATGGCTTCGACGCTTCAGTGATAAATTAGTTACCTTTCGGTCCAAGAGATGGCATTGCTTGTGGCTACAAAAAACTACAGAAAATATTTAAGCGAGGCTTTCATACAACAAACCAGATTTTTTTGGCGTTTTATACATAATGGTACGGAACCCTTCGTGCGCGAGTCCAACTCGCACTTGGCCGGTTTTAATTTATGTTTTTTAATTATATTATGTCATTGCCAAGTATAGGTGGATCCACTAAAGTAACCAATGATGCAGATTATAATAATGGTAATTTTTCTTCTTTTTAAATCTATTAAATAGAAATTTTTCATATCTCTCCATAGATAATAGATGGATAAAAGTCACACTACATGATTTCACTTATTACAAGCAGCATACATAGCTGCTATAGTGCAAATGAGAAAATAGAAACAATCTGTAATGCAGATGTTGTTTTCTGCGTGTAGTAAATATACCCCATAGTCTAGTGACCCTGCTTGGAGAAGGGTCATTTATGTTCTATCCTGGCCAGGCCAGATATAGATAAAACATAAATATTTGCTCTCTGGTCATGAGTGTTAGTGATGTTATTTTTGTGTTATTTTGTTGTACATGCCATGTCAGCGTAAAGTGTATTAGCATTTACTATTACTCACCAAGGAAGCCATCAAAGCTTAATTGCTTATTTAATGTGCTATTCCAAAGAAATAAAATTTCTGATTGTTCAGCTGGCTTTAAGTATTAGAATTGTAGCTTTTGGAGCAGTGTGGTGAAGTGTGGTTATAGATGGATGAACCTCTAAACTTGAGGTAGAAGAAATAATTGGTACAATTTTAACAATGTTTACGACTCACTGGGACTTGAGTTCTATAAATCATTATTGTAAGCTTTTACCAACAAGAAATTTGTGTAATATTACAGGTGTAATATTGATAAAGAAGGCGGGCGATGGCTCCCAGAAGATCAAAGGCTGCTGGGACTCCATCCACGTGGTGGAGGTAGTGGAGAAAAGCTCCGGCCGCAACGCACACTACAAGCTGACGTCCACCGCCATGCTCTGGCTGCAGACCAACAAAGAGGGCAGCGGAACCATGAACCTCGGTGGAAGCTTAACACGACAGGTATGTTTTGCTGTGTCTGTTTGTTTTGTTTGGTAGTGATAGAATTTGGGTATTTTGTAGTTGTTTTTTTTCACAATGAGTTGAGTTTTAATATATTTACATAGTAGAAAGTGAAATACAATTGCTGGGTACCTATAGGACATGGTACTGTTGAGCCAATAGCCTAGTTGGTAGTGAGTAGTCCTGCTGCCTAAGAAGCAAAGGGTTCTGGGCTCTTTTCTGGATTGGGGCATATATTCACATGACAGATAAATGTTTACTCTTGAGTACTGGGTGTTAGTGTTAAATAAGTTTTTCTTGTTATCATTATTTTTGGCTCATCGATTTTACAATCTAAACACAAAAAACATATTAGAACAGGTGAGCATTTCTCAACTGAAGGTACCTGGTGCCACGGCCTCCTCCAGTGCTCATCAGCAGAGCACACCATAGACATGAGTCATAAGCTTGAACTCAATGATAGAAAGACCAATATACGTCCCAAAATAACATCTTAAAGCTTGTAAAATACAATGAAGATCATGTCTGAAGGCAGTTTTGACAGGTTCTAACCATTGTAATTATGTTGCAGGCCGAGCAAGATTCGGCGGTGAGCGACGTGACGCCGCACATAGCCAACATCGGCCGCATGGTGGAAGATATGGAGAACAAAATCAGGAACACCCTCAACGACATTTACTTTGGTAAATATAAACGTTGTTTTATGATACAGCTATAATTAAACTTTTTACAAAAAATAACATAATAAAAATCAACAATTATAATACAATTCAAAAACAACCCGCCAAGTCGCCAAAATTTATATGAGACCACACGACAAACATGCGAATAAAAAAAATAGAAACGGCAACTGACGAGTAATTTTTGAGTTATCCCTAAGACGGCGTGTTTAATTGGCTTTGTCTATCTTGATGAAGTTTGAATTTCATTACTTGTTGAACTCGGTTTAGTTAAGTGCCAAATCCCATCTGGGTTAAATAGTCCCTGACCAGATTGTATGTGGTTCCAGGTAAGACCAAGGACATAGTGAACGGTCTGCGGTCGGTGGTGCCGGCAGACGTGGCGCGCCAGAAGGCGGCGCTGCAGCACGACTTGGCGGTAGCGCTGCAACGCCGCCACGTCGCGCGCTCCGACTGAGCCGACGCCGGGTAAATATATGTTTAATGCTTCATTCACATATACAGACCCGCAAAGACACGCGCCGGCACAGACAAAACATTCGTGTTGTCGTCTGTTTAGAGTGTATGAAAAAAAATTATTTTGTCTGTCACACACGATGTCTGTGTATGTGAATAATGCTTAATTCTTTAATTGACAATATATGTAAATGATGTCACTTTGTTTGAAAATAGACAAGCATAAGGAGCCCAATCTTTTCCGTTCAAGATCGCTGAACTCCATACAACTTATACCCCAGGGTAGAGGGGTATGATGACAGGGGGTTTCACTAGCCTGACTCCGGCAGCCATTCTCCTAAAGTTAATCATTAAATGTGGCATAGGTACAATTTTTACATTTAGTGTTGTGTTCGACTACGTTGACTGCTTACAATGGAACATAGTGATACCCTCTCAATAAATTAATAAGTGACTAATGGACTGTTTTTCTACTGATTTCACCGTTTTTCAGATGAGGTGGACTTTGGGTGAATTTGAATTAACAACGACGTTAGATAAATCAAGATGGAGATAAATCGAAAAGTGAAAAAATGTGAATATTGGAATAAATACTAATACATATTTATGTAGCTAAGAAGACGTAATTGTTTGTTGTAATAATTGTAAGGATACAAATGCATCCGCCACGGTGCTTTGTTAAACATTAGTCCATATTGTTCTAGAAATTATTTTGAAGATTATAGAATGTATCATAAGCAATGTGCCTGTTGATTACAGTATAATTTTTGTAATAATTTGATTTGTCTTTGATTTTGTCACAGTTTGTTAGCCCAAATGTAATTCATCTCGATGTTTGCCGTTGCATTTTTATTGCTTTTAGTATTTTTATTGTAAATTAGAAAATTATATTTTAAATTAAGGTTCTGTATAACAATAAGAGATTCAGTATATTATGATAATGTTAGTTATTTTATGAAGGCACCAGCCGACTTGGATGTTACATTAAGCAGATACCTACTGTTCATAATTAATAATCCACCTCAAAGGATGACGTTATCTAATTCCTGTTTTGCAATAGTTTTGAATTGGCCTCTCTAAATAAATGTATATTTAGGTATCTGAAACATGTTTTATTTACCCATTGTATGACCATATTATGTGGTCAATAGGCCTGGTATTTAATGGTCTTTATTATGTGCAACCTGTGTGCAACAGTTTTTATTTGAAAATTAAAATTAAGATTCATTGTAACAATTACTAACAGGACTAACTATAACACACTATACAGTCCCTGTCCAGTGTCCCGACATTTATTAACTAAACTAACTAAAACTGGCTTTTTACAGGCCTTACAGATTATGAAAATGGCGGAAGTGCTTCAACTTCAACCATAGGCTTCAACCCATAGAGATACTTAGACTTCAACCCCATTTTGTCTGTGAGCATGAGTGTTGCAACAACAAAAATAAAAGGAGATAGACTTTGTATGTGTCATGAGAGAGAAAGAGATGAAACTGTTGTTTACATACGTCTGTGTAGTTGTGAAAATTATGTTTGGGCTGCTTATTTTTTATAAGTATATGTAACGCACAGAATGAAAAAATAAAATTAAATAATAAGTACGTAAACAATAGTTTCATCGGTTAGTTTCGCCTTTGTAGAGCGTTGTCCTTACTACAAAATTCTTACCGCCTGGCTTGTCCATAGAACAATATACTGGCTTGTCACTTTTCTTTCGAATTCGGTAGAAGACAGTCGCGTTCACTCATAAATAAGTATAAAGAGTTGTTAAAACCTCCAATGGAACATCAATATTATTATTATATGTATAGGTAATATAATAATTATGTACTTGATAGGGTGCTTTATCAGCTCTTAATAGATATTGCACATTTAGTGCAATGTGCGAGAGAGAACGCTCTACATAGCCGTATTTAACCGATTATTTCTTTTGGGATAACGATGTGCATTATTTCTTGCCGGGTACCTACTGTAAGTTTATCTCCTTTTATTTTTGTTGTTGCCAACACTCACGCGCACATAGACAAAATGAGGTTGAAGCACCTTTATAAGCCATTTTTATAAGCTACAAGAAGCTAACTTTTAGCACAAAATAAGGATAGGTAGTACAGAAGTTAAGGTATGTACAGTGCCACAAACTTATCTGACCCGGTGGCCAAAATTGGAACTAATGCAGATGCTATCATAGAGATATTACAATAGAGTGGGTGAGCCATACGGCTGCCCATAAATTGCATTCGCCCCCGGTTAGAAAGAGAAACAACGATAACGGTAATTACCTATCTTTCTCCGACCCCGATGAGCCAGAAAGAGAAAGGTGATTACTAAAGATTTCGTCTCTTTTTATCCTAGGTACGCTCTGAAGCCTCGCCAGAAAGAGAAAGGTGATTACCTACTAAAGATTTCGTCTCTTTTTATCCGAGGCACGCTCCGAAGCCTGGCTTCTGCCCTCTAGTGTAATATCTCTATGCCTACAACGATCTTTTGGCGCGCGGATGACGTGTGGGTGACAGAGACAGCGCCTGACAGGGAAGGCAAACTGTAAGGCGCTGTCTCTGTCATCCTCACATCAGCCACGCGGGCCACGCCACGCGCTAAAAGAGCCTTGTACATGAGCTTAACTTCTGTACTATCCTTATTTTGTGACGTGGCCATAGAAGAGTTTTAGTCTGTGGTTTTATTCTTATCTATTCTATCATTTTATCTGTAAATTTTTGAATGTGGTTAATGTGGATTTTGATTTTTGGATTTGGAATGCAATGCAAATTTATGGAAATTTGGAAATCAACTTATTATGATCAAAGTTGTTGTGATATTATTGTTATACATTTTAATATTTATTCAGTAATAGATTATTCACATTTACATTACATTTTATAATAGATAGAGGGACAGGAGATAATATTTATGTACTAAAAATCTAATGAAACAATTCCTCCAAAACGAAGATTGTTTTGGTGTCGGAATTTGAAAAGGATGACGACGGTTGTGGTAATTTCGGATAATGAAGATGCTGATGATGATTGTGTAAGTTTTAATTAAAGTTACATGTCTTTAAACGTTTTCTTTATGCTTTAAATGTCAAATATAGTTAGGTAGCTAAGTTTACTAACACTTGAGAAATAACTTAAAATATATAAAGTTATCTATGAAATTCTATTTGTCTCGAGCTGAACTGCACTATTCCCTACCATGCCATGCCGTACAGTACTCAAATACTGATCCAGGAAGGAACAGATGGGATTTTCGAAGCCGATTTATAAGGGTACAATAACCTTAGATACTGTATCCAAGATCCATGGAATTGGAGCAACGTCCCTACTTTGTGGCTTACCTGCCTGGTTAGCTACGCATACCCATATAGAGTTACAATTGTTTGATTTTATCAGAGCTATTTGACTTTATGAAACTACCTTACTAATGCTGCTAAAACTGCACATTATAATTATGGTCCAGTTTTAATTGGTGGTTTTTATTAAATTTAGAATAAAAAAATACATAGTGATATCAGGCTTTTGTGTACTTGTAATTGTAGTTTTTCCCTCTCACACTGACTTGTGCTGGATACTATTTTAACAGAGTTATTCATATTATATTTCACTTGAAAATAAACAATGCAATATTTACATATTATGAAATTTAATGTGTAATTTCTTGAATTATTATAACACTTTCTTAAGGCACAGGCATATTTTATGGCAGAGAATGACCGAACACTCTTATCACAATATTTACTCATTCTCTCTTTTTTGTAGCTATGCAAGGGAAGATATGGGTTAGTCAGTTTTTTCTTTTTTAGAGATAATGTTGGTATTTGTTTTTCAGGTGATTGATTCTGTTATAACAGTTGATAATGAATCTGAGTCCAATCTTTATCATGAAGTATGTAAAGAAAATAAACTTTTAGCAGATTTTATCAAAGAATGTCTTAAGTTAGAGAACTCAATAGGTATGCAGAAAATATTGATTGGAGAATTGTTAAAAAACTATCATGCTGCTGATAAAACAGTCAAAGAATCACCAAGATTTCAGAAAAATCTTCGCCGGGCCAATTATCTCTTAAAAATTGACCCTAGCCACAAATTTTCACATATTAAAGATTTATGTAATATATTAAGGAAAGCAAAAGTAAAAAAACGAGTGCCTTTTGTGACATTATCAACATGTCTTGAAGGTAATTAAATAGTTAAGTAATTTATTTATTTTTATTACACTATTATCATTGATTGATTGATTTAACATGGTATATGTTTGTATTAAGTATGTAATTATGTTTTTTGTTTAGACAAAAATTGCAGACCTAATCAGATTAAGCGACAGAGTACTGAACTGTTAGATGGTAAGTCAGTTTTAGTTACTATGGTATGAATTTTTAGGCAACAAAATATGGTAGAAATTTTTTAACATTTCAGTAATTAATGGTACATGTAAAAAGGCGAAGTTGTTTGACAATGATTCACCATTTTCTGAAGCTAATGGCATTAGCTTCAATGATACATGTGATACAATGGATGATAGTTTTGGCATGAAAAGTTGTAGCCAGCAAAGCTCAGAAGAAGATAAACTCTTGGTACCACAGAGGGTTTGCTCCATTGTTCCTACACCTACAGAGAAGAAATTAAAACTCATTGAAAGGAAAATAGCTTACTATACGCAAAGAATAGCTATTTTGGATGAACAAGAAGTAGATGATGACAGTGTTAATTCAGCATACATAAAATCTGAGAGGTAATGACTTTATTTTTTGAATAATACTAGCTGACCGGCAAAGTTGTTTTGCCAAAAATGTTAAGGGTGAACAACCCTTATCACTTAGGGGTATGAAAAATAGATAGTAGCCGATTCTCAGACCTACTGAATATGCACACAAAATTTCATTACAATTGGTGAAGCCGTTTCAGAGGAGTATGGTAACTAACATTGTGACAGGAGAATTTTATATATAAGATTTCTGACAGTAGCTTACTTCAATAAATTTTTATCCATATTAAATTTATTTGTCTCAAGATCATTGTTATTATTACAAATGCTAATATTATCTGTGGTTTATTTATGTGAACTGTTACTGATAATATTATTTACTACAATTTTATTATAACCGCCACTTTTATTCTCCATTGATAAGTTAAATAAAGTGTCCTGAATATAATATTTTTAGTTGGACCCAACCTAATTTTTACTTTGAAACAAGTTTAAATTTTTCTAAAGAGAAAAGGAGGAACCTCACTATTATCTGAATTCTTCCCGTTTGAAGTGTTTGATTTTTTGTTTTATAGATAGAAATAATGATTATTTACAATTTTGCATTCAAGTTCATTACACATAAGTCTGTTCTGATATAATGAAGCAACATTATATAATTTATATGCAAAGTAAAGTGGTCAAGCTCCTTCATATTTTAACATAATTTGGCATTGTTGTTTATTTGTTGTCTTATTGTTGCACTAGTAAATCCGCCCTCGCTTCGCTTCGGGGAACCAGTCCCTTCAAAAATCTCTATAAATTTTAACAAATTATGTTATTCCAATGTCTAAGCTATATTACTGCAAAGTTTCATGAAAATCCGTTCAGTAGTTTTTGCGTGAAAGAGCAACAAACACACACACACACATACATCCTTACAAACTTTCGCATTTATAATATTAGTAGGAAGTAGGATTTTGTTGACACAAAATCCAGTATCATTGATTTTATAGTGATGAATCTGTGTAGATTTTTGTAAATAGTAAGATAGCTTGTCTTTGATATTATTTAAATTAGAATTATAATTACAGATTAAAAATAAAAGTTGTATCATTATACAAGGAAAGATCTGAACTTACTGGAAACCAACCAGTAAAACTCAAGCGGATACGTTTAAAACTGCCCGAAGGATGTCCACCAGGCCCAACAAGGGTTCTGGAGAGATTTTTAAACAGAAACTGCAATAAAGATGGAGACCCACCTTTTCCCGACTTCTGCGATGTTGTTACCTGTGTCACTGAGGCAAATGAGACAGACAATCTAGGATGGACTAAGGCACAAATCATGAATGAAGGTAAGGTTCATTATTTATAATGCTTTGTGATACTTTTACCCCAGGGATTTTGAGTGTCATAGTTGGGTCAAACAAAGACCTTAAAGATATTAATTTATCAAACAAGGTTTCCAGATAATGGCAAAAAAATATTTATTGTTCACTAGTTAACACCCTCGCTTCGGGAAACTTAAATGTTACTCCTATTTCAGGCTCCTAAGGGGCTCGTTTATGTAAAAAAAAACTAAAAAAATTGGTAACCTATGTTTGACCCTGCGTCATTAACTACCTCGAAATCGCGTATGTTGTTTAGATTTTTCAAACATTTCGATTTTTCCTCTATTTCAACCCTTTAGGGGTTAATTTTTAAAAAAGTAGCCTTTGTGTGACTATGAGTCTTCAAGTATTTTAATTCTGAATTCCATCCAAATCGGGCCGGTGCTTAATTCGTGAAAGCGTCACAGACAGACTTTCGCAGAAAATATGACCTATGTATCTTATAGCGACAGGAAAAGGGTGGAAAATGCGAGTGACTGATGGGTGGATGGATGAATAGGTAGGTGAATGTGATACCCATGTAAGCTATGTCACTGGGCTGGGTGCATCTACTGTCATCTACGTCTTCACTTCATATCAACTTATACTACCTATTACCTATGTATGAATTTGCATTCCTGACAAAGGCCAATGCTCCTCTTGCACCCTGCTTCCAGCGCCCATGGATTCAGCGGGCGGTTCCCCTAAGCAAGTAACATTTCTATTTTAATTAGATCATTTTAATACTTTTTACAGCATCTGCACTGTTCACTTTATGCGGCCGAGCATTACAGAAACGTCGTCAGAATCAAGAATATCGCGATTTACTGTACAAAGTCAAAATGGAGGATCTCGACAGGGACCCGGCTGACGACGACCCTCAATTGCTCGCTAAGTTAGAAGCGAACAAACGCATTGCTGTAAAGAAAGAGTCTGAAATATTGGAGAGGTAATGATAGTTTTTAAAACTCATATTCTATAAGTGTTTTTGAGCTGGTATGAACCTAGAGTTCATTCGGGGAAGAACCATCATTTCTACGGCCATAATAATTGCTTTAACACCTTGAGGGTTCTGGATAGAAAGGTGTGAGCCGGTTTCACTTTTTTAGAGACGACTCAAGGGTAGTAACGAATCTGCGAAGGAATTAGAATGAGACTTGAATCTTATACTCGGTCAGTCACAGTACGATCCTATCTGATGTTATGTGGCCATGTAGCTCTTAGAGTGCGTACAGATCATGGAGCAAATATAGAGAGGAGACGTTGTATGTACATTTTTCTATGAAAGATCGCGTGACGATTTGCGGGGCGAGGGGGATAAAGAAATGGGCGGGATAATCGACTTTACTACGTAGTTCAACTATCTCACACTAGATGGATTTTAAATACGGCCGTGTTTTTGTTGTTGTAAGTAGTTGTCGATAGATGGCGCTGTTTACAAAATGATTATAAAAAGTAGAAAAATAATATTTTGGTGGTAAAAATTCTTTAGGAATTAATGTAGGACGAATTTCAGTACGTATGATTATCAAGATATTTTAAGGAATCAGAAGTGAAATACTTTTAAAAAAAAATAATGTTTATTCGTAAATAAATTTAACAATTATTTTAACAATACTTTTAAGAACAACAAAAATCACATTTATACAACCCGACAACGTAATTACAACTTTCTAACGTTATTCCGGCATAGTGACGCCTTAGAAGGTTGAACGGAGACTGTGTCCCTGTTTGAGAGGTGTCTTCTTTTATATGCTTGGGGTGGGTCACTGGCGCCACCTTTCCGACTGTCATGCTACACATCTTACACGGCTTCTCCTGACTCTCTGACGCCTCTGTCAGATTATTTGGTTCATTCCGATGAGTTAGCGTCAGATCTTGAAGTTGACCCAAGCTGATCCACTGGTACATTTACATCAGGTCTTGAGGATGGTCCAGGCTGGCTATCACCGTGATTACTTCCATCACCACCATTACCATCATCGTCATCGTAAGAGGCTGGAAGAAATTAAGAAGTTTATAAATTGTACGGAAGCTAAAAACACTAATGTTTGTTAGTCATGTTAGTTAGCATCAGCATAATTCATAACATTGTTAAAACGCTAATATAAATTGAACAAGCTTGAAAACATGCATCTATGTAAAAAAACCCTGAGTTCTTACGCAACTCAGAGACAAGTACTAGTTTCACACTACAGGAATTCACTCGCAGTGGAAACCAACAATGCACTGTAGGATAAAACGCTCACAGTGATTGTTATCATTGCAGGATAAAACGCTCGCAATGACATGCACTGTAGGTTAAAACGCTCACAGTGACTAACCGACATACGTACCATCAAAGAAGGCAGTACAAGTTTCAGGGGTCCATTCACCTCTCCATGGTACCATGTATTGTGCGGCAGCGTAAGTTGTCTTCCCATATGCCCCAGCGAGCAACTTTAATTCGTAACGATCGTTAGGAAGAGCCTTCACGACCTTGTAAGGGCCCCTCATGCCAGGGTCTAGTTTACCCTGAGATTGACTATACTTGATGACGAAGACCATGTCATCCTTGCGGAATTCGCGAGGTTCACGTCTGTCCGTATTAACAAGTTCATCCTGACGAGCTTGGTTCGTGTTCAACCGTTCGGCCGTCCTCTGTCTTAACATTTCCCGACGACCCTCGCGGTTAGACATAGCTGGACTGATGGCAACATCTCGTATCAATGCCCGGATAGCAGGCGTGGCGCTTTCGCAACCAACTAATAAATTAAGAGCAGAGGCTTGGGTTGTTTTCTGCTTTGTTAAATTTAAAATGAGCTGAAGCTGCCACAGGTCCTCAGCCCATTCACATTTCCTGTGGTTAACTGCTATTCGCAGCATGTTGAGAACGGTGCGGATGTAGCGTTCTGCTTGACCGTTGGCATGATGCATCTCAGGCGTAATGTGGTGAAGTTTTATGCCTATAACCTGCATCCATGATGTAAAACTTGCTGATTCGAACATTCGCCCTCTATCCGATATAATTAACTTTGGCGTACCAAACAGCGAAATAACAAATTTAAAGACTCTTTCAAGCTCACCGAAGTCTTGGCGGCAAATAGGTGTTAACAGACAGTACTTAGTAAAAGCATCAACTACGATCATCACATATTTGTATCCTTTAGATTGAGGAAGAGGTCCGAGTACGTCCACATGTAAGGTATCAAATGGAACATTCGGTTTTTCCCAAGACGTTATAGGTTGCAAAGGTGCGCGTGGTACACGCTTATGAGCAATACACGTTATACAGTGAGCTATGTATTTAGTGGCAAAGGACCTCAAGCCAGGAAACCAAAAGTGTCTTAAAATTAAGTCAATCACTTTATCGGCATTTATGTGGCTATGCTCGTCGTGAAAGACGCGGAGCAGACTCAAACGATGTCCCTTCGGTATATAACATAATAGTCTTGGGTCATCACCCACTGGTCTATAGCGATAGTACAAAATATCATTTTGTTTTACGTACCTTGTGGGGTCAAGGTGTCCCTGTTCTAACGCCTGGATCAGGGTCTGAGTCTCCTCATCGCCTGCCTGAGCTATTTGAGCCCAGCTTTTAGGCCGTTGAATATTATTAACAAAATTACAGGGGTTACGGCTTAGATAGTCCGCGTGGGGCATCATAGTTCCCTTGCGGTACAAAATACTGAAATTATAATCCTGTAGGAAAATCCACCATCTTGCCACACGTGGTAACAGATCTCTTTTATTTTGCGTGGCCTTCAATGCATTACAATCCGTAACAACAGTAAAATGTATGCCAATTAAATAATGTCTAAAATGTTTAAGAGTTTTAACTACCGCCAAGGTTTCAAGTTCATAAGAATGATATTTTTGCTCAGCACCCTTTGTAACCTGACTATAATAAGCTACAACATGACGGTTACCATCCTTGTGAACCTGTTGTAAAACTGCGCCATAGCCCAAGCTACTGGCGTCTGTATGGACTTCAGTTGCGAGGTTTGGATCAAATATCACGAGAACAGGTTCGCTGATCAAGATATTAATTATTTCTTGGCGAACGCGTTCCTGCTCATCACCCCAACAAAATGTTGTATTTTTTCGAGTTAGATTCGCGATGCAGGCAGTCCTTGTCGAATAATTGGCGATGTATTTACGAAAATATCCCGCTAACCCCAAAAATTGTCTGACTTGTTTAGGGTTTTGTGGTGTAGGAGAATTCACAAGGGCTCTAACTTTACCTGGGGCTGGTTTCACCTGTCCGTTTGAAATCACGCGTCCCAAATACTCTATCTCGGTACATAAGAATGAGCATTTCTTTAAGTTAATTGAGAAGCCAGCCCTTGTAAGAGTAGACAGTACCTCATCCAATACCTGCAAGCCTTCTTGAACGGAAGAGCTGAGAATTAAGCAATCGTCGATATATACCAACACCTTTCCTTCGTCAATAAATTCACGTAAAGTTTTACTTATGATTCGTTGATATACAACCGGTGCATTAACCAGCCCATAAGGCATTTTGACATACTCGTAATGAGATTCGGCTGTTACAAAACCTGTAAATGGTATCGAGGCTTCATCTAACCGTATCTGATGGAATCCGGTTGCCATGTCCAAAGTGGTAAAATATTTCACTTTACCCAATCGATCGATGTGGTCATCTATGAGGGGTAATGGGAATCTATCCTTCACGGTGATGCGATTCAAGGCGCGGTAGTCGACGCACATGCGGTCGGATCCATCCTTTTTCTTTACCAGCAGGACTGGGCTCGAATACGGCGACTCCGACTCACGTATAATGCCTTTAGATAAAAGGTCCTTAATTATGTTACGTACCTTCAATTTTTCGTCGTGTGACATCTTATAAGGCCGGTAATATACCGGTGTGTCACTGGTCAGGCGTATGTGCATAACGCCGGTGGTGACTGTAGACGTTGCTGTGCCTGAAATCATGAACGGATCATATTTTTGTTTAATAGATACCAACGTTTTGTAGTCGTCCCCAGTCACAGACGTTTTTAGAGGAAGCTGTTCATCCATTTGCACCGCTGAGATGGATAGTGGTTTAGAATGGTGAATAATTCGCTGTGAATTTTTAGTTCTTACGTATGTCACACCTTCACGGTTAAGGACATCCGTCCCTATTATTACCGGAGCATTCATGCATTCCTTTGGCACCACCAACAAATCCACTTCTAGGGATATATCTTCCAATTCAATGACAAGGGTTACGTAGGAATTGACATACGTGACTGATTCACCAACCCCCTTAAGTTGCTGGTGGGTAGGTTTTTCTTCACATGATAAATATTTTACCACACACGATGATATGAGAGACACACCTATAGCGCCGGTATCTATTAAAACATCCACCGGTATACCTTGAATTACACCAACTACTGCATCCTGTTGTTTGTTAGAAATATTCTTGCAAAAGTTCACATCATTTTTATTACGCTCTTGTACACGTTGCTTTGCAAAACACGTAGTAATCTCATGGCCGATCTTTTTACAGTACGTACATGTAGGACGTGACCCTTGGTTTCTACTCTGCTTATTTTGTTCAGAGCTGGCGGTAGTGGTTGGGCCCGTCGCACTGTTACTTTTCAACTTCCTCGGGCAAATGGCTAACCTATGCCCTTCCTCACCACATAAAAAACATCTGCGCCTATGAGGTTTAAAGGGTTTCTTTGTGCTACCCTGATGAAGGGCTGGGTGACTACCAGCACGACTACCCGATGCCGCGAGGTTGGCGGGCTTAGTAAAAGTGGAGAGATAATTTACCAGGTCATTAGGTTTAAGGTGCGCATTTATAGCGGTTGCCTTCACATGCGGGTCCGTAATGCCGCGTAGAACTATGGCAGTAATTAGATCGTCACTGAGGCCTTTGACAATTCGCAGACGCAGGAGAGATCTGCGCGCATAATCGGCGTAGGTTTGATACTTATCTGAATCCGTGGACATAACCTCGAATAGTATGCCTGCAATGTCTATTTTCCTTACACACAAACATTTGAAATCACTCTTGAAGTTGCTCCAAGTGCGATCATTTGACACCCATTCGTCGAGCCATAATTTAGCGTCACCCTTCAGGCAGTTTCCGATACGGGAAAGACATTCTCGGTCATCCCATCGGTTGAGAAGCTTAGCCCGTTCTACCTCACTGAACCATGCATCTACGTCATGAAGGTTGGGGTCAAAGTTAGAGACATAATATTTATGGGTACCAACTTGCTTCAGCGACTCGATCGCTTGCACGATCTGCTCCGTCCCATTATGCTCAGTCAGTCCTACCGTTTGTGTGCGTGACTCCAAAGCGCGAAGCCGCAACATGACGGTGTCCCATGATTCGCGACTGCGGTACTCACGACTCCGACTTCGGCTCCTCTCATCGCGGCGGTGAAACCCTCGATGATCACGGCTGCGGGCGTCGTTGCGATCGTCACGACTACCATGTCGCGAGTGTCGCGGCGAAGTGTGACGCGATATGCTTCGCGAACGTTGCGAGAATCGCAACGGAGAGTGACGCGATATGCTTCGCGAACGTCGCGAGTACCTTTCATGAAAACGTGGACTTTCGATAACACGTGTTCGAGATCGTGTGCAACGCGGTGGCGTGTATTGCGAGCGTCTTTCGCGTGAACGCGAACTCCTACGGTAACGTGTACGAGATCGCGAACGGGATAGATTGTTCATTTTATTGCAAATGCAAGCGAATTTATAAGAACAGTGAAAAGGTTATGTAACACTTTGAACTGTACTATCAACGCGAAGATTTTAACGTGGGAACGCGGGAGGTATCCCACTTCTGATTTAAGGAATCAGAAGTGAAATACTTTTAAAAAAAAATAATGTTTATTCGTAAATAAATTTAACAATGATTTTAACAATACTTTTAAGAACAACAAAAATCACATTTATACAACCCGACAACGTAATTACAACTTTCTAACGTTATTCCGGCATAGTGACGCCTTAGAAGGTTGAACGGAGACTGTGTCCCTGTTTGAGAGGTGTCTTCTTTTATATGCTTGGGGTGGGTCACTGGCGCCACCTTTCCGACTGTCATGCTACACATCTTACAATATAATAATTGTTAGCTCTACGCACCTATAGACTACGGGCCCATGTCGAAAATGGGGGGGTCATACGAACCACCAGGTGATGTATATAGGACGATATAAGAGCACAAAATAATAAGATTCAGCACTATGCCGTCACTTGTAAGCTGTCCAACTGAGTGCTGGTAAGAATTCAAAAGTGCAGGTAGAGGGAGTACATTTTGGTCATATGATTCTGTACGGCATTTTCACCATCGATAGATCCATGAAATATAATAAGAAAGCGCGCAGTCCCGTAAAAAAATGGTGAGCCACAAAGTCGGTAAATTTGTTTGATTTTTTGAAAATTCCAGGGTAAATTTAGTCATTTGATCCTGTACGGCATCAGTTTCATGCTGTTTCAATACAGCTTCTAATCCATTATTCGGCAACGCCGTACAAAAATCATGCGACAAGGGGAAAAAATCGAGGGTTGAAACCCCCTCTATTTCCGTGGTCTGGGGGGTGATTTGAAAAAGTACGGCTTCGGTTCCAAAACATTATCTAGCACTCAAAAGTACTATTAAAAATAATGCCGTCAAAAAGTTATTGTTCATTTGAATGTATATTAATAATTACCTTAATTTCATGGTATACTTGATTTATAAAGCTGTAATGTCATTTGACACTGTACGGCAACTTTTTTTTAACATGATATTGTAAAATATAATTGTTGCATAGTATTGCCGTTCAAAAGAAACTGTTCTAAAAAAAGTTATAGAGAAATACAAAAACTGAAATTTGTTAAATTATTGCAGAAGTTTAAATATTCATAGATTAATAGAATATAGCAATTTCCTACATTTTTCCCTTGTTCTAAATAGTATTAAGATACATAAATTAGGAAAAAATGATGCCGTACATTTTAATGCAGACTATATTTTTCATACATTTCGTTCTATGGATTTTTCCTTGAATTTTTTTTTCCCTACAAACCTTTGGACCAACGAAAATGTACGGCATGTAAAAAAATATTATCTGTGCATAAAATACTTTCAAAATAAATTAATTTTATGTTGTTTCAAATCACCCCCCAGACCACGGAAATAGAGGGGGTTGCAACCCTAGAATTTTTCCTCGTGTCGCATGATTTTTGTACGGCGTTGCGGAATAATGGATTAGAAGCTGTATTGAAACAGTATGAAACTGATGCCGTACAGGATCAAATGACCAAATTTACCCTGGAATTTTCAAAAAATCAAAAAAATTTACCGACTTTGTGGCTCACCATTTTTTTACGGGACTGCGCGCTTTCTTATTATTTTTCATGGATCTATCGATGGTGAAAATGCCGTACAGAATCATATGACCAAAATGTACTCCCTCTACCTGCACTTTTGAATTCTCACCAGCACTCAGTTGGACAGCTTACAAGTGACGGCATAGTGCTGAATCTTATTATTTTGTGCTCTTATATCGTCCTATATATGTACATCACCTGGTGGTTCGTATGACCCCCCCATTTTCGACATGGGCCCGTAGTCTACTATGCATTTTTATTTCCCCTGATACAAAGTGTCGCCATCTAACGTCAAGTAGAAATTTATTTGGTGAGCGCCGTCAGTAGACTGACTTAAGGCCACGCCCACTGTGATGACGTCAGGACCTAGTTGAGTTACAGTGCCCAGTTGCTTAGGGCGTCTCCTCTCTATATTTGCTCCATGGTACAGATTATGTAACATATTATATAACTTTACAGATTATGTAACATGTCTTATAACACGTCCACACTATCTAACATTGTTGTCTAACAATGAAACATATAACTAGACACAATGTGTTTTTAATGACATATCGTCCACATTTATAAAACATGTTATATAACTGTGTTTTATAACATATTTTGTTATATAGTCTGTACGCATCATTAGATGTAAAGGACGCTAAGCTCCTTCGCATACGGCGTCGTAGAGGTGTCAGGAGTACACACTTCGTGTGCGGACTTGTTCGACAATGTTCATGTTCTAGTGCTCTCGTCTTACGCGCGGATTACGATACGCTTATGCTACGACGCCGTGTGGGAAGGGGCTAATATTCACTTTTGACTTAAAGACCCCCACATTAGAATCGAACGAGATAATTATCAGCATAAGGTTCGTACATTAATTCACGTTTCTGGAAAAAAAGTGAATTAATAATACATAGTGTGAAAATGTTTCAGATATACTATGCTCCAGTACGCGGCACCGAAATCAAAATCGCAAACAAAAACTTGTGAAACATCAGAAGATAAGGATACTGGTGATATCACTGATAAAATTAAGGCACCAGCGGAAGTAATTGACAATAATCATAATACAGATAATATACTTTCGAGTGTGGATGAAAGCGAAGGCAGCAATTGTACCACATCATTGTACAGTGATATTAATTATAGTCCAACATATAATACACTTATTGATACTGATAATGAGGAAATTTCAACTTGTGCGCCTTCTTTAGAAAATTGTAGTGACAAAGGTGGCGTTTATAATAAAACTGTAGGAAATAATATTAACAGTAATGGTGCCGGTCACATAAATAACCCAGCCACAGATAATAATAGCATTTGTAATAATAACAATGATCCTAAGGCAAATAAATTTAATATGGATAAAAATCAAACATTGCAGATAAATTCAATTAAAAACCAAGTAAATCAGAAGACAGATGAAGATGTTATGAGTAAATTTAAAAGAATGGGAGATAATTATACTCTTACTGTCGAGGTTTTGAGTGATAGTTGATAAATCTGATTGAAAAATCTGTCCAAATTGTGTTCAAATACCCTGTGAATTATTTTAAGTAGGTACTTATTTTTTACATACATATTTTTCAATCTAACTCTATTTTTTACATCACATGATTATAGATTTATGCGAAGGTAGCTATAGTCATAGTTGTGGCCACCATGTGTTAAATTATAATTACTTATAACTGATTATTTCAGCCTTGTATGGATAAGAACGTGAGTTTATTGATTTACTGCATTGAATTAAAAGCATAGAGGTATAGTAAATACAGGAACGCCAGGCTTCCAACCTTTCAACTGCCCATTATTTTAGACACGTTCATGAATTTATTTATTAACCAACCTCAAAAAAGGAGGTTCTCAATTCGGCTTTGTGTTTTTTTCCTAATGTGCGTTTCGTCAGAACTTCGTACTGGGTGAACCGATTTCGATAATAATCTTTCGGCATTAGGTAATGCTGCCGGCTGGTCCCATAAAAATTTGAGCGACATCTGACGGTCACTTTTTGAGTTATTTTCATGTCTGTCTCCCCTATTCTGTTATGCCGACCTCTATGATTTAAAATTCGACTTATAGGCTGCTGCTGAATCATAGTTCGCTGAACACGAGTCACTGTATTATAAATACCGACAGAAGTGTGGTCAATCAGCCTTGATTAACATGGATTTTACGTTCGTTTATTGGTTTACGATACAACTCTTCTAATGCTACGCAGATAAATGCTATAATTTGTTTACCAAGCATCATAATATGTAATTCTTGTAATTTATATTTGTCATTAAGAAACTGCCATAGCAAATTGCTAAAGTTTTATGTAAAAACCTAACCAATAATTGTAATTTCGTATTCTTTGCGAAGTAATAATAATGTAGTTACTCATATATATTTTGTAATGTTGTATTGTAATAAAGAATTTAAATAAATATTTTTTTTGCAAGTGTGGTTTTTGTCTATCTGTAGAGTAGGTACTAGTCACGGAACACAGGTGTCTGTGTTTCGTGGGTAAAAGTAATGGGGGCTTGACCACAAGGATAAAAATAAATTATACAATTTGCAGAGCGCTAACTCAGTGCACTAACTAGTGTTATCATACATTACACTGCCAATCCCGCGTGCGTGAGCAAATCCGCGTGGCACCTGATTTTACACTATGCGATTTTAGCACGCTAGCTCAGTTAGCGCTCTACAAATTGTATAATGTAAAGACCCCATAAACCCGCACTCGCTTCACTTCGGGGAACCAGTCCCTACAAAAATCCCTATTTTTAAGGCTGCGTCCACAGTAGGCAAACTGTTCGCCGCCGCCGCCGACTAAGTGAGCCGCAAAGAAATTCGAGTCAGCTGCGAACTCAGATCAATTTGCAGACGTCTCAAGCATACTGTTCTGAGCTCTGCTACTATCTGCCGCTCACTGAGATAGTCGGCCCGCGTAACGCTGCAAACTGCGAAGAGTGAGCCCAAAACTAGCAAACTGTGAACACTCCATTTCAAATATGTGAAGTGCGTACTAAACCGATATACAGCTAAATCAGTCGGCGGCAAACAGTTTGCCTACTGTGGACGCAGCCTAACAAATTATGTCATTCCGATGTCAGCTGCAGTTTCATCAAAATCCGTAGTTTTTGCGTAAAAGTGTAACAAACCCATACACACAAACATCCTTACAAACTTTCGCATTTATAATACTCAGTAGGAAGTACGATAGTTCAATGTCTTGTTTGTTGTACCTATGTACTTGTGTATACTACCAATACTACTGTGTCTCCACTCTGTATATCGCTTCAACAGAGTTAACATCACAGAATCCTCACAAAGAATAAGCAGAAGAAATTCCAACTTCCGCCACTTTTTTAACACGTAAAAAAAGTTCAGACACTTTTATAACTGTAGGCTACATTCTGTAGCAATATTCCTTACTATTATTTAGTGTGTTCCAGTTTAGCATGCAAAACGCTTAAAACCATTGAGATATTATGTACTAAAGTACATAACATACATAGTAGTTTACATAGTAACTCAATGCTTAAAACATGCAATTTTCCATAGAAAAAGGTTGCGTTTTGAATTTGGTCGCTCATTGGAACGCACCCATTACACGGATTAAGGATATGTTCATGAAAAAAATGTTGCAATGACGTTATTAAACTTTAGATCTATATACAGGGTGTCCCGTAACGAATGGATAATACGGAACCTACGTGTAGAGGGCATCATACCGGTTCAGATGAATAAATATTATGTTCAGTAAAAGTCCTTCCGTTTCCGAGATATTCGACATTTTCAATATTTTCAAAATTGTTCCACCCTTCGCCATTCTTTTTGGCGCCAGGACTAAAAATGAAGACATTTTTTGTATCTGTTTTTTATATAGTACTCCTGGATAGATATGCTATCGAATGTCATTAATTATTTTTATAACAAAAGCACAGATTCTTTTTAAATTAAGATTTAACACCAATTTAACGTTTTTTCATATTTCATTCTTGGCTTTTACTCTGCCCTGGTTAAAAAAAGGTATGGTGGCTTGAATGCCAAATTAAAAAAAAACTAGCCCATTTCACCCAGATTCCGAAATGGTATGTTACAGGGTATGGTCCACCTATCGATTTTAAATTATTTCCTTTTAAAACGAGGTCGACCCCATTTTTATGATATTACAAGTTAATTCCAAAATTTGGTTTGTTACCTTAATTAGCTTGAAAACCATCCAAATTCTCTTGATTCACCATTATTGGTAAATAAAATAATTTTTAAGCCTGATACCACTAGAATAAGACTAAATCTGGTTAGTCTGGTACCACCAGATTAAAGAGAGCAAATAGCCTCTTTGAAAACTTATTCGAAATAACTAACTTTTAACAAAAAAAAATACCGACTTCAAAATCGATATAACACAAAAACCACTCGCCAGGTGGCGCTCAAATTTATAACCGACTAAATGATAGGTACTAGGTACCTTTATGGGACCAGACAGCAGTCTCTACCTTTCGAATGGCGAAAGAATTATCGACATCGGTTCACCCAGTTCGAAGTTCTGAGGTAACACACATAGGAAAAAACACATGATACAAATTGAAAACCTCCTCCTTTTTGAAGTCGGTAAAAATACTTATCAATGGAAATTATCATTTGATTGTTTTATTTGGTTACTGAAACTAACATTTTAAGGGATTTACGTATTCAGTAGGTAGTGAAGTATTTTTGGCTTAAATCTCTTAAATTAGGGTACAAATTTAGCTCTCTTGGCAAATAAGGGACAGTCAAGTGAATTTGGATGGTTTTAAAACTGATTAAGGTAACAAACCAAATTTTGGAATTAATTTGTAATAACATAAAAATGGGGTCTACCTTATTTTAAAAGGAAATAATTTAAAATCTAAAGGTGAACCATACCCTGTAACATACCATTTCGGAATCTGGGTGAAATGGGCTAGTTTTTTTTTAATTTGGCATCCAAGCCACCTTACATTTTTTTGAACCACGGCAGAGTAAAAGCCAGGAATGGAATATGAAAAAACGTTAAATTGGTGTTAAATCTTAATTTAAAAAGAATCTGTGCTTTTGATATAAAAATAATTGATGATATTCGATAGCACATCTATCCAGGAGTACGATACAAAAACCAGATTCAAAAAATGTCTTCATTTATAGTCCTGGCGCCAAAAAGAATGGCGAAGGGTGGAACAATTTTGAAAATGTTGAAAATGTCGAATATCTCGGAAACGGAAGGACTTTTGCTGAACATAATATTTATTCATCTGAACCGGCATGATGCCCTCTACTCGTAGGTTCCGTATTATCCATTCATAACGGACACCCTGTATATCGATAAAATTACATGAAGCATGTATGACTAAAAAGATCGTATATAGGGCATACGATTTCAGGTCATGATCGTACACAGCATTTGTGGTAAAAAAGTCGTACAAATACGATTTAAATCGTACGGTTGGCAACACTGATTTTGATCAGTACATTTGTCAGTGGCAAGCATGATGTCACTGTCAATGTCAGTATGTCAGTAGTATAGTAGTGACAGTAGTGAAGTAGTGACAATTTTTTATACATTGAATAGGTACTAAGGCCAAATTAATGTTATTGTATTCATATTGTATTATCAACATCAACACATCAAGTTAATACTTAAGCTTAACTGTCGAAAATAATGTAAATAGAACGGTGAATGTGATAGTGTCGATTTTCAAATTTAATTAGTAGGTACTCATAAACTAGGTTCTTTACATTAATTTTGGTGGCAGGTTAGATTGTATACTTGTCAAACAAAACGAAACGATAATATTGTTGTTGTTACGAGGCTTATTTGTGTGCGCGCTGCTGCGTACCATGTCAATAATGCACGGTAAAACGCAGACGAACAGATAAAAAGCTTTCTGACGGACAAACAAGCTGCGTTCGTTAAACCATTGTTTGAAGAGTTACTTATTTAAATAAAGGTAGGTATTCTGTTTAACTGCATAATGATATAGGGGCCCCTTCATCATCTATGTCTCCAATATTCGATTTTCCTTCCACACTCCTCAATCTGGCTTATAGTTTGACTTACTTTCGTGGTATCTCTTTCTTATTAAGGTTTCTCCCACCCTACTCCCTGTGTATATATTATATATTTTTTGGCTTGACTGGTTTTTTCTATATAATATATATAGGGTCAAGTGGGGTAAGAGAAACATACTTTACTGGTATTTTCATATTTTGGCCTTCAGCTATCAAAATTATACATTTACTTTGATAATAATAGAAACAAATCTTCTGTTTTGAAATATACTTACATTTTTTTTGACACAGAACTAAATTCTTCGTGTAATTACGGCACAATTTAGGAACAAACATAGGTCTTATAAATGTTCCTCTTTCCCGAGATTCGGAGTAAGAGGAACACTCGATATTTTTAAGTAATAACTTATGTTTTTAAGTGTATAACATAGCATGTTTTAAACATTTTTTTGAGTAAAAGGAATTAAACCTCGCCTCGTTTTAAATAAGGTCTTCTTTAGGATGACAGCAAACAAAAACGAAATTTGGGGTAAGAGGAACATATAAGTAAGGTCAGAGGTACTAAACTCTTTGTGCTATTAAATGATTGTATTAATAAAAAGAAGAACCGCCATTTTTTTAAGTCGGTAAAGCTACCAAAAACCTTTTCCTAATTCTAAAAATTACTGTACTGAAATCCACTTTAAGATCGGTTCAGCCAAATGCGAACTTATGGCGGACAATACGAGGTGTTGGCGTTTCTACAACACGCCATAGACACCATGGATGAAGTTAGCATCATCCAGATCTGCAGGACCAACTTCACCTGCGAAGAGATAGTCCAGGCGAAGACGCTTCTGTATAAGTCGCTCGGACAGATCGACCGGATGAAGGAACGCAGGAAGGACGAAAAGGGAGAGAAGTCACTACAGGACATCATCAACCTTCTGAAGGTGACTGATCCCGACGATGTGCCGACTTTCGTGGCGAGGAACCTGAGCAAGTTGCCGCCCGTCACGTTTGACCACGTCGATGTCACCAGGCTGCTGAAGGACATTACAACCCTGAAAGCAAGCCTGGCGGAAGTGGTGTTGAAGTTGGAAGCCTCCCAAAACACCATCGAGGATCTACGGGCTGAAGTAGCGGCGTTACGTAAGACTTCGGCGGTATGTAGGTCACCGGAGGCCATCAACATCAACGTCCGTCGCGGGGCAGGCAACTGTTCGTCAGCAAGTTTCGAGTCAGCGAAACTTGAGTCGCCGCCGGCTGCTGTCCCCGCACGCGCAAGCGGTGACGTATGTGTCGCCCGTCCCCCACCTCCCCCTGCCGAGGTGTTGCCTAGTGTCGTCACGTCTACACCTCAACGTGACTACGCCGCAGCTGTTGTTCGCCAGCAATCCGAGAAGCGGACTAAGAAGAGGACAGAGAGGGATAGCGTGAATCTCCGCATCGAGCCCCCTCGTTGTGCTGTGCCCCAGGGTCAGACTGACAAAGATGGTTTCATCAAAGTGGAGCGGAAGAAGAGGAAACCTCTTTGTCGGAACCAATGTGGTACAGCGCCGACCGGACCGAACCATCTGCTACGTCCCGCCGTCCCTGTGACGCACGTCTATGTCTCCCGTCTTCATTACACTTCGAAGGCGTCCGATATTGCGGAGTACCTGGAGATAAAGACGAAGTTCCGGGTGTTTGTCGAGAAACTGAAATCGCGTAACGCAGTGAACTTCAATTCCTTTGTGTTACGCGTACCGTCTGAACACCTGTCGGTCTTCCTGAAGGAAGAGCTGTGGCCTAAGGGGGTCGTGTTTCGCAAGTTCCGCGGGCGTCGACCACCCCCGGAGGTCACCGGGCCAGCGCCAGCGCTTCACGTCGCCGCGAATTCGTGACTCGTAGTTTTAAGTTTTATATTTTTATGTATGTTAGTCTGTAAGGTATTTATGATATGGACCTCTGTACATACATTTTACTTTGTAAATATATGTATATTGTCTGAAATAAAGATTTATTATTATTATTATTATTATTAATACGTAAAACACGTTTTAAAGTGCAAAACTCCATTTTTTAAGTCGCCTAATATACCTAAAACCTTCTCCTAAGTCTGAAAAATACTATGCTGAAAACTGCATCAAAATCATACACATACATACATACAGATCAAACTCAGAACCTCCTTTTTTTTGAAGTCGGTTAAAAATAGAAATGAATGGCGCCACTTTTAACGGCCCTAACTGCTTCTAATAGTTTTTCTTTCGGGTAAGAACTTCTATCGGTCTTTCTTACGTAAGCTCGAGGCATTTTGCTTTTTTTCTGTAACAAATAAATAGTAAAGCAAATCATGGCTATTTTCGGAACGTGTTATATTTTAGCGGATTTTAAATATGTTTGTTACCCCTGAAATAGGAAAAGAGGAACATATGTTTCTCTTAACCTGGTATAGCCGTTCCTCTTTCCCAGCTTGCCATTTTGAAGGTTATGTTATTATTGACATCGAAAAAGCACTAAAAACACACGTTACAAACAATGTAATACGTAGAAAATAAAGATTAAACGTAATATATACACTTGCCATAGCAATAAACCGCAACACTGATGTTTTTAATACTAAAATTAACTTAAACAAGGAACGCCGCTAGGTCTTGTTTTTTTAGCTTGACATCTGATTTTTTTTTTCTCTTTTGCTCGCTTACTTGCTGTGTTCCAGCGCAATCTATCCAAGAATATTTGAACTACGCCTAATATTGTTTTATCCACGTAGTCACCATAGAGCTGGGCATTATAGTTTTCTTTTTACGAGTTATTGTTACTCTTCCCCCAGTGTCCCTCTTACCCCACCTGACCCTAAGTTGATTCTGAAACTTAAATATTCCCACATGTAGGTATCCAATTTGCCCAAATATCTGGCTCTGATGGCAAAACAATAATTTCATTGTTTCTCCTCCATCCATTATGAGATACACCATAATTGCTAAATCAGGAAATATATTAAAATGATTTAATTATTTTCTTTAAATATAATCCAGAGTAAAAATTATTAATATTTAATTTTGGAATGAAATGTGCTATTGGTTGTGGCCAGTCTCATAGGTATGCTGTTCGCTATTTTATCTTATTTTATTATGGCATTAGGCCATTATTTCATATACTGGACTAAAGCTAAGGACTCATTTATGTGATGCCAGTTTCTTGCTGTGGTGTACAATAAAATTGAAGCAATAATTGACTTGCATTATCTAAACAGCTCATAACATTCTTGATCTACTGTACAACTTTCATTTCAAATTTTGCCTTAGTGTAAACAGCACACCATTATTTTGTTTACAATTCTTGTATCCAATTAGATTCTCTGCATTTGCAAACTCATATTACTATGAGTGCAGTATGTGAAGGTGTTTTGATCATACCTGGCAAGAAATATTGAACCAAGCAAGTAATCATCGCATACAATAAACTGTGTGTAAAACAATTCCGTACAATGGTTTAAGAATTGTATTTCTCAAAAGAATAAATTCACTTGACGAGAAACAAGATTTTACACACGTAATAAGTATAACACACAATGAGGGTACATATGTATAAAATTTTAGATTGTTTTACTTTACGACAGTGAGTAGATAAATACAATGATTTCAGAAGATATTGACTGGAAGTGGCATTTGAGCGTACTTGGTTGTTAATGTGATAAATTGTTGAATTGTAATTATTGCACATTCTTAATTGCAGTCACTTATTGATCTTGTATGTACAAGAAATTGGAATCATATAAATGGGTCTTAAAAAAGCTTACTTGTCTAAATTAATATACTCTGGTTGTCATTACTATGACCCAAATAGCCCTTCAGACGCTGACAAATCTGAGAGCATTATTTATGTACCTATGTTATCTTCAAAGGTACTGAGCGATGGTTGCTTGTGTGCGTGACGACACTCCACGTCCGTACGCATCGTAGGCAGCTTAGCACACAACAATAGTCTGAGTTGTGTTGAGTTTATTCGGGACCGGGGCCATGTAGTTCTTGTTACCGGGTCGTTGTCTACATCGCATGCACGACACTGCTTACTTCAAAATCCGAGTGATTATTTACTTATTTTGATGCTCAGGTATTTTATCGCATAAGAACAAATAATGGCTAGTTCAAACAAGAAAAGAAGATATTGCTGTGTTTTTGGATGTCTCAGAAATAGTTATGAAGAACCGACATTGTCTTTCTTCTCCATACCTGCTGAAGAAAACATGTAAGTACCTCTGTGCGTGCTATATTCCTCATCCTCTCAACACATTTCGTTCGTTACAGGACATGGAATGAGAAGGGTTGGTAAACCTTGGTAAAACCCATAGATTTAGCATACACTGACGTTTAGATAGATTGGCAATGCAAAAGAGCAAAACATATGATACACGTAAGGCAGAGCGAGATAGTTAGACGAAACCAATTTTTAGACAGCATAGCGGGCTCTTGTCAAAAAATTTTCCTCAATTTTCTCAAAATACTTAATTTATTTTTTACATTTCTGTGTGGAATAACGTCCTTTGTAGTCTTAATTAGTGATGGTTACTTGTGCGGTACCTGGATGTGACTCCTCTCCTCTAGATATAAAAACCCGCAGGCGTCGCGCTCGGCGGCGACGACGGGCGATTCATTTTTGGTTTCGTCCAAGTGACACAGTAGCCAATCTATAGTTTTATATAATAAATCTGTAGTTAAACCACAATGTCGTCTCGCTCGTGTGCTTGATAACGGCTATTTACAGAAATGAAATAAGTCCATTACGCTATTCAAGTGTTTCTACATACACTTTCATCATTCGAGTGTTTTATGATATTTATTTCGAATTAATTGACGATTAATATAATATTATAATTAATATAATAGAATAATTAATATAATAGAATAAATTGATGTAGGCAGTAATAATGGAAAGTTTGATGCTCGGCATCGAATTAGTGATGCCTTTGGTGTTGTCTTGTCCGTAGACCAGCGATGGGCACTTACCATCAGGTGGCTCGTCTGTTTTGTTTGTCGACTACTAACATAAAAATAAGATCGGCAACGGCAATGTATTGCATTGAATGAGCATGTATTTTTCTCTGCATCTCTGGAGCTTTCCGTTTTAAATACCTTGGTGTAATGACTGGACCGTAAAGTTATTGAATTTTATGTAAAAAACAGAGCTTTAAAAACAATAGATATAAACTTACCGTACTTTAAGCATACGAAAATGGGCCATAAGTTACACACATTTAATTGATTTTAGTATTGACGTCCGCAAAAGTATAAAACATGACTTTCTGTGCCTTCACAGTGTTCTAATCATAGACATACATAATATAGACCGGCCTTGCACGTTCGAATGTGTGTCAAGTTGTAACAATCCAATTTTGAATTGAATCGGTTTGTGCGTGAAGTTGGCGCAATGGAAATTTGTTACTACACACATCAAAAGTGTCTAGGGATCAAGCATTTTTATGCGGATTTCTTGAGATTGAGATGTGGCTTTGTAATAAATTTATGATTTTATAAATTTATATGGATCCTTTTTGGTGCATTTCATAATTTGAATCAGGAACTGTCAATCAAATTCGAGTAAAAGATGAAAATCAGCTGTCAATATTTTCCCTATAAAAACATACAACGCATTGAAGACATTATTAGTGCTACTGTTTCCCTACTACTGATTAAAACCAACGTTATTATGGAGCGGCGACGTCATTTAAGCAGGGAAGAAATGCTCAGAGCCGTGGGAATGATAGAAGCTGGTTCCCGGCAACGTACTGTGGCTTTAGCTCTGAATACAAGTCAGAGTGTTATCAGTCGACTTTGGACACGTTACCGAAGCACTGGTACCGTGGCTGAGCGCCATGGAGGACGGTATCGCTGCACCACACGGAGACAAGACCGATACATTCAAATCTTAACTCGAAGAGCTCCAACAATAACCGCCATGATGTTAGCCGTGAGGCTTCATCACTCTTCAGGGAACTTAATTAGCGACCAAACAGTCAGAAACCGCTTGCATGAAGTGAACCTTCATTCCCGAAGACCGCTACGGGTACCACCTATAGCAATGCACAATCGTAGGATTCGATATCAATGGGCTCTTGAACACAGAAATTGGGCAGAAGAACAATGGCGTTTCGTGTGCTTTTCTGATGAGTCTCGTTTTGGTATGAGACCGGATACAAGACGTATACGACACTGGAGAACCCCTGGACGCCAACAGCGATTAAAATCCTCCCAGGAAGTCCATCCTTATAGTGGTGGAACCATCATGGTATGGGCGGGTATTTGGATCGGCGGAAGAACTGAGTTGATTTGGATCAGAGGCAACCTCAACGCTCAAATTTATGCTGAGACGATTGTATCAGACGTCATCGTTCCTCTACAAGTGCAAATCGGTCCCTTATTTCAGTTAATGCATGATAATGCACGACCGCACACCGCAAGAGTTGTAAGACAGACTCTCGCCGCAGCTAACATCAATGTCCTGCCCTGGCCTGCTCAGTCGCCAGACTTGAACCCGATTGAGCATGCATGGGATATGCTACAGAAAAGAGCTCTGCCGAATATGGAGGGTATCCAGTGGCAAGAAGACCTTTTTTTGTTGTTGCAACGAACATGGGCGGCCATTCCACAGCGTGATTTGGATGAACTCATTTTGAGTATGCCAAACCGATGTTCTTGTGTTGTTAGTGTTCGCGGTAGAAACACGGATTATTAATTGTTTAAGTTACCCAATAAAATTTTATAGAAAACTGTTATTTCAGTCTTTTTTTCGAACTTTAATGTTAGTGGTTCAAATGTCAAAAATCCCTTTATTAGGAAAATGGCAAATTTCTTTATTAATGCAAAGGTGACTTGGTTTATCGTTACTGTGACAAACGAAAACACTTTATTTGATGAATCCTTAAAGAAAATTTTAATTAATATCAATCAGGAGAAAAGTTATTGCAAAAATATATGTTGATCCCTAGACACTTTTGATGTGTGTATATTTGAAAACGAACAGGGGGCTTAGTGCGAGTTTTACGTGACATAACGCGCTCGCTACGTAGCTGCGAGTTAGCTAAAATTTGTATGGAATCGGAGCAGAGCCACCTAGCGGGACGTAAATGGCTCAGCTTGATCCCATACAAATTTTAGGTAACTCGCAGTTACGTAGCGAGCGCGTTTTGTCACATAAAACTCGCACTCAGCCCACAGATTACATAGTGATATCTCGCTTCCGCGTTTGGAAGTTTTAGTCGTGCTGTCTCTGTCACTCTTACATATGTCACGCGCCATTTTACTAAAGTTATTATTTTAGAAATAGTTAAAATAATTTACAATTTAATGTTTATTTAATGAAATGTGAATCCTTTGGACTTTATTTGTGTTTCTTGAATTGTTAGAATATTTTTGAAGGCACAGGAAGCCATATTTTCTACATTTGTGGACGTAATTACTGAAATCAATTTTGCGTAAGGAAGATGTGTAACTCGCTGCAGTCTACAACAGACTGACTTGATCAATCACTCAATCACACAACCTAATGTTGACCATTCGTCGTGCGCCTTATGTATGTTACGGGCGCATATTTACTTTCTACATCCATGGTTCTAATAATACAATAAATACAAATAAGTCCAGAGGAAACACATTTAATAATATGAAATGTAAATATTGAATTTTTAAGTATTTTTTCTGTTTTTAAAACAAGAGCTATTTAAAACTGTGTCTGACATCTTAAAAATTAAGGTACGCGGAAGCGAAATATCAAATCACTAAGTATGTAATTATTTGGTTTTCAAATATAACAACCAAATTCGATTGCCCGCCAACTTCAGACAATATGGATAAGGCGCGCACATTTATCGAAAGCGAAGGGCCTATCTGTTGTTTTTTAATCTCTGGTAGAAAATAGATAAATTTATGTTACTTTACCTCGTCTGAGCCCACTTTATTGGTTCTTCAAAGAATTGGCATTTTCCTGTAATATGTGTATCCTGTTTTCTTTGATTTCAGACGGTTAGAATGGCTGCGATTGATTGCCCGCCTGGATTTGTTAGATAAAGCTGTACTGCCTCGCATATGTGAAGTACACTTCAACGTGCAAGACATTCTCGTACGGAGCAAACGCAAAATGTTGAAGAAAAATTGTTTTCCCAGTTTGCATTTGAATAGCATAAGAGGAGAAGAGAAAGAGACTCAAACCTTAGTTCTAACAGAAAGTTCTTCAAGCCAAACCGTAAAGGTTCTTAGGTCTGACAACATAACTCAAACCCCCATTTCAATGTTTACAGATGTTCAACACAAAAGGAAAATAAAAGCACTGCAAGAGGAGTTATCAAGTTGTAAAAAACGACTGAGATTACATGCAACAGAACACAATACGAAAAAAGCGCAAAGAGACATGTTTAATAAGTTATGCGACCGCTTCTTAACGAAGAATCTAGCTGAGCTGGTCAAAGCTCAAACTCACTTAAATTCAAGTAACAGCGGGAATAGGTACCCGCTTGCTTACAAAATGTTTTGCTTGAATTTATATTGTTCGAACCCACATGCCTACGGCATATTACAAAATACTATTTGTCTGCCGTGTAGATCTACGTTGTATAAGTTGCATATCCCGATAACTACTGAAGTTAACAAGGACATAATGGCAACACTTAAATTAAAAGTAAATAATATGTCTGACAGAGAAAAGCAATGTACATTAATAGTAGATTCAATAAATCTCAGAGCTAATCTTTATTACGACACTAAGAATGACAAAATCATTGGATTCCATGAAATAGACGGCTTACAATCGCCATTACCAGCAAAGAATGCGTTAGTAGTTTTAATAAGAGGTATTTTTGTTAAATGGTCCCAGGTGATAGGATTTGCATTTCTGCAGGAGTGCGAAATCGATGATAGAGTATCTAAATGGATAGACAAGATTATATTAAATTTATTTGAGATAGGTTTAAAAGTACGAGTGTTTGTGTCAGATCTTGGTCGTGACTTGTTAGACGTGGCTAAAAAAAGAGAAATTAGTGTAGATCAAACATACTTTACTGTAGCCGGACATAAAATCTATTACATTTTTGATGTACCTCATCTGATGAAACTTGTTAGAGACAACTTAATGATATACGATTTTTATTTTAACGACAATGCTGTTGCAAAATTTCATCACATAGTACAATTCTACGAATATGACCAACAAATGACATTAAAACAAGCATATAAATTGACAAAAAGTCATATTAATCCAACAAGTGCTGAAAAAATTAAAGTACGATATGCGACACAACTGCTTAGTAGATCGGTGGCGTCTGGATTATCTACACTCATTGATTTTAATGCTATTGATGAATCGGCAAGAGAAACTGTTGAATTTATTAAAAATATGAATGATTTGTTCGACGCACTAAACTCCTCAACTCTCCGACATAGCTACTCCTATAAAAGAGCATTTTGTGGGAATATGGAACAAATAGACTTTTTCAAAAAGATGTTTATTTTGTTTGGAACATTAAAGTTAATAGGTCCAAGTAACGGAAATGACGGCACAGAATCTGCCAAGTTTATTCAGGGCTTCCAAATCACAATCCAATCGGTGTTAAATTTGTATGAAGATTTAAAACAGGAAGATTATAAATACTTGCTGACTAGACAGCTTAACAACGATAATATAATTAAGAACATATTTGGCAAAATTAAACTAAAAAATGTGAATGCTTCAAACCTATCCGCCAAGCAATTTATGGCTGTATTTCGTAGGATTTATTTTTCAAATATCACACAGGCTTCTAAAGAAGGCAACAGTGCTGACAATCTTGCGGAATTTCTTGGACATTTAAAAGATTTTGAAAAGACAACTAGCGATGCCGATTCTTCTGTAGCGTTGAATGTTGATGACAATATTTTGCGTGAAATTTTGACTTCGCACTACGCCCAGCTTGAGTTGCCGAAACAAAACGCCCTTTATTATTTATGTGGAGTCCTGTTAAAGAAGTGTGTCGACCATCATAATGATTGTGAAATACTAAAATTGTATTTGGATGCGAATCAACGAGCTTGCAATAGCAACAAAGAAAAGTCTGTCATTTACAAAGATTTCTCTATAAATAAAAAAATACTATTGGTCCCTTCTGACGATTTTGTAGCGTATATTCAGCGGTTGGAGAAGGTGTTTTATGATGTGTTTGAGCAGACATACGTTCGTCATAAGATTGGCGCTTCAATCTATGAGCTAATTAATGACGTAAAATTTCCATTACCCTGTCCGTGCTTCCCAAAAACTTATTTGCAAAAATTATATGTTAGGATGAGAATACACTTTACCCTTGTGGCAAATAACATGGCGTTTAGGACGGGTGAAAATTCAGGAGAATATTTTTCGTTGACTTTATACTAGGCACATTTTTATTGTCGGTTTTGTTGATCATCTTAAGCTTACCATACATATAAGTTCTTTTTTTTATAGCCTAAGCAGGCAAACGAGCAGACGGTTCACCTGATGGTAAGTTATTACCGTCGCCCATGGACATAGGTAACACCAAGGGCGCCAACAACGCGTTGCCGGCCTCGAAGGAAGTGGTAAATCCGCTTCTTGAAGGACCCCATGTCATAGCACTGTGGGAATACTGAGGGATGAAGTTCGATCGTTTCAAATTTTACACGTACGCGGCAGAAAATAACGTGAAAACCGAACTGTGGACGAACGCCAGGTATCCAGGTGGTGTTAGTGGAACCTGGCTTTATCCCGTGAAGTGCGGTGGCGGAAGTTAATCGCAGGTATGAAGCTAAACAGTTCCTCAGAATATTCCCCGTTATACAGACGGTAGAAGACACAGAGAGAGCCCACATCTCTCCGCATTTCGAGCGGATCTAAACCGTCTGTGAGCTTGGGATCGTCGACAAGACGAATAGCTCGCCGTTGGAAACGGTTAAAAGGGTCCACTTGGCAAGCCGGGGCCCCAGCCCAAAGGTGGGAGCAGTACTCCATGTGAGGTCGGACTTGTGCTTTATAAAGCAACATCCTATGCTCAGGCATGAAGTACCGCTTAGCTCTTTATAGCACCCCTAACTTCTTTGAAGCCAGTTTAGCCTTTCCCACCAAGTGTTCCCGAAACTGAACATCATTCGAAATGTCGACACCTAGGATCCCAATGCTCATTTTTTCTCAGTAGTTCTACTACATTTTATTTTAGCCAAAAATAACATTTTACTTCAAAATCAGTTGTAACTTTCTGGGGGCACCTCATGATTAATAACATCATCATTCATTCATCATTTCAACCCATCACGGCCCACTATTAATGCTTAAAACGCACATAACTCCGCAATTTAAATGACACTCGCTTTTTGGTGAAGGAACACATCGTGAGGAAACTGTATGTCGGAGAGTTCGCAAATCTCAAAGGTATGTAAAGTGCGCCAATCCGCACTTGGCCAGCGTGGTGGACTAATGGTCTTAACCTTCTCATCTTGAGAGGAGACCCGTGCTCAATAGTGGGCCGTGATGGGTTGAAATGATGAATGAATGATGATGTTATTAATCATGAGGTGCCCCCAGAAAGTTACAACTGATTTTGAAGTAAAATGTTATTTTTGGCTAAAATAAAATGTAGTAGAACTACTGAGAAAAAATGTTCTCACTAGTTCCACTATTCGATAGAACATTTAAAAGTAGAACTAGTGGGGAAAAAAGTCTCATTAGTCCTACGGTAGGACTGTTCAGTAGAACTAATGGGAATGAACCGGAAAAAAAAGTCCCATTAGTCCTACGGTAGGACTGTTCAGTAGAACTACGTACTGGGAATGAACCGTCCGAGCAGGTACCGTCGACAACGACTATGATGCTCCACTCCGTTAAAAAGCTGGCGACCCAATGAGGGTAACCGCGTGTGGATTCGCCGCTAGAGGCCGCTAGTGTAGAGGGTGGTCTGCCTGTCACTTCTCTCTTGTCTATTCACTGAATAGTATTCAGACAAGTTTCACTTGTCAATGTTTATGTATGGGCGGGATTTGACAGCATGACCGCCGTCTGCAGTGGCGCCAACTGGTGAGCACAAAAACGGTTACCCTCATTGCATAAAGACTCGGATACTCTATAAGAAGGCAGCTTAGACAATAATGCCTTGTGCCACACCCTGTCGAAGGCCTTCGCGACATCCAAACTTACAGCTAATGCTTCACCTTTGCTCTCAAATTCTCAATTGCTTCCTATTTAGGCATGGCAAGGCATATAGTTCATAGTTTGTTCGTTATAGATTGGGTACCTATAACTTATGTAAATGATTATTTTTAACCGACTTCAAAAAAGGAGGAGGTTCTCAATTCGTCTGTATGTTTTTTTGTCTTATGTGTGTTACCTCATAAATTATTGCTATGATATAAATATTTTGGCACATACTTAATTGGCATACAAAATGTGTCAAACTATTACGAGTAAAGGTCAGCCTTTTTTATGGAATTAAGATAGCAAACGAGCATGCAGCACCACCCTTCCGCTGCCACCCATAACAACTGTGACCGACCTAAGTAGAACTAGACTCAAAGGGACTAGGATGGTTGGTCCGGTTAGTAGATGGTGTTAGGATCGTTAGGATATTAGTTGGTTAGTTTATTAATAAGTGTGAGGACAGGGACTGTTAATGATAATTAGTCCTGTTAGTTAATGTTGGTAATAGTCCAGTCAGTTATTGTTAGTAGTTAGTTATTGTTAGTTATCAGTTATTCTAGTATGAGTCTCGTTCTAATTCGGTCACAGATGCGTTACTACCCTTGAGGACTGAGATGTTCGCTCCTAAAAAAGTGTTACCGGCTCCACACGTTCCTATCCGGAACACAATTGTTTTTAAAACAATTATTACGCGGTAAGAATGCTACTAAGTACCGTGGCATGAAACTGTCTCCGAAAGAATGTCCATCGCCAGACGCGATTTCAAAAATAGAGCCACAGTAAAATAAGGTGAAATATTTTACCCATAAGACCATTGTTGATTTCCAGCCACAGTGTACCTAATTCTTAAATTTAAGGACCTAATTGGATAAAATCCGTTATGTATTTCATATGTCAAATAAAAGATATTTTACTAAGGGTGTAGTTTTATTATATTTATTTTGTTACACCTTGAACTAGAATTATTAGGTATAGAAGGGAAAACTTAAGTGGCATAAATGGGCTTAGCCTCAAATAAGCACTTCGTTAAACTTATTGCCTATAATATAGACCGTGTAATTGCCTTCTCCATTCCTAGATCAGGAATTCAGGAGCTGCGTACAAAGCGCACCCTCAGTAATATAAGGGCCTAAGTCAAAATTTTGGTAAACGGTGATTTTAAATGCTAAGGGCACAAAATTAAATTTTCTACCGGTTAGTTCAAACAGAGAGAGAAAAAGGATAATAATTTAATTACCCCGCAACATTATTTGTGTCTCTCTCACACTCTCTCCGCCCGCGCCTCCCTCTTCGCGCTACGAGCAGTGTTGCCAACTTAACGGATTTCCCGTTAGATTTAACGGATTAGGGTCAGGTATTAACGGGAGAAAATACATTTTAACGGTTAACGGATTTTTTGACGGGAAAAATAGTTGAAAAAAATCAAGAATTTAGTTCTAGTGTTCTAGTAACGAACTGTAGAATTTTGGTCAGAGGTAAGAAATCTGAAGGTGCGACAAACATTAATCCATTCCAACACTTATAATATTGTGATTTTGCTTTTACAATGTTATTGCTACCTTGTTCAAACGCGGAGGTAGAAAGAGTTTTTAGTGTATTAAATGGAGTAAAATCAAAATTCGTTCTGCATTAAAAAGAAATGGAAAGACATGTTACACTTTTGATTTACCTCTTATTGCTATGCTAGGATCAATGCTAAACATAAAATTAAAATCAGCCTTCCACCTTAACAGCTGCTCCCATAGCGAGTATAGTAACATCAACTGGAAGCGATGATGATGATTGTGATTTTTTGTTATAAAGTTATTTTTAGTTAGTTTAGTTATATTTAGTTACCCGCTCTCGTTTCGCTTCAGGGAGCCAGCCACTTAGTAAAAGATAGCTCTCAGAAGGTGGATTTTGTTTTGACTGGTTTCGACTTTACAGTTATAATTGTAGTATGACCAAATGATAAAAAAATCTCTATAAATTTTTACTTATTACGTTATTCCGAGGTCTAAGCTATTTTACTGCAGTTTCACGAAAATCCGTTCAATAGTTTTTGCGTGAAAGTGTAACAAACACATATACAAATACATCCTTACAAACTTTCGCATTTATAAAAAGTATTTTTTATTTAACGGATTTTTTGACGGACACAAAAAAAAATTTGACGGATTTTTGACGGAATTTACCAACAGGATTAACGGAATTTCGAAATTATAGTTGGCAACACTGGCTACGAGGAAGCAATCAGTAACATGTCCATACTTGTCGAACGTGGACTGTCTAAACGTTGTGCGATTCATGTTTGTGCCCTTCTATGACGAAAATTCTGGTGAGTTTGTTTTTAAATTATTTGTATTATACAGAACAATTAGTAATTGCACCGCTATATTATGCAAAATTCAATAAAAAGTTGGGTGTAAATAATATTAAACCATTATATTGATAAAAAGTATAGACTTTCTTGGGAATCAAATTTTAATGATTCGTTATAGTAGTGGAATTGTTTTATATTTGATGTCATTCTTTGTAATTTGCCCTTATTTACATAAATAATTGGATAACTTTAACTATTTTGGCCCAATGAAATTAAAAGAAAAAATTGCAATAAATTATTTTCGTGTAAATTTTCAGTTTCAATGTTGTATATTGTATCGATACGAAATATTCACCTTTCAAGTATTTATATGTTACAACTAAAGTGATGAATTGGTTATAAATTCATCAATATTTAAGATATTAATTTAATGTATTGAAAAATTATACGATTTTGCAGGAAAATGGAGTCCCGGGCGCAAAGAATTAAAAAAACTTAAACCACCAAATCACCACTGACTCGATTGGGAGATCTATCTATATCCAAAGAAAATGAAATTTAAGCACCTATTGATAGTTAATAATTTTATTATTGTTTTTGTTTATATGCATTTTTTATTACAAAAATTATATTTAATTTTCAGATTATTTCTAATGAAGAAAAAGAGAACATACCATCGGAATCCTCTGGTCTAGTACAAAAAACAACAAGTGCTATCCAACAACAAGATACTGGGTTTGATAGTTGTCACAAAAAAAGATCATCGCAACATTGTTCTGTCCCTACAGGAACTGAGGAAGTAACAGAAAATATAACTATTAAGATTGCTCCTCAGAAAATCATCACTCGCCGTCGTACGTCTAGCTCAAGCTCTTCTTCCAGCTCTAGTAGTTTCAGCGGCTCGAGTTCTAGCAGTTCAAGCTCTAGTAGTAACTCACGTGCTACTAATTATGAATTCATATCCCAATTACTACCTGTAAATGAAGAGGTCAACCCGCAGCCAAGTACATCTTTAGCTAATGTTTCTTCTCCATCCATATTGACACTGAGTTGTTACGAATTCAGTGTCAGCCTGGTACTTCTAGTGCCAATGATTATTTGCCATCCACATTGATACACATTTTTAACAAGCTACCTTCAGTTAGACCGCTAACAGTAATACCCAATTACCTAACTTCTCCAATACATTCAGAGGAAAGCGACGTAGACCTTAGCGATGGCGATCCCACTTAAAAACAAGAATTAAATCTTCGTCAACGTTCACGTAGCACAGAAACTATAATTTCGATAAGTGATAGCGATGAATTTCAAAGAAAAACAAGGAAACGTAAAGCCAATCCAAAAAAATGGATGCAAAACTCCCAAAAAATAAAACGAAACTTAGGTCAAAGCTATGTAGCTGTTCATTCGAAGAAATTGACTCCTGCACGTAATATGAAACCACCTTGTAGTAACAAATGCAGATTAAAATGTAGTGAACGCATTGATGACTGTCAGAGGTTGGAGGTATTTAAATCATTTTGGGCATTAGGAGATAGACAGGTGCAAAGAATGTATATTTTGTCTAATAGTACAAAGATTACACCAAGGTACAAGTATACCAATGCCGAGAACCCACATAATCCAAACCATGCATTCTATTTTTCTATACACGATGAAAAAGTAAGGGTATGCAAAACGTTTTTCATTAATACTCTTGATATTTCACATAAGATGATTCGAAATGTACATGAAGAGAGCAGAAAAACTGGCGGCTTCTTAAAGGCCGACCAACGCGGCAAACACAGAAATCATAAAGCTGTAAGTGTTGAGGTTATAAAAGACTAGTAAATCCGCCCTCGCTTCGCTTCGGGAAACCAGTCCCTTCAAAAATATCTATAAATTTTAACAAATTATGTTATTCCGATGTCTAAGCTATATTACTGCAATGTTTCATGAAAATCCGTTCAGTAGTTTTTGCGTGAAAGAGCAACAAACACACACACACATACATCCTTACAAACTTTCGCATTTATAATATTAGTAGGAATATCATTAACTTTATTAACTCTATACCCCGCATTGAGTCACATTACCGTAGGGAATCTACATCCAGAGAGTATATCGGTAGTAGTAAAAGCATTGCAGAGCTCTTTAGAGACTTCGAAGCTTTGCAAAAGGAAAGATCTCGCCCAGCCGGACTCTATCACACATTCTATGAAGTATTTAACACCAAATTTAATCTTGGCTTTTATCAACCCAAAAAAGACCAATGTGATCTTTGTCTGTAATTTTATAATTCTTCCGATAAACAAAAGCAGCAATGAAGGGTTCAGAATGATATGCATTTAGAAGAAAAGAAATTAAGTCGCGAAGAAAAAAAGAATGACAGAAAGAACATAGACGAGTGCAATATTTGTGTATGTTACGATGTACAAGCCATAATGCAAAGCCCGAACGGGGAAACTTCAGCATTCTATTATAAATCCAAATTGAATAACTATAATTTTACAATAACTGAATTGAAAAAAATACACGAAGGTGAATCAACTAAAGACGTGGATATCTAAAAGCTATGGAGATGTTCATTGTTATTTTTGGGACGAGACTCAAGCAAAAAGAGGCGCTACAGAGATCGGGAGCTGCGTATTTCATTATTTACAGATGCTGTGTGATAAAGCTGGTGATAAGAACATAAATCTTAAAAGTTTTATTTTTGAGTTTATGTAAAGCTGACAATCATAAGTAGGTATATTATTATTATTATTATTATTATAAAGTGAAACTCAGTACAATAATTTTTATGTTTTACTACAAAGTTTCTGAGACTGATCTTTTAATTATTAGAATGAATATTTTTTGGTTACGTTTAATGTTCTGAATTAATGGAGAGATAATTAATTAAAAGTAAATTTTTAAAAACAAAAATTACCTACTTTTAATACTTTTATAATTAAAATGTTTAACTAATAAATTATCATGTTATCTTTTCTAAGTATGTTAACTTCTTTATTATATATTACATTATGTAATTCATAATTTTGAGACTTATGATACAGTTTAATACTGATTAATAAAGTATTATTTTCATTTTAACCGATATTTTTATTTATAAAATCAAAAAATAAATTTAAACTATGGTTTGATTTGGTGATATAGAGCACTAACTTTGTTTAAAAACTATACAGCGATAGAAAAATAAGTAATATATGGGATAAAAAGCACATATCTTTAAAGCTCTGTTAAATTTTTTTGTGCTATATGGGCCTAATTTGAAAGTGTTTTTTTCAAATCAAATCAAATCAAATCATTTTTATTGCCAGAATGTAGTTTTACATAGATGTTATAAATAAAGAAGACCAATACATTCAACCACGTATGCAATAGTGTCAATAATACAAAATTACTTTTTCATCACCCCTATTCGAAAAAGACGACTTGGTTCGGACATAAGGGGTTCCAAAGTTGCTGTTTTCTATTCAGCGGGCCGGAATGAATTTTCATACAATTTTTCCTGCCGGCTAGATCTTTTCCGTCCTATTTTGAATTTAGAACATTTTAGTATTTTGCGCTAAAGAAATCGAACACAAATATTGTTTGAATAAAGAATGTCTGGTTCGACGCGAGGGTCCGCCAGCTGAATAATAAAAAAAGAAATCAAATTAAGATTGCTCGAACTATTTCCCGCGTTTTCGTGCATTTTTACGTATTGTTAGAAATTTTGTTTTGTTTTGAAAAAATGAGTTCTTCCAACGATAGTGAAAGTATCCTCCTGATAGTGTAAAAACTGAAGCGAGTAATGTGATGAATAGTTTATTACCTGCGAAATCCCGGGAAAAATATTTGAAAGCCCATGATAATTTTTTGGAATGGAGAAATGCACGTATTATTTATTTTACGTATTATTTTCTATTATTTTCTATTATATATATATATTATTTTCTCATAGTGGGTGATGAAAAGTAGAGTGTATCACTCGGGTGCAAGTATATTTTTGGCTCGGGCGACGTACTTTGAATCCCTCGCTACGTTCGGGATTCTACTAAAGAATCCCTCGCTACGCTCGGGATTCTACTCTAGAATCCCTCACTTCGCTCTGGATTCAAAAAACGCCCTCGCCGAAAAAATATTACTTTGCACCCTTGTCATACAATCTACTATTAAAATTATTAAAATTAACAATGTTGAACAATACAAATTTCCTATTAAATTATTTAATAAATCATTCTAATTAGTTATCAATGTCAAAAAAAAAATGCAAAAGATCAAATGTCAAAATTTACATGTCAAAATTAAAAAAAAGTGCAAGTTATAGAAGGAATAAGATTAATAAATAAATTATAAATTTTTTACATTATTTTTAATTACATTTAATTTATGAAAATTGTTTACATATAATTTATTTTTTCATTGTTGTCTATAGAGCATTTGTCAAGGGACAAATCTGCCAAATTTCACATTTATAACATAGATAATAAGCAAAATATTGAAAAAATTGCTTCGAAGTGGGAATCCAGAATCTTAAAACGCGATTTCCCAAAAATTAGGTTTTTTGGATTGTACCCTTATATTACTGAGGGTGCGAAAGAGTTCAAACGGTTCAAAAGTAGAGGACAGAAGCCAGGCTTCAGAGCGTACCTCGGATAAAAAGAGACGAAATCTTTATTAATCACCTTTCTCTTTCTGGCGAGGCTTCAGAGCAAGGAACATCTTCAGAGCGTACCTCGGATACAAAGAGACGAAATCTTTAGTAATCACCTTTCTCTTTCCGGCTCATCGGGATCGGAGAGAGATAGGTAATTACCGTTAGGGTGCGGTTCCACTGAGGCGGAGCGGAGCGGAGCTGTGCCGCGATTCACCAATCACATGACTTGAAATCTCCGCTCCGCTTCAGTGGAAACAACATTGGCGGAGCGGAGCGGAGCAGAGCAGAATTGTTTAAAATATCGGTAAGAAAGAAAGAGATGGCAGACGCGGAGCGGAGCGGAGCGGAGCGGAGCGGGGCGGAGCGGAGCGGGGCGGGGCGGACCGCAGCGGGGCGGCTCACTCATAATCACTAGCTTTGCCCGCAGCTTCGCTCGCGTAGATTACCTACTACACCATTTTGTTAAAATATATGGTAGGTATTCGTTGCAGTTACGGACATAATGTACTTTATAATATATACAATACCTATCTCCTCTTTATTCCATATCCCGTGGGAAAATCAATAACCTCTGAAAATAATTTTGAGAGAACACGTTGTACTAGTTGCATGCGAAAATTCAAGCATAGTATTTATAGCTAAGTATAGTTCCTTGTTTTAATTTAAAAAAAACAATTTGTTCCCTCTCCCGTAGGAATTTCGGAAAATCCTCTCTTATCACTTGCCTACGTTACATACCTACACGGTAATCTATGCAGTTCTGTAGCTCAGAGCAATTATGTAGGTAAGGCGATGATGAGTGAACTAGTCAGGAAGTTAATTTTTGTATAATATTAGATTTTAGTCAGCGTCTTGACGTCATGAGCGGGGCGGGGCGGAGCGGGGCGGAGCGGAGCGGAGCGGGGCGGCTCACACGCGCGTATTTATTAAACACTAGCTTTTAGCCCGCAGCTTCTCTCGCGTAGATTACTACACCATTTTGTTAAACTAAATGTATTCGTCGCAGTTACGGAGATAATGTACTTTATATAGACTACTATAATATCTTTATTCCATATCCCATATTCCATATCCCGTGGGAAAATCAATAAACTCTGAAAATAATTTTGAGAGAACACGTTGTATCTACTACTTACTTATATGCGAAAATTCAAGCATAGTATTTATAGCTAAGTATAGTTCCTTTTTTTAATAAAAAAAAAACAATTTGTTCCCTCTCCCGTAGGAATTTCGGAAAATCCTCTCTTATCACTTGCCTACGTTACATTCAAAGATGTATTATTAAATATCTAGATGGAACATCGAATCCGCGAAAACGTGTCAAAAAGTTGTGGCCAACTGTTGGCCACAACTTTTATATCATTACGCACAGATTACGCACACATAGACAATAAATGAACGCGAAAAACATCGCCTACTGTTGTAGACAATAAAAATAGATAGTCTGTGGTTTGTGGTACAGCTACTACAGTAGAGTTAATAGTCTGTGGCTAGCTCTGCCGCCATTATGTTTTTTGGTGTGACGCGTTCCTTCTTGTGAGCTTGAGTTGTGTAAAATGTGAAGCCATTGTTATTACTAAGTTTATAACCACCGTTGTTAATAATAAGTTACTTCCATCCTAATAAAAGGGGTTACCAGCACTACACCGTGTTTCTCTTTCTTTATACATAAATCCTAACAGGTTATGGGCCCAGGCGGTTCTTAACTCTGCTTGGGAGAAACACGGTGCTTGGTTATATATTGGGGTGGGTCGCCGGAGGCTACGCCACGTTAAGTTTGCGGCGAGTGGAAATTAAAGTTGTTTCGGGGAAATGGAGCAGCTGGGAGCATCGGTGGGGGTTATCAAATTGGAGGGCGTAAGAAACTGGAATGTGTGGAAGTTCCAAATAGAGATACTTTTGAAGGCGCAAGAACTCTACGAAATCGTAAGTGGTACAGAAACCAAAACGTCAACAAACGAGGCTGACTGGAGAAAGAAGGATGTGAAAGCTCAAAGTATGATTGTTACCAGACTGAGTGAAGCTGCAATGGTTCATGTGCTGACGTCTGAAAGTGCCTCTCAGATGTGGCGGAAACTCCTCAGCGTGTATGAACAGAGGACGAGCACGAGCATTCACTTACTTCAACAACGTTTTTTTAATTGGAAATTTGAAGACGGTACAATGTCCGTATTCCTGTCGAAGTTGGAAGAATTAAGAAGCCAGTTAAAGCAGGGTGGGGAGGAAATATCCGAAAAACTGTTGATAACCAAAGTGTTGATGTCCTTGCCTGAAAAATATAAATATTTTGTGTCTGCATGGGAATCTGTAGATGAAACGAAACAAACTTATGAAGACCTGGTAGCGAGGCTGCTGATGGAAGAGGAGCGCATGGAAAGCAAGTGTAGCGAGGATAAAGTAGCACTGGTTTTAAGGAAGGAAAATAATCAAAGCGTCGGGGAAAGAAAATGTTTCAAGTGTGGACATACCGGTCACCTTATTAAGGATTGCAAGAGTTTTAGAGATATGAGGAAGTGCTTTCTGTGTAATAAAGTGGGTCATTTAAAATCTCAATGTAGAAATAAGCCACGTACTAAAAATAGTAATGCGTTTTCGGCTACATCTGTCAGTGCTATGTCTGCCATGAATAATAATAAAGTAAGATGGATAATTGATAGTGGGGCTAGCGAACATATGACTTGTGAGCGGTCATTATTTTCATCATTCACTAAATTATCAGATAGATTTGTTGTTGTTGGGGATGGCCGTCGTTTACCTGTCTTGGGGATTGGGGAAATTCAATTTGTTGAAAACACACTTAGTGAAGTTTTGTATGTACCAGAATTAAAACTAAATTTATTTTCTGTGTCAAGAGTAACAAGTAAAGGTTATACAGTAGACTTAACTAGAGATAAATGTTATATTAAGAAAAATGGTAATGTATGTATTGTTGGGTTAAGAGATGACAAATTTTATATATTAAATTTTCTTTACAAGGATGATCAATGTGCAGTAACAAAATTGAGTGAATGGCATGAAAGTTTATGTCACCAAAATAATTTACATGTTAAGTCACTTTTAAACAGTAATAATATTCAATTTTTAGAGGATGACATGCAGTGTGTGGGGTGCATCAAAGGTAAAACACACAGGGGTACATACAGGGAAAGTACAAGTAACTCGACAGTTCCTTTAGCATTGGTATATGCTGATGTTTGCGGGCCCTTTGAACAGACATCACTTGGTGGGGCAAATTATTTTTTATTAATTAAGGATGATTATTCAAAATATCGTCAAGTATATTTTTTAGCCAGAAAGTCGGAAGTTGTTCAAAAGGTAAGGTTATACATACAAACAGCTGAGAGACAAACGGGACACTTGGTTAAAGTTTTTAGAACAGACAATGGCAAAGAGTTTGTTAATGAGGAAATGAATAAGTTACTTACTGGGAAGGGTATAATACATCAGACTACAGTTCCATATACACCAGAGCAAAACGGACGGGCAGAGAGGGATATGCGTACTATAGTCGAGGCAGCTAGGACTATGCTTAATGCGAGGAATATAAGTAAGGAATTATGGGCAGAAGCAATAAATACAGTAATTTATGTTTTAAATAGGACTAGTAAGAGTAGGAATATAGGGAAAACCCCATACCAAGTTTGGATGGGAAGGGATTATAATATATCTAATTTGAGTAAAGTATTCGGTACTGAAGTGTGGACACATATTCCTAAGGAGAAAAGATACAAATTGGATTCGAAAGCAAAGGTTGGTATGTTTGTCGGCTATGAAGATTCTAAAGGGTATAGGATATTCTATGAAAGGGAAAAGAAGGTAGAGATTAAAAGAGATGTAGTGTTTGTGAGGAAAAATACTAGAGAGTTTGTGTCAGAAGATAGGAATGTAGATGAGGTAAGAATAGATGGGGATATAGAGGTATTAGATAGCTCAGATACTCCTGTATCTGAAACTCCAGAAGCAGGGGAGGAAAACCTTGTTCAGGACAGAGACGAAGAAGAACAGGAAAGAATGGTAGAAGAGGAACAATCGCTGAGTGAAACGAGCGAACCTGTAACATCTGAATCAGATGATGAACCAGTATTAACTAGGAGAGGTAGATTGATTAGGAAACCGGGTTGGTTATCTGACTACATAGGGCTATCAACTTCACTAGAAGATCCTAAAAGTTACAAGGAGGCAATGGAAAGTGTGAATGCGGAAAATTGGAAAGATGCGATTAGGGCAGAGGTTAAGCAACTACAAGAAAATAATACTTGGTCATTGGTAGATAAAGTGCCACATGGTCAGGAAATTATAAGTACTAAGTGGATCTTAAAGAGGAAAAAGCTTGTAGGGGGAGAAACTTTATTTAAAGCTAGGTTGGTAGCTAGGGGATTCCAACAGAGTGATTACGATAGCTACGATCTGTATGCTCCAGTAGCAAAATTAAATACATTTAGGATTTTTACTGCTGTAGCTACTAAACTGAATCTTAGGATTCACCAGATGGATGTATGTAGTGCTTTTCTTAACAGTGTAATAGGTGAAAGTATTTACTTAAGATTACCAGAGGGCATTAATTCAGATTCTAAGTTTTGTAAGTTAAATAAGTCTATTTATGGTTTGAAAAGGTCACCAAAGTATTGGAATGACATGTTTCATGAGGTAATGAAACAACAGGGGTTTAATAATTCAGATAAAGATAACTGTTTTTATTTTAAGCATGAAAATGGATGTAAAACTTTTTTATTGCTGTATGTTGATGACATATTGTTCTTTGGGAATTCTGAAAAGGAAATTACAAAATTAAAAAATGTGTTAAATAGCATGTTTAAAATGAAAGACTTAGGTTTTGCTAATAAGTTCTTGGGTATTGAAATTAATCAAAATTTAGACAAGGGCTATACTACTATATGTCAAAAGGATTACTTGGTAAATATTTTAAATGCATATGGCATGTCTGATTGTAAGCCTTTATCTTTGCCAATTGATAAGAACTTTAAGTTTGATTTGCTAAAAAGAGAGTGTTCTGAAACTAAAGAAATAGAAAATAAGTGCAGAAAATTGATTGGCAGTTTATTATATGCCTGTAGTGGCTCAAGGCCTGATTTATGTGTAGTATTGAGTATGTTTAGTAGGTATCAATCCTGTGCTAGTAATTTGCTGTATAAGTTGTTACTAAATGTGTTAAGATATATTAAGGGAACATTAGATCTTTGTCTAACTTACTATAGAGATTGTAATGATACTGTAGTGGGCTATGTTGATAGCGACTGGGGAGGTAGTTCTGATAGAAAGTCCACAACGGGCTATTGCTATAAAGTATTTGGGTGTTCTGTAATCTGGGTTTGTAAGAAGCAACAAACAGTGGCTCTCTCTTCAACTGAAGCAGAGTATGTTGCATTAAGTCATGCGACCAGTGAAGCATGCTGGCTTAAATCAATTTTGTATGATTTTGGTTTTGATGTGTGCCCTATTACTATTTTTGAAGACAATCAGTCTGCTATTAAGATGGCTCATATGGCTTCTGGGACTACTAGAGTAAAACATTTAGATATTAAACAGAAGTTTGTAAAAGAGAAATTAGATGATAAAATTATTGTGATTAACTATTTAAGTTCTTCTAATCAAATTGCAGATGTTCTAACAAAGCCAGTGGGGGGAGTTATTTTTAAAGGTCTGAGGGATAAATTGTTTAATTAAAGTCAGTTCATATTGTTGAGTTTTAAAGTGTATTGTGTTCTTTTGGGAACAGTAGGGAAAATAAGATTTTGGTTTGTATAAAATATTTTTATTGAGGGGAGGTGTTGTAGACAATAAAAATAGATAGTCTGTGGTTTGTGGTACAGCTACTACAGTAGAGTTAATAGTCTGTGGCTAGCTCTGCCGCCATTATGTTTTTTGGTGTGACGCGTTCCTTCTTGTGAGCTTGAGTTGTGTAAAATGTGAAGCCATTGTTATTACTAAGTTTATAACCACCGTTGTTAATAATAAGTTACTTCCATCCTAATAAAAGGGGTTACCAGCACTACACCGTGTTTCTCTTTCTTTATACATAAATCCTAACACCTACACGCACACATGCTTGATAATGTTGCCTTTTTTTGTTTTCATTGTAGGGCGACGCTCAATCTAGATATTTAAAACATCATTGGTTACATTATTACAAGGTAATCTAGACCAGTAGAGAAAGATACAAAAGAGCTGCTTTATTTTTTTTTATCGACATCATGACGCGTGATTTGACTGAGAGAACGCGTGTCACTGGGCACTCTGGCGAATAGGCAAAGCAAATCCGCTCCGCCCCGCTCCGCTCCGCTCCGCCCCGCTCCGCTCCGCCCCGCCCCGCTCCGCTTCAGTGGAAACATACCTCGTTTCACAGCTCAGCTCCGCTCCGCCTCAGTGGAACCGTACATCGTTGTTTCTCTTTCTAACCGGGGGCGATTGCAATGTATGGGCAGCCGACACTATACCTAATACACTAGAGTGGGCGAGTATGGGTCGCCCACTCTAGTGTATTATCTCTATGGGCGATTTAGGCTACTCGGCAAGTTTTGGCGATTGGGCGAATTGATTTCGCTGATGTCTGGCAACCCCATCCGTGGGCGAGCACTCGAGATATATGACGTCATAATCACAACCGACAAAGACCGAAATGAAGAAATGTCAGTAATTAGCTTCGCTAGCTAGTGCAGTTTCAGTTTTAGTAGCAGTGCATATTTCAGTTATTTTATTTTCTTCACTTATGTTTCCATAATCGATTAAAGTGTCATTGAATATATTTGGTATCTAATTTATTTTTATACTTCATTTTATAATATTATATCTTTGTTACAGGAGTTAGTGAACGATTTGTTTACAAGCTAATAAGTGAAAAGAAAAAAGCTGAAAAAATTTCCCTGGCGCATCGGCATCATTTTCCACTGGGATTTCTCGTGTGGAACCCCTCAAACTTATCTCTATCACGATGACAATTATTTTTATAAAATATATAGAAATACAAATAAATTATAGTCAATAACAATGGATTTTTTATTTCTCTTGTCCTGAAATTTTAATTTTTACATGAAAAAGTAAAATTTTACTGTGTTGGCCTACGTAATTCTTTTATATTTGGATGTTTACGAATTTTTTTTAATAGACAAATACACTTGAGAATTAAGTGTTCATTGCCATTATATTATCTCATTTTAGGGCGGTGATAACCGATTGATAAAAAATTCGCCCTCCTATTCAGAGGGTCGTGCAGGGGCGCCGTAACGTGTGTCGGCGCCCGCGTGCAAGAGCCCGATTTGCACCCCCCCCCCTGGTTCAGCATAAATCTCATACAGATTTATATTTTTGTCGCCCCCCCTGTCCATTTGCCCTGAATTTGCCGCCCCCCCAAGGGTGCCGCCCGCGTGCGCCGCACGCCCGGTTACGGCGCCCCTGGGTCCGTGTTCGAATCCCAGGGCACGTACCTCTGACTTTTCGGAGTTATGTGCGTTTTAAGCATTTAAATGTCAGTTGCTATAACGGTAAAGGAAAACATTGCCAAACCGCACTTGTTCAGCATGGTGAACTATGGTCTTAACCTTCTCATTATGAGAGGAGACCTATGCTTAACCCTTAACTGTAGTCGTGGGTCCAATGGACCCATGTTCAATTTTTGGACGCGTGTAAAAACCACGGTGTATGTCTCAGCACTTCCCATTCCTAGGTACCTTCCTAAAATCCAGCGAAGCACACTGAGGGGAAAGGGCATACTTCCCTCTTTAGTAGAAAGGTGAGTATTAGTGTGCGTATGGGTCCATTGGACCCACCACTATAGTTACGTAACTTTTTAAATTTTTGCTAAATTTTAATTTCACATTTTTTCAGTTATTTATGAAGGCGAATCTAAGCAATATGTTTACTAATAGCGATGAAGTAGGTAAGCAACAGTGGTTGAACGAATCAGATAGTAATAAAAGATGAAATTGGTAAAAATTCGCCCACATCTCGAAATAATGCTACGACCCACTCAAAAAATGAGTTTTCTTACAATATTGGGGAATTTGTGATTACGTGTGATCAGGATCACCAAGATGAAGATATGGATGTACAGAAGAGTTCTACTGGACATCTTATGCTTGCAAGGCGTCGCAAAAACAGTACGAAATTCATGCATATAAATTAATCATCATTGTATGATGTCAAAATTTTTTTGGAAGAAGTTTTTCAATTTTTGTTTTAACTCTTTCAAAAAGCATTATTTATTGTTTGTGAAACGAGTTGCATTCAATTTTTCATTGTGTTTTTTCTATTTTATATGATTTTTTTTTCGAAAGCATGTTCTTAAGTTAAGTAAATAACGCTGATTAAAAGAAGTGCCATTATAGATAAAAATAAACGTTACTTTTGTTGATTTCATTTAATATTACGATTGTTAATGTTTCAATTAAAATTTTTAGAAAAATAAAAACGTAAAATTGATAAGCATTTTTTTTTCTATTTGAAATAAAACATAGGCGGGTCCAATGGACCCACGACTATAGAAGTGTGACTTTTTTTCACCACTACAGTTAAGGGTTAATAGTGGGCCCTGATGTATTGAGATAATGATAACATCCTATGTTACTGCAGTCATTGCATGGTAGTTTAAGTTAGCAGCCTCAGCCCAAGTTGTGTATCTATATTAGTCGGAAAGACTTTCTCATCATTTACCATCGAATTATGTGCAACATTAGCTGGTGAAAATGTCTCAAAATTGTTGAGCTCCCTTTACAGTCGGCAAATTTTATTAAATGGTAACATTGAACGCTGCACTAGCGACACCGTCTACTGAACAGATAAGTTGGTTGGTGGCACTATATTGTCATTGCGCAGAAAATTATAAAATCCTAACGTAAAAATAGTCGTATTATTTCCCTTCTTTTACAGTACATACCTATACATTTTTTATTTCTGCTTTAATATTGACACGATCACATGGAATCAATATTTTAGGTGGACCACAGCCTTAAGTTTCTTTTTAATAATAAAATTCATCATTTAGATTTTAGGTGAATTAAGCAGGTGGACCACGACCATTGCCTAAAAAACAGAAGTTCCTTCAACGACTAGGTAAACCTAACAAAAAACCATCTAGACTAGACGGAAATATCCATTGATTGCACAGATACAAGTCTATTTAGATAGGTATCTACCATACGTGTAGTTCTGCACTACATTCAAGACGACGTGGTCGCATCTTCGAGGAAAATAGGCAAAACATACAACACTTTTGATAAAGTTCTTTGCCGCAAGTGGCGTAGTGAGGGACCGGAGGCTTGTTCGCCTCGGAGTTGTCCTACATGCTCAAAATAGATTCATAGTAAATAAATGTCAGTTTCATGGCAATCGTAGCGACGGCGGGTGCAAGAGTACACACTGCTTGCGGGCGCTCATACAAGTAGCGGTGACCCTGTAGGGTACACTGCTAGGCCTCTTGTAGACACGCGTTTTTTTGGCGTAAAAATCTACGGTTAATTCGCCGTGTGTAGGCACATTTGTCAGTGTTGTATGGATTACTATGAGAGCTTGTTGACAGTCGCGGCTGCATGACGGCACGGCGCCGCCGCCGTATGCACCGTGCGTCCCCCTCGGCGTGCCGCGTCTACGCACGGCGTGATTTTCATCAGTGTTGTAGGGCAGTCTTCGTGAGTGTGTCGACGACGCCGGAAGTTCTCACGTTTAAGTGACCGGCTATATACTGTTTTTAATCGACTTCTATTTATTTTTAATTTATTTATAAACTTTATTGTTTGTATACCAGAATACATGGGTACATAGAACAATGTTACAAATAAAATAAGTACAACACAAAAGGCGGCCTTATCGCTATATAGCGATTTCTTCCAGGCAACGTAAGATTTAGGAAAGAAATACATAAACATATAGAAGGGGTAGAGGTATACAGTATACACACCAAAAAAATTGGAAATCAACTAAAACTTAAACATACTATTATGAGCTTGAAAGACAAGTTACATAAATAAGAAAGAAATAGATGCAACTAGTAGTTAAGGTAATGATTTTTGACTGAATTGATTTCTGTCTTAGTAAAATGAACATAAATAACGAATATTGTTAATTACATTAGTTCATGAAAGATCCCAAGTGAGCGGCACCTGGCCGTTGTCTTGCCCGTTAGCTTTGCCGTGTCATGTACACGCTAGCACGTTTTTTTTACGGCACGGCAAACACGCCGTACGGTCAAGAAAACGTGCCATGTACAAGAGCTCCTACGGTGAAACCCCTGCTAGCTATGCCACTGTTTGCAACGAGCCTCGTTTTCTGTTTATCGCCCTACGCCGCACTGCTGTAACATTGGGACTCGATACCTACTGGCATCGACACCAATAGCGTTACCTACCTAAAAATGTCACTGTCTAGCAAGGTAATAATGAGGGCTTATGAGGGTAAAAAATCCCCACCATCAAAAGTTCGAGGCCTCTACCAGAGTTTATTTGCTTCATCCACTGCTCAAATGGGTTTTCTCTGATCTCTATCATTGCGGTTACTCACATGCGCGCAAACTTATTTTTACATTAAACGAATTATTACAGCTTGGAAAACCACAAATGTGTCGAAAATTTCGCATTTTTTTGCGTAGGGCCATTCTACACTAACTTGTGGATTCGCGTATTCGCGCGAATATGAGTGACCGCTTAATAGGAATGACTGTGACTGGTGGACTTTCTGATGGAGCCATCCTAAAATATTTTGTTTCTAGCAGAAAGGCCTCAGAATAACTAATATCATACGTAAAATTTAGAGGATGAATTTTTTATATGCGTAAAGCGATCGATGGAGGCTAGACACGTCCTCTGCGATGACATCAGGACCGAACAATTTTAATTCACCCTATTAAATCATTAAATAAAAAAACCGCGCATCAATTTAAATTTTAAATAAAAAAAAAACCATCAAAGTAAAATAATCAGGAATTCAATTAGAAAATCTAGATGGTTTGTTTTGTACAGATTTAATAAGATAAGACTGATAAATACTTATACTGGTTTCACATTTATTTGTTGGCTTCACTATTTAATTCGGTATTTAAACATTGACAAAATTATGACGACAATTCACACATCAATTGCAAGGTGAGGATTACTTTAACGACACATACAAGTACTCATCGTACTTCTAATATTCGTCACTATTCAAACTTACGTATATACAGGACTTTACAATTATCATCCCTTTTAGCTTGCCCAATTTCTAAATAATTTAAATTATCTAAATTAAACCAAAGTCAATTTTATAACACTCGATTTTCAACTCTTACGCACATGGCCGATTCCAATAATATTATTATATCAATCACAGGCTTTATCCAGACTTACGATTTTAAAGTTTTTGCATAATTCAATACAAAATTTAATCCTACAACATTCCTACCGCCATGTGCTAAAGAGATTGTCAATTCCTAGTGTATGGGTGCACCAACGTCTATATCTTAACTGGTACATGTCATTATTTAACATTAACGCGCTAAGTATCTTAATATAGATGCGCCTGCAACCAGTAGGTACCTATTTAGATAGTCACAACAGGGAAGTAAGCTATTCCTTAAAAAGAAAAATTAGTTTCTGTTCACTAAAGTATTTATTGTACACCTCCCGATGCTTTCACAAATACCTTAGATGCGTTTTTAAATAAAAAAAAACCTGATTACAAGCTGCAAGTATAAAAAACTTCACCAACAATAACGATTATGCAATTTAGATATAACGTACAGATGTTTCGCAGAGAAAGTATCAAAACCAAATCCCGTTTCTATTAAACAGCCTAAAATCTACAACTTGCGATGTAAGAATTTTGAATGCATAAAAAAATATCTCTCCTATAGGGCCTTACCTTACATTCTTACATTAATTTTGTATTATCATATCGTCTTTGACAATTTGATGTTAATTATACTGATATAGTTACAAGTGAACGTCCCTTGAAGGGCAACACTTGCTGTTACAGTGGACATTAAGGTGCCCCTAGACGAATGAGTTTATAACTGCAATTTATACTCCCGACTTATTCGATAGTTACTCCGATTCTGATGACAACGATATTCCGAGAATGTCATCCATTACTAGAGATTTACATGTGAATTTTTATATAAATATTTTTCCCTTACAGTAAGTATTGCAGCCATTACAAACCCTGCCCATATAGGTGCACCATTCATAGGAAGTGTAGTATCCACTGATGCATAACATTTCATGTGTTCAAATTCATTATCAAGAGAGCAAGGAAAGGCCGACACGAGCACAGATAGTCTGCATTTACTAATATTGTTTTTATATAAGAAAAATCGACTATTTCGTCTAAAAATGCATAATTTCAGTCTTCACTGAGGATATAGATACTTGAGTGCTCAGTCTTGGTCGATAGCAACATAGTATTATTTAGGCTCGATTCAGACATACCAGTGAAGTCAGTTCCGACACAGTACCGGCGAATCTTTCATACATTCCCGGCATTGTCAGCACTGACACTGAGAAGTGACGATGCTTCATACAATATGTATGAAAGAATATTTCGTATTGTGCCGGTCTTCACTGATATGTCTGAGTCGACCCTTAACCCGTATAGAGCCATAGTGATTCATCGTTACCCAAAGTTACTTTTAATGTCATTGACCGAGGATAATGTATACAGTTGGGTGTTTCATTACCGCTGTAATTAAAATCGACTCGACAAAGTGTAGTCAGACTTGTTTGAGGAACGATGGCGCAAAATAGAAAAGATTGCAATTTTTAGAAATAGTTTGTTTCTTTTAAAATTTATTTGAACAAATGGCAAGTGTTACTCATAAGGGATATAACGACCACAGCGCATATAGAAGCACGTGTGATCATAACCGAAGCGCATCGAAGCGATTCGCAAGTGCCCGGTCAAACACCCCCGTGGCAGACGCGGTCGTAAAACACATTTTTGAGTATTCATTGACAATTCTTCTCCCGAGATTTAGTGCAATACACAAGTAAATTTAATCCCGAAGCGACCTCTTATACTTGTTTAATTTAAAATTGCATTTTAAGTCGAAATTTCGGCATCTATTTGCCGAAGTTGCTATGAGGATATCAAATCGAGACTGATCTTGAGTGACTTTATTAATAAATATATTTGTATGGATACAGGAGAAAATGTTTCTACCATGTCACGTCAATCCAATATATGCTCTGTAGCATAATGAATCAGAAATGCCATGGTAGAACTATTTTTCGTGTTTCCATAAAAAAGTTTATTTGGAAGCGGACGTCGTCATTCGGATCAGTCTAGTTCTGCTATCACGCAACCCCTCGTATACTCGACCGCCGTGGTTTTATTACCGCGTCAATCACATATCTTGGTGATAAGTAATAATTAATCATACGACACTTTCAAGAATTTTCATTTATTTCTATTTTTTTTATATTTTTTTACTTATTTTCGTCGGTATCGTTATGTTTTAATTAATTTAGCATTAAGTATGGTAATAACTTCATGTTTGCGTTCAACTTTTCGTAGGTCTACAAACGACTATAAAACAATATTATTCAGCACACTGAATTTCCCATCGACGACATTCAATTTTAGCTTCGACGGCTCGAGCGCAAATTAAAATGTTTAATTAGACGTATAAAGCGAAAAGAGAACAAACAAAACAAAACAAACGTGAAGTTCCGGGCGGGGCGGCGCGGCCGGGCGGTCCCACGGCTCACAACTAGTCTATTTCATTACGTTCAAATAAATAATGTTAGCCGCTTCATTTGTAGCACACTCGTCGAACATGTCAATATAGCGCTCTCTTTCGCACTTACTCATGAAAAGGGACAGAAAAGTGCATATTTCTTATGAAACGTTAAGATGCGTTTACATTGCGTCAATAGTTTGAAACCTTATCTTTAACCGTATTCTTCCCTTAGAAGCGTATAATAATTATATTCAACGAACATTACAACAATAACTCGTATGCCCCGCGCAAGCGAACGTGGAATGACTTTGGTCGCAATGTAAACGCTTCCTTAGCTAGTTAGCGCTATCTAAAGAGGTTTTTATAACATGAACCTTGCCCGGTGAGTGGTCTACAGCAAAATGTATTTTGGATTGCGACAGCCGCTCGGTTACCAGTAACGGAAAACATGCGCTCTCATCCACCCAGCATCTCGACACTAGAACAAAGCCCGGAGACTAGACCATGTATGGAGTGACACATGTCATTGAGTTGTCATTAACATCAACTCCATACATCCACAATTTTTTAATGTTGCACCGTCTAGAACCCGTTACATCTCACTAAAACCCTCGGGCATCTAGGCTAGAACCCTCGGGCATCCCAGCTAGAACCCGCGGGCATCGATCTTGCAGTACAAGGAGCCGTGTCGTGCTATCGCGTCCGCCGTGAGACCGCTCGCTGAGCCCTAGTGAACCCCGCGTCTTCCCCAGGTTTATGTTAAATTATACATAATATTATGTTTTACATTTATGTAAAAGACTTGTTGATTGTAAAAAAATTATTTGCTTGTTATATCCCTAAAATTCCTCGAGTAGTTTATTTGTCAAGGGCCGTGTTCGCCTTCACCGCAATAACGCATTCCTCGCCGCAAGACTTCAGCACAGTGCACTGGAAACAAACAAACATAACAATAAACATCTAATAAATAATACACAGTTCATACAATTCTACAACAATAAATTCATACTAAAAAATTAAAAAAAAACTTCCAATATTTGCATTAGCCAGTAATTCCTCCACCTAGGCCTCTGTTGGTATCATTGAAAACGAATGATCATTGATCACTAATCATCAGAGGAGCTACTTGATAGCTACTTTAACAAATTAGTATTCTCATTCCCCATATAAAGTATGTTTCATTATGATAAAAAAGTAATGGAATTCACCGGAGCAGAAAAAGCAGTTTAACTTTGATAAACAGCATATAAATGAGCAAATTAAATGTATTCAAAGCCTGTAAATCCGTATGGCTAGCGATAATCACAAGCCCAGGTGTAAGGTAGAAGTTTGATCTACGAGTGGATTTAGCACCAACACACTATATCAAAGTGTATTAGAGACTCTATACTCGAACATAATAAAGGCGTCTTCATTTACAGTCGATTAAACAAAAACGAGATGTTACCTCGATTTGGTCTATATGAACTCAACAAAGTACGTAAACAAGAAAATCTTTGGAGTAATCCATATTAAACGGAAACTTATAAATATAGGGACAGACAGTTGATATTAAAATATTGTAAAACATAAAAGTTAAAATGGATCCATTGTACTGTACAAAGTTGTAAATGGTATGTAAATTATTTCATCACTAGCAGTAATGTTGCACCTATGCTATTTGTTAATCTATGCTTATTTGTCAGCATACAAAATTATGGGCGCCATCTTGCTTTGTATCATAATTATAACAAATGCATTCAGATAATAGTTTAATAACACCCTCTGATGCGTATTACATTACAGAAAATGTTGTATAGTTACAAGTATTTTAAGTAAAAAATGCAATGTAATTAATTCCTTACTAAAAGTTCAACTATGTAAATGTAATATTGTAGAATAGATATTTTTTAATAATATTGTTCATTCGGGCTAGTATTCATATTTATTTCATTTCATCTCTTGACTATTTATATCAAACGGCATCAATGGGTCATACGAAAACTGTTGTGACCACAGATAAGAAATTAGTTTTCAGCAGGAAGTGGCAATTCCATTCTATACCCTCGGCAACGCAAGTACCGTCATCAGTTTCCCTACCCAACCTAGTAAACCAAAGCTCAACTCACGAGCAACTCTTTGCCGCAGTCGAAGTCTGAGTACCCTCGGCGCCGCAAGTATAATCAGCAGTTTGGTTGAATAACCTACTAAACCAAAGCTCAACTTACGAGCAGCTCTAGCTCTTTGCCGCTGTCGAAGTCTGAGTACCCTCGGCGACGCAAGTACCGTTAACACTTTCCCTACCCAACCTAGTAAACCAAAGCTCAACTCACGAGCAGCTCCTTGCCGCTGTCGAAGTCCGAGCGCAGCTGGGTGCCGAGGTCGCCGTCGGGGATCTTGAGGTCCTCGCGCAGGTCGCCGTTGTCCGCCATGAGGGTGAGGTAGCCGTCGTCCGAGATGTCGGTCAGCTGGTAGTCCTCGCGCTTCACGTGCGGCACGTCCATGTTGTGGGTACTCGGGCATATGTCTTCGTATCTGGGTGAAGGTGAAGGTTATACCGTTAGTTATGTAGTTATATTACATTACACTTGTAAGCTTATTTTATATAAGTTAAGAGTTAGCTTGAACGGGATAATCTCAGGAAGTACTGGTTCGAACTGAAAAAATATTTTTGTTTTGGATAGTGCGTTTATCGAGGAAGGCTTTTGGCTAATTAACATCACGCTAGGACAATATGAAAAATGTTGAGAAATGTGAAAATATTTAACGTTTTTAACATAAAGGACAAGTTTTCTGAAGCGAAGAGGTGGTGTTCACTAGTAGGGTGATTATTGTAGACTTTACACAGGACTGTTCAAGGAAAAATATAAATTTTTAGTTCAAACGACGATTTTATCGCTCACGACACTTCATGCAACGTTTGGGCAGAGAACACATAAATATAAATAATAAGTAAGGATGCACAAACATTTCTAAATATCCTTTCTGGAATAGTTTTGGAATTAATTGCTATATAAATCTCACATTACGAACATCTATGTATATGACAAATAATACCTCATTACAAAATATCTGCCCCGGGCGTGTAGATTATTCGCGTGTATACCATAATTAGGTGAATGTGAGTAACATTCAAACCTAAAATTAAGTATATCATTCCTAAATAAGGTCGGCCTAAAATTGTTAGGTATGACTTTAAAATACAAATGACTAATATTATTGTCACTACCATAGCATTTTCCAAGCTTAGAATATTGAGTAGATTTTTTCTATTTCTATTTTTAACCATAGGGCAACAATAATTACATAAATTATAAAATTCCGGAATAATAATTCTCCGCTTTAATTTTGGGTTAAATTGTATGTAGGTATTGCTTGCTTTAAAACTGTTATGTCGACGAATTGAATGAATAGCTTAAAATGCACTGCATATTCAGTTACTGTATTCAGTCAGAATTCATTAATACACTCTAAATAATTGTTTCAAATTTTTACACCCCATTTGACCTTACTCGAAATATGAAAATACAACAACAACAACACAACACAACAATGACAAATATCCTAAGATAACATTTTGCTTATGAGCGAAGCAACATAATTAATATTTACTGAAAAGGTCAAGTAACATTGGGTTGGGCGGGTCGTCAATTATTATAATCGAAAACAATACATTCAATTTATTAAAAGTCAGAGAATAGGTATGTATATGTATAATAATATGTATGTTGGAAGCGCTGCGATCGATCGAAGAAAGGCCAACGCCATCTGAATAATATATGACTAGGCCTTTGAAAAGGTGCAATATCAATAACTGTCTGCATCGCTAATTATATAAATTACTATGGCAGCATCCAAAATGTAAGCGAAGCACTTAGTAGGGGGGGGTGGGGGTCTCTCATAGTATCAAAATGAGAAAGAGGGAGTCTTGGGAGTTTGTGGAAAAATCTACGTTATATTTTCCGCAAGAAAATTGGGATGAGCAAAACATGTTTTTATTCTGAAATAAAGACGCTAATACTTTTAACAAATCTAAAAGTAACTATTTCATAAATTTCACAAATATTAAAAAGGGGCAAGATCTAAGGACTGTAAGCCAGGGCCCGGACCGCTCATGCAAGATTTTGCAAAAATGTAAAATTCTAGGGTATTTAACAAAGCAGTAGACGCCATTTAAATGATTTTTGGACTTTTCATCCGTTGGTCTGTTCTGTTTGTGTGTAAAGGAAAGGCACATAGGCAGGAACAGTGGATTATCTCAAATATTTCTTATTATAAACAAACTGATCGAATAAATAACATTTTATTTTATGTGTAGATAATTTTTCACATAAACAGTTTATTAACCCGAGATCTTAACAAAAAAATATAGAGTTTATTATTGTAACTTCGTTGGCGGAGCGTAGGACGAGATTTTGCAGACTAATAAAATCAATTATCGATGTGAACTCCTGAAAGGTTTTATGCTCTTGAAAAGATAACTAGCTATTGAAATTAAAAATATTTTTTAAAGGCTTGATTTTGTCTAAAGAAATAAACGAATGGAGGAAATTTGCGAATTTTGAAAGTCCCTAGGCCAGTTAGTACAGCGTAGTAAAGTTCTGGGGTTCATTTCGCGGCCAGTGCAGACGATTATTTATGAAAGACGCTTGTCATTAATTTGTATTGTATTGGCTATGTCATCCGCGTCTCAACCCTACGTGTAAGCGAATCTTATAACATGAATACGAGAATAAGTGCTACGTACACGTAAAGAGGAAGCGTCTATTTTATTCTTGATTAAATCATTCCATGGATTTAGTGACTATTTTTAAATGTTTTAGTAGCGTTCACATCCAAACACGCATGATTCGACGTTCATGCACATAACTCATAATAATATAATATATCATGAACATACATCATTCACTATGATAAACCTTACAGAAATAGTTGTACGCAATCTGATAAATACATAAAAATAAAAATGTATTCCTGTACGGTGATCCCACAGCACAGTGGATGCAGTGAGACGCATAGTCGGAACTGGTGGTTTATGTTCGAGTACCCGCAGCACGGGCGCAGTATGGGACCGCGCCCGCGACTCTATAGGCTCGAAATATCTTAATCTATACTTTAAACCACTGATGACTAAGAACATTTTATGCCCAGATAACAAACAACTATTAACTACTAGTAAACCCGCCCTCGCTTCGCTTCGGGTAACCAGTCCCTTCAAAAATCTCTAGAAATTTTAACAAATTATGTTATTCCGATGTTTAAGCTATATTACTGCAAAGTTTCATGAAAATCCATTCAGTAGTTTTTGCGTGAAAGAGCAACAAACACACACACACACACACTCACTCACTCACATACATCCTTACAAACTTTCGCATTTATAATATTAGTAGGAAGTAGGATTACTTATTAACAAACTAACCAACTAATATTCTAACACCATCTTCTAACTGGATTAACCATCCTAGACCCTTTGAGTCTAGTTCTAGGTCGGGCACAGTTGTTATTGGCGGCAGCGGAAGGGTGGTGCTGCATGCTCGTTTGCTATCTTAATTCCATAAAAAAAAGATAAATAAAAACGAAGATCTGACAGGATTGAAACTCCACGCCAATGAAGTCGTGGGCAACAGCTGGTAAAATATAAATGAGAAGTTAGCAAACTTTTATGATGCCAAGTTTAATTAAGTAAATTATTCAGTTCTTTTAATTTTATTAAGGTTCATTGTTTGAGACCAATTCAAATATTTCCGACAGCAAGAATGAGTACCTACGTTGAACTTTTGGCCTTTTGGTACTTGACGTAAGTTAAGCCGACAAAAATGCTAAGTAGGCGACTTAGCATTTCATGTTGGAACACTAAAACGAAAATACATCGTAAGTTTTAATTAAAAACTTGATCCTCTATCCCTATACAATATTCCACTTTAAAAATAACCTAACTTTGGTCATTTTTTTATGAGCGAAATTAAGACTTGAATATTTTAATAAATTCAGACCATTATTGATTTATAAATTTACTGAGATGGCACGAGATTTAGCATTGAAAGAATTAAATACAAAATCCAATTCAAAAGCATAAATCATAGCCGGTCCCATCGAGCTCTGAAACTGTCCGAATCTCGCTAGGATGTGTAAAACTACATCTCACGTTGTGTGTAATTCAACAGGGAATCAATATAGCACCGCGCGAGCTGACCTAGATTGTATTGCAGGAAACAGACACCTATAGGATAACTCGGACACCGAGCCCGGGCAACCTTCGTAGCCTTGCATTTCCCGGATTGGACAGTGATATGATATCGATGTGTTATTAATATTATGTATGCATTACGTTTTTTAAACTTAGGCTGTTTGTGATCAAAACAAAGGAGAAAAAAATTCCATAGCAAACACGTGATGGTGTAGGCTAATTTCTTATTTCATCACATTTCTCACGTCTCCCCCCAACCAAGCGTAAGGACCTTTGAGTGGGATGACGTTGCTTAGTAACATCCGATTGTAATAATAGACTTAATTGGGAAATTTCCTTACACAAATAAAGTATTCAAAAGTATTAGTGGGTAGTTACTCAACAAAGATTTTATCGAAAACAACAGAAAAAACATTTGTAAAGAAAATAGTTTGTACTAAATAGAACGAAGCCATCAATAATACTAAATGGCGGGACTACTCTTTAGGGCTTATAAACAAAGGAAAATATTAAGACAGCGTCGGTGTTGCGTAGCAACATTCTCTCACAATCAACGACGCGTGATCCAACGATAAGGATGCCAGGTATTGATAACCTTAAAGTGTTGATAAATATACGCAATAAACTATTTGACTTTGTTTTTCAAAACAGTAGAAATTGTTTGTGTCAGTAGAAATTTTCCTCATTGCATCATAATTAATGAGATCTATCTAAGGAAGTAACACAAGTACTGTGGCAGACATAACGTTGATGGTCGTCGACCATCAGACACGCGGGACTGTCATCGAGGCCAGACATATTCAGCCTAAATGGTAGAACAACCACGAGCTCTCTCTCAAAATTCGCCAATACTGATAATCTCTCCGAAACAAGATGTTATCTATCAAACAGTATCTTACAACAACTTGATGACAACATAACAGATTGTTTACATGATAACAATTCAACGAAATGATCAAGTAACTAGACGACATACACACAATAAAAATTCGATTTTTGTGTGCTTGCCTACTTTGTGCATTTCAATGAACCAATAAGAATACTTAAAAGATATAATGAAAATGTTTTACTCACTTTTTTCCATTGAATATGTCAATACCGACGAGGTGAACCTTAGCGTGGCCGTGTTTTCCAGTCTTGGAGGTGGACATTTCAACAATCTTGCATGGGCGACCCTTGAGCATCACGAATCCGTTCTTGCGCAGGGCGGAGCACTGCATGGGGAAGGTGGCGGAGGCCCCGGAGTCCCCGGTCTCGAAGTGGGTGTCCTCGATGTCGCCCATCTTGTGTGCGGTGGTTACACCTAAGTTGTAAATGGATCTGCAAAAACGACGGCACATTAGAATATGATACGACCAAACAAAAACATTGAGAAAAGACAGACGAAAATAGAGTAGCATGTACACATTGTAGTGTTTGTTCAAAGACTTAAACAAAGACATCACATAAAACATCACTTTGCACATCCACTTTTTTAAAAACACCTCATTGATACCCACAATCAGTAGAAAATAGCCTAAACAAAGTGTACAAAATTGTTTGCAGCCGAATTATTATCATATCTCCCTATTGACAACATCATCGCCTAACATTTGAATCACCAAAACACCCGAATGACAGCCGCATCCTCAGTGCACTTTGAGAATGAGAAGAAAAGACATTATAAATCATTGCAGGAAACATTTTGTACCTATCTAGCAATATACCTAATGTCATGAGTCAAGGTTACAAAAACATTTATATGTCGTTTTATGCGTTAAGTCAATGTGAAATGTTATCAAAATGGAAAAATTTGCCAATTTTTCTACTACACCAATTAATTTTCATTTATATTATGTATCCTATGAATATTCGAAAAAAGCTATCGCTTGGCAAAATTCGCTAGCTGCCTCTGTGCGCTGTAAATTATAAACATTCAAGTGAGACAACGAATTCGCAAAAAAATCAAATCACATATATCATGATCAATAATTTCGTTCTCATTATTATTTTTCCCTCTTCTCAACGTCTTCGGCATCTTTACGACTTCCTTTAATTCACACAATGGATGCAAGTAGGATGCAATGATTAATGACTCGTCAATGCAACGAATCCTTCCGGAGTTCCGATTAGGACTGAAAGCTGAAGAGAAAGCCTTTCGCCTGGCGATCGGAATTTTGCCGACGTTCGGCGAAGTTTACCGACTGACAGTGTTTATGGGCGGGGGATTGTTAAATTGATTTTAATAGAGCCCGGCTGGAACGAGCGACAGTTATTAAACTCTCAGGTGTATTTTGATAGATGACTGATGCTGTTTACGATTAGCGGGGGGAGTTTGTTCAGGAAAACCGCGTAACAAACAAGTATTTTCTTGTGATTGACTTATTTCCTATTTTGTCGCCTCCGAAGTCTTAGAACTACGTCATTTATTAACGGATAAGATTTTTTTTTTTAGTTGGGTAGATTAAGTCACTTTTCTTTTGATATTTAAGGAAAAATAATAGTTACGTATTATTTAAATAATTTTTTTAGTCTTATAGTGGAGTGCAGTAAGACATAAAAATGGCAAAACCTCGGAATCCAGGGAATATGAATGAATGTTCATAAAAACTGTTGGACCGTATTACAAAATGCACAAATGGAAAAGTTAAAAAATACCATTCTTTTTTTATTTTTTTTTCTTTGTGGGTATGTTTGTGATTGTGACCCCATAAATTCGTGTTGGGTAAACCGATTTTGATGATTATTTCCTTGAAAGTTGGTCCCATATAAATTTGAGCGACATCTGACGAGTAGTTTTGAATAACCTTGAATAATGTGTAAGGATGTTTGTTTAGTAGTGTGTATATCTAATGAATGCCCTCCATCCTTTCCCCTCTTACCTCCCCTCTCTATTTTTGGTTTTAGCAAATTTAAACAATACTAAGAAGTTGTTGAACATGTAATGAATTGAAGGGAATCAAATTAAAAATCCATTAAGTCACTTAAAAATCACTATCTTCTTTCCTAACTTATTTCATTCTTTTTCCTTCCATTCCTTCACTTGTCAATTGATCTTTTGACTTTGCTGCGTCAATTGTGTGTGTTTGTTTGTTATTTGATTATACTGTGCTTTTTATATCCATCATGTACGCTTGTACCTATTTGCTTCTAGTGCTGTCCTGTGCCTCTATTATGAGTTGTTGTAGTAAACGTAAAGGACGTTACTATTGCAGTTGACGTTTAGAATTTGTATGAGAATTGTAGTTCAGTATCGTAACCGCTAGAGGCGCTGTACGGATTCTCATACAAATTCTAAACGTTAACTGCAATAGTAACAGTTTGACGTTTACTACAACAACTCATAATAGAGGCACTGATCTTCTTTTGGGTTGCCTGGAAGAAATCGCTTTAAAGCGATAAGGCCGCCCATTGTTTGTTTTTTTGGTTCAAACAATAGTGTTAAATAAATAAATAAATAAATAAGTCAGAACTCTGAACACAAGAATTTGAGCAGCGCCCTCTTTGACCAGAATGTGACGTTAACATCCAATAACAGTTAAGGTAATGGTTTTATGACGCGAAATTAGATGGCGTTCTACATAATTTCGGAATAGGGCCAAAAATTGTCAGATTGATAATAATTTTAAGAAATAGATACTTAAATAATTTTAAGAAAACTAAATGTTCCCCAAAGAGGTTTAGTGATATTAACTACCCTTTGGATTCCAGGTATATAAGCGGTACTATGCATTCTCGACATGCATAGATGTCGTTGGAGTTCAACAGTTTAATACGCATTTTAAGTTTATAAAGTTTATTTGCTTCGATTTTCTCCTAAAAAATTGTATAAATAGAATGCATGTATTACTAGGCCACTGCATATCATTATAACAAATTTGCATGTTAATAATATGTAGATAGTTATATAAACTTATACAGGTACTTACAGTATGGAGAAAAGCAACCTTTGGTTGCATTGAAAATAAAAATGAATAAAACTAATGTAACATTATGAATTTCAAAATACGTTCTTTAATCTCAAATGTTGCCTCATTAAAAGTGTAGTAATTAAGGTATTGTACAATACTGCTGCAATATTGATACACGATGTACTAACTATACTGTGTATGAAGATAAGAAGGCAACACCAAATTTTTGCGGGCCAAAAACTAAAGAATAGTTACAAAATAAGCCTATCTACTCGGACTTTACTTATATAATTAATAATAATATTTAATTTACAGGGTGGATAACTGCAAATTCTAATAATTGAGGACCAGATAATTAAGTCTCTACTGTACAGTTAGTTCTATCCTCTACATAAATTACTATATGTCATCATAAGGTGAACGGATATCTAAAACTAACCTTTATGATGTTGCCACAAAAGGAAAACACTGACGTGTCCTTACAATCAATTCATTTTGGGATGAGTTATTAACAATGTCTATATAATAAATGTTTTAAAAAAATAGCATTGATGTAAATAAATAACCTTTATAATTTTTTAATAAGTAAATTTTAGTTAGAAGTGCTCGATTATCTGATATTTTGTACATACAAAACACTACAGAAAAATTGTAATACCATCAAAAACATAAATGTGAAACGAGAGCCAAGTCAGAGCTTGGTTGTTGACTTCAATGAAAAAGAAGTGAGATCTAAATGGATGCCAAGTTCAATGGTCAGTCCTGATTTATAACAACATAAAATATTTTACAACTTAAAACTATTATTTCTAAGTGATAAAAAAATTCATTGTTTCAAATTTATTCCTTTGTATTCACCACTATATCTGGATGCCAAATTTCAACTTTCTAGGTTATCTGAAACTGGGTTAGAGTTTTGATCTATAAGTCAGTCAGTGATAATTATAACGATTTTCGGACGAAATTCCCTTTGAATTCCAGCGAAGTGAACATACTATGAAATCATGACAGCATATGCTGTCGTTGGAAGTTAATAGATTAATATCTAAATAGCCATTTGAGATGTATCTTGCATGTCTCAATATATAAAACAATTTGTGGTTCATGTAATATTATGCATGGTGCTGCTCTCCAGTTCTGACTTGACGAACTTGGCTTGACATGCTACATGTGTCTAGATTTCCCTTACCTAGATATGCCTTAATTAGGAAATTATTAGAAACAGAAAAATGGGGGATCGGACAGTAACAAATAATCAAAAACAAAAATAATATTTGTAAAATAAAAAAAATACTGAAAGGTATTTTTATAAAGATGTATAATTTTAATTTGGCAATCTATTGTATCTGCTCGTCATCACACATGAACCACCAATCACTGTGTGACATCATATGAAGGTAACCTGTCAATTTGGTTTTTCTCATTCCATCACTCTTTTCAAAAGAAATCTTTATTTTAAACTTTGGAAATGATTGATGTATTGTGTGGCTGGCCTTTGTCAGACAAATGCACATGCTACGCATCCTAAAGCGGCATACTGGATCATTTAGACAACATTTCAACCTAGCTGTACAAAAAATACATAATAATCCGTAATTAAAAATATTTGTATGTTTAAAATGTCTTTTTTGTTTATTTATAATCATTATGGTTCATTTTCAACCTTTTTTTTTTTTAATTGTCCGATCCCACATTTAGTGAAGACAAAAATGTCAACATTGTTGATAGGGAGGCTAACTACAAAAAGATATTTTAAAGGAAAGTACCAACAGATGCTAAGAATGCTCAAAAAGTTATTCCAACCTCTGTAAGACAAGGATTTAGAAAAAAGGGTATATGAAAAATCAATTGATATCAACATGCATACATCTACACTGCTTCTATACATACTCCTCATAATTTTGTTTTCCACATTTATATAACTTTAAAGAAAAATCAAATGTCACACACATCACCCTGATGGTGTTCAAGTAATCTACTTGTCACAATAAAAGAAGCACACCAAGAGAATTTTAAAATGTAATAATTTAAATAGTTACTTGGGTTCAAATTTCACTATTCAAGGTTCATTAACAAATTCATTTTCAATTTTATGTACAAATCTCATAATCCTACAACGCTAGAATTGTTAAAATAAAGAAACCTTGGCATTAACCGTCAGTGATGAGTCACACATCAGGATGAAAATTGGCAAAGTTCATTGACCTCTTCAATCAATACTCCCTATATTTATGGAGTATCATACTCAGACAATGTGTATAGTGCTGTCCATCATCTTTGGTCTCAATTTCTAAGAATCACCCCATTCAAACAGAAAAAATATAAAAAGCAAAATTGAACATTTTGGTAATGTCAAAATATGTCAGTCTAAAATAAAATACTACAGTAGGTATCAATTGAAAAGTGAAGTAACTGCAATGACCCATAAAATTTGGACCATATGAAGTGAAAGCATGATGACAAGACAAATTTCGACAACTCATTGAAAATGTTTTTAAAACTATTACAAATATGAGGAATGGATTTGTAATTTCAATTATTGGAATCGTGCAATTCACTGAAATTTGTAAAAAAAGAAATGTGCACGTACAGAGTAAGAAAAATTTGACATGATCAGCAATGAACTATCATAACAGACACGTTATGGTCGATATGCACGTCTAGCCTTAAAAATCTGCTTCACGAACTGCACCATTTAATTTACACGGAATTTAGGAAAATGTATACAGTTATTCAGCTTTTCGACAAAGTTTTTCATGACCTAACCCCACCTAGCGCACTACTGCGAAAACGTTAGCGCCTACAGGGAAAATATGAAGTATAATATGGAACCATCAACACCCCAAGAATTGATACAATGAACAATCAGAATAAATTATACGACTTCAGGCCTGATTCGCGGAGGCGGTGACGGGTCTCAGCCAGACGTGTGATACCCGAACATGTGGCTTCCCACAGGGACATCTTGCCAAACTTTTCGACATGACTACTACACTCCAAATTTTACAATCACTAAATCCGCGAGTCGCTCACACATAAAACCAATTAAAGTTAATAGGGTAAACTATTAACATTATTTTTGTACCAATCCCGAGATAATGAAAGAAAAATAGCAGTTTGACAAACGTGCCGGCACCGCGATACAATTAACTTGCAATTTTACACATTATCCACTCCGTAACTAGACTGCATTTACACAAAATTATATTCACCATGGAAAATACTTACAAAAACAATAATTACAACTATTGAAAGAGGATACACAGTAAAACTTAGATATTTATCGACACTCACATGTGACCGACGGGTTCTTCAACCGAAAGGTCAATTTGCGCCTGCGTAGCACCTTCATCACTCACTTCCTGTCGCGGGGTTCTCAAAATGGCCGAAACGCCGCCGTCGATTGGCGGCAATTACGGATATAGCAAAACAATGAGCAATAAAATGGACCCAGTAACAGATTTCTGTGACAAATATGGAACCACTTATTGTATAAAATATTTTAAGGTAGTAAATTAATAAATTCAATATGTTTCAATTGTGGATAGTAAAAATAAGTCATTTTATTAAATACTGTTTTGCCGACATTTTTAGTAATGGTAGTTTTTCGTTAGATGGCAGCACTGCTGCGGATTGTTTGACGTGGATACAAATCTGTGACATGTATGAAGTTGCTGTGTTACGTCAAAAGTATTTTAGGGTTAACTTATGTTTATTTTTATGCTTCAAGCAAATTATAAAATATCAAGATTTACACTGCAGCTTCCATTGTATTTATTATTGTTTCTATTGTAACTTCTATATTGATAGTACTTTGTCTATGCATAATGTATTTTTTATCTGTATGGGTACTGTACGATAAAATAAATGCAAAACAGATGGCGTTCATGTGAAAAATTTATTTCTAAAGTTTTCTTTTGTTGGGTTTGTTAATTATAGTAAAATAAATCTTGGTTACAAATATTAGGTTTTAAACATAAATTGCCTTAACAACGTTCCCATTTCTCACATTTTGTTTTGTGTATACTCTGTGGATTAAAATTAATTCTGCATTAATTTCTCATAGGCATTTCCATAGGGCATTTCTGCTCAATATAGCAACAAAGCATGGAGGATAGAACTATAGTTCTATCCTCCATGAGCAAAAGATAATAACCACAGAGTACTTAAAAGTTTTTAGCAACATGTATCACAAATAACTGTATAATGTATAATAGTCGAACATGTATGATAAATAATGTGGTGTAGTACCTACATAAATTAAGTAAGTACTTAAACAATGAATATTCAATAATTTTTAGTCTAATAATAGGTACTTAGCCCTAGCGCTCATTCGTACCAAACATGTTGCAAAAGGTTTTGGCTTGGATTTTATGGTCGGCCGCCTGTCTGACACCACACAATAAGGATAGTACAGAAGTTAATCTCATGTATGTATCTCGATTTAGGTTATGCATGTGTGCGTAAGCCTTATAGCCGCAATGGTCTTGGATTGGATCTAGTTATTTAATTTACGGGAAAATAAAAATAAAAGTGTATGATTACAATCATTAAAATTTATAGTAACCATTACCATATTGTATTATCATTGTAAACTAAGATCACAGGGGTCCGTAGATGACAAATTCAATAACATTGGTAATTCATTATTCATATTATCTGTAGTAATATAATTTTTATAGGAAATGATAGTACTTACGTGCAACCGTTTTGATTGAACGTACTTGTGGAGAGAAGGGACTTGAAGAGATAGGTAGGTACTTACTCTCTAAAAAATAAAAACGTTCAGTTTTGCGTATTACAATTGCGTAATGAGGGTAACCGCGTGTGGATTCGCCGCTAGAGGCCGCTAGTGTAGAGGGTGGTCTGCCTGTCACTTCTCTCTTGTCTATTCACTGAATAGTATTCAGACAAGTGTCACTTGTCAATGTTTATGTATGGGCGGGCTTTGACAGCATGACCGCCGTCTGCAGTGGCGCCAACTGGTGAGCACAAAAACGGTTACCCTCATTGTGTATTATAAATGTCATATTGCTGGAAATAACAACCGCGGTCCGAGTGGTCTGATATGTTCCGATTTTTGGTGTACGTGAACCGTGTCTATGTGTGTGTTGTTTTTGGGTACTCTGTATGAAGCTTAAACATCTTTATTATCTAATTTTTGCTGACACCAACCCTCCTTCGGCTTCGGCGACCAGCCTCAGCCGCTCCGGCTCGCCCGGGTGTCTGCGATTTGTTACGCAAGGGCGAAGGGGCTGCACCTTCCGCAGCGCCGGAGACGTCACGGTTCGAAGTTATGCCCTATTTTCCGCGTTTTTACGATTCGACCAAATCTCGATCGATCGGCCAGCTCGATCATTTCATGATGTGAGCAAATCTACGATGTGGCCACGACATCAACATAAACTGGTACTCAGGTAGCCAGTCTTCCGCAATTTAACGATGTACTTACCATCCGTTACTGTGCAGACTAACTGGGTAAAGTGCAAATAATACCTTTTTTTACACTTTAACGTATCGTATCAGTGTATCTGCAGATTACCTAGTTAATGTGCACATTAACTTATTATGCATTTTAACGGTAACATAATATATAGAGTACTAACTCATTTTCTTTCACTATTATTTCGTGACTTTCTTCATTAATAAATGCACTTTGTTTATTCATATTTAAAACACTTTGTACACAAATTATACGAGTACATAAATATTCACTTGTACATAGATGATAAATACCTATATACACCTATATACTTTCTCACAAAGAGCTGATTACGGTAGTTTTCCAATACAACCAATGCCACCTAAAGGCGGGTTGCTGAACTAAAGAGACAAGCGTGATATTTCAAAAAGTCATTAAAAGTTTTGGTATTTATCGATAGATGTCACCGCTGTGCCGGTCGGAGTGGGGGGTGTTAGGTTTTTTCGTTACGGAATTTCTGGATTCGGTCTCCACGCTCGAGGCCCGCGATAGAAGCTATGCAATAGCTTAAAAAAACAAACTCATTTTATTCCCTCTCCCGTAGGAATTTCGGAAAATCCTCTCTTATCACTTGCCTACGTTACATACACGGTAATCTATGTGCAAAATTTCAACTCTGTAGCTCAAAGGGCATACGTAGGGCGATGATGAGTGAATCAGTCAGGAAGCTCATTTTTATATATTAGATTTTAGTCAGCGCCTTGACGTCATCGTAAGTCCGCTCCACTCCGCCTCGTGGAACCACAGCTCCGCTCCGCCCCGCTCCGCTTCAGTGGAAACACATACCTCTTTTCACAGCTCAGCCCCGCTCCGCCTCAGTGGAACCGCACCCTAAGACTTGCACGGGAAGATATGCAGCTGTTAAGTTTTTCTTTCCCTCCCAAAGCATCATACGACAGTAAGTACAGTACCTACCTACAGTAATTACCTAATACTTACACAAGTAAATAAAATTAGAACCGTTATTTCAGTACTAACAATAACAACTATTTTATGAGTTTTATCTAAATAATAAATGTCATAATTTTTTAACAAAACAAATTAAGTATAAAGGCGTTCTTGTTTACGAAAAAATATTGATTTACGACCATCGTGGAAATAGGCGTTTCATTTTTATAAGAAAAAATTCTTATTCAAATAAATAAAAAACAAATGTTTATACCTACTTACCCACTTTCTCCCTTAGGGTCTATTCACACATATCAGTGAAGTCACCGTTCCGTCACAGTGTCCGATCAGTTCAGTATCAGTGCTTCAGTGTTGCGTCAGTGAATCAATTCACACATATCAGTAGTCAGTTCACGGAGCTTCAGTGAAAACGTGTCCGTAGTCACCGTTTTTCTATAGTGTATGTTTTTCTGTAGTGTGTAGTGTAATATAAGCTGATAAATAAAGTATCTATGCGAACGTTACTTACCATCTAATTTTAATTGTGCTCACACATATCAGTGAAGTCACCGTTCCGTCACAGTGTCCGATCAGTTCAGTATCAGTGCTTCAGTGTTGCGTCAGTGAATCAATTCACACATATCAGTAGTCAGTTCACGGAGCTTCAGTGAAAACGTGTCCGTAGTCACCGTTTTTCTATAGTGTATGTTTTTCTGTAGTGTGTAGTGTAATATAAGCTGATAAATAAAGTATCTATGCGAACGTTACTTACCATCTAATTTTAATTGTGCTCCTATTTTGTTCCACAAATTGGATTTGTATTTTGAATCCATGTACTTTACATGAGACAAATAATAGAAAACCCTATTTTCACGAACCAATTCTATCAGTCGCTCGTCCATTTTGCGTCGGCGTCCGTGATCCGACAAAAAATATCGTCGTCAACAATAGCGTCCGTGATTGCCGCTGTCGGCACTGACACTGACAGCACTGCGTCGTCACTGACACTGACAAGTGGGGATACGTTCATAGGGAATGTATGAAAGAATATTTTGCACTGTGCCGGTACTGTGACGGAACGGTGACTTCACTGATATGTGTGAATAGACCATTATTTTGCTCTCAGTGGAGTAAAAATATGAACATTTGTTACCATAAAATCAGATAAGAATCCATTTTGGTTTGGATTTGGTGGCAATTGAACCACGGAAGTGTCCTCTTTCGAGTAAATTAAAATTAAAAAAAATCGGTTTACAAAGGACGGAGAAACTGCTGAACATACTTACATTAAAATATAGGCGTCGAACATAGAATATTCGCTTTTTTTAAAGACTATTTTATTCTAAACTTTATTTATATCAAATTTAAGCCAACTCACATTTACGTAACGAGCCCTTCATGTCACTTAAAAGTCGTAACCCATGGTGTCTTAGACTCTATCCTATATTCCGTGGTGTTTAATGGCGCCACTGTCGCGCCGAAAGCCGTGTCTGAGGAACATAAGAAGACGCGTTTGCATTAAGCGTTGTTTGGTGTCCTGCTCATGTATATTCGTGCGTAACTTCGTCCAAGAAAATCCAAGCTAACCAAAAAAGTCCTTTGCCAGGACCACACTTCTAGAGACTCCCCACATGCATTGTCATTTTTTTTTGTCCACGTCCGATGTCTAAGCTATATTATATTAGGTACTGCAAAGTTTCATGAAAATCAATTCAGTAGTTTTTGCCGTGAAAGAGTAACAAACACACACACACACACACACACACACACACACTTACAAACTTTCGCATTTATAATATTAAGTAGTAGGATTTTATACCATTACCTATTTTTGATACTATTATTAGAGGATTACTAAAGTTTTAAACACTGGAATAAATCAAAGCTATCATTTTTGAAATTCAGTTTTTTACATAGTTTAGGGACTACGTGGTCGTAAAATAGTTTTATATGTAACTAGCGGACCGCCCGCGGTTTCACCCGCGTGGATCCCGTTCTCGTGGGAATATATGCATGTATTATACATAAAAACCTTCCTCTTTAATCACTCTACCTATTACAAAAAACCGCATCAAAATCCGTTGCGTAATTTTAAAGATTTAAGCATACAGACAAACAGACAAACAGACAAACAGACAAACAGACAAACAAACAAACAGACGGACAAAAATAGCGACTTTGTTTTATACTATGTAGTGATACTTCTTATCCGTATAAAAATGTATGTATCTAAGCACGCATCTATCAGAACAGTAGGTATTCGTGCTGTCTTTAGGAAGCCCACAATCCTCAACACGCACAGTGACTTGCTAAAACACTTAATCGTTCCATAATAACTACATCAATGCTTGCGTAATTGTATCTCTTTTGTGGGACTGAAGCGCCCCTCACGAAGGGTTTCCCCCCAACAGTGATTTATTGAAGAAAGCTTTTAAACCCTTGCGGTCTCTTTTCTCCTCATTGTTGTAGATTTGTGTCTTTTATTACAGCACGGGTCATTACGGGCTGTGCTCGGATTTGCTCTATTAATTCAATGTTCCTCTGTCATTCTACTCAGTAGATAATAGCGTTTTGTTTGCGCAATTTATTGTTAAGATTATCTCAGTGTTTTTTTGCCATAATTGTTTGGCAGATTCGATAAGTTTTGGGTTGTAAGGGGCTTCAAGGGTGTAAGCCCAAAACGTCCAAGTTACGATGCCCGGTCCATACTTTTCAGAGGTCTCTGGTATTTGTATCATCTTACGATCTTACCCGTAAGCAATAATTGTGGGCTTAGTGGTATTTTTGAAGCTTGGCTCTAGTTCTAGATAATACCCTCTTGATAGAGTCAGCCGCTAAACAATTTGCTGTGTACCGGTGTGGGACCTGAATCCTTCTTCTATTTTCTGAAGCGGGTTAAAAAGTTGGATTCCTAAGGGAACAGTCACCTAAAAATATGTTTTTCTAACATGTATTCTGTTTTTGACCACATAAATAAATTAGAGTTAATATCACTCTGTGCACGGAGCTCTACATTTGCGAGTCCGATTCGCATTTGCCGGGTTATTTTATTCAACGTTATGTTATAACATATTTTATTTATACAGTGATAAACTAAGTCTAACAGTTGATTAATGAGTATATTTTATTAAGTATCAAGATTACGTAAGTCTGAGGCAAGAAATTCAGCAGCGCGGCTAATCTACGGATTAAGTTGTCTCGTTAATGATGTAAAACCGTTTAATGTTCAACTTAAATGTTTGAGATGTATCCACGGAGATTTGGGATTTGTAATTAATTAATAACAATTTGATAATTACGTAAATTTTGTTACTATGGTATCTAAGTTTAGCTGCCGGCTGTTGGTAGGCTATAGGCAGGTATTTCGTGATGTATCGGTATAAGCTGAGTTGATAATTTTAATTTTAATTGGAATAGGGACTGGACTGGAGTCAGAATATGATATACCTAGGTAGGTATAGCTTTTGAAAGATTTTGTTTAGGTGGTAGTATTTTTATGCAGGTATGTTTGTTCGGAGCAAATATTGTATGCCGATTTAGAAGTAAGTACTTTTGCTCTACGAAACTGATGCATGCTAAAGCAATCCTATGACGGTGCTTTATGAGCTACGTTTAGGATTGGCTCCAGACAAGAGAATTCCGCAGCGGTTAAAAGCACAGTATCTAACTTAATTTGTTGCAAAGTAATTAAAAGAAAAATAAATTGACCAACTAGGAAAGAAGGTAACTAATTCGGGTCGAGTGTGCGATATTAGGGGCTGTGATATTGATAAAAGGCTAATTACTTACATACTTACCTTTCTATGGTATCAAACACCGATGCCTTGTGTCAATCGTAAGTCGTGGTGCAGAAGATACTCAACACGAGCAGGCACGCCAAGACGAATTCATTGAAAACAATTCTGATTGGAGTAGAGAACCTATGTGAATACAAGGTGAATACTTTCATTTCTTATTTATAAAAAAATGGGTGACACAGAAGAAGCGAAGCAACGGTAATAAGTATACAAAAACATACTTACTAAAAACATTACTATATTGCCTGATAAACAAGTATAGCGATGACAAAAGTCCATAAAACTCAAACGTGACGATGAGAGGACTGACAAATTATTTCGACGCCAAAATGAAAATGGCGCGAACAACAGCGAATCCCACGTGCCATTACACAGCGTTGATTACCGAACGACCATTCAAATGAATTTACCATATTATTTTCATTTGCTAATCCTCCTGCGCCCACAAACTCCAGTTCGCCTAAACGCGCTCAACCAATTTTTTAAGTGTGGCCCGCTCAAAATAAATTATGTAGCAAATGGGAAGGCGCAACGGACAAACAAGTCAAACAAGAAATAAAACGGATGAGCGCGACTCGCGACCCGCTAGAGCGAGACGCCTGTATCCGACTCCTCCTCTCGTCCCCTCTCCCCGCACTCCACCGTTCCACTTGAAGACGGCCCCGAGAGCTAAGCTCTCGTTTTATTGTCACTTACACCTCGCATAACATTTGTTTGCCACCCAAAAAGTCTATCATCATATCCCATTCAACTTATCAGTCGACGACACAAGGTTCAAATTCTTAGTAATAATTTTATCCGAGCCCTTCTTTAATATGGTAAAAGGTAAACCGATGCTATAATCTCAGTTCTGATTATCAAAAGTAAGCAGCTTATTTTGGATTGTTCAATAATATTTTTTAATGTTTTCATTTTCGTTAATGTCATCACGGTTGTATTGTTAAATTTAATTTAATTTCGTGTCATACTCGTATTTATCAATATCTCTAGTTATAATAAAAATGTAGGTAATCATAGAAAATATGGAACGATTAGATATACGAAAAAAAAAATATATAGGTAGAGCCAAAAAAATTATTGTTAGAATTTTTGTCTGCTAGTCCGTATATTATCTTCTCGCATCACGCTAAAACTGCTGAATGAAGTTTGATGCGGTTATCACAGTTGTATTGCTAAAGGTCTAACATAAAATCTGATCAATATTTTATCCTAGTACGTCGGTCAGAACCAGAGATATTAATAAATACCAACTGTTGCAGGACAGTCTCAGCCGGGTCAGCTAGGAAACAAAATTAAAAACAGGATACACAATCAATAAATTAAATGTAGAGAACCCAATGATCACTTAGGTTGACATTCTTCTTACGTCTGTTAATTTAGGTACTGATTTTTATATGCATTATCTTTTTTATATATAGGTATAAATTTGTATTCAACATTTATTTAACACGTTCACTGCGTCTGCACAAAAATAAAACTTACTGCCCATGCGTTACGAGTCATAATCTTGCCGTATCAGTATTGCCTGCTGTGCGTTACGGCTTGTATTTTGCTGTACCAGGACCTGACTTTGAAGGCTCTTACAGACATGGAAACCCATGTTTTACTTTAAAAAAATAAACAAATCGATAGATTGTATATCTATTGACACATGGCTAACGTCGCCAGGGTCTCGACCTGATATTTTAGAAGTTATGCATAATTTTGAAAATCAACGATTTCACGGCAATATTCATGCCGTGCCGCATGTAGATCGATAGACCGAATTTAAAACTAGTGTTGGGAAACATTTGTAAGATAGTTGAAGATTGTTATTTTATTAACATTTATTAAAGTCATGCAAAATTAAACAAAAATATAAGTAATTAGGAACATAAGCATTAAAATTATTTGAGACCAAATGTATCAATTTCTTATCGTATAGTTAAGATTTAATTGTGAAAAAATTGCAAAATAGGTTGAAAACTGCTATTTTATTATCATTGATTTGTCATGCAAAATTAAATATATATATAAGTAACAAGAAACATAATCATTGCAATTTGAGATCAAAGATATGGGATCAATTCTTAATCGTCTGGTTAAGTTTTGATTGGGAAAAAATGTAAAATAGATAAAGACTATTATTTTAATAACATTTATACCTCACCACCTTCCGTCTTAATTACTTTATTTATATCAAGTTTCTTACGAGAACGCTTCATATTAATTTTCGAGCGCTGATAAAGCGCAATCTAGTGTCAATACGTGCAAACGATGATCCTTGCGCACATCACTACGGCACACTGAAGCTGCGCGCGAGTTCCCTACAGTGCGGTACGGCGTCTAAGTTACGGCAACATACATGCCGCATCGCACCATAGATAAATAATTAAGTTCTGGTGCGTTACGGCACCATTATATGCCGTACTTATTTTTTCGAAAAATGGAATACATTTGAAGAAAGAAACTTGGATATATATTTATCTCTTTTCTGCGTGCACGGGAACATATAAAACCCACCCCCGCACCGGGCGTAAGACACAGACAATTGACCGCCGCACAGTTCGGAAGTCAAATACGGCAAAACTCTGCCCGTAACGCAGCGAACGTGTTAAATGGGGTAAGGTATTAAAAGTGTTAGATACTTATTTGGAATTTTTAAATTTTATTAGTAATAAAATTTAAGTTCTTTTAGTTCTTACATAGCCTAGCATAGCTAGAGCACACCACATTTACCTCCGTTTTTGATTTTTTTCTGTAAAATAAATACTTATTTCATTAAAGAAAAACCGTTAACAAGACGGTTTTTATAAAGCTTTTTTCATTAAATAATTTTAATAAAACTTATTGTTTCTTTAATTTAAACAATGGAAAATCTGTGAGATAAAATTTGTTATTAAATTTTTTCACGATAAGAAGTTAACTATTTATTACAAAAATGCTTATTACTAATATTCCCGTCAGTCTTTTTCCGTTTGTTGCTTATAAAAAAGCGGAGGTTCTCAAATCGACTGCCTATGATGATGACGTTCTTATTTTATCACTTAATTGTCTTGAAGTCTGTTTTTTGTTTATCATAATATCCGTAGCTATCACCTTTTTGGGCCTTCGCTCATATGGAGGGGGGGGGGGGTCAATGCTCAAGCTGCAAGCTGGCGGCAGAATCCTCCACATGTCTTCTTCATTGGCAGAGGGCACAGTGGATGGGTTTTGGTGGTTTAAACCCCCGTAGTGGAGGCTTTAACGCTATGAGGAAGAAAACCTCGTTAAAAAATTGCGCAAGAAGAAAACCTTGATAAAAATTACGGAGGGGCGAAACGCTCGACTTTGTAGAGCGGCCTGTGCTGAGGCGCCTTTAAGGCAGCGGCCGCCACGCCGGGACCGTGGAGCGAGAGTAGCACAGTGTCCGGCACTATGCGGCAGATTCGGCACTTTCTGGTAGGTACTGCTATACTTATTTAAACTATTTATTTATTTAAACTTTATGCACCATACAATTGTATAGATACAAAAGGCGGACTTAATGCTAAAAGCATTCTCTCCCAGTCAACCTTCAGGAAGTACGAACCCAACGAAATACTTACGTTTACGTCTACGTTTTCTTCAAAATAAGCTTCGAACTTGAAAATATCTATGTTCTTAAATTGATGGCGATTATGTACTGATTTTTAACCGACTTCAAATAATCAAACTGATTTGACTTTGACTTTGTTAACAAAAACACCCTAGCTTCAAAATCTATGAGTAGAAATCTAGAGATAGTTCAAAAACTATCATTATGTTTTTGATGTTGGTTAAAAAGTTATCAATTCGTCTGCACTTTTTTATTTGTATTTGATAATCCTTTTTTATGGGGAAGCTTGTGCTTGTCGTCAGGTCGCATATAAGTTTGAGTGCCATCTGAAGTGCAGTATTTGAGTTCTCTACTTGTCCATGTTGAAGATGGTTTTTTCGTAAAGAGTTAAGCTAGAATAATATATTAATTGGTTTTTAAATATTAAACTAGGTCATTTCAGACTTACAATCATGGGCCTAGGTACACTTATTTTGTGCCAAATGGGTTGGATAAGGATCGTGTTCTCTATGTGATCGAACCAGAAATGATGAGTTCCGTAGACGAACGCGAGTAACCTACATAGCCCAGTGAGAAATAGCTGATTGAAGTGGCAATAGGCTGGCCATATAGTTAGAAGGACTGATAACCGTTGGGGAAGAAAGGTGCTTGGATGGAGGCCCCGTCTCGGTAAAAGGAGCACAGGATGCTCCCTGACGGTGGTCTGACGACCTTAAGAAGACGTCGGGCATCCGCTGGATTCAGAAGGCACAGAACCGGTCAGACTGTTGAAAGATAGGGGAGGCTTATGTTCAGCAGTGGACATTAAAAGGCTGATGGATGGATGGGTTGGATAATTCACTCTACGAATCAGCTGGCCATTCGTGATAAAAATGAGGAGTACCTATCATTATTTATTTTCAACTTTGTCAAAATTAAGAACCACTTTTTATCGCGCCCATTTTGAGAAAGACTGGTTTAAAAGAAGACTATTATAACCTATCTAAGAAAAGTGATATCGTTATATCTACGTATAAAAAGTTTAATTTATTTCACGACTTTATAAAATTAAACCGAGTCATACTTTTTTGTAGCCTGAAGGGCTGACGTAAAAGCGGACGAGCCACCTGATGGTAAGTGGTCATCTTCGCCTATGGATACAAGCAACACCTGGGGAGTAACTAGTGCAGCGCCGGATCTGATGGAGAACTCTATCAAGAAAGCGCAATATGAAGGAGAACTCTATCATAGCGCCCTGGGAATACCTCAGAAGGAAGCCACAGCTTTCACGTTCGTGGCAAAAACGATCGTGAAAAACGGACCATAGTCGTTCGCCACGAGTCCAAGTGATACAAAGGTATGCCTTTGGTAGTAGGTACTAACTCCAAAACCCTAATCTGGATAAAGAAGTCAGAAACGTTGTTTCAGGGTCATTTACTGTAGTTCTCTATTTAGTTATAAATAAAGTTGTGAATAACAAAAGTTTTGTAACTGTTCTACTAATTCTACTTAATGCAAACCAAAAGTTGCGAGCTACCAGATATCCGTGTTTCTGAAGTGATCAGAGAATGAGTACAAATCCAATTATGTTCGGGTCGGCCGGCAACCTGACCGGCCGGTCACTTAATTCAGCTCATTCTTCTTCTTGCAATCTTTTCGACGGCCCGAATACGCTGTTAAAAGTATTTCCAAACGTATAAATAATTTACGAAACGAGGACATAAAGTTTGCGGAGCGACCCCCGCATGCAAATCGAGTTGAAATAAAGAAGTGTCCGCGATAGAATCGCCGTCTCCTTCTGCCCCGGTGTCTCTCACCGCACACGGGAGCGAGATAGATGACTGAGTAGATTATCGTCAGACTAGGAGCGAGAGAGAAGTCGGTAGTTGCGTTCGGATAAGTGAATCAGTGCCCGCGCTCGCTATTAAATCAGGGCGCGGGAGCGGGGGAGGCGCGCGTGCTAAAATGCTCTTTATGGCGGGTGGGGTTTTGTTTGCCGAGGGCGGTTTCTGAACGATTACTCGCAGTTCGGTATTCGCGGCGAGTGCGGTGCTCGCCAGTCGCTCAGTGCCGCGGCTCGCGAGTGCGCGCGTGTTTCCGAACGCACGGAGAATGTCAGCGCGGTGACCGCGCTTTCTCGCACCAGTTAGGCGGGAAAAGTTCCCGCCCACAACGCAACAAAATATTTTCAGACGCCAATAAGGTAATCAGTTTACGCAAGTTTTTATTATCATGCGGTTTCATTACCTATCCGGTTTACGACGACATAAGTATAACGCTATTAAAAATGTTTTAAATAAGTATCCCATAATTTATTACTTTACTAGCGAACCGCCCTCGCTTCGCTTCGGGACCCGTAGTTATCAACCGCGTAGGTCCCGCTCCCGTAGGAATTTCGGGAAGATAATAAACTATCACCAAAATTAATTCAGGTTAAATTAAATTAAACTTAGAAATAAAGCTTACGACAAAATAATAGCAAAGTAGCAAAGGATCACAGCAAGATTAATTCAGATTAAACTTGGAAACGCGGCAAGTTTGGTATGGCAGTGGGTTCGACCAAATTTGATTACCATAAAACAGTTCTAGTGTGTTAATCTTAAAAGATAGATATATACTGTCGTGGACATTTTTTTAGATCATTTCAAGAGGAATAATTCTTTCATACATATATTTTTGGTATCTTGAATCGTTTTCGCAACGCATGCAACGAAAGCCCTCGAGAATGAATAATTTTCCCCGTTTTTTCCACATTTTCCATTATTTCTTCGCTTCTAATTGTTGCAGCGTGATGTTATATAGCCTATAGCCTTAGTTATAATATTAGTATAGATTTGAATAACAGCGAATGCAACGAGTGATTTTTTTTTTAATTTCGAAATTAAATGTCGTCAAAATTCGACCTGATCGGGGTTACATTAAAAAGTTGTTCTAAGGGAAAATTGTAATAAAGACTTATTTGACACAATGTAGAGTTGTAGCGCTTTATCATTAGACGTAGTGTATATATGTAGTTTAATTACTCTACATTTAGGTCAAATTTAATTCGAAGTAATAAAAACATTTCCTGTTTAACTCATCGTAGGATTTTAACTCATCAAAAAAATTGTGCACATATAAGTGAGTATTGTACTACAATATGATAGAAGAAAATTGTATATAAGCATAATATCGTAATTCAAAATAATTTGTAAATAAAACTCCTTAACATTTATAGACAGCTTTTTCTTATAGAAATCAAGAAAACTACGTATGTTTTCAATGATATCTATAGTAGGTGTGAATCGTATCGTAGAAAACATAGGGTGTCCTCTTGAAAAATCTTTGAATTATTTTAACAACGAATTATCAATAATTAACAAGGAAGGAAGCTTTGCTTTGTTTAAGAAAATTTGTTCCTCGCGTTTACAAATATTTTAAATTTGTTCGCCTGCAACGCCATCTATAGCGTTTATTTGGTTAAAACATGTTTCGCGTAGAAACGAGATATTTTCCTGCGAAAAAAGTAGTAACCTAAGGCACAACTAACTATTTCTATACCAAAAACTTGCATTGCTATTCGCGTGAAAGACGGATATACACTTTTGCATTCATTTTAACATTATATTAACGCCTACGGAGCAAGTTTACAGTAATGAAAATCATTGTAAGTTGTTTAAATTCACCATATTCAATAAATAAAATACCGATACACACTCGTAACGCTATTCGCTATGTGCAAAGCGGGTGGTAGGTATACCAAAACGATCGCAGCGCACAACGTGACAAAAATGGAAACTATTTCGGCTGAGTGTAATACTTTCGAACCCGGTTTTTATGATTATATCCATTTTACACATACACTATTCAATAAATTGCACTCAAATAAAGTCAACAAGTACCATTTACTCTTTATTTTGGTTTTTAATTGCAAAAATACTAACAATGTTGACATGCCATTATTTGACAGTCGCCGAAAAAGTTGTCAAAACTGCACGTCGCCACCGTCGCGCACGTTCCCAATATTGTGGGTGCTATGGGTAACACACAAAGACAAGGACACTATATAAATATTGTTATTTACTAAGGGTAATAATAATATAGTAGATCTAGGTAAATTAAAACTAATATAATAGTAGATCTAGATATTAAAAAAGGGTAATACACCATGTGCATTCTAAACTTTTAAGTATAACTGCCAGTGACAGTGTGGAATGAATCAAGGATAATTAAAAATATCCAATTAATTTATGTAAAGGATAATAGGAAACATTTTGTAAAATTACCCATAACTACATATTTTTTGCAGCAATTAAGAAGTTTTTTTATTTCTATTTACATTGTATTATCACAAGGCAACACAATATGTTTTTAAAACCATACCAATATTTTATAAAAGCAAGTAGTAAGTAAAATCTACTATCATTTTATAGAAGAATTCAACAACATACATACTTGAAATAAGTCATACTAAAATAGTTGTGTTTTCGCAACATTATATTCCAAACCTCATACCTACTGGAAATGTCAGCTACGGCCCCCGTGACGTCACACTGCACATGGTCTCAATCAAGCAGTAATAGAATAAAGGCCAATAAGGCGCAGCTACCAATGAGCTCAATTACCGACCAACTCTTATTGTATTGATATGCAATCGTGGCGGCGCCCGACGCAATTATTGTGGCGCTATGCGGTATTTGTGCTGTTTAATGATATTATTATTGGCTGTAGATCAGTTACATGCTTCCGCGGATCGCGTATTGGTACGCAATGATCAATATCACCTAAGTACCTAGTATATATTTCATCATCAATAACTTTATTGTACCTATTACCTACGTGCAATGCCGCTTGTAGTCCGACGGGGAGTCAAATGAAATGTTAGGCGGCGACGGGTGTATATATCAATATCTATCAATAGATTGTACAATTACATCTCATTTTTATAAAAATACGGGTACTCCTGCACTTTTGTTGTGATATTTTGAACCAGATGCATGGGTTGTGGTCACGGCTAAACAACGATACATGTAACTAGATGAAAATATCAGCATACAAAAGTACATATCGTGAGTACCCTCATTATAAGAATATGTGTACAGTCCGCGACATATCAAGTTTCACATCATAAGTCAAGTTAGATTAGTCATTATAAGCCCAAAACCTGAGTTTGTCACAAAATTCTACCTTTAAATTATTCAAAGCTGCGACGAAGAATCTCCTACACAATCCGTGATATATTACAGGAAATCGATAAATTGAATCTTTCCTTCTAACGTTACAAAATCTCAACCTAAATCTAATGATACTTACCTAATAACTATACACATGTAGTTAGCACAACCTCCTAAATGTTACGTAACAACCAATATAATTGAGAAAACAAGTGCTACGGAAGAGCTACGCCGCTGCTACGAAAATGTCTACAATATTTAATTGACATATTCTTACACTAGTTGCAACCGGGAATCTGTAATTAGTCATGGATTAGCAAAGTAAATTAATGAATATTAAATAGTTTGGATTGTCTTTCCAGGAAATAGCTGGCCAAGAGGTCGTCCGAGGTAGCTAGTAGGTACTGTGTAATACAAAATTGTTTTAAATACCGTATGATAGTGGGAAAATCCTTAATCTTGTTTCTCCTATTAGTTATTAAATTTTGTTTCTTTAATAATAAAATAGATTGAATATATGTGTTAAAGATGTATACTTCAGAAATGTCTATAAAATGTAGTATTATCAGACCTTCCCATATACCATTTTTTATGTCCGCTAAAAGAACTTGGGGCCTCTAGGATCTCTTGGTCTCTACCATCAATGTTTGATTCGACCTTCGAATAGCTCAATAATAACACTTCCCCAAAAATCTTATCCACAAATGTTCAAAAACGACAAAAATCCTAACGTAGCACAGTTTGAACAAGTGTAAGGGTGCGCACAGATTATGAAACATGTTACATAACTTCTGTTTTATAACACGTCCACACTATCTAACATTGTTGTCTAACAATGAAACATATAACAAGACACAATGGATTTTTATAAGACATATCGTCCACATTTGTAAAACATGTTATATAACTGTGTTTTATAACATGTTTTGTTATATAGTCTGTACGCACCATTAGTAATTATTACTAACCAAGAATAGCCAAATTATTTAAACTTCAACAAATTATTTTAATTCCAACTTCTACAAGTCCGCAAACAAGGTGACTGCTGTAAATCGTTGAGAAGTTCTCTCTGCTGTCTTTCGGCTCTATCATCAGATTGACTGCAGACTTTCATTAAATTGTTGTGCTATAAAATATAAAATACTCTATGAAAATATTAACAAATGCACTAGTCGCTCCTACAACTTTTGAAAGTTTCTCTCGATTTTTCTAGGATGCTATCATTAGAACCTAGTCTCATTACCATGGGATTCACGCTTGGAATATCTACTTTCCAACAAAAAATAATTATAGAAATCGGACTAGGTACTTTGTAAAAAATTATGGCGGTCAAACATACAAAAAAAAATACAATTAGACTTGAGAACTTTTTTGAAGTCTGTTCTGTTAAAAATAGGCACATACATTTTATTGCTTATCATAAAAATCCACATGAAATCAGGGGAAAAAAGATTTTATTTCAAAAATGAAAACCTCGAGAATCACAGACATCGGGAATAGTTAGCAACACCATGATGGTAGAGTTTGCACAAACAGGCATTAGGATTTCATTGGACAAAGTTTCAGTGAACCAAAAATTTGCATATAGCTTGAGCAGATAACTTCTTGTACAAAGTTGGTGTTGTAATTTGGGTTGCTTCAACAATTTAACCGTAACTCGATCCAACCAACAGACTCTGTAACCGGCAAAGATTAACGAATAGCGACGTATAATTACAGCTTAGGCAAATATGTAGCGGTGAAATAAACCTGTACATCCAAGGAATAGTTCAACCGATTTTGACGCGATTTTCACTGAGCTTTTGTAGTATAAGCTTTTAGTAATATTTTGAGTTGGTTTATGTTCTATCCGTTACCTACAATGTGGCCAAAAAACCTGAACAATTTGTTAAAGTTATATTAACTCTATTTATTTGATCAATAACAAGTGTTAAAAGGTAACTTGAGGACCTAATAGGTTGTGTGAAAATTTCAGAGGATCACCTCCTTTCAAGAGATAGAGCCCAGTGATAGAGACTAAACGCGGAGGTATATTAATAGGGTTCCATTTTTAACCGACTTCAAAAAAGGAGGTTCTCAGTTTGACCTGTATGTATGTTTGTATGTATGTATATTTGTGAGCGATTATCTCGCGTTTGCTTGTCCCGATTTTGATGCGGTTTTCAGCATAGTATTTGTCAGACTTAGGAGAAGGTTTAAGGTATATTGTTTGGCTGAACCGATTTTGATAAGATTTTCAGCATTGTATTTATCACACTTAGGAGAAGCATTTAGGTCTAACCGCGTTTAACTGAATCGATTTTTACTTTTCGGCGTTAAAGTCGGTTCTATTTTGTTAAAAGTTATTACCCATTTGGTAGGAATAAATTAAACATGTTTCATAAGATACCTCAAGCGAAGCGAGGTAACTTCCCCGTTAGAAACATATTTTATCGCTTAATCGTGACTCGTGGACAAATGTCGTTACCACTGCGAGATTATATGCGCGCTTTGAAACTATGGGAGTAGGTATTATTTGGCTTTTGTGAATACTAAAGCGGCACAAATTGAGTTGTTTGCCTGTTGCCATCCGCCGCACCTGTCTGCAATCGGGGACGCTCGTAGTTTAATAATTAAAATTAATAATACTGGTGCCATAAAGGAGTAATAACGCAGTAGGCGCTTGGTAGAGCCCACCAGCTTACCTGTGAATATATACAATACATGTAATATTGAATGCATAGATAGTGCCATTGTTGAACTTTGAAAATAAAATTACTATCTACTTATTTACGCTATGCAGGTATATTATTTAATTATTGCAAGTAAATGGGTTTTACATGAAGAAAAATTCAATAGGTATGGTTCTTGCAGTACTTATAAAACAACTAGAATGATACTTTTTTACATCTTTAAGTATTGTAATATGAAGAAATTAATATATAAATTTAGAATGAATTGTCCTTTAAATTAGAAGCACAATAGGTACATTTTTTACCTTTTATTTGTTAACAATAATAAACTGATATCATTGTTTATAAATGTAGAAATTTATTGCAGTAATGACACAAAAACAATGTTATTATTACTTGACTTCCATCTATAGAGAAACCAAAAAAATGTATTTACAATCCTACTTCAAATTTATATCCCGGAAACAAAAAAAATATTTAAGTACATTATTCATTTATATCGATTCTTAGGAAGACATCAGATACATTATTTCTATCAATATGGAAGCATTCATAATAATTAGAGCCCTAGCACGCGAACGCGTGTTGAACGCGATACAAACGCGCGTATGTATCGCGTTGTCAGCGCGTTTGTAACTACATACAACAAACGGCCAGAGATCTGCGCGTATACGCACCGTAGCCGCGCGTATACGCGCAGTAGCAGCGCGTTTCCTGATCGCTCCGTGTGTGGAGGTTACAAGTTTGAAGCGCGTGCGTTAAAAATACGCCGTGTGCTAGGGCTCTACATTCACATGATAATTTTTTCGTCGACTTTTAACAGATTTTTTTAAGGATTTACAAAAGACATTTCCGCTGTCCTCTCTGACACCTGTGACCATCGTCAGTGTATGCTCAATCTGTGCCTGTGACCGATTTAGAATTTAACCGATTTACCGATTAGATTTCCAATTTTTTACTAGAGCGACTGAGTGGGTAAATTACGTTCTCTGTAAGTACATGTGTACATGTGTTTTTAAATATTTATTGAATAAATAGAAAAATTTAATTAGTGTGTAGTGTACTATTTGAGGTTGACCACGCTTCGATGAAGGAAAATATCTCGAAATAAACCTGCGTCACAGAACACTATTACTCCTAGCGGAGACCTGCGTACTTTCGAGTTCTCTGTTGTCTTTTCAAAGATGCGTTTAGGCCCTTCTCACACTACGCTACTTATTACCTACGACTCCGACGCAATACGCAGTTCGCCGACACTGCAGTGTTCACTGACAGGACACGCATCGTAGACGTCGCCTCGTAGCCATACGAGCGACGTATGGACAAAATCTTAGGCGTTTGCAAATAGCGTTTTGAGTTGCGTTTTTGAGGGTGGTGCACTATGGTTTGTACCTGCACCATTGCATATAATGTATTTGAGAGTGAGCATTCCGATTTATACTCTTATTTAAATATCTTACAGTAGCCGGATATACCTACCTACAGGGAGTGTAAGTTATAATAACATTTTATGAAAAATACTGAGAAATGATGAATGAAAAATACTGGGTATAGTACTTGAGCGGACCTACCTACTAGTAAAATAAAAATAAAACCTCAGTAAGATCCTTTAAATAATGATTGGTTTGAAAATTATCCTACAATTAGGAGTTGCTGCGTTATACTTCTCACCCTCGAAATGTCAGCCTGGCATAATATTTTAGATCCCCAAACAGCGTAATACTGTTGAACTTGATAAAAGAAAACATAAATTGAATTGGAAGTAGCGAGCATATCGTCATATAAACCGATTAAAGGCCACGAGTCCCGTTTACGCAAATTGTGACTGACAGCCTCGCTCAGGGTTGCCACATTGATTTTCCAAAAACTGCAGTTAAATAAGAAAAACCATGAGTTTTTACTCATGGTTTTTCTTATTTAACTGCAGTTTTTAGTTATATTTACGCTTTAAAGCAGAAATTAAAACTATAAATTGTAGGTAAGTGGCCAGGATACGTTATCGAACATTACCTCAGCATCTCAAGGTACGTGTAGTTTACCAGATGTAAGAAATTAAAAATAAGAAACAATAACATAAACGTACAAAACAACCCATAAGATTCTTTAAGATTTCCTTTCCTGTAACTAATGGACATGTCCGTAGTTAAATGCCATGATCAAATACGATCTGTTAAACAATAATAAAGGCTCTACACTCGGCAAGGTATCAGCTCTTCGAGTTTTCTGCAATAAATAAATGGATTCTTGGATGTAATTTGATTCAAAAAAGATAAAATTTTGATGAATCAATCCTACATCTTAGAATAGAAGATTGGTCTGCATCAATTTCTCTATCGATCCGATTGTCGCGCCCCGATTGAACCATCCTCTGTTATTAATAGCTAATTTAAACTGCTCAATTGATCTCCATTACACTTTATAAAACTTCGATATCGAATGAGCGAGCTGTAGCGGCACTGTGATTAAATATTATTGATTGTTCTGTTCGAGCTACGCGGGCTGAATTGTAAAATAATTTATTTCAATTGAATTTAATGAATTTACACGGTATTGATCACGTTTCGATCACTGCTTCGGCTCGTAATAAAATACACGATTCAATTATAATCGCGGAAAATTTAAAAATTGTGTGATGTTCATGAAGATTTATTCATGTCTGATTATTTCACAAACTCAAATACGTCCAAGCACCAAGATTTGACGTGAACATTGGAATAAAAAAGTAAATAATTTATGGACTCTACTTATTTATGTTCAATAGATATATTTATAATTTATAAATTATGAGCATTGTGTGAAAATATTGTTCTATCAATTTTTTTTATTACTGATTAAATATTAAATATTTGTTTTTAATAAAAAGTTCATTAGAAAGTAAGTGCACTAGTAGGTAAGTCAACTAAGACTTTTACTTCATTTTTTGTGGCGATAAGGACATATTTTATCAATTAAATACCGGAAGCCCTTATATGTTTATTTAATTTCCGTCTACCTAGAAGACATTATTGGCACAGCCCTACTTAGATCAGTCCATCATAATTGTACGCACGCTATTATCAATTTAATGCGAACGCAATATGGCCCATAGCGGCGTAATAGATACTTCAGGATGAAACCACCACTAAAACGACTGTTCATTTAATTATGTTATCGTCTTAAATTTTATCAATTTTGATACAAATTAATTTTTCATAGACGAAATTAAAATTTTGATTGGGCTTGTCTTATAATTTATATATTCTCTAAAATTTTTGTGTTCTTTTTTATGTGTATAGAAAAACCACGTGATAGTAAGTGGTTATTTACACCCATAGAAGTGACCTTGCTTTGTAATTTGTATGTGAAAAATAATATTTTTCGATAAACAAAAAGACAGGATAACATTTTTGTGTTTCTATTTCATTAATTTAGCTTCGAATATAAATATTATAGAAATGTTTCGAACTATTCGAGTAAGTTAATTATCGTACGACGTGTAATATGATACCTGGCGTTGGGAAGGTTATTGCGTTATAATAATCCAATAGGTAACGTTCGGCAGCCATCCCGATTCGCAATTAATGTTATCATTTCCATCGTCCCATCCACCATTACAATATTTTACGTAGGTGAATAAAATTTATCGTACCTAATTTAATGTAATTTATATTGACATAATTATGTTCCACCGTCGGGCTCAACAAATTAAGTATACCTACATATTATCTACATATTTTCTGCTACTTTTCTGTCTTGGAATGTACGGATAGCATAAAAAGATGAATGTGAAAATGGTGGGAATTTTACTATTAACGACCACTGAAACCATTGTAAAAAAACTCAAATGAATTTGAATGATTGATGTGGACTGATCTTTTACTGAGCTTGACTTGTGGGTTGAATGTTGAGCTTAAATTGAGTCTTGATCTAGTTCGGGTTTGGCAGCGGAAGGGTGATGCTGCATGCTCGTTTGCTACTTCAACTCTATAGAAAAAATGTGAGGAGTTTTAGATATTCTAACCACCGCTTGGATATCCTGAGTCACAGTAAGTTCAGGTTAATTGTTAACTAATTGATTTTTCAAGCGCTCATAGCCCGACGGCTTGCGTCGATCCTAAGCGATCGACAAAGTTAAGCAACAGCGGGCGCGGTCGGTAGTCGGATGGGTGACCGCTAGTAGCAAAAAATATCTTGAGCGCTTCCGTGCTTCGGAGGGCACGTAAAGCCGTCGGTCTTGGTTGTTATCGATTGATAGCAGTCGTTAAGCCACGTCGGAGGCCTTCTTGACAACTTTCGACACTGGGTTGGCCACTAACCCCTCTACCAATCCGCATTGGAGCAGCGTGGTGGAGTATGCTCTAAGCCTCTTCAGTAATTATTAGAGACCCGTGCTTAGTAGTGGGCCATTAGTGGGTTGTAGCCACTTGATTCTAAAGTTGTATAAACTGTGATTAAATAAAAATGTGTAATACGCACATAACTGATTATTTTATCAATCTACTTTCCTCTAGAATTTAAGTTATAAACTTACTAAAATAAATATTGTATTGTATAATTTATCTCCCGACTATTCTGTTTTTAATTTTTCTCAAAATTTAATTTAGCTCAAAATCCATATGTATAAGGCGTATAAGGTATCTGTTTCAAATATGAAAAACCAACGACAAAGTCCTAATACTGTTCGAACAAATTGAATTCGAATGCAAACATCGTGTTGAACAAACATCAAATGAAAATACTTGATCGTATCAAACCAAACAACATCAATCTCAATGAAGCAAACACGATTTGCCGCGAAATTATATTTGTATCGTTTAATTTCGATCCAACTTCCACCAATTGGATTAATTTGAGTCAAGTTCAGTAATTATTTGCGCTGTTTGCATGTCGGCTTAATTGATTGGAGCCGGTAAAAGCGAATGTTTTTAACGTTTTTGATTAATGTTGGTATGTTTATTTGAAAATATGTTCTAAGAGAGAATGTTTATAAAATGTCTAAATAATCTCAATTAAATCTTGATTAAAGTATGTACCTATTTATAGAACTCTATCTTACAAAAACTATTTAGGTAAAAAATCTGTGACTGTTAAAAATGATGGTTAGCTCTAGTCTCTATCTCCATTTAAAAAATAAATTGTCTTACTTTCGGCCTATTTAATGTCAATTTTATAGAACTTTTTCGTATAAAATTTGGTTTAAATAAAAAAATATTCTACATAGAGTAGAAATTAAATAAATGGGTGTTAAGTGCTATACAAAAAAAATCGGTATATAGATATGCAAAATTTCTTTAAAATTTGTTGCAAGTTTAGCATCTAGCAAGGTGACCACTTGCGTCGCTATTTATGTAGGTATGTTAAAAATAATGATGGATAACTATATATTTATTTGCGTAGATAATTTGGTGAAATCATTTAGTAATTAAGGTGAAAAGGGATCTATTAATTTATTGTACTTTTTAGGTTGGTGATTGCATTAAAAAGGATGTCGTTGATAGAAATCAGTTCTCACACTAAAAATGTGCGTAGAGCACAAAAGGTCCTTTTATGCAAGTGTTGTGCCGGCGACGATAGTCTCGCCTTTGAAGACTTCATCAAATGAAGTACCTTCTACATTAAAAAAATAAAAATGTCTATGGCGGCTATTTTAAATTCAGAAAATGAAAAGAGTATGATTGTTCTCTTTTTAAATTATCAATGAACGCATTACGTACCTATTTAGGTACCATTTAAGTATTCACTACGAAATGTAATGAAATAAGTGGCTGAATATTATAAAACGCGATTTAATCTCTGGTCTTAAATAATGACGTGGGTCGTGAGCGTCAGAATTATTATTTTTTAAAAGCTAATATTTATGGTATAGGTACTAAGAAATCACTTGACGCTCTGTGATATTTTTTTAGTTTTAGGAAATTCAAATCTTGAATTTGAATTCTATCGAAGAGAGAGTCAATCGCAATGAAGAGGAAACACACGGTAAGCTTATTTGAACGTCTTTATTGTAACAAAGATTCGATATGGTATTCCAGATAAGTTTGAAATACTGTGAACAAAAATGTCAATGTGATTTAATGTTTAATTAGAACTCTGGGATATTAACTCGACAGTCAAGATATTTAAAGTTTCATTCAGTTGCTATGAACGTGGCGACTCCGGAAGTTGCCAGAATATTCTCGGATGCCAATAGAACACAACTGGTAGGTATAAAGCTATAAAAATATTACTCCTACGTACATAATATTATTTGCTTCATGTAAATAAAAATTAAAAGTGTTATGTAATATTTTCTATGAATTTCAACTCTTAACCAGTTTTCTCTTTCTACTCTACAATGCATGATAACTTCGCTGATACCTACTGATGTTTATACTTGAGGTGCTCAGTAAACACTAGGTGGCTCATCTGCTCATAGACTAACTCGTAAGATAGATTTCTGGTGAGCGCAGCCAACCTAAGATATTACGACAAAGTATGATTGTTCGTGGTACAACAAATTCGACGATCAGGTGACGTTTGTGTAACGAAAGTTACTTTGCTGTTTTTAAAAAACTGTTACAAAGAGAAACTAAACATAACACCTTTCTGTTTCGTTTTTTCATGTCATTTGCGTAATTTGCTCGTAATTAGCTTTCTTGTATGAGCACTGTAGATTACATCCATAGATCTATAGTTTTCTACGTCAGCAATTGTTCATTTGACAGTTATAAATAAATAAAGAAAACATACACATACACACCTAGACCGTAACCGGAAATTTAAACTCATATTCAAATTTACTCCTCACTAGGAATTAAACCCAGGACCCTTAGAACAGCCGGTTTGCTAACCATTACGCCATTCGGATAACAACGTATCAGTTTTCAAGGCCACATTAGTCTAGAGCTGAGCGATAATTCAAAATTAGCGAAACAAAACTGTATATCCGCGAAGGCTGGTGCAGTGACTGTGGGTGGGTGTCATCTGGTAATGCGGTAATGGCACAATAACATAAATAGGATTAGCGGCCCCACGCGCGCAGACAGGAACCGCTAATACTGCACTGCACGGAATGTCGACCGAATATCGAGGTTTGAGATGTAATAAGAGCATGGATATGCGATTGTGGAACTGTGGTTTTTACTGAAATATTGAGATATGGCGAGGAGCATGTTATTCGGATTTGTTTATGATTATTAAGCATAATTACAAACAAATCCAACATGTTTTATAGTCCAGGACGAGGTAGATTTTTTGCTTTGCTCTAGCTCTATCTGTTGTGTATGTGTACTAAACTATCTCCTTTATAAGACTTTTTGTAAAAAGTATACCACATTAGTGGCAATAAATGTAATTAGAGTGATGTCAGGTACGTGTCACTCCAAGTAGCTATGGCCTGTTGTGGACCGGTGATCAACCCATGTGGTCTTATCAACTGCGCATGAGCATCACGTCTCTGGATCTTGTGCAAGTCCAATGCATATTACATTCGGTTCTCATAGAATATCTTTACTGCAGACTTTTTGTAAACAATAAATTAATAATATTAAAATCATGTAAGCTGTTGGCACTGTTGGCAGCTGTAGGTAGGTGTATCTACTCTGTGCAGCTGTTTTTGAAATTAATTGAGTTAAAAATATATATGTAGAAAGATTTTTAATTTACAAAGGACGTATATTATATGTACATATTTTAGCTTATGTTGCAATTGAACTGTATAATAATAATTAATCAATAATGATTAATTGTGTAAGGTAGAACCAGAGTGGTCCAAGTGACATTTTTGAAAAAAACCCGATTTTGGCAAAAACATCTCCAAAATTCAATATTCTTTTATTCCACTTTGATTCAATTGTCATTCAGAAACATTGTCTAGGAAAAAACGTAACCTCTCACTTTGGACTTAATGGAATTTGGAAAATCTTAGTGTGCCAGACTGGTCCAAGTGACAAATCTGTACTTGGATGATTATGGTTCTAATTTTGTGAAAAGACTATTTGATCAAAGTGCAATGTAAGGGCGCATTCAAGTAGAAAGCTGGTTACCGGCGCTGATCTGCCAGCGCTGGTCCGTCGAGATAACCTCTACATAAAGTTTTTGAGTTACTCTTAATAATGTGTATTTAATTTATGATCGTTACCTCATAACTTGTCACTAGATGCTTCGATTTTGATATTTCCTTTTTTTATTCGAAAGCTAGTACCTACTTGACGTGTGGTCATATATAATTTTCAGCGACATCTGACGAGTAGTTTTTGAGTTATCTATACTTGTCGATTTTGAAGTTGGTTATTTTTTGTAAAAAGTTATTGTATTATTTGAAAGCTGGTACTTGTCGGTGGTCCCGTATAAATTTGAATAACAACTGACGAGTAGTTTTTGATTTATCCTTAATGTGTATTTATGTTTGTAATCTAATAGCTTTGTACTGGGTATTCCAATTTTGACGATTCTTATTTTAATTGAAAGCCTGGGCTTGTCGTGTGGTTCCGTTAAATTATATTTGATTTACATCAAACCAGTAGTTTTTGAGTTACTCTTAATAATGTGTAATTAATTTATGGTCGTTACCTCATATCTTAACACTGGGTGCTTCGACTTTTTAAATTATTTTTTTATTCAAAAGCAAGTAGGTCCTTGACGTGGGGTCTCATATAAATTTCAGTGACATCTTACAAGTTGTTTTTGAGTTACATACACTTAGCTTTCAAGTAAAAAAAGAATCGTCAAAATCGGAATACCCAGTAGAAAGTTATGAGATAACAAACATAAATACACATTAAGGATAATTCAAAAACCAATCGTCAGTTGTTGTTCAAATTTACACGGGACCACCGACAAGTACCAGCTTTCAAATAATACAATAACAGTCGCTCAAATTTATATGGGACCATACCACAAGCACCATCTTTCAAGGATATAAAGAATCATCAAAATCGGTTTACCCAACACGAAGTTATGGGGTCACAAACTTACCAACAAAGATAAAAAAAAATAAAAAAAGGATCGGTGAATAAGTTTTTTTTTAACTTTTCTATTTGTTTGTAGTATGTTTGTGCTTGCTGATCTCAGAAACGGCTGAACGGTTCGTTATGGAATTTTCACTAGATTCTTTTTTGTTCGAAGGTAAAGTAAAAGTAGTGCTTGTCATAATTATGGTACCTTGTACATTGGAGCGACATCTGGCCGGTGGTTTTTGAGTTATCTTGACTTTGAAGTCGGTTATTTTTTTTGTAAAAAGTTAGTTCTGAATCATATTAATATACTAGCTGTGCCGCTGTGCCCGAGGTTTCGCCCGCGTGAAACTCAGTATGTCACAAAATTCCGGGATAAAGAGTAGCCTCCATGTTGCTCCACAACCTCCTCCATCTCCCAGTGAAAGTCCGCAACTTCATTCGATAACAGTATTTTTTCCCGCATGAATCCCGATGTGGCGGGTATTCCGAATAAAGAGTAGCCTACTTATGTGTTGCTTATGTGTCCCATAAAAATCTGAAACCGCGACTTCGTTTGAGAATAATAGTTTTTCCTGCGGGAATCCCGAATTCCGGGATAAAGAGTAGCTAATATGATTCTCCACAACCTCATCTATCTCCAAGTGAAAGTTCCATAAAAATCTGTTCAGCCGTTTCTGAGATTAGCGTGCACAAACATAAGTAGATTACGGACATATGGATAAATTTGTTAGAGTTTTTAATTTTTGTTTGTTCCAGAGTGGTCCATGTGCAAGAATTTTTAAATTTTTGTTTGAGCCAGAGTGGTCTGTGTGCATTTTTTTGTGAAAAACCATCAATTTGTTATACTAAATACAAATGATTGTGATTATACATATCTTATTACTTTAATCTAACTTGTTAGCTGTAATTTCAATAAAGAATTACAAGTTAAAAGTTATTAGTTTCGCTACAATAAGTACAAACGCGTTTCCCTCGTTTTCTCGAAAAGTTAAAATTGTCACTTGGACCACTCTGGTTCTACCTTACCTAATTATTGATTAATTATTGCTTAAACAGTTGATACACTAAAATAAAAATCATAATAATTATGTTTATTCACGGTATAAAAGTTTATTGATTATGCGACCAATACGCTCGAAACGACATTTTTCTTGAGGAAATTGGACGTTTTGAGTGTTTTTGTCGTCAAGGCCGCGTTACAAAACTCGACCAAAACGCCCAAAACGACACTTTTTCTATAGAAATTTGAACGTTTTGGGCGTTTTGGTAGTTTCGCAACGCGGCCCAAAAGGAACGCACAAGAAGATTGCGAACTTGGAATCCGTATTGACGCAATAATCAGTTCAAATTGGAAAATTCTTAATTCGAAATTTAAACAATAACCTTTGTCAATAAATTCGCCCGCGCGCCGCGTGCGTGACGTCAGCGCTGCGCCCGCGCATCGTTCAGCGATCCACTGCTCCATTAATGTCATTTATACAAACGAGTGGTCGCGATTCCGCGCGCCCGCCGCTGCTCGTAATGTGTGCAATTGAATTTCATTGCCATTTTCCTCTCGCAAACACAGTTATGTCATAGAGCGGCTATTGAAATACGTTGGCGGTATGATAGCTCTATTAATGTACTTCTATCGTGGAAGTTAAATTAATAATAATTGATATTTTAAATTGAAAATACTGGGGCTTAAACTAATATAGGAAAATAACAGTGTTCCATGGAACGGTATTTGTGCCAATTAATTAACGGCAATGAATGGGTAACTGTCTGTAATATTGTTGTGTAAATCGTAAATCATATCATTGAAATTGCGAGATCAATTTAAGTAGAGTGCCAATTATTTGCAAAATTTAATTGTTTTTAGCTTAAAGTCCAAAGGAAAATCGTAAATTAAGTAACAACTATAAACCTTACCTATACAAACATACGGCCGTGGTTTACTTCCGTAGGTAACGGAAAGTAGAGACATGAGTGCGTAGGGTTAAAGATTATTTTACAGGCAAAAGAATAGACGATTCATCTAATGGTAAGTGATCACCGTCGCCCAAGGCATTATTGTTGGCAACAGTGAAGGACCTCATGTCATAGCACTGTGGGAATATTAAGGGTAAAGTTCGTTCCACACACACATAGATTCTTACAAACATTAAAATCCAGTAGAAATGCAGTCATCCAACGACACTGTATATATTTTCGTATGATAATATAGTCTGTTACTTACTACTTTCTGCTTTGAAGCTGACTGTGCCTGATTCAGGTTCCGATACAGCAGTAGAGTTAAAGTCACATCCTGATAATAGGGAGAGGACACGATGCACATAAATCAATTAATTCCGATCGGTATCGCGGATCGCGACAATTGGGCCGCTGCGCTGCTCTGTGAAATTTCTCTCTCACTTGTGTAGGTACTACGAATATGTGTAAGACGAACCGTTTGTATGACAATCTTGATATACCTTATATGCATATAATTGAAGTATTTATCCAGTATAAGCACGTACTATATGTACTTTCCACGACAAGACGGAATAATTGTATAAATTTTATTACATTATTATTGTCACTATAATTTATATTCTTAATTTTGCCCAGTAGGTACAGTTATAAATAATTCTCAGAATTTCAATTAAATCTTGGGAACATCAACGCGTTTCAAAAAAATGACAATAATATTAGTCCTCTATTAAAGGAATCTTATTGTTATTCTTCTTATTAGATTCAATGTGCAAATCACTTACCATGTGCCACTCAACTTGTGGCTAAGGAAAATTCTTTTAACGGGTGTTTCACCATACACACCTACCTACCTGGTACCAATCTGAACTGATTTTTATAAACCGGTAAAATCATTATGTTCAATAATTCAATATTTATTTTGAAAACCTCAAAGTTAATCTAGTTGGTTCGTATCGTGTAAGAGACCTCATATATTTTCATACTCAGACCAATAAACTATAGACTGCGCGCCGGGAACAAAAGCGTGAAGCCGGCAAAAAGTCAGCTTAGGGTCAAATCACACCGAGACGAGACGCGACGCGACGCTGCGCGCAGTCTTTCAAAGAGCGGCTCAAAATAGAACTTTATTTTCTACACGAAAAGATACACATTTCATTGTGAGAATTCAGAATACGTTGCTTCATGCAGCGCTGCGTCTCGTGACGCCTCGCGGCGTAGCGCGGTGCATCGCTACGCAGCCGTGCATCGTCGGTACGCGCGGCGTGCAAGATTGCCTACTTTTACGATGCACCTCGCGCCATTGAGATGCGTCTCGCGGCGACGCGCGGCGCAGCGCGAAATCACTGGCCTCTTCCAGTATCGTTGCGTCGCGTCGCGTCTCGGTGTGAGCTGACCCTTAAGCACACATCGAAACCAATAGAATGCCCTATGTTGACAGTTTGAACTGGAACAAATTTAAACTTTATTTTTTGGAACACAAAGCTTCATTTATTTTTTATTATTTAGAACACAAAAGTCGTTTTGGTGTGAGTGCCGCCGTGTGTATTACTTTTGTTCACGGCGCGCAGTCTATAGTTTATTGGTCTGAGTTTTCATATTATACTTTTTACAAAAAAGCACCGGATTTCAAAATCGATAAGTAGAGATAAGTCAAAAATTACTTCTCAGATTTCGCTCTTTATGTGGTACCAGACAACAAGCACTAGCTTTTGAACAAAAAAAGATTATTAAAATCTATTCACTCAGTAAAAAGTAAAAGTCTTTGTGTGTGACAAAGAATACAGTCGAACTGAGAAATTTCTCCTTTTTATGGAGTTTGTTTGTTGTTGTTTTTATGGAGTGTTGGAGTTGTCAATGAGGTTTAGCCTCGTTTCTTTAGTTCGCACACAAACACGAAATATCTAATTATGCTACAAGACTAAGTATCAGTTCTAAATGACCTACAAAGCCGAATCACCTCGCATAGTTAGAATGCTCGAAAGTTATTAAAAGCAGTCTCACAATCAACCCCCCCTAATACTATAAAGCATTAGCATAGAAATGACGCCGCGCTAATCACAAAGCTACGGACCTGTGCGTAGAATAAATATCTGGATCGTACGACACAGGTAAGCCGCCTGCAGGTCTGTGATCAAGGACTAAACGGCGCAATTGTGATTGTCTGTGATCTCCGTAATCACGGGTCGTTTAGTGATCTTAGTTAGAGCAGTGTGATTGGATATCAAGTGCGAATTGTGTCGATGAATGTGGGTTACGATAATTGTTTAATATTATAGGCTAGATGTTTTTAGGGTTCCGTACCCAAAGGGTAAAACGGGACCCTATTACTGAGACTTCGCTGTCCGTCCATCCGTCTGTCACCAGGCTGTATCTCATGAACCGTAATAGTTACATAGTTGAAATTTTCACAGATGATGTATTTCTGTTGCCGCTACAACAACAAATACTAAAAAACAGAATAAAATAAATATTTAAGTGGGCCCCATACATACGACGCCTCAGCGATAGTTTAGTTACCTTTCGGTCCAAGAGATGGCGTTGTGCGTAATATTTGGCTACAATAAAACAATTAAATAATTAAGTGAGGCTTTCATACAACAGACCAGATTTTTTTTGGCGTTTTTATACATAATGGTACGAAACCCTTCATGCGCGAGTCCAACTCGCACTTGGCCGGTTTTCATTTATTTTATTATGGCGTTAGATTGTTTATTTATAAATTGATCTTGCTAGAATTGCTTAAACCAGGAATAGTTTTGGGTTATAAATTATTATTTTAGTCACACATGATTCAATTTGATACTGTTTGTTGTAGAGGTATTTGAAGTGGCATTAAACTACGAGGTTAGACGGTGAAATGCATACGTGAATGGATTATTATGTAACAAATTATAGCTTTAGCACTAATGTAGTGCAGATTAATTTCAGAATAAGATAGACGTAGGTACCTACTGTTTTTAATGTAAATGAAACAAATTAATGATCTATAAATATAATAAAAGTGTAAGTAATCGTTGTCTGTAAATGTCTAAACAAAACAATGTTTTTTCAGTTTGTCTGTTTGTCTATCTGTATTTTTTTTTCATTTAAATCAGTTAACAAATAAAGAAGTAATGTTTACCGCGTGGATTTCGTAAACTTCACCCAGTTTAAACAAAATCCACGCGGGCTAAGCTTAGAAAAATCTAAGATTTTAATGTTTTGTTCACGTGTTTTTGCCACTACAATAAAGATTTTTTTTTCTTTATGAGGATGATTAATATGATTCCGTATGTCGTGGCCAGCTGGCGAGCGGCGGCGGCGGCGGCCGGGGCCTGTTCTGCTACCACTGCCCGCCCAGCCTGCCGCCGCACCAGCACCGGCTGCCCACGCTGGAGTACCCCTTCACGGCGTCGCACCCCTGTGAGTATACTTTATGTATTTAACCCCGTATGTCGTGGTCAGCTGGCGAGCGGCGGCGGCGGCGGCCGGGGCCTGTTCTGCTACCACTGCCCGCCCAGCCTGCCGCCGCACCAGCACCGGCTGCCCACGCTGGAGTACCCCTTCACGGCGTCGCACCCCTGTGAGTATACTTTATGTATTTAACCCCGTATGTCGTGGCCAGCTGGCGAGCGGCGGCGGCGGCCGGGGCCTGTTCTGCTACCACTGCCCGCCCAGCCTGCCGCCGCACCAGCACCGGCTGCCCACGCTGGAGTACCCCTTCACGGCATCGCACCCCTGTGAGTATACTTTATGTATTTAACCCCGTATGTCGTGGCCAGCTGGCGAGCGGCGGCCGCGGCGGCCGGGGCCTGTTCTGCTACCACTGCCCGCCCAGCCTGCCACCGCACCAGCACCGGCTGCCCACGCTGGAGTACCCCTTCACGGCGTCGCACCCCTGTGAGTATACTTTATGTATTTAACCCCGTATGTCGTGGCCAGCTGGCGAGCGGCGGCCGCGGCGGCCGGGGCCTGTTCTGCTACCACTGCCCGCCCAGCCTGCCGCCGCACAAGCACCGGCTGCCCACGCTGGAGTACCCCTTCACGGCGTCGCACCCTTGTGAGTATGCCTTCTATAAACCATAATTTTATAATAGACAAAAAACGACATAATATCAACTATGTCACTTGTGAAATTACATAAAACGACTATCAACTGTACGGCCTATTATTAACTAAATTTGATATTCCTGGAATTTCATCATCAGATCTTGAATTGGTGACAAAATGGGACCACCTCTGAAGCACGCTCTTTCAAATGAACTTTGAGTTTTTTCTATCTAACTTCATTCTATTTTTTAATTAGGAATTGGGAATCGAACTCAGGACTCTTCATACCGCGGTCACCAATGCGCTATGCGAGCATACTTCAAACTCTAAACATAGGTATATGAAATTTTATATGTTATAAGTCCTAGAACACACTAAGCGCAAGCCCTTTATCCTCTTGAAGATAATCCAATAAAGATACCAGCAAAGTAGTGAGCTAACTGCATAGCGGGCGAGCTTCGATCAGTTGATTCGGTTCTCATAGATCGGCAAACTTACTTAACCAAGTTAACAAGCCACGGCGGCCACACTAATGCCATTATTGTCAGTTAGACCCTGTCTTGTTTCGATTCCAAACTCGATTCTCAATTCTACGATTCGATTAGTCCACTAAGGGCGGAAAATTTCAGCTCGGAAAGTTTCTTAGCCTTCGAACAATTAAATCTTTGCAGAACGCGAGTTTTGGTTCACGATAAATCAATCGATGTTAAATTAAATGTACATAAATGTAAATAAATTAATGTATTTTAGTTTGTTTGTCAACGTTAGATTTTTTTATTAAATGTTTTATTAAATATTAAATAACTGGATGAGAACCTCTCGCTGGCTCTTCATACACTCCAAAAGAACATGCTTAAGAAAATCATGTCCCTATAGGTTGCAATCTAGACATACATAGCTATGGTGCCCATATAGCCATAGGAATTAAATAAGGAGTGGTTAGAACATAGAATCCAGTTGTTCTTGTATGACAGTAGGTAGGTACTTATGATACATTTAGAAATCTTGAGCGGCAGGATGTAGGTATTCAATGACGGAATAGCTAAACCAAAAACAAATACGAACTAGATGAGGGTAGAGGACTAATGTATTAGTGTCAAATATTATTGAAAGTTTTTCCGCGCTACCGCAGTTCAGCCGTGACCACGATACGATCCGTGCAACTTGGTGCAAACATCGGCACACAAAATACATATCGTGAGTACCTTTATTTCCAAAAAAACTTCCAATCTAAACACATCTAGACTCGCATTTGAAAGTCACTACGCCAAAACAGTGTGAAATACCATTGTCATTAAAATTCTCCACCGCACGCAATTAGCCTTATAGATTTAAACGTTCTAAATCAGTTTCTTTCGCAATCCAAAGCTCACGTGTGCAAGGGGTGGTAATGTGCTAATGAATAGAAGGCAGGGCGGCGAAGCGGGGTGAGGGCGCGAGCCAGCGGGCCGCGGGCCGTGGGCGGGGCTCCCCTGGGATTGGTCGCCGGGAGCGCCATCTATTATTCATAAAATAGTTTTTGAGTCGTGCCGCCGGTCGCTTTAACTCTGTTACATCCAAACTAACTTAATAAGGATCATGTCACTTTAGATTAGTTCCGTCGCGCACTGAGTTTTTCAAAACGCACACCGATCAAAGGACTGGTAAACGCGTTAGCGAACGTTATTTCATTAGGACGAAAGCCGGCGGGACTCGTAATTGCGTAAATGTATTCATTTTTAAAATCTATTAACGAAATGCTCCGTGTACTTCGTTAAGCGGAGAAAGTTTAAAAAGCGTCGGTCGGCGGTGAACAAAAAAGCGGCTTAAGCGATTTATTAAATATGTATAGAGCAATTTCCAGTTGTCTGCCGGAGTGCGGCTTTAACTTATTATTTTGCAATGCCTGTAAACTTAACTAAAAGTATAAAAACAAGCACATCAAATTAGTACACAGCAAGTCCCTTTCGGGTGCGTCTTTCCAGCATCAAAGCCAAAATCTACAAATTTTCTAAGATACTAAAACTTTTATTTAAGGGCATGTTAACATTATTCACTTCTATGTATTTACCTATTAAATAATAGCTTTTTACAAAAAATAACCGACTTCAACATTGCCAAGCAAAAAAAACTCTAAAACTAACTACTCGCCATGTGGCGCTTAATTCAACTCATCTAGGACTCTAGGTAAACAAACAATTACAAATTAACCAAGCCCAAACAAAGAGTAACTGCTGGAAATCGTTGAGGAGTTCCCTTGACTGTCTGTAGGCTTCATCATATCGACTCCAGACCTTCATTAAATTGTATGGCTTTATTATAATTATATTTTTGTAATTTTTTGCCAATATTGTTCGTAAGTTTAAGATACAACAGGAGGGCTAGCACATACGAGTAGGTGCCTAACCTAACCTAAACCACATTATTGACAATATTTTGTTTCAACAATACTGGCACTTTCAAAGGCCGTACTTTTTATTATTAGGCTGTACTTTTATTATTAGCGCAGATAGTGATGACGGTTAGAACATCGCAGATTTAGTGCAAACTATTAAAATGCTGAACTTTCTGGCTGCACTTAAGCTCGCGGCGCTTCCGCCGGATGCGGAACACTTTTTAATTTCCGCCGCGGGGGATTTTTCTACCAAGCTGATGAACGCTCAATTATTTATATTCAATTAATGTAAATATTTATCCCTCTTAATCTGTGTTTGCAGTGTTCTGGCGCTGTCTGTGTGGCCACGAACAGTAACAATATTTAAAGACCTATAAGTAGTGGCATTGGTGACCGATGTAGAGATGTGAAACTTTTACTCAAAAAAATTTTGCTTAATCAGTTAAGTCAGAAACTTCTTTTATACAAGTGAAGCTAATTACAAGCTTTTAAAATAACTACATCCTTTTTGAGATTGGTTTTAATGTATAGGACTGTTAGCGCTCATACATAGCTGCATTGCATTGATCCAAGTGATTGCTTGAGTCAAGCGCGTTCGATAGGTGGATGGGTGACAGCGAATACCAAAAATTCTTGAGCGCTTCCGTGCTTTGGAGGGCACATAAAGCCAACGGACCCAGCTGTTATCATGTTAATAATTGCTAGTAACAGTATGTCAGAGGTCTTCGGGCAGCCTAAAAATTTTGTCACTTGAATTGCACTTGAATACGCACTGAAGCTGCGTGTTGTATGCTCTCAAGCATCTCAAGCAATAGATGATCCATTCTATAACACCCTGTATTTACTAAACCGTCAAAAACAAATCATCCAAACATACGAATATTGGTTTAATACGGCGAGTGAATCGCTATGATACAAATTGGTCCAATTAATTCACTCCATTAGCCGTCGCTGGCTTTGAAGCACAAAAACTGAAAAAACACGTTAATAATTAAAGTGAGCTTTTTAAACGACCACTCCGAGTTGATTTCGGTCAAGAGGCGAGTGATCCACTCGCGCAATCAATTCGCACGGTAATGCGGTTAGTTTTTTATTCGTTTTTAATCATACAGTGATACAGTGCTTAATGTCTGCATTATTATTTGGACATAGATATGCAAAAAAGAACCATCCATTTTACAAATTACCATGACATATGGTTCTTTTTTACTCTATAAATGACTTTATTTTCGGTTGATATCGCCGATATCTGTTGAAATATACAGGTAGGAAAAGGAAAAATGTCCATGCAGCTTGAATATTTTTTGCCTATACGAAAGTTGATGTGGAGATGCCATTTGTGACAGCAACTAAAAAACGGTTTTTGTGGGTTGGATCCATTTTGCACAATTCTACGTCCATTTTATCTATTACTAAACAGTGCACATTTTTTATAATTAGTAATACTTAAATATAAATTGGTAGGTATTTTCTTGATACTTTATAAAGTAGTATCGTCTTTTCTAGATCAATCTTGATGAAGTGTATTGATGACGTACGAGATGATGTCTTTGGGTGATGGTGATTAGCTACTAAGCATCATGTGCCTAGTGTGTGCCTTTTGTTGAGCATATAGAAATACAGGTTTCGGAGATTCAAAAAGCTTATAAAATACACACATCATGTGCAAATTTCATTTCCTAGTTCATTGAAAGAATTTGAATTTCTTAGCCTTTTCCACGGTATAAGACGTGGAGCTTATTTCATGTAATTCAAATTCTTTTTTTACCACAATGGTCAATTTTGTTTTTTTTCAACATTGTCTAATTATTTCACTTTACTTGGTATAAAATATAGCAAACTATACCTGTACAATGCTGATAATTCAACCTTGTCATTGCATTTTAACGAACATTGACCTTTTAATATTTTTACCTTCTAAGGAATTAAATATTCCTTTCAGAAACTACAAAGATTCCCCTGTTTATTCACATTTATTTATCTAGCAAAAACGAATAAATATCTACTTTATTACCCATAAAACCATTCAAGTGGGTAAACACAGGGCGGTACACACTGTTCTGTATTCACCCTACACGGTGTCTCCACCTCATCAATTCGCAGGGATGTCCCGTTAGCCATAATGTCTAGGGCAGCGATTTAGCACTTGGAGGTAATGGTCCACGTTTCCGGCCTTTTATGGCCACTCTACTTTTGTATTGATATTATAATTTGGAGGGCAATAAATGCAGCTCTTTATGGTTTTTAACGCGTAATGATTGCTATAACGCGCGCGATTGATTTATGTTCATTGATTTCGGACTAAGCTGTTTACTTATTTACGGTTTAATATTGTTCACAATATCACTGCTTCAGCTTATACGTCTTTTATAAAATATTACGGTTACCTATCTGTTAGTAGGTAACTTTAAATTTAGCTTTAACTCAAGCTGAGAATTGCCGCAGTTTCGATTGAAAAACGTTTGTGTCAATTGGGTTGCCAGCACTATAACTATTAATAATATAGACTAACTAATTGATAAGCTCGTGTATAATGGAATGCGAGAGCTAGAGCGAGATATCATATGAGAGAGCGAGATGAAAGAAAGGAAAAAAGTTACTTGTGAAACGATGTTGTGAAGTGTTCTTGGCTAAAGACTTTTAAAAAATTAAAATAAAGTGTAAACTCAGTGCGTTTTTAGTTGATCTATTATTTATAAATTTTGGGGGTTCTCAGGATACAAAAGATCCAATATTTACTGAGGAGGCAGAGCATTTACACCATTATAATAAACACAAGCACGTGGGATGCCATACACCGTATCAGTCTCCCGCTAAATAATAAAATTTAAACCATAATATGTATACGAATAGTGAAGAGATTTGAGGAGATGAAGAAAATATGTCAGCACCATTCAGATTCAGCTGTGAACACTGAGGTGAGACAAAGTGAAACTCACCATGATAAATCACTTTATAAACAAAAATCTATGGACGTTCTGGTAAGGGAGGAGGAGCAAAAATTTCTTGTTCATGCAAATCAATTTTAACAGCATATTTTACACGATGCAAAGGCCCAGAAAACAAGTGTCTAGTTGGTGCAATTCTGATTACTTTTATACCGAAGCAGGTTTGATTTCTGATGAAGATAAAAGACTTGAAAATATTGGAATGAATGATGAATATCAGGTGAGGCAACATACATTATACATGCCACAAATAACTACGGATTTGATATCTCGTTATAGAGATTACGATAATACTTACTCAGGACAGAGGTTAATTGATGACGTCAAATCTTATTCGGACTTTTACAAGTGGTCATCTCTTCAGCAGATGATTATGGAAGGAAGGTCTGCAATTGGGACGGTGCCACAGTTCAATTCAGAAAAAGAATATACCATAAGGGAAGAGCTAAAGCAAAACTTAAGTGAGTTATCTCTTTTTTCGTAGAATCATACAATGTTTTGCTTGTTTTCTAAAAGCGATTTCAAGATAGCAAAAAGGAAAAGAAACAAGATTTAAAGAAGTTGCATTATTTGTCTCAAAATAATAAATAATGAAGCGAATAGCGAATATTTCGGAAATATTATGGGGCTTTTAAATAATTGCAATGACGATTATAGTGATAATAAGGTTTACGATAAGCTTGTAGCCACTCACTTGAAAGGTCGGGAGTAGATACGTTAAATTCAGTATATATCTGTTTTACCAGGCAATAGCCATATGTAGGCAATGTATCACAGTTACTACATATTTACTCAAAAAATTAAATTTATGCAAGCTTTGATTAAGCAATATTTAAGTAAAATTTGGAACGATACTGACTGCGTTAAGGTATGCGAGCCTGCAATAGCTGTGACACTAAACGCCAAACTAGAATTGTTTTTGGTTGTTCCAATAATAATGTACCTACTATGAATAAGTAGAATTGCATACAACAAGGTTAAAGCGAGACAGTAATCTGTATGAAAGAGCGAGAGGAATGAGTGGTAAATAGTAAAAATGGCGTCCAAACATGACCATGTTGTAGAGAGAATTGTGTGACAGTTTTTATAAAGTTTAATGGATGTTTCTGGCTTACTTAGTTCTGCATTGATAGGGTTACAATAAAACCTTATAGTGTTATTGATAGTTCATTATGATAATGGCGAATTATTAACATACAGATCTATTAAAAACGGTATCTACCTACTTAGAGGTAGGTGGGTATACGACGGAATTATTGACAATAATTTGGGTAACCTAAAGAAACAGAAAAATGCAATTGAATTGAACATGTTACTTACCGTTGAATAATAAATGCAATATATTTTCATACTTAATATGATTTTGTTTGCAGATACGAGTTACTCGTACCACCCGGCGATCCACGATGACACGTTTGTGCGTCGAAAGCAAAGACGCAACCGAACCACTTTTACCTTACAACAGGTAATTATTTACCCTATCATTGACAAGTACATACCAAATACATAGCCATCCCCACCTTAGGATTTTTTGTATATACTTAAATCTAGACCGAGAACAGAAACTTCGACTCATCATTCAATTTTCCATCTGGGAATCGAAACCAGAGCCTTAAAGGGTCCACAGTCCGGTAGTGATAATTATGCCATATGGGTCGTCACAAAAGTACCTAGTATTATTAATGTTGTGATTTTTTTTTTGCGTCAATATGTACATAGGTATGTGTTGTGGATACTTCAATATGTTTTGTCGATAGTTGGGTGCATATTACGTTACCAACTGACATTGCTACCAGAATCTGTGAAATGTAGTCATAAGATAATATTTTTTTACGTTTGTATCACGCTGGTACAATTGAGTCGATCTGCAAATTTTGTTACGTAACATTTAATAACACTTTTGGTATTATTCCTATCTCTTCATACGAACAAGTATTTATAGGAAGCTGAAAGGCAAATTACTGGTAAACAATTGCTTAGGCTAAGATAATGATATATGTATAATGGTATGTAAAAGTTAATTTTATGTTCTACATTTCAGTTGGAAGAGTTGGAAACGGCATTTGCGCAGACGCACTATCCAGATGTGTTTACGAGGGAAGACCTCGCTCTCAAGATCAATCTCACTGAAGCAAGAGTACAGGTGAGATATCTTTTTTACTTTGTTATCTTTCTTTAAGCACTTTGTTTAGCTTTAATATGGTTTTATGTTTCTTTTTGTTATTGTAATACCGACTTCGACGATATCTTTTTGGTCTAAAGGTTGACTGGTTGAGAATGTTTACGAGTAAGCATTAAGATCGCCTTTTACACCACAAAGCTCATGGTATAATAAAGTTTAAATAAATAAATAATGTTACCTAGGAGGACGGCGAGGGATCAGAGGGATGATAATAGGAAATAGCCAGATAAATAGAACATGAATTTACTGTTTTTCGGTTTCAATGACACAATTACAATATATTTTCTTACAGTCAAGTAATATAGAATAAGTAGCTATGTTTTTAAATTTATAAAAAATAAAAAATACAAAAGAGTTTGGTTTGTCACACCTAGTGATCATGAGTGAGCGATGATAAGATTTTCAAGTCTTCGAACAATTCTTTGTCTGTTTTATGAATGGTTAATGAAAGTTGATGCAAAATTGATTTAGACATCGAGGTTATGACATTAGTAAATAATTTAGTATAAAGTCGAAATTCCATATTCTCGGCAACTCAAGTATACCGAATGGAATATCCTAAGACGCTCAAGTAAGGCTACTAGCTACGACCCTACTCCCTACAACCCCGAAGCTTGACTTTATCGATCAGTTACGATTAACGTAAGCCGTCTGGGTATGAGAGCTTTATGATAAAGGGTATAAACACATTATTAAACATGAGTAATTATATAATTCCCAGATTTATACGTCATATTTAGCCATTGTATTTGTACAATATAGCAACTTTATTCAAGTCCAAAATAATTTGTTTGCTGCGTAAACATATTGTATTGTGTAGTAAATTTCGTTAGAATTGATGAAATTGAAAATAACAAATTTAAAACCCACATCAATAGTTTTCTTGTGGCGATCTGTTATTACTATAGACTGGATGAATATTTTAAGGGTTAATATATTAACGAGTGTATAGCTATAGGTTGTAATGAGTCGTGTACCTATTCTTAATTCCGAGTAGCAAAAGAACGAATTGGGAGTTCCTTGTTCCTTCTTCTTCCACGACCACTGATGGTAGGTACTTAGGGTATCTTGAACCGATGGCATGTTTAACTTGCGAAAAGTAAAAACCAAATTCGTATAAAAATTATTAAATTTTATTCGTATTCCTACATATCTATACAAACGTATTTTCAAATATGCTCTGAATTTATTAGAGTGTGCATTTTTCAAACAGTTTTATTTAAGAACGCTCTATATTCCGGGGTTGTTAGTGAATATTTCAAATTTTTTCAAAGCCAAATCGACAGTCATCCAAAAAATTCCAATTAGAACACTCGCCAATCAGACCGTCGCTCCTATATTCACCCCGCGCTTCAAAGAGAAATTCATTTCCGACTCGTATTTTCCATTCGCTCAAATAGATTGAAAGATATCGAACTAACACACGCTAAGTGAATACGAAACTACATGGAAATGTGTGTGTATATTATGTGTGTTTTCAATTCGGCGCGCTCAGGATTCAGATCGCGAAACACCATTTATTAATCCTCAAAGCATCTACTTGTATCGGAATTTCGAATATCGTAGTGGGAATAAATAATTTGCCTCTAAGAAACATTTCTTTTTAGAAAATTCTAGTGTTTATGAAGCCCTTGCAAACTTAGTTTAGTTGGTTTTAGTTTTTCATGTTTGTAAAATAGACTATATAAGTTTGGATATTATCATCATAATTATCTATATTTTGTGTTTGCTGTTTGTCTTAAGTTTTTCTAGATTTTACTGCAGTATGAGCTGTAGGCAATTTTATAATATTACCTTCACTATTACACATTAGCGAGTTAATATCTCATTTATAATCTTAACCTGTTTTCTGTCATGACATTATCTATAGGGGAAAGGGCGATGAAGGGAAAATACGTATTAAAAGGGACAAGTCCAATAGCCTGTGAAATAAAAAATGTCTCGAGAAAACAATATTATAATTGAATTAACAATCCTAGTCCCACTTTGAGTTTTTTTCTGTGTTGGTCGCAGTTGTCTTGGGCGGCAGCGGGAGGGTGATGCTAAATGCTGGCTCTTTTAATGTATTTTCAGTATTGCGTTATTTTAATTTTTTTCGAATTATCGTGTCTTTATTTTTTTTTAGTTTCCCGGTTCTCAAAGGGACCATATCACTTTACATTAATGAAGCATCAATGAAATTAACCTAGTTAACTTAATATGAAGGGATCGTTAGATCAATAGGGCGAAATTATAAAGGTTTCATTCGTGCCATGTCCTAAAGGAACCCTAATAAAAATTGCATGATTCACGGGGTTTTACGCAAATTGCGCGAAGCTTATTTTATTTATTCGCGAATAAAATATTACCTGATTTCGTGCCCAGACCACGAGGTAGTTTTAGTACCTCACGCACTTATTTTTTACTTTTTAATATTCAGAGGGAAGGTTTGCCTACTCTATGTCACTGGACCATCTTGTTCCTTAGTCTTTTTCTTGATCCGGAGATGATATTTTTCTACTAGGCTTGATGCAGTTAATAATTGGCAACCTAAAGTTACTATAAATGACACTGTTAATATATCTTAAGAATTAGTTCCCAATTTCCAATTAACCTCTAGATTATTTTATGCTCCTTTCATTCCCAGATTACTAAAAAAAGTTTTCAATGGAGTAATAACGTTCAAATGCAAGTTTATTATATAAAACGATATCTTTCCTTCCTTTCTTTTAGTTCCTTGAAACTTAATATCGATATTTTAATAGATTTCTTAGGCATCGTTATACGTACAACGTTATACCTATTTAAATATTGACTTATTATGAATGACTTTAAACATAGAATAGGAACACACATTTGTGTTCCATGAAAAACACCTACGACCTCGTACTATCTTAGGCAAATTGCGCTCAACATGTACCTACCTAATTTATTTATGCGCGAGTAAAAATGATCGCTCTTGTATGTGGATCACGGTTTGTCCACAATTTATTAGCTCACTCTAATATTATTTTCTAAACTCCTTATTTACAGCAAACTATTCTAAAATCGTGATAGATTGATGGAATTCATATTCGATGGTATATAAAGTAGATTATTTTGTTGTACTAGGATCCGATAAGTTGTAATGAAGTCTCCATCGATATCGATCCATCGATATCGTCATCTATTAATTTATTGCAAAAAGATGAAAAGTTCATAACATTTGAAACTCTGTTTAAAAACAGTGTTTCGTAAATGCACTCAGTTAATGAAGTGGGAGACGAATCAATATACACTTCAGGGTGTTAGTCCGTCCGTCCGACGTTCCATTAGCTAACTATCTCTTTCGTGCGGACCATTGTCAAATACACTCTAGTTCGTTGTCGAAACCACCAAAACAGTTGAGAATTGAACGGTTTGAAATCCAGTTAGTTATGACCTGAACAAACTGAACAAAGTTCTAAATAACTCAGACATGTAATGATAATTTTATCTTACATGACGTGAGATTAGTTAAAGAAAAAAAATCTAGTAGTGGTAAAATATTGACATAGGTAGCTATGTCCGTAAGCAATGATTGGTATTGCTAGCCGCCAAAAAAAAATCATTTTTTCATTTTTTGTCAAGTACCTATTAATCTTTAACTCAAAGGCTCTCTTCCGAGAATCTATCACATTATGTAGATATATTATGTAGTTCGGAACATAACATCTATAGGGAACCCGACAAGACATACTCGTTACATAAAGTCAAATACGCTATGTTTCTGCCATTATTATGATATTCTAGGTAAGTTCTAACTAGATAAAGTAATATAAAGACTAGAAAGAGATAATTTTCTATAAGTATTTTTAATTTAGAAAATATTTTGATATTTATTATGGCTCAATATTATTTGAATCAGAATCCACTAAGTTATAAAACTATCTAAGAAATTAAAAAGTATGTAGGTGCTCACATAAGTACATAGTTAACAATATTATGCTTTATTCTTTATGTACCTAAATAAAACGGATGAGTAATGAAAATAATTATACATATGGTACACAAACACATGCTCACTCATTCAGAGTGAATTTTTTAAATAAATAAATAAGTATGAAATTTTTTTTACTTACTCAACCAAGCCTGTAAAGGTCCATTCTAATATCGTACAGAAGAAAATTTATAGCGTTCCAATAGTACTACACTAACCACAAACATACAGCAATGCTCAGTAGAGACGTAAGGGTCAAGTTTCACTGGTGGGCAGTAACGCGTTTAAGTCGCTCATCTCGAAATGGTATTACGGTATGAGGCTGTTACCCTCCCCGCGTCTCACACCTAGCGTGCTCCGGGATTAAGGGGTGTCGCTGAGTGAGTTAGGTCACTTTACTGATAAGTCCGGTAACTTGTACTATGTAAAATGGAAATTGATAAGTGAATTTGCTACCAAATTGTGATAATACAATGTTTTTAGAGATGGTAATAAGATGTAGAGATGCCATTGACCTGTGGGGTTTTGACGTCCCTAAAGACAGAGGTAGACTATGTTTAGTACTATGCAGTGGATATAAAATTAGAAGGAAGATACATTACTTTGAAACGTAAGCGCTAGGTTGGCCGGAAAATCGACACATTAGAAGTGCTGAAATAGAAGGTTGAAAAAAAAAAGTATTAATTTAATGGATGAAAAAGCAACTCAAGAGTTTAATTAACTTGCTATGGGCTTACTTAAAATTACTGTACTGATGAGTGATGATTGACTGACTGTGGTGCATTTATTTTTACACGACTTTTCTGAAGTTCAGTTATATCTCAATAGACTTCAATAGAATTAGAGTACTAAATATTGTTCTCAAAAGTGTGAAGTTTCGGTGGCATTGGAAAAACTAAGGGTTAAATCTGATATAATGCTCAAAGATTGCACGCTTTATGTCATAAAAATATATGTAGGTATTGCCTAATCATAGAGCCATTTAGCACAACCCTATAAGGGCTTGCTAATATAATTGAGTCGGCTTTCAATTTGATTCGCATCCTCGTCCGCCAGAGTGTCGGTGATAATTCGCCCGAAAAATATAAAAAGGAACATCTGTCCGACATATTGGATTACTGTGCGGCCACCGCTGTAACATACCTTTCGTAAAATTCACTAAATGCTATCAAAATGTTACTTTCGTATATTTTATTTCGTTTTTCATATAAAACAATTTCGGATAAAGTTTGTTTTGGTCACATAGGCATGTGTTGAATACGTTTCTTTTATTTTATCGGGATAGTTCATTTGATTTACTAAGATTGAATGTACATTTTGCATTAACATTTATGAAATTATTAACCAAACTGTTTGTATTATTGCTATCTCACAAATCTTATCTATATGAATGTGAAATAATTATTTATTTTCTGTTTAATAAGTAATTTCAACACCGGTGCTGTTTCTTCTATGTATTGCACTTTTTTGACACCATATTTTCTTACGTTTTATGGCTAATCTTAAATATTATAAAATATCTCACTACGTTTAAAAATTGAACTTAATCGATATACATAGATTTTTTTGTTGTTGATATTCAATGAAATTTGGTCATATTAAATTTAATGGGAAAAATAAACTTTAAACAAATAACTTGGCCGTGAAACAAAAATATTTGAACAATATCTACCCCTGGAGCTTATCAAAGGTCAATGTCAATTAAAAATCCATTGTGTTGGGCACAGCATCCAGCTTTGTTTTGACAAAACATGAATAGCCAGACAATTTGAATAGTACAATATAAACAATACATGCTACGGTTCGAAGTAGCAATTAGTGAATTGCTACTTCAGTTGGGTATGAGAACTTCATTCATCACGGCCTGTATCTGTCTCACCATCGGTTCGGATACTTTTAGAGTGACAGCGGTTATGGCAGTAGTAATCCATACGACATGTCCGCCATTTTCTTAGACCGTTCAAGCACAAGTGTAGGACAGTACCTTTGCAAATGATTATGCAAAAATTTTGACACATTCTTGGTATTCTTAGCTTAGGTTCAAAGGTTCGCGCGCATGTGAATTAACGCGGTAACACAAATTCTATAGAGCTCCCTAGAAACACATTCACAAATTATTTCAAAATAGCCGTAATTCAGTTGATACACGTAAAAGGGCATCTAGAGGTGTAAAATCCCAGATTCATCTCGAGTCTAAGCCGATTTTCTCAGTTCGTGGTATCAAGTAAGGCGCAGGCGAGCCATCTGATGATAAGTGAATACATCACAATACCAAAAAAGATGGTGGCCAGTGACCAGGGCCTATCGCTTATGTAAAACGTAACTATTAAACAAAGGCTGGAAATAATGTAATTAACAAAATAAATTCCTTTTCTTTATTTCTACTAATTTCTAAAAAAATTGGAACCTATTCGATCCATTTCCTTTTTTATAGAATTAAGGTAGCAAACGAGCACGCAGCACCACCCTGCCGCCGCCCATGACAACTGCGACCAACACAGAGCACAGAGCACAGAGCACGACTCAAATAGAGACTAGGATGGTTAATCTTTGGTGAGATTTACCACGTAACATTGCTATGAAGATTTTTCTTGACTGTATCGCGTTTACTTAATTACGATATAGTAATAACTGTCACAGGGAGCTCTTGTTGTTAGCCCGCGCCCTCGGTGTCGCGACGAGTGCCTTTGTTGGTGCGTTCCCTCGCTGTTTACAAGCCATTTGTTTTGTGATCGCGTACGTCTAGAGCCCTACGTCAATGTCATTGAGACGCAATTGAGTTTTCGCGCTAATTGAGATTTTTCGTTTACTTTTCATTTTTTGTTGATTACATTTTTTCGTTTGGCCTTTTCATACGTGACGTCGTTGTCGTCGTTTTTAAATGTGACAATTGTTTTAAACTTTAAAGATTTTCATCAAAAAGTGTATTAATAAATCGTAAGTAATTCAATAATAATGCCGTATTTAGGTACATTTTTTTTCAATTTAATAGGAATTTTTTGTCAAATTATTACTATATTATAGTGATATAAATTATTTTATCTTCCTGTTCCTCACCCTCTTTACCCTCCGTGTCCCTACGTCATCTGTAATTCAATAAAAATCATCCTTTATGTAAGTCTTGTGAAATCTTAATTCCCAATAATGAGACTAATATTGGTGACTTACTTTATGGTAATGATATTTATCTATATTAATATAATGAAGTTAAAGAGTCATGGACTGTAAATTTAGATCGTATTAAAAACATTCTTAAGAAGAAGGGCGGGCTAAGCTTAAAATTACTTTGACATCAGTTTTGATATATTAGTAAAGTACCTTGCTTGTACCAGTGCTTTCTGTAATTGTAAATTTTTTTCGGGATCAAAATGATCGTAGGGACTAGTTGAAGCGATGGTGTTGTACTACTATATATATATTACTACTATATTAAGTGTATAAACACTTTTAAAAATTGCTTTGTAATAAAATCTCGTTTCATTACATAGGTGTGTCTCTTTCAATCGCGTTTTCTTTCTTTTTATCCTTTTTTCCTGGCCCGCAAAGCATTAGTAATGCCTTTGGTATTACTAATTTTCATGGACGACGGGGACAACTCCCTATCAGGTTGATCGTCTGATAGTTTGTCGGTCGCGAGCTCGTAATTAAAAACACCGGGAATTGAATCGAAGACTTCGATCGCTAGGGTATCCCTAAGATACAGACCCGTTTATGACGTACGCAGTATCATAGCTTAATTACTACAAGTCCCGAAGGCATTTGCTCCCACTGGAATGCAAGTGTCATAATAAAGCAATAATCTCATTACTGGTGGATGTCATTTGTCGCAACTCAATACGCGTGGGATGGTCGCCCCTTTCATGTACCCCTTTATTTGTTACTGGCCACCGATGTCAGATGGCGCGACTTGTAATAGAGTAGTTACTATTTAAAAAAAGAAACAATGTTCATTGAACTTTTGATAGCTAATAACTTTTGTGGTCATATAACGTAATTTTATGAATGAGTGTGCAATTTAACATGTTTGTGTCTAACAATCAATATTGACTTAAAAACGTTAACATTGCATTCGAATAGGAATGCAGATAAAGGGAAAGCAATAGCAATTCTAGATGTTGACAGTAGAAGGATTAATATTTTACGGATAGGTAAAGTTTGTTTGTCTTGTTTGTTAGTGTAACTGGTTATTGTACCGTTCTAATAAACAATAAATAAATAAATAAATAAAATAAATAAATAAAATAAAAAGGTCGTTCTTTAGCTTTAGGTATTATCTAACTACACATACGAATGCAATGAGTATGGACAACACGGCATTTTTGAAAAAGGAATAATGTTTTTTTTTTTTATAGAAATTCGAACTTCAAAAAAGGTCATACAAAAAAAGTGACGTATCCGGTAATACTTAATTTAATCGAAATTACCTTTTCAGTGTCTATACGAGTATAACGGTAGAACGTCCTGGTATTATTTTGGCTCGTCGTGAACCAAAATAATACCAGGCTGCCATAATCCGGTCTGTAATTAAAACGTAGCGTATTACACAATTTGGCGCGTAGTCGATACGAAGATAATTTGCCGGTAAACACGTTAGCTCCACACATGCTCCATTTTACGCGAATTACACCACACTCGACGCTGAATCTAATTACATAGCGGGCGATGCGCGATTCTTCGCTCGTGGTGGATGTGGCAGGTTTTTGGTTGAAAATATTATGTTATAGTGATAAAATTGATCAGTCTGGCATAACTGCGTAGCCGTACGACCTTATAGGCTGCAACAATAAGCGCGCAGTTATGACTAGGCACAGCCAAATATTGTTAACCAAATATATTGGCCAAATATATTGACTAAACATTACACAGCGGAAATGGTACTAAGTACGGTGGCGAACGGTGGTACTTCTTCGGGTGAACTCTAGGTTTTACTACCTATTAAGCGTGCTATAAACATAAAACAAATTATATATTATGTCCTACAAAATATTACCATATCCAAAACGATCAGTTTCTCAACAGGATTAGGAAGTTGGCGAGTTACTCCGGATCAGAAGATTTGCCGGACGCTACGATGGTTCTAATCATGTGATAGGAAACTCGACGATAACTTCTGTTATCCTGGTTTATTAAGGCTTAGAAGTTAGCATTTCTGGAATAATTCTGAGAATTTTGTTAAGTCAATAACCGAAAATGAGCCGAAGGGTGGTTTTATATAGTTCATTAGACTTTAGTAAGAAGCACTTACCTACATCATTAAGACGTTGTCTAGTAAATAGTAAACCCGTCCTCTTATCGCTACGGGCAATTAGGGTCCCTTAGTATCTACCTTGGCACCTCTCGAAAGTTATTGGGCGTGATTCTTTAAACTGACATAATTTTTTCGTTTTTGAACTGATTGAAATAATATTTGCAAACATAAAAAATATATTTCTCTAAGCGAAATGACTTTCCCACTAAACAATAAAATGCGATCCACATTAAAACATTTATTTATACCTATAAACAAAAATATAATGTAGGTAAGACATTTTAACGTTTTCGTAACGCACAACATATACGAAAGCAAGGAGCTTTCAAAACACGTCAATCAAATTGAAAACTGACGAAGCAGGAGCGTGCAATTTCAATACATTACCAGTAACTTGAGCTTCTTCGACGCGACACATGACCTGTCACTTAACGACCAAGTCCCCTCACTTAGAAAGTCGTTAAGTACCTTGTGCTACTGCCGGCGCACTGCGAGTGAAACGTCGTAGCTCGTAGCAAGTATGTGTAGCAACGGGGTAATTGATAATTGATAAAAAAGGTAGTAGGTACATATTATTGCTATAAACATGACATAAACTTCATAAAATCTTTATATAAATATCATATATCTATAAATATCATAAAATCTTTTCATAAAATCTTTAATGATAGAGAGAATAGAGAAAGATCATTTCGTGATCCTATTATTTTTTTTATGTTGTCTGAAGTCTTTTGAGAGGATTTAAGGAGTGCCATCCAACTACTTAACGTGCTTTCAGTAATTATCAGGTACTACGTAATAAGTTTTTTTGATAGTTTTGTTTTATAAATTATTATCTTTCACCATTTTAATAACTACCAAGCTATTCTACAAACAATTTATGATTTTAAACATAACCGAGGTTGTCATGTTAGTCAGGTAATATTTACTCGCTGACAGTATTTCGAATACCTTAAGCAGTTGCCTTCGTTTTCTTAATATATTATTTTCAGCGTTCGTTAGCATTAACTTTCGCGTATGAAATGTTTTAAAACATTAAGCTGCTCTGACGCAATTAGCCGTCGTAACTGCCGTGTATGCATGCGCGCTCTCGACTTTAATGTTTCTTAAGTGTCGACTTGGAGACATGTGGAGGAATTAATTTGAAAATGTTAACGGCGTAATGTCTCCTTGCGTTAATAATAAAGGTGATCTCGAATTAATGATATTTGTTGAGAAGTTGAAATGTTTGTTTTGCTTACTTTTAAGTAGGTATAATTATCATTATTTATGGATTTAAGATAGCAATCGAAGATGCAACATCCTTTCGTTGTCGCCCATGACACGGACCGACACCGACACCGATACGAAACAACACATAAATTTAACCATCATAATATATCTATTAATAATCGAAAAAAATCGTGAAATAAAATAAGTAATTAATAATAAACGTGGTGAAAAAAGTGATCCCATATTTATTGCTAAGTACAAGCTGGAAATTATTTTACTCGAAACACAATATAATGTGCAGACAGTAGATCTATTAAACAGGATATCTACACAATCAATTTCCACATATGGATCTGTGAATGCATTTTCATATTATTCAATCCAAATGTGGATCAATTGTTATTTTTCCTTTTTAATCCACAAAATACACCTTCGTTCGGCGAGGTGCAATAAATAAATAAACATACTCCCGCAGGACTTCCTGTGTAGCGTGGCATGAACTTATACAAATGGAACTTCATAAACACTTACGTTATGAGAACAAATATTTAAATGCATCATGGGTGTCTGCTCCAACAGGGAACGGAACCGAAAACCCTGTACCTTGCTTGATGAAGGTGACTATTGTAACTGCCAACTAGCATAAAAGGTTTTTTTTTTGTTTTACTTTGCCACATTTGGTTACTAATTTGACCGTCACGGCTATTATCACTGTGAAAGTCATGGTATCCACATAATATACATATCTATCGCAAAGATCTAGTGATGGATTTTTTGAACTTTCATGTTTACTTTAATAATTCCAATATTCTTGTATCAATCTGTCAATCTATCTTTTGTTGACGAAAATAAAATACCGGCTTTGTTTATCTTGCGATAACATAATCTCAACACAATTTATCACGATCTCTATAGTTCGATAATCATTACTTAATTAATCAAAGCTTAAATAAGTACCTACTAGTCTCAACTAATAAACTATTAGCACTGCACTTGAAAAACTTCAAAATAGTTGTCACAAAAGGTCGTTATTATTCGGCAATCCTTTGTAGCGGAGCGTTTTAAAAAAAAGCAATTAACAGACCGCCCGTAAAGTGTCATTACGCACTTCACACCGCACCGAACAATGTATTTGTTATTATTTAACTCCAGACTCAATGTAGTGTGTAACAAACGCAAACAATCGCCGTTTACCGAACACTGGGTAATTACAGCGCCCCTGCCGCTTGAACCACCCCTCGAATGACGCTCACACAAATCACGATCAAATTGAACTGTATCACTCAAGCGATAAAGCTCAAAATTACCAAAACATTCGCGTAGACAACTTGAAGTAGCAAAAATAAGTTGACCTGTAGCAATTCATTTGCGATCCTCTCAATGATGTCGGGGATGGAAGACCCTTCAAGCGGAGGGTGTCTTCATAATTTGGTCGCTTCGAGTTAAAAGTGACAGAGTCGCACATTGTGACATGTGTTTTCAGAGATTACAACCTTGTCGAAGTGTGGGGGGAATTAGCGAATGGGGTTCGGTACAGGAGATAGGTATGAATGATGTTTACTTTGTATGAACACGTGTAAAATAAATCTTTCAATGTGTTTTGTAGGTACTTATTCATTTCTGGAGTTAATACAGACGGTACTGTTTACATTTGTTTTATGTATATCGTTTTATATTGCATTAAATATTTGAACAAAATTTTATAAATATCTAGTGAAATTTAAAATCTATGGAATTAATTTATCATTGAAAAAAGTATATCGTTAAATAAATATCATTAATTTATTTATTACACTTTATTGTACCTACACCACAATTAACATAAACGGGAATACAAGTATAACAATTTATACAAATTGTACACAAAAGGCGATCTTATCGCTAAATAGCGATTTCTTCCAGATAACCTTTGGGAAGATGACATAGGGAAAATCAATCAAATATTAATCTGTTTCAATTAAGTTTAAATTCAATTTATTCATTATTTTTCATTTAAATCGGTCAAATAATATTATATTTTTAAATTTCAAAGACGATTACTCAATTCTCTTTAATTTATATCGTCTTAAAATATCTAATTAATTTAGTATTAGTTCTGTTGACAAAAACTTGAACACTTATTTATAACGTAATTCAAACATGAGGTACCGTCATAAAAATTCAATTCTATTTTCAAAATGTATTACCTTGCCTCCACAATAACAATAAAGATCAGAGACCTGACTCGAGGAGGCAGGGCAGGGGTGAGCCCATCAAATATTAATACTACCCTCGCATGAGATAAAAACTATTAGGGCGGGCGGATTATGGCCAGATTATTATTTTAACTAAATTAGCTTACGATCGTTAGGGCAGAGTGCTCGAGACGTGTCAAAGATTATTTGCCAGAAAGTCATTTTGTTGTAGAGTGTATTTTTTGGATTTCATTTAGAATGAAAAATTATTTTAACAAGGCATACTTGGGTGGATGGGTGCATAGCTTAAGTTATTGAGCAATAAAGCTATAGCAGACTGTAAATTTAACATTATGAAGTGTGTTGGATTTTAGTTACATTTTTAAATATATATTTTTTGTTTATTTCATCATACGTATGTATTTCTTAATTAATAATGTACCTATGCAAAACATCAGTGTTAAAAATACGTTATAGCCATGTTAAACCCATGCAATAATACAACTTATATTTTCACTTTATATTATCTATCGATATTCTATACGGATCATCATAAACAATGACTTTAGTAAAATTACTTGATCCATAGATATAGACCATAAATAGCAATTCGTTATGACAATTCCAATTTCGAATGTAATTCCAAACACAAAGGGGTCTATTATGATGCCTATTCGCACATCTACGTGTAATTTGAACACGATCATTGCGAGATTTCATAGCACTCTCGCCCACCAGAGGGCTTATTAAAAGTAAATTGCGAAAATTGCACTGCAAATGTGGCTCGCCTCTCGACGCGTTTGGCTAACCAGCTTACAACGCCCACTGGCAGTGGAGCTCGCGTAGCAAGTATTGCAGCCCAGACCGTAGCTCTTGTAATTTGGTCGGTAATAAAACATGTCTAGTAAAAGTTGAGCTACTGTAGCGTTTCTAATATATGTCGGTGGGGGTCTGCGTCGCTGGCGAGGAGCATGGTAGCTCCCTCGTGCGGAATGACGTGTAATCTTTGTTATAATAAGCTACAAAATAGGGTTGTAATGATGCATTATTAAGGACTTGTAGTGTTGACAGCTAGGGTATGGGTTGGGGAGGATTATGGTCGATACATCTTGTGAATAGTTTTTATCAGCCTCCGTTATTGTGATGAATGGAGGAATGTTATTTCGACGGAGCATTTTGATATTTGTTTTATTCGATCATTAACACTTAGATTTTTTGTGTGTCTGTTTATTTGTTTGCCTGTGTCTATTATAAACGTTAATCTCAGAAACGTTTTAAATTATTTCGGTGTAAGTTCTACTTAAAGATGCTCCTAAATAAATACCTATATCTTTTGATTTCTCGCAGGTATGGTTTCAAAATCGGCGAGCGAAGTGGAGGAAAGCCGAGAGATTGAAAGAGGAGCAGAGGAAGCGGGAAGGGGCCGAGGTGATGGCGAAGAGAGACCCTGTTGATGACAAGGTATGTTCCTATGGTTGACAGGGAATCATATATACATCTGGTCTGCATGGTCAACATGAAATAACACGAGAAAGAAGCATTTGGCACAAGATAAAAAAAAGATAAATTCTCGGGTCAACTGTGAAATTTGCTTATAAATACTGTGTTTTTCGTGAAAAAATGGCACACAAAGTGAAACAAAATGCGTAATGCGCGACAGACGGCACCTATTTGTCTATAGGTACTCTTTCCAATTTACGGTTCGTATTGATAAATTATTGTCTCAAAAGGCAGCATTAAATGAATTTAATTTTTTACGGTTTTTAAATACAACATTATAACACACATAGAACAAGAAACTAAATGTATCTTGTGTTTTAGGGTTCCTCAGAGTGCATGTCGCGTGGTTCCGGCGACGTGTCGCCGCTATCAGCGGCTGGGGTGTCGCCGCGCGCCTCGCCGCCCGTGACGCCCGGCTCGCCCCGCCGCTCGCCGCGCCGCTCGCCGCACCGCTCGCCCAACAGATCGCCCAACAGGTCGCCGAGGCATGACAGGTATGTGCTGTGGTAAATTGCGGCTAGAATTGAGTTACTAACTATGACGAACAATAGCCGCCCCAGTTCCAATACTTACTAACAAATTAATCATCTGATTTTCTAACACCATTTGCTAACTGGACTAAGCAGCTTGGTGCCTACTTGAGTCTAGTACTGTGTAGGTTACAATTGCATTGGCGGCTGGAACTGCATGCTTCTATGCGACCTAAGTTCCATAAAAAAATAAAAAACAAAAATACATGAGTGACGAGGAACATTCGGTAAGAACGAAGTTATATTGTTGCATTCTGCGCATACGGCGCTTGCGGTCGATCCTAAGCGATCGACAAAGGTAAGCAACAGCGGGCGCGGTCGGTAGTCGGATGGGTGACCGCTAGTGGCAAAAATTTCTTGAGCGCTTCCGTGCTTCGGAGGGCACGTAAAGCCGTCGGTCCCGGTTGTTATCGATTGATAGCAGTCGTTAAGCCATGTCGGAGGCCTTCGGGCGGCTTGAAAACTTTCGACACTGGGTTGGCCACTAACCCTTCCACCAACCCGCATTGGAGCAGCGTGGTGGAGTATGCTCTAGGCCTCCTCAGTAATGAGGAGAGCCCCGTGCTCAATAGTGGGCCATTAGTGGGTTGTAGCTAGCTAGCTAGCGCATACGTGTGTCGGTGAAACCTTACACAATTTTTGTTCTGGCCTCCATCCTCTTCATACATTTACATCTTTGTTACATCTGTAACAGATCGGAGACGAGTTGTCCGTCGCCGGCGCCGTCGGTGGGCAGCGCGGGGTCGCGGGAGGCCGCGCCGGAGCCGCGCCCGGCGCACCACATGTTCTCACCTTTCGACCAGTGAGTACTACATACTACTAGCATGCGTTTGTTGTCAGAGATTTAAAAACATAGATACGACCTCACCGTACTTCAAAGGAGGAAATTTGAGTCAATTATTGAGCGAAGGGCCTCTATAGGTATGTTTTTAAACCTCGGTTTTTAGCTTTAAGTTTGGCGAAACGATGTTGTTGTTGGTGATCGTTATGTGGGATACATTTTTCTGTTCACCGTACATGGCCATTATTCACAGGAAGATTAAGTCTCGAATACATTTTCATTAGTTTCACAGTATTCAGTTGAATATTGATTTGTGCAACTGCCTAGAACAAATTCTAGTCTATCTCTAGATTAAAGCGTCGGGAATGATATTTGCAAAGTGAATTCAATAAAGGCGTTTTTCATCAAAATCTGATTTTCATTGAAACGGTATTTCGAAATTTTTATTTATAAGAAAAATAATGGGATTCTTTTAATAATAACTGTATATAAAATTTATTTTTATTGAAAAAATGCATTGAGTACCTACTATCATTAATTTTTTCACATAAATGAATTTTTATCTCGTGAAAAATGTTATCTGCTTGCGATGTTATAAGTTCCAAGCTGTTACGAGTTCTACGCCCAACAGTGATAACATATCCACGTATTTAAAAGAGTATTGGACTAAAGCCTAACATATAAAGGAGGAGCGCACATCGCATTGCAAATAACCGCCCACACTTTCCTACTCCATGCTGAACAACGCCCACTACACGCGAGCCGCACATCGCTGCCTTAAACACGTGTATCATTTGTTTAGTCACACCACAGTGCGCATAGTTAATCAGTTACGAAATAAACCATCACAAACAACTCGCGACTACTTAAGGACGTCATTAATTTGCTTGTAAACTCAAATGAATCATACATCTTTATGGAAAGCATCCGAGTGTAGCCCAGTACGTTATACTATAAAATTTTCCAACAGTTTACGAAAAGCGAGGAGTTCGTTCAAGCAATTTTGCGTCTAGATGCTTACAAGATAAGACGGGTTATAGCCGGTAGCGTTTGTTAGTGTAGTATGTACGTGTGTGGTTTACTGTACAGCAATTACTTAATTAAGGCTACGCCGGGCAGCGTTAGTCTAATGAACGGTAATTATATTGCGCTCAACGCTCATAAATACGTGGCTTGGTGTATTCGAGTACTAGAGATGCTGACGAGATCACGCGAAAATCCACTTTACTGCTACGGTCATAAAGTCCGTATTCTCGTTTGCAGAACTGACGAGAACTACTAAAGACGTTTACTCAGAAATATAGCTAGCGATCATAACTATAAAGTACCTAATATTGTTTTGTTGTGTTTCTTGGTGAGGACATACTCGTAATATGTGTTTTAGATTCACCGACTTTTTGTCAAGGGCTCAATCTTAACATTAGGAACGATTCTCGAAACTAACAATTTGGAATCATACCTAGTCAGATAATAAATATTTAACCCTTGTAAAAATCCCTGATCATCAACAGATTTTTTCGGTAATGTTTGTGATTTCAAGTTAACATGTAAGAGTACACAATCGTTTTACCCTAATACCTATTTGCTAGTGCTATCACTTTGCTTTGTTAGCTGTTTCCCAAATCCCAAATAAATACCTTATGAGATAGCATTCTGCCATTTATTTAACTGATAGCAATCCTCATCATCATCCATGGACATTAGTTACCTATATCAAGCACATCATCAGGATTATATATTCTTGGATTTATTTAGCAGAAGGTAACATTACCAGCGATGGTTATTATAATTTGAAAAATCCAAATAACGCAAAAAATATAAGAAGGAAAGCCGTAGCCCTAGGTACCACTGGACCTTAGGCAACGAATCCATTAAAACATTATAGTAGTTAAAATGATTAAAAAATTTCTCGTCACAGATTGGTCACAATTTTACTGAATTTAGCCGTGATCACTATTAATAAGCCACACTATGTAATTGGGTTATCGGTTATATCGGATTACAAAATGCATATCGTGAGTATCCGTATCATAGAAAAGTCCAATAAAAAGTCATTGAAACAGTGTCGTATAGGTACAAATTTGTTTCCCAAGCTAATTGGTTGAGCGCTAAGTTCACCGAAGATTGATCTAAGTAATCGAATCACGAGGGAGTTTAATTACCAATAATAATCTCGGGTTAACTTTAACTAGTTGAACTGCTGTGCTACTTTACCAAGTTACAAGTTACTTGCAACTTCGCTTCATAATTTACTAAGGAAATTATTCGAGTTGTAATTTTGTTTATTTTGTTTAAGACTTCTAGATTATATTTGCGATTTTAACTAAATCAGATGTAAGAACATTATTGTTGATACACAGATTAAATTGATTTTATTTCTTTGTAAAACTCACAGAGAAAGATAACTTGCCAGTTGAATTATGAATAGACATATTTACATAACGGTTTTTCTTCTTATGATAGGACACTTAGTCCTATCCTACTATAATATTATAAATGCGAAAGTTTATGAGAATGGATGTTTGTTACTCTTTCACGAAAAAACGACTGGACGGATGGATTTGGATGAAACTTGGCAGTGTTATAGCTTATATTGCAGTCTGCAATATGCTATATAGCGTATATGTTATTCTGCAATTTGCATGAAAACATGCTATTTCATGTTGACCACACTCATCAGATGATCCAAGTAGCTAATCTATTCTCCAGTAGCCTTTTAAAGAAAAAATCATAAATCCGTTATTGGTGCTCCATCACCATATAAATATGAGGAACTCTCGGAAAAGGTTTTATCAGGTCCATCGGGTGAGGAAGTATCAGCTGTAAAATAGAGGATACTACTACATATACTATTAGAGACTAAAAACTCAACTAAACCGAGTAACTTTTGAGTAACGCAATTAGAACTTTTAAAACGCTGAACTTTATAGCACTTGCTTCCATTTAATAAAACAGCTGATGTTCCTTCCACAAGGTCTAATGAATAGCGATCATGTTTAAGTTCACCTACCAGGAAATCATAGAGAGCGTAAATCGTCAATAAAATCAATTTAAACGACCTCTTTAATTTAATTGAACTACCGCGTCGTACAGTGTTATTGACACCTCAATTTGTAAGGGTTATAACTGTTTTATCACGGTCAGCGTGGTAGGTCTAGGTCTAGTTGTAAAGCAGTGTTATTTAAAAGTTAGGAATAAAATAAACACGTAAAAATTGTACTACAGTGCTAAAGTACTTCATATAGGTCAAAATTTTAACGGTAACAGACATTAGGGGACTATGTGTGTGAACGCAAAATAAATTTATTATCTGGTTACTTGCAATCACTTGGCAAAAATATGTCGCCTTGACTAACCACTTTAATCTTTGGTAGGATATAATCACATTTACTGATACGATATGAAGTCACTTATAAATAAGAGAATGTATAACCCTTCTTTTGTCACTGTCATGATAAATAACACAAAGTCTTAACCGAGTACTTGTATAGTTGTATCACAAAAGGGATGTTTAAACAACATACAATCTGGTAGGATCTGTGCTAAGTCGGGCGCTATAAGCCGGGCTCGGCTCGTAATCGCATTAGCACACTTCCGCCGTTGCCGGACATGCCGCCATGTTGGATGTAGCACTCGCGAAAATGGCGGGTGTCTAATGTTTTTTGGGTTATCACGAAACAAATAGAAATAAAGATAAGGGCTATTGATGTTATAAAAACGCTAGAGCTCTACAAATTTTATTATTAGTTTAGGTATATTTTTGCAGTTGATATTTTACACAACAATAACCTGCCTTTCTGCTTAATTTCATCTTTAGCGGTCAAGCGGTTTTCGAGATTTCATGATGAGTGAGCGATCTTTTACGTACTCAATGTACCTACTCATTCATTCGTATGTACAGAGACACTTCATATTTACGTACCTAAGTATGTACGTAATGTTTTGTTTTAAATTTTACTTCTGTGTTTCTGCCAAGGTTTCTGGGTTGCATTCCCAGTGAAGTGGAATGTATGTAAGTGTATGTAATCAAGTACTTACATATATGTTCTTGTCTTGTGTGTGTGTTGTCCACGGCCACTACCACATAAGAAATCCTAGTGTGGTAGTATTTTTAAATGCGTCTAGAATCTAATCTAATGCATGTTCGAACAAAATCGTTAGAACAAAAGTACCGAAAACACACAAAGGGCATTTTAGGGAAATTACCAAATACTCTTATACAAAGTACCCCAACAATTTTTGCTCGCAAACTAAACGAATTTAAGCGCTTTTGGTACACCATTTACGAGTCGATATAGGATTAAGTCGTACAGCGGAATGAGCGCGCGTCCGTCGACAAATGGCCACTAACGAACTTAACCCGCCGACAATCACTCGCTCGCTGTACAAAAATAATATTACTTGATGACACAAAATTAATGTTTTATAGTATTTTTACTAAAGCAGCTACTAGCTGTGGCCGTGAATTCGTCGCGTGGGAATTCCAAGATAGCCAATAGTAGCCTATAGGTAACTATAGGAATATGTATTGTCCTATAACCACCTTGATATTTCAGTAAAAATCTCATTAAAAACCGACATCCATTCCAGAAATTAGCTCAACAAACAAACAGGCAGGCAAAAATGGTTACTTATTGTAAAATCACCGAGACACCTCAATTTCATATTTTATACGTATAGGTGGGTAGATTAAGCACACAATAAACTACGTTTATCTTTAAGCTTTTGTTTCTCTTTATTTTTGGAAAGTATCGATAACCAACTACCAGTTCCAAAAGAGTTCCAGTGGCAAAGCATTGAAATTTCAAGTGACCAATTATTTGATTTGCTACATTTGACGGTTCACTGGTCCATTTGAGGTGTTTCGGGTCAAAAGCGGGTTGCAGTGCGAATAACCCGCGCGTGCGGGTGTCGGGTGAAACGGGCCGATGTAAATCTATTTGTCATATTAACGCGGCCAATTAGACCGGCATGGCGGCGTGGTGTGCGGCATGCGGGCGCGGGGCGGGCTGCGGGGTGCGGGGGCGCAAGGGTTATCGCGAAACACACCATCGTCTCGTTCCGTTGACGCGTTCAATTATTGCTATTGCTCTTATGTTGAATCGCTTTGCGTAAATTTGATTTAGGTTGCATTACAAATACCATGTTTGTTCGAGATGACTTCACTTATTGATGTTGAATTAACATCATCGATAGATATAACCTATAAGTGGTCCATTTTCTTAAGTCTCTTTAGTATCAAGGCATCCTCCACGTTAATTTCATTACGTATGTTTTGTATTCGTAGTTGTACCATGTCGATGTAAGATAATATTTTTAAAGATATATTATACAGTATTGCAAATCTTTCGCCGTTTTTTTCTGTATTACAAGTTTTACTAAGCTACAGTATGAGTTTGGGAATGATAGGCGAATAAATTAGGATGATATCATAGTCTAACTCGCTGACCAAATCGAAATTAGCAGACATCATCGCATAATACACCAAGAGTCACAGAGTTAACCAACCAATATTATAAGAAAAATTAAATTGAGTTGATTTGTTTCCAAGTTACAAATTGATCTCGTAAGGGTAATTGATCGGCGAATGCGCGCGCGACGTGCGACGTCATCGAGCGTCCAAATTTAAATAATACCCGTTAAATTAGTCGTTGTAAATGTATTACTATTGGGGCTAAGGGACTTAGGTCGCTGACCCCATAAATTGCGAGGCACTGTGGAGATGAAAAGTATGACGTCAACGGATTGGACTGTATCTAGGTAATGACAATAAGACGTTGAAGCAATTAAGGGTTAACAGTTTCGGTACCTTTTCTCAACTTAAGTTTTTTTCGTGAATTTTTAATTTATTGTGATACCGAAAATTTGGCTTTTGTTGAGTTAAAAGAGCTTTAAGGCCACCAATACAACACTGGTCATATGTGGGATGGCAGATTTCATACCTCTGAGAATAATACACACAACTTTCAACCAAGATTCATAACGTTGTGTTTCTTTAAATATACCGAGGTATATTAAACGCTTCCGTTACTGAGAGACAACGCACACCTAAAAGTACAGAACGAAAGATGCTAAAATTTAAGGATGAAACAGGGGAAAATCATTTATTTATTTCTTCACTCGATTCACTTGAAACGTGTGTAATCGGTCCTCGAGTGACGCAAGGGGGCAATAAGAAAGATTTTTTTAAATTTAATGCTTCCTCTTAAGAGGTAAAAACACGGGTGAAGCCGCGGACGGAATTCTAGTTCACTTATTACTTATAGGATGTATCAGTGTTCCCTTTATATATTCAATGCTGGTTGTTATATCTATGGAGTACATCGCGTACGTCACGAGATGGAAACTTATACTGCAAAATGTAATTATCCCGACGTACTGTACCGAGCCGTCCGACAAAGTAATTGCTTGACTATTTAAGTCAATTTAGCCCTCGTTAATATCGTTAATGAAACCGAGTAGTTGTGTAGTTGGTACGCACTTTGCTGTATGACGACTGTGTTCCAATGGTTTCAAGCTATTTAATTGAAATTAACATGTTATATTTAGTAGAATAATAGGTGGTAGAGCCCAGAGGACTGCGGTAATACCACAAATACAGTACCAGCCTAGTATCGTTTCTATTGTGTAATTTTTTTCATAAAATTTGTGGGTCTAAGTGTAGATCCGGTTACACTTTTTACAAGCGAAAATTTTAATCCTGAAGGGCAGCAACGCATCTATGACCGAATAATGACGCTGACTATCAATTGCTAACCGGACTATTACAAAATTAGGTACTAACCACAACTAGCAGGACTAACTTTTACTAAGTCTCTATCCTAGTCCTCGTACCAGCTAACAAATTAACCAAGTAACGTTCTTACATCATCTGTTAACTCCAGTTAGTTATTTCACTAGTAATCCTTATCCCGATTTGAGTCTTATCTTTTCGTTCACAGTTTTTTTGGGCGACAACGGAAAAGTGCTGCATGCTCGTTTTGGTTTGCTACTTTTAATATATAAAAAACTATCGACTGGCTTGTTTAGCTGATTCTTCACTAGTCCGCATCATGGTAATCGTTGTGTCACAATTGTAACGGAAGAACTTAAGGGTTTTGTTGAAGGGAGAGTAGGTATATAGTTGACGTTTGAAAGTGTTTATAAAAACCCAACTTCAAATACACGTCATTTCCTCTACCTGCAAGTTAATGTATATAAATGTCATTTTAATATCAACAATCAGGGACTCAATTCTGCTAATTTATAAATGCTTCAATAGTGTCTCGATTGAATAGTTTGACACATTTTGTATACAGAACGTGACAAAATGTGTCAATCTATTCAATTATGTATACGAAATGTGCCAAACGTGTCCAACTATTCAATTTTGTTTACGGAATGTGTCAAACTATTCAATCGAGTCCATTCAGGCATTATAAATTAGCAGAATCAGGGCCCAGGCCCATAAACATTCCATAGACATACGATTTATATCGTTCGAAGAAACTGTAATAATCTTCTAAACGAAGTGAACGAGTGGCGGGTAACAATGGTACTCGTACTGTTGTCATCGCACAACAATAACAGCGGCTCGGTGTTCATTAGTGGCATTAATTAATGCTTAATTGGGCCAAATAGAGTATCAATTTAGCGGACGACAATTGGATCATGCATCCCGCCGCGAGTAGCTATGTATGTACCGTGTGCTGTGCAGTAATACGATAATCGGAAATGGACGGAAACGGTAGCTGAATGTAAACGTACCTACAGATGTACCTACTGTCGTTGTTTTTATTTTATTGCTATTGGTTTAGGCTGCAATGTTGTTGATATGAATGGAGTGAAGGAGTTATAAATATACTTAGCGTTTTGTTACTTTTTATAGACAAATTATTACACGCTCATACCTATCAAACTTAGGTTACCAATACGTAGCCGGTGCACAAACACACAAATTACATGATGCTAGAACAAACATTTATTAGAAAAAAAGGTGTGGATCTGTTTACACTTTTTTTAGACTCGACCATCTCAATCTTCAAGGGAACAACGCATTTGTGACCGAATGAGAAAGAGATTTTTCAGTCTTCTTGTGGGTCGGTCACTGTTGATATGGGTTACAACGGAAGGCTGATGGTGCCGGCTTGTTTGCTTCCGGAAAAATTTTAAACTTGCATAATTAAATATGTGGTTATATTTAGTGCTGTAATATATCTTCTAAATAGGCATTTTATACTAAATACGACAGATGCAAAAATAAATCCCGTGCTTTAATGATCATACTGTTGACCCGAATTTGAAAAACTGCGATATTTATACTTTCGCATTGCTATGCACACAGAAAGCTTTATAATATATAACAAATATCATTACATAAGATTCATAACCGTCCTTTACAAAGACAACATCATAAAAAAGCCATAAGTCTCGCGACCAATCAACAACAATAAATCAATGGCCGTATCAAAAACCATTTGTAGAGAATGTAGAGATTTCTATCGACGCCTAGTGAGTTTGGACAATAGGGCGGATCCACACTGGCCGTAAATAATCGCGGCGACCCGTAGCGCGTTTAAAAAAACGGAAGGTTAGTCATTAAGCGGCGGGGGACACGGTGGCTCCCTCTAGGCGCAATGGGCGATCACTTAACGCTAAATTGAGTCGAATCTGGTGGATAAACAAAACGCTAACGACACGCGACTGCACGCTCGAGTGTCGCTATTCATGCCTAATGTACTGTAATTGGATGTTGGATATCTTAAACGTCGAGGACTGACAAGGCATTACCATTTAAATTTTTTACCGTTATTTTTAGCATTACAATTTATTAATTAGATAGGAACACTCGCTAGGTCTAAGTCCATGCAATTTGCATTTTTTATATTTAATTTATTGTCTTTTTGTAAATTCTGTCTTCAAACTATTAATGGCTCGATCGTGATAGGGCAAGGGCCTGTAAATCTTTTTGATCGAGGAGGACTAGAGCATGCTCTACCTCTACGCTCTTAAGTCTTCACGTTACCTGACTGCGGATCGGTGGACTAATATTTTATGGATTTCATAACATAGAGCATAAGTTTTCATAACTTCGAAGGCATGGAGAAAGTACCTATGAATATTTCCAAAAGACTAACTATGTTTCCCTATCTGAAATCTCATAATTAATAATTTGTCATTGCTAGACACACATCACCTTTGCTGTAAACTAATTAACGCTACAGTCCACCATGATCGCTAATATAGAAAACGGAGGATTTTCTTTATCAATGGTACACATGTAAGTGATTTCGATCTATATTTTTAAGCAGGTTATTAGATCTTCTCATAAACAATTTATTTTATTCCCGCTTTTAGTTAAACACTTTACACAACCATCATAATTGTATCTCTTATCGGTTATTTGGCCAGTGTGTTCAAATATGTTTTAATGGCAACACAGTCAATAGCCCTATAATAGCGCCCCCTACTGCGCGGCGTGTCGCCGCGGGCTAAATACGACCGCTCGCTGCGCGCGCGTGCCTCCCGTATGGACTCACCTTTACTTTATATAATATTAGGGTAATTGAACTAAAAAGGAGAAGTGATCGCATCAGAAATTATGGTAGTTTTAGCAGTATAAAATTCTTGATTTAGTGAAGTACCTAAATGGTTTTGTAAGTACACAGCATAATGCTATGCCGTCTTAATTTTGGAATCAAGACAAAAATTAGATCTTTAACTTTAACTACATTTCATTAAAAACATTGTACTTTATGTACATGCATATACCATCATACAATAGTCCATAGATAGTATACCTAATCAGTTTAATGGTGAGTATAGGTCTAGGTGAGTATAGATATAAAATCAAGTTCTATACGTAAATCTCTAGTTTGTTAAATATTTCGCAAAATAAATAATAATTATAAAAAATATACTGTTACAACTACAAACGCCCTTAGCAGCGATTAGTGACGCCTGCATACAAAAGCACAGAATCGTTTAAAGCGGACATAAAAAATAAATCAAGTGAACACAAATCGGCGCCGATTGAGTGGTAACGTGACCTTTTTATGGTAACCCTTCGATGACCGCCCTATGCGGGCAGCGCGACGCGCAATCAAAGGGTTATTTCTACCCAGACTGCATTCACACGCCTACTGAGTGCATTTATTTTTATTAATAGCTAGTAACTGTGCGCACTTCACTTCGAAAAACCTTTGCGTTTTGAAGTCAATTATTTTTGAGAAAATATTACAAAGTATATTGATGTAATCGAATTCGAATCGCTTAAGTTGTAGCTGACAACCAGACTGACAAATTGACAAAAAGACAAAAAAGGAATTGTTATAAATAGAATCTTTTGCGACACGTAATTATTTTATAACATCAAAAATTTTGTATGCTACGGAATTATGTATCTTATCATACTTAGCCGTGATGAACTGCTGTTACCTACATACACTATATAGACTATTAAGGACACGTACGTCCAGTTCTAGACCAGTTAAGGGTCGTATAATGCACTGAATAAAATGTATTAACAATTCTATCCAACGCCCACATAAAAAACAACTAGAGACTAGAACAGCTAATTCCCTAACTGTTGTAACTGCTCTCATTCGATTGGGCCTCGTTAAAGCGGAGCGCTAACGAAACTAACGACAGAGTAACGGACGTAACGAGTGTAACGACGTTACGTTCGTTTGTTATGTCCGCGTCCGCCACTCGTCCGAAACTCTTTCGACGCCGGCGATGTAATTTGTGTCTTAACTGCTCGGTGTTAGAATTCAATTTGGCTCGCTGTGAGGCCGAATGGGATTGAGTTAGGGGTGTATTCTTGGTGCTCGGAATTTTGTGGCACATCAATGACTTCTGCACGCGTAAAAACAAATAGCTACAGGAAAATTTATTCCTTGTAAACATGGAAATTATGATGTGCTTATTACCTTCTAAGTCCAATACTGTAATTGGAGGAGATATAAAGTTAGACATATTTGCAGGAAATATCGAAAGATCGGTTGTATCAAATATTTTCTTAAAAATTTTACACCATGTCTGAATGTCATATCTTAATATTGAAAGTACATTGACTGCGGACCATAATGTTGGCTAAGTTAGTGACGGTAGCAATATATTCTTATACCTAATCGGTATTGTCTTACAAGGAATTTTTGGCGTGTGGGTGACAAAGACAGCGCCTTACAGGTAAGGCAAACTATAAGGCACTGTTTCTGTCAGCCACGCGCCAAAAGATCATTGTCTGACTGTACACGAATTATACTTACATGAGTTGAGGTGCAGTTCGTTGAACTTTGTCGATTTTATTCAATATACGACTTCATAACTTCCAAATATTAGGAGTAATTTCAGTAAATTTCATTAGACTAACAAAGTTGAGACGTACTTTCTAACTTTTAGCTGTCTAGATCCAAAATGACTATCTTAAAGAGCGTCATAACTGTAATTGTGGGCGCGAGAAATGACCACACTTTTAAGTGGATCAGCATAATTTTTATTACGTAAATCATTTCCAAGGGAGTACGACTTGCGTCTGATAAGTTTGTAAGAGTGGTTGTAGGACTACCACGCTGCTGTGATAACTAGGACTTGGTCCTGAAAATAATACGAAATAGGATTTACCCACGTTTCAAATATATACCGAATTAGTTTTAAACAAATGCTAAATAGGTATTGACTATTGGTGTAAATAGGTCGGTAAATCATTATTTAATTTTTATAATAGATAAAATACCAACCCCTTATTATCTAAAAGATTAGTGTACTGGTGTATAGATTAGTATATTAGATAGTTATTAAAAATAAACCAGTGTGGTATATTGTAATGATTCCCGAAAGATTACAAGTCCTTATTTGTTTTTTAAAATGTAAAGAAAAGTTAAGAAGATTCTTTAGTAGTCTCAGATAGTAAAGCAGTCATGGCCACCGTATCACGGCGGCATTGCGATGCAAATTGTTGGGAATGATAGAGCGACTCCACACAAATTACTTCGGAAATTTTAATTTGTTATTTGGATCCGACGCAATTACAGCTACTAACTTCGTTATTTACCGACTCTGTGATGATACTGCTCTTCAACAAGACAAATGAGGGTAGTTTCTTATTATTAGGTTATTATATGTTACGAGGAAACTTTGCTAAATGATATTAAATTCAATATTGCTAACGTAGAAAGTTTATGATTGGTATTATAGATATTTCATTAGGATTCATTAGGTATGAATGACCTTTTACGGAAATAATAAATGAACGAATAACTTAATTTTGTATGATGAATAAATGAAAGCTACGCGATTAAAATGGTGAAAATAAATAAACCATCAGTTTGTGCCTCATAACTTCGCCATTATGAAAAAAATAAATTATACCTTACGATACGAGCAACAAGCGCGTCTTTGTTAATGATTTAGAATTAAGTGAACCTACCTATATGTGTAGGTGGTTGAAGATTGGATTGGATGCACTATCAAAAATTGACAATATCTTTTTGTTATCTAATGTCAAAACATATTGAACTTATTTTACGTTTACCCGTGTCTCTATTACGGGCGTCATGAACAGGCATAATTTATCATAGATCGAAAACAGAGAATAAAGATTGATATATTCTACATCTACAGACAACACTACTTCCCAAGACGTACCTTATCTAAATATATTGATCGGGCATGTTAGCATAGTACACCATTAATGTACTACACGTAGTTAAGTAAATATGCAGTTGAAGCATAATGGGGAAAGCATCTTAAAACATCTAGACACCGTTAATAATTCAAGCAGCAGTTGTATTAGTGAACACACATGTAAAGAGATTTGCGAGGTGTAATGTTATTGGATTTTTCTCGTATATTTAGGTAAGCAGAGGAGTGGAAGCAAACAAGCCAATGTCGAACGACACGCTCGCGAGTACGACGTCAAAGGCACGAGCGATTCCTTGCAAATTACATTTACGCGTCCCACGGGCGCCGCCTTATCGAGTTTGCTATCAAAGAGCCGCCATTTTTAAAACTTCCATCGACTCAGGTAGAGGATCGGTTCGGCAATTGTGGTTCCGCTTTGTTCTACCTCCTTTATAGGGTTGACGAAGTTACCGAGTTTCGGCGTTCGAATAATTTGTGTTCCCGGCCGCGCGATGCGATTACACGAGTTTCCCCGGAATCCGATCCGCCCGTTTCCAGAATCGAATTCCAGTGAACCGCTTCGGATCGAGTTGCCGGCGAGAACTTCGTTTGTCGCGATTATAATAACGTCGCCGAGTTAATCTTGAATGAGTTTGTCAAAGGGATTCAGCATGCAAATAGCTGAGCACTTCGATACTTGTAATCATTGATGATGATCACGTTGCGTATGTCTGGTGGTTTCGGATATGATAACAGGTGTATTGGGTGTTGGTTGTTTGTAATGTAGTTACATTTCTTTATGGCCTTGATACGGCAATATAGGGCATTACCCTAGCGTGCTGGACTGAGATTCCATCTGATGGTAAGTGGAAATCTAGTCTTACGTTTGAAAGCGTTATTCCTGATATTTCAGTCGTCATAGCCCTGTAATGTACTAATTTTGTTTTATTACATAGGGTAATAATTAACTCGTTTGTAGTATGAATAGGGTTCAGGCAAAGTCACGAAACTCAAACGTACCAATATACATGAAAGAAAGATTAATTTATAATTATGAAGTCCATGTTTAATTTTCAATCTTTATTCGCTTGTAAATAGAAGATAAAGAACGCGCATAATCCGTATAACGCATTGGGCGGACTACACAAATGAGCTCATTTCTATTCCGCGCAAACAATTTCGTAACTCGCCGAAACTCGTAAAATCATCCGCGGAATACACTTTTATTAAACGAAAACAGAAGCAACGCGGTCCGTGCATAAGTTAACATAACATTCCATTCCTTGTTAAAAGATAAATTAGAACGTTCTCGTTGGACGTGCAAATGTATTCGCGGATCCAATCTCGCGCTCCCCGAGGCACGCTCGTAATTGCTTAAGAGAAAAATCCAAATGAGAAATGAAAAGGGATTCCCTTTTCAGAGGGAAAATTATATAATTGAATATCTTTTTCGTAAGTATTATGAGGTATAAAATATGATAATTGAATTTTTGCTTACCGTGAGCGGGTCGGTGTGCCGCTCGCCGGTGGAGTGGTCTTATATCTTACTGAAATACAGGCTTAGACGCCCGATTTTACCCCCACTGGGCTGGTTTTATAAAATAAGAACGTAATAATGCTCAGTAATGTTGTATCAGAAATAGGGTCTGATTATGTTATCTTAAAATTATGTATGTGTTTCTATTGCTAAATCAAGTTAATAAAAATTTCACGACGTACTTTCGTTTTTACATTTGCTTGACGATTTGATTTGACCACTTTCAAATTTGACGAATTGCCGACTTGACGAAAATCTCACTTGTCCAATATCGTACAACCATTTCTAGTTCAGTGTCGTAACGCCTACCATCTCGGTGGCAAATGGTTAAGTACCGTAGCGGCTACGGTAAATACTTACGGCGTAGATCTTGAATGTCTTTGACGTTACCGGCGTAGGTATATTTATCCACCATACGTAAGTGAACAACTATAAATAAATAAAAGACTAGTATAAATAAATGATATTTTTCCTACTTACGAACGAATTTTATCACCATGAGCAAGTGCCAATGGATAAATGTGGGTGAATTAGACGCTGAATCGAAACCGAAACTGAGATGATTAAAATTGGTCGAAATTTTAAGATGTTTGATAAATACGCTTTGACTTAGATGGAACAAAAACACAATAGGTACCAATATACCTGATGATTTAATTATTACATTATTACAAGTGATTCCATCAAAGCACAGTGACATCACCGCTGATATTTGCCACACAAAGCGCCCGTCGTATTCCACTAGCATAGAAAAACGGAATGAGATTTTCCGTATCGTCCCCGTCGCCCGGTCGTTAGCAATCAGAGTATTTGTGCGGTAACGTCGTTACGGCGCTGTCGCGACGGGTCGTGACTCGATTTCTTATGCCTCCTTTGCCGAATTCCCGCGCCATTCACGGTAATGTCTTTTGAGTGTCTCTGATACTCCCAGATCTAGATACTCGATCTTTGAATTCGCAACTTGCTCGAATTGATTTGATGAAATTCGAATGTCATCTTGAGTTTGCATGTCTGAAGTTTTTGAGCGAAATTCTTAGTAGTTTGAGCTGTGTTGTTAGTAGTTTTATTGATATTTCTACTACAATGCCGTTGTCTAGTTGGTAGTGGTCCTGTTTGCGAAACGAACGGTCACGGGTTCAATTTCCGACCGAGGCAGGTAATACTGTGAAAAATAAGTGATGTGTTTGTTCTCCAGTCATGTGTGTTAGATATTTGTGTTGTCCATTCCACCCGTGACATAAAGAATCTAAGTAGAGGGTGTGATTGTGTTAGCGTTTATTGATTTACTTTATCCGTATTTACTGTATCTTTTATTCTGTTCTTGTTTGTTTCAAAATGACTGAATATATCTCTTTCACGTCTAGTAATTTTGTTCTAAGTAATTGTTTTCCGTATTTCTCAAGAGATTCATGTTTATTTTTTTATGCTTATCCCATTAATCAGTGTCATTCATAATATTTGATTAAAGAAGGAAAGATAGCCCGAGTAACTAGTAATTGTATAGAAACAGACAGTCAAAGAGCAAAGCAATAAGACTAAGAAAGCGTGTTAAAGCCATTTAGTACTTTTGTGAAAATTATACAAACATTTAGGGTACCTAATATCTTGAGTGTGAACCCAGGCAAGCGTGAGAGGGGCGTGGCGTTCCCCGTAGCGATATTACCCCACGTTTATAAATAATAGGCGCTTCAGGTACAACGATGCAGGAGCAATTTCTTCCATGAATTATTCAACGGAGTCCGCCCAGTAAACGTGTTACGATTTTTCATAATAGCTTCTTTTTGATGTTTCCAGTAGATACGGCTCGCCATTTATCTTCCCCGTTATGCAGTTTAGTTTTATTTTATGTATTCGGGGAAGGAGCATGGAAATTGTCTTGAGGGAAATAATATTTGTGGAGGAGCATTGTAGGTCGCAGCATCTAAGTCGCTGTGTGGTTACTCGGGATATTGCTTTGTGTTTGCGAGGAGATGCATCGAGATGTAATGGGTTTACATTGCTATAAATTCTATTTGAGCACTATTCTGAATATGTATGTAGGATTTTGAGCCGTTGAATCTTTGAACTAGAGACTTTGACTGTGTACCTACATATATTCAAAAATTTAAAATAAAACCAAAAATGTTTTATTAATTCAAACATGATTGCTAGATAGACAAGTCGCAAGGGCCCCTGTACGGGTTTGTGATCCCGTATTACTAGGTAGGTACTCCGCTCATCCACCGAGGCGAACTTAGTATTTTTAATTTTTAACCGACGCGACCTCAAAAAAAGAGTTCAGGAACGTCCAGGAGGTACGCGTGAATCGAAGACGATACTGTGTTATATTATTATTTTAAGTCCCCGTTATAAAGTTGTGCAACAAACATTCATCGTCATCGTAACAAGTTTCATTATGTGAATACAAATAGATACTTAAGAAATATTAAATAAAAAGAAACAACAACATTTTTACTTAATTACAGAATTTTTAAATTACCATCATCACACAAAATATGTTCCTAACATACGTCATCATTATTAATCGTCTCAATTTTGTTTGAGTATCATTTATACACCCAAATTTATACAAATGATACTTATTAAATTAAAAGCAAAAACTTCAGATCATAATTCGTCATAATTGGCCGGAGTTGATATGGTAATAACCCCTATATTATGTAGCAAGAAGTACCAGGAACACATGAAATGCCATTCAATTCAGAACCCTTTCCGAACCGCGCTCTAATTAATACAATTTGAGCGCGTAATTAGAGAACACACGTGTGACGTAGCGGCTAGTGATGGGTTAGGTTGGTAGACGATTAAATGGCTAGGTTTAATGACTATCGGATACCTTAATTAATATTATTGTTGGTGTAGAAGATAGTAAGATGTAGACGATAAATACAAAAGTACAAAACAAAAAAAAAAGTATAAATACAAAAAGTGTTAAAAAAATCATCTCATTTTCGATTGATTGTTCTAAGCATAGTACTATCTGAGCATGGTTATCTCCTCTACTCCGTTCGCGTTCGATTTAGAATTTGTTTCAGTTGTAGCCCACACAAATGGCAGCTTTCCGCTCCTGCGATAAAAGTTCATTGTAGGTTGACGGCGAGAATTGAATAACCTAAACTGAACTGTGAGAACACGTACAGTACCCGGCAAGAAATAAGGCACATCGGTATTCAAAAAGAGATAATCGGTTAGTTTCGGCTTTGTAGAGCGTTGTCCTTACTACACATTCCTTACCGCTGACTTGTCACTTTTCTTTCGGATTCGGTAGAAGACGGTCGCGTTCACTCATAAATAAATATAAAGAGTTGTTAAAAACTTCAATGGAACATCAATATTATTATATAGTAAGTACTTGATAGAGTGCTTTATCAACTCTTAATAGATATTGCATTATTAGTGCAATGTGCGAGAGAGACAACGCTCTACAAATCCGTAACTAACCGATTATTTCTTTCTGAATACTGATGTGTATTATTTCTTGACGGGTACTGTAGGTTCTTACAATTGGTTTTTAGGAAGGAGTGAAAATTCAAAAGTACGTATCACGTTCACAGACCGTAAGAGCAAAATTTTCAGATAAAATTAGTTAATTTAGTGAAACTTTTAACACATTTTATATGAGTGTGAAGTAGGTAGGTGGTACCTATTTGCTAAATTTAGTTACAGTTGAATTTCGACCGCAAAATGTAAATCATTAATTTCCTTCAAATGGTGTTTTTCTAACTCATAAATCACCAAAAACCGGTTGGAACCGTGCGATCCCATCCCTATTCGGTGACAATTACACTAGTTGACGCTTCGCGTTGTTTTTTCATCCCGGCTTTGTACGTCGCATTAATTTATGCCTTTTTTACGCAATAACGCTTAATTGGGCTTTATTTATCACATTTAATTTTTCTAATTTGATCACGAGCGGCGCTTTAAATTGGAATTTATGACGCGTCAGCGCCAGATACGTATGAAATTATTGTATCAATTTGAATGCGTAATACGGACGAATGTAGTTCGATTATTCTCAGAATGGTTATGGGACTCTAATCGATATTAATCTATTTTTTAGTTTGATGGATAGCTCTCGCGGGTTTAAAGTTTTTTTAATGGATTTTATAGTACCTACCGCTCGTGGGTGGTATTTAGATAGATCGTTGATGTACGTCAAGGCTTGTAGTACATATTTCTGGACTGTTTTTAACAGCATAAAATCTATAATGATTAGACAGCCTTTAATGTAGATATTAAAACTTTTTGTTTAATTTTATTCGACTACAATTTAGTTCTTTTAGTAGGTACACGACTGGTTCCGCAAATCCTTCAAATGATGGGCTCTATAATTAACCGGTTACAATTTCATAGAGGTGACGATCTCAATCCTGAATGGTAGCGACGCATCTATGACGGAATTAGAACGAGATTTACTAATTGAGTTTTGTACTAGGTCGGTCAGGGTTGTCGTGGACGACAGTGAAAGGGTGGTGCTATTTCCTTCGCTACCTTGATTCCATAACAGAAGAGGCAAAAAACTCCCAAGCAGTTCTTTTCTTACTCACATCACACACCCTACACAAAATAATTTTGTAAAGAAAACAATACAATTCAAGAAACTCGATCAAACTGAAAATAGGTGGTCCGGATTTGTTGCAGCGATGGCATAGTTTGATTTAATTCCTTCATTGACCAATCTCTAATAGGAGTGACTACGTGCTATTGTATTTTTCATTGTCCAATAGGCAATAGGGTGTACCAGGTGTAGAGGAGGTCGGGTTACACTCAAAGATGGATAGTCCCTTAAACTCTAACTAAATTAGTGCACAAACAAGGAATTGTGATTTCTCTACCCCTTTGTAATGAGATGGTAAGAAATATTACTCTTCTATTCCATTTCACAAAGAGCTAGTCTTTGTGCGAGAACTCCAAATTTAATATTTTTATTATTATTTGGCTATAAAGAGAAGAAAGATGCTCGTAGAGTTACTGGTGCTGCTCTACGAAATTATTTGTTGCATTTAAACCGCGTAATTAATCGTATTTTAGCTCTATCAAATGGCTCTACCTACCCACCTACTTATATCAAATGCAAACTCAAAACAGTTTGACTTCAAAGTCAAATAAAAAGGTGATGTTAATAAAATCGATCGTGTGCGGTGCACACGGGCTCCGCGGGCTCTTACCGTGGCTTATAACAAAGCTAGGCGGATTTTTAAAGCAACATAAGCAGTTTAAAGCCCGCAGGGAGGCGCCTACATTAGCGGAGAGGATTCTCGCAAATGTTATTATTTCTTTGCGAGGATTACCGCGGATCGACTGCTGTACCCTGCGCCCGCACGCCTGTCTTATCGGAGTTCACTGTGATTTGTTGTGGAACTGAACACTGATATTTGTAACGACCTTGTTAAGCAAACTACATGTTAGAGTTTACCATATATTTTGCCTTTACATTTAAGCTTATTAGTTGAAGAGCTACGTAGTGGAGATACATGGACAGTAGTAGGTACAACATACTTGCTGAAGTTGACATATACAGTTGAACTGCACAGCCAAACCTGTAAAGTATAACCAGTCATACATAGGTAAGTGTAGGCTTACTTTAGGTCCAATGACCAAAAAAGTTTGTGTTCTTGAACTTGACATACTTCTTGTGAGCCATCGTCGCTGGTTGTTTCAGTAAAACACCTCGTAGTTACTGTTAAAAGTGGACCTATTTACTTGCACGAAACAATACACTGAGTGGTCCAAATGCTATCTAGTGTAATGACTACCTATCTGGTCAAAGAGTGATGTAGTCGTATCATGATATACCTACCTAGTCTGATCGAGATATATTCCGAACGAGATTTAGTCTCACTTGATACCTAGTCCAATCGAGGGCTAGTCATAAAGATACCAACTGTCTGAGCATGGAAACGACCAACTCAATGTTATAGATCAGTGCGGTAGAGGATGCTCGAGGCCTTCTCATTTTATTACAATTATCAGCAACTTAGCTTAGCAGACCTAAAAGTATATCTACCTTACAAGATATGCTAAGGTAACGTTCATCTTTGGGCTGTCACGATGTATTATGTACCTAGTAGGTAGGTACCAACGTATTGTAATTATACGGTGCAAAACACATATAAATGATGACATTAGTATGCCATCTCATGAATGTTGTTTCCCTAAAATATCGTCTTTTTTAACAAAAGTGCCTTGTCCTAAACATCTTTAGTCATAAAAAAGATCCACTACATTGGAATAAACATCAAACTTAGAAATGTTTGATGATACCAGCAACTTACTGTAGTCATAAAAACGTTACGTAAACCAAGCATACTGACGTCATCATGAAAAAGCAAGTGTTCCGAAATGGTCATTTTGTCATACATAATTCTATTCGAGCGCGACAGAGGTCTTACACACGCGATTTTACGTCTCCATGAAAAAACAAGCGTCGCGAAATGGTCGTGTAACATTTGTTTATTCATAGGGAGTTGGCGCATTACATGATTACTTATGTACTCCACTACGACGCACTAACGTGGATTTATAGGGCACGCGACGATGTTACGGCTAGTGGAGGAGTTATTACTTACGTAGGTACCTACTTAATATTTGTTTACTCCTGATATGAGTCACATGAGAAGGAAAACTAAACATAAAAACACTACAGTAGTTGTAAGGATTGTTGCAGTTTTGTTTGGAATAAAAAAAATATTTCACAAAAATTATACCTAATGTTTGGATTGATTTGATTCGTTATGTTTGATATGGTAATGCCAGCAAATACCTATACACTTTGTTGTTAAACCAATATATTAAGCATTATTTTGTGGAGTTCATTCGTACAAAGTATTATGATAGCCATGGGTCAGGTTAACTCAGGTTGTGAGTATTAGGATTTCCACTCAAGCTTGTCTTCACGACAAGCTCTGGTGGTTCTTACGGATTTTTGTGTATGCCGACATGGCTTTTTTACCTACCAAGCTAACTGTAAGTAATCTCTCTTCTAGTATTAATAATGATATATTTTTATTCTTTTTCGCTCACAGTTTAAGTTCGATATCAAGTCCTTAGGCAATTAAATAGGGTTCGAGTTTTTATGAAATTCTGTCACATTTAAATCAGACATTATGAAAATAGGTCTTCAGAATTATGGTTAGAAATAATGTGGTCCACGTTTCCCTTTCTTTCTGATTAGCTTGGGAATTAAAGAGCTAGTACCTAATACATCACTACTATATCTACTACATCTAATACCTACCTATTGGTACTAATATTTACCATACATATTGATACTAATACATACCCACCATATTGATTCAATACTATTAGTAAATCAATGCAGTAATAGTTTAATGTAGTAATAGTTTTTAAATTAGCAACTTTTGTTAGGGACAACACGAAATAACATGGTATTTTTCATATTTTCCACACTAGTCCTGCCGCAACCGTCTCGTTCCACCAGACACGAACTAACCCCACGCTGCCGCGTAATTCCACAAATGGCTGTAACTCGAGCCCGCCGGTTTAAAATTGAAATTTATATGCACGCATTATACATGAGGCGGGATTATGGCGGGCTCAAAGAAATGATTGTGGGGTCCACCCAGGATATCGGATAGTTGGATCCCGTAAGAGATAGTAATGCGAGTGGATTAGACGAGAGTCACGCTACATTGGACTTGACGGGCTCGCGATATTTCATATGGATTCGCGTTAGCGAAAAGGTATCTTTTTAGAAATTATTCAAGTAACTAAGTTGAACTTGTTTTTCTATTATTTTATTGTAACAGTTGAACTTTAAAATAGTAGTCAATAGATAAGATGGACTTTCATCAACTCTGGAAAAGACATAATAGCAAGATTGACTCACATGGAGTTATTTCAGGAGTTCCAACTTTACACCAAAACTGTGTGAAATTCATGACGCACTTGATTAGAATTACATAAGATTAGAGAGAATAGCTTTCTATTCAGTACTTTCTACCATCATAACTAAAATAGATAAGAAGACATACCATTTAATGTTTCCTATAGATCATTTGAGAACCCACAAGACACTGGCCTTACTGAAATAGGTACGTAAAATAATTATATTTTTAAGAAAAAGCTTCGCGGTATATAACCCATTCCTATTTCAAATTCATCGGATTATCTTTTAAACGGGTAATACCGTCCAAAGAAAAACTTGGATTAAGCATTATTAGTATTCCATTAATAAAAAAGATAAAAAACCGAGCGTCTGCGTCCCGTAATTTCGTGAGAGGGAGAGACGATTATGGCTATTAAATATGCATTAACGAATTTTTCTCCTTAAAAGCTAAAAAATGGCGTAAAGAGAAAATTGGCAATTAGGCCCGCCCGCCTTCGCAGTAGTTACCTACCTACTTTTCACTTAAAATTAAATTTGCTTCTTTAAGGTACACGTAAAGCGGTGTTATCATAATGTCGCCCGTTTTGTTGATGGTTGAATATCGTAGGTTTCATTTGCAAGCGTTAAATTTTATCAAGTCTTTGCCAAAATATGTGTACAAAGCTATACAGTATTATTTGGGATAGGTACCTAAGGAAAATCTATTTGCCATATCTACTCAGTATCTACAGCAAATATTGATCTACATATAACATAATATAAACCATTATTAAAATCATGCTTTAACATAACGATGGTAGAAAAAAAACAAACAAGTGAGATAATTATGTTTATGATAGTAATGTTCTTTATGTGATTAGTATTCTTTATATGACTCTAGTTATGGTCATCTTCAACTGAGCATTCATGTTTTTTAAAAGGTATACTGAGTTAAATAATCTTTTATAGATAATATACAATACATATATTATTTTTAATTTTAGCACCTCAATACCGCATCATCAAATACGCTGAAAGGACATTTACGTTTAACAAAGACGCAAGACTAAATAACAATGTTAACTCAATCTTATAAAATCGCATTAAATAATTTATTAACAAATGTGTTGACAAACACATAGACTTTATAAAAACGTATGTGTATGAATGAAGTTGTGGATTACGAAATATAAATAGAAAAAGCAATAAAAACATGAAAAAGAATCAAACCAGCCAACCATATCACAGTAACAAGCAATAGTTACGTTATATGACGTCTTTGATCGAATCTGGCGTCATGAAATATCTGACGGGCTATGAATAAATGATCAAAACATAGTTGTGTAACGGAATACACGCTCACAAATGAAAATTAATTATGCAACGGGATAAGTTGACAGTAATTCCGTGTAGAGGCGCGAGGTTACTAAGTTACTCCGCTACTTAGAACGCTCTGAGTGGTTATGGTAACTGGATTGAGATATGAGCTTGTGTGGGAATGTACTAACTACATGATGTGATATGCGACATGTTTAAATTAACTAATTTTTATGGTAACAACAGTTAATTGGCAACCGGCCAACCTGTAGGGCACCATAGCTTGACAGCAACACCAAAATACCGATTGTTACCAAAAAATGAAACCAGAAAGCATTGTTTCTCAAGATCCCAGTAGAAACACAATCGTTTGGTTACTGTCTCAAGTAATCAAGAGGATGTTACCTACGTTATAAAACGAATGCTGATGATACGACTCCCGGGTCTTCCATGATCATCAGCGATTTCCAAACATATATTCATTTGAACTTTTCGTTTATTGCTTCTTCTAGATTTTATTTTTTGTAGGTTCTTATAAATTCTAAAAACGTTCTGTAAAAATGTTAATTCTCAATTGAAATAATTTGGCAATAAAAAAGTGGAATGTTATTTAATTTACTTTGGCTAATTATATTCAGAAAATTTATCAGAATCACCTTTAATTTTTTGCTCAAATTAATGAAAATCCATGACATATTTATTGAGGGTCGTGGACCTTCTCGTCCCTGTAATCATTACAAATCAGTCTATTATACTATGCGGATTGAAATATAAAAGCCCAATTTCTGAGAATTGGGATATAAAAATGAGGTGAAAAGTACCTTCCAAAGAGGGTATGTTTTCACTACTGAAAATTTTGAGAAAATTATCGCACGGAAAGCCTACATGTGTGAGTCCGACGCGCAAGTGACCAGTTTTTAAACTTCGTTTGCTTCAATGCAAAACTATCAAGCCTTACTGAAAATAGTCACGGCAGTCGGAGCATTCGATTCAAAACCCAATACATCCAGTTGATACGTAAACCGCCAGCTAAACATTCATCGTACAACAGATTAAGTAAACACCTCCACTAGGTGTCGCCAGGGGGCGAGTCCCGGCGGCGCTATAATCAGTTAATTGCATGAATAATTGAACTCTCATTACCTACACATATCCCGGATATAGCCGGTATTGTAAATGTGCCTAATACTATCATAGAGGTTTGCTAACCGAAATCACTCGTGTCGTGAATGCCATTCTACATCTTACTAATTTGGTATAATGTATTGAATTAATTGCTACTGTATTGTAAATTTATGCTGAGACTACTTATATTATACTGTAAATTACTAGCGTAATTTTAATCTTTGCTATGCACAACATAGATAAATACCTACGTATAAGAAAATCACTGGTGCGTGAGGTTCCTATGTGCTCCAAAAGCCAAAATTATTTTATTTCATTTTTAGTGCCCTAATTCGAATTCCTCTTAGAATTGAAGTGAAACTTCAAGTTAAGTGAGGTAATTTTGAAACTACGTGACCTAAGAGTATATATGGGTAATCTAAAACACGTATCTGCTATTTTTTTTATGGAATTAAGATAGCAAACGAGCATGCAGCACCACCCTTCCGCTGCCGCCCATAACAACTGCGACCGACCTAGAACTAGACTCAAAGGATGGTTAGTCCAGTTAGTAGATGGTGTTAGAATATTAGTTGGTTAGTTTGTTAATAAGTGTGAGCACGGGGACTGTTAATGATAATTAGTCCTGTTAGTTAATGTTAATAATAGTCCAGTTAGTTATTCTTAGTATGAGTCTCGTGTTATTTCGGTCACAGATGCGTTGCTACCCCTGAGGACTGAGATGGTCGACTCTAAAAAAGTGTAACCGGCTCCACACCTTCCTATCCGGAACACAATTGTTCTTAAAACAATTATTACACGGTAGGAATGGTACTAAGTACCGTGGCGGGCGGTGGTACTTCCCCGGGTGAGCTCTAGGACCTTACCACCGCTCTAGGCATATAAAAAGTAGATAAGTTTTGAGATTATAATAATAATGTTATCAAAACTAAACTATTGGTCTATTGTTTTATAAATTTTATTGAGATCTAAACACAATAGATATCTTAATAATGAGTTTAAGAATTTACATCCATCTATTCATTAGAGATTTGAATTATCAAAGTACATAATACAAAGGTGTTATTATTAGGTAAGAATACTTGATATTCTGTGAGTAAAGCCAATACACAATCATGAATATTACACAGCACTCACTACCGCTGTCGTCTTAATCAAAACAATTATTAACGGTATTAAGGGTTACATCAATTCTCTTTGTTGTTTCTTGTATTCAATTCGTTAGTTGAATATTCATATTAGCCGAGACTCCAGACTTCTCAAGGCGGACGTTTTCCGAATGTCCCCTTTCTCCGCCCGCCCAAAACCAATTAATAGAGCTGCGCTTCGTTAGTCCGCCCAAACTCAGTAGCTCTGACCCTTGGTTGTAATGGAATTTCCAGTTACCTCTTCGTTATAACAAATATGTATTTACTAATTATATAATTTATTTTTTCATGTTAAAATTTTATACAAAGTAGATACGCAATAGGTAGGTGAACGACAAAAAATTTGAAGACAAGAATTCGTCTCTTCGAAATTCGGAAGTCTTAAAACGTTTTACGCCGGTATAAACTTAAAAATTGCTTTAACAAATTGGAAACTTAATAGCTTAAAATGCTTAAATTAAGTTCTAATGAGTAGATATATAATATCTATCCAACTTCAAATTGAAGAGTGTTCCTCTGCATTCCATTGAGACACATTTTTAAGTTGTTAGTCACCTAATTGGTTCTTTATTAACACTCATGTGAAAATACTACTAGTTCAAACATTTTTACTATCATCATTTATTAAGTTTCAAGGTCACCAAAGTCTGTACAAGCATCTGCGGTGACCTGTCTCTGGCTGTAGTCATCAATTATTAGCGCCTATAATGAACGCAAATCCTTTGATTCCATTGAACGAGTGCCTAGGCCTTAGGGGAATTTGTGGTGCACAAGTGGCGGGCGGGAGCGGGAAGCGGGAAAAGAACAGCGTTATTTAATATGTAGGAAAAAAATTGAACCCAAATCTAATTACAGCGTTATCCTTATCCAATTCAAGCCGATTCCATTACGAAGAAACATTTTATTGATTAATAATTATAATTTATGAGGAAAGTCCTTTGTTACAGCTGATATGCCACATAACCTAAACTTAAGTAGTTATATTGACTTTGGTAAAACTTTTTAACGAATAAGTTAAATCTGCTACTATGTCTAATATAAGACATCGCTTCATTTTGCGCTGAATCCGAGTAGGTACCTTTCACAGTAGGTATTCTTTTAAGTCTAAAGTAACTTAGATTGTTTAACTACTCCTATCACAACGTCATATAGGTAGGTATGCTATCACAAAGCAGTACATACTTTTAAAACTACTTAATTGCTGCAATTGTATCACATGGATATTAGTTACGGTTAAAGTCGACGGAGTTGAAGTTGATACAGTCCCAGAGTTTGCAGAAGTTAAAACATACCATAGAATTTCAAAGAAATTAAACTCCACTCCAAAATTGTTCACCACTCAACAAATCCCTAATTTGTTGAAGGAATGGCGTAGTTTGACTTCCGAGAAGTGTTTGTAAAAAACATTATTTCGAATAACATTTCATTAATTCATTCATTCATTGACATCAAAATGCACGATATTTCATTTCTTAGAAAATCCTGTATGTGCGTGCTGGATCTTATAATTATAAAGCGAAATTATTATTCACATAAGCTTTACTATGATTAAAAAAGTTTTTAACTCGAGTGTCGCCGGCTCTTATAATTTGCGCGTACCGTAGCGGCACATCAAGTATGCACTAAGGGAATGTCGGAGCGGCGCGACACCTCGGCCCCGTTCATTTCATTGTCTCCAATCTTCGCCTTCGTTTGTGATGCGATGTAGTGTTTTGAATTTTGCACTACGCAGTCGGCGCGCCATAAATATAAATGGAGTTCATATTATTCGGGAGGAACCTCCTCGGCAGTTGGGAGTAGTTTTGCTAACTTATTTATCGCCGTCTCCAAATGTATTACAGGTTTCTGTAAATGACATTTTGATATTATTTTGTTTCATATTGTTTTGATATTATATTATCATATTGATATTATCATATTGATATTATCATATTGATATTGTTTTGTTCACTTACTTAATTGGGTACAGCCGTCCTGTGTGGCAGGTATAGTTTTATTGTCCGTATTTGTTATCGCACCAGTATTGTTATTTCCTTAACTTGGGCCTGATATCACATATATATAGGTACCTAAGTATAGCGTATTGGTTTGAACTTGATAACTATTTGTTCTTGTATGTTCTTCTAGTTATTAATGACGTTGTACTATATATTTATCTTCATATTCAATTGGTACTGTATTAAGTTAAAAATTCTAATGAAATTCGAAATTGCAGACGGTCTTTATACTTTATTGGCACGTGTTGCGCCGCAGCGCCGCTTACCGATCTACGCGCGAGTGAAGGGCGTACTGAAAAATCAGAGGTCGCGTTTATACGCAGCCATAATCTGAGTGCGTCCCTATTCTGTCACGTTGGCACTTCTGCAAATTCGTATTTAAGCAATTTACTTTTACCTCTCTATAATTATCTTCTGCTGCTTTTGTTGAGGTGTTAATGATGATGGAATAAATGTTTCTTTCTTTCTTTCTTTCTTTCTTTCATATTGATGAGCAATTCAATTCTGTCTACAGTAGATACATATCATTCAATCAAAGCTTTTAAGTTGGTAACATTGAGTTGTGATTCAAGTCATGATTGTAGGTTCTCCATAAGAAACACTTAACATCTTGTTATTTTTACTTTAATGTATCAACCTTCAATCCTTCCATCAATTGGCGATGGCTAGCATAGGTACACGCGAATACGATCCCATCATAATATTGACCTATAGCAAGATGCTAACGAATTGCACTTTTAGATGTGTTGAAGAATGCGTGTCTGCTGAGTATTTGGTGGTCTTATATTAACTGAGTACGTGTTTGTTCTAGCACTGGGGCCTTCCGGTCGTCCCCGGCCGGCTCGGAGCCCCCCGGGGCGCCGCCCCCGCCGCTGTTCCTCCCGCCGCACCTGTCGCACCTCTCGCAGCACCTCAGCCATCTCTCGCAGCCGTTCTTCCCTTTGAAAGGTAGGTTCTGCACAGTCATTCCTTTTTTAGGAGTCGCGTCACCTATTTAGAGAAAACCAGAAGAAAAAGCCAGTCGCTGTAGGTAGCTTTGTGTTTATTTGAGTGGTTTTGAAAACTTGCATGGAAGATGTTGCCGTTTTCAGAAGAAGTCTGGAGTATTCTTTGCCAAATTTCACAATAACATATCTTTTGCTATCCAACGAACTTTGCTGCACCTAAGCTTTGCTAGACTCAAAAACTTACACTTTGATTCAATTAAAATAAAAAAGGATATAATCAGAGTCTTCCGTCTCAAGTGAAACTGTACGAACATTGCATCAAACCACCTTACCCTAAACCAGACCTAAAGACCTAAAGACCAAACCTAATAAGGCCCGATTGTCCTCAGGTTGGGGCGCGCCGTGTCCATGCTGTCCCAAGGAGGAGGCGCGGTCGTCCAGCGTGGCGGAGCTCCGTCGCAAGGCGCACGAGCACTCGGCCGCGTTGCTACACTCGCTGGCCAGCTTCCAGTCTCGAGCACTACTGCCGCTCCCCCTGCAGCTGCCGCATCTCCCCCTGCAGCTACTCCCGCACGAAGCACCGCCCGCGCCCGCGCCCGACACGCCGAAGCATCTCGAGTAATGCTTGGAATGTCTTAGCTAAATGGGAAGTTCTGCTGTGAGCGCGTTAGTTCAAGGATCACTTTTTTTGGGGAATTATGGCTTATGATATGTAAGGGCACACCAGTTAGTGGATGTCGTTTTTTTCATGGGGTACCAGTTCAAAGACTATGAAAGACCTTCGTGATTTGGTTTAGGTATTTCCTAGGTAAACTCTGATAAAATATGGTGGAATAATAGAAAAAATTCACTCTTCTGCAATGTAAAAGCACACTATAGGTATAGTTCTAGGCTTTGTATGTTCTCCCCTGTTGAAAAGCTATGGAAGATCTTCGCATCTTTTTAATTCGGTTCAGGTAACTACTTCGTTGGTAGTCCCTGTCCCAAATGTCATTGATGGTGTTATATGCACCAAGGTTGCTTAATCAACTTCGATTCAACTCATAGGAAACCATTAAAATATGATACCTACTTAAATAGTTGTATTTTAATGCTTTCCCTTGTGTTGAATTTGAATCACCATATTTTTTAAAAGTACCTACTCAGGGTGGATGCACTGTGTATGGATGGATATGGATGTCGACTTTTACGCTGCATTTAGATACCCACCTGTTTGATACAAAAAATACAAAAGAGAAATTCTTTGATCTAGCTAGGTAAGCAGTGCCGTATGTAGGTATCCAAACGGAACGTAATTAAATACATAGTGTATTTTTTAACGGCGTTTAAAAGTGAATTAGCAAATCCCACAGTTATTGTTAGCTTAATAACAAGCAGTGGCGGATTAACGTATAAGCACTACAAGCACGTGCTTGGGGCCCCTGTTCTCCAGGGGCCCCCATTCTCTGCTGGCGTTTCATTTTATGCCTACATTTTATCGAGATTCACCCACAAGTCCGAGATCACAAGGCGCGGGCAGTCCGGGAGTGACCCCTCATACTGTTAGTGAAAATGATAATTACGTTTTGATATTACCTGTTTTCGGTTTGTCTAAGTTGTTTACTTCATTATAAAAATTTCCACGTAAACACCACTTTAGTATTTTTATTTAGCTTCCAATATAGCAAGATCATTCCAGGATCACCGACTTCGCCGGGAGAACTGCTTTCGACTTCTCCCTGGCCTACGGTCTCACTCAGGTAGTTACTGACTTCACCAGAGTCCCTGACGTTGAGACCCATACTGCTTCTTTACTAGACCTACTGCTGACTTCTCACCCAACGGACTACCGAGTGGTGGTCGGGGCTCCTTTTGGATCTTCTGACCACTGCTTGATAAGGACAACTGTGCCCTTGACGCGGCAAGAGGGCTCTCGGCCCACTGGCACGCGTCAAGTTTGGCACTATAAGTCAGCAGACTGGGACGGACTTAGGCTTCCTGTACATGATGCCGGATACGCACCGGCGCCGCACCGCAGCCGCACCGGCGCCGCGTAGTAACCGTATTGTCTCCGCGTTAAATAATAAAGCAGCGATCACAATTCAGTATAGCTCTGTCAGTATAACCGTACAGACTTCACTGTCTTGATATTTCGTATCTATTCAAAAGTTAATATTAAGCAAAAAAAAGAAAGTGTTACTGACTTATCTAATCTACAAACAGTGGCTGGAACAAATTAACAAACGTAGAAGAAGATTTTGGGTACACCCTGTTTTATCCTGTAGGGAAAACAAGGGAGAATTTCATGTTCTTTTTGAAGAATTGAGAAATTATGAAGATAAATTTTTTGAATATCTTAGAATGAGTGTAAGAACTTTTGATGCACTGCTGAACATTTTACGAGCTTAACTTCAACTTCAGAATACCAACATGCGTCTAAATTAATCAATAACTCATAATCGTACTCTTCCATGTTGAAATATGGTGAAATGACACACGTGTGAACAACGCTGGCGCTGTGGCGGTCCGGCGCCGAGGCGGCTCCGGTGCGGCGCCGGTGCGGCTCAGGAACGATTTTCATTCATGTACATAAACTTGCGGTCCGGCACCGGTCCGGTTGCGGCGTAATGTACAGGAAGCCTTAGGGAATTCCTGAGTTCGTACCCTTGGAGGCAGCTCTGCTTCGCTTCCGGGGACCCGAACGTGTGCGCTGATTCAGTAGCTGTTGTGATACGACAGGGTATGGAATGTTTCATTCCTAATTCTGTCGTATCCATCGGTGGGAAAAAGCAGCCCTGGTACAGTGATTCATGTGCTGCGGCATCTAACCGCAAACGGGCCGCATACCAGGCCTGGGCATCAGCGTACACTTCGAAGAACCCATCAGCCCCACCCCCAGAGCTTAAGAAAAAGCTCAACGCTGCCTCACGGTCGGCTAAGAAGCTAATGTCCAGGGCGAAGGCCCAATTCATCGGCAGAATTGGCGAGCGACTAGTAAATCCGTTGTCCACACGGCAAAGGGGAAAGCCGAACTCATTGGTACCCTATTTGCCACCAACTCGACTCTTGACGATAGAGGGGCCGTACCGCCTAACATCCCGCGGTATGAGAGCTCGCTGAATGACATACTTTTTACTCAAAAGGCTGTCAGGCGAGCTCTACTGTCTCTCGACACCAAGAAGTCGAGTGGGCCGGATCGGATGGTATTCCCGCAATGGTGTTAAAGACGTGTGCTCCCGAGTTGACTCCCGTCTTAACGCGCTTATTCTCGCTATCCTGGAACCACTGGTATAGTACCGTCTTCGTGGAAAGTAGCCCTAGTTCATCCTATCCCCAAAAAGGGCGATCTCAGTGCTACAGGCTTATAGCGATAACTTCCCTGCTTGCGAAGGTGATGGAGCGTAAAATAAATAGACAGCTCCTAGGATATCTCGAAGATCGCCAGCTGATCAATGATCGGCAATACGGTTTCCGTCGCGGTCGTTCAGCTGGCGATCTTTTAGTTTATCTCACGCACCGGTGGGCTCAAGCCCTAGACAGCAATGGGGAAGCACTGGCAGTCAGCCTAGACATCGCTAAGGCCTTCGACCGGGTCTGTCACAGGGCTCTTCTTGCGAAGTTACCATCTTACGGTCTCCCTGAGAGGTTATGCAGTTGGGTAGCCAGCTTTCTGTCTGAGCTACATATAAAGGTCGTAGTCGACGGTTGTTGCTCAGATACCCATAAACGCTGGTGTTCCCCAAGGGTCTGTGCTGTCTCCTACCCTGTTCATTCTGCATATCAATGACATGCTGGAGCGTGCTAACGGCGTTCATTGCTATGCAGATGACAGCACGGGAGATGCCTATTATACAGGCCCTGCAAATGCCTCTCGTTCACAAGTGGAGGATAGCAGAATCAAACTTGTGTCTGAAGTCGAGAACTCTCTGGAGCAAGTTTCGGAATGGGCCGACTCAATTTATTTATTTAATAATTTTATATGTACTTTCATCCAGCAAAAGAGGGCCTACACAGCCTCTGTGCTTAGGGCCTCGGAAAGTCTTAATCCGCCACTGATAACAAGCATAATACATTATTTAATAAGTACCTATTGTTGTGCCATAAGGAGGGGAGGAGAAAGGTGCCATGAATAATTTGACTACGGTAGATGACCACGATCAGTGTAAAGTGATCAAATGTCGGCAAATAACTTGAACCTACCATAGTGATAAAATGGAAAATGCCATATGAACATTTTGATAAAAATAAGTGCCATAATTACTTTGAAATAGGAGCTAGTCGCTACTGCTAAACCAAAAGTTTATTCGTGTTTTATTATCAGGAACATTACAGTTATCTTTCATAATATATGACATTGTTAAGTAACTATATAAATAAATGATAAAATAATGTATAGAAATTATTATAAGTCTCATTATGGTTTATCTAGGCTAAGTAAATACGTTGTAAATTAAATTTCAATAAATTTTAATCACATAATTAAAATTACTTGTAAATATAAGTGAACATACTACCATTGCAGTATTCGACCAAACTGTTGTGAATAGAGATTTTTTCTTCTTTAGCGTAAGTAAATGTAAATAAATATTATATTTAGTATATCATAAATAAATACAAGTAGCGACTTTAAGTTCGTTTGCGGTAATGTAATTCTTGAGTCATTTTTACATAATAATGACACGTCATTAAAAACTTAAGCGATTATATAAAGCGTTTCTTGCTTCACACCTCGCTTTACACTTATTCTGATATCTCTTGTAATGTTACCTTTACACGGAAAGAAAGTAAACCTAAAAAATTGTTTTCAAACTTTTAATATGATGAGAGTTTTTCTTTTATTTAAGTTTACCACAGTAGGACAATGGATATGTGAAATATTCAACATAAAATAGAGCTACCAAACCACCTAATAAGTTTTTTTGTTTTATACGTAAGTCAGTTATTAAAATATTGTTAGCATAGAACATTAATTTGTAAAAGATATAAGTACCTAACTGGAAATTGTTGTAATTAAAACGAGATAATTGATTATACGAAATAAAATTGCCTATTTACCTAATAATATCTGGGTTTTAAAAAGGACGAATAAAAAGCTCATTCCATATAATTTATATCATGTAATAAGACATAATGGATAAGAAAATTATAAATTACTTTATAAGTTTCATCTCGCTGAAATGTTTTCCCTCATAGGCCCTATAAATGTATAAATTAAGTTTCCCTTGTAGATCTTAGATTATTGATAGACGTCTGAGCGCGAGCAAAGAGTTATCAATAATCTAAATCATAGGTATTAGCGTAAGAAAGATTCAATTGAACTCCTGAAAATATTAATGTTTTTATTATTTAGATTACACATAGAATTAAATGTTAACGTTATTGTATGTTTAAGAAAGCGCCATGTTTGTATATACGTGAAGGGGGTGGATGAATACTGCAGTATGCACGATTCGTGGAATTGTTGGCGCGACTGTACCATACTATACATATGTAACTACTCTATGTACTGTCTTCACACGATTAGTTGTTTCAATTATTACGAAATATACCAATATGTACGAATTTTGTCTCATTTATCATCCCTAACCAAAAAAATCATACATCATTAACAATGCAAGATTGCAACCCATTGTCTCATTGTTGGACTCGTTTCTTATTACATGTCCTCATATTATGAGTCATAGTCCTAGTCCACCACTGCACAAGTGCAGATCAACAGACTTTATACACCTTTGAAATAATTATGTAGGTAGATACTTATCCCTCGTGTAAGTAGGTAGGTAGGATATCCCTCGTTGGCCAGATTTCCTTATGAGGTTTTCCTTTACCAAAACAAGTGATAAGTTGATTGAGCTGATTGAGCTTAAGATGTTTATATAGGTAACAGCTGATTGTTCCACATCTAAATTTTAAGGTTACGTACCCAAAGGGTAAAACGGGACCCTATTACTGAGACTTCGCTGTCCGTCCGTCCGTCCGTCTGTCACCAGGCTGTATCTCATGAACCGTAATAGTTACACAGTTGAAATTTTCACAGATGATGTATTTCTGTTGCCGCTACAACAATAAACACTAAAAAACAGACCACAATAAAAATATTTAAGTAGGCGCCCATACTATTCGACGCCTCAGCGATAGGTTAGTTACCTTTCGGTTCAAGAGATGGCGTTGTGCGTAATATGTGGCTACAATAAAACAATTAAATATTTAAGTGATGCTTTCATACAACAGACCAGATTTTTATACATAATGGTACGGAACCCTTCGTGCGCGAGTCCGTCTCGCACTTGCCCCGATTTTTTATTTTTTTTTAGTCTCGATTAACAAAATAAAAAAAATATTTGCTTATTATTTACCTACGTCTGACGCAGTGTTACAGTGTTCAAACAATAGGAGCGCAGGAGTGGCCAAGAGACAAAATAATCAACGAAAGAACAAAGAAGGCAATAATGAACTGGTACTAGCAAAGAGTGAGACACAACACAGTATTGTTCTAGTTGGAATATCGATAAATCCATAGTGAGTGCAGTGCAGTAGAAGCGAGATAGGATTATAATAATATCTGATCTCCTCACCGTGAATGCAATTTTCCAGGAACGAAAGAGATACCATACACGATCTATTGGTATACAGCTGAGTGACAGAGACAACACTATTGAGTGAAGTGAGATATAATCCAGTCTCCTAGAAACGTATTGTGTATTGTCGGGTAGATTGAAATAATTACAACCTGAGATTATGTACAACGATCTTGTCGTTGTTCATCGAGGGTAGATTACGTATGGATATAAACATATAAACCCCGTACCCTCACTCCCTCTAGTTTATGATTGCCTGGTACTTTATATTGGTAATGAGCGTCGATGATCGACTTGGACATACACACCGGGCTTCTCAAGTTAAATGTGAGATTCCTTGGACGGACGCGGACGTGCGCTATGCATGGACTTAATATACTAACATTTGTGTTCCGGAAAGGAAGGTGTGGAGCCGGTTACACTTTTTTAGAGGCGACCACTTCAGTCCTCAGTGGTAGCAACGCATCTGTGACCGAATTAGAACGAGGCTCATACTAACAATAACTAACTGGACTAAGTATTACTAACCGATAAGTGATAATCTGATCTGAGCGGTTCTTTTTCATTTGATTCGTTTTCCAGTCAGGGAAAATTAAATATGAGACTTAAAAACCGGCCAAGTGCGAGTCGGACTCGCGCACGAAGGGTTCCGTACCATTATGTATAAAAATGCCAAAAAATCTGGTCTGTTGTATGAAAGCTTCACTTAAATATTTAATTGTTTTAGTGTAGCCACATATTACGCAGAACGCCATCTCTTGGACCGAAATATAACTAAACTATCGCTGAGGCATCGAAAGTATGGGCACCCACTTAAATATTTATTTTATTCTGTTTTTTAGTATTTGTTGTTGTAGCGGCAAAAGAAATACATCATCTGTGAAAATTTACACTGTGTAACTATTACGGTTCATGAGATACAGCCTGGTGACAGACGGACGGACGGACAGCGAAGTCTCAGTAATAGGGTCCCGTTTTATCCTTTGGGTACGGAACCCTAAAAATGAGGCTCCCTACGGCGCAATACTATGCAGGACAGTCGCGTGATGCGAAGGATTCTGGGTTCGATTTTAATTTCTGTTCTCAGTCTGGGCCTGTTTTTGTCTTTGTTTGTAGTTCATCGACCTCACACAGGGAATCAAAGTAAGAATCTAATTGTGTGTATGTATGGAATGTACCTAAAATGTTTATTATGCGAGTACCTATTAGTTACGCTTCATTCGTAGGTACGTGTCCAAGCTACCCAAAATGAATGGAATACTTGTGTATTGGTAAGAGAAGTAATTTTGTATGAACCTATTATTGTTTTATTGCGGGTATCCTATTCCAGGCCTGTCGTATTAAGTAGGTACCTAAAGAAAAAATGTTTGAACGGGTTTCTTTCAACTGGCTTAATTACTTACTTACTTATATTAAATTTGTACTTGAGGACCCTTTGAATTACCAAAACTTATTCCCGAGATTACTAAAATAGATCAGTAAATATCGCATCTAAGACGGTGAAGCGTTTCTTAGATTGGCTGGAACAACAACCCAGATAAACGATCAAAAAATTTAAATTATTTATTATGGGATGTATTAAATGACTACCACTTAAAATAATTTTTAGAGTTCCTTTATGGGTTTTGCTAATCTCTAACTCATACTAATACTATAAAGCCATTATTTATGTTTAGAAGACGTTAATATAGACAAACTCGTAATTTATACTAAAATCTCGAAACAACAGGAACAATACATCTTAAAGTATACATCGCTGCAGTTAATCATCACAATTGACGACGAAATGGGAACAACGCCCATAAATTCCGCCTCCGATGTATTTATGAACAAAGTACAACCGCTTTTATTAATTACAAATTGTTATATGCTTCAAGGTAATGTACCTACCTAAGATACGAGTTGGGTTTCACTTGATACCTCCTAATGGAATGGACCAATCTGTATTTGCAACTCGCATAAATATAACGTTGATGTATTTATGTATGAAGTTTGTTGTTTTTAATTACGCCGTGTTGTTTAAACGCAAACTGTAAGTTACAGAAACATTTTATTTTCAATTAATGTGTATATTACATCGCTGAAGCGAGCGGAACTTGGAGGAACAGTCATAAATATTACAGTTCTGTATTTATGAATAAAGTTTACGTACAACAGTCACTTTGGATAATTGAAAATTGTCCTTTGTTGTTCATGTAGTACAAGATACTAGCAGTACTAGCTGGCCAGGCGGCCGTTATCGGCATTTTGTTTGTGATCTATGGGTGTTACCAGGCCAATCGATCGATCATCGGTCGACGGTATCGATCGATGGTGGAATGAATTGATCTGGTAAAACCCTAAGTAGGAAACTACCTTTTTCTTTCTAAAGACATTTTTATCACTGTAGCGCCATTCATCCATCCATTTTTTTTTAGTATTGAATGTCATAGACAGAATGACGTGTACGTTATTGAACATTTTGCTGGTCACAGGCCAGAAACATTTAGAAAACGTTTCTCCTCTCACTCCACCAACCCGCAAACCCGCATTGGAGCAGTGTGGTGGAGTATGGTCTAGGCCTCCTCAGTAATGAGGAGAGACCCGTGCTCAGTAGTGGGCGATTAGTGGGTTGTAGATTAGCTTTTTTTTAGCTTTTCTCCTCTCATTCATCTCTCCACACCGCGCCACGCCATCATTTACTGATGCTCCACGATTTTAGAAGACTTATAAAATTTCTTCGTCCAAATTAATTGGCACTATTGTAGCAATAAAAGAAAAGTTTTAGTTTAAAAAAATATTTATTGTAATTAGGTAACACGTTTTAAGTAGCCGTAAATTACGAAATTATGTTATGACAATTTTATTGACAACAATATTAATATTCACACAAACACAATCTTTTGAAGGTTTATTTACACCGTTGTTTTTCATTTATTTTATTATTGTATTTCCTGAAATATACATATGTATAGACAATTGTATGAAAATACTATGTATTTCATATTATTAAAACAATATTTTATAACAAATCCTTCATCCTTACGTTGCGTCGCACGGCGTTGTTGAATCCCTCTCGGTACTGGTAGAATACGTTGCTGGATGAAACGGCGTCCGACACACCATCTGCGACAAAAAAAACAATATTTTTATCGGATTTATTACAATAAAATGCCTCAGTAGGTAACCTATGAAGAATTTTGTTAAGGATTGCTGTAACTTGACTAATATGAATATCGAGTGTGTTTTATCGACATCAAAAAAGGAGACACTCAATATAACTCATACGTAACATTGGATCTGAAAAATATTCACATACCTACGATAAATCTAGTATTATAGGAATTCCAAAAACATGTACATACAAAATTTTATTTTTAATATTATCCGACTACCAGATTTATCCAAAACCAGTGGTCGGATTTTGATCATCCTTTTTTATTGACTTACAAAATTTTTAATCATTTTGAATTAGTGATGGCGTGACGATATTAGTGAAGTTCATCTTAATTTTTTTCTAGGTCTACAGACGTAAAGGTTTTTCACCTCTAAGAAAGAAATACTTAATGTAGATAATTTTATTATTGCTTACGTTACAAATAAAAGTTTTTCATAGCATAATATGGATAACGGGGAACGGAGGTAGCACTACACTCGATCATAAATTAAAATAAAATGAGATATAGGCTAGCCCCACAGCCCGCACATGCGGGAATGTTGCTAATAATAATGTGAATATTGATAATTGCAGAAGTGGCCTTAGTCATACAACCTGGGGAAATCATAAATTGATTAAATTGCAGTAATATATTATCATAAAATATTATGTAGACAAAATACATAATTTCGATACCCACTAAACTTCAAAAATCACAGAAATAATTGATGCAGAAAGTTTCAAAACACAAGAAATTACATGGTTTTGATGATAAAAATGATGCTCTCTAAACTTTCCACGTTATAAACATGACTTATTATTTTTCTTGAAGTTGCTTCTATAATGAATTTTCCACGATGACATTTTAACTCTCTGACTTTTTACTCTGCGAGACATAGCAATTTCACAATTACAGTTCATACATACGTGTGATCAAATTTACAGACGCGGCCTCATTACAAGATCGTCTCCAAACTCCAAAGGCTGTCACGTCACACACCGAAAACTGATTTCGGGGTCACTATCCATTTAAACTGGAGACTGGAAACTAATTTCGCAGCGCATACATCATCGCAGACAATCCATTAGCCCACGAGAGGCGGGGGAGGAGCGAGGGGCGAGGGGCGACATCGAGCGCTGTTTGCGCTAGTTAATTGCTGCCATTGTACGCGCTATCGCATTATGTAATCTTGGTGAGATACTCGTTTACTCTAATCACCCACCTCCTCCCGGTCTTCCACATGGGTTAAGCTACTCCTACACTAGAGCCACAGCCTATTTTTCCGTGCAGTCAAATAACGGATGTCGGAACCTGTCAGTGTGTGGGATATGAGACGGTTCCACGATTTCTTACTATGAGTTGAGTTTTGAGGTTGAGCGCAATACCAGTTACATACCCAAACGATATTTTAACCGACTTCAATAAACATAAGTAGGGACCTAAACAATAAGTGCTCCGTACTGAGCCATTAATGAGTTAAAACCTAGCCTACCTTAATTAGAAACATGAATCAGAAAGTCATATTCCAGTAACTAAATAAATAAAGTCAAAAGCAATATATAAAACCACAGAATGAGCTATGAGCACATTAACTATTACCAACAACTGCCGCAAGCGCATAGATCTTAGCAAACCTATCTAGATAGATCAGCAAAATGCGTTCAACGCATCTGCCCATCTCGAGGGCACCCCTTGACCTACTCCAGGTGTCCGCTGAATAGACCCTCATCACGGAACTAATAGATCAGTGCAGATAAAACAATACAATGACGTAGATAGCAATGGAGCAATCTGTTATGTATGAAACATTTTATCACCGCAGCTCATTACTGTCCCTTATATCACTTCTCGGAGAATGAGCGGGACGCACATAACATGCTGTCACTATGCGTAAAGGTTGTATAAAAGTGCGTCACGCAATATTTTTATCAGAAAATATAGTAAAAGTAAATTATTTTCCAAAGGGCGTTTTTAGTGTCATGCGGATTTCCTCACGCACGCACGCGGGATTGCTCCGCATGCGTAGCACCCGCAAAGAACAATTTCATATATGAATTCACTGTAAAGCGTGAAACACGCACGCGGGATGCGGGACGCTGTGCGGGGCGTCATCCCGCAGCGGGGCATCCGCATGCGTGGCCTATCCATACAACTTCAGTACCCATTTTAGAGTCGTGCGGGGCGCACGCACCGTGTTGTACTATCAAAATGAAAATTGACACAGAATGTCAGATGTACTCTTATGTTCTTGTTTCGTCGTTTGTAAAGTATGTAAGCGACACATATTCTTCTGACATTAATCATTTTTTCACACGTCTATACCGTTACGCAACCCGCAGAAGACTGAAACTTATAGTGCGTATGATCCGCAGCGTGAAATTTCACGCATGCGGAGCAATCCCGCGTGCGTGACCAAATCCGCATGACACTAAAAACGCCCAAAATGAGATTTTATTTGGTCCGATAGCTTAATGAAAATTAATTAAGCCAAGGTTGCCAAATGTGAATTATTTTTAACGATTTTTGGTTACATTAGAGTTGGAAGCCATGGATGGCCATGTGTTATTAGAACTCCTGATTATATTTGTTACTGATTAAAATTAAAAAAAAGTTTCGTTAGACTTATGAATATGTCTGAGCTGGTTTTCTGCTGGCCTGTCACAGAGCTGTATCTCTAAAACGGAAATAGGGGACAACTGCAATTTTTATAAAATGCGTGTCACTGTGGCGGCTATTACAAATCAGTATAAGCACAAATAACTTATAAAAATTGGGTTAGTAATTTACAATTGGTGGATAGTACAGAAACCTAACCCGATTAGTCTGCGTCGGACCTGACCGATTTTTTTCTTTGTACTTCTTATCTGCATTGCATTTGAAAGTTTTTATAATTACACCGGAATCACCTTCCAATTCCATCAATTTCAAAATCAAACCACAAACGCACAAAACGCAATTAAAATACAATTTCAGTTTTCAGTAAGTTTCCAAATTACCAATTGACTTAATGATACCAGCCATAATTTACTTTAGCCAATATCAATACAGCGAAACAATGAAATCGGGCGGCAAATTAAACCAGAGGGAATATTAACAGAATTTGAGAGGAATCAAGTAATCAGGCGGGTTATTACGGCGGTAAATTAAACAGCCAAGTCGATTTCAACGACATGCTAGCGAATTTTATCGAATACGATTTTTAATTTTTATACAATATTTATTTAGGATAATCAATTTATTATAAATTTTGCTGGCTTTTGTGCGAATGTGGGATTGGCTAGGTTTTCGTTTTATTTTCACATGAATAAATTATTATTAATGGGGTTACTTTTAATATTAATCATTTGTCATATTGTGTAAATGTGGGTAATTTTTAATTAAATTTTTATTTAATGTCATTTATAAATATTCATATTTTATGAGGCATGAGGTTATGTAATCAATTCTAATTTAATTACTTAATAGTAATATCAGTTAATAAGTAGTTAATAAGCAAATAATACGCAAATAATCACCTAAGTAAGAGTGCGTACAGATTATGTAACATGTTATATAACTTCTGTTTTATAACACGTCCACACTATCTAACATTGTTGTCTAACAATGAAACATATAACTAGACACAATGTGTTTTTTAATGACATATCGTCCACATTTATAAAACATGTTATATAACTGTGTTTTATAACATGTTTTGTTATATAGTCTGTACGTACCATATAATAAAGCATTTTTTAATAAGACGCATCGTCCTGTAAATCCATGTTATACTTCCAGTTTTCAATAAACCCATGGCAATGCTCTGTCTATAATTAGGTATTATCGCTAACTCTCTAGGAACGAAACACCATAAACGGCTGAACTGTTTTAGACTATAACAGATGCGATTAAGTTTTCCTCAGACGAACTCAACTAAACTACCTTCATTGACCAGGTATTGAGTAAATCAAAATAAAATTAAATATCGCAACGAAAATTTACCATTCTCATTAAAACTTGCGCGCCATTGTTTGTGAGGTAGATTTGAGCGAAACACATTTGTCTACAATATAAAAAGTATCTATATTTTTATAAATACCTATCATTGATAAAGTAATAGTTAATTAATTATGATATTAATAAATAAATAAATGGTTTTAGCCATCTAAATGAAGTATGTAATCGTTATTATTAAAAAATAAGAATCTGAAGTAAAAATTTAAGATGTGCGCTATCTGAAAATTGTATACGAAGTTTTATATTTCAATCATATTTCAATTATTTATTTACATAGTAATAAACCAAGCATATCAAATCAAATAACAAGTACCAGACTACGATATCTACTATAGAAGTAGGTAATATTTGAAACAAGATGAGATTTGATCAGTGCAGTGGTGTAACAATGAAATCGTAGCGCGTCTACGTGACTCGTAGCCTCGTAGCCGAGCTACGGAGCTACGGTGGCGGCGGCGGCGGATGAATCCAGTGAATGCCATTAGTGATAGCGATGAGATTATTAAACAGTTATCTTAACGAGAATTGTGAGGCGGAGTTAGACCACTGGGGAGGGTTATATTGCTACGAATGATTAAACTGATGTAGGTATTACTTTTAGCAACTTAATTTAAGATTTTTGTCTCATCCATTTATAAAGCTAGTATACCAAATAATGTTTCAAACGGTACAGATAAGATCAAATTGGTACTTGATTAAATAAATAATTGGCCTAGGATAATGTTAGATACTACATTTTCATGATTCTTGAAAACCTATCGCTGCCTTTACACCCTTAGTCATCAATGTCTTACCCTCTTTGATCCTGATGTGACGTCGATTATAGTGAAATTTTAATATGCAATATTTTGATATTTTACCCTGGAGTTTAATTTTTAGTATTTGAGAAGTATAACTTCGCTTTGAAATTAAATTAAATTAAATTAAATTAATTTAGAGAAATAAAATCAAAACATTTTAATTTTATACAAACGCGTTTAATATTAATATTCAATATTTTGTATTTAAAATTACGATAAAATTCTATTTTTTTTATGAAATTAGGTACCTACAATATTTCAAATAAAATACTTTTAGGCAACTATAATTACTAACTAGCAGTAACTGTACTAGTAACTAGTAACTGTAATTATGTTACTGGCAGTCTCTAAAAATCTAGCTATTCCCAATGCATTTACAATAAAATCCCATTAACCCTAATGACGATAATACCATTTTTCATTAATCAACCCACCCACTAACTCTCCCATCCTCTCCCAGCCATCCAGGAACTGGAGATCTATTAAAATATCCACGACCGAATTACGCGGATTAATACGAGAACGGCAGACAATCGGTTAAGTACGGCGATTACCGTGGATCAGGTGTTCGATTCCCGGGCGGGTGACGGCGAATGAATATTAACAACCCTTCCAGGCGGTAATTGAAAATAATAGGCGCGCGTAACTCGACGTATGATTAACGTTATGTGATAATAGCGCGAGCGGGAGCTGTGTAATGCGGAGAGGCGTTCCTTGTAATGTGTAATCTCTCGCGTATATCGTTGTAATTTGTAAACTTTTTATTGCGACGAGTGGTAAAAAGTAGGAGAGCAGATGGAGTAAGAAAGTTAAGGATTTCGACTGAACCGATTGTAAGTTTGGGTGTTGTCTATGTCGTTGTGGAGTTTTAAATCTTGATGTATGGAAGCGATGATTAGATACACTAATATATTTTAATTAATATAGCATGTTTGATATGTCTTTAAATTTTGTTTTAATAGGTACTTTATTTTTTGGAAACATGTTTTTATTCTAAGTAATATGTAGTTGCACGAAAAATATTGGTTAAAGATATAATCGGTTTCACTGTAGTTTTAAATTAATTTATTACTTTACCTTGTTTTTGCACTTGTGAGAGCGGCACTATCCGTCCGAAAAAGTCTTTGTGGACCTGTAACAAAATTAAAATAAATGTATTATGAACTTGTATTTCAAATACAAAAATAATTTCAAACATGTAGGTTCGGTTTCGTTTATTAATATTTTTTGTTTCATTAAAGTCCTTTATTTAAAAAAGATCCGGTGAAAGGTAGGTACGCTTCAGTACAATTTTGAAAGAAATTAATATATTTCAGGGTACATTTCTCACTCAGGTATATGAAACTGATAAGGACACTCATATCTAGGTGTCCTTTGCTTGTTCAATTGGCTATAGACCAGTTTCTATAACCTTTTTATGCCGTATAAGATTGGTTGCAATGCATTTTTAATTTTCAATAGACAAATTTTAATATTTTAACAATGTATCGCCTACTTATGAATCTACGAACTAATTATGAAGCTTCAGGAATCTAAACAAGAAACAGATCTTTCCCGTAGCTTATAAAAACAACTAGTAGTTATCAAGTGATGGAAGTAGTGTATAATGGGGGGTCCTAGATCTTTCGATCTAGGACCCCGCCATTATACACAGTATATTCTGTGCGTATACTGCCTGAATAATGAATGTTCGATCATTCTGAATAATGAATGTTCGATCATTCTGAATAGTGAATGTTCGTCAATATTCGTAAACTCAATCCATTATACACAGTATATTCTGTGCGTATACTGCTTGAATGATCATCTGTATTCAAAATCAAACTACTGAAACTTATAAACTGAGTTTTCTACTGAATTAATGAATGAACATTCATTCTACGTCCGATAAACTCAGTTACATCAGTTATAGAATACAGATGATTATTCAAGCAGTATACGCACAGAATCCTGAACTAGAATGATCTAGATCTTTCGATCTAGGACCCCCCATTATACACTACTGATGGAGTAGTATAAAACCTTCATAGCACAGTAGTAGAAACATTTTATCCCTTAATCGGTAAGGTGTACGTAACTAACGCTAGATACACAAAAGTGTCTGTGGCGCAATTAAAAAACATATCATTTGCGGCGTTTCCGGGGCCCGCGGCGGCGCATCGCCAATTAACTGCGACCTTTAGGCTTTGTTCGTAGACAAGCGTACAGTTAGACGTACTGTTAACTTTAACTACGATAAATCTTTACTGTTTACAATAAGAGGAAAGATCTAAGTATATAAGCCATTTTGCGGAGTTTCTTGCTCGTTTCTTCTCTCAGTCACAAGTAAATATTCTGAAACGGCGGCAGCAGAAAAAATGTAGTATTTACAACATATGCGCACGTAATTATTATAATATTGATAATGATAAAGTTGATTAAATTTAAAAGAAATATGTTTTGCTACATGCCATGTTGTAAATGCAGTATATCTTAAACTTTTCACCACGCTATAAATGATTTGTTACTACGCTATAATATTGAATTTACCTAAAAAAACCTTAGGCATATAATTCAAACAGTGTTCTTATTCTGATCTGATCTACTTGGCGGGGCTGTAAATGCGCGGTAATAACCGGAAGTTGACCACCGATTATGCCGCACTTTCAACGCGATATGCCGCACGTTATGCCGCGCTATAAATATGACATACCGTAAACACGTTGCTTCAAACCGCTCTGCATTTATAAATACCTTACACGCTACGCTATAAACAAGGTTTTAGAGCGTTGTCTAGTTAGAAGTTTAACGCGTGTTGCGGTAAAGAGGCGGGTCGTTAGCGGCCGCGGCGACGTGTCGTTACCGCGCGATGGGACACGAGTGGCTCTCGACACGTAACTTGTCTTGTTCTGGTTAAAAAATAACAACTTTCAACACGTTTGTTTACGATACGCCTTGATGGGTTAATGTCCTTTGAATCGTGGGAAGTTTTCATAAAGATTTATTAGTCGATTTTTTATTTTTGGTGTCATGGGATTGACTCACTTTCTAGTCTTAACGTTTTGGGTGTTTTGTTTATTTCATTTGGGAATTTACAAATTCACTTATGAACGTAAATTTTTTTGATTCTACCACCTGTTCTGTTTATTTACAAAATCTTTATAGCAACTTTTAATAACCTTAAACCTTCAATAGCCCTGAATAATTTTCTCCAAGGTGTGTAAAGTCTGTCAGACCGCATTTGGCCAGCATGGTGGACCATTTCCCTAACACTGTGAGTAGGAACCCAAGCCCAGCAGTAGGCCAGTTATGAGTTTAATTTATAATAATGAAAAGACAGACGACAATCTGCTATGAATACCTTCACAAACTTTTAATGGTAATTAGCAACAGCTATTTATAAGCCAGTACTATCAACATTCACTCACAGACTGTACGTAACAATTACGGACCGGAATAAATTGATAGGCAAACAGTATCAATAGAACAAACAGGAGGCAATAGCAAACCAATTACTAGTTTGTTACAAGAGAGACTCGAGCCACAATAACGTTGTATCGACGTCGCGGCTGACGCGTGCCCCAAGCGACAAGCGAACGTAGGCATTACTGTTGTAGCAGAAAAACAACATAAAATATTGAATGCATGGAAAGAAAAGAAAAGTAGATGCCACTTAAGAATAAAGAACAAGTACCACCACCAACACGTGTTTCGCCCCAAAACAGGGCATCATCAGGGCAAGTAGACTCTACGACACGGTGAGTCGCAAAGATTGATACGTAAAGACTGGTATGTATGTTGGTAGACATTCTTTGTTCGTTGCATGTTCCTATTTGGGAGGGAGTGAGGTGCTACTTGCATGAAAGTATACACCATCATACATACGAGTTTCGCGGATTGTTGCAAAGTAGATTATTAACCTCTAATCTGTAATAACGGAGTTCCGCAAATTAACGCCTGATTCAATTAACCATTTTATCATTTATATTCTCCATTTTTCCCGCTTGCGTTCATCCCTTGCACCGGGTCGTAACTTTGTTCGGGCGCAATATTTTCGATTACGCGGTCGGAGCGCGATCCGTCGGTAAATCGCGACACATACGGGCATAAACACAATTTCGCACTCATAAAAGTTATCGGTACGCGACGTTGTACGTTACAGCCCCCGATATTGGCTATATCGGGCTTATTGTCAATCACGCGATGAATTCCTCGCCAAAGTTGATTTCTGGGTTAATAATGTTCAGAGGATCAGGGTATATATTTGTGTAGTCGGAGAGTAATTTATTGATACCGATTTGTTCACGATGATTTGTGTGATCTGATATTTATGGAACGGAATACAGATCACGTGATGATACATGGGGGTTTGTACAGTCAATTCCAGAATATATTAAAGCTATTGTTGTATAACGAGATTAGGATTAGGGCATTTAGTTAAGACTTATTGAATGTCTCGGGTGTTTTCACGTCAGAATAGATACAAACATCTACTTATTGACGCGGCAGATAATATCTTTAACTTGTCTCATTTCTATCTTGTCTTGTCCAAGGGACAGTAACAAATTGGCAATAGGCAAAAATCTCACGTACCTACCCCGATAATCCTTTCACATTAGCAAAACATGTCTTAAGTACAACCAACAACATAACACTCTATCCGACCCCAATCTCCCAGCATCGTGACCGCAGACAGGAATAAGTTTAAACATTCATTTTTCTCTCAAATATTTATCGCAAACATAGATATTTCGCGTAGACAACATTTTTCCGCGCGAGTGCACGGGGGTGTGGGGGGCGAGGGGAGAGGGGGGATGAGGTGCCCCGCCCCGCCGCAAACAATACAATCAGAGGCAATCTGCCGCGCAAATAGGAAAATAGAGTGCGCGACGCGACAGGGCCGCCTCAGGCGCCGGCGAGCCGTGCGACACCTCTCTGATGTTTTCTTGATACTCGCTGCGATATATGTTTCCGTTTTATCCATTAAACCGTTTGATATACTCTTGGCCGGGCTTCAATTGTTTTATTCGTGTTAAAATTCGAATTGTACTAAGTTCTTGGTAATAAAGAAGATTGGTATTTTATATCTCACGAATTAAATGTATTATTTTCCATAATCATGAGTTGACTGGCAGATACAGTCTAATCAAGTTAAGCTTTGCCTAGATAAACATACAAGAGCAAAATAAACGCTTACCTATTAAATAGGCAATGACATCAACTTAACTACTGCCTAAACATTGCATCAACGCCGCATCAATTAGATGCCAACAAAAGTCACTTCTCTTGAAGTTGCTGATGCAGTCAAATTACTAAATCAATACTTGTCTTTTTATAGTTTTGCCAAACACAGTTAATCTTTTTTTTTACGAAATCTACTTCTAAGCTAATGTGTACACATTATCATTTAGGTTATCATGTTGGGACCAATGTCTCAAAAAGATTCAAAGTAACAAATCAACGACTCTAAAACAAAAAACAATAACAGCACGATTCCCGAAAAATAAAATAAAAACACCAGGCAACAATAAAATAAAAGACAAGTCAAGATCCACACCCGCTCTCAACCGGATCGAGAGGTATCGTAAGTCGGATCGGTTCGAATCCGCGCAATTTTCCGCCGGTCATTTTTCATTGTTCGCCGAAGCGCCCGGGGCCCGGCCGATACTTATTTGTTCCTACTCGTAAATAGAAACACCCCGCGCTTACCCGATATTGTGTTTACGAGGTATATGGAACTAGCGGACCTTGTTGCAAAACTTTTATGAGAAAAAAATTGGCAGCCGGCTCAACTTTAACCACTATAAATGACGTTTCATACGTACCTCTTTCTTAGCGGTAGATTGTCTAGAAACACTATATTTTATATGTACTGTGGCATCTAAAGAAAAAGGATTTATTAATATTATTACACCTAGTAATTGTATTACAGTTATTAAACTTGTTCTTGTTTGGCTCATCATGTAAGTATTTCACTTGTCACTTCCAACCCATTAATAGCCCATAACTGAGTTTTGGTGTTTCCTTATACATGAGGAGGCCTAGAGCACACTCCACCACGCTGTTCCAATGCCAATGGCGGAGTTAGTGATTAACCAAATCTTGGGCAATTTTATTATTTGTTACGATAGCGATCAACGAAACATCTATGCAATGAAAATTCCATGTATCTAATTATTTTCGTTAAAGAAATAAAAACCCTGAGACAAACATACAACGGAGCCATATTAATAAGGTTTTCATCCTTTGATTACGGAACCCAAAAACCATATGGAAATCTATTAAGTACTTCAAATGGACGAAGTGGAGGAACAGAGAAAAATAGCCACTTATATTTTAAACATACATCGAAACTATTATGATAAATTCATTCTATTTCATGTTGGCTTACAGTAATAAAAACGTGGCAAAGTATCGAAGGCCTGACCTTTCTAAATAGCATGTCCATAAATAAACAATTCATAAAGATCTCACGGTGACTGGACAATAATAAATGCTCGTTTAAGTATATTTTAGAAGTATACTTTTATTACTCCGTAGTCTAGTTGGTCTTTCTTAACACAATAGAACCCAAACGATGATTAAAAAAAAACTGTTTCTCTATGATATTGTTCGCGCTAATTTTCGAAATGGTTTAACTGATTTGGATGCGATTTGATAATGATAATGTATTCTGGCAAACTTTATAATTTAAATAATAATGTTTGTTTTATTGCAATCGGTACATAAATAAAAAAATGGTGTCAATTTAAAGAAGCACATCTAACAAAACACAGGGAATCGTTGCGTATAGCGTTATTTATCATATAAGTATTTATTTATTAGGTTTTCAAAGTCACAAGTAAATTAAGGCACGGTGCTCTCACGCAAATTACATTCGGCAAACGATTCGTTACTTAAAGCTTAAATTGAGGAACGATACATCCCTGTGGGGAAATTGCTGATCGATCGCCTATCAATGTCAGTGAAATTGAGAATTAAAAAATAAATTTTGCCCATATTAGGGAGTTTGTAATGTCATAAGCAACTGAACTTGAAAGAAAAAGAAAGGAAGAATATACATTTATTTAAAAGTATGCCCATTAAATCTATAGAAGTTCAACTTTACCCTAATAGGACTTAGATAAAAGATTTTGTATGTTAATAGCTAAGAAACGAGCAACCTCGACCGTCGGCCATAGACATCAGCAACACCCAAAGCATCACCGATGCCAGCCAAGAAAGAAAGAATCCTAAAAAAACAAAGGAAAACTGGCTCCCAGGTTACCAGCAGGAGCAGAAGTACTGAGGCAACATCACCCAAAGAAAAAAATAAGATCGCGTAATTATTATCGTTTTTTATTATATTTTTTTGTCTATTGTTACAAACATTATTTCAAAAATTTATATAAAAATTTATTGACTGGCCCTGGATTCCCAGGTATAAAGCTTACAGCCCACCACTGTAAGTGGTGGCTCTGTTCAAAAGTTATGCTTTGTTTAGTTTTATAGTAAGTTTGTCTGTCGGTTGAGTTCTTTGTTGTTTTTGTGTACATGGAGTACGTATAACATCTAATGACTTTAAAAGATATTTAGCTACCCCACATTAAACTATAATAACTAACTCCATTGACAGCATCCATTTCAAGAGGTAACTGACCAAACTAACCGAATAGGTAACGCCATACGCCGCGAAGGGTTAACCCTCCGTGGGCATTGAATCACCGCGCGCCCCGCGGCTACCAGCTCAAAAAGCAACAGTTGCACAGAATCGTTGTGGTAATCATCTTTTTGTATCTCAACAAACACGCGGCATATTGCGACCGCGCTATCTGATTAACGCAAACAATTCTGAATAGAGCCTGCCCGCTTTGACGTGGCTCACGGGCAAACTCGACGCAAGGGTTAATTGCAAATTGTGTGAGGGCGTTTCTTTTTATGTAGTTTGCGGCGACAAAGTTGAATTGCATATAGAATGTGCCCTATTTTCTAATGTTTGCTGGCTAATGATGACTCCTTTTAAGCTTATACAGTTTTTTAATGGCAAAAATGTAGTGCAACGAGATACATCTTTGTAGTTAAATCGAGCAAGGTTTTATACCATTATGCATGTTTTAAAAGTAATTTTAGGGAAGGCAAAGCATGTATACAGTTGCAGTCACTAATTTTGCTTTGTATCCAAATAAGAAAAACTTCATGTGAAATTCTAACGCAAAAAGTAGTCGTTACATCAAAATGGCTGGTTTACTGCATGATCTTCAACCGCTGGAACTTGTTACTTTTGTGTTACAACAGGTCCACTTTGTTAGTGTATAGTCTATAAACTATAATATGTATATACTCCGTTTGCATTCGATATGGAATTCGTTTTAATTGCATCCCACACAAATGTCACCTGTCCGCCTCTGTGATTAAGGAATATTGCAGGTTACGGGGATAGTTAAAAATGTCGTAAGTCAATTTTGCTAAATTGAACTGTGAGTACAGGTAACAAATTTATTTTTAAGGGGAGTGGTATCCCGTTTACCCGGCGACTCAGATATAGATGCGACGAATGTGTCATCGTGAATAGGTATCTATTGCAATTTTAATAAAATTAATCCAAATCCTTGAGACGTTACCTATGAGAAACAATATTCTTGGATCTATTTATCATTTCAAAGATCGTAGACCGTCCTAAAATCCAACGTAGCTGACATATAGCGCGTGTAACCAATCCGCTACGCCGTAGACCCTTCTTAAGCGATCTTCAAGAAACAAAAGAGACAATGTTATTCATAAGTTCATAAACCTTTGGTTACTTTAAAAACCGATAAAATGTTTACTATCCCTTTACCGTCTGTGAATACATTAGCTCGCTAGTTAGCACAGACGCCGCGGCGCCGCGACGCAGCCGGGGGCGTCGCACATGGCGCGCTCGCGTTCCCAATTTGAAAATTATACGCGCGTTTAAATTTGGAACCGCATTATTTGAGCTCGTTTGGACGTTTGTAGTTGGGGAGCCCGCACGCATTTCAGTAATCGGACTAGGATTAGCGACAAGATTAGCGACAAGCGCGGGGGTGGCAAATTGCGACAACAGTTCGTGTGATGCGAATCAAGCGAAAATTATTGGTTATTTACCCTGTAGCTTCGTTGGTTGTTAAAGTTTAGGGTTTGATGCCTAGTAAAATTCAAGGGAATCAATAACACAGGTCCTGATTTTTTGGTCGTCGTTCATCAATAAATTGATAATCAAAGCTTACCATTTTTGTTAGTTTTTCCTTAAAAAATATTTTAGAAATTTTGACAGTAACATTTAACCAAAATCTCTAAAACTTACCTAATAGGTATTAGAAAATAAGGCGGCATCTAAAACAATTAATTACATACACCTACCAGGATAAATAACCGCGAATGGTTATAGTACCTACCTGTATGCAAACTTTATTCACAAAAATTTTCGATGTCGATGATTAAAAAAATCTTAATAAAAAAGAAAATTCAAAAATTCCAATTGTATATTCATAACACGCTTAATACATCGAAGATCGTACCCGGGCGCAGTTGGAGCGATGCGATTGCCCCGCCCCCTGGCGCCGCTCGTTATACTATTATTTGAATTTGCAAACGAACAGCCCATCGCCCGCGGCGCCGCTCTGGGTATGTCTATTTGTATCCGCTGTATTTCTTTCTACAAAATTTTAAATTAGAGGCGTCATTCCATATTAGAATTTGATTTTTATTCCAATTACATATTATGAGTTGAGTTAGGTACATTTTTCTTTTCGACTTTACTAATAGCAGAAAAATTACAGGGTACGATAATTATAATTTTAAGGAAACTAACACTTGATAAGTGATCAGCAAATACCAAATTCACCACCGACACTCTGCCAGCTAAGTTGAGAAAAGAAAGAAAGAAACTACTGGCTCTCAACAAAAATATACGGTAGGTAATACTTGTCATTTGTTGCTTAATTAAAATTTTACATTAATCGATATAAACTTTACTGTAAATTAAATTTAAAAATAATGTCTAGGTACTAGGTAAAAGCCCTATTAATAATCATTGCCGCTTAATAGACTCCTACATCACTAAAAAGCAAAATCACCTAAATAACCGGCATAGGCGCAAACTGATGCAATTCACATTTAGCGTACAAAGGCGCAGCGCAAAAACTAGCTAACAAGCGCACGAGCGCCGCCGCCTGGTCTAATTCGCCCCCGCCGGAGCGCGCCGGTGAAAAACTTCTGAAACAATTCCTTTGTGCCATTCATTTGATTGTACCCCATCATGTAATTCATGCTTCACGTGTGTACCGTCGGCATCAACGTCAAAAGTACTCGTAGATTATTAGAATCTGAATTGATAACAGCGAACAAATTACACATAATTATGGCGAAACATGAAGTGTTTCCTTTTTACGTAAAGTCACAGTTTTGAAAACTAGAAAGACACTTTTGACTTTGTTTTTAAGTCATGGGTGATGTGTGTTGTCCATGTGATTAGCGACACTGGAAATCCTAGTCCATATATTGTGCCGTTTATTTATCTATTTTTTATTGTTTGGTAGGTATAAGATAGTGCTTGACAATAATCCCACTGAGGGTAAGTGGTGATGAAGTTCTTTGATGGTGATCCCACTAACTTATTATTAAATTTAATTAGGATTATTATTTAATTTAATTATTTAATTAATTTAATTTGTGTTGCGTCTATGTATTTACAAATTAAATTTAGTTAATTTATTTATGTGTAGCCAAGTTGTGCATATTGCAGCAGCACATAATTATGGTTACAGTAAATATTTAATGTTCATTAGCTATTACTACAAATATGGTTACTCGTAGTTTTGTGTCCGCATATGCGCTGGCTGTCCAATTTATAGATGGTTTCAATCCATTGATGACCCACTACCGAGCACGGGTATCTCCTGATAATGGAGGAGAGCATATACCTCCACACTTCTCCAATTCTGATCGGTGGAGAGATTAGGCCAACCCAATAAATGAATGAATCAACATGGCTTAACTACTACAATCTAATATTAAAAACCGATAGGGTTAATCTCTCGGGCGTAACTAATAATAATAAACAAAACCGACAGCCTAACACCATATCGATAGCATCAATGCACTGAAGAAATTCAAAACTTTCTTGGAATATAAAAGAAAGAATATACGTTTCCATTACAGTGAATTTATAAAATTGTTCAAAGCAAAATTTGGCAGCATAACACAATTTAAATGGGCGTATCCGAAGTAATCTAACGTAGCCGAGGCGCAAATTGACGCAATTATGCACAAAGGGGCGCAGCGCAAAAACTAGTGAGCTCTCGATGTCATCATTTGCACGGCGTCGAAACACCTCTGACATAGAATGATTGAACGGATACTTTGCGTCATAGATTTCATAGCGTTCAGATGGGTCAATTAAAAGGGAACTAATTAACAATTTAATTAATACGATCAAATAGAACCGCACCTTCATTCTTTGTTTTAGAGAAATATGTAGATACCTATTGGTTTTTATTTTAATAATCAGATACATCTGTTGTTACTGATATCATTGGGCTACCATGACTACTCACCATAAGGTGGCATAACAGCATGTATGTCAGCTATTTATTAAAAACTTACCACCTGACGTTAAACGGTCATTTTCACGCATTATTTGACCCAAGCGCATCACAAGGTCCAGAAAATTCATAATAGATTTTAGCACAAAATCGAAACGCCTCCAAAAAATATTCATGAGCGATTTTAGATCTAAGGCAAGCTGGTAATATCCATTCAAATTTAAATTCAAATATTTATTTCTTCGAAGTAGGTTTTTACAAACGCATTTCGAAAGTCAAGTTACGCCATCGCTTCAACAAATATAACCAATAATAAACCATAATTGTGATTGAATGATACTGAAAAGCAAATAAAGATTGATTCCCACTGGTGTTAAGTACCACTACACTTCAAGTACCCCGACACCCTTCCAAGTGAAGTACAGTGGGTAGTTAATAAGTATAAACATTATTTGCCTCACAATTATTAGCAGGGTGGCAGTGTAGTTGGAACAATGGTATATAAATTTCAAGGTCGAATAAAAATCCAAAATCTACTACAAGTTACAAGTTACAACGTAATGCAAAAAAAATAAGTCTTATAAATAAACCACACCTCAAAGAAGCTTACAATCATAAATAATCGTAGTTATTTTGATAATTCGAACATTCGATTTAAAATCGATACGTTAGAGTAATCGAACCGGATCGGTATCACGCAAAGAATAAATAATGCAGAGGGTAATCGAAAGCGGCGCATCAAGAGCTATTCACTACCCGTCCGGGGGCTTACGCATAATCCAGGGATGACGGACGACTCGCCGCCTCAGGGCAGACGTGGAAAAATCTCGCCCTAACCGAATAACCCTTCGCGGGGCGGGGGGGCGCGGGGCGCGGGCTTCCGATTGGCCGGCTCCCAGGAAGGATATGACCTATAGTTTTTCTTCTTAAGAACTTCCTGCGGCCATTGTGAGCGTGATTTACTGGCGAGCGGGCGACGGGGGCGTAGATTGATGATTGCCAGTATCCGGAACCTCGCAATCACATCTGCCCTCGCTCCTTCGGCAATTTCCTCGCATATTCGTTTACCCGGGGCATTATAGGGGCAACTCCTTCCGCGTCTGAGTGTTATTGCCCCTATTACGACCGTCGGGGCTTAATGCTTATCGTTACGAGGTAAAGGAACGAAACGGCGCGCCGAAGACGTTTTCATGCGGTTTCAGCTCTGAATAAGATTATGATTTCGCTGGATCATTTTTTAAATTTGCCATAAAGAGCGTGCGTGGAAGATATGCTTCAGGTTTTATTATTTTGTGTTTTCTTTGCTTTATATTCATATAATATATTTCGTATGTATTAGCTTTAATCAGAACAACACCCTTTAGTATAGGTATAGGGCCTATACAAACACTATATTTACTTTTAAACCCAAAATGTTTACTTTCGTATCATTAGTTATATAAACAGTCAAATTGTTTTATATCTTTAAGCGGTTAATATTAATAGCCATTTACTCACAGGAATTTTTTAACGATTTATTAATTTATTAATTACCTATTTTTTTATTAAAACGAATTATTTTTTGGGCACTAATTGATAACCTTATTTGAGGTGCAGTTACTATACTATATGTGAACATACTACGACTACCAATTATTAATCCTGTATTAACATAATGCGCAAACAAAACATATAAATCATTGTACATACAGTACTAACGGAACTTGTCTTTGTTAAAGCCTTGTATAAAATGTATAACATAAAAGTACTGTGTATAGGTACTGTAATTGAGGAGAAATAAATGTGGACCGTTTAGAAAACCTATTAGTGTGTATTAGCATTAGAGCACTTAAGAGGGCCATTCGCTGGTCAGCGCCCGCCCATGTGATAAATTTGCTCGCTGTTAGCGCGACCGCTCTCGCTCGCTCCGGGCTTTACAATTTACTACACTTACATCCAGTCTGAGTTCGAATCGTGTTATCACTTAGGTATCTAATGCTTATTTGAAAAATTGTACTCGTAATAGAAATTAATTATCACTTGCTACGGTGAATGAACGATATAATGATGAGATGTTATAAAATGTCACAGATATGTCGGTCCAGCCATACATAATATTATTTAGATTATTGTTTGATATTTTTTTCATTAAGTAATTCTTAAGTAATTCTAAAATGAATTAACTGATCTGAATCGGAGCAGGTCGATTAAACCTTTATTTAAGACCTAGGTACTTACCGACGGTTTTTTGAGTCATGGCCAAACAATTTCTTTTAAGTAGATCCAAACTTACGACTTAATTGAAAATGTGACAGCAATTCATAAATGAAAATATACAATATAGTACATAAACTTATAATATAATTATCCTGTATAAATACAGTGAGTAGGATAACGTAATAAAATGCAGGACATTAATTTATTTAAGCAGGAAAGACCCGCTGCCCCAACCACCGCACGCCATTAGCACCAGGAAAAACTCCGAAGAAAACCGGCGCTAGACCCAACGCACACTGAGATTACTTTTTTATTAGTTTTTCCTATAGATTTTTTATTGCGACTCAACACCAATTTTTTCGATTTTCTAAATAAATAGGTAGGTATAACCTTTTTGATTAATTCAATCCTTTATCCTTAATCCAAACATACGATTAAAACGAATCATTTAATACAGCTTTTATTTTACGGCTTTCCCTCAAACTTAATTGATTTTACATGCAAAACAATAGAATAAAAAAACAGTACATTTAAATTCGATAGACTTGGTACATTATGTAAAGAATCGCATTACATCACGACACCCATGACTTTCGCTACTTATTGTGATTTAATAAAAACAAGAATAAATTAACGAAAACTAAAAAATTTAAATAATTGCTTTTTACAAAATAAAAATAACCGACTTCAATCTTGATAAGTAGAGATAACTCAAAAACTACTCGCCAGATGGCGCTCAATTCAACATGTAAGTGTAAAGTTCTCGTCACTACAAATTAATCAAGCCCAAACACTAGATAACTGCAGTAAATCGTTGAGGAGTTCCCTCGACTGTCTTTCGGCTTCATCAGATCGACTCCAGATTTTCATGAGATGGTAGCGCTTTAATGTACTTATGATAACATGAACAAACACACTAGTTGTCCATACAATTTTCGAAAGTTCCCCTCGATTTCTCTGAGATGCCATCATCAGATCCTGGTGTCCTTATCAGGGGACCCCACTGCGCATATCTACTTTACAACAAAAAAAGAATTATCAAAATCGGCCCATAAACGACGAAATAATCGCTGAACGTACATAAAAAAAAAAGCATATATACGGTCGAATTGAGAACCTCCTTCTTTTTTGAAGTCGGTTAATAAAATAGATTCGTAACAAAGTAAATCAAAAGTAACGCATTGTGCGAGGTCCCTTATCCAACCCCTGATGGAATTCTTAGTGAGTTTTTAATAGAGAACCGGCCGCAACCCTTTTATTGTGATTAGTTATTGTATTTACGGGGGCGGGCGCCATTGACAACTTCACCGTCATCCCTTAATGGGAATTAAAATTGGAACTCCTGTTTTGACATTCATAATTTTAACTTTTTTGACGGACTCGACCGATCCGAAAGTATTATAAGAAATAATGTTAAATATTAAAACGTTAATTTAACAAAAATGATTCTCTGCAACGTTAAAATTCAATCTCATTGCGTATTTTGTTATGAAAACAATACAATGGGTACAATACTTAGCTCTAAACGTGTTTCTGGACGTCTCATGACACCTCTTTTGAACTGACTTTCAGCAAGTTATAAGTTGAAAAGCTAAAATTTAACTGTTATCTATCAATAAAACCGGTACCTACTGACCGATTAACGATAGAATTTGTTGAGCAATTATAGGCCGATTTCTGACGACATTTTGTTGGGGCTTATTAACGATATTGGTTCGATAACTTGTAACAATGCGTTTCCGAACAATCCCATTTACGCTTGGTTTAAATTAACTGACTATTTTGAGGCGTTTATCCGTTGCGTAACTTTATTTGACTTTACAAACATTTAAAAATATAGTCACAAAGATCCATCTAGCGGCCAACAGTAGAACTGCCTTTCGGTTTCATTGTAATTATTGAACACATTAATAAATGAAACCTAAATATTTAATGATACTCTACTTATCACAGTTTAAAAAAAATCTTTAAATTCAGTACACAGAAGGTTCTTTAACTTTTTAAACTATTTAATATTTAAGTATGTTGTACACTTTCGTGAATACTCGCCTTAATCTATTGTGAAGGTTATCAGCATTTAAAGATTTATAGGTAAAATGTGAATGTTTACATATTTATTAACTATTAAATTATCTTTGTGCTAAACATTATTACTTTCTATATAAATTTTCTTTTTTATTTATTAAGTAGGTACCTACGACAGGATTCAAAATCTAACGAAAAACAAATGACAATAATATAACTATTTATTTATGAATCAACAATAGGTACTGCACCACAAATACAGCAAGAAGCTTAAAGAATCCCACAGTATGTAAACAAGTATTACCTACACGTTAAATTCTTAAAGCAACCGAGAGCAGCTTTATTCAAAGATGGCGCTAGCTACTCGCAAGCCACAGTTGTTGTTACAGATTACTTTCCTCCGAGTTGTAAGACTCCTCACTCCTCACTCGTCAGTCGTGTTGCAAAGTGGAGTATGACAAGTGTGTGGAGGATGGGTTAATTATTTCTTTTTGTGCGGCCTCTCCCGCAGATCGCCTTGATTACGACTGACTGGCTGACTCGCTCGTTGTGGGAATGTACGCTCGAGAGGTACATTCATTACTTCTTTTATGTCACGGATGTAGGTGAAAGGATGCTGTGGGAATTACATTTAAAGAAGTATGTCGCTTGTATAGTGTATGGTATATGTTACGATCTGATAATAGCCTTTTAGGTGATCATTATCAGCAATTTACCTATATAAAACTCTTCCATCACTGAGTGACTGACAGACAACGTGGAGTTGAAAGTACTGAACACAAGAAGCTGAAATTTGACATACTTGTCTTTTGGAGAGTATAGAAGAGCACTAAGACAGGATTTTTGGAAATTCATCCCTTACGAGACAAAAAGGGAGATAAACTGAAACAAAATTTCGGCACGGGAAAAGCCGTGGAGGGCGCCGGGGAGCTAGTTTTAATATAATATCTTACTTATACATACAATATTAAGGGGACTGACTATATGTAAATAATAAATTTTACTGTCAAACATTAATATTTAGATAGGATTTAAGTGTCCTCGGGTCGGTAACACATGACCCATCACCGTATGTAGTACCATTTTTACCATTTAATCATTATTTAATCATAAATCGCATCCCGGTTAGAAGGAAATACGAGTATATTCTGTACATTAAAATAACTAATTATGTATTCTCAAACTAAATGAACAATCTCATGAAAAACATGATTTAACAAAAAATACAATTACTTAATCTTAATGTAAGATTTGTCTAAATCTACGCGCTTATATGCTGGTACGAGAGTAATATATACAAACAACTTTAAGCAGCTATTTAATATACATAATTAAAACGGTGTACTCTATGGCAAGACGGCTTTCACTGGGACACAATACGCTGGATTCAGCAAACACAGTTTTAATTAGCGAGATTCGTAGAGTTCGCTGGGTGACGCGGTACCCTAGTTGGTGTATTTGAAAATGGACACGTTTGGTAATTAGCATGTTATGTAAATTGTCGTAATTGCATTTTATATTAACGTTGTTTTAATTAGAGAGGGTTGTGTATATTTCACGCAGTTGTGATGGTTTAAATTATATCAGAGTGTGGTAATAACTGTGGTGGTGTGGTGATAGAAGTTGGTGAACATACAGAAAGGTCATTTTGACTCGGCTAATGTGAACTTCGTTTTCCGAGATGTTTGCGCAGGTACAATAACTGACCAATCAAAACACGGCGGCCATGACAGTGTTTTGTGATGCGCTACTTCGTATTGGCCATGGACTTATTTACGTCCATGGTATTGGCTAATTATCCTACCGCCCGCACTCCCCGCCCCCTACCACCAGTTTGGCCTTAAAATCGACATCTGCGCAGCCACTCGTAGCCAACTTCATATCAGCCTAGTTAAAATGACCTTACTGTATTAATAATATTTGGGTTTAAAGTCCTAGCGGTTCTAGCAAATTACATAATCAAAGAGGGAAATCTATTGGTACCATTTTACATATTATTATTTATTTTTCTAATCCAACAAACATTCGTACAAAACACATCAGCAACCAAGTAATCCTTACAACGAATAAAAGAGCTTTCGAATATGTGCAAAAATATTATAACCAAAAAATACAACAAATAACCCATGACTTTATTTTAAACTTAATTTGGACTCCTACTTCAAAATCCAACCACCCAACGTCACCAAACCAAAAAAATCTCAACAAACAGTGCATCATCTCCAAATCCCTCCACTACGGTACCCCTTAGCACGCGGGCGACATCGCATCGCGTTAATATATTCCATCAGGCGAGTAAACTGCAATCTGCGCGCCCATTCACGGCGTAACGAGCTGCGCCCCGAACCGTGTTAGCCGGTATTAGCCCGCTGTGGCCCACGTGCGGAGATGCGATGGACATTTAAGGAAATTTGAAGAAACTATTAAAAAAAAGCTAAGCTACAACCAACTAATGGCCCACTACTGAGCACGGGTCTCTCCTCATTACTGAGGAGGCCTAGAGCATACTCCACCACGCTGCTCCAATGCGGATTGGTGGAAGAAACTATTACATGATCAGAAGTATTATGGTGCGTACAGACTATGTAACAAAACATGTTATAAAACATTGTTTAATAACATGTTTTACAAATGTGGACGCTATGTGTTACAAAAACAAGTTATACAACATGTTATTAGTTTGTGCAACAATATTATATAACTTTTGCGCACGAGTTACCTACTCATGCCTTGTTATATAACATTGTTATACAACAATGTTGTTCTAATGTGTACGGTCTTGTAACATGTTTCATTGTTAGACATTAATGTTAGATAGTGTGGACATGTTATAAAACAAAAGTTATATAACATGTTGCATAATGTGTACGCACCATAACAATGCATTAATGAAAAATAATACACGCGGTCGTCCATGGCATAAGTAATACCTCCACTGCCCCCGCACCGTGTTAGCCGGTATTAGCCCGCTGTGGCCCACGTGCGGGGATGCGATGGACATTCGAGGAAAGTGTTACAAGACGAGAAGCATAATAGAGAAATATTAAATTAATATCAAACATTAACTTATAAAAAATCGAGTTAACAATGCATGCGGTCATTCGTGGCATAACGAGTTTCTTCTGCCGCCCCCGAACCGAGTTAGCCGGTATTAGCTAAGTGCGGCCTCTACAGAGAGGTACGCCGCCGGGGGCATTAAAAACAGTATAACTGCACAATATTACCATACAATGTGATTATCACTACACAATGTGATAAAAAGTAATAAAGTATGTATATATAAAGCTCTTCTGTTACTGAGTTATTAACAAACAACGCACAGCCGAAACTAGTCAACGCAAGAAGCTGATTTTGGCATGCATGTTCCTTGGAGAGTGTACCTAAGGGAGCACTAAACTGAAACAAAAATTCTACGTGGGCAAAGTCATGGAGGACAGCTAATGCTGTTATAACAATATAGTCTATAACAATTTACCTCCGAAACCAAAACAAGTCTCCTGAAGTCTTAAAAACCAAATATAGGTTAGCATACTCATTCAAAACAAGATAATATTTTTGAAAATATTTTTGAGTAAGTCAATTTAAACTTTATCAACCGGGAGTGTCCCGCGAACCGCAGACGTGTGGTCCCCGTGTGGCCGCGCGCTATTTGCCGACCAATGTAACCGCCTGACAGATGGAATGCCGGTTATAAACCTACTTCCGCTAATGTTGACTCTGCCTCATAAAGACACCGGAATGAGGTTGCCGTACTCTACAACGGGTAGTGTAATAACTCTTTTTCAAACGTTAATTCATTCTCCTGCAGTCATGACTTCATTAACAGTCTGTTGTTAAGCTTTCTCGGACGCTTTCCGATCTCAGACTTCATGTTAGTCGTAACAAATGAATCCTTACTAATATTATAAATGTGAAAGTGTGTTTGTTTGTTTGTGACTCTTTCACGTCGCAACATGGCTATTATATGGTATGGTTTATGTGTGTGGGGTTAGTTAGAAGGGTGGAGAGTGACGTAGGTTACTTTTTACGGCGAAAAAACATCTCATTCCCATGGGAAGATCAATGTTTCGTTAGTTGCTAGATATTTAGTTCCGGATGTTGTTAATAGATGGCGTTAGTAAAATTCATTTGCAAGTTCTGAATCACGCTATTAAATACTACATGTAATTTACTTAAGTCATAGGCAAAATAATGTTATAGGCTACTTTTTAGCTGAGATTCCTTTTCCTACGGGAGCGGGACCTACGGGTCCCGAAGCGAAGCGCGGGCGGTTCTCTAGTGGATTAATAATGCGTGTTAACGAATGACGTTCCATTATTTATTAAAGATATTGCTTTAACTTTATAATCTTTAATATCCCCGTATCCTTCGCCTAAAATTTCAGGGCGTGATATTCACTAACATAAGCAGTGTCAGCTAAATTTGAATTGAGGATTGAAGCCCAAAAAATTTGCGAATGGGTTGTCTCCTCCCAAAACACAAAATTGTAAGCAACGATTAGCACCTTTGGCTCATTTATTAACTAGTTACAAAAAAAAACTTAAAAAGGTTACATACATACACAAAGCAATTATATAATTGAAGATAACGATATGATACACTGTGACGATGTGCGCGTCCTAAATTACCAAGAGACTTAGCAAGAAACACGTGACAGCTCTTTAGTTGATATAATACGTCAAAGCGTTAAAAAAATGAATGTAAATATCACAAAACTGACCTGCGGTGTACTTTTCTCGACAGCCTTAGGTTGTAGCCGCTGCAGGTGGTTCGGCAACCGGGTTTCGTTGCTGACGGGCTTCGGTTCTTCCACTGGTTTATTTTCCCGCGGTTTGACAGTTTCCCCGTCCTTGGTTTTCGGTTTACCCGTTACCCTGCCAGCCTGAAAGGTTATTCGTACTTAGGAATCGAATAGTATCGAATCCGATCGTCACAAATCGTCACAAATACATATATTATAACACTTCAGATGACAGAGGCTTTCAGTACGAACTAAACGCATTGTAATTTCATTTCACACAAAACAAGACAAAATCGTTTTTAGCTACAACATCCATTAATGGTCCACTATTAAGTAAGGATCTCTCCTCATCACTCAGGAGGCCTAGAACACCAAGTGTCGGAAGTTTATATACCACCCGAAGGCCGGAAGTCTACAGACATAGCTTAACAATTGATGTTATCGTTACGAAGAGGCATAACCTCTTAACAATATAACGTTTGTCCATTTTACCAGGAAAATTGAAAATTACAAAAAATTACCGAATTTTCACATCTGTTGCAAATAAGTCAAAGTGAGTAAATAAAAAAATACAACAAAAGATAAATACAATTTCCTCGTTCCGCCGTATAATTTCTAGCTGCTGTTCTCTCGCTATCGCCTGGCGAATCGCAGGCGGCGGTCGCATTCGCTCTTCATTGCCTAGCAAACAATCACAGCCGTAGATTAATCACTTGTCAAAATCAACATCTACCTATCTATAAATATAAGAAAACTGTAACTGATAACTGTCTTTACATGTAAGAACATGAGAAAACTATTAAAAGGGATCTTTATTAACGCGATAGAACCTAAAACAATGATATTTGGAATTTTTGCTTATTTACGGTCTAATCTCAGAAACGGCTGCACCGATTTTGATACGATTTTCACTCAACTAAAAAATCAGCTACAAACTTTTTAACCATACGGCCAGGTACCCACCCCTAAACCCAAACCCACCCCCACTCACCAAAGAAAGCGACCTTGTATATATCAGGCTCGAGCACGAAGGGGTACAGGCCGTCGGGCGTGCGCGTCTGCACGTACCGCAGCCCGTAGTCGCACATGGCGCCCGCGCACACGCGTAATGTCTTGCGCTCGGCCTCGCTGCATAGCTGGTCGACAGAGCGGTTGGTTAGATTTAAAAACGTTAGATGTGTCGTGCGTGTCCAATAAGTGTCCATTTTGTTGGTCTTGTCTATCAAAAAAAGGTGTATTGTTATTTTGCTTTCGCGTACGGGAGTTGTAATCAATAGTTCTCTGTCATACTCGTGCAGGCGTGGGATGAGTGAGCGCATTCATCTTGACGATAATATAATATGGTTTTTAATTTAACCTGATAAAGAAAGGTTGACTAGCAGAAAATACTATTAGCATTTGTTATTATACATCCAATCCAGCTTTTGTTATTATGGTGCGTACAGACTATGTAACAAAACATGTTATAAAACATAGTTAAATAACATATGTTTTACAAATGTGGACGCTATGTGTTACAAAAACAAGTTATACAACATGTTATTAGTTTGTGCAACAATATTATATGCTATATTTTAAGAAATGACACGCATTGAATTGTTATAAAACACTGTTATACAACAATGTTATTTTAATGTGTACGGTCTTGTAACATGTTTCATTGTTAGACAACAATGTTAGATAGTGTGGACGTGTTATAAAACAGAAGTTATATAACATGTTGCATAATCTGTACGCACCATTATACATACATATACATACTATACATATACATTATACATACATATACATTATACATACATAGTAATTTTTAATTGTACCAAATTAAAAAACTTTAACGAAGAAAAAAGGTACTTCAACATAGACAAGTAATAAAATCAGCTGATCATCAACGTAGTCGAACTCAAATAAATGGCACGTCATTAGGAATAACTCAAAAACTACCGGTCAAATTGTCAAACCAGACGACTAGCCCTTAGCCATTAGACTAAGGAGTATTACTACTTGATCTAGCAACCTGTACGTTAGCAGAGCGCAGCGCGGGCGCGAGCAGGTAGGGCAGCAGCGGCAGCAGGTCCCGCTGCAGCGCGCGCCGCGCCACGCCCGGAACACTGCCGCGCCACACCGCCTCCACTGTGCTGTCTAGCTCTGCCTTCTTGCGGGCCATCTGTGGACAAAAGTGCAACAGGTTATCGAGATTTTTTTTTGTTTATTGAATTAAGGTAGCAAACGAGCATGCAGCACCACCCTTCCGCTGCCGCCCATGACAATTGTGACCGACTTAGAACTAGACCCAATTTAGGGACTAGGGTGGTTAGTCCAATTAGTAGATGGTGTTAGAATGTTAGTTGGTTAGTTTGTTAATAAGTGTGAGGATAGGGACTGTTAGTGATAGTTAGTCCTGTTAGTTAATATTAGTATTGTCCAGTAAAAACGTGTTCATCTCGGTACGCCTGACAGAAGTGATAATATTAATTTAAAGAACTTCAAAATAAACTATTTAATATTGAAATGATTCAACTCGAGAAAAGCTTAGATTATTATTTAAATGCGTCTGTCCGAACCATGACCAGCGCTGTGGTTTAGAATGAGAGAGGAGCCTGCCTTCCATGTATGAAAATCCGTCAAATATCTCCACGCGGGTGAAACCACAGCAAGAGCTAGCATTGATACAATACAAGCACTCACCTCCTGCGCCTGCAGAGGAAACCTCAACCGGTGCGGCGTCCGCACGGCCAGCAGGCGGTGGCAGGCGGCCAGGCAGTGCGGCAGCAGCCCGAACGGCGCGTAGTTCTGGTAGCGCTGCACCCAGGTGTGTGTGACGTCGTGCAGCCGCAGCCAGCGCGTCACCTCGCCCGCTATGGCCAGCCGGGAGTCTGCCCGCGCTGTGAGGTAGTTCTCGAATATTCCTTCTGCTATTCTGTGAAGAGTGACAAGTAGTTGTTACAAACGCAAGCTTGGAGATAGATAATTAAATCTTCAATAATAAATAGCTATAGCTACCCGAATAGAAATATGAACATGGAACCCTCTACTATTCTACTAGGAAATGTCTTGCTACAGATTTGTGCAATAAATATTTCTACATTAGATTTTTACGTTATTTAAAGCTTACCTTTGTCCTTATCCAATAATGGGGTCTGTATAAATAATAAGGTGAAATTATTAATTTTAAGAAATATTAAGGTGTCAGAAAATAAGTGTTGGAAAACTTACAAGATATAAAAAATATACTTCATCAATATAACTCTGTATACCTGTCATACTCCCCCGCGGCCTGTATAGTTCTCAACACGCTGCCCGGATCCTTATCATTGAGGGTGAAGATCGCTTGTAGCGCCTGCATGAAGCTTTTAGTGCAGTCCTTGGTCCCGATGGCTGCATTCTCCACGTCTTCTGCGGTTAACTGAAAATCACCAACCACGAAGTCTATATCGGCGTAAATATTAATACAACAACGATCCTTATAAGCGTCCCTAAATGGTCTACTGAGTCAAGGTGACGGCCAAGCTCCAACACGCGGTATGAAGTTATTGCCAGAATGGAGCGGTGTGGTGTAATGTAACACGGGTTACCCTTGTTTCGTATAACAACTTTTGATATAATTTTAATAAATCGAACAACGTTTAAGATAATAATCAGTTTGTATAATATCGTTTGACATAATTTTCATTTGATCGAATATTCATTTTGAGTAATATTGATTGACATAATGTTCATTTGATCGAATATTTATTTTATACAATGTTCATTTCATGAAATGTTCAGGTGGTTATAAACGCCCTAAAGTCAAAGGAACAATTTCAACAATAATTTTTCAATTAAATATGAAAGGAAACCAATAATTGCAGAACCGAATATCCAACACGATCTTTCGACTAAATCATTATTAGTCTAGTTTACATTACTTTAATTAAAATTAGCGCATTTGAACATTCGATAAAAAGATATTATTCGAAACAAATGATGATAAGAAATAAAATTATGGCAATCAAATATTCGATCAAATGAATAATTATGTGAAATGACTTTATTCCAACTAAAATTAGTCGAAGCGATTTTCGACGAAAAGTTGTTATACCAAACAAGAGGCACCCATGTAACACAACTTAATGTCAAATGCGTATCGGGTGAGTTTCTTTTCTTTGATGTTGCTGATGTCCTCTTACCATCAGATGATTTTACTGCTTGTATCTCTGCGTTCCAATAAGACTTCTAATTAATAACCTATATGAATCCTCATTACTAGGTAATTTATTCGATATAATTCTATCAATTCTATTCGGACATATTCGATTATTACACGTATATATAACTTTACACGTATATAATCACACACATATAATCACTCACTATAATCACACACCTGCGACTTATCCCTCGCCTTCAAGAAGCTAAGCACGTATAAAGCCACGCGCACATCGCCGCCCGCGCGCGCTGCCAGCGCGGTGAGGGCGCGCGGGCAGACCCGCAGCCATGGATCATATTCGATTCATGCTATATTATTAGGTATCTCTATAACTCTAAGGAGGTACACAGTAGACACCTGCGACTTATCCCTCGCCTTCAAGAAGCTAAGCACGTGTAAGGCCGCGCGCACATCGCCACCCGCGCGCGCATCGCCACCCGCGCGCGCTGCCAGCGCAGTCAGGGCGCGCGGGCAGACCCGCAGCCGCTCGCACGCCGCCACGGCCGCCAGCCGCGCTGTGAGCCGCGCCTGGCTCACCGTGCCCAGTCACTACTAGCGCTATTGGACTGGGAGTATATTGCTGTAAGTACACACCTGCGACTTATCCCTCGCCTTCAAGAAGCTAAGCACGTGTAAGGCGGCGCGCACATCGCCACCCGCGCGCGCCGCGAGCGCGTTGAGGGCGCGCGGGCAGACCCGCAGCCGCTCGCACGCCGCCACGGCCGCCAGCCGCGCCACCAGCCGCGCCTGGCTCACCGTGCCCACTGTCACTACTAGCGCTATTGGTCTGGAGATATATTGTTGTAAGTACACACCTGCGACTTATCCCTCGCCTTCAGGAAGCTAAGCACGTGTAAGGCCGCGCGTACATCGCCGCCCGCGCGCGCCGCGAGCGCGGTGAGGGCGCGCGGGCAGACCCGCAGCCGCTCGCACGCCGCCACGGCCGCCAGCCGCGCCACCAGCCGCGCCTGGCTCACCGTGCCCACTGTCACTACTAGCGCTATTGGTCTGGGGGCATGAATAACGTTATGGTTGAAATTTGTTCTTGGTACTTAATTAGTGGCGGAATATCCCTTAGACTATTAATTATTTATGTCCAGGTTTCAAAAAATTTTACAACTTCGCTAACTAAATTTAATATAATTAGCCCAAAATAAACAAAATACATAAGTAACTGTTTACATAAAAAATATCGACTCCAATATCCACGCGTAGATATAACTCAAAAACTACTGATCAGATGTCACTCAAATTAAACGCCACCACACAAGTACCAGTTTTCGGACAGAAAAAAAAATCATAAAATGCGGCACACTAAAAATTATGAGGATACACACATAAAAAACTTGAAGAACTTGTTCCTTTTTTTACGTTGGATTAAAGACAGACATGCACACACGTAATATCAGTATCACACACAGACTAACCTCAAAGGCCTCAAAGAAGTGGCGTACAAGTCGTTGCAAATCGCAATGACCGGCCGACGGAGAGGCTGGGACTTGGCTTTCTTTTTGCCGTCCTCCTTTTTGGCAGCAGTTGCTGTGCACCATTTGACTAGTAACTCCACTGTTTGAATGGGTGCTCCGTCGATTTCATCTGAAATTTGTTCAAAATATCTGTTTATCATGCATAAAAATCCTATGTAAATCTGACGATTAATCGAGATTTATGCAATCTCATTTCATCAACAGAAATTATTTATTGTTACCTAATATAAGGCAGTTGGGTCTCCGTTCAGCGTCAAGCACCGAGCGCATGAGCGTAGCGCTTTGCAGCGCCGTGCGGAACGCGTCGGTGCTGCGCTCGTCCGACGCGTTCAGTTCCACCGGCCTGTAACCTGCAGACACCAGACTTGATATTATACATGTATAATATAAGTTAGACGATGTGGAAGTATTTAGGACAAGAGTGAATGTTCTTTTATGGTAGGTACCATCTTTTATCTTATCTCGGTTAATAATGAGGTCAATTATAGATTAAACTATATAATATGATTTTACTAGCGGCCCGCCCGCGGTTTCACCCGCGTGGATCCCGTTCTCGTGGGAATATATGCATGTATTATACATAAAAACCTTCCTCTTGAATCACTCTACCTATTACAAAAAACCGCATCAAAATCCGTTGCGTAATTTTAAAGATTTAAGCATACAGAAAAACAGACAGACAAAAATAGCGACTTTGTTTTATACTATGTAGTGAAACTTAACTTATTGCGGAAGTTCAGCTGTAACCATATTTATTGTTTTTTCTTCACAAACAACTCTTACCAGCTAACTTAACAAACCATTACCAGCCAACTTACGAAACAACAACATTTGCACCAACTCACCAACCAACCCCACCAACCTAAACCAACTCACCCGCTAACCTGGCCAACAGATGCGCCAGCGTGGTCTTGCCGGTGCCGGGCGGGCCGCACAGCAGCGCCACGTGTTGGATCAGCTAACTTAACAAACATTTGCACCAACTCACCAACCAACCCCACCAACCTACACCAACTCACCCGCCAACCTGGCCAACAGATGCGCCAGCGTGGTCTTGCCGGCGCCGGGCGGGCCGCACAGCAGCGCCACCTTGTGGTGCGGCCGGCCGTCATCGTCCATCTCAGGCTCGTCCTTCTTGCCGCGCCACGTGCTGGATAGTTGGAACTGGCCGGTGCGCTTCGAGAAGCTCGAGCGTTGCTGCGGCTCTTTGGTTTTCACTTCCTTCTTGAATACCACCTGGAAGATTTGGGAAAATCGCTTACAATCGCATGCCACTTTTGAGACCGTTTTCGCTATTCGTTAATGGAGATGGATCACTCACGATCAGATGAATCCACCGTGTCTATTGACGCAAATTATTGGAATTTATCTTCAGAAGACCCGAAAGGTTTACAGACTATTAGACTTGCTTACAATTTAAAATCATCCAAGATCATCCTTCATTAATAAATAATTTTCAGTAAAATAAAAAATCTGTTTAATTTTGCAATTAATTGTTAAAAGCAAGCATTTATAATAATCTATTTTTATTTTTACTTGCATTAGTGATCATACTACATCTGAATTACATCACATCTTACAAATATGTATGTACTACGTAGCTACCTTATCCCAAAGATGCAACCAGTGCAAGAGAGCCCGGTTGACAGGTTCCTCCGACAATAGTTCTATGTATGAATGTGGACGGTATTTCTCCACCCAAAGATCGGTACACACTTCTGATTCATGCTCATCTGATGGCACCTCCTCTGTTGGTTTTTCCTGTTCTATTTCTTTCTGCTGCTTTTTTTCTAACTGAAAACAATTGATCATACATGTTATGAATGTGCTGTCTGGCAAAATCTGCCTAATAATCACAATCAATATTATAATCATTGTATTATCAAAGTAGCGGTGATAGCCTAGTGGTTAAGAAAGTAGCGGTGATAGTCTAGTGGTTAAGAATTCCGCCTCCTATTCAGAGGGTTCCGGGTTCGAATCATAGGGCACACGCCTCTGACTTTTCGGAGTTATATGCGTTTTAAGCATTTAAATGCCACCTACTACAAACAGTGAAGGAAAACATCATGAGGAAACCTGCATGCCGGAGAGTTCACAAAAATTCAAAGGTGTGTGAAGTCCGCCAATCCGCATTTGGCCAGCGTGGTGGACTATGGCCTTAACCTTCTCATTCTGAGAGGAGACCCGTGCTCAATAGTGGGCCACGATGGGTTGAGATGATGATGATGATGAAAATCATTGTAGTTAAGACTCCATAGAAAAATCATTACTAAGGATCATCAAGAGCATTTTATTATTGATAAGCGTTTTTCATTTTTTGACAGCAAAGCATTTCAGAGACCGTAAAATTAAATATTTGGTAAATCATTTGAGTTATCTCAATTTTGAGCAGGAAAATAACCTTAAAACAATAAAATTAAGACTAGACTTTGGTGAGGAGATTCACTTCTTTCTCAGCTCTGTTACATTTTAACTGTGCTACTATTAAAGTATGACAATAAGACGAAAAGAAGTACTGAGTAGTAATACGACAATTACTTTCCCCTTCTATACATAGAATAATGTTACCTACTATTTTACGGGCCTCTTCCCAGGCTGCAGCATAAGTAGAATGCAATAATAATTTTTCCGATTCCTTGTCCAAAGAGGTATCAAAAGACTCTTCAGACTCTAACCGTACATATATACGATAACCATTTGACTTTGTGACTGGAATAAATGCCCATCTGGAATGTAAGTACAATCAATTTATAGTAATGTCTGGATATATATCATCGGGATTTTATTGTATCTAGAAAAAATGCGAATATAATATGTCTCTCATTTCAAGGTACAAGTTTACTTTCATATTGGCATTTTCTGAAACACAAAGTTTAAATGACTTCATCCAACGCGGGCGAAGCCGCGTGCGGAAGCTAGTGTTAACATAAACATATGAAAGTGAAAAGGTTTTATAAACATGACCCGTGCCCAGAATTAAACCAATTCATTCATTTCATGGCTTTCATGCATTAATGCATTGGAGCCAAATAACTGCATACCACTTTAAATACAAGTAAAAATACTTTAACAACGATAATAACCTTGGTATTTCTAGTGACATATTGCCTTTAGCTTCATAAACAGATTTGGCATTAGTTTGTATTCTAGATGGTTCTGCTAGAATCTGCCTCGTTTTCCTTCCCTCGATAATACGATTTATCAAATCCATATCATTTTCTTCTTCAGTTTTCTGCTTCTTGCTAGGCATCCCATAATTATCAAAATCAATGTCATCAATATCACCAAACAGTTCTGCAGCTGTCCTTTTGTTAGAAACAGGAATCTGAGTATTTTCTAAAGGTTGCAATACTGGAGATGAATGAATAACGTCATTTTTATCCTTAGACTCTTGGGTTAACTGGTTAGCCTGGTTAGCTGTCTGACTTGGCTTCTGAGATACTGGACTTGAGAAGTCTAGACTTCTCTTGGCTGGTAAAGTCTTCTTTTTAAGTATATTACCATCTGAAACAATATTAATTAGCCAGAGGTATCAACACCCAGTTTAGATCAAAAAGTTTCAAATTAAGTGAGATATGAAAATATGTTAATTGTGTTCGGTTTAAATTTACCCCTGGTTAAAAGGTTAATATGGAAATATGATACTTGAATGCATATTTGAGTAAATGGGCTTAAAGTATTTTTTTTCCCCCGTTTAAATATAGAAGTAAGGTGTAATAACACTCGCGATTTTGCAGATGTTTTAGGAGCGAAAGTCACAGAATTTGTAACTGTTTCCTATGTTTCATTTGCAAAGTTTAATTTCAGATAAATATGCATCCAAATATTCTGGGTATCTTTATTAACTTCTTACCATTAGTGTCATCTCTTTCCTTTAATAACTCAATTTCATCTGCATACATCAGCTCATACTCTTCGTCGGGATCTGGATAATCACTCATTTTGTAAATTATCACACTTTTGTGATAACAACAATCAAAAAAGTGTTATGATGAAAGTTTGCTTCTACGTCTCTTTCAACTGTATATAGTCCTTACAACACCTGAGGTTTCTATGAAACAATATACTATGTTTATTCATGAAATTAATGTTTTCCAAATACTTCTGCTTTACAATTTTTAAATTTCAAGTTTATTATTAAAAACAGACGGCATCAATGACAGACAAGACAACACACCGGCTGTGAGTAGACATTGTCAATGTCAACTCGAAAGTCGTCACGTCAATGTCATTTGTTACATTTTAATAAGTTTAAAAAACCGCCTTAGATAACATAGTTTTGGCCATTGATCTATATCCTACCTTTATGGTTTTCGTGTCATCATCATCATCTCAACCCATCAAGTCACGGCCCACTATTGAGCGCGGGTCTCTTCTCACAATGAGTACTGTAGGTTATGTTACACTACGCTGGCCAAGTGCGGATTGGCGGACTTCACACACCTTTGAGTTTTGCGAACTCTCCGGCATGCAGGTTTCCTCACGATGTTTTCCTTCACCGTTAGCAAATGACTGAAATTATGGTTTTCGTACTCTATGCGTTCCGTTACAGGATCATAAATCATAACACACAAAACGTCTCAAAAAGCGTTCCATAAGCATTTTGGACATTATGGTCGTGGCATTGGGTGTTCGTTTGAGTGGTTGTGACATCACTTTGGCTCGCAACGACCCATCTGAATGAGGGTAAAAGCGTGTGAATTCGCCGCTAGAGGCGCTAGTGGAGAGTGAGATCTGTCTGTCACTTCTCACCATAGAGATATTACACTAGAGGGCAGAAGCCAGGCTTCAGAGCGTACCTCGGATAAAAAGAAACGAAATCTTTAATAATCACCTTTCTCTTTCTGGCGAGGCTTCAGAGCGTACCTCGGATAAAAAGAGACGAAATCTTTAGTAATCACCTTTCTCTTTCTGGCTCGGCGGGATCGGAGAGAGATAAGTAAATACCGTTATCGTTGTTTCTCTTTCTAACCGGGGGCGATTGCAATGTATAATATGGGTAGCCGTATGGCTCACTCACTCTAGTGTAATATCTCTATGCTTCTCACTTGTCTGAATGTCACTTGTCACTGTTTATGTATGGGCGGGCTTTGACAGCAGGACCTCACTCGCCAGTGGCGCTAACTGGTGAGCACAAAAACGTCGACCCTCATTGGTGAGGTGTTGTGGGCGCTGTCTTTTTCATAGAGATATTACACTAGAGGGCAGAAGCCAGGCTTCAGAGTGTACCTCGGATAAAAAGAGACGAAATCTTTAGTAATCCCCTTTCTCTTTCTGGCGAGGCTTCAGAGTGTACCTCGGATAAAAAGAGACGAAATCTTTAGTAATCACCTTTCTCTCTCTGGCTCCTAGGGATCGGAGAGAGATAGGTAATTACCGTTATCGTTGTTTCTCTTTCTAACCGGGGGCGATTGCAATGTATGGGCAGCCGTAAGGCTCACCCACTTTAGTGTAATATCTCTATGGTCTTTTTCCCGTCATGTGGCGACGTCAAACAAGATGATTACGTCCGCTAGGTGGCTCTCCTGATCCGAATCCAGTCATTGTTGGATTTCAATTTTTTTCTAGAGATTTTTTAGTTTTGAACTAAATTTTAATTTTTAATAACATCATCTACGTTATACGAGTATATAATAATATTAATTATCATGAAACTTTCTCCTCTACCGAAATTGGGCACATTAGAATAATTAAGCGGTGATAGCCTAGTGTTTGACAATTCAACCCCCCACTCAGGGGGTCCGGGTTCGAACCATATGGCACGCATTTCTGAGTTTTCGGAATAAGCAGGAGTAGAGTTCTCCGCGTAATTTGCCTTAAGTACCCCTTGAGGCCCTTGACTTAGTTCGGATGGGAAGGAATAAGAAGTTATTTAATTTTGTTCTGTATTATTTCGGGTTTCTACGAAGTGCAGTAAATAAAACACATAGTAATATATACGAAATTTTTTTAATAATTGGGTATATTTACAATAGGTTAATTAACAAACGTGAGTTACATGAATAATGTTATACGAGGTACCTGAATACATTTATTCCCAGTTGTTCTGTTGACGAAACTGATTAAACAATTAGTGATAACTTTAAGAATGAGTTTATTCAGCATAGCGCTAAATTCCCATGCGTTCTCTAAACGAAACTACTGGGAATAAACACTTGAACTGTAGGTAAACCTTCAATAAATTAATTAATGCACATCCACACATCAAATATCGAAGTGTACACAACGAGTATCAGAGATCAATGTTGAGAGTACCTAAATTATATTTATTACACATACCTATTGTAATATGTACCTATGGAGAGCCTCGTTCTCAAACAATAATTCAAGTTTACGTACCTATACGAATTCAATACTTAATTGGTTAGTACAAGTATTTAATACGACTCATTTAAGGCCTCTTACACACGACAGACCTATAGGCGCGAGCGACTATAGGCAGTAAGCGACCACAACGCCCAAAACAACGCTTTTTTCACGGAAAATTGACTCGTCATTTTAGAACAATTAAAATTTTGAACAACTGATACACACATTCAACAATTTTTTTGGGTAAGTACATAAAGGTTAAAATTTTTTGACATGTAGACTGTTCCAGTCTTGCAGAAAATCTGTCAACCTTTCACAGGTTTTAAACATTACCTATCGAAATCGGAATGGGTATGTACCAACATTAAAAGGTCTGTCGTACGAGAGGGGCCTGTTAAATGAGTGATATAACATCCAATTTAAGAGTAATTTTATGGAATGTACAAGACTACTTATACTTAGAACTGTGAAGAAAAGAACATTTCGGAATCTTAGCACAAATTGCTAAATAATTTAAAGGAGTTAATTATTTGTACTAACAAAATTATTTTTATGGGAACTGCAGACGGTTTCATTAATATATTTATAATTACTCCTATAATACTAACATTCAATTTAAAAGGAAAAGTATGATTTTGTTTTAATTCACATTAATCTGTTTATTCCAAAATGATTTTAAGCTTTAATGTCTTTTTTCCAGCGCTGATTAGGTACAATAAAGCTCATTTACGTTTCAGCTGATGAAAATATTACTAAAACCATAAGCTTCGCAGAATAAAATGTGAAATGTTTATTTGTTGTCCATTATTTTGATAACATTATTTATTTTATTGAATTTTCAATCACGAAGTCTGCATAATTCTTGCCAGAATGATAAAAAACAAACAAATTATTTTAAAACTAGCAAACAATAATAATCAACACGAAACAAAATTAGTTCAATAAACATCACAGACAACTACTTTACCTAGTATTATATGAGTTTAAACATAATTATTTGAGATTCATTGTTTTTTATCAATAATAATGTAAAGAGCTAAGTATGGTAATCGTTAAAATATAACCAGCATTTTTTATTTTAATTATTTTTTACAAGCTAGTTTAGCGACAGTAGGTATTACAATATTCATGTTATTAAATTCTTAACAAAGTATTATTCCTTATAATTCATTCTTTATTATCACACGTGTTTAAAGTTATCATTATTTACCAACCTTTTGCAGATTTTCATTTACTGTCAAGATTTTGGCTAAGTAGTTTGAAACATATTTTGAGAACGATCCGAAAGAAATTAAAAATAAATAATTCTTCCACAAATTGTGACCAGACAAAACTGTACCCACTTAATACTTAGGTACTATAAATAATTTAATAATTTTATTACCTTTAATTAAAATGTTCTATTATATTTTGTTGCTGGTAACTTTGAATGAATCCATCATCATAACAATAGATGGATGATTTCCTTTTGGACATGCATAATATTAATGCGCCTTATATTAAAAATGAACCCTGAAAATAATTATAATATCTAATTAATTAAACAATAAATATCTTTACGATTATCGAATACTGTCGTATACAAATGAAACCATCTAACGCTTGGTACATATTTTAAGGACAGCCAACCAATAATATTAACTCGTTCTCTTATCACTCACTCACTAGACATTTCAACTCCAATCCCTTAACTACGGCACTCGGTGCAAATGCTATGCAAATTATTTGGGTAAAAATTTCTCTGAAGAGGCAATACAGAGTTAAGCATGTATCAAGTTCTAACCTAAGTATGTCTTTTGAGCTATTTATCTGAGTAAATAAATTATTGACATTCTACAGTAGAGGTGAAGCAAATGACATCGACATACGTGGGGATAACGAAATAAGACTAAATGAACACACATTTTTAAATTAATATTTTTTGAATCGGCGCATACATCTACATAGATAATTAGATATTGGTATACGTAGGTACAGTAACATGCCATTATTTCCAATTATTGCCGTCACGATTGGGAATTTTGTGGAGTAGCAACCCCACGACTAATAGGTCAGTGCCCTTCGTATTAAATTCTTTAATTTATTCTACAATACGTCGAGGTAGTGGCATTTAATTATTTTAGAGTGCTACGAAAGGGTTATTATGCGAACTGATCGAAGATAGAGTTGGTCACGTATGTACTTAGAGGTCCGTTTGAGTTATTATTAATTTAAGCATCAAGACTAACGTCTACTAATGCCTATTCTTGGTACAATTTAAAGACATTGGATATAAAACACTGTTTCTCTGCTGCGCTATGCAAAAATTACCTATGTTAGTACTACCCGAAATAGATAGTGCCTAAAAGCTATTGATAAAATTAATACTGCTATGGAGTTTATTCAATCTCTCCAAACATCGGTCTCCTCACTTTTGAGGGTTGTGACTGCTACTGACCTTCTTTACAGACTCACGTCACTTGAATCGATTTTCGATGCCCAGTATTATAGAATGTGGGGCTTAGCGATTTCCGGATCTGATCACCGTATAAGGCTTCACTCTGGGACAAATAAATTGCGATTTTGTTTGTTCGATGAGCCGATAGTACGCGACCAATATGAGAGTAACATTATTTTATCTCTACCTATTCTAAGAAGGAAATGAAAGTGTAAACTAAGTTATCTACGGTGTGTCGTGAATTACCTGAAACCGCTCGTTCATAACTTTATCATCCCTTTACATTTATACTAAACTAAATGTGAGTGATTAGCGGTTCAGTTTCTTTATAAAAGTACTACTGCTGTGAACCTAGATTTGTTAAATCAAATGCTAGTTAGATCAGTCATAAACTAAAAATATGTCTGGGTAGAGCAATCATACTTCCATTACATTCATACATTATTCGCCCTCCGACTTAAGTAACATTTTAATAGACCGAGTGCCTGTGGGCATATTTAATACTAACCACCCATTTGTCTAGACTAAACTAACTTTTAAGACTTAGACAATATATTACTCGTTATTACTGTACAAAACGCTTACTCATTCGCAAAATTTGACCTATAATCGACTTCACTCGACAGCATGAAGACATCCCGCTTTGAGCTGGTCATACACTAAATACGTACACATCGTAGAAGGGTAACCGGATTACATTTGACGGAATCACCGCATTATTGCATCCTATCCCGCCTGCCTGACTAATATCATCTAACTACATGGCAATACGATTGACTACATACGAAACTCTTACTTACTACGCTGCACTATCGGACAAATGGAGTCGGGCCAGCAGCCTATAATTACCAGACGATTACCTATAACTTACTGGGACACAACATACAGATACAATAAACGAGCGCTCTTTCATGATCTCATTAGTATTCTATCAATAAGACCACGAAAGCAGCCCTCGAAGAAATACAGACTATCCAATGCGTAGATTGTTCGTTCTAATTTTAATTACAATACGGTGAAAGTTCGAGGGTTCTGAACCATTTAGTATACCCACTTATAAATAGAAGTTATATTAGATTAAACATGAATTCTTTTAACATTTTAACGAGTCCTCTGTCATCCCTTTATCACATTTAGTCAACCGGTCTACACAAGTCTAACGCCACTGGAACCGCATTTCAATCGTGTTTAAAATCTTGTTATTTTATTGTATTGACTAGCATTTTTAAATTGTTATTAAAAAGCTTTGGTCAATCTTATCCTGCTTTATCCGTCTTGAGCAATCCATGTCAAATATCGTCAACGGTTATAGATAAATTTAGAGGCACATTGAAGTCGAGATTTCTTATAATAGAGTATACCCACATAAAACCACTCTCATCTCTTTTGATAGATACTCCTATCAAGATACAATCCAAGTTTAATTTGAACACGTTTCTTCCTAAGAAGACTTCCCCGAAGGCCACGAAACAACACTCCAAGTGGCTTTCTTTACGATAGAAGCGTCAGCGTAGAGCGTTAAAAACAAATGTACTCGTAGGTATTGGACCTTATTAGGCCACGAAGTTACGCTGCAAATTACAGCGATATTAAATGAATTTGGGTACAAATTGACGTTGACGTCGACGCGACACTTGTAGCTTTAAAAAGCGTCTCTCGGAACGTGTGTTCCATTACTAAGCTCTAGGTTAGTCCCTTGCAACCATCATAAATGTTTTAAAGTTATGTGCGTATTTTAAATGAATTGTCACTTGATCATGAATTACATCACAAGGTAAACTGAGTACTTAATCATCACAATTTTCTCAAACGTACCAGTATGTGAGGCTTGTCAACCCGCAATTAACTAGCGTGGACCGGAGTCCACCAGGACGGTTATGGGTTGTAACTGTAACGATATTTCTTTGTACGAACGTTTTATGAAGCTATTTTCAATCGTTACCAAAAATTTATATTGAAATTTCAAATATTAAGCAGCACTTGATAATAAATATTATCTATTCATTATTTTGTTGTTATTAATTTAGGTGGCCGAATTCAATTTTACTTACTATGGTATCCGAATGGTTTTCCAATTGATCTCATCGACCTTCTCTTTTTAAACTTGATGACGATTGACCAAGAGCTTCGACGGTTAAAAGCCGACATCAAACACGACTGGGGCGGTCAGTGAGCGCTAGCCTGAGGACCGCTACCTCCGTGTGTCAGGCGGCCGTGATGGCGTGTGGCGGCGCGGGGGCGGGGTGCGGGGGCGCGGGCGGGGGGCAGTCCACCGTGCCGCACGCCTTCAACTCCGTGAACACCTCCGTGAAGAAACCCGGCTCGGAGTTGATTCTTAACATATTAAAGGATAGTCGGTCCACGATCAGCAGACATCGGTCCCAGAACTTGTCCTTGGAGTCCTCGACTAGGAAGGGTTTGAGCGGGTAGGAGATCTCGTTGCCCATGTAGGAGTAGGAGAGGTAGAGGCAGGTGAGGACGACGGCCTGCAGCTCCTGCGGACGGCCTATCCGCTCGCCGTCCACCAGCTCGCGCACCAGCATGTAGACGAAGACGACGTTCGCCGGATTGATGAACGCCACGTCCTGGAAACAATCGAAGTGATACGTTAAAGGGTGGAAGTGAATAAGTGGTTTTGTATTTTTTGTTTGTATTTTTTAAGTGGTTTTGTATTTTTTTGCACTTTATATTTGGGCAATATTAAAAGATGCGATGTCCAAGACTGCTAATTTTTAAATGTTACAATTGCATTGTGTTTGAATAGTTTGACCCAATTGGTATTCAAATGTGTCCAAACATTTTTAAACTATTCTGAAGACGTTATTTAAACTTTTATAAATTGACAGATTTGGGTCATTAGCTAGTCTTTATATGATTTTAATGGATGGGCGCTTATCGAATATCTATTTCGAATGTAGAAGAGCGTATTATTTTGATGTCGCCAGAAAACGAAAAATATAGACATGTACGTAAATTATAGATCACAATGTGAAATACAAGTCTAAATATTACTGACAATAACAACATTTCGTTACCGACCGCGGCTTGACGTAGCCTGAAATTAATGGGTGGCACTAAAAGTCTTGTGCTTAACAGGCATCGGGGCCAAAGTCTAGACGCAAGTTCAAGTTAGAGAGCAACTCGAGTTTTGGCTGCTTGCCGTCTATTGAAATAAAAAAATTATTTCAGCACAATAGGTATATTTAGGTGCCTGGTACGCCATAATATATGTCATCGGTGTACAATACTATACAATAACACTTTGTTGTGCGCCAATTACAATATTAAATTATAATTATTGTAATAACATAATAGGCACAGTGTACGTTTGTATACTCCATTTACGTTCGATATGGAATTCGTTTAAATGGCAACTCACAAAAACGCCAGCTTTCCGCTCCTGGGACGGGGAGAATTTAAAGTGCCTTTAGTCAATTTTGATTACTGTACGATAAATTCGATATTAACGGGGATTAGCAATTCTATTCTTACGCGACCGCAGTATAGTTGATGGAACGTAGAGTTCGCCGCCACCCGCCACAGTACCAAGTAACATTTCTACCATATAAGTACCTAATGAAATTATTTTAACAGCAACTGTGTTCCGATTACACTTTTTAGAGGGATCATCTTAGTCCTCAAAGTTAGCAATACATAGAATTCTATGACCGAAATAGACCAAAAGTCTAACTAAGCTCTTGCTTGTTTGCTAACTTTATTCAATAAAAAAGCTACAAAATATAAAAAGAAAACAGTTTGTTGTACACAGTTAAAACCGCAACGCATCGCAATTCAAATCTGTGTTCACAGATTGAAGCAAGGTAAAATGGGCAAGAAGTTCCCCGTCGATTCATCTTTTAATGTCTGGAAGAGCGTGTGCGAGCTCGTGTTATCGATCGATGGCGCCCTCGCTAGCTGGCTTATAAATATCTTATTAATACAGCGTCATCGCAGCTGTCACGTGTCTTGGCGTGTTATGTGTTATATAAGTTTCATTGAGCAATTCCTTGGTGCTTAGCTTTCGACAGGAGAATATTCGTCGCCATAGCTGCGGAGTTTTCATAGGTTTGTTACAATGTGCTCAGTTTCGTATTAAAAACACAGGTAATAGGTACAAAATCTTTTAACACTCAAACTAGCACTAGGATTTCTTGTGTCATGCGTGGCATAGACACCAATCCAAGAAACTTTCAAACTTTCTAACACGTTGTGATTCCGCTAAATGTTTAAATTTAAAATAATTTTGAAGTAACTGATCCCTCACGCAACTGTTAATAACTCAACTGTATTTGACGAATACAGTTAGTAAATCAAATGTCCACAAGGCACTAAACCTTTGTGAATATAGATTACAATCAACATGGAAAAAAACTATAAGCACTGGCTGGCAATGAATGGCAGATCGATAAAGAAACCGACTACACCCATTAAATAACCCTATATAATAGCTATGCTTGAGTTGCCGAGGATATACATAGAATTGCCACAACCCCGCTAAAAAATCCTTATTACGTGTATGCCCACAGTTCAACTTACCTTGTAAGCAAAATGTAGGCATTTTAAATCTCACCGTCAATCTAGAATAACTTAATCACTGGGGTGGAAGGTTGGAATTTGTAAGGGTAGTCATTAAAACGAATTCTATATTCTTCGGCACAGAAACGTGACATCACGTGTATCTTATTTAGCAATCGTAAGTTTCCAAGCAACATCAAAAGAATCGTAGCTTTTCGTAATTTTAAGGATTCCCTTTCAACAACGTTGTATTGATTGCCCTGAAATAGAATTTGTAAGTACAAGTAACGTGAATAATTGTTTTAAAGGTCAGGTATTTCGACATATTTGAGAAAAACGTGGTATTGTTACGAAATTAGGTGGGAAAAAACAATAACTCAAAAATATGTTTCTCGGTTGTTGTTACAGCGGAGTTGAATTAATAATTAAATTATGTTAATTTTATCGCTGCTAAAGGATGAAGGTTGAAATTAATTTTCACTGAATAGTCTTAATATTAAAATGATGACTCAAATCTTCATGTAGGTCTCATCTATGAAAATGAAAAATGTTTTAAACATGCTTGAATTAGCACGAATAGTACGTAACGGAACATTTCAGCATCATCATCATCATTGCAACTCATAACTCTCTCTCTCTCGTCTCTTCTCAAACTGAGAAGGTTAAGGCATCCACCACGCTGGCCAAGTATTATTTCAGCGTAATATTCATTAATTTTATAAAGTATTAGGTACTTAACGACCCGAATGGCGCAATGGTTAACAAGCCGGATCGCAGTTCCGAGGGTCCTGGGTTCGATTCCCAACGAGGCGGCGATTTGAATGATGAAAATAAAATAAAAAATGAAATAAAATAAAATGAATTTGAATTTCTGTTCTCGGTCTGGGTGTGTGTCCTTGTCTTGTGTGTTGTCCAAGGCACCCACGACTCAGGGAATCTTAGTGTGGGGCTTTGAGTGTGTAGCGTTATTTATTTATTATATAAATTTGCACATGACAATGTATTTGTTTTAAAATTTGCACAGATAAACCAATACCATGCAACTATTTCATAGTTTCGTGCTGATGTCCTGGCTAGGATTTTCAGGATAAAGATAAAATATCGTTTCGTTGTCCTAAGCTCAAGTAAGTTTATTTATGGTCTACCAATGTCGTGAGTGCCAGTAATTTATTAGAACAAACTATGAAGCACACACGCGTTTAATTAACTAAATTATTATATGTATACTAAAAACAATTTTTTCTATTTATCAGTAAGGTTTGCTATTGAAACTTATTTTTTGACTTTATGGGCGTGAATAAACCACAGGAAACCACAGGAAATAATAATAAAAGATACTTGTATATATCCTGTTTTTAGGTTACTTTTATCGGGACATCTTCTTTGAAATCTAACTTTTTTATTATTTATTGTGAAAGCCACAGCACATAACTCGATTAGGTATCTACTTGATTTGATTGTTACCGATTGTTACTCTTAAATTAATTTTATTATTACAATCACTGTTTTATTCTGGTCTTAGTGACCTTACCAAACCAAAAAGTAATGTCATGCTAGATGATAAAATAATAAGCGGAAATCAGAGTTTCCGAATCCTAAAACCGATAATACCCCTTGAATCACGCAAAATCGTTGTCAATTTTAGCATAGCCGGTCAAAACGACCCTAACGCAATGTACAGTATTGTACAGTCTGGGCGTTGGCCAATTATTGCTGGTCGGCGAAGTGCTGAGAGGGTAGCCCCCTTCGCTATTGTTTTACTGTGGCGCCCTCACACTCCTATTACGTTACGATTCACCCCTGTCTCGTAGTAATGAGGGGATGCAAATAGCTTCCCTAACTTAGAAGATCAATGTATGAAATTGGAGAAGAAACGAAACGTTCCTATCTAAACATTTTTTCGGATGTGGTTGCAAAGATATGGGTTACGCGAAGCAGATTCGGTTACTGTTCTAAGTTCTTTTATGAAATATAACCAATCGATGTCTGTGAATGTTTGAAAAAGAAATATTATAGGAATTTATGACTAGTAGTTAAATTTTTGCCTGTTTGTCAAGTAGATACCTACATTTTTTGCCATTCATCTTAGAACAGATTTTGACGATTTATTGAAATAGGCTTGAAGTTATTTGAAGTATTCCAACAAAAGTTTTAATGTGCTAAGGCAGTGACATTGCAAAATAAGAATTACCTAGTCTAAAAAAACCTTAATCAATTGAACCACAGGATGAATCCATTTTAGTTAAATAACAACAAATATAATGATATAATATTAGATTCGTATTCAATAATGTCGAGCTAACCCTACGCTAAGAAACCTTGCGTAGGTGTTCCTTAAATTAGTAATAAGCCACTCTTTATCCTAACCCATCGGGATGTGAATGAGGGTGATCCTTTTAGAAAACACATTCAACGCCCTCACGTGTAGGTAAGTGTAAATAATAATGGCGGCGAGTCAGTACGCTGTAGAATGTGAGCTACGCCGTAGAGCTTCGTAGAATCGAAGTAATTTCAAAGCGCCTAGGCGCCTGCCAATCATCGCGTTCCGAACTCCAAAAACTATGGGCAGAATTTTTTGCGACGATTTTAACAGGGCAAACCTGATTGCGTGACTTCAATTAGGGGATTTCTATGTCCTCCTAGTTATATCTAATTACTAGTACATAACATTCTATGCTATCTTCGTAATTTTTTATTAAATTTCTTTTTAATATAAGTAGACAAAATACTTTTTATATAAAATAGACAACTTTTTATTTACCGTAGTTAATGCCGTCAAAACTTTAATGATTACCTATTTATTCTTAGCGAACTTGCATAAACACTTCTCTGTAGGAACATAGGAGCAGTGAAAAGCATGAAATATGTTCTACATTAGTAAAATAATATCTGCTTATCTTTCCCATAACCATACCCGTAAACAAATATGTCTACAACGAGGTACATATGAACATCGGTTGCTCCAGAAAAGTTCAATCACAAAAGAAGCCTCAGAACAGTCGGCGAGCATTGTTTTGTTTTTGTTTGGATATCAACAAGATTAAACATCAAACAAGTTCGATCCTCAGGGATTCTTGTACAAATAGAATTAAGTAGGTTATTGGATGTAGGATAAAAAGGTCAGTAAATGTAATGGAATAAAAACTACTTAACCTTTTTCGAGAAGTAAATGTAGGACTTTGTTAATGTAATAATGCACAAATATCAAAAGTCCTATACAATCAATAGGAGAAAAACTTTTGAGAATGAACACAAAACACGTCATAAATTTTTCATTAGAATCCGGGCAGTATCCTTCGGTCTGGAAGAAGGCACTTGTACATCCCCTACCTAAAATACCCGCTCCTGAACTCCCTAATCACTATCGCCCGATATCCATTCTCCCGTTCCTATCCAAAGTCTTGGAAGCCTGTGTTCACAAGCAAATCACCGCTCATATCTTAAAATATAACCTGCTGAGTGTAAACCAGTCGGGGTTTCGCTCTGGACATAGCACCACCACAGCTTTAGTCAAAGTCACTGATGAGTTTAGACGCGGGATGGATGATAAGAAGCTCTCGGTGGTGGTGCTTGTCGATTTTTCAAACGCTTTCAACACAGTCGACCATGACATCCTTCTAGCCATCCTCTCCCACCTAAAATTCACCCCTACAGCCCTGGATTGGTTCTCATCATATCTTCGTGGCCGCCAGCAGTCTGTTCGCATAGGGGACTCAGCCTCTGATTGGACTGATATTAGCGCCGGCGTGCCACAAGGCGGTATACTTTCCCCTTTAATTTTCTCGTTATTTATTAACTCAGTCACTTCTATTTTCGATTGTTCGTATCATCTGTACGCCGACGACCTACAACTTTACGTTCAAACTGATGTACATGATCTCAGAAGTGCAGTTGACATCATGAACTCAAACCTGCGTAAATTGTATAGCTGGTCCCAGCGTTATGGAATTTCAGTCAACCCTGAGAAGTGTCATGCAATTCTTGTAGGTAGCTCAAGATTATTAGCAAAAGTTGACCCAGATTGCCTTCCAACTATCCATTTCAATGGTAAAAACATAAACTACTGCAATTCTGTTAGGGACTTAGGATTATACATAGATCAATCTTTGAATTGGGGTGTTCACATCGTAGAAACGTGCCGTAAAGTTAATGCTTCTCTGCGCTCTCTTTACCGTCTTAAAAACTTTTTACCTGTTAAAACGAAATTGATGTTGGTCAACACGCTGATTCTACCCTTAATTGACTACGGAGATGTGTGCTACCCAGACCTGACCGAAGAACTTCTCAACAAACTAGAGCGCCTCTTGAACAACTGTATCCGTTTTATATTTGGCCTTAAAAAATACGATCACGTCTCTCAGTTTCGCCGTCAACTAAAATGGCTCACTATTCGCCAGAGGCGTAAATCTAGAATTCTCCTATTACTATTTTCCATCTTAAATGATCCTAATTCTCCTCAGTATTTAAAGGATAACTTCCAGTATCGTTCTGACACACATGACAGAACGCTTCGGTCGTGTACAAACCTGAGAGTCAACATTCCACGACATAATAGTGGCTTTTTTCACTACTCTTTCACAGTGCAAGCTACACTGCTCTGGAACTCCTTACCAGCCAAACTGAGACAAGCTTCCAGCAAGCTTTCTTTTAAATTTCGCCTTCGTGAGCATCTTTTAGAACAACCTGACTCGTAGTTTTCTTGATACCAGGTATACTTTAAGGATAATTTGTGCAACCTATTTATGTACGTCGATATTATAATATATTACGTGAATTGTAGCATAATTTCTTTATTTGTAACTGTGGTGTACAATAAAGTGTAATAAATAAATAAAAAATATATTATATATATTTATATTTATATTATGTATTTATATTATTATATATATTTATATTATATACATATATATTTAATGTATGTATAAAATTATTATTGTTATGTATATACATATAGTATATCGATAATTTATATGTATTGTACGCATATGTATTATTACATTTTAACACCTACCAACATTATTTCCACATCCACCCAGGGTTGACTGGTGGACAATGCCATTAGGCATTAAGTTGTACCCTATGTTTCTCTGTTTAGAGGTGACATAAATGTTAAATAAATAAATAAATAAATAAAATTATCGCTTGCCTTATTATGTATATTATTCTTTTTCCACTATAATAACTGTGGGAATATTCAAAACTTTAGATATTAATTGAATAGGCCAATATAATATAATGCCGCTCAGCCAGATAAATCAATAAATAAATATGTAAACCAGCTGTAATTTAATAAATAAATAATATTAAGAAACGACTTTCATTAATAATAAAATATCATAATTATTGTAGCATTCATAATATGTACGATAAAGTTTTACAGTCTAGTAGAACGATTATGTTTGACAGTCACGCTATCTTTTAAAGTAAATAATTAAATTTCCACCTTCAACATTTTTATTGCCTTCGGTTCGCTATATTATTATTATATAATATTCGTTTTAGCAGTTTAGTATGGATCAATACGGAGCGCTTATAATATGGCAGACCTAAGTATATGAGAAGTAAAGGTCTAGCTTGCGTGTTACACCACGCACCATGCTAACAACCTACCGGTGCTTTTATATGCATGATAACGTTAGTTTTTACAGGGCTAGAAGGCCATACCAGGCCTAATATATATAATTTAATCCTTGCTTATGATTTTGTAGCAATATTTTGACTAAACACTGTTTGAGAGCCATGGATAATACAGGGCGACGCCGCAGTTTCGGGATACTATAAAGTAATAAAGCTTCGCGCAAGGAGAACAAAACGTTACAGGTTCAACGCCCTCACTTGCGTGTTACAACCTTGAATTTTTACTTTTAGCGCGACTAAAGAAGTTTCAATTCAAAAAGGATATTATAATGTATTGGAAGTGAGGGTCAATAGATACTCGTAGTAACTATTTGAGCAGTCACGACAAGACGGCGGCAGAAAGAGTCGTTACCAGGCCATGAATGATGATTATAATGTGTTTTGGTGAATACCCTGCTATAAAGATCAGTATTGCGTCCAACGCAAAATGCTAGATTTCCGTTTCCGCTCCGTGATTAAGATACATAGAAGATTGACTGCAAGAATTTAAAATATCGCAAGCAAATTTTGCTCACAAGCTAAATTGATTTGTGAGTACAGGTAATTAATTTGTTTTTAGCGCCATACTATTACTTGGCGACTCAGGTACCTATAGCTCTTGCTGCTTGCTTGTTGGAGTCTGAGTTCCTAAAATCGTTGAAAGTTTATGAGTTCTTCCAAACACTAATTTTAACCCTATTCAACTCCTTAGAGATTAAATATTACAAAATCCGATCTTAGCTAAAACTAGCTTCATGTTATTCATATTACATCAAGAAGTACATTATGGTACAAAAAATTATAATAAAATAAAATGTTATACTTATATAATGTCATTGATTTAATCAATAGTGTTAGTTACACTTATAGATTTAACATTTAATATTCTTCAGTTTCATGTTTTTTATTCAAAAACATTGTAAATTGAAAAAATACTGCAATCGCAAGATTAACTTTATACGCCTTTCACCTATTCCAATGTACCAGTCGAACGTGCCGTTCAGAATAATCCAATTGCCTCAGTTCCCGATAAACCCATTCCGTCAAAAGAACCAATTCCAATCGGACCCGGAGAATTGTATTTCGAAACGGCGTGTCGCAAATTCCAGCAATTACGAAATTGGAATTTCCTCAATGGTTGCTCCACTGCCATACATATTGAATGAGCCATCTCAAGAAATATGGCGTGGATCACGGATTCCTCGGGAATATACGATGGAAGTAGGCACCTTTAGGAGCATTACAGAGATAAATTGGGTCCATAAGCGGCGAGGGTTCCACTGATGTATGATCATCATGCCCTCAAGAAGATATATCTCAAACATTTTCGTGTGAAGCATCGTTGATTATGTTTTCGTGTTTTTCTGCTGAGTACTTACATATTTTAAGGCGATTAATCTTCTATTCCGTGAATCCGGTGTATTCCGTGAATTTCTTTATACCTTTTTCAAAATTGACTTCAAAAACGGAGGAGGTTTTCAATTCGATCAATCACGCATTACTCTTTACATTCGATTGTTAGTTTTTAACTTATCCCTACTTATTGTTAAAAGTTAATATTTCCCTTCATCTTTGGAGCAAAATCTATAAGAGGAGATGCAGCATAAAATCTAGCTAACAAAATCCATAAAGCTGTTTATTAATTAAAGTAAAATTTGCTTACAAACAAAAGACACATTTAATTCTTTTTCTTACGGATAATAAGCATCATCCGCATATCCGTAGGTGAAATACTCGATAGATTTAAATGACACCAACTGCCTCTATGATAAACAAATAAAAAGAGAGTAAGAAGTAGGCGTACCGCAGGGCGGCCAGCGGAAACGTAAAAAGAACTACGATGTCTTTCAACAAGAAAAAAGTTTAAGAGTTGTCAAAATTTAAATTTCAAGATCCTCAACGCTGAAATTATTAAAAGATATTAGTTGTAATAAATATGCCAGGCAGTTAATTCTACGTACCTACGCTACAATTACCAACAAACGTTCTAATAACCCCATATGCTAATTGGACTGTCCATTCTAGTCCCGATTTGAGTCTTGTTCTGTGTGACGCAGTGACGCACAGATGTCTTGGACGAAACCGGACTTTGCTCCTGTATGCTCATTACTCTTTTAATTCCGTCAAAGATACATCTTGAGCAAAAATCATGACTTTGCTGGTAATAATTTACTTCTCGTAGCGTTTTGTAGCACTTGTAGCATTCGTAGCGCTTACTGTAGATGTGCATGAAAGCGCTTATTAAAGTGTAACAACGTGTTTACGGTGCCTTGGTATGAATTATGATACACTACTATAATAACTACGTACTATAAAACAATGTTTCTGTTTGTAAACGCTATGGTCCCAAAAGGCATGAATTGGGGTTTTTAAGCCTATAAAATAATAATAAAAGGTTATATTTAGTTGACAATTTTATTTCTAATCCATCGACTTGGACGACCCTGTAGCCTAGTTGGTAGCGACCCTGCCTGCGACGCGAGGGGTCCCGGGTTCGATTCCCGGCCGGGGCAGATATTTATGTGGCAGATAAATATTTGTACTCGGGTCATGGGTGTAATTGTGATGTGTTATACATATGTGTAGTCCATGCCACCCGCGACACAGGTACCTGGTAACCTACTACGGGGGTATGAGTGTGTTAGCGTTTATGTTTATGTTTTATCGACTTGTTAGTACATATATTATATATGTATTTTGTAAGATTTATTAGTGCTTCTAAAAAGATAGTTTTACACATGGTAAGTATCATTGTTTAACTAACAACGTTTGGAAGTCCATGAGTGGACATAAACTTCTGAAGATTGGCATTACTCCCATAAACTTGAGACCTTCTGAAACACTGAATCCTACGAATTAACCTCGTGGCAGTTATATAATCAATAAAAACGGTATTAAACACGGTATCACGCCATGACTCAGTACAACGAACCTTAACAATCGAGAAGACACGCTATTCTCTAAAAGAAAGAAAAATCGATAATTTGAATTAGACTTGTGGAGATTGCGAGCTGCAATACGATGGATTTTTATATACTGTATTGTCTTGTCAGATATTTATCTATTTATAATGATATGTATATAAGATAACACAAATGTCTCTTAATTGAATGATGATGTTGCAATTGAACTTATAATTATTAAATGTCAAAAAAGAAACTTTACCGTTATTTTGTCATTTACGAGTATATTAAGTTGTATATTAGTTTTGTATTAATATGTAAATAGGTTTTTTTTCTATCTTTCACGTACACCTCTAGCCCTTGTTCTTATTATTACTGCCCTAATCTTCCACCTAACAGTTGTCTGGAAGAGAACGCTTTTAGCGTTACGACCTCTTTTTGTATAATATAGTGTCTTTATGTATGTGACTATTTTCGTTGTTATAATTCTGTTTTTCTGGTATACAATAAGGAGTTGTATTGTAACCGAACCTCACAAGTATTTACCATTATAAATTTTCTACTGTTTATTAATTCAAACTTACTTTGAATGTATATTCAATACACATGACAGTGACAAAACTGGAGTTAGCTAATTTTCATAATTATAGGTACAGGCTACCTCTATTGTAAATTACTTATACTTTTTCATCAAAAGCATTTTGAATCAGAAATTTCATGTTGGATAATAACTAAGACAATGAGTTGATGTTAATAATTGATATTTAATATTATATTGCGAATATTAAATTGCGAAATAGGTTTTGAAAAAGTTGTGATGCCATTCTAGCCCATGTTACCATACTTCAATGAACACTGTTCTTTGACAGAATCATGAGTCACATAAGGTTCAGAAGCCGAGCCACGTGTAACCCTGAAACGATCACAACATCGTTACGATGGAGTCGCTGACAGCCTACACACTTTCTCGGATTTATATACCTCAATGCGCTGAACACAATACATAACTGACACTGACTGTCGAGATGTACAGTGTAATGAAGTAACACGCGTTGTTTTATGTTTGTATAAAATTTTAATGCTGTTTTCTATATATTTTTCAAATGTAAATAACGATTATTTAACTTTACTTTTTTATTTTGGTAAACTTGACATATTTCTAAAATCACATTCTTGGAGGGAAGATTGGTACCTCAGGCTCAAGCTAGACATACCTACCATTTTTATTTCCGTACCGTTTAAAACTAATTCAATAACATTTTATTATCTAGCTATAAATTACACTATTACTTAGTCATACCTATATTATATGAATCGGATCTCCTCACGAAGACGAAGAGTATAAAGAAATGACAGAAAATGTAAAGAATAAAAGTTATTCGTAAATGTATTCCATAGCACAAGATTACGATTGATCAACACTCTTAAGCAACAATGATTTTTCGGGGGGTTTCTTGACAATCTTGTGATTATGAACTACATAATGAAAACTCTATGTCGCGTGAAGCACAGACCTAACTTCTACTAAACTGCTCCCAATTTCCAAAAAAAAATACTTAACTTTTCTTAAAAAAAGCTGACAAACAAATAAACGGGCCACTCGATGCAAAGTTGATGTCGAAGTTGGTCAAGAATGAAAGGAATTGAAATAAAGTAATGGCCCTTCACATTACAAAAAGATCTCACTCCTCGATATTATGGCTCCTTCAGTTTCACAGGCTTCATTAGTACAACGTGAAGAAGATACACATCGATACGTGACTCACAAAATTAGGGTAGAGTGTAAGGCACTTCTCACACAACGCTATTCATGAGATACGCTACTGCAACGCTACCCAAAATTAGTATGTATTTGACGCTACGTACTGACAGGACGATGCGTCTTCTGTCAGTTAAAAGTGTCAAATACATACTAATTTTGGGTAGCGTTGCAGTAGCGTATCTCATGAATAGCGTTGTGTGAGAAGTGCCTAAGATGTCGACATTTCACGACGATAACTTGAAAGCCTCAAATTTTCTTAATTATATGGAATTATCATTATTGGGGGTAGGGCTGTAAGCATTCATAGATGTGATGAGGGGCTCATTCATGGTTCTAGTCGTGACACACTTAATTAGGACAAGACAGGTATTATCGATGACTACAGTTGACAGAAAAAATTGTACTCCTGTTGTTGTACTGTAATGAAGACTTCACTTCATATTTTTCTTACGGAAACCTAAAACCTGTTTGTAGACTTTTGCCTTCGCCAGTTCTTTGATAAAGAGGCTATCTGAGAATAGTAAGGGTATCCATTAATCCTTGAACCCAAGCCAACCCGTTAGTCGCGATCCACTTTACTTAATAAAAGCAAACGGTCCCTTTTGAGAGGTACCTGCATCTTGGATAACTCAATTTTCAGTTTGTGTTTCACGTTTGTGGTGTTTTCTTATCATTCGTAAAGTATTTTTATGTGAAAAGCAAACGAGCAATTGAGCCATTTGAAAAGAAAGTTAAGAAAAATAAGTAACAAAGCTTGATCTCACGCTTTTTTTGTGGTAGGCAACGCATCATTCTACTAGTTTGTTGTCTATTGTATATATTTTAGAGGACTTGTCTTTATTTCTCTGCTAAACCAAAGAAACTCCCAATTAATACCTAATAATGATTTACAACTGACTATCCAAACCTGGAACTGAAACGTTACGATGTACCGACCGTGACACACGATTAAAATAATGTGTTTTACTACTTATCTTTAACTTCTTATTCTTGCGAAGTTATTTTATTTACTGTGCGCGCAAGAAGAACGACCCTTCCTTCCCTATTTCCTTTCTAAAGTATAAAATTTCGCAACACGCAAATGCAATTGCTACGGTATCCAATTTCCTCGCTTGCCTCGGGGTGTGTAGATACGGAATTCACCTGTCTTTTAATGGATAGGAAAATAAAATGAAGATTGATATTTAAAGTTAGGCTCAAGTTATCCATCAGAAATTTACTTTACTTTTATACAGTTACATCGATGCTTTAAAATTTATTGTTTTAAATTAATCAAACATTAGGAAAAAGGAGAAAAACGCATTTTATGTAGATTGGATTTACGAGCAATAGAGTGAAAGATTTATTTAGCAGTTCCAAGATCCAACGTGCTACGATATAATATAGGATAGTAGTCATGCGAACAGAAGAAATCAAGATGTTATACTCGTACTTAATTGAAATATTTATAAAGTAAATGTTGTATAGCTTATTATGAGTACCAATTACACACACACCGATATCGACCAAGCGATGGACCGTACACATCGCTTCATTCGTGTCATGGACGCTTTCAATCTACACACTGCAGCCTGGCTCACGGTACGTACAGGTTACTGTGGTAACGATGAAAACCTACAATAATAATGTATTCATTCATAGGTACACTTTATATTAGAAATACTCCCTCTACACATGCTATTAACGCGTCCCAGAGTACAGCGCGTTTAATCAATAATCCCTCTTGAGACAGGTGTCGTACCTACTTTGCTACCTTTGTTGATGTATTTCTACCAAATAATTGTTAATATTATGACATGATTTTTCTTATCATAAATGAAAATCCTAATCACATCAAAATATTGCTAAACTAATATTATGCATTCCTGAAACGAATGCATTCCAAAACATTTTGTTTAGTTTGCGCAACGAGCCTGAAGGTGCGCGGAGGGGAGGAGGGGGGGCGGTGCGTGCGCACGCCGCGGCATATTTACCTGCCAGCCTTGCAGCAGCAGCGACCGGTCCACCGTCCGCAGCCACATGACGGCGTCGCCCGCCTGGAAGTCCCGCAGGCGGTGGCAGCGCGCGTGCAGGAACATGCCCAGGCACTTGAGGAGCTCCGACGTGGACGCCTGGATGACCGTCTTCCGCGGGGCCGGCGCCGGTGGCACTCCCACCGCCACCGGCGGCTTCTCCGCGTAGCACACGTTGTTGTTGAGCGCGTTGGCGCGCGTCACCTCCGCGGGCGGCGGCGGCAGCGGCGGCGGGCCGCGCGCGTACAGCGCGCCGCCCACGCTGACGTTCTTGTTCCGGTCGAGCGGGGCATTGTCCGCGAGCGGCGCCCGGAACGTCGAAACGCTCTTGCTCTTGCACTCGAGCTTCTTCTTGTTGTTGTTCGCCGTCGAGAATCTCTTCCAGGACAGCGCATTTATGAACAGCGAGTGCTTCTTGAGGTTCTTCTCCAGCGCGGTCTTCTCCGATATGATTTTGGCGGCGTCGTCGAGCGTGGCGCGGCGCTCGTCGCGGGGCGCGTCGCGGTTCTCCCTGTTCTTGGCGTTGTTGAGCCTCTCGTAGGAGTAGGCGAGCGCGGCGCGGTCGGGCGGCGGCGGCGCGGCGCCGGGCGGGCGCCGCTCGCGCGGGCTGAAGCTCAGCACGGTGCCCATGAGGCCCGCGCGCGTGCAGCCGCTGCGGCCGCTAGGTCCCCGCATGCATCGCGTGTGCGGCTCGCGGCGGCGGCGGCCCGTGTGCGGGCGGCGGGCCCGCGCGGCCCGCGCACGCGCGACGTGCCGCTATCGACCGTCAGCTGACCGCCCGCGCTGCGCCGCCCGGCGGACCCCACCCGCCCGGTAAACAAACCGTCTCCCGTAAATCACTGAATTACTGATCGAGATAAGTCGCCTTCGATTAACCGACTTATCACCGTCTGGCAGATAGCGTCAGAATCTGAACTCTCGATTGAATGATTCGACTGACGAAGGCGAGCGAAATCGATCGATATCTAAAAAGCCCCCGGGATGATTAACCTGAAATCGTTATATAATAATGCGGTATCCCGGGTGGAAGCTGGCTCAGTTCCTTGTTTAACCAAATTATTTTCAGTCGTTTTTTTCCTTTTTTCGTCGAGTATCAAAAATCAACCCAGATCCGCGCCACCTGACCTAAATACAATTTTCATTAAAAATACCAGCGCCGTATTAACAACTCCGACAGCCGAGAAATTAAAGCTATCGTACGTGGCATGGGTGCTTGAAGTAAATCATAATTCGTCGTAACATTTATGCGAGGGTATTTTCCTCTCTCAATTTTTTTTTTTTTTTTCGTAGTAGAATATAAAGCAATAGTAAATCTTATCCATTATCATGCATGACATACTTATACAAGGAACCACTCTACAACTTCTGTCATAAAAAGGAAATAAAAATTAATAAGGCAATATACTACGTAGGTACATACCAGGGCAGTTTTAGTGGAGTTATATTCATTGAACTAACAACCTGTTAGCACTTTATAAAATGGCACTTTTACCTACCAAGTACAACTACTTTCTTATCCAAAACACGTTGGTGATAATGGTGATAATCTTTATTTTATTTAGCGTGTTCACAGGCAAAATCGTCGTATTTTGAACTCACAGTCTGGTGGTTTGCGTCGATGCTAATTGATCGACTGAAGTGAGCAACAGCGAGCGCAATTCGACGGTGGGTGGATGACCGCAAGAGGCAATAACTGCTTGATCGTTTCCGAATTTCAGGGAATATGACAATAGTCCTTGAGCCATTCTACAGTCTACACACAGTATAAAAACTTTCAACAAATAAGTTAACACTAATACTGGCGTGGTGGAGTAAGGTAAAAAAAGGTATCATTTTCTAATCTAAAAACACTAATATTGCATACTGAAACAACACATTTAATAAATGTGTATATAAAAAGTATTCTACAACTGACAATGGCCAAACGTGGTACATTATGCTTAAGGCTCAATTATGAAATACACTCTAATGCACCGTTAATGAGTTGCACCCAAAAGATCCCTGTAAACATCCTCCTGTGAGTAGTCTTTTATGAGAGTTTTCAATCTGCCGAGACAAAGACAGGACGAGAACAAAGACTTCATCTTGGGAATAGACAGCTTGTTTATCGAGATATTTATCATAAAAGTTATGAGGTTTTCTTTTGTGAAAGCTATTTTTAATCTTGTGACTTGATCGCTAAATATTATATGACAGTATTGTGGTGGTGGTGGCATTAATATATGAGAACTTTGCTCCCATTGTTTTCCACGCAGACATTTTTCAAGATTCTAATGCTTAAATATTATTCATATATTATATCTTCTAACAATAAACTTGACAGGCTCAATTTAAACCCTCAAATATCTTGTGAAAACTTAAATGTAAGTGGACAAAAATGTTTCTTTTATAACATCTGTTGTGGTTGTGGGCATTGCGGTTTCGGTGGTCGGTGGTTGGTGGTAGTAAAATATTTGCGCGACGATAATCTTAGTTTTAAATTTCACCTTACTTGAGCTAAGACGACCTCCCCTGCTCAATGATAGAAGGCACAAAACAACGGACAAGACTGTAGCACCGACAAGGGGACCTCCCTTGTCGGAGGTAACTGGGCTCTGAACCACCCTGTCAAATCCTGACTGATCAGGCAGGTAGGGTACTCACCTAATCAGCTACTAACCTTTTTCTACGAATCTCAAGTATGTTGTTCTATTTTGCAGGCAGGAGTAAAGCTGATCTTGGCAATTTCGCTGATGATGCTAACTTCATTGTCGACGGTGCCCAAATAGTTCGGTGGTTTCAAAGAGCGTTATAGTCCTTCTCAACGCGAACGAAAGGTGGTTATTGTTAAAACTTTGTTGTAAAGTTTGATTTAGTAAACTCTATATTTTGCTGCACTTCCAATAATTGTAATATGAAGTGAAATAATATGAAGTCTTTAAGTCAAGTCTCTCCTATGTAAAGCATTCATATTCTTTGACTGTAGGTAGAGTAAGTCTTGTATTTGTTGAAAAATACATGTTATTCTTAATTTTCTTTTTTTGTGAACTTCGCAAATAGTGTGCCTTTACTACAATCGATTCATAAATAAAAAAGTGACCTACACTTTAAAGAATCGCTTTAAGAACGTCTTACAATTTCCGGATGATATACTACAGTCCTGAAGGGCGGTTTAATAGTCTTATAATATGAGGACTAAGTATCATCCTATCGCGCTAATGATTTAGGTAATATCAGTCTGTCTCTACTTCTCTACGTCTCTACTCTCTCGAATCATAGACATAAGTAGCTCCTTTTCTAGTGTGAGTGCGATAGAGAACATCAACACGTCTAGTACTTCTACGTCTATGTTACTCGGACATCAGTGTACCTATACGTGACAAATCAGGGCTGCCACATCGCTCGCGGGCGAGGTCGCCGGTAATGAGTTTAGGGAAGCCACAGTGGACGTTACGAACTAAGCTGCTGTTTACTGTCTTTGCAATCGATAAGTCTATGTGTTGATAGTACTTTGGCTACGACTATTGCATGAACGAAATTGTGTGATTAATTATGCTTGTGTCGCCGAGATGATGGAATTGCCACTTTTCGATAAACCTGTGCTCGCAGTTAATTTAGCTTGTAGGCAAAATTTACTTAAAGCATTTTAAATTCTCGCCGTCGATCTATAATGAACCTTACCTACTCACAAGTGTGGAAAGCTGCTATTAGTATTTTGGGATTTTGGGAGTTAAATTGGGTCTAGACTCTTAGAGAGGTTTTATTGGAAGTTTGAGAGCCAATTGCTACTTTTATTTTACCTTGTTTCTCCACCAGCTACGCTTCAGTGAAGCCACTAACCCCTCCTCTAACCCCTCTACCAATCTGCACTAGAGCAACGTGGTGAAGTATACTCTAGTCCTCCTCAATAAAGAGAAGAGACCCGTGCTCAGAATTCATGGGTTATAGTCATATTTAAGTTTCTTCAGACACAGGGCCTTAAAATGTAATTATATTAAATTCTCCAAGTTTAATTTGTATGAACGTTAGTCATAAAATGTCGGAACGATTGTATCTAATTCTCGTAACACCATAAATGTTAACAATATGAATTATATTACCAATTGTCTGCAAAAAATAAAAACGTGACTTAGGGACAGCTTAGGCATTTAATCCAACTTATGTATGGCTGCTCAGTTAACAAAGATCTGCTTCTGTCAAAATTGCGTGATATTTCAATTCTAATCCCATAATATAGAGCAACCAGTAGTAAAATATCAAAAGCGATTAGTTCCAGACAGATTATACGGGGAGACCGACGAGGGTGAAGTTAGGGTTGAACGTTAGCACCAACTAAAATATACCTTATTACAACGATATAAAGTTCATAATGGTATCTGTTTGACTTTATGCCATGGATTCGAAGAGCATTACAATGCAAAAGTTCAATGAACTTCGCCAAAACATGATTCACATTGGTCCACTAGGTAAATCGTTTTGCACATAAAATTGAAAATAAGACAGCATTTGATGAGAACGTCTCTTCGAAAAAGTTTCGAAATTGTAATGTAATGAATATTTAGGTATCCATTTTAAGTATAAGTAAAAACTGCCCTATTGAATAGAAATCGTGGATTTATTACAAACGTATGAATGTACTTTTAATCTAATTATTTAGTAGGTATTTATGGTTGAAAATAGAATGCCAAGAGCTATCATGGGAGCATTGATCTGATCATTGACTGAAAAATTGTTTGAGAAGAGATGTATTTATTTTTCCACTTAAATGATTTATCAGGCCGTACTAAATAATACTGTATTATGGAGTTACATTAGTATGTTAGGGTGAACATCACTTATTATAGGAGTCAGTATTAATCAGGACATCGTGTGTTATTGCGTTTTCCTCTTGACTGAACCTTCGCACGTCTTGACAATATTATTAATATAGTATGACGATTGACGACGCGGTCGCGACGTACCTACCTATAAGGCAAGAATTTTAAGAAATTTTCGTACGTTTCTCACAAATACAATTGTATTCGTAGAAAGCGCTTTATGCCTACATAAAATAATTACTTACCTAATTATTGCAATTAAAGTTTTCGACATAGACGCGGATTATTTCTACTTAGGTATAAGGGGAAATATTAACTGGTTTCCTCGCTTCACAAAAATGCCTTTAGCCTTGCACGTGCACCATCTTTGTCACATTTTTGTTATTAGATTACATCCATACTAATACTTAATATAATGCGAAATTTAACAACAGGGTCTGCTTGCTGTCTTCACGCCAAATCCGTTGATTCAGTTTAGATGAAATATGGGTTTTACTACCACAAATTGAGATCCTGAACAGTGTTTAATCCTAGGAATGAAAAGAAAATTTTAACTTGTTTTTTTTTATGCGTAGATGGTATAAAGGCATAATATACTTAAAGCTACAACCCACTAATGGCCCACTACTGACCACGGGTCTCTCGTCATTACTGAGGAGGCCTAGAGCATACTCCATCACGCTGCTGTAATGCGGATTGGTGGACGGGTTAGTGGCCAACCCAGTGTCGAAAGTTTTCAACCTGCCCGAAGGCCTCTGACATGGCTTAACAACTGTTATCAATCGATAACAACCGGGACCGACGACTTTACGTGCCCTCCGAAGCACGAAAGCGCTCAAGAAATTTTTACCACTAGCGGTCACCCATCCGACTACCGACCGCGCCCGCTGTTGCTTAACTTTGTCGATCGCTTAGGATCGACGCAAGCCGCCGCGCCGGGCTATGAGCGCTTCAATATAATAAGTACCTACTTAAATCTACCATAATTTACGACGACGCGGCGACGAAAAGTTTTTATTTGAGACATTAGTTGAACAAACACAAGGGCGCGAGGTTCGCCAATGTTATAGTAGAGTCGCCGAGTATATGGAATTGCCACTCCCCGCCAAAACCAAACTTGTTACCTGTACTCAAAGTTCAATTTAGCTTGTCACAAAAATTTACTGAGGACATTTTTAGATAACGCCGTCAATCTTAAATAAACCTTAAATCGCATTGGCGGAACGCTGGCGTTTGTGTGCCATGCAATAATAACAAATGCCAGATCGAATTCAAACGGATTATAGAAGTAAATAGAACCCCATTTCATGAAGCGCGTTATTCAACGCCGTTCCTGCATGGCGCCGTTGTAGACGGTGTACTCAAATTGAAGGAATTCCCGCAAATCGATAGACAGCGGACGAAAGGTCGGGCCTCGGTTTCAATTTAAATGTCCTTAGAATCACGCCGGGTGATTTATGTAACTCCTGTCGTTCTAGAAACATGGTATAAAATGTTAATTAAACCAACAGTTTAGCATTCATTTTATAACTGGTAGATACGCGTACGAAATAACGTTCTCGATAGTTAATTGAATCAGGCGTTGCTTTGCGGAACTCCATTATTATTAGTACCATCATACCATACCATGACCCAACTCACCTCACCACCGACCATATATTCTTTTTGGTTAATTTTGTATTACGTGTGGGGTGTATTTGCAAGAATAAATCATATTTCTTTCTTTCTTTCTTTCTTCTTTCATATAGGCTATAGGGTCCAAGATTGGCCAGAGCAGCAGTGGGTTAGGTAATTAACGGTTAAAAGATTTGTTACGTGAACCTTCAGTCTTCAGTTCCTAAGGTGACACTCTATTTTCTCAACCTTGCTATAGATTAATGTTAACAGTTTTTTTAAAGTCAGATATGCCTCTTAGAATTGTTTAAATTCAAATAGCTAATTATACTGACTACGGTTGAAAAAATCCAAACTTTTTAAATATTCACTCAAATTAATTAGACGTCAACAGATCTGCATTATATTGGGCTGGTATTATTGTCTCTTTATTCAGTGATTCTTGAAGCCTTGGTCTCGGAGCCACTCGCAATAGACGGCTGAGAGAGCTCCCAACCACCCACTTACAGTTACAGTAGTCCGTGACAACACGCAACCTACATTTATCAGAAATGTTTCAAAGAAAATATTTTAGTAGGTAGGTACTTTACTCAAACAACCTTTAACGTAGTATTTTGGGCGAAATCAGTTTTAAGAATGGTATAATTCTCCATGCTAAAATGTCTACGTACATAACCTACCTAATAGCTATTAATAATATTTAATTCTATTTTTATATCTATACAATTTAAATAGATATATTATTATTTTTTAATACTATTTATTAGGTCTCACTCGTGGGCATTTAAAAAAAATAATTCCTTTTTTCTTGTTATTAGTGTTGTGTCATTCATGGTTGACCGATGCACCTTGGAAAAGTATAGATAGGACTCCTACTCGTATACTGTGACCTTGGACTGCCAGCATAAACTTCGGATCGTAATTAGATATAAGACAAAACTCAAACTTGACATTCTTTCATTCCACATTCAAACTAATTTTATTTTTTACTGACTAATAACTTTATACTTCAAATACTAAATTAATAGGTATTGTAAGCGTTTTCGTGACTTTTGTTACTTTTACTAAGTACTAAGAAATTTGGATTTTTAACTATGTAAGGCAAATAAAGTTTGAATTCAAAATTTACCCAGTTTTTCCAAGCTTCAAACCGAATGGGGGCACCAACGTGAGGTTTTTAGAACACTGCGTATTCAAAGTCAAACTGCCATGTCAAATGAAATAGAGCGGTTCTTGTCGCTGCTTTATAATGAAACATATATTTTTATGTATTTTACAATACATTACAACATAATTAAGTAGATACAATAAATAAATAATATACTACTACTTATATTCTATATTCATAGCCCTACACTAGGATTCTCTGTCGTGGACAGACTAATCACAAAGACTAGAACACATCTAGACCAAGAACAGAAAAAACTCATCATTCCCTTTTCCCAACAGCAAACCCTAGTGGTTACCGTAGCATAGGTACTTTTATTCTAGGTCGATAAAATGTTAAAACGCTAAAATTACCCTTGGCTTTATAGTTTCCTGTCGTGCCACGCATACATTTCTGTTATTTCAACCTTTGTGAATGAATTTCTTGGAAATGTGTGATTAATTGTAAATATTGGACTGAATTAAGAAAGGGCAGGACTGTGGGTTAGTTACGTGGCTGGTACCACTACGTGGTAAAACTACTTGAGGAAACAGGTATTTAAAAATATATATTATAAAGTACTTAAAAGCTTATATTTTTTCCGAATGGTGCAATGGTTAACACGCCGGATTTTGTTCCAAGGGTCCTATTCCCAGTGAGGCGGCTATTTCAATAATGAGTTTAAATTCCGTTCTTGGTCTGGGTGTGTGTCCTTGTCTTGTGTGTTGTCAATGTCAATTTTCTTACAGACAGGATTTCGAAATAACCAAAACATCGATAGAATATAATCATTTATTTACATAAAATTGGCAGTCAAAGTTGTACATGATATCAAAATAATGAAATATTTAGACACATGAGACAATTACAAAGGATATATAATTTACTACATAAATATATTTTAACTACATTTATTTATTTTGATAATATTGAAGGCGTTTATGGTATTCAAAGTCGAAGTAAGTGTGCCTTGAAAGCATCATAGCAAAGTTTTTTTATAAGGTAGGTATAGTACGAGTATAAGTTACATAATTAGTATTATAATGTTATAGGTACACCTTATTTTACCATACCATAAAGAGATTTTTAGCGCTACCTTTACCTATTATACAATCGATTCTTATTAAGTAAATGCTTTGGAACAACAAACAGAACCACTATTCATGCTTAAAATTATTTTTACCGACCAATATGAGTTATATTTACAACTATTAACTTTTATTTTGTTGTATATTGTATAAATCTAAGTGATAAAGGTAAGTATCTGACAAAAACAATATTTGTATGAATTCGTAATATTTGAAAGGTTCCTTATATTCCTCTAATGGGGTTACAGAGCTATTCCTAACATGTAAGAACAATTTAGAAGAAAATTATTTATCACAAGACTAAAAAACTCACAAGAAACTAAATCTTTTGAACATTACATATGGATGACAACAAGAAAACTCCGTATTTTAAAGTACATTCCATGTCAATGACCTAAAATATGTAGACTAGTTCTTTTCATTGTTATTACAGAGCAGGGTCCACTTTATTAGAATGTTTTGTTGTCTGAACACTGCAGTCAACTCCATGCACCCTTGAGAACAAAGTACAAACATCAATCTTAATAATTAAAAGAACTGTGACCAGTACTATATACGTGTATTCATAGAAATTTTGCAAGAGCGAACGCGACCTTATTTAAAAAATGTGTACCTATATGGTGAACAAGTTGTAAAAAGGTTCGTTTATATACATAAGATAGGTGGAGTATGAGTGGAGTATGGGTAGGTAATGAAATTAAACTTTTTTGTAAGTTTAAAACGAGCGTTTTCATAAGTTGGAGAGTCTTCTCATTATAACCTTATGAAAATAATGAATTGGGATGCGAAGTTTTAGGTAAATAAATTTGAGCTAGTTGCAATTTGCCTGAGTCATTATCGATAAAACGTTCTCCTAAAACTAACATTTCATAAACCACCAAAAAGTATAGATTTAAAATGTTCGGTCAATGCATTCGCTCTGTGCATTTCTTTTTATCTATGAATACATTTGTTAAAACTAAATATGACTACATAAACACCTTTTATCATAATAATAATATCTCAAAGTATCTGAGATTTAGATGTCGCAACACCAACTTCAGAAGTAAATTATTAATTTTAAATTAACTTCTACATCATGGCACTTGCTTGAAAAGAGAATACTTAGTATCCTAAATACATGCGTTTAACGCGAACTAAATCTAATATTTAAAAGTAAATCCTCGGCCACTTTATTTAATTTTAAATTCATAGTTACACACCATATTATTTGAATACATAAACAATTTAAAAATCACTGTCGTCTTTCAAATTATAGTCATAAAATAATGAAAACATTTTCCTTTAAGTGACTCTAATATACGATTAAAAATGGCGCTTTTCTTAATAAGCTTCTAAGGACTGTAGAAGTATAAGAGTTCACACCAAAACTTTAGGCACCTACGTACAATCGTAACATACATAGTTACACTTTCTTACTTTATATTTAACAAATAAACATCAATTCATCCATTCCATTAATAATTTTCGTACGGTTTTTGGTATTTTGACGTGACAACGTCTTATAAATTGGTTTGCCGGGAGGCACTTCAAGAAACTGCGTTAGTAAGCTCCGCTCACGTTCCTTGGTAACAGTGTACAGAAAATGGTACAGCGCCATCTATGATTAAGTAGAGTAACTAGTTTGTTACCTCACTTAGTTGTGACTAATGGTTAATGGTCTAACGGTTAGCAGCGCTAGATGGCGGATGGTGTTATAATGTTTTAAATATAATTCTTTGTATACGTTTACCCCATGAAGATACGGGAACGCAGGGTCAACTTCACAAATAACCACAACTGCTTGCAAACCCAAAATAGCAGTTTATTATAAAACCAAAGAAGTCGACACATTGCCCTTTAAAAATTTTTCTCTTATATAAACTCCACGTTACACTCGTTAGCGCGTTTCACAAATTGGTACAATGCCATCTTGTTTACAAGTGAGGAACTATTTAACAAAAATAAAACATTAAACTTAAATTGCTTCCGCCTTCACATGACGGTTAGACAGTATAAATAAATGTTTTAAATTGTTACTATTATTTCATCCTTCTTCCTACTATACGAATGAATATTCACATTAAAATTACCACTTAAAGTCGTTGTCACGTAAAACTTTCGCCCGTATACCGACGTTACAGGCAACCAATTTTTTTCTTATATATTTTTTTAGTTGTGGCTAAGGTTTGCGTTTGTAACGCAACTAAACGATAACTTGTACCTACAAATAAATTTATTTTCAGTCAGTCACTGAACCGTAAAGGTAAACAATACATGGTATAAAAATTAAATTATTCTACAGTTTTGTAACTAAAGATATTGACAATATGATACCTATTCTAAAAACTAAGAAATAAATGAAAATACATTTTACGTATATCACACGGCTTACCTCACGTTACTATTTTGTCGGATTCGCCCGACTAGTTTCGAACCAATTCCGAGGTTCGTCATCAGGAGCCACCGGCGACGAGAGCTCGCTTGTGACTCACATCCGACAAAATAGTAACGTGAGGTAAGCCGTGTGATATACGTAAAATGTATTCAAACACTCACGAATCATTCAGTGCTAAATGAAAATATTTGTGCTGTAAGTGAAGTAGTGAGCAACGATGGTGACGGGAAATTGCAACGTATGGAAGCTTGCTCGTATACACGTAACGAGTGCCGTACGATATAAACTGTAATGAAACCGCACAGCGCAGCATTCGAGATATTATTTAGACACCGTAAATGAAAAAAAATACAAACGAAAAAACAGATGCAACGACAAAATTAACAAGTAACAAAAGCCGTCAGGCTTAACTCTCGGATTAGAATAACTCTGAGTTCATTAAAGATTGTTGTTTAACATTCCTTTTGACCTATCTCGATCATCTTTAGAGCACACATGCCATGCGTTGTTTAGGATATAAACCCTGGTAAATCAGCTATCGCGCCTTGAACGTAACGCTAACCTTCACAGTATTATACCTACTCGTAGTTATGTGCTACATCCGAGAAAAACAAAAACTATTTCCAGTCAACATTATCAGGGCTGTCCCTTATTTACCGGCACTGTTTGCATTTCCGTCTAGGCCAAGGTATTATGACGTCACCGCTTAGTATTATCTGTTGATTTCTTCGTACATACAAGCACAAACAAAGATCTTATGATCTAGAGATCCATACTGAAGGTCTCCTGTGACTCATCAAAGGAGATGGAATTCGAGCGGGGTTTGGACGCGGGTTTCACCTGCGCCGGTGAGGCGGCCCCAGGGTTCTTCAGCAACGCTGCAGGCAAGGCACACTTGGGCGGCGTCCTTGAGATCGGTGACTCCCTCAGAGACATCATGAAAGACCTCTCGTAAACTATCCGGGTGCCTGGAAAGAAAAAGGAAAAATGTAAGTCAAACATAAACCTTTTTATATAATCTTTTTATTTATGTCGAATAATTTTGATTAACGGACCTATGAGGTGAATTTAGAAGGACGATGGTATCTATTCAGGCATTACACAAAAAATTATCTTCATGCGAAAGTGACTACGGTTATAAGCAGCTTTGTATGGAGCCTAGTAATCTTCAATAAAATGACATGTATTGTATCAAAAACTTTACTGAGATCAAAGTAAAAGATACATAGAACTCTATCCATTCCAGACTTAACACCTTAGAAACTCTACGTACTCTATTATAAACGAAGGTATTGTTTGGTATAATTTTCTTATATTATACCTTGTATTTATCGATTAATGATCTAATAACGAAAAATGTGTAGATTATTACGATTACGAAATACACGCATATCCATAATTAATTGCGGAAATAGCAAAAACTCAGAATAAAGTCGCGTTGGATCTATTCCAACCACTCGAATAAACTACAATTGAAACGGTTGTCGAATAACAAGTTGCATCATCTGAAGCTGTTATTGATATTTAAATATACAATGACCGGAGATCGATAAATGTTCGAGGCGCAGTTGTTCGACACCGGCTCACCGGCTCTCATTTCCGAGGCTTACATTTTCGTGTTTTAAGTTGTAGGTAATTTTACCTTAACAGCAATGAACATAAGCCGTGTTTTCGTAGCTTTTGCGGGAAGGGACTATATAGGGTTGTCACCGTGAAAAGTTAAATAACACGTAATATGGTAATTTAATTTGTTTAAAAATAGTACATTATGATACAAGTGTGCGAAGTTGGTCATTACAGTCGAGGCGGTATTGAGCCCGAGCCGCAAGGCGAGGGCTGTAAATAGAGCCAAGACTGTAATGAACAAAGCACACGCGTATCATACGACGTTTTTCAACACACTTGCGAGGAAAAAAACAATTAGGTATCGACATTTTTCAGTCACAAATCAGCAAATTATAAACTAACAAATGTTTGCACAAAATGGCGCGGTTTATTTTTTCGCGCGCCGTATCTTTGGTTGAATAACTATGCGCGCGCAGGTTAAGTCCAAGGCACCGAACATTCAGTCACAATATATTAAACTAAATAATTATGTATTTCTAATAAGAATTTACGGTAATTAATGATTTAAAATATTGTATTTTTTAAATGCTTTAATAGATAATTAGATGAAGTATAGTCTTATCTTATCAGATTTTGACTAAGTACAACAAGTTTATTTATTTACAAAATAATAAATCTTTTGGTAACAACCTCTTTACGGATATTAAAAAAAAAGTGGAATAAGAAAAACACTAGTGCGGTAATGAAAAGTAAAACGCACTAGTGCGTAATAAACCGCATTCCGGGCGTAAGACTAAAGAAAAAATAGCAACTTTACGAGCAAGTGTGTTGAAATAGTACATTATGATACAAGTGTGCGAAGTTGGTCATTACAGTCGAGGCGGTATTGAGCCCGAGCCGCAAGGCGAGGGCTGTAATAGAGCCAAGACTGTAATGAACAAAGCACACGCGTATCATACGACGTTTTTCAACACACTTGCGAGGAAAAAAACAATTAGGTATCGACATTTTTCAGTCACAAATCAGCAAATTATAAACGAACAAATGTTTGCACAAAATGGCGCGGTTTATTTTTTCGCGCGCCGTATCTTTGGTTGAATAACTATGCGCGCGCAGGTTAAGTCCAAGGCACCGAACATTCAGCCACAATATATTAAACTAAATAATTATGTATTTCTAATAAGAATTTACGGTAATTAATGATTTAAAATATTGTATTTTTTAAATGCTTTAATAGATAATTAGATGAAGTATAATCTTATCTTATCAGATTTTGACTAAGTACAACAAGTTTATTTATTTACAAAATAACAAATCTTTTGGTAACAACCTCTTTACGGATATTAAAAAAAAGTGGAATAAGAAAAACACTAGTGCGGTAATGAAAAGTAAAACGCACTAGTGTGTAATAAACCGCATTCCGGGCGTAAGACTAAAGAAAAAATATCAACTTTACGAGCAAGTGTGTTGAAAAAAGTATGAACAAAACTTGCCCGGGTTCACGACTGTCACTTGAAAACAGGGTGACAGATAACACCAGATAACAACAGATAATATTGTAACGGAGGAATTTTATACCTATCTTTAAAGAAATAAAAAAACGAAACCAGAACGATCAGCAGAAGTTAGTATTAGGGCGTAGTGAGCTGACAAGGCGAGAACATGTGATGATCAGGAAGGCTTTAGAAAATTAGAATTTTATACATTGTTTATACGACTTGTAGATTACATAGGTCAATCTGTTGAATATTAAGGTTTGTTAACTTGCAGCCTTTTAGTTTATAAAATACTCATTAATTTTCAAACTAATATTCACTCAAATTACATTTCACGCCTCACAAAGCGGCAATGCAGCTTAATAATATTTTGTTGTCCATACAAATAATTCGATTGCGAAGCTTGGCAGGGATATTTTGGCATTCGCCAGCCCTAACAAGCACTCGTTATCGTTGAACAGTTGAAGGTTATGTGTTTTTACCCAAGTGCCTACTTAATGTTTTAGGTTTTATGGTACTAATTACAAAATTTAAAAAGCGCCGAAATTACGTTCAAATATATGCAAAGACTATAGAATTGCTTCTTGATTTAATTAAAATTAACCTAAGTAGCTTTAATTAATGTCAGTGAAATATTATTTTAAAGCTCTATATATTGTAAGTACCTAATGATTTTAAAAGGCAAATGAAGAGTATTTACAAACCTTACAAAAAAGAGTTACTGCCTATGTCTGTCTTACTTTACTTTTAATCAAGCATAATCATTATTAAAGAAATCGCCTTTTACTGTTTTCACAACTAGCATCTTGTTGGTATCATCTTGTTTGTGGTGCAAAAGGTTTCCTGCAATAGAACGTTGAATAGCGATAGGTAAGGCCGCTTTTTTTCAGATTTCTGAAAATCTGAAATTCATTCCCTCGTGTGTGGAATCTTGTGATGTTGTGTATGTACAAGTTGTACAACACATCCACAGACATCTGCATTCACCCCAGACTAGAGGCCTAATAAAAATGCAAGTATTTCTGCATTAAGTCTGAGAATGTACGTCCTTACACTTAGCTCGTAGGTATTAAGCTTTTCTCTACATTGTCTCAAGATACAATACAATTATACACTTATCGCTTGAAACAATAGCCGTGGAGAGCCGAGCCGAGGTGAAGGCTACAGAACAGTACAATTCTCGTGCCTTTCTTATTTCTGATAGGTATTGTCCTAAAATGCTAAAGTTCAAATGAAAACTTATTATAAACTTGTACTTATGTAGAAATACATAGGTAATGTACAGATTATATCTAGAAAGATTAAAATCTTTGTAATTAAAAAAATATATTTTGACTTAGTAGCAATGAATTTAAGCTCTACAGAATAAAATCATTTTTAAAAGTGAATGAATGTGTATTTCTGCCTTCTAATATGTATGTATTTCTAATTAAGTTACTTTGTGACCCCAAATAGCAAACATTAACCAATCGATGACTTCGTAGCCTCGTAGAATGACCGTGCCTGCGAAGCAAGGGGTTCAATTCCCGGTCGGGGTAAATATTCATGAACAGATAAATGTTCCTCCTCGGTTCATGGGGATTAGTGATATGTTTCTGATGATCCGTGAGTCGTGACGGCCTGTGCGGTGTAATGGCTACCACGCCGGGTCGCCGTTCGAAAGGTCATGGGTTTGATTCTCAGTGAGAAATTTAAATAATGAACTTGGATTCCCGTTCTGGGGCTGGGTGTGTCCTTATCCTATAAGCTGTCGGGTCGTCAACATTTGTAGGTCAATAAAATTATTGAAGGACCGCTAAGTGCTTTTCACATCTAGTTATACAAGGATAGGTTAATAAATTTATAATAAAATCCCTAAAGAGGTAGGTCCCACAATACGATGTGAAATAGGGATGACAACTACTTATTTGTCGCTTTCATTAACGAGAACACATCAGAAGTGGTCGTATTAGTGATATGTTTACTAGTTAATGGATTCGTCATGTTTCGTTTACTTACTCTAACCTTGGTTTAATGACATAATCGTTTAGTTTGTTAGATAATAATATTAGTTATGAATTGCTTCGCTACTTTGTTACCTAGTGGGCTGGATTTCTGAAATGTAGACATTTTCATTCCATGACTTTTTTCCTCGACATGATGCACAGGTAAAAGAACCAGGATTAATGGATTTCTCCAGACAAATTATAACGATTATTTGGTTCTTCACTTTGTTATTTAAGTGCAAAAGGACACCTGTGAATTTTGGTAGATACGCAACAAAAATATTAAAAGATGTTTGGTTAAGATTCTATAAACCGAACCGGTTGAAATAAAACTAACACGAAATAAACTCAATCTTTCTACAGTGCTCTGTGAAAACCGCATCAATTTGAGCGGTCTCTGACAGTAGTCAAAATAAAAGTGCATACAAATTAACAAGAGACAAAAATTCTAAAACTCTTTGTTATGGAATCTTTTGCTTAATTTCTTTCAAATATCTTAAATGTGAAATGTGTAATGTGTTATGAACATCGATCAAAAAGATATCTCATGATACGTCAGACAATATGTCTTGTTAAAAGCTTTTCTGTTTTCCCATCCTTCATCCAGTTGGGTCACACGAGTAACCACCCACGCTTCGTTTCAGGAAACCTGTGTAGAGTATCGCTAGATAGCCTATCTACAGTCTTCCTAGTAATTTTGACGTGACAACGTCTTATAAATTGGTTTGCCGGGAGGCACTTCAAGAAACTGCGTTAGTAAGCTCCGCTCACGTTCCTTGGTAACAGTGTACAGAAAATGGTACAGCGCCATCTCTGGTTAAGTAGAGTAACTAGTTTGTTACCTCACTTACTGTTGTGACTAATGGTTAATGGTCTAACGGTTAGCAGCGCTAGATGGCGGATGGTGTTACAATGTTTTAAATATAATTCTTTGTATACGTTTACCCCATGAAGATACGGGAACGCAGGGTCAACTTCACAAATAACCACAACTGCTTGCAAACCCAAAATAGCAGTTTATTATAAAACCAAAGAAGTCGACACATTGCCCTCTACAAATTTTTCTCTTATATAAACTCCACGTTACACTCGTTAGCGCGTTTCACAAATTGGTACAATGCCATCTTGTTTACAAGTGAGGAACTATTTAACAAAAATAAAACATTAAACTTAAATTGCTTCCGCCTTCACATGACGGTTAGACAGTATAAATAAATGTTTTAAATTGTTACTATTATTTCATCCTTCTTCCTACTATACGAATGAATATTCACATTAAAATTATTTTACCACTTAAAGTCGTTGTCACGTAAAACTTTCGCCCGTATACCGATGTTACAGGCAACCAATTTTTTTTTTACTATAGTATATATACTTTATTATAGTAGCATAGGAGTAGACTAGTAAGAACGCTCTCGTTTTTTCGATCGAAAACGGGTGTTTGTTACATATCTGTTTTTAAATTTGAGCGACATCTGAAGTGTATTTTTTGAGTTATTCCAAATAATGCGTAATTAATCGACTTTGATTATGTAGATGATGTTTTTATTATTACTAGTCGGTGTTGAAGTCGCTTTGTTTTGTTTGTTAGAGTTATTATTGAGCTCCTTAACAGTAGGTACAGCACCACAGTCATAATTAGATATACCTATGCGTCTACTTCGCAAACTATATTATCTGCGCCTATTTAGCAAACTCAGAATACAATGCGTATTTTATTAACGCACAGTCTTACGCGCATTCCAAGGCCTCGTATGATTATTTCAGCCCACGCGCGGGTCGTTCACGCGTCTAATTTTATGCCCTAGCATTATTATTACTTCTGCTTGAACACTACAGTGGACATAATTGAACCAGTTTCTACTGGATATAACTAGAGGTTACTGAACTGGGAAAGGTAGATAATTGAATACAGTGGCCCCATTTAATTGACACATTTATGTCAAATACTCCATAGTAGAGCCACGTAGAGCTAGGTACTACCAAGTAGGCAAGTGCTACAATCATTCATTGTCACGTCATAATGTTCCGAATTTAGTCACGAATAATACTGGGTAGGGAACTTATTACTACTACTAGCTATCTACCTAATTAAAAGCTACTATTTACCATCGATCAAAGTATTAAATTCTAGATTGATGTTTTTAACACTCTGTGATAATCTTGACTTGTATGTTACATAAGTATGTAGGTAACGAAAACTTTCAGCCTAATTTTCACGAACTTCAAGAGAATTAACTAGAAAATTTGCACAAAGGTCAAGGGCCGATGCCAATAGGTATGGCTAAATAGCACGCCCAGAATTGACTCAAGACAAGGGAATTCCTCAACGTTTATGGGACAATGACTACATATTAAATTGCTTTGCTTTTATAGGTACCATAGTTAGCTTTATACAAGGATTTTTTACTTGTTCAAACTATTAATTTATGTGTTAATTAGGTACGAACTATACTGGTCGTCTCATTACAGCAATTAATTAATTAATTTTAAATTACGGTTCATAGCATAACCTGCATAACACATCACAGGTAATAATATTTTTTTTATTAAATTAATAACAAGAGTTGTGTATTTAATAACAATTCGAGACACCTAAACAGTGAACCACATCAACGCCGTAGTGTTATGTTTATGTAGGTTAATTACCTTTTAATTGATAGAATATAAGTATAATATATACCTTTTAATTGATAGAATATAAGTATTATATAGAATATAAGTATTGATAGAATGTAAGTTATGTTTTAATTGATAGAATATAATAATGTTAAGTACTTAGATACAATATTCGTAGACTTATATCTTAGTATGCATATAAAAGCGTTTACATAAATATTACAGACTGTGATTTTGGATTACATAAATAAAATAAATAAATTAAAAAAAAACTACAAATTCAATCCCTCATTATTCTCTGTCTCGCAAGGCCTCATTGCTTGGGTTTGGTTTTGGTTTGGATTTGCTTGTCTTTTTTTAAATTAATGATGATTTGACGACCCCATAACTTACGATTAGATTGATAAACCCATAACCGAAACTGTGAAACTAAGAATCTGGGATGGGTTTGGCACAGCCAGGGCGAACATTTATGTGTCATAAATTATTTAATAAAATGTTAGATCGCGGAAAAAGTCTGCGGTGGGCGGTCCACTGCATGAGTGTACCAGAATGACTGCTAACAGGCAAAAATGGCGAGAAATTGTGAAGAAAATTACATCTACCCGGAACATCACATGACGACCACGACCGCTCTGTCAAGAGCGTACCGACTGAGAAGAGAAGATCGCGGATCGCAGATGTTTATGAAATTGTATCCATGTCACCTTCGAAAAATGGAAATCTCCTGCAAAAGTTTTTAATCTTAACCTCTATCTATTAAGTACGTATGTTGATATTTTTCCTAGCAACTTGTACGTGCCTAATATCGCAAGCTACCTAATCACTAATCCGCCGGGCCGACAACACGTGTGAGTTACGTAACCGTTATCAAAACACCAAAACGAAAACAAAGTTTTAAAAATGGAACAAGTTGAAGAATTCTTTTTAATTTTAAGTTCTCGGCCATACTCTCCGCCTCTTTATATTCGGTATCCCTGGCCCCATTCGGGCTGACATTTTTAGCTTTAGGTTAGGTTAGTATTTATGGAACGAATCCACGTGCTTTTCTATTTACACTCATTTAATGCCTAAGACGTGTATTTTTTGTTTATATTTTTTGTGTGTTTGTAATTATTTTAATTATCCTAAAATTTGTATGCTTTGATAAAATAATTAAATTAAGTAACTTAGTTAAAATTAATTATGTAGTTGAAATGATTACCTTTCAATTATGACTTTGATTTTTTTGCAATTATTTAAATCTCTTTTGAAAATAACGATCATCATTTACACGCACTTTCTGATCTTAGATTGAAAATAATTTTGATAACACCTTGTCTGTCTTGAACTTTCCGGGCAGCGATATCTGCCACTAATATTAATTGATGAAAATAACATTCACATAAAAAATTGTTGTTTCGCAGTGTGTCAAGGACAGTTCTAAAATAATTTTCAACTTCTAACTTCCTTACAAAAGCTTACTTCCTTGTTTTTTAATTATATAATTAAATTTAATTACATTAGATATTTAATTTAAAAACTGTAGCAAACAATAGGTACCTCCGGGAGTCGTGGAATATATGGTACCACCAGGCGTGCTGGAGTAGACATCGGGCATCATAGCAGGGTCTGTGATGAGGACCCGTCTCGTAGGAATAGCCTGGCTGCCGGTGGCCTGCCTCGCAATCGGTGACGCTGACATTCTGAACTTTATTTCCAAATACTTAGCGTACAATCACAATCACTGTCACTATAGCAGGTCGGAGTAGCAAAGAGGCAAAGAGCAAAGACTGAGCCGAGTTTAACAGCCACCTAAAATAAATACGTTCGGGCGAGGCACACGGACACGCACACAGACGCATGTCGATGTAAACATGCCTCACACTTGGGTGCTGGTAACATCAAAACATTTATAGATAACGCGGCGTGTTGCTGGGCTTTTCTTGCCTCGTACTTTTACCGCTCACTGAGGTAAAAGCCGTCATTAAAAACCTTGAAATGGATTTTGATAGGCACTTTAAAGCTCTTTCAGGAAGACGACATACATACAATAATGGGAAATTTGCAGCTGAATAAAAAAATTGCAAATCTTACTTTTCTTTCTTAAAGTAAGTAAGAGAAGTAAGAGAAAATGTGGATTAGCTATCACAAGTCACAAAAAGGTGCTTTTTTATAAGTGACCTTAACCTTGTAAGTCCACCACTATGTACAACCCAGCATGACCAACCTGGGTGGTACGCAAGTCGGCGATTTCGAAAAAACTGTTCAGCAAATCTACTAACAAGAGCAGTTGACCTTTCCTTACATCCTAAGATTATCCTCCCATCAAGATCCAAGAAAAACATAAATACTTAAATAATAAATAATATCACAACTAATAGGTATAATAAACAACTTCTCCCACGTGGAAGTTATTCTTTGACTTGCACATTATCAACTTTGCTATCTGAGCCATTCACGTGCGTTCAAATTACACACACTTGCACACAATATAAATGCGCAGTTTTAAGTTTAGTCGTAGCGCTGATATATAACCACTAAAGCGGTTTAATACACTCCATCATGGTATTCATGGTAGATAAACCATATTATTATGAATGTTGATAAACTGTCAGAATAGGTAACATCAAAATGATTTGAGGAGATAAAAATGTCTACACGTTTAATCTTTGACACTCTTTTGCGTTTCATTTTTAAGAAAATTATCCTGGGCCTTGCATAATTTTTACCGGGGATACGACTAAACAATGAATAATTCTAATAATAATGCCATCGAGGTCCGAACTCAGAATTCAGAATTTTATATAATGTATTTTTCACCAGAGGTTCTCAAACATATTTCTCCTACCGCCCACTTTGAAAGTCAATTATTTTTCAGGCCCCCAATTGTTACTTTACTCAAATTGTTCGCTGACTCAAAACATAAAAAACTACCTTTTTAAGGGCTCTTTACCGCCTCTGACTGACGGACTGAGCTGTTTCATAAAATTTTGACGTGTCCCAATTGTTTGTCAACATTGTTGATTCATCATACCAGATAACGATTTTATCAACGAAGTTTGCTAATTTCGTGAAAGGTGTTAAATTTATTTTATTTATTTATTTAGTTAATTAGTTTATTTATTAATTGACATTCTCATACATTTTACAGGTTTTAATGTATTTTTTTAGTAATTAAAATAATGAACACAATTAACTTTATCCTTTACAGTGGTTTTATTTGTAAATTAAATAGTTAGCTAATTTCTTTTTAGATAATTCAATATATTTTTAAATAGGTACTTTATTTGAAATTTAATTATTCTATCAAAATAGGATAAAATATCCTTCCAAATAAAAAAAACATTATTTATTTCGATCGTGTTAAGTTTCCTCAAAATGGTGCCGGGTGCAAAATAAAATGGCGTCACGTGTCAGTGAGATCCGGAAGTGTTGTTTGATCGTATTTTAAAAGCAAATGTGAGGAAATTAAATCAAATTGCTTTGTATCACATTAAGTATCTTAATTTAAACTAGTGCAACATTCGGTTTTATTATGAGCTTGACCATGACTTTATGTTAGTAGTTAATCGGAATCTGAATGTTACCTATATCCATCTAGATTGCTATGGGAGAGCTTATAGTGGCTGCGCATGCGCAAAAGTTCTATATTTAATGTAATTAAAACAAATGTTAAGCACTAAGTATTATGTTTTTCTAAAACAAAGTGACAATTTCTAACATGTTTTAAAACAACCAATGGACGTTATAAAAACATCACAGGCACAACGCTCAAAATGACTCCTTGAGAATGATTAAAGCGTTTTCATCCCTTATCTCTTCGTTCCCGTAGTATTAGTATCTCTGTGCGAAAGGTTACCTTCAAATTAAACTGCATGTCCAAGTTAAAGATTACATTGCATGTCATACACAGGTATTTTTATTGGTTTTGTGTCAGTATGTACTTGACTAAAATCCCAACTGACAATGTTTACTTAGTGATGTGTTGTGTGGTAGAGTGCACTTACTTCGTAGCATTAGCGAACTATTCACGTCGTACGAGACTACTGACGCCAATTTATTCTAGTCCTTCGTGGAACGCATAATAATTATGACGAATCGAAATGCAACTTGTTTACAAAAACATGACAATAAAAACGCTTATTAAAATAATAGGTAAACAAGTATCTCTACCTTGTTTACTTTTTATCGGTTTCAACTATAAAATCCATTCCTTAGCTACAGAGACATATGAACTAGCTTAGTACCTAACCTACGTAAGTATTCAAGTTTCATGTCACTTTGTTGCCGAGCGAGAATTATCGAAGCTTCGTACCTACGTTATCGACGCAAACGCGACGCATTTCTTGTACACATAATCGAACAAGACACACTGCCAATACTAGACATTCATTAGGCCAAAAACAATCTTGAGTGTACACAGTAAAATATATTTTACAGTGTCACGATATCAATATTTTGGACAGACTTTAATGTGCGTGTTTATACTCTGCAAATATAATTGACCTTGATCTTTCTGCAATAAAAAACACGTTCCAGCACAGCGACATTACATAACATTGAATTTGATTCAACAGATCCGGACGAATATTAGCGAGCGCATTAAATTTTGTAGTCGATTCAGCCGGTTCAGAGTTATTCAGAAAACAAAAATATGAATTTATGAATGTGAAAGAATTCATACAGACTTACCTGATATAAGGTGCTAGAGCAATATGGTAGAGTTGCAGCGAAGTGTATGGTAGAGCGGCAGAGAGAGTTTGGTTTGGTTTAAGAGAGTTTTTTAGACTCTACTCCACGTATTATATTATATTACATATGCGTGGAAGATACCAATTTTCTCTTTAAGACTTCCCTTAGTCAGTCATTCATTGTCAAATGTTAAAAAATTTAGCAGAAAAACTTATAAAATCCTTTCTTCTGCGTTTTCTCGCCAACTATGTAGATAAAAATTATTGTACTTAATTATTATTAACATCGGTCCTGGCATCATTAACTGCCATGCAAAAACGCTTTTGTTAATAGTAAGAAATGCCGCCTTTTGCTGAATTGCACCTTTACAATAATAATCATACTCTTCACATGTAGCTCTACATCTCGATTAAAGACTAAAGTATTCTACGTGTACTTAATCGATTTTGAAGATTCGGCTTTTTAATTAAACATCAGTCTTCATTTTTTTTCTTCATTTTACTTCATAATCGCAACAGTAATTTTATTAAATTCTAATTATTGATAGCCTACATTAATTAATGCCTTAATACTTATTATAACATTCCAAACCATTACACAACCACTTTATCTATCGTTCTAATTTTCCTTAAGTAGGTGTTACTGATACTGTTGCCCTCGGATTCTAATCTGCACTTGGAATTACGAGATCTGTCATAATTTCCTACGACCACTTCGTTACCTGTCGTAATCTTAAACAATGCCTATACTTTAGACACCGAGAATAAGGAATTGTCACTTCTCGATAAAAACAATCTTACTACGAGTTCACACAGTTCAATTTAGCTTGTAAGCAAAATTTACTTAATTCATTTTCAATTCTCGCCGTCAATTTACAATGAACCTTAATCCATGGACGGAAAGCGGGTATTTGTGTGAGTTGCCTTTAAAACAAATTTCATATCGAACCCCAATAGAGTACTTAGATATAGTTCATAAATTCTCATTACGTTACTCGATCAGAACCCGCTTACGAAGTAGGAATTCCAATCCAATAAAACACCGAGAATGGCGAGATATTACGTTTATTTAAGAGGTATGCAGCGTAGGTATGGCCAGTGACGGAAACGCTTTATCGATCGCTTCTCCAGGCCAGACTATACCTATTGTATTGTATATCACATTTTGTCAGCGACGACAAATACAAAAACTTTAAAAAGCTCCCAATGCCTTTTTAAAATTTTCGTATTCGAAATTGAAATCGAAAACCATAGGCACTCTCTCCCCGTTTCTCTTTAACACAAAACTAAAACTATTGTATGGAATTACGCCTTATGCCTACCAACATGGATGTAGAAAGTCAAGATGGGCCCGTAACATACATAAGGCGCACGACGAGTGGTCAACATTAGGTTGTGTGATTGAGTGATTGATCAAGTCAGTCTGTTGTAGACAGCAGCGAGTTACACATCTTCCTTACGCAAAATTGATTTCAGTAATTACGTCCGCAAATGTAGAAAATAGGGCTTCCTGTGCCTTCAAAAATATTCTTTCAATTCAAGAAACACAAATAAAGTCCAAAGGAATCACATTTCATTATGGAAACATTGAATTGTAAATTATTTTCACTATTTCTAAAATAATAACTTTATTAAAATGGCGCGTGACATATGTAAGAGTGACAGAGACAGCACTACTAAAACTTCCAAACACGGAAGCGAGATATCACTATGTAATCTGTTCGTTTTCAAATATAGTAACAAAATTCCATTGCGCCAACTTCACGCACAAACCGATTCAATTCAAAATTGGATTGTTACAATTTGACACACATTCGAACGTGCAAGGCCGGTCTATATTTATGTATGTCTATGCCTACCAAAATGTTGATGATTTTCCAGTACCCTCTTCATGCTAGGAAAACCATGAAAAATATTTACTCTAACACATTACAAAATATCAAGAGTTATTGCGTAATATATTGTAGGAGTAGTTATTTTTTACTTCTTATTACAAATCGTTAGGTAGGTTCTTGTTACACATAGGTAGGTACGTTATAATCCTTAAGGGATACTAACAAAACTGACCTGTTTGGTTAATGGTGTGCTACGTATTTATAAATAAGTGTGACCAACGGAGCCTCGTAAAGCTAATAATAATCTGCGTATTTATATTTAAATTTAACAGGACAACCCACGCAGTAACTATTAAACACATCCCTATCTTATTAATAGCTTCAATTATTATGTAAATAACTCCAATTAGTTGTAAGTTTATATTGTAAACGCAATAAATTATAAAGGGGACTAGTGAACTAGGAACGCACCTTGATTCATAGATACTAAAATATACAACATACTAAACAACTGAATATTTTATCCAAAGTTCCATTCACCTGAACTGAACTTTCATAATAGATCACTATGTCCTTTGACGTTGAAAAAAACCGGCCACATGCGAGTCGGACTCGCGTACGAAGGGTTCCGTACCATTATGTATAAAAACGCCAAAAAAATCTGGTCTGTTGTTTATATGCCTCACTTAAATATTTGTTTTATTGTAGCTCCATATTACGCCCAACGCCATCTCTTGGACCGAATGGTAACTAAACTTATGTCGAATGTATGGGCACCCACTTAAATATTTATTTTATTCTGTTTTTAGTATTTGTTGTTGTAGCGGCAACAGAAATACATCATCTGTGAAAATTTCAACTGTGTAACTATTACGGTTCATGAGATACAGCCTGGTGACAGACGGACGGACGGACGGACGGACGGACGGACGGACGGACGGACGGACAGCGAAGTCTCAGTAATAGGGTCCCGTTTTACCCTTTGGAACCCTAAAAAGACCTCGATGAGTGTACCCAATAATACCCAATATGCGATTGAACAAAAAGGTACGGTTGTATGTGGCACAAAAACAATTCGTCCTGCAGTTCTTTTTTGTCATAGAAAGACCGACACGCAATGCGGGACAGAAGATAGTATCATTCTATCACTTTTTTCATGTCACTGGCGTAAGTTGCTCCTTTTTTGGGAGTACTCTTAAGATGGCATCTATACGTCTTGTACTTACTCTTCTACGTCTTTGCTTCTGGCTTCTGTCAGAGACAATCGGACAGATATTATTTTAATTCCATATTATGTAAAGCGATTTGTAAATACTGCCTCTCTGACCTACGTATAAATATTCAAGTAAGTAAGTACCTACCTATTAAAATTCAAAGCCAGATTAATAACCTCCACTTTATATTCAAGTGTACAAAATAATACAAAATATAACCTGTGCCTAGGTAGTAAATTGTGGTGTCTACAATTTTGAAATAAGGTACCATGGTAGGCAATTAAATAAGCTTTAGGATTACCTAACTATCAATGCATCAACTATTATTTGCCGTAAAAAGTAAATGACAAAAAATGGTTTTGTGGGATATCGATAAGAGATAGACATATACGACCATCACGGACTTTTCTGTAGACCTTTTCAAGGTGTACAATACTTAGTACATTATTTTTATAAATCCTGTAAGGTTAAGCCTGGGTACGCAATGTAAGCGGCAAGAAATGTAAGAATTTACGACACCACATTAGAAACCCTGAAAATAACAGTATTTCTCCATTATTTAATAGATGTTATTATACATAAAAACCTTCCTCTTGAATCACTCTACCTATTACAAAAAACCGCATCAAAATCCGTTGCGTAATTTTAAAGATTTAAGCATACAGACAAACAAACAGACAAAAATAGCGACTTTGTTTTATACTATGTAGTGATAGTGAAGTAAGTACCTACCTATTAAAATTCAAAGCCAGATTAATAACCTCCACTTTATATTCAAGTGTACAAAATAATACAAAATATAACCTGTGCCTAGGTAGTAAATTGTGGTGTCTACAATTTTGAAATAAGGTACCATGGTAGGCAATTAAATAAGCTTTAGGATTACCTAACTATCAATGCATCAACTATTATTTGCCGTAAAAAGTAAATGACAAAAAATGGTTTTGTGGGATATCGATAAGAGATAGACATATACCATCACGGACTTTTCTGTAGACCTTTTCAAGGTGTACAATACTTAGTACATTATTTTTATAAATCCTGTAAGGTTAAGCCTGCGTACGCAATGTAAGCGGCAAGAAATGTAAGAATTTACGACACCACATTAGAAACCCTGAAAATAACAGTATTTCTCCATTATTTAATAGATGTTATTATACATAAAAACCTTCCTCTTGAATCACTCTACCTATTACAAAAAACCGCATCAAAATCCGTTGCGTAATTTTAAAGATTTAAGCATACAGACAAACAAACAGACAAAAATAGCGACTGTTTTATACTATGTAGTGATGAAGGTATTATTATCCAACTGTACTGGTAGTAGTTGTCGTAAATCGGTATTATTATTATACCTACCTAACGACAACATTACCGGTAAAATCTTGCGATAACATGGTTTGGATTTTACTCAAAAGGTTAAGTGCATACCTACTTAACGCACCAACATAATACTTAATGAGTAGATAAGTGTTTACAAGACAATAAAATTGAATATTAGGTAAACTTTAGTGTCGATTATTTGACTTGGACTACGAAACAATATTTACATCCATATTAGACTTTCGTGTTCGGGCCAAATTAAGAGCCAGTATCTTCTTTCTGATCTCATACCTACATAATATGTGTCAATACTCTTAATTCTATGATAGTTAAATGAACGATTTCTAGCATATGTTAAAACATTACTTTTTTCACTGTATGAACGTGAAATGAATGAATTATATTTAACTATTTTATCTAACTGCATGAAAAATAACCTAAAAACTCGTTACAACCTTTCAACACAACGTGGTGGCAGACCGCGTGGTGCGCGATGTGTGTCACGGTATCGCGGTGTCGTGTCGCGGTGTAGCGGCACGTGACACCGCGTGCAATATATTTTTATCTCCTTTTATCTCCGCGTCCGCGTTCACTGGCAGGTATTTAAAAGCCGATTGTTAGGATCACGGAACATCACAAAATTGCGAAAACAGGTTTAAGTATCGTCAACTTGTAGACTTGCTAATTTTGCAAAAAGTCAGATGTTAGATCTAGAGACGACGTTATTTTGAAGACGAGATAGGACAGGTAGGTAACGAGTTTGCTAAGACTTAGGTATATGTAGATAGATGTTAGAAGTCAGTAGGTGCATATCGTAGGAAAGTTTATTTTCTTACTGACTCGTGGTTGATTTATTGTGAAAAAACAGTCATTAGAAGTTTTGCATATGTTATTAATTTTTGTGTGTAGGTGAAGAATAACCAGGCAGAGCTCTTCATGAAACAAAACTATTTGAAATTTCTCAATGTGTTACGGTTCGTTACACAACAATATTTTAGGAATAATAACGTTAATAGTCAAGGTTAATTCATTATCTTGGAATAGTAAACAGTAAACACAGATAAAAAGTGTTAATTTAACTTTTGTAAATTTTAATCTGCCGAAATACCTAAGTACACTAAATTTGATAGGGAGACCGAGCATTTATGGGTGGGTAGTCGCACACAGTAGGTGTGCACACTGGAGGTAACACATTCATTTAGTTTACCTATACCTCAACAACATTTAGATTGACTAATAATAGTAGATTGTATTGTATTTAGGGCATGCAATTATCCGCCCGAATTTACTATCCGGATAATACGGATAGTTCATTTTACTATCCGGATATTATCCGGATAAAACGGATAATACGGATAGTTAATGTTTTTCTAAAAAATCAACCATAGTATGTATTAATTTTACTTTTTCTGTTACCTATAGTGGAACGAATCATAAACCTTTGCATATTTTTGACTTCCTCTTAAGAAAATTCTAAATTATCTAAAACTGAAAGTTATTTGTCTCACTTAAACTTCCGAAAATCGAGTTTTCTTCAGATATCCACGTTTTGGGATCATAGGACACTATTGTGACTATCCCCGCGATGGTCTATATATTGTGTGTGTCTATTTATGTGAACCTCTCATAATTATTTTTTGATGGCTTGACCAATTGAATTGCGGTTGATGCCATTTGAAAGATCTCCACTGATCTTAGATTTTCTACAAATTGTATTGAATCGAAAATGAATTGTTAAAGTGATGTTTATGTCTAATAACTTCCAAAATACTGTAACGTTTTGTTCCATAATCTCTCAAATCCGCAAAGTGCTTAAAATTTTTAAAACTGTTTTTAAACATACATAAATGCGAGACTTCGTGTCATATATTTTTCCGGGTTGATGCATGAGTTTGCAAAGTGTTCGATATAAGTGTGACGCAGAAAGCCTTTATTTCCCCGTCACATTCAAAAATCTTGGTTCAAATTCTGTGATCAACCGCGTGTCTATTGCCACAGATCCATTTGTGGATGCTAGAAATAACGTATGTACCTCCACTAATACCTCATTAGGGTACCTCTGAGAGATTCGGTTTACTAAGAAAGAGATTTTTAAAGATATCAAGGTAGCAAATGAGCAAACAGCACCACCCTCACGCTGTCATCCATGATAATTGTGACCGAACAAAGATTAAATTAAGGGACTAGGATGGTAAGTCCAGTTAGAAATGATGATAGAATGTTAGTCGGTAAGTGTGAAGATTGGACAGGGACTGTTAAAGGTTCTCAAATCCTTACAGTGTCTAGACGTGAAAAAAGCCAGTGGTCTTGAGGGTGTTCCAATGAATGTACTAAAAGCCTGTATACTTGATACGTCTATTCCGCCTTACTTCCAAAATTGGATTATTATCAAAATCCGGGAAGCTTGCTAGCGCGCCGCTCGTTTTCAAATAAGGCAGCTGTGTCGATCTTTGTCATTATTAGCCAATTTCAATAACCCCACCACTTTGTAAGCTTATGGAGGGTATATTAAACTTGTGTCTTATTGAATGCCAAAACCAAACTACCTTCTTCGGGACTAATAAGCATAGGCTTACTTGGCATTTTAAGGAAGCTCCCGCTTTGTTTATTCCCCTATCGGAATTCTTGAGCAACCTTTCCTCCAGGTTGTTGTTCCTTGAAGACTGGCCGCCACTCTATTTCTACTACAAATATCCGGCCGGTAGGGATGAAAAACCATCTGAACGAGAGCTCCATATTACGGGTAGTGTTTCAATGGGACGATACTGAATCTTCTGAATCGTGTGAGATTTAAAGCCATAAAAACAGACGTATCAGTTTACCACCAAGAAGTGCTCATTCATTATGGCTTTCTGCTTTTAAAATATAACATTTAAATGCTCTGACCGCCTTTAATTGTTGGGAATTATAGTTACGTCGCACCTCAACATTGGGCGGTTCTTATGAACTGTCGTTGTCTGTCGAGCACGTAAACTAAGCAATGCTTCCGAGACGTAGGCTAAGATAAAATGGTAGTTGAAAATTCAGTCAAACTATTTTTTGGGTCATATACCATAAAAAATGTGGTAGAAGTTGCAGAGACAATCTCCAAAAAACCAAATAAAACATAAAATATTATATTTTCGTAATAATTAAGCAAACAAAATGTCTCCAAATGGTCAAAATAGTATAAAATTTTTACTATCCGTTTTATCCGTTTTATCCGGATAATAGGTCTTCTATTATCCGGATAGTATTTTCGGGCGGATATCCGGATAATACGGATATCCGGATATCCGGATATCATGCCCTAATTGTATTACAAGGGTGCAAAGTAATATTTTTTCGGCGAGGGCGCTTTTTTGAATCCAGAGCAAAGTGAGGGATTCTAGAGTAGAATCCCGAGCGTAGCGAGGGATTCTTTAGTAGAATCCTGAACGTAGCGAGGGATTCAAAGTATGTCGCCCGAGCCAAAATTATTTGCTCCCGAGTGATACACTCTACTTTTCATCCCCCCCTATGAGAAAATAAAAGGCGCCTCAAATTCAGGAATAATACTGTCACAGTCACTAAACTAACTAAACTGACTAAACCGACTAACCCGACTAACCCGACTAACCCGACTAACCCGACTAACCCGACTAACCCGACTAACCCGACTAACCCGACTAACCCGACTAACCCGACTAACCCGACTAACCCGACTAACCCGACTAACCCGACTAACCCGACTAACCCGACTAACCCGACTAACCCGACTAACCCGACTAACCCGACTAACCCGACTAACCCGACTAACCCGACTAACCCGACTAACCCGACTAACCCGACTAACCCGACTAACCCGACTAACCCGACTAACCCGACTAACCCGACTAACCCGACTAACCCGACTAACCCGACTAACCCGACTAACCCGACTAACCCGACTAACCCGACTATTATTTAAATAACGGGCCGGAAAAGTTATATGAAAATTAATTCCCGCCCGCTAAATAGAAAACACCAACTTTGGATCCCCTTAAGACCGAACCAAGTCGTCTTTTTCGAATAGGTGGGATGAAAAGATTTTTTCAATTGGACTATATTTTTAGTGCGTGTCACCTCATAACTTTTTATACTGGGTGCCCCGATTCTGATAATTCTTTTCATATGAGAAAGCTGGTGCTTGTCATTTGAAGTAGGTAAAATGAAATAAAATTCCTAAAACTGACATTCATCCCTAATTTTATTATCATTAAAAAAAAAGTAATTTAACTTGCAACTACATTGCAACTTGTTTTGTTTACGAGCAGGCCAGGGCTTGCGGGGTTGCGGGTGTCACTTCGAAACAGGATGTTACTAACGGATTACGGAACACATCTCGTTCGAACAAAATTTCGGCCAAACCATAGAAACCCACCACTAAATGCCCAACTTAATAAACACTGAATATTAATTCACCTTCGCGAAAATCGGTATCAAATATTCGCGTTCGCGTTTGCGAATGTTCAAAAACTGATATTCGTGAGGCTACCACTACTAGGTAGGTATATTCTTTATTTTTTATCTACATTGTTTAATTTACAAGTGAATTGATCGCGACACAAATATATAAATTATCGCCATATTTATTGTACATAAAACTTTTGTTCCATGTTTATTCAAATTGTATTATTGTGTACTTTTATTTACTTACCTAGCGTTTAGTCACGCTATGTCACCCAGCTGTCTTGGTTTGGATTCAAATTAAAAAATTCCACTGCCTCACGTTAAACAGAATATTATATACACTATAAAAATTAGCATAATAATAATATTATTCAGAATTCTTACGCAATATTAATTTTTTTGGAAGGTCGCAACTCGCAAGAATTCCTATTTTCGGTACCAGAATTATATATAGACTAACAACAACTACTACTTAACTATAAAGACGAGAAAAATCCTTCATAACTACTGTTAAACAAAGCTAAGGGAGGAAATTTATACCTCTATACTAAAAAAAACAGAGAGGAGCAGGGTTCGCAGGAAGTGGTGAGATGAGGTGTGGTGAGAAAAAAGAAATGTTATTTAAATTACAGAGACTCCCAAATTTTTCTAGCCATCACCAAAATGTTATTGGCGATCCGGCCATCTTCGTCAACAAACAGATGATTAATAAAAACTAAAGAAGACGAGCCTCATATTTATAAAATTATTTGGAAGACGATACACGAAATTTTTTTGTTTCATGAATTGTATGTACGTGGCTAGTTAATTCGATTTTTATTAAAACCTTACGCACAGCCCTTGCTTGATGTAATCAGCATAGCTTAATTAAGTACTAGATATACGTCACGAGACTATGGAATTACTACTTCACGCTGAAAACAAATAAATTTCATGGGCATTTAGTCCAGTTTAGCTTGTGAGCAAATTTCACTTACGGCATTTTAATTTCTCGCCGTTAATCAGCTATCTGCTTTAATCCCATGCGCAAAAAGCTGGCATTTGTGTGGGATACAATTGAAACGAATTCTTTATCGAATGCAAACAGTATAATTGGGAACATTATCTACTTTAACTAGCGGTAGATTTACGATAAACAGCCAAGATAATGTAGGTATGTTATATATGTAGGACAACATTTGGCGCTCGCCAATCGACGCGCGTCTAGCGTCTATCGCATGATTCGCATGTGCTATGATGTCACGACAAAGTCAAGGCCACGACCACTTCCTCTTATTATTAATTTAAATTAGTTTGTTATGCATGTGCTACACGGTTTCAAACGGTGGTTTGAAACCGAAACAGCACGAGTTGCGCTTTGCCGGCTACACGGTTTCAAACCAATCAGTGTTGGTTTGAAACATCAGTGTAAAAAGATCGTCGCGCGACTATCACGTCTCTACGCTCGACCTATATAAGACTAGTAAACCCGCCCTCGCTTCGTTTCGGGGAACCAGTCCCTTCAAAAATCTCTATAAATTTAACAAATTATGTTATTCCGATGTCTACGCTATATTACTGCAAAGTTTCATGAAAATCCATTCAGTAGTTTTTGTGTAAAAGAGCAACAAACACACACACACACATACATCATTACAAACTTTCGCATTTATAATATTAGTAGGACTAGTAGGAAGTAGGATAAGGATAGGATAGGATATCCTTAGATTGTCAATTTTTTTTTGGCAGACGCGGCGTTGGCCCTTAGGTCAATTTCTTTTAATTTGTCGGCTAAAATATTCCACGCATTTTTTTTTTTGAATAGGTACAATCTTTATAGGACTCTGATGTGAGGTCCCAAAGGCAGGGCAAGTCTCTATACAACTCGAGAAATTCAGTCAACACTTCTCGTTCTTTCTGCTCTCGTGACATTTCGTCGTTGTCGTTGATGCGTGCGTCCGCGCTCGCCGCTGCAGGCAGCAGACTGCGTTCGCTTGGTTTGAAACAGACGGCTACACGGTTTCAAACCAACGCTTCTGCCAGTGGTTTGAAGCACAAGCCTTTCTACCAAGGGCGTTTGAAGGTCAAGCGAAATTTGGTTTGAAACTACTGTCTACACGGTTTTAAACCTCGGTTTCAAACCGTGGTTTGAAACCGTGTAGCGCATGCTTTAGTTACTAGCAATTAACGTTTTAACGTTCTTTAACTATATGTACATACCTATCTACTTCAAAATTATTGCTAGGCATAAAAATCTCGCGAGGCCTATTAAAGCTGCACTTTCTGCTAGTTACATTAACTTTGATTTCAGTACACCTATGTCGAGAGTTTTTAAACCAATGAAGTCTAAATTAATCTGGCATGGGATACAATAACTTTCTATACCCAGATTTCAACTAATATACCCAGACAGAAGTAGATATTTATCACGACAACCAAGACTTTTTTATTTAAGTTCTGCATGTGATCGTGAATTTATTTCTGTATTTTGCATCGATGACTGGTACACCTTATTGGACTTTATGAAACTAAAATGTGTAAAGAAAAAAAGAGAGATTTAAACTGTGAATGAGAAAAGAATAGCCCATTTGGGACACCACAGTTAAAACGTAGCCAAATATCATTGAGATACTATTCACACTATACCTACCTTAATGCCAAATATTTCAAAATTACGCTCCCTCTCTGACTCTCTTTTTGTATTCAAGTCCTTCATAACCTACATAATTATTATGTTCTCATACTCTCAAAACAACTTAAAACACTTCTGGCATGTGTGAATTTACTCTCGAATTTTTTACTTAATTATTGAGTAGATATGTTAATATTGTTAATACTTGACAGGTCTTGACATGATAAAACAATGCTGATGCGCAAATTAAAATTAAAATATTCTAGACCTTGAAACAAAAGCGTGTGATATTGACGGGTAAATTTTGTCGCTAGGTGGTAAACAGAATGGTAAATATCTTGTTTATTTCTACTGTCGGTAGAAGAAAACATTATCAATCATCAGTAGTCGGACGTGTAACGTGTCTATATCAAAGAACTTTGATATTCACGATTCACGAAAGCGTGGCGAGTTCCACAGAGGAACTATGGAACTGCCAATGATGTTTTAAATATCTAGATTGAGCGTCGCCCTACAATGAAAACAAAAAAAAACAAGGCAACATTATCAAGCATGTGTGCGTGTAGGTGATGTTTTTCGCGTTCATTTATTGTCTATGTGTGCGTATCTGTGCGTAATGATATAAAAGTTGTGGCCAACAGTTGGCCACAACTTTTTGACACGTTTTCGCGGATTCGATGTTCCATCTAGATATTTAATACATCTTTGGGAACTGCATAAAATTTGATAATACTTACTACTGAGAATGAGTAGGTATTTATCATATTAAAAATATTAGTTAGTAGTAGAATTTATAGTGTTGAAACTACGCAGAATTTTTAGAATTTTCCGTTACTTTTGCATTACTAATGAAAATAAAAATGTCTTATGATAATTAAATAATATTATGAAGTATTTACCTCATAAAAACCGGTTGGTTATTTAAACATCGAGCCAGAATGACGACAGCACTAACGCTAATAAAAAAAATTGCGGACAAATGAGGAAACGATCCACCTGATCATAAGTGGCAACTGCCACCCGTGGACATTACTCACACCAATGGCCCAGGATAAAAGGGGGTAGAGAGCAAACAGCCTATACCTGAGACACTGAAAGTATGGAATTGCCACTCCTCCCTAAAAACAAATTTAACACCTGTATTCACAGTTCATTTTTGCTTGTAAGTAAAATGTATGTAGGTACTTATGGCATTTTAAATTCCCGATAATCTGCAATGTACCTTAATTACAGTAGAGGAAAGCTGGCATTCGTGTGAGATGCACTTAAAACGGCTTCCAGACTAAAACCCCAAGTCGTCTCCAAATAAGTCATTCGACAGCTGACTGAGAGGGTGGTAGCCAGCCGGGGGCTGCACAGAATAATCTATCTTAAGCTAACCACACGCCCTGGGGTAAACTTCGCAGGTTTGCTTGTGCAGCTAAACTTGTTAGGTAAACTTGAGCTTTGTATTGGACTCAAGTTTACTAAATAGGTACCTACACCTGTCAGTTATAAGCTAAGTAGTATTCAGCAATATATGTATAAGCTTACAGTCGAGCTCAACAGTGTTATGAAGACTGCTGGAAATAGGCCTGGCCTAAATGGTACTATTCCGACCACTTCACCCTCTTAATCCAGCGGACAGTGCGCAGTGTTATGAAGTCCACTACTGGAAGAAGACCAGCCCTAAATGCTGCTCTTCAGTTCACTCTTTCACACTCTTGATTCACAGGTTGAACGCTGTGTTCAAGTAATCACTCAACCTCACAAGAAGGATATCATCACCTCACAACCTCATAGGAAGAAGAGAAACAGAGAGAGAACCAATTGAAACTCAGAAAGAAAATAGTTCCTGAAAAACATTCTAGCCCACAAATATGACATTTTGAGAAAATTGAGATTTAAGTTCAATCCAATATTCTATTCTGCATATAACGTGGGTTGGGATACTACAAACGATAGAGACGGTAGAGTGTTCAAATTATGAGACCTAATAAATATCTATCACGTGATCCTTTCCACTAATTCAAGCTCGACAAGTGTGTGGGTTGGAACGTTTTCCAGAAATTACTTAAAAACGTATCCCATTAAATCTGAGTGAAGCAAAACGGCGAATCAAAGGACGACAACACATTCCTAATTCATCGAAGCGTGCTAACCTTGACCGTGTACGTTCGTGACTTCGAGTTTAAATGGAGAATACATAACTACATATTATATTATAATACGTAATTTTATAGCCATATGCAATATAGAATATTATAGCCAGTCCAAGAATTTCAAACCTCACTCACGTTCCCGCGAATACGTGAACCTACAAGTGTAGGATGGATGTTAGCAATTGATTATGCGAAGTTTTTAACAATTTCGTGGTGTTCCAACCAAAGAGCTTAACCAACCAACCAACCAAGCTGTCAAAGCATCTATGGTCAAAGCCTGGTGTCTTTGTATTCCGTGGTCAAAGCTGTGACAATGACAACACGTGCAACATAATATTATACCTTTACCTACATTTGTTTGCGCACATGTAGGTACAGAACGCGCACTTAATGTAGTGTATACTATGTATACCTACTCTTTGTGGTTGTTTATAGATCCACGACAAGGACAATGGAAACAGTACCTACTAACTGGTAAACTGCAGAATTTCTCTTCTACATACATAATTATATCAATTCAAACAAAGATTGCCTCATTTTACCTGTACCTACCTGCCTTCGCTGAACCTCATCAAAATGCAACGATCACAGAGAATAACAACAGACAATAATATATTTTATTTTGAATTTAAATTCTCTATTGTACGATTCTGAGAATTATTTTCGCTGGGACCGATGTATAAATTTTAAACAAGGAATTCCATTTTATTTAGTTTGCTCTACAAGTCTACACTTTTTATTCACCTCATTCTGTTTTTATCATCGTACGTACGTACCATAAGTTAAGCTATGTCGGAGGAGGCATGAAATTCGGAATTGGGTTGGCCCTAATCCCTTCACTATATAATTCGAACTGGAGCAGCGTGGTGGAGTATGCTCTATGCCTCCGCAATAATGAGAAGAGAAGAGGCCCGTGCGTGCTCGGTAGTGGGCCATTAATGGGTGGAACCCAAAAATCCCTATGTTTTTCTTAAACCAGGTCTGTCTCTCAGTTAAAGTCTCATTTAAGTGGCTCAGCCACTCCAAACATAAATCCGGACAAATGTAAAGAACGTGAGAAAGACAAAATTGTGAAAAAAGTGATACCTAATTTATTTGGTTTAGTGTAGTGTACGTAAGCTTTAGTACCTAAATAAACTACCTATTATAATAATGAATGACACAAAATAGGTGAAATAACATTTTTAAATAAATATGTAAATAAGTACCTACTGCATAATTATTTAGGTTGTATAGTATTAAATATTATAAAACAGTAGATATATATGAAGAAGCTGCATAAGTAGGCACCTTCACTTTGAATAAATTTAACCCTATTCGTCCTATTTCCTAAATAAAGGAAGCGATTATAAAAATTCGCCAAAAACGATGGAATGTAACAACACCGGTTTATCCTTGATGCAATTTAAAATTTTGTTACGAAATCGTGTTAATGTAGTCTAATGCCAAGGCTCTTGTTATCGTCAACACTTTAGTATGTAAGTATTCAAAAAAGAGTTAACCTTGAATGTTGTTTACAATCCATGAATGCTACACTTGTAGTTTACTTTACTACGCTTGTTCTCTGTATATTGTAGGTACCTATGTACATGACTCAACAGCACGCAGTTGACGCAGTAGACACACCTCCTTGTTTACAAACATCAACTACGAACTTAAAGTCGCCGTGAAAAACAATAAATTCGCATTTTTAGGTAAAAAGAATAAAGTAGGTACCCTGACTATTCAACTCTGGGTTGATAGACCTTACAAATAAACTATTTGAAGTACGTACTTAGTTTCTACTGAAGTAAACAGTTGTTTTTTGTGGGTTGATATTCAATTTAAATATATAGGTTTAAATTTAAATATGTAGTTGGAACAATTACATATAATAATTACATTTATAACACTACATATAACTATTATTTCTATTATAACCGCGGGTAACACTTACATACTTAATACTTAGTTACATTTTTACATTTATTTAAATATTGTGACAGCCCTGGCGTACCTCGCTAAACAATAAACAATAGGGGCCATAAATATGCCAGGCGAAACAATAGGACAATGGACGGCCGTCTCGAAAGTACGCACGCGCACGACACTTCGACCATTACGGCAATAGTCATACGGGCGAAAGTCGGTTGCAAGGAACGTTCTCGAATCTTGTTCGGAGCGGGTCCGCGGAATTAGCGAGAAAGTTCTGGATTGGCGTGAATGGTGCGTGAGGGGTATAAAAAGGAGCGATCGGCCAACCGCAGACATTCTAGTTTCGGAAGCGGAACCAGGAAGATACCAGCGATACCTACGAGCGATACCAGTGCGAAGTGAAGTGATTTCTACGTGCGATACAGTGTTCTACGAGTGTGTTGACTAGTACCTACGTGCAGAGTGTTTAAGTGTGTACTGTGTACGTCGTGTAATTTGTGTATCTACGAGTAAAATAAAAGTCTTTGTGGTACATTTTGGCATTTTCTCGAACCCCTTACTCCTGACACGTAACAATTGGTGTCAGAAGTGGGATGCCTGTAGTACCGCAGAGTGAAGAAGGGATTCGTACGCGACGGCAGACGGCATTGGATGCCGCGCGGATGGAGTCGCCGGGTCGTGACCGCATGGAAACGGAGACCTCCGCTGGACCACCGACTACATCAGCCGCAGCAGTACCGACTCCGAGTGCATTCGATATGGCCTCTTTATTAGAAGCCATACAGCGGAGCCAGCGCGAGGCGATGGAAGCCATACAGCGGAGTCAGCGCGAAGCAATGGAGAGCCTGCGCCAAGACATAAAGAGCCAGCGCGAAGACATGCAGAGCCAGCGCAAAACCATGGAGGCAATCGACGCAAAGCTGGATGGTTTCCAGGGAGAACTGAACGTCGTAAAGGAAGACCTGGAACTGGTAAAATCGCGTACATCCGAGCACGACCAAGCCCTCAAAAACCATGACGCGTTACTAAACTCCTACGAAACTAGGCTCGTGGATTTGGACCACAAGCTGCAAAAAATTAAGGTTGTGGGCACGGCAGCAACTAGTTCATGCCCTGGGGCCCCGAAGTTTAAGGTCCCAAGTTTCGACGGCACGACCTCGTGGACAGCTTTTAGGCATCAGTTCGAGGTTGTTGCAAGCGGGAATGGCTGGGAGGACGAACACTCGCTGGCGGCACTCACTCTAGCTCTTCGAGGGGAGGCACTGCTGGTGCTTGAGAACCTGCCCGCCGAGCGACGCACCTTGGAGTCGCTATTTAAGGCCTTGGAAGCTCGATACGGGGAAAAGCACCTGGAGCACGTGTACCGCGCGCAACTTAAAGACCGAGTACAGAAGTCGAGCGAAGGACTGCAGCAATGGGCTACGGAGATCGAGCGCCTCGTACGTCGAGCCTATGCGTCGAGTTCCACACCCGTCGAAGACAAAGTTCTAGAGGCGTTTGTCAGCGGTATACGGGATCCCGAAGTGAGAGCAACGGTGCGCTTGGGTCATCACGCAACCTTGGAAGCAGCTTTAGCGCATGCCCTTGAAGTAGAAGCGGTACGAAGCGACTACAAAAGTTGTAAGGTGCGCGAAGTTGTAGCGGCGATCCAACCTCGTACTGGGCCTATCTGCTACGGATGCGGTGAACGAGGACATATAAGGATTAACTGCCGGACTCGGAAGCAACCGAAATCGGTGTCGACCGCTACCCAAGTCGACACCCAGGAGCCGTTAAACTAAGAGGCGCCAGCGCCGCGGGGCGGGCACTGGCTGGACTTCGTCGAGCCCCTACTGTATTAGTATCACAAGCATGTGACGGGAACAGCCTTGTAACGACGGGTGAGATTAATGGCATAGCCTGTCGCTTTACGATTGACACGGGAGCATCGAAATCCATCGTTCGACCGGAACTACTCAAACGGACTATCATGTGGGAAAATGGACGACCATCATGCAGTCTGCAGACAGCGACAGGCCAGCCAGTGACCGTCCTAGGAGTTACGGAAGCAAGACTGAAACTCGGAAGTGACATTTACACGCAGTCTGTGTTAGTAGCAAATATAACTGACGACTGCATTATCGGACTGGACTTTCTACGGGCACATCACTGCATAGTTGACATAGCGAAAGGAGTTTTAAGCTTCCCAGGTCAAGAAGTCTTCTTGGAGGGTTCATGTTCAGGAGCAGTGTACTGTTTGAGGACAGTGAAACTGGCACCCAGATCGGAAACCTTGGTCCAGATTAGGTTTCCAGAAGAGATAAAGCTGGATCGATGTGTCATAGTAGAAGACTACGGAGATCATCCTAGTTGGATCACGGCAAGGACAGCTACCCTCTGCCTCGGATTGACGACACGTTGGATATGCTTGGTGGAATGAAGTGGTTTTCGACGGTCGACCTGAAGAGTGGTTACTGGCAAGTAGAAGTCCGGCCAGAAGACAAAGAGAAGACCGCCTTTACCACCGGAACCGGAAATGGCTTGTGGCAGTTTCGCGTAATGCCTTTTGGATTATGTAACGCTCCTGCCACTTTTGAGCGTCTCATGGAGCGAGTGTTGGTGGGACTTTTGGGGGACGCTTGTCTGGTATACCTCGATGACGTCATAGTCATGGGACGAAACTTCGTGGAACACAAGCGAAATCTGGAGAAGGTATTCAGACGATTCCGTGAGTCCAACCTAAAGCTCAATCCGAAGAAATGTGACTTCTTCAAGAAGGAAGTATCATTTTTGGGACACATCATATCGGACGAAGGTGTTCGAACTGATCCAGACAAGATAAGAGCTGTTCAAGAATGGCCGACACCAAAGAACAAGACCGATGTAAGAGCGTTCTTGGGGTTATGTGCCTATTACCGTCGGTTTGTGAAGAACTTCTCAGAGATAGCCAAGCCATTACACCGTCTCACGGAGGACAAGAGAACCTTCAGTTGGGATTCCGATTGCGAAGATGCGTTTGTTCGCTTAAAGGAACGTCTGTGCTCGGCTCCGATTCTTGGCTATCCCAGAAGGGAGGGGAGATTCATAGTGGACACGGACGCTAGCAATACTGGCATCGGAGGAGTATTATCCCAAGACCAGGACGGCCAGCAGGTGGTCATTGCGTACTTTAGCAAGACCCTTTCGAAACCGGAAAGAAATTATTGTGTGACTCGGCGAGAATTACTGGCTGTGGTGAAGACCCTTCAGCACTTCAACAAGTATTTGTTGGGACGCGAGTTCACAATAAGGACGGACCACGCTGCTCTGAGGTGGCTTCTGCAATTCAAGAACCCGGAAGGCCAGGTCGCGAGGTGGATCGAACAGCTTCAAGAGTTCAACTTCGTAATAGAGCATCGCAACGGAAGAGCTCATTCGAATGCCGACGCCCTGTCACGACGCCCATGCTCCGAAGAATGTCGACATTGCATCAAGCATGAGGCCAAAGAAGAGGTCAGGGTGATAAGGATGCAGGACCTAGACGAGTCTTGGGGAACGGAGCAAGTAAGCCAAGCTCAGAAGGAAGACAAAGACCTCAGCCTGATCATGGAATGGAAAGCCAAAGGACAGAGGCCCCTGTGGAGTGATGTGTCAGCCTCGAGCGCAACGACTAAGGCATATTGGGCTCAGTGGGACAGCCTTATATTGGAGAATGGCGTGCTGTATCGGAGCTGGGAATCACTCAACGGAAAGGAAAAAACGCTGCAAATGGTTATTCCTAGGAGTAAAGTGGCTGATTTGCTGAAGCTGGTACATGATGGCATTTCCGGTGGGCACCTCGGCATCAAGAAGACCCTCGTAAAGATACGAGAACGCTTTTATTGGGTGCGATGTCGAGAGGACGTTGAGGATTGGTGCAGAAAGTGTACAGTGTGCGCTTCAGTGAAAGGGCCCCGCACTAGATCAAAAGGGAAACTACAGCTGTACAACGTCGGAGCCCCGTGGGAAAGAATCGCCATAGACGTTGCTGGGCCATTCCCTCAGTCTGAAGACGGGAATAGATTCATTATCGTGGTTCAAGACTACTTCAGCAAATGGCCGGAAGCGTTTGCAACTCCGAACCAGGAGGCGAAAACCGTGGCCAAGAAACTTGTCCAAGAGGTAGTTTGCCGCTTTGGTGTACCATTGGAGTTACACAGCGACCAAGGCAGGAACTTCGAGTCAACGTTATTCCAGGAGATGTGTGATCTTTTGGGAATAAATAAGACACGTACCACACCGGCGCATCCTCAATCTGACGGCATGGTGGAGAGATTCAACCAAACGTTGGAAAATCACTTGGCCAAGGTCGTCGAGGAACATCAGCGAGACTGGGATCGGTACATTCCTCTGTTCCTGATGTCATATCGCTCTGCCATACACGAATCTACAGGGTTTACACCGGCTAAAGTTAACTTCGGAAGAGAAATGCGTCTGCCATTGGATTTGCTTACCGGAATACCGCCAGATGCCCCGAAACCAACAGTTGAATACATCGCGGACTTACGGAAACAATTGGACGAGACACATGATCTTGTAAGGGAGCAATGTTTGAAGACCAGCGAAAAGATGAAAACCCGGTACGATCGCGATGCTCGGAAACATGGTTTCAAGGAGGGAGATTCTGTATGGTTGCACAATCCACTGCGGAAGAAAGGGAAGTCTCCGAAGCTACAAGCACGATGGGAAGGCCCTTACACAGTTGTCACGAGGATTAACGACGTGACCTACCGAATCAGACAGGGGGACAGAAGAAAGCCGAAGATCGTGCACGTGGACAGATTGGCACCATTTCATGGATCGAATAATGCTCGGGACGAGCATGACTAAGAGGGGGGCAATGTGACAGCCCTGGCGTACCTCGCTAAACAATAAACAATAGGGGCCATAAATATGCCAGGCGAAACAATAGGACAATGGACGGCCGTCTCGAAAGTACGCACGCGCACGACACTTCGACCATTACGGCAATAGTCATACGGGCGAAAGTCGGTTGCAAGGAACGTTCTCGAATCTTGTTCGGAGCGGGTCCGCGGAATTAGCGAGAAAGTTCTGGATTGGCGTGAATGGTGCGTGAGGGGTATAAAAAGGAGCGATCGGCCAACCGCAGACATTCTAGTTTCGGAAGCGGAACCAGGAAGATACCAGCGATACCTACGAGCGATACCAGTGCGAAGTGAAGTGATTTCTACGTGCGATACAGTGTTCTACGAGTGTGTTGACTAGTACCTACGTGCAGAGTGTTTAAGTGTGTACTGTGTACGTCGTGTAATTTGTGTATCTACGAGTAAAATAAAAGTCTTTGTGGTACATTTTGGCATTTTCTCGAACCCCTTACTCCTGACACGTAACAATATTATGCGATAGTGAACGGAAAGCACCAATGCCACGGTGCTAAGTAAATAGCACTTATTTAATCTATGCCGGTGAAGTGGCGTGATGTTTGTGAACATAAATTAATTTATATACTGGAATAGCCACCTACTACGTTCGTTGATAACGTTGTCTGAAAGAAACGTGACTTACGTTACGTATCACATCGCTTATGTCACAAACAAAACAATTAATTACTATAATGTAGTCATAGAACGACCGTAACGGTCATTTTGCGATCAAGGCGAGGCGGTGCAAAATCAGTGCAAAAGAATGAATTATATTCACATATTATTGTAAACTAGCTGTTACCCACGGCTTTGCCCGCATGGTCAACTGGACTATACCTACAATAAGCTTAATTTAACATAATTACATTATACATATATGACCCATTTCTGTGCAAGGATAAATAAGTAGGTAACAGTTCCAAAAGTGAAAGTAAAAGATACTTAGATAATATGTCCGTACATATTAGTATAGATTAAATATCGCTTTTTCTTACATCAAAGATTGTCCTGCTCGAAGGACCACCACATAAATATCTATGTGCAAAAATATGAACGTAAGCACACGCTAACTGTATGTGTATTATTATGTAGGCATCGAAATTAGTCGTTAACTTGACGTGAACACGTTTGATACAGTCAGTCTCAGTCACAATATCGATGTCAGTACCTATGTAATACTTTAGTGACCTTTAAGTAGTCTATACCTAACCCCACCCTGTGTACCAATCAGCATCATTGTAAAAATGTTGATGAAGCGACAGAAGCGCCGGTTCCAGCTGGAATTTGTGTGGGTTTCCATTAAAACGAATCATTATCGAACAGCTTGGTAATATTTTGAAGTCGTTAAAACAAAACGAGGGCGAAAACATACCAAAAACAATGAAAAAATAGTCGAATTGTGATTTAAAATTTATTTTGTAACTCGGAACAGGCCTTGAACACAATAACTAAGTATTACCAAGATGTTATTCACATCCATTCAACATGTTCGTGAGTTAATAAATAAGCAATTACATTCTTGGCTAAGTTCCATACATTTCTACAAACGGGAAATTTTTCTGTGGCATCTGAAAATAATATGGGTTAAAAATAAACAATACTTCTGGATTATATAAATAATCAAAAAATATTGCGGATACGTGTATCAAATACATAACAAAGATTATGTAATCGTATGTCTACCTAATTTTCTATACCGTCCTCAATATCTCACGTAGATAAGCAGTTAGATAACTAGTCAACGTCAGACTTGTTTATTTCTGTCAGGACCATATCTTTATTTAGAGGAATCGAACCAATTTTACATAACGTTGTTTACAATAGATAAACGTAAAATTTCTAAAATTGTTGGTAAGATTAAGTAACGACGTCTCGAAAAGCGCTTTGTCGTTTAGAAAAAGGAGCGGCACAAGATACTCATCAGCACCTCGGCACAGGACACATCCATAGTGACTGTTGAGTAGAATTTATAATTGAGTAGAATTAGGATTAATACCTGCTGCTTTAAAAATTTTCTAATTGCTTACCTGTGTACAGTAATAGTAAGAAATTGTTTGGATTTCTATTTAGCCAAGAAAATCTTCTAGATACTTATTTAGGTACCTAATCCTATTTCTCCCCATTTATAATTGCGTTTTTACCTATACTCTACATATGTAGAGTTCAACATAATATTAGATGCGGCGTGAGCGTGACTGAAAACCATTGTGAATCAGCAATGCGTGAACAATGCAACCTTCGATAGCTTCGGCGTTTCATTGTCAAGGTTACTCTTGAGTTCTGAGACGCAATAATTAAATCAAAGCCGAATCATTCGGATATCCGAGCTCGAACCTATGTAGGTCGGCTATAACTGTTTAAATTGGTATACCTACGTAGTGTGGATACTTTCACGCATGACGGCACATAGGACCAAGGATACCGATCAATTTAAAGTATATGTAGACTATAGGGTAGGTATAAGGTATATTATAATATTATGTCTAAGTAGATTTTTGCCCGCGTCAAACACGGTAATGACAAAATACTGTTAAAAAAATGATCCAATGGAAACGTACCACTCGAAATAAAGTATCTACCTTTCCCTTGTACTATTCCAGGGCATGGTCTACCCATGTGTTAAGTTTTATCACGATCTGTTAAATAGGTATAGTTATGCAGAATTTTATATTTCTTCCACTACTATCCTTTTCACCACATTAAGGGATTATTTCCGTGATACGTCCTTTTGGGGGTCCCAAACTATCTCCATACAAAATTTCACTTCCAAACTTTCATGACCCTTATATGGCTTTGTATAAGTATATCAATTATCTTGTAATTTCATGTAGGTTTCTCTCTCATATAATTACTTACTGCATTTATTATAAAGATGATGCAATGAAGATTCTTAGTCTTAGGTACTTGCAAAGTACCTAACCATCATTTATAGGGACTCGCGCGCAGCGCTCGCTTGCGTTCGGATCGTTTGTTGTTTGCTCCGCGATAAAAAAACCTAAACAGTGGTAAAAATTAACTCAATATACAAGTATGTTACACCAAAAGATGCAAGTTTTCTCCCTCAATGTGATAGTGAAAGAATCTCTTGAATCGGACAAGGCATTAGTGAGATATTAACAAAAACGTAAAGTTTAGGTATCAACTGTCGAACATTTGCCGCGACCGTGCGAGGAGTAGTTTTAAACAGAAGTTATCGTGTTTTTAAGTTTTAAAACTATATTTATGGTGTGGTGTGGGATAATAAAATGCCGCCTCCCGATCCTCCGGAGACCTTGAGCGACCAACAAAGTGCTCCGAGCGACCCTGCGGGCCTCCCGGACGAGGCCCCTTGCTCCGCTACGACGATGCCGCGCGCTCGTCGCGCTCCTGGGACTATTTTGCCTCTCATACTGAATGCGGAACAGGTCAGCGATCTGGCGTCCTTTAAACGTGTAGTGATATATCTCACCACTACCATCGTAACAACTATGACTGAAGGCAAAAACGTCACGGCCGCCAATAAGAAGCTCGTTTGTATGGCTGCTGAAGAAACCCGGAAAGCAATGTACGCTTATGAGAAGATTGCTCCTGATGCCGCCACTGGACCCGTTGCAGCAGCCCATGGGGAGGTGACTCCTGCGGACACTGGGAAATTACGTCGCGAGCTGTTGTCTTGCATGCGTGAGGAGTTGGGGAAGCTCAGGGCTGAGCTAGCTCAAACCGGGAATGGCCAGGCTCCGCTTGCCTCGACCCCCTCGACTATGGAAGCCCCACCGTCTTACGCACAGAGGGCTGGCTGGCCGGCTCTGGCACCCAGTAAAAGTACTTTGGTTCCGGCGACTCCCAAGAAGCCACCACCACCTACGCTGCCAGCCATCATCGTGGCCACGAAAACCCCCGCTACGTCGCGACAGGAGGCCGTCACAGCGTTCCGCAGTAGTATTACGTTCAAAGACTCTAAATACGCACCGACGAGAATTGTACCATTGTCCAATAACAAACTCCGTGTCGAGTTTGACACGGCTCAGGACTGCGACGATGCATTATCGAGACTGACTTCCACTGACGCGTCCCAAGTGACGGCAGAGAGAGCGCAGAGATTAAAACCTATGGTTATTCTCAAGGGCATATCAACTTCTACACCGAGTGATGAATTATCTAAAATTATTGTAAGACAAAACCCCGAATTAAACGCGTTTAATGAAAGCGACATTACCTTGAGATTCAAACGCAATAACCGCAATAGTAATTTATATAACGCGATATTTGTTGTCAGTCCCGGGCTGTGGCGAACGGTTATTGCTATGGAGAGAGTCCGCGTCGACCATCAGAGAGTACATAGTGAGGATTTTTCCCCTTTTACACAGTGCTATAAATGTCTCCAGTTTGGGCACATACGAACAAAGTGCACCAACAACACCGCGGCATGCGCACACTGCTCCAGTCAGGATCACTTGGACGGTGATTGTCCACACAAAGAGAGCGCTGCGAAATGTTTTAACTGCGTAGCACACAACGCGAAGTTCAAAACGGACAAAAATGTTGAACACAAGGCTACGTCTTCGTCTTGTCCGATATTACAATCCGTTAAAAGGCGAATAACAGCCAGAGTAGACTATGGTTGTCCATAATCCATACAATCTATAACTATAAACATAATAGTAAGTCTGTATAATTTGCATGTACCTATATAAAAAATTGATTTATGTCTAATTGTAACACGATCTCACTAAAGGCTGCTCGCGGCAGTACCTACTTACATTCTGTTTGTACAACATTTGTATTTTGTAACTATGTATAATCAATGACGTAATTTAATCCCATTTGCAAGTGTCTAGCGCCGTATATTAATATACTAATATAATCACAGTACCTATCCTATCTATTATTATATTCTGATAATATTTATTGTATCTCTCTTGTAAGATTATGGGTGTTTCTATATTTTAACAAAATTGGATTAATTTAACAGTTCTTGGTTCAGTAAATGTATAATTATGTGTCTGTTGGGAAAGGAATAATTCGTATCACATTGTGGCGATCCATCCTTCTCCGATAATAATAGCAAAGACTGAAATAGGTATTCATCTTACTTATGTATAAATATTAGTATATATAATATATAACTTACATAAGTACTTATTTATATATTTTTTTAAACATTTAAGTGTTTAATTGTAACTTGCGAAACATCATGTATTGTTATTTCGATAGACCATGCGCCTCGGTCGTGGAGGACGCCCCGTATCAAATAGCGGAGCTTCTCCTTCATCGGCGGTTGGATGTGTAAATGTAAAGGCATGGTCTTACGTAGTGGAGTGAAATGGGTATCGTATCCAATAGCGCGCTCATATTCACTCCGCAAATATTTGAATTTATGTGTTTATATAACAAATTTTTGTTTTGTAATAACAACTATTGTAAGTATAAAATATGTAACATTGTGTAAACTTTAATATTGCGAATAAAATAAACTTAAAAAAAAACCATCATTTATATGAGCTGTTTTCATAAAATTATAATAAGTAGATAAATAAGACCGTAGGCCGTAGGCCAGGAGTTCCTAACCCCACCCCACAATAATAACACGGAGTACAACCAATGAGGAAGGTGTGTCGACATGGTCGTTTCCAGGTAGAAACCTACCTACCTTATGTTTGTACCTACGGTTGTTGTACACGCCCTATAAAAAATTTGCCTAGGTCCAACCCCCACGCTCTCTGAATCAGGAGTTGGGTACAACTACATTCACTTGCGTCGACATAAGCAAGCTTTTTTTTCGTTTTAATGGCAACCCACACAAATAGGGGAGATGTGCTCAAGACGGCATACTCAGGTAAGATGACACACCTACTATATTGCTTTATATATTCGCGCTAAGAGTGCAATTGTGACGTTAACGGGAGTCTACATAGATGTCGCTAGTACTCAAATTCAGTATGGCGGAATAAGAACGCGGACTGGCAAGCAGTGCACGTTTTTGTGATTTTGACATGCTCAAAAGTTTGCTTTCGGTTTTGTTTGATGGTGAAAATACATGTAAGGTAAGGGTCTTTACTTTAAACTAATTTGAATTGTAAAAATGGGTTATTAAACTGCACAAATATAGCTAAAAACGCATCCTAACGTAAAAGGTATGGTCGTGACAATTTAAACCATAATTTTATGACCGTTGGGTAAAATGACATACAGGGCGTGGGTGTAAGATGGCATACTATGTCATCTTATCCGTGTAAAATAGGATAGGAAAACTTACCTGTTTTCTTTTTTTATACAGAATGCCTGGCATTTACTAATGAACATCGACGCGAAAAAAAGGCTATTGAAGCTGTGAGGAACAATCGAATGGTCTGGCTTTTAGCATTGATAAGACGACATACCCTTAAGGTGTAAGATGACATACAGTAACCAACTTATCTCTGAAATGAAGAGGGGCGCTGTCGGACGCAATTCGAGAGGTAGTTACTGACAGACGAATGACCACATTGTACTTATGAATGACTTTTTAACATGACGGCATTAGTTCCAACTTTTGGCAATTTCAGAGATAAGTTGGTGGCAATGTACCATGTCATCTTATTCTATACATATGTCATTTTACACATGTCAACCTAAGTGCCATTGATGTTTGTTTTCAAAGTTAATATGACGTTGATTATTCTGAATTTTAAATAATTTTGTTGATTATGATACCTTTTAGAATATACGCAAGATGCTGATCTCATATGACTAAAATTATTTTAAATATTTCCCTTGAAAGAAAAAGTATGTCATCTTAAGCACAATTCCCCTACCAGCTTTCCGCTCCTGTGATTAAGGTTCGTTATACATTGACGGTGAGAATTTAAAATGCAATAAGTAAATTTCCCTTGAAATATAAATTAAACTGTAAAGCAATTTTCATATACCTACTCAACGACTCAAGTATAGGCAGAATCGCCACTGATAAACCTAAGAAATTACAGTGCGGAGGAACAACCGAAAGATTCCCTAAACTATAAAATCAAAGCTCGTACTATGCTAGCCAACTGCGATTTGGCAAACTTAATATGTAAATATTCAATTTAGTAAAGAACAATATTGCAATTTCATTCAGTTATAGCCATTGGTTATAGCATGAGTCATTTGTTTTGCGTGAACGACGGCTGAAGAATGCCAATGCTACACTTGAGCCAATACTGGCCACTTGCTGTGTAAACAATAGCAAATACCTTTGAGTCTGTATGGTATATAACGTACAAAGAGTACAATGTCGTTTTACAACAATACAAGGAAAAAATAGCAATGCAATTTTCGGATCTTCCAGATGAAATTCATTACAGTAAGGTAATTTTGACTAGGCTGATGTGAACTTCGTTTTCCGAGATGTTTGCGCAGGTACAGTAACTGACATCTGCGCCAATCGACTCGTAGCCAACTTCATATCAGCCGAGTTAAAATGACCTTACTGTACAGTTTCTTAGGCGGTAGAACTTCGTGGAACCTTGTACCGTTTTGCCTTGTTTTATAAAGACAACTTGGGCGACTATCTCAGTTCTCAAGAGTAGCAACACATCTGTCACATTAAAACGAGACTTACCAACAATGATAACTTGTAATAACAAACCGCCTTCAACATTAGCAAGGAAATAAATCAAACATACTCGTCATTATGCGTTCAAATTAGACGCGAAAGCTACTTTCGCATAAAAGAATTCTCCAAATCGGTTAACCCAGACAGTTACAGGTACAGCATAAAAAATGCAGCCGACTTGAGAACCTCCTTTTTTTAAGCACGGCTTGAGAGCTGCCACTCTCGCTAGAGTCTGCCACCAAATGACTTGTTTCAGCTAGAAGTCTGAGAGTCAGTTTTCGCTTTCATTCTTCTTCCTTCATTCTCTACCATGAAACGAACTTACACCGGAAGGTGTTAAATGTTAACGACAAAAAAATTGTCATAGGCGTTCGATTAGGTCATAAGAAAATAGCAATAAAACGACATCGATTTCAATATGCACGTTTATTGTGTTACTTTCAAAATAATCCTCATTAGTCATCATCATAGTCTATGGAGAATTTAATATTCACTAAATATAAAATTGAATTGTGAAAAAAATAAAACAGTCTTTCAATCTGGATTTGAAACAGTTTAAAAGGATATTAAATATTTATAATAATATGCCACATTTTGATAATAGTTACTTTGCATAAACAAAAATAGTCACTAAAACATAAAAAATAAATGTCTTTATATATATTAAAATAATCAGTGTAATCTGAGATCATAATTAATTTCTTAACACAAATACCTACATAATGTATTTTAAAAATGTTAAGTACCTTATACAACATCAAAATAGTATTTGAAAATTAGACATAATTCAGTACTTACAACGGATTGTGCGTAATTTAATTTTGTGTGCGTTATTAATTTTATTATCCTAAATTACTATTTGACTTGATAGCTTTAAGGACATTACATTTAAATTAAACTCGACTAGACATTCTGGCCGGTACTTTTTCAATAAATTCTGTTTAAATTAATTTTAAACAGAATAAATAAGCTTTCCACAATAAAGTACAATAAATTAAATAAAACTAACCTTAAACATGAAATAAAACAAAAATAGTCGAAAATTTGTACAATAATAATTAGCTGCCATTTATTTTCACTATAAAATAATCTTAGCTAATACATAGTTTAGTAACTCACACTGATATGTTATGATATGTAGTAGATTAAAAAAACACAATATTATTTTCACTGTTTGATTAAGGTACATGTACCAGTAATAGACTCCTTCAAACAATATACAAAGTCAAGATCTTTTTCCTAACTTTTTATAATACGAAACATAGTCCTACAATTTTAATCTCCCGAATGGCAAACACATTACACAATTATTATTAGTTAATATAGTTTTTAATCTGATATGGTACATATTAATCTATTAAACAGAAAAAACTATTTGGTCATCTAGTCTTACAATTACTTTACAATAATTATTTAATTTATATACGAGTTAATAAAAAACAATAAAATAATCAGAAATCAAAATCACCTGCAATAATCATGAGATTAAGTTGTTTCTTCCTATTCGTCAGTATTTTAAAACTTTTAAGAAAATCATTTTAAGTACTGTCCGTAATGGATTACTTTATGTCCTTTTCAATTCATTGTCAGTATCTTAAATAAGATGTTGGCCACAAAGTCCCAAAAATATATTTAATGGACACAAGCAGTTTTTTAAACTGTAAACAATACAATACAAATATTCTTAAAGTGCAAAAACAGGACTTAACAACATTAACATACTGGAAAGATTTCACAAAAGGCGGTATTATCGCTAAGCAGCAATCTCTTCTACACAACTTTCGGTAAGAAAAATAGAAAGTAGAAAATATGAATTATTATGATCTAACAATAACAAGAACAGATATCTATTATTATCGTAAGAATTGGCAAAAAAAAAGAAATATTGCACCACACTTTTATTGTACCAACGAGTAGAGAGGAGCCTATTTTTAATTACAGACCATCCAAAGCCTCTTTATTACGATTGACTTAATAACTCGATTAAAAAATCAGTTATAAAAACTAAATTAGCCTCATCCTTACATTTTAAAACTGACATTCGAGCAAACATAGAAATGTTGTAATCAATTTAAAAACAATCTAAAATAAGATAGTTAAATCAGTCTGATCTTACAACTAAATTAAGTATTTAGGAGTTAATCTAAATAATTAAAATATGCATATTTAAATTAAACTAAGATAATATGTCATATACCTCAATGCAGTAAAGGAGCCTCTATTTCTCCTATAAATCAAATGGCTTCCAATGTTAAAATAATTTATTCTTCCATACGTTCACCATCAAAATGTTATACGTCTTTGGAATTACTCAAACAAACCATAGAGTATAGAGGGTAGTAAAGTGCAATTATAACATAATTTACATTGTTACCTCAAAGAACTATAATAAAAATGGAGATAGAGACGAAAGCCAATCGCTAGAAAAAACCGACACAACAGAGTTGTGCATTGACATAAAGTTTTTAGTGCAAAAAACAATCATTAGGTTACCGTCGCTTGTCTTGTCATTGGATCTATCCAATTTAAAAATTAATTGAATAAAGAGCTTTATTGAATTCACATATTATATTATTACATTATTATTGTAATATAGTTACTGGCTCTCATATAATGTAGTCACTCTCGTTCACTTTTTGAAATGAGAACACTCATTCATACAGTCCTGACGATGGACGACTACCCTCACTTCACCGATCCAACTATTCTATGTATGGCCAGCTTACTTCGTATTGATTAGTAATTAAATACATATGGCAACATTTACTATTTCAAAAAAACATTTTTCAACATATTCTTCTAACGTCAATATCAAAAATATCATCGACATACACACGTCGAAACCAACATTTACTTGTAGTTTATTGACTAACTTTCCGTCTACGTAGGATTGCTCATACCATACGTAGCACACGCGTCTTTATAATTGCTAACATTGAAACCGACGAAATAATCGTCGTGTATAAATCTAACGATATTCTCTATCGGACAGAGATATGTATTGTGTGTTTTTAAATCGTCATTGGGATCGACGACTTTCATCACGATATTTTGTCGCGATCTACAAAAACTTAACTTACCTGTGACGTCATCGCCGTTGTACACTACGCGAAAGTAAAAATCCTGCGCGACCGCTTTCCGCTTCGTAAACTTGAATTCATCACGTAAATCTCTTTTCCTGTACACCTCAAAGATCATTCTAGAAGCGTACTGTATGTTGTAGTGTTGGTAGCTGTTCAAACCCAACGCTAATATCAACGCTTGGAGCGTTTTGTCGTGACCCGAGTACAATACAAACTTTGGTTTATTTTCGGATATCATTCGGATCATATTCTGAACTATATTATGAATCAGACCGTAGGCTACTAATAGTCCCCTACGCCTATTGTGAATATTCTTCACTTCTTGCCGATAACTCCACTCTAAATAAGCGAATAGTGACAGTACATGTTCCTTTTTAATGCAAAACTCTTCAGTCACTTCTGGCGTCGGTTCCTTATAATCTTCATCAAAGTCCGTATCGATTCTCGCATCGTTCGGGAAGTTAAAATCTGCGTCGAGGTTCTTCTTAACTATAACCACATCTTCGTAACCATCGGCGTTGTCCAAGTATCTCTGTTGGTAGTACAACAACTTTTCTCTTTCCATTTGCGCGTCAAAGTCTAAAGGCGCTTTCTGCTTATCAAATTTTCCGATAATATCTCTTGCTTTGCGACCGATTTCATTATTAAAATCAAGTTGATTGTTGATATAGTCTAATTCCATGTTCAAAGTATCGATATCTACGTCCAAAAGGTTTCGCGAACCAGGGCTATCGCCTCTGAATTTTCTTTTACGTTCTTTCAAGCCAAGTTTAGGTGTCTTCTGTGGTTTCTCTGAACAAGGCAATGGAGCATCGTGGCACATGTAAGCAAGCAGGGCATCCCTGACTGTATCAGCGTCCATTCGTTCCTGAGATTCGAATAATACTTTGGAAAGCTTATTGATTAGGTCCTGAATTCCCGGGTTCGATTCCAGTCTTCCCTTGTTTTGTGTGCTGATTTTTCTGGAAATAAGAAGTAAGAAAATATTAAATAAATAAAATAAAACCATTCACAAACTTGGAATAAGATGGCGATTATACCGATGGCGATTAACAAAGTCTAAAAAATGAAATTGCGGTGGGCCCATGATTTTAACTTAACGTGGATTGGTGATACATTTTAGTATGACACGAGTTTTCCTGATAAGTATTTTATATGCCGATATTTCGACCCAGTTGCATGATTGTTGTCAGAGCTGAACTGCGGTAGTGCAGCTAAACTTGATGATGTCCACCGCAACCCACGAATACAATACACACGAACTGTTAAATGTCAAACAAACGATCATACGCTACGATGGAATTTAGCCCTTACATAGATCGAAAATACTATTACAGATAGCACACATGTTTCATTGGAATTTGACTCTTATAGCTATGCCAATAACAGTGACAATCACATATACATACTTATCAAGCGCATGCAGCGCATGGCACGCGCAGTGGCGGAAGCAGAAGGCGACGCTGTGCGCCTCGCGCGCCGCGGCCGCGCGCCGCGCGCCGCCCCACGCCAGCGCCTGCAGCGACTGGAACGTGCGCCGGTACCGCGTGCTGTACGCCACGCCTGGGGTGTCCACGGGACCGCAGAGTTAGGGGTGCGTGATTATTTGTTGTGGGACGATGTCGACGTGACCACAGAGTTAGGGATTATTATAATTTTATTATTTAGGTGTCTGGGCATGGGCAATTAGTATCCCAATGAAGCCACTGCGACCATCTCTGATATATTGTGGCCATCCCACGGTTAGGGATGCGTGTTTGTATGTAATCGTTTGCGTTTGGTTTTGTTGCGTCTTATGCTAGTTCCTGCTTGAGATCTATGATTAAGTTATGTTGCTGATTGATGACGATATTTTAAAATGTAAGTATTTTGCTTATACCTGAATTGAATTGGAAATACAGCAGTACTTACAAAATAAAAAAATAGAACAGAAGGTTTTAAAAAATCATCATATTATGATGTTACAAAGGACAATATGTATTCCCTCGGAAAAATCCGAAAAATACACAAAATGTTCACATTTGTTTATTTTTTTAGTATGCTACTACTGACTGTGTTCACTGTTAACTATCTCAATTACTTACGATCCGAGTAAATGCTTCAAATAAAATTTGTACTTTAATAATTATGACTCAAAATGTTGGGTTATGTTTTAAAATGAAAGCTTTACACTGACCTGTATCTTTTTTGCTTTGAAATTCCATATTTTCTAATCCTAATTTCTCGCCATATGCCTCCCTTAAGATGTTACCTGAAACAATTCATTATTGCAGTGACTTGTTTATGTTACAATACAGTTCAACTGGCAGTAAAAAATTTCATACATCCTAACCTCTAAACAATATGGTTCTCAAAATAATTTTGAGTAACGATCGCAACTGTGTTACTTTAAAATTACGTCAGTGACTTAAAATTATTTTGGTCAATATTCAAACTAAATTAATGTGGCGATAGCCCAGTGGCATTTTTTTCAAGAATTCTCTCTCTCTGACTTTAGCATAAATAAATAAATAAGGAACAGCTTCATGGCAGTTAAATGTTACGCAAAGCAGGCAGAAGGGGGAATGTTATAAAGTTAGGCTTTTCCGCGTCCCGCTTTGACACAAACCATTTATGACCAGTTAAGCCTCAACTAATATGGTATATAATACAACCCTTACCCACAGTGAGCATCTGCAGCAGCCCCCGTGGCGTGAGCTGGCCGAGCGCGCAGCGGGTGGCGGCGGCGCGCGGCAGCGTGGGGAAGCTGTGGAACGGCCCCGGGCCCGCCACCCACCACGCGCGCCCCGACGCGCTCGCGTTCACCACGAACTCCTCGTAGCTGGAATTAAGTACCGTACATGGGGTTAATAGGAAGATTAATAACATTTTTTTATAGCTTATAGGGTTGATATAGAAGCAGACGAGTCACCTGATGGTAAGTGGTTATCGTCACTTATACCAGAAACACCAGGGGAGTCGCCAGTGTAACACCGGAACCTGTAAAAGAGCTCCTTTTACACTTTTCTAGAAGAATCCCTTGTTTATACCTCTTAAAGACGACCTGAATGGCGCAATGGTGAACACGCCAGATCGATATTCCAAGAGTTCTAGGTTTGTTTGGCAGCTAGATGCAAATTTGAATGATAAGTTTAAATTTCCATTCTCGGTTTGTGTGTGTACTTGTCTTGAGTGTTAATGGGTGTGTCCTTGCCTTAAGCAACACCATGGCACCCATTAAACAGTATGCTAGGCTGGAAATACCTATCTTGTTACCTTTTTAGTAATGTTGAAACTGGCGCAACATCACATGGTAATTTGTCTCCTCCCCGCAGATGGGTGAGAGGACCCCGGTCTCCATGCCTGGTCAACACTAGCACCCCCTGGAGTAACCAGGCCTCATTGTCCACGGCACCTGACAAATACAAATAGTATCACTACATAGTATAAAACAAAGTCGCTATTTTTGTCCGTCTGTTTGTTTGTCTGTATGCTTAAATCTTTAAAATTACGCAACGGATTTTGATGCGGTTTTTTGTAATAGGTAGAGTGATTCAAGAGGAAGGTTTTTATGTATAATACATGCATATATTCCCACGAGAACGGGATCCACGCGGGTGAAACCGCGGGCGGGCCGCTAGTTAAAAATATAATATTATGGAATATGCTTTATCTTCTAATATGGTAATATAATATTATGAAAAATTATGTTTTGTACTAATACACAAAAATAATAACTTTTCTTTACTTTTAAAAAATATTACCTTCTGTTCCTCTTACAATGTTCTCTGGAGGATTGCAAGCTCGTAAATAAATTCTCCGGTATTTTGCATCGCTTTTGGATTCACGCTCATATGGTAATACTTTAACAGCTATAGTTTCTTCTCCCACAGACATATATTTATAAACAACTGAAATGAACATAGGCACTTTATTCATAAATAATTTTATCATAAAATGTAACATTAAAAAACAAAAATAAAACAATTCTAACATTCAAAAGTAACAAAATATATAAAACATTTTACGGTTGTCCTTCATTTTACCATTAAGGCACAGAGAAAGTTTATATTACGTGTTTAGTGATAGAAAGAGATTGTTATTTTAATTATTCACATGAATTTATTTCTCTAACATGACTTGCCCTATTCAGTCTTAATTATGGTTTCTTTAGAGAAATTGTGGTTTAATTGCCGATTGTTGTCTTTTCTTGAATTACTAAAGGTTGTGTGATGTGTATCAATCAAACGTGTATGTCCATCAAACGTATTACGTAGGATATTTAAAAAGCAGTTAAATTGTTTTTTTTTTTGTATAATACAGGGTGAATATTATCCCATTGGCTAAACCTTTCTGAATATGTATTAATAATACCTCTAATCTGGAGTTGCATTTTGAGTAGATACTTGCCATTTCGATTAGAGAAATCAGAACATCATACAGTTAAAGATAAGGGGTTAAATTTGTACAGTATATCCATTGGCTTCCAGCGAAGTGAACGTACATAGAAATCATGACAGCATCGACTGTCTGAGGTATTATTTAATACATATTCAGAAAGGTTTAGTAACTCATGATTTTTTTTGTTCTCACCTGTTATTAGAAAGAAAATCCATACGCTCATACCCAGGTAACAGTAAAATGCTCGGTGTTGGAAAGAAAATTTCATCATTTTGTCCGTAGCTCAGGGGCTCAAATATTATGTTTTGTTAAATATTTTCATTCATTCCATGATCGTTAAATTTGATGTTGTACATTGACACTGTTCATGTTTGAAAAACACAAAATTAATAATAATAAAATAAGAAAGCTAGAAATCTAAAAACGATAGTTGAATGCACTAAAATCTGTACGCGTTGGTATAGGTAAATATATTTTTCGGTAGTTATTTTTATTTATAATTATAACACTTCGATAGTTTGACAATGACAACTTAGATTTGAAAGATTTTGATTTTGACTTTTGCTTTTGAGTTTTGACTTGACAAGTTGACATATATATCACTAATGTCACGCTGACAATTTCACATTGATAGGTACCTATTGATTCTAATTTGTGTTGATATGGTCGCGTTCCGATGGCGTTCCGGGGAGGCAATAGACGTCCGATTTTTCTCTCCGATAGTCTGATGTACTTCTGCGCTCTAGTTTTGTGGCTCTAGTTTTGAACTCTTTGATTGTAGCCCTAGCCCCCAATGGACTTATTATTTATAGCCCCCTAGCCACACCTAGCCTAGCCCTCTGATGGCGCCTCTACACGATAGCCAACATGTTGGCCAATGTTGTGGCTAAGATGATTGCCAAGAGATTGTGACGGCGTCCACACGTCAGTGTTGCCAACCGTACGATTTAAATCGTATTTGTACGACTTTTTTGCCACAAATGCTGTGTACGATCATGACCTGAAATCGTACGCCCTATATACGATCTTTTTAGTCATACATGCTTCATGTAATTTTATCCATTTTAAAGTTAAATAGCGTCATTGCAACATTTTTTTCATGAACATATCCTTAATCTGTATAATGGGTGCATTCCAATGAGCGACCAAATTCAAAACGCAACCTTTTTCTATGGAAAATTGCATGTTTTAAGCGTTTTGCATGCTAAACTGGAACACACTAAATAATAGTAAGGAATATTGCTACAGAAAGTAGCCTACAGTTATAAAAGTGTCTGAACTTTTTTTACGTGTTAAAAAAGTGGTGGAAGTTGGAATTTTTCTGCTTCTTCTTTGTGAGGATTCTGTGATGTTAATGTTGTATGAAAGAATTAATACTTCGGCAATGAGTACCAAATAAGGTAGTAACTAAATATATTATGTTCCCTTATTTTTCATGTTGTTTTTGTGATATTAATGTTAATATATTAAATAATAACACTATGCTCAACTAAATATTATCATTTTGTTGAAAAATTGTAGTGTACGATTTTTTCCCTACAATTTCGGCTAAAATACGATCTTTTTAACCCTCATGATACGATCTTCTTCAAAATATAGTTGGCAACACTGCCACACGTTGGAAGGTCGATCAGTCTGCGTCGGTTCGGGCCAATGTGCGGACGATATTAATATTTTCTTAAAATGAATATTGAGGTTCTAACGGCTGCTGCGGTTTAATTATTCTCATCATACAATACAATAAAAATGTGTATAAAAATTATTATACACATTTATTTCATTATAATACACATTATTATACATCTATATTACTCATAGTTGCCATATTGTAGACATAATTTAGATATCGACGTGTGAATAAAGTGCGTGCGCTCAGCGTGTGTGGGCGCTCGTTTCTAACTGAAATCGTGGCCAACGTGTGGACGCTGCGCCGATAACTGTGCCACAATCACGCCACAACCCTTTGATCCGCGTTGAAAAACCGACACCTCACGGATCTTGCGCCAAGTTGTGGGCCAACGGCCCAATACCTACCAAAGTAATCACAAACACCCTCTCTACACGATGGCCATTACCTATTGGCCATAACCTTCGCCAACATGTTGGCTAACGTTTAGAGGCGACATGACAGCGTCAACAACTCAACGTCAACTTTACTTTTTCAGCTTTTTCTCTTGCTTGCGCTTGCCGACCTTGCCGTCTTGCTGCATTTGTCACTTGTCACTTGTCACATTTGTGCAGCTTTGTTTGTTCCATAGAAATACTAGGAAGTTTGTTCTTGTTTGAAACATGTCTAAACTTGTTTGAAACTTGTTGATGATTGTTTACGTCGTTGAGTAATTGATTTGTGCTAGTCCTAGAATAGAATAGAACAAGACTACTAGTAGACCGTAGAGGAGAAGTTCAGAAATCTGAAATTTGTGAAAAAAGAAGCTTGTTTTCAAAATTGTTTTGTTATTTTTGTGACTACAAAATCCTTACTTTATCACATAAAAGTGATTACCTACCTAATTATTATCAAAGAATAATTTTAATCATGAGTAAAAAAATTGATCGTGCGACGATAATCATCCTGGATGTTGGAAAGAACGTATCGTCTTGCGAAGAAAAAAGTAAAGGGGAAGAAGATGATAAGAAACATGAAAAGAACTTCTTCGAGAGTGCAAGAGAATGCACCAGTAAAATTATAGAACGTAAGATACTATCGCAGGAAAAAAATTATATAGGTATTATTTTGCTTGGCGCCAAAAAGAGTAAAAACGCTATGGCAGAACAGAATCCAGGGAGCTTTAGACATATAGAAGTTTTTTCTGAGCTACAACCGCCTTCTTGGCAAATGATACGAAATCTACCAGAAAAAGTAAGTTAATTATAACATTATTAATAAGCACAGATATTATATTATAATATATTAGTTTTTGTACCCTCAAGAATAATTTTGGTCAATCAAATGTATTTCTTCCTATAAAGAGTAACATGACAAAATTGGCATTGGCACACAATGTGAAACATATGAATTCAGGTTCTTTTATACATAGGTAATGGGTCCCCGAGACGATCAAGTGCGCTTGACAAGTCTACGTGCTTGAAGCGAATATTGATCGTTTACGGCGTTGACTTGACGCATTCCTTCAAGCGATCTACGGCTTGACCAGAATTGACAGAAATTTTGATTGACGCCGCTTGATGCACCTACGCTTGATGCGACTTGACATGACTTGACAAGCTTTTTTCATTAGCAGCCGAAACTTCGTAGATGGCGGACATGGCGGATGACGAAAACTACCGAGACGTGGCCTTGGCAACAAGCGCTGACATAATTACCGAGCGCGATTTTGTGCTATTGCTAATATCCCTCTACAGGGATTATCCTGTACTTTGGAAAATTAAAAGTAAGGAATATGCTGACAAAAATAAACCTATGTAGGGAAAGGCTGAATCCGAGTAACATAGACGAAATACTCCGAATAAAGAATGTATTTAATTACAATTATAAAATATATTTACAGCAAGAAACATATAAGGAAAAGAAGTCCCTGACAATCATGTTATTTTCCTAATTCCATAGCAACCTATCACTAGGGTTGAATATTTACATATGTACAAATGTAGGGTCGCTACACCTATAAAAAAATAAAAATACCCCATCGCCTCTTTCTTGTTTTTTTTCCTTAATAGATACCGCTAGAGTTATAGCAAGGAATGCCATATCTGCGTTAGAAACCATTTTTGTTTTTGCGACCACAACTTTCATGGGCACAGGGCTGCATGTGACTAAGGCACACGCACTTGACGGGACTTGATGGCACCTTCAATAGGTGTCAAGTCCCTCGTCACGTGACACCGTCAATCACGTGAGACTTGTCCAGTGCACTTGATCGTCTCGGGGACCCATAATATGATTTCTCTTGCTAATCAATTTATAAACCCTTTCAGACTACACATTCTGAAGGAGACTGGTTTGATGCCCTTATTGTCGCTGCAGATCATTTGAAAAATGGGGTTGAAGGTGTCAAGTTCTCAGAAAAGAAAATCATTTTGATGACAAACTTCACATCACAATGTGAATTTAACAGCAAAACAGTGAGGATGGTGAGTTAATAATAATAATAATACTCTTTATTGTACACCAAAGCAACACGATTACAACAATGTAAAGAAAAACACAAATTTATACAAAAGGCGGTCTTATCGCTAAAGAGCGATTTCTTCCAGACAACCTGAAGGGCTAGAAGTTATGACTATAGGATTATGTTCATAGGGGCAGGGTGTACATATGGATATATTGAGAAAACAGTAATAGTATATAAGAGTTAGTGTTTTTTTTTATGAGCTACAATTCATTTGTACGTAAATGTCTTCTCCATGCTGCCTAAGGAATATGTCATACATTAGAACTTTCAGGTGTGCAGAACCTAGTCTTTCCTTCACGTAAACAATTAATAATTAGATTTTAATCTGCACAGAATATTTAAAATTTTAGGCAGATGCAGAATTCAGGTTCCCCTACTTAGTCATAGCCATAGTTTTATAAACCTTTTACACATTCCAAGTAATTATGAGATGTCAAAATTTTACTAAAGTGTCATTATTAATTTATAGATATTAGATGGATTCAAAGAAGACAACCTTGAAGTGGACATATTCGGACCAGATATTTATGATTCGGGTCACAAAAGTCGTGATGTAGACCTAGCACGGCAGTTGGTCCATACAACCGGTGGAGTGTCTGTCAGTTTTGATTACTGTTTGAAATTCTTAGTCTACCACCAGAAGAAGGCAGTTGGTTGCATTCCATCAAATGCTGATCTAATCTTCACACCTGACATCAAAATACCTGTGTCATGCTATGTTAAAATTAAAGATGAATCAGTTGTGAAAAAGTGGCAAAAAGCCATCAGAGACCCAGTTACTAATACTGCAAGTACAACAGAAGGTCTTGTTAAAAATAAAATACATATAAATGTAGAAGATCAAAATGTTGTTGAAACAAAAGAACTAATAAAGGGATATCATTATGGTCAAGAAATAATACCTTTTTCTGAATGTGACAAGAATATGTTATATAAATCCGGTGAGAAATCATTGACATTGTACGGTTTTACAAATGCTGATAATATTTCTTGGCACCATTTGAATGGAGAGAATCTGTTGTATGTCTTTGGCAGAAAAGGTGATAGAAAAGCACAACAAGCAATTAGATGCCTAGTTTTGTGTCTCCATGAACAAAAACTTGTTGGTATTGTCCGAAGAGTTGCTGTTAGAAATTGTGCTCCAAAATTATTCGCCTTGATGCCCATCATTGATTCTGATAATGGCCTTTGTTTGTCTATGGCAACAATATGTTACAAGGAAGATATAAAAAATATGTCTTTTCCACCGACAAATATGAAGAAGTATCAATGTACAGAAGAGCAAGTTGACTCATTCAAGGATCTCATTAAGGCCATGGATTTAATGAAAGCTTATGATGAAATGGAGAGTGACGATACAGAGGCTTTCCCCATTGCTGAAACTGTCAGTCCAACCATCCAGCATATTTTAGACTGTATAGCATTCCGAGCCATGAACCCTGGTAAACCATTACCTGAACCACGAGAAGACATAATGAAGTTGTTTAAAGTCCCACCACTGGTAGAAAAAAGATCACAGAAGCAGTTAGAAAAGCTTAAACAGTTATTTGTGTTAAAGAAAGTGGAAGTAAAGCAAAGAAAAAAACAGCTTTTAATATCAAATGATAACCAGGATGATGATCTAAATTCTAAAGCAGACAACGATGTAGACATGGCTGAATTACCCAGGATAGATATAAATAGTATAACTAAAACAAAAGATATCCAAACTATTGGCACTGTAGATCCGATCAGTGATTATAAAGCTCTCATTACAAATGGGAAAACACTTTGTGATCTCTCACCACTCATGATTGAGGCCATTGAAAGTTTGGTTTGCACCAATATAGATGGTAAATATTCAAAAGCATTGGAATGCATTAAATTTTTCCGAAAAGAATGTGTTAATTCCGAACCGTCATACTATAATAATTGGCTAAAAACTTTTAAAATGGAATCGCTAGAACGCAAAAAGCATGACCTATTAGAGTTAATAAATTCGGAGAAGTTAGACTTTATTTTGAAGAGTGAGAATTTGTCCAGTGACATTGAGAATGTGGAGCAGGGCGATAGTCACTTGTATGAAGCTGATACCATGCCTACTTTGACAGATGTAACAATAAATTCACAAGTGAAAGCATTTTTTGATGACATGTAAATTAACTCAGTTTTGAATAAATGTATGTTTTTTACATGCAATAATATTTTTGTCACCAATAAGGAAAAACTTGTCTAGCCTGGACTTTAAAAGACAATTTTTATATATAAGTAGAATCAAGTGGTAAAACTTACTAGTGCCCCCTAAGCTTTTCATTAAAATAAGTATTTTTATTTTATTTAAGAGTTGATTAATTAAGTTAGCTTGCAAAAATAAACATTTCAAATTATATTGCATTTTATTTCAAGGTACATAAAGTAAACATAAAATAATTTCATAAAAGTACCTATTGTTTATATTAGTGAAACAGACAATAAGCCTGATGTTTTAATATTTAACAATAAAATCTAATCTCAAGTTTGCACACAATAAATTCATTTTATCTTACAATTATTGGAATAGTGTTAAACAATCACTGTACGCTGTTGGTACTTATTTTATTTTGCGAATGTAGGAGCTCTAGGAATTCTTGCAGTGAAATATCTTCTTGACAATCTGTGTCCAAATCATGCTCGAGTTGTGCCTCCATGGAGTTAGCTTCGGGGCTAAGGACAATGTTATCATCCAGAACGACGTGGTTGAGTCGCGACTTGAGACTTTGCAGGATCTCTTCCAGTTCCAAACATTTATTACGTATGGAAGTACCCAAATCCGATGCAGGATCAATATCATCCAGTGTCGCGTTTTCTGAAAACGAATTCGCCGGAGTTCTCGTCTGGGGAGGCTGAATTATGTTAAACAAATTCTCGGGTATACCGTTTCCATGTCTTAGAGCATCAGGTGATCGAGAATCGGTAAACTCTGCGAGTATTTCATCAATAATGTCTTCAGCATTTTGACGAGGGTCCACGATTTCGTCAGGCGTTTCTGCACCGCCATCACTATTTATCATCTTATTGTTCGAATCCAGTTTCATGATTTACACTATTTATTCACACAAATAGCTTATTTTTATCAAAATAAATACCTACTACAACAAAATCAAATTCGCTCCTCTTTGGTTGGATGGAGTCAGCAGATGATTGATTAGAAAAAGTTGCCATAGCAAAAATATTATTCTGCTCTATGACAGTCTTTGATGTGTTGAAAATGGTTGAAACTCCCCTTCTGGGAACCCCTGACCCTAGCCCCAGTCATAAATTCATGTGGATCTCGAAGATTGTATAAAGTAGAATAAACATCTCATATTAAATTATTTTTAAAAATAGTAGAGGACGGAAATATTATTTATAAAGAACTTTCAATGGCATTACATGTAAACGTACACCTGTATTGTTGGAAAAATTCGGCGTGGCGTTGCTGATAAGGAAACTTGATATTCTATTTGGGATAACTGAGCACTGTAGTGGCTTGACAAGGTTTGGACAAAGTCAAGGATATCTTGGCCTACAGCCTGAGTATTTTGATTATTCCTGTTTAAAAGTTAAAAGTGTGCGCTAACCTTAATTATTTTCTACTCGAGTAGATAGATAGAGAACATAAATTAATAACAAGATGTTATCGAATTTTATATTTTTCCATTTTTAATTACGTGATTTATTTAAAAAGGTCAAATTAATTGTTACAAAATCTTCTCTGAGGAAAATATAAATCTAAATAAGCCTCCTTTCGCAATTTCTTTTCTATTTCTTCACTTTTCATGATCTTCAGGGCGGCCTTGCAACTATTATGAGCGTGTGCGAAGAAGCAATCCCTCACCGACTGTAAGTAAAATTTAGCTTTTTTTAATGTCGGTGAATAAATCACCTAGTATATAGGGGCGCCGTAAGCTGTATCGGCGCCCGCGTGCAAAACCGCTTTATAAATCATCGTTCTATACCAATCTAACACAGGTTTACTTTTCTTCCACCCCACTGAGGACCATTTGCCGCCCCCATGCGCGTTGCCCGCGTGCGCCGCACGCCTTGCACGTCCGGTTACGGCACCCCTGCCTACATCATTTAGTCACCAATGCGAGTAATAAAGATTCTAATTATACTATGGAAGCTTTAGCCACCCACTAAGTAGCTATAATCAGAACTCGCTTGTTATACGGATTACCAATTACACATTAAGGAATCAATTCAGTAATTACAATGCAATCAAATTAACATATGACGTCAGCTCCACGATTTAACCAATTTGATACCTTAAACTCAGCGAGCTTCGCTCCCTGAAACTTCGCAAGGCAATGCTTGAAAAGTCGTGCATAGTGCTTCCTGCATAGAAAGATTCTGTTTTCATACTGCCAGTAATCGCCTTGCGCGGAGCATGAGCAACCACACACTGCGCACGCATCAAGGTTATACGGCACACATTTTATCTGTGGAAAATAATATCATTTCATTTAAACTAATATTTAATTTAAGTCATCTGAAGAGCAAATAATCGGAATAATTTTCTTGAATAACAAACATAAAAAAAAATATTCAAGTCACTTTTCATCATTATCATTATTATCTCAACTCATCTTGGCCCACTATTCGATAGTGACTATTGAACACGAGTCTCTTCTCAGAATATAAAACTGGCCAAGTGCGAGTCGGACTTGCGCACGAAGGGTTCCGGACCACTACGAGTATGTATAAAAACGCCAAAAAATCTGGTCTGTTGTATGAGCCTCACTTAAATATTTAATTGTTTTATTGTAGCCACATATTAGCCACAACGGCATCTCTTGGACCGAAAGGTAACTAAACTATCGCTGAGGCGACGAAAGTATGGGCTCCCACTTAAATATTTATTTTATTCGGTTTTTTAATATTTGTTGTTATAGCGGCAACAGAAATACATCATCTGTGAAAATATCAACTGTGTAAATATTACGGTTCATGAGATATAGCCTGGTGACAGACGGACGGACGGACGGACAGCGAAGTCTCAGTAATAGTAATAGGGTCCCGTTTTACCCTTTGGGTACGGAAACCTAAAAAGTAAAGGTCATAGTCCAGCACACAGGTCAAGTGCGGAGTGGCAAACTTTACAAACCTTTAAATTTTGCTCACGATGTTTTCCATCATCAATATAGCAAGTGACGTTTTGCTTAAACTTAAAACGCACATAATTCCAAAAAGTCAGAAGTGCATGCCCCGGGATTCGAAAAGATTTCAGTCTACTTATTTCCAGTAATTACCTGCTTTAGCTTACTTACGTACGTACGTACTTACCTCAACAGGACATCGCAAAACTTTCTTATTAGAAAAACAATATGTAAATTTCATTTGCCTTTTCTTGTACTCCGGGCAGTAATCGCAGGGACTGTAATAATTATGCAAATTTCTATTACTTTAGTATTTATTAGTACTTAGAAAAAATAATAACATCAGCAAAAAATATTCCCCTTTTCTTATTTTCAACAGCAACCAAATTGGCGATCAATTTCGTGTTAATCAACCGTACACATGGCTCTATTATTATCACTATTTAGAAAATTAAAAATATATGTTTAATGTTAGTAAAAGCTGTCTTCAACATCGGCAAATAATAATGTGAGAATATCGTCAACATTAATTATGTGGCATATCTAAAAAAGGGCTTTCAAATAAAAAAATAATTATCAAAATCAGTAGACACATTACATCAAGGAAAAAGGTATAAATTTACATCCATAAAAACATACGTCAAATTGAGAACCTCCATCATTTTCGATAACGGTTAAAAAGAAGATCGCATTGAGCCGTAGGAACAGATAAATGCACTACTTACGCAGGGTAATTACTAGGTTTGAACAGGCCTTTTCTCTTCGATGTGGAGTTGAACGGCGCACAGTTCTGTTTAGGAGGTTTCACCGGAGGCAGCTCTCGTGGAGGGGGCTGATACTCGTGTTTTACCTTCCAACGTGGAGATTTCGGACCATAGCAACATTTGCTGTAAATCTACAGAACGATTTTTTCGTTACAAAGGTTTCAGATCATTTTTAGTATTGCTAATTGGAGAACTCAATCCTTTAAGTAGCTTAAAGGAATAACCTTCAATTTCGAGTAGGAGAGAAATTACGCAGATGCACAAGTTTAGACATCGATATGATACCTATTCCTATCACCGGAAACATTACAAACTTAAGATTTGCTGAGATTAGCCCAGATTACCCCGTCGGGGAAAGTAAAGCTCAAATCCCTATTCATATAGCAAATAAAATGTTTTATAACTACCCTATGCGTGAGATCGTAGAAAGCGTCACGTCCGTCGTCGTATGTTCCGGGCCCACGGTTCGGCACAACTTCCGGAGCGTTCCTCCGCATGAAGGGACTCAAAGCTGGGCCCTTCATGGGCAATACTTCGCGATCGAGTCCTGTGCCGAAGCATATGCGTGGCGGTACCTTCTTTGTCACCACATATTCGAAATCTGGTAAGTTAATAAATTACGTGAAAAATGCACTAGGATTATGTGAATGATTATGGGGAATGGATAATGTAAATGAACTTTCATCGCTATGTATTATCTTTTTTTAGTCAGCATTAATAAGTACTACAATATAGATCTGGTTCAGATTATGCTAGATTTGAAGCTACACAAACTATGATGTTATTTTTATAATGGGATAAAGACTATCATCAATTAGAAACTTTCTAGTTCCCTGATAAACATCGACGAGGCTTTACGACTGTAATTTTACTTGTCAATCACAAGTTTTTTCTATGATCACAAGTCCACAACTAAAGTTAATCGATTCAGATGCTTAATTTTATTAACAGTCATGATTAGCGGTAACTGCCACCAAGCGCAGAGTTATTGGTGCTTTCTACAAAATAATGTTTTTAATGTAGGCGTTTTGCAATTTCTAACGAATAACTATTAAATTAATCATTAATGGTAATTTTACCGCCATAAAAAGCCTCCTGCATGTTATTAGGTCGCAGATACCGACGTCGGTACGGTCGTTGCATGGTTGTATTTATTTACAAACAATGTTATTAAATATAGCTTTCTTTATAAGTTTAGTTCGCGGAGTGTACGAGTCGACTGGCAGTCTCCGATCGCGACTTTCGTGATAGCAGCACGATAAAAAAATATGACATATTTGACTATTACGATTTAATGGCGGCACGCTAGAACGAAGCATAGGGTATCCATGATGATGGTAAAGAATAGTTTTCTATACCTACTTATTTATCAAAGATATTTTTTTTTGTTCCATTCCTAGCAACCGTTTGTACCGTCTGTATGTAGGAAAGTGTTACTGGTTATGAAAGTGTTAAATTTCCAATTATACCGATGGCGTTAGAGTTTTTGTTATATTCCTACCTGTCGATTTTAGAAAGTTATGTACTGCAAGTGCAAGAACAAACCCCCATTGAAAAAACTATCGGTAGGTATTATTATGATTAAAATGTATAACATCCAATCTGCAGTGGCTTGGTTAGCGAGTTACACATCCAAAGAGGATCCAAATTTTTGGCTATGTAGTCCAGTGCGTTGTACTGTATAGTGTCTAATTTTTGTAAATATACACGCTACGTGCAACTCGGGGAATTCAAAGCGCTTACTTCAATAAGCGGTTTCAAACAGAATTAGAAATTACTTAGTAGATAGCAATAAAAAATGTATCCTCACATTTTCAAAATGTATGGGCACTATAGCGCCGGTTTACCGGGGGTAATTTTATTTTTGCACAACTTGGAATTGAATGCCTCGAAGGTCACATCAATCACAGCAAATAAGAGGCCTTACCGAATGTGATATCCCACGCCATGCCAAGTTTGCAGAATTTTATAAAAAAATATTTACTTGCTTAGGTACAAAAGATCTGAAAAGTTTTGAAGGAAAAAGCATGGTAAAGACATTGAGATATAGTAACTCAATGGGTAAAGATAGTAATTATAAAATTAAAAACATAGGAATCAAATTATATTCACTTACAAATTGTACTTTGTTGACAGATTATTAAATGAAAATTAAATAGAGCTATAAATATTATTAAAATATCAGTAAACGTATAGAAAATAATCAGTGGTAGTGAGAAGTTTGTGTCAATCTGGCATGTTTTTGTTGTTATACATCAGTTTTATGAAAGTCAAAATAAGCTTATAGCAGTAAAGAGTATTTAAATCTCTGGTAATTTATAGTTTTATAAAAAAAATTCAAAATAAAATTGTACTTCCTTAACTAACAAAGTTTACATTAGATCCAAATTAGATCTCAAAAAATTGACCCTAACTTATATAATATCATATTACGATAAAAAAAATCGGGAAATCACATTTCTCACGTTTGCAAATATTTAGTTTATTCAGTTTCATACGGGATACCGGTATTGCGTCTTCCTAAGCACTTTAATGTAATTTTCCTAAGCAGCAAATTACATACTTTTCCATGGAAAACGTCCTATGTTCGACCTGGCTCCATCAACTTCCTGAGAAAATTCATCGAAATCAGTCAAGCGGTTGAGATTTTTCATACAAAATTTTATTCCCTATTTCAAGCCTTTAGGGGTTCCTTTTTTGGAAAAACGTAGCCTATGTGTGACCCTCGGTCTTCAACTATTTTCATTCCGAATTTCATCCGAAAGAACACCTTTGTAAGAAGATATCTGAGAAAAGACTGGCGATTGACGAACCGAATGGCGCAATGGATAACATGCCAGATCGTCGTTCCAAGGGTTCTGGGTTCAATCCCTGCGAGGCAGAAACTTGAAGGAGTTTAAATTTCCGTTCTTGGTCTGAGTGTTTGCTATTCTTGTGTGTTCATGGTACCTATGACCTATGACACAGGGAATTCTAATGTGGGTCTATGAGTTCAGTGTAAAGCGTTATCTATTTGTTTATTTTTATCAATGCAATAGATCCCATATATCGCCACTGTAGGTACTGATACTGTTTCTACCGCCATAATAATTTACTTTAGCAGTAGTTATTTCCAGATAGACGGGCGTGGAGCCGGTTACATTTTTGATCTCAGTCTTACCAAATAAGAACGAGACTCTTATTACTTGAGTCTTGTTCTAAGTCGGATACGGTTATATACGGTAAGTGGTGCTACCTGGTCGTTTGCGACTTTAATTCCATTTGAAAAAAATCATACAAATAATCTCGTATATCAGTAAGTTTGAGGCTTTTGGTAACGCCTAAGGTAGATGTCTAAGTATAAGCTTTAAGGTTAGTTTCCCTAAGCAAAGAGGTAGTTACGCTTTTAAATCCGGCCGTAATCGAACTCGGAACCCCTACACTTGGCTACAAGGTCGTTACGTAGATTCATTGGCTACGCCTGAAAGAAAATGAAAACTATGGAATCTACAATAATTTACTAGCCTATTTTATGAATTATAATCTTTTCGAACCTTCCAACTGCACCTGTATATATTTCGACATAACTTTATTTTATTATTTTTAATAAATAATTTAATGATACATCAATCAATGATAGATTTTTGGCACAAAACACAAAGGACATTTACTTCATTTTTGTTACACAAACTCGACGGTCGTGATAGGGAAGTTATTTCGGGAAATTTAGCTTTTCACAATACCTATCTGTTACGCAGATAAATGAAATTAAATTAAACTAGATAATAGATATACTTACTAAATAATAGTTCTGACTTACAAAAGGTGGTTCTCAATTATTCGCCCCCTTAGGTACCTATAATGTGCTTTTTTTAAGTTTGTTCGCGATTGATGCGATTAGTATGAAAATCTATTCTTTAACTTCATATCTATTTATACATATAATAAAACTGTAACTGATCGTTGTTCGTGCACACTAATCTCAGAAACGGCTGAACGAATTTTTAAGGGACTTTTACTCAGAGATAGCTGAGAGAGGAGCCTGTGGCCTGTGGAGCAACATAAAGACTACTTTATATCCTGGAGTTCCTGCTGGAATTCCGATCCCGAAAAACTCCTGTATACGAACGAAGTCGCGGGCAACAGCTAGTAAAACGATATTTTTGAATATCTGAAGGTTTATTTTAAAGAGGTACTGGTAGCTCAGGTTCAATACTCGTCAAAAGTCGCTCAAACTTATAAGAGACCAGACGATAAGCACTACCTTTTTAAAAACGAATTACAAATTTTTAGTCGGTTAATAACTAAGATACGAGGGTACAATGTTATTCGCAATTTAAATAAAAGCATCAATTTCAACGAATAGTTAATAAATTGCGCTCCCCTTACCATAAATTGCGCTCCCCTTACCATTGGGCCGCGTTCCGTGATACTGTGTACGATCATAACTAGTGATGCCGAACTATCGATAGTTACACTATCGATTGTTGACCTCGAAAATCAGTTAGGATATCGATAGGACTATCGATAGTATTGCTAAAATCAATACTATCGATACTATCGATAGTATATAATATGGTAATACTATTGATGATCTGCAATAGTATCGATAGTATTATACCACCGATACTATTACAGAATACATAACTATCGATAGTCAAAAACTATCGATAGTATCGATACTATTGACTATCAAACTTAAATTCTATCGATAGTATCGATAGTATTGATTTTTTCAATACTATCAATAGTTCTATCGATAGTCTCACTATTGCCACACTATCGATAGACTATCGATAGTCACCTATCGAGCGGCATCACTAATCATAACGCTCAAAAAGTTCAATTTTATATATAAAGTATTGTTTTGGGCGTTTTGGTCGCTCAATGGAACGCGCCCTTGGTTTGTGTTTTACATTTTTTACGGTGTCGGCACAAGTATCGGTGTCGGATGTCGTGAGTCGTGATCACTCTATGCTCTATGGTGGTCAAGCCATTTTTTTACAATGGCAATGTTGTCAATCTGTCTTGTTTGTTACATATTGACGTTCATTGACGTTTCCATTTTTTAATGTCCTTTTGATTTATGTCATTCATTCACATTCACACTCATCACTCATTCATGAGTTCATGTTCATGAGTTTCATGACATATTTGTTTGATACTTTTGAGTTTTCGAACGAGAAATAAATATCCGCCGTGAGTTATCGATACGAAATTACGAAATAAATGTAATTTTATATTAAAGGCAAGCATATTAAATGAAAGTTTAGTTACTGCAGGCTTACTGAAACGTTATTAGAAATATATGGTAAGACAAAATCTTGTAATATGTAACACTGGTGTCATATTACTGTTGAAGTACCTAATTTTTCTAGCATTATTATGTCATACCCGCCAATAGAATGCTTAAATCACCATGCTTTATTTACAACTGACGAAAGAATTCAGCACAGTGTCATTCATAGTAAATAGATGTCCAAAGTTTTGATACTTCTATAACTTGATATAAATAGTACGATTACGAAAACAATCTTTGAACTTCGTTTTCATTCATGTATCTTGAAAAATTTATCGGTTTGTGAATTTTTTGTTTAATTTGACATAGTGCAACTCTGTAGTTTCCTAAATCAAAAGCATTGTTTATCATGATTATATTAAACAGAAATTAGTTATAAAATATTTATTTTTGAAAGCTACTATCATTTTCTATCCAATAATCGCACCCAGCAGGGAGAATAGCATGATTTTCCATTCATAATATTAATTCATTCCATTCATCATGATCTTTTTTAATACAAAATTTATTCACAAATTCCTGTGTTTAGTCAATGATTGTCCTCAAGTTTTTTTATAAAGATTTAGTCATGAAACATATAATTTATCTTTAAATATGCCAAGTCATATAAATAATGTACACTGTATAATTATAATTTACTACAAAATATAATATTTTTTTAGATAATGCCTGTAAACACAAAGTTGGTCCTGCCGGTAGTCCTAGGCCTGTCCTTGGTGACGGTCACTGCATTTGTAGCGTACTACATCCTGAAGAAAGATGAGGAACAATCAGAGGAGGAGACAGTGAAGACCTCTAAAATTGATGTTATCGAGATTGAGGTACAGAAGAAAATTGTGCCTGCTCTGATTGGTAAGCATTATTAAGTAGTTAGATATTGGTATAAAACAAAGTTGCTTCTTGCCAGGGCAGGATTCGCAAAGTGAAGCAAGGTTGTTGAGAGCTTACTAGTAAGGTGTAAGTAAATAAATCTACTGTTTATTACAATATTTAGTGATACTGTATTGCTTGAGTAAGCTTACATTTCTTCAACAAGATTTCTCAGATGTCATTTAAAAATATAAACAATTATAAAGCTTGTACACACCCACACACACACTTCCCAGTGGGTTTGTTATTGGAAATAAACATTTAAGATCTGTGTCTTACTAGTTAAACATTGTGACCTACAAACAAAGATTGATTGATCACATAAATATCTTGATTTTCAATGTACCAAAAATATGATACACTCTCCACAAACCTTCACTCAAAATCTTGGCATACAACCAAAATGGAATGCTTTTATCGTGTGCCATTTCATATAACAAGGATCAATTTTTATGAAATCCAATTAGAATGATTTAAGAATATTTCAACAATATACATGCTTTTTATAGATTTTATGGTTATGATTTCACCTTTCTTGGTAACAAAATGATTAATTATAAGTTACTTGAATGTTATTTTCCTGTAATAGGCCTTGATGCAAAAACTCTTCAGTTAGATTTTCTTAAAAAGAATTTTAGAGTATGTCTAAATGACACAGTGTCCCTGTTCATTGTTGGTAATTTAATCCATACAGAACAATCACGTGTCTGTTGACATAATACAAATTAAAAGTACCTAGGTATTTGAAAATAGATTGTTGCTATTGGTCAAGGCCAACAAAGTTATGAATGAATATTTATTTACTAATCACTTACAGTCAATTCTCTGTAACAAGGTGTTGACAAGGATTATTTAATTTGTTGGAAGTGACATTGTAACCAGTTAGCAAGTACTAAGTTTGCCTAATATGATGTAGTATTGATTATTCTCTCATATAGAGCTATTTTATGGTTGGAAGTTAAAACATCATTTTAATGTAATTGATTTGTTGTTTAGGAAGCTAAGTTATTAGAAATTTCTATGGATATTCATGCGGTTAAAAAAACATCCTTCCTACTAATATTATAAATGCGAAAGTTTGTAAGGATGTATGTGAGTGAGTGAGTGAGTGTGTGCATGTGTTTGTTTGTTGCTCTTTCACGCAAAAACTACTGAACGAATTTTCATGAAACTTTGCAGTAATATAGCTTAGACATTGGAATAACATAATATGTTAAAATTTATAGAGATTTTTGAAGGGCCAGTCCCCGAAGCGAAGCGAGGGCGGATTTACTAGTACACAAATAACACATCACAAAGTCAAAAACAGACAACTTTATGTCCCATACAAAAAAAACTTCCAGACCCCTTGGTACACAAACAGTATCATTCCTCAATAGACTAATAATAATTGAATAAATGGTTGTCAGTCATTTTTTTATTACTTTTTAAATGTTTGAGATTTGATATTTGGAGATATAACTTTAAAAAGTTTCATGTTGAACTTATAGTCAGATAAAGTTCAATTTGCAAATAATAATTTACAGGTCGCAATGGCAGCAACATAAAGGACATATCAAGTAAATCGGGCGCTGTGATCAATTTCCGGAAGTTCAGCGACAAAGATTACGACGTGTGCATCATCAGAGGGCCGCGGCATGCCGCGCAGGTCGCTGAGACGTTGGTGCGAGAGTTCATCAAACAGCAGCCGGATATTGTTGAAGAGAGAATTGACGTTCCCGGCTGGGCTTGTGGCCGGATCATTGGTAACTTATTTTTAATCAATGACATGTGGCTTAACAATAATACTGTCTTACCAGCGAGGCGGAAATATTACTGATTACTGATGAGTTTAAATTTCTGTTCTTGGTCTGCATGTGTGTCCTCGTCTTGTGTGTTGTCCATGGCACCCATGACACAGGGAATTATGAATGTTCAGCGTACTTTAATTATACTGCAGTCGCGTCAAATACGGAATTTGTTTTAATTGCATCCCACAATACTAACAAATGCCAGATTTACGCCCCTATGATTACATAGGAGCGTAAATCTGGCATTGGAAAGATACATTGTAGATTGACGGCGAGAATCTGAATTACCTTATAACTTTGTTTTTAGCGATTAGTGGCAATTCCGTGTCGATTGCGACCGCTGCTGTGTAGAATATGTGCTATTATAAGAAGTCTGAGTTGCTTGAAACAAGAGCGCACGGCGCCATGGGCTGAGAGCGCGATATATGTAAGAGGTTGAAGCTTACTGCTCATACACTCAACTTTTTTGAAATCTTTGATTTGTAGTGGTATGTTATTGCAGATATCACAATCAATATAACACTGCACAAATGTGATATCTGTTTCATTGTCGCATAAAATGTATCACGGCCGGAAACCATACTCAAGGACCTATACTCAATATAGGTAATTTCAAACTAAAGTAAAGGGACGTCAATGAGATGGAAATTGATGGAATCAGATATGGGCATAATGTAATCATGATTAAAAATTTTAATTTCATCTGGAGGCACGGAAATTCCGCTGCCAAGTTTGTTGTATGACAATATTTTGAACATCTCTGGATGATATACTTAACCCGCGAGCACTCGCGCTATGAGCATTTCCCTCACGGTGAATTTCAAATTCGCGCCATTTTTGGATTTATTTAACTATGGACGTCGTTCGCCCTATAGCTGAGTTTTATACTTAAAGGTGTTCGCAACGGCTATATATTGAAAACACGTTATAACGTTACGCTATTTTTATAACGCCTATTATTTTTTCCGCTATAATATATTCGTTCGCTTCGTATTCGTAGAACGACGCGTTTTGATTTTATCGTTGTAGAGGAAGCTTATCAAAGAGACGTCTTTGGCGATAGGTAACAAATTATTTTATTGTGTGGTTGTTATTTATTAAGGATTTATGGACACAATCACAAAATTTAACACATTTTCAGCACATTACTACTGTGTGATCGAATTAATTGCATTTTAAATAGGTACTTAATTAAATAAATTCATTGAACTTTCCTTCGTCCTTTTTGCAGGCTTAGGCAGTCCACGACTGAATTTTTTTATTTGTGATAAAATGTATTGAATGTTTATGAAATGCAAAAACATAAATAGGTATATTATATATACTTTTAGTTTACTGAGCAAGTTGTTAGGCGTACTTAAAAACTTAAAAGTTTATTGATTCTATTTACAACAATAGTAATTTCATCGATCTGACAATTATTTATTTAAAACTTTAATTAAAATATATTATTAGAGCGATAATAATAAAACTAACATTTATTTACAAATATTCTCGTAATATCACAAACGCACGGTAAACTATCACTACGCGTCCTACGAGGTCAAGCGAGATAATCGCACTGATTTTTAATTATATTCAAACAGAAAATATAACGCAAAAATAGCGCTTCAACGTAAGAATGAATATATAGCCGAACAAAAAATATATTCGTTAAATCAGTACTGGACATGTAACTGAATATAGTTCTTATATGGTCATCTTAAAGCATAATTTGGTAGGCGACAAAAATATTTACGGATGTTCGGTTGTTCCGTTCTCTTTCGTTCGAGTGTTTCTGTTTCGCTCTCGCATAGAACATTCGTGATTTGAATCATGCGATGTCGTTGTGAACGTGGCTAATATAATCGCTCAACGTTATAACTTATAACGCTTGCCAGCTATAATAAATAACCGGTTGAAAGATTATAAATAAATATTAGATTATTTTATCAGCTATCTAATATAACGAACACTTCTATTTATACTTCCCCCGTCCCGCTCGTAACATTTTTTTTATGTTAGTGTGCATCAATCGCGCACTGGAGGTGGTTTGTCACGTCAGAGTCACGTCGCGCGGCGTTTTGCTCATCGCGCGAGTGACAACGTAAGTATTATTTTATTAGTAATTCTTGTATTGGAAAATAGCATTTTACCTAATTTAAAGTCTTTATTGTTTAAAAACATTCAACAATGAGTATATTATACATGTACATATAAATATAACAATATTTTTACAGATAGATAACAACAAATTCCAAAAGTGCACTTAAGAAATGCCCATTTAATGTAATTAAATTGTAATTAGTGTAACGAATGTTATATATTAAAAATAAATAATTGATTTGATTTTACACAACTGTTTTATTATTAACAAGCAGTAATATAAATAAATATACTATAATTTATGTACTTTTTCGCTATTTATAAAACGTGAGAGAAATGCTCTATACGCGAGTGCTCGTGTAAGTTTTAAAAGCGCGAGTGCTCCCGGGTTAAGTATCTAATATCTTCTACAATGCGAAATAAAAGAGCGCATTTTATATATTTGTAAAGCATATTACAAATACCTTTATAACAGTACCGTTATGTATGTGGATTAATCCATCGGTTTTATTGAACTGTTTTTACTTTCTGTACTCATACATAATAGATAACTCAGTTTTGCCCATAACACAGGCACAGGCGGCGAGAATATAAACGACATCAGCCACCGGAGCGGCGCGCGCGTCAAGATCGAGTCGGCCGGAGATAGTAATGGACAGAAACAGGTCACCTTCCGCGGCACCCGCGAGCAGATAGAGGTCGCTAAGGGACTCATTAATAACTGCGTGAGTTGGTGTACTATCCTTTTTTATTGTGAATAGATGGACTAGTTACTTCATGTTGAGGAGTTGCCATTCGGTGACATTATTTGCTGGAAACTAACTGTTTACTGCTACCTGATTCTAGGGTATATTAGCTAGTTACATCTAATCTTCTAACTTCTGGATTAGATAATGTTATTTTTTTCAGGATAAGACTTAGTAGTTCACGGATCTATTGAGATACCATTGACGGACCTGTTCAGTGCAGTCAATTTCAATACGCTCGACTTGGCTTGACTTGGTACTGCCATGCCCCCAGATGTCACAATACATGCGCAAATAAAGTAACATTAAGATGTTATTTCAAAATTACCTTGATATAATTCCTTGGAATTGAAGAGGTCTATTACTAACTACTAACATGGCTAATCGACTGCCAGCTCACGTTAACTAATTAGGTAGTTTTTCCTACGGAAACCTTCACGCCTAGAGTCAAGTCAGCTGATAAATTCACCATAGTTATAATTGTAAAACTTATTCTCTTCCAGGTAGCCCAAGAGAAGTGCCGTCGCGAGATAGCGCAGGCAAAGCAGCCCCGACTGGCGCCTTCGCCCCCGCCCGCGCCGCGCGACGAACCCACAGGTGACATCAAGCATGCCAAGTGTAAGCGCCCTGGTAAGAATGGCTAACAGCATGCCCCCTGTTTTACTTTTCGGCCGCTAGATGGCGATACTGAGCTTGAGGGTAGTTTGAGGATACTGTAGAGATGACACGTGTTTACCTAAAATAAAGTTATGTTGGTTTAATTTTGTGTATTTATTCAGATTCAGTTGTACAAGTTACATTATGTGTTCTAGACAAAATAAACTAATGTCATGAAAATAATATAGATAGATTAATTAATCTAACCATTACCAGTAATTACCGGAATTGGTTATTACTTCAAAACTTGTGTTTTCGTGACAAATTATACTATAAAGAACCTATTTACATAATTTCGTGTCTCTTGTTTGGTGCACTTTACAGTTCTACATGTGCATATCGCTTTCGCAGCAGTTGATTATTTCTCCTCTGTGGTATCCTCTCTCTACGCCAAGAAACTTACATGCCACAGACAATTAACTAATTAATGTCAGCAATGTACGCTTGTTCTGAATGACTTACATAAACATACTTACAGTACAAGAAATAACCAAATATCTGAACTTGGCAAATGTTATGAATAACTCAATTTTTGTAGAGGACTTAGCTTTAATTTCGACAGTGTACTGTGTAAATTATTTAATGGGGTTTAATTGTTAAGGGGTATAAGGGACAATTTTCTAAAACATGTTGAGAAAATTTTAGACATAAAAAAATTGAGTTTATTCGTTTTTGTCAAGTAATCACGTGATATTTTTGTTTATTTCCTGATTTGTACTATTTATTGTGTCAGCATATGCTAATTAAATAAACCACATAATAATTCAATGGATGGTTTAAAAATATAATACACGGTATCGCCTTTATTTATCAAAATTCTGCATGGTTTTCATTCACTATTTCCAACACTAAATTGCGTGTCTTCATTGAATTAATTGTCTGTGGTGCTCTTTGATTTTTATTTCTATGATCTGTTTAAATTTTGTTTTGAATTATTTTAATTAAATAAAATAAATTTATTTCGGGACACGAGAATCAAACATCTTTAAATTATATTTTTATGCTGAATGTACTAAAAATTTAATTTCGAATGTAATTAGATACTTTAGATAATAGGTACGTTTTCCATCTATCAAACTCTAATGTCAACATTTTGATTATAAACTTTTATGTTTTAGATTTTAGAAGCATGATTCTAGTGTCCAAGACTACAAATACATATGTACAGATTTTTTTGTGAATATGTCATTATTAATTTTGATGATAAAATTAACTAAAACCTTTTTTCCTTTCATCTCTTTACTTCTTCCTTGTTATTATTGTAATAGTGTCTTGTATAAGTCGTCTCACATACGTACAGAAACACTGTACTAACAGTTATTTCTCAGTAAATAACATTATATTATGTGTAACTATCTTTTAGATAGCTGTTTTCTTTTCTTGTAGAATCAAATGAAACTAGTGAAGCTTTAGAAGAAGAAGGTGAGGTTTCCTTGGATGTATGTAGATTTGGGGTGGCCTTTCTTTGGGATTTATTGCATATTATATTAGAAGTATTATATTTGCAATGACTATTCTCATTTTCATTCGAATACGATAGTATAAAAGCTATAAAGCTTTCACACCTCAATAGCTGAAGCTTTATTCAAAATCTTTGGTTAGTTTATTGACAGCATTACTGTGTAGGCATTGCATTTTATACTGCTGTGTGTTTAGATAGTTTTATATAGTTATATATGTAGAGCTATTATTTTGATATTCATTTTATCATTATTTATCTTCTCATGGTGTTTGCAGTGTGTTGTGTGTGGAATTTTGTTCCTTTGTGTGTTTTAAAATGCTATTTTATTTATTTATTCCATTTGCGCAAGATAAGAAAAGTCTTTTTAAAGCAAAACTAAAAACAAATAACTTAAAGCGTTACAAAGTGATATACAAGATCTTTTCTTCTCGGTTATTGAATTGCGTCTTATTGAAAAGGGTAGTGCATAAAAGGAATAATTATTATCTAATTGTATTTGAAGTATGAAAGAGATTTTTTTATTTTAGCCACTTTTTATTTTTTTATTTTATTTTAACCACATTATAATAAATATTTACTGGAGGTGGTATTAAAATTTTTAGTATACTTGAAACAATGCAAAATGCTTGCTATAAACTTTTGCTCGTGAAATTGAACAATTTGTGTTGTCTATTTTGGGTAGTGAAGAAGAAAAATGGGCTGTAGAAAAGTGTGTTTGTTTTGTGTGTCCCCTTTGTTTGTCGTATTAGTTATGTAATTATGTATGTTGCAGTCAAACACAGATTTGAGTAAAAATTTTAAGTTAGTAAAAAAAAACGCGCAAAATTGGTTAGTTTTGCTAAACTTCTTGCTGAAAGTACTTTTGACTGAAAGAAATACGTCAAATACCGATTTACAGTTTTGACTGCAATATAAATATTTTATTAAATAACTTTTTACAATAGGCGCAATCTATCTTGGCCGGATTGAATCGTATAGCTACGAGTTGGGTAGACTGAATGGTGCATACAGCACGCATAAAATGAATCGATAAAAAATCGAGGGATATCGATTTAAAAAGTAAATTATTTGGTATTTGTTAAGAGTTACTACATTGTTTGTTTTAAGGCTTTTCATTTGATTGAAATATAATGTTAACTAATTGGCAGAAATTAAGGAACCGCATTTAATGAAAATCGATATAATTTTTTATGAATCACATTTAATGAAATTCGATATAATCGATTTAAAGATTAAAATAATTATTTTTGTCATTGACATGCGAATACTTAGTGGTGCATTTCTGTGTTATGACGGGTCGGTAAATACACATGCGCGAATGTTTCTAAAAAACTTCGTTTAGTCCGGCCAAGATAAGTAGCGCGTATCGTCCGTATGTACAAGTTCACACACACCATTTTTAAAGTATTCATACAGTGTTTGGTTCCCGATAGAGCCGCCGACGTCGTCGATCGAGGTGTATGTATCAGCTGTGTCGTCTCCGTCGCGGTTCTGGGTTCAGTTCGTGGGCCCGCAAGTGACGCAACTTGATGAGCTGGTCGCCCACATGACGGAGTACTACAGCAATAGGGATAACCGGAGCGCGCATGCTGTGAGTACCCGCTAGCAAAGAGTAAGATTCTTCAAGAAAGGTGTAAAAAGAGCTCCTTCAGTGGAGTTGCTCCTGTCCATAGGCGACAATGACCACTTGCCATCAGGTGGCTCTTCCGCTTTTTCTTCACCCCTTCAGGCTATAAAAAAAATAATGTATACGCAGCATAGTAGAATCGACAACGGTAAACACTTTGAACAATAGTTTAAACAATGTTGACAATATTTTCGTATTTACTGATTACATACCTGTTTATGTAAAATTCTTTCAAAAATCACCAACCATGTTGACTGTGTACACTAACATTTCCCTTTCCTCAGCTGCGCTCGGTGGCGGTGGGGCAGGTGGTGGCGGCGGTGTTCCGGCACGACGGGCGCTGGTACCGCGCGCGCGTGCACGACGTGCGCCCCAACGAGTTCGACGCCACGCAGCAGGTGAGTACTGACACGAACACGTACGTACACACGGGGGGTAGTACGCAGATACGAACACGCATGCTCATTCAAGTAAGTTCGCGTATATACACCCTCATGCAGATAACATGACACGAGAAGCACACACACGCCAACGAGTTCGACGCCACGCAGCAGGTAAATAACGACACGTGCACGTACGTACACAGACACATGCGAGGTAGTACCACGTACATTCATGTAGACACGCACACGCAGTTACATATGTCAGTAAACGCACGCAAGTTCACACACGCTCGTATATGCGCATACACACATGCACGCAGATACGTTATGTGCAAATGGATAATTATGTAATTAGTCTTCGATAATAATTATGATACTTAAATATTTGTTACATAAAAAAAACGTCATCAGGTGGCAGACGTGTTCTACTTGGACTACGGCGACAGCGAGTACGTAGCCACGCATGAGTTGTGCGAGCTGCGCGCCGACCTACTGCGGCTGCGGTTCCAGGTTCGATTCCGAGATAATAAATGAACAACCATTCGATACCATTAGGAATATTTAGTTATATTGTATCTTGTGTTGAAGTCTCTTGGCAATAGTTTTGACATTGCAAAAAAGTAAGAAAAGTTTACTTTTAGAGATATAAAGACGATCACTTTCTATTAGAGTATTGAGTATGGTGACAGTAACTTTTTGCCGAATTTTTTGAAAAAAAGGAAGAGGTTCTCAATTTGACTGTATTTTTTTCTTATGTTTGTGTGTTAACTCATAACTCTGCTCTCAGTGAAACGATTTTGATTGTGAATTCTTTTTGTATTCGAAACCTAATTCTTGTCGTCTGATCCCATCTGAGGGCCATCTGACGGGTAGTTTTTGTATCTCTTTTTATCGATTTTAAAGTTAATTATTTTTTTTATAAAAAAATGTTATTCCTTTAGTGGAGTGCCGTAAGCTTTATACTTCAGAATCAAGGCAAAGTCAATGAATCTTTATCTTTATACATATAAACTGGATACCAAGATTTTGCATTTTTTTTCGTCTTACCACTTAACGTCTTAGCACTTTACCACTTATTACTCTGGTGAGTATCTTGTATTGTTATCGATGTACTGACGTGTGAGGTGTTGTGGGCAGGCGATGGAGTGTTTCCTGGCGGGGGTGAAGCCGGCGGGCGAGGAGGGCCGCTCGGCCGCGGGCGCCGCGGTGTGGCCCAAGTGGCAGTCGCAGGCCGTCGAACGGTTCGAGGAGCTCACACAGGTGATTTGCCCTCTATAGAGATAGTTTACATTGTAAAAGTTTTTCAAAGTGGCTATGACGCCGGCTTGTGGGAGGTGATGGCCTAGGAAGGGTGGGAAGAAATGGAAAATGGCTTTTTAAGTTTTGGTAAAGTCAGATTAAACTTCACTTGCAAGGTTAGCTGTAGACGTACTTCGTCTACATTATTACTTTTAAATAATATTAAAAATATATATTCAGGTTGCTAGATGGAAGCCACTACTATCCAAAACTTGCACGTACAAGAAAACCATGGCCGTCGGCGAGAAAGAGAAAGAAATACCTGGCATCAAGCTGTTTGACCAAACTGAAGGTACTATCAACTTCGTCTTTACATTAAAAGTAACAATTCAAGCAACATACAAACAACTTCAAACTATTTTTTTTACATAGTAACAAAATAGTTTGAACCTGAACCATGTACAACTGTATACTGTATGCTGAAGTTTATTGAATATCGCATTAACACAAACAGACTTAGTTAGTTAGTTAGTTAGTTACAACCCACTAATGGCCCACTACTGAGCACGGGTCTCTCGTCATTATTGAGGAGGCCTAGAGCATACTCCACCACGCTGCTCCAATGCGGGTTGGTGGAGGGGTTAGTGGCCAACCCATTGTCGAAAGTTTTCAAGCCGCCCGAAGGCCTCCGACATGGCTTAACGACTGCTATCAATCGATAACAGCCGGGACCGACGGCTTTACGTGCCCTCCGAAGCACGGAAGCGCTCAAGAAAATTTTGCCACTAGCGGTCACCCATCCGACTACCGACCGCGCCCGCTGTTGCTTAACTTTGTCGATCGCTTAAGATCGACGCAAGCCGCCGGGCTATGAGCGCTTAAACAAACAGACTTAAAGATAACAAAAGTAACCATAGCAACCGTTGTCATAGCAACCGTAGTAGCACCTTTACCAAATATGTGTTGAATTATTTTCTACTTTATTTCCAGAAGGGTCGATAGACATCGGCGAGGTGTTGATAGCGGAGGGCTGGGCGGTGGCCAGCACCTCCCCGCGGCCCTCGCCGCCGCCCCACACCCCGCAGACGCCCTTCGGGGACCTTAGCAACTCCAGGTAAATATTTTACCTATTTGTTTAGTTGGTTCAGTAACCTAGTAATAACAAAGAGCGGGGTATCCTGACACTGGTATATATTTACTTAAAAGGATGACCCCGTGTATAACTATAATTGTAAAAAACTGTGAGAAACAAAGTATTTTTTTTAATGTACCATTAGCATTATATCTGCCTTTGTCTCTGTACTCTTATGGTGCATAAATGCAGATTGGTAGACGATTTCCAGCCTTATCACAATAACCATTACGGTCATAGTTGTATGTAAATGAATTGAAGTAATGGGCATTAATCAGTAAGAGGTGTTGTAACGATTATAAGCCACATAATACTTCTATCACAATTATAGGGTTAATGTCAAACAAACAACTATATGTTGGGCCAAATATATGTGAATGAAGTCTTCCCGAAATAAATTTTAATTAATCATACTATGAAGGTGTATCTCTTTCAATTTGTAACAGATATTTTCAAGTTACTAGGGGACATAAATTGAACCACGATATTGAATACAATGTATTTGTGCAGGGTCCTAGGAATGCTGGCGGGACCAGAGAGGGCCTCCTCTGTGCCCAAGGACCATAAGGACGACAAGAGCGGACATGAGAGGAAATTGGATGAGCCCACCGGTAAGTCTTTATGTTTTCTTAGGGCATGCGATCTAATGAGCTGATGGGACAATTGATGCTAAGTGATCTCCATCACGCAGCATGATGGGAACCAGTAAAGGTATTACTGATGCGTTGTCGGTCAAAAAAGGGAGGATTAGGAAGAGGAAAAACTGAAACAAGTAGCAAATAATATAGGTTTTAGGTTGCAGTCTACCTCGCAATCTATTTAAGGCTTGAAGTAATTCACACACCATTGCGATTTTGTCAAGAACTTCTTGATAGAGCAATTGATATTCGATGATAAAACGTGAAGTGCAAATTGCGTTTAAATACATTCTTGTAATAATCATGTATATAGCTTTATTAATACAATATTTGTGTAGAATGTGTCTGCCTCCTTTTATCGACATCAAATCGGTGACACTTTTGGTAGGGTGTTATTCATTTCCTGAAGTAAAAAAGGGTGTTATTGATGTCGACTTACCACGACGCAATTTGAGCTTTTATATTTGGATACTAGGAGGCTCGTTTGTTCGTTTAACGGTTGCTAAAATAAAAATATTGTTTCTATTCCCAACAATAAACTAACTTCAATGTATCCTCTTCCCTTGCTTACTATTGGAGGCGTAAGCAAAGATATCAGAAATCCGGAAAGGAAATTTATGTTCTCCATATAATATGGTAAGTTATTCAGTTTCACGATTCAACATGACAACACAATAGCCTGGTTGGGTCAATACTAACTCAGGTTGAAACAGATATTTATTGATAAATGCATTTTTACTACCAGGCTATGAGCATGTATTGTGTTAGTCCTCTGTATTAATAGAGATACTATAGAGATTCAAAGTATGGGGATATTTGTACGCGTGTGTAAGAATAAAAATATTATTGGGCTGATTGAACCTTCCACAATTAGACACTGAACATAAAGCGGAAGGTACTCAAATTTTAGCTAACTACGATACGGGTCTTAATATGGCTTAGCTGAACAGCCATTTTGGGCGCGACCAATCCATGCCACTGAATCGAACAATTCGCATGAATTTACTCAAAACTTATCATTTATATAAATTTCCAGACAGCGAAAAGCTCGCAGCGAAATCACTGCAGTCAATACTAGAACCAGCGGACAAATTGAAATCCATTTCTAACTTTGACCTCTCATACCAACCATCGGAGCCCGCGACGCCGCAAGTCAATGGTTCCTCCGACTTCATCAGCGGCGAGAAGAGAACCCTCGAGACAGAGGTCCCGTCGACACCCATACAACCCATAAACCCCATACACCCCAAACTCCCCACAGATGAACTCAAGGCCAATATGAACAGAATCGACTCGCATCACAGTAACTTGGATATACTCGGCAGACATGATAAGTAGATTTACATTTTATTTTTATTTTTTATATCTTGAAGTTTATTGCAGTTATGATAGTTTGTTATGAACTGGATTGAATAGTTTGAAGTTGTAATAGTGACATATTTGGAGCAGTCTATCTCGATACTAATGGAACTGACATTTATCTTGATCCTCAGTGGTAATACATAGTTATATCGATTTTTTATAGCACAAAATAATATCAATACTTCTATATATATTATGAGATTCGGCAATCGGCATATTTAAGGTTTTCTGAAAATAAGTGCTGAGAGCTATATTTAATTTATAAAATACATAATTATGTATTTTAATATTGTAACATAATTATGTTAAAGACATTTTTAAAGAAAACAAAACATTAATTACTGACAATTTAAAGAAACTTTTCGATACATATAATACGGTTCAATTTTGACTGCAGAATGTCTAATGGTATAAAAAAATTTAATGCCATTCGGACTATTAATAGTTCATAGGAATTTATTTAAATACTGTTATAAATTTATAACATTACTTCAACTTTGTATCTGACCTAAATTATTCACACATAAAATGTGTTTGCATGCAATTCAACTTTTTTCAATTTAGGAACCACATTATCATCAGTTCTCTGACTGTTAGTCCTTACTATTAAAAGCTAAGTTTAATTTTATAAAACATAATTTTATAGATTTTGATATCATACAACATTTTTCTAAACGACGTAACTATAGTAAATAAATATAACTATTTTTAATTTATTTGGAATAATCACTTTAATTTGTTCTAAGTAGTACAGGAGTTAATAGAGTATACAAACTATTCAAATATTTATACGTATATTTTAACATTTTTATATGAATAAAGCAAAATACTTCTAAACGCCACTAACAAATTAACACATATATAATATGATCCATTCAAATTACTATCAAATAACTAAATGACAAATACCAGTTATACTTTCAAAATAGGTTTTATATAAGTCATTGTTCGGTGTTTTGATATTTATCATAATATTTATCGTAATATTCAACCTTCACTTAAAAGTATTGGTTTGAACAGTCTTAGTATTAATTACATAATAAGTTAAACTAGTCTTTTGTTTAATTTATCTAAGATAAAGGTCAACAAGAGCGGATAGATTTACGCTACGTTAGCGCTGTCATACGGCACTTCCAGGCAGGCAGTGTTCCATCATCCTCCAGTAACTATTAAAGGCAATTCTTTAAATCAATTGTCAATTGTCACACAAAATTGTTATTAAGTGCCATAATTCGTTATTAAGGTACTTAATAACGACAATTTTGGGTGAAAATGTCGTCCTGATTGCTAAGTACTACTTCTACTTCGTTACTCCGTGACGGTGTCACGTGAAGCTTTGGGATCCAAAGTGACTGATGACACTTCGAATATTAAATTTATATTTATATTTCACACCTTCACGATTATTGATGTTTCCCACCGCCCACCTTTACGATCCCTTGAGAGCGAGTACTTAGTTGTGTTTAACTATTTTAGATTAAATATCTTTATTTCGACACATTTCATTGTCGTCAATATGTCCTTATTGTGAACTGTGATTGTTTTAGGATGTAGATCACTTAAATTATAGAGCTTAGTAGGTTATAAATGGTTGTGTAAATGATACTGACTTGTGAACTAACTTTAGTTGCTTATTTTATTTCACGGACGCTTCAACTCTGTTGTATTTTGGATTGAAAGGCGTTTGGGTTACTAATGAGGTTTTTGAATTCTCAGGTTTATGGCCAATTAAGATTGTAAGGTTTTTACCTATCTGGCTACTTATCGGGCTACCAGATAGAACCGTCATCAGACAAAATTTTATGAATAGTATGGGGCTGCGAAGATGGTAGCAATGTCTACTTACCATTATTTCGCTTGACTTATATGAGATAAAAATAAAAATTAATTATTAATTCTCCCAATACCGACATGTAACCTCACGTTATCCATTTCCTGACCCTTAAAAGAACATTGTTATCAATAATACAAATAGAATATTATGTTAATGTAAGGTCTTTATTGTCCTCTAGTTTTAAAAATAAATGTTTTGTAACTTAATATGAAACAAGTCATAGTCAACAGTAACTTGTATTCATATAATTTCTTTATGTGCCTTCCGTAATTATAGACAAGTAGATTTAATATAAAAATGAGGCATAATTAACGCACAATAAAAATATTTAGCATTGCTTACAGGCGGATATTATTAAAAAGCTTTTTGTACAATACAATAAAAAAATATGTTATTCCAAATAAAACTATGGACGACACGAATTATAGGTATCTTAAACCATTCAAATGTAGGAATGTTAGATAGCTTAATTTTGTATATTTTTAATAAAGTTCCAATCAATCTTCCGAAAAAAATGCTTTTTACATTAAAATTTCTTTGATACGTATAGAACCAAAACAATTGTAAGTTTCTGTGAAAAACCTAAAAATAAACAAAGATACTTAACTACATATGTTAAAATGTGACACAGTTAATAGTAGATTGTATGACAAGGGTGCAAAGTAATATTTTTTCGGCGAGGGCGTTTTTTGAATCCAGAGCGAAGTGAGGGATTCTAGAGTAGAATCCCGAGCGTAGCGAGGGATTCTTTAGTAGAATCCCGAACGTAGCGAGGGATTCAAAGTACGTCGCCCGAGCCAAAAATATACTTGCACCCGAGTGATACACTCTACTTTTCATCACCCACTATGAGAAAATAATATATATATATAATAGAAAATAATACGTAAAAATGCACGAAAACTTAATTTTAATTTGAAAACGAAATCTTAATTTGATTTCTTTTTTTATTATTCAGCTGGCGGGGTCCTCGCGTCGTACCAGACATTCTTTATTCAAACAATATTTGCGTTCGACTTCTTTAGCGCAAAATACTAAAATGTTCTAAATTCAAAATAGGACGGAAAAGATCTAGCCGGACGGAAAAGTTGTATGAAAATTCATTCCCGCCCGCTGAATAGAAAACAGCAACTTTGGAACCCCGTAAGTCCGAACCAAGTCGTCTTTTTCGAATAGGTGTGATGAAAATAAATGTATGGTAATTGACTAATTGTACCCAGTGCCGAAACTCGAATTACCTACTTTATATAAGATGAATTCGTTGTGTATTCTCTTTACATAAATCTGCAAAAACAGCTCTCTGATCAACCACAAAACGATAATCGTGTCATGTCACTAATTCAACTGAAGAATGATCTCTTCCATAATTCAATGATTTATAATATTGTGTACTAAACTGAGACATAGTAAAGGAGTTTAACAACCAGAGACAAAATTATTAATTTACAGTTCAAAATAAATAATGTTTAACACATTACAATAAGTCATGGATCAGCTGTGAATTTGATGAGTGAGATAGAGAATAGGTTCTATTCTATGTGGGAACGTTCTCATTGCACAATAAAATAAATACAAACTTACATGATTCTCATTCAAAGACACAATTCAAAGCGACTAAAATATATTTACTTACGTAAAGTGAGTATTCCTAATATTTTCATGTTTACATCGCGTCATACGATGAATATTCACCAAATATTGTAAAAATGCCCTATCCAGTACAAATATGCAATTGGCAGACGTTTATTATTTTCTAGCCTTACTACTTATTTGTTTATTTTAATAGAGTATTTAGAACGTAATCTCGAATAGTTGTTACAGAAACGTTTTAATATTTTTTTTGTTTCTCTTTAAATAAATGAATGGTTATAATTATATTTATTTGTTTTATTTTCATTTACCTGATTAGGTACAATGCATGCTTAAGTTTACATTACTATGTGAGGTGTTTTGCCAATGCCCAAAAATTGGCAGAAAATGCTTTTATCATTGAGTCTGCCTTTTCGTTTATACGTTGTATGCACATATGGTAGGTACGTGTGGTACCTGCCTACAAAAAAGTAGGTAAATAGATAATTTAAAGCATAGGATTATAACATTCATAAAAGTTAAATATACCTAAAGCGTCCTCAAACTATATCTACCTACATTATTGTAAACATATCCTATTTAAACAGGTGTCACGATTTTGCGCTCTCGATTTATAATTAAAAACATCTAATTGTAAAGAACAAACTAGGTATAAAATAAGGAGTGTGTAATTTCACGGCCTATTTTTTTTTGGATGCGAAGTTTTTATTACAATCTAGAGCGGTTACTTCATTAACATGAGCGTAAAACTGAATTATTCACGCGGTTTAGCTCCGGGTCTTGTCACTGTATCTTGATTATGCCTTGTAACGAGTTAACGATTACTTAATCCGCATAATAATGAAGTCTGGTTGGACCTTTTGGATCTTTCCTTGCCAAAGTAGCAGCGTCTATGCTAGCAAAAACGCTTTATTGAAGTTTTGATAGCTTGGTTTGCTCTGGGATGCGCCCTCTATGTACCGTTCCCACTTGAAGATGAACACAAATAGCAAGAAGTCGTCATGGTTTATTACACGGGAAAGGGTCCCTTTAAACTTAGGTATATAGAGGTTCCGGTGCAAACCCATAAGGCACGATGATGGGGAACAATCCAAAAAATAGTGTTTTTGTAAGATCCTGGGATCTAACCATACACGTCAATTGGTTGCCGAGGTAGGTAGGTTCAGGAGAATACGGTGCCTACCTTAGTTGACTGAATCAAGTGATAGGTACTCCTATAATAACTCAACATGATTTATAACCCTCACGCGATGACAGCATCACCTACCCGTAACCCACCAAAGCTATTTAAATTCCATGTTAAATGTCGTAAACAATGGCTTGGCCCGTGGTCGCACCACGGTTCCCCGCAATGCGTCACGAAGGCGCGGCGGGCGCCGGCTCTCACTGCAAATTATTATCTATTTCGCTTTTGAAACGGTTTCCAAGTCCAACTGATGACGGTCGTTATACTAATATCGTTTCGCCGTGGTCTAAGCGCTGAAATTAATCAACAAACAACAATGAATGCCCATTTATTTTACGTCTAAGTAGTAACCGCCCTTATTTCGCTTTGTGAAAGCAAGCTTTGTACCTGTCTACCTGCGATTCGAAAATGTCTTGATAGGATTCTTTAAATTGACATGCAATAAACCTATGGATAGAAACCGCATGTAAATTAATCCCAACCACCAAATTCAAACTCTCAAACTCCAATTCGAAGGGAAACGCGAAAGGCGGTGCAGCTCAATTTTAATAAGAAATTCCTACTGTTCACCTACAGACCCTTTACTGCACAGTTTAACCTCCCTAAGATGATGCAGGTCTGTGTATAATTTTTCTTGGTCTGGTGTCACCTGGGGCAGAGCGCCCACGCCGTAGATACGCTACTGTTTTTAGTGAGTGAGCAATACTGAGTTACTATATTGAAAAGGAACACAAGCTAAATGCGCCAAGATCCAAGATGTACCGCCCGTTGGTCGCTTATACCTTAGTCATGCCATTGTTCTGTCGTGGAGTCGAAGTGCAAACGAAAGTGTTGCGCAAACCCGTAAAAAATTCGTACCGGCCATCGCTCTGATAAACCGGCGAGTAATGGCCCATGAAGCCTTTGACTTCCTGTGTTTTCTTTCTGATCGGTTGTTATGACTGCGACCAATCATTTTGATTTGTTCTCTTGGCTATCGGTTACTGATAGTGTTGCGCAATTATTTTATAACACGTAACGGAAGAAAAGTGAGATTGAACTGTGATATTTTTACGTTAAAAATACGAAACTTACCTACTGCTGTTCTGACATTAGCTTTTTTAATTTATTTTATTACGAAGTTATTACTCAGAATTAAAACATACTTAATGGAAAAAAATATATTTTCACGGTTGAGTTAGGCTTGAGTCTGATCTATACTCGAGTCGCCGATAATATGGAATTGCCACTCGCAACTAAAAACATAATTTAGCATGTGTGCTCAGTTTAATTTAGTAATGTAAACAAAATTTATTTAAGGCATTTCAAATTCTCACCGCCAATCAATGAATCATAATCACAGAAACGGATTTCTGGCATACCTATGTGTTTGGGTTCCTTTTAATTAAAAGCATTCCATATCAAACGTGAACGTAGGTGTATGTGGTTACCGGAAGTAGGTAGGTACCTAGAAAGTCATCCTGAGGTCTGAGGTCATCCCAGGCAGGTTTCACCTTCCTTCGTTGACATTTTTGACCGCGGCCTAAGGCAAAGTCGATGATTTGGTCAGATTTAGTCATCGTAAGGATCAGAAGCGCAGTTAGATTTGTAAAGTTATCGTTGTATCAGCTTTTGCCTCTATCAGTATCATTGTCATGAGGCACTGTACTTCAAAACCCTCGGAAGGAGAATGGAATAAAATGTCGTAAAATGATCTACGATGAGCCCTTGACATTTTTAAGGTCCTTATAGGGCAGACAGCGTTATTGGCCATCATTAAACTTGCTAACCACTTAATCAAATAAGCCACATCTAGCTAGAGGAATAGAGAGTCGATACCTACCACCGCTAATTCGACAATTTACGCAATAGCACAACGCATTACACAGTTCAATCGTTTTAATTGTCGGTACTGTCACCAACTTTCCCTTCGCTCTCAAACTTTCCCGAGAAAACAGCCGTCGCCGCTCATTAAATAGGTAAGCATAAAATAATAGAGCGCCGGCAGGTTTACCTAGCAAATACTATATCAAGATATAGGCTTTCACAAGCGCTAGGTAGGTTGGAACTGGGTGAAATACACCGGCTCGAGGCAAGAAATATGGTAACTGGCTTGCGAAAGTGTTTCCGATGTGGATAACTAACAGCCAGTGTGCGGAGATATCACGATTTCGCATTTGTTATAAGTTATAAGCAATTTAAGTAAACGAAAACCAAGCTAACACCTTATTAAGTATTTTTCCATTTTTCCCTATTCTGGTTATCTACGTACTACGTAGGTAGTACAAATATCTTGAAATGCGGAAACAAATCGACAGATGCACCTTTAAAATTGGTAAGTAGATTTACTAGATAGGTACCTACTTACTTATTTAAATATTTGCACCGCATACATAAGCTAAGCTAAGCTACAACCCACTAATGGCCCACTACTGAGCACGGGTCTCTCCTCATTACTGAAGAGGCCTAGAGCATACTCCACCACGCTGCTCGAATGCGGATTGGTGGAGGGGTTAGTGGCCAACCCAGTGTCGAAAGTTTTCAAGCCGCCCGAAGGCCTCCGACATGGCTTAACGACTGCTATCAATCGATAACAACCGGGACCGACGGCTTTACGTGCCCTCCGAAGCACGGAAGCGCTCAAGAAATTTTTGCCACTAGCGGTCACCCATCCGAGTACCGACCGCGCCCGCTGTTGCTTAACTTTGTCGATCGCTTAGGATCGACGCAAGCCGCCGGGCCGCAATGCCGCATACATAAAGTTTTCTAATAAATTATGTAACATGTAGCTGTAGCAACTGGCAACACATGTTGCATTACTTACCATTAATTACTTTGGTAATGAGTCTGAGCTTCTTGAAAATAAGCGCACACCCGAAAACTATCTGTGAGCAAATAATAAAGATGTTAAAACAATTTGTATCTACTTGTAGGTGCATAATAGTTTGCATCTAAGTAGGTACCTATAACAATGATCGATCGAGGTTTTTAGGTACTTACAAAGAATTGTTTAAAAAGTATTAAAATGGAATTATACACTTTTAGAACATTTGGTTGTTTCTTTATGCCTCAGTAAACATGCCTCTACTTTCCCGAAACAAAGCGAAGCACTTGCAAATTCCTATGTGTAAAAATAAATAAATACGCGAGTGACCAAGTACAGTTAGCTACCTAATTATAATTGTACGAATTAAAATTACAATTAATTATGTCTTCAAAGTACCGTAGCCGACGATGTTCACTAGGCATGCTTATTCATTCATTCCTGTATAAGTATTGCGTACATATGTAAATCAAGTAAATTAAACCTTAATGTGTGTAAAATGCCTCTAATATTGATCGTAGTAATTAATAACACCTGTCTCATTCTCTAATAAATCTTTTTACGACAGTAATTGACTGCTAGGAATCTAGGATATACCTAATATTAAACATTACCAACTTCTAACGGTTTCTGTAATATCTATCTATTGGCGGTGAGCTATATCCAATAAGAAGGTATAGATGGAATTGTTCATCATCGCCTATGCCATCAGCATAATAAGAAAATAAAAATCCAATGAAGTTTATTGGAACTTGGTTTTACAAACACTAAGTAGGTATAAGAAAGTCTAATTACGCCATCTCGCTTCAACAAATCCCTACGAAGAGTGGTCTTGGAAGAAGAGGCGGCATGAAACTCCCAAGGAGTTATCCTATACACAAAACTGACGATGACAATATTTATTACCTATACTACATAAGGCTATATTACAAACTCATGTCCAGACTGTTTCATCATAGAAATTTTGTTTTGAGTTTGTAATAACCTTTCGTCATAAATACGCCAAAGGCATCACCGATGTGTTGCTGACCAGGAGTGATGGAAGAAAGAATGAAATTACTGACTATCAAACTTCTTTCCCAGCGCGATCACAAAACGAGTTGCGCTTGTGGCTGATTCAAGCAAGGAGATGGTAAACAGGCAGCCGGACTTCAACCTTTCGATTAAGCTAGTTAATGTTCAGGTTGGAATAAGGCAAACGTATCAAATCTTCACAATCTTCGCATAATCATTTGCAAAGGTCTTTCCTACACTTGTAGAATCGCGTATTCGCCCGAATGTGAGTGAACGGCCTTAGAAGAAAACCACCAGTGGAGACGTGGAGTAAATTGTGATGATGATGTCTTGTTGATAACCGCCGGCTACACTTAAGTCTTATACTATCGGCTGCAATCGTTAACTATAAGTAGATGCCCTCAATCATCAGCTTATGGAAGTCAGAAATACAACCTGCTGGAACGAACGACATATTTTATATTTCGTGCAGCGAATAATGCACGACAAACCAGGTCTATTTATTCGTTTAATAATAGTTCAAACAAATATGAAATTTAAAGTTTATGCCGCACAGTTTATTTTCAAATGGATTACAGACTACCATCAAATTGCATTTGTTCAAGTAATATGTTGAGCTTAATAGTAGGTATAATGATGCTCTATGACTTAATGGTATTAAGCTGTTAGTACAATTTAATTTACATGATTCTTCAATGATCATTATGACGTTGGAATAATAAAAATGCATGGTAATTTTAAACTTTGAGTTTGATCCCGAAATTATATTTGTGAACTTTTCCTCGTGATACGAGTATTATGAATCAATTTATATTCATGCTTAAATAAATCTACCTAATGATTCCACGAAATACCCGGCTTCCAACCCATCCACTACAGGGCTAGGATGGCTCTTGACAGCTCAGGAGACCTAGGCCGACCTAGGGCATACTCTATCATGCTGCTCCAGTGCTGATGAAGAGGTTGATATTGATAGCCAAGCCAGCCTAGCGTCGGCAGTTTTATGCCGCCCGAAAGCTTCCGACATGGCTTCCATATTCCGACATGTGTAATGTTATTTAAAAACAAAATAAGTAAATTACGTTTAAATCTACATAGTGCAAGTGCAACTTGAAGAACGTAGATAGGTACTAGATAATACCTACCTGTGTATTTGTATCATGCACGACTCCGCACGAGCCACGGTGTATATAATATGTATATTAGGTACCTAGGTATCGGCGGAGCTCAAATTGAATACAAATTGCCAATATTACGCAATGGTGCGAACCACGTTCAGTTTTATAGAGCATGCCTTTAAGACTATTTGAAAATGGAATCTTTTACATGCTGTGGTAGTGTTCTATTTCTCGAAAAAGAATCACTGGTAAACATGCATTATGCCCGGTTCACATTATTCCAGTAGCATTCCAGTCCAGCATTCCAGTCCAGCGCTGGAATGCTACTGGAATAATGTGAACCGGGCTGAACCTGCACTGGAATGTACTATTCCAGTGATCAATCCAGTCCAGTCGATTGGAATGGCGGTCTATTTTTCATTCCAGCTCGCCCATTCCAGCGCCAGTGGAATAGTGTGAACGGCCAATCCAGTGCTGGATTACACGTTGAACAGTGAATACGAATTGTTGTTTTTTTTGGATAGGTGGTGACTATTCCTAACAATGAAGTTAACTGAAAACCAAACTCTTCAGTTTGTTTCTTTGTACAGAGAACATGAATGTTTGTGGGACATCACTTCGGAATTTTATAGACACAAAGACATGCGCCAATCCGCTCTGCAAAATATTTGTGAGGGTATGCAAATAGAAGGTTTTACAGTAGATGATGTAAAAAATAAAATAAAAAGTATGCGATCTATCGCCAATCTGTATTCAAAGATATCTTCTGATTTCAGCTGTTGCAAAAGCATTGTTGAGCCTCCTTTTTCATTTCTTTGGCTTATCCAATTCCTCACCCAAATCCGCTTTTTTCTTTTTAGTTCTTCTTCCACTAAATCAGCTACTTCTTCTAACAGTAATAATTGAACAGTTTTAAAACAATTTTCAAACTCCTTTCTTGAAAGCATTGTCACTGTAGTGTTACCGATCTACAGCTTTTGAACGACTGGAATAAATGTGAACGATATGATCCAGTCCAGCACTGGACTGGATTACCCGCTGTATTACTGGACTGGAATAAATGTGAACCGGGCATTAGGTAAGTATTTGGATGGATTGTCACAGCTTTGTCAGCTGGGAAAAACACGAATTTGTGAAAAACTTTGCGTCATTTGTGAAGGTCGTCCTACACTTGTGTGTTCGCGTATTCGCACGAATGTGAATAAATGCCTTAACATAGACCCTATGCATATTTTTGTTGTTTTTGAAGGTTGATTAAATAAATAAACTATAAATAATAGTAGATAGTATCTACTAGATACATAATAACAATAAACTTAACTAAGATGTCAACACACATTATGTTACTAAGTATAGTGTGCATATTATGTCGCATACCTTGTTCTGTATCCACATTTTCTAGACCGTAACCCAACTAGACCAGCTGACATCATGCATAAACCAGAAGTAGGAAACGAGGTGCTGTTCCATTCACGTTCCTACAACTTCTCTGTCCCTTGCCTTAAGATTTTTGACGTAATTTTATAGTAGCACTTTCTCTGTGTTCCTTTTCAAATAAACAAATGCAATAGGCAAAATTAAATATATTTATAGTATCGGTACGTAGAAGAACTGCGGGATCGTCAATCAAAGCTAGTGACAGTTTCTTGCGTGCTTACATGCTCCGGAGGGCATGTAGAGCCCGATAGAGCCCAATGTTGGAAGCATTCAGACGGATAAAAGCTTCTAAGTTAAGTTAGATAAGACCTAAGTTGGTAACTATATAACTCCTTCAACAATTGCACTGGAGCGACTTAGTGCAGTATGCCTAGAGCATACTTACTCTTCTCTCTGTTACTAGTCGATAAGCATGACCTATTTTTTATACTTTCATGTCTATTTTTACAAAAAAACAATAACAACAAAGATATTTCTTTAATAAACACTTCAAAGAAATCATAAAAAGAGAATACTTTTCCATTCACTTACTCTGATAAAGTTTATGAAATTTAAGCAATACCTACCTACCTAACGTTTTATTTAATTTTAAATTTCATTCAGATTCTAAGTTGATTGAATAACCAAGACTGTAGACGATATGAGTATTCCTACATTTAAGGTTGAAGTTATCGAATACCCGCTATATATTTTTAATCCAAAAAACACTGACAATAACTGCATGTTCGCTTTAGTTGTATAATTGTTTCCTCTCACGCTCGAACTCTTGGGAGTCGTTGGCCAACCCGCGACAGCCTGATTGTAGGCTACAATAAGCAAAGTTATTAGATAAGCACCGATTATTGTTCCGACATCATTTTTCACACAGAAATGCGGTCGGGTACCAGGTCAGTGGGGTCGCATACCGGTGCAGTTGAGCTAACAACGTTGAGCAATGTGCTGTTACCCTGTTACAGCTTACAGCCAAACAATGAATAAAATACGCAGGGTACTTCCTCCAGTGATGGGCAAGAGACGGATGGCATTGATATGGATGATATTTTAAAAATCAGAGGCGTTGCTAGGCAAAAAATTCGCGGTGCATCCGCTTGTCAAGAAATTAGCAAAGAATTTATCAAACAATTCATGACTCACTGCAACTGAAAAGTTTTATGATATTTACTGGAAAATCCGTCATAAGTAACTAACAGACAAATGATAAGCTTCTTGATTTACTGATAAAAGGTTAATCTGTAATAATTGATTTTTGTTTATTTTAAGGAGTAATTTTTATTCTAAGCTGTGTAAAACACAAACGCCACGGCATAAATTTAGTGTCCGTTTCTGGTACGAACACCTTAGTTAGTTTTTACGGTTGATTTACAAGAGACGTAATGCTTATGCTTATTATGCTAATCGATTTTTGTAGCAGTGAACAAGATAAAAAACTATCAAGACTAGTGAACATGCTACTATGTATTTTATTTAAACTAATAATAAGAAACGTTATAAGTAAATAGCAGTTCTTATTACGCGCAACACAAAAAATAATGTTACATTGAATGTAGATAAGTAGATGTGTAGCCAGTGTAGCTAGTAGGTAAACGGAGATAATAATAGGTATAAAATACACAATAAGTATCGTGGCTTGTTTAAAATATTTCGTGAAACCCAGAGGGGATTACCATGAGTCAATTTCTAATCAAAACCCACTGAGTAGGTCAAAAGTTCGATGTAAGTAACTCGTAGTATCACAACATTGTTTTTTTTTTTCAATATAAATAAATTTAAGCAACAAATGCAAAATTGTGTAAAAGTAATTAGTTAAGTAATTAGAAATTTCAACAAACAGTTGCCCCTTAATTATATAAGTAGGTACCTAATATTATAACGAAAGCACAAACAATAATAAATTTTATGTAAGTATAAGAATAATATTTTAATTGCTTCGACCAGAAAATTATACATAGTACTTATCGTTGAAGCCCAGGAACAAAAGCAAAACACGCCTACTTAAACTCGACTTGAATATTGTAAGTACAGGTTTATGGCCAGTTCTACAGATTCCCAATACAACAGATTAAGTATATTTGATTTAGTTCTGATAAAAATGAAATTTTGTATCAAGTAAAAGCGGATACCTACTACTCTCAGGGTTGGCTGCAAACGAAAGAATTCCTCAGTGATCATCAGCACAGCGGCTAAATTAATTTATTTATTTGCATAATTAAAATTACAAAACCGGCACTTAGTATTGTAAAAGCGTGTTTTAAAGCTATTCATTCAACCAATTTATTTAGGTGGTGACAACAACATTACTGAATAATTAATTGTTATATCACACCGCGGCCAAAAGTATAATCGCGCGACTAATCGCTGTTCGTGACGGGAAATTGGTCAGTGGCGTAAGGACGTTTAACGAAACTCGATACGTTCTTGAAATAGCCATATTTTTATATTTTTCGGTATTATGAAATTTTATTTATAAATAACCATAAATAGCATTATGTTGCTTAAATTCACCCAGAACAGAAGTAACATATTTCTGAGTTTACCAATATTTTCCTCTTCAAGATTCGTGACAAATGGGCAATAAGGCTGTTCATGCAATAAACCGCTATGGTCTAAGCAAATAGGTCTTAACTACGTGCCGCCCTTAAAAAAAATCGATGTGTAAAAAAAGAGAGATGAGTATTTATGTCGACCTCTCCTGCTCATGGTGCAGCCAACTGAACCACGGATGAGGCTGTTGCGCTAAGACTCGCCTTTTGGAAGGGGCTGGGCTCAATACCTTCCAGTTTAATCCCGAAATCCCGTTGGTATCTGCTCATACATGTAACACGGTGTAAGGTCTATTACCCGCCTGACTACTAAGGACTACTCCGCATACTAACTTCTTAAATCGACAATGAAATGACTTTACGTGTTCTGGTCGTAGTGTCCAAGAGAATTATTGAGGGATCTTATTTTTTAGCCGGCAAGTATCAGTAAGTCTCCTGCTTATATCCATATCATACCTACATTGGCATAAGAACCTATTACCAGCAACATTACAACCGCATTGTCAGGCAAGAATGTAGCGAAGCGGTTTAAAAGATTTTAATCTCGCTTAAAGAACACAAAATTGTTTTCGTGCCTACCTACTCATCTGTTGGTCAATCTGTTCAATCATAATCCCCAGAAATTGGAAAAAACCCGAATCTGTATCTACAGCGAGTTCTTGATAAATTGTTATTAAACACACTTTTGATATTAAAGACTGCAACTTGCATACATTTTGTGCACCCTTGGTGCATTTTGCAATGTACTTATCTAACGAAGCAAACAGAACGCAAGGAGGCATGTAAAAAGGGAAAGGATTGCCCACGTTACTTCAGCGACGGGCGCGCGGTGCCTTATGGAAGAGTAAAAGTTCTGTTGTTATCTTTCCAACAGCGATCGTGAGATATTAGCCCAGTTTTGTAACATATACTCAACATACTAGGTATATGTATAGGTTCTTGCCACATAGGTCCCTACCAACTATGATCCTATTTAGTCATAATACAACGGTCACAACGGGGAAAAGGTCGAAGATCTCACGGATAAGGTTAAAAGTTGTCATTTGATTTGATGATCAGGGCCCCTATTCTGCATAATATAGGTACCTATTAATCCTTCAATGTAGGCTCGGTTGAATAGTTTGATAGGTACTGCGACTACTATATATACAGACGGCCTGTCTCCGGTGCTTTTGGCTTCTCTTTCATTATCCCAGCAAAACATTCGAATGAAAACAATTTCAATGAATCCGCATCTACATCCTCAAAAGGCCATTCCGGTACATTATGAGTCAAATGAAACACCCAAATCTTTACACAAGTCATTATTTCGACATTGGCATTATGTCATTTGAATACATTTTGAATATAGGTATTTATATTAGAACGGGCAATTCAATCGTGACATCGTGAGTGATCGAATAGGTAGGTAAGTACGCCAAAATAGTTAGTTACCTACATGTTTTTACACTGCGGATCTATTGTTATAAATAGGTTTTAAAAAATCTTTAGGTATTTATATTGTTGAGCCACCTCGAATTTTGGCTCGGAATATTATGGTATTTCAAAATAAAGATCGTAGGTGGCTTTTTAAAGAACACTGCAAGTTTAGGTACCTATTATGCTAAACGTTTCAACTTACTCCACGGTGACTGGTCTTAGAAAAACACCAATAAACTAAATCTTTGGGAGTCCTCTGAACCAAAATTAAAATTTGGTACAACTTGACAAAATTGATTGGAATTATTTGAGTAAGTACTTAATTTTATAGTTACCGTTGATTTATTGAATAATCGTTCGCACTCTGTAACCATTCGTCAAGATTTACGATCCGCGTTAGTGATAACATTTTCTATAATGGAGTGGGCGAAAGAAACGCCTACATCGGAAAAATGTGATCCAAGGCTTGGACCTAACGAGTACAAGTCCGTGCAAATTACATAAATTCAAATCCGACTCGGCTCCGTTGCAACTGATCGGGAAGCATTGAAATCTGAGCTTTATTTTGTGTCAATAAAGCTTAAATAACAATGGTTTCCTATTTGAATCAAAGTGGAGTCGGATTTAAGGTGAAGTAATGTGGGCAAACCTAAAACTTGTGATTTATGTAGGCGAGTAAATACTTTACTTGACCGGTACACTTATCGCCTAAGTATTTTGGGATGATGCAATTAATTATCATATTGTGGTAAAGGCATTAAAGGTTAGTTTTGAATAAAGCCACTAGACTGCCTCCCACAGCCCACAAAGGACCAAGTTCGTAATTTAAACAGACTCACAAACATTCAAATGACCACGTAATAGATTGATGATGTTGCAATAAAGTACCTACTGTACTTGTTTATTAGATAGTGAAAACGAACCTGTCGCAACCATGACTTGCTAACTTATTCATACTTATCACTATATCATAATTTCACTACCAAATACTAGTAAGTAGAATTTAAACAGGGCGCCATTAGAATTTTGAATTGGTACATCGTTATGTAATAATGAAACTTGCCTAAAGAAACCATTGGCTTCTATCCACAAGGTACCTACTGCCTTCATAACTGAAGAAGCCCAGGGCATACTCCACCACGCTATCCATTGAGATTTTTTTTGACGTGACAACGTCTTATAAATTGGTTTGCCGGGTGACACTTCAAGAAACTGCGTTACGCTCCGCTCACGTTATGCGCTCACAATGAGAGCGAGTGAGAGGCACGCGTCCCCGCCTAAGAGCGAGAGAGACAGACATAAAAAGCACAATCGGCCTTTGCGTTCGGCAGCTTGATTACTTTGGAGGTAGATATTTTGGTAATGTATCCAATTATTACTTTGTTATTGACTTCTGGGACTATTTATAAATTTTAAATGTTACCTTTTTATAAATGTTTCCTGTATTCCTTCTTTATTTTTATTGATAAATTTCTGTAACTTTAAATACGATTTCATGACGTTTGTTTACTTTGATGATATTATTTGTCAATCATTCCATCAGTATTTTCTTAAGACGTTGTCACGTTCAACTATCGTCAGTAAACCGACTTTACAGACAACCAGTTTTTATGGAATTAAGATAGCAAACGAGCATGCAGCACCACCTTCCGCTGCCGCCCATGACAACTGTGACCGACCCAGAACTAGACTCAATGAGTCTCGTTCTAATTCGGTCACAGATGCGTTGCTACCCCTGAGGACTGAGATGGTCGCCTCTAAAAAATGTAACCGGCTAAAGAAGAATTGATGGAGACTTGACCATACTAGGCCTAAGACAATATCTATATCTAGTCTAATTAATGGTTTGGACAACCGTGAAGGTCATATCACTTTTTAATGTGAGCTGCACGCGAACGAACAAATCAGTAATATCTGATGGTAAGTAAGTGCATGGAGTCATCTCCTAGGCGATGTCTCATCATCATAACTGCTGGACATAGGTCTTCTCAGAATAAGAAGCTTAAGGCCTCCACCACGCTGGCCAAGTGCGATTTGGCCTAGGCGATATTTAGTATGAAGGAATCGAAGTCACAATCACAAGTGTCACAACACAATACTTCATTTACCTATTATTAACTAACAGTAACTAGCAGTTATCTAGTGTTTGGGCTTGATTAGTCAAATTTACGTGAGGACAACGCGGGCAGTTGCTATAAAATACATAATCAAGGTAAAACTCCACAATATCTCGAGTAAATAACTTCAAGATAATAAAAAGATCAAAACGGTCGCTCGCTTGTAATGAATTACTGTAATGTTACTTGTTTTAAAGGTAACAACAAATTTATTAACAAAAAGTACCTACTACTCGTGAGACAACGGCAAAAATAAATATCACTCAATTACATTTTACATTTCGAAGTTTCCGTATTAAATACCTTTACATTAAGAGCGACTGAGCGAGTGATCATGCAATATTTATTTCTCAAACTGTAGGAGTGTTAAACATAAAATCACCATGTAACTTAATAAACTCATCATCATCATCATCTCAACCCATCATGGCCCACTATTGAGCACGGGTCTCTTCTCAAGATGAGAAGGTTAAGGCTATAGTCCACCACGCTGGCCAAGTGCGGATTGGCGGACTTCACAAACCTTTGAGTTCTTGCGAACTCTCCGGCATGCAGGTTTCCTCACGATGTTTTCCTTCACCGTTTGTAGCAAGTGACATAAAGCTTAAAACGCACATAACTCCGAAAAGTCAGAGGTGTGTGCCCTGGGATTTGAACCCAGACCCTCCTAATAGGAGCCCGAATTCTTAACCACTAAGCTATCACCGCTACTTAATAAACTATTAGGAATATATTAGGATATGTTTCACGACCACGACTAAGTCTAAAAAGATGGAAGATTAGGTATAATCATGGATGGCCCACCGTCCCATTGCAGGCTCGATTCCTTATACTTATTTGAGGAGGCCTAAAGCGTACTTTGCTACGTTACTCCAGCCTTTTTACGCCGATAGGCTGGGGTGTCCCCTCACAAGTTGTGGAGTGAAGTCAAAAAACGAAATTGGCCTCATGGTAAATCGGGAATAGCCATATCCTAACTAAGTAACTACAATATTAGAACTTAATTTGGGTACCAAAACAATCACAATAATTAAAAATAGACGTTTGCTCATTTCTCTCATGACGACGCATCGGCAATATATTGAACCAAAGGACTATCAAAGCTATGCTTATTTCATTGCTATATCAATTTAGTGTATTATAGGTACAGGTCCTACTTAAATTTAAACATAACAAAATTTTGAAATTGAATACTTAAGTATACCCAGTTGTCGAAGGATTAAGAAGGGTGTGACCCGTAGTGACTTAAAGGAGATTATCCATGGGAGGGTAGTCTTTGTTTCCCTTTAAAGGTAGTACGCCGTAAAAAAGTGGATCACGTTTGACTGGGCCGTGTAGAAAGTGAAACTACTTTGTCGAAAGGTTGCTATAAAAATTGTAGCAAGCGCTACGCCCGCCTCAGTCCTGTGTCGAGCCGCGTTGCTGCGTCGCTGAAACCATGGTCAGTCATTTCACTTTTGCTAAGTGTTCTGCATGCATAGATTACCAGTAGTGAGTTAGTAAGTGCCTTAGTTTTGACCAGTGATCTATTGACCTTCTTCTTATCTATTACTAATCTATCGATCTAGTGCTCTATTTAACAGTGATTATTAATTCATTTTATAAAGGTAATTTTCAAAAAGTAATAATTTTATCAAAAACACATTTTTGCTTTTTTTTCTTTGAATTTTCGTAGTTTTAATTTAATGAAAGTAATAATGAGTAATTATGACAGTTTTGCTTATGAAAAAAAGTACAAGTCGCTTGCTTTAAAAATGCTTAAAGTTTAAATTTAAATGCCTCAAAGTATTAAATTATTATAATAAGGAGCTTTGTATTCAGTAAAGAACAAATTTCTGAGTACCTAGGTAATTACTTTCACTAAGTAATTGAGATATTTCATAATAAGTATGTACCTATTATTTTTTAATTACTTATTATTAAATAGGTATAAGAGAAATACCTACGTAGGTACTTACTTAAATATTAAGCGTTTTCATAAATTAAAAACATAAAAATACAAAGCTACAGAAACGCATAGAAATGAAGACATCGTATTAAAATAAATCAAATGAGAGTTTGAAAAATATTAGTTTAAATTGCGACTGTTACAAAAAATTAAGTTATAAAAACTAAAAAGAATAAATTATCATGTCCGTAAGATAACGATCTTCATTATTTCATAACATCATTACGAAAAGGAAACAATAACGTCTCTACAATTACAATGCTATCTACACTAAATTATTTTTATCAGCGCGATCAATATTGTAACTACTAATTATTTGGACATAACAAATCACACCACTTCGCAACTGCAATTACTTGTTATATGTAAGTTGATTTAGACCATACTGAAGCTTACCAGAGCGTAGCACGGAATGCAAGGCCACTGGTAATGGTCACTAAGTCTTTCAAAATTCAAGAATAGAATAGAATATTAAAAATATTAGAATTGTGAGTCTCGCACGGATAAAAATCTTTGTTGCAATTTTAGCCAAAAAACATTTTCGTAAGTTTCATTCACTGAAACAATCTCTTAAGTTTTTTTTTCATCGAAATATCGTTCAACACTATCCTGTGTAAGAAAAGTATAAATGATTTATTATTACAATAATCGATTCATTCAAATTTAAAAATAAGTATTTTCTTAAAAATGCGTCTGAAGTCAAACAACGCTTAAAAATGTTCAGCTACTTAGTTACTTATAAAACATCATAAGAGAAAACTGTTGCATGTAATTTGCATACTAACATTTAGTTTTATACATACATAAAAGTGTTTGTTTCCATTTATTTTATGATTGCTATCCGCAACGGTTTCGCCCGTGTGGAATTCTTTTTTTTATTTTCTTTCCCTGTTTCAGCCCCTTGGGGGTTGGTTTTCGAAAAAGTAAGTAGGTACCCTAAGTAACCTATGTTTGACCTTGCATCAACAACTATCTTATTGAGAAAATCCATCGAAATCGGTCAAGCAGTTTAGATTTTTCAAACAAACTTTAATCCTCCCATTCAAGCCTTTATTAGGGGCTGATTTTCGAAAAAGGAGTCTGTGTCTTCATCTTAATCGGGCCGGTAATTTAGCTGTGAAAGCGTTATAGACAGACAAACTCGCATTTATAATAAGTATTATTGTTAGTAGCTACAAGGTCTAAGAATGTTACCTACAATATAACATAACGAGACTTGCAATTGAAAAACAGTAAAAAAAATTATGTCTCACAAAAACGAGAACAGGATTTCAGTTAAGAGATAAGTTTTTGTTAAATGTCGTTTTTGAATAAGCAAATTAATCACACGCCGTTTTTTAATAACCTTTAAAACTTTTTCAAGACTGCGTACCAATCCATACTAATATTATAAATGCGAAAGTCTGTCTGTCTGTATGTCTGTGACGTTTTCACGGCTAAACCACCGGTCCGATTTGGATGAAATTCGGAATGAAAATAGTTGAAGACCCAGAGTCACACATAGGCTACTTTTTTTGCAAAAATCATCCCCTAAATAAATGAACTTGGCTTGATTTGAATGGCTTGAAACAGGGGATGAAAGTTTGTATGAAAAATCCCGTTTCGCGATATAAATGAATTCCACGCGGGCGTAGCCGCGGGCAGAAGCTAGTGTAATAATATACCAACAATCCTAAAAGTTAAGTGTGATTGATTGTTACGTTGACATTATTTTTCACGTCTAATTAACTAATTCTGTCTTTCATATAAAAAATATGCTTTCAAAGAATATGAACTACATATTTTCGATTAGGTACCTACATTAGCGAGTCTGTATTATATGCTGTAAAACGAGAAAGAGAATTATTTTCCTTAAAGGCATTTCCACCATTTAAGTAGGTATCCGTGTAACACACGCCAGAAAAAGTAAAAAACATCGTGAAAACTGAGAAAATACCTTTCAGGAGAAGTTGCACTAAAAACAGCAAAATATCTATTTGAGTTTTTATAGACAAAACAAACACAAGCTGGTTCACAAATATTTGATCCACTAATATTTATATACCACATAACCATTCAAATAAATTATAAAATAAAAATTTACAAAAACAAAACCAAAGTACATACCTACCTAGGTAAAGTTCACAAAAAATCTATATCATCCATCATCGATACTTAAAAACTTCTTTTAACGTAAATTAGATAATTCAATACCAGGGCTGGCCGTGACAAGTTAAAGTAGATTGTAAAGTACAATAAAGTTTCACAAGCGAACCTTGATCTGGACAGTCGCAACCCTGACGAGAAATTACTCCATCTGAAGTAAATTACTTCACGGCGACGCATTGTCGCGATAAATTGATTGTAATAACGTACCGAACAGTAGAGGTCGCATTTATTTATGGACCCAGTATGGAGCAGTCTTTATCTTAAACACATACCTACAAACACAACATGAGCTTACTAATAAAATACAGTATAAAGTTATTCCATTTTTAAGTATTTTATTTGGTTTTTTCTTACTTTGGCTTCATTGAATCCTTTGACAGCCTTTAACAGAAAGTGAAAATGATACCTAAGTAGATAGTCTATGCTACAACAAGTTCCGAGTTATATCATAAGGTAAGGTATATTATTAGAAAAAGAAAATATTAAATAGGTCAATAACCCGAATTCCTTTTCAAAAATTGTCAACATAAGTAGTTTGCAAAACTGTTACAGCATTAGACTACCTGAACAAAGTGGCTACTTAGTAACTCACAAGCAAAAAACAAAATGATTAATGATTTCGGTGTAAGACCACAATGGCAAATAGTTATTATGGTTATTTTAACCACTTATTATGCTTGAATGCACCGTAACAATTGCTCCATACTATAACTATTTATTTTCGTTAATTGATAGTGGCTACTCTTTGGTTAGAAGCACTGCTTATCGAGCGAGATTTCAGAGGTTTGATTTCCGATTAGCGGTGATAGCCTAGTGGTTTAAGATCTCGGCCTCCTATTCGGAGGGTCCGGGTTCGAACCCCAGGGCACGCACCTCTGGCTTTATCGGAGTTATGTGCGTTTTAAGCATTTAAATATCACTTGCTACAAACGGTGAAGGAAAACATCGTGAGGAAACCTGCATGCCGGAGAGTTCACAAAACTCAAAGGTGTGTGAAGTCCGCCAATCCGCACTTGGCCAGCGTGGTGGACTATGGCCTTACCCTTCTCAGAATGAGAAGAGACCCGTGCTCAATAGTGGGCCATTATGGGTTGAGATGATGATGATGATTTCCGATTGGGACAATGTTTATTTTATGTCATGTATGCTTTAATATTCCATATGCCTGAATACTATGGTCTTATACTGTAAAAGCTGTCTTAGCTCTACATCAGTAATGAATTTAAGTCATAAATGATTAAGTATGAGAGTTAGCATTTGAAATTCACAACGCGAGACTACTTACTAATAATACGTACTCGTAAATAAAAACTACTTTAAATTTAATGACTTGCTTAAAAGCAGTCTAAAATTATGTAAGTACCTACCTACATAAGTATAACAATGCTACACGTATAAAAGCACTTTAAAATAAGTAAAAGTGGTATTACAAGAGACCTTGATGTTGCACTACCGACAGCGGAAATAATTATATTAATGTCGCTATCGATATAGTTACGGGCTACCGCTGGTCGCTGGACGCCTGGCAGCTGGCATTGGGCGGGGACCTTTCACCCGCGGAACTCGCTGAAGGCTAACAGGATTTGTCGTGCACCGAAAACGCAAACTAAGTCATGCGATTTTCTTTGTTTGATTTTAAATAGCTCTGCAATTCATTGTTTGCTGGGTTAATAATTTTAATTAAAGTCGTAGTCGAATCAATTCGGGAGGGTAATGGAAATAATTAGATTACATGTAACGATTTATCATTCAAATAACTGTCATCATTATTGAATAAAAAAATACTTATCTCTCGAACTCAGGGCCTATACTAGGATTCCTTAGGTAGTGGGAACTCGTGCGTAAAAATAAATATAAACGCAGTAAAAATATTTTAGAGCATTAGGTAGCTATATCAAAGAACATAATTAAAGCACGCGTTCCTAAATAATGTCTAATTTTGCAAACATACAAAAGATACAAAACAGATAGATCTACTTTTATTACCATTGTTTTAAAAAAGTTAAAAAAGAAAGCATCACGAGATGCTTGTAATAAAACAGCTGCAGTTATCACGATTCCATCTTGCTGCAATATTTTATTGGACTCTTCAGTTGCATTGAAGGCTATTTAACTTTTTGTCCACTTCCATTGAACCGTCAAAATGGCTCTTTCCGTGGTAATGTACCACTGCCTTTTACTTTCTATTAATCACACGGACGTAATGTTTCAAAAACGACGCCGCCCGCGAACTCGCAACTTCCCGTCAAATCGAATGAAAACCGAGACAGCGTTGGTTACGTAAATGTAATTTTGCTTATATGACTATTTGAAAGTAAAACGTTGAAAACATAACCTTAAACTCTAAGAAATCGCGTAATGCTTATCAGTAATTTTAAAAAAGAACGTAAAAAATCTTTTATTGTCCACAGCGCCAACGCCGCCAACTCGAGTCATTGAAATATTGAGTTTTTATTTCGAGTTCCTTTCATTGTTTTGGTGCTTTCTACTATCTAGTAACAAAAGCACATTTAAATATGTATTTCGATAAATAGATACTTAAGTATGTACTATTTTAAAACCGAAATTAGCGCACTTATAGCGTATCTATCTCTACCGACTCTACCGTAATCGATACTTTTTATTAATGCAGCAACAATATTTAGGTAGTAAATTGTAGCTAGGTTTAAGTCGCTTACATTATCTATCAAAATACCCACATTTATTTCCAGTTCGTGGTAACGTGGTGTACCAACTTTCGAATGATTACAATCCTATGCCGTCGGGCTGTAGAATATTAACAGGCTAAGTGGGCGTTACTTGTAGACAATTCATTAAATCGCCTACATTATCTGATTTATATCTGTCCCTTTGTGCTTCGAATGAAAAGTGGGTACTGTCTACGTCAAACCATAAGCCTTTGATTAAGCGTTAATCAAGTTCAATTGTAGAGCAAGCTTATACTTACTTATAAATAACGTACCTACCTACTTGCAGATATTTTATATTCAAAAAATTATTATTCTTACGAGAACCAAGACGTGATGGTAAAATCCAGGGTAAATAAACTTTTTATTAATAATTCTTTGTAAGTTTAGAAGTAGATAAAAATTAATTAGAAAGATCTCTACATTCTCTACATAAATGTTGTCAGGAATTGGTCGCTCCAATAGGGATAGCGCCGCGTTTTTTCTTCAATATTGCACAAATTCTCTGCTTATGTTTATGTCTTGGTGTGCAAATACACAATAAAATTGTGCTGTAAAATACAAACACGTAAGGTTATCCACTTTCCTTTGAAAGCGAAACAAAAGCTTTGTGGTAACGGTCTGGTGCGTACACCAGCTCCAATTACTCTTGTGCAACTAGCCACCACCCGCGACCCGCGACCAATGTTTACACCACCATATTACCACACCTCTGACATACTTCACTTGATATCATGTTCGTGTTCTGTTGTTGCGATTGTCCAAGGGAATTCGTGCGGTTTCTATTACTAAGTTTGTAGTACTGAGTTGTCGCAATTTATTTTACTAGTTTCAGAATACAAAGGAAAGAGATATGGTACGATTGACTTACGAACTATACAATTTTACGATATCAAGCAATAAAGTCAAAATGATTTTTAAAATTTTTGTCAAAAAAAACATTTTCAAATAAGCCTGCGCTTATTTTAATCTTAATTGAAATGAACGCTTACCTACCTACTTAACATAATTGGCTAAAACTTTCTTGAAAATGAAGACATCCCACCTTAAAACTACTAATAAAATTTTAACGACAGCGTAATACTTAGTTCTTGCCTATTCAAAACATCAATTTTAACCATTAAGTACCTGAGAATTTATTGCTTTTTCACTGTGTCCTCGCACTATGTAACATTACATCAAATTGTGGTTAACGGATAACCCACATTTATCCGCGTAACGCCATTAGCTTACGAGGTGCGGGCAGCGGTGGCGTGTGCGTGACCAATTTGCTGGTAGGTGCTGATGGCTCAACGTTTAGTAACTAGAGTTTATCGACCGAAAAACTGGGTGCTCAATTACATTTAAGTAGTGGTTTACCATTTATAGTTATTTAGTAATAGGTAGATAAGGATGTGTTCTACAGTTGTTTTGTTTTTACTGGCTTTGGAACTTTACTTAAATAGTTGGCTGATTTCTCGTGGTCTATTTTGTCCTATTATGACGTCAGAGTAGGACCACGAGGAAATATACAATTCTTTTTGGCGGCTCATAAATACCCAAAATAGATCCTGTAGCGCAGATGTTAGAGAGTTTAGAGACAGTGAACTTGAAGGTTCGAAAGGTCCTATAGGACATAGGGGCAGGGTATCAGAGACATTAATGTAACAGATAAAAGTTTTATACCTTGAAATATGTTTGTGATGTTTCACCACCTTACATTATTTTCATGCCGGAAACATGGAATCCCTAATTTGCTTCCTCGAATATAATGAAAATTTACCTACCTATGTATGTATGTACCTAATGTCATAGCGGTCCATAACAGTTTAGTTAAGTCCGTCTTTTTATATTGCTTATACAGCAATGTATTAAAAAACAAATCAGAAATTTACAGTAAGTTTTAATCTTTTTTTAATTCCTGTCGATTTAATGTCTATACTCTTTTCAGAAACTCCTACTTCTACTCGGCCTGGTGTGCGCGGCGAGCGCGATGCCGTCATACATCGCGGTGCCGGCGGACCAGATCGCATTCGTGGACCTCACCGCGCTGCGGGCCCGCCGGCTGCCGCGCCAGACCGCGGAGCTCCCCCAGGGGCTATACGAGGACAGCTACCAGCCCATACCCATTGAACATGCGTCCACGCAGAACTACCAGCAACAGAGTAAGTTGAATGTTGAACAGTCAGATTCTGTAGTCGTAGGTACCTACCTACCTATTGAATTATGTCTCAAGTTTCAGTAGCTTCAACTAGTGCAAGTGTGGGGTTCAAGCCCTAGGTTTTGTTTGTTGGTAGAGAAGGAGAAGTTTGTTTAATATGCATGAACGGGCTTATCTCAGGTTCGATTTGGACTAGGAGCGAAGCAACAAGTTTCTCGAAGCAAAGCGAGGATGTCTCGCTTGTTGAGTTTATGCAAAATTATTTTTGTAACAATTTTCGTAGCTGTCCACTCGTCTCTGCTCGTGCCTTTAGTGTTACAAAGGACAATGAGCATATGCATTTGATATTAGAAAAACCAAAAAAAAATCGGTATACCTACTTATTACTCGGTTCCTCCGCGTAAAAAGTAGCAAACTTAACAATACTAGTTTAGACGTCAATATTCTGCAGATATCTCCTATGTCATGCCGTTAAAATTGGTAATAACTAATAATGTACTGTTTATTACACCTTCAGAGTGAAAAATGTGATGTCAATCAAACTTATTGGAGCCGTTCAATCATTGCAACAGCGTCAATGAAAGCGTGATGAATCCGCATCCTATTTATCCGGTTATCCATCAACATTATCCGTACACGTCACTTTCTCTGCTTCACAAAGGATCATACTTTCTAGTGGACTTGTTTTACATTGAATACCGTTTGGAAGATAAATGGGAACATTCGGAACAGTTCGAACGTTGGCTTTCTTTCATTGTTGTCTAGCGATGTAATCTCGCGGGGGTTACGCAACTGGATAGCGATCCCTTGCATTCGAATCGGTTATGTAAAACCAGTTTCGACCGGCGAGTACGGCGACGTGATCGCGATAGTTAAACCACTTTCAATTCACCTACTTATTTCCACTGCAATTACTACAGTTGACAACGTTCAAATACCACTTTTTATTCCACTTGCAAACTGTGGCTTAGTGTAGGTACCGGACTTGGACACTCTCTGAATAATGTATAACATTTGGCAAAGTAGCAACTTCGAAGTACGTACCTAATTGATTTCCAGGAAATTGATACCAAGCAACTGAACTGAGCGAAAAATAAGGCGATATAATGTGCAATCTGGGTTTCCTTTGAATATGGAACTCGATACATTTTGAGAAATGTAGGTACTTATGAAAATGTACTTATAAGATGATGATAATAATAATTTTTTAAATTAGTTACATAGGTACCCTCTTTAACTAATAATCTTTAAACTAAATCAATGACGTATCATTCAACGTGATAAAGTCATTCTCTCGAACATGAACATCTAGTTTCGTAACTCGATATAACAGTTGTAGATTTACGACGTATGATCTCACGTCGTGCACACTACACAAGTACTTTTTAATGATCTTCGCATGACCCACTCAAGTCATAAAGGTGATTGACTTGTAATGGTGATAGAGACGTCATGTGAAGCAGATATTTAGATAGCTACGTATACTTAAACTGTCTACCTACACTTAAGATGTCATTAAATACTCGTTTTGTCAGGAACGATTGTTATTTACTTAAATAGTATTCAAATTGATAAAAGACATATTTAGAGAAATATACACTTTCGTGCTAATAGTAGTAGTGGAGTCACTCTCGAAAACAAACACGAAAGGGATTTGATCCCGGCCGCGGTAGATAGATATTTTGGAGATAGAGATGTCTTTGAGACAACTCAGATTTTTGGATTAAAGATTTTAAAGTAGGTATAGGTATAGTATATTACTGCTGCACCATTATTATTGGTATTAAGGTATTAAGTCTTTTCATAATTCAGGATAGGTATATTAAGAGGTCCATTGCCAGTAACACTTTCTGTCGGATCGTGAACATTTCTAGGAAATGGCAAAAGGTACGCGTGCTATTAAAAATTGAAGCAAACGTCCTTGATAATGATAAGTGAGATCACATAATAATAATAACCCCCTTATGATTCCAGGCGTAGCCCTTGCCCCTCCACCGCTTCCAGAAGCCCCTGCGCGACTCGTGCATGTCCAGCAACAGCAAGATGCAGCTCTGGCCTCCACACAACGTCAGCCTGCGCAGCTGGCTGAACGGCCTCCAGACTTCGGAGAATACGTCGACTTTGGCGCCCACACTGGCGACCATGGCGCATTCGGTTGGTACGCTGACTACCCAGTCAACAAGCAAGAAGCCCACTACAGAAAGTAACAAAATAGATAAAAAATTAATATTTTTGTACTAAATAGGCTGTGGGAACTGTTTTCGCGACCTTTTTTTCACATTGTCTTATAGTGCAGTCAAGAAGCGTCGAGTTAAGATTTGAGTTATGCAATAAGCTAAGTTATAAAAAGACAATAATATTGCACATTTGGTGGCAAAATGGCGTTTGGCAGATAAGTAAAGCCTATTAAATTAAATATGATTATTTTAAGGATCAATGGTATCAAAGTATTGCCTTAAATCACTTGCCGGTAACTTAGCACTATAAAAGGCAATTTAAAATCCAAATATTACCAAAGACAGTATTCGTTTCAAGTGATATTTTTAGAGTAGTATTGAAACCGAAACACCGCACATTTGTTTAAAACGGTGAATTCCGGTATATTATGCACTTATCGCAGCTAAAGTTCCTCGAATTTTAATGTAAGACTTGATTTAATAAACAGTTAAGTATTAATAAAGTACACTGTGATATGCACCATGGTAGATATAGACTGACTGTGTTCTTGCTTTTTTAATTTTATTTCTTCTTTTCTGCTATCATTGTTGTTATAACTTATTCTCATCAAATTCTTAATTATAAGTCCTTCAACATTCTTGTGTTACTGTCATTCTTTAACTTAAACATGTTATCATTAGGGTCAGGTGGGGTAAGAGGGACGCTGGGGGAAGAGTAACAGTAACTCGTAAAAAGAAAACTATAATGCCCAGCTCTATGGTGACTACGTGGATAAAACAATATTAGGCGTAGTTCAAATATTCTTGGATAGATTGCGCTGGAACACAGCAAGTAAGCGAGCAAAAGAGAAAAAAAAATATCAGATGTCAAGCTAAAAAAACAAGACCTAGCGGCGTTCCTTGTTTAAGTTAATTTTAGTATTAAAAACATCAGTGTTGCGGTTTATTGCTATGGCAAGTGTATATATTACGTTTAATCTTTATTTTCTACGTATTACATTGTTTGTAACGTGTGTTTTTAGTGCTTTTTCGATGTCAATAATAACATAACCTTCAAAATGGCAAGCTGGGAAAGAGGAACGGCTATACCAGGTTAAGAGAAACATATGTTCCTCTTTTCCTATTTCAGGGGTAACAAACATATTTAAAATCCGCTAAAATATAACACGTTCCGAAAATAGCCATGATTTGCTTTACTATTTATTTGTTACAGAAAAAAAGCAAAATGCCTCGAGCTTACGTAAGAAAGACCGATAGAAGTTCTTACCCGAAAGAAAAACTATTAGAAGCAGTTAGGGCCGTTAAAAGTGGCGCCATTCATTTCTATTTTTAACCGACTTCAAAAAAAAGGAGGTTCTGAGTTTGATCTGTATGTATGTATGTGTATGATTTTGATGCAGTTTTCAGCATAGTATTTTTCAGACTTAGGAGAAGGTTTTAGGTATATTAGACGACTTAAAAAATGGAGTTTTGCACTTTAAAACGTGTTTTACGTATTGTCCGCCATAAGTTCGCATTTGGCTGAACCGATCTTAAAGTGGATTTCAGTACAGTAATTTTTAGAATTAGGAAAAGGTTTTTGGTAGCTTTACCGACTTAAAAAAATGGCGGTTCTTCTTTTTATTAATACAATCATTTAATAGCACAAAGAGTTTAGTACCTCTGACCTTACTTATATGTTCCTCTTACCCCAAATTTCGTTTTTGTTTGCTGTCATCCTAAAGAAGACCTTATTTAAAACGAGGCGAGGTTTAATTCCTTTTACTCAAAAAAATGTTTAAAACATGCTATGTTATACACTTAAAAACATAAGTTATTACTTAAAAATATCGAGTGTTCCTCTTACTCCAAATCTCGGGAAAGAGGAACATTTATAAGACCTATGTTTGTTGCTAAATTGTGCCGTAATTACACGAAGAATTTAGTTCTGTGTCAAAAAAAATGTAAGTATATTTCAAAACAGAAGATTTGTTTCTATTATTATCAAAGTAAATGTATAATTTTGATAGCTGAAGGCCAAAATATGAAAATACCAGTAAAGTATGTTTCTCTTACCCCACTTGACCCTATGTCTTTTCTCTTCGATCTACTGCTTCCACTGCAAAGCAATTTGTAATTATTTTTCTCTCTTCACGCTTCTGTTTCAATCACGCTTGCTTTTATTTTCTGCGTAGTTTCCTAATTTTGTTATTTGTTTGTTATACCTACTTATTTGTTAATTGTTAATACAAACGTTTTCTTGTTTCTTCTAGTTTCATTTCAAATAACTCACTGGTGTTGGAAAAACATATGAACCTACTTACGCACATCTTTTCATTGTACCATTATTTTCCTAAAAGCAACATTACTTTGTCGTATGAAACTCTACAACTACTACATTTTGTGCCAATTCTTCTTATTCTAATTATTCTGCTTACTTTTATTCTTCTAAACATTTTCAAAACATTAAAGAATATCTTCATCACGCTTTTGAAAATATTCAGCTCTTCATTCTGTATTTAAAATCTTTTACTTAATTATAATAAAACTTATGTTTTCTTCTTGCATACAATATACATACAGGGGCATTATTATAATCATTTTTTTCTGCTTTTATTTTTTACATATGTGCTTTTTGATATGTATATATTATTTGTACATGTTGTAATCCATATATTTATATAAGTTTTTTTAATTAAATTTCATAATTTCACACTTCTTCCTTCGCTTCTATATACAATTTACACACAATTTCCAAGGTATATCTCAAAGTTCGTTTATATTCTTATACTTTGATCTTTCTGCTTTAAACATTCATCATTTCAACAAAATATATTCTTTTAAACATAAAATTACTTCTCATTCCCGTCTTTCTTTCACATGAATCTTCTTTTTTCTTGTTATTGTTATCACGCCTTCTTGCCTTAATATATTTTCTAACCTTTACCTTTCTATACATTTGTATCTAGAAACACGCACACTGCTGATAGGATACAGGATAAATATAATGTTTGGATTGTTTTTTATTTTTCCTCTAAGCTGTATTCTCCTTTCTACTTTCTTTTTTATTGCTTAAAATCATTTATTTGCTAACACATATATTTTTCCTACTTCCACAATTTATTTTCTTGTATCTTCATAGCTATTTTCTAACATTTCTTATTCTATTTCCGATTTTCTTAACTTTCTAAGTTTTCTTAGTATCTTAGTACCTTATCTTCTCTATATCTCTGTCTACTCTATATCTCTATCTAATCTATAATATTAACCTATTTATTCGCTAATTCCTTTATTTATCATCGATACTTTTTAAACGTAGGTTTAGATATTCGTTATGTATTTTTCCTAATCTTCACTGCACTTTCTTTTCTCAAGTCTTATTTAAGTTCTTTATTACCTTTATTCTTCATAACATTTATTTTATAAACTACATATTCATTCACATTTGTTTTCGTATCTATTCTAGATATGATTTTTCTATAACATCATATACATCATTTGTCATAAATATACTTCTCAATCATGTAACTTTACTTGCGTATCCTATATTTCTAATTCTTTATTTCATTCTATGTTTCTTCTTCATTTATTTCTTTATTCAGCTACATTTCTTTATTTCATTGATTATATTATCCATAAAAAAACCTCACTCACATAAAAACAAAAATCACTCCCACTCACAATCACTTCTTCGTTATGTAGGAAGGCTTACTCTACGCAATTTCTATTCCTCACATTATTCTTCTATAATACCTCCTTATTTTTTCTTCACATTCTAAAGAATCGCAGTAAGCAAACTTATTTCTCATGCTATATCTTTTGTTTACTTATCGCTTCTATAATACTTCCTTATTTTTTTCTTCCATTCTAAACAATCGCCGTAAACAAACTTATTTCTCATACGATATCTTTTGTTTACTTATCGCTTCTATAGTACTTCATTATTTTTTCTTCACATTCTAAAGAATCGCAGTAAACAAACTTATTTCTCATGCTATATCTTTTGTTTACTTATCGCTTCTATAATACTTCCTTATTGTTATTATTCACATTTTATCCTTTAGGATACTTATGCATGCATGTTATACATCATTCCCATTAATTCTCTTTTGTTTTAGGCAAAGTTTTTGTTCGTCTACCTTGTCTTCGTTCATATCTTTCATATTTTCTCATTAACATTGAATAATTGTGTAAGGTAGAACCAGAGTGGTCCAAGTGACATTTTGGTTTGACCCCCGATTTTGGCAAAAAGATCTCCAAAACTCAATATTCTTTTATTCCACTTTGATCCAATTGCCCTAGACAATGTTTCTGAATTGCAAGTCTGCAACTGAACTGCAATTGGATCAAAGTGGAATAAAAGAATATTGAGTTTTGGAGATCTTTTTGCCAAAATCGGGGGTCAAACCAAAATGTCACTTGGACCACTCTGGTTCTACCTTACACAATTATATTACATTATCATGAGTATGATCCAAATCAATCAAATTTCTTCAGCATTTTGTTATGTCTTCATATATGGGCATGGTGAATAATTTTGCGCAGTCATTGATTTAATCTACATTCATTTTTCAATATTGTAAATCATCCATTGCATAACCATATTTTTTCTCTATTTACTAAAAATATTGTTCACCTATTTTTCCTTTATATTCATATATAAAAAGTCATCAAGACACAATTTCATATTTCTATGCTTATGATTCTTTCTCTACTTCGTGCCATGTCTTCTATGATAAATTCATCACTAACAAATCCACTTCTATATCTATTTTATCTTCTATATCATTTTTAATGACATCCACAGATTTTATAACATCACCATTTTACTCTTTTATTTTACTCTTTTATACTGGTTTTCTCTACCATTTCGTCGAACTTCCAATTTTATATAATCACAAACCCTATTCTTTTTATTCGTATACTTACTTCTACATCTTATTATCAGACACAATCTTTACAATGTTTCTTTTTCATACTTACACTGATCTCAATTACTATACTTCTTATCCTTTATTTCTTCTTCTTATGTTATTTATTCTTGTTACTATTTCTATTTACATCTTTACATTTCATACTTACTAATTAAGTATTTCCACAAAGTTCATTATTGAGTATTCATAAAGTTTGTCTTTTGTGAATTTATTTTTATTATTACATATTATATTCATTTACATCAGTCACATCTCAAATCTTTTCAAGCCAAAGTTCTGTATTCTATAGGAATTACTTTTTCTTCATCGATAACTCTTCCTAATAAATCATTAAGATCACTGTTACTCCTCTAGTACCTGCCTATTGCTTCTTTTTTTTCTATATCTATCTCTATATCACTTAAGCATTTTGCTTAATGTACCTCTTTTCTCTTTCTCTATCCGACACTAACAAAATTGATTCTTTTTTACTATTTTTATTTGGATGTTTTCAATTTATACTTCCTAATACATCTTCAAAAAGTTCATTAGTGAGTAGTATTCATCTGTTCTGAACTTCTTTTTATTTTTACATCTATTCATTTTCATCACTTCTCAAATCTTTACAAATCACAAATCTATTTTCTGTAGGAATTACTTTTTCTTAATCAATTACTATTTCTAAAAGGTCATTAAGATCACAATACTTGTCTAGTTCCTATTGCTTCTTTCTTCTATTTTTCTTTCTTCTTTCTCTTCTTTTACTTACATCATTTGACATACCTAACTAATATTTTTACACACTACACTTTTGTCTCTTCTTCTTTTCTTATCCATACGAACTTAATCTTTGTTTTTCACCATTATTCAGTAAAAATAATTAAACTATTAAGTCTTGTTATTCTCTTAACAATTAGCTTCAGACTTTAATTAACCTATTTTAATCTTTTTTTTATTATTTACATTCACCGCAATCGCCATAATTATCCTCATCTGATAATAATTTTAACTTGTAATTCATTTTTCTTTTTTTATTTTCTTCGTCTTCTTTTACATCACATCTATTCATATATGTAAAATTCGTTACATAAAAAAATACCTCTCATCCATTTTCATTTATGGAAAAATTCATCTATTCATCACAACACTCATAGCTAAAAAGATGGCAAGATAATCTTTTCCATAGATTTATTATTCAGTATGCAAAGTCTATGTATTCTCTTTCTTTTCAACATTATATGTATCTTGATTGTCTACTCTATACTTTACTGTACTTCATTTATCTCATCCATATCCATCACTTATTCTTATTGTATGCTACAATATTTCTTTTCTTTTCTGTACTCCTAATTTCTTTTTTACCTTTTTTTAAATGACATCATTTACCACGTGGCTATTTTTCGCATTTATTACTACTTGCTTATTCTTTCTATCACATACTTAGTTACTATAAAAAATCTCATCTTATATCTATTTGATCGATGATTATCTTGGACACATCTCATATTTTATTTGTTTTTTACCTTTCTTTTTTCATACTTTCTCTTCACAATCTAATCACGAACATGTTTCTAATCCTATTAATGGAGTATAGATGTTTACTTTTCTTCTAAATTCATTATATCATTTCACATCACATTTACTTGAACATATTCATATGTATTACACACGCTACCCACAAAAACACTTCTCTTGTGTTTTTTCAATCCCTTAAACTTCTTTCATACCTTCTTCTAAAAATCATTATTTCGCAAATACACTTCAAATCTTGTTTAATTAACTATACTAAATATACTTCCATGTTTCTAATGTACACGCTATTTTTCAATTTCTTACAATATTTTGCTGTTTCATACTTTTTCATATACTTTTTTTAAATTACTTTTCTTCTTGTTCCCTCTACCCTCTTTTCTCCATTCATGGATTTCTTGTATCAACTCATATGTCAATTTAGAACCACTATCATATCTACTTCCCTTGTAAATGCTTATATCTTTACATATATTTTCAAAAACATCATTACTATAACACCTTTCATTTATTTTATTTTAACGACTCGTATACATTCATCAAAACATAGCTATTGCATTTCTGAATAAAGTTTAGATTTTTTTCTATTTACTTCTAAGTCGTTCATTCTCATAAATAACTTAACATCATATCATAATACGTTAAACTTTCGATTTTCCTCCATTTATTCGTTTCAACCCTGTTTGATTTTCTTATTAGTCACTTTTTTTATAACAACTCATGACAAATTCAACTTTTTCACGATATATACTACTATCTATCTGCTACTGCTACTACTATCTACACACTACCATCTATTTATCCATCTACACTACTATCGATCTACTTCCTACACTTTTTCTAAAACTATGTAATATCACCATCACGCCCTCTATTTCACACGCCATCTTTACTCAGTTTATAATTAGGTACCAAAGTTATTTAAAATTTTTCATATTTTACATCTAACAGCAAGTTTTTTCATGAATACTATTACATAATATTCTGTTCATCTTTTGATGTAATGTTTCAGTATCTTTTAAAACCTCGATTTTTCTTCAAACTTCTTAGGCATATATATCTATCACAAACGCAAATCCTTTCCAATTTCTACTTGATTTTATTTCATAAAACTCACCATCACAAAACATTCCTTTATTTCCATGTGTATACCAATTTGAAATTTAAAAATATTGTGCTATTCTTACGTGTACCTACATCTCTTGAATCTTGTATTAATGTCTATTATCATTTCTATCTTCTCCTTTCTAACTTATACGTCTGTCTCAATTCTATGCTCTATTTTTCTATTTTCTTTTATATAGGCAATTTACATCTAAAAGTCAGCTGTAATTATTTATCAAATCACTTAATATAGTCTTCCTTTATTGTTAACCTACACCATTTAAATTTTTTATCATTACAGCACACAGCTACAACCTTCATCTACATCTAAAAATCTTTCATTACTTTTTCTGTTCTTATTTTCCTTCATTTTTAACTATTCTATTCTTTTATTAAGTAATATTCTTCACATAATATTTTATACATGCATTTTTCTGAACAAGTTAGCGAAATTATAAAGACATTCTTTATCAATAAATTTTAAAGCCTCATTGCACTCTTTCTTCGCTTCTTTTTCTTACTCATCGTCTATTTCTTCACGCTTTTACTCTTACTTAATCTTTAAAAACCTTACACTAGTAACTCAATTACATTTAAATGTATCCTATTACTAAGAATTAATTTATTTGAACTCAAACTCTTCCTTTTACTTCTTATGATTATATAAATTTATATTTCCTTCTTAACTAAGTAAATCATCCCTACTATTATAGCTTGAAAATACAAACAAATTTAAATATTATCTTTAGCGTGTCATGTTGTTCGTTAATCATAAGATATCTCTGTCTTCTTATTTCTTCAAACATATACAGACATTACTTCTACGGTGTACCATTTTACAAGTTATCTTCTTTAATTAATTCTATTATTTCCTTCTACATTTTTTCCTTGCCTTCATTTACAAAGACTATTTTGTAACCTTTTTTATCTTGAACATTTTCAATCTGTGGAAATTTAATAACTGTTCAAGCCTTTTCACTTCTATAACTATCTTCTATGTTCTGTTTCTTTCTTCTGCTTTTCTTCCCATTTCTTCCTCTCTGCTTCTTTCGCTTCATAAGAACACTCTCCACTATTTTAAATGTTTAGACTGCAGTCTACCTGGTGCCTTTAGACCTTTAAGAAGTTGCACAATTTTGTTATTTTTCCATGTCATTGTTACTTATTAAATTGTTATGTTTATAAACCTACCGTTTTTCATTCCTCACACATTTGATTCTTCGTTAACCTAAACAACACAAATTATACTCAAACAACAGAATGTGTAATTACTTATTTAAAGCTAAGTTAAAAATAAATTACAACCAAAATGTAATTTTACCTTTATTTTCTTACAGATAACATATATATCTCATACATTGATATTTAAAATAGATTCTTTTGACCTCAACAACAGCAGAGTTACGGATAGTTACAGGTAGTTAATACAATACAGTTACTAGTAGACCTAGTGATACTACACGTGAATGTTACAATACTCTGTTACACAGAAACACACAAACACATACATAATAGTATAACATAATGTTCTTTGCTGTGTCGATGTAGTACTGAGTATTATAATTTTATCAACTTTTTGAAGCTGTAAAGCCAGTTAATAGACCAAAAAACCATGGGCTGACGACAAGGTGAGTTTTGCCTAATTAAATGTATAGTACCAGCACAAATATTGTATGAACCCTTGCGAATTGGAAAACTAGCTTCTACATGGCTGCGGATGAACTTCTTCAGTTTCGGGCCAACGTGTTAGCAAAAAATAGTTTTAAAATTAAATCTACACATAATATATTTGAGGCCTTTCACAAAAAAAAAAAACAAAGATTTGACTATAATATTCATCACTACTCACAACCACTGCTAAGCGCACATATCAAAAATTTCAAACTGTACATGACACACGATACAATCGCCTTAAAAATCAGAAATAAAATAATCACTTACACACGCAAGCTCGTAAAAACTTGAAATCACTGTTTGACGTACTCTCCGAGGCATGGAAATGATGAAATTCAGCCACTAGTGGTCAGCCATCCAACTACCGACCATCACTATACTTTATTTCACGTAGGATGGGTACGGTGACACATTTCAAATTAACTCTGTAGTGAGGTGACCATGCATAATTAATTTATGTGATTCGATTATCGAGTACAGTTGCGGTTAACCTATAATCGATTGAAATTAAAAATATTCATTAATCTATATCTCAAGTCAGTCAGTTGACGCGATTCACAAGATGGCCGTTACTATTATTCGTTTTTGCCGATTACCTACTACGTGTCCAGTCCCTAACACATTTCGTTTCATGCATAGGTTTCATGCCTCTAATTTTAGGTTATTATGTTTTCTGTACCTTTTTTAATTTGTTTAAAATGTAAAAATGCATATTTAAATACAATTTCATTACCATTCATCTAATCAAGCATTATTGTTAACTTTGGAAATTAATTGGTGATAAAAAAATATATATTTATCTGATTTGTTGAAAATACTGAGCGTGTAATGGAACATAAATCAAATGTCACCGTACCCATCCTATATGAAATGGAGTATACAATTACATATGTAACTGCGTCAGTCACTTTGAATAAACAATACGTAATACTACATCGACAAAGCTTATCAAAATACAGTTTTATGAGAGTAATCGTTACTAAAATTATTATTATAACTTGAGTGCCTTAGTTATATCTGCGTATTTAAGTGCCTGTAACCAAAAACATTCAGTACATACATATATTTCATTTTTTATACACAAGATATACTGTCATGCAAAGTCATGTAATGTACAGAGCCAGCATTTTAAACAAAGCGCCAACATTTGGCACATCACTGTGAACACCGACTTTATTATGTATTTTTATATTATTATCTAACAGATTAACGGCTCCATAGTTACAGCGGTTTAACATAATGCTGAGATGATATTTACATTCATCGCGCACAAATTATCGATGAATACTCCTTTACATAATAACGACACAGGCGTTCAATGAATATTCTTGAATAATATAACAATACACACTAAGTTTCTCAATTGTCATTACCTTATTCATTTTGGGCATAATGTAAATAATTTAAGGTGGGTTCGGGCATAATGTAATTGTGTGCAAAATTGGTACCAAAATGATGTTAACACTTGCACGCCCTGAAATAAATGTTTACAAAAAGATGCCTAGATACAGTTACATTTTTTAAATTAATGCAATGCAATATAATATTCAATCACAAAAATAAATAATTAATTATAATCTGTTATAACACAACCTTGTTTGAAGACAGTAACTTTTGTGCTTTGGTTAAACGAATGTATAAAATAAATGTATTTGTAGGTACACTGTCAGCTATATTAATTTTACTTTATTATTAAATACATAAAAACTTTAATAATAGTTGAAAATAAACGTTTCCCATTTTTTGGCTACATTTTTAAACATAATTATACAAATATTAAAACGTTTGGTTTTTGTGGTTTCATTGAACCTAACCACAACAATAGGATCTGCCAATGCATAAGATATCATCACAAAACGATTAATTAACATATTTGCTAAAATAAGATAAGTTTTCTGTATTTCCCGTTTATTGTGTCGTTTACTACCGTCATCCGGTTACATCCCAAAATTCTACATAAACATTCACAAAATCCTTACGAAGTAAATAATAAATCACAGAAGAGCGACTAGAACATAAGTAAGCCCATTGATATCCACTTAAGAACAAACACTGGCTTCATTATGAACATAGAGATACACCTGATAACACAACTATAGATAAACATGAGTCAGCAATGATGAAATGAAACGACTGAATTAAATATATAAGCAATACTGTGTTAAGAATGCCCACAATCGAGTACAACAATGCCTAAATTAGTGTACACTTTCGAAAATTTGCCCGAATCATAATTTTATTGGATATCTTAATTAAACTGAATAATTATACTCTATAGACATTCTTAACCAACTCACCAACCTTACACGCAATCCACATCCTACCTAATAAGACACTTTCACTCTACCACATACCTTCAATTCCATGTCATGGTTTCAATCAAAAATAAAATATAATTGTGAATCAAAACTATACCTTTATAACTAATTAATTCCCAAAAGACCTAAAGTTTCAGAGCGCATACTAAATACTTTTTAATAAATACATGTGATATTTCTAATAGCAACACATGGCTGACGTTTTGATTAAAATATAAAACTCTCAACAATAAAACATCCTAGTCGCCAAATGTTATACGTCCGTCTCAAATATCACGTATGAACATGCCTTTATCTACATGAACAATTATGTTAAAAGTTATCTAATGCTAAGAGGAATGTTTTAAATACTGTTCGATAATTGCCATGATTATTGAGCGTAAAATAAATTATTACATCGAACACTTACTTCAATTTACAATTTACACCAAATACTATACGATTAAACATTTATTTATGACTAGCGAGTTTACAATCTGTTGTTAATTTAATACATTCATAAGAAAATACAGGCATACTCTCCATAACAACAGCTAGAACTAAATGATATGCTTTAAAAATAGCAAGCTACAACCATTTCTACGCTGAGATACCAAAAATGTGCATTATTTACGGAAAAGTTTAAAACTAATTTTTGGATACATAAATAAAGTATAAAATATAACAGAAGTATAAAATATTTTACCATAATTTAACCACTAGCGTAAGGAGTTATTATATTTAAAATAGTCCCATTAAAATACGCTAATAAAACACCTACAACTACATTTTAAATTTAAAATGTTATTCTTATTAAAATGTGTTTTCATCCGACATTGTTCTATAAAGGCAAAAGTTTTTAAAATAATTTCGGAGTAAAAAATTTAAATAAAAATTTTTAAAGATCAAAATAACAAACAATAGAAAATTTTGAGCACCATATTTAGTAAAGTGAGCAAGTGATCATTAAGTATATAAAATGCATATAAATATATTCTATTTAGTGCCAAAAACAACTACGACAATCTAACAATTATGTCGATAAAATAAGACATCAATATTTTAGTGTTTAGTATCAAGTCATAAACTATTATAAATGTAAAAGTGTAGATTTTTGCAAAGTACACCCCCAATACACATAACTTTATCACATTATAGGACTTAGTGAAATTCAATCTGGGAAAATTAATATCTCTGAGCGACATGCTTAGCTTATAATTTTATGAGAACTGAGGCCAATTTGATTATTTGCATTCTACATTGACATCTCATTCTAACTACTGACTTAAAGTATTTACGTTATACACGTTTAGAATAAGTAACATTTTGAAGATAAAATCTGTCTTCAGTGATACCTAAACATCTACACTTTCATAATTGTATATAATAAAAATCAAAAATGTAATACGTACGATACAATTATTATCTATATAGCTAAGTACGTATTTTACTAATGAGTATGAAAACACTCATATGCTACTTATTAAAATTGGGAATAAAATGTATAACTATCCTTCTTATTCCCTATTACCTTTATATTCAATATAATATGAAGGAAAGAGACAGACAGTACAGTAAATTGACAGAGGCGTATATTTATACACACATTATGCATATAACTAGCCTACAAGAGATCATAATAAACATTGAACACACATTCAAAATTGATTCTTAACCTGCTTAAAACGGAGCTCAAAATACACCAATCCTAACATCAAAATTACCATATTTTAAACCTTAAAAAGACTACGACATCGTTATAAAGGTAATGTTTCCATAAGTGTATTAAAGTCAGCTTATTGCAATGTTATTCCAAAAATATATGAGAGAGATCATAAAATCCCGTAGCAAAATTAATATATAAGTACCATAGACAACTTACAATATATACCGTAATGATAGATGATACAGACTGTATAAATAAAAATGTTAAGAAGTTTGTGATAAAGTGTCATGAAAAATAAAGTTCTCTCTCGTAACGCAATCACAGAGTCAATTCCTTTTTTTATTCAGCAACCGATATTTATTTGTTCAAGCTTAAATTTAATTTAGGCCTTAACATACAAGGAATATAGTCAGCAAACAAAGTGAATTGCTCACCCTCATACAATAAAACTGCTATTTTCAACTATCTTTGGTACTTTCTTCGGTAATTTTTATCATCTACTTTTGATGCAAACTGTAACATTTAACATCAAAATGTAATCTGTTTTTTCCTGTTAGAGAACGAATCACGATTTAATCTACAAACGCGATCTTAGAATCACAGAATTATGAATTTATCAAAGTTTGTGACTGTTGTTGGCAATTTTATTAAAGTCTTTCACTTTTACCACACTTACCTCTTAGTCCATCTTGAATACAATTCATTACACTCTTACGCATCATTTTCAATCTTCAATTTTACTAAAACTACAACATAACCCAATCACATCTGATTCCATTTAGATCTCCGATATTCTCAAATATCCAATAAATGGTCCTTCGAGCCGAAATCATTTTTTAATTTTCTGGCATTCGAACTTTCTCATTGGTTTTTTAGTTCGCCCAAGCCATAACCACTTTGGTGAACGGCACGAAAAGAGCTGTATGCTGCGGCGCCGCTAGGAAGTACCGGCGGCCGCCGTGTGTGCCGTCGTTCCGGGGAAGCCCCGGGTACTGGCTGAGCGAGAACTCAGCGCCTACGAATATGCCGCTGTTGGCCGCCGTGCCACCAGCCAGTCCTACGTATCTGAAATATTGTGAAATTTTTGTCATAATTTATTTGAAAATTATTTAGTTACCATTTTATTATAGAAATGAAATACAGCACTAAATCAGAATATGAAAAAATAAATGCAGTAATAGCAAGTAGTTTCAATGTAACACTTTCGAGCAGCAGGGGCTAAGTTGGACTCCGACTTTCCACCCATTAATTATCACTTGGTAGTGGTGACGAATTCGTAATAATACCCCATGGGCTCCTTCCAGAAGCGATCAAAACATTTGTTGCATTATTATCATCCCCTGTCCGCGCCATCTAGTTATCTTGTAGTGAAAAAAAAATCCTTTTTCAAAAGTATAAGGTTTACTTACTGCAACGCACGGTGGCTGCGTTCCGTAATTTGATCATAACACTCAAAATGTTCAATTTCTTATAGAAAAAGCATCGATCCAGTAATACGAAATGTACAATCAGTGCTCGAACTTTTTAAATAGTCGCATTCGAACGTTTCGAGCACGAACACGCCTACGTGCTTATTGCTCTTTATGTACAGCTTTGTGAATTAAACTTTAATTTAAGGTGTCAGGGTAAGGTTTAAATTACACTAATGTATTTTTATTTCATCAATACTCCCGGTATGCACGAGAATGAAATTACATTGTATTCAGAGCGAACTCAAAAAGTGGCTTATATTGTCCTTTACTAAAAGCTTCTACAACAATGTTGTGTTAGCGTGATTCAGAGTTAGTTGTTGTGTCGCCATCATATTGGTGACTTAAGGAACTATGAGCATAAGAGGACACAAAACACGTCAAAATTTGTATGACATTGTGTATCTACTATCTAGTATTATTACATCGATGAGAAAAAGTGTCGTCTAAGGCGTTCTGATCGCCTAGTGTACCGCTCGGTATAAGGTGGTATCATAGATGTAGCATACACTGACATTTAGATAGATTGGCAATGCAAAAGAGCAAAACATATGACACACGTATGGCAGAGCGAGATAGATAGACGAAACCAATTTTTAGACGGCATAGCGGGCTAAGCGGGCACTTGTCAAAATGTTCCTCAATTTTCTCAAAATACTTAATTTATTTTTTAAATTTCTGTGCGGAATAACGTCCTTTGTAGTCTCAATTAGTGATGGTTACTTGTGCGGTACCTGGATGTGACTTCTCTAGATATAAAAACCCCCAGGCTTCGCGCTCGGCGGTGACAGCGGGCGATTCATTTTTGGTTTCGTCCAAGTGACACTATTGCCAATCTATAGTTATACAATAAATCTATGGGTGGTATGGCAGTCACCTGACGCGGCCGACGGCGAGGCGGCCGAGCGGCGTGATGAGCTTGACGGCGTGCCCCAGCCGCAGCTGGCGCGCCTCCGCCGGCACGTACGGCGCCCCTCGCTGCTCGCACTGCCCACGCGCCTCCACTGCTAACCAACACGTATCTTAGCACTTTACTTTGCAATAACTCGTGTACCATGAATATAGGAAACAGTCTCGTCGTAACACCGTCACGTTTAAGCAGTAACGCCATTGAACAAAGTATGCAGGTATCAAAAGTTGAAGGTCGTTACGGCGAGTAAGTACTGTCTATGTGCTCGTTCATACTGAACACGCCGGCGCGGTGGCGGACGCGGGCGCGGTGGACGTGGCAAGCTCGCGTTCACATTGACCACCAGGCGTTTGCGCAAGAGTTCAAAAGGCCTACTACGAAAAACGAACGTTGACATACGTTACGTCGACGTTCGTACTTTGAATTTCGTACGTAATAGTGATTTTGTCTTCGTATTTCGTAGTAAGCCCCCAGTAGATATTGCCGCGAGCGGGCCGCGCGCGTCGTCGCTAGCGTATCCGCTACTTAGACCGCACGTGCGATTCCTGTGTGAACACTTGGATATTACGCCATATGTTTCATATTTCGTGACCGCGCCCGTCACCGCGCCCGCGAATGAATGAATGAGCACTATGGCGGCTGGCGGTGGCGAGGCGTTCTTGTCCCTGGTGTTGCCAACAGATGCTCAGGCTTGAAAACAAAATAGATGTGAGAAGTTTAGGTACCGTCTATGGTTGGCGGGTCGGCGCGCAGGTTGTCGATGGAGCGGCGCAGGTAGGCCTCCGCGTCGCGCAGCAGTTCATCCGTGTCGTCGCAGCGCATGTCCGGCAGCGAGCCGCGCCAAGTTCGACTATCTGACACACAGATACACCGACAATCTTAACATATAAAACACTTGCGTTATTGGTGACTGGCAGACAACGCACAGCTGAAACTACTGAACGGAATAAGCTGAAATTTTACATGTATCGTATGTTCCTTGGGGAGTGTAGGGTAGCACTGAGAGGATTTTTGGAAATTCCACTCCGAAGGGGGTGAAATAGGGGGGTGAAGTTTAAACGAATTCCACTAGTTACTAGAAACTAGTCTTAGATGAACACCCCACTTCCGCCGCCGGGCCGAGCGGAATCACATAAAAAGGAATGACAATCAGAGAGCGGGTTCACTCCTCGTGCGGTTTTCGTGCTGAACGGACGTAGCTATTCGCTAGGATTCTTTTCGTATAATTAATTTTCTTTAAGTTAGAGTCAATATTGATTGTTTTGGTTGTAATTAATTAATGTTTGTTAGAAGTTTTGTTTAGGTTAAGTTGGCAATTATTGTTTTTTTTTAAATAAAATTGGTGTTCTATCGATAATTTCAGAAGTGGGATACGAGAAATCCACGTTAGACTGTTCGCCATTTAATCTCATAGGTCTTTTAGGTTGTGTGTGTAGGCTGTGTTGTTTTGCTGTGAAAAAAATCTGTAAGTACAACCTTTGTTAAGATGTCAGGGCGCTCTTCTCGGTTGGAAGAACGAGATTTGTCACGTAGGCAACGTCGTGATAATAGTAGATCGCGGTATCATCGTCATAGCAGTGTGAATAACCGATACACGCCGCCATTATCTAGTCGCCGTCGCAATCATTCACCAGACCGTTGTGACAGGCCTTCTAGGCACCGCGACTCATCATATAGGTCTCGATCACGTGACAGCAGACGTCGTGAAGGTTCTTATGATCACCATAACAGCTCGCGTGACATAGTTTATGATCGCATTCTTTCGAGGTTGGAATCGATTGAAAATAGGTTGCCGACAACTATGATGTCAAATAGCAGTCCGTCACGCCCAATAGGTGAAAACCACGCGATATCATCCATGCCTCGAGAGGAGAGTCAAACTTTACCTTCTTTACCTATTGTTGTACCGCCATCAATTAGCGAGTTAGGTTCCGGCATTACAGGGGAGGCGACCGGAGTATTAAATTCTCAGCAGCCGGAGACCAGCATTAACGGGGTAAAAGATGTGGCTGAAGGAATTGTGGGTGCGCTGACTACTTTGTTGAAGACCAAAACTCAAAACTTCTATATATCGCCTTTTGACCCAAGCGTGCATGACTTTGATGAATGGTGCGCAGAAGTCGATCGCGCCCGATTGCTAAATAATTGGGACGACCGCGAATGCCTTGGTCGTATAGGTGATTGTTTACGTGGAGAAGCCAAATCTTGGCTAAATGACTGGGTTTCCACAGACAGGACATGGAGCAATTTCAAGGTCGAGTTTAGATCGTTGTGTCCGCGGAACATTGACTACGCTAACGTTTTGTTTGAGGTCATGTGTACTAATTCCAATAGGTACTCAACATATGCGGAATATGCACGAAAATCGCTCCTGCGTCTTAACATAGTGAAGGGATTGTCAGACGAGTTAAAGGTTTCGATTGTTGTGCGGGGCATCATAGATCCTCAGATGAAAGCTGCAGCAACTAATGCGAAGTTGCAAACGAAGGAGTTGGTGGAATTTTTGTCTGCGTATGTAAAACCAAAAACTGATTTTCGTCCTTCTTACAACGCTGTACGTGTGTCTAGTAATTCGAGTACGTACCACCCGCGCAAACGCGATTTGCCAAGGTTAGATGATAGCAAAGTCACATGTCTTATTTGTGGTAAGCTAGGTCACAGGAAATGGAGTTGTCCAAAGAAATCGAAACCCGAAGCTACTGTTTCGTCTCAAGCATCTACTGATCCCAAATCTGCCATGCCATCAACTGTCAATAGGTCTTCTAAATTTTGTACATTTTGTAAACGTAATGGACATCTAGTAGACTCATGCTTTCAAAAGCAACGATCCGAAGGTAATGGTAAGGAAATAAATGAGGTGAATTTTTGCTTAGAATCGACCCAAAACAAAACAACGTAATCTCGGCTGTAATTAATAAAGTACCCGTTGATGTTTTGATTGACAGCGGGTCTAACATTTCTCTCATATCAGAAACTATCTTGAAACATTTTAACTTGAACCGAATACCTTCTTATCGCTTGCTGCGCGGAATTGGTAGTCAAGAGATAGAGTCTACTTCGTACGTCACAACTATTATTGAATTCCCAGATGTATCATTAGAAATCGATTTATATGTTGTTTCGGGTGACTGTATCAGTGCGCCAATTCTGATTGGCACGGATGTGTTAGATCAAAGAGGTTTAACATACATCCGAACCAATAATGAACAGCGCTTAATTAGGTCTGAGTCATCAACCGTGCAGCATGTGAGCGTGGTAGACGCTGAACAGGTGAAAACTCCTTTAATAGGTGATGATAAGAAGCGGTTGCTGGAAATAATCTATGAGTTTTCAGATTCTTTTATTTCGGGTACAGCAACTTCCACAGTGAACACGGGCAGCATGGAGATCAAGCTCACCTCCAATACGCCGGTAAGTCATCATCCTTACAGGCTGTCGGCCGATGAGAAGATCAGGGTTCGCGCCATAGTTAACGATTTGCTTAGTAAGGGAATCATTCGAGAGTCACAGTCAGAATATGCTAGTCCTGTCATTCTCGTCAAGAAAAAGGACGGGAGTGATAGGATGTGCGTTGATTATCGTGCTCTCAATGCGATAACCGTCAGGGAAAGGTTTCCCCTGCCGTTAATCGACGACCACATAGACAAGCTTGGTAGGTGCAAAGTCTTTACTAGCCTTGATATGGCTACAGGCTTTCACCAGGTGCCTATGAAGGATGATGCATCTATCAGTAAGACTGCGTTCGTTACTCCTGATGCTCAGTACGAGTATTTGAAGATGCCCTACGGCTTGGCAAATGCTCCTATTGTTTATCAGAGAGTCATCACAAAAACGCTGAAATCACTAATTGACACCGGTAAGGTATTGACATATATTGACGATGTTCTGATTCTATCCAACTCAGTAGATGAAGGTCTTGAATCATTGAGGGAGGTTTTGCAGACTCTCAAGACCGCGGGTTTTTCAATCAACCTCAAAAAATGTACCTTTTTAACCCACGAGGTGGAATACTTGGGACGGCTGATTGGTCACGGTCAGGTTAGGCCGAGCCCTGGAAAAATCGACGCGCTTGTCAAATCGCCTAAACCGTCTAACGTGAGAGAGGTTCGTCAGTTCTTGGGCCTTGCAGGGTACTTTCGCCGTTATATTGCTGGCTATGCTTCTAAGACTGCGTGCATAGCAAGGTTGCTACGAAAGGGCGAGCCTTTCTCATGGGGCACTGACCAGGATATTGCTCGTGATTATATAATCCGTTGCCTTACTAATGAACCCGTTTTAGCCATATTTGACCCCACCTTACCCACGGAACTGCACACGGATGCGAGTGCTGTTGGGTTAGGAGCAATTCTTTTACAGGAACATGCGAATAAGAGAAAGAGGGTTGTTGCTTATTTCAGTAAGTCCACTCAGGGCGCTGAACCCCGGTATCATAGTTACGAATTGGAAACTTTGGCAGTTATTCGTGCGCTTCAACACTTCCGCCACTATTTAATCGGCATACATTTCAAAATAGTGACGGATTGTAATTCTTTAAAATTAACGGAACGTAAGAAAGATCTTTTACCGAGGGTTGCGCGCTGGTGGGTTTACATGCAAGATTTTACGTTTACCTTGGATTATAGGAAAGGGTCTTTAATGCAACATGCTGATTTTTTAAGCAGGAACCCTATAACCGTTTCTCATATTCGCAACCCAAATAATTGGGCCAAAATGGCACAAACAGCTGATTCGGAAACTCAAGAGTTAATCTCTAAACTAAATGAGGGGCAATTAGATCATACACGGTACATGATTAAAAATAACTTGTTGTTTTATAAATTCGCACCAACTGGGGAAGATCAACGTTGGTTATGTTTTATACCTAGAGGTCATAGATTAAGCTTATTAAAGATTTTTCATGACGAGCATGCACACATAGGGATTGATAAAACGACTGACTTAATCTTAAAACATTTTTGGTTTCCAAATTTAAGGCAATTTGTTAGGAAGTATATAAATCATTGTCTAATATGCTTAGCTCATAAGAAGGTACCTAGGGCTCCTCAGCTACCAATCCAGTCTTGGACGAAACCTGAAAACCCCTTCTCCATTGTTCATACTGACGTTCTCGGACCGTTACCTGAGTCAAATGGGTTCAAATACATTTTAATTGTGGTTGATGCCTTTTCAAAATATTGCCTTTTGTACTCATTATACAGACAAGACTCCGACGAATTGAAACGTGTGTTCTCTAACGCAGTTTCACTGTTCGGAACACCGCATACAATTGTATGTGATCGAGGGAGGATGTATGAGAGTATGGCATTTCAAAATTGGGTAAGTGGCTTGGGAAGTACCATCCATTATATTACACCTGGTATGCATCGTGAAAATGGACAGGTCGAGCGGTATTGTCGTACTGTCCTAAACATGTTGCGTATTGAAGTCGGAAATAGAGGTTCACAATGGTCCGATGTCTTGTGGAAGGTACAGTTAACTCTTAATATTACCAAACAGGCTACTACACAGACCTCACCCCTGCAATTGCTCGTTGGAATCGATGCAGTAACCCCAATTATAAGGACCCTAATAAGAGATGTTGCCCTTAACAATTCCGAACCAAACAGGGAAGCTCTGCTGACTTTGAAGCGACAGCGAGCGACAGAGTTGCTGGCCGCTAACCAGCAACAACAGGACGAGTATGTTAACGAGGGCCGCAGACAGCCTCGTACATACTCAGTTGGTGACCAAGTGTTCGTCAATAAGGCGACGCAAGCCACCGGGAAATTGGACTCCGGCATGCGTGGCCCTTACAAGGTCACTCGTGTCCTCCCGCACCATCGATACGAGCTAGAGCTACTGGCCGGGTCATATGGCAAAAAGACCCAGGCCGCAGCTGAACATATGGTGTTATGGCGCGGCGAATGGACTCCTGACACATGTTCAGCTTTCTTTGAGGAGGGTGAGTAGTATTGAGACAAGATAACGTGGGCTTGTCTGGAGACAAGATAACGTGGGCTTGTCTGGAGGCAAGATAACGTGGGCTTGTCTGGAGTCAAGATAACGTGGGCTTGACCGGAGACAAGATAACGTGGGCTTGTCTTGACAAGATAACGTGGGCTTGTCATAACATCTACCTATTCAAATATTGCATTGTAGTGCGTTTGATGGTAGTCCGGAATGCTATCATTCGCAATGCATTGAATTTTATTATGGTTCATGTGTTGTCCATAAGTCTGAAGCTAAGTTTTCAGTTTTCTTATTTCATGTTTTCTATTTACATAACTAAGGGGCTTTTACTATGGGCGCTTGAGTGCACGCTTGCGCCTGTGGTGGTGGTTCTTATTTATGTTCCGACTAAATTCATTTTTGCTGTACAGTATGATTGTGAAATTTCTTATTGCTCTCATTTAGCTTCTGACTACGCAGCATCTTATTCTTATGCAAATCCTTATGTATGATGTCTTGTGTGTTGCAGAAGCGAATCACATTGATAACATTGATGATGATGATGATGACCAGGCTAATCAACCCTCGAATCAACCCTTAAATGAATGCGAGAGAAATGAAGATACGGTCGAGGACAACCGACTATCAGGAACGGCCGTCTTAGATGAACACCCCACTTCCGCCGCCGGGCCGAGCGGAATCACATAAAAAGGAATGACAATCAGAGAGCGGGTTCACTCCTCGTGCGGTTTTCGTGCTGAACGGACGTAGCTATTCGCTAGGATTCTTTTCGTATAATTAATTTTCTTTAAGTTAGAGTCAATATTGATTGTTTTGGTTGTAATTAATTAATGTTTGTTAGAAGTTTTGTTTAGGTTAAGTTGGCAATTATTGTTTTTTTTTAAATAAAATTGGTGTTCTATCGATAATTCTAGTTTATTATATATTTCTGGTATTTTATGTTACATCTGCACCATGTTAAGTTACCATCTGATTTATACTTGGAAAAGGGAGATCTCCGCCAAGCAAGACTACATGTGAGAAACTCAGTCGAGAAAGTTAGTCGCCTTCGATCGTTAGTCTATAACGCGTGCCAAGCCGCACGCAAAAACTAGTTAATCTATACATATGAATAAAATTGAAGGGTCTATTTGTGGTTTCAAAATAACAGTGTTTTTCCAGTGCATATAGGAATTAACATGATACTAAAATACAAACGATTTTAAAAATTTTGTCCGGAACGGATTTTATGGCACTTTCGCTTTGAGATAGGAAAGGTGTTGGAGCAACATATATTAAGGACAACCTTTTATCCTGCACGTCCCGCCGGAAAACCTATACGCGAGCCAAGTCACGGTGTCAGCTTATAAATAAATACCTCTAGGGGGCGGCGCGTACGCAGCGCGCGACATCCAGTCGTAGCTGCGCTCCGCGCCCGCGCTCGCCAGCCGGTACGACGAACCGCGCGACACGAACCTTGAAAATTAATTACATCACACGTTAAGGAAGAAGGGGGTGATGGGGTCACCAAAGTCTGATACCCGATGAACACGATGTGTTAGAAGGTCATAGGCGTCGTGACGTCACGTTTTAAACTGAAATTCTAACAGTATGTGACGTCACGCTACCGAAGTTTCACACATTTGTGACCAAGTGTGACTAGCACGAAGAAGAAACTTAAAAATCATTAAATTCATATGAGACAATAATAAAAATATTAAATGTTTGGCACGTTACGTAAACACTTCATTACCGTGTTTGATGCGAAGGCTGGGGCTCGTGCGGCGAGGGGGCGGAGTCCCTTGCGTCCTGCGACTGCTGGCGCAGCGTCCACAGCGGCTCCGCCGAGCGCGACAGCTCCGGCACCATGGACGTGAAACCTGCCACATACACACATTGCCACGTCGTATGAAGCTAATAACATTGGTGCTTGTTGATTGTCGTGCAACGCCAATTAATTTAATGTAGGACCTTATATTACTGGTGATGCGACAACCTATCATTTAAGTGTAGGACTTTTGGCAATAAGATCTCCCGCCAGGCGAGACGACATGCCTGGGGGGCGGCCGAGGCCCCGAGTGAATGTACTCGAGGCATGGTATATGTGCCGGCGATGCACAAATCTTTTATAGAGCGTTTCAGGATTCGGTGACGTCACCATGTGACGTGTGCGCGGTGTCGTCACAGACTGACTAAACGCTGGTAAAACGTAAGCGTCATCCATTGAGACCAATAACACCAAAAGCCAACAAAGAGAGAAAGTTTGGCGGACGTGCGCGTATGCGTGTGCGTGCGTCCGATGCACCGGCGCTCATATGTTGTTACGTCTTTGATGTTTTAAATATCTAGATGGAACATCAAATCCGCGAAAACGTGTCAAAAAATTGTGGCTAACTGTTAGCCATAATTTTTACATCATTACGCACACATTACGCACACATCCATACTAATATTATAAATGTGAAAGTGTGTTTGTTTGTTTGTGACTCTTTCACGTCGCAACATGGCTATTATATGGTATGGTTTATGTGTGTGGGGATAGTTAGGAGGGTGGAGAGTGACGTAGGCTACTTTTTACTGCGGAAAAACATCTCATTCCCATGGGAAGATCTATGTTTTGTTAGTTGCTAGATATTTAGTTCCGGATGTTGTTAATAGATGGCGTTATTAAAATTCATTTGCAAGTTCTGAATGACGCTATCAAATACTACATGTAATTTACTTATGTCATAGGCAAATGTTATATCTGATGTTCCAGTATATCATTTATTATAGGCTACTGTTTAGCCGATATTCCTACGGGAGCGGGACCTCCGTGGCTATTACCTACGGGTCGCGAAGCGAAGCGCGGGCGGTTCTCTAGTAGACAATAAATTAACGTGAAAAACATCGCCTGCACGCACACATGCTTGATAATGTTGCCTTGTTTTTTTTGTTTTCATTGTAGGGCGACGCTCAATCTAGATATTTAAAACATCATTGATGGTTACGTATATGATTGCGTATGTATGTATGTATGTGCGCGCGCGTGTGACGCACCGATATCGCTGAGCAGCACGCGGCGCGTCTCGTCGGTGCGGCGCGGCGGCGCGCGCGGCTCGGTGCGGCGCGCGGCGCGGCCCGGCAGCGTCGGCGGCACCAGCGACACCGCGCTCTGTACAAGTGGAACGGTATAACGGTGCTTTTCCACCAGAGATGTGCTATGCTACGTTGCTAAGGATGCGTTTGAGATCTACCAATCACATACATTGACCCGCCTAGCAACCGCCTGAGGGCTGAATGTGATTGGTGGATGGCAAACGCATCCTTAGCAACGTAACATAGCACATCTTTGGTGGAAAGGCAGCCTTATACAGGGATGTGTACGTATAGCTCTTTGCAATCCTTATCCGATGACTGCTGGGCTTAGGTTTCCTCTCACAATGTAAGGAGAACAAGCCACATTGGTTATTTATGGGGGATTGTCTTTATGCAGGTTTCCTCACCATGTTTTTCTTCAGCGAAATTAGCTGATAATTCAACTCAGACATGACTGTAGGTCAACCCAGACAAGTATGGTCAAGGTGGGGAGTGACTGCTCATTTACCCGGATTTCTTATGAAGTATCTGTGATTGTAAATTAAGCAACACTTGTAGAAAATTATTATCGACGACTATTAACAATTCTGATACTCTTCTGTGAGTAGAACTACGTGCTGACCATTGCGTCATATGGGTCGTTACATATGCACTGAATCCAACAAGGCAAAAAAAAGAATAAATGATTTTGGTATCGACCGAGGTCTATTACCGCACTGCTAAGCTACCTATATGCAAAATAAAGGACCCTAGTGAAGGTAGGTATCCCACGGCGGGCGAGTCAGCGAGTGCAACCCGGCTATTTACTCGCTCAAGACACGTACAGAAGATATGACATTCCGTGTAAACAAAAGAGACGCATAATGTCAGCGAGTACTCGCTGACTGTTCACACCGTCGGCATCTTCCGTCGCTTTCTTGGGCGAGTAATTCTAGAAAACAGCCGAGCTTTACTCGCTGCTCGTTGCCGGTGGGACACCTGCCATAGACAGAGGTCTGTTCCGCATTCCACTACGAACCTTGTAAGCGAGGTAGCCGTCGGAGGTCCAGCGCGGCGGCAGCGCGGACACGTCGGTCTGCGCGGCGCTCTCGCGGCGCGCGCCCGCCGGCGAGCGCAGCACGGGCCGCCGGGATGACGTCACTCGGGCGGGTGGGCGCGCGCCGCGGTATAGTGGCGGGCTGGCCGACATACATCACACTTAGTAATTTTATATAAGTGTCCAGGCATGGGGCAGTAGTATTATACAGTTAGTAATACTCTTTACTTGATATTTGAAAAAAAAGTAGTCAAAAATATTGAAACAACAAAAAAACAACAATAAAAAAAATTGGTTGCCTGTAAAGTCGGTATAACGGGCGAAAGTTTTACGTGACAACGACTTTGAGTGGTAAAATAATTTTAATGTGAATATTCATTCGTATAGTAGGAAGAAGGATGAAATAATAGTAACAATTTAAAACATTTATTTATACAAAGAATTATATTTATTTGTATTTCCTAGCTTTTGGTGGGTTGCCTGGAAGAAATCGCTATGTAGCGATAAGGCCGCCTATTGTTTTGTGCTTTTGTAATATATATATTTTTTTTCTTTGTTTTATAATCCTGGTGTACAAACAATAAAGAGTTTATCTATCTATCTATCTATATTTAAAACATTGTAACACCATCCGCCATCTAGCGCTGCTAACCGTTAGACCATTAACCATTAGTCACAACTAAGTGAGGTAACAAACGAGATTACTCTACTTCTCCAGAGATGGCGCTGTACCATTTTCTGAAACACGCCAACGTGTGTACGCCGTAGCTACCATAAGTAATGTTAAGGAGGAAGGGACGCGTGCCTTTCACTTTTTATGTCTGTCTCTCTCGCTCTTAGGCGGGCTAACCATGCCCGAGTGGAAGGGACGCGTGCCTCTCACTCGCTCTCATTGTAAGCGCATAACGTGAGCGGAGCTACTAACGCAGTTTCTTGAAGTGCCACCCGGCAAACCAATTTATAAGACGTTGTCACGTCAAAAGATTGCAACAAATATCTCAGAAACTACTGGTGCGAATTGAAAAATTCTTGTATTCGATAATCGATTGATCGATCGAGGAAGGTTTTACGATATAAAATTCCTATCATTGTCTCTGTCAGTGCATTCTTATTGAAGATTTAAATAAAAAGCATGCATTTACTTATACAAAAATCAATTTTCTAAAATAAAACATACCACTTACCGGTACTGAAACGGATTAGGACAAGTGTTGCGTCTATTCGCCAAATTCCCGGCGAGATCGTCTTCGGAAATACCGCACTTCGATATATCGGTCTCAGCGAACACGGAAAACCGATGCCCCAGCCTGCTCGTCCGATGAAAACTGTCCACGCTCTCGTCTCTATGCAAAATGTCCATACTCGACCCAAGCTCGAAGCTTGAAGACTTGGTATTATCAAAACTGAGACCTCGGTTGTACTCGCAGGTGAGACTATCAACGCTGTCTAATCTCCTGGTACTCGCGTTCGGACTTTTCCTGTACAGCATGTTGTCAGACTTATTACTTTTCAGGATCCCTCGTCCGGGCAGTTCTAAGGCACTCTTGCCATTAAACGCAACGTGCCGTATCTCCTTGTCATTGGGCAAAGACACCCTTTTGACCTTGAGGGTTGAATCAGACGGTTTCATTTCGTTAGACCCCGGCCGACCGGTATTTTCCTGGTTCTCGTTTTCATCGTTGCCACCCCCCTCACGTGACTGGAAGTCTGGGTCTAACGTGTGAAACTTGATCAGTACAGGCGTAGAGTGAGCCGTCGAAGCTGAATTTGGTGCCCATTGATCCGTTTCTCTTATGGAAACTAGGTCTTCCTGAAAAATATAGACATACAAATATGAAATGTTGTTTTTGCGAAGCAAAGGGAAGATATAGGTATTGGAATAGGTGAATCCCATGTACTGAAATTATAGCCTGGTGTTTTGAACGTAGGTCTTCTGCACGAGTGAAGTTTATTTTTGAATTTGAATTTAGTTCTTATCTTAAATTTTTGTATACTTTTTTATATTATGTGCATATTAGAAACGAATCATCGCATTCGCCGAGGAAGGTAACCATCGTGAATGTTTCCGCACTTCCCAAGTTCTCCCTAATGTGCTCAAAAGTTGTGTGACCTTGACCTGCACAGTGACCCATGGTCTTAACCCCCTTTTTCATGAGATATTCTCCACCAATACACACTGAAGCAGCGTGGTGAAGTAGGCTTTAAAGCATCATTAGCCGTTATGAGCACAAATCCGTGCCCTATACCTACTTATTGAACGATTATTTAGTTGAAGCCAATTAAGAGATTTAACCTGAGCCAAATAGTAAATCTTGCGGTCATAAAATAATCCCCCAGTTAGGAACCGAATCCAGGAAACTTTGTTTAGCAAACAAGACAATTGAGCATCATCGTCATAACCCGCAATTGCAAACACTATAAAACAATTTATCCCTGATAAACAATGCAGGCGAATCACTGCCATTGCAAAATTACGATTTCGTGTGTAGAGGACATAGCAGGATGGAAATTTACGGATACCACTCGATGCCTCCTTGGAGTGCTACTTCGGGATTTATGTCACTAGTGTAGTGTACTGAGTGAGAGTAATGCCACATCGACACGCGAAGCTCGCCTGCCCCACAAATGGTGCCTGATTTATTGCCGATTATCGCCTGACGATTGAATGTTTAAGTGCGACGTTTGCCTTGGACGATTTAATTTTCACGAAATTGTTACCACCATTAAGTATACCATATTCGTATAACTTAGGCTGAAGGCAACAAATTAATTTCCTAATTACAAATTTAATATAAGTTTGTCATGAAATGTTTATAATTTTGTTACTTTCTTAAATAAAACCTTGAACTCACTAACTTAACAAATTATGCTAGCTCCGATTTGAGTATTGTTCTTCGTTGGTCACTGTTTCCATGAGAGGCAGCAGAAGTCTGCTTCCAATATTACCTTACTAATCTTACTATGCTGGCCACATCCTACCATTTACACTAAACAATCTTGGCAACCAATGGTTGATTGTAATATGTCATATTAATAAGACATCACACATCAGGGCACAAATTAAAATATTCCTCAGTCACATTGTACTTAGGCACCAAACCCATAATAACCCTTTATTTGGCACACAAGTTCACTACCAATGGGCCTATCCGCTACTTCACTAACATGAAACTTATTTTAGAATGGATATTTATTGTTTGTCATAATTGGGCACAGGAAACAAGTATTCCAATGAGGCCACTGCAGCCATTTCTATTGTGGCCTGGATGCGAAATGGATATTTGCTGTTGGCTCTAGTGGCCTTCACACCTTAATGTGGGATGAACATAAAATACTCACTTGCAAATTACTCATGTCCTTAGACTCATCAGTAGTAAATATGAGTTCTATATCATCAACCTCCTCCGACTCATTGCCACTGGCATTGTCCTGGTCCTGTTTCTCATCTTGTGCGCCCCCTGGCTCCATTGGTGTAGTGCCACCTTCAGAAAACACCGAGTTGTCGCCTTCAGACATGGACCTAAAATAAAAGGTTTGATTAATATTCATTGTCCACTAAGTAGAACAGAAATCAAAATAGGTTTGCAATATGAAAACAACCAACCAATATACCAAGCATATAATATGACCCAAAGGTTTTTTATCTACACTGGCTATATAAAAAAAAAGAAATTGAAACATATTGAGCACAATAATGCCGGGCAGAACATATTAAAATCTCACCTTAGGCTAAGATCATCAACATCCAAATTAAGAGTGTCCTTTCTCCTGTTCCGTTCAAAGTTTTCTTTCACACTCAAGTTCTCCTCTGATGTAATCCTGACTTGCACATCAAATTTATCCGTCTTAGACTTAACCTCAGCTTCGTTGGGGACTGCCATTTTTACGTTGTCTGTCGACACAGTCTTCAAGTTAATAGTATTACCGTCAGAATTCATAAAGTTCTCAAAGTGCTCCCTCTTCTCCTCAAAGTGGAAGCTGGCATGAGAGTCGGACTCTTTTTCTTGATTCTTCTTACTTCTCTCCTCAATTGAATCACTGTCTGAAGTAGTGCTTGATACAATACTGCCTTCTTTCAAGGTTCTCACTTTTATCCTGACATCAAATTTTGATAAAAGTTCTAATTTAGTCTTGAAACTTTGTCTTTGTTCCTCTGACTCAGCTTTAGGGAGTGAAATTTGACTGTGTACGTCTTCTAAGATTGGGCTACTTGTACCATTGGGTAACTTTGGTGAACTGTCTGATATATTAGAATCAGATTTTGAGGGTTCTTCCGATACTTCCTCCAAACGATCGAGTCCAGAGAAATTGTCAAGTACTGGGTTAGTTTCAACACTTTCCACTACACTCTTTTCCACTGCACTACTTTCTTCAGTAGTAGCAGTTTTGATAACTATTCCAGTGTCACTAATATAATCTGACTGAGGACTATAAGTCACTTGTAACTTCAAATTGTCAGCTAAATCCTTATATTCTCCACCGGAGTCTATAATTCTTCTACGTAGTATATGATTCTCTAGCGTCAACTTTTCTATAACATCAGCATACTCTATACAGCGCGAATGCTGTTCATATTTCTGCTTCAATTCCTTCAGTTCATTCTTGGAGACTTCCAGAGCAGTCCGCAGAGACACCACAGTCTGGTGGAGCGCCCTCACTGTGTCCAGGTGCACCGGCCCGGGAGGGACCGCCTCCAGCCTGCCGCTATCCATACCACCTTGTTGCGCGCCTTCGATCCGACATCCAACATCCCATACATGACTATAGCTCTTTCAAACAATTCTCTAATTCACAACTTGGTCGCACTCCATGACAGGCGAGTAGTTTTCACGCTTTAAACAAAAAAACATGCTTACACGCTGCATTTCACATAGAAACAAACTAAGCGAGAATTGACCTACTTACCGATGCATCAAATCGCAAATTCTACTGACACACATACTGAATTCGCCGCGCATTTTTCAGATCCTTATCTTTCTTTAAGAATCTACCCGAATAATCCCCGTAGCAGGGCACGAAAGGAGTGTAGTGTGCAATCGATAAAGCAGCCCGCTTTAGGTAATTAAGCTTTAAAAGCCCTCCAAACTTTGCTCGGGACGCCCGTTCGACTGGCACGGCCCAGTGATAAAACCCACACGTAAACCAGTAATTAAGTCGAAGTATTATCTCTCAATCGTAGAAGCTACCTATTTCATAGTATATGTTGCTACCACGTTACATCTGATAGATACTCACTAAAATCTTCCAGCCAGCTCTCTCCTTGTAAACAAATCAATACTCCAGCGAAATTCGTGTTCGCGCGCGTAAGAGTAAATAGTTCGGAAATATCTTTATTTCTCTGTCACTCTAAGCCTTCATTTCTTTGACACATGTTTTACGTTCAGAAGTTTCAATCACATCAAGTATGAAAAGAATATAAAATATGAATGTAAGTATAAATAGAATTAAGATGATAACGTAACTTAACATGAAAAAGCTCATAAGAAAATTACCTATACTATTATAGTAGACTACTTATCGTATTCAATTTCCAATGTTGATTCAGATTTATTAGGATTGTTGAACGATGAAATTCCAATCCTAAAATCTGTCGATCGAGCTGTCAATGTCATTAATTGTCATTGTCATTAACATGTCAGTCAACAAAAGTTGTCATCAACATAACCTAAAATAAATTGAATTTTAATATTTTCAATCAATTTATTACAAATCAAAAAAATGATTAATTTTTATAATATAAATAAAATTGTTTCAATAAATGCGTGTATATTACAGCAAACGAGAAACAAAACAAAGACGCACTGGGTATGTTATATTATTAATTAAATTATATCACACTTTTAAAAAAAGATACGAATATAAACATTCTTGTTTACTTTTACAGGCTAAACTAAAAAAGAAGACTAGCGCCAAGCATAAGGCTTTAAACCACTTTGACGATTTCTATGGTTCAGTATTTGGAGGACAATGGCCTGCAATGCGGGAAGCTCTATTACGCCGGTCCAAGTATGTTGCATTGATAAATAATTATGGTGATACGGAAGAAACTATTGACAGTTTTACAAAAAGAGGTATGTATGTTAACCTAACCTTCTATACCTATCACTTTTTAGAATAATAAGTTTAAATCGGCAGTGGGTCACAAAAAAAACTGCTCTAAACAAGTTATTTTGTATATTTGCATTTATTTATTTTTTCTCTTACACAATATTATTAATATTTCAGGTGCACACTGCTTAAAAAGATTAATGTCAATACAACAAGACTTCCACAATCAATATAATCCAGCGGTAAACCAACAAATGACTACTAGCCCCTCTGAAAATGTAGACAACTTTGCATCAAAACTACAGTCAGATGAAATTGCCAGTTTGTACCCACAAAACGACAGTGCACCTGAAAGACTTGATTTAAGTGATATATCATTAAAAAGCAAGGAAGAAGAAGAAACTGTGAAAGAAAAAGTGTAAGTTGAGATGTGGCAATTTATTTCATTTATTCTTCAGAGACTCAGCTATTTTTCCTTAGACAGTAAGAATGTCTATGGTGTTACTGATGTCCATAAGTGCCAGTGATATCAGATAGGTTGTCTGCACATTCCAAGGCTATTGACATAAAATAAATAATATCTTGCGAATCTTTTTGTAAATTAAGGGCTAATAAACATGTGGATAGGCCAAGGTGAAATATGAATGTATGCAGTTCCTAAACCCAAAATTAAGATTTTTCCTAAACCCATTTTTTTCAGCATTCATAAATTGAATTGACATTGATATTATCATATATAATTGTTATAATTTCCAGGTCTCCAGCTAGAACACTAGATGAAGCCATATCTAAAGCTGAGATTGATCAGTCTCGGATCATTGACCCATCAATGGGTGTTTCCTCAGAATCGCTGTACCAATTTGTGCCGGCGACAAAATTGAAGGGGATGGATGATTGGGTGCCAGAATCAGTGCATTATTCCTTTTACTCCAGTATGTATATCAATAGTCTTAAATTGAGGTCTTTAGATCTCTAATAAAAACTTCTTATTCATAATTTTTGAAATATGACATTGCTTCTACATGGTTAGGCGTTAGGTTTGTGTTAAGTTAACTGGTTGACTCTGCTTGCTATACCATAATTGTTCTTATTTTATGGGAACTTGCATGTTGCATGAACTGAGATGTTGCATGAACAGCCTCATAACTTGGGTTGACCAGTCATTGCTCCACCAATCAACACTGAGAGTGTGTAATATGAGTACACTCTAGGCCTCCCCAATTATGAGACTAATGCTCAGTAGTGAGCCATGTATTGTTTCAGATCAATGAGTCATAAATCAATTACCTACTGAATATTGCAAGCATTTTTTTTGTATATACTTTATTACTGTTATCATACTAATTGCAGGTGGTAAAGATTTTCCCTTAGTCATAGAACCGGAAACTGAATTCACCTTCCCTGAACATCTAAAAGTTATGACTTATGAAAAAGAGAGTGACTACACAATGTTCCCTGAACCTAAGAGAAGCAATACTGGTGAGTTTATTTAAGAGTACATTCCTGTTGGTGATCCAGCATAGAAATTAGTCATTTATTTTATTGAATTATCCATTAATTAGCCTGTGTACATCCACTGCTAGACACAGCTTAAGGGTGCGGTTCCACTGAGGCGGAGCGGAGCGGAGCTGTGCGCGATTTACCAATCACATGGCTTGAAATCCACATCTCATTGTGCGTCGCGTGGTTTTCAAGCCATGTGATTGGTGAATCGCAATTTTTACGACAATTTTTTCACAATTTTTTTAACACATACATGGTAATAGTTATAATAACAATTGTCAGGACTTGTTTTATACATGCGAACGATGTAAAAATCTTCAATAGCGTGATTCAGTTTCCGTCATCATGCCACAGGGGTGTTCAACTACTACCCGCTGGACTGCGCGAGCGTGGTGTCGGTATTAGCACTGTGCCTGTCGCCCGGCGACCGCGTGCTGGACCTCTGCGCCGCGCCCGGCGGCAAGGCGCTCGTCGCGCTGCAGACGCTGCTACCCGACGTGCTCGTGTGCAACGACGCCTCCGTGTCGCGGTGTAATAGGTTGGTGCGGCTGTTTTGTGGTTTAGTTGTCTTGTAAAAGTGTAAAGATTCATTAAGTATGTAAGGAAAGGTGGCGTTGTCACTTTTAAGAGATTTTTAAGTGCCGCTCGTTAGGCGGTCTCAAATTGATTTGACTCTGATTTCATAATTATGTTATACATACCTTCCTGCTTCTACTACAGCCAATGGTGATAATTTTTACAGAATGAGCAGAATATTCCGTGACTACTTGATAGACTTCGAGAGTAGCAACAAGTGGCGAGAGCGAGTTCTGATAAAACGTGTTGACGGCAGAATGTTTACTGACGATTTAGGATTCGATAAGGTATTAGAGGATCTTTTTTTCTGTGAAATTATTTGAATTTAATAAGACCTAAAAAGTGTACGGTACAGAATTACGTAATTATTATTAATATGTAATAGCTCCCATATGAATTCTTTGTTCTTATTACCCGTAGGTGCTGGTGGACGTCCCCTGCACCACGGACCGGCACTCTGTGACGGAGGACGACAACAACATGTTCCGGCCCGACCGCGTGCGCGAGCGCCTGCGGATACCCGAGCTGCAGTCGCAGCTGCTCGTGTGAGTACTACTTACCATATGGTGACGTCATTAGCCTGAATCGCGTTATCGAAGTTTTGTACACAGCTTGCATGTATACAAGTTTCAATCGAAACAGCAAAAGCTTCTGAAGCATGATGCTTGATCTGGCGGGAATTGTCTTTATACTAAAACCTTATTCATTATTCATTATTATGTATTCGGTACTCGACCAAATATTAATTTAGTTATTCGGCTGAATATAATAAATGCAGCCGAATAGGCCGAATAACGAATATTCTTTGCAAGTCGTAATTGAAATATGTACTACGAGTATTGTATCCGCTTATTGTTTAAGTTAATTATGATATTGTTGTGTACAGCAACGCATTGAGGCTGGTGAAGGTGGGCGGGGCCGTGGTGTACTCGACGTGCTCGCTGAGCCCCGTGCAGAACGACGGCGTGGTGCACATGGCGCTCAAACACGCCTTCGAGAACCACGCCGTGCGCGCTGTTGTCAGGTAACGTTAGTTTGGGCTTGTTTGGAGAAGGTTAAGTCAAGAACACACATTTTACACAGTTTGTTTGAGGAAAATATTTGAGCCTTACTTAAAATGCTATAAGTGCACTTCTTGTGGACCTATGTAAGGAGCTCCCAGGGTTGGCTCACTAGTTATAATGTAACGAATATACGAATTATACGGTTTGAGGTCAAGAGCGCCTTTGGCAAGCACCTCCTTGTTTATGCCGATGGAAAAGTATTTCCGCGTGCACGCCCCCTTATAACCTCGCGCGCCCGTAGACACCTTTGTCTTAGTAATAACCCGCCACTGTACTTATCCAACTTTATTTATTCCAGAGACCTATCAGTCCCGTTAAGCGCGTTAAGCAGCACCCTGGAGCTATGTGCCGGGGACGCGCGGCCCAGGTACGGCCAGCTCGTTCTGCCACATGTAGCCGCCAACTTCGGGCCCGCCTACGTGGCAAGGCTCGTCAGGGTCAGATAGAAGTATGTAACAATAGAGAGATAACTCCCAGTAACATACACACATCGACTGCCGCAACGAACAATGTCATATCTGCGAAATATCGTTTTTATTTTTATCGCCGTCGTAGGAGTATACAATAAATTGTTAAGAAAATAAAAGTTTTTTTAAGAACACCGTATTTTATCGATTTTTTGAATCAAATAAAATCGATACTTTACAATTTGATCGACTAACGGAATCGAATGAGGTACATTCGATACTTTTCGGATGAACGCACCATAGATTAGTTTCGATACTGTTTGTTGCGGCAGTCGTCATTAGTAATACAATATCCGTTTAAATCTGTTCCAAAAATTCCTTGTCGGATCTTTTCGAATTTTGTGGCCATTTTCGTCTGAAAGAAAACCTGAATTTTTAATTATTACGTAAACATAAGAAATCGTGTAAATGAAATTGTAAATAAATTGTAAATAAATTATAAAATGCCATTTTATTTATTTTCTCCGATTGTTATTTTATGTTTAAAAAATAATATACCATAAGTTTAAATGAAACCATATATTTTTAACTTTTCACACGTATATTTATCATTCAATTACAACAATTTAAATTAGTAAGTACTTGTACAATGTCTTTGGTGAATATTTTAGTAAAAAAATAAATTGAGATAAACAGCTGTAAAACATGGAAATATCCTTTTCTAGTTAAATGCAATTCATTACACAATTCAATAGCAATAGTTTAAAGTTTTATTCGTTATAAAATTAAATAAGTAACAAAAAATATATGAATATTAAAAGTGTAAAAAACTATTATTCCTAATATCATTTACGGTAATTTGTGTCATAATATTTATTATTATATTATAAAGGAAACCATATACATTATTGACTAACATGACTAACAAAATATGGCTACAAGCAGTCAGTTCAGATCAGTAGTAAACAGATCTATCATTATGAGAATTAAATGTCTTTAGTTCGATACAAATCTAATGTTAATTAGTTAAAAAATAGCACGTTTAAGTACTTTTAAGTACTTAGCAGTTATGGCAAAAAAAATATAAAAATTATATTCCGTTACTGAAGAAATAATTAAGTTTATAAAAGATATATAGTTAAGTACTTACATAGGTACATGAATTTCATAAAGTACAAAGCATAGAATCGTATATCAATTATCAATACAAAATATTTATATGTATAACTGACATAAAAAATAATATAAATATCTTAAATTTAAAAATGCTCAAGTCTACAAGCGACCTATCAAAATACACCACATTTTTTTGTAATAAACATCAAAATTGCAAAAGCTTACATCTAAAATACTTTTTCAATACATGATATACGCTCAAAAATTCTACTTTCAAAGGCTGTAATCGCATTAAAAGATAATTTTATCATACATTCCTTTCATCTTCCATTTATATTTGATCTTAATCTAATTAAACTACTTACTTTAATAGCTGAAAGTAAAATTACATCGATTAAAATAGGTAAAATATTAAATTAATAAACTTATGTACTAATTGAATTTTCAAAAAATATTAATATACGCCTCTACCAATCCGCACTGGAGCAGCGTGGTGGAGTACGCTCCACACCTCGGGTAAGAGGAGAATCCTGTGCTCAGTAGTGAGCCATTAATGGGTTGAAGACAGTAAAATTAAGGCAATTCCAAATCACACCTTTTATAAAACATGTGATTTAATAACGAAAGAGTGTTTTATTTTATGTATAAAATTATGTTAAAAAGATCTGTATTATTTTAAATTAGCACTTATATTTTATTTGTCAAATTTTGTAAAAATTATATTAAAACCTTAATAGGCGAGAGCGAGGGAGATAGTAGATAATCAACTTATGGAAATCACTCGCTATTAATCGGAGGCATAAATATCAAAACTTTTTTATTTTTCAGTTATCTCAAATTCTAGTGTTGCCACCTATTGACAGTTTCGCGCAACTTTTTGTATTAACGAATACTTTCCATTGGGTAATCATTTAAACATGAGTCTTCTCAGATTCCTGGTTAAGTGGCTTCTCCTCAGAGCTGTTGACTGCCTTCTCCTCAGGCACTTTGTTCCAGGGCTGCTCCTCACCGGAGCCGAAGATTGTGTACGCCAATATCTCGATGATGTACAGTCCTATGGTCACGAAGAATATCACGCGCCACGCTGTGATCGTTTGCTAGAATTAAATTAATATTTATTAGACTCAAAGTCCAAAGACCAAGTAGATTACGTCATGTCGCCTATGATAATTTGATAAAAACATTTTAAATATTTCAGAATGGATTACTCCCATTTGTGATACCACAAAGTTCGAGTATGAAATTTAATGAGGCTCGAAGGACCAAAACTTCGAATTCTACGATACCAGTGTCTGTATAGATCATTATTTTCCGTGAATGAGGTAACTTATTTTATAAGATGGAATAAATATTGGATACTGACATTTCCATGGGTGAGTACTCCGACGAATATGGGGACGACGATACCGGGAACGGTCGCCACGGTATTGGTTATGGCCATCAGTGTTCCTGAATAATACGGTACAATGTTAGTAGAATCACTTACTAATTATGACTGCGGAGCCAAGGGGCTATCAGTTAGAACAGGTGTAATTTTTATTATAAAATTATTATTTGCAATTTTTTTGTCAATTTATCGTAATAGTAGTAGGAGTTAGGGATGTTTCTGAAGGAGAGAATGTATGAATAAACAGTGACAAAAATAGGTACAAAACTAAAATAGTAGATTGTATGACAAGGGTGCAAAGTAATATTTTTTCGGCGAGGGCGTTTTTTGAATCCAGAGCGAAGTGAGGGATTCTAGAGTAGAATCCCGAGCGTAGCGAGGGATTCTTTAGTAGAATCCCGAACGTAGCGAGGGATTCAAAGTACGTCGCCCGAGCCAAAAATATACTTGCACCCGAGTGATACACTCTACTTTTCATCACCCACTATGAGAAAATAATATATATATATAATAGAAAATAATAGAAAATAATACGTAAAATAAATAATACGTGCATTTCTCCATTCCAAAAAATTATCATGGGCTTTCAAATATTTTTCCCGGGATTTCGCAGGTAATAAACTATTCATCACATTACTCGCTTCAGTTTTTATACTATCAGGAGGATACTTTCACTATCGTTGGAAGAACTCATTTTTTCAAAACAAAACAAAATTTCTAATAATACGTAAAAATGCACGAAAACGCGGGAAATAGTTCGAGCGATCTTAATTTGATTTCTTTTTTTATTATTCAGCTGGCGGGCCCTCGCGTCGAACCAGACATTCTTTATTCAAACAATATTTGTGTTCGATTTCTTTAGCGCAAAATACTAAAATGTTCTAAATTCAAAATAGGACGGAAAAGATCTAGCCGGCAGGAAAAGTTGTATGAAAATTCATTCCGGCCCGCTGAATAGAAAACAGCAACTTTGGAACCCCTTATGTCCGAACCAAGTCGTCTTTTTCGAATAGGGGTGATGAAAAGGAGATTTATTAGCCTACGAAAATTGCAAAGCTATTCTTTTATCAATTAAAACAATTGTTTCATGACATCCCATTATCCTATCTACATAAAAATGCTTCCGACTCCCATAGCTTTTGTAACCCACCAACGGCCGATCAACCCATCCCAAAGACTCTTAACCGCCTGTACCCCAAAACGGACACACCACAGACGAGGTATTGCTCCTGCACCAAACCCTCCTACTGACCAGCGAAGTTAGGCACGCGGCTGGTACTGCTGATGCTGCAGGCGGGTGTCACCAGGGTCACACCACAGACAAGCAAACCGTCACTCACCAGCGAAGTTGGGCGCGATGTCGATGTGGTTGGAAAGGAAGCCGCAGAACATGCCGCCGATGCCGGTGACGCCGACCGCCGTGAGCGCCACGGCCGCGCCGCGGTTACAGCCGATGTAGCACAGCGCTAGCAGACACGCGGCGGGGACTGCTGAGGCTGTGGACGGGGCAGATTAAGGGTTGAGGGTCGGGGGCATCCTAGGGAAACACCCCTAGCGTTCATGACGACCTATGAGGTTTTGGCGACCATTCTTTTTTTGGTCGGCTGCAAAGTATTTCTGCGTCCGCGCCCTCTTGTTACCTAACACGTCCCCTTAAAACCTTACGCCCCTACGCGCATTCCTCCTTTGCCTTAGGAATATACGGCCATTGGCTGGGGGAATAACCAGGGTCAGCAATGGCCAAATGTAATCATGATTATGAATAACAATTTCCTCTGGTAAATTTTTGCAAATGACCTGACAGGATCACTAGTGACTACCAAGTGACCCTGCCAGTGAAGTGAGAAGTCCCAGATACAAGATTCCCGTCCGGGGCAGATGTTCATGCGACAGATAAGTTTATTTGTTCTAGGGTCATAGGTGTTTGAGATTGATTTTTTTATATATTTGGCTTGTATATGCAACATAGGGAATTCTAGTGCAGGGGTTGTATATATATGCAACAGGGAATCCACAATCCTAGTGCAGGAGTAAAGCAGAGGTTACAATTCCCAAATCTAAATCCAAAGCTGTCCCAAACCTGTTTAAAGCCCTTACCGAACAAAGTGCCGATCTTCCTGGCCGTGGTGGTGGTGATATAACTCTTGCAGCGCAGCCAGTCCAGCGTGCGGCTGAGCCCGATGCTGAAGATCCACAGCGACAGGAACGGCAGCGCCGTCGTCACTGCGTTCTGGGGAAAAGACTCGTCTTTAGGGAATTTGAGGCAGAACAAACGAAGGCTTTCTGTGCCTGGGCGGGGGACAGACTCGTCGTTAGGGCATTTGAGGCAGTACAAACATAGTCTTTTTGTGCCAATAGGAATCTTCAATAAATATAGTTCCGTTGCCTTTTTATTAGATTTCTGGGGATTTGCAGTTTATGCCCACCCATATTCTCTAGTTTAATTTCTCAGAGAGGTTTGTGCATCGAAATGTCTTGATCAAGGACAAGGTGTTCGGTAATCCGATCAAGACCATTATCCTATTCATACGGACCTTCTTGAAGACATAATTATTTTCATATCAGGGCCCTACTGTGTACATCCGATACCAAAATCACTCTACACAAAATGTCCAAGAACCCTAACGCATAGAAGTGACCTTATTTCCAAGAACTCACCTCAGTCATGTTGAACTTGAGCACTTGCTTCATGTAGAAGGGCAGCTCGATGAGCAGCATGTACCAGCCCCAGTTGGAGCAGGCGTGCGCCACCAGGATGGCCAGGAACGCCGGTGACGTCAGCACCGCCCGCCAGGGGACTGGTAGCTTCTACGGGGGAGAATAGCAAGGGAGAAATTTTAAGTTCAGTTATGGGTATATCGAGTGTAGCGATAGCTATACTCCGTTCGCATTCGATGGATGGATGTCGATTAAATTTTAACCCATATTAATGCCAGTTTTTTGTCCGCGTGATTAAGGTTCATTGAAGATTTACCGCGAGAATTTAAAGTGCATTAAGTAAATTTTGCTTACAAACTAAAGGGAACTGTGAGCACACTTAATAAATGGGTGTTTCAGGGGGTGTGCCAATTCCATATTCTCGGCGACTCAAGTATAGTAGGTAATCGAAGGTAGCAGAGGTGTATCGTGTCAATTTTGTGTTTTATAGTTTTTTAATTTCATCATTAGCCATAGCATTTACATTTTCATGGCGTACCTTATGCGAATGGTCGTTAGCCTTGCCGCCAAGGGAAGTGACTATCATGTTCCGCTCCTCAGCGCTGATGAGGAGCTGCTCCTGAGGAGAATCCTGCACCAGTGCCACCCACAGCACGCACCAGAGGCACGACAAACCACCCATCACGTAGAACACGCTTTCCCAACCTGTATTCAATCTAATGTAAAGACTATGTGGAATATAGTTGGTGAAGGTATTGTCCTCTTTAAGAAAACGTGGAGAACTATAGGTTTATTTGGTGTTGATTAAGAATATGCTTAAGAGGATATGACACAGATTTTTATGTTTCTGATGAGGTTTACACAATTCAGCTCAATTTTCTGTCATTAGGTACCAGTCTAAATTTCACAGGGACTGTGCTATTAATGGCCTAAAATTACTTTTGTTCTTAGATGAGGTTAGCCATCTTCGAGAATTGACATATATGTAAAAGGAAGGAAAGGCGGTTTTGATGACATCAGATCATTGAACAAAAATTTCGAGTAGCCAGCGCAATTGGCAGGGCATTTACCCCAATAGTTCTCGCCAAAACTGGCTAAGGCAGACAAAACCGCAAGTATTACCCTGTAGCCTAGTTGGTAGCCACCCTGCCTGCGACGCGAGGGGTCCCGGGTTCGATTCCCGGCCGGGGCAGATATTTATGTGACAGATAAATATTTGTACTCGGGTCATGGGTGTAATTGTAATGTGATAAATGTGTAGTCCATGCCACCCGCGACACAGGTACCTAGTAACCTACTGCGGGGGTATGAGATTTATTATTTATTTATTACCCAAGTTGGCAGTGAGCACGCCGGCCATGAGCATCGATATGACGGTGCCGAGCGAGGTGCCGGCGTATACCAGCGCCGCCATGACGCCGCGCTCCGCCGGCGGCGCCCACTTCGACAGCAACACGTGCATGGCCGGGAACGTCACGCCCTAGATAGGTGGACAAGTTAAGATATAACATAACAGTACCAACAACTGTAACACAGTACCAACCACAGACTTATATCAAAACAAAAGTCCTATTTTCTTTTAAAAAATCCCTTAAGAATCACTATCTTCTTTCCTAACTTACCTCTGTTACTTTTTCCTTCCTTTCCTTCACTCATCTTTTGATCCTCTGATTTTCTGTGTCAATTGTGTGTGTGTATGTTTGTTATTTGATTATACTTAGTTTTTATATATATCATGTACGCCTATACCTGTTTACTTTTAATGGTGTCCTGATCCTCTTTTGGGTTGCCTGGAAGAAATCGCTTTAAAGCGATAAGGCCGCCCATTGTTTGTGTTACTTTCGTGTACTTTTGTATGTGTATTTTGTTTTTGGTGTACAAACAATAAAGCGTTTAATAATAATATACCTCTTCGGAGAGCTCAACTTTTCAGTAAAAAAATAATAATAATAAAGTCTGTACATACCCCGCCAATACCTTCGCCGATGCGCATGACGATGACAGCGATGTAGTGCGCGTCCGCCATGACGGGTGTGAGCAGCGTGCACACCACGTTGATGCTGACGGAGAAGAACATCACCCACTTGGCCGAGAACAACTCTGCTACCCGCGCGCCTACGGACAAGCCAAAATACATAATTATACGTGTGCTGCAATTGTATTCGTAAAGTCGTTTGTTTTAATCGACTTCAAAATTACGTATTACATAAAATAACCGACTTCAATATTATCAAGCAGAGATAACTCAAAAACTAATCAAGTGTCACTAACCAAGTGTCAATCAAAGGAGGACGGGCAAAATGTATGGAAGCTGGTCTACCTTGCAATAAAAATAAGTCCTATGTTAATAGAAGGGTTATTCTATGTATTTGCATTATGTACTAGGTCGCATGTCTCTGAGTATTGTCGGATCTGAGTTCTACTACATTGAATCTGACAGTATTTAGGTAGTGCCAAACGTTGAGCATCATGGTATTTAAAACATTTTGTAAGAAAATAATTAAACAATGTAGGTACATAACGTTTACAAAAAATAACCGACTTCAAAGTCGACATAACTCAAAAACCACTCACAGATGTCGCTCCAATTTATAAGGGACCACACGAAAAGAACTACCGTTCGAAAAAAATAATCAACAAAATCGGAATACCTAGTCAAAAGTTTGCATAAAATAAATTCACATTATTCAGAATAACTCAAAAAATGACAGTAAGATGTCGCTCAAATCGAATCGAATGTAGAAATCGGTTCACCTAGTACGAAGTTATGAGGTCATCAAAAAACACCATTATCATACAGGATAACATCGTTAAGGAACAATGCAGGTGTATTAAACCCTTCATGACAGGCATACCCTAAGTATCAGATTATCGATACCACATGAGCACAAGTAGGTACCTATAGTACGTCGTCCTGTTAAGCAGGTACAATAATATTGTATAATAGTGTTGATAATATTATTAATTAAAATATAACAATTATATTTCCTGCTCGGACATACCTACTTATGTTCGCATGGCTGTATCTCCAAACGGACAAAGATTTGGGGAAACTTCCAATAGTAAATATTGATGTACTTAGGTACTATTTAATCCCAAATTAAAAATTTGCTACTCATTATTATTGGATTGTAAACCAAAATGCCCATTCTCCTTTATAAACAATGATCATAAAATCGGAATAAACATATCAATCAAATATTTCTAATATATTTTCCTCAAATATTTCTTAGGAATGAATAGTGTAAGATTGCATAAAATTAGTCAATCTTAAAATAAGAATTGCATAAGCCGAGACGGTTAGACTGGTCATACTCGGAGATATTTGCACAACAAATCAGACTTCCTACAGCTTGCGTTTGCGACGATGATTCATTCACTCCTCTACTTTGCAGCGCGCACGCAGTACTACATACTACATAGGTACCTAATTAGGTGCACAGTGTATCTTGACCAGTTGCTCAATAAACCAAATCACTTGACAAACTGTTGATTTTTCCATTTTAGACAAATTTAGATTTTTTGCATTTCTTTCAGTCTTGCTTGCCCCACCTTAGAGCCTTGACTTTTGTTTAACATTAAGGTCAATAATTTTTCACTTCCAAGTTCCAATGTCATCAACGTATGCAATAGGTAGGTACTAACAGAGAAAAATAAATACGCATGAGTTTTGTTTGCTATTGCAACACGCTGTGATAGTATTCGACTTTTGAGTTATGTTTGTTTGAACTATGTACAACTTTTCATATAATTATATAAGCAGCATTTTATCTTTTTCTCTCAATGATTAATTTTCTTGGAACCAATCACTACATGCATACCTACAATAACATCTAATCATAAGACTATGGATATCTTCATATCTCCATAGGTTCTTCATTCATAAGACACGCTGCAGTCGAATAAAAATAGATCCGTAAACATAGATGGGTACCTACATACGTGCGTTTACCCACGAGCAATTAATACGCGGCGCGGGGCAATGAACTTCGCCCACTATTGACACCTATTGAGGGCACTGTGTTTATGAGCTTACGACTTACGACATTTTTTTAAACCTGATTTAAACTTATTGTTTGACACTGCTATTTTAAAAATAACATTTTTATCGATAAAGTATTATTATTGTTGTACTCTGCACATTAAAAGATAAATTATCCCGTTTGCGGATTTCCCTCTTGTAAATTCTGAAAGTTATTCGACATGCTCTCGTGGTGGCAATCTGACAACAAATTACAAACTCATCACATAGTAACGACACCCTCACTTACCTTATCAACAAATCACACTAACGAAGTTTTCTGCAATGCTCACAATCCATAAACAGCTTATGTACCTAAATATACATTCCAGAACAAACAATTAGAGCACAACCACTCATTGCACAATATCAGAGAGCAATTAAATAACAACTTCATAAGGTACCTTAGGTACTTACTTTATAATTTAATAGTCTTACCAGGTATCTGAGAGACGAAGTAGCCCCAGAAGTAGCAGCTGAGGATGATGCCCTGCACTTCGGATGTCCAATCGAATGGGCCGATCAATTCCTAAAACGACAAAAACATTTAAGATGGTAGGTAGAACAGTTTCTTTCAAAATTCATTGAAGTCATGTCCTTGCCGAACTTTTGGATTTTTGTGCCTACCAAACAATCTAGTTAAATGTAATATGTCGAAGTCGGACTGTAGAAATCGCTATTTTACATATCCGTAATCCTAATCCTAAAAATTAAAAATGTTGCCAAGATATACTTACCTACCTACCCACCTAAGCCATGTTAAACTTGCTTAAAACAGCAGGTGGCCGGAAGCTCTCAGCCATTAAAACTTCTGATGAGTGATCAGCCTGACATGAATTTAGATTTGTATTTGTACCTACTTCTACTTCCGATTTTGTGGTGTTCATTTTATATAGGTACCTACTAGCTGGCAGTGCTGGCACCCGTGGATTAGCCCAAGTACTTAAATGTTGCATACCTAAATTGGTTTCCAACTTTCAACCCCCATTCCGTTCTGATATCATGAGTTTTACTAAACCCCCCTGTCGAATTTCAACTTCATAGGTCAATAACTTTTCGAGATTTCGTGTTTAATCAGGGAGTTCGGTATTGCTTTTATTTATATACATAATACCAATAGATGATGTCAAACCATTTGGATTTTATCTTATCTCACGTTTACGGATAAATAAATAAAATAAAGGTTTAAATTTTGTCAAAAATGGGCTCATTGGTTGGGTTGGTACAAACACAGGTTAAGTTTTTACCAAACTCAATTTTTAACCCCCGACGCAAAAAGAGGGGTGTTATAAGTTTGACGTGTCTGTGTGTGTGTGTGTCTGTCTGTCTGTCTGTGGCATCATAGCTCCCGAACGGATGAAGCGATTTCAATTTAGTTTTCTTTGTATTAAAGGGGACTTACGGGCGCGTGTTTTTAGATATGTTTGATGAAAATCGGTTGAGCCGTTTAAAAGTTATTGGGGCTGAAAGGGGAGAAGAATTTTCATTCTGTCTCTTTGTGGCATCATAGCTCCCGAACGGATGAAGCGATTTCAATTTAGTTTTCTTTGTATTAAAGGGGACTTACGGGCGCGTATTTTTAGATATGTTTGATGAGAATCGGTTGAGCCGTTTAAAAGTTATTGGGGCTGAAAGGGGGGAAGAATTTTCATTCTGTCTCTTTGTGGCATCATAGCTCCCAAACGGATGAAGCGATTTCAATTTAGTTTTTTTGTATTAAAGGGAACTTACGGGCGCATATTTTAAAATATGTTTTATGAAAATCGGTTGAGCCGTTTAAAAGTTATGGGGGGTAAAAGCGGGGAAGAATAGCCGAATGTATGTATGCAAATATACTCGTGTGGGGTCTCAAATGAAAGGGCACAGTAAGAGAATATTTATGACTTAATCGAGAATATTCTTACCTATAAAAAGTATAAAATAAAAATTAAATTAAAAATTAAAAAAACCCCCGACACAAACATTTAAAAAGTAAAAAATAATATCTCTAAAAATAATACGTTGCGTTGGGGGACCGCTCCATTTACTTCTAACTTTAACACAAAAAAATATTGATAAAATATGATAAGTCTTGGGTAAATAGGCATGTGATACTTATGAAAAAAATCGTAGATAATGAGTAGTTAGGAGCGGTCCCCCAACGCGACGTATTATTTTTAGAGATATTATTTTTTACTTTTTAAATGTTTGTGTCGGGGGTTTTTTTAATTTTTAATTTAATTTTTTTATCCTGGTGAGTGTATCGGTTTCCGGGGATAAAAGATATAGGTAAGTAATTTTGTAATTTCGATGTTTAGTCATAATCACCATAATCATGTAGATAAGTTCCATAGAGAAAAAGAAGTCGGCGTGTAGAGGTATCAGGTAATACATAATAGGTTTTTATTATACTCGTTTATTAAGTACCTACAGCTCCTAAAAGTTCCATCAATTCAAACAGAGAATTTGACCGAATATAAATTGATATGCGCACTGCTTCGTCCATGTAAGTAACACTATGAAATCAAACTGTTTATCGGCCATTTGTTCTCATTGAACTCGATTGGGAGATATTATTTTTAGCATAAAGTAATAAAGTATTTGGGACGAAGTGATGCCTAAAATTAACTTTTAGTAAGTACATACCTAATATCATATATTCAGAACGAGCGAATTTTTAAAGGCAAGCTTTACTTTTCTTTGTTAATTGAAAGCTCATTCGAGGATTTAACTGACGGTAATTAAGGGTAGGTATGGATAAATAAAACATTTTGTCTCATAGTGATAAATATTTGCCTCGTACGGAGTTGAACCTGAGGTTTTTAGGTATATTTTGAGATAATAAATACTGATCCAATGGTAGACTCCCATGTGCTTAAAAGATCTTTTATATCATACTTGCTCAGTAACTAGGGATTACTATGGTGGAAAGTCTCCTTGTAAGTTGGTGTTTGCAATTCAAGGCAACATTACGTCGCACTATGCTTGAATTGTAATGTTCACATTACAGTTCAAGCTATGCAAAACTCCTTGGTAAACAATCTCGTTTCTTATAAAATGGTAAGAAAACTTTTTACTGAAAAAAAAACACTGAACATGGCGGCATTTAATTTCCATACATTTCAAACTATGCAAAACTCCTTGGAACTCAGAGCCGTAAAAAAAATAGAAAACTATTTACGAAAAAAAATGGAAATGGCGGCATTTCATTTGATCTGAAAGTTTGTGAAGTTTGTTCGTAAAGGGATTTGTAACCATTTTTTTCTATTTTTTCTCTAAATTTGCTAATTATTCTAATTAAAATTTCATTTTGCATTACCAATGTTTTATTTACCTCACAAGAATGATATAAAGTAGAATGCTTACCTCGGTTGCAAGTAGCTATTACACCCTCGAACTATATTCACTCTCGCTCGCTCGTGTGACTAAATATCTCGGGTGCACGCGATCCATTAGCGCCCTATGCGAGCTGCGCTCGCACTGGCGCCAAATTGGATCTTGTTCTGTAATAGCTTACTTACGTCCCTTGTGTAACAATCTACTATTATATCATACTTGCTCAGTAACTAGGGATTACTATGGTGGAAAGTCTCCTTGTAAGTTGGTGTTTGCAATTCAAGGCAACATTACGTCGCACTATGCTTGAATTGTAATGTTCACATTACAGTTCAAGCTATGCAAAACTCCTTGGTAAACAATCTCTTTTCTTATAAAATGGTAAGAAAACTTTTTACTGAAAAAAAAAACACTGAACATGGCGGCATTTAATTTCCATACATTTCAAACTATGCAAAACTCCTTGGAACTCAGAGCCGTAAAAAAAATAGAAAACTATTTACGAAAAAAAATGGAAATGGCGGCATTTCATTTGATCTGAAAGTTTGTGAAGTTTGTTCGTAAAGGGATTTAAGTTATTTACAACAATGTCAAGCACTTCATCAGCAGCAATATTACTATAATCTTGATATATATAAATCTCGTGTCACAATGTTGGTCCGCGATGGACTCCTAAACCACTTAACCGATTATAATAAAATTCGCACACCATGTGCAGTTCGATCCAACTTGAGAGATAGGATACTTTAAATCTCAAATTATAGTCGTAATTTTAATTTATTTCTAATTATTTGTCTCTTATTATTTGAAGTAATGACAATTGACATGGCAGTCTTATTCACAGATGAACAGACACCTAGCGCCACACAAGAGAACTAAATTAAGAGTGTTATTATTTTTGACAGTCACAATTATATGTAACAGATGTCGATACCTTTCGACTGGGTTGAGTAAGTAATCAATAGATGGCGCTGCTATGGTAAATCTAACTTGCACCCGTGCGAAGCCGGGGCGGGTAGCTAGTTAATTATAATAAGTAACCATTTTTTTCTATTTTTTCTCTAAATTTGCTAATTATTCTAATTAAAATTTCATTTTGCATTACCAATGTTTTATTTACCTCACAAGAATGATATAAAGTAGAATGCTTACCTCGGTTGCAAGTAGCTATTACACCCTCGAACTATATTCACCCTCGCTCGCTGCGCTCGCTCGTGTGACTAAATATCTCGGGTGCACGCGATCCATTAGCGCCCTATGCGAGCTGCGCTCGCACTGGCGCCAAATTGGATCTTGTTCTGTAATAGCTTACTTACGTCCCTTGTGTAACAATCTACTATTAAATTACCGAAAACTTTTCACAAACACAATACCTAGTAGTAAGGTAAGTAGATATATAAATACCTACCTACCGATTATTTTGTTTAAGACAAAGTAGGTATGTACATAGATACTTTGTCTGATGATACATACCTAGTGTTAGATATTTAGAATTTCATAATTAGATGTATTAAGGGTATAATGACACAGAACGACGTAAGCACCAGCTTGCGATTAAAAAAGCATGTTTTCTTCAAAATAAACATGAATGGAACGCATCGATCAAGACTGGAACGTCATCAAATCGCCATGTTAATTTAACGGCGAGTGACGAAGACTTTTAACCTATTTCAATCATTCCATTATCATTCAAAAGTTTTGGAATCGATCCAAAACGGTCCAAAATACTTTTAAGAACCAAATTTCGAGCAAGCACGCAACAGCTGTGTGATGTGACCCACTCAAAGGTTAGATATATAATGGAAATTATTACCATACTAAACTAGGGCACATTATGTAGGTCTTGAAGTCTGCTTATATTCGTGACCAATGATATAAATAGCTACTACTTTTGTGGCCCTATAAATAAATGTTTAAAATTTTATTAGCGTTTAAACTTCTGTCGGAGAAATACCTGTTGTATGTATTTTATGTGTACCTACCAAACTACCGACACAAATTCTTCAGACTTCCGAAACACAAAGCAGATAATTTCTGTTGTATATTTATAATCTATACTGAGTGTAAAAAGTCATTTGTTTACATATATATTATAGTCTGTGGAAGTTTAGTTGTCTCTGGCCTCCCACCTCATCTTCCTCTTCCGCTATCAATCAATTAGCCATTGCACGTACTTTGTAATAAAATTAAGATTAAAAATAAACAAAGTGAAACCCAACGTTATTGTCATATTATTTGAAGAACCCAGCGTTCAGTGCATCGAAACATACAACAAATTGGCGACGAGGATGGGATCTATCAAACTTCCTCAAGAATGTAGGTAATCTTTTATTAAAAAAAAAATTGTTTGTTTTTACTGCTACAATATTTATCTAAATAGACAAACATTACTTGACCATTGAACCAAAATTGACTATTAGTATGTCTTGTTGAAAATCGCTGAACTGTCTACATCCATATTAATCCGACGGTTTGTAGGTATGGTGGTCAAATGCAAGATAGGTAATTATGCCTGCCTTTCTTCAAAACCGCCTAACTACAAACATTATAGCCAGCACCAATGCTGCCGAACTATATCCGTTATGACAAAAATTACAAATCGTCAGATATGGGTAGAATGTAACCATAATTCCAGATCACATTCAGCCCCACGAGCCCTTCAAGAAAAGGCAATTTAGAGCGTCCTTGGCGGGGTAATTTCCGTGCCTTCAAGTGTAATCATAATCCATAATTTAAGATCTGATGACAAGTTGCCGTGATGAAAGCAAAGATCTGCCCGACCCGATTTTAAACCAAAATCATGACAAATTTGCTTACCGTGACATTCCCAGCGCTGGCAGTGGGCTTGCACTCCAGGTCGGTGGTGACGGTAACATTCTCATGATGCTCCTGATGCCCCTGCGCCGCCAGTCTGATCGCCGTGTGGTTCAACATGCCCACCATGGCTACCGACAGGTTCACCTTCAACCCGTACACGATCGCCATGCCGATTGACCCCAGCACCGCTAGGATGTATCGCGCTGGCACCACGCCTGCAGGTCACATCATTAATTATATAACAGGACCTGGATCAGTAAATTAAAGCGGAGAGCATAGTGGTAAGATAAGTAAGGTTCGGTCTCCTCTCTGTCGGGAAATATATGGACTAACGTTACCAGGCGTACGTAAAGAAAGACAATACCAATAATGTTTAAGTACTTACTTATTTCTATTTTTATTGTTATACATTTTAACTTTCTAACTAGCATGAGTGGAATAATCTTATATCCAAATGCTAATTCAAAAATATAATTTATAGAAAGTCATACAATGAAAGTTTTTTCAAAATGTACTGCAGAATTGATGCATTAGGAAAATAAAGTAATGATTCCAGAGAAGAAACTGAAAAAACCGGCCAAGTGCGAGTCGGACTCGCGCACTAAGGGTTCCGTACCATTATGTATAAAAACGCCAAAAAAATCTGATCTGTTGTATGGGCACCCACTTAAATATTTATTTTATTCTGTTTTTTAGTATTTGTTGTTGTAGCGGCAATAGAAATACATCATCTGTGAAAATTTCAACTGTGTAACTATTACGGTTCATGAGATACAGCCTGGTGACAGACGGACGGACGGACGGACAGCGAAGTCTCAGTAATAGGGTCCCGTTTTACCCTTTGGGTACGGAACCCTAAAAATGCATCGTCTACCATGTACAATCGTCTACCATTCGTTGCATTCGTCTACCATTACCAATAACTTTATTAGACTGTGCTATAAATAACTACAACACAGCTTCATCGCCCACACATATTAAAATAATAAACCAGAGGGATGAGGAAGGTGCGCATGCGTAATTCAGCCCCACCCTGAAATCGCGGACCGACTGAAGAGTCGTTCCTAAAACGCGAAGCAGTAAAACTATGAATTTTACAATCAGACTCATTTCAAAAAAAGCTTTTGAAACAATAACTGCAGAAAATGTTGATAATAGGAATTTAAATTTTGTCATAATTAAATAAGTATAGATACTTTAAATAATCGTAATTTATCAAAAAGCAATTGGATCGTCCATCTTCGTTCCTGTGACTGCAACAGTAGGTGGTTCACATCTATAACTACATTGCATAGGTATCTAGGATCCTGCCACCTGTTGTATTGATCGGAACGCCGGGGAATTTTATCGAAGCTACAGTTCTAGTATTCATCTCATTTGGGCCAAACATAGACCTCACCAGTGCTCGAAAATCTGTGTTAAAATTGCTGAACACGAAGAAATATGAGTGATACCGCGATAATCACGGCAATAACGCCTATCAATATAGGAATCATAAAGTATTTTGATGATGCACAGTCAAGGAGTTACTATCCTATCTTCGATTACATTACAGCGACGTTGGATCCCAGCGTCACTTGTGCTAGAGCGTCTGTCTGTGCCCGTCAAGAGTTCACCGATAATGAATTTTGGTTGAATGGAAAGAGGGATGCTAACCAGCTGTCGTTTTACCTGAATGAAATCAAGTACCAGGCTGCTAACCAACGCACCGTTAGCGTCGAGTTTCTTTCTCGGAAAGTCCACATAGCGTGTGAAAACAACTTTTTACCGTCGCCTGGAGCATCGTCATTCGCTGCTGGATTTAATGCAATCATGACAGCTCTGTGCAAGCTTTATAAAATAAAGCACAACATTGTTACAGATGGTAGCGTCTTTACAGACATCGTCCGTCCACATTGTGATGGATTTGTACTAAGGCGTTGGGATCCCCCAATGAAACATTTTAAGGGCAAATTAATCGCTGAAGGAAAACACTGGCCTGATTTGCGTGTCTTGATTCTTGTCGTTAAGAACCCAAAAAAACAGATCTCGACAGAGCGAATCGGCGGCATCGTCAAAACGTCACAATACATGAAACATCGTTTAAATGAATGCCTGCCCGAGAACCTTAAAGCGATGGTTAAATCGATAAAACAGAGAGATTTCCACACATTTGCCGAAACATTGATGATAGACAACAACCAATACCATTCAATCAACACTGATACGTACCCGCCGCGTGCATACAAAACTGAAGTATCTCACAGAATTGCCGAAGTGGTTCATTTTTACAATAAAATGGCTCTCGAAGTACGTGCCGCTTACACATTCGACACTGGTCCGAATGCTACGCTATTCTTTCTGAAGAAACATGCTCATGAAGTAATATCATTGATCCACCACGTCTTTCCTTCATCGAAACGCGACTTTATAAAAGGAATGGAGGTTCCTTCTGATATTGCCCCAGAACTTTTTCAGAACTTCCCTATTGAACCCATGAAACAAAATCGTATTAAATTCGCAGTTTATTCAAAAATTGGCAATACGACCGTACAATTGGATAAAGAGAATCATCTTCTTGATGATAACGGAGATTTCAAAGTTAGAAGTGGAGAATCTTCACCGTCTAAAGAAACCATCGCCTCTATATCGGACGCTCTTGGAGACTCTTTGGAGAATATTATGCGTTTCTAAATTATATAAGTCGATTTTAAAATTGTAACATGAAAATTATAAGTTTGTAACCAAAGAATGCGTAGGTACTGTTATTAAATGTTCCTTATTTTTATAGATGATCTCAAGAACGGTGTTAACTAATTAACTAGTACTTAGTTATTTATTTTACTAGTTTCAAACTTGGTATGAAATAAAATTTTATATTTATGGATGTCTATACTGTATTTCTTGTCTATAATATAATTTTTAAAATACTAAATGTATGAAGTAATTTTTAATGACGAAGTTTAAAACATTAATAAGTTTAATGAGATTAATGAAGTGTAGAGTTGAAATGAAAAATTTGAATTTATATTTGATGTTTTTCCGTCAGTGTAAATATACTATATTTAGGAGTAGGTAATGTAAATGTTATGAACTGGAGCTATGTCAATATTCTTTTCAATAAAAAAATTTTGGACAAACTGTTTATTTGGAACCTTAAAAATAGGAGTTTCAATTCGATTTTAAATCGACTGCACTTATTGCGAACTAAGTGATAATTCTTTTCGTATACGAAAGGTAGATCTTGACGTTTAGTCCCATGTAAAGAGCGACATCTGTCTGATGGGCAGTTTTTGAGTTACCTATACTTATAGATTTTGAAATTGGATATGTATCACAATTTTTATCAGACAGAACAGGATATTTGTTTCCCGATGAAAAGCGAGAGGGGTTTACTTTGTAAATATATAAATTACGCTTAGAATATTACACATAGTACATGATATCAGAAACACCCATGAGCTGCAGACCACCCTTAGACCACTCCTTGGGAGTTTCTTGCCGTTTCTTTTTAAAATACCACTCACGCCATGGCGTAGTTTGACTTTCGAAACTGGTTTGAGTACAGCCAAACGTTATTTTATTATATGTGACGAAAATAATAAAGATATACAACTACGTTCACAGGACCACATAAGTATACCTAAGACAGGACTTTCCTAAGGTTATTAGGACATCGCGACCTTATGACCTTGAACTACTGTACAATTTGGTTGATAACTTGTGAAACTTGTGTAGTCTGCCTTCGTATACTATGGAAACTACATTATCCTTATTTTATTACCTATATCATTTTAATAATGCCCCAAGTAACAAAATGTGGTCTTGTAGTGGTTCCGGGGCCAAGTCTATAACAGGCTAGTAAACGTTTATAACCACGGAAAAGGGCCCATTTTATACGCGTACTTTTGCTATTAAAACACTCATAGTATATTTGGCGAGCACCACTTAGACCAATAATATACTCATATTTGGACTACGCAGAACTATCTGCTCCCGCGAAGCCAGCTATAAGCATCTAATAGAACCAGGTAGGCGTGTAACATACTCCGCGCATCTATTACTAGCTACTTCAAACATGTCTGAATTGTTGTTATGTTGTTCGATTATGGAGGAAAATAAAATAATAAAAAATAAGTTCATCTATTTTATATTATAATATGTATTAACAAGTATTTCGCACGTAATATTATAAGTGCATACATGTTTGCACGGCGAACGCGTAAGTATTTTCGGTGAAGTATATAGTGTTTTACATCTCAATTTTTGTTCGCCTTTTGAACACAGCATATTTACTAAGTTGTGTTTAAAAATAATATTAATCCTAACAGCATTGTCGCGCCATATTGTGACGCATTAGGGTTCCACATAAAAATGTGTTCTTATATGGACTTCACTAAGATATCTATAGACACTAATAGTTTTACAAGAAACCTTTATACAGAAATGAAGACTATAACAGCATTCGAGAGTCCACAATAATACCAAGTACACTTACTCCTAAAAGAAACCACTGTAGAACTTATTTACTTATAATTGGCACATAAAGTTGACTTATACACCTCTATAAGGTCTAGTAACAAATGCAAACGGTTCTAAGTGTATTTAGTTCTGTAAATTACTATTACTGGCGTATGACACTAATAGCGGATTTATAATTACTTCTTGTAGCCGATTATAAGTGTTACATACTGGAGCAAGTTTTCTCAAGTGTATTTACACCTATGCAACACTTTTATAGTTAATCTTAGCCTTTACTGCGCCTATAATTTTGTTCTATACACGACTATAAGTCAACTTATAAGAATAGATGTACTATAAAACCAAAAGAACTCTGTGTAACCCGTTATAAGCTTGGTAGTAAATCCTGGAACCACTAAGAGAGACGTACTAGTGCTGTGAGCCTATATACAGGAGAACTTTGTTACTTGGGGCAGATACGTAATTTATCAAAAGTATGTATTTCCAAAATAATACATTTTAACCGATTTTTTTCCAAAACGTCTTAAATATAGGTACTTACAATCATTGATAAATTTTATTTAAGTAACGTGTTAATTAATTTATTAAATACTCAACAAGTATGAAATCAGAGAGATGTAAGTAGCTAATAAAATATTTTTGTAAGTACTTAAGTAATTTTAATAGATCCGTTAACTTGCGTAATTAAAATAATTTGAATATTAACTTACGTCCCAAAACGTTTCCCTTAGCCGGAACATCCATTTTAATTTTTTTCACGAATTATTTATTAACAATTTAAGTACCAAGTTTGTTGAATTACATGAAATTTAATTTATTTCCAAAATCACAAAATTGAAAATAATCATAAATGATTTCATAATTATTACAACTGTACTGATTGCATTTATTATATTAACTTCCGACTAAAAGTCCACACAACGCACTCGCAACGTGGTGAAATCTATAAACGAATGCCCGCAGTCCGCGTACAGTATTTATTTACATTTACGTCGGTATAGTTATTATCTTTGGAGCGATACAATACAACGCAACGTGTTTACGTTTAGTCCGAATGCGTACGCTACGCTTGCGGTCCCGCCCGTCCTTTTCGGTTCGGAACATTTGAGCTTTCCCGCTTTCAAGGTGACCTTCAAAAGCTCCCCTTCAAACTTAGTATACGAAACATAGACAATGCATAATTGTCATTAAAAAAAAGCCAATCATTTTCATTGTGTTTAATTCGCTATTATTAACTGAAATTATGGATTCGATGAGTTTCCAGTAAATTACTTCATAATTTCATGTTTGTTTTTTATACTTAGTAAAGATTTTGAAAGAGTTTTGTAAGTGTTCTGTGGATATTTTCATGTGGAGAACTAGAGTGGGTGAGCCATACGGCTGCCCATAAGTACATTGCAATCGCTCTCGGTTAGAAAGAGAAACAACGATAACGGTAATTACCTATGTCTCTCCGATCCCGGTGAGCCAGAAAGAGAAAGGTGGTTGCTAAAGATTTAGTCTCTTTTTATCCTAGGTACGCTCTGAAGCCTTCGCCAGAAAGAGAAAGGTGATTACTAAAGATTTCGTCTCTTTTTATCCGAGGTACGCTCTGAAGCCTGGCTTCTGGCTTCTAGTGTAATATCTCTATGGGAGAAAACCTGTGGGCGGAGTCTTTCTAAAGGTTAGCGCACACTTATAGCTCTGGAAGCAAAAAGTTTTGGTGAGGGCTGGGGTTAATTGTAATTATTATCTTTAATCATATTTTGGACAAACTGGCTGCAGTGCCGAAGCGGTACGTTTGTCGTACAGCGCACGGTCGGTCGTTGGTTTTCATTCAAATTCAAAGTGCACGGTGCGGCAGCCAAAGAGTTCAAAGCGACAGCAGTGCGCATAGAGATATTACACTAGAGGGCAGAAGCCAGGCTTCAGAGCGTACCTCGGATAAAAAGAGACGAAATCTTTAGTAATCACCTTTCTCTTTCTGGCGAGGCTTCAGAGCGTACCTAGGATAAAAAGAGGCGAAATCTTTAGTTATCACCTTTCTCTTTCTGGCTTATCGGGATCCGAGAGAGATAGGTAATTACCGTTATCGTTGTTTCTCTTTCTAACCGGGGGCGATTGCAATGTATGGGCAGCCGTATGGCTCACCCACTCTAGTGTAATATCTCTATGGCAGTGCGGGGCAAAGACCGCAAACGTTCGAAAACGATCGCGCGAATGTGTACATGTGCAGTGTAGAATTCAAATTTCAAATTCAAATTCAAATTTTCAAATTCAAATTCATATCTTTATTTCTTCGAAGTAGGTTTTTACAAACTCATTTCGAAAGTCAAGTTACGCCATCGCTTCAACAAATCCCTACGATGAGTGGTCTTGGGAGAAGAAGCGGCAAGAAACTCCCAAAGAGTCTCTTTTTTCTCTTTCACCACTCACAGTACAGGTATCACTTATTACTAATTATGGCTAAACAAAAAAAAAAAACTAATTCTAGTCTAAGTGGAACCGGTCGCGGCATTATCACACCCAGGCACCCTTATCATTAACATATTCATCTATAGTATAATATCCTTTACTAACAAATTGTGATTTTACACGTCGCTTGAACGTTTCAATAGGTAAATCACGTATCTTTTTGGGTATCTTATTGTAAAATTTAACACCAAGCCCCATAAAAGATCGCTGCACCTTACGCAGGCGAAATGAAGACGTAACCAAATTGTGTCTCCTTCTCGTTAGATGATTATGCGTATCACTGTTGACTTTATACTTATGTGCCTAAATTTTCTCTTACGTATAACAAGTTACTATAAATATACTGTGAGGCTACAGTTAATATGCCTATTTCTTTAAACTTTTCCCGCAGAGAAACGCGCGTTTTCAACCTATAAATAGCCCTAACCGCTCGTTTTGAACCGAGAATGAAGGGCGCGTTCCAGTTGCAATCACAACGCTCAAAAGACCCCACAAACCGTTCCACTTGATGATTAAGATCGTTCTGTAGTTATGACGTTGTAAATGACGTCATAATTTTCGATCACAACGACCTGTTTAAATAGTGGGTTATTTAGGCATTTCGAACGTGTAAAATAATAACAGAAAGTATATTTATATCGTTATATCGTCAATTTGTTTTGAGATTTATCGTTAAGAATTACAAATTGTAACCTAACCTTTTTAATTTCCCGCCATATTTTTTTGCCCATCGATATTTTGTAATTTTTATATCAACGCTAAAACTTACAACTATACAACTATACAATTACAACTTTACAACTATACAAACGCTAAACAGTTGCAATAGGGTCCAAAATTGTAAAGTAAAAAGCTAGTGGAACGCAAAAGAAGTGATGATAGTCTCTATGGCTGCGTTCCGTAACTCGACCAAAACGCACAACACGACACTTTTTCATACAAAGAACGTTTTGGGCGTTTTTGTCGAATTACGGAACGCAGCCTATGTAGTCCAACAAACTGTCATATGTCATATTGACATTTTATGTAAGTCTGTGGCTGTGAATCTGTGAATAGCATAGAGATAGGAATGTAAAACGGGGTGAATAGAGATTGCGGGTTGAATAGAGACAAAACTGAAAACGTAATTCCATGCGTGATATTCAAAAGGAAACGTTATTAAAGTGTATATTATTAGAGTCTACAAATTAAAAAACAAAATATACCCTTTAGTAACGTTTCCTTTTGAATATCACGCATTGAATTACGTTTTCAGTTTTGTCTCTATTCAACCCGCAATCTCTATTCACCCCGTTTTACGGCTGTGAATAGTGAATTTTGGCATTCTTGATCTATGTCTTGACATAACTCGCTGGCTGTCAAGTCAAGTCAAATGTCATTCTTGCTTGCTAACTGTCGGCTGTCGTTCGCTCGGTCGGGTCGGTTGTGTTGTGATTGTGTTTAGCTAAGTTTAGCTTAAAATAGTAGAATAGTGAAAATATTGTAGATCAATTAAATGATAAGGAAATAATTATAATAAATAACTAATTTAAGTAATTGTTCGTACTATAAGTTTAAACTCATTATAGCGCATAAAATTTCTCATATCTAAAGAACCTGGAGTCAGGAAAAGTGCTGTTGTTTTCTTACAATCAACGGTGAAAGTATGTTTAAATAGTTGCGTGCTAAATGTGCCAAATCATGAAGATACCAATGGAAGCCCATAATTATTTAGAATAAATTAAGTTTCGAATGTTTGCATATTCGTGCCAATTTCGCTGAGCGATAACACTTTGATTGAAGAGTTGTTATTGTTAATCCGAGAACAAGAAAAACTAGAGATGGCCTTAAAAATGGAACCGACCAGCGACCTGAATTTTATATTGAAGAGTTTGTTAGCTGGAGGTATGGTATTAAAAATGAACATTTAAAATTTATGTAAAAAAATAATTTTACATAATTATATCGAAATTATGCGCTATGCGCTTCATTATATAATTCTTTGAAACGACTACATCATAAAATAAATTTATTGGTTCAGTTAGTGACCATGTATTCAAATAAATAGAGACAATCTTGTCAGATGGTACTCACAATATATTGCTCCCCACACCATAACAAACTCATGAAGCTTCAATAAAGAAAAGTCCATTGGATCCAAATTTGCATTATGTCAATTCCTTATTAAGTAGATATAGCCATATTTTCTCTGATACTATTGGGTTGTCTGGAAGAAATCATTCTAAGATATAAGACCATCAATTATTGTAATGGACCCTAACTTTAAAAATCTCCAATTGTATTTATGTTATGGCATACTAACAATAAAGATGATTGAATGAAGATTTTGAACTTTTATTATCATGGACACAAAACATATTTATTGTATGGGGTTTAAATAAGTTAATAAATATTTTTTTATTCATGGAACAGGTGTAGCGGGTATGTGTGCCAAAACCACAGTGGCTCCGTTAGACCGGATAAAGATACTACTTCAGGCCCAGTCATCCCATTACAAACACCATGGAGTGTTTGGAGGGCTCATGGCTATTGTAAAACATGAATCACTCATCGCTCTGTACAAAGGCAATGGTGCGCAGATGGTCCGGATATTCCCCTATGCAGCTACACAGTTCACAAGCTTTGAGATCTATAAAAAGGTAACTATTTACTGTTTATTTCTTTTAAAATAACATGCAATATTTTTTCTTTGTTAAAGATAAGCAATGTGATGAAGTCGCTAGGTTAGAACTCTAAAGACTTGAGATAACATTAGGATTTTTAGTTAAGGGAATAATTTACAGCTAACTAACTCGTTGTTAAGAATTTGGCCTCCTATTTGAAGGGTCTAGGTTCAAATCACAGGGCACCTCTGACTTTTCATGCGTTTGTGCGTTTAACTGTCACTTGCTTCAAACGGTGAAGCATCGTGAGCAAACCTGCATGTTGAAGAGTTTGCAAAACTCAAAGGTTCGAAGTCCGCCGATCCGCACTTTGCCAGCGTGGTGGACTATGGCCTTAACCTTCTCATTCTGAGTAGAAACCCGTGCTCAATAGTGGGCTTTGATGGGTTGTGATGATGATACTAGTGATAGAGATAGAGATAGAGTAGAACTGTATCTGTTGGGCTAGGCCTAAAAAAATGGTAAAATTTAACTGTGATAAAGCAATACTCAAAATCGAGATAATACATATATTGATATAGACGTACATTGAAAATTAAAAAAAAGCCGCGCAGACAGCACCTCGTAACAACCGTAGTAACAGGAACCTGTCGTCACGGTCGCACCGGTAATGTTGTCTCACCGGTTTTTGTCATCGGAGAAATTCTTGGGCGGGTCATCGAATACCGCCATCGGGCGGGTCATTAGGGCACGCCGGGATTCCGATGCGTACGCATTTCCGCAATACTTACCTTAGTAATGACATAAGAACTGCGGCGGATGTCCCAGTATTACTTTTTACAAAAGAATAAACCGACATCAAAATCGATATGTAGAGGTAACTCAAAAGTTACCCGTCAAATGTTGAATTTATATGGGACTAGACATCAAGCACTATCTTTCGAATACCAAAATAATAATCAAAATCGGTTCAACCAGTGCAAAGTCATGAGGCAACACACAAAAAAATACAGTCGAATTAAGAATCTCCTCTTTTGTGATGGGGACCATCCCGATTCCCGGTGCAGCTGAGCTGATTTATCGTCCTACGTCACGCTAAGCGCAACAATGTAATTTTAAACGATTCCGTTGCCACTTTGCAAACACGTTCATATTTTTTTTAGTTTTCAGTCTAAAAGTTTTCTTGTACATGTTGTGTATTATGTTGATGCTGAATTTTACTTCAAGAATGTACATATGTACACGGTACACCACATCCATATTTCAATACGAAATGTATTACGTACTTCACCTATTTGTTCCAATGTATCGTTTTCCGTGACGTCACCATGATTTAATCAGCGCCAGAGTTGACTGGTCATATTGTCTCGACGCCACCGATCGTTACCAAGTTGTCCGGTATGAAAACTTTCGCTGTTCCGTATATAGCAAACGTGTTTATACATATTAAATGGAGTGTCGGCCATCGAGAACCGAGACTGGCAATAGAGGGTGACCGTTAAGTGGCCTACAATGGTAGTGACGCGCGAACTCATCTTCACTGGTAATCGTTGAACACACAATTGTGTTAAATGATTATTTGCCCAAATTGTTTGCCCAATTTATGTATTATGTTGTTTTTTATGTTGGGTGTTGTTACGAGTATGACAAACCATCGTTGATCGCTAGGATATAGAGTTATAGAGTAAAATATTTTCTCTCGTTGGATAATGTAGTACCTACTATGCCCTCGAAGTATGGAATTGGATTTCCAGATGTTATTTAAATATTTATTAAATGACAAATAAACTAGAAGAAGTTTTTAAGGAAGAAAACAAGCATTCGATGGGTTAAGATTCCAAAAAAAAATTTAAAAAACTTAGTACTGTAGGTATTTCTTTTTTAAAAAAAGGTATACTTCACATCCAATTGTTATTGCAAAGGAGAGACAAAATTGGTTGTAAAATTTATCTTTACAGACAGTCACACATAGTTTCAAATAGTTATAATTCATTATACAATGTGCCTTACGAATTACGAACCGTTTGTTCCGCTAATGAACTCGAGTCTCGTCGGGGACGAGTTAGGGTCAAGGTAAATATGTATTTGAAAAGCGGCATGCAGATTCTGCAATGAGGTCGAGGAAGCACCCATCCACGTTCTGTGCAATTATAGGGCAATAATTAAGGAGGTATTGGGCAATATAATTTATTATTAAGTATATTATTAACGACGCACAACAACAACAACAACGCACGTCAGGCTTGACAAGTGCATTTGCAGACATTATTCGTTTGAGAACAATAATATAATCATTTGCTTCTCTGGTGCCTCAACTCGACTATCTTTCTTTTCCGATCGTGCATGAAACCTTTGGTGTTTTTGGTTCGTTTACTGAGACTAGCTCACCTCACCTGATATTATTTTCTTTGAACATTCAATACGAGTCTAGTCGGCAGAAAGGTTTAAAAATATTCTCATTTACATCTGCTTATGCCAGATTAGAGATAGAATTCAATTTACCAATATACATAGCTATCATTTTAGTGTCAAATGTATTTTTATGTGGAGGTCGCGGTCCTTGTAGCCTCGTGTCTCTTATGATAATAAATACAATACAAAACTGATGAGCTAATGACGTCGATGTTATATAATCTGTTTAGCTTTATATTATACTTACTAGCTGTTGCCCGTTGCTTTGCCCGCGTAGAAATGATTTAACTAATTTTGCGGGACGTGAGACCTGATTTATCTTATTCAATACAAATAAACATCACGATTTAAAAATATCGGACATGATATTGTACATATACTATAGCTACCCAACACTTGTCATCAATACCTCTTTGCTGGATACATTGTATTGTATGTATGTTAACTACTTACAATCTAAAGCACGTTCGAGTGACAAACTAATTTTCACTTCATTAATTCCTATTCGTACACGCTCAGTCGCAATTCGCTACTTCTTGCATTCGAAGTAAGTACACAGAAAAAATTATCTATTTTAATAATTATTAATGACTGACATGTTTATTTAATTCAAAATTCATTTAATTCGTAGCCTCATCCATTGATATTCATAATTATAAATAACAGAGAAAGCAAATTTCCCGCATATTATCTTTTCGTAGCTTAAAATAATAAAAACTGTTTGTGACCTTTTGGTATTAACATATTACCCAATGCGCAATGAACAATGTGAGTTATTTTTCTTCAATATATGTAAATGCCATTGACAAAAAACAGTATTATTGGAGTGCCGTAAGCTTTAAACCTCGGAATCCAGGGATTATGAATGAATCTTCATAAAAACTGTTGGACTGTATTTCAAAATGCACAAATAGAAAAGTTAAAAAAAACTAATTCACCGATCTTTTTTTTATTTTTTTTTTACCTTTATATATCCCATAACTTCGTGTTGGGTAAACCGATTTTGATGATTCTTTATATCCTTGAAAGATGGTGCTTTTGGTATGGTCCCAAATAAATTTGAGCGACATCTGACGAGTAGTTTCGAATTAACTAGAATAATGTGTAAGGATCTAAGGATGTTTTGTAGTATGTACTTATGGTTTTTTCCTAATAACTTTTCACTGAGTATTTAGATTATGATGATTCTCTTTTTTTTTGAAAGCCGGGTTTTAGGTTAAGTCCCGTAAAAATTTGAGTTCCCTCAGACGAGTAGTTTTTGAGTTACCTACTCTTAATAATGTGTATTTAATTTATGGTCCTTACCTAATAACTTATCACTGGGTGCTTCGATTTCGACGATAAATTACGATTCCGAGGTTTTTATGTCTTACGGCACTCCACTATATTTAAGTAGGTACTTACATACTTAAATTGTATTTTGTTAAACCCTATAACAATGGAATTGCTTTCATAAAACGAAAATTATTCTCAGTTTTTGCTTTTAGATAAGTACCTAGTTTCTATTCCTTTGTTTTAACTACTAAATATACCTATTAATATAACTGAAGTCAAGTGAAACATAACTTCACCCATTACGCAATTGACTTATTTTAATTATTTATTGTTTAGGTGTTTAAAAATTTAACCGGGCAATTATAAGCCATTGATCGAATAATTTCTGTACATATAATTCATATTTACTGGAAAAACAGAAATAGAAGTTGCATAATATACGTTTACTTGGCTCAGTAAATATTCTTAATATACATTATCGCCATCTCTCGGAAGCTAGCACAACTATGAACGTTGACCAGTCTCAGTCAGCTTCACCTCCAGGGTGGGTGGAGTATATTAGGGTTAATCCCTTATAAAAGCCGTTGCGCGCATATTATATGCTCTTTTACTAAGCAATGTAATTAAAAAAAGGTTTCATCGTCATTACTGAACAGCAGAGCCCCGATTCTGCTAATTTAAATATACATAAATTAGGTGTCGTTTGAATAGTTTGACACATTTTGCACTCTTCGGCGCAAAATGTACAAAACGCAAAATGAACACAAATCGCAAAATGTGCAACAAACACTAGGGCTTCACATGGCATTGTCCTGCACGCTTTCTTTACTACGTCACACGCCTCATACTGAACTGTTCAATCAGAAGACGTATCATCAATCGCACTATCGTAGATTCTAAACTATTTAACTATATACATATACAAATGATCCGAAGTTAACATTCGGACCGCGGTCCCCAGGCAGTGACATAGCCTAGCGGAAGATCTCCCCTTTTCCTCCACAAGTATATTAAATCTCTACAATTTCATGAAGTTCTGGAGTCGATCTGATGAAGCCGAAAGACAGTTGAGGGAATTCCTCAACAATTTAAAGCAGCTATCTTATGTTTGGGCTTGATTCAATTATAGTGACGAAAACTTTACCTACACTTAAATGGGTTGATATGACTGCCATCTGACGAACAGTTTTTGAGTTATCTCTGCGTGTCGATGTTGAAGTCGGTCGTTATTATTATTTTTTGTAAAAAGCAAATACTATGTTAGTTTAGTTGATGAGGTCAAAAGTTTTCTTTGCGTACATCATTTCCCTCCTGCGTACAATTGATACAATGTACTCATCCTATGACTTGATGTTTTTATTTTAGTTAAATAGATATAGAGTTGAGCCTTTTATTTCATGATATTTTGATTAGAATAATTATTTATAGTACTGACTTTGTTATAATTATTTTGTGCATAAAAGATTGTTTTTGTGGAATAAATAAGAATAATTTTATCCCTACTTTGTATATATGTAAATTGAAAAAAATCAGCTTTTCCTCGTGGTTAGATTGATTGTGGCCAACGGTATGCGGTATCCAGATTTATTGGAAATCGCTGGTAAAGCAGTTATCTATGAGCAGCTTACAATAATAAATACTACTTAGCAGAAATATAAATTTGTTAGATAGCTTTGCTCAAATTTCTTTGTGTTTTTATACCTGATCGTTGTGAACGTGGGCTTTGTTGCACATTTTGCGATTTGTACATTTTGCGCCGAAGCGATTTGTATGGGTACCGAATGTGTCAAACTATTTAATCGAGGCGCAAATATAGCATTTATAAATTAGTAGAATAGGGGCCCATAAACTCAAATCATGTAATTCAATAAACAAACCTTAAACTGAACGTCAATTACCATTTGTCACCGTTTCCCAAGGATACACCAAAAAACATTTTTACAGAAAATAAAATCGAAAAAAAAATTCGTTCTCACAACACGATATAAAATTCAACATAACTATTTAATTCCAGCACCTAACGGGCGTGAGCATCCCGATGGTGCAGCACGGCGACAAATTCATAGCGGGCGCGGGCGCGGGCGTGACGGCCGTGACGCTCACCTACCCGCTGGACACCATCCGCGCGCGGCTCGCCTTCCAGGTCACCGGCCAGCACCGGTACACCGGTATCGCGCACGCCGCCGCCACCATGTTCAAGACTGTGAGTGATGACGTCATAAAATATGTGGATGTTTGTTAAAGTGGGCGATTGTGGGACTTGTGGATGATGAAAGCTGAGCTCGGTAAGGGGCTCAGTGTTTTTTTTTTTGTTTCGAGCACCGGTACACTGCGCACGCTGCCGCCACCATTGGTGTTTGTTAAATTGGGTGATTATGGGCGGTGTGGGCGTTGAGAGATGTAAAGCGCGGTAAGGGGTTCATAAGTGTTTTTTGTTTTGGTAAAAAAATGGTGGATGCTGAAAAATATTCAAATGTAAGTTCAAAATCATATTTTGTTCATGTAGGTATCTACAAAAAAATAGCATACCAACTCAAAAATACTGATAAATCTTATGCACGTCAATCTTTGTTTTTGAAGGTCAAGTTCACGATAGGCAAAATAAGTTTGAGAACCTCTGTCATAGAATATTAATTATTAAATCTGTGATTATTAATTTAATGACATATCATTTACCGTGAAAATTAAAAATTTTATCACATTAAAAGCGACGTCACCACTTCTGTGATTCGGCGAACTCCATGCGTCAGTTGGCTTAGTACACAATTAGGATGATAGTTTAATATCATCTCCCCTTTGCGTATTAAAATTAATTTCGTATAAATGCCTAATTATGAAGACTTTGAATTGCCGTTTGTATTTCCTTCTTTAATGGGAAAAATACATTACCAATTCTATTAAACAAGGCATCTGCGTCATCAATGACACTGAAATCATGAATGAAATAAGATTTTGCAACCGTCTTCGTGTGCTATTTCTGAGTATGTAATGTAATGTAATACGTACTCAAGTTAAGGAAATAAAGTATATGTACGCCATCGCATTATAGAAATAACCTATAGGAACGAGGTCGTCAAATTGCGGCCCGCGGCCACTATCTTTGTAATGGTCGTAAGGGGTATAAATTTTCGAAATATTTAAAAATTTATTTTCAAATTTAAAACAAAACAGCTACTTAGATGTTTTTCTTATTTTTCCTTAAGTAGTCATAAGATGGCTTAACCTCCAATCCCCGCTTGTCGTTACATTTTGGAACAGTATGTAGGTATATGGGTGTTACCAGACCTATCGATCGTCGATGGATGCGACGTCATCGATCGATAGTGGAATGAATTAGTTGACGTCGATCGATCGATTATTATAGTAAAAACTATCAATCGACGTCGACTAATCCATTCCACCATCGATCGATGCCGTCGATTGACGATCAATCTGTTGGTCTGGTAACATCCTTTTGTTCAATTTAGGGACAGCATGTATAAAAGCCTACACTACAACTAATAGCTCATGAAACACTGGCGAATACTAACTTATACTCATAAGTGTATATGTTACCCCGATAATTTGCGTAAATCAGATAAAGTGCAGATTAACGAGGTAGGTATTCTGAAGATTATCTGGCTGAGTCAGTTAAAGTGGAAAAAAATAATTGAGTTCGAGCGACCAGCAAGCCGAAGCTGCGCAGGCGAGCGTGGGTGTCCGTGCTTTGTTATGCAAGGGCGAAGGGGCTGCACTTTCCGCAGCGCCGGAGACGTCACACTCAAATTTCACACATTAACGTATCGTATCAGTGAATCTGCAGATTACCTAGTTAATGTGCACATTAACTTATTATGCATTTTAACGGTAACATATATATGAATGCAGGAGGGCGGCATCCGCGCGCTGTACCGCGGCTTCACGCCGACGCTGGTGGGCATGGTGCCGTACTCCGGCCTCAGCTTCTACTGCTTCGAGTCACTCAAGTTCCTCTGCATGAAGTACCTGCCCGCGCTCTGCCGCGACTGCGAGCGGAATACCGGTGAGTTGGTGCCAGTTTTATAAGACACTAGCTCACCCCGCAAACGTTGTTATGCCATATAAATTATTTCTAGGAAAATTACTATTAAAAATAGGGGTTGGTGATAAAAGGGTGAAAATTTAGGGTTGTATGTATTTTTAGTGCCACATTATAGAAAAATAAAAACAAAAAATTTTGCCCAAAAATTAAAAAAAAATGTTAAGGGTGAACAACCCTTATCACTTAGCGGTATGAAAAATAAATAGTAGCCGATTTTCAGACCTACTGAATATGCATAGAAAATTTCATTACAATCAGTCATGCCGTTTCGGAGGAGTATGGTAACTAACATTGTGACACGAGAATTTTATAAATATAAGATAATCTATTTTGATATCGACAAGTGATCTAAAAAATATAATATTGACAAGTAATATAAATACACAAAGGTACACCTATTATTGGTCAAATTTAAAGGCTTGTTTTTCCTGGGATTCCATCATCAGATTCTGTCTTGTTGGCAATGGGGCCATCTCAAAAGTATGGTCTTTAAAATTAAAACAGAAGTCTATTCGGAAATGACGGAAAAATTATCGATTATATTATGCGACTATGAGTGTATTTATGTGAATTCTAAATAGACATGGACTTAACTTAGTGAGCCTTTTAATTCAGATGGAGTTTGTAGTCAAGAATTAACTTAACATTATTCAAGAAAGAAAATATTTATTTTGTTGAAAAATACTTAATGCACAATTTTGCTTGTCGGTAATTAGGAATAACAAGTAGGTATATAAAACACTATTCTATTGAAATACTGACTTGATAAAAATTTCAATATAATCCAAAACAAAATATTTTAGAACTTTGGCAGAAGATCAAATTTATAATCACTCAGATATCTACTATTTTCGTTCGTCATGAAATAAAAAAATTACAAAATTCAAGGACCATTATTATTGCGTTTCATCCCTTGATAATATAACCTGGCAGATTTACATTACTGACATTGTATGAGTATTTGTGGTGTAGTTCAATGGAGATTGTAAACATAATTTATTTTGCGTGTTAATTTTAAATCCAATTGATTTCGGTGTTAATTTGCCAAACATAAATTTTTTATGTTACACGTGTGGACATTGAAGCGTTCGTCTGAATTAAATGTAAATAATCCATGCTCTGTTTCTTAGAAATAGAATTCATGCAGATGCAAGCAAAATGTAGTCACAACAGATTACCATTACTTCATATGGACCCACGAAAATGGATCCTTTGGGATCTAAATTTTCTATTTAGGTTATAGAGTCCTGTGACTAAAAGTCCACAGAGGGTTTTTGATAGTGTTCCATTTATCGCCCTTTGAAGTAAGCCGGCAATCGAATTGAATTGATTTTTCTCTTCGAAAGCAACGCCACTACCAACTACGCTGTGGGGTCGTCCCTAAAGTAACTTTATCTTATAAAACCAGAGTATATCGATTTGAAGTAAATCGAAAATAACGTCAACGACAAAGTAAAAGTCAGACATCTGACGAGTAGTTTTTGAGTTATCCCAAAAATACATATTGACTTCGATCGTTGACGGTGTTGTCCTTTACTTGCCGACAATGAAGTAGTTTTTTACCCGACTACATCAGATCATGCATTGAAGGCTGCATCATGTTTTTTAAAGTTATTAGAAGTCTGTTAATTGCAAGGTGTTAATGAGGGTCGCCGTTTTTATGCTCACCAGTTGGCGCCACAGACAGACCTCACTCTCCACTAGCGCCTCTAGCGGCGAATTCACACGCTTTTACCCTCATTACTTGCGAATGTAGAAGTTGTTTCTTTTTAATTCGGTCAATGGCAGACGCGTTATTTAACTTATTCTCCAGGCGGTCTGGTGCTGACGGTGCCGGGCAAGCTGGTGTGCGGCGGGCTGGCGGGCGCGGCGGCGCAGTCCGTGTCCTACCCCTTCGACGTGACGCGCCGCCGCATGCAGCTCGCCTGGATGGACCCCGACACTGCCAAATTTGGGTACGTCTGGCTTTAGCCGCCATATTAGGGTTTTCCGCCCATGACAACTGTGACCGACCTAGAACTAGACTCAATGAGTCTCGTTCTAATTCGGTCACAAATGCGTTGGTACCCCTGAGGACTGAGATGGTCGCCTCCAAAAAAGTGTAAGCGGCTCCACACCTTCCTATCCGGAACACACGATCTTACAAGTCTCTTGTACCGTTTCATAATGAAAAGAAACCCGCGCCAACGAACCGCGCGCGCCGTACGTCACATGACGTACATTTGTAGCGCGCTGCGCGACTCATCGGCGCGGGTCAACCGCGATGGCGGTAAGCTCGACTATGCAACCACCCTTACCTTACGGTTGCAAATACAAAAATTTTCTATTACTTAGCATTTTATTTTCCTTTAACTTTATTTTTATTTAATTTATTTTGTTACTTTTATTTTTGTTTTAAATTCAACTAGTGTTCGCCTATGCAGTATAAGAATCGTTATTGAGAAATATCAGTAAAAAATATTTAGGAGATATATATGTCAAAATTAATTCTAAGAATTAATAACATGCGCCAAAAACAGGCATACTGTGCAAACACATGTACACTTCTCAGTTGAATGGTTGTTTATAAGAATACATACATGTGTGATACCCATGTATCATGTATGGTAGTGATTCTCTTAGTATCAGAGCGTAATAAACCTATTATAAAGAATAACAAATTTAAAAACACATAATATTGTGTTTTATATCTGATGCACATAATTAATTATTAACTTAATATATTGTAAATTATTTTTATGCACTATATCTTTATTATTTTGCACAGATCTTCTATAAGTAATCTTAGATACCTCCTACTATATTAACATACTGTTGTTTCTGATTGCATAACCCTTGCACATGGTGTTGGCAACACTAATAGAAGGTTAGTATTTTTTTTATTTGTATATGTTATTATATATGTATTAATATTTTAAAACTATATGGGATATAATTGCTGTTATTCACTGGGGCTTATCATCTTCACTAATCACCAATATTCTTTTATCACGTGTATATTTATTCCCTCGTCTATATATACCAACTACCAACTGTCTTTTGCTTACACTTCTGTACATTTCTTGAGCGAGAAAATAGAAGATAGCTACTCGCTGAATCATCAGCCGTGGGTCACCTGTCTTACTTCATAATTAATTCTAATTAATTAAGATGCGATTCCACCAGTGTGCGGCACTGTAACGCACAGTTAGGGAATGCAATCTCGTTCTCGCGAGATCTCGGCCCTTTTTTGCGAGATTGAATCTCGGCGAAAAATGGGCGAGATCTCGCGAGATTAACGAGATTGTTTACAAGCATTAAAACATTGTGTTGAAATTGCGACAGAGCGCGAATTGACATGGAGCCAGGGTGAACACCTCTAAAATAAACTAAACTAAACAAAAAATGCCTAATTGTAGACAAGAAATTCCACAATGCCTTCAGGGAATTGGAGCAAATCAAATACATTATGTACTGTAAAGTTACTATCAAAATTATTCTTGATAATGGCGTATGAGGTAAACTGTACAAGGATTCAACTTGATTTGTTAGTTAATCTGTATCTTCTAATAGATCCCTCAGTGGGTAAAGTTTTCTTTAATTTATAATAGTCTCTCAGTCATTAGACTGAGAGACTATTATACTCAACTCAACTTTGTTAATGAATTTGTTACTTCTGTTTTAACTTATTGTTGTTTTGTTATAAAAAAAAACAGATTTATCTTCTTCTTCTTATATATAAAATTTTCACAATGTTAGTTACCATACTCCTCCGAAACGGTTTGACCGATTGTAACGAAATTTTGTATGCATATTCAGTAGGTCTGAGAATCGGCTACTATCTATTTTTCATACCCCTAAGCGATAAGGGTTGTTCACCCTTAACATTATTTTTTTAATTTATGGACAAAATTTTTTGTTTTTATTTTTCTATAATGTGGCATTAAAACATACATACAACCCTAAATTTTAACCCTTTTATCACCAATCCCTATTTTTTAATAGTAATTTTCATAGAAATAATTTATATGGCATAACAACGTTTGCGGGGTCAGCTAGTATAAAGTTAGAAGAGAAAAAAGAATTGTTTATTTTATTTCCAATTTGATAAATGTTACGAAAAATTTGACAGATGCGTCTAACATCTAGCAAATGTAAAAAATACCTAAAACTTTATTGAAAAAAATCGTAAAAATTAATTTATATTTCAAAATATCTTGAATTCTCATTGCTTTTTCCACATTTATTCAAATATAATGATTATTTGCAAAAACAAACACCCAAAACTGCCAATCTCGCGAGATCTCGAAATTGGCGAGATATTTATAAACTCGCGAGATCTCGCCTGAGCCCCAATCTCGCGAGATTGCATTCCCTACGCACAGTATACCTACAACACAAATGTTCACGCTGGTCGATTCACTCAGGAAAACAATAACAATTGTGCGCGAACATTTTAGAATTGTTCGCGCACACGTGTTGGTATACTTTTTTGCGCATTGGTACTCGTAGATGTGTGCAGTGGACTCGCGTCGATACGTACACGCTTGTTATTCGCGCACTCATTCTTGTCACCGCTTGCAATGTTTGTGAACAAATGTGCTGCATACGATTTTGGTGGTATCGTACCATTTCTTTCTTTCGTATAAATTTAATGTAATCGTTGATCAACGTTTCCACAGCACGGGCATGGCGAAGACCCTAGTGCTGATCTACCGCGAGAACGGCGTCCTCAAGGGGCTGTACCGCGGCATGAGCGTCAACTACATCCGCGCCATTCCCATGGTAGCCACCTCCTTCTCCGTGTACGAGCTCATGAAGCAGCTGCTGAACCTCGACACCGGGATGAAGGTCTCCTAGGGCGACGGGTGATAGGTGCCAAGTAGGGGATAGGACTGAGAGATAATAATAATAAAACAATAATAATAAACGCTAACACACTCATACCCCCGCAGTAGGTTACCACGTACCTGTGTCACCCGGCATGGACTACACATAATATAACACATTACAATTACACCCATGACCCGAGTACAAATATTTATCTGCCACATAAATATCTGCCCCGGCCGGGAATCGAACCCGGGACTCCTCGCGTCGCAGGCAGGGTCGCTACCAACTAGGCTACAGGGTCGTCGAAATACTGGTCGTTGAAATGTGGGGGAAAGTTTGATGACTGTCTCCTAGGCGGAATTTTACGGGGGCAGGTAGGGGCGCTATAGGGAAGAGATGTGGGGGAAGTTTTTAATAGGCTGTCTATCAGGTATCCTTACTCCTTAGTTAGTTGGGTGGAAACTGTCTTAACTCAGTTGCAGTGATTAATTTAAAATCAATTATAATCTATTTATTTTTAATGCAATTTAATTTATTGAATTTCGATCCAAAATGATTGATCGATTAGAAAATTGTTTGTAAAATATTATTGTGAGTAGAAAATAATGCAATTATGGCATGAATGCGACGATATTTAATTAAAATGGACATGCTCCTTTTTTATTTCCATAAAAATGAAAAGAATAGGATTTAACATTAATGGCCAATTCCTATGTATTTACTGATGTTTAATTTTTACAGTAACTTAGTTTTTAGAAACGACAGGTTCAATTTCATGGGTAGAATATGTATCTACCTTTGTTTATTGAAACACAATTATGCAATACTGTATCTAATATCGCCCCTAAGGGATGAATATGTTATACACACCGGCTAGCGCAGTATTCGGATTTTATAACGTAATAAGTTACGAATTGTGGTTCAGTTGGAAGATATTGTCCTTCTAATTAGCTTTTAATTTGTACCCACAGTACATTAAGCACTTGGGTCTGTTATAGAATAAGTGAACAATATTTTACGAGGCAACCCAGTGTTTAAGACTTTATTGTTTGGTGGAGGAAGGACAATGTGCATCTAGTTAATTTATCGGTTCGGAATTAATTAAAAACTACATATAAGAAGCTAATATGGATGTAGGACATGGGTTCAATTCCCTTAAAAATACAATTCATTTATAATTTTATAAGGAATGAAATGGACATGTGAATAAAAATATTCTATACCGTAATAATTATAATTATGTAATGAAGAATGAAGTGAAGAAAACTTTTTATAAGGATATTTAAGTCAAGCTTTATTTATTTGTTAGGTAGTTCTGCGCTCAATTCAACATAATTTATTTCTAATTTGCAATATTTGCATTTTGATTTTAATTGTTTATATATTGTATGATCAACTTTGTTGTATTATGAATAATTATTGTAATATTACCTCAGTAATATAAATGTAGCAAACTTCTGGATGTATATTTTCTTAATGCTAAATGACTGAATTGTATAAATACAATTTTATATAGTAATTTAAGTGCAATAACATAAGAATAATGTTGTAACTCTGTAACAAAGAACCCATGACAAACAGAACAAATCGAGGTCGCTATGACTGAATGTGCCTTAGCATTATGTATAACTACCCTCTTTATAACTGTTCCACTCCAGTTGTATTACCGTTAAATATGTAAAATGTAATTCGCTATTGACATTTTTTTTGTCTTGCAATAAAAATTGAATGGTTCAATTGAATCAATGATACATACCTACTCATACCCTGTACTGTAAAAGATTTTAAGAATTTGATTTATTTAACTTTGTCACCTATAAAACTCCCCGAGGATATGTTATTACCACTACCCTATAATCAATTTATTACGAGCGCTCAACATTCAATTTTGCAAAAGCAAAAACTTAAGGTACTCGCCTCAATCCTCGCCGTCAATCTACAATGAACCTTAATGACAGGGGCGGAAAGTTGAATGTGTGGCTTACAATTGAGACGAATTTCAGATCTTACGCGAACGAAGCAGTTTTATAAATAAGGATTATTAGGGCAATCCCTCACCTGCTGAAGCGTTACACGCATTTTTGACATCACTTGCGTATCAAATGAATTCTGTACTTCTGCAATTCAATACACTGAATCATAGTTATATTGGTCATCTCAGGCTTGTCAGGTATTTCGCTTGTAGATGAAATTCTTCACTTTAGTTTCCAGTAGTAATGTAGTCAATTTTGATTAATTGCGACACTATTATTTATGTTGTTTTTATATTGTTTTACTGTACCAGGGAAACATAGATATTATTTTATTTTTGAGGTTGTTTACACAAAATTGGGTTAAACTTATGTGCGATTGCTAGGTCCTATTTATTAATTGGATAATTTAAGTGTTACCAAAAGCTTATTGTATTCAAGCTGTTGAATAGTTAATTATGATTATTTCACAAGTATCATGATTCCAACCAGCTTGGTTTGAAATATGATGTAATGTATTTTTATTATAAGATTCCTGTAAAAAGAAAACAAATATATATTTTTCCTATGTCTAGTCTTTTTGATTGCTTTCATCCCTATCTTTCGGTACTTTGCAGTAAATAAATTTAACAATAATAATTGTAAACAGAAGTAGTTTCACTTATATTTTTAAATATCTTCTTAATCACTGTATGAATTGGACCTTAACACAGATTTCTTATTGCCAAATTTATGCCTTATCATGTTTTAATATCAAAGCTGTCGCACCTGTGCCTTACCTACAACATCTTTACCTGGTTGAGTCCACCATTGAAGCTATTTTCAAGTATTATAGAGCAGAGCAGCTTCAGTAGACTGATGAAATAAGGTAGGATTAACGTTACTATAATAGACCGAGACTGAAGATCGAGTTTTATTCGTTTATTCCCACTTGTCCTGTTGAGTAGTCCTGTTAAAAAATTCCCACTTGTCCTGTTCACAAGATTAGTGAGAAAAAATATCCACAAGTCCTGTGAATATGAGTAACAGGACTGGTGGGGAAAAATCCCACTAGCTCTGTGTCACTTATAAGTATATTAAGTACCTGACCGGGAAAACGTTGTTCTACACCTATTTTTTTTGTTTTAGATTAGGTATCTCTGTGGGTCGATGTTGAAGTCGGTCCCTTTTTTTGTAAAAATAATTTTTAAACAATTAAAATATTTTCATCTTTTGAACTGCGTTTTATTGGTAAAATATTTGACTTAACCTGACAACAATATGATTCAGAAAGAAGAAAGAAATAAAGAAAACATTTATTCTGAGTACAATACCCGAAAAGGGTTAGACTCGGTGCGACGGGTGATTCCTCGTGGTCCAACTATTTAGTCCAACTATGACGTCACAGTTGGACCACGAGGAATAGGTCGTCCTCGTGGTCCATCTGCCAATTAAGTGATTTGACAGCTGTCATCCGAAATGTAGGTCTCAACCCATAGAGATAGGAATATACTTAGATAGAGACGCCCTAATCCTTAACCTCATATGAAATTAGCTGGTTGGTGTGTAGCAGGCCGGCCATTTTTTATTCACCCTTACAAATGACATCTTATGTCAAACAAAATAGTTAATAAACCCAAAACTATAAAACATATTAAAATAGGCATTGATAGGAGGTGTTGTGGTGTCTTTTAAGTAAAACAAAAACATTAAAACACAATGAGGTGTGGTATACTACAATGCGGAGCCAGGAAAAATAAATTCACCCAAAATTAACTTTACACAAGTGAGTATCAGTTTTCGTTGTTTGTTGAATATCTGAATGATATTGATATATTGTTTTTGCTACATGTAGATCTGTGCGAGGATTACGTAGGCCTGTTAATGTTTCGTTGGGTTTTTACATCATTATTTTATATATTTGAGTAGCCGGTTTGTTTACATTTCAATGACACTTAGGGTAGAAAGTGTTAAAATATCGATTTTCGATATATCGATAATTTAAAATGACGCTGAAGAAAGTTGAAATAATTGTTTTTATTCAATAGATTACCTTCAAATAAATCGTTAAAAAAGAATTGGCTAGAAATAATTGTTCCAGAAAACATAAACCATCGTCTTGTTGAAGTATTTTTTTGTAAAAAGCAATTATAATTATTCCTCTGTTATCTTATCTGCCCAAAGCTTATCTTGAAGAATTCACTAGTTAGCGATACGATCGCTTTTTGTGCCCAATTAATAAATATGCTAGAATACTTTTATTTGTATTTTTGTAATTATGCTGTACATTATATAGCCTTAAACAAATAAATTAAAATTTGTGTACATAGACACATGTTTTTTATTTACATTTCGGTCCCATTTCCACAATATTAATGCACTAAGGGTTATTACACAATCATGGGTGATCAGAAGAAAATTGTCAGTCATATCACACAGCAGTACTATCTTCACCCTTAGCTTTTATTGAATAAACTCTAAAATTAAATTCATCGTAGTGCTACATATGACTTATTTATTTATGTAAGTATCTATAGCGATTTTTCTGGATTCAGCGGGTACATTCAGAATCAGCAAAAGTGGCATTGTTAGGTAGTAGGCGGACTGGTTAATGGAAGGATTGATTTTTAATATTGGATATAAAACTTAACATAACTTCAAGCCTGTATATACCTAGTTATATACAATACAGCCAAATAGAGATATAAGTATTTTACTTCCGATGGTTAAACTTCGGTTATGGAACTCTATTTTGATAATTTTACATTATGCATATAATAAATAAAGGCCTTAACTACCTAAATTTCCTAACTGGAATAAGACAAATAGTTTGGCGGCTGTGTTAAGCAAGAGGGTGGTACCTAATTAACTGGCAGAGTTTAAAACACTATCTCTGAGATCGTCTAAAAAGGGGGATCAGTCGTTGTGTCCTCGATTGTTGTTCAGCAGATCATCATGATAGCTGGTTTTTACAAAATATTTTTGGTTGACATGACATGACAAGTTCATCGCAGTAGGTATCAAAATTAATATTAATATCGCTGAGAAGACGAACGACATGTATTATTGCTGTTATATCGTTAGTCATTAAACTAAATATCGATAGTGTTTCCGTCCACGTAGTGCGCACAACACTAGTAGAATCGGCCATATTTTATTCACTAAAATTTTGACAGGCATTGTCAGGCTCGCTATTTTTGCTTTAGTGTCTAATCCATAGTCCTTATAGATCAATGTCTCAACCAGTGGCGATTCCTGGTGTTTATAATTGGGGTGGCTCCAGCTTTTGTTATATAGGGTGTAGTGTTAAGTGCGCATAACCGGAAAACCATTTCTTCAGACAGACAATCTAACAAACTTGCAGTCTTTCATTAAGGAACCTACTTTGAAATCGCAAATAATTGCTTTTTACAAAAAAAAATAACCGACTTCAATCTTGATAAGTAGAGATAACTCAAAAACTACTCGCCAGATGGCGCTCAATTCAACATGTAAGTGTAAAGTTCTCGTCGCTACAAATTAATCAAGCCCAAACACTAGATAACTGCAGTAAATCGTTGAGGAGTTCCCTCGACTGTCTTTCGGCTTCATCAGATCGACTCCAGATCTTCATGAAATAGTAGCGCTTTAATGTACTTATGGTAACATGAACAAACACACTAGTTGTCCATACAATTTTCAAAAGTTCCCCTCGATTTCCCTGAGATGCCATCATCAGATCCTGGTGTCCTTATCACCGGACCCCACTGCGGATATCTACTTTAGAATAAAAAAAGAATTATCAAAATCGGTCTATAAACGACGAAATAATCGCTGAACGTTCATAAAAAAAGCATATATACGGTCGAATTGAGAACCTCCTTCTTTTTTGAATTCGGTTAAAAAGAAATTTCATACAATTTGACATTTTTATTTTTGTATGAAATAGCTGATGTTTTTTCGCGATTTTAGGGTTGGTCCCATAGTGAAAGTCCATTTTCCACTATCAAACGGCAAACGATCTCGTCGTGAAAGGTCTTTCTAAAAGTTCTTGTATCACAGATTTTATTGAATCACTCATAATTTCATGTCATTTCATTATAAACTAATTACCTACTAAATAAAAAGTAAATTAAATCAATAGAAAGATAGAAACCGTAATCACAAATCTACACTATCACGAAAAACATGCGAAAACTCGTTAGGTAATGCGCCATTCCCAGCGCCAGACCCGCGTATCAAACTCAGTGATACGCTGATACCACAGTATAATTTTACTATGGTGATACTAAGCGATCGAAGAGGCGCGGGCGGCCGCGGGCCAACGACTTTGTACGGACTATGCATGCGCTAGCAGAAGCGCATGCCTCGGCCGCGCTCGGCGCCGCGAAGACAATATGTAATTATTGTACTTTGGTCTAAATAATTAGGTTGTAAATATATGATTTTTTACATTTTATTTAATGTTTAAAAATTATGGTATGGCGGCGCCATACGCGCCAACTTAGAGAAATCGCCACTGGTCTCAACCAGACCCGTTGCCGGGATATCTCGGTTCGAAGTTTGACAGCTGTCATCCGAAATGTAGGTCTCAACCAGACCTACAACTTTCCCAAAGACACCAGTGCTCCAGGAGCAGCCGTTGCCGGGATATCTCGGTTCGAAGTTTGACAGCTGTCATTGGAAATGTAGGTCTTGACGAGACCTACAACTTTCCCAAAGACACCTGTGCTCCAGGAAACTATTTTTAACAAGAAACCTGTTCTTGTAACTGATTAATTAGTTTTCATCATAATCACACACACACCCTAAGTTTTATTTTTGTTGTAAGTATAATGTTATCGTCAATTAGATAGATGCCTTATTATTTTATTCTCTACTATGGAGAAAGCAATGTACAGCGAATTAAAATTAAATAGTTGGACCACGAGGAATCCCCGGTGCGACACGCACCGATTTTCAGTCTAAATCGTGTGTCAAGCATAGTCTTCCAAATAACAGAACAGAACTAGTGGGTTTTTCCCACCATAATATAATACATGACAAGTAGCAATCGGGTGTCAAGCATAGTCTTACACCTAACAGGACAAGTGGGAAAAAAATTCCCACTTGTCCTGTCAACAGGACTACTCAACAGGACAAGTGGGAATAAACGGTTTTATTCAGCGGGAACATACCCTAAGGGTGCGGTTCCACTGAGGCGGAGCGGAGCGGAGCAGTGCGCGATTCACCAATCACATGGCTTGAAATCCGCACGAAGCGCATTGAGCTGGGATTTCAAGCCATGTGATTGGTGAATCGCGCACTGCTCCGCTCCGCTCCGCCTCAGTGGAACCGCACCCTTAGGCAAGGATTTCCATGCACAGATCCCTAGGGTATATTTTTCCCCCTCCAAGATCCCCAAGGGAACCAGCAGGATATTAAAATGTACTAATGGGCTCCCTTGGATGGTGGAGTCAAGAAACCTAGTAAAATAATAAATTCTAGGTCATATAATATGTACCTTACCTTACTGACATCTAGTGATGTCAATTTTTCAGCTTTTTTTTCTGCATGTTTATAGTCATTATCTTTCTAATGGGAGGGAAATCAGCAGTATTTACAAATCCAGATGGAGCCCTTAGATTCTGAAGGGGAACCACTACTACTTATAAATCCTTATGGACCCCACTAGGGGAACCGAAAAGGGAAACTAACAGACCTAAAGGGCAGATTGAGGTAAAATATGAAGACTACTCAAATGGGTCTCCTCAAAAGCAAGAAAGCCTCATCAAACGGCGTCACACGATTATTCCCCAGTTCAACCCGTGTATAGCATTCTTTTTTAGCTAAAGCGACAGTTCTGCTACATTGTGTAAACCAAAATGGAACGTTTGCACTCAAACCTGACCTGTGTTAATAAACAAAGATTGGCGTCATTAGACCTATTACATCTAGGTGGACCAATCATAATAATTTTAATTAATTTCGTCCATTGCAAAAAATTAAGAATCTCAAATTATTTAATATGTAGCTTCTATGAATTGTCGATAGAATTACTTATTTAATAACTAAAGGTAATAAAACCTGCATTTAAATTACATAATACTTCCTTAAACTTCTAATGTGTGAAATAAAAGACAAATAATACTGAAATCGTGAGTTGACCTCAGATCTCACGGCAAACAATTTTCTAGTAAAATATAAACATCGAATAGTGGGATGCAAAGAAACAATATCATATTTTATTATAATTAATTTTATTATCTAATTCCTATCAACGGGCATAGTACAGAGTTGTAAGAATAAATTGTTTTTAAACCGTTCTTTTATATTTAGTTTATTGCCATTGCTGTATAGTGTTTCAAGTTTGAATATCATATACAATACATAGCATAACCAGACACTCCGTTCGCTCCTCGTCACATTCGCTCCACACTTCATATATAAAAGATCTTACACGCTCGTTAATTTCTTCTCGAAATGTATAACAACTATGCATTTTGCCAGGAAGCCTTAATTAAATTTTGAGCTTCGATTGCGTGAAATAATGCTAGCAAAAGCCGTAAAATCAATCAACCTTACGCAACGTCACGAGTTAAAACCATAATTCATTTCACACAAGTGAAGCTCACTTTTTTACATTTTTTTTGTGTTTTTAGGGTATATTTTATTAATGATTACCTATAACTTACATACTTAATACTTAGATCAACGCAACGTGTGGCTTCAGGTGTCATTGGTGGGTAAAGTCTTTGTATAAATTAGTACACACGTTTCTGTTATCGAATTGCAAGTGCAGAAAAATTATTGCTTTTGGAAATGTTGTTCCTACGCGACTTCACATGCCAGGGGTTGCCTTAAAATTAACGATGGCACTGACAAAAGAAACAATTCAATGAAAAAAATCTAAGTGACCTTTTATTGCATGGAATTACTTCTGTCAGTATAAGTTTACATTTTCGGGAAGGTTTCGCTAATTCAAGAATCGATATTACTAAAATCACCAAGTATATGATAAAATTAAAATATTTAATAGCCACAACTAAATTCTGTTATACCTAAGATGTTCATAGATCCGTTTAATTTAAAAACATCCCGATTTTAATTTTTCAATAATGTTAATATTTCATATAAAATACTTTTATTATTATTTTCGTTAACTACCTTCTCTTTAAATATTATGCGAGAGTACATTTGGGGAACATCCAATCTTGTAACAGTAATATCCTATGAAACGCCTCGACCTTTAGGTATTTACATTTTACCTAAAATAATAATGAAAAAATATAATAAAAAAAACTATTAAAGCTCCACTCTTGTGAATCACTTTATTCCATGTTAGACAGGTACTGTGGCACAAGAACAGGAGAATTTAGAAACCTAACCTCGAAATTAACGACTCGGACATTTTATAACAGAATGGCCGCGCATTTCACTCTATATTTATCTAAATACTCTCTCCAGACTTCACTCCACGGGCGTACACCATAAGTTACGTTAATATTTGACATAAATCTACGCCATTCTGTCATAAAAATAAATGCACACTATAAATTGTTCAGAGAAAACGCACGCCGACGAACGTTGCGCCCCGTCGACGCGCCTTCGCATTTGCTCGAAACGAACGCAAACCAGTTATCGTACATAAAATACATATAAAACTGAAGTCCATTTCAAATAGATCAACTTGTAAAGGTAAAAACTAAAGATATATAAAATGGGACTTTACAATTTCCGATCTACGCAACGTACTCAAAATAGTATTGTTAGTCGCGCACGACAAGAGTACGCGCAGTTATCACGCGGTGAACGCGTGATATAGTTACCGAGAACATTATGGCGGTATGTCCATTCGGTGCCAACAGAGGACGGTGAATACGGTGGCGGAAATAAAACTACCGTGTTAGCAAACGTACGCCGTTTAATGAGGTCTAAGTGTCTTTGATACATCGAAAGTTACACATACAGTAGTAAAGCCGGTCGCGCCGTCGGCCGCCCGCAATGAACATACCGGCATACCGCGAGCACCGGCCGCCCCGCCCCCCGCACACCTCACCTCTACCCACCCCACCCCTTACCGTAGACAAAGAACGCTATGGACGCATTGCATCTGCCCTGAGCTACCTTATGGTAAGTAGTCACCATCGTCCCCACCTGCATCATTACTGACTGTGCGGCGCTTCTTGGTTATAATATGTAAAACGAAACGTTAATTATTACAGTTTGGTAAGATATTTACGAGCAACTTTCAACTGTGCTTTACAGCTCAAAATAACAAGTTAAAAACAAAACCACTTATGAAGGCATTGCAGTACTGCGTTTATAAGTATGTATTTATTAGTTTTATGGCATGTTATGTTCATTTGGTGGAAAGCCAATTAGTAAACGGCCTTCTATAGGATTCTCTGTCTATGGTGCGACTGTGTCTCTCTGAACATAGCAATTTGCAGTCTACCCTGGGATGGCTCTCGAGAAACAATCTAAACAAATGGTACTACTAAGTTTGAGATTATGTACTGTGATTAATTACAATAAGATTTTAATTCTTTAGTTATTCAGTTTTCCATGTTACGTAGTACGTTTTTTAAAACACATACCCCTAGCTTTTTCTCGTATTCAAGGTTTTTGGACGAAAAATATTTCTTTTATTTGACCGCCCTATAAATCACCAACTTGTTTATTACCATCATCATGTTATATATTATGTATCTAATTGATAAATAAGTGATATAAATGAAACGTGAACAATATAAATAATAAATAAGCAGCGAAATTAATGTCACAAATACCTAGTAGCTAACTTTGGCAGCCACATTACCTTTCTGTGCACGTTTAGTGCAAGGGTTCCCATCAATAAAAGATAAGCACAAAATTATTAGAATGAGCTTTGTAAAAATTGAGCTAAGATTTTTCTGATTTTTTTTTTTCATCTTTAATTTGAGATCTATACGGTCGTAAGTCAGCTTTATAATTAAATTTATCGATTTCCGTATCAGTGACTGTATTATGGCCCTATAGATCTCAAACTCGTTGATAGATCCGAAAACACCTGACTCAATTTCTACAAATAACTCATTTTAACTATTTAAGATGTATGAAAATTAAAATAAAATTCTCAAACAATGCGAGTTCCATATATGGCGTCAACATTATAACGAGAGTGTGCACAAAAGATTTCGTTCTTGTTCGTTTATTTCCAGATGACCGGTTTCATGCTATGTTCAGAGCAGCACAGATACAATATGCGATTCAAGTCGCATCTATCCCGAAGAGTAAAAATATCCAGATAGCCCACTATCCCTCGCGACACACTGCAACCCGTTACAAACAATTTATCGATATCTCATACAAGCTTCTAGTTAAAACGAAGCGTGCATAGTTTGGGACACCGCACCGCCCGTTGACGCACGAACGTACAACTTAAAATAAATACATATACGTGTATATAGACGAACCCGTTCAACGTACGATTAGATCACATCTAGTCACACATTAAAAGAAATGTCTGTGCAACTCGTGAGCTTAACTAAAAGGAATCGAACTAACTGGCATGAGTTTAAACTGGGGTGAATCGCTGCGACGGAACGATTGTGGTCGGTTTGTCAAAGTAACATACAACACATAATGTTATATGTATGAAAAATTAATGCAACACGAAACCAATTAGGAAAGTTATTACAGAGCATGTCATACTAACTAAAAACAGATTATTGCCATGTGACACATATGACATTCCCGTGAAGATCAAACCGGAGCATAATCGTCCAATCGCCGCGTAATACGCAAGCACTGTCGACGAGTGCGGCCGCGGGGCTCCGTACGGGCGGCGACACAGCGGTGGCTCCGCTCGCGAGCGCAGCGGGCGGCGAGGCGGCGAGACTTGGCGACCGGGTGTCCGATGGCCGGTCTCGGTGGTAGCAGTCTCCGCAGGTAGCATGATGGTGGTCGTCTCCGCAGACGGTAGCAAGACGGTGGTGGTCTCCGCAGACGGTAGCATGATGGTGGTCGTCTCCGCAGGTAGCATGATGGTGGTCTCCGCAGACGGTAGCGTGATGGTCTCCGGCGACGTGTAGCGAGCCAGGGCGGGCGGGGCGGCGGCGGGGCGGCGGTGGGCTCCGGCTCCACATGCGCCTCCACTGCAACAGAACACACATACTTTAAACGAGGATTCATCTTTGTAAACTAAATAATAATTATAAATGAGGCCATATTTTGCGAATCTCCATTATTATAGATGAAAGGTTTATCTACTTTACAACAATCCACGAGCAAACTCGTATTGTATTGTGGAGGAAAAGGGGAGATCTCTCGCCAGGCGATGGCACTGCCTGGGGACCGCGGTGCGAATGTTAACTTCGGACCATTTGTATATTATATAGTTTGATTCTCTGGAAACTTTGATAGCGCGCTTCAGGACACTTCTTCTGACTGGCTAGTTCGGTATGACGGGTATGACGTTGTTTATTGCACTCGTTGCTTGTGGTTAAATATAGTTGTAATAGCGACCTCGCCATCATTATCGTAGCGCGTGGTTACGTTCTCACGCCAAAAGGACCGCAAAATACGCACCTAGCCAGCTACGCTTACATAAATGAGTCCTTACACGCGCCGTGATTACTCACATCCACAGACATCAGTAACAGACCAACAGCTTACAGTATATTATCTAACCGCTATATTATACAAGGGACACTCACATGCAGCCTACATGAAGTAATCCGGCGTCCGCCGCGTCACGTGCGGCTCGCCGCGCCGCGGGGCCGGGTCGAACTGAAGGCTGAGGACAGACAGACAAACGTTACTATACGTATACACAATACACATGACGCGAAGATCAATGCTAAGGTCATAAAACTTCAATATCCACGGGCGACTCGAAACCGAGTAATCTATTGTCTTGTTGAACAAGACAAATCGTCATCACTTTGCGCTGCTAATCATTCCGAAGTAAATGTTATTGCATGTATGCTGTATTTAAATGATGTAAATACTTAGGAATTCATTTAAAATGTTACAAACTATAAGTAATAAGTTTGCTAGTCAAAGTTAAAACGCATGTTATTGTATTATTAAAAACTGGTTTGAAAAAACGACCTTTACTCGGTGTGTCAATTCACCAGACATATAGAACTAATCTCATCTATACTTATAATAAATCTGTAGAGAGGTCAATTCTGTACATTAAATATATTTCCAAAATAACTATCAGGGGGTGATTAGGGATCGATACTGATGCCAAAAATGCAATCAGTAAAATTTTTGTCTGTCTGTCTGTCTGTCTGTCTGTCTGATGTATAACCGTTATAGCAGTGGTGCCCAAACGGTCGATCGCGATCGACCGGTCGATCGCGAGAGGTTTCACGGTCGATCTTAGAAGTTAAGCCAGTACAAGATTTTATTTTCGAAAATTTATAAATTACCTACTTACTGAGCATGCATCTACGCCATCTACATCTCGTTAATTTTCCGCCACAAGAAAAATATACTTAACTTGACCTTTATTTATTTTCTTTTCTAATAATATTTTTTATGTACAAATGTGTGTACAGAGTAAGAAACTATGTAAAACTGTTTGATTATAATCATATTATAAATCTAATCATTAATAATTACTTATTATTACAACATAAAATAAAAGATAATAAAAAAAATACATAAAAATAAATCTGTCGATCTTAAACCCTTAACTTTTTCTCAAGTCGATCTTCACAGCAAAAAGTTTGGGCACCACTGCGTTATAGAAACAAAAACTACTCGACGGATTGTAACGAAACTTGGTACAATTATTTTTCATACTCCCGCGCTGGTTATAGTATACTTTTCATCACGCTACAATCAATAGGAGCAGAGCAGTGAAGGGAAATGTTGGGGAAACGGGAGAAGTTACTCCATTTTTTAAGCTTCCGTCGCGTGTGCAACCTTAATGGTTAAAGCTACACAGAAATCATGTATGACGGAAATGTTCTCCTTAAAATTATATAAAAAATATTCCACGACAGCATAATATATGTCTATCTTTTATGGTTGACTCACAATAACACGTGTAACTCCCGATAGCTTAGCAGTTCGAAGCTTTCTGATTAAGTATACCTATATTTTATCTACTCTTACGTTTATGACACTTAAGTGGGTGAAATAAAGGGGTGAAGTTTAAACGAAATTCACGCGGGCGAAGCCGCTGGCAAAAGCTAGTTGAATATGAATTAATCTGGAATAGTATACTCACAATGAATACTTAAGCGCATCATCCAATTCCATTATGGCTGCTTGATTACCACATCTGTAAAGAAATGTATAATTAGTATTAAAAATTCATTATATTTTACCTCAAATACAAGTTTTATTGTTGTATTGTCACATTCATTCCATACATGTTCCAAGTTGCAAGATAAATGTGCTCCAAATTTCATAAATATGACAAACTAAAAGTCATAGAACACAAAAATCGTGAGTACCCATTACACCAAAAAATCAAAACATTAAATTATACTCGTTCACCCAAGCCAAATCAAGTCAAAGTCTAAGCCCACTCACCTATAGCAGTAGTTGGGCGCTGAGAATATAGTGACGACGTTCCGGTCGTGGCACCAGTTGTAGCCCTCCATGACGAGCTGGTGCGCGCGCGACACCAGCGTCAGCCCGTTGCTGTGGTTGAACGTCTCCGAGATGTCCTGGCCGAACGTGTAGCCCGCGCCGCGCGGTGATATGCCCCATCCGCCTCTGTACCACAAACGATAAATACAAATAAATAAACAGATAATCTGGTTGTTGTAACCATATGACCTGGATTGCTTACTTATACATTAATTATTTTTTTCATGGATTTAACAAAGCAAACGTGTATAATCACAATCACCATTGCGCTGCCGCCCATGACAACAACATTATTAGATTACATAAGATTCTTGGCCCTGGGCAGTCAACAGCGGTTGCAGAGATGTTTTAAATTTGAATCACTTACAATACCTTCTAACATTATTGATACAAACAACGAGGTTTTTGTAAAAATATCTCTAAACCGGGACTGAAAATATGATTATAACATTACATTTAAGAAAGACTTTATCAATCATAAACAAGACACATAATTAACCTGTGATTCATATTTTCCTCAACATTATTTAATTAATGATACATTCGGTGGTTTCCCTGACAAAATCACTACTACATAAATGTAACCTGATCACAAATCAAGAGGAAAGGAAAACTGAACATTTTATTAACGTGGTGATTCACCTAAATTGACCGATAAAATTATAATAATTAATATTTCAATGAAATCACACAGCTGTTAACTTCTGATAAGTGAAAAGAATAAAGGCCAATAAAAACACTGTTATATTAATTCCTGTGTTGCATGCAAGTGGCACACTGATAAATATCAGAATTCCGAAAACAAACTATTACTTCAATTCTTTAGGGGCTTCAACGGGAATCTAACACTGGACTCATTGCTAGACAAGCAAAGAAATTGTCGAGTGAATTACATTTGAGAAAAAAATATTATAGTTATATTATATTCAAATTAATCACAATAATTTACGCAACTACAAAAGTTGCAACAAGCTTCTTGAACAGGATTTCTCAACAATTACAAGTAAACAAATTTTAATAGTGATCTGGATATTACGTTGGTTGATAACATAGGGCTATCTCATATCTAATATCCTCTAATTTTGATACTATCAGCAAGCAATGTCTATCTTTTTTATCTATAAAATATTAGATCTGTTTAACATTCCAGGTTTAATGTGTGTAAATGTGTAATAGTTTAGATACCGTCATCCTAGAGTTTTCCAGTGCTATATTTTATGCATAGCATCATAAACAAACAGAGCCAAGTGATAATGAAGAAAATCCCCTACACGTTTACAAATTATCGCTTCGCTCGGAACGATAATTGGTTCGCACGAGGATGCCACTAATCTGTGCTTATCTCTGACTCGATAGTAGCAATGACCGTGAAATTATTGCTGAACTTGATTTTGTCATCGACTGGTTAATGCGGAACTCTTAAACCTGATCCATCTTTTGTAATCAGTGGTATACATGCAACTCATTTAGGTGTTAGATTATATTAATTTTGATTAATCGATAAGCTTTTAAAGAGAGAAATGCGAAAATCACCAAAGAAAAAGGCAATGAAATATATATATCCGATGACATTTAAAATATTTTTCATACATACATACATTAGTAAGGCCAGTTTAAACTTTATAATAGAAATATCAATGCGTGTAACATTTTAATAAATACTGAACAGTAACTTTTATTTTTAAACCTGCTCTCACTAGCAAATGATAATTCATGGTCTGAATAAGAATGCATATCATTATACCATGCTGGCCTTCAAATGAGCCTTAAATTGCTTTTGAATTACTTAAGGAATTATATACATACATATTGTATACTTCTTTACCGATTCGCTATTATGTTATTTTTCTGGTAATCTTGTGTATCTTAACTTATCGTTGATAAGTCATACCTCTCTAGAGCGATAGGTCGCTTTCATTACAATCAACATTTTTTCTGTTTGTTTATAGTACAAAAGTGCGCTTTAAAATTATTCTCTTAAATTTCTGATACAAGCTTTCATATTTTTGCAATCGTTTTTTAATTATTGTATTAAGTATTTAGAGTGATATGTCGTCCTAACAATAATGGAGCCTTTGTATGTTTGTTTCACCTAATTATACAAGTGCACTTAAAACTACTACAGAATGACGACCAAGGCTTTGAAGAGATCAATATAAAATCAGTAAAGTTATTTCTAAACGCGCTAATCGTAATCGATAAATACTTGAATGCGACCGCGAGTTACCTGCGACGTAGACTGCTAATTTTAACCGAGTTTGACATTCTACTAATGCTTTATGCATACCTGCTATTTATAACATGAAACCTTTTTGAGGGTATTCAATACACGAACATAAATAAATATGCTTCATAATAACGAGAGCACCGTACGACATTTAAAATATACGCAGTAGGTGTAAAATTAAGTTCCATTGACAAGCACAAAAGGCTACCGTGTATTTATTTAAAATATTAATTTTAATTCGATTCATAAATTCATAAGTAGCTTTCTACAACAAAGTTGTCAACAGCAAATGCGTTTAAATAGGTATTCAGTGTCATTATGAAGGTTCATGTTCCATAGAGTCATCAGAGTTATCTTTGATGGATTGTTGTTTCAGAATTATTATAATGTTTTGCGACAAATAAAAAGCGAAAAGTAACTAAACGTCGTCTAGGACCAGAGTAACTCTGATGCAATTTAAAAGTCAGATCATTTTTAAAACCTAAACAGGAACTATTAGCAAAAACCTTTTCGACGATCCATGTGCACTAGACTCAAATAAAAGACAGTTTCTTACAAAGACTTGAAGACGGTCGTAATCTGGTTACAGGTTACAAGGGCAATGCCATCAGGAATAATAAAAAAAAGTAAACACATATCGATGGTAGGTATATGCTTTCATGCAAACAACACCTTACAATTATCCACCTGAGAATGCGATTAACCACCATTTGTAATACTAGAGTACCGCAAAATGACGCCTGATACAATCATCATCGCTACTTTGTTATCAAATGTTTACTTTTTATCTTGTATAAGTTAGCTCTTGACTACGATCCCACCTGATGTTAAATGGTAAAACGTACCAACTAACCTAGAAAAAACCTATGCACTCTTGGCCTGAAGACACCCACATTATAATTAAACGGAAACACCGACGCAGGCAATTTACTCCAGTCCTTCGTGGTACACATAATGAAGTTTACGTATAATAAAATCAAAAGGACCCACCTGTCATCAGGATCGCTCCAGAGCAGATCGCACATGGGTCCCTCGTGGGGCACCTCTTGCACGCGATCCAGCGCTCTGATGTGATCGAGTGTGTCGATCGAGGGACTGAGCCCGCCGTGCAGGCAGAATATCTGGCCGTCGACCAGCGCCGTCAGCGGCAGGAAGTCGAACAGGTCCGTGAAGTGTTTCCACACGGACGCGTTGCCGTATTTGCGCAGACACTCGTCGTAGAAGCCGTACACTTGCGTGATCTGACGGGACTCGTGGTTGCCGCGCAGGATCGTTATTCTCTCGCGGTATCTAACCTGCAATGTCACGTTTAATTTGTTATCTCTTCGTTACAGTATTCTATGTTGATGCAAAAAAAATGGAAATGCTGTAAGCCACAAGTAAGAAATGTTCACAAGAGCCGATACCCTGTAGTGATTTCAAAAGATAATGTATCAAATACAGTTAATTTAAACGCAGTACCTACAAATATGAGTATTTTCAAATTGACGTAGAATGTTTTTTTGATTCCGAAAGAAAAGTCATAGGGGTTGCAGGTGTTACAGCATTTCCGCTTTAATTGTACGTTCATATATTTCACACTTCGATATATTTAATGATCCAACTTAATGATACCTACAAATTATCACGACATTAACAGAATGTTTTGTCTGCATCTCAAGATAAAAGTAAACCGGATGCAATCATCACCATCGGGATATAAATAGCTTCAATGATAAATGATGAAGAACTACAAATAACAATCCAGTCCAATAAAATGCTCATTCAATGTTATTGTTCATACATTCGCCATCTAATTATAACTGGATGGTATTCCACGATCAACACGGATGCGGCGTACGGCATTACTGTTTACTTTTTACTATTGTGGAATTGATCGGCCTTGGAGCTCAGGTAGGTGATATCAAAACAAATTCAATGCTTTTGATATGAAACAGTTGATGTATTTTTATGTATAAGGTACGTTGGGGTAAGATCGGTGGTGGGGTAAGACCGTTGGAATCAAATAACTCACTATTTTGGCTTTATTTTTCAATGTTAGCCACACTGCGCGAAAGATAATTTTGTTACGCCCCACCCAGCAGTGGTCGCCAGTCGCTCCTGCAAGACGCACGTATGCTACATGCTTTTAAAGTTAACAAGGTAAATTTTCCAAAATTTTTGTCCATCCGGTCTTCCCCCTCAATTTTTTATTGAATATTGTAGCGAAAGTATAATGTATTTTATTATTATTTTGCCTAAATACTAAAATTTAAGCAGTGGTAATTAGATAGAACTAATTGATATCCGTCTAGTATCTCTGCAGGCTGAAATCCGGTGTTATCCTCCTCAGGCGAAGATCGGATAAAAATATCCGATCAGCGCCAAGTGATGAAATTTGTAGTGGTTGTCAAACTTTTATAATATATGATTAAAAACCAAGATAGATTATAATAACAAAAATCTGATTATAGAATAAGCAACGTAACTTGAAGTATCCTAATAGATTAAATGCATACATCGCTAACAAAATATATAATTTAGAACATCAAGAAAAATTAACAGCTATAATTATTAAATGTATGTGCTTATTAATAATAATAAAAATAATTCTTAAAGCTTAATAAATCTAATTTTCTACTAATGTACACGCTTATTTATTTTAAAAACTATTCTACCAATTCATAATTTGGCTCTAGTCTCCTTGGCTTCCCTTTATCACTCTCTCATATCCATAGTTTTACTTATATTTAAACACATAAATTTGCTTGAAATTACTACTTGTACCTATACGTACATAAAGAAGTAAGTAGTAAGTAAAGGTCATTCACTTTTAGCAATTTAACGACAATTCTATTAGAGACAAATGTCGAGAGAACCTAAACTTTGGGAACCATTAAATCGCCTAATTTTAAAATAAGGGGTAAGATCGGACAGCCCGAACGAAAAAGAGCGAAAAAAAAGTAATCATCTGGAACATCTATGTTCGTAGCCTTATATAGATTTCATTGATATCATATTAAAGCACATAAAAGATCGGATATATCCTTGTCATACACCTTATGTTCTTTGCAATAGAAACAGTTTTAAATTACTGTCCGAACTTCCCCCTTAATGACCAAATTGTGATTATACTCATAAAAAAGTATATCGAGTTTTTCTAAGCGTATAAATAATAAAATATTGAGAGTACGAAGAGAAATGCTATTTTAAATTATGCTATGTTTATTCATCATCCGTTTGCACTATATTTCATTGACATAGCACTTACTGAACTCACAAAATTTAAGTTTTTACAACATCCTTCGAATTTGTCGTAAATCCGTCCGGTATTACCCCAACGTACCTTACTCAAAGATTTCATATTATCATCATTATCATTAATCCAACTCATTAAAAAAATATTTGATTAGGACGCCTGCTTTGAGAGCAGAAATGTCCATCATAATGGTGATTGATACCGTTTATGACATCACGTAACCGTCAAAAAGGCAACATAAAAAAATCGGCCAAGTGTGAGGCGGACTAGCGCACGGAGAATGCAACATTGCAATTAATTTTACATAATATTTGGGAGGAAGTTCCTTATTTAAAAATATTATGTAGGTTTAGCAGTATAGTGATGACAAATACGATAGCGTCAGTTGGTTTCTTTATTTTACCGCAATTGTATGCTACTACTAGCGACATCTGGGGATGGAGCGACTGATAAGTTTATTAAAAAAAGAATCTTGTCATATGGTTTTAATTTTTAGAATATTTTTATTTTTAGCATTTGTTATTATGTACCTAATATCGGCCACTATAACAACGCAATCTATGAAAATTTTGTTATCTATTAATAGAATCTCGACCACCAATAATTTCTGTGAAATAATAGCAATTAGATCTCATTATAATATAATATATTCTTTTGAATTTAATTGAATGTAATTTCGAAGATCTCACGTGTGTTTATAATACCAGAAACCAAAAAAATCTGTATTCACTATCAGATCAGTAATAATTATACGCATGACGTAAAAACTTGTTTTGATACGTATTTAAACATCATACGAAACGTGTTTCAACATGCTTTTGATTAAATAAACTGTATTAGAGATTTCGTATCATATTGATTATTTAATTTACAATCAAGATAATCAAAATATGTCATTGATTTAGCTATCGCAATATCCACGTTTTGCGATTCGCCAATTTCATAGATGAAAACAAATAAAAATTACTGCTGTTTTTACCGAGATCATCTGTTTTTATCGAGTTTTTACAGAGACAAGGCATTGCTACCTAATGTGTTTACTCCGCTTAAGGATACTGGCCCCTTAGTATCCTCACAAAAAACTGGTCGATGTGATTTTGAATGGCCATAACTTTTTTACGCTGATTTTAGTCAGTAAAACGCCAAAAAATAAGTGAAGTTTATGACACTACATTAGTGAGAACCACATTAAAATCGGTTAAGCCATTTATGAGATTTACCAAGGTAAATATTGTGTTATGTTAACATTTTTTGTGGTCCCATTTTAGTTAGTAGGCCCGTAATAAGCTTTTTCATCCCACCTATTCGAAAAAGACGACTTGGTACGCCGTTAAGTGCGCCCAAAGTTGGTGTTTTCTATATGAAACTTTTAGCGGGCGGGAATGAGATTTTCGTCCTCTTTATTTAAATCTTTTCCGCGGAAAAGATCTTTTCCGCGCACTTTTTGAATTAATTGCGCCGCAATTATCTTTTCCGCGCAATTTTGAATTCAGTTCGGATTGTTAGAAATTCATGGTTTTATTTTGAAAAATGAGTTTTTTATGTGACTGTGAAAGTATAATTCCTGAATTTGAGGCGCCTTTTATTTTCTCATAGGGGGGGATGAAAAGTAGTGTATCACTCGGGAGCAAATATTTTTGGCTCGGGCGACGTACATTGAATCCCTCGCTACGTTAAGGATTCGACTAAAGAATCCCTCGCTACGCTCGGCATTCTACTCTAGAATCCCTCACTTCGCTCTGGATCCAAAAAAGCGCCCTCGCCGTAAAAATATTACTTTGCTCTCTTGTCATACAATCTACTATTTTTATACCTATATCTACCTATGTATGGACAACGATCCATCAAATTTTTATTACGTACAGTAGGTACAGATACTTCATTGTCTACAAACAAGAAGTTAAATAAGTGAAACAATTTAGAATATCATTGAAGAACTAGAATAGAACGTTGCAATTATTTTGCAATATTGAGACCGGCGATAGTCCAATCAGTCTCGCACAACATACTGCTATTGGTGGCATTGGTGCTATTACAAAACCCCAAGTTTTGCACGGTCAATATCATCGTCCCACTATCGGGCAGACAGAGGAAGAGTCAACGACGTAACTCGATTTAAAGAACCACAATCTCGTCGGTTTAATGAGCGTTGCATTGATAGGCGTGAAACAATGCAAAATTCGCCATTTATTATAACGCGACATGTACCTCTACCAATATAATAACAAGATCCCGACGTTTTGTTAGCAAATAAAAATATTCGGTATCAAACACAATGTCAAAACTTACCTACCCATCAATAACGATTAGATAGCTGCGTGATATTTATACTATGTGTATGTGGATGGCGCAATGGTTAACACGCCGGATCGCTGTTCCGAGGGTCCTGGGTTCGATTCCCAGCGAGGCGGATATTTAAAATGATGAGTTTGAATTTCCGTTCTCGGTCTGGGTGTGTGTCCTTGTCGTGTGTTGTCCATGGCACCCACGACACACGGAATCCTAGTGTGGGGCTATGAGTGTGAAGCGTTATTGATTTATTTATTTATTTTATTTATTTATTTATTTATTTCAGTGGGCGATCGATCGAGTTAAGAATGTTAAGATATTACGGGTGTGGTCAGTAACCTGATGGATAACAGGCAAAATTTTTGGTAAACACTCGCTTCGCAGGGCACGTATAGGCCTGCTAGATTATTTGAGAACAGTGCCCTGTAATCTACAGCTAACGATTTACTGAAAATGCTCATCAACTTAATGACATTTTTTTAAATAAATGTTTATACCGGGAATTTTTATTGATTTTTTTTTGTATTTGTGAACGAATTCAAATAAATGTCACCTACTTATTGAAATATTTGTCTACGGTCCAAGTAGAACGCATTGGTCTCGAACCATTTCAGAGAACAAACACTCTAAAATCCATTATTTTAAGGTCTGTTTGCTTTAACCAAAAATAGTTGCTACACCAAAAATATTCCCCTAATTTTATTCTGTTAAAACGTAGTTTTATTAATAAAGAAATACATATAGAATGGAAAATATAGAATGGAATATATAGAATGGATGGATTGAACTACAAACTCTAGACATCAGCTAGCCAAACAAACCTTCAACAAACTTGACGAGCGAAAAAAGTAGCCACCACAGAGCAGCGAAAGTGCGAAAGTGAACATACGCTCCCAATCTCTACGAGATATAATCGGATCGCAAACAGTGACCCAACCTTATCGCTCACACTGATAAACAACCGCACTCCAGTGAGCTACTCTGCGTCTATCTTACGTGGAAATACTACGAAAATCTAGATTCTTCATCAACAACAAACTATGTAAAATCAGAAATAGATTGAAAGCGTGTAACCTTACGAAACCGATTGCCAATGTCGTTTTAATGATCATAGAAAAACAACAAACGACATTTATAATAAGTAATTTAAATACAATTTGTAACTGGGTCGTATCTGAAAAATGAATATTTAAACAGAATTATAATAGAGGTAAACAACGAAACGGAATAATAGTCCATCGGACTGTCTTTCTAGTTTAATGAAATAGTTATTAGAAAAAGAAACTACATATTTTAAGAATCGGTCTTAGATAAGGTAAGGAAATTCAGACAGCTCTTTCCATCTTAGGGCAATTCTCTGATAAGGAATGGAATAGATTTTTACAACAACAATATTTTTGTAAACTGTAATAAAATAGGTACAAAATGTTGGTCGTAATCACTATGAAAATATTCAACTTCCGTGTCGAGAGGATATCAAAAATATCAACACGCAATGTTCCGCAATGCTAGGGTCATCGGTTACAGATAAACGAATGAATGCAAATGACGAAAACTGGTAAGAATCAAAATTTAGGATGACTTGTGACTAAGTATGACGAGTATAAATGATGGGAGTTTATGATAAGTATGAAAGAACTCCCCATCTACAAATATTTGTAGCAATATCTACCAATATTAGCGAAGAGCTCTAATCGGGCCCATTGAAAGAAAGTGTCGCAAAACGTATTATTTTTATCAAGAGAAATAGGTCCAGAGATAGGTTATAAGTACGGCCTTTATTAGAAAAGAAAGAAAGAAAGAAACATTTATTTCGTCTGAGACAAGCATGGTACAAGATTGTAACAGTAGGTAAGTATGAACAATGTGCAATAACAATTCATTATTACGCGACAAAACAAACAAAAGGAAAATAATATTGTATGTGGGTACCATGTTACCCGACGAAAAAGGACTACCCTCAGCCTGTGCCATGGAACGGCTAGGAGCCACGGCTGCTGGTTTACAGTGTAGTCCCGTTTTTTTTATCTCCACTTATTGTCAAGGCAAACGTCATTGCGAAAGTTCATATCTCAATCAGTAAAAAAACCTAACCGCTAAAAGGAGCGCTTTTCCCCAATAAGTTTAGCCTTTAGTTATACGACTTTAAACCCCCTTTTTACCTTAAAAACAATATCTGAAACATTTCATACCAAAGTCTACGGGTTACTTGTTGGTGTACAAAACATGCTTCTAAGTGTAAGCAATAAAATTCTGTGAAATTAGTTCACACCAAATCGTGAAATTGAAAGTAAACGTATCAATTTGTTTCTTGTTAAAATTTTATTTATATAAATTGTAGTTTACATGTTGATTGATACGCCGAACACGGAACTATTTCTACTCGTACATATATCTATGAGAATGTAGTCTACATATAGTTTTAATTAAGATAAGCAAGTAAATGACTAAGCTTCGATGGTTCATGTTAATTAAGCAATATTATATTTTAAAGGATAAATAGGTGCGTCTTTCGACTGGTATACGTATCTAATACTAGTACCTTGAACCTACACTAGTATTTTGAACTCATTAATTACCAAAATAACTGCTGTAATTTAAATACAACATTCAAAAACCAGCTTTTAATGTTGCAAAATCGCTACGCTCGGGATTCTACTCTAAAATCCCTCACTTCGCTCTGGATTCAAAAAAGCGCCCTCGCCGTAAAAATATTACTTTGCTCCCTTGTTATACAACAATCTACTATTTCCGCGCACTTATTTAAATAAAGAGGACGAAAAACTCATTCCCGCACGCTAAAATTTTCTAATAGAAAACACCAACTTTGGGCGCACTTAAAGGCGAACCAAGTCGTTTTTTCGAATAGGTGTGATGAAAAACAAATTATTTAACGTCGCCCCTTCCTCCCAGATTAGAAACGGGTACGGCACATCCATATCGAGGGCCATATTTAGCATGAACACTAGACAACTTCTGTCTCCCAAAATCTCCAATTACTTCAAGCGTTCCTAATTATCCAATCCTAACTATCCTGTGTCTAGAGGCTTACTACGAAAAACGAACGTAATTACTTTTTTAACCGACTTCAAAAAAGAAGGAGGTTCTCAATTCGACCGTATATATGCTTTTTTTTTTATGTTTGTTCAGCGATTTTTTCGTCGTTTATGGGCCGATTTTGATAATTCTTTTTTTGTTGTAAAGTAGATATGCGCAGTGGGGTCCTTTTGAAAGGATCATCAAGATCTGATGATGGCATCTTGGAGAAATCGAGGGCAACTTTCGAAAATTGTATGGAAGACTAGTGTGTTTGTTCATGTTATCATAAATACATTAAAGCGCTACCATTTCAAGAAGGTCTGGAGTCGATCTGATGAAGCCGAAAGACAGTCGTGGGAACTCCTCAACGATTTTCTGCAGTTATCTAGTGTTTGGGCTTGATTAATTTGTAGTGACGAGAACTTTACACATACATGTTGAATTGAGCGCCATCTGGCGAGTAGTTTTTGAGTTATCTCTACTTATCAAGGTTGAAGTCGGTTATTTTTTTTGTAAAAAGCAATTATAAGGAAATATTATTCACGTAGACGCAATCGACACCTACTTTGCTCACATCAACAGCATTCTCCAATACAAAAATGTGTTCATTGTTCGAGATACGACCACTTTTGTGGTAAAAAATCCAAAGTACCTACGTCAACGTTCGTTTTTCGTAGTAGGCCTCCTGTTGTCACACCAAGCAATCTCAGTGGTCAACATTACCTTAAGCGCAACAAGCAGTGTGACGGTCTCGACGCTGTAGTAGCCGCGGTCCACGTAGTCGCCCATGAACAGGTAGTTGGTGTCGGGCGAGCGGCCGCCGATGCGGAACAGCTGCATTTAGTGGTCAGTGGTCAACATTACCTTAAGCGCAACAAGCAGTGTGACGGTCTCGACGCTGTAGTAGCCGCGGTCCACGTAGTCGCCCATGAACAGGTAGTTGGTGTCGGGCGAGCGGCCGCCGATGCGGAACAGCTGCATTTAGTGGTCAGTGGTCAACATTACCTTAAGCGCAACAAGCAGTGTGACGGTCTCGACGCTGTAGTAGCCGCGGTCCACGTAGTCGCCCATGAACAGGTAGTTGGTGTCGGGCGAGCGGCCGCCGATGCGGAACAGCTGCATTTAGTGGTCAGTGGTCAACATTACCTTAAGCGCAACAAGCAGTGTGACGGTCTCGACGCTGTAGTAGCCGCGGTCCACGTAGTCGCCCATGAACAGGTAGTTGGTGTCGGGCGAGCGGCCGCCGATGCGGAACAGCTGCATTTAGTGGTCAGTGGTCAACATTACCTTAAGCGCAACAAGCAGTGTGACGGTCTCGACGCTGTAGTAGTCGCGGTCCACGTAGTCGCCCATGAACAGGTAGTTGGTGTCGGGCGAGCGGCCGCCGATGCGGAACAGCTGCATTTAGTGGTCAGTGGTCAACATTACCTTAAGCGCAACAAGCAGTGTGACGGTCTCGACGCTGTAGTAGCCGCGGTCCACGTAGTCGCCCATGAACAGGTAGTTGGTGTCGGGCGAGCGGCCGCCGATGCGGAACAGCTGCATTTAGTGGTCAGTGGTCAACATTACCTTAAGCGCAACAAGCAGTGTGACGGTCTCGACGCTGTAGTAGCCGCGGTCCACGTAGTCGCCCATGAACAGGTAGTTGGTGTCGGGCGAGCGGCCGCCGATGCGGAACAGCTGCATTTAGTGGTCAGTGGTCAACATTACCTTAAGCGCAACAAGCAGTGTGACGGTCTCGACGCTGTAGTAGCCGCGGTCCACGTAGTCGCCCATGAACAGGTAGTTGGTGTCGGGCGAGCGGCCGCCGATGCGGAACAGCTGCATTTAGTGGTCAGTGGTCAACATTACCTTAAGCGCAACAAGCAGTGTGACGGTCTCGACGCTGTAGTAGCCGCGGTCCACGTAGTCGCCCATGAACAGGTAGTTGGTGTCGGGCGAGCGGCCGCCGATGCGGAACAGCTGCATTTAGTGGTCAGTGGTCAACATTACCTTAAGCGCAACAAGCAGTGTGACGGTCTCGACGCTGTAGTAGCCGCGGTCCACGTAGTCGCCCATGAACAGGTAGTTGGTGTCGGGCGAGCGGCCGCCGATGCGGAACAGCTGCATTTAGTGGTCAGTGGTCAACATTACCTTAAGCGCAACAAGCAGTGTGACGGTCTCGACGCTGTAGTAGCCGCGGTCCACGTAGTCGCCCATGAACAGGTAGTTGGTGTCGGGCGAGCGGCCGCCGATGCGGAACAGCTCCATCAGGTCGTGGAACTGGCCGTGCACGTCCCCGCACACCGTCACCGGGCATTTCACCTCCTGGACGTTCGACTCCTTCGTGAGAATCTCCTTTGCCTGCAATGGTCAATGTCTCGTGTTATGTATTGTCTTTTGCGAATGCAGTAACTTATTCTTTGTAATGTATAGTAGCACTGAAATGTGCAATGCAATCACCCTGAATCGTTTATCGTAACTCATTGGGAATTAGAATAAACAGAGGTACGTACAAAACATCTTTGAAGTATTTGTCCCCGCCACAACATTTATCAATAACAACAATAACTCCAAAACGTTACCGCCCTAGAATGCGGGGAGTTATGTTAAATCTACTGTTTCCCTAACACTGAGACCAATACACGCAAAAAGTATTTCATAGATAATTCTAGGAGGGTGGTAGAAACTCTTCTACCACAAGAATTATCTTGTAAAAAAGCTATGCGCAATCAACACTTGATGTCGTAGCATTACGCTAATGAAATGGGCCGCACCTAATTACTGCTGGTTTTCGGACCTACACAGTACACACCTGCGCAGTTCGGAAAACTCTAGAAAACACGACAAATATATCTACGCCACGTAATTTTTCTACATTAAGTCGTAGGTTTCAAGCCTAGGTATCCATAAGTTTTAAATTGTCCGTTGTTTTCACCATCCTATTCGTAGTTATTATCGGTTAACCGAAGGCGTATATGGGTACGATAAAAATATCTGCTGGAACTCAGTTTTCTTACTAACTCCTCCATCAATGCGGTATTTAGCAGCATAAACGAGTAAGCTCCAGACCTAGTATTATTATCGTAAGTGTACGACTCAATAAACAATATTAAAAATCTCACCAGCACCAGACTGATGACAGATCCCGTAGAGTAAAAATTTTGACTATTAGACCGATCAGTGTAGCATATTTTTAACTTAGCATAAAAATTCGTAAGGGTTAAATTACAAAGCGAAATGTACGCAGTAGTAACGAAAAGTATGTACAACTACAAATAAGTTGATCATTAGAACTCGAAAAATATACGTAGAAACTGTCATTATCAGCATGACAGTCATATGAAGTTCAAACAGCCCAAAACAGCCACATAACCAAACAAAAAGCAACCAAACGTAACCTAGAACAGTAAAACAAATTGTTATGATGACGAGTGACCTAATTGCACGGCACAGCGTCTGCATTTCGATCGCAGACGAGTTTACAAGTAGACCGTACACGCATGCGTTGTTGCACTTGCTACTTGAGATGAAAACCAAGAATGAAGAAAGCCTTGGGAATATTAAAAGTGTATTTATTGCTGATCATTTGCTTGGATTTTACAAAACACACAGGTTGTAAGTCTAACCACACTTCACATGCAAAATTTAATAAGGTGTGGATGTGTTCACACCGTCTCTTCTCATCATCGACGAGATCTAGGGTATACTAGATATACTCCCTCACACAACAACAATGCTAATCAACTGGGAAGGTTATAATAACCATCCTAGGAATCTGACGCTTTTATACCACCGAAAGCCTCCAACATAGCTTAACGAGTGCTATGACAACCAGGACCTCCGAAAACGGCAAATATTTTTTTTCACCCCTCTATAATAATAATAACGCTTCACACTCAAAGCCCCACACTAGGATTCCCTGTGTCTCTATGTACCAACGCGTCCGCTGACGCTTAGCACGGTCGATCACTTAGGATCGACGCAAACCGTTTCTAATTAGGTTTACATTAGGCATTTTGTCAAGGTTTTAATTCAAGCAACGTACTATGTAATTATTAAGTTTAATTAACGTTTGTTAAAAGGTCAAAAGTATTTCAGAATAAAGAATAACCAGGTTCTTTATGTAGTTTAATGATATACCTTTTTTTTATCGAGGGGGAAACCTTCAAAAGGTACCCGGTGCCGTGGGAGCGACATAGGGTTATGTGGGACTTTTACCCACTAAAACCCCCCCGGTGGCCTGCCTCAACGCTTGTGGAGGATTCCGGGATCTCCAAAGGAACGCGACCGGTGCCCTCCAAGCGCGATGTCCCGTACGGACCCATCTCAAACGGCTCTGTGCGGCCACACACAGAGCACTTCTTCCCGGGGTTGCCATTGGGCGGTTCGAGCTCCCACTCTAGCCGCCCGCAACCCCGAACGCCCCCTTTTAGTCGCCTCTTACGACAGGCAGGGGATACCGAAGCTCGTATTCTGGTCCCGAGCCACAGGGACATTATTACATCATTAAAGTACAACCTACTCAATATCGAAACGCGACTTCCTTTAATATTTCATGACAAAATTATGATCAAAAATTCAGAAACTTCGTCGGTAGGCTTGAAAATAGATACGGCAAGTAATATAAGAAGCGACTGCGAAGAAAAACAGAACGGGGTTAAATAGCCTATGTTGCGGCGAACTCCTACCTCAATTTAATAGCAACATCTTTTTTAACTCACTACCCTACGACATTTCTGTAGATTTTTATTTTTATTTTTTATTTGTCTACCTACATGGTCTTTAGGGTTTACCTTCATGTTTTGTTAAATTATTAATCCTTTATTACATCTTTTTCGTTCACGGAGACAACGCCTTTTTATTAATATTTCCCACTAAAAATACCTGGTGCAAGCCAATACATGGTCCAAACGAGCCAGATACGGATATTTGAAGGATTTTTACTCCGATCAGCGATTAATTACGAAGGATTGCAAGAGAATTGGTGGATTCAACAATAATAACCCGTGGTGTGACCGGTAATTTGGTTGCGTCATCCTGAAGAAATTGGAATTTTCCACGGTCTGGAACGGTCTGGATAGCTAAAAGACGTATTATTTATCAAATAAATCCACCCAACACTCTTTTATCAGGTATTTAAGTGTAAGTCAGCTGTAAAATCAGGTTAGTAACTAAAACTATTGTTTCGTTTTCTTTGTGAGTGATTATAAATTGTTATAATTATTGACTGTTCAATGTTTAATGCTTAATAGTAATCATAATAAACATTGTTAAAGAGTAGTTTATTAAGTAACTGCGTTATTTTGCTTTGCAATGTATAAAGAAATAGGCAGGTACTGAAACAGTTATGATTGTAATCACATTAGGTTAGCACAGGGAAAGATTGTTTTACCTACTTATTATAAAGGTTAAAAGTTACTAATAACCGTAGGTATACCTACCTTATCTTTTTATGTTATAGATTGTATTACTCAATTAACTTAGAATTTATAGGGTTTACCGGCTGCAACATTATAATTTGTGTTATAAGCGTTGTTTATATAACTGTTATTTGTATACATTCCAGGTTGATAATACCAGCTACCGCAATGTCAGAGGATAAGGAGCTGATTAGGAAACGAGCGAGTTTGAAGGGAAAGGTTACCCTTTTCTTGAATTATTTAAATTCTTTAAATCAAACTTTAAGCCCTACCGAGGTAAGCGAGTTACAACTTCGTTATTCTAAACTTGAGGCATTGTATGAACAATATGATGAGGTGCAATTATTACTGGAGTGTAGTACTGAAAATTTGGAAAGTCAGATGTTAGAACGCAGTGAATTTGAGTCAATTTATTATAAAACCTTAGCTTATGCTCAGAAATTACTCGATGATAATAATAAAATTACTAAGAAAAGATGTAATAGTGAACATAGTGAGGGAAGTTTGCGTTCTAATAATAATCACAACTTTGTTAAATTACCGACTATTCAGTTACCGAAATTCAGTGGTTCTCATACAGACTGGTTAGCGTTTCGAGACACTTTTGACAGTCTTATTCATTCGAATGACGACATCAACGAAATAAACAAGTTTCATTACCTACGGTCGTCACTCGAGGGGTCCGCTGCTGTGGTGATTAACTCAATTCAGTTTTCTGCTGCTAATTATTCTGTAGCTTGGAACTTACTGTGCGAGCGGTTCGACAACAAACACCTGCTTATAGAACATCACGTTTCAGCATTATTTCAAATTGATACACTGCATAAGGAATCATCTATGAATTTAAAGAGTTTACTCGACATTATTAATAAAAATTTGCGTGCCCTTGAATCTCTTGGTGAACATGTTACACACTGGGATACCTTACTCATTTATATTATTCGAAATAAATTAGATAGCAAAACCTACCGTGAATGGGAAGAGTATAAAGGCGGTCAGCCTAAGGACACTGCAATTACATTAAAATTACTCCTTACTTTTATTAAAAACCGTGCTGAGATTTTAGAAACGTTAGAATTGGCATCATCTACGTCAAGTAAACACTATAACATAAATAAATTACATGGTAATAAGGTCAGAACAATGATGGCACAGGAGTCTAGCAAAGGTAGTTCTAGTAATAATAATAAACAAGATTCTGTGGTATCTAATAAACCTAAACTCTGTGTAATGTGTAACGGCGATCATAAGTTAAGTAATTGTTCTCAGTTTTTATCCTTGAGTAATGAAGCTCGTCTGCAATTGTTACCTAAATATAAAATTTGTTATAATTGTTTTAACTCGGGTCATTATGCAAACAACTGTAAAAAGTTTGGGTGTAAAATTTGTCATCGTAGACATAATAGTTTAATCCACGTTGATAATGCTTCAAAGTCTTTAAAGTCAGAACCCACTGGGACTTCTGCTAACAGCCATGCTGACAATTGCAGTACGACTCAATCAGCTGTTCCTACCGGTTTATCACTCTCCGCGAACGTTGAACAGGGTGACGTGTTATTATCGACTGCGTTAGTCAAGGTCATGGGTACAAATGGTCAGCAGTACACTGCTCGTGCTGTGCTGGACAGTGGCAGCACTTCATGTCTCATGACAGAAAGACTATACCGACAACTGGGTTTGCCTGCTAATACTGTGAACAGTTCCATTTTAGGTATTAACAATTCGTCATCACTTATTAATAAAATGTGCTCAGTGTCAATAAAATCGTTAAATTATAATTATGGAGTAAATGTTAACTGTTTTATTTTAACGTCAATAACAGATAAGGTTCCTAGCACACATGTTAATTTAGCAAAAATAAAGATTCCGTCTGATTTGTGTCTCGCTGATCCCAACTTTCACTCACCGGGTCCCGTTGATATGTTACTTGGTGCTGACATCTTTTGGGATCTATTAGGATCACAGACAATAAAATTAGGTGATGGACAACCAATTCTTTGTGAGACAAAATTAGGTTGGTTGGTGTCTGGCCCAATTAATGGTCGAATATTATCTCCTAATGGTTTAAATTTAAAATGTAATTTTATGAAAGTGCGTTCAGATTGCGATAATGAAATAAGTGTAAGTATTGATCAACAACTCGTTAAGTTTTGGCAACTAGAAGAAGTGCATACTTCTTCACCGTATTCCTCAGAGGAGAAGTTGTGTGAGGAGCACTTTATAAAAAACACTACTCGTTTGGATAACGGCCAATTTTGTGTTAGAATTCCTTTGAAAGGTTCTCCTGATCAATTAGGTGAATCCTTGTCACGAGCAAAACACTGTTTTTCTTCTTTAGAGCGTAGGTTAAAATCTAAACCTCAGTTAAGTAAAATGTACAAAGAGTTTATGTTGGAATACGAAATTTTAGGACACATGACAAAATGTAAATTTATTGATAATCAAGCGTCTTATATTCCTCACCACGGTGTTCTACGCGAAAGCAGCGCCACAACAAAACTAAGGGTGGTATTTAATGCAAGTAGTTTGACCGATACCGGTATTTCAATCAATGATATTCAAATGATTGGACCTGTGGTTCAGGACGATCTTCTATCGATCCTGTTACGATTTAGACAACATAGGTACATCCTAGCTGCTGATGTTGAAAAAATGTACCGGCAAATAGTTGTTCATCCTAATGATAGATATTTACAGCAAATCATTTGGCGTGATGATCTGTCATCTCCATTACAAGCCTATCAACTTAATACCGTGACTTACGGCACGGCCAGCGCTCCATACCTAGCAACTCGGTGTCTTCGACAGTTAGGCTTAGATTTAGCGGGTGTCGATGATAAGGTTTCTGAGGTCATTTTACACGATTTTTACGTGGATGATCTTTTAACAGGTGGAGATGACATTACAGAAGTCAAAATGTTGCGTCAAAAAATAACTTCAACACTTGCTTCAGCGCAAATGAACTTAAGAAAGTGGAAGTCGAATGACATGCAACTTGTTGGTTCTGACTTTCCCCAATCTTCACTAGATTTGAATATTGGTGGATGTGAGTCAACCAAAACGTTAGGTTTAGGTTGGCAGCCAATGTCAGATAACCTTTGTTTTCCAATAAATAAATCAGATAATTTTGCTAACACAAAACGTAGTATGCTTTCTATTATTTCACAAGTTTTCGACCCACTGGGATTATTAGCTCCATGTGTAATTTTAATGAAGATGTTACTTCAAAAATTATGGTTGCAAAAACTTTCTTGGGATGAACAGCTATCACCGGACATTAGCAAGATTTGGAATGAAATATATGTCAATTTACCTCACTTAAATGAAATTCGTATTCCACGTCGTGTCTTAATTGATTCATATGAGTTTTTTGAATTTCACATATTTGCTGACGCATCTGAACGTGCTTATGGCGCGTGTCTTTATATAAGAAGCGTTGAGAGTCAGGGTCAGGTTCTTGTGCGTTTATTGTTGGCCAAGAGCCGTGTCGCGCCTCTGAAGCCAACGACCATCCCCAGACTCGAACTGTGCGCTGTGCTGGTAGGTGTACGCATTTTTGAAAAGGTTATCGGTGCATTACGAGTCCGTGCTCGACGCACATTCTTTTGGACTGACTCCGCTATTGTTTTAGGGTGGCTCAAAATGTTACCCAATCAATTGCAGCCTTTCGTTCGCAACAGAATTGCTGAGATTTTAGATAAGACTAGTGGCTGTGAGTGGAGGCATGTCCCAACTGACCAAAATCCTGCTGATCATTTGTCTCGCGGTGTAGATATTAATGTATTACCTACTTTAGATGATTGGTGGAGTGGTCCTAGTTTTTTAATGAATGAAATGTCATTTTGGCCTTCAAAACTGATGAATTTCAATGAAGTGTTGCCTGAAATTAAATCTGATCTTGTTTTGCATGCTAATGTACTCAAAAACAATGAATTAAATGAATTGATAGATTTTACACGTTTTTCAAATTTTTTAAGATTACAACGAACAGTAGCCTATGTTTTACGTTTTATTGACGTTTGTAGAAAACAACCTAGTCGTGGTCCACTTAAAATTAATGAATTAGATAACGCTTTAAATTTAATAATAAAACTGTCTCAATCACAATCTTTTAAGGACCATGAGTTGTTACTCAATAACAAACCATTACCTAAGAAAAGTGAACTACATAAGTTTAACGTTTTTCTTGACGAGAATAATATAATGCGTATTCGTGGCAGGTTAGAACACTCGGACTTTCCTTACAATAAGAAACACCCAATTCTTATTCATTCCAGTCATCCCTTTTCTAGGTTACTTTTTAATTATGAGCATAAAAGATTATTTCATGCTGGGCCACAGTTGCTTTTGGCGACTATACGAGATACGTATTGGCCCATTGGGGGTAGAAATTTAGCAAGAATGTGCTGCAGGCAATGTGTTAGGTGTTGTCGTTTTAAGGGTCAAACGGTTAGTCCTATTATGGGTGACTTACCACAGCAGCGACTTCTTGTTAGTTATCCTTTCGAAAATTTAGGACTGGACTACGCAGGTCCTATCCAGTCAGCTATTCGTCAAGGTCGTGGCACGAAATTGGTTAAAGTTTATATTGCTATTTTTGTTTGTTTTTCTACTAAATCAATTCATCTTGAATTAGTCGGTGATTTATCAAGCAATACTTTTATAATGGCGCTAAAGAGGTTCATTTCGCGTAGAGGAAAACCGAAGAACATTTACTGCGATAATGGCACCTCATTTGTTGGTGCATATAATGACCTTTCTAAATTTTTAAAGTCGAGTTGTGATTCGGTTGCTGAGGAGATGGCTAAAGAAGGAATCAACTTTCATTTTATCCCGGCCTACTCTCCCCATTTCGCTGGCCTTGCGGAAGCTGGTGTTAAATCAACCAAGTATCATTTAACGAGAGTGTTGGGCTTATGTAACCTTACGTACGAGGAGCTATATACCATGATGGTTCAGGTCGAAGCAATTTTAAACTCCAGACCCCTTACGCCGCTATCATCGAATCCCGAGGATCTAACGCCGCTCACACCCGGACATTTTTTAATTGGACGTCCAATGACATCTCTGCCGTCACCTGAATTTGAAGATCAATCCATCAATTCCTTAACTCGATTTGAACGTATTGAGCTTCTCAGACAGCATTTTTGGAGAAGATGGAGTAAGGAGTATATTTCAGAGCTTCAGCTTCGTGTCAAATGGCGAGCATGCAAGGGCTCCCTGAAGCTAAACTCCTTAGTCATCCTGAAGGAAGATAATCTCCCTCCGCTCAAGTGGAAAATGGGTCGAATTGTTGCTACCTATCCAGGGACAGATGGCATAGTTCGTGTTGCAGACGTCAAAACTTCTAGTGGCCTGTTACGCAGATCATTTAGCAAGATTTGTCCGTTGCCAGTCTATTCGGAGTCAGAGAGTGGTTGAGAGGCAAGCTCTCAACGCCCGGGGGAATGTTGCGGCGAACTCCTACCTCAATTTAATAGCAACATCTTTTTTAACTCACTACCCTACGACATTTCTGTAGATTTTTATTTTTATTTTTTATTTGTCTACCTACATGGTCTTTAGGGTTTACCTTCATGTTTTGTTAAATTATTAATCCTTTATTACATCTTTTTCGTTCACGGAGACAACGCCTTTTTATTAATATTTCCCACTAAAAATACCTGGTGCAAGCCAATACAGCCTACATAAACTGTTTAAAATATAAAAGAACAAAGGATTCAGAAAAACACGTAATTGGCGTAACATGAGAAGCAGTTATCAGCCAAGACAAACGATGTTACTTTATTTGAAAATTCCCAGGTCAATCCGATCGCTTCTTTTAGAAAAAAAAAGCATTTCACACGTTTTTACTTTTCAGGAGTAGTAGATATTGAATTTCGAATCAATTCGCAATGATAGAAACGATCCCACCAACATTCAATGTAAAAAATTTAAAATAAACCAGGACACCTCGTATAGTTTTCAATGTGAATAAATTACAGGTTCCTGTAAATCCAAAGTCCCTAATTCAACAAGGTATGACTCTATTATCCTCAACATAAAGGTAAGGTTGGGCCGTATCACGGCTGTCGTACAGAGATTTCCATGCCTTATTAAAAGAAATTGTCTCACGTTTCATGTAATAGCTTCATGTAACGGCCAAGTCGTAGGTACATTTCGCCAGAATATAGGGTCTGTAGAGAAAAGGCTGATAGAGCCATAGAGAGGTGATAACTTTTTAATAGTGAAGACGTTTGAAGCGTTGATAGATGTCTGAATCTGGACAGTTCTGCCCTTTATAGTTTCGGAAAGTTAGCATTATTGCTACGCCTGAGTTTTCAATTTAAGCCATACTTAGTCGTAGTCGTGGTACTACCGAGTTACATCACCTTGTGTATTTATTAATGTATTTATCAATATTCTTGAATACACACATGGGATATGCACTTCCTACGTCACCGCTCAATCAGGGGGCTCATTAACAAACAATTGTAGAATTACACAACACCCACTACGCTTTTGTTGTAGGCGGACGTTTTATTAGATAACACGATGGTACGTACCATCACACCATCAACGGGTTGTGAATGGAGGATCGTTGTCACCGTTAAGGTTCATAAGCCACATTTATTGAGGGTACGTACGGTCTTGACCGCTACTGGCTACATCCTTAGCTACCATCATCGTTATAAAATCATTAATAACTTGTTACTGTTGCAAATGAAAAGAACCAGTTAACAATAAAAAAGGCGAATGTTCAATCTACCTAAATCCGCCCACGCTTTGCTCTAGCTAATATAAATTTAATAGCACAGCAAGTATACCAAATTGAACTTCAAGATAAAACGTTCGAAGTTCACATTCCCGTGTTTCCGCATTTATTTGCCAAGTGAAAAAAAATTGTTAAAAAAAAAAACGAGAATCAATTTATTATAAAAGAGTTTAAGTGTCTACTTACTTGCATAAGTAAAGCAAATTGGGATGTTACCGTGAGTACGTAAAATATCATTGGTTGTTCGTGTGTTCGGGCGAATACAATAATTAAGGTCGTATGGTAATCGTAAAATCTTGCTTCCAATATCTAGAAGGTCGTGTCGTACATGCTTAGCTTACAAATACTGATAAATACAAAAATCGCAAGTTTTAAGCAATATCGAAATTATTTGGTAATATAATGCTAATATTTCCTTCGAAGTCTGGCCTTTACTCACAAATGCATAAAAATACATAAAAGCTGCGATGAAGAAAAATGATCTGCCAACACCTGCATAGGCCTGAAGATTCTCCACAATATTCTAAGACTATATACACCTACCAACACCATCGGCTTTTGCCTCCGACTTAAGGTCTTCGTCGGTCCACATAATCGTCCACTACAAGACTAAGGTCCCAGGAACATAATCTAGCATGCTGTTCGAGCACAGATTGTGAGAGAGGTTAGTGTCCAATACAGACTATAAAAATCTTTAGCAAAAGAAAAAAACATTAAGAGAAATCGAGCCAATCTTATTAGGTGAAAATGAAAGGATTCAAAAAGTAAAGATAAAAATAAACCAAGGCAATTTTGATAGCACCGAATATTGCAATTTAATTATTTCATTCTTATCTTATTATTTCCATGAATGGATTTCATTACTACCTACACAATGCGCCATTGACATTTAGTCTCACGCCATAGAAAAAATAAATAAAACCGCCGAATGACGTAAAATAACAACAATTTTAATGATCACCGGTGTCCCGTGTCACTAAAGATTCAGAATGTTATGGTACAAGTAAAATCCCGACGATGCTCTAAAAATACGTGTGCAATATTTTTGCAATAAACGTTACAATAACTTAAGACCATTGGAATTTATTACAAAACAAAATCCAAGTATCAACAACAGAGAGACTTAGAAGTTTTCTCTATTTAGATAATTCCGCTCTCGATCCGGTTGTCTTTTTGCTAAACAACACAATCTATCGCCAAATTATGAAACTAACGATAAATTCCGATAATGTTTATCAGTCACGTATACAAAGAAAGTTATTGGCTGATTCTACGAGTTCGTGCAAATCGGGTGTCCGGGGTTGTAGAAAAAAAAGTATTAACATATTACATCATTTTTTTATGTTAAACGAAGCATCAGTCATTGAGCTAGAATTCGCACGTCGAATAAACCCGTAATTATATAAATTAAAAATGAAAAAAAATCAAAAACATGTCGAAATGTCACCTCCTTCAGTGTCCCAATCACATGTTTTTCACTTCCATTGCCAATATTTTGGTGAAGTTGATATTTCAGAAACTTGGTAAAATTATATATTAACACATACATTATGAGGAAACATTATATAAATTTTCACAAATACAAACATATTAGTTGAGTCAAAAAAAAATAAACAAACTTTGTCACGGGATTTTGGTCCTTACCATCAGCAAAAATTGATTTGATAAAATATCCAAAAGTATAAACACTAATTCAGTGACTCCTAGTAATTCACATTCGCGCACCATTCAGTCGGCCAAGAGACTTACCAGTGGGTGGAAGCGCATTGGCGTTGAAGGAAAAAACCTTATTTTGTCGTCAAAAAGGCTGTTTGTCACGGAATTTTCATCGTTACCGTCGTCTAAGTTTCACAGTAAGCGATTGGTTTTAATGCTTATTTTATTTTTTAACGCAACACTTATGGGGTCTAATATTCTAGTTATTTGTTTTAAAATAAATGCTTCTGTAATTACGTGGCTATAAATAAAAATATTGCAAAAGGTCACTACCCTCAGTGTCATTGCCTTCATTTACCATCAGTTTTTAATATGAAGGTAATGATCACAAATTGCGGGTAGTGATAAAATTAAACTTGGATTATTTTTTGTCTTATATTAGGTAACTATTATCTATACATCATCACAATCGTCATAATCACAGCACAAATACTAAAACGAATATACTTCCAGATATTGAAATGGTAAAAGTAAAAAATAGGAAAACTTAAGAAGAAAAATAAATGGCAACGAGGGCATCTGGATTTACTAATGGAGGCAGCGTAGGTTTACAGAAATTAGCTTCGACCTTTTAAGCCATGGCTAAATATCTCTACTGCCAGAAGATCGGGCCGAGAGTTTTGCGCGGATATGCCAAATGTGATTGTTACTAGCTTTCTGTAATGCCTACTTGCAGGACTTGGCGACTAGGTTAAAGACTTTCTTCTTGGATCTGATATCCGGAGCTTTGCGGTGTCAAGCATCAATCAAGGCAAGATACGCCGAGTGTTTGAGCTTCGCAGCTTGAGCAAATTCGGTTATAAACCATGGACGAGTTTTGCCGCCGTTTAATCGTATTGAACGCAGGCTTGACCACTTCCAGCCTCCTGAACAAGCAGGACTCCGTAAAGGCTACAGTACCATAGACCACATTCATACGTTACGGTAGATTATAGAGAAGACCGATGAGTATACTATGCCGCTATATGTAACGCATGAGGACTATGCCGACTATGAGAAAACCTTCGATGCTATCGAGACCTGGGCGGTACTAAATTTTCCAGCGGTGCCGGATTGACCATCGGAATATCGAGTTGATAAATTGTTCATCAGAGTAGGTACACAACACAGTGACGAACCCTATTCAACTGCAGAGGGGTGTCAGGAAAGGAGAGGTTTGGTCCACAAAACTGTTCACCTCTTCGTTGGAAGATATTTTCAAGCTAATGTTGTGGAAACTACGTGGCATTAACATCAATGGCGAATACATAACATATTTTCTAGTACAACGGGTCTTAAGATGAACATGGAAAAGACGAAAATCATGTCGAATGTCCATGTCACACCTGTACCAGTTGTTATTGATGGCGCTGCTCTCGAAGTTGTTGATGAGTATATCGATGGGTCCTATGTATATGGGCCAAACTAGCAATTTGGCGATTTTGGCTTTTTTGTGGGTAACGCATCTTATCGATATAATGAATCATGTGAGCTATTAAAAAAAAAGATTTCAGCATAGAAACACGATTTTTTATTACGGTATAACGGCATATGTAACATGAATTTAAACGTATAAGGTCCTAAGCGTAGTTAGAGATTTATACGCGGGGAGTTTCCCGCGCGTTTGTTTATAGTTTGGAACAATCAGCCAATTTGACACTTGTATGTTGAACGGAGCATCGGCCGCACTGTGATGAATAAAGACGAATACGAAATGTAATTGTTGTGTTTTTGGGTTACAATTTAGTTTAATAAGTAAAAATGACATCTAATTATCACGCTAAGATGTCTAGATGTCGGAATTTTGTGAATTTGGCTTTGGGAAATGAAAACAACAATTAAAACGAAGATTTTATATTATATTCTAATTAATGAATTATCAATTACTTCAATCGTTTATTGATTTTATAGATAAAAAATTAAAAAAATATATACATTATGCTAATTAGCGTAGGTAATACGCGTATAATGGCCAACATGGTATATCGGCCCTTTTAGGGTGTTTTCAAAAAAAAATAATTTTAACAAAAACTAACGTAGAAGGGCCAATGTGACATTAAAAAAAAAACCAGATAAATGTATATATAAAATACTACAGTGTAAATGAGGGAAATAGTTTTCTTAGCAAATAAGCAAAGATTCGGGAACTTCGGTTTTATCAATTTGAAGTTATAGTAAATTGAAACTTTGGAAGCCTCTCCTGTAAAGTTTTAATTTTACATTTTGGCCCATATACATAGGACCCATCGATATTTACCTGGAACAAGTGATCCAAATGGGTAAGTCCAACTTCGAGAAAGAAGTCACTTGTAGAATCCAACTCGGATGGGCTGCGTTCGGGAAATTACGTCACATCTTGTCATCCAAAATACATCAGTGCCTGGAGACGAAGATATTCGAAAAGTGTGTTTTGCCAGCGATGCCATATGGCTCCGTGACTTGGTGCTTCACTATTGGCCTAAGTTGACAAGTTCAAAGTCACTCAGCGGACTATGGAAAGGTTATCTCGTTATTTCTCTACGTGATCGAATCAGAAATACTGATATCCGCAAACGAAGACGAGTAATCGACATAGCCCAGAGAATTAGCCGGTTGAAGTGGCAATGGGCTAGCCATATAGTTAGAAGGACCGTTAATCGTTGGGGAAGAAAGTTCCTTGAATGTAGGCCCCGTCTCGGAAAAAGGAGCATAGTACGCCCCCCGACCAGGTGGTTTGACGACCCGAAGAAGATAGCGGGCATCCGCTGGATTCACAAGTCAGAGGGACCGGTTTGAGTGGCACAACTAAGGGGAGGCGTATGTCTAGCAGTAGACGCAAAAAGGCTGATGGATGGATGAGATGGATGGAGTTTTGCCACCTTTAAGCGCGACAGAGAATGGTATGAAGTACTTTATGGCTTGACGCACCCTATTGGCTATAACATCCGCGCAACTTGACGAATCAAGAAGAAACGCAGACCTCGCCCAAGGATTAGATGCGAAAAAGTGCCGCATCCCTTACCAATCTGCTAATTTGTAACGCCTTAATCGCCGAACACCTCCAGATGATTGTAAGGAAAGAGTAGCCAGTGCGGAACAAACCTCAACTGTATACCTGTCTGGATCAGGTGTTAGCAGAAGGTCCAGGCAATCGACTGTGTGACCATCGATAACGGGCACCCGAGTCGCTTGCATTACCAGCTGCGACAGCTCAAGACATGTGGCAAAATTCAACGCTTCTCTTCTAGCATGGTCAGTCGTCTGGTATGGGAACAACCAGTCTCAATGACATGCGTTGAAGTCCCTCAGAAAGACTAGCTGCGTAGTAGGGCATTGATGTAATGCTTCATCAGCAACCACGTTAAGATATTCAAACAAAATAATTATCTCCTGGTTGCCGCTGTGCGCTGTGTAGACACATATGTTAAGAATGTTATCCGTACCTGTGTAGACACAATCCAGATAGTGGAGAGACGCTGACAACAGATATCGCTGCAGACAATAAATAGATAGGTGATTTGGTGCTTCCTTCTTCACCCTCCGATTTTCACGCCACTCGCCAAAGATTGAAGTTCTGTCCAAATTTATTGGATTCGTAGAGTACCTGAGTTTTAACTCTCACTATCGTTTTTTACAAACTTCTTTCTGAGGTATTTCCGGAGCGCCAGGACTCCAGGACATTTAAAAAAACTTGCTTTTTTTATTTCATGAACAATTAATCATTACCAAAAGGCTTCAATCACTACTCTCTACTCCATAATCGTTACCATCAGATGATTGGTCATTACCATTCTCAGCGTAAAATTTCAAAGGTCTATAACTCCAAAAGTTATTGGTGCAATTTGTTTAAAAATGGTGAAATTGCATAACTCTTCGTATATTTTGATCCTAGCGCCCTATTTTTAAAATATAAAAAATTCTCTGTTTTTCCTCCGATTTACACGAACTCATAGAATCACCCTATTAGACAAGCGCGGGCGCACTATGCCGACCTGACTGTACAATCGATCCCTTTCACATAGCCAATCACTTCCGACGCGTCTTTAGAAATAAAACGTAACAATAATATATTATTGCATTTATTCCTATGTATTTATTTTAAATCCGTAAATTGAACCGTGAAATTGTGTTAACACGTTTCCTTTCCGTCCGCAGTGTTGTGATAGTCAGTAAAAAAGCAAGTTTACGTTCTCTTGTTGGCAAACAACGCGTGACACCCCTGGCGTTACTAACTTATGCATCTGTTCGTCAGTCTGCTCTTTTACAAATAATTACCAGAAACCTGTTTTTCTGTCTGAAATTGAGTGGATTTTTTCCAGAACTCAAGGATAAGGAATTTCTAGACTAGGTATCGTGTAATACATCGAGAGACCAACGTAGAATCCCGTCAATACTGGGAGCACTAGCGCGCGGTTAGTACATAATTATTATAGGTAATCCTGGTAGCTTCATAGACATCACTGTAACCCTGAGAAGACGTCAGCTTGTAGAATGGAAGGAATAGAATGCGGTCCTTTTAGGACGCGTCCTGGGACAAGATCATTGAGAATACGCTGAGAAAATATCGATACATAGACGTTACCTCATACAGAATTAAAATGTAATATGAAAAAGGTATTTTTTTTAGTGATGAATGATGATCAATGAAAAAAAATAGCTATAGAGGTCGGAGTAGGTTCGAAGTTTAAAATACTGACCTAAAGAAAATAAAAAATGGGTTATTCACTTTATAAATAAACTGAAAATAGTTCATAACTCGTATTTTACGTTTAGAATGACCTGCTATCTAAGCTATTTTAATTTTAAGTCGTATTAAACTGTCTTTTCAATGTATTTCCTACTCTACGTAACTGAATAATGTATTCACCTGAAAACATTGCATGTCTGTATGAAATTTAGTCAACGATCTTCCATAAACTATTCAATGCGTACCGCCATTACACTGCCCGCAATGAGGGTAACCGCGTGTGAATTTTCCGCTAGAGGCGCTAGTGAAAAGTGAGGTCTGTCTGTCACTTTTCGCTTGTCTGAATGTCATTAGTCACTGTTTATGTATGGGCGGGCTTTGACAGCAAGACCTCACCTCGCCGGTGGCGCCAACTGGTGAGCACAAAAACGGCGACCCCCATTGTTTTGACTTTTGAACGTAAAAATGGCACAATAAACTTTCAGGTCGCTCCCCGAGCATGCCTTCGCAAATACATTCTGCTACAACGAGGTTAACAATATGCAAAGTGTTGTTTTATTAAATAAAAAACCGGCTAGGGCAAAGGTACCACAGGGAGGAAGTCTGGACCTTAAACTGGAGGAACTTAAAAAAAGCGTCAATATCGCAGAGAAATATTATTTTGTCAACATGTTGATGATCGTTGAGGAGTTCTTTTGTCTGAAGCCATAATATTCGTGTAATTACACGAATATTATGACGCAAAAATATCTAATGAAGCGCTCATAGTCCGAAGACTTGCGTCGATTCAAAGTTGTCGTCCAAGTTAAGCAACAGCGGGGGCTGTCGTCAGTAATTGTAATAAATTTCGATAGAAATGCCATTTTGATAGCAGGCTCAAGATTGGCTTCAGACAAAAGAACTCCTCAACGATCATCAACATGTTGACAAAATAATATTTCTCTGCGATATTGACGCTTTTTTTAAGTTTTTGAAGTAGGTACATCTAACTTTTTATCAACAAAGTTTGATAACAAAATCAATACACTTTCTAAATACAGTGTAAGGACTAAAGTAATGATCAGTAGATAGATAATAATAAAAACGGACCATCAAAATAGAACAATTAGGTCGCATTCTAAGTATAGTATGAAAAAGAACCAAACATGGTAAAATATTTATGGCTCCCATATGCGCTGACGTCATTAATTTCCTTTTCGTATCCAACCAAGCAGGACTCTCGACAGGAAACTGTCGCTACATTACACATTATTATATTATTAATTTCAAATAAGAATAAAATATTAATTAAAATATATCAATACGTATTTTAAAATGTTACCAAAAATTAAATTCATAGAAAATATAATAAATAAAAATAAAGCATATTAATAAATGAATATACAATAGCATTACACAAGAAAAGCAATTACAAATTTTTCTTTTCTACTAATACACAATAATACGAGTACTAATACAAATAGAATAGTCAACGATCAATACGAATCACTCGATGTAACGAAAAAATATTTATATAGGTAATTTTAACAAACGAACATACAGATAACTAATTCCAGAAAGGAATGTTGACAAAAAAAACCATCACTGTCCATAAAAACCGGCGCGAAGAAAAACATGACGAATAAGAAACCCTCCTTTTGACTTCTGTTAAATGACGAGCATAATATTTAATCTAAGTAAATGAGAAAAGTCAATTAAGGTTTAAATTATCGTTAACACGAAAATTACCACAGAGTGGGCAAGAATTGTGCAATGCAATATCATTAAATAGGTATAATGAAAGTTACAAATGGATTAGATCAACCAAAACCCATCATTATGTAGTCCTGCATAAGAGGAGATTCCCTACTTCCTCGTGAACAGGCAGCGCGTAGGTAATACCTTTACATCCGTGTTGTTCATAAAGGTAGGGTTGACAATTTACTATGAACTATGAACCCTTTCTTCATGGTAGTACCAGCGATTTATTGATTCAAGGGAAGCAGGGGGGGGGGGTAAATCGGGTTTTCTATACAAATTTTTTAAACTGTTCAGAAGCCCTAACTACTGCATCTGGGTGTCAGGGGTGAGAAGCATTGCTTCCCAACTACCCCTAGCTAGTTAAAAAATGTTGGTATGGTATGTATTAATAAAATGTTCATATTGTCACAAAACCGTCGTCGTAACCACCAAAGTTGCATAGTTCAGTTGGTCATTTCCGACGAGCTGAGCACTTCGGTATCATCAACTGATACTATTAACATCCTTCGAGATAATGCTACCATCCATTTGAACCAACAGTTAATTAGACCTCAAAAATATAACACGACCCATCTATCAAAACAAACTTGTAACGATTTTATAGTTTTTATGTAAAACTACAATTTTCTCGGATGTGCAAGCTCCATTTTTGCTTTATGACAAAACGTCTAAACGTTAGCAGGGGCAACAGTTTTTACGTTTATTAGTATTTGCCTACACTAATAATTGGTTTCACTGCTTAGAATCATAATATCACAGTCCCTTTTCATCCTATCCGTTAATAGCAGTGTGAATAGTTCAACTATATCGTGGCCACATCGTAGATTTGCTCACATCATGAAATGATCGACCATGACGTCATGAAATGGTCGCATTTCATGAAATGGTCAACTGTCTATTGGCCACATCATGATGTGGTTTGAGCAGATCAATGATAAGAAATCGTTTCTCGATATGGGCAACTAAACGCGCGGCTTTTTCATGAAATGGTCAAGATTATTTTGATCATATCGTAAAGTAGTTACATTAATTACCGGTAGAGGCGCTGCAAGCGCTTTGTTTATGTGTGAAGATGGTCGCCGTTGGCGTAAATGATATTTCTCTTGTCAATTTGGCCTAGAGTAAAAGGGTAGCAACAAAAATTGCGAATTGCAGCAGACAATTCACGTTAATTGATAAAAACAAGTAACATTGAACGGAAGCATAAAAATTGAGTTGATTTTGGATATAAAACAATGAATAATCATTTCCATTACTACTCAGTCAAATTCTTCAAGGTGTAGGTAGGTCGAATTGGTTACAGAACCGAATTAGCCTACCCCTACTCCACGTAGTCTTGTATGTCCTACCCCTAGAGTGCTTTTTAGAACCCGGAGGCGCGGAGGGCGCAAGGGCGAAGGGGCTGCACCTTCCGCAGCGCCGGAGACGTCACGGTTCGAAATTATGCCCTATATTCCGCGTTTTTACGATTCGGCCAAACGTTGATGACCAAATCGTGAAACGGCAACCATTTCATGATATGGTCGATCATTTCATGATAATATATGAGCAAATCTACGATGTGGCCACGACAACTATATCACGGTAAACTAGGTCTCGGTTACTTAAGTAACTAAATATTACACCCTTATCGTGGGTCCGTTCGTTTGACACTAGCACCAGCTAGGCCACTCGCCCTTGACACACATAACTACTGAACAAATCTCCGCTCTTATTGATCTTCTTGCAGAAGTTTCATGAATTCAACAAAGTTGGTAAGTTAATAATGTTTAGTGACTAGTAATAAGTTTATGCCTACTGAATCGCTGCTACTCAACTCAAGGCATTCACTTTAATAAAAAATAGGCGTTTCAGTCAGTTCAGCCGGCCCAACACGGTTAAAATAAGGTAGATTGACGGACTTCACGCACAATTTCGACTTCACAGTGTACAACTCGGAAAAATGATAGGTACTATTTTCAGCTGGTCGCATTTATTTTTAACAAATTAAAATCTCGCCCGAACCCACGTCCTATCAACCCTATCATGTAGGTACTGACGGTTAATGATCTAAACACGGCCTTACGACAAATGCGGTATCACAAATCACAACAACCAAATTGATATTTTAGTAAATACCTACACACAACTTTGACTTTATTGTTTACTGACAGGTTTTTTACGTACCTAATAGCCGTCGACATAACCGAGTTCAACGATAACCACGGGTAAAGCCTCCGCAGACATCAACGTTGCTTTGTCCGCCAAGAAAGGAGAGAAAAGAAGAAACTAGCTATGGTGGCAAACTTTGGCAGTAACCTTTACGATTCATAAACACAGTTCACTCAGCATTAACACAAATACCAACCCTAAGTTCATAGAAAACAACAACTTAACGGTTACACGTTCACGTTAACTGCGGAAATATCACCGAGTTTGTATAAAACGTTTTAAAAACTACCGCTTCCACAGCAATAAAATTTTGCGCTTTTACAAAACAATGGACGAGGATTTCCACTTTAAACATAATTATTTTATTTAAACTCCGCGGTGAGTAAACATTCCTTCGCTTTGAAAAAGTTAAACACGCAATCCGTAAAAATAATTTTGGCGGCAATCAAAAGATTCTTTTTAAAATATGTATTTCAATTTAGTTTTGTCAGTAACCAACAATTTTAATAACAGTATTTTATGGTCCATATTAGGGTCTATGCTCGTTATTACATAGACATGCAGCAATACTGCATCTCACTCCTCAATAATTGGAGACTCGAATTACTGACTTCACTTTTACTTGACATTTAGTGATGAAGCACCAAGTCAATAGTTTCCTATCCATCCGAAGGCCTCCTACAACAAATAACTGCTATCTAAACATAATAACTGGGACCAACCACATTACTTATCCTAAGAAGCAAACAAGTGCTCATGACTATTCCATTCGCGGTATACCATTCTAAACCCACCGTCAATACGCGACGTTAAACGATAAAAATTTAATAGAAACAATTTCATCAAGAGATTAGTATGCCATTAGAGCTCAACATGACCTACTGGCCACAAAAATAATTAAAGAAAGACCAATTAAAAGTAGAATAATAAGTCAAATATTCAAGTGCCCCGGTCTTGTAACTGAATGTATCTCATTAAAAGTTAAACAAAAATAACGCGAACTGCCAACATTTTTTTGTATTCAATTTTTATTGATTGCAAATCATTCAAGAGATTGAATTTTCAAATGAAACAGTAATAAATTCCAAATCTATACTTATAATAAATCTGTAGATTGGTCAATTCTGTACATTAAATATATTTCCAAAATAACTATCAGGGGGTGATTAGGGATCGATACTGATGCCAAAAATGCAATCAGTAAAATTTTTGTCTGTCTGTCTGTCTGTCTGTCGGATGTATAACCGTTATAGAAACAAAAACTACTCGACGGATTTTAACGAAACTTGGTACAATTATTTTTCATACTCCCGCGCTGGTTATAGTATACTTTTCATCACGCTACAATCAATAGGAGCAGAGCAGTGAAGGGAAATGTTGGGGAAACGGGAGAAGTTACTCCATTTTTTAAGCTTCCGTCGCGTCGCGTGTGCAACCTTAATGGTTAAAGCTACACAGAATCATGTATGACGGAAATGTTCTCCTTAAAATTATATAAAAAATATTCCACGACAGCATATGTCTATCTTTTATGGTTGACTCACAATAACACGTGTAACTCCCGATAGCTTAGCAGTTCGAAGCTTTCTGATTAAGTATACCTATATTTTATCTACTCTTACGTTTATGACACTTAAGTGGGTGAAATAAAGGGGTGAAGTTTAAACGAAATTCACGCGGGCGAAGCCGCTGGCAAAAGCTAGTTATTGGATAAAATAAAAGTAATAATATAGGGACAGCACTTGAGTCACTTGGCAATAACAATACATATAAAAAATCTTTTCAATCAGTGAGTCCTAGTCACAAATAGGAAGTAAACAATCTTGTTAAAGTGAATCACATGTATTGATTCCAATTGCTATATCCTGAACTGTTGATTAATCATAAAAATTGTGTATAACAATGGAAAATTGAAGCAGCTCGCAATATTCACCGCAAAGTTTGGTTGAGATATTATATGTCTGAACATCACCCTTTTGGATCAAAGACCTCTTCAGTAATTGAACTGTTCTCAAACTATAGGAAACTATTGACTTGGTGCTTGATCACTAAATAATGGGTGCCAAAGATAAGAAAACAATCAATAAATAAGTTTAGTTTAAGAGTTAGCCCACTTGTATATTGAGGCCCATAATATAAATACAAACAGTTCTAATAAGACATTAGTATCAGTCAGTTCTATAAAAGTAACAATCTAAATATATAATAGGTTGGTAGTTAGCAATGAATTGAAAGTTAGAGTAAAACAGTTGAAATTCTACAGATATGAAATGCGATATAAAAAATTAAATTTAAAATGCAAATCAGCTAGCCAGCGCACACACAGACGACCTTGACGCGGTCATATGGTCTGTTCATTATATTTTACACAAACTAACTTTTTCCGACCAGTCCCACTTGCTAGCAAAGTAATATGTATGTTTATTAGTTAAGTACACTTAGCTCCTATTGTATAGGAATATGAAATTCTTTGGAAACATGTGCCTAATAGACCCTTCATCATTGTATCTGTTATTTTGTAATGAATTAAGCAAAATGCGGCAAGATATAAAAATAAATCAACCATTAAATTAGTTACTTTGAAGAAAGTGTTTAAATTAAAATTAATGTTGTTATATCTGAACAACAGTAACATTAATATTCTCATTAAGATTTTTATCAACTGTGATACAAGATAACAACTACAGATAAATATAAACTGTTCTCTAAACAATTATGGTGTTTTAAGGACCATAATGGCACTAAATAACAATATATTGGATAACAAAATGAAATAGAAGTAAATCACTACAACTTAATTAAAGTTAATTACAAGAGGCAAAAAATATTGACTTTTGTAAAAGAATACTGTTAAATGCTTAGAGCTACGTTAATACTTATAAATTGAAAAATGCCCCTGGATAAGATCAATTTGATGCTAAAAATGCCTTACATGATTTTGGAAAAAAGTACTCTTTAAACTGTTGGACCAATTAATACCTAACATTGCTAAGAACTACCATTTTGTTCATTCATTTAGGAGCTATGATTCCACCCAAAGACAGGTCAAACTTATAACACCCCTCTTTATACCTATACAACACAAATATGAAATGACTAATGAATTTAAATTAATATTTGTAAAAGATTTTGTTTATTTGCAATATTTGTATGCTCAGATCAGCTACTTCTTTAATCCTATGGATATGAATTTAATTTTGCATGTAGCTTTTTCACACAAATACACTACACGCACAATACTACACACATTGGCTCCAAAGAAGGGAACTGTTTTCATCTAGAATAAAAAAAGTGTATTACTAGTTGTTGTTGACTATGAATTTATTTAATTTATTTATTACTATTATAAGCATTAATAAAACCTGTTTTACAACTACATTGGTTCTTGTAGTTATAAACATCCTAATATTTCAATATTGTTTGTATTGAAGCTTATAAAAATGGTTGAAAAATTACTATACTTTCACTTGTCAATAAAACAAGAAAAGCTTACAGTAATCAAGTTCAGATATCATTTCATATTTCATTTTGTATGGTTAATGTCAAAAATCCTTACTTAATCCTTACTCATGGCAGTTAAGAAACCTATACACAAAGTTTTAATTGAAAGTTTTGAAAAAATAAGATTATTCAGTTTATCACCTTAGTGGAGCAATTTCCACAAAATCTTTCTCAGTGCCCTTGTGCACACTCCAAGGAACATACATACATGCCCAATTTTAACTTCTTGGGTTAGGTAATTTCAACTGTATGTTGTCTGTCAGCCACTCAGTAATGGAAGAGTTATATAAAAGTTATATTTAAGAGTGATCATGTTCCATTTTATAATGCTTATGGACACTCAATAAGATTTATTTTATTGACGTGACAACGTCTTATAAATTGGTTTGCCGGGTGGCACTTCAAGAAACTGCGTTAGTAGCTCCGCTCACGTTACTTATAGTAGCTACGGCGTACACACGTTGGCGTGTTTCAGAAAATGGTACAGCGCCATCTCTGGAGAAGTAGAGTAATCTAGTTTGTTACCTCACTTAGTTGTGACTAATGGTTAATGGTCTAACGGTTAGCAGCGCTAGATGGCGGATGGTGTTACAATGTTTTAAATATAATTCTTTGTATAAATAAATGTTTTAAATTGTTACTATTATTTCATCCTTCTTCCTACTATACGAATGAATATTCACATTAAAATTATTTTACCACTCAAAGTCGTTGTCACGTAAAACTTTCGCCCGTATACCGACTTTACAGGCAACCAATTTTTTTTTTTTTATAAGTTTGCAAATTCTCCTGATATTGTATAGTAACATAGAGCTCTTAAATAGCTCTCAAATGGTAAGCACAAACCACTTATAATAAAAGTTTTGCCTAAGGCTATAATATAATAGTTTAATCATTATGTCGAAAACTAACAAAGTGCATGAAGTAAACTTTGCTTTGCGAATAACAATTATCATTAATCTTTACTTTATTACAGAATATACTCAGTAGTTGTTGAATGGTTATTACTTCCTATAAGAAATAATCCCAGCCTAAGTTATTTTATTTTCAGTATTAAAGTTATGATTACATTATATTGATCAATGACAATTCTTTTCATTAATGCCTTTTTGCAGAAAAAATTCTAAGTGTTATAATATATAGTAAAAGTGGATAGTAGACAATATATACAAAAATATTGTTATATATAAAAGTAATAAGGGTTTTAGACTCGCCAGAGAAATTCTTGTGAGAATTACTTACTTCAGAACTAATGACTTGCATGATTGATAATGAATGTTTTATTATGAAGTAAAAATCATTTGAAATAAGATGTGAGTTTTTTACCAGGTTTCTGTGGATTTGGTTAGTAAATACATTTATGGTATCATTAGAGATCAATATCACACAAAATTCCTACTTGAGTAATTCAAACTTAATTATATTAGTGCTGTATAAAGCTACTATAGGAGCTTTGTAATCTGCTTACTGACAAATTTTATTACTTTAACTTTATAAAACTTCACCTTACTTATATAATTGATTAATTTCCTAACCGATCATAAGTTAAAATACAAAATACACAATTGAACATTATCAGATCACCAATAAACAAAGTGACTGATAAGAAACATTGAGGATGAGATGTTTGGTATCAGACAAAATTAGAAACCACTTTCTACTTGCAACACAAATAGAACAAAATTTGATTTTGATCCAACTATGGCACATTGGCCTGATAAAAATAACTTTGATAAAAAGTATTGTACAAAGACATTTTTAACTTTTTTCCTTTCTACTGAAACATCTTTTATCTATCAATCAAAGTTTATTTTACTGTAATTTCCGTTTTGTAACATAAAAAATATATAACACTATTTATTTTATGAATTGTGGTATTGATTGAAATCTAAGTATTAACAAGATGCTAATAGGCAGAATGAGTCACTGAACAATTGTCTAGTGGAAATATGATGACAGCAGTGATATGAATGGCATTATAGGTAAAGTTTTTCTATTATGAAACTATAATCAATGTATTATAGAATGGTAAACAAGTTTAGGCCATGGAGAATTACTGTTAACATCGTTTCCGTACTTCGTCTAAAAATATCCTCGGTTCAATTAGGCTAATATATAGAAACATTAATGATATCTGGGTGTGGTGAATAGTGGGGTAAAGCGATTCGCAGGAACGGGACAGACATGCCGGTGTATCCCAAGTCGATCAGCCACCGAACGGCTGACAGCCTCTACCTCTACAATCAACTTACGCGGTCCCGACTCGGTTATCGCCGAGGCAGGTACATGAATCATTCAACATAACTATAACTACTAACCAACCTAGACAAACGTACACATCGATAACTAAATCGATCACCGTACAATATCTTACGTCTATAACAAATATACAAGAAGCTTTACCTTATCGCATAACGTTTTCACTTGATTTTCTGTCAATTGCTTGCATTCGTTTAGCTGTTCTATCCATTGATCCAGTTCTTTTAACGACGCCTTGTCCTCCATACTTTGAGTCTGTGAAATTAACGTACGAGACGCTAACTTAGTTTAGAGATGTTTTTAACTTTGAAATGTACACAAAACCATGCGAATTTCCTATTTTACACTATGTCTCGAAATACTGACTACGGCAGACACTTACAAAATGGCGTAGGTACTCATAGAAAAAATTTACGGTACTACTTGCGTGACGTCAATTTGGTTCAAAAGAACGATGAAAACCCCCAAGCGGAAATCAAAGGTACTACAGCATGATGCCAAGTTCTGATGCGTTCACAAATACCATAACTTTAACCGAAAAACAATTAAACTAGTTTAATTGTTTTTTAATGAATAATATACGCGATAACTCTCATTAGTAAAATTAAAACTTTAGAAGAAAAAAGAAAAGAACAATATCTTATTTTCACCAATAAATTCAACAAGTTCCTTGGGTCAATTTTAATGCGTTCAATTCAATATTGAGTAGTTTAACGATTACCGAAAAACAATTAAACTAGTTTAATTGTTTTTTAATGAATAATATACGCGATAACTCTCATTAGTAAAATTAAAACTTTAGAAGAAAAAAGAAAAGAACAATATCTTATTTTCACCAATAAATTCAACAAGTTCCTTGGGTCAATTTTAATGCGTTCAATTCAATATTGAGTAGTTTAACGATTACCGATTCAGAAATCATTCTAAAATCTTAATGCTCACCTACTTTTATTCATTAATTTTTCTCAATAAACATATAAATATTAGTGATTCTGGTATAACCTACCAGATTTTAATATTCAAATAAACGTACCTTAAAAGTTGCGGAAGGTATAACTTTAGCCTTCGCCATTGATAAAGTTTGCGGTATTTCTACAGGAAAATCCATTTAAATTTTTATACCGATAAATACATTAAATAATATTTCGTTATTTCAGTTTACATTAGAAAAATCGTTTATATGAAATACATATTTTTGCTATAATATGTCAACTTCAACTATCAATTTTCTTTTAAAAAGAAATAAAATTTATTCATATTAATTATACAGCTTTAATTTACCTACACTTTTGAGCAATTTTTAATCAGAATTAATCAACAAATTTTATGTTTCATGATATCAAGTTAAAATTTTCTAAAATAAAATTATTCAATGGTGGCATAAAATGCTCATTTTTATGTTTTTATTAGAAAGCTAGCTATGATAAGTAATCTGTATTTTTATTGGCTATCTGTGCCAATGTCATTCATTTTCATTCTTTCGTTCCTTGGTTTCGCTTCTTAGTCTATTGCCATCTTCAGTTAGTTTTTACACTATGGTAGAACATAGAGAATAGTACTATAGATCAGTGGTATAGCGATGGGCGATTGTTACAAAAAAAAACTATCGACTGAATCGAAAATTGTGCGACTGTGCATTCGATTGTCGATTTAGTAGTTCCCCGCCATGCTTATTCGAATAACAATCGACCTAACTACTATTTTTATTACTAATTGTACGCACGCTAAGTTCGTGCGATCGGTGAAATGACAAATTACAATTTGGCGCGAATTTAGCAACTTGTCGCGATAAAACTTAGTAGAACTGCTTGTGCGGTATAAAAATAAGAAACTTTACTGACGTAGAAACTGCTAGCTTGTTTACTTCTTAAACCTACTTCCATAGTATAATGTCTTAAGGCATTTTACTTTGTTGTAAAGCAAGCGATACATAACAAATCTTTGTATTACAGGAAAGTGCTAATTAGAGCTATTTATAAATTAAGGTGTCGGGAATTTAAACAATTAGGCATAAAGCCTCACAGTACAATTATAGTTTTTGCTTGAAATAATATAAATGCGTATAAAAAACAGCGACTGTTATAATTGCTTAATAAGAAGGATGCCAAAGATGTATTAAATATCTAGATGGAACATCGAATCCACGAAAACGTGTTAAAAAGTTGTGGCCAACAGTTGGCCACAACTTTTATATCATTACGCACAGATTACGCACACATAGACAATAAATGAACGCGAAAAACATCGCCTACACGCACACATGCTTGATAATGTTGCCTTGTTTTTTTTTGGCTACGTGTATATACCGGCTTTGTAAGGTGGAAGAATAAAAAAAATTACGTGCATAAGTGTATCAGTGATACCAATATGAATACTTGGCTACTAAATAGTCATCTAAATAACCTAATTTATATAGCGCGAATCGCAATATGCAATGCACCCCCGCCCGCCGCACCATCTTTTGTAATTACTTTTTAAGTAGTAGTAGTACCTACGCAACGCAACTACGCAGGAGTATAGCAATTATTCGATAAATTTAGTAGTACCGCACGCGTACGCTGCGCCGCGCCGATCGCCTCGATTATTCGATAAATTTAGTAGTACCGCACACAAAATCGCGCCGCGCCGATCGCCTCACCGCCGCAGCCCGCAACTTTTAGTTGTTAACAACAATCGAATAACGTCGATTGTTATCGACTTTTATCGACTAACCTGAACAATCGACTAATTCGATTCTTTTTAGTAGTAATCGCCCATCGTTACAGTGGTACCCAAACGGTCGATCGCGATCGACCGGTCGATCGCGAGAGGTTTAGAGATGGGCGTTTTCGCTACATTTTGTCATCGATGCGCATGGTTAATAAGCAAACCGCATCCGATGCCGGCATCGTTTTTTCTGGCATCGATGCGCCCATGCGACTTAGGTGCCGTCAATACACACCAGCGCTGCGGCGTTTAGATGCTCGGTAACGGTGCCATAATGATACCATTTGTTGGTTGCATATTTAACGTTACGAGTTTACGACTTTTAATTTTTAACTGACTTCAAAAAGGGGACAGTTATCAATTCTGCTGTATTGTTTATGTATGTTTTAGGCTTTAGCATAACTTTTTTGTTTATAAACTGGTTTTAATTTTATTATTTTTTTACATTACATTCAGTATAAAAATATAATGTATACCTACTGTTAATAAAATGTGACGATCGGATGAGAATCTTCCGGATGAGGAAATGATGAGCAGAATTGTTTCTGATCATTTAAAGTTAAATAAATTTTTGTTGTTCGTGAATAATTATATTTGGTGTACTATAGCTTCAAGGTAGCCCCACAAAAAATTATGATATTCTGATGAAGATTAAGTACTTAATATCATGACATCATTTTCAAAACTATTCAATTCCACCCGTATTTGAACTTAATAATTTAAACAAAATTTACATTGTTCCTTAAATTATGGAATAATATGTAGGTTGGTGTACCTACAGTACGAGGAATCGCATCGTCAACGTCGCTACGCTACGCTATTCCTTGCGTTGTCAATTACTGTCTCGCTCGCATTCGGTGAGGTTGGCATCGTTGTTGCGGGCAATGCGGGCATCCGTTTTTCAATATATCGGCATCGGATGCTGGCATCGTGTACTGGCATCGTTGCTCAAAAACGTTTTTATAAAAACGACCATCGCTAGAGAGGTTTCACGGTCGATCTTAGAAGTTAAGCCAGTACAAGATTTTATTTTCGAAAATTTATAAATTACCTACTTACTGAGCATGCATCTACATCTCGTTAATTTTCCGCCACAAGAAAAATATACTTAACTTGACCTGTATTTATTTTCTTTTCTAATAATATTTTTTATGTACAAATGTGTGTACAGAGTAAGAAACTATGTAAAACTGTTTGATTATAATCATATTATAAATCTAATCATTAATAATTACTTATTATTACAACATAAAATAATAGATAATAAAAAAAAATACATAAAAATAAATCTGTCGATCTTAAACCCTTAAATTTTTCTCAAGTCGATCTTCACAGCAAAAAGTTTGGGCACCACTGCTATAGATCAATGGATCAATGGGTTGAACAATAGGTTAAGGTAGGCGAACACCATATTGTGTAGACATCGTCTCAGTACACCATAAGCGGGCTTTACATTGTCCAATTCGCAGAGCGCTAACTCAATGCACTAACTAGTGCCATTACTCATTACACTGCACTAGCTAGCGAAGCTAATTATGACACTTCTTCATTTCGGTAGTGATTGTCGTACAAACCGCATCACCGCAGCACCACTTTTTGATCTCGATAGTGATCGTTCAAATACACATAAATGCCCACATCAAAACATTAAAGAGGTATTAAAGATGGTATTGCTTTACCATTGGTGTCTTGTTTAACGGTCATCAATACAAAAAGAAAGAGAAGATGTTTTTATAATTTTTATCTCATAAAAATGGCATATCTTTATAAAGTTCTATTATATTTTAGCAGTACTTTTTCTTCGTCGCCGGTTGCATCATTTTCGAATAGGTAGGTAGGCACAGCAAGCGTTTAAGCACGCTAGATACATTTACACTTTGTATGCAGTCTAACGCGCTAGCTGACGCACTAGACGAGCAAGCGTGCAGAATCCGTACGATCGCACTAAATTGGATCACTAACTGGCTAATAGCCTTTACACAATGCAAATTTAGCACGCTAGTTCAAATAGCGCTCTGTAAATTGGATAATGGAAAGCCCGCATTAGTCAGAATTAGTTCAATCAGTCAATTATTTAGTGTGTATTAGTTGTGTATTAATTACTCTCATTGTTACTATTGCAATAACAACACCACATCTTAGAATCAGTTTAAAGTGATGGAATGATAGTTTCATGGTTATAAAGTGTGCGCCAACCTTATTTTCCTCAAACACATAAACCTCAATATCTTCCAATCCTCGTCTATGATGTCTGTGTTTCATATTTCATTCACTCAGTGAGATTGAAGTGTTTGAGATTCAAATTCAATTCAATCTTTCAGATCTTTGATCTTTGCTTCTTTCAAGTTCCGTAAAACGGGGTAAATAGGTCCAATCTTTAATTTCAACTTGTATTTAAACCTCCTTCCGTAACATATGACATAATTCAGGGTATATTTAAGAATGTGTGGTAAGGTATTTTAGATGTTGAGTAGGTTTATAATCCCAAATTATTGTTAAAACATAAGAAATTCATCAAAAACCCTATCGGATTCCATTTTACCCCCAACGGGGATAGTAGGTTCAGGAGAAGGGTTAATAGGATTTTTTACAAGGGCTGCCAAATTTTTTCCTAAGTAAATGTAGGTAGGTACCTACCATAGTAGGAAGATATGTATCTACTTAAGCACACTAATTGCAACCATAAAATATGTGTTTAGTAAAAAAAATACCTTTTGTGTCATATATTTATTGAACATAGGTAACAAAAATAATTATCACATTTGGCTCGAAATTAATTTATAATCAGTCTCTTCTCTTCTTTGAATTATTCTACACCTACCTATAACTATTAAATGTTTAATGTCATTGCGAGCTCGTCTAGAGCTTGTTTTATCACTAATTTGTCGTATTTTTTATAACGCCTAGCCCCTGGTTTGGCTACGTAATTGCGAGGTATTCTGAAAAACAGACATAATTTATGATCAAAAACAGTTGTAATATCTATATTTTATAAGCTGAATGAAAAAAAGTAAAAAAAAAACAAGTAATAAAAAGTATCGGAAACTCAGATTCGTGTCCCAAGTACCCACTTAAATGTTGGAGTAAATAATGGTTAACCAAAATAACATAATGCAGTTTTTTTATTGTATTACAATTACATATTATATTTAGAATAATAGTTATGTATTATAGTTATAGTCAAATTTAGAAATGAAGAGAAAAAATGTAGGTAGGTATATTAATTTACTATTATGTTAGGTAGGTACCTACTTATTCTACTGTATTGTTTAGGTTTTGATTTTTGACAACCCTATTTAACAATTCCAATTTACCTCTTATTAAAACCAAATAACCCCCGTGTTGTTCCAATTACAGCTGTTCATGTGCCAAATTTCCCCCTTCACGTTACCATTAACCCCAAAATAAGCTAAAAATTTGCATTCGTGTAAAACTAATATTTTTAATTGAATTATGCAATTATTTACTTACCTTTACGTTTCTTCAAACCACAGTTTAGTAATATGAACCAGATTATATCAATTTGACCACTATTTTTCAGTATAACTTGTTAAAAACTTAAAGTTAAAAAGCACAATATTCACGTGTCCATAACAGCCTCACTTTGAATCGTTTTTTCTTTACTAAAACCTAATTGGCTGGCTTCATAGCACAGTGTTGCCATTAGCAAAATATATCAGCTAGTTAAAAATTAAAAAAAGTGTTGATGTCTCTTCAATAGTATTGCCTAGCACAGAACGTTTAGAAATGTAGACTTTTGTTCCTATTTACCCCGCCATTCCTATAATCCCCGTTTTACGGTTCTTTCTTTCTTTTATTGCCAGGAAAGTGAGGCGGTTGGTTGCCTTGGTGGTTGTGTGCTAAGTAAATATGACTGAAACTCTGAAACTTCGGGGTACCCTTTGTGGCCACAATGGGTGGGTTACTCAAATTGCAACAAATCCTAAATACCCGGATATGATTCTCTCATCTTCACGAGGTAAGGTTACGTCCAATTGTCCACCATTGTGACGCGCGACATCATTTGTATTTTGTTAAATCTCTTAACATCCGCTACTGTGTCACATGTAATATTTAAATTATCTTTGTTATACACGAATGATAGGAATTCGTAAACAATTTAGTTAATATTTTCACGACAAAATGATGACATACTATTTTGCCACGCGATTCCTGAGCGGCAAGCGGATATGGGGCTGATATTTTATTACATGTAAATTTAGCATTCAACAGCATCTTTCTTCTTTTTAATCGCTTGTAATTATTTTCAGACAAAACTTTGATCGTGTGGAAATTGACTCGTGACGATAGTAACTATGGTGTCCCCCAAAAGCGTCTGTATGGGCACTCTCACTTCATTTCTGACGTTGTGCTCTCCAGCGATGGTAATTACGCACTCTCTGGCTCGTGGGACAAGACCCTTCGTCTTTGGGATCTCGCAGCTGGCAAAACTACTAGGCGTTTCGAAGACCATACCAAGGTGTGATAGAACATTTTAATTTCATATGGCTTGTTATAAGTTTAGTGTGTGTCAGCGCCTCTGCGAGGCAGAAGACCAGTGTATGCGCCTTTGCGAGGCAGAAAACTAGTGTTTGAGCCTTTGCGAGGCAGAAGATGCTATAAAAATTGTACCTGCAATGGTTTACAATTTGAGTAAGTAATAGTATATAAGTCGTAGTATAGAACTAGACATTTCTGCATGGTAGTTACTAATTAAATAAATTGTAGACATTGCATTGAAAGTAGATATGACTTTTTAGTCAAAACTATTTTCACCTGGAGACTAATACAAGTTGTTTTACAGGATGTGCTCTCAGTGGCATTCTCAGTGGACAACCGTCAGATTGTGTCAGGCTCCCGTGACAAGACCATCAAGCTATGGAATACTCTTGCCGAATGCAAATACACCATTCAAGATGATGGTCACACTGACTGGGTGTCATGTGTCAGATTCTCTCCCAACCATGCCAACCCTATTATTGTGTCTGCTGGATGGGACCGCACCGTTAAGGTCAGTAGCTTACTGTTTACTACATGAATTTATTAAAAAGGAAGATGAAACTAATCTTCTGGTGACAATCAATCATGTACTAAAATTGTTGTCTTTATTACAGGTTTGGCACTTGACCAACTGTAAACTGAAGATCAACCACCTTGGTCACTCCGGCTACTTGAACACTGTGACAGTTTCCCCCGATGGCTCCTTGTGTGCATCTGGAGGCAAGGATATGAAGGCGATGCTGTGGGACTTGAATGATGGCAAACATCTTCACACCTTGGACCACAATGACATCATCACTGCCTTATGCTTCTCACCCAACAGATATTGGCTGTGTGCTGCATTTGGACCATCTATCAAGATTTGGGTAGGTCCAAACTTTTCATCATTCATTTGGCTTATATTTTTGTTCCAAAACCTTTTTTAATGACATTTAATTTCAGTCATTATTCCTAATAAACTGCATCTTTATTGATATTAGTGCTTAGAATTATGAATCATGATATTAATTGATATTTTATGTTGGTCATACAGGATCTGGAAAGCAAGGAGATGGTTGAAGAACTCAAACCAGAAGTCATTAACATGAATCAAAGCATCAAGACTGAACCTCCCCAGTGTCTGTCCCTGGCGTGGTCTACTGATGGCCAAACCCTCTTTGCTGGATACTCCGACAATATTATAAGAGTCTGGCAGGTTTCAGTCTCTGCACGATAACTTCTGTTTTAAGAAAATATTTCATTTATTTTTGTGCTATTACTGAAGTATGATACAAGTATAAAAATAAATGGAATTGTACTACAGATAATTTAGCATTTTTATTGTGATATCCTTGTAAGGTTTTGAATAAGATAAGATAGGTTATAAATATTTATGACATTCCTACTCAATAGGAATCTTTTGTATATAACTATTCTTTTGTAATGTAAATAAACGTATGTGATGTCAATGGAATACTTATTTTTATCACACAAGAGTTTCATCTCCAAATCAAATTTGAACAGAAACTTAAAATTAATTTTATCCCATCTTAATTGCTAAAGACCCTCCTTATCAGAATAACAGTGCAATAAAGAAACCTGTTTACTACATAATTATATTATTTTATCATAATATTGAGGGGTGAGAGGCAGATATCTGGTCTGCATTATGAATTAATAGTGACTGCCCTTTCTTTCTTTTCGGAAAACTTATATTTTTCCATTTCAGCTCCTTGGTGCTTTTCAACTAGGTACCTACCTGAGAAAAAAGTCCCATTAGTCCTACGGTAGGACTGTTCAGTGGGACTAATGGGAATGAACCAGAAAATTCATCTAAATTGGTCAAACTGTTAGATTTTCAAACTTTCATCCCCTTAGGGTGATGATGGTGTCCTTTTCAACGTCACCTCAATTTTCATGAAGTTCGTAGCGATGCCGCCCTACAAAAGAATGCGGACACTCAAGGTCGGCATTACTTAACCAATTTATTTTTTTAATTTAAAATTGGAGATTTTAACCGAGGGCCACTTTAAAATTCTTTTGTTTGTTACTCAAGGGTTACGCACTGTGAATTCCAGTAAATTATGTAGGCAATTTTTTTTAAATATCGACGAAAGATCAGAACACACCTGGCGTGTTCAAGGCGTTGTCATAGAAATTCGCAACAACATGCTAGGCGTGTAGGTGGCATTGAACGTGTTAAGGTGTTGATTTTTGAGAAAAAAGTTTCCTGTGACCTGGGTATTTTCATTATGAATTCCATACAAATCGGACTGGTGATTAAGGCATGAAAGCTTCGTGAAGACTTGCAGCATTTTTATATAGACGGATGGATAATTTCCTCCTAACTTCTTAAATGTTTCAACAATTTATTCATGAGCAGAATTTAAGAAAAAAACTCTTTTGCACTTTCCCTTTTATTAACCACCATTCATCCCATTAAATAATTAAAAATTAACCATATAGACAATTAGTAACTAAATATTGTGACATAAAATGTAATAACAAAATTACATTCACCTTAGATCTAATAAACTTGGACCATTGAGATACTATGTACTAAAGTACTAGAGAAGCAATACTCATATAAATGCGTTCTAAAAAGCGTAGCCACTTTTGAACCGCAATGACGTAGCTTTTGAATATGGAATCGCGGAATGGGGTTGCCTCCCCATGTGAAATTTTGGTTAAATTTCCCCACAGAAAACGCTGAATACTTCATATAAATAAAATAAAGTTAAAATAATCGATTTATGTATTTATTGGAAATATTTAAGGAATTAAATAAATAAGACATTGTTATTAGCTACCGGACCCCGAAAATGTAGTTCTGCAGGAATTATAATGTAGGTATTTATTGTAACTTACTAACAAAAATATAAAGCGTAAAATTTTAAAATATACCATACTAGTTTTTACCCGACTGCGCCAGGAGGGTAATGTTTTTCGGGTGTATGTATATATGCGTTTGGATGTTTTTTTCTTTGTAGAGTTTGACAGTTCAAACAGCTGGACAGATTTTGACATATACTTAGTCGTACAAGGATCTTTTGGCGCGTGGATGACAAAAGATCTATGTAAGACTGTATGAGGTGTTGTTGAAATCTTCAGAATTGTGGAAGTGTCATCGATTATATTCTCATAATGACGTTCGCAGATAAAGCAGTCGGGTTTTTTTATTTTTATACATGAGTGAGTTATCATAACTTTTATTACTTTAAATCGCTGACAAAAGGAGACACACAGAGGTTACATTTAGCAATATCTATGCAGTTGATATTGATTTATGTAGAGTAAAATTTTCATTAAAAAAAATTGGTTGCCTGTAACGTCGGTATACGGGCGAAAGTTTTACGTGACAACGACTTTAAGTGGTAAAATAATTTTAATGTGAATATTCATTCGTATAGTAGGAAGAAGGATGAAATAATAGTAACAATTTAAAACATTTATTTATACTGTCTAACCGTCATGTGAAGGCGGAAGCAATTTAAGTTTAATGTTTTATTTTTGTTAAATAGTTCCTCACTTGTAAACAAGATGGCATTGTACCAATTTGTGAAACGCGCTAACGAGTGTAACGTGGAGTTTATATAAGAGAAAAATTTGTAAAAGGCAATGTGTCGACTTCTTTGGTTTTATAATAAACTGCTATTTTGGGTTTGCAAGCAGTTGTGGTTATTTGTGAAGTTGACCCTACGTTCCCGTATCTTCATGGGGTAAACGTATACAAAGAATTATATTTAAAACATTGTAACACCATCCGCCATCTAGCGCTGCTAACCGTTAGACCATTAACCATTAGTCACAACTAAGTAAGGTAACAAACTAGTTACTCTACTTAACCATAGATGGCGCTGTACCATTTTCTGTACACTGTTACCAAGGAACGTGAGCGGAGCTTACTAACGCAGTTTCTTGAAGTGCCTCCCAGCAAACCAATTTATAAGACGTTGTCACGTCAAAAGTATACAGGATTAATGCATTTAATTCTAAAGAATTAAATCATAATATGATTTATATAAACATTTATACATATAGATAGAGACTTAAATTAACAATTCTCCTAGTCTCCCAGCAGATACATTTTTTAATCGGCAAATTATTTTCCTCATTTTTTGTTTTCGTGGCGATTCAGTGATTTTTATTTCTTCGTTGGTTTCCTCAGAATCGACATCTATATTTTGTTCCCTTTTGCGTTCCATCTGCTCCTCAGAATAATGGTCCTAAAAATATACAATTTATTACAGCTGAAACAGCAGTTTAATTTTTTATTTTATTTCCACATACTTATTGCGACGTTCAGGATCTTTAGGCAACCTGCAGCGTTGTTATTGTTAAAGCTTTATTAAAATCATTTACTCTATAATTTACAATTTTGCCCATAAATATGGGGAACTCAAACAAAGTTTTATATGGTAACACTAAACCTAATGACAAATAAATCTAAATTGTATTTATTTAATTGCGTTTTTTCGTAGATAAATAACAAAGAAATAATAAACTTACTTGTGAAACGTGATTCCGGTTGTCTTATTAACCGTTTGTGACGGTAAATCCCATTCTTTCACGGTGCATTTCACCAAAAATTTAAAGAATTTGAAAATTTTTCGTTCCGACGTTATTTGTCAAGCGTCACACGGAACACTAAACTGACATTAGCTACGCAATCTACGCATATGTCCCTGGACATATGTGAAGTGGCGACGCTTTGGCGCGAAGATTACTCATCTATACATATACATCAATGACTTGGACAATGAAATTGCTGGGAGGTAATTTCAATACTGTATGAAGACAAAAAATTAAACAGATTGACAGATTGGAAAGTGTACAATATGCTTGAGTCAACCTCTTGTTTTAACATTGGGCAATTTTTAAACATGAAAATAACTATAAACAATTATCTTGCTTATATAATTCAATTTTTTATTTTAGACACTACCTATTCATTTGTAAAGCTGAACCAGTTTAAACAGTCAAATCATTAAAATTTAGTTTAAATCTTACAAATGCATTTTCATCAAAATTTTCAGTTATTTATTTACATTATAAAATGTTAGTAATACTAATAATCACCAACTACAACTGCAGCATAATTATTATGTTCACTCAATATTGAATATAAGTTCATACTTCTAAATACATATTGTACAATACAATAGGTACCTATTATTCAGTATTAACATATTTAATGTCTTATACATTAGAATTATAATTCACTTTGCATTAAATTAATATTAAACTTAAATGTGATTATATTCTTGGTAAAATTCTTTTTTGATTTAAATACTTAATTTAAATAATGATAGAGTGAAAAACCTTCACCAACTGAAATATTTTAAAATTATAGAACTGGTTCTCCTTGCTTATTGAAAAGATGAGATTCATCCGAAATTATTTCTGGTCCTTCTCCAACTTTAGTGTGAATCACATATTTTATTAAGTCTGATTGTAGGGGTGGATAGGGAAAGCTAGTAAGGAATTCAGGTGGGTTCATTACAGGAGCATGCAAACCTTTTACAAAATTGTCTGAATCTGTTGATGGAAAAATGTGTTTGATTAATGAGAGCACCTCAGGTACATCTTTTTCTAAGAGATAAATGCAAGCATTTGGTCCAGCGTCAAAGGTGTATGCAGCCTTGATTTCTCCAGATACTTTGTTATAAGAATGGATGAGTTCCACAATTTTAAATGACACCTCAGTCATGTACATACATGGTGGAAATGTATCAAGACATATGGCATGAAATTGGTTACTGTCTCTCATTGTTATCTCTGCAAACTTCTCAAAATCTCTCTGTTTAATAGCTTCAATGATGGCTGCCACATTTTTAGGTACACAATGTTGTACTCTATGTTTTAAAAATTCGGAAGTCTCAGTACTAAGTCTCATACCTTCAGTAGAACTTGTGTGTTTTTTAGAATCTCTTACCACAAGAATGAGGACTCTCATTTCAGGCCAATGTGAAGGGTCTACAATCTGCGTCGCGATTGAGTCTGTTCCATCGTCCTTCAGTCCAGCATGCCATTGTACAAACCCTCCGTATATGCTCCTGCAAGCACTGCCAGATCCTATCCGAGCTATTGCGCTAATATCGGTATTGATTTTGTACAGTTTTGACAGAGCAAATACCAAACACGCAAAACCTGCTGCAGACGACGCCAGTCCAGCCGCCGTTGGAAAGTTATTCTGGGAACACACTCGTACTTTCCAAGTTAGAAAGTTTTTAGAAACACTATTTTGTTCCGCTGCAATCTGTTTTATTTTATTCAAACAATTTAACAAACGTTGGATTGTAAACGACTCTTTTTTTCCGTTCAACCATAGTTCATTTTCGGTAAACTCTTCGCTAGCGCAAACAGAAGTTTTAGCACACATTATACTTTTATCTAAAGTAGCACTAACGGAATCATTTAACGGTAATATTAAATGTTCATCACGTTTGCCCCAATATTTAATTACTGCGATATTTACTGGAGCTATAGCTGTTATTATTTCGATCATTTTAACAATATTTTCAGTAATAAAAATGTAATCGAATTTTCTTATTTGCCGCGAAAACCTACGAACGACCTATCGGTCAGCGATGACAACACAACACAACAGTCTTCAATTCAATTTCAATCTTCATTCTTCATTCCTCATCAGTCAGTCAGTCAGTCTTGAACAAAGTGTCAATCTGTCAAGTCAATTGTCATCGTGACGTGACATTAAAAAATTAAATTACCATAAACCGCAGACCACAGACTTCTTTATATGTGTGTCTATGCCATGCCGTAAACAGAGAGCCGCGCCTCCGCGCGCCCAAGCGGTTATTAGGTTATTAGCCATATCTAATTTGTGGCCATATTCACTGGAAATTGATGAAGCTTACTAGTTGCCACAATATTTAAGTGAAAGCTAGTAAAAATACACTCAAATCAGTTCAGCCGTTTTGAGAATGGTTTGAAATTCATCACAGCGTGACGTGTCATGATCAGACTATCGGAACCGACTATCGAAGTATCGAAGAGAAAAATCGTCGACTATTGTAGCCCTACGGGCTCTTTTCTCTACAGTTTGATAGTCGTCGCTGCAATGGACGTCCGATTTTTCTCTCCGATAGTGTGATCAGACAATCGGAAGGCACTCGTGCCATACATTTTGTTTTGTTTACAATACACGTCCGATTCGAGTGTATTCCGATTTTATTGTCTGAATTTTTCTGATCAGACTATCGGGTGCTATCGGAGAGAAAAATCGGAGGTCTATTTAATTGCAGCCCTAAATCGTTTTAAAAAGATTACCTAGTTACTGGTGATCTTGTTGATAGTGGCATCACTACCAATGTTACCATATAAAAATTCAATTTTTTGAGTTGAAGATGAACATCAACGCTGCCATTTTCGTTTTGTGGCACGGTTATAGCGGCAGTGGAAGTGAATTTGTCATTGAACTGGTTACATTTCAATGAAATCATAAGTTTGTGGTTGTAACTATTAAATAGTGCGTCCAGTTGGAAGTGAAATTTATCACAGACAGGAATTCTGTGTTTCAAACAGCAAGTAATTGTTGACTTCCTTGGGTGGAACGGGTGAGTACTGACTACACTTCTGTTCATATTACACTCATTCGCGGTGTAGTCATCGGCATATTTATCATCTTATTGAAATGTTCTTAGGGTTGGTTACGTGTATTTTGAATAACTGTACATACAGAAGTATAATTCCGTGTCAGGACCTTTGCAGGTTGCAGGTAAAATGGGCGTTAGAATAGGTGGTGAAGGTGTATCGTTCGTAATTCGTAAATCACTGAATCGACTCGTAGTATTATCATCCCGCTGATAGCGATACTGCAAATATAATATACTTATTCTAGTAACAATTTATCCCTTCGTTCTAATTTGATAAACTTTAGTTATATTATTGAAACATTTTTCTTAGTTGATTACAATCGAACCACTTTGGCGGTTTATATTAAAACCCCCCACTAGGATTTCACGGGTCATGAAATGCATTCAAACATAATAAAACTTTATAAACATATAAATAGGGAAAACCGTCTATTGCTTACAGCATTACTTTAACTTGTGCTATACTTTTAGGTCATCATTGAAATGAGAGTAGCTATTATATTTATCTGTTTTATCTTAATATAAAACAAATTTTTAGTTTTTTATAACCTTTCAACCCCTATTTTACCCATTTAGGGGCGATTTTAAAAAAAGTTTGATACAGGTTTTTCATTATTTTTTATCATACTTCTAAACACCAATTTTCATAACACCTGGTTTACAATTGACTTTCATACAAACTTTGAACCCCTATTAGACCCTCTTAGGGGTGGAGTATCAAAAAATCCGTTCTTAGCGGATCCCTTCTAACTATAAACTACTTCCCTGTCAATTTCCATCTTAATACGTTCAGCGGTTTCTGAGATTTCGGGATGAGTGAGTCAGTGACCTTTCGCTTTTATGTATAGATTAGTATAAAAAAATTATATTTGTTGCAAGCTTAATATTACTGGCTAATAAGGCCATTATTCATACCATTAAGGTAGGTATCACTTGTGTAAAATGTTATTGATAATAATTAATATCTTAAGCAGTGTGTGTTATCTTTAAATGATATGTGATGATGCATATTAAATTAGTATGTAGGCACTCTCATACTTCTTGGTGTCTTATAAAAATATATGTTTCCTAATATAAAAATATAAATTTTTGGCCTTATGTAGAGTCTTGACTACGGACTCTAATACCATACTAACAAATCTGAGTGTTGTTAGAGGTGATAGAAATAATATTACCCATACTATAAAATTGTAAGGTCATTAATTTTACTACCTTAATGAGAAGCCAGTCTGGCTAGTTACTACTCTTTTACTTGAGGTAGCTGCTAAACAACAAAAGTATTGGATGGCTCACACCAGGAATGTCTTGTACCCAATTATTTCACAGGCAGAACTTACTGCTATTTTAGAGAGGGGCGACCATATACATATATATAGTCCGTTTTTTTAGAATAGAGTTAACTACAAAACAAACATGGCCGATAATTGTCAAAGTCACAGTAGTCAATAAGACACTGACATTACACATGTACAGTAAAACCAACTTAACCTTGAAATGAAGAGCGGCGCTGTCGGAAGCACTGGACCAATCATCGAGAGGCAGTAACTGACTGATGAATGGCCACAACGTACTTATGAATGACTTTTTAACATGGCGGTGTTAGTTCCAATTTTTGCCATTTCAGAGATAAGTTGGTGGCAATTATCGAAAAAAATGTCAAACATGTCAAGTTCTTGTTGGAATGCATGTTGAAATTATTTATCTGTGAAAAGTGAAGTTGATGGATTTGCACAATGTATGAAATTTATTCATTATTATTGTAATTTAAAATCAGTTTTAGGTGTAAAACACAGTGCAATATACCGAGTGAACCGATTGAATTGTTTGTAAGTTGTTTCACGTGTGTAACATTGTGGAAATTTGATGTTTTGGAAACTCAGTGATTTGTTTTGTAGTTAACTCTATTCTAAAAAAACGGGTGTTTACCCGTGGTCCCGTTGGTTTGTCCCGTTGACGGGACCACGGGTAATTTTAATTCCCCGTAGTCCCGTTGCACTAGGGGTTACACTTTTATCGACTTTTTCAACTTCTGATATCGATATAATGTTTGAACCTCCTTAGAATAAAATAAAAATCCATGATAACGGCATATTGGAAACGTCAAAAGAGCATTCTTTTGACTATACTAGATAGAAAAAAAAACAGTTATTTACAGTATATTTTATTCAATCTTAAGCAAATGAAATTAAAATTATTTTATATGATTTTGGTGATTAAAAACATTTTTCGACAGTCAAACTACGCCATCGCTTCAACAAAGCTCTACGGTAAGTGATGTTGGAAGAAGGAGGGGTAATAAACTCCCAAGGATTTTTTTACTCTACACACACTGCACTTATTCCTACTTAAGGCTATAATATAACAAAGCCATGTCCAAGGTGTTGCAGACTGTTTCGCTCACATAGCCTCATCATTTTCCTTCCTTACTAACTATGCTCTAACACTTATGCTTCCTTTATATGATAGCTGAAAAACTGGATGTTTTAAAACATATCTACGTGCGTGTGTGTGTGTGTGTGTGTGTGTGAGTGCCCGCGCGTGTGTATAAATTTAAGCATGACCACATCTGATTAAGATGTCTGTTAATCACAAACGCACATACATGCACGCGCAAACAGAAACGCGACCAAAGTGGAGATACAATATGATTGCATACCTTGCTTCCTCGTGGTCCCAGTTCTAGGACATATTAACTTTGCACGAGGAAATTTTAATGAAATACAGATGAATTTTAATGAGGTACAGATATAGAGTAGACGTGGAAAAAGGACAAAGGATACTTTTTATCGATTAAATTATCCAATATATTATAAAATTTTCTTGAAATGTTGATAAATAATAAATTATACCCTGATCTATACTTTTTTTTAATTAAAATAAAAAAGGTTGGTGGCCAGCAGCGTCACTGAACCTTTCGATCTTTTCTCACAATGGAGAGCTTAATTTTCCCTGCATTCCCTACGGTTATTCAGACGTTGTTTCTCTCTCACGTGGACAAAGTTGCAGGCAGTAACTAGTAAATCTTAATGAGCCATTAGTGTAATGTATGTGTACACTAGAGAACCGCCCGCGCTTCGCTTCGGGACCCGTAGGTAACACCCGCGTAGGTCCCGCTCCCGTAGGAATTTAGGCTAAAAAGTAGCCTACTACTCGCTCTCTTCACTCCACCCTGTCTGAGGTGTGTGGAGCCCTCGGGACAGTTAGTTCCCCTTTGGGGATGTCTCTCGCGGCCCGTTAAAACGGGCCAGTCCTTGGGTTGGGCCCTTGGTTGTCCATCTGTGGTTAACCAATAGGTCAAGTCCGGTGAGTGGTGACCTTTTTACAGGCCACTGAGTCTTAAACGGGATGGGGTTCATCTTCGCGCCGCCCAGGCGATCGAGCCCCTACCGGGTGAATCCCGCTGGTGCTAGGCCCGTCCCGCGCAACCAGCAAGTCGCGCGGGAAGGCCCAGCGGTCCGGTGGACGGGTGTGGAGCGGCGCCAGGTCCTGCAGATGCGGGAACCGCGACGCGTCGACACGCCCGAACATGTTGCGTGCCAATCGCTCGATGAAGTCGTCCAGGCTCTCGACTCGAAGGTCCCTCTGGATGACGGCGTTCCTGACGTACCTCGGCGCACCAGTCAGCCGGCGGAGCGCAATCGCCTGAACTGCGCGCATCCTCTTGCGCTGCGGTTCGCTGGCGAGCGCGTACCACGCCGTTGCCGCGTACGTGAGGCGGGGTCTGATGTAGGTCTTGTAGACCCCGAGCTTCAGTCCGAGAGGGAGGCTCGAGGAGAGCACTGGTTTCTGCCATCGCACTTCTGGAATTCGCGACGGCTTTCATAACCTGTGGCTTCATCGAGAGTCTTCCGTCGATTTTGCCCAAGTATTTGGGCTGTGGGGCCCATTGGATATCTTGTCCATGAAGCTCCAGAGTAGGGTCCCGCCTGTTGAGGTATCCTCCTATGTTCACAGCCGGCGTCTTCCCGACATTCACCGACAGTCTCCACGCGGCGAGCCATTCGGGGAGGGCATCAAGCGCACGCTGCATCTTGACAATGGCGTGGGTTCTATTCAGCGACGTGGTGATGTACGCCACGTCATCGGCATATAGGGCAAGCGACGCCCCCCCTGCCGCCGGGATGTCGTCGGTGTAGCAGGCGTAGCAGACCGGGGACAGGCAACTCCCTTGCGGGACGCCGGCTGCGATCGGACGCTCGGTGGATTCGGCGTCTTCAACCACTACTCTGAAGCTTCTATTTTCGAGGAAACTGGAGATCATCTTAACGGCACTCCGGTGCGCCGACGGCTGCGAGATCTTGTAGAGAAAGCCGTCGTGCCAAACACGGTCGAACGCCTATTCCATGTCGAGGAATACTGCACACACGCGTTCTCTCTTATTCAGAGCCGCGGTAACGGTGTGCAACACACTCGACAGTGTAGCCGTGCTGTTCAGCGGCATCAAAAAGTAGCCTTCCACTTCTGTTGGCAGCTAGGCTATTCCACCCCGGATGCTTGCAGTTCCAGTCGCCCGCGCCCACCACCGGTGTCGGCGAGTCCAGCAACTTGCGGACATCAGCCAACAGGATAGTGCCAGCGGGCGGGCGGTACACTGAACACAGCCGGAGCGGGGAGTTCTCGAGGCAGAGCTAAAGTAGCCTATTACATTTGCCTATGACTTAAGTAAATTACATGTAGTATTTGATAGCGTAATTCAGAACTTGCAAATGAATTTTGTTAACGCCATCTATTGGCAACTCCGAAAATAAATATCTAGTAACTAACAAAACATCGATCTTCCCATGGGAATGGGATGTTTTTCCGCGGTAAAAAGTAGCCTACGTCACTCTCCACCCTCCTAACTATCCCCACACACATAAACCTTACCATATAATAGCTTTGTTGCGACGTGAAAGCGTCACAAACAAACAAACAAACAAACAAACAAACAAACACACTTTCACATTTATAATATTAGTAAGGAAGTAAGGATGGGTTATGAATTCAACATTTTCAGTTTTGTTTCTTCTGTATTTTTTTCCGAAGATGGAATTTAAGTGTATTTTCTTTAATTTTAGGTTTATTTTTTTCTCTTAACTTTCAAAACTTGTTCAGTTTTTTGAAGATTTTACCAGCTTTATTTTAGCGGTTAAGTAGGTTGATCTTATAATAGTATTGTCCAAATTCTAATGTAATTAAACAAAATAGATCGGAATCTGATTGACGGTAAAATATGGTAATTAAAATACTTAATCTATGTACCTTCTTTAAGGAATATCCATATACATAATACCTATGTATGGCAGTTATTGTGTAGATATGTTTTAAAACATCCAGTTTTTCAGCTATCATATAAAGGAAGCATAAGTGTTAGAGAATAGTTAGTAAGGAAGGAAAATGATGAGGCTATGTGAGCGAAACAGTCTGCAACACCTTGGACATGGCTTTGTTATATTATAGCCTTAAGTAGGAATAAGTGTAGTGTGTGTAGAGTAAAAAAATCCTTGGGAGTTTATTACCCCTCCTTCTTCCAACATCACTTACCGTAGAGCTTTGTTGAAGCGATGGCGTAGTTTGACTGTCGAAAAATGTTTTTAATCACCAAAATCATATAAAATAATTTTAATTTCATTTGCTTAAGATTGAATAAAATATACTGTAAATAACTGTTTTTTTTTCTATCTAGTATAGTCAGAAGAATGCTCTTTTGACGTTTCCAATATGCCGTTATCATGGATTTTTATTTTATTCTAAGGAGGTTCAAACATTATATCGATATCAGAAGTTAAAAAAGTCGATAAAAGTGTAACCCCTAGTGCAACGGGACTACGGGGAATTAAAATTACCCGTGGTCCCGTCAACGGGACAAACCAACGGGACCACGGGTAAACACCCAAAAAAACGGACTGTACATAAGGTACTGACCTTATATATTATAAGACCTTTTAAACATAAGGTTGTCCCTCTTAAAAAGAGATATAGCACCTTTGGAAACAGTGGTAGACTCACTAAAAACTTTTGAATTTGACTTCAAATAATTGCTACTTATATGTCACTTACAGTTATTTCAATTTGCCATTGATAGCATGATTATTCTAACCTTATTGGATCTAGAATGTTTAACCAATTACAACTGGCAAACCAGGGCATCAGAAGTTCAGCACAGCTTGATAGAAGGACTTGAAGCCGAGGTACCATTCTCATGCTTGAATCTGCTGCCCAAAAACATGTGTTCTGACTGGAGGATTTGGTAATACTGGCTAACTGGCGGGTCTCAGTCATTTCTTTCTTTTCTATTCCTTCTGTTTTTTTGTCTCTGTTTTTCCACACATATGATGATGCGTTTGATATTCCTGAGGTCCATGGGCGATGGTGAATACTTACTATAGCTCATCTTCTTGTTTGTCAGCTATTAAAATAGATAAAACATGTATGATGTAGGCAAACAAGGTAACTAATTTACTAAAGCTCTCCAACTCTCCTGTTAAAAAGCTGTATAGGTATTTAATGTGTGTAATGAAATTAGAAAATTTACTTAAAACATTTGAACTCAGCCTAGTGTAATAAATGTAATTGTTGTCTATAATCTATACAAAATTAAAGAAGAAAAGTTTTTGTATTTTAGTTTAAACATCATAATCCTTGGATTGCCTGTCAGATCAAGTTATTTATAATTTGTATGATGCATGATAGCCAGATTCATTAGGAAATTTCATAGTAAGCCTTTTACAGTAATTTTACCGTAAAACAAGTTGAAGTAAGTGTTACTAGTTTAGTATAAATTCAAATTAAAGTCAAGATGATCTGTGTTTTCCTCTAATCTGTAGTAGAAAAAGTGAAAATGGATTCAACGCCTTCAGAGGATAATACATAGCTTCGGTATCATCAATCATAGTTTATTCTACAAATGGAAATTTTTACAACAATAAAAGTTGTCAGACACAAAACAATTATAGAATATGAACAATATAATAATATTCTTTCTTCGCCTTTTAATTTTGGGATTTTCTGGTTGCTTCTATTAATGTAAATAGATTTTAGACGAGAAGTAAGTCACCTTTGGTTAGTGTCTCTATCGCCCAGTGATGTTGTTAACATTTAGGCATTGCATTATTCTTCAAGTAAAAGAGAAAAATTAAAGTTGCTATACTCCGTATGTAATCATGATTGCAGATAAGTAATAATAATAATTAATAATGATAATGGTTAAATCGGGGGCATGTAAATGCGACTGAAAAGACCGCAACACATCCATAAAATTTATAACATGGAATTTACTTTTACAATATCGATTGTAAGGAATTTTAATATTGCATAACTGGTTGCTAGAGATATTTGTGCTAATGAAGACAGAGTATGCTCCGGGACTATTAAAAAGTAATTAAAAATTCGATTAATCTCAGTTTTCTGCTTGTGGCTAGAGTCCTTGCTTGATGTGTGCTACTCTATGATGTTCATGTAATGTTTCGTTCGTTATATTATTATTATATCTAATTGGATTATGTCATCGATATAAAAACGAATAGAGGTCGTAAGTTAGCGAGCGCTCAATGCAATTTGCTGCTATGTCGGAATATTTAGAATATTATTATTAGATTGCAGGGGCAGTGTATGCTTGAGAAAAATTAATTTGATAAACGTTTTGAAGTCAACATAGTCTGATTTGTATCAATCGTAGGATGGATCATGGCTACTGTTTAGCAAACTTTGTTGGTGGTTGGCTGGTCGTTATCAAATTAACACATGCATGCACTACTAACAATACGTGATGATTGACCACTTACCTTATTTTTCTTATTCATTACGTACCAGAACTATTATATGATTCAGTAGTGAGTATACGTTGTGAGAAATATTTTATTTTTTGTTTTAATCAACCATATTATAATTAAAGAAATATTGTATTTTCCTGATCACATTGAATGTAGCTTTTGCTAGGACTGCATTTCAATAGAATTATATAATAGCTAATTCAGACGTCATTTTTTTCTATGCTGATAAACGAAAGAAGCACATAAAAGACGACCACATAAACATTGATATTTCATTATAAACTTATCAGATTTATTAACTAAAGCAAAAACATAGTTGTGGTGTTGTTAATATTTGATTCATGAGTATCCTGGCAGTAGAATTGTAATTGATTTGTGGATTTCATAGTTAAACTGACAATGGAATGGCTATTTCGGATTCGGAACGTCCGCAATGCGTGCAACGTAGCAACTTGAATACTGTATTTAAAACATATTAATTTATTTAATTGGCAAGGTTTCAACATCATGATATACAAACTTTCATATTTTGCAAGTTTTCACATTTTGGTGTTATTAATGATGACGTTATGAATCTCAAGTTTTCATAGGCTTTCAAAAGCGGTTACACTTCCTGTCTCTAAAATCGCGTCTGAATAGTGTCTTTCAACAGCCTCCGTGCAGACCTTATTCAGCCTGTAGTTATTTGGTACTGACTTCTAGAATGATGACGCGCGACGCGAAAGTCGGTCGTAATATTTTGATTTATTCACCACTTCGAAATGGGATGGGGCTCTATTATCGAGGAGAAAAATGGCAAATAAAACTGTTGAATTAATATAACTAACTTAACTTAACGTAACTTTTGAACGAACTTTTTAACGTAACTTTTGATACATACAACAAATAATAATTCCACCCTCTTATCCTGTATCCAGTTGCAAAGTCGCACAGCCCATTAACCTCCTACTTACTACATTAATTTACCCCTTTATTGACGGGTGTTTTTCGTTATAGTATGGTTCCTACGGGGAAGAAATGGAGATAGATTTTCCTTAACTTAATTCTGATTGTAATCAGAATGCCCTACAATCTCACCTGGTGGACAATAAATTATCTCTCTTGATTTATGAGTCTTACGATCTAGGTACCTACTTACTTGAAGTTCACGAGCACATAAGCCCTAGTAAAATAATCGTCCATGTGAAGCGATGACTCAGATCCGTAACCACGTGTTACAGATTTTCACAGAAATAATATTTTGAAACACGAGTTTCATGTACCCATTTTCTCCGAGTCTCTGAATACTGAGTGCGGCGCTGCAACGTCGATCCTCTTGAACTGCAACAACCCCGTGCTTCACTTGTTATCTCATTGCGTCATCACTGAATATAGCTTTGTAGTTTGTAGTTTCATTCCAGTTTTTTATCTTTACCTCCTTTTGTAAAGTACGCTTATTTTGCATAATCATTACATTGGGTACAGAAGATTGTCTAAGCCCGATAAACGTAAACTAATACAATGAACGTATTCGTGTCATTGTTTACGAGCAAATCGTGATGCACGAGGAATGAGAAAGGTTTAGGTGTAACGTTTTAAATGTTTCATTAAAAATTAAAATACAAAGATTCCCATACGGTAATTTGTGGTAAGGAATATGGAATGATTTTCCTAAACATGCCAACTCGAAACTCGAACAAGTGTTCCATAGTTCATACATATTATTATGTATATTTATATTGTACCTTGTGTACGATGATAAGTGTAATCACGAAATAAAATAGATGAATGGCTAGATCGTAAAGAGTTCGCCACTGTAGATTTTATTTTAAAAGCTAACAAATGACCACATAAGCCATCCAACCACAAAAGTTGGCAATACCTTTTAGGTCAAGAAAGAGGGAAGAGGGAAAAAAATAAAGTATCAGCTCCTAAGTTCCCTGCTGAAACACGTCAATAATGTCGTTTTATCGACAAGCAAGCAAGCCGACTTAAAAGCAAGAAGTTGGTGACTTGGTTGGTACTGGGAATGGGAACTAACTGGCCTTCGTATTTGTAAATCGAAACGATAATTGCGGTATCTTTCGGAATAGGGCTAACGAACTAGCTATTAAAATACTGGTTACAAAAAAAAATCTGTTGATTATTTTATGGAACCCTGGTATGTATTTCTAGTCATCTTATATTCACACATTGTAACGTGTGGCGAGAGTGGAGCGTGACTAAGATCCGTGTAACTGGATCGTTATATCGATATAAAATGTGCAAAATCATGAGTGTTACATTAAAAATAATTTTTTTCCTTCACCTAGTATTAATGGACCGGCCGATGGGAAGTGATTACTGTCATTGCGCGAGATGAAGTGTATAAACTCGCTTGATCACTAGCTTTACGAAGATATAATAAAACATTTGTAATTAAATACCGTACCTAGATAAATATTTGACATAATTCTTTACGATCCAACATTTTGTTAGTTAGGGGTTTTGCCCTACAAAGACCAAGAAAGGTCTTAGCCCTCGTAGGCCTACTGTTTGTTTATAACCTCCCTTGTGTACCAAAATATACTGAAAGAGAAATGATAAAGTTAGTGGGTACTTTACTGCTGAAAATCTAAATTTACTCGTCCACATTATAATGACACCTACACGAAACTTTAGTGGGTTGCGGGTAGGTGTCAATTCCTCCAGGAATTAAGTGGAATAGAATTTCAGTTGTGTTCCTTGACTAGGATTTTTTGACAGCATCCTTTGTTTGTTCGCATTCGGCATCAGAAGACTGTAATTGCCAGATTACCACGCTCGAAAAATTGAGCCAATTTATATCCTACTTATCATTCAATCAGTTCCAGTAGCGAATCTACGACAGTGTATGTTTGCTAGATATTGTCATCAGGATATTTGGCTAATAAAATTATGTATGTAGTTAACAGTTGACCAAAACATGGATGTGTTTTGCTTGTATACATCCATGTTTTGGTCAACTTGAATTATTTATAGAAGACTGACACCATTATCTGAACTAACCAATTGATAGTAAATGATATGATGGGCAACATCAAAGGCACTCGTGGTATATCAAGAACGCCTTTAATATCTATTTAGAATAATTCCAGTCTGAAAATATCAGGGAACGTGAATGGCTTCAAAACAATTTTCGTTACGAGAACAAGGCACGAAAATACGAAATGGTCCTTGTGAAAAACATCGGCATCCCTCGGCCGAGGCGATCAGACGTGACGACCGCGACCCGCTCCACTTGATGACGTATCAGAGCGATATCGTGCGTGCCGCGAGAGAAAACATGTCCAATGAAATTAGACCGCCAATTAAAACCACCGCACCAATATTGCTATTAAACCACTCGCTCGCGTGCACCCCAACTATTTGTAACGCTAAACCACTAATATCGCACTCGCAAATCGATCGCCATTTAACCACTCGACTCGATAGACAATGTCGTTCGAGCCTCCATTGAAACGCAGTCAAAACTGTTTTAGCACTTCCTGGCGAAGACAATAGGGATACTGGTATTGTATGACGCGCCAGAGTCTAACGCTTTGCAGTGTTGAAATGTTTATTGTAGTTTTATCGTGTCGTCTAAGATAATTTTTTTAGAAGTTAATAAATGCAGATTTATGCTGCTTTTCATCCAGTAAGTAACGTTTTGTAAGAAAGAGATGTCATCTCCTCTCACCTCACTTCGCAAAAATTCACTGTTTCATGCTCCTCTCAGTTATTTTTAGTTAAGCTATAAAATTCCTCCGTTACAATATTATTGTTTTTTACCGCTTTTGCTCGTACGCTCCTACTCCCGAAATAAAAGAGTTTTACTTATCGAGATTTACTCCATCAAGTAACGAAATAATTATCACTTGTCAATCCAAGACCCGCTATAGACACGTGCTCTCATGGAAGGGTAGGAAAAGTCAGTTCCAGCAAGATCAAATGGCCATCAGTTAAATTATATTATCATCACTTCCGGTTTTTACTATAGGTTTGAAGAAGCTACAGGTAAACGCGAATCGACTAGAAAGTCTGGGCTGTTGTTGAACAGGGTAAACCACTAGCAGGGGAAAGTTAGCATGGACGGAAAAACTTCTGAACCTCCAAATCTTTCAATTTTTAAATCCGATGTCGGCTTGCTTCCTTTCTTTCTCCTCTTTCTTTCGTAAAGGTATCAATCACTTTTAGCAAAGATCTTGAGAGAATAAACGTCTCGCTGCAAGGTCCACTCCTTAAGTATCCTGAATGTGAAGTGGCTGAATGTCGCTCGAACGTAAAGTAAACGTGATAAACGCGTTAACACGGCGGATGTGTCAAATTTATCCCACCCACGCGTACACGAATCAACTGGGTAAGTATACCAACCAGTACGTAGTTACGATTATTTGTTATGAATAATGTCAAAGTTCAAAGACTCGCGATGTAATATAGTAGAACGGCATTTGAGTGAAGGGCACGCGGGTAATGGCAGTGTTTTTGAATGACGTTGAGCTAAAACAGGCATTTAGTAGTTATGGACAATATCCTCTGTATAACGAATAGTCCTTACACCGCTTATTATTACACTTACGAAGTGCTTTCCATAGTTTAAACTGTTTATCAGATTCCCTGAGCTGAGAACCATCGATTGGAATACTGTGGGCGTCTGTGGAGTATAGTTTTACTCATAACTAGAGATAATATCTAAGGGTACTCACGATTATATTTCAGAAATTTTTCATCTATGAATCTACACAAATCGTCAACTCATAAATTGCAGTTTGTCGACAGCATTAAATTGTAATCCTTCTGGTTCCTGTTAGTTCCTTGTTAGATTCGCACAGGAAATGGGTATTGGCAAATAACTATGATTGATGCGGACGTAATTGGCCGATAGCCGGGTTTCGAGAGCGTATCAAGGTCAATAATGTTATGTGCACTTGTTCCTCGGAAAGGGGTAATATGCGTATTGCGTTCAAAAAGTGATCTTGTATTAGTATTTTAATGACTTATATTATATTTGTCCGTGAGATATGAAAAATATAAACAATGTTATATTCTATGGTCTATATGATATGTCTTGACTAAGCGCTTTTCAAGTAATTTATTTCCGAATTTTTTGAATTTTTGAATAAATAAAGCAGGTAGGTACAATTTTGCCTAGGGATTAAAAAAGAGTTCAACAGAATGCGCTGAACCAAAATGTGCTGAAATAGTTGATTCCTTAGTTATATATCCATTAATCCGCATTAATTTTAATTTGAAGCGAAGAGTATTTATAAATCTTAGATTTTATACTGCGCGCTGATTGCAAATGATGAAGATAGCAGTTTTATGGAAGCTTCGCCCTTGTAAAATCAGCTTATCAACATGTACACTGTACACGCTTAATGCGAGTTAATCTATGAGGTAATCTCATTACTCGGCCAACGTAGAATTTTTTTCCATGTTTCCAACTCCAACTCAAGAAAATGTTGCATTAAATTTATTGAACATCGTTATTTGTATATTTAATGCCTCAATATTAATGCAGTACGAGTATAGGCACAGGCAATGGTACAACCTGGTCTTATTTCGGTATCAAGCGAACAGCTGATGACACATTTAAATAGGAACCTAGTTCCCTAATTCCCGATTAAACCGTGAAGATTCCACTTTACGAGTATTAGGGAGGTGTCCTATGAGTCCATGGCAAGTGACTAATCTTTCGAGATCTTTTTGTCATTATCCTCCTTTGGTCCTAATATAATCTCTGCTCTGTATTGCAAGCGTCGATATAATATTATAGTGCGTTGGAAACAAAACTTAATATAAATCTTCGATCTTTCATAAAGAGGAAAGATTTGATTGTTTCTTTGTTTGTTTGCATTGAATTAGCTCCGGAACTACTGAACCGATTTGAAAAATTCTTTCACTGTTCGAAACCTACACTATTCCCGGGTGACATATATTTTATATTGTGACACTTGTTTTTTTCTTTTGAGTTCTTTGTAAGCAGTCGGGATTTTTGTTTTTATAATAATCTGAAGTACGCGAAGTAGTCCCCAAGGGACGCGAGTGAAACCGCTGGCTGAAGCTAGTAGCTATATGATTAGGGTGAAGGAAATTATTGGTTTGCTAATTTGAAATGATGCGTGTTCGTGTACAGATGCATGTGTTGTTGCTCGAAGTTAATGGTCATTACTTAGTTCATTTAATTTTATTAGTGTAATTATCTAATTATGTAGTTAGATAGATAGGTACCTACCTACTTCAATTAAGCCAGAAGCGATAAGTAGAGTAGCTGAAGTGGATTGATTACGTAAAATAAAATGGGCGTTTTCCATTAGCCGGTCCAGCACCGGCACCGGCGCGGCGTGCCGGTGAAGCAAAAATGTAGGAAAATGTATGGCTCGCTTTTGCACTTACCGGCGCCGGCGCCGGCCCGGCATTGAGTCCCGCCGGCGCCGGTGCCGATACCGGGGCAGCAAGCTTCCCACTCGGTGCCGGCCCGGCAAAAATGCATGTGTATTAGTGATGTAACGAATGTCATTTTTTGAACATTCGCGAATGCGAATGCGAATATCTGATTTCGATATTCGCGAATGCGAATGCGAATATTCAGTTTTTTTTATTTGAACTTAATTTTCTATGCGTGATCCATTTGCATCTTTCTCCGAAAATTAATTAATTGATTAGAACTCAACTGACTAAAGTTTCACCCCGCTCGAGGGCTGTTCAACTATAAGGTACGTAAGCAATTCTTTTTTATAATTTTTAACTTTACAAAAAATCACACTAGAAAGGAAAGTAGATTGGCGGTAGAAATCTCAAAATAGCGTTTACTCGCTTAATATTCATTATTTTTTTCGCCCGACTCTTGATCATAAATCTATTTGCAATTTGAGAAACGCCGGAATAGCGTTTGGTTCGAGCATAGAAAAGCGGGCAAAGCCTATCTATGCATTTAATTAAAAGTAGACAAAATTATGCAGAAAATGCGAAGAGTTGTAAAAAATATTGGATTACTAACGTAATCACCAACCAGACCCGCCCACCCCTCATTAATAATCACTTAAAATTTTGCCATTTAATTTTTTTTAGGACTTGTAGTTTTTCTGGAAATTGCGATAAACCGTTTTTTACCCTTAAACCCTCCTCAACCTTTTCCCGACCTCAGATACTCCGTAAATTATTTTTCCTTTTATTTTTGTCATGTTTTCTTCCTTTCCCAATAGATTTCATCCAGTTACTATATTTTTTACTTTTAACCAATTTTAACGGCTTCGGCACTGGTTTAATAATCGGTTCTGCATGTAGAAATAGACTTCTAAACTCTTACTTATGTTGATGTAATGTTTATTATTAAGGTGATATGCTGTATTATGACAAGACAACAAGAAAGTACTTTGACGGGTTAAATCTCCGACACTGGTGACCAGACACATTGTATACTTCTTACTTTTTCGTAGACATTTTTGTTGTCATTTCACAATATAGTGGCCGAGAACGTGACAAAACTTCTTTGGTGCATTTAAGCAGGTTTGTCGTGCACTTAGTCCAGTATTAATAAAGGTTGTCTTATTTTATATGAATAAATGTCTACATTATCATAAAGAAATAATTTGTAAACAAAACAATACCATAAAAAACTATTATGAATCGAAAAACATCAAAAATGTTAACTGCTTCTTAAGCGTCCAAAGTGAGGGTAGTTGAAATAATATTGACGTATACCTCGAAAACTAGACGTGATGATACCACATAATGTTTATAATATTATGTTTGGTACTTTTTATCAATGACTTGTTACATACCTATTCATTGCATCCAACAGTTAAACGGGTACCAAAATCGTGTAACGCAGTGTTATTTTTAAATTCTTCTGGTGTAGTTCAATATTCGCAAAACATTCGCATAAATTTTGCGAATGCGAATGCGAATGCGAATATTCGTTACATCACTAATGTGTATTGTATATGAATTGTAGCCGTGTGCGTGTGTAGACTGCGCGGAGCGATTAGGAGGGAGATAAAGAGGATTTTCAGATGGATAATATGTATCCAACAAATAGTTAAATGTGTCCTCGGTCATAGTATGGATATATAAAATATTTTAAGAATTTTCTGAGGCCCACTTACAACTTTTCAAAAGGTTATATTTATTATGTTCATTCTAGGTATCTGACTTTAAGTATTGAATTAATCCATAATTCGACGTCTCTGCGTTGGTATTGGCGTCGTAGATATAAAAGAAACAAAAAATATAGTCGACGGCTTGAAGATACCATTGTTAATACGCGTTTTAATGTACTATACGTGTCAACGTGCTGAAGACCATGTCAGTACTGTACATAAACTGGCATTGACACCGGCACAATGGAAAAACGAAGACCCGGCGCCGGTGCCGTGCCGGTGCCGGGCGGGTGCCGGACCGGCTAATGGAAAAACGCCCAATGTCATTGACTTCACGAATGTCTTGTTCACATTATTATATGCGACACACGATATTATTATAGTAGTGTGATGTTATTGTGGTAATGTTACATTTATAAATGCGAGTGTTAAAATGGCGTATTGTAGGATAATCTTATCAGACACAGGATGGAACCGTTTGAGTGCGGTTACAGAAATACCCTTTTGGAATAGATTGTTTGGATTTTGTGTACTGTTGTAGACAGTTCTTTTTTTAAATATTTTAATGGAGTCTCATTCTTTATTTACGTATTTATCTATGTCAGTTTATTTACATACTTAAATTAAATAAGTGATTATCTTTGAAGTGAAACTTCTTTAGCCATATTGAGAGTAAATATTCAAGGTGACAAGAGTTAAGTACGGCGTTAACTGTAACGTTTTTGTTCTCCTTTCGTGGTGCTTTATAAAGAATGCTTAACCTAAGGTAACTTGCTACGCTTCGGAACTAAAGTATCGCCTAAACGCAAGCATGAAATTTGGAGGTACAGGGTTCTTTTCTGAGCATTAGGTATTAGAAGAGAATTTTTAAAAATAGTAGTAGAGTAATGTTTTATCGATAATTTATTAAAATAATATTTCCGCGGGTTAAGTCGCGTACACAATTTGTCTTAATATACTACATAGGGAATAAGCACTTACACAGAAATTGTAAATAACGCTTAGCTTGATCTTTGCATTATTATATTTTCAAATGTAGGTTTTTCATGCTTTACATGTTACTATGCAGATCATAAACTTTCCGTATTGTTGTCGTTGATATGTTAATTTTACTTAACCAATCGACCTCTCATACAATAAGTTGTGTTCACAAGCAGTTCGGTTATCTTGTATCACTCGTTGACTGTCAAATTATCGGGCTTATTTTATCTTAACATTATGCTGACTGACAAAATAGTTTGTCGAGTTGTCAATTATGTCAAGTAACTGATCGTTTTCCTCGTTCTAATTGAACTTTGATGATATTTCACTAATCACAGGCAATCTTGAATGTCAACAGTAAAGGGGACCGCAGTCTTATCAATCTGTGAGAGTTTGTCAAGTTTCGATAATGTTACTTGTGAAAAGCAATTTGTCGAATTTATCTCGGAAAGTGAACGTTTCGTCAATAAATCGTACTTACATTGCATTCGAGTTTATCACAGATTTCATTTATCGCACCATTTAAACATTTTCTCGTAGAAAGGCTAATTCAGGTCGCATTGCATAATTTGGTCCATTGCGTCTGCCCTGCTTTCTATGCCGCGTCTTAAGGTCCACGCACATTGCACTGACTTGACTCAAATTACACTAATGAAAAAGTATTGAAATATAAACTTTATAGTTTGATACTTAAGGTTGAATTTCCAATTGGACCAAAGTTTAATGCCTCAATTGCCCGTGGATCAGTTCTATAAAGAAAATGACAATACGTATAATTCAAATTCCAATAATTTACTATGAACTTAAACGAAATTGAGTTGTAATTGATGTAATCTGCGCTCGTCTCTTGACTTTCTTTGGGTACACTTTGAAAGTGAATTTGATTTTTTCAGGTCAGTTTCGTGCAATAACTTCAAATGGACAGCACATAATGTATGCAAATTGATTAGTTAAACACTAGCCGCGAAAATTGTCACTGTCGTTTAGGCAGTATTGAGTAATTGCGTTTGTTATAAAACGGACAAGTAAAATGAGATTTAAATGAACATAATTTCTTCATGGTCAGACCGTCAGACGATGTAAGAAGTAAGTGAACGTTTGTTCAGGGTTGGCCACGAATTTACTTCTTTGTGAGCAACGTAAATGTTTCTAATTAGGTATTGTATCCCTGATTTTATAAAATTTGTTGCGCAATACGGAAGAATTACTATGTTTGAGAGTAAGTACAAATTTTGCTTATTTAAAATGAAATTTTTTAATTATTTGTGCGATGTAAGTAGGAACAGATAGGTATTATATTATGGTTTTGATTTGCGCTTAAGGAATGAAATATCTCTAGTGTCGGTCCTTCCTTATTCCAGGGTCTAAGTTTGGTACAAATTTGACAGGACAACACTTACGCGGTGAATTATTTAAAGGGATGGGATCGGTAAATTGTAACTAATATAATATCACAGTTTCCATCGCGACATGAACAATACATAGATTAGTTCCAAAACAGGCACGTAAGTAGGTATAGCTGATAGGTGCTAAAATTTGGTTACAGAAACCGAAAAGCAATCAATCGCCGGCTATTACCGCTGATCACGCGTGCATTGCATCGCATGCTGCGTGATATAATTGCCGACGTAATTACAAGGAACGAGCGACGGAAATTGATGAAAACTCGGAAGAAGTCGATAGTAAAAGTCCGTCCTCGCGCATACACATGTACTCATTAACGCGCGTGTTAAAATGCCGCTGCACAATACGACGCTTCCAAGTGACTTGATGGGTTTTTGGTGTTCTGTGGATATGGCATTCTTTGAGTGAATGTGAAGTCGCGTTTGCTTATTTAGACCAAAGTCATAATATCCTTGTGTAATTTTAATTTTAATAATTAATTTTGGGAGGGCAATAATATTAATCAAAGAGGTGGGGTTAATTTTGATTAATTTTCGGATATTCACAATTAAGTAGTTTACTAAGGTACAAGTACACTAGGTATGTCAGTTTAGTAAGATCAATCAGTTAAATTAATACAATATTTCAAAATGTACTTTTAGTGAAAATTTTAATCATTGTTGTAGTGAAAATCTCCGCATTTGGACAGTTTTTTTTGCTGTACCAAAACAATGACAATAGATGTAACCGATGTGAATTCTATAGACGCGAATTACCTATAGTTGAACAGTCTGATGTCTGACTGAATAGTTAAAATTTAACTTCTGAAGCCCAAAAATAAATGCAAGACATATAAGTCGACAGGAAAACTTAAACAAATGTTTTAAGCCGGTGCTGCCTTTATTTATCTACCTACACAAACAAAATTAAATTAAACATGTCACATGTTTGGCGATTCTTTAAATACTAAAAAATTTAAGCACTACTGTACCACAAGGAATCGTAAACTTACTCTTTAATAATATATTCACAGTACCGAACCCTCTGCGCGGTCGGTTCGCACTTGACTACTTTTATTATGGTAATCAAATGGGTTACTGTGTGTGTATTCCGTCGCTTCTTGTCACGGAACAACTGATGTTCGAACGTGTCGGAAGCGATTGACAAATTTAGTGTGAATTGCATGAAAATTTACATTTTTTAACTTCCTTGTTAAATTTTATAATACAAAGATATTGATTTTTGGATTGATTTTAGCACCTGGGCAATAATGTTGCTGATTTGTTATTGAACGTTTTCTCTTTTATTATCGTCGTTCTTCCTCATAATACCTTGATATCCAGTATTTTTCTCTTTTCTCTTCTCGAATTCAGGACCTTTTTTTTGATAACCATACTCACCAATCCCCTCACTCATGGAACTGATGAATACAAAGTACTAACATATTTCATCCGTTTCCCGGCCTGGTTTGGCCGGATCTTGCACTTGAATCAGAAATGGACTTTGTCAATGTGTCATGTAATCGTGTATGTTTGTTTGTGTGAACTGGGTTACCTATTTGGTTTCGTGTAAAAGGTGCCCAGAGATGGAGGACAGCGTATTGTCGGGATATCCGTAGTCCATGTTAGATAAATTCTTCTGGTGTAGTTCAATATTCGCAAAACATTCGCATAAATTTTGCGAATGCGAATGCGAATGCGAATATTCGTTACATCACTAATGTGTATTGTATATGAATTGTAGCCGTGTGCGTGTGTAGACTGCGCGGAGCGATTAGGAGGGAGATAAAGAGGATTTTCAGATGGATAATATGTATCCAACAAATAGTTAAATGTGTCCTCGGTCATAGTATGGATATATAAAATATTTTAAGAATTTTCTGAGGCCCACTTACAACTTTTCAAAAGGTTATATTTATTATGTTCATTCTAGGTATCTGACTTTAAGTATTGAATTAATCCATAATTCGACGTCTCTGCGTTGGTATTGGCGTCGTAGATATAAAAGAAACAAAAAATATAGTCGACGGCTTGAAGATACCATTGTTAATACGCGTTTTAATGTACTATACGTGTCAACGTGCTGAAGACCATGTCAGTACTGTACATAAACTGGCATTGACACCGGCACAATGGAAAAACGAAGACCCGGCGCCGGTGCCGTGCCGGTGCCGGGCGGGTGCCGGACCGGCTAATGGAAAAACGCCCAATGTCATTGACTTCACGAATGTCTTGTTCACATTATTATATGCGACACACGATATTATTATAGTAGTGTGATGTTATTGTGGTAATGTTACATTTATAAATGCGAGTGTTAAAATGGCGTATTGTAGGATAATCTTATCAGACACAGGATGGAACCGTTTGAGTGCGGTTACAGAAATACCCTTTTGGAATAGATTGTTTGGATTTTGTGTACTGTTGTAGACAGTTCTTTTTTTAAATATTTTAATGGAGTCTCATTCTTTATTTACGTATTTATCTATGTCAGTTTATTTACATACTTAAATTAAATAAGTGATTATCTTTGAAGTGAAACTTCTTTAGCCATATTGAGAGTAAATATTCAAGGTGACAAGAGTTAAGTACGGCGTTAACTGTAACGTTTTTGTTCTCCTTTCGTGGTGCTTTATAAAGAATGCTTAACCTAAGGTAACTTGCTACGCTTCGGAACTAAAGTATCGCCTAAACGCAAGCATGAAATTTGGAGGTACAGGGTTCTTTTCTGAGCATTAGGTATTAGAAGAGAATTTTTAAAAATAGTAGTAGAGTAATGTTTTATCGATAATTTATTAAAATAATATTTCCGCGGGTTAAGTCGCGTACACAATTTGTCTTAATATACTACATAGGGAATAAGCACTTACACAGAAATTGTAAATAACGCTTAGCTTGATCTTTGCATTATTATATTTTCAAATGTAGGTTTTTCATGCTTTACATGTTACTATGCAGATCATAAACTTTCCGTATTGTTGTCGTTGATATGTTAATTTTACTTAACCAATCGACCTCTCATACAATAAGTTGTGTTCACAAGCAGTTCGGTTATCTTGTATCACTCGTTGACTGTCAAATTATCGGGCTTATTTTATCTTAACATTATGCTGACTGACAAAATAGTTTGTCGAGTTGTCAATTATGTCAAGTAACTGATCGTTTTCCTCGTTCTAATTGAACTTTGATGATATTTCACTAATCACAGGCAATCTTGAATGTCAACAGTAAAGGGGACCGCAGTCTTATCAATCTGTGAGAGTTTGTCAAGTTTCGATAATGTTACTTGTGAAAAGCAATTTGTCGAATTTATCTCGGAAAGTGAACGTTTCGTCAATAAATCGTACTTACATTGCATTCGAGTTTATCACAGATTTCATTTATCGCACCATTTAAACATTTTCTCGTAGAAAGGCTAATTCAGGTCGCATTGCATAATTTGGTCCATTGCGTCTGCCCTGCTTTCTATGCCGCGTCTTAAGGTCCACGCACATTGCACTGACTTGACTCAAATTACACTAATGAAAAAGTATTGAAATATAAACTTTATAGTTTGATACTTAAGGTTGAATTTCCAATTGGACCAAAGTTTAATGCCTCAATTGCCCGTGGATCAGTTCTATAAAGAAAATGACAATACGTATAATTCAAATTCCAATAATTTACTATGAACTTAAACGAAATTGAGTTGTAATTGATGTAATCTGCGCTCGTCTCTTGACTTTCTTTGGGTACACTTTGAAAGTGAATTTGATTTTTTCAGGTCAGTTTCGTGCAATAACTTCAAATGGACAGCACATAATGTATGCAAATTGATTAGTTAAACACTAGCCGCGAAAATTGTCACTGTCGTTTAGGCAGTATTGAGTAATTGCGTTTGTTATAAAACGGACAAGTAAAATGAGATTTAAATGAACATAATTTCTTCATGGTCAGACCGTCAGACGATGTAAGAAGTAAGTGAACGTTTGTTCAGGGTTGGCCACGAATTTACTTCTTTGTGAGCAACGTAAATGTTTCTAATTAGGTATTGTATCCCTGATTTTATAAAATTTGTTGCGCAATACGGAAGAATTACTATGTTTGAGAGTAAGTACAAATTTTGCTTATTTAAAATGAAATTTTTTAATTATTTGTGCGATGTAAGTAGGAACAGATAGGTATTATATTATGGTTTTGATTTGCGCTTAAGGAATGAAATATCTCTAGTGTCGGTCCTTCCTTATTCCAGGGTCTAAGTTTGGTACAAATTTGACAGGACAACACTTACGCGGTGAATTATTTAAAGGGATGGGATCGGTAAATTGTAACTAATATAATATCACAGTTTCCATCGCGACATGAACAATACATAGATTAGTTCCAAAACAGGCACGTAAGTAGGTATAGCTGATAGGTGCTAAAATTTGGTTACAGAAACCGAAAAGCAATCAATCGCCGGCTATTACCGCTGATCACGCGTGCATTGCATCGCATGCTGCGTGATATAATTGCCGACGTAATTACAAGGAACGAGCGACGGAAATTGATGAAAACTCGGAAGAAGTCGATAGTAAAAGTCCGTCCTCGCGCATACACATGTACTCATTAACGCGCGTGTTAAAATGCCGCTGCACAATACGACGCTTCCAAGTGACTTGATGGGTTTTTGGTGTTCTGTGGATATGGCATTCTTTGAGTGAATGTGAAGTCGCGTTTGCTTATTTAGACCAAAGTCATAATATCCTTGTGTAATTTTAATTTTAATAATTAATTTTGGGAGGGCAATAATATTAATCAAAGAGGTGGGGTTAATTTTGATTAATTTTCGGATATTCACAATTAAGTAGTTTACTAAGGTACAAGTACACTAGGTATGTCAGTTTAGTAAGATCAATCAGTTAAATTAATACAATATTTCAAAATGTACTTTTAGTGAAAATTTTAATCATTGTTGTAGTGAAAATCTCCGCATTTGGACAGTTTTTTTTGCTGTACCAAAACAATGACAATAGATGTAACCGATGTGAATTCTATAGACGCGAATTACCTATAGTTGAACAGTCTGATGTCTGACTGAATAGTTAAAATTTAACTTCTGAAGCCCAAAAATAAATGCAAGACATATAAGTCGACAGGAAAACTTAAACAAATGTTTTAAGCCGGTGCTGCCTTTATTTATCTACCTACACAAACAAAATTAAATTAAACATGTCACATGTTTGGCGATTCTTTAAATACTAAAAAATTTAAGCACTACTGTACCACAAGGAATCGTAAACTTACTCTTTAATAATATATTCACAGTACCGAACCCTCTGCGCGGTCGGTTCGCACTTGACTACTTTTATTATGGTAATCAAATGGGTTACTGTGTGTGTATTCCGTCGCTTCTTGTCACGGAACAACTGATGTTCGAACGTGTCGGAAGCGATTGACAAATTTAGTGTGAATTGCATGAAAATTTACATTTTTTAACTTCCTTGTTAAATTTTATAATACAAAGATATTGATTTTTGGATTGATTTTAGCACCTGGGCAATAATGTTGCTGATTTGTTATTGAACGTTTTCTCTTTTATTATCGTCGTTCTTCCTCATAATACCTTGATATCCAGTATTTTTCTCTTTTCTCTTCTCGAATTCAGGACCTTTTTTTTGATAACCATACTCACCAATCCCCTCACTCATGGAACTGATGAATACAAAGTACTAACATATTTCATCCGTTTCCCGGCCTGGTTTGGCCGGATCTTGCACTTGAATCAGAAATGGACTTTGTCAATGTGTCATGTAATCGTGTATGTTTGTTTGTGTGAACTGGGTTACCTATTTGGTTTCGTGTAAAAGGTGCCCAGAGATGGAGGACAGCGTATTGTCGGGATATCCGTAGTCCATGTTAGATAGTGGTTTATCACAGTTGTGTGATCCATATTCGACATAGGTACCTATCAGAACTGAATGGTTGTGTAATACCGTCGGTTTCGGAAGAAAACCTACTGTCCTTATAATCAACAAAACTTTTTTGTATACAGACTACAGTATATGTATTTGTATTTTTTATCCTTATATTTATTTATATAGGTACACGTTTTAGTATGAGATACCTTTCGCGTAGGCTAGGAGTTTGCTTTATTGGACCTCTCTAAATATTCATCAGAAATCGCACCTAAAGATGGCTTAGTTCACAGAATATAATTATGCTGAGGTTTGTTTATGGTTACATTCAACGACCCAATCTTGATTTTTTCGCATAAAATATCATTAGTTACATTAATCCTAGCTTTTACCATAACGCTGTAAGATATTTGGGTAGTCGCTCCGATTTGTACGCGACCGACCCATTTCGATGAAGTTTAGTTCTGTTTACCGTAATGTTGTATATGAAGGAGTTTGTTATATTCATGTGGTATTGCGCAGATATACCTACGGTCAAGGTATGTAGATACTCAGGAGGTCTATAGCGATATCCAACAAAGAATCGAAGTTAACACATTGAAATGCATAACCGTTTGTGATCACGTAGACGTACATATATCAAGAAGGAACATAATTATTATATTTATAGCTTAATGGAAATTAGTCAGCGATGACGCTATACTGCATAGCAAAAGGTATGTTATTCTATGGGATCAAATATAATTGTTAAATACTTTTTCTTTCTTTGCGTCATCAAGTTTCTTCCTGCGAAAGTTCATCATCTATCAAGTCGTTCAAGTTAAGACTTTTCATACAAAATTTTGTAGGTAGGTACCCTATTTCAACCGTTTTGAGGTCGATTTTTGGATCAAAAGTAGCTTATGTGTGACCCTGGGTCTACCAACTATTTTCATTCCGAATTTCATCAAAATCGGGCTGGTGGTTCCGTGAAACGGTCACAGACGGACAGATTTTCGTATTTATAATGTTAATATAGATTTTATGAAGAAAACATAAAAGCATATTATGTAAAAAGTAAAGAATGTGCCTATTGGTTTAGTAATATAAAAACAAGTACCTAAAGTATCCATCCATACTAATATTATAAATGTGAAAGTGTGTTTGTTTGTGACTCTTTCACGTTGCAACATGGCTATTATAGGGTATGGTTTATGTGTGTGGGGATAGTTAGGAGGGTGGAGAGTGACGTAGGCTACTTTTTACTGCGGAAAAACATCTCATTCCCATGGGAAGATCGATGTTTTGTTAGTTGCTAGATATTTAGTTCCGGATGTTGTTAATAGATGGCGTTAGTAAAATTCATTTGCAAGTTCTGATTGACGCTATCAAATACTACATGTAATTTACTTATGTCATAGGCAAATGTTATATCTGATGTTCCAGTATATAATTTATAATAATAATAGGCTACTGTTTAGCCGAGATTCCTACGGGAGCGGGACCTACGTGGCTGTTACCTACGGGTCCCGAAGCAAAGCGCGGGCGGTTCTCTAGTTATAAATACAAATAGGTATTAAATAAAATTGTTTAGAGGAAACGCTTATAAATAAAATGTTGTCTATGTTAATTTCCTTATGTGCGAAGTGTTTAGGTATGTTTTGAACCTTAAATTATACAATACAAGACGAGTAATATAATACATATAATATTGTATTATTTCGCTTTTACACAAGTTATCAATGCAAATTATCCGCCGCGTGACATACCAGTGATACAAGTATTTCTACTCATTATTTTAAAAGTCCGTGTGAACTTGCATGAAAATTTATACATTTTTAATTAAAATAAGTGATGTGATCCCACAATTTTATTATTTTTGTTATTGAAAACCTGAGTCGCCGGGAATAGGAAACTGACACTGCCACTTCCCGCTAAAATGAAGTTACAGTTCAATATAGCATTAAGAAAAATTTACTTAGGCATTTAAACCTGAATTGCATTGGCGGAAAGTTGGCATTTGTGTGTCATGCAATTACACAAGGTATTCCCTGTCGAACGCGAAGTAGTGCAGTAACTAGTAACTCAATGACTCATCCAGTGTGTGTGGTGATCCAGTGATGCGGACAAGGTACGAAATCAGTGACTCATCCAATGTTTGTGGTGTTCCAGTAATGCGGACGAGGTAGCAGCGAGGCGCAGGCATGCCGCTGCCGAAGCGCTGCGTGGAGCCGGTGCACGTGTCCCGCGGGACCGTGCCCGAGCGGCTCAACGTGCCCTGCGAGCTCGAGGCGGTCACCAACGGGACGCTCGCGAATACCGTCAGGTAACAACATCTCACCCCATGGCTACAACTCATTAAAGGCCCACTACTGAGCACCGGTCTCTTCTCATTGTTGAGGAGGCCTAGAGCATTCTCCACCACGCTGTTCCAGTGCGGATTGGCGGACTCACCCGATTATAGCTCACTATTGAGCATTTGGCTCCTATGTTGTGTAGGTTTAGGCCACTGTCCTGCTACCCAAGTGCGGATTGACAGACTTCATACAACGAACGTTTTGCGAGCCTTCCGGTTTTTAGGGTTTTTACGATGGTTTCATTCACTATTATAGAGAGTGATATTCAAATGCTTGACTCAAACTTGAATAGGACTGGTTAGTCCAGTCAGCAGACAGTGTTAGAACATAAGTTGCTTAGCTTGTAAGTAAGTTTATGGATTGGTAGCAGAGACTATTGGTGACAGTTAGATACCGATTTTCATGTTGTTTTACGGTAGACAATAAGTTTTGATGAAGGAAGGATACGTATTAAGGAAGCATTAAGGCATGTTTAAAATGTCCAATACATAACAGATATTCATAACCTTACGGTCTGATTTTAACGACGGAATTTTAATAGGAAATTAAAGCGCAAATTAACTTTAAGAGGGAATTTAATGTTTGGGTTAACCCATTCAGCGTTTCCTTTTGAGCAAACTTTATCCTTGTTCCTAGTATTAATATTTGAATTATCCTTATTGGTTTTATATGAATTTATAAGTAAAGAACGTCTCAAAATGATGGATTAGCCGGATATTAATTATCATAATAGCAGTATTGTGGACTAAAAAAAACATGTTATGTTCCTACCTACTTGCTGAAATTATAATAATTTTCGCTTTGCCGCAGTCGAATAAAAAAGATGTACCTAATATACAAAATGTCAGATCAGTTTTTCAAAAGTATTACAAAACCTAAAAATTATAGTTTATTGCATATGAATGGTTCTATAATCTGAGATATGAATATACCGAAAATACGATTGAATTTATTACTTTTTACTTTTTATTCATATATTATAATGCATGAATACACTAGCACGTAAAAAGAGGTGGTATTCTGGTATTGTTTGTAGTGTAGGAAAAACTTTTTATTAATAAAATACGCGTAGAGCTCGTGATGTACATAGGCATGTACAATATATTCAATATATGTATAAATACAAAATCGCAATAAATAGTGACGTAGCCGGAGCACATAAATGACGCAGTGCAGCTGTTACCACATATTGCTGGAATCCGTTTACGTAGTAGAAGTGCGGCTTTTCAGTTCAAATGTAACTGGTCGAGTTTTTGTTATATACGTATACGTTTTCTAAAATATGTTGTTGTATAAAAACGTAATATACGTGCATTTGAAATATATTTTACACATAAAAATACTATTTCCTTCATAGCTCGCTTTCTATAAACTTATTTAGTTACGGTAACAAATTATTAACCTTCACAAGAAACAATTGTTATGCATTTTTATCAGCATTAAATAAATTTCACGTTTTTAATTATCAGTTTCGGGGCCAAGTTGCCTCGTTTTATTGATTAAAAACATTTCATTTGTTGTAAAAATGCAGTCTATTTTATTATATTACGCTTAAATCAAATAACGTTTATAAGTTATTATTTGGTTGTGTTGGGGTGTCCTAGAATACTGACTCAATCCCATACTGGCAAACTAGGGAGATCAGTACCACCAAACTCACCAAAGGGATTGCCGATGTGTTGTCGACCAAGAAAAGTGGAAGAGGAAATATGAAAAATTCCCTTGCTGGGAAAAAAATAGAACCTTAACCAATTTCAGTTTAGTAGGATCTAAGTGTTTAGTACATATTTTTCTACGTTCTAAAATAAATGAGAGACAGTCAAGAAATCTAAAATATATATGTTTTGATCTACTAAAAGCTATACTTACGTTTGGTCTTATATAACAATGTGTACTTATACCATTTAACCATTAAAACTTTTTGCTTGTTTCCCAAGGGTCGTTGCGTGTTGTAAATAACCTTATAACATTCGAAAGGCGTGTCGAATGTAAAAAGAGTGTTTTAAATTCTACAAATAACTCGCTAGAAACAAATGTATACTTTAAATCAATTGTATCAAGGTGTTAATTCGGTTGTTCGCAGACAATTGTCTTCATTGTCGAAGCATGCAGAGGATATGTTTGGCGAGCTGACGCGCGAGGCGACTAACTTAGCGGAAAGGACCAACGTGCTGCAGGCCAGGATCGACCGGCTGGCCATCAAGGTCACGCAGCTCGACTCTGGGGTTGAGGAAGGTGAGGTCATCCAATTCGATTGTTCGCAAACAATTGTCTTCATTATCGAAGCATGCAGAGGATATGTTTGGCGAGCTGACGCGCGAGGCGACCAACTTAGCGGAGAGGACCAACGTGCTGCAGGCCAGGATCGACCGGCTGGCCATCAAGGTCACGCAGCTCGACTCCGGGGTTGAGGAAGGTGAGACTGTCCGTTTGGAAATGGATGATGAGAATGAGTTATAGAAGTAAGGAAAGAACTGAATAAAAGAAGTTATGTAAAAATAATTGTAATATTATATAGGAGGTATGTCGTATAAATTGTTTTCGTCACCTATAATAATCGGCCTATTTGGGCTTTTACTAAGTTGGAAGATTAAATTCCATAACCGTATGTAGAGGGCGCATATGAAGCGTAAAGAAAGTATGGTTTCCAAGCGTTCAAAATCCAAACAAATAGTGAAATAAGCCCTATTTTATCTCTTCCAGTATCCCTGCAAGACATCCAGATGCGCAAGGCGTTCCGTTCGTCGCGCACGTTCCAGCAGCAGCTGTTCTCGCGGAACAGCATGCCGTCGGCGATGCTGGCCACGTACGCGCGCTGCGACCGCCCGCCGCCGCTAGAGAAACTGAATGAGTTCAGAGATGATGGCCGAGATGCCAGGAAGTTTTATACCGACCCGGACTACTTCTTCGAGCTCTGGCGCAGGGAGATGCTGCAGGATACGGAGAGGATTCAGCATGATCGGGGGAAGAAGGTTGGTGTTTTTGTGTTGTGTGTGACGGTACACCTCGCTATTCGGACTCGGAGCAGAGTTCTATGATTTTATATTCTGATAGTTCTTTTCGGCAGTAAATGACGGGTTTGGACGTAGGTACAGCTGCTGAACTGTTAGGGATATCTTTCGTGGTCGGGTCCTGTCGGTTCTGACTACTTCTGCTCTGGAGGTACGGAAATGTCCCCACCAAGAACGCCAAGAACATTTTATAAAAGACACTCGCCCCTGCGTTTCCGAGCCCATTTGCATTTAACATGTAATTTTAATCAGTAATCATAACTATATTTTGCCGATCCCAGCGCGGTATCAACAAATACATTTTTCAAAAAACGGTGAGATTAATTAAGTGCCTAAAATATAATTATAAATATAATTAAATATAAATATAATTATAAAGTTCATAATTGTATGAGATCCGTTACCAGGTTATCATAAAATGTGCGCAGTCCTCATCTCAACATATTGGTCCAGGTCCGTCAGCCCCGCAGCGGCTGCGCAGACGGGCGCGGCACGCGGCGCGTGCGCGCGCCGCACTCGACGCGCGAGCGGCAGCGCGCGGCGGCCGTGACGCGCGGCGAGCACATCATGGCGCCCGCGCAGCTCAGACACTACAACATCGAGCCGCAGTACCGCTCCGAGGGGCTGTATCAGAGTTAGTGTTGCTGTTGTTGTTGATTTGTGGTTAGAAGAGGTTACAAGAGGTAGAGGTAGAGTTAGGTTAAAAAAGGTCAAGATTCAAGGCACTGGATAGTCATCGGTTCATTCTTGTTATCGTTAAATTGCTGTCGCCAAGCCCTATTAGAGACTAGGGTGAATTATTAGGAATGAAAATTACTGACCAAATCTCCAGAAGAAACATGGTTCCGTCCTCAGAGTTCCGTGAAAAACCGACAAGCAAAAGGATATAGCATTAAGCTAATAGCCCGAACGTTAGAATAGAAAAATCTTAGAGACCTTTACAACCAGGGCTTGATGATTTATATGTTTAGTCTTGTAGGTCTATTGTGAATGCAATGTTGTTTTCCAGCTACGAACGTGACGGACGGCGGATACCGTGCGCCGCAGAGCCGCCCGCCGACGGTGCAGCCCACGCGGCCCAGCTCCATCGAGATCGAGAACCAGCAGAACAGGCCGCCGCGCCTCACCGGGAACGGGCACGGTAGGCTGCGCTTTGGTGTTGGTTTGTGGGGCGTTTTGACACTAAAGTATAAATAATCTTGACTTGTCAAAGGTTGCACTAAGTCAGTGTTAGTTACGTCGGAGCGCGCTAGCTTTGTTTCCGTGGTAGATATTACGTTGTCTTATGACGCCTGGTCATGGTGCGGTCTAGCAGGCGCTAGATAACGTGCAGTCTAGACGCCCGTCTAGGTTCGTCTCGGCTCGTTAAAGCTTGCACGAGTAAAAACTAGTCTATTATATAGACGTGCGCTAGCTTTGTAAACGAGTAAGGTCGTGTCAGGCTTAGGCCATGCCTTATCTTTACGGAGTTCAGTTACAGTTACTACTTTAACTTTGTGTTGACGCGATGCTTATGTATAAAATCGTCTTTTTTTATAACTTGGAAGGCACTTCTCACATTACGCTATTTATAAGCTACGCGACTGCAACGCAACTCAAAATTTGTATGTATTTGACACTGTCTACTGACAGGAGTCGCATCGTAGACGCGTCTCCTGTCAGTGAAAAGTGTGTGAGAAGTGCCTTATACTTATTTATTTTTATTTAGCGGACTGCGCATCAGTGACATCTTTGATGTTACTAACGAGATGCCCGTCTATTCGGTTGGGTCATGTCCGACTGACGGCTAGTAGCGAGTAAAGCTCGGCTCTTTTCTCGCCCAAGAAAGGGAAAAGTATGACATTCAATGTATGTTATCGTTCAGTGGTGGCGGAGGAGAGTCCGTACGGCACGGCGGAGCCGATCTACGGCGGCAGCGCGGCCGGCACGCCGCGGCGCGCGCGCCCGTCCATCCCGCCGCCCGCGCCGCCCGCGCCGCTGCACGACACCACGCCCAACCATACGCCTACCAGGTAATGTACCCTACTAGGTTATACTAGGTAACACCGTACCAACAATGGAGTTTACACTGTGATGTGAGGTGTCGTCACGTCTAGGTCCCATACGCCTACCAGGTAATGGTGTTACCATCGATCGATGGCTGAATGGATTAGTCGACGTTGATCGATCGATTATTTAAATAGAAACTATCGATCGACGTCGACTACACCATAATGAAGTTAACACCGTGATGTGAGGTGTCGTAACTTCTAGGTTGGGGTCGAATTGGTTTTGTCGTTGTATGAAATTCGACCATTCGTGTGATATTGTAGAAGAAAAATATGTTGTAGCATTAAGATTTTTAGTTTTTATTCATACTATTTATTTGAGGAACACCGCCTTCTGCAACTGAAGACATAGATTCCAATTTATCCAATTATACATTTTGCATCAATGCTTTCATATTACAGTGTTACAAATAATTTAGTTTTTAACGTTTTATAAATCCAAAGTAAAAAAATTTGTTTTAATTTATGTAGATTTGCACATTTGACCTGCGTGTTTCACCTCTTGTACCTCTCCCATTGGGAGGATGGGTGATTGGATAGTCAAAACTTACCTTGCATTATTAGGTCGTCGCTGCCGCCGCCGCCGCCGCCGCCCGAAGCGGTCGCCATGAACGGCTCGTCGCCGCCGCACCGCTCCACGCTCGACGCTCATTTGGACCATATGCACGCTGTCATAGGTACGTATTGTCTATTTCATGTGTTTATGTTAAAGATGTTATGATGTTGATGTTAAAGTTAAGGGCCTTTGGATTCCAGCGAAGTGAACGTACTATGAGTTTCATGACATGAATTCATGTCGTTGGGGATTAATGAATAGACAAAAGGATATGTTTGGAATGTTCCAATAGGGTTCTTAGTAATTGGTTGATTTGTCTGCGTTGGTATTGATGATGATCTTCGTGTCCAACTATAATAAACAAGTGTGAATATAGGCTACTGCTCCATTTAGCCTCAGGTTGAACAATTCATATTATGTATTGTCCTTTCAGTTTCTCGATATTCTTTTTTAACAATACAATACAATACAATATACTTTATTGTGCACACAGAAAAAAAAACAATTATACAATATGGTGTAGATTATAACAACTATTGACACAAAAAATACACGCATATTCCCATTATCAAAGACTTAGAGCAGAAAAATCAAAATTTTACGAGAGTTAAGATAGCTAAGTTATTGGTGTCAGGCATGATGTCATCGGAGGAGGTGGTCCCGCCGCGCGCGCCGACGCCGCCGCCCGCGCCGCCGGCGCCGCCGCCGCTGGACGGCTCCCGCGACTCCACCGGCGAGAGGCCCAGGGCTCCGTCGCCCGGCGCGCTCGCCCGCGGCGCCTCCGCCCTCAAGCCGCCGCGCCCGCAGCCCGACCCGCAGCCCGATCCGCGCTCCGACCTGCTCAAGGCTATACGGGATGGTGAGTTGGGTGATTTTATTGCAGCGATGTTATTGTATTGGGTCAAGTTTGGTTCTTGAGTAAGGATTAAAAATGTATTTATAGCATAAGAAGCACATGAAGGTAAGTAGTGAGATGGTCACCGTGTTCACTAGAATTCACCCGAATACACTCAGTAAGGCCCTTTTCACACTACGTTACTGACTAGCTACGCGACTCTGACGCAAACCACAATTCGCCGACACTGACACTGTTCACTGTCACGAGACTCATCGTAGATGCGTCGCGTCTTTACTTGGACAACATCCTATACTCGGAATTTTAATTAGATTCCAGATTTGACAATTTCAGTGTTGCAACGTTATGACAACTACTAAATAGTGACGTTGCCGAAATTATTCGATACGGAAATGGAATATTTCCGACTCGATTCCTCTCGTTTAGGTATAATAGTATCTAAACAACTACTACTTTAATAGAAACTAAATATATCACGAAATTAAATATTTCTGAACGCATAATAAATTTAGTTATGACGATTAATTGAGAATATGAGAGTTTTTTAAATAATTGTGTGTGAAATTAATAAAAAAATATGATCATGAGGGAACATGAGAAATAAAGCAAATTGGTGTATTATGGTTATAGGCGCATGGGTTGCCAATACAGAAATCTATCTCGGCTCTTTTATTATAATTTTTATTTTTAATATAAAATAAAAAAAAATACTTTTTATATTACTAATTATTAAATAATTATTTTGAATAAATGTATTTGTTTCAATAAAAAAAACTCACTAAATGATTTTAATAATTGGCACACGAATATTACAATATTACAAGTAATGATTAATTTCACCTTTCGGTAGCAACTGGATGACTAAAAAATTATAATGTGCAATTTAACGTCGAATAAAAACAACCACTAAGATATTAATTATAATTTCTTATCCATTTTTAGGAAAACTATCTTATTTGTGTATTATAAATGTCATATTGCTGCCAATAACAACTGCGTTCCGAGTTGTCCGATATGTTCCGACATTTCATGTATGTGAACGGTGTCTATGTGTGCGTTGCTTTTGCGCACTTTGTATGAAGCTTAACATCTGTATTATCTAGTTTGTAGTTCATATAACCTAATAGCAGGTTATATAACGTGGTATCATTATTTTACAAAATGACAGTAGCTAATGTCAAATGAGGAATCGAATTATAATTCAGAGTATAAAAGCATAATATATTATGTGCCGGAGTTTAATATTTTTCGTTTACTATATAATTTTGAATTAATAACCTTTCCGTATTGTTCTCTGATTTTTATTATATTTTATTAAAACATATTATAATAGACATATCGAGTAAAGAAAAATCGAATAATCAAAACATCGTTCGTAATCGTGTGAGTAATCACTATTATTGAAAAGCTGGCAACATAATTTTGAAAAGTGACATTAGCTTATGTCAATTTAGGAATCGAATTAAAATTCGGAGTATAGTCGCTTGCAAATAGCGTTGTGTGAGAACGGCCAAAGAAGACACTTTATACTTCAACAGGTATAAAATTGCGCAAAGTGGAGAAGAGATGCGACGAGACAACGGGTAGGTACGACACGCTGCGCGGCGCGCCCGCGTTCCTCGACGTGGCGTCGATCCTGGCGCGCCGCGTGGCGGTCGAGCTCAGCGACTCCGAGTCGGGGGCGGAGTCCGACTCGGACGACTCGGACCAGTGGACGGAGAGCCGGGCGTGACGTCGCGCCTCGCCGCGCCGCGAGCCGCCGCAGCCCCCCGACCGGCCGCCCGACGCGACGCCCCCGCCCCCGCCGCAAGACCGCGGCGAGCGCGTCGCGATCACCATCAAGCCCACGCGGACCAACACGGTCGACGGCGACGACAGCCCCGAGCACGCGCGGCAAGAGACCCCCCAAGAACCCACCGAAAAGGAACGACTCGAAGACCAGTGCTACGTCAGAAACTCCTCGTTCCTCAGTCGGGACATCGAGGCGCAGAAGGCGAAGGTTGAAGCCAAAAAGCCCGTTAAGGATATCACGCCCCCAAAGAGAGATGTGTCGCTACCAAAAGAGAAAGTTTCAGGGACCGCATCCCCGCCGAAGGATGTCACGTCTTCCCCAAAGAAGATTATCTCGCCCCCTCCGAATAGAGAAGCAGTTCCAGACGTTAAGAAGGTAGCCTCGCCTCCGAAGGTCACCTCTCCGCCGTTGAGCGATGTCGCATCGCCCCCACCTAAAAAAGATGTACCTTCGACACCTTTCAAAAAGGATGTCGTATCGCCGCCACCGAATAAAGATGTTACGTCTCCACCCGTTTCGGCATTCAAGCTGAACAGAGGGGATTCAAAAACAGAAGAAAATATGTTTTTGGCTAAAAAGAAGGAGTCCGCGCCTGTTAAAGACATACCGATTAAAAGTGAAAAATTATCTCTCGTATCTGATAGTAGTGTTGTAAGTAAGTTAAAGAACGGCAATAATGAAAATGGCAGTTCAACAAAAGAGAGTACTGAGGGAAATTCTTCAGAGAGTGTTGTAAAGAATGAGGAGTCCAATGGCGTCGGGGACAAAATAAAGAAGTTTGAAAAAGCTGCCGAAGATGCCAGCGCCACCTCGGGGCGGCTGTCTCGTCCGGGGTCCGTACGGGGGCGATCTCGCACCGAGAGATTAGGTTCCGACAGTAAGGAAGATCTTCCACCGCCGGCTACCCCATTCAAGGATAACATACATTTTGAATTGGGTAATGTATCTGAAAAAAGTGCGTCCATAGAGTCCCAACATGTAAATTTTACAACGCCGCTAGAAAGACAACAAAGTTTGAGTAGAGGTTCAGCTAATTTAGCTTCTCTGAGATGGCAACGGAGCGATAGCAATTCCATCGAGGAGAAGGTTATTCAAAAACCGGAGCCACAGAAAATAATAAAGCCGGAGTTCAAGCCGATGTCTTCGCCCGTCGAAGTCACGATTCGGTCGCCGAGCCTCGGAGCGAAGATCGCCGACCAGTTCCCGTCGCAGGGAACCGCGTTCCGCAACGTCGTGTCCACCGACCCCTCCCGCGCGAACGTGCACAAAGTCAACGACGATGTAAATACTCAGAATAATTTTAAAACTTGTAAATTTAAAAATAAGGAGAAATACTCCGTAAGCAAGGGGTCGAGCTACTTCACCCGCGGGTCCGAGGAGATTTGGTTGGTCAAGAAGAAGGATATAGAAGAGATCGAGGAGAGAGTTTTGGATTCATTCCGGCGCGCCGGCGGGAATATGTGCATGCGTAGCGAGTCGATGCGTCCGTCCTCCGACAGCGGCCAAGGGGCCTCGTTTACGCACGCGACGATGGGTCGCAATAAGCGTCAGATGTACGCGAGGAGCGAATCGCTCGACCCGCAATGGGCGGGGACGCGTTCTCAGACGCTGAAGAGGCAGTCGTCGGTCGCATGCACTTGCGGACACGATAAGAAGACTCGAGCCAAGAGCGCCGGCGCAGAGGCGCCCGTTCGCCCTCGGTCTCGCTCGCACGGGGACGAAAATAATCAAGGTCACGTCCTAGACAAGTATGAAACACTCGTGTAGTATATCGGCCCTCGGTAGATCGGTCAACTAAAGCTGGTATGTTCACTCAGACCCATGAATATTCATCATGCACCATTAAGATTATTTTCTCATCTATTTAGCAAGTTAATAAGATTACATTTCTATTATTTTGTGCGATGTTTAATTCGCCCAAATCCTTTATAAAAAGATTATTTTATATATTTTTTTTATTTGAAGCATGGTCCTTTTTTTAGAAATTTTACATTTTAGTCCAATCGAACGACTGAGTTTCGTTGTCGGCGACGTAAATTAAAACCAAATCTTACTGTATTTTATATTAATTCTGTTTTGTTTTTAGAAGTCTATAACCATCTCTCTCACGCACGTACGGATATCCGCGTGTAAAAGAAACCGATTAGAATAGAAGGGTTTAGTCATGCATATTCGCTCATGCGCCCATAATATAAAAATGTTATATATGCTGGCTTTAGTTCATCGAACTATACCACCCTATTCCATGCATGTCGAATTGTGATAGTTTGTATTGTAAGAGCGTCTTGCTCGTTAAAATATAAGGTTTGCGAGACAAGAGTGCGCGTAAAGTTTACGCATCGTGTGGTAATTACTTATTATCTAAGTATAATATTCCTGTAGGCACGTAATTATGGAGTCTCGAGTAGTATTTGTATGTATCTTGTATAATGTCAGTTTTGCAACTACCCAAACGTAATCGAGATTAACATTTAAGTATATTTGTTTTTATTTAAACCAAAAACTAAAAACTATGATGAAGATAATCGATTGTAAGAGGTCATGGTTAGGTATAGTAGTAATAATAGTACCTATATCCTCGAGTGTGTATCGAAGTTTGCAAGGGTAGTATTTTTACACGGTATGTATGCTCTGTTATAAGATTAATCTGTACTCTACGTATAGGGAGTCAATTATGATATATCTATAATAATAACCCAATCCTTACCAATAATAATCCCACCCAGGCACAATCTATTTCAATGGTGCTTTGCTTGTTAATTTACATAACATCTTTTAATTGTAAAATCTCTTCTATTAGCGGTTGTGAAGTAATGTTAGAGATTTTATTATATCTTTAATTTACTTTGTGTAATGCTTTAAAGATTGGAAGATAATGTGTTACTCTATTACAATGTTACTAGTCTATATGAATTTGAAAATTTATGTAGGTATGTTGATTCTGTTTTATTTTTTTGCTGAAAATGTTTTTAATGACGTCGTGGAGTGTGATCTGTATATTCTTATGATCATGTTTGATATATGGCGACTTTTTACTGTTGTACCTAATACATATACGATAATGGCAGTTTTGTAATTTGATACGATATAGTGACCTGTATAATTAGTGCCAATCATGTGTAATTGTGTTTATTGGTGAAATCAATAGCTTCCATTTTATAATTATATAAAAATGTAACTGTATAGTGTCGACAAGTAGAAGTATAAAATTTTTCATACTAGAAGTATTAGCAATGTCAGATTTACGTTGTCTTCTATATACTTATGATTATGTGATGTATGTGTTTGCATTTTCTGACAGTAATATGCATTCCAGTACAGTAAGTTGCTTGGTGGCCGGGGAGTCCTTGCAGCTATTTTATTGTAATGTCGAAAAGAGCAACGAAATATGTACCAAATTTTCTTAATGAGTAGAATTGTACCTAGTTAGCATTAAGTTTTTAATTTGTTTATATGTATTTGGTAATAATTATAAGATTGTGGCCAGAGTAAAGGCGTGTGCTAATGTGATGGATAAATTAAGTTGGGTAACTTCAAATATTGAAGTAAGTTGTAAGTACTCTGGACATATTCTATCTAAAATTTACCAACAAACCGATTATGTACATACTGAATATGTACCACAGATAAACTTGAACGGTTAAGTATTTAATCCCAAATTTTTCCAAATATGTGTAATCAGTATAATTTCTGAATTTGCTGTCGTGAAATTAATGTATGTTGCAAATAATTATCAAAATGTGCATTGTAGCATATTAGAACCACTTGTGTATGATCATAAATAAATAATCCATAAGTTGTGTAAAATATAGGATAAGTGAAAAGCATGTGTTATATTATGTAGAGTAAACGCCTTTTTATTTTGCCACGATTTGGCATCGCTAATTATTTATTTGCATTTTTTTATATCTTAAATGTTTATAATTTTAATGTTAAATTGTGAAGCAAGTTGTTGTAATCGCTAAAGTTATAAATAGTCCAGTATAGAACAACAGTGGATTGCTTTGTGTGTTTTTATATTTGTAATTTTAATACGACCGTTATAACCAAAATCTAAATATATAAATCAGAGAGGAACTTCACATGTTCTCAAAACTGAACAAAACTAATATTTCGTTCCATTAAATTTATATAAAAAGCACAATGCAATTATGGTAAACAAAATGCTGCTTAATTTGGACTATGGCGTCATTTCTATTTAAGAAAATATTTTATGACTTGTTTATTTGCTAATACAATAAAACGAATAAAAAAATCTGATGTTTATTTCATTTTCTTGCTCAGTAGATTATTTTACTCTGTAATTACATTTTGTAACAGTAGATTTGTAGTGTAAAATAATGACGTTAATATTACAATGTAATGTCATGTCCTTTGCTACCTACATACATAATTAGAAAAGGAATATCTTAGCCCATACTACATTCCCACTACTGAAAGATCCCTTGCTTCTTCCTGTTTTGCTTATTACAGAGATTCATCTATACTAAATATATAAAAGAAGTAATTTAAATAATCATCGATCTATACATAAGTGCCATTGAAATCTTTCTGTGATTTCAATTGTATTGTTTTTTCAAGACTTTCAAGTGCGAGCTATTTACATAATACCAATACTAGATTTAGAAAAAAATACTGTTTGTAGAGATGCAAGGTTGTTGTAATATCGATAATTATATCGAGGTAATGAAATTATCGATATTATCAATATCGATGATTTTTGTCGATAATATCCATAATACCGAATTGATTTAAAATATGCAGTTCATAGAGATTTTTTTTGTTTCATTAGTCCTTACAGACAGGCAAAGGGTCTAAGCCCATACAGCCAGAGACAATAGAGAAATAAAACAAGTAGAGAATGTTTTTGTTTGATTATATTGTAAGAAAAGGCTAATGTTCAAAGCCCATACAGCGTTATCTAAGGTCGTGAATTATCGATTTTTTTCTTCGGATATGATATCGATATTATCGTATCGTTATAGCGCAAATATCGATAAAAATATCGATGTGTCCCCTTCGACATTATCGATATTATCGGTTTTCCGATATATCGTTGCAACCCTGTTTGCCCCCGGGCTAATCCAGAACGGCTAAGCGTTTTCATGAAACTTTCACTGAAAGATAGAGGGACAACAAGACCACGCAACAGATAGAGGAGCAACATGTGGAAAAACACCTGCGCGCGAAACGAGTCGCGGGGGCACAATTACGGTGTAGTAATATTGTAAGTGGTTATATTCGCCGTGAAGTGGCGAACTAACTGTGATAACAATGATACAGCAAGATTCTGTTGTTAGATCTGCCCTTAGTCGTATAATTATTACGAATAATGATGCAATATGTGTAAAGACGTATGGCTGGCATATTAATATATTTTTTGAAGTCTTACCCATGCTTAGCGGAAATTTTAACTTCCTGAAAGAGAGAGATGATTGCGGTACCTAGTATGGACTTATTAGTACCAAGACAATAAAATTATTCCTTTTCAGCCGTAAGTACCTTTGGCTCCAAAGATATTCCATTCCATTGTTGTCCAAGCGTGTCCCGACCCGAGTCCCGAGTAAATTTCAAAATCGATTATTGGATTACGAACGAATCTGTACTTTTGTCTATGATATGCGAATATTGAAGTACCGCCATAGAGTATAGATTAAACCTCTATGGTCAAAACACTGTCATGGCCGTCGTATCGTATTTTGATTTTGACAGTTGTTGTATACTATACTCTTTGGTTTGGTTGTAGTTGTACAGTACAGTGAGTGTAACTTTAAATTTTTCGCAACAGTCGTTCATAATTACAGATAAGTCTTAGAAATTAATGCATCATGACTTCAGCGCTTTATTTGGAGCACTATCTCGATAGTCTTCAGCATTTACCGATAGAACTGCAAAGAAATTTCAAGCTAATGCGCGATCTAGACGATAGGGCTCATGGACTAATGAGGACAATCGATCTTATGGCTGATGAATTACTGCCTAATGTGCCCAAAATGGATGAAGAAACGAAAAAGGAGAAGGTCAGTACTATACAGGGGTTGTTTGACAAAGCTAAGGAGTACGGCGATGACAAGGTTCAGCTCGCAATACAAACGTACGAGTTGGTGGACAAGCACATACGGCGCCTCGACTCTGACCTCGCGCGTTTCGAGTCCGAAATTCAAGAGAAAGTAATGAGCTCGCGTGTGGCGCAACAGGAGGCCGCGGACCAGGAAACTAACACTACCACTGTCAAAAAAGGTAGGAAGAAACATAAGGGAGGCGAGAAGGCCGCGACTACGGCGGGAAAGAAAAAGCGCGCGGGGGCTTCTAGCGAAGATGACGCCGTGGCGAGTGGACGGTCTATCGCCAAAAAGAAAGCACAACGTAAAGGTACGACTACCACGACAAATGCAACAAAAGAACAAGCGGAAAACGCGGATCTGGACTCCGTCGCTGGCATGGCGCATCCTAGCGACGTGTTAGACATGCCGGTGGACCCCAATGAGCCGACGTACTGCCTCTGCCACCAAGTGTCGTATGGTGAAATGATAGGATGTGATAATCCCGACTGCCCCATTGAGTGGTTTCATTTTGCTTGTGTTGATCTTAAAAATAAGCCCAAAGGTAAATGGTATTGCCCTAAGTGTACACAGGACAGAAAGAAAAAATGATCAATAGTTAAATTGGTGAATGGAAAACCAGATAAGACTGTTAATGTAAAGAAAGAGGTGAAGTCTTAGGTTTAAATAGTAAGCTATACATTTTAGACATGTAATTACTTGTAGTAATTACATTTTTCTGCCTATAAATATCTATAATATTACTATTAAAGGGTTAAGGATATTAGTGAAATTATTTTTAGTGATTCATATTGCATTAACACAAATTATTGATGTAAATAAGCCTATAGTGTTAGTATAGTAATATATTTTGAAAATTAATCAGTTGTGATGTTTAAAAAGTCACAAGTCACTAATTTTTAGTTTATGGTACTGAGATATAAACACTTATAAAAGAAATAACTGCAATTTTCAATTATTTTAATTTTGGGCATTTTCAGTTCTAATTACTACAAATATTATAATATTGTTCAGCATAATTATGGATTTTAAATCAGTAAGAAACAAATAATAGGTAATACCCAAGATACTTTTTAAAGTGCCTCATCTCCAACACCAATTTTAACAGTGTATCTCAGATTTTCTTGCTGTTGTAGAATTATAATCTTGTTATAGTTATTAATATAAATTGATCATAATTATACATTATATGTATAGAGATAAAACTTAAACACCAAATACATGTTTAAATGTAAGTTATGCATTAACATAATGTTTTAAACCAAGCAGTAAATTATATTGTGTAGTCTTGTATATTACATACCACTTTATGCTCAGAATGACTGTACTGTGCAAGCTATAGTGGTGTGAAAATGTTCTCCTATGTAGAGATTATCCTCATATGTGTGGAAAAATCAATAACAATTTAAATATAAAAATAATTTTATAGAAATGAAGGACATAAAATGTTACAATATGTATTTGTTATGTACTTCATGAGGCTTATCTATGTCTAGAAGTAAATTAAGTACAACATGAATTCTTTAGAAATAATATATTTATATATTATGACAAGTTCCTAAAGACTTTATAGTGTCTAAGATAATGTGAACTTGTGTGAATAACTTTTTGTATTACTGAAATCAATTTATCTTTTAATTTACAATTTACTGAGGTCCAACTAGTTGGATGGAGCAGTTGGACCACTGCCCCTTACGGTTTTTAAGTTAAATTCTTGATTTTATATATTATTTGTCGAATTTTTTGTTACAGAAATGCCTTGTTCATAACAAAATAGTCAAAATCTGCCTAAAGTGCAAAAGAGGTAAATAAATAATAATTATGTCATAATAAAAGTATAATGCTATTGTAAAATTACATTACATTATTGAAGAAATTTGTATGAATTCATTGATATTTAAATATGTTATGCAATAACTGTTAAAAATATTTGCAGTTAGCATAATACAATTTGTATGATTCATTTTTTATGGTATTACTATATAACATTTTTTCTGCCTTGATCTTGATCTGCCTTGATGATATAATTATATTAATTATGATACATTACTGCATTTATTGTAGAAGAGTGATGTGTCCAATAATGTTAACTGGGACCATTTTAAACGGCATTGCAAATCTATTTGGATGTTAATGGATGTTGAATGGACTGCAACAATCAAATTACCAGAGGATTGCCTTATTATTCAAACAATATAATGTAGTCATTATTTGTAAACATAATTTATAATGCTGCCATGTATTCTTTGTCATAGCGTTATTGAATATGAGGTTTTTAAAAACAAATATGTTTCATAAAAATGATTTTAATAATTCTTAATAGATTAGATATTTTAATAGCTTAAGAAATTGCCGACTAGTAGTATAAATTGAAGTAATTTTACACATTATACATATTAATTTACATAATTATATTGATAGGAAATAATATAGTACATATTAAGTAAATTGTTATAATAATGTATGTAACCACAATTTTTCACATTTTTTTCATCTGTCGTAATGATTTTAATTTATATACAGTATGAGTATATTATTATATTTGTTCATATAAGATGAGTAACAATACATGTTTCACTGTATTGTATTTTTTTTAATCTTTATTTATTTAGAGGTTTTTGTATGGTACATACATAATATAGGGTTCATGACTAAAATTTGACAAAGTTTAGTGCAATAATAATATGGCGAAACTAGAGGGCTGAAAATATTCCATATGAATTCTTATATTTTCTCACTAGATCTTAACAATATCAATGATTATGTTGCCAATGACAATTAAATTGTGTATCAGACATGTACTGTAATTAATTATAATTTATGTGTGGACATTGTTGACTACCATCTAAGCTTCTACAGAGTTTTGGGTCATGTATATAATATATGTATGTCTAAATACTACAGACCTATGTATTTATGGAACACTTTGTACATGTTCAATAATTTTGTAGGAAGCATCTATTGCGTCAATTATACCAATCTTTTTCAAATGTGGACTGGAAAAAGTAACACAATGGATATCTTTTAAGGCATTAGTCTCTAAGCTTCAAGTATTATGCGTAAGGGCTGTATGTAACAAGTTACTCAATAGGTAATCTTTCATTTGTATTTTTGTATAACTAAACTATTGTTAACTATGACTTGTTCTGTAACATAATGTGGTTGCAACTCGTATCATTACATGAGGTATATCTGGTTTTGTCAGATGTTAGGTTGTGTCTGCAAGATGTAAATAAAAGAATAATACATACACATAATGGAAATAATATAATGTAGGTGCGAAAGATTATGAGAAAGTCAAATTATAAATTCCAATGCAGTGATAAAATAGATAAATATCCACTTCAGTTCTGAGCACAGATCTATCCTCATAACAGAGGAGACCGAGAGTATACTCCACCACTGTATTCTATAAAGTTTTTATTGTGATTTTAGTGAATTTCGCTGCAGTCAATGGTGAACAGTCATCAAGTTTCCAGCGCTCTGACAACGCCAGATATATATCTCCTGTTTGATAAGAGTTAAATGTTGAGTACTTATAATATATGATTATTCTTTTTATATAAAGCATTGAACATAATAACATTTTGTTTTATTTTTATTCATTGAATTTTGACCCAACAGAGGTCGCGGATACGCACCCGGCTGTGGCATGTGTGTTGATATTACTAAGCTTTAAACTAGATGGCGCTAGTTCAATCGCCATGCTCATACAAAATGACAGGCGAATATACAGGGTGTCCCGTAAGTAGTGGACCAAAGGGATGTGGGTGATAGGGGGGGTCTCGGTCTATGTCAAACACAAAATTTTATTGGCCTAGGCCTTATAGTTTTGAAGTTATGAAATTTTTAGGGATTTTTTATAACACTTGGCACCTTGAATACTAATAGTATTGGAAATATTAGTTTTTTTTACAATTTTAAGATTGTTTTATTTAATACAGATAGTAAAACATATTTGCTGGTTATTTTAAAAGTTTTCCAGTTCAAATCATTAGTAGGATAAGAATTAATCATGTCTTAATTTCTTAATTTTGGCAAAATTTTAATTACACAAAATGCAACATGATCTTTGATACATCGTGGTGTAAAAAAAATGTATGGACACCTGGTGGAACTTTATTTTAAAAACAAGTACAGCTTTTATCAATTCCAAAAAGGTATAAATATGTTGGTTAATATCGACTAAAATTATCATAAATAAAAATACATTTATGAAAAACAAATCCATTTACTTACATCAAATGCTCAAAATGTCTTCCCCTAGCTCTTATGCATAATCTACATCGTCTTATAAAATTTCTTTTTAATTTTCTTAAATCTAGCACATTATTTTTAACTATTTCAACCACGCCGTTTAATTTTTGTCTCAGTTCTCTTTCATTGTTGATAGTATTCTCATAGACCGCCTCCTTAAAATAGCCCCATAAAAAATAATCTATTGGATTGAGATCAGGTGATCGTGGAGGCCATGCAATTGTACCTTCACGTCCAATCCATCGATTTGGATAAGATTCATAAAAATTAATCACTCCCCGTGAGTAGTGGGCGGGTGCACCATCGTGTTGCAACCACATCGTCTCGCGTACATCTTGTGGTACATCTACCAATAAACTATTAAGATTATGTCTTAAAAAATGTAAATAAAACGATCAATGTCCAACTCACAAGCACAAGCAAGGTTTCAAAAACGTCTTTTACTTAGTAAAAGAAATGAAATAAAAACACGTGTGAAGAGCCGAACTATGAGTAAAGCTCTGAGAGTCCTGCGAGAGTATTGAAGTAAAAACAGGAGAGGGGGCGAAAGACGTCAATCAATAGCGGCTAAGAGTAAAAAAACTAGCGACCCGACCAGGAATGAAACAGCCACATGGTTCTCAGAAAGTTGCATTGTTCGTAAACATTTCTGGGAATTTGGGTAAAGTCATTAACGTTGTATTTTTTTATAACTATTACTTAATTAGCTGTATTATTGTTATACGTTTTTAAACTCGGTATCGCCTACAGATGTTTTTAAAATAAAGTTCCACCAGGTGTCCATACATTTTTTTTACACCACGATGTATCAAAGATGAATGTTGCATTTTGTGTAATTAAAATTTTGCCAAAATTAAGAAATTAAGACATGATTAATTCTTATCCTACTAATGGTTTGAACTGGAAAACTTTTAAAATAACCAGCAAATATGTTTTTCTATCTGTATTAAATAAAACAAACTTAAAATTGTAAAAAAAAACTAATATTTCCAATACTATTAGTATTCAAGGTGCCAAGTTTTATAAAAAATCCTTAAAAATTTCATAACTTCAAAACTATGAGGCCTAGGCAAATAAAATTTTGTGTTTGACGTAGACCGGGACCCCCCCCTATCACCCACATCCCCTTGGTCCACTACTTACGGGACACCCTGTATAAAAGCTATTACGACTTTACGACCCAATCTGGTGACTACGTCTTGGGAAATACAAAATAGAGGAAATATAAAGTAAAAATAACTTTCTAGTACGAGTATTAGACCATTTCTTTCTTTCTTCAGAATAGACTGATGGAAATGAGTGGTACAGGAGCCTATTGTACCCTATTTTCCTCTGGTTTTTGGCGGACTGGAAATAAATACAACATGAGAATAGAATAGTAAGTATTCAAAGCTACGTGCTTCATACCTGATGATAAATGTGGTTATCGCTAAATGTGAACACGTCACGCCATGAACAATGAACATCGGCACCTCGAAACTGTGAACCGCTTATTACCGAGGCTGTGACCCCTATATTTGTTTGATGCTGTGACCAAATTAACTACAGAAATATTTTTTGGAAGTGAACATCTTAGTCTATGGGCGTAGGTACCCACCAACTCCTCACCCAGCGGGAGGGGCGAGAATCCTGAGTTCCTGATCCAGAGGAGAGCAAATCGGATTTTAAGAAATAGGAATAGAAATAGGCTGAAATAGTGTCAGATAGAACTAGATTAACAACTACCTAGTAACTGGACTAGGTTAGTACCTAACTACCTACCTATTTACTTACATTCCCTTGCCTAGTCCTCATACTATTTATTACCAACAAGCATTCTAACACCGTTTGCTATAAGTTGGTAAGGAGGTAAGTATTTTATAATTAACCGTTATTATAACTTTTCAGTGTTGGTCAAAAACACAATACTTACTCACAATAAATTATTGTCAGGCGCCAACGGAAGTGCAGTGGGTGCCTCATGCCCGCTTACATACTTTCTTAATTCCATAAAAAAAGAAAATGTTAATTTCGAAGTTCAAATTACGAACACAATCATTATTCCTTGCGTGTATTCCGCTCGAGCTATTTGGTCGCAAAGTACTTAGTAATTATCCGGTGGCAAAAACTGGCTGGTTTGCCTCTGAGAGATAAAGCTCTGTTGTTGCGTCAGGCGAGCCGTGATCAATTTACGGACGCGTTTGCATCATTTAGGTACATTTTATGAATTTTTGTGCATTCTAAATACATGGATGTAAATGCTTGTATCATACCAATTGTTACAAGTGAATAAAAATAATAAGTTTGAAACACCATCCTTTTTGTAAAGTAAAATATAGTTGGGTAATTTGGCAAACGGAGAACTCTGGACAAAAGCTGGAAATAAATTGTTCTCAGCAAGTACCTATGTACTAATCGATTATTTTGTGCATCACGTTTGGATGATTTAGTCACGGTGCCATCGATTCGGGCTGATACCTTACAGTTTGATGATGACCATTAAATAATTATGATGAGATGTAAGATAACAATAATACGACCCGGATGACGCAATGGTTAACATGCCGGATCGCTGTTCCGAGGGTTCAATTCCCAGCGAGGCGGAAATTTGAATGATGAGTTTAAATTTCCTTTTTCGGTCTGGGTGTATGTCCTTGTCTAGTGTGTTGTCCATGGCACCCACGTCACAGGGAATCCTAGTGTGGGGCTATGAGGGTATAGCAAAAAAAAATAACAATGAATTAATAACTTAATTATAAATATTTTTCTATTTAAGTTGTTCTTGTTAATAAATTCAAATTTAAACAGTTAAATAAAATATGTAACTTACAATTTGGAGACCTTATAGGGTAAGTCCGGGGTAGATGGCCATACGGGAGAGTTGGCCAATCGAAAAAAAACATGGAATCCTTCACTTAATGTAGCTAGTAAGAGCTCAGTTCGCTTTGCGTCGTGCTTCAGAGCTAAGATATAACGAAAATTTTACCGAAAAAAAATCAAAAAGTAAGAAAAAATCACGTTTATTGTTTTGTGTAATGCAAATATTTCTTAGATGGGTCATATTTTACATGAGTATGATGTGAGTTTCTTAGAATAATGGTGATTTTTGTTTTTGTTGATAAGTATACCAATGACGCTTTATTCTAACCCCAAAATTACTAGAGTTTTGTTCTTACTTGTTTGCATTTTATACATGGTCATCTCTCCCGGAAGAAAAGGAGAGATGGCCAATTGTAGTCTGTATGTGGTGGCCATATAGCTAACATATACTCACGGCCTATAATGTCTGTGCGTGCTACCGCTATTCAGTATCAAATAACAAGATAAACCTTAAAGAAAACAATAAAGAAGAATAATTACAAAAAAGGGTCCATGGGGCAAATATCATTATTTGGAAAAGAAAATTACAAGAAATTGATTGCTCATATCCATTCTAGGCAAGCTAAACATTTGTAAATGAGCAAATAGAGGTAAGAACACTTTTTATTTCAGAAGAATATAAAATAAATGGTAGATAACATAAAGCAGAGAAAAGAATGAAGAAGAAGAAAACAATAAAACTCTAAAAAGAAGAAATGGAAAAAAGAATTAAGCAAAGAAAAGGTGTACTAAGTCTGTCTGATAGTAGTGACGGAGTGCGATTAATGTTGATGAAAGTAAGGAATATGAAAACGATGATAAAAGGAAAAATATTGTCGCGGGTATGATGAAAATTATTATACAACAATTCAGGTACAAGATTGAATTCAATGCAACATATTGTGCATTTTCATTTCATGAAAATTGTATTGAATTTGAAGATATGTGCCCGTGAAAATATCGCCAATTGAAAAAGAGGCTGATTAAGCATAGACTAACACCAAACCTATTTTAAAGCTAGTTTTAAGTAATGGCCCTCTAACCTCTAATACTATGGCCATCACACCCAGACACCTCGGGTGAGATGGCCAATTGCGATTTTTTTTAAATGAATATTTTAAGGTCATCTCATTAGAATTTGTTAATTTTGAGTTCAAAAACTTAAAGCTAAATCTTCAAAGTTTAATTGCAAATAAAATTTTATATCGTAATATGTAAGGTTTTTTTATAACAACGCTTTAAAAAAACTATGGCCAACTACCCCGGACTTACCCTAACCGAAATTGGAAGATGTGTCTTAGAATGTAGGTCACGTTTACTAGCGAACGAGATTTCAATCGAGTGTGTTGGGGTTTAATGTGCAATTTAATTTGTAATTACGCACTATCGAAGAACAAGTACAATCATATACTTTGAACTGTATTTATGTTTACAACAGTAATCTGTCGCGTCTCGGCTCCACATTCTGCAAAGGGTGATTTGTGCGTTGCAGTTCTCTGGGAACAACGCACAGGACCAGTAGCCTTCCAATTTTAAATTCAATTAAATAATAATTTTTTAAAGTTATCACACCACAGATAATTAAAATGACGACGCTCTTGAGGAAAATGTGGAAAAATCATTCGAAACATAAAAGTAAGTTTTGCATTTTTTATTATAATTTGTGAAAAATTAATACTTTTTGAATTTTAAGTGAAAAGTTAAATTTTCGTCGGTTCTCAGTACAATACTTACAACACAATTAATTACTTAGGTTTATGAAATAGAATTTATGTTTAATTTCCATAATTTTACGTGAAGACGTAGGTACCTATCTCACCTACCTATTTTAAATCTATTAAATAGGTAATACGAATATTGTTACTCGAATTAATTTATGTACGAACTGTTTAAATTTGTATTAAAATAATTAAATAAGTAGGTTTTAATAACAGAACGGTGATATTTTGAAATCTAAATATTTATGAAATAAAATACATTTAGTAGGCACTTGGTAATTCGGTATATGTACCACTTTTTAATTTTTTGGCACAGGTGGTAGAGCCTAGAGTTCGCCCGGGGTAGTGCCACCGCCCGCCAAGGTACTCAGTACCATTCCTACCGTCATAATAATTGTTTTTAAGAGCAATTGTGTTCCGGATAGGAAGGTGTGGAGCCGGTTCACTTTTTTAGAGGTGACCATCTCAGACCTCAGGGGTAGCAACGCATCTGTGACCGAATTGGAACAAGACTCACACTAATCATTACTAACTGGACAATACTAATATTAACTAACAGGACTAACTATCACTAACAGTCCCTGTCCTCACACTTATTAATAAACTAACCAACTAACATTCTAACACCATCTACTAATTGGACTAACCACCCTAGTCCCTAAATTGGGTCTTGTTCTAAGTCGGTCACAATTGCCATGGGCGGCAGCGGAAGGGTGGTGCTGCATGCTCGTTTGCTACCTTAATTCAATAAAAAAAAAAAGCTTAACTATAATAAATATGAATGTATACTATGGCATTTCATACTTTAATAAAAAATGTTAATAACATTAAAAATGTCTTAGTAGAAAAGGGGACAACGTAAAGTTAGGAACATTTACCTATACCTATTTACCTTAATACTACTTAGTACGTAGCCTACAACTTTAAAGTTAAGACGAAGCTAAGTACTTATCTACTTAAATCATTTTGTTTGATAGGTTTATTATGTAACTCTGGTAACATAATCATAATTTTTATGAAAATCATTGAATTCATAAATACATTTCTTACTGCCATAAAACCACTTAGCTAACTGATCATTTATTATAAACTGTGAACGCACGTCTATCCATCAGTTAGGTAGGTACCGACATATAATTTAATTATGTATTTGAAAAGGTAACTCTGGTAACAGGACGGTTGTGGTTGTGGGTTATTCCTGATGAATTATTACGATTTGTATAGGTAACGTTTCCGGTAGGAATTAAAATGTGAGAGACATTATTGTTAGCCACTGTCTACGTCATGGATTAAGCCTACATAAATTTAGCCTAGTACTTAATCACTTAGAATAAGTAAAAAATTAGCAATCATACATTATTTGCTTTTGGGCAAACAAGTTTTTTTATAGGTATATTGCGATCTACAAGATGGCGCTGTAGTCTACTACTTAGGTAACTCTTTTTACGTATATAACGCGGCTTACCTCACGAGTAGGTAACTTTTTATTAATTTAAACCAAATTTTTAATTTTCAATTGCCATGCACGCCAGCTACAAAATATATTTTAAAATCAAATGTTTTTGAAAATCGAAACGTTTTCAACAATGACAATATTCATATGCCGAAATGGCTACTTCGCCTGATTGCCGTTCGAAGGTTCCTGGGTTTGATTCCAAGCGAGACGGTTTGGATGGTGTGTTTAAATTTCTGTTCTAGGTTTGGGGATGTGAAGTGTAGTGGCAGTGTAGCTACTCTTATGTGCTGTTTATGCCATTTAAACGCATATAATGGGGAATAAGTAGTTTTGGGTGTAAGCGTTTATTTATTGTTATTTCCATAGACTTACGCAAGTAGTGTAATTAATACCGATTCCTATCAGTTTCCGCTATTTTAAGTCTACCATGTTGATCACGGTTCCCCTCTAAGGGCGTAGACTAGTTTCTCTTTAATAGTGAAATGTGAGGAGTGAGGAGATATCTGCGACCCTACAAGGCGCAGTGAAGTGTACTCGTAGCAAGAACCTGCCGCGTCAGTTTCTGAACAAGGTTCGCTTCGGGAACTTATTATTTATTTACTGTTGTGCAGATACTTATTCTTACATTCTGTTGCTGTATGTAAGAATAAGTGTTATCAAGGGTTATCAATCATACTATTAAGCCTTACTCTAATTTAGAAATCTGCACTAATAATACTAATATTATGAAGAAGGTAGATTTATGTTTCTAACGCATACACTTAAAGCTCGACTTCAGAAATTATTCGAGCACTACTTAGCTGTTGCCCGCGTGGAAGTAAATTAGACTGATTTTTATACAAAATTCAACCCCTATTTGACCCACTTAAGGGACGGGGAAGAATACTTATGACAAAATCCGTTCTTTGCGGACGTCTATTTAACTATAAGCCCCCCCCCCCCCCCCTGTCACATTCATACGTCAAGCGGCTTAAGAGATAGACACCCTCGCTTCGCTTCGGGAATTCTAATTAGGATAACCGTGATTTATTTTGGTCTGGGGCATTCTGTTAAATAACCATCAATGAAAGGAACAATCCTAAAAAAAATGTATGGACTGAATTAGTGAATTTATTTCTCATACCTATCGTGTAACAGGGAAACATTATAATGGAAAACATTAAACTAAAATTTAATGCCGGGAAACTGATTATTTCTCTATTTCCTGTTATTGAAGCCATGCCACAAAAGGATAATGTTGAAGATGATAAATTATAATTCTCTCGTGGATGCCCGTTTGTTTGTTATAAATAAAAGGCACGGGAGCAGAGTGGCTCTCGAAATTCAACGCTAGGTATTAGTTAGGTTACATCATAATATTTTGAGGGTCTATTCAGATAATTATGGTGGTACCCGCGCCTACCACTATGGGTAGTGGTATTCAAGTATGCGAAGTGGTATTCTAATGCCTAGCTACAAACAAGGGTTTTATGTGCCTTACGTATAAGAGCTTTGATTACATTATCTTGAATTAATCATGTGATGTCTTGTAATCGAAGAGCTTTTTGTCTATAGCATTTTTTTCTCTGGTCACTTAACCGAAAAATGCGCTGAACTGAAGGGATTTGAAGTTTTTTAAAAGTTTAAATCTATACTTATAATAAATCTGTAGAGAGGTCAATTCTGTACATTAAATATATTTCCAAAATAACTATCAGGGGGTGATTAGGGATCGATACTGATCCCAAAAATGCAATCAGTAAAATTTTTGTCTGTCTGTCTGTCTGTCTGTCTGTCTGTCTGATGTATAACCGTTATAGAAACAAAAACTACTCTACGATTTTAACGAAACTTGGTACAATTATTTTTCATACTCCCGTGCTGGTTATAGTATACTTTTCATCACGCTACAATCAATAGGAGCAGAGCAGTGAAGGGAAATGTTGGGGAAACGGGAGAAGTTACTCCATTTTTTAAGCTTCCGTCGCGTGTGCAACCTTAATGGTTAAAGTTACACAGAAATCATGTATGACGGAAATGTTCTCCTTAAAATTATATAAAAAATATTCCACGACAGCATATGTCTATCTTTTATGGTTGACTCACAATAACACGTGTAACTCCCGATAGCTTAGCAGTTCGAAGCTTTCTGATTAAGTATACCTACATATATTTTATCTACTCTTACGTTTATGACACTTAAGTGGGTGAAATAAAGGGGTGAAGTTTAAACGAAATTCACGCGGGCGAAGCCGCTGGCAAAAGCTAGTCAAATATAAAAATGTTTACAATTTCCTTAATAGGTTGTCGGAGAGTAAGGAATGTAATATTATAAAACATTCGTAATCTAATGAGTTAGCAAGGCCATTGCCCAGCGGTAGAGTAACAACCGTTTTATTTCTTTTATTGTCTCAATCCACAACATTGTACAATCTTTCTAGTGATTGTAAAAATAATTAATTTCTCTCTATTAACTTTTTATTGTTGTTTACTAACCCATAATCGTCTATTCAGATCTTTAGGGGTCTATTTAGGATGATTTGTTAGTATACCGGGCTTGTCGCTATACGAGAATTACATCAATATTTTTATGATATTACACAATTTTGTAACTTTTCTAAATTAATGTTTGCTAAAATTTTATTTGGTCAAACACCAAAAACCAAAATTTTTCGAAGGTTACTTTGAGCCTTTGATGATGATTAATTTTTATTTTTTGTTAAAGGGGCCAAAGAAACACATTTTGTGTCTATCTAGACCTAGAACGGGGACACACAGACAGACATATTTATCACACGATATTTACAGTGAAAGCATATGACGGCCATTCTCCGATTAGCAAGTTTTACTTGTCCGGGCTTGATAAATCCACAGTATTAACAGATTCAAACATGATTTTTTTTTATATGTTAGTTAGCATCCATATCTAGCTGTATACAAAAATATTGGCTTCTGTTTTAAGTAGATAAGACCAAATTAATTTAAATATACTCAGCGAACCTGTGTTCTCTAATTACCGTGGCGTGTCCGCACACCAACTTTATGTTAAAACTTGCTTGTAATTTTTATAACGTACAGATTAACTTTGATCCATTCAACGTGTTGAACGGTATTATACATTGTGTATCGCATCACAAAATATCGATTCAATAGAACCAGTCTATAAATAATTATCATTAAGTAACCACATGTCCGCACTAAAGTTATAATTGCCGTGACCATTTGTGTTCTCGGGTGTAAATCCCTAAAACAGTATTTTTGGCACATCACTACCGCACCCGCCGCTTCTCCTCAGTGTGTACCATGGCCCATATACAGTCGCACGTCTCTAACGTTAGTGTACCGCCAATGAAGCACGTGAGTATATAATTACCGTAGCCTTGGTTAAAAACTTTTCTAATTACCGTTTTATTTATTTTAATACTTGATTTTTTAAGTTAAACCCGAATTGATCATAGCAATTGAGACAATACTTTGGCCTTTACACGTTGTAATAAGTTAATATTTGCATACTGTGTCGGTTTTCGAAATTTTTAAGAAATTCTATCGTTTTCTAATTACCGTATAATAATTACCATATGTTTATAATTACCGTTGTATGTAAAATTAATACACATTTACGAACTGTTTCCTATTATACTCTTTACAACGCACTACAAAGCCAGCGCAAAACCATGGCGGCGGGCCTAGGGACAATCGATGCAAAGCTGGATGGTTTCCAGGGAGATTTGAACGTCGTGAAGGAGGACCTTAAACGTGGTAAAGGTGCGTATATCCGAGCATGACCAAGCCCTCAAAAGCCATGACGCGGCAATCAACTCCCACGAAACTAGGCTCATGGATTTGGAGAACAAGCTGCAAAAAATAAAGGTTTTGGGCACGGCAGTAACCAGTTCATGCCCTGGGGCCCCGAAATTCAAGGTCCCGAGTTTCGACGGCACGACCTCGTGAACAGCATTTAGGCACCAGTTCGAGGTAGTTGCAAGTGGGAATGGCTGGGAGGACGATCACTCGTTAGCGGCACTCACCCTAGCTCTTCAAGGGGAGGCACTGCTGGTGCCTGAGAACCTGCCGCCGATCGACGCATCTTGGAGTCGCTATTTAAGGCCTTGGAAGCTCGAACGGGGAAAAGCACCTCGAGGTCGTGTATCGCGCGCAGCTTAAAGACTGGTCACGGCAGGCGAGTGAAGGACTGCAGCAATGGGCCACAGCACATCGAGCACCTCGTACGCCCAGCCTATGCGTCGAGCTCCACACCGGTCGAAGACAAAGTGTTAGAGGTGTTTGTCAGCGGTATACAGGATCCCGAGGTGAGAGCAACGGTGCGCTTGGGTCATCACGCAACATAGGAAGCAGCTTTAGCGCATGCCCTTGAAGTGGAAGCGGTACGAAGCGACTATAAAGGTCGTAAGGTGCACGAAGTCATAGCAGCGATTCAACCTCGTACTGGGCCTATATGTTACGGATGCGTTATATTAGGATGAGCTGCCGGACTCGGAAACAACCGAAATTGGTGTCGACGGCTACCCAAGTCAACAGCCAGGAGCTAGAAGCCGCCGCCACCGCTGCCGCCGCTAAGAAGACCGCCAAACCTCCTCCGAAGCCACCGACGGCGCGCAAGCCGAAGAATGCTGACGTCCTGTCACGACGCCCATGCTCCGAAGGTCGACATTGCATCAAGCATTAAAGAAAGAATTAAAGAAGAGGTTAGGGTGATAAGGATGCAGGACCTAGACAACTCTTGTGCAAGGGAGCAAGTAAGCCAAGCTCAGAAGGAAGACAAAGATCTCAGCCTGATCATGGAATGGAAAGCCAAAGGACAGAGGCCCCTGGGGAGTGACGTGTCAACCTCAAGCGCAACGACTAAGGCATACTGGGCTCAGTGGGACAACCTTATATTGGAGAATGGCGTGCTTTATCGGAGCTGGGAGTCACTCAACGGAATGGAAAAAAACCCTGCAAATGGTTATTCCTAGGAGTAAGGTGGCTGATTTGCTGAAGCTAGTAGGTACACGATGGCACTTCCGGTGGGCTCCTCGGCATCAAGAAAACCCTCGTAAAGATAAGAGATACGGCCCGGCACTAGATCCCAGGGGGAACGACAGCTGTATAACGTCGGAGCCTCTTGGGAAAGAATCGCCATCGCTGGGCCATTCCCTCAGACTGAAGACGGGAATAGATTCATCATCGTGGTTCAAGACTACTTCAGCAAATGTTCCGGCCATTGTTTGCAACTCTGAACCAAGAGGCGAAGACCGTGGTCAAGAAACTTGTCCAGGAGGTAGTATGCCGCTTTGGTGTACCATCATCCATTGCATTGTGTAATGGGACATCGATAATTCTATTGCTTTAATTTTTATTATATCAGTATAAATTATTAATGTGCGTTAATATCATTTCAGTATCATATTTTACATAGATTTGATGATATTTTCTAATTACCGTTGCATTAAAAATTATTCTTTCTAATTACCATACTCATAATTTTTTTAAGTCTCATTATCTAGAAAACTACCATTATTTGTTACATGCCAAATTAATTATTGAATTTGTATCTTTGAATTGTTTCATATTTTAATGTGCTCCAGTCAACTCAGTGAAAAATAAAAAAGGTTATGGTAATTAGGCAAAGAACGCCGAATTGGAGAATGACCGATGAATAGGGTTTTCTTTGTCACCCTACTGATACGGAACCTTGTAGAGTGAAACAGATATATTTTCAAAGAAATATTGTATTAAAAAATTACGTTGTTCATTATTTTGCATTTGTGCGTTGCATCCAGCCCGTTACATCAATTGGTCTATTCCTTAATGGCGGTAACGGGTCGATGCTGTCAGAGGACTTGAGCCGCTCGTGATATCGAGGACTACTATCAGAGCTTCATTTGCCGACAACTTATGCAGGTATATAAAAATACCTCAAAGCAAAGTTCAAAGTAACTTGGATTACATAGGTTACTTTTTCATTTTAGTACAATTTTGATTTTAATTTTAATTCTTAAGTGATAGATAATTTATTGAAGAAAGGCAATTGTCAAGTACAGACTACGTTTGCCTGGCAGTACGGCATTCCCGGTAAATCGATGCTCGTGCTGTTTAAGTAGGGTACACTTATTATAACAATTTTAATACCTTAGCTTTCATTGTAATTGCAGGCAAATTAAAAATAGCACTAATGAGTTTTGAGAGATTTTTTATGACTGTACTGGTATTTTGTTGACTGCGTAGCCGTAGGGTCAATTTACGAGCGAGGACAAGGTAGGTACTTTAAAATTACCCCATTAAAGTTCACTGTCCAAAATCACTAAAAAAATATTGAAAAAGATAAAGGAAGATTCTTTCATATTGACTATCTCATTTTTGCAACTTTGGTATTTATTATTGGTATGACTACTAAGCAAGCTTAGTACCACCTATTTATCTCAAACTCTAGGTGCACATTTCGTTGTTTTAAATGCCTGATAAAAATGTGTAACAATTTTTTAAACTTGGTTGGTAGTTGGTAGGTAGTCACATATTATATTTATAAACGTGGGAACGGTTACATGTTTCAAATTAGATAAATTTCTTCAAGACGACGTATCTCATGATTTATAAGGTGGTCAAGGTCTGTAGGTCTAACTTCGATGAGGTTCAAGAGTTCAGTTCGACCCTAAAATAAACGGCCCCAAAGCAGCGGTATCTCACTGATAAAGAATATACATATGTAAGTAATAGGTGATACAGTTGTAATGATATTCAAAGTTGTATATCTATCTTTGAATAGGCACGCTAGTCGTCTAGTTAGATACGTATAGAAAAATTTAATCGCCAGATACTCTAAAAAAGCGACAGATTTTAATAGAAATAGTTCTTTACGCTGGAATACAAATTCAATGTCAGAGAGGAATTTTCATAATTTTTGGAAATTTTAATCCAACCATTTTAAAAGTTTCATTAGTTGAAAAGTATAAAATTAGATATATAATCTAGAATCCCTATTATCAAATTAGTTTTTACACTATTTACAATTCATACGTCAGTGCTGTCCGTCTAGCACTTACTGAACCTTAAATCCATAACTTGTACCTAAGCAATAAGGGTATTGTCTAGCATTTGCAATAATCTAATACAATACATAATTATTCGAGCTTATAAGATTAGCTAGCTCTTGTATCGAAGGTCATATCCAGTCGGGTGATCTTTCTGTATCAAAGGAACTGCGCCTAATAAGCTGACCCCTGTCCCAGTTTGCTATCGCCTGTCTGGCCTAGATAAAGATGTATAACAGCGATACGCTGCAAGTGTCTCCGCCGACGCCTCCGCAACGCTTTTACGCAGTATTTGATGTGTTATCAAACAACAGTGTTGTTAACAATTTCGGCCTGTATACAATTTATTGCAAATATTACGTAGCTTAGTGTTTTATTTGCAAGTATATATTATTATTCATTGATTTTCCTGTTGATGAAGCAATGTTTTAAGGTTTATTTGTTTCCGGACGAGAATTCCGAAGTCATTCCCGTTTCCCGTCTGATTACAATGTGAGAGTCAGATTTCAAGGCAAGAGTGTAGGTATAGGCTCTAAGTTAGAAATAGAGTTATTTATTTATTTATTTATTAACTAACATTGCCTATCATTACAGGTATACACCCAATGCGATAGACATATATAAGTTACTTATCCATACTAATATTATAAATGTGAAAGTGTGTTTGTTTGATTGTTTGTGACGCTTTCACGTCGCAACTTGGCTATTATATGGTATGGTTTATGTGTGTGGGGATAGTTAGGGGTGTGGAGAGCGACGTAGGCTACTTTTTACCGCGGAAAAACATCTCATTCCCATGGGAAGATCGATATTTTGTTAGTTGCTAGATATTTAGTTCCGAATGTTGTTAATAGATGGCGTTAGTTCATTTGCAATTTGCAAGTTTTTAATCACGCTATCAAATACTACATATAATTTACTTGCCATAGGCAAACGTTATATTTGATGTTCCAGATCATAATTATAGGCTACTTTTTAGCCGAGATTCCTACGGGAACGGGACCTACGCGTCTGTTACCTACGGGTCCCGAAGCGAAGCGCGGGCGGTTCTCTAGTACCTAATTATAATAAAACTATTACTTAATATTGATAACTTAACGCTCTAAAACTAAACTAACTTAAATACTATGTATTATATTAACTATGACGGAAGTGAACCCGCATTCGATTGTGTCATATAAGAAATTATTATACCTACTTTTAAATTGAATCCACATTGCTTAAACATGGTATACACTGGACTATTTTCTAAACTACCATACACTGCTGCTTTCGTTCAATATGAAATTCGTTTTAGTTAATCTCACAGAAATGCCAGCATTCCGCAACTGTGATTAAGGTATAAACTAACGGCAATAATGTATAATGCCATATGTAAATTTTGGTTTACAAGCTAAAAATTGTAAGAACAGGAAATAAAAAAATAACGTTACACACTCATAGCCCCACACTAGGATTTTCGTGGGTGCCATGGACAATACACAAGACAAGGACACACACCCAGATCGAGAACGGACATTTAAGCTTATCATTCAAATTCAAATTTTCTCACTGGGAATCGAACCCAGGATCCTCGGAACAGCGATCCGGCGCTTATTTTTTTCTGTTCCGTGATCCGGCGTGAACCAGTGCGCAGTCCGGGTTGGTCAAACAATTATAGATTATGAATTATTATGAATAAATTCATTTTTAATGGGAAGTGGTAATTCCATATTCTCGGCAACAATCACAGTGGCGGAATGCTGGCATTTCTGTGGGACGGATGTGATAAAAACGAATTTAATATCGAACGCGAACGGAGTATAGGTAACTATGCCACTAGCTGACACCTTCTGTCGGCCAATAATGGGTTGTGATTAAATCCACGACTTTGACGAAATACTCCCATGTAATAGAAAGCCTGTACGGTCATTACCGGCGGTGATAAGCAATTTGCATGATCAATAACGTTCGACGTTTACGAAACTATCTCGAGCCTTACGTATTAAAATCCGCCACAACCTATAATAATAAAATGAGGTAAGGCTTGAAGAAAATTGCTCAGGTGTTTAGACGAATTATCATTAGCTGGTCTAGTGAACTCGGCTCCCCACGATTTCCATAATTCAAGAATTTCTTGTGAAATCTCCGTTGTGTAGGAGTTATTATTTTAGCCTTACTGTGTGCACGGAATAGTCAATAAGACTTTAGACTGTGTGTATTTCATGTTCATGAGACGGATCATCATTACCTATCTTTAAATATCAAAAATAGTCTTTTTACAATGAGTGATGAATTTGTGTTAAAAGGTTAGTTTTTAATTGAGGGTTGACCGCTTGAAGCTTGCTCTGTCAGGTTGCCATCGACAATGTTGTTGAATGGTTGTCGTCAACTTGGTCGGAGTTTTAAAATTAATACAATCGCGCACGGTGGAATCAGCTGAGAGATTTCAGAATTACGTATTCAAGTTGCTCAATATGTAGATACTACTAGTATCTGACTAGGCTCCTAAAGGCTCCTTAACTCTCCTTTAGGAGCGTAGTGCCGTACTAGGCTCCTTTAGATGCATGTGTATTTTTTAAAAATTCCCTTGCCCTACACTAGATATACTGAACAGTTAACGTGTCGTCACTATTCATGCCACACATTCTTTAATGTCGATTGCTGGAGAGAGCGGCAAAAACTCAAGTCTAGTATTGTAGACGAGCAAAAATGCAGCTTTTTCTAACGTTTAGAAGGAAAACTGGCTTGCAATCCATAATTGTCGTTTGCTTTTTCTTGGGATCGTTGTCATACTAAGCTCCTCTTAGCGTGGTAATTATACGAATTCCTAGTCAAATATAGGTGCTTCTTTGTCATAGAAAATCAGGAGAAATGCGATATACTTTCGACCTGAATGGCGTAATAGTTAACACGCCGGTCGCTGTTCCATGGGTCCTGTGTTCGATTCTCCGCGGGGTGAAAATTTGAATCATGAGTTTCCGTTCTTGGTCTGGGTATGTCCTTGTCTTGTGTGTTGTCTTAGGTTGTCTATTCCATCCACGACACTAGGAATTCTAGTGTGGGGCTATGTAGCGTCATTTAATTATTTATTGGTGAACGTTTGAATTTAAATTAAGCCGATGTTTAATTATGTTTGGTTTTCGCAATTTTGTTATAATTAACTATAATTTTATAAGTTTTTATAAACAAGAGAATATTTTAGAACCTTCGATATATCAACCGTGAAGTTAGTGTCATCACATTATCTACAGCGCTCATACTTGACCTGTGTCACACGCGTTTAACTTCCGCGTCTCAAATGATACCAGTTACCCTGACATTACGTATTTGATAAAAAAGGGTGCATGCGTCGATCAATAATAGTTATATGATATTAAATATGGCATAAACCTTTAAAGGTAATACGTTTGACTTACAAATAAAATACAATTCAAGATGTTGATTTTTGTCTACCGTATATAATCGGTAAATTTTAACTAAGTTTAATTAGAGCACCAGCTTAGTAGCACACTTTATATTGGAGACATTTTTTTTGAGCTACATAGCTAAACATATTTTTTCAGAGCTTCAAAGAGAATCTTTCGTTTCGTCTACTATTGTAATTATGGCAATCGTTAATCTATCTTTTAGAGACAGAAGTGCTAGAACACAATTTAATTGGACTCTTTTTTAAGATGCTTAAAATTTAGAAGCAGAAATTAGTATGTTGATTCAAAAGTTACTGATGCTCCTGTTAAGTACTAATAACGATTGATTATTATGTATACGTTTGCGTGGATCAACAACAATTTCACTGGGTGATCTTCTGTCCGTTTACGTCTATGACTCTTCTATTACGTATTTCTAATCTGAGACCTCTTGACCTCTTCATTAGCAGATCAATAACAATAAAGTAACATCATTATTTTACAAGGGAAAAAATTACGCAGGGACAGCATAATTTTATGCTTTTATTGAATTTTCTTTGTAAGATTTCAATAGATTGTTATTTTCCAAACAATAACTTACAACATTTGTTGATTTTTCGAGTTTTGTGGAATTCAGCTTGGTTTTTAATGTAGAGTTTCAAGCTTGTGTAGATGTTTCATTTTATTCTGTTTAAAATATATGTAGATATTAAAAACCTTATGTTACCTAATAGTCCTAAACTCAGTTACTTACATAGGTAGGTAAGTAACAAAAATTAATAATGGAAGAAATCCAAAAGATTGAAGATGGAAAATTAGATAGGTACGTCGTGTGTATCGACCAGCAGTCAAATAACAGGTTTCAGCATTCAAACGCCTAATTACACTTAAATTAATTACTCAAATATACGCAGTCATGATTCGTCACCAAAAATCAGTTATCAGTATTATTTTCTTGTTTCTGGTAATTTTGTACTCGTATGTATAGTTTTATGTATTTGGTTAAATTCATTGAATTTTTTATTGATAAAAGCGTTGATATGCGTGTATTATATGTTGGCAGGACATGAGCTTATCGCGTCGGGTCATTCACAGCGATTTACGCTTTCTCCATAATACGTCGTAATTACATATTGACGTTTTAGATAGCTGGCTGGTGTGGCAAACGTTGATCTGTGGTTAGATACTGCGAACAATGAGTTTGAACTCACCTTTTCAAATTTAGTAAATACCTGATAAAAGTAGAAAACAATGATTTGATGTGATAATTTAAAACACTCACCCCACTATAGGATTACACACAACACAATACACAGACCCAGACAATGAATATCATTTATCATTTATCCGCCTCTGTTGGAATTGAACCCTGGTCTAAAACCTAAGGCCTATAGAGTCCACCTCAGGCAAAATAGAGTCTAGTTACATTAAGGATGTGCTTTTTTGGTAAGCAGACTACCGTGGTTAATCACTAATCACTTAACCATCGTAGGGTCTACTTACCTTGAAGATGTTGTTTTTTCGTAAGCAGACTCTACCGTGATTAATCGCTAATCACTTAACCATCGTAGAGTCTACTTACCTTGAAGATGTTTTTTTGTGGTAAGCAGACTCTACCGTGGTTAATCGCTAATCACTTAACCATCGTAGAGTCTACTTACCTTGAAGATGTTTTTTTTGTGGTAAGCAGACTCTACCGTGGTTAATCGCTAATAACTTAACCATCGTAGAGTCTACTTACCTTGAAGATGTTTTTTTGTGGTAAGCAGACTCTACCGTGGTTAATCGCTAATCACTTAACCATCGTAGAGTCTACTTACCTTGAAGATGTTTTTTGTGGTAAGCAGACTCTACCGTGGTTAATCGCTAATCACTTAACTATCGTAGAGTCTACTTACCTTGAAGATGTTTTTTGTGGTAAGCAGACTCTACCGTGGTTAATCGCTAATCACTTAACCATCGTAGAGTCTACTTACCTTGAAGATGTTTTTTGTGGTAAGCAGACTCTACCGTGGTTAATCACTAATCACTTAACCATCGTAGAGTCTACTTACCTTGAAGATGTTTTTTGTGGTAAGCAGACTCTACCGTGGTTAATCGCTAATCACTTAACCCTCGTAGAGTCTTACCCGGAGGATGGCTTGTTGTGAGGTTAAACACGTGTTGGTGTTATGTGTATAAAGTGTGAAGTCAGCCCATTCCCGAGTTGGTCAGGTTTGGATTGCCTCGTTAGACGAGCCGGTTACACTTTTTAGAGGCTTAGTCGTATCTGGACCTATTCGCAAAACGCTCTACCTTTACTAACTAACTAACCAGGCTAATATTCTAGTTTGAACTTGAATATTGTTTTAGGTCAGTCACAGACCGTGACACACAGTTGTCAAGGGCGGCAGCAGAAGGGTGCTGCTGCACGCTAGTATTCTCCCTTTATTCAATGAACAGGTAATGGAACAGTCAAGGGTCATAATCATAACATTGATGCTGTTTGATTTCAGAACTGTGCGAAGAATGGGCCCTAGCGGAGTGCGAGGGCGACTGGTGGCGGGAGGCGCGGGACGGGCGGGACGGGCGCGGGCAGAGTGACGTGCGGTACGCGGGCGTCGCGCCCGTCGAGCGCGCCGCCTCCGCGCCCGCTACCGCTCATGCTGTCCGCGCGGCGCTGCAGAGTACCAAATGTAAGTTATTGTGCGTTAACTTGAATTTTTATAACGGTTTCCTGGTTATAAAAATGTAATTTTGCAAGTAGATACATAATTAATTATTATAAAATATAAGTTAGGACATAGATAGCTTTTATGTGGTTAAAATAATTGACAGTATGTCTTCATTTTTTGTAAGAAAAATTTTGTAGGAATAATGGGATGTAACTTTCAAAAGAATAATGAGCATACAACATAAATTAAACAGTTATTTGGTTTTCAATAAATTCAGCCAATTAGCAAGTCTAATTAAAGTGTTGTGATGTAATATACTTACTGAAATACGTAACAAAATTCATTCAAGTTCTTTAACCACTGTCAAAAGTGTCTTACTAACTTAATAGCTAAAGTAGATCGCATTCCAATAACTACTACCTACTTTGGTATCTTTGTACCAATCAATATACAGATATAAATATCTTTAGCGCAATTTTTCTAAAGCGTCTTTCGTATATTATCTACAGAATATCTAATAGAATTCTTAATCATCGGTGATTAAGATTTCTATTAAATGTATGATTTATATGACTTCCTAATTTTTACAGCCCTGAACAAGAAACTACAAAAAGTGAACATAGACATCAGTCCAAAAGGAATTGTTGTTTCCGATGCCGAGTCACAGGAAAATGTTCTAAGCATTTCAATTTACAGGTAAATACGCAATTGTATATCATAAACTTGTAAAATGTTTGTGATCATAACATGATGTAAATATCTATTTTTGTTACGCATCGCATTCAACTTAGTTTACAACGACTGTACTTACGCTACTACGCACTATTTGTAGTGATTAATGCGAAAATTATTGGTTAATGTCTTATCATATGGAGTGAAGGCCAGAGAATAATTAATCAAATGAAATTAATTTCGATAATTAGGCCACTCTTGATACGAAATAATATAACCTATGCTATTTATAAAACACTGATTGCGTAAGTACGTAAAGAAATTAATTTACATTGAAAAGTCAATGACTGAGCTCATGAACAGCCATTTTCTACATAATTATTGTAACAGAGACAATGTACTGGAGATATAAATAAGAATCATCAATTAACTTAGTCGATTGATCTTCCCATCGCTTCCTTTCTTGTCGGATATATTTATTAACGTATCACAAACATTTCTTCAATATGATTGATATAAATGTTGCGGTAATCAGATGATGAATGTGAAAGAATGAGAACATTAAGATATCTTGTTTGTGTTATATTAATTATCTTACTTTAAATAATTACCTACATGATGTATTTTTTCAATTATAATTCCCTCCATTCTCTTAAATGGGCGTTAATATCAGTTGCATTTAATAATATAATCTATTAAGTAGGTATGTACTACATTTAATTACTTACCTACTTATAAAAATAGCGACGATGTTATGGTAGATATAGGTATGTTATATTAGGCTCAATTGCCAAAATTGCACAATAACCGAAAAAAAGAACCACAAAGTAAGGTGCGTTCACAAAATTTGTACCTTTGTTTTTAATACTTCTTTGCAACGCGTTACTTTACGTAAAATCGCACTAGGACCACTTGATGGAGTTATAGTTGTAGCTCAATATTTTACTCACTAAGGCGATATAATTATTGTACATATTAATAACATAAAAAACTTATTACTACATAAAGGATAATGCCCAAGAATGTATGGACCAAAAACCCGGAGTCGATTGAAACGATTTATGTTTGGCAAGATAGAAATAAACATACTACACATCCCGAATCCAATATTTTTTTTCGATGAAACAATCGCCAAGTACTAAAAAAATCGTAACTAAATGACTATAGTTTTAAAAATCCACGACAATAACAGCGGTTTTATAAACGATATTGTGACGAATTGTGCATAATATTGAGAGTAAAGTACATATTGTACATATTGTTTTTGCGAACACTTAGTTAAGGTCTACTTTGCTGTTCATAAATTATTTTAATCGACTCTGGGTTATTTTTGAGCATCCTCCTTTTACGAAATTTCAAACGGAAGCTAATTATGTATTAACTGTCATTTATTCAGGATTTCATACTGTTCCGCTGATGCAGCGAACGCCAGAGTATTTGCAGTAGTGGAAGGCAAAGGTGCTGGTGCCAACGAATCACATGTAGTTCACGTTTTTGTATGTGCAAGACGAAAGCAGGCAAGATCTTTGGCTCTGTCCCTTGCGCACGCCTTCAACGATGCTTATCAGGTAGGCATATTTTAAGTGTGTATTTACTTTATTTGTATTTATATACCTACTTGTAATGAGGATAAATAGCTTAAATGCTACCAACTATATTTGTATGCAATAAGGTAAAGGCCTTGATAATTATGTTTATTATGTATTACTTATTATTTATTACTTTTGCCGTAAGCAGTGATATGTTGTTACATTGCGTAGTTAGAAATAATCGAATAACGGGGCTTGGTTGACTGCATAGCCCAGTTACTAGTGAATGCAGGGTTGCAAGCATATTTTCCTGCCAATATTTTTTAAATTATATGACCATACGTGGTTTTTATGTCCCATATGAATGTCAAAGCCACCTCTATATAAAAAAGAATAGCGGTATCCTAATGCAGAAATGCTAATTTGATAGAGAACAGATTACAGGCAAATAGATTACAGAAGATAGAGTAAATACGAACAATATTTAGTTTAATACAATTTTCAAATATTTCAGGCATGGCAGACAAGCGCAAGCAGTTCCCTTCAGTCTGGAGAGAAACGCATAGTTACTCCATGGGTAATTATAAGTTATTAATTACAATAAACTCTTTACATTTCAAATAAAGTACATAGGTACACTGAACGTAAAGAAAGATCTTAATGTGAAACTGATATAAATAAATTTAATTCAACAGGTGGAATTTCAAGATGAATCAGACGAGGAAGCGGATAACGCGCAGTGGAAGTCTCCCGCGCCGCTCGTTACTTTCGCCTAACCTTAATCGTTTTCTTCGTATCATTTTCTTCATATCACTTTAATTTAAATTAAAAGCTCATTTTCATTTAATCAATATTTTTGGGCACTTTCGGACATTTACAAATGTTCGGTCTTCTAAGTGCGGCTTCTGAATATAAGTGTCCTTAATGAAACTATAATATTTAAGCCTAGATTTAAGTTTTGGTACAATATTAACGTAATTTTTAATTGTAACAATTAATTAAGCAAGATTTAGATGACGATGTACAAATGTATTTTGGATATTTTTTTATATAAGTTTACTCCTTATGTGTCTGATATTTCCATTTATAATGATAGCCTATAATGTATGTATGTACAGTTAATTATAGGAATTGTGTAGTTTGGTAGAAATAGCTTTAATCAGTGCACTACGGATTTTAAATTTAATAAATAAATGTACTTATGTATACAATTTGTTTATTCTTAACTTCTCCAAATTAATCAGAGCATTCCCGAGGAAACCTACCTCAAGGAAGTAAAAAGAAACCCAAATTACATGGCAGTATTTAAGATAGTCAATCAATTTATTTAAATACTGTGAACCACGGGTAAATTAATTAATTCCTATGAAATGACAGCAGAGGCTTTAATTATTGTTATCGGTGTCTTCATCCTGTTGATAAAATGTCAATTTGTTAAACGGTTTGTCAATTAATAACTAGGTCTAAGTCTAACCATATCGACACGATTTAATTATGCGTGGGTTTACGTATCTATCTCAGTAGGTGTAACTAAAATGACTGCTTAATAATCTAAAAATAAACTTAAAAGTCATAAAAAATGTTTTAAATATTTACTACAACTAACATAAATAACATCATAACATACAAATATTATTTTTATCGTTCTTTAGCTGTACTGTATTTTATAAAACATAATTTATGGCAATAAATAAATGGGTTGAATAAAATGTCGAATGAACTTAATAAATTCTTAAGCACTAATAAACATTATTTGGTTAGTCACATAATAAAATTGAAATGAAAATATTATCTTCAAAAATAATAGGTAATTGGGAAGTTAAGCACAGCGGAGTTGAGTATTTAAGTTTACAATAATGTTATTCTTTATGATCGGCTCAAAGTTAAAAAATGGTTTCTAACTTTATACAATCGCAATTCAAAATTAAACTTGTCGACATAATAATAAAATTAGGATTTAGAAGAATTGTCGTGGCCTATGTTTTTAATTCAAAGGCAACAGATTTTTACTAACCTCTTCAGGGAACTCTTTGCTTTTTAACGTAGGTATCTACTTAAAAAATTTAACACCCGACATACAACACAATAGCTTCGGGAGTCACTCTAGGTACCTATTTAAAAGTAACGATAATAATAAGGGTGCCTTTTCACTAGACTAAGCTATGCTACGTTGCTAAGGATGCATTCGAAATTCACCAATCATATTCGTAGGTCAGTGGCCTGCCTATTGGAGGCCGGGCTTATATGAGTATTTTTATAGTCCGTTTTGAATTTGATGTGGAATTCGTTATTATTTCATGGCACAGAAATGCTAGCGTTTCGACAATACGATATGGTACATTTAAGATTGACGGCGTTACCTAAAAATGTCCTCAGTAAATTTTTCTGACAAGCTAAATTTAACTGTGAACACAGGTAATAAGTTTGGTTTTGGCGGGGAGTGACTCAACTATACGCGTGCTTAGCTTAGTGCTTGTGGGAAGGCACCCTAAAACCCGAGTCGAAGCAAGGACAGATTCAAAATTCAAATTATTCTATGCTCAGAAACAGAGATCTACACAGAAACAGTCGGAGAGCAGTCGTGTTCACAGTCGGCATTGCTTGTACAGTTTGAGTCGCTGCAGCCCGAGGGTAGTGAGGGCCAGCGGGGCGGAGCACGCCCCGCCGCCGTGGTGGTTGATCATCATGTAGTCGAAGCAGTTCGTCACACCATCACCGTTGCAATCCTGGAAAAATATTTCAGGATTTTAACGGACTTGAAAAATAAGGAGGTTCTCAATTAGTGTTAAGTACCTTACCTACCTTTAAAGTCGTGTTATCGTGGTGAATCGATTTTTTTATCTTGATGTGAATTCCCTTTTAAACACTGACTAACGAGTAGTTTTCGAGTTATCCCTAATGATGCCTAGATTTATAAATAACTTTGATTGCGTTAATTTCTTTTGTACTTATTATAAGATGTTTTTATTCATGCTTATTACAATCTTGAGTCCTGTTTCCCGAACGTTGTTAGTTTCGGGAACGATACTTACCCCGCTACGCCCTTGATTAATTTATTTATGTATGTATACCAAAACTGCTGTCAGGTTCTATGAATGCTAAACTGTTATTATTACGGTCTTTAATATTTTGTTAATAGCACGGAAGTATAGGTACTCGTAGAGGTACTTATTTAAAGTGTCTCACCTTTCCAAACTTCGCCATGTAACCCTTGACAATTTGTTGCGAGCAGTAGTAGTCTCTCGCACAGTCTTCGTATGCTGGAAAAATTGAAATGCTGACGATATATTTTATTGAGGTGACAAAAGGTACCGCTTTGAGGCTGTCGGTGATGCTGTCACTGACGGGGACCAAAAGGTTCCGCTTTGGTATAGAAGCGCTCATAGCCCGGCTGCTTCCGTCGATCGACAAAGTTAAGGCAACAGCGGGCGCGGTCAGTATTCGGATGGGTGACCGCTAGTGGCATAATTTCATGAGCGCTTCCGTGCTTCGGTGGGCACGTAAAGACGTCGGTCCCGGTTGTTATCGATAGATAGCAGTCGTTAAGCCGTGTCGGAGGCGGCTGTCGGGCGCGTGAGCAGCGTGGTGGACTATGCTCTAGGCCTCCTCAATAATGAGGAGAGACCCGTGCTCAGTAGTGGGCCATTAATGGGTTATAGCCAAGCCATAGAAACAATAGCAAATTAATTAGATATACGACAGATGAAGTATCTATGATTGTTGTAACCTTTAAAAAGCTTCAAAATTCCGAATTGCCCCTCCTAGCTCATCTTTGCCCCCTGGACTGGCTCCTACTTTGCCTGCACGAATGTGATCTCCGGAGGAACCGGATTTATGAATACATAATACGTAGGTACTCGTATACATACGAGTATTGACACATCTATTGATACCTATGTTTTCCCAGAAGCAACTTCAGGATATCCGTCTATTTTGCATACGCCAACGATGTTGTCTGTTTTGTAATGCAAATTTTTATTTAGCTGCCTGTGTTAGGTACTAGGATTAAGTAGGGAAACAGCGAATGAGTTCACACTACTTAGCTATTCAAACTTAGTCTGTTTGATGATCGAGTATGAATTCATAGAATTCAGGTTTGTGCGGAGACAAAGCAATGAAATATGAATGTCACAGTCACATTTCGTCTCGGCGTGACATCAGTAGGAAGTTGATCCCTTGAACGCGAGGATTAGTTCTTTCATTATTTATTTATTTATTTATACATTTAGTATCACCTAAAACTAGGATATACAAGGGCAAAACTTAATGCCTAATGGCATTCTCTACCAGTCAGCCCTGGGTGGATGTGGAAAAGGCAGTTGGTAGATGCTAATATATATATATATGTATATATATATATATATGTGTATGTATGTATATATGTGTAAATATATATTTATATATATATAAATTAAAAATATATATTGTATATATAAATATTGTACATAAAATAAATACATATTTTGCACATTACGCTTTAGTACATCGATATCATTTGGCAACAGATTTGAGAAAATGCTCTCGAAGACGTTTCTTAAAGGAAAATTTAGTTGATACCTTCCTCAACTCCGCAGGCAAGGCGTTCCAGAGTAACGATGCCTGTACACTGAATGAATAATGGAAAAAGCCGCTGCTATGCGGTGGAATATTCATTCTTAGGTTAGTACTCGACCGAAGCATTCTGTCGTGAGTAGTAAAGCGGTATTGGAAATCGTCCTTGAGATACTGGGGAGAATTAGGATCGTTCAAGATAGAAAATAGCAACAGGAGGATCCTAGAGTTACGCCTTTCACGAATCGGGAGCCAATTTAGTTGACGACGGAATGAGGAGATGTGATCATATTTTTTAAGGCCGAAGATGAATCGAATACAGTTGTTAAGAAGGCGCTCTAGCTTGTTAAGAAGTTCTTCGGTCAGGTCTGGATAACACACATCACCGTAATCGATTAAAGGTAGAATGAGCGTGTTGACCAACAACAGCTTAGTCTTAACCGGTAAAAAGTTCTTGAGACGGTAAAGGGAACACAAAGCAGCATTAACCTTCCGACAAGTTTCGACAATCTGAACACTCCAACCTAAGGACTGGTCAATATAAAGTCCTAGATTTTTTATTGAATCACACAGATGAATTTGACTCCCATTGTAAGTAATAGCAGGAAGTGAGTGTTGGTCAATACCGTTTAAGAGTCTAGTACTGCCTATTAGGATAGCTTGACACTTTCCTGGGTTCACAGAAATTCCATAGCGAAGAGACCAGTTATACAATTTGGATAAATTTGAATTAATGATGTCTACTCCGCTATGTAATTGATGTGGCTCAACTTGCACATATAGTTGAAGATCGTCTGCATACAGATGATACGAACAGTCGAGAATAGAGGTGACAGAGTTAATAAACAATGAAAAAATTAACGGAGAAAGAATACCGCCTTGTGGCACGCCAGCTACGAGGTCATTCCAATCGGAGGTCATTTGCCCCAAGCGAATCGACTGCTGACGCCCACGAAGATAAGATGCGAACCAGTCCAAAGCTGTAGGAGAAAATTGTAGGTGGGAGAGGATGGCCAGTAGGATTTTGTGGTCGACTGTGTTAAAAGCGTTTGAAAAGTCGACAAGCACCACCACTGAAAGTTTTCTGTCATCCATTCCACGTCGGATATCATCAGTCACTTTGATCAAAGCAGTGGTGGTGCTATGCCCAGGACGAAACCCAGACTGGTAAACACTCAGTAGGTTGTATTGCAGTATATGAGACGAGATTTGCTTGTGTACACAGGCTTCCAGAATTTTAGATAGGAACGGGAGAATAGATATGGGACGATAGTGATTGGGAAGTTGAGGATTGGATATCTTAGGGAGAGGGCGAACAAACGCCTTACTTAATTAATACTTAATTAATACTGCGAATAAACGCATTACTTAGAATTTCAGCCGTGATCGTAACAGAGACCTTGCTTAGAAATAGATCAGTTTATAGATAGGCATTATTGTTATTGCATTTATAAAAATAACATGTAGGTTTGTCGAGCACATTAGCAGTATATATTATTTCATGTATATTATTATATTTTTTTAGTAATTTGTGTGCACTAATGGATTCATCGTAATGAATAGGTATTACCCGCGCAGAAATAATGAAGCATTGCACATTTACATCATAATAGCTGCTGTTTCATTAAAAAGATTTATGGTAAAGGTCGAACGACGATGTTTGTCATCCTACTTATTTCAATTGCTACAGATACAGACCGTTTTTCAAGTTAGTGTTAGAATAATATTGACCTTTTATATAATGCTAATGCTAATGCACACTTAGATAAGTATAGCCCCACAATGGGAGTCCTTGTGTCATGAAAAACACACACCCATTCAAATTTCCACCTCGTTGGGAATCGAACCCCGGGCCCATAGATAGCATTATGTAGTTATGCAGTTAACATCCTCTGATCCTATTCCCGAATTAAGCATTGCTACGTTGGGCACAGTTGTCATGGCCGGTAGCAGAAGGGAGGTGCTACACACTATTGCTACCTCATATCCGTGTAAAATCCTTAAGAAGCGGAATGTACCTAGTTATTGTTATCTGGTACCTTCATGTCTTTCAGGGTTGTCGTCAGGCAGCGTGGGTTTCCCGGCGTCCACCCAGTAGACCCTGGAGATATAGAAGGGTCCGCAGTAGCCGCCGGTGCAGCCGTGGGACAGGTCGCAGCCGGCCACGTGACAGAGACATCTCAAGCACGAGTCGTTGAGATTTGATATGTGTATTCCTAATTCGGTAGGGTTATATTTTAATGATTGTTTCGTGGAATTAACGAATCAACACTCTCCGTTAATTGTATATGAGATCATTGCATTTAAATTTGATGTGGGAAAATTCTAATGTAGGTAAGTACCTAGGGTTCGTACCTAATACTTAAATGAAGTTTATTATACATCAATTCATTACGAAAATATTGTCGATTTCAATTTTAGCAGGTCTTCTTGATTCTTCTAGGCCGTACAGCAGATTTATAAGTCATGTTAAGGTAATTTTTTGCTTGATTGAAATAACTGCTGTTTAAAATTTTCGATAAACGAAGTCATTAACAATTTTAAAGATTTTGGTATAGGTATTTAGTGCATTACTATCGATGGCGTTACTCGAATAAATAAAAATAAAAGAGAATTACTACTAGGTATATTAAAAATATATGATGTAGGTAAATGAATAAACAATGGTGGTACTGGTAGGTATATTATGGTAGACAATAAATGTGAACGATTGACGTAAAATTTGAATAAAATGAGAACATACCTAGTAAAACTTGTAAAAAACACATCACAAACACAAAACAGGTAAAAAACATTTTTACGCACATCATTTTTATCGAGATTCCTAATTTAAATTTTCTAACACTTCTCATCGAATCATTATAAAGAAACACAATACATTCACTGAGGACTACCGATAGACTAATCAAAGATCCATGGAAGTAACGTGAACTTGATGACAAAAAACGCGCGTACAATAAATTGCTTTGCTTCACAAACAGGATCTAAAAAGTATTTAGCAAAAAAGTTAGGTCACGTACTGATTTATTTCGATGTGAATGTTACGTTGTGATTTTTTTAGATGTATTCGATCTCGTCAGGTGATAGCCGTCGTAACTGGAGGTTTGTATCCGTTATATCGTGTCGTGTCGACGCTGTCCTTTTATTTATGACGTGACGTGATTACCACGAAATATACTAGGTAGATACTTTTTTGATTGTACAAAACCCAGTATGTACTGAGTAACAAACGATTGATAGTCTATCTATTAGGTATATACTCGTATTAATTAAGATTTTTGTCGTATCCATGTTATGCTATCTGGGAGCTGTACGAAAAACTGAAATCACTGAAATGTAAGATTGAAGATTGCAAAAATTACTTTCGTAAAAGTGTCACCATTTTCAAGATTACCTTGTTTAATTTTTCGAATATTCGGCTGTCTTACTCTACTTTTGTTTGCTGAGTCCACACATGTAGACAATTTAATTATTTATTTCTCCGGGATAGTTTGTCTAAAATTCCAGGTAGGTATATAATGAAAATATAATATTTAAAATAAATGATCTGAAATGACTTAAATGAATAAGTACAGGATCTTAAATTATAGGTATAATTTATTAAGGTTGCACGATTGAAGAGAGACAGTTTGTACGAGTATAAAAAATCACTACATATTAAAATAAATTGTTTTAGCCATAACAAAAATATAAAATGATCACTCAAAAGCTATTAGTGCAGCTAAGCACGTACGTCTGCTTTAGTTGCTTTATGAACAAAAAAATTGGCCAAGTGCGAGTCGGACTCGTCCATGAAGGGTTGAAGGGTTCCGTAGCAGCAAGTAACATAATATAACAGTTTTGTAGTTCATTGTAACTTTGATCGGTGTTTTAAAAGGTAAATTGCGGTTGACGATTTATGACGTATTAAAAATTTCATTTTACCACTTTGGAAGTACCTCTCGCGCAAACTACTTATTCAGTTTAGAAAAAATTACATATATTAGAAACCTCAATACCATTTTTGAAGACCTATTTCATTTGTAAATATGGGTCAGACTCAAAATTTATTGTTTTTTCCTATTTTTGTGTGAAAATCTTAAAGCGGTTCACAGAATACGCCTACTGACCAAGTTTCAACAATATACTTAGTTCTTATAGTTTCGGAGAAAAGTGGCTGTGACATACTGGCAGACAGACAGATAGACAGACATGACGAATCTATAAGGGTTCCGTTTTTTGTCATTTGGCTACGGAACCCTAAAAAAAGTGACCTAACTTATCTAGTAGAGTTCATACCCGAAAGGTACTAAGGAAAGGTCATTGGGCGTTTTTGACCCAGTCGCATTCAGTAATGAAATAGGGTTTTTTTAAGGTTTAGGTTTAGCATTTCACGCAATGTTTTTATTTTGATCCAAATGCATGGGGGAAAAAATTATGCGCTTCTACGCAAATGTATATTTTTCATAGGTATTGATTTTTATTTATTAAAACACGTAATTTATTAAATATTTATTTTATTTTGTTTTTTAGTATTTGTTGTTGTAGCGGCAACAGAAATACATCATCTGTGAAAATTTCAACTGTGTAACTATTACGGTTCATGAGATACAGCCTGGTGACAGACGGACGGACGGACGGACAGCGAAGTCTCAGTAATAGGGTTCCGTTTTACCCTTTGGGTACGGAACCCTAATATTTAAGTGAGGCTTTCATACAACAGACCAGATTTTTTTGGCGTTTTTATACATAATGGTACGGAACCATTCGTGCGCGAGTCCAACTCGCACTTGGCCGATTTTTTTTGAAGTCGTTTGAAAATCTGTTAAATAAAAAGTATTTTAGTTCTCATTGAACAACATTTTAACAACATTTAACAACATTTAACAACATTTTACTTTACACTTAAAAGCAAATCTTAATTTGCTAATAAAACAGCTCCCTCCCATGCTTTTGAGCAGACAGTGCGACTCATTTCATTGGGTAGTATTCATGGTCGTTTACAAACACTGACTAGTTTCATTACTGAACGCTGGCGCTGGTGGGTCACCGGTGCGAACAAAATGCCCATTTACCTTTTAAGAGACAAATTATTAAGATCCGTTCTTCCAAGAGTCTGTCACAAACCTTTATAATTTGAATCTGTGAGGAATTTCTCGAATTAATTCCCCCATCCTCGTTTCTCCATCGAACAATCCGTAGTATGGCGAGTATCCATCCTTACATGGTGAAAATCCCGCAGATACAAACGACAAGATTTGCGTTGTCGTTCCTAGTTGGAACCTACTACAAAGGACTGGAATAATTTGCCCCCGTCGGTGTTATCGGTGGCGTCGGTGTCGGTGCGTATATTTGACTTGATCGCCACTTAGGATGTGATTGTTATCAAGCATTAACCAAACCAGTAAAAAATGAGTGTCTTAATGATTACAGCTACTGAATAACTTATGGTACGGGAGCCGACGATGCTAAATGTGTACTTACTCGAGCGTCATAGAGACCTATTGGGTTGCAAAGGTTAGATGATAAGGAGAAAAAAATGTTATATAATGTATACCTTTTCATCGGTGGGGGAAGCGGCTATAGATCTTTAAATATGTAAAAAAAACTGCCGCATGGACATACTCGAGCGCGTCAGATATTGATACCATCAATGGCCTACGTATTTTTAATAATGTATGTATGTTAATCTGACCGTTTGCATGGTGGGGGTGATCGTACGTAAGGGTTGAAAATGAAAAAAAAAAATTTAATCGAGCGCGTCAGATTTTCTAAGGGGGTGTTAAGTGCACCAAAAAAAGCTCTAATTCAATAATCTGACGATTTGGATGTGACCCAAACTCGCAGCCATTATACTAATATGCAAAAAAAATCGCCATTTTGAAATACTCAAGCGCGTCAGATTAAGATATATATGGTTCATCTTTATGTCCTAGACTTGCTGTCTCTTAATCTGCCGAATATCTAGAGGGATTTCCCTAATCTGACAAAAAAAAATTAAATCATTGAACTTAATTAATAGAAAAGCTCAGGAAATAGCATGCAAATAAAAAAGTGTATGTTTTTAAGTAGAATACTTTTATTTACATAATATAAGGGCCGTAATATCAATCATAGTTTAAACTATCCTTCAGAGTTTAGTCACGGATTATTTTTTAAGATCAACGGTAGATAATCGATTAAGTCCAGTTTATACTATTTAAATTCTCCCGAAGGTTGGTTTAAACCTTCTTGTGGGATTAAACTTTCGTTTAATTCGACGTTTCTTCAAGATAGTTTTTGAGTTATTCATAATAATGTGTATTGAATTTATGGTAGTTGCCTCATAACTTTTGACTGGGTATTCCGATTTTTATAATTCTTTTCTCATTCAGAAGCTGGTGCTTGTCTCGTGATACTGTATAAATTTGAGCGACCTCTAATGGGTAGTTTTTGAGTTATTTTTAATAATTTGTGTTTAGGGTCGCTACCTCATAACTTTTTACTGAGAATTTAAACTTTCATCCTCCCATCCTTTTTTTTAATAGAAAATACTCGACGATACTCCAAAATATTTGAACATTTATTTAATGTTTGTGATGTAAACTGTTTTGTTTTTGTAATGAGGATACCCCACAAAATACACACTTTAAATTAATATTAATACTCATTTTGAATATTTATAACTTTAGATAGTTAATTGATTCAGGCGTTACTTTGCGGAACTCCATTATTACAGATTAGATGTTAATCTACTTTGCAACAATCCGCGAGCAAACTCGTATGTATGATGGTGTATACTTTCATGCAAGTAGCACCTCCCTCCCTCCCACATAGGAACATGCAACGAACAAAGAATGTATACACCAACATTTGTGACGGTCGGTCACAAATTTGACCGACAATTTGTGACCGACCGTCGTAGAGTCTACTTACCCTGATGATGCCCTGTTTTGGGGCGAAACACGTGTTGGTGGTGGTATGTATGTTGGTGTATACATTCTTTGTTCGTTGCATGTTCCTATGTGGGAGGGAGGGAGGTGCTACTTGCATGAAAGTATACACCATCATACATACGAGTTTGCTCGCGGATTGTTGCAAAGTAGATTAACATCTAATCTGTAATTTATAACTTTAAATAATAACAAAATAGGCGTCATGGCAACATAAAGAGACAGAGTGGATACGGAGTAAGAGAGTAGGTAATAGATAGAGAAAGATTGAGAGAATAAATAACCATCATATCAGCTGCAAGCATTAAACTTTAATGGCAAATTTTTGTTATTTCGGCTCGTGGAAATCGTCAGATTATATATTTTTCGTTATCCTTGAATCATTTCCTTCAAAATAAATAAAAAATTAGCCACGCTCGAGAATGTCAAGATGGCGTTTTTTTTTTAACAACTTTGTAGCCCTCCCCTTTCATTGCGTCATTCTCAAATTGTCAGATTAGTGGAATACACACTTTTTAGCATGTAATTAACTCACCGTACCTTAATCTGACGCGCTCGAGAATGTCTGATGATCAATTTTTTTTTACTAATCTGATCCTTTATTCTTGAGGCGCGGCCTCATATATGGGGCTCATATTTGGTGGAGCTACTTAACTGGGTGCCAGGTACCTCCTGTACCTTAATCTGACGCGCTCGAGAAAATCCAAGAATCCCCTCTTGGGCTCCCCAGCTATTAACACTAAAATGACAAAATCGGCTTATTTTTTTAAATGTTACAGATCTATGCATAGTTAAAAGTCTAGCAAAATTTATTTTCTGAATTTTACGTTCCGTTTTTCTCGATCGTTTTTGCCGCGAACTTGTAAGCTGTGGAATGAGCTTCCTTCTGAGGTATTCCCAAAGCGCTTTGACATGGGGCTCTTCAAGAAAAGTGTAAAAAGAGTTCTCCTTCAGGGCCGGTGTTGCACTGGTAATTCCCCTGGTGTTGCTCGTGTTGATGGGCGACGATAACCACTTAGCATCAGGTGGCTCGTCTGCTCTTACGTCTGCCTTTCAGGCTATAATAAAAAACTTGTTAATTATCTAAGTGCGAGTCTAAGTCCTACTTGCACTTGACCATTCTTTTTGTCGTAAAAAGTTTATTTTATATGCTTTATTATAATATTGTTATTCATTACCTACGAAGGTTTATGTTTCTTTCTTGTTACCTAATCGATTTATCCTCGAAGATTGCATAGCCGCTTTTTACCAACTGGTGAGATACTAGCCAAGTTCTTAATTAGGTACTTATATTGAATGAAATATAGAGTCAAACCAATGTTTCAGCGGTCAACCGCTAACTTCTCTGCCATACTGGGGCTGGAGCTACGTAGTGAAGTCCATGTAGTGAAGTGACCATGTCTCCTCAGTTATGGGGAAACCCGCGCCCCGTTGGGGGCTTAAATTGCATAATGGCGAATAGGTGGGCCTATAAGTTAAGTACAGTTATCGAGGCCGGTAACGGATGGGTGGTGCTGCATGCACGTTTGCTTCTTTAATCTTTCAACCTTCAACCATTTTGAAGCCGAGTTAAAAACAAACGGAGGAAATGTGCGGTTGTTGCTTTTTCGGTGGTTTATATATAAAGTGAACATTTTTTTCCTGAGATCTAATTGAACACGTTGTTATTCTTGCAATTTTGATAATTACATCATTCATTTTTAGTACAGAGACTTATCCTACTAATATTATAAATGCGAAAGTTTGTAAGGATGTATGTGTGTGTGTGTGTTTGTTGCTCTTTCACGCAAAAACTACTGAACGGATTTTCATGAAATTTTGCAGTAATATAGCTTAGACATCGGAATAACATAATTTGTTAAAATTTATAGAGATTTTTGAAGGGACTGGTTTCCCGAAGCGAAGCGAGGGCAGATTTACTAGTAAATTATAGTATGTTTGCCTCAGTTTCGTGTAATGAGAACTATATCACTTTTCCTATTTTCTAGTTGCAGTAGTTTCAATTCTCTCTTATTTTGAACCAATTTGTCTCGTGGTGGTAAGGGAAAACCGTCATGAGCAATTATCAATATAAATTCTTTTTCTATGATTTTTTAACCGACTTCAAAAACCGATTTCGATAAAATTCTTTCGTCATTTGAATGGTAATGACTGCTGTCTGGTTCTTTCATAATTTTTGACTTGGTATTCCGATTTTGATGATTCTTTTTTTGTTCGAAAGGTAGTGCTTGTCATGTGATTCCTTATTAATTTCAGCGCCATCTGGCGAGTAGTTTATGAGTTATCTTGTTTTTGAAGTCGGTTATTTTTTGTAAAAAGCTAGTTTTTATTCTAATAACACGTTATAGTTGATTATAATATGCAAATGCACGATCTTATTTTACTACCTATCCCTTACTTAAGAAATGACTGTCCTCTGTTCATCTACGAGAATGTTATAATGTAAAATTGGTTTCAAACCATAGTTCATCTAAATCAGCTGAAGGTGTCAGACCTACAGACAACGGTTCTTTTTGCATTTATAATAACAGTATAGATTTGCTGGATAACTTGTTATTATTTTTTTAAGCAAACTATCGTATTACCTAATTAAATTAAACTTATCTGTAATTTCTTTCCGATAAAAGCTTAAACACTCTCTCTTCTACAGGTCTCTTAACTTAATGATAGGTATGTAGCCACTCCTTCCCATGGACATTAGTTAGGTACACGGCGTCACCATACTTTGCTTACTACCAAGTAAGTAAAGATCTATTGTAATCGCACCAATGGCCTTCGAACTGCGATCCGGCATGTTAACTATTGCGCCATACAGGTCGTTTAATCAACAAGGTAGGGTTAGAAGTAACATTATTTTAGAGCAGCTTAGAATATCAACAACTAAAGAAATAAAGGTTTATAGGCAGCCGAAACGCAAAAACACACAAAAGAAAAAGTTCCTAATTCCTAAGGTTAGTAATTACTTCGGGCGACGCACAAGGAAGTGGCTAGTACCAACGATATACTTATAATGAATTAACTGGTGTATATAATGAAACATTATCTAAAATGCAACTTAAGACCATGCTCCGTAAGCATTATTTGTCTATGTGTCCATGAAATTACCTATACAGTTCGCCCAACTTATCTCTGAAATGGCAAAGATTGGAACTAATGCCGCCATGGTAAAAAGTCATTCATAAGTACGTTGTGGTCATTCATCTGTCAGTTACTAGTGTGCAGTGATTGGTCAAATGAATGTCAAATGCGTCCGACAGCGCCTCTTTCATTTCAATCTTAAGCTGGGTTTACTATAAGCCTTTGATGATCTAATATCTAGATTGAGAAAAAAAAAAAAAAAAAAAAAAAAAAAAAAAAAAAAAAAAAAAACAATATCAAGCATGTGTGCGTGCAGTCGATATTTTTGTGTTTTGTTCTTAACGCTCGTCTATTGTGTATGTGTGCGTAATAATATAAAAATTGTGCTTGCTTGACTTTGAAATTACTATGTTTAATGTAGTAAAAATCTGTAATGTGTGTGTAGGTATAGTGTCACCAACTTGTCTCTGAAATGGCGAAGGTTGGAACTGATGCCGCCATGTTAAAAAGTCATTCATAAGTACGTTGTGATCATTTATCTGTCAGTAGCTACCTGTCGAATCGAGTGCAATGATTGGTCCAATGCGTCCGCCAGCGCCTCCCTTCATTTCAAGGTCAAGTTGGTTTTCCTGGGATCCACGAGAACGACTGCCGACAAGCTGTCTTACAGCTTGGCAGATCATAATATAGCATTTAAGTATATTGTAAATTGGATCAAATAAATTAAAAAAAAAAATTAAAAAAAAAAAAACAATTTACAAATAAAAACACAAAATATAGTTAAGTCTATTTACTTCAAGTTATGGCTAAATGGCATATATCTACGCCTGTAATTATCGGAGTGAGCAAGTTATCCCTGCTGCGCGGCGACGGCTGCCACGCACTGGTTGAACACGGTCACGTACTGGAAGGGCAGGTCGCCGGAGCACCCGTAGCCGCCCTTCTTGTGGATCGCCATGTAGTCGTAGCAGTTCACTTGGCCGTCGCCGTTGCAATCCTGGAACGTTTAATTATGACTTTGTATACTGCGTTCCTGTTACAGAATTTGTTTTAATTGCATCGCACACGAATGCCAGTTTTCCGCCCCTGTGGCTAACTTACATGGTAAATAATAAGTAGGTACTTGGATTGATTGTGTAGATTGATAAAAGGTGGCCCACATGATGGATCGGCGGTTGGTGGTCATAAGTATACCTACCTACCAGGTTTACTACCAACGGAAACAATTGGTGATTGCTTGTTAACTTACAAATTTGCACAGAGTCAATTAAGGGCCGATGATAATGCAATGTTGCCAATGATAACAAACATTGCCAAATAGTACGCTCAGAATAGGCTCCAAACAAGCGGCCCGCGGATCGCAGTTTGAACACTACGAGCGTAGATAAGTATTTTATTGGTGATCTGCTACGTCCTGTAGTGCTATACTTATTCTACCTTAAGCTTAAACCGCTAGATTTTTCATGGATCTTCTTCAGACTTTCATCACGTCAAGAAAAATATCCGAAGATGTCTGAAGTCCCCTTGTGTACCGCGCGCTCGCAATTTTTACCAACACCCTATGTACCGCGCGATAACGTAATCTGACACCGCGGTACTTGACTTTGAAAACTTAATCGTTCACGATGAAATGTTTATGTTATAACAGGTGCCGGCGGCCGATTTCAAGAGCCCAATAGTTAAACTACGAGATGAAACAAAAAACAGAACACGAGAACGTGTTTATAATTTTATACAGGCCGTTATTTCGGAGGGAACTAGTAAACTCTGTTATGTTGACAATAAATATTTCTTATAAATATAATAATTGTGTGAGTGGCTTTATTTTTACACCCTTTTCTTCTACAGAATATGTAGATTCTAATAAGAAATAAAAATATTCTAATAAGAAATAAATAAATTCTCATTTACACTCGCAGTCTTCGAAACTCGCGAAAAAAATTTGAACTTCGCGGAAATTCGCACGCGCGTTTACCTCATTTTCAAAAAAATATTGTAAAAATATTATAACGAATTCTTCAGATATTTTTACACTATCATAAAGATAAACTATTCAAGAATAGTATTACATGCTTACATATGGTTACTTAGGACATTTGTTTATCATAAAAAATGTAAACATCACAAAGGTAGGATAATTTCCCGTAATCGTAAGGGTTTCGTTTTAGTCAAATGTGTGTTTAGTAATCGTAATATTTGGCTAAAGTAATATATTTTTCATTTAGGAAATGATATTCCGAACTCATTGATATATAATACAAGCACAGTTCTCACTTACAAAGTCTTATCACAAACCGAGCTCAAAGCTTTTGTTATTGTTATTGTAAGAGTGTAATTTGACACCTTCCGTTAATTTGCGAAGAATAACACGATAAAGAGTGAGTTTCATTAAAAACTAATGTTAAAAATAGATTCTACACGATTTTTCCAATTGGAATATGTGTTGTTTCTTATTGGAATACGAAACTATTAGTTTTAAAACTTATTTCGCTTTTATACCTATCAGACGAAAAGTAACGGTTACTCACCAAGACGAAATATATGTTTTGAATCAAAATTAAACACAAAATTCACCATTGTTTTGACTTATATCAATCTAAAACACTGTAAACTAAAGATATTAAACGAAATTTACACTTTTTTATCCGTATTTTATAAGAAATCATTATTTTTAGTACCGCGCACTTCGGGTGAATAACCTCAAACTAAACAAAGCTTTTTTTTTTTTTTTTTGTACTATGGCCATAGAGATTACGTTTTAGAAGAATGAATTGGTTAGTTGGCTACAGAGTAAAAATACTTTAAACACAGATAATAAAGTCTAATACACTGTAAAAAATATAAATACGCCGCGGTATCGTTGGGCATCTTAAGATGCCCGCGGTACATAAGGGGTTCGGCGCGGCAGGGCATCTTAAGATGCCCGCGGTACTCTAGGGTATTTCACGTTTCGTGCGTTCGAGTATATTGCTAAGATTTTTTTTCTAAAGGTAGATGTTGTGTATTTCATTTTGAAGTTAAACATTACTGTGCGATAAATTGATAAATGATATTTGTAACTTTGTATTTTTCATTATTTTTTTAAATTAATTCCTTTCCTTAGCGCGAGCTGTACCTAGTGTGCCTAGTATAGAATCTATGGAATCTGAAAGAAGGGCTGGCCGCAGACTTTATGTATTACTTAATACATAATTTAATATTTAACTCGTCATAATTTCATTGTCATAAAAAGTATAGGTACACAAGAGCCTTTTATTTCTTCATCACCGTTTGTGAAATGCGAGTAGGCAGTAGGCAGTGCATTGCCATAACTAGCCAACTAGCTATGTATTCGTTACAATTACCTACTGACTGGTAGTTCGTCCATTGTCTTGTTAAACCAACTCGTAATGACATCATGGTGTAAATATTAAAAATGCATGGATCATTCGGAATCAGGCTTAATGCAAATGTACCTATTCATCCAAGTTTCAATCATTGGTAAAGCTTCTAAATTTTAGCCATGATTTTCCTTCTAACTTTTGAACAAAATTTTATACTTAGTCGTAGCTTGCTTATTACATTAGTGTCTTTTGTAAGTTCAGTAGACAAATTGCATTTTATACCGTGGAAATTAGAAGGGATATTTCAAATTTTTAAAAACACAGGCTTCGCCGTAAAACTCGATAAATTGGCTATGAATTTACTATTTTCTTAAAAAATTAAGATTATAGCAAAGGGCATTTTCATAAGACCTCATAAAATATATCGGTACCTATTTGGATGTTATTACAAGATCGTATTTGAGTGTGTTTTAGTCCTCGAGGGAAAGGGGACACCTAGCATATTGAACTAATGTCTAATTCACCATAGTTGCTTCTTCGTTGTAGCGACGTTGGGCAATGATAACCGTTTGTTGCTACGATGATTCGTGGACGGGTTAGCACCATTAGCATAGCGTTAGCATATTCAACCCAAGAATCTTATATATGTTTATACGCGAAACAGGACTTTTACTATAAAATGGGCCTGTTATTTAGACTTAATATTCAATTAAACGAACATTGGCCTCACCTTGTACACGGATATCAAATAAAAAAAAATAAGTTGGGATTTCCAGCCTGAGGATCAATAAAAAAATGTAACATAATATTCTATTGTTTTGTTATTGTTTACTCAGTTTACATGCGGCTGTGACTTTTGGCATTAGGTGGATGATGTCACGCCTTGTCACGCAGTCCATATGCAAATCTCAATGGCAATGTCACAATGTTAACTATTTATTATACATGGGCACTCCTACACGCTCGTTCACGGATTTGGACGGCATAATCTAGACCAGGGCTGACCAAACAACGGCCCGCGGGCCACATGCGTCGCGGCTTGTTTATGTGCGCCCCGGAGCGGACGCTTGATTTTTTTAATAATGCAATGGGTTCTCTTTGGAAAAACATGTAATACTAGCTTACCTCCAGGGTTTGCCCGCGTAGAATTTTTGTTTCAGTTTATCCCCCTTGTAACCCCGCTTTAGGGGAGAATTTTCAAAAATTCTCTCTTTGTGCTCGCGCTCTCCTACACTATCATTCTCGTATAAGTTTCTTGCCTTCTGTATTTTAGTCTGTGCATTGTCTGTCAGTCTCTCAGTAACGGAATAGTTTTCAGGCGAATTCCCGTAAAAAAATCGGACATAAGAATGTATTTTACTTTGCAAGTTTAAGTGTGATTAGAACTGGCCCGCAAATGTAGTTTGCACAGTTCTGATTTAGAAATATACATACGACGACGCAGTATTGGCCCGCAACGAAATATTGCTAAACACAGTCTTTAAATATTTACCTAAATGAAAAGTTACATCTGCCATCCATCATTTATGATAATGTACCCCATGCTTTTGTTGACATATAAGTAGATATAGTATAGAATCGCATTTTGAACTATTGTACCTTTACAAATCATTTTTACTAAACCGGTCCGATTTGGATTTATTTGATTTTGCATTATATCGGGGGCCTTTCCATCATAAGGGAGAGTAAAAAAAGAGGTTATTTTATCTTAGTCTTCGTAAGTTGTTAAACATCTTTAACCATTGTCATCTGACCTAGTAATTCTACTGTATTAGTAATGTCCTGATAAACTTACCTGACCGAATCTGGCCATGTAGTTCTGGACAGCTTGCGCAGCACAGCGAGGATCGTTGGTGCAGCTGGAGTATGCTGGAATGGAGAAAACAATTGGTTATTGACTAAGCGTTCTATTGATATTGCTCAAAATCGCATATTATGTAAGATATTTATCTAAAGAGTAAGTTAAATAAAATGAAGACTTCTACTCCCGCACTGAGATTCCTTGTGTCATGGACACAATAAATAATAAAAATAAACAACGCTACACATTTATAGTCCCACAATGAGATTGCTTTTGTTATGGGTGCCATAATGATAGACAACACACAAGAATACACACCCAGACCAGAAACGGTTAAACTCATCTCATCGTTCAAATCACCCGTTGGTTAATCGAACCCAGGACCCTTCGTACAGCAATTACCAATTGCGCCATGGGGACTACAGATTTGCACATAAAATCTTGGATTTGTCTCATAACCGTTCTTGGTTAGTGAAGGTGTTTTCCACTAAAATAAATTTCCATCCTACTTAAACCAGCATCCTGAATGATTAACTCGATCGTGATCTTCCCACAAACAAATCAACTTTTCGAAGATGCTTCCATCCATAAAAAATTGAATAACATAACTCACCTTCTGGAGCTTCAGGAGACACGCCCGGCAGCGTGGGCTTGCCGGCGTCAGCCCAGTAGGCCCAGGTGATGCGGAACAGGCCGCACGCGTCGCCCTCGCACTGCAGCCCCGCCTTGCAGCCCGTGGCCGCCTGGCAGATGCAGCCCAGGCACACCTCCGTCACAGGCTGCGCGCCTGGTAACGTGAGGGATAGCGTTAGCGGGAGAGTCATATACCTACATCTGTAATTGAGTCTTGTTCTAAGTTGGTTACAGTAGTCATGGGCGGCAGCGGAAGGGTGGAGCTGCCTGCACGTTTGCTACCTTTATTCCATAAAAAAACATAGAATTACTTACCGTACGTAGGTAGGTAACTCTATGTATTTGCTGATATTTTTTACCGATTTCTTAAAAGGACTTCATAAGCTTTTACCAGGTGAATCGACTTGTATACCTAATTCTTATGTTCTCTCTAGGCAGTTGAAGTCTGGTCCCATATATAGAGCGTTGTCTGACGAGCAGTTTTTTAGTTATGTCTACTTGTCGATGTTGAAGTTTTTTCTTGTGAAAATTTCATAATTACCATTAGTAGTTTTAAAACTTCGCTCTGATATAGAGAGCCTTTCACAAGAACATTATACTATTTTCTTCCTTTTTGTCACATTCGTTAAACAAAAATTACATGATATTTTTAGGGAAGAGACAAGTATTATATGTATTGTTAATGATAGTACTATGTTAGTGATATGTTGTGTGCTATGTTAGTGATGTCATAGACGAACAAAAGGTATTAAATTAAGTAAATAGGGTCAAGGTTTCGGAGCGAACCTCGCACGGATCCGCAGTATAACCGCATGTGCAGAATCAGGCATGCATAACGCAAACTTGCACGGCGATACATCAATAAGAGTTACGAGAATGTGTCCGCCGGCTCCAAACTGGTTTAAGCTGTGTTTTATTGTGAACTGTGTTTAACTGTGATTGTATTTCGATTTAAAAATGTCTTGTTGAATAAAGATGCAGTCAGAATTAAGTATGAATTTTATTCGGTAAAATTATTTTATGATGTGAAACTTACTTAAATCTTGGAAAAGGGAATCCTAGGAATTACTCCCCACGCGAAGGATAGGTAGGATAGGTAGGAAGGTAGGATAGGGATAGTGGCCATATCGTAGATTTGCTCGCATCATGAAATAATCGACCATTTCACACTACCTGCGTAATTAACCATGATTTTTGCACTCGAATACATCTATTACTCTAAAATCTACTATCTAATTACTGTTGTCTTGTTTTCTATACAATTTTATAAGGTTTGTAATAGATTTAATGCCGCATAAATCATCTTGCATATAAAACTGTCATACAAAATAATATTACTTATGTTGTTTTTAAAGAATTATTTCCGTTTAAACATAGGTAGGTACGCTTAGACAATTCATTGTCTTGTATCTCACGGAACATTACCTCGGGGTTTTGTAGCACAATAAATTACTATTTAAGTGTAATAACACAAGATGCTTTTAACCGTTCGTTGTCCGGCAGCTGTAATTGACGTATGACGCAAAAACAGTAAATAAATACGGGAAATTAATACAAAATGTTGAAACACGGATTTAAGTTACAATACTTCGTCAAGTAGCGTGACTCGTGAGTCATTTAGATGAAACTAGTCTTTAAAAATACTTTAAGGATACTCATTACGTGGGTTGAATTCATTAATGACCCATATTGAGCACATTTCTTACCTAATAAATGAGTAGGCCTATAGAATATTCCACCACGGTGCTCCATTGGGATTGCTTGAGGAGTTAGAGCCGTTACAGAAAAAGCTCTACATGTCGAAGCCGTCTGAACGACTCCGATATGGTTTAACAATTATTATCTAACAATAACAACTGAAACGCTACCAGGTATTGTATTGCCCATCTACCCACCGAGATCGCTGTTGCTTAACTTTATCGATGACTACAACGACACTATATAGCTTTCATTATTATTTGCACATCTGGTCTCCCTTAGGTTCTATAAATAAAATATCCTGCTAATATAATGACACATAACTTATGAATAACAACAGAAGCACGTCGTCTTAAATAGGATTTCTTGTATATAGTCTACATAAAAACTATGATTATGTGGGCTGAATATAATACCTATAATGATCAATAAACATGAGTGACATTCTTCTTTGATCACGAACCAGCCCTACAACATATTTATTATGGCCGGTTTCTATCCTTAGTAGGTACGAATATATAATTATATACCTTTCTGTCGTTAAGTGTATGCTGTTGCTATAATATCTAGCTGTATAATTCCAATATATCTATCTGGTGCGTGGAATCCAGACGCGCAGGTGAAGTGACATTTCACCCTATAAAATTCAAAAGCGAAGTTGAATTAATTTTTTTTCCAGTAAAACTTTTTGTTTAGTCTTAATTTACGTTGTTTATAATAAATTAGTCACCTATATTTCTTTCTGTCAGCTTATTTCTCCCGTTCTTTTTACTCCCCCGCGCGCGCCCCCGGTGTGGGAAATGATACCCTTTCTAGTGACTCCCGTTCCAACACCGCAATACTGTAAAATGTTTGACTCAAGAGTCTCCAAAGTCCTCTAAGAAGTTTAACTTCCCAGATATTTATTATGATTGTAAAGATAAGAGATTTTACTGATTTGTTTCCGAGTTCGTAAGTGTGCGCCAACAACAAAGCAATAAATAAATAATAAGTAGACTTATTTGTCCGTGACTGTTACATACTATATCTTAAGCATCTTGTCACGGTAATCGGCTTAGATTGTCTGCTAGTGTAAATTACTGGTCATCAAGCAATCATTACAATAATTACTGAGCAGGTAAGCGTCAGGGCATTTCGCTATGATTCACGGATTACAATGATTATATCCGGGTGCAATACTTGTGATATTGTGAGTGGCCGTGACATACTGACTGAGTGACTGGAATTCTGGTGAAGGTCAGTGTCAGTTTTGGTAATGAATAAAATAAAGTAAGATTTATTTCTTTTTCAATATTTTATCAAAAGTTAGATTTGTTTAGTTTGGATTATAAACTGTTTAATCTATACTTATAATAAATCTGTAGAGAGGTCAATTCTGTACATTCAATATATTTCCAAAATAACTATCAAGGGGTGATTAGGGATCGATACTGATGCCAAAAATGCAATCAGTAAAATTTTTGTCTGTCTGTCTGTCTGTCTGATGTATAACCGTTATAGAAACAAAAACTACTCGACGGATTTTAACGAAACTTGGTACAATTATTTTTCACTGGTTCGCTGGTTATAGTATACTTTTCATCACGCTACAATCAATAGGAGCAGAGCAGTGAAGGGAAATGTTGGGGAAACGGGAGAAGTTACTCCATTTTTTAAGCTTCCGTCGCGTGTGCAACCTTAATGGTTAAAGCTACACAGAAATCATGTATGACGGAAATGTTCTCCTTAAAATTATATAAAAAATATTCCCCGACAGCATATGTCTATCTTTTATGGTTGACTCACAATAACACGTGTAACTCCCGATAGCTTAGCAGTTCGAAGCTTTCTGATTAAGTATACCTATATTTTATCTACTCTTACGTTTATGACACTTAAGTGGGTGAAATAAAGGGGTGAAGTTTAAACGAAATTCACGCGGGCGAAGCCGCTGGCAAAAGCTAGTAGTAAATAAGTCGTTAATGTACTTCTGGGTATTATCCGGCAACAAAAGATTCTATATTCGATGTCCAACCACGGCAAAACATCTGCCAGATGGACCTTTGTTCTTGAGCATTGTTTGATATTTTAATATGCGTGCCCATGCGACGCGATAATGCCAATCCTCATGCAAAAATATGAGTAGGCTTAATAAATAGTCATATAATATGACAATGTTATTGAACTAAAGATAATTTACATGTTAAGTACCTAGGCCTACAGCTGCAAGACTCTACCGTCCTTGGCTAGGATCCGGCTGAAATGTGAATAGTTTTGGTTCTTCTGATACCTGATTGAAGAAACCTACTCCTGACCAACGATGCAAGGTCTTGGTCAAGAATGTTATGAAATAGAAGTATTGAACAAGGGGAAAAACAGATCAGTTAGGGGCAAATCGGAGTATGGTTTCCTTTTAGCCTTACAACTAATGCATTTTTCTTTTAGTTTTACTAATAGGTACATCGACGCCAACTAGCCATAAAGTGGCTAGAATGATTTACTAGCCGTTAATTTTCAATTAATTATGTAATTAATTTACTTAAACCCACCAATGAATTACGGATATCCAATAACAGGTTTCAAAAATACTGTTGAATTCGATAATTTTGTTATATTCTTCACTGTGCTATCTATCTATGGGCTAAAGTACCTTACAGTTCGATACAAATATCCCTAGCAACCCAGGTTTAACGCCGGGCTTATGCCTGGCCTAACTAGTTTGGTTGCATATTTTCTAAACATAAAAGGTTGTTTTAATACGCCAAGCCGTATATGTAAACTTGTAGAGTTTTGCATCTTCTGCTATTAACCTGTTGAATGTCACTGAACTCGCTGTGATAATGAAATGAAAACTGATAGATACATACATTAAACGTTATTGTACCTACGGATTTTTTTAAATATCTTCAACTAGTCTGGGAGTAAATAGGCTACAAACAACGACTTACAAACATCACCGATGTGTTATCGGTTCATTGATCATCGTTAGCATTTGGGAGTGGGGCGGGTGAGAACGGGAATGTGAGACAACGGATATAACTTCTACAGACACTGCTGGCTTCGAGGTTCTTTTTACAATCGTGGGGGATAAAGAAAATACTGTAAGAGCTGGCCACTTTATGCGGATTCCAGATTCAGATTTGTACCGGGGTATTTTCAGGTTATAATTACAACAAGTTGTTGTTCAATGTTTTTCTTAACGAAACAAAGTTATCTAACATTTGCGACCCGGGAACAAACAAATGTCGGGAATCGAAACGAGGACCTTCGCTTCGCAGGCAGGTTCTCTACCAGCTAAGTTTAGGATTCGTTGTCAGTTTGGACCAACGAGAAGTGTTCTTTTTTTAGGTGAGTATATCTTTTTTATTTGTGATTGTAAATTATATAACAATACAGTTCGTATAACTCCGTAGTGTCAGCAATTATAATTGTAGTTATGAAAATTCGTCCGAAGATTTTAAGTAAACTCTGTCATCTAGAGTTAAAGGGGCTTTGAGTGTATTGCAATAAATTTAATGCTTTGTGGCAAACCAAACTGCTTGTATTTTTATTTTTAACAATTTAATATTATTTATTTTTGCACTTTTTCTTTCTAAAAAAAATAAAGTGTTAAAATCTTGTAATAAACCCAAAATAAGTTTATCAGGCTATCTTTCCAAATTTTATACCTCTGATCCCTCGCCATCTTCTTATTACCCGTGGACCCCGTAAGTAATAGGGCAACTCATTGGGACCACGGGTAAATACCCATCCTGTTTAGGTTCACTGCTGATTGGTCTCTCCTTTAATCGACGACACCTATGAAATACTCCAGCACGCTGCTTCAAATGTGAATTTTATCTAGGTATATTTTTTATTATCAGGAAGAACTTTATAACGTTGACATCTAAAGATATCATCGGTAGTCAAATATTAACTTAATTTCGCGAAAAAAGGTACCTGCAGACCTACAGAATTTAGATAAATATGTACATAAACAATATACCTATAGTAATTTAGATTACTTATAAGTTCGAGTAAACGACGCTACATGCTGCACTATGGAGAATTATTTCTCACGTCCATTGCTGATTCTATTCGAAGCGAATCAATGTTAGTGTAACATGTAAATGTTAGTTACCTTATTTTAAAAATTTAGTATTTATTTGTTTTACTCATTAACAAACTACACTTGCTTACTAAGTACATACATGTAACTATTTCTTCACAGTTTAGCTACTTTTTAACGTTTCTTAAGAATGTGTAGGTATGTCGTCACTACGTGAAACAGCTTGGTATGTTTACTGTTTGTTCAAGTATCTGCAATATTTCTTGACCTTCTGACCTTTGTATCAGTTGGTCACTTGGCATACTTCAATGTTTGTTGACACTCATTATAATGAGAAATGCGAGCTAATTCCCTGAGATGCCTTTTTATCATTATCAACGGCATCTCGGAGAATAAACAGGAAAATTAGTAATATTAGGCATGATTTATAATAAAATATTATATTTATATTAGTTAATATCAGGTATGATTTTCCGATTATTTTTGGTTCTAGAATTTTGGCAAAAAGTTTTGGCAGGTATAAAGGAACACAGTATTTGTCGTTAAACAAAACTAAACCTACGGCAAATTTGCAATTCACTGCCGAGATGTCGACATTTCTGATGATCGATAGTAGATGGGTGATTCTATGAGTTCGTGTAAATCGGAGGAAAAACAGAGAATTTTTTAGATTTTAAAAATAGGGCGCTAGGATCAAAATATACGAAGAGTTATGCAATTTCACCATTTTTAAACAAATTGCACCAATAACTTTTGGAGTTATAGACCTTTGAAATTTTACGCTGAGGATGGTAATGACCAATCATCTGATGGTAACGATTATGGAGTAGAGAGTAGTGATTGAAGCCTTTTGGTAATGATTAATTGTTCATGAAATAAAAAAAAACAAGTTTTTTTTAAATGTCCTGGAGTCCTGGTGCTCCGGGAATACCTCAGAAAGAAGTTTGTAAAAAAACGATAGTGAGAGTTAAGACTCAGGTACTCCACGAATCCAATAAATTTGGACAGAACTTCAATCTTTGGCGAGTGGCGTGAAAATCGGAGGGTGAAGAAGGAAGCACCAAATCACCTATCTATTTATTGTCTGCAGCGATATCTGTTGTCAGCGTCTCTGACATTTTAGAGACACCAGTCTTTCCACTATCTGGATTGTGTCTACACAGGTACGGATAACATTCTTAACTTATGTGTCTACACAGCGCACAGCGGCAACCAGGAGATAATTATTTTGTTTGAATATCTTAACGTGGTTGCTGATGAAGCATTACATCAATGCCCTACTACGCAGCTAGTCTTTCTGAGGGACTTCAACGCATGTCATTGAGACTGGTTGTTCCCATACCAGACGACTGACTATGCTAGAAGAGAAGCGTTGAATTTTGCCACATGTCTTGGGCTGTCGCAACTGGTAATGCAAGCGACTCGGGTGCCCGTTATCGATGGTCACACAGTCGATTGCCTGGACCTTCTGCTAACACCTGATCCAGACAGGTATACAGTTGAGGTTTGTTCAGCACTGGCTACTCTTTCCTTACAATCATCTGGAGGTGTTCGGCGATTAAGGCGTTACAAATTAGCAGATTGGTAAGGGATGCGGCACTTTTTCGCATCTAATCCTTGGGCGAGGTCTGCGTTTCTTCTTGATCCGTCAAGTTGCGCGGATGTTATAGCCAATAGGGTGCGTCAAGCCATAAAGTACTTCATACCATTCTCTGTCGCGCTTAAAGGTGGCAAAACTCCATCCATCTCATCCATCCATCAGCCTTTTTGCGTCTACTGCTAGACATACGCCTCCCCTTAGTTGTGCCACTCAAACTGGTCCCTCTGACTTGTGAATCCAGCGGATGCCCGCTATCTTCTTCGGGTCGTCAAACCACCTGGTCGGGGGGCGTACTATGCTCCTTTTTCCGCGACGGGGCCTACATTCAAGGAACTTTCTTCCCCAACGGTTAACGGTCCTTCTAACTATATGGCTAGCCCATTGCCACTTCAACCGGCTAATTCTCTGGGCTATGTCGATTACTCGTCTTCGTTTGCGGATATCAGTATTTCTGATTCGATCACGTAGGGAAATAACGAGATAACCTTTCCATAGTCCGCTGAGTAACTTTGAACTTGTGTATTAGGCCAATAGTGAAACACCAAGTCACGGAGCCATATGTCATCGCTGGCAAAACACACTTTTCGAATATCTTCGTCTCCAGGCACTGATGTATTTTGGATGACAAGATGTGACGTAATTTCCCGAACGCAGCCCATCCGAGTTGGATTCTACAAGTGACTTCTTTCTCGAAGTTGGACTTACCCATTTGGATCACTTGTTCCAGGTAAATATACTCATCAACAACTTCGAGAGCAGCGCCATCAATAACAACTGGTACAGGTGTGACATGGACATTCGACATGATTTTCGTCTTTTCCATGTTCATCTTAAGACCCGTTGTACGACGCTGTTCGAGTTCCCGAGCATAGTACTAAGTTATTTCATGGAATTCGCCAGAATTACATATAGAAAATATGTTATGTATTCGCCATTGATGTTAATGCCACGTAGTTTCCACTACATTAGCTTGAAAATATCTTCCAACGAAGAGGTGAACAGTTTTGTGGACCAAACCTCGCCTTTCCTGACACCCCTCTGCAGTTGAATAGGGTTCGTCACTGTGTTGTGTACCTACTCTGATGAACAATTTAACAACTCGATATTCCGATGGTCAATCCGGCACCGCTGGAAAATTTAGTACCGCCCAGGTCTCGATAGCATCGAAAGTTTTCTCATAGTCGGCATAGTCCACATGCGTTACATATAGCGGCATAGTATACTCATCGGTCTTCTCTATAATCTACCATAACGTATGAATGTGGTCTATGGTACTGTAGCCTTTACGGAATCCTGCTTGTTCGGGAGGCTGGAAGTGGTCAAGCCTGCGTTCAATACGATTAAACGGCGGCAAAACTCGTCCATGGTTTATAACCGAATGTGCTCAAGCTGAGAAGCTTAAACACTCGGCGTATCTTGCCTTGATTGATGCTTGACACCGCAAAGCTCCGGATATCAGATCCAAGAAAACTCTCAAAATTCTCGGAAAACTCTCGGCCCGATCTTCTGGCAGTAGAGATTTTTAGTCATGGCTTAAAAGGTCGAAGCTAATTTCTGTAAACCTACGCTGCCTCCATTAGTAAATCCAGATGCCCTCCTTGCCATTTATTTTTCTTCATAGGTTTTCCTATTTTTTACTTTTACCATTTCAATGTCTGTAAGTATATTCGTTTTAGTATTTGTGCTGTGATTATGACGATTGTGATGATGTATAGATAATAGTTACCTAATATAAGACAAAAAATAATCCAAGTTTAATTTTATCACTACCCTCAATTTGTGATCATTACCTTCATATTAAAAACTGATGGTAAATGAAGGCAATGACACTGAGGGTAGTGACCTTTTGCTATATTTTTATTTATAGCCACGTAATTACAGAAGCATTTATTTTAAAACAAATAACTAGAATATTAGACCCCATAAGTGTTGCGTTAAAAAATAAAATAAGCATTAAAACCAATCGCTTACTGTGAAACTTAGACAACGGTAATGATGAAAATTCCGTGACAAACAGCCTTTTTGACGACAAAATAATTTTTTTTCCTTCAACGCCAATGCGCTTCCACCCACTGGTAAGTCTCTTGGCCGACTGAATGGTGCGCGAATGTGAATTACTAGGAGTCACTGAATTAGTGTTTATACTTTTGGATATTTTATCAAATCAATTTTTGCTGAAGGGAAGGACCAAAATCCCGTGACAAAGTTTGTTTATTTTTTTTTTGACTCAACTAATATGTTTGTATTTGTGAAAATTTATATAATGTTTCCTCATAATGTATGTGTTAATATATAATTTTACCAAGTTTCTGAAATATCAACTTCACCAAAATATTGGCAGTGGAAGTGAAAAACATGTGATTGGGACACGGAAGGAGGTGACATTTCGACCTGTTTTTGATTTTTTTTCATTATTAATTTATATAATTACGGGTTTATTCGACGTGCGAATTCTAGCTCAATGACTGATGCTTCGTTTAACATAAAAAAATGATGTAATATGTTAATACTTTTTTTTCTACAACCCCGGACACCCGATTTGCACGAACTCGTAGAATCAGCCAGATACATATCAAATTACCTATTATAGTACATAAACTTACGATACATATCAAATTAGTAGCTTTTTAGAGAATGCGTTATCAAGACACTCACTCAAGGTCACTGGCGGACTGCTTAGACAATTTTTTGGTATTTTTATTGTTTTTCTGAAATTACTACCTGACATATATTGGCCGCTTACCTACCTGTCGGTTATTTGGCAGGCGATGTTACGAAAACATAGCTGCGTTGATGCGGTTTATAGCTAAGAAATAGAAAATTAAGCGATGACGATTTTTTAACTGACCCTCCAATAGAGGTGTTAATTTTTGTAGAGTTGCACCTAGTAAAACTGGTAAAATTTGACTTTACCAGCCTTCTAGTTTGCTAATTGCTAATCTAATGACGTATGTATACTTATGTATTGAACATGATACATAAACATGTACACATACATTAACGAGATTAATTTTCCTTTATAAATATGAAATAACAAGGCGGCATACGATAGCTGATGGCGCGATAATCTTGACCTGACATCTTTGTTTCCTTAAAAATCTTCGTAGCGCGGAATAAGCCAATAATTTTGCACTAAGATTACGTGCTTTATAAATGTGAAATAGTTAAAGGTTTTTTACTTTTATTATTTTTTACCTATGAGTGTTAGTTAGAGATTCAAGATTTTTGTAACCTTGCTAAGCTGTTTGATTTAAAACTAAAACAATGAGTTAGATCTCGTCTGTTTCCATAAATAGTCAGCGGTAAAACCTGTTGCGATATGCTATGATTACTTGTTAGTAATAACGGAATTTATATCTTTTACCCATGATCAAGACAACTGAGTATTTTTTTTATTATGATTCACTTTAAATAATTGCATTAATTATCATAATTAATTAAATTATGCGAATGGACTACATTATATTTAAATTACATTATCCTTGTCATGTATAATTCTAGTTCGACCATTGTTAATGAAAATAATTTTTATTTTATAGATATCTATTCACAATCACTAAGTATTATTAATTATTAGTATGTAGGTACATATATTCGTATATCAGGTATAGCTTGAAACAAGCGGGTCTATAAGGAATGTAGTTGGTGACCATCTCATACGGACGACATAAGAAGAGTGACCACAAAGCCTTTTTTTCCTTCATTGTTGTGTAGGTGCCTACTTAAACAAATGTTTGTATGTGTTCTTTTGTTTAATCATAATAAATTTTACGTTGATTTTATTATTTTATATGATGCTATGTACCAACTTACCTAAGTTTACAATGATTATAGGTAAATATTTATCACTTTTTAAAATCTTAAATTTACTTATTTTAAACCTTCCAATTATTGATTTGCTTATTTTTTACCTGTTTACATACCTAAGTTTTTTATTTCCAAAGTTGTTTTCTGTTGTTTGACTTCACTATGATAAACATTGAAATATTAAACTTATTTTTTTTTTCTGAGATCATGCGGCAAACATTCAAGTACGAACCAATATCAGCTGAGCAGACGCCGACCAGCAACAGTATGGCACTTAACATAATCACCGCTGACGCCATATCGGCAACTTATTAAAATAATAAATAAATATAAAAACGTTGTGTCTTCGCGCGGCGTGCGGTCAACTGGCATTGAACGTGGCCTTACGCGAGCTTATATGGACCGTACGCGTTGATTCAGACTCCTATGGATTCGCCGAATCTGTTACATCTTAACAGCACAATTTTCTTATAAATAACTGATTTCAAAAAAGGAAGAGGATCACTTTAGACTTATATTTTTTCACCTACGTCCAGTGACTCCGTCATTTGACTCATTTGTGAACCGTATCTTATCTATAATTTTAAGTGGAAAGAGAAAACAACCTGCTTCCGAGGTTCATTGCCACCAAGTCAGGATCAGATCCCAGGGCCTGGGATATCGAGGGAAACTCCAATTTTATTCCTACTTACATTGTGCTATTTGGCTTCGTCCGTTTAGCGATTTCATTACCTACTAAAAAAACTCAATACTCTATCCTTTTACCCACTCCACCTTGTTTGCATGTCCCTCGCGTCCTCTTTGACCCCTTGTGTTTATAAGTAGGTACCTACTTTGAAAAAATAATTCAATGCTCTATCATTTTACCCACTCTACCTTGCTTGCATGCCCCTCGCGTTCTTTTTGATCGGTGATGTCTTTGGTGGTACTAATGTCCATAACCCAGCCATAGTGACCTCTAGTGACTCGGGTAACCGACTCGATGACGTAGGTAAGTAGATAAAAATGGTGAAACTAAAGGATTGAAAAAGAAGTTGTGCATGATGCCATGACTCAACGGTTCCTTGAAACATTCGTGTTTCTTTCGTGAGATTTATTTGGTTTGACTACAAATTTTTGTAATAAAACAACTAATGCATTATTTATAAACTGTATGTAATTTTATGAAGCATTAAATCTTTCTCATACCAATTTGTTTGCTCTGTCCTTTTTAGTCCTATTCAGCTCAGTTTTAAAAGGAAGATACCTACTTAATTAATTGTCCTTGTCAGCCCTGTCCAATTCTATCTTGATTTAACATGCCATTTTATATATACCCCAGAATGTCACAGATACCTATTTATTGGAGTCCTACCCCCTACCTTTCTGTTATTTTAATGGTATTTTGACTCAAGCATCTCGCAGTAGGTTGAAAAAAGGTGCATTTGATGTAACCGGCGCCATATTTTAGTATATTTGTTAGGCATATTTTTCTAACTAAAAAAACGTCAGGAAACAATTTCTAAAGTGTTTGGGTATCCCTTTGCCCTTTGTAAAGTACATCACTACTACTTAGGTAATAAAAGTTAGGTATTTGAACGCATAAACATTGTTTATATTAATTATCGTTTTTTTATGCCGAACCATTAAAGCCGAGCTTTAAACATTGAGATATTATGTACAATGGCTTTAAAGGAACTTTTACAAGCATTGAGTTTTATTAATTTTCTTGAAACTTCATAAAAGACAAAAGAGAAGAGTGACAGAGTCAGAGACTGATCAAGAGGTCGGTTGAGGTCTTCATCACCTATTGACATTATGACAAATTGAACAGATATTGAGACTTTGCTTGCTGTTTGATATTGGATATAACCCATTAATGGCCCTCTACTGAGCACGGGTCATTATTGAGGAGTCCTAGAGCATACTCCACCACACTGCTCCAGAGCGGATTGGTGGAGGGGCTAGTCGCCAACCCAGTATCCTTTCGACATGGCTTAAAGACTGATCGAAAGTCTATCGATAACTACCGGGACTAACATGATTACGTGCTCTCCGAAGCATAGAAGCCCTCAAGAAATTTTGCCACTAGCGCTCACCCATCCAACTACCGACCGCGCCCGCGGTTGATTAGGTGACCTATTATTTACCTGTGGTAAAGCTGTGGAAGATATCTAGGTATTTTATATCCATTACTACCTACCTAAAACTTACCTATAGCTGTAAATGATCAGGATATTAATGTCATTGGAATGGCATGCCCATTTGACATTTTTATATTAGTAATGAACAGGTTGGTCACGCATGAGTTGCAAGTCCTCGGCGGCAATCGATTTGTTTATCAAAATAAATAAAAATAGAAGAATAGGTAGGTACTTACTAGCAAATATAGCATGCGACGTGGAACCTTCCTTAATTTTATAAAATCACTAAACAAAGTTTAATTTTTGTACCTATACAACTAAACTGTGTTGTGTTGTGTAGCAATTTCATACCTAAAAGAAAATACCCACAGTCTAAGGAGCAAAAATAAATTGTAAAATAAAAGCACTTCTTTCTGCCTGATTAGAATTTAGAACTTGAAATTTTCATGGAAATAACGTAGCAAACGAGCACGAAGCGACCCTTCGGCTGCCATATATGTATAACCATACCTTACCAATCTTACCTTGACTTAATCTTTACTTTGACTACCACAAAATAAGAATCATACCGGATCTAGGATGGTAGTCAGAACTGTGTTAGAGCATTGGTAGGGGAGTTCATTAGTAGACAAGTACGTATGAGGACTTTCGCAGGGACTGATAGTGATAGTGTTACTACGTTACTACTGATTTAGTTTTAAGTTGTTAGTGTGAGTCTTGTCCTAATTCGGTTATAGATGTGATGCTATCCTTCAGCCTTCAGGACTAACATATTTGCCTCTAAAACGTGTGGGTACATAACCACATTCATATCTTTCTAATCGGAACACAATAAGTAATAATTATTAATAAATAAATATATTAAAACGATAAGAATACTACCTCCTCATACCATTCCTATCATGTAATATTCGAGTCCCTACACGGAAATTGTCCAGATGCTCTTGTTCTTTTCAGTATAACAAACTTAGGTATTTACAAAAATTATTAACCAAAGATGAAGTAGATACTTGAGTGGACTATATGTGGCAGTTTTATTTATTGAACTATAGATAGGTGCAGTTTAAAACTAATAAGATCCGGTTTCCGAGAGGTGATTTTTATGCACATGTCGTGTTCAAAAACTCCTTGCTAGGATTATTAAATCATGCTTCGTGATATCAAGAGCCAATTATGATTGGGAATGAGGGAAAACCCCAGTCACAATATTTTTTTTAATTAAGAAAAGGATACATGGGAAAGTTAGGTAGAATCTAATAATCACGCGTGGTTCGTAGAAATACCTATGTACCTAATTGGTAAAGAAAAATTTTCAAGCAAAGCACAAATACTCGGAACAGATCTGTTTTTCCATCTATACTCCGTTCACATTCGATGTGGAATTTAATGGCAACCCACGTGAATGCCAGCTTTCCTGTACTTTGATTAAGGTTCATTGTAAGTAGATTGTCGGTAAGAATTTAAAATGCCTTTAGTAAGTTTAACTTAGTTACAAGCTAAATTGAAGTGTGAGTAGTGGTAGTAAATTTGTTTGTTAAATAACAGGGAGTGGCAGTTCCATATGCTAAATGACTCTAGCTAGAGACTCTACTCGGTGAGTATAGAGCCCTATTGCTTGTGAATTGTGAATAATGTGAAAGCTTCAGGGGCCTAATTGTAATTATAAATGCTTTCTATGATTCGTCTGGGAATAGTTTGACATACATTATGTATTTGTCTTCTTAAATGTCTCTACTGTTACCACATTATGCGTTTGAGCCGATTTGGCAGGCTTTGGGCTTCAAGTTCGGTGCCCGTTCAAGTTAGTAATCAAATCCTTAAAGGTCAAATTATAATCATAACTGAAGGACAATTCGATTTAAATGCACTCGATCGTCAGTGTTTTTCACTGATGTACCAGGGACTCTTTCTTTTAAACTCGCAAAAACAGCACAATAGCAGTAATATGTAGAACTTAATAACAGGATGACAGGAGTCAGGATGTTAGTCAAAATGTCAGTTAAAATGTCATGGCTACAAACGCTACATGAAATCAACGAAGCGTGGTAATTATTTGAGTCACTCCTATGATTCCTATTAGAGAGGTCTTACGTCATAAAATGCTTATTAGTAAAAATGTTTATTTTATCTCACTCTCTTTCTCTCTCTTACACACACATAAAACTGATCGAGTGTTAAAACCATACCTACGTAGGTACGATACCTTAAGTCGAGGGTAGCGTGAATGAACACACGAATGTGATATTATAAACCCAAGAGTCCCAAAACCAAGAGTTAGGTACATTATCCGTCAAATGAATGAATGAATATTTTTATTTGCTAAAATTGTGGTAACAAGGGATCTTACTGTTGATATAGTACAACGCTCATAATTTACCATAGAGATGGCGTGCAAATTTTAGATAACAATGTCAATTTATATTATTTAAGTTCTGGCCAGCAATGGATTCGTGGATACTGTTTTGCAGACAGGGGCATTATCCATCTGTCCTACGGAGTCCATAAGAAGACAATGCAATAACAACACCTTTGGATGGTAATTGGTGATGAAGTCCTTGATGTTGAGTCGTTGACTTGTCAGTTTTTGAATTGATTCTCTCTTTTTTAAGACAAGTAGGTGGCAACACAGACGTGGGCATCCATTTGCAATTATTATTAGTCGTCTTGCAGGGATGCCTATGCAGGTACGACTAGGTTTACGACAAAAGAACTAAAGGATAAAAAAAACAAGGACATTTCAAGACGGATTATCATTTATGCTTGACACCGACGCCCATTATCCCATCAATCATAAAGTCTTTATAAAACTCTTTTTTTTTTATTATATACACTGATAGTTCCACACTAGGATTCCCTGTGTCGTGGTCTCGTGGGTACCAAGATCCACACGCAAGACAAGAATATAAATACCCAGACCAAGAACGAAAAAATCTCATCATTCATCTGCTTCGCTGGGAATCGAACCCAGGGCTTCGAACGGCTCTTTGGCGATGTTAAAAAACATACGTGGAAGTTCCGGTAATGGAAGCAATGGAGTTAGGGTATCCGCAAACTGACTGCAGCCAGCGGCGGCTGTGGCGCTGTGGCGCGGCGCTTCTTTTTAGAAGCGCGATCCGGCCAACAGTTAACAGCTCCAATAACAGTGAGCAGAATTCAGCCGAAGCGGCTGTTGGCCGGACCGCGCTTTTAAAAAGAAGCGCCAAAGCCGCCGGTGGCTGCAGTCAGTCTGCGGGGACACTTAATGGAATACAAGGAAGCAACGAACTAGTCAGCCCAAAACATAGTTTTTCTCAACATTTCAGACCGAAAACAGTGAATCTCACGTCAGCATGTGAGCCCGCGTGCAATGCCGTTTTGCAAGTCTATTTACCGTTATTGCAATAATATCTCTTTGCACGGTCCGTGGTCCATAATCCATATGCCGCTCTCCAGACTTAGGTACCACCCGCGTGCAGTGCATGAAATCAACGCCCACTTACGGCGGCCGCACTTCACGCGATATGATATCGACCGTTTTAATTATCGTGATTTTATGATTCTCCTTAAACACAATTTCTCGACGACAACAAAACAATAATAAAACGTTACATATATTAAAACGGTTTATCCTCGTAACTTTTTTATCTTCTACATGAGTCTCGAAGTAACGAAGAATGAAGTCAACGTCCTTAAAATTCCAATTTGTGATTCAACTTTTTGAACCGGATTTCATGTTCGACACAACATTGCGATGCATTGTTTATGTTTAGTAGAATTTAAGATACATTATCATGACTGAACTATGCCATTCATGAATGTGAAATTATATTCTGTCCTAATCAAAGATTCTGTCTAGTAAAATGAATTAGGTATTTGCTGTGCGTGTGTACTGTGTACGTGTCCAGTAAGTGACCAAAACGCTCGATACGATGTTTTTTCTTTAAAAAATTGAACATTGAGTCTTTTGCTCGCGTAGTGGAACGTACTGATCATCTCTACTCCAATTTCTCTCCAAATAAGTCATTCAAAATTTTTATTAAGTACCTACTTACTTTTTTTTTATTTTACCGAAAATAAGGTAGGCGGCGTAGGCGGGAAAGGAACATGCAGCAACCATCCTCTGCCGCCCATGAAAACTGTGGCCGAGCTAGAACGAGACTGAAATAGGGATGGTTAGTCCAGTTAGTTAATAAATGTGAAAACTTGAACAGGGACTGTCAGTGATAGTTACTTGTTTAGTATCTACTACCTAATAGTCCAGTTAGTAGGTAGGTACCTAATGAGGGTTAAAGGCGTGTGAATTCGCCGCTAGAGGCGCTAGTGTAGAGTGAGGTCTGGCTGTCTGTGCCACAAACTTATCTGACCCGGTAAGAAGGGCGCTACAGGCTTTGTCTTTGTCTGACAACAGTATAACATTTGCATTAGTTCAAATTTTGGCCACCGGGTCAGATCCATCCTCTGCCGCCCATGAAAACTGTGGCCGAGCTAGAACGAGACTGAAATAGGGATGGTTAGTCCAATTAGTTAATAAATGTGAAAACTTGAACAGGGACTGTCAGTGATAGTTACTTGTTTAGTATCTATTTAATAATAGTCCAGTTAGTAGGTAGGTACCTAATTGCTACTAAATCTCGTTGTCTAAACATAAACGATCCTTCCTCGGGAGAAATCTTAGGCTCTTAGCATCTTTCATAATGTAGTTGCTTTAACAAAAAAACAAAAAAAAATGCGTGAGTGTTGTACGTAAAATGCTGGGTAAGAACAAAGTTAAATTGTTGCACTTTAACTCTGCACTTGTACCTAGTTAGCTACCTAGACCTACCTCTGACATGGTACCAGCGCGCAGCAGCAGCAGCGCTGCAGCGTGCAAAAAAGCGTGCCAGTTACAACTACATAGACATGCTGCAGCTGCACACATTGACAATCCCCATACAAAACATTCGTTGTCTACAAATGTTGTCTATGTTTCTCATACAAAAAGTGAGCTTCTTGTAGCTTATGAAAATGGCGAAAGTGCTTCAACTTCTTCAACAAACTTCTTTGTCTATGTGTACGTGAGTGTCGCAACAACAAAAATAAAACGAGATAGATTTTGTACGTGTCATGGGAGAGAAAAAGATGAAACTATTGCTTACATACGTCTATGTAGTGGTGAACATTATGTTAGGTCTGCTTATATTTTTTTTTATAATCTGTGTATTTTGTTACATCTGGTAACATTAATTTAATTTTTTATATAGGCAACACTGTTGAACTTGTCTTGTCTTGTCAGTAATGTCTTTGTCTTGTGACGATTTAATGTCATGTCAGTTTGCCATTGAATTTTGCCATTTATTTGTGGTCTCGTATTGGCCACGTAAATATAAATTTCAATTTTAGCCAATGAAGTAACAGTGTTATTCCATGATTTGCGAAAGAGAACTTACATATCAATTTCTTTCAGTTTTATCACATTTATGAATGATAGGCTGGTTGAAGTTGAAGCGCTATTTGTACAAAAGAATTCTATTTATTTTAGGCTTAAGAATATTGTGATTTAATCTAATTAAATGAATGAACTGGTTTTGGTGGATTAGTCAAGTGTGCGGTTGCTAAGGTAATTCATTTTGTTACTAAAATATTGCTTGTAGAACTGAAAATAGTCTAAAGTCTCCGTGGTAGGCGTTCGATATAATTTTTGGATCTACGACTTATCTATTTGTTGAATGAAAATTAAAGAAGTGCCATAAATTAATTACTGAATGTAATGACGTATGAAATAACATTATGTCTCGAAACTTTGTTGCTGAAAAGTGCTTACGTTAAACGATTTTTTGGGTGACTAGCCGAATTAGGCCATGACTGAAGAGTGACTATTTAGTTTTATTAGGTGTATATTTATGTGTCCAGTTCTTCTTGGGTCGTAGTATACAGTGTATATGATTGCTTCACCACCCTCATAGGTTCAACTGTGCTTGAACAGTATTTGTGTAATATTTCAGTATTGGATTACTCCCAGTGGTGAAGTAGATTCACCCTAGTGGAATAGAATAGTAAACTCAGTCTAATAACTCATAATTTAATTTGGAATTCCAAAACACTCACAAAAATAAAAACTGATTTGCATATTGGTCAAGGTTCATCAAATTGACTTCTCAAGGTTAATAAAATTCAAGAAACGAATTAATTATGGTCTATTTACTTACCATTTTCCGTGTGATCATTTTGCCTTACTTCCACTAAAACTTATCAAGGTTGTGTCATTGTCAAACATTTCTTGCAACAACATAATCCATAATCTTGTTTATTTGTGACATGGAACAGCATCGAAAATATAATTGTATATAATTTTAATTGCCTTATATTTTTAGACTTTGTAAAAGTGAAAAAAAAAATTGAAATTAAATCCAAATTAAATTTTACCTCATATTTTATGTAATATCCATTTTCTAGGTTAAAAAATTATCCTATACTTCAATGTAAAGTATCCATGAGCCAAATTATATGCAATTCCATTTGGCCGTTTTTAGGTGATTGATATTTGAGTATCAAACATACATAACTTTTCATTTTTTTTATGTAATTAATTTTTACCCTGCATAGTTTACTGTATAAAATTTGTTACAGGGGATAAAATGCGTTTTATCCTGTCCTCAATAGCAGTGGCTCTGCTGCTATGCAGTGTCTGCTTGACTCGAGGGTTTGAGGACACCACATTAGAAGATGATGACTTTGCTGAGTTTGAACAGTTCGATTCAGACGACGATGATGCCGCTGTCACTGGTGAGAATACTTTACCCATTGGTCTGAGATATGAAATTATACAGAATTATAATATTATATTTTTAGGAATTATAAAGAACCGATTATACTTTTAAGAGCGACCATCTCATTCATCAGAGGTAGCTTATTGGATTTATTGGATTAATACAAATATCAACTTACAAGACTTAGTGTCACTAACAGTCCCTGTCCTCACACTTATTAACAAACTAATAACCTATAAAACGACCATGGGTTAAAGCCAACAATAAACTTATATGTAAATGATCTTGTTTTCATTCTTCTCTCTTATTTTGGCTTTGCTCACAGCCACAACTGTGTTGTATACTTTATTATGTGTCAGCAACCATTGGATTGTTTATTTAATTTTTTGTCTTCTATCTTCTATTTACAAAGCTCCTGTTCTATTTAAAAAGCTCCTGATGGTCCTTTATTAGATAACTACTGAATATAAACCTAATTAGTCAATATTAGACAATAGCTAAAATGCTTTTTTTTTCTATTTACAGAATTTGATGATGAAAATGAAATTCCTATGAGAGATAAGGATTTTGAAACCACTAAGGAAGTTGAAGATGAGATGATAGTAGAGGTAAAATGATTATTAAAATGAGATATTATATCTGTGTTAAATATTTCACTTTACAGATTATGCATAAATAAGCATTTACCTCAATTTTTTTTTATAATTCTTAATAATGATGAACTCACCAACTAAGGCAAGGCATGCACTGTCAAAAGTTTATTAGTTTACACTAAATTATTGTAAAACTTTATGATTGCAGGATTAAGTGTACCTTTATCCTTTTTTGCAGGATGAAGATAATGAGTTTGAACACTTCCAAGACCCAGAGGAATTTGAAGGGTTCCAAGATGCACCGAGAACGGTTGAGCAACCGAAAATTATGATTTCAAAGGTAGTTATCTAAAGTTTAATGTGTTACTGAGTTTATTAATTTTTTACAGGAAATCCGTTTAGTTGTTATCTGTTTGTATTATAATGGCTACAAATATCTAATGGATTGCTTATAAAAAATAGATTAAAAATATTACCTACTTTTATATCAATGTGATGTCAACAGCTAAGTCAATAAATCAATTTAATTAATTTTAATTTTCTCAATAAATAAATTAAACAAGAAGGTTGAATATGTTTGTATTTTGCATGTTTGTATTTATTACTGTGTAAATTATGTAGTTTATTTTGATTCCTTTTTCTCCAAGGTTCCTATAAGAGTAAAACCCAGGTGGGACTCCTATTGGTTAGAGGCAATATTGATCTGTGGTCTCGTGGCGTACGCCTGCAACTACATCATCGGTCGCTCGAGAAACACTTCCATAGCTATCAACTTCTTCAAAATGCACAAGCCGCTGTTGGAAGAGAATTTCACACTTGTTGGTAAGTTTTTGTGGATGTTCCTAAATAAAGCCGATAGCTTAGTCTTGTGCTGTAGTAAAAATAGACAAAAGTCTTAGATAAGAAGCAAATATTTTAATTTGTCCTCTATATTGTGTATATGATGTTACAGTAACATCAATTGTCAAAATTTTCAATTACTCTTATTTTAATGTATTTATGTGCACGCGGGCGATCATAAATGTACCAGCAGGCCTGCTTATATCAACAGTCATTTTTGAACCCCCTAATCTTTAACTGGCCATTACTGTACTGACTTGTATGTCGGTGTCTGCGTGCGGCAGGCGAGTCGGGCGCGGACGTGGTGTGCGGCGAGGGCGAGCGCGGCTGGCGGCGCGAGGCGGAGCACTGCTTCACCATGTGGTGCAGCGGCCGCCAGTGCTGCGAGGGGATGCTGCTCACGCTCAAGCTCATCAAGGTCGGTGTGACGTGTGTGTGTGTGTGTGTGTGTGTGTGTGTGTGTGTGTGTGTGTCTGCGTGCGGCAGGCGAGTCGGGCGCGGACGTGGTGTGCGGCGAGGGCGAGCGCGGCTGGCGGCGCGAGGCGGAGCACTGCTTCACCATGTGGTGCAGCGGCCGCCAGTGCTGCGAGGGGATGCTGCTCACGCTCAAGCTCATCAAGGTCGGTGTGACGTGTGTGTGTGTGTGTGTGTGTGTGTGTGTGTGTGTGTGTGTGTGTGTGTGCGGCAGGAAGTCGGGCGCGGACGTGGTGTGCGGCGAGGGCGAGCGCGGCTGGCGGCGCGAGGCGGAGCACTGCTTCACCATGTGGTGCAGCGGCCGCCAGTGCTGCGAGGGGATGCTGCTCACGCTCAAGCTCATCAAGGTCGGTGTGACGTGTGTGTGTGTGTGTGTGTGTGTGTGTGTCTGCGTGCGGCAGGCGAGTCGGGCGCGGACGTGGTGTGCGGCGAGGGCGAGCGCGGCTGGCGGCGCGAGGCGGAGCACTGCTTCACCATGTGGTGCAGCGGCCGCCAGTGCTGCGAGGGGATGCTGCTCACGCTCAAGCTCATCAAGGTCAGTACTGAATGTATAGTATAACAATATTGTTAGTGGTGTTTTCAACTGACTTCCAAAAAATGAGGTTCTCATTCTCAATTCGACTGTATTGTTTAAGGGCGTTACAAGACTAATCGATCGATCGTCAATCGACGACATCGATCGATGGTGGAATCGACTAGTCGACGCCGATAGATAGTTTTTATAAAGAACAATCGATGGATCGACGTCGATTAGTCGATTCCACCATTGATCGATGCCGTATCGACTATCGATCGATTGGTCTGGTAAAACCGTGATAACTTTTTATGGGAGGGTAAACCGCTTCGTTACGTAACGCGTTACGGCGCCGTTCTTTCTGGCTTCCCTTTCTCTCACGCATACAGCAGCAGAAGGTAGGTTCCTCCACTCCCACTCTAACCCACAGCACTGGCCGATTTTCGGACAGACACATTTAAGTTAGCCTAATCTTTTCTCAAGTTAAACAATTTCAATATTAAATATATTTTTTAATTTACTTCCAGCGTCAAGACCTAATCCACGTGTTGCTGGGAGCAGTACGACCTACCCCAGACACGTTGCAAATCAGAGTGGAGCTGGGTAAAGACGACAGCGACCCGTTTGTACTGTGCGTCGCGCAGAAAAAGATCGCCGCGCGCCTCGCTAAGGAGATGCAGGATTTGGTATGGAAATACTGTATTAACTGGTAGTTGTTAAGGTGCAATTTTCGCAGAAGATTAAGCTACAAGTACAAACTAAATGTAATAATAATCTATTTTGCTATAATCTGCGAGCAATAAGTATGATAATGTACACTTATATGCAAATAGCTGCTGCGTGCGTTATAGGAACATGCAATAGAAACAAACTGCATGTTCCTATGTCGGTGCGAGGAAGTTATTGATCTCATGTTTGTTTAGAAGTGTTATAAGTTTCGCTTGTGTTTCTGTCTGTCCACATAATATCGAAGCTCTCGAACGGACGGACCGAACTAGATGTGGTTTTTATAAGAAAGTTGACTTCGATCAGATCACCTTACTTGGTCCTTCGAGCTAGTTTTCAATTTTATATTCACAGTCATTTTAACTAACAACGTCCCTTATCACATTCCCAGAGCGTGTTCTGCCCGGAGCGGCGGCCGGGCGACAAGCACAACCTGCCGGCGGCGCTGGCCGTGCTGTCCGAGTCGGCGGAGGCCACGGCCGGCTTCCTGGACGCGCGGGTCACCGCCGCGCTCGCCCAGTACCACAGACACGTGCAGTACATACACGTCAGCGACCGGTACTGCGGGCCCAAGCAGATGGAGTGAGTACAAGGCTTGATAGATAACGGGCCACCTATAAAAACCGTCCGCGTACAGTAAGGTCGTTATAACTCGACCGCTCTGAACTTCGTTTTCCGAGATGTTTGCGCAGGTACAGTAACTGAACAATCAAAACACGGCGGCCATGACAATGTTTTCGAGATGTGCTGCTCCGTATTGGCGTACCTATCCTACTGCTTAAAATCGACATCTGCGCAGCCAATTGTAGCTACATTCACAGGGGCCAAGCTATAATGACCTTACTGTAAATAAGATCCCATCTTAACTATTTTATCTGTTTACTAACGAACTACCTAGAAATAAAGTCAAAATTATTTCATACTTACGATCATTTGTGACGAGAAAATAAGAGCTAAATTTTGACTTTTACTAACCTATTTCCGAATAAGGCTACTAAGGGAATACGGGTTTGGTTTACAATAAAATAAAACCATTACGTGCAGACAGCAGGGTTTACTAGTTTATTTACAACCGTTTACAACCGTTTAAAACCGTTTGTCCGCAGAGAGCAGGCAGCGACGAAGCCGCCGGACACGGAGCGCGTGATGCTGGTGAGCCTGGCGCTGGGCGCGGACAGCGGGGAGCTGCGCCCGCTGCTGCTGCTCGTCTTCTACATGATGGACAAGCTGCGCCGGCTGCGGCTCAGCAAGGAGGTCGGTAGCTACAGGACGGTCAGGGTTGTCGCTCGCTGCGCGTGATGCTGGTGAGCCTGGCGCTGGGCGCGGACAGCGGGGAGCTGCGCCCGCTGCTGCTGCTCGTCTTCTACATGATGGACAAGCTGCGCCGGCTGCGGCTCAGCAAGGAGGTCGGTAGCTACAGGACGGTCAGGGTTGTCGCTCGCTGCGCGTGATGCTGGTGAGCCTGGCGCTGGGCGCGGACAGCGGGGAGCTGCGCCCGCTGCTGCTGCTCGTCTTCTACATGATGGACAAGCTGCGCCGGCTGCGGCTCAGCAAGGAGGTCGGTTAGCAAGATAGCTTGGGGGCCATCCATAAATTACGTTCCAGGTTTTGGGGGAAGGAAGTGTCGATAAAGTGTGACAAGGAGATGGAAAAGGTCGTATCTTTCGCAGTGTCCCAACTTGTAAAATAGTGATGTCACACTAGGAGGGAGAGAGGGGTCTCATAAATGTGACCAGTTGTGACAAGGACGGGGAAGGGGGTCAAAGATCAGGAAGTTTGTGTAATGTTTTTTGGATGGCCCCTTGCCTAATTAGATTTAGCCTTGATGACCTTTAGGAACTTGTCTAGGCTAGTACCGTTAGTAGTATTATTGGTAAACGTTTTTTAATTTGGAAGCAGTGTTCGATTCATAAGCAATACAAGCCTATAATGAATTAGGGTTGATACTATGTTTTTTTACAATGTTTAGAACCTTTTTAGCAGAATCAAGTTGGCTTGTTTGTGCACTGTGAAACAATATTTTTGTTAAGTTTTGTTAAAGCTACCTACATTATAATGTATATCGGTTTGTGCGCAGGCGCTGGCCAAGTGCGAGAAGCGTCGCCAGAAGGTGGCGGAGGCGTGGCTGCGCGGCGCGCACGCCGTCCGCGCCGAGCAGGCCGCGCAGCGCCGCGAGGAGAAACGGAAACAGGAGAAGGAACGCATCTTGGCTGTACGTGTCACTATATATATATGTTTTTAGAGATCTATCGTGTGCTTAAAGCAAAAATAATGTATATTTAACACTTCTGGTATTGAGTGAATGACTGACTGACAGACACACAGCTGAAACTACTGAATGTAAGAAGCTGGAATTTCGCATGTATGGTAGTGTGTGGTGGGAGCACATGAAGAGAGCATTTATGGAAATTCCTCCCTTAAGGGAATATGAAAGGAATAACTGATAATAAATTTATTTCCTCGATTGACTGATTTGAAATTTTGTGTTTGTTTGTTTTTTAGGGTTCCGTACCCAAAGGGTAAAACGGGACCCTATTGCCTATTGCTGAGACTTAGCTGTCACCAGGCTGTATCTCATGAACCGTAATAGTTACACAGTTGAAATTTTCACAGATGTATTTCTGTTGCCGCTACAACAGCAAATACTAAAAAACAGAACAAAATAAATATTTAAGTGGGCGCCCATACTAAATATTGTTCGACGCCTCAGCGATAGATTAGTTACCTTTCGTTCCAAGAGATGGCGTTGTGCGTAATATGTGGCTACAATAAAACAATAAAATATTTAAGTGAGACTTTCATACAAGACAACAGAACTGCATCATTTTCTTCCAATACGTGTTATTGCAACACTTTATTACTGGTAATAAAAATTAGAAATTCGTAAAAATTCTATTTTGCCATTTTAATATGTAGTTATTATGTTAGTAATTAATTTTTGAAATTATTTTAGGAGGACGATCCCGAGAAACAACGCCGTTGGGAGCTGAAGGAACAAAAACGTCAACAAAAACGCAAGAATCCCAAAATGAAACAACTGAAAGTGAAAGCTCTTTGATTGTCGTGGTTGGGGATCGTGTGGCAGAGCGGACTGTGCCATCCCCAGAAATGATTTGAGAGTAATTAATATCTTGAGATCAGAAATGTCCGAGTTACTTGCAATAAATTGTTCAGATTCTAAAATTTTAGGTCCTTTTCCGTTTGCTGCCATAGTCAAGATTTATTTATTTTTGCATGCTGGTACCCATAGACAATAAATATTTTTTTGTTACTTAAATCTCTATGCAAAATGATTGTTGTATCAATAGTGCTGGACTCAGGCCTAAATTGAATTTTATGAGTTTGTTATTTCCTAATAAGTGTTAATTAAATTATACTCTATGAATCCGAATAAACACAGTTCCAAAAATTAAACTTTCGTTTTAATTATAAAACGTTCAAACAAACATTATTATATCAACTATTTTCACTTACTTCACTGTGATCTTAACAGTTTTTTGCCACAATATGAGCGGAAAACTAGACTTTAACTTCACAGCGTAGAACTAGACTTTAATACATGCTTAAACGCCCAAATACAAAACCAACCCCGAGATAATACAAATGCTTCTGCTAAGATACTTTGCTTTACCATTACTGCCCCAATACTACGGGGCCGCATACAAATAGTAATATAAAGTGGAATGTAGTAAGTAATTTTTATTATAATAAAACTAAATTAGGTTTGGAAGAAATCAAAGCAAAATTGTTATTCGTCAATTAAATAGGAAAAATCATGCAATGCATTAAAGTTGCACGAATATCAAGGAATGGCTGAGTTGTGTTATAAGTGTGAGATAAAAAAATGTACCTACATCAATAACTTTTACAATAGATTTTTCTAACCAGGCAAAGCTAAGGCGGGTAGCTTGTAAGTGGAAATAACTTACACACATGTCAAAGCAAATTTTATTTCAAATATTTGTTATTAAATAAGAAAAGATAACAAAATTTGTTAACAAACAATAAGTAACTACATCTAAGTCACAAAAGCAGAAATATAGTCGATAAAAGTATTTGAATGTGTTACTAAAATAATACATGAAGATGAGATCTACATTGTCTTATAACATTAACAACACTGTGCAACATAACACTAATTTGAAATGGTAACACCACATGTTCAATATGAAAATAAATTAAAAGAATCTACCTAAATTTAATGGAAGCCATCACAAAAAATAAGCATCTGTGACTTAGAACACAATAAAAATTTGATCTCAACATTTTCTATGCTGTATTTATTATTCATAGGTAACTAAACTTTGCCTAGTTCCTATAACCATTATGTGTTGTACCAAATTGTCCTAAAAATTACAATCTCACTGCTTTACGAACAATCATTAATGAACATAGGAACCAGACTAATTCCCAGAGTCACCAACATTCACTACTAAACAATTATCTATGATACCAAAAATTAGGTACCTTTATTTGTACACATGATAATTTTGAGCAATTCCTTTAACACTTTGTTATTTCAGCTCTGTATGGACACAGTCTTTTTGTTTTAATTTCTATGAGAAATAATTATTACTATAAAAGGATAGTTGTCCTCTCCAACTTGGCATTTACCATACAATTCACAATACTATATCATGGCACTGTTATCTTTTATCTGTTTTTAACATTGGGCATTAGGGGCTCAAGTTGTCTAAGTGATAGTTTGATAAGCTTTGTTTACCAAATAAGTCAAACTATAGAGATGTATGGCAAATTAAATTTGTTTTGATGACTTGGGCCCCGTGTTAACACAATATTAGGACAGATATGTAGATATAAGATACATTTAATATCATAAACTATCAACTACTTGCCAAAGTTCAGAGAGTACAGCTCTTTCCGTACCATGTTATGGAAAACTTAGTCTCGCACATGTTACTTAAACCTGGTGTCAATACAGAGCTTGTAGTTAGTGCTAAATAGCTTACTCAATAACATTAGAACAAAAGTTCTTATTTAATACAAAGGGAATTGACTGAAGTTAGTAGTCTCAATAACCATATTGACTGTTTCACACAACAATGGGCCTAATGATGATGTGATGTATAATATTACCATTAAGATATTTTGAAAGGAAATTTTTACCAAGCCACAGTGAGATAATTTCACAGAATGTATAGTTCGACTTTTTCATTGAGTATACAAAAGAATTTTAATTAAATTCTACTGTTAAAATTGATTAATACTTTGAACCCAAACTGAAAAGGCACTATTTGTTTGCTGCAACATTTTTTTTCTGTAAAGTGGTTATTTAACTAGTTATTAAAATGCACACAACACATCTATTTAGCTTTAGGCTCTAGACAGACGAACCGCATTTCAACTGCAATCCAACCGCAAATTGCAGTTCAGGTGCAGTTTGAATGCAGTTGACACGACTGCAATAGAACTGCAAACCAAACGCGCAACCAAACCAAACCAAACTGCAATTGGACTGCGCGTTTGGTTTGCATGTACTATTGCAGTCGTGTCAACTGCATTCAAACTGCACCTGAACTGCAATTTGCCGTTGGATTGCAGTTGAAATGCGGTTCGTCTCTCTAGAGCCTAAAACATGCTAATTTTTATCTCATAATCTAAGTTACAGATAGAATTAGAATATTATTGCATTGTAGTACTTTTGTCTTAATCCTTAATTTGTTGTTGTTCTGCATCTTTTTATACGAGTATAATTGGTTAAATCACCACTTACCAAAATAAAATGATATTGCAGCAAATAAATAATATTCCAATAGTACATATTTCAATATTGAAATTTAGTTGTTTAGCCATAATTGCTATCTCAAATGTCTGATGAGTAGGATTGTCATCAGTCCCATGTTGCCTCAAGTTTTTACTGTTTGGGGTTGAAAACTTATCTGGATGGACTCTGTTAGCAATCTACAAAAATATTAAAATTTATTGTAACATCTGCAATGAAGATTCTTAAATCTGGATAATTGGTTCTTATTCTGCATAAGTATTTTGACATCCCTAACCATGAAACAATAATTAGCTTTATGATTGAGATTTTCATTAACAATTTACATAATCATTTAATTTTAACATAGAATACACATCATGCAAAATTAACGACATAGAAGAACTAGGAACATTTAATTTTACAATCAATATTTCTACATCCACACTATCAATAATACGAGTACACAGAAAACATCTGTCCAATGTCACCACAAAATACTCAACGGTTGCCTTTGCCTCCTACAAATATTACTAATTATTGACCGACTGCATCGCAACATTATCAAACACTTATAAATAATTTTGACGTTTTTGATGCAGACTCACTGGTGTGATGATGAACTATGGAAAAGTAAATGTCAACCCTTTCTTTCCCAAGACTGAGGACGACACTTAACGTCACCATATAAATTTCAAAGTGACTCGGAGGGTGAGATGTTCTGAGATTTTATGTGTCATTCATCCACTTGTAATTTTTGAATTCTAGTTGACACACAGTCCATTTCAGGTGAGGTCTCAGGCTTGGGAGCCGAATCGACCAGTAGGTTGAGATTTTCAAGGGACTGGCAGCGTTTGGTGGGTGTTTTTACGGTGTCGAATACATCGCGCGCGCAACCACTAGTCGACGGCTCTAATATACTGTATTTAATCTCACAGCCGTCGTTCACATCACTACCGATCACGTCCGAGTTCTCACTCTTAGTTCTGTGCCTCACAGGCAAAACGTAGGGACAGAGCCTGCTCCTGTTCATACTTCGTTTCATACAATACCCCACGGTAACGTTCGAAACGTATCTAGTGTTGAGGCGCATCACGCCGTAACTCGACTTAGATTCCCGTAGGTATTCACGCCTCGCTTCTGTTATTGCACTCAACATACCTAAGTCGTGCAAGGCTTTATCCAAGTTATCCAGATTCATGTGATGGCGAGACGTCTGTAAACAACGCAAATAAGGGGCTTATCAAAACTGTGAAGTTAAAAACGCAAGCGTTTACTAAATTCAGACACTACGTACACTTTTTCCAAATTCATTGCATTTCATTATGATCAGATTTTGGATTTTACAATATTATATTGATGTAAGCAAAAACCGTGTGAAAATAAACATCACAAAAAAGTCATAATAATCGATGACATGACATGTAACTATAAATGTTGCCAATTTTTAAAATTATGTATTGCGTATAAAATTAGAGTTATATCTGTGCCTTAGCGCGATTATTAACGCGTTAAAGTACAGTCGAAGCCATAGAGTTATAAAATTCTATATTCGTACTGATCGAAGATTTTAACATTACAGTTTTAATATTAAATTTTGTTTCGATTAAAAAATGCATTTTGTTGTTTTCCACAAACATAATAACTTCAGATAATCAGATAATATTATAATATATTATGTTTATGTTGAAACCTTTAATGATGTGTTATAAATAAACAATGATAAAAGAAGTAAAATTTTTCTTCATTGAATAAAATTAAAAAAATAATTGAATTGTGACATTACGTCAAGAGCAGAAACATTTCAAAATTTATGCAAATTTTAAATAACTTTAATATAACGATATGTCTGAAATATTAAAAGAATGGCTTACACAACGTCTGCAACGTACCGTCAAATGGGAAGCGGAAGAATTTGGCGATGTGATGAAGAATGGTTATATCATAGCAGAAGTTCTTCGAAGTTATCATATTATTAACGACGAAAAGTTTTTTGTTATTCGAACGGGTAATAACAAAGACGATATAAAAAATAACTGGAGGGTTCTAGCTATATGGCTGCGAGAAGTCGACATACATCTGAATGATTCTGACCTTAATAATGCGATGGAAGGAAGAAGTTCAGCTCTGTTGAGGTTATTCTATCAACTATTTCTTCATTTAGATAAAAAAGATAGAACAGATTTTATAAAACATGAAAGAAAAATGGTTTCGCGCCTCGTGGAAAAGATGGCAACAAGGTTCAAAGTTGATACAGTGCCCGAAGAAGAGAAACCACTTGTTGATGACCTTGCAAAACCATTATTAGACGAAAGACATTTTATAGAATGGCAAAGAAAAAAAGCGGAGCAGGTGAAAGAAACTTATGATTACATGAGGCACAGGTATTCTAAAATGCTAGCACGAATAAATGAATCCAAGACGCCCCTACAACCAAGTCCTCCATCTGTCAGAAAATTACTTCAAAAAGAAAAAAAGGATATGGACAAGTTTGCCTTGAAATATCCCTGCAAGTTTACCAACTATACTTATGAGGAACTTCTTAAATTAGATGAGAAGTCAGCAGAAAGAAGGAAGACCTTAGTGGATTCTGAGTGGGTAAATAATTATTTGAATAATCTTCATGTCAGAATGCATAAAAGATCTGATTCACAAGAATTCCAAAGGCAGATAAGTAACGCAGTTAGTAGTTCAATGTGGGATATGACTGTGGCTGAAGAGGAATGTAAACTAGATACAGAACTTGCAAAAAAAGTTATGAAATTATCACAGTTTGAAAAACAAATGTGTTCTCAAATCATGGAAACCAAGCAGCAAGCACGCAATCTAGTTAAAAATAGAATTCAGGGTGAAAAAGAATTTGCAGAGCAGAGAGCACAGCAATTTGATCAATATTTAGATAATGTTAAGGATGAAATTAACTTGGGATTAGCTGAAATTGACTTCGAAAAGAAAAGACAGAATATGCTGCATAAGAGATTATATGCAGAGAAAATGAAAAGAAAACGACAACATTATTATGAAATATGTTACGAGACCATGTTGTCAATAGTTGATTATGTTACAAAGTATGGTTATTTTAAGCGACTCATTGGTGACCATATTCCAGATCACTTTATACATGAATGGAAAATGTTATATTTTAAACAACAACCATTATTCGATATACTTGATCCTATGGAAAAATTAATACGAGGTAAAGAACAAGTAGAAGAAGAAGAAGAAGAGCATTCCTCACCTCAAGAAGAAGAAATTATCAGGCTTGAGTTAGATCGACAGGATGCTTTGAATAAGGGAGAATTTATAGAGTACAATGAGTATCGTTATCCATGGACTTTAGAGTATTTAATACCCAACTATGATCCTGAATGTGAAGAACGTAAATATGAGTACTTAGGCAATCGTATATTGGGGCATGTAGTTTATACCTTGCTTGAAATGAAATATCCATATCCTCCACCTAGGCCTCCTGCTGGTTTACCAAACTATTCAGCGAAAGCTATATTACGTGGCCTCCCAGATAGATCTATTACAGTTGCTATGCAGACATTATTAAAAACGCGAAAAATACATGTTGTTCGACTTGAGACAGCGATAAATTTTTGTCTGCGACAGTTTAAGCATGAAATGGTTGGATGTACTGATATTGAATTGTCATTTGATAAGTTTATGGCAGTTTCTCAGGATGAGGACGGAAAAGAACTGATAAGGTTAATGAAAGTCGAAGATGATATCTTAAATAAAAGTAATGAAACTAACTTTCTAGCAATATCGGGACCGATTCCTGCCAATGTTAAACAAACTCAAACACCTAAAACTATTCCAGAAGAAGAGATAACTTTATCTAATGGTGCAGAACTTGGTAGATATGCTTATGAAGCTTTGGGTTCTGGGGACTCATTAACTGACCACCTTATAGCAGCTGTGATTGTAGAGTACCTGAAAAACCAAGATGATATAGACGGTTTCGTAATTATTAACTACCCAAATTCCTACCGTCAAGCCCAAATACTTGAGGAAAAATTTTCAGGAAGAGAACCTCCCGATGAGGGGGATTTAGATGATTCAGATGATATATATTTAGAAGAAAATATTTCCAAGCACCGAAAGATAGAGAAAGATCCATATAAACATGTGAGAGTTTCTAAACTTGTAGCTGATCCTCATAAGAAAAAGATGGATAAACCCTTTGAAAGTTACTTTTCGTGTTATCTGAGACTGAAAGAAACAGAAGACATTCTACAAGAAATTGTAATTTGGGACTTAACACGTGAAAACTCTGAATTTATTGATCGATTTTACGCTGCCTTAGGCATAAATTATAGCATGTATTACGAAGTAATAGAGAAAGATCTTTTAGCACAAATCTGCAAGTATATAATAGGTGACTACTCTATGCCTCTAATGTCATGCGATAGACTATTTGGTGTCGGTGTTTTAAGTCTTTTAGATTTTCCTAGTTCTGATGATAAAAGAACTAAATCAAAAATTGTTAAGCCCGAGGTGTCCAATATAAGGTCCAAAGATAAATTAAGACGGAGTTCAAAAGTCAGCCGTCAAAGTATAAACAATGATCTAGAAATAATAAAGGAACCAGATTTGGTTGAAAGTGCCCTAAATGAAAATCTGTCTTTAGTAGAAAATGTATTGGAGGAAGAAATTGTAAGTACATCCACAATCAGTATTGAAGAAGAAAAAATACTAGCTGGAGAGGAAGATTGGGTCTACGGAGAACTACCTATTCCAGAAACCATTGGACCAGCACTGGCTACTTGTTGGGAAGAAATAGAAAAAAGTTATATTCATGACATGGAACAGCTGTTATTCGCTAAACGTTTACAAATGAATTGTGTGATACCATACACTAGATTTATAAGAGATAAAATGGAACAAATAATAACTTTACCTTCTTGTAAACAAGACCTAGTGAATTCATTTCAAAAAGACTATAATGATTTTGAAAACGACTGGCGAGACGTCCATTTGACAAAAAATGAATGGCATTGCAGAGTTAAGGAGTTACAAAATCGGTTGTATAGAATTTGTGATGAGAGAAAAATTAACTCTCAAAATCATTTACAGGCACTTATATGTGAAAATTGGACAATGGAAGAACTAACTACTATGGTGAACACGTATATTTCTTGTTTACAAACGGAATTAAATCGGTTAGTTTTTTTTTATAAAATACTATTGCTAGGTTACACATACCTACTTAAGTTACTTGTAGTAATGTGGAAAAGGAACCAGTATTAAAATTATTTTTTCTTTTTACAGAGCAGTTCTAACGTTTCAATCTCTGCACGATTTTTATTTTGCAATGATAAAGCGATCACCACCTAATGAAAGATTGTCTTCAAAAGAGTTATTTAAAATATTCAAAGAGTCTGATGAGACTTCGGGCAGTAAGAAGGGCGGTGAAGATAAATTATATCGGCAGTTGAAAAATGCTTTCCTTGATTTACAAATGAAAAATATTGCGATAGATTATAGTAATAATCCTTTTAATGCTGTAATAGAAAATAACGTCAAATTTACCCTCAAGGTAATTAAAGACATGAATGACTCATACAGATCTCTGATAAGTAGGGAATATAGTGAAATTGCTAAAATAACTCCAGCTGCAAAACGTAAAGATGAACTAATATCAGAAGAATCCATAAATTTCGAAGAAATTTTCAAAGAAAATGCCCTGAAATGCATTGAAGAATGGACCATGGGTATTAATGGTGAAATGTTTCGCGCATCACTACGCGTAATGGCTCTGCAATACAAATGTTACCGAGACATGAAATTATTTAATGATCAAATTTTTAAAACCTTTATAGACGTGCAAAATGATATTAATAACTATTATTTAAATGAAATTAAATCTGTTGATAGACTCTGTAAATACCTTCAAATGGCCGTCGAAGGAGGCAAGCGTATTCCGGAAAGTCTTCTACTTGAGAATGATACATTTATAATTGATCCCAATTTATTGCAATTTTCTCCACCAGAAACACCTTTGGAGGTTGGCAAAATAGAGGAAACAAGAGATTTTAAACTTTCTCAGTTAGCTAGGCTTAGATCACTTCTGAAAACAGTTGCACCAACAGGCATAGCATTGCAACAGGCATTTATCTATTCATTGCAAGATTTCATCTTCTACGGAAAAGAGTCTTGTGAGGGACCACTATTTCCAGATACTTGGAAACGTATTGATCCTGAACAAGTACCAAAACTAGTTTACCAAATTTTTGGCGATACCGTGTATATAGACTGGAGGGATTTCTTAATTTATTGTTTAGACATCAGAAGTCCTACGATAGATGAATTACTCCAAATACGAAAAGATTTTCGGTGTAAAGATCCTGATTCTGTGGAATTGATTTTAAGAGATGATTTTATCAATACTACATTTTGGTTTGAAGAAGATTTTGATTCTGATGATAAAAGGGAGCAGTTGAGAAACAATTTAATTAAGCATTTTTTATTCGAGTTGTTTGAAACATCAGAAGATGTAATTAATTATTCCGCATTTTTATTGGCTTTTTGCAAGAGCAGTAATCCCATCGAGGGTTTTGCATCAGCTCTATCAATGGCAGTAGGAAAGAAAATTTGTTACAATTTCGAAGAATGTGAGGATGTTATTTGTAAATTAATTGAGATGAAAAAATATAAGGACGAATGTTTGGCTTGTGCCCATAAGTGTACACAACAATTTTTGGATAAAGTTATAACTAATGTTATCAATACTTGTGAAGGTACAACAATAACCGAATTAGAATATGTTGAACCTGTGCCTGAACTAGATAAGAAGGGCAAGAAAGGGAAAGGTTCTACTAAAGCTAAGAAAATTGAGAGCACAATGAGCGCACGACTGCCAAAAACTCAAAAGAGTCAATTAAGTCGCAGCAAAATTACCCAATCAGCCACAGACGTAAAAACTACTTTCATATGTAGACCATGCGAGGAAGACACTGAGATTGTAGAAAACAAACCAGAAGTTAAAGATATAGTTGAAGAAGAACCTAAAAGCGAACCGCGAGCAGATCCTAATTTAGTGTACGCAGTCAGTCAGTCGGTTATTTGGAATGTAATAAAGATTTGTTTACCGTGGCATTTCCAATTATTGCCTGAAGAGAAGGTAACGCCGTATGTTGAACAAGTAAAGAGTATAATGAAACGGCTTGAAGTAGATACAGAGAATAAAGATATTTACGTAGCCAAGTTTGTCGCAGATCCATTTATATGCAAAATTTTGCACAAGGTAAAGAAATTTGAAGCGATTAATTTAGCTGTGGAAATTCAGAATCTATGATTAAATAATAATAATATGACTAAAAATGGGAAGGCGTGGAAGGTAAGGGTATTCATGTTTTTTGTTACTTAAATCGACATTATGTAATTATTTTTTGAAATAAATAATAACGTAACCTCAATTTTGTGAGTATAAATTATTGACATTTAATTTGTAGCTATAGATTTTAATATAACCTTAATATACAGTTATGTTGTAGGGGTTTACATCTGCCACTATGTGAACGAACAACTTCTTTTTCGTAGCGTTGACAAGGCTGTATTCGATAGTTGAGAGACCTTCTTTTCTAAAACGACTCTTAGCGTAGCTCAATAAGTAATACCTGAAAATGAAATAAAAATGAGAAGTAAGAAAGAGATTACACATCTTGCACCATAGAGATAGGAATATACCTACTCTTGCACAGAATCCTTTTATGGAAATTGTAACAGCTCATTGACATTATCATTGTCAAGATAATAAATATTTTTTATTAATTAAGTATATTAATGCTTGACTACAAGCAGGTACAATCCCACCTGTTGGTAAGTGACGAGTGACGACGTATTCTTGAATGGTAAAGTGTACTAACTGAATAGTCTATTTATTTACTCTCGATTTGAAAACACCAGCATTTTTATAATCGAAAGAAACGCCTCTGTATTTGTGACTAAAGTTATAATGAGAATAACCATCATTCGATGTTCAAAAGCACATACAAACCGCATAAACCAATACGCTCGCATCAATCTCAGAAACGAACTTCATTTCTCGTAGTAAGTACTGTAACGTATCAATAAAACACTGTTTATCGTTACTATTCCGTGATTGTAATGTAGACGGAACACCAAACACGTCTGCACGCGGTCACGGTCTGTGAGCGAGTGACATTGACATCGTCGGGTTGCGCATACACTACATCCCTCGTTTATTTTAGATTTTTTGAAGATTACAATTAAATCATAATATTACATTTTCTTACTTATTTAAAATACAAGTTAACATGTAAACCAAGTTAAACGTAAATAATTTAATGTAATATATGTACATTATAAATTCAAAATTATCATTAGTAGAATTTTATCAACCACAGTCCATGAATCATAAACTTTTCAAATTAACTATATTTGGACGATATTCTTTCCCAGTATCATCGTTCTTAATATTAACATCGCCACAAGCTACAATAGTGACTGTATGTGTAGTGGGGTTATTGCTTTTCTTTTTAGGTCTCCATCCCCTTTCCCTTTTCTTTCATTCGACCATTTTATAACCCATTCTTCATCAGCAGAGGATGATGGTGTCGACCTCTCGTTTTCCAATCACCAACCCGGCCATCAATCACGGTGCCTGCCTCAGGCACTCTGGGAGTCCATATGCAATAATAAAACACGAAATATTAATAGGTGATTAGGATATCAACATAAATGGAAATTTAATAATACACGTCTTGCATAAATGTTTTTGATGTTAGTGAAGCCGCCTGCACTTTCAAAGATGCTATCCTCTTTTAAGTGTTCCAGGTTTGCCTTATACTTATACCGTAGGTAGTTTTGCTGCCTAAAGAGCATAGCATAGCTTCACTTAAGCGTAACAAGTTCTACCCGTACATCCATCATTATGTAAGACGTCAAAGGTTGTAAGTTTGAAGCAATTAAAATAACAGTGTAGTAAATAAAATTCACGTGCACAAAATTAACTGTTTTTGTATTTTACTAACCACATCCAAATCCCTTTATACTAAACGATTTATTTATGAATTATTTTTATTTTATTAAAAAGCGATTTCAGAAAACTACTGTGACGTATTAGGTATATCACTTTTAATGCAATATGCCTGTCTGATTTTATCCTCTTACGCATTTGAAAGCAAGTAGCGTAAAGTTATTTTGCCAATAGCTAATGACACAAGAAATAAAATAAACTGAACAATACGGGTCACCTGGGATACGAGGTTATAACATCAATCCATAATGCTAGAGAGGTTACCAGTGCTTCACTCGACAGCGTTAACAAACGTATTTCAGGACTCGCGCAGGCGCAGCCGTCGGTTATGTTACACCCAACGCGCAGGTTATATCGCTGCCTTACTTCACCATCGCCGCCGTTTCATAGGAATGACTCGTACGTCTTCAAAACTTTACTAGAACAACAGATCGAGATGCGCGTTGCATCGCAATGCGTGAGATGACCTCAAAACAACACGTCACAGTAAATAGAAGTAACGAAAATTATAATGTGTTTCACTTTTAAAACAAATTTAACCAATAAACTATAAATAAACGACCTCTTTATCAATAGAACTTGACCGTCGTGGCATAATTTAAGCCAATCATCAAAATGCGAATTGTTCCACCATAAATGATAATAAATAAACATACCATACTCGCTGTTCTACTTTAAAATCCTTACATATTACCTAAGTTGTGTTCAAACTTGCCATTTACATGAAAATCCTTAAATTTCTCCATGAAGTAGTGATTACACCTCTTTACTATTTGTGGATCACAGTAACCTAAAATGATCTGAAAACCTTAAATAATTTAACCAGCAGAGGGACGTAAGGTTAGAACACTCTTCTGATGTAAGCAACTCCATAATATACCATAACAATATGTTCTATAGCACGGGGTACCTATAATGGTAATTACTAGATGAATTGACTACCTCGACTTGTCACTGAGTGGAATGATATCGAGCCATAGCTCTCGCACCATTTATAGCCAGACCTATAGGGCACTTTCCCCTCCCAACATTTACCAGTTCTTGTCTTAGTTCTCGATGGTGATAATAATAGATGGCGTTAAACAATATTAAAGGTTGTCAACAAACTATCGCGGTACTTAACTGTTTTATCCACCCAGACTGAATACCGCTAACACTTCAAATTATTATTTTGGAAAATAAGACATTTCTTTTAGTTAGTCAACTTTTATTGACTTTATTGTTCTGTATAATAAAAAATCTAGAAAATTAAATACAAAGAAATAAATGTCAGTCATTAGCCAAAAGTCTGTCTTAATAGGTCAGGGTTTAATATCGTCCCCTGGGTTTAATACCTATGCTATTCCTTAACGAAAAGAAGCAACTAAAGTGTGTTTTATTCACTATTTATTTGTTTTGCGCTACCAACGGAAAGTACACAACATAAGTAATACAATTATATCTAAATAATAAATTATTACCTATGTGCCTTTCTACTTAGAGGTAGTTACGACTTATAAAGTTTATTATAAAGTGATTAAAGACATAAACAGTGCAAAACCAGGCCACCATTGACCATTTCAACATCTGATGATATGACTTGACGTCAACTATGCACTCCTTAACTCAGAGGAGCATTAAAGTTAGGCGGATTAAAGTATGTCTACAAGATATTGGTCTTTTCCTTTTAAAACATTGCGCACCCTTGTACCTACACCCAGTTCATCGTTGACCATTTCAGGATCTGGTGAAGTCTTTTGGAGTCAAAACATACAATTCAGTAACCCAAAAGAGAAGTTGAATCGTGTTTATAATGTATTGGTTGTTGGTACTGTTAATATACAGTTGATAAGTATAGTAAAATCAATCCAGCAACGATCATCTCACTTTCGTGTGATCCATACTAATATTATAAATGTGAAAGTGTGTTTGTTTGTTTGTGGCTCTTTCCCGTCGCAACATGGCCATTATATGGTATGGTTTATGTGTGAGGGGATAGTAAGGAGGGTGGAGAGTGACATATGCTACTTTTTACCGCGGAAAACATCTCATTTCCATGGGAAGATCGATGTTTTGTTAGTTGCTAGATATTTAGTTTTGGATGTTATTAATAGGTGGCGTTAGCAAAATTGATTTGCAAGTTCTGAATCACGCTATCACATGTAATTTACTTAATACTACATGTAATTTACTTATTTCATAGGCAAATGTTATACCTGATGTTGCAGTATATCATATAATAGGCCACTATTTAGCCGAGATTCCCACGGGAGCGGGACCCACGCGACTGTTACCTACCTTCGGGTCCCGAAGCGAAGCGCGGGCGGTTCTCTAGTATAAATAAGTATGTTTTTACACATAATTGTTTACTTAACTTTTAAACGGATTGTTTACGAGTCTCAATTGTGCTACATTGTTTTATATAATACACAATAAAATCTTTAAATCTTCGAATAATTGTAATAAGGTATTGGTTGATGTTAAGATGCGACTCCACCAGTGTACGACACAGTTCACGCTGGTCGACTCATGCGGCCAAACCATAACAAATTGTGTTCGAACATTTTAGAATTGTTCGCGCACATCTGTGAGTACACTTTTTCCACTACATATGTTGGTGAAATCGTACCATTAATATTGACGTAATAACAACAATCCGTCTTTAACAAGACCACGACTGAAACGCGAGGGTAACAACAGCTTTTTAGAGCGTGTGTATAGTTGCCGATGGGTAACAGGGGACAGCGCAGTTGTAGGCAAATTTATTTTGGAATACAAGTTCTGCAAGCAAAGCTGCGGGTAAATACTAGTCTTTCATAAATTCGACTTTGTTTCGGAGCAAAGTAACTATTTAATTTATTTAAAGTTTCAAATGCCCTCTTCCATTTTACCCTACAAGTGCCGACAAATAATAATAATAAATAATAAATAAACGCTAACACACTCATACCCCCGCAGTAGGTTACTATGTACCTGTGTCGTGAGTGGCATGGACTACACATATATAACACATTACAATTACATCCATGACCCGAGTACAAATATTTATTTGCCACACAAATATCTGCCCCGGCCGGGAATCGAACCCCGGACCCCTCACGTCGCAGGCAGGGTTGCTACCAACGAGGCTACAGGGTCGTCAAATGTCGGATCACCTTCGCCTCCATGACCCGAGTACAAATATTTATCTGCCCGGCCGGGAATCGAACCCGGGACCCCTCACGTCGCAGGCAGGGTCGCTACCAACTAGGCTACAGGGTCGTCAAATGTCGGATCACCGTACTATTTTTTGTGTGGCTCTTTACATATGTAACAGTCACATGACTGCATAGCCTTTTTGACGAGATTGTCTCGTACTACTTCTTGCGTGGCTCTTTACATAATGTAACAGTAACATGACTGCATAGCCTTTTTGGCGAGATCACGTCTCGTACTACTTTTTTTGACGAGATTGTCTCGTACTAATTTTTGTGTGGCTCTTTACATAATGTAACAGTAACACGACTGCATAGCCTTTTTGACGAGATTTTCTCGTACTACTTTTTGTGTGGCTCTTTACATAATGTAACAGTAACACGACTGCATAGCCCTTTTGACGAGATTTTCTCGTACTACTTTTTGTGTGGCTCTTTACATAATGTAACAGTAACACGACTGCATAGCCTTTTTGACGAGATTTTCTCGTACTACTTTTTGTGTGGCTCTTTACATAATGTAACAGTAACACGACTGCATAGCCTTTTTGACGAGATTTTCTCGTACTACTTTTTGTGTGGATCTTTACATAATATAACAGTAACACGACTGCATAGCCTTTTGCGTAATTGTGCATGGGCCCTTTTGTTCGCCATGAACTTTTTCGTGGTTTAAAACCTTTTCTGTAATTACGACCTCGAGTACATTGTAGTGTCAATATGCAATCAATTACGTTTAAATAGAAGCAAACTAAAAACATAGTACTAAAATAGAGGGTACATATGAAAACTTCATACTAAAATATCTAAAAACAATTCCATTGGAATTAAAGTATTATTACATATTTTATTCTTCAATTGTATGGTTCAGTTTTATACTAAATTAGTATCAATTTAAGTATTATGAATGTATTAGTTATCTCAATTAATTAACTGATTTGTGTTCGCAAGTACCGTACGATATTGCACATCTGCACAATGTACCTAGGTTATGTAGTAGGTTTATACCTACGTTAAGCGTCGTAATTACAGCTCTTTTTGTATTTGCGTGGCCTTTATTTATTCAGATCTGTGCGTGGCCTTTAAACAGTCAAAGATTATGAATAAATTTGCTTAACCATAACAATTATTTACGTATCGTCTCACTTGATATAGATATTAATTAAAAAAATGGAATCTGTTTCTTAATGATTAAGTGATTTCATATGAAACTAAATTATACGTAAACAACTGTTTGCAGGTTATAACAATGTTACCTTCCTTCTTCTTTTTCCTTTTAGACAGGTATGTACTCAGTTTTATCCACGTCGCCACTTGTAACGTATCAATAAAACACTGTTTATCGTTACTATTCCGTGATTGTAATGTAGACGGAACACCAAACACGTCTGCACGCGGTCACGGTCTGTGAGCGAGTGACATTGACATCGTCGGGTTGCGCATACACTACAAGTACTACGAAGTAATTCTTTCATGGTTTAAACTGAAATTTTTCGATAACAAAGTAAATCTTTGCAAACGTCAGGAATAAGATTTCAGAAGCGTCGTAAATTGACGGCAGTCTTTCGAACAAAGAAAATAAATTTATTCTCGATGTGTGTGTTCCACTAAGCGGCCAATTTTTTTTTCTATAGAAAGAGTAGTTTTGAGCGTTTTGAGTGTTTTCAGCGGTGAGCGGTAGTTTTCTAACGCACGTACAAACTGATAAACCAATTGTCCAACACGTTCGCATCTATCTCAGAAACGAATAAAATTTATCTCTCAGCTCATAATTTTTTTTTGCCAGTTTGCGAATCACGTTGAAATTTTTAATAATTACAACCATTACCCGTACAAATCATAATAAATAGATACCTTCACATACCTATATATATTAGGGGTACTTTGATTGTGTGGCAGGACTGCATACCTTGCTATAGATTGGTTGTAACGAATCATCGGGTATCTCCTGGCTTGCAACCTAAAACAAAACATATGCATGCATGTTTAGTAAACCAGGCTATCTTTACTTAACACTTCGGTGCTTGTGTATGCTGAGAAACGGTTATTTATTTATTTTGAGGGAGTTACACACACCTACAGGGCATGGATAAGTGCAAGTTTGTACGCAGCTAACAAAAATAAAATTGTTGGCTTCAAATCATCATTGGTTCTTTACGGAGCTCTTTTTTACGGAGGAAATTGGAAGAGGGGTTATGGCCAAACCAAGAATCGGCCGTTTTTGTGCCATGGCTTAACGACTGCTGTCTAACGATAAGAATCGAGACTGTCGGCTTAACGTGCACTCCGAAGCACGGAAACGCTTAAGAATTAAGCTTAAGAACTAGCAGTGAACGAAGCCAGTGGTGACGAATGGAACAAGGGGACACATCTGACTACTGATTCCATCCATTGGAAGTGTATGTCGGCAAAGTTATATGAGAAACTGCCCCATGAATTAGTAGTCTATATAATCGCGCTCTAAATTGACAGTGTTCCTAATTACAGCTGGGAATATCATTAATGTTTCAAGAACTTCGCGTGTGCATCTGGATTGAGGGCCCATTTTTTTTTTCTTGGCGTAGCGAATTGAAATTGATAAGGGAATTACTTAAAATTAGTTAAAACTTAAAGCAAACACTCATAAATTTCTTAAACGTAAATTAAAGATGTTATGGGCAAATGTTTTGGGCCCTCAGTTCAGATGCCTACAGAAAGTGGCATGGTGTAAATCTCAGAAAGTACTACCTCTGTGTCAATAATTTTTATTCCTGAATTTAGTTAAGAATTTCTTAAAACGATTTATGTAATTCTCAACTGACTAGAGAACAACATTACAGATCTATCACACGTTTTACTTGGGCCCTCAATCCAGACGTTTATGAACTGAGGGCCCAGGCGAAACATAGGTTTAAAAGAAGAAATACACAAATTTTCCTTGAACACCGCCTAGATAACATCCCTATGAATTAGTAAAAAAAACAAATAGTGAAAAAAAAGTAACGGCTGAATCGTAAAACGGATTCGAATTTTCGGAAAACGTCTGATCTGAGGGCCCAATATTTTTGGCTTTATCGACTAGGTGCAACCTCTTACTTTGAAATAAATGAGCTGAAAAGTTGTAAGAAATTCTTAACTAAAATTCTACATACGGGTTTTTCTTCAAAATGCCATATTTTTATGAGAAAATTAACTTTACATTTTTAATAGGAAGAAATTTTGTAGGGTAACCATGATTCCAGAATAGGAAAATAACTAACTCAGTTTTGTAAAAATCTAATTACACTTCTGTGCTGTTATTTCTTAACCTTTACATTTTTAACTTCAAAAAAGAAGGAGGTTCTCAATTCGACCGTATAATTATATGCTTTTTTTATGTACGTTCAGCGATTATTTCTTCGTTTATGGGCCGATTTCGATAATTCTTTTTTTGTTGTAAAGTAGATATGCACAGTGGGGTCCCCTGATAAGGACACCAGGATCTGATGATGGCATCTCAGAGAAATCGAGGGGAACTTTCGAAAATTGTATGGATAACTAGTGTGTTTGTTCATGTTATCATAAGTAAATTAAAGCGCTACCATCTCATGAAAATCTGGAGTCGATCTGATGAAGCCGAAAGACAGTCGAGGGAACTCCTCAACAATTTACTGCAGTTATCTAGTGTTTGGGCTTGATTAATTTGTAGTGACGAGAACTTTACACTTACATGTTGAATTGAGCGCCATCTGGCGAGTAGTTTTTGAGTTATCTCTACTTATCAAGATTGAAGTCGGTTATTTTTTTGTAAAAAGCAATTATCAATATCAGCATTAGGAATTCCATACGACAGAATTCGTAACTACTAGCTGTTATTGGACAGTTACAAGGGACACAGGTATCGCTTTTTTAACCGACTTCAAAAAAGTTGAACCGATTTTGATGCGGTTTTCAGCGTAGTATTTTTCAGACTTAGGAGAAGGTTTTAGGCATGTTGTTTGGCTGAACCGATTTTGATACGGTTTTAAGTAAGATAAGTCCTAAGTCCTATTAATGGAGTAGAGTCTCCTGGAGCACAAATGACTATGGGTGTGCCCCAGGGATCGATATTAGGCTTACAAGTGATCCTATAGATGTTTCACATCAAAAACTAAATATTTTTTTTCTCTAACGTGGGGTTACTCAAGGCTCCTACATTTTAGTATCGTATGTAGGAGAGGTGTCCTCACACATTCCAACTTTTTTTAGTAAATTTCAGACATTGGGTTTCTATGACTATGGAGCTCAAATTCGAGACCACTGTGCGTCGCCACGGGCGAAGCGTCGCCCACGACAACAATTCGGTTTACAAGTGATCTTAATAGATGTTTCACATCAATAACAACATTTTTGTGCCTTACTATATATTCTCATTTGCAATGGGGTCCTCATATCGAAACCTTGTCGGGGAGACTAAGTTCTGCTGTCTACGCTGTTAAGAAAGGAAGACTCTTGACTAATGTAGAAACAGCAAGATTAGTTTATTTTAGCTACTTTCATAGTGTAATGTCCTGCTGTCTGGTCTGCTGTTGTGGGGCTCAGCTGCAGATATAGAATCAATATTCACATTACAGAAAAGAGCAGTACGTACCATTTACAGCCTCAGGCCAAGGGATTCACTCAGACAATTGTTTAAAGAAAGTAATATATTAACTGTAGTATCACAGTATATTTTAGATAATATTATGTATGTAAAAAATACTATGGCAGTTTCCTTAAAAAGAGCGATGTTCACAATATCAATACTAGGAATAAGGCTAAACTGGTAGCTCATTCATGGGTAGCTGTATTAAAATCTATAATAAAATTCCGTCACAATGGACAAAAATGCCATACTGTAAATTTAAAACTCATGTCAAAAGCATTCTTATGACGAAAGGTTATTACAAACTTGATGAATATGTTAATGATAAAACAGCTTGGACATGAGTTTCGTATTTTAGCCGTAATTAGTAGTAAGTGCAACTGTAACTGTGAGTAGAGAAAGAGAAAAAAATGACTCCTTGGGAGTTTCTTGCCGCTTCTTCTTCCAAAACCACTCACCGTAGGGATTTGTTGAAGTGATGGCGTAAAAACCTACTTCGAAGAAATAAATAATTTGAATTTGAATCTGAGAAGAGACCCGTGCTCAATAGTGGGCCATGGTGGACTGAGATGATGATGATGATTTAACGTGAATGATTTAATGCAATTATTATATTAAATAGTTAATTAACACGAATAATCACAATATTAAGAACCAATAAAAATATTTAAAGTGTATCAAATGACTCTTCTCGAAAATTGTTATGTAATGACGGCACAGCCATCTTGATGATTATTGGGGTAAAAGGAGTCGTCGAACTGAGCTATCTTTTTATTTTTATTATTTCGAATACGTCGTAATACTACATGGGTTGAATTGAGCGTCACTGTTGAAGTCGGTATTTTTTTAAAGTTACTGTTAAATGAGAACACATAGTTGCTGATAAATTTTATGTTCATGTAATTGTTAGAAGTAGTTTTAGTTCAAATAAATACTTACTTTTTTTCTTCTTAATGATGCGTTTTACTAAAACCCTTATTTAAATATCTTCCTTTATAACGTCTTTGACGAAATTAAATGAATATTGGTTATTAATGACTGTTTACATACAATCAAATGTTATAATTATTTATACACGCGATAGCGTGTAGCGATACCTGTGTCCCTTGTAACTGTCCAATAACAGCTAGTTACGAGTTCTGTCGTATGGAATTCCTAATGCTGATATTGAAAATGTAAAGGTTAAGAAATAACAGCACAGAAGTGTAATTAGATTTTTACAAAACTGAGTTAGTTATTTTCCTATTCTGGAATCATGGTTACCCTACAAAATTTCTTCCTATTAAAAATGTAAAGTTAATTTTCTCATAAAAATATGGCATTTTGAAGAAAAACCCGTATGTAGAATTTTAGTTAAGAATTTCTTACAACTTTTCAGCTCATTTATTTCAAAGTAAGAGGTTGCACCTAGTCGATAAAGCCAAAAATATTGGGCCCTCAGATCAGACGTTTTCCGAAAATTCGAATCCGTTTTACGATTCAGCCGTTACTTTTTTTCACTATTTGTTTTTTTTACTAATTCATAGGGATGTTATCTAGGCGGTGTTCAAGGAAAATTTGTGTATTTCTTCTTTTAAACCTATGTTTCGCCTGGGCCCTCAGTTCATAAACGTCTGGATTGAGGGCCCAAGTAAAACGTGTGATAGATCTGTAATGTTGTTCTCTAGTCAGTTGAGAATTACATAAATCGTTTTAAGAAATTCTTAACTAAATTCAGGAATAAAAATTATTGACACAGAGGTAGTACTTTCTGAGATTTACACCATGCCACTTTCTGTAGGCATCTGAACTGAGGGCCCAAAACATTTGCCCATAACATCTTTAATTTACGTTTAAGAAATTTATGAGTGTTTGCTTTAAGTTTTAACTAATTTTAAGTAATTCCCTTATCAATTTCAATTCGCTACGCCAAGAAAAAAAAAATGGGCCCTCAATCCAGATGCACACGAACTTCGCTTAATCATTTGCGAATGTCCGTCCTACATTGTGGGTTGCGTATTGGCGCGAATGTAGGTAAGCGATCGGCAGAATGTATTTTTAACTGACTTCAAAAAAGAAGGAGGTTCTCAATTTGACCGTATATATGCTTTTTTATGTTTGTTCAGCGAATTTTTCGTCGTTTATGGGCCGATTTTGATAATTCTTTTTTGTTGTAAAGTAGATATGCGCAGTGTGACACGCTGCTAAGGACATCAGGATCTGATGATGGCATCTTGGAGAAATCGAGGGGAACTTTCGAAAATTGTAGGGACTTTACTTGAGAACTTTACATCTAGGTACATGTTGAATTGAGCGCCATCTGGCGAGTAGTTTTTGAACTATCTCTGTTTATCGAGGTTGAAGTCGGTTTCTTGTTGTAATTTATGAAAGAAGTCACCTTTTAAACATATCGTCATCCTCAGCCCCCCAACCCCAGTACACGTTGGAGTATCCATTGGCAGCTTCAAACTGAGCTGGTGTCAGTGCAGTCACTCCACCGAACAACTTCCTATATGGATTTCTAAAATGTAACCGTAATGGAAATGTAAAAACATCTGTAATAAAGCAATTAGGTATACCTCTACTGCAAACAAATGTAAAGAGCAGGTTAAGCAGGCAGTTGTGAGATGAGAATATGTGATGAAGTGAGGTGTTTGGTGAGCTGGTGAGACGAGACGTGGGGTGGGGAAAGTTTAGAGGACATGAGAATGGTGACGGTGTGGGAGGTTAAATCGTTCATTTAAATCGTCATTCACATATTGATGATATTTTTCTTCCGTTTTTTGTAACTTTTTTGTTGTTGTGCTTAACCCGGTCGATCACTTAGACCTACTACATTTTGCATAAAAAACTTTACTTGTATCCGTAGGATTCAACTCCAGGAGACATGTGTGTCGGTGTCCTTGGACAGGAGTAGAGGATCCTCTCATCCAGAGGCAGCAGGTCCACGTCGTGGAATATAAAACAATGCCAGTTACCGAACCTCTGCGATTCCAAAAATCCGATGTTGTAAAGAGATCCTTTATTGAATTTCCCTGTTCCTGAAAACATTCTAGAATGTTAAGTCCGTATTTCGTATTCTACTGGTATGTTACAGTGTGTATTGTTTTGTCGTAATAACGTGTTGTTTTAGGTTAAATGAAAAAAAAAAACAATATACACGACTATAGTTATATCTGTGACGATGTAGATATGACAATATTGTAGAACGCAAAATTCGCGTCAAACTATTTTGTACCTAACATTTCTTCATGTTCTCAATAGTTATTGCGATAGAGGGCGTTGAGGGCGCAGTTGTTATCTAAATGAAGATGCGGGTAATGCAAGTCAAACGTGAACATTTGAGAATAGGGGAAGTCCGGGAGAGTTGAACCGCTTTTTTTTAAAGTATCATATTTTCTTAATAAGGAGGCTTAGTGATTCAATTATAATAATAAACGATAGCTTATTTATTTATGTTTACTTATGCCTATTTAGATTTTCCATATTATATTACTGAAATATGTTATACACATTTTAATAAAAAATGAGATATGATTCAACTCTCCCCACCCTATGGGACACTTGAACCGGGGTCTGGGGAGAGTTGAACACTGCTTTTTAAAGGTAGAAAATAAAAACATTTTACAGCTTAAATCACAAGATTATTAACCAAAAGATTACAAAACGAAATGACTAACGAAACACAGTTACACACTCTTCTCATAAGGAAAAATAAACGATACTTCAACATACTTTTAAGCATTTCATAGGCATCATAATTATTAAACATTTTATTAATAAAATTAAATATTTAACGTTTCTCTAATCAAACTTCTTACTCTTTCTTGATATTTCTTACCATTTTGTTCCAATTATATACTTATTCTCATCATTTAGTATCATTAATTCGCCTTAATTAGGACTACTTTCAGTCAGCTGGTAACCAAAAATTTGATCAATGTTATTCTTTAAGATGCACCGTCCTTTACGTCACGTATAGCATTTTCTAATTCTGTAATGATATTATATATTTTTCTTTTCCGTATTTTTTCGGATGGTTTGTATTGAATATTTCATTCAATTAGTCTGCAATAAAATATAAAATTACACATAAAAACAAACAAAATACAAATAAGATTTGTTGTATTAAGGTTCCCGAATTGTTTTTAAATTTCGTCAAAAAGTTTAAAATTTATATATCTGTAAAGTAAAACTCAAAATATCTTCATAAAAATACTATACATGGGAGACATGAACCACTGAGTATATCTCCCGCACCCGTCATGGTGCAACTCTCCCGCATATACTACTTTGACATTAAATTCTACCCACAGAAAAAACAATCAACGTAATCGAAACAACACTTAGCACACGTCAAACTATAATAATCAGGCAATAAAATAGTAATATCACACAATACTTACCTCTGTAAACACGGCCGCAATATCAAAACTACAAAAAAAATTAAAATTTACTCCGCCATAACAAAAACACCTTTTCGAATCTGATAGCCAAACAAACCGGCCATTGTTAAAAATGGCGCCGTGCTTGTCATTGGCCTCCCGCGCCCTATCAATGACCGTCTTGACGTTTCGTTAGCGCAAAATTTAAGTCGAGTTTTAAAGGGTGGTTCAACTCTCCCATCTGGGCAAGTCTCCCGGATTCCCCCTACCTATTATTATTTTGAATAACTTATGGTTATTTAGACAATTATTTTACAAGGCTTAGATTAAGTTCAGTACAAAAATTACTTAGCTACCTGCTATCCGTAATTTCAAACTTAATCGCTAATTAGACGACTAAAAATACTTAAAATATTTGAATTGTTAAGAAAAGTTTGTTAAGTATGTTAGTTAGGTAGGTACGTACCATGCTGTTCAATTACGAATATTCGATATTCCAGATATTGTTTCTTCAGAAATGTGTGCATGTGATTCAAAAAAATTATCAAGTTACTTTCACGATCTCTAAAACAATATTTAACTTTTCAATGTGAAAATTTTAGAGGTACGTATATGGGAGTGATCTCAGAAAAATAGAAAGGTGTTTTCGAGAATCGGATGTGAATGCCACCAGTGTCCTCTACCAGAATAGTAATTCGAGACCTTTGCCCCTTCCGGATCAGGATACTAGGTAGGTTACAATTTGTCATTAGGCGGCTCAACAACTCTTGTTGTCAATTGTGTAAGTACATAAAAAAGATCCGGATTTATAAAATCCTGTCTTCGGTGCGACTGTAATGTAGGTAACCATTACAGTATACAGCCAAATGCAAAAGGTACTCACCGGTAGCTAACTAAAATGGCTACCTTATGCCTGGCACGGCAATTTGTTGGCGCATAAAAACCTCCCCGTATTTCAGGATACTTCTCTTCCACCCATTGTAATTTGAGCTTTGTTTTATTAACTGATGTCGGGCCTGCGAGAAAAAGAATAATGAAATAGCCTTGTACAGAGAATATGGTCTTTGTGTAGGTAAGCAAGCTAGAGGTACGTATATTAGAACAATGGATCAAGAACTTGCATTGATTTTTTGTTTTAAAATTAACTAAGTATGAATGAATTTTGTTTTGATTAACAAAATTTTATAGACAAAATTTTTATCGTCGCTGATAGGTCTACGTCTACCTTACTTTTATTTATAAGTAAAGTCAATAAATATCGCAACGCAATATTAGATCGCTCGATCTTTATATTTTTGTACCCCTATCTACACATGGCTAAAATGAAATCATCATTATACATGGGGCACCCATATCCGAAAGATGTAAGTAGCCGAAAAAGTGAGTGTTCGTGTGAGTCACGTTGCCGTACCCGAAAGATGTGATCTGACGTATCCGAAAAAGTGAGTGTTCGTGTATATCGAGCTGCCGTATCCGAATGATGTGATCTGAAGTATCCGAATAAGTGAGTGTTCGTGTGAGTCGAGTTGCCGTATCCAAAAGATGTGATTTGATGTATCCGAAAAAGTGAGTGTTCGTGTGAGTCGAGTTGCCGTATCCGAAAGATGTGATCTGACGTATCCGAAAAAGTGAGTGTTCGTGTGAGTTGAGTTGCCGTATCCGAAAGATGTGATCTGGCATATTCGAAAAAGTGAGTGTTCATGCTAGTCGAGTTGCCGTATTCGAAAATAAGTATCGACATAAAGTTCGAGTTCGAGATAGTTTTCGAGTTCGAGTTCGAGTTCAAGTCCGAGTTTGAGATCGAATTTGAAATCGGGATCGAGATCAAGTTCGAGATAGAGTTCGAGTTCAACAAGATCGAGATCGAGCTTGAGTTCGAGTTCGAGCTCGAGTTCGATATCGAGTTCGAGTACGAGTACGAGTTCAAGATACCTTCTCTAAAAAATGGGCGGCAGCGGAAGGGTGGTGCTGCATGCTCGTTTGCTATCTTAATTCCATAAAAAAAAATTGTTTTATGTGCCATTACCTAGCGTTGATATGTTGAGTTGGCAAAGCGGCATTTTATCTGAGTATCTTGGCCTGTCTTCTTCTCCTAAAATAAATTTAGTAGTGTTTATTTATGAACACTTAAAACAAACTTATGGCAAACACGGGCAACACGTTTCGGTTAGTACTTACAAAAAGTGACAATTTTCGATAAGGTGGTAATCTATCAGCTTTAGCTACACAAAAGGTAGAAAATTGTACCTAACCCATAATTTTTTTGCATGCGTATGAGTATGTTAGCGTTAATTTAATTCATTATTTAGTTACATAAGTTAATTTGCAGGTCGTATTTAAAAACTTACCCAAATCTTTAAATTGATTTTTCATAGACTTGAACCATTCGTAAGTAGTAACTGAATAGGTAAATTACGTTTAAGGAAATTAATATTACTACGGCAAAACACTATTTGAATTGATTTCATATTTTTTAGCAAAATCATGATTAAGGAAGCTACCTGGCAAATCACTCAATTTCTTCGTATCGATTTTATTATATTTTAACGATTTACTTAATTTGACAATAAAACCATGAGTCGGTTCCCAAAAGGAACTGTTCAAATAAATATACACACTGACAGACACAATCACAAAAATTCTTATTTGTTTGATTGCTTTCATCGTTTCTATTTTTGAGTATTCTAATAATTCTAATTAAGATACGTTTGGTTAAAAATTAACTCGTAATAAAACTTATTATTTGAATGCGATGTAGCTCGGAGAACTAAACTGTTGTTTGTTCAGTAGGCAGCAAATCGGCCCCATGAGCAAGACCTTGGAATTTCAGGGATGTTTATAAATCTTACGCCAAATAAACTACACAGTGTAACAATGTCGTCATATTTGTAGAACAGTGACGAACCTGTGTTTTGTTAAATTTTACAGGACATCCATTTTAAAAATAATTTAGGTAGTACCTATGGGTAGTTCTTTGGGCACAACTTTTTCATTATATAGGTAGGTTTTTTAATAAACAAGTTATGTTCAAAACACTATAAAAATTATTTGAAATTCTGCCGTGTAAAATTTGATGAAAGCAGATATATACCTAATTGAATAGAAACAGAGAGAATAGGCTTCTAAGTTAGTGCGCTTTACCACCCATGACTACGTTGCTGCTTTCCATCAGGTAGTAGGGGTAGTCAAGCATTAACTTATATAAAGTAAAAAAAAACAGTAAATTAAAGGTACCTAAATAAAAATTTAAATGCAGTTAATACGTCAGAACAAAAATGTTCTGTCCTGAACCAACCACATTATTATTATAAGCAGATAATAAATAAATGAAATGCTTCTTTTTAATTCTTTCTTCCATTCTGCCTAACGACAGAAGCTATTTGTGTAGTGTTTATGGTACCTAAACTCGCGCGAGCCCATTCAAATGTAAACGAGATCTGTCTCAATAACAAATTACGGTGATTAGTGAATTCGTTGAATGCCTAAACTCGCACTCTCTGCCAACACTAACTACATATACATATATTTATACAAATGCGTCTTATACTATAGGGTTATCCATTAAGGACGGGTAGATTTTAAAATTGAATAAAACAAGCTGTACATGAGATATCAATAAGATTTTATGTTTATTTGAGACTTTTGAGAGGCTCATCAATGCCATTTTGGGTGAGATATAACATCGTTCAAATAGCCGCCGCGGCTTCGCTGGGTGACGCGCATTCGAAAGCTCCAGTTTTTCAGCTCCAGAACGGATTTTCATGAAACTTTGCAGTAATATAGCTTAGACATCGGAATAACATAATTTGTTAAAATTTATAGAGATTTTTGAAGGGACTGGTTTCCCGAAGCGAAGCGAGGGCGGATTTACTAGTATTGATATCTCATGTACAACTTGTTTTATTCAATTTAAAATCTACCCGTCCTTAATGGATAACCCTATACATACGTTTCAAAGGCTTTTCACGTACGCTCAACATAATATCCATGATCATCAAGCTGAGAATATTTTCATCATTTTACTTATCATAATACTTTCATCACTAATCATCAAAATTTCATACTTTTTATATTTTTGTATAAGATTCAAATCGGGCTAGGATGGTTAATCCGTCCAGTGAGCATACGGTGTTATTGACGTTATTGTGAACCTTAGTTGGTCAGTACCTATGTATGTAGATGGGACATGGTCAAGGTCATTTTACTGGTAGTTAGGCCTTGTAATTGTTGTTAATAAGTCCCATTTGTTGTTACTCTTGGTGATTAAAATGGCCGCCTATTAAAAATGCATAACACGGGAGTTTTACTGGTAATAATAATCGTAATATTATAATTAAACACAAGTAAAAATTACAAAATAAAATAAATCGTAGGTATACTATGCTACGGTTGCAAAAAAGGATAAGCCCGAAAAGGCTCGCGTCACGTTGGGCCGGTATTAATTTCAATTTATTAGCAAGCGAGGCTCCCAAACAACAAATTGCGGTGATTAGCGGATTTGATTGCATGCCTCCAAATGTTTTTAGTCTACGCCTATTGAATGGGCAACGCATTGTTAAATTAATTTATTTATTACGAAAGGGAATAAAATTCTCGTCCCTTGTCTTCTAAAACATTTTATTCAATTACAATATGGACAAAATCCAGTCCTTTTACATTGATTTTATTAACTTTGTGGTTGGCTGGTTGGTATTTTTTTTTTTGTAAAAAGTTAGTAATTTTTTGAATGAAAAAAATAAAGCACGGAAATTGTTTTAGGGTTCCGCTCATAAGCCAGGTAAGATTTATCATTGAACATTTAGTAATTCACAAGATGCAGAACGAGTCACGATAGTGAACAAATGCTGTGTGCTTATTGTGTATTCTATAACATCCTCTTTTTGTTTATTCACAGAAACAACTGTTGTCCTGATTTTCTTTTCAAACGTGTACTGTACACTGCAGTGTGTGCAGTTTTTAATTAAAAATTCATGTCACTTTGTGATATACTGTTGAACTGTTGTTCATATTTCGTCTTAAAATATCGAATGAAATGATTTGTGGGAATTTACCGTTTATAAAAATATGGCGTCAATCAATTATAAGTAAGTACCTAGCTAGCTACAACCCACTAATGGCCCACTACTGAACACGGGTCTCTCCTCATGACTGAGGAGACCTAGAGCATACTCCACCACGCTGCTCCAATGCGGATTGGTGGAGGGGTTAGTGGCCAACCCAGTGTCGAAAGTTTTCAAGCCGCCCGAAGGCCTCCGACATGGCTTAACGACTGCTATCAATCGATAACAACCGGGACCGACGGCTTTACGTGCCCTCCGAAGCACGGAAGCGCTCAAGAAATTTTGCCACTAGCGGTCACACATCCGACTACCGACCGCGCCCGCTGTTGCTTAACTTTGTCAATCGCTTAGGATCGACGCAAGCCGCCGGGCTATGAGCGCTTCAATTCAATGACATGATGATATCTTTAGTTATGGTGTAAAAATTATGATATTTTAAATATCGACTGGTAATATTCTTGGGGTGTGGTATGCTTAATACATTTTTTTTGGGACTAAGGTGGCAAACGCTCATGCAGCACCACCCTTCCGCTGCCGCCCATGACAACCTCAGTTTAGGGACTGGGATGGTTAGTCTAGTTAACAGATGGTGTTAGTGTAGTTGATTAGTTTGTTATTAAGTAAGGGGACTGTCAGAGATAGTAAGTCCTGTTAGTGCTTGTTAGTAATAGTTCAGTTAATAATTGTTATGAGTCTCTTTCTACTCGTAATTTAGTCACAGATGCGTTTATAAATTACGAGTACCTTCCCCTGAGGACGGAGATGGTCGCCTCTAAAAATGTTGAAAATTAGAAGTGGGGTATTCGAACCGCTTTATCAGTTATGCTCTCTGTTTATTTTCAGAACAAGAACACATCCCTTCTTCATTGGCCGATTGCCTCGATTCACCATCTGGTGCAAGACGAGAAGGGTGGCGGTTTTGGCTTATAATTCTGCTGATTCTGCCCACTTTGTATTATATAAACGACGTGTTGGTATACGAAAAAAATAAGTTTTTGAATCGAGGACCTAAACTTCAGGATATAGTAGCAAGACGACCACCAAGATTGGTTTTGAATCCTAGAGTAAAGATGACCGTTGCAAATATAAATGGTAATAATATAATATTATTAAATACTCACTTACTTCTAGAATTTGCTTGGTGGTAGGGATACGTACGAATTGCCACTCCCAGCTACAATCAAATTTATTACCTGTTCGCACATTTCTATTTAGCTTGTAAGCAAAATTTACTAACGGTACTTTAAATTCTTGCCGTCAACCTGGAATGTACCTTAATAATACAAGGGCAGAAAGATGGCGTTTGCGTGGGATGCAGTCAAAACGAATTTCGTATCGAACAAACGACTAATCGTGTTTCGGCTGGATGCTGGAGCCACTAATTTTCTTCTGTGCTTGGGATGTATTTCTTTGTGTGTTAACTCATGACTTTTTCTGGGTGAGCGACATCTGACGAGTAGTTTTTGAGTTATCTCTCCTAGTCTTTTTATCAAAAGTCAATTATTCATGGAATTGTCTTACGTGGTCTTACGCCTTCTACCTTGCCTTGCACAACAACGCGCCCTCAATTGCTCATTATGATACGAGTACGTGTGCTAATGATTGTATTACCGACTAATTGTTCCAGAAATGACTCCTCAAAATCCACTTATCAAGTTGCCTATCTGTTTCGTAAACAAGTCTCAACTGGGTAAGTTATCGCTAAACTCATAAGATTACCTTAAGAGAACGTCTGATTCATACATTTACATTTACATTGATCAATAAGAAAAGCATTTCATCTACATTTATTAGTACCTATAGTAAAAATACAAGTTATAGGGCCGAGTAAAGATATAAAATACCTATTATTAAAATTACTTTCGTTTTGCCTGTGGTTTTGCGTCAGGAACTAATTTTTTATGTTTATTTATAAATATTTAGTTCTAGATCTTGCCCGCGGCTCTGCCCGCGTGAAAGTAAATTTGACTTATTTTCTTATAAACTTTCACGTGTGTCACGTCACGTCTCACGTCTAAGCACATGTTCTTAGATCAAGCGGTTACCGAGATTTCGTGATGAGTGCGTGACCTTTCAGTTTCATAAATATGTACATGTTACTGTATTACAAAAAAAAATAACCGACTTCAACCTCGATAAACAGAGATAACTCAAAAACTACTCTCCAGGTGGCGTTCAATTCAACATGTAGGTTATATATAATTATAGTAAATTGAAATTAATAGAGTCACAAACACACATCGTACAAATTAATCAAGCCCAAACACTAGATTACTGCAGTGAGTCGTTGAGGAGTACCCTCGACTGTCTTTCGGCTTCCTCAGATCGACTCCAGACCTTCATGAAATTGTAGCGCTTTAATGTACCTACTTATGAAAACATTAACAAATACACTAGTCGTACCTACAATTTTCAAAAGTTCCCCTCGATTACTCTGAGATGCCATCATCAGATTCTGGTTTCCTTATCAGCGTCGTACCCCATTGTGCATATCTACTTTACTACAAAAAAAAGAATTATCAAAATCGGCCCTTATGCGACGAAAAATTCGCCGAGCAAACATAAAAAAGCATAAATAGATATACGGTCGAATTGAGAACCTCTTTCTTTTTTGAAGTCGGTTAAAAATGTAAATGTAGGTACGTTTTGTAATTTAAGTTGTTTGTTTTACCAACTCATGTTGGTGAATCTCAGGATTGAGTGGTAAACTGGTAAATCTTAGGATTCACCATTGTTCGGGCTTTTTAGTAACTTAAAGATTGAATAAAATGTGTTTTTCGTGTTATAAATAATTGCCTCGGTTTTTTCAGCCTATGTCACTCTCACGGCCTTCATGATCCTTCAAGTCTCTTCATACCAAACAATCATATCAAGATTCAATGTACTTGTAGGTACCTTGAATCTTGGTACAAGACTTATACTGTAGATTAAATACTTATTTATTCATCATTTAACAGTTACTCCTTGAATACTATACACCTGATGGTAGTGGTGAGGTCTTTTTGATGGTAAAGCGCATTACATATACTTGTATCATCATCCCAACCCATAACTGTCATTTTTCAGAATGAGAAAGTTAAGGCCATAGTTTACCATGGTGGTAAAGTGCGGATTAACAAACTTGACTTGACACTTTCCTTATACACTTTTGAATTTTGTGAACTCTCTGGCATGCAGTTTCTCCACCATGTTTTCGTTCACCGCGTTCTAGCTATTAAATGCTTAAAACGCACATTACTTCGAAAAGCCAGAAGTGCCCGCCCTGGGATTAGAACCCGCTCCCCGTTGAATCCTAAATCACTAGGCTATCACAAGCGCACTAAGTATAAAATGTGGATACATGTGTTTGTTTGTTTTTCCTTCTTTTACATTACAAAGGAGCGATATTATGCTACAATCTTGAGTTAGGAAATAGTAAGGAGGCTGAAGAAAGACAGGCTACTGTTTATGGCAGTAAAACAACTCATTCTCAGGATATGAAGCACTTGATGAGTACCTACCATCCATACTAATATTTGAATGCGGTCAGCATTACCTACCTCGGGTCACTGTTAGTATATTTTAATCCACAGTTATATGTCCTCGCACCAGGATATTATGTCATGTAATCATGGATGACGTATGATAAAGTTTGTGCTAAGTAAGTCCTATTGACTATGCGGGAGAAGCCGCGGATAAGAGCTAGTGAAGTCATAACATTTTGCCACTTCCTATAATGTATTTGGTACGACGATATTCTGACCCAATTGCATTTAGTCGTGGCATGGTTTATGCAACTGTGTTGAAATATCGTGATACAAAATTCATAGAGAGTACTCGTACTACGAATATGCCTAAAGGAATACTGAAATTCTAGGTAAATTCTCCGTAAAGTGGCCTAAAAAGGGGACAATCCTAGATAACGAATATCCTATGATCTCGAAAGGAGGATTTTATTGTCCAGTTGGCTGTCAGTCAAGACATAGAGTGGGCATTCTGGTTCCCTACAGGTAAGACACGAGTTTTTTGGTTTAAAGCACTTGAATGTAAACAATTTATGTTGATTTTTTGTATAACTTGTTTGTTATTTGCAACTCTGTCAGTTTAGGTCAAGTCAAAGAAGCTAATTAACATCTGCTTCCTCGTTTAAGTATAGGTCTTGATTCGTGTTCGATATTTAACTCCTTTCAATGGCAATCCACACAAATGCCAACTTTCCGCTGCTGTGATTAAGGTTCACTGTAGATTGACGGCGAGAATTTAAAATGCTTTAAGTCAGTGATGACTATAAGCTAAAGTGAACTGTGCTGTGTGCACGTGTACGTGTAGGTACGTTATAAATTTATTTTAGCAGGGACTGGCAATTCCATATTTTCGGCACTCAATATAGATTGATGTTTCATACGCGTTTTACATTTGCATTAGTCTTACAAGGATCTTTTGGCGCGTGGGTGACAGAGACAGTGCCTTACAGTTTGCCTTACCTGTACTACTGATGATATTTACTACTTTTGTTCTAGGGATCGAGAAGAGACCTTACCAGTGTTCTTATACAATATCCATCGATTTTTGATGAAGCAAAAACTGGAGTACAGAATATTTGTAGTTGAACAAGAAGGTAAATGTCAGTATTTATACATTGGGGGTTGTGCATTTCTATGTGTGTGTGTAACATCAGCGTGTAGTAGCTTACTATTATTTAACTGGGTAAATATTACAATCTGTCTTTTATCCCACGAAATTTATATTCTACTATGATTTAATTCCGATGAAATGATTTGTTACGGTAACAATGACCTGATGGAACAATTAGGATTGCCTACAGCCAAGGGAACTCATTGATTAATATCACAGACGTAACGTTCTATTTAGAATGGGATACATAGCTCGTTTAAACTCCGTCACAATCTGGCTGCGACCCCCAGGGAGTCATCCATACGAGAAATCGTATATCATACATATTAGGTATACCTACTTATATCATAGTACTCAGTTACTTAATAGCACAAAATTTTGACAGCTGGTTTTTGAAACATATAGTTATTTTTAATATTCATTTATTACTCATCGGTGAAACAGTCAACTTCGTCTTTTGCACTGTAAATCTTTTCTCGACAGGAGTAATCGACAAGTTCCACCGAGGACGTTTGTTCAACGCGGGGTTTGAAGAGATGAACAAATACGGCTCCTGGCATTGCATCGTGTTTCATGATGTGGATCTCCTTCCACTGGACGAGAGGATATTATACTCCTGCCCGTCTTGGCCGAGGCATATGTCTCCTACTGTTGTACACCAACTTAATGGGTATGATATGCGAATTTTGTATCTATTAGGTAGAAGTCAATTGCTTGACTACAACCCAATGTGACAGTACCGATAAAGAAGCCGGTTTCACTTTATCAGAGGCTACCATCTTAGGCTTCAGGGGTAGCAACGCATCTGTGACCGAATTGGATTGGAACGAGACTCATTAACAATTAATAACTGGACAATTACTAATTAATAATTAAATATAATCCAATAGGACTAAGTTATTAACAGTCATTATCAGTCCCTGTCCTTTCACTTAATAATAAACTAATCAACTATAGTCGGCACAATCATAAGATTCCGATATGAAGGCTGTCATCACAGTGACAATAGTGAAGTACAACAAAAATCGATGCATTAAATCAACCGATTTATAAATTTAATCGATTATAAGTAATAAGACTTTCTAATCGTTTCGTTAATTAAGTTCGGAACGATAATTTATAAACCGACCTCTGATTGTTTTCTTAAAATCAGGTAAAAACAGATGTAGCGTTGAGATTAACACCGAAAGGGATAATAAGACAATTTGACTAGTAAGTTAAGGTGAGGAAATTATATTAGTTATTAAAATGGAAATTTCATTAATCTAGTGAAAACGAAGAAACTATTAAACGGTTAATAATTATCCGATTTGAGTGGAAAAGGCTTAAAAACGTATGTATCGGGAATTTATAATAGCTACGAAAAATCGCAATGCTTTAGACATATTAAGGAATCTATAACTATTTGTATTTTGAGTGTGACATGGTAGCACATACTTTCGGTTATAGTAATGTATCGATTATGGTCGATTCATAAATTGTTTCAAGAGGTCACATAACTATAAATCCAGCCTCCTTATAAAACATTGTAGTGACGTCTTAAATATTTGTTCAATTTTACACAATTTATGAAGTAAACTGATTAAAATAAAATAAAATTATTTAAACAATTTATAAATAACACAAATAAAAAACAAGCAGGGATGGTTTACATATTTCGCCAGAATTTCTAGTATTTACCTATGTAAGTACGTATAAGTAAGTAAGTACCTATCTAAATACTCGTAGTAAGTAAACAATATTACTCCAATTCGTTTAACCCGCTAGTTACTTGCGTTTAATATTACGGACTAATGCCTAATTAAAATATTTAACAAACTGTGGGCAATTTTATAACATCATGCTACGAGCAATAGAAGCGATGTACCAATAAAATATGTTGCAAAAATGGGAAGAAGTGTTTATTATCTGTAAACATAAAAACAATTTTCCAAAGCGAAGAGGAGGTGGATTCACAAGTACATTATGTACCTACGTATAAAGCTGCATTGATAATAAATATAAACTGTGTACTGTATATGCGCAGTAAATAGTGCATTGCATAATTTAACCAAAGTGACCTATCATTCACTACGAAATATCTTCACTTCATAGTATCATTACCAGCGGTTCAAATTAAAAAAAATTATTTCCGTAATAAGTAAATTGAAGACGTCCATGCAAGGTTAGTTTGTGTTCATACATGACAGACGTCATATCGGAATCTTATGATTGTGCCGACTATAATACCTATTCTATCACCATCTAACTTGTAAAAAGTCGAACGATTGGTGCACAGAGTAGGTCGTTGCATCGGGACGACACAAATGTGGCGATAAATAAAAAACACCTTCCACGATACAAGCATACAAGTCATTTATGGCGCTTTGCCCACGGTGCAACGTGCAAAGCTGTTGCAGCAACTGGCAATTTGCAATTATCTTGTAACTAGCTGCTGTTTGTACACACATTGTGTGTGTGTGTGTGTGTGTGTGTGCGTGCGTGCGTGCGTGCGTGCGTGCGTGCGTGCGTGCGTGCGTGCGTGCGTGCGTGCGTGCGTGCGTGCGTGCGTGCGTGCGTGCGTGCGTGCGTGCGTGCGGGCGGGCGGGCGGGCGGGCGGTCGGGCGGGCGGGCGGGCGGGCGTGCGTGCGTGCGTGCGTGCGTGCGTGCGTGCGTGCGTGCGTGCGTGTGTGTGTGTGTGTGAAATATTAGGCACGACTAAAGTCTTCAAATTCAAATGTTAAAATGTCAAAAATATTATCAAACAAAAATGTTTGATTCCAGTACGAAATACCACAGCATCTTTGGCGGCGTTACCTCGATGACACCAAGCCAGTACCAGAAAGTCAACGGATATTCCAACCAGTATTTATGGGGCAGCGAAGACTTCGACATGTTTTGGAGGTTTGATGATTTATTTATTAGGAATGATGGCTGAAGTGAAGTAACGAAATCTATCTATCTACATAATATATCTAAAAAGCTAGCTACAACCCACTAATGGCCCACTACTGAGCACGGGTCTTTTCTAATTACTGAGGAGGCCTAGAGCTTTTATCTGTTCTGTGGCCTAAGGCCACCACGCTGCGGGTTGGTGGAGACATATATCTACATATAATAAAAATGTCTGTACATGCATAAATAATTACGCAAAAATGTATAATAATTGTTTTTTAATTTTGTCCGAATGTCTGTATGTTTGTGCACGCTTATCTCAGAAACGGGTTAACAGATTTTTATAGGACTTTCACTGGGACATAGAAGAGGTTGTGGAGCAACATAATATAGGCTACTTTTTATCCCAGAGGTCCCGCGGGATCGACTCGCGCGGGAAAAACTCCTATACTCGAACGAAAGTCGCGGGCAACAGCTAGTAATAAATAAAACGCTTATCGACTCATAACCCCGCACTAAGCTTTTCTGTCCCGTGTGGGTGGCATGGACAACACAAATAACACATCACTGGCATCCATAGTCAGAGAACATACCTAAATACTTATTTAAATCCCAGTTAAATATCTGCCCCAACAGCCCCAACTGGATATGGAATCTGGAACTCCTCACTTCTTATGCATGGCAACCACCACGTAATCGGAGTCAGTTAAATCAGAAGATAACTCGCAATGTTATTGGTTCCAGGTTGCGTTTCGCCGGTCTTCATATGACGCGGTACAGTAAAGCTATAGCGGAGTATTTGTCGTTACCGCATCCAAAGTCTTCGCCTAATACATTCAGGTAACTTTTTTCATTGTAATGGTGTATGTACATTGGTGCTGGTGAGCTGCTGATTTGATAGACGCTCGGCGACCAATGGCAGGCGTATACAGGGGGTAGCCGTTTTTGTGCTCACCAGTTGGCGCCACTGGCGAGTGAGGTTCTGCTGTCAAAGCTCGCCCATACATAAATAGTGACAAGTGACATTCAGACGAGCAAAACAGATAGACCTTACTTTCCACTAGCGCCTCTAGCGGCGAATTCACACGCATGTACAATGAGGGTAAAAATAAAAACCCTCATTGTACATGCAGCATTACTTAACGGACGATAGTACAAGCCTGCCAACTTGTAGATTATTTCCTTACAATGTTAACTAGTAAACTTACAATGTTTTCGTAAAATAAATTGTCTAGTAGCACAGCTGCATTCTGCTGTCGTAGAAGCGCGAGGAGATCGTTAACAATGTTATGTAAGGCGGGTTATTGGAGAGATTATTATACACCGAGCCTTGATTGAATACTGATGGTCTAAGATCCCGTGCCACATTTATTACATGCATCGAGTATTTGATTAATTTTTTTTTATGTGCAATTAGGCAACGAACAATATGGTTTGCCTCGTGTGCCTATCGAAATATGGCCGCTAGTATGTTTAATTAACGAAAAAAAATTACTTACTGGGGATAACTTACATGCATCTGTTATTTATATAAAATATACCTACTCCAAGCTCAAGATATACACCTAGAGGTCCTAAAAAGTCGGGTGTGCCATTAGGCACATCACACATGGGCCATGGCCGCAACCTGTTGGCAGCCAGGCACAAAGATGTCCTATTCTGGTGAAAGTTTACACCCATCTGTTTTACTCTTTACCATATTCCCGGCACTCATGTGCCGGCACTCTATAGTTCTTATCAATTATGAGGAAAGACCCGGGTACTATATATTGGTATACTAGTAAATCCGCCCTCGCTTCGCTTCGGGGAACCAGTCCCTTCAAAAATCTCTATAAATTTTAACAAATTATGTTATTCCAATGTTTAAGCTATATTACTGCAAAGTTTCAAGAAAGTTCAGTAGTTTTTGCGTGAAAGAGCAACAAACACACACACACACACTCACTCACTCACTCACATACATTCTTACAAACTTTCGCATTTATAATATTAGTAGGAAGGAAGTAGGAAGGATTGATGAATTTAAGCCCAGGAAATAACAATGAGATAAGTAGATGCAAATAATGTGATCAAATAATCTAAAACCAATCCTTGGTCCGATGAGCCGGCCGGGTAGCCATCGCATCGATTTGATCGGATTATTTCGGGCCGAAATGTTTGTTAAACCAAACAGGGCTTTGGGATATGAATTCTAAAACTTAAAACTGATTATAATCTCGCCGAAACGTTCGCTGGTAACCCTTTTAATCTGTGTATGTGCTCGTAATATTGATATACAAAAGGCTACGAGTACCTATATTCGCGATAGTCTGTGGGGATCGTTTTGAAATGATTGGATGGCTGTCAGTAACAGTTTATGTACTCCAAACTTTATGTACTTATCGCATAATCGGCATAACGTATCATACTGTCTATTAGATGTATGAGTCCCAAGTGCCCTCAGATGTATCCTGTTAGACTAAAGTTATGCTATCGATATACAGTACCTAATTTGTAAAATGTATTTTAGTTGTATGTGAAACCTATTTTAAATTAATCGGTTTTCCAAGAGCTGTCTGAAGACTGGAAGACGCTTTTGGTATCGTAACCAGTAGGTACCTACTTTGACTAGGTAGGTACTTCTTACCATAAACTTTTACCTATAAATTTTCTTTTCAATACCAAATGCCTACAGGTAGGTACCAATTAATATGAGATACCTAATTAATTAATTAATTAATTGCAATTTGCTCCCAATTAATTGCAATGTAATTGCAATTAGGCTCGCCGCAAGCGGGCGGGCAAGGCGTGCATCGTGCGCGGGCTGCACGCACGGGGAGCGGTTAATATGAACAGATCATGTAAAGTAGGGCCATTTTAATAGGCCACATTTGACAACTGTTTGTCTTTGCTTCATAGTGAGGATAACCTGCTGAAAAACATCGATTAAATTGAATAAATCGATAAGGACTTCAAACATCTGTAAATTGAATGCGATTGTTATTAAAAGTATTAATAATATGCGCACAGTCGGCACAGTTCACACAACGACTAAAAAAATTACAAAAATAATGCGTCAAATAATGGCGCGAAATGAAATTATGTCTTTTTTGTAACATTTCACGTTTCTAGATACTGACTTTTGAGCCAGACGTTATTATATAAATGAATGATTACATATTTTTTGGCCTAAAATGTAATAAAATTAATTTTGTTTGTATTAAAATACATTTTATTTTGTAATCGTGAAATACTTTTTGACGATTACTTCAACTTCTCGAATTCAACTTATCTACTCATCTGTTTCTTTCGGTACCATCCCTGATATTTAAAAAGAAAAAGAGTTCACTGACGTAACTTTGTAACGACGTCAGTTCCTTACTTTTAAGTGTAAAAAGTTTAACAATATCTAGTATGGAATGTATTAGATACTATGGGGTGCCTCCCTTACAAGGTTACTTAGGAAAATTTTGACGAACTGTCAAATGTGACCTATTAAAATGGCCCAACTATAGATAAATAAACCCATGTCTGCTTGGTAAATAAGTGATGGGGCCGTAGGAGCAGGTATAGCCTGTATTGTAAGCATTTAAATATAATTATGTTTCTCATAAAGATACATTTTTAAATGTTTAAAACAATGAAGTATGATAAGAAGTAGACATCGTCTATAAAACATTTCTTTCCTGGCAGGGGTAATCTATCAATTTTCCTTTCTGTTACAGATACGTGCCTCCACAGGAAGGGCCAGCCAAGTACAAGCAAGAGGGCCTGTCGACTTTAGAATACAAATTGGTCTCCGTCGCGGAAAGACATCTTTATACCCACATAGTCGTTGACATAAATCCTGTACGAAAAATAAATTCTAATCCAATTTAATTCTAACCATTCTAACGAAGACATTAAGAAAATGTTGGAGAATTTTGAGTGGATATAAATGCGAAGGCTTACCTACTTATGCGATACTTGATTGTATGAGCACGACAAAGACACAGAAAAAATTGATTTAATTTGTGTAATTATAGTTGGGCCATTTTAATAGGTCACATTTGACAGTTCGTCAAAATTTTCCTAAGTAACCTTGTAAGGGAGGCACCCCATAGTATCTAATACATTCCATACTAGATATTGTTAAACTTTTTACACTTAAAAGTAAGGAACTGACGTCGTTACAAAGTTACGTCAGTGAACTCTTTTTCTTTTTAAATATCAGGGATGGTACCGAAAGAAACAGATGAGTAGATAAGTTGAATTCGAGAAGTTGAAGTAATCGTCAAAAAGTATTTCACGATTACAAAATAAAATGTATTTTAATACAAACAAAATTAATTTTATTACATTTTAGGCCAAAAAATATGTAATCATTCATTTATATAATAACGTCTGGCTCAAAAGTCAGTATCTAGAAACGTGAAATGTTACAAAAAAGACATAATTTCATTTCGCGCCATTATTTGACGCATTATTTTTGTAATTTTTTTAGTCGTTGTGTGAACTGTGCCGACTGTGCGCATATTATTAATACTTTTAATAACAATCGCATTCAATTTACAGATGTTTGAAGTCCTTATCGATTTATTCAATTTAATCGATGTTTTTCAGCAGGTTATCCTCACTATGAAGCAAAGACAAACAGTTGTCAAATGTGGCCTATTAAAATGGCCCTACTTTAAGTATGGTTTATTTGATAAAAAAGTTTTTTTTTTAAATTTGACATTGAACCAATGAATTTCAATTAAATACCAACTCACTTGATTTCAGCGACCACTAAATAAATATTGGTAAAGTTCAAATTAAACAAATACACAATTTACTTACATACTTACATTCGTTACCATTTTTGAGTGAGTAAATTAGATACCTACATAATTTCAAAAGCTCCACACTTTCTGCCTCAAAAGGAACGTAAATACGACGGTGTTACCAGTTAACAAATTCTCCCTCATTTATCTGGACTCTGCTAATCTTGTAACACAGAGGTGTATGAGAAAATAATAAAACGTATACTTTTACCTGTATAATACAATTAAAAACAGAGCTTATCTCAATTGAATTCAATGACGTTAACACCTATAAAGAAAGTCCCGATTTATTTGAGAGATCTTTTTTATACATTTCTTTTTTAGTAGGGTTCAATCAAACAAATTCATTTGTTATGGGGACTAAACAAACTGCTACAGTATTCAAATTATTGGTTGGGATTTTTGAATTGATATTGCAACACTGTGTGTTCCGCAATCTCTCTGCTGCTCCGCTGTCTACAAAGTACAAACGTCAGATTCACAGGCAGACAGAAATGTCAGTTGCGCACGTCAGTTCCTTCCTTCAGTCAGTCAGTAGAACATTGCGGTCTGCCGAAGAAGGCTCTCGGTCGCGTATTGTTCGTGTATACAACATTATAAAAATCGCACTTTCACCGCTATTTACTTGCAGCATTGTGTAATAAATTACTGTAACTAGTGTAATACTTAAAGGCAACCTTTAGGGACTGTTGAATAAATTGTGAAACCCCAAAATACTTAGCTGGTGCGTTTTTCTGGATTGACTGGTTTTTTGTGTGCAAATTTTGTATCGTTTTAGGCGCAAGTTACTTGGAATCTATCAGCGGATGGTGATACAGGTAGGTAATACATTAATATCGAATCTTTGATCGTTAAATAACATCTGTTCTGTATTAGTAAACAACAACTTTTGCGCTGATGCATCTGTCCATCTGGCTATATTTAGAGCGAATCCCCAGCAAGGGGTTAGTTTTGAAACATGTATATACCTAAACTGCGTTATAAATTTGAATATATTACAGTCTGACTCGATAGTTTCCTATAATGTTTAAATATATACTTTTTAATGCAACTTTTATAAGTTCAGCTTTTACTAATATATTTTTTTAATTTATAAGTTATATATTGAAATAACCTTGTGTTATTATTTATTAAACCACTCTTATTTCATTAAGTAGTGAATTTGCTGACAGTTCTGAATGTTCTGATGCAAACTGACCATTGCAAGCCATTAATAATTAGGGCCAATTTATAGTAGATCTACAATTCTGAATGTTAAAAACATAGACACATAAACATAACACTGAAAGTAATTTTGATAATGCAAAAGCTGGTTCTTAACTCACTATATTTTAATATAGTATCAGTACTTGAAAGCAAATAAGTGTGCTATACAGCTTGAATTTATTGTTACTGCACATGTCATAAAAACATGTTTCCTACATCTATAATATATATAATTATAATATACAATACTGTTAAGTAACCATTACTTAACAGTATTGTATAATAAAAAAAAATGATTGTAAACAATTCGAATGCGATGTGAAACATTTGAAATGGAACAGCTAAGATGTTTATAAGAATTATGTAAGTTTTGAGATTTAAATTTAAGTAAGAAGTGTTAAAATACAAGTATGTTTACTTTTCTAAGCTAAAATATTAAATTCTTGGAGTATAATTTTTCTAATTTGTTGCAAATGTTCTGAGTATCTATAGTAGATTACATTTTGTTTTAAAGAACTGTTTATTTAGCTCTTATCTTTAAAAATTATTTGTCCTTAATCTATATCAATTGATAAGGTAAGAAGAATTATAGTCTTACTGTTACTATTTATTTTTACTGTTATTATTATCTGTTACTATTTCATCTGACATTTAAATATAACCATGTTATTATTTTTGAATCAATGAATGTTCTTACAACTTATCAGTGTAATCTATTCAAATTCAAATGATTTATTTCGTTTTAGGAACTGATAGTTCATTTAACGAAACGGAAATATGATTGATGATCACAATAATTGTACAGTGTTTGTAGATATTATTATCCACCTCCGTTTTGATGGTTTATTATAAAATTTGTTTCGTATTTAACTTTGTATAATTATTTGTGTTGATACATATAATGGGACAAGGTGACATAATACAATTATAAATTTACTGATGTCACTTATGAATATGTTAATGAAATGTCTTAATTGATTATTAGATTTTAAACTTTTATCATCGCGGACACTAAACATTTTAACTGTAACGGGTACTCACGATATTTATTATTTACACCGATATTTCGACCCAATTGCATGGATCATGGTCACGGCGAGACTGCGGTGGCGGGGGGCAACTATTGACAGCTGACACTCAAAACACTAATGACAGATAAGCCTGTCAACCTTACGTCTTGTCCGTTTGACGTCCTTTGTCACCATATCACGACACACGACACTAACGACATCTTCACGCACTGACTTTGAATTGATCCATGCAATTGGGTCGAAATATCGGTGTAAATAATAAATATCGTGAGTACCCGTTACAGTTAAAATGTTAATTGATTATGTTCATAATTATAAATAACTTGGTAAGTCAATATTTATAAGGGTTGTGTAATGTTAAATCATTGTTTGTATGCATTAACCACATGGTCTAGTGTGGTAGTGACCCTATTGGCAAAGCCAGAGGTCTCAGGTTTGATGCCTGGCTGGAGCAAATGTGAGTGTGTCATGTTAATTTTTGTTGTACATGCCATTCTGAACAAAAATTCAAGTGGTGGGGGTATAAATAAATGTGTTAGTGTTTATTTAATTTATTTAATTTAATTAAATCCTCTTTATTAACTGCCTCCATATATAAATTATATCTTTGTAAAATTAGTCTTATTTTGCACAATATTTGAACATTTATATCACTTGATTGATGAGCTCAGATTTTTAAACGAAATGTGGCTGATAACACCACTGATAAGCGTGCTGCAAAAGTATATTATGGATGAAAATATACTAGTAATAAGTTTTTATCAAGGTGCCATGTGCACTTAATACTTTTCCATTCTGTAGATGTTGATTTAAAGCAAGTATTTGTTGACGTTGAATATTTACTGAACAATATTATATAGAACTCACTGACCAGGTATTAGGTATGATGGGCTTAGTATCTTCCAATTTCATCTGGATAACTTGGTGACAAGGTTTTAACTATATAAAATACTATGAAATACCTTTTAGGCACGTTTTTCCAGCTTAAATCAAATTTAGGCACGTTTTTCTAGCTTTAATGGGAAAAGTTTTGTTTGGTAGCAGTGCATTGGTTTTAATAAAGCCCATGAGCGTCGCTAAGCTGTTTACGAAGAATGGATGATATAAATAAATCTTAACTTTTATAACGGTGTTCAGTTTTTTTTTATTGTAACCAGTAATAAATTTTATGAAAAAAGAAAAAGTAGGTACTCTGCAGTTCCAAGAGTTGACATTTGTTGAATAATTTCTAAAAAAGACCTTTCTCTTCCAGGTTTTTTTATTGTTATCTTAGAGTTACGAGCCAATTGACGTTTTACAAAAACAACCTCGCGCTTGTTTCCCACGTCTCTTCTGCATGACTGCACGTGTCTAGACCTAGAACAATAAATTAGCATTGTTTGGTCATTGATTGTATTTAGTATTTTTAATTAAGCATTAATAATATTCCCAAGGTATCTGATGAAATTATTGTCGTAATTTAGATGCGGACTTCCTTTAAAATGTTAGCACTTCATTTGTAAAACCTGGTAGGTAGGTATGAGATGAGTAATGTAGATTTTAACGGTTATTTGAACTCTTGATTAACTCGGGTACTTTTTTTCGGGTAACCATGTTTAGTCACAGTAGATCGATTCTCTTCCTTCCTTCCTGTGGTTTAGTTGCCAATTTTATTCATATTGTCCTCGATCAGACCTGATTATTTTTAAAACACGTGAGCGTTAGCGATATCTAACGCCCACTATTTTGTTTCATATGCACTGTTATGTAAAATTACTCGGATTAGCTGCGAGTGTTTGATAGTCAGTTATTCTCGATACTAGTCACAATTTGTTCCCACTTTGGCTAGATAATTTTGTCTACTTGTAAAAGGTTTCTAATGAATACCTACCAAAGGACCGGTTGGGCGCCGTCATAGAATTTCGTTCTTTTGTGAAATAAATGGATAATATTACACATTTCTAAGCAAAGGATATGAAGATGAATGAAATTCAGTTTTTCAACGATAAGAGGTTGAATTTTTCATGACTTCCATTGGTAGAAGTTTGGTACAACGCTGTGTCGTCATTTTCATCTTTATGTTATCCTTCGTTTTTGATTGAGGGGATTTAATGATCCTATCATACCGTGATTGTGCTATTACAAACAAAAACCATAATAAAACGCTCAGCAAGTGGGTAAGTAGGTACTAAGTAGTATTTTTTGCGTCATATTGTCATAGTCATAAGATTCTGGGTTATGGATAGGTATTAAAAATCGTAGGATTCAGTTATCTAATTATTCGGGTGAAGTAGGTATTTGACCTAAGGTAAGATAATTGAAAACGAATTTAATCATCGATATCACCAGGAAAAATAAACATTATAAATGTAACTGATAACTCGCGATTTTGAATTGTTACATCGATATCTCGACACAGTTGCAAACAGAAAAATATCGAGACGGAATATTACAACAGCCATCTCTGTACAATACTTCAAATGTCAACTGTCTAGAGACTTTCTCACCACCTTCGCAGTCTCGCCGTGACCATGTTCCATACAACTGGGTCGAAATATCGGTACTTATAGCGTGAGTACACGTTTGCATTTAAAACAATTGACGTTGAAAATTGCAGTAGTGTATGTTGGGGCTGAGACATTGATTTGACCTCCATAGACACCTAGCACATAAACGGTGCCTCAAGGATGTACCCTATTGAGGTGGCGGCTCAAATTGTTTGTTGACAGACATCTTAGATGGACAGTATTAGTAATTATCTAATAGAATGTTTGTTAGTTAGTGCAAGATCTTTTCGAATTATCTTTTTGTATAATGAAATAAATACGCAAGTACCTGTTTCTGTCGGTCCTTTTACTTTCAATTGCTAACTGGCCTATTGCTAAAAGGTAACAACTAACAGAACAAATAACTATCATAAACAATAAGTGCCCCAGTCATTTATTATACTAACGAAGTAACTAACTTTATTACGTAACACCTGCGATCTGGACCAAAAATCGAATCCAATCTGGATTTATAGGTACTTGAGTCGCCGTCCATATGGAATTGCTTAGGGTTCAATAATTTAGCTTGTAAGTAAAAGTTACTTAAGGCACTTTAAATTCTCGCCGTCAATCTACAAAGAAACTTAATCACAGAAGCGGCAAGCTGGCATTTGCGTGGCAGTGCCACAAACTTATCTGACCAGAAGAGGGGCGCCACTGTCTTTGTCTTTGTCTGACAACAGTATAACATTTTCATTAGTTCCAATTTTAGCCACCGGATCAGATAATTTTGTGGCCCTGTATAGTATAGTAGAGTGATTTGAACGTCGCACTCCCTCCCTGTTTAAAATCCTGCATGCTCCTTTTCTAACTTGCAATGCTCCTTTTCTAACTTGCATAGTAGGTATTAGTAGTACATAATTATTTATTATAATAATAATAATTATGTGTTACTCGCTGCGGTGAAGGAAAACATCGTAAGGAAACTTGAACATCTTGGAGTTCTTGTACCCCATACATTATGGAAGGAGACCCAAGCCCAGCAACAAGACATGATGATGAAGATACTGAAATGTTCTCAGTTGGGATGAATAACAACTACAATTAGACAAGGCTTGAATACATTATCTCGGAACTTCTACAGCATAATAGTACATAAAAATAAATCTAATTATTTGTAGATAATATATTATTGTATTGTGTAAATTTCCGCAGTAATTTTCATAAATAGTTTACATAAAAATAAATAATGGAGTTATCTGCGACTAAATTAATGGAGACATAATAAATAACTTGACCTTGTATTGTTCAGCCAGTATGTTAATAACTTGTGTTTTTCTAGAAATTATTTAATGCCTCTATTTTGTACCTACCTATTCATTATGCAGTTATTATTATGTGGATCAATAGTTTTCCTCCTTAACGTTATTTGTTAGCATGTAATTAATTATTATTACAGATGAATAGGTACTTTTATATTTTCATAATATTATGTTTTTACGTTATCGATGTACGTGATGATTAGTTAGGTTTCTCTAAGTACCTAATTATTCTCATGGGCTAGTAGCACAGCTAGTAGTTCATAAAATAAAGCTTATTAAAAATTAAATTCAGTATGTACCGATGTAAATCCCATACTAGCTGTAACAAATATCATATTCCTACTGGTGTGCATGTTTCCTTATAATGAATAGTTTTAAAAACTAACAACACGCTAGTAAGTATAAGACTAATTGAATTCTAAATGAAAAACAATAAAGGAAGTCACTGCAGTTAACCGTTGTTGAGTGTCCTTGTATGGGACTACTCTGAGCGTGGTATATGACGTATATGTCCATGTTTGTCGTAACATTGCTTCGTCATCGGCCCTTGACCTCTTTGCAAATTTTCATACAAATCAGACTTTTTAAACTGGTGAAAATGTTTTAAGTTTAAAGTTTCCGTGACCGTATTACAATGGAGCTATTAGCCTATAGATTATAACTGATTAAATATCAAAATATGAATGCGTTATCAAATAAGTTGATAAGGTGGGAATATTTCTTTGGATTCTGTATTATAATACGAACGCGCGGTAGCGCTGTTGGCCTAGACGCAATGCAGTGTTACGCATGTGGCCGAAAGATAATTTTTTCGTTTCCGATTTTGGGTTGCTTTTGTATAAAGCACCTTGTTCTCATTACTAGTAAGTGTACGTCTGCTTGTTTTTATGGAATAAGATTGCAGACGAGCATGCAGTAGGTAAACTTTCGTATGCGATTGGCGGGTTAGTATGTATTTGAAAAAAAAACCTGGAAAAACACTTATATATTATAATTTACTTTGAATTTACAGATCGTCATTTCCATTTTACTAATGTGTTTGTATAGATGAAGTAAAAGGAACTATAGCTGACTGACGCCTTTCCACGGCCGAAGGGATTGCAATTGCATTTTCCAAAGTTTTAAGCCGCCCTAACTCAGGGTCCTTGTCCAAGGGTTACTGAAATTAATTATAAAACGAGCATGATTGACAGTTTAAAATTGTTTTTTTTTCGGGGTCCTCGGGAGCGTATTGCAAACCATAACTGTAATGCTGGGTTTCCTGACACATTGTGAGGGGTATAAATAAACTTGCCATAATTGTTGCGTGTCAAAGCGGAACGCCCACGGAATTCATACATTATTGCGTTGCGGCTGGTCAGTTGGTCAGCGTCGTACAGGGAAATTTGTTGGCGGCTTTTTTTTGCAAAAGTCCCCTACATATAGATGTCTTGTATGAACTTGTATGAAAGTGATAATATTTGGTGGAGCGAAATTGTTTTTAATCCCCTTCCTGTTCGGGAGTCCATCGTTAAAACACTTGGCTGTGTCGTCGCGCTATTTGTAGATTGACACGTCGGCGTCGCCGTGTTTGGGATATTTTTTGCTTAATTTTCTAATTTACCTAAGACAAATGCTGTGTTATATAACTGACGTGCAAATATTTAATATCGTAATTAACTAAGTATCCTGTATTGTAGTTAACCTTATTTACGAAGTCGACAGAATATATTTTTTACACGATACAAGTTTGCCTATTTGTAGCTCGCCTGTAAAAGTAATTGTTGAATTCATTTTGGAATTCCGGATCGTTATAAGTTTTTCGTTACCTAAATTACCCGTATTCGTTCTAGCGTGTAATAAAGAAATATTAACGTATTACGTAATACTTTTATTTGCGTATACCTAAATGAGTCCTTAAGTTACATAGGTATAGGTAATTTAGTAGGCAATAAGTTTTAAGCAATCAACGAATGGAAGGTCAGTCATGTTATGATGTAGGTTATGTTTATTGGCCCCATCGAATCAGTGTGGTAGTAGGTATTTAAGAAGTCCATAGACAGCGTTGGTTACATACTTCTATATCAGTAACTTAACAAGTGATGCCCGCTGCTGGACTAGTCTCCTCTCACAAGGAGAGGAGCAAAGGACATACATAGTTTGCCGGTGGAGCGCGTATTATAAGAGTCCATACATATTTTAAGAACATCAAGGAAAACTGTCGCAATTCCAGGTTTTACCGCAGATGTTTTCCTTCATCGAAACAATGGAATTAATTTATGTTACGCATACAGTTTAAAAAATCTTTGCTTAGCTTAGCACGGGTAGGATTGGAACTCGAATCGCACCTTATTAAAACTGACACAACTAAGCAACTAAATTAACAGTTCTAAAATTAAAATAAAACTAAACTTAATTAGCACTTTATCTAAAAGCCTGGCATGCGCAAAATTTGTCTGAAAACTAAAACTTCACACCGCGTAGCCGTTCGAAACTTTAAAATTAATTAAAACGTGTGTTTCCGGATGTTAGCCATGACGTCAAAGCTAGCGAGTTTACAAACAGTTTTCCTGTTCTCGGCTCGTATAATTAATTAGTCTTATATTTGTTGAAATTAATCAGTAACAATAAGGGGGAAAAATTATCGTGTGTAGTAGGAAATAATTCCCTGTCAAAAATATCCTTGTTTTTTAGCTATACGTAGGTAAACAATATTTTGATTCCTTTCATCATATCAATCATATCTATGATTTCGTTAATTTTGTTATCTTTATCTTCTATATATAATAAGAAATATGTAACGGAACTGTACATGCAAGATGTATGAAAAAAGGTATTATTGGGCCTTAATTTATCGCAAGTATCGCAACCAATAAATTATTGAATTTGCATCTAATTTTCTGTGCGGTTCATACACGCTTATCTGAGAAACGGATTAGTCAATTTGGATGTCGTTTGCACTGTAGTTTTGTCTTTTTATTGATGACCGACTGAACAATTTTCGAGTATGGATACCTATAGGTTTCCCAGAGCGAAGCGAGGACGGGTGTCTAGTTAGTATGTAATTTCAATGAAGGTCGTAAAGTAAAAGGGATGTGTTATTTTCCTTAACCTTTTATGTTAGGGGACCTCTGGTACCGATGGCAGCCGATAAACATAGATGACAGCTCATAAACAAGAAGTTTAATGTGATGGTAAGTGGTCATAGCCGTTCAAGAGGATCTGTAACGCTGCTTACAGATTTCTTCATAGCTGTGAAATGTTACGTTACGTTACGGCCCTAAGTGTTTTGTAACGTTCGCTCTATCGATTTACTGTGACTTAGAGGTTCCTAATTTTAAGAAAGTAATTATATACTTCGTTCAAGCGGGTTCTTTGAGTTGCACCTTCTAAATAAACAAATTAGAAAATGCCCACGAACTTATAAAAAAATAAGCAGACCCAACATATGGGAGAAAAAAGCGTGCCAGTTACAACTACAAATCATTTTTTGTGGTCTACAAATGTTGTCTATGGTCCTCAACTAAAAGTTAGCTTCTTGTAGCTTATGAAAATGGCGGGAGTGCTTCAACCCCATTTTGTCTATGTGTCACGAGTGTTGCAACAAGAACAATAAAACGTCTTTGTAGTGATGAAAATTATGTTTGGTCTGCTTATTTTTTTTAAGTCTGTGAAGAATGAAGATGCCACACCTTCGCATGGAATGGAATTCAAGAGTTGGAACTGAAATGACCAAAAATGGAAAAATTAAAAAAAATATACTCACCAATTCCAAATTTGAATTTTGAATTATCACCCTCGAGCAGCTCAATAATTTCAAACAATTGCGTTCGGTATTAGGGGCTGTAACAATTCAATTACGGTGGAGCTCGTGGGTTATTATTTGTCAAAGCGTAGTAAATCCAATTTATTAATGGTACATATGTTTCAACCAAACAATTTACTCGGAACATAAGCTCTGTAATATTGTTCTTGTTACTTTGGAATACAACTCGGATATTCGGATACCGTGTCATTTAGTGAATCAGTGATATTAATAAATTCGTGTTTATCAGTAGCGTGCGAATTACGAGGTGTGTTTAATTGAATATGTTAATTAAATGCTCGGTTATAAATTTGGTCTAACGAGTTCCTACATTAATTTGACGTACACTTTAATTTTAATAACGTTTATAATATGCGACATTTTTAATATGGCCGACAGAGCTGTTAGGTGCCTACTTAACAGCTCCGTCGGTGCAGTAATAAGTAATGTTATATTATGGTTACGTTGTGTTATGTAATGTGGCTTATTTAATATCGATGATTATGTATGAATTTGTGTGTTTTACTGCTTCTTTCGATGTATTGGGGGAGGAGGCTTTATGTGTAGTGGTTGTGCCTGCTGTGCGAGGGGTTTTAGTTTCGATACCCATAGTCCAAGGAGCTGTCACCATAGCCTTGTTCGTCGTACAGCAGTAACACCAACAGGAGATTAGCTTATATTTCAGTACCGTAATAACCACATTAATCGAAGTTATTTCAAAATGTACTTACTAGTTGTTCCATCAAGGACAGCTTCTATTGTACCGAGGAAAGAGTTTTCATAACGTAAATAAACATATTATTCTTTTTCTGTGTTCAATTAATCAGCTCGCACGAATTGGTATTTTTTTGTTAAACTATATTGTCCTTACTAAGTCAACTGTCAAAAGTGTTTATAAATTACAAATTTTTGTCTGGAATTCATGTAAGGCATCCCACAAAATTTTGCTAGGTATTTGGCATGTTTGGTTTGTGATATCAAAGAATTTTACGGGTACGTGAATATTCATTTTACTATTGACATTATCTAATCTGACTTCCATCCTTTCCAGAATCCCATCCATTCCCAAAGAAAATTGTCAAGAATCCTCTGCCAGTTCAGTTAACAAGAATCCACTTATCAAAACAAGAATCCACTTATCAAGAGGCTCTCCAATCATTTCCTGATTCCCCTATCCCAGATAACAACAGGAAGTTACTGAATTCAATATGGCGGGCCATAAACATAAATTGTTCGTCATGTTTGCATTTCTATGTGGCTGCGGTATAACTTACAGCATGTATTTGTATATATTTGAAAGGTTCAACAAGAATGCTCATTTGTATATGTTGGGGAATATCTTCACTTTCTAAAGATTCTGTTAAAAGATAAAATATGATGGCTTGTTAAATTTATTAAAACGTCGACAAGAAACTTACATTTTCTTTTATTTTTAATTCTTTAAATTTTATACTTAACTGTTGATAAGTGTAATGCAAAAATACATACATCATGAAATGATTTTAAATTCACTCTGTCGAAGATGTGTATTGCTTATTCTGTTATGAGTAGGTGGGTATACTAGGTACTATAATAAGTAGGTATACAAGTATTACAAGTTCCAATAGGATATTGTCACATGACAATATACTCCATTGCAATCAAAAACTGGGCGATCATTGAGCAAAACGGTTATATAGTGTTTTTTGTATCATACCAGACTGGGATGCTTTGTTGATTTGATTATACTAAGACTATTGCAGACTATAGTTAGACTTTTGCAGACAATAGTCGAGTAGATAAAGCATCGATAACATTATCATGGTAGTTAAGAATAGTATAGCAATTACTAGATCGTAATTTTTATCACTTTACGACTCACCTTGTCTTACATCTGGTTCTTTGTCGGTCACAGTTGTCACGGGCGGCAGTAAAACAGTTCATGCTCGTTAATAATCTTAAATCCAAAAAAATAATGTTAAATAAGACATAGCTGACATTTTGCGAGCAGTCATCGAGACAAATCTTGGCTTGGCAAGCATGCTAAGCTCGTATGTAGAACGCGTTAAGAATATCTGCAGTGCAAGCTAGTCTATGTAAACGTTTAATAGCCGTTCGTGTTGTAGCAAAAAATCGATGGGTCTATACTTGACCGATTTTCATTTAGAAGCACAATCCACGACAATCAACGTCGCCAGTCAATTGGAAAATTAACAAGCCCTCTAACCTAATTGAGTTTTTTCCAAGATCCAGTAAGCTCGGGGAGTTTTATTGCATTCACTACGATGATTTGGAGAGGAGAGATGAAAGTGCGTCGACAGATTAGGTATAGATTTCATTTCTAATATTATTTTTTACTCACCGACGAGATAGTTTATCTTGTTAGGAAAAAAGGGTCTCGATCTTCCGATAAGACGATTTTCCTTTAAATAATTTATTGTTTCATGTTCCAGAATAATTTTAGAAAAGGAATTTTGAGGGGAAAAGAGCTCCGTCTATCCGTAATCTATGCCAATTACCTTTGTTCGCAGAATACTTTACTGAAAAACAGACGAGGCATCTGAACCCTCCGTATTCTATCTATTCAAGTTCGTGATTTTTGAGCCATCTGTTTTTGTACAGACACCGTCATATCATACGTAAGGTCAGATAAAATATCGCCAATTTTACGCTACGCTACGTTACTGAAACTTGTACAAATATCTAATGTGTTAGCAAGGTTTGCTAATGTTAAATTCTGTGATATCTTATCAATGCATACTCGCCGACGGCTACATCAAATTTACTTTAGATTCATCAGATTGATGAAACTAAATTTTTATTCGAGGTGAAATGAACAATCCGTCACTTTGCTCAACGGAGTAAACTGACACATCGAAGTGTCATTACAGTGCGCCCAACTTAACTCTGAAATGGCAAAAATTAGAACTAATGAAAAGTCATTCATAAGATGTTCATAAGTACGTTGTGGTCATTCATCTGTCAGTTACTAGTGTGCAATGATTGGTCAAATGAATGTCAAATGCGTCCGACAGCGCCTCTTTCGTTTCAATCTTAAGTTGGGTTTACTATACTTTAAATAATATTGCCAACTTTCAAATCATAGTGATTGTCTTTAGTTCTTAAAAACGATTTAACTGAAAACAATACCGGTAATAAACGATATTACAAAATGAAATTTAAAATAATCTCTAATAGTATATCAATGTATGGTCAATCGCCTTTTTACTTCCGATAGATTTTTAATTAATTTAGATAATTTTACCAATAGAGAACAAATTTCTACTAAAATATATTGTTTGTTTATATTATAAATCTTACAATCTACTTACCGAATAGTAATATTATGCTTAGAGCGGTAACTACGAGTTTTTTGAAAATTTGAAATTAACATAATAATTAATTATTTAACTGAATTAAATCAGTTGAACAACGAGATATTTTTGCCCCAGTACTATTTTTATTTCATTAAAAAGTAGCAACACTCGAAATGTCATAATACTCCGTTTACAGTCCGCCCAACTTAACTCTGAAATGGCAAAAATTGGAACTAACGAAAAGTCATTCATAAGTACGTTGTGTTCATTCATCTGTCAGTTACTAGTGTGCAATGATTGGTCAAATGAATGTCAAATGCGTCCGACAGCGCCTCTTTCGTTTCAGTCTTAAGTTGGGTTTACTATAATTAAAAATCCGAGTAGGTACATTTAAGTGTCGGAAGTGTGTCGCCCGAAGGCCTTCGAGGTGCCTTAAAGATTACTACTACCTCTATAGCAGAGGTGCCCATACTTTTTGCTGTGAAGATCGACTTGAGAAAAAGTTAAGGGTTTAAGATCGACTGCTTTATTTTTATGTAATTTTTTTTATCATGTATTTTTATGTTGTAATAATAAGTACCTAATTATTAATGATTAGATTTATAATATGTTTACAATCAAACAGTTTTACATAGTTTCTTACTCTTTACACACATTTGTACATAAAAAATATTATTAAAAAAGAAAGCACTCTCTTACGCTATCGTAACTTTGCGCACTACGCACGCGGTCATAGCGTCGCCTGTCGACATCGTCCGTCAGTCCGTCACAGAAATAAATGAATTGAAACAAAAACGATCGGAATGCTCAGTAGGCAATTTATAAATTTGCGAAAGTAAAATCTTGTACTTGCTTAATCCTCTAAGATCGACCGTGAAACCTCTTGCGATCGACCGGTCGATCGCGATCGACCGTTTGGGCACCACTGCTCTATAGAAATGTGTGAAGTGTTGTTACCCTTTATTAGAGGCGTCCATCTAAGTCCTCAGGGGGTAGCAACGCATCTGTAACCGAAATAGAACAAGACTCATACTAACAATTACTAAGTGGACTATTACTAATATTAACTAACAGTTATAACTATCTCTAGCAGTCCCTGTCCACACCCTAACTAATCAAATAATATTCTAACAGCATCTAATAAATGGACTACGCATCCTAGTCCTTAAGTCGAGTCTTCTTCTAGGTCGGTCGCAGTTGTTATGAGCGGCAGCGGAAGGGTGGTGCTGCATGCTGGTTTGCTTCCTTTATTCCATAAAAAATGTAGTTTACTCGACTAATAACTCTATAACAACTGGAACCGACGGCTTTCGGTGCCCTCCGAAATACGGAACTCCGAAACTCCGAAGCGCTCAAGAAATTTTGTCAGAAGCGGTCACTCCTCCTCTCCACCTATCGAGTACGTAGATTTCAATCGCTGATAAAATCGCGCAAGCAGCCGGCTTTGTGCACTTTAATATACCTAAGTATACCTATCTTTGCCCCTTATCCATAAATCTCTATGCTACCAATGTAGTGAACACCTTTAAGAACGTAATGCGTTTATATATATGTATATTGATTCAAGTACACCAGTTACTCAACTAGCTGACCAAAGATTTCTCATGTTTTGGTTACTGTCTATTGCATTCAGTTTTGCATAATAAACGCGTTGTGTTGTAAGCGAAAATTCGATGCGGTACGTACTTTTACTAATTACATTTAAGCGTAGACGTGAAACCTTTTGAAGCTGAAAATATGAATAGCCTTGTTCCAAATAGATATTTACGCTTATAATATGAAATGTATCGGACTTGAGGCTGAAGCTGAATTATTTCACGACACGTTGTGTTGAAGGTTTCTGACAAAATAGTATAAAATGTTCATAAGTTTTGTAGTCTTAGAGGTAACTTCTCTTTACTTTGAAAAAGTTTCCATTTTTGTTAGAAACTTTACCATAATTTCACAGTAATATGAGGTACTTGTTCTATCTGGTTTTACTGCTGAATTATTTTTGCTTAGGTAAATAAACCCTTGTTTACCATAAAAAACAAACCATGAGTTTCCACATAAAAATGTAGTAACAATAGTTGCTTTTTTCAAGAAACAAATATTTAACCTGTTTCAACATCGACAAGCGGAGGTAACTCAAAAACTACTCGCCAGATTGTATTGTGTTGTGATGGCTTTTAGTGTTTTAGCCTTTTTTTTCATTTAAACCAGATGACGAATAAAGAAGTTATGTGGGTAAAGTTTAAATGAAATCCACGCGAGCGAAGCCGTGGGCGGAAGCTAGCTCACTAAAACCACTAGTCTTACTTCTTACTTCTTACTAATATTATAAATGTGAAAGTGTGTTTGTTTGTTTGTTTGTTTGTTTGTTTGTTTGTGACGCTTTCACGTCGCAACAAAGCTATTATATGGTAAGGTTTATGTGTGTGGGGATAGTTAGGAGGGTGGAGAGTGACGTAGGCTACTTTTTACCGCGGAAAAACATCCCATTCCCATGGGAAGATCGATGTTTTGTTAGTTACTAGATATTTATTTTCGGAGTTGCCAATAGATGGCGTTAACAAAATTCATTTGCAAGTTCTGAATTACGCTATCAAATACTACATGTAATTTACTTAAGTCATAGGCAAATGTAATAGGATACTTTAGCTCTGCCTCGAGAACTCCCCGCTCCGGCTGTGTTCAGTGTACCGCCCGCCCGCTGGCACTATCCTGTTGGCTGATGTCCGCAAGTTGCTGGACTCGCCGACACCGGTGGTGGGCGCGGGCGACTGGAACTGCAAGCATCCGGGGTGGAATAGCCTAGCTGCCAACAGAAGTGGAAGGCTACTTTTTGATGCCGCTGAACAGCACGGCTACACTGTCGAGTGTGTTGCACACCGTTACCGCGGCTCTGAATAAGAGAGAACGCGTGTGTGCAGTATTCCTCGACATGGAAAAGGCGTTCGACCGTGTTTGGCACGACGGCTTTCTCTACAAGATCTCGCAGCCGTCGGCGCCCCGGAGTGCCGTTAAGATGATCTCCAGTTTCCTCGAAAATAGAAGCTTCAGAGTAGTGGTCGAAGACGCCGAATCCACCGAGCGTCCGATCGCAGCCAGCGTCCCGCAAGGAAGTTGCCTGTCCCCGGTCTGCTACGCCTGCTACACCGACGACATCCCGGCGGCAGGGGGGGCGTCGCTTGCCCTGTATGCCGATGACGTGGCGTACATCACCACGTCGCTGAATAGAACCCACGCCATTGTCAAGATGCAGCGTGCGCTTGATGCCCTCCCCGAATGGCTCGCCGCGTGGAGACTGTCGGTGAATGTCGGGAAGACGCCGGCTGTGAACATAGGAGGATACCTCAACAGGTGGGACCCTACTCTGGAGCTTCATGGACAAGATATCCAATGGGCCCCACAGCCCAAATACTTGGGCAAAATCGACGGAAGACTCTCGATGAAGCCACAGGTTACGAAAGCCGTCGCGAATTCCAGAAGTGCGATGGCAGAAACCATCAGTGCTCTCCTCGAGCCTCCCTCTCGGACTGAAACTCGGGGTCTACAAGACCTACATCAGACCCCGCCTCACGTACGCGGCAACGGCGTGGTACGCGCTCGCCAGCGAACCGCAGCGCAAGAGGATGCGCGCAGTTCAGGCGATTGCGCTCCGCCGGCTGACTGGTGCGCCGAGGTACGTCAGGAACGCCGTCATCCAGAGGGACCTTCGAGTCGAGAGCCTGGACGACTTCATCGAGCGATTGGCACGCAACATGTTCGGGCGTGTCGACGCGTCGCGGTTCCCGCATCTGCAGGACCTGGCGCCGCTCCACACCCGTCCACCGGACCGCTGGGCCTTCCCGCGCGACTTGCTGGTTGCGCGGGACGGGCCTAGCACTGACTGATACTGGGGCTTCGTAAGTCGTCGCCCGACGCTGATCGGCTCCTGCTGGGCTTCCCACCAGCGGGATTCACCCGGTAGGGGCTCGATCGCCTGGGCGGCGCGAAGATGAACCCCATCCCGTTTAAGACTCTGTGGCCTGTAAAAAGGTCACCACTCACCGGACTTGACCTATTGGTTAACCACAGATGGACAACCAAGGGCCTTAGGGCCCAACCCAAGGACTGGCCCGTTTTAACGGGCCGCAAGAGACATCCCCAAAGGGGAACTAACTGTCCCGAGGGCTCCACACACCTCAGACAGGGTGGAGTGAAGAGAGCGAGTAGTAGGCTACTTTTTAGCCTAAATTCCTACGGGAGCGGGACCTACGCGGGTGTTACCTACGGGTCCCGAAGCGAAGCGCGGGCGGTTCTCTAGTGTTAAAATAAAATTACATTGAAGGTATAAAACAACATTTTATATAACCCGAGAGACACTGTAACGTTCGGAAATTATTATGGGAACACGCACAGTAATGTGTTCGTGCTATTAAAAGAATTTGGCGTTGCGTATTTTTTGCTGCATTCGTATGAAATGTAAAGCTTTTAAAATTTATATGCTTCCTAAAATGGTATGTCGGGAAATACCGATATGTGGATTTATCGATTATTGGATATCGCTAAAAACTTTGTATAACCCTTAAGCGCTACATGTTACAAAGAATCGGTGAGCACACATGACCTACTTCATACCTAATAATATATAATTATAAGTAGGAATTAATATTTATTTGAACTTTATTAACCCCAATTAATTAAATATTGTGTTGCTAATGCCGAGCTTAATATAGGTTTATGTTAGCAAATATAATTATGTTATATTTGCTATCAGTTGTGTTACTTCCATCCCAGTGGCAATTACAAACATTTTAATTGGATAATAGTTGCATTTGAACGCATTTCCTTGTAGATCCCTCACTGCCATCCTCAGAGGTTCAGTAACTTATAAGGCTTACCAGGCCATTGAATGCGCTCAAATTTACTTTTTTATGGCAATAGCAATTATTATGTTCTCATATCATTTTGACAACAAAGTCGGAAATATTATTTAAGGGACTAAATGTTATTTTTTACGAAATGTCATTTTAGCATATGTATGTATTTATTTCACGACTTTGAAAAGTTTTAGCATTTTAGCACAAAATAATCACTCAAAGCAACAAAATAAACCACGATACACAACTCACTGATAAGTCATTTACGAGTGACGTTTAGAAATTAAGTGCTTCCAGTAAAACAAATTAGTTTCATTAACTTACCTCAATATGGCATACAATAATGTCAAGCTTTCTTCATCCCGAATCGGCTAATATTTGTCTCCTATTAGCAATCACAATTCCTAATTCTGACTGCTCACGATTCCGATATTTGCCTAAATTATAATAAATTACGTTTGGACTATTGGTTTAGGTAAGTATATTTGTTCGTGTTAATTTCATATGTCCATTATATGTTGTCCATTATTGTGTTGGGAGATTGGCTGTTGTTTACTAGTATGTTGAGATACTGGCAACAAATTAGCGGCTTAAAGGGGACGACTCTTATAATTAAGGAGACCTGAAGTATGCTGCACAACTTTAGTCACGATCCGAGTGTCAGATTTCTTTAAGTCCAAGTTATTCCACAATATCAACCAGAGGCCGACGAATTGAATGCGGGTACGTCGATCTTAAAATAGAGAGTTGCTGCTAGCGATCGCTCATGTGACTTACCCGCAGACGCAGCAGTTGCTTATCACACGATTATTAGAAGCATAATTAGCCATCACAATATGAGTACTTCTATTAAATGTTTTTCTACAATCTATATGCGTATAATGTACCTAAAAGCGAAATGTCACTCATGACAAAATATCGAAAACCATGAGAATCATGAAATTTGGCAAAGGAGGTAGTTTATAATTAACAGACGTCCGGTAAGAACGGATTTTATCATATTTCTCAAGTAAGGGGGTTACGGACGATTCACACATGTCAGTGAAGTCACCGTTCCGTCACAGTACCGGCAAATTTTTCATACTAACAGCACTGACACTTCTCAGTGTCAGCACTTTATTCCCGGCATTGTCAGCACTGACACTTCTCAGTGTCAGTGCTGACAATGCCGAGAATGTATGAAAAATTTGCCGGTACTGTGTCGGAACTGAGACTTCACTGATATGTCTGAATCGACCCTAATTGAGTGTTGAGTTTGAAAATCACTCAAAAATACTTCTACGTGGGCTAAGCCGCGGGCAACCGCTAGTATTTATACGAGAGATGTTTTCAAATGGCTCGAAACTGTTTTAGTTTTTTCTATACAACAATCTCGCCGGTTATTTCTTATCTTCGCAGGTACAACGCTAAAACCTTCGTTGTTCATACCTTTTTTACATCACTCGGTGGAGCTTTTAAAATCCTGCAGATAGGAGTCGAGTATGACTGTAATAGTGTTGTCACATTTTACAATTTTATGAAGATAATTTTATTCTTAAGTTAGGTATGTATTAAAAACAAGTTAAAGCTTCGTAGTAGAATTATGCGTTAATTAGGCGACAGAAGTCGGGTTTCTTGGTGGCAAGGCTTCGTGTAAGGGTTATACCATGAAGCAAATATAGAGTTATACCTACAATATTATTATTAAATCATGAAAGTTCGAAGTTGTAACTGGCATTGTTATCTTTCTGTGAATTTTGCCCCGCTAGCTGTCTTCTAGTTTGAATTAACCGCCAGCTAAATGACTTGCCGTGTTTCAGCTGAGAGCTTGAGAAACCGTGCTTTTTCTTCTCTATTTTTAACCATGTTCAAAAGGTTATTTTTCAACGATATTTGACTCTGTGAGGTAGTTACCTTGTCACTTTTTACTGGGTGAACAGATTTGGTTATTCTGTTTTATTCGAAAGCTAGTGATTATCGTGTGGATTCATTAATTTTGCCATCTGACGAGTAGCTTTTAAGTTATCTCTACTTATTAATGTTAAAGTCGTTTTTTAAAGTTTTTATCATTGCATCAGCATTGGTATAATTGATTGCCTTGGATAACGGTAACTACCACGTAATACTTAGTTAAATATTCCGTGGTAACAACTTATGCGGGGGCATGTTTGCTCGTTAGTCGGCTATCTAATTGAAAAATAATGATGGATACGGGTCTCTAGGGTTTTTGTTCGTTGAAAAATTTACATAGCACTTGTAGATATGGAAAAATAATTTATTTGACCTTTTCTTAGTATTAATAATAACAACTGCAAGGTGCATCAAGGCTATCTTTATCTTTACATAAGTATGTGTAGTACATACCTACTTATAACAAAATCCGTTTCGGTGTCTTTTAGGTAAACTATGGCATGGACTTATATACCACATGTATAGTAAAGTCATAGGCAAATGTTATAGCCTAAGTTCCAGTATAACATATAGGCTACTTTTTATCCCGAGAATCCTACGGGAGCGGGACCTACGCGGCTGTTACCTACGAGTCCCGAAGCGAAGCGCGGGCGCGGGCGGTTCTCTAGTTGACCAATATCAATAAAGATTTGTTTTCGTTAAAACTCAAACAATTTCTTTCCCATTAAGAATAAGTAGGTATATTGCATTATTGTATTTATAGGAAGTATAAAAAACAGGCAATGTCATTTTAAAATCAACATGTAAACATTTTAAGGTTTAAGATTTTATTTTCTCTTGAAGTAATTCACAAATTTATTTAATGAGAACACACATTTACACAAAGTATGCGCTGCGTAGCTTACTTAATAATAATAATTAAGTATATTTATTTTTTCTAATTTATTAAAGGGCTGTTTCCCGAAGTGAAACAAGGGTATACGTGTTCTATGTATCTAATAACTCAGTAAGAGTGATTTCTATATTGTATATATTCCTTGTTGCGAGAAATTATCTCGTCCTTTTTGTATTAATCCACTTATCCGCACTTTAATAAATGAAAGACCCTCAAAGTTGTACAAATAGATTAACTGCTGAGTTATTTTACGGAAAACCAAAAATGGATTTACGGTTCGTTAAATCTTTCCATAATTCAAATTAAACGTGTACACAAAGGCAGTAAGTATTTTTTTTATAACCTGAAGGGCTGACGAAAAAGCGGACGAGCCACCTGATGGTAAGTGGTCATCGTCGCCTATGGACTCAGGCAACACCAGGGGAGTCACCAGTGCAACGCCGGCCCTGAAGGAGAGCTCTTTTTACACGTCCTTTCTTGAAGAACCCCATGTCATAGCGCTCCGGTAATACCTCAGAAGGAAGCTCATTCCACAGCTTGCAAGTTCGCGGCAAAAATGATCGTGAAAATCGAACTGTAGTCGTTCGCCACTGATCCAAGCGATGTGGATGGAACTTCAATCTTCGGCGAGTGGTGTAATGATGGAAGGGTGACGTTGGCACCAAATCGAACAATTCCTCGGAACACTCACCGTTGTAAAGTCGGTAGAACACACAGAGACATCCTATATCTCTCCTAAGACTTAGGTGTTCAAACCTGTTAGTGACTCGTAGGTCGTTGACAATTCGAACAGCGCGCTTTTGTACGGCGTCAAATGGGTTAAGCTGGTACTGTGGCGCCCCTGCCCAGAGGTGAGAACAGTACTCCATGTGAAGCCTAACCTGAGCTTTATAAAGCATCAGTAGATCCCTCGCATTGAAGTACTGCTTCGCCTGGTTCAGGACGCCAAGCTTTTTGAAGGCCAATTTGGCCTTAGCTTCCAGATGACACCGATACTGCACGTCGCTCGAAATGTCAACACCCAGAATCCCAACACTTTTTTAACGGTGAGTGCGGTACCCTGGAACTGAGGCGCCATGACAAATGGGGTTTTCTTAGGGGTATCCTTAAACTCACTCTCTATAGCTGATACTGAACCCTACGTCTGAGAGCCCGACTTGTACTTGACCATTTTTTTTCTCATTTTTTCATAACGATGAAACAAACCTACACCATAACTTTAGAATTTTGGTTTCTATTGAGCCATGTAAAAATCGTTTTTCGTAAATATCTCCTATGTACAAAATATAACTCGTCACATTTTTATATGAATAGATTTAGTTATTTTTTATTCGGAAAAATCCAAAAAGCGGAAAAATCAAAAGTCCGGATGCGTACTGAAAATTCCGGAGTGGCAACTATGCGTCAAAGATCAGAATCAAACAATTTTTGATTAAATAACGCAGTTTTCATACGTAACACATGGTTTTCGACGGTCTGTCGGACAATAGAGCAACCTTCACGCTGTCCTGTTGTGTAACCATCCTTTTCAACGTTTCAGTGTCGCGTAAACATTAAATACGCTTTGTTTCGATTTTCGAAAACAAAAGGTTTAATTTGACACCGAAATGTTACGGTCTCTGCGTTGTAACAACAAAATGAGAACATAAATTAACAGAATGGCGGAACATAACGAGAAGCCGCCATCACTGCTAGTAAAGGAGGGCTAGTTAGTAAAACAGAAACTGCCCTTATTTGTATTTCATCGCAACCCTATAACTGTCCTAATGCCAGCATTGTAAGACCCGAGCTCAGATTCATAACGTAGAGGCATTGTGCACCACACTGGCTTAGTTAGGATTGGCAGACTTCGTTATATCTTTGACAACATTATGGCGGACTCAATGGTTTTCTTCAACGAAGAAAGTGATAATTAAGTATAATTTGCACAAATTCAAAAAAATACCATTCAATATCCTACTGTTATGACTTTAATTAATAAGCTCCTAAAAGTTTACTTATTGAAATGTTTATAGCTAACCGGTGGCGCTGTTAGGAAGCAGCTTTAGTTAAGGAACTCTTTTAACAGCCCTAAGCAAGGATGTAGTACGAGCTGTACGAGGTATATCCATCCTTTTATCGCACCATTTGTTTGTTTATTTCACATTTGGAATTATTAATTTCATGTGATTTTTGGATAGTTCTTATGTAGGTATTATGATTATTGTATGAATTTACAGATCACGCCATACCATTTTAAAACCCTATACTATTTTTTAAAGCTTTCAATTATGTAAATAACATAAAACTCCAATCTATGTAGGTATTATCATGTCAATTGTAATAATCAATAATAGCACCTATTTTCATTCAACTCGGTTGGTATAAATAGTAAATTGTAGACGTGTGCAGTAGCTCATTATTCTATGATTGGTAATCGGCGTGTGCGTAATGATGGCGGGCCGAGACGTGCTCTATCAATTGATACCCGAACAATTAGCGCAAACAGTCAGTTGCTGCAAATTATTGAACACGCTGTAAACGTTATTTAATCACGTGGTGTCTGTCGGCTTTAAAGAACTATTTTTATTAACAGTTATTTAGTTATTGCTCATGGTTTGGTTTTTCACGGATCAGATTAATTTATTTTCAACAAGTTTCATCCTTATTTTCTTCCTTACCTCTTTAGGGTTAGTTTTGTAAAAAATGTTGAAATGTCTTTCATTATCTTCTAACCAGAATATAATTTTCAATGCAGCTTCTATCCATTATATGCCCATTCTTGTCAAAGCATACCTTACCATGCTGTTCCATTTCGGTTTGATGGTTGTTTAAACAATGACGACCCGAATGGCACATTGGTTAACACAATGAATCGCTGTTAAAAGGTCCTGGGTTCGATTTCCAGTTGGGCGGTTTCAATGATAAGTTTAAACCATTCTCTATGTATGTAGGTGTTTGTCTTTATCTTGTGTGTTGTTCATGGCATTCACGACACAGGGAATCCTAAGTAAGGATACGAGTGTGCAGCGTTAAAAAAATACCAATCCAAGCATCGGAAGTGTTCATGACAGCCGAAAGCTTTCGAAATGGCTGGTAACAAAGTGAGAACATAGTCAAGTTTAGTCAAAGTCAATTAAACACGCATTATTAGGGATAACATTACATTACGAGGGAATCTCATGTTTAAATGGGACCACACGCCAAGCACCAGCTATCGAATATAAAACGAATCGTCCAAATCGGTTCACCCAGTTATAATTCCTTAGATAACATATAAAAAATACAGTTGAATTGAGAACCTAATCCTTTTTTGTAATGGTTTAAAAAAGGCTCACTATCCTACTGTATGGAACCCTAAAAAAAATAATAGTTTTCGTACATACTTCTCGCTAGCCTGCACGATGGGGCATTATGTCCCCGGCCCCCGCTCGCGGCCACAGATTACTAAGACCGCGGCTGTAATTGCACAGCCTTTCACCAGCTGTTCAACGTCGTGGAAACATCCCCAAGTCACAACTTTTGTATCCTTTCAAAGGACCATGTAATAGTAAGACGGTATGGGTGGGTGCGCGTTACCTGACACTATACAACACGTCTAATCGAATGTTACGGTAAAAAGGTGAAAAGGAAGGCAGTACCGGTAATAGATAGGTTTGAAGAGCGTTTTTCGAACAGAATAACTTATAATTGTTTTTATTTTTATACTCTATGAAATGTTTATTATTTTCTTGAGAAATGTACCTAACATTATTCGCACTATTCTATACTTTTAATTCTGTTGGACAAAGTATTCAAAATAATAATTTTTAGATTATAAATTGCACTGTGTTATCCAAAATATTAAATTTTCATTTTTACGTGATGACCTTAACCATATTAAATTGTAGTATGTTTGTATGTTCGAAGCTTGAGGACGATATGTTCATTTGTATGCGTTTCATGATACGTAAGCGCTGCTAGCCCGGCGGCCTGCGTCGATCATAAGTGATCGACAAAGTTAAGCAACTGCGGGTGCGGTCGATAGTTGGATGGGTGACTAGCGGAAAAAAAATCTTGAGCGCTTCCGTGCTTACGAGCAAGTTAACCCGTTAGATCCAGCTCTTATAGATATATAGCATTTTTTAAGCCATTTCGGAGGCCATCGGGCGGCATGAATACATTCGATACTGAGGTTCGGCACTAATTCGTCCACCAGCACCAAGCATTCAAAATCAAGGCTCGGGGAGTGAGAAGTTAAGGCGTTCATTGTTTACTTTCTGTAAAAGAAGGGAAATAATACGACTATTTTTACGTTAGGATTTTATAATTTTGTGCTCAATGACAATACATGGAATAGAATACCAAATCAAATTCGTCAACGTCACTTTCTTTTTCAAATAACATCAGTTCATGCAAAAAGGATCGTCAATAGCTACAGCTGATAAGGCTAAGGTTATGGCTTTGGCTTATATTGACACCTTCCGCTCCACCGTCCGGCTGTGACGGCTGCCTGGCTGTGGCTGGAGGGAATCATCAATATGGCGGGCGGTGGCTTTGGCTTGGCTTTGGCTCTAACTAAGGCTAAGGCTACGTGATGCGTTGGCAGGCGGCTCCTTTAGGCACAATTTAGCTGGCGGTGCATCAGCTTACGTCACGTCCGTTACAGTTCCTATCATTGGAATGCGCGTGAGCCTCGCGAGCCGGTGTAAACTGATTTTTATTTATGCTAACCTTGGCCAAACTGATGACGCGTAGCATGCTGTTGGAAAAACCTAATGATCTTTATCAACATTGTAAAACTTATTTACACAAGTAGGTATAATATTATGAATGAGGGCATTTACAGCCGAGTTTGAAACGTTGAATTCTCATTCCGTTGGGTCTAGGTTCAAACGGTGTATGCAACACTAGTTTTCATAAGTTATGAACTTGTTAGAATTTAATTATCACTTGCTTCGGTGAAGGTAACATCTACTTAGTAGAAATCTACACACCCGAGTTCTCCATATTGTTATCAAAAGTGTGTGAAATCCACCAATTTGCCACTACCCAGACGTCAGATAGTTATAGGCTTCGATTATGATGAATAATGTTGTAACGAGATTAAATATGTACAATATAAATATATAATCAGTACTAAAGATTTCGAATAATCTTAACAAAAGATACCGAGATACAATCTAAAATAACACCTTGGTCTTTGGTGGTCACATTGAAATAGGTTTTAGTAAGATATGCTATTATTTTCATCATTTTACAACACATAATTAAAGCAGGTGTTATGTTTGTTGTATAATGAAATAGGCGTATACTGTACTTTGTTAGTAATTTGTTCTGCAATAGTTGTTTCTTAACTGACCATATCTCGCAATATCACCGTCTCTGATCTTGTTGATAGCATGTCTTGCTACGTTGCTTGCATAATATTTATTTCTGTCTATTGTTGTGTGCTATTTTTTGCTGTTTTGACGACACACGTACGTACGTATCTAAATAACTTTTTGAAAAATTCCTACAACCTCACATTTATGTTGTACTTACTTAACAGCTTTGGAAAACTTTTGCAATTGGTCTTCAAGATTTCAACAAAAATATAGATAGTGATATAACAGATATATCATCATTATCATCTCAACCCATTATTGCCCACTATTGAGCATGGGTCTTTTCACAGAATGAGAAGGTTACGGCTAAGGACGGAATTGGGGACTTTTGCGAACTCTCCGGCATGCAGGTTTCCTTACGATGGTTACCTTCACCGTTTGTAGCAAGTGACTTTTAAATGCTTAAAACGCACATAACACTGAAAAGTCAGAGGTGCGTGCCCTGGGATTCAAATCCGTACACTCCGAATTGGTGGCCGAATTCTTAACCATTAGGGTGCCTTTCCACCAGAGATGTGCTATGCTACGTTGCTAGGGATGCGTTTAACATCCACCAATCACATACTTCGGCCCGCCTAGAAACCCCCTAAGGGCTAAATGTGATTGGTGGATGTCATAAGCATCCTTAGCAACGTAGCATAGCACATATCTGGTGGAAAAGCACCCCTAGGCTATCACCGCTGATATACTTGTAATATACCTACTATATGTATACTAGTGTTTAATCTGCACCTTGTTACGAAGTCTAGAAAAACAAGTATATCCTATCTTTTATATCCTTTTGCGCTCTCAAAGGCAGGAAACCCTTTGAGCCGAGGGGACTAGCTCGCTAGACTTTAGAATCTTTAGATCATAGTCTTGTAGTTTCTTGCATCTTATATGAGTTAAGGATTTTGTAGGGAACTGAACAAAACGAAGAAGATTGGTGTTCTCTGTACTCTGAGTTATATTGTGAATATTTGTTTGAGAAAACCTAAAGTTAGTTCATCCTTCTACATTGAATTGTTAAGGAATAATTATACAGTCTATATGTTGTACTTTCATGTTTGTATGTTCACACCAACTTCAAAACTGTTAGCATAATTTACAAATGATGTGGGTGTCATAGTATTTTGTGATTGTTACGTAGTCTGTTTATAAATTTTAAACTTTTATCTTGTTTTTCGGATTCAGATTCATCATAATGTATTTGTGTAAATAAATATGTAAAACTAGTAAATCCGCCCTCGCTTTGCTTCGGGGAACCAGTCCCTTCAAAAATCTCTATAAATTTTAACAAATTATGTTATTCCGATGTCTAAGCTATATTACTGCAAAGTTTCATGAAAATCCGTTCAGTAGTTTTTGCGTGAAAGAGTAACAAACCCACACATACACTCACATACATCCTTACAAACTTTCGCTTATATAATATTAGTAGGATAGGATGATTATAAACCTATAATATCATTGCGGACTCTAAACATTTAAAATGATAATGGATACTATATGGACCTTAGAGAAGCCCTATGTCTATGTCTCATGTGATGGATTGATACTCAAGGGTTTGAATTGTTTTGTCCGCGATGTTTAAAGTACTTACTATGAATTTGGATTGAAATATCTACAACAATTCTAAAAGTAGTTCCTTATCATTAAAAATTAAAGTGTTAGTGAGGATAAACTATAAATGTAGTTCCATGGATCGGTTAAATATTTGTACAATCAATGCGTATCTTAGACGTTGAGATGTTTATATTAAACTAATGTGAATTTTACATGATAATATATTTACACAGATGCCACACTGATGGTACTTTGACGACACGTGTGGCGCAAAGAATGGCGTCAAATCTCTTTTGTAACTAAGGATCTTGGTTACCAAGTACCTAAATGAGATTGATCAATCATTCCATTTTTGTCATATTTCTCAGTTTTGTCCATAGTTTATGTGTAAGTAAATTTTGGGTAGTGTTGTCTAATATATCGATATCACAATAAAGTCTTATTCGCCGCGAGTGCATTTTCTATAAATCTTCCATTCTGACGGGATGTTTTTGTGATAGTGGGTTTATTTAGAAGCTAGCGGAAATACCTAGTTGGGACCAAAGTAAGCTTGACATCCGATTGCGGTAAATATTTTTGTTGAGCACAAAATATTTTTTCCGGTCGCAAACCCTGCGTACAGCGTGGGTACATATACCTATCTTGTCGGTAGAGTGTTTTGTACAGAGGATTTTCGTTTTACTTATACATGGTTTATTTCCTTGATTTAATGAGATATGTAGCGCAATGGTTATCATGCTTGATTGCCGTTCCTAGGGTTAGTAGGGTTAGTGGTACTGGGTTCGATTCTCAACGAGGCGAAAATTTTAATGAGTTTAAACATTAAAATTTTCCATGGTGTATGATTAGGTTGTACGAATGATGAGTGTATTGTCCATGGTACCCACGACACGGGAATACTCTTATTACTTTTTTATTTGTTGTTATTTTTTTTACTTCTTTATTAATTGAGTACTTAGGTACGAGTATTTATATGTTCTGTGGTTAAAGGCATTATTCAGAAGAAAAACAATTACCGTAATGAAATTGTAATGCGACATTCTAAACTCAAGGTAAAACGAAGATAGATTGGATAATAAAGGTGGGATAAAAAGTTTGTTCAACGAGGACGGATTATTGTTTCTGTTGGTGTTTTAATTAGGGATTTAGAACTCAAGGACGTCCTATTTATGGACGTTCTAACGGTAGGTCTTTGGGACCACATATATCATTAAAAGTATGTCCTATTTACAAGTAATAATAAAAGTTCATCGACGATTTAAATAACAAATTCAAAGTAGGTGGAATTTTATTAAATCACAGTGATTCATTCGGTTCATTGATTTGGCTATTTTTTTTTTAATCTTGACTATGGCTGGTGGATTCGGCTACTCACTATAAATGTGATTTTGATTGATTTATTGGCTATTATGAACTACGATTCGATAACTGCTCTAGGATAGATAGTTACGTCTGGCCATAATGAATAGATTTCTGATTTTTAATCCCTGTACTCAATAACTTAAGATTAAATCCGTACATTTAATTTTAATAGTTTAACACAGAAAATAGAGTTTTTAGACGTCGAAGTGTATTCGATGTATCTTCATATGATTTAATACATTTATGTTTAAGAATCGCGAATTAAATCCAATGGAAAAACGATTTGAAATCAATTTCATTAATCGACTCTTGAGTTCAATGAACTGTTTCAGTCAAGCGTAATAAATTTCTTATTAATACTTTAATGAAACAAATTGAACGATTTCAAGTATGGCAGTTTGTAATAATAAAAACGAGAGTAATTTCATGGAATCCAGTACCTAGGTAGGTACAAATCAAATTAATTTGTAAGGGCCCAGTTCGCTGGTTTGTTTCCGATTCAATTGGTTAATCTGTGGTAATTGGAGCGAGTATTACTGCCGGCGAATTCTTGTTCAGGTTTGTCCAGGTGGGCACGTATTCAAATTTATTGCCATTGATTCCGGTGCATTCTACCAAATTTCGACAGCCCCATCGAATATTGTCGAAACTGCAAAGTAACTTTATAGAACAGCAATTCCAAGCTATGTGTATTTTGATTTAGATTAGAATAAGTTGGTTTAATAGTTAATGGTGTCATGAATGTTGCAGCCTAATATGATAGCCATATAAGGTTTACACGGTGTCACACATTAGCTCCTTTTTTCAAAAATCAACTCCTAAAGGGAAACTGAAATAGGGGATGAAAGTTTGTATGAAAAAAATTGAGTGATTTGTAATATAGGAAATTGAACATGCAAAGTTTCTATGGAAAATCTAAAATGCTTGACTGATCTGCAGTAGGTATAGGAAATTTAACACGCAAGGTCAGACATTGGCTACCAATTTTTTTTAGAAAAATACCTCTAAGAGGCTGACACATGAGAAATATTGAAGTTTCCCGAAGCGAAGCGATGGCATTCAGTAGTTTCCTGTAAAACTTGGTATCGGCAAGGAAACTTGTGCGTAATTTTTATTATAACAGTCCAGTATTATTTTCATATATAATGTACATAGATCGAAACACCTATATACTTTATACCCGAGACGGTTGTCGAACTCACACCGCCTACACGAATAGCTATCTCTGCGATACATTGATAAATTATTAGTTCCATTTGATTTGATCAATAGCTGTTAGCGATGAGTCGATTTTGGCGCTTCCGTTGTTTTTTAATTTCAACCTTGTGTTTTTGCTCATTGCCCAAAATAAACACACTACTACGGATCATTTACACGTCATAGATTTCCAAGAAATTTTGATGTACCTACTATGAACTACATGTAATTCAAATTACGACTAGCTCTGCACGTGAGACCTCTCACGTCTGGGAGTTTCGTCCGCGAACCATCAGTGGTAGGACGCTTTGTGCTCTTTTTAAACGATTTAAAAAAAGAGGAAATTCTCAATTTTGTGCGATATTTTGTGTGTATAACATCATCCTACTTCCTACTAATATTATAAATGCGAAAGTTTGTAAGGATGTACGTGTGTGTGTGTGTGTGTGTTTGTTGCTCTTTCACGCAAAAACTACTGAACGGATTTTCATGAAACTTTGCAGTAATATAGCTTAGACATCGGAATAACATAATTTGTTAAAATTTATAGAGATTTTTGAAGGGACTGGTTTCCCGAAGCGAAGCGAGGGCGGATTTACTAGTGCTTCATAAATCTTTACTGGTTGAATGCCTTGTTCTATGGTCCCATTTAAGTTTAAGCTACCTATATCTGACGAGCGGTTTTAGAGTTATCTCTAATATGTAAATAGACATTATTTAATTTCAACTACGTTCATGATGTTCTTATTTTATCATGCGTCGATATTGAAATATGTTTTGTTTTTGTTAAAATTATTCCACTCACAGAGCCACTCATTTAAAGCTTAGCACTTAAATTGATTTCTTCTAATTAAACATGCCGGGCTAAGAAATCCTGCTATTAAACAACCTTATGACTAAAAAAGAAAGACACTTACACCGTACAATAAACTGCTTTCGAGATAAAGAAAAACGAAATCTTTGTTCTAAGAAAATCTAATCTAAAATACGGAACAAAAACTAACTCGTTTCCTCGAAAATGCAGACATGTACCTACTCTATTTCGAAGTTACAAAAATGGTATTGAAGTGGCGAGTTCTTACGTGGATGGCAAGGAACAAAGTTGAAGAAATAGAAATACTGCGACGTGGCAGTATTCTCAGCGATTTTCACTTATTTTGCTCAGTTGCGGAGATGCAGTGTTGTTTTTAATAGCTCTCTACTTCCGTTGGTGTATGAATGTTTTAGCATTGCAGGATTTTTTTTAGGAAATTAACATAGCAAACGAGAATGTAGCACCATCCTGCCACTGCAGTCCATTATAACTATAACAGACACAATAAGACTAGGGTCAAATAGGGATTCTTACTCAGCAGACGGTATTAGAACGATTAATGATAATAAATACATCGTTGCATGAGTGAACGACATTTTTCTGACAGACAATTTTATAGTAATATTTATGATAACCTTTGGCTATGGTTGTGATGATAAGTTTACCAGGGCGTCATAAGGGAGAAGGGACAACCGATTTCTATTGATAAAAAATACAAATAAATACAATGCATTTTTAGTCACTGCTGTTCCAACTTCCACCGTTGAGTTCTCTCGCCTGGAGCCAACGTTGAGCGAAGTATCCGGAATGCTTGTCATGAACCGCATTGTCGTTGGGTTTAAAGCAATATCTAAATTTCAACTTCGCCGGATAGCAAATAGAAGTTCGACTACAGTTTGCAAGATTTGACACAATCTAAGAAACTTTTTAACTTAAATAAAAGCTTTTAAATCAAAAGTTGGTACCGAAGCGCCAAATTCTATGAATAAAATAAATTTAGAATATTAAGTAAGTATATTTAACGTCGAAAAGTCGTCTCATTTTTGCTTATGCAATCGTTTTAAAATATTATAGACTACAGTACGTACCTACTTTGTATCGAACTCATCGCTGACAATGGATTCAATTTGTTCGCATGTGAAAATATGTTTTATTTGATTTTATAGGCCGACTTGAATGAAAATAAACAGTAGGAATTCAATATTAATGTTTTTGTTTAGATAATTCATGTTACTAACTATTAGTTACAGAGCAAGCATTTTTAATCAAGTAATCCATCCATCCATCCATCCATTAGCCTTGGTGCGTCCACTGCCTTCTGAATTCAGCGGATGTCCGTTGTCTTCTTCAGATCCTGTTTACACGAGATCAGCAAGCGCGAGCATTTATGCATAAGGATGCCTTTATAAAGAGCAAGGCTACGAGTATTGTCGTATTATAAGCTATTGTCGTACAAGAATCTTTTGGCGTGTGGGTGACAGAGACAGCGCCTTACAGTTTGCCTTACCTGTAAGGCGCTGTTTCTGTCATCCATGCGCCAAAAGATCCTTGTACGACTGTACGTTGCTAAGGACGCGTTTGACATCCATCAATCACACACCCTAACTCACCCCCTAGCCGGCACCCTATGGGCAGGTACGTAGCTTAGCTCTGGTGGAAAGACACCCTAACGTAAGGTTTTAACAAAAGTTATTGAAATCAATCCGTGAATTTCCGACAAGAGAACGAAGTCGTTAAATTCTGAACAAAGGGGAGCACCCGTAATTGTAATTTTTTATTACATCGGAAAATTTCATATTTAATTTTAGCTTTTTCAGGATATACTTTTTTAAGATTATTGGGATCGCAGTGACCAACGTGCATTCACCGAATGAACGAAGTTAATTTCTTGATAAAATGAATATTATAGTTTTAAATTGTTTGGCATTTCGCACATTCTAAAAGCGTTAAGTTGGGTTAAAGTTTCGAGATGTGAAATTGTTGTTTGCATACTTTATCGATGCTAATTTCCATAGTTTCTTGTTGTTTTGGATATAATTAACAGAGCGATTACTATTTACTATTACTAAAAGTCATAGTTCCAGTCCAGTACTAAGGGAATGAGTTGAGGAACTAACATGCTTAACAACACCCCTTCGTCTAGCTAACTGGACTAACTATTCTAGATATTTGAGTTTTGTTTTACGTACGTACGTACGTTACCTACGCACGTACGTCTTTACTCGTACTTGGCAGGTTGCACTATTAATTAAATAAACACAAATACAATAATATATTTATCTTAATTCTAATACTTTATTTCGTATTTAGGTAATAGGTTGGTAATATTTTTACTCAACAGGCAAGTGCACCCCTTTTAGGGTGCGGTTCCACTGAGGCTGAGCGGAGCGGAGCTGTGCGCGATTCACCAATCACATGTCTTGAAATTCACACGAGACACAGTGAGCTGGGATTTCAAGGCATGTGATTGGTGAATCGCGCACAGCTCCGCTCCGCTCCGCCTCAGTGGAACCGCACCCTTAAAGACGGAAACGATTTACCGACTATGTAGGTATTGTGACTTTGGCCTAAAACCATGTGGTCCGTTTATTTCGCCGGCCATTAACATAAATCAGTGGTGCCCAAACGGTCGATCGCGATCGACCGGTCGATCGCAAGAGGTTTCACGGTCGATCTTAGAGGTTAAGCAAGTACAAGATTTTATTTTCGAAAAAAAAATATAAATTACCTACTGAGCATTCCAATCGTTTTTGTTTCAATTCATTTAGACATTCATTTAGACAGGCGACGCTATGACCGCGTGCGTAGTGCCCAAAGTTACAATAGAGTGGGAGAGTGCTTTCTTTTCTAATAATATTTTTTACTAGTAAATCCGCCCTCGCTTCGCTTCGGGAAACCAGTCCCTTCAAAAATCTCTATAAATTTTAACAAATTATGTTATACCGATGTCTAAGCTATATTACTGCAAAGTTTCATGAAAATCCGTTCAGTAGTTTTTGCGTGAAAGAGCAACAAACACACACACACACACACACACATACATCCTTACAAACTTTCGCATTTATAATATTAGTAGGATTAGTAGGATATTAGTAGGAAGTAGGATGTACAAATGTGTAAAAGTGAAACTATGTAAAAGTGTTTGATTGTAAACATATATAAATCTAATCATTAATAATTAGGTACTTATTATTACAACATAAAAATAAATGATAATATAAATACGTGTTATTATTACTAATAGATAATAAAAAAAGTGGCATAAAAATAAAGCAGTCGATCGTAAACCCTTAATTTTTTCTCAAGTCGATCTTCACAGCAAAAAGTATGGGCACCTCTGACATAAATGAACCTTACTTAACATTTTCTCGAAAAATACACCGACGGAGTAAAATTCATGTTCTATTTTGGTTGACTGCACATTCGGTTTATTATGGTTGAACGGGCGTCGATCCGAGAGGGCAGAGGTGTTATGACGTATGACATTCTGACATGCCTTATTTAAGGCTCGAACGCACACGTTCCATTATTTGGTTGGTACGTTGAGGAAAAAATTGAGGGCATGTTTTATTGCTGGGAGAATTTTTATTTGCAACCAGCAAATGGATTTCTACAGAGCTGCTACAACGATGAAATATTTAAAAATGATGTGCGATTTCTATATAAATCTTTGCTTATTGATAATGATCACCGACCCATTATAAGGTATTACTGCTGCATCACCGACTGTTGCAGATGAAATACAAAGTAGGGAATTCTAATAATGAAAAGAGTAATTCTTTTTTTTCTGTTGCTGCTTCCCTCTATTTTCTCTCTAAAACTGTGAAACACGTGATAATATTTGCTACAGAGTGTGTGAAAATCAATCATGAAATCTTGTGTGAGGGATCTTATATCTTTTAAACGCATTTTACATTCCCACGCCAAAAATAAAAATAATGTAAGTGATGACAATGCCACCTATGACACAGTTAAATTGTATCTATGAATACGACATTATCATCTAAATGAGGTGCAGTTTAATTGTGTTTGACCTCTAAGCAAATGGTCATGAAACAATGCGGCATACAAAATTGTCGCTGCTTGTGTGTTCAAAACAGACATTGAGAATAAGTATTTATTTATTTGTTCTATTGTAAACTTGTACAGGAGGCGATTTTACGTGGTCGCTGTTTTTCTGTAGTGTTTTCGCATTTCAGAATTTGAAAATTTAAATTGATGTTTTGAAATTGATTTCATGTGGTATTTCCTAATAGGTATATCCAAGATTTATTTCACAAAGAGTGTTTGTATTATTTTAGTTGGTTCTTAATTAAGTAATCACGCCTGTCAATTTCGGAATGTTGGTGCTAAGGGATTGTTTTCCCGAAACGGAGCGACCGCCGTCGCCTACTAGAAGGCACAATAATAAGTTTTATGTGTAAATGTAACACCAGTTTTAATTATTTTAGTAAATTAATTCCTTTGAGGGTTAACTTTATGATGAAAGTTTGTTTGAAAACTGGTTATTTGTTATTTGCCAACAGCATGATATAATTGAAGCATTACTAAATTGGGCAGCTTCTTCCTCTTACTTAATATTAATAACTTACGGTGTCTTTTAAACCTCAAAAATCTGACTGCATTTTAAAGTGCTAAATCTGCAGCATAAATTCGTGAAGTAAGTACACCGTTCGAAGCAGTGGCGATTCCTGGTGTTTATAATTGGGGTGGCTCCAGCTTTTGTTATATAGGGTGTAGTGTTAAGTGCGCATAACCGGAAAACCATTTCTTCAGACAGACAATCTAACAAACTTGCAGTCTTTCATTAAGGAACCTACTTTGAAATCGCAAATAATTGCTTTTTACAAGAAAAATAACCGACTTCAATCTTGATAAGTAGAGATACTTAACTCAAAAACTACTCGCCAGATGGCGCTCAATTCAACATGTAAGTGTAAAGTTCTCGTCGCTACAAATTAATCAAGCCCCCAAACACTAGATAACTGCAGTAAATCGTTGAGGAGTTCCCTCGACTGTCTTTCGGCTTCATCAGATCGACTCCAGATCTTCATGAAATAGTAGCGCTTTAATGTACTTATGGTAACATGAACAAACACACTAGTTGTCCATACAATTTTCAAAAGTTCCCCTCGATTTCCCTGAGATGCCATCATCAGATCCTGGTGTCCTTATCACCGGACCCCACTGCGGATATCTACTTTAGAATAAAAAAAGAATTATCAAAATCGGTCTATAAACGACGAAATAATCGCTGAAGGTACATAAAAAAAGCATATATTATATACGGTCGAATTGAGAACCTCCTTCTTTTTTGAATTCGGTTAAAAAGAAATTTCATACAATTTGACATTTTTATTTTTGTATGAAATAGCTGATGTTTTTTCGCGATTTTAGGGTTGGTCCCATAGTGAAAGTCCATTTTCCACTATCAAACGGCAAACGATCTCGTCGTGAAAGGTCTTTCTAAAAGTTCTTGTATCACAGATTTTATTGAATCACTCATAATTTCATGTCATTTCATTATAAACTAATTACCTACTAAATAAAAAGTAAATTAAATCAATAGAAAGATAGAAACCGTAATCACAAATCTACACTATCACGAAAAACATGCGAAAACTCGTTAGGTAATGCGCCATTCCCAGCGCCAGACCCGCGTTTCAAACTTTCAAACTCAGTGATACCACAGTATAATTTTACTATGGTGATACTAAGCGATCGAAGAGGCGCGGGCGGCCGCGGGCCAACGACTTTGTATGGACTATGCATGCGCTAGCAGAAGCGCATGCCTCGGCCGCGCTCGGCGCCGACCGAACGCGAAGACAATCACCGCGAGTCGCGTTCGTGATAGAAGACCGCAGCGCTCGTAAAATGTAATTATTGTACTTAGGTCTAAATAATTAGGTTGTAAATATATGATTTTTTACATTTTATTTAATGCTTAAAAATTATGGTATGGCGGCGCCATACGCGCCAACTTAGAGAAATCGCCACTGGTTCGAAGCTCTTAGGTTCTAGACAAATCGGATTAGGGTAAGGCATTCACGACGTCCAAGGAACTGTAAAAGTGGATTTCGCTTTACGAGACGGATTTGCTCGGCGCTTAGACCTTTCAATGTTATCTACAATAACATCGGCATTTATGGAGAATCGTGTTTAATAAGGAGAGGGTTTTGAGCATTTATGAAGAGAACATTCATGAGAGGAAGTGCTTAGTTATGATTTGGGTTGGCTGTAACTCGTTTAAGGGTCATTATAGGGCACGTCTTTCCTTATAACTGAGGAGACTTTGGATTATTTCATTATTATATTCGTCCACGTTGCTATAGTTCAAATGACTGGAGGTGTTAGAAATTACCACTCCCCGCTAAAAACTAATTTATTAACTGTGCTTACAGTTCGGTTGTGTTTTTAAGAATAAAATGTACTTGATGTGTTTAAAATTCAGCCCGTCAATGTACAATTTACCTTAATCACAGGACGGAAAGCTGACATTTGTATGGCATGTTATTAGTACAAATTCTATATCGAACGCGAACTAAGTATACCCAATGATGATAATAAGAAGACCAACTGCTTTACGTGCCCTCCGAAACAAAGGCGCTCAATATATTGAATTGAAGATTGCCACTAGCCGTCACCCATCGAATGATCGAACTAATGCCTCGATCACTTAGGATCGACGTAAGCTGTATTGGAGCGCTTTGAGCATAAGTAATGTTAATCGGATTTCTTGAGCTAGAGAACTTCTGATGAAAGTTAATAACATTTAGAATGATATTTATTTCATTGTCGTTGAATAGATGTGACTTCTAAAGAACACCATGACAGTGAGCGTATTTGGAAAGTTTTCTTATACTTACATTGCGATTTGCGATATCTACATCTCTAAGTAGAACATATTTTCAATAGATGGACGAGAGCTATGTCGACAGATTATTGACATCCATGACACTAGGATGCCTACGTTACGCTAAGAACCAAGAGTTTTCAAGAAGGAAATGAACCTCGGCTTATGGCTATTCACGACCAGGGCAGGCTAGGTTGGACTGAAAGAGTGATGAAAGTTATAAAACCCGAAACCAATGATGATGAAATGATGAAAGTTATAAAAACCAAACCAACCTTGTTATCAGGAGGTTTCACGAATCCCTTCCTATTTGCATTAATAGGGAGCGCTTTCATATTGCTTATGAATATTTATATCACGGTGACCCATTCTCCAGTCAATCAATATTAGCCACCGTTGGATGAAAGGCATAGATTTTTTCGTGAAAATCTTCATTTGTAACGCCATAAACCCTCAAAATCCAACTATCAGTTTTCGACTTGCAATCAATAGGGATTTTGCAGCGATTCAGCAATCTTCTACTTGCTTTTTGAAGTTTTATGCCTGCTCAGAACGACGGTATATAAGGACGCTTGCATATCGGCACAAGCTTCTTAGCCTATATTTAGCTTTTACCAATGATGTTAGGAGATGTATGACGTTATATCGGAAACCAGGTAATATAGACAAAGTTAGCGCACAGACTAAGTAGTAGGTACGACAATTTTTTTTCGTTTTTACTTCTATTGAATGGTCAACACGTAAACTTTGCAGTTTAAAAATTAAGTATATAAATGTTTAAGTTGTTCAAAGTCAGTCCTGGTTTACCTTACTTAACAATACAATACAAATACACTTTATTTGTGCACCGAAATTACATATTTGACTTTGGTACTTCCATCCACTCGTATAAATAAGGATTTTTATTAAATCCTTGATTGATTGTCATTCTATTTCCGGGTTCCGCAACTGTAAAAGCTGTCACAAAAATGCTTCGCCCAACATAACTATAGGCATCTCTTTCTCGCTCGCCTAAACGCCAATCTTCACAATATAGAGATTTTTCAGCGTTTAATCTGTGGCGTATCGGAACGATCCCCGTTCGCCCCTTTTAAGTCCGCATTTCAGTCCTTTTCACGTTCCCTCTTAGCCTGCTGTCAAAGCCGTTTCATAGAGTTTCAATTCAACCGATTGCGAACACAACGATTTATGACGTAAGAATATTGCGATAAAGGTTTTGAAGTTTAAAAAGGCAGTGTATTCGATTAACTTTCACTGTGTATTTTTGAATATTCTCTTTGCATTGACGGGTTATACAAATAGGGTGTCCGGCATAGATGTAGCGATAATTTAAGACTGGATAGTACACCTCATCCCTACTCTAGAATGAATTCTCAATGTGTCCTTCCCCCTGCACCCTCCAACTACTGCCATTTAAAGTTTCAGTACATGTAGCTGTGTATGTACTAGAAAGAAAAACTAAAAAGTATGTAGTTTCACAAGTTTTTTTTTTACTGTGAAAAAAGTTGAATTATAAGTAGTTATTCTTAAACTGTATTTATTGTATATTTCATTAAAATTTCAGTATAACACGCTCGTCAAGACCACATTGTTTGTTTCTCAATCAACAGATTTTGTGCTAAGCAACAGAACAACGTCAATTTTTTTACAAAAGGTTATTAATTTTTGAGATAGAATAACCACTAGAACCGCTACCTTATTGGAACTTGGCTGCACTCAAGCACCAATATTCCCAGGATCAAAATCTTCGTCTTGTGTTATTAGACCATTTCGATCAGGATTGAAATTGACTGCCGTCGGATTTTCTTGGGATTTTAAAATTTTCCTTAGTCATTATTCCGCCAATCTGGTTATGAAAACCCTTGGGGACGTTTTTCAGGGTTTGTAAGTTTTAATTATTTTTATATACCTAACTTGTGTTTCGTATTTTACTTTAGTAAATAGTAATTAAAAAAAGGTTCATGGACATTAGAAGCCAAAAAAAATGTCCATTTGACAGCGCATCACGCAAAATTTACTTGATAGAATTCGTGATCAGCAGCCATATTGCTGGAGATTTAACTAAGAAAAATGGTGTATGTTTCGTCTTAATGCACTGCTAGAACCTTAGATATAAATAACATAATATGTTGTAAGACAACTGCCAGATCATTTTGAATATAATACAGAAAAGACAAGATCAAATCAAGTATTGCAGTAGCTGTTATCTTTAGAGTGGCATAGTTTTACCTAGTTTGCATATCTGAGCCATTATCGTGGAACATTCCTACCTGGTTGCGACGGAATGCTATTGGTAATGAACGGAATGCTGTGATTGGCTCCAGTTGGGCTTTGTAGGATGCCTGGCCTGGTTGTGCTAAGGAATAAAGGTTATCTATATTATTAATTAATTGTTGCTGGGCCATGTGTTGTGTAGTAAAGATTCGTTATTTGAACAAGGTGTAATTAATTTGTGATACGCGTTATTGATTGAATGAAACATAGGTAATGTATTGTATAATATGTATTACGCAAAGGTTTTTGATAGCCTAAGCAAGGAAACGAGCAAACGAGTTACATGATAGTAAGTTATCACTGTCGCTCATGGACAGTGGCATCACTAGGGGCGTTACCGGTCACAAAAAGGTGCTCGATACACTGTATAAGGCCCCGTTTTAACCGTCTTCAAAAAAGGAGAAGGTTCTCAATTCCATTGTATGTTCTTTTTGTATGGATGAAACCTCAATACTTTTTACTTAGTGAACCGATTGTGACAATAGATACTTTTTGTATTCGAAGACTGGGTGATAGTCGCGTGATTCCGCTTCAATTTGAGTGTCATTTAACTATTTTTTTTATTTGCCCCAAATAAAGTTCATTTAATTGCCTTTGATTACATTGACGATGTTCTAGTTTTATCAGTTGTCGACGTTAAAGTCGTTTTATTTGTCTTTAATGATAAGTCAATTAGTTCATATAATCAGGCTTCACTTGTTGGTACTTTGGAGGTTGCGTTAAGCGGTTAACGCTAGTATGGTGGAGGCACTTGAGTCATGGGACTAGAAAGAAGTGTGGATCTGAATGTTTCGTTGGCCAAAAATTGCTATTTAATTAAGTTATTCAATGTTAAAAGTTAGTTGGTATAGGATATAACTTTTCCAATAGTTCACGTTAAAAATCCTTAAAACAACCATCGCTTCTAAATGTACCTATAGTGAGAAGTTTGATTGTATCATGTCTGTGTCGGGACCGGAACTAAACGCGTAAGTTTTTACATTTTTGACACATCCATAACTATACTTATTATAAATGCGAAAGTCTATCTGTCTGTGATGCTTTCACGGCTTAACCAACGGCCCGATTTGGATGGAATTGGACGGAATGAAAATAGTTGAAGACCCAGGGTCACACATATGCTAGTTTTTTTTTCAAAATTCAACGGAAAAAGGGTTGAAATAGGAGACGATAATTTAATGAGAAATCTAAACCGGTTTCAAAAAATTCGTTGAATTTTCCCAGGAAGATAGTTGATGACGCGAGGTCAAACATGAGCTATCATTTTTTTTCCAAAAACAAGCTCATAAAGGGCTTAAATAGGAGAAATATTTAAATTTCCTGAAACGCAGCTAGGGCGTTCACTAGTACCTTATAAAAAGCGACGTTAAAACGCACGTTGGATTACATAATTATTTCGTTACTTAGGCGATTAGTGACTTATTTATCGCGTGCCTACATGTCATGTTAAATATTAATCACATTAATATTCGATGTATAAACATACATGGCTTTCGCTTTACAGCAATGCGCACTGAAGACCAATTTATACTGTCGAATTCGTTGTCAGTGACAAGTCACCGACGCGAATATATACGAAATTGCTGAGTATTTGGTGTAGTCTGATCGCGTACGCGGGCACAAATTGAACGATATATCTTCGTAAACAGCTTTCATACACGTGGGCTTCATAGTAACAATTTACCTGGTACAGAATACTTATGATAATTATGTGGTTCTAAGAGGTTAGGTGTGTCTATGTGAATTGTACTATAGTTTACTTGCTCTTAGCGTAGACTGAAATAATAAGAATTGGTAAGGTTAGAATGCGGTCGCGTTCGAAACGGAATTTGTTTTAAATGCCTTGAGAGACATTTAAAACAAATGCCGCCTTTGTGATTAAATACATTGCAGATTGATGGTGAGAATTTAAAATGCCGTAAGACAATTTTGTTTACAAGTTTGGATATTCAAAATTGAAGTCTCTGGTGTTCTATGACTCTTTAGAGGGTGCGGTAGGAAGGAACTTTTAAAAATCCTCTCTTAGTGCTCCCCTAATCTTCCTTAGGAACATCCATGCCAAAGGAGACTGGGCCATATTCATACAAATTTGGGCCTAGATTGTAACAATACGAAAATGCTGTCATATCATAGTGAATATGTATTCAAACTATTTTTGAAAATCTGGTGATTATTGGCAATCAGATAACAGAGATAAAAGAATTTATGTAAAAGTGAGGTTATGAAGAAATATAGGAAAGTGTGGCTGCTCCTATATCATATATTACGGGTTTTTAATAAAATATAATATAGAAAACGACTTTTCAGTTTAGACATATATTTTCAAACTATCACATTCTATTTTACATACTTACTACTTCTTTTTTAATGTATGTCAGATTATTATTTACAACCTCCAACAAGAAAAACACGCGCGATAGGCTTATAATAAGGTTTATGTTGAGTAAATAATAATAATAATTAATTGATAGTGCTCCGGTTGGGGGTTTGAGATCCAGAATTCACTTATGCAGCAGTATCTTGTCGTTATACAATAGGCGACGATCATACTAACGGTTTCTAACTCGATCTACACTAACTTTAACATTCCCCTCACTAACAAGAAAAAAGGAATATTTTTATTAAAACAACTAAGACTTATTAATTTACTGACGGTATACCTATGCTATAAAACTGTAATCTTATTTGAGATAAGTTACGGATGCCCTATCTATGACATAGAATAACCTTAATATGCTTTCTTTGCAAGGAATAAGTAAAATAAAACATTCATATATACTTTAATATTTTTATTCATCATCAATTATAATTAATATATTGTCCAGGAACTGTGCAGGGGGTATTATATTATTTTGATACCTAGCCCAACCAAGGTACCATATTATAGTCATAATATGGGCACAGCAGCCAACAGTACGTCTGCCTACTATACAATTACAAAAATGTTGTACAATTGATTCCCTGCCCATCAGAGAGCTGTCGACTAAAATATAAACAAAATAGGTTTTCCTTGATATATGCCTAGACATTATTCTCCCACGGAGTAACCAAGAGGTATTTGAAGTCGACAGCTCTTGCAGTTGGCCGCTGTTAACCTCCCTGCACACTTCTATTACAAATCCTTCGTTTGCCCTTACGTGCTCACCAAAATAGGACCGTGCCTGTTTTAATTGGTATGTACCTAGTGAAATTAATATTAAATCATTGTAGGTGAGCTGGGGAAATTCTGACAAATCTTCAGTAGGTAATGTTATTGTAACAAAATCAGCCCTACGTCGATTATAATTGTTGCTTACAACAAAATCTGCTAAATAATTGTGTGTTTCCATGTATATATTTATTTGTTCAATAATTTCCGCAGCATCAACCCGATCCACTATCAGTATCAGTTTCTTGCGTTCAGTAGTTTCGGCTGTGCGTTGTCTGTCAGTCACTCAATAAGTCTTATTTAGATTCAAAATGATTAGAAAGAAAGAGTCCCATCCCCCACATCTCATTTACTACTTCATATCCTTGGATTTTCTCATTATGCCCTGTATAAACTTTAGCTGAAAACAAAAAAAGTGGACGGTGCTGAAAAATAAACAAACTGAATTAATAGAAAAGCTGCAGTGTGCTTAGAAAGTTCTCGAGAACCGCAAAAGTTGCGGATAGCTTCGGGTTTAAAGTTTTTATTGTTCTTGGTTCTGCTGCGACAACATTAGTGAACGCTGCAGCCTTCAAGGAAACTATAATTAACCTTTTTTTACTTTTAATGTCGCAGTTTCTTACTTTTCAAGTTTTGTAAACTTATAAGAAATGGTTATTAGAAGGTAGTCGAATGAATTAATTAATGTCTTAATTGATTGGTTTATCTGAGGTCTTAATTTGATTGGGGATCACTTTACATTTACCATTTTTTATGTTCATAACTGTTAAACAAATCTAAAAGCATCACCAGTCAAAGTCGTGAAGCAATGTCGGAGCTTTTCGGGCAGCTTAAAAAAGGCTTGCGCTATGAGCTATTTTCTCGCCCAAGAAAGGGACTTAAATATGACATTCCGTAGGTATACCTAAACAAAGAGATGCAAATGCCAGCGAGTACTCGCTGGCGGTGTGAACAGTCAGTGAGTAGGTACTGATATATGCCTCTCTTTTGTTTACACGAAATGTCATATATTTTGTAAAGTCCTACTACGATCTTTTGGCGCATGAATGACGTGTAGGTGACAGAGACAACGCCTTACAGGGAAGGCAAACTGTAAGGCGCTGTCTCTGTCACCCTCACGTCAGCCACGCGCCAAAAGATCCTTGTACCACTCTACGTGTATTGAGTGTATGAGAGAAATAGTCGGGATTCACTCGCCGACTCAGTGGCGGTGGGACACATATATGGGACATATGCATGTAATACTCAAAGTATCTTGCTACATGTCCGCGGCTATCAGAACAGATAAGAGTCTACCCAAACCATGTTTATTCGATACTCTACTATGTTGCACCTGTGTCTGTTGTCAAGACGTGAATGTAATATCTATTTTCAAAGCTTTGAAATTCAAATATGTATTGATCCGCCCCGGACTTCCACAGTCCGACTGTACGTGGGTCTCGCTAACTTCATGGATTTTTTAATGGAAATATGCTAGCATGAACACTACATTTTCGCTTCCGCCCAGGGCAACAGTGCAAGACTTAAATAGGGACTAGGATTGGTAGTACCTACAGTTCACAGGTCGTGTTAATTCTTAGTTCTTTAGTTTGTTAGTAAGTATGAGGCTATGAGGATTAGAGTTACTCCAAATGACTTTTATCTATTGCAAGAATACAATAATTGAAAATAAGGAAACTCCTCGACGGTAAAAGGCTATGACTATTCTCCGTTCGCGTTCGATATGATAATCGTTCTTATACAACCCACTCAAATCACAGCTTTCCACCCCTGTGATTAAGGTTCATTGTACACTGACGGCAACAATTTAATAGTAGATTGTATGACAAGGGTGCAAAGTAATATTTTTTCGGCGAGGGCGTTTTTTGAATCCAGAGCGAAGTGAGGGATTCTAGAGTAGAATCCCGAGCGTAGCGAGGGATTCTTTAGTAGAATCCCGAACGTAGCGAGGGATTTAAAGTACGTCGCCCGAGCCAAAAATATACTTGCACCCGAGTGATACACTCTACTTTTCATCACCCACTATGAGAAAATAATATATAATATATAATAGAAAATAATACGTAAAAATGCACGAAAACTTAATTTTAATTTGAAAACGAAATCTTAATTTGATTTCTTTTTTTATTATTCAGCTGGCGGGGCCCTCGCGTCGTACCAGACATTCTTTATTCAAACAATATTTGCGTTCGATTTCTTTAGCGCAAAATACTAAAATGTTCTAAATTCAAAATAGGACGGAAAAGATCTAGTCGGGCAGGAAAGTTGTATGAAAATTCATTCCCGCCCGCTGAATAGAAAACAGCAACTTTGGAACCCCGTAAGTCCGAACCAAGTCGTCTTTTTCGAATAGGTGTGATGAAAAATATCTAAACAAAATTTGCTTACGAGCTAAATTGACTGTGAGCGCACGTAATAAATTTGTTTTTTTAGCGAGGAATGACAATTCCATATTGTTGGCGACTCAAGTATATGTATATTTTTTTGTATTTACGAGTATACTTCATTCAGCCTTATAGATACAAGGATGTTTTTAGTTCTCAAAATATTATTTTCGCTTGAAACCTTCAATAATGGTGATGTTGATGTCCTCTGGTCAAAGTCACTTACAATCAGCTCGTCTGCTCCTTTGACGTCTATTTATAACTGTGTACTTACGACTTTCCCACTTCCTTTACCATACTTTGAAAACTTTTCAATCATCGATGCTCTTTGTATGTTGATGTGTCGAAACTTGTTTTCAATTTTCGCCGCGTCTTCAATCGTGTTTCGATCTCGGAACTTATCAGAGTGCCTATTTCGTGGGGATTGCGCTTCGGGCGGGGAAAATATTTGTTCTGTTCTGTATATTGTTTCAGTGAAAATTTAATAAACTTTATCAAACATAAGGATTTTGGTTATTACAACACAAGACGAACTTGCTTTCATGCTGTTTATGTAAATTTTATGTACTTAGCTAATAAACAAAAGTTTACTGATTTGCAAATATAGCCATTTGTTACATATTTAAAGTACTTTCAACATCACATGATTCATCTACAATGTAGTCGGATATTGGCATAAAAAAATCGAGCACATTAGCACTCACTTAAGCCCGATTATATGTACCTACCTATGTCAGAGAAGAACAATATGTTGTTTATGGTAGCACTTTGCTTCCCCATTTCGCTCCCCCCAAGTCTTTCTCTAACTTGCGAAGCATAAAGGTTATATGGATAATGGGCCGGAAAATTGGAGTCAACATTAATGTTATTCTCAATTGTGTCATTACGTAAAACGTTGAGTTTCGCACGAAAATTTGCCGCGGCCATTCATATCATATGCCCTTAGCATGTCTCACAAACTTTTCAATTATACACTTAGTTACCTAATGGGCCATGGAAGAGGGTGTAAGGATACGAGAAACTACAGCTACGTTCAGTTTATTTAGACTTTACGAGTAAACGTACGGTTACAAAGTACCAGTTTTGAAAAAAATTTTTTTGATCATTAAAGAGAGGCCTTTTATTTGTTACGGCTCATTCATGATCATAAGAAGGCTTCGTTTTCTCATCAAATGTTGGGTAAAACATTTCAGCTACTATAGCTTTGGAATTGGAGATATTCAGAAGAGCTGATTAGTTGGGTGCGAATGCGACCACTGAAACCTCCCTATACCTACACTGCTACTTGGCGCACGTCCAACCAAAGGTTTACACGAAATGTTCTGCCGCATACGTGTAAACGTGAAACGACCTTCACTGGTTTGTTCTACGTATTTTTAACCTTTCGACCTGGGAAAATACATATAAGAGCACCTAAACTTGCTCAAGCTTCGCAACGGTTACCATAGCAAGAAGTAGCAATGCCAAATTAAAACTCAATACAAGAAGCGTGATATCTCCCATTCTTGAGAAAAATTCTTAATATATTTTTTTCTATTGAATTTAAATTAAAAGACAAAAATTTGCAAATGAGCATGCAGCAACATCTTTCTGCTGCCAGCCATGACAACTGTGACTGTGACACACCTAGAAAGACTCAATCTATTGACTAGGATGGTTAGTTTAGATGCTGAGGATGTTATTGAACATGTGTATGATGTAAAGAAGGAGGAGGATTGTGGCAGGAACTATTAATTATTTTTCCCTTTAATTTCGTTCCTATTTTAATGAAATTGCTTGGTTAGCTTTTTAATAGTGAGCATAGTTAGTGCTGCTAGTTTTCGTTAATAACTTTTCAAACAAATGGAATAGCGTGGGCTTTGTATAGGTATTTTAGTGAAATACACGTTTCGTATAAACGAATATCCAATGACAGTTTTGCAATTCACGTTGACACGATTTCTCGGTATTTTGATGTTACATTTCATCGGAAAACGTTTTACTGAATGAACTTCATTTCGAACCACGTGTGTTAACGTTTTTCGGCGTGTACAGGATTAAAAAAATAGGACGGGCAGATTCTAATATCATAGCTGACGTGCCTATGGATTCCCAAAAGATGACGGTTTCGAAACGGTTTTCTGAGTTCAATCCATCTCCAAAATTGTGTTCTATTCAAAGATATGCTAGGTATACTTTATCCGGGTTTATCGTCGTACTTGACGAGCCAGAATGTGGTCCACAAAGCTGTTCTAGTGTGAGTTAGTGGTTAGTGCTCAACCCTAATGTGAGAAAAATGTAAGACAAGGGATTCGATCGCTAAGCATTTCGGCTAACTGATTTTATTTTTTCTCCCCTCTTCCAAGACCTAAAACACATCTGAGATATCTTTAGTATCCACAAAATGTTAATAATCGCCATCAGCTATCTTGGTTGCTCAAAACCATCTTTGCTCAAAGAAGTTCAAAAAGAGGATTTTTTACTTATCATCAGACAAATAAGGACAATCCTTGATGTATTTTCGTTGATTCAATAGGATATCCGTGCAATTGTTCGTGGCAATGCCTACTGCATATGGATGCAATATTCCTGAAAAGGTAAAGGGTCTGATAGTCGGGCTATGTTTGGGAAACGGCCCATTTTACTTTCAAATCCCCACGGCGGCCTACAAACGGTGATTTTATTCAAAATTGTTTACCTGCCTAAAAGTTTCCGTATGCGGACAAAAGCGTCTGACATGAAACTTCCTCAAACGTTAATTAAAATGGGAAGAGATTTCAGATAAAAAGAATAAATAAATAAATGCACTAGGTTTTCCGTTGTCTTGTGTGCTGGGACAACAAACAGACACTCAGACCGACAATTTTTTTAAGTCAACCTACGTTAACAACACCCTTAGCAGACCATTAATGGTTGAATCCAAAGCATTAACATTTTCATGTAAAGGTATCGCTGGATCCCCTAACCAGGTTTCAACAAGGTTATTTTAACGTTAACAGAATTTCTACGGAGGATTAAGTTGGAGTGCTAATAAAATTTGGGTGAAGTAATTCTGTTAGTAGTGTTAGATGGAATATCGTAATAGCCGATAATGCGCAACACTATGGATATACCGAGAGGGTGGACATCACTAGTGAACGCGATGGCTAGACTTCCCGCGCTGTTGTCAATGTAAAGATTGTAAAGTTATATAAAATAAAGCCATTATTACAAATACAATATTTAGTGTTTAATAATTCAGAAGTGACATAGAACTTACGTGCCTATATGTATTGTAAAGCTTGGCGAGATGTATAATATAAAATTCGTGACTTGTGTTGATAACCTAAATTCAACTGAGGAAAGGACGCTTGAAAAGTTACAAAGTGCATAATGACTGGCTTTAAAGTTTAAAAGATAAGTTAAGAGTGCTTAAATATGCTCATATTAACATTATTCAGTGCTTGTGTAACTAATATGTTACTTTGGATGGAGTATTACCTATACTACTCGTGATATATTTGGTCAAGTTGTGACGTGTTTCTTGTTGTGAATTGGTGTGATGCAAATGCATGTTAAAAGGACTTTTTAAAGTTAAGTGGCTTATATTTCACGTGCATGGCAAGTCATGCATCTCTTGGTGCATTAGAACTGGGTGAGCTTGTTTCATGTTGTATTATATTGACTTTGTTTTACACCAAGTAATGAGTTGAGAGTGCATAATATATATTATATTAATGGTGAAAAGAAACACTGAGACCACTTACTTTCATGGGTTCTAATAATGTTACACTATTGAGTTAATGTAAATGAATCTGAAGGAAAGAAGATTCTTGCAACAATATGTTGATTGAATTTATCTACAACTAGAGTCCAAGGATTGGAAAAGAATCAAATAAGGGAAACAATTATAGAAAACAGTTCAAAAGAAATTATAGATAGACATATTGAAGCATCGGAAAGTCTTGTGAGGGAGCTAACTGTATTTTATGAAAATTGACACAAAAAAAAGTCTGATCTCCATATATCATAACTGGATATAGCATTTAGCTCTATAGAGCATTGGATTAAAATTGGGAAGACATATCTAAAATGCATGGATGGGATAAGTATAATATTAAAATGCAACTACACTTCTAAGTTATGGAGTGATGGCAAGGTTTGATATGAGCAGCAATCATCATATAAGATAAGTTGGGCTTTTCTTATATCCTTTGAATAGCAAAAAGTTACACAAGTGAAAATCCTATAGAGTTCTATTATAATAAACTTAGCTTAATGTATCATTGGCACACTGGGGCAATAAAGACCAGTGTAAATAAAGCTATTAAATGTTTTGAACATAGGCGTGATGGGCAATACAATAACTCTTTATTGCATACCGTTTTGACAGTATGTTTAGTAAAACTTGAATTAAAAAAAAAATACACCTAGTGTTAATAACGGGGGATCACTAAAGTGATTTGTTCTAGCTCTAGGTAACCCAGAGTAGCAAATATAAGTTGATAAATAAAGGGGTCTAATTTTATTTTTATAACAGTTCATGATATAAATGATATAAAACATTATATAAAATGTATAACAGGTTTATGGTGGTGATAGTTATTGGTATAGTGCTTAAGTCATATTGAATGGTGGACTTATTGTCCTTGCCTTTTGTTATATTTTCTTTGGTGAAATATAGAGCAGGAGATTTTAGAATATAAATGTATTACAAGCCATAGAGAAACAAAACAATAATATTACAAAATAATAAGATAATAACAAAGAGATAAATTTATTTTAAAATTTCATAATTTTGTTAAAATGATTTATATAAAGGGATATTTGGAAAATCTATTTCTCACATACAAGTCCTATGCTTTTAATACAGGAAATCATTGTATATGCTATATGCTTACACTATAGAGCGTTTAATAAGATAACAGAGAAGTAATGATATCCCCATTGGTTATTTTGATATGTGCAATTTATAAGATTGGTTGATAGTATAATTGTTATTTAGAAATGACATTGAGTTGATATTAATTTAAAATTGAGTTGAAATTAATTTCTAAATCTAGTTTCTAAAGTCTATACAATGTTTGAAGAGCCATGAATGAAGTTCTAGTTTCTCTTATTAATGAATGTTTGGATTGTGTTATCATACGGGGTCTACCTGTAGAAAGTAACAATGATATCATTGATAAAAAAATATATATATGAAAATATATAAATAAATAGGAAATTATGTAAATAAAATGGTGAGGGCAATGCAAGTTTTAGTGACAGAAACCATATTAATGTTATCATTTTGAAAAGTACACACTGTAGTATTCAGCATCTTAGTTTTATGATGTTGTGCTCAAATTGTTGTAGTTGAATGTGTTGAGTTGAAGTTGTTGTGTTTATTTGGGAACTAAATGTTCATAGAGGCTATGAAAATAGAGTACCTATTGATGGCAAAAGTAAAATCAATCAGAAAAAAAAAAAAATGTAGATTGTTAAAGTATAACTAAAACATAAGGGTTATCATCCACTACACACTATGGTGGATCATCAAGGTAAAAAAAAAGCAATAGCATTATTGACTTGAAATTATTGATGTGTTCTCAAAGTTCTTATTTTCAGCGAGTATTTAGATGACTGATGAATATAAAAAGTGCTAAGCTCACAATTTTAAAGAATTAATAATTAAAACAACACTGCTTATGAAGCATTTATGGAACGCAACATGAGTGGATAGATCACATCATTTTAAGCTTTAATTGATTCTACGAGTTGCATTTAAAATGAATCAATGGGACTTCCATATCCATTTTTACAATTACGGTGTGGCTTAAGGCCACTTGGTGTGTGTAATGTTTACTTATACATGTTGTTCAACTGTGTTTCAGAAAGGTGATCTGATTAATTATGGATGAAGGGTGTGGGGCCACACCAGACAAAGACAAAATAGTCGATCAAGTCGATTGAATATGTCGAAATAAATAAACAAGTACAAAATATAAAACGAGAAAATGACAAGGACAAAATAGTCGATCAAGTCGATTGAATATGTTGAAATATATAAACAAGTACAAAATACAAAACGAGAAAAACGATGATTTGCCGTAAGGGGCCACATGTCTCAGATGCCGTCAGGGGCTGAAATCTGAGTTGCCGTAAGGGGCTTATAAATGGTGCATTTTAACCCTCAATTGCCGAAAAAGGCTAAAATATATTCAGATGCCGCGAGGGGCTAAAATCTGAATTGCCGTGAAAGGCTACATATAACAGATGCCGTCAGGGGCCGAAATCTGAGTTGCCGTAAGGGGGCCACATGTCTCAGATGCCGTCAGGGGCTGAAATCTGAGGTGCCGTAAGGGGCTTATAAATGGTGCATCTTAACCCTCAATTGCCGAAAAGGCTAAAATATATTCAGATGCCGTGAGGGGCTGAAATCTGTACTGCCGTGAGGGGCGAATAACCGGATCCGGGGCTGTGTATTTCAGATGCCGTGAGGGGCGAACGTCTGAAGAGTGCCGTAAGGGGCTGTGTATTTCAGATGCCGTGAGGGGCGAACGTCTGAAGAGTGCCGTGAGGGGCTGTGTATTTCAGATGCCGTGAGGGGCGAACGTCTGAAGAGTGCCGTGAGGGGCTGTGTATTTCAGATGCCGTGAGGGGCGAACGTCTGAAGAGTGCCGTGAGGGGCTGTGTATTTCAGATGCCGTGAGGGGCGAACGTCTGAAGAGTGCCGTAAGGGGCTGTGTATTTCAGATGCCGTGAGGGGCGAAAGTCTGAAAATTGCCGTGAGGGGCTGTGTATTTCAGATGCCGTGAGGGGCGAATGTCTGAAATGCATTGAGGGGCACCATATGTCAGATGCCGTGAGGGGCGAGATATCTGAACTGCCGTGAGGGGCTGCGTATTTCAGATGCCGTAAGGGGCGAATGTCTGAAAATGCATTGAGGGGCACCATATTTCAGATGCCGTGAGGGGCGAGATATCTGAATTGCCGTTAGGGGCGTAAGTCTGAAATGCCGAGAGGGCACCGTATTTTATTAACCATTAGGGATGGATATCTGAAATGCCATGATAGGCGAATATCTGAATTGATATTTCATCAACCGCTAAAGACGAATATCTGAAATGCCGTAAGGGGCGAATACCTGAAGTAATATTTTAGTTACCGTTAAGGACGATTGTCCGAAATGCCTTGAAGGCCGAATATCTGAATTGATATTTCATCAACCGCTAAAGACGAATATCCGAAATGCCGTAAGGGGCGAATACCTGAAGTAGTATTTTAGTTACCGTCAAGGACGATTGTCTGAAATGCCTTGAAGGCCGAATATCTGAATTGATATTTCATCAACCACTAAAGATGAATATACGAAAAGCCGTGAGGGGCGAATACCTGAATTGTTGTTTCAGTAACCGTTAAGGATGAATATCCGGAATGCCGTTAGGGTCGCCATATTCCAAATGTCATGAGAATCAAATAGCTGATATTGCCATTGGAGGAACCATGCTCTAGATATTGCTGGTCCGAAATGCCGAGAGGGGCATCAGATTTGAAAGGCCGGTTGGGGCGCATTACTTATACAGCCGATAGATGGTTTTGTTTCAATTGCTGATTTGAGTGTACGATTATGTTGCCGAGAGAGGAACAAGGCTTCAAATATTGTTAAGGATGCACACTGAAATAGCCTAGAGAGGCACTTTGGTATCAAATGCTGATAGAGACGCATGTTTATACGTCAGACAGAGATGGGACATTAAATGCCATTACAGATGCACATTATATTGTTCAGGAGAACCTCTTCATTACAGTGCCATTAGGAGAGGATGCGCAGAAATGCCGTGAAGGGGCTCATGCTTACAGTAACTGCAAAAAGCTATGGCTTGAATGCCTACAACTAATAAAAGGAAGAAACAAAGACACAAACAAAAAAAAGAGAGTAACTACAATTGGCCGTGAAAAGGGTTCTAATTAACTATCGCATGGAGTATGTGTACAATGAAGCCACGTGGAGCTAAGTAACACATATTATGCTATATGTGAATTATATCTACGCTATGGTATTTATAGCCTTCTCATTCTGACAAGAGATTCGTGCTCAATAGTGGGCCATGATGGGTTGAGATGATAATGATGAAGTAACATAATTATGATATAATGCAAATTGAATGGTTATTGCAAGAAGCCGAAATTACTAAGTTGCGGTCATGAAGCATAATAAGATTCTACAATGTTGTTGCTTACATCAATGAGAGTATCCTTCGAGGCCGAAGGATTGCCAGGATGGCCGAACTGTTAGATGGAATATCGTAATAGCCGATAATGCGCAACACTATGGATATACCGAGAGGGTGGACATCACTAGTGAACGCGATGGCTAGACTTCCCGCGCTGTTGTCAATGTAAAGATTGTAAAGTTATATAAAATAAAGCCATTATTACAAATACAATATTTAGTGTTTAATAGTAGTTCGTTTCGTGCAGTCGGAGCTGAATGTTAATGACGAAATACTCCACTGTAACTGTAGTGTACTTTCGGCTTATTCCACAAATCCCCTTCCAAGATCCCCTTCGAAGGGGATTTGTGGAAATTTTGTCCACAAATCCCCTTCGCATAGCCGAAGGGGATTTTCAGTTGTTTTCTGAACCTCTTCACCTAATTGCTTTTGATTTTTTCTTACTAATTTGTGAACATCGTTGCAAGTAAGTCAAAAAATACCCGTCAGATGTGGTTCTTTATATAGGACCAAACGACTAGCATAATTTATCCAATCTAATAAGTTATGAGATAACACCGATAAAAAATACAACCGAATTGAAAAGCTCCTCCTTTTTCTTAATTTATCGTATAGGGATATCATATCGTAAAGGAACGTATCAGTTTTAAAAATATTAAATGTAGTTGTATATTTCTAGATTTGTTAATTTCGCGCTAATTTAAATAACAGCGATCATGATACCGAAGACATACACACAAAAATACACACAGATTCGTCAAACTTATAAAATTCCACATTTTCCTGTCGGGTATAAAAAGACTTTAGGTATACAACGTACCTAGGTACACATAAAATGCCTATCGGATTTATAGTCCGTAAAATTGACTGAGTTTACGACGTAATTTACCAACAGTTTTATACGTATGTCGGGGTTTTAATGTGGCGAATTTCATTTAATTTGTCGCTTAATTACCATTTGAGAGTAGTGTAGCTCCCGTTGCTAGCATATTTATAGGGCGCACTGGTTGTAGCTTTGGGATAACTTACCTGGCTTGTTTAAGCTGCATGTTTTAAAATGCTGGCAGTAGGTGCATGACTTTTAGGCGCGCATGTTTATTAAAAAAATAAACCATAATGGTTTATTAATGTACTAATCTATAAGAAGGATGTCTAACTAACTGAAAAAGGAAACAAATATTATAATTTTTATACGTGATTATATATACCTACAATCGTAACCAAAAATACAATCTTATTATTATGTTTATTACAAACGACCCAAAACGTGGAATATTTCATCAGTACTATGCTAAATTTGGCTTGTTTTCATAATAGTAGTCTCGTGTTTTCCAAGTTTCAATTTAATCTCTTCAAGGGGTTTAAGACAACCAGAATAGACATAAACATTACGTAAATATGTTTTTGTTTAAAGTAAATTCGTTATACAAGTAGGAATTGTACCTTTTACCCTAAAAATAGACCGAAGGCTAATAATAGCTTTGTGAGAAAAATAAATGTACTGTTAAAAAGCTTATTTTAAGGCAAACAGTCCTTAATCCTAAAAGGTAAAATCCCTTTTGTGACGGAAATAGAACGAGACTTAACTGTGTTATGACTAACAACAACTACCATAACTTATTAACGAATGGACTAATTAGCGTTATTGCTACTCTCTGAAATACCTTCTAAAATACATACTATCCTAGCTCCGGTGTAAGTTTGTTCTGGATTGGTCACAGTTAGCTCGGCTGGCAGCTGTAGAGTGCTGATGTATGCTCAGTTGCTATCTGTAATCTTAATATATAAAACTCTTGCGTTACTGAGTTATTAACTGACAGGCAACGCAGAGGCGAAACTACTGAACGGAAGGAGCTGAAATTTGGCATGTATGTTCCGTGGCGAGTGTAGGGGAGCACTAAAAGAGGATTTTTGGAAATTCCACCGCGAAGGGGGTGAAATGCGGGCGGAAACTAGTTCATGAATATGTATACCAAAGGACACTTATTTTAACATCCGACTCCAAACGAGGGATGTTATAAGTTTGACCTTTCTGTCTGTCTGTATGTCTGTCTTTGGCGCCGTAGCTCCTGCATTAATAAACCGATTTGATTGCGGTGTTTAAAATCGAAAGTCTAGTTCATCTTGGTGGTCTATTCAAAATGATGTAAGGCATCTTTGGCGTGCTTTTAGTCGACGATTTTTTAATTGTCAATTTACATATTGTATGAGAATGAGAGAACCGAAAACCACAAAGTGTTTCCGTACCGTCGTTTATGTAGGTACCTACATTAGTAGGTAATGGTAAAGGCACCACCGATATGTTTTTGGCGAAACTTTCGGCTCCCGCAAATTTATTGCTCTCCGACACTGCACCTAACGATTTCTCAAGGTCGATTTGAGACGGAGGTTGGTACCTAGCCAGGCCTGTGAAAAATGTTGGCAACGTTAAGTTTTAAACTGGGTGATATAGAAACCTAGCGATCTCCGAGAGAGCTGGCGCAGTAACGACTTTCAACTGGCATCATGAGGTTGTTTTGGATTTAAGATGTTTAGAGCCTAAGATCTCCAACTCCAACCAACCCAATCGGTATGCTCTTCACAAAGCGGTCGTGGTCATGTGGTGTACCGGGTAGTTGTTAGCTTGTTGATGATCTCTCGCCATTTTTATCTGTCAGGGGTCATCTTGGTAAAACATGTAATCGGTTGTCTACTGCAGATTGACTCGGTTGCTCCGGATTGTGGGTGATCTACCGCGATGTCTGGTGCCTTTGACAGTGCCTTTGACTATGAGACGTTCCACCAAACAAACATGTAATATGTGGGTGTGTATGATTTAAACCAAATTTTAATAGTTTCATTACACTAATGGCCCACTACTGAGCACGGGTATCTCGTCATTGAGGAGGTTTAGAGCATACCTACTCCAACACGCTGCTCCAGTCCGGATTGGTAGAGGGTTAGTGAGCAAACCAACAACTTACACAAGCTTAATAACGACTGTTATCAATCAAGAACAATCAGGAGTGACAGCTTTACGTGCCCTCCGCAGCACGTAAGCGCTCAAGAAATTTGTGACACTAGTGATCACCCATCCAACTATCGACCGCGCCCGCAGTTGCTTAATTTTGTCAATAACTTATGATCGTCGCGAGCCGCCGAGCTATGAACAAATTTTTCAGTGGACATTCTTTATCCACGATCCATCTTCGTTCGTTGATTTAATATTTCACCGTCGGTGACTTTTTACATATTCATATCATAACGGCTCACGGCACGGCCCATTTTCATAACCAGTTCTTGCAATTCGGAATCTTGAGATTCGTACGCTTCTTGCATGATTAATCGCTCAACTAATTCCCATCTCTCCATACTCGTGTCTGTAGGGAGTAAGGGGATCTGTCATTGACTCTAACCCTCCTCTGCTCGTGGTGCACTCTGGTAAGCAAATGAGCGGGTTATGGGATCTGTATATGGTTTGATTTTAGTGTATTAGTCGGCGAATAGTATGTGACGATAGCTACCAAAGAACATCGGTGGTGGACCACCATAACTTTTCCTCTACTGTATTGGAATCCCCACTCACAGTATGAGGGCTGCAGGTCATGCGTAACACACTGCCCGAGTGCGGATTGGTATACTTCACACATCTTTGAAAACATTAAGAAAAACTCTCGGAGTTTGTGGCTTTTCTCACGATGTTTTCCTTCACGGAAGCAAGAAATGATTAGTTTCTAATACGTTGTTAGAAACAGAGACGAACAAAATAATAATGATTACACATGTAGACCCGGAAATGATCCTGCAAATGCCTTTCGAAAAAGGTAATTAGAGTGTTCTTGGAGAGATTATTTCCGTGCTTCTACAAGTAATCGTAATCCGTCAGTACGATTATATTTTGGACAAATTGCGCCCGATGAAATTGTAACCCAGTAATCATGTTAACCTTTCCCATATCTCGTCAGAGAGTCCAACTCGTAACTCGGTTATTACTGCTATTAAGTAAATTATTTGCCTTTAACTATGAGATCGTTAGTCATAGTTGAAACACTAGTCTAAATCTAGACGTATCGTTGTATTGAACTAAACTAATTGGTAAGTCAAGGCGCCGCTGTGTCGCTCCGTCGACGGTCGTATCCTAATGAGTTTGAATAACATATTATATGTATGAACTCTGTGACCCAGAACTTCGATGAGTGATCTATACCGATTCCAATACAATGGCGCTATGGTTACCAGGCAGATTGTATTATGAAAGATTCTGCGTTCCTCTCTGTGACGGGGAAATCTAAATGAGTTTTAAGCGACTTCAAAAAGGGAGGAAACTGTTCTCAATTTGACTATTTTTTGTGTGTTACCTCATAACTTTGTAATGCTTGAACCGATTTTGACACCTCATACTTACTACCGCCTCATACGTACCTACTGACGAACACACAAATAAACTTTTTAACACAGTGCTAGTTTGCTACTTTGTGTCTACAAAAAAAGTCTGCCAGGTCAGTTAGTATATCTACAAGTACATAGGTACTTCACCAAACACCGTTAACAAGATCCAAAGCCTGGGAGCGACATCCGCGCCTAATACAATTAAACAAGACTGAATTATATCCTAAGATGAACTCCTTAGGGGCAGGCTACAGCTCTGCATTAAGTTTATAAAGTATACCTATTACACTTCCATTCATCGTTTGAAGGAATTTCTTATCGCTTGTCATGATATGTCTATCACTCCATTAAAAGTTATATGAGAAATAATTCAACTTAATGCATAGATTGTATAATTAAGAGTTTTAAGGGTACTTAATTATGCAAGCGGGATTCACGTGGGAAGAACTTCTATTCACGAACGAAGTCGCGGGAAAGAGCTAGTTAGTATTATGTTTATTGAACTGAATATTTATAAGAACATAGTGAACTTTTAATTGTATTATTATTGTGATGTTTAAACTGTTCTGTTTATGCGCCTTATCACTTTTTTCTATTTTATTGTGTCCAACCCTAATGTTGCCTAGAAGTTCGTTCTATAGCGATAAGATCTTCCCCTTCCCCTTTATAACGATTACTTATTGCAATATTTTTGTAATGGACTTTATTCATTATTACCTGTCTTACATTGTACACTAGCTAATATTCTATTCTTTTCATAGAACAATATGAAGCTTATTCTGCCAATCAATACCCAAGTTACAAGCAGGCGAAAGATCATAGTATACCTACATATATAATAGAGCACATAGATGTATAATTTTCGCATTGCCGGCAAAATGAGCGGCGAGCTGAGCTCATCTCATTTTCCAGCTATTTTCATGCAAATCTATAGTTTTCCATACTATAGTCGTAAAATCTAAATTAAAATCTCCCGAGAGAGCTCTTTTGATTTCACGCGAATTTCATAGATGAAAGCATATCGGTTCTGTTTTTTATACTTTTTATGGAATAAGAATTGAGTTTTATATTAGGTATATACTAGCCGACGCGACAGACGTCGTGCTGCAACGTATATTCAGTAGTCGCCCTCGTTTCGCTTCAGGAAACTTGTTGCTCCGCTCCTATTGATTGTAGTGTGATGTTGTATAGCCTATGGCTTTCCTCAATAAATGGATTATTCAATACATAAATATTTTTTCAATTAGAAAAAGTAGTTCCTGAGATTAGCTCGTTGTAACAAAGAAACAAACAATCTCTTCCGTATAGATTTAATATTTTTTAAAGTTAAGTGTAGGTAAAGATTTTATGCGCCAGTCCGCTGTTTCACAGTGTTCCGTATCATACGGTGACAAACAGAACGGTGCTAATATGCTTTCGCTGTATGTCTGTCTGTCTGTGACAGGGTTCTATTTCTTGAAAGGAAGCAAGTTGACAGACAGAAATTTTCGCGGAAGCGTGTGGCAGCACAACAAATTATAAAAGATGATAAATGTTACATTCACAAAGGAGACCATATACCTAGAAATAAGCTTAGGGTTAATATCAATTGGTGGTCCGAAATCCTACGTGTGTGATCCCGACTTGCACTTGACCAGTTTTCAAATATATTTAAGCGCACTGTAAAAGTTGTTAAAAAAACTTCACTTTTTATAACTATTATTTGGCTATACTAGGCTTTGCTATTGATATTTTATAGACAAAGCCTGTTTATGGAATAATAATTGTCTGTCTGTTTGAGGAAACTCGAAAACCAATTAACAGATGTAGGTACCTACGTGTCACTTAACATATTTGTAAACTATATCATTTGTCCGTCTGCGGTATACTTTTTGTCCTGAACAACGGTTTTGTTCGCTATAAAATATTTTTTACAATTGTTCAATTACTTCCCTACCTTTTTCACATTGTATGAATTCAAGGTTTTACCACTTCTGTTCATTTAAAGGATACAATGGCAGTTAATAAATTTTAATAGGCAGCCGCGATTACCCCCTACAATCGTTTAACGTCCGAGCATACCCATTATTTCTTATTCGTTCCATTTAGTAATTAAACTGCCCTTTTGCTTAGACCTTCCATGAATATAAACGCGAAAGGGTTTTACCTTTATGCGTCATATTATTACTTCACTTATGTTGCTCTTTAAAACCATTTTCTTCCTCATGATGTGAAAGAATGTTACCAGTAGGGTTGCAATAATACCTACGTCATTACATACATTTATGTGTAACAACAAAAGGAACGTAGAAACAGAATAATTACTTATGTCAATTTTTCTTTTTTTCGCAGGTAAAGTCCTCCTTCAAACAATTGAACAATGTTTAAACAACGAGGTCATCTTCTAACAAAGGTAACAATGAGACTTGTATGTGTGCGCACCGCTGCGAAGCTGTGTACTTACGCACTTTATGCACACATACATATTTGAGTCGGAGTCCTAAGGACGATAGATTTATTTGTGCTTGAGGGCTAGTAAAGTCGTAGAGCTGTAAAAGGCTGCTTTAAAAGCACCTACCTGATGATTAATGGTCACCATTGCCTATGGACATACCAGAGGAGTCACCAAAGTGTCAACGATCTTCAAGACTTTTTCCACCTTTCTTGAAGAAATATTTACAAATTCCTTACAAAACAGGAACTTATGCATAGCTAAATGTTATTTTTAAGACTTGAAAACTGCACAAAGGAATAAGAGACTTCGCTCGGCGCATAAGTAACGCTGTGGGCCGCATTTCTCAGGGAAACAATAGATGAGAGGGGTCGAGAGCTGCACGCGAGAGGTTCGTCTCCTGCAGTATACTACTGCGGTTAACGTTACGCGGTCAGATTGGATGATGCAATCGTATGTAAAATGTAAGGGCTAATCTGTCCGTATTATTGTCTTACAAGCATATTTTGGCGCGTGCGTGACAGAGACAGCGTCATACAGGTAAGGCAAACTGTAAGGCACTGTCTCTGTCACCCACGCGCCAAAAGACACTAAACTTGTACGACTGTAGAAGTCTTTTAACACGTTCAATGCCAGTGCAATTTTCTTAATCCTTTCTGAGGTGCCGCCTATATTTAACGATGGACTCGCCAGGCGAGTCGCCGGCACTATAAACTATTTTAAATGGACTCGCTAGGCGAGTTCACTGGCATAATGTTTAGTTAAATGTAATAATTTGTTATTTTTGTGGCCGTCGCGGTCTCCACAACCTTTCTATCGAGATTAAAAAGTGTTTAGTATGTGTTTAGTCCATTTCCACGTATAAACATGGCTATAAACCCATCAAATAAAAAAGGGGGTAATTTTTTTTCGTAATTTATCCATAGATTGTCAAACGTTTGATAAAATTCTATTTTTAAGGTTAAGTTTTGTATTTTTATAGTTTCGTATATGAAGTTGATTTAAAATTTAACTCGTGTGACTTCTATTTCTATGAGAAAAGATTCCTATTTTGTAAATGTACCTACCTATAATCTTGTATTTAAAAAAAAGCAAAATTGTGAATAACATTACGTATAGGAATATTATTACGTATTGCTTAACCAGAAAAATAGAAAACCTGTCATGAGGGCGCTAAAGTTTCCTTTTTATGGCAACAGCACAGACAAAAGTAACTATAGTAACGCTCATGTTATTATTGTCAAGCAATATATTTTATATTTTTATTCTCATGTAATAAATCATGAACTAAAAGGTTGAGAGCCTGCATCAGTGGACTCGCCTAGCGAGTTCAAGGCATAACATAACACAATGCATTTTTTTTCTTAAATTATAAAAATAGTCCTAAATACGAACCACGGCGTATATATTCATATTAGCGTTTATTTAGTCTACACTTTGAATTTCAGTAGAAAATACGGACGCGTATAGGAAATATTGGCGAAAAACATTGGACTCGCCAGGCGAGTCGCCGGCACATGAACGAAATATATGTCAACTCGCGAGGCGAGTCGTTGGCACTGAACGTGTAAAAAGGTTTCATTAATGTGTCAGTGTCAATTCGATTTCGATCTGGAATTCTTAATAATTGAATGGCACACAAATGCCAGCTTTTCGCCTATGCGATTAAGGTACATTTAAGAGTGACGGCGGGATTTAAATGCCCTTAGTAAATTGTGCTTACAGTACCCGGCAACAAATAATGCACATCGGTATTCAGAAAGTGATAATCGGTGTCCTTACTACGCAGTCCTTACCGCTGACTTGTATTTCGAATTCAGTAGAAGACGAGTATTGTTTTGGCGAGGAGTGGGATTTCCATACGCTCGGCGACTTGAGGTATAAATGTTTCAAATATTGACTTAGATATTATTTTACGTGACAGATATTATAATTATGTGTGTTTGAGTTGGGTTGGGTGGGTTTGGTGTTTATTTATTCTGTCATTATAATATGTACTATAAATAGATAAGTTTACTTGCATCCAACTACCTGCTATTTATATGAATTACCTTTGCTAGGAAACGAGCAGGCTGCACTGCACCACGCTTCCGCTTTTGCCCATGACACTCATGATCGAGCTACAAGATCCTAGGTCTATTTCGGTATCCGTTGCGTTGCTACCCGTGAAGACTGGGATGCTTGACCCTAAAATTCTAAAAATATGTTATTATTTGATTGAAATAAATAAATCCCTCCCATTTGCCAGCCACTGTTTTGCACAGCCGCCTGCTAGCTGTGCAGGTCTTGCACGTCCGTTTTCTACGGGCCTTATTGTCGGTGTATGACTATAAGTGTTTTTAGTTCAAGCGAGTCTACTTAAATCGTAACTCTAGTTAAAAAGCAAGCAGTAGCCGTGTATAATGTAATACAGCTTAAGTAAAGTAGCATGACGCGCGTGCCTCACTGATTAGTACAAATACAGTTCAAGTTCAAATCTTAACCGTGAATCGGATAAATAACAATGTCATGCGCTTATGTTACGCAAGCGAGTAAGTACACAAACACGTTCCTCTTATTGACTTTTACATAATACGAATAGGTTCTGTTTTCTAGCTGGAACCGGGTTATTTCACCCTCAATCCTTATTAACCGACCGACAAAATAACCAACTTCAAAATCGTCACTAAAAAAATTAAAAAATTACCCATCAGTTGTCGCTCAGTCTCTGTCTTTGTTTGTCTCTTTTCCTGTCTTACGTATTTTGCGCGTAGATTAGGTAAACGTCAGTGTATGCTAAAATTGCTAAATCTAAGATTGCGCATGCCAACTTGAGAACCATGATAGAGTCGTACAAGGATCTTTTGGCGCGTGGTTGACGTGTGGGTGACAGAGACAGCGCCTTACTGGTAAGGAAAACTGTAAGGCGCTGTCTCTGTCACCCACGCGCCAAAAGATGCTTGTAGGACTATACAGGGAATCCGTGTGAGGCTTTTATCAAAATAGACGCATAAAGTAGATAATGGAGTGCTCAGACGTCGATAGCATGTGATAGTGAAATGATTGACATATTAAATTAAAACTGCTGATAAGAATTATTTTATTATTACCTATGCACCAAAGGTTTTAATTTTAAATCACTGTTAAGAAAATTAATAATTAGCGCTCTCGTTATGTCATAATTAATGTTTTTATTTCGTGATCATTAACAGAACAGTAAGATTACCCTTCTTTTGACACAGTCGGGTAAAAAGTAACTAAACTTGTTACGGAGCTTCAAAACTAAAGTTTAATGAAGTAGTAAGTATTTTCCTCTGTAGTTTAAAATTGTTTTATGTTGCTGTTTAAACTACTTAACAATGAAGTCAACTTGTTTTACCTGAACAATATTCGCAACTCAAACTTCTAGAAAACAAAATTACAGCAAATCTCCGGCTATAATTTGTGAATGATGGTTGTTTATAACAACCAATGTTCGTAACAATGTTTCGTAACAACCAATGTTCGTAACAAACCTTGTCTTGTGTCGTATCTTGACGCTAAGAACACCAATTTGTTCCTCAACAACGAAATTTACGTTCAAATGTGACTTTGGCTTCGAGTTTTATTAATGTGCAAAGTTTCAAGGCTGTAACGCGTATGATTACTGTAAAGCCACGTTTAGATTCTCGGCCGGTATTTTTGGGTCCGTTCCACGAAGTCATCACAACGCTAAGAAACGACACTTTTTCTGTAGAAGAGGGATTGTATTGAATGTTTTGAAACTTTAGCTGAAAGCCTCCTCATTATTTATTCATATATTACCTAATTTCACAAATTTACATAAACATAGTAGTCCTGAAACATAGTACTAGGGGAACCTAGCAAGCTAGCAGCACATTAGCAGATATTCTTTGTTTCATATTCTTGGGGAAATTTATAATAACTGTAGGTATAGTAATGAAAACACTTGTATTATAATGCTATCTTGTATTCACATTCAAACAGATTTTAAAGCAATAAGTATAATTTTATAAAAGCCCTTCAACTGACAAGCAATGTAAATATTTTTTTTGTTGTCGTCATCGACGACTGTGAGTGTGAGAGATGACGTCACTTCCAAAACTTATTTATTTTATAACTAGTAACCCGCCCTCGCTTCGCTTCGGGGAACCAGCCCCTTAAAAATTTCTATAAATTTTAACTTATTATGTTATTCCGGTGTCTAAGCTATATAACTGTAAAGTTTCATGAAGATCCGTTCAGTAGTTTTTTCGTGAAAGAGTAACAAACCAACACACACACTCACTCACATCCTTAAAAACTTTCGCATTTATAATATTAGTAGGAGCAAGATAAGAGCTGACGAGCACAAAACTCATTGATATAAGCCCCGCAAGTTGATATTGCGATGGAACCTTGTCACAATAACAGCTGCGTGACATCATCCGTCGCAAAAAAGTACAGATAGCAAAAAAAAATGTAATAAAAAGTAAATAAGCTAGGGTTATGGGTTTATTTGTAATGGGTTTATTTCAGGAGCACGACTGTTAATTAATTTTCAACACACTTGCTCGTAAAGTTGCTATTTTTTCTTTAGTCTTACGCCCGGAATGCGGTTTATTACACAGTAGTGCGTTTTACTTTTCATTGCCGCACTAGTGTTTTTCTTAATCCACTTTTTTTTAATATCCGTAAAGAGGTTGTTACCAAAAGATTTATTATTTTGTAAATAAATAAACTTGTTGTACTTAGTCAAAATCTGATAAGATAAGATTATACTTCATCTAATTATCTATTAAAGCATTTAAAAAATACAATATTTTAAATCATTAATTACCGTAAATTCCTATTAGAAATACATAATTATTTAGTTTAATATATTGTGGCTGAATAGCGGTGTTCTTTGCCTTTGGACTTAACCTGCGCGCCTGCGCGCGCATAGTTATTCAACCAAAGATACGGCGCGCGAAAAAATAAAATAAACCTCGGCGCCATTTTGTGCAAACATTTGTTCGTTTATAATTTGCTGTTTTGTGACTGAAAAATGTCGATACCTAATTGTTTTTTTCCTCGCAAGTGTGTTGAAAAACGTCGTATGATACGCGTGCGCTTTGTTCACTACAGTCTTGGCTCTATTACAGCCCTCGCTTGCGACTCGGGCTGTGCAATACCGCCTCGACTGTAATGGCCAACTTCGCGCACTTATATCATAATGTACTATTTCAACACACTTGCTCGTAAAGTTGCTATTTTTTCTTTAGTCTTACGCCCGGAATGCGGTTTATTACACACTAGTGCGTTTTACTTTTCATTGCCGCACTAGTGTTTTTCTTATTCCACTTTTTTTTTAATATCCGTAAAGAGGTTGTTACCAAAAGATTTGTTATTTTGTAAATAAATAAACTTGTTGTACTTAGTCAAAATCTGATAAGATAAGATTATACTTCATCTAATTATCTATTAAAGCATTTAAAAAATACAATATTTTAAATCATTAATTACCGTAAATTCTTATTAGAAATACATAATTATTTAGTTTAATATATTGTGGCTGAATGTTCGGTGTCTCTGGACTTAACCTGCGCGCGCATAGTTATTCAACCAAAGATACGGCGCGCGAAAAAATAAACCGCGCCATTTTGTGTTTTGTGCAAACATTTGTTCGTTTATAATTTGCTGATTTGTGACTGAAAAATGTCGATACCTAATTGTTTTTTCCTCGCAAGTGTGTTGAAAAACGTCGTATGATACGCGTGTGCTTTGTTCATTACAGTCTTGGCTCTATTACAGCCCTCGCCTTGCGGCTCGGGCTCAATTCCGCCTCGACTGTAATGACCAACTTCGCGCACTTGTATCATAATGTACTATTCTTACTCATTTTAACGGGTAACAGGTAACAAAACTAAACAACAAAACTCAAAAATAAAACAGGATAACAAAAACAAAAAGCTATAATAGGTAACAAGTACTCGATGCGCGTAAGCACGTAAGCGCGGGCTTTCCTTGCTAACGGTACTGACGGTGCGCGTCGACTACGTCACTTTGACGTCACCAAGATGGCCGCCAATCGCAATATCAACTTGCGGGGCTTTTACTTAGTAACATCAAACGCATGTTTTTTTCTCTTTGCGTCGCGGTTTTTTCGAGAAAAGTTACCTACAAGCTTCAACTGCCGACTCTCGAATTTTTCTTGTTTTTCTTTCTCATTCTATCTCATGTTTGCCACGCTCACCTGATATATATCTATATAATCTACGGTAGATCAACAATGAAGGACGGGAAAAGAAAGGAAACTTTCTAATCGCAGTCTTTAAGTACTTTCATGAAAAAGGTTATGGGATTAAGCGGAACGTATTATCGGGGTAAACACGAGTCGTGGCTTAGACACAGTGGCGTGACGTGGGTCTAAGCCCGGTCAATTAGCACACTGCTTAAATTATTTAGGTACTACAAAAAATGAGGATTTTGTTGTTTCTTAATTAAACTCATGTTACGAATAAAAACACAAGTTTTTCTTCAGCGTTTCTTTATTACCTACCTTATTTATTTTTTATTGAAGACATAGAAATAGTAAGAGCTCTCGCTTTGTTTCAGGACATAAATATGTGTTGTTGAACTCGAATTTTTTAGACATGGTACTTATTGACACTTCGTTTTTTGGGAACCTAACAAAATTAAACACAATCTGCTTAACACAAGTTTACTACGATAAAAAACTGTGCCCTAATCTTTATTATACATCGATGGTCCTAATTGATGAAGCCGCGTCGAGATATTAAGCGGGAATAATGCTAAAAATGATTGCTATCGCCTTTATTGAAATAATGGATACCTGATCTCTCAATTAATAAATACATACTTCCAGCATTAGAGTTTTTCTCAAATATATTCTATTCACAGGCATTAACCCGTGGGAGTATAATACTATGCATAGAAAATACTTTATACTCCAACAGACACATCTCTTGAGTCTTGCATAAAAAATGTTTTTCCGTTTTAATTAAAACCAAAAAGGAAGCAAACAAGAAAAAATTAAAAAAAAAACATCCAACCATTTTCAGCTGCGGATGTAGGTATAACAAAAATTGTTTACCGAATTTGTAGAATAAAATTAAATTTTGACTGACAGACAATCAACTCTAGTAACAAAAAAGAACCATTTTAATTATAACATAATTGTAACAAATACCGTCAAAGAAATTCACACGGAAGACGTTTTCAAAGCTTTTACCAAAGAATACAAAGTTAATTAATTTTTAATGGTTTGTAGGCCAACAAATTAACTTACAGTAAATGTAAATGTCATTAAGTCGAGAATTGGATTGGACGAATACGTACATATAGTATTTAACTGACCTAAAAACTGGCCATGTGTTCTATTGACTGTCCAATCAATATAAAGTGACGTAAGAGATTCCAGATTCAAAAGTATTGGCGGTGCGCTCAAGGCCAATGCAGTTGATGCTGGGCACCTTGCCAACACCATGGATGTAGAAAGTAAAGATGCGCCCGTAACATACATAAGGCGCACGACGAGTGGTCAACATTAGGTTGTGTGATTGAGTGATTGATCAAGTCAGTCTGTTGTAGACAGCAGCGAGGTACACATCTTCCTTACGCAAAATTGATTTCAGTAATTACGTCCGCAAATGTAGAAAATATGGCTTCTTGTGCCTTCAAAAATATTCTAACAATTCAAGAAACACAAATAAAGTCCAAAGGAATCACATTTCGTTGTGTAAACATTGAATTGTAAATTAACTTCACTATTTCTAAAATAATAACTAGTAAAATGGCGCGTGACATATGTAAGAGTAACAAAGACAGCACGACTAAAACTTCGAAACGCGGAAGCGAGATATCACTATGTAATCTGTTCGTTTTCAAATATAGTAACAAAATTCCATTGCGCCAACTTCACGCACAAACCGATTCGATTCAAAATTGGATTGTTCCAACTTGACGCACATTCGAACGTGCAAGGCCGGTCTATGTATGTATGTCTATGGCCAACACCATTTCACGAGTATACTCGTATATCACTTCACAAATAATTTTTGGGTACTATTTTTGTTGTTAATAGTCAGAAATCTGATGCAACTCTATCAGGTCACTGTCTTACTCATAAACGTAAAGTTATTCCAAATTTAAAATTATTTGTCCCTGACATTTTTAACTAAGTAAAGACGAAAACCTTTAAAAAGTTTAGTGTATTAAGTCGTACCGCTATATAGCGTCCTTACATATGAGCCCAGAACCCAAACTGATAAACTAGGGATAACCATGACGACCTGCCTTGAGGGTGCGTTCGATTCCCAGCCACGCGGAAAATTGAATGATGAGTTTAAATTTCCGTTCTCGTTCGGGGTGTGTGTCCTTGTTTTGTGTGTTGTCCATGGCACCCACGATACAGGTACTAGTGTGAGGCTACGAGTGTGTAGGGTTAAAAAAAACTTTACGTAGTTTTTTTAAGGACGCTTAAAAGTTTTTTTTTGCTGACGAGCAACGAGTTCAAGAATCCTCTTTTGTGCTAGTTCGTAAATGCCACTGGGACTCATTAGTTACTGTAATCTATAGCCGGCTGGCTCAAGTGAAAAATGCCTTCGTGAATGTTAATGTCTTGCACGAGCTCTTCTTTGAACATTAGGCTAACGTTTGATGAGCTAAAGTTCATTTTAATACTTAGTCTGTCAGTTATGGATGATAGTGTTACTTTATTAAGTCACAAAATTGTACTCCCTTTATAAGATAAATTATCGTTAGAATAACAAGAAATAAAATATAATACTTTAATAAAAACGACTTCAACATCGACAAGAAGAGATAACTCAAAAAGTACGCGTCAGATGTCGCTCATATTTTGATGGGACCGGACATGCACGGGCCTTCTAATAAAAAATAATTATCAAAATCTGTTCATTCAGTAAAAAATTATAATGTAATAATGAAAAATACAGCCCAATTAAGAACCTTTTTTTTGAAATGGTTAAAAAGTTGGTGTTCGGAATTCGGGACAATAAAATCAAATTACTGGACAAAGGACAAGGTACAAAAATCAGGAATATTCTCGAATTTCTCGGCCATCTGGCAACCTTAATTGGAGGTATGTACTGTGCGAAAGCTCAATTTTCAAATTATTGGTCCTGATAATATACATTTGACTTCATTCCTTATTACTTCCTGAATGCCTGGTCTGTTCATTAGTTATAAATGCAATTCAATATTAAAGGAATTTCTGCTACAGTTCTCTGTAGGTACCCTGTTTGCGGATTGTACAGAATTTTGTCCAATATCCTGCCGTACAATGTTCCATATTCAAGGGTATTAAGTACGCTTTTCGTGCAATTTGAGGCTTTTGCGTCATGTTTAGTTCTCGTCCACGGTAGCGGAACATTGGAGACCGTTGCATATCGGATATTGCAGTGTAGTATTCATTTGATACTGATATTAATTTTGACTTCAATTTAGCACACAATTCAGACTGTGAGGAAACTAATCTCGCTAAAATCCAGTAATTTGTTTGTTATTCAGCAATTAAATGTTATATTATTTTTTTTACATTTTCTTTGTTTTTCTCTCTATATCATTGATTAACAACATTATGATTTAAAACTGTAGTACAACTAAGATTTACTCCTACATGTTTGTTACAATACTTTTCACATTAATCAGGTTAATGCTTAACAATAATTCCACGTGATGGTAAGTGGCGATGAAGGCCAAGATTTGAACGCACTGATTTAGTAATGGCCTATTCATTATCCTCAATTCATAGCAGTTGCGTCGTAATACTGTAAAAGTATATTTATTGTTATGTTTAGTTAGGTTATTTTTCTTTTATTTTATTATTTGACGACCCCATAGCGTGGGAAGTAGAGACCCTGCATGCGAATTGATTGGACCTGGGTTTGATTACGGCTGGGCAGAATTTTTGACAGATAAATGAATATATTATATGTATAGGCGATAGTGACGTGCTATTCTATTATCGATAATTCCCTTTGCGATATAAGGAATCCTAGTTTGCGGATACGAGTGTATCAGCGTTTATTTATTAAAAATACGTAGAAGCGGCCATTCAAACCTGTCATCGACATTAAAACGTCCACACTCGTGGACGGCGCACTTAAATATCACTTTTCCCACAATTTGCGGCTGGTGGATCGTGAATATAATATCAGCAGAATTCACATATCGCTACGAGCGCTACAGCCCCAATACTACCACAATACTGGCGGCCGAGCTACGCGGCTCCAAATGTGCCATGTTTTACGTTAACAATGTTTCGTAGTTTACTCGTGATTTTTTCTGGTCTCTGGACTATAAAGCCCCGTGAAGGTCTGCAGCAGCCTACTCCTTGCGTTCATGTCCTCAAAAGACCTAACAAGGACACGACAATGACCTCGTCCACGGACCACTTTACCAGACTAAGTTCGCCGACGGTGTCAGTTTGCTTGAATCCGACTCGCACTTGACAGATTTAAACAGATTACAATTACAGAGTACCTACTGTTTATATATTACTAGTATTTTCATACACTGTGCGGTATTTGTCGTGTCGCGATCGTAAGTGTGAATAGATACGACACAATGATCGAAGCTCCACTCATCTTCCACACACGCCAGCAAAATCCTTATCTGTGACGTAAGCATTAAGAACAGACGTGCAGCAAACTGAAGACCTGATGCTTCGATTGGAGGGCCCTCGGAAACGGGGGCAACAATTATAGTTCTCTTTATTTGATCTTCGCGGAGAATCGTGTCGGAGCATTGTGATGTAACTCTGCAAATGCTGTTAAATTCAGAAGATTTTTGCTATGACGCGCATTTAAATGTGCAAGTAGGTAAACATTCTTAAAATCATTTTAAATACAATCCAGTACCTACACACGATTTTGTTTACTTTTACAATCCTTTCAAAATTGTGAGTACCTACCCACGGCAATTTTTACCGATTTTTTTTACTGACTGAGCCGATTTTTATTATGCTTTCTTAATCGAAAGTTAGTGTTTCCTGCCTGGTCCCAAATTTTGAGTGTCATCTGTGGAGAACTTTTTGAGTTATCTCTATTTGTTGATGTTAAAATGTTTTTTTTGTAACAAGTTCTTTCAATTTCATGTCCATGAATTATATTGTCTTATTATTGTATTGTGTATTATGTACCATTATGTCCGGATAAAATTGTATTGTGAGATAACAAGAGCAAGTCAAGTGTTACTTTTCAGTAGGTATTTTAAATTTTTGAATGTTGTTAGTATTTTAAAATGTATTGTTGTCAGTTTGTCAAGCAGTCTAGCCGGGATCGTGATCGCAATATCAGTAAGACGATTGAAAATCGTGACTATAGTTATGCATTTAATGTTTTGTGTTCGCAAAGATATAAGTTAAAAATCAAATAAGTACTATTTTTTCACGTTTGAAGTAAATTAATTGATAATTTTCTTAGTATGTAAAATCTAGCCGGTATGCTTCCAAATATCCTAATTACTTACGTCAATGTAAAACTGTACTTGTAATTCCGAGTAGTAAATTAGTATAGCAGAGGAGTCAAAAAGATACCAACCCGTCGCAATCAGTCATTGGCAGCAGCGGATAACGGCAGAACGGAGGTGCTGCAAGCTGCTTCAATCAAAGAAGGTAAAAATCAATCAATTCAATCTAAAGGGTAGAATCAAATAATGACATTCACAAGCGTATTTGTAAATACCTACGTGAAATAAACGATTTTGAGTTTGAGTTTGAGTTTGCTTCGAAATCCTTAAAAACGGTTCCCATATATTTATGTAAATAAAGTATTTATGTACCCTTCATAAAATGCCCTTCCCCGATACGTATATACCACAATACAGTATTTTATTTCGACTTTTTCCATCCAATGATTTGGGTATGACAGACGGATGGACAGAGAAACATGAAAGATCCTTAAAAGGTCTTGTTTCATCGGATATTAAATAATATTATTATTTTTCTTATTCCATAACAGACCACTAAAACTGGCCGATGACGATTATGACGAATGAAATCTGGTATTCGATGTTCCCGTCACGCCAAATTGGACTATCAAAATATAATTGAGGTAAACTCACTGTTTAAGTTTAATGGATCTTGATCGGTTAGGTAGGGTTAGGTTAGGTTCACTGCACAAAAACCACCCTTGGTAATTAATCTTTGGCAAATGAAAGCCATCGACAAGGTCAGTCGTTTGATTGTTTGCAACTTATCATTCCAAAGTACATCAAAATCAAAGTACCTAGACCCTCAGTAACTGAAGAATGGGACTGATATATTCAAGTTTGCTAAAACATAGATTAAGTAACCATTTACCATTATTATACTAGTTAAACTTTTAATAAAAAATTACTTATCATTTCGTTTACCACGCTCACTCACATGCGCACGAACATTTTAACATTGCAAAAATTGTCACAACTTTGACAGCTAGAAATAGGTAAAGTTCTACAAGTATCTTGTGGCTCGTGGGTGACAGAGACAGCGCCTTACAGTTTGCCTTACCTGTAAGGCGCTGTCTCTGTTACGCAGGCGCCAAAAGATGCTTGTAGGATTGTACTACAAATGTGTCAAAAACTTCGCATAATTATTTTCGAAGGTGTGTCCTACAGATGTGGTGCCGTGAACGTGAATGAACGGTCTTAGACTTCACGTTATCAACTAATACAAATTCAGATATCAGTACGTACCTACTATGTATGAAAAGGATTATCTATTCTTGTGAGGGGATTTCCATCGTAAACCTCGTTCGTATGTCTGTAATCTTTATCTCCCAGTATTGTATTTACCTTACCCCACGCTCTAGCTTAGAGGTTAAGCCGCTCGAGGTAAAGGGTAATAAATACTGGATAAATCGGTTCATTCTAAGCTCAATAAATCAGTTTTATTTTAGGTTTATAAATCAATTTTATTGGCTTGAAGTGTTTTGAGTGTGCGTGTAGTAAATTTATTTTCGTAGTCCATAACTATTTCACTGCTGGGTACAAGTATCTGATTGCTTCAGATCGTAGCTTCCCCACGCTGGCCAAGTGCAAATTGTTGCACTTCACACACTTTTGAGAACATTATGCTTAACCAGGTGTGCAGGTTTATTCGCGATAATTTTAAATAGTCAAATAATAATGTGTGTCGAAATAATACTAGTAGACTACTAGAATTTCTACAGGACAGCCAAATAGTTTGAACGTTTAACGCCCTGAATATTGATGATAATGATCTTTGTTTCAAACCATAAGTTCATATTTCTGTTTTTGTTCCGTCTGCACCATTATAATTATAGGGCGCTTAAGTTTACCCTACGTAGACAAATTATGACTGATGAAGTTAACTCGCTGCTGAGAAACTTCGAACTGAAATTTACGTTTTGTAGCGATTACACGAACAAGTTTTGCTTACGTTGTTGCCTCAGTTTCGTCGTGTGTTTATAATGCTTAGTTCTGAAGTTAGCTACCTAATAACGTGTTTGAAGTGATGTTAACTACTTGAACTATTTGTTTACTTGCGCCATTGTGTCATCCGTAATTGCTCTTTACCTATTCATAGACGTCGAATTGAAATTAAACCCAAAGTATTCGCATCCTTATTGGTAAGCAATCTCTAAGTAAGTATCTGTTATTTGGACCGTAAACTTCCATCAGGTGGTTCATCGTCATTGAGGGTAAAAGCGTGTGAATTTGCCGCTAGAGGCGCTAGTGGAAAGTGCGGTCTGTATGTCAGTGCCACAAACTTATCTGACCCGGTATAAGAGGGGCGCTACTGTCTTTGTCTTTGTCTGACAACAGTATAACAACAACAGTATATTTGCATTAGTTCCAATTTTGGCCACCGGGTCAGATAAATTTGTGGCACTGTCACTTCTCACTTGTCTGAATGTCACTTGTCACTGTTTATGTATGGGCGGGCTTTGACAGCAGGACCTCAATCGCCAGTGGCGCGAACTGGTGAGCACAAAAACAGCGACCCTCATTGTGTACTTATGGCTACTGTTTTAAAACTGTGATTCACGTATTAAATTTTATTGTCGAAAATATCATTTAAAATTTGGACAAACGGGCACTGTCACATTAATTTATTACTGAATTCCATATTCTTCGGTAATGAGGCCATCTAGTACTAAGTACATGACATCTTTTGGTCTATACTAGTTTCAGTCTACTCTACGGTGATCGCAGTTCTGTTGTTTAAACAATGTGAAACGTAGCGGTCCGGTCTGAAAACTCGTTCCGTGTGTCCACTAGCGATCCACAGTAATGCTTCATATTATCCGCGTATTATGTCCAAGCTTGGGGTCATTTGTTGGCGCGTGGGAGCCTCTGATTGAGGATTACTCTGTGGAATCCGTAGGAGGGTTTTATTTTCTCTTACTTAGCTGTGACGGGGATAAGTGCTTTTGGTAATGTTTCTTTCATGAATGGAGCCATTGAATCGTAAGAGATTATTCAAGTGGTTTGTTATTTTCACTTAGCGATGTTTGACTTCGATAAATTATAAAGTATAAAGTATTCTCTTTGTTTTATTGAAGATATATTTAATAGGTTTTTTATTCTAACGTCCGTTTAGGTTATAGAATGTCTTTTTTACTATTTTTTACTTTGAATATCCTATAACCTCCATCTATTGTGGATTTATTTTTCAAGTCGTTTTTGCATCACGTTATCTATTAACCGTTGTTGATCAAAGATATTGCGTGTAATATATGCTAACATACTTAGGTAGACAAATAATGATAGCGAGACAGGCCATAATGCGACGTTGGTTGCAGATGTTTCCTTGAAATGTCTTTACCACCGCGAGTGTCAAGACGTGTAAATTATCTTACAGCCGTCATACATTATGTTGTTGTACAATAATTTGATTATCATGTAAATACGTATTACTGCGGCTTCTACAAATGGTTTAATTTGATTTCAAAGTTAATCGCGTTTTACATTCAGCTAACATTATATAATGTTGTACAAATTGGGATTCCGATTTCAACTTTGTTTACAATATTGCTAATGGTAATGATGAAGTGGATTTCGTTTATTATCGAGTTTTATTATCGTAAGCGATTTTTGTAAGGAGCGAGCGGTGATAAAACGTTCTCGTCGCGAATTCAAGTGAAACATGAACATGTGAACATGACACATACACACTGACTGAATTTAACGATCAACGATCATCAAGGGTTAAAATTAAAAAGAGCACTTACGAAAAACTCTAAATCTGCCCAATAGCCAATAGCCATTAGCCAATTTTATAGAAGTGGTATACTCGGATAACATCTGTCAACACTTAAGATTAACTAACTCCTCATAAGTATCTACTTGAGTATGTATTCTAGTTAATACTCATAAATCAATCCGAACATTAAAATTAAGAAGTGGTTCTTATTTTGTTTTGACTAGTATAATATTATAGTTAAACAATAATTTTATAATTAAAGTACTTTTTAAATGATTTGCGCGAAACGTCCCATTCTTGGGGGTCTGTTGACATGTCATATACTTTTATCGTAGCGACTAGTGTCCTGGGACCCAAGTTAATTATAAACGCTTCAATTCTGCTACTTTACAAATGCTTCAATTCATCCCTTAGCGGGGGGGAAACGGGAAGTGGGAAGGATATACAACTCATCATAATTATTCTTATCAGATTGCAATAAAATTTAGCACATAGGTAGTCAATGACTTGGACTGGGATTGAACATTGGATACTTTTTTCCGGGTGATAAGGTCCCGTGGGATCAATTTCACGGCATTTTGTTATTTGTCTTTGTCTCTCACGCTAAAACAAGTTATGCATTATGTCTGTATTTTTCATAGTGTGAAATATGTTGATATCCCATTAAATAAATTAATAATTAAACACTTTATTTATTAACCGTACCTACAGATAGAAACAATATTATAAGTACGAGCCAGTTCCTTGTTCCTTAAACCAGAATTAACTAGTTAAATGGTAAATTGCACCTGGAAACCGATATTCGCACTTCCCCAGTCACTAGAACTCCTATTAAAGTTACCACTTGAAACTCGGTTTAACTACACCACTTCACGAATGGAAATATCAGTTCGTCACCTGTTGAAGTTTCATTATAGTATACTTACTTGGGAATAAAACGTTGTACTTAGATTAGGTAAAGTTAAATTATAGGAAGGTTTGGTTTCACGGGCCTATCATAATATTCGTCTTGGTCCATAACTTGGTATTATAATGTAGTATACAACGTTGTTGCTCCTGGCGTTGCTTATGTTGATGGATCGAATTATTAACCGCTAGCTGATCATTTTTTATATTAAAAGTTGACAAATGAACAATCGTGCTATCTCATATGACTTGGTTTGACTAGATTTTTAGGGGCTTAAGATAGCACATGGGTATAGCTGGACATTACGTAAGTCGGTAATAAATATTCGATCTGAAACTCGTTATAATTGCATGGCACATACTTACATGCAGCTTTCCGCCAATACGATTAAGGTAGATTTAAAATTGACGGTGGGATCTAAAAATGTTGTTATGAGGAGTCTCGTTCTAATTCGATAAAGTTAAATGTGTTGCTACCCTTGAGGACCAAGTTGGATCCGGATTAGAAACAGAACTCAATTAGACCGAATATATTAACGGCTAAAATAAACGTACATAACATTAAAACATAATATTAAAATTAAATTAATTTCTTTGCCTTTACACATCCTACGTAAATCTATGAAATGTTTGTCCCGAGGCACTCGAGGGATTCCGAGTGTGCTCGTACAGATTTAATATTAACACACCCCGTTAGCTCCGGCATTGTACCGCGGCAACGCTTTGTTTTGTACTTCTTAAACGTATTTACTTCATAAACGTCGAGTTTTATTGGCTTAGGATTAACTTATAACGCCTGCTATATAACCATATTGACTTTGATAAAGAATTTGACGAGCGTTATGGTTAGTGGTATTAGTACTTGGATGTGAAGACAACTATATTATCTGCAGCAATAATATACGTATATTATGTCATCTGCGGAGCCCCCTCTCACTAGCCTAAATTTTGACACGGTACAACGGGGTGTGATATTACCTACTATTTAGTTTTTTAGGGTGGATTAAAGGATAGGATAAAGGATAGGGTGGATATAATATACAAGCAAAACCCGTGCGAACAATTCGCACTACGTTGAGCTAAAGCGCCACTATACGAAAAGTATTATGTGAGTTGATTTACCAACCCTCAATAGATGGCAGCAACGCTGTATTGTTTCATATTGTAATAATTAATTATTTTGCAAAAACAAAAGTAACAATAAATTTTTCAATTGTTGATGCCGGTAGAGCAAGTAATTATCTATAAAATTTATGCGAAGTAATTGTGTGGTTTTTCGAAAAAGGGAGGCAAACATTTTAACCTTAGCGTATTAATATATATAATTATTGTTAAAAACAGTCAAAAGTAGCAAATACACTTATTTGAAAATATTTTTTTAATTTACAACAGCAACCAATTTGCTAGTACATCTACACTTAATAATTACACAAATGCCTATAGGCATTAAGTCCGCCCTTTGTAAACCTAGATTAGTAGGTATTACAATAAGAAGTAAATAAAAATAAATAAAATAAAATTGGACTGACAGTGGCACAGAACTACTATCTGATCGAACATACCTAATTATTACACCTAAGCAGCATTTTGAAACCGGATTAAATGTACCACACATTACACATAGCTGTGTTATCAAATTCATAATATATGTTCGGGAATCATTTAGGTATCCATCTATTAATTCACGCACTTTATACGAAAACTCATATTTTAAGAAACCCCTATTTTTTATTCGCAAGAGTTGGGTTCGAAATAACATTTGCATACGAAAACTTAACCCACGAATGACAGCGAAGGTTTACGAAAGCTCGAAATTCAATGGCCATCATTCTAGGGCTACCCGCACTTAGTTCACACAATATGGTGCATTGTATTTTTTCTCAGGAACCCTTTTAGTTCATTTATCATTCCAGTACAATAGATAAGGGAACCGCGCGGTATTTGTGTAACTTATATGGGTTATTGGTACGGTGTTATACTGGGGGCGAGTAACGTTAGGTAAAGTTAGAAATACACCAGTTGAAAAAGAGAGATGACAGTACAAAAACTATCTAAACACACTATACCTATCTATACCTACTCTACGCGCGTTAGATATGGAATTTGTTTTAATGACACAAATGTTTACAGCTAAATTGAACTCTGCATTGTTTTTGGCGGGGAGTGGCAATTTCACATCCACGGCGACTCAAATATGAGTAAAGACGTCCATACCCTAATCTCATTCTAACCCTCACGGGTATTAAAAAATTTTGCTTAGAGTAGGTTTATACAGGTCGTATTTTTTACCTTCTCATCGAAATAAAGAGGAAAATCTATGTTGTTGCCAAGTTCTCGCAAATTAATAGCTGATTCAAATGCCATTCTTGTTTCTCGGTCATTCATCATTACATTAATATTGTTAGTTGACAGCGGATGAAAGAAGCAAGGTTATTTCCACGCATTATCAATAAAATTACAATGTGTTACCGCATAAAAAACCTCGATAGACACCAAATACGTCATCCTACTATGTTACGGCGTTCTCCTTCAGGGCCGACTTTGCACTGGTGACTCCTGGTGTAGGTCGTGTCCATAGGCGAATTGGTCATCACTTATCATCAGGTGGCTCGACTGCTTTGACGTCAGCCCTTCAGGCTATAAAATAAAACTAACCATCCTAGTTCCAATTTGAGTCTTGTTCCATGTCTGCACACAGATTAATATACTTAAATAAAATATAAATAACGCTACACACTCATAGCCCCACACTAGGATTCCCTATGTCGTGGGTGCCATAGACAACACATAAGACAAGGACACACACCCAGACCAAGAACGGAAATTCACCATTCAAATTTCCACCTTGCTGGGAATCGAACCCAGGACCCTCGGAACAGCGATCCGGCGTGTTAACCATTGCGCCATCCGGGTCGTAACCGGGTGATAACAGTTGATAGCATGCTCATTTTTGCTACCACGAATCACTAAGAAAGATATAGTATGTATTAGAAGTCATAGCGTGCATTAGCCAATACAGACTTACTCAACAATCCATGCTCGCATATTAATTACATTGTTGTCGTCATATTACATCGTCTTACTAATTAATATCATTTGCATAAAGTTCATTTGCAGTAGAAAATGAATCCGTTTGAGCAAAATGCCGCACTGGATTTAATTATATCACACCTTACGTCAACGTTCTTTGATCCGCGCAAACAAAATCGTCGTTAGCTCTTTCGCAGCTAAAGAGAGCGCACTTAAGCTAAAGTGGTAGGGGCGTAGAGCGTTTGACGTAGCTCGTAGAAATGGGGTTATTCCTGCCTAGAGCCTACTGTGTCCTATTGGGTTCGTGACCGATTGACGGTTAAAGGGTCAATGGGGTGAAAGGGTTTTGCAATGTTCTAAGTATATCTAAAGGAAAAACTGTTATTTTCTGCTATTTTAAGTTTATTCTATTTTGTAATTTTTTTGTTTAAGTTCTGATCTAACTTGCGATTCAATTCAATAGTGATGTATTGACACCTGTATACACATCTATACACAATTTGCAGCCGCTAGTACACGTACTTTAAATCCCAGTGAAATTCGAGTTAATCCATTTAAGTAACCCATTCGACGCCAGTGGTGCCATCTAAGCGTGTTTATATTTCTACAGTTCATCCTCGCAGACTTAATTTGCCTTAGGTTTGCTTATTTTAGAGCACTCGAAACTTGAAGGGCTTTCAGAGTCCTTTTTTATTTCCCAGCTCCGAAGAACTTTTAATTAACTTTACCCCGTTTTAGCGCACTGTGTCACTCGTTCCGTTCTCAACGGATATTCGCTAAAATAACGAACTAATTTTCACAGTAATTTCAATTTCGACGCCATGTTTTTTTTGTGTGATTTTTAATTAAAATCTTTGCGGGTGTGTTTTAACCCTATTAAGAGATAATTTTGATTTTTCATTACATAAATAGTAATAAGTAGCTTCATCTCTTAAGTTTAAGTTAATTTTAACTCATATTTCACTCTGCTGAAAAATGAGGCAATAACATCCAGTCATAGTTCAGTCCCTGTTGCCTCAAGCACAAACCACGACACGACCCACTTAATCCCAACTTGCTATTTACCATCCTCCTAAATTAACAATCGTTAAATGTGTACGTACGAATATTTACGTATTTGAGTCGTGGTGGAGAACCAGAATGAATGTAGGTACCCATCTCTATTTCAACCAGCAACGCATTCGGTATATCCATGGGAGACGGTATAAACTTACCATTAGGCGACCCTTTGCTTGTTTAAATTTACAGCCTGGCATGACGTCAGCGTTTTCGTTACAAAGCTCCAAATATTTTTCAATGATAAATAAAATTTAATAAAAAGTTATAATAATTAGACTAGTTTTATATTAATTATAGTAATAATAATTAAGCTTATTTTTTATTATGTATTAGGCTTAACATTATAAATATGGGTTACTAAATATTTTGGATTTTATAATAAATTTTTTGTAGAAATGAGATACATTCGTACCATGCCAGATGCATTCTCGAATCAACTATGATGACATAACGTACTTATCTATAAAAACGGAACGCGTGAGACAAAAAGAGATCACTTTAAGGAAAGTAGGACAATAAGCAAAATATCACTGTCCACATGTTCCACATCTACTCCTATTTTTCTTATAACATCATTGTACTGATGAAGAAAGCCACGTATTGTTGTATGCCAGTGGCAAGATGTAACGCGATATCTTGCTCTACTCAAATCAACGTGGAGGAGGGAGCCCTCGACAACGCTCGAGAGCCCTATCTAATTACGAGAATGGCACGCCACTACGCCATGTCACGTCACTAGTGTTGAGTGACCAGACATGAATTTTTTCGAAATATTCGCGATATTTTCTTTCGCCATATTCTTATTTTTTAATAGCCTTATTAGCTTGAACTCTATGTAAGGGATTTTCTTAACTTTATGTTTAGTCTGTATGTACGTTTTTTGTATAGGTGCCCTAATAAAAAGACATAAAAATAAAATAAAAAGACAAGACAGGTTGACATTTTGTTTGTATGAGTGTTTGCATAATATGATCAAACTATTCAATTTACTTATCGCCTATGTACTTTTAGTTTTGTAATAACTTTACAGGAATGGAAGACAACACAGTAATAGTTTATTTGTAGAAAAACAAATTATAAGAGGTTTAAAGAAGACAAGTAACTGGAATAACGATTGGTTAATCCAGTTACTTCCCTAGTCCTTCTAGTCCCGACTTTGATGATCTAATGTCTAGATTGAACGTCGTCCTACAATGAAAACAAAAAAAACAAGGCAACAATATCAAGCATGTGTGCGTGCAGGCGATGTTTTACACGTTCGTCTATTGTCTATGTGTGCGTGATCAATGATACAATTATATAAAAATTGTGGCTAACAATTGGCCACAATTTTTTGACACGTTTGCGCGGATTCGATGTTCCGATGATCTAGACATAAGATCATCAAAGAGTCCCGATTTGTGTCTTGTTCTGGGTTGATCACAGCTTTCTGGGGGAAATAAGTAAAAAAAATCATTAAAATAATAAGTTACTAAAATGGTAAGTTGTTATCTGTAATTTAATAAAAACAATAATTACTAAATATACGATTAGCAACTCGAAAAAAGTAAACAGTATTTTGATTATTCAGAATCGCGCTATTCAAGAAATCCAATTTTATTAATGTGTTAAGTACCATTTGCTGGTTACGTCAACGTAAAATTCCAATTGTTATTATATTTGTGACGACTTAAATGAAATGTAAATACCTGCCAGCGGTTTTTAATGAGTTTCTCACGCTTCATCATGGCGTTCATTTAATTTGAGGTTATGTGTAAACTTTAATTTTCGTTTACGACAATACGCGTTATTTGCGCATTCGGATATATAATATTTTTAATATAACAACGTGCAAGTTTACTTAATTCGAGTAAAAATTTCATTCTTTCGCCGTATAAAAGCGGAAGGAATGTTTCTCTAATAAACAACAATTAAGTTGATGCGGAATTTTCATCGTTGTGTTAATGGCGGTGTAAAATTATTTTATCTCGTGTTATTACATTTCACGTAGAGTTATGTCTACATGTGATACCGGTGTATGTGCATATTGACCTGACAAAGCTTTGATCTTTTTTAAATTTGCTTCAATTCGGCACAAAGAGGAATAAAAGAGGAGGAATGTGTTAAATAGCCAGTGTATGACTGTTTCTTCCTTTGTAGCGCAAAGGCCAAACGCGTACCGAACTTTATGATACTTTCTTAGGTAGTCGATTTCTATTTTGCAATTTTAAACGGCAGCAATCAAATTTTAATAGTGCGCCATCAACAACGCCTTATTGTGAAAAGGCAAAATTAAACCTACAAATGAAATAATAAAATTAATGAATATTAAGCACCTACCTATTAATCATGATTTAAAGTTGGCTAGAAACCTTTGTTACTTTAATTTTCAATATTCTTATTACGTAGCCTATTTCAAAGTAGCTTTATCCTCTTTGCTCTGAATTAACACGGACCCTAGGGAACTACAGGAATTCTGCGTAATCTCTGATTCCAAGCAAAAGTTCTACGCATAGATACATTCATACGATTGGAACAAAATATTAATATTACATATAATTACCTATTATGCCTTTTCATTTGTGGCAAGCGTGCCGTATACCGCTTATTTGGCCTAATACTCACCTACGCTGTTTGACAGTAGCCCAATTTGGCGGTAATACTACGCGTAATAATAATAACTTTATATCATACTTGCTCAGTAACTAGGGATTAGCTATAGCTATAGCTATACCGTATACCGCTTATTTGGTCTAATACTCACCTACGCTGTTTGACAGTAGCCCAATTTGGCGGTAATACTACGCGTAATAATAATAACTTTATATCATACTTGCTCAGTAACTAGGGATTACTTGTTTGCAATTCAAGGCAACATTACGTCGCACTATGCTTGAATTGTAATGTTCACATTACAGTTCAAGCTATGCAAAACTCCTTGGTAAACAATCTCTTTTCTTATAAAATGGTAAGAAAACTTTTTACTGAAAAAATAACACTGAACATGGCGGCATTTAATTTCCATACATTTCAAACTATGCAAAACTCCTTGGAACTCAGAGCCGTAAAAAAAATAGAAAACTATTTAGGAAAAAAAATGGAAATGGCGGCATTTCATTTGATCTGAAATTAAAATTTCATTTTGCATTACCAATGTTTTATTTACCTCACAAGAATTATATAAAGTAGAATGCTTACCTCGGTTGCAAGTAGCTATTACACCCTCGAACTATATTCACCCTCGCTCGCTGCGCTCGCTCGTGTGACTAAATATCTCGGGTGCACGCGATCCATTAGCGCCCTATGCGAGCTGCGCTCGCACTGGCGCCAAATTGGATCTTGTTCTGTAATAGCTTACTTACGTCCCTTGTGTAACAATCTACTATTAATACCTTATTTATTTATTTATTTATTAACACTTTATTGTTTGTACACCAAAGAAAAGACAATACACATACAAAAGCACAAGAAGTTAACACAAACAATGGGCGGCCTTATCGCTTTAAAGCGATTTCTTCCAGGCAACCCAATACAAGATAAGGACAGCACTAGAAGTAAATAGGTACCTTACCTAAAGTAAGTAAAGTAGAAGTAAATAGATACCTTAGTTAAGTAGGTAGGTTGTAGTCTAATATTTTGTTATTACTTATGTATTTTATACAAATTTTCTGCTCCATTTTTAACGTCTGTAGTTTTCGTTTCAATTTTCAATATGTGTGTTGTGTGTAAGGTTTTGAATGAAAAAGCAAAAACGGTTAATAGCTATTTAGCTAAAGTACTATTTGCCGCTTACGTCAACGTAAAATTCTAATTGTTATTATATTTGTGACGACTTAAATGAAGTGTAACACCTGCTTTCCAAAAGGAGAAATCATTAGAGACGATTTATTAAATGTCTAGTTCTTATTCAGTGTAACCATTAGATGGCAAGGGCTGAAAGCACGCCCGAATTTTCACACTAACAAAAACAATTTTTCGCAACGTTCACTCGTAGTGGTAACGCAATTATTTAAACGTGAACCGCATGAGTGCTCACGAGTCACGACCCGACAGGTTAGTGGAGACAGGTAACTACACAATGAAAATATTCCTTACAAGTGTTTTTACCCGACAACGGCTATGAAAAAAGAGGGTTATGATTTTAGCCTTTATTTTTCCTGGTGTAACTACAATATATTAAAAGTCACTCTGAAACGATTTTTAATCGATTGCTGCTTATCTAAATCTAGACTGTACAATAAAGAGAATATGATCTATCTCTATTTTATTTTCTGAATAACAGATTATTGGTTTTCATTTTCTCCTACTTAGAATAAACAAGTAAGTAGGTTACCTTAATGAAAAAATTTTAATACAAAAAAATCCGATCACATTTTAATAGATATTGAACTCACCCGTTCTGCTTTGGCAGGTTGTTTTTAACTTTAGTCAACTTTTTTCTTTATGCTGAAGTTTCGGCTACATTTCTGGATGAAGATCGAACGTTTGAAACGCCGAGTTATATAACTTTTCCCTCAAAATATCAAATCAATCATTCTGTAGCACAGACGATGTTCGATACCCGCAAGAAGCTTAAATTTACTACTCATCCATCAGCATCAGGTCGAATAGGCCCTCCAACTTGGATCACTCGACATGATATAACGCTACAAACTCATAGCCCCTCATTAGGATTCCCCTTGTCGTGGACACACAAGACAAGGAGACACGCCCAGACCGAGAACAGAAAAATCCCATACGAATTTCCGCCTCGCTGGGAATCGAATCCAGGACCCTTGGTCAAAATTGGGTTCAAAACATTCCTCCAAACAGATTATTGAAAACCCATAATTCTATAGCTAAATCTAATATAACATATTGTATATAACACTAAAAGTGTAACATCCACTCATGTCTTCAATTATTACTAAGTGTTACATTGCATGACGTCGTCACTTATAATTGTACGGACGCCTAGAATGTTATTTATTATTAGAACACAATAAAATGTAACGGCGTACGGTATGTTAGAGTTAGAGACTTATTAAATAAATTTATAAATGTCGTTTGGTTGTTAATTAGAAAGAAAAAGAAACAAAATAAATAACTTCTATGTCTTGGACTAGGGTCCATTAGGCCTCCTCACTACTTAAGAAGAAGAACCTTGCTAATATTGGTATAATTTCAGATGGATATTTTTGTTAAAATTACGTAACCTGTGTTCGTCTACAGATTTTATTATTAAGGATCCAATCACGTACTTAAATAATTACAGTGTACAATGTTGCCATAATCATTTTCCTACTAAAAGGTTCGCAACCCCTGACATTAGAGCACGCCTTTAGGGGAAGGAAAACTTACTTGGCGGGTCTAATTGAAAAGATCCCTCATGAACGCATTGCTTAATTAATGAAGACATTTCAAAGACTTAACTCAATTTTCTGCTTATTAAGATTTTTTACTTTACACGGGTGTAAAAAGTTACATTGTATTTTACTGTACTTAAAAAGTTTATAATGGAAATTCTTTAATTTTTTGTTACGAAGTAGGTAGGGCGGCTGTTTTTGAAAGTATACGTCAATGTTTCGAGAACAAAATGTGGACAGAATACAAATTATAATACAAACTGTAATAATTAAAAACAAATTGTAATATTTATTTTATTCACTGTAAGTTTATACCTGACTACAATCTAATCTCATAGTGAGAAGCGATCTATGTAGTAACTATCCTGTTCGCGTTCGATCTGGCATTCGTAATTTTTGATTTTGATTTGATCTCAAAATGCCCTTTGTTAATTTTGCTTACAAGCTAAATTGATCTGTGACCACAGGGAAATAGTTTGGTTTTGGCGGAGATTGGCAATTCCATATGCTCTGCGACTCAAGCATAAAAGCCTATATTTTACACATACACCTATAGTATTAAAGAACAGGGACACCGTAGCGAGTTTTTATTACACTTCCACAAAATAAACTTCCTTTTCTATTATGTATTCCGTTTGGTACTAAAATTTGTGCTATTCAATTATACTGTTAGAAGTTGACCAATTATATTTTATGACAGTTTATAGCAGGTGCGGTACTTATACCGTGACTGTAAATGTTCTTAATTACCATAATATATAATCGCCATTACGTCGATAGATTCGTGTTATTCGGGTAGGTACTAAGTTCTGTGGTAGACCGTAGAGTACCTATAATGAGATATAGATATAGAGTATGTATAATGTATATTGTATAGCTTATCATCTTTGACAACACAGGCTGATAATATCTTACTTAAAGGTCAGGTAGCTTTTAGGTGGGCGAATTTTTTTATCTAGAAACCTTATAATTTAGTGAACATTCTGGTTTTTTTTGTATCACTCTGTTAATAAAATTATTTTATACATTTTAAGGTACGTAGGATTGGACGCGCTCGTAGCTCGTAGCTCTTCGTAGCTCGTAGAGTTGTCGGATGAGCTTTTTGTTGTCAGCCCCAGCCCCCTTATTATGAACTCTTAATTCCAGACAATATACGTTCACAACGTGTGGATGACAGAGACAGCGCCTTATTACCTGTTAGGCACTGCTGTGAACATGAACTGGCTGGAATTAAGAGTTCATAATACGGCCCCAGTTGTTATACATATAGCAGTTGCTACACTACATCGGAGGCCTTCTGGTGGCACAATAACTGCCGGCAGTTGGGTTAGCCACAAATCTTTCAATGAATCCCTCCGGAACAGCGTGATGGAGTATGCACTACACCTGAGTCGCCGAGAATAAGAAATTGGCAGTCTACTAAAACAACTTTACGGCTTTTAAAATGATGAAATTGAAACGAACTCTATATCGAACGCGACCGTACTATAGGCCTCTTCAGTGATGAGGACAGATCAAACTTATACCTACATTTGGCCTTCAGAAGCACGAGTTTTAAAAGTAAGAAAAGCGCGCGTATGTTTGAAGTTTCAAAGAGTATAAACTTTGAAGGATACGGATATTTTTTTTGTATTTTCGATGTGGAATTGTGATGCCCTTGACATCCACGACTCGGCGAATCTTATGGGTTGTTATTTGTGCATTTACAATCAACTATGTTTCCCAGGAAACGGTGTGGAATATGTCTAGGAGATTATAACGTCTTATCAGTTCGGGCATAATTTAAAAGTTCTTAATTCACGAGTACATTTGGACGAAAGTGGTTTCGTGCAAATGTCGCTAGAATAATTAAGACGGTATCAGCCTCGTTTGGATTCTCCCCCGGGGTCGGCATAATATGGCCATTACCCCACTTTTATAGAGGTCACTTTTATGTTTATTGAATGTCCAGACATTAGCTAAGAAATGGTCGAAACATTATTGTTACTGTTCTTTGAAGGTGGTTTATGCAAATTTGAGATATATTGTCTTAATATGGGCGGGTAAGATGCTTTAAGTCTATACATATGTATATTAGCAGGCCGCAACCGCTTCTTTCGGGAAACAATTTTTTATTTACAATATTTTAGATGAGGAAGGTACTTTAGTTCACTTTTTTGTGATCTCTTTGAAATAAGAGAAACACTAAATGTTTCCTCAAGATTAGTAAAAAAACAGCATCTAAATCTGTTCAGTCGATTCTGAAGTTCATATGCTACACGGTATAAAGCCCATATTTCAATGTTTTCGCATGAGTTGAACCAGAGTCACACAGTTTATTAGGTGTAATGCGCGCTGACCCTTATATTACTTGTAAAAGATATAAATCAGGGACAGGACAAAAGTCCAATATCTGTCATTGTCATTGTGAATCACGGAATTCCGAATGTGAATAGACAGTTCTTTCCATAAAAATACGATATGTGTGATAAAAGTTTCCCTTACTTTGTCAGTTCGGTTTCCCCCACTTGTTTGTGGAGCATATGGCGTAAATATTTTCAGAGTTGCTTGTTTTGTTTCAAGGTATCCGATCTCAGAAGTAGTGTTTCAGTGGAGTGTTTTCGACGTCAATAACTGAACAAACTCGTAAACAATACCGATTATGAAAGCTTTGTCATCTCAACCCATTTAGCCCACTATGGAGCACGGGTGTCATAGAATAAGAGGGTGAAAGCCGTAGTCTACCACGATGGTCAAGAGCAAATTGGGAAACTTTACACACCTTTTAGTTTTGCGAACTTTGCGGCATGCAGGTTTCGTTACGATGCTTTACTTAGCCGCTTACTGTTTAATGTTCTCAGTTTAATTTCTTTTTCTTCTACCTGTTCACTTAAATTTCTATTCGGGATTATCAGAGATTAGGGATTATCCAGGGGTCAATAAGGAATTGGCAATACCTTTTATATATATCATGTATCTTATTTAGACGTCGATTAAGTATACAAACTTGTGTACCTAAATAAACAAAAAATACAATTTTCTTTTGGCAATCGCAATGCTGTATGTTAACGTCGAGTGTGTTTGGGTACAGGGTATGAATAAAATGACAATAAAGTAGATGTTTTACACTCGGCCCTCGCTGTCAGACTCCTCATCTCGGTGGCATACACAAAACGACGTCACGAACTACCAAGGCCCGAATAACCTAAATAGTTGTTCATTTGACTGTCATATAAATATCTGGCACGCAAGTTGAGAACTGCATTTACAAAATTCTATACGACTAGGAGTGGATTTTTTGTACTTTCGCCTACTTCTTTGAGAATGACATTATCTGCCACGTAACCGTTGGAGTGAGCTAGCATCTGCGGTTTTCTCGTTAGTAATAGTTAATAATATAGCATCAGACTGTCAGTCCAAGGTTGTCTTACGAACACTTGTTCAGCTGTTAATGTTTCCCACGCGTAGGGATATGATATGCACTAAACTATGTCTATATGACATCGATTGTACAGCTTACTGCGGTCACTCACTCACTCACATGCGCGAACATTAAATTAATACAAATTTTGTATGCCTATTGTACAAATGTTTGCAGGAATGTGTGGGAGGCTACGAGAAGGTTCGAGGTTCGCGCGGTTTGATGTACGACCAAAGACCGTCGCAGCTTTGACAGCTTACGAAAACCACGAATGTGTTAAAATTTTGCATGTAATCAGTTGCGAAGGTGTGGTGAATGAGCGGCGTAGACGGCCGCTGACTCATTTGCGCGAATACGCGAACCCACAAGTGTAGGACGAACCTTCGCAAATGACTATGAGAAGTTTTTGACACATTCGCGGTATTAATAGATGTCAAAGTTGTGCATGTTCGCGCGCATGTGAGTGACCGCGGCTACACTAGTGAGTTCGTGTATTCGCGCGAAAATTAGTGACTGGCCTTTGATATTTTCCATTTGTCTTCTAAATGTTGACTAGCTTTTGATGTATTGCGTGATTTGATTCCCAGCAAACGTTGCTGATTTTATACTGACGACCTTTCGAAATTAAATCAAACGAATAACGTTTGATATGTAGCTCGATTTATTCATGCGAGTTCATTCATGCCTGCCTACTAATGGGTCTCGTATTTGATTTCAGTCAAAAATTATAGGTATGTGATAGATTAATGTATGTTCACAAGTATGTTCACAAGTTTTGACTGTGATGTCTCAATGTGTATTGTATTCGATGTTACATTTTTTAATTAAAGTTCTTTGCCTAAATCTGACATTGTACATACATGAATATAGATATATTTGCGTTTATGTTGTAAGTGATTGTCTCTTGGCGTCTTGATTTGTGTGATATTCTTGTTTGTCGTTTTCTAGTTTCTCAAGTTGTGGTATGAATTATGCGCTTTGCTTCGGCTTTTGACGTGCGAACTGCGTCCTTAGTTCTTCTGGCGTAACAAATAATTCAAATAAATACACGCCTGAGATACACAAGGCTATTTTTAATGTTAGGATAAGAAGTTCGCAAAACTATCATGGTTGAAGAGACTAATTAACTGGTTCTAACGAGTTTACTACCCCAAAAAAGAAACGAGTCCGTATACACGATGCTACAGTTATTAGCTTTTTGCTCTTGGTGTCGAAGGATGGTTAATTTATGTACATATGTACTCGGTGTTTGAGACTTCGCGATCGTCATACGCTAATAAGTAATAAGAGTAATAATATGTAGGTAGGAGTGTAATACCTACATTATATCTATTTTATCAAAGTGTATGTTATGAGGGATAGATCACAGTTAAACATTAATTAACTAGTCATAACACGCGTATATAGGAATTAGTAGACGTGAGCGTAATCCTATAATGATTTAGATTAAACCTTCACACCTGCACTGAACCCTTGTTAAGCTCTACCAACCTTTCTCAAAGTGTAACGGTATTGTGATCGCTAAAGGGCTTTAAAGTAAAATGAGTTGAAGTCACTAAACTATATGATACAGAACTAAATTTTTACAAAAAAAATGCCTCCAAAAACCATAAGTAGAGGTAATTCAAAAACTACCCCTCAGATGTGGCTCAAATGTGTATGTAATCAGACGACATGTACTATCTAGCATTCGATTAAAAAAAGAATTGTACAAATCAGAACACCCTATCAAAATTTTGAGGCCATAAATTAAATACGCAAGGATTTTGTGTGTCACGGGCCATGCCGGGAACAAACATGTAATTGTCGCAACTATTCAAATAATCCAATATCTGGCCGGTGGTTGAAGTTTGAGAATCATCTGAACGCACACCTTGATTCACTATTTGTTTAACGTTAGGTGTGTTTAGGAAGGCTCATGAATAAGCGATTGAACTGAGTTATAGGGAAAGGTACTTTATAATGTCAAAGGGTTTTTGATTCGACCCATTAGCGATTCACTGCATATGGATCTCTTATAGTTAATAAGTAACTGCTACACGTTCATACTCTCTGACTAGGATTCCCCGTCGTGAGTGGCACGGAAACGGTAAAATAATTTATAATATTTGAACAGATAATAATCTTCCTGGTATTTGTCTTTTAAAAAAAAACTTGCAGCTACTTTTTTATCTTACCTAGTTCAGTGGCATTTTTTAAACTGTTAATCTCTATTTTAGACTTGGTATTAAGCTAAGCTCGTCTCGTTTAAGTTAATGTGAGTTAAAGTGTGAGGCTTAATTTCGTCTACAATTCATCCCGTCAGGACACTTTGCCGGGAGAGTACAAAATTAAAAGAAGAATTAAGCGCGGCAAGCCTCTCCACGTCGAGTGGCTGAGCGTTCGAGTATCCGGTCGTGCGCGTTCGGTTAACGACGCTTATATGTCTTGCTTACCGATGGTTTGTGGGAATTTTACGGGGAGACTGGGAATTTTACTGGGAGGTAGTGGGAATTTTACTGAGTGTCGATTATAATTATTTGCAATATATATTAGCGAGTCGAAACCGAAGTATCTTAACACTTTCCTGGGATATTAACAATAGAAACCTAATATACTTTACACAACATATATGAAGAAATATCCTGTGAACCATAATAATAATGTTTAAAAAAGACCTTGTGTAGGTTGGATCCTTTTCGCATAACTGCGTCCAATTTATCATTATTTCTCGTGCTGACATTTGTTGGCCTCGTTCACCAGAAGTCTATTAGCGGTCTCTGTCTACATATTGTACCATAATTATTTTTTTAACATGGCTTTAACGTTAAATACTAAGCCAAAATCAAGATTTAGTGGCGTGACATAGGGAATACTTATTGGCCACCTTAAGTAATTGACCACTTGGAATTTCAATGCTTTATAAAAAGAAAAATAAATAAGTATGACATATACATAATCACGTGATTACCTTCTCAGAGCGTAACTATCATGCAAGTTTTATTAGACAACATTGAAAATTCTTGTGGCCAACAACTTAAGAGTGGCCAATGACTAAACAGTGGCCATTAACGCTTCAGTTTACCCTAATAAGGTTTATGATTGCCACACACATAATTATGCCCCTTTGAACAATTTCTCAATACTTAGTTTACGCATGAATCACTTTCAAATTTTAATTGTTCATGAGGTTGGTTCGGCTTCTAAGACGGAGCCCTTTTACACCTTCAAAGTTAACCTTCTTTAATAATTCGCATCTTATAATTTTATTACAGCCAATGCTTCTGCCAGTACCGAATATCGATCACACTCACATCGACACAGTTAAATCGCACTGGCCATCTTTTTTGGTGTACTGCCAAAATTCCGTATAGGATTTTAGTTTTGTTCTTTCGCTGTTGTATTTTGTTTATTTAGGCCAATGTAATATCCTGGTTGTTTGCTGCCAAGTAATTTGGATACCCTAATAGGTGCTAATTTATGGAGCTTAAGGGTGCGTTTCCACCGGAGATGTGCGACGGAAATGTGTCGTGCGAGGATGTCTAGCTGTGCTGTGAAAATGTGTGGGTGTTTCCACCAAAGCTGTGCGATGAAAATGTGCCTACAAGGATGTGTAGCGGAGCTGTAAAAATGCGCATTAATGTGTGGTGCGAGGATGCGTTGCGAAGCTGTGAAATGTGTCGAAAATCAAATAAATCAAAAATCCAAAGATTTCGATGCTTGGGAAGTAATGGGTTAAATATAAAAGTATCTTCTTTTTCCAATTATCCATATCTATTTTGCGCACTTCTACTTCCAACAAACTCCGTCTATGGACTGGCTCGTACAGTACGCGCAAACCTCGCAACACATCCTTCTCACCACACATTCCTCGCAGCACATCCCTCGCACACATCCCTCGCTTGTTTTGTATGCACAAAAATCTAGCTCCGCTGAGCCGTTTCCACCAGAGCTGTGCTGACCGAGGCGAGGTAAATTAAGCGATTCTATTGGTTCTTTACAAACTCATCCCTCGCTACGCATCCTCGCACATCTCCGGTGGAAACGCACCCTAAGCCTTTGAAATAAGAGTTCTGTTTTTCACTAATTGGTTTTAACATAATATTATATTATTTTTATTATTACAACTACTTAGTAAACCGCAGCCTTTTAAGGAGCCTGCCCCTTAGTACCCACACTCGAAACATTATTATGCGTGCTTTGTAAATTGGCATAACATATTAAAATTTAAAACTGATTTAAATAAAACAAGCGCTTAATTTTAAGTGAAGCTTACCACAGTACATCAATGAAAACGACATCTAACATAGATAACTCGTACAATCGTACGTGGGCATGTTTGTGAATTACCTTGATAATGCGAAGGTATTATTTATAGAAGGTTATTTTGTGTTTATTTGTAGGACCTATACCATAGTAGGGCTTGTTGATGCCAAAATCTATTTTGTTCGGAAACTCGGAAAATGGATTCGTTCTCGCGGGATTTAAGGGATAAAAGCTGGTATGGAAATTCTGATTCGCTAATATTTTTGGTGTTTTAAGGTTCTGTCCGCCGAAAACACGGAACCCTTATATCACTTTGTTGTTGTATAACGATTGTATACGAAAGACCTGCTACTCGCCATCCACTCCTGACCAACTCCGAACCGACACCAACAATCGAAATACAACCGTAACAACCAAGACATAAAGATCATAATTAAATGCTTTTGTTTTAGTTGTTCCCTTGTCGCTTCGTAATGTGCGCAGTCCTTTATCCTAACATACAACCACAGTACATGAATCATGTAATCGGCATACCAACAGGCACACGGACCGGCCCTGCTCGCATAATTCTTTATGAAATTTAAACCCACTCGTAATTTACGGCGCCCACTGACAATGTACAGATGTGAAAAGTTTATCGTCCTGTTTTTATCTGTCTACGGCTCAAATTGACAGCAGATGGCGTTCGTGTCGTTTTATTGATATGAAGTGTAGTAACGTATATAAACCAGTGCCGATAGCTTTTGAAATGAAAAAAAATAGTAACAAGATGAAACTCATTATAGGAAAGGAAGAAAATATGATATTTCGTTCCTCGGGGCTCATCCTGTTACTATTTTTTTACTTTTGACCATTTTCAAAGGCTGGTCTAGAATGTAATAATTTTATTGTTTTAACATCAGTTGTTTCCGGTTCGTAGAGGTAGAAAAAAAAGTGTAGACCTTCCGTTCGCGTTCAATATTGAAGTCGTTTATCAAACAACTTACACAAATACCTGATTTCCGTCCCTGTACTTAAAATTAATTGTAGTTTCCGGAGATAAGAACGGACCGACGGAAAGACAGAAAATTTATTTTAAATCGTTTTTTTGCAAAATACAATTATTTTGATAGAACAGATAGACGCTTCAATTTTATTTATAGATACAGATTTGTGTTGTACGTGTACATACGCCCATTAGTGGCGGTAAACACCTATAATAAAATGGCATGTTTATCATTGGCTTCCAACGACAGCCGAAGCTGCCATGATTTCATAGTACGTTCACTTCGCTGGAAGTCAATGGATTAATCATAGTCCATTTCCATAAAACGATATCTAATAACTAAGTGCCGACAACTAATAGTAGTTATCCAATTTGACAACGTAAATAATAAATACAGTTTGAAATGTCAACATTAGGGCCGCTGCTTCATCGCTTAAATTGCGGCTTATGGATGGCTGTATTGGTACCTAAAGTTTGATTTTACAGCGATATGTTTAAAAGTTTTGTTGGTAAGCACTTACATCGGCTGCTAAACACCTTATGCTTATCGTCATATTTTATTTTTAACCGAATAAAATAAGGAGATTCCCTCATTGACTTTATGTTTTTGAGTTATCTTTCATTATGCTTATTTAAGTTTAAATTTGAGTTTGTCATTTTATGATTTTTTTTATTCGAAAACTGGCGTTGGTCGAATAGAATAGTATTTCAATTTGAGCGACATTTGTCGAGCAGTTTTTATGTTATCTCATTGACAACGTTGAAGTCGTTTTATTTTGTAAAAAGTTAATTATTATTGTTAACGTATCTACTCTGTACCTATTCTCGTTCATTTTCATGAACGAACTGAAATAAGTTATGTTAATATTCATCAAACGGAGTTGACAGGCCATCATCAAACTAAGTTATCCCTTTGCCATACGTTTCGGTAATATTTAAGGCTTGATGTTTTCCACCTAAAAGGAAGCTACGATATAAAGAAAATGTGGTTATCTTTAAGCAATGTATTGATATACACTTATTGGATAGTTTATGTATTGAACTTCATTTAATGGATAGTTAGGTAACCTATACGTAAATCTCAAAACTCATTTTGCGCTAATTTCCCGTAAGGTGTCAACTTTGCATATTCCGAGGACCTTATCACAGGTAAGGTGGCTGGGTGGAACCTAAATCGCCGCTTATATTATAGAATAGATATTCTGGTGACGGTAACGGGTAATACCTAGCGGTATAAGCACTTATAGCCCGTCGCTTTGCTTAATAAATAATCGATCGCTCAAATCGATGCAAGCCGCCGGGCTATGAGCAGAGATCCCCTAGTGGAAGATTAACGAATATGTATAACGTATATACATTAAATTAATCTAAATATATAATAAAAATGTAAATGGGTAAGATATTTGAGAAAAACTTTTAGGGTGTATTTTATTTACTCTATTGATCCCATTTTTTGGTATTTTAGTAGCCTACGTATTTCTTAATATACGTAAAGGATTCTCGAAGCAAACCATGGGTGGGGTCCTAGTCTATACATGTAAATAAAATTGAAAGGTCTGTCTGTGATTTCACAATCGCTGTTTCTTCGTGCATTAGGTAAGTTTATTACACAATACTAAAACATAACGATTTTTGAATTTTTTGTTTCTTTCTGTTTTTCCAAGCTAATTAATCTCCGAAACGGATGAACCGATTTTTATGGAACTTTCACTAAAAGAAAGAGGAGGTTATATAGGCTATTTTTAATCCCAGAATTTCCGCGGGATCGGGATTTACGCGGGAAAAACTCCTACGCGCGAACAAAGCCGCGGGCTGAGCTCGTATACAATATATTGGCATTTCATTACAAGCAGGGCTTTAATCTTCGTAATGAATTCCGCTCATGTTCTCGCTGAAACTCTATTTATGATCGCAATGAATTTGTTTTAATCAAGGCCTCGGGTATGAACCGAAGTATAACGGATATAATTATAATAGCCCCAATATTTTCCGAATTATTTTGATATAATATGATATTTTTATACTGTAATATTTTTTAATCTTCATTCTTTCATCATTACCCGTAATTAATAATTATTAGAAGCGAATCGCCTTTGTACTACAAGCAAGTACAATGATATTGTTACGCGTCAGGAGTATGGGGTTCGAGAAAATGCCAAAATGTACCACAAAGACTTTATTGTACTCGTAGATACACAATTAAACACTGTACACAGTACACACCACAACACTATACACGTAGGTACTCGTAAACACACTCGTCGAACACTGTATCGCTCGTAGAAATCACTTCACTTCTCACTGGTATCGCTCGTAGGTATCGCTGGTATCTTCCTGGTTTCGCTTCCGAAACTAGAATGTCCGCACTTGAACGATCGCCCCTTTTTATACCACTCACGCACCATTCATGGCAATCGAGAATATTCCCGCGAAGTCCGGACCCGCGTCGAAATAAAGTTCGAGAACGTTCCTTGCAACCGACTCTCGCCCGTATGACTATTGCCGTAATGGTCGAAGCGTCGTGCGTCCTTTTGAGAGAGCCGCGCTCCTATTGTTTCTATTGTTGCGCGACATGTTTATGGCCCCTATTGTTTATTGTTTTCGGCGTAGCGAAGTCGATGCGCCAGGGTTGTCACATTGCCCCCCTCTTAGTCATGCTCGTCCCGAGCATTATTCGATCCATGAAATGGTGCCAATCTGTCCACGTGCACGATCTTCGGCTTTCTTCTGTCCCCCTGTCTGATCCGGTAGGTCACGTCGTTAATCCTCGTGACAACTGTGTAAGGGCCTTCCCATCGTGCTTGTAGCTTCGGAGACTTCCCTTTCTTCCGCAGTGGATTGCGCAACCATACAGAATCTCCCTCCTTGAAACCATGTTTCCGAGCATCGCGATCGTACCGGGTTTTCATCTTTTCGCTGGTCTTCAAACATTGCTCCCTTACAAGATCATGTGTCTCGTCCAATTGTTTCCGTAAGTCCGCGATGTATTCAACGGTTGGTTTCGGGGCATCTGGCGGTGTTCCGGTAAGCAAATCCAATGGCAGACGCATTTCTCTTCCGAAGTTAACTTTAGCGGGTGTAAATCCCGTAGACTCGTGTATGGCAGACCGATATGACATCAGGAACAGAGGAATGTACCGATCCCAGTCTCGCTGATGTTCCTCGACGACCTTGGCCAAGTGATTTTCCAACGTTTGGTTGAATCTCTCCACCATGCCGTCAGATTGAGGATGCGCCGGTGTGGTACGTGTCTTATTTATTCCCAAAAGTTCACACATCTCCTGGAATAACGTCGACTCGAAGTTCCTGCCTTGGTCGCTGTGTAACTCCAATGGTACACCAAAGCGGCATACTACCTCCTGGACAAGTTTCTTGGCCACGGTCTTCGCCTCTTGGTTCGGAGTTGCAAACGCTTCCGGCCATTTACTGAAGTAGTCTTGAACCACTATGATGAATCTATTCCCGTCTTCCGTCTGAGGGAATGGCCCAGCAACGTCTATGGCGATTCTCTCCCAAGGGGCTCCGACGTTGTACAGCTGTAGTTTCCCTTTGGATCTAGTGCGGGGCCCTTTCACTGAAGCGCACACTGTACACTTTCTGCACCAATCTTCAACGTCCTCTCGACATCGCACCCAATAAAAGCGTTCTCGTATCTTTACGAGGGTCTTCTTGATGCCGAGGTGCCCACCGGAAGTGCCATCATGTACCAGCTTCAGCAAATCAGCCACTTTACTCCTAGGAATAACCATTTGCAGCGTTTTTTCCTTTCCGTTGAGTGATTCCCAGCTCCGATACAGCACGCCATTCTCCAATATAAGGCTGTCCCACTGAGCCCAGTATGCCTTAGTCGTCGCGCTCGATGCTGACACATCACTCCACAGGGGCCTCTGTCCTTTGGCTTTCCATTCCATGATCAGGCTGAGGTCTTTGTCTTCCTTCTGAGCTTGGCTTACTAGCTCCGTTCCCCAAGACTCGTCTAGGTCCTGCATCCTTATCACCCTGACCTCTTCTTTAGCCTCATGCTTGATGCAATGTCGACATTCTTCGGAGCATGGGCGTCGTGACAGGGCGTCGGCATTCGAATGAGCTCTTCCATTGCGATGCTCTATTACGAAGTTGAACTCTTGAAGCTGTTCGATCCATCTCGCAACCTGGCCTTCCGGGTTCTTGAATTGCAGAAGCCACCTCAGAGCGGCGTGGTCCGTCCTTATTGTGAACTCGCATCCCAGCAAATACTTGTTGAAGTGCTGAAGGGTCTTCACCACAGCCAGTAATTCTCGCCGAGTCACACAATAATTCCTTTCCGGTTTCGAAAGGGTCTTGCTAAAGTACGCAATGACCACCTGCTGGCCGTCCTGATCTTGGGATAATACTCCTCCGATGCCAGTATTGCTAGCGTCCGTGTCTACTATGAATCTCCCTTCCCTTCTGGGATAGCCAAGAATCGGAGCCGAGCACAGACGTTCCTTTAAGCGAACAAACGCATCTTCGCAATCGGAATCCCAACTGAAGATTCTCTTGTCCTCCGTGAGACGATGTAATGGCTTGGCTATCTCGGAGAAGTTCTTCACAAACCGGCGGTAATAGGCGCATAGTCCCAAGAAAGCTCTAATATCGGTCTTGTTCTTTGGTGTCGGCCATTCTTGAACCGCTTTTATCTTGTCTGGATCAGTTCGAACACCTTCGTCCGATATTATGTGTCCCAGAAATGATACTTCCTTCTTGAAGAAGTCACATTTCTTTGGATTGAGCTTGAGGTTGGACTCACGGAATCGTCGGAATACCTTCTCCAGATTTCGCTTGTGTTCCACGAAGTTTCGTCCCATGACTATGACGTCATCGAGGTATACCAGACAAGCGTCCCCCAAAAGTCCGACCAATACTCGCTCCATGAGACGCTCAAAAGTGGCAGGAGCGTTACATAGTCCAAAAGGCATTACGCGAAACTGCCACAAGCCATTTCCGGTTCCGGTGGTAAAGGCAGTTTTCTCCTAGTCTTCTGGCCGTACTTCTACCTGCCAGTAACCACTCTTCAGGTCGACCGTCGAAAACCACTTCATGCCACCAAGCATATCCAATGTGTCGTCAATCCGAGGCAGAGGGTAGCTGTCCTTCTTGGTAACGTTGTTAAGCATCCTGTAGTCAACACAGAATCTAGTACTGCCATCCTTCTTTTTCACGAGCACCACAGGTGAACACCAAGGGCTAGTTGACGGTTCGATGACCTTGCTGCGCACCATGTCCTGAATCATTTCAGCAACTTCGTGTTCCTTTGCCAATGGTACTCGTCTTGGTCTTTGCTTGATTGGTAAGGTTGTACCAGTATCTATTGGGTGAGTGACAAGATTTGTTCTTCCCAGGTCGCTATCTCCTCTGGTAAAGATGTCCTTGTAGTCCATTAACAACTTTGCTGCCTGAGTATATTCTTCGGAGCTCAAATTCCTCCTTGTCGCCTCCAGCAAAGATGTCATGTGATCCGTTGATCGAGGTTTGTCTGAGTTTTCTTGGACCTTCCTCAAGCTGTCCACGGTTTCACATCGGCCGATAACCGTATTCTTTGCGAGGTATATCGGCGTGCTGCTAAGATTGATGACCTTTAATTTGGCGTCACGTTTGGTCATGAGCAGTGTCCTTGCCGTGATCCAACTAGGATGATCTCCACAATCTTCTATTACGACACATCGATCCAGCTGTATCTTTTCGGGAAACCTAATCTGGACCAAGGTTTCCGATCTGGGTGCCAGCTTCACTGTCCTCAAACAGTACACTGCTCCTGAACATGAACCGTCCAAGAAGACTTCTTGATCCTGGAAGCTTAACACTCCTTTCGCTATATCAACTATACAGTGATGTGTCCGTAGAAAGTCCAGTCCGATAATGCAGTCGTCAGTTATATTCGCTACTAAAACAGACTGCTTGTAACTGTTACTTCCGAGCTTCAGTCTTGCTTCCGTAACTCCTAGGACGGTCACTGGCTGGCCTGTCGCTGTCTGCAGATTGCATGATGGTCGTCCATTTTCCCACATGATAGTCCGCTTGAGTAGTTCCGGTCGAACGATGGATTTCGATGCTCCCGTGTCAATTGTAAAGCGACAGGGTATGCCATTTATTTCTCCAGTAGTTACGAGGCTGTTCCCGTCACAAGCTTGTGATACCAATACAGTAGGGGCTCGACGACGTCCAGCCAGTGCCCGCCCCGCGGCGCTGGCGCCTCTTAGTTTAACGGCTCCTGGGTGTCGACTTGGGTAGCGGTCGACACCGATTTCGGTTGCTTCCGAGTACGGCAGTTAATCCTTATATGGCCTCGTTCGCCGCATCCGTAGCAGATAGGCCCAGTACGAGGTTGGATCGCCGCTACAACTTCGCGCACCTTACAACTCTTGTAGTCGCTTCGTACCGCTTCTACTTCAAGGGCATGCGCCAAAGCTGCTTCCAATGTTGCGTGATGCCCCAAGCGCACCGTTGCTCTCACCTCGGGATCCCGTATTCCGCTGACGAACGCCTCTAGAATTTTGTCTTCGACGGGTGTGGAACTCGACGCATAGGCTCGGCGTACAAGGCGCTCGATCTCCGTAGCCCATTGTTGCAGTCCTTCGCTTGGTCTCTGTGACCGGTCTTTGAGCTGCGCGCGATATACATGCTCAAGGTGCTTCTCCCCGTATCGAGCTTCCAAGGCCTTAAATAGCGACTCCAAGGTGCGTCGCTCGGCGGGTAGGTTCTCAAGCACCAGCAGTGCCTCCCCTCGAAGAGCTAGAGTTAGTGCTGCCAACGAGTGTTCGTCCTCCCAGCCATTCCCGCTTGCAACTACCTCGAACTGATGCCTAAACGCTGTCCACGAGGTCGTGCCGTCGAAACTTGGGACCTTAAACTTCGGGGCCCCAGGGCATGAACTAGTTGCTGCCGTGCCCAAAATCTTTATTTTTTGCAGCTTCTGGTCCAAATCCACAAGCCTAGTTTCGTGGGAGTTTAGTAACGCGTCATGGTTTTTGAGGGCTTGGTCGTGCTCGGATGTACGCGACTTTACCAGTTCCAGGTCTTCCTTTACGACGTTCAGTTCTCCCTGGAAACCATCCAGCTTTGCATCGATTGTCCCCAGTTTGCTTTCCAGGCTCTCCATGGCTTCGCGCTGGCTCTCCATGACTTCGCGCTGGCTCTCCAATTTACTTTCCAGGCTCTTCATGGCTTCGCGCTGGCTCCGCTGCATGGCTTCCATCGCCTCGCGCTGGCTCCGCTGTATGGCTTCTAATAAAGAGGCCATATCGAATGCACTCGGTGTCGGTACTGATGCAGCTGATGTAGTCGAAGGTCCAGCGGTGGTCTCCGTTTCCGTGCGGTCACGCCCCGGCGACTCCATCCGCGCGGCATCCAGTGCCGTCTGCCGTCGCGTACGAATCCCTTCTTCACTTTGCGGTACTACAGGCATTCCGCTTCTGTCACCAATTGTTACGCGTCAGGAGTATGGGGTTCGAGAAAATGCCAAAATGTACCACAAAGACTTTATTGTACTCGTAGATACACAATTAAACACTGTACACAGTACACACCACAACACTATACACGTAGGTACTCGTAAACACACTCGTCGAACACTGTATCGCTCGTAGAAATCACTTCACTTCTCACTGGTATCGCTCGTAGGTATCGCTGGTATCTTCCTGGTTTCGCTTCCGAAACTAGAATGTCCGCACTTGAACGATCGCCCCTTTTTATACCACTCACGCACCATTCATGGCAATCGAGAATATTCCCGCGAAGTCCGGACCCGCGTCGAAATAAAGTTCGAGAACGTTCCTTGCAACCGACTCTCGCCCGTATGACTATTGCCGTAATGGTCGAAGCGTCGTGCGTCCTTTTGAGAGAGCCGCGCTCCTATTGTTTCTATTGTTGCGCGACATGTTTATGGCCCCTATTGTTTATTGTTTTCGGCGTAGCGAAGTCGATGCGCCAGGGTTGTCACAATATTATGTATTATAACGCTAAATTAATAATAAAAAATAATTAGAGGAAGGAAGAAAAAATATAAAAAAAGTTTGTCTTAGTATCGCGGTTAGGTATAGTTAATTAGAAATCACAAACATTATCTTGATAGTGTAGTCCTGACGTTCTATAAGAAGGACATTTTCGCTGTTGAAATCATTTTAACTTTTTCTTCTGACTTTCGGACTTGAACTAAACAATTCATATTCAAAGATTGAAGTGACATGACTCTAAAACCAATATGGCGGACTTCTAAAGCTGTCGATGTGTTCGATATCATGAACTTCGATGTAGTGGCATTCGTTGTGGCGTATGGGATCCGTCGCATTTGTTGTTTTTTAATCACTCCTATAATAATGTGTATCACATGAATACCTATATTCCACGCACATTTAGGGCAAACCCTTCGAGAAAAACGATGAAACGCTGGTGGTCTCCCTACATGTCTCGAAGACCTACGATCTGGCATGCTTGCCTTACGAGCAACCTATACTTTTTAGCGCATTTTAATAAAAGCTTGTTTTAAGAATTATTTTTCTTTTGGTTTATTTACTGTAATCATTATTGATGTTGACGTCACTAAAGCTTGTTAAGTGTTCCAATGTTTGTTTACAGTAGAACTAATAGCTCCTCACTCCTCACCGCTGCGTAGATTACACGAACAATTAATAAATTATTCCGCGTAATTACATTCGTAAACCTTCTTACTCGAGGCCCTGAATAAGCTACCAAGATTCAAAATGCCAAAGTAATTGTTTTATTAAACTGATAGTTACTCGTGGCGTTCTTAGTTATTTCTTCACAATTATTCATATTATTAGCAATAGAAATTTTAAGCGCTCGGTCTAAAATGAAGCACTAACCGATTTGGCACCAACGTGTGGAGCCGGCCATACTATGAAATACTTATTGAAAGTTAACCTATGAAAAGTGATGTTTTTACATTTCTTTTGCTTTTCGGAAGTGTTGTTACAAAATTTAACAGCAGGCGGGAACAGTGTTAGGAGACTGGCTCCAAATGAACTTACTACAAAATGGCCGCGCTGACTCGGTTTCTATACTATAATTATTCTAAGGTGGCTACATTTTCTGTTGATATTTGAATTCTTATCATAATTGATCAATGTTTGAAACGCTTTCCGCCTTTTTATTTCACGTAAGAAGGAACATATCTAAAAAGGCCGACCGAGTTTTAAACGGAAATAATTCCCACGTTGAGTTGCTGAAAATAACTTCTAATTTAAATCTTAAAACTTAAAAACTGTAACAATTAGGTACTTCGGGAATACTAAACCCTGAAGTTTTCGAACATCGACGCGAAGCATGATAGGTACTTTATTAGGACAAAGTACCTACTTATTCTTTTCGCAGGACTTTTTGCTGAAAAGACTGAAATCGTTTCGACTAGGGTTGCCAGGTCACCAAACCTAAAAGCCGGACAGATCAACCTGTTTGTAAAATAAGCCGGACATTTTGTAAAATAAGTCACACACCTTATACTCAATTCATTAATGTCTGCAGCGATGATGAGGGGAACATAAAAGTTTAACATAAAATTGTTCATAAACATTATTTCAACATGCGACATGAAGTGACTATGATTCAAATGTAAAAAACCTAACAAAAGCCGTACCGTAATTTTGGCCGGAGTCAGGACACAATGCCAAACTATGTCCGGCTTTATCCGGATACCTGGCAACACTAGTTCCAACAGGAACGAATCCTCAGTAGAGTCGTTCCGATCAGCGAAGCTCGCTTGCAAATTATGTGATTCAATCTGCGAATGCTTGTGAATTCCCGGCGACTTTGAACACACCCATCTGCTTAACTGATTTCATTTTCAGATAACGCGGAAATGAAAGGAAAACGAATCATTTTGGCTGTACCATCAATATGTCTGAGTGGAAAGTCGTCTATACTGTGTTCGCGTCCGATATGAAATCTTGTTTAATTGCATTCCACACGAATGCCTTTTGACCCTGTGTTTTGGCGGGAAGAATTTCAAATACCGTAAGTAAATTGTTTATTTTTACAAACTAGATTGAACATGAGGAATATTTTTTTATTAGCGGAAAGTGAGTTGAGTGGATCCTTTATTTTGGTAATTGCTAGAAGTTTCTAGAGTAGAAATTAAAGCAGAGTTTGGGATGTAATTTGAGGTTTATGAGATAAGAAACAAAATGCAAAACTTCTATATGCTCGATCTTTGTCTGCCTGCAGTGCAAGCATGGTTCTTGCCGTTTGTGGCTCATTATTACCTTAAGAAGTTTAGATCAACCCTATTATAACCCAATATAAAAAATATATAGGCATTTGACTCACCATATTATGCCTCTTATTGGGACATACTAGCCATACTTTCTGTACTTGTTGGAATATATACGAGTATTTCAGTTGACAAATGTGAGTACATACGTGAATATTAATAACTTGCCCCAGTTAAAGTTAATATAGTAGACTATATCAGACGTCTGTCTGTCGACTCTGAAGTGAACAAAATAGCTTTTGTAGTATGTTATACAGATAAGACAAGTTACCGCGGCACAAACAACAAGACTTGTTTACTTTCCTATTTTATAGTCAAAGGATCCATAGCATCTAAACATGGAACTGAAAAGAATTAGTTCTATAAAGAATTATTTCTATAAAATTGCAGTAAAACTGTTTATAAATTCAATAATTAATAATGATTCCTTTATCTAAAACCACCCAGTGTGCTATAAGTATTTTTGATTAGTATAGTGGAGTATAGGTTATCAGGGAAACTCTCAATTGAAGTGATGTTTGATGAATCCACTTCGGCCGGCTCTTTTCGAGATTCACCCACTTATTTATGTTAGTTCTATTTGGAGTGGCCACTCTTACAATCACTGACGCAATTGATAAGTTGAACCAGCGGTCGTCGCATTTATCTGGCTGTGAGTCGTACCTACAAGGACCCTTTAAGGGTGCGATTCCACTGAGGCGGAGCGGAGCAGAGCGGAGCGCGATTCACCAATCACATTGCTTGAAATCCACACGAGGCACAATGAGATGTGCTCCGCTCCGCCTCAGTGGAACCGCACCCTAAATCTAAACTCCGTTCGTGTTCGATATAGAATTCGTTTTAATGAAAATGGCAACCACATGCCACATTTCCGATGAGATGACTAAGATTCATGGCTTGACTTAAGATTCATGGGTTGACGGCGCGACTTTAAAATGCTGTAAGTAAATGCTTACCAGCTAAACTACATATGAGCATCGTAACAAAATTGTTTTTAGCGGGGAGTGACAATCCCATATCCTCGGTGATTCGAGTATAAGTAAAAATACTATATAGCAGTGGCGATTCCTGGTGTTTATAATTGGGGTGGCTCCAGCTTTTGTTATATAGGGTGTAGTGTTAAGTGCGCATAACCGGAAAACCATTTCTTCAGACGGTCAATCTAACAAACTTGCAGTCTTTCATTAAGAAACCTACTTTGAAATCGCAAATAATAATTGCTTTTTACAAAAAAAAATAACCGACTTCAATCTTGATAAGTAGAGATAACTCAAAAACTACTCGCCAGATGGCGCTCAATTCAACATGTAAGTGCTACATGTAAGTTCTCGTCGCTACAAATTAATCAAGCCCAAACACTAGATAACTGCAGTAAATCGTTGAGGAGTTCCCTCGACTGTCTTTCGGCTTCATCAGATCGACTCCAGATCTTCATGAAATAGTAGCGCTTTAATGTACTTATGATAACATGAACAAACACACTAGTTGTCCATACAATTTTCAAAAGTTCCCCTCGATTTCCCTGAGATGCCATCATCAGATCCTGGTGTCCTTATCACGGGACCCCACTGCGCATATCTACTTTAGAATAAAAAAAGAATTATCAAAATCTGTCCATAAACGATGAAATAATCGCTGAACGTACATAAAAAAAGCATATATACGGTCGAATTGAGAACCTTCTTTTTTGAAGTCGGTTAAAAAGAAATTTCATACAATTTGACATTTTTATTTTTGTATGAAATAGCTAATGTTTTTTCGCGATTTTAGGGTTTGTCCCATAGTGAAAGTCCATTTTCCACTATCAACCGTTTTTCGGCAAACGATCTCGTCGTGAAAGGTCTTTCTAAAAGTTCTTGTATCACAGATTTTGTTGAATCACTCATAATTTCATGTCATTTCATTATAAACTAATTACCTACTAAATAAAAAGTAAATTAAATCAATAGAAAGATAGAAACCGTAATCACAAATCTACACTATCACGAAAAACATGCGAAAACTCGTTAGGTAATGCGCCATTCCCAGCGCCAGACCCGCGTTTCAAACTCAGTGATACGCTGATATACCACAGTATAATTTTACTATGGTGATACTAAGCGATCGAAGAGGCGCGGGCGGCGCGGGCCAACGACTTTGTATGGACTAGGCATGCGCTGGCTGAAGCGCATCGCTCGCCTCGGCCGCGCTCGGCGCCGACCGAACGCGAAGACAGTCGCCGCGAGTCGCGTTCGTGATAGAAGACCGCAGCGCTCGTAAAATGTAATTATTGTACTTATGTCTAAATAATTAGGTTGTAAATATATGATTTTTTACATTTTATTTAATGCTTAAAATTTATGGTATGGCGCCGCCATACGCGCCATCTTAGAGAAATCGCCACTGCTATATAGGTAGGTATTTGTTACCACAGTTAGGATCTTCTTGTTTTCTGTTATCTATAATCTATCTACCTATTCTATACATACGATTAAAACGGCTCGCTGTTTGTGCTCGCTAATCGCGAAACGGCTTAACAGATTTTGATTTGATTTGATAATGAAACTCTCACTGGGAGTTAGGGGAGGCTATGGAGCAACATATACCTTTTATCCCGGAGTTCCCGCGGGATTGGGATCTGATACGGGATTCAGGCGGGAAAAACTTCTATGTACGAACGAAGTCGCGGGCAACAGCTATTCATGATAAAATTTTCCCATCTCTGGTTGTACCTACCTATCACATTCACGTGTAACAATTTTCGAGTGTGGTTACTACTGGACAGGTTTCCAGAATAGAAACGAGGGTTGATTTACCATTCCAGTAAATAATTCGCCGTAAAGGCCGTAAAGCCACGTTGACACGAGAGAGGAACTGTTTACTATATTGTTCCGGCGGCGTTATTAACATGTCCCTAGGAAAGCAATTTATACTTGATTCTAGTCCCAGATTATCCTAAACGAGAAATCTCATTTCCACCGCAGCAGCTAGGGAGGTAGAGGACTTATTCTACTACGGAAACGAATTGGTTACGGAAATTGTATGTAGATGTGTATGTCATTAAATACAAATTATTAACGTTGATTTTAACATCATTATTTAACTTTTGACAAAAAATAACCTATTACAAAATCGATAGGTAGAGATAACTCAAAAACTACTTGTCTAGATGTCTCTCAAATTTATATGGGACCGGACGACAAGCACCAGCTTCAGAATAAAAATCTACAAAATCGAAACTCGTTATAAAATACAGTCAACTCGACTCAAGTTCGACTGTATTTTTTAGCTATGTCACTTCGTAACTTTATGCTGAGTGAACGGATTTTGATAATTATCTATTCTTATTCGAATACTTAAAATAACCAACTTTTGAGTTATCCTTGAAAACGTGTACTCATTTAATTCATGGTCGTTAACGCATAACTTATTACTGAGTGTTAATTGGGTCCAGGCTGGTAAGTCCAGTTATCAGTAGTATTAAGAATGTTAGTTGATCGGTTCGTTACTGTTAGTCAGAATTAATCTTGTTTGTAATTGTTAGACATGATCAAGTTAGTAGTTTTTTTCAAGATATTCATTCCACCCATTACAAGAATGAATTTATCAATTTAAAATCGCAAAAGTTATAAATAAAGTGACACGATGTTTTGTTCTAAATTGTATCATAAAAGGACGTCTTTTGTGTTTATATTACAACAGTTTCACGAGATTTATCAATCTCAAGGCGTCTAGTTAGTTAAGAAACTTTAAGCGTGGTGGAGTTAGATAGGATTGGAGTCAATGTTTTAAGCCTTTCGGTAAAGCCCTCGATCCCAAATGTTATCAACAAACTACAGTACTGGTGTTAGGTACCTACAATGTTCACTTACAGTGCCACGCGGTAATCCAAATCCTTACAATAATTATTCATCTTAAGGGATTAATACAAATAATATTCAGTACAATTAGGTATTCATATACCTAACTTAAGAATTAGTACCTGGTTGACCGAGCTTTGCTCGGTTGAAAATTATATTTAGTATGAATCGCATACTGATAAAATATGAATAATGTTCTTCGATCTTTCCGACATAATATGAGTTTAAAAAGAATTGCGTGTACTTATGTACGCACGTAAGAAGTTATACTTCTTTGGCATCATTAATAATAAATATTCAACGTTAATAATTTTGACAGCTGTCATCCGAAATGTAGGTCTCAACCAGACCTACAACTTTCCCAAAGACACCAGTGCTCCAGGAGCAGCCGTTGCCGGGATATCTCCGTTCGAAGTTTGACAGCTGTCATTGGAAATGTAGGTCTTGACGAGACCTACAACTTTCCCAAAGACACCAGTGCTCCAGGAGCAGCCGTTGCCGGGATATCTCGGTTCGAAGTTTGACAGCTGTCATTGGAAATGTAGGTCTTGACGAGACCTACAACTTTCCCAAAGACACCAGTGCTCCAGGAGCAGCCGTTGCCGGGATATCTCGGTTCGAAGTTTGACAGCTGTCATTGGAAATGTAGGTCTCAACCAGACCTACAACTTTCCCAAAGACACCAGTGCTCCAGGAGCAGCCGTTGCCGGGATATCTCGGTTCGAAGTTTGACAGCTGTCATTGGAAATGTAGGTCTCAACCAGACCTACAACTTTCCCAAAGACACCAGTGCTCCAGGAGCAGCCGTTGCCGGGATATCTCGGTTCGAAGTTTGACAGCTGTCATTGGAAATGTAGGTCTTGACGAGACCTACAACTTTCCCAAAGACACCAGTGCTCCAGGAGCAGCCGTTCAAGTACTTACGTGAAGCCACTAGCTTCACGTAAGTACTTGATCACATTATTGTGTGGCGACACCGCACACACGTCACACGGTGACGTCACCGAAGCTTGAAACGCGCTATCGAAGATTTGTCGATCGCCCGCATATATACCACGCCTCGAGTACATTCACTCGGGGCCTCGGCCGCCCCCCAGGCATATCGTCTCGTCTGGCGGGAGATCTCCCTTTGCCAAAACTGTAACTATGGGACACACAATATAAGGCCACACAGACCCTAACCGAACAGCAACTTAAAGTTCAAACTGCATATAGTGCATATGACTTCAGGACCTTTCGAATGGCAATCCGGCATGGTAAGCATTGCGAAAGTCAGCTTAAATATTATCCTAACCAAAACTTAATACTCATCAAAAGAGCATCACTTCATAATGCTTCAATAAACAACACACTGACTATCGATTTTCAGTCCAGTCCGATTTATTCCAATGGGTATCCTATTCATATTCCAATACCATGCATATATTATTCCATCCTATCTTACCACTACATACTTGAACGCGGGAATCGTATTCACGATTACTAAATAAAAGTATAAGGCAAAATACAGAAGGCAATTCCCGTGAGAAGTTCCAGTAGAACATACAAGCATTTGAGATAACCCGACTGTCGTATGAAAATCTCAATGCGAGTGTGTTATACAGCGTTTATACAACGAACTGCAGCTGGCAAACAGGATAACAAAACACTCTCTTGTTGTGGTCAGCTTAAGGCATATTATGCACTAAGCAGCTAGGACGCCTGTTATTAAGCAAATTGTAAACGATAAATTGCGTTTGTAGCTTGACATCGGTGAGTTTATCGGTAGAAATTGTACTAAGTACTGGGCGGGCGGTGGTGCTACTGATAGTAAGCTCTACTCTAGGCTCTTGCCAATTATTAATTACCTTATCATATCTTAAAAAGCTTGTTCGTTCACATTTCGGTTTTTACGTCGTTTCTTCTTGGCTGGTCACGCATTGGTGACGCTCTTGGTGTTGTCAATGTCCATGTGCGATGGTGATCACATACTATCAGGTGACCCGTCTGCTCATTTACTTGCTTAGCGGACATAAAAAAAAAATCAGACAAAAATGAGTATCAAGATATGTATGGCTATAATGTCGAAGATGGCGATACAGAGTAAAAAAATACTTATTTATTATTCTGTGGCGTCATAAAGGCTTAGTGCGTCACGGCCTTTTGTAACGCTACTGCTTAAGGAAAATAGTTTTGTTTACATTTTGCTGAGTGAGGAAGTCTTTGTTTAGTCTGGAATGTCTGGATGAGCACATTGTTATTCTGTGTGTAGCGAAACGTTGAATTTTTATTCATATTAACTAGATAGATACTAGCAAGAAAATAAAAATGCAAGGACTTTGAGACCTAAAAAAGTGTAAATATCTAAAGAATGCTACAATTAAAGTAAAGAACACTTACAACTGTTACTAACATTAACTAACAGGAGCAGGACTAATTATCACTAATAGTCACTGTCCTCAGACTTATTAACAAACTAACCAACTAATATTCTAACAACATCTACTAACAGCTGGACTAACCATCCTAGTCCCTTTGAGTCTAGTTCTAGGTCGGTCACAGTTGTTATGGGCGGCAGCGGAAGGGTGATGCTGCTCGTTTGCTATCTTAACTCCTTTAAAAAATACGCATTGACATTATACTATTTTTACTACACACTTAAGCTGAATTATTTTTTGCCAGAAGTAGTAGGTAGAAATGGTATTTGATGACCTGCCCTAAATTCAAATGTAGGCACTGCTAATACAGTGCCTATGAAACTACTAAAGCGGCGATGAACATAAATACTATAGGCACTATTCATCTTTGCAGCACATGTTCTTTGCTCATTATCCCCAGCAAACAATTAAATTAGAACTATGTCGCATTCCGGGCTAACTTCAATACTACTTTCATTAAAACGAACACCGAGTTAGTACGAAACAGTTGTACGACATTAATTAATGAGATTCTCCCATTCTATTCCTTTAATAAGTTCGCTCGTTTGTCCCATTATTAATGTAAATTATTGTAATATCGATTGCTGAGTATAGAAAATGTATTGTTGTACACATTCTTACGCATGAAGAACACAAAGATTATGTACCACGTATATGTCGGCACGTTAAGATTATACCTGCTGTTCTTTACAGAGACAGGCAAAACGTAATCATGATCGTAATCTATGATTACAATTTTTTGATTGTATTATGTAATTGATTAATGATATAATGAAATTTCAATGCTTTATAATAAGAATAAGCTATCTCTGAAAAGTGTAAAGAAGCACGTAATTAATATTTGTTATTATACAGGATTGAAATTTCAAGTTGCCAATAAATTACTTAATGATGGTCAATAACACCTCAGTTGCCCCTACCCTGCATCTAAAAAAACGAAAACCTAACGCTTTAAAGAGGGAACCAAAACTTACTGCCGCACTCAGAAAGGTTCATTAAATTAGACCTAATGATTACTTAACTAATTGCCATTAAATCTGTTAATTAACAGTTCATCCCAGGAACAATATTTAAGGGTTCATTTGCTAATGATAGATTTAAGTAACCGTAGGGCGGTGCATCCGTATCGATTGCAATTCGATAAGGCATTGGTGTAGCCACGCTTAAAAATAATTGGTATTTCACAACGAAAAAATATGTATAAAACTATTAAACTCATTATTAATTGGAATATGATTGAAAGTCAGTTCTTTTACTGTTAGTTTTTACTAAAATACAATGAGAAATAGCTATTTAATTGAACAAAAAATAGAATGAATTGCACTTTTTTTCTATGGGAACACTTACTGTTGTCAATTAGACTTGTTGTCATTGTCAAATGTCAATGTCATAATAGTAAATAATAATTCCAAGGTTTGTTTGTATTTCATTTCTTGTTTAACCGGGCAAAGGCAATATAAATTATATTACATTATAAATTGGCCAGCTGGACAAAGACGGCTTCACTAAAGTGGAGAAGAAGAAGAGGAAAAAGCCTCTTTGTCGCAACCAATGTGGCACAGCACCGACAAGACAGAACCATCTCCTACGTCCCGCCGTTCCAGCGTCTTAGGTACGTGTACGTCTCTCGACTCCATCACACCACGAAAGTGTCCGATGTCGTGGAGTATTTGGAGAAGATGACCAAGTACCGGTTGCTGGTAGAGAAGTTGGACTCGCGCAACGCAGTGAACTTCAACTCCTTTGTTGTGCGTGTTCCAACCGAACACCTGCCGACGTTTTTGAAGGAGGAGCTGTGGCCAAAGGGGGTCGTCTTCAGGAAGTTCCGTGGACGTCGACGACCACCGGGAGCCACCGAAAGCGCATCTCACTTCGCGACAAAGTGAATTAGTTTTTAAGTTAATATTGTTATATGTATGTTAGTCTGTAAGGTATATATGTTATGGGTCTTTGTTACCTGAATTAAAATAATCTATCTGTTATCTGAATAATCGCGTAAATAAAATAATCCTCTGTCCCACTTCTCTAAACCTTCTAGCATATTCCACAAACTCAATAAAGTCACTCATATCAGACTTTTTTGAATATTTAAACACAATGCAACTAAAAAAAGCTAAGCTACAACCCACTAATGGCCCACTATTGAGCACGGGTCTCTCCTCATTACTGAGGAGGCCTAGAGCATACTCCACCACGCTGCTACAATGCGGGTTGGTGGAGGGGTTAGTGGCCAACCCAGTGTCGAAAGTTTTCAAGCCGCCCGAAGGCCTCCGACATAGCTTAACGACTGCTATCAATCCATGGTATCAATCGATAACAACCGGGACCGACGGCTTTACGTGCCCTCCGAAGCACGGAAGCGCTCAAGAAATTATTGCCACTAACGGTCACCCATCCGACTACCGACCGCGCCCGCTGTTGCTTATCTTTGCCGATCGCTTAGGATTGACGCAAGCCGCCGGGCTATGAGTGCTACAATGCAACTGATTTTCATTAATTCACTGATAAAATTATGGTTTATTTATCACAGTAACCTCAAAACGCAAACGTCAAAATCATCCATTACATAGTTAAGTAAGAGTTCGACTCTACCTAAATTTAATGATCATTAAGGGACACTAACGATCCGTTAACTGACTGTGAGAGTGAACTTTTCTAAATCTATACTAAGGAACGAGTTAAGTAACCATTAACGACTCTGAGTGCGGCGGTTAGTCTACTAAACTTAAGTATAGGTAGTATAGTCGACAAGTACTCGTAGCGGCAAGTCCAGGTCACTACATTTAATTCTAGTACATTTAATTGTAAACTGTACTCATATTTAACCCACCTCTACTTCATAATATGCAGACAATACGCTCGATGTAGGTATCGAAAGGTAGTAAAAAGTCGCATGACTTTTTAAGTGTAGCGAATGTCCAGAGGGTTTTAAACGTTACGTCCTGGCCCATCGCCAAACCCCATTGTTTTCAGTTTAACCGATGACAGCCAACGGACGGCCGGACAGGTGATGAACGCACTTGGTGTTACAAACCGTCAGTATTCGATATTTTTCGACAAGGGCTCTATAGTCCATGTCAAAATGCTTATCTTTGCAATTGACTTAAAACTGTAATATTGATACTGCCATGTCTAAGGACCTATGATGAATGATTGATTATTTATTTATGATTTGTTTTAGACATTAAAGGGGAAGCAGCGGTCATTCAAGTGTTGTAAAGGGAATGGGGTTTAATCTTCTTTAAATCTCAAAAATGTATTGCCTATGGTTGAATTTAGATTCTATACTTTTCAATATGCAATCGAGATTAAACCTTAGGGTTCGCCACATAATCATAAAGATCATAATTAAATGCTTTCGTTTTAGTTGGTCCGTTCCCGCGTCGTTGTAATGTCCGCAGTGCTTAAGTCCATAAAATAATCTAAATGGTGTGAAATGCTTACAAATCTATATTTGGCTAACATGGTGATAGGAGACCTAGCAGTAAATAATAAATAAATAACGCTTTATACTCGTAGCCCCACACTAGGATTCCCTGTGTCGTAGGTGCCATGGACAACACACAAGACAAGGACACACACCCAGACCGAGAACGGCAATTCGAATTCATCATTCAAATTGCTGCCTCGCTGGGAATCGAACCCAGGATCCTCGGAACAACGATCCGGCGTGTTAACCATTGCGCCATCCGGGTCGTCAGTGGGATAGATATTGCTTGCAAAGAAGTATTATTGTCTTAACGAATTTATACGAGTACCTTGTAGACTTTAGTTTTGATGTAGAGTCTAGAAACAATCTACGCTGACCGGGCTAGTTCGCTGTACTTTATGTCAGATATCACTTTGACAAATTGCCATCCGCCGTCCAATGCCCAGCTTGTACGCTATAAAATGGCTGGTAGAAAAATAGAAACGGCATTTTATTTATGCGAACGGTGCCATGGGATTTTGATCCGGTTAAAGGCCGTGTTCGTGTTTTGGATATCTATAAATTAGGAGCAATATTTTTGCCATATTTACAAGCGTCCCTAACATTATTTGCGTTTCCGTAGCCCCTGTCCATACTAACTTATACCCATAAAGCTAACCCTCTCCCCACGTCCATTTCCAGAAAAACACAAATCAATCATAAATAGCAATAGCATAATAATTCTGCATACAAAATTAGGCTGTATTTCTTTCTCTCCAAAGTATACTTCACGTTGAAACTATAGACGTATACACTTTAAACGTAACGTCACGCCGTGTCAAACGCGTGGTAGTGTATAATTATAAATTTCATGTATTCCAGCACTCCTTCACTATACAAAGTTTTATTGTGACAAATTTAGTTTTTCATCCCTGTCATTGTCGCAAAACGGGGTACAAAGCCTTTTCTCGCAAATTAGTATGTAGGCTGCTTTAACCCATTAATACTATACTACCGAGCAATTCTCTCCTCATCATTGAGGCCTAGCGCTACGCTGCCCCAGTGCTTACTTCATATCTATTTTATAATGAATTTGACGTTACTTCCGGTTTGTTTCCTTAATTATAATTACTACTATTATTAAGAAAAAAAACTCCCTATTCAAAATACTAATCCTAATCACTAAACGATGGTTAGAAAAAAAATTAAATTAATGTTACTGGAGAACACTTGCCGCATGAGAAAAGTGACGCTCAAAAATAATCATTCGTTTGACATTTTCGCGTGTAGGTACCTTCAAAAAGGGCTACAAATATCTTTATAATTATATTAACATGTAGATTAGGTCGTGAGTGACACGGTAGGCTTAAATGTAATTAGAAAAAGTAGAAGAGGATCTTTATGAAATGTCATGTTACAGGAATAAGGTTGAACAAGGTACTCCAAACCCTTTCATGAGGTCCTCTGAAAGGAGACGTCGGATTCAAGAACATTAATTCGCCTTACACTCATTCATACCGCGCGATGCTTTCTTTTCAATGCTTCTAATCTGAGTATGAATTTTATTTTGGACTAGTGGACGCATTTTCTTCGCTTCGGGAAACTTATTCTTTTTGTGTACAAATATAAAGATTTTCCCATTTTTTGCAACATGTTTCACTTATTCTCCGCTTCTATTGGTGGTAGCGTTACGTTATATATGTATAGCCTTTCTTAATAAATCGGCTATCCAGCTTAAAAGTATTTTCTCAGTAATTCTAAACACCAGTTCCTGAGATTAGCTCGTTCAAATAAACAAACAAATTCTTCAACTTTATAATATTCAGTTTAGTTTAGACTAGCTGATTTCGTTCGTGTGGGAGTTTTCCCTATAAAATTCCTAGATAAAAAATATGTTGCCCTCTAACGGCCACTATCTTCAAGAAAATAAATCATTTTAATAGTTTCAACCGTTGCAGAGATTAATTCGAAAAAATTCGAGAATTTTGTTAGTGTGGCTTACGTTTGTAAGCCTTTTTTTATTTGTGTTTCGGTAATGTATAACAGCATTTGAATATTAATGTTTGCTTAACAAAAATAATAATTGAAATACACGATATTTTCTTTTATCTTAATAATATTTTGATAAAACTGCTGTAACTGAAAAATTAACATGTTTAAAGCACTAACTTAATTGCAATATATTCTTCACATTAACCGAAGAAATAAACACATTTTATGATCAGCAATAAAAATTATCTTAATCACATGTTAGTCTATTAAACATTAATTCCTTGCGTTTGTAATTATGTCTCTACATTGAATGGTTCTGTTATCTTAATGAAAAATTAACAGTCGCAATTAATGGAATATATAAGCTCTTATCAATAGTGAATGTGAACTACCTATAGTTCAGTCACCGAGCATAGGCATGGACTTGCCAAACTTGCTAAAACCAAACGAATTACCTGTGCTCACATTTCAATGAGGGTCGCCGTTTTTGTGCTCACCAGTTGGCGCCACTGGCGAGTGAGGTCCTGCTGTCAAAGCCCGCCCATACGCCCATACATAAACAGTGACATGTCACATTCAGACAATTGAGAAGTGACAAGAAGTGACAGAAAGACCTCACTTTCCACAAGCGCCTCTAGCGGCGAATTCACACGCTTTGACCCTCATTGAGCTTGTACGCAAAAACTAATAGCATTTATAAATAGATCCCGTCAATTCATGTCACATTTCAGGCCTTTATTGGTTTTTGTGACAGACACATAGGTACCGTTCACGGACAAGAAATATAGAACCACTTTGAACCATTATTGAACAAACAAGTATTTCGTCTCCTGGAACGGTGTCTACTATCTATGTGTGCGTCCCTCTAGCGAGTATTGCTTGGAGCTTTAGATTAATTATTGTACTACTTAGGCTATTTTGTGTCTGGACCAAGAACAATAATTTAAACTCATTCATTCAAATGAACGACAATCCGACACCGTGACCATTGCGATATTTGGGTCGATATTAGCATAACTCATTATCCAATATGACGTAGTTTCAGTAAATGTGTAAATGTCATATAATCCATTTGACACATGTTTTATGGGGCAACAACACGTGTCAGTCGGACTTGGCTTCGTGAATAAGTAATGCTTGACGATGAACGATTTACTTCCCTCATATTACAGTGGCCAAAAATATAATCATATTTTATTCACTTGTTATAGTCGTGCTGTTATCTGTTTTAGGCACCCTTGTTATTAATAGATGACGAATAATGTTATTATTTTGATAAAATTCGAGGTATTAACTTTTTATAGAGTAGGTTTATTTTAAATTATTAAAAACTAAAATTTGCGTTTTATTCGGTTGTTTGGGTTGGATTATAAAAGTACAGCCGGACGAATAAACATTCTGAAAATAATAGACACAAATACATTTAACAGACATGCGAATCCTATTTTTAACCGACTCGCTGGGATCACATCTTACAGATAGTTTTCGAGCTATCTATACTTATCGATTTAGAAATTGGATATTTGATAAAGGTTAAATTATTGTAATCCATATTTGGCATAGCCGTATGATATAACCTCATGTAGGCACTTCGCGTTTTAAATGGCTTCTGAGCTTTCTTGGTGAAACACCGTTAAACACTTAACGGTCACGTTTGGAAGGAAAATGGAAGCTGGCTGGGCTAGTAAAAAACCTCTTTGCACTAGTACCGTTGGCATTTAGGCAATATAGCGCCAGTGACCTCCAACAAAAGGACCAAAGTCGATCTTTCGTCCAGTGGTCTACACTCTGCAGGATATGAGTAAACATTGTTCGAGCTGCATTGATCGAGCAGCTTTTGCGTCATGATAGGAAGCACAGGTTATGAATAATTTAATGGCGTTTGTTATTTAAATAAGTTACGTCAACAACTTTTGAGGAAACAATATTTATTCATGAGGTTGTCACATAATGATTTTTTTACTTTAAGCCCGTAGTCATCAAACTGAGGACCGTGGCCGTTCCTTTGAGCGAACGGTAGGTGGAGGGGAGGGTGTGTAACATAGTATTGAACGTGGGTAAGAGATTTATGAGATCAGCATAGATAGCTGGGTCTCTTATGGTATCCATGAGTAAAGGACCCTTATCACTTAATCATCTATTTTTTTACTAGCTTCAATCGTTTGTGTAGACTTCAAGTATGTCATCAGAGCGGATCAATCAAAAGTGTCTCACTTTGAATAAACATAAAGCATTTATTATAATGAACTCTATTTGATGGATTTATTTTTATTCGTTATGTTATCATTGAACATAATAGGGGGCGTGAACAACGCGCATGTTAATCATAGTCATTTTAACACTAACACGTCCGGCATGAATGTTACAAATAGATACAGTTAGTTATTGCTTTTGATAATTTAACGAACGTGAAAAACATCGCCTGCACGCACACATGCTTGATAATGTTGCCTTGTTTTTTTTGTTTTCATTTTAGGGCGACGCTTAATCTAGATATTTAAAACATCAAAGGGGTAAGGGGTATTTTATGAGTAGAAAACGTCAACCGAGTAAACATTGGATGAAAGTTTGCAAAATCACTTATAACACTAACGAGGTACCAAAACCGCAGGCAACATTAAGTTTTTAATAAAAAGTGTATAGTGTGTGTGGTATGTGTGTTGTAATTTTCATTTAGCTGTCTCTTTTTATCTTATAGGTATGTACGTTCTATAACTATAGGTACTCTTTCGCAATTCGCATTCGTCGTAGGAGAGGATCAAAAACTGCAGCTCGTGCAAACGAAGCGCCTCCATAGTTAGCATCTATAGTTTTTGGGTGAGAAAAATCAAAATGGACCTTGTCCTATGCAAGTAAGCAATAAGTTTGTCTGATAAAGGCATTTGTCTGGCATATCCGTGCCATACTAACATTATATGGCGTGTTCAATTACCGGACTTCATATAAAATTTATATGATGTCGGTCCGGAATAGAGCCGTTATGAGTGATAAATGTTGTGATTAAATAGCTTAAATCACTCCTACAATGTGTGAAAGGTCGCATGTGTTGGGAAAAGTTAATGGCGGTATTATCGACCTTATTCCGATGTTAATAGGTGGCAAAATTACGTCGTTAGGATAGATAAATTGACATCATTGTGCAAAGTTTCCGCTAGGGAATCTTCGAGGTTGTTCGATCGCTTTCGAGCTATTTGAAATACTGTTTCAATACGCGAATATGGTACCGACGTGAGAATAATCAAGGCATTCGCATGAAATTATCGTGGAATCACGAGAGAAACCGATAAAGTATGTTGCATTGTGTCTCTAAATATAACTTGTTAGCTTGTTACCAATAATGTCAATACATAAAAATGGGTTTGCTATAGTGATTTACAAATACAAATGGTCTCATTTACTTGTATGATTTTACGACATAGTAGGTACAATGTGTATGTATGTAGGTACCTAATTGTAGTTTTATTACTATCAACATCATATAAATGATAAATGGCCTATATGGTTTTATGGGCATAAAAAAGATATAGGTATTATAAAACAAAAAATCACCTTCCTTATACCCATGGTAAGATTTGAGAAACATCACTCCATAAACACTAAAGATATAACATTCACTTTTTCGATCAGATTTCTATCAGAAGAGTCCTCGTATCACAATAAAATGAGTGTAACAATGCGCTCTGCCCGCGTTAGATCCTTTGTAAATAACATATTTGTTCAGAATCTTTCTCAGCGGATCACATCGCGACTCGATAGCAATGTGTTTTGTTTTCACACGATTTCCCGCGGAAAATATTTAGGAAGATAGGAACCAGCTTTTGCTTTGCTTGAAACATTATTTCGCAGTGTAGGTATATGTTTTGACGCATTTTGTTACTCATTTTGTTATAGACATTAAACAACCTCCGATTCAGTTAGTTAGCAACAACTGCAACAGCTGAAATATGTACAAATGTAACTAATATTAATAATTTGTAGTTATCCAAAAAAAATCTATCTTATTAAAAAATAACGGACTTCAAAGTCGAGATAACTCAAAAATCATTCGCAGATATCGCTCAGATTTATAAGGGACCACACGATAAGCACTACCTTTCAAATAAAATAAAGATTCATCAAAAATAGAACATCCAATCAAAAGTTACGAGGTAATACGTAATAAGCATAAATTAAATTCACATTATTATGAATAACTCAAAAACTGACCGTCAGAAGTCGCTCAAATTTAAATGGATCAGAGGGCAGCCAATACTTTTTGAATAGCGAAAGAATTATCGAAATCGGTCCACCCAAAACGAAGTTCTGAGTTAACAACCGTAAGAAAAAAAACCTACAGACGGACATCCTCCTTTCTTTGAAATCGGTTAAAAAAGATGTAGGTAGTCATCCTCTCTTTCCCCCTCTTTCTTCCTGTGATCGACAACGCATCAGTGACACTTTAACTGGTGTCCATGGGCGATGACTATTAAATGTGTTGCCTGCTCATTTGCTGTATTTGCTGCTCATTTACCATAAAAATGTTCACGTCCGTGTGTATTTTCTTTTCACTTTTCTTATAACGCTTTATTGTACACGATTGTTATGTGAGGATATTTTTACTATACAGCTTGATTATTAGTACATAGATTGATGTACTGACGTTTGTACAAGATTGATTACGGCGTATTTTCGGAATATATCCTCGCTGTTTACAAATGTAAGCAATCACATGTTTCGACAATTGTACTGTATTTTTACGATATGGGACGTATAATTTGCGAGAACCCATGATGTAGCAGAAGAGCTATCGCAAAATGTAATAATGGTTACAGATTAAAATTTCATGTCGTATATTTAACCAAAAATTTTATCATACATTAAGGATTAGTTAAGTCTGAAATGTCCCTGCCCAGAACACACTGCTTTCTCGAAATGTGCATTAGGGGGATATTTTTGGGCCTCCGAATGTAAATTTAATCTGCAAATATTTATAACATTCCGCGATTCTCACTGATTGCAAGTGGTCACCGCCGCTCTGTCGACTTACAGAAGTAAGAAGAAACTAAAAAAGTCGCACTCAAGCCCTCCTGATAAACGAGTTCTTCGACTGACTCGAGAAAGAGGTAACAAGTCGGGCTTTGCGCAAAGATTATACGAGTATTAATATTAATTATTACCTGATCATGATAATGATAGGTAGATACTAATAAATATAATCCTTACGCGAAGCCTTATCAATAAGCAGCGTTGGCTTCTTTCGCCTCTGATATCTTAGTATAGTGGCACCAACTTATCTCTGAAATGGCGAAAATTGGAACTAATGCCGTCATGTTAAAAAGTCATTCATAAGTACGTTATGGTCATTCATCTGTCATTTACTACCTGTCGAATAGAGTGCAATGATTAGTCCAATGTGTCCGACAGCGCCTCTCTTCATTTCAAGGTCAAGTTGGTTTTACTGTATGTCTGCATGGCATAGGGTCAGAGTTCTAGGTCGCCAGATCAAAAAATTATGAAGGTCTATTATTTTCGATTAATAAACCTCCAGTCTCACTCTCGAACACGATGAACAGACCTCATTAAATCTGTGGCGCACCCACTCCGCCAAGTATAGAGTATACATGGCGACGACTTACAAGACCAGCAGTGACAGGAATCCACCTAATCATGAGCACGACCACTCTGTCAACATTGCTGAGAAGATACGCACAGTCGCCGTGTTGCTTCATTTCAGGAAACCTGCCCCTCAGTATTATATGCAAATTTTAAGCCGTTATTCTTTAAACTCTTTATCTATGAACCGATTAAAATAAAATAGTACCTACTGAATATAAAATAAACAATACTATAATACATTAATGAAAATCGCATTCAATCCGTTGTGTTAAGTCGTTTCTGAGATTATCATGGATAAAGCAGAGGCAAGCAGATAAAAATTCTATAAAAGTTTTGTTTTCTGGTTTGATTTCCTATCTTTATCTTCCCTGTATAGACAGCAAGCAGTTACGGGTGTAGTTATGGTGAAAAGGTAGCAATAATGACTCAGCCATACCTACATATATTTCATAAATTAGTGCGTTATAAAAAGACTTTCCATGAATTTTATATCGATAATAAAATCAAAATTACTTCATAACTAAGGCGCTGCGCTGATATGAAGTAATCCAATAAAATGGGAATTTTCATAAATTTTTATTCTTAAGTACCTAAATTTGTATTGTGTACCTATTCATTACACATGTGGTGATGCGTATAGGACAGGTTATTAAATGGCCTTCGCAAATATTCGTCTTTTTACGTGTATCTACTATTTATAAATTGACTGTCATTGATTTATTGCGAATGGAAACAAAAGAATTCCTAAATTTTTTAAACTAATGTGAGAGATTCAGACTACTAAAATTTACTTTATCTAGTAGACCTTCCATTGATTAATTTTATTTGTAAAAGATTGGATAAAATATTTAATAATTCTAAACCTTTTTTCATTTCGTTGGCTTTGCCACACATTGTTCTCATTTGACGTACCTGGATTTGCGATACAAAGAATGTATGTTTTTACCCCATGTCCCAGAAAATATTTTCAGTAGATAGAGATTGGTACCTACATATTTTATAGGAAAAGTCTTCAGATGATGTCTGAGCTGCCGTGGATAAATAAATATTTGGACCAATATAAGCGATCGTCTTCCGAATTTAGAATTCTCAATAATTTCGGCATTTACACAATATTAGTGATTGCAAACGAAGGCTGACTTCGAAATATTTCAATCAATAAGAAGCCCCGAGCGTTGGCAATTCGCCTTTGAATGTTTCAGATCCATATTCCAATATTAGTTCCCGTCAGCTCCCGGGAACGGAAAATGTACGAGAAATTTTAATTTCGGACGAGTATCAAGGATATGATATTGGTCTTTGTACGCTGCGTCGTAATATGGTAAACAGTTGGAGATCCTGGGAAATTGCACTGGAATATGCAGCCAAAAATGCAGTCTCGGGTCTTTAAGCAGAGCGGTGCTTCGCTACATTGAGCACTTAAATGTTATGAAACTTATAATAGGGGGCGTGCAGTTTGGCCTGAATACAAGGGTATTATTACATATGAAATCGCATATAATTCCAAATTACATGCCTATAAAAATGGATCGCACGACGTCGTAATGGATTACTCACTGTTAAACGTATATTATAATTATATGATGTGTTTTGTTTTTTAATCGACTTTAAAAGGAGGGAGTTCTCAAATCGACTGTAGCTATATAATTTTTTCGATGTAACTCCTTAACTTTTTAATGGCTGAAACGATTTTAATAATTCTTTTTATCTTCAAAAGCTGGTGCTAGTCGCTTGGTGCCATTTTTTGAGCTACATCTGACGAGTATTTTTAATATTTTTATGGTATCTCAAATAACGTGTTTTAATTGACTTTTATTATATTGATAATGTTCTCATTTTAATACTTATTTTCGCATTAAAACACTATTTATTTATTATCGTCAACGTCTAAATGATGCCACAATAAAATAATAAAAAACGTTTACTATGTTTCAATCTGTATGAATCAGAATGTAGATATTTTATGACGAAGCAATGACGCTTTTTTAAAAAGTGGGTCATCTATCAGGCTTTTACCCTGTTTCCCGAAGCGATGCGAGGACGGTTACCAGGCAAGACCAATCGCTATTAATGGTTTGACTAAATGGATTTTTCTTCCTGACAACTTTACAGCATTCCTTTTCATTTTAAAGAATTTGAACAGATCAAATCACGTTTCAAAGTGCTCTTTCGTTTATGGATGTTTTAATAACTTCCATTCCCCGCAATAAATATTAAAGATTTATATCGCTTTCATATAAAGTTTAGGGTAACACCGCCTACAAGGTTATACGAGATACGCGTTCAATGGCATGATTTACGACTATATTAACTTAGGAACTGCTAACATGCAGTACTATGTCATAAAGTTATACATTTTATGAGAGTAGATTAACTCTATAATTTGAATCAATTTTGTTTATATTCTTAGCTAGTCGTGCCCGCGACTTCGTTCATACACAGGAGATTTTCCTTCGTGAATCCCGATCCCGCGGGAACTCCGGAATAAAAATAGCTAATATGTTGCTGCATAACCTCCTCTGTCTGAAAGTCCCATAAAAATCCGTTCTAATGTATCTGGACTGGACTACGATTCTTAATTAATAATTCCTTAATAAGCTAACTGTACCAAACATTCGAATTTCGAATTTTGACTTGTTGTATTTAAGTTGGTCATAATTGTGTTGGGCGGCAGCGGAATGGCAGTGCAGCATATTCGTTTACCATTTTTAACTGATCTCAAAAAAAGAAAGAGGTTTTCAATTCGACTATATTTTTTATGTGAGTTACCTCATAACTTTACACTACCTACCTACGTGAACCGATTTTGATAATTATTTTTGATTTTTGTCGAAAAGCAGTGCTCGCATCCCATATATTATGTAGATTCGAGCTCCCCCCATCTCAATCTTTTTACAAAGAAGTAATTGACTTCAAAATCTATAAGTAGAGATTACTAAAAGACGACCAGTCGTTTTCGCTTAAATTGGTGGGACCAGACGACACGACACGCGCAACCTTTCGAATAATAATATAATTATCAAAATCGGTTCACCTAGTACAAAATTATGAGGTTATACACATTAAAAAAATTCAGTCAAATTGAGAACCTCCTTTTTTGAAGTCAGTAAAAAAAAGAATAACCAGCACTCAAGCCAAAGTTAGGCATGTGTGTGTGTTTGTATAATCTGTGTAGGTGTACGTATAAAATATTCCCTCTGCGTTTGATGGAGCAGCCATCACTTCAGCCTATTGTGGTCATGTTTGCACATTCGTTAGCATCGCGGCACGCTGCACGTTGCATGCGGGCCGCAAAAAGTCTCCCCTGGTGCACGGGCTTTGTTAGTGACGCGCGAGTTGTGAATACTGTACGCAAAATGCGGACCGATTATTTACTGAATAATATATCAATGAATAGTATATCATACAAGGTTGCCTGCGTTGCCTACTGTATAAAACGAAAAATATGTGTGCATATTTTTTTTCAGTTACAAGTCTGAAGTGGATCAGTATTTTGTGACCCTGAAATACAATAAACAAATCCTTTATCAACGCTTTTCTTATCTTTCAAAAAATGCACATGCGTACCGCATTAACACATCTTTGATTTTTATTTGCAGTTTTCTTAAAAAGTATTTCTATGTAATTAAGTATGCTTCGGTGTTATTTAGTAGCTTATTCAGAAATATGATCACATTATTTTATTTTATTGTCATTAAACATATCATTAAACATTATTCATTCAGATTCACCGTGATTAATAATTGTTGCTCTGGCCCACTGCTGGGCTTCATCTCATTTCACAGTACAAGTTTACAATGGCGTTTCGTTTCAATCTCTATTTTCGTTATGATATTTTTCCATGAGAAATTTTCCGGAAGACGTCGATTTTCCATTAATAACGATCATACATCGCCTCAGGTGAGAGCTGAGTCAAATGCCTCGGAACTATTAAGGTCATGAGAATTAGGAGAAAAGATGGATGCGTTTCTATTGAGTTAAACTGTGGTAAGTCCTAATTTAAATACAAGTTGTGATAATAAGAAGCTTTTATCGTTAAGAGCGAGTTGTCTCTGAAGACAAGTCATATATTGTTGAATGTTGATATTCACGGCGTTCTAGCCCTGTTTGATTCTCAACCGGAGCAAACATTTATATGATGTTTAAATAGGTATTTTTTCTAAATAGGTATTTTTCGGGTCGAATTAGTTGTATCTTGTACGATAGAATCCTTGTCTCTACCTAATCATTTCTGGCCGAAATCACTGTCGTAATTGGTGTGTACCACAACTTTCGGCCTAAATCGAAGGGCTCAGCGTTTCACCTTCGAAACATTGCATAGATTTGTACCAAAACAATAAAACATTGAAACGAATAAAACAAAACTAAGACCAAAAATAATTACACTGCATTATATTATTGAGATACTATGTACTAAAGTTTACACTATGTATTGTTGAACCCAACTTCTTTTGATACTTTTGTAAGCTACTTACAATGTAAGCTCCTTAGTGCTTTCACGTACATTCCCAAAGCGCCCGATGCGCAGGAACTCTAATTAACTTCGTGTTCATTATCATAGAAGCATTAATACAATGTCTCTACTCCGGTTGTTAGTAATAAGCGTTTATTTTATGTTGTAGATACTAGTGAACGCCCTCACTTCGGGAGACCTTAATATTTTCCCATTTTTGCAACATTTCGAAATATATACAATTATACATACATATATTATAGCCTTAAGTTTTCCTCAATAAATGGATTTCCAATACAAAAAGCCCGTTCAAACAAACTCTTTAGCTATGTTATATTAGTAGATGATGGACATCGCACCAAGGCGCAAAACTTACGCTTCAACAAACAGAAATTCCAACTCATCGAACACCATCAAACTCATCTTGGAATCGATCATTTAGGCATACGGTTAATACATTAATTATACTACGCATCATAATATTTCCAAGATATAACTGTATTAAAAATTAGAAACTTTGTTAAGAAACCTGTCTGGTTAATTTAAGAGCTCTCCATAATATTCGGAGAACTGTATGTAGTCTGCCCTGGCTTTGTAAGGAGATACACGCGCCTATTGGGTGTGATTAATAATCTCGAGCTATTGACCGCTACCCATAACTGTCTCACTGTGCTTTTCTTGAAAAAAAAACTGGCACGCAATACGAAACAAAACCGTTATCGTTCTCTCTTTTTTCGAGACATCGGCATTGTTTGTTTCTTTTCTTGTGTGAGTATGATGGCATTCATTCGTATATGTATGTTGTTCTCTGTCTACGCTGAGACCCAACTTCACTGATCCTTCGTTTGACGCTTCTCGCCAACTTTTCCTCAGTGACGAAGGATCCTTAGGTTTATTTATGAGTGTCTAATCTGCGTCCTCCGAAATTTGCTTTATAACAAACCCTTTGATCTTGTCATACATTAAATATTACCTTGAATAATGTATCAGCTTATTCTCCGAGCCTTATCATGCGGCGTAAAACCTATCTCCACGGCATCAAGGGGATTTCCAGTGTCTGAATAATTGACAGTTCAATGATCAACAGATAAAATGGGGTTGCTGTTGTTAGAAGATGTTATTTAACTTGTAGCATCACCAGGAGAGTCACCAGTGCAACGCCGGCTCTGAAGGAGAACTGTACACCGTTCTTTAAGAACCCCATGTCATAGCCCGGACGGAAGATTTCAGTGGCATTTATGAAACTCCCAAGTAATTATTATCTGATTACATTTTGACCATCTAAAGATAAACTAGTGATTATGACTAGAATAAAGTATTTATTTGTCTGGTTCAAGCTAACTCGACCGAGGAACCGTCGAAGGCTATCTACATCGCAATTACTGTGCACTGGTGCCTCGGGAGCGATTAATTGTAGCTGTTTATTTATGCGGGCCTACCCGATAAGCGCTGTTGACTGGGGTAGTGAGAAACACATTGTAAACGACCGGAGGTATCTATAAAGGTATTACGTTGAAGCGGAGTAACGCAATTTTAAATTTAAATACTATTTCGGATCGACGTTCCAAGTCCTGGGTTCGGTTCCCAGCGAGTTTATTTGAGGAGTTTTAATTTTTGTTTTGTCGGTCTGTGCAAGTGTTATTGTCTGTTGTCCATGGCACCCACGATACAGGGAATCATAATGTGGGGCTATAAAATGAATGTGTAGCATTAATTATGTTATTTATTTGTCCTATTGTATTATTATAACGTATGTTATTCTTTTATTTTCAGGTAATCCAGACTTTGATTGTTAAAGACATCATTACTGTAAAGACATTTTATGTAAGTACCTAGTACGTAACAAAGTACAATGAGTTATTGAATCGTATGTTATGTCTTCTGCAATAAGTTACAAATGAAAATTTAGATTTCCTTTTAACGAAACGATATATTAAACACCCTTCGACGTCCATGACAGCTGTCAAATTAAGAAGAAATTGAGGATCCCGACGTCACAAAGAAAAAACAAATCTTTCAGGAAGACAATAAAAACTTTTGCGGTATCTGAACCACAAAGGTACTTTCGTTCTATTGATTTAATCTCTTTGTTTAAAGATTTGTTGGAATATGGTAGAAAGACGGGTAAAATATTTTCCATCGAGCACAAATGCAGTCGGGGTAAGCTATGCTCCGTTGGTGTTAGGTATGGAATTCGATTTAATGGCATCTCACACTGTCAACTTTCCGCCTTTCTAATTAAAATTCGTTGTAAATTGACGGCGAGAATTAAAAACGCCGTAAGGATGTTTCGCTTACAAACTACAGTGCCACAAACTTATCTGACCCGGTAAGAGGGGCGCTACTGTCTTTGTCTTTGTCTAACAACAGTTTAACATTTGCATTAGTTCCAATTTTGGCCACCGGGTCAGATAAGTTTGTGGCACTGTATATAGAACTGTGTGTACAGGTAATAATTTGTTATAGCGGAGAGTGGCACAGTTATATTCCCAGCGACACAAGTATCTATAGGTAAAAGTCCCAGTCCCCTTCCTTAGGACAAGTACGCTAGATCTTCGAATATGGCTAATGACAGATGACTTTCGCTAACTCATATTGCAAGTCATGTTGCCTTGAGCTGGAATAATAACTTCCGACCTTCCTTCCGACCTTCCTGGCCAGTAACTGCAGCATCTACTGCATAATAGGCCTTTTCAGTTAATAGTTGAGACTAGTGCCCTGTAGTCAGGCACCCGTAATTAAAAGCCAACCAATTCCACACCAATACAAAAAGAGCAATAGCTGCAACCCATTAATGGCCCACTACTGAGCACGGGTCTCCTTATTATTGAGGAGGCCTAGAGTATGCTCCACCACGCTGCTCCAGTGCGGTTTTTTTTTTTTTTTTTTTACTTTATTTAAGTTAATGCTTGACTACCCCTGCTACCTGATGGAAAGCAGCAACGTAGTCATGGGTGGTAAAGCGCACTAACTTAGAAGCCTATTCACTCTTTTCTTGAAGACACTTAAATCATAATCGGACGGGAACACAGACGCAGGCAATTTGTTCCAGTCCCTTGCCGTGCGTATAATAAATGAGGACGCAAAACGTGACGTCCGCACAGGAGGGACGTCGACGACAAAGGGATGCATACCCGCTGTACGTCGCGTCGTTCGATGGTGGAAGGGTGATGGGGGAATTAAATTATGTAATTTTTGCGCACACTCTCCAAAATGTATCCTGTAGAACACCGAGAGGCTGGCAACTTTGCGCCTATGCTCAAGACTTTTAAGATTGGTTTCAACCAATTTAAGGTCACCAATGAGTCGCTTGGCACGCCTCTCCATTGAATCCAAAGCAGATAGGTAGCATTTAGCAGCACCAGCCCAAACGTGACAGCAGTACTCCATACACGGCCGAACCTGTGCTTTACATAAAAGTAAAAGCTGTTCCGGTGTGAAGTACCGCCGCACCTTCGCTAGGACACCAAGTTTTCTAGCGGCTGCTTTTACTTTGGATTCAATGAACCGCCCATAGTTAAGGTTCGAGGATATCTCTACCCCCAACAACTGAAGGCGATTGGTGTATTCCAAGGATACATTTTGGAAAGTAGGAGCCAAGGTGAAGGGGCTCCTTTTGGCGGTGAATAGACACGCTTGCGTTTTGGTGGCGTTGAATCCCACAAGGTTGGCATCGCCCCAATCGGACACTGCCCGTAGAGTGAGATTCGCCCGCTCCACCATGGCCTCTCTTTCAGACTCTATTTGGTCTTTAGTGGCCCGATTGTTGGCCAGATATCTCTCCACAACTGTGCTGTCGTCTGCATACCCATAGACACCGGGTATGAGTAACCTTCTATTCCTATCCCTTGCATCAGTGGCATCGTAACAGCAATATTTCAACGGTCTATGACTTATGGTACCTACCGGTAAAGGGCCATTCAAGTTACGCCATATTTAGTGGTTAATATTATATATTTAGTAATTAATATTTGGTTAATAAAAACCTAATATTAATTGCTAACCATGATTAAAATAAGTTATCTCTGCGATTTAAATTCGTATCACGTGGCTTGCTCTCATTTATATAAACAAGAGGTAATCCCGATGCGTTTTCATGCTGATATTTCGACCCAGTTGCGCAGCTACCGCGGCTGCGGCAGGTCTGTTACAAACAAAGACATTCGTATTAATCTGTTTTCGTTACACATTGTATATTCTACTCCGTTCGCTATTGATATAGAATTCGTTTTAATGACAACCCACACAAGCCAGCTTTTCGGCCTACGGATTAGGTTCATTGTAGTGTAAATTGTTCGCGCTAATCTTAGAAAAGGCTCGACCGATTTGGGTGCGGTTTTCAGTATTGGATTTTAATAGGCTTTACACAAGCGTTTGTTTAATTTTAATCAGGTCATAAATAAAAAAGTTGTCGATTTAAAGCGTCACGCCTACAATTTGGCTATGAAGCAAGAAGGGACTGGTTTCACGAGAGTTCCCGAGGGAAGGTTCAGTTGTATAAAGTAAAATATTAGACGCATTATTTCAAGATTACGTCATATTTTTGCGCAACTACATGAAATCCGCTATTGTAGCTATCTCCGCTATCTTTGAACGTGTGTATTCCATGCTCGTCCCTAGGGGCAATTTCTCACTTTTCAGTATTTTTATGTACATCTTTCTGAGATTGACTGTGTAGACAAGTTGCAAGAGCAAGGTTGGATTCCTGACCGAGGCAGATATTTAGGTGATAGATAAATATTGTACCCGAGTCACAGATGTTTGTGATGTGTTATTTGACACATTTATGTCGTAGAATTTACATTTATTTATCCAAATTTAGTACACGATTATTAAAAAAAGTGACTAATAATAATTCTTATAGTATTAAGGTAGTAAGGTTTTTAAAGTATTAAAGTAGTATAGTAATATAATATATACTAATAATATAATAATAATATACTAATAAATATAGCTGTATTTTTAGAATTTAATTTAGAATATTTGCACGCCAATAGGCAGAATTTAGCGGAAGGCAAATATAATGTATTGTAACATGTTTTATACCTAAATTCAGCAAATTAATAAATGATTATGATTATGATAGTATGCAGCACCACCCTACCGCTGCCGCCCATGACTGTGACCGACCTTAGAACAAGACTCAATTTAGGGTGGTAGTAGAATATTAGTTCTGTTGGTTAGTTTGTTTATAAGAGGACAGAGAGTGTTAGTGATAAATTAGTCCTGTTAGTTGATGTTAGTAATAGTCCAGTTATTAATTAACAGTATGAGTCTCGTTAAAGGAACTGGGTACTACTTATTATTAAATGTTTTAGAATATTCCGTGCACTCAAAGAGCGCAGTACAAGCACTCTGGAATAATAAGTAAATTATATCCGCTCGGCCGTCGCAATGCAGTTTTGGTGCGCGTAAGGACTCCCACATGGTATGGATATTTCGTGTTCCGGCATAATTACACTGTCATATGCTATCATATGAGTAGATATACTTTGAGTATAATTGTAAAGTAAAACAGATTGTATGTAGGTTGTTAAAATATATTTAGTCTGTTGGATAAACTGGCCATTTTACAAAGTTTGTGGCTATTGCGATAATAAATACTGTCGATGTCAAAGTATATGTACTTGCTAGAAGCCTGGGAACCGGGGGGTCTCGGAATCGATTACCTATCTGGGATCTATCCTACCTGGGAAATTATTTATGTGATATAAGATAAATGTTTCTTCTCGAGTGATGGATGTTAATTTATTCAGTTGTGTTGTCCAATTTATCCAATTATGTATAAGTTTTAGATATATGTAGGTGTGCGGGTGTAGCTGTAGGTATGTAGAGGATATGTTTGAACGCGTCTCAGCTGCAAACACCTTTTCCATCAACCTCTTGTCAACTTCCAATACGAAATGCTGTGTCGCTAATTATAGTAAATTTAATATGAACACTGACATAAGTTGGGCGAAAAGAATTTTTTGAACTCTGCTTGCTGAGCTAGTAAAAAGTTTCTTTTGAATTCCACACGCGTACACACACACTATTTATATTTTTACATTACAGTATTTTAAAGACTATAATTGATTTGTTCTACATGTAATGGGAAGGAAGCGTTTCACAGGCTACAGCTAACGCTTTTCTGGAAGTCAGGTTTCTTCAGTTTAGCTTGAAAGCAAAATTTACCTAAGAACATTTTAAATTCTCGTCTTCAATCTACTATGTATTATGTACTTTAATCACAGAGGTGTAAAGTTTTGTGTGGATTGACATTAAAACGAATTCTGTATCAAACCTGAACAGAGTAGGTATAGGTCGATCTTACTATTACCAACCCAACACTAACCACGAACTTTGATCGTTTGTTGTCAATTATGTACAAAACCATTAGGTACCTAGTCTACATACCAATTAAACTGTTTTTACAGAGCCGCGTGACTCAAGAGGCAAGGAACTAATTTGCCAGAGGTCGTGTCAGGTCCAATAAATCTAGTATCGGACGACCCACGGACGACCCGAGTTTCATTAGCGTTCCTCGTTTCTCGCTACTAATAACCCACGCCGAGTTTTAGTTTGGGACTCGGCTCATTTCCTCTAATAGATGTATTTGCACAGGGAAATGGGGGGAAATATATCGGAATAAAGTACAATAGGTACACAGTATTCTATCAACTTCACTAGTGGGAATATCTACATAGATAGAACACCGAAGAAATGAAAATGAGTTGATAAGGAAAGTCTAATGTAGGTATTAGATTAGATAGGTATTTTTGTACATCAATGAATGAATGAGTGAAAGAGAAACGATTATTTTCAATAGGTTTTTTACAAACACTTTTCGAAAGTCAAACTACGCCACTGACGACGGAGTAGAAACCGAAATAGAAATGAGAGAAGAAAAATAGATTTATCCGAATTCTTTTTATCTGACTTCATAAAAAGAGAAAATTCTTAATTTAACTGAATTTTTATGCGTATTACCTTGCAACTTTTTACTGAGTGCTCGGACTTTGTAAATTATTTTTTCTTTGAAAGCTAGTATTTATCGTGTGCTTGAGAGACATCTGAGAGTAGTTTTAAGTTATCTCCAAGACGTTGAAATCTTTTTTCTTCTGCCCAGTTGCTTGTGGGAATTAAAGCCTAAAACGTAAAACGCCCTGTAATAAATAAATAAGCAATTTCGGGTAAAACGCTTTGTGTATACTTAAAGATTGGCAAGAGAGGTCGAGTTCCCAGTATTCTATACATACACACATACATATTGACTTTCGAAAAGAGTTTGTAAAAACCTACTTCGAAGAAATAAATATTTGAATTTGAATTTTTATATAAGTCACGCAAAAACATTTAATTTACAAATACCAAAGTGCTTTTGTAGTAAGCAGAAATTAACATTATTTATTTTACCTACAACGTAATAAAGTAGATAATGATTATTGAAAAACATTAGCGGGAATATCGTGAGAGTACTTTGTCAGTAGTGTGTGGGCCTCTCCATTTGTCCCGTCACATTGTTCGATCACCGCGCCTCATCAATCAAACACACCATCAACTAATGGGCTAAGTACCCACAATTGATTACGGTAGGTATACAATTTGAACAGCAAATTAATTAGGATTATAAATATATTGCAATGATTTATAAGGCGCATGTTTATTATTGACATAGAAACGTACAAAAACATAACACGACTTCAAAATCTATAAATAGATATAACTCAAAAATTACCCGTCAAATATCGCTATTTTTAAATGGAATTTGACTACAGGCACCAGCTTTTGATTAAAAAAATAATTATACCTATATATCGGATCACCCAGTCAAAAGTTAATTAAATAGGCAGTTGGAGTGGGAGTTATTAAAAACAACTCAAAAACTACTCGTCAGATGCCGCTTAAGTTTTTATGGGACCAGACGTAGAAGCATTGCCTTTTGAATACAAAAATGAGTTATAAGGTTACACACAAAAAATACAGTGGAATTGAGTACCTTCTCCTTTATTTGAAATCGGTTTAAAAGCCTAAACTAGTAGACTTAAAATTGTGAATCTTTGTACCTACTCAGGTTTCGTATACCTACTTAAAGAAAATAATACGACTTCTGTATTAATCAGATCAATAATTTACTTATCCAACCACTTTTATCTCATGTAACAACTTTGCACCTCCACACCAAAAGTGCGGTAACTCTCCTGTCAAACTCTCTCTAGTGATGGGGTCACATCGACGCCACCTAGTGTTGCGCGTTGTTTACCGGGTGCCTGGTTTCCGGCTAACAGTATACAAGGTGGATACCACCATTCAACAATAAATGAAACCACGCGCCCTGCTTCATGCAAGGAACATATTATAGGTATAAATTTAGTAAAAAACGCCTAACATCTTATTTACAAAAATGTTTTTTCAAACAAACTAAATAGCACAAAAATACATGAAAAAATAGAACAGCCTATCTAAACATCGGTCAGTCACCTTTGACAAAAGTGGCAACAATCTTCTGCTATTAGAATAATAATTAGATACAGCGTGTTGAAAGAATATTGAAAAAAAATTGGTGTGGCTAAAGTAAAGGAGGTATTTGATTGAATTTTTTTTTGGGGCTTAGGTAATCATTAGGTACATAAAATTAAATTTATTGTTGTATGGTGGTAACCACGTTGTATACACGTATCATACGTATATAGCTTGGGCTATATAACTATGTGTAGGTATATACGATACTTATTAGTACGTACCCCTTTGCATCGACATGATTAATGCCTGCGATTATACTTGTAAGTCAAAGACTTATTTTTTGTCTGTGATAAAGAATATAAGATTTAAATATTTTCAAGCTGGCAGTTGTTAAAATGATCTAAATGCCAAATTTCTCAGGGCCCAGGGCCCTCCAAATCAACACTTTGTAAGAAACTCTCAGCTTTATTTAACAAAGACAGCAAACTTATACTTGAGGCATAGATAGTTAAATTTACAAATCCCCCAAAAATTGCGAAATTTCACTATGATAATATTCTTGATTTGTATTATCTACACTGCTAGCTAGAATGTATTGTACATATAACTATTGTTTGCTTGAAAATCACCGCTAAATCGATTAACTTTTTCTGAGATTAATTCGCACAAACCTACAGACCAACAGACATAACAGCCAAAAATCATTTATTTATTTATTTTGTACACACAAATATTTAAAAAGAAACAGAATATATATGAAAGTTTGTACAAGGGCACTACTTATTCCTTTAAGAAATAATATATACGGTATACGATATACAATATATGAAGTACATTCAAATTTTAATTATCTCGTGAAGCAAGATCTAAGTAGAATTCTTTTACGCGCTTTTTAAAAGTTAAAATTGTTTTGCAGTCCCTTATTTGAGATGGAAGCGAATTCCATAACCTAATTGAGTGAACCGAGAATGAATGGGAAAAAAATCTAGTCTTGTGGGATGGGAATTTAAGCATAGTTTTAAGGTGTGACCTGCAAGGTACACCGGGAGGGTGGGAGATCATTGTTGATCAGTTACAGATATATTGAATGAACTAGCTTTTGCCCGCGGCTTCGCCCGCGTGGAATTCATTTATATCGCGAAACGGGATCTTTCATACAAACTTTCATCCCCTATTTTAAGTATTTAGGGGTTGATTGAAAAAGAAGTAGCCTATGTGTGACTGTGAGTCTTCAACTATTTTCATTCCGAATTTCATGCAAATCGGACCGGTGGTTTAGCCGTGAAAACGTCACAGACAGACAGACAGATAAACCTTTCGCATTATTAATATTAGCTTAATAAACACTTAACACATCATACACACTACACATAAAACCTCGAATACAACAAGAAAACACGTCATCGTATGACATTATCTTAACGCATTTATAACATAATTATAATAGCAAAGTGCATCTCGCCCGCCCGTCAGTTGCAACTACATAGTCTACGTACACTACGCCACATCTGTGAAATGCGAAACATAATAATGTAGTACTGTCAACATGTTAATACTAGGGTTGTGAGGAAACTATTGATTCAGATATCTGAAACGATAAATATGTAGTAATGTGTCTTAATTAACGTATTCATTCAAGATTTGTTTACCTTTGAGGAAAAGGAGAAACATTTACTAGTGTTTTGAATGATTTGATCGGAATTCGTATCGAATTCGGCTGACACACGACATATAGTTCATGTACCTGTTTCAGTCGCCAGGGATATTTTTGAATTACAAAAATAACAAAATAACAATAAAAAACAAAAATAACCATATTTTGACTGAAAGAGATAACTAAGACACAGATCCGAAATAGGTATCTTATGCTGAACATCCCTTGCAGTTGCTGTATGGTTCTGTAGCATCTTTTAAATGTTTGTGTACGATATTAAGCTTAGACTTCCACGTCAAATAAATTGGAGCAGTTGCGTATTGCTATAGGCATATAGTATTGCAAATATAATGACGTATTTCGTATTAAATAGTTAGACGTTTTTGATATGTTTTGTATACAAAATGTGTTAAAGTTTAACATTAGAGTTGGGTAATGTTTAATTAACATTTGAATTAAGTAATTGTGTTTAGCGAGTGTATCACTGTCACAGAGATAAAATCAGCGTATTTACAAACACGCACAAATAATACTCCGTTCGCGTTTCCGCCGCGCTGTGATTGTATGTAGATTGACGGTGCGTATTTACAATTCCGTAAGTAAAGGAGAACATCATATTTGGGCTGGAGCGAACAGCTTGTTCAATACTCTCAAATAATCTTGCATATATTAATACACCCATTTCATTTTTAAAAATCTAGTTACATCATATCATTAAAATATTAAACGACTAAAGTAGATAGGTGTGTGTGTAAGACGACTATATTTCATTATTCCCATAATTTTCCGCAAAAACGGAATATGCACAATGTGGTAACAATCAATATCCTCGATCTAAAAAGCGATGTCTCATGCATGTTCATATTCCAGGCCCAAGGTCCTTAAGAAAGTTGCTGGTTTCCGCTTACGAGATAAATTGAACTGTGGGCCAGGTAATAAAGGAGATGTTTCAAATCCGGCCCACAATGTACAGTACCTCGAAAAATCGAGAAAAATTCATGGAATTTGGGAAAAATAAAGATAAATTGCTTAAATGCATACTTTTCTGGTACAAATTTTGTATTTATAATTCATGTTTATCAATTTTCAACATGGCGTCTTGCCAAGTTGTCATTGATCATAGATCGCGAACTGTCTACTGTCACTTTAAATGATAGAATTGTAGGTACATATGTCAAACTTCTATCAAATTAACCAACATGACGTGTGATGACAGCTTACCGCCATGACAGACTTTTGTTTTTGTGTTGCAATTTTAAGTGTACATTTTTGTGTTATACCACAAAACTAAAGCAATTTAAAAGAATTGGATGATTGAAAACTGTTTTAATTGTGTTTCTCCATTTTTGAGTATGGTGTACAAAGTGGTGGCCGGGGCTCCATACATTTTGAAACATCTCCTTTGTTTCAAGGGAGTACTTAGTTGCAATTCGGCGACTCAGGAATAGTCCTATATCTTATAGCTTTTTACAAAAAAAAACAGACTTCAAAGTCGAGATAACTTAAAAACTGCTCGCCAGATGTCGCTCAAATTTATACCACGCCATTTATTTAAACGACATCGTCTTAAATAGAATAGATCTACTCATATCTACATATATCAATTTGAATTATAGACAAGATAATTATAACTTAGAATAAAGGTGATAGACCTGAACTAAAGTCATAGATACAAACTTTTAAGAATACCTATTTTATACAATAATATCATTGTTAATTATATTTGATTTTGAAGTTTTAAGCTCTGAAACTTACATTATTTATCTTGTTTCTTTGGCCCACAACCGGATCAAATGTTGCTATATTATCGTGCCAAGAATAGTAGGCCATCCCTATTTAATAAATCCTTGTGTGACTATATTAACAAGCAGTTCAGTGTTCTAGATCCGGCACTACTGATGTTCTCAACTCTCAACGTGCATAGGGTTGGCTAATTAAAATTATTATTGATTACCCTATTTCACGTTCATGGAATTTCAGTATTTTCGTATTTCCGAATTTGTAATCTGTAATTGTATCCGGTATAATAATTGTATCCGATCTGTGGCATTTACTAATGAGACAAAATTCTTGCTGATCTCTGGTATTAACGAATGAGACAGAATCCTAATTGTTTATGGACAGCTGGAACAAGACAAGTCGTAAGGCGGTTGACAAAGGTTAGCGAGAGGACGAAATATTCTTAACCGGGATTCAGCCTTACAACAAATTACGTCATGGTACTTTATTTTAAACTAGCTTTCCCACACGGCTTGGCCTGCGTAGACTTTTTGTTTCAGCTTTTTATCTCTTTAGGGGGTAATTGCCAGAAAGCCTCTCTTAATGTTCCCCTACACTCTCCGAGGGACCAATTTCAGCTATGTACTTACTTGCGTTCAGTAATTTCGGCTGCGCGTTGTCTACTGTCAGTCAGCCACGCAGTAACGGAAAAGTACTTTTTTATCTATTCTAGTCTATTCTAATAATATAAAGTTTTTGAGTTTGTTTGTTTGAACGCGTTAATTTTAGGAACCACTGGATCGAATTGAATAAATATTTGTGTGTTAAATAGCTTATTTATTGAGGAAGGCTGTAGACTATAGGATAACATACGCTACGACCAATAGGAGCGGAGCAACAAGTTTTCCGAAGCGAAACGAAGGCCTCTAATTAATAATATGTTGCAGCACGACTCTGCCGGATCAGCTAGTAGGTATTTAATAATTTAATTGACAACCCAATAGGTACTCGACACTAGCACTACTTACCTATCGCTCTCGCAAGTCCACTGCACAGCTGTCTACATAGTGTGGGCCAATCGGATGTATTTGATCCTGTTCTGAGAAGTGTTCATATAATGACCCGTTCATTATAATGAAGCGAGGAGTCTTGGGTTTGATATTTATATGACAGATAAACTTCTTTGTAATAGTTGTAGTTGTTTTTTAAAGTACATACACAGTCAAATGTACTGAAATTGTAATGGGCTGTAGTTGCAAGGTAGGGGGGGGGGATGTACGACACATTAAGAGGTCGCTCTATAGTGTACTATTCAGCCTTAAATAATCGCTACATCTATCTCGTACACTATATAGATTATTACTGATACCAATAGATACGTTTCTATTTTAAAATAACTTTTGCGATGAACATTAAAAACTACACTCTACACCGATCAATATAACGTAAATGAATGAATGAATGAATGATTATTTATTCGAATTAATTGTGGTTACATGGGTCTTAAATCAAATATTATAGTGGTTCTACACAATTAGCCAATAATGTCATGGCATGCAAAATTCTAAAATTACAATATTACAATAAAATTAAATTAATAAAACAATGTACAAATTAAATTCGATTAAAGTTAATATTATTATGATTAATTATAGTTTAAAATGTCAATTTCAAAAATGTCAAATCTAAATCATTACCATAAATCCTATTGTCAGACTCTATTAATTAATTAAATATACATGCATATGTTTATAAATATAAATATACATACATATAATTAAATATACATACAAATACATACGTGTATTTGTATACAGCGAGTTGAAAATATTTTGTCCGATTTCAATCGTCCGTAGAGCGCGCAGTCGAATCTAAAACTCGTTGGAAATAAATTCAGCAAAGTTGAACCGTATCACTATTCAACGACATGAATAACTCCATGTTTGTAACGAACATGAAATGTTTACTATAGCGTGTTACATGGTGGCGTGTGCACACGAATTCGTAGTACGCCGTATTTGTAAGGGTCAGCTCACACCGAGACGCGACGCGACGCAACGATACTGGAAGAGGCCAGTGATTTCGAGCTGCGCCGCGCGTCGCCGCGAGACGCATCTCAATGTTGCGAGGTGCATCGTAAAAGTAGGCAATCTTGTACGCCGCGCGTACCGACGATGCACGGCTGCGTAGCGATGCACCGCGCTGCACCGCGCTGCGCCGCGAGGCGTCACTAGACGCAGCGCTGCGTGAAGCAACGTATTCTGAATTGTCACAATGAAATGTGTATCTTTTCGTGTAGAAAATAAAGTTCTATTTTGAGCCGTTCTTTGAAAGACTGCGCGCAGCGTCGCGTCGCGTCTCGTCTCGGTGTGAGCTGACCCTAACTTGAATTTGCGGATACTTGGCTACAACCCATTAATGGCCCACTACTGAGCACGGGTCTCTTCTTATATTGAGGAGGCCTAGAGCATTCTCCACCACACTGCTGCAGTGTGGATTGGTGGAGGGATTACCGGCCAACACAGTATCGGAAGTTTCAAGCCGCCTGAAGGCCTTCCACAAAGCTTAACGACTGCTATCTATCGATAACTACCGCCATTTCTATGCTTGGCATGAACAACATCACATACAAACAGTCATAAATTCTAAAAATAATTATTGGGGTTCTAATGCGTTTAATAATCTTAAACAAATAAAATATGACTTTCATTGAAGGCAATTTTTTGGGTGTACTGTTTGGATCTTTCCATGATTCCTTCGATATACACATTAGAAAACAGCATTTTATCTTAACGGAAAAATAGGCCTTATGTACGTAGGAATTAGGATATTATACGTTGTGCATAAAATCAGCTAACGTCAATCATTCAAGTTTGCGATTACTAAATTGTATTTCATTTTAATTAACAGATTTCAATGGGCGTTAAGCGTATAGCGAAACCAAACTGGCTTCATTACATGGCTGTCGATGTTAGCTTTGTCAACAAAACAGGAGATTAAAGGGAACTGCGTGTATTATTAATATGATATTGAATTCTGGGAAATTAATTCAGACTAAAGTGATGTAGGTACAGACCTACATCTGTGTGCGCGACATAATTATTACGATGTACATAATCAAATATACCAAATATATGCACGTAACTTTGTCTAATACTTTGGGCAGCGCTTACGGCCCGAGAGCTTGCGAGAAGCGCTGAATGCCCGATGGCTCGCGAGATCGGAATGCCCGATCGATTTCAGAAGCTCAAGGCTTGATGGATTGGTTCTAAGTTAGAACACCTGATGAAAACTGGTATAATATAATAATATAAATCCTGGTAATTAAGGTTTTAATGTGGATCTTATCCTATTGGTGAACAAGATCGCAAAACCCAAAGTGACGCTAGCTCGGGTTAAAATTATTCATCATTCATCATCGAAAGCTAGCCAATCCTACACCAGCACGACAACTCAACCCTGTAAATAAATCCTCCGTTTCGATTGCGATTTGTTATCTGTCCGCATTAATTATTCAGGCCGGTCGTGTCAACGGGAACCCTTCTCAATGTCGGGTCGATCGGACCCGATTTGATTAGACCATGTCGCGTGTCAATCGGTCGTGAACTTTTAATGATTTTAACATTTGTCTATTTATTACTTTATTGCATGCAATTTACAGGGTTAACATAAAATATTACGTGTTGACACTGAGGAATAACGTACAATTTGTAAAATCATTTTGCGGTTTGCATCGTCATTCGTTTTGCGTATCGCAAAGAGAGATAGCTTATGTCGATTTTAGTATCCTTTATGATGTGAGAGTGAATTTTAATACAATATTTTTTGCATAGAATTTCATAAGCTACAATCTACATATTATATATAAAACTCTTGCGTTATTGAGTGACTGACAGACAACGCACAGGCGAAACCTTGGGGAGTGTAGGGGAGCATTAAGAGAGGATTTTTCAAAATTCATCCCCTAAGTGGATGAAATAGAGGGGTGAAGTTTAAACGAATTTCACGCGGGTGAAGCCGCTGGCGAAAGCTAGTAAATTATATTTTTTGAGTTAGACGCAAACAACAAATAAGTATAATAATTTACCTCCATTTAACCCAAGCTCCAAAAAGAAATCGGGGTACCTACGTCAAATAGAGCATCTTCCATTTTTACGAAGTTCGAATTTTTTTTTTGGATGGCGCAATGGTTAACACGCCGGATCGCTGTTCCGAGGGTCCTGGGTTCGATTCCCACCGAGGCGGAAATTTGGATGATGAGTTTGAATTTCCGTTCTCGGTCTGGGTGTGTGTCCTTGTCTTGTGTTTTGTCCATGGCACCCACTACACAGGGAATCCTACGAGTATATAGTGTGGGGCTATGAGTGTGAAGCGTTATTTATTTATTTTTATGCCTGTATTAACTGGGGTCGAATATTATTTTTAGTTAGTGGTCGTTCAATCATAAGACAGCCCTTGAGGCGACTTGGGAACTTTCTATACACCATTAATCTTCATTGAAAAATCTTTATGGATTTTAAGGCTACCCCCATTATGAGTAGATGAATTGAAACATAAAATAGTCGTAGCGAAAATTTATAAAAGCAACTTCTTCTAGATGTATTATCGAGTACTAACTATACAATTATATTAAGCGCCGCCACTTTGCTTCGGAAAACGTTGCTTAGTAGGTACTGTTATGAAACGAAAATTTAGATGAGAAATTGAATTTTGTAGTCCGATTTCAAGTAATTTTGTTATTAGTCGAAAATTATTGTGTTACTCCATATTTTAATCAATAAGTTCAGTGAAAACCGCATTCAAATCGGTTAAGCCGTTTCCTAGACGAGCGCGATCAAAAGCACCGACAAATACAAAAAAAAATTGTGTTCGTTCCTTAATGCTTCAACAATACACATCCATAAATATTTTTAATGTACCATGAAACACTGACAGTTTACCTAATTATTCGTGTAGATTATTATTAATCTGCTTCTATTCACTTTAAATAGATTGCAGCGTAGTAATACCTAATCAGGAAAATACGAGTAAATTCGCTGTCGGCTATAATAATTCAACTCCATCGATACTTCACTGCGGCGTTACGCCGGGCCGATTGGACACGACGTAAACAATACCTATAGGGGTTGACTGCGCATGCATTCTCATATCACAATATCACCTATCGAACAATATGTAGATTAATTCTATAAAAGCTTTGTTAAAATAACAAAGATATTTAATTACAGACTTAATTATATCTGTTGCTGAAATTCCGCTGACTGTTTCGTACAGGTAATTAATGTAATTTAATTAATTTTATACCGGAAATACCGAAAACAATTAACTTAATAATTAGATACATGGTTTTAAACGTAACTCATCGCATTGTATATCTTAATTATTGTATCTTCATAATATGTATTTATACTTATAATAAATCTGTTCGTGATCGCTGTCTGTACATGAAAGATGTACAACTAAACTGTTACTTGAGGGCTTCATTAACACAATAGATTCAAAAACAATGATTTGAAAATTTTATACTATTTGTGGTTTTAGTGGTTTCACATATTTTGTGTGGTTTTCATTAACATACTACTTGGCGAACTACACTTCGCGTTTGTAGCGCTCAGAGCCTGTCGGTTTGAGTCCGTCAGTGACCGACAAAGCAACAGCGGGAACGGTCAGTAGTTGGATAAGTGACCGCTAGTGGCAAAATATTCTAGAGCGCCTTCCTGCTTCGGAGGGCACTTAAAGCCGTCGATCCTAGTGGTAGTCGATAACCACAAACCTTCCACAAATCCGCACTGAAGTAACGAGGTGGAATATGCTATAGGCCTCCTAAAGCCTAACAGCCTAACATAATGTAGCTCAACATTTAAAGTGAGCAGCAATGCGTTATGCTTCGCTCCGAGCAGTTTTTAGATAAAGTGAACAGTTATTTCCAGAAAGCGAGCAATAGTTAATTTTCCAGTCAAACGAATAAGCAATAAAACAAGAGAATTTCTGCATTTCCTTAGTTAATATAATATTAATATTAAACTAGCGCTTCAATTTTAACCTATCGATTTTATAACTTTTCATTATAGTTGCTTCAGTGTTCTGCTTATTAAGTAATCCTTCAAGAAACGCCTTCAGTGTTAATTAGTTTCGCGAGAAGTTCCTTTAAACTTAACAAACAATAACGACTGATATTCCTTTATACATTTGTTATTAAAAATCATAATTTCAATTAAAGTAGACCCCTGAGGTAATGTAGATCAAATATTTCCAAAACATAAAGTATCGAGTTTTAAAGATTACGAGGATAGTTATCAACAACTTAACATAATGTCAGACACTTTCAGAAACTCATAATATTATACGAAGCACCAAAGAGCATGCAGACGGCAGACCGGGTACTTACTACGAGTAGTTGATGTTTCTCGTCGGACCTATTTGCAATATGTAAATGCCGAAGTTTACGTAATACACGGGATTTACAATTATTATTTAAAAATATTACATAGGTATGTATGTATTTATTGTATTTATGTAGATACTAGAGAACCGCCCGCGCTTCGCTTCGGGACCCGTAGGTAACAGCTGCGTAGGTCCCGCTCCCGTAGGAATCTCAGCTAAAAAGTAGCCTATAAAATTTGCCTATGACTTAAGTAAATTACATGTAGTATTTGATAGCGTGATTCAGAACTTGCAAATAAATTTTACTAACGCCATCTATTAACAACATCCGGAACTAAATATCTTGCAACTAACAAAACCTCGATCTTCCCATGGAAATGAGATGTTTTTCCGCGGTAAAAAGTAGCCTACGTCACTCTCCACCCTCTTGATTATCCCCACACACATAAACCATACCATATAATAGCCATGTTGCGACGTGAAAGAGTCACAAACAAACAAACAAACACACTTTCACATTTATAATATTAGTAAGAATGTGTTAAGTATTAAAATATCAGATATGTTTTTTTTCTCACGACGCATTAAACATCTCAAAACTGACATGGTATCCACAGGGCACGGACACGCGATATCACCAACTTGACAACAGGTCATCAGACTCAAACATTATTGTAGGAGCAAATTTATTCCGTTTTAAATGAAGCTCTTATTCCATTAGCAACTTTAAAACTCCGTGAAACTTGCAAATTGAATGACACCCAGAAATTGCAAAAAGAAACTCAACCGCACCGCACGCCAAGTCTAGTAAAGTATTAAATTGCTTTATTCGCTGAGGAGTTGGCAGTCTAATTGCCAGATAATTGGAACTTTGTAAATTGTTTCCTATCAGATGCAGATTATCCTATTAACTTACGTTATTAGGCATCTTAATTTTACTTGATATTATTATTTTTAACCGACTTATAACAAAGGAGGAGATTCTTAATTCGACTGTATTAAGCCCTTTGCCCTATATTGACTGATAAGATAACCATACGAGTGTCAACATGTTAAAAAATCGATTTTGTCTGTTTAGCGGTTTCAGATCTGAGTGTCTGATATTAATTTCAGTTTGATACCTCCATGCGTCTGAAATAAGTGTCTTAATAGATGTAATAACTCCTATAAGGATTTCTTGTTTTCTTTTGAGCTACTATACGCTACAAACAGATTTAAACCACGACCATGTAACAGTTCGATCCTCGCTACCTCGCTACAGCAGCATTATGTAGCAACACGTCTGACACGCGTCGCGCTGCTCCACTCCAGCCGAGCCGTGTCCTGACAACTTGGCACAGGATCACGGCTTGCACATATACCTTTATTTATTACAGTCACTGCTCTGCCAGATAGCTTCATATTAATCTACGCGGTCAATAAATCTGTAACAGAGCTACGTCTTCGCTTGGAAGATGTTTGAGAAAAACTATTATACTTACATACATAATATATTTATTAGGTAGGTAATGCAAAAGATTCCATGTATTTTTTTTTGTCAAGTTGTGCCTGTCAGGCATTTATGTACGTTGTTTTGGGAGCTATCATTAAACAAATCATAGGTCCCAAAAGAACGTAACTGGTTCTTCCCTTCATGATAATTGAACTAGGCACTCTTCTAGAATATTCGTTGATTAGCCCAGAAATTATTCGCGCAATGAAAACGACCTCTCGGAGGGAGGCGAGTATATTCCTATTGTTCTAAACGTGTTTCTGTGAGGCTGGATTTTTATTCCCATTCATCTTCCTAACCTTTGTTAGGTTTATGGGTCACTGCGACTGTAGCACTCGCTCGAATCAATTTTACTTTGGACAGAAAACGATGAGAATTTAGGGGTTAAATGCAGTGGCTATGAGCGTCTGGGGAATGCACTGCGGATAAAAATTTGAAATTTAATGCGGATTTGGGGAACGAACTGCTGATAAAAAAGAATGAAGTTGTTAATAAAAAGAATCGAAGGTTTAATTAATGTGCATGCAAAACTAGGAAGTAGAAGAGGATTTTTACGTTAACTGGACGAGTGTTTCATTTTTTCTCGCCGACTGGAAAATACGAGGAAATAAAACAGTCAATAATAAACAATACTTAATGCAAGAAAAAAAACATTTTGCGAAAATTTCAAATAATTGCTTAGAAGTTATTTATTAGTGAGCATTCACTAAAATATGATATACAGGACAATTTATAGTTAATGAAAACGTAATTTTTAATATGAAAATTGACCGATACCTACTAATTACAAAAAATAATAGAAAAGAAATTCTCGAATGCAATGAAGAAGATTTTATCAATTTTTATTATGCATTAAACGATTTAATAATGAACTGGTAAGTGACAAGTTCATTGAATATAAAAATCATTAATTATACAAAATGTTAAATTAATTGCGGGCACTTAACGATGAAAACCGTCGGGTGCTGAAACAGGTGTGGGCAAGCACATTACTTAAATTCGTTAATTGGAACGTGTAGCCCGATAAATTAGTGGCAGAAAATACCGCGCGCGCCTCGTAGACAATCCATTAGTCTCCTCTCCGGCCTCTTTATTGAAACACTAGTTATGTCTTAATTACTATTTACGATTACAATGTACGTGAAAGATACTCCTTACGTAACAATAATGAAGTCGCGTGCGGGCAATTTTTTGTGCGTGCGTGTATGATAAAACTTATTGTATTATTTTAAGAAACTAACCAACTAATGTTCTAACACGAACTTCTAACACCATCTATTTACTCTTGTTTTATGTCAGTATGTTTTGAATTTAATTATTATGCGTAAAATCTCTACAGGCGTGAATTATTCATAAAAGGAAGTTCAAAGTTATCTCTTAATCGTTAGATAGATGTCGCAACATTTAACACCTACAGTCGATATATCCGCCATCGTATCTGGAATCAAGGCTCATCGCTCTCTGTGACCGGTAATCCGATAGTCTCAGAGTCGGTTGACGCAGAGATAGACCTAGATAAGAGATCCGAAAACCCGACTCAATCTGTCTATGTCTTCCACGCGTACGACAGGTTAAGATCACTAGGATTTTATAAAAAGTAGTGTTCTGTATTCGGCATCCAATCGTAAGTTTATAAAGATTTGTTCATTTCAGAGTTTTTTTTGTAAAGAATTTATACATCTTCATGACTAAAAATATTTTTCATGTGATATTAAAAGTACCTACTAATGTGTAAAGTAGTGCAGAGTATAAATGTGTAAACATACATTTATTTATTGTTTAACCCAATTGGCATAATGTTACTGACCTTGCGATATCTCCCCGCAGCCCATCTGTTCATCAGCCGGCTGATAACAAAAAACTCATCGGAATTTATTTGTCAAATATTCACGCAAATTGCGATAACAAGATTTCGACGCGAAATTGCCAACGCTGAATTTCTGACTAACAATTTATTCGGGCTCGTTGTCAACGATTAAGGTGACAAACGCCGAAGGGACTAAACTGAGATCCAGGCCGCTGCTGTCGCTGTCTACGTCAGCGGAAGTTTGGGGGTTAAGGCAGTGTTTCTCAAAGTCTTTTTAATGCCTTTGCTAAGCACTTTTTTCATCCCATTACACTTTTTAGTGGCGATCATCTCTGTCTTCAGGGGTACCAACGCATCTGTGACCGAAAAGACCGAGACTCCTATTTATATCATACATTATTACATTATATTTATTTCATACATTATTTACGTAGGTAATTAAAGTTATTTTAATGAAATACTGAAAAAAGTAAAACTTTAATGAAATTCGCAGCGGCGGCAGCGACCTTCGAACGATTTTATTGGGTTTGCCCGCTGATTTTTCGTTCTACAGGGTTTTAAAAAACTAAAATTGAACTCGACTAATAACGTTATAACTTTATAAATGCTATGCCAGAATAGTACAATTATAGCAAAACGATAATTAAGATAGATATTTTATTTCTAAAATGGGCGGTGCGTGAAAAAGTTTGAGAACCACAAGGTCACAGAAGCCTATCACTCTTTCCATTGCCTTGTTGTAATGATTTATTGTTATTATATTATTTTAAGACAAATATAAATTATAATTTACGTATAAAGTTATTCTCCGAACGGTTTCCCCGCCTCTTAAAACGTATTGTTTATTATCCCAATAATTTTTATCTTCAAAAATACTTCTAAGGTTTTGTTCGTATTTAAACAATTAAAAATGAATGAATAGTCTTTCTTGAAACGCTCTCTTTTTATGACGAAAACTAGAGTGAAAGTATTCATTATAAGGTTAACAGGTTAGGGAACATACCCATACTATGTAACCCACCAATGCATGAGGGGCGGGGGTCTTCCAAAATACCACGCATGGACACGCGGAGGGGCGGGAGTCTTTGGTTTTAGTCACGTAGTATAAGTGTATGTTTCCTTAACTAATAAACAAACAAACGTTAACACAATTACACGCCCTCACTAGGATCCCTATGTCACGGGTGGCGTGGACAACATAAATAATACGTCACTAACACGCATGACCCGAAAACAAATATTTATCTGTTAAATTAATTGTATTTGTTGTTCCGACATTACTTTTATTATATTAAGAGGGATAGTCGCTTTAATTATAGACCTCGCCTAAGTTTCTAAATCAATATCTATGACAAGGCCGCTTGGAAATGAAATAACTTATTTTAAACCTAAAACTTTGAGCTTAAGATTAGTCTGGTTCCCTAAATAAATCGTGAGCGAGACTAAATATAGACTGAAAGGGTGAGGGAGAACTGGAGAAATTATAGTCTGTCTTTGATTGCTTTTTTTGTGACATAAATCCTTTGTGTCGACCGACCGACAGTAACTCTATATTTTTAGTTTTATAAATTCTTTCAATCTTCTGTTTTTGGCTGTGTTTTATATTGCAAGAAATGTGTTATTTTACTTTATCTTACCTCCTCCGGCACAACATAGTATATTAAAAAAATAAACAAAAAGGCTAATCCTGTTAAAACACAACGCTGCATTACTTTTGACTGTTTCATGTTATTTATACGAAAAGCGTAATCTGACAAACGTTTATGGAAAAATGGCAAAAATACGACATCGTTGTGTAGCCTGGCAATAGAGCCTTATTTATGGCACGATACAAAAACATTAACAGAACAAGTCACTTGTAGGGAATAGGCGAAGCCACAGAAGGCTCGTTCTGTAATTAATAACACTAGAGACCGCCTCTTTGCTCGAAACTCGACCGTAATTCATTTTTTCAAAGGGTAATTATCTTTTTGATGTTATGAACGTCTACATCTCACAGAGAGATGGTATAAAACAGGTACCACCTGGTCTATCTATCTGGTAACGTGATATCTACAGTGTTATTAGTACTCACGGACTAATTAATTACTATGTGTGATCCTCAGATCTTTGCAGGTTACTTACTTAAAAAAGTATGTGTTTACACTGAGACATACACCAGTATGTCTCATTACTTGGTTATGTTTTGCTCCGTGCATATTATTTATTCTTTCTACGGTTCTGTAGTAGCATATTCTTCTTTGCCCATCTGGGAGAGAGCACCACTTACACTAAACTATTGTGGGAAATGGACAAAGGTTAGAGATGGTATGAAAGATAAGTGAGTCAGTCAGCGAGGAAGTGACTACTAAAATGCAAGAATGAAAGAGAAGAACATAATTTCGTCAACACTAAATAAAATTGGGATATGGGCAGGAAAAAGATGATTTATGGACTCTGTAGTAGATTTCCGTAGCAATTTCGTAGTAGAATTTTCTCGTAGCTTACAATGTTACGTTGCTACGAAAGTCTACGGTGCGTAGAGTTTCGTAGACTCTCTACGCCGAACGGGTGTTCTTTTAATTTTTACATTGACACACATTCTCCAGGTTTTTGCGTGCAGTATTATTGTATTTTATATTATTAATATTTATTATACTTATTCACGTTTATTGAATAATGACGTTTTTTAAAATTATTTTCGTGATACATCGCTATTATCGTTACTGTCGTTTATGTAACATAATATTATTGATATTATAAAGAGCCATATAAATATTTGGAATATGGAATGTGGATAATGGAAGCAGTTATTTCATAATTTTTGGCAAAAAGGAAGTACGGAAACTTTCGATGGATATGTAGATTAATTGTTGTTTCTGCTTACAGTGAGTGAATGAACGTTTATTTATATGTAGATATTCTCGTAAAAGTCTTGTGTGGGTAAATGTCGGAAAGTTTATAGTGTATTTTGAGTAGAACTTTATATAAGTCAGTGATATAATCGCTCAAACTGTGAGGCCGTACCCACAATTGATTGTGAGCATTGTTTCGTCAGTGTAAGGTTGAAAATAATTCTTCTTTCTTTTTTATTGGTGCTTTTATTATCATTTAGTGATACCGTGAGTTTTTGTTACAGTTAAAGTTATATGAACATTTTACTATCTCATATTTTGTACTTAAATAAAACGTGTATGTGGAAATATGAAAATTTATTACACGCCTGATAAAATTACTAGAGAAGATATTGTAACATTTAATTTTTTATTTTGTTTCAGGTAATGATTTACTTCTTCATTCAACTGATTACTCTTACTGAGTAAAGACTTCTCTACTTTGAAAAGGTGAGAAGAATCCTCTATTTCAACCTATTGCAATCCACTAAAGCAGACCTCTTCGCATTACTGAAGAAGGACTAAATTCAGGAAACTACAAAAAAACCTGTCCCCTTATCTAAGCTACTTTGTTGAATGAACACTGGTATATTTTTAATGTTTACACATTTTTTTTGTTTTTTTATTCTTAAGCTATTTTATTTTTATTGTGAAGGAAAATATCGTGAAGAAACTTGCATACCGGAGAGTTCGTAAAACCCAAAATAATGTAAATTCCGCCAATCCGCACTTGGCTAGCGTGGTGGACTATGGCCTAAACCTTTTCATTCTGTGAAGAGACCCGTGTATGATTGGTTGAGATGATGATACAATGACAACAATACCTTTAAAATACATACGAGTGAATTCGCGAGTGAATCAGATCTGCGCGCATCCGGAACGTTTATCGAATTTGAAACATCCGCAGTGTGAGGGATGTTAAGGATATCAAATTTCGGATCTAGTGCCGGATATGGATATAGGAATAATATTATTTCACTTTCAGATACGGTTACGGATATTCAGTAGTTTTGAATAGTTTGATAGAAATAATAACAAACTATCCAAGACTTACGCACAGCTAGTGTCGGATTTCCCCGGCAGAAACAAAAACCTGTCATAACATTGTATCTCATTAAGGTTCCCCTCTATCCGAAACTGCTATAAAAGTTTCGAATACTTTTATAGCGTGTTCGGTTACGGTTATTTGTATTTCGGATATCCGATAGGTTCGGTTACGGTTATGGAGTATGGAGCTCATAACATCCGCAGTGTGAATGCGTCTGGTGCGAGACCCGGGGATGTTGCGTCAGCTGGTTTTTATATACTTACTGCAGTGATTCTTCATTTCTACGAGCTTTTATTTTACTTCGGGTTAAATTTGGCAAGCTGAATTAAACTACGTGCCTGAGATGAGCAAATATGTAATCATGTTTACATTGATATCTAGAAAATATTGAATTGGCGCCAAAAATACATATTACCTGTGCTCATAGTAACTTCAATTTAGCTTGTAAGCAAAATTTATTTTTTATTTGAACTTCAATGACCGCAAAAACGAATGAGGTATATGTATATGGCGAGCATAATGCTTAAAGCATTCTCTACTATGTAGCTAACCTAGGCCAAACTGATATACACGAAGGGCGGTATTATGCTATAATTATTAAATACATGAAATTACTTACAAGAACGCATTACCTTTTCTGGAAATCTTAAACCTTGCTAATGAATTACTGATCAAAACCGCAAGAAAAACTATTCAAACCTGCGATAATAGCGTTGAAACAGACAGTCGAAGAATTTGTTTATGTTGTGATTAAGCACGAATACCGCATGATACTCGTGAGATACCGCAGCACCGCCGAGACTCAGCGAAGCCCTGGCACCTCGCCAGCCGTCTGAACCAATTGATCAGGGCTCCTCGTGCTTAAGAATCTTCTTATGTTCGTGATGTCTGGATCAGTCTTGTGTTGTCTTATTATTGTAATTTGAATGCTTACAAGTCTAGGGTGAATAGGCTTTTCTAAGTTAACGCGTTTTGCCATGTATACTCCGTTCGCGTTCGATATGGTATTCGTTTTAATAGCAATTTACAGAAATGCCAGCTTTGCGCCCCTGTATTTAAGGTTCGTTGTAGATTAAGGGCGAGTGTATTATAAAATGGGGGTGATCACAGGCGTCCATGTATCTTAACAGCAAATCGTTACCGTATTTTCTAATGGTATAAATAACGTTAAAACCAGAAATATTTTATCACTCCAACACCCATTCAATCAAAACAACCTCGAGCCTATCAATCGGCTTACAATAATCTTCACAAATCTACCTACTTTATTATTAGAGTATCAGAGTAACGTGCTAAACAAAAGTTGAGTCAAACAATGAATACACAGTACATTTTCGTTTCTTTGTCACTTAATATTTGAAGACAAAGAGAGGACTTAAATATTACTTCCACGTTTTCCTATTCTGCATGCGTCCGCGGGAAAATTTAGCGGTTACACAGATCTAAGGCGGCAGCTGTGCCCTTTAATATAAGTTTATGTAGTTTGCAGTTCGCACGCTCGTGGCACGTCGTGCTCGTGGCAGGCTGGTCTTCTAACAGAACTTTTTGATGCGTCCCCATCTAAAATTTATTATTCGTCCCTTTTATTTTTCCACTTAGTTACGACTTCTCCTTGGTCCCAAGTATTTGGAATTTTGAAGAAATCGCTCCAATAAGACCGCCCATTGTTTACAATTCGTTAGTTTTGTTTTAAATGCACATAGTTACAATGAAATGTTTTTATATTGTATTTTTCGAGTGCTGTTTTATTGTATTATTTTTCGTTGGGACTTAGTTTTCACTTAATCGACTTACGAGTAAGTACTCGTTAACCATCTCGTTATCGACTCACTAATTAATTAAGTAGTTATCGTGTTCGCTAGTCAGCCGATATCTAGTCGAACGAGTGAGCCAATAACTTATTAGTTAACAAGTGAATTGACAAGCATTAGAACATGATTAATTTATAAGGTTTATTGAATTTTACATCCTTTTAAATAAACGTCTCCTTATATCGTTCCCACAATGCTTATGTCATACAAACTTACTTACATCGCTTCCTTCCTGGCCGGCAACGCGTTGATGACGTCCCTAGTGTTGCCAAGGTCCATGGGCAACGGAGATCACTTACCATCAGATGAACCTTCTGTTCATTTGCCCGATGAGGCTATAAAAATGTCTAAAACATTATTTATGATTTCATTCAGAGAGCGGCTGGTTTTATCGTGTAAATAACTTAGCGTGTAACAATAAGATTTTCTTGCCGGAGCAGTTGGTACCAAAGTTTTGGAAATAAAAGAGTTCTTGAGTACACAATTTTATTGCCTGTCTTCTTGTAAGTACACTTCGTAAAGAGACTCGATTGTCTTTCATCAGTTTTTGTGTTAATAAGCATCTGTAGAGTGACGTTACGTTCTTAGTGATCTTTTAAAAATATATTAGTGAATACCACACTCGAATCGATTTAGCTATTTCTGAGAATCTCTCTTCTAGTCGTCTCTTCATTACTGAAGGTCGTGCCTGCTCTGGTATTCCTTCAAACTTCTAATTCTACTTCTAATTCTAATTTCTGAGAATAGCGGGGACAAAATATATAAAAACCATTTTATGAGATTTATTGCCTTATAAACATAATAAATATTCCAATATTAGTATTTCTCAAATATCTTCCACGTAATAAACAGTGATCACTTACATTCAGCGAAATACAACTGCTCGTTGGTTACATTATCGATAATAGTATACTCATATGTTGTCAAAATTAAAATCGATCACACCACTATAAATTCCCCACATCCTTTCAACATATAAAAAAAACAATGTAACTCTGCGTTTACTTACAAGTGACGTGTGATCGGCCGGCTGGCGGGCCGCCAAGGAACACACTTGGAACAAACAGTTTGATCCGTGTCCGAACTGTTCAACTAACTTATGCAGACCCTCGCCCTTCAGCCCACTCCTACGCTAGACATGGCTCGCATTAATTTGATTAAAGTTTATCTAGCGGATATTTGTGTTCGACATGCGACTACTCTAGTAACAAGTGTAGTAACGCTCAGTAACTTATTGAGCGTAGATTGTAGCTACTGCGTTTGCTGAGAATGGAAACGATTCTCCACGCTAAAAACAACTTTATTATGTGTGCTCACAGTTCAATTTAGCTTGTAAGTGAAATTTACTTAAGGCATTTAAAATTTTTGTCGTCAATCTACAATGAATCTCAATCAAAGGGGCAAAGCTGGCATTTGTGTGGCCATTGAATCGAATTCCAAATCGGACGCGAACGGAGTAGAAGTTGACGTTGCGATTTTAACGTACGCGATCAAATCATCGGTATCCCTACTTGCGTCCTATGTGACAGTCTGCGACAACACGCGACGTTGTCATTGTCGCGTGTAGCATCGCGTCGTGTTGTGTAGCGTCGCGTCGTATTCGTCGCTCACGTAGGACACTGCCTTAATTACTGTTTTAGTCTCTATTTGAGTGTTCTAAGTCAGTTTCAGTTGTCATGAGCGTCGCTGGGGTGACGCTGCATGCTCATTATTTACCTCAATTCCATAAAAAAGAACACTTGTAAATACTGCAGAACTGAGTATAACAATTATAAATTACATGTGCAGCTAGTTGGCCGGAATGCCTGCCTATTTTCTGCTGTGTACCTTCGATCAATTGATACAAAGTGGCTGGCAGCCGGCCAAAGAACTTGCCCGAGAGCCTTCGCCCGTCGCTCCAGAATGGTCCCGCAGTCTTCTAACGTCATGCTGTAATTGATTTCATGGGGGTCTTGCCTTTCAGAGATACCATGGGAAATATTTACTTTTATACCGTATTCATGGTGCAAGATACGTTTCCAAAATATTTATTAACTCCATGGGTTGGGAAATTCGACCATGTTGCCTATTAATTTTAAAACTAATGACATCAGCAGAAAGGGCATAGAAGTTTGACTTTTTAGCTAAGACTCAAGAATTTCTATAGCTACAACTGAGTGAGCAGTAATTATCCACGTTACTAAAGTCTTGGTAGAAGACAAGTATCCTTATACCCTACGACACCGCTATAAAATGATTTATTAGGTATATACCAGGGCTGTGTTATTCGAAAGCGGTCGTGTTACTACATCAATCAAAGTCCAGGTGCACTGTTTGAAGACACTCTATCGGCCAGAAGCGATTAAATTGATTTTGTGCTATTCTTTGTACGTAAATATACCTTTTGTTAGTTTTCTTGACGCTAACAATATTAAATTGTAACAGAGCAGTTTTATACCTGGGCTAAATATTACCAGCGAGGAACAGAAAGAAAGAGGTGATATGAGATGTGGTGAGCGAGTGACGCGAGGTGAAGTGGTGAGGTGTAAGGAGAGGGTGATATGAGGAGCGTGTCTCCCAAAGGTTTCTGGCCATTGTGCCCACAAATGTTAGTGGTCAGCGAGCAAGCCATCTTGGACTCTCAAGTCTCGACAAATGTTTAATAAAAATATTGGAGAAGAGGCCTTCATCTTGTCAATATTGTCATAAAGTAAATAAAGTTATATGGAAGACGATGCACGAGTACTTTGTTTGCCGATATTAATTCAACTGAAGGGTGCATTTTAAGTTCCTGAAGTATTGTTGCATTTGAAGTTTAAATGCGGCCCTCACTTTATCATTGTGCCAGCGACCCTTGATCACCCAATGGTGTAATGACGGCGAAGATCTAATGACGACAGTCACCACTTAACACCAGCTCATCAACTTGTTGACGGTTATTGACATTAAAACTTATCCGGGGAAAATTAAATTACATGTTGTGGGAATTTGGTTACAATTTAACTATTATTATCAAATCGTTACTGTCAAAACAATGCCGCTCTGTTAACGGCTGTCCGATAAATTATCGAGCTTCGACTTTGCCTGCAGACTTCGGGCTTCTGTTACATGAAGTTAGAAGTTGCGAAGTTTTACATTAGCTCTACCCCACCCTATAATAGATATGAATATGTTTAGGATCGCAAATATTATCTAACTTAGGTAGAAATACATCGTTCCTTGCATCCATAGATTTAAAATATTACCAATGTATGTTAAATCTATGCTTGCACCACCTTGCATTGTCGATGTTTAAATTTGGAATAATTTTTAACTTAGACTTTTATTCTTCGGTTACTTAGAATTGGTGCAATGAAGCTCTTATGATGTGATAGTTTACGTTGATTCTAAGTATTTTTGAATTTGTAGCAGTGTACTAAATGGAGCAAAGCGCGTTGTTCGTACCGGTGGGATGTTTATGACGAAAAGTTGGGATGATATTTAATAGTTGACAGTAGATTTAATAGTACAAACGAAACGCATCTATACTTATAAAATGTTTGCTTTTAATATACTTTTAAAATGTAATGAATAATGTCATAATAAATCATATTTTGTGTTCAAATATTTATACATCCACAAAGCCGTGTAAGGGAAACTGCACATCTGTCCTTTTTATTTTTCATTAATTAATTTTCTGAACAGGGGTAAAATGCAAATCCAATATTTGACCACGACAAGAGCAGTAATTAACGTGACTAAAAGTCTGATTTATGGTCACACGGAAGCATTAATTGTATGTAATGACTTCAGTACACTGAAATGAGGGTTCTTATTCACCTGTGTTTCCTCGCTTTTGTATCATCATCATCGCAATCCCCCTGCTCTCCCACCGCTATTCCTCTCACAGACTGACTGTACTGGGCGCGTTTCATTAAGCGGCCAAAACGCCCAAAACGACACTTTTTCTACAGAAAGTTATGATCGAATGGCGGAACGCGGCCACTGACTATAGTTCACCACGCTCGCCACGAGTTAGTCGAGAATATGAAATTTCCGCGTCCCGCCCAAAAGGAATTTATTATCGCGCTCACAGTACAATAATTTAGCTTGTAAGCAAAATTGAAAATTAAAGTTTTGGAAATTAAAGAGTTCTTGAGTACACAATTTTATTGCCTGTCTTCTTGTAGGTACACTTCGTAAAGAGACTCAATTGTCTTTCATCAGTTTTTGTGTTAATAAGCATCTGTAGAGTGACGTTACGTTCTTAGTGATCTTTTAAAAATATATTATTGAATACCACACTCGAATCGATTTAGCTATTTCTGAGAATCTCTCTTCTAGTCGTCTCTTCATTACTGAAGGTCGTGCCTGCTCTGGTATTCCTTCAAACTTCTAATTCTACTTCTAATTCTAATTTCTGAGAATAGCGGGGACAAAATATATAAAAACCATTTTATGAGATTTATTGCCTTATAAACATAATAAATATTCCAATAATAGTATTTCTCAAATATCTTCCACGTAATAAACAGTGATCACTTACATTCAGCGAAATACAACTGCTCGTTGGTTACATTATCGATAATAGTATTTAATATCGAAGTCATACTCATACATATGTATATTGTCAAAATTAAAATCGATCACATCACTAGAAATTCCCTACATCCTTTCAACATATCAAAAAAAACAATGTAACTCTGCGTTTACTTACAAGTGACGTGCGATCGGCCGGCTGGCGGACCGCCAAGGAACACACTCGGAACAAACAGTTGTGATCCGTGTCCAAACTGTTCAACTAACTTATGCAGTTCAGACCCTCGCCCTTCAGCCCACTCCTATGCTAGACATGGCTCGCATTAATTTGATTAAAGTTTATCTAGCGGATATTTGTGTTCGACATGCGACTACTCTAGTAACAAGTGTAGTAACGCTCAGTAACTTATTGAGCGTAGATTGTAGCTACTGCGTTTGCTGAGAATGGAAACGCTTCTTCACGTTAAAAACAACTTTATTATGTGTGCTCACAGTTCAATTTAGCTTGTAAGTGAAATTTACTTAAGGCATTTTAAATTTTTGTCGTCAATCTACTATGAATCTCAATCAAAGGGGCAAAGCTGGCATTTGTGTGGCCATTGAATCGAATTCCAAATCGGACGCGATCGGAGTAGAAGTTGACGTTGCGATTTTAACGTACGCGATCAAATCATCGGTATCCCTACTTGCGTCCTATGTGACAGTCTGCGACAACACGCGACGTTGTCATTGTCGCGTGTAGCATCGCGTCGTGTTGTGTAGCGTCGCGTCGTATTCGTCGCTCACGTAGGACACTGCCTTAATTACTGTTTTAGTCTCTATTTGAGTGTTCTAAGTCAGTTTCAGTTGTCATGAGCGTCGCTGGGGTGACGCTGCATGCTCATTATTTACCTCAATTCCATAAAAAAGAACACTTGTAAATACTGCAGAACTGAGTATAACAATTATAAATTACATGTGCAGCTAGTTGGCCGGAATGCCTGCCTATTTTCTGCTGTGTACCTTCGATCAATTGATACAAAGTGGCTGGCAGCCGGCCAAAGAACTTGCCCGAGAGCCTTTGCCCGTCGCTCCAGATTGATCCCGCAGTCTTCTAACGTCATGCTGTAATTGATTTCATGGGGGTCTTGCCTTTCAGAGTTACCATGGGAAATATTTATGTTTATACTGAATTCATGGTGCAAGATAAGTTGCCAAAATATTTATTTAATACATGGGTTTCCGGAAATTCGACCTTGTCTTATTTTTTTAAACTAACGGCATCAGCAGAAAGGGTATAGACTTGGACTTTCCCATTATTTAATAGGATTTAATACCCTAGAATTTATCTAAGACTCAAGAATTTCTATAGCAACAACTCTTTATTTGGCCTCGGCTGAACAGTGGTCTTTCCACGTTATTAAAGTCTTTCTAGAGTATTGGTAGAAGACAAGTATCCTTATACCCTACGATACCACTATAAAATGATTTCTTATATATTCCAGGGCTATGTTATTCGAAAGCGGTCGTGTTACTACATCAATCAAAGTCCAGGTGCACTGTTTGAAGACACTCTATCGGCCAGGAGCGATTAAATTGATTTTGTGCTATTCTTTGTACGTAAATATACCTTTTGTTAGTTTTCTTGACGCTAACAATATTAAATTGTAACAGAGCAGTTTTATACCTGGGCTAAATATTACCAGCGAGGAACAGAAAGAAAGAGGTGATATGAGATGTGGTGAGCGAGTGACGCGAGGTGAAGTAGTGAGGTGTAAGGAGAGGATGATATGAGGAGTGAGTCTCCCAAAGGTTCATTGCAAAGGGCCATTGTGCCCACAAATGTTAGTGGTCAGCGAGCAAGCCATCTTGGACTCTCGACAGATGTTTAAAAAAATTAAATTAAAAATTAAAAAACCCCCCGACACAAAAATTTAAAAAGTAAAAAATAATATCTTTAAAAATAATACGTCGCGTTGGGGGACCGCTTCTAACTATTCATTATCTAAGTACGATTTTATTCATAAGTATCACTTGCTTACCTACTTAGGTCTTTTACCCAAGACTTATCATTTATCTTTTTAATTTACTTAATATTTTTTTGTGTTAAAGTTAGAAGTAAATGGAGCGGTCCCCCAACGCGACGTATTATATTTAAAGATATTATTTTTTACTTTTTAAATTTTTGTGTCGGGGGGTTTTTTAATTTTTAATTTAATTTTTTATTTTATACTTTTTGTAGGTAAAAACATTTTGGATTAAGTTATAAATATTCTCTTACTGTACGCTTTCATTTGAGACCCCACACGAATATATTTGCATACATACGGTTATTCTTCCCCGCTTTCACCCCCCACAACTATTAAACGGCTCAACCGATTTTCATCAAACATATTTTAAAATATGCGCCCGTAAGTTCCCTTTAATACAAAAAAAACTAAATTGAAATCGCTTCATCCGTTCGGGAGGTATGATGCCACAAAGAGACAGAGTGAAAATTCTTCCCCGCTTTCAACCCCAACAACTTTTAAACGGCTCAACCGATTTTCATCAAACATATCTAAAAACACGCGCCCGTAAGTCCCCTTTAATACAAAGAAAACTAAATTGAAATCGCTTCATCCGTTCGGGAGCTATGATGCCACAGACAGACAGACAGACACACAGACACACACACACACACACAGACACGTCAAACTTATAACACCCCTCTTTTTGCGTCGGGGGTTAATAAAAATATTGGAGAAGAGGCCTTCATCTTGTCAATATTGTCATTAAATAAAGTTATATGGAAGACGATGCACGAGTACTTTGTTTGCCGATATTAATTCAACTGAAGGGTGCATTTTAAGTTCCTGAAGTATTGTTGCATTTGAAGTTTAAATGCGGCCCTCACTTTATCATTGTGCCAGCGACCCTTGATCACCCAATGGTGTAATGACGGCGAAGATCTAATGACGACAGTCACCACTTAACACCAGCTCATCAACTTGTTGACGGTTATTGACATTAAAACTTATCCGGGGAAAATTAAATTACATGTTGTGGGAATTTGGTTACAATTTAACTATTATTATGAAATCGTTACTGTCAAAACAATGCCGCTCTGTTAACGGCTTTCCGATAAATTATCGAGCTTCGACTTTGCCTGCAGACTTCGGGCTTCTGTTACATGAAGTTAGAAGTTGCGAAGTTTTACATTAGCTCTACCCCACCCTATAATAGATATGAATATGTTTAGGATCGCAAATATTATCTAACTTAGGTAGAAATACATCGTTCCTTGCATCCATAGATTTAAAATATTACCAATGTATGTTAAATCTATGCTTGCACCACCTTGCATTGTCGATGTTTAAATTTGGAATAATTTTTAACTTAGACTTTTATTCTTCGGTTACTTAGAATTGGTGCAATGAAGCTCTTATGATGTGATAGTTTACGTTGATTCTAAGTATTTTTGAATTTGTAGCAGTGTACTAAATGGAGCAAAGCGCGTTGTTCGTACCGGTGGGATGTTTATGACGAAAAGTTGGGATGATATTTAATAGTTGACAGTAGATTTAATAGTACAAACGAAACGCATCTATACTTATAAAATGTTTGCTTTTAATATACTTTTAAAATGTAATGAATAATGTCATAATAAATCATATTTTGTGTTCAAATATTTATACATCCACAAAGCTGTGTAAGGGAAACTGCACATCTGTCCTTTTTATTTTTCATTAATTAATTTTCTGAACAGGGGTAAAATGCAAATCCAATATTTGACCACGACAAGAGCAGTAATTAACGTGACTAAAAGTCTGATTTATGGTCACACGGAAGCATTAATTGTATGTAATGACTTCAGTACACTGAAATGAGGGTTCTTATTCACCTGTGTTTCCTCGCTTTTGTATCATCATCATCGCAATCCCCCTGCTCTCCCACCGCTATTCCTCTCACAGACTGACTGTACTGGGCGCGTTTCATTAAGCGGCCAAAACGCCCAAAACGACACTTTTTCTACAGAAAGTTATGATCGAATGGCGGAACGCGGCCACTGACTATAGTTCACCACGCTCGCCACGAGTTAGTCGAGAATATGAAATTTCCGCGTCCCGCCCAAAAGGAATTTATTATCGCGCTCACAGTACAATAATTTAGCTTGTAAGCAAAATTGACTTATGGCATTTTAGGTTTTCGCTGTCTATCTACAATGTAACTTCCTCGCGATGTTTTCCTTCACTAAAGTAATGCAATTCGTTGCTTATAAGTCATTATCGAAGGATCATAAGATTTCCCCAATATAGAACCCTTCAAGGTTCGGGAGTATCAACGATCAGGTCGTTGTGCTTATACTCTTACACATAAAATTTTTTTTCATGTGCCTATTAGATGCTATGTATTTAAATTTAAAATAAACCTGTATTCGAAAAAAATGTTTTTTACATCACCGACTGCCGTATGTCAACAAAGTAAGGTTGTAGAGAGGAAATCTTTGCCTTGTTTCACACTTTCCGACCGAGACGGCGACTGAATAAAAAATTAGTTCATAAATAACTCATGAGAGACTTACTTTAAAGCTATTCAACGCTTAATGTTTCCGTGTGATAAAAATTACACATTGGTTTCTTAGCGAAACCAAAGTGTAATTCAATTGAATTTACTATTTTATCAACGACTTCACCTATCATATTTTTTTAATTATTAACTCAATTATCTTTTTATATTCGCTTGTAGTCCTATTTAAAGAGACTAATCTGACGAGTAGTTTTTGAGTTATCCGTAATAATGTGTATTTAGTTGACTTAAACTACGTTGATAACGTTCTATTTTATTACTTGTCGATGTTGAAGTGGGGATTTTGTTAATTCTCTCTTCTGCTCATTTACCGGTCACTACTGGACGTCCTCTCTTCACTTCAAAAGACTTCTTTACAAAATGTGTCAATGTTAAGTATCTCATTTTTGGAACATTTTTTTAATGTTCCGCTTTTATTGGTCATAGCGTAGTGTTACTATAGCCTAAACCCTAAAGCCGTGCTCGATAAATATACCTACTATATATCACAAAAAGAATATTTAAATTTCAGCCAGTAGTTCCGAGATTAGCCTGATCAAGCAAACAAGCAAACTTTCCAGCTATAAAATTCCTATAAAAGTGTAGATTAACCAAAAATACCCACGATCATTATAAATCTCAACAACAGCTATAGCTATAAGGAGATATATTAAAATGTATTCATATATTTTCCAGTGTCTCACCTGTTACATAATTCAATAGCGTCACCGTCATTCATGGCGTCAGGGATTGTCTGTTCATAAAAGTTCTTTGGCATATTAAAATTCCCGCTTTTATTTTTTTGTTTTTTTACCTTTGATTGGTAACGAGGTCATATTTTATGATGAATGAATAATGATTTCAGATTTACGATGGAAAGCGTTTTATTTTGTTTTTAATGGACTCTTTTGACTCTTGGGAGCATTATCACACTGAAAGGGATTTTCAACGGCTTTTAGGGCTGCGTATATTAAATTAGGGTTGAAAAATTAAGATGTTGCGTTATTCATCGCGTGTTTGTCTACATTATATACATGACGGGCTCGATGGCGCAATTAGTAGTGACCCTACCATGCACGCCAAGAGTCGTGGGTTCGATTCCCGCTCAGGACAAACATTTATGTGATGAACATTTGTGTTTGTTCTGTGTCTGGGTGTAATATATGTATTTAAGTATTATATTTGTGTTTCCTCTGTTGCCTGACATCCGTAACACAAGTGCTTAGCTACTTACCACGGGTCAGGTCAATGTATGAGGTGTTGTGTGAATTTATTTATTTATTATTATTTATTATATGTATTTCTCCTAACATTAGACAGTAGATTGTTCAAATACCTGTTGCATCCATAAAGCTGATCATATTATTTCGTTGTCGCCCGACAGCGTGCAAAAATGCATCCTTTGGTTTATTGCACTGGTACCTACCTTCGATCAACAATACCAAAGATGTCTGGTCAGTGCTTAAAAGCCGCCAACTGAAATTGGGACTCATACGAGTAGTGCGCATGTAGTTTTTTATACTTTAAACACACCCAACGTTAACACACATCACAATAATCTTTTTAGAACTGAACCTTTCCGAGAGTCCATTTTGCAATTAGCTGTTTAAATTTTTTCAACACGTTGCAACTTAGAACATCTATTCAACTCATAATTAACACGGCCCTTATAACAAACATAAGAATGTTTGAAACAGGTTGAGGCCAAGTACCAACTCCAAGAGAGTACCAAAATATGCCTACCTCTTTACAATTCGACTTCATTACAGCAATTTCTACACTCCATAAAATCCTTCACTTCGTCGTAAAACTGCCAAAATGAAGGTCTTAATGAGACTGCTTATATTCTGCGCGTAAAAATTATGAATACTTATATTATGTGCTCATGCTCATAAACAAACTTAATTAAAGAAATTTAAGCCAGTATTAGGTTGGGCCTACGAAATGGAATCAAATCTTTTCTCTTTCTTTTAAAAATATTACTTCTTGGAGCCATTACATTAAAACCCGGTGAATGATTGAATTTGCACATAGAGTTTCGTACCGCCTAGTGATATTACAATTTACATCTGATCGAAAAGAAGATGTATGGAGAAAAATCACATTTTTAAGGTTACTTTATTTGAGAATCACTTTGTGATTCACTACGGTAAAACGCATTCGGTGCATTTTCCTAGATGCCTAACTATTTCCATCCAAGATATAGTCTGGTAAGAGACATACCCAGAAGAAAACCCTAATAATTGGATAACATTTTACAATTAAAGCGACTGACTTCAAAATCGATCACTAGAGGTAACTCAAAAATTACCCGTCAGATGTCGTTAGATAGGGAGCCAATGACAAGCAACAGCTTTCACTTAAAAAAAGATTTAAAATCGGTTAATTCAATAAAAAGTTATGACGCCACACACATTAAAAAAAATACAATCGAATTGAGAACGTCCTTCTTTTTTAAAGACGGTTTAAAAGATTAAAAACGATAAAACTTTAGACCACATATTGTAGATTCAATATACGGCATGCAGCTCTAGCTAATCCTGAGGACGATAAATTTTACGGATGTCATATTAGTCTCATGTAGCAAGCCAGCACCTGTGACCTGGCTGAATGCTTCGGCTAAGCCTTTTAAAGAAATGGCTATTTCAATCCTACTAGAACATTGCAAGAATAATAAAATAAATTGTGAATTGTGTGTGATTTAGTATGATAAGTCAGTAAATTTAATATTGTTCCGTAAAACAATCTCATAAAAAACAATGCTTGTCAAAAAAAACTCGACTTGGTTGGGGCACTGCCGTGCCCCCAGATAGCTAATGTAGCTTCTGTGAACGACCAGATATAGGTATGGTAAATGGCAATTAGTCGTTCACTATTATTCATGTCATTGGGTAATTGGTGTAGTCTTCGGCGATACTAATACAATATACATTCATCATCATACCATTGAATGCAGATGTTAAATCTGCTTATTTTTTCTTTACTTTTATTTTCTTAATATGTATTTGGAGATAGGTGACATTATTTAAAAAAAACTGAATTTATAGTATAATTACTATAAGGTAGTTGCCCTACAGCCGGCGAGTAGCGAGTAACTATCGGCTATTATCTCGCTCAAGAATCGCACAGAGGAATGTCATACATTCCGTGTATACAAACGGAATGTCATATCTCTGTACGATTCTGGTGCCAGAAGATGGCCGACAGTCGCTCCCAAACTCGCCGGCAGTGAGACAACTGCCTGAAGTTATCGATTTTATTTTTTCTTTCTCACAAACACCCCCTTTTTAGATACTTGATGAGACGAAACGAATACGCTTCAATATACTACGTTATATGTATATAAACGACCTATTCATGTGTATTCTTTATTCTTCACGAATATTCGTCTGTTGTCGGCTCGGTGTTCGGTATTTTGCCACGGATCAAAGGATTATTCGTCTGTATTCGTGTGGGGAATTAACATATTCCTCATTGTTCATTTGACTCGTGAACTTTCGCAAGACCGTAAATTTTCTACAATAAATTGATTCGATAAAAATAATTCATTGTGACAAATATAACGAATTAAATATGAAAGTAAGTAAATATTTTGCGAGTTCATACACATTAAACAGATATAAAAATATGACATCCGTGTTAAAAAGTTCTATGATCTCTGAGCAAAGGCGTGTTTATACACGTAAACGATTAGTGTGTAGTTAAGGTAGGAAATGGATGTATTTGTATGATAATTATTCAGCGAGAAATATACGAATAAACCGTGGGTTAAATATAAACTAAAAAGATTCTGGGATTTTCGAAATACGTACAGGAACATAATAATTGAATACTCCGACAACTTAAAAAAAAGCTAACAAAATATTTACGGCCATCATTCCGCTCATTCGTTCGTGCCGTACAATGAATGCGTTCACTCGTTCACAGGTCGTTTGTTTTTTAAACGAACTTTTTAAACTATTGCGCGGAATAATTCTTTAAATCCGCTACGTTTTTCATCGTATTCGAAATTCGAAAAGTGGAGTAATGCTTTGCTTTTATGATTTAAACTTTTAATGTGAAAACAATTGTGATAAAACATTATCATTATTGTGTGTAGACATTTCAAGATAAAATGTACACAGCTCGCCGAAATATTAAAAATATTTTTTGAAATGGCGCTGGTTCGCAGCTAATGACTAGAATTTCTACAGATCTTTGATAAAGCGAATTGTACTCGCAGACTTGTGGGCAAACGAATGCCCTAGTTCAGTTAACATTTCTGAAATATGACGTAACTAGTAAAATAAGTTTTCTCGGTGGTAATGAGCACGGAGTTGAAATAAACTGCACCGAAAATAAACTTGTGTAAAAATGTAACGTTACTTCGGCTATTTTCCAGGAAAAGCTTAAAATAACATTTACTTAGTTGCGTTTTTTGTTTAAATTGTCAGCAATTTCCACTATGTAAAAGGTAGAGTATGTTCCAATTCTTATATTTATTTAGGGCACAATTATTTTTAATGGATAGTGTACCAAACGAACATGCAGCGCCACCCTTTTGCTGACGTCCGTGACAACAGCTGTGTCCTAGACAGAACATTGGTTGGTTTGTCAGTAAGTTGGGGGCTGTAGCAGGGGTTGTAAGTTAGTTACCTTACCAATTAGTACTTACATATTAATTAGAGGTTATTCTGATTGGGTCACACACGTGTTTCTTTGAGGACTAAGATGTTCGCCTCCATAAAAGTGTACCTGGGAACGTCTCGCGAGGGACAAAGTTAGTCCAGTAAAATAAGTTTTAATAAAATTCTCGTGTCACAATGTTAGTAACCTTACTCCTCCGAAACGGCTTTACCGATTTTTACCAAATTTTATATGAATATTCAGTAGGTCTGAGAATCGGTTACTATCTATTTTTCATACCCCTAAGTGATAAGGCTTGTTGTCGGCTAGTATTCTATAATCTTAAAAATCGGACATGTTAAAAGAAGTTAAATCTTCACAGAAATATAACAAACAGTGACTTATATTCGAATATAATTTATTTTCAATCGACTTGCCACATTAGCGATGTTCACAAAGATAAATAGGTATGAATTTTCATTGCAAGAATTTTTGTTTTTACTATAGAGAAGTATGTAGTAAGTTTGGGGAAATATGTTGGTCAAACTTCAGGGTTCCGTTCTTAAATTGGTTGACAAACTTTATTTAATTATAAAGTTTCTTTCGCGTTTCCCGTCGGGAACTTACTGTGAAATATTATTTTCATAAGTGGACGAGCCAAGGCGTTGTTCTTCGGTGCGGTATATTTATTAGATAATTTTATAACACGTCCTAACATGAATAATTTTGGGGATTTTTTCGGGTGTTCCGGGAGTAGGGTTAACATTCCTTAATATTTTTCGGCATTTGTTACGCTTCCGGCTGAATTTGGAATTTTTAATAACGACCCTTCGTTGATGAAAAGAATAATAAATGTTATATTTTATTTGTGGCTACATAAATAGATTTTAGCAAACATAAATTTGGACGCCCGCAAACATAAAAAGAGGGAATATGTTTGTTTTCCCTTACCTTCCTTACTTTTGAGTGGTAATTTGTCGCTGTCGGGTTTTTTTTAAAATCTATACTAATAATATAAAACGAAAGAGTTTGTTTGTTTGAACGCGCTAATCTCAGGAACTTCTTGATTTGAATTTTTTTTATTATTATTTTTTTGTTGAATGGTAAATTTATTGAGGAAGGATATAAGCTATAAAACATCACGCTACGATGAAACAGAGCGGAGCAACAAGTTTCCCGAAGCGAAGCGAAGACGTCTACTTAGGCACTTCTCACACAACGCTATTAATGAGCTACGCGACTGCAACGCAATCCAAAATTCGTATGTATCTGAAACTTGTCACTCACAGGAGACGCGTCTACGATGCGACCTTTGTCAGTCAAAAATAGCGTTGTGTAAGAAGTGCCTTAATATACGTCGCAGCACGGCGTCTGCGGGGTCAGCTAGTTAATTACATTTGCCTACCTATATTAGATATATTGTAGCATTTGACGACACACTCAAGAGTACGTTAAAGAAATACGTTCTTGTCATGTAGAAATATAAAACAGATACGTGAAAGATCCAAATCTGCCTGCTAGAAGGCTGAATATATTATATAACAACGTAACGAAATCAGTGCCAAATAAAATAGCTCGCTACTACAAAAATTCTGCAGTGTTTGTGCCAAGTTGCTTACAAACCATATCACATAGCCGCATCTTTTATTTCGCCTTATATTTTGTCAGACTAAATCATAGCGCGGGTATTGTATAGTAACTACACTTCGTTCGCGTTCGATACCTATAGAATTCGTTTTAATGGCTATCCACAATGATACCAGCTTTGCGCCCGTATGATTAAAGTTCATTATAGATTGAGGGCGAGAATTTAAAATGCCTAAAAGTTAGGTTACCTACAAGTAAAATTGAACTGTGAGCTCACATAATAAATTTGTTTTCAGTGGAAAGTGACAATTTCATACCCAGCGACTCAAGTATAGCTGGCTTATTATCTGACAGCTGGGTTGACCGTTAGGTCGTCCTCACACAACACTATTTTCAAGAGCCTCTTTCTCCATGCGTCGCTCGTGAGTCGACGCCTATATTTACCAAGTTCCGCACATGAGGCGACGACATCGCGTGCCTGTCAGTGAACAGTGTCAATGTGTCGACGAACTGTGGATTGCGAAGGAGGCGCGTAGCTTATAAATTGCGTAATATGAAAAGGGCCTTATCCCGGTTACCCACACGCAGTCAACTTGGGTGTTACAGTGCCACAAACTTATCTGGCCCGGTGGCCAAAATTGAAACTAATGCAAATGTTATACAGTTTTCAGACAAAGACATGCTCGATTCACACATATCAGTGAAGTCACCGTTCCGTCACAGTACCGGCAAATCTTTCATACATTCTCGGCATTGTCAGCACTGACACTTCACTGACAATGCCGAGAATGTATGAAATGCCGGTACTGTGACGGAACGGTGACTTCACTGATATGTGTGAATCGAGCATAAGACAACAGCGCCCTCCTTACCGGGTCAGATAAGTTTGTGGCACTGCACTGTACTGTTGTCCAAGATCAATGGTAACTATTTACAGTCTAGTAGCTCGTTTGCCCGTTCGTCGGTGAACTAAAAATATCAAATCGTCGCCGGTCAAGGAATGAGCGACTCGCTTATTGCGAAAGTTACGAACTTCCTTACCGGCCAAATGATATTACAGTATTACCTGACCACAATAATTAGGCGCATGTCAGATAGCAGTCACGCGGGCCCCCCACCCCGCTCTAGCCCCGCGCGTCCCCTAGTGAGGCGCAGTCGTGTACAATTGTACATTAAGGTCATTTAGACTAGGCTGATGTGAACTTCGTTTTCCGAGATGTTTGCGCAGGTACAGTAACTGACCAAGTACAGGTGGTAGGGCCTAGAGCTCACCCGGGGAAGTACCACCGCCCGCCACGGTACTTTGTACCATTCCTACCGTGTAATAATTGTTTTAAGAACAATTGTGTTCCAGATAGGAAGGTGTGGTACCGGTTACACTTTTTAGAGGCGACCATCTCAGTCCTCAGGGGTAGCAACGCATGTGTGACCGAATTAGAACGAGACTCATTGAGTCTAGTTCTGGGTCGGTCACAGTTGTTATGGGCGGCAGCGGAAGGTGGTGCTGCATGCTCGTTTGCTATCTTAATTCCATAAAAAAAATTGTACCTCCATTAAACATTCACCATGGTACTTTTGGTACTACTGCAGAATGTACTACGTATTCCCATCCCTATTTCCAATGACGTCTTAACTGACATGCGCCTAATTATCGTGGTCGGCTAGTATGTCTGCAAATTTATAACTTTTTTAATACCAGAAATTCAAATGAAATTGACACTCGCAGTTTTATTACTAGTCGACCGTGAATTTCTGATACTAACAACTTTATAATTTAAAAGCAAAAAAAGACAAAAAATCCAGATGATTTTCCACAATATCAACAGTATTCAACAGTAAAAGGATTCAAAAATAAATCATGTTTTTTTTTATTCTTAAGATTTAAAATTTTCTTTCTGAAATCATAATGTTCTTTTTGATATTTTTGATAAACTTCAAAAGTGCTGAACGGATTTGCATGCGGTTTTCAGCAATTGCTAGGATTGTTTTCACGGCCGAGATGCGGTGGCGAAAAAACGGTGCACTAAATAGGTACTTATCGTGAGTACCTGTCTATTTTCTACTACTACTCCTACTACTACCGTGAGTACCCGTATCATAATAGAATGTGAAAAATTATCAAAGTAATAGGTATTGTAATTTAACTTCGAATTTACTTCCCATCGCTCCTACCACCTAATTTATATCAATTCTGTTAGTGTAAATTATCTGTATTTTAGGGTAAATATGTAAATCACGGCAATGCTGTTGAAAGCACAAACTTCGTACTTTCCCCGCTTGCTTGCCAGATCTTATCAGCATTCGGTCGCATTGCAGGGGCTGCGTAAACCCAGCTTAGATGTAGCATTTACTCTATTACATTACACGCATTATATACGCGTATCTTTAAACTCATATAGGTATCTGATGTTTATGAACCCAAAACAAATACATTTTGTATTTTTTGATTTTTTGTGTGTCTGTGGGTTTTTTCGCGATTTTCACCAATACGTTTATCGTGATAAGTGTTATTTCAATCAATTTTTAAATAAAAATGTAATGTAAAAAATGCTACTAAACCACTGGTTTCCCAAAGCGAAGCGAAGGCGGGTTTGCTAGTAATAAATAAATAATGCTACATATTCAATGCCCCAGTTAGGATTTACTAATACATTGGTGCCATAGACAAACACAAAAATAAGAACACACACCAGTGTCTAAGTGCATTGAGTTCTGGGGGCACGGTCGTGTCCTCGCCAAGACGAGCTAATAAATCTTTTTATAAACTCGGATAACGTTATGCTAGTACATGTTAGTACTTCATTTTAACAGCAACGATTGTCTCAAAGCAAAAACATCGCTCATTAACTTTTGTTCATTATGTTACACAGCCGTTTTAACGTGAAAGATAAAAGTTTGGACAAAGGTCTTATTTAGGGCTTTATTCCGGAAATGGACGGCAATGAATTGGGCAGTTTTTTCTTTATTAAAAAATGGACTGTAATGAATTCGGCATTTTTTTCCTTATTATAATTATTATTTTACTTAGTGCCTGACTAAAATCCAATGTAATGTATAGCAAGAGCTTTACATTATAAATGCAGCATGTCATTTATTTAAACATTAATGAGTTTAAACATAGGTAGTAAAGATAAAAATAAACTACAAGCTATAGGGCCAGAATTGGCTATGAAAAGTACAGTAATAATTAATTGAGGCATAAAGTTCAACGGGCACACGGGTTAACTACAGGGTGAGAACTCACAGGAGGAAAGCCGTTTATATTAACGGCGTTTATTGAAAAAGACCGCGTACGTACTAATACGAGTATTAGCACAGAGATAATGCTGTAGTTTTAGTTATCAACTTCGTGCTTGACTACCCAACTAGTGGTAAGTAGCGAGGTAGTCATTATCGATTTAAATGCCAATGAAGTATAGGTATAATGTCAAAACATAAAAATAATGGTCCGAGAGCTGGCACCTTATTTTGGGTACGTATTTGAGGCAAGCTGAAAACTTGTCACATAGCTCTCCTGTCATACCCCAACACTGTAGTGCAGACCTGGCTGGTCAGTAGTGGGGCTAAACCGACCACATTTTTTTTTCATAAAAATGTATTTTCGGCAATATGAGATTGTTATATGTTGCGTTTTTGTGTTATCTGTGCTTGTCGATTGAAGTCGGTTATTTTTTGTAAAAAGTTATTATTGACTCACGGGCCCGAAACTCATTACAAGTAGTTTGCGAGCCAGTCGGCCGTAATATGGGATGTCGTGCTCTAATTAAAGTATGTGTATTGTTGATGTTGTACGTAATAGGAGACTGACTCGAAAAACGAAATGTCATTGTTTATGTTTACCACTAGTATGTGCGCCGCGGCTTCGCCCGATTGAAATAAAAATGTCAAAGCACCTGTAGGAAACGTGGGGAAAATTAAACGCGCTATAAAAGAATCGAATGGTGGACTGACAACGCCGGCCATCTATATACCTTCTTTACTTTAATAAGAATCAGAAATATAAGTAAATTTCAGGGTTATGATATTTTACGAAAATATTGTTTCACTTACACTCCTCTTTTAATTTCCAGGATTCATAATATCCTATGTTATTTCGCATGGTCAACTCTTATTGTGTCGCGAGGAAGAGAGGGGTGTAATCACAAGTAAGTATAGAGATATTAATATTAAACAGAATAGTTGAGCCATTTCTAAAAGTCCATTTTGTGTAATTGGTTACACACGTATTTGGCTATAATGCCTTAAAGCAGGGTCAAAATTAATTTTCAGCGATAGCAGCATTTTGGCGCATTGCGTCCTGCAACACAAAGATAGTGGTGATATAGATGATTTTTAACCGACTTCAAAAAAGAAGGAGGTTCTCAATTCGACCGTATATATGCTTTTTTTTTTATGTTTGTTCAGCGATTTTTTCGTCGTTTATGGGCCGATTTTGATAATTCTTTTTTTGTTGTAAAGTAGATATGCGCAGTGGGGTCCTTTTAAAAGAATCACCAGGATCTGATGATGGCATCTCGGAGAAATCGAGGGCAACTTTCGAAAATTGTAGGGACGACTAGTGTATTTGTTAATGTTTTCATAAGTACATGAAAGCGCTACAATTTCATGAAGGTCTGGAGTCGATCTGATGAAGCCGAAAGTCAGTCGAGGGAACTCCTCAACGATTTACTGTAGTTATCTAGTGTTTGCGCTTGATTAATTTGTAGTGACGAGAACTTTACACCTACATGTCGAATTAAGCGCCATCTGGCGAGTAGTTTTTGAGTTATCTCTGTTTATCGAGGTTGAAGTCGGTTATTTTTTTTGTAAAAAGCAATAATTATCCTATTATGTATGGTACATAATAAATCGTCTTACAACATTTGTATTATAATAATATTATTTTTCCATTTTATGTATAGAAGACATTTTATACTTAGAAATAATAAAATAACCGTTACCGATATCGTTATTTTTAGAATTGACTTTTACCTACTACATTTCTTATCTACCTAGAACATTTAATAAGCGTGTAGGTGATACCCTTACACACCTTACACGCTATTTTACTCTGTTGTATAAATATTTTTAATGTTCGGACATGTGGATAACTTACAATTATAATACATAAATACTCAGATTATAGAACCAAATAAATATTATGTAATTGTCCATTTAATTTTCATTTATGAGTAAGATGGGATATAAGAACTGGGCGTTATATTTAATTACTCCGTGTACTATGAAGTAAATATAAACCATAAATAAACTTTTCTATATAACCACGTAAGCGTGTTATTTAGGTTTAGCGTTCATAAGTACCTTAATAATACCATCAAACGATAACTGGGCAGTAGTTTTGCGTGAAATCGTGTAATCCTTTGAAACGATACCACAAAGCCACTACGAAGTTAGAGCAGTGCGCCGCAGTTTAACTACTTAAAGGGTCGACGAGAATATGGAATTGCTGTGCCCCGCTAAAAACAAATTTATTACCTTTTCTCACAGTTCAATTTAGTCCGTAAACAAAATTTACTTAAGGCACTTCTCACACAACGCTATTTGCAAGCGACTCGGATCTTGTCAATGTATGAAAGCGACGCGTCTACGATGCGACTCCTGTCAGTGAGAAGTGTCAGATACAGCGAATTTTGGATTGCGTTACAGTCGCGTAGCTAATAAATAGCGTAGTGTGAGAAGTGCCTAAGACATTTAAAATTTTCGTCGTCAATCTACAATGAACCTTAATTACAGGAGCGGAAAGCTGGGATATGTGTGGATTGCTATTTTAACGAATTCCATAACAAATGCGAACGTTGTATGTGGCCGATGCCAACAAAACCTAAACAGCTGATCCCGATAGATTTGCACATCGTCTGCCAAAACAAACTCATAGGATTAGCATGCATTTCATTTGCAACCAGTTAACGACGCCGCCGCAATAAGGTCGAATATTGATGGCGCGGGAACGGGGAATAATTGCCAATTACGCCGATTAATTGGTAGATAAAATAAGTAAACACGTCTTGTTAATGGACACAAAAAGTTTGAACGCAAAACTTTTAACAAAAACCGATTAATAAAAAGACCATCATCGACTAAGTCGAAGTCAATTGAATACGCATTTTTAGACATACCTTAATTATTACTCGTCAGATGACGCTCAAATTTAAATGGCACCACGGAACAAGAATCAGCTTTCGAATATAAAAAGTCTGAAAGATACATCAAAATATTAAAAATCTGTTCACGTACAAAAACTCAATCGAATTGAGAACCTCCTCCTTTATTGAAGTCGGTTAAAAAATTAAAAATTAATATAAATGGACATGCTGGACCCTTGTTATTGGTTATAGAGATCACGAATATCAGTACCTCAAAGTAACCATTGTAGTAGCAGGCTTCATTTGTCCGCACAGTCCCCGGAGGCCAAGTTGCACAAAGTGCCATTTAAAACTTTGCACATTATTTTTTTCACACTCGACTTCCTTCGCTGACTCAACTCGCTTCAAACACCGCGCCGTCGGCAATTTAAGTTTTTTTGTAACAATAACTTCATTAAAATGAGTAAACTTTTTTTCTTTTTTTATGATTTAAATACTTTCCACCGTTGGCTATTATGGCTATCCGCGAAAACTAGGAGGTGTATGTATATACGTACCTATATTGACACTACGCTATCAAATATATTTTGTTGGGGTTAATAAATAATCTAACAGATGCATCTAGGGGTTGAAAAGATCTTGCATGTATTTTCCTCAGTCTCCTTGCATTAGAAAAATAGCTGAAAACAAACTTATTTTAGTCTATAAATATTTGACTATAAAGAAGTCCGACCAAGCCACTGTAGTAAGCTATAAAAACCTCATTAGTCTGCCTTTTTACGGGTCGGAGTTTAAAAAACCTTATGATATTGGAGTACACAAAGCTATAAAATTACATTGTTAATTGCAAGTCTAAAGCTAGTATCCAAAAGTACATAAAATATGGTATAAAAAGAACATTTTATTAATCTGAACGTCAGCGGCTAATGACATAATAAGTAGTCCGAAGCTAAATAGAAAGTTGGGAAATTCTCCTAAAGTCCGACTTTACAACTTCCTCGGCGCATGATACCACATTAAGGCCAGTTACTTATAATGATCTTGCAGTTCCCCTTTGTGGTAAAAATTCGTTTAAGTGATCTCTTTGAGATGGTCCATTCTCGGCAATTTAATATGGCGTTCGACGGCGCTTTGTGGATAGCCTCGGTTTTGACTTCATTTATAACGAGTTTAATACCGCCTGAAAACTTACATGAAAGTTCTTTAATTGTAAGAGACTTCAATTAATTGATGACAATTCATAAATGATCGACAAAGTTAAATTAATGCACTGTCGTAATAAACGCATCAAAAAAGCTTGTATTTTCTGAATATATAAATAATATATAAATAGGTAAAATCTTGGAAAACAATCAGATGTTTAAAATGATTATTTGCACGTTAAGCTAAGTCAATAAGATAAATCGGCAACCTGCGGACTGATAAACTTCTGAATCATGTTCTATCTTGTAGTTCCCAGAAAAGGCACTGGAGTAGCGTGGTGATACACCTTATGAATAGTTATATGCCTTACCACCTGTAAGGCTTGATTGATGGCAGAGTTTTGTGTACTAATACAATTCTAGTTTGTAATGAATATCGATCAGTATCGCCATCTTGAATTTTGCACGCGAACCGTCTTCAGATTCATAAATAGTAGATTAATATCGAACGGTGACGCAATCATATTTCAATGGATCGTTATGTCTTTGATATAATGTTCCACTTGCTCTATAAAGTAAAATATCTTGGAAATTCATTTAGGTAAATTACTAAACATTTTCTAGGAGATTATTAAAATACAACTTACAAATTTATTTGTGTTTTGTATCTAAATCAATTTATAGTTTTGCGGACGAAGTCTAAACAAAATTAAGCGTGGAATAAACAAAGAGTTTATGTTTTTTTGGACAAAGACTTAACAAAGTAGCGAAAAGTTCAGAACTCGTCTCCATTGTTACTATAATCCGGGTAAGAAACGTCAGCTGCAGTCACAAAGTTCTCAAACCATTACCTTTAATAAACGGAACGGAAAAGAAAACGTAAAATTTGAAGACAACACATCTCAGAAGTTATTCCTGGAACGTACGGCGCGGAGTTTTATGAGTGGATGTCAATTTATTCAAGAAATTGAAGTCTTTTCTCCTGTTTTCACTAAGCTGGGTTTGTTTCAATAATAGGAAAATCTGAACTTATCCGATTCAGGTGTAATTTTTCAATATTCGATTTTCTTTTTGTTTTTTCTGTTCAATAACACGCGTTGAAATACGCATTACTTTATTTGACTAAGTAAAAACTCCATTCGTTTATATCTAACGTACCTACACGTACGCAAATGGTAATGAAAAGGTTGTTAGTAAATAAACGCATTTTTTAGGTTACTTCCACGGGAAATCCCTTTGCTATCCAATTTTTTTTTGTAATAGCGGCCATAGTAATAGGCATTCTATGAAAATTCCAGATATTTACCTACCTATTTCTGTTTAAGTACCTACAGTTAGATAGTGATAGACAAACATATGGAAGGCATATTAGTCCCATATTTTAGAAATGTGGGCCTAAAACGTGCAATATTTCTTCATGTGTTAGTTATATAGTGAAGATATATACCTAAATAAAATCTGTGACTAAAAAGTAATTTTGTCACTGTAACAGTTAAAGCTTATCGTCCGATATCATAACTTTGTTATGAGATTCTTGTTATCCGTGGCTCGAGGCTTATGAAAGGAGCCAACGTGTTCGCAAGATTACTCTGGCAACGACAAAGACGCTTTTTGTGTGCAGTAATGTGGACCTAATGACATGGGTGGCAGCAGGTAAACTCGCCTGACATAGTTGATTTTAGTCATAACCTTCGTAAGAAAGAATAATAAGTATTTACAATAAAAACTTTAAACAGGCATATTATGTTGGTAATTGCATTATGATTATTACCAAATAGGTATTTTCATATTAAACTCCACATCGAATTATGTTCCGTTGTGGAATGTGGAATGACATGTGGGCACAGATAACCGCGCATTTCATTACGACAAAACAGTTATAGCGTTAAATTTTCTACTGGAAAAGAGTCATTTTAATCGTTTACTGGAACGCGCCTTAAGACTAATCAGAAATTCGGCGTTATAAAATCCATTAAGTATATCAAAGTGTTATTTCACATTGACAAGACGTCATGCTACTTCGTATCAAAAGCCTGGTAGCACAGGAATAAAAAGACGACGGTTAGCTACTTCTGTTGCAGTGCACTTATTGAATTTAATAAGAATTATTCAATGAACAGATGGAATATCGGAAAGGGTAGTAAACCTATCACATACAACCTAACAGTTCAATCAGAAAGTGCGTAATTCGTACCACACTTTAAAAAGTCCGCATAATAGTCAAAGGATATTGCCTTGGCGCCAGCGAGTGGCCAACGCTGCCAATAACCCATCAATTGCTCATTAACCAGTGACGTGTTACCGATGGAGTGTCAAGTGGACGGAAGTTCACGTTGTTATTGAATGGTTGATTGCTTGCTCGCAATCAATCGATTATTCCTCCCATTGACCACTCTTTAGACTGTAATGGAATGGAATATCCATTTACCATCCCGTCGTAGATGGTCTATTATTGGAACTTCGTCCAGAAATCTATTTGCGTTATTAGATATTTGTAGACACGTTTGGAGATTTGTCTGTTGAAATTTCGTCGTGAAATTGTGTTCTACTTTTTCAACTTTGATTATTTATCACAACTATTTTACTATATGCAATGATAGTTCAGAGTCGTAGGTTCGATTTCTATCATAACCGCAATTTGAATGATAAGTGAAAATGGTTTGAGTGCATTTACTTGTCTTAATGTCCGTCCATAACAACCACGCTACAGGACATCGCGCTACAGGACGAGTGTTTCGCGTTATTTACATTGACTACATTTATAGTACATTATGATACAAGTGTGCGAAGTTGGTCATTACAGTCGAGGCGGTATTGAGCCCGAGCCGCAAGGCGAGGGCTGTAATAGAGCCAAGACTGTAATGAACAAAGCACACGCGTATCATACGACGTTTTTCAACACACTTGCGAGGAAAAAAACAATTAGGTATCGACATTTTTCAGTCACAAATCAGCAAATTATAAACGAACAAATGTTTGCACAAAATGGCGCGGTTTATTTTTTCGCGCGCCGTATCTTTGGTTGAATAACTTTGCGCGCGCAGGTTAAGTCCAAGGCACCGAACATTCAGCCACAATATATTAAACTAAATAATTATGTATTTCTAATAAGAATTTACGGTAATTAATGATTTGAAATATTGTATTTTTTAAATGCTTTAATAGATAATTAGATGAAGTATAATCTTATCTTATCAGATTTTGACTAAGTACAACAAGTTTATTTATTTACAAAATAACAAATCTTTTGGTAACAACCTCTTTACGGATATTAAAAAAAAAGTGGAATAAGAAAAACACTAGTGCGGTAATGAAAAGTAAAACGCACTAGTGTGTAATAAACCGCATTCCGGGCGTAAGACTAAAGAAAAAATATCAACTTTACGAGCGAGTGTGTTGAAAAAGATATTTATACACTTCACTTAAATACGCATTAGTACCTAGTACATAAATGTACATCTAAAAGAATCATGGCAAGTTTCATACATTGAATTGTACAAAAAAAAATTAAAAACTCGAGAGCCTGGAATGAGTTGTAATATTTATTTCTTATTTTTATCAACACTTGTATACATATAAAATATTTTTAAACCTCGGGGTTATATAATCAAAAATGATATAATTTTCTTCACATTCTTGCCATTATAAAAATACGCCATTTGTACGCTAACTGTCAAAGTGACATAAGAAATGATAATAATGACATGACAATCATAATCAAAACCAATCAAAACGCTCGCAGCCAATGACAATGTGACATGTGACAATGTCAATGTCTACGACACAGAGTAAGTAATTGTTCCAACAGATCACAAATCAATCGAAATCACAGATTAAACGCTGATATAACAAGACAGAATCTACTTCATAATGTTCGTCCAGAAATGGTAAACTATGTAAATAAGAAAATGATTTTAGAATCCCCGGGTTTTAAAAATATTTTGAATGGTTCAGGATAATACTTGAAGTCTAATTAAACAATTACAAGTTATTTCAAATTCTCGAGAATTATTTTTTTTTATGTACAAAATCTGCCATGATTCTTTTCACATCGCAACACACTTCTTAATTAAATAACCTCAGAAAAATAGGTTTGCGTTGCATATAATTTCTTGTATATGTGTTGTCGTATATAAGTTGCTTTTGTTAAAATTATTTTTTCAATACACCCACTAATGTTCTATGGCCTACGAACTACAAACCCACCTTTCTTACCCATTAAAATTTTAACAAACATAGGCCAGTCGTAACAACACCACGAGTATGCATTCACTTTTATGTCCCTAACAACTGTTTCAGCGAGCTCGTTAACCGCGCTCGTTCTTATTAGGATAATGACAGTTGACCAACTTATCGGCCACCAACACAACGTATAACTTTAGCCAGACCAACACATTAACAACTGCTCTACTCACACACATAGCCTCGCCCGCGTTAGACAAAGCTAGCACGAGTCTGCACGAGCCATTATGTACTGGATTACACGAAACGTGCACTTATATACGATGCACGGGCCACAAACCGCGGACTCATAAACTTTACCTACAAGTTGCTTGTTCAAATACTCCGAAACATGTGTTGCCGCTTTTGCCTTCGCTACAAACGCTTTGTAGCTGAATTTGCGGTGTAAAGAGATATATAGAACATATATCTAGAGACAGATTTATCCATTTATTTCGCTATGCGCTTATGATCATAAGTACAGCATCAGTAATTAATTCGAAGACATCGCCACGAATATGCGACGTTGTATCCTATTAACAACTATAGGTGCTTAATGGTGTAAATTGGTAATGTCCTTGCCAATCGAAGGCCCTGGTTTCTGTTGAATACAATGCCTTCGACATCAGCAACGGCTTATACATATCTGTGTCTCATAATAAAGGCACAGTTAAAGTTCAGTACTCCAAAAAAATGTATCTTCTCTTTTGCGAGTTCGGTCAAGTCTAAACGGTTATTAAGTTGCAAACGTATGGATATTGTCCGAATGAACTATAATCTTTTTATATAGTTCCAATGGCTCGTGAAGGGACGTATTCTACGGGCGTAGGCGTTACTGCCCTAAGGCTGTCTCTCCTTTAGGTGGGGTCGGACAGGATATTTCATAAGTCACGCGGGAAATCTAGAGTTTGCTCATAACGCTGAGATAGATATTTTGTAACGTACAAGGTTTATTTTTGGGTTCTGGGTATTTCTGATGTGCCTTTTTGTATCTGAGTCTGCAGTCATGTTGCGTATAAGGTTAGATTTACTGAGATTTGTGCAGACTTGGGATAATTAGTAGTGCAGGCGTCCAGATTTGAATCTCACGACCTCTAATTTTCGAAAATCATGTATTAGAAATTAATTGACATTTTTGAGAAAGAAAATATGATCATACATGCACTACACATCTGAGTGTTCTTCATTATGTTCTTAGAGGTGTGTGAGGTCTGCTAATCCGCTCTTGGCCAGTGTGATAGATATCTTCAGTGATAGATAGATACCTCTTCGCGTTGTAAGCTGAGGCCATCAGTGGGACAATTATGAGTAGCGAAGACTGTATTGATAACTAGCAATAATAAACAAATTCCTTTCACTAAATACCTTCTCGGCGTATAGCGGTCTCATATCCAAACACCTTAGCGCCCGCAGTTGCTTAACTTTGTGATCACTTATAATCGACGCAAGCAGCCGGACTATAAGCACTTTAACTCTTACTTCTACGGATTACACTTTAATGACGATAAACTAACTCGCTGTTTCTAAACAGGTCCGTCAGCGAACGATGAAAGCCATTTAATATTAGCGCTACAAGCCCACTTTACTATATGAACGGCTACGTTTAAATTCTAATGAAAATCCTTTGTCCTATAGCAGCTCTCTTGTTTACTAGACGAACGCCGCATTCGCTTTGTGCCATTAGGAAACTAGTTAGTGATACGATATGAGAGATATAGTGGTAGTATATTGCGTTACAAAATATGTCGTGCCGAATGAAGAGTTTTATGGAATTACTAGTTTACCCGGCAAACGTTGTTTTGCCATATAAATTATTTCTAGTGTAGACAAAAATACAAGATGATAGCAAAAGAACAAGCAAGTTACATTAGATCTTTCTGATGACATTCATCGGTAGACATAATGGTCATAATTAAGCCGTGTTACAAGCTATTAAATTAATTTACTACATACGTTTTTTTTTGCTTGGAGGAAATAGTTAGCGCTCGATGGCATAATAAGGAAGCTACTTAAGTATATCTTCAGTAAGTATTTATTATCCATCATCGTCATCGTCAATGCCTGCAATACTGTGAAGCGAATGTGTGATGTATGTTTAAATGATTATTAATATGACATTTTAATTTATTTTTACTTTTAATTTATTTTTACTTTTGACATTTACTTTTGACTTTTTAAATTTATTTTGTTTTTTATTTTTAATTTTTATTTTTACGATTGACATGTATAATTTATTCAGTTTAATTTATTCCTGATTAATGTTTTTGACTATTTGCAATGTTTATTTTAGTTATTATAATGAATTTTATTATTGTTAATTATAATTATTTTGTACATTTGATATTTGATGATAATCGAGATACCTGTGTCAATGTTTCATATCATAATTAGTGTAATTGGTGAAGGCCGTACTAATTATAAGATTAAATAAATAAATAAAATAAAATCGTTAATTAGTCTTAATTTCTGGGAACCCATTAAAATCACAGAACTTGTAATTAACGTAAACATACGGTGTATCTCAGGTCAAGTTTCGTGATGATTGAAGACCTGGATTGACTTAATGTTATATTAATTGTAACGAAATTTTGTATCGAAGTTTATTATGCAGTGTATATTCCGGTGATGATGGAAGCTCGAAAATGAAATGTATAAGATTTTGGCGTGACGGAAAGAGGAACATATGGGGGCTAAGCCCAAGCATATGTAGATGCGCGCTTATTGGTCAATCAACTATATTAATTGCAGCCAATAGAGTATTGGCTTTCAGATCAAGTAAGCCAGCTTTTATGTGAGATATGTCAGATGTTCAAGTCACAGAATTAAAGTGCAACAATATACTTTCGTTCTAATCGAGTGTTCCACGACAGTCGCCCATTTTTGTAATGAAATGTAATTTTGAATTCTATTATTTCTGCCATCACGAAGAAAATTTAAAAGCGTACTTAACACCAGTCGTAGGCCCTTGCTTACCAGACTGATTTATTTGTGAAAATTTAGTTAAAATATCTCAGATTCCGTATTTCGCTTTACGCGCCGCTGATTTTATCTAAACAACGCCTTACAATGAGGTAGAACGGCATTGAACCGTCTTCGCGCCTCGGAACAATGACTGCGCGCTAAAATTAAAAATTACAAAGAAAAGGCTCTTTAGCATTAAATTTGTGTAAGAAAAAGACATGAATTTCTAGGGGAAAGATAACGCTGTGTTTTTACGTTATTAGTGTTATTACCTTTGTTAATTTTGTTTATTGAATAAAACATTTGAATATAAACAATTAAGTTCAGAGGTGAAGTAATAAGTTTCGTCTGTGAAATAATTGTATTTGCTTTTGACGTGACAACGTCTTATAATTCGATATAGCCGGCTGCACGCACGAAAAACATGACGTCATACGGCGTTACCGTTACCTCGCTCTGAGGCGTCCCATGTAAAGCTTGAAGTGCAAGCGAGAGCGCGGAACGAGCGACAAAGAAGCACAATCGGCCTTTGCGTTCGGCAGCTTGATTACTTTGGAGGTAGATATTTTGGTAATGTATCCAATTATTACTTTGTTATTGACTTCTGGGACTATTTATAAATTTTAAATGTTACCTTTTTTAATGTTTCCTGTATTCCTTCTTTATTTTTATTGATAAATTTCTGTAACTTTAAATACGATTTCATGACGTTTGTTTACTTTGATGACATTATTTGTCAATCATTCCATCAGTATTTTCTTAAGACGTTGTCACGTTCAACTATCGTCAGTAAACCGACTTTACAGACAACCAGTATTAATTAGTCTCTTTACAGTTGATGAACTTAAATCACTATGCCGACCATATTTTAGTTTTGTTAGCGGTATATTCTGGCCTGGTATGTACTAGGCATAAATATGTTTGTACCTACTCGTAGGTTACGAATTGTATGAAGTACTTTCTTTTTTAATTTACTCTAGAGTCTTTCTTGAATTAAAAACATGCAACTTGAAAGCTCAATTGAAAATATCAGTTAATGCTCACGATACGCATCATGAAGCTGGTCATTTTTTTATAAATTGCCGACAAATAAACATAATATATCTCCTGTTTATGGAACTACTGCATTAATTTAATGTACAATCATCAAAAATACAAACCTGTACTTATACCTAACTACGTTCAGTCATCGTTTTTCATTTTGAAAGTTTTTACTTATCGCAATATTATTTAAGAAATAAAATGCGTGGTGTGAAGACAAGAAAAAAATACTCTTAGTCACAATAGTGTGACAAACTGGTTTGAACACGAGTCAGGAATCAAATGAACAGACAATCCGCCTGATATAGTGGTCACTGTCGCGTGGACATCAGTAATGATAAGACATTTGGGGTAGCTTGCTAGTCCAGAAAGAAGAGAAAAAGAGAAGAGAGGAAAAAAAAGAAAAACTTGTGTATTGGTTTGTGTCATGTCCTTTTGAAAAAAATTGCCTCGATGTTTTATGGCACCGAACGTCGATATGATGATAAAATGTTATGATCGCATCATGCGTGAAATTAAAGAGTTACTGCCAACATTATGAACCAATATCCATTTATTGCGCACAGTAAACGCCTTCTCTCAAAGGTACGAGGATTAATTAACTAGCTGCAGTAGATACAGTGTAGTTGTGTATATTTATCCCCTTCTTTATTCACTTAAGGCCGTAATGGGATAAAATGTAGTCTTCTAATCATAAACTAACTGCCAAATCATCTTCGTACATACCTAGTTATTCATTTCAAACTTTATTCACCATCATTTTGTACTAAAGCCGATTTAAAAGCATTGTTTTAACTTCTTCAGCCAGTGTGAATAAAATGATATATTAAAGTTATTCAGAGCTGCTTGAGCTACGTCATTAACAGACGTTTATATTATTTTCACGCAAATGATTTTCTCTTATTCCTTAAGTAAATGTTAAATGAGCTTTGAGAAATTAACAAAATGCGATAATCAACGAAAGTTTTGAGATAAGTGTTTGTAACCGTTGTTCCACCTGAATGTATTAAACTATATGCGATAAATACTGAAACGCAAGGCCGGGACTAGAATGAACGAGAATGTTCCTGTATGAGAAGTAAATTGAACAAAGTTCAACAATTATAATATTTTTCTGAAGCAAAAGGCTAAACGCAAAACCTTAATAAAACGTCTTAAATGTAAGATAGCTAAATCATTAACTTTCTATTTCATTTCTTTATTTGTTTAATGTATGTATCGTAGCAATGTTTTGGATTAACGTACCTATTAAGCAGTAAGCGTTATTATTAAAATGTGGAAAGTTGTTATTCCAAGGATTGGTTCAGTTGATCTGGCCAAGAAATGTTCGTGGTATTCTTACCTCACTCGCTTGTAGCATAACGTTTGTAGTGCAACAACATATAAAAGGAAATTAATTGTGTTGAGTGATGAAGTTCGGGAAGTTGGCGCTTAAACATTTTAATGAAGTCTATATTTAAACGATTTATGAATGTTCAAACTTTATGATGAGATTTACGATTATATATCAATCGTTAACTAAATCGAGTACCGACTTTGAACAATTAAAAGTTTGGTAATGTTACCTAGGTATGTTAAAGCATTGGAAGTATGTTAGACAAACCCAATTAGAATTTTGACAGAGTCGCGTCGCGATGTAAAGTACCGGTACTTAACAAAGCTACTGACAACTTTCGCTAACTGATTATATGTAAGGCTTATATTTTAATCGCGATCACTTTTTTACACTGTAAGAGTGTTTGCACGGAAGTGTGATTCGTGTAGATTTCCTAGGAGCAAGTGATATTTTATGAGGAGAGAATTTATATGGATATAACTATGGATGGACGAAGGGAAAGAGGACCGCTAAAGAAACGATACAAAGGATTTGAGGGATTATATGAAAGGGTAAACAGTGTAGAAGTGACAGCTCACGGGGAAAAATGGAAGAGAAGAACATATTGTGATGACCCCAAATAAAATGGTAAATGACATGGAGATGATGAAATAATACTAATTTCTCATATAAGTAGATAATTTTTATTAGACTTGCAAAGGTACTGCATACAGGAAAACACTCACCTCACCCTTTCAAGAATACAGCCCACTTAGCTATCACTATTACACTATTGAGATCACGTGGGCACTCTCCAACTCGTTGGACAGATCTTATTAAAACTGTGACACATTCCAACATCAACGATTGCTCTCACTCCGCAAAACATAGAGCTACATGGCGCAACATCACAAAAACAGCTGCGATACGAGAATCGACATAGACATGACCACGACCACTCTGTCAAGAGTGCCCGACTAAGAAGATTCTAGGTATACATAAACCAAATGGAATTCCAACCCAATCGACACTGAATTTCAAACAATTTCAGCATATTACACAGACTGCACAGCGAAAATGAATCATATCAAATATCTTTCATCCATAATGGGTACGTAAATTATCTCGATTTGTGAGATGGCACGTAAGAAAATTGAGCAAACGTGCAGAAATCCTACAAAAGATATTTAGATTTGAACATTTACTGGATCACAAGTGCTGATCCTTGCAAAGTGGATACGATTTGTAAATAGGAGTGACAAATTAGTATGATGTTCCGCAACTATTATTGTTGACTACAACAGAGTATTGTCTATATATATTTGACTAGCTGCAGCTCAATGGCCCACCAATGAGCACGGGTGTCTCCTTATTATCAAGGAGGCCTAGAGCATACTCCACCACGGTGCTCGACGTACGGGAGGGTTAGTGGCCAACACAGTATCGGAAGATTTCATGCCGCCCGGAGGCCTCCGACTTAGTTTAACGACTGCTATATGCCGATAACAACCAGGACCGATAGCTTTACGTGCCTCCCGAAGCACGGAAGCCTCATGATATTTTGCCCTTAGCGGTCAGGCAACGATCCAACGACCGCGCCCGCAGTTCCATAACTTTATCGACCACTTCGGATCTATGCAAGCCGCCGGGCTATGAGCGCTTCACTTGTCCAAAATTATAAACTATATATCTATAGTATAGCAGAAATGGGCCAAATGTAATAATTTTTAGTACTAATTAGTGCCTCCAGATCCATATCGTCGAAAACGCTCTCACTACTTTTTGTCGAATGACACTCGTGGAGGCACTCCCAGGTCTCCAGATGTAATTTTAATCTAAAATCATGACTACATTAACTAATACAGCTAATACGAGTAGATTAGTAAATAAACAATGCTATAACACTGACTTTAACTAAAACATAACACAGTTCTCTCTCATAAGACCGCGTTTTGATACCACAGGAATACACATTTGATTCAAACTGAATGGACTACAAAATTAATTTCACGTACATACGCCAGAAATATAGGCCAGAGTGGAAATTGCGATGGGTTTAACTTGGTTATGAAGGCCTGACGCGAACGAGAATGCGCCGGAAACGTGTATAACAGCTGCATTTGTTATAAGGGTCAAAGCACACAATCGATATAATGACTGTGGTAGGTAAACTTAACGTGACCATTTTGTGTTTTGCTTAAAACGGGACATTAAATTTTTTCGTCAATTTTCATCGGGATTTGTAAACATATACACTACACCTGTATTAGTGGTAACGCGCAATACCATTTTGCACGCTTCCCCTCGTCGCTAAAAATATTTTATAAATTTAAGCGAAAATTAAACACGGTTTTAAGGGTGCAAACGAATATATCTCCGCTAATACCGCAAGGTAATAATCGGAATAACGACAAAACTTGACTCGGCCCACAAATTCTCTATTTAAAAATTACGGGACATTGTTGCGTCTCCGGGCTATCGCTCGAGACATTGAGAGAGACAACCGGAAAACGGGACTATCCTGTTTAACACAGGACGTCTGGTCACGTTAGGCAGTATACGGTCTACTCGGTAGCTTTCAATTTAGGTATAACTTTGAACACTTTAGGTACACAGGGTTCCTATTACGTTTGTTTAACCTAACCTAATCCAATTTATTGAAGTGAAACTTGTTAGTGGGCTTATCAGATGTTTGTAAGGATGTGTGTGTGTGTGTTTGTTACTCTTTCACTTAAAAGCTACTACGGATTTTCAGAAAACTTTGCAGTAATATAGCTTAAACATCGGAATAACATAGAATAGTTAAAATTTGTAGAGATTTTTATTATTATTTATTCATAATAATAAAACGATAACTGTCAAGTAAGTCGGAAAAAATCAGCCTTCTCAGAGATATTTTGTACTAAGGGAACTGGATCTCATAAATAAGCGAAGCGAGGGCGGGTTTACTAGTAAATAGTGAAACAACTCTTTTTTCATCTATACCTATCTAAATCGTAAATTAACAACGTAGTTAATGTTGGTACCAAAATGCCTTAATAACCTAAATTAATCTTCATTGCACGTTGCATCGATATTTATTCACTAAAAGCATTGTTGAGAGTATTTGAATTAATGACGAAGCCATTAGGAACAAAAAGCAATCCGAGTTGGCCAGGAGTGCACCCGCCTGGGGGCAGACTAATTTGTTCTCGGATGCTACGTTTGATTGGAATTGCACCAATGGCCGACCACACTCGTTCGTCGGTCATATAATGCCCTGGATTATGAAAGTCCAAGCCTTTGAATATCCATTGAAATTGTTGGACATTCGCCTCTTCTAATTTGCTCAAATTTTACCAGTCTCCAGCTTCAGAATCTGGTAAATAACTGCTGTTTGTTCAGGCTTATTCTGTTCGTTGGTTTCTTCTATCCTCCTTTACTTAATTTAGTCTTTACTTAATTTCAAAAGTAGTCTTTACTTAATTTCAAAAGTCCCTTTTCCTTTTTTCCGACTTCCTTCGAAGTGCCATAGAACACTTCGACTACTGTTTACATCATTTGGAAATTCGTTAATTTCGTATATTGTGAACATTATTATGTCGGATCAGTCTAGTCGTAATCAAAACACTTTATTTCTATTTCGTAATGTATACGAAGAACGTGACACCTATGAAACATCAACGTTATCGCAAATCGCAACCTAACGTTTCCACTGCTGGGCACGGATCTCTTCTCAGAATAAGATAGTTAAGTCCATAGTCCACCGCCCGAGAATTGTGGATTGGCGGACTTTACACATTCTGAGAACATATGGAAAGCACTTGAAGCACTTAAGTACACACTCAGGTACTGTGATTGATAACCCACGCGAGTTTTCTGTACCGATAAAGGTGATAAAGATTTCAGTTTCTGATACGCATATAAATTTTGGAAAATTAGAGCTACGTAGTTATTTATGTCTAACCCATTAACATCCAGTGCTTTTGAATGAATAATGTCAGATGTTAAAATATCGTGTGAATTCACACACCTAAAGCGTGCAACAAAACAATCCACCGAAGTGAATACGCACAAACAGTCGCCGTGACAGTGGATGCGAGCATTAATCAAGAAATAATTGTTTGTGGTTCAATGAATACCGCTTCCAGCCTTTGTACCTTTGAAATATGATCTCTTGTAGGATTACTCAATTTTCACGACACTCGCTGGGTGACTGAACACGTTAATGAATGCTGTTATTAACTTTGATTTATATCTATCGTGAGTTATTGTTGCCATGCTTTGAAAGGTTTCTGATTTGATTCGTTATATGGAGTATATTTTCTAACGTTTCAATATCTTGGGTTATTTCGTAATCAAGCCGGCTCACTCCCCGCTAAATACAAATATATTACGAGTGTCTACCTGCAAAACGAGGGGGAACTGCTAGGCCAGGGCAGATATTCGTGTGACTGATAGGTACATTTTTGTTGACGGGTCGTGTGTTTTATTGTATTCTTTATTTATTTACGCTTTATTAAACCTTTAAAACTAAGTGGTACATATAGTGGACTAATTGCTTAACGCATTCTCTACCAGCCGACCTTTGGTTTATACAGAACATTGAATGAGGGAACGAATATAATTCTATTGAAAAAGAATACACAAAAACAAAATGATGAAATAAGTAATAGTAATATGTTATTTGTATTTTACTTGTCAAAATTATGACTCCTAATATGGAGGTGTGAATGTTAGTGTTTATTCCGTGGTTTATTCCTTGGTTTATTTAGTTACACTTTCTTCTTCACCCAACTCCGAGACAACATCTCGAGTGAGAAGCCAACTTCTGTTTTACCTTTGAAGTGAGTTGGAAATTGAGTTAAAAGCAGGATTAGACTCGTACAGGGCACGTAACTCAATTTACGCCTCGCCGTAAATCAGAGCGCGACGATGAAATCGACGTAATTCAACACGTAAATCAGACGGGCGAACGAATGAAATTGTAAAAAGGATATAAATGTATATAGCTAGGTGTGGTTGACTGGGTGATAGGCCTATCGCTTCGGTTCAGAGTTTATTGACTTTGACTGGAACGATCTTCATAAAACGCTCCCCTAAGTCTTTACGTTTAACTCCCGTACTTATTCGTTTAAATGGCATTTGAAATTCATATTCTGTGCCGTATTTGGACGGCCTAGAATATTTTTTCCGATCTCAGGTCGACCAGGGTGTCACTAGGGAGGGTAGGCGCCACCTCTTAAGCTTCCACCACACACTTCCACATCCACACAATACTGCCGGAAATTGAACAGGAGACTATTAACAAGTAATTATGTACTACCAGGAAAGGAAGAGTTTTTACGTTACAGTCAACTAACTCTATTGGCCTATCGTAAATTTTTTAGTAGATAGCTAATTTATGGACCAAAAATGTTTTTGTTGAAACTGGTTGAATGGCAACGTTGAAGTAAGTTCCCTTTTATTTGGCTCGTTGCCAAGCACTCGTCGATTTTCTCTTCGTCTGATACTCTTATGACATACCACAGCATAGCTGTTAACAATTGGTCCACCACCTTTGATAGTTAAGTGTATTATCTGTAGCAATATTGTCATTGATTTGGTATAAAATATCTGTACTGTCTGTGGTGCTGCCCTCTCTCTTTCTCTCGCTGGTCAGACGGAGCGACCATATTTTTGCTGTAAGATACTAATACTAAATACTAAAGACGTGTGTAAAATAATTACAAGACTAAATATAATAGTGCCCTCAAACCAAAATAAGTGTTCTTATTTCAACTCCATCGTCGACTATTACATTAAGAAGTTAAAGATCGTCTAGCCATAGTTTTATTTCGGCTATAACAATTATAAAAAACATTAGTTAACAGCCCTTGTTTTCACGACCATGTCTTTTACGTTCAAAATCGTAAGTTTAATGGTTTTATCAGATATTCAAACACTTATTGCAGTGCAAAGCACTGCGTAATTTTTCAGTGCACGTTCCGTTCCTCGTTCCCTGTTTTCATCACATATATGTCTCATCAGACAACCGCCTATATCAGTTGGCCAACTGGAAGATTTTGTTAGGCTGTGACCATACATGTTTTATTCGGGATCAATATTAAATTAGACACGACCTTTTTCGGCTCAAATACTCTGGAAAGTAAATAATATAGATAGGATACGGACAAGGGTAATCATTATCTTTTATCCAGCCTTCGCTATCGAGAAAAAGATCTGATAAATTAAATAGAATCTTGACGACCGTTTCAGTAGTTTCAGTAGATTATTTTGTATTTCGCGTAACGACTGCCTAAGAGCAACGCTATTTTCTGGGCCTCTGTGTACGTTTAATATAATCCTACTCTTATATTGTCAGAGTCGATTTTAGTTTCTTACGTCGATAGTTTCGGCTGTGCGTTGTCTGGCAGTCACTCAGTAACGGAAGAGTTTTAAATACGTTCTTTTTGCTATTACCACTTTTTCGCAAAGGTGTTTCATCATATTTATATCATTGAAAACACACGGTGGAAGAAAGTCCTCAGCGATATTTGGAGCCTTGCGTCCTTCGAGTCCGTCCTCCTGACATAAATATCCAGATAAGACGCAAAATGTCTTGTGACGAGAATGTCTTGAGACGCAATGTGTCTAAAAAATTATAATTTATTCTTGGTCTTCACCAAGAATGAATTATAATTTTTTAACTGGCGACGTGCTTGCTACATTTTAATTATAAAAGGAGATTCATGGCACATTTATCTAGTCATATTATTAATACAATATCTTGGTAAACCAGACTGTTGCAAAGTAACGTTCACATAAAAATCAATAACGCGGCAAAATGTTCATTTAATGCAAGCTGTCGTCTCGCAACAGAGAAATTTGGTTGGGTGCTTTAAACAGGGTAACCAAGCTGAAATTACGGGCATAGTATGATTAGACAATGTAGGTAAGATTGACACAAAAACATTACAACGTTAATGGAGATAAGAAACGGATCATGTAGGTAGGATAGATATGTAATGTGTCTGCATTATTTATTGGAGTAATGTCTACGTTATATTTTTAAATATACTAACCGAATTACTAATAAGGACGAAGTTTAGTTAGCAAATATTTAACAATTTTAGAAGTTCTAAAAAGAGGGTAGAGGAAATATTATACTGCGTCATCTCATTAAATTGATGTTAAATTTTATTGGAATCCTTCAATAAATCGCCTAGGAAAAACAACTAAGTAACTAAGTGTTATGGAGTTAATATCGATTTCAAATTCCGCCTCATTACAAAAAATAATACGGTAAAATTTCTTTCACAAAAAATACTTTGCAGTGATGCGTTGCTCTGCTTATATAAATGTCATATAAGAAAATTATAACATACACGTATAATATTACGGAATATCCTGAAAACTCAACACAGTGTGGTAACTGTACTAGTGTGTTTGGATTTAATAATCTGTGAGCGCTTGATGGCTTGATACTCCACACGAGTCCCGTCTTGTTTCACTTATAGTTCGGGCAGGGACCTTGTTATGTCTTATACTTACCAGTATATTGCTACAATACTTTGTACTAATAGTTTTGACGTAAGTAAAAGTAATAACTGTGATATTGATAAAGTTTTGACCTTGTTTATTCGGTAGTTCGTTCGTCGTATTTTTGTTATAATTAATGCGGTATTATTGAGACTATACGTAGTCTCTGAGATTATGATAATGTATGTAAATATAATGTACATAATGTTTTAAATGGTCACTTGGTAATAAGAACATGTAATTTGGCCAAAATATTAACGTATCTATACCTAAAACAAAAGCATAATAGGTCCGTTGCATTTTTGCAAATATCTAGTTCTACAGTGGAAACCCAATTAATATGTTCTTGCGACTTAAATTTATGTTTTAAACTGATGAAACTTTCAAACGTTTGCAATTTATTGCACTTAATAATTTTATATTTAATTAAACACAAAATACCTAATACACCAATATGTTCCAAGTTTTAATCGAGGCGTCAAAAAAAAGGTATAAATACCTAGTCTGTAAGCCGATTTGTTAAAAATCAGAGTCCGTTTTATTAAGTACACATTTCAACATTCAAATTGCTCCCTCGAGTATTTAGTGACTTGTTGTATTGCAAAAGATGAAGCAGTAAAGCAGCAAGAGACGAAATAAAGCTAAAAAATACAATTTCTAACCATTTTACCTTGCACGTTTCTCTGTGTTTATCAAGGCTGCGCACACTGACGCCTCACTGATAGAGATTAAAGACCTAAGCCGTGGTGAGTGATGAATAACGGGCGGATACCGTAACACGCTCGCTCAACCGCTCAACGCCGGCGATAAGACGCGCCGTTTACAGTAATGTGTAACATTTTTCAGGCACGCTGATTAATGTTGCGAGCCCTAAACTGTCAGTGGCACTCGCCATCGCGATTCATTACACCCGATGTTTCGCCAAGTTGGAAAACCCGTTTGATTAACCCTTTCAGTGTTTGCATTGAGCGATGATGAACGAGGTTGTGTTTAGTTACGAGCCAACTGCCCGAAAAGTGCCAGGTAAAATACATAATGTAAGTTTCGGTATAGTAATTTTTCAAAAGTGTTTTGGTAACGCACTTTAGCACATCTACACACTACTTCTTACTTGAACGCGCATTATCAAAATACACCATTAAAAAGTCTAAGTGTGTGGTTAACTGTCTATCTTTCTTCTCTTCTTTCTAAACGTACAAGGCATCGGTAAGACTTCTCTATTACGGATACGTGCCTTTTGGCACACGCGCAAATCGTATGAGCGTTGACGCGCTTCTACGAGGGGCGGCTGATAAGTTCGCGGCCTAAGGTACTTAGCGATTACTAATCACCGCATAACTTATGTCACTAGTAGTAGCACTCTCTGACAGTATATAGAGCCATAATTTTTTTTGTTGTGATCATTAATAGCTATTCTATCCAACAACAAACACCGCCATGTCGACTGAACATGACAAGTCGCGTATTTTCGAGCATCGCGCTGTGATTAAGTTCCTCACAAAGAAAGAAAATACGCCGAAAGGATTTTTTTAAGAGATGTTATCGGTTTTTGTAGAATCTGGACCTTCATATACGATGGTCAAAAAGTGGGTTCGTTTATTTCAACAGGGATGAGAGCCCTATGAACACGACCCCCGACCGGGTCGACCTGTAACGGCAGTGACTGCAGAAAATATTCAAAAAGTAGAGAAATTAGTACTGGACGATCAAATAATTAAATTGTAGCAAATAGTAGAGGAGTTATAGGTCACTATAAAAATAATCAGAGAAAATTTACATCAACATTTTTATATGAAAAAAATTGTGAGCGTTGGTTACCGCGAACGCTCACACCACTCGACAAGCAGCGGCGACTCGCGACTTGTAACAAGTTTTTAGAATTGGCCAAGGACAATCTGGATGAAATTTGTCACCAAATAGTAACCGTTGTCTAAACATGAATACATCAGTATGATCCAGAATTGATACAAGTGTCTAATCTATACTTATAATAAATCTTTAGAGAGGTCAATTCTGTACATTAAATATATTTCCAAAATAACTATCAGGGGGTGATTAGGGATCGATACTGATGCCAAAAATGCAATCAGTAAAATTTTTGTCTGTCTGTCTGTCTGTCTGTCTGTCTGTCTGTCGGATGTATAACCGTTATAGAAACAAAAACTACTCGACGGATTTTAACGAAACTTGGTACAATTATTTTTCATACTCCCGCGCTGGTTATAGTATACTTTTCATCACGCTACAATCAATAGGAGCAGAGCAGTGAAGGGAAATGTTGGGGAAACGGGAGAAGTTACTCCATTTTTTAAGCTTCCGTCGCGTGTGCAACCTTAATGGTTAAAGCTACACAGAAATCATGTATGACGGAAATGTTCTCCTTAAAATTATATAAAAAATATTCCACGACAGCATATGTCTATCTTTTATGGTTGACTCACAATAACACGTGTAACTCCCGATAGCTTAGCAGTTCGAAGCTTTCTGATTAAGTATACCTATATTTTATCTAATCTTACGCTTATGACACTTAAGTGGGTGAAATAAAGGGGTGAAGTTTAAACGAAATTCACGCGGGCGAAGCCGCTGGCAAAAGCTAGTCAATGGATAAAAATGGAGAAAGAGCGCCGAAGAAATTCAAAGTGGAAAAGTCGGCGTCTAAGATTATGGCGGCCATTTTTTGGGATAGCGAGGGAATTTAATTGATTGTCTATTTACCTAAAGAAACTAGAATAAATAGTCAGTACTATGCTAATTTATTGGCTTAATCACCGGAGGCTGTAGTGCAGAAGAGACGAGGAAAGTTGGCGCCCGGTGTGCTGTTTTTGCAAGACATTGCGCCAGTTCACACCGCTCGGGTTGCACGCCCTTAAAGACACAGGATTTTCAGAAATCGACCACCCACCCTATAGTTCAGGTGTGACTCCTAGGAACTTTTTTCTTTTTTCAAAATTAAAAAAGGAGTTCAGGGGCCGAAGATTTTTTGACGATAGTGAGATGAGGGCGGCCGTAAAAAGTCATTTTAACGAGGAAGACAAATCATTTTTTTTTTTCAACGGTTTAAAAGCATTATATGCAAGATGTGAAGAATGCATTTCACTTCAGGGTGACTATATTGATAAATAAAAATTATATAACCGAACTTTTCTTTCATTAATTTCTTTTATTTTAATTTCTTTCTTTCATTTCAGAAGAAACCTTTATTCAAAGAATTTAATTAAACGTTTCCCTTTCTCAATTTTATTAAATCCTACTTAATATTATAAATGCGAAAGTTTGTAAGGATGTATGTGTGTGTGTGTGTGTGTGTGTGTTTGTTGCTCTTTCACGCAAAAACTACTGAACGGATTTTCATGAAACTTTGCAGTAATATAGCTTAGACATCGGAATAACATAATTTGTTACAATTTATAGAGATTTTTGAAGGGACTGGTTTCCCGAAGCGAAGCGAGGGCGGATTTACTAGTCACTACATAGTATAAAACAAAGTCGCTATTTTTGTCTGTTTGTTTGTCTGTATGCTTAAATCTTTAAAATTACGCAACGGATTTTGATGCGGTTTTTTGTAATAGGTAGAGTGATTCAAGAGGAAGGTTTTTATGTATAATACATGCATATATTCCCACGAGAACGGGATCCACGCGGGTGAAACCGCGGCCGGGCCGCTAGTTGATTATAAATGTAAAGAATTGTACCATGTATGTATGTCTGTGGCTAACTTTAGTTATGAGATTTCTGGAACTTATATAAAGTTAATAGTCGTGTTAATAGTCGTTAATAGTCGTAGTTAGGTGCAGACGAGCCACCTAACATAAAAGCTGGTTAAATAGTTTAAATACCTTTGTCTATGTACATCAGCTACAAGCCAAAGCATCGCTTCGTTGCCAGTCAAGGAAGAAAGAAGTAGCAAATCAGACCTTAAATGAGTCACTTGTCCCTTGAGAAAACTGGGAATAATTAGTGTCAGTTGCTCCATCACGGATTAAAATAAAGGTACTAAAGAGATAGCCCCAATGATATTACAAGTAAATAAAAACTTTACTATGCTTATAGATAGACTTGCGTCGATCTTAAGTATTCGACTTGTTATACATACTTAAATGCATAGATTTGAAGCCACATAGACAAACTTTCAACAAAATTTTATTCCTACAATAATTTTCTTAAGAAAGAGCCAATGATAACGTATATTATCATCACAAAAAGCTTTAGAACTGCATTTTATTAAAATACCTGACGTTAAAATTCTTACTCAGTCGATAGATGGATACCAATTTAATTTATGTTCGAATCTAAAGAGGCTAAAGTAAATGACTTCACGAAGTAGTTGGAACTACTAAAGTTAATGTAAAAAGTTAGATTTTTCCGATTTCTCGCTTTAATTTAGAGAAATTCGCAGTGAAGGCGGACTGAATTTATTCCATTGACTCTTGAGGATATAAAAAAGAACTAAAAATGTTAAGCAATTATATAGCCCAGTTTAAATTTGTTGCGCACCGATGGTCCTAGGTTTGAATCCTGTACGCGTGACCCTTAGCCCAGGCTGTGCAATGTCCTGTGGTCCTTATTACCACTTATGGTCGGAACAAACTTTTATGTAGAACTATTTCCTTGGATTTTCGAATATTGACAAATCAAAAATTCGTACATCAATAATTAATAATTGCTTTTTACAAAAAAAATAACCGACTTCAATCTTGATAAGTAGAGATAACTCAATAACTACTCGCCAGATGGCGCTCAATTCAACATGTAAGTGTAAAGTTCTCGTCACTACAAATTAATCAAGCCCAAACACTATAGATAACTGCAGTAAATCGTTGAGGAGTTCCCTCGACTGTCTTTCGGCTTCATCAGATCGACTCCAGATCTTCATGAAATGGTAGCGCTTTAATGTACTTATGATAACATGAACAAACACACTAGTTGTTCATACAATTTTCGAAAGTTCCCCTCGATTTCTCTGAGATGCCATCGTCAGATCCTGGTGTCCTTATCAGGGGACCCCACTGTGCATATCTACTTTACAACAAAAAAAGAATTATCAAAATCGGCCCATAAACGACGAAATAATCGCTGAACGTACATAAAAAAAAGCATATATACGGTCGAATTGAGAACCTCCTTCTTTTTTGAAGTCGGTTAAAAACAAACTTTTACGAGATTTGGCAGAAAAATACGCCACTGTTCAGCAAAGCATTTGGATTTCAATAGATATTATGACTTCGGCTTTTGGACTCTTTTTAATTCGCTTTTCAATTTAAAAGCCTAACAGAAAAGCATTGCAGAAAAATATGAATATATTTTTAAAATTGCCTTTAACCGCTGTCCAATTTTTTTGCGTAGGTGCCCACAAATATACTCGTATACCGCCACTGAATTTTGCTTTTATTTGAACTTTTTGTAAAGCAAAATGGCTGACTGGATAGCATGAGTACCTACTTTTTTGTAATTCCCATATCGTGAGTTCATATCCGGCTAGAAAACCACAAGCTTTTTCGTTTTCAAGATTTTGTCCGTGAAATAAATGTCCGGATATAAAAGGTCGAGGTCAAAATCGCAGTTCTCATGGGGCCATTATTTATTTACCAGTAACCGCTTCCCTATGAAATTTACGTAACTCAAGTACCTACTTTGTAAACTCGCCAGTAAATTATTACTCAATTGTAAAAGCGATTTTATTGTCCGATTTTTCATTCGATACACACAATTGACATTTCCAGTGTTATATAAAAATAGTGATGTAACCGATTAGATTGAATTGAATTAAATCGATTGTATTGATTCGATATGAAAAAAATATTAATCGGATTACTATCTATAAATAGAATGAAGCAAATCGCTAAAATGTCCTACGAAATTGTATCAGTTACCTGGAACTTAGATAAGAATGGTAAAATTATCCGATATGATAATGCTATCTTTTATAAAAAAAAAACTTGACTTCTTAATTCACTCACGATTAGAAGATATATCGCTACTCGTGCGTCATAACTATGTAGTTTAAAATTGAATGTCATTGGTTTTAATAGTACTCTTTATTAATATTGTTTTATTTTATTTTATACATATTTGTGTTGGCGTTACGATTATCTTTCAATGCCGTAAACTTCAGTGGACTCTTTAATTTTATTGTACGGTAAGAGAGTATTTTTGTGCAGCTAGGAAAAAACATTTTCACTTAATGTCTTTTATATTTTTCTATATTTAGTTGTATAATAGACTCATTATTTTTTCCGTTTTAATATTAATTAAAAAACATAATATAACTTTAGTTGAATAGTCCTTTATTTTATTTTTTAGATATTTAAATTTCCCTTCTATTTTTATTAAAAAAACTATAAGACTGTAAATTTTAATTTGTTTCAAACGTAACACGTTAATTCATTTGAAATACAATTAAATTATGTGAATTATAGATTTTTATATTTTTAACAGTAAACGAACGAGCGTGATAGATTTTTTTGTCAATTTATTATTTTCCAATATCTCTATACCTAGGTATGTAGATAAAAATGATAATACTGCAATCAATGTTCACTATTGTATCTTTATATGGATTGGAATAAAATGTATTGGAGTAAACTTTAATAGGTAGGTACAACACCCACGCAGATCTTCTCACTTCATCAGTTTAGCAGCCTTAATTTAATTAATTTTTACCGTGTAGCTGTAGCCAGTCAAAGTGGCCGACTAATTAGTTAGCAGTAACCGTTGGACGTTCCTTATTTAAATAAATAAAAAATTCGAATTCATCCCGACAGAAAACATTTACGTTCTAATTTGTGTCATTCTCCCTAATAAAAATTAAACGTAGCGTCGTGCCGTCTAGCTGTTAAAATTGCTTTTAGAAAAAGTAATTTTGTAAGAGCAGCTTGCTTGTCTTATTGCCAAACGAGTCACGTGCGTCGCTACGACACAAAATACATTATTTAAAATAAAACGGAAAATTTTTCAACTTCAATTTGGTCAACGTTTGCTGGAATTAACCTAATGGTGTGTACACACTGTTTAACACACTATTTAACAATTTCTTAAATTAATAATGGCTTTAAAAACAAATAATACATCTTATGTATTTGTTATACGCCTATGAACGATATTTTTTGCATTTACAAACTTACTTCAAGCCTAATGGTGGCCTAATAGCGCTGAGGAGGTCCTTGCGCCGTTTCGTCTTCTTCGTGATAAAACAACTTAACGAAACAGTGGTAGGCTTATAATAACGTGAATAAAGTGTATTGAAAAAAAAAGGATTTTGGATAATTCAATAACGGAAGGGAAGTTAAGGGGCTGCATCCGAAATATGGTACCTTAAAATCTAAGATTATTTTTAAGGCTTATTGTCTATATCTCCGATATGTAGATATATGTATGTATCTTCACTATATAATAAACAATCTCATAAGAGCAAAACCAGTAAAATGAGAAGTTTCCTCGATAGAAAAAAAAATTAAAGTTAGGTCCAAATAGTTTTGGTTTTCAGGTTTACTACAAAAGTTTTAATAATTAGTTGATGAAAATATTTTTGAAACATAGTAAATAATCGAAGCTAAGTTTTCATAAGAATGAAAAACTCAAAAACCGAAACAGTTTTCAAAGAAAAAATTAAAATGCAATTGGCACTTACGTCAATAATATTAAAGCTAAAATAAACCATTGCTATCTCACTATTTGCCTTTATATAAAATCATTCCATCTCTGTTTTTGAGCTCCGCTCATTCGGTTTTACGTGTTATGGTTGTAGCGCCTTAAGAGACTGTTTTGTGCGTTCTGTATACGCCTTAACGATTTAAACTCCGCATTTCAACCCCTTGTCCCGGAAAATGATCCGACCCTTTTACCCCGAGATTTTTCCGGCCCAACCGTAATTTATACATTTATTGATCAACGGAAAACAACATCAGTGTCGTTACTTACGTATATTGAGTACGTAAATGAGCCCAAAGTCTGTACTTGAGTCGCCGAGCACAATATGGATTTGCCCTTTGATGATCTAATGTCTAGATGAAACATCGAATCCGCGCAAACGTGCCAAAAATTGTGGCCAACTGTTAGACACAATTTTTATATCTTATCACGCACACATAGACAATAGACGATCTTGTAAAACATCGCCTGCACGCACACATGCTTGATATTGTTGTCTTGTTTGTTTTGTTTACATTGTTGGGCAACGCTCAATCTAGACATTAGATCATCAAAGGGATTTGCCACTCTCCACTAAACAAATTAATTACGTCTGCTCACGGTTCGATTTAGTTCGTAAGCGAAAACAATCGAAATAAGCGGTCCCAGGTTCGACATCTGCCCGAGGTAGACATTTACGTGACAGATAAATGTTTATTGTAATTGAGGATCTGACACAATCAAAAACAGATAAGATAAAAGATTAAAATCAGCATTAAAAATTACATTTTACAATCTAATCACTATTTTTAAAATCTATCGAATGCCCAGACATGAAAAATATAACACAAGTAGGTGGTTAAACAATATTCGTTGGTTTTTACTGTATCAAAAGATAAACATCGATACATTATCTAATTAGGTAGGTAATATTTTTTATCTTATCAGGCCGGTTGGTTTGTCGAACACATCCGTGACAAATTGCACTGGATTTTACAAAAACTTTTTACCTTTATTCAGCAGTGAGAATACGATTATTTTCAAAATCTTTTTCCTCTTTTTAATGCCGTAATGTCTGTCCTTCATTAACTATATACTTCTATGACTATCTACCATTCGCTGGTTCTTGTGATATACCGATATTGCGTGCCCTTCCATTAACTACGCAAACGAAAGTAATAATTACTTATAAAAATTAAATAAATAATAAAGAAATTTTTAAAAACTTAATAACCATAATTAATATAAAATATTATAACGTAACCCTATACGTAAAGAAATCTCTCAAATTATATACCTACATACCTACATACACAGACCCTACATATATAACAATTGCATTTGTTTACTGATACTTGACACCAGGTGGCCACAACGTGCAGATATTTCATGACGGTAGACGGTAGGGAACACCGCGCATCTGAAAAGGCCTTTACGTTTCTAAACATGGGAGTTTGCGCGCAGCAAACACGCTTTCGCAACTCAAACAAGATCAAAACGGCCTGACCTTTTCAATTTCAAAAATACACAGAGTTTTTAAATAATACAATGGGGTTAACTCCAAAAAAAATGTATTTTTTCGCTGGCTTATTTGAGGATCAATGGGTTATTTTTTTATTGGAGACCGTGAAATTCAATGATTTAAATCAGTTGATTGTAGTAGCAACAAGATTATAAATTGATAATTAATTATGATGTAAATGAAACATATTCGACAAAAGCAATTAATGGGAAGCAATTCTTAGCGCTAAATAATAATTTATTATTTTGTGTTTGTTCATAATTATATATTATGTGTCTACTTATCTCAAAAACGGCTCAAATTATTTCGAAGCAAATTTTACTAATATGCTGTGCTTGCGGTAAGTAACATTTAGCGTTAAGAGATTTAGGGAAAAACCTTTCTTAAAAACTTCAGTAATAAATCGACAGGCGAAATACCACATAGCAAAGTTTTATACAATATTAATTAGTATAAGTTCCGGCTTAAACTTTCACGCAAATTAAAAATGCATTATGAAAATCCAATGTACCGGATTCATTTAAAGGTTCCGCGGCCATTGTTGCTGGCCCAAGTTTTTGCAGTTTGGTCCGATGCCAAACTCTGCTTCTGATTCGATGGATATGATTTTTCTACGCTCGCGTTGGGTTGTGAGTTTTCGAGTTTTTATATTACGTGACTATCACTGTTATGAATTATTTATAGTTATTAAAGTTTTTAAAACGCTCTTTTGGCATTACATCATAGAATTTCAATATTTCGCCAGTTTAAATTAATACGTAGAATAACTGCAAATAAAACCTTTCGTTAACTCAGGAAAACTGACTTGCAAGAAAACTTTTATACAGGCGTCCATCCCTCCCTCTTACCTTATCAAACATCCGCCTGAACAGCAATCGTAAGAGATTCTAGAGAGATCTAAAAAAGTCTAAAAAACCTTCACAGAATTTTTGGTCCATCTAGTAACAAAACAACGATATTCAATATTGGCGTGGCTTCAATCCATTAATAATCCAATACTAAGCACGGGTGTCTCCACCTACCTAAAAAGTACTAGACTTATTCCACCACACTGCTGCAGTATGGATAGATAGAGATACTCCTTGTCAATTTATCTTATTCGATAGGCACATCCAGTCACATTGGCTCCATAATTAATGCAGGGAACTTTCCCAACTGTGGGATTAGAGTAAGCTAGCCTGCTATTTCAAAATAAGCCGACACCACACTTACCACCCCAGTCTCCTCCACAAAGGTTGCTAATTTTGCCCGCGCTCCCCTGAGGGAGTAAGCCGGAAAAGGATTTGACGTTGATAAAATTATCTTGGCATTCATAGCGAGAATAAATTACGCAAGCAGTATTAAATCTCTTTGTAATCCTGTAATAAGCACTTTTGAGCCAGTGTTTTTACTGCAGATGTTGTAAGTAGGTATAAACCAATGATGCAATAAATAGGTAGATTGAGCGTCGCCCTACAATGAAGACAAAAAAAACACGGCAACAATATCAAGCATGTGTGCGTGCAGGCGATGTTTTTCACGTTCGTCTAGTGTCTATGTTGCGTGATCAATGATACCAGTTACTAAAATTTTCCCATAAATCACACATTAAACTTAATTTATGGAGTGGTTATTTTCATGAATAAATAAAAAACCCTACTTAATTTAATTACAGTTGTTTATGTTAATGTTGTAATAAACCAGCTAAGTTAATTAAATTAATATTTTTTACGCAGTTGGTAGTTGGAAAGGAGACGGTCCAAAATTGTATGGAGTCTGGGCCTGGTTTTGTACCAGTGATAAAATAAAATAAAAAATAAAAATAAACCATTTTTGACTAATCAAATCCACGAACTCATCTATATTTCAGTGCAAAAATTATTTATTAACTCCACGTGACGCAATTATTCTACATAATGGCGGGCAGCAGACCAGAGGATTCATAATTTTTGACGTATGACGTTAGCTGTCAATATGCCTTCTCTATGCTTGAACAATGGCTCGAACTCAGAGTGAAGGACGCCATCTTGCAAGTGTTGCAAGTAGTACCTACCGAATAACTCGAAATTAATTTTATTTTAGCAAGTCATTTATTGCGATTTGTGAATTTATTATATTTTTAATGAACTTTCTGTATTTTTTGGTTTTTCATGGTTTAGTGTACAAGATCAGGCCCAAAATGGACCATCTCCTTTATTTATTGAAGTTTTTTTTAATGATATGCATGTAATTAACTTTCCAAGTAATTTTTTTATTAAATTAGATAGGTAACGTAAATAATTGGCTCTTCTTTAATTAAGTTACCACCTCAAATTAAGCTAAAAATTTGAGGGGGGGAGGGGGCTGACGCTCACATCTTCCCCCCACCATTTTTAAATCTAGGAAATGCATACTTTTTTTATTATAAAAAAATCAAGTTTCCAAAAATTATAAAGTGACTACCTCAAATTAAGCTGAAATTTTTTGGAGGAGAGGTTGGTGACTCCCCCAACTTTCCCCCCAAATTACTTTTTCGCTATTGTTAGTCCTGTTTGCCTGTTTGGCTGCATCTTCCGCAGCGCCGGAGATGTCACGATTCAAAATTAGGCCCAAAAATCAAATTAGATCTACTTAAGTTATTTATTTTTTATAATGTAGTTTAAAACACACACACACACACACACACACACGTCCACACACACATATACATACACTTAAGACTTCGAGCGCTTACACATTAACCAATGAGACCACATAACCTTAAAATTTTTAGAGATTTAGAAAAATAATTTTAAAAAAGTAAGTACTTTATGAGAGCAATATTTAGTTTGGGGGGACGAATGAGAGTGTAGAACCCGTCCTCCCTTCAAATTTTCACCTTAATCTGAGACGGTAACTTTACAATTTTAGAAAAGGAGATGGTCCATTTTGGGCCTGATCTTGTACACTAAACCATGAAAGACCAAAAAATACAGAAAGTTCATTAAAAATATAATAAATTCACAAATCGCAATAAATGACTTGCTAAAATAAAATTAATTTCGAGTTATTCGGTAGGTACTACTTGCAACACTTGCAAGATGGCGTCCTTCACTCTGAGTTCGAGCCATTGTTCAAGCATAGAGAAGGCATATTGACAGCTAACGTCATACGTCAAAAATTATGAATCCTCTGGTCTGCTGCCCGCCATTATGTAGAATAATTTCGTCACGTGGAGTTAATAAATATTTTTTGCAATGAAATAAAGATGAGTTCGTGGATTTAATTAGTCAAAAATGGTTTATTTTTCTTTTTTATCTTATTTTATCACTGGTACAAAACCAGGCCCAGACTACATACAATTTTGGATCGTCTCCTTTTCACATTACTCTTGTACCTTTAAAAGTGGTTTATTCGACCCAATGCAAAAATAATCATTAAAATGGGCTCATAAACATACGAATATTAATGTTATATTATTATAAATAAACACAAACGTATTGGTAAACACCACCTTTCTTTAATCGATTTATAAAAGTACATGAACTAAATAATATACACGTAACCATAAACCAATTTATATACCCACAAAAATGATGTTAAGTCGGGAGCATAAAAATAGAAACTAGCAACACTGACAAAAAAATGACGTAATTTGGTTACAATAAAAATCAAAATTGAAATTTAATTAAAAATATGTTTATTGGTTACTTGCCTATGATATGTGATGTTTTTTGAGCTTTTTACCCTTCCTTTATAATTCCGGCACAGTTTAATAGCACATTTCGTCATGTTATCCCTCTTATTTGTTTATTTAAATTGCGCGCGTAATACGTAGTGACACGAAAGCGGCGCGATCGGCACTAATTGGCGGGAAAGTACTTCTGCGCCAATAGTTGGCGCAGCTTTTTTGACAGGTCTTCGCGGATTCGATTATCCATCTAGATACTTATACATCAATGGTATAAACACATATTATTTTTCAGCCCGGAAATCGCACGGGTTGTAGAGCATAATTATTGTTGTAATAATTATAACCAATGTTACTCAACAATAATGTTTTGTAATCAATTAGGTTTTTAAGCTAATGTATAGCTTTTATCGCGGGCCTTGGGCGCGGGGACCGAATGCAGAAATTTCGTAACGAAAATTTATTACACCCTGCACACAGACATAGTTACTATAATGTCTATGCACCCACACATCGATAAATACCAGAACTTTTAACTGAGTTAACTAACTTTTACTTTATAACGGCTAAACCGATTTGGCTAATTTTAGTCTTGAAATATTCGTGGAAGTTCAGGGAAGGTTGCAGCGATGAGAAAATATGAAAAATTGCGAGGTAAATACTAAAAAAATGAAAATTTTAATTTCCCATACAAATCTTACCTGTCAAACATTTGATTTTCGCCCCGTCGGTTCGGTGTTTTAAGAATAATTACATGTAGATCTGGATTAAATAAGGCGTTGGAATCGACAACATGTATTCATAATAGTCGAATTATCGCGTATTTAGATTTAAAACATACAAAATAATAACATGACATAAAATAATGACACTATATTAATGACTTGAGGGTGATAGAGACAGTGCCATACAGGCAAGGCAAACTGTAAGGCACTGTCTCTGTCACCCACACGTCATTCACGCGCCAAAAGATCGTTGTAGGACTTAAATGTCAAATGTCAATTTTCTTTTTAAAAATAATTATTTTGTCAACTGAAATAGTTCTTATGCTTTTGTTCAGAATATTTAAATCTTCTTTGCACAAATTAATGCATTATCCGTTTCTAATAAACTTTGATGTAACTTTTGATAACTAGGCAACTAAATGAAAACTGGTACACCACTTTCTTATCCCACTGTAAAACAGTGAATATCTGTACTCGTATAATTTGTGTACAAAGTGTTTTAAATATGAATAAACAAAGTGCATTTATTAATGAAGAAAGTCACGAAAAAATTGTGAAAGAAAATGAGTTATTACTCTATATACATTCATTTTATTATTATTATCACAAATGCAGTATTATTTTTTGTTTTGTTAATTTATATATAATGCTATGCAATAGCTTTACCGCGGCAGTCTCCGAGTGCCACACGTCTTTTTTTTAGTTTATTTGTTACAAATAAGATTCAAATCTTTCTTCTTTATAATAATAGAGATATTATGACAATGAGATTACACACTAAAATTTAACGATATCATTGATTTTATAATCAGTTGTTATCTTAACTATGGTTATTGCTGCAAATGATACTAATATAATAAATGCTAAAGTCTGTCTGTCTATCTGTCTGTGACGCTTTTAAACTACCGTCCCTATTTGGGTGAAATGAATATACAGGGTCTTCAACAATTCAAACAAGGTCTTCAACAACTATAGAAAGTTCGTAAAAAAATCTAAACCGCTTACTTGACCGATTTCCATGAATATACTCAGATACTTTATGACTCAAGGTCAAACATAGGCTACTTAAGCCGCGGGCGGACACCTGTCTAGTAATACATAATATATATCGATATATATAAAACTCTTGCGTTACTGAGTGATTGACTGATAGACAACTCACAGCCGAAACCACTGAAAGGCTGAAAAGCTGAAATTTGGCATGTGTGTTCCTTCGGGAGTGTAGGAGAGCACTAAGAGAGGATTTTTGGAAATTCCACCCTGAAGGGGTGAAATAGGGGGTTAAGTTTAAACGAATTCCACGCGGGCGAAGCCTGCGGGCGGAAGCTAGTTTATCATATAAGTTTATTGTATGAAATTTCTATACTTACTATCATAAAGTGTGATATCACAGACCCGGTTCTTACGACAGACAAGACACGACAACCAATCCCAACCTTACCATAATCTCTGATAAATGCAGCAGATAAAGTGGTAACAACTCCACACTTCAGTGTGATTTTTGATAAAAAATTAAGTGCTGTAACACTCCATTATTTTTTGATAAAAGGATTTTTGACTTGCCCATAATCTTTGAGCAATATATTATTCCATAAATAATAAATGTATCGCCCATAATTTATGGACATTATCTAACGGCATTCAGTGGTACTAACAGCAGCACAGTAGGTAGCTACACAAAAAGTAAAACACATTCCGTAACATAGCGTGTGATAATTTCGACATACTTTAAAAACATAATTCTTGTATTTTTAAGCTATTGTATAGCTTTTATCGCGGGCCTTGGGCGCGGGGACCGAATGCAAAAATTTCGTAACGAAAATTTATTACACCCTACACACAGACATAGTTACTATGTCTATGCACCCACACATCAATAAATACCAGAACTTTTAACTGAGTTAACTAACTTTTACTTTATAACGGCTAAACCGATTTGGCTAATTTTAGTCTTGAAATATTCGTGGAAGTTCAGGGAAGGTTGCAGCGATGAGAAAATATGAAAAATTTCGAGCAAAATACTAAAAATGAAAATTTTAATTTCCCATACAAATCTTACCTGTCAAACGTTTGATTTTCGCCCCGTCGGTTCGGTGTTTTAAGAATAATTACATGTAGATCTGGATTAAATAAGGCGTTGGAATCGACAACATGTATTCATAATAGTCGAATTATCGCGTATTTAGATTTAAAACATACAAAATAATAACATGACATAAAATAATGACACTATATTAATGACTTGAGGGTGATAGAGACAGCGCCATACAGGCAAGGCAAACTGTAAGGCACTGTCTCTGTCACCCACACGTCATTCACACGCCAAAAGATCGTTGTAGGACTTAAATGTCAAATGTCAATTTTCTTTTTAAAAAGAATTATTTTGTCAACTGAAATAGTTCTTATGCTTTTGTTCAGAATATTTAAATCTTCTTTGCACAAATTAATGCATTATCCGTTTCTAATAAAGATTAAAATGTTTTGCACCTATAATGTGACGTTATGATGTACGTATTCTTAATGGCGGCTACAAACTCACGCCGAGAACCCCCGAGAACAACCGAGAAGCGTGAATGTGATCGGTTTCTCGCAGTCTCGTTCTCGGGCTCGCCTGTGCTCGGATCGGTGTCGGTATTTTTGCCCGCTTCAAAGGGTTTCTCGGGCGAGAAAAGAGAACCGTATTCACATTCTCGTTCGGTCTCAGTGGGACCGTTGTGTGTTTTTGTATTTAAAATTTACATTTCTAGTTAAAATTATCTACTGTCTGTGGTTACCAATTATTATTATTATTAAAAAGAATCGAGCCAAATCTAAATATAAGTCTGACCCCAGTGACGAAAATTTTGATAAATACCGATCTATACGCAATCACTGCAATAAGGTGTGTAGGGATGCGCAGCGACGCCACATTCATGAATCAGTTCAAAATGAAGACCCTGCTAGGGTCTGGAAATTTCTCAGGTCACTTGGTGTCGGGAAAACGCGTCAGGATCCTCCTACAAATTTAACAAACATTGAGCTGTTAAACCAGCACTTTTCTAAAACGTCTAGCATTGATGATAATGCCAAAAATATAACACTTAACGCTCTTTCAAATGTTTTTCCCCCCAACTATCCATCATTTCATTTTACTCAATTTGAAGCTCGTGATGTAAAGCAGAGCATACTGTCCATTCATTCTGACGCAGTTGGCAGTGATAGCATTAGTCGTAAAATGATCATTCCTATACTTGACCTAATCCTACCCACTTTAACACATATCCTGAATTCATCCATTTCCTCTGGAACTTTCCCTGCGGCCTGGAAAGACGCTCTGATTATTCCTTTACCCAAAAAATCCAACCCTTCCAGTTTCTCTGACTATCGTCCTATATCTATCCTACCATTCCTATCTAAAGTATGTGAGCGTCTTATTTACAATCAGTTAAGTTCGTACCTATCCAGGTTTAATTTATTAAATCCTTTACAATCCGGTTTCCGTCCTGGTCATAGTACGACTACTGCGTTACTAAAAATCACTGACGATATTCGTCTGGGTTTGGACAAGCGGCATGTCACGCTATTAGCATTGTTGGATTTCAGCAATGCATTCAACACAGTTGATTTTGACTTATTGCTAGCTACTTTGTGCTCTGTAAACATATCTCCGACTGCAGTTGAGTGGTTTCGCAGTTACCTCTTGGGCCGTAGGCAACGAGTTCGGGTTAAGGATTCATATTCTTCCTGGTCTCAGACTATGGCTGGGGTACCGCAAGGTGGCGTGTTGTCTCCTCTTCTCTTCTCTATCTTTATTAATTCTATCAGTTCCCATATATCTTCTTCTTACCACCTTTATGCAGATGATTTGCAGATCTACAGACAAGGCAAACTTGAAGACCTCCCAGCAGTTATCGGGGCTGTAAACGATGATCTTGCGGCTATATCGGACTGGAGTCGTTTACATGGTTTATTGGTCAACCCACTAAAATCGCAAGTTATAATTATCGGTAGCTCTAGAATAATAAGTAAAATCAATTGGAAACAATTACCTCCGATCTTATTTAATAAAACAATAATACCTTATAGCGAAAAGGTCAAGAACCTAGGGATTATTTTGGACCGGACTATGTCATGGGCTCCTCAAGTGAACGAGGTCAGTAGGAAAATGTTCTCTGCCGTCAGATCACTTCGCAGGTTTCGTAATTTTCTACCTACAGCCACTAAAATTGCGCTTGCCCACTCTCTACTCTTTCCGATTCTTGACTATGCCGACACATGCTATCTGGACTTAATAGAGGAGCAACTCAATAAACTTGAGCGACTTCAAAATCTTTGTATCCGATTCATATTTAATCTTCGTAAATATGACCATGTCTCTGAATATCGCTTAAAACTCAAGTGGCTCCCTATCCGTCTTCGCCGGGATACTCATATTCTTGCTTCTCTTTACTCCGTGCTGTTCAATCCTAGTACACCCGATTACTTAAAGTCATTTTTTCAGTATCGACATCTTACTCACGATCGTTTTCTACGATCTTCCACCAATCTCACCTTAAGTTTCCCTACATGTACATCTTCCTACTTTGCGAAATCTTTCTCAGCTAGGGCTGTTCAACTATGGAATGCTTTGCCATTATATATTCGACGCGCTCAGACTGTGGGTACATTTAAAAGATTAATTAAATCATATTTTCTTTCTCGCTAACTTCTTAGACCACTTCACTATAATTATTTACTTTCTCTCATTCATAAATTATTATATAACTTTTTATTCAATAACTACATGACACTTTTATAATATGTATTAACAAACAGCTAGTACACCCTTACTTTTTTTTCTCTAGAACAAAGTAGTCCTCTACCCAATGGTTGCCTGGAAGAAATCGCTTCTTAAGCGATAAGGCCGCCGTTTGTACATTGATATACCTAAGACAATATGTTTGTACTATTTTTTACTGGTGTACAATAAAGAGTTTTGTTGTTGTTGTTGTTATTTTAGTACTTATATTAATTTATTTCTTATTTTAGTATTCACAAGATTATAGTATATTAATGCACACAAAACCAAAGCCGCTGCACTGACGTCCATTCCGGATGATGATCGAGGATGCGAATGAGAAGGTCGCATGAGTGTAGATGCTTTCTCGGTTCTCGCGCAAATTCGCGGCAAGATTTCTCTTCGAGACTTCTCGCGTGAGTCTGTTGGCGGTATAACAATTAGGCTTACGTCATTATTATGCGTCTCTTTCAGTGATATTGCCTATGAAACACTGCAAAACAGTGAATATCTGTACTCGTATAATTTGTGTACCTACAAAGTATTTTAAATATGAATAAACAAAGTGCATTTATTAATGAAGAAAGTCACGAAAAAATAGTGAAATAAAATGAGTTAGTACTCCATTCATTTTATTATTATTATCACAAATGCAGTATTATTTTTTGTTTTGTTAATTTATATATAATGCTATGCAATAGCTTTACCGCGGCAGTCTCCGAGTGCCACACGTCTTTTTTTAATAATTTATTATGTGGTAGTTCTTCACTACAATTATACCTAGTGTTTTCTCTAAATCTAAAGAAGGTTTATTACATTTCTTTTAAACAAATTTACGTCATGATTATTTACAATTAAAACAATATGAAATGTTTCGATAACTACCAGTACACTAAAATTAAATTGAAATTGTATTTTTGTTCTAGATCCATAAAGATGTCAACACTGATGGTTCGCGTTGTTGAGTGGCTGTGAAGACCATGGGACATTTCCATAGAGCTCCGTCCTTGCACAGTTCTAGAACTAAGGTCAGTACGTAGTCGTAAAAATTTTTTTACTGAGCGTGCCGAAAATGGGATATCACGAAAGGTATGACTGTATGTGTCTCCAGAACATTTTTTTCGGCAAAGTTCCGGTTGTTTCGGTTCGGGTTGTCCCGGTTGTTTCCGCGGGAATTCCGGAACAAAAAATACCCTATATGTAGAAATAGATTGCAGTCGTTAAGCCATGTCGGAGGCCTTCAGCCAGCATGCCAACTTCCGGTACTTGGGTGGACTACTTACCCCTTACACCAATCTGCTCTGGAACATCGTGGTGGAGTATGCTCTAGGCCTCCTCAATGATGAGGAGTGACCTGTACTCAATAATGGGCCATTAATGGGTTTCCGCCACAAAAAATTTACAATCTTATCTCCCTTTCGTTTCTCCAATAACAATAAACCTTAAATATTCATCCTCCCGAAATCAAAATTTAAAAGGATTTCAGAGATACCTTTGGAAATATTAAAGTATCGGCGTTATGTGCGAACATTAAGCTAAATTGAACCGTTGGATTTAAATATTATATGATCAGGGTTTGCGCTGGGTATAACTCGAGTAGAAAAGCTTTTTTCACACGAATCTGAAAAAGGAAGATCCTAATTATATTGTAGAAAATGTAACATGTAATCATGCAAAATGTTTTTCATTTTATTTGGATGACGTCTATGGTAATAGCCGAGGAATGAGCAGGTGAGCCACTTGATGGTAAGTGGATATGAATGCATTGCCGGCAAAGAAAGAGGAATGAAAGAAGATATTGGCTATCAAGTCCCCAACAACACGAAGAGTCGTTTGACGGATAATCTGAGCAAGAGAGTGGTAGGCTAGCCAGACCTTAGAACTACTAACAAACTCAAGTTACAAATATTATTTTTTCTTAAGCAAAGATGAGCGACTATGATTAGAGAAAGAAGAAAGAAGAAGAAAAGGTAGTTAAGGTGTAATCAAGCTGCATTTTGTCCATCACTGGTCGTAGGTTGTACTCATTTTTAATGTACCGCACTTGAAATAGGGTTATTTTCACGTCCGCTCGTCCTACAATATGCACAATATATTTGTGTAAATATTGTGATTATAACCACTTTGAAGTCGACATAATTGCGATAGTTATCAACCAAATATTTATTATAACGTCAGTGTATGCTAAATCTATGTTATCAACAGTATTTTTGTAAACAACTCTACAGCTGTAATTTTTCATAAAATATTATTTTTGTAAGTTATGGCCACATAAACATCATTTTGCTATAATATAACCATTTTATTGCGGAAGTATAGCCCATCAACGGCACATAGCTGGTGGTTTTTTCGGGCAATATTTTACAACCATTTAGCAAAATTGCGCGATAAGTAGACGTGTCATTTTTAATATTATCTGTAGCCGAGTGGATGTAGTTTTGACTTACTTCCATACAAACTGTCAACCCTTATATTACCCCTTTAGAAGTAGAATATGACACACTCGGTCACACTCCGTTCTTAGCGGTCGTTTGCTAACTATAACCTCCCTACCAAATTTACGTGAACCGGTTTTCGATTTTGTGACGAGTGAGTTGACTTTTCGCTTTTATTTAAGTATCTTAAAGATTTAATTTCGTTTTTTATGTTCAAGTTTTCGGATTCTATTCTTTGGTGTACTAGACTAGATTACTAAAGTGAACAATAGGCGCATAATTAAATGATCTTCATCGTTTTTATATGGACAGTGTATTTGAGTGTTATTATGTCTTCGTTATATTTAATTGATTATAGGGCCAACTTAAAATATATTCATTTATTTATATACACATGTTTGTTTTCACTGGTGTGAAAGAGATTTACCTAAGTAGACAATTTAGGAGCCGGTCTTACTCATATTATTACGTAGTTAGAATAACACTAAGTGTTTGTTTTATTTCGAAGATTACTAATAAAAAGAGTAGTCTATTGTCTTAACGTAACTTTTGTTAATTATTGGACGCTGGTTGGCTTTCCGAAGATGTACAAAAAACAAGGCCGCGGGTGAAATTTAGTAGATACTCGTATAAATCTTTAGTTTCAGAACAATGCTCATTAGCACGCAGTCTCCAAACTTTACCCAAGTGTTCCGTTTCATAATCACAATTTAGAAGATCCGCTTGCAACAAGTGTGTATTTCTGTCCAAGTTTTCTATCCTCGAAATTGCGAAGGCGGAGATAAATTGTCGGCATTCGAGCCACGCAAGCACTAAATCCATCCTGAATTCCGGATGCGCCTGTATTTTCTGTTTTTACCCCGCCGGGGGAGTTTTGTGAAAGTTAAACTTTTTCTCGCAATCGCAAAATTTATGCGGTGAAATAGGTAGGCGTTATACATTTTTAATTTTTGTGCTGAAAAACGTTATCTTCTAAAGGATAATCTTTGATACTTGTAGCAGCAGATTAAAAATGAATTTTATGGAAATGATCATCATTTCCTCTAAAAAGATACGTAAGATATCAACCTATTTTTAGACCTTAAAAGTGTTGAGTTTGGAAATCCACAGATCGAAATCTGTCGACTCAGTTTGCTGTATTGACGGTCTATCTTCCACTAATATTATAAAAGACGTCTTCTCGGTGAAAAAAATTCGGCGAAAAGATCAATCAATCAACGTACAGCCGTACTTCTGAACGCAAGAAGCTGTTTTGCATTTATGTTCCTTGGGAAGTGTAGGGTAGTACTCAGAGGGTTTTTGAAAATTCCCCATCTAAAGGGATAAAAAAGGGAATAAACTGAAACAAAAATTCTACGCGGGCGTCGCCGTGATGAAAAAAACTAGTAATATACTAGTAATATAAAATACTAGTAATATAAAATCGAGATATACTTTTTTTATCCAAGCGGAAGAATTTTAGGGATCCTAGTCTCTCCCATATTTGCGACCCCAGGAAGTTAGAAGAGTTTTAGGTACAATGTAAAAAATATTTATGTAAACGAAGCATTACCCTGTAGGGAAATTTACGTGCAACAATGTGGAACTTGTTTTGGATATGTAGTGGACTGTATATTTAAACCTTCGATAGGCCAGTTGGCCGAGCTGGGCTGGTCTTAGTTCTCTACCCGGTTTTGTTCAACGCAAGTAAATGCCCCACACGCAAGAAAGAGTGTCCACTCACCTCGGCTTAGCTGGGCAGGCTGGAGTAGTCCTCTCCCTGGAGATCTCCTTGCTGGTGTGCCGCCGGATCCAAATATGGTATTTTGAAGACCGAAGACCGAACCGAAAATTTGAACAATAACCGCCGTGGCCGTGGCGTCGGTAAGAACCGCTTGCGAGCGCGACAACTGTCCTTTCCCGTGTTCCGCTGTGGACTGGACTGTCCGCCGGGGCGGCTCGCGGTTCGGCGGCGTGTGCGCTCCCCCCACGCCCGCCCGCCGCCTCAGTTTGCAGACTACCCTCTCATTGCGACGTAAAGCAATACTTGCGTGAACAGAACTGTTGGTTATTTTTCTCCACGTGGTGGCTCAATTTAACTCACAGGCATTTGCATGTAACGTGACTAACATCTGAATGATTTGTGTTTCGCAATGGTTCAGTGAAGGTCAATGAAGAACCTAGGTTAAATCAAGCCGGATATTCAATTTGCTGTGATTCAATCTCAGACATGGCTTAACAACTTCTTTTGAACAATAACAACATACGACCAACGATTCCTTTGTTATCATATTTTTGCTTAAATCTACGAAAGCGTACTTGAGCACTTCAATCAATTTTCCACAGATCTTTCATTGAAGGCATAATATATATTCTACTTATGTAATGGTTCTAGCATCAAGACTAGATCGACAGAGGCTTCACCAGCCCATTCAAACCCTGATGCAGACTATCAGGACTGATGACAAGACCTTTCTCTCAATCAGTGGACAGTTGAATTGCAATTAGGCCCGTTGGCTAGCCCTTTTAAACCCTGTCTGAAAAACTACCAGGACAGGTAATTACACTTTTCCATTAGTCAGCCTACGTTTCAGTTGATGACCCGGCTAAAAGAGACTAATCTTCTCTCACATTGACGAGCCAATTCCACGGAGCAATACGAGCCAACAAAATACCCATCAAGACTACAAACCTTGACTTAGTCTACCATATTGAAGCCACTGTCGGGCTATGAGCTTACTTCCAGTACTTATAAATTTACTTCCGGATTAACTCCAAAATACCAGAATGCATTCGAAACAGTGTACAATACAGTTGCATACGCTTAAGTTCCCTTGCATACCGTATTTCATTCGTACAGTTCTTATTGTTCCGCTGTAATACGGATCTTGCTCCCTTTCGTAAACTTCCTCGCTCCCATTGCCAACGAGGCCCATTGTTCTCCAACCGTCTGTGACATATTTTATAAGGCCCGAATTTTTAAATCACGTGCAGTCCGACTTGTCAAGAGAATTCCTTCGGGGTTGCGAATTCAACAACAATGAGTTTCATTTTATTCATGTGTTCTCTTAGGATGTAATTGTATGGTTACATCAATTGGCGACTAGAAATGGGTAAAAATACACTTAAATCACAAAAAATGGATTATACGTTAAAATACAAATAATAAAGAATTATCATTTTATTTCATTGGTTTATTTTCATTGGTTTCAGTATACTAAAATTGCTGCAATATTCAATTCTTTTTTCAGTTTAAAGAGTGCGGTACATTACAAATGAGTTGCTGGGAATTGCTAGGAAAAAAAAGTAGCATGTGTGATCCTAGGTCTTCAGTTATTTTTATTCCGAATTCAATCTAAATCGGGTCGATGGTTTAGCCGTGAAAAAGTCACGGTATAATTTATTATTGACTACTATGAATTACAGATTACATCGTTACATGAAATTGTAATCCGTAATCATAGTTACATTTTGCGATGCTTTCATCCCTGATTTAACTTACAATTTGATGCATCGTTGCAGCGGTGTGGGTGTGCGCGCGCGCATCGCATGCGTTGATGGGCGCAGTCCCGGGCGGCGGGCGGGCGGCGCGGGCGCTCCGCCTGCTGCTGCTGCTGGTGCTGGCGCTGGCGGCCGTGGAGTACCTGTTCGGCTCCATCCTGGACGCGTCCCCGCTCCGCACCTACCTCTACACGCCGCTTTATAACGCATCGCAGCCTACTGTCAGGTTTGTATGACTTCTACTTTTTATGTATGATTGTACATTTTTTTATTAGAGGTGTTTGCGAGATTCGTGCCGCCCATTACCCCTGTGTAACGTTAATCTTCAAGTTGTCTATACATAATTGTTATAGTGCTTCAATCAAATAATTAATGCATTTTTTTTGCGTAATTATTTCTTGTATCAATATTTTCTTGTGAGTGTAGCTCACTTCATTGTTACATAGTATAATAATTATCTTCAATGCGTATTGTCGTGTGCGAATCCTATAGCGAAATTCAGAGAGAACTAAAATTCGCGAGCACTAAATCTGGTTTGGTGGAAATTGAAGTGGATTGACTGGGAATTTTAAACAGACTGATTTATCAAGCTCAACTTCGTCACTTTCATTTTGTCGAATAAAAATGTAAAAATCTTTTATTCAAGTCCGCATAACACAAAATGCATATAGCTCAGGTAGCTCCACGTTATTAAGAACGAAGAAGTCTGTTTTACATGTGTAATCATGTATTAATTCTATATGAGCTTCAATGGAACAAAACATTATGAGCGATCCCGATAAATCTTCCAGAATTCTCTAGTCCATTCACTTCTTTTATCTAGATAATACTTGGGTCCAACAGTAGGTTAATTATGAGACTTGATGATGTGTTACGTGAATCATGTGCTAATTAAATACTTACCTATTGTTCCAGAGCTAACGAAAAGATCCCTGCCTGGGCTAAAAGGTTACCAATTTCGGCGACCGAAGTTCAGAGCCCCGTAACAAAAGCTATAAACAACACCGTTATTGCAAATAGTTCTGTACCTCAGCTTAGTAACAATAAGACTATACCATCCAATATGACTGGGCCTAACAATTCAGAGGACACGAGTACCCCGTTATTGATTACTAAAATAATGGAGGGAATCAAGAATTTAGTGACTACGGAAGAAGAGGAATTGAAGAACACTGAGCCAGTGTTGCCCGTTTGTGATGAGGAACCCCCGGATTTAGGTAATATTGTTAAATGATTTTAAACTTAATTCATCGCGGATTATGCACATTATAATATTATAATATTCGCGATGTGTACTGAATCACCCGATTTCGTATAACATAAGCAGTAACTCGTTTTATAATTTACAATTTCAATTCTATAACTTTTAATATTACCCTATTTAATTGCAGGTCCTATACCAGTGAATAAGACTGATTTAGATCTTGATTGGGTGGAGAAGAAGTACCCAGAAGTCCAAAACGGCGGTTTGTATTCGCCGCCAAACTGTACTGCCAGACATAAAGTTGCTATAATCGTACCTTTTAGGTAAGTACCCCCAGCTTTTTATGGTTCCAAACAAACTATCAGACGCGTCGCGTTATGGTGCGATCGAGAGACGTTGCTTACGTTCATTTGAAATAGCGTATGCAGATTAGATTTTAAAGCATAATATTACGTCAAAGATAAGTTAGATAGATCTTCCAACTGATCGATTGATAACTGTTCGATGTCTACACGTGGAAGATATTAGGGAAGAGTTCATTTATAAACACAATAGAATCTCATAACAATGATCTTTAGCAATAACGAAAATATTCACTTCCTTAAGGAGCTTATTACCGTCATAAGGGACAATAATAGCGTGCTAATAGTGACAATCGAATTTCCAGATTTTGTTAGCTTTGTTTGCTTATTTAGAAATTACGTCCAATTATTTTTTGATTTCAATTGCAACGGTAATATTAGGTACATATAATAAATAACATAGTAATTTGAAGAGTTACAGTTGCTTTTATTTTACCTTCGAATCAGTACCTTTTGGTCGAAGGTTGAGTCAATATTTAATGTCCAAAACAGAATTTGCTATCGAAGACCGTAATATTTCATATCTATGGGACCTGGGACCTCTACTATAGTGCAGAATAAAATATGGCATATCGCTTACATAATTTATCCTTTGCTTATTCACGTAAAACTATATTCTGACATTTCTGACCCACATAATGACTGTCAAATACAGGTATATTATCAGATTGAATATCTTTGAAATAATTAATTAATTCATCTTCAAAAGACTAAACATCTTTGTAGAAACGGCAGGACGTTGTTCCTACATACTTCTACATAAGGCCACTTACTCTTACATCATCCTTCTACTTCTTAACGACTTCTACTTCTTCAAATTCATTCGTCATCTATCCAGCGCGGGAATTACTACAAAAGGAACTTAAGTGTAAAAGGCTGATTTACTTAGATTACTTAAAGGTCCAAACAATATGATAAATCCTCTTGGACTTATTTCAAAATCACCCCTAAATCCTCAAAATAACTTCATTCATAAAACAGCTTCAGTCCCATTTAAACTTGACCTTATCTTCAGAAGACTCGCAAATCCACAACGTGATTAGACAGAACAATCCTATTCAAAATCGATTAAACATTCATTGCCCTGAGAGATGAGATGGAGCATCTTTTCTTCATTGTTTCCGAATTCCGATGAATTTTTCACGAGCATTACGGCTTCAGACTAAAATATGTATGGTTACTTTCCAATAAGCAATCGCCGATCATGTTGGAACAGTTGCGGTTTATCTCTCACCTTCCGAACTTTTGCCTTTTTACCCCCACTTCACATCTAATCTAACTAGGTAGAGATTTATGTTTGCGGAAGTACAATAAATTGCGACCAAGATTGTGTAAGTGAAAATCAGCAGTTTAGTGGTAATTTGTGAAGGGACCGTTTATCGAGCCTATAAAATGGAGCGACCAAAAGGTGTTTGGGATAGCGACCCTTGAACTTTGTGCAGAATACTTATAAACAAACTCGTAAACTCGATTAATATATCTTGAAATTATTGTAGTATTTTCGTTATGTTACTTGTATATCTAAAGTTATAATAACAACAGCACTTGTCGTTATATGTAAATAAAATCCACTAAAAGAAGTGTTACTATTTTGTGAACAAGTTTAGTGTAATTTACGCCATATTTTAAAAATACGGATCTTTTAATTGTAAATAAACTATTGTTTGTTAATTATAATAATTAAAAAAAGTGCTACGCAGACAACAGTTTGTTCACTGGGATAAAGTCTTAGTATTACTGATATCCATTGGCGACTGCGGCCTCGACAGTTAGCAGATGTGCTCCTCTATAGACAACATTTTCGATAAAACGAGATTATTTATTTATTTCAGGGATCGGCAGCAACACTTAGCAATATTCCTGAACCATATGCACCCGTTTTTGATGAAGCAACAAATAGAATACGGAATATTTATAGTTGAACAAGCTGGTAAGTAGGTTCATTAAGTACCTACTTGAATATAAATTGTAAAGTTGCATTCTCTCGCTCTAAGGTATCTAACTGTCCAAACTTTGAATAAGGAAATAAGTTTTGCATAACAAAGTGAATAAGTATGATGAATGTAATATTACTTTTCCATTTGTTCTTCGCTTCTCCCTTGGCTTTGCATTTATAGATATTGTAACTTAATCGCTTCAAACGCCATGTGAATTTCAATGTCAATGAAGCTTTATTTTTGGGGATAATATCCGTTGTATCATTCAATTTATATTTTTAAGTTAAACTTCTGTAAGAAGCGCCTTAGAAGTTTTTTGGTAGAAGAAAATCTTATGGGCTTGCGTCAGCAATAAGCTGAACACATGCGCCTACTGGCAACGAATTTTCTTAAAGGTGCTCCTTCACCGCGAGCATTTGCGTGTAATGTACCGTTAAATCAATGCCATCAAATTTAAATGTACCTTAATAGCATTATAATAAGAATGCTCGGTAATTCAAATCTATACATACTAAATGTTACATTAAAATAAAAATAAGTTATCCTAGCACAGCAAATGTGAACCAACTTATCGTCTCCAGGAACGAGCGAGTTCAACCGCGCCAAGCTAATGAACGTGGGGTTCGCGGAGAGCCAGAAGTTGGGCGGCGGCTGGCAGTGCTTCATCTTCCACGACATCGACCTGCTGCCGCTCGACCAGCGGAACATGTACTCCTGTCCGCGCCAGCCCCGACACATGTCCGCTTCCATCGACAAACTTAATTTTAGGTGAGGGCGAAATGATATACTCGTTTTACGTCTTCCGATCCAATTTATTCAATGACTAAATTGACAACATAAAACCCTCTTCCTTGGCTTTTATTAATCATCTATCTATTTTTGCGGGTAGCCCGCTCACTGGCCAGTAACATTTTGATTGAAAACCTGAATCATGAAGCCTCCCTCCTCATCACACACTCTCCTCTCCTCTAAAGCACCACTCCTCTCTATAGCACCTCTCCACTCCACACCTCGCATCACCATCTCTGTCTCCCCTCTTCCTACTGATCTGTCTTACAGTTGTAGCAAAGGCGTCAAATTCCTCCATTACACTATTGTTGTTATTTGTGAATTTCAGGTTACCATACGAGGACATCTTCGGCGGCGTGTCGGCCATGACCCTCGAGCAGTTCACCAAGGTGAACGGCTTCTCCAACAAGTATTGGGGCTGGGGCGGAGAAGATGACGATATGTTTTATAGGTCAGTTGCATTTGTATTTCCTTTTCCTCTCTTTCTGTTTGTAGCCGGCAATGTATGTGTTCCTGGTATCCATGGGCGACGGTGACCACTTAATGTTTTGTTGATTTGATGAATGCAGGTTCTTTACGGATAGTTTTGACATACGGCCATTCCGAATATATATTAGGTACTTACATAAATTCATCAATTCTGAGACAAAGCTATTTTTTTAATGTCTTTGAATGTCTTTGAACTTCTTGTAAAATTCAATCGTAGCCTAAGAATTAAGTACATGTTTGTTAATACATTCGTTACAGACAACTTGTCACTCTTTGTTTTAATATGTGTGACCGAAGATATGACTGCATTTTTCCTTACCTTACCGTCGTTTACATGACCTTAAGGTAAGGAGAAGCCATACTTTCCCATAAATTTAGTTTTAATTTGTTCGCAGGTTGAAGAAAATGAATTACCACATCGCGAGGTACAAAATGTCCATTGCACGGTACGCCATGTTAGATCATAAAAAGTCTGCACCAAATCCTAAAAGGTAATTTATATTATGTAGATATCTACACACTTGAGCTATAAAGTTAGTAGCGAAATCGATTTTTACAGCTAGGTCTCTAGATGTTCCTTCTGTAAATGTAATGATTTATTACGCAGGTACCTACAGTTTTTTTTATTTAAATAATTTTATTGAGTTTTTGAAGATAACTTTAGCCCTTTTTTATTCAATCTTAAAATTTTTATTAATTTTTTTATGTATTCATAGCATAAAGCTTAAAAAAGTATATACATATTTAAACATTTCATTTAAACTTTCTACAACTTTTATTTTCATCCCGTCTCAATCTGTTTTTTTTTAATTATTGAGAAGACAGAAATCAACGTAGTTCATTTCTGTCTGTAAACTATTCTATTCTGTTTATTTCCAGGTACCAATTGCTATCGCAAACGAGTAAAACATTCCAAAAAGACGGTCTGTCTACCCTCGAATACGAAATAGTGAAGGTAGTCCGACATCACCTGTATACCCACATCCTAGCGAAAATCGACGAGCGCAGCTGACGGACGTATCTCGCCAAGCTGTTGTTTGGCGACGATCGGTAACGATCATAGTGTTCAGTGCACGGACGACGTACGGACGTTACTGCCCTCTCATTGTTATTGAATATTAATCTCTTCAAGTGTATATTAGAGGACTGTAATCGATGCCAGCGCTCCTAGTGGTTAAAAATGGTACTAATCTTGATATAAGTGACTTTTATGTTAGGACATCAGATTAAATTGGTTAATATTGCCGTAAACAGAGAATATTTTAGTAACGATAATATGATGGGCGAAAAAAAAAGAAATTTTTATTTTTTTATTTCAATATTAATTCCATTAATATGTTGAAATCTCTTTTAAACGTGTACTGAACGAGCTCAACGAAAGTTCCTAGAAATAGGCCACGCAGAAAAAATCTGATTTATTTGTTTCTATTGAAATTCGTCTAAAGTATTCTCTGATTACAGTTACTACCTACTATTTCTCGACATTAATGTGAATCTAATCAATTATAAATTAGAATTATGTTAGGTTCAAACACTGAAAGCGATTCTTGAATGAAAAACTGCTCACAACGCGTTGTGAGAATTTTTCTAATCCGTTGGGAGTTCTGACCCTGGTAAAAGCAACCACCTCAGGTTATGATATGAGTCCCACAAGTTGTCGTAAGTTGCGTGAAGTAATATTCAGCATTTTCTTAAATGAGACTTTCAACTACATTATTAAAAACCAAAGTGAGCATTTTAGTTTTTTCTAATTTTGAAAGGTATTCTCAATGGTAAAAAGCTCTTAGACACTTCTCTCAAAGTCACGATACGAATTTAAAGTCAGTACGCGTTGAGTCTTATTTTTAAGTTCAATAAACGTTTTCGGTCTTGAATGTAACATTACATACGCCTAAGTAAAATGGACGCAGTGTACTCAACTAAGTAATACCTGTTAAAACTAAGCAAAATTTAAATGTTCTTTAGTTATCTTCATTTAATGTAACTGTACAATAATAGTGATGTAGAAATATACTTAAACAAGAAATGGTTACCTATAGAGTTGTAATGATCTCTTTGATGTAAATAATTATAATTATATGATAATTGAAATGTAACGTACAATGTGTTTTTCAGACTACCTTGCTTACAAAACAATATACATTTAAACGGTAATTTAATAATCTCACGATTAAACTCACTACTGATTCGCTGTGACTAACCACCGAATAATAGATAAAAATTCGGCCTCCCATTGGGGGTCCGGGTTCCATTGCCAGGGCACGCACTTCTGATTTTTTTACACAATAATTCGAGATGAACATTCTGTCTTTCCGCTATTTTTACATTATTATTCAGATGAAATATGGGACTGGGGATACTTTGAGGCCTTCTAGTTTTTATACCGATGATACGATCCCTTGGGACACTTATAAGCTATTTTGTTATTTTTTAGAACCCACGTAGACAAAGCCGCTATAAAAAATAGTTGCTAAAATATAATAAATGGTTTGCATAACAGTCATTTATGGCCTTCAAATGATTACACTGCGCAGTTAGTTGTTAGTTTTATTCGTGAGATTACCGAATAACAATACTTTATGTCATTTCATTACAAAAATATTTTGATTTTTTATGAGTTTTTTTGTGAGAAATGTTATTAAAAATTCATCTTTATAACTTAGGTTACTGCAAATTTGTATATTCCATAACTTCATTTAAATACTTTTAGTATCGCAACATCAGAAAACAGTATTATGATTTTTAATTGTAGCGACGCGGCCACTATATATTATTTCGATGTAAGGGTGCTCACGATTCCTGTACTTTATACTTTAGAATACAACTTTAGTTGTCGTTGCGACACACTGATAACTTTCATAATTATATCGCGATCATAATTCAATCTAATTAATTGTTAATTTAATGTTTCATACTGACAAATACTGCTTTACTAGGTTGTCGATGTATGTCATACAAATTAAAACTTCTTACTTAAATCTAGTTATTTATAAAATACAGAAATCGTTAGTACCTACCCATTACACTTAAAATGTTTGATTAATTTTGTCTAAACTACCAATCTTAATATATATAAATCTCGTGTCACAATGTTGGTCCGCGATGGACTCCTAAACCACTTAACCGATTATAATAAAATTCGCACACCATGTGCAGTTCGATCCAACTTGAGAGATAGGATACTTTAAATCTCAAATTATAGTCGCAATTTTAATTTATTTCTAATTATTTGTCTCTTATTATTTGATAGTGGCAGTCTTATTCACAGATGAACAGACACCTAGCGCCACACAAGAGAACTAAATTAAGAGTGTTATTATTTGACAGTCACAATTATATGTAACAGATGTCGATACCTTTCGACTGGGTTGAGTAAGTAATCAATAGATGGCGCTGCTATGGTAAATCTAACTTGCACCCGTGCGAAGCCGGGGCGGGTAGCTAGTAATCCATAAATGATAAGACAAAGTGTTAAATGTCACAGGTGATTTGTATTATTATTTTAATTTGCTTAATTAATAACGCTAGTCGTCAGTGCTTTGGTTTGCTAATTATATTATTTTGAATAACAAGTTGTTGTTTTTGTTACATTTAATGCCTGACGCGTAAAATATTATAGTAACCCAGTTTTATCCACAAGAACTTCTAAACCGACATTTTTAGACCTCATCAATTTAATGTTTCAGAAACAAGTAGATTTTGTTTCTGAAACAGAGTTTATAAACAAATGTTTCTCAGTGAATACATGGGTTAACCTTTAATGATACAAAGTTGTAAAATTAAAATACACTCTAATTATTAGCTAATATTTTATTGAATACTCTTCTACTTATTACATAGGATAATAGTCAATTTTGAATAATTCTTAATATGAGTAGCATTTCCAATGTTCTTAAAAAATTTCGTGCGCTCTCAATAAAATAACAAAAATTTGCTTAATATGAAATTAATTAATGAAAGAATATTTATCATAAACATAAAATGATTCATTTCCTTCGCAATCTGATACTGAGTATCATCTTAAAAATTTTGATATTACTCTGTACCACACGGCGCCTTTCACTAAGCGATCGAAACGCTCAAAATATTCCGTTGTTGTTGTCGAAAATCAAAAAGATTCCTTTTAAAAGTTGTTTGGTTGTGATTGTTTACTGGATGCGCCCATAAGTAGTTGAATGAGTGAATGGAAAAAATATTTAAAAATAAACGCATATTTTTTTATTTATGGGACGACCCGGATGGCGCAATGGTAACAAGTAGGGTCGATGTTCCGAGGGTCCTGGGTTCGATTCCCAGCGAGGCGGTTTCAATGATGAGTTTGAATTTCCGTTCTCAAACCCTCTAACGACTCTAGCGTTGTTGTGTAAGGCTTTTGAACTTTACTGCTTACAGCTGGAACCTTTTACAACTATTCTCACTAGTGAGACGATTATCCCTGTTCCTAGTCTCCATGAATGAAACACTGCCGCTATAACATCACAATGTAGCAGCCTTTCTACGTCTATGGATAACAAGTTAATTAGGAAGTCAATTTTTAAACTCCAATACAAAAGTTTACGTACATACTTAATTATTTTATTTATATTTTTACTTAGTAGATATTTACAGAAACTCAAGCAGAGATATTTGATGTAATAAAATGTGAGTAAATAAATATAAATAATGTACATACTATAGCTATACCTAGACCTACCTACTATCAATTATGATTAAAGAATCATGGTCAAAAACGTTTTTATTAGCACCGGTAGGTACTCTATGAAATCAGCAGGTACCAACAATATTTAGAACATTACATAGTAATCACTATGAAGTCATTATAATTTAAGGATTTTTAACATTTTCAAAAATATAATTTTCACGAAGAATCCATAACTTAGGTGCATTTTGGTGACTAGACAAAAATATAAATGTAATAGGTGCGTAATATTATATGATACGAAAATAATTTTCGTTTATCGCAAATAAATAGGTATTATTTGTAGCAATAAGGTACCGTTTATCACAAATTATTAAAATAAACGACATAATATATTTTTAAACAATCATTGATTCTTTATTTATTTTATATTTTGTTTTGGATATATTATTTTAGTGAGTTTGTTATCCAATTATTTAAATACTGTAGCAAACCGCGAGTCATCCTTTCTACCGTGTAGACTCTAGAACTCTAGAGCATCCGGCGGTCGCTTTGAGGATGATTGATTGAAGACAGCCTGGTTGTTTCAACACTCCAGGTTGGGGAACTGAGGGTTAACACGTTATGCGCACAACCTAAATAGTAATAGATAAATGCTCATAATATAATTGTGAATCAAATAATACTTATTTCGATCATAAGGCAGCTTAGCTTAGCTCTACAGAAAAGGCACCGGAACATTGATATTTCTAAATTTTAGTGATGTCAGTTTTTCTTCGGATTTAAAGTTACCGATATTAAGTGCATGTGAATAAATATCTCGTGTTAATATTTGTATTGTACATAAATAACATTTTATACATACTAGCGGTTAGCTAACAGCTTTTTATAGCATGAAGGTAAGCTGTATAGGTTCTGCTTAGCCATTCAGATGTAATAAACATGGATAAAGAAAACGTGTTACTTAACATTAATATCGGCAATATTACTTTAAGTACTTATAAATTATTTTTTTTTATGAATATATTGTTTGTTTATAAGTATCTTGTCTCGTTTTATTACTGTTGTTACAACACACAAAAAAGTTCTCTTGCAGCTGGAACGGTAGTACGGTCAAAAAACCGAACTACTGAGTACACTAACAAAACAATACCTATATAGGCATATAGGCTATATACTTTCAGTAGCACTTCTTAGCGCGAGGCCGCACCACGGTTTTTTCCCGCGGCGGTAACCGCGTAACCGCGCAATTCATACATTGTCAGAAACCGCAAGTGCGGCCGCTTGTATTGCTTCCTTGAGTTACAAAATTTACGCGGTAAGAAACCGCGGCGGTTTAGCCGTAGTGCGGCCTCGACCTTAATACAGTTGTACGGACTGGCCGTAACTAAATGAGATTACTAAATAAAAGATAAAATACGAGATAAATCACTATCACTATATATAAATAAAACTTAAACTGAAATAATGATTATATGGAGTATGAAATTTGAGTATCGCGCGGTGCTCTTGATGACCGAATTATTTTTATATCATTTTATATCATTATTTGATGACTACTGTGAAAAGTTATGAATTACCGGGTTAGCTTAATGTACTGTGCCCATTACAATAGGGTACTTTCGGTAGTGAAAAATAAACTTGATTTTCGTAATAAAAAGCAAGAAAAATATATTTCGGCAAAATAAACACGGTTTCTCGTCTTAAAATAAAATAAAATATTTTTTTTTTTATTTCCGGAAAAAACGCTGTCAGTATTTGTCAGCCATTTTGATGACGTAATAATGGTAATGTGTACAGGGCCACAAACTTATCTGACTCGGTAAGAGGGGCGCTACTGTCTTTGTCTGACAACTGAAATTTGCATTAGTTCCAATTTTGGCCACCGGGCCAGATATGTTTGTGGCATGTATGTATGTATGTACTTATGACCGGTTGATGATGACAATTTTTTATGACAGTTTGGTTGGTTGGTTTTTGATTTTGCCTTTATGACGTCACACCAATGCCTCTAGTGTTTTAGGTCACGTGACATACAGATTAAAAATTTCGAATTTTAATATTATATATTAAAATAATTGTGCTTTTATGACTCAAAATCAGAATAATAAAGTACATTAATTTCTACATAAATTTTAATTTTTATCAAATTTCGTAGTTTATTTCTCATTATGGAAAGTACCGTATTAAGTACGGAAAGTAAAGTATTAAGATTATCTTTATGTCTTGGTTGAAACTAGGGTTGCCACCCGTACTTTATAATAAAGTATTGTACGTTATTTCAGGCAATTGTACTCTATACTTTATGATAACAATAAAGTACACGAAAATACTTTATTTCTCATGATTTGATTTCTTTGTAATAAAAAATGAATCACTTATTAATTTAAATTTAAATATAGATTGTAAAGATGCTGTGCAATTGTTTAGTCGAGATCCTAATTTGATACAAACTGCAAAAAGCAATAAAAAATATGTTTTTAAATATAATAATAAAGAAAAATAAATTGTACTTTATTTTGATACTATGTACTTTTTTTTCTCACCTATAATAACCAATGTACTTTATTTGCAAAAAAAAAGGTGGCAACCCTAGTTGAAACGCAGTGATAATAGCAAAACATAACTTGTGAATTAAAAGGGTAAAGTAGGTACCTATATGATGAAACTATTTTGTGCTTGTTTGAATACAGACGACAACAATTTTATCACCATCTATATTTCTTAATTAATATACTGTACAGAATTTAGTTCACTTATTAAAATAGGTATATATCTATGATAATGAATTAAAAGTAACATTGGTAAGCAACATTTACTTACATAAAAAAACTTGTTTGGACACCTAAATTCAATTTAAACTTCAAATTTCATAACAAACGTATTAAAGAATAAAAAAATACAGACAACTCGAGGAAGATTGAACGTAGGTAATTTACATCATTTCTTAATAAAACTGACGTATCATTTCTTGCGAGCCAGTAGATGGAAATTTGAAGACTATAACTTTTCGGTCGCTGAGCTGTAGTGGAGCACCCAGTACGTCGGACAAATGTCGCAGAAATCCTGTCAGCGGTGGAGATTCCCGCCAAGATGTGCGTCGCAAATACCAAGATGGCGCCGGTTGGCGGGCAGCGAGTGTCAAACCTAACCAACGCGTTTCGTTATCCAATTTGGACCTGAAACAAAATGTAGATAACTTAAAAAGTTGGTTATTTTCAAGTAGCTAAGCAGATTTTTTGTGATTAAAAAATACTTCTGATAGATAAAACGCTTTATCGAGTAATAGTTAAGATAGAAGAGGCCTGCGTCTGTATTTTGGTTACTTTTTAATTGATTGAAATAAAACACGCTCTTATCATTAAGCTAGCCAAAATAAATAAGCGAAAACCGAAACTCGGTTACGCCATTTCTGAAATGAACGAGAAGAAACGCACAGAACGCAGTTTTCTATTACGTATTAACGGTTAACATTTTATTTATGTGTTCCAAGTGAAATTTTGACTCCCACAACGTTGTACACACTTTTTGGTAAAATAATACTTAAGACATGGATGTGTAGACCAGCGGCACTCACTTACTTTTCCACTTCCCTTTCCTTACATCTCCGAGGTTTGCGCGTCGGTGTCGTTGCCCTAAACCTGTAATATTTCGGCATCTTTCAATTTAAATTTAGGAAAAAGATATAACTTAATCTAACATGGCACGCGTTTGTCCCAAAACGACATTTGAAATGACACGTTATTTTTCTCTATGAAATGACAGCAAAATGACGGTAGCTTATTTAATTTTTTAAATAAAATAGACAAAAGTTTATGTACCTACTAGGTAAGTTTCAGAAAATTATAGATGCATATGTTAGCAGATGTTTTCTTCAAAAAATTAGTTTGCTCCAGCATTCACCACAATCAGGGCACCGAAGATGACTGGTGCGTAGGTAGCAGTTTTAATATCCTTACCTCAGAGAAAGAATGCTACAAAATAGCAATCCAAAGCAGATATTTTTTCAATCATGAACTAACTTCGTTACTAATTTCGTTGGTACTAATTTCTTGATTCGTTAACAAAACTTCCATAGCGAATAAATATTGATCTGCAAAATAACTTTTCTGACGTCTGACATGTTTATTGTATGAGCCTTTTGCCACAAAATATGGATAGTTTTGCTATGGCATTTTGTTTCAAGTTGGGTTGAACTTTTACAGCTTTCACTTTTATATACCTAACCTTTGACTGGGAAATAATAATGAAAATATTGCGAATGTTTTTGATTTGTTTCGTTGTGGCCGGTTTGCTAAATGTGGTAAACTTCTTTGTGTGTTACTATATTCATGTCAAGAACATGGTGTGGAATGAAGTAGACGAGGAAACCAGGTAATGTAATTTGTCAAGTCTAAGTTAGGTTTGTGAGATCTTTGGTTTCCTAAACTTCATTACTTTTTGAAACTCACGGACGTAGGTACCAACTTATGTAGTAGGTACATTCAAGCTCAGACCAATAAATTATTGTTTGACCAACAAACAATTGGTCTGAGACTCTGAGCATACAAGTAGGTATTAAAAACCATTCATCACAAATCCGTGGCCTCTGTGGTCTATCCAAATCTTATATCAATAGATTTAACTGTCCCACTGCTGGGTTTGAGCATTTTCATGTAAAATACAGACGAGTAGGGAGACGTACAGACCATAGTCCATTACACTAGTCAAGTGTGGTCAAGTGCTAGCAAGTGCAGGTATACTCGCAATTTAAACCTGTTAGGAATTAATACGGTTACACTTTTTAAAGGTGCCCATTTTCAGTCATGAAAGGTAGAAGGTACAACTCTGTGACCGATTCTGAACGAGATTCTTACGGACAATAATTACAACAAGAATCACTAAGTTTCCCTGTCCCGTTGAAAATTAACCAACAAATATTCTACCATCATCTGCTAACTAAACTAACTATACAGTCGGATATACAGTAAATATTACTGGTACCTACCCCATGTGTCTTGTTTTCTGAAGGTCTTGGTATCAGTTGTCATGAAAAGCAGCGAAATAATAAGCTATTAAATTCTACTGATCTAGGATAGAAGTCGAAGAACCAACAACAACTATGTGGGAAGACGATATGAACACATTGCTTATATGCGGCGAAAATGCGACTAATTGTCCGAACAGATTATCAGGCACGAGCGTCGATGCAGTCAATAGTAACGAGACCACTGAGAAGTTCAATGGATTCTATTACTACATACAGGATGCAGTTCTCAGTAATACACGTTTATGTCCTAACGTACCACCAGGGTTAGGTAAGTAAATATGATACTTTAACAACAATAAAGCCTAGAGTGTTGAAGACCTATTGCAAATCAAGCTGGGCTTAGATATGTCATTGATTTTTTTATTGTGATAATGCGTTGTGTTCGAAGCGTTCGAAATTATAAACTCTACCTACTTACTTATATGATTCATTATATTATTAGAATGGTATATTAATAGATGATGTACTTATTCATTAGTAACCAACCGAAATTTATGAATCGAGTAAGTTGTAGACAAAATTTTCAGGCCCTGTGGAAACAGATGTGTCTCTTCTAGACTTGAATGCTTTTGATGAAATGTTCAGCTACATAAAACCAGGGGGTTGGTTTAAGCCATTGCAATGCATTCCACGTCAGAGCATGGCCATTATTATACCAATGCTAGATGGTAACAGGTTAATATTTTTTTTAATATTTAAAGACGAATAATGAGCATAATTGAGTAAGACTAAGTGGTCTATAAGTACTTAACCTTATGAATTGCACACAAGGCAAACAGCATACATTAAAACGGGCTAGTCCGGACGCGGAGTCTAACCCATTGATGCCCAATTTTAACGCATAACAAAACGCAATCGAACATCAAACGCATAATACTTAAGTGTAGGTAAATGGGTAGCACTGAACATTTGAATACGAGAGTAAGTTTTGCTCACGATTGTTTAATCGAAATCGGTTCTATACTTCGAATTAGCGTGTTATCAGTTATCTATAAATTAAATGTGTTTGTTTGTTTAAATTTCCAAACCGCGAAAATGTAATAGGTATTGGATATTTTGCCATATGTGTTACTAGCTTCCGCCCGCAGGCTTCGCCCGCGTGGAATTCGTTTAAACTTCACCCCCCTATTTCACCCCCTTTGGGGTGGAATTTCCAAAAATCCTCTCTTAGTGCTACCCTACACTCCCCAAGGAACATACATGCCAAAGGAGATGTTTCAAAATGTATGGAGCCCCGGCCACCTCTTTGTACACTATACTCAAAAATGGAGAAACACATTTAAAACAATTTTCAATCATCCAATTCCTTTAAATTGCTTTAGTTTGGTGGTATAACACAAAAATATACACTTAAAATTGCAACACAAAAACAAAAATCCGTCATGGCGGTAAGCTGTCATCACATGTCACGTTGGTTGATTTGATTGAAGTTTGACATATGTACGTACATTTCTGTCATATTAAAGTGACAGTAGACAGTTCGTGATCTATGATCAATGACAAATTGGCCAGACGCCATGTTGAAACTTGATAAAATTAATGATAAATACAATTTTTGTACCAGAAAAGTATGCATTTAAGAAATTTTTCTTTATTTTTCCCGAATTCCATGGATTTTTCTCGATTTTTCGAGGTACTGTACATGTTGTGGGCCGGATTTGAAACATCTCCTTTCAGCTTCTTCCGTTCAGTAGTTTCGGCTGTGCGTTGTCTGTCAGTCACCAGAAACGCAAGAGTTTTATATATTAAGATTAGCACCAATGCTTTGCAATTTTAGCGTAATGTAGCGAAACTTCCATGGGATTAACTAGGATTTCTTATAATTTTAGATACTGGAAGAACTATTTTGGGACATTTTTATTTTACATTCACCTTTTTCTAATGAAACAACTACAAGAATATCAAATATTCGTCATTATACAAGGTTAGTTCTTATTTGTAATCTAGGTAGGTATTCATAAAAATCAGTGTGTACTGAAACGTTTATTAGAGCAAGAGCCCGCGGCTATCAATTACTTACTTTAATCATCATTTAATAACTTATTTCATTCAGCTCAATTTTATATTGCTTAGTCGGCGACCCGAGAGCACAGTACACCAGAGGTAAGCTGCTGAACATTGGGTACATCGAGTCTCAGAAAATGAGGAGAAATGGATGGGATTGTCTCGTGTTCCACGACGCCTACTACATACCCACAGACACGCGGAACCTCTACCGCTGCACCAAGCAACCGCGACGGTTGCTTTCTACTGGGAACATTGAAGACATGAAAAAGTAAATAAAATGTGTATACTGTGGAAGAATGTAATACGTTTGTACCTACTTACTATAATTAACTTTAATATATCGTTTGGGCTCTATCCATCTAGCATTTGTGATCACTGTTGGACATAGGCTGGTAGTTACAAAATCTTTTTTGTTCGCAGATTTGGGGGTGTTGTAGCTATTAGGCCTTCTATATTTAAAAAAGTAAACGGTTTCTCTAATTTGAATTGGTACAACGATGGTGATTATATCAACATGTATCAAAGGTGCATATTTCATACATCATAACTCAAACCATAAGCATTTCCTATCCCCTTCCCCCCACTGGTTCTTCAGAATAATAGGCGTTGGAGCATAGTTCGACCACTTTATTCGACCGACATTGTTACTACGTTTTATTAGTAAGACCGTTAATCTAGTGCTTTAGTCAGATTAAATCCGAACCATTCTTAAGAGTACGAAAATATAGGTACAGCCATTGAGAGTACATAGTACCTATCTCAATGGGTACAGCACGAAAATATCCACAATGCGGAGTGCATTAGCACCAGTATTGGTGCTACATAGATAGTCCGGGATATAGTTATCCAAGAAAGGGGTCACGATCACGACCCTCATTGAGCATTGAGGACATTGGGGCAAAGAGTTTAAATAAATAAAAATATATAGACTACAGGCCCATGTCGAAAATGGATGGGTCATATGAACCACCAGGTGATGTATATAGGACGATATAAGAGCACAAAATAATAAGATTCAGCACTATGACGCCACTTGTAAGCTGTCCAACTGAGTGCTGGTGAGAATTCAAAAGTGTAACCCTCGATTTTTTCCCCTTGTCGCATGATTTTTGTACGGCTTTTTCACCATCGATAGATCCATGAAAAATAATAAGAAAGCGCGCAATCCCGTAAAAAATGATGCGCCACAAAGTCGGTATTTTTTTTTGATTTTTTGACAATTCCAGGGTAAATTTGGTCATTTGGTTCTGTACGGCATCAGTTTCATAATGTTTCAAAAATCATGCGACAAGGGGAAAAAATCGAGGGTTAAACTTTTGAATTCTCACCAGCACTCAGTTGGACAGCATACAAGTGGCGTCATAGTGCTGAATCTTATTATTTTGTGCTCTTATATCGTCCTATATACATCACCTGTGATCACCTGGTGGTTCATATGACCCATCCATTTTCGACATGGGCCTGTAGTCTAATACAAATTAATGTAATTTTTCTGAAAATCCAATACAATCAGTAACGTTTTTTCTTTTTTCAGATTAAATGATTGGAATTATACAATAGAAACAATACCATCATCAATTGGCACATTTTATACCACAACAAAATACTACCCGCACGTTAATTTATCTAGGTAGGTAAAATATGCAAGTCATTTTTGATAAAGAACGTACACTAACATAAAATAAAGTATTAATTTTATTACAAAGGCTGAAAAAACATGAACGTCATTAAAGAAAACGTTATAGAAGTGCCTGATAATTAGTATTATTTTACTAGAGAACCGCCCGCGCTTCGCTTCGGGACCCGTAGGTAACAGCCACGTAGGTCTCGCTCCCGTAGGAATCTCGGCTAAACAGTAGCATATTATAAATGATGTACTGGAACATCAGATATAACATTTGCCTATGACATAAGTAAATTACATGTAGTATTTGATAGCGTCATACCTACAGAACTTGCAAATGAATTTTACTAACGCCATCTATTAACAACATCCGGAACTAAATATCTAGCAACTAACAAAACATCGATCTTCCCATGGGAATGAGATGTTTTTCCGCAGTAAAAAGTAGCCTACGTCACTCTCCACCCTCCTAACTATCCCCACACACATAAACCATACCATATTATAGCCATGTTGCGACATGAAAGAGTCACAAACAAACAAACAAACACACTTTCACATTTATAATATTAGTATGGATATGGATGGATGTTCGGTAACTGTTGCTGGCACCTTTAAACGCGCTTTTTTTAAGAGGGGAAAATACATTGACGTATGTCTCGTGGCCGTGCCTTGCCACGGGAGGATGTGGGACTCCGCGGGTTGCGTTGACGCAAAGCACCACGACTACCCACTAAAAACCCCTCTACGGTTCCTACTTCTAGAGTCAGTAAGGAGAGGAGGTATCAGCTAGGCCTTATGTCCTCGTTCTCCTTGCATGTTCTGTGTCTTTTCAGACTCTACACCTAGCACTTCCGCTTCCTCCACTCATCCTACACTGTGGGTTTTTTTTAAGTCGTAAAGGTCGCCGCGGCATAGGTACGCCGCCTGCGTCCTAAATGCCTTCGTCTCTGGGGATTGGCTAAGGGGTCCTCTTCGCGGGTCCTCTCCGCAGCCTCCTTTTGGGAAAGTACCGCCTCGCAGTACTTCCCCACTGCCTGCCAAGACCTAACGCTGTCGACCATCTTCCTGATGACCGTTGCCAGCGACAGGTCCCTACCAATTGCAGCCATCAAAACAGCCCTCTCAGACGACCATGCGGGGCATATACCTCCAGCATGTGCTCAGAGGTGTCGTCGGCCGCGGTTGATTCTCTTCTCGCAATGTTACAATGTACCTGTGTCATACGATAGGACAACTTTCCACCCTGCCGCTTAATCCATCATTGAGGACTGGACGTATCGCATTAACGGTGCGAAGCCCAGCCGTTGGTCGTTCCAGTCGGTCTCTCCATATTCTGAAGGCTAGTTCTTCAGCTTCTGTCCTCCACGCCCTTAACTGGTCAGTCGTAGGCGGACCGCTCTGAGCCTTGGCCTCCGCCGATTTAACGTACATCGCTGCGAAGGTCTCAGCCTAAATCCCACGGGATGGAGCCGGCAACTACGCAAGCGGCCTCGTATGAAACCGTGCGGTAGGCTCGGGCTATTCGAACCGCCATCACCCGCTGCGACTGACGTAGGCAAGCCTTGCCTCGGGGTCTAAGGTTGCCACTCCAAATTGGCGCCCCGTACAGTGGCCATGGATCTTACGACGCCTTCATAAAGTCTGCGACATCCGTCACCCGCGACCTTTAAACGCGCCTAACATATGCATGTTTACAAGAGTTATTCACCATAATTTTATATTTTTTTCTTATTATCACAGGCCGAATTATCCGACAGAGAAGCCCCACGAAACAACACCTATCCATCTTATCGACGGCCTTTCCAGCATCACTTACAAAATTGTCAATTCAGGATTTAGACAACTGTTCACGTTTATTGAAGTTGATTTGAATAATGAAGAATGAACGAACTTACCTGAAACTTTTTTATTTCAATATTTTATTTCATAATATTGATTAAGTTATTTTTTTTTAATAAGACTAAGACCACAACAACTGTGGCCAAAACAGACATAACTTTTACAAACGGTTACCCTATACATAATATTCTATGCAAACAGTGTTGAGTACGTTAATTGGTTAAATCTTTACTAGATGTTGGAGCACGGGACCTTATAAGTCCCCGTGCTTCACCCAGGTGGAGAGCCTAGGTGAAGCACGGGTCCGGACTCGATATGAGGACTGGGGTAGGGATGTAGGGACAGATAGTGTCAGCCTTGTCAGTAGTTGTTACAAACATCATTTTCTGAAAATTAAGGGCTCTTCGGAGACAGATAGTTACAGTCCGCCATGGGCAAAAATCTCATTTGTGGGCCAGATTTATAATTTACAATCTGAAATCAATGGTTTTTCAACAGAAAAGTAACGTTAGCGTTTTAATTGCTAAGTGGAACGAGCCGTTTGTAAACAATGTCAAGTTGTCATTGTCAATTTGTCAATGTCAAAGTCATATATAAGTATTGTCAACTCATGTCATCATGACATGAGATAAATTAAATGAATGTTTATATTTTCGCTGTTGGGAGGAGGAAAACAAGTAAAAATTGATAATATTCGCTGATATAGCAATCAATGCTAATTAAAAACATAAACAATGGCATTCCTGGAGGTAATATAACCGTTTTGTTCATTAACTAATCGTCTCTCGATGTGGAAATGGGTACACTACAGGTCGTAGTTTTTGCCATGTTATCTCTATATTGATGATATTTCATTTTTACAAGTATTTTATCCTTTATATTGGTTAATTTCCTGACTAGAGTGAAATTAAAAATGTAACTTTGGTATTTTGTATGAACTCATTCATCCTTTTTCTATTTGCAGTGGCGTCGATTTACTTTCTTCGATATACATAAAAACGTAGACAATGGAAAGATAGCTGAATGTCTCCAAGTAAGTCTAAACTGCTTATTTTATGTTTACCTTAATATTATGTACAAACCATTACAATTTGTCGAAGCAATCCTAGAGTATAACTGGGAAAATGTGGGCAGTCCGATGGCTGCAGGAGAGTTAATAAGTAAATTTCCATATTCAAAGCTATTAGTAACTATCTCAACTTGTTTCCAGGTTTTGTGCAAATCATAGGTTTACTCAAGCATTGTAAGGCTCTAGACAGACGGACCGCATTTCAACTGCAATCCAACCGCAAATTGCAGTTCAGGTGCAGTTTGAATGCAGTTGACACGACTGCAATAGAATTGCAAACCAAACGCGCAACCAAACCAAACTGCAATTGAACTGCAATCGGACTGCGCGTTTGGTTTGCATGTACTATTGCAGTCGTGTCAACTGCATTCAAACTGCACCTGAACTGCAATTTGCCGTTGGATTGCAGTTGAAATGCGGTCCGTCTGTCTAGAGCCTAAATCAAATTTCATAATTTAATTCCTAAGGTATCACATGTTTATAGCACTTGTATTGCAATAGTATGATACACTAACCAAGAATGATGTTTGTAACCAAGAATTTTAACTCCGCTGATATGAAGTTGGCTACGAGTGGCTGCGCAGATGCTGATTTTAAGGCCAAAATGTTGGTAGGAGTCGGCGAGTGCGGGCGGTAGGAAAGTTAGCCATTACCATGGACGTAACTACGTCTATGGCCAATACGAAGTAGTGCATCACAAAACACTGTCATGGCCGCCGTGTTTTGATTGGTCAGTTACTGTACCTGTGCAAACATCTCGGAAAACAAAGTTCACATCAGCCTAGTCAAAATGACCTTACTGTAACAGTAATACCAAATAAGGCAACAGCTAGGCACCTTTTGAAGAGGCTATACAATACAATACAATACAATATACTTTATTGTGCACACCAATACAGAAAAATAAACAAAAATGAAGAGGCGAGAAAATAACATTGACAATACACAACGGGCGGTCTTATCGCTAGAGTAGCGATCTCTTCCAGACAACCCTTCGGGTGGAGGACACGGTATACAAAATATCTAGGTAGGGTGCAAATTTTGTGGAAATAATAGAACATAATATTTATATAACAATGAATACATATTACACATACAAAAAAAAAAAAAAAATACAAGAAATCATAAATACATAAATAAATATATATCATAAATACACAAATATAATTAATATATATATATATATAAATATATATAAATATAAATAAATAAAAAGACAGGTATGATTTGTAATAAAACATTCACATGACTCGTAAAAGGAAAAATTTAAGGGAAAATATAAACAATTTAACAAGAAGATCAGAATCTATGAAAGTGATCCTTGACTTTATTTTTAAACTATATTGCTGCTATATTATATTTATTTATTTTAGCTATATTGCTTCAAGATTAGGTATTTTCATCATGATTATGCTTGGTTCCTCAATGAATGCATATTTTGACATAAAATCTTCAGTCTATGCAATTTTTTGTAAATATTGTTATAACTGACCATAATTCTTCCCTATAAGGCATGTCACAATTTCACTACAAGTACATAATTTTTGTTTTTCAGGACACAAATGTCACAGTGGCCACCAGTGGCCACAACTATGTGGTTCTGTGTGACGTCACCGGCTGGGCACACCTCATCTCTCGCAGCTGGGAAATAACTTCCTTCAAGGCCTATGAACTCACCATTACGCTGGCCCAGCAGCTGCCTCATGATCCCTATTTAGTTACTATTGGTGTGAGTATTAATTATAATATTATTTAATTAACTTTGCTATAACTGTTTGATATCATCTACTAATTATAAGTGTACTGTAATAAATGGTGGGTTATATTTAAATAAGTATTTATTTTCTGAATTAGGATTGCATTTTGAGTTGTCTTACCATCAAAAAGGATCAACTCATACATCTTTCACTTTGGTCTCATTTGATACAAAATTGTTACTCCCTGCTAAAATCAAATTTATTAACCTATGCTCACAGTTCAGTTTAACTTCTAAGCAAGTTTTGCTTACGACAGTTACGACATTTAAATCCTTGCTGTCCATCTGCAACATACCTTGACCTTAAGGGCAGAAAGCTGGCAATTGTGTGGTTTTGTGGCGGATTGTGACCCATGTTTTACAATTTTTTGTGTGATCACCCTTTGTATTTACCCAGACCCCCCCCCCCCCCTCCGCTCCCTTCGGTGTTCACATGTTATTCTAAACACTGTTTTAAATCATGTTTAGCAAACAGAAAGTAAATGAAATGTACTCTATTTCCAGGACGACGAAGCCGGTGTGACCCCGCTGATCCGCGTGTGGGACTGGTCGCGCACGGACCGGCACGGCAACCCGCAGTGCGCGCGCGTGTCCCGCGCGGTGCCCTCGCACATGCGCCCCACGCCCGCCACCGCGCTCGCCGTGCACGATAATAAGGTTGGTTTATAGTGCCAGCTGTGTTGAATAATGTAATGTCTAGTTACCATATAAAAATAAACATAATGCAAGAAATAACATATATTATTATGCATGTCATTTATAAAAAAAAATATTGTTACCTAATAAGCTTTTTGTTAAAATCAGGTAAATACACTCAAAATTAATTTCTTTTTAATTCTAAAGATTGTGACGGTTGTCTCTAAACAAAAGTGGAGCAGGCTCCACACTCCACACCTTTCAATCTGGAACACAGTTACTGTTATAGCGATTATAATGTTGGTAGAAATGGTACTTAGTACTATGGCGGACAGTGTTACTTACCCAGTTGAACTCTTGGCTTTAACCTATTAAAGTAATAAAAATATTATTGCAGGGCCTTCTAGCGGTTGGTTTTCAAGATGGTTCCGTGTCCCTGTTCCGTGGAGACATTGCTCGGCAGCGGAGTGGCAAAATGAAAACGTTACCTGACACTGGAACTAGCCCTATTACAGGCCTCGCTTTCAAGTATGTATATGTATACTCTTGATGCCTTTGCATGTAGTGTTTGTATTACTCAATACATTTCTATCATTAATTCAAGTAAAAATAACTACAAGTATGTTACAAAAGTCGGATAAGAAAATTATAACGATAACGAATTTCATTTTGGATGGTCTGAGACCCAGATATAGCATACTACCAGATATATCAGATATAGCATATACCAGAAATAGTAACACTGTTTTCTTTAGAGGGTATTACAACTGTTTATACTATGTCCGCCGCGCCGTGAGCGGGCGTGCAAGGCGTGCACCGCACGCAAACTGCACGCAGGGAGAGCTATAAAAGTAAATCTGTGTTGTTTGTATTAAACCGACGGAGGAGCGGGGGGTAGCTGTGCAAAACGGCATTGCACGCGGGCGCCTTTTTGGTTAGCGGCAGGCCTAGTAGGTACTTCATTTAAAGTCTAGGGGACCTGACCGCACCTGTTCCTACCTAGCTACTCCCATGACACCATCCATTCCATTCCAGAGGAGCGGACAAGCTGTTCATAGTGTCGCGCGCGTGCACCATGGTGTGCTGGCTGGGCGGCGAGCGCTGCGTCATACTGGACAGCATGGGCGCCGCGCCCAACTGCAGCGTGCTGGCTGACAGACACCGGCTCACCGTTGCTAATAATGAGGTGGGGGACCGTCAGAAATTAAAATATTTCTTATGACCCCCCAGGTTTCACCATACTGTCGTTTTACTATCTGTACCTTTAGTGCGCTGTTCCATAGCTCTGCTTGTAGGTAAAGGATAGATGATTATTCAGTGGCAAGGAGGCCTGGAAAAGATATCGCACCATCGAGTTTGCGGAGCTTCTTTCGGATTTTCTTGTCTCGAATATTTCGTAAATTGCTACAAATAGAATAATTGTTATAACCATTATGATGACATAAATTAATTAATGTTCATTTTCTAGAATTATTATTGTGAAAATTGGCTTGATAAAAGGGACTAAATAAAAAATAAATTTTCAAGTTTACAAAACCAAAACATAACTGAACCTTATTTTTTCAGGCCATTTTCTGCTACACGACTGAAGGGCGCGGTCCCTGCTATGCCCTGGACGGAGAGAAAGTGCGTCTGAACTGGTTCCGGAGCTACCTGGTGATCACCACCAACGAAACCCCGCCCCGGACCGCTGCCACCAGCTCCGGACCCCCACCCAAAGCCCACCACGTCACCATCCTGGACATTCAGAACAAGTTCATCGTCTTCTCAATGACCTTTGAGGAGATTGATGCTGTTTTAACGGAATGGGGGTCGTTCTATATACTGCTGAAGAATAAAGAAATGATTTACTTGGAAGAAAAGGATCTGCAGTCGAAATTGTTTTTATTGTTCAAGAAGAATTTGTTTGATGTGGCTATTCGGATAGCGAGCAGTCAGCATTACGATGCTGAGGGGTTGACTGGGATCTACAAACAGTATGGCGATCATTTGTATAGCAAGGTCAGTTAATGACTATAGTTTTATTGCCACGGAAGGTATTGTCGCTTAGAAAACAATAGGTTTTTTGACTCTCCTGTTAGTCATACTGTCACATTTGAGCAATATTACGTGCTAAACGACGATATACAATGTTACATACATATATCCGAAATCTTAGGCTCAAAGCCACAGGAGAAACATAATGTCTTTTCTCGGTTCGGAATCGAACCAAACCAAATACCTCAAGTCTAATAAAAAACTAATATTTAACTCCAAATATTTTTTTTATCTGACACATTTCTCTATCTCAAAAAATAGTCAAAAAGTTTCTCAAGAATCATCAATGTACTTTTACCCTCAGGGAGACCTAAAAGGCGCGATCGAACAATACGTAAAAACAATTGGCTGGCTGGAGACATCATACGTGATCCAAAAGTACCTAAAGTCCCGTCACCTGGAACCGCTGGTCCAATACCTGCAAGAGCTGCACAAGAAAGGCCACGCTACAGAGGACCATACCACTCTGCTGCTCACCTGCTACGTCAAGATAGACCAGCACGATCAACAGGGGAAGTTGAAAGAGTTCATCAATTCCAAGGATAAGGCTATCGGTTTTGATGTTGATGTTGCTATCAAGGTATGATAATATGAGACTAATGTTTTGTGCTTAAAACTAAAGATATTAAAACTTTGGGTAATTATGTTTCTTCAAGGTATACTTTTGAGTATGCTTCATGACATTATGTTGTTTACATGATATGATAGAAAATTACGGAATGCTTGAGACAGACAGAGATAGCTGAAAAGTGATAAATGTATGAAGTAATTGCAGTACCCCTTTGAGCCTTTGACACAATGAATTACACACTTAACCTAATTTTCATCACCTTTAACGTAATAACTCTTCAAATTCGTGAATACCAACTTGACAACCACCGAGACTTAGATCGAATCACTTCTACGAGGACTCCTTTAACAACTGAAATTTTATTCTTTAGGTCGTCCGTCAAGTGAGCGTAGACGACGCGCTCTCCCTGGCAGCGAACCACAAGCGTCACGACTGGTACCTGAAGATGATGGTAGAAGACAAGAAGGAGTACCGGCAAGCCCTGGACTATATTGCTGAGCTGGAGTTTGAGGATGCTGAGACCTATATGAAGAAGTATGGACATAAGTTGATACAGCATGAGCCGGTTGAGAGCACTAAGTTGTTGAAATGTAAGTTTTATTTATTCTTTTGATTTTGAAGTCATATTTAGATTTCTGGGAATGTAATTGGGTAAGTGATCTTAATTTACCGATTTGGATGGGAGCTTAGAGAGCCTGTACAGTTTTTAATATCAGTTTTATCATTACATAGGAGTCGTTAAGCCATTTGGAGGCCTAGGGGTTGTATGACTTGGACTCTAATCTCTATAGATAGCCTACATTGGTTGTTACATGAAAGAAACATTTCCTAAATTTTTTATAAAGATACGACTTTACGAGTATATGTATACCAATACTATCGAAGTGTTTGCTTTCCAAGTCCATCACACAGAGGTCCGTAACAAACACCGTTGTTCACAGGTCTATGCACAGACTACAAGCCCCGCAGCGCCCCCCTAGTAGACGAAGCGTCGCTATCGGGCGGGCAGCGCTCCCCCGAGCGCGCGCGGCCCGACGACTTCCTGCACATGTTCCTCAGCAACTCGGAGCAGCTGGTCGACTTCCTGCAGCACATGACCGCCGCGGACCCGCACTGCTCGTCGCTCGTGTATAACGCGCTCATCGAGCATTATATACATGTTTGGTGGGTTGGTTTATTGAAGTTTTGAAGTGTCTCGGAGACTAAATGTTTTTTTATATATGTGTGTGTTGGCTCATGGATATTTACTGGTTTTGAAAAATTATTTTTAAGAGACTTTAAAACCTCCTCTGGTTCGCAATTCGACTGTATTTTTAATGTAACTTTTTGTTGCTTTACTTCCGGCCTCATATAAATTTAAGCGACATCTGACGAGTACTTTTTGAGTTATCTCTACTTGTCATTGTTGAAGTCGGTAATTTTTTGTAGAATGAAACTAAGCAGTGGCACCAGTACCGACAAAGCCCAATCCCAACCTAAATCAGAAAAACAAAAGCTCGTTCCATTTCAAAGGACTCATCACTATTGAATATTTCAGGTCAAAGTGTACCGAAGACAAGAAGGCTGAGTATGAGGAGAAAGTGTTGAAGGTCCTGAAGGAGCCCGAAGCCAACTACGACAAGGACCAAGTCCTTATAATATGTCAGATGCTTGGGTTCACCCTGGGGGTCCTGCACTTGTATGAAGAAAAGAAATTGTGAGTTATATGGATAAATAAATAAACCTCAACACACTCACACAGTGTCAACGTACACGTGACAAAAATGCACGAAACTTTGCTCAAAGGTGGTTTAAAGTGGTGTGTGCAATCGTTGTTTGGCGGGGGCTTTCACGGGAAGTTAGAGGACATTGTAGAGCATAACATAGGCTACTTTGTACCGAAATTCCCGCGGGAATTATGCGGGAAAAACTCTCATGAGTACGAAGTCGCGGGCACAGCTAGTTGCTTATAAGAAGTATAAGATAAATTTTCCTATCCCCCCAGATGGCGCGCGCAAGTAGCGCTGCACCTACGTAGCGGCGCGCCGGAGCTAGCGCTGGAGGTGTGCCGGCGGCGCGGCGCGCTCTGCCCCGCGCTGTGGCTCGACGTGCTGTGGGCCGCGCCGCCCGCGCGCCTTCTGCCCGAGCCGCTGCAGCGAGTGGGTTAGTGCTCACACTGTGACGTCATGATACACCTGAACCGCGGTATCGAAGTTTTCACACCGTAAGTTGGGCCTCGATCGCTCCCCAGACATGACACCTCCCAGTACGGAAATCTCTCTTTGCGGAAATAGGTATCCCCAACCTTAACCTTACGTTTTAAATGTCCGAAATGACACGTCTCATACCTATCGTTAAAATAAATAAAAAACATCGTACTACACTTACCTGTTTTCTACTAGCTCCAAAGTAAAAATGTCGTCAAGACAATCTTATCACACATATGGCTCAACAATTAAAGTGGGCGTTTGTTTTGCAGAAAGTGAAAAGCTTCTGTCTCCGATACTAGTCATTGACTGCCTTGCGAGCACTCCTTCGTACACACTCGGGGACGTAAGGAGGTAAGTATCACTCATTGTATTAGTAAGACTTGCTTTTATTTAGGAACATATATTATCTTTCATAATAACGGCTAAAAATAAAAGGCTTTGCCTTTTGTTATTATTATTGAAAAATATAGGAAAAAAATATAAGCATTGTCTTTGATATCTACTGGTTTTCTGTTGAAATAGATTTGTTAAATATTTATAATAAAAATAAAAATATAAAGATATGCATTCAATTGCAAATATTTGATAGTATTCTTTGGTTAAACAGCTATGTGACAAACGTCCAGCACATTTCATATTAACCCCATTGTGGTAAGAATTTCATGTTTGATAAATTTACTAATACATTGACATAAAATAAATAAATAAATAAATAAATAACGCTACACACTCAAAGCCCCACACTAGGATTCCCTGTGTCGTGGGTGCCTTGGACAACACACAAGACAAGGACACACACCCAGACCGAGAACGGAAATTTAAACTCATCATTCAAATTGCCTCCGGCGTGTTAACCATTGCGCCATTCGGGTCGTCAACCCGATTAACCCGATTAACCCGATTATAAACCCCGATTGTTACCCGTACTTCACAATAAATCGATTCTAATTCCGTTTCCCCCCGCAGTTACCTAACAAACGTGCTAAAAACCGAGAGCGAAGTGATAACCCGCGAGCAAGAGCTGGCGGCCAAGTACCGCGCGGAGATCTCGAGAGCGCGCGCGCACGTCGCGGCCCTGCAGCGCTCGCCCGTCACGTTCCAGAGCTCGCGCTGCGCCGCCTGCTCGCGCCCGCTCGAGCTGCCCACCGTGCACTTTCTGTGCCAGCACTCGTTTCATGTGCAGTGAGTATAACACATATAAACATAAACACGCCTAAGACCCCTAGCACACAGCGTATTATAAAACGCTGATGACGCGCGTATACGCGATGACGATGATGATTATTGTAACGGTGGTTCATCATAACGTAATAATTGTGGTTCATGATGACTGTAACTGTGGTTTATTATGATGATGATGATTTTAGCGATGGTTCATGATGACGATGATGATGATGATGATGATTGTAACGATGGTTCATGATGATGATGATGATTTTAACAGTGGTTCATGATGACGATGCTGATTTTAAGTGCGGTTGATGATGATGATTGTAACTGTGGTTCATGATGATGATGATGATTGTAAATGTGGTGCATGATGACGATGATGATGATGATGATCGTAACTGTGGTTTATTGTGATAATGATGATTGTAACGGTGGTTCAGTATGACGATGATGATGATGATCTTAAGTGCGGTTGATGATGATGAATGTAACGGTGGTTCATGATGATGATGATGATTATTATAACGGCGGTTCTTGATGACGATGATGATGATGATGAATGTAGCGGTGGTTCATGATAGCGATGATGATGATGATTGTAATGATGATGATAATGGTGGTTCATGATTCATGATGACGATGATGATTTTAAGTGTGGTTCATTATGATGTTGATGATTGTAAGTGTAGTTTTTACGATGATGATGATGATGATTGTAACGGTGTTTTATGATGACGATGACGACGATGGTATCGGTGGTTCGCAGCTGCTTCCAGAGCTACTCGGAGTCGGAGGCGGAGTGCCCGCTGTGCGCGCCGCCCGCGCGCGCCGCCGCGCCCGCGCGCGCCGCCGACGCTCTGCACGCCCGCTTGCACGACGATCCCGACCCGTGAGTATAGCTTCAGACATATATTTTTAACAGAAATACTGCGTCATCAGACACGTAACTACACAAATACACAGATGTAAAGAACCGGACATCGGGGCCAGTTAAAACTTTTGTTTCCCATGTGGCCCGGCGCCGGGCCAAGTCACCGGGCCAGATGGGATACACTCGAGCGCGCAATGTAAATATGAACGATTTCTATGTGTGCGTTGCTAGCGCGCACTGTATGAATGCTTTAGGTACATCTGTGCTAGTCTATAATAATGGTCGTATGAAAAACGTATTATACTCATATACATATTTAACTCTTCCAAAATGTATAAAATGCCAGTGATCACAAATAATTACAAAATACTATAATTGTTACACCACAAGGTGAGGATATTATACGTCAATTACATCACCTGAATAAACATACTTGTGACATAAACAATAATAGTTAAATTAACGTTGGCAAATCTTTATTTTGTATTACTTTTGGGAGTCACGTATTGTTAATATTGAGAATTATTTAAACTGAAATCGTATTATTTTATGGTATTAAGATAGCGGCCCCATTGAAATCTGCTAACCCGTTTAAAGGCCATAATTAAGTATAGGCCCTCCTATCCACGAGAAGGATGTGAGTAGGGCTCATCTAGTCCCTTATTTATTAATTAATTAATTTAAGTAAGTAACTCAAACTGCTTTCAAAAGAAACGACATTTTATTTTAGTCGCGACCTAGTCGAAGCGTCTAAATGGAACACATTGATTCGATTCGTGTAGTTGAATTTGTCGCGCCAAAACAATAACTAATAATAGTGTGATTTTCTCCGTATAAATATGTCAAGCTGTATCGAATTTGCAAGGTGCCTAGAATGTTGGTGCTATAGAAATGCCATATTTATATATACTAATAGGTATGCACGTGAAAAGAAAACGTAGTTTTTTTCAAAGAAAATAAATGAGATTCTAAAAGTAAATAATATTACTTATGAAGGCATTGAAGATTCCAAAATTTTGTGATCCGCCTATCAGTGAAACTCGGATCCCCTTTTCTGAACTAACCAGACCACTACCAGGTTACGCTTTTTAATCAAAGAGCCACCAACTTTAACGAAACACGAAATGCCTTAATATATTATAAAAAACACTGAATATATCTTCAACTAGCTGTTGCCCGCGGCTTAGCAACCATAGAATTTTATTTGTAATTTTCAAACAATCTTCCAATACCTTTATTTTCTTCACTTATACTTCAGGAAGCTTGTTGCTCCGCTCCTGTTGGTCGCAGCATTATGTTGTGTATCCTAGAGCCTACCTCAATAAATGGACTATTCAACAAAAAAAAAATCAATTCGAACCAGAAGTTCCTGAGATTAACTTATTAAGAGTTATTCAAATAAACAAACTCTTCAGCTTTATACTATTAAGTACAGATAACCTCAATGAGTAGGAACTGTCTCATTTACAAACATTCTTATCAAAATGAATTCGTGTTTCAAGTTTATTAATGGCAGAAGTGTAGAAAAAAGTATTATAATTATTGAGCAGTTGGCCGTCAAAACTTGAACGGAGCGGCCTTACTTTCTTAAATTATATTTAAATTGTATCAGTGTTATCGCCGGCGCTCGGCTGCGCGCGCGCCTTTTGTTAATCGGTTATCGATCGCTAATTGTTTAGTAACAGATATCTACAAACATAAATGTTGTTAGTGATAAGGTAGTGAACACGTTGCGTTAATGTTTTTATGTGTTTGTCATGATTCCGCTATTCTCGTGGTGTTTTCGTGAGCCCGATGACAGGTATGAAGGGTAATTATAACTTGATTACTTTTAATAAGACATGGGATCCTTATTTTGCGTCTGATCTTGGACTAGAAGCCATGATTAAGCAAATTTACTGTAAAAAAAGTAAAAAACTCAAAATACATAGATTTAACAAACATTTAACATATAAAATGTAATAATTACAATAAAATTTCGCTCAACGCAGTAACCAGTAAGATAATGAAAAAAAACGATAGCAAACAGATGCATCTGACAGAAATAACTCCATTTCATCCACTGATGAATGGCCCACCATAGGGCATGCGTGGGTCTCTTCTGATAACTAAGAAGACCTAGCTCATTCAGTCCAAAAAAAAATTAATAACTCGCTTAAAAAGGGTAAATAGGCTTTAACTAAGTTAGTGCGCTCAACATTTGTACCATGAGGTGGACTCAGTAAAATTATTATTTTTAAATCAAATATAATAATTTAATTTTACAACATCGCAAGAATTACGTTTATGCTTGGCCTACATCGGTTTCTAGTACCTAGATGTTGTAATGTGAAAATGTTCAGTACGTGTTTATGTTGCGAAAACAAAAAATGATTAAATACTATTTGTATAATATTTAAATGGTGTTGTATGCAATGCAACATTGTTTTGTTAGTATCGTTTAAGACTCACCTACTGTAACGAGACTCGACAGTAACTGTGTCCGAGTTACAAGATCTTCTTATCACTTGATATATTTCCACAAGATAAAAGATAAAATAACATTAGAAATAAAACCGGCATACTAGTTGGTTGTTTACACGTCTCCTTTATATCAGTAGAAAAATGTGTAGCAGATGGTATGTAGAAATTCAGTCTATTAAATAAATACTTACTTACCAACATGGTCAATTGAATCTTTTTTATTTATGCTATTACCAATCTTCTAAATTTTTAATTATCTCGCAAATTCTCGATTAAATAACAAATAAATACGAAACTGATTCCAACGTTATATTTTGATATTTCCAGTTACTCAGTGGTATCGGAGTACTTCGGCCGAGGTTTGTTCAACAAGGTGACGGTAGTGACGGAGAGTCCCGAGCCCACGCCCAGCGCTGGGCAGCTGCCCACGACCACGGCGCCGCTGCCCACGCCGGCGCCGGCGCCCGCGCCGCTCAACTACGGGCCCGGCGCGGAGGCTAAACTCAGGTTGCAGGAGGGCCAGAGTACACAATGTGAGTTGATATTATTTGAATGCTTATGCAGTGTTGTAATTGTGACGAGATTTTTTGTATGTACACACACATACGGACAGTGACGTGGATATTAATAAAACCTAAAGTATTAAATGTTGCTCGGCATGAAAGCTGAGAGACGAAAGAAATAAATTATCCCCTCAAAAGTTTAATATCGCCGTGAAAGTTAAAAAAAAGGAAAAATGCACCAGTCAGTTACGTTTGTCCGCTCTTGGAATTTTGGTACTTTTAAAATTGTATCGCTTTGCATACCTTAAAACGTAAGTCTAGTCTATAATGTATCGATTTTGCTGAAACTATATCAATCAGTAACCACTCAAAAATGAAGCCAAGCGTAATTCGTGTGTGATACTGTCTACAATATCTTTTTAATTTGGTAACTTACATGTACACAGCACACACGATCTTTAAATCATCGGTTTTGCCTTTTTCCAGTGTTCCTACCCAACACAACCAAGCAAGTGGCCCCGAAGGGCACGTCCGTGATCCCGGTCCCTGAGGGGCGCATGCGGCTCATGGAGCAGCAGAAGTACAGCTCCAGCCTCGAGGCCAACATCACAGGCCTCGACCCCAGGCCCAAGGCCTCCCCGTACGACTCGCCCGTGGCCGCCAGAAAACGCGTCGAGGAGCCAATATCCAGTGCTATAACCAACGATAGCAAGAACCCCTTTGAAGAGAACTACGATGAGACCAAAAACCCCTTCGCCGAGGAGGCCAGCGATGCCACCAATCCGTTTGGTGAGGACGATGAGTATGATAAAAATCTCAATCCGTTCACGTGATTCGGTCTTTGTGGATGGTGAGGATTCTATTGTTTTCTACACGCTTCTATGAAGGATTGTGTGTAAATGTCCTTTGTAATTGTAATAGTAAGTTGTAGAAATGTTATTTGCGTGGTATGCATATATATGTCATATTTATTGTATGTATATAAGATGTATGAATAATTGTTTAATTTGTGCATGCGTGAAGGCCAATGCTCAATAATTTTATCCTAAAATGAAATTATGTTCTGTAGTTTGTCATCATTCAGCATAATATAAGTTAAGTTATATTTAGTAACACAAACAATCTGTAAAACTTAGTCACATTTCCAAAGTTAAGATTCACCCATCTGTGTTTGTCCGCAACTTAGGTATTCTGCCTTTGTCAGGGTACCAATAAGGCTGATGTAGTAAAACCAACTTGACCTTGAAATGAAGAGAGGCGCTGTCGGACGCATTGAACCAATCCATGGAGCAAATATAGAACCAATCATTGCACCCAATTCGACAGGTAGTAACTGACAGATGAATGACCACAACATATTTATGAATGACTTTTTAACATGGCGGCATTAGTTCAAATTTTCGCCATCTCAGAGATAAGTTGGTAGATCTATAGCCTGCTCATTCTGTCAGTCATTCCTGAACTTTTGCTTTATTCATTCTGAATATTTTGATTTTATAATAAATCATGAGAATTTAAACTGGAATGTAAATAATAAGTATTGATGTTTCCGAGTGCCTTACTACATGCTATTTTACTTGAAAAAATTAATTATTTTACATCTACAATTTCGGCATTGAATTCTTCCTAACAATGCAACATAATCAAGGAACAGCATTGTTTCTTTAAGCCAATTATGTTATTCCAAAACATCGACACTAAACTAGCGACCTATCATCGTTTTATAAAGATATTTTTATGCGTACTAGTAGTCATTACGCACTAGTAGTCACTAGTAGTCATGTTACTCTTTAAAATCCAAGTTACGTTATAGCTACAACTATATTCGCAAACTTTAAGTTAATTAAGAATCGTATGCATTCCTCTGGAATTGTATGTCATAAAATGCAATAGTATTTATTTAATAGATTTTAAGATATTAAGGCTGCATAATTATATTGTATTCCTCTCGTATTGCTAATAAATACTACAATTTTGTGATAATAAATGTAAAGGACGTTAAAACTAGTTTTATTCGTATTTATCGCCCCTTCTCAAATACATACATACTTTCCATGACATGAATGAAAATCGATGGTTCTTAACAGTTCTAGACATCGGTTGTGGTCCACCAGTTTAGTTCACTTTATTCCCACCCACATAATCTGTCATCCTATATTCGTCCTGTTAACAGGACTAGTGGGAATTTTTTATAAACGTCCCATACCTGGGGGTAGACGAAGAAAACTAGTTGCAACAACCACGAGTGACAAGTCAGGTCGAGCTAAAGTGTTATAATTAATTGTAATAATTCTTATAACTAAAATCAAAAAAATCTTAAATAAAAAAATATATTATCTTGTTCACGTGCCGTGCGAATGAATTTCGGTATTTAACAAGAAGAAAATCATCATATACGGTGGATACTGAAGGATCGGAGAGCGCGCGCGAACTCAACACCCATACGCGGGAATAGTCGAACCAGTCTTCCTTCCACCCTTTCTTTATCCAACAGACCAAGAGAATTAAATGATATGGCATGAATTAATGAAGAATTGAAAGAAGTTGTTAAATTACTAGCTTCCGCCCACAGCTTCGCCTTCGTGTTCTTTGTTTAAACTTCACCCACAGAACTTCTTTATTTGTTACCCCACTTAAATGAAAAAAAAAATACAAATTGTATAGTGAAGCCCATCACATTATAATCCTGAAAACAGCTTTCAAATCGAATCTTTCAATTCAAAACGAATAAGCAGTTTCTGAGATACAGACAACGTTGATCGGGGCTCAGACAATTAAAATATAAAAATCAGTCCACTCTTTCTCGTGTTATACAATGTGGTTAGCACCATACAACAATAAATTTAATTTTATATACCTACCTAATGATTACCTAAGCCCCCAAAATTTTTTTCAATCAAATACCTCCTTTACTTCAATGTTTTTTTCAATATTCAAAATTTCAACACGCTGTATCTATTACTAGTAAATCCGCCCTCGCTTCGCTTCGGGAAACCAGTCCCTTCAAAAATCTATAAATTTTAACAAATTATGTTATTCCGATGTCTAAGCTATATTACTGCAAAGTTTCATGAAAATCCGTTCAGTAGTTTTTGCGTGAAAGAGCAACAAACACACACACACATTCACTCATTCACTCACATACATCCTTACAAACTTTCGCATATATTATTAGTAGGATTAGTAGGATAGTAGGACTATTGTAATAGCAAAGTTTGTTGCCGCTCTTGTCAAAAGTGAGTGACCGATGTTTATATAGGCTGTTCTATTTTTTCCTGTATTTTTGTGCTATTTAGTTTGATAAAAAAACATTTTTGTAAATAAGATGTCAGGCGTTTTTTACTAAATGTAATATGTTCCTTGTATGAAGCAGGGCTCGTAGTTTCATTTATTGTTGTATGGTGGTATCCACCTTGTATAAAACGAGTATAACAAGCAAGACTTTATTATATGCACGACTTTATTATTATTATATGCAGCAAGAAATGACCATGATGTACCTAAGGCAGATGGACCACGACCATTGCGATTGCCTTGCTCACGGTGTGAGGATGAAGGCCATATTGCAAGACGCTTGGTTTCTCGTGTTGTTCTGCATAAAAACGAGTGACATTGACATCAAATTCTTACTTTGCGATATCGGTTGCGTAGGTACCTACCATGGAGGTACCTTTTTAAGATAACATCGACCATGAGGAAAATTGCCATCGAACGATTTCCACGATGACATAGCTAAGCTAAGCTACAACCCACTAATGGCCCACTACTGAGCCTGAAAATAATTTTATTGCTTTAGAAAGTAAAAAAATCAAAAGCAGTTCGTTTTTTCCAAAGTTCTCTAGCCAGACTACTGTAAAAGAAGGGAAATAATACGACTATTTTTACTTTAGGATTTTATAATTTTCTGCTCAATGACAAGACATGGAATAGAATACCAAATCAAATTCGTCAACGTCACATCTTTCTTTTTCAAATAACATCAGTTCATGCAAAAAGTATCGTCAATGGCTACAGATAAGGCTAAGGTTATGGCTTCGGCTTATATTGACACCTTCCGCTCCACCGTCTGGCTGTGACGGCTGCCTGGCTGTGGCTGGAGGGAATCATCAATATGGCGGGCGGTGGCTTTGGCTTGGCTTTGCTTTAACTAAGGCTAAGGCTACGTGATGCGTTGGCAGGCGGCTCCTTTAGGCACAATTTAGCTGGCGGTGCATCAGCTTACGTCACGTCCGTTACAATCGGCCATCCTGCAACAATTGCGTCCCGCAATTGGAACGCACACAAAGGGTTATTAATTTAACAAAATCAGCAACAACTTGTACTTGTACTGGCACAGCATGATGACAGCGACATGAAATGGCATACATCACCTTTTATGCTGAGATATACTCCTTCACGTAATGACCATTTTTATAAAACTGATAAGCATTCACTGATTTCTCTTTACATTTTGACAAGGCTCTTTTCTTCAGTCAGACTGATTATGGATTCTTATTGAGGGCTTTCCCAAATTTTATCTGACAAATTTGACAGTTTTTCCTTTTCAAGTAAATATGGCATTGCATCTTGAAAACGTAGTAAGTATACTTATCAGTTCGTCATTGGCATAAAATTTAACTCTGTTCAGCTGTTCCACGAGATCCATCCTCAACATTTCTCTACTAGCGGCAATACGCACTTTTAATTGAACATTACCTGACCTGTAACAACAAAATACAAACGCGAGTATCTGTCCACGATCGATCCTTCCAGACCTAACATGAGACATTTCCAAAAAGAAATCCTGTCTCTGCCCAACTTGATCAATGTATTTCTTTAATAGCAACCGAGTCTAATAAATTACCAAATCTCATTTATAGGTTCTCGTAATACCTTATCTGGCTAAACATTAAAGTAAAAAACAATACAGAAGTCACCTAATGTCCAGAAGCGCTGATCCACGTCCAAAGCATTACAATTCCACGCCCAAGTCTCCCCTTCTATAATACTTTTATCGCTCTCGATTTCGACCATTGCTTTTTACTCTCTCCAGTCTTAGGACGTAGGTATTATGTTTTTTAACATTATTATCCACTTCTGAATGTAAAAGAAGGGAAATAATACGACTATTTTTACTTTAGGATTTTATAATTTTCTGCTCAATGACAAGACATGGAATAGAATACCAAATCAAATTCGTCAACGTCACATCTTTCTTTTTCAAATAACATCAGTTCATGCAAAAAGTATCGTCAATGGCTACAGATAAGGCTAAGGTTATGGCTTCGGCTTATATTGACACCTTCCGCTCCACCGTCTGGCTGTGACGGCTGCCTGGCTGTGGCTGGAGGGAATCATCAATATGGCGGGCGGTGGCTTTGGCTTGGCTTTGCTTTAACTAAGGCTAAGGCTACGTGATGCGTTGGCAGGCGGCTCCTTTAGGCACAATTTAGCTGGCGGTGCATCAGCTTACGTCACGTCCGTTACACTACCCTTGTACCCCTTCCATACTAAGCGTACCTACTTATGTCCATAGTATGTACATATACACACGTAGGCAAGGCAACTATAATGAATCTCGTCGCGTCTTGCCTTTCAGTCAGTCGCTCAGCTAAACTGGCATAGCTTTTCTTAGTACATAATTTATTTTTTGATCGGTGACGGTTCGCCACCTCTGGTTCATACAATTCAGCACAACATTCAGTTAGTTTCTATGGGTATGGTGTGAATAAAAAGAAACAACGATATGGAAATTTTCAAAGCCTTTTATTTATGACCTTTAACACTGTGTATAATATATTTTGATAGTACATTTAGAGCAATGAGTAATATTACCAATCATTACATTGTTCTTACTTTATAAATTGAATGAAATTCATAAATCATATAATAGAATGTCTAACGTCGAACATCGTTCTCGGCCAACAATCGATAACCAGTATCGAATGCGAGGAGCTCAGACTACCGAGCGCGTCATGAACAAGCCCCGCCCAACGCTCCAACCGATCGTCAAAGTAAACACGAACAGAACACAATAAAACAACAGCTAGTCCTATAAAAATAACAGTATAGCTTTAGAGTATACTCTATAAAAATATATATATAATTCAGCTTAAGCTGCATCTCTAATTTAAAAAGGTCTTTTGGATCTACAAAAATATAACAAAAAAGAAACAAGCTCGCGAACGAAACATTAAAAAAAGTCATTTATAAGAAAAATATATTACACCCGACGCTCCACTCGCGATAGTATTAATCCTGCTCTCTATTCAACTACATAAACACCATTTTGCTATGCAAAATACTTTACCCTAGGTACGTGAAAAGGAAATAATTTACAAACTTTGGAATGTAGAAAAAAAAATGACTAGAAAAGGAAAGTTTTATAAATAATGGTATCATTCGGCGTGAGATCGTTATCGTTCGTTAGGATAAATATATGAAGAGATACATTCAGCAATGTCGGCGCGGTGAACAACTGTCAGGGATGCACAATATAGAGGACGTAGGGCGGCCGCGGCCCGCCCGCTGCCGTCACGTCGACGACATCAATTTTATTCAAGAAATATCAATAAATAACACACAGCATCTCTAAATTTGGATAATACTTTTTGATCTTACACCTACGTTACTCTATGCTAAATTATTATCAGGATATTCTAGTGTTTAGCCGAGTATTCGTCTACTATTCAGTGTGCAAGCCGGTGACTGGACATCTTAAACACAGAATAAAGCAATGTATTATTGAATTTTTATAAACATTTCTGTAACCCATATAAGTACCAAACGAACTATTCGAATATTAATTATTTACAACGACTAAAATTTCACTTAAGCTTACAAAGTTGTCATGAAATAGATCTATATAATAATAATACGCTCGATTTATTTCGATTGGAAAATAGTCACCTAGAAGCGATAGTATAGTGACGATAATAGTATCTTATTCAACATTTAATCGAAGCGGTAACAAGAGTAAGAATGAGGGTAACCGCGTGTGGATTCGCCGCTAGAGGCCGCTTGTGTAGAGGGTGGTCTGCCTGTCACTTCTCTCTTGTCTATTCACTGAATAGTATTCATAGTGTATGATCTATGATTCAGACAAGTGTCACTTGTCAATGTTTATGTATGGGCGGGCTTTGACAGCATGACCGCCGTCTGCAGTGGCGCCAACTGGTGAGCACAAAAACGGTTACCCTCATTGCTTTGACTTACAACAGACTTGAGATACATTCAAATTAAATTGAAAAATTAAACGATTATTATAAAACTACGTTCACATCGATTAATCTAACTACTAAATGACATATCTGATCGCGCGGGGGCGCTGCGTGCGCGGCAAGCGAGCGAGACGGCAGGCTGCGCGGCCGGCGTGTGCGCTCTCGCTCGCGCGCGCGGCTCCCCGGGTACAACAAAACACGATACACGGAGTATCAACAGCCTACAGCAACTGTAGCGCACGCCGCGACGCCGCGGGACACGTGACTAGACGATCGTGACACTACTGGTTGACATCACATTAACCTACTTTATACAATCCAACGATAAAAACATTGTACTAGGAACCGAATCACATACAAATAAGGGGGAGAAAAAACCACAATACAACGGATGCAGGTATCCCTGAACTACAAACGAGTGTCGAAAATTGTACGTCTGACTGTCCGACTACAATGGTACAATAATAATGTATTTACATTCAATACTAGTGTGAAATCAAACTTTACGTATGACGTCATACGGACTACCGTCGAGTGGCCCTTGAGCCTCAAAATATATTTATTCTACCTTCGGGTCATACGTATATACAAGGAGTTACATTAAGTGATGTATTCAACATTAGGGGGATCTATATAGATATTATCGGATATTTATCATTTCAAAATACGTTCAATCTCGTTAAATCCTTAGTCCCTTCAAACGTAATGGAGTCTGTCGCGTCGTCGCCGATACAAAACATTTGTGCGCAATGTTTAATGGTTTTAATGCACATTCATTTACAAAACAATATGTGTCCATAGTTTCTAAAACGTTACAGTCGATGTGCCACGCCCTCTATTGTCGAAAGATGCACATTTCGATGGTTAATATTCTATTAAATCTGATGTCAATCCTTATAACATTAGTCAGGAAAATAGATCGATTTGAAAACAGCGCGAAACTAAATAACATCTCGGTGCATCTTCTCTCAAGCGATCCGTTCCATAGACCACGGTCGTCGATAGCTACATGAATGTCCTACGTTCCTTATCAATACTAAGTTAGGTCTAGAGAACGTACACAGCAGTTTACAACTATATTACATACAAAATATTGCTTTGAAGAAAAACTTTTTCAAAGCAATACCTTTACAATAAATTTCTATAAAGTCGATTACATGTCAAAAGATTATACAATTAAAAATAGAAGGTTCGCTTAAGTAATAGAGTCGAAAATGCTACAACTTTACATTATAGTGTGGCACAAGGACGTTAACATTAAGTACAATTCACAGATAAATAAAAAGCGCGCGCCCCGCCCGCCGCGAGCTCCCCCCGTCTCCCCCCGCCATGCGCCAGTTTGGTCCCACCTCGTTTCCATTCAAATTACTATAAAATCTCTCTAGTACGTTGTAAACGATATATAACATATAGTATATATACTAACACATATATATAATATATATACCTATTTACGTATAGACCGTATCTCGCATTAAATGCCATTTATAATACTGCTAATAAGTGGGGATATGCTAAAATAATTGATCATTTTGACTCCTCGTCGACATCGCGACTTGTGTTGGTAGTGAGACGTTACCCCAAATATTGCATTCGCAACTTATAAATTATATTAAACAAAGGGTTAAATTCATTTCTAACACTGTTTAAAATGTTAATTATTACCTCATTTCCACCAAACTAGCCACAGATTCCCGTTCGATTCATCATCTGTTTGTTTATTATCTAACATACCTACTGGTATATTTGCGTCATATAAACTTTGTAGCTACAAGTTTAATTCATTTAAATGCTGTATTTAGGACGTGTATTGGTTACAACAAGAAAATGGGTTAAGATAACTTTGTTATAATACATATATTGTGTTATTTTTTTATTATCTTTTATAGCCCTAACATACATTGAGAAAACTATGAGTTTTCATTTTGAAAAAAGTAACGATAGTATAAATATATACTGATGGCGTAACAATTAATAATTACTTCATTGCATTGGATATTGTAAGTACCTATTATTTGAGGTTGGGGCTATATCTATAGGTATTGTCGATTGAATAGTTATTTTCTTGTGTATGCAATTGTTGCTACAAGTGGTGTATTACCAGAGGCGCATAATACGTCTTTATTTTATTGAAATTGATATATAATCTGTTAGGAACTTGTCAGCCTTATACGTGCTGGGATAATTGGTCAGTCTAACAAAATCTTAATTTAATGTAAAACTTTAAAACAATTCATAAAAATATCACACAATAAATTGAATTGATTTTAAAAGTTTTGTAATTAAACGGAATATAAGTTTTCAGGTGTTATTAAAACAGAAAAGTTTTACAAAAATCAATTCATCGTAAAAAAATTGTCTAAAATCTTTCAACAAAAGCACCGATTAATCAACACGCATAACACTACCAGCCTTAACGATCACATATCAGTAAGGGGGTTTACAGACCGGGGGCGTCTCAGCGCCTGGGCGGGGCGGCCGCGCGGTCCGACACGCGCCTAAACAACGAGGATAGACTCCATTGTGAGGGGGTCTCATGCGCCGCCCGCCGCCGGCTTGTCGCCGCGCCGCGCCGACCGCGACCTGTGTGCACACACCTTTACACGTGTATATTGATGTGGGCCGGGACAGCGTCGTATGTTTCTTATGGTTACGCTACTGCACGCCATCGCGATTAATGTGGTTCTTTATATACCATAGACGAATGTCTTATGTATTCCATATTGACCATAGATTTACTTTAGTAATGGTGTGAAACGTTTACTAAATTTTATAACAATTGCCAAAAAGTTACAAGTTATTTGACAAATGACTAGGTAAGCGGCTGTAAAGTTTTGTTTACAAAATGGTCATAATGCAACATCCGGCTATAGTAATCACTGTCTTGAATTAAAATAAGGTATAGTTTATATAATCCAAAAATATAATTATATTTAAGCATTCTTTACAAGCATGCTGAAACATCTATATCCACCATCAAAAAGGGATTCATTGTATATTAATATGTATTAATGTTGTGTGGGCCCCAACATTTAAAATTGAGACTTATAGCAAACATTTACATATTGCATTACTGTGTGACATCTATAACTAACCCAAAAAACCTCTTTTACAGCTGACTAACTCTTATCCAGGAAATTTACATTAAAATCTACAAATATTTGCAGTAGACATTAAACGAGATGGCGTTATATAAGTAAGTACATCTTATTGAAAGAATATAATTATGCTAAATTAATTAATATGAGTCTTATCTGATAAAAAATTCAAAAATTCATTTGGCACCCTGAAATATATTAGGTATATTTAAAATAAAAAAATAAGAATGTTATTTCTAGTTATTTTCATTTGTTTGTATTTACTTACTGAAGGAGATACGTAATAAGAAACAACAGACACTGTGCATGCACAACTCGATGCTACAACATACATTGGGGAAAACAAATCAAAAATATTTAAGGAAACATTATAATATAATTATGTAAATCATACCACCTTGCTTTAAAATTTAAAACTCACTCATTAAACTTCACTATTATAATTTAAAAAACTTTCCTTTAAAGTAAATGAATAAGTAGGTACCAAAACCTTAAGAAATTCAAGTTAAATAATATTTATACATAGGTTTTATAAATTTTATTCAAACACAAAATGCGAGGTGGTTCGATTATCGTAGGGGAATCTTGTGATATATAACGTGAAATATGTTCAAAACCTACAAAGCATGCAAATATAATAATAAAACAGGAATTTTAAATGCAGGTAAGATTTCATACGATGAAGACCTATCTTGGAAACTCTTTGAAAATATTTTAGTAATGTAAGTATACATACATTATATTTGGAATAGTTTTTAAAAAGGAGTTTTTTAAAGCTGGCACTAAACGGAATGCGAAATTTAATTTTCTAATAAAGATAAAAACCATAGAGAATTAAATAGAAGGGTATGCTATCAAACTTAAAATAAAAAGAGCGTCTAAAATGTGCTTGACATTTTCAGTCGATAGTTCGAGATATTGCCAGCATTAAACCATTTAAGTATATCATGATAATCTATTGTCAAGAATTGGTAAATAAGAAGAAAAAGGCTCGAGCAGGTAAACGCTAAGGTCCTTCTCACACTACGCTATTTATTAGCTGCGCGACTGCAACGCAATCCACAGTTCGCCGACACTGACATTGGTCACTGACAGAACACGCATCGTAGACGCGTCGCCTGCATACATTGACAAGATCCTAGTCGCTTGCAAATAGCGTTGTGTGCGAAAGGCCTAAAGCGACAGAAGTACCAGGGGGCCATAACTACGCGCTAGTGAGCCTATGTGCGCGTGCTCACCTGATCTGTCCGGCGAGCAGCGGGTTGATGGCGTACAGCCAGTCGTGCACCTCCTTGTCGCCCAGCGTCTGCAGCAGGTAGCCGCGCTCCTTGCTCACCACGCTGCGCACACATACATTTTTGTTATTTTATATATTATTATAGTTTTTAGAAATACGGATCTATCTTAATGGACGTATCAAAAATTGTAGTCCTATGAACATAGTTTCTGTTTCACCTTCATAGTGCCGCAAGTGCCGCAACCTATTTTAAAAGTGCCTTAGTCGTCCTACACTAAGAAACTTACACAAATACATCAAGTTTCAATATTTCGAAGATATAGTTACACAAAGTTACAACATCCCTATACCAAGTTACACCATCCCGATACCAGTTACACCATCCCTACGCCCAGTTACAGCCAAGTTACACAATCTCCCCGGGCTCACCTGAAGGTGTTGGGCATGCGCACCATCTGCTCCTGGTCCTCGGAGTACTCGACGTGCGCGTTGGCCAGGTTGATGACGGCGCGCTCCAGCGGGTCGCGCTCGTCGCGGTACATGAACACGTACGGCCGCCGGACCACCTGACGATATCACACGACATTATGTTAAAGGTTAAACGGTACAAACATTATTATTAATATGGATAACTCAAAAACCACTCGTCAAATATCGTGTTAAATTAGAACACAACAGCCAAACATACCAGCCAGCGTTTCTTCCAGCCGTGCGTGCCGTGCTGCAGCACGTTGAGGTGTCCGCGGCGCGCCACCGCGGCCGACACGCGCACCTCCTCGCAGTCCGGCACGTACAGCGCGCCCGCGGCGGCCTGCGCCACGCCGCCCCACGCCGCCATCGACTTCTCTAGGAGCGCGCGCTCCGGGGAGCACAACCTGTGGGGAGGAGTGTGCGGGTTATAGCCCAGTCAAAATAGACAAAAACAAACCTGTAACGTAACACAAATTCGCTTAGAGCTGAAAATTGGTAACGGTAGCTTTTCACACTACGTGCGTGTGCGTACACGTGTATATACGTATAGGTGTATGTGTTTGCGAGCATCTCATTGTTGCAACTGTGTCTGTGTAGGTAATCTATATAATTATATACATTGTCTGTGTAATATTGGTACTCACTCGAAGCTGCTGGCGCTGTGTATGGAGGAGAGCAGTGAGGGGGTGGAGATGTCGGCGGCCACGCCCTCGTCCACGGGCGTGGCGGGCGACGCCGCCGCCGCCACCTCCTTGTTCGCACCTGCAACCACACAATAACCATTTATACCACTGTCGCGTTTCAATTGCATTTCACACAAATGACAGCCTTCCGCCCCTGTGATTAAGGTATATTGCAGATTGAAGACGAGATTTTAAGGTATCGCAAGTACCTACATTTTGGTTACAAGCAAAATTGAACAGGTACTAAATTAGTTTTTTGCGGGGAACGCCAATTACATGTAGGAATATGTAACTACGTTCATTCAGATCTCAGATCACATTACAATTTATTCAACACATTATTTTATTAGTAACAGCGTTTATTTTCTTAGCAAATTACGGCTAGGCAGAAAATAAAAAACATCGATTCTACCCGTGACCTGATCCGAACAATTCGGCCACAGATCATAAACAAACAGAGTGCATCACGTACCGTAGTTACCCTGTATGAGTTTGATGTACTTGGTGGCGAGTTCTCTCTCGTGCGGCGTCAGCTCGCACGGCTCGTACACGGCATCGTCGCGCGCGTGCGCGCACTCGCCTGCCGCCTTCGCCGCCATGTTGGAAACCTCCTGGGACCGGCCACAGATAATGTAGGTTTATTTTTAGTTATAAATTATAAATGTTAGCGATTCTAAATTTAAAAAGGCGGCGAAATATGATTCAAACAACATGTTTTATTAGTACGTACCTACTGTTTCGTAAAATGACACTTGTAATGTAAATGTTAAAATTAAACTCACTAACAAAATAAGAGCTGACACAATGAAGGCCGCGTTCCGTAACTGGCTCATAACAATCCCGCCCTCAACGCCTGTATTTTGAGTTCCATTAGATTTGGACGTTCAGAATGCTGTACCCTAATAGAACGGATTTGAGCGTTGATGTTAACATTACAAGGCCCCACCGATCCAGATGGGTCGTTGTGATCAAAAGTGATGACGCAATCCATTACGTCACAACCGCTCAAACGAACACCAAATGCCATAATGGTCATAATCCTTAATGGAACGCTTTTTTGAGAGGTTTTTGGTAGTGTTATGGGCTAGTTACGGAACGCGGCCGAAGTAGGACAATTACTAAAGTACTTGTTATTGTTAAGGAACGCAAGCCAACCATACCTTCTCTGTCTTGGTGAAGTCGTTGGGCGCGACGGTGTTCTCGTGTCCGTGGCGCAGGCGCTCGCGCAGCGCCAGGAAGTGCCGCGTGCGCCCCACCTGCTCCAGCCGCGTCATCTTCTCCAGCTCCCACTATACAATATACTTTATTACTATAGGCATACGGTCGAGTTTGCTTTGTATCGAGATATAATGTGTTTTGCTTTGTCGTGATAATCGAGATTGAATCAAATGCGGATGTTAAGGTTAGGCTGAAGCAAGGCGTTCGATTTTTGAAAGTTTAAGCAATTGAGGTTTTAGTACGATTGAGTATTTAAACAGTGGAAATTAAGGGAAGGATATATTAACAAGTAACCAAGGTTTTACAATATGACTTATCAATTAAATGTTGCTTTTGTCCAGTTATATACGAACCATAAATGTAAATAACGATACTTTATATTCTACTTCTCTTTATTTGTTTTCCCATATAGACAAAAGTTGAGTAATCCTGAATATGGTTTATAAATAAATATATTGTCAATCGTTCCAGTATTTAATATTTTGTTGTGAAAAATTAAACAATTTACTGTCTTGTCTTCTTGTGCGTGACTAAAAAACAAAGTAAAAAGCAAATCTTTTAAATACAATACTTTAACAAAGCAAAACAGCAAACCATTGTGTTAAATGAAACTGACTGGTGAATTATATTTTGTATCGAACGCAAATTAAATATTAATACGTCAAATACAATTTAAAATATATAATATCAAAGCGAAATTCTGAAAATAAGTGTTCTAAGTCATAGCACAGTCAGGCAGTGATTACATCTTGTTTAAAGTTTAGAAAAATCTTTTTCTTGCAGTAAATAAAGTAACTTACTGTTTAATGAAATCGCTATCTAACTGTGGTATATTTATATCACACGAGATAAACCATTAAATAATATAACACCATCACCATGCAATAACAAAACTTGACGAAACTATGTAGTAACGACAATTCGCTTACTGTCACCAAATTATTATAAACAACACACAATCACATGAGGCAACGAATTTATCATGAAAATAGAACGCATTAACACTATGTAAAAAAATAAGAATTTTGTAAAACAGTTATTCATGTTCATGATACACTCCAGTTGACAATGCTTAACCAGCTTAACATAAGTGTAAATACGTCCTTATGACGGTGAATATAAAAACAAATTTCATATAACACAGAAGCAATATTTATATTTGCGAAAACATAAAAATAATCAGTGTGTAATTTAGAAGTGGCGATGACGTAATATCGCGGTGGCACACAAATTACTTTTCAATAGCTATTTAGTATGAACATGTAATATGGAGAACGTCGGATGGATGGATGAGGCACATACTAAATAGCTAAGGAAACATATTTGTGGACCTGTAATCTATCGATAACGTCCCGCGCCCAATCAAACATCAGTTTGCGCCAGAATCGTTTCTGTGGCGGAGAAAATGTTCAATTAGTGGACGTACCAACGCTGACCTCTTTAATATAAATACACTGAGACCTATGTGAAACTAATCACTAACCTTAGTATGTGATTGACGATCTAATTTAGTTTGTGATAACCATGTCTGTCGAACATAAGCTTTCACGTTTTATTTCCAAACATATTTTATATCTGGTCTCCGTAATAAAAAGTAACAATTGTTACAATACATCCGGTGTATTTATATTACAAAGTCCAGCGCGTACAACATAACATACTGTATGACTACTCTGTATAGTCGAGTTACGTCACAACGCCTACATAACAAGGATAGCCAAGACCAACTTATTGTACAGCATAGCATTACCATAACTTAAAACTCAAATCTCAAATCAGCTTAATCCCTGGTTTACTCTACATAGTATTTTACATACTTGAATTTCAAATGATCTTGATATCTACCCACAAGTTGTACGAATCAAGTTTACCATCAAATTTAAAGAATACGAAATGTACAGTATTGTAAGATATTTTATATAAAAAATAGTAAATAACTGTTGTACCATGCTTACATAAATGATACAACTTTTCATATCTTTTATTTGTACCCTAAAAAATGTTGTATCTAAAAACATTTACGTTGACGAATTGAAATAAATCATTAACATTATTGAATAAACCTATCTCCAACACAAATAATAATTTTCTGCCGTTACTTCCATACTTAAACTGTCAACATTAGCTGTCAATGTCAAATATCTTAATTAGGAACTGCCGTTACTTCCATAATTGCTCTGGCAACACTAGCTGTCAACGTCAGTGTCAGTGTGAACGTCAAATACTCTACAACAGCGTTAATAAGGCGTGACGTAATCACCTGGTGGTCGAAGATGAGCGAGTCGCCGCGCGGCCGCCAGCCGTGCAGGTTCTCCTCGCCGCGCACGTACGTGCCGCTCGTGTCCAGCACGCGCCGCTGGCGTCGCTGGACGCCTACAGGACACCGAAATATATTACGTAATATTGAGATATATTATCTTGTGACAAAGGGAGATGAAAAGGGGAAGGTGAGGTGTCATGCCTGGAGCACGGCCAGGTTTCGAGTGTTCGCGGTTGGAACTTGTATACGAGCGGTAAAGAAAATTTGATAGCATGAGTCAGGCTTGTCGTGACGTCATCTTATTACGCGTGTGCGATGTCATCTCATAGGAATTTTAGGAATTTAATTAGGAATTAATTAATCAGGAAAACCAACCTGGCTCAAGCGCGCGATGCAGACTGAGCTCGTACACGCCGGTGAGATGGTCGGCGCGCGCGGCCCGCGAGCCGAACAGCGCGCGGCGCAGCGAGCGGCCCGTGCGCGCGTCGCGCCCCACCACCACCACCGACAGGTCCTTCGTGATGATCGCCGGCCGCCCGCAGTTCTCCAGCTGGGCCGAAAGATGTTAGTTACAGTGAATCGATCGTTAGTTACAAGAAATCGATCGTTAGTTACATTATGTCGAGCGTTAGTTACATTACTGATAATTATGTTTTTATTTTAATTAATAGGTTTTTGTTGTATTAGGGGGTAAAAACACTTCCGGTACTTGGGTTGTCCTTCCACTAATGCGCTCTAGAGCAGCGAGGTTGAGTACTAAGGGCTAGCATCAGTGACAAGACTAAATTCACTCAGCATATAACATAATATAATTGCTAACTTACCTCCAAGTAAGCACTAAGAGTGATGTAGACCACTTCTCCGTTGGCGCTGACACGGTTGAGTAATGGCGAGCCGTGGAGACTGCTGTCCCATGCCGCTTCAAACCTAAGCAAATAAATTATAATAATGTTAAAATTTGAAATACAAATATTGATGTAATATTATTAACTAGTGGATCCGGTAGACGTCATCCTGCATATATTATTATAAGTAGACGCCCTCACTTCGCTTTCGGAGACTTGTTGCTCCGCTCCTTTCGGTCGTAGCGTGATGTTATATAGCCTATAAATCTTCCTCAATAAATGGACTATTCAAAACAAAAATATTTTTTTCAAATCGGACCAGTAGTTCCTGAGATTAGCGCGTTAAAACGAACAAACAAACAAACTCTTCCGCTTTATATTTATTACTATAGACTATAGAAGTATAGATAGGCAATCAGACCAAGGACTCCAAGGAGTCATAGTAACCGTTTATCACCCTTCGACACGTAGCCCTCAAAACGCCGTCAGTGTGTAGTCAGTATCTACTGTCAGTATCCGTCAGTATACCTGAAGACGGCGCGGTCGTCGAGCGAGGGCCGCTCGCCGGGGAAGAGGCCGAGCGACAGCGCGCCGTCCTCGTCGCCGTCCGACGTGTCCTCGTGCGCCTCCGGCGTGTTGCGGATGCGGCCTGCACACACACGCACGTTACGTCATTATATAAAGGTAAAAAAACATTACAAAGTACAAATTATACAAGGTATTATGCTCTCCCTATATATCTACCTGTACAATTACATAGTTGCTTATGCGCAGAGGAAGATAAGTTTATTCTATCATGATTCAACCCAGGCCCCTCGGAACAGCGATCGGGCTAACCATTGCACCATCCGGGTCGTCAAACGAATACTAAGTACATAATAAAACTGAATTTTATGTCGCTTTCTACACGGGTAACTCTACCTTGCTTATTCACACGCGATTACAACACAGTAACATACCGACGACGAGCCCACCATCGCCTACACTAGTCCAGTGGGCGTGACGTACGCAACAACGTGTACGTACCAACGACGAGCTCGCGCACGTCGCTCCAGTGCAGGTCGGCGGAGGGCTCGTGCAGGATGGTGATGCGGATGCGGCGCTGGATGCCCTGGTGCAGCAGGAACACGCCGCGGCACGGCAGCTCGTCGCTGTGCTCCACCACCTGTTGCCATGGCAACCATGTTTACATGAGTCTTTTTATGGGTAAGAGTATACAGTTTCTATGGTAACAATGTTAACATTAACTTTTTATGCCTGGTGCCTAGAGTTTGTACGAGGAAGTAGCACCAACTGCAGAAGGGTGCTGTCGGATCGTTTGCTACTTTCATTCTATAAAAAAACGTTATTACTCTGAACTTGGTTTTATTATTTTGTATTGGAGCTTAAAGCACTCATAGCCCGGTGGCTTGATCGACTAAATTAAATAAATTCGGACGCGGTTGGTAGTTCAATCAGTGACCGTTAGTAACAAAAATTTCTTAAACGCTTGCGTTCTTCGGAGGGCACAGCGATATAGAAAATGTATGTCAAAAAAGTTAGTCTGTTTGTACTGACTCCAAGCTGTTGGTGTTTTGCATTATAACCTAACAAACCTTTCACATAACCCCGAAATCTCTTAAAAACAAAAAAGAACCACTCACAGCGGGCACATATTCCCCGTTGGGCGCGAGCTCGCAGATCTCGAACCAGACGAGCAGATCATGCTTGGAGTGCAGATGGGAGCTGCAGCAGGGGGGCGGAGCGCTGGCGGCGCCCCACTTGGGGCTGCGCACGGGCGCCGATATCGGCAGCGACGGCGGCAGCATGCGGCGCGGCGGCGCGCGCCCGCAGCCCTCCTGCTTCGCGTCCTGCGACACCTTCGACACGTTAACAGGTGGAACGATTATGACGTCATTAAATACGATAAATTATTCAACATTATAATAAGAACTAACTTTTAACAAAAAAATAACAGACTTCAAATTCGATAACTAGGGATAGCTCAAAAATCATTCGTCAGATGTCGCTCTTTATATAGGACCAGACGTAAAGCACTACCTTTTGTAATACAAAAACATTTGTCAAAATCGGTTCCCAATGCAAAGTTATAAGGTAACAAAGATACTCATAAGAAAAGAAACCTCCAGGCGAATTGAAAACTTCCTTCTTTTTTTTGAAGTGGGTTAAAAACAACAAAAGTGTCACGGAAAACACACATAGGTGCGTTCCAGTAAGCGACAACACTCAAACGCTCAATTATCTAAAAATAAAGGGTCGTTTTCAGAGTTTTGGTCGCTTACTGGAACGCGAGGACAGAAAATTTACTCAAAGAACAGAAATTTGATTAAAGCACAACACATTTTACATCACAAAACAGTTTGAAAATGATATTTTTATACCTTGTGAAGGGGATGCTGTTGGTAATGTCCGAATACTTCGAAAACGATTGGCTGAGTCTTGATATATTCGACGAACGATTTTGTTACGGGTACAGTGATCTGCAAAAGTAAACATTGTTATAATATCACCTGTGAAGTTTTAAAGATGAATTTCAAAATTAACCTTTCTGCGACCTTTCTTTCTAACCTAACAATTACATAATATTGTTCAAACATTTTTTATTTCTTATTCCAATCTTCCGAATCGATTTCCGCCTGATAAACCATATAGACGAATCCAAAAATAATTATATTTATGCCTCTATATTGATACGAAAGCCTCACTACCAATTACTATATTATAATTAGCATAGAAGGTAAACTCACGTTCTGCACGTGGTAGAATCCGAGCGGTGTGTTCTTGCCGGCGTTCTTGACGGGCTCCGTAGAGAACGCGTCCTCGTTTCGGTGTAGGAAGCTGCAACACAAATATTTATACAAAATTAGCATATATGTGTATTAAAATCAGTTAATTGAATCAATACCTAATTATTATTTTAAGTCAATGTTTGACCACAATCCCACCTGATGGTAAATAAGTAGTCTTGGATGGTAAACCGGACAAACTTAATGAAGACGCTTTAGAATAACGACGTAAACACCAAGAGATCAGAGAGCAAACAGTTCAATTCCCATACTTACTTAAACTGACAGAAGACATCAGCGTAGTCGGGGAGACGGAGTGCGAAATAGGGGGAGGGGGTGAGAGGTTAAAGAGGTGAGGTAGGTACACTCACTTGAACTGACAGAAGACGTCAGCGTAGTCGGTGGAGACGGAGTGCGCCTGCAGCACGGTGACGCGGAAGGTGAACTCGCGGCCCGGCGTCAGGTGCTCCGGCAGCTCCTCGTCCTTCAGCTCCGACGCCAGCGAGCTGTCGCCGCGCCCGCTGTCCGCGTCGCACTCGCCTACCGCCAGTTCTGACGGACAGACGGTACCGTTGAGGAGTTTAGGAAATAAATACCGGTATTTTGTTATACCGGTTACGTGACAACCGGTTGTTGTTATAACGTTAACGGATTACGATTACTTAACAGATTGTTAATACCGGTTTTCGTTATCGGTAACAGAATGTTAGATATTATTTTTTTCAAATACAAAGATTTAAATGTGTCCTTTAGCTCGGACGTCACCGACGTTGTGGATTGGCATCGATACGAATACTGAAATGTATCGATACCTCAGGGTATCAATGATTTTGTTCCGATACTTTCTGGCTTCGGTACTTTTAATACGATACTGGTATGGAATGAAGTATCGATACTTTTAAAATTTTGCCTAGTTTCGGATTTTAGAAAATAAATAAACGATTTTACAAATTGAATATACCGGTTACAATAACCGGTAAGTGTTATTTTGTTAGGGTTACTTGACAGTTCGTCAGACAGTTAAATACCGTTATTTGTTAAAAACCTAAATTCTAAAGTTTAGGCCACTACAGACGCCAACCAACCTTCAATCTTGATATTGGAGTCGGTATCGCGATCGTCGATGGCGAGCGCGTTGATCGCGTTGTTCTTCTCGACGGCGGACACAGCCTTGAGCCGCGAGCGCGCCGGCGCCACGTCGTCGTCGAACGATATCTTCGCTGATTGCTTCACGCCCGCCGCGAACTCCGCGTTGTCTGTTAACGAGTTATAATCGTTTATAAGTCTTTCTTTGTGGGATGTGTGTAGTTTAACATGTTAAGAATGGATTATGTAACTTAGTAGGAATTTATGACGCTTTGGTATCAATGAGTTGTAGCTCAAAATGTAATTAAACAACGCACTGCTCAATGTGCATCCAATTTGAATAACTTCCCAAGACATATCAGCAAGTTAGCAACATACTGGGAATGAAGCACATATATATCATAAAATACTAATGACTTCAGATTATTTCAGTCAACACATTTACTCGTTATAGTTATCAGAGACACTCGAGCTTGAGCTTATGTTTGTACAAGACCTAATTCACATAGTTATGTGAACCGTGAGCTGATCCGCACCGCATATTCTGGATTACAACACGATCTAGGAAAGGGTTAAATAAGGTATGAATACTGACTTTTCTCGGCGTCGATGACAGCCTGCACAGCTACCCGCAGATAGCCTTTCACGTCTCCTTTCTCGTTCACGATCGCTACCTTGTGAATGAGTGGAACCGGGTACAGGAGGTTCGACAGATACACGAAGCTCCTGCGAATACAAACAAACATTTTATTTATATCACAAAGATTGAATAAAAGTAAACTCAATAAAAAAATAACATATCATATAGGCATATTTTTAAAAACTAGTCATGAACGTCTCACTATAATAAAGATAGAGATCTTTCTTATAAATAAGGTTTTCTAATTTAAAATGAAACTATTAAATAAATATAAACGTAACAATCGCGCCAAACTTTGTGACCTTTTTACACTACGTACAGTACGTCACCTTGTACGCAATTCTCGGGCATCGCCGAAACGGACAGTAGTCAAAGGCATGCAAAGGGCGAACCTCCACAAATCGCACTCACCAGCAACATTATAAGTACTCTTACTATGCATAAGTATTTGTATGTATAAGTAGTGATGTAGTGTGAATAGCTTACCGGCCAACCATGCGGAACCAAGGGAACCGGTCGTAGAAGGGGTCGCCGCCGGTGACCGACTCGATGTTGTGGTCGGGCGACGTCGGCGACAGCTCCGCCTCGTTGTGGTACATCTCGCGCATCAGCTCCAGCCGTTGTCTGCACAGACAAAAGTTAGGTTATATTTGAAATTCAAAAAAAGAACATAGGATAACGGTCGCGTTCCATTTAGCGATTACAACGCTCAAAACTACTTTTTTCTTATAAAGAAAGGATGATTTGAACGTTGTTATCGCCTAGTGGAACGCGCGCAAGGTATAACGAAGTTGGGTGCCATTCATTATCGTTAAAAGTATAAAACGCAAGAAGCTTACGTATAATGGCAGCATTGCCATGGTAATGATAAAAATAAAATAAGAAAGTATATTTTTCCTAAAATAAAATGTAATCAAATATACCTGGTTGAATCTTTAATACCTTTATAATTCATTATTACCTTAAGAACTGTCTTCAATATCTAAGTAACATAATATGGTTTGATAACGTTTAAACATACCACTATAATTGACAACAGCTAATACATTTACCACAACTATTTAATTACTTCTATCTACAAAATAAACATTTGTTATATGAAATCATCGTACACTGCTTCTAAAACATAAACAAATATACATAAAAAAAACTTATAAAAAGCGATTAAGTATTCATCTACGGCTTCACAATAAAAATTAACAAAATATACACCACTGAGATTAACATTGACTAAATGCAAAAGCGCATGCTGGCAAAACAACAAACATCATTGGTTAATTCAATCTTTATTTTAAAAATTTACAATTTTGTGATACTTTTACGATACTTGGAATAATTTAAATTGTTAACAAAGAAACTCCGACTTAAGTTTATTGCATTCACTTATTTTTGCATTCTTCATATTTTAATAAGATAAACGGGAAGTTACTATTATCCTGACGACCAAAAGTATATTTTTCTCAATAGCCTACTTAGGCAATAACTACATAATAACATTAAGTTTTTAACGTAATTTTTACACCGCCGCGCCAACTTATACTATAATAAAATGTATACGTGATAACAACGTAATTCTATTAATATCCGAAGGTCCGAAGGAATGTATGCTGCAACATAAAAAATCAACGCAAAGCCTTACAAAATGTCAATCGACTTCGATCGTATTTAAAATGGACGTAGGTTTTAATATGATTTTATTAAATAAACAATTCAATTGCTAAGGCTCCTAATGAAAAATACAATCTATTATTATTTAACAATTCCACAATAATTACGACATGTAACTCAATAAGTACTTCAATTTTATTTTCCAATTATTGGTTAAGTTAAATACGACAAGTATTTGATACTGTCTGTTGGTCGAATCACTTTCAATCATTGTCGCTGTCAATAATAAAACCTAGAGGGCCAAATATTACACCTTGAGGAAGGCCTTGCAACCCGATAAAATTCCCTATAGTTTTCACAATATTGCAAAAGCCAAATTAAATGTTTGCAAAACGCAGGGATCGGTGTGCTTGCCACGAATAGCAAATTTACTAAGCAAAAAAATAATATTTTGGTACTCAAAGGATATCGGAAATATCTCATAGCATTCCTCCAGATTTTCCAATAAGCTGTAAACACACATTTTTATTACGAATTTATTAACTGTAAATAGACCTAGTAAAAAGCAGAGGGCTATTTTTACAATAATTTTAGACTATTTATAGATAACTTTTTATTCACGCTGACACAGTAAAATTGTGGTTGAGTTCCCATTAACTTAGCGAGCAACCGATCCATGTCTTCTGCTTCAGTAGCAGTGATTTAGTTAAAGAATTTACACGAACAAAACCGAAGCTTAGCTATCCTGGAGAAACGCCGTGAGAGCGACCGGTGTGGTGGGGGTGGGGGGAGTGAGAGGGAGGGGGATACACAGGTGTAGCGATCGTCGGAGTCGCGTCAAACCTCGAGGGCAGCAGGTTGGCTAGCGAGAGGCGCGTCTGCGTGGCGCACGCGGATATGCACTGCAGCAGGTCGTCGGGGGGCGGGGCCGCGCCCGCGCCGGGGGGCGGGGCCAGCACGAGGGGCGGGGCCGACTCCTCCTCCTCGGCGATCGCGTTCTCGTTCATGTTGTATATCTGACGCATTAGCTCCAGCCGGTGGCTACAACCAACATCCCTTGCAGTGCCACCCGCCCACAGATACTCAACGGAGCTTTACGTGATGTACACGGCCGAGCTAATCGTGAGCTGTCACCTCTTAGGATTGACTACAAACCATAGGTTTCGACAACGGACCCTTATATAAACCTGTGTTCATTCGATACGTTTGAAATACAGCTTCTCCTCATTTCAAAATAATCCTAATGATGCATATTGTTCACTATTACCCAGCGATTACCATAGAAAGTGCCAATCAGTACCTAATGACATCTTGTCAACATATGTGGGGGGAATATTTGGGAATGAAATAAAAATGTTATGGAAACCGGTACATACCATTGCACGGAAATGATAAATTAAAATAATATTAAGCGGCAACTAAAATAAGCACAAATTGAAATGTATAATTACATCGCCATCTAGACAGTCCATTTTAGTCCTAATACGGGAGAAAAATACTTACCTATGAATTTATATTAGAAAGTTACGCATTAAATGTAACTTTGACAATATTTTTCTACAGAATAAAGGAGTATCTTATTACCTTTTAATGTTGTAATGCTACAGCAAAAATATTACGTTCTTAACAGTATGATGAGATGGTGAAAATAAACGATTGAATAACAAAATGCAACTAAAAATTAAAATATAACATACAATGAAAAACGTACAGATTGATGTTGAATATTATACATAAATTTCGAGAAATAAATATATAACATGGAACTTAAGTTACAGTAAGAACTGAAATGAAAAAAATATTTCTAGTGATCAATTTATACAACTGAACTAAATCACCACAGAATTCCTACTAAAACACTAGTTGTTAATCACACACTATGTCTAAAACTATGCTACGATATAGGTATTTCCATTATATACACAATACAGTATCATCATTTCTACTTATTCAAAACTAAGATTTAGTCGTATGGGTTGTATCAGTCCAGGTGTTTGCATATCCCCGGCAAAGTGTGCAATTTACTGTTTAATATTTACTTGTATTTTATCATAGCACAATAATTAGAAATCAAGAAAATATCGAAACTCCCCAACATTACATTAAAACCGAAATACCGGTATCTCCTAACACTACCGTTTCGGATCCCGCAACCGTTTCTCACTACCGTTATATACTCACCGCAACTTCTCGAGCGTCCAGTAGTGCGTAGCGCCGTTCTTGGTGTCGGTGACCTCGACGGCGACGACGGTGGGCGCGCCGGGGCGAAGCTCGTCGTCGGCGTCGTCGCGCGGCGCCAGCTCGGCCGGCAGCGGCGAGTACGGCGTGTCCGTTAGCAGCGTGAACTGGAACTGCACCTTCTTGCGCAGTTCGACAGATATCGCGTTCGCTTCCTACGTGTTAGCAAATATACCGGTATTTTTTCGTGATACCTTTATTGTATTGAATAAAGGTATTCGTTAAGAAATCATTAAAAATGAGGACCATATAAATATTTAGGAAATTAAAGGTATTTTGGAAGTGCGATTATTCAAGTTCATCTTAAAATAATTACAGTTTTTAATTAATTAAACAAACTATTATGTTCTCCAATTACTTTTAGTAGCAAATGAACTTTTATATTTCCATGCGATTGTATTTAATTACAGGGCATAACAATTAACTTGTACATTAAACTGTAAGCAATTTATTTTAATTTTATGGTTATTTTGTTATTCCCACTGTCGTACTTAAATACTGGTATTACAGCACTATAACGGTTTCAAATAAAGTACACTACCTATGTAAACAATTTCTCTATGCCAATTTACCCAACCCAACACACACCTAACTATTCCATGACAATTCTTTCAATCATCATTTCCTCACCTCACTCCAAAACCCCCCGACCATCCTTACCTTGAGGAAGATCGCGTTCCCCCACAGGTCGTCCCTGAGCGAGGTGAACTGGTGGTACTTCCACTTGCGGAACGCCCAGGCCGCGAGCCCCACCTCGCGCGCCGACCAGCACTCCGTCTCGAACAGCGGGTTCACTGCCGCGCCGCCGCCAGTGCATACAACCACACGATATTAATCCGAACTTCAGCTAACAACCCTACTATATTGTTTGTAATGTATCTACTGTTCAGTAATCATCCTAACTTTAATATACCTCCCATATAATGCGAACTTAAATGTGCCAACCGTACAATATTAATCTGAACTTCATGTATCTGCCCTACAGTGTTTTGAATTTAAAGTACATAACCTAAGCCCAGTAGCGTAGCGTAGTATTTTTTTTTGAGTTTTTAATGCGACTTATCTTGCTTAATTCGACCTATTTCTAAGAAATTTGTACTCGCTTGCGACTAACTCAATATGATATTGAAACGTAAGGTGAATCGCGAAACACAATTAAAAGATATTGAGACCGTCTCGAATCTTCCAGTGCCAAAAGTTACAGTAGCAAATTTTCATATTTTTATCTAAGAAAATTTTAATAGTTTCACCACGGCTACTTTGTGATCTAACGCCTCGTTAAGACACTATATAGGCTGAACATTCAGCCCACTAAAGTTAAATACAAGCATCGATTCAAACAAGAAACCAATGTATGTTTCTACGTCGTTAGAACATTATAGCGGGCAGCAATATAAAACACAGCTCACCAAAGATGTCGTCGTCGTTGTGGAAGTCCTCGGGCGTGTAGGAGCTGTACATGGACATGGTGACGCTCTGCTCCTCCACCTGCCGCTGCAGCGCGTCGATGCGCGCCTCGTAGTTCTGTCCCGCGGGCGGACACGGCACGTTAGTACGTCAGATAGAGATAGGTATAAATGGGTCTTTTATACGTATGTTATTTGATTTGAGGAATAAAGGACTCGCTAATAAGTATTTTATATTTAACAAAACATTATAATATAATAAATTTATGTCTGTGATAAGATGAGCGCAGCTTGATCATTTAACAGTATCCTTATATCCTTATAGATATTTTACTAAACAAAACATTCATATTATAACATGACCTGATATAGAATATTAAAAATTTGTAAATAATAAAATAAGGACAATAAATTGGCTCGAAGGACCAAATGAATAAATGCCAATAATGAAATAAATTATGCCATCTTTTACTGTAATTTATATTTCCCATTTACAAGAATATGCTGTTTTTTTAAATTGCTGACTACCTATCATGTATTCAAGTACGATACCAGTCAAATGCAACCTACTCAACGCAGCTAGTGTAAATGCCCTTTGTGACACACCTACCCACAATATAAAATACCAAACAATACAAACAGACAGTCCGACACCCTACCTTCCTCTGTTCCTCAAACTGCTGGTCAGCGTGTTCCTTCTCCCGTTTGTACTGTTCCTCGAGCGCCATGAGTCGCTTCTGCATCTCCGCCTTCAGGTCGATGCCTTGCTTCTCCAACAACTCGCACTGGGCGAAGTCCCAGTCCACCGTCTCCGACTCTTTCTCGGCTGGCAACGGTCAATTAACATTTGATAGTAACTTCTTCATTTACAGTACCTACTAGCATTGAGATTTTTTTTCGAAAAAAATTAAGATCTCTATATACTTACGAGTAATTAGCATGTTTAAATTGTATCTTACATTATAATTTTTTTTGTTATGGTAGATTTCGTAATTAATATTCTCAATTCACCTATTCACAATGGTAAATTATAATGGATTATGGCCAGTACTACAGATTCCCAATTCAACAGATTGTTCTATAGTGAAATGTGAACTATTCCCTAAGATAGACGTGGAAGGGTAGCAAAAATTTACAAAACATACTTCTTTTGCTCCTGTAAACTAAGAGTTTTCACGTTTCACAAACCCTTCATGTATCTCAAACGTATATTATACGAAATAATAGTTTAGATTGGGTTGAATACAACGGGTACTCACGTTCAACAGCGTTGTTTTCGGTCTTGGGCTGCGGCTCCTCGCGCGGCTGGCCGGGGTGCGTGAACCGGAACACGTGGTTCTTGCCCAGGATCACCCGCGACCCCGTCTTCAGGATTATCGGCTCCGTTACCTTGGAAATAGAAAGATCCAGTTATCATAGATGTACAGAAGTTATTTCCTTCATAGGCAGGTTACTACAGTCAAGTTAAAAATGATTTTGATTTTTAGAACATATTTTTTTTTGTATTCTAATGTTATTGTTTGTGACTTATTTACATATTACGAAAAACAAGTGTGAAATTAATTTCAGTCGCAGTATCAGTCGCATCCATTCTTCAATGTTTATTTCTGATTTAATATTAAACAGGTTCTATTCTTCCTTTTGACTTTCTTTATCTATATTCATTGACGACAAAACCACTTACTATTATTCGCCTGATCGTACCTAATACTACAAAACAACGTCTGAACGTCTGACGTACATCACACACTACAAATCAGTTGAAATCGTAATCAACCTACCAACTAAAAAAACACAAACTAAAACAACATAGCTCACCTCTCGGCCGTTGATATAGACGAGCGCGCCGCGGTGCGGCACGAGGCAGATGACGCCGTCGGTGTTCTCGAAGATACAGTGCTCGGACAGGATGTGCGAGCCGCTCAGCTGGATGTCCTGCGGCACGTTGGCCTCCGCCGTACCCAGGCGGGTTATGCCTGGGGGGGACATGTGGAATTATGGTGGAGAATTTGGATAGAACATCAGTAAAGTACATAATTTTGTTTCAAGTTATATAGAGCTATTTCTACCGCCTCAGTAACAAGTGAGTGTGGACGGTCACTTGCAAGAGAGTACGCAAAAAACTGCCCATTTTAATAACCTGTGGGACATCTCGCTGTACTTGATAGGTAGATTATGAACTTGCTTCACTTTACTTGAAGAACAGTCTTTCATTTTATTACGGAAACGAGTTATTTAAATTACGTAGCTATTTTATACCACAAAATATCAATTTAAAATAATTTATTTTACTTTCTACCAATCGGGCCATAGACAATAGCTGCTTTATTTACCGGTATACTTTTTCCCATTTTACACTAAAGTTTTGACCTTCAACTCTTTCCACATATACAACACACAAACAATCAAACAAAACAAAACAACCCCAACATACCATCCTTGATATAATAGATGAGACACTCAGACAGGTTCGGATCCTCGTTCAGGTTGACGAGATGCGGCGTCTTCTTGGGCGAGTAGACGCCGACGGTGATGCCCTCCTTGACGGCCACGCCCATCTCCGCGAACACCGCCTCGCGCTGCACGCGGATCTGCTCCGTGCGCTTCAGCTTCTCCTCCCACGTCTCGTTTAATTCTACGACGAATAAAAGGATATAACATGCAAATACAAACAGCGACATAACAAACGCAGATGTAGCAGTAACACTTAGGTTACTGCTATTATTGCAGTCAATCACTTCACTCCTGTAATCCATCATTAGTAATGCGGTGTATAAATTAGCCCGCTAAAATTTTGGTCACATCTGCGTAATGCCTCCTTCAGTGCTAGGTATAATTAACGCATTAAGACGCAGGTGTAGCTTTAGAGTTAGACATGCTTATATTTAACACCTGTGTTTTAAGATTCACAGAGACATGCCAATGATACATAATTTAAGAACACTGATGTTGAAATTTTAATAAAAGTATGAAACAGAAATTAGATATCAGTTACTCAATGACCCCGGATTCTGTCGAAATTTGTCCAGATTTCGGAAGGATTTCTCCCAAAAAAAAAACTCCTGAATCTTAATTTGCTAAAATCCCTATTCCAAAATCATCAAGATAAAAAAAATACAAATCCCGAATCCCTCAAGCATTCTCCAATAGGCGGATACCCTAACGCGATGGTAAAGCAACCATACCTGCAATGAGTTTCTCGGAGGCCTGCAGCTGGTCAACAGCCTCTTCAGCGATGGTGGTGGCGGCGCGCGACAGCTTCGGCGACAGCACCGCTTCCTCGCTCTTCTTACGGCTCGGAGATTCTTCCCCTGTCACAGTTGTACCATTATTTGTTGATCCATTTCAGAAAAGGTTTTCTATTCCTTACTTTGGAGTTATATTAAGTGTCTGTATTTGTATTTCAGACGCAACTACATATAAAATAAGATTTTAGCACTATTCAATGACATCTGATTTCTTTTTTTTCTTTAGGATTTGTAATCTAATTTAATTACAAAGCTGATAATGCAAAACATACGTACTCGTAGATATATAATACTACGTTGCAGTTTCAGAACTTAAATCAAAGTATAATTATTTTAAATGACATACTTGTAGATAAAATAAAATTAACTGCGATAATTTTGTACACATAAAATAACAACTTAATTTTTCTTTTTTATTACTTAGAATCTTTTACCACAGAACCATACACTCGTGTAACACAGTGAAACGTGTGAAATATCCCATCACTTCGTATGGTAGTGCACATTGCAAACACCACATATATTTCAGATCATGGGTCAAATCTTATTGTATTGTTCAATAATTACAAAACTATATATATAGACATTGGAAATTAAACTCTAACACAAATAGAAGAAGAAACATGCACAGGCTGACGAAGCTATGAAGCTTTTTTATTATTGCAACATTTAACGTAATAATCCGTTCGCGACCTTGTAACGTAAAAGTGTAACTTTTTTGTAAATAATGTCTGACACTTTGTTTTTTATATGCTCTTTATTAAAAGCTTGAGCATCTGTTTTTTTCAGCCAATTGTATAAAAAAATATAGCCGCGAACGGTATCTGATAAGTATATACTTTAATAAGCACTGAGCATTTTAAGAAGAAATTAGACCACAACAGTATATTACCAAATATAATGTTTTAAAATGTAATTGATACTGCATAGCATAATAAATTGAACATTAGATTTTATCTCTTAATTTTTATACAATTTATTTTATATTTCATAAAGCATTATAGTATTTAAAATGCTCAGTAATGTCGGATGCTCAACCAATACACACTTAGAATTCGAAAGATAGTTGTCGATATATAAAATATACATAATGAGGATTCCAAACGGGCTTGGTTCCCGCGTCCCGAACCAACACCATACATAATGTAAGCGCAAATATAAGTTTACGTATGCATGTAAAGACGGACCATCATAATAATATAATAATAGATATTCTAATAACTGTGAAGTGACGAAATATAAACGCTATGGTTGCCTACAACGCCACAAGCTTTGGGTAAGGGTGCAAAAATTGCTTTACTTTATATTATATAATATATATTCGGGTTGCCAGAGTAAATCCAAAATGTCACCAAAACTTTTCAATTTTCGATCTGGCAACCCCGATTCAATATGGAGGCCAAGCGTACAGGTGGGGTGTACACAGGCAATGCGTAAGCCTCTTTACTTTTACTTACTGGTAGACGATTCTTTCTTTTCATAAACGACTCTACCGTCTGGTCCTAGTTTGTGTTTGAAACAAAAGTTAAGTTTAGTATGAGATTATATTGGTATATTAGTTATCTGTATTATTAACATGTAGAGGGCGTCACCGTGTTGGCAACTAGCATGGTACTACGCAACACTCACAAGACGGTTCTATGTGGTCACGTGACGGCTAACGACTGGTCGTGGTGGGGGAAGGCGGGGCTTACCTTCTTCGACGTCGATGCCCTCGGCTTTGAGCAGCTCGCGGAGTTTGAGGATCTCTTCCTTGAGCTCCCGGATGAGCTTGGCGTTCGCGTCTTCGTTGACCACCGCCTTGCAGACGATCTGCTTGGCGCGGTCCGCATATCTATAATGTTCAATTATTGTTTACTCTCTGTTACGTGTCGGTTCGTCGAAGGAAAGACAAGTGTTGCAGTTATAAAGAGGGACTTGGAAAGCGATGCACCTCGCCAAGAAAAAACAGCCACTCTCATAAAAGGATTATTACGTTAGGTTAGAGTTTGCTTTTTAATGATTGGTAAAGATCCCAAAGTATAGGGGTTCCTTCGAGATCACTAAGTATTTACTATCCTACCTACTACCTATTTATCCTCCATGTTTTTGGGTCAGGAGTGTTTTTGATACCACATTAAGGTATATTATTTTAATAATCCACGTGATGTTACACTGCTAGTCGCTACTGATCTATTTTATCGACTTTATACCACATCATATAAATTAGGAAAATTCTCACCTTTCCTCAATTTGATTCGAGTTTGAAGTATAAACACTAGTAATAGTTAAAGTAAATGTATACTTTCCACGGCGATATAAACTCAACATTGTACTAGAATTCATAACTAGTGAAGTAATATTTTTTTTACTGTGACCATAACTTAATTCTTAACAACATTCCTACACGTTAATTGGAGATGTATTCAAACTTGACAAGAGCTAGTACTTAAAGTCTATTCACAAATTTCATGAAAACACACTACAACACTCTTAAAAACAAAGAATCACGTTAGTATCTCGGAGGTGCATTACTAACTGTTCACAATCATGACATAAAAACAGTATGGAATATTTACTAGATCACTAGAGTATGTATTAGAGTATAACAATGTGTAATGTGTATGTCGCTGGCAAAGTCTTGTATCGGATACAAGTCAGTCATTCGTTTCGGCCTTGCCCGTGATCATCGTATTCCACAACACACACTGCACACGAGGTAACATTCATAATTTGATTCCGTTATTACTATTGACGGAAATGTACTATTGTCAATTTTAAACTAATTTCAGAAGAATTATGACAAAGGGGTGGGGACTCATATCAAAAGCATTGCTTACGACGAAGGATTAACTATGATTATGACATGGTAACTCCTTGGGAGTTTCTTGCTGATTTTTTTCCATGAGAACCATAATCTCACCGTAGAGATTCCTCGAAGCAATAGCGTAGTTTCATGATCAAATTGTAAGTAAAAAATACCTGTACACATCCGAAAACACCCTAATACTCGTAGCGAATACCGAAGGTGACCTAATGGGACGTCTACATACTCACACGTTCTCAACTTTTCTCGCCATGTACATAATATGTAAACGTACGAGACGTAAGAGTACTAACTCGGCTTTTCTCGCCGAGTCTGTAAACGAGACGTAAGTCCCTTCTCACACTACGCTATTTATAAGCTACGCGACTCCGAGTCAATCCACATTTCACCGACACCTACACTGGTCACTGACAGGACATGCGTGGTAGACGCGTCGCCTGCATACTTCCACAAGATCCTAGTCGCTTGCAAATAGCGTTGTGTGAGAAAGGCCTGAGCGTAACGTAACTCACCTGAGCGTGCTGAGCGTCTCGTCGTAGTTGATGTCGGCGGGCGAGATGGCGGCTATCATGGCCGTCTTGGAGTTCCCGCCGAGGTTCTCGCGCAGCAGCCACGTCAGCACCGAGTCGCGGTACGGGATGAAGTCCGCCTTCTTCGACTTCTTGCTCTTCGATGCCTGGAGATGTTAGCATGTTGGTGTAAAGATGCTTGGGTTAAAGCGATTGTGATATCGATTTTGGATCATGGTATCGATATTTAGGGTTAAAAAAATTAATGGGTATGATTAGACTTTAAAAAATTATACCCAAAATATTTTAGCGCTCAAATGAAGGTTTTCTATAACTCTGATTTATTCGTTACATTAATTAATTTTAAGAACATTCATTTATTTATTTTCATTTTTTGTTGTAACAAAATGTAATTATAAACGTAAATTGATAATTCTAGTGAACAAAGAAACACTAATTAGTAACGGGCGCCAATATTCACACAAAATTCAAAATGCTTTACATTTTAACATTCACACAAAATTAAAAATGCTTTATATTATGATCTTATCGATTATATTTCTGAATGGAGGTACTTTAAATATTATGTAAGCTTTTTAAAATTGCATAGAACAGAAACACATCCTTACCGACTGTTGAGTCCGAGCGAGAGAAGCAGTGAAAGGGACAAACCATAGTGTAAGTACATCAAGTCATCTAGCACAACAACACTTCTATAACATCACAGTACAAACTAACAGTTATTTACAATATAGAGTTTATACAAAATGTGCTCTATCGCTTTCTCTTAAGTATACAAAATATACTACAAAACGGTCCCGATTGAAAAGTAAATAAATTTAATTAGGTTCATTACTTAATAAAAATACATTTAAAATTAATATAATACTGCTAAGGGTTTAAATGTTAGTAGAGTGAAAAACACCATAGGGAACTTAAATATGTAGACCTAATATTTATAGAACCAAACCCCTTAACTTATAACCGCGAAATAGCACAACATTTAAATTTATACAAACATTTACAATCAGCACACTCTAAAACTCCGTATTTACACAACAATCACGGTTTTCGGACATTACTCAACTAAGCTAAGATTCAACTCAGAGGAATGTATTAAAATTGACCATTTTTCTTTTTTTACGCTCGAATATTCGGCTGGATTGGATTTGGCCATCGATATATATTTTTTTTAATATTGAAAGTTCAAACTAAAGGAACACAATATAAGAATCATATTACATTACATTACATTTTAACAGAAGTCGAATCGGAGTTGAGTTTATTAAATATGCACAGGCCTTGAAACAAACGCACACACATCTCACCATACAAACAATAGCATCCACCACATTACAAATAGCATCCAAAACTAAAACCAATCAATCGGCAGCCATAAACAAGATAAGTAGGGAGGTACTCACGATCTCAGCGAGGGCGGAGATGACTTTTCCCAGGGTAGTGAGGGATTTGTTGATGTTGGCGCCCTCTTTGAGACGCGTGCCCTTGGCGCCCGTGGAGTCCGCGCGCTCAGACCCCGCCAAGTCTACCAGCGATATCTTTGACACCTGGACAACACAGTTAGTCAAGTTATTATAGAGAATATCGAACTTGCGGGAAGCACACCCTTCAAATATCGACCGTAAAACAGTAAAAGTTATTAACTAATAGATTAACACGTAGTTAAGCTGACTGTTAAAATAAATTAATAAGTCATTCTTCGTTCATCTAGTCTAGATACAGCTTAAGATGTAAGGGTAGCAACTGAAAATATAAATCGGTAACTGTGGACTAATTGTTTCATATTGATTTGGGATTTTTAAATTAATGTCAGGTAAACTTCCAAACTGCAATAATGATTTCACTTTATCAAACAAGGTTACCTTTTCAGACATGAGGTCGGTGGTTTTGTCGTGTCGCTGCTGCGTGAAGAATATGGTGAAGACGGCGTGCGAGCGCGAAGACGTCTCGTTCATGTTGGTAGCCGCTACCGTTCTGTGAAATAAATAATTTAGGTAAATGAAATATATTGGTTAGCGACTACCAGTTGGTGTGAACAATTTATTTTGAAAAAAAAATGGGGATCAGTTTTAAATGACAAACGACCAAATAATCCACCTGATGGTAAGTGGCTATATTCATACAGCCTAACATTGTAATCGGTATCAAACTTTTAAATTATCTGATTCTTTACAAAATATATTTATTTACTAAAAAGCCATAAACTATTTTCATTTCTGTATTCCAAATCAGTCTTCTTGTTTAAATTTATTCATTTATAAAGAGCCAAATTTGAAACCACTAATGTACTAACTTACGACCTCTGGGTATTGCGTCCTGGGCAACACCCAAAATACTAAGTTACCGACTCACCTAGCCTTGTTCCCCTCGTCAATAAGGTCGTATATATCCTGGTAGGAGGTCACGGCCAGCTTGCTGAGGTCCTCCACGTAGGGCCCGAGGGCTGGGTGCTCGCGGACACGGAGATTGCCCTTGTTCTTGGGGTTCAGCAGGTCTCGGACCCGCTCGCAGTATATCTCCATGTAGGATACTTCCACCTGTTGACCAGACAAGTGGCTATTTAATTTTGGTTTATGTAATGTTGGTGTGTGCCACTACATTCGTGCGGTGAAGATGTAAAGACCATGTAGTTAGTTCATAGTGACCATTACTGCAAAGCGAGGAGTGACTCCTCGCTTTGCAGTCTCCTCGCTTTGCAGTTACCTTGGTTTGACTCCCGGAGGGGGCAGTATTTACGTGAGAGATGAATGAATGTTCATACCCTACCCATTTGGAATCCTAGAGTGGTGTTATGAGTGTGATATTTTTTATTTACTCACAGATTATGGGTAATTCACATACAAGACATTAGAAACAGGTAGGTATAAGTCAACTACGTCAAATATTGTGTACTCATCAAGTCATTGTAGATCACGATATCAAAGCATTATAAGCACAGCCTACACCTTCCACGCTATATTCTCACGGCATAGCCTTAGAAGGCCCCTTACCGAGTAGGTGAGGTCATCGCTGGTGGTCTGCCGGATGCGGCGGAAGAGGTCCTTGCATATCTGCGGGATGATGCCCTCCTGGCTGTCCTCGCCGCGGCCCATCATCGTGTACGACTTGCCCGCGCCCGTCTGTCCGTACGCGAATATACATATGTTGTAGCCTGCAACAAGATCGTAGCGTTACTAGGTGGGAAGGTACTGGATGCAAAGTACGCTGTGATCAAGAATAAGCCTAAACATAAACACCAACGTAACATCATGGTACTATTTTTTTGTAATAAATAAAAACCCGAAAGACGAGCAGGGTTGAGCCCACAAACTGAGTAAATGTTGTGTGGTCATCGTTGCCCATTGGCATCAGTAACACCAAAGGCATCACTAATGCGGTGCCGGTCAGGAAGAAAGAAAGATAAATTTTGGAAATCCAAAAGGACGCGCATCATAATTATATTTATTAGATAATTAATCTATTATTGACTTTACTGTTCATTAAGATACATTTTGTAGGTCAATCTTCAATTTACGTTAATAACTATTGACAATTTAATTAATAGCTCAAAGATAACACAGACTCAATGGATTACTAATAACAGAATCAAATGTGGAATACGACACGACGAATATTTCACGGCATATATGAGAGTCGTCACGCCGTCACGCCCGTTAACAGACAGTAATCTCGTTAACGGCTGTTAATGATTGGATCACGGATTGACTCGTCCCACACAGCTGGTGAAATTAAGTATATCGGTCTACCTTACAATATAATAGCCGTGTAAATTAGATTACTGGTAAAATAACACGATAAAATGACCACGTAAATTAATAATATAAATTACTAATTAATCAATCATTAAATGGAATGTCCATTAATTTACCTTATTATTGATAATCATTAACTTTACTCAATAATTAATCAAACGTATTTTAATACACGTACGTATTCGTATTTATATTTTATTCCATAATGCAAATATGTAATTTAATCTAACGCTTTCATACATACCATAATAAAGTAGCGTAACAGAGAAAGTACCCGTCACCGACCAAGAATTTATATACTTAGTACAAAAACACTAATGCGATGTTAATGCATTCTAAAAAAATTAATATTAATTTAATACTTACCGTCAAAAGCATGTTGCAGCATCTCCTCTCCGATGTCTTTGTAGACCATAATCTGCGAGGAGAATTCGGGATCTGCAGGCTATGGACAAAAACATCTATGAAATTTTCTTGTAGACATAAAGTAGTCAGTTTCCTAATGTATAATTACGCAATAAAACGTACACAGGTGCTTACTGCTTACTTTTAAATTGAGTGTGAAGTAAAACCATAAATATAAATTAATAAATTTTTGAATTATCAATCATAATTAAATTACTTTATTTATGTATTAATCAACAACGCACAATCGTTTTATTAGCCACCTTTTAATGCCGATTTCAATCCATATTTTATTTTATAAATGCGTAGAACTATTATTTGTAGTTCTGATAAGTTCTTTGTTATTTCAATAACTAACAACTATACTTCTTATATTGTTATACTCATATGCTTTCGTTGTTTTGTCCTTAAACGAAAGATCGACTGTGGAGAATTCTTTTAGAATTAAGTCCACCCTTCGAGCCACTTAGATTTAGAGGTACTTGAACCCCTAAACAAATAAAGATAAGATTTAAGGGGTTTAACAATGTATATGTCCCACTTAGATTTAAGGGTATATGAACCCTTGAACAAATAAAGATAAGAATTAAGTATATGATAAAGTGTAAATAAATAAAAAGAAAGAATTGAAACACTACAAAATTCTGAGACAATTGTTGCAGTATGAAAGCAAATAAAATATTAATTTACGAATCAAGAAGAAAACTTTTACAAAAGATATGAGAGGCTTTCCAAATTGAGGATATTAACAAGGGGCCGGAACCATAGAGCCTTCATTTCCGGGAAGAAAATAGACTCGGAAATGTAGTTTATCGTGTTACCGGGGAGATTACCTACTCGTATATTACAGCTACAAAGTGCCTACAAATTTTATTTGTTTCATTATTTATATCAATGTCTATCTCTATATAGAAGAAATGTGAAACAGTATTGGGGGAAATTCTTATTACATCGAATAACAATGTTTTTATTCCGATAATCTCAATAACAGCCGATTTAGATGCCATTATCAGTATTGTACCTATTGTTGTAAGCTTTATACAGCGTTTATTTTTTGTTTAATTTCAATCGGTTCATAAACTTAAAAAATAGGTACACTTTGTCAATCAAAAGAATATTCTCTACGGTATGTAAGGTATAACATGTTGAGTTAGGTACTACTTTATTTCTAATATGTATTTTCGCAAACGCTACGGCGTAGCTCGTAGTAGGTAGAGATTAAGTTATTTTTAAGAACAAAATTTTTAATGATTTGACATTCCCATTGCCTTGCTGCGCCGAAAGAAGGATGAAATAGCTTTCCTGTGAATTAATTTCGAGTAAATTGCTTAACAAAAATATTTCTTAATACAAAATTACACAAATTAATTATAAATCTCCCTAATTCGTTGAAAATATGCAAGCAAGAACAACTCCGTACAACAAAGGTCCGCGACTCGATCACTCCGGCTGGCGGTCACCAGTTGACGCATACATTAGCATAAACCCAGCTCATGTAATCTCGTTACAATTTCAAATAGCCCGCCGAGGGCTCATTATAAAACCAGAAATGTACAACAGTTGTTGGGAAACCCCAAAAGTTACATATTTATTGCTCACATTTTAAACTTAAAAGATTTATCTCGAACAACTTTGGGTTTGAGAGCGTTAGGAAACCTGGATTAAACTTTGGAGTCAACATCGCAACACATAACTGTCCCAATGCTGAGCAACAGTCTCCTCTTACAATGTGAGGGAGACAGCCCAAAGTCCACCACGCTGACCAAATGCGAATTACTGTACTCCTACTCACCTTTGAGAACACTATGAAAAACTCTCAGGTGTGCAGGTTTCCTTGCAATGTTTTCTTTCAACAAAACAAGTGATAATTGAATACTAATGCACGCGTAATTTTTGGAAATTAGAAGTGAGTCCAGATTCGAACCTAGGAATCCCAGTTCGAAAGTCAAACATTCAAACTATTGATTATCATTACTTAACTCTGGAGTAACTTAAAAAAAATTAAATTGCACAACTTGTGTACGTCAATTGATGTAAATAAAACTTCGCCTCAAAAAATTTCGTCTAAAAATATAGGTACATACATACCATTCTTGGAAATAATATAGTCTAGATGGATAATCGAATCCGCGAAGACCTGTCAAAAAAGCTGCGCCAACTATTGGCGCAGAAGTACTTTCCCGCCAATTAGTGCCGATCGCGCCGCTTTCGTGTCACTACGTATTACGCGCGCAATTTAAATAAACAAATAAGAGGGATAACATGACGAAATGTGCTATTAAACTGTGCCGGAATTATAAAGGAAGGGTAAAAAGCTCAAAAAACATCACATATCATAGGCAAGTAACCAATAAACATATTTTTAATTAAATTTCAATTTTGATTTTTATTGTAACCAAATTACGTCATTTTTTTGTCAGTGTTGCTAGTTTCTATTTTTATGCTCCCGACTTAACATCATTTTTGTGGGTATATAAATTGGTTTATGGTTACGTGTATATTATTTAGTTCATGTACTTTTATAAATCGATTAAAGAAAGGTGGTGTTTACCAATACGTTTGTGTTTATTTATAATAATATAACATTAATATTCGTATGTTTATGAGCCCATTTTAATGATTATTTTTGCATTGGGTCGAATAAACCACTTTTAAAGGTACAAGAGTAATGTGAAAAGGAGACGATCCAAAATTGTATGTAGTCTGGGCCTGGTTTTGTACCAGTGATAAAATAAGATAAAAAAGAAAAATAAACCATTTTTGACTAATCAAATCCACGAACTCATCTTTATTTCATTGCAAAAAATATTTATTAACTCCACGTGACGAAATTATTCTACATAATGGCGGGCAGCAGACCAGAGGATTCATAATTTTTGACGTATGACGTTAGCTGTCAATATGCCTTCTCTATGCTTGAACAATGGCTCGAACTCAGAGTGAAGGTCGCCATCTTGCAAGTGTTGCAAGTAGTACCTACCGAATAACTCGAAATTAATTTTATTTTAGCAAGTCATTTATTGCGATTTGTGAATTTATTATATTTTTAATGAACTTTCTGTATTTTTTGGTTTTTCATGGTTTAGTGTACAAGATCAGGCCCAAAATGGACCATCTCCTTTATTAATTGAAGTTTTTTTTAATGATATGCATGTAATTAACTTTCCAAGTAATTTTTTTATTAAATTAGATAGGTAACGTAAATAATTGGCTCTTCTTTAATTAAGTTACCACCTCAAATTAAGCTAAAAATTTGAGGGGGGGAGGGGGCTGACGCTCACATCTTCCCCCCACCATTTTTAAATCTAGGAAATGCATACTTTTTTTATTATAAAAAAATCAAGTTTCCAAAAATTATAAAGTGACTACCTCAAATTAAGCTGAAATTTTTTGGAGGAGAGGTTGGTGACTCCCCCAACTTTCCCCCCAAATTACTTTTTCGCTATTGTTAGTCCTGTTTGCCTGTTTGGCTGCATCTTCCGCAGCGCCGGAGATGTCACGATTCAAAATTAGGCCCAAAAATCAAATTAGATCTACTTAAGTTATTTATTTTTTATAATGTAGTTTAAAACACACACACACACACACACACATATACATACACTTAAGACTTCGAGCGCTTACACATTAACCAATGAGACCACATAACCTTAAAATTTTTAGAGATTTAGAAAAATAATTTTAAAAAAGTAAGTACTTTATGAGAGCAATATTTAGTTTGGGGGGACGAATGAGAGTGTAGAACCCGTCCTCCCTTCAAATTTTCACCTTAATCTGAGACGGTAACTTTACAATTTTAGAAAAGGAGATGGTCCATTTTGGGCCTGATCTTGTACACTAAACCATGAAAAACCAAAAAATACAGAAAGTTCATTAAAAATATAATAAATTCACAAATCGCAATAAATGACTTGCTAAAATAAAATTAATTTCGAGTTATTCGGTAGGTACTACTTGCAACACTTGCAAGATGGCGTCCTTCACTCTGAGTTCGAGCCATTGTTCAAGCATAGAGAAGGCATATTGACAGCTAACGTCATACGTCAAAAATTATGAATCCTCTGGTCTGCTGCCCGCCATTATGTAGAATAATTGCGTCACGTGGAGTTAATAAATAATTTTTGCACTGAAATATAGATGAGTTCGTGGATTTGATTAGTCAAAAATGGTTTATTTTTCTTTTTTATTTTATTTTATCACTGGTACAAAACCAGGCCCAGACTCCATACAATTTTGGACCGTCTCCTTTCCAACTACAAACTGCGTAAAAAATATTAATTTAATTAACTTAGCTGGTTTATTACAACATTAACATAAACAACTGTAATTAAATTAAGTAGGGTTTTTTATTTATTCATGAAAATAACCACTCCATAAATTAAGTTTAATGTGTGATTTATGGGAAAATTTTAGTAACTGGTATCATTGATCACGCAACATAGACACTAGACGAACGTGAAAAACATCGCCTGCACGCACACATGCTTGATATTGTTGCCGTGTTTTTTTTGTCTTCATTGTAGGGCGACGCTCAATCTACCTATTTATTGCATCATTGATAGTACCCTTCTTTATTTTAACTTCAGTTCTAATCAGTCAGTAATTCAATATGGAAGCCCTACAGTTTGCGAGTTAGAACACAGATAACTAATCCTATAATCGAGTTGCGGATAAATTCAATATGGCTGCGCCTCAAAATGTACGTTTCAATTCAAAACCAAACCATTTTTATGACTTTTAACCTAAAAAAGTGGTTTACGAATCTAATTAAACTTTAAAATTAATAAAGTAACAGTTTTTCTAAGGTTTTAAAGTAAATAGTTTTTCTTGCGAATACTTATTAACAATTTAATGCAAGCGTGTTGGTACTCACGATTGATTGTGACCAAGATAAATATAACTCAGTCAAATATCGGTTTAACAATTCTAATGCGTTAATGCGTTACCCACCCGTTTGCCATAAAAAGATTTTGAAATTGTTCAATTAACTGATCCTTTGTCTTACTCTTACTTGCACTTCACATGTGATGGATAACGCTGTCCCACTCACACTTACAACCAACTCTAGGTACAACCCGTCTGGGAGCTTTAACGTGTCTAGGCTAGACTTGTGAATAGGGTCTGGGTCTACAATAAAGTCTTTGATACCTTCCTGTAAGACGTTAAAATAATGGTTTGTAAGTTTAATGGATCTCAGCTTGGTAACGACGGCTGAACTAGGGGTTTTACCGTCCTACACCTACTATAAATAGGCAAAGACTAACCAATTAAGTTTTCACTCCCATCTTTTTATCTCTTTGTTAATTGTGTTTCTTTCTTGGGTTTCTATTGCCGGGCTCTAGCTTTATCCATAAAAAAGATTGGAAAATTTCCGTCGTTTGGATTATCTTTATTTTTAGAACAATCGCAAGTTTCGTTGCTATGGTATCGGTTGCCAGAGCGAAGCATGGACGGGTTTCGCTTGATTACAATGGGGTAACTGAGATCTTAATTGGAAATAAGATACTTTGAGTATATTCCATAATACGCATATTAATAATACCTTGGAGGGTTCATTTATCTGCTATACTATACGAAAAAAAATATCGAAATGGATTAACTACGTAAAGAGTAATGACGTACGCACATAACAAAAATACAGTCAAGTTAAAAACCTCCTACTTATTTGAAGTCGTTTCAAAAGTATGACTAATCCGTATACTTTATAAATACGATTGCATTGCGAAATCCAATAGAACTTCAATGACGTTCCCCAACACAAGTTTAAGTTCAAGCAAGTCTTTGTTGTCTGTGCAGCGTCTGGTAGTGTTTACTTTGGGAGGTAATACGACACCGATGTCGTGACGTAGCGTCGGCGTCGTGCCGTAGCGTCGCCGCCGTGCCGTTGTCCGCATTCCCATTAAGTTTCCCATCTCCCCCTGATGACGCAGGAAATTCGAGTCGCGGCCAATCTCTGTTCCATATTGATTCAGCCCACTATTTATGGCGCATTGATTGCGTTTGAATTTGAATCGTTTGTGTTCAATTTGCCGAATGGAACGTTCCTGGGTCGCGGTAGATTGGGCAATGTAACATTGTGATTTAGAGGTTTTATATTTATTTTGTATAAGTATTCCTTATAACATTGTAAATTTTTAAATTATCAAAATATCTATCTGAATCACACACACACACATCTAGAAGGGAGTAACATTGTTCACGTCTTCTCGTATATCGACTTTTATGGCCGTTTTGTTGTCTACGAATGTCAGTTATACTTATTTGTTATTTTACCTATTTCTAAATGTTCTTGGTATTTTTGCAGGCTTCTTATTGATGTAGGGACAGAAATAGGCGTATTAGTGTATTTTATTAATGCCTCTCATCAATCAATTTCGTAATATGACGTCGGGCCGTATACAAAGGACATTAATAAAACCGAAGGCCTCCTTATCTAATCATACTACGCGCATGAATCTTTATGAATGCTGATCATCATAAATTTCTATGCGATTTCTGCCTTTTATTTCCTTAATATTTTATTGATCGTATTTATGTTTTGTCGTTCCAATGTTGCAGACTTTCAGTAATTAAATAGGTCAGTAAATTCAATTATACTGGCAGAGCTACGTTTCAGACCAGAGTTTCAGAGCCATTTCTTAGTGGTAGTGCGAGCTAGCTTTCTATGTTCTAACACGACAAGGCATCGGTGTAGTTAATGTGCATAGGCAACGATGACAAATTCCCAATTGGTGGTTCGTTGGCTCGGTCGTCATATATTATCGGTTATAACCTACATAAAAAAATACTTAATTAAAAAAATCAAGACCACAAATTCTACCGTGAAGCATATAGTTCCAAGTCACACTATCGCGGGAACGATATTAGTAAGCATTAAGGGGTGACTGTGCTTCTCATTTACATTATATTCTCATCGTGAATAGCTTCAATGAATCACGTTACAGCGATCTCTCCGCCTTGACGCATCAAACAATTGCATTCATCGTAGTTTCTATTTATTTTTGCAGACACTCAGTCGCCTTCAGCGTTTCTGGTTTGGGTTCACTACGATGGATAAAAAGAGGTTCCTTGTAATCAATCATCGCTTGACGATCGATCTCTGACACCACATTTTCTAATAATTAACTGGACGAAAAAGTTAACCTAAATTTGATAGAGACGATGAATCTTGTTACATTAAAAACCGAATTGTTATAGGAAAAATATCGACGGGGCTGTTATACTCGTAGAACGCTTCGTCGAATTAGCATGACGTAACACTTGTTATTTTTTCACTAGTATCCGTTCCTATTTCGCTAAGGAAACCTTTGCCTAAAATAATACATACAATGGAGTATATGTTTAGAGGAGATTCTTTAATTGACATAATCTGTTAACCGATTAAAATAAAACTAAAATTTTATAGAGTAATAATATTACACCTTATATCGCCTATGTCCGGTGTTATCAGCCGGTGGCATTCGACCGGAGTAAATTTTTCACCCTTAGCTTAACCCTTAACCGCTTAACTTATGTGCACTATGTGTCACATAATAACACACATTCCATGCCATTTACTACGAGAAACCCGTGTCCTTCAGGGACCCTAGTAAAATATACGTCTTAAAAACAATCAAATGTACTTACGTTGTGCGACCAGTATGAGAAATCAAAATTGAAGCTTTTTGCGCTGTCCTTGGTGCCGGGGGGAGCTTTGGGATTCACTATCACTGTAACAAAAAGAAATATATTTATCAGTTAAGAATGTAACTTTCTCAAAAAAGTAAATGATAACCTAATTAAAAAAATATATAATCATATTTACGACAGTTTCCCAAATGTTTGACAATACAGAAATATTAAAATAATTGTGTCCGTAATATAAAATAATGTAATAATTAGGATAAGGTGGTAAAGGATAAAACCATTCCATACCATAACATCCCACATTTCTCGATAATATTCACGAGAATGGGTTCAGTCTGAAAATTCAACTTAGTCGGTGTGACGAACTTTGACCCCAACCCGTGTGTGACAAGTGACCAAACCCAGCGGCGGGGCTGTTACGACGTCACAAGTGTCACAACCCAGTCCAATCCATTCACCATTCATCACAATTAATGTATTTTCTAATAGATTATTTTTTTTCTTAGGTCGTGGGTGTTAAAAGAGGTTCATTTGTATTGTGGGTTTGAGGAGCATGTCTGCGTTTATTTATTCGATTTATTTTATTTGACAACCTGTGTGGCGCAATGGTTATCAAGCCCAGAATAGTCCTGAAATCGATTCCCAGAGAGTCGTAAATTTAAAATTATGATATTAAATGGTCTGGGCGAGGGTGCTCTTGTCTTGTCTGTCGTCCATAGCACTCACGATGCAGGGAGCAAACTATATCGTAGTGTGTAGCGTTACTTATTTATTATTTCTTCACAACATTCACATATAGTTAAAGTCAAGTACACTCACACCTATGAAATATCTGCGCCGTCACGGCACGTGCTTAGCTAAGAATATCTCTCGCCTTTCTCGCTCTGTTTACACGACGCGTCCTTTGTTCGCTAGAGAGGCTTAGAGGCGTCAAGTATATTTCCTATATAACATCACATACTAAATGTTATTATAGGTAACTTAGTACGTGATCCTACAATACCACGACCTTACGTTAATGCGTGGGAAGAAATAAAACAATATGTCATTCGCCGATCTAGAAATAACCAGAAAATATATATATTGAAACTGAAGGAGAACCGGAAACAGGAAATATTAGACGTCACTCGGACGGAAGGCTTTTCTTTTTATAGATATAATCCAATACAACGTTTATTTTGCTACATTTGTTATAAACATTATTGTATACCGCCTTCAATCTTATTAACTTTCCACTTGAGGGCTGAGGACATCGGACATAGGATGAAAGAGAACAGTTTGATGTATATGAACATGAAAAAAAAACGATCAACGGGACCATTTGATGGGCTCTATGGGGATAGGCCACATCAAAGACCACTTTATACCTACAATACAAGTTCGTTGCGTGCCAAAAAGTAAGCGTTTTATTAAGTTTTGAATAAAATTGATTTAGTGGTTTATGTTTCTTTGTAACGCAAAAAAAGATCTAGATTATTTTATAACTTTCTATTCTACTACTGATTACGCTCCGCTGATTACTTCAGAGATTTACAACAACGTCATTGTACGTCCTCGCCTACCCATCCATCATCTCTCTCCTACATTCAGAACTACACAACACCAGTCACGTTGGTTGTCTGTGGCCATCCCACGCAATTCGTTGTTTACGCGATGGGCGGGCGTCTTTGAGCGTCTTTAATGCGTCGATCGACTCGGCTCGTGTCGACGCTCGGACGGCGTCGCGACGTATCGACCGGCGACGTCGCCGTCGCGTCGCCGCGCCGCGAACGAACAAACCTTCTCAAGTTAGCAAGCGGGCCAGTAGCGTATACCCAATGTACCTAGTACAGCGATTTACGTAATGTAACGTATATCCAAGTTAAAGAGGCTAGAATAGCAACGAATAATAGCCATATCCGATTATACTCCCACCGAAATCGAATAATATTGGATGTTATGTTTCTTTCATTAGAAGTCTTGTTATTATACATATAACTGTGCTCATACCTTATTGTTTAATAGGATTGTTTTAACTCAGAATTCAAATAAGACGAAAGTTAATTAGTTTTAATAATTAATGTATCAAAGCTGTAAAGAATAGGTGTTTCTAAAGCGTTTTGTCAAGGTGATTAAACTACACAAATTGAAATATCAAAATCATAAATCGTAGAGACGCCAAACAAAATAAACGAACTTTAACTTTCATTTCCATTTGCTAAATTACTTTTGTAAAAACACATTTCTGTAGAGAAAGGTCGTTTATCTCGTCTAGACTTAATTATATTTTCAGAGCAAAGTTAAAGTAATCTTGTAAAATATAAAGTACCAGGATATCATAAAACTAAAAACGCATCCGCTGTAGCGCCACTAACAAACACGTAGCCTTTTTATGAGTCATCAAGTTGCACCCTCGTGCAGCGAGCTATACGTTCAGCAAGAACCCCACAACCAACTTTAAACCTTAATTCATAGCAAAATAAAGTATAAAGCTATCTAACTCGGCGTGTTTTACAGCATACCTAATGTCAAGCAATATACTCGTAACATAGAGCCATATAATTTCAGATCCGCATGTTATGTTCTGTAGAACTAAAACTTTTATAGCCACTGAATCCTTAGTGTTATTTATTGGCAGCAAAATTAATTTAAAAGTTTCAATAAAGTCTACAGTGTAGTGTACCTAATTTATTAATCTTGATAGTTCTTAAGTCTTAGCGTAAAGATTTACGATATCGGAAAACGCAGCTGGTTACTGGAATAAAATTAATTATATTGAAGTCTTCAGCTCAAATCGATATTGTTTTAAATGCAAATATTGCCAGAGACAGATTTTAATTCACTGAATATTATTAGGGACCAACGTTAAATTTTAGCGTGTTAAAGTGTTAAAAAACGGGAACCATTTCGTGGTTATTATTGCACAGCGGAAGTGTAATTATCTTTTATGTTATAATTTTTTCTGATACCTACCGCACCGCACCATAAAGCACTGAAATCTACTTCAGCCAACGCTGACGTGTCTTCAGAAACTACCAACATTCGATGAATTTGCTCTATTAACGTCATTGCTAGTACAATCACAGTTATTTTACTATGGTACAATATTTAGGGTATGTTTATAATTTACATTTCTTTTACCCTCACAGAATAAAACAAAACCTATCGTGCTAAGGGTACGTAAGGCAGCTCGTCAATCGTGTGTATTGTTGTGGACCGATGAACGGACACAAGGTCGGACACAGACACAGGTCAGACACAGGTCGCCTATAGACACGAGCAACACCAGAGGAGTCACCAGTGCAACGCCGGCCCTGAAGGAGAACTCTTTTTACACCTTTCTTGAAGAATACTCCGAGAATACCTCAGAAGGAAGCTCATTCCACATCTTGCCTCTCTGCCTCTTGTCTGTTTTAACCCCCGACGTAATAAGAATGGCGTTATAAGTTTGGCCCGTCTGTCTGTATATTTGTGTGTCTGTCTCGTGGCATCGTAACTCTCAAGCGGATTGACCGATTTCAATGGTTTTTTTTTTCATTCGAAAGCCTTCTTTAGTGGTACTTAGTTATGCTTGGTAGAAATGGGTGCAACAGTTTAAATTTGTTCTTTTCCCAGATGTAAGGCATTTGTGGCATAAAAATCATCCCTTGTCAGCGTCATCTAATTGTTGTGCAGTGAACAAAGAGAGTCCATTCGATGCAGAAATTGTTATACATATGATTTTATTACAGTTCACTCGCAGTATACTAGTTGGGGCTGAACAAAACCCCGGGGGTTTTTAAATTTACAATTAATGGGATAGATTCGATTACCCAGAGTGCGTAATTGCCTAATATCCTTATGTGCATATTATTATTATCTGTGTCATTAGGAGTTGGCAAAAATGTAAAATAACCTCGCGAGAGTTGCCATCTATAAAATTATACTTCGAATTTAAACGTAGACATGTTGTTTTTGTGGTTGGTTTCGAAGGTGGTGTACCTAGTATCGTGTGTAGGCATCCTTGGGGGTTGGCGTTAGTAATAATGTTCAATTAATCTATAAGTACCTATCATAGGGGGTTGGCACTGGTAAACAGGTAAGTATTATAATATAAAGTATAGTATCGGTGTGTCATTGCGAGCGGCTATGGCAAAAAATTTAAAGTATCAACACGTAAACGAGTTGTCTGTTTTACTGAATACTTAGATGCGATGAAAGTAACTATTGCAGTGTGCAATACAGCTTGCCATTGGGTAACGTAGTTAGGAAACGTCGCGATCAAGGTCACAAATATACAATTGAGAGCAATGAGGCGGTTAACTATCGCAAAATAAGTTTCTCATTCTGAAGGTTTAAATGAAAGTTTTGTTTTTTTTTGCTTCGGACACTTCGATCAATTTGATGAGCGAAAATGGCAAGTGACAACACAATAATAAAAAGGTATAAAATGTAATATAGTCCTATTACGATCTTTTGGCGCGTGGATGTACGACTATACGAATAACTTCATGGAATATCTTGAAATAATGTTTTTTTCGCTAATAAATGAATAGATTAAATGATAGGTTCTACATGTCAACACTTAATATCGGAGGGTAAGTTCCTTGTTTGTCGAAACTTTCAATTCAATCCCAATTAGCCATCACAACTTGGAAGCCTGGAAGCCTAACCTTAATTAATAAGTTATAATTAATTCAGTGAGTATTGTGGAAGAATCCAATCGTAGCGCTGTTTTAAAGTTTACGAATTGTATATTCGAAATACTTATAATTAAAATTGTATTACAGACATCGACCGGATCGGAGCGTTCTTAAACTTTACTTCATTAATTTAATTTTGTAGCAAGGGGTCCAATGATCGGTTTGATACTAATACAATTTCGTAACGTACTTCAAATAGTTGCTTAGAAAAAAAGAAAAACAAAATTTTCCTACGACTAGGTTCCGGTGTCCTATCATGTGAATGGAATACCATAGCGTCCCACGCTGGCCAAGTGCAGATTGGTAGGGGTTAAACACCTTTGAGAATATCATGGAAAACTGTGAAGGGTACAGGTTTCCGCACGATTCTTTCCTTTACTGAAGTTAGGTAGGTAAACGTAGAAGTTTTCGGTGTCGAATGCAGCATATTGTTGTACTCTGTTCGTGTTAATATAAAATTCGTTTCAATTGCAACCCACGCAATTTTCCGCCTCTGTGATTAAGGTTTAATGTAGATCGTCGGCGAGACTTGAAATTGCCTTGAGTGCTTACAAAGTAAATTAAGGGGGGGGGGGGGGGGGGGAGTGGCAATTCCATATCCAAATAGACAAATTATTTAAAAAGTATGTGCGTATAATTTTTTAAAATAAGGGATGAGTACCTACAGGATTGGAACCCAGATCTCCTTATACAAGAACCTATCTTTCAAACCACTTGGCTATTACTCTCAAAGCCACGCATAACAGTTAACGCGTGCACTTAACCTATACAACGCGGCCCCATAAAAGTGTGTAAGCGTTCCTACGACCTATGGACTGAGCAGGCTGATAACAACCGGTCAAAGGTCCCCCGACCTCGTGGGACGGAGAGAACGGGGGCAAAGCACGCAGCTCTAAGTGAATAATATATTTGGCGGAGCGATTTAACATTGAGGGAGTAACGACGTGGTGACGTGGAAAACTCGGCGAGCGGGGAGCTATTGCTATATACCGCCTAACCTACATTACGGAACTGATTGACTAACGTTGACTGATTATATGTACCTACGTAAAATACTGAATTACTGTTCTACTAAATCATTTATCCTGCTATAAACGAATTGAGGTGTTTATTATTAACGCGCTATGCCTATGACTTCATTCGCTCGTGGGTCTTCTACCCGCGTAAATCCCGATCCGCGCGAATTTCGGGATTTAAAATAGCATACAATATATATGTTGCGCTACACCTTCTTCTATCTCACAGTAAAAGTTCCACAAAAATGGATTCAGCCGTTCTAGAGAGAAGCCCGGATAAACAGAAAGATAGACAAAAAATTAAAATTGCGTTTTAGTGTCGTAGAAATAACCAAATGCACTCGATATAAAACAGACCTTCATGTAGGTATGGATAGTTGTCTTTCAAACCGAATAGATACCATCGAGTTGATCCGCCTATACGGAGAACATCATCATTACAAGACAAAACTGTGCCAACCCTGGATTCAGGTCTCACAATAAGAGGGATTACGGTCCATTTCACACCGATGGCAAACTTTGACAGATTCTAGATCTCCGGAGTAGAAGACCTACCTTTCAGCAATCTACTGATAGTGGCACTTTAATGCTGCCCAGTATAACATTCTCCACACAACTCTCCGTCTATTTACATCGTTATTTGTACTTAAAGGAATTTCTAAAGCAGGTACTGGATGGCTTAGAAAAGAAGAATGATGTAATTGAGACATCTATGCTATCTTCTTCTGATTGCTCTTAAACATCGAATTTTTTCGTGGGCCAGATTTCGAACACAAGAGTCACATTCTTCGTAAAATACTACATATAAAATTAACCAATGCTTGTAATTGCTAAGAACACCGTACAAAACTCAACATCAGTTTACACAGAATTGTAATTCCCGCGTGCTGAATGAGACCGCAATGGAGGCGTTACAGAAAGCCGCCTTGAAGTGCCACGCGCCCTGGTTTCGTGTTTCTTTTATCGGCTTCCAAGAAAAAAAGAATAAATACAACGAAAGCTTCTTAGAAGTTTTCAACTTTTATTCAAGTTTTGAATAGCCTGTGGGCTATAACGGTCTCAGTCTATAGATTGCTTGTTTTTGTGCCTAGAAACTTTGATTTTATGGGCGGATTGCGTAGGCGTCTAATAGCAACTTTTCATTCATTTAATTGCCTACTTTATTACCACAGAAAGTGTCAATAAAGTGTCAAATAAGTTAGTACAAAAAACTTCTTGAAAAGAATTAATCTACGAGAAATATGAGTGAAAAGCAAGTTATGTTTCTGCATTCTTATTATTCTTATACAAAATTAAAATACAATGCAAAGTTTATCTTGTTTTTGTTCTTTCCTCTATTGCATTCGACATATTTAGGCACCTAATTTTTCTCAATCACCTCACTGATTTACAATTTTTTATTAAGCCCAGCCCTGGTGGCAACACATCATCGATAACAAAAAATGACGAAACTAAGAGTCGCCAATGCAACGGCATCTTCTGAGAGCTATTGTCTACTAAGAAGCTGGTTCTCCGAAGCGAAGCGAGAACGGGTTTACTAGTATTTATCCAAATAGATCCTAAATCAAGAGTAGATATAACGTAGCGTGCAAACATCCACAAAGAAAAACAACGACTACACGAATACATGATTGCCATAAAATATTACTCAAACTTAAAATAGCATATTTTACTTAAGAGCCAGGTGGGCGCCAAGAAAACAACTTATAATGTAAGTTGTTTTCTTGGCGCTCAAACAAAACGAAAACTTAAGTTAGTTTAAAATTGATTTTTATGTCTGGCACAAAAACGTCTTCAAGCCGTGTGAACATAGGGTGTAAGCCTCGATTTATTTAAATCCGCTACCAAATGTTCAGAGTGTAAAACTCCAGAGCCAAATTACCGTGACCCGTGACCTAACCCGGTCGCGTGTGGGTGGAAATCGTTAAAATGTGCTCTGCGGCCGAGAGCTTTACGCGGATTGAGGAATTTTAATGGAAACTTCTATACCTTTTCACACAATTTGCTCTTGCTTCGCTTTAATGTGTACTAATTGTAAGTTTATTGTACCGTAACTGTTATTTTATTGTATACGATTAACCGCCCACACTCGATTCGATAATCCGTTTACAAAAATAGTATTAATAGTAGTAGTATAGTTTACGATATTTACATTTTTATCATTAGGTCACCGTTATTAAGTAGGTACTATTTAAGTGCCAAAATTTTTTTATGACGACCCCGGTATTTGACAGTGGCCTTGTCTGCGACGCGAGAGGTCCCGGGATCATTCCCGGCCGAGGCAGACATTTATGTGCCAAATAAATAAATGATCGTACTCAGTTCATAGGAATCCTAATGGGAGGATGTGAATGTGGTAGCATTTATTTAATTAAGCCTCGGTAGAAATTTAACGTCAGATTAATTGTTTTTATTAAGTTATTTTTAAGTACCTACGTAAAAATCTACCAACAAATGGACCCAAGCCCGCTGATTATAAAAAGTACTCATAGCCCACGTTTATCAGCAGATCTAAAATGTGACTAGAGGCATAAATGCGTTGCTTGCCAATAAAGAAAAAAAAACAAACGAGTGATCTTATAATGAGTCCACGTCACCACGGGACGTCCATACGCTAGTCTTAGATAATCCACATGACAAATTAGATAGATAGGAAGGCTTGCCCCACATACGCTGGCGTTAATTGACTTACTAATAATCCAGCGATGCTATCACGTTTATTGACTCGATGCTAATGACTCGCCGCTAATGTAGAGCACTCCCTCTCTCTTGGTTACATATTTATACAACGCTGACCGGTTGCATAGATGCATTTTGTATGTATAAAGCTTTAAGCACTCATGGATATATTGGATAGAGTTAAATGTCAGATAAACATATAAGATATAAGCGATAAATTGATAATGGACAATGCGTGTATTCATTAAAATTAGGTATAGCAGTGTATATTACTATGAGTAAAAATGGTGACTCACAATCCTACTAGTAGGTAAATAATGTTTTAAAGACTAAATCTTTATACCCTATTACATATTTATTATTATATGGATAATATAATTCCCAAAATCGACAAGCCAGGAAGGTTTAACAACAGTTAAACAGTTAGACTTTAAAGAAGCTCAGTTGTGTAGCAAAGATATTATACTGTAAAAATGTCATTAAACAAAATCCCCAGACGGTTAAATGTTTCGTAGCATAATTGCTTCTTCAGACCGCGCCATCCTTCTTCCTTATCCTTCGAAAGTAGGACACAGATGTGTTCAAAAAATTACTTCTTTATGTACTCCTAAAAGCACCGGATAAGAGCTTTTGTGATACAACCCTAAGATTTGAAAGACGCGGAACGGGACAAAATGGCGTCTACTGAGCAGAAAACGAAAAAATATTTAAAGGGTTTAAACGATATTAAAAATGTTTAATGTTTAATTAGTAAAAATGTTTGTATCAAATTTAGCCTTTGGACAAAAATTTTACCACTTTTAATAAATTTTAGTATTTTCCCAACGATGACTCATACCTATGCCGACACCAAGATTATTAATTAAATAAAATGCCTGACTTGCCGCAAAATTACAATAATTCAGACCACTAAATAAATTGGAAATAAATATCCGCGACCGATTCCGCTCAGTTTGTATGTAAAAAGACTAATTTGTTGTAAGAACTGCTTTTAAAATACTTATTTAAAATTAATTATTTTCCTTTGTGAAACGGTGAGGATGCAACAATTGACGTTCATAAGTATCCTACTAAACTTATAAATGCGAAAGATTGTAAGGATTTGTGTGAGTGTACTAATGTGTTTGTTACTCTTTCACGCAAAGACTACGTAACGGATTTTCATGGCATTTTGTAGTAATTTAGCTTGGATATCGGACTAACATAAGAAGTAAAAATAAATAGAGATATTTTTATAATTTGGTCATAATATAACGATAACTGACAATTAAATCGGAAAAAATCAGCCATCTACTAAGGGTCTGGTTCCTCGGAGCGAAGCAAGAGCGAGTTTACTAGTATTTACTAATATTTATGAATTAGAGTTTAAGAATTCGAACATAAATCATCATCAAATGGAAATTTACTCAACAGTTTTCTTATTTTTCTCCTTTATTGAAATGGAGATACGAATAAGTCAGCTGTCTTTTAATTTTCTTCTACGGCACCTACACTGTGTAATAAATATTATCCTTTATCGCTTCGTCGTTGTGCTTGTACTACACGTGGGTTCAGACGTGATTTATGAAAGCTAACTGGGTCGTAAAACGCCACACTGCATATCAATGGACTCCCCATGGAGGAAGCTCATAAACACATGGTTTATGAGCCATCGTGGACCCGCATGGGTTCTACGTAAACACCAAATACATTTCAAGCTTCGCACCTTATGAAAATCAGAAACACACTTTGTCTGTTAGGTATTTTATTAACAAAAAAGAATCAAAGAAGTAAACGTTAGGCGAAATTTATTGACTCATTTTAAGGTCTTTGCAAAGGGTTTTGTTTAGATTAGTGAATAAGTATATTAATAGTTCATTATAGAGGTGTGCTGTGAAAAAAATTGCTCGGAAATTATATCAGAAGAGCAAGTACATAAAATATTCTGTATTTGAGTCAACAATTATTATTCTGATTCATTTAATGGCAGAATTTATTGTCAAAGGACAAGACTAAGTGTAAGACGATTTGTATTATAAAACTGAATATATAAAATATAATTTGAGAAGAAGTGTATTTACTTATCCACATAATAAAAAATCTGAGGCTGTCCTAGTGTTAATAATGCTTGACGTACCCTGAATATATAAAATATAATTTGAGAAGAAGTGTATTTACTTATCCACATAATAAAAAATCTGAGGCTGTCCTAGTGTTAATAATGCTTGACGTACCATGTACTCTTTAACGTCTAAAAAAATAAGCACACTGAAAAAACTTCGTAGCGCTTGCTTGCACAAATAGGATAAAAGCGTGGGTTAGAGCTTTTATGGGGTACATTAATGCATATTTATGGTGGCAGCCCACCGTGCGTCACCGTGACGTCACCGGCCCGCATACGCTACCCCAACGTTTAATCGTCGGTGAACTTGACAATTATTAAGATATTGTCTCAGGTTAATATCACGATTCACGCCGAGTAGGGGCAAGGTGAAAGTCACGCTTTAACGAATTAATTTATTTATTTATTTTATTTTAACGCTTTATTGTTTACACCATAAAATATTACATTAAAAAGCACATAAGTATAAAGAATTTTAAACAATGGGCGGACTTATCGCTTTAAAGCGATTTCTTCCAGACAACCCGGTATTACAGAAGGAAAAGCACACAAGGAAATGGGTAGAGGCGTTAAACAACACAAACAACACGGAAAAATTAAATAAAAACAATAATAACATAACACACATCAACTTACATACCTACCAATAATGTAACAGTGACAGGACGTGAGAAATCAAGAACGGGAAGACAGAAGAAATGAATTAACAAGAACAGGAAGAGTGAAGAAAAGTAAGGAAGCTAGGGAGGGAGATAATAATCTAGTTAGTCAAGAACAATAAATAGTATGTAAACTGTAATTAAATACAAAATTACGTATTATAAGGTATAATCTTTGATGTTTTAAATATCTAGATTGAGCGTCGCCCTACAACACAACAAGGCAACATTTTTCAAGCATGTGTGCGTGCAGGCGATGTTTTTCACGTTCGTCTATTGTCTATGTGTGCGTAATGTGTGCGTAATGATATAAAAATTGTGGCTAACAGTTAGCCACAATTTTTTGACACGTTTTCGCGGATTCGATGTTCCATCTAGACATTTAAAACATCAAAGGGTATAATTTATTACCTATAGAATTATTCTCTGTTGCTGATAGCCAGGCCAGATCATTCACAGACAACAAATCTATCACACAAATTGTCTGCCACGGGAGAACACAACTTCCTACGCAATCAAGCAGTTCATCCCAGTACGTTCACTTCGCTGGAATCCAAGGGGTTAACACAAAACCAACACTTAATATTAAAAAAAATACTTTTACAAGGTAAACCCTAAAGCGAGCCCAGGTACGCAGCTCGTTAAAAGAGCAAACGAAACGAGGTACGAGCTCAGTTCGCGCCGACGAGTTCTTCATTAAAACTGGTTTAAACTTCAAATGACATCAAAAACACTTCACGGATCCCACGAATTAAATTGACTTTCAGTATCTACTGATTTACGATAAAATCTCAAGTCAATTTAATGAAAAATTATCTTCAGTTGTTGAAAATGTGTACAATAACTTTAACTTCACAAACGCATTGCTATATAATTATTATTTTAAAACAAGTTTTTAGTCAGATGAAATTAAAACTTTATTTAAAAAACCAAAACAATAAAGCTACAACCCACTAATGGCCCACTACTGAGCACGGGTCTCTTCTCATTACTGAGGAGGCCTAGAGCATACTCCACCACGCTGCTCCAATGCGGGTTGGTGGAGGGGTTAGTGGCCAACCCAGTGTCGAAAGTTTTCAAGCCGCCCGAAGGCCTCCGACATGGCTTAACGACTGCTATCAATCGATAACAACCGCGACCGACGGCTTTACATGCCCTCCGGAGCACGGAAGCGCTCAAGAAATTTTTGCCACTAGCGGTCACCCGTCCGAGTACCGACCGCGCCCGCTGTTGCTTAACTTTGTCGATCGCTTTTAGGATCGACGCAAGCCGCCGGGCTATGAGCGCTTCCACCAAAACAATAACGAACTTAAATGTTACAAGCGACGCGGCCTAGGTAATTGTTGAATTTTTATTTTTAATTGTTGGTTACTAGGCAAAATGGAGCACCCATTTATATTGCGGAATTACCCACAACAAAGTGATATTATAATTTTATTATTTACGTCAAGCCAAGCTATGCTTATGGAGCGCTTGCTTATATTTGATCGCGTCATTGGGCAATGAGCGCTTTCTTATAATTGATACAGGTCATTTAACTATTAGAGCTTACCGAAAATTGATACCACCGGCAGAGGTATAACCCGTAGAGGTATTTACATACAGTTTATAACATCTAAATGTTCGGTAAACCGCAACATTTCGACCGCGATTGGACGCGGCCGGGTGAATTCATCCGATGATGATAACTTAGAAGGTTTCGCCACTTGGCCTTCCGCTCGAATGATGCGCGGCACGCAATCGCTCAACTACTTCATGTTAATAACCAATCCAATCAATCCTATGTTGTATTTCGCAAAATAATTCGAGCAGATGCTAAAACGCCATTTATGTGAACTTATTTATTTAGCCGAATCGATTTAGCCGAAAAAGAGAGAGTACATAAATAAACAACCGATTCACGTTGTGAATAAAATAGGTAGTTAAATATGGCACCTTAAAGTCCCAAAAATGTTGAATATATTTAGATTTAACTGTAATTCAGATAATAAAAAGTCTACATACATGCTACATGTCTAGTGGATTCGAACAATATTGTGTGGCAATATTATATAGCAAAGGCACCAGCTACGAGAGGTTCGTATTATCGTTACGAACTGAAATTCAAACCAAAAAAGAATAAACCCAAGAACGGACGTAATGATCCCAGCTAAGCCTGAAGACATTAAAACATGTTCATGTAATCAAGCGGCCGACATCAATATTCATTATTGTTCGAGCGTTTATTGGCTTGGGCTTTCACGCAATCCATCAATGGGCGACAGAGGCCTCAGCGGTTTTACTGCGCCGTAAACGTCACTCTTCGTTACTGGGGGTCAGGAGAGGGCTGGTCGAGAGCGCCAAGGATACTCGGTAATAAGTTAATGGTTAAATACTGATAGGAACTTGGCTATCTGTCCTTCGACTTGGATATATGTTACGTCTCACACAAAACATATTCCTTATAACCAAAATCGACGATATCTTTAGCTTTGCTTTGCTTAAAATATTCATCGACAAAAATGGCGCAATGCTTAACATGCCGGATCTCTGTTCCAAGGTTCCTTATGATTATTCCGATTCCCAGGACGACGGAAATTTGAATGATGAGTTTAAATTTCCGTTCTCGGTATGGGTGTGTGTCCTTGTCTTTTGTGTTGTCAATGAGACCCACGACGTAGGCAAATCCTAGTTTGGGGCTATGACTGTGTAGCGTGAAACCAATAGTCAGTTTCACCACTTTTATTAAATTGAATATACATTACTTTCTTTGTCCACAATTATGAACTCATAAGCTATACATACTTGTTTATAACAATAGGGCCATTGCCGTTAAATCCAGAGGCCAATGAGTACTTAAAATTTAACTTTAGATGGTGCTAAGGGTTAAGAGTGCTATAATTCTCTAATCCTTGATCGTAACTTTTAATTTGGGTACAGTAAACATCAAGGTAATGAATTTTTATAGTCTTGTAAGACTGTTTTGCTATTTTACCGACCAGAGTCATGCTAAAGCTTAAAAAGGTACATAAATAACGAAATTTAACACTTAAAACTGTATGTATAACAATAGTTAAGGAAAATAATATTGCTCTGTTTATGTGTGTTTCCATAATGTCTTTTAATAAGCTCTTATTTTTAAAATATGCTTGTTGTTAGATTAACATTTTGAAAATGTTAATAAACTAAACAAGATCATTTAAAATCCCGGAAGTACTTCATATCAATGAGGTAACGCCCTCATCACGCATCATTCAACTCATAACTGACCTACATAGGGGTGTTCCTTTAGAGGGAAACGAAAAAGCCAGCTTCCCACGTTTTTATCTTTATTCTTTTATCAGACAATATTAATATTAAGTGATCCCTCGAAATTGTTTTTTGAAATTAAATTGAAATTTAGGTCCCTATAAATATAATCATATATAATGTTATCCCCTTTGCAGTAATTTAAAACAAAAATAATAGGTACATATGTTATGTCCTTTATTGTGAGGTTAATTAACGTAAGTAGGAACATGTGTAGGCCTAGTAAAAAAATACAAAGAAAACATTAGAAGTCGGATTATACCGATTACATAATTATGTAGAAATAGACCAACATCAACGGTATAAAATAAAGCATGTTATTATGTAGGTATATATGTTGTTGTAATTATATATTACATATAACCGAACCTACACATCGATTTTGTACTTTATACGGATTGGCTGTGATGAATCTATGATTTCCTTATATTAAATATTATGCCAACAATCAATAATTTTTAATTATTTATGTTTACTAAATAAAAGAAATTAAAAAAATGTTATGCAAATCACATACATTTAGAAGTGAAACTTTAGAAACAACAGAATTATAACACACATAATTATTTATATGGTAGGTACATTTATCGGAACTATTAAAATTTATTGATAGACGACGTATACCAAAAGTAAAATTATATAACATGTTCTATCTCATTCTTTCATAGGCTTAATCCTATACTGCCTCTGTCTCAAACTCATTTCCGTTTCATCGTATTTCAAATCACAAAGATTCTAAAGCTTCACTTCAAACCCAACAAAATAAGCACCTTTGGTACTACTCGTACCTATATTAAACACATACCTGTAGTGTTGCCAGACATTTCTATGATGCATTTGCACTCGCGAGCGATCTCGCGCGAGTTGAAGGGGCGGACCCTGACCGCCACCTTCACCGACGACATGGCTACTGCTGCTCGCCAGCCGCGCCACTAACGCATCGGTGATACACGTAACTTGCACCTGCGGACAACACAACGACAGTCAGTAACGGTCACCCAAAAACCAATGTGTGAACAAGTCGGTCAATAGATGATAAGTGGTCATCCGAGGAGCTATTAAACCGATGAGAATTAGAAGGTAAGAGATTTTGAGTGTCTCCGAATATTGTCTGGTTGTCAAACATTACAGCAAACATTCATGTTTAATTCTGCCTTTGTGACGTCACTCGGAAAATAATATATCGAGAACAAAAACTGAGTTATGTTACAGTTCACTTGAAGTTGAATTTAAGTTAAGATTTGAGGTAACGTTAGATGAAGCGCAAACATTTCACAAAAACAAAAATTTTATCAAATAGCACCTTCGGCTGTGTACTGGAAGCCAAGGAGCCCTTTTGCTCCAGACTACGAGTATACCTACTCATCAAACAAGCCTTCAGTATCCAATAGATCAGTTATGCCTAAGAAATATAAGTTAAAATGACGTTTTAGAGTAAAAAAGTAATTATTTATAACTATAACGTTAATTATGGATTTCTTTAATTAAATTAAAGAAAAATAAAGTATTTGGAACCGAATTATTGTAAGCGTTAAAATATAGTAGGTAACAGAAGACAAAATTTATCTACATAATTTCATCACAGATAACATAACATTATTGGAAGATCTTAATTATAAGAAACAATGGTTTTATAATAATTAATTAATTAAATAAGGACCATACTGAACTGATATAACAAAAAAATATGGTGTTACAGAATAACAACTAACAAAAATCTCCTTGCAATCCACACCATAATTGAAATATAGAGACCCTTACAGTAAACCCACTAACAATACAATTAAGAAATCGCACGAATATAAGAAATTCACTGTACCTTAATATGTACAACAACAATAAACAAACAAAAGAACGTACATAATCTGATAACACTCCTTCGACAAAAGTAATGCTATTCACTAGCCACAAACTAGATTACCAAAAAATTTCACGCCTCAAGATTCTAAATTCAAGGCTAATCTAACAAAGGCCTGGCACTCGTAAGACCAACAATAAAATCGCAGTATAAAATGTAAAACGGATATAAAAACGCGATAATAGTGCAGTTCATTCACAAAAAAGTGTAGCTGGCACGAAAATTGTTTCAGAACCCGTTCGCTCCCGACGGGAAATGGTCCTTAGGAGTCGGTACGACTAATGAGGGCGGGGAAACGAGGCTGTGACACGAAATAATGGGGTTTTTGTTCATAAATAACGATTTAGTTCACGGGCATTATATTGAATACAGTTGTGCCGTGGCTCCTATTCTTTGTGTTGCTATTTATGTTGAATATGAATTATAACATTAAGGCTGTACAAATTTAAGCTAGGTCAGTGCCGCTTTAATAATTGTATTAAGACGAAATGAAATCAAATAAATTATTCCAAAGCTAATTTATATAACAGTATAAATAAAGTCTATTTTTATTGATTTGTTCTAAAGCAAAACATTATGATAGTAACATAGGAGTAAAAACAAAACTAACTGGAATTAGTAGCCAATAAATAGTAGGAAAGTAGGGAACCACATATGGGAACAGCTACCTAAAATGTAATTAACTTGTACCGTGGCGAATGCACTAAGTAATTTGGCTGCTCGGTTCCGTCCGAAGAGCCGAAGAGGTGATCATAACGGGTCAAGATCCGTTACTCCTTCGAGCAACGACACGGACCGATTCACATCTGAGCCGTGCGCGCGCGCCTCATCAGCTGATTCGCAATCGATTAGCGCATAAAGGTCACCTTATTGATTAACTATTAACTGCATAACAAATAAAAGATATCAAAACTTACTTGCGACACGAGAGAGAAATCTCCCCACACTAACACTGAAAGAAACTGACGCAACAGTATTACAAATCGATAATAAAATGTCCGTCCGCAGCACTAGTTTCGAACGAACTACAACTTATTCCTTAAACCACTATCACAATATAACAAAGACATCACACAATATCCATTTCGAAAGATTCGGTATTCGATCGATTCACAATCAAAAGCGACGGCTGCATGACGTTTCAGCACAAAACTATCAACAGAATGCACGGTGTGAACAGCGCGATGTTCGGACATAAAATGGTGAATGTTTTCCTGAAAGCGATCCTCGCGTGCCGTAATTGCCTACGGTCGGCCGAACACGGAGTCGAAAGTACCGGCGCCACGGCCGCTGCACTCCACACGCACTTACGTAATATCCACTGCAACCTACATCTTCGAACAGTCGGGATCGCCTGCAAAACTTCAGGAGATCGAAAAGGCGGCCATGAAAACGTGCGCCGCAGAGATGACTCACCGCGCACGGTAGCGCCCTCTATCCCCTTTCAGTTTTCAGATCCGGGAAAAGCACATCGGAAGCTTTTAACCTTGGACACTGCACTCTCGGAGCCCCAATGCGGAATAAGAGCGAGCCGCTACCAACTTACCCCGGTCCGCTCGAGGAGGGCGTAGGTGAAGCTCGTTTGTTATTCCAAGTGTTTAGAGCAGGGTGCTCCGGTCAAGTCGCAGCGTCGGCCGGCATGACGTCGCCGATGGGTGCGCGGTGCGACTGCGGGTCGGTGGCGGAGGCATCGGCGGAGCTCCGCCGCGCATGCGCGCCGCCCCCGCCGCCTTCGATCTAGCGCCGCGCTGCGCGACGGCACATCCGCGCATCCCACACCGCAAATAACGTTAACAAATCCACAAAACCGAACATTCGGGTACTTGTACTACCCTTAAACAGCTGAATAGAGCCCAATTATTATGCTAGATTTCAGTTTGAATGACGCCCCTCCACCCTAAAGCGTGTACGGGCAGGTTTAGGGAATGGGTCAACGCCTTAATTCCATTACTAGTGGCGTCATCGAATGTACTAGTGCTGTCATCCCTTAAGCGCTAGGTGGAAAGCCGTTTACTTAAGTACTTAAGAGCGATGAATAATGGAGGAGTAGGAGGTTCATATGTCGACAGCGCGCACCTAAGCCATATAAGAAGTATATATCTATGGTATCGAGAACTAATTTAAAATGTAAATTATGCAGCAGACGGGGATCTGAAATGAGACTTGTTATGGTTATTCTGGGCACGTACGCTTTGATTTCAGCCGCCCGATCAACTTGATCGGTCATGGAAGATCTGCTTTGAATTTAGGACAAGTTAGCGTTGGGATCTTAGGAAGCGGAGCATTGAATACACATGCACCCCTTTGAAATGAGGCTTCGTTCAAGATAAAAAAGATCTTCTTTTCCAACCTATATTACATTTCAAATCAATCCTTATTTCGGTGTACACAGTGCTTTCAAAACAGTTCGTCAATTCTTTCAGTCCAGTTTTACGTTACTTGGCAAAAATGAATTACGACAATCCAATGTATAACAATGTAAATAACCAATGGAATACAGTAGTTGAATAAAAATATTATTGTCGGTCTTATGAAAACATTAAACACTATACGAATTACATGAGTTTAATAAAACAAAAGACAAGGAGCATGGGGATGATTAAACAAAATTCTGAAACAGGTGACATTTTGGACCAAGTCAGATATTATCAAAAACTGAAGATCCGTAGGTCAAGGAACTACAAGAACTACGCAGTTATTTGGGTGAAGTCAGTTGATGACGCAATGTTCTCGTATTGATTGGTTACACATCTGTCCTTGGAGCATCTGCCGTCTAGAGAAATTATTTGCAAGTAGCTGTACCTACCTACGTATTTTTGATGGCTGCCAAAGAAGTAGAAAAGTCACTTGATTATAAATAGGTGTATTAGCCGATGAAAGACATGAGTGACACCAAAGATATAACTGACGTATTTATTGCCCACCACTGATTCTCCGACACAGGCTTTAGACACAGCGTGACGGCACTCACCGAATTTCACCAACACTACACAATGCAGCAGGAGTTTAACTAAGACCAAAAAGATGTATAGAACTTCTCATATGCATCATAAAAGCACCTTACACTTAAGTAACAAACTTACTTACAAGTACCCAAAATAAGACGTAAGAAATATAGTAAGAATAATACGTATACATATATTATTCATACAGCAGTCAGATATAAGTAAAGTGAGTGAGCACACAGTCCAAATCAGGCACAGATAATGAAGGAAGACAAGGGGTAATAATATTCTTGAAGTTGTCCTCCAAATACAATTTGTAACTGAAACATGTAACAACGCGTGCGTTAACCGAAACATTTCATGAAATTTGAATAAAACTCGGCATGATTTATTCAATGATAAGAAATTGTACAACGTAAAAAATACGAAAGCAAGACAATAAAACTGAAAACGTGAAAAATACTCCGAGGAGGACAAGTAAATTAAATTTTAACAAAACAACGACGTAACATACAACAGAAAGTCAAAGAAAAGTCAAGAAAAAAAGACAATGATGATAGCCATCATAGAGTCATCTCAGAAACGGACTACATTGTCGAAGGTCTATGTAATAACCATATTATAAATTTCATTGAAATGATTTTATCTCAGTTTGTTTAAATTTAATTACGTTTGATCAATAGTGTTAATTTAACTTTTCCATGATAAAAAACAAAAACAAAGTAGGTAATACAAACTGTTTGAAATAATATACCTTTATAAGTAACCACTTATACCTGCTTATACACAAGAAAATAACCGTCTCAAAAACGTAATTATGTAACACTGTCTACATTATACAATATCTTATCTTCCAAACCAAAATCAATAGATACATCCAACTATTTAAACAAAAAAAAAAGATTTCGCATTTCTGCAAAATAACAGTCCGATAAATTTGAACACTTCACTAAATAAAAGTCTTCGCATAGTTAGAATATAAAGTGGACATTGTTTAATACTCAGGTTAACCTTGTTATAGCGCAAAGGTCATCTTACCTTAACGACTGGAGCGGTGAAGGATGATGTCAAGGCTCCGTAAATCGCTATTCATGAACGTCAGGACAGACAGTTCGGGATTGACGTAGGATTCATGAGATATCAGGCATAGCCGCATAGCGCTTCTTATTCAATAGAATGTTAATATCCTACGTACCTCTACATACCTATTTCAAAAAATTTGACGCCCATAGAAAAATGAAATATTTATGGGATTATTTCTGTGTCTATCTGGATAATGACGAGTACATTATTTCCCCATCCATACAATCTAAAATTTACCGTGATAGTTCGCAGAGTTGCAGAGCCAATAATAGTGCAGGTACCCGGCTTCCTTTTCGAATATGTATTTAGAAGAAAAAAATAAAACTAAAGAACACATCATTAGGGGTTCAAATTGAATAGACACATTTTATATACGAAATGTGCCAAACTATTTCCACACGACACAATTGAAGCATTCATAAATTATCTAACTAGAGCCCCAGTAGGTAATTGTCCGAACACGCCTACACACTTCATACAAATGATCCAACTAAGGCAACCTTTTTATATAACCAATAACAATTCACCTGTAATAGTCCCCATTGTCAATAAAATGCAATACAGGGGTTGAGAGCGATGGAATCGAACGCGTTACAGCTTTCTATTAAGCAAATTGCTTTTTGGGTACGCGTTACCAACTAGCGGGGCTATAAAGACAACTTTATGAACGACCCACTAGGCTGCGAAGACCCTGAAATCCTAGGGAAATATCGTGAAATTACGAACTAGTTCCGAATAAATATGGGAGATACGATCAAATAAATTGTGCCCTTCATTCGACAGCTCATCATATTTTATTGATCAATATTTTTTATAGCACCAAACCGAAAATAAACTAAATTTTATCACGATTACTTGTTACATTTACATCTGGAGCTTCGATCAACAATACCAAAGATGGTCAGCCCTTAAAATCACCATTTTCCATCTTGTTAACGCCAGGGAGTCATAACAGCTTTAAAACTCAATTTTAACCTCCTCACCACCACACTTCAATGATATTATTTCAAAAACAAGTCAAAAACATTCACTAAAATTCACAAAAAAAGGTCCTACTCACGTCAAACACGTTTTCTAAACTTTTTGTAAATTTTCTCTCGTACAAAGCCTCTCGACTACACAAGGAACTAAATGAAAGGAGCGGCGAACACCTAGCTGTTGACGGCATTGCCGCCCTCCACAGTTTACACAAGCTTTTCTCAAGCGCCGGCCTTAACTAAAAACACGGTGAGATATTGCATCTCTTACCTACCCCGCATTATGTCTCACACGTGAACAGAATCACGTCGACATAAATTATTGCGCAATATTTTGCTAATGTTTTAAGCTAGCGTGTATTTTTATGCGCTATCCGAGCAAACGAACAGACAGGTGAAGTGATTGTAAGAAATCACCATAGAGCGGAAAAGGTCAGATAATATGGCAATTTCGAATCAATTGCCTACACAAAAGTTCTACTCGTATAATTGATGTATTGTTCTTGTATGTTTATTAACAAAAGTTCTATAATTGATGTATTGTTTTTGTATGTTTATTATGTCATTTGCAGTATCTAAATTATCCAAAACCTCCCTACTGACTAACACACAATCCAAATGAAAAAAAATAGCGAGAAATCAATTTTAGGTGTTGAAAATACAATAAAGGTTATTTAAGCAATTTTAATTGTAATTATTAGATATGTAGATCATAATAATAATAAATTCATAAAGTATCGTATAACGTTCATGTAACAAAGTAATTTGAGCTAAATGAACTCTGTTCACTTTACAAGATGCCTGCCACCCTGCCAGCAAGGTGGCTCGAGGGTACTCGTCACTATGAAGGCAAGTTCAAGGGTTACATGAATTCACCATGTAGGTTTACTATAACTAGCTAAACCCGCCCACGCTTTTCTGTAGCAACGTAAGCAGGAAATTATAAGTTGATCCAAAACGCTTCAAGTTACCTAAATATCTATGGATTCTTAACCCAAAATGTTTCCTTCAGGTCCATTAAGTTGAATTCCCATTAAGTTGAATTCTCTGAATGTTGAATTCCCGTTAAGTTGAATCCCATTAAGTTGAATCCCATTAAGTTGTTTCCCATTAAGTTGAATTCCCGTTAAGTTGAATCCCATTAAGTTGAATGCCCGTTAAGTTGAATCCCATTAAGTTGAATTCCCATGAAGTTGAATCCCAATAAGTTGAATTCCCATTAAGTTGAATTCTCGTTAAGTTGCAATCTCTAAATATGCAGACGATATATAGGTGTTACAGTTAAAACCCGTTCTTAGTTAAAATTAGTTTTGACTAGTCAAAACACGTTTCAACTGACTGCGTTTGTTAAAACTAGAATTAACTGCTGCTCAAAATAAATATCAGTAAAGATAAAGACTAGTTCTAACGTCAAGTTTGGGCTCTATAGATTCGTATTGACGGGTGCTTTTGTGCCATATGGTAACCAGGGTCTGATGATGGAGCTGGAAGGTGGCAATAGGAACTTAGTAATTCATCAACCCAACCACGTTGAGTTTGGGCTCGTTCCATTCGTCCTGACGAGTACTTTGGTGCTAAATGGTAACCAGGGTCTGATGATAGAGCCGGAAGGTGGTCATGGGAACTCGGTAATCAAGTGAACCAACCACGTCAAGTTTAGACCCGTTTGATTCGCCTTGACGAGTGCTTAAAACTAAGAGAAACTACGCAACACGACGCGATGTCACACGCGACAATGATAACGTCACGTGTTGTCGCAGACTGTCACATAGGACGTCGTATTCGTCGCTCACGTAGGACACCGGCAAGTGTTAAAACAACAGAATAAGGGTCAACTCACACCGAGACGCGACGCGACGCGACGCTGCGCACAGTCTTTCAAAGAGCGGTTCAAAATAGAACTTTGTTTTCTATACGAAAAGCTACACATTTCATTGTGAGAATTCAGAATACATTGCTTCATGTAGCGCTGCGCCTCGTGACGCCTCGCGGCGTAGCGCGTTGCATCGCTACGCAGCCGTGCATCGTCAGTACGCGCAGCGTGCAAGAGCGGCGCTGCGCCTCCCGAAGCCGCGCGACGCCGCGAGGCGCAGCCGAGGCCGCCGCCGTGGCGAGTTTTCTACTATTTCCGTCCAGACTTCGTGGTGAATTGATGCGGTTCGGTCGAGTGCGCGAGTGAAAAAAATGAAATTATAATGATAGACTGGGATCTTGTTATAATTGGACTTCTTGCAGATACTGGAAGAAGCCAGTGATTTCGCGCTGCGCCGCGCGTCGTCTCGCTGCGCCGCGCGAAGTCTCGCTGCGCAGCGAGGCGTCGTGTTGCCAACGATTTTACGATGCGCCTCGCGACATTGCGATGCGTCTTGCGGCGGCGCGCGGCGTAGCGCGAAATTACTGGCCTCTTCCAGGATCGTCGCGTCGCGTCGCGTCTCGGTGTGAGCTGACCCTAATTGACACTGGCAAGCTGAGTCCGGCGCCGGCGGACGGTTGCCTGGCAACGGCAAATCAAAGGTCACACCACACTACAAGCCGTTTTCGATTTTGTACGTGTTTGACGAAGAAATAAATATATGTAACGCCGCTTTTCGGTTGAGTATCTCGCGCTTGCCGAAAAAATAAATACACGTGATATGTTACTTTCCCCCCCCCCCCCCTCCCCCCTTGTGATATTTCGTGACTTTTTATGGAGCCCCTCCCCCCCTTTCAAGCCTCACGTGATTAATGGACGGCCCCCAAAGTATTATACATAAACATTCGCATGCCTTTAATAGGTGGACTGTGGCGGAATTTTAATTTAATTTGTAAGATCATAATATTGTACGCACTTTAAAGCGAATAAATGAATTTGAATTTATTTTTTGTTCGAAAGATGGTGTTTGCCATGTGAACCCTTATAAATTGGAGTGACATTTGGCGAGTGGTTTTTGAGTTATCTCTAGTTAACTTTTAGAGAATTCAACTTAATGGAAATACAACATTCAGAGAATTCAACTTAATGGGAATTCAACTTAATGGGATTCAACTTAATGGGAATTCAACTTAACGGGAATTCAACTTAACGGGAATTCAACTTAACGGGATTCAACTTAATGGGAATCCAACATTCGGAGAATTCAACTTAACGGGAATTCAACATTCAGAGAATTCAACTTAATGGGAATTCAACTTAATGGACCTGAAGGAAATGTTTTACTGTCTCAGAGCTGAACCCAAGTCTCCTTGTTTGGAAGTGATAGTTTACGACGCTGACACCGAGGATTTATGGACTTGTTCTTATTTCGTCTGTTAGCGAAATTTACTTAAGGCATTTTAAATTCTGGCCGGCGGTCTACAGTCAACCTTAAGTAAAGCGCGGAAAGCGGTAATTTGTGTGGGCTACCATCAAAACGAATTCTATATCGAACGCTAGCGAACTATAAAATGTGCAAGATCTGTGCAAAAAGTTTCCTCACGCAATTTTCTTTCATAGATACGAGTACAATTAATTAATTATATTGAAACTGAGAATTATAAGTGCGTGTTCGCTTCGACCCCGACATAACCAGGAAGACCCACATTCAAGCCTCGTGTTTCTCGTATATTCTCCAAACAACAATAGGCACTCCAAACAAGAACGGAGTACTCGTTTACAGCCGCCTTTATGTAATTGGCTACCAAGTCTCGAATTTCTAACAAGAATATGTAAATAGAGATCCACGAGCATGTTGAAATGAAATACAACCCGAGTCCCGACCCAGAACATCGCATAATAGATCCACGTAACAAGGAACGTATTCCAGGAAAAGGAAAATACGACGGCACAGATGACAAATGGAATAAACTCGTAAATCCTGATATGACTTTTTACTATTTTTGCTTACGATATTTATTTGTTTTACGATGTACATTATTCTTTTTAATTTTTCCTTAATTTTAATTTATTTTTTCCTCCTATTTTTAAGCAGATATAAAACTCTTCCGTTACTGAGTGATTTCTTCAGCCGTGACTATTAAATTAAGAAAACGTATGAACGTTACACAATGTAACGTAAGAAAACGTACGACGCAGCTTCCGTTTCATAATAAAAATGTCGAAATGTTTTGTTAAGTTTCAGGTCACCAAACCTATTTGGTTTTACAAAAACAACACTAGATCTTTGCTTATTTATTTGTATTCAAGTAAGGAAGTTCACGTAAACATTAAATTAGTTAATGAAAATTTTAAAACATACAAATAATTTGGGTAGACATGCATGAAATCTAAAAATACAACTACAAACATAAAATGTTTTGGGTTTTTCTGTTAAATAAAACATGAAACTCGCTTCAGAATCTCATCTCCCACCCGGCGCAAACGAGGTTAAGGCGAGGCTTCAGTCTTAATATCTGACATCATAGCTATCGCATCACGCAAGACCTACGCGCGGGGGAAATACCCCCTCCCCACAGCCTACGCAAGAGATATTTAAAAGTTTTTAATTAAGCGCCCTGGGGTTGTAGCAGGCATTCTGATGTGCCAGCTGCTTTTTACAATAAGAACGCCATAACAAATTAATCCATCAATGAATAACCCACAACTTTTCAGTTAAAATAGCTCTACGCAACAATGTTCTAAAAATAAACTATTCAATGGGGTATCAGTTTCAGCCTCGAAAACTTATTTACGACAACACTTACGAGAATAATTTATTGTCATATAATGAGTAAAATTTAATATACCTAGTAATATCTTTATAATTTATGGGGTCAATGTTTCAGAGGACATGAATATAATTATCGTCGTTCATAGTTGTAAGACAGTTCTCCGTCAATTAATGCTGGTAGTCAACCAATGCATAGTTGAAATGACAGGGGTCCTAAAGTACCATTCCTGTACCAAATTACGAATGCAACGTTTTATTTTTACTGATACTTACTTTACTTTTGATATAAATCATTTTAAAAGTTTATTTTTATTTGCACATAAGAACCGGCGTGATTATCCCTGAATATCGCTCGGCATTTCGCAAAAAACCCTCCAAAAGTACGACAGCAATGTAGAGGCCACTCGACTGTCGAAAGTGCCATTAAGCGGTTCGAAACGCGTCCACCAGATCGTCACATCCTAATTGTCATCACCGTGCTATCATTTACGGGTTTACCCCTCGTTCCAAACCCTCTAACGGCTGGGCGGGCTCTGAGGACGGCGCCGCGTCGATTCAACAAATTGTTATATTTAAAATCGTCGATTTCGCAACGGCTGTTCAGGCTAACCGATTAAATGCCCATTTATGATGACTGTGAATATTTACACGTAGATAAATCAACAAAAACTTTGATTAAAAGCGACTTGGAGTAACTTATTTCAAGATTTACCAAATAATAAATCAAACAAATTATACCATCAATTAACTTTGACAACGACATTTTTACATATTATCTTAATCATGGTCAGATAAAACAATCAGTTTACTTGGACTCCCTGTGTCGTAGGTGACACAATGACGGTGAATGGTGTGGTAGGACATGTGACTACAAATGAAATACAAACACCATAAATAAATAAAAAAACATTTATCTGATAGATTAATCTCTGCACGACCACTAATCGATTCCAAGATGCTCTGACTACATAATCAGGAATCGACCAAATATTTTTTTTTTAATTTCAAGGCCTTCGCTAGGCCTTGCTGCCTTATTAAGATATAAATTGGAAATTTTTATTCAAAATTGTTAAAATAAACAGTATCTTCGTCTATTTTTTTTCATAAATAGATATAAAAAGCATGCAAGTCATTAAAATATAAACTCTATTTGTTTTACATATCTTAATATATATAAATCTCGTGTCACAATGTTGGACCGCGATGGACTCCTAAACCACACCGATTATAATAAAATTCGCACACCATGTGCAGTTCGATCCAACTTGAGAGATAGGATAGTTTAAATCTCAAATTATTGTCGCAATTTTAATTTATTGCTAATTATTTGTCTCCTATTATTTGACAGTCACAATATTATTTGACAGTCACAATTATCTGTTAACTCCAAATGATTCTAACAGATGTCGATACCTTTCGACTGGGTTGAGTAAGTAATCAATAGATGGCGCTGCTATTGTAAATCTAACTTGCACCCGTGCGAAGCCGGGGCGGGTAGCTAGTATATTATGTAACTATAAGTTGGGGTGCGGTGTAAACGTATAACATAATACTTATTATGAAACTTACACCCTCCGCGGATTAGACGGACAAAGTAGCCTTTGGAAACAAGAAATCGGATAGGATCGGATTTACTGAACGTATCAAAACGAAGTCATAGTAACATCTGAAGGTAGGTACCTACAACTTGAAACAAAATATTAGACTTTTATCTCTTGCATCAATATTTTTTATATAGATATTTTTAACCCCCACGTAAAACGTGTCTGTCTGTGTCACCGTAGCTCCTGAATGAATGAACCGATTTCAGTGCGGTTTTTTAATTGAAAGCCAGTTTACTTGTTGTTTTCGCTATATTTGGTAGAAATCGGTCCAGCAGTTTGACCACCAACTTTGAGAGTATTAGGTATAAAGAATTGAATCCCGATATTTTCCTTGATTAAAAAAAATCGTGATATAGTATTATTTATTCTTGTCGATATATGAGCCTTTCGGTAAGCATGAACATCAGGTGTTACAAATTTAATTAATATACGATATTCCGACACTGACACAAAAGTTTTCCTATCGTGGACAGTATTGGCCGAATTAGTTTCCTATAAATTGTGAATTTTAATTAAAATACCTGCTTATCAGAGTTCTACTGATTTGAAAATGGAATGAACGAAACCAGTCTGTTTCAATCGGGGTTATGATTGTCCGGTCGTTGAGCGAGCCAGGGCTGCCTCCCGCGAGGTTCCGTTACAAATATTGCTATGAAATTGAAGTCGGCGCCGCGCAAGTGGGGAGCTCCCTACGGGAAACATGGGCGGAGAATTCTTTAAGAGCTTTTTATGTTTTCACATTGTTTAAGAGGGTAAATTAAGGTCACAGCAATTTGTGTTACGTTGTTTTTGTTACAATGCAAAACCAATCCTGTGAAGTTGATAAGGACGGGTCTGTAATATTGTTTTAGAAATCAGATTATCGCAATAGCCTAAGCACAGGAGATCGGATTTTATCCTGTTTCCACCCTATCGGGTAATATCTGGGCAGGCATTTGTGTAATGGATAATTGATCAAAACTAATAACCTATTTTTATAATTTTGTAGCCTAATTCGTTCTGACATAACACAATCGTACCTCCTCACTGCCTAACAAACTTTGACACATTTATCGAATGTACTACTCACAAAATTCGATGCAGAATAATTTTGCAATTCTAGGTTGCTGTACCACTCAGTTGTTCGTAGTTTAAATTACCCATACGTTTCGTTTAATTAAAGTTCAACAGTGGACGCGCACAAGCGTTGTTTATTTTCTAAACAAAGACCGGTAATTAGAAGAAACAGTACGATGCGCCTCCATGGACCATTCCTCGTGATTACGGCGAAACTTCTGATACTATTGCACCCTTATAGTTTTAAACTTTTGTTCCATTTCCTTTATACATCTGTCGACATTACATATGCTACGCTATGCAGGGGAAACGTGTGTGAGATAAACATGGAGAATTATTAAATGTCTGACCATAACACATCACAGCTTTATCAAGTGTCAATATAAACTGTACTGTTTTTCTAATCTTGGACAACCTGCAACAACAAACTTCATTACGAACATCGGCCATTTACCACCTAGCTGCTTTTTGCCAGTTTATCAGTATCATAGTTATAACGATTCTTTATAGCTTCTAATCTTTCTTACTGAAGATGAGCTCTTATTAAAAATGCGAAGTATATTCAACGGCTGCTTTGAAATATTTCTATCGCAAGACAAAGGCGAGATTAAACAAAGAAACTCGCCCGGCGTCTATACGTCTAGCTGGATACTTTATTACTTCCCGAAAGCACTTGAACCCATAACAGTACGTTATTTTGTTTGTTAAAACCTTAGCAGAGAACAGCTCTTTAGAGGTTCTCGTTGAACTCTCTGGAGACACAGCACGAGCTATTTCAAACGTAGTTTGGTAACATTTATCCTTCCGCATGATACGGTGTTGCAATGACGAGCTACGCCATTCAAGTATTAAGTACTAGTGAAATAAGTTATCTACTTCCTACAAAGCTGAAACGGTGAAACGATGGATAAAAATTACTTTGCAGATTCACATACATCCGAAGAAAAACAGAATCTTTAAATAATTTCTAAGCATCACGGCTTAATGTTGTAAATGGGAGAAGGTAATGTCGTACAAGGATCTTTTGGCGTGTGGGTGACAGAAACAGCGCCTTACAGTTTGCCTCACCTGTCTTTACCAAAAGATAATTTTAGGACTATATTACGTTTGTATAAACTCGCGTCTTTGCACAATAATCGATTAAAGAATCACAGAGACGGTACCCAAGAAATCTGTACCTTCAGTTTATTTGTCTGTGGTATGTACTCCGATTCTGTGCATATTTATTCGAGTAATAGAAAAGAGCAGTTACACAAACGAAGTCGCGGGCTATAAACTAGTACATACTAATCTTTATTTCTTTGGATTTACAGTCCACTAATCTATCGAAGAAATAAACTTACTAGTCGGAAAACATGTCTCCTCGAAACAACAAGGAGAGAGCTTCCTTAACGCATTTACAGTTATCCATCCTGTCCATAACGTGCGCACTACATTACGTAAGTACATTGTTTCTACCACGTTACAATGTTAGTGTTCAAACTTCAAAGGGTAATATGTTCTGAAGAGGATTAACAGTGGAAGCTGTGATACGAGGAAATGGTAGTTCAAACAGTCCAAGCGTATGTAAGAGCTATTGAAAAGCTTTATACTCGCTACGTTGTAACACTTCCAATAAACAACGATATCTCACTGTGCACCAGTAAGCTTCCTATTTCCTACACAAACCCTTCAAAACGTTAAACACATTTCAGTTGTATTGAAGTGCTATTGTGAAATGTTTCTATTTGCTACTGTGATGTTGTATATGTCTAAAGTCTTCCTAAACCACAACTAGCCACGTACCTACTATTATCTCCACATGGTACCTACTAATCGCAATTACTTATTATTATGTTTTAAGCATCTTCAAACACAATTCTCAATTACAAATGGACTGACGATAATTGCTCTTTACCAAAAAACATAACAGACTTCAACATCAACAAGCAGAGAAAGCAGAGATAACCCAAAAACTACTCGCCAGATGGCGCTCAATTCACCCATCTAGGTGTAAAGTTCTCTTCAGTACAAATTAATCAAGCCCAAACACAAGATAACTGCTGTAAATCGTTGAGGAGTTCCCTCGACTGTGTTTCGGCTTCATCACATCGACTCCAGACCAGACTACATTAAATCGTAGTGCTTTAATGTACGCAATGAAAACATTAAGAAATACACAAGTCGCCACTATAATTTTCGAAAATTCCATTGTCAAATACTATTGTCCTTATCATTGGACAACCCTTGGAATCTACTTACCAGCAAAAAAGGAATTATCAAAATCGATTCATAAACGACGAAAAATCACTGAACCCACATTAAAAAAGCATATACATACACAGTCAAATTTAGAACAAGAAAAGAAGGAAGAAGATAAAAAGAAGGAGCTTTTTTGAAGACGGTTAAAAAAGCAGACAAGCCATCTGATGGTAAATACTACCGTAGCATAGGGATACGAGCCACATAAAAGAAGTCAGAGGTCGTCATGAGTCAGGGGTCATAATGCAACGCCCGGCCTTGAAAAACTCTCCACCGTTATTGAAGAACCTCACATCACCACACGGAATATCTAAGAAGCTATTTCATTCCACAATCGGCGTGTCCGTGTATCCTTTCATCAACAAATACAGTACCCACTCGTAATGCAGTAGCCGACAAAGTCGCAGCATTCATTTACAATTCGCTCAGCGAAGTGTCCCAGAATCCGTGTCCTTGCTTGAACCGATAATATCGAGCTGGCGCAGTGTAAGCAAGCCTTGTCGCCGGAGCTTATTTGAATATCTTTATTTCTCTGATAGACATCTATAGATACCTGTCGTACTTTATAATATGGTAATTTGTTACTTAAACTTTATCTAAGATGATAAAAGGTAAATAACATTCCCAAACGCTCGAGTTTATTCTTATCACGTACCTTAGATTAACCAGTTCTATTATCTTCTATGGTTATTTACTAACTGTATTTTCACCAAAACTTTGTCCTATATTTTCATGACGCTTTATGTTTGCTCTATTTATCTTTTAGATGCGGATTTTAAGCATTCCATAAATAAGATAAACTGAGGCACTATAAAAGGTCATGTCATGGCTGATCTAGATCAGAACCATTTTTCAGAATAAATTGTATCATAAACGGCGAACTGTAGTAATATACGCTTCAAATACACCAAATGGGTACAAATTATATAAATCTATCGCGTGATACATGCGCCGTGGGAAAATGCTCTAAAAAAATAGAGCGAATTTTCTTCAAACTTTATCTCATGTAGGTACAAGAAACTTTTAAATAATATGGAATGGTACGTATATTCAATACAACAGTTACTCGGTAGATAGACGAATACCAAAGAAGTCAGCCACAAGCAACTCTACTCACATTTACAATTCGCTCAATGTCCCAGTGTTTCAATGTCTAATCAACAATGTCCCAGAATCCGCGTCCTTGCGCGATGTAATACGAAGCTATCAAGCTGTTACACTGCAAGGCCAGACCTCGTGCCGACATTGGTCCCGCCAGACGTAATATACTGTAGCTTCTTAATAACGATCCACTTTACTAATTAACGATCACTGGTTAAAACTAATTAAACGAAAAAATCACAATATTTTGGACTAAGATTCTTTGCAAACTTAACAAATTTTTTGTAGGTGTTCCAAGTATGTAGAATGTAGGTAGAATATTAACTCCGAGAGCGGTCCAGTTGTAGTAAGTAGACATTTGGCAAGCGTCTATCGTTAATGTCTCGCTCCGGCCGTACCAGCCGGTATGCTCCACAGATTTAATGTTCACAGGTTCTAACAGAACAGCCACATCGCTACGGCGTGTGGCCGTCGTGAAACGTTCGACATCGTGTTACGTGACTATGTAGCAACTTACGTTAACGTCGCCGTTTAAGGCGTGATTGTTCAGGATACTACAGACAGCAACGGCAAACTGCGATATTATGTTACAAGACAGCAGACTATATTACTAGAGGTAAAGTATTGTGACCGAATCAAAATGAGATTCTTACTAACAATAACTAATTGGACTGTTTCTAACAACCATGGTCTGTTTCTAACAACACTAATGGACCCTTCCTCAGTCCACATACCTACTAACGAACTTTTTTTTATGGAATTAAGATAGCAAACGAGCATGCAGCACCACCTAACGCTGCCGCCCATGACAACTGTGACCGACCTAGAACTATACTCAATGAGTCTCGTTCTAATTCGGTTACAAATGCGTTGCTACCCCTGAGGACTGAGATAGTCGCCTCTAAAAAAGTGGAACCGGCTCCACACCTTCCTAGCCGGAACACCTTAAAACAATTATTATACGGTAGGAATGGTACTAAGTACCGTGGCGGGCGATGGTACTTCCCCGGATGAGCTCTAGGCCCTACCACCTGTCAAAACTAACCAACGAGTGCTCAACCACAGTCTACTAACTGGACTTACTATCCAATCCTGATTTAAGTATTTTTCTGCGTCAGTCACAGTTGTCATGGGCGGTAGCAGAAGGATGCATGCTTGTTTACAATGCTAATGTTTGCTACGTTTTACTTCTGTGTGACAGTTGCAGTCTATATCAGAAAAGGCCTGAAAAAAAACAAGATTTTATTTACGTGTCCACGAGTTCTGAATTCTGATACCATTATGCATATCCATTAAAAGTACTGTCTGAAATAACTTATTTGAATCGAGACTAGAAGTTGAGGGACGAATATGTCCCACGGGAATGAACGCGGTTGACGATTTATAGAACCGTAAGCTATTCGTGGATATCGTCAGGTCCCGGGAGTGTTCTCTCGTGGTTTGTTTACATTATCCTGGCGTAGACCAATGTCCTACCAATAAACATCCCTAATGGGAGTTCTGGGCTGACGCAGTTGTATTCTTGCCCATTCTGACATGTCTTTTCGATCGAAATTGTATTTTAATGAATTGCGAATACACTAATGTGTTCTTCGATGATGAACAATAGGTACAGGTCCGTAGGGCGTCTCTGGGCTTTGTACTGTCCAGTTAGACCGTGACTAGCAAAGCTTCTCAATATCCTATCTATCCGTAATTTTCAAGTCAGTTGCCTAGCCTAGGCTAGTCAGTTGTAAGCCGTCGTTACATGTAAAAATCATATAAACAAAAAATCATACAAATAAATGATCCTATTTGAAGTTTATCAAAATAAATTTTTAAATATTTCGTATGCTTTAAGTTTTAGCAAATATAACGGACTCGTAATAATATACCTGAATTATTTTTTTGTAACCACGACTTGGAAAGTAAATTATTTTTGCGAATGAATTTCTATTTGTTGTTACATTCATTTACATTACTAAGTTTTTAAAAATATTTTTTGTCTGCCTTGCTTCTTTTGTTGATTTTAATGAAATCTTGTGGCCTTCTTATGTACCTGCCTGACTTTTGTTTTCCAATTCCTTTGATGCCCGAAGCATAATAATTAGCCTTAGAAAGAGACGGATACCTGATGTAATTTATTTAGGATTGTTTTTTCATTTTTTCTATGTATTTATTTATTTATTCGTCTTTGTTGTGCAAAAATATACTTACAACTAAACAACGAAAGCCAACACCAAAACACAAAATGAGGAATCGACGAATACACATATACATACAAACTACTGTAGTAGCAAAATTAGAACATCATCAACATCTTGGGAAATAGGACTTAAGTAATTCAGAATACTGCTACTAAAACTCATACTGTCTTATTAATAAACGTGGTGTAAAGATACTTCGAGTTTAAATTTAAATGTGTTTGTCTTTTTCTAACCTTTGACTTTAGAGAATCACATGACAGGGACAAAAAAATTAAACCTGGAGTAACTTTGCGCCGCGTTTATTAATTATGAAAGATAAGTCAATTTACGCTGATGATGATCCTCTTCGGGACACACGTGATAATGCTGATATGTGTATATAACCTGTGTTGATTGTCGGCATATAATTTCGTCTAAATATACAAAAGCGGAAACCCACTTGATGCACAAAGATGTTTAACAGACTTATTTTACCCCTAAAGAGGACCCTCACACATTTAGTTGCGAAATCCTAACACAAGAACTAAAACACTAAACTACTCACATCCTCGTACCTACATAAATCGTGCTACGAGCCAGTTCAAATCCCTGACGAGAAGGAAATGTGTCCAGTAATGGGCCATGAACCGGGTACGATACATTAATTAAACAATTACGTATGTCGTAGCAATTACGCCGGCGCCTGTAATACCACTCTTTGTAATGCTTTGTAATGTTTCAGTTTTAATTGTACATTCGCGTGCAACTACAGCTCACTAATTTTACATGCATTTGTGAGCCTTACATACGTTACGATAGCATGAATTGACCTCATATCATCGAGTGAGATGTTATCATTTTATTCATAGTAGTTGATATCTACACACCTATCTAACTAGCTAGCTTTAAAAAATATTAAAAAAAATACACACTCGTACCCCCTATTTGGGCACGGGTGGCATACAGACACAATTACTTAACACATTACAAAAACCCATGACCCGAAAACAAACATTTTTCTGCTTTGTAGTCGAAAATGTATGTCCCGCTGGGAATTACCTACGAACTCTTTTCTGACCGAGTCACTACCAATTTTATAAGGGAATCGTCAGTGACATTTTAAAATTGTAATCCATGTATGTATCATTCTATAGGTAGGTACTAATATCATAAATAAGTACGAAAGTAACTCCGTATGTCTGTCTGTTTGCTTTTCACGCTTAATCCGCAGATTTGCCATAGTGATATATGTATCTTGAGACCTGGAACCTCTCTTAAAGGGGCGAACAGGGGAGTAGAAGGGATTCATCATAATTACTTTTATCAGATTGTGATAAAATTTGGCGCATGGTTCCATGACCTGGACTGGAACGTACGATGCTATATTCCAGGTGATAAGTTCCCGTGGGATCGATTTACTAGCATTTTGCCGTCGTTAGTTTCTCACGTGGGAGAAGCAGCGGATAAAATCTAGTTGTTGATAAATCCACCTAATGGATGGTAAGCAAAATTTACTCAAGTCATTTTAAATTCTCGTCGTCAATTTATAGTGAATTTTAATCACATTGGGCGTAAAACTGGCATTTGTTTGGGTGGCCATTAAAACGAATTTCATATCGAACGCGAACGGAGTACAATATTAAGCTACATTTGGCATCGCAAACTTCTACGTTAACTGAACCGAATCTTCAAATCACTAAACTGATAGAAGCTTTGAGATTAATTGGACGGAAAAATCTTCCACTTACCAGATTTTTCAACCCCCTTATCCTTGCTGTAATCTTTAGTCCATCAGCAAAGTCATCAACTTACCCACTGTTAATTTCCCAACTAACGTCCGTCTTTCATCACCAGGGATCTTTTCCCGCTGACCCGACGTCTTGGAAGCGCCTTCGTTCTCATGAATATTTTAATATTTAACAAACCCTCGATCGCGGACCAAAGCTCCCCGCCGACAGCCCACTTACTCTTGCACTGTAAAACGAGCGCTCCCCGATGTTACCCTGATGTATCGATGTTCGTTGAACCAGGAAATAATTCCAATATAGACCGACGTGCGCAATATGTGCAATATTGTGCAAACACAAAGTATTGCTATATTCTGTTTTTAAGATTATTTTATCTATTCCCCAAATAAAATTGGGAAATGGGCAGGAGGATAATGATAATTTTATCTTTTATTTACTAGCTGACTCGATAGATGTTTTCATGCAACATACATTATAATATATCTCAAGTTTGTAGCGGCGTATGAAGATGAAATATACACCAGTTTTGAAGTTAGACCTCCAGCAATTTGATTTGATAAATTAATGAATGTGAACCATCTGAACACAAAACCATGAGAGAGTTCATCTACTAGAAATTTCACAAACATCTTTACAGCCTAAAGACTATGAAAATATTTGCACATCGACGCGACGTCTCCTAATCATATTTTATTAAAAATCGATACATGAATATGTTGCGTAAATTCAAGTATAGATCGTAATATTATGCGACGTATGGGCGAAAGTGTAAATAAAATAGATTGTACTCGCAAATATACCTACACCAATGAAGAGGTGGTCATAAAAATACCTTCACCATGACATTAATAACACAAAAGTCTTCACAGATGCATTGCAGGAAAAGCAAGCGAACTTGTAAGTGATATTAGTAATAAAATTTTCACACGTTGGACAGCACATTTGCAACATAGAGGTGCAGAAAGTTAATATCTCTATTCTTCTATTGATGGGTCATTAGCAAACAAAAACCTACACAACTACCTACCTACATATAAATAAAAGTGAGGGGTCTATTTGTGACTTTGAAATAACGGTATTTTTTTAATGCATAATATAGGTATTTACGTGATATCAAAACACAAACAAACGACTTAAAAATTTGTCCGGGCTAATTTCCAGAACGGCTAAACGGTTTTCATAGAACTTTCACTGGAAGATAGATTAGATTTTGTTTGATGGATGACCGTTGGTAGCAAAATTCTCTAAGCTGATGTGCTGAGGAGGCCTTAAATTGCTGAACACATCCATTAAAGATACAACCAGACGATAAGATATCCGTTTCATCTGTTTGCAAGAAAATCGACCTTTGAAATGTTCACTAGTCAACGAACATAAAGACCAGTAAGTTGTCTACACACTGTTTATGGCTAAGACTTGTACTTTATATGTACACGTCATATACCTACCATGAAACGCACACAAATAAACATTATCGTCCTCAGACCTCAAACAATTTGTATGCGTTTTACGCTGCATACGAGTATGTACAAGACAATATACACACATCTAAGCCATGTTCAATAATAACCTACGAAGTGTGTAGTTTGAATACTCTGCCGCTTGTCCAGTACCTTCCAAGCTTTTCCAGTAGGTAATGTAGAGCTAGACTAGAGACGCATGGGGCATGGCACAAATTAGCGGCCCACGCTTCTTCGAAGCCGCACAATAAGAAAAAAACAATATTATTCCAGCTAGTTGGTAACTTGGCGTTCAATTTAATAAACTCGTGTAGGTCTGGCGCGGTGGAGACCGGAGGCAGAGTGCACAATCAATACTAAACCTAGCTACATATGTAGTTACCCTAAACCTACCTACATACTACATACACTCTAGTTCTCGTAACTCGTTCTCATTTCGCCTCAGGAAACAAGCTCCTTACGTTTACAAATAGTAAACGAAACCGACACACTTGTTATTCGTTTTATGCGTTTTATAAATTTGAATATTTACTCCGTACTTCGAAACCTTTTTATACCTTTACCTTCAAATAAAATCCGTTTGAAAATCGCAATGCCTTTGCGATAAGTACGAAATATCTACTTCTCGTGTTCATTTGAGTGTTCAACGCGCTATTACTCTTGCTCTTTAATTTAAAAATGAAAATTAAACCGCAATTCGGTCTGTTCATATCATATCATACATATTTATAGGTAGGTACTAAGTAAATACACATTTTAAATATCATGACCATGTCACGTTGTCTCAAAACCCTGGTAGTACACTACCGTAACTTTAATTAGTCTGCAATCCATTTGACAAATTTTTGTAAAGAGGGATATTAAGGATTTGCTTCACGTATTAATATATACACGATTATTTTCTGTGTCTTTCCGACCATAAATGAAAACCGGAAACCTAAAAGTTGATCGAACATCCTCCTGTCTTTCCGTTGCTGTAGTCCAATCCTATAAACGTCTATATTATTTGATCACATCAGGTATGTATAGGTACAGTTTGCTACTTTTAGCAATGTCGATGAGCGTAGGCTAAAGGTCAAACCAATTTGCTTAATCGATACTCGATAATCGAATTATATCAAAGCCATTGTGTACTCATTAATCTCAGCCAACCTTTGGGATTAATGACACCTCAAATTCAAATTACGATGTAAGGCAAATAGCTGTTAACGCTATACTACCTCCAGTCACCGAGCGTCTCGTGTAGTGATAGCCCTTGTGGATAAGAATTCGGCCTCCCATTCGGGGTGACCGGGCTCAAATCCCAGGACACTTAACTTTTTTCCCTTAATTTGAACTGGAAGCAACATTGATATGTGCCACGTTGATAAGTCGGCATTGAGCAGTGCGGTGATAGCCTTGTGGTTAAAAATTCGATCCCTTATTAGGAGGATCCGGTTCGAATCCTAGGGCGCACATTTCTGACTTTTCGGAGTCAGAAATGCATGAATGAAGGAAAACATCGCGAGAAAACCTACATGTCGGAGATTTCGCAATCTTAGGTTAAGTCTCATTCTAAGAAGAAACCTGTGTCCACCAGTGGGACAATTGTTATGTTGCGATGACGACCGTAAGTCTCAATAGTAAGGTATGCCAACAAGCTGCTACCCATACTTATTCTACTTACCAAAGTATTCCGAAGAAATTTTAAGAATAGCACGATTTAATTCCCACATCCACTGAATTCCACCTCCACACTGCGCAAAATGTAGGCAACATTTCGGTGTTAACCATTATTTCTGCTATTTATTTAGTTCGTTTATCGTACATGAAACTCTGCAAACATTTTCTTATTTCTGTATAAAATATCTTAATAAAGTTTGCTGACGTCTTTAGAACCAATTAAAATGCATAAACTAACGCCAATAAAGAATTCTAATCAAACTCTGGTTAGATATTAGAAAACTTCTGATAGACCACCTATAGGTATACCAAGGTATACGTATATTGTGTTGTAAATATATTGAATACTGCACGAGATCCGAACTGATTAAAACTCCAATTATACCGCAGTAAATTACCCAACTCTCATCTACCGGCAAAGCTCTCATACATTGATTAATAGTTCTGGACTTAATGTTCTAAACTTGGCTTAATACTAGTTCCCCATCCGGATGACCTTTAAAAAATTGCACGACAATTTGGCTGATGCATCGAATGAGTCACTGGGTGATACATCCAGTACATTCGAGACTAATAACATCTGGAAGTGTAGTGACTCATTGGCCAGTAGCCCCTTGCTGAAGGATAATATAAAATAGATCTTTCGATATCTGCTCGCGAGTTAGTCCGTGTAAGAATCATAAAATGGCAAAGTTCTTCTTTCTCGTATTACTCTTGTCTCGTATTAGTGCGGGAGTCGTCGTCGTCATATCAAAAACATGACTTTTCTAGGGTCTAAACTACCTCCATACCAAATTTCACGCACATGATTTCAGCAAATTAAGTGTGAAGAAGAGCCTTTTTTCATGGGCCCGTGCTAAAATGGTTAAGAAATAAAATTAAATTTACACATTTATTCATTTAAATAAGTTCACGTTCACGCAAAATCCAAACAAAGTCAGGAGTTGCCTATTAAGTTTCATATATTATATCATCACACCTAATTTTTATCACTGATACCACTTACTTTATCATTTTTTAAATCTATATTATTATTGCAGATACGAGCAAAAATTACAGATCAACAAAAAACTGTAGGAGTGATGTTACATTTTGGGCTGTGAATTATAATTTTCAATGTGTAACCCCAAAAGGTCGTATGACAAAATTTGTCTTTTTTTACATTAAAACGTTATTTCAACAATGTTTATGATACACGCGAAATATTTGCATAGATCGTGGCAAAATACAAGCGTGTAGGAATACTTTTCATTCATATAATGACAAAATACCTATTTGATGAAATTGATACGTTGTTCTCTATACGTGTGGTTTTTCTGTACATATCCTTTACTTAACTTTGTAACGGTTGGGTGTGAAAAATCAACATAATATGTACATATGTAGCAATAACCATACTGATTAGGAAGTTCATCAGCTATCTGACACTACGCTATAATTTGTAGTTAAACTTACATGATTTCAGCAAAGTGAAGCGGCTAAGAAGTAGTTCAAGTAGTCCTATAAAAACATTCTTATCGAATCGGTAATCCACGCTTATCCGCTGATCAAAACCAATAAAAGATTAGATTCCATTTTGGTTTTCACTGTCATCCGTCACATTCCAACATTTCATTAGACCTTGTCCAGAAGGGGCGAATTCGCCGCGAAACGTTTCGCGCGAATTCATTCGCGCGTTAGCGAGATACTAGGCGCCAATACATTGCGTCCACAAGCATCGCGCGAATTCAAAATACGCGCGTAAATCGCGTGCACTTCGCCAGACTCTCGACTCGCGCGTATTTCGCGCGTATTACGCGCGAGTCGAGATACTAGAAACGCCTTGTTGCGTCCAGTTAACGCGCGAATTCACAGCGAGTGGACGTATTGAGGGAAATGGAGCGCCAAAATTTTGACACTGAAATCCCCAAATGCTCGCGCGTTGGTACGCTCCTTCTGGACGCTACTCTCGCGCGTAATACGCGCGAGAGAATCGCGGCGAATTCGCCCCTTCTGGACAAGGTCTTAAAATTACAATATTTCCCGCCTAAATATTACACAATGTTCGGGTAGGTAAATGGGACAACATCATCTATTCTTTAGTCTAAAGACAACCTCCACTGTTCATGGTATACTCTGTTGAAGGTCTTTGGACTCCGAACAAAACCGTAAAACTTTTATAGCTAGTAAAAATACAGATTAAAATCGTTGAGCAATTTAATATAGTTATACTTCTGGCAAATCATAAGAAATGGTTAGTTATAAAAGTAAAATAAATTCACGGAGTCAAAGTCGTAAAAAATTGAACGCATTTTTATACATACTTACTAAGCTATACACAGAATTATCACAATTCTATAAAAATTCTATAACATTGTCCTTGGTCCTATCGCTTAATCCTACCAGCAGGCCTGCGCAGTATGACAATAAACGTTTTTTTTAACCGACTTTAAAAAAGGAGGTTCTCAGTTTGATCTGTATGTATATTTGTGCGCGATTATCTCGCGTTTGGTTGAACCGATTTTGATGCGGTTTTCAGCATAGTATTTGTCAGACTTAGGATAAGGTTTTAGGCGTATTGTTTGGCTGAACCGATTTTGATACGGTTTTCAGCATCCTGTTTATCAGACTAAGGAGAAGGATTAAGGAATATTAAACGCGTTTAACCGAACCGATTTTTACTTTCCGGCGTTAAAGTCGGTTCTATTTTGTTAAAAGTTAATTAGTAAAATTAGTACGGTCGGCCAAAGAATTGGTTTACCACCCTAAGGTTGAATACCGTTTGCAGATTCATAGGTGATAAAGGCTAGTTTCGCTTGCAGATCGATCTGACAACTTTTATTGCCATCTTTATCCGATTATAAATACGTGACATTTGTTTTGTTCTTAGTTTAAACTTGATAGAACCATTGACTTCGGAAGGTATATTTTGTGAACCGCTTTAAGATTTTCACACAAAACTAATAAACTGTGGGGGTTCCCCATACTTAGAACTGAAACTCTAAAAATTTTTTTTCATCAAACGCATACATGTGGAATATCTATGAATAGGTCGTCAAAAATGATATTGAGGTATCTAATATAATTATTTCCCAAAGTGGTAAAATATGTGCCCCCCCCCCCCTGTAACTTCCAAAATAAGAGAATAATAAAACTAAAAAACATACATCATGTGCATTGCCATGTAAACTTCCACCGAAAATTGGTTTGAATGAGATCTAGTTAGTAGTTTCTTTAATACGTCATAAATCGTAAACCGCAATTTACCTTTCATTCAATCTACTTACTCGAATATTTTTTTATATTATGTTACTTGCTGCTACGGAACCCTTCATGGGCGAGTCCGACTCGCACTTAGCCAATTTTATTACATTACTTGCATACTTTGATGTTTTAAATATCTACATAGATTGAGCGTCGCCCTACAATGAAAACAAGGCAACATTATCAAGCATGTGTGCGTGCAGGCGATGTTTTACCCGTTCACGGTTCATCTATTGTCTATGTGTGCGTAATGTGTGCGTAATGATATAAAAATTGTGGCTAACAGTTAGTCACAATTTTTTGACACGTTTGCGCGGATTCGATGTTCCATCTAGATATTTAAAACATCTTTGCTTGCATATTTATTTGACTAAATGTCAATTGTCAATTTTCTTTTTAAAAAGAATTATTTTGTCAACTGAAAAGTTCTTATGCTTTTGTTCAGAATATTTAAATCTTCTTTGCACAAATTAATGCATTATCCGTTTCTAATAAAGATTAAAATGTCTTGCACCTATAATGTGACCTATGATGTATGTAATCTTAACAATTAGGTTTACGTCATTATTATGTATCTCTTTCAGTGATATTTCCTATGAACTTTGATGTAACTTTTGATAACTAGGAAACTAAACGAAAACTGGTACACCACTTTCTTGGCCCACCGTACATCAACATTCTCGCTATAATATCGGTCGGGTTTTGACAAGCGCGTTGGTCATTACAAGCGTCCATCTCGAAGCATGGGGTGCAGTAATGACCCCGATCGGATCGCGAGATAGCCCACCCGACGACCTCACGTACTATATTGCGTGCTTCGTTTACTATATTATCACATAGTTCACCTGGAGCTATGCGAAATTAACTCAACGGTTTGTACTGTGACAGTTTGATAAATAGGTTAAGTTAGATTCATTTTGCCAAGAATTTGGATAACTCGTTAAGCTACAATAAGATATAAAAAACAAGACAGTTTTTGGATTGCAAATTTATATATTTTTGTTTTACTAGGCAAGTAAAACAAAAATATATACTTAACTAGATTTACGAAAATATTATAAATAAGAGTAGGGTTTTAAACCCGGACATATTAAATACAACCCTCGCCCTGTCTGTATTCGTCACCAACTGTCACCGAGCTATAAGAAGACGGCACTTGAAACCACGCGCGTTCCCAACTCAAGTATGATAGCACTACAATTATATCACAGCCCAAATCTTTTTGTGCAGTAGACCAACGGATACGCCGCAATACATGAAAAGTGCTGGGTGAGCGGATTTAGGAACAATCCTAGGGCTCTATTCGTGTTTGGAGAAGTACCTATATAATATTGAGTAGGGCTCTGTATGTATAATGAGAGAATTTCCTTGACTGAGACTCACGGTGCTGTATGCTGGACGCGCTTGTGGCATTAGAATACTTAACCTGACTAGCAAACCTATCATCTTTCCAAAATAAGCATAAGAAATAGTTACGCATTTCGATCCATCTCGAAGCCAGTAAATATGCTGATATCTTCTTGACACTGGTGTACATGGACGGCACTGACTCCCTGCTCAGGTAGTTCTTTACCAAAACATTTTACATCCGTAATACCCATAGATTTAGCAATTTAATGGTAGTACCCATATAAAACAATCTTGGAATAATTTCGCCTTTTTTCCAACACTAAATAGCGTAGACCTCTGCAAATTCTTATACTGTGGTAACGTTGAAACGGCTGGCTCAATCCAACAAACGATATCGTCTAACCACTGCTCCGCATGTTCTTCAACTTAAAACGAAATGCATGGTAGACGTACTTGGCGGTTTCAAGATCTTTTTAGACTTTTATACCCCGTTTCAAACATTGGTTTTTCAGTTTTGAAAGTGGCTGCGGAAAATTGCAATTCGAATGTATACCGCTATAATTGTGTAAGCAAAGTTCACGTAGGTACGCACTGTGTTCTATTGCTTTCAATAAATTATCTAGGTTAGTAGTGTTTGCTCTGGGTCATAGGATTATACAATGAGCGCGGTAATCTATGGATGGATACATGTTTCCTCCCTAATTGTTCTCCACTAATACGCAGTAGAATAGCGTGGTTGAGTATGCTCTATTGCTCTCAATGATGAAAATGGACCCGTGCTCAGTAGTGGGCCATTAATGGATTGAAGCCTTACATTGTCAGATTGGAAACAGCGGTTTGTATTATATTTAATAAGTAGACTAAAATCTCTTAGGGGGTTTTGGGCTATAAAGGGCTTCGTCCACACCTCATCACCAAATTGTCCGCCCCGCTGAACAAAGGACGTGGCTATAGTAACATTGGTAAAAGTATCTTTAAAGGTTGCTAATCTTTTGCATATAATTTTATTTCTGTCTGTTTGCTCACTTTTATATTATTTGTGTGAAAATAATAATTAATAAATTCTTGACAAACGCACAAACAAAACCAAAAGATCATTATTATTTTTTTCATGCTTCTTATCTATGAGATATCTATATCACTAACACATTACAAATGACATTATTTTTCGCACTCACAAATATTTCATTGCCTACTCGTGATATTCGTTGTCATGCTGATGTGCAATATCGTGAATATTTAGTCATTACTTGTGATATTTGTGTAATAAATTTACTGACTTATTTTTCGGTATTAACTTGACAAAAATGGCCGAAGTTTGGCTAAGTGAGGACAAGACTTTCCTAATAACCGGAGGGGCGAATGGCTTGGGCGCAGCGTACGTTGAGGCTTTCCTCAAGGAAGGAGCAAAGGTAACCTATTTATATAAATTGTTGTTATTATGTAATTCACACAGTTTTCCAGTCTTGTCTTACAAGATTTTTGTCGTCGTAAAACATACATACAGTTTGTTACAGTGATCAAGTGCGAATAAGTAACTAATTAACTATGATTTAATGTGTTTTTGATTAGAAATTGGCATGTTATTTCATAATAAATATGAAGGATTTTATATAATTCAGTCACATGATTGAGCACTAAGAACTAAGAACATCTTGAGTTAAGTAGTTACTCCAACCTTACTACATAAAATACGCTGTTCTAAAAAATCTTATCGAGATGGGACGATGATGAATGCGATCAAGAATTTTAAGATTTTATTATCAATATCAAAGGCACATACTGCGTACCTAAACTCGATTTTATCAATAACATCAACGACAAAAAATATCGTTAAAAATCATGGAACGAATTTCATAGACTTTTAAATAGTTTCAAAGATTTTAACAATATAAAAACATAGCGACCCATTAAGTCTGTATTTTATACTATTTAGCCATTTTTAATTGATGAATTAATGATTAATTAATAATTAATTGATGATTAAGCATAATTTTAGCATGTCATATGATCATAAAAAAGACGTGTGGCACTCGGAGACTGCCGCGGTAAAGCTATTGCATAGCATTATACAGGGTGTCCCGTAAGTAGTGGACCAAAGGGATGTGGGTGATAGGGGGGGTCTCGGTCTATGTCAAACACAAAATTTTATTGGCCTAGGCCTTATAGTTTTGAAGTTATGAAATTTTTAAGGATTTTTTATAAAACTTGGCACCTTGAATACTAATAGTATTGGAAATATTAGTTTTTTTTACAATTTTAAGATTGTTTTATTTAATACAGATAGTAAAACACATTTGCTGGTTATTTTAAAAGTTTTCCAGTTCAAATCATTAGTAGGATAAGAATTAATCATGTCTTAATTTCTTAATTTTGGCAAAATTTTAATTACACAAAATGCAACATGATCTTTGATACATCGTGGTGTAAAAAAAATGTATGGACACCTGGTGGAACTTTATTTTAAAAACAAGTACAGCTTTTATCAATTCCAAAAAGGTATAAATATGTTGGTTAATATCGACTAAAATTATCATAAATAAAAATACATTTATGAAAAACAAATCCATTTACTTACATCAAATGCTCAAAATGTCTTCCCCTAGCTCTTATGCATAATCTACATCGTCTTATAAAATTTCTTTTTAATTTTCTTAAATCTAGCATATTATTTTTAACTATTTCGACCACGCCGTTTAATTTTTTCTCAGTTCTCTTTCATTGTTGATAGTATTCTCATAGACCGCCTCCTTAAAATAGCCCCATAAAAAATAATCTTTTGGATTGAGATCAGGTGATCGTGGAGGCCATGCAATTGTACCTCCACGTCCAATCCATCGATTTGGATAAGTTTCATAAAAAATAATCACTCCCCGTGAGTAGTGGGCGGGTGCACCATCGTGTTGCAACCACATCGTCTCGCGTACATCTTGTGGTACATCTACCAATAAACTATTAAGATTATGTCTTAAAAAATGTAAATAAAACGATCAATGTCCAACTCACAAGCACAAGCAAGGTTTCAAAAACGTCTTTTACTTAGTAAAAGAAATGAAATAAAAACACGTGTGAAGAGCCGAACTATGAGTAAAACTCTGAGAGTCCTGCGAGAGTATTGAAGTAAAAACAGGAGAGGGGGCGAAAGACGTCAATCAACAGCGGCTAAGAGTAAAAAAACTAGCGACCCGACCAGGAATGAAACAGCCACATGGTTCTCAGAAAGTTGCATTGTTCGTAAACATTTCTGGGAATTTGGGTAAAGTCATTACCGTTGTATTTTTTTATAACTATTACTTAATTAGCTGTATTATTGTTATACGTTTTTAAACTCGGTATCGCCTACAGATGTTTTTAAAATAAAGTTCCACCAGGTGTCCATACATTTTTTTTACACCACGATGTATCAAAGATCATGTTGCATTTTGTGTAATTCAAATTTTGCCAAAATTAAGAAATTAAGACATGATTAATTCTTATCCTACTAATGGTTTGAACTGGAAAACTTTTAAAATAACCAGCAAATATGTTTTTCTATCTGTATTAAATAAAACAAACTTAAAATTGTAAAAAAAACTAATATTTCCAATACTATTAGTATTCAAGGTGCCAAGTTTTATAAAAAATCCTTAAAAATTTCATAACTTCAAAACTATGAGGCCTAGGCCAATAAAATTTTGTGTTTGACGTAGACCGGGACCCCCCCTATCACCCACATCCCCTTGGTCCACTACTTACGGGACACCCTGTATATAAATTAACAAAACAAAAAATAATACTGCATTTGTGATAATAATAATAAAATGAATGTATATAGAGTAATAACTCATTTTCTTTCACAATTTTTTCGTGACTTTCTTCATTAATAAATGCACTTTGTTTATTCATATTTAAAACACTTTGTACACAAATTATACGAGTACAGATATTCACAGAGATATTCACTGTTTTACAGTGGGCCAAGAAAGTGGTGTACCAGTTTTCATTTAGTTGCCTAGTTATCAAAAGTTACATCAAAGTTTATTAGAAACGGATAATGCATTAATTTGTGCAAAGAAGATTTAAATATTCTGAACAAAAGCATAAGAACTATTTCAGTTGACAAAATAATTCTTTTTAAAAAGAAAATTGACATTTGACATTTAAGTCCTACAACGATCTTTTGGCGCGTGAATGACGTGTGGGTGACAGAGACAGTGCCTTACAGTTTGCCTTGCCTGTATGGCACTGTCTCTATCACCCTCAAGTCATTAATATAGTGTCATTATTTTATGTCATGTTATTATTTTGTATGTTTTAAATCTAAATACGCGATAATTCGACTATTATGAATACATGTTGTCGATTCCAACGCCTTATTTAATCCAGATCTACATGTAATTATTCTTAAAACACCGAACCGACGGGGCGAAAATCAAACGTTTGACAGGTAAGATTTGTATGGGAAATTAAAATTTTCATTTTTAGTATTTTGCTCGCAATTTTTCATATTTTCTCATCGCTGCAACCTTCCCTGAACTTCCACGAATATTTCAAGACTAAAATTAGCCAAATCGGTTTAGCCGTTATAAAGTAAAAGTTAGTTAACTCAGTTAAAAGTTCTGGTATTTATCGATGTGTGGGTGCATAGACAAAGTAACTATGTCTGTGTGTAGGGTGTAATAAATTTTCGTTACGAAATTTTTGCATTCGGTCCCCGCGCCCAAGGCCCGCGATAAAAGCTATGCAATAGCTTAATAAAAGCGTAAAAAACTAATAAAATTTGACGACAATTAAACTAAAAGTTCTTATTAATGAAATATATACCACAGTAATATCACAATATGAAAAAGGCATAAAACGTAGAGAACCTTCATATATTGGCATGTTAAAAATGTTAATTTACGTATGAATATGTTATAAACTCCACAGAGAATTGCTATCGTAGACATAGACGAGAAAGCTGGCGAGGCGCTTTCACAGAAACTTAACCAGTCTTACGGATTTAAGACGATATTTGTGAAATGTGACGTTAGCAAGGAAGAGGACATCGCGCAGGCATTCGAGTATGTGTTAAAAGAATTTAACCAAATCGATGTGATAATAAACAACGCCGGTGTCATGAACGATGCTGAACATGTGTGGAGGAAATCTTGTGACATCAACTGGGTAAGCTATTGATCATTAAAAAACAAAATTTACTTAAATATCGACAATTAATATAACACTCGATTTTCCTGGGATTCCATTTTCGTACATGTAGGCTTACAGAAATTTAAGACGTTATTCGGACAAAAAAAACACTGTGTTGTGTGACTATGATTATAAAAATAATTCAGTGACACCTGTGGAAAACGAGAATCTTTTGCTGTGAATAAAGAATGCAAGAAAGAAAGAAAAAAGCTGCAGCCCGATTTACTTATTTCTTACTTCCAGCAAGGATTAGTTTCCTTCACGAGAAAGGGGGTCAGTAACATGCGCACCGACGAAGGTGGCAGCGGGGGGACCATCGTGAACGTGAGTTCCATCGCAGGGTTCATGACACTGCCTTTCCTCCCCTCCTACTGCGGTTCCAAGGCGGCGGTTCTGCATTACAGCCTAAGTCTTGCGTGAGTACCTTCAAAACATCTTAAAACTTAAAAGATGTGCTTATGAGTTTGTTTCACCTTTCTTCTCTTACAAAGACATAATCTTTGGAAACGACGGCTCTAAACAATGCCGTGCATTAGTGTATTGACAAAATACCTACATGAATAAAAGACTAAAAAAACGTTAAATTATTCCAGGGGAATGCATTATCGGGATAAAAACTATCCTTGGTATTTTCCAGGAGATCAAACAATATCCACATAGCACAATTAAATTAAAATCGGTTTCAATGGACTAACCGCGAATAGGGATATTAATTAGGGATATATTTTAAAATTTCGTCCATATTTATTATAACTACGAGAATAATATTCGAATCATGTTATCGTGAACACAACTTTAATAAAGAAAGAGTGCAATATATAATAATACGTGAAGGTTTTGGTCCCACTTTGCTACGAGTACTAATACACTCTGTCATCCACTCACAGTCACTCATTAAAGAGAAGAAACATGATAGTGGCCTGAGTGGTTCCCTCGTTATACTTGAATAATTCCTTACAGGAGCATTCCATTCTTCCAAAAAACTGGTGTCCGCGTACTAACAATATGTTTTGGACCTACACAAACAACTATCGTAACAAACCTGATTGAAAAATCCATAGACAAAGAACTTGCAGCTGAAGCTGAAAAGATCCCTTTCACTGCATACCAACGGTAAGTTGGATGTCTATTTCAATATCATGTTGTTATTTCTGGTGCTTTGTCTAAGCTCGAGCTAGCCTTTCTAAAACTCTTGCAGTTTGCTGGAAATACTGTCAAAATAATAGCGAATCGTAACCTTTGGACAGCATTTACACTTTCTGTTTTGAAAAAGTAAGTTTTTTTTTCTGTTGAATTTAGTATCTTGTCTAATCGCATGAGAGCCACGACACGCATTGGCCGCGTTCCGTAACTCGACCAAAACGCCTAAAACGTTCCAATTTCTATAAAAAAAAGTGTCATTTTGGGCGTTTTGGTAGTTTCGGAACGCGGCCATTATGTACGATATTTTTTTGAGTAAAGATACAAGGGGTTGTTGCATCGTTTCGCTCAAATAAGACGCCTAATTTATCCGTAACAACAATAATTAAACTACTTCTTCAAGCAGTAAAGAAATACACAAGCCCATTATCAAATTTTAGGGTGGACAGCGCAGTAGCCGCCATGCTGAAGATGTTCCGTGAAGGTAGCAACGGGTCTGTGTGGCTTTCAGCACACGATCGCCCAGGTGATGACATCACACAAATCATCAATAAGATCCAACAGCAGTTAACTAACGTTGTGCACAATGGAATCGAGGCAGCAGAAGTTAACCAAGCCTGATCTAGTGAACTTAAGCTGCTATGAAATAAAATTCACAAAATAATGTTTACTTCTTTACACAAACTTGGTCCGTGATCAACACGTCAACTCTTACATCAACTCCGTACCTTCAAACTGTTCATACCCCAGTACTGAGCACACTTCTCTTTATATACCTGATGAGACCTACAGTAGGTATATTTCCACACATTGCTCCAATGCAGGTTGGCAGAAACGTTTATGGCCATCCGAAGGCCTTCGACAACGCTTAATACTGTCTAATGACAACAGCCACCATAAGTAAGGTGATGGTTATGAAAAACTAAGAGTTTTTCTGCAATGGTTTCACAGGGTTTCACTAACACTTGGAGGACCCGTGCAGCGCAAAGGTTACCAATCTGAGCTACATTTCGTTGGGTTCTGGTCGTTCTGGATTCGATTTACACCGAAATATGAATTTCTTTTATTTTCTTATTTTATTTTATTTATTCACAAAATCAATTATATGTTTAGGTTGCTGTGTGTTTTTTGCTTTTTTGGTATTGTGTATTGTCAGTGTCACCTACGACACAGTAGATAGGGCTAGATCTGTGGGGCTAGATGTGAGTAATGAGTAGTGTTATTTCAAAAAGTGTTGATATCCTATTGTGTGGACTAGGAGTATTAATACTCTCTAAACAAAAGTATCCTGACTTTTGGTGCCAATTTGGTTGACCTGTACAATGACCGGGCATTTTTCTCAGTCACTGAGTAGCAATAGAATAATATTGTATAAAATAAAGAGCTACGTGTAAGACAAGCAGCAAAATCTTTCACATCGATTGACGTGCGACGGGCCGGCGCCATTGGTCAGGACACGTGACGTCACCCATATCGACCGCGCCGCCCACGCGCGCATGCGTCGGATGGCAAACTGCGACGCGATTGGCCACTGTTTGTTGTGGGAATGAAGACGAATCCCTTGTATTGGTACGTTGGTTTGGTACCGACGAAGCACTACAGTGTTTGTTTTGAAAACATATTCGCCTTTTTATTAACGCTTTCAATATACCTGCCTGTAATGCTGTTGTTGGAGGATTTTTATTGTGTTTCTGGTCCAGAGGGGATTATCATTGAGTTCACGTAACTCAGGCCTTTCGAAATCCTTGCGTATGTTTAAATATAGTGCAATATGGCACTGAAAAGTACGAAATGATTTCGCATTATTTATTCATCCCTAGGAAAGCGCTGTGTGTTAAAAATCGTCAAACATATTTACGGTTTACCGCATAGAATACGTCTTTCAAAATTATACTACACACGAGATGACAGGGACAAAAACAAAATGTAATGTGACGAAAATAATATGACGAGCTTTATCCAATTTACGTACATTACTTATATAAAATGTAAAATGCGAATCGACCTTACACGAATCGGCTTTTCGTATCCCTTCATCATTTTATTGGTTCCTGTGTAAATCTAAAATCTTTCTGAAATATGTTGTAAAACTTTGGTTGATCTATTAATCGTTCAGTTTAACTCAACCACCACCACAACAGTCATCGTTATAAACCTCTTGTCCGCATCCTCATATTCATTTTCATACTTGTCACACTCCCATAACTTTAAACACTTTAATTTAGCATCACCCTGTATATGCTTGTATGTATGTATGGCTTTGCTCAAAATCTCAAAAAATCATTTCAACTTCTTCCAAACCGTCACAAAACTGAACACACTTTGCCATCTCGATACAGCAACCGAAAAGACAAAGATATGAAACATAAATCGATATCCCTCACAGGTAATATTCTAGCAGACATGCGTCGCATTCATTGACAAGCGACCACAAGGTCGGGGCGCAGGGTCGCAGAGGATCACGAGGTTAGAGGTACCCAATCATTATCACGCATCACTGGCTGCCACCCTGCTTCTAAATTGAAACGGTTAAAATGCTTCTAATATGGCTGTTGCTGTTACGATTGCGTATGTCCAGTGATGAGATGTCTTCAATTTAAGTTCTATGTACGAGTATTAAAGTATTAGATATTCATATGATTACGTAGAACTGCCTGGATGGCGCAATGGTTAACACGCCTGATCGCTGTTCCGAGGGTCCTGGGTTCGATTCCCAGCGAGGCGGAAAATTGAATGATGAGTTTAAATTTCCGTTCTCGGTCTGGGTGTATGTCCTTGTCTTGTGTGTTGTCCAAGGCACCCACGACACAGGGAATCCTAGTGTGGGGCTTTGAGTGTGTAGCGTTAAAAAAAAAAAAAACTTAATGTATGTACTTGAGTAGGTATCTTAATGGTGTTATGGTATAAAACAATGAAATGTTAAAGCTTTTTATACCTGAACATGAATATGTTACCACGCACTACATATTATTTATTATAATAAATGGTATACTCGTCAGTTACAGGCGTCGACAGCAAACATTATAATAATGAATACAGATTTACATAAATTAGGGCATTGGAATAAAAGGTATGACCATGTCTCACAACTCATAACTCGTAATTGTAACATAATCGTTTTAAATGCAAATGTAGGTACTCACGATTTTTAATTGTTCGACTGATACTTCAAAACAGTTACATGAATCATGGACACAGCAATTCAAAATCGTGAGTACTCGTTTGCATTTAAAACGTTTAGTGTCCGCGATGATATACGTAAGTTTAAAATCAACATTAAAATTAAATATTAAAAAAAAAAGTTAAAATCTAACATGTTTCTTTGATGTTAGATACATTATGAGTATGAAGAAGATATGAAGATAATTCGTAGAGTGTTTCCCACTACGCACTTGTACAGCGCCGTAGCGTTGTGGAATATGCTAAGGCACCCTCATTTGAGGAGGCACCTGTGTCTTGTACCTAAATGGCGGCTAAAGGGTGGAAACACTTGAAACAACCAGCTCCACTAGACATCATAGTTATATATAACTTAAATATTGTCAAAAAATAATTATTCTATGCTTGTTATAGATTATGATAGGTGGATATGTCTTATAAAAATCTTATTTTGTCTTGGAAGGCCGAATAATACCTACTGACTCGTCTTTTTACGCGCGACACGTTAAAAGGCAATTAATACTTTCCATTTCATACTTTATTTATGGAAAGTATAATAAAACTGACAATGATAAAAGCTATATGAAAAACAGAGTTTTATATTTTATTTTTCTATATGTCAAATTAATACCAAAACTTTATCCTGTTCTAAACAGGAATATGGTAAACCTACTCTGACCTAATATAATCAAAGCCCGCAATAAGGGCTGTAGGCTGTAGTTATATATACTCTGCAGGAATGTTAACAAATTAACCGTCTCATAACTTCTGCTTAACTTTGGATTAATTAAATTAACAAAATAAACTCAACAACGCGGCAACGCTTTATAAACCTTAGGAATACTTACTTTATTACTTAGTAAACTCTTAGTCGGCACGCTAAACGTACTGTTTGTTTTGCTACGATGGGAGAAGAATTGGAGGTTAGTATAAAATAAGTGTAATGCATTAACTTTTAAGTGCTTACATATTAAATAGTCGTTACAACTATAGTTTGTTATCGCATTGGTCTTGAGCATACCCACAAACAAAATAGCCCTAGTATCAATCTCGGTTGATGCGTACATTTCTATGAAAAATGAATATTTGGTGATCAGAGATATACGAGTGTCTGGTGGGTGCGTGAAATATTTCGAAATCAAGCGAAGTAAAATCATCCTATACCAAGTATAAGCTTTGTCGAAGTGTATTTCATCATCAGCGTCTACTCCTGAAATATGCGTGTGTGCGATAGCGCTCAATTTTCACTTAAATTAAAAACCGCCAAGAACACCATTATTGTAAAATACTACCCTCAGACATCCATCGGCACCGAACATAAAACAGATTAGGTTGGCGTTCCATTTGAATGATTTAGATTGGAACAGATTGAAGTGACAAGGGTCCTTACATTTACAAAATTAATACAAAAACACGATTTGCTAACGGGAATAAAAAGGAATAAAGTTGAAAATATCATGGTCATCGCAATCCACAACCATCTCACGGATGTTCTCGCAGAGAATGCCAATTTGCAGGCTTTATACATTGTATAGCATTATGGAGAACTCTCAGGTTTGCAGATTTCCTCAAGACGTTTTTTTTTTCGTTAAGCTTAACGTATAGGATTCGAACGTAGACCCCCCCGCTCTTTCAGGTATCCAACGTAAAAATCACTCAGCAATGTATGCTTACGTCTATTGTTAAAGTAGGGTTTTATATGTACCTACTTGTATGTAGCGATATAAAACACACCAATTCATTAATAAATTCTCATTTATCTTATTCGTTGTTGTTGTTTCAATATGTTAAGGTTCAGAAAGTCGTATTCCAAAAATTAATTCCTAAAACCGAGAAGTGAGCAGACGAACCTCATAATCAAACAAAGAGAAGAGGTCTAGACCGTCTGTTACGAAACATCGCGAATTCTCGTACACTCAGCGCGGAAAAAGACAGCAAGCACTCAACGCTTATTTCAACGGAGATTTTCATCTTTTTCCAGTAATCAATTAGGTACTATGAAACTTTGTTACTATTTCCTTATCCAAACTGGAAGTAGTTACGAGCAAATCACTGCCGGGTTGACTTTGATCACAGTTTCGCGTGCCGAGCGGACTACGTCAATAATAAACAGTGACGGTGGCATTTTGGGAGAACTACTGCCACTTCGAATGCGAACCCATTAAGATAATTGTTCACAGTATACAAAACAAGCTTATTCAAAGCTCCTAGTCCAGAAAACGTGGATAAGATTACCTAATCGTTGAAACTTCACTCGCTGTTTGAATCGCACACGCAAAATATTACACAATATACCTAATTACACGCATTATTCGATAAGCGTTGAAAATAATAATAAAAATAAATAAAAAAGAAATCTCAATTAACCCAATTTGCTTCCATATGACCTTTAGTTCTCTTACATAGCCGGCGGGAATCAAACAAGTCCTTCACATGCTCTTGTTCATCATACATGGTGTTGCGTGTCGCTGGAGTATTGGCTATGTTTCATATCTACCCGCCTCGCTGTCGCCAGCCGTCCTCGAAATAGTAGAGTCATGGAGTGGGTGTAATAATTGCATAGTGGGCGTATTTTCTAGTGTAGCAGAAAGCCATGCTTGCATTCATTAACGAATCAGCGGAAAAAATGCGAGATTCTTTTTCGACCATCCATCCATTTAAGCATTTTGGTGTCTTTGGGCTTACTGATCTCCCTGATCGCTCATCGTACACCACATAAAATCGCATGTTTTTCGGCTTTTTACATAAATAAATCCCTATGAAGTCAAATGTCGGATAAATGCTTCCCTTAACTTCCGTTACCATGATTGATCCTGAATATTGTGAATTCAGCGGATGCCTGCTGTCTTCTAAATGATGAAACATTTCCGTAAATACTGAAATGATTCAATGCCATGTATCAGGAAGTGGCATTATCAAATAACAAATCAAAGGTAGGAGCATCTAAATGACAATTTACTGCCCGTATCTCGTTCACTTCCATTGAGGTCGGCGTAGTATTGGAATCTTAATTACAGTAGATCCCTTTGATTACCTTCGCAGGGTTATTTATTTGTTTATTTTGGGTTTCGATGGTTAAGCCCAGTAGAAACTGATGCTAGTTATTTCATAACAGACGAGCTGAGGCCGCGACTTTGTTCGTGTGTAGTAATTTTTCTCGTAGTCTCGATCCTGCAGAAATTTCGGGATCAAAAGTAGCCTACATGTTGCACCATAATCTCTTATCTTCCAGTGAAAGTTCCATAAAATCAGACAGATAAAAAAATATCTATCAACGAGCTACGAGTCCATTTGTATTGGGACTACGGATGCCTACCATTCTTTTTGTTTCTATTTTGTAAAAATGTAGGACTATTTTTGTACAAAATACTAACTTTTTGCGTTATTTGCGAAAAAAAAACATGTTGAATCTTTAGTGTTCAAAAATAAAGTATTTCACAGAATCCCAAAAAGTATTACCTAAAGATACTTAGAGCAATATTTGTTTTTTAAATAAATTTTCACCCCCGACATAAATGCAAAGTATCAAAATCGGTGCTTTTTGGCAAAATTATATAGTATCGCCGTATTTCTGAACTATTGACGCCGAAGAAAACCTCACAGGTATAAAATCGTAATTTCAGTAAAATGCTGTTTGCAGTTGCGTTCCTAACGTTATGCTTTCATCGCCGACCAGTAAACAAACCGCCGGAGATCGGTTCTAGAATCCAAGATATCTCCAACCTGTATGAATTGACCTATAAATCTTCAACAACTCGCTCCCGAGCGCCAGATATAGAACTTTGTATCTATCATTTGCTACAAATGAACTGAATAAAACAATACTGCATGAGTTATAGAGAGATAAAGATACATAGAAATATACTCATTTTGATAGCGTAGAACTATTACTGTTAGACCTTTGTATTTATATAAGTATTTAAGTTTACCGTAATTCTGAACGAATGTATCACGACTTAAGATAGCCACATGTATGTTGTATTTCAACATATGTATATATTTTCATATAGAGTAATAGGTTCAGTTTATCGACGAGTTCTGAGCATTTCTCCAGGACTCAAAGTCACCGCTTGTTTCTCCCAAATCATGTATAATTAACACCCTGCCACAAAACACATTTACACCCCGATAGACAACAGACAAGCAGTTATAACGTAACGTAATTTTGTAATTTTCATCCCTCTTCTTGCCTTGCCATTTCCAATGTGGCTATTTCCATACTCCCCTTTTATCGCTTACTTACTTAAATACAAGGCAGAAGTACTAAAACTACACTCGACATTATAGGTTGTTTATCTCTGAGAGTAGGTGTAGGTACGTGTTATGTCTACCTGAGATTTCTATTAATAATGCAAGAAACAATAGAGTTTATTTGCGAACAGGCGCTGTTGGAAACAATAGTCCCAGAGCAATCGCCGAAGAAATGCTTTATTATTGCTATCTTACTCCGAATAGAGTCAAACAAATATAAATAGAAATAGAACTGAAAAGTATTTTTCCTACAATAGACGGTAACTAGGTAAAGATAAGTATGTATATTAGTACTCTAACGAAGCATTTGTTAAAGCTTTGTTATATAGAGCAATCGGTTTTTCAGATTTGCAGTTTCACACAACAAAGGTATACATAACTTAATCGTACATTAAATGTGAATGTTTTTGGTAATTTACATTATACACGTTCATTACACCTAGAAAGCCTGTCATGTACATTGTACATTTCTACCTAACATTCTTGAATTCCCCGTACGTACCCTCGTATTTGCCGGTTTTCCAACATTGATGAATCATGCATGCATCGATTCCATGGCTCGCAGTCACACGGGCGCCTGTCGATTGCATCGAACATTTTCCTGCGACGACTCCCAACGTCTAGACCAAAATATGCATGCGCTTTTAAGAACATAGTACATCCACTTTAAGTTAAACATGTACTTAGTGGTACTGGCGTTGCTGATTGATTTTCATAGGAGCATCTCAACCCGTCGTGTCCCATTATTGAGCACCGGGTCTTCTCAGTATGAACGAACAGAACGCTGGCCAAGTGCGGATTGGCAAACTTCATACACCTTTTAGTTCGGCGAACTCTTCGGCATGCAGGTTTACCTTCACCGTTCATGCGAGTGACATTTAAATGTTTAAAACGCACATGACTCCGAAAGTCAGAAGTGGGCGCCCTGGGATTCGAACCCGGACCCTCCGAGTAGGATATCGAATTCGTAACTCTCTTAACCACTAGGCTATCACCGCTCAATGCCGACTTATCAACGCGGCACACATCAATGTTGCTTAGAGTTCAAATCAAGGGCAAAAAAGTTAACCTCACCTAACCTATTAACTCAGTGTTAGCGGTCGAAGTCAGAACAAACAATACCGTGACGTCATACACTGGACATCTGGAATTTCCAGCTGACTGTGTGCATTCAGTAAACAATTGGACTGGGGCGCCCATTGTGTCGCGGATCTGAATTTTAGCGAGCTCTTTGTTCCGAACAGCTGAAATAGCTCACGGATTATAGTGTTTTTCCGATGACGGAAAATATTTCAATGAGCAACAAATTTCTTCGCTAATGGGAGTGCTTCATCCGCTCGTAACTGTTCTTTTTAGGGATCCGTGTATCTAATAAAAAATCACCTTAATAAATTTTTATTTAATTTTCAAAACACCTGTATCTAAAATAGTGTTTTAAAACCAATTACACGTTTATGTCGAAAAAAATTAATAATTCCATGTTAATACCTATGCATAGGTAAAACATACAATTGCCTCTTTACATATTCAATCTTCCTTCTATTATTTTTTCGTTCTGTCAGATCTCATTTCCTTCGTACCTATGGCGAAACAAGTTGACCGCTTGTTCGCAAAAATTTAGTTTGACCAATGACAAACGTATTCCTCGTGAACTGTGAGTGAAAAGAATTCAAATACTTAAAAGACCGTATTTCTTAAACACCCAAGCCTTAATTTCGAACTGCGGAATACAAAAACTAGTCCACAATTTTTAAAAAATCTGTAGAAACTGATATAGAAAACTGACAACGATTCTGGACAAGTACATGAAGAACAGAACCGTACCTATGTGAGACCTATTTGGACTTAACAGGTTAGAACTTTCCAGCGGACTTGATATATTACTAGGCTAGTTCAACATTTGCAAGCTACAAAATGAAAAATAAAAAGTTTTGTTAAATAAAACGTAGTTTCGTTGCTCATACATTTAACGACTGGTTTTTGTGTAAGTTCCTATTGTACTGAGTCCGAATATTTATATTTTAATTATTAAACCTTCATTTCACCATACCTCGAATAGTTCTGAAAAGTAAAAATGCATGGTCAACGGAACTAATATAATATACAAAATTTCAAGTTCGTGCCGTTACTACAGTAAAAATAAGTAATATTGAAATCCAGTTTACAGGGCTTGACCCGAACATACATACAAAAATTACAATTGAATGAAAACTTGTGAAAATTCGAGGTGACCCCATTCAAGTGTCGGAGAGTGTGTGCCTAAGTAATGAACAAATGAATGGACAATGAAGCTTAATAAGCTTTCGCCTCTACGAGTACGTAGACGTAGACTATTGCGTAGCGGTACTACGTGGGCGTAGCATGCGTAGACCCTCGTGGGTCATAATTATAATAAGGTGAATACTACATTTTTTACAGACTTCAACAAAAGGAGAAAATTCACAATGATACTGTCCGTAACTTTTTTGTATCAATGTAACCTATACTATAACAACATAACTTTTAAAGCCTGTCGCGTGGTATCAGTTTGAGCGATATCTGACGAGTACTTTTTAGAGTTGTCTTAAATAATGTGTTCCTAATAAACTTCGATTACATTGATGATGTTGTCATTTTATTATTTGCCGATGTTACGTTCAGTTTAGCTTGCAAGCAAAATTTACGTAAGGTTTTTAAATTTAATGCTCGCCATCAAACCTCAGCGTCAAACTACAATGAACCTTTGATCAGAGGAACTAGGCTGTTTTTTCACCTGAAATTTTGTAAATAGCTCTAATACAAGAATGGGAAAAACTAATCTACGACACTATGTAACCGTTTCCACTAAGTGTTAAGCTATGGATGCGTACTATAGGTACTCTTCGGCACATAGCTACAATGCTCGCGACCATCCATATCACGCATCCATGCATATGAAAAAAAGTTAATGGAATCCACTTCCACCAGTACTATGTGGACATATGAGTGATATTAAACTAATCCAAAGCAACGTAGCATCCTTAAGGAGGCTGCAGCAGACGAGATCGGATCGGAGGAACTTGGACTCAAACTCGGATGAAGCCATTGCATCCAACATGTCCTCATGTTTATATTTATTCAAAATTATTAACAGCTGAAATAAACCAATCAAAAATATTACTATGAGACATTTCACAGGAATATTTCATTCCTTCCTTTGTACATTTCACATTTCACTCCGTAACAATTTCCTATAGCGGACATATGTGCCAGCCGGAAGTGACGTCACAGTTCATGACACGCAATACTTATTATGAAATTAACCATGACTTTTACTGTGAAATACTTATTGACTTTGGATATTATTCATTCATATATTTGTATAATGCAATAGCGATGTATATTTTCTAAAGAATTAAGAGAGGAAACGAGCATGCAACACCCGACAGGTCGCCCACGACAACTGCCACCATTCTGATTGTCGATAAAAATAATGACATGGTCATGGGACATGGTAGGAATAATACTAACTGTCGTCGCGGACGGTAGTACAACCCCGTAGAAACTTAAGGCTGTACCACCGATTATATTATTCTTGAACATACCAACAACTGTTGGTACCTTCGCTTGAAGACAACCTACTTGTTTACACGCACTCTGGGTTGGGCAGATTACTAACTTATACAATAATATATAACAAAGCCGGCTAAACGCTAGACTATTCTTGACAGGTATGCCTATACAGTTTAATTGGACAGATAAACTTGAGTGTATATGTTGCACCACAACTCACCTGAAGTTTACCTAGCGTGTGTGGCTAGCTGGCTAGCTTCAATTGTAGTACCTACATAAATACTACTATAAACCATAGGGCTAGTAACCGCGCGGGCGTCATGCTGTCGCGAGCGTCGTCGCCACGCAACGATGACCATTACGGAATTACTTTTACCATCCACCCATTGCGTCAATTTAAATTGCCCCGCAGCAATCCCGAATTATAATGTTCAAACATTAATGATCTAATGTCTAGATGGAACATCGAATCCGCGTAAACGTGTCAAAAAATTGTAGCCACAATTTTTATATCATTTTATCATTGATCACGCACCCATAGACAATAGACGAACGTGTAAAACATCGCCTGCACGCACACATGCTTGATATTGCTGCCTTGTTTTTTTGTTTTCATTGTAGGGCGACGCTCAATCTAGACATTAGATCATCAAAGTGTTCAAATTATCCGCGTCAGCCACGAATTTCAATTATAGAATACTTCAACGGCAACGCGACGAAAAAAATTACATGTTTAAAAATACTGTTACGTGTCAGGAGTATGGGGTTCGAGAAAATGCCAAATGTACCACAAAGACTTTATTGTACTCGTAGTTACACAATCACACACTGTACACAGTACACACCACAACACTATGCACGTAGGTACTCGTAAACACACTCGTCGAACACTGTATCGCACGTAGAAATCACTTCACTTCTCACTGGTATCGCTCGTAGGTATCGCTGGTATCTTCCTGGTTTCGCTTCCGAAACTAGAATGTCTGCGGTTGGCCGATCGCTCCTTTTTATACCCCTCACGCACCATTCACGCCAATCCAGAACTTTCTCGCTAATTCCGCGGACCCGCGTCGAATAAAGTTTCGAGAACGTTCCTTACAACCGACTTTCGCCCGTATGACTATTGCCGTAATGGTCGAAGCGTCGTGCGTACTTTTGAGATGGGCAAGCGCGCTATTGTTCTATTGTTGACTCGACATGTTTATGGCCCCTATTGTTTATTGTTTAGCGAGGTACGCCAGGGCTGTCACATTGCCCCCCTCTTAGTCATGCTCGTCCCGAGCATTATTCGATCCATGAAATGGTGCCAATCTGTCCACATGCACGATCTTCGGTTTTCTTCTGTCCCCCTGTCTGATTCGGTAGGTCACGTCATTAATCCTCGTGACAACTGTGTAAGGGCCTTCCCATCGTGCTTGTAGCTTCGGAGACTTCCCTTTCTTCCGCAGTGGATTGTGCAACCATACGGAATCTCCCTCCTTGAAACCATGTTTCCGGGCATCGCGATCGTACCGGGTTTTCATTTTTTCGCTTGTCTTCAAACACTGCTCCCTCACAAAATCATGTGTCTCGTCCAATTGGGTCCGTAAGTCCGAGATGTATTCAACGGTTGATTTCGGGGCATCTGGCGGTGTACCGGTCAGCAAATCCAACGGCAGACGCATTTCTCTTCCGAAGTTTACTTTAGCGGGTGTAAATCCCGTGGACTCGTGTATGGCAGACCGATATGACATCAGGAACAGAGGAATGTACCGATCCCAGTCTCGCTGATGTTCCTCGACGACCTTGGCCAAGTGATTTTCCAACGTTTGGTTGAATCTCTCCACCATGCCGTCAGATTGAGGATGCGCCGGTGTGGTACGTGTCTTATTTATTCCTAAAAGATCACACATCTCCTGGAATAACGTCGACTCGAAGTTCCTGCCTTGGTCGCTGTGTAACTCCAATGGTACACCAAAGCGGCATACTACCTCCTGGACAAGTTTCTTGGCCACGGTTTTCGCCTCTTGATTCGGGGTTGCAAACGCTTCCGGCCATTTGCTGAAGTAGTCTTGAACCACGATGATGAATCTATTCCCGTCTTCAGTCTGAGGGAATGGCCCAGCAACGTCTATGGCGATTCTCTCCCAAGGGGCTCCGACGTTGTACAGCTGTAGTTTCCCTTTGGATCTAGTGCGGGGCCCTTTCACTGAAGCGCACACTGTACACTTTCTGCACCAATCTTCAACGTCCTCTCGACATCGCACCCAATAAAAGCGTTCTCGTATCTTTACGAGGGTCTTCTTGATGCCGAGGTGCCCGCCAGAAGCGCCATCATGTACCAGCTTCAGCAAATCAGCCACTTTACTCCTGGGAATAACCATTTGCAGGGTTTTTTCCTTTCCGTTGAGTGATTCCCAGCTCCGGTAAAGCACGCCATTCTCCAATATAAGGCTGTCCCACTGAGCCCAGTATGCCTTAGTCGTTGCGCTCGAGGCTGACACATCGCTCCACAGGGGCCTCTGTCCTTTGGCTTTCCATTCCATGATCAGGCTGAGGTCTTTGTCTTCCTTCTGAGCTTGGCTTACTTGCTCCGTTCCCCAAGACTCGTCTAGGTCCTGCATCCTTATCACCGTGACCTCTTCTTTAGCCTCATGCTTAATGCAATGTCGACATTCTTCGGGGTATGGGCGTTGTAACAGGGCGTCGGCATTCTTCGGCTTGGGCGCCTTCGGGGTCTTCGTAGAAGGCTTGGCGGTCTTCGTAGCGGCGAGAGCGGCGACGGCGGCTATTAGCTCCTGGGTGTCGACTTGGGTAGCCGTCGAGATCTTCGTAGGAAGCTTCGCGGTTTTCTTAGCGGCGGCAGCTGCGGCGGCGGCTTCTAGCTCCTGAGTGTCGACTTGAGTAGCTGTCGAGGTCTTCGTAGGAGGCTTGGCAGTCTTCTTAGCGGCGGCGGCGGCTTCTAGCTCCTGCACTTGCGTAGCCCTCCACACCGATTTCGGTTGTTTCCGTGCCCGGCAGCTAAGCCTAATATGACCTCGTTCACCGCATCCGTAGCAGATAGGCCCAGTACGAGGTTGAATCGTCGCTACGACTTCGCGCACCTTATAACCTTTACAGTCGCTTCGTACAGCTTCTACTTCAAGGGCATGCGCTAAAGCTGCTTCCAACGTGGCGTGATGACCCAAGCGCACCGTTGCTCTCACTTCGGGATCCCGTATTCCGCTGACGAACGCCTCTAATACTTTGTCTTCGACGGGTGTGGAACTCGACGCATAGGCTCGGCGTACGAGGCGCTCGATCTCCGTAGCCCATTGCTGCAGTCCTTCGCTCGACTTCTGTACTCGGTCTTTAAGTTGCGCGCGGTACACGTGCTCGAGATGCTTTTCCCCGTATCGAGCTTCCAGGGCCTTAAATAGCGACTCCAAGGTGCGTCGCTCGGCGGGCAGGTTCTCAAGCACCAGCAGTGCCTCTCCTCGTAGCGCTAGGGTGAGTGCCGCCAACGAGTGCTCGTCCTCCCAGCCATTCCCACTAGCTACTACTTCGAACTGGTGCCTGAACGCTGTCCACGAGGTCGTGCCGTCGAAACTTGGGACCTTAAATTTCGGGGCCCCAGAGCATGACCTGGTTGCTGCCGTGCCCAAAACCCTTATTTTCTGCAGCTTGTTGTCCAAATCTCCGAGCCTAGTTTCGTAGGAGTTCATCGACGCACTGAGGCTGTTGATTGACGCGTCATGGCTTTTGAGGGCTTGGTCATGCTCGGATGTACGCACTTTTACCAATTCCAGGTCCTCCTTCATGACGTTTAAATCTCCCTGGAAACCATCCAGCTTTGCGTCGATCGCCTCCATGGTTTTGCGCTGGCCCTCCATGGCTTCGCGCTGGCTCTCCAATTTGCTTTCCAGGCTCTTCATGGCTTCGCGCTGGCTCTGCTGTATGCTTTCCATGGCTGCTAGTAAGGCGGCCATATCGAATGCACTCGGTGTCGGTGCTGATGCAGCTGATGTAGTTGAAGGTCCCGCGGTGGTCTCCGTTTCCCTGCGGTCACGCCCCGGCGACTCCATCCGCGCGGCATCCAATGCCGTCTGACGTCGCGTACGAATCCCTTCTTCACTCTGCGGTACTACAGGCATTCCGCTTCTGTCACCAATTGTTACGTGTCAGGAGTATGGGGTTCGAGAAAATGCCAAATGTACCACAAAGACTTTATTGTACTCGTAGTTACACAATCACACACTGTACACAGTACACACCACAACACTATGCACGTAGGTACTCGTAAACACACTCGTCGAACACTGTATCGCACGTAGAAATCACTTCACTTCTCACTGGTATCGCTCGTAGGTATCGCTGGTATCTTCCTGGTTTCGCTTCCGAAACTAGAATGTCTGCGGTTGGCCGATCGCTCCTTTTTATACCCCTCACGCACCATTCACGCCAATCCAGAACTTTCTCGCTAATTCCGCGGACCCGCGTCGAATAAAGTTTCGAGAACGTTCCTTGCAACCGACTTTCGCCCGTATGACTATTGCCGTAATGGTCGAAGCGTCGTGCGTACTTTTGAGATGGGCAAGCGCGCTATTGTTCTATTGTTGACTCGACATGTTTATGGCCCCTATTGTTTATTGTTTAGCGAGGTACGCCAGGGCTGTCACAATACGTTTATTCATATGGATATTATCTTCTATGCATTTAATAAAACTGTAACTGATCGCTGTCTGTACATCCTACTAATATTATAAATGCCAAAGTTTGTAAGGATGTGAGTGTGTATGTGGGTTTGTTACTCTTTCACGCAAAAACTACTGAACGGATTTTCATGAACCTTTGCAGTAATATAGCTTAGACATCGGAATTACACATTAGTTAAAATTTATAGAGATTTTTATATTTTTTATAATTAGATCTAAAGGGCTGGTTCCCCGAAGCGAAAAGAGGGCGGGTTTACTAATGGCAAATATATTTAAAAATTCATAATAGGGGGCCTCTATATGTATACCTACGCAAGAGATCCCAAAACAATGTATCTTCATTTTGTCTGTTCGTGCACGCTAATCTCAGAAACGGCTTATCCAATTTGAATACAGTTTTGTGGTTAAAGAATCTTTATTCTCAAAAGAAATTACATTTCACTGTATGAGAATATACATTAAAGTTATGTAAGTACAATATGTTTTCGGGACTATTATTAAGAAACAATGTAATTATCAAAGAGATTATTTTATTAATATCGATGTCGATTCACTAGTACGTACCTGCCTGTAGTCTAAGCATTCTCCCATTTGCCATTTAAAGGAAAATGATTGTCTATTGTACAAATATGTATTTGAAATTATTCTAAGTAATTATATAAAACGATAGGTATAAAAAAATCCAAGGTTGTAATATGCTACCTGCATTCATATCGCATGTAAGTAACTGCACGGTTGCCCGTTGTTTTTGCTCCACTATAAAGAGTGCGTTTAATCAAGGCCATTTGACGCAATAAAATACCGCAAATAGTTTTATGACTCAATCGTACCTACTAAGTCCTTGTGTAATACTAATTCTTAACACGATTTTAATGCAAAGGTACCTACGAAATTGTTCCTTCTTGTATTAATTGTAATCATTATCCCTAAAATGAATCAAAGGCTACAGTTAAATACCTCTAAATTATTTGTTTTCTCTTATTATATGTAACTAGAGAACCGCCCACGCTTCGCTTCGGGACCCGTAGGTAACAGTCGCGTAGGTCCCGTTCCCGTAGGAATCTCGACTAAACAGTAGCCACATATGATATACTGGAACATCAGATTATTCGCCTATGACATAAGTAAATTACGTGTAGTATTTGATAGCGTGATTCAGAACTTGCAAATGAATTTTACTAACGCCATCTATTAACAACATCCGCAACTAAATATCTAGCAACTAACAAAACATCGATCTTCCAATGGGAATGAGATGTTTTTCCGCGGTAAAAAGTAGCCTACGTCGCTCTCCACCCTCCTAACTATCCCCACACACATAAACCATACCATATAATAGCCATGCTGCGACGTGAAAGAGTCACAAACAAACACACTTCCACATTTATAATATTAGTATGGATAATGGAAGTATGGATGATTACGTACGGTCCGTACGGATGGTTTCTGAGATTAACGTGCACAAACAGCGATCAGTTACATTTTTATTATATTTATAGAAAAGATAGATTTTACATTAAAACCTTTAGAATAATACTCGTATATTATATATACCTGTGTTGCAACAGGTAGGTAATTCACTAAACGAATTACAGGTAAATGTTTACGAAAACCTAAATTTTCAAGTTACAAGCAAACTTATTTATTTTACTACAAGCACTGACTTGATTGCATTTGGCACTGGCAAAACGTATATATATATATATATATATATAATTGTAACGATTTAGTATTTTTACAATAGTTAAACACTAATTAAAATATTATTTTCGTAGACGTTACTAAGATACGAAAGGTAAAACTACGCGGCTGAATAAAGGCTCATTTTATAAACGTGTAACTAGAGACATACGAGTACGTTACTTTGCATGTAGCGAGTGCCTTTCAGAAAGCAGGATACGTCACGGGTCCCGGATGCGACCCGCTCGAGGAAAACGGACGTCACAGACAAGCTGTAGCTACGTACACTTCCTACATTATAGCTAGACCTAGTGAAGTGAACCATAGGCTTTGCTAAAATTAAAAATAAAACATGAACTGCTGGCGAAGAAGAGATCCTTTTGTTTTTAACATCACACATTTAATGCCTTTTATATACAACGAATGATTTGGGTAAGCGACAATAGATGTGGTCCGAGAGCTGGCACCAGCTTTTGGGTACTTAGCTATTTGAGGCAACCTGAAAACTTGTGACATACTTAGCTCTCCTATCATACCCGAACACATTAGTACAGACCTGGCGTGGTGCTTTAGCCCCTGACAGTAGCGGGGCTAAAGCACCACGATTTTTTTCCATAGAAATGTATTTGAGGCCATATGTTTTTTTTTAATTCAAAAGTAAACAAACAAACACACATCCTTTGTAGTAAGCAGACGAGCTGCATTTAGCTTGTATCACTGCTTTCATGAAGCACAAAAGATATAAAAAGGTTCAATCGTAAAACGTGGAACACCGAAGTGTTGCTAGGAAGGTTACGGAGAAGTTCAATTAAAAAGTTACAAGACGTTTGTAACGGATAACGAGAGAACAAAGTCGGATAAGTCGTAACTTCTCGGTGGAGAATTGTGGCTAAGTTTCTTCTGAGAAACTAGCGTCGAGAACAGATGTCATGGAGAAGAGTATCCCGAGATTTCATCCTTCGCTACTATTTTTTGTAGGAAATTTACCCATACCTAGTTTAAAAACATTGAAACCTGCTTTGGCTACCATAACCCGTGAAACGGAACGTACAATATGCATAAGGACAAAATATATACCTCGAATTGTTGTGAATAATTAAAGAATTGCCGAGAGATCGTGATATTTTGTCATGTGGTCTTTCGTTCTTACTTACCTTATTCGATGGTATTCGTATTCCCAGCTGCTGGTAACTGTAACAGAAGACAAAAACAGGTAAAAATCTAAGACGTACCAGAATATTAGAGAAATATGGGCATGGTAAAACTAGGTAGGGACAAATGAACTCATCTAACCATCTAAAATCCGATCCGATCCCAACATCATAATAAGGCCCCCCAATGCGAAGGTAGCCCATCTCTGTTTAAAGTATAAACCAGCACTGTTATATATACCTATTGCTTTTGTTCCTTTCATAACTGCAAAACAAAAAACAAAGTGTACCTACCTACTGGAAACTGGAAGCATCCATACAATAACGTCTAAAGTTATGTAACCGTAAAATGTCATGAAAAGATTCTTTGAGAGCCAGATACTCTGTTTTGCTCTTTTAATTACATTACCCACTGTAGTCCTCCTGAAAATATTAAAACAAATGGAAAGGAATATGGCACGTTTAACACGTCTAGAAATCCTCTTCGAAAAAGAAATAAAGACATCAAACTGTAGGCAATAATACAAATAAAAGTCTGCTCAGTAGACTTTACTGCAACACAAACTAAATAACGTAATTAATCAGGATAATTTAAATTTACTTCAAAACTATGATTTGGAGTTTCCTATCGTAATGTCAGGGGTTCATACTTAGACATAACAAAAAAGACTTCTGGTGAACGTGCCGAACATGAAATAGCACCATTGCACGATCCAATGTGGCACGAGAACAATTTTGTAGGAAACTTCTTTGCCGACATAGAAAAAAACAGTGGTAAGTATATAGCATCTCTACAAGCATCTTTTGGCGCGTGGGTGACAGAGAAAGCGCCTTACAGTTTGTTTGGCGCGTGGGTGACAGAGACAGCACCTTACAGGTAAGGCAAACTGTAAGGCGCTGTCTCTGTCACCCCTAGCGCCAATAGATTCTACGATTTTAGGTATTAAATGTATGGAAAAAAACTATCACGCAGTGAGACAGAAGATAGTAGGTATTGTCCGTTACTCTTCTGCGGTTCTGAAAATCGTTTAAACGGTAGAAAAAAACGTTTTATATTTGGTTTCTGTCAAGAAAGTATGGTAACAAAGTTTACTTAAAATTTTGCTTTTGTTTTATTTCAATCATTCCATAAATAAAAAAGATTATGTAATTCATCGGTCATCAATAAAGAGTGTACTTAATAAAAATATAAATACCTATCCACACAAACAACAGAAACTGTAAATTCATGATGATAATGTTTAATACGGCAATCACTTGAAGTATGAACCTAATTAAAAAAATAGCACAGGCTCATATATATTATCTAATCATCCAGCTTAGTGGTAAGTTAATAAATATTACGATCTACGATCGTACTATCTTATTGTGACTTTTGGGGACCCGTACCAAAAGCATAAAATATTTAAACCTATAGTGCTCATTCATACTGACACGCGGGCGCGGTGGCGGTCACGAAATATCAAACATATGGAGTAATATCCAAGTGTTCACACTGGAATCGCACGTGCGGTCTAAGTAGCGGGCAAGCTCGCGACCGACTACGCGCTCGGCTTACTACGAAAAACTAACACAAAATCACTATTGTGGTACGAAATTCAAAGTACGAATGTCGAAGTAATGTATGTCAACGTTCGTTTTTCGTAGTAGGCCTCCTGAATTCTCGCGCAAACGCCTGGCGGTCAATGTGAACACGAATTCGCCACGTCCACCGCGCGCTCGCCCGCCAGTGCGCCCGCGTGTTCAGTATGAACAAGCACATAGAAATGTCTCCGAACTCCGAAGCCATCCATCTGCCCTTCAGTCTGTCTCTGTCTGTCTCTCAGGGTTCTATCTCTCTCTTTAACAAAAATAGGCCGAAACCTGAATTTTTTAAAGAATTCGTATAACTGAGAACAGCAAAATATTAAAAACGGAAAAGTTGACCCCAAAGGGAGCTTATTATTTATAAAAAAATATTATAAAATGTATATTTTTTAAATAAATTAGGTTGGGTTGAATACGACTGATGTAGAAAGTTGATAAATAGAAAGATAGGTTAAACAAATTGTTTCATTGTAGGTACTCAAAAGCTGGTAAACTTTATTTTCTCGTCCATTAAGCATGTTATTAGAGTTATTATCGGTCAGTGATACGGAATCCTACATGTTAGAGTCCGACTTGCACTTAACCCGTTTTTTATTTTATTTGGTTCTGATAAGTCGAAGGTGTGGCAGTAGTAGGAAGTAATGTAGGGTCAGTAAACAATTTCGTTTTTATTAGCCCTTACTTATCGTGAGTCGTGACTTAACATTTTCATTGGGCCGTTCACGCGACTTTTTTTCGTTGTCCTTAAAACCTCCATTGCATCTTTGTTGTACAAATAAGCTTCCCAATATTTTCTTGTATTATATTAAGAGTTAGAACTGCAATAAATATTGCAACGGAGTAAGGTACACGAGAGGTCTTCTAAATTATTTACTTACACTTGCAGCCTAGTTTGGTTTAGGATAAAGCGCTTATGGATCTTATAGTTTGCACAGTAAGTTCAGATTCGCTCAACAATGGCGAGATACAGCGATCTGCAACATTCTGTCAGATGCGATAAGAACAACATTTACGGTCAAGTTTACAGAAGTAAAAGATGTTACGGCGGTCTTGAAATATTTACGTATATATTATACTGATGCTGAGTTTATTCTTCCTTACAACTTTAGCAAAGTGAAGATAACATAGGTACAGATGTTCCTTAACATCATACATGGCTACAAGCCATTAATGGCCCACTACTGAGCACGGGTCTCTCTTCATTACTGCATTTACTGTGGAGGCTTAGAGCATACTCCACCACGCTGCTCCAGTGCAGATTGGTGGAGGGTTTAGTGGCCAACCCAGTATCGGAAGTTTTCAAGCCGCCCGAAAGCCTTCCGACATGGCTTAACGGCTGCTATCTATCGATAACAACCAGGAACGACAGCTTTACGTGCCCTCAGAAGCACGGAAGTACTCCAGAAATTTTGCCACTAGCGGTCACCAACCCAACTACCGACCGCGCACGCAGTTGCCGCAAGCCGCCTGCCCGGCTATGAGCGCTTCCTCATCAACATCATACGTATGAGAATGTAGGTATATTCAATTAGTTGATTAATTTATGGGTAGTGTAAAGTGATTTCGAGGTACGCGCGCTTTGATGTGCGACCAAAAACCGTCACCACTTTAACAGTTTGTAAAAACCACGAATGTGTCTAACTTCGCATAATCATTGCGAAGGTCATCCTACATCTGTGGGTTCGCAAATTGGGGCGACATTGAATGAAACGTTATCCACTAATGATAAGATAGAAGAAAAAAGGTAATATCATTGCTGTTCGCGATTCAATTGTAGAATTGATAATCAGGAAACAACAACTTTAAACATTAAAAATTTAAAACCATTTTACAACTTTAGAAAATGAGTGGGCAGTGGAATGCAATGGACATGACATTTCTGATTACTGGTGGAGCGTCCGGCTTAGGGGCTCTATATGCTGAGGAGTTTCTTAAACAAGGCGCTAAGGTGAGTTGAGTAGCAGAACATAATATAGATACATAAATATTAACACAACACACAGGCCCTACTCCTTATTGAATAAAACAAATATTTACACGCCATATCTGGCAAAAACAAGGAGATAATATTTGACATAATTTATTCGTTCTCTTCTTGCGTAATAAACATTTTATTTTCAATGCATACAGAGGGTTGCCATTTTGGACGTAGCGGTAAATAAAGGCCAAGAGTTGGCAGCCAAACTGACCTTATCTGAAGTTATCTGACCTGAAGTTATCCGGATAAAATCACTTTCTATAAATGTGATGTGGGCGACGAAACACAATTGAACGACGTATTTAACCAAGTGGTGACCGAATTTGGCCAAGTCGACGTGATCATTAACAACGCTGGGATTATGATCGACACACCGAGCGCCTGGAGGCAAGCGTGTAATGTTAACTGGGTAAGAAACAATAAATGTTTTCGAAATGATCTTTTTTATCCGCACAAAGAGTAAAAATATTAACGTGAAGGTTGCATTGAGCCTGTAAAATTTTTAATCGATTTCAAAAGGAGGAAGCTCTCAATTCCATCTGAGCGCTAATGTATTGGGTGTAGGTACTCGTACCTTCACTTTACCTGATGTTTATTAGGTATAATCAGATCATAATTTAAAAAGCTGTGTCGGTTTAAATAATGACTCCTAACAACTTTCGAACGCGTTATCGTAGTCTCATGTTATGCTTTTAAAGATAAATGGGCAATGGGGATACTTTAGTGCGTTTTGAAGTAGGCATAACATAATAATACCCCGCGCAATGTTTATCACTAGTAATCTACTGATAACATTGCACAAACAATAGGGTACTTTCGGTAGTGAAAAATAAACTTGATTTTCCTAATAAAAAGCAACAAAAAATATAATTCGGCAAAATAAACACGCTTTCTCGCCTTAAAATAAAATAAAATATTAATTCTTTTTTATTTCCGGAAAAACGCTGTCAGAACTTGTCAGCCATTTTGATGACGTAATAATGGCAAATTGTACAGTGCCACAAACTTATCTGACCTGGTGGCCAAAATTGGAACTAATGCAAATGTTGTCAGAAAAATACTAAGACAGTAGCGCCACCCTTACCGGGTCAAATAAGTTTGTGGCACTGTATGTATAGTAAACCCAACTTAAGACTGAAACGAAAGAGGCGCTGTTGGACGCATTTGACATTCATTTGACCAATCATTGCACACTAGTAACTGACAGATGAATGAACACAACGTACTTATGAATGACTTTTCGTTAGTTCCAATTTTTGCCATTTCAGAGTTAAGTTGGGCGGACTGTAAGACCGGCATTCATTCAAGTTGATAAGCACGAAACTGAACTGACAGTTTGGTTCTTGGAGGAATAGGTTTGCCTTCATGACGTCACACCAATTAGTCACTTGACATACCGATTAAAAATTTCGAATTTTAATATTGTTTATTAAAATAATTATGTGCTTTTATGACTCAAAATCAGAATATTAAAGTATATTTCTACATAAATTTTTGTTTTTATCAAATTTCATAGTTTATTTTTCATTACGGAAAGTACCCTATTATTGCATTATATAGATAGCTACCTACTTTTTAATTGGTTATTTCTACCGAAAAAATTAAGAAAACCGATATTAGGTCCCCACCAATCTGCACTGAGCAAAGTGGTCAAGAGACCCATGCTCAGCTGATCAGTAGTGGACTAGGGCTATCAATGGATTGAAGCAATTTCTTGTTATCCATTTATTATAACTAGCATCAAGTCAGTTTTCCGTATTAATTATTATAATAAACCTAAAGGATTAATAAATAACCTCAAAGAGCCAACAGGAATATGCGCGAGATACGCTTACCTATTGCTGTAATAACTTATGTACTATAAAAAAAGGGAAATAATACGACTATTTTTACTTTAGGATTTTATAATTTTCTGCTCAATGACAATACATCGAATAGAATACCAAATCAAATTCGTCAACGTCACGTCTTTCTTTTTCAAATAACATCAGTTCATGCAAAAAGTATCGTCAATGGCTACAGATAAGGCTAAGATTATGGCTTTGGCTTATATTGACACCTTCCGCTCCACCGTCTGGCTGTGACGGCTGCCTGGCTGTGGCTGGAGGGAATCATCAATATGGCGGGCGGTGGCTTTGGCTCTGACTAAGGCTAAGGCTACGTGATGCGTTGGCAGGCGGCTCCTTTAGGCACAATTTAGCTGGCGGTGCATCAGCTTACGTCACGTCCGTTACAATCGGCCGTCCTGCAACAATTGCGTCCCGCAATTGGAACGCACACAAAGTGTGATTAATTTAACAAAATCAACAACAACTTGTACTTGTACTTGCACAGCATGATGACAGCGACATGAAATGGCATACATCACCTTTTGTGCTGAGATATACTCCTCCACGTAATGGTCATTTTTATAAAACTGATAAGCATTCACTGATGTCTCTTTACATCTTGACAAGGCTCTTCTCTCCATTCAGACTGGTTATGGATTCGTATTGAGGGCTTTCACAAATTTTATCTAACAGATTAGACAGTTCTTCCTTTTCAAGTAAATATGGCAATGTATCTTGAAAACTATTTTCCATATCGTAGTAATTAAGTATATCAGTTCGTCATTGGCATAAAATTTAACTCTGTTCAGCTGTTCCACGAGATCCATCTTCAACATTTCTCTACTAGCGGCAATACGCACTTGGAATTGAACATCGCCTGTAACAACAAAATACAAACGCGAGTACCTATCTCTCCACGATCGATCCTTCCAGACCTAACATGAGACATTTCCAAAAAGAAATCCTGTCTCTGCCCAATTTTATCAATGTTTGTTTCCAAAACATCAACGGCTTTCTCAAACTGTCATCTCCGTCCGACCCGATTTATATTTAGTTTCAAACTATCAAAATCTCCTCAACGAACTTTCAAATTTTGAATTCAATAAAATTTTAATCTCGAAGCCATGTATGTACCTACCTCAGATTATAGGTACCTACTGATATTATTTCTCCAGTTAATAATTTATTCTGTCTTAACCACATCCCTTAGTTATGTAGACGAAATGCAATCGAGTTTAATCTATTACCAAATCTCATTTATAGGTTCTCGTAATCTTTGATTATATACACGTCTAGATACCGCAATTCAAACAAAATGTCACTCAAAAAACGTCCTCAGTTTTCCGACATGTGTGAGTACCGCTCGTGTACTTATTGTAAGTGCACTGTCAAGATGTGCGTGTGTAAGGGATGCCTGCTTCAAATTGTTCACATACCTACTTTTTCCCTATGATCTTTGCAAATTAAGGTTGAACAGAATAGGTTAAAAAGTTATTGTTTTGTATTAGTCTTATATTTATTTTATTTTATGTAAATTAATAAAATTCTACAAAAAGTAGAAAAAATAATAAAGTAACACTGGTATTAAAAAATTAAAAAACATGACAGGAATTGAAATTATTGTTTATTTCTATTTTATGGTGTAGCGCAACTCAGGACATCAGGAACTCAAGGACTTGTCGAAGAATACCAAAGGAAAAACATTAGGGTAAGTAAACCTTAGAATAATATTATAATTATTCTAAGGGGTAAACTAAATAATGTATGTACTCAAAATGACAGAAAATAATAAAAAGTAAATGGGAAAAAGGAAATAATAAGTAATTAGATTTCAACATTCATCTCTTTGTGTTTGTTTTTGGAACACTTTTATTGCTAGGCCACGATGACTGATCTCTAAATATGGTGACATCTTATTTGCAAATATTTTTCTATAATAAGTTTTAACAGGCTTTTTTGATGAAGTTGACAATAATCACCAATATTTTTAAAATAAGTAGGTATGACCGACAAACTGACTCATTATTTTAAGAGATATCAGTTCATAACCAGAGGACGATGTTGCATTGTTGCCATATCACCCACTTTTATAGTTCTTAATTACGTACTCAGAAGCCTCAGGTGCATTCGGTTTTACACTAGTAGCCGACGCCGACCAAAACATGCGAGTCGGGATAATGCTGCCTAAGGGCGCATTCAAGTAGAGAGACTGTCAGCCAGCTCCTGCTTATACAAGCTTGCTTTATGTGGAGGTTATCTCGACGGACCAGTACCGATAAGCGCTGGCAGATCAGCGTCGGTAACCAGCGTTCTACATGAATGCGCCCTAAGACGGAATGCATAATAAAGTCAATTTTTTGATGAAATAAATACTGTCGTGTTTAAATAAACATAACTTAATATATTAATATAAATAAACTTTACCTAATTAGTATTAACATACACTGACAAACAGTAGCATACACTGACGTTTAGATAGATTGGAAATGCGAAAGAGCAAAACATATTTATGATACGCGTATGGCAGAGCGAGATAGATAGACGAAACCAATTTTTAGACGGCATAGTGGGCTTAGCGGGCACTTGTCAAAAATTGTTCCTCAATTTTCTCAAAATACTTAATTTAGTTTTTACATTTCTGTGTGGAGTAATGTCCTTTGTAGTCTTAATTAGTGATGGTTACTTGTGCGGTACCTGGATGTGACTCCTCTAGATATAAAAACCACCAGGAAGGCGTCGCGCTCGGCAGTGACGTTTCGTCCAAGTGATACAATTGCCGATCTTTAGTTATATAATAAATCTATGGTATTAACTTATTAGGTTAACTTTATTTACAGGATTTTATAATTTAATACTTATTTGTAATTTAAGTATCTCCCGTAAATTCGGCGAATCCCCTAGTAATAAACAGGCAACACTCGCTAATCAGAATATAACGAAATAAAAAATCATGTTTTCTTTAAACTTTGTGATTTATTTAAAAAGCTTACTTATGAAGAGTAATCTTTTTGTTATTACAAGGTTTTTCCACATAATTGCGAAACAATTTCATTGCACAAACCGGCATAATTTATGTTTTTTCGGGAGCACTTTGTCGCTAAGCAACACAAATGACACTGACCTACGTGTCAAGCAAGTCTAACAAATTTGTTGGACTTTATAGGAGCCGTTCGGTAGAGCCGATTGCGGAATCTAGACCGTGTATATAATCAAAGCTCGTAATATCTTATCTGGCTAAACATTAAAGTAAAAACAATACAGAGGTCACCTAATGTCCAGAAGCGCTGATCCACATCCAAAGTCCACATCCAAAGCATTACAAGTCCACGTCCAAGTCTCCCCTTCTTTAATACTTTTATCGCGCTCGATTTCGACCATTGCTTTTTATTCTCTCCAGTCTTAGGACGTAGGTATTATGTTTTTTAACATTATTATCCACTTCTGAATATAAAAAAAGGGAAATAATACGACTATTTTTACTTTAGGATTTTATAATTTTCTGCTCAATGACAATACATCGAATAGAATACCAAATCAAATTCGTCAACGTCACGTCTTTCTTTTTCAAATAACATCAGTTCATGCAAAAAGTATCGTCAATGGCTACAGATAAGGCTAAGATTATGGCTTTGGCTTATATTGACACCTTCCGCTCCACCGTCTGGCTGTGACGGCTGCCTGGCTGTGGCTGGAGGGAATCATCAATATGGCGGGCGGTGGCTTTGGCTCTGACTAAGGCTAAGGCTACGTGATGCGTTGGCAGGCGGCTCCTTTAGGCACAATTTAGCTGGCGGTGCATCAGCTTACGTCACGTCCGTTACAGTACCTAATAAGGTTATTGAACAAACACACGAACTTTTTTACCAAACAATAATACTGATATGAATAATATTACATTATTTCAGCAAGGTGTCGTCTCATTAACTTTGAAAGGTATGAACCACATGCGTAAAGACAAGGGTGGCGCCGGTGGCACCATCATCAACGTGTCTTCAGCTTTAGCAATACTGAAGCATGCTTTGTTACCAATATACGCCGGCTCTAAAATGGCTGTTCTTCACTTCAGTCAATGTATAGCGGTATGATATGAAAAACTATTTAAAATTTATTTATTTCTCATTTTTTACACAAATATATTTAAGGTTAAGTATAACAATAAGTAGTACATGAAACAGTTTGTACAAGAACACTAGATACCTACATATTTCTAATACTACGATACGTGGAATAGGAATTTCATCGTGTATAAAATCTACACCGACATACTTTTAACATTTTCAGATGGATCCTCTATACGACGTCACAGGCGTGAGGATATTGATATTTTGCTTGGACGCCACCAAAACAGATTTGCTAGTAGGTGTACAAAACAAGACCTGGGATAAGAAAGTAGGAGAATATTTTTCTGATTTCATTGCAAAATTGGAACAACAATCGTAAGAACTTCATTTACTATTACATTTTAAAGGTTTAGAGCAATCATATTTTTAAAATATGTACGAGATTTTCATAAATTTCCAGGGCAGAATCTGCGATCAATGCCTTGGTGAAAATGTTCAAGGAAGGAGCCCACGGTTCCATCTGGCTGTCCACTCAAGATAGACCGGCGAAAGACATCACACCAAACATTGATTCGGTTTTCAAAACCCTCCAGCCCTTGATGGAATAAAAACACCTACAAATATCATTGAAGATTATTTTAAACTAGTAAATCCGCCCTCGCTTCGCTTCGGGAAACCAGTCCCTTCAAAAATCTCTATAAATTTTAACAAATTATGTTATTCCAATGTCCAAGCTATATTACTGCAAAGTTTCATGAAAATCCGTTCAGTAGTTTTTGCGTGAAAGAGCAACAAACACACACACACACTCACTCACATACATCCTTACAAACTTTCGCATTTATAATATTAGTAGGATTATCACCGCCGACGAGTAAACGACTAACTATGGCGTAGGCAACTATTGACTATTGAAAATAAAGAATTTTAAGAGCAGTGAAACTGCTTTAACTTACTTTGAAAATTGCAAGCGAAACACTTCAATTCATTTGATAGTTGACTTTTTGACGACTGTTAAAGTTAAAATACTACTGAGGGCTGCATTCAAATTACATTTGCAAAACTAATTCTTTAATTGGAACGAGGTATTTTTTAAAATAATGAAGTTTCTTTCGCCATTTTGACTCCCTAATCACAATGCACCTATTTGAATAAATACCAGTGGTCACAAATTATGTTCATAAGTGATAATTAATATGAATTAAATGATATTATGTAATGTAGAATCTAAGTATACTTACCTATGTATATCTATAATTTTATTAGACCTATATTCCTACCTATGTACATCTAGGAATTTAGGTCTTGTGATGATTATTTTATATAAATAAATAACGCTACACACTCAAAGCCCCACACTAGGATTCCCTGTGTCATAGGTGCCTTGGACAACACACAAGATAAGGACACACACCCAGACCGAGAAAGGAAATTCAAATTCATCATTCGAATCGCCGCCTCGCTGGGAATCGAACACAGCACCCTCGGAACAGCGATCCGACCTGTTAACCATTGCGCCATTCGGGTCGTCAAATTATATCATTATTATCTAATCATTATTCAGTGCGCTACGAATAGGTAAAATATTCATATTTGATATTTGTTACACTTTTCATTTTCACACTGTTTTATTCTTAAAAATTATGACACAAAATAATAGTACGTCACAGGTGTACCTCTTAACCGAACGAAACATCTCAACGACACCCCAGACTATTCCAATGTGAATTCTAAAATGGACTGTTTCAGAAAGACGCAAGGTGGTTTTCGCAATATCATTGCTGCTTAGATCAATAAACACGAAAACAGACCCAAGTCCAGTAAAGTTTGGGTGGCAAGAGGTCGTAAGAAGAATATTAGTCGAGTAATAGGATATTTGATAATACACGTCAACCAGAATTTCCCAACCCACGGTGAAGGAAATGTGCCTTGAATATAAATATTTTCATTAGGCGTTATGTCATAGCGAACTTTGTTTGAAAATTACTAAATTGGGGATGTATTTCATGACCGAAGTAAAAGTAGTTCGGAATGCCTCTTGAATAATAATCGTTCCAATGATTACATTTTTCATCAGCAAGATTAGGTACTGGCCTATAGCTAAGTAGGTATGTACTTAAAAGTACATATAATGTCGTATTATGATGATCCATTTCAGGATTCTCAACCTAGTGTTAAGTCCCGTAGTGAGACCAAGGTGAGACGTGTTTTGATTTCTGAGCCTACATTGTAGGCTACAATACTACAATAATACTACTTTGTCACACCTCAGGTAACAGAGCACAGATTTTAATGTCATGTTTTTAATAGATTGACTTAAAACCATATGAAAACACGAACAAATAGCACTTGCACAATTAAGCGCCAACGTCGGCAATTAAATTTGCATCAAGTGCTCTGACGACGGCGTCGCCCACTGTCGCTGAGTTAATGGAAGCGTCACGCTCACGACCAGTTTCAGACATTAATTTCATGTTACAAATAAAGTTGCAAACATATTTTTTCATGAGCGAATGAGTATGCAGTTTAAGCGATCTTTGTGCGTTTTCTAGAAAAGTTTCACTCAAAGGCGGAACTTGGTCTAAAATAGTAGTCTACATTTCCAGGCGTCCATTTGTATTATTAACATCACGATGAACACCCTTCAACATCACATATTAAAAATATTGTCGAATCTAACTAGCAACACCATTATGAAAACGCTCTTTGCTCTTGGCTCAATAAATGGGATTAACGGAGAGACCCGGACAGGAGTGGAAGTTTCAGAGTTCTCTCCTTCATAGCTGCTTCCTTGCTAAAAATTATTCAAAACTTTCAGAGATTTCATAATGACCTTAAAACTATAATATTTGAGCTGGACAGTTATTCAACCATGTCACTCTAGCAATGAGCACCAGAAGATATCCTAATTTTTCTATGTTATAAGCCATTAAGGAGCAGACGAGCAAACTGAAGGTAGGTAAGTGAACACGATCACCCATGGACATCAGTAACACAAAAGGCATTACTGGCTGCCAGCCAGAAGACGATAAGTGTATTGGTGGCTGCCTCTAGCAAGAGGATGATGGTAGCTGACCAGGGACTTACAGATGCCTAAATGCCTTTCCACCAAAGATAACCTAAGCTTCGACGCTAGAAAGGATACGTTTGACATCCACACATGATATTCATTGGTCCGTCTTACTGCTTGCGTGTCCGAGGTGGTAAGGCGAGCCAATAAATTTAATAAGCGAACGTCAAACGCATCCTGAGCAACGTAGTTCAGCTTAGCTCTGGTGAAAAGGCACATTACCAACAAGTTGAAGCTGGTTCTGTCGCCGTTTGCTGCCCTAGTATAGCCAAATAGTGTTTAACCAACTCAATAAGTATTTTGACAAGTATGCTACGAATACTAAGTGACGTAAGATACCGCTTACAAGATTATAGCAACTTGGCACTCCAAGAATATGGGAGTAACGACGTAATACAATTTCAGTTTTATTTACTTGTTATAGCCACTATCTATTGGCCTGAAGTCTTGATGAAGGTCATGGAAACTGAGCCGGGCGCCGGGTGTTGTGCAACCGTTGCGTATCGTTGGATTACTGCGGTAAACCACTTCTTACTCTTAAGAGCTTAAGCCTTTATTCCAAGGTTAACGCCGCATGGTTTATATGCGTACACACGTAAAGTAGACCTAACATGCTTGCGAAGACTTTTCTCCCAGCCTCTTTTCACTATGACCAAAAAATTGTTCATTCATTCATCCAATTATTTACAGCAAACAACGCCTACCTCTACGTCATATAGCTACAATTATTGTATACCGATCCAACAATGTACATATCTATACGTTTTAAATAATAACCTGCTACTCTAAAATTACTATCTAATTATCTTATATAAAGTACCTACACGTCACGTACTTTTTGCACGAAAAATTTGTGAGCAGGTACCTACATTAGCCTTCGTGCAATGGAATTCAACTGTATTATAGCTACTGTAGTTTGATGAAACCGCTCCTGAAGTAAAGAAAACTTTTCATCACGTCCATTATGTACACTCTTTCTATTTATTTATGGCATGGCTACAGCGCCCCCTATTAGATCCTGCGGTAGCTGCCGACGATAAATAAATTAAATAAACGGATGAAATTTGGCAAGAAGTTTAGGTGACATCAGCTTAACAGGGGTTTTTAATTGTCCACTCATAAGGAATTTAAATAACTTTTAATAATAACTTTGAACTTTCGCCAATTTCCAAACAAATTTTGGTCAAAGAATAACAAAACACCTAATTCAGAGTTTTTAAAATATCTAAAAGATAAGAACTTAAAGGTACGATTTGTTTTATTAACAACAGGCAAGTTACTTAAGAACTACTTGTGATGACTACCCTATTCAATTAGAATCATCACACCAGTAACATTGATCACAACGACCGAATAACTGCTATGAGATAATATTATGTAATAAACAAGTAAAATAATAGAGAGCACTACAGATCAGTGACAACAATGAGGCGTGTTTGACGAAAGTCTCCGCCGCGAGAACAAAGACTGTGCGGCACCGCGTACCTGCCTGCGGACCTAGCTATACTTAGCTCTGTAACAACTTTACTACAGTCTACAATATCGACACAATAGCTCCTGCATTTTATGCCTCCCTGTCAGTTTTGTTGCGAAAGTCGGTACAGCGTTTAATCGATATTTTTAATTATAACGATCAGTTTCCAAGGATCAGTCAATATTAAAAGCGCTCAAGAATAAAAATATTTCTTTATTTTATTTAATTATTCTTCTAACGTTAAGTTTTACTCTCTATACTAAGAAAATAGCGACAACATTTTAACTACTTAAACTTAATATTGATAAATATCCAGGGAATTAATCTGTTTAAAAATGAACTCCCATTATTTTGATTCCAGAATATCCAAAGAAACACAAAATCAAATACTTTTTGTTCAACTAGAAATTCACACTACTACCATCAAAAATACTCCCCACAAATAGGACAGCAACTATTGAGCCCGGAGCCTAAATTGTATTATGGATGAGCCTTGCAGAGTGCATTCACCTGGCTGAATAGGAGGGTCGCGTGTGGCGCCAGGTTCGATAAACAATCGTTGTGTTGGGGAAGCCACACATTTCTAAACACAGGGACACAACTTTATTTTCATTGTCTGTTCAACAATCAATTCAAAATTTAAATCAAGAATAAAATAGCAAATTAACTTATAAAAAACATAATTTTTATTACAAGAACTGCAGCATAAACCAGAATACTTAGTTTTAATCTCATTCAAGACACCTGGGCCCCGATTCTGCTAATTTGTAAATGCTTCAATTGCAGCTCGATTGAATAATTTGACACATTTTTGACACTATCACCATCATCGGGGCCCTGTCTAATCACAATAATCACTAGCAATTGTATAATGAATAGTATGATATGAATGCTTGAAAATTACCAAAGATTTTAACACCCTAAATTTTGCTCACTGCTGGTTTTGTACATCTTGTACATGAGAGCCTTTGTGAGCTGTTTTATGCATGTTTAAAAATACAAGTACTTTCAAGACATTTAATAACAGTTGTTGTACTCAGTCTCTACTCATTAAACCTTGTCTTGATCTTGTTTGAGGTAATAAGAACAGCCAACACCTGGGTTAGCCAAAAACATTCTTATTATCTGCTTCAGGACATCATAGACTCCATGCATGCTTGATGAATAACTATAATCCATGTCCTGCAATAAACTATTGGGTTGAAAGCAGCTATATTTATAGTAAGAATAGAGAATGAAGAATTTAGTAGCATACATTAAAATTAAAAACATAAAAAATAAAATAATTTATCTCAAAGGTATCATATCTCAAAGAGTCTTCCAATCATCACTTGGCCAGCATGGTGGAATATGGCCTGTGTCCCTCACATTATGTAACAACACCAAAGACCAGCAATGGGGAGACAGTTATGCATTACAATAATGACGAAAACTTCTGATACACAAGCTGTTATTTTATTCAGGTCTTGTAATGGCCAGCATCTGGAATATCAATTTCTTTTAAGGCAAACAAAAACGTAAGGTAAATAAAATCTTTTAATAAAAAAGAGATTCAATATATTATCTTGTCCTTATTTTTTTGCAAGTACACATTCCACATAATAAATTGATTAATGGTTACCCTAATACAAAACCTGACCTATCTCAATAGCTGCCTTATTTCTTGCCATAATAATAGCTTGAACCTTAGTTAATGTGTGTTGCAATTATTTTATAGGGCTGCATTGTGCTAGGAATTTTCTAAAAATAGATTTTCTACTTCCAAATACAAATAAATTTTAATTGTAGCTGTTATATGTAATCAATAACTTTAACACTTGTATGTATATTTTATAGAAGTATAATTAGCAAGCTTATTGTTGTTATGTAGGAAAATAGATAAATACAGTTAAGATATCATATAAAAGTAGATAAACCCTGAAATAGCTAGTTTTGTATAGCCTTTAATAACATGGGCCAGACAAAAGTAGAAAACCTGGAGAAAACTTCATCATCATGGTCATCACAGCCCAGAACAGGCCTATTGCTTGGCTAACGAGTCTCCTTTCATAATGTCAGAGGTACCGGCCATAGTCCACCATGTTGGACAAGCATTGTTAAGCAAATGAGGTTAGGGGTTGAGGAAACTCGTGTCCCAAAATAATATGTAGTATGTAATATCTTTATACTTAAATGTAGTCAATTAAATAAATTCTTAGACTGTACTAAAATTTGGTAGATAATAAAGGGTTTAAAGTGGATATTCTCTCTACTGTTTTTATTTTAAGATGTATTCACAGAAATCTTACAGAACTTTAAGCAAATACAATAATAGATGAAGAAAAAGTGTGAAGAAAATAAAATATAATATTTTATTACATGTTCAAACTGATTTTTAGTTGTAACTAGACATCAGATTATTTGTCATTGATAGTGCATATTTCAGTAGTTAGCCGCTGCCGCTAAATGTATAAGCACATCATATTTCGCCTTTTTTTCTTGCATATTTTGGAATTTTGATAGTGGATATAATCCAATGTCTAATTATAACTTAGTATGTAACTGTAAGTATACCTATTGCATTTTTAATCTTTTTATTACTAACAGATTTAAGAATACCAACACTTCACATGAAAGGTTTCTTAAAGAACAATCCAAATATTTACACAGATATTATTTGATGTATTTCAATAGTTCAAGCTACAGTTAATAAGCAAATTTATTGGGTCTAAATATCAAAGATTTTGTAATTCATTTATGAATGTAACTTTACTATGGAATAAGTATTTCTACTCCACGAATAGCTTAATTACAACATTCGTTCAATCCATCTCTCGCCATTTTTATGTAAAACCATTGTAAAACATAAAGTTTTCGGTCAAACACATAAGTCTTGACCTATTAATTGACCTAATAATTTCAGTGTCTATTTATTGTACTAAATAAAAGATAGATATAAGATTTTCATTTAAATAAACATCTGAATCACTTAGGGATTCATAGGCTATTAGCAAACACCTCTTTCAGCCTGAAACCTGTGTTTGCTGAAAAATCAATAACAGTGACAAACAAAGATTCACTTCATTTGTATTTTAAGATGGAAGATAACAAATACACACTCACCAGTCTTCCAGAGGAGCGCAGGTACAAGAAGTCCGTAGCCTTCTCCTATTAGATTAAGTTTTTCTTTTAACTAATATTTATTTTTCCCTTCGAGCCACAACCAAAACACAAAATCACAAAAGATGAATAACTGTTAAATGTCATGATGACATTGATTAACTTAAATTTGCCTTGACAGCCAATTTTGACGTTAATGATTCATTTTACGCATGACATGAACCGTTGCACCTACATACTTATTTTCTTATCTTTCATATCTTTAAAAAATATCTTGTATCTTGTATTTTACAGAGGGAGTACATTTTCAATTAGATTAATATTATAAAAATATATATAAATAATACCGATATCACAGAAGTAATATCACAAAGATAACAAATATAACCGATATTAGTAAACAGTAATAACCGATACCTGTAATTTATTAAAACCGGTTAGAAATAATTTTCACAAAAAATGTGTAGACCAGTGAATAATAAATAATAATTTGCACTATAACCGATACTACGATACGTTCAACTTTCGACGCTGGGTGAAAAATTGTTATGTGGAATCAGAAAAAAGCAGGTTCTTCTACCTCAATTGATGTGTTAGGCCCATGGTTAGGCCATAAAAATGACTGTAAAATATATTTTTCTAGGTATATCAGCCAATGTGAACAAAAAAAAATCTTACATATCCCACATAACTATCAAAAAATTACAAAATGCTCATACTAATTTATGAAACACATATTAATAAGTAGGTGTAGTTTGGAGTAGGATAGGAGTGGAGTAGGAGGTTTAGTTAATAAAATATATAAATAAATAAAACCAGGTACAATAGGTGCTCTATATATTTTTTTAAATTACAGGCCACTGGTTTTTTAATCTTAATGATATTCAAATATTTATGCCATTTAGCTCAATGGCAGTACAGCCAATTTTTGACTGTAGCAAACTAAGCTAATACAATATTTATTAACAAAAATGCGGGTATTAGTCTTGTTAAGGAACGAACAAGTTTTACTTCAAGGCATTTTCGTATCTGGCCGAAACATCCTTCCAGTTGGCAACATCGAAAATAGCTTTCACATAATCGGCCCGAACATTTTTGTATTGTAGGTAGTAAGCGTGTTCCCATACATCAATTCCAAACAATGGCACGAGACCTGAAAACAATGAATAATTTATTTTATTCATTTATGTAATACAAAACCTATAATCATTTTTAGAGGTCAACTACAAATATTCACTTAAAATAACTACAAAGAAATATACAATATTGCCAAGAATATTATGCATACCAGAGACTTCTAATTGTTGGAAGAGATCATGCAAAAATGTAACATACATAACATAATATGATGACTAATATTTTCCATACCAGGGTTCGAAGTCTGCTAAATTACATGCTAAATTTTGTTGCAGTTTTGTATTTTGACACATTTTATATACCAGTAAACTATTCTCATGAGACAACTGAAACATTTTTAATTAGCAGACTTAAATCCACACTTGTGTCTAGACCTCTAGACACCCAGACCAGACCAAACCAGATATAGCGCAACAATGGCAAAATAGTTTAGGCACAACAGCAAACACAAAATTCACTAAGCACTTTAAATAAAATGTGATGTAGGTAAAATGTATGATGAGGGAATGTGAGTGATTCTACATTCCAGGGTGTTCAGCTCCTGGATTATGTAAAACTGATAAGAAGTTTGCCAAATGATCACAATATAAATTTTATTTGTGAGCACTATGTCCCCATTACATATTTCTTCACAAAAATGGTATATTTATACATAAAGGCAAGCCTACCCTTGTCTATATCAAGAAGGTTCTTGGAATAAAAAAAAATAATAATTTTACCAGTGGTCGCTTGTAGTGGGTCTTGGTTCTGGCATGTAGCAATCTGTAATTTCTTCATCTGCTTGTTGTAGCCCAGCCAGCCCCAACCGGAGCCCTGCACACCCACGGAGGAAGCTGCCAGTTGGTTCTTCATGTTCTCCCATGATCCAAAATCACTATGATCAAAATTTAATTTATTATTCAGAGCAATCAAAAATATACTGTGGTCAAACTGAAGGTATATATTTAAAATATTTTTTTTATGAAATAGTTAATTAACTAAGTAATAAGACTAATAAGGGTAATAGAACTGAAGTTTTTTTGTAAGTAATGGATATATTTTAATAATTTTCTCCTAAGGCAAATCAAAATTACCATCTGCTTTGATTTTAGGATTGCATTTCAATATAAATTGCTACATTTCTGATTCTCAAAAACTCTAAAAATACAGATATGTAAAACTAAATATTTAAATTCTAATTATAATTAATTACTACTTGTGTACTACTTGTCATAATATTTATTTTATACAAGATATTATCACTATTGTTAACTGATTCTAAAATTATTACTAACAAAAATATAACTCAAAAAAAACAGATTAATCATAATCATATAGTTAATGTTCTTATAGAAAATAATCTTTAACAAGTGAACAAATTAAAATAATGCATGAAATAAAAATGTATGTATGATGCATGTATATTTACTTTTCAATCGCCTTGGTGAGTGCATCAGATGGCTTGCCACCATTGGGAGAGAGGTTTTGCCAAAAGATAGTGTGGTTGATGTGGCCACCCCCATTGAATTTGAGTGCTGGGGCCAAGTTGATAATAGTGTTGATGTCACCTGGAGGTAATATCATAAATATATATATTATTACATGCATACTAATAGAAATATAAGGCTCTTTGTCAGTCAAGACTAATTAATGTATATGTATTATATTAATTTCTTTATTTATGTTGGCAGTTTATTTTCTAATTAGGGAAGAACTAAAAAAATAGACTACAATTTTATTATCTGTTTGTTTCCATGTGGAAAGAAATCTGACATTTGTGATGTGCTTATTATTCTTTGAAAATAATTATTGGTAGTAATATTTGGATGTAAAGAAAATTTTTACTTTATTATCTACTTCTAGTAAGATACCAATAAGAAGTTAATAATTAAATTACCTATGCCAATTACAAACTATAATACATAAACATACTGCCTGCTATAAGAGATTACATGTGAAAAAATTAAAGTAACTTCTAAATGAGTAATCAACTTTACAACAGATACTTAGAAAGTACTACAATTAATTAGTTAATTTAACTACAAAAAAAATCACTTCTCAATAGCCTGTGAAAGTGAGCAGGAGGGCTGCGTTTGGCATGGGGAGAGGTTCAGCCAGAATATAGCATGGTTTACATGACCTCCGCCATTGAACTTGATTGCACTGAGCAGGGCCAACATTGTATTTGTATCTGCTGCTGTTGAGATTAATGACCAAGTCTTTATTCTTTTCATTATTAAAAGTTACAAAATACACAAAGTAAGTTATATCACTCAAATTATTCATGTACAAAGAAATATCTTAATTACATCGCCGAACAGTTTTTGATAACATATTTGTAAATATGATTTGTCTGAATGATGTCATAACTGCAGTATAAAGCCGCGTTTCCACTAGGCAACATTTGGCGCGCAACACGTGACGCTCAACATGTTCGGTAACGTTGCACAACAGCGCGCGACATTGCCAGCTCGCGCGCAACATGACGCGCGGCTTGTTGCTGTTGCTAGTAATATTAATTTGACTGTTTTTTTTTCGTTTAGCGAAGTTGATTATTTGAATAGAGCTTAATATTTAATGTATCAAATCTTTTATTTTACATGTACCTACTTACCCTTACATAATCTTTTAAACTGTGAATCAGTGCTCTGCAAACTTCTGGTACAATTTTACTAATTAATTGTCTTGATATTTTGAATGTTTAAGACAGTGAAGTATACGAATTTCCGATTGCCAAATATCGAATCAGCCAATCTGAGAGAAGCACTGGTTGCATTTTGTATCTTGCTTGGATATTATGGGTTAAATTTTTTGTAATAGTATCTCAAAATCTGTTTTGTTCATTCGGGTAAAATTCGTAAAAGATCCATCAACCACACGGAGATCACTGAATACATTTTCTTTATTTTGTAAATATTTTTTAACCCACCAACGTGGTTTATTTCTTTTCTTTTTTTTCGATAAAATTATATGTTGTCGACGAGTGACAAATGATGCGTAGACAGACAACGTTGTTAAACAAAAGTTCCACGCTGAATTTCAACATGTTGGACAACATGTTGCGCGTCATGTCGCGCGGCAAATGTTGCCTAGTGGAAACGCGGCTTAAGGTTGTAAGTAAGATAATAATTATAACCTTTGGCCTGGGCTTGTGCGAGCTTCTCTTCAGCGGCGTTCAAGTTATTGACGTACGTAGCATGGTGCTTGCTGTGGTGGAGGTTCATAATCTCCCGACTGATTACCGGCTCCAGCGCGCTATACTCATATGGGAGCTCGGGTAATGTGTGCTTCTGGCGGGAGGCGCCTACAACTCGACTAAACATGCGAATAATATGAGAAGAATTTTCGGATTAAAACTGGCATTCCAGTAAAAATTAAAACTTACATCAACGAGCCGACTCTGCGTGATGCGTACATCTTGATTTTGCGAGGTGCCGCGATTTGTAGAAAACTTTCTGCGCACCTGACCCTTGGCCCTGCCTAAAATTAATCGATATTTTAATGTAAATACTTTAATAAAAGATGTTTTACTATTATGCAACTGCGGCAGTCGTAGTATATATAATAAATTTTATTTAATTTATTATATCGACAATGACAATGACACTGTCAATCTCGAAAAGTCAAAATACCGGCCGGACAGACAGATAACAAATTGATGAATGACACGAAGGTAAGGTGGTATAGTAAACCCAACTTAAGACTGAAACGAAAGAGGCGCTGTCGGACGCATTAGATATTCATTTGACCAATCATTGCACACTAGTAACTGACAGATGAATGACCACAACGTACTTATGAATGAGTTTTCGTTAGTTCCAATTTTTACCATTTCAGAGATAAGTTGGGCGGACTGTAAGGGCTCCTAAGCTAAGTGTGTCCTAAGGGTGCGTTCCAATTAGCGAACACAACGCTCAAAACGACTCTTTCAAATGCTACGGCTCCATCTGTGTATGCGTTCATGTTATGCTACGGCTCCATCTGTGTAGGTATGCGACAATGTTAGTGTTATTGACGAACTACGTATAGCTTACGCACTAAGGACGCTTGGCTACATCTGCGTATTCAATCATTCAATTTTCAAATTTCGCGCTGTCCCATTCCCGCCTAAAACATAGTAGGCGTCTTCATCTTTAGCGCACTAAATTCGCCGCTAAAAACTCTTTGACGTGTCGAAAAAACGACACTCGAGTTAGCGCTTAACGTTTAATGCCATTAGTAATGCCACATGCAATTAGCGCGCTAACCCCTTGGCTACATCTGCGTAATGTCAAATTTAGACAATTTAGTGCACTAATTAACGCACGTTGAGCCGAAGAGTAAGGGCTACAATAGACGTCCGATTTTTCTCTCCGATAGTCTAATCAGACAAATTCAGACAATCGAATCGGACGTGTATTGGGAACGTGCGCGACGGTGGCGACGCGCAGCTTTGGCAACTTTTGCGGCAGCTGTCAAATAATAATAGGTAAACATTGTTAGTATTTTTGCAATTAAAAACCAAAATAAAGATTAAATGGTACTTGTTGACTTTATTTGAGTACAATTTATTCAATAGTGTATGTGTAAAATGGATATAATTATAAAAACCGGGTTCGAAAGTATTACACACAATATTAGTTTCCAACCACAAACGGTCATAAAATATGTTTTCTTTTAATATCAACTCAGAAAACACATTAGCCTGGCATCCTTTATCGGTTATTAGCTGTGGCTGTTCAATAAATTCGTCATCTACTTCTTTTATCACTTGTGTTGACGTAGTACACTTTGAGATTTGTGTGGTTCTTGGAGCTATGAAACGATCATATCTTGCTAATACCTGGGATTCATTAATCTTCTTCTTCCTGTATATTGTCGGGAATATTGTAGGAACATAACTAGGGCTTAATCGTTCCTCTGATTTTTTTCCTCCAATAAAATGTGCATTACAAATTTTGTCGTAAGGTTTCGGAGACCATGGTGTGGCATCATCACTAAAATTACAAAATAAAACATGTTAGTTGTCACTTAAAATATATAAACATCTAAACTGTTGCAGCAATGTTGTAATTTAAGATTAACACGGTTAAGTGTTAAGACACTTACTTCCTTCTTTTCACAGCAGCTATCCATTTTATTCGTTGTTCCAATTTATATGCCGCTTTTCGAAATGTTTAAAATTTGCAGGAGCTATTTCTGCCACTATTTTTGCATTGAACAACGCAACAATAGTCGTGACCCATTTTTTAGGTTTGATTTGTACTGAAATCCTTCTATTCTATTTTGACAGCCAATGAGCCGCAGAAGTTTCCATTTTTTGTCACGTTGTGCGCTGCGATCGTTTTGGTACACCTACCACCCGCTTTGCACATAGCGAATTGTATATTCGAACAAAATGTATCGCACGAATGCCTTCCGATTGTCTGATCAGACTATCGGAACCGACTATCGGAGAGAAAAATCGGACGTCTATTTGGTCCTTTATCGTCTGATCTAGTCTGTGGTTTGTTATGATCGGCGACGGGCGAACGTGTGATACTGCACGTGCGTCTTGCTTGTGTACGCACGCTGGTCACTGGTCATTCATTATTTCATTCTCCTGTTTCCTTCATTCGTTCGCCGCTTACAATTTCGGCCCGTCCGTCAGAATTCAGAAAATTGTTTGTATTGTGCATGGATTGTGTATTACATTATAACGCTGCGTTGAAGTTGATTTTTCGGCGTAATTATATGAAATTATGTGATAGTTTCCGCCGAAGATTTCTTTATTAGTTTTTTACATCGTTTGTGGTGAAAAAGTTTAGCCTACATGTAAAAATATAACCGGAGTTGTAATAAATTTTATGTAGACGTTGCTACATAGGTGGTGGTGTCGTGTCGTGGTAGTGCGTTTGTTTATTTATAGACTTCGCAATTTGCAGTCATGTTATTCCGGTGGCGCTAAAATGTCTCAAAGGGATACAGCTATTCATTTAGTGGCTGGAGGGTGAGGTTTTATAATGTACTTTTATGAATTAATTTTAGTACATACGCAGTTACTAATTCCGAAGCTCTATGTATATATTTGCATATAGTTAGGTGTTTATGCCAGCTTTTTCGTAATAGTAAGCAAGACAAGATCTAATTAAAGATCGTTCTCATTGCATAATAAAATAACTGTTTAATCATTTCAGTGCAAGGTGTTGTGCATCATGTTTGTTATTCATTATTTTAACTAAAACACAACTTAACTTTATAGTTTGTACTTAATGTCTAGGTTATTTTTGTGTAATCATTTTATGAACAATAAAGTCTAGAATTAAACAAGCCAAGAAATTAAGAGTAAATGGATAAGTTATAAAAAACAACATTCTCCTAAATTTCATTATTTATGGTCCATTAAAATTCTAATTTAACAGCCTGATGCAGCTAAATTTATCAGCAATGACATTATTTTCATTCATTGAGTCTTTTGTAGATGTAACTTTGTTTCATGAATTATTATAAATACAATTTAATACTTCATTGAAGGAAAAATCTTACTCTTTTATAGGTCCAATCAAACTTAACAAAACATTACCAGAGTTCTTTACTTGGCGTATTCATTTCTAATATTTTTTAATAATTCCAACAGTTTAAATTATGGGCCATGTGTTTTATGCCAGAATGTCATCAAACAACAAATGGGCAAAAAGTTGATAGCATTGTTATTTTATAGTAACACACCATTGCATTTTTTAAAGGAGTTGTTTCAAAATGTATGGAGCCCCGGCCACCACTTTGTACACCATACTAAAATATGGAGAATCGCAATTCAAACAGTTTTTAACTATCCAATCACTTCAAATTGGTTTAGTTTTTTGGTACAACACAAAAATATACAATTGAAATTGCAACACAAAAACAAAAATCCGTCATGGCGGTAAGCTGTCATCACATGTCAAGTTGGTTGATTTGACATTTCTGTCATATTAAAGTGACAGTAGACAGTTCGTGATCTGTGATCAATGACAAATTGGTAAGACGCCATGTTGAAACTTGATAAAATTAAATGATAGATACAATTTTTGTACCAGAAAAGTATGCATTTAGGTAATTTATCTTTATTTTTCCCGAATTCCGTGGATTTTTCTCGATTTTTCGAGGTACTGTACATATTGTGGGCCGGATTTGAAACATCTCCTTTATTGTAGGTATTATGTGAATGAAAATGTATATATGTATAAATGTAGTATGTGAATGAAATGTATAAATCTCTGTACACCTTTTGTGTAGGTATAAAGATTTAAAAAAGCACTACCCAATAATCACTAATATCAACTCTATTTCAATTTAATCTAAACAGTCGTTACAATTCAGTTGATAAAGAAAATATTTTATTGATTAGCTGTGCACTAGACATAATTATATTATAGACCATTTTTTGTGAGATTATATTTGAAAAAACAACTTGTAGTAGATATAAACCAACTAGCTGACCTGGCAGATGTTGCCCTGCAACATATATTATTATGTAGACACCCTCTTGTTGCTCCTTGGAAACTTGTTGCTCCACTCCTATTGGCCGTAGTGTGATGTTATATAGCCCATAGCCATCCTTGATAAATGCAATATTCAAAACAAAATTAAATTAAGGCGTTCAAACGAACAAACTCTTCTGCTTTCTATTATTAGTACCTATCCATACTAATATTATAAATGTGAGTGTGTTTGTTTGTTTGTTTGTTTGTGACTCTTTCACGTCGCAACATGGCTATTATATGGTATGGTTTATGTGTGTGGGGATAGTTAAGAGGGTGGAGAGTGACGTAGGCTACTTTTTACCGCGGAAAAACATCGCATTCCCATGGGAAGATCGATGTTTTGTTAGTTGCTAGATATTTAGTTCCGGATGTTGTTAATAGATGGCGTTAGTAAAATTCATTTGCAAGTTCTGAATCACTCTATCAAATACTACATGTAATTTACTTATGTTATAGGCAAATGTTATATCTGATGTTATATATTAATAGGCTACTGTTTAGCCGAGATTCCTACGGGAACGGGACCTACGCGACTGTTACTTACGGGTCCCGAAGCGAAGCGCGGGCGGTTCTCTAGTAGATTTATAATCCCAAAACAAGTAGGGCTGAAGCAATTATTTGTAAGATATCTTGTCTATTGAAATTATATACTCTGAAATGGAATTTGAAATAAATAAAAAATAGGTTACCAATTCAAAACCATAACTTCATGTTTATGCATTTTTTAATATGTTATACATACATACATATATTTACTATACTATGTTAATATAGTGTGCATATCTTAGATTCCCTATAAAAAGTATTGCACACAATTTACAGACAATATATTGCCATTCAATATTTTCACAATGTAAAATATAATTGTCTATATATATATAACTCTTGTGTTACTGATTGACTGACGGACAGACAATGTACAGCCGAAACTACTGAACGGAAGAAGCTGAAATTTGACATGTATGTTCCTTGGGGAGTGTAGGGGAGCACAAAGAGAGGATATTTGGAAATTCCACGGGGGTGAAATAGGTTGGTGAAGTTTAAATAAAAGTGAAGCCTGCGTGCGAAAGCTAGTTTGAAATAATATTGTGTAAATTATTTGTAATACATAATTGCATTTTTATAAAACTAATGGTTCCTCTAAATAATTCATAATTCATAATGCTTTATAATTTTATTGATCTTGTTGCTAACATGTCAGTTTTTGTTGTCAAATTGTTTACCTTCTTCACACAAATCACACTAATTTTGTAAAGCATTTGAAATGATTATTGGGAATATTCACATGGTTCACTTTGGATACTAGCTGAATGAATGAGTGTTTTATTTTTTACAATGAATGAAATCATATATTCATTTCAATGTACAAATACAATTTTTTTTTAATTTTTTTACAGTTATATTATATCAGATAAGTATAGATTTTATAATATTTTTACAAGTTTGTAATTGTAATTCCAACAGGCTGGCAGGAACAGCGGGAGCTGTTGTAACATGTCCGTTAGAAGTTGTGAAGACCCGTCTTCAGTCCTCCAAAGGTGTTGGTATACCACCAACACAGCCCCCATCATCTAGCACAGCCAACTCTAAGAGAGTATGTTCGAAAATTCCTAAGCATCAGGTAAGCCGATTCTACATTACATTTTCAATTTGAATGCAGCATTGTATATTTTAATTTTTTGTTTTATATGAAAAACATTAGAACTATGTGGATTATAATTTTGTTTGGGAAATAATTTTATTTTATTTTTTTTAATGTGACTCTTTATGTGTCGTATTTTTACTTCGGAACCAATATAAAAGTTTCAAGGTCACATACCATTTATCATGTGAAAATAAAAAAACCGGCCAAATGCGAGTCGGACTCGCGTACGAAGGGTTCCGTACCATTATGTATAAAAACGCCAAAAAAATCTGGTCTGTTGTATAAAAGCCTCACTTAAATATTTAACTGTTTTATTGTAGCCACATATTACGCCCAACGGCATCTCTTGGACCGAATGGTAACTAAACTTACGTCGAATGTATGGCCACCCACTTAAATATTTATTTTATTCTGTTTTATAGTATTTGTTGTTGTAGCGGCAACAGAAATACATCATCTGTGAAAATTTCAACTGTGTAACTATTACGGTTCATGAGATACAGCCTGGTGACAGACGGACGGACAGCGAAGTCTCAGTAATAGGGTCCCGTTTTACCCTTTGGGTACGGAACCCTAAAAATCTGAGACTTATTGAGGGATAATTATTACTTAAATTGAAGTATAAATTAAAGTAAGCAAATCGGGTTCAGTGTCTGATCAACAACAACATAATTATAATGATTGAATCACTCTTAAGTTAAGAATGGACATAAATCTCATATGCACATGTTATTACCTTACAATTTAAAATATTATCATGTTTATTCTTATTCGTACTATTTTTTAAATCACTTTATCTGAAACTTGGAACAAGAGTTATTTAAAAAATGTAACATTCTGTTACAAATATGTACTTACCTACAATGATAAATGAAAAGATTGCCCCCAATCGCTCTACTATCTATCGCTCTTACAATTTATTATCATGAATTTCTCATTGATAAAAATGTAAGCCTGTGTGCTACAGGGATTATGCTGTGTTGATAGTGTAGTTTATATTTGTGTAAGTTTTTACTTTTTATGTATAAAATGTGTTGCAAAATTTTAATGGGGTATGATAAAAATAAACATTAAAACGGTGTGTGATGGTGTAATGATTGCAAAAATAAATATAATTCTTTTTTTTTTTATAGCCTGAAGGGCTGACGTAAAAGCAGACGAGCCACCTGATGGTAAGTGGTCATCGTCGCCTATAGACACGAGCAACACCAGGGGAGTCACCAGTGCAACACCGGCCCTGAAGGAGAACTCTTTTTACACCTTTCTTGAAGAACCCCATGTCATAGCGCTCCGGGAATACCTCAGAAGGAAGCTCATTCCACATCTTGCATGTCCGCGGCAAAAACGATCGTGAAAAACGGACCGTAGTCGTTCGCCACGAGTCCAAGCGATGTGGATGGAACTTCAATCTTCGGCGAGTGGTGTGATGATGGAAGGGTGAAGTTGGCACCAAATCGAACAATTCCTCGGAGCACTCACCGTTGCAAAGCCGATAGAACACACAGAGGCATCCTATGTCTCTCCTCAGACTTAGGTGTTCTAACCTGTTAGTGACTCGTGGGTCGTTGACAATTCGAACCGCGCGCTTTTGTACGGCGTCAAATGGACTAAGCTGGTATTGTGGTGCCCCTGCCCAGAGATGAGAGCAGTACTCCATGTGAGGCCTGACCTGTGCTTTATAAAGCATCAGTAGGTCCCGCGCAGTGAAGTACTGCTTCGCCCGGTTTAGGACACCAAGCTTTCTGGAGGCCAATTTGGCCTTAGCTTCCAGATGACTCCGATACTGTACGTCGCTCGAAATGTCAACGCCCAGAATCCCAACACTTTTACCAACGGTGAGCGCGGTACCCTGGAATTGAAGCGCTATGACAAGTGGGGTTTTCTTAGCGGAAAACGCGCAAACTTGTGTCTTCGTGGGGTTGAACTCGACTAAATTAAGTCGACCCCATTCCGAGACTTGCTCCAGAGAGTTCTCTACTTCAGACACAAGTTTGATTCTGCTATCCTCCACTTGTGACCGAGAGGCATTTGCAGGGCCTGTATAATAGGCATCTCCCGTGCTGTCATCCGCATAGCAATGAATGCCGTTTGCACGCTCAAGCATATCATTGATATGCAGAATGAACAGAGTAGGAGACAGCACAGACCCTTGGGGAACAACAGCGTTTATGGGTTTCAAATCTGAGCAACAACCGTCGACAACGACCTTTATATGTCGCCCAGACAGAAAGCTGGCTACCCAACTGCATAACCTCTCAGGGAGACCGTAAGATGGTAACTTCGCGAGAAGAGCCCTGTGCCAGACCCGGTCGAAGGCCTTAGCGATATCTAGGCTGACTGCCAGTGCTTCCCCGTTGCTGTCTAGGGCCTGAGCCCACCGGTGCGTGAGATAAACTAAAAGATCGCCAGCTGAACGACCGTGACGGAAACCGTACTGTCGATCATTGATCAGCTGGCGATCTTCGAGATATCCTAGGAGCTGTGTGTTTATCACACGCTCCATCACCTTCGCAAGCAGGGAAGTTATCGCTATAGGCCTATAGTTGGCCGGGTCACTGAGATCGCCCTTTTTGGGGATGGGATGAACTAGGGCTACTTTCCACGAAGACGGTACTATGCCAGTGGTGTAGGATAGCGAGAATAAGCGCGTTAAGACGGGAGTCAACTCGGGAGCACACGTCTTTAGCACCACTGCAGGAATACCATCCGGCCCACTCGACTTCTTGGTGTCGAGGGACAGTAGAGCCCGCCTGACAGCCTTTTGAGTAAAAAGAATGTCATTCAGCGAGCTCTCACACCGCGAGATGTTAGGCGGTATGGCCCCCCCATCGTCAAGAGTCGAGTTGGCGGCAAAGAGGGTACCAAGGAGATCGGCTTTCCGCTTTGCCGTGTGGACAACGGATTTATCTGGTAAACGCAGTGGCGGAAGAGATGAACGATAGAAGTTGCCCTCGACAGCTTTGGCTAGCGACCAGAATTCTCGACTTCCAGAAGGATAGCCGACTAGTCGCTCGCCAATTCTGCCGATGAATTTGGCCTTCGCCCTGGACATTTGCTTCTTTGCCGACCGAGAGGCAGCGTTCAGCTTTTTCTTAAGTTCTGGGGCTGATGGATTATTCGAAGTGTACGCTGATGACCAGGCCTGGTAAGCAGCGTGCTTGCGGTTAGACGCCGCAGCACACGAACTGCTATAGCAGGGCTGGTTTTTACCACCGATGGATACGACAGAGTTAGGTATGAAACATTCCATACCCTGACGGATCACATCGGCTACTGAATCAGCGCACACGTTCGGGTCCCCTGATACGAAACAGAGCTGTCTCCACTGGTACGAACTAAGGAATTCCCTGAGTCCGTCCCAGTCTGCTGACTTATAGTGCCAGACTTGACGCGATCCAGCGGGCCGAGGGCCCTCATGGCGCGTCAAGGGCACAGTTGTCCGTACCAAGCAGTGGTCAGAAGAACCTAAAGGTGCCCCGACCACTACTCGGTAGTCAGATGGATGTGAAGTCAGCAGCAGGTCAAGCAGAGAAGCAGTATGGCTCTCAACATCAGGGACTCTGGTGAAGCCAGCAACAACCTGAGTGAGGCCGTAGGCCAGGGAGAAGTCGAAAGCAGTTCTCCCGGCGAAGTCGGTGATCCTGGACCCCAACCAATCAGAGTGGTGGGCGTTAAAGTCCCCCAAAATCACCAACTCCGCCGAAGGGTACTGCTCCAAAACTCTGTCGGCCGATCTCCGGACGTGCTCAAATAATCGAGTCGTCTCCGCGTCCCCGCTGTAGGACCTATATAGACACGCATAAACACGGGTATGGTTTTCCATGTCCACGCGCGTCCACAATACAGATAGGTCCTTGTCTTCAAGGCAGGTCAAACGGCAGCAACAGACATCATCACGAACGAACATACATACCCCAGCACGCGGCCTGAATGCGTGCTCTAGCCTGTAGCCGGGGTAACAAAGATAGGATGTGTCGGCCGGTGATGATATCTGTGTCTCCGTCAAAAAGAGCAAGGCCGGCTTTGCTGTCTCAAGATGGTAGTGGACAGCATTAAGGTTGCTGTGAATTCCCCTGATGTTGCACATGTCTACAGTAAGTGTGGTAGGGGTATCAGGGGTTGCCGCTGGGAAAAACCTCGTTCTTTGTTTCGACTTGCCCATAAGTAAGTGTAAAAATAGGAGAGGATAGGAAGGAAGTGCAGTGAACTATTGGAGACCCCCGGGGTGAGGTATGGACTCGTGACACCGTGCTATGGGGGGGGGGTATGTGAGTTGCTGGCGCGGCGGACGGAAGGGCCCCTGGTCCCCCCCGTGCGTGCACTCCGGGTACCACTCCGGTCTCTTACTCCGGCACGGAGTACACGCAACGGGATTATACACCGGATGATGGGAGCGCCTCCCAGGCCAGAGGTTACGAGTGTTGCCTGGGTTCGGGTCCCTGTACTGTCCGGCGGGCGGCCAGCGGCAAGCCGTTTCACCAGGTCTCCCTGTCCGCCGCGCCAACATGTCACGTCCGCTCGAGCAACAGAGCCTCAGGAGTCCATAAAAACCCGAGGATACAACCAACGATTCACCATACAGGGGAAAGGGAAAGGGTGGGGAAGAGGAGAGAACTGGCTCTCAAGCCACCAGCCGGAACACGACAGGTCGTTTGGCGGCTGACTCAAGCAGGAGGGTGGTAGCTAGCCAGCCGGGTTCGAGACCCTACCACCAGCCTAGAGTACCATCGGGATTGTGCTGGATGGTACAGAATCCAGCGACCTCTTAAGGAGGGACCGGGCGCCGTGACCTCGTCCGTTGTTCAGCAGGGTGCACCACAAGCAGGGGAGGACGACTTGGACTCAAGGATGGGAGGAGCCCCTTACACCCCTAAAATTCTGAATCTGGTTGGTTTCAAATTTTATGGAGAAATAAATATGACTGAATATTTTCTTTTAATAAATTTGTATTATTGTCAACTTATATGGCATTACTGGATATACTGTATACTGTATTTATTCATTTTGCAAAAATGAATGGATACTTACTTACATACACTGATACTGTTGACATATTTTTATCTAAAAAAAGTCTCTTGAATTACATTCTTTCACTACTTTAATCCTATTGCAATAAGTTATCTGTGTGATATCATGATATGGGACTATCAATATGTTATATCACCGATATAATTATTTATAACTCGCTGATTTTATCTGGCGTTAATTGCGTCTCAATTAAGAATGGCCGTTGTAGTAAAAACATTGTTTGCCAGTAGTCTGAAAATTACAGGCATGTAGTTACATACATACAAGTTATTTTTGTTCTATTGTGGTAATAAAGCCCCACTGTAATAGTTTTCTCATATTATTAATAATTATTATGACTTCTATGTACAGGGAGCCATCAGTTTAGATTTATTATAAGTATAGATCTATAGATGGACGCATCCACTTATAAATGTTAGTGAAAGGATGTTTTGTGAAGATAGCACAACTACTTGTGTGATAATATTCGTTGCGTTTCCGTTCTTATCATTGTAACAAACTTTTGCACAATATTATATACGTATATAATAATTATATATAATATACGTATATAAATATTATAAATCATAACACGAAATAAAATATATGTAGATATTCCTATACTTGACAGAATACAATGTTGTTGTAAAAAAGGCTGAAACTTTGAATGTATGAATTTTTGTTTATTTTATTGTCATTATTCATTTAGTCTTCTTATGTTCTTATGTACCTCACTAGGTACTGGTTTTCTTTTAAATTAATTCCTAATAAAATTGCCTTGCAACAAAATTTGCAGTAGGGTTCCCAGCTAACGTCAGGGTTTATTTGATTCAGTAAAATGAGATTTGCGGCTCTTGAATTTTTGAACACAGTACTTCAAGGATAGTGATCTCACGTGTTTTTAAGTTAATTGAACCGCGCAATAAGCGCTGAGTGCACACCCGTGAAACGTGATTTTGTATTGGGAACGTGCACGACGGTGGCAACGCGCAACTTTTTCGGCTACTGTCAAATATGACAAGTAAACATTGTTAGTATTTTTGCAATTAAAAACCAAAATAAACAGTAAATGATACTTGTTGACTTTATTTGAGTGCAATTTATTGAATAGTGTATGTGTACAATGGATATAATCATAAAAACCGCGTTCGAAAGTATTACACACAGCCGCAATAGTTTCCATTTTTTGTCACGTTGTGCGCTGCGATCGTTTTTGTACACCTGCCACCCGCTTTGCACATAGCGATATCTCAAATTTGAACAAGTTTCAACTGTTTGCACGATCCTTGTGGTATTATGGAGTTTCGCTCAGTATTATACTTATGTAACAAAAATACAATTCAGACTTATTTCGAGTATGAAGTTAAGCTCCTCCCATAGCTAATTAAATAATCGTGCTTCAAGGTTCTAGGTTAGGACACGAAAATCAACAAACTGCTGATGAAATCGGTACATAGCAACTTGGGGTATATTTCAGAATTTCCAAAAATCGTCCCACCGGTTACTAGATTACCTACTGAGTAGTACTGAGTAATTAATTATTTACTTATGCCTATTAATTTTTATACTCGTAATGAAACAGTTAATTGTAAATAGGTTCTAATAGTCGTGGTTTGAAGTTGAAACGTCTTTTGTGAGTTGTAAGTTGTAAACAATAAAAATCATCATAATTAGGCTTTTGGCTTACTTTTATTATCAAGACCGTACATTTTTGTTCGTAGGTTGCCGGCCGGCATCGCCGCATGCGCATTACTGACGATGATACTAAAAATAGCTTTCCTAATTGACAGCCCAAGTAAACGTCAACAGCAGACCAATGTACAAGAAAATATAACGTGCGTGAGACCTTGACGAATCGTTGCAATCTATAGAACTGTTCTAGTGCCTATTATGTCCTTTTCCTGTCTAGATAGATGTTTTCTTAAAGTGACTTGTAGTTCTGGATACTTGAATAGTCAACAAGTAATGAAATTGTAGATGGATTAGGGCCACCGTCAGCTCACGTTAATCTTCCTGTTTACTACCGACACGTCCAACTATACCGGGCCCCAAAGTATCTCAGAGGCCTTGAGTATTAAATCAATTGCAGACTATAAGGTTCACGGTTATAACAACATTCAATGCAATGTCAATGGGGTCATCTTGTCACCATAAACATAGGTGTGTACCTACCCAAGTACAGGATCGTACGAATTTCAATTAATTAATTAGTGGAAATGTTTCTAAATAATTTATTATGATCATTATTATTCATCATCCTCCTGCCCATTTCCCAATTGGGGGCTAGTCTTTTCTTCCCTATCAGCCGACACTTCTACCCCGACTCCTTTATCTTTCATATCATTTCCACACAATCGATCCATCTTTTTTTGGTCGTCCTCTTCCTCTTCGTCCATTCACATTCATTATTATTGTTTTAATGTAAAAAAACATACTTTATTTATTTGAAATCTATGCCTACTCAAGTGTTTTTCCAACTCGGCAAACGTTGATAAAATCTTACTAAATTATATGAAACTATTTATTTATATATTAAGTAGTATCGGCGGGTATTATTAATTAACGCAATTATAAAAATGATTTTAAGAATTATTGCCCATTTTTCGGTGCACTTGTTCGCGCGAATCTCAGAAACGGGTCGATAGCAATTTGTATTAGATTTCACTATTCTGGGTGTTCGGATCACTAGCGACGTAGCGACACATACACATACATAAATCATCTTCTAATATTGCAAAATGTAAAACAAATACCTAACCCTACTGCGCGTTGGGTAGTATAAGCATTCGACGCGCATAATTGCATTTGGAATTTATTTTTTATATCATTTCATACTTCATTGGATTGCATTATTACGTCATTGCATTCTTTTCCTGCATTTAGCTATTCGAATACATTAAAATGAGTACAATACGATAATTTATTTGAAGAACATGAAGGTATCATGGCGCTATGGACAATAACCGTGAGAAATATTTGAATGGCGTCCATTATGAATCAATTTGTTGTGCTTGAAATTCGATAAACAGATTTAAATATAGCTCTGCTTCCTCTGTTTGAACGCGTTTAACAAACATTAATACCTCGAGCACTACGCGCCTCACTTCAGATTCAGACAAAATACGAGTATGTAGTTTTGACAAATGTTGTTAACGACACCATATATCTATTGATTCATTTATAACAAATACTATCAAATAAAATTTGATAAAAAAGAGACGACCCCGTAGTCTAGTTCGAGGGGACTCGGGATTGATTCCCGGCTGAGGCAGACGTATGTGACAAATAAATAAAATTATTCTGGAATAATAATAGTGTATACGATTAAGAGTAATACGAATTTTGAATTCCAAAATCAATATGGAATCGATAGAGAGTTCAAACGAAACTCACATCGATATCAGAAAACCACCATTTGGCACAGGTTCAAATTACCTAGACGTCTTAGCACTAACCCGACAAAACATTGTTTTCACTCCGCATGAATGTATGTTACTATGCTTTATGTATTTTTACATTAGGAACATTTTTAATTTTAAAATGTATTTAAGTACGTTACAAGTTACAATTATCGTCAATCACGAAGCCATCAATGTTTTCGGTGGCGACTGTGGCGAGACATGTTAATGTTTTTGAGGAAAATGCTAGTAACGAAAGGATTTAGTATTTTTCATATAGATTTAGTACTTTTAATAACACCAATATGTATATGGATGGGCATATAGAATACAGCAAAGGGGACCTGGATAATTTTCAAATTTAACCATTATTCTGAGTTACCTGAGAAGGTGGATTGTAATAAGTCTTGAAAGAAATACTAGTAAGTATTATGAAGAAAACCAGACATGCATGTTTCCAGACATTAAATTAGCATGCGTTATGGGATCTTATTTAAAGACAGGTAAAGATTCATAGCTTTTTCGAGGAGTTAGATGGATCGCCTAAAATGATGACTAACTGTGAATCCTATGAGTCTATGACATTGACGCCGTAAAGGACTATTTATGAAACAATTTTTTTCTAGACCCAAATACCGAAATGTCCCCTGATCATTGTCTACATTGTACACCTGTTGTTTTAATCGTCGTTTCAATGAGATAAATATAACTACGAGTATATCTATATGGCCTCAGAATAGAAACATTGGAGTTGGTTCATTGACTTTTAAATAATTGATTCAAATCACATAATAAAGCGTTTGTTAGGAGAATGCGTAAGTTTCTATAATTATTATAATCTTTTACTTGAAACTGTTTTAGTTTACTTACACACGTGTTACATTATTCCGCTTGTTCGGACATCCTTGATGACTGCTATAAATAAAGAATTTCATAAATAAACATATTATACTAAAGACTAGTGAATACGTTTACAAAATAATATGTATTGAATAAATCGTGTCTGCACGAGGAATATGCATACTTTCCGCGAAACAAAGTAGCCGATGCGACTCTCCTGTCCCTCAACAACTCTATACATAAATGACGCATTATTTTACAAATGTCGCATGTATTCATGTTGTTTTAATACAGTCTTTCTCAAGTAGGCGATACCGCCCTGCTGTGGGCACTGAACTGAAGTCCTAAAGAGGGCGCTAAGTATCCAAAAAGTGTTTTTTTTTTTAAGTTTTGTAGATAAAAAAATTGGGAGAGGGGGCCCAAATTATGTGACATTCAAAGTGAGCGGTAGAAGAAATCAGTTTTGAGAACCTGTTTTCATACAAAGTCTATATTAGCATCTCCCTTAGGGGTGTAAGGGCGATGTTGCCAATTTAAAAATACGAAATGAAAATTTTGAACCGGAAAATTTCAGACTATAAAGGAAAGATATTTGAAATAGGCAAAAGCGTCATTTGAGCTTCTGATATTCAGTTAATTAGATTCGACGATATTGATTGACCCCGTTTCTTCCATGAAACAACCATGACTTAGATTGAATCGTCGTTGTTGTTTCTCTTATATGGATTCCTCGATGGAATGAGTATTAGTAACTCTTTTACAATTTTAATTTGAAGACTCGGTGAAAAAGTAGGTAATAAGAGGGTATGCCATCTTTTATTTTTATACAACGATACTTGTAATTCTTGAAAAAATTAATTGCGAACAATATACAATACAATAAACTTTATTGTATACTCATTAAAAACAATGACAATATTTATATAGATGTCAAGACTACTAATAATTCGACAAAAATACCTACATATCTAATTGTTCTGCTATGAAAAGGAGTGTCAAGTCAAGTAAGGTAAAGTTATTTTTATAAAAGACATAACTGTGGTTCCGAGATTTTGAATGATTTATTTTATCTTGGTCATATTGTCATTTAATAATATTGAGTCCTTACAACTCTCATTAGAGAACAGTGGTATATCGCAAACTAATGTCATTTGTAATGTGAAGCCGCAGCTGTGTTATTTTGTTTTGGCATACTTACCTCCGATACGAGCCAATTAATTCTGTCGCTATCAATATAATACCTATTTAGGTTTTGCATATCAACTAAAGTATGTGTTTGTAATTTTACTTCCCGTTCGCCAAATATTCTATTATTCTGACGTTGAGGCGCCGCCATTTCTCTATTCTCTATCAGATTTAAGCACTCTTCTATTATTGTCATCCTCTGTCTTTTTAGAGTATAAATGGTCGTTCCGAACTGCTTCCTTTCCGTTTTCACCTATCTGGTTGACAATCAAATTTACTTGGCAAAGTATCGGGTTTCATCCGAACTTGTGAAACAAATCCCATGATTATGATATTCCATATACTTAATTCTCCATACCGTTTGGCAACTGTTAACAAAATATTGGTCATAAGTTAAAAAGTCTTAGTGTAGATTATAGTAGAAGTTTTTTGTTACAATAAGGATTCTAACCTAATAAAAATGTGAATCTCAGTATTTCAATGTGAATCTCAGTAGTCAAACTGTGAAATTTGTTACTTTTAACGTAATAATATATTTAATTTACATAAAGGAAAAAAATTTAAACTTACATCGAAATGATCCTCACAAAAATACATTCTGGAATCGGAAGATACATTCACGTCCCGTCTTGCAAGTTGTAGCCACTTTTTACGCATTTGTTCCTTTCGAGGCACTTGTACAAATAGTTTATTTGGTGTTTTGATAGTTGAACTTTCACACTGAGGCACTATACAGTATTTATAATACTTGTGATCCATTTTGTTAAAGTAATTTGTAAAAACTTATCAAACACCCACTCAACTCAACGAAAGCGAAACTCTTTGTATTGCACCTCGTGACGTCACACGAGTCGCCATGACAGTTTGACGTGTTTTGTTGAGGTAATGTCAAATAGTTCATAAAAATATAAAATAAAATATGTTACAGGTTGTATTTAAATGAAATATTAATATTTTAGTTAAATTAGACCAAGGAACACTATGAATTAGTTTATCAAAATTAGTCAACTACCCTATTCTGTATGAACAGCTGTTGGTATTAGTTCCTTTATTGATGTCATAAGCATTGTCGATAAGTAATATTACATATAAAACGGGGCTATTGGGGCTATATTATATGTATATGGGGTCTCTTGTGTTTCCATTTCAAGGAAGTTTTTATATAATCCTGTATTCGTTTATCGGTTTTAGGTGTTTCATTTTTGTTTTGGTTTTATCTGTTAATAATTCACGATAATTTAAGAGCAGATGACCCTATGTCATGCACAATGAAACGTTACAAATTTAGCATATTTTGTTTTGATTTTACTTTTGTATAATAGAAAATGAATCATCATTGTTACACTCAATTAATATGTTATGCGCAGAAAGATCTCTACTATTACGTAGTATATTGTAGAATGTATAAATTATCAAAGACAATATGTAGTGCAGTGATTTGTTTTCTTATCTTAATCTCGTGTCATACTGTTCAACCTAATTTGATACAATGATGGATGTTGACGGATATTTCTGAGTGAGCTACATTTCTAAATGTGAGTAAGCTGAGCTGAATTGTTATCTAAAGCAAATATATCCTACATATTGATTCCAACGATATTTTTAAAGTAGCACGGTCAAGATTGTTATAGTTCATTTTATATCACTGCACTGCAGCCCGAATTCAAACGTCACTTATTTTTAGAGTTGTTTCCTAAGATTTATTCCTAAATCGAAATGTCTATAAACATCAATCAATATCTTATAAAAATTATAATAATAATATATGTTATACTCGTAAATGGTACGTGCTGTTGTTGAATCGAACTAAATTCGTATTCATTAAATTTCTGATACTCAAAAATGTTGAATTATGTATTCAGTTCTTACGAAGAAACAAAATTTGAACTTAATGAAATGAATGTAATAATCATTAATCACCTAGGATACCAGGATACATACACAAGTGCCCAGTAAAAAATCCTTGGTATGTTAATCATTGTGCAATAGCATGATGAAAATATTGACGCGCTAGTATTATGAAATACTATTGCAATTTTCTTCAGTTTTATTAAACAATGGACGATGATTGTGACAGACAAACATATCTATTAACTTTATTATTGTTAAACGGTAATTATTGTAGCAACTCTTACGTAATACGTGGCTGCAGAGCAAATGGAATGTTTATACAACATTGCTTTTTGTCTGTTAGCCTAATAGTAATAGGGACCTAACTGTCTTCTCATTTGGAAAAACATTGTGTAAGAGAAAGACAGCAACCAACAATTCGATCTATTTGTCCGGTTGGTTACACTTTTGTGTGTCTGTGACCGCATTGGAACGAGACTAACAAATACTAACTGAACTATTACGAACAACAATTAGCAGGGCTAACTATCCCCAACCCAGGTTACTCGATTACGTAACCAACTATTGTAATGTTATTAATATATTAATGAAACCCTCTGCTAACTAGGGATGTTACGGATGTGGAGTTTCGGATCTGGATACGGATACGGATATAGGAATAAAATTATATCGGTTTCGGATTCGGTTACGGATATTAATTATTTCGGATTATCCGTAAGTTTCGGATAGTTTCGGTTACGAATATTACATTAAAGTAAAAAAATAGTATGTAATAATTTGATTATATTTACTATCAAGTCTGGGTTATCATTTGGTAATACAATGAATAAGTCAGATAGGGGAAACTGAGAATTTTGGGACACTTAAAATTACAATGCTTTTTATAATGCTTTTAATAAGAAGAAGTTTATCATGATCAAAAAAATGTCCACATTAAACTTGATTTTGGACGCATTTTGCCCTTAATTATAACTTAATTTTGTACGCAGTACAAATCTTTTCCTTCACTTTATTGGTGAAATGAGTACTCAATATTAACTAATAAATTGACTAGGTTGTTAATGCGGTTTTTAATATTATTATTATTTAGGTGTCTGGGCATGGGGAACTAGTATTCCCATGAGGCCAATGCGAACATCTCTGTTAATGAGACCTACCTACCTACTATTTACATAGGGTGATACCAAAAATATTGATCTGACTCATTTACGACTAAAAATAACAAATATGCCATATTTACATGGCGCGTGAGTGGTGAAACAAAAACCTGTCGTAACGGGTTTTATTTAGACTCTGCCCTTATCCGAAATTATCCGAAACTTTTTTAGCGGATATGGTTACGGATATATTTTTATTTCGGATATCCGATAGATTCGGTTTCGGATATCCATAACATCCCTGCTACTAACTGCTAACGGTTACTGTTGTAGATAGTAGATACCTACCTAATGGGCGACAGTGGAAAGCGGGTGCTGCATGATCGTTTACTATCTTAAATCCCTAACAAAATCACAGCTGTTCTTTGTTTTGTTTTTAATTAATTGTTATGTCATATTGTGTATGGAAAATTCACTTTGGGACAGCTCTACCGAAGGCTTTCCAGCCTTTATAATTTGAACATAGGATCGCCATTGATCAAGCTGATCCAATGATCATCTTCTATGTCATTGACCTAGAAGATGATAGCTAAAACAGCTTGTAAAATCAGCAGGGAAGTCGTAACCCAATTTTGTTGAAACTTGTTGAAGAAAGATTTTTGTCAGCATGTCGAGGTGATGTATTTTTGATAACTGGCGAATAGTCCGCAATAGCCGAAGCTCATCAGTCTCACGTAGTCTCATTCAGTCCTAGTTACATAACCAATAAATCTGTAATTGATCGCTGTCTGGAAGTCTGGAAGATATAGGAAAAAACCTACCCCTAAGGTATTATTAACGCAATAGAATCTAAAACCATGCTTTTTAAAACTTTTGTCCATGGTTTGTACGCGCTTATCTTAGAAACGGCTAAACAGATTTGGTTGCGGTTTTCACTAATGTATTTTAGTGAGCTTCAATTGAGCTTCAACATGTAGTGTTGTTTGATTTCAATAAGTTCATAAATAAAATAAACAAAGTTATCTAAGTTTAGATAGTCATATCTAACAATTTTCGAATGTAGTTAATAATAATAATGTGGTTAATTTTTTGTTAAGGCACTAGTATCCCGAAGCCCGAAGCCAAGTGAGGGCGGGTTTACTTACAAAGTTAATAAGCGAGCGGCATTGGATGCTTATTGAAAATATTAAATAATTGAGGCTGGCGTGACCGGTAACTGAATGTCCACTTATGTTAACAGGAGATGTCGTTAGATGCAATTTCATAACTGGTGGCACACATCGACCTTGGTCAATGTCAATCAGGGATGGAAGTTGAACGCATTGGTTATAAATAAACATGCCACAACACAATACGTTTTCTTTTGATTGGCGCCCGAATGTGCTTCTCTGACGACGTCTGATTACTTTCACGCGTTAAGTTTTCATTAGGATGCTGTGTACTTTAGTACATAGTATCTCAATATTCTCAATGGTATTCAGTAGGTATTTGTTGATCGATTTCGGGAGAAAAAGCATCTAAAAATTACTGAAATTGTCGTTGATACTTTGATAAATTTAACGCAATCCGTAGAAATACGATTAATTTAATCTCTGTCCACCTACAATTTTTCCATACATCTTGGAACCTGGTAGTTACTCAGGATAGTTATTATACCGGAAATACATTTCCTTGTAATAATTTTAACCTTAATTTATTGCAGCGAAGCCTCAGGCAAAAACTTGATGAAATATTACGTTATTAAAGATTTTCCCAAAATGTTCTACAAATATCCTTTACTTTTATCACGGAATACGATTAGTTTATTTAAAATGGTTTTGTCAATTTCCTCTCCCTTTGCCTTATTTGTTTCCTTTTTTTAGTATTGAATTTATTTAGATATTTAGAAGGAGATTTTTCTTCTACGACGTCAGCAATATTCCAGTATAGTGTGGGTGTCGTTAGGTGACGTAAGGCCATAAATATTTTTTACTACACCAATTTTCATAAAACCAATGATACGATTTTGTAGCAATATTGTGTATTCGTTGATTATTTATAACGTACTAATATTATATTCATTGAGCTGTGGGTTCGTGAAGCATAAGATAATCTGAATGTCTGAATCTCCCCTACCATCTTACCACTACTTACTATTTCTCTAATGATTTAGAGAAGATAACTTCATTTTAATTATGGCTATCAATCTTCCGTTCCGTATACGTTGTTTAAAGAAAACAACTAGGAATCTTGTGAATATTATTTTTAACATCAAACCGAGCAAACATCACACAAACCAAGTGTGATAACAAATTTTGACGTATTTGTTTATGCTCATAATGCAATGAATTCATCTTAAATAATAATATAAACAAAGAGGAAAAATAACACGAATTTTCACGCATAGTTGGCCTGTTATTGTTGATGCTATAACTAGAGAATCGCGTGCAATCAACATTGCTTGGTTGGGAAAGTTAGCGTGACATTTATTTTTACACGGCCTACATTAGAGTCACTTGTGTGGACAAATGATGAAAGTTGAATATATCCCACTTTGCGCAAATCTAATTCAGATGACTACATTGACGATCCCATAGCTTAGTTGAAAGTTTGAAACTGACGCTGCCTTGCCTGCGAAACGTGGGTTCACTTGTTCGATAGCCGGCTGGGGATCGAATTGAAGTTACAGATGAAGTATAATATTTTATCTGATACAACATATTTAATTTTAGTATCGGGTAATGGATCTTCAAGATGCAAAATATCATAACTTTTAGTAACATAAGGATCTAATAGTTTGATGTTTTTATTGCTAGCAGTATTACTAATACCTAATTACATTTAACAAATAGCAAAATTGATGTAGATATTTCAAGAGGTTTCTTGTCATGAGTTATTTTGAACTCTAAATGAACTAAATTTTCCCCTACGATATTAATGTCATATACATTTAAATCTCCTCTAGTATACATACTTGAACAATTTGCGCACATAATTGTTCTCTTGTGTACGGATTTAGTTATCCACGGCCCACGGTTCAATAACGAGCAGGTATTAACTGCAAACGTTCCAACATTGTACGGTCACGCACTTGGCTACTTGTATTTGCTGGTTTGTTAGCATGTCGCGATGTGATTTGATTTGTTGATTGTAAACGGATCTATCCAATTATATCTTGTATTTTTACTTTATTGCTGTGGTAGAAGATATGTTGGTGTTTCACTTAGCGTTATGTAATTTGAAGGTTACCTTGCTACTAAATAAGCGTCCTATGAACAGCTCCTGTGCTACTTAATGTGTTCTTAATCCTCAACTTGTCTTAGACACTTTGGGTCATGGATGGGACTTTTATGAGCAAGTGTGATCACTTATAATTACATATTATCATGTGACTTGTCAATTTGTTTGTGGTTTGTTCAATAACTAATAGATAGTTTACCTACCTACTCTCAGGTCTGACTGCATACCTAATAGGTAATCTTATTCTTATGTTATCGTAGGACTCAAGTTAGATGCGATGAGGTGAGAACGCATTGCATCATTTATAAGGTAGTAAAATAGTCAGATGAATTATGCGAACTTAAATTTTTTATTGAAATTTTGCAGGTAAAGAAAGCGTCTTGTAAGTTTCTTTAGCAATTAAATGAATTTAGATGGTTTTCCTTCGCGTAGGTATTATAGGTATACATATGTCTACCATGTGAGGTTATTTCTATAATGTCATGTTTTTCAACCGAATCATTTTTATAAGCTCAATTAGAGTTCAACATTATAACCTAGCCTTGGAAAAATTGATCTATATTAGGTCTTATCAAGTTGAATGAGTCATTTCGTGGGAGCGAGTTATTGTCATCTGCTCCTCAATGTTATTAAAGGATTCCTACGTTTCAGTAGTTTTCCATTGTTTTCATATTCTTCTCGTGTGTAACGGAGGTAGATTGCACGGTATTATAATAATTAAAATGCGTCTATAAAATGCGCAGTGTTTATATAAAATGATTTATTATTATTAGATATAGATAGGCAACTGCAAATATTTTGTAGATAATGTACTAAGATAGATTTAGATTGATAGCCGTGAATATTTTGTTACGATATGTTTTTTTATGGAATTAAGATATTCCCAAGTGTCCTTCATGAAGTTTATTCAAAATATCTGTTCTTAGTGCCTTAGGAATAACGAGTCTATGATTCATGAATATTAATTTTTGATCAGTGGACAAATCTTGCCTAAATTTATAATAACATTTAAGAGCATCTGGAACATTTTTAATGTGAACAGGCCAACCCATTTCAATGTATTCTAACAGTTTACATAGTTCCACATCCTGTGATGTTTCTGAAATTAATTTATTTTTCTGTTCATCTGTACATTGTAAATGTGTGGCCAGTCCAATACAATGAATCACTTCATGCATGTATGACTTATCTTCTTCATAATCTTTTAAGTAAGAGCGTGATAACAAATCAGCAATATGCATTAACTTGCCCTTTAGATATTTAAATTGAATGTCATATTTAAGAAGCTTTAATTTGAGTCTCTGAAGTCTGACAGAGGGGATTTCATGTAAACCTCTTTTTAATATGGTCTCTAAAGGTTTGTGGTCATTTAATATTATACATTTTCTTCCATAAATGTAGTAATGGAACTTTTTAGTAGCCCACACTACACTAAGCAATTCTTTTTCAATTTGGGAAAAATTTTTTTCAGCCTCTGATAGACTTCGTGACGCAAATGTCACCGGTAGATTATTTTGCATTAGACAACATCCTAATCCATCTTTGCTCGCATCACACTGTATGGTTATTGGTAAGGAGCTATTGAAATTTTGCAAAACCGGAGCATTAGAAATGCATTTTTTGATTTTATTAAAACTACTTTCCTGTAAATCAGTCCACAGCCAGGTTACATCTTTTTTTAACAATATTTGTAAAGGGGCTACTATTTCAGCCAAATTACTAACAAACTTTCTTAAGTAATTAACCATTCCTAAAAATATTTGTAATTCCTTTTTATTAGTTGGACTCTTAATATTTAATATTGCTTTTATACGATCTGGATCAATTTTCATTCCTTCCTTGGAAAAGATATGACCAAAGAATTTTACCTCTTGTAATTTATACTGAAATTTTCGTTTGTTGAATCTCACATTATGTAGATGAGCCCGCTCAAAAACTTGTTTTAATATCTTATCATGCTCATCCTCATTCTGCGCACAAATTAACAAATCATCACAGTAAATGACAACACCCGGTATGTCTCCAAAGGTTTTTTCACTATACTTTTGAAATATTTCCGGTGCTACTGATAAGCCAAACGGTAATCTTAGGAATTTATAGCAACCTAAAGGGCTACTAAAAGTGCACAGGTCTGTGGAGTCTTCTGATAGACGTATGTTATAAAAGCCATCTGACAGATCGAGAACTGAGAATATTGATTTATTACTTAACTTAGCAATTAACTCTTCCAAGGTAGGAATAAGATGATACTCCCTAATTAATACATTATTAAGTTCTTTGGGATCTAAACAGATTCTTAAACTTCTATCAGCTTTTTCTATAATAACAAGGTTACTCACAAACGATTTTGGATGTACTACTTTCTCAATAATCTGGTGCTCCTCCAGCATCTTTAGTTTAGCCGCCAGACGATCCATTAATGCAAGCGGCACTCGTCGTGGTGGCTTTACAATTGGTTGAGCCCCGGACTGAATGCGTAGCTCCAATGGCTCTTTGAATTCACCAATTCCCTGAAACAGTTTTGCATTTTGATTAATAATTAGGTTTTTTCCTTTAACATCCTGACTGTGACTTATGCTACAGATATTATTAGTATTAATATTAATATTATTAAGCAAATTTAGTTTTAATAACGAATCTAAACCTAAAATTGGTTTGACATGTTCTTTAATAATTACGAAATCAGTCTGAAATTTTTCCCCATTTTTGTAAACACTTAGCATTTTCTTGCCTAATGGCTTAATTTTAGTGCCCCCAAATGCCTCTAATATTATATTAGTCTCAGACCAATAAGGACTTTCATCATCGACTATTTTTCTTAAGTCCCTCAATGATAAAACATTTATTTGTGACCCAGTGTCACATTTAAAATCAACCAATTTTCTCTCAACTTGCAAGGTATGTAGCCACTCATTATTCTCAAACTTAATATGTTTTCCTAAGGTGTGACAAACTTTTACTAGTCATAAATCTTGAACTGAATTGTTCTTGCCCCCCTCATTAATATTCTCTAACTCATCTACACTTTTATTCCGACACCCCGATGCAAAATGATTTAACTTCTTACAGTTAGAGCAAATCTTTCCAAATGCAGGACACTGCCTGGGACCATGTTCATGGTTACATTTTAAGCAATGATAATATTTTTTATTAAAGTTATTATTTTGCCTATTTCTATTCGAATAATTATTATACTTAGCTTCTGTTTTGTTGTGACTGTGTTCCCGATGATTATATATTGTATCTACAGATACCGAAGGCTTGTCGTTGTCCTGGATCCTCTTCATATGTTCACTTGACAATTCTGCCGCTCGGCACTTGTCTACTGCCATGTCTAAAGTGAGATCCTTGATTCCCAGTAGTTTTTTCTGTAAATTTCTATCTCTGATGCCCATGACTATTCTGTCTCGGAGCATTCTGTCTTCCAGATCTTTATAGTTGCAACTTTTTACTAGTTTTTTAATATCTGAGTAAAAACTGTCAAAGTTTTCCCCGTCCTCTTGTCTACGATTGTTGAAGTTAAAAGTGTTCATCACCTCATTTTGTTTCGGAGCAAAGTAATCATCAAATAATTTTAAAATATGTTCATATTTGTCAATTTCCTCATTTTTCTTCAATACGTTAAGGTATAAATCTTGAGCTTCAGTGCCTATGCAATTTAAAAGCAAAGCTGCTTTCCTTGATTCCGAAATCCTGTCAAAGCCAGCCGCCGTAACAAAGATTTGAAATTGTTGTTTGAATCTTTTCCATCTAGGAAGTAAGTCTTCTATAGTATCCAGGGATAGCGCCTCCGGAACACGATAATCAAAGTGAGCCATACCAACGTGTTGCTTGTCCTCTTCCGCCATGCGATGCAATTTATTAATTTCAATCACGGTGATCTTCTGACGTAGATTCATAAATCGGCTGCGCCATGTAATAGTCGACGATGGAGTTGAAATAAGAACACTTATTTTGGTTTGAGGGCACTATTATATTTAGTCTTGTAATTATTTTACACACGTCTTTAGTATTTAGTATTAGTATCTTACAGCAAAAATATGGTCGCTCCGTCAGACAAGCGAGAGAGAGAGAGAGGGCAGCACCACAGACAGTACAGATATTTTATACCAAATCAATGACAATATTGCTACAGATAATACAAAGCCTATGTTTTAAAAAATTTAATATTTTCGACTAGCCAATATCCAATATCTACTGTTAGCAATTAGCGTATAGCGATTGGCATTACAGCGATTTGCGAATAGCAAGTACTTTTAGTTAACCTGGACAAACAAACAGACAGGCAGCTTATTATTACGCTCACAATTTTTAAAAAAATAAGAGATGGGTCTTAGCTCGGGCCGCTTGGTTAGGAATCCTACGTTCAAAGCACTCGGCTTTCACATTAATTAATCGGTAAAGTAGGTATAGATATGGATTAAGCATAGGTACATGGGTAATACATTTTGATGGCTCGCACTATCTTACATAAACATGTGACAAGCATGAATGGCGAAGATTGTAAATAACACAATCTTTATGGATTTTAAGATATGAAAATATTTTTGTGTTATCGTTCAAAGTACTCTGTCATTTTACAATATATTTTACATATTATAATATTTATGTTACCTTATTTCTAATAAAATAGAGTTAGATATAATACTTCTAACCGTCAAGCTCTCTGACCAAAGACCGAAACACAAAAAAATTACGGTCACAAGTCACAACGCGAGTCGAAATTATTGTAACTATACATACGAAACATATGTAAATATGGAACGTTTGAGGCAGAACGATATAACTATGTACCTAAAAGAAAACATTAAAGTAGTAAAGAAAAGACTGCCTGTGAATCCTGTGATATCATCGGAGCTACACTCAAAAACAAAACAAAACTGTTTCGCAATACTTAGATAATATATTAGAAACGAGATAATTTATGTAAGTTTCAATGATATAACGTTATTAATAAAGAGGTATTTACAAATGATACATAGATATGGAACACACACAGCCTAATTTGGTTGAAATAAAGTCAACATTTGTCTTTTTAGGTAATGAGTTCTTTGATAGTATTTAGGAACGGGTCTACATCTCTACATGACTACCCAACCCAACAGACCCAACTTCAAACTTTTATTTTACCCAAACAAAATTATTATCTACATACAGTTGCGCTTGCGTAACACTGCTGCATTATAATTGCGCATTGGAAGTTATTTAGTATTCTTAAGTTTATCGGGAAGGTTTTTTCAGTATCAGTTGGTATTTATTGTAATAACTGCAATTTGTTAAAAATACCATGTTATCTCAGGTCTCTGAAAGTGCTTGATGCAGTTTTGCTTTGGCTTCCATTTAAGTCTTCAAACTTTAAAGAAATTTTGCTTAGCCGCTAGCTTTAAATTGTGACGTTTAAAGTGCAGTTTTTTATCACATTTTATGTTAATATTTAATTGATTTAATTGCCTCATTATAAGAAAAACGACTTAAAGATGACTTTTTTACTACTGGGATAAAACTACTGAACCGTTACGTTCCATAGTGGTGATGTCCACAACACAGTATAAGTGGTCACTGCCGTCAAGACTGCACAAAAACTTGGACATCTAAATCGAGCTGTTTTGCTTTTATTGGTTAAAACTTAATACATACAAATTCAAAATAAAACCATAAGACGTTTTATGTGGTTTTATTTAAAATATTAACATTTTGCAATTTAAATTTAGTTAACTTTTTCAGTATAGCACATAAGAATGCAAGGTCGCTCGTTTCTCGTGACTCGTGTCCAAGAGTTAAAAAAATGCTTTCGGAGTTATGATCATGGATCATGAACCATGGTCTTCTTACCCGATTAAGTGTGTAGTATTAAACTCGTAATTCACCGCCTTTATTTGTCCAAATTGATGTTGAAAAATGCGGAGCGGCTCAAACGACGCCACCGCCGGTGTAACAGCTAACCATTTTAATTGGCCGTGTAATACAGGAGGCCAAATGGGGCTACAGACGGACGATGGGTGCGATGTTCGCATACAGCAAGCAAGCAGATCGCATGCTGATGTCGTACAATTACCAGGTGCAGCAGTGCGCGCGCGCAGGTCACGCCCGTACCGCGCCGGCCAGGATGAGTCTTATACAGTGTATCAGGTGAGATGTTTATGTATTATGCTTTTGTATGTTACTGGTTTGTATGTGTTAGTAGTTAACAAAGCGTCGTTTTGTCAATGGTTAATATGACATGTGCCGCGCAGACGTCTTGTTTGGTTTATTACTTTTTGTTGGTAAACAGAAGCGTAAATTGATGGTAACAGAAATGGTCTTCATTGCGTGCATATTGTTATCGAGGGTGATGATGACGCGTTACTGGTCATAGTGGAAGTAGGGTTTTGTAAACTCTACAACTAAAACACGTTATAATTGCTTCCTTACTTATATTTTAAATGGAGTGTCAGCCTAGGTAAAAATGGGCGATAGTGGTACGTACACCAGGGTGGTAGTGGCAAAGATGAGTATAAGAGCTCTTAAGAATAAAGTTTCTAAAAATGACACATCGAACGCAAATCACGTAACATTATGTTCATTAACCTTGTTTCATTAGTAATGTTTTTATTTACTTATAAATCACTTTATATTTGTTGTTGCAATCAAGTTCTGTAAATTTATCATAATTATCTGTTTTGCATAGTCTGTTTTTATGTTCGTACATCGTGTTGTATGGTGTTTGTGTATCCGTTCTATGCAATTTCATGTGTCTGCTTAGGTGTTAACCTGCTCTTTTTTTTTCAATACAGTAAATCAACTTCCCTATTTGAAATTTTATGAATACCAAAACATAAGTAAAAGAAAACTACAAACCGAAGTAGTTTAAATTTGTTCAACTTAGCAAATACGGGCTACAGGCTACAGGTTACGGCCACTGAACCTCGAATGTAACAAACCAGAAGGTTTAAAATTATGTCTTCTTTATTGGGCACTAAAAGTTAAACTCGTATTATTTACGTTATCGCGACTACAATCATTTAGTCTCAAATCTAGATTATTTTTTTTTTCACTTTAGTCAGAAATGTCCAGCCATAAAGAAACAAAACAAAACAAACCGCTAACCACTAAACATTATAATTTATTGCTCGTGCGTAATGTAAACACAAGTGTTTCATAAATGTACTAGAAGATTTATAAATATCTTGTGAAATGACGGAAACGCGATAGCATTCAACACATCGCATGTCCATCATCACTTCCGAATAACTGGAGTAGAATTACCAAATTGTGAGCGTCTTTAATCTGAGGGTATGCATGACATATCACACGACACACGACAGCAGGCAAGTTCCAACACACGAACCAAGATCTTTTAGCAAGACCATTTGGAGCTCTATCTGAACAAAATAGACTTAAACACCAGGTTAGCAAAATTGTACCATAATATTATTTGGGGATAAAAAATATTAGAACATTATCCTAAACCCAAATCCTATCCCGATTTTTTATTGCAGCTGTTGTTAAATGAATTTAAACCTCATGTTTTCATACTGTAACGCTTAGCACTAAGGTTATGGGCGAATACCAGATCTAGGTCGAGAGTATTTGTGGAAAATACGGAACATCTTTTTGAGAGACCTAGTTTGAAAGAGCTATTGTTTGTAATACCTAGAATTCAGAAATATAAAACGCCGTATTTATTTTCTCTTAATTCAGCCCGTGGAAAAGCTTCTGAGAGAAATTGGTGTAAGTTTCTCATACTGGAGAACGCTAATACAACCAACCATCATTTCAACATTTCCAACTATACCCTAGCACCATTGTGAGATCTATCATTCAGCTGGATGGGCACGTTATGTAAAAAGAACCGTCAATAATGATTGTGTTGTTCTTTCTATTATTCTTGATTTATAAGGATACGAGATTTTTTATTGATAAGGATAAGCGGGTAGGTCCCGTTCCCAGTGGGCTGGCTGATAGGGAAAGCCAACGGGCATAGATTTACCCTTTGCACCCACAATCTGGTACGAGGTGTACACAAGAAAAAATAAATCAGTAATAAAATATTCTGATTATAGCGCCAATCACAGCTTGTTTCTTAGTTGGAAATGCGTCGGTGACGGTGATAACCAACCTACCTAGTCAACAATGTTTATGCGTCGTAAACACGACTTTATAAGGTAGACTGTATGTAAAATGTGAAACAATGTATTGATATGCAAACCACATTTACAGTGCGCTTAACCTGAATAATATTTGCTATCATGGATAATTTTAACAACAAACACTCATGTTGTAATGTCGATGGGTGCTTACTGTGGAGCTTACTATAATGAAGTGGCCACTCACAACAATTGCAAAACTCGTATATACTCTTATTATCATAATGATTACACACTATTAACAAATAAATAAATAGTTGCAATGTTTACGCAACCGGTGTCAAGCTGTCAAGTAAAACATTGACGGATTTACAGTAATTGGGTAAAACAGATCTCGACTACCTTATTGCCTTATTGGTGCCAATAACATATTGGACTTCTTCGCCTCTTGTAATCTGACGGGATTGTTGTCATTTCGCTTATAACTTATAACTAGACACCTGTGCTCAAAATACGACCGTAATTTTTTGAAAAGGTTTCTATCACATTGACTCCATTCATTCACAATAGATATAATAGGTAGTTAGTTGCTCGTTTTTAATCATAGTTTTACCTATATATCTCTACCATTGTACTAATCGGTAAAAAATACATTATCACACTTTAAAAAGCTCTCAAAAACAGCAAGAAAAGATTAGGAATAAAGTTCCTACAGACACACTTGCTGTTAACACTGTTTATTTGATAACGTTTTGTTAACTTCTTTGAACAATAGAACCACAATATTTTAAGTCAGAAGCAGGGGCCTACTCATAAATCCATTTCATGATTGCCGCAGTTGTGTAAATGGCGCAAATTGTGACACAAATGTTATTGTAAAGCTATTAAAAACAATACCTATTATTTTTATAAAATAAACACTTGCACACTTTCCGCACTAAAGTTTTTATGAAGATGGCTGCCAAATATCAAAATCTATCAAAACCTGAAAACAAACTTTGTTTTAGGGTTCCGTACCCAAAGTGTAAAACGTTTTTATAAATCATGGTACGGAACCCGTCGTGCGCGAGTCCAACTCGCACTTGGCCGGTTTTTGAAACATTGTTTTAACTTATTAGGTACGTCTCTACAAGAGACATTTCGACCTGTAGAGTTAATTTAATTATTTCACTTGTATAATAGCGTTTGTACCTACGCTATGTTCGTAAAATGTTGCAAGTGTTCATTGACCAGAATTATATATAGAAAACCTGTTTCCGTCAATGTAATGCAGCTATTTTAATACGTGATGCGGAGTTTTAGTTTGTGATTTCAAGTTAATAAATTTGTATCGGATTTAACAGTTAATTTTTGTAGGGAACTATTGGCGAAATTAAACTTGAATAAATTTCCATACCTAATAATTCTTACCTACTGGCTATTACTAATCCTATCCTAATAAAGTATTTAATTGGCAGATTGGCACACACCAATTCGTGCATAACTACGAATAATTTTTCTTATAATGTGTTTGGGTTAAAATCCTATTGCGATTTGCAAGTTTTAAAGTATTCAACGACTGTTCTAGTTCTGTCATCAAAAGTATCAAATATAACCTAAATGTCTCATTACGATTTAAATAATTTCAAATTTATTTGCAATTATTTAGAAAATTGACACTGACAACCAACGCGTATAATCTTCTTAATTCAATCACCGTTTCGGAAAAGTGTTTTAACATCGAGAAAGAAAAGAGGGGAAAGGTGACATCGGAAAAGCTTCGATATAAATCAGAAATTATGTGAGTGCGATTTCAGTCGGCAAGTCATAAGTTCAAACGTTTTATTACACGAAGTATGTAAATTCCTCGTTTATCTGATCAATTGTTTGGAACAATGCGTGGGTTGTTTATCGTTCAGAATTATATTTAATTCTGGCGACCTTTTACTATATTTAGTAGGACCGGATCCGGCAAGAGGAAATATTATGCGATGTCTTAAGGGCGCGAATCGATAATTTTGGCTCGTGGCCGTCGCTTGTATATATTATGCATTACCTTTTCAGTCGGTTTGCATTTTATCGGATGTAGATATTGTTTTACCTTATTTTTATTCATATGAAAATTATGAACGTAGTAATAAATTAAAATTAAATTGCTACTAAGCCCAGAGGATTCTCTCTGTAGCGAGAAGCTCTACCCAGCTTATAACAGCTGCTCTACCTACCTAATGTGATTTTGTACATAGTGGCTGATAATAATGTTTTTTTTATGGAATTAGGATAGCAAACGAGCATGCAGCACCACCTTCCGCTGCCGCCCATGACAACTGTGACCGACCCAGAAATAGACTCAATGAGTCTCGTTCTAATTCGGTCACAGATGCGTTGCTACCCCTGAGGACTGAGATGGTCGCCTCTAAAAGAGTGTAACTTGTTAAGTAAGAGTGTAAATTGTTCTTAAAACAATTATTACACGGTAGGAATGGTACTAAGTACCGTGGCGGGCGGTGGTACTTCCCCGGATGAGCTCTAGGTCCTACCACCTGTTAAGATTTCTTAAGCTCTAGTTTAAATATTTTTCAACATAATATAACAACCAGTTCGTAATATTAGAAGTCATTGATACGCTTCAGCGAAGGAAAAAATCGTTGAATCCGAAAGACATTTTTTCCTCAGCAACATATTATTGAATCGTAGATAACATAACATAATAACATAACATAATAATTGTAAACCAATGCGTATAGAAATAGATAGAAGTTGTTTATTGTTTAAACATGCCGCATACAGAAGGGGTTCGAGCCGGTTACGGCTGACAGAGTTATCGGCGGTACGCACAGATAACAAATTATTATGGTCCCGCAGCACGAGAGACGTGCGTGAGACAGATTTGCGCCCCGCCCGCCACATTTGTATGCCAAATTTTACTGATTAGCGGCGTATGGCGATATTGACCGAGCGTCACCGACGTCGCCTCAGTAAACATAAACAACTGCGATCCATTTTCCATGCCTCCAAAAATATACTTAGTGGCAGTTAAGTTCGTGGCCGTTCACGGACCGTCGCGAGTCAAAATCCTTTTAAATCCCAAAACTATAAAACGAATATGATGGTGTAAAAAACTCATTTTACTCGCGAGTAAACACGTATCCACGTATCATTCATTCTAATTACGCAGTTTCAGAAACCGAATGAATCTTTTACGACGACTATGTTCGAGTACTTGAGATTATTTATACACTAGCTAGGGTATTGTTGACATTATTTATCTACATGGAAACAGATAGGGTATCCATTTACGTCATACAGTTGGTTTGTTTACATATTGTTATCAATTACATTCGACACAGCGACTACTGGGAGTGTAAAGGTGAGTTTGAAATGGTCTTCGTCACCTTTACACTCCAAATTTAACTTTATTATGTTTATGTTTTGAATACTAAAAGGGTACTTATTCAGCAACAGTGATGCTAGTACGCCTACCCTTGGGTCGCGTCGCTTCAATAAAGCTTTGCCTATAAAACTTTATCGACTCTATCAGTAGGTACATTGAGTACACGCAAATTAAACATTATTATTCATTTATTTTAGTCTTCATAAAAATGTCATAGGTACCTATTTACCTCATTTTATCCATTTGGTGCACGCTTTTATGTTATTCTAAATCTGAAAGATAACTATGTAAAGCAAAAACAGGAAAACACACATGATGTTCTAATGAAAAGCAGAGATAGTCAACCGTAAAATTCACTAATTAATTATTATTAACATCAGTTTGTTGGATCTTGTATATTTCCTGCTGTATGTCATGAGCGGCAGCGGAAGGATGACGCTGATTGCTCGTTTTTTATCTTAAACCCTTAATCCATTAGAAATGATTCCTTCCTTGATTATTATTATTATATAATTCACAGACACATAGTGAAGAACGAAGGTGCGAGGGCGCTGTTCAAGGGCCTGGGGCCGAACATAGTGGGCGTGGCGCCGTCTCGGGCCATCTACTTCTGCACGTACTCGCAAGCGAAGGCCATCCTTAACCAGCACATACCGCCGGACACACCCATCGTGCATCTGTCGGCTGCTAGCGCGGCAGGTGAGGACATTGTGTAATTTCTCTTGTTTTTGATTTGATGAAATAAAGATCTCCATGTAGTTACTGACTTCCATGAGTCTCCTTGAGGTCCTTGACCACTGAAGAGAAGAAATGAGGTTGCTCGTTTTGTCATCAATTTCGGTAAAAAACAAAATATTTACGTTATAAAAATTGAAGTCTGATTTCTTCGGTAGCTTCCGAAATTGATAGCAAATTAACGTAACGTAGTAACTAAGAAAGTAATTTGCATTTTATTTGGCCAAGAAATGAGTGATTCTGGCATCACTTGATGTTGAAAAAATCAAGCCAAATGCGAGTCGTGCTCTCAGACTACAGGTTTGGTACCACCGTATGTCCGTACCTACATTTTCTTTTCCATATTTTACTATTTTGTTAAATACAAAATTATGCTGTTACTAGCGACATCTAGCGGTGGATAGTTTCTAGTGGGATATTTTTTTACAATCCAAATTGTCAATATTTCTAGTATCTACCTATTACCGTTCATAAAAAACTATAATGAACTGGCGGAAAGATACCACAATCGCAAAGAAAATGAGAAGATATTAAATGTTTTTTCTTGTGGGAAGAAGTACTTATTATTTGTTTTAATTTTACAATGAATCATACCGAGCTCTGCATTATTCATGCATAATGTTAATGGAAGGTAATTAAAAGTCAGTAATAGGAACATTCGAATGAAAGACAATTGAAAAACACATTAATGAGTCAAAGTAGCCGTGAGCGTGAGTAGTTAGGTATTTAGCTCCGATCATATGAGTCCAATAATGAGGAGTAAACTCGTCGTAGCTTCGCTTTGGGAAAGTTATTCCTAATGTTTGCAGAAAATTATTTTCAATAACAGCATGATTCAGACGCGCCACTTTTAACGTTAGACTACCAGCAGGATCACTGAAAACCGCATCAAATTCTATATGCATAGTAATTTTTGCTTGATGCGCGTACAAAGATACAGACTCAGACAAAATTGTGTAAATAATCGTTTTGGCTTCTTTTGTGTAGAACATAATAATCATTAACGATAAAATGTGTCGATGTTTTTTCAGAAGAAAAGTTTTTTGTACTGTCTGACAGTAATAGATATGGCACAGTAGGTATACATTACTATCGACATGGATTTTGGCTGAGTTGCGGAAGTTATTTGGCTTCGTTTGCTCCCGGTGGAGTTTACGATTGTCTTTAATATACTATGTTCAATACGAATATATATGCTAAACAACAAAATACCAAGTTTTGTGAATCATCATAAGAAGAGTTTGTTCCACACAAATGCTTTGGTAGTAAACACGTTCTTGGTTTGGAGACTTGAAAACTGTTGGACATGATTCTTTAAATTGGCATTACCTTTTTTATTTATCAACTAATTGAAATGAAACAATGATTACATTAAAATGAAGCTTCTGACAATAGATTGATGGATATTGCAACTAAATTGTTTTCTGAGATTAGCAAACATTAAGAAACTAACAAAAACTCTTGAACAATCTTAGGTTGCATTGGGTTAATTAAGATTTTAATAAATTTAATAGTTTTCCTATCTTTCATGCACAGACAGTGATCAGTTACATTTCAATTATTAAGATGACATTTATGACCGTATAGAATAGTTAAGCTGTATTCTATTGTCTTGCCCTTTCCTCAATATCTGGAGTCAACAGAAAAAAAAATCTTCCATTACCCACATTTATCAACCTTTACTTCTATTCAAGAGTGAAAGCTTTGCTAAGTTAGTGTGCTTTATCATCCAAGACTACATCGTCCCTTACCATGTGAAATAATAATATTGTAGTCAAACACTATTATAATTAATTTAAAAAAATCTTACCTAGTCGCCTTCTTTAGCTTAAATACTTAGTAAGGTACTTAGTAGGTAGGTACAAAGTAAATTGTAATTTGTAGTAATACTATCAGTTTAAGCTAGTGCAATTAGCACGCCCTTATCAGTGTGTCTACTCATTTTAATAGTGACTCCATGCACTCCGTATAATTGTTCTGATAACGCTATAGGAGTCATTTTGAAATTACTGTACTCTTTGTACGAGATAATAAGTTACAGTTCGGTTTTCAACTTTGCAAAAAAAAATACAAAGTGGATCTTTTCAATGGATTTAAGAGGACAAAAATTCAGAATGTTTGACTAAAATAATGCTTTTTATATTGGAACCCTCTTTAATGATAAATAGCGTTTGAAACTTCTTCATAGAAGTGAGTTTGTTGGACGTTTCTTTCTTTCTTATTGGCCGCCACAGTGATGCTTGTGTTGCTGATGTCCATGTGCGGCGGTGACCACTTATACATAATCAGAGGCCATGTCTGCTTTTTCGTCGGTTGTTAACAATCAAAAATGGCATCGCAAGACATACACGCAGTCAATAGTTGGAGTCGAAGTTAAAAATAAAATAAATAAACTTTAAATTAACACGAAAAAAGAAACGATAGGTATTCTGTAAACAAGTTTTACTACGTACACTGATATGTGCGCAGTTTTTGTTATCAGCGAACTGATTAAGAAGGTAACTATCAATCTGTTTACTTAAGAAAATCTCTTTTGGCATGCGTAATGCTAGAATGATTTTTATTTATTTTTGGTTATCATAGCAAACCCATTGAATTCCAGCGAAGTGAACGTACTATGGTGGCATTCGTGACATGCATTCATGTCGTTGGAATCCAACAGTTTAAAAACAACTCCTAGTTCATATTCAATGTAAATGTTATCAACCTACACGACCAATTAAATATAGAAAATTATCTAAATTATCTTGTCGCTCCGTTCCAAGAACTAAGATTGATTAAGATGCAGTATACCTATCCACGTCATTTTGTCTACTACAAACAAGTAGACTACAGTACAGTCCCGTCAAATGGCGTTGTAACCGTGTGAATGATTCTGCCACCGTCTTATACTTAGGTGTTCAGTACGAAGGAGAATAAACTGCGAAAGAAACACCTCAGCATCACTTTAAAAAAATTATCGTCCGCGTCCTATGATGTGTGTTGCTTAAACTCGGTCAGTCGTTTAATATGTTGGGCATAAGCCGTTGCCGTTTCGAATAACATTCGTCGGGACTTGCGTCACATAGCGAGATTGGTACATGATAAAATCTTTACATATAATTTGTTTTATAAAATAATGATTACACTGTGGGGTCAATGACCCACTGTGTAGTTATGTTACTGGGTTATTGGATCACATCTTGTATCTGACACGATTGACCTGGGTCATTTTTATAAGTAGGTAAAAGGATCAAAACAATCAATCAACAGTAAACGCCTACTTAATGGATTAAATATCAGATGTTTTGGCAAAATTAATGTCAAATTCATATTTGTTATACCTACCCTGGAAAATCAAGATAAATTCATGTATGGAAAACGATACTTTCTACGGTTTTGCTTGCATCTATTTCAAAACATAAATTAAATTAATCTAATTTATTATTTTTTTCAGGGCATAATTAGATTTATAACGTTTCTGAATGAAATACACATGCAATAAATAAAATGTCTAATTATAACGCTTCATTGCCCCGAATACAAATAAATTGCACTTTGCTTTCATAAAAATATTATCAAAATATTATCTCGCAAAGGGCTGAGCGCCAAAGCTTTCATTTATAGGTACTGTAATACTTTGACCAGCATGTCATAAATTCTTGTTGTTTATCATTACTACAATGTGTACTTTCGTATAATTTCGTTTGCAACGTTTCTAATAATTTTGGATGGATGGTAATCATAAATGAGTTTTTTAGTATCATACACAGTTATATTGGAGATAGGTATAGTGTAAGCTGAAAATGTCGGTAGAATGATTTTGCATTCAATTTTACTCCGTCTATTAATTAGTGTTTTCATTTAACTGGATACTCATCACAAAACTTGTATAATGGGTTGGTTTTATGTTAGAACATTGGTTAGAACTTAGGGCTAGGATTTCTAGATGAGTCCCAGGCTCTTCACTGATAATTGTGTCCAGGTGTCCAGCTTGATTATATTATGTAATTTGGTTTTTTATGTAGGTACCTCACAATATAAATTTTCTGGAAAAACCCCACTCACTATTTCGCTATATCATATTTTACGAACAACTTTCTCAAATTAGGCATTATCACAGCAAGGTATTTTTATGAACTTTTATTTTTATTTTTCACAGATATGTACCGCGTTTCGCGCCAGAACGCAACGAACCACAGATAAACTTATTATGATTAGCGTGTACCACAGACTAACCTGTTACCAATGAAGATCGTTATTTGAATTATAACTTTAAGTGTATAATATTGTTCGCAGGCTTCGTATCGTGCACGATTACCAACCCGATCTGGTTCGTGAAGACCCGGCTCCAGCTCGACGGACAGAACGTGACCGCGGTGCAGTGCATCAAAAGGATATACGCTAAAACGGTACGTATCACGTTATGGGCAATTTGGCTTATACAGGGGCGTACTTAGTAACGTTTTAAATTAACCATAAATTTTAAGTTTGTAATTAAGATATATTAATTAGCCTTTTCTGTCTAAAATTGGAAATTGCACCTTTCTACCTTTTAATACAATACATATAACAATGGAAAGGACGAGTGTGTGCACCTGCGTTTGCGCGTACGCTTGTGCACCTTAATATATCCTGCGCACTTGACCGCTTCCGATATATGGACTCCGATTAACATTAGCCACGTTCGAGCGCACGAGCGCTCGAACGTGGCTATAGTTAATGTAGTTGGCCAAACATGATCTTTTGGAGTCGAAGCGGTCGCCATGGCCGAAATCGGTCGGAGAGAATCATCATCATCATCATCATAACAATGTACTTAAATACACATTCAATTAGTAAATAACAAAATGTTAGACTATGCTCTAGGCCTCCTCAGTCATTAGGAGACTTGTGCCCTGTATTGGGCTATTAATGAGTTAAAGGCTTAAACAAACTTCTTAGTCACTTACATTCTTTAAAATCAAGTATTGGATACTTATGTATTATTGGCCACCATTAAGTAATTGGCCATTGGAAATTTCAATGCTTTATAACTATTTTTATTATGTATTTAACTAATTAATGTATTTAACTATCTTTATTATGTAACTTTTCAGAGGTACCGTAACTATCATACAATTCTTATTAAAAATCATTGAAATTCTAAGGTGCCAATTACTAAACGGCGGCCATTAACCCCTCAGTTTAAATTACATCTATTTTTTTAAACACCAACTACCGTAACCCCGCAGGGCATCCGCGGCTTCTACAAGGGCATCACGGCGTCGTACATGGGCATCAGCGAGACGGTGGTGCACTTCGTTCTGTACGAGGCGGTGAAGGCGCGGCTGTTGCTCGCGCGCGAGCAGCCCGCACACGCCGAGCAGCGCTCCCCGCGCGACTTCCTCGAGTTCATGGCGGCCGGCGCGTTCTCAAAGACGATCGCGTCGTGCATCGCGTATCCGCATGGTTAGTGGTGGTTTGGGGAGTTGGGGGGTGATGTGATGCTGAGCGCATGTGGGTGTACACTTGAGGAGTTAGGATGAAGTACGATTTTAAAAAAATGCCTCAAGGGGAGGGGGAAGGCTTGGATCGGCAGTTGGGTACGCTCATGAAAGCACTATTCTAAACAAAATTTTTATCAGAATAACTAGTTCCGGTTACTGTTTATGCCAATTATTCTCTATTAAGATAACATATATATAACGCTATGTGGATTTTTTGTACATACGAATACTTATTATAGGTCACGTTATCTCGTTATGCAATCTGTGTCTAACGTTGTTTGATAAATTGTCGTGAAGTAGGTATTTTGAGTGGTACATTAGAAAGAATTACATAATATAGATTCGCTCATTCCAGCTTAAACTAGTTTAGCAACGTATTATGTCATGTAAATGTTATCCTGAGATGACTATCTTTGGGGTGGGTAGTAAAGTCAAACCAGTCGCACTCTTTGGTAGAATCCCAGGGTGATTATTGATTAGGTACTAATTAATGCCAAAAATGTAAGCTGTAGGTACTTAAAGTTGATACCTATGAGTTAAAAACGCCTCTACTGGTAATTTTTAGTGTAAATTGTACAGTAAGGTCATTATAACTCTGCCGATCTGAATATGGCTACGAGTGGCTGCGCAGATGTCCACTTTAAGGCCAAAATGGTGGTAGGAGGCGGGGAGTGTGGGCGGTAGGATAAGTACGCCAATACGAAGTAGCGCATCACAAAACACTGTCATGGCCCGATGGTCCCCGTGTTTTGATTGGCCAGTTACTGTATCTGCGCAAACATCTCGGAAAACGAAGTTAAGATCGGCAGAGTTATAGTGTGATGTCGTGATGTGCAAACGATTCAATGTTGACGTATGTGTGTATGTGTGTGTGTGCAGAGGTGGCGCGCACGCGGCTGCGCGAGGAGGGCGACAAGTACCGCAAGTTCTGGCAGACGCTTCACACCGTGTGGCTGGAGGAGGGCTACCGCGGCGTCTACAGGTACCCTACTGACTACTGTGTTCGTTTGTACATATGCTAGTAAACTCTAATACCGTCACTATGTAGGAGTCTGCAACCAAGTAATGGCTCGATACTGAGCGCAGGTTTCTCCTCATCTCTAAGGAGACCTAGAGCATACTCCACCACACTGTTCCAGCAGTAAAGCTGACGAAAAAACTTGCGCATAAAAGAGATCTTTGCGATGATCTTAAACATCTGGAAGTCTGTACATTATACCTTTTGATAAGGCGTACCTACTGAGTTGAGCCCAGCACAACATTGGTTTTGATTTAGTAATAATTGATCAGCACACTTAACATCTAAACAGTTGTATTCCTTTTAATATGTATTGTACTTGTCACAGGGGCCTCGGCACCCAGCTGGTGCGTCAGATACCGAACACAGCCATCATGATGTCCACGTACGAAGCGGTCGTCTATCTCCTCACCACCCACTTCAATAGCTCCTTCTACGAGAACACATAGATGACCGCAGCACCGGCCGGCGAATGTCTAGTAGTTTCCTACATCTACCCTGAAAACTATGAAAATATCGCCTCGTCTTCGGATCTCTAGGCGATTGGACTAGCGAGAAAGAGATCAGCACTCCTCAGGGTATGAGGCAGAGAAAGTTAGTTGTTTCAGGAAGGCTAACGTATTTCATCGCTAATTCGTAGTGACTGTAGCAGTTGTGTCCAATGAGCATTCGATCCCCTTAGCTGACGGAAGTATTGTGTGATAATTAACAGTACAAGATTATCTTATGATTCTGTATAATATAACTTGTAACCTGTATGTAAACGCGCAAAAAATGTCGCTAAATGTAAATTCCAATAGATGTGTCTCCTCACACAGATCATTGTGAAACCATATCAATGTTGTAAATGATCAGAGAATCATGCCGAATAACCTCGATGATAATCCGTTTTGTAAATAGATTTTTTAGAAATAAGTGTTTTCGATTAGTAGTGCCATGCACGGGCATGCGAACAATTTGCTATTTTATGTTGCAAGCCAACGACGCGTTGAATAGCGATTATGTTCCAAAGTTTGTAATCTTAGATGCTTCTGTGAAATGTGTATGACTGAATAAAATAAGGGTGATTGGTTCATAGAAATTTAACAGTTAAGGATAACTTTCAGTACTTACAAGTTATGTGCCAAGGTTACTGTGAACATTTACATATTGTTTCTCACTTATTCTCACCTATAGAACAGTCGGCGATATTTTTACCTAGAATTTAATATGCTGCCTTGCAAGTTATTATGATAGTTAACGTTTTTACGCCGCCATATGACCGTATTGTCTATTTACGATTCCAAATAGTAAAATAGTCAACATTTTTCTAGTCGCTTGATATGATGCGCAATATAAAAAATATTAAATTGAAAAAATAAGCTTTTTTGCTTTTTATATTGAATTTTTAAAATAAAATTACACCCACACTAAATTTTAGCAATTGTTTCATGTTACTGAATAAAATATACAGGCAATTGAAAACAAATCACTTAAATAGAATGATCAGTACATAATATACAGTGAAATAAATAAATGTTACTAGATTGGTTTTTGTATATTTGTGTTAATTGTAAAAATATATTTTATGTGATTAATTATGAAATTATTAATATTGCCTGCATGTTTTTGATTGCTTGGAAAGTAGTAAAACTACCAATACAATAATGTTGTATGCACATTAATTGGGAGAAATATAAATGCAATCAACTGGGTAGCAAATCTTTTACTTAAAATGATGCAGTTAAAGTAGTCCCTTAGCACAGATATAGTAAGTTGAGAGCTGTGATATAGAGCTTGTAAATATTAGTTGTATTACGCACATCATTGGGTTTTATTCCTTAAAAATTGTATAGGGACATCTCTTATTTTTAACCGACTTCAAAAAAGAAGGAGGTTCTCAATTCGACCGTATATGTATATGCTTTTTTTTATGTTTGTTCAGCGATTTTTTCGTCGTTTGTGGGCCGATTTTGATAATTCTTTTTTTGTTGTAAAGTAGATATGTGCAGTAGGGTCCTTTTAAAAGGATCACCAGCATCTGATGATGGCATCTTGGAGAAATCGAGGGCAACTTTCGAAAATTGTAGGGACGACTAGTGTGTTTGTTAATGTTTTCATAAGTACATGAAATCGCTACAATTTCATGAAGGTCTGGAGTCGATCTGATGAAGCTGAAAGACAGTCGAGGGAACTGCTCAACGATTTACTGCAGTTATCTAGTGTTTGGGCTTGATTAATTTGTAGTGACGAGAACTTTACACATACATGTTGAATTGAGCACCATCTGGCGAGTATTTTTTGAGATCTCTGCTTATGAAAGTTGAGGTCGGTTATTTTTTTTGTAAAAAGCAATTATTACATAGGTACATAATTGTTTCCGTATTCAAGATGCACACTGTATTAGTGTGCTTTTAATTATTATTAGTGTGTTGATAAATCTTGTTAGTCTATGTTGGCACAGACTGGATATTATGCAGAAGAGAATCAAGATGTCAATCTGTTGCGCTAGAGGATACTTTGTAAGAACAGGTTCAGAAATGTGTCAGACTGAGTATATGATACTTTTGTTTAATAAATAAAAAAGTTAAAAGTACATGCAAGTGCATTTAATTTTGTCCTACTATAATCTAGTCATAAGTTACTACATATATGGTGTTCCACATTAAACTACCTTAAAGTTGCTAAATTAAATATTAAGTTATGAAGCATCTGGCACTCCTTACTTATTTTAATATTCATACAACTTTATATTGCCATATTACTTAATATTGTCAGAAGATTTTATAAAATCTAATTAGTTATGAATAATATAAAAGATGTTCTTCAGATATTCTAAATAGACAAGTCCTCTTAAGGCCAAGCCCTGGTCCAAAAAAATACTTCTGTTCACAATTACTGAAATTAACTTTATATACAAAACCTTTTTAACTGTTCCTTTTAATTGCAAAAATCCAACATGAAAGCTGACTAACTTACAGATGTATTAAAATAATCTTGCATTACTTCAACGACAGAAACCAAAAAAACCATAAACACCGGAATATAAGCCCCGCAAGTTGATATTGCGATTGGCGGCCATCTTGCTGACGTCAGGATGACGTAGTCGACGCGCACCGTCAGTACCATTCGTAAGGAAAGCCCCCGCACTTACGTGCTTACGCGCATCGAGTACTTGTTACCTATAGCTTTTTGTTTTTGTTATCCTGTTTTATTTTTGAGTTTTGTTGTTTAGTTTTGTTACCTGTTACCCGTTAAAATGAGTAAGAAATTAATTAACAGTCGTGCTCCTGAAATAAACCCATTACAAATAAACCCATAACCCTAGCTTATTTACTTTTTAGTAAAAATTCTATCTAAATGCTATCTGTACTTTTCTGTGACGGATGACGTCACGCAGCTGTTATTGTGACAAGGTTCCATCGCAATATCAACTTGCGGGGCTTATATTTCCATCCATTACTTTACTATGACATAAAAGGTTTAATAAGGGATCTAATAGAGACATTGGTAATAAGAACCCACATATGAGTCGATATGGCATTAGGTGTAGTGCTTGGATACCTTAAGAAATTTGTTAAAGGAAACAAATTCCCTTTCAATGCCACAACTGGTTCTCGTCTGTACCATATAATAGAACAAAATATCAATAAGCCACATAACACTTGAAGTCCTAAATGCACAGATCCTTTTATTGCAATACTTTTACTCATGCGAGATTGAGTCATATCCTTCAATTCACACTCGAATTTGTTGATTCTGCGCTGAAGCTTGGAATAGGCGGCAAATTCGTCTTTCATTGAAATGGTCTTTTGCTCATTTTTAAGTTTCAAAATTTCGCTCCATAGGGACCTTTCCTCTTTGCTAGGCCGAACAAAGCAAGCTACAATCTGAAATAAATTATGAATAAGTACAACCGCTTAGATTATTGATAGGTCGTCGCTCGCGCTTCGACTTATTTTATAGTGTGTAGTTACAAGAATGCTGTAAAAGTGCAACTATCTGCATGTAAAATTTAACAATGCTTGCGTCGAGACAGGCTCGGGTATGCCGATTTTATTGCAGTAGGTACTTAATGTCGCTCTCACAAGTCTGCCGGCGGAATCTAGTCTGAGCGCAAGTGAAGATATCTATAATCTATTGTGCAAGTTAAGAGTTGCCCCATTTATTATAAGGTCTTAAAACGTACCGGTTTCACTAAGCTTGGCACTAGTACGTTCAAGCCACAAAGAGCAGTAAGATAAACTAACAAGAACCCATTAATAATTTCCAACATGTTTGTCACTTGTTTAGGTTATATTTAGATTTACAAAGTCACTCGCTCATGGGTTGATTTTTATGGTTTGTTTCCAGTTTCCACAGAACACTGTACTCCTGTCGTCACTCGGCTTGTTCCTAAACCATTAATACATAAATTAAATTAATTTAAACACTGATCTTTGTTAAATAAATGGAATGACCGAATGACATTAATGATGATTAATTGATTGAAATGAAATGACATTGACATCTACTGTTTTCACAATTCACAACGCACAGATTGACATTGAACGCCGCATTCCGTAACTAGCCCATAACACTCTTATGCTGGGAATAGATTTCCGATTTTTCTCTCGGATAGTCTATTCTATTGAATCAGAATATGTACTTAATACATTAATATTTAAACAAAATGTAGGTATGGCACGAGTGCCTTCTGATTGTCTGATCAAGCTATCGGATCCGACTATCGGAGAAAAAAATCGTAAATCTATTCCCAGCCATAACGTCTCAAAAAAAACCGGCCAAATGCGAGTCGAACTCGCGCACGAAGGGTTCCGTACCATTATGTATAAAAACGCCAAAAACATCTGGTCTGTTGTATGAAAGCCCCACTGAAATATTTATTTTATTCTGATTTTAGTATTTATTTTTGTAGCGGCAACAGAAATACATCATCTGTGAAAATTTCAACTGTGTAACTATTATGGTTTATGAGATACAGGCTGGTGACAGACGGACGGACGGACGGACGGACAGCGAAGTCTCAGTAATAGGGTCCCGTTATACCCATTGGGTACGGAACCCTAAAAAGCGTTCCTTTTGTTTGAGCAGTTGTGACATAATGCCAGAGCTAAGAATCAATGGATTGAACGTACCACACCATAGAGATATTACACTAGAATGGCTCATACGGCTGCCCTGCCCATACATTGCAATCGCCCCCGGTTAGAAAGAGAAACAACGATAACGGTAATTACCTATCTCTCTCCGATCCCGATGAGCCAGAAAGAGAAAGGTGATTATGATTACTAAAGATTTCGTCTCTTTTTATCCCAGGTACGCTCTGAAGCCACGCCAGAAAGAGAAAGGTGATTATTAAAGATTTTGTCTCTTTTTATCCGAAGTACGCTCTGAAGCCTGGCTTCTGCCCTCTAGTGTAATATCTCTAGGTACCACACTACGCACCACGGCCGCGGTCCGTAACTAGCCCATGACAATCCCGCACGCCTGTATTTTGAGTTCCATTACGTTTTGACGTTCAAAGTGTTGAATCCTAATGGAACGGATTTGAGCGCTGATGTTAACATTACAACGGCTCTACGATCCAGATGGGTTGTTGTGATCGAAAGTGATAACGCTACCCATTACGTCACAGCCGCTCAAACGAACACCAAATTAATGTCACGACCATAATGCCCCTAATCCTTAATGGAACGCTTTTTTGAGACGTTATGAGTGTTATGGACTAGTGACGGAACGTACCACCGTCGACAGATTATTGTCAAAACAAAATGAAATGTCATTGTCATTTAATATATTTTGTGAGGTTAGATTTTTGTCATAAATAAAAATAAAAGGTTAAATAAAAATAATAAAAGAAACTGTTGAAAATTTGTGAAAATCGTAAAATATGGCAAATAATATAGTATATTTACAGACATATTCTAACTACGATGATTATGAAAAGTCGGCTAAAATAGAAGTTGCTGTGGAGTCCTTTTTGATCCATTGTGTTTACAAATATTGCGCTCCTGAGGAAGTCAAACTAAAATTTGTGTTTTTATCGAAATCCTGTAAGAATAAAGAAGTAAAAATAACTTTGGATGCTAGTAATGAAGAATTGTGTTATACAGATGAGAAGCAAGTACCATGGCAAGCATTGTCATGTGTGTTTCCTGTAGCTATACACGGAGACACCGTTATAACAGGCATGTGCGCTGTGGCTAGACATATATGTAAATTTAGGTCCCTTCCACAAGCGTTAGAAGAGCATGAAGAAGGCTTACTCGGTTTTCGTAAAAGTTGTCTTCAAGCACCTAATGAAGTATCAATATGGACCAAGTTCTGTGAAGTAGACATTCTAAAATCTGTTGAAGATATTCTAAGTACACAAGAACTCGCAGAAATACCTCTAAATCTAGTGCGATTTGAAAACCATCTACACAAGCCTATAAAGATTCATAATGTGTACAAAGTAGCTCAAGACTTAAAAAAGCTCAGTTTAAAACCTGATAAAATAAATGAAAATAAAGACAGCAACATTAAAGAGGTATCAGAAAAACTGCGAATCCCAAAAAGTAGAAAATGGAAATCACAAGCTAAAAAAGAGCTTTATATCGACTGCTCCACTAAAATCGAAGATTTAGATTTGAGTCATCAGTTTGCAGAAGGCCCCTTTCTAACTTTAGCTGACTTGGTTTTATTTCCATGCTACCATATAATAAAAGAATCCCTTGGGTCCCCTATGTTTGAATCCCATCTACCTTTAACATATAAATGGTTTAGTAATGTTTGTAATATTCCAAAAGTCCACAGCAGTTTAGGTCACATATTGACCAGTCTCAATATTAGAAAACAGGATATTGGTCATTTGTCAGTACCTGTCACTGAAGATGTCAGCCTTTACAAATCAGATCCCAAGAGACACAACCCTAAAAAGAGACTATTCACAAAAGAGGAAGATATTGAAGAAGCACTAAGTATTTTAAAAGATGGAATGGCACTCAATGTTTCTTTACACAACCCTGATAACAGACTGAACTGGGATTTAGTGCCAGAAGGTGCAAATCCAGCAGCAGGCCATTTACCTGATGAGAGGATAGTCAGAAAATCTCAACAACTAGAAAACTTAACTTTGAAAGTCATGTCAATAGCTAAAGATGGTGACTTGATTGTGGACTTTTGTAGCGGGAGTGGACATTTGGGTATCTTGATAGCTCATTTCTTGCCTAAGTGTACAATTATTCTGCTAGAGAACAAGGAACAGTCATTGTTGCGTGCTAGAGATAGAGTGCACAAAATGGGTCTTACTAATGTGTACTTTTTTCAATGTAATCTGGACTTCTTCATTGGCAAGTTTGATATTGGTGTTGCATTGCATGCTTGTGGAATAGCAAGTGACTTGGTTCTAGATAAGTGCCTCAAGGCTAATGCAAGGTTTGTCCTTTGTCCATGCTGCTATGGATCACTTCATGCTACCGACAGATTGGTGTACCCACGAAGCCAGAAGTTTAGTGACCTTACAATAGAACAGTATTTGTGCATATGTCATACAGCAGATCAGACACACAAGGAACACCCTCTGACCAAAAGAGGTGACCAATGTATGATTGTTGTTGACTCCGATAGAGCTAGACTTGCAGAGGAGTATGGATATGATGTCCAAATTTTTAAGTTGAATCCACCCACATGTACACCTAAGAATAATTTCCTTATAGGAGTACCATCTTAGAAGTAAGGAATAACAGATAATTATGTGTATAATAAAAAATTTATTTACTTAAACAACTTATTATTACCTGCTACCATTTTTGTACTTTATACCAAGTCTTTTCATCCAAACGTAGAATACAGGTTTTCACAGCAATCATTAATTAAACAAAACTCACTTAATCATTGGTATGCTGTAAACTACACACAATTCAGCTAGCAGCTGACAGGTATGCAAAAAATATATAATATAGTATACATCTAATAACAAGATCTAGCAACGAGCATAAACTATGGCTGTGCGGCATGGTATATACACCTGAAACAAACAAATATATTGATTGAACATTTGAAATAATTTCATGATAATGTACCCATGTGTTATTATAATTTAATTGGTTAAATGTAGTTTGAGCTAGTCCTATCTCCTATCACCACTGACTGTGATAAACATGTGCAAAAGATAGTAAAATTGTAGATAGATTCAATTGAAATCCATTTATCCATTCATTGGACCATAAAGAGCTATATTTTTATTGTAAGTATATTTACTCACCTGCACTGAATCATTTCTATTCCCCCAGGGCATGTCTTGTGTTAAATGGGACTCTGTCTCTGGTTCTACTCGGCCAAAGCCTCCATACTTTTTACTATCTGAGCATAAGACAGCCTGGAAAAAAAGATATTTAATTATTTTAAGTGAAATATCCATTAAAATGTATACATATAACAACTAACAAATGAGACAAGCTAGGATGAGCTATTGATGAACATAAGTGACCATAGCCCATGATTATCAAAAACCTGGCCAAGTGCGAGTCGGACTCGCGCACGAAGGGTTTCGTACCTTTATGTATAAAAACGCCAAGAAATCTGGTCTGTTGTATAAAAGTCTCACTTAAATATTTATTGTTTTATTGTAGCCACATATTACGCACAACGCCATCTCTTGCACCGAAAGGTAACTAAACTATCGCTATCGTATGGGCACCCACTTAAATATTTATTTTATTCTGTTTTTTAGTATTTGTTGTTGTAGCGGCAACAGAAATACATCATCTGTGAAAGTTTCAAGTGTGTTATTATTACGGTTCATGAGATACAGCCTGGTGACAGACGGACGGACGGATGGACAGTAGGACAGCGAAGTCTCAGTAATAGGGTCCCGTTTTACCCTTTGGGTACGGAACCCTAATAAAAACAGACAAAGGAAAAAAGGTGATACTCTAACTTCGAAAATGAAGGGTGATAATGGCTATAACATTTCTGCTGAATATAAGCAGAAGATAGACTCTTATTAAATAACGTCAGGGGGTAAGTGTTGTGTTGCCACTTACCCCCTGACGTTATAGTATGTATGTATTACATAAAAATAAATCTATAAAGTACAATATATATCATCCTACTACAGATAAGGTACCTTATAATTTCCTTTTTCGTTGACCCCAACTCGGTAGTCGGTGAAGCTCTGGAAGGGGTGGAAGTTGAAGACGAACAGCAGGCCGGCGCGCTCGAACGCGATCACCTTGTCGCCCTCGTGCTTACACGACACGAAGGCCTGCCGGGAAATATTTCACATTTACTTTATTGGTATGTAAGTACAGGTACCTATTACTGTTAATTCTGTAACAGTGATGGGCTCGGACCTCCTCCCAAGGTGTGAAGGATACAGTCCATTAGGTAATCTCCATGACTAAGTACCTATTTATACTTGAGAACTCTAAGAAAAATGGTTGGTTTCCTTCACAGAAGAAATTGATATAAGTAGATTTTAATACGCACATAATTGCTCTAAATTATGAACTATGCAGTTGTCGCACCCAGGCGTCCCTGGTCGACAAGTAATTGAGATCATTTTATAAACGATCCCTTAGGTAGCTATAAAATTAGCAAGGTTTATGGAGTCTCCTACATTGTGTTCCTAACCCATTCAGTAGGTACTCTTTTACTTATCTTACTATAACTAAGTACAAAGAACCAGACAAGTTCTCACCGGCGGAGACCGGAGCCAGCCGTACTTTTCCTCCAAGGCGTTCATGTCTTTATCGAACTGGTTGAGGAACTGGTACTTGAGCAGCGGGTCGTCCACCAGGTGCCACTGGCGGCGCGCGTAGTGGTACGACGAGTTGTTGCCCGCGCGCGGGAAGTCTAGCCATTCGGGGTGACCGAACTCGTTGCCTGGGGAACATAAATCATATGGATTCTCAAAGGAAATACGGTTCGTGGTTTGTGGTTTTGAATCGGAGTTATTATTATCTGTAGATTGGCTTAAGTTCAGTCACTCGGGGTGCCCGAACTCGTTGCCTGGGGAACATATCAGATGGAGTCCTCAAAGGAATTACGGTTCGTGGTTTGTGAATTTGAATCGGTGTTATTAGGTTAATCTGCAGTTCAGCCACTCGGGGTGCCCGATCTCGTTGCCTGGGGAACACGTTGGATGGATAAATAAAGGAAAAGTTGAGATTTGTAATTTTCAATCAGAGTTATTACGTTATTCGGTAAATGGGCTGAAAGCTGAAAGGTCACGTGCTGACGTCATTTACCGTTCTTACGAAAAGTGCAGTTACTGGCAATAATCAAAAGTGAGTTTGGAATCAGCAAAGCAAGATCTAAAGTTTATTTTTTAGATGTTTATAAAATCCCACAGGAAGCTATGATTTCTGGAATTCCATATTTAGGAATAATTTCCTTCTTCGTAGACAAAAATTTTTGAGCGGTAAGCGATGTTTGAATTAGGTACGGTACGTGCTTAAAAAAATCCGTGTATATATACAAAAAAAACACTTTTCGAAACTCAAACGACGCCATCTTTTCATTCGTGGAGTGGTCTTGGAAGAAGAAGCGGCAAGAAACTGCCACGGAGCTTCTTTTCCCACTCACAGTTACTGATTGAACTTACTATAGTCTACTTCTTGCGGCTAAGATACGAAACTCGTGTCCAAACTGTTGTAGATACCTACTGACCAATGGTTTTGATTTTGACCAGTGGTTTACATATTTGAATTTCCGTTTTCAGTCTGGGTGTGACCTTGTCTTGTGTGTTGTCCATGGCGCCCACGAAACAGGGAATCCTAGTGTGGGGCTATAAGTGTGAAGCATTATTTCATTTATCTATTTATTTATGAGACTGACCTATAAAGTTGAGGTAGGCCTCCCCGCCGAGCGCGTGCGTGACGAGCCGGATCATGCAGTGCAGCGCCAGGCCGCGCTCCACGACCGGACTGGGCTCGCTCAGCGTGCTCATGTGCGTGTACATCGCCGCGTCCATCAGCCAGAACGCTATCGTCTTGTCGCCCACTAGCGCCTGGGGGCATAACGAGATTGGTGTGGTGTAGAGGCGCGTTCCACTTAGCGATAAAAACGCTCATTACTTTTTTGTGTAGAAATAGTCATTTAGGTGTAGCCCGCAAATTTTTTTAATGCATACAAAAATGCAGTTTTTTGTTTCATGTAGCGCGCTAAATTCATAGCGAAAAAATATATTTTTTGTCGAAGCATGGTGTCAAGTACTATATATTTTTTTCTAATTGTAAGTATTTTAATTATCCTTAGTCATAAGCCTATTCCTCCATGAATCTGCAGTGGAACAACGTGGTGGAGTGTGCTTTAAGCCTCCCCTAGACCCTTCGTGTAGAGGCCGTAATGGGCCGGCAATAGACTTATCCTAGTAACTGTAGACACCTACAGTAAGTATAAATAAAAACATGCACAAACCTGATCATGACTCTCAGCATAAGCGACCGTCCCCTCCATCCATCTCCGGTTGGTGAGCGTGTGCACGATGTGGCCCATCTCCCAGTCCTCGTCGCGCTGCTCCTTCAGCAGTTTGATCCACATGTCGGGGATGGCCATGCCCAGCCGGTAGTCGAACCCGGTGCCGCCCTCGTCCACCGGCCGGCCTGTTGCTGGCATGCCTGATACGTCCTGGGTATATCCATGTAATACTGTTGTAATTGTTTTTTCACACAAGTTTTCTTCACAAGTAAGCTTTCCGCCTATGCGATTAAGGTACATTTAAGACTGATGGCGGAATCAAATGTCCTGCTAAGTAAAAAAGTTTAAACTAAAAAATTAATCGAGTTGCGCAGAATTGACCATTATTGCACAGGACATTTATATTTAAATAAATTTTGTCATCTATGTGTTTACGACGTTAGGTACGGTACCCGTACAGTACCCGGCAATAATGCACATCGGTATTCAGAAAGAGATAATCGGTGAGTTTCGGCTTTGTAGAGCGTTGTCCTCACTACACAGTCCTTGCCGCTGGTTTGTCACTTTTATTTCGAATTCGGTAGAAGACGGTCGCGTTCACTATTAAATAAATATAAAGAGTTGTTAAAACCTCTAATGAAACATCAAATTATTATTAAGTACTATAAGTACTTGATACGGTGCTTTATCAGCTCTTAATAGATATTGCAAAATTAGTGCAATGTGCGAGAGAGACAACGCTCTACAAAGCCGTAACTAACCGATTTTCTCTTTCTGAATAGTAATACCGATGATGTGCATTATTTCTTGCCAGGTACTGTAAGTATTATCCAGTAATTACTTATTTTTAAGTTACGCATTGATGATATTCATAGCTATTTATAATCATAGACGACTAACCACTTACCACTAAGTACTCTTCATTCACCGTAACACAAAAAGGCAAACCTCAGCGATAGTGATGGCGCGGCCGTCGATGCGGTGGACCATCTCGTTGGCCAGCATGAGGTAGACGAGCGCCTCGGTGTCCACGTTGAGCCCGTAGTACTCGTCGTAGTGCCCCGAGAAGCCTTCGGCGCCGCGGCTGTGGTACAGCATTGATGTCACGCCGTCGAACCTGAGCGAATGGAACATTGTTATTGATTCACAAAAAAATATATGAATAGATCTGCAAGAGGTCGTAAAGTCGATAAAAGTGTACTCCCTAGTGCAATGTTTCCACGGGTAGGTAATTAAAATTACCCTTGGACCCGGTAATGGGTCAAACCACCGGGACCACGGGTTAACATTCCATCTATCTTTCGGCGCGTTCCACTTAACGATCACAACGCTCAAAAATGTTTCTACGGGTAAATAGAATAAAAAAAAAACAAAAATAATATTTTAAACAATGTGACTGTGTAGCTTATTAAGGATTACCAGTTTCTTAAGAGAAAGAAATATGGACTCAATAAAAGCTGCTTTTTAATTTCTGATTTATAATGCTAATTTAACCATAATACTATAATAAGATGATGTTACCTGAATCCATCGAACTGATATTCTTCTTGATACCACCTCAGGTTTGATAATAGGAACCTCAACACTTCGATCCTTAAATTGAAAAAGATTTTATTAAATTAAGATTTTGGATCATCAAAATAAGCTGTAAAGAAGTGAAGTTTTTAAAATCAAATTTATTACATGTGCTTACAATTCAATTTAGCTTGAAAGCAAAATTTACTTCCGGCATTTTTATCCTCGTCATCAATCGTACTGATGTACGTGATGTACTAATCTTAATCACAGGGGCGGAAATTATCATTTGCGTGGGATGCAATTGAAACAAACTATGTGTCGACCGCGAACCTAATACCTGCATGTAAGCAACTTACTCAGAATAATTAAAGAGGCGGCTGTCCCACAGCGGATGGGTCCCGCGGGGCCCGTCGTGGAAGTAGCAGGCGGTGGTGCCGTCGAACTCGTTGAGCCCGTCCAGCGTGTTCTTGGACGCGTGCGAGTGCACCACGTCCAGCAGCACGTACAGCCCCAACTCGTGCGCGCGGTCGATCAGCGCCTTCAGCTCACATGGTGTGCCGTAGCGACTGGGGTTAAAAATATTAGATTATTAAAATAACTAAAAGAAAGGTTTTCTTACATTTATTTATACAATCTTAAAAGTTACCCAGTAACGGCCTTTGGCTTCGAATACACAAATTGGTATATTTTATGATAAGAAACCTTGGCCCATTTTTGGGGCCCTTAAGCCTGAGGGGCTCCTATAATTGATTGAAATGAATTAGTGTTATGTAAGATATACATTACAGGTTACCTGCTAGCAGCGAAGAAACTTGTGACTTGGTAACCAAAGGAGGCGTAGTACGCGTGTTCCATGATGGCCATCACCTGAATGGCGTTGTAACCTAAAAAAATTGGTGTTTTAGCTTTATTCTATGACTTTCTATGTATTCATGATAGCAACATTTAACATTATAGTAAGAATAATGAAAACGACTGCGGGTGGAATAATATACCGACAAGAAGAGTTAACCGCCGATCTGCCTTAGAAAATGGTCACCGTCGTCGTCCATGGCCATAAATAACATTTGCCGAAAATCTTGGCTAGTAAGCTCCAAGCCAAAACAACAAGAATTTGGCGCTTTACTCAGGTAAGAAGGAGGTAGCACTAGACTAGCATGCCAGAATGGGCTTTAGGTACCTAACACTAGGCTGGGGCCGATTTTGTCGCCATTTTCCTTGGTCTGCCGGCATGAGATTGGAGTTAGTATTCTACCCCAGGGCCGCCGCAAGGGGCAAGTGGGCGTCCACGGGGTGGCGGCATGGGATATTCTTTCAATAAAGGTACACCGATATCGGCTTCGTTGCTGAAGCAGCAACGGAGAGAGGATAAGTTGTAAAACGGGATTGCACGCGGGCGCTCATACAGCTAGCGGCGGGCCTGTTCTACTTGCAATAAAATAATCAAATTTATCATTAACTTGGTCCGCCAATCAGCACTTGGCCAGCGTGGTGGTCTATGGCCTTAACCTTCTCATTCAGCGAGGAGACCCGTGCTCAATAGTGGGCCATGAAGGGTTGAGATGATGATGATCATTAACTTTACCTTGGTTTTTAATTCGGGGTAGCACATTGTCCTTAAACTCCGTGTAGGTGCCCACCCTGCCCTCTGCCGTGGCGATTCCCACGTGACACTCGTAGATACGGAGGGACTTCGGCCGAGCCACTTTGGACTGTTTGAATTTGTATGGCTGAAAATCAAACAAAATAGATAAATCATTCTTTTTCACTTTATAATAGTCAATTAAAGCTGACGATACGAACACCGAGTATTTAAAAAGTCCCCGTATAAATACCTACTAAACAAACTTTGTGTTACGGTTATTATCAATAGATGATAAGCGTTATGCGAAGGCGAAGGCGTCCAATTTTAGTAACCACCTCTAGCTCATTTGGCGTAAACACCGGTTGTTGCAGGCCTAAGGTCGATTCCCAATCTAGGCATAGGTACCTACCTATGTACCTACTTACATCATTCTGGTGATTTAAGTACTTATTTGTGAAAATTTACTGTACATAATTTTTTCAAACTTTTAAAGATGTCAAATATTTGCCTGGCTCATTTAGTGCATAACACCCCTTTTGGTTCTATAATCTGAGATAACACCTTGCACAATAATAATAACCTTATACATACTCATACTCTAGACCAGAAAAGAGAAATGTAGAATAACTCACATTATCCGGTCTATAAATAAACTGCTGGTAAGTGAATCCCTCGAACGGCTTGACGTAGCTGGCCCACGGGGAGACGCGGTACAGGTGGTCGTTGACGATCAGCTGCACGCGGCTCTGGTGCTGCAGGGCGCAGGACCCGTCTGCATTGGGTGGGATCACCAGCTCCCATTTACCGAACTCCAGCTGCTTGAACGGATGGCTTTTTGGGTTCCAGCCGTCTGGAAGGAGATGACGGTTTTGTTGAATGAACTTGGGTGGACCTCAGAGTGTTTGTTAGGTATAGGTACTTCTTAGAGTAAAAAGAACATATCAAAATTATATTTATGGTTGTTTATTACGGGTAAGTAAGTATTATACCTAATCATTCCATGAAGACTGATTGATTACCACGCTCCTAATAGTGTCAGTCCTTTTTTGCTTTTGAATGAATAATCATTCGAAGTAGGTTTTTTACAAACACTTTTCGAAAGTCAAAGTACAAACAAATCCCTTCGGCGAGTGGTCTTGGAAGAAGAAGCGGTAACTTCCAAGGAGCTTCTTTGATCTTTCATATTCAACAATGCATCGGTGATGCCTTTGGTGTTTCAGTGGTCCATGGGCTTCATTCATTCATTGCTTACCTACATGATCATAATGTAAAAAATAATACAAAACACTTACTAAAATCTCCCTGTAGATGCAAGGAGTGCGCGCCCGGCGCCCACTCCCGCCACGTCACGGAGCCGTCGCTCGCGAACTGCGGCCCGAAGTACCTGTACCCCTGCGTGAACCCCTCGAAACCCCCTTCCCAAGACTCGATGCGCTGCCATAGATCTTTAAAGCACCCATATCTGGAAACGCAAGTATCATTACGTTTAATTTTGCTAGGCATGTTGCATTGAATTTTATATAGGTACCAACGTTGTCTACGTATACGTACTAAGTATACTTGAATCGACGAGACGAGGATATGGAACTGTCACACCCTGTTAAAAACAACTTTATTACGTGTGCTCACGGTTTTGTTTAGCTTGTAAGCAAGGCATATAAGTCATTATAAATTCTCGCCATCAGTCTTTAACGAACCTTAATTCACAGAGGCGAAATGCTGAGATTTGTGTAGATTGCCATTAATACAAACTTCATATCGAACGCGAAAATAAAGGTAAAAAACAATAGCAATATACATAAGAGTAAGTTACAGGTTTGGACATTGATAACAAGCCATTTATCAAAACTTGACGGAACATTTTTTGGCCAAATGTGTCGGGGGCCCCGACGCATTTGGCATTCGGGGCCCCATGCGACGGGAGATATTAAATTTTACGATTACGACGCTATGCCCCTATGAGATCGATTAGTAACGGAATGTTGTAGAATTGAATAATCACAACTGGTTACTATCGAAAGGTTTGAATGTCCCATACATTCAAACCTACATGCTATATGCTCGTAATCTCATATTGGATTAAAAAAATCGGCCAAGTGCGAGTCGGACTCGCGCACGAAGGGTTCCGTACCATTATGTATAAAAACGCCAAAAAAATGTGGTCTGTTGTATGGACGCCCACTTAAATATTTATTTTATTCTGTTTTTTAGTATTTGTTGTTGTAGCGGCAACAGAAATACATCATCTGTGAAAATTTCAACTGTGTAACTAAGTATTACGGTTCATGAGATACAGCCTGGTGACAGACGGACGGACGGACGGACGGACAGCGAAGTCTCAGTAATAGGGTCCCGTTTTAGCCTTTGGGTACGGAACCCTAAAACCACTATACACCTAAATAACGTCTGGTCCCAGGTAAATTTTGTGATATCTGGCGAGTCGTTTTTGAGTTATCTCTGATTGTCGATACTGAAGTCAGTTTTATTTGATAAACGTTAGGTATCGTCTGTGGCACTGTGGCACATGCTAGGTATAGATACATAACTACCTATTGCCTACAGTAGATTCACATCGTCAATAATAATTTTCCACTTTAGCTTAATTTATGGATGTTATATTCATTTTGTTCTTGTTATGATTTTTTTATCGCCAGATATGTAGTAAAAAAATAAATTAAGAAAAGTTGATAAATACGTCTAACTTTATTACTAAAAAAACATTTTATTACCTACCTACCTACCTACGTTTATAAGATAAACATTAAATGATATTGCTTGAGCTTGAAATGCTTGAATGTAATCGTGGGGTTTGTACACACACGACACGTGAAATTCATTCAGTCTAATAATTTTCCCTTAGCGTAGTTAGCAGCTATACTTGGTTTGGGATCAATAATATTATTCCATACACTTAATACCTACATAGGTACTCAATTAATATTCAAATTAAGCCTATTTATTTCAAGTTTCATCCAACTTTCTGCCGCGACGCGACGCGATGTTTGTTATGCATACGACAGCATACGACAATGACTTTTGTTTGACATTGAAAATATCACGTCTATGATAACAAGCGCTGCGTGCGCTAATCACAGGACTGTGGTTGTTTACTTGAATAAAAGTACTTGGTTTGGAAGCACGATTTCCATTTATTATCATATATTCTACTGTTAAATTTGATTATATTATTTGTAACGTAATATATAACATATTTTATAACAATACAATAAGTAATATTCATTATTCATTTTTAAAGCGCTTTATCCGCTTAACTGACACAATACGATAAACACGACCGAGTTCACTCACTGAGTTAACCTTAAATTCACGCAATTTAGCTTTTTACCGGGAATTATGATACTAAAAGCTGAATATAACAACATTTAATAATATAATATTGCCTAGTACTCACCTCCTTCGAATTTCTCGTTCATACGGCTTCAAATAACTATCACGTTCGAATAATTTCGTTATATCGGGGACGGGTACGTCCATCGGATCCATAGCCGAGTAATTTCCTCCCATTGTATCTATATGTATGTAGATATGAACGGTTCGATGTGCGCACGCGCTGAATGGCTCACAACCACGCGTAAAGATAAATCTCTTTTAAATGATAAATTGCTGAGCCGTTGTTGGGGTGCAGCAGTAGGGTAGACTGGGTACGGTTGAAACGATTTGGCTTTATTGTTCGTAATTTTGTTGTTTATAAAAAGAACGATGATGATGACATATTAAATTGAAGAGTGGATCTTTACCTACAATAGGGCTATACTATTTAGTTCTGGTGGGTGCTATTTTTAGAGATATTTAGATTTGAAAATAAATTCCGATGTGTTTCTACCGTCCCCATGCCAGGGGCGGTTGAAACAGTGACTAGGGTCAGTTGAAACGCACGCGAAATATACAAAAAATATATAGCAAAATGCTTTATTTAGCATTAGTTATAATTGTATTATAATAATCATGGCATCGTATGACAATATTAACCGGTTTTCAATGTTTTAATAGTCCTACAGTGTACGTAACCAGGCTTTGACGAATAATTTGTTGATAGTGCATAGTTTTATCTCCAATTGTCTCAATATCTAAACTCAATCTGCCCTATGAAAGTCTTTACTATGCGAATTCGGCATCGAGAAAACAAAACAAAATTATATGTTTTTTTTTACCTGTACCCACATATATTGTTTCAACCGTCCCCAACTCGAATTTTGGTAAAAGAAAGTTTACCTATAGTAATGGTAGTAATAATAACTTATTAAAACTAGTCATCATTCTGTATTTTAAAAACTTCACCTAAATCATAAATGAACACTCAATATTTATACTTGAATAGATTAACATAATAATAGCTTGAAACTCAAAAGAAAAATACTTACTTTTGGGTGCTAAAATACAATAGGCCTATTTATAAAAATATACAGCACCCGGTGACTAATGTAACACTTTGATTTAGGTTTGGACTTGTCACCTGCTTCTTTTTCTCCTTGAACCTTTACCTGTCGGCTCAACCATTCGCGAGATATTCGACTTGTTTCAACCGTCCTGTGTTTTAATCGTACCCAGTTTACCCTAGATATGTTTTTATTTAAATTAGATAAGTTGAACTCTGGTCAAAGATAATAGCTGAATATTATGTATAATTTGTTTACATTCTATTTCGATTACTTATCTCCATATAGGTAAGTAAAAATAACGCTGATTGAAATAATGAGATGATTTCAAAATACCCACTTTTAATTTTTTTTATTATTCATTAGGTATTTAGTTACTTTATGGCTGGCCCACAATCCCATTCGATGGAAAGTTCTTGGGAGGAGAAGCGTACACACAAGTACAGTACACGTAAGTTACAACACAGGGGCGGGCGTGGGCGTGGCCACAGCGGTGCGGCACATTTGGATCTTTTTATGACAACAATTTTTTATCTCAAAGAAATGTTGATATTTTTTTTCACAATTACTATGTGAAGGCTTAGCTCAAGTTACACCTAAAAAATGGAAAAACTGTATTCAACATACACTAATTACTGTCGAAGAAAAGATGCGTGGGATAGACAACGCCATCGATGAAACCGTAGATAGATTTATAATATGTGTCACAGACAGGTCAACGACGGAAAGCATCGCAACAAGCAGTAGTGACACTGAATAACTATAATACTCGTATAATATTATAACTGTCATGACACGAAATAAATAATTTTAAAGTACCTGTTTGTTTATTTTCTATAATAATTATATATTTTATGTCTATCCTTACTAATATTATAAATGTGAAAGTGTGTTTGTTTGTTTGTTTGTTTGTTTGTTTGTTTGTGACGCTTTCACGTCGCAACAAAGCTATTATATGGTAAGGTTTATGTGTGTGGGGATAGTTAGGAGGGTGGAGAGTGACGTAGGCTACTTTTTACCGCGGAAAAACATCCCATTCCCATGGGAAGATCGATGTTTTGTTAGTTGCTAGATATTTATTTTCGGAGTTCCTAATAGATGGCGTTAATAAAATTCATTTGCAAGTACTGAATTACGCTATCAAATACTACATGTAATTTACTAAAGTCATAGGCAAATGTAATAGGCTACTTTAGCTCTGCCTCGAGAACTCCCCGTTTCGGCTGTATTCAGTGTACCGCCCGCCCGCTGGCACTATCCTGTTGGCTGATATCCGCAAGTTGCTGGACTCGCCGACACCGGTGGTGGGCGCGGGCGACTGGAACTGCAAGCATCCGGGGTGGAATAGCCTAGCTGCCAACAGAAGTGGAAGGCTACTTTTTGATGCCGCTGAACAGCACGGCTACACTGTCGAGGGTGTTTCACACCGTTACCGCGGCTCTGAATAAGAGAGAACGCGTGTGTGCAGTATTCCTCGACATGGAAAAGGCGTTCGACCGTGTTTGGCACGACGGCTTTCTCTACAAGATCTCGCAGTCGTCGGCGCCCCGGAGTGCCGTTAAGGTGATCTCCAGTTTCCTCGAAAAGAGAAGCTTCAGAGTAGTGGTTGAAGACGCCGAATCCACCGAGCACCCGATGGCAGCCGGCGTCCCGCAAGGGAGTTGCCTGTCCCCGGTCTGCCTCGCCTGCTACACCGACGACATCCCAGCGGCAGGGGGGGCGTCGCTTGCCCTGTATGCCGATGACGTGGCGTACATCACCACGTCGCTGAATAGAACCCACGCCATCGTCAAGATGCAGCGTGCGCTTGATGCCCTCCCCGAATGGCTCGCCGCGTGGAGACTGTCGGTGAATGTCGGGAAGACGCAGGCCGTGAACATAGGAGGATACCTCAACAGGCGGGACCCTACTCTGGAGCTTCACGGACAAGATATCCAATGGGCCCCACAGGCCAAATACCTGGGGGCAAAATCGACGGAAGACTTTCGATGAAGCCACAGGTTACGAAAGCCGTCGTGAATTCTATAAGCGCGATGGCAGAAACCAGTGCTCTCCTCGAGCCTCCCTCTCGGACTGAAGCTCGGGGTCTACAAGACCTACATCAGATCCCGCCTCACGTACGCGGCACCGGCGTGGTACGCGCTCGCCAGCGAACCGCAGCGCAAGAGGGTGCGCGCGGTTCAGGCGATTGCGCTCCGCCGGCTGACTGGTGCGCCGAGGTACGTCAGGAACGCCGTCATCCAGAGGGACCTTCGAGTCGAGAGCCTGGACGACTTCATCGAGAGATTGGCACGCAAGATGTTCGGGCGTGTCGACGCGTCGCGGTTCCCACATCTGCAGGACCTGGCGCCGCTCCACGCCCGTCCACCGGACCGCTGGGACTTGCTGGTTGCGCGGGACGGGCCTAGCACTGACCGATACTGGGGCTTCGTAAGTCATCGCCCGGCGCTGATCGGCTCCTGCTGGGCTTCCCACCAGCGGGATTCACCCGGTAGGGCCTCGATCGCCTGGGCGGCGCGAAGATGAACCCCATCCCGTTTAAGACTCTGTGGCCTGTAAAAAGGCCGCCACTCACTGGACTTGACCTATTGGTTAACCACAGATGGACAACCAAGGGCCTTAGGGCCCAACCCAAGGACCGGCCCGTTTTAACGGGCCGCGAGAGACACCCCCAAAGGGGAACTAACTGTCCCGAGGGCTCCACACACCTCAGACAGGATGGAGTGAAGAGAGCGAGTGGTAGGCTACTTTTTAGCCTAAATTCCTACGGGAGCGAGACCTACGCGGCTGTTACCTACGGGTCCCGAAGCGAAGCGCGGGCGGTTCTCTAGTCATATAATATATACGAAACTACCTAATCCAGTCTACTTCGAATAGTCTTTGTTTTTCATATTTACGTTAATGTCATTATAAAAATATAAATAAAAAGTCAACTACTACGAATATGGTTGTCGACCCCTGACGGCCTTGTATCGAACATCGAAAGGTGAATGCCCGTTTGTCTCAATCTATTTGAAACGAACTATAAAATATTACAGCCTTCGTGAGATAATTATAGCAGGTCAACACCAACAGCGAACTCTCCTTCAAAATGCGAGAAAACCAAGGAGTACTTGTAATACTACACTATTTGTATAGAGATGCTTGAATTGGATATCTATTGGTAATAATATTGTAACAATTTTTTTAGTATGCCTTTTTCCAAGACTAATGTACTTAATTGTGATTTAATTAAACAATATCCAAGCCTATGTTATAAAATAAATACTACAAAACCCACCATTGACCCTCAAGTGAGATTGTAGTTAGGAACTCATTTGAAATTCATAAAAATAAGAGCTAAGAACATAGCCTGGGCGAAGAAGTTTAGAATGTACTTTTGTTACCATTAGTGTTTGTAAGTTGAGACCAAATGGAAATAAAGACAAGTCATTAACATATAATTTATTAAACTAATAACAACTAATATAATACATATTTATTTAAAAGATGTCTGATCCAGTTTGTTTTGCCTTTGCAACTGCTTCTTGAGGTTGCAATAACTCCTCTTCCGAGGGCTCAAGAGGCTGTCCATCCGCATCTAGCTTGCCTTGTTTAAAATCTGTGACGATTTTCTTGCTGTACACCGCATCGAACAATTGCTGAGCAGTGAATTCACTCTGTATTACATCTTCAGATTTATATGTTACGTATGGTTTCAAATCACAGTCTTTTAAGTCAGGAACAATCAGTTCTGGTATCATTTCTGGCACAGTCACAAATTTGCCGTTCATCACATACCCTACGTCTCTCACGCCTCGCTTGTCCACTTCCAATTCAGGGTTCGGACCACACTGTTGCATTTTGTGGATTCGGGAACCTCTCTTGTTTGGAATAACAAATTTTCTAAAATTCCTTTTACCTTCGCGCACTGAAGATATTGATATGGCTCGCCTGGAAATGTAGTTCGTTAACGACGATATTTTCGACATTCTTGCTTTGTAGCACACCTGTTATGCTTAGAATTAAATATTTGATATTTTATTTATTTTATTCACTCAAACATTTAGGTTTTTAGGTTATTTATTATGTCATATCAAACCAAATGTCAATGTCAAATTGTCAACATCTCTATTTTGACAATTTTCTATTGTCTGTGGTACGTATGAGCACAGAAAAAATAAGCAGACCTTGGAAAAAAGCGTGCCAGCCAGCCTTGACTTGATTTATTATTACTTAAGTCCATGATAGGTAATTAATATAGTAGGGCCATTTTAATAGGTCACATTATTTTACTTACAAAATTGTATTCGGAGCCAATTCAAAGTGACTTTATATAAAGCTTCTACAACAGGGTTGCGTTAGCGTGTATCAGTTAGTTGTTGTGTCGCCATCTATTGGTGACTTAAGGAACTATTAGCATAAGGTGAAACAATTGAATTCTTTGCACAAAACACATCAAAATTGAGATGCACGCGAGCTGCGCACGTGCATTTTTGTTCGTGCGCCGCTCCTGCGCTGCCCGCGCGCTGTTCGCGCGCCACCTAAGCGCCGTACGCCATCAGCGCGCGAGCTAATATAATAGGTAATGATGCAACGGAACTGTAAGCGCGAGATTTGAGTTTAGAGTGCGCACAGATCGCGCGCCGCGCGCACGCCCCATACGAGCCTTGCATGAGTTGCGCTAAAGAGGCGCAGCAAACCATTGCCATGACTGCACGCGCGGAACTCGCGGGCAGTACGCAAACGCCTCGCGAGCTGCACATTCCCGGCGCGGCGCATTCGCCAGATGTGGACGTACCCTAGATCGACGCGTGCCAGTTACAACTACATAGAAAAACTGCACACATTGACAATCACCATACAAAACATTTGACGTCTAGAAATGTTGTCTATGATCCTCACACTAAAAGCACAAAATATCTAATTTGTGCTAAAAGTGAGCTTCTTGAAGCTTATGAAAATGGCGGGACTGCTTCAATCATTACGGTTTCTTTCGAAGTCCAGAATGCGCAAAACGAAGGCTTGTCGGCATTGGTGTTTCCGCCTATCTATGTATAATATAAGTCTTAAAGAGGAGAGTGTATAATGTTTATTAAATTAAGATTATGTATGTACGTTAAACATGTTGAATTTCATGGTGCTTAGAGCACTATCGTTAGACTGTGCCCACGCCGCCCACGCTTAAGCTACTATCCATATTTTGTGCATACGCTCAGACGAGATATTAGGTAGGGTCAGCTCAGACCGAGACGCGACGCGACGCAACGATACTGAAAGAGGCCAGTGATTTCGCGCTGCGCCGCGAGACGGTTTTCGAAAATTTGAAATTAACTGAATAATTAATTATTTAACTAAATTAAATAAGTTGAATAACACGATATTAATGCCCCAGCACCATTTTTATTTCATGTCATATGTCATTTTACTCCGTTTAATTAAAAATCCGAGTATAGTTGATAATTATGTAAAGCACATAATATTTGTTTCAATGGAAGATAAAATCAAACTTCAATATTGTAATTTGTATAATTTTTAATAAAACGTATATAGGCATTGTCACATTGCATATCTTAGAATATCAAATAAAATTATAAATCACACGAGGAACAAATTTATGATTGTGATAACTTCCACAATATGTAAATTACTTACAATACATTATTAGGTCTTACACAATTTATTTGTACAGATACATTACAATACCGTATTGCTTACAAAAAGTTTTGAGTGTCTTAATTATCCAGCACCTGAATGATGAGTCAAGATACATGTTGAAATACAACTAAAAACAAATACCAAAGTACTTTGTGCACGGTTAATGCTAAGTTCTACTTTAAATTCACATTGGCACTAATATTCCAATAGCACCTTAACCTTACATACAAACCACTTCAAACAACACCACAATTTTTTTATTATATTAAGTCTCATCTCGGTTAAAATTTTAAGGTTTAATAAATATTTGACAGGAAATTGAATTTGTACAATTGGGCTGTTGAAAAATTTCTGAATATGCATTTATTTTATGGATTACGCCTTGGTAAACACGGAACAAGAATTATAATAACGAAAAAATTTCAATTTACAAAAATATATTACATCTAAATCAATAAATCATCACTTTACGGTTAAATGGATTCAAATACGAAGTACTATTTGAGGATTTTGAGGTGTTAAAATGTTACCATAAAATGGTTAGACAATTATGAAATTACCATTGAAGTTAACAACCCAATTATCAATGAATTCAAACTTGGTATACAGTATACACACTATTTCTAATATTTTCATACACTATGTATGACCTGCGCTGTAATCAGTCTTGAATACTGAGATGAAACACGAACTATGCAAATATTAACTAATATTCAATTATCCAAATAAAAGCAATATTCCATTAGGTATCCTACAATCTCACTATATTTGAATGCCAGAACCAAGTATATGGCAGTCTGCTCTAGTAATGGAACATATTTGAAAATCAATACATTATTCACAAAATTTTAAATACACAATCTGAATATTACTAAGTGTATGATACAGTAATAGGATACCCATTACCTATTTTAAAAACTATATCAAAAAACGACAACACTTACATACCCATGAAAGACATAACAAAATTACATTTTTATTGTCCAAGGGAATGTTATATAAAATGATCATTTTGAACACACTTTAATTATGTTCACACAGTATCACAATATTTAAACGAAAATATTTTAACACGTGAAATAAAATCAACGATAAAAGTGAATGTTTTATTTAGTAAATGTAATATTTATAATTATTTCAGGAATTATTCTTGTTCAGAGTTGTCCAGCAAACTATTTAAAACAACTACGGAATACATACCATCCTACACCCAACTCAGATGAAAATAAAAAAATCCAATAAGCTAGCTAAAAGGGACTTGGAAATCTTCACATTAAGAATATTACAAAAAAGTCCAAGGTGTGCAGGTTTTCTCACAATATTTACTTCTTAATTACCATTATCTAACTAAAAAAAATACTAGCCGTATGCAGAACTCGGTCGTCTTATTTAATTAGAAACGAACCTTTAAAACTACTAGACCACTTATCGAAGGCCATTCTTGACAAAGGGTTTTCGAATTTTAACATTTAGTAAAAATCAGTAAAATCTTCTCGTACCTATTCGTGTTAAGACAAAGAGTGTTGTACAATGTGAGCATGGGTAACTATTTCTCATAAAGTTTTGAACAGTTAGCTTCACAAATACCTAGTCGATTTATAGTTGAATAATTTATTAAACAGTAAAAATCTTAAAAGTTCACAGCATTTTTTATGTAAAAACAATAAATGTTTTTTATAACGTGTTTTTCCTAATTGCAGAACTATAACTCTAAAATAAGGTTTGCTTTAGATTACAACTAAACCATGCTAACTGAATAAACGAAAACGTAAAAAGTACTAGTTGTTGTGTCTTTGTCTTGATTATAAACATAGGAGTGAGTGAAAAGTATGAAAAAAATACATTATTAATAGGTATTGGAGTTAGCCGGCATAATCGTACCACAAACAACCATGTATTTAATATGCAAGTTTTTCAGTAACATCATCATTTTAACTCTATAGAATTTTCAAGTTATATGACGTTACTATTTCTATACTAACAATTTTACGAAAATTGTTTTTTGCAATATATTATAACTTTTGACTATAATATTACTATATTTAATTTTAAGTTCGTAAATTGGTGTTTTAATTTTATTTACATTAGAATTTAGTGACAATAGAAATTTGTCTTTAATCACAATTCTTATCATCGGTAAACTAATGAAAATAGCAAGGTAATAACAAATGTGCTGTACCTCTGGCACAGACGTATTCTTTTGGGTCGATTGCGACGGTTACAACGGTTTGCGGTGTTTGACGGTTACGGTTGCGATGATTCTAGCACTGCACAACAACGATTTGGGAACGGACCAACTAAAACGACAGCATACAATTATGATATTTATGTCTTCGCAATTACGGTTATATGCTTGAAAGACGTATACTCCTCGACAACCTCTACAACTCCGAACGGATACCAAGCATATAATCGAAATTCAACCGTAACGTCTAAAACATAGAGATCATAGTCGAATCCTTTGATTTAATTTTGTCGTTTACCGGGTAGCTGTGCGCAGTCCTTAAAACGGTTGCGATATTTGCGACACTTGCTTGCGTTAGTTGCGACACTAGCGTCGCTCGCGGTCACGTATCCGCCGGCCGCTCCGTATCATGATGGTTATGCTCTAGCTCCTCCAACGTGTCTATGGACGAGTGCGTGACGTCACTGAGCTCGTCCATCTGCTTCTGTTTCTTGCGCACGTTCCAGTGCAGGCACTCGGCCAGCGAGTCGAACCAGTCCGAGATCTGGTCCTGCGCGCAGATCGACGGCACCGGGTATACCGATGTCGTTACGTATAGGCTGTGGGCGGGCGTGGTGAGATGTAAGTGTTAAATTTTACAGATGATAATAATAATAATAATAATAATAGGAACTTTTTCTTACAAGATTTAAAAAAACTAAGCAGACAAAATTAAAAAAGTAATGATATATATTATTATGACAGAAAAGTCTCTTTAAATCAACAGTTTAAATCACAAATTACAGATAATTTGTGAGTGGCGGTGGCCATCAACCATCAGGTGGACTGTCTGCTTATCTGTCAGCTATTAACTAAATTCTTTGTTGTCTCAGCAAATTATATACTCGTAAATATAAAAGTATACCAAATTTACTATACTATTGCCACAGACTTAGTGTGGTTGCGACCACATGTTACACAGATTGTCTCGAATTTACGATAATTATCCCATTCTTAATATTATAGGATCTTTTATTTGAACTTTAAAACAGGTACAGGAAATAGTAGTTTTAAGTAGTGTTTTCGCAATTATACTAAGTCTGCAGCTACATAATATAAGTGAACGAGTCCATAGCCCAGCCCAATAAAGGAAAAAAAAGCAATGCAAAGCGAAACAAGCATTCAAGCATAAATTGTGCTATTAGTAAAAAATACTTACAAAACAAATATCAAAAATGTTCATGCATAATATAATCAAGATTAGTGCTTAGTAAATAATGTTAGTAATTTCCCTTCCAGTCAATGACAAAATTTAATTGTCATGGATATCAAATAAACATACATATTTGTCTGAAATTATGTATGTTGAAAAAAAAATAAAAAAGTTAAAAGCTTGGTAATGGCAACATGATGACTAAACCATGACCACGAGATTTTTTTTCCTGGGACCATAACCCTATATGCAAATTATGCGGTATGTCCCGTCTCCTATGAGCCATGGTTGGGTGGTACCCAAAGCCCCACAAATGAACCATGGGGCCCATGGGTTACCTATCGCCCGGCTTGAGCGTCATTTGCGAGTGCCCGTCGAACGATATATGAGCCACATTTCTGCTCTCAATGCCAGGAGTTATCTGAAACAAGCTCCTTTTACAGAATTTGCTACAAACTTCTATTTAGTAGGTCTTGCTGACGATGACTTATAGATGTTAGGAACAATTAGTCGGGGAAAATAAAGCTATACATATCTAACGTAACTTACGTTTACGAACGAACTATCCTAACTATGCCTGATTGAATACATAAATAATTTGTGATGTAAGTCATTCACAAATAACGAAGTTGTTACATATAAAATTATTACATATTCAAATTCAAATATAAATGTTAGTTTTGTCTTTGTATTTAAGCCACTATCATACATAGGTACAAAATTAAATAAATATCATACTTTGTTCGCATTTTTTATTTTAAAGAAGGATGCTTCATATATCGGTAATTTAATTTAAATTCTCTGATGCGTTTAATAGCAAATAGATGACCAATATTATATAAGCAACTACTAAAACACATGCTTATCATACAAAATAGTTACATAAATAAACTACATATATATAAAATAACCATCTTCTAAAAGTAGGTAGTAACTTCTAAATCAGTTAAATCTTGTTACATGTTACATGTTACTCACTGCTGAAACGTGTTAAGAACGTGTCTAGTAATTTTTAAAGGATTATTATCTCACACATCAAAATGTTAAAATTTACAATAAGTTAAAACAAATCGGTTTAAATCAAAACAAGCGAATTACAAATTAACAATATTGACATGGCAACACGTAAACTGGAATTGGTTCGAAATGATTTTGAAAGGCAAGCTAACTACACAACAAGCGTCGGCGACATGCGTTTGGGCTGGCTACGGGGTTAAAGAATAGGAGGCTAGGGGGGTAATGGACAGGGAGGTATTTGTAGTGGGCAGGGGGCGTTTGTAGTGGACAGGGGGCGTTTGTAGTGGACGGGGGGCGTTTGTAGTGGACAGAGAGAATGTTTGTAGTGGACAGGGAGTGTACGTAGTAGACAGAGGACGTTCGTAATGGGTAGAGGGCGTTTGTAGTGGACAGGGAGCGTTTCTAGTGGACAGAAGGTGTTTGTAGAGGGCAGGGGGCGTTCATAGTGGACAGAAGGTGTTTGTAGTGGGCAGGAGGTGTTTGTAGTGGACATGGAGCGTTTGTAGTGGACAAAGGGTGTTTGTAGTGGGCAGGGGGCGTTTGTAGTGGGCAAGGGGCGTTTGTAGTGGGCAAGGGGCGTTTGTAGTGGGAAGGGACCTTTATAGTGGGAAAGAGCGTTTTTTACTGGGCAGGAGGCGTTTGTAATGGGCAGGAGGTGTTTGTAGTGGACAAGAGGCGTTTGTAGTGGGCAGAGGGTGTTTGTATCGTGCATGCCTGTACCTATCTCCGTGCTGCAACGCTTGTCGGTTGCGACCATCGAACGACACCCACATCGCGTTGCGCGCGTCCGGCGACAGCGCTATCTAGAACGTTACCACTGGTTACTATTGGATACCGTTAATTTATCTTATAGATGTTATTGTAAATCTATAAATATGTGTAACGATATTTTATATCCTAATTATATATTATAATATACATTCAAATATTATTCATGTTATGGTATAGTTTCAATAAAGTTGGAACCTGAAAAAGAATGTTTATTATGGTCTCTGCACTGTATATTAACTGAACTCATCTCGACTCTGATTTAATTCGAGTCTTATGTCTTTTACCATGTTTTGTAGGTATTTCTACCAACCGACCTCTACTTCACACGCTAAAATGCTCTACATCTACATTTTATTCAAATAATAAAGTTGCTCAGAGATAATCTGGCATTGTAATGATGAAATACATGTATCACTTTTAGCCGTGTTACTTATGTCCATAGGCAATGATGACCACTTACGACCACATGCTATTTTACATAACATAATTAACAAATAATTAAAATAAAAATTCGCTATTAACATCGGTTCACCAAGTAAAACCTTATTAGGTACTTAACATACATAAGGAAACACAGTAGCATTGAGAACATCCTGCTTCTTGAAGTCGGCCAAAATTGCTGAAGATTGCACGAAGATTGCTGAAAGTTATTAACAACTTTCTACTGTACTGTATTGCACAGTTACTGAAATCAACAAGTTGGTACTATAACTTGGCACTATGCGTGGTTTTTACCTTGAGCTCAACCCCCGCGGGCACCACGATGGGGCGGAAGGAGAGCGAGTGCGGGCAGATGGGCGTCACCATGACGGCGGGCACGGACGGGTGGATCATGCTGGCGCCCGCCGCCACCGCGTACGCCGTGCTGCCCGTCGGCGTCGACACTACCAGCGTACTATAGTGTACTGTACAATGATACCTTGAGCTCAACCCCCGCGGGCACCACGATGGGGCGGAAGGAGAGCGAGTGCGGGCAGATGGGCGTCACCATGACGGCGGGCACGGACGGGTGGATCATGCTGGCGCCCGCCGCCACCGCGTACGCCGTGCTGCCCGTCGGCGTCGACACTACCAGCGTACTATAGTGTACTGTACAATGATACCTTGAGCTCAACCCCCGCGGGCACCACGATGGGGCGGAAGGAGAGCGAGTGCGGGCAGATGGGCGTCACCATGACGGCGGGCACGGACGGGTGGATCATGCTGGCGCCCGCCGCCACCGCGTACGCCGTGCTGCCCGTCGGCGTCGACACTACCAGCGTACTATAGTGTACTGTACAATGATACCTTGAGCTCAACCCCCGCGGGCACCACGATGGGGCGGAAGGAGAGCGAGTGCGGGCAGATGGGCGTCACCATGACGGCGGGCACGGACGGGTGGATCATGCTGGCGCCCGCCGCCACCGCGTACGCCGTGCTGCCCGTCGGCGTCGACACTACCAGCGTACTATAGTGTACTGTACAATGATACCTTGAGCTCAACCCCCGCGGGCACCACGATGGGGCGGAAGGAGAGCGAGTGCGGGCAGATGGGCGTCACCATGACGGCGGGCACGGACGGGTGGATCATGCTGGCGCCCGCCGCCACCGCGTACGCCGTGCAGCCCGTCGGCGTCGACACTACCAGCGTACTATAGTGCACTGTACAATGATACCTTGAGCTCAACCCCCGCGGGCACCACGATGGGGCGGAAGGAGAGCGAGTGCGGGCAGATGGGCGTCACCATGACGGCGGGCACGGACGGGTGGATCATGCTGGCGCCCGCCGCCACCGCGTACGCCGTGCTGCCCGTCGGCGTCGACACTACCAGCGTACTATAGTGTACTGTACAATGATACCTTGAGCTCAACCCCCGCGGGCACCACGATGGGGCGGAAGGAGAGCGAGTGCGGGCAGATGGGCGTCACCATGACGGCGGGCACGGACGGGTGGATCATGCTGGCGCCCGCCGCCACCGCGTACGCCGTGCTGCCCGTCGGCGTCGACACTATCAGACCTGGAAGAAACATCGTTTTTGTTTTAATTTTATTATTGCATTGATTGTAATTAGGTTAAGAATACGCTGTTGGACTACCGAAATAAAAAATAAATAAGTTCTGCGCACATTACAACGATAACTGGACCAACTAAATTGGAAGCAAACGAGCATGCAGCGCCACCCTTCCGCTGCCGTCTTTGATAATGTACTGAGTAATTGGAATGCGTTAAGGTATACTTGGACATTAAAATACTAACATTAACGCTACCTGTCCCAATCAAAGATCTGGACCCTGGAAACATGGGGGACTAATCATGGGGACACTAATTCCCTATATCGGCCCGGACACTTAAATAACAACACTAACATTACCACTAACACAGCTATACCACTAACAAAACCAAACTCACCGTCCCCCTGCACGGAGGTGATATGCTTCCCGTCGAGGAACAGGTCGATGTTGGAGAGGTACGGCGACGGCCCGCGGTCCACCACCACCTCGTTGAGCACCAGGATGGTGGTGGGCGGCTTGCGCTCCGCCCCCGCGCCGCCTGCGCCCGCGCCGCCCGTCGTCTTGCGCAGCACCACGCACTGCAGCCGCGAGCGGAGGGTTAGCGCCGCGTGACCTGATGACGGAACAATGGATTCAGATCCAATTTCAAAAATCATTTGTCAATATAAACGTCATTTTTTGTGAATCTACAAGTCTATGTCTCTTTTAAAGAAGAGAAGAATAACGAAACAAAATCCTCAGCACCTATTTTAAACCAATATCATACACTTACCTACACATTAATGACTACTATCTATCGATAACAACAGGGACCGGCGAATCTACGTGCAGTCGAAGGCACGGAAACGATTTAAAAAATTTTGCCACAAGCGGTCACAATTTAAAATAAAACATTGAAATATAAACAGTAACAGTAATTCCGGCTAAGCGGAAGAAGTATAATTGCGACGGCTATATTCGCATTTGATTTTATTTTGACGTGCGTTAGGTTATGATTAAACTATTAGAAAGAAAAACAGAAAGAAAGAAAAACAGTTTATTTAGTCAAGCACTGTTAACGACATAGAAGTAGGTACATTACATTAGTACATTACATCAGACTTAAATAATAATAAAAGACCGAATCACTAAAGGTACTTAAATAACAAAGTCAAATAAATTAATTAAACAAAATGGATTGTCGTACAGAAACTTGACTAAACGGAACGTACTCAGCACTGGCCAAGGAGCGAAGCGCATCCAAGGCCGCTGGTTTTCAGTACGACCCGTTTTATCACGAGTTATCACGAGTACTACTGATTAAAATATCCAAGTAAAAGCCTTTACCTTCCAAGACATTCATGACTTGCTCCTGGAAGTTGTTGAACTCGAAGGGCGTCAGGAAGCCCAGCGAACCCAGATGGAATGCCATCACGGGAGGGACGGATTGCTGGAAAATCATAAAAACTATAATGAGTATTGGATAAACTGCGAGCATGTCCAAAACAAGGACATTTGCATTGTGGACAGACCTTAAAAGATAAGTTTTTATTAACACAATTTATTGTAGAAAGAATTCTTTTTAAGTCCTACACAAATGATAACTTTCCGCCTCAATAATTAAGGTACACTGTAGATTGACAGCGAGCATTGAAAATGTCGTAAGTCAATTTTGCTAACAAGGTACACTTTGGCAAAGGGAGATCCTTCGCCAGGCGAGATGCCTGGGGGCTGGGGGCGGCCGGTCAAAACTGTCGATGTCAGGGCTACGTCACCATGTTGCCACATAATATATTTTTCATCACCCCTATTCGAAAAAGACGACTTGGTTCGGACATAAGGGGTTCCAAAGTTGCTGTTTTCTATTCAGCGGGCCGGAATGAATTTTCATACAAATTTTCCTGCCGGCTAGATCTTTTCCGTCCTATTTTGAATTTAGAACATTTTAGTATTTTGCGCTAAAGAAATCGAACACAAATATTGTTTGAATAAAGAATGTCTGGTTCGACGCGAGGGCCCCGCCAGCTGAATAATAAAAAAAAAGAAATCAAATTAAGATCGCTCGAACTATTTCCCGCGTTTTCGTGCATTTTTACGTATTGTTAGAAATTTTGTTTTGTTTTGAAAAAATGAGTTCTTCCAACGATATTAGTGAAAGTATCCTCCTGATAGTATAAAAACTGAAGCGAGTAATGTGATGAATAGTTTATTACCTGCGAAATCCCGGGAAAAATATTTGAAAGCCTATGATAATTTTTTGGAATGGAGAAATGCAAGAGGCGCCAAGAATTTTTCAGAAACTGTGTTTTTGGCGTACTTCCAGAACTTAGCCAAAACTAAAAAACCTTCCACCCTTTGGAGTATCTACTCAATGCTTAAATCAACAGTCAGTTCTAATAACGATATAAAACTGGACACATATTCGAAATTAATAGCATAAATCTGAAGAGGATGTCTGATGGATTTAAACCTAAAAAATCCAAAGTGTTCACAGTCAAAAATGTGGAGACTTTTCTTAATGAGGCACCCGACGAAATCTTTCTTGCCGTAAAAGTAAGTAACTATGTACTTATATGGTGGAGTGGACTATTATAGTAAAATATAGCCATAGTGTTTTAAATAGCTGAATAATAAAAAAAGAAATCAAATTAAGATTTCGTTTTCAAATTAAAATTAAGTTTTCGTGCATTTTTACGTATTATTTTCTATTATTTTCTATTATATATATATATTATTTTCTCATAGTGGGTGATGAAAAGTAGAGTGTATCACTCGGGTGCAAGTATATTTTTGGCTCGGGCGACGTACTTTGAATCCCTCGCTACGTTCGGGATTCTACTAAAGAATCCCTCGCTACGCTCGGGATTCTACTCTAGAATCCCTCACTTCGCTCTGGATTCAAAAAACGCCCTCGCCGAAAAAATATTACTTTGCACCCTTGTCATACAATCTACTATTTTAAGCTTGGATTGGTAATACCATAGATTTAGCAACACTGACGTTTAGATAGATTGGCAATGCAAAAGAGCAAAACATAATGATACACGTATGGCAAAAAAAATTTCTTAATTTTCTCATCTCAAAATACATAATATTTATTTTTTACATTTCTGTGTGGAATAACGTCCTTTGTAGTCGTGGTTAATGATGGTTACTTGTGCGATACATGGATGTGACTCCTCTAGATATAAAAACCCCCAGGCGAGCGCCGGCGGCGGGCTATTCATTTTAGGTTTCATCGAAGTGACTCAGCTGCCCATCTATAGTTATATAATAAATTTATGGGCAATACCATATTCTCGGCGAGTCATGTAATGTACCTGGAACAGCGAGCTAGCATGCAGCAACGTCCCGTCCCCACCGAGGCATATGATGAAGTCGATCTTGTCGGTGAGGTCGTCGGTCCCCGCGCGGAAGGTCATCAGCCGCTCGCGTACCGACGAGAAGTCGCCGTACTCCGCCAGCAGCGTGTCGTCCAGCACCGCCGCCTCCACGAACACCACCATGCTTTTGTCCTGGAATGACACAAAGACACATGTCATGTTATACTCGAAGTATGGATATGTCAATAAATGTATAACAGGGACGTACTCAAAATATAAGAATAGTGTCGCCATCTAATGACGAGTAGACAGCACTTCATCCTTTTCTTTGAAAATGTAAACGTCCATAACGCACAGTGCAGTCCATAACACACGCATGTGCACAGGACGGGCGCCGATGGTAGACTGACTTTAGGCCACGCCTACTGTGATGACGTCAGGACCTAGTTGAGTCACAGTGCACAGTTGCTTAGGCCGTCTCCTCTCTATATTTGCTGCATGCCTTCATCCAATATTACCTACAACAACAAGTGGTACTCACATGGACGAGCCAATGCACGAGCTGGACGAAGGGCGCCAGGATGGTCGCGTCGTGCACCTTCTTGATGACCAGCACCGTCAGTGGCGGCTTGTACCATGTGAGCCGCTGCGACGCCGGGTCTTGGATTTGCCTGGAATGACGGATGAACAAGATAAAGGACTGCGCACATATAACATCCTGTTAACCGACAAACTTAAATGAAAGGATTCTATTATGATCTTTATGTTTTGGTATTTACGGTCGTAAGTATACTTGAAAGACGTACGTAGTACGACGACGTAGAAACGACACCAAGCATAGAATCGAAATTCAACCGTAAGAACTAAAACATAAAGACTATATTCGAATTGTTTCATTTAAGTTTGTCGGTTACAGGATTGTGGATGTGCGCAGTCTTTAATGAGGATTACACTTTTGTATCGTTTATCGTAGGTATAGTCGGGAACTCTTTTCGAAACAAGCAAGCATTTGTAGCATACACCGAACCATTTTTTTGAATGTTCACTTTTTTATGTAACCTAACCTAACAATGGTGTTTTTATATGAAAGCTCTATAAAATGCTGGGTTCTATACATATTGCATTTTTTGCGCATTTCCATGCGCTACACATTTTAACATGATATAAAATTTGACGCCTGGATTGTGAGAAAATAGACTAGCCAAATACAAAGTACAACCAATCAGCAGATCATGCGATGAAGTACTAGGTACAAATCACACAACTCAGCATCGACATTAATAGGGTGTAGAGTAAATCAAATACATACTTAGGAAATAATACCTTATGTAAAATAAAATGGTCATTGAGAAGTAATTTTTGGTCATTTTACAAATATTTATGATATAAAATCATGGAATAAAATTTTAAGATTGCAACATATTTTCATATTCGCCATCATATTATATGAAACAACAATCCCAAAGTGATTTGCGTGAAGCCTGTCAATATCGTGTTGTCGATCTATTGATATTGATAATTTTTATTATCCAAATAAAAATTATCAATTAATTAATTAATTGATAATTTTAATATCAATTAATTATCAATTAATTAATTAATTGATAATTTGATTTTTTGATAATTAATTAATTTTCGAGACAAAAGAGTTTGTTTAATTAAAATGATATTTTTTATGTAGGCATAAAAAGTGTCCTATTCAGTGGCGATTCCTGGTGTTTATAATTGGGGTGGCTCTAGCTTTTGTTATATAGGGTGTAGTGTTAAGTGCGCATAACCGGAAAACCATTTCTTCAGACGGACAATCTAACAAACTTGCAGTCTTTCATTAAGAAACCTACTTTGAAATCGCAAATAATAATTGCTTTTTACAAAAAAAAAATAACCGACTTCAATCTTGATAAGTAGAGATAACTCAAAAACTACTCGCCAGATGGCGCTCAATTCAACATGTAGGTAAGTGTAAAGTTCTCGTCGCTACAAATTAATCAAGCCCAAACACTAGATAACTGCAGTAAATCGTTGAGGAGTTCCCTCGACTGTCTTTCGGCTTCATCAAATCGACTCCAGATCTTCATGAAATAGTAGCGCTTTAATGTACTTATGATAACATGAACAAACACACTAGTTGTCCATACAATTTTCAAAAGTTCCCCTCGATTTCCCTGAGATGCCATCATCAGATCCTGGTGTCCTTATCACGGGACTCCACTGCGCATATCTACTTTAGAATAAAAAAAGAATTATCAAAATCGGTCCATAAACGACGAAATAATCGCTGAACGTACATAAAAAAAGCATATATACGGTCGAATTGAGAACCTCCTTCTTTTTTGAAGTCGGTTAAAAAGAAATTTCATACAATTTGACATTTTTATTTTTGTATGAAATAGCTAATGTTTTTTCGCGATTTTAGGGTTTGTCCCATAGTGAAAGTCCATTTTCCACTATCATCCGTTTTTCGGCAAACGATCTCGTCGTGAAAGGTCTTTCTAAAAGTTCTTGTATCACAGATTTTGTTGAATCACTCATAATTTCATGTCATTTCATTATAAACTAATTACCTACTAAATAAAAAGTAAATTAAATCAATAGAAAGATAGAAACCGTAATCACAAATCTACACTATCACGAAAAACATGCGAAAACTCGTTAGGTAATGCGCCATTCCCAGCGCCAGACCCGCGTTTCAAACTCAGTGATACGGTGATGCCACAGTATAATTTTACTATGGTGATACTAAGCGATCGAAGAGGCGCGGGCGGCGCGGGCCAACGACTTTGTATGGACTAGGCATGCGCTGGCAGTAGCGCATCGCTCGCCTCGGCCGCGCTCGGCGCCGACCGAACGCGAAGACAATCACCGCGAGTCGCGTTCGTGATAGAAGACCGCAGCGCTCGTAAAATGTAATTATTGTACTTAGGTCTAAATAATTAGGTTGTAAATATATGATTTTTTACATTTTATTTAATGCTTAAAATTTATGGTATGGCGCCGCCATACGCGCCATCTTAGAGAAATCGCCACTGGTCCTATTCTAGTACCTATTTATTGCCTTAGTAGGAAATAGGAATTATAACTACTGGCAGCATCAAGCCAATAACTAGACTGCGAACCGGATTTTTTTTTCAACATAAAAACAAATCCTGTGAATGACCTCACTGTAAATTTGTGTAATGTGTCATGTTAAAATTTAACAGATAATTCAAGTTATGGGCCCTCGTTCGCCTTTGATAAAGGGCTAGTCTTCGCGATGGACTTATCCGGCACTGATACATTATGGATGATAAGTGATAAGTATTTGATGGTTGAGTCACTCAACTGTGCCTGTCACTCAACTTCAGCGATAGGCTCCATAAGTTGCATGGGTAACCAATCGCTTATCACGTTTCGGTTCGGCAGATAGCTGATAATGCAGTTCCTTGTTTTACCAATAACAGTAAGCTTAAATGTCAAGAAACGCAGTTGATGGACTTGTAGGTAGTAAATCCTTTATAAAATAAGTGCATGATTTTAAAGCTTTACTACGTAACCTGCATTTTTAACAATAGTCTGGGTTTTGCTTTTCTTAGTAAAAAATGTACAAAATTGAATTTTCCTTGTTCCACTAAAAGAAATTACGTTGGAAAACTTGACATATAAATTGAACTCCACTGACCTTTGACACGACGCCAAACGAACGCTAGAGACGACCTCTAGGTATTATAGCCAACCTTTTGGCATCCTGAGCTAAGCTTGGATAAGCATTATGGGTAGGTATATCGTAATAAATCAATCTGGATACTCACATGACCATAGCGGAATTCTTCATTATCCTGCCGCATGGTCCGAACTGTTGTATGGGGGATGGCGCATTTAGAGATCGGGTCCTCCTGCAACAAGCGAACAGGAAAAGTTATAAAATTATAAATTTACATTACAATTTACAATAGATCACAAAAATTCTTTTTTGCACACCATTTTTAAGTACCTGGCTCAAAATCACCATGCTGGCGAATTGTTTTCGGCAGCAAAATACACGCCTTAGACCAGAATATTTTTATTTAATTAATTCCATTAGATTACTGTAATGGCTTGACCTATACACCTATACCTATACCTATATACACGACATTAAAAAAAACTTATTGAATACTAGCTGTTGTCCGCGACGTCGTTCGTGCGACGTTACGAAAGAAATATTCAAATTTGTGCTCTGTCGAGTTACACATTGTTTAAACATTAGTTTTTTAATCACTTAAGCTCATCGTCTAAGCAACACTAACAAATTATTCAGTACAAAACATATTTTTGAATTCTCCACCTTGGTGAATTTGAGCCACCTACATTTAGTAGGATTTGAATTAAAAAGTACACATACTTAAGTCTAAACAACGGGCGATATTATCGATAAAAGCGATCTGTACTAGATAACCCAGTGTAAGAAATAAAAGTTAAGTGGAAAAGTAAAGGAGTAGAAGTGTAGGTACCTACGTCTAAGTAGGTATATCTAAACATACAATTATTATAATATATTGTTTATGTTTACGGAACTAATTCTTAAGAAATTTTAAACAAATTTTAAAGATGAAAGATATGGATGAATTGAGAGGAATGATTGAGGAAAGGTGTACTGGTTATCACCAATTAATTTGACCTTACGGTAATTGCACCAAAAAAGAAATAAAAAAATAATAAGAATAAAACAAATAAAATACACGTCCTAAATAAATAAATAAATGAAATACCTGAACTCATAGTGAACACAAGCGTCGCCGGGTTCGCACATGAAATAAACTATGACCACGCTCATTTGGTTTGCATAATTATTTAAATGGAATACATTTCATAAAACAGATTATCAGGCTGATGTCTAAATAAAAGTAATTTTATTTTGTATCCGAAATAAATCCTATTCAGAAATAAAATTTTATTTATTATTATAACTATTTCTGACTCTATCAACGTAATGAACCCTTTGTCTTGTCCAATAAGGCCAAATGCACTCTAACTGGGGAATTGAACGGTTAGGTGTGTAAATAGTTTCTAGGGTTTGTTGAAACGTTCGAATTAAAAAATGTAAACCTAGCTTTTGTAATGCGGTAATAAGCATTCAACGTATTTCAGTACTTGAATTTCTTATTTTAAACTTGTTTACTACGAAATTCAAAACGCAACTGTCAGGCCAAAAAAAGTAGGTCAGATCTCGACGTGGAGATTTACTTGATTTAAATTTTCGATGAGCAGTAGGTACTGCATAACGTAACCGCATACGACACGCTTTTAATGTAAATTCTAAACAAAACTATTTTTTTCAGGGCAGGTAGTTAACATTATATGAACAGACTAGCTTTCCCCCACAGCTTCGCCCGTGTAGTGCTTTTATTCGTATGATCCCACTTTTTATCCCTTTAGTTAGAAGATTTAGTGCTCTTAGTGCTCCCCTACATTTCCCAAGAAACATGCATGCCTTTCAGCTTCGTTTGCTTGCGTTCAATAGTTTCAGCAGTGCGTTGTCTGTCAGTCACTCAGTAACGGAGGAGTTTTATATTATTGAAGAGCTACCAAATTGTAGGTAAGTGGTCACCATCGTTTATAGCATCAGCAACACCAAAGGCACCACTGATGTGTTGTCGCTCTAAAAGGAGCGGACGAGCATTTTGCATCAGCCATATTAAGTTTAGGTATACATTTAAAAAATCTAAATTTATTTTGTCCATAAAATATTTCATTAATATAGTCAAGCAATTAAATGCCTGTGTAAGGTGGCCCCGCTTTCCCTTACCATTTACAATGGACTATTATGTCTAACAAACAGTACTTTAATTTTACCAATGTATATCAAATACATTTTTTAATCACGCTGTATCCAGTAACAAAGCTAGAGGCACCAAACACCGAACACGGTGCTCATACGTGAACGTTTACATTAACCTGCGACCTTAACGGGCTCGACGTTAACTTTAATGTTAATTTGGTTTTGTGATCGTACCAGTTGACAGTTTACTACATTGTTGTTATCGGTTGGCTACATTGCAGGTTGCAGGACGTCGCTTCAGGTAAACAGCCAAGTGCATGTTATACCGTATACGCACAGTAGAAGCTGTGGTAGAAGTAAAAAAATAATAGATGGGAATTATTATTGTGTGTGTGTTGTAGTAGTACCCAATAAATTACAAATTAAGTTTTCACTCTTTTACGACTTTTACTTTTTCCGGGATTTTCCACTCCCTCCTGACACACTTTTAATGACTTTCGACATCAACAATTAGGTACAAGTGATGTTGTGAATGCTGCTATGCTGTTGAATTATGTTCATTGTTCATACATATTTAAACAAAGCAGTTTGAGAAATATTTTCAGTTAGGTTAGTTTTTAGTTAACCATTGTTCCAGTAAAGCTATAAGAATAAACACAATCATTACTCTCGTATCTTCACAGTCGTATCTTAAATTCACGCAATGAATCACAAAACTCGAGCACATCTGTCTTCTAACCCGGTACCCTAAAATCACAAACAGATGAAATTCACAATGACAATAAAAACGCGTGTAGATAACGCAGATACCGACTATATATTATATCCATTTCTTAACACTCTTAAGCGAAATCTATATTTGCCGAATTTACATGAAAATTTGCATTAGGTATAGGTAGTAAGAGCCTAGAGTTCACCAGGGAAAGTACAATCGCCCGGATTCGCCCGTCACGATGAAAGGTCCACACACACCGGCTCCACAGTAGGTTACACTTTTTTAAAGATGACAATCTTAGTCCTCAAGGGAAGCAAAGCGTCTGTAACCGAATTAGAACGACACTTGAGTCTTGTTCTAGGTCGGTCACAGTTGTCATGGGCGTAATAATTAGGTAATTCCATAAAAAATATAAACTATCTACTATATCGGAAACAATCCCATAATCATCACGGAAACTTACCATAAAACAGGTCTAGCTAAGAATGGCAACATAAATGTCTAATATATAAGTGCGAACACGGGAACTTTTAACACGGTCGGTCTGTTCTCCGCGTGTTAAGTGGGCAAGCAGATTGATTAGCAGATTCTTTTATTTTTTTGGACTGTGACAGGGCTACTTTCACCTTATTTGGTTGAAATAGTCTTAAAAAATTTCCAAAACGACAGGATAGATATGTAATTGGATGAATAGGTTTTATCCGACCTCCCTATAGATTAAACTAACACATGATTTCATAGTTAGTATCGATGATTTCAATTAGTTAACTCCTATACCTAACTGCGTTATGGAACTTCGTTCCGGAAATAATGGTTACATAACCCGCACCGGTATATCCTGTGTTGAGGATAGTAGTAATAATAAGTCATCAAAAACAAGGCAGTACCTAGCAGCTAGAACCAATTTGTATGTATCGGCCAAATCGGCAAATCGTAATTCCTCCTTTTTCCGAGATTTATGAGTCACTTAATACAAGTTATGAATTATTCGTAAGTGTCTGAATAATTTTTAATTGCATATGAGGGCTTACCTCACGTGTTAATATCGTTGGCTTCACTCGACTAGTTGCGTACTATTCCGAGGTACTTATTTCTTCAAAAGCCGTCCGCTACGATAGCTCGCTTGCGACTGACACGTAAAAATGTACAAGTAATCACTGATTTTTAACTTATATTGCCCAGATCTGCGGTTATTTATGTAAGCATCAGCCCGTCTAAGTTACAATTAGCCATTAGTAATTTTATCCGGCTACCTGGCACCACTTACGTATTATAGGTACTATTTAATTGTATCAGAAACCGCAACCGCATTACTTTGGTGAGGGATAGTTATTCAGTATGTTTATGTACAACACCTGCCACTTGGTGGTAAGTTGTAACTGTCGTCCATGGACATCAGTCACTCTAAAGTTGGCAAGATTATGTACAAACACGAGTCGCTTGCCGGCGCATTCAAATTAGTTGCTTTAAAAAATTCTAAATAGTTCTGGACTAAATAAAAAAGAAAATAAGCGACAGAAAATGCGAGAGCACGATAGAACGAAATTAAAAAAAAAATATTTAAATTGGAATGTTAGTGTTTGAAGTAAGATGTATCTAAGGCGATCAGTCAGAAACATGGCATGGGTAGTTTAGTTTCGGAAGTAAATCCGGGAGAAGGAAAAGGGAAGAAGAATGAGAAAGAAGAGCAGTAAAGTGAAGAGTGAAGTGAACAGTGTCATTTTGCAGTTACAGTTTCGTGAGTGTGAAAAAAAAAAACCATCTATTGAAACCGGTCTTATTCCTTTGAAAATAATACTTAATCCTGTGACAATTATAATATTGGAGATATACTCCGTTCACGAAGATCTGAAACCCTCTTTTCGCATCTCAATTGTCTTTGTCCCCGCTTTCCAGAGCCCTGGTCACCCGGCGTGGATATTCAAGCTCGGTATTCTAGGCAACCCAAACGCAGCTAAAATTCAGCAGGGACTCTATATATTATGCCAACAAAGTTCCACTTCAATTAGCATGGAAACCAGTATTTAAACATTGGAAATGCGGGTCAATGTAGTATATAAAATCGTCATAATTACACTTAACTACATAATTTATCTGATAACATTGGTGTACCTAATTAAAATTCATGATGCCATTAATTAATGTGGATTTATTTTAGTAAAACAACGCTATCAAGAGCGTTTTGACTTCATCCAGAAACATCCAATGCTGACTTATGAATACGACAGGAACTGAGATCTTAATAACAATAAGCGTTCACACACGTCCCTGAGCTAAGATTTCCCGTGCTGCATAAACATGAATAAAATTAATTAAATAACACAAACATGGCAAAACGTTCAAAATTAACGCAAAATAAAACAACCATGACCGTAGTCATTTATCGAGCGAGAACCTTCAATGGTAACATCAAATGATTACTATCAAGCTGTACCTTACATCAAAAGAAACAATATCATCTTTTACATACCCCCTGCCGAAAAACTCGTTTTTGGCATGAAATAACGCTGCTGTGCCGGACTCTTGCGAGTATTGCCTGCGTATCATTTTCCAAACAAACACACACTACACACACACAATACACTAATACTTCAACCGGATTTCTTATATCATTATTATCCATCAAAAACACTCTAGTAAAGTTCAACAAAGTCACAAACACTGACAGTTAAAATTCGTTCCCGTATCAACAACTTAATCTGAAACGCGGTACCCAGCGATCATTTCATCGTGGTTTTTATACGAAATGACGTTAAGCACCTTGACATAAGCAGTTCTGATGAAGGTTACGGGGCAACCGGAACTGCTAGTTCAGCAGTCAATATTCACCAATCGAAAGATTCCATTGTAAATATTGTAGTACAACTGTTTACTGATGAGTAAACTTTATGGCGTAATATTTTTATGCGGTTAACACAAGCGATGACCGAACTCGCGTATGCTACAAGAAGACTGCCGCGCCCCGGTAGAAGCGCGCGCGCACCTTAATCAAAGCCTACTTCGACATGGGCACCATTCAGGCGCTGTGCGACTGACAGATTAGACCTTGGTGTGATGAAACACGTTTAAACAGTCATTACGTCGAATTCCTATCCAGCGAAGATACATATAATAAGACAACTTTGTCATTTCATTTTTCTACTGCTTGATTCGCGATATTTTGCCGTTGGTAGCAAAATTCCAATGGATCTCATTGGATGGATTTATTGTGAAACAACTAAATGATACATTGCTTCCAACTAGATGGCGTTGAATCGAAACTGTATAACAGTAAATTTGGAAATACTTGTGTTATGAGATAAGTATTAAATGTTGCGCTGATATAATTTTATTTTATAAGTTACTAGCTGTTGCCCGCGGCTCCGCCCGCGTGGAATTCAGTGTGTCACAAAGTTATTCCTGCGTTAATCCCGACCCCACATATATTAAGACACACTCCACACATCTTAAGAACAGTTGATTTTTTACTACGTTTTAGTCATACCGTACATCATACCGTACAAAAATCCGTTATGTAGATCTTAAGAAAATCGATAAAAAGACTTTAAGATATAAACGTCGGGGTTTTTTCATTCCAAACTATTATATTTTTAAACTACATTGGTAGTTTTTCATTCGGGTGCCAAAACATAAAGACCAGCTAAAGCGATGCTGACCCTCGAAAAAGAAACATAAAGTTGATCATGAGAAAAAAAGCCGGTTCGATTCCCGATATATTATGTATAGATATCCCGATATATAGATATTAATGAGCCCGCGACTTCATTCGCTCATGGAAGCTTTTCCCGCGTAAATCTCGATCCCGCGGGAAGTCAGGAACAAAAAGTAGCTTATATAATGCTCCATAACCTCCTCTACCTCCCACTGAAAGTCCCATAAACATCTGAACCCACGACCTCATTCCCGGGTATGAGTTTTTACCGCATGAATCCTAATCCCGCGGGAATTCAGGGATAAACAGTACCCTATACTTCAAAACTTCCTCAATCTCCTAGTAAAGGTCGCATAAAAATTTAAGCCCGCAACTACGCGCAGGAGTTTATTCCACGTAACTCCAGATCCCGCGGGATTTCCGGGAAGACAGACTTGTTAGTTTTATATTTAGAAGCTATTTATACCCCATACGCGAAGAAGGTTTTCCCGCGTAAATTCCGATCCCGCGGGATTTCTGGGATAAAAAATATCCTATATGTTAATCTAAGTTGCCCTCTATGTGTGTGCCAAATTTCATGAAAATCGGTTCAGTACCCCATACGCGAAGAAGGTTTTCCCGCGTAAATTCCGATCCCGCGGGATTTCTGGGATAAAAAATATCCTATATGTTAATCTAAGTTGCCCTCTATGTGTGTGCCAAATTTCATGAAAATCGGTTCAGTAGTTTTTGCGTGAAGAAGGTTTTCCCGCGTAAATTCCGATCCCGCGGGATTTCTGGGATAAAAAATATCCTATATGTTAATCTAAGTTGCCCTCTATGTGTGTGCCAAATTTCATGAAAATCGGTTCAGTAGTTTTTGCGTGAAGGAGTAACAAACAAACAAACAAATACACAAACTTTCACATTTATAATATTAATAGGATAATAGGATAATAAAAATAAGACCACACGACACAAATAGTCTTGTGAACGCAATAATGGATGTGGCTTAAAATTTATTCCTTGTTGAAAAGTCGAAATTTAGGCACATTTTTATGGACAGACTTGTACTCTGTACAGGATATACAACTGCAGAATGTTTAGACTTAAAATTATATATGTATGGTTAGTAAATACTACCACTAAGTACTATTAACTACCTCTAAATCCTCCGGTGAACAATTTCAATGAGAATTAAGTTATGTAAGGTCACGACCTGCAGCAAATGAATTATGTATCTCATGCGTAAGTCAGATGTAAGAATAAAAAGAGAATATTTGCATATAGGTTTGTCAAAAGACGCTGGACAGGTTCGGCCCCTTGCCTGTTCAGCATACTACTCATTGTAACAATGTCGATGATTCACACTATTCACAGTTCAACATCGACGCTGCCGCGCTGGCCCCGGCCCTCCCCACTGGACGATGACCGACAAAACCGCCAGCGAATTTTAAATTAGCTTGACTTACTTTTTAAACCGGCAGTTTAAATTGGGCTGTCTTTTTCTTTTGTGGTTTTGTTTTGTATCCCAAATGACGTGGCCAGACCCGCCAGACACATTAAAGAAAATTATAATTTATGATAATTTTAAACGTCAATGAAAAAAGAGATAAGAAAATAAGGAGGAAATAATTTTAGATAAATTCAAGTAACATTTTTTTACAAACTGTTACAATTTGATAAACCTTACCAAAACTTCAATGACTAATTGTAGGTACCTATAATAATAAGAATAAATCGCCAAATAGTAGGTAGATGTGTAAGCGCATCACTTCTACGCGACTCAACCAAATTGGATAAATCTCAGAACAAATTGGAATATAATTTGGAATCGCGAGGTTTGCACGATAAATTTTTTGAACAGTTTACCAGGGACATGGGGCATCACAGAAACAAAAAATATTATACGTGCTGAGTCTGATGAGTATTTACACTATTTACTAAAAGTACATAAAAATTAAAGTAATCCAGATGGAATAAAAATGGCTTAAAACATTTAAAATCAATCAAATACTTATTCTTAAGGCTTATTCCCAGCTTATACCTACTAATGTGGTTTCGAAGTTATAAACGTTGTCTGAAAGTTTGCTTTATGATTATGACACATAGGTACCTACCTAATATAATATGAGTCTCATCATTCAGAAATAACCACATACAACTGCTGTTCTTTCCGCATCCATCTGCGATAGGTAGCTATTCTTTTAACATGATTATGAAATTTTCATATCGTAGCTTTTGAGAACACTGTACCAAGATTCAAGACAGAAATTGTATGTAGTTATGTTGCATGCATAATAAGTTCTTTTTGCTACGTAGTTAAACTCAGATACTCCTGTGGTTCATAGCAAAGGCTACTAGAGCAAGGAAAATAGCAACGATAAGAAGTTATAAGTCAATTTACAACACATAAAATACGCCATTCTCTTGGGTACATTATAATAATAGGCAAATTAAAACCTCCTATAAAATACTGGTGTCAACATTTCAAATCATTAAACCAACTAGGTACTTTTCTAATTTTTAGACTATAGAACTATATATAGACTATATAGAATTTATTTATGAATCAGTTGTTGTACGTCAGGCAAGTAAAGAAGTAAAGACTGAAGGTGTAAAAGTCACGAACAACATAACAGCCAATTAATAAAAGTCGCGAAGTTATGGAGAGTCGCACCTACCGAGCCTAATTTTCCTGCGCAGTAAACAAGGTTGGTCATTAGGAATCGATCGAGCACCAGTGTAAGTTAGGTGTCAACACGACAACATTGACCGACATAGACACTGGCGACGATTTCAAAACTACCGTGACCTGACCAGTGACCACCGTCTTGCTATCTGTCTCTTACATCCTTTATACTACCATAAAAACAATTAATTTCCTGTAATTTGCCTGCTCTTTTTTCAACTAATGATTCAAATCATGTGTTGAAATAAATGTTTATGCTATCATTAGATACAATAAGTTAATTGGACCTATTTCATTTGATTAGAAAAACCAAACGCTTTTTATTTATAAATTATGAAATGCCTTATTATAATTAGGTAAGTGTGAGCATGCTCCGTAGCGGCGAAGTATGGTGGGTTACCTAGTCGTACAGGGATATATCCAACAATTCTACATACGTATCTATTTGTAACTACACAATCCATTATACCGATTACTTATACGTCATAGACGAAGATTTTGTTACATTTTTCAGAGTTTCTACCTTACTTGTATCTATTTAGTTTGTGCTTCAACGATATTGTGGTATTATTTTACTCTGTTAATTGCAAACAGGAGAACTTATCATAAAAATACCACATGTATGCCATGTTCGACCTATTATAAAAAAATTACGGCTACGATACATGAAAGTATGGTATGGAAATTATGCATAAATATCTATGTATGTAGTTGTAGGCTGTAACCTGGCGTAGGTATATTAATTACTGTTATAATTATCATGTCATAAATTGAAATAGTAGTAACTATTTCAATGGACAACACTATTGCAATTCATACATACGAGTAGGTAAATTATACACACACACATACTATTCACCATAATGCAGGATTTCGCTGTCAGAGCGAATACCAACTAGGTTATGGGGTTTCGACTCTGCAACAAACTAGGTACTCGGGTCTAGAAACTGCAACGTTATCTTAAAAGTTAATGGCTATGCCACAGATACGTATTATGCATGCATTGGTTGACCTGTCATTACGCTCTACTAGATTAATTACATCTTTTACGATGGCACGGAGTTATCGCTCTTAAACTAATAGCGTTAGAGATCAAATGCAGTAGCTTTGCGAAATAACTGAACAAGTAAAGAAGTATACATAAAATTGTCAAGAATATTATATGTTTATGTGAGCCGAGGTCACTCGACCAACATGCGATAACCATCCGATGTTCCACGACACTATCACGTTTGTTCTTAATGTTCTAGAACATTATCTGATGCTCTTAATTCGGTTTAAACACTATTTAGTTCAGGTAGGTATTATTAATGCATTTATTTATGATTAACCCAGACGATTTTAACTACATTAGAATTCTCCGATGTTGTGCAACCTATGTGATGTGCAATCGTAAAGAAGCTAGCTGTGTTACTACGAATATTGTTGTGGTTTCATTTGCATTATAAAAGAAAAAATTTCTTCAAGAGCAATTAGTACCAAATATTTGCAAAGAAAAGGAAAAGATGTCTCGAAGTGAAACCGCGAAGGATTACAAAGATCATCAAAGATGTCTTCTTCAAACTAGTAGAAACAATAAATTTGGTAACAACATTAATGGAACTATCAAATAAAACAGTAGCAGCATTCCAATTACGATAACACGTTGACCTTACAACAGTGTTAAAATCTGAATCACGCTGTCGAGTTTGTTTGGTTTCAATACATAAACACGACAAATAGCCTGGAAGTCATCCTCGGCTAAAGGTTATATGCGAGCAACGGGCAAAGTGCAATTGCACTTACCTGCTCGGATTTTAACCACTTTAACAAACCCATACTTATAAAAGAACGACAGAGCATTTCTTTATGAACAAAATTTTTCAGTACCTGCGATATAATCTTACACTTGAGTTGCCAAAAATATGGATTTTCCACTCTTCGCTAGAAAAATATAATATAATACGTGTGCTCATAGTTCAATTTAATTTTTAAACAAAATTTACATAAGGCATTTAAAGTTCTCGCCGTCAATCTACAATGAATCTGAATCACAGGGGCGGAAACAGACATTTGTATGGGTTGCTATTAAAACGAATTCTATATCGAACTCGAACGGAGTATGTATAAGTGCCTTGGGTGGTAAGTCTGTGCTGGGTGGTCGAACCTGCAATGTGAAACCCTTCACTCAGAGAGATCAGACTCATTAATTAGGATCTGTATGAACATTATGGACTTCTTAGGTATGCAGGTTTCCTCACGAAGGTTTCCTTCGCCAAAACAATTGTTGGTTAGTTTTGGATTTTTTTTCGTGATTAGAGGCCGATCAGATGCAGATGACTAGATGCAGTATAAGTGGGTGTCTAACGTTCATAGTTTAGTAATACTTGAATAAATAGGTAATACAATTGCTTTGAAGTGGTACCTGTTATTGAATCAATGATTAATAATGACAAAAGTATAAACCATATAAGTAGCTAAAGGTATAACTGTTATGGACCAAGTGATTAATGCGGGCATTATTAATAATGTGCGAGCATTATGAATAATGCCCAGCTCTATCGGGCAAAGTGATTAATTTCTATCTTAACTTTATTATTTATCACATGGCACAGTCATTATTATATTGCTACATGACAATTGGGCAATTTGATAATAAAGCCTTTGACGCGGTGCGGGGAGGGAGCAACGATTAAATATACTATAAAAGTCGATTGAAACATTACGACGGGAGCCATAAATAATGACTTGGCAACTATTAATGTCAGTGGGGTGGCAAAGATAAATAAGTAAAAACAATGAATACTCATTTTCATTGTCAAATTCTTAAAGGTGTAGGTAGGTCGAATTGGTTACAGAACCGAATTAGCCTACCCCTACTCCATGTAGTCTTGTATGCCCTACCCCTAGAGTGTTTTTAGAACCTGGAGGCGCGGAGGGAGGGCAGCCCCCGCCCGCTGTAACAAAACACAGACACCCGGGCGAGCCGGAGCGGCAGAGGCTGATCGCCGAAGGCGACCAGCAAGCCGAAGCTGCGCAGGCGAGCGTGGGTGTCTGTGCTATGTTACGTAAGGGCGGAGGGGCTGCACCTTCCGTAGCGCCGGAGACGTCACGGTTCGAAATTATGCCCTATATTCCGCGTTTTTACGATTCGGCCAAACATTGATAAATGTGTGTATTACTCTGTCCAAAAGGTAATGGGCAATATGTATAATGCCCGGTCAATTTGGTTAGTTGAATAAAAAATATCAAGTTGCTCACTCATATTGGGCATTTTTAATAATGACCGAGCATTATGTACAATGCCCAATTTATCATCTGGTCCATAACATAACCATTGGAAACTTAGCAGCAAGTGAGTGTCGGACGAGGCTTTCACGACCAGGTCAAAATGTCACTGAAACCGACAGTAGACGCTAGTCTTAGAATTACATTCCTAATGCCTCGGTAATATAAAGCTTCACGCGATTATACACTGAATTGTATGTAACAAAAGACTTTATTTACTTCAACGTACAATTTTGTAATCTATAACCACGGACAGGTGAAATATAATAGCCCACACATGATTAGTACAATGTACAATGCAGAAGCCGATATTAACTTTCACCATTACTAAACTTTATGTATTTTAGAAATCGCCATTTAACCTTTGAATTCAAGGCGACTAACAATCCCGGCGGTAAAACAAAATGATTTGACTTTAATAAAAAAAAGCCAACGTCAACATCATAAATTATTTGCGATGCTCAAAAGCTTCTCGTCAGATGTCGTTCAAAATTATAAGGGACCACACGACTGGCGCCAGCTTTTGAGTGATATTGAACACGAAGGGATGTTTTATCAGTTATATTATATTTGATTAGGAACACGAGAGGACAGATGGGCTGCGACATCCAATTTATCCCTCATTGCATCTCGTTGGCAGTGTTGACAGTTGACACCCTTCGGGTTCAGAACCAAATGAATGAATTTTAAATTTTCGTGATTGATTTAACGTTACCATATTATAATGGGGAATACATTAACAAAAAATTTACACTTTTCAAAACATCCCGATAACTTCTAACCTTACCTAACCTACAATGCATTTGCTAGATAAATTAGGTAGGTCAGGCGGCAGGCGCATCGACAAGCGCTTCTTCAATGGCGTAGTCGCCTGGAAGAGGGAAGAGGTGCACGCCAACGCATCGTCGGTGCAATCCTGCCAAGCCTCGAAGCTTGGCTGGGGAGGAAGTTTGGTAACGTCACCTACCGACTGACACAGATGCTCACCGGACATGGCTGTTTCGGTGAGTATCTGTGGCGGATCGGACGCGAGGCAACAACACGATGCTATCATTGCGGTGGGGACCGGGACGACGCACAGCACACGCTCGAAGAGTGCCCCGCATGGGAGTCCGAGCGGCGCGTCCTGGTCGAACGAATCGGGAGAGACCTTTCTCCGCCAGCTATAGTAGCAGCTATGCTGGCGGATAAAGCGTCATGGAAGAGTATGGTCTCCTTCTGCGAAACCGTAATGGTTAAGAAGGAGACCGCCGAGCGGGACCGACAGAGGGCCGATCCCGCTCGAACTCGAAGAACGAGACAAACTCGGGGTGGCCTAAGTGGCCGTACCGTATAAAGCACGGAGAGGGCCCTATGGGAGTTGCGCTGGAGTGGCTCCGGTGTGTTCCATTGGAGATCCCGGAGCCTCACCGTTTGCGCCAGGAGGCCATCGAGGGGGTTTTAGTAGGTACAAATCCTACATAACCTTCGGGTATCTTTTGAAGATTTCCCCCTCGTAAAAAAAAAGGTAAGGTACCTACGCTTTATTTTTTTCAGAAAAAAAGTTACAACTGTATCAAAATTTGTTCAGTGTCTAGTGGCTTTCAATTAAAACAAACAATAGAATATTCCAAAATTGCAAGTCACTGCAATGTCATGCACTTTACAATAACTGTCGATAACAATACGATAACATTATTAAGTGATATCTATTGTAAACAACCACCACCACTACTGGTAAAGTGGCTGTATGGCACTTTGTCCAGGCGACTTTCACTGTGATACATGACGTCACACGTGTCGATGACGTACATAAGTACCTAGCTAACAATCGTACTACCGAATATAATATAGTATGTAACATAATGTATATGCTGTTTTCACCTTTTAAAATAACAGACAATTACACGATATGTGCTTCAATCTTATTTTAGGTAAGTACAAACGAGCAGACAAGCCACCTTTTTAAAGTGGTGGACGTCAGTAGCAAGGACCAATGTGTTGCCAGCCAAGAAAGAAGAATGAGGTCAGAAAAGAGTGCGACCGACTAAAGTATTCTATGCCCCTCTATATGACTAACTCTCCTCTTAATCTCTAGCAACTTTATCTTTTTTAACTTGGGGATGGATGGACTCCCTTACTGCGTGTACTTCCTTATCGCTACCATCTTCAGTACCAGTTCTATTAAACTATTTCCCAAAACAAAACAATGAGGGTAACCGTTTTTGTGCTCACCAGTTGGCGCCACTGCAGAGGGCGGTCATGCTGTCAAAGCCCGCCCATACATAAACAGTGACAAATGAAATTCAGACAAGCGAAAAGTGACAGACAGACCTCCCTTTTCACTAGCGCCTCTAGCGGAAAATTCACACGCGGTTACCCTCATTGCAACGATAAACGTATTCGTGTTTCGACTTCTCTCTAGAACAAACAATAGAACATCGCGACATATAGTGGGTCCCCTGTGAGAATACACGAGAGTGCTCCATATAAGGTTAAAAGAGTTGTTAGTTCGTGAGCAGACTACAAACCAGATTTAGGGCAAGGTGACGCGGAACCCTTCATCTGCTTCTTGTACTTAATAACTCTGTTACCACACGGTTTCCTGGGTTTTTTGAAACCTATTTGGTTAGTGTCATTTTTTTTAACATAACAGATATGTATTTATGAAGAATAAATTTCAACTCCGCATAAATTGAGAAAATGTAAGGTAATGTTTCATTAGCATATCGCGTCTGCCTGTCCTTCTAGTAAACACACACACAGATAAATATTGTTATATTTTGACACACCTACACGGTCTTCTCCATAGGTAAGAAGAACCTGGTCTAGGTGTAGGGCCTTTGTTTGTCAAACTGAGGCCCTTGGCCAGAAAAGTGTGACGACCATTGAACCTAGGTACTATGGTATCGGTTCTGAAAAGTCTGTGCCGCGCTCTATAATAAAATTTGTATTGGATTGTGACATTTGAATGAAAAAAAATTTAAATGCTGCTATCATCCGTTGTAAAACCTTATCACTGTCTACGATATGTATATCTAGTAGGTAAAATCCTTGTGTGACGACATCATAGTACACTTAGTATAAAAATTTACTTTTTGGTGGTTTATTGTGTAAATTGTGCTACATTCTTTGATATGCATAATAGTGAACCTACTTTGCACTTATCTGCCATTGTATTTATTTTACGAATTTTTGACTTCATATCCAAGTCCGGTTAGTACATACCTACTTTGCCTGTTTTGTTGATTTTACTTTTTGATTTCTGATGGTACAATTATTTATCAACATAATATATGCACTAAATTGTGTCATACGCCTTCGTTTCTCCTCTTTAATAAGACAACAATAATTACCCAAATATGCGACTTTCAAGTGTTTCAATAAATGCCTACTTAAAAACCTTAAAATAAACTATCTGAGCAGCGAAACATAATACCTACTTTGAATTTTACTGCTATGGTAAAACTCCGGCTTAGTAGTTTCTACTGTACAAATATAAAAGTCCAAGCAACAACAGTTATAATGACCGAGAAAGCAAATTCCTGTAACAAAGCTGACGTATTACTTTGCTATGGTGACTGAGGTACAAACACAGACCATTGGCGACTAAATCACGTAACCTTCTAAATAACCTCGACCGAGCTTATAAATAATTCAGTAAAAGAAGCACTGGACTAGGAGCAGTAAAAGGTACAATAAAAAGTAAACATTAATTCACGCCATTGTTAATGTTTGTTTCTAAATTCTTGGTAATGGTTACGGCTGTTCTCAATATAAATGAAGCTAAGGGGGTCTCCGAGGCATCTAAAACTACCGCCCATCATAGCTTGTAATAGTAAGCGGTGTGTATAATGCACTGAGGATTTGTAACTTGATTAATGACAAGAGAAAGAGAATGGCTTGACCTTTCCCTTGTAGACAGATTAAAGGAATTTCCTAGATTGCATTTACTTCTGTGCTTAATTCACTTCATACGCAAAACCTTGGTTTTGTGGATAAGATGAAAATAATTATGAATTAATTTGTAAATTGTAGGCATAGCAATACTTTCTCAAGGGAATCTTTTTGGTAAATTTTTTCAGATACAAAACAATTAGATATCATTGAATGATAAATGAGTAAATAACTGTATTTTACATTATAACCAAACACTTCGGAAATTCACTAGCGATATTGAACAATAGGAAAAATATTTTCCATTCAAGCTAAATAAGTAACAAAAAAAGAATTTTCAGCGTTCGCTAGTTGAAGAGGAGCTCAATATAACCTCCTTAAACTGGTTAGGAAAGGATGAATTAAGAATGTTCGATATTTGTCAATATATTGGGAACATCACATCCAAAGGTCTTACACCATAAGGCCAAATACGTACCTACTACGTTTTAGGTATTCCCCAACAATGCAAATCAAAAGATCAAGAATACCTTTACCCTTGGGAAATATCACAGAAACGTGAATGTTAATGCACCACAACCGGTTGAACGGTGCGTCATTTCGTTTTAAGCGATGTTAAATAAAAAAATTTGACTGGCAAATTTTTAAAAAATTTGGTAATACCTAAAACTTCCACGCATTGAAAAAATGTTATACGTTGCTTGATCATGGCGCATCTCGATTCGAAGAGGAAAAACTGAAAGAATTGAAATATACAACACAAAACTAACACGTCCAGAAAACTTAAATTTAACTCTTAAGGTTTTATTTTAATATACATGCCAAATTCGTAAGTCTTTATGTCACAACAATGCGACCTCTGAGACCTTATTCATTGGATAACAATAACTCGCAATTGCGCGTAACGAGGTGTACCTAAATAGGACCATGACGTCCATGACAAAGGCGAGGTATCGAGTCGACTTCCTCAAATTGATCCATTACTAAACGACAGGTTTATTTATTAAGTTTTCTTACTAATCTGGTATAATTTCATTAGGATCAGCATTAAAATCATATTTTCTAACGCTAGCTACAATGGCAGTGGGTTTACTTGAAAGCGTTCGAAGATTGTAGACAGTATTAAAATGTTCCACATCAAGGGTCCGTACTTTAGTACATAGTATCTCAATGCATCAAGGTAAAACTTTGGCATTTTGTTCATGTATTAGGAATTTTCCGACACTGCAGAACATATTATCAGAAATACCTTTGCCCTTGGGAATATAAAATTTAATAAAATATTTGGACTCGCGAAGGTAATTGTATAAATAACTTTAGTTTATGTTAAAACGAATAGACGACACCGATAAATAGTCATTGTCCCAACAGATAATAAAGGTCGATAACATTCAACGCATCATCGATGATGTACTGATATTTGAAGCCAACAAAGTTTTATTCTCAGCAACATAATTAAAGGAACTAATAATATGAGGTTGGGACATCCGAACCCCGGTGTAAATTAAAAAATGTAGTCAAAAACTAATCTATTTTATAAAAAATCTAATGTTAACTAACATCTCCGCATTGTTGTCAATGGCTATGAAATACAGACAGATGACATAATTTATGAGTAGAAACATAGAGCTATAAAAAGAAAAAGTCAATGGTTGTCCATTTTTGTCATCTAATTAAATCATTTATTACTGACTCAGAATATTAATGAACAATCAGTGTTACGCGATCAAAGCTTAATCTGTGCAACTAACTACACCATCTTGTCGTTATTAACCGTTAAATTAAAGTGATAGAACCGACTATCCCGTTTGCATGTTCAAGAGAAAATCGCGCTCCTAAGCAGGATCGAGTTTCTACAGCTGTTGTCATATCAAACTTGTTATACAACTGTTTTCGAATCGGCTACTTGGATTCAAGTAGGTAGTCATTCAGTTTATGTAGTGAGTGTGAGCAGGCAAATAAGTAGTCAGGGTATTCGATAGTAAGTTCTTTGGCGTTCAACGGAAATAATAACGATTAACGATGGATAACGATGGTTAACGAGCCCTCTATTTCATAACAGCGTAACTCTCAATAAGGTTAATGAAATAAAATTTTAAGTTTAATCCGAATTGTCTGCAATCTGTATATCTGTATACTTGTCTATCATTCCTAATTGCGGGGGGTAGTTTCCAATTTCCATTACATAATTTTTTATAGATGCGACGGAAACAATTCATATTTACGTTACAAGTTATTTATGACTTAAATCATGTTTAGCTTGTTAAGTTCTGTAAAAAAAAATATTTTCAGTTATGAATCTACAAATGATCTATTCGTATACCTAAGTTTGAGCGAAACAAACGAAAATACAACTTACTAGCCCAACAATTATTTTTTATACAATGGCGTTGAGAATAATTAAGTACTCGGTTTTAAGTTTCAGTAAAAGAATTGCTAATAACTCCTTGGTGGATGCCAAATTGCCGATCGAACGATCTCTTTAAATGCCGTGTATTTGAGTACCTACCCGAAGACCCCTTTCTACTGACGTCAAGCCGTGCAACGCAGTGGCCCAGATAAAATGGCATAAGGTCAAGATTACGTCTAATCGCAATGTAATGACTAAGTTTCTGGAAAAGTATATTGAACGAACCTAATATGTACATCCAAACGACAAATCGAGCATTGAAAGTAACAGCTGGTAAAGATCAAGAAGGAGGATAGATAGCCAAGCAAGTAAAGCACCCCAATTGAATTCATTAATGCCGACGGGATTCAGCTAGGAGGTAGTGCTCAGCAAATTCACACGAAGAGCCGTAATAGTTTACTTGGACTCAATAGCCTCTTGTATCCCAAATTATAGGATGACGGAAAATGTCACTTGGATACGTCATAATAACAACACATTATTCATAGTCAGTATTACACGCTAAACCAGCTTCAGTAAACATAGGTAATTATGTCAGTAGATCATCAAAAGCAGTATTTACGAGCTGAGCCTGTTACAATCTATTGTGTGATGAAAGGTTCGTTTTAGTGAATACTGGCTCTAGCAAGGTTGGGTTTACGCGCTGAAAACTATCTAGGTCGACCGAGTGAGACGAAATGGGGTGAGCCGAAGGAAACCATAGAAGCTGAGATGTGCCACTTACAGAGCAAACTTTACTTAGCCCGGGTCAGGTCTTGGATTGTTTAAACTTTAATATTAAATAACATGACCGCAAAACACAAATACAGTTGATAATTGAACATTGTCTTCAAGTCGTGTCAGTAAAAACGCTGACAATGATGTTATTGTACATGAACATGTTTTAAGTTCGCGTGTTTGTATTATTTGCTAAAACATGCTGATGACAGTGAAGCAAAGGGTGCAAGTCAACTTACTGTCATGTTACAACCCGATTTTACTAACGGTAATTATTATAAGGTGTTATAAGTAACGATCAGATGCGACAAAATAAGGCGAAAAGCGCAAACCAATTAGTCATATACATATAAATTATTAAGTATTAATTGTATTAGCTTGCAACGAATGCAATAAAACTTATACGGGACATGATTCCTCGTTGCAGCAGATATGCCAAATTTCAGCTTCTTGCGGTTATAAGTGTTGGCTGTACATTGTCAGTCACTCAGTACTTCAATTCGCTAAAAGCCTGACAAAGAGTGTTTCTTTACAAAATTACAGCAATCCTACATTAGGACTGAAGAAACTAAATCTTGGCTTTGATGTAGATACTGGACCCAGCAAGTAAAGCAAGGCTAATCACTTGAACTAGCAAAAGAGAAAGGTGGCTTGTCTGTAATTAGTGAACAAGTTTAGCGCGAAATTGGCATTATTGACGCTTCGATTTTGCTCATTAGAATTTCGGAATGTGACCTTACAATTAGGGACACCTTTTTCTCTGAACGTCTCATGGTTCTTAGGATGTGGCCTTCACTCTAAGGGCATTTAAATTGTAATTCACGAATCCTATTGGGATCTTTATAGGGCCTTTTGAATTACGGGTATAGCCAGCAATTGACTGATATTAGGTTAAGTTATATTGAATCAAAGGCATTGGATTTGAGACAAATTTAATATATTTATCGAACCAACATGACGAGCTGAATTTAAATTTGCACGAGTTTTAACACATACCAAGCCATCAATTATTACGTACTCATTACCGCGTTCGGTGCATTACACAATATCATTTAGGTTACCGCAATACTTTCATTTTTTATGAAGCGTGATAAGTAATAAGGCGATTCGATTCCTATTCTGATTAAAATGTTATCGTGCTTATCCTTGATACGGTAAATGATATATAACCACTTATGCGAATGTGTTATTCCACAATGCCAATAAGTAACATATCGGTTTTCTTTATTTAAAATACAATGTGGGATAATGAATCACAAACATAAACAATTGAAACTGGACCAATCGCCAGGCTTGGAGATAAGCAGCGTTGTTAATTTGAAACTATGACAATGACGGTAAACAAACGTTAATGAACTGCAACAGATTACATTTTAAAATATTTTAATAGATTCTAGTATTTATATTATTTGTATTTTGGACAATCCAGCCATCGAGGAAGGAGTAGGTACCTAACGGTGATCATTATACAGATTCGTCTCATAACTGATTCATAATGCAGATAGTTTGCAACGCCTAAAATTAGAACAGTACCACAAGTATTCAGACATCGTAGAGAGGCATTATTAAGGTCAACAACCGACTATTTCTTGACATCATTACATTTATTATATTTATAAATGTTTTCATAATTTTCCAAAACATTTGATAGGGAATACTAGACGATTATTAAAACAAATGGTTGTTACTGATAAGGCAATGATAAGGGTCTCTAACAAGTGCAATTTTATGCTTCGATAAAAACTGTGACATTTGATTTTATTTTTCTTTTAGGCAGTTTCATTAATTTAATAGAATAAATTCGTAGTGCATATTATTAAATACGTGTTTTGAACTTACGGCCAAGTGCCAGACCTTCGCTGACGATGCGATCGGGGTTGCGGGTCTGGAAGAGCGTGAAGCAGCGCTTGTGGGATTAGGGTCTTCGAAGGTCGTCTTCTGAACCTATACTCCGCTCTCTCCACACCCTTGGCCTTTAACTTCGAAAGTTCTCCCTCGGAGCCGCACCACAACGAATCGATCGACAACATCGTGGAAAGAGAAATTTTTAACACATCACTTAACAAACCCTTTGGAACGTCTTCGACCGTTACACTTAGGGCGTCATGTTTCACCAGTCACGGACCGCCGTATCCCGCGGATTTGTTGGGCGAGCAATTATACAACGTTAAGTCAAAACGTATGTAAAGTTTCACAACATGCGTGTTTGTGTACGGCAACCTTCCGAGGCGGTGTGCCGGTGAGAAATCTTATTGCAAAATTTTCAACGCGTACGGTAAACCCCGTTCTACTGGATTGTTAAATATTGCAAGGCTGGGGTCTCGTGAATTTTGAATGAGTCGTAAACGACAACACGACGAGTGAGACGGCCGCACGCGAGCGCACGTGGACTCGCGCCAGGAGGGAGCAGCCGACTGATGATGATAGTCGCGGACTCGCGGAACTCGCGGAATACAGATACACCGGCGCGGCATATACTACTGTCGAATTGAATGTTCGAAAATTGCAAACAAAAGGAGATCTCGATGCTTTACCGCGCAAATTTAACAGGCGCGTAGGCGCTTTGATACTGTAGAGATAGATTCTACAAGCGACAATTAATATACCTAATATAATATTACTGTATCATTTAATGCACACAAGAAATTGTTCATTATCAATTGTATAGTATGGAGAAACATTGAACACATGAAATACGGTCTTCCTTTTACAGATTACCAGAATTCAGGAGGTAAAAACTAATAACGAATATTCTCGGTAGGGATCGGGAATAAGATTCTTCTGGTGCTAAAAAATAAAACGTTGATAAGGGCCTAATCAGTATACTAATTGAAGTAGGTATGCCTAATGTTATTTTGAATGAAAGATCATAACAGGCAGGAAAAAACCGTTTGAATTCTTATGGCAAATACGTGAAACGTGCGCGCGCAACGCAAAAGAGTAAAAAAAATACAAAAGGAATTAGAATCGAAATAAATCACGTGTTTACCAACGTGGATTTTAATAGAAATTGACGACATAAAAGTAACTCCTACATCATAATGACTGCCGCGGAAGTTGCGTAGAATCGGATGAAGCATTAAATATTTATCTCACCACTTTGCTTTACGTTTAAATATTTAGGCAGAGTACCTAAACTGCTTACTTGGTACGTACGAGTACTGTGAATTGGTTAATTATCAATGAAACGTTGGATGCAATCTAAAGAAAGAACATTACGGACTGATATTATGGTTATTTTTCAAATTTTTGTTAGACAGTCCATAGTTGTTTAAACGTTTTGTAATAAATATTACAGAAGATGAACACTGATGCATCATACTTAATTGGATTTAGATCGTATTTAAATTTTTGGCAAAATAAATGATTGCCCGTTAAAAACTTTTTATCAGGCTCTACATAATCTTAACTTGCCTTATTATAGTTAACTTGTGTTAAAAAGTAAATTTCAGTACGTACGTTTGTTGAAATTTAATTGGACTAGTTTTTAATTTATGCTCCGCCAACAATTACTTCAAATTTCACCCAATTAACAGTCTGCTGAAATGTAATTAAGCAGATAGTTATCTCAGTTTACAGTAAGTGAAAGTACATAACCATTAACTTTTTTCAATAAAAAATTATGTGCTGCCTGAAGAATGTAACGATTTCTAAGTTAGTGGAAAATTCGTTGAAGAATGGAATCGGCTTATTATTTAATGTTCGATTGAATCGAGTAGTTCGGGTTCGGTGATAGTTACATGGATAGCAATTAGTGACAGAAAATTTTAACCACTTCCGTTATTCAAAGAGCGTTTGTACTTCTGACATTTGGGTTCGCCATCAGCTTCACTAACGATCTTCACTGGAATTTCAAGATAAAGTATGCTCAAAGCATATTCAATACCCTTTCAGCTTCAACTTCTTTTTCAGGTCATGGGTTGCACAGCCAACTAGTCCAAAAAGCTTCACGTTTGCAATATTTGTCGCGTTTTTTGTACCGTCACAAGTGAACACAACCGAGTATTAGACTTATTCCTTAGCTAGTTATCTAACGCTAAATGAATATCCTAAGACCATGCTCATCTGCCGTTCAGTGAGACTAATTCACAAGTTGTACTTTGACATTTCACAATTTTCAAATGTATCCCCGTCCCCTAAAGTGTTTTTTGTGGGCAAGTTTGTTCATGAAGATGTTTTTGCTTTCAGCATTGTTTTTTCCCTCCTCAGTTTTGAGTGCCCATTAGGGGGTTCGGTGCGGCGTTAAGGTTACACCTCATTAGAGCACCCGGCACCCACCCCGCACCGCCTCGTCGCACGGCGTCCACCCGTTGTTGACAGGTCGTCCACGGGTCGACGTCGAGTTATCACCAATAATCGTCCCGCGGTTAACCAGTGGACCCCTCGCGGTCAACCAGTGGACCCCGCGCGGTCAACGAGTGGACGCCGCTTGGTCTACGAATTTTCGAGTAGTCTGTTAATAATTGGCACATTAAATGTGTGTTTCGTTATGTCAAATTTTACAAACCGTGAATTGGCAATCATAGCTGTCGCGCTTGGTGAAGAAGAAAATGAAAGACGCAACAAAAAAGAAAGCTTATTACGTGTATCAATCGCGGGCAGCGCGTGGTCCACTCGGGACCCGCGCGTGGTCGACGCGAGGTAAGCGTGCGAACAGCGAGTTGTCAACGAGTGGTCCACCCGCGGGCTGCGCGCGGCCAGCTTGCGAGCGAGGCGATCCGGTGACATTACGGCGTTGATGTAATGAGCGCATGTCCATACAAATTCATAGGTATAAAGAATACTAACCACGCGAGGCGAGGCGGTCGGTGCGGGGTGGGTGCCGGGTGGCTCTAGTGAGTTGTGACCTTTATCGTCCACTTTGGGAAAGCCTGGTCTATATTGCATTACAGCGCATCGGTCTGCTTCAGACTTCCTCAATCAAATAGAAAGTTCCTATTGAGCGGTAAATTAGATTTATATTTGTTTTATGATACACTAATTTTACCTCTCCCGATAATAAGACGTGGTCGAATCTATGTACCTACATAATTTTTTTAGGGTTTGTTATGGATATTGAAATCAAAATGACCCAGTAGACTAGTTGGTAGTTGCCTTTCGCTTGGTTCCGGACGGGGCAGATAATATAATTATGTCATAGACAAAAGATTTTTGCCGATACATATATAATACGTTTCACATAAGCCGAAAATGGAAATTTAAAGTCATCATTTAAATTTCAGTTTCACTGGGAATCGATCCCAGGACCCTTGGAACAGTGATGCGACATGTTAATCATTGCGCCATTCGGGGCGTCAGTTTTATTTCATTTTATAATTCGAAAAGGTATTTCAGTAATAACTCCTGTGTTGACACGTCTGTTCCGCCTCTCTTTCAAGACTGGAGTAGTACCTAAATCCTGGAAGCTTGCCAACGTGCAACCCGTGCCTAAGAAAGGCAGCCGTGCTGACCCATGTAATTACCGCCCAATTTCAATTACCTCCATAATCTGCAAGATTATGGAACGTATATTGAATTCGCGTCTCATGGAATACCTAGAACAAAACGATCTCCTCAGCGACCGGCAGTACGGATTTCGCCGAAATCGGTCAATTGGGGACCTTCTAGCGTATGTCACTCACGTATGGGGCGAGGCCCTCGAGAAAAACGGGGAGGCACTTGCCGTCTCCCTCGATGTCTCGAAGGCCTTTGACAGGGTTTGGCACGCTGGCCTTTTAAGCAAGCTTTCAGCGTACGGTATATCCCCTGGCCTCATCGACTGGGTAAAGGATTTCCTGAGTGAACGGTCTCTCCGCGTTGTCGTCGAAGGTTGTTCATCAGAATCGATGGCAACAAACGCCGGAGTTCTTCAGGGGTCTGTACTCTCCGCTACTCTCTTTCTGCTGCACATAAATGATCTGCTCATGCCCGGTATCTATGGGTACGCAGACGACAGCACAGTAGTGGAGAGGTACTTACCGACTAGTGGGGCCAATAGGGACGAAATACAGTCTGAAAGAGTGGCCAAGGTGGAGCGTATGAATCTCACACTTCGGGCAGTGTCCGAATGGGGCGATGCCAATCTTGTGAGATTCAACGCCACAAAAACACAGGCGTGTCTGTTCACCGCCAAGAGGAGCCCGTTCACCTTGGCTCCTACTTTCCAAAATGTATCCTTGGAATACACTGACCGTTGTTGGGAATTGATATTTCCTCCAAACTGAATTACGGGCGGTTCATCGAATCCAAGGCAAAAGCGGCCGCAAGGAAACTGGGAGTACTTGCGAAGGTGCGGCAGTACTTCACACCGGAACAGCTGTTGACCTTATATAAAGCTCAGGTTCGACCTTGTGTGGAGTACTGCTGTCACATCTGGGCTGGCGCCGCCAAAACTCAACTATCAGCCTTGGATTCGATGGAGAGGCGTGCAAAGAGGCTCATTGGTGACCAACATTTGGCTGAAACCAATCTGCAAAGCCTCGAGCATAGGCGCAAGGTTGCCAGCCTGTCGTGTTTCTACAGGATACATTTTGGAGAGTGTGCGCAGGAACTGTTCGGCTTAATCCCCCCATCCCCGTTCTTCCATCGAACATCACGACGTACGGCGAGCATCCACCCTTACGTCGTAAATGTCCCGCAGATACGAACGACAAGATTTGCGTCGTCGTTCATTATGCGTACTGCGAAGGACTGGAATAGCTTGCCTGCGTCGGTGTCTCCGGCTGTGTATAATGTGGCAGTCTTCAAGAGAAGAGTGAATAGGCTTCTATAAGTTATTGCGTACAACATCTTGGACTTCATCGCCACTTACCATCAGGTGGGATCGTTGTCAAGCATTAACTTATTTTAAATAAAAAAAAAACTAATCAATTAATTAATTGCCTTCAAGTTTCTTCATTGTATTATGCGAAAGGAATTAATAAAAGACTTATATTCGTTCTTTATTTTAAAAATTAATTAATTAGTTGCTAACTGTTATTGTTCCGCTAATTAATATTGCAATTATACATTGTATTATTTTGTAGTTACAGTAATTTCAATAGTTAAATAGTAGTAATGAAAATGACAGGTTACATGACTAATGCAATAAATAATAATAATAATAATGTTATTAAACTTATTTTAATTGCTCTCAGTTTACAGAGATACAATATAAATACATTATATCAAAAAATTAAACAATATCTATATTTTAAAGATTATAAGTATAAAGTTATATTAAAGTATTATTTAACTTTAAGTTACGTTAAGCGAAGATCTCCGCCGTTACGGCAACATTTTAAAATAATTCTTCTCTCTTTCCTATAGTGTGTTGATAATTACAAAATACTTAGTCACAAACAATTTTCGATTCATTAAACATTTTTCCATGATAAATGCGATTTTAATGAAAAATAGTTAGAATGTAAATAATAAATTACCTACCAAGGTAGGCAGATCTAGTAAATAGAAGTTGATATTTATGTATACAGTCTCCGGAGACTAGATAGGTGGGTTATTATGTAAGGAGGATCAGTTATTTCGACACTGCAAGTATCCGGTGTGATTTCGTGAACCATTATCCTGACCGCGGTATAAGCCACGCAATCTTTAAAGGCTTTGATAGCAGCTTCACTCCACTTTTTGCTCGGGGCTCGACGGTAGGCCAGTTTGCAGTGCGTTATTAGTGGTGGAATTTCTATCGTTTGCAACGGGAACCACATATTCTGCTCATACCATATAACAGTCTCAAACAACCCTTCGTCTATGGCAAAAATCTTGCATTTCATGACATCAGTGATTTCCACGGAGAGAATTCTGCCGCGCGCTTTTCTTTTCAGTATTTCAGACACGTAGATAATAATGTTCCCTTCATCAATTTCTGAATCTCTAGTAATAGGTTCTCCCGGCAATTCTAACCTGGACAAAAACTGCTTATACACAATGGGCCGGACGTAAAAGCTATCCGGGTTGTTTATGTGTGTGATGTCAACGTTGTACTGAAACATGCGTCCCACTTTAAATTTGTTTTTTATCACTTCATTTATCAAACGCATTAACGTAAGGTTATCCATAACGGAACACAACCGGTGTGAGTACAAAGAAAGGTCTCGTTATCAATCTTTTTGTCTTCAGTTTTAATTGAGTTACAGTAGTAAAATTTCACTAGAAAACTTCTTGTATCCACAATGTTTGTGCACCTTTTTTGCAATTTGAGGGATGACCAGACTGAGAGCTCAGATGTGCTGTATCGATTGACATGAATGTTGTAACAAGAGCGAGTCAGCGAGGGCGGGGCTTAAGCGGAATGGCTGAGATGAGGCGAGTTTGCGCTGAAGCTCGCATCTCAATTCTGAGCTTTGGATGCATTTTACCCTAAGACAGCTGTGCGCATGCGAATTACGAATCCGGACGGGCGTAGAATTCGTGAGCGTTGCATTTTAGTATGATGTTTTCATAGAGCCTATTGTCTTTAGCAGCAGATTTTGATATTGCCTAAGAGCAGCTTCTGTGTCTTTATATTTTATCTATTATTCGATAATAAAGGTTGTCGATACATATTCTACAGGTGTTTTTGATTATATTATTTTGTTACAGGCCTCCATAAGTTGTCCATGCCATAAAATTTGTTTCTCTTATTAAATGGCCATTTAACTTACAATAATTTTTTAACCGACTTCAAAATAACTTTTTACAAAAAATGACCGACTTCAAAGTCGAGATAATTCAAAAACCACTCGCCAGGTGTCACTCCAATTTATAAGGTATGACAAGCATTATGACAAACAATATGACAAGCATTAACTTTGAGACAGGGCTCACGCTTTTCTGGGAGACAGGGCTCTCCACTAAAATTGTTCCGAAATTGTTATGGCCACTACAACATTATTCATAAATAGGACGACCCGGATGGCGCAATGGTTAACACGCCGGATCGCTGTTCCGAATGTCCTGGGTTCGATTCCCAGCGAGGCGGAAATTTGAATGATGAGTATAAATTTCCGTTCTTGGTCTCTGGTCTGGGTGTATGTCCTTGTCTAGTGTGTTGTCCATGGCACCCACGACACAGGGAATCCTAGTGTAGGGCTATGAGTGTGTAGCGTTAAAAAAAAGCCGACAAACGAGCACATGGGTCACTCACCGCACTTGGTCACCATCCCCTAGCTAAGTATACCTCTATACGCAAGCATCATTGGGACTAATCTATTCCACACTCATCACCATGAGCCATCACCCTACCAACTGCGCCCGCGGTTGCATAACTCGTTCGATCTTAGGGTAAGGTTCGCCCCTGGGGGTTGCGGGCGGCTAGAGTAGGAGCTCGAACCGTCCATCAGCAACCCCGGGAAGGACGACGGTATGTGTGGCCGCATACCGTTGTAAGGCGCTGGCAAGCGACGGGGCCTTTAGTCCCTCGCGGGAAGAGCCCGAACATAAGGGCGCCGCGCTTGGAGGACTCCGGTTGTGTTCCTTACGGAGATCCCGGAGTTCTCCACAAGTGCTGAGGTAGGCCAACGGGGGGGGTTTTAGTGGGTAAAAATCCCACATTACCCTGTGTCGCTCCCACGGCACTGGGTAAGTTTTGAAGGTTTCCCCCTGGTCAAAAAAAAAAAAAGGGTAAGGTTCGCCCAGGCCTGCAGCCAGCCATCTGTAATGAGCGTCCGGGTACGAAACCGTTTTGCACTTCTCGCTTTCTTGCCGTCATCAATTTATTCAAAGCAAACTGGCATCGGTTTACTTTTATCAAATTTATTATATCTACGTAAATCAGTCCATTTGCCCTCCTCCGTCACCCTTGGCCCCGCCGCCGCGCCGGGCTGCAGGCGTTATGGCCTAAGATCCACACCAATAATGTTAATAAAGGGAAAATTTGCTTATTAATTTGCTTGAAAATATGCATTCGTATTCGATCTGGAAATCGTTATAATTACATAGCATACGAATGCCACCTTTCCGCCTATGGAATTAAGGTACATTTTTAAGATCTCCGGAGGTATCCAAAAATGCCCTTAGTAAATTTTGGTAAGCTAAATTGAATAGGGAAAATAACAAATAACGCAAAGCTCGGCGACGATGGCGCCATCAGCACATACAGTAAACAAATCATAAGCCGTGTTCCGTAACTTAACCAAAACATTCAAATTTCTATGAAAAAGTGACATTTTGGGCGTTTTCGTCCAGTTACGGAACACGGCGGTGTATGTGCTAGTGCTGCACTCTGGTGTCAAAATTTGGCTGTAAGGTCTCCTATTGGTCAAAAATGTTGTTTACTGTTTATGCTAGTGCTGCACTCTGTCGCCAAAATTTGGCAGCAATATATCTCCTAGTGTGATCACAGGTAATAAGTTTGGTCAAAAAAGTCAAAATAGAGAAAGAGATTGGAACAATAGTTGGTAATGAGATAATTGAAATGGTAGAGAGAGAATGTTATCTTCTTTAGACAAATATGTATAACTTATTTGCATGGGAAGACACACTTCACTCAAACAAACATTGTAGATGGCATTACAGGCGCAATAACTCTAAATATTTAATAGTAAATATGTTTCCCAAAGGGAAGCAAGGGTTGACTCACAATTTATAATTTAATGGTTGACTATGATCCCACTAAAATTAATTAATTTTGGTGATACTATAAAGTGTGCACCAGGGATCCCCTGCGGCATGGGTATCTTAACCATATTATTATCATGAATATCAAACTCTAAGGGTGCCTTTCCACCAGAGATGTTAATGTCACAAATGAAAATTCTCCATGAATAATTTGAATCCACTGCTTCTTTTTTATCCAGCAGCACATCTGTTATGCTTTTGAACTTTGATGTTAATTAGATATAGGTAGATATTTAAAACTATGCCCACTGCACTCAAAGCATGTGCACATAACAACCTGGAAGATTATGTCCTTTACTCTTCCTTTATATTCTAAGAGAACAAGGCCTAGTATGTATGATGAAGTTGAAGTATGTTGAAGAATTGAACACATTCAAATTAAAATTCAACGGTTCAAAGTATTCACAAAATAGTGTGGCACCACCTAAGTGGAAAATCATTATTGTACAAAAAATTTAATGATTAATCATTCACATTAAATTAATCATCGAAATAGAGAATAATATAATATGACTCTTGAAACTCCTGATAAGAAAATACAATGTTACAAATTTATTATTTTTTGCTTTGGAAATAAGTCTTAAAACCGTTTACGGTTTATCTATCAGTTCCAAGCGATACAAGCACATACTTAGTTTAATCAGTAAAGTAACCAAACCAATCCACAGTAACACTAATGCAGTACTTCAGACTACTTCAATTATAAGAAGATACTTATGCTTGCTGGATACTAAGTTAAAGGTATAATTATTCAATATTACCTTTCTTCCTCATCGCCGCTATCTTTGCTTGTAGATGGATGTTTATGTTTAGCTTTATGCTCCATATTCATAACACAAACACAAAAATATTCACAACACTATCAACGGTTTCGTTTCATTTTATAAAGTCTTATAAAAAGACGGGTTCTAAGTCATCGTAACTGGAAATATAACTTTAAAATCATTGTTATTGTTAATAATACGAATGTTTATAACCTAAATCGGTAAACGTAAACTAAACTTCAAAAGACCGACAGCGACTCACAACTCACAAATCACAAATTGACATTTGACATAGGTACCTACATGACAAGACAAGTGACAACTCGTCTGCGGTGACTGACAACTGACAACTGTGTTCTTTCTTTTTGCTTGCACTGGCCATAGAGATAGGAATATACTTAGATAGAGACGCCCTAATCCTTAACCTCATATGAAATTAGCTAGCTGGTTGGTGTGTAGCAGGCCGGCCATTTTTTATTCACCCTTACAAATGACATCTTATGTCAAACAAAATGGTTAATAAACCCAAAACTATAAAATATATTAAAATAGGCATTGATAGGAGGTGATGTGGTGTCTTTTAAGCAAAACAAAAACATTAAAACACAATGAGGTGTGGTATACTACAATGCGGAGCCAGGAAAAATAAATTACACCCAAAATAACAAGTTATAGTAGGTATCAGTTTTCGTTGTTTGTTGAATATCTGAATGATATTGATATATTATGTTTTTGCTGCATGAAGATCTGTGCGAGGATTACGTAGGCCTGTTAATGTTTTGTTGGGTTTTACATCATTATTTTATATATTGGAGTAGCCGGTTTGTTTACATTTCAATGACACTTAGGGTAGAAAGTGTTAAAATATCGATATTCGATATATCGATAATTTAAAATGACGCTGAAGAAAGTTGAAATAATTGTTTTTATTCAATAGATTACCTTCAAATAAATCGTTAAAAAAGAAGTGGCTAGAAATAATTGTTCCAGAAAACATAAACCCTCGTCTTGTTGAAGTATTTTTTTGTAAAAAGCAATTATAATTATTCCTCTGTTATCTTATCTGCCCAAAGCTTATCTTGAAGAATTCGCTAGTTAGCGATACGATCCCTTTTTGTGCCCAATTAATAAATATGCTATAATACTTTTATTTGTATTTTTGTAATTATGCTGTACATTATATTATAGCCTTAAACAAATAAATTAAAATTTGTGTACATAGACACATGTTTTTTATTTACATTTCGGTCCCATTTCCACAATATTGCACTAAGGGTTATTACACAATCATGGGTGATCAGAAGAAAATTGTCAGTCATATCACACAGCAGTACTATCTTCACCCTTAGCTTTTATTGAATAAACTCTAAAATTAAATTCATCGTAGTGCTACGTCATATGACTTATTTATTTATGTAAGTATCTATCGCGAATTTCTGGATTCAGCGGGTACATTCAGAATCAGCAAAAGTGGCATTGTTTAGGAGTAAGCGGACTGGTTAATGGAAGGATTGATTTTTAATATTGGATATAAAACTTAACATAACTTCAAGCCTGTATATACCTAGTTATATACAATACAGTCAAATAGAGATATAAGTATTTTACTTCCGATGGTTAAACTTCGGTTATGGAACTCTATTTTGATAATTTTACATTATGCATATAATAAATAAAGGCCTGAACTACCTAAATTTCCTAACTGAACAAGACAAATAGTTTGGCGGCTGTGTTAAGCAAGAGGGTGGTACCTAATTAACTGGCAGAGTTTAAAACACTATCTCTGAGATCGTCTAAAAAGGGGGATCAGTCGTTGTGTCCTCGTTTGTTGTTCAGCAGATCATCATGATAGCTGGTTTTTACAAAATATTTTTGGTTGACATGACATGACAAGTTCATCGCAGTAGGTATCAAAATTAATATTAATATCGCTGAGAAGACGAACGACATGTATTATTGCTGTTATATCGTTAGTCATTAAACTAAATATCGATAGTTTCCGTCCACGTAGTGCGCACAACACTAGTAGAATCGGCCATATTTTATTCACTAAAATTTTGACAGGCATTGTCAGGCTCGCTATTTTTGCTTTAGTGTCTAATCCATAGTCCTTATAGATCCATAGAGATAGGAATACATTGGCACTGGCAATATTACGAGATTTTTTTATCTCTATGGATTTTTTAATAATTTAATTTAACATGTTCTAACGGCCAGTTTTAGTCGGTTAGCGTGCCGTGGAACAACAAAGAACAAATTTAATAAATTCATTAATTAATATTATGAATAAATTAGATATGGTGCGGGTGCAAGGCCGCGGATAGTTAATTAAATAGGAAAATGTAAAAAATAAAGACATTATTTATAGGTACCAGAAATTTATAACCAACTAGGAACTATTGCCTAAGACCCTAAGAGTGTTATCACTGAAATTGATTTATATAAAGGAAGTGTGTTGATTTTAAACGTCCTTGATTACAACAACTATTCCATTCTTTTGATTAATAAAGATAAATCTACCTGAAAGTATTAAGTCTGTCTGCTACTTTTGTAAGTGGTGTTTTTCGGAGAGGTCCTGGAGAACCCCCTGGGGAACTTTCTCTGGACTCCGCAGCCAAAGCGCGTGCCACCATCAAATCCTGCTCGTTCAACATTCTGAAAAACAAACAAAAATAAAGGTAAGAAGTTTGAAAGATTTTGTTTTCGTTGTCGCATAAAAACTTTGTTCCGCTTCCGTGCGTTCCATGCGACGAAAACATTCAAAACGTTAGATATTCTACGAGTATGGAGAAGTGTCCTTTTGGGCCTTTACTTTAGGTAGCATACTGGGTCCACATAAAGCCACCGAGGTTGGCCAGCGGCAAGCAGTTCACAATAATAATTTCACATGCTTTTTCATAATACAGTGTCTAGCAGGGACTCGACGCAAACGAGCAGGCTACCGACCATAGCCAGCCTTGGCGAGGTAGGTAGGTATGTCGCGCGATGGCGCTTCTTTTGAAAACACGACACGGCTAGCGGTGCCCGAGAAGCCGTCACTTTTTGGAGTTTACTCCTTAAGAAACGATTTGAGTTATAAGGCCCGGTACGGAAATTTTATGAGGAGTAAAATCAAGTGTAACACGAAAAGTTGAGGCGTTACGTAGAAAGAGACAAACATATATATCTGTAGGATTGAACGTGTAAAAGAATGAGATGGAATACATTACACAGCGTATCTCATTCTCGGGGTCTCCTCTTTGCGCGATACTTCGTAGTCTCACTGTATAGTTTATACCTATATATTTCATATTCGAATATTAGCTTCATCGGAGACACGGTAGTGTCTGAGCCAAGTTCCATAAAAATACCGTTTTGTTTTGTTCATTAAATTATTTCGTTTCGTATTTCTTATCTGTTGCACGGTAGTGCACCTCGCCAAGTTCGAAATTTTAAATAAAGTTTTATTTCGTTTTTTCGTTTCGTATTTCTTATCTGTTGCACGGTAGTGCACCTCGCCAAGTTCGAAATTTTAAATAAAGTTTTATTTCGTTTTTTTCTATTCGATATACATATCATAATTATCGTTCGTAAGGAGTAAACTCCAATCGTGCGTCGTAGCTGACACACACTTTTTTTATAACAATCTCTGCTACGCGGTTATTTGGATTCATCAAAGGACATCGGTGAGTAGGTACCTACAAAGGAGATAGATAGGTAGGTACATGAAAATATGTATAAATTTACTACTTAGAAGTAGGAAAAATTGCTGTGTTGATAAAAAAGATAATTACTCTTGATTGATGTTGATTTTAAGTTAGTAAGTACCTACTATGAGAAACTATAAGTATAAATAAATGAGTTATTTTCGAAAGAACACAAATATATTATTACCTAGGTAACAAAAAGGTAATTGTGTTGACTAACGTATCTTCATCGGTGTTAATTAATGTCCTCAAGGCCAACTGTAACACTACCGTCATAAAAAACCTTAAAACACCTATAAAGTAGGTATGTATACTCGTAAGTGTAAATCAATTTCCATAAGTACCTACTGTGATAAGTTTTAAATACCTACCTAATAAAACAGTTTCCTGTATAAGCAATAACAATATACCTACCTACTGAAGTGCCTACGATTGGGAGGGGAACCAACAGGATTCAGAAATCCAGATGGACCCCCTGTATCAGCAGGGGAACCACTAGTAGGCACTTATAAGTCCTCATGGACCCCCTAGGGGAACTGAACAGGGGAACCAACAGGCCTAAACCCGCATAATTTATGATCTCGCCGTCGCTTCGCTTCCGATTTTCCCCCTTATGATAAAAAATAATAAGTACCACACGCTTTTTATTGGTTCATGTACCACACTATAAAACATTTCCACTAAGTACTTATTACGTACCTTACGAATAAGTAAGTACAATACCTAGGTAACTATTTAAAAGAATAAGTTTTATTATTTGGTTAACACTTAAATCGCCTAATTATTAATGTAAAAAATTCGAACGTTTATTGTTTTAACGAAGCGATGACAAGTAGCTATACCATTCGTAACAATCAACTCGGAATTATTAAATTCTATGAAATTGTTAGGTAGGTATATAAATATATATAAGTCAGTGCTTATATAAGTCTGATTAATCGTTGGCAGCGAGGGCTTCAGATTGACAGCAATAACTTTTCACTCCCACGAAATAGATTTCAATTTATTTTATATTTTTATGTTTATTTCACGTAACACTCGCAGATAGTTGCGTGAACATTTTCCAAAACAACTTTCGATAAGTCAATTTTTATTTGCTAAACATCATAAAACGAAGGTTAATATTTTATTACAAGGCAAATATATTCCGTTTCGCGGTAACATCATAAAAAATACACCTTATAAGTACTAAATATAATTGCCTTAAAACGTTAAAAATCAACATTAACATTGTTTTTTTCTCGAGTGTTATTAAGTTACAAGTACAACACGTCGACCATGCCAAATCCCACTCATTCAGTCTTGTATACCTATTTAAATATATTTTTATGATGTTTATTGGCTGACAAACAAGCAGACGAGGAATGATGGGAAGTGGTCACTGTCGCGTGTGGTCATCTGGTGCAGCAAAGACAGACGCGGATCCAGCAGAATGGTCACGGGGGATATGACCGAATAAATAAAAAATCCATAAAAATAATCAATTTATCTGCCTCTAGTTACGAACATTTTATATGGTTTGCTGACATCTAACAGTGCTCTTATGAACTACGATATCAATAAAGCTTAAATGCGACATCTAGATACTCAACAAAGGTTTGATATATCAATATAGTTTTGATAATCCTAGCAAAATCGGTTTGTGAACATGGGGCTAATATGACTAGCCTATGTGCTGTTACATTACCTGTTTTGTACCTACTTTGGTTTAGGTTACTTTACTGTAAGGCAGATGTCCCACCGCCGACGAGTCGGCGAGTGAATCCCGGCTATTTACTTGCTTATGACACGCACAAAAGATAAATGACATTCCGTGTAAACAAAAGAGACGCATATTATGTCAGTCTCGCTGACTGTTCACACCACAGGCGAGTACTCGCTCGCATATGCATCTCTTGTTTATAGCTGGGGAGCCGAAGAGGGGAATCTGGGATTTACTCGAGCGCGTCAGATTAAGGTACAGGGGATACCTTGTACCCAGTTAAGTACCTCCAGCAAATATGAGCCTCATATATATGTTCGAATTTTTTTTGCACATTATAATAATGGTAGCGAGTTTGCGTCACATCGAAATCGTCAGATTATTGAATGAGAGCTTTTTTTTAGGTTCACTTAACACCCCCTTAGAAAATCTGACGTGCTCGATTAGATTTTTTCTCTCTCATTTTCAACCCTTACGTATGGTCATCCCCATCTAACAAACGATCAGATTAACATAGTACATTATTAAAAATACTTAGAACATTGATGCTATCAATATCTGAAGCGCTCGAGTATGTCCACATGGACATTATTTTTTTACATATTTAAAAGTGTATAGCCGCTTCCCCCACCGATGAAAATGTATACATTATATAACATTTTTTTCTTCTTATCATCTAAGCTTTGCAACCTTTTTTTTAGGTCTCTTTGACGCTCGAGTAAATCCACATTTAGCATCGTCGGCTCCCGTACCATTACGCGGAATGTCATAATTATTATTTAAGTCCCTTTCTTGGGCGAGTATAGCCTATAGCTACTCTCCGCTCGGCGGCGGTCAGACACCTGCCTAAGTAGGTACGTATATCTAATCATAGATACAAAGATGTTTTAAATATCTAGATGGAACATCGAATCCGCGAAAACGTGTCAAAAATCGTGGCTAACTGTTAGCCACAATTTTTATATCATTAAGCATTTATACTAAATCATAAATTATAGTAGTGTGTATATGAAAGTATTTAATTTTTTGTTTAATTTTCCGGTTGGCAGCTTCGACTTTAACTAATGATGTCCGTAAATAAAATAAATAAATAAATAAAATAAAAAATAAGATAATGGCACCAAAATACATACACATAAACATAATTATTATAGGTATAAATAATAAATATAAAGTAGGTAGGTTTTAAACTGGGATAGTTACTTACATTCAATATTTACAACCACAACATAGGACTAGTAAAATTAATCTAAGTAGGTACCTAAGAACGTAGTATATTTATATGATGTGTAAGTGTAACGAGTTACCTATACTTAAGTGAGTCAGGAGCGTGACCATAATCCAACAATTATCTTGACCTTAGGCTTAGGTGGCAATACTCAATATGTGTACGTAATTTTGTTTAGTTATGAATGTAAGTGTAGATAGCTAAACTAGATGTGTTTATTTTTAGTTTTTTTAGCGTGTTATTTTTTACTATGTACAGAGTACTACAGACTGTATAAAAACATAGATAAAAATTAAAATAAGTAACTTTTTACAAAAAAAATAACTGACTTTAAAATCAAGATAACTCAAAAACCACTCGCCAGATGTCGCTCAAATTTATAAGGGACAACACGGCAAACATTATTAAAAATACTTAGAACATTGATGCTATCAATATCTGAAGCGCTCGAGTATGTCCACATGGACATTATTTTTTTACATATTTAAAAGTGTATAGCCGCTTCCCCCACCGATGAAAATGTATACATTATATAACATTTTTTTCTTCTTATCATCTAAGCTTTGCAACCCAATAGGTCTCTTTGACGCTCGAGTAAATCCACATTTAGCATCGTCGGCATATAGTATCCAATATATATAATATATATAATCCAATTACCTCTCATTACCTTTCGAATGGCGATAGAATTATCAAAATCGGTTCACCCAGTACGAAGTTCTGAGGTAAGAACCTCCTCCTTTCTTTGAAGTCGGAAAAAAAAATTGTTAGTGTTTTGATCATTATAGGTACCTCTACCAACGTATGGGTTTCAAACATGTTTCAAACTAACAGTTTAGTGGTATGCAATGGTTTGAACATCGGTCTCCACACGACCTTTAGTTCAAATCTTGATAACGCACTATTTCGTAATACAATAGAATCTTGATTATCCGAATCAATTAAAACCAGGGGTCGTTTAATCGAAAATCTGAATAATCGATTTCAAAGTCAAATGAAACATTAATTCTGCTACTGCTACTGGTATACATAAAAATACCATTTTGGTTTAAACAAACAAAAACTTCTGAAGAAATTTAAATATTACAGTTCACCATGATCTCTTCGATATATGTATTTATTTTTATATATATTATTATGAGAGACGCATGCCGAGGTGGCTATTACCACATTTAGGTTCGCGTTCGATAAATATGAAGTTATTTTTTTAAATCTTAATTGTCTCGTGCAGCTAAAGTGATTCCTTCGATTTGAGCCTTCGATATGTTCAATAATAAATAATAAACGGCATATATGGATTGAGAATGACAAGGATTTCTTGGTAAATAATAACACTGCAGCACAGAAAAGGATTTGTTTCTCTGCGTCTAGCTAGCGTGTCGTAATTAGGTATATCAACAAATAACTTGCAGGTTATTTATACGTAATTACCTCAGTTTTTGTGGCTATTCAAAGTCCGGTTTGTATGGTTTTGGTAGGTATTCTTCATGGTTATTCAAAATTATTCTTTTCATGGAAATATTCATCATTAATATTTAAAGTTATGCAAAGATATCATTGTGTCCGATTTATTATATCATTCATAAGCATTTACCTATCATGGTTAAGGTCTTGTGATTAAACATCGCATTGGCATTCTCACTCGGCAGAGCTATTACTTACACATAGAAATGTACTTCTAGAGTGTACTTTTCCAGGCACAAAGTACATAACATTTATATATAAGAACACCCTTCATAAATTGAATTCATATTAGGTAATTTTACAGCTTTTAAGACTACCAATTGGGGCCAAGTGTACATACAATAATAAAATACATATAAAAAAATCGCTATAATCTTATCGGAATATAATCGAAGCTTTCGGGAACATGTTAAGTGAGTACCCCCAAACAACCATAGTTTTGTATAGACTTACTTTGGCTTTACTGCACACTGACCCACCAATTTCACATTATCAGTCCAACACGCAACAAAAACCAACCAGAACAAAAAACATTCAGCCACAATTCGACGAGTTTAAAAATAACTTGTTTTCTAATAAGTGGTATAAGCACGTGTGTACGACTGTGCGATTTAAATGACAATACGTTATAATGCGACGTGTATTTTTGCTTGGGGTCGGCGGTGTGACGGCGGCAGGTCGTGGGCCGGAGCACAGCAGCATCTGTCAAGTAAGCCACGGTCGAGCCTCTCACCTCATGAATGGGACCAATCGACCGATATGAGTTCGGTACGTGATCTCGTTGCCTACGGCTGTGCCTTTGACTACAACTAGAGATTGCGATATTATCATGAGAAATGTGAATCAGATCTCGCAATTTTGACGGTCGCCGAAAGGTTAATAATATGTATCAGCTACCCCGAACTACCTATCTCCTAGTTAAGCTTAAGGCCATTAAGAATTGGTCTGTCAAAAATGTTATTATTTTTTTATATAAATATGGAATATCACTATGTAATTTAAATGAAAACAAATCTACTGTGATAATTATTACAAACTTGTACAGGGTTGAGTAATTAAGTGCAACTTCTATACCAAAATTGCAAACCTGCTTTTGAAATTGAAGTTACCTACGTTACGATGGAAATTATTTTGCAACGTTTTGCATTATGTATTTTTGGAACAAAGTTTCTTATCGCACGGATGGCAGCTAAAGGAAAAAAAATGTAAGATTTTCGGTCACAAGTCACAACACATTGTATGCTATACTGCTCTGCCTAGTCATAGGTGCGCCATTATTGTTTTGCTTAGAAGATCATGAGAATGATGTCAGGAAAGGGTTAACTACTTTTTTATTATTAGGTTAAAGTACTTTTTTATTGCCTACCAGTTGAAAAGTATTGAAGACCCACACAATTTAAAACTAAAATGGTGAAAATATTTTATTTAATATTCACCTATAGGTACTACGTATATTATTACGTTAATTATTATTTAATTAATTATGATCAGTACCAGTAGGTACTTTGTATACAGAATGTGGCAAACAATTCCATCGAGATACAATTGAAGCATTACTTATAACTTAGCAGAATTGGGGCCCAGGAGTAACACTCAATTGGATAATATTTATACACACACAATAATTAAAACCGAATTAATCATCTTCCTTTTCTCACATGGTACTAATTGTTTAGATTACACTCGTAATTCTCCTAATGAAACTAGTTTTTTGACCCCAGTGATATTTTAGGCGTGCCACAACGGCCAACTACGATCAGTGAAATTTCAATTTTAATCCCATAGTACTAAGTTATGTTTCTATTCGTAGCATTAAAATGACCGTGCCGAGTGGCCAGTATACGTAGGCCAGACGACTGCCCTAGTTTCCAGTGTGTGTAAATCTATAGACGACGGTGATCAATCAAACTTCAACATCGAAATGGTGAGTCAACATTCAACAACCTTCCTTATGTTACTTTTAAATTGATTTATGAGATAAATTAGGTATTAAATTTTGTTAACGAACACTGACATTATCTAAGTAATAATCTATCATGAATCATAATAGAGGCAAACAAAATATTTATTTTAGATAAACTATACGTAGACTTTAAGATTGCTTAGCAGAGCTAGAAATGCACGAGACCTCCAGTGAACATTTTCTGCTTGTTGGAGACCTGAGGTACCTATCCTTTTCAATCGACAACACGTCATTGAGCCTTTAACCTTAGGTAATATATCCATGGAAATCGGCGACGGTACATGACGTGATGGTCTAAGTATCGGACAACCTACCTACCTCTTTTTACTTTCGCTTTACTTCTCACTATAGTCGTCAAGCAGTCTAGTTTTTTGGGAACAAGATTTTTATTAGATCCTGTAGCGTGCGACAGATGGAAGATTGCCTTCAATGTCGGTAAAACCGTCGCTATAGTACTTATTCTGTGGCCGGGAGGTGGTTTGGCAACCAACTGTGAGTATGATCATAAAAATATCATAAAAATATCTACATAATTTAATTATATCATACATCTTAGCTACTCTAAAGCCGCCCTCTTGGGTTTACGAGATTGTCCTCCGAACTTTTCTTCTCCACTATTTATTCAGTAAAAACACAAATAAAACCCAGATTAGTTTTTTCCATCAAGTTATACAAAATTCACAAAAACTGTTTGTAAGGGATGCAATTTACATATATTTCTTCGTTTTTGAGAAATAAAACACTGATTCGATTACGTCTATTTAATATAAAAAAATAAGTAATTAATCTTATCGGATACAGTAATTATAGGTACGTATTTCCATTCTTCTTTCTGTCTGTGAAGACTGTCACATCGGCTTTAAATTATCTTAGGTTGAGTCCCAAACTCCCAACTGTGGGACTTCAGTATACAGAGAACTCTTAGAAGTATCAATATAATATCATATAACGTAAGTACATTTCAACTTCTAATGATATTTTACAATGTTCAGTAACTTTAAATTAGTGATCGTTCAGAACTTTTAACAAAATTCTTATTATTAGCAACTTTATTTTGCTGCGTTTCGGGAAAATCCGCAAGTTTTCGTACAACACGCGTCCTGCTTCAGCACGGACCGAATTTTAATGAAAAAGTATAAAATTGACATCAGTTTCAGCGAACAGTAAACTCAATAATAGTCTAGTTCACCATTCCTGCGTACCATTATTATAAAGAATATCTCTTTATTCATTCCTTAGCCTTCTCTGGGCAAAATTCTAAACATGGTTAGATATTTACTTTCAGATGTCTTAGTCTTAAGACTTTCCATTTACCATCTTGTCTGATGTACTTTTAAACTTAAACCTTCTTTCAATCTTTGTAGGCAGGGTAATTAATATAGGGTAAATTAGTGGCAAGATTTTGTAATTCTTATAACATTATTGCGAGCCTCGAATTAGTAGCATTGCTGTTCAGATCCCGGCTTGGTGTTGTTAGTAACCAGTAATTACTTTAAACCAGTAAACAAGAAATTAAACTTACACTTTACTTGTCATTAACTAAAGTAAAATTAAACCAAAGTTTAAAGTAAAAACTATACTATAATCGGCTTACAATTGTAGTTTTATATTTCGAGTTTTATACTTAAACAGTGTAGTGCTCAAGCGAGTGCATAACATTTTATTACTTACTCTCAATTTATTTCTAAAAATATTTAAAAAGTTATAGTTAGTCTTAGTTGAGAAAATTTTCAGTAATTATACGAATTACAGTTTTTAGATTATCCTACGATATCGCCAGAGTAATTAACTCTTCCACAAACTGGTTAAGCTTACTAAGTTAACGTACGACTATAAACGAAAGTAATTCTAATACGGCTAAATATTTCAGTAAATAATAAAACATAATCAAATTCTAAAATATAATTCCATAAACTGCTTCCTTCTAAATTGTATAATCCACAAAAAAAAATCCAAACCAAGTCTTAAACTATAAAATTCATAATCGCGTCAATTACACGCGAGTCATAATTATTAAAACTAATAAGAACTTAAACTTAATATAAAGAGAACACATGTAACAGTAAGCATATTGACATGTTGAATAGACACCTTTGAAGTCTCCTTCAGTCTTAATAATTGGAAGAATTACAATTCTATTGCATTAAACCTAAATAGTTTGTACGTAGAGTTCGCAGATCGCTACGTCGGAGGATTACGTGAACGAAACTATTAGAGAGGCTCACTCGTAGAAACCAAGTTTCTGAATCGATAGTGATGACGTCACTCGAGTCCATGGTTTTTCACGACCGTGGACGGGGGGAGCAGGCAGGCTCGTGGGGCGAAGCCCTAATGCTGATGCGGTAGAGGGTCCCGCGCCGACGCCCCGGGGGGCCGGCGCAGGGTGCCGCCTAAAGTTGTGCGTCGGCCTGGGGCTGCCACAGGTTGGACGGCAGCGTGTCGTAGTGCGACGGAACCGTCACCAACGCGTCGGCTGACGTGCGGTTGATCGAGCAGTTCTGGAAACAAATAATAAATAAATTAATAAACCCCGCACTAGGACTCTACGAATTACGATTACTCTAGGATGTTACTAGTGGTATGGACAACACTAACAGCACATCTCTAATATCTACGGTCCAACCACGGTCCAAGAATATTTATTAACTAGAGAACCGCCCGCGCTTCGCTTCGGGACCCGTAGGTAACAGCCGCGTAGGTCTCGCTCCCGTAGGAATTTAGGCTAAAAAGTAGCCTACTACTCACTCTCTTCACTCCACCCTGTCTGAGGTGTGTGGAGCCCTCGGGACAGTTAGTTCCCTTTTGGGGGTGTCTCTCGCGGCCCGTTAAAACGGGCCGGTCCTTGGGTTGGGCCCTAAGGCCCTTGGTTGTCCATCTGTGGTTAACCAATAGGTCAAGTCCTGTGAGTGGTGGCCTTTTTACAGGCCACAGAGTCTTAAACGGGATGGGGTTCATCTTCGCGCCGCCCAGGCGATCGAGGCCCTATCGGGTGAATCCCGCTGGTGGGAAGCCCAGCAGGAGCCGATCAGCGCCGGGCGATGACTTACGAAGCCCCAGTATCAGTCAGTGCTAGCCCCGTCCCGCGCAACCAGCAAGTCGCGCGGGAAGGCCCAGCGGTCCGGTGGACGGGTGTGGAGCGGCACCAGGTCCTGCAGATGCGGGAACCGCGACGCGTCGACACGCCCGAACATGTTGCGTGCCAATCTCTCGATGAAGTCGTCCAGGCTCTCGACTCGAAGATCCCTCTGGATGACGGCGTTCCTGACGTACCTTGGCGCACCAGTCAGCCGGCGGAGCGCAATCGCCTGAACCGCGCGCATCCTCTTGCGCTGCGGTTCGCTGGCGAGCGCGTACCACGCCGGTGCCGCGTACGTGAGGCGGGATCTGATGTAGGTCTTGTAGACCCCGAGCTTCAGTCCGAGAGGGAGGCTCGAGGAGAGCACTGGTTTCTGCCATCGCGCTTCTGGAATTCGCGACGGCTTTCTTAACCTGTAGCTTCATCGAAAGTCTTCCGTTGATTTTGCCCCCAGGTATTTGGCCTGTGGGGCCCATTGGATATCTTGTCCGTGAAGCTCCAGAGTAGGGTCCCGCCTGTTGAGGTATCCTCCTATGTTCACGGCCTGCGTCTTCCCGACATTCACCGACACCCGACATCCACGCGGCGAGGGCATCAAGCGCACGCTGCATCTTGACGATGGCGTGGGTTCTATTCAGCGACGTGGTGATGTACGCCACGTCATCGGCATACAGGGCAAGCGACGCCCCCCTGCCGCCGGGATGTCGTCGGTGTATCAGGCGTAGCAGACCGGGGACAGGCAACTCCCTTGCTGGACGCCGGCTGCGATCGGACGCTCGGTGGATTCGGCGCCTTCAACCACTACTCTGAAGCTTCTATTTTCGAGGAAACTGGAGATCACCTTAACGGCACTCCGGGGCGCCGATGACTGCGAGATCTTGTAGAGAAAGCCGTCGTGCCAAACACGGTCGAACGCCTTTTCCATGTCGAGGAATACTGCACACACGCGTTCTCTCTTATTCAGAGCCGCGGTAACGGTGTGCAACACTCTCGACAGTGTAGCCGTGCTGTTGAGCGGCATCAAAAAGTAGCCTTCCACTTCTGTTGGCAGCTAGGCTATTCCACCCCGGATGCTTGCAGTTCCAGTCGCCCGCGCCCACCACCGGTGTCGGCGAGTCCAGTAACTTGCGGACATCAGCCAACAGGATAGTGCCAGCGGGCGGGCGGTACACTGAATACAGCCGGACCGGGGAGTTCTCGAGGCAGAGCTAAAGTAGCCTATTACATTTGACTTAAGTAAATTACATGTAGTATTTGATAGCGTAATTCAGAACTTGCAAATGAATTTTATTAACGTCATCTATTAACAACTCCGAAAATAAATATCTAGCAACTAACAAAACATCGATCTTCCCATGGGAATGGGATGTTTTTCCGCGGTAAAAAGTAGCCTACGTCACTCTCCACCCTCCTAACTATCCCCACACACATAAACCTTACCATATAATAGCTTTGTTGCGACGTGAAAGCGTCACAAACAAACAAACAAACACACTTTCACATTTATAATATTAGTAAGGATAGTAAGGATATTTTAAGTGTCACAAAAATATCTACCTAGGTCGGTAATTGAACCCAGAATCTCTCGCTTTACAAGCAAGATCACTACCAATCTACCAACTGCTACCAACTACACGGTCGAATATAATGATTTTTAATCATAATACAAGAAGACATGACAATTAAAACAGCAATAGTTTCGATCAATATTTTTAAAATATAGTAGGTACAGACCTACTTTGTCATACAAACCCAAATAACTAATAATTTAATAGATTATGCCTAAGTAAATCAAATAACTGTGCCTGTTATCATTCTAACACGGATGAAAAGTTAATTGCATGATAGTGAACTTCGGTCAGTATATTAAAAAATTATAACTATTGTATAACAAATAACCCTGAATTTTTTAAGCTATTGTATAGCTTTTATCGCGGGCCGGGGACCGAATGCAGAAATTTCGTAACGAAAATTTATTACACCCTGCACACAGACATAGTTACTATGTCTATGCACCCACACATCGATAAATACCAGAACTTTTAACTGAGTTAACTAACTTTTACTTTATAACGGCTAAACCGATTTGGCTAATTTTAGTCTTGAAATATTCGTGGAAGTTCAGGGAAGGTTGCAGCGATGAGAAAATATGAAAAATTGCGAGGTAAATACTAAAAAAATGAAAATTTTAATTTCCCATACAAATCTTACCTGTCAAACATTTGATTTTCGCCCCGTCGGTTCGGTGTTTTAAGAATAATTACATGTAGATCTGGATTAAATAAGGCGTTGGAATCGACAACATGTATTCATAATAGTCGAATTATCGCGTATTTAGATTTAAAACATACAAAATAATAACATGACATAAAATAATGACACTATTAATGACTTGAGGGTGATAGAGACAGTGCCATACAGGCAAGGCACACTGTCTCTGTCACCCACACGTCATTCACGCGCCAAAAGATCGTTGTAGGACTTAAATGTCAAATGTCAATTTTCTTTTTAAAAAGAATTATTTTGTCAACTGAAATAGTTCTTATGCTTTTGTTCAGAATATTTAAATCTTCTTTGCACAAATTAATGCATTATCCGTTTCTAATAAACTTTGATGTAACTTTTGATAACTAGGCAACTAAATGAAAACTGGTAGACCACTTTCTTATCCCACTGTAAAACAGTGAATATCTGTACTCGTATAATTTGTGTACAAAGTGTTTTAAATATGAATAAACAAAGTGCATTTATTAATTATTCATAAGACCTGCCGTAATGTATGGATCAGAATGTTGGGCTACAAAGAAGACGGATGAAAGACGATTGCATGTGGCGGAGATGAGAATGCTGAGGTGGATGTGTGGAGTAACAAGAATGGATAAAGTGAGAAATGAGTATGTGAGAGGAAGTCTGAAAGTAGCACAAATCACAGAAAAATTGAAAGGGAGCCGATTGTCGTGGTATGGGCATGTGATGCGGCGAGAGGAAACGCATGTGACAAGAAGAATGATTGATATGAATGTGAGTGGACGAAGAGGAAGAGGACGACCAAAGAAAAGATGGATGGATTGTGTGAGAGATGATATGAAAGATAAAGGAGTCAGTGTAGAAGTGACGGCTGATAGGGACGAATGGAAGAGAAAAACATGTTGCGCCGACCCCAAATAAAATTGGGAAATGGGCAGAAAGATGATGATTTATTAATGAAGAAAGTCACGAAAAAATTGTGAAAGAGAATGAGTTATTACTCTATATACATTCATTTTATTATTATTATCACAAATGCAGTATTATTTTTTGTTTTGTTAATTTATATATAATGCTATGCAATAGCTTTACCGCGGCAGTCTCCGAGTGCCACACGTCTTTTATTAACATTTTTTAATATTCCTGGTAAGAAATTTAGAAATCCATCAAATAATAGAAGCATACAAATATACTGCTTTATACTATTTTTAGATAAGAACTGAAGTGAACCTAAATATTTTACACACACTAGTCTTATAGACAAAACGACTACATTGTCGTGGCTATTAACCTTTCACGATATACTTGAACAGCTGACAACTTCGTTATCGGTTCAAATATGCGAGTGTCAAATATTTGGCTACAGTGCCTACTATGTACTCGTACTACCATACTGCTTACCGTAGTAGGCCTACCTTGGACTTTGTTTATCTATTCCGAAGGCCTTTTCCCTACTTAGATAGCTTTACCTCACTGTGTCACGGTTTCGTTATGATAACTAATTAATACTAAGATTTTATAATTACACTTGTTTGGCTATTTACAGATATCTGTTTAAAGATCAGTATTTCACGGTTAATTTGGTCGTGTAATGATTTATTCTTGTAATAAAAATATTAGGCATTATTTTATTTCGTTCCTTTTCTAGACTATGTGATAATGTGACCTTGTTGCTAGAAGAATCTTGAGTTCGATTAAGCATCTTCGTGTCATTCACATTATTTTTATAATCATCCTTGACTTAAATGCCACCGAATAAAAATTAGTTATGTATTCTTGATTGGTAGAGCGTAACACTTTTGTCGTTGCAAATAGTTTTTTAGTTTTTACCCAAATGTCCTGTTGACCTGACTCTTTATGGCTTTATGGTTTTACTTTTAGTACCAGGCAACCATACGTGCGAATAACGTAAACGTCGGTTGACGGAGCCCTGACTGCTCTGTATGGCTAAACGGTGTTAATACGTACCAGGCAACTATAGGTGCGAATAACGTAAGCCACAGTTGACGGAGCCCTGACTGCGCTGTATGGCCTAACAATCTTAGTACCAGGCAACCATAAGCCAACAACATCAACTGACCTTGGGCTGCTTGCGGTGCGTGTCGACGCAGTCCACGGGCAGCTTGATCATCTCCACGCGGTACTTGTACCCGTACGACGTCAGCTTCACGATCGTGTGCAGCGGCACGTTCATGTACGGCAGCTCGTCTGGAAGAAAAAAATATATGCGATAAATATTCTGTTAATGTTATGTATGTAATTCTGTATGTACCTACTTACCTAAGTAGGTACATACTTGCTTTTGGCAATATTTTGAACTTTAAATTTAAGTAAAAGTTAACGACATGTAATTTATCTAAGTATTTTGTTGTTCATACACCTCATTTAATTCCTTTGTTCATTTATGTTTAAGTATATTTAAAGTTATTTAATCTTTATTGCAGATTATAAGTACCTACCTAATTTCCAACTGAATCCGGTTTGTGCCAGTGAAACTGGTAAAGTTAGATGTCGCCAACAGTCTTATAATGATTAAATTGTCAAGACAACTTAGATAATGTGCCTACCTACTTTGTTATTCAATATGGCTTTAATTAAGTTAATATTTATGTATATGAATGTTTTGTTAAGTTCGTCCGTAATATAACATTTAGCTATCAGATAAATATTTTCCTCAGCCGGAACAATTTCTATCAATAAAAACTTCAGTGTCTATTTAATTCGGTGATTTTTGTATCTAGGTAGCCTAGTTTTAAGGATTATTCATGATTCCTTTCTATTTTTAACATAATCCATTTTAGGATAAAATAAACATTAATATGTACATAATTATACGAGTAAAATCGCGGAATCATGAAAATGAAAATTGCTTGCAGGGATTCACGAGAATCGCCATTATTTTATGTACGTAGCTACGTAGAACCCAACAGAGAAATATCGCTAACAATCTGTGAAAACCTCTTATTACCGAATTTACTAATTCTCCTAATTTTATGTTAAGCTTGAAACTAGAAATTTGTGAGACTTGTGTACTAAATAATTACATGTGTACAGTAGATAAAACTAGATTACGATGATTGATGGACGACCCTCTTCCCTACATGAATATCGATATTTAGAACATCTTCATTTCAATGGCAATAGTTAAATATCACTTTACACATTATCAACGTCATTCTTCTTTTTTATAGATAAAATGATTTAATCAGGGTAATGCACTCGTCTATCTCGTGTTAATTTATTAAATCTGTTTTTTATTATTGTCATGATTTTTTTATTCATCACGTATCACCGCCACTTCACTTAATCGTCGTTTGCCAGTGTCAGGGTTTGCAGGCTTACAAAATTAATTGTAGAGTCATTAGCCTTATAGTTGCCAGTACAGCGATAGGTCTATGAGCATTAGCATATTATCTAAAGGCGACAATACGCCTAGGCAAAATTGGCGAGCTTTACAAACTATCCCACGGCCCACACCCTTGACACACAATGTCACACTCATTGAACCCCCTCCCACCCCCTAAAAGTGTAATGTAATTTATTGATGGCAACTAAGGGGTAATTCGCCATGCCTACGAGCATATAAATAAAACCGCGTCCGTAATAAACTCACCAAGCTTCACATCGAGGAAGTAGCCCATTACACGTGCCTACTTGCCTTAAGACTACTTTAATCTGCCACACATCTGTGTACTTGTGAAATAAATGTTACGTCTGCTTCTATTTGTATGTGCGTGGTCTAGTCCAACAAACTCACCAAGCTTCGCATCGAGGAAGTAGCCGAGCATGCAGCGCAGCACGGCCTGGTGGCCCACCACCAGCACGTTGTGCTCGTCCTCCAGCGCCGCCAGCACGGGCCGCAGCCGCGTCATGATGTCGATGTACGACTCGCCCCACGGGTACCGGTAGCGCAGCTTGTCCTGGTCGCGCCACGCGAACTCCTGCGGGAACCGCTCTTGCATCTCCTCGTAGGTCAGGCCTTCGCAGATACCCTGAGTAAAAGGGGAGACATGTTACTTAAGTATTATGTTACACCCTCAGATTATAGAACCAAAAGGGTTACACCGTACACTTCTGTGCTCGCGTGTTCAATGGAAATAAACACGGAGCTTAAAGACACATTTCTAGTGAAATACAAATAGGTAAGTAACAGTTCCACAGTTTTAAGATAGGGTATTAAGAGTAATACCTAATTAAATAACGGCATGAGCTTCACAACACCAGCTTCAATGTTTTTGGTATATAACTCTTACGGGAGTTAAGGGAATGAAAATTGTTTTAAAATCCGCGGATAAAAGCTACTTGTTTTTGATTAATGATTTCTGACTTTCTATGTTAGGTTTACCGCATCACCAACGCGTTGTTGGCGTAGAAAGAAGGAACAGGTAAGAATAAAAAAAATTGACATTAGTGGTAATCTGCCATCAGCTGCTGCTGCAATAAAAAAGTATGTAGGCACACATACTGTGTTGCCTAACAGATATAACAAAAACGTGTTTAATACGTCATAAATAAGGTAATTATAGTATGTTTTGCATATAAACATAATATTGACACGAATGACGTAATCAGGCATTGTTAGCAATAAAGTAATAATAATTGTGATGCAACAATTAGTTATTAATTTTCGAGTATCGCTGAGTAGGTCATCCTTTGAGGTCAACGAAACTAAAATGTGTACTATTGAGATTGATTGCTTGCACGTGTCGCGGCTTAGAATTGTTAGATACGCCTATCATTTATGTTTTATGTAATAGCAGCTCACAAATCACATAATTTAATTTATTCTGAATTAATTATTCTATTGTCTAAGACGGAAATTAAAAACTAGAATTGATTGGATATTATGTAGGTATTACATAAGCAGTATAAGGTACCTACTTACCTAGTGCTTGACAGCGATTTCACCTGATTGTCAGTGGTGATTGAGTCCTTAATATTGATTGAGAAGCGCGCTCAATACAAATGCCAAAATACTTAACTGGGATGAGAAATCTTTTTTAAACACTATACTATCGCAACCTTGTGTGCTTTGTGTATCTTATATTATGATCGTTTTTGCTGTGTGTGTAGGTATTTATGTGTATCAACGCCAAAAAGCAATGTTCTATTTTATCGGTACATCTAATGATGTCATACTTGATACCAACGGACGAGCATAAAAACATGCGATTTTTCAAAAAATCGGATTACGATCGATGAGTGCATCGACAGGTTCATTCCCATTAGTTCTACTGAACAGTCCTACCGTAGGACTAATGGGACTTTTTTTTCCGGTTCATTCCCATTAGTTCTACTGAACAGTCCTACCGTAGGATCCCTAGCTAAGTTGAATCAAAGTCAAACTAAACTGAAGCTTTAGTTTTAGCCTGATAGACTTTCTTAAATCAATTAGCTAAAGATTGATTAATCCTTTTTTTTAATTAGTTTATAAGTTTTAATTTCTAAAGATTTGCAACTTAAATGTTGGTATTTTAACAGGGGTACCAAATTAAAGCAATTCTGTGAAAATCAAATTATAGTTCATCCAATTAAGCGGTCATTTGGTGAAAAATTAAAAAATAAAGTCTTTGGTAAGCAAGGAAAAAATAGTTACCTACTAAATTACCAAAACAAAAATTTGCCCAAAATATTACTTAGTAATGTTACCACAGAATAAATAATATGTAAAGTGGATTATTGGTTTAGCGATGATGCAGGTCACGTTATTTTTTACATTTGTTGGAAACATTTACACTCGCCATGTGCCAAAGTTGTTAATCTGTTATTCTCAGCGCGAATACCTAATCTCGTAAGTCAACGATAATGGCTCGGAATTTAACTATTCCGTAAACAGTAGAGTGGTCTGAACTTTTGGTGTCACGAGTCGTGGGGCCTGGATTCAAATACTGAACGCACCTCCAATTTTCAAAAATATGTATCTAATACACACTAACACTAGAATTTAACTTTAACTTGCTTCGACGAAGGAGAACGTAGTGAGGAAGCTTTCATTCCTTATAATAGTTGTTTATTATTTTCTCAAAGTGGTATGACGTCCGCCAATCCGCACATGGCCGGCGTGGTAGACTATAGTAACTCCTCTCACATTGTAAGAGGAGAGGAGGAGAGAGGAGGAGGAGGATGATATAAATGTGATCGCATTTAAAGTCCGTTATAGGTACGTCATCGCTTACAAAGTGATACAATGTATTGAATGTATCCCCAAGGTGAGGCTTAGGAAATGAAATTGGGATCGCTAGCAAATCCAATTGCAAATAAATGCGATGGCCTCAAAAAGAACCTTCCTCAAGCATTACAGAGAAGTAGGACATAGACCGAGCATTGTTATTCAATAGCTCAGGCTGTCGGCTGTTAGATCTATTATTAGGTTTCTATGTGAGTAACGAAGGCCCTGTCGTTGCACAGCACTATTGTTAGAATACATACCTATATTATTTATGCGAACCAAAAATTAAATGCGTATATTCTTTCAAAAACAAAAAATCAAACAGGTAGGTAGAGTGTACTTATATTTTTTGAAAATGAAAGATCGATAATTTGTTGATGTTATTGAGTTATATCTTTTTTCTTCAAGTAGGTACCTAATGCAATGTGCATACCATGTGTAGATGACATCAAAAGTTCAAAGTACAATCATCAATAGGCACTCTAATTATAGCCGATTAAGAACACGCGCAGAAAGTTCGTAGAACATCGGAAAAGTGTACGAGGAAAACTAGATTTTCCTACGCAAACACAACATGAGTCATACTTTTCTGTTTTCACTATCTATTTTAAAAATATAAATCCTTGAGGAGAAATGGGGAACATAACTCCTGAGACCTGTTCAATATTTTAACATCAAATTCGGACAAGTTGGACAACATAAAATCGAACAAGTTGAAATAACTTTTATTATTCGATTGATTATCATTAATCGATAGCACTGAGTTGAAGAATTAACAGTATTAAATAGAAACTCCTAGAATCTCACCTAGAATATAAATACCTCACACTGGCATTGACTAGAGCTAGAGGGTCAATGATCCTTCAAATTTCAATAACAAATAACAAGATCGTCAATAACATGATATTTTTCATTATTATTTAACAACTTTAACAAGCTTGTAAGATAAGGACGTTCTACCGCTAAGTCCGAATTATGACCAGCCTTAGGTACGTGTATTAGCCTAGCTTATTGAACAATGGATTTATTTTATCATATTTTAGTCACGTGTGAAGTAAACCTGAGGTGTACAGCTGATCTTGGTTTGTGACGTTATCATACTGATATTGAACGCAGTTCTACTTTATTGCTGAGCTTATACATTGTAGTTCAAATAATACCGGTAATAGCAGTACCGGTATATAATACTTAGAAAACTTGAAGAGCGTTTCTTACCCCTTTCTTATAAAGCCCCATAAATAAAACGTTTCATAAGAACCATAAAATGATAAGCATATTTTTAACAATATTATTACGGAAAGTAAGTAAATCACGCTACACATTTAGAGTTCCAAATTTGAATTCAGAGACGTAGTTGTCGTAGACAACATACAAAACAAAAACAGACACCTAGACCAAGAACGGAAATTCACTCATCACTCAAATATGAGGATATTCAAACTCTTCATATTTGAGTGATGAGTTTGAATTTCCGTTAATTTGAATTCCCAGCGTGGGCGGGGAATCTTACCAAGGATCCTTGTAATGGCGATCTAACAGTAAGCCATTACGACGTAGTTCAAACGGACGCCCTCATAGTTTTATAGCCTGAGGAGATTATCGCCCGTGGAGATTGGTAAACCCAACGCGCATTGATGTATAAGTATCTAGATGGATAATCGAATCCGCGAAGACCTGTCAAAAAAGCTGCGCCAACTAGTGGCGCAGAAGTACTTTCCCGCCAATTAGTGCCGATCGCGCCGCTTTCGTGTCACTACGTATTACGCGCGCAATTTAAATAAACAAATAAGAGGGATAACATGACGAAATGTGCTATTAAACTGTGCCGGAATTATAAAGGAAGGGTAAAAAGCTCAAAAAACATCACATATCATAGGCAAGTAACCAATAAACATATTTTTAATTAAATTTCAATTTTGATTTTTATTGTAACCAAATTACGTCATTTTTTTGTCAGTGTTGCTAGTTTCTATTTTTATGCTCCCGACTTAACATCATTTTTGTGGGTATATAAATTGGTTTATGGTTACGTGTATATTATTTAGTTCATGTACTTTTATAAATCGATTAAAGAAAGGTGGTGTTTACCAATACGTTTGTGTTTATTTATAATAATATAACATTAATATTCGTATGTTTATGAGCCCATTTTAATGATTATTTTTGCATTGGGTCGAATAAACCACTTTTAAAGGTACAAGAGTAATGTGAAAAGGAGACGATCCAAAATTGTATGTAGTCTGGGCCTGGTTTTGTACCAGTGATAAAATAAGATAAAAAAGAAAAATAAACCATTTTTGACTAATCAAATCCACGAACTCATCTTTATTTCATTGCAAAAAATATTTATTAACTCCACGTGACGAAATTATTCTACATAATGGCGGGCAGCAGACCAGAGGATTCATAATTTTTGACGTATGACGTTAGCTGTCAATATGCCTTCTCTATGCTTGAACAATGGCTCGAACTCAGAGTGAAGGACGCCATCTTGCAAGTGTTGCAAGTAGTACCTACCGAATAACTCGAAATTAATTTTATTTTAGCAAGTCATTTATTGCGATTTGTGAATTTATTATATTTTTAATGAACTTTCTGTATTTTTTGGTTTTTCATGGTTTAGTGTACAAGATCAGGCCCAAAATGGACCATCTCCTTTTCTAAAATTGTAAAGTTACCGTCTCAGATTAAGGTGAAAATTTGAAGGGAGGACGGGTTCTACACTCTCATTCGTCCCCCCAAACTAAATATTGCTCTCATAAAGTACTTACTTTTTTAAAATTATTTTTCTAAATCTCTAAAAATTTTAAGGTTATGTGGTCTCATTGGTTAATGTGTAAGCGCTCGAAGTCTTAAGTGTATGTATATGTGTGTGTGGACGTGTGTGTGTGTGTTTTAAACTACATTATAAAAAATAAATAACTTAAGTAGATCTAATTTGATTTTTGGGCCTAATTTTGAATCGTGACATCTCCGGCGCTGCGGAAGATGCAGCCAAACAGGCAAACAGGACTAACAATAGCGAAAAAGTAATTTGGGGGGAAAGTTGGGGGAGTCACCAACCTCTCCTCCAAAAAATTTCAGCTTAATTTGAGGTAGTCACTTTATAATTTTTGGAAACTTGATTTTTTTATAATAAAAAAAGTATGCATTTCCTAGATTTAAAAATGGTGGGGGGAAGATGTGAGCGTCAGCCCCCTCCCCCCCTCAAATTTTTAGCTTAATTTGAGGTGGTAACTTAATTAAAGAAGAGCCAATTATTTACGTTACCTATCTAATTTAATAAAAAAATTACTTGGAAAGTTAATTACATGCATATCATTAAAAAAAACTTCAATAAATAAAGGAGATGGTCCATTTTGGGCCTGATCTTGTACACTAAACCATGAAAAACCAAAAAATACAGAAAGTTCATTAAAAATATAATAAATTCACAAATCGCAATAAATGACTTGCTAAAATAAAATTAATTTCGAGTTATTCGGTAGGTACTACTTGCAACACTTGCAAGATGGCGTCCTTCACTCTGAGTTCGAGCCATTGTTCAAGCATAGAGAAGGCATATTGACAGCTAACGTCATACGTCAAAAATTATGAATCCTCTGGTCTGCTGCCCGCCATTATGTAGAATAATTGCGTCACGTGGAGTTAATAAATAATTTTTGCACTGAAATATAGATGAGTTCGTGGATTTGATTAGTCAAAAATGGTTTATTTTTCTTTTTTATTTTATTTTATCACTGGTACAAAACCAGGCCCAGACTCCATACAATTTTGGACCGTCTCCTTTCCAACTACAAACTGCGTAAAAAATATTAATTTAATTAACTTAGCTGGTTTATTACAACATTAACATAAACAACTGTAATTAAATTAAGTAGGGTTTTTTATTTATTCATGAAAATAACCACTCCATAAATTAAGTTTAATGTGTGATTTATGGGAAAATTTTAGTAACTGGTATCATTGATCACGCAACATAGACACTAGACGAACGTGAAAAACATCGCCTGCACGCACACATGCTTGATATTGTTGCCGTGTTTTTTTTGTCTTCATTGTAGGGCGACGCTCAATCTACCTATTTATTGCATCATTGCCAACGCGTTACCGGCCAGCAGGAAGCGACGCACCGCCTCTTGAAGGACCTCATGTACGAGAAATTGACAAATTGTCGCGCTGAAAATCGAAGCCATACAGATCGTCGTAAAGATATACTTAAGTATATCATTATGTATACTCACAGCATCAAGCTCATTGAGCGCGCGCACGGGCCGCTTGGGCGCAACGATGTCGGCCGCGGTCTGCTTGGTGCGGCGCAGCTCGGACGTCCACACGGCGAGCGGCTCGCGCGCGGCCAGCGCGTTCACGTGCTCGGCGAGCGCGCGCGCGTACTGCTCGCCGCGCGCCGACAACGCCGCGTCGCCGCCGATACGGCCCACCACGTTGTATTCGCTCTCGCCGTGCTGTAGGGTGCGTTTATTAGGTTAGTCTTTCCCAAATGGACACTTCTGGGCACTGGAGGTGTGGTTTTTAAGTTTTGTAAAGCAAAAAATGGGGGGTGGTGGAAAATATATGACTTACGAAGTGGGCTGTAGATGAAAGTAGAGATAATTCAAAAAGTTCTCATCAGATATAACTCTTTTATATGGGACCAGAAGTAAAAAGGATCTTCAAAGTCAATTCACCAAGTCAAAACTTATGAGATCATGAGCTGACACATTATAAAGAAATACGTCTCTACCTTTTTTGAAGTAGGTTAAATATGTATTTCATAGCATATTGGAATTAAAAATCTAGCATTTAATCAGCATACAGTGCGTGAAATGTAATAAATTGGATAACATGCACTTTAGTTACTACTACGACTATTACGCAAAATGTAGAAAACCGGAAGAGTAAAGCCGTAGAAACTGTGCTTTCCGTGATGTTATTAATGTCAATTATTGATGACGTTAATGAACACATTTAGAATCGTCAACTTTCTATGGCTTTTCATGTTTCATGAATGATGAACGGCGTTCTATAAATCCGTAGCCTGAAGTTCAAGGGCGTCTAACAATAACTAAAAAGTAGAACTATGTACAAATGACTATTCTAGGTAGGTGCCGACTATCTATGATTTTAAAAGGTCTTTCCTTACTTTAACTATAGCAAGAAATCGATTAACTATTTTTTGTGACGCTCAAATACATCGATTAAAATTTCAAGATAATATATTTAAGTCCACTTCATTTCTACAATTTAGTTAGGTACCAATAGCTAAATATGCCTCGACAACACCAAGAATCTTAACAAATGATTACAGCACACAAGCGTGTCTCCGCAATTTTCCTATTTACCGTTTGCTTATGCGTAGAATAATTATAACTTGTTTTCTCGCAAGTGCAATCTTGTTTACATTTTACAACTACCGCGTAGGTCCACTAATTGAAGTGGACATTGTTATCAATGGCATGATGGCAATTAATCATGTAATCGTGATCTCGCAAGTATGTGGAAACTTACCCGGGTAAAGTACAGAGTCTGGGGAAGACCCCTCATGCCAGAGAGATAGCCTAAGATTCCGGATTCTCTTTGCCCAGCAACTTTATGCGCTGTGACCGTTTCGCCCAAGTTCTCGACGCGCACGAAGCTTATGGTCTCCAAGGAACCATCAATGGGTTCGTACTGTCGCATGTAGTGCTCCAGTTTCTTCCTCAGGTCATCGACGGCTTCCTCCTCGCTCATAGTCTTGTAGTCGGCGGAGTAGTGCAGGATCTCAATGATGTGTCGCTCGAGGATCTCCTGGTCCTCGCAGACGCACTCGATGAAGAGGATGCGGAAGCCCATGTCGGCCAGGCAGTAGTCGTTCAGTTCACGACGCTGCTCCCGGGTTATGTTTGTGCCGTCGAATATCTGAAACACCTCACTGTTTAAAACAAATATGTAACGCGTCTGGCCTTAATGCCTATCACTGTATGTCGTTAAACTCCAAATCAAAGCTGACTTATGGCCAACTCAATTCCATTTCAACTCAGGTCTCAGGTTCAACTTAAAGAAAAGCAATAATAAATTCATTGCTAATTAATAGTAATTCATTTCCTGAGCTTTCTTTTGCGATACCTACTAACAGACGCATTTTGTGTGGATTAGCGCCCTAACGCACTAGCGGTTAGCCGCTTTTGCATTTTAGTATGCAACCGCCTGTGATTGTACGCACCTAACCGCCATCAATTTTCAACCGCGGCGGTTGAATGGAGAGGTGCGGCCCGCTTCGCGGCTGGCCGCCATCTTGTTTATACGCACTGGCGGTTCAGTCTGCGGCCTGCCGCATATAAAATTTTGAGTAATCCTTCAAATGACGAAACACTCATTCTAACATATCTGAAAAATTTATCTTCGTACTTCTTTAGTTCTTGTAAACAACTTGCAAACTTACCACATTCGTTGTGTATTTCTAGTAGGTAAAGGATGAATCCAGTATCGTTTTATATTCTTCTTTCGTTGTGTTTGATTTCGGTAGTAAAAATGAATAACACTAGCTACTTCGATGGCGTCCATTTCGCTAATTGAGTCAAAACTTTTTCGAGCATTCCCAACCGCTCTCCGCGGTTTCATCGCGTTCAACCGCCGCCGTAGCGGTCAACCGCTATATAAACCGCTTCAGGCGGCTAGCCGCGGAAACGAACCGCCTAGGCGGCTAACCGCTAGTGCGTTAGAGCGCTAAGCCCTTTCAAGTAAGTAGGTACTTACGAACTTAGATTCATATATCAGTCTCGTATTTCAACGCATACCTATGAATTTAATTCGAAACTAATACAAGTTGAATCGATGCAATATGTGCAGACCTCTAATAAGTATCTAATTAATACCTATCTATTACGCTTTACTTTGTTACTTTATTTTACAAATACTAATTGAGTAGGTATATTCTTACTAGGCATACTGCGTATATAAGTAATTAAGTATTGTTTATACGCAAGGTTATTTCCTATGTTGATGAATCTGTTTGTCTAAAGCCAATTTACTATTTATTCCAATTCAATATTGCAATCAGTATACATAAAAATTTATGTTGTAAATATCATTTAATACATATAAATAGTTAATACCGAGAACATATAAATAGTTAATGCCAGTTGGCAATCTGTAACAGTCAACTTGGTCAATATATTTTTATGAATAATAAATTATTTAAAATTTATGATTCACAATTCACATTGCAAGAGTCAATCAGCATTGAAACTTTTATGTGCGTCGTAGGAGGATCTTCGGAAATCATTGCCCGGAGTTAAAAATCCCTGAAGTTACTCACATAAATATAGCCAGTAAATAGAAGGGCATTAAAATACGATATGCCCCTACAGTTCAGGGGCTTTGCACCACTTAAATGAGGACAAATCCTACTCCTACTAATATTATAAATGCGAAAGTTTGTGACATGACTACTAGCCGGATTTGGATGAAACTTGGCAGTGTTATAGCTTATGTTCCAGAATAACACATAGGCTACTTTTTATCCCAAAATTCCTAGGGGGGCCGAAACTACGCGGCTGATACCTACGGGTCCCGAAGCGAAGAGAGAGTGGTTCTCTAGTACAGAGCTAAAACAGCAAGGCAACTTACAGCGACATTGTTCCCGTCCTTGAGCCAGAGCACGGCGTCTTGCACCGCCTCGCGGGCGCTCTGCCGGCGGATGGCGGAGCCATGCAGGTTGTCTGCGCGGAAGATGTCGTGACTGCCGTACCGCGCCATGTGCCGCCGCCGGTACTCGCTGCAGTCGAACACTGCAGACAAGCCACGGGTTAGCAACGGGGCCTACGTCGTCTGATCAGCATGTAACCTCTGCAACCAGTTCGGCTGGGTTATACGTATGTTAGCCACATGGGAGTAACCTCTGCAACCAGTTCCACGAGGTTATTTTATGGGTTACGGTTGTTATGTTGGTAACGGACGTGTCGTGCTCCTTATTCGTTTGCTACCATAGTTTCATAAAAAAGTCGAAAAAGCTTTAGGTGATGTTGTACTTTATTTGTGCATAAGTTTATCAGTGATATGATTTTCAAATAAGGCTAATCCAGATCCGATAAGCAAGTATTCGTTGCCCACTGGGTCATTCTTTATAATCATTGAAAGTTAGTGCAGATACTTAATATTATAATAATACAATTTTAAGTTTATGTAGTACAAATCGTTTTCCAACAAAAATAATTACAAATCCAATTACCTACATATGTACTTATTGTCAACTGCATTTACATAGGTACATGGACATGTTAATTTTCTATCGTAATTCTAGTTGTTATATAAAATCGTATAACAAGCGCAAGAAAACTTTAAAGACAAAAACAATAAAAAGCTATCAGCATTATCAGGAAAATAAAAGAACCGCGTTACAATTGCTCGGCTGGCGGACAAACCTACATTTATTATCTGGGACACTGCTAAGGTATCCTAGATTTAGACGGCCGCGAGATAACAGATGTTGCCTTCATTGAGGTCAAGGCATGCGATCAACGATCGTGTCTGCCATTTTCAGTATCTTTCTGTTGTTAGATGAATAATTATATTCATTACTTTGTCCCTAAGTGCAAGTACCTAAGTATCTAATTTGGACAGGTAAGTTGCTCTCTATTTTTCCCCATTGTCAAAACAAGCACAGTAATAAAATAAAGTACCTTTGCAATTGCAAATACCGGTATGTGCAATGCAAATACCGGTATGCCTATTTCTGCCGTATATTACTTACCTCCCTAGTTCCCTCCTTTTTAAGGCAGGTACAAACCTGTCCTTAAATAGCGACTATCTTTGAACAACTCGTTTTAGCAGTTTTTGACGAAAATGAAACATGTGCATAAAAGACACATCCACCTCCATAGTAGTCGTTGCCAGCTTCTACATAGAAGTCACAAAACATCAGTATCAGGTAAGATAGATGGAATGTCGTACCTTTGGTGCTCTCGCCATTCCAGTTGAGATGGCGCGACAAACGATGAGCGAGCTGGCTCTTCCCGCGCGCGGGTAGACCCACCAGCGCGATCAGGAGCGGCGCGAATTGACTGACGCGGCGCGCGCGCAGCGACACTGCTAAAGATAAACAAATTTGACATTAATAAAAAGGGCGTTATGAGTTAAATACTTAGGTGTTAACTACTTTGTGGCATTCTACGAACGTGTAATAACTTTTTTTATTTAGTTAAACAATTTCATCTGCGAGTTATGTGTAGGGATTCTATGCGTCAGTTATTTTGGTAGGTGCTGTTTATTTTGTAAGTCATGACATGACCACCCTGAATCAGGCTAACCCTCAAATTGTGATACCCGTGTCCCGCAGTAAGTCTTAAGTAGGTATGAGTTGCGATTATAATGATGGATGACCACCCTGTGTAATAACTCTGAGAGAAACATTGCTGATGGCAATATTATTTACGTGATAAATGAAAGAAAAGAAACAGTAAATAAGTACCATTAAAATATTCCTTAGCTTTTAGAGATAGTGTTATTATGTCAGCAATTAACTAGTCGTAGGTAGTCTATCTCATTAACTCACAAAGGCATTCATAAGTTTTATCAGTGTCGGCAAGCAACTGATGTAATGCAAAACATAATTAATGACGTTTATAATTAGAATAATATTTGCGATCGATGTTAATAATATTTATAATTAAGTGAAAATAAATAGATTTTACTGGAAAATTTACTGATGTGTACGTCACAAACGTTTCACTAGAATTGACAATTATCTTCTTAACCTCAATCATCCGGGTCGCAGTAACGATAAAGTCCCCGTGATTATCGCGCTCTTTGATTCAGTTTTCGTGTTTTAATCATTTTTCCATGTGTATTGCTTCTGTTATCTCAACGCTCAATTCGTCTGCCATTTTCATACATCTGCGTTGATATGTGATGTAATAACGAATGTTATAACACTTCATCTCGAGTCTAGACTGTGTGATTAGACGAGTCTCTGATTAAGGTGTATGAATGGTGGATGTGTAAATTATTATTTAATTTTTGAGGAGACTAGACTACGATTTTGAGATTCAGTGACTAACAACATAACGCTCAATATAATATTTAACTTATCGTAATTAGATACCACCGATCTGCATAGGTAGGTTACCAATTTGAAAAAAAGAAACATGTTCCTCAGATCCATTCAGCCACTGAGCTACTCGGACTATTCAGAGGACAAGATTAACAATAACAAGACATTAACAAGATACCGTTTTCCCATCCTTGAAAAAATCGTTACGTGGCCCCATTTATACGAGTACATACCTATTTAACCATAGAGTTCATGCGATCTTTTGAAGAATTTGAGAAATCAGACTTATTAATTATAGATGAAAAAGAAAATAATGCTTAAAGAATCACATTTTTTCATCTAAATTTTAGTGGAAAAACACAGTGGGAAAACAACGTCTAATGTTGTAACATATTCCTATTCAAAAGTTGTTTTGCAGCCGCGCCTTCTATCGGACCATGTTGACTCGATTCGATACACATTCGAACGACCAATAAAAATGAAAGATGCTGTCGCACCCCCTACTCGTTATTTTAAAACAAACAGCGATTGAAACACTTGCGTCATTTGTACACACCTGTGTCTCGGTATCTATACTGTGTGTATCGATGTATGATAATGACCATAACCCGCTCTCAAAATTTAAGTACCTCTAATAAGAAAAAAAATAATGTCGATTATGTATATAATTAACCTTTATTTAAAAAAATATTGATCTTTCTATCAAGGTTTGAAAACTATTAAAAAAAAAAACAAAAATGTATTTACAACTTTTATACAGGTAGATTTTACTTTTACCTAAATTTTTAAGCCATGCGAAATATGTCTAACTGTCTAGGTACCTACCTACCCGACATTTGTTTAAATGGCAGTAGGTAGGTAGGTAAAAGTAATAATTTGTGGTGCTCTAATAAATGAACTCAGATTTTTCCTATCCGAGATTAGATACAATGCAGCACCTACCTGACACTAAACTAAGCACTCATGCCGGATATCGGTACGCAAGCCGATATCGGAATATTATCTTAATGTGTTTTTTAAGTGCTTAATGCAATAGGATTTATTCTAGCAAACTTTTGTTATGATAATTATGACAGTGGTGACGTTTTTGTACGAAAATAGAACAATATTGCTACGCTCATATTTGAATATTTTATCACAGCTGCTCTCATCTAGGAATACAAATATGTTGAAGTATTTGTTTGTTTGAGCGCGCTTTCCTCTGGAACTGTCAGACCGATTTTGAAATAATTTTATTGGGTTTGATCATAGAGATAGGAATATACTTAGGTTTGATAGCCCTCATGAGGAGGAAGATTTTATTTTTAGATAATCTAAATTATTGATTTTACCGAAGAGCAGTGAGCGGGTTTACTTGTGTTCCATTAATATATTCACTTTTCCATGTTTTGTATTGGGTACTTACCTACCTACTATTTTCTTTAATTGGGCATTTGCTGTTGGTACGGAGAACGACCTCTCCTCAGGCATAATCCGTAATAATACCTATAAGTACTCAACTTTTACCATAGCTTTTACTGTTGTCATGTGTTTTGTTGTGACTATCTCACGAGGTCACGAGTGAAACGACACTCTCGTAAAGCAGAAAAGATTGCTTCACTCCTGGGAAGACAATAAGTTCAAGACCTAGAGATGAAGTTAAACAATAGTCAATAACATAGCCTACTAAGTATTACTTTGACAAATGTTAAAAAATCTTGGAGTTGAACGTCTAAAATTATATTTAAGTAAATAAGATATATTTATTTTATCGAAACGATACTTCATAGAGTTCATAGTTAGATACATCTCATGACGGCTAATGTTCAAATCAAATAGCAATATCCCCTAACATGTTCACATTTAGTACGTATCTACCTAAAATATAAAAAGGCATAATATAGGTACTTCACAATCAAGGTAACACATTTATTGATAGCAACTAAGATATAAATATTGTGAAATGTGGGACTTGGGAATCAGGTCTGTTTGGCCATGGCTAGCGTGGACTTTGGACTCTGCGAGCGTACAAGGAAATGGCGTCTCAACTGGAACTGGCTGTGGTACCTGACGTGCCTGTCACGTTGATAGCCACGTTTAGTGAGCTCGATGTTATTTAAATCGGAATCTAAAATAAGAATGTTTTGGTTGGTAGTTTATCGCTAAAGCTACGGGCTAGACAACGAACGATGAACGATTAACGATGGTCGAATGCGGAGACAAGATACTTGATTGTAAGCTCTCTCCATAACCCTAGTGACACACACATCACATTACTGAGCGAAATACAAGCAGGATCTACATTGTTATGGATTCTCTGACAGACAGCCGGTCTTCCATTCGCCGTCGCGCACATGTAGGTATCTCTTTATCTGGCCTAAACTCAGGAGAACTAAAATGTCTCCCGGTGATTTTGTAAACCACGCTGCCGAGCAGGGAAACTAGACTCTAAAGTCTGCGATTCAATCGAGTGTAAATAGTAGATTTTTAAATTTAATTTCACAATTACATTATTACCTACATTACTCATAAACCAGATATTTTAGGCTAAAATATTTGGTATTTTCACCTTTGCACACGATAACCTTTCAGTTGAGTTTTCCGTCAATATTAATATCATATCTATTATTTTCTGACGGATATTCCCAAAGCACACAAAACAATACCTATGTTTCAATGATATTATCCATATTTATATGCCAATTTTCCTTCATCGTACAGTGCCACAAACTTAACTGACCCGGTAAGAGGGGCGCTATTGTCTTGGTCTTTGTCTGACAACAATATAACATTTGCATTAGTTCCAATTTTGGCCACCGGGTCAGATAAGTTTGTGGCACTGTACCAAAATTTTCAGACAAGTTGCTGTGAATACCACCGGTCCGCTCATATACTTAACAAAATTCATATTGAGTAGCAAATCGATTTGCCAAGAAAATTTGCCGTTTTTAACAATTAGTATTCGAGTGTTAACAATTATAACACACAAGAATATTGTATTTAGAGTATTTAGACCGCGCTTCAACAGACTGATGGCTGGTTATTTTTAGTGGCACTCAGTGATCTCAGCGTTCACCGGCTAATGTGGTCGATTTTCAAATGGTATACCTACTATAGGTACAGGTACCACGTGTTAATTTGTTGTGCAATGCATTTACGAGGTTGCAGTAAACTGGCTACCAGAAGAACACAGCGATAGCGCTGGTTTCAGAGGGATCAGGATAAAGTGGCGCCCCTCAGGAGATGCCTAAGAGAGTGGACTTCACAAAGCTATATAAATAGTAAAGAATATCGGTGATAGTCTACTAGCTAAGAATACGGCTTCCTACTTAGAGTACTTTTCGGAGTTACCTATGTGCGTTTTAAGCATTTAAATGTCACTCGCTATAACAGTGAAGGAAAACAGAGTTCACAAAACTCAAAGGTGTGTGAAATCTGCCAATAAAACACGAGGACTAGGTGGACTATGGCCTTAACCTTCTCATTCTGAGAACAGACCCGTGGCCAGCACTAGGACAGTTAGGTAAGAGAGCCAGACCAGCGGGTTAGTGACAGTAGTGGCAGGTGTGGATGTGGATGAGCAGAGGAAGGCCTCTAGGTTATGCTCGTTGGCAATTTATCAAGCCCAATCAATGCGAAAGACTTACTCTTACTCGGGTTTTGCAATAGTTAGAGACAATAGTACATTATGATACAAATGCGCGAAGTTGGTCATTACAGTCGAGGCGGTATTGCACAGCCCGAGCCGCAAGGCGAGGGCTGTAATAGAGCCAAGACTGTAATGAACAAAGCACACGCGTATCATACGACGTTTTTCAACACACTTGCGAGGAAAAAACAATTAGGTAGGTATAAAATACATTCGACATTTTCCAGTCACAAATCAGCAAATTATAAACGAACAAAATGTTTGCACAAAATGGCGCGGACGTTTATTTTTTCGCGCGCCGTATCTTCGGTTCAATAACTATGCGCGCGCAGGTTAATTCCAGCCAGAGGCACCGAACACCGCTATTCAGCCACAATATATTAAACTAAAATAATTATGTATTTCTAATAAGAATTTACGGTAATTAATGATTTAAAATATTGTATTTTTTAAATGCTTTAATAGATAATTAGACTTATCATATCAGATTTTGACTAAGCACAACAAGTTTATTTATTTACAAAATAATAAATCTTTTGGTAACAACCTCTTTACGGATATTAAAAAAAAAGTGGAATAAGAAAAACACTAGTGCGGCAATGAAAAGTAAAACGCACGTAATAAACCGCATTCCGGGCGTAAGAGTAAGACTAAAGAAAAAATAGCAACTTTACGAGCAAGTGTGTTGAAAATTTCATTGTCGTCATTGCTTCATGGTTTAATTATCCAAGTGAAGGTGGCAGCATTCATATATCTTTGGAAATATCATGGAAAACTCTCAGAATCTTTCCCATAAGTATCTATAAAGTCACGCTGTCACATTTGGGTGTTATATTAAGTTACGATAAAAGTAAAATTTATGTTCAACTTGAATAACATAGAAGATATCGGTTATTGAAATTATCGGGTGATATTACATCATTCTCATTATTTTATTTTCGACGATGAGGATTTCTCGTATCTGTTGTTGATTTTCAATAATTTTGCACATTATTATTGTCATTGTACATTCGAATAGAACATTCGTTTGTTATTGTTTTCGTGAAATATGTATGAAAATGAAGGAACTGATAACGTAAAAAGGTATAGTCATCATTACTTCGAATAATTATTATGATCTAATCAGTCATAATACCTATAGCTACCATTATTCACCCGTGGATCCAACTCTGTATCTAATGGCATGATAACTATCCCTAAAAGCGCCTCCTTAATCACAAGTGAGACATCAACATAGTTTTAAGATATTTAATACTCAAGAAACAATTGAAGCTTCTGTTTCTAGAACATGCGATATTTGGATTATTAAATGGCTATTTTGTGCTCTATAATGAAGTTATGAAGTACCTACCTATGTAAATATAAGAAACTGAAGTTAGGTCTACATATCTATTTATCGGCCTTTGGAAGTCGACTGCTGGACATAGGCCTCCCCTAATTGTGGCCGCTTCAACTGGTCCTGCACTGCACCATCTGAATTCAGCAGCTCCCCGCTGTCTTTTCGAGATCATCCGTCTACTTGGTGAGGGGACGTTGTGTACTCCTTGTACCGAGGCGTGGTCGTCATTCGAGGACTTTTGTACCATCGGCCATCGGTTGACATTGATATTTATACAATCTGTTGTTCGAACGATAACGCGTTAAGGCACTCTAATGTTTATTTATCTTGCCTGATTACCTAATCCCCACACTCTACTCTAATGAATATATCTCTACCTACCTAACCCCCATCTAGTTAACCCAGCTTACTTCTGCAGTCTATTTTCGGCTTAGATGCACTCTCTTAAAAAGGAAACGTTGATATAATCCCAATCTGTTTGCGTAACGATAAACGAAGCATTAATACGATTTGATTGCACTCAACACTGATTGATGCGGTCGCGGTGGGGCGGCGACGTCAGAGGTTCACGTCGCCCGGTCGTGGTCAGGCGACGTGCAACTGACCTCACTACGTAGCTAGACACTACTTGTCGCTGACACATGCTCAATTCGTGAAAATGCTTCCTTATCGCCAAGAAGTCCAAAGTTTATGATCTTCTGATTTGAAAAGTAGCCTACCTGCTTAATTTTATAACCATTTTATTTTTTATTGTAAGTAGGTAGGTAGGTATAGGTATAATATATCATTGTAAATCTGTTTTGTAATATAATAGGTATCTATAATTTGGAGGAATATTAAACGATTTATGAATGTTTGTATCAAGATTTAAAGGACAATTTTCAGTTTATTGCGTTAAAAAGTTTTACAACTTATGTTCATTAAGGGCTTGCAGAAACTATCTGATGATTATAATAAGTAAGTACTTATATACCTACTTACTACAAATGTCGCGATTTGAAAATGAATGTTTTTTTTTAATTGAAGAAAAATTCTCTTGCTTTCACATCAAATATTGTATTCAAGAACTCTCTCGTAGAAATGGTATTTCAGCGATTACGATTTTATGTGAGTAATATTTCTGCAAGGAAACTTCTATCAGAGTTTATTGTTATTGCTAAACATGAGCATCTTATTATTGTAAAGTGATAGCGTGATACTTCTTATACGCTAGTTCGTAATACCCAGACGATACGGGTCATATACCTACCTATTGGGGTTATTCTGGCTGGACCAACCCAATCCAACCCAATTAGAGAAAAGTTATTTATCCAGAAAATAAGTCTGTATGAAATAGTATAAAAAAGGCAGGGATAACAGGTACCTACTAAAAGTAATAACTACCATTCAATTCTTTTAAAAACTTCACACAACAAACAACAATATAAACAGTTGTAGTAATAATTATAATAACAATATATAGAATTTTCTAGAATCATAATCTATTCATAAATATTCATTACCTACTGCAAATCCAGCTAGTCAATACAAAGAATAAAAAACTAGAAACGCGTTCGTGAATTGTAAAGGCAGCTTTACATAAGAACTTGCGTGGTACAAAAATAATTTAGACTGCAGAAATAAATTGGTCACCACTAGACAACTTAATATAAACAGAACATTTTAAAATAATGTAAATTAAGTTATAGCCACATAAAGAAAAACTGTAAATTATCAAAACAAGTTTAGTGACGCCAGCCGTTATGTCACCTCAGGCTCAGATAAAAGCCAGCAGTATGTTAGACGGCAAACAAGAGTTATTTGCATTAAAATGATATGAGCGTAGCAACACATTGAACACACCCACTGATAATTTCGTTGGGGGCACATAATATGTAGATAACGCTGAAAAACAACCTAAATCTTTAAAAGCCATTTGCTATAAGTATCAACTTCTGTCGTTATGTTTACCTACGGTGTTTATTTGATGTGTGTTCAGATTCAGAGTTTTAAACACAATGAAATTATCATTGTTGTCCTGAGAAGTGAAAGGAAGACAGCCTGTTTTCTACTCCAAGTCTCCAACGATACAAACACAAGATCATGAGCTATTATTCAATATTTAGGTATTTGTTACGGCCTCTTTTGCTGCAAGATACTAATGATTAGCTAATTTGCAGTATACTAAGTGGAATGTTCAGTCCATTCGATACACATATCAGCTTAATATATCTTTTATAAAGGAACTCGGCTCTGGTTTATAGCGACAACAGAATAGCCGGCGACCTCGGTTTCGGAGGCGTGGCCCTACGTCACCCGAGCCGACCAACCGGACCAACGCGACTGCTTCACAATCTCAATTTATGTTGCTTTGTAGTTAGTGAGCTGATAAACAGCTAAGTTCAACGCTTTTGACACCACATACCCATTGTCTCAGCCGGACTTGAAACGCAATTCAATTAAATCAATTTAAGAATTTGTCGAGTCTGCGTGATGCCTAGTTACTCCAGAGTTACTCGTATTATGTTCTACTTTTATGTTGACAAATCTGACAACTTAACAATTTAGAAATATTAGTTGGATTGTAATTTTAGAGTCCAGGTACCTAATATGAAGGATTTGTTATAAACATCACCATCTCATAATTAAAAAGATTATATTTCTTTTTAGGTACTTGATTAAAATCGTTCACCAAATTAACTGCGATTAATTTTATGTTGAAATAAAAAATAACCTTCATGTATTGTATATTTTATAGTTTATACCTTTACAATCCTCCGATATGATTATATAACTCAAGCTAATTTTACTTAAATTTCTCAATAGTACCTACCTACCTACATATATCTATATTCTTAATTACACAATAAATTAACAATAGATAATTAAAATATAACGCAATAGGTAAGTTGAGTTAGGTATATAACTTTTATTAATTACATATAAATACTTCTATACGTGAATCTCATTGTTTATCTGCTTTCCTTTCACTCTAATGAGGGAATAAAATGTTAGTCAGGAACCTAAAGGAAAACCCATAAATTATGGTCTCGGAAATTTTATGGACCATGTGTTAATTTTGCATTTTCCTTAATTAATTCATAATGACTTGCATTTCTTCGTTTATCTAGTGTTGTATTTTGAACTGTCATGCACATGCTCAGAGTATGGGTTTACAACATTGGAGTCAATGTATGTTACATAATCATCTCGTGACATCTGGATATAATTACATCGAGCTCAACTTCTATGGCTTCCAATGAACGCTACGTTTGAAGAGACGCCTAATGACAAGATCACAGCTGACTTTATTTTAATACGCTGCATGCAGCATTTTATTTCTTCCTAGTTCTAAAAAAGAACCTTACGAATAGATGGACTCTATTTTGAAGTTGATAACAGCATTTAGTAAATTTTCACGTAAGAGGTCTTAAACATTAACTACGTTTGACGTGGACAACATTACTTAAGACAGGTGTTGCATAAAGTGGCTCCAAAATACGTACACGGCGCATGATCACTTAAAATTTCATTGCGCGGCGAAATTTCTGCGGACCTCGCATTACTACCAAATTCTGTTTTGGACGTCAGCCAGTTTTGTTGCATACAGTCGCGTGGAAACCGAAGATGGCTACATAAATCTTATGATAATAATAAGGTTCGCAGCTGAGCAATAACGATATGCAACTGCAAGTTTCAAGATACTTAGTTGTCCAGTTGCAAAATGTGTTGTTTATACTTCAGTACAATTATCAATATTTCTTAACTTTTCAATAAGATTGACATTTTATTTTATTTTTATTTATTACATACCTACATTCTGATATTTAATTACGCTAATTGGTTTGCTTTGTGATTATGTGGATTACATTGTATTGTCGTGTTTATGAGAAAACAGGGTTAAGTTCATATTGTTCCAAAATTGGACAGATGTGTAGCACAGGACTATGATTAGAACCTATAAGTAATTGTTTCTTATTCCGCTCACGTTCATTTAATTAGGCATTGGGATCTATTTAAATCAATGATAGATATTGAAAATTGATTTGAAAATTTGAATTTGCTATATGGCAAGTTCTCTTGTATAAATTCCAAGAAATTACATAAAGTAAATTACTTGGACCATATATTTGATCAGCTTACTGTACATCCAAGAACTTTTCAATTAAACCGTTCTATTTCTGGATCTGGAGCTGGACTTTAACCGGTGTATTGCCCGATTTACTCTCCAACATTGTCGAATCAGCTTTGTGTGATCTTAAATGGTCTTAACATACATTTCGCTATATCATAACAAGAAGACTTCTTTTTTCGTTAGTACCTAGATCTAGTCGTTATATCTATAAGTTTCATGAGTTCAAGTTGCATGAGATTTTTTTACTTAGGACGTATATTTAATTCCAGGTACTTAACTGCCAGTAGGCAATACATTTTTGTTATTTATAACATTGATTCTGATATTAACCTCATTCAGCAAACAGACCAGGAAATGGATCGGAAGAGAGCGGTACGTTGTACCTACCGGTGTAAAGTCTTTTGGCGCCGGCGCTTGTTGCGTTTGTTTCTTTTACTCCGCTTTGTTTATTATTGTCATTCACGAAACTCGTATTACACCAGCCCCGACTAAGCCCAACCGATAAATAACCACTCTGCATACGACAGGACTGAAATTGTTTTGGTCTTGTCTCAGAAATGCACTTGCGTCTCCACATTATGTTTATTACAAAGAAAAATACCACCAACAATGATTTCTTAACAATAAATTGTCACGGTCAATGTCTGTCGTGCTGAATGTAAGTATGTCAATAACTTGTTAACTTTCACTTGAAGGTTCGATGTCTGAACCAAATGTGTTTGAGGATTTAAGCCCTTAATGTTTACCTTCAACAACTGCCAAGTAAATGTAGACGAATGTTTTTTACAATTTCACCTGTTTCAAGAAAGAAAAAGAAGGTAACTCACCAGAAGCCAAAGCTCCATGGAGCGCCTTCTCCTTGTCTTCCATCATAGCATGAGCGGTGCTAGCTCCGGGTGCCATAACTATTCTTCTCAGGGACGGTTTCCTCACTAGCGCGACTATATGCTTGACACGATGCTGCGATGACCTCCGACGACGCGTGCGCACTCTTTGGAAGCCTGAAGGCGACTGCCCGCCGACGCCGGCGGTTATCACAGAGCGACCCTTATCAGCTCCACGGCAATGATTGCCGACCAACCATATAACAGCAGAGTAGATTTTGCAGTATATGAACCAAAAAAATATATACCAGTCGCTCCGGATACTCAGCAACGCCATCAAAAGCGATCTGAAAAGAAAAAACAGGTCAGTCTTCTAATTTCATTTCATATATGTCCTACTAATAAGTTGTTTCTAAATTACGTAGTAGTGTTTGTTGATCTAACAAACAACCAAATTGAATATTGCACCATTTGAGATAACCTAATTTTAGTTATAACCTAGCGTATCATCTTTTCAATAGCTATAATCATATTTTAGGAACTCCAGCAAAATGATATTTGGCAAAAAGCCATTCCTACGAAGAAAATTAAAGAAATGTTTCAAATTATGTGGCGAAATAGATTATCGGCCAGACAAAGGTAAGTGGGATGACTAGTACTGATACTCGTAGATTCGTAATTGTTAATAACATGACATTACTGTATGCATTAGAACCATTTGCATGCTAAGAATGAACGCGGAAGTTTATCATAGAACTCATACCAACATAAGTAGGTATCATAAAAAGGAAAGTATTCACCTTCAAGTAAGCACTTCAAAAGTATCCTAAAAGCTGCAGCTATGATTTTATTATTGGACAGGGATGGTTAGTTACTATTTGATCACATTTAATATTTAGCTACTTTCTTACTATTGTGAACTTTGTCACCGAAGCACAAGAGCATCTTATCAGCCTCATATTTTTTTCAAGGTTTAAAAACCGATAAGTGTTAAAGTTAATGGTTAATGAATTAAAACCATTGATCTGTAGAGAGGTATAATACATAATTCTAAATCTGAGAAAACTTTTCCTATTAAAGGGAGAAGTGTTCGTGCAATAAATGTTTAAGTCGTCTCGTTAGTAGAAATTATAAAAGTACTAATAACACAAAGACGGTGATTTTTGGGATAAGTAACTGTGTGTTTCTTTTCCTCTATATATTCTTTTCTTAAGTTTAGCTTGCGGTAAAAATACTTGAATGAAATACGCATTGCGTATTAAAAATACTGTAACACCCTGCTGTATAAAACTTTGCTAAATAAAAATGAGCTAATATGCTTTGCACCGTTGCACGTAATCAATAATATATTCTTATTTACTGTACCCTACTACCTACCAATATCATATTGGGACAAATTGCTTACTAAACTTCCCCATGATTGTTCGTCCTAACCGCGTTCACTCACATGCGCGCGTAGCTTGTACGAGTACATTGCACGAATGGTCACAGTTTTGAGCTTTGACAGCTAGAAATACCAGGAATATGACAAAAATTCTCAAATTTTTCGAATTTCCGTACTACACTTGTGGGTTCGCTTATTTGCGTGAATGTGAGTGAGTGAGTGGCCTAACATATTATGTGTAATCCATGTATAAATAGATAAATGCTATTTAAGCTCAACATAACTTTCTTCTGTATTCCATGTCTGATCTAAAATTCTAAACCCATCGCTATTAATTAATAGTCATCTCAATCATCATCTCAACCCATCATGGCCCACTATTGAGCACGAGTCTCTTCTCAGAATGAGAAGGTTAAGGCCAAAGTCCACTACACTGGCCAAGTGCGGATTGGCGAACTTCACACCCCTTTGAGTTTTGCGAACTCTTCGGCATGCAGGTTTCCTCACGATGTTGTCCTTCATCGTTTGTAGCAAGTGACATTTAAATGCTGAAAACGCACATAACTCCGAAAAGTGAAAGGTGCGTGCCCTGGGATTCGAACCCGGACCCTCCGACTAAGATTCCGAATTCATAACCACTAGGCTATCACCGCTACTAATTAATAGTAAAGGTATACATTTCTTGAACTCCATTGCCTTTCATTCTGATACTAGCCGTCGGATGTGCTGACTTTTCATGTATTATCCATTTACATTTTACATTTACAGTATCACCAACAATGTTCAAGTACCTACGAATACAAAAAGAGTGTGAAATTTACTTGAATGTCGGTAGTATTTTTTTAACAGGGCTTGTAATACCTATTGTGGTTATTTCCGCTATAGGTTGTTAGATTACATGACGTACAATTATATTATAATTAGATACTAACTCATTAATGGTTTATTCGTTTGATTAATTGTCCGACTTTTAATTGTTGCTTATTAATATAATAATTATATTTCTTAGAGTGATTATAGCGAATACGTATTCATATCCATTTATCTCATGACGTAATAAACGATTCTTTAGGTATTCAAAATATGTTATGATTGACTGAGTGACTGACAAACAACTCACAGCCGAAACTACTGATCGCAACAAGCTGATATTTCGTGTGCATGTACCTTGGAGAATATAAGGGAGCACAAAGAGATAATTCTTGGAAATTCCCCCTTACGGGTATAAAAAGGGGATGAACTGAAACCAAAAATTCTACGCGAGCGAAACCGTGAAGAAAAAGCTAGTAAAGTTATAATAATGAATCAGTTGATATGTTAAGTATATATTCCATAATAATGTAACCTATTCATGTTTAGAAAAAAAAAGAAATGAAAGTTCCAAAATAAATATTAAAATAATCAGAGTATCTATAAGTAAGCATTAGAGATCAATTAACTATTATTTGTATTAATTATACTAAGAAATGACCAATCTCTTCCAGAAAACAACTTATAAAAACAAAAGAATGAAAACTTGAAACCATGTAAAAGTTCCAAGAAAGAGAATTGAGAGCAACGACCTACACAACCACGAAAATGTAGGTAGAATGTAAGTTTGTGTATACTCGTATTACATAAATATGACTTTAGGGAAATCAAGGAAAACAGAAATGTGATCAACACTTGTAGCGTTACAAAAATTTACTTTCTTTTCCTACATTTTGACTTTCGTACTGATTTTAGAATTATTGACGTTAGGACTTCCAAGTGTTACAAAATGGATTTCATCTTTTTCATCAAAATGTTTTCTCGGGGTTAACAACTTCCTTAGGGATTTGAACAACTCTCTGATTTTATCATTTTCATTTCACCCACACAGCAGATAATCCATTTTTTATTTTGATTTACATACCTAACATCTTTTCAGCATCTTAACTAGGCTTAGTTCAACTGTGTGTTTACTTTTTAACCTTACTGGTTAGACAAGCTTTATATTATTTTAAATGTAAGATAGTGTCAGTGAAGCAGGTTCATCAAAAATACGAAAAAGCTCTCACACAATATTCTAATGTCGAAAATTATGCACAACCATTCGTTTTATTACTTTATCGAATGGAAAATTCTGCACGCATGGCCACTTCATTGCATCGATACATTCTTATCTATTTAAAGACAAAGATGAAATTACACCGTGGCGTGGTTAATTATAGTAGCTACATTTGAGACAAGTACTTGTAGTTACTTAAACAAACTAACTACACATTATAATATGGATAGTGGAAAAATCAATAAAGGAACTTGTGTGACATATTTATTTAACGATTGTAGTAATAGGTGAAAGTGAAACTAATAAGATTTGATATTAATTTTTCATCTTTGTATCAATGAAGAACTTTATTTGTAGTTGCTTTTATGACTGATAGAACCCTATACGCCTTCATCAACTTTTTTAATAACTTTTCGGTTTGGGGTAGAAACCTGTTTTAAATACTAGGTATAAAGGATTTTATGATTTCCAGTGAAAGGAGTCGAGAATCGTACCACAACATTAATGTTATTTTAGGTTAGGTTTTGAAGTTACTCTTTAATACTGTGGTCTACGTAATGATTCTGATAGCACTACCTATGCTGTAATAAGTAGGTATGTTGACATTTTCCGTGGCCAGACTTCAAGATGTAGGTTATTTTGGCACCCAGGGCAAAATATCTTTTTCTTATCATTTTAATCCTTACTGGAGAAATGTTATATTATCATAAAAAAACATATTATAATATTAACTACAAAAAAGGATAGTTACTGAAAGCAAATTCCAGGCAAATTTTATCAACATCATTAAGAAAGCGAGGGAATAATTAAGTACATCTGAAATGTATCTTTAATCAGTAAATTTCGTCAATTTACGAGTAATTTTGTCTGTATTCGCATTGACGGTACAGCATAGAACCGCACTCATCACAGACAGATAAGTACTTTTGTCCGGTCAGGACGTCATTGCGCATAAAAATACACTGAAATGTAAATGAGTATGAGTAGAGTATGCTGATGCCGATTGGTATGCTGAATTGGCTTTTAAGTCTAAAAACACCTATGTAGTAGATGAATCGGTTGTCATGTTTTCGTGAGTACCACACAGAGATTTACATTATGTGTATTGGTGGATATGCACTAGCTTTTTCCCCCTTTTTATCCATTTTGGGGAGGAATTTCAAAAACCTCTCTTGTGCTCCCCTACACGCCCCAAGGAACATGGATGCCACGACTCATCGAGTTTAGTAGTTTTGGCTGTACGTGGTCTGTCAGTCCCTCAGTAACAGAAGAGTTTTATATAAATTGAGTTATTTAAATAATTATGGAACAAAGCAATAGCCGAACCAACCGATGATAAGTGGTCACAGTCACCCAAGAAACGTATGACCAGAGACATCACCGATGCGTCACGGGCCAAAAGAAAAGCGGGAGACCCGTTTATTTTCGGGTCTTTGATACTTCAGACTAAATAACGAACGAAACGTGTAAGAATATACGTCATGTTCTTTTTTATAAAGGTAGCTAGCTAGACCACCAAAATGTCTTACATGCAGTGCAATGGGCGCTTAGTCAAATTGGATGGTAAACAACCCAGTGAACTCCAACAGAAGGAACCGTTCGCCATATCCTCGTTCTTTCTCCAGCAGGGGGTACCACAAGCAAGGGACTGAGAATTGATTGAGTTCAACCCAAGAATGGATGGAACCCCTTAAACCTCATATCAGTCTGTATTCCCGGTGTTAGAATATAATAAAAATACTGATTTTTTGTGCATTTTGGCGCCTCATCTTCACCAATTTCGGCTTTTTCTGTTTTCAACTAGAAATGCAATAATTTTAGTTATTAAAACAGAAGAGGTATTAGTTATTTTGCCTAATTTAAGTAATCTGAGGTATTTAAGCCAGAAAAATATTATAAAAAGTACAATTTAAGAGATACATTTTCCCTCTTATTTGTTTGTTCTCTTGTACATTGGTTGGAACAAACCTAAATGCAACAATACAGTAATTATCTACAAATAAAAGCCACCTGCTTAAGATAACCCGCGACCCGAAATATTTCCACTAGAAGGTCCGGCTTTCTATCTACCAGTTTGAAGGCATAAAAGTTAAAGAACCGGTAAAGAGTACAATCAGGACAAGTTTTCAGATTTCGGTTTCGTAACCACTTGAGAGGCTAATTACAGATGTGTCGACAGAGGAAACCATTTTGAAGTGCTTATTTTATCATGCAACACATACAACCACACACGTGTTAGCGTATGAATACGAACTGCACACAACTACAACAGCGCGTGAACTGCCTGCTTGCAAGGTTGACGGCTTCTGTACTTACATCCAACTTTACTTTGTCCTATTTCTGATTTAAATATTGACTGGAGGTGTTCTTTCTTGTAAATAAACATGCATTTTCTAATTAGCGCGGTAACTTGACCTGCTTTTAGTAGTTACTTTGTTGTTGTGATAATTGACACGACTTGGGTTCTGCGAGAAATATTTATTCAGACTTGTTTTATAATGAATAAGAAACATATTCCTTTCCTTTTTGCTAAGCTTACCTTGGTGGCGCCTGGCGCGTTTGTTTTTGTTGATACTTATGTAGAATATGTAGGCACCTGTTGTGATGGCGTAATCCAAGCAATTTGGTTAGTTCCGTTAGAAACAAAAGCATAAATTGAAGCTATTAGAAACTGGTTATAAAGCAGAGTTATTGATAATATTTATTAACTTACCTCTCTGGACGACTAAATTTTTCCTTCGCAATAGTGATCAGAGGAAGTGTGTCGTATAAAATGCACTAAATCGTGGCGCATAGCAGTGCGCCCGTGGATAGCGATGAACGTTTCAATACACATTCGCAATAAGTCCCAATATACGACCGTAGTTAACTTGTTAATCAAAACTCTACCCCAACATCTCACGGGGACTACAACACAAAAATTATACAGTTTCATGCAGTCCCAACGACGATTGACACTGTTGTTACGTTACGGAAAGAAAACACTCGCTCCTATTTCACACCGGACCTAATTTTACTCATTTTAAACACAAATAAAGTCTTCGTAGTTAGAATGGATTACTTATTATTGTTCTTGATTATTATTTTTCACGGCACGACTGAGTGATAGAAATGATAACGTGGACTGTTTGAGTTGATTGAGTGAGCTTGGCGAAAGCGATTGAATTGAATGGTAGAGAGCGAGCGGCGGACAACGCTGTACAAACAAACTACAAACTGGCTGGCTTCGTATGACATCGATTCTCGTTCGGGCGTCGTCGGCCGGCGCGGGTCGCTCGGCGGGGACCCCGGGTGGGGAGAGTGTTTTGGCATCCTGTTCGAGTTGAGTTCAACTACATAAATATACAAATAGGTACTTATAGACACAATAATATTTAGCTCTATAGTTGAAGGTCTGTATTAGAGCGATTGCATTCATTGCTGATAAGGTTTTATTTGATTTGAAATTCAATAAAATGTTAGCTAGCGTAGAATTTCTTGCAGTCACTCAGCAACCAGAAAGTTTTTTCTACTTTGAATCAGTTAGGATACCTGCTAGAAGTCAAAAGCACATGAAAAAGTGGCGTTGCGTTTAAGTGAATTGTAATAATTTTTGGAAATAATATTTTAATAATCAAAACACAGTCAAAGACATCGCATCTAGCCAACAGGGTCAAACTGAATAATGTTTATAAAACAATTAAGGTTTGTACTTACCTACTCATTACCTTCATTTTCGACCACTTCTTAATCACGGTGTTATAATAAGAATCATAACGTAGGTAGGTACTTACATAATAACAATAGATAATTTAGAAGGACTGAGGAGGTGAGTAGTTTCGTAGGTACCAGGACCCATCTAATGAAGTAACATGGCAACCTAGAAAAAAATCTCGGAATTAAGAGTTGGTTCATTACGAAGTGATACTAATGTTTTGGTTCAAATTGAACTCAATACTAAAATGTTTCGTCATTATAATATGATATCGAATGTTCATGTCGAATGAAGGACAGCAAAATTAGACGTGTTGAAGACCCTGACCATTGTGAATAGTTGTGAAATATAATTATTCGCCCCAAATTCTGTTCTCAGTGGCATCCAAATAGATTCCACGTGTCCGACAGAATGGCGGGTCACTACTAATTGATTAACTCATTTAACGTTGGTGTAGATTTAGAAAATTGCTACCTATTTGCTACCTAACATTAAATATTTGCTACCTCCATATTTTTCAAAATAAATCACTTTTAAAGGTGACCCACCATTCTGACGTCAGCTTGGCGGGTCACTCATCCCGTATGTACAAACTTTTGAGAATTATCGAAATGTTTTTTCACTATTAATTGCTACCTAATTGCTACCTAAAAACCTAGCAGTCTGGATTCCGTAGCTTTTAAGGATAAATAGTTATTAACAAAAATAGTTTACGAAACCTTGAACGCCTGCTAAATCAAAATTGCAAATGATGCGTTGGAAAAGTTATATCTGTAGAAACCTGCAAGTGAATGAGTAGTTAAATAATGGTAATATTAGGATAGGATAAAAATAAAGTTTATCAGTGAAATCTTTATTATTTACTTACAAAGAAGTGTTCTTAATATAAATGACACAATGAAATTATGAAATGTTGTCATTCTACTTGTAATGACATCAAATCATTTAAATTAACTTTACGTGATATTATTGGCTTTGAAACTTCAGATGAATGTTGATACACGATATGCCTACAAATTTAGTAATAAACGAAAATAAATATGAATTAATAAATCAATTATAGAATTTGTTTCGCCTGTAGTTGGTGAAATGGGCCACTACAAGGCACACTGCAAACGCTGGAACGTCTGTCAGTTCTATGATGACATGTTTGCAAAAATTAAAAAAGTAAAAAGAATGTGATACCACAGTGTGTCATTTTTATTAAAACACTTCTTCGTAAGTAAATAATAAAGATTTCACTGATAAACTTTATTTTTATCCTATCCAAATATTAACATTATTTAACTATAATGCGGGTTACTCACGATATGTATTTTGGTGTGCGTGACCACGATCCATGCAACTGGGTCGAAATATCGGCACACCAAAATACATATCGTGAGTAACCCGCATTATAGTAAAAATGAGTGTAATCCGCGATGATAAAAGTTTAAAATCAATTCTTTAACTACTCATTCACTAGCAGGTTTCTACAGATAAAACTTTTCCAACGCATCATTTGCAATTTTGATTTAGCAGGCGTTCAAAGTTTCGTAAACTATTTTTGTTAATAACTATTTATCCTTAAAAGCTACGGAATCCAGACTGCTAGGTTTTTATGTAGCAATTAGGTAGCAATTAATAGTGAAAAAACATTTCGATAATTCTCAAAAGTTTGTACATACGGGATGAGTGACCCGCCAAGCTGACGTCAGAATGGCGGGTCACCTTTAAAAGTGATTTATTTTGAAAAATACGGAGGTAGCAAATATTTAATGTTAGGTAGCAAATCGGTAGCAATTTTCTAAATCTACATCAACGTTAATAAATATGAGTAGTGACCCGCCATTCTGACGGACACGATTCCACGCCAAGTACTTTGGTATCAATCATCATTTCTTAGTCAATAGTCATAATTTAATCCACAATTCAGATATGCTACAATATAAATCAGGTTAATCAAATTTAGGTATGAAGTAGCTCTCTACTACCTACATAATAGTAAGTAGCTAGCTATTTTATTCTTTTTGAAATAAATTACTTTGATTCTTAAGTATTAGCCTTATTGCAGCGTTACTGCAGCAGTCGTAAAATTTTATTGATTAAATTACTTACTAATTTAATCTAAAAAAGCAATCACATACTTTGGTGATGTCTAATATTTTATGATAATCATAAATAAGCCACAAATGTACATATCCATACTTACCTACCTAATTAATGAACGATTAAGCCCGTGGATTAAGCTATGAGTACCATTGAGTTACTATGTACTACATTATAATAGTAGCTCAACGATGAGTACTTAGGTACTTTATTAAAACATATATAATAAAAATTTTGCATTCATTATTTTCTTCCGTTTTTAAAAAGTGTAAGTATGTCGAAAAAATCTCAAGTTCCAGTAAAAGGTATTTAGTTATAAATAATAATTTTTCTGTTACATTGACCGAAACTTCCGTACCACCCGTACCATACTAAAAATACACCGATTCGGTTTCCCAAAACGCGACTAAAGAAGTGTTATAAGTTATAAGTAAGTAGGTAGGTTCTCTGATATTATAAAAAAATGAACTTTTTCATTTCTAATCTTGATAAATATAAATATTGATTCCAAGCCAATATGCTATGCTCGTGGCACAAGGCAAACTGCTGAACAAAGACCATGATGAAGATGCTAATGATGCTAAGTACCCCATAAGTGATCGTTGGGTCTCATTCACCATCAATTTGTGTTTCCCCATGTACTACAATGCTACCCATGCCCATGTAGGGAAAGTTCATATCAACTTGGATAAAAACCAGTCTCCCTCCTAAAGTCAACGGTGAAATGTCTTAACCCGTTTCGGTTAAAGGCTCGAAAAGCAATTCAAAAAGGTTTCCCTGCTTCTATCTTGACCGGAAATACGGTGATCATAATACTGACTGTCTCTCAATGCTTTTATCGTAATTTATTTACTATATCTATCTACATTGTAAAGAAAAGGCTAAATTGAGGAAACAATCAGATGGTGCGGTTATAATGACGTCGACAAGCGGTGATATCCGTTCTTATAAGTTAAAGTTTTTTATAAGTTTAAATACAGTAACTAATTGACCTTCAATATCTTATTTCCTTTCTTAAGGTAAAATACGCCATGATTAAGTATATTTCAATTGTTGTGACAGAAAAATATTTGGGTTTAGGTCTTGGTTGGTGGTTGGTTGTTCAATGTACCAGTTTTCAGAAAGATTATGCATGGGCCTATTTCATAGTCATGAGTACGTATCTAATCTTTCTTGAAAAGTTTAAAATTTTTAAACAGTTTTAGGAGTTAGGAAGTCTGTAATTTGCTAGCTCCAGCAGTTACGATTCACGAATCATATCATTTAAGGGTATATATTGCTAGCTCTCTAGTAGCTAATGACCGTTACTCAACACCAGTACAAATGATCAATGGTGACACACTTGGCACGCCGTCAGCGTTGACAGGGCCAGAGAAGACAACGGGTCGATGTGTAGGTGTTCATGTGTTCAAACATCAAGGAAAATGTCTAGTTTATTGCTTCTCCTATTTCTCAGTAACAACTTTAATATATTTCTTTTCCACCTCTTATTTATACTAATTTTCTTGTGTTTCTAATTTTTTTGTGTGTTGGCATATTTAATGTTAATAATTCCCAGAGCCTTACTAAGTCTACAGTTTATTTCTTTTCATGTTCTTCGCGTACGCCATAAAACACAAATATTTAGGTTTTCTGTAATAAAAAATAGGTCCAATGGTTGATCCCTGTGAAACGCCACTCCTTAGCCACCTGGTGAACAAACATCTTATTTATTAAGATTTATTCTTGTTTGGACTGACTGTCGTTTCAAAATATTTTATCATCCAGCTGAGATGTGGAACGACAATAACGCTTAAAATTTTACTACATTGTAAATTATAATTAAAAGTACCTAAACAACAAGGTTTTGTATAGATGATAGGAGTACAATACAATACAATACAATACAATACAATATACTTTATTGTGCACACAGAAAAAACAATTATACAATATGGTGTAGATTATTATTAACACAATGGGCGGTCTTATCGCTGTAGTAGCGATTTCTTCCAGACAACCTTGAGGCAGAGGACACAGACATTAAAAAATCGTTGGTAGAGGTGCAAAACTTATGTATTTAAAAGTCAAAAGCTTATATAAATAGTATTAAAGTTACAACTATATATATATGTAGATATTTAATAATATACAATATATCATTATATAATATAGCACAATATACATACATATGAATAAATATATATATAATATATATATATACATATAAGTCAAGTGAAAGGCATTGAGACTTATGTCATCCGAGCAATCTTAGATAAAAGAGGAACCATTAATTACTGTGTCAGATAGTATTCTTTTACTTTGTTTTTAAAGGATAGAAGAGACTTAGAGCGGCGGATAGGTAGAGGGAGATTATTCCACAAGTGAACAGAGTACACCGTAAATGATTTTTGATAAAAGATAGTAGAGCTAAATGGTGTGCTAAGGAACAAGTTTTCAGAAGAGCGAAGATTTAAGTCGTGTGTATCGCACCGGAATTTAAACCGCTCCTTTAAATATGACGGAGATGTTGGATTGAAAAGAACGCAGTAGAGAGCAGAAAGTATATGAGCATCCCGGCGAAGGCGGATAGGAAGCCACTTGAGCATAGAACGAAACTCTGAGACATGGTCATATTTGCGTAGTCCAAATATAAACCTTATGCAAATATTTTGAAGTCGCTCAAGTTTATTCAGTTGCTCCACTGTTAGGTCAAGATAGCAAATATCAGCATAGTCAAGGATTGGCCAGAGCAGAGATTGAACGAGCTGTATCTTTGTGGAAATAGGAAGAAGATACTGAAGCCTGCGAAGTGATCGAAGTGCTGCTAAAAGTTTCCTGCTCACGTTGTTAATTTGCGGAGTCCATGATAAATTTCGATCCATTACAATGCCTAAGTTCCTAACTGTGTTGCTGTAAGGAATGATGATCCCGTCAAAGAGAATCGGTGGCAGTATTGATAAGTCAATGCGAGCGCTTAACCTTTGACTTTGACTACCTATCACAATGACTTGCGTTGTTGTTTAGTAGAGTATTATCGTTTTAAAGCAGATTGACTTGCAATTAACACGCATAATTTGGAATTTCAATGTAACTGAACATGATTATGTTTTTTTATAACGCTACAAACTCATAGACCCACATTAGGAATTTAGGATTCCCTGAGTCGTGGATACTATGGACAACACACAAGACAAGGGCATATACCCAGACCAAGAACCTCATCAACTCATCATTCAAATTGTCTCGCTAGGAATCGAATCGAACCCAGGATCTTTGGAACGGCGATCCGACATGTTAACCATTGCGCCATTCGAGTAGAACCTATAATAATTATAAGCTTAGTCACATTAGATTAATTCAGAACAAATAAGAGCACCATAGTGTTGTTGTGAAATTCTATCTCAACTACCTGAATTGATTGTATTTCAGTAATTAGAATTTTAATAACTAATAGTTCGAGGTCTACTACTTCATTTAGCGATTGTATTTTATTTTATACTAGCTGTTGCCCGCGACTTCGTTGATACATAGGAGTATTTGCCTCGTGAATCCCGATCCCGACGGGACCGCCGGAACTCCGGGATAAAAAGTTCCTCACTATCAGTCCCTTTGGATAAAAAATAGGTAGCCTTTATTTGACTTTGCGTGATCATCTAACTTTTTATCAAAATTGGTCAAGCGGTTCAGATTTTCATACAAACTTTCATCTTCTATTTCAAGCGGTTGATTTTTGAAAAAAAAGTAGCCTATGTGTAACTCTGGGTCTTCGACTATTTTCAATCTGAATTCTAATTAAATCAGGCAGTTTAGCCGTGAAAGCGTCCAGCCAGAGTTTCGTATTTATAATGTTAGTAACGTTAGTATGTATTGTTTTGATTTGGTATCACTGCATAATTTTGTTTTGTTTTTAAACAGTTTGGTCAGGCCTTGCTTCGCATTTTATTATTCAGTTATTCTAGGTCAACTGAACACGAAACTTCTTACGTAGGTAGGTAGGTACATAACGTTTTGGCTCTGTTTAATTCATATCTCCTATGAGTGCGTTTTACGTATTACTGTTCTATCATGCATTAAAACTCTAACTGATCTAATGACCTTTCCCTTTGTGAATTTAAAGATTCACTGTTTTGTACAAGTTATAATTACATATAAATTATTTAAATGACACTAGGACCAATGGTGTTTATTATCATGTTCGTTGAAACGATCATCTGCCGAAATCGAACCCGTGACGTGACGTCTTTTCCCAATACAAGATCACTACTTACGTAGTCAGAAAAACATAGGTTCAAAAACAATGTTTTTATTGAATGTATTAGGTTAGACATGACATGACCCACTGTATATTGTTAATTTTATTTTGTAACATATCCCTTAGGTAAATTAAATTTTTATAGTATGTCTCGAATTGCATTATACATACATATTGTGGACATCAATTTGAACAAAACAAAAAAATTGGTAAACACTTACAACTTACAACTATAATTTTCCTATCCGGTTTACAGTATCAAAAAACTGCCAGTCTGTTGAAGCCCACTGCTAGACATAGGCCTCTCCTTATTGGCGTCACTTAGTAAATATTATACATAATTATATAGAAAAATAATAACATCACTTGGTGCGACTGGTACATAATGATCCTTTTACTAATTAAGGTGAAGAGAGGAGACCTAGGTCAGGAAATGTTGGAGAAATGTGACGAAGAGCAAATTTATTAAATGTTCCTGGCTGGCGACATATCATCATCATCATCATCATCTCAACCCATAATGGCCCACTATTGAGCACGGGTCTCTTCTCATTCTGAGAAGGGTAAGGCCATAATCCACCACGCTGGCCAAGTGCGGATTGGCGGACTTCACACACCTTTGAGTTTTGCGAACTCTCCGGCGTGCAGGTTTCCTCACGATGTTTTCCTTCACCGTTTGTAGCAAGTGATATTTAAATGCTTGGCGACATATGTATAATTATATTTAACTGACAGGCTTAGGTACCTATATAGGTCCATCATAATTTATATTGTATAAGTAGGTACCTGTTGTTCTTATTATTTCATTTCGCACGTGTGTAGCACTAATCACCCGCTCTGCATCCCGCTTTAAAACAATTTACCTATACCACTTTAAAAATTACCTATTACTCCTTTAAGTAAGTTATTATTCAGTTTTATCATGTTATTCGTAGTAACGTCCTTTAACAGCAGTCTCACGTCTCAAGAACAGCTGGCTCTGTAATTAATAAAACCTTACGTGTATGTTTGATTTATATTCATAGTTTGATCATCTAAACAATTCCATTGTTTCACACCTCGGCAAGCCTGCGAGTTAGATTTATTTCTCAAATCTTGCGTAATGAATGAACTCTTCATGGTGAAGTTAATTAATGATACTAAGTCACTTTGACTAGAGAGTTAGTCACCATGACATAGCCCAAACTTAGATAAAGCTTCCTAAAAATCAAGGTTGTGATTAAAATAGATCACTAACAAACTCACGAACAAAAAATCTTCGAAGCCTTTAAACCTTTCACCAAAATCGTTGAAAAATTCACGCTCGCGATTTTAGTCCTCGTATAAGTTTGAAACAAAGCAATCGCTATCGACAAAGTTGGTTTTAGTTTGTTATTTTTTGCATTTTTTGATCTCGTTCTTAACTCAAGTAGTTACTTACTAGACTACTGGCATACAATTGCATGATAAGTTCATTTTGAGTTACGCTTCAGACCAGTATGGGTAGTAACGCGAGCAATAATAACTAAAATATTGATGTTAGCGAGATAAGTACTACAACAAATTCGAATAACGGTAACGTGGTACCGGAAAGTGACATTCGCAAGCGGGTAATTGCAAATGTGAGGTCAAAGACATGAATTATTTCGCCAGTGCATTATTTTTGGGTATGTAATCCTTTTGGTTATTACAATATTGTTCCAGATTAGGTATAATTGGCAGCTTATAATTATATTCTCCTGAGTTACTCTCGATACAAAAATATGTGTGAACAAGAGACATTTTTTTATTATTATTCTGTCATACTCAATTCGCTGTGATAACCTGATTACTTCGATCACTTTTGGTACTGTCCTACTCAAGGAAAAACCACGAAGGCCCGAAGTATGTCATTGTATTATCATAACTTCATGATGTCCTTGTCAGTTTTCTTTGCAATGTTTATGATAGCAATATTATGATGTCATTGTAACGTCCAAAGCAAAAAATGTACGAAGGAAACAGTTTATAGCTCTAGGTGTGACCACACTGTCGGAAATCCTGTCCAGTTTTAGACGTTAACACATCGATTCCATTTTGCGCATTTGGGCAACAGACCAGATTGTTCATGCCTGGGGTGGAAGTTTGACGAGCAGTAACAGATAATTTATTAATTAAGTGCCACAACATAATTTTCCACCAAGTTAGAAGAATTTAGATTTTATAAATTATAAAAATGGCTTTTTGGCATGCCACTGCGTCCACTACAATGAGGCATTGCTAGTCAATCGTAAGTAGGTATCATAAATCCATAACATACCTAACACCACTAGATCTAACTTTGTCATTTAAAAATTAATGGGAATAAAACAAACTAGAATGTTAGAATGTCCAGCCTCTTACAATACAACATAATAAGTACATCAGAGAAAACAGTGTATCTACGGTATCTAAATCTGATAAGGGGGTTGGTGGTGTGGTGACTGGTGACCCCTATTTAAAACGAACATAATGTTTAAATTATACATAAACTTTCACTTTCTAATTTTACCGACCACGGTGTGAAGCGACTACTTGAAACGTCTTAAAGTGGCAGCCAAACCAATGAGCCAAACTGATAAAAACTTTAAATGCCTTGATAATCCACATTTTTTTTTCAATCTGGACTTGTATAGGTACCTACCTACGAATTATTAATTGTAAAACATTGATCATAATCTAAGTAATATAATTATTCCTATCTCTATGTTGTAAAATAAACAGGTCGGATTGACATTGGCAGTTTGTTAAGCTGATTGTCAGTTATTATGTCAATGTCAATTGTCTGTCATGTCAATGTCTCTGTCATTTAGATCCATTTAAAATTTGAGTTTGAGCTTTTGATTGACTGCTTTTGTTTGAGCCATTTTGAGCCATTTTTGAGCTTGCTCGCTGCGTCAAGTTAATTGTTTTGATGGGAATAAATTAAAACAAATAAGTTCATAATTGCTTATTTAAATATTTTCAAGACGTCTTATCTTAAAAGTTCAAATATTAATGTTGCGCTTGTGAGACTTGTGAGTTTTATGGAATTTATGGATGCTACCGAAGGCGAACGAGGTAGCGTTATTTCCCTGGCGCGCGAGTGTTTTCTCGAGAAAAAAATGCACAGTATTATTAATATTGAGTTGTTTCCAAAAATCTGCTTAGACCTAACCTATAAATACACGTCTTTAAAAAAAAAGATTTACAAAACAATGGATGACTCAGCTGACCAGTAACCAATGGCTTTCAAGCATAATTGCCAGTTGACTGAGCTTTCTGTGGTGTAAATTATATAGAACTGCAGGCCAATGGTAGGGCATATATGTGACGTGATTTCATAGTTATTTCAACAAACGAGGTCAGCCTTAATGAGGCTTAGTATGGGTCTGCAGCTGATATGAAGGTACTAAACATTTACTAGGAATCTATGTTATAAGAAAACCAGACTTATCTGACCTCAAGTAATAACATTTTAACTTTGTTGTAGCTGTAATAATGAATACAGATATTACAGCACAGAAAAATGTCTTGGAAAGCTGGATGTCAGACCTCCCAGAACAATTGAAAAATGTTCCTATTATATACTTGGCTATACCAGGTAATTGCACGTTAATACTGCACCACTCACACATTCTCATATGCACATGGATTTTTTTTATGAAAGACAAGCTTTGTTTTATGTTCTATTCTATAAGCAAATTTATTATTTTGTTTCAATGATGACTTTTTTATGCTGACTATTTGCTTTGGTATTCTAAGACTGATATGCTATACAACTTCATTGTTTGAAATATATTATTTTGACAATTCAGAAACTGCATTAGTTCTTTAAAAAACTAAGATAAGCTGCCCATGGTGATGTTTCCCATTGTTCACAATATTTAGGTGTTTATAAGTTAAGATTTAATAGGCTTTTTTTATAAATTAGTACACTGCCATGCAATTGATATGTTGCCTTTTACCATCAGATGTGATTGTAGCTTAGCTCTAATTAACACAACATTACAAAAAGACAAAATTATATAATAACACAGTTTCTAATAAAACTTGGCATGTGTTACAGGTAGCCATGACTCAATGACCTATGGGATAACCAGATCTAGTGGCCTTGCTCCAGATGCCGAGCCCATTTTGAATCGCTTGTATCCTCTCTTCCGAGGTACGATTTTACGTTGGACCATAACACAGGCCCTAGATGCATATCATCAACTACTTGTTGGCATTAGGTACCATTAACATTTTAACTTATGACAACTTATTAAAATATTTTCAGTATCAGTTATTTAAATTTAATTTGCAATTCAATAACACTGCAGCGGAGCCTTAAATTAGAATACACTGTATTGTGTGTGACATGGACAAGTAAAACATTAATACATGCATTGCTTGAAAAACATTTATGTTGCCTCATGAATGTATGCACCATCCAAACTTGGGACCCTGCATAAGGGCATAATAATAATAACCATTCATACATGTAATTCAAATTTGTATTTAACATTTATGTATGAAATTTTATTATAGTTTAATTGTTATTTTTAACTGTATAATATATTCTTCTTTTAACTAGTTGTAATAATTGGCAGTTGAAATTGAAGTGTTTAAAAATTAATTTGATAACATTTGATAATTATTTAATACCTATTATGTTAAAACTTTTCAGGTACTTGGACTTAAGACTGGCAACTAAGACTGGTGATAATCAATTTTACTTTACACATGGAGTGTATGCGGGTGAAATTACACAGCCTTTAATGCAAGTAAAAGAATTTGTGGATAAACATCCTGGAGAGGTCTGTATTTGTACCTTTTAAAGCTATAATAATATTTATGTGATAAGCTTTAGCAATTTGAAACTAACAGAATATTAAGTGGTTTCTTTATTTATGGTAATGAAAGGAAAGCTAAGAGATAATAAGTCATATAATGGTAAGAGGCCACTAATGCTTTTGTGTATCTGCAGTACTGTAGCATTATGAGACGAAAAGGATTATTAGAACTATGTAGTCCTTTCGTATCATTATAAAGTAAATAAATAAATGCTAACATATTTATACACCCTTTCAATAGTGTTGAAAAGTGTGTGTGTTTACAGGTAACATGCACAATATTAAATACCTCATCAATAACAATAATGTCACAAAAATACACATTTATATGTCATATAAATATCAGTCCCAGGTTTGATTTGTATCCCAGTTATCCTACTTTGCAGTCAGGACTGACTGTTTTTTCCCCGTATTCCATAGTGAACTTGAGATTGTCAAGAAAAAATATATAATATATAAAAACAATACATTATTTTCATATTCTGCATATTAAAATGTTGCAGTAATTAAAGCAAACATAAGTACATAGTATATTTAACAAATGTTTCAGGTGGTAATATTAGACTTTCAACACTTCTATGGATTCACTCCGGATGACCATCATAGATTGATGATGTTCCTTCTCAATATGTTTGGCCTAAAACTTGTCCCTAAGCCTTTGGACTTGCAGAGCATCACACTTAATTCACTACAAAGGCTCAGACAACAGGTAAATATTTTTGTATTTATTTACTTCATACAACAACAATCTTTATAGCATTTCAATTTTCTGTCACCAATATTTTTATTGCATAATATGTCCAGTGATTTGTGCTTTATATGTGAATCGATTTATAATTTTTATTTGAAAAATCTGATGATGATGAAATCTCAGAGAAATCGACGGAAACCCATTTATAGGCACGTGTCTGTGTTTCAAATGATATTGATATGATATCTTATTTTAGGTCTTGTCGATATTGAAGTCGAATTTTGTGTTTATTATAACTACAACTAGCGACCCGCCCCGGCTTCGCACGGGTGCAATGCTGATACTAAATACACTACAGAAAAACATATATGGCCTATGTCACTCGCCCCGGCCGGCCAGTACCGCCGCAAGCGCTACGTCCCGCAATTTTAAATCTGTAATATCTTCGAAAATATTCAAAGAAATTATGTGCTGTAAAAGACCATATAAATCTATGTTAAATCAACAATCTATTTAAGGTATTTAATTAAATAAGGAATAATGCTGTAGTGCTTAAAATCGCTTCGAAAATTAGCTATTATTTGCCGTAAAAAGTAGATGACAAAAAATGGTTTTGTGGGATATCGATAAGAGATAACATATACCATCGCGAACTTTTCTGTAGACCTTTTCAAGGTGTACAATACTTAGTACATTATTTTTATAAATCCTGTAAGGTTAAGCCTGCGTACGCAATGTAAGCGGCAAGAAATGTAAGAATTTACGACACCACATTAAAAACCCTGAAAATAACAGTATTTCTCCATTATTTAATAGATGTTATTATACATAAAAACCTTCCTCTTGAATCACTCTACCTATTACAAAAAACCGCATCAAAATCCGTTGCGTAATTTTAAAGATTTAAGCATACAGACAAACAGACAAACAAACAGACAAAAATAGTGACTTTGTTTTATACTATGTAGTGATATCTTTGATAAGGGGCCGTTGAACTACCTACATAGTATTATGAAACGCAATTTTGGTTGGTCTTCTACAATCTATGAAGCATTACATAGACAGAGGGGGGTTTAATCAGTGCGTTACGTACCTTTTTTTTAGAAAATATACTAGAGATTTAAAATCGCCGAAACTAACAACCCTTTCCATTTATATTGTATGGAGGTTAGGTGTCGTCATGTAACATTCAGTGGTAACAGAACAACCTTTACAGGCAGGGGAGGTAGTGTCAATGTTTACTTGAATGTTCCCTAGGTACAAAATTAATATTATTATTGTTATTATTTATAGACAAGCAGCTGATAAGCTGATATGTGTAAGATTTGTGTTGATAATCATTTTACTTTAACAAGCAGCTTAGTGATTTCAACCAACCAATTTAACAACTAACTCCAGGTGGTGGTAGTATACCGTCACCAGTCAGTGTACGCAACGCGCGAGTTCTGGCAGCCGCAGACGCTGCCGTCGCCGTGGCCGCAGCAGGACACTATGCCGGGACTCGTAAACTTCTTGCTCAACATCAAGCGCCACCCCGGCACCGGGTTCGTCCACCAAGCTGTGCTGACGCCCACGCCCGGGTTTATATTGTTTAGGTGGGTTTATTTTTTTATTATAGACAAGTGGATGCCTGTGCTACGCTTCGGGAGGCGTGTTCTTTACAAATATTAAATGTTATCACATTTTGGCAACAGCCTTTATGATAAGTCATCCTTGATCATGGAAGATACATGAAGGGTCCGTTCAGACAGACCGGCTCGGAGAGCAGAGCAGATTTTTATCACGATGGAAATATATTTGAGTAATTGTATTAAAGTTTGTTTTTGTATGTGCACCTATTTTGTCATCCGCACCGATCCGGTCTATGTGAAAATAAAATGCGAGCCGATGCTCCCCGAGCCAGTCTGCGTGAACGGACCCGAAAAGTCGATTTTATCATCGCAATAGAACCCAATTTTTAAATTTTTTGTGTCGTCACTGAGGTTGTTCTCGCTGATCTTTTAAACGGCTCAACCGATTTGAGTGCGGTTTTCACTAATATATTGTGCTGAGCTTAATATATAGTTTTTTTTTCATTTCAATTGGTTCTTAAATAACTAAAGACATTATGTTCGGTAACTGCACCTAAAAATTTTCCAATGTTACTTCTAACAGACTGGTTTTCCGAAGGGAAGTAATAAAAGTATGGGATTATAAAACAACCTTCTTGGCAAAATATTGTTGGCATAATGATGTTGTTTTCGTCTTACAGAATTTTCCGCACAAAAATATATTTTGTTTGCATGTATTGTAATGGTCTTATTACTATAAGATTGTTTACTGAGAAATCTAAAAGGTCAAACGGTTATCATTTTCAGGTGGATGTCAAACTTGCGTAATAAATGTGCGGTGCCCGTCAATAAGGAGGTGTTGCCAAAGTTGGCAGAGTTATCGCCGGGCGTTCCCCCGCCAGACAACAACACGCGAACGCCTGTCAACGTCGTCATAGCAGATTTTGTTGACCTCGATGACGCTATCTTCTCCAGAACCATCATTCAACTCAACTTTAAGCTATTAAGAAACACTGATATCATATACCATAATGGGTAAGACTTAGTTTTAAAGATAGTGTACTTTGTCTTTGATATTCAAAGGCTATTCCAGAAACACAAACTGTACCTGATTTTTTTATTTTAAGTATGTACTCATAGTTTCTCAAAAACTTAATAATTCTGTATATTTGGTAATCTTATTTTGTTGGTTGCTAATGGAAGTATAACTCGTGAGAAATGAAAATGTGCCTTACAACAATAAACTTTAATTTAACTATAAATTTTAATTTGTCTTTAATTTGAACCACAATGCAATTTCAACAATTACTTTTATTGAATAATTTTTCGCAGAATTCATCTAACTTTATCCGTTCACATAAATCTTTGAATGACCATTTTTTATTTTTTATTTCTTTATAATCGTTGCTATTCAAGGCGGACAGTAATTGATCCGATAGTTCATCTGAAATCTCCATTATTCTGCAAATTTTATCTAACCGATCTAAATCTTCTAAGGAATTGGTCAAATCAGTAATATTGATCACTTGCGATTTTCGTTCCTTCATATGAAACGAATTTTCAGAGTCAGTTGCACTCACACTGTCTAATTTATCGTAAATGTCTTGTTTTGGTTTAATGTCTCTGTTACTTGCTGTGGTGATGGTATTAATAGAACTGAGGCACGTCGATGGCTTTTCGGAGACATTTGAATCTATAGTCAATTTCTTTAGCACGCCTTGTAGTCTCATTTGTAGGTTACGCCCTTGTTGGTCTTGACTCTCACTATTTTCTACCTCACATTTATTACTGTCAATTTCTTCAGTTGCATTATTATCGTTAGCGTTTACTAACTCAGAACGAATTAATTCGCTCTGCTTTAATATTACGAAAGATGTATTTGGTTCTTGTTTCAAGGATTTATTACGTAAATATTTATCATTTTCAACACTTTCAGTTTCTTCTTGATCACATGCTGCTGAAGAACACTTTGTCGTTTCTTCAGACATACTATCATTGTTACTTGCTGTTGTTATTGTGTCTGTTGTTTTGAAATTTTTTGAATTCAAACTTTTTAAAACATGATTGGTATTGTAACCGTTACCTAATGCGCACTTTTTAGCGTCCTCGTTCTCATTTGTTAAAGTTATTCCAAAATTTAAAATTTTATCTTTCAACTTCTCGTATGAATAGGTCCTTTTATCATTTCTGGTTTGAGTATCGTACGTTTCATTATTATGCTCATTATTATGTATGTCTCCATGCAGAGCTGAGTTGTGTTCATTATTTTTTATGTCATCTTCAATCAATGTGGGATTATTATGATTAACTTCAACGTCTTTGATGTTATCGTTCTGAACTTCTGTAGTAGTTTCGCAACAGTGTTTTACCTCCGAAAATTTATTGTCTTGTGTATCTACTTTGCTGTTATTATCAATAGCTTTTATACCAGGTTTGTAGTATAAAGCTTTATGTATAGAAAATGTAGTCTCATCACTGTCAGAAACTTTTTCGCCAGTTGTATTGATTAAATCATTCGATGATATCTCCGGTGATCCAATTTTAATTTTACTATGGTTTGATTGTTTTAACAAATTTTCTGTCATGATAACCATCTTCGAAAACTCTCTTTTAACATTCTCAAGTCTCTCTCGGGTCTTTATGGATGCATTCGTATTGAATGGAGGTGTAAGTGCCACACAACTATGGAACAAAGAACTTCTGTTTTGCCTGATTGGTTCTTTTACTATTTCATCCTCATCTTTCCAAATTTTAAATAACTCATTGTTCTTTTTATTTTCCCTATTGAGGTAAGACAATTTTTTGGGCTCAAAATTGCGTGAAGGTAAAGTTTTTTTCGTTATTGATGAGCGCTTCGGTGACTTAAATCCACTATCTTGTGATGAACTACGAAATGATTTTGAATTATGGCATTCGTAACTGCACGCTTGGTGATATGTAAATTTGTTATAACTCTCCTTTGCCTGTATCAAACTTTGTTTCGGGGTGGGTCTTATATAAGACATTTTCGAGTTCCATTCAAGTTGATATTGACGTTCCAAAAAGAATATGGAATCTACGATACGACACGCATAAGAATATTCGTTTTCGTACCAACAAATTAACTTGAAAAAGTCTGGTGTTAATTGCATACTGGAATCCAAATCCAAGATACACGAGAAAGTGTCTCCTGCAAAATCTGATGATACAGCTTGTTCCTTAGAAACTCTGATGATGTTTTTCATATTTCCATTAGCGGCATTTTCTATTTGCCGTACAATGCCTTCTATCGACGTGTTTGATTTTAACCTGTATTCAAAATGGAGCAACATAAGTGAGAATTTTTTTTACATATTCTTACAGAGATTATAGACATACTAGTGTATCTGATTTCTCGTTTAAAAGCGAATTATAGAAAGTGGAATGTTAAGGAAAACACAGTAAGTTCACAAATTCCTTTACTGCAGAAAATGTTAATTTATTTCTATCATATTATATGATTAGGTACTCCATTAGAAGAAGAAGAAGAATTACTTGGGCAAGATTCGACCATCGATCTTCCATGTCAATCAACATCAACAACAACAACAACAATCAATCAACGCTTAAACCATTAAGCTTTTAGTGCACTACCATGGGAGACGTACCTAGCTTCTTATCCAGGAACATCAGGGAATTCGGATTTTCAAGGTTAATTTTTAAAGAGTACAACAACTAACACTTCATCGTCTTCATCTGAGTTCTACGTACAAGCCACAGCCATACCTGATGGTAATGTCGAGCACGGAGACATTGACGATGGGCACGCGGAAGGCCAGGCCGGTCAGCCGGTCCCGCACGGGCGGTAGGATGCGGCCGAGCGCGCGGCACCCGCCCGTAGCCGCCGGGATTACGTTCTGGTGGTCGCGCCGTTACACCTACCTACTTCCACCGATACACTATACAACACAACTGTACCTACTGTACCTGATAGTAATATCGAGCACGGACACATTAACGATAGGGACTCTGAAAGCCAGCCCGGTCAGTCTGTCCCGCACGGGCGGCAGGATGCGGCCGAGCGCGCGGCACGCGCCTGTCGCCGCCGGGATTATATTCTGGTGGATGCTGCGGTGGTCGCGCCAGTGCTGCAATGCAGATAATCTACACTTTTGGTGGGTATAAAATGTACAATTTGTGGTTAACTTCCGCCACCACCGAGTAAAGATTGGTGGAACCAACATCACCTGGATAACTTGAATTCGTCCACACAATTTGAGTTCGATTTTCACATTATCTTTTGACACGTACTTACGTGTAAATTGTGGAACAGACATCCTTTCTCTATATTCCTACAGTGTTATGACATGGGGTCTTTCAAGAAGCGGTTCCATCGCTTCCTTCTTGGCCAGAAACGCGCTGTTGTTGCCAATGTCCATGAGCGACAGTGATCGTTTACCATCAGGTAACCCGCCTGCCCAGGCTATATAAAAACCTAATAATAGAGCTGCAACACTTGCACAAAAACTAATGTCCTTTTTTGGTAATAGCTAGGTAGGGTATTGATGTATTTTGATGTACCTTGCCTTTCAAACACAACCCGTCCAACGGTTTAAGGGAGGGCGTCATTGCATGGATACTAGTAACAAAGCCTTCTGAGACTCCAAAGGCATCTTCTAATATTTTAATTATTGGAGCCAAGCAGTATAGCGTGCTAGATGCACAAGATATCACTTTATGACCTGTGAAGTAATTGAAACCATTACATATACTTAAATGTAATACAGTTCCTTTCTAATCACTTCTCATTAAATTTATGAAATCACTACCTATCATGATAAAACGAGATTATGTACCTTATCGTTAGATGAGATAAACGGCGTTCATAAAATTTCGTCCACACATTGATGCATTGATAGTAGATAATCAAGCTCTACTGACGATTTATTTCAAAAATGTCTCCCAAAAGGCCACGGCTAGGGATACATCATCATGGCATTGCATAGACATAGGCTATCCATAGTAAATATTCTCCCTCCGAGGGTGATGTTCTTTTTTACGTACTTTAATATTAGGTATTGGAATGCGATCTTATTTACATAATGAAGGTTACGAATATTCAGTGTGTTTACTCATATAGCAACTAAGTAGGTAGGTACTTCTCGTTGGATTTACCTATCAGCAGCTGTATTTAATGAAGGTGAGTAAAATAAATCTGTTTATGTTGTGGTTTATAACTATCCGGTTCACTATGTTTTAAGTAAGCTATAAGTAGGTACTTTGCTTGTGACGAAGTAATAAACAATTTTTTTATCTTATAATTTGTTTGAGCATTACGAACCTATTACTTAATAATAAATCTGACGCAAGATTTTATCAATAACATTGACTCTATGGAGTATCACTGTTGCAATAAAACTGATAAATTAACGTTGATACAAATTAAAGTAAATACTTACTCAGCGCAATAATTAATTACTGTTAACTATTCATTAGGTAATCTTCTAGGTACCTACATCCGTTTTAGCTCGAGCTTAATGCATAACAAGAAGTCAGAATCCCCATATCTATTTACTTTTATATATTTCCTAAACCCAGTCAACAATACCCGAACGAAATACCCAAAGCTAAGTAGGTACTCCCTTAGTATGCCTTGTCAGGATCCCCAAGTTTGTTTTGCAGATGAAGCTCCTACTACCCGCAAGGCACAAGCTGTTCTACCTTATGAAGTACGTCGGGCCCATCTGTCATCTCCAGGGACTATATATATGGATGAATTAATCTCACTCAGTTCCCAAGAGAATCAACCACGAAATACCAATAAGTATGTATCGTTAGAGGATTATGTCCTCTCATACGCATACGACAATAATTTCCTAACCGATATTTGAAAAAGATATTGGAAACTGATAGCATTGATTAGTTACAACGACAATTCCTAATGCAGATGTTAGATAACGTAGACTTGATGCAAATCTGTAAAGTCACCTTGAAGACTGTGAGCGTTGTAATACATATTGGATTTAAAATAACGGTCTTTATAAATAAATATAGATGCGTATAACGCGAGTTGCACTTTTTAACCCGCTCCGAAGACATTATTGTAACTTGAAAATATGTAAGTTTAAGAGGCAGCCATATCATTTCCCAGCGGTAGAAACACTCTGTGACCGAATCAGAACGAGACTCACACTAAGCATTACTAACTGGACTAGGTAGGTACCTACTATTACTAACAAGACTGTCACTAACAGTCTCTGTCCTTACACTTATTAACATACTAACCAACTAATATTCTATCACTATCTAAATATTAACTGCTCTAAATTGAGCATTGTTCTTGGTCGTTTGACATGGGCGGCAGCGGAAGGTGCTGCATGCTCGTTTGCGTAAAAAAGATATGAAATAGGTATACCTACATACTTAACTACCGAACGTGTAATACGTATGAACTAAGCAAGTATAAGAAAGAATAATAATGATTTATCGTCAAACCTGCTCCAAGTTTGTCGTCATTGACGCCCAGGACGACCATTGGCACGTCGAGGCTGGGCGCGGTCACCAGCACGCGCTTGACCCCCTCGCTCGTCAGGTGACCCTGCGGTCCATGAACCAATGGCCATGATGACACGTCATAAACACTTGTTATCTATCAATTGTGTCACTTTGGGCGCGTTCACGTATTCGGTAAACAAAATGTTATCTGTATTTTTTATTCGTTTAAGTTATGAATTATCTTAAAGATGGACATTAAATTATGTTTGAAACGTAAATATAATTTGGTAGCCATCTTTGTGGAAACCTCCTAGCTAACAGACTTATTCTCAGTACCTTACTTATTGTTTGATTAGGGAGGTACCAAAATCATACCACTGTCAAATCATGCATGGTGGTAACTGGTAACACTCTTCCTGCCTGGCTTTCTACCATTTTATACCCGTGGCTTGGTCATGCCTATATATCTAAAGATATCTGATCTATAAAGAGATCTGAATCCTGACGGGTAGGTACAGGTTAAGTAGAACCAGTACACTAGGGATAAATGAATGAATGAAGGACTGTTTCTGATGAATCTTGAAACTATACAAAAATTTTAGTTAATACAGTGACATGGTGAACGAGGTGGTGTTAATATTAAACATGCTTGAGGTAGGTAATACATAGGTGGGTATTGCATAGTTTACAGCACAAAGGCAACTGATATCAAACCCACAAAGGTCATCACCGTCAAAATACTAGGTTAAAATGTCTTGTAACTAAAAGGGTTATAAAGTTCTCCATGCAGGTCAGTTGTGGGTTGGCAAGAATAAATCTTTGAGAATAATATAGGTATATCATGGCATCACCGTTCACCATCCTTATCGTATGGTGTTATGCGTGTTCAAGGACGGCGGAGACAATTTAACAATAAGTACTTAGGTGGCTATTCTCAACATTTGACAACTTCCTACATTTAATAAATCAGTCGTGCTATGAGCAGGCCATAAATCGAATCCGGAACAAAACAGTAGCACACCACTAGACTAAACTTCTAAATGTCACTCGTTACAATTGAGGAAAATAACGTGAGGAAACCTGCATGCCGGGTAGTTCGCAAATCCCAATGTGTGAACTTGGCCAACGTGGTGGCCTATGGCCTTAACCTCCTCATTCTAAGAAGAGTCGTGCTCAATATTAGGGAATGACGGGTTGAGATGATGTTGATTATGCCACATACTTACCTAATGTGAAATGAAGTACTCGACTAACAACTTTTATTTACACTTGATACCAACCGAAGCTTTTTCCAGGTTTGTAAACATTCCAGAAGCTTCCACAACATACTGGATATCAGCTAGTTGCCATGGTATATTCGTAGGAAGTTTCTCTTTGAATATGATTATTTTATGACCTGGGATAGACAAAAAATAATAGGCAATTAAATAGTTGTTTCAAAATGTATAAAATTAAATGATGATGTTCATCAGTTTCTCATCCTGAGAGGAGACCCGCGCTCAATAGTGGGCCATGATGGGTTGAGATGATGATGATCATCAGTTTAAATAAAACATCTTTCTCAGACTAAGTACTTATTTAAAATATGTACATAGTATTAGTTTAAGCTAAATTTAATGACAAATTATAAATTATACCTATTATTCAATTGTACTTTAAATCTTAAATTTTAAATTTATTTTATTTTCTTTTATTGTATTACATAATTTTGTGCTTTTATTGTATTGTATGTATGTATTTTGCCATATGACCCAAGAGGTTGAAATAAATGAATTATTATTATTATTATTCATACCATTATCCCTTCTTACTTACGAAATATGTAGGTCTGTGACATAAAATTAATAATTTGTTTGGATAAAGATGATATAGGATGGTGAGATTTTATTAAGAATGAGATAAACTGTGGAAATGCCAGATAAATAAAAATACATTTTATCTTCGCGTAAGCGAATGGTTAGTTTAATTTAATGGGATAATTACCATCAATGGTGATTTCATTTCCTGATCTTTCCACAGTGCCATTAAATTTCCCATGTGTGGAATCAAATTTAATTAGATAACATATATAATCAACGTCCACAGCAGGATCGTTTATAGCAGAAACCTGCAAATCAGCGCAAACATAGTAAGAGACTTATCATTTTTTACATTTTTCCCATTTTTCATAGCATAGAACAATATCAGTTACCTTTAAACATGGATTTTGAAAACACGTCCTAAATATTATACGACCAATTCGCCCGAAGCCATTGATTCCCACATTTAAAGCCATGATTATTATGCAATATTAGCCCAAGTAATCATTAATTTTATTTCATTTTAACTATCTCGCTCCTTTCTGCATAACATTTTGATTTAATTTACCCGCCAGCCGCCATAAGCAAGTTGTCCTCTATCTCGGAGTAATGATAAGCCTCTATGGTTGGCCTAGTATAGACTATAGACTAAAATAGTATCGCCATTTTCCGTTATAATTTTCTCTATGATAATCATCAAAATCTTTGCCATTGTAAAGTTTAATTTATAATACTGTTATAGAATTTTGTCGGTGATTTTTGTATATTTTGTCATCTTCGGACATTTTATTAGAAGTATCAAAAAGAATACCTTGAATTTATTTTATCTTTGGAGCGAATATGATATTTTTTGTTGAACTCTATACTTTCAAGCCGGAGGTTGCAGTTTAAATGCAAAGCAAATTATCCGTTCTAAATAAAAATAGGATTGATTACACAGGCAACTCTACTCCATTAGATTAATAGCCATAGTTGTGATTGGTAGATATGATTCATTCATTTAATTTGACATTTATTGAACCAATCGCTTTCGGGAATGAGTATTATTGATAATGAAGTTGTCCGCAAGTGCAATCCTATTGTCAGTTGGTGGAATGGGCGCGCATTATGCCTTACAACCTATTTATTAATCTTTTCTCTATGGTCTTCATTTTCAGTTGTCCTTCACTGGCTGACATTCGTGTTCTCAGTTTTGTACAGAGCGTACGTGTCTTGGTATTTCTAAGAACTCCTGTACAATTAGGTAAGTGATTTACAATATATTGTTATGTTATATTACATTTTGTTTCATAGTACTTAAAGTAGTGTAATTCATTTTGAACGGATATCCATCATGGAAACCAAGAATAATTCAATCAAATAACTCCACGTCCATGACAAGTAGGTACTTGCCGGGATGTTGCTTGACATATTTTAGTCGTAACGTAAAATAACAATTTTGTGTGGCAATTGCTCATCTGTTTTATATTGCCTGAACTTTAATATATTTTAGCAAACTAAATATGTTTCTAACACATTTAGATCGCAGTAGTAGTTATTTTACCCGTAATGCTATGTGACCTTTATTTGACCTCCGGTTACCGGTAGGTAACAATTCATTATGGAACCAACCCACGTTGAATAATATCCTGTCTATAGATTATTATTAGACACGTAATATTGTTAGATCTAATCTAATTACGAAGAATATTTTCTTTTCGCATGGTTTTAACCTTCACAGGAGTCGTGATAAACGACACGTAGGTAAAATTACAGTTTTGTTTGTTATGTAGGTATAAACAATCAGTGTTTGTTACATTACAAAAAATAAAAGAGTCCATTTTTTTTTTATAACATTTTTTAACATAAATTAACAGTAATTTATGTTGCTAGTAGTTGTGGTTAATTTATGTTGTGAAGTATTTTATGTTGCTGTTACCAGGGCGTCATAATCGCTTTAGCGACAAAGCCCTTTCAAATGATTAAAAAAAAAAAAGTGATAATTTCAAGGTCAATAAAGAACAACCGTTTGAATGTTATTGCAAAAAAAATATAAATTGAAAATAATTGAATGCAAAAATCTTGAATATTTGCAAATAAAACATTTTAATATTGTACCTGTTTAGGTTTTTCATGAAATAAAAGTCTTAATTTTAACGCATTGATACCGGAAAAATAACATTAAGAAGTAAATCAATAACGCCAATAAAATATAATAACGCCAATAATATTATTGTCATGATTATTGTGGCATATTTTTTAAAACTTGGACACAAAAATATCATGTAAATTTTTCATTTGGAATTTTGAATTTTGACCTACTTATTTGACTGACTTTCAAAATTAAAACTTTTGCATTGCACTGGTTATGTGATCCAGAATATCAACAATATTATTATATCTACTTTATTAAATCATTCTTAGACGGTTAATATTTCAATTATCAACAAAATAATCAATTCATTGAATTATCACGACGTCTCTTATTACCAGCATTGTACGTTTGTAAATCAGATTTAGATAGATATTTTAATTACCAAGCTGGCGCCCACCACCCCACGATATCGCGTTTTAATAATTATAAAAATGTTACTCTTTATTTAATTGCTTTAGGTGATGAATCGGTCTTTTAAGTTAATTTGAAGTTTTAATTTTAAAAAATCCATGCTCTTAGAAATGTCACTGGTTATACATATTTAGTAGATAATAGTAGTAGATAACCAGGGCAGTATAGGAATAAGTAACATTAATGATAATAATCGTTGGAAACTGGATGATTCACTAATTGTCTTTATTTTTTGTTATTGCAGCCAGCATCATGTCCAAAATCGGTATCAACGGATTTGGCCGCATCGGTCGTCTTGTGCTCCGTGCTTCAATTGAAAAGGGAGCCCAAGTCGTTGCCATCAACGACCCTTTCATCGGATTGGACTACATGGTCTACCTCTTCCAGTATGATTCCACACACGGACGTTTCAAGGGCACAGTAGAGGCCAAGGATGGTAGCCTTGTCGTGAACGGAAACAAGATTGCCGTCTTCTCTGAGAGGGATCCTAAAGCTATCCCATGGGGCTCGGCTGGCGCTGAATATGTCGTAGAATCTACTGGTGTCTTCACCACCACTGATAAGGCTTCAGCTCACTTGGAAGGTGGTGCCAAGAAAGTTATCATCTCTGCCCCCAGTGCGGACGCTCCTATGTTTGTCGTTGGCGTTAATCTCGAGGCGTATGACCCATCTTTCAAGGTCATTTCCAACGCTTCCTGCACCACAAACTGCCTCGCGCCCTTGGCCAAGGTCATCCATGATAACTTTGAGATTGTTGAGGGTCTGATGACCACCGTACACGCTACTACCGCTACCCAGAAGACCGTCGACGGACCCTCTGGTAAGCTCTGGCGTGATGGCCGTGGTGCCCAACAGAATATCATTCCAGCTTCAACTGGTGCAGCCAAGGCCGTAGGAAAAGTCATTCCAGCTCTAAATGGCAAGCTGACCGGTATGGCATTCCGTGTCCCAGTTGCGAACGTCTCCGTAGTCGATCTTACTGTTCGTCTTGGCAAGCCCGCGAGCTACGATGCTATCAAGCAAAAGGTTAAGGAAGCCGCTCAAGGCCCACTGAAAGGAATTCTTGGATATACCGAGGACCAGGTTGTATCCTCTGACTTCATCGGTGACTCGCACTCCTCCATCTTTGATGCTGCGGCTGGTATCTCTCTGAACGACAACTTCGTTAAACTCATCAGCTGGTACGACAACGAGTATGGTTACTCCAGCCGCGTCATTGACCTCATCAAATACATCCAGACTAAGGATTAATTTATTATGCCTTACGAAGCAATGAATGTATTGTCGAGATTATTGTCGCTTTTAATTTTAAGTTTTAAGTGTAGCTGTGTATTTATCTAAATTATGTTACTTTGAAAGTAGCAAAATTGTATGTGTATTTATGATTTGTTATTCTGAAGCTGTGTTTAAAGTATGCCACTGTTAATATCACCATTAAACAGTGATTAAAAATATTTTTTTAAGTTATTTAAAGTTCCCAGAATTTATTTTTTATTACCCCTTCAGGTGCCTAGTATGCTAAGGCACTACCTACATTATTATATTATATTGGTCGATACTTCGATCTAACGTTATTCACAAAGGTTTGAACGAAAGTTATGATCTCCCGGCTTCTTGTTCCGCAAGTGGATATTAACTTGCGGTACGGCTCTAAAAATAGAAGTATTTATGATCATCGCCGCAAAAAAGACATTAATTAGTCTAATGAATTTCAGGAAGTTATTGCTAGTACGAACAAATCCTTATAAATCTAACAGATACGTATTCGAATTCAATTAACGGACGATTCACACAACAGTGAAGTCACCGTTCCGTCACAGTACCGGCAAATCTTTCATACTAACAGCACTGACACTGAGAAGTGTCAGTGCTGACAATGCCGAGAATGTATGAAAAATTTGCCGGTACTGTGTCGGAACTGAGACTTCACTGATATGTCTGAATCGACCCTTAATCACTAAAGGTCTCGCAACAAAGGATATAATGCATCTTTGGTGGTACGACGAGGTACCTACTCGTACAAACTGATTAGAGAAAAATAATATTTCACGAATCCTACAAAAGAGAAAAGCAAAGCACATAAGCGCCACCACACTCTTCAAGTGCGGATAAGCAAACTTCACACAACTTTTGTTGAGTTTTTGTGAACTTTCCCGCGTGCAGGTTTCCTTACTACCTACTTAATAGGTTTTCCTTCATAGCGATGAATTTATGTTTTTACAGTGTGCTCTAACGTACAGCACACTGTAATGCTACGTTTACACGCTTGCTTGGCAAGCCTCGGCAACAAGCTTCCACAAACACAAGCGTGTGAACGGGGGTATTTGGCTTGGCTTGCGTGAGCTTGCAAGAGCTTGTTGCGATCCGGGTCATCCGGGCTATGTCGGTTTTTGTGAACAGATCAAAGGAAGCTTGCGGCAAGCGCTTGCGACGCGTTTACGCGCTGGCGCGTGTTTAGTGTCGCTCGCGAGCTCGCGCCGGACGGACGTATCAGAAGCACGAAGAAGTTATGGAATTCTCCAGATGGTTCAAACAAGAGCTCATTAAACTTATGTTCCATAAATTCTCTGTAACAAAAAATGTGGACTGATTATAAGAGTGACTGAGTAACGTACGTGATCACACACGTTCACCTTCATAATATACACATAGGTACACATATAATTATAATAAATATATACCAATATATGTAATTTTGAATTTGAGATTTTTGGCATTCACAGTGCTATTTTTTCTAGTACTTATATTATTTAGTATCCTCTATATATAATTAAAAATATGACCTTAAAAATATTCGAATTTAGTTACCTGTTACGGTTTCTATGGATCTTTAACATCCGTGATATATGTCTATCTCTTATGGATATCCCACAATAACATTTTTTGTCATTTACTTTTTACGACAAATAATGGCTAATTTTCGAAGCGATTTTAACCAATACAGCATTAATCCTTATCCAATTAAATAGCTTAAATACATTGTTGATTTAATATAGATCTATATGGTCCAGTACACAGATTTAAATGAATATTTTCGAAGATATTACAGATTTAAAATTGCGGGATGTAGCGAGGTAGTGTAGGTATCAATTTAGATATTCCAAAGATAGCAGGAAATCTTCATGGTATAGGGAAAGGGGAATTGTTTTACTCCAAATTTAACGCGTGCGGGCCACGGGCAGTAATGAATAAATCAAAACTACTGGATCGATTTTAATCATTTTTTCAGTGAGTGACATAGGCTATAGGCTATATAATTATGTTATACCCGTACGAAGCCAGAGCGGGCAGCTATGTTTTTATATGTATACAACGTTCACAGTTTTTCTGTAGTGTATTTAGTATCAGCATTGCACCCGTGCGATGTCTGCCATGCTTGCTTGTCCGGAGCACACTAACCCAATCGCAAGCGTGTAAATGGCGTCCAAGCGTTTGTAAAGGCTTGGAGCTTGTAGACGCTTGCCAAGCCGCGGCAAGCGTGTAAACGTAGCATAAGGTGTCTGGCACACGGCACCGCGCACCGCCGCGGTAAGCGGTGAAGCGGATTTGAAGTTGTTTGGGGTCTATGAAATCCGTTGATGCCTAACACACGTACACCGAATCACCGCGCGGTCGAGCGGTGCTCTCACCGCCACCGCCCCTCCGCGCTGACGTCTGCGCGGAAGGGCGGCGCCTCACACACGAGCCACCGTATAACCGCGCGGATCATCGTTGGTGCAGGACGTGTTACAATTTAATGAAGTCGGCTAAAAATGGAATTCGATGTCGATTTAGAATAACATGAATGCCCCATTAAAAGTTCTGCTTCGTAAAAATGGATAAACCCAATATCTTCTTTTTTCTTTCTACGTCATAAAAGCCTCAAACGCCGTCATCAAAACCGCGTTAGATCCATCCGCGCGTACAGGCGCATAAACCGCCTTACCGCGCGGACCACCGCTAGGAAATCCACTTTACCGCCACCGTCCTCCGCAGCGGTGCGCGGTGCCGTGTGCCAGACGCCTGAAAACATAAAGTAGGTAAGTGACCGAAAAGTCAGTGGGATGTGAACCCGGGCCCTCCGAATAAAAGGCCAACCACTAGGCTATTACCGATTTTGCATATAGGTACTTAAATGATACTAAATCATGTCTGTCTGTTTGTGCGGGCTAACCTCCGGAGCGGTTGAACGGATTTTTTAAAGACTCACTGGGAAATAGAGGAGGTTGTGGATAAACATGCATAGTTTAATCATATATACTTTAATAGTACATAACATATAGGTCTAATATAATAGGTACTTTTTATCCCAGAATTCCCGCAGAATAGGGCAATCCGTCCGTAGGCGAGTCCAATCACAGCACAGAGAGTACTTAAACCATACAGTCAATGCCCAGCGTACAGTGATTGCCAACACTAAGCAATAACACGTTTTTGGAAGCTTCTAAAGGAATTTTTCAACACACTTGCTCGTAAAGCTGATATTTTTTCTTTAGTCTTACGCCCGGAATGCGGTTTATTACACACTAGTGCGTTTTACTTTTCATTACCGCACTAGTGTTTTTCTTATTCCACTTTTTTTTAATATCCGTAAAGAGGTTGTTACCAAAAGATTTGTTATTTTGTAAATAAATAAACTTGTTGTACTTAGTCAAAATCTGATAAGATAAGATTATACTTCATCTAATTATCTTTTAAAGCATTTAAAAAATACAATATTTTAAATCCTTAATTACCGTAAATTCTTATTAGAAATACATAATTATTTAGTTTAATATATTTCGGAGGCACTAGTCAGGATGGTGGTATATGTGTTAGAATAATAAAATATGGTCATTACTCTATGTACCTAATTTAGTCTATGTAGTTGCTCTGCGAATAACCTACTCTGTACTATGTAAGAATGTAAGAAAAAGAAGATGTCGGATTTGTGGTGTTCTAAGTTTGTTGAATTAAACTAATAGAAGAGAAACAAGTGTTTTAATTAAAGTGAGTTGCGTGGGGGCCTAACAGCCTAAATATCAAACTATGGTGTAATATAAATTCTCACATCCACGGACCTCTGCTGTGATCTGAGTGATCGGTTTTGTTTTCGTGCTGTTGGATTGGAATTTGGAAGATATGAGTCAAAAATGGACGCCACGACCTAGAACCTTCGTCGCTGAGAAACAAAAAGGTTTTTATGTTTGAATTCATACCGAAAGTGTTGTATTAAACAAATATTAAAAATGTCAAGTATAGAGGTATATCCGCAGCTTTGTGAAAAGAGTAAGTTTAGCAATTGGAAGTTTAGGTTAAACATTTTATTTGAAGAAAAAGGTATTGATTACTTATTAAAAGGAAAGAACGAAGATAATTTGAAAAAAGAGAATTATAAAAAAGATGATGCTAAAGGAAGATTGATAATTATAAATTGTTTAAATGATAAATTCTTGGAAGTAGTAAAGCCGGCGGCCAGTGCATTAGAAATGTTGAGACTATTAAGTGCAGTATTTGAAAGAAAAAGCACATTTAACAAAGTATTACTCAAAAAGAAACTCATTACTTTGAAACATCAATTCTCAAATAAACTTCAGGATCATTTAATTACCTTTGAAAATATAATAAATGAATTAGAAGGTGGAGGTGCAAAGATAGAGGAGTTAGATAAGGTGGAGCACTTGTTTATAACACTACCAAAGGAGTATGATACCATAATAAATACATTGGAATCCCTCGACAAGGACTTAAATTTTGAGTTTGTAAAGAGTAGATTACTGGATTTGGAAAACAAATTAAAAGAAAATAGTATCGAGGAGAAAAGTGAAAATATGTTTATTTCAAACTCAACCATTATATGCTTTAAATGTAAACGTAGAGGACACAAATCATTTCAGTGTGATTTAAATAATAATATGAATAACAATGATATGAAGCAAGGAACCGTTCATAATAATAGTGAAAGTAATAGGGGAAGAGTACCCAACAATAATTTCTCTAATAGAGGATACAGTAACAATTATAATAGAGGAAGAGGTTATAATAGTCAAATTAAACAAGGAAGAGGTTACAATAACAATTATATGAATCGTGGTCATAGATATAATAATAACTACATGCATCAAGTAACAGGTTACAATAATAATTATATGAACAGAGGAAGAGGTCATCACCATAATTTTTCTAGACAAGCAGACACCATAGAAGAATCTAATGTGCAGGAAGAAAATAAAAGCGCATTTGTTGCATTAACGTTGGAAAAGGAATACAAAGATAGAAATGACATCTTATTTATAATAGACTCTGGGGCAACGCATCATTTTATACAAGAAAAATATGAGAAGTACATGTATGACATACAATTGCTAGATGAGCCGATGAAGATTAAAATAGCCAATGGTCAATTTTTAATTGCTAACAAAAAAGGGAAATTAGAAGGAATTTACATGAATAAAATTATTGTTATCGATGGAATAATAGTACCAGAAATTTCACATAATTTGATATCAGTGTCTAAATTAATGGAAAAGGGTATGAAAATAATAATTAAAGAAAAACAAATGAAAATATATACCAATGATACATATAATAATACACACTATATTTATAAAGAAGGAAAACTATTTACTATGAGGATGCTAATCAAACAAAATGCACAGTGTAATCAGGCTATAGACAAAAATGACATTTGGCATAAAAGACTTGGACACTTAAATAGAAAAAGCCTACAGATAATGGACTTACCTTTTAGTGATAAAATGTGTAATGAATGCATGATGAACAAGAGTACCAGAAAACCATTTTATCCTGTAACAAAACCTCAATCACATGCTATAGGCGATCTAATTCACTCTGATATAGCAGGTCCAATGCAAACTACTACCAATGAAGGAGAACGATATTATCAAACTATCATCGATGACTACTCACATTTTACAGTTACATATTTATTGAAAAATAAATCAGAAGCAGCACAAAATTTAATCGATTATATAAAAATGATAAAAACTGAAAAAGGAAGAAGAATAAAGAAAATAAGATGTGATAATGGAGGAGAGTACAGTTCAGACTATTTAAAAGATTTTTGTCAAAATAAGGGAATACAAATTGAATATAGTTTACCATATAGCCCGCAGATGAATGGAAAATCTGAAAGGATGAATCGCACAATATTAGACAAAGCAAGGACAATGATGAGTGAGTCTAACTTGCCCAAACACTTATGGGGGCAAGCAGTTTTGACAGCTACATTCTTAATTAACCGTTCACCATCAAAAGCAATATTTAATGATATACCTGCAATATGATTTGAACGAGATATGAAATTGGATAATATAAAAATATTTGGCTGCAAAGCTTGGGCAGTAATTTTACCTAGAGCAAATAAATTTGAAAACAGAGCTGTAGCAACAAGAATGATTGGATATGCGAAAAATGGATGGAAACTTTGGATTCCAGAAACTGACAAAATCATAGTGTCAAGAGATGTCACCTTTGATGAAACAGATATTAAATATACTAAGGAAGTAAATAAAAAAGAAGAGGAAAATAGAATGACATATAAAATTGTGAGAAATGAAGAAGATCCAGATGTACAGTATGATAATTCACAAAAAACAATACCAGAGCAAAATGAAACAGATACAGAAGAGCCAGTGACAACTACTAGAAGTGGGAGACAAATCAAAGTCCCAGACCATCTTAATGACTATCATCTTAATTTTCAGGCATATTGTTTTTTCAGCGAAGATGACCCAGTTACATATGAAGAAGCTATAGAAAAGGGTTGGTCATCATCAATTAATATGGAACTAGAAGCATTGAAAAGAATGAATACATGGAGAGAAACTAAATTACCAAATGGCAAACAACCAATTGAAGCTAAGTGGATATTTAAAACTAAAGAAAGTGGGATAAAAAAGGCAAGATTAGTTGCAAAAGGGTTTCAGATGAAAGATAATGATGAATTTGGAAACAATAACTATACACCAGTAGCAAGAACGTCTACAGTGAGATTTACCCTAGCACAAGCAGTACAAAATTCATGGCCAATAAGACAATTAGATGTGCCAACAGCATACTTAAATGGAATATTAGAATCAGAGGTATACTTAAGACCACCGGAAGGAGTAAAAGTTACAGATGGAAATGTTTTAAAGCTGAATAGAGGATTATACGGACTGAGAGAAAGTGGAAAATGTTGGAACAAGAGATTTAATAATTATCTAGAAGAAAAAGGGTTTGAAAGATCGAGAAATGATTTTTGTTTATATAAAAATGGCATGAAAAACATTTGGCTAGTACTCTATGTAGATGATATATTAATTACCGGTGACAAAAATAATTCTTTAGAAATTATAAGAGATTTGAAACAGGAGTTTAAGGCAAAAGATATGGGAGAAGTAGAATCGTTCTTAGGAATGGAAATAACAAGGACAATCGACACACTAAAAATCACACAGACTAGACAGATAGATAAAATGCTTAAAAAATTTGGAATGGAACATTGCAATGCTACAGAAACACCTATGACAAAAGGCTATCAAGTAAATAAAGAAGATGAAATTATACAAGACATACCTTTTCGACAATTGATTGGAGGACTTATGTTCATATCTACAACTTCCCGACCTGATATATCTTATGCAACATCTTTTCTATCGCAATATTTAGAAAAACCCACTAAAGACTTATGGAAACAAGGAAAAAGAATACTACGTTATTTAAAAGGTACCAGGACACATGGACTAATATATTATAAAAATAATGATAGAGGTATTGAAACATATTCAGATGCAGACTGGGCTGGAAATAAAGATGACAGGAAGAGTGTAAGTGGATCAGTAACAATGTACAATGGAAACATTATATCATGGCTATCAAGAAAACAAAATTGTGTTGCGCTATCGACTGCTGAGGCTGAATACATAGCTGCCACAGTGAGTGTGTGTGACTTAATCAATGTGAAAGGACTGTTTATGAACTTTAATAGTGTACAAAACAGTGATGTGCAAAGTGTTTTATATATGGACAATATAGGAGCTATAGAACTATCTAAATCTTATGAAAACAGTAAACGTGCAAAACATATTGACATTAAACTACATTTTATAAAAGACCTGTATAACAAGGGAGAATTTGAGATAAAATATGTATCATCAAAAGATAATTATGCAGATTTATTTACTAAAAGTTTAACTAAGGAACATTTCATATGTTTGCGTTCAGCACTAAGTATAAACTAAATGGCATTTGTCAAATTGAGTTGAATTGTAATGTAATACATACAGATTTTAATATGTGGAAAGTAATATTGTTGTGTAACTCCGTTTAAATTTAAAATTGAGTCATTGTGTATGTGTGTACTAATAATAATTATGTATACTTGTTCAGAATTACTTATAAAAGTTTTGTTGTTTCAACTTAAGATATTGTTTGTAAAACTTTTTGGCATAATGATAACTTTAGTTTTTGTGTGTTTTGTAATTTAGAATACGACGTCACGATTTTCACTAATTTTATTGCCTAAAATTATTAAAAAATCGAGGGAGAATGTTAGAATAATAAAATATGGTCATTACTCTATGTACCTAATTTAGTCTATGTAGTTGCTCTGCGAATAACCTACTCTGTACTATGTAAGAATGTAAGAAAAAGAAGATGTCGGATTTGTGGTGTTCTAAGTTTGTTGAATTAAACTAATAGAAGAGAAACAAGTGTTTTAATTAAAGTGAGTTGCGTGGGGGCCTAACAGCCTAAATATCAAACTATGGTGTAATATAAATTCTCACAATATGCTCCGATCATCAGGTTGCAAGGTGTAAAATAAAACACAGTAGGCGTTCAATACGTGTCTTCATGATTTAAATTAGGTTACAGGTTACACAGCTTAACTTAATTTGATTAAAGCTTTTAGGTTATGTTAAAACGTGATACGACTGAAATACACTTAGAGAAACGTTATGCCGTCGGGCATAGGTACGACGCAGTATAGGATTTTATTACAAAGTACACTAGTTAACTTAATGCGACCGTTCCGCTCGACGTCTGCTCGAGAAGTCCCCGCTCTTCGTAGCCGACTCCACAGGTGCCCTCTGTTGGGTTCCCCCTCCGATATCCCATCGAGACACGTTTACAATTCGTACAGTGTTGCCATTTAAATTACATTTCCGGATTTACGTTTTATTCAAAGTTTAATGATTTATTTAGTTTGATTTTAATCTAATTTTATTTCCGTCTCCGACATATATGTATTGTGGCTGAATGTTCGGTGCCTTGGACTTAACCTGCGCGCGCATAGTTATTCAACCAAAGATACGGCGCGCGAAAAAATAAACCGCGCCATTTTGTGCAAACATTTGTTCTTTTATAATTTGCTGATTTGTGATTGAAAAATGTCGATACCTAATTGTTTTTTCCTCGCAAGTGTGTTGAAAAACGTCGTATGATACGCGTGTGCTTTGTTCATTACAGTCTTGGCTCTATTACAGCCCTCGCCTTGCGGCTCGGGCTCAATACCGCCTCGACTGTAATGACCAACTTCGCACACTTGTATCATAATGTACTAAAACCTAATTAATTGCGATAGATATCACTATTAGACATGTGGTGGCATTTTAAATTGAAATAACTGGCAACATTTTTCTTTTTAAAGTGTCCAGGCCGATTTTAGTGAAACAAGTGTGAGGCTTACAAAAAAAGTAAGTTTCTTGTGTTTTTTCTTAAGAACAGGGTATCAAAATTTACAATATTTACTGGCTCTTCAGGCTCTTCTCTTACTTATGTATTTTGTGATTAATTTAAAAGTTTGATAGAGAAATTCTAGTGTCTATTTACGTATCGTTTTTACAATAACTTCTTTTGTTAAGTTTAAAAAAAGGGGTGGGCAATCACTACATTGATTTTTTAATAATTTTAGTCATTGCCATATCATTATATAGTTATTGTCATTTGCAATTAATACAGCTATTGCCCGGTCAATATTTGTATATTTTTGAGTTTTTATTTCTGAATTGAAAATAAAACGTTTCTTTCAAAATGCAAAAAGCACCTAAATTACAATACACACAAGAAAATCTCGAAAAAGCTATTGTTGAAGTTCAGAACAATGAACAGAAGTTGTTAGATCGCCAAATAGCTTACAAATATGGTGTTTCGAGCTCAACTCTTATGTTTTTTAACGTAACCCAGGTCGAACGAACGAACGCTGCCTTCCATCGCTGCCGCGCCTTTTGCGCGGACTGAGGCGAGGGATTTTCGGATCTGAAGGATCTCCTTTTTACCCGTACATAAACTCAGGAGAACTAGTGTCTCCCGGTGGAGGAGCAGGCCCGCTGTTGAGCGGGTCCTGTCAGTCCCGTGTGCAAAGCCAGGTCGCAGTCAGTTAGTCGCCCCGGTCACCCCCAGATGGTCGGGGGACGCTCCTTACTCTAAGAGCTCCCGCGGAAGCGGGTAGCCCTCAGGAGGACGAGCGTGTAGGGGCGCGATTCCCCTGAGCGACTCATGTGGTCCGTTATCGGCTTGGTCGAACATCGACTTCGCCAAACGGACCACATAATCCGCGACCGTCGGAACTTGTAGGTCACGCGCCACCACGTCGTTCCTGACGTAGCGTCCAGCGCCCACGATAGCTCGCAGAGCCAGGTTCTGCTGCTGCTGCAGGCGCTTGCGCTGCCACCCACTAGCCAATGCGTACCACGCAGGTGCTGCATAGGTCAGCCGTGATCGGACGTATTGGTAGTAAACCGTCCGTTTAGTACGTACTGGTAACCGGGATGTAAACACCGGTCGGAGAATAGCGCGTGCGGCCCTCACGTTTTGGACCACTTGGTCAACGTGGCGGACCATCCGCAACGCGCTATCGATGTTACATCCCAGGTATTTTACGGTGGTTTGCCACTCCAACGTCCGATCACGGAGACGAAGCGGCGGTGGAAGTTTGCGGGCTCTGGTGAACAGAATGGGACCGTCTTCCCGACATTGACGGCTATTCTCCATCAGTCTGTCCAACCAGTGTGGCAGCAAGACGAGCAAGCGCTGCATGCGGGAAGCAGCCAGCTCTGCACTACGGGATGAGTAACCCAGGTCACAAGACTAGCCTGAGTCCATCGCCTATCTCAAGACCAAATGAAGAAGCTCTTCTTGAAGACTGTGTTATAAAGATTTCCGAAGAATAAAGAAAATATTTTAGGTAGCGTACTTAAGTTTCTTGTGGAGAATCCACGACCTAATCCGTTTACGAATAACAGGCCTGGTAGTGGGTGGTGGAAGGCTTTTTTAAAAGACACCCTAAATTAATTTTAGAGTTGATTAACTGGTGACTGTAAGGTGGACAATAACTGTATGTGTTAAATGGTAATTACTGTGTCAACTGGACAAAGTTTATTTTTGTTTAGTTTTTTGTTGCTATATTTTCACAGATTTTAAAATTAGTGCCTGATGTTCCTTTAGGAGATTTATTGAAGTTACATAAATAATAATTTTAAGTCAATTTATTTCTTTATAAAGGTACCAATAAGAAAAAATTGTCGATCACTCCCTTAACCGGGCAATAACTATAATATGGTTTACCCGATATAGGTAGAAACCATTGCAAACACTTAAATCGATGCTTATGAACTCGGCATCATTACATCTTGGCATCGATATTTAGTCAATTTAGATTTAATTGCGATATTGATACTATCACAATAAAATATAGCAACATTATCTTTTTATACAAACACAGGCATTTAAACAGAAGAAGCACCAGACAGTCAGTTTAGTCCACGGCACGGCCAGTAGGTAAATATGATAGGTAAAACTCAGTTGTTATTGGCCACTATTAAGTATTCAGTTATTGGCCACTTAAAATTTTAGTGCACATTATTAAGAAAAATAATTAATACGACTAAATAACTACGGGATTCTGTAAAGTTCTTAAAGGGAAGCGTTAACTATCATGCAATTCTTTTTAAAAAAATTTGAAATTTCATGTGGACAATAACTTAAAAGTGGCCAACCAATTACTTCTGAGTTTATCCTAATTTTTATTGTAATACATTTTATTACACCGTGATATACTATAGTTGGGCCATTTTAATAGGTCACATTTGACAGTTCGTCAAAATTTTCCAAAGTAACCTTGTAAGGGAGGCACCCCATAGTATCTAATACATTCCATACTAGATATTGTTAAACTCTTTAACACTTAAAAGTAAGGAACTGACGTCGTTACAAAGTTACGTCAGTGAACTCTTTTTCTTTTTAAATATCAGGGATGGTACCGAAAGAAACAGATGAGTAGATAAGTTGAATTCGAGAAGTCGAACTAATCGTCAAAAAGTATTTCACGATTACAAAATAAAATGTATTTTAATACAAACAAAATTAATTTTATTACATTTTAGGGCAAAAAATATGTAATTATTCATTTATATAATAACGTCTGGCTCAAAAGTCAGTATTTAGAAACGTGAAATGTTACAAAAAAATCATGATTTCATTTCGCGCCATTATTTGACGCATTATTTTTGTCATTTTTTTTAGTCGTTGTGTGAACTGTGCGCTTATTAATACTTTTTATAAAAATCGCATTCAATTTACAGATGTTTGAAGTCCTTATCGATTTATTCAATTTAATCGATGTTTTTCAGCAGGTTATCCTCACTATGAAGCAAAGACAAACAGTTGTCAAATGTGGCCTATTAAAATGACCCTACTTTATCTGTCTGTGATATATATCTATGTGTCTGTGATATACTATATAGTCTGTGGTTAAATGGCTGCTAGCACGTCCTGCACGTCGGGCAGCTGTCAATGACATATTCGTTTGCTTCGTGTAAATTTTGTGATGTTAAAATTTCAAATCCGTCTGTTTATCAATGAATATGGTTTTTATTAACAGATAATGATTGTACATGTTTTTTGTGTACTCTGCCATAAACAGTTCTAGTGTTTAGGTGAAATTAATTTGTGAATTGTGGTTATAATGGAGGATCTCAATTTGACAGAAACCGAAATGAGATATTTCGGTGATTTGTTTTTATGTTGTGACGAAGAATCCAACGGGAAAATACCAATTTTAAAAGCAACAGAGCTATTTAGGTCATCGAATATATCGAACGAGATTTTACGTCTGGTAATAATCTAAACAATTGTTGAATAACAATGGTTTGTTTGAGACCGATTCATTAAGGTATTTAATTATGTTACAGATCATGGATATAAGCGTGGCTCCTAGTAATTGTGCGACACTGAATCATATGAATAGGAAACAGTTCTATTCGGCGCTTAAATTAATTGCTGCTCATCAAACAAACAATAATATGGCTCTGAAACCTGAGTTACTAAGCACTCCCTTAGATCTTCCACTGCCAAGATTTACATGGACTTTAAATTCTGATTCTAATATTGATTTGATTCAGTTATCAAATTCTCCAAAGGAACAGCATATGTCTAAGAGGGAACGCAACTTTGCGGGAAGTCTTGGTGCTTATGAACCAATGAGGGTCTCATCCAACTTATCTGATAGTGACATGCCTCCGACAATGTCCCACGATGCTACCGAAGCACTAAGTACAGATTCAGAAATGGAATCTGAGACTGCATCTCAAAGATCAGGATCTTGTGGTGTAAGTAAAGTTTTTTTTATTGATATGATATTGAGTTAAGAGCATAGTAATTTTTTTAACATTACTGTAATATTACATGTGATTGAATCCAAATTTAGCACATTCTAATTTTTTACAATTAAAAACAACATGATTAAAAAGTTGCATGATTATAGAATGAGAGATATTAATGATATTTGTGATATAAATAGATCAAATGCTAGTTATCTATTACCCGATCATTACTTGTGTAAAAATATTTTGAAGGTATTCCTTGTTAAGAAGCTGGTTGAATGACTAATCAAATATCAATGCTGCTCTTATCTTTACGTCTTATCTCAACAATGTAAGGCTGTCTTAAAGTTAAATAGAACAAAATTAATGTTGTTTTTACATTCAAGACACTATCGCTTGTCATGTCATGCCAGATGTAGTTAAATACTGAGATTGATTGTATTTTTTATTATATTTTTTAGTGCATCTGAGCTCATTGCCACTATTATTTTTAATGTAGTTCTAAGTTTATGTTATAATGATTGCTCAATTTTTATACATATTGCATGGCAATAACATCTGTCCTAGTTGAGAATAAGCCCAGACCCTTGCTTTGCAGGCATAATCATAACAATTAATTTGTATCATATTAAACATCATACTTTAGAAAGTATATTTATACCAATTCTATTCCAACATCATTATAATAACTGATATCATCCGTCATCAATGTGATCATGATTTTAATAAATGGGGATAAATGGATTGTTCTCACATTTTGCATATGATACACATATTCCAAAAGTTACTGTCACATGTAACAGTATTGATATGTTATCAATTTAACACCAATATTTTTAGTTTAACATTGGATTTGATAAAAACATGACCTTCCCCTAATTGCTGTGCTCTTTGTGTTTGTCATTAAAATGTATGTATGTGTCTTATTTAACATTGTATTGTTTGAATAAGGTTGTATGTTGATAGTATACAAACATATATTATAAACTATAAGGCACTTCTCACACAACGCTATTCATGAGATATGCGACTGCAACGCTACCCAAAATTAGTATGTATTTGACACTATGTACTGACAGGACGATGCATCTTCTGTCAGTTAAGTGTCAAATACATACTAATTTTGGGTAGCGTTGCAGTCGCGTAACTCATGAATACCATAATGTGAGCTGTGAAAAACTGCTATGCACTCATAGCTCCACACAAGAATTCTCTTTGTCGTGGGTGCCATCGATAACACACAAGATAAGGACACACCCAGTCCGGGAACAAGAATATAAACTCATCATTTATTTACATTCCCGCCTCTCTTTTAAACAACCCCAGGACACTTGAAACGGCGAACCGGTGTGTTAACCATTGCGCTATTCTGGTCTTCGTATAATAATCTTAATATATAAAACGCAAAGGTGACTGACTGATCTATCAACGCACAGCCAGAACTACTCTACCGATCGGGCTTAAATTTGGCAAGCAGATAGTCACTATGATGTAGGCGGGTGGAAGCGGAGGAAGTTTTTTACATAATATATTATGCTATAATCCCTATTGTCATATACAGCGAAGAGTGAAGACGGGATCCCCGTGGAGCACGGCGAGCGAGAGCCCCACGCCGACCAACAGCGTGGCGGAGCGCGTGCACCCCGTGTGGGAGCACAGCGCCACCGGTCGCGGCGTGTGGCCCGCCAATACCGCCGAGGAGCATACTAGGCTGTTGGGTGAGTGTTGCCACATTTGTACACTAGAGAACCACCAGCGAGAGCCCCACGCCGACCAACAGCGTGGCGGAGCGCGTGCACCCCGTGTGGAAGCACAGCGCCACCGGTCGCGGCGTGTGGCACGCCAACACCGCCGAGGAACATACTAGGCTATTGGGTGGCTCGCGGCGCTTCGGGACCCGTAGGTAGCCGCGTAGATCCCGCTCCGCTAGGTATCTCGGGATGATATAAAGTAGCCTATGTGTTTTACTGGGACATAAGCCATATTGCCAAGTTTTTGTCAAAATCTGTTCAGTAGTTGCGACGTGATTGAGTAACAAACATCAATTCTCACAAACTTTCGCATTTGTAATATTAGTAGGATTTTAAAGTTCAATTAAATGTCTCTCGCTATAACGGTGAAGAAAAACATCGTAAGGAAACCTGCATGCCAGAGAGTTCGCAAAATACAAAGGTGTGTGAAGTCCGCCAATCTGCACTTGACAAGCGTGGTGGACTATAGCCTTAGGGTGCGGTTCCACTGAGGCGGAGCGGAGCTGTGCGCGATTCACCAATCACATGGCTTGAAAACCACGCGACGCACAATGAGATGTGGATTTCAAGCCATGTGATTGGTGAATCTCGCACAGCTCCGCTCCGCTCCGCCTCAGTGGAACCGCACCCTTAACCTTCTAATTCTAATTCTGAGAAGAGATCCGTGCCCAGCAGTAGGACAGTTTATGACGCCCATGAAACCCGTAACACAGACAATCCGTGGGTGCGTCATTTTATTCAATTTGATTCTACTTCCATAACAAGACAGTAATTATCCTAAATTAGGTAACTGTAGTGTTAACAATGAGAATTGCGCTAATTTTGGTGTGGTGTGGTGTTCGTAATTCGATCGCCAAACATCGATCGCATGTTATTTTTATCGGTTATTGACGCATGCTTTTAGAGTTATGTAACAAATAATTGCGTAGACATATTTTGATCACAACTCATAACTGTTCCTCTGTAAGCTATAATAATATGTCATATCTGATAGCTGCGGAGAATTGTGGTGAACTTTCAAGATGCTTCACGATGTGAAATTCACCTATAGCTTTAATCAAGTACAATCGAATACATACAGACGCCCTCAGCCTCACCATCGGGCCTCTCGCCGCTAGCGATATGGGTTGCATACGGGTTTCGTTTTACTCCCAGGCGAAACATACTCCCTAGAAACACTTCTTCCAACAAAAGGATAGCGTGAAGAGCAGAGCGTGCCACATTCAAAATAGCCGTGCCCATTGTTGCCAGCGAGCGAAAAACGATAATGAAAATGATCAAAACTCTTTCTTACTGGAAACTAGCTGGCCCGGCAGACGTCGTTCTGCAACATAACATGTCCGCCCGTAACTTCGCCCGCGCTGCTAACTACTTCTAACGACTATATCTCAAAAACTACCCATCTGATTGATATACTGTAAAAGGCAACTTTGATCTGCATTAAATGCCTAAGCTAACTAACATATTCATTTGGATAAGGATTAATACTGAACTACAGAAAATAGCTTTGAAAATACCGTGATGTTTTGATTTGATTGAAATTTGAATTAAATTTTTTTATCATAAAAGTGGTTATTGTGAGTCAACCGTAGAACCATGCTATCGCGGACTTTTTTGTAGCATTTTTATAGATCTTGAATTCGCTAGTACATTACTCAACTATGTTTGTGCTAGTTTACGCGGCGTTCGCGTGGAAAGCTCCCAGTGGGCGAAACCTCATCCACATATTTCGCCGAATTTCTACTAATTTACATAAAAGTATAATAAATTATATATCTAAACCTGCCTTAAGAATGACTCTTTCTATTGTTAAAAACCGTATAAAAATCTGTTTTGTAGTTTTCGAGTTTATCGCGGTCAGACAGACAGCCAGATAGACAGACAGACAGACAGAAAGACAGAAAACACGACTTCTTTTTATAATATGTGTAAGGATTGAAACCTATTTTGAGTAGCTAAATTCCGCTCCGCTGGACTCATCACTCTTGGAAATGAGGCTCGTTATTGGACTCTTGGGACTATAACTTCTTAAGTTCCTAAACATTGTAGAGAATAGGATTACTGTCTATCAACCACATTTGGATGATCTCTAACCGAAAGTACCGTACGCTATACCCTCGTCCATCATACGTCATAATGAAAAGAACCCTTCACAGCCTGTGAAAGTTGAACAATATATCCAATGATTTAAACGTTATATCCCCAGGCACGGAGGAGGAGTCGTCGGACAGGCACTCCTCAGAGGAAGAGGGCGAGGGCGACGACGTGTTCGCGATCAGCGAGGCGCAGGCGCTGCACTACGCGGCGCAGTTCGCGCAGCTGCGGCCCGAGCGAGGCCTGCTCTCTGGACAGACCGCCAGGTGAGAATCAGCTCCAAATCCTCTTCACACCTCTCAGCTCCTTCTAAATCACGAGGTGGCTGCTGATTGGGTCTTAGTCATTGTCACGTAACCCGGAAATGAGACACGGAGAAATTCGGATTCTTAAATTTAGTTTCTCCAAAATTATTCTTACATCTATTTATCTCCATAGTAGGTAGTGAATACTTACCATTAAGTTGCTGTTACTCGTTTGCTCTGATGTTACAAAATACATAGGTTTGAGAAAGTATATTTTGTCGTCATTCGAACTCTCTAATTAGACACTCCAGAATAACACCAACCTGCAATGATGTTATAACTAGTTTGGAATAAGTGTCCATTTGATAAATACTGTTTAGTAATAATGTAAGTTTTTTAAAGTTGATAAACTTACAAAAGATATGAGTAAGATGTCTTGTATCTATTTTCCAGAATGTTTTTCGAAAAGTCGCGCCTCTCAGTGCCGGATCTCCGCAAGATCTGGCAACTGTCGGACATCACCAAAGACGGTATGTTAACGCTGGAGGAGTTCAGCATAGCGATGCACCTCATCGTGCTGCGGCGGAAGAACATCCCCGTGCCCGACGCGCTGCCCGCCTGCCTCGTGCCCAAGGTGGACTCGCACTTCTCCCAGCAAGCCGTCACCACCGCGCTCGTCGACCTCGGCTCCGACATGTTCAGCTCGGGGACCTCGGCCGACTTCAACTTCGCCCCCAAGCCCGAGCCCATCGAACCCAAGGCCAAGAAGCCCGAGGACCAACCGCCCTCCCTCACTCCGCCGAAGCCTGAGCAAGTCAATAACAAGGAGTGGACCAAATTCGTCGACTCGCCCACCTCCAGCGTGTCGAGCCCCGGCCCGAAGCCGGTCAACTTCGACTTCCACAAGTCGGCGCTCGAGCGGGACCCGAAAATATTCCACCCGGTGGCGCTGCGGGTGACGCCCGACGCGAACTCGCTGCCGCTGGACGGGGAGCTGCGGTCGAGCACGTCCCCGCGCCGGGACGACTTCGCGCACGCGTTCGAGCTCGCCAGCCCCAAGCGCCTGAACTCGCAGATCTCCGAGCCGCCCAACGGGACGTCCATCCAGCAAGAGATCAAGTCCATCCAGCGGCCGCAGCCGAAGAAGCCGGTCAAAAGCGTCGGGGTGCTGCCCCCGCCCCCGACTAGGGAGTCCTCGGTGCACCCGGAGGACGGGCCCCAGTCTCTGCAGTATGCGCCGAAGAAGGAGCCGCCGCCCCCGCCACCGCCGCGCCCGTTGCGGAACCACACGCGCTCGAGCTCGCTCGACCTTAACCGGTTCAAGGGGGCGCCGGCGCCGCCGCCGCAGCCCCCGCCGCGGATGTCGCCGTCCGCGACGTCGCCGCCGACGCGCCGGCTGGTGAACCAGCGCAGCGAAGGCGAGCCCGCGTTCCCGCCGGACGCGTTCGCGGGCCGCGAGTACGAGGGGGAGGGCTTCGGGTACAATAGGGACGACGGGCCGAAGATGCACGGCGCGTTCGAGGTGTACCGCAAGCCGTCGCGGGAGTCGTCGTGCGAGACGGAGCCCGATGTAAAGGCCTTGCAGGAGCAGAACGCAGTGCTCCACCGTGTGTGCCGCGCGCTCGGCGCAGAACTCGCTGATGTCCAACGTGAGCGGGAGACCCTGCGCGTTAGACTCGACGCGCACCCCACTCCGCTTTAATCACGGAATCGTCTTGGAGAGTGGTACAATTTTATACCTTTCCACTACACTAACTTTTGCTGCTGTGCTGGTTAATTTCAACGACGGCTCTGTCACGACACGAGTATAATAACTTAAGGCTTGGAAGACTAACGGTAGTCAGGTTGGGTCTCGGCGGAGGTGAAGTTGGGTATATTGCGCCTAAATCGATAATGATCTTTCAGTTGCCTCGTGTTTTGCTTGTCACTTTTATACCAAAAAGTCCTAGTGCAAGTGTCGACGTGTAATTATATCCAACCTAAACAGGTTCAATTTCAATCTAAGTATGACCAGTGAATAAAATGTCGAATGAAATAAGTATGAGGGTGACAGCGGTAATAATGCTACGATTTAGTATAACGCGACCACGCCTTGGCCTCGCTTTAGCTCCTCTTATACTTTCAATATTTATTAGACTATCCAGCATGTCTATGTCAGCTATTGGTATAAATGTCTGAGCAATGTAAGCATTGATGTGGAGACCCAACAGTTTTTGATTAATTTGACATTAATGGTGGTATAAGTAGGTCTAGTTAACAAAAAAATCTGTATGTTGATACTGCATCGGAAGGGTACTTGACATTACAAAGAAATTGTTATTGATTTGACATGAAGTTTTTCAAAAACGTGTAAAAATAAACCGGCGTCCCATTCCACTTCACTAGAACCTTCAGTACCAATAACCGTGCTGATCTGACCATGAGGAAAGTATCAGTTCTTTAAGCTATAAAAATTTCGAGGCAGCTAGGCATTTGGCTATAGAACTTTCCAAACTCCTACGCCTACAGCCATTACACTTGTGCCGTCATAAAATGAAAACCGAAATCCTTATGTTTATCGTACTAAATATGTACCAATATCGTCAATTTGTCATTATGTCCCGTTTAGATACTCGGCGAGAATAGGCGTATCCGCGTGGGTACAACTATACTTATAAACGGCCTATTCATGCATATCTATATTGGTTATGCGTATTCGATCGCTCTCGGCTCGGTCTCTGTATTTTGGCGCAGATCGTTCGTCTGTATTCGTGCGAGAGTTTCTATAATCGTCGTTGACGTTGTTCATTTAATTCGTGAACTTTTCATGAGATGATTTTCTCTAATTACATATTTACAATTGCTTCTGTTTGTCGACATACAAAAGAAAGACAAACCTCTACTAGTCTATATTGACAGTGTATAAGGAGCTCGTTTACAATTTACAACAGAGAGCTAGTCTTGGCGACTGGTGCGATTCATGTATCTTGTGCCTAAGTTATTCGTCATTGCATATTTGATTTATGTAATCTCATCAAAACATTCGTATAATTATGTCGTGTATCGTGGATATATAGGATATCTAATATATTTCTGTTGAAAATCACGTCTCATTGTGCCTCGCGTGGATTTCAAGCCATGTGATTGGTGAATCGCGCACAGCTCCGCTCCGCTCCGCCTCAGTGGAACCGCACCCTTAAATGACTTCCCAGTGTAAAGTTTGAAGTCCTGTCTGCATAGAGGCTATAATTTTTAAAATTGTTTTAAAAAGTCTTCAGTAGACGATTTCAATGTCTAATTGGTCACAATTTTTATTTAGGATATTAAATTGAAACTACGCAATTATATTTATATATAGTTTATACCCGCGATGAACATTTCCAGAATTCTAACAGTCTTGAAGACTAATAAGTAAGTTTAAGTAAATATAAGGCAAAGCTTATTCGTGCTCTAAGCAGAGACAATATTGATTTTTAATAAAATGTAGTGTTATTACCATAGCGAAAATACTTGGCCAAATTCTATTTCAATCAAAATTAAAAGACAAAAACATCTACCTCAAAAATTTTTAACGTTTTATTTTGGCGTTAGCTTCAGCGTTAGTGAACTTTCGGCTCGGCAAAATCTGTTAGAATTTAAAAATTATATATGCACGTACTTACTATTCAGAATTCGAAAATTTAACTAAGCGTAATACCTACAGTAAATAGAAGTTATGACTATTTACATTTAAATAGGTACAGTATATTTTTATTTGATTTTGATTAACGGTTGATGACGTCACTCTAAACCTTTTTCACAAGATGTTAAGGCTTAGATTTGTGTATAATACACGAATGCGTGCGTACTTTTAAATTCTCTTGACGGACACATTGTTATATGATTACAAGTAACTGGTTTTATAACGTTCTTGTGGGTTGTTTCTCTATGAGCACATTGTCATATATTTCATAATTTTAAACATCTGGAGCAAAAACAAAAAGTTACAAAAAGTGTATGAGAAACTTGAAAAGGTGTACCGTTATTTTAAAATGTCGTTATATTATCGCATTCATGTATATAAAGTCTTCGGAACATTATTTTATTAACCTTATAACCTGCAGATGGGAACCAAGAGAATGGCGCTAGAATTGCTTGCATTGCATTCCTTTTGTTTAATTTATTGTAATTTTAAAGGCTACCTATATTATTATATATGTATTATTATAAACGAAGAGTTTTGCTATAGTATGTGAATGTTGTATATTATGCGTTAGTGATAGCTATTGTAAAAATATCAAGCAGTTCGGAGTGAAAGACTTACAAATTTTGAGACAATGGTTTACACGGGACTGAATTTGTAAGAAGATAGGCAATGATTTTGATCGTTAGCAAAAAATATTTGACACTCGAAAACTAGTATGTGTTTTGCGATATATTTTGCTGTTTGTGGTATATATTTAGGGTCAATACACATGGGAATATATTTTAGCAACGCAGGTACAAATTGTAGTCATGACCTGCCGTGGGCAAACGTAATTCTGTGTGTTGAGCCATCAGATGTTATAAACATAAATATTACAATTAAATGTTAGTCTAGTATAAATGAAATGTGTGAAAACAACTTGTATTATATAAGATTGTTGTAAAAGTATTTATCTTTTGTTTTAGTAGTATTAATAAGGTTTATTATTACTCTTAACCTAACAGTCTGCCAACTGTATGTAAATATCTTTATTTCTCCTACCGCATAAATTACGTCTAATATCTATCGACGCTTGTTGACTTCACAAATCTATATTTCGGTCCAATTTTTGTAAAACTAATATTCATCATATTTACCTATTTATGTTTCATAAAGGATATACAGTAACGCGTATTATTGTAGTAAACTATGTACAATAAAATTATTTCAAAATTTAATTTGCATTTCATTGGCCTGATTCCTTTGAAAATATAATTTATAAGTTTTATTTTCAGTGTCCTAGTGACGCTCGGCAACATTATTCAGAAGATAATAATCAGTTACTATCATCATTATCGAAAAATCGATATTTTGATAATTTATATCGGTCGTTTGTAAAGGTAGAGGTACACTGAGGACTTTATCTTTTACTGAAAAATATTTTTACAGTGCTTTGCAGGACACTGTTGATTATTATTATTATTAAAACGATAAGCATACACATATAGATGTAGCAGACACCGGCGTAAGAGTAGGTATTAATTATTATTATTAATGTAACGGACGTGACGTAAGCTGATGCAGCCGCCAGCTAAATTGTGCCTAAAGGAGCCGCCTGCCAACGCATCACGTAGCCTTAGCCTTAGTTAGAGCCAAAGCCAAGCCAAAGCCACCGCCCGCCATATTGATGATTCCCTCCAGCCACAGCCAGGCAGCCGTCACAGCCAGACGGTGGAGCGGAAGGTCTCAATATACGCCAAAGCCATAACTTTAGCCTTATCTGTAGCCATTAACGATACTTTTTGCATGAACTGATGTTATTTGAAAAAGAAAGATGTGACGTTGACGAATTTGATTTGGTATTCTATTTGATGTATTGTCATTGAGCAAAAAATTATAAAATCCTAAAGTAAAAATAGTCGTATTATTTCCCTTCTTTTACATTCAGAAGTGGGATAATAATGTTAAAAAACATAATACCTACGTCCTAAGACTGGAGAGAGTAAAAAGCAATGGTCGAAATCGAGAGCGATAAAAGTATTATAGAAGGGGAGACTTGGGCGTGGAATTGTAATGCTTTGGACGTGGATCAGCGCTTCTGGACATTAGGTGACTTCTGTATTGTTTTTTACTTTAATGTTTAGCCAGATAAGGTATTACGAGAACCTATAAATGAGATTTGGTAATTTATTAGACTCGGTTGCTATTAAAGAAATACATTGATCAAGTTGGGCAGACAGGATTTCTTTTTGGAAATGTCTCATGTTAGGTCTGGAAGGATCGATCGTGGAGAGATACTCGCGTTTGTATTTTGTTGTTACAGGTCAGGTAATGTTCAATTCCAAGTGCGTATTGCCGCTAGTAGAGAAATGTTGAGGATGGATCTCGTGAAACAGCTGAACAGAGTTAAATTTTATGCCAATGACGAACTGATAAGTATACTTACTACGATATGGAAAATAGTTTTCAAGATGCAATGCCATATTTACTTGAAAAGGAAAAACTGTCAAATCTGTCAGATAAAATTTGGGAAAGCCCTCAATAAGAATCCATAATCAGTCTGACTGAAGAAAAGAGCCTTGTCAAAATGTAAAGAGAAATCAGTGAATGCTTATCAGTTTTATAAAAATGATCATTACGTGGAGGAGTAAGTATATCTCAGCATAAAAGGTAATGTATGCCATTTCATGTCGCTGTCATCATGCTGTGCCAGTACAAGTACAAGTTGTTGCTGATTTTGTTAAATTAATAACCCTTTGTGTGCGTTCCAATTGCGGGACGCAATTGTTGCAGGATGGCCGATTGTAACGGACGTGACGTAAGCTGATGCAGCCGCCAGCTAAATTGTGCCTAAAGGAGCCGCCTGCCAACGCATCACGTAGCCTTAGCCTTAGTTAGAGCCAAAGCCAAGCCAAAGCCACCGCCCGCCATATTGATGATTCCCTCCAGCCACAGCCAGGCAGCCGTCACAGCCAGACGGTGGAGCGGAAGGTCTCAATATACGCCAAAGCCATAACTTTAGCCTTATCTGTAGCCATTAACGATACTTTTTGCATGAACTGATGTTATTTGAAAAAGAAAGATGTGACGTTGACGAATTTGATTTGGTATTCTATTTGATGTATTGTCATTGAGCAAAAAATTATAAAATCCTAAAGTAAAAATAGTCGTATTATTTCCCTTCTTTTACATTAACCAGAATCGTGAAGGAATACATAAATGAATACAGAATCCCTTAAAGTTATGGTACCTACACTTCATTTAAGTTTTAGTGTAGTTCACAATGTCTGCTTGTATAACTTTATAAACCCTAACACATGTCGCTCGTGATGCAAAATAAAGTAATGCTCGTTGTGATAACAACTTTGTAGCGATACCAGGTTATCGTGAACATAACGAAGATGTGAGGACAGTTGTTCGCTTAACGAGGATCGCCGATCACGGCCAGCGGCCGGCTATCCAATTTCCCTCCCTTTCCCTCCGATACATTGTGGCTTCGGCCCGCGGCGCATACCTGCCCGTGGGCTTTTTTGTTGTGGTCCGGAGGCTCGAAGCTCCCCGGCTCCCCGCGGCCGGCGCGCCCGCCCGCCGTCACACCGTCTCGGGCCGAGCTTCGTGTCGCATGTCCGTCTCGCGCTCTGCGGCGCACGCGCGCGTAAATATTTACGATTACGATGAAAATTTTACAGTGACTCTAGTTCCTAGTGCCCTCTGCCAAAATGATGTGCATAATCACGTTCCTTCTAACCGTGACGCTCGCGATCGAAATCACCGCGGAGGCCTCCGTCCGGACGTGCGAGCCCATAAAGGTGGCCATGTGCAAGAACATCGGGTACAACCAGACGGGAATGCCGAACCTGGCGCGGCACACGCTGCAGGCGGACGCCGACGTCACGCTGCAGACGTTCAGCCCGCTCGTGCAGTACGGCTGCTCCTCGCAGCTGCACCTGTTCCTGTGCGCCGTGTACGTGCCCATGTGCACAGACAAGGTGGCCCTGCCGATCGGGCCCTGCCGCGGCCTCTGCCAGAGCGTGTACGCGCGCTGCTACCCCGTGCTGCAGGGGTTCGGGTTCCCCTGGCCGGCCGAGCTGGAGTGCTCGCTGTTCCCGGCGGAGAACAACCACGAGCACATGTGCATGGAGGGCCCCGGGGAGCGCGCGCCGCCGGCGGGGACCGGGCCGCTGGACCCCGCGGGCGGCGGGCGCGGCCAGTGCAAGCGGCTGATCGAGCCGAACAGCTGGGTATACGTGCGGGGGTCGGGGCGCTGCGCCCAGTTCTGTGACGCGGAGGTGCTGTGGGAGAGCGGCGAGCGGCGCGCGGCGGAGGTGTGGCTGGCGACGTGGGCGGCGCTGAGCTTCGTGTGCACGCTGGCGGCGGTGGCCGCGCAGCTGGCGTGCGGCGGTGGCGGCGGCGGCGGCGGCGGCGGCGCGAGCGGCGCGGGCGAGCGCGCGCTGGTGCTGGTGGCACTGTGCCGGTGCGCGGCGGCGGCGGGCTGGGGCGTGCGCGCGGCCGCCGGGCGCTCCGCCGCCGGCTGCGCCAAGGACTCCGCCATGCCCACGCGCATGCTGCTCGCCCACGACGGCCTGGCCAATCCCAACTGCGCTGTTGTCTTCCTGCTGCTCTATTATTTCGGTCTCGCTGCTTCTGTTTGGTGAGTGATTCTTCATTCATTTTCTTTACTCTTCACTTTACCCCGTACTACTTACCTATTTAAAAGAAAAGTAAGAGGTAGTAGAAAAACATACCTACTTAGGAACATCTTTGCTACTCTTGGAACTTGGTGACAGCTGAATACCTATAAGATTTCCATTACAGCTTAATCATTGTCCTAGATTTCACCTCTTAAATCCTTTGCTTAATGCAATGACATATTTATGTACATCAGCTTCAAAAAATTTAACATAGCAGCAATCAATGATTTTTTAAACCATACCATTAAAATTAAAATTTATCTAGCACCTTTTGAATATAACTCTTACTTACTTTAATAAAATTTGTTCTATATCACTAGTTACCTGAGTACGTACTTATAAATACTTACGTACGGTGCCTGGTAGGTATAAGCTCTTGTTATTGTTAGGGAAAAGGTGCCGATGTAGACAATAACAAACATATAATGAACGTGCAAAAAGTTATAATTCGCAAACTTGACACAAACGACAGCACCAAACAAACCGGTACAATGGGCAGTGGACAATGCTGGTTCTCGGTACCTGCTCCCATTGTACTCCCGGGCCAAGCTTAACTTTGTCGCCAACCAATTATACTTTATCACCTCTATATAAAGGAAGACACCTTTCTATAGAAGTTAAAAGGAAATCCGAACAAAAACCTTACCAGGGATTCAACCTGGAGCTATGAAATTATGTATTTATATGTCGGATTATGTCCGGAGAGGAATATAATGCGTACCTACTGTTCTAAATTAGGTACTAGGGTCGCATAATTAGAAAGCTATGTATTGTTTTCAGTGAAACTAAGAAACAGTATTCTGGTATTTACAATTGAATAGAAACAGGAAGGACTCCGAATTTTCTAAAACAAATGCTCAATACGATTTCTCCGGATTTTACCAATGCTTGGAAACACCTGCTGATTCTTTCTGACTACTCTCCTTTGTACAAAGAAAATTCGCGAGGTAAAAATTACAAGTTTGCATGGAGCCTGTATCAAAAATAGCACTTGAGAACTTGAGAAGAAAGGCGAAACAAACTCCTCAGCACATCTTTGAAATCAATATCATACAATGATAACAAAACACAAAAACTTCTAGTCTCTCTAGTCTAGTACCTACCTACCTATGTGTTACATAGGTTTTATGGTAAAAAAAGCCACGCCATAACAGTCAACGTGTTTAAAACATTACCACCTAAAGAGAAAATTTTAAGAAGGTCGGATCATAAAGTATAACGAATTGGGAACTAAAATAAATGAGGTTCAATAAATCACGACGACTAGTTGGTATCCCGTAGACACCGGCTGCCACAGACTGAACAAGAAACGTGGGACGCAGAGACGCCCGACTGCGCCTGCGCAGCTGCACTAAAATAATTTAATAATACATTATTTTTTTCTGTAACCTTAGTAAACGATAACAAGATACTTTATCTGCAATTACAAACCTATAAATACACCTAAACATGTAAATCTGAATCTAATCTAAATCTACAATATACTTATCAGTTAAAGATACCTACGTAGTGTTATGAAATACATACTTCTAGAACTACTGCTCCAAAATAAAATGAAGAAAGTTAAGTTAAAAAAAAAGAAAATTTCGTAAGAATTACTTATATTTGTGATGGGAACTAATTCCCTGAACAAACCTAGACCTCGAAACTGGTAAACTTTTTTCAATCGTGAAACATTATTCCAACTAAATTATCTCCAAGAAGATTTTAGAATTCGTTTATAGATAACAAGCACCTGCGGTTTAGCTTCATATTACATGTCGCAGTCAACGTCCATCTACAGAAAAACTTACTAAAATATACATAGACAAAAGCAACACATTCTCACGTGTAACACACGGTGTGGAAGATGTAGTGCATAAGTTTGTAGACTAGTGGCCAGTGTAGCAAAAACTGGCAGTGTTGCATTTCTACATAAATGTTTACGTAACCACGTGGACCTAACCATGTCCTCGTGTGTTCTGGAATCTTCGATTGGATTGGAATATTTTTATGGGACGAGTAACGAAGCAAAACTTTATAGCTGGTTGAAAACAGGAATTATCGTCCAGTTTACTTGGATGTATCCGCCAAGGAATAAATTCTGTAGCTTTTGTTCTTTAGAATGCACGTCAAGCCGACGGCGTTGGTCGTTGTAAATTTTAATTAATGATTACAAGTTAGTTTTTACAAACACATTAAACTCAAGTACTTAATCTATAAAAAAACATTAAAAAGATAGTATAGTCTTCAGTATTTTAAATTACAGATAGATCAGGTTGGCCACAAGCCGCCGCGTTGGACAAGAAGTAGATGATAGTTAGTGTCGGTAATAGTAGGTAGTAGGTACCTATCGGGTCGGTAATAGTACCTAGCTACCTACCACTAAAGCTAAGCTAAGCTACAACCCACTAATGGCCCACTACTGAGCACGGGTCTCTCCTCATTACTGAGGAGGCCTAGAGCATACTCCACCACGCTGCTCCAATGCGGATTGGTGGAGGGGTTAGTGGCCAACCCAGTGTCGAAAGTTTTCAAGCCACCCGAAGGCCTCCGACATGGCTTAACGACTGCTATCAATCGATAACAACCGGGACCGACGGCTTTACGTGCCCTCCGAAGCACGGAAGCGCTCAAGAAATTTTGCCACTAGCGGTCACCCATCCGACTACCGACCGCGCCCGCTGTTGCTTAACTTTGTCGATCGTTTAGGATCGACGCAAGCCGCCGGGCTATGAGCGCTTCTACCTACTACCTACCTACCACTACTACAGTTTAATTTTTACTACACTAGAGCAAGAAGTCAGAAAATTATATAAAAACTAGCTGACCCCGCAAACGTTGTTACGCCAAGGTTACGCCATATAAATTATTTCTAGGAAAATGACTATTAAAAATAGGGGTTGGTGATAAAAGGGTGAACAACCCTTATCACTTAGGGGTATGAAAAATAGATATTAGCCGATTCTCAGACCTACTGAATATGCATACAAAATAATATCATTACAATCGGTCAAGCCGTTTCGGAGAAGTATGGTAACTAACATTGTGACACGAGAATTTTATAAAGATATGCCTTACCTATCGCTACACAGCGATTACTTCCTAACAACCAGGGACTGAGAAGTTTTAACTAAATGAAAAAATATTCAAATGCTAAAGGTGTTCTTGGGATATAATATTGTATTAGACTAAAATAGGAAAGAAAAAAGAAAACTGAGATACATTGAATAATGTGTGATTTGTTGATAGCAATGAATATTTTAAGGGTTGGAATAACTTGCCGGTAATGACTTAAAAACCAGGCTCGGTCTCGTCTTTAATGAACTATGAGCATGTTTTAAAACACCTGCATAAGTATTACATCCTGTAAGTAATTCACAGGCGAATGCTTCCGTTGTTGCTATCTCCAGATCCAGACACCGCGTGTACATTTCCCGCATTCCGTCATCTCAGAAACGCGAGCTATTTCTTACTCGTGAAACGAATGCTCTGATTATGACATTTGTGAATCAAGGAACGCGAGATGAAAGTGAAATAAATTTTTCGAGTTTAAGTGCGTGTCAGTGCTTAAAATTATTCAATTACTTACTAGGTATTAGTGTGAAAAGAAAATGTGTAGCTTAAATTATTTTAGTGTTTTTTGTACATGTATTTTTTTCTTAGTTCTACACTTGCTGATTGCCCCTATTACTGTCCACCATGGACGTCAATGTCGTCAATAATACCAACACCAAAGACATCACCGATGCGTTGCCGACCATCAAACGCAAAGGACACTGATTGACATGCGCAGCCGCATCTTTGTGACCGAAAAACAAAAAATACATAAGTCTCTAATGATAATATATACCTAATAAGGTCCCTTAATACCATATGAAAGGGGACTTAATGGCACTTTTATGCTAAGAGCCTGTCAATCACGAATAGGTAATAAAGTATTCCACCGGTTCAGTTTTTATATATTATACGTACTAAAGAAATAATTTATGATACCGACAACACCACGACAACGAGAACCAACGCGAGGATGTGAGAGCGTTTATTTATTTATTCATTTATAGTATCAAGATAATATCAAATAATTTAAATGATGTAAAAAAAGATTATACGTTAATTTAGCGAAGGTATCTTTTTCAGCGTTTTATGAGTGGATTATAAAGTTTATTAGACCCTGGCAACAACCGTCTGTTTATACATTCGACTCCGTTTATTGCGATCAACCGTCACCCAATTAATTCGGCCAGGGGACTGACATCGCGGAACCATTTAAACGCGTCTTTATGTCGGACGTTATTAATTTCATAGAAAGCCAGATTTTTTGAAACAGACTCGTTATGATAATTTCACGTAGATTTATGGGCGGCCGGTGTTCTTTGATAGTGTATCTGATGGGCCCTCCGACGGATATTAATGCGTGCTGTTGATAGTAATAATGTGCTCGTTTATCTGTTCTTTGTATTTGAATCTCGGTTTGTATCATTTAAAGTTCAAATCACAGCACATGTTGCAGTTATCCGTGTATGCTACATACTATAATTATACAGTATACGCACAGTATACACTATACACGAAACAAAAGTCCTCATGCTAATGTGCCAGTATACAATAAAAAAATTTGTTTTCATTTTACATCATATAATTATGTGTATAGAGGAAAATCATTTTCGATCTTTCTGTTTATGCAATTTCTCTATGGCCCTGTAACTGTTCTACTACCCAAGCCAAAGGTCTCGAGTTCGGTTCCCAGGTCGGACAGACATGTATGATGCATTTTTTTAAATCTACATGTAACGATGTTACTGTTGCATCCTAACTGATAATAAAAAAAGGTGTCCAAAGTTTATAATAAGTCCCCATCCGCTCGACCAAAATCCTGCGGGTAATTTAACTGTTTCATAAGGCAGTTCCTAAGCGGCAGACTCGTTGGCTGTCACTTGTCACTTGTCAGGCACATTGCCGTGGGCGGCACCGCGTCAGCATTATGGATGGATGGACAACGCTAACTAACCATCAGGCTCAGCTCGTTACTCGGTTATTAACACAAAAAACGTATCGCTACTTCATTTGATCTAGTGCAATGCAAGCTATGCAGTTGTATCGTAAGCAATTGTACACAAACCTGTTCAGCCATTAACAATAACCACTTGGCGAGCGCAATCAATTATCGCGTATTGGAACATGAAAGCCGCCGGTGTAATTGTTTACGGTGAACCGCGGGGTAGGTCGGTTCGTCGCTCGCCTCTGTCTAAACTAGCTACATTAACATAATAACAGATCAGAACTAGTTAGTGCGCGCATATTGTGGTTGCCGCGTAATGAGAAACGTCAAATTGGTTTTGTATTCATGCGCCCGCGCCGGTCGGTCGGACTCCATTTGTGTTTTGCCCAGGAGAACGTGAGCCAGAGTAAAGTTGCGCTGTGTGTACACTGCTTTATTTTGGTATCATAGATCTGTAAAATGTAATGACTACAGATACAGACGGGCATAGTGTAATTATGATTGCGGATTACGATTACATCTGGATGCGCGGCGAATGTTTGGCGAGACCAAACATTCTTTATCTATGCTGAAGATGAATGGTAGTCAGGTATTTTCTTCGGTACAGGAATTATTTTCTTTTCTTCAAATTATCTTTATGATTAATACTGATTTACACATACCTTCTACGCAGGAATCTCGCATTTAGCCATGTGTCGAGGTGCGATAAAGCAAAACAAAATTAAAAAGAACCTTTCCTTATTTGAACGCACCTTTACAAGTAGACGGACAGTTAATAGTTCCAACTTAAAGAATTTAAATCTGTTGTTTTGTTCCATTCCTATATACGTAAATAACTGTAATTTTATTTTCATCTGTGATGGCGCAGTAACGGATTCGGCAGAGTAAGTTACTCGAGGTGTCTCACCAAATGGCCAGCGTCGAGATAAAAACCACGAAAGCGTTGTTTTAAAATGAAATTTATTTATATCCTTGTTGATAACATAAAAGCTTGTTTTTCTTGATTTAAAGGGCTGGGTGTTTCGTTATTAGCGGAAGTGTTTGGTACCGTACAATGTTTTTATTTTGTAGATGATGTAAATTATAGTGACTATGTTTTGATTTATCTTTATGAAGTAGGTGGTCGAATCGGAGGACGGACAACCATTCTTCCTATTCCCTCGCTAATGTCAATTGTTTCTTTTCACGTGTCTTTTTTTTCATGTCACATGTTGGAAAATCGATTACCAAACAGTTTTCCTGTTTACTATTCGACTGCCAATGCGTTTGTGATGCCCTGAATGATAGGTTGCCTTATACAACGTTTATCAACTACTGTCGCGAGGTCCGTGCCTTGCCGTTTCCAAATAAATATTAACGTATTCCCTCCCTTGTACCTACTTTACAGAAACGCAGCTAACCAAGTCTTAAAGACTAATCCAAGCAATTTTTTTTAGAAAAACATTTCTTTGTTGAATAGAACCTACTTACTTTTGTACAATACGAATACCATTAGACATTGTACAAAACAGCTTTGTGGATCAGTATGACATAAAAAAATATTTGTTTATCCTGCAATGAATTGCATTGACATTGACCTAATAATTATGTTCCTATATGGAAAATAAGGTATTTGCATCAGTCTAGTTCTGACCTTTTGATTTGTTCAATAATGATACAATTTAGACTGAGGTTCGTTACTGTATACAACCTTCATTACTACCATGCGCAAGTACCTTTAGGTTTAAATTATCCAGTATAAAGGCAAGCAACTACTGCCAATATAAGACTAAAATCTCTACGGAAAACTAATTAACTTTTCAATTTCAGAAAAACTTTAAGTAATTTTCTGTATACCCCGTCGGTTCCGAGTACGAACGGGGTCCGGTTCGTAATTTCTTGTTTATTTTAAGTTTTCTTGCCGCCGATGTAATCTTAACACGAACACTCCGCCTCGAAGCTCGTTAATAGGGGTGCCTCGCTTGCATTATCGATAACGAATGAAAAAACATAACATTCTCTCCGTATTACAACATGAGAGAAAAAATACTAATAACATCGTGGATTATCGCAGCATCTCGTTAGGGTATTTTTAAAGTTTACATTATATTAACTTTCATTATAGGTTTAATAGCGGTATTAAAGACGAACTTATGACAAAACAACTGTATTATTTTTATTAAAGTCAATAAAGCTTTCAAATATTATTGAAAACAAAATAAAACAAGGAAGAAACAATTATGAATCTTCTGTATCTTCTAATTATAAAATAAAAAGTCTTCAACCTATGTCGAACAACTTCACATAAAACAATAAATAAGCCTTGTTAAAACTATCCCTCTTAAGCAGTAAAAAGAGAGCCTGTTTGATTAGTAAATTACAATGTATCGTGAATAATTAATTGCCAAACACTAATTAGAACTGGAGAGACCCTAAACACCGATAGCATTCCAAGAAGCGTGTCGCAACACTACCTCCGAAGATTCGAATCCCACTGCGCCCGCCGTAATTGGGATGCTAATCAGATGCTGAACTGACTGCATCTTTGTCTCTCCCGTAGAATTTATCATCGTTCTCGCTCGCACCGACACTGCACCGAAGGCGGCGGAGTCTTCAATCATCTGGAAATAGGCATCGCCGCTTCCCCCGGGCTCCATCCAAACGTAATCACTGTAGTTTGCACTGGCAGAATAATTTTTGTTTTTAACAACCAACCCACCCGGCGAAGTACAGCGGAGTGACGAGACCGATTACGTTTTATTGTTTTAGAAGTAACAATGTGGGCGCGAGATCTTTGCAGCAAAGGCCCGTTCATTTTATCGCACAAATACTGGACTTAATAAGACTTGTTTTATTGTTAAGGAAGTGAAACTCTGCTGATTATTTTCAATGTGCTACTTTAGACACCGCTAATAACATTATAAAATATTTATGAAGACTTGGTTATATTATCACGATACTTTTCACTCCTGAAACCTATCTTGTAATAAAAAATTAGGCACGGAACCCTAAAAACGATGTATTTTAACCCCCGGTGTTTCAGGTGACTTAAATACCTTCGTATTTACGAGTAATATACAAATAACGGATATTGGGAACGTGCATGACGGTGGCAACGCGCAACTTTTTCGGCTACTGTCAAATATGACAAGTAAACATTGTTAGTATTTTTGCAATTAAAAGCCAAAATAAACAGTAAATGATACTTGTTGACTTTATTTGAGTGCAATTTATTGAATAGTGTATGTGTACAATGGATATAATCATAAAAACCGCGTTCGAAAGTATTACACACAGCCGCAATAGTTTCCATTTTTTGTCACGTTGTGCGCTGCGATCGTTTTTGTACACCTGCCACCCGCTTTGCACATAGCGAATAGACGAAACGAAATTTCAATACGTATAATTAGATACTTATTCCTAAAACATAAAAGCATTCTGGGCGCAACCACACATTCCTCGACATTTTAAACTCCAACCAAACTATCACGTCTACGAGTATAGGTATCTCTTATAAAATATTGAAGGTGCATTAAGTAGGTAGACCAGAAAAACGCACGAAGTACGGTCATGTAACAATAACAAGGTATGTTTGCTCGGCGTTTACAAAAGAGCCGAGGGGATTCTGCGCAATTATCTGGCGCGGAGATCGCGCGGCCAGCGATCGTATCGGGCCATCCTCATTATTGGAACCAGCTTTGTTGCGCCCAAATAGTATACGGCGAAATGGGAGAGTAAACGGAGCCTTGGATTCAACCGACGCCATACGAAAACGAAAATGTTGGACTACTATTACTAGCTATCTTTTTCTGTTTTTGAGATGACTGCACATATTCAGTTATTTATACTCCGACTTTTATTTCGATTCAGTAAAATGACGTTTTCTAATGTCACTTTTCGAAATAATGTTGCCAGCTTTTCAATAATAGTGATAACTCACACGATTAACGAACGATGTTTTGATTATTCGATTTTTCTTTTCTCAATATGTCTATTATTTTGTGTGTTAATAAAATATAATTAAAATCAGAGAACAATACGGAAAAGTGATTCGTTCAAAATTATATAGTATACGAAAAATATTAAACATCAGAGCATGATTGCTTTTAGTATTGTAGCGGCGCATACCTACAGTAACATGAGCGCGCGCCGTACATAATGCTGACCACGCAACCACAAGAACGAGTGCAGTAAACAATAGATTACGTCATACGCGTCATACTGAACTGGCCAATCAGATGACGCATCCTCAACCGCGCTATCAAGATTTCGAGATATACAAACTATATATACAAATGGTCCGGAGTTAGCATTCGGACCGCGGTCCCCAGGCAGTGACATCGCCTGGCGGGAGATCTCCCCTTTTCCTCCACAATTGGTGACCCCGACGTGATTCAAGCAACGTGATCGACCGACGTGATCGTGATCTGGTAATCCTCTCGAAGTATCTGACATCCTTCAGCATGTACAAGGAGTCATGCAGTTCCAGCCAGCAGCAACGAGCATAATGACCAGGTTCCACGAGCAGCCTCTACATAAGCGCCTTGGTTCCTTCATCCGGCTCAAGTTCAGCGATCCGCAGCACGCAGCAGAGGTTTGACGGTTTCCCTCCCGTGACAGCGCACGCATCGCATCGTTCCGGCACACATGGCCGATGGAAGACACTGGCACACGAGAGTGACGACATCTCCCAACAGTGGAGGGGGAGTGATGTAGCGGCGCATACCTACAGTAACATGAGCGCGCGCCGTACATAATGCTGACCACGCAACCACAAGAACGAGTGCAGTAAACAATAGATTACGTCATACGCGTCATACTGAACTGGCCAATCAGATGACGCATCCTCAACCGCGCTATCAAGATTTCGAGATATACAAACTATATATACAAATGGTCCGGAGTTAGCATTCGGACCGCGGTCCCCAGGCAGTGACATCGCCTGGCGGGAGATCTCCCCTTTTCCTCCACAGTATATACATGCACTAAAAGCGCCTAACAATTAAAAATCTAGGGGAAATTTGATAAAAAATATTTTTTTAATGTATATTATATTTAACGGCGCTAGGGTCCGAGCGGTCGATATAATTTGGGTTATACGTGGCTGGAGGTCAGAAATAATAGTCAGTACACCGAGTTTAAAGGTCTATTACAACTCTTCAATACAGTTTTATAACAAATAATGAACTATTTCCAAAATTAATACAGATTACATTAAATTAAACTTAGAAATAAAGCTTACGACAAAATAATAGCAAAGTAGCAAAGGATCAGCAAGATTACTTCGGATTAAACATGGAAACGCGGCAAGTTTGGTATGGCAGTGGGTTCTACACGTCTACTCGGTCTAAGCGCTCAATTCCGAAAAAGCCCCCCATCATAACAGCTCTGATTCTTTATAATCTCATCTCTACCCCCACTCCATGCCAACCATGCCCAAACAATAACTGTTTGACGTTTCCACAAATAGTTAAAGGAATTCTCCACAGATGGCGTTGAAAGATCAGCGCAGGACTTTACTGCACTCCGACAAGTAGTTCCAGCGATTCTCCACAGATGGCGTTGAAAGACCAGCGCAGGACTTGAGTGCGCTCCGACACGGCCATCCTGAGGATCACACGTCCTCGTGTGAAGTAACTGGAATGAAAGAAAATTCTCGAACAGTACTGGTTCTAGTCGTTCGGCCATTCCTGACCCAAGTGGGCAGGGAATAAAAAAACGAATTTATCAAATCATTACAAATTTTGAATATCATAACTTTATTTCTCTCAAAGGCCAAAGCTGACATGTCGATCAACACCCATACTCGGTCAATTAATAGGAAACTCATTGAAATATTGCAGTGCTCGTACCCTGACCTCCATCCGGTCTTGATCATCACACTTATAACCTCCATCCGGTCATAAGCATCAACCCAATAGGCAACCTCTATCCAGTCACCTGCGCATGTAACCTCCATCCGGTTAAAAACACTACACCACCCAGATGATCATTTCGAGCTTTTATCAAAAATAATCTTAAAAAGGTTTGTTCAACATGTCGCTTTATTTATCCTATCACATTACAGATTAATCCAAAACAAACTTTACATTTCTCATAAAAGTTACTTTACTCAAAAAGTTATCATTTTTCAAACAAGTTGACTTATCGAACGGTACTCAAGTACAATCATGTACTTCTCTCAAAAATAACGACCGTATACATAGCTCTCATCTGCATTGCAACGTCCATCCCGATGCAAAACTGTCTATTGGCACCCACCAATAACAGCACAGAACACTTCTATCCAGTGCTCATATAAGGGCTATGCATTTTTCAAAGTAACAACACCATTCAATTACAATTTCAAAAGTTCCGTTCGACAAGTTGACCGAAAACTAAATCTCTCAAAAATAAACTTTTACCAAGTGAACTACGTCTCGAAAAGAAAAGTTTTAATTTACTACTTCTTTAAGCTATCACAAAACATATGACGACACAGATCACCTGTTTCGTTGCGTCCGATGTGCGGCTGCCAGTTGCCAGAGCTTCCTCCTTCAATGTCACACGAAAGAACGCCATAGAAGGCGCGAGCGCAAGCACGCAGCTGTCGATGCGGTTCCAGACAACACATGTGTAACCTGCGTGTGCTGCTGCCTGTGCATCCTCGAAAACTTATCTGAAAACAGAACGATGCACATTGCATCGTCACATGTGAGATTACTTTTAAACTCATTGGTTTCACAAGGTAAATTAAAACCAATCGAAGTGTGCTGCACTTGTAAATAAAATAATTAGGGAACTGATTGTATCCAAATGCTAGTTTAATTAAAAATTTCGCTAAACTTCCACAAAATGCTATTGATTTTTTTCAGAAAATAGAAAATGACGAAAGATTTTAAATTAAAATGAATAAATTTTGCAGAACCTCCGATATCTTAATTGTTATCTTTTGTCATTGTTCACTAATTACAAGACACAACAAAAGGTTATATTTTCACAAGGAACGAAATAAAAATGGAAGTTATAAAACTCAAAAACACCAGATTTAATAAAATAAAACTTTGTCATACCAAAAACGCCGTTTCACTTTTACCTTGTTTCATGTTACCACAACAAGGTGATGTCACCCTTGGTTCCAGACAAGGTCTTGGTCTCCAGTTCCTTATAACCTAGAATCGCTTCCTAAACGCAGCTTAAATCCGACGTAAACACTTACGTCGACTTTATTTATTTCGAAAATATAGTGACTAAAGCGGGTAAGAATTAAACTAATTCGTCTGTAATACCTCTAATGTCAATGTTTTGGATTATTAGATAACGCTTACACAATATTTAAAATTAACAATGAACTACGCGGGTATTTAGAATACTACACAAAACAATAAAGTGTGCCTTACAGTGCGCTTAAGTTGGGTTTACTATACTTTAAAAACGACGCAACAAAATAAGCTGAAATCGAACACTTTTTTTTTCTTAATTAATGGCTCGATAAACGTCACTATAGTGAGATTACTCGAAAACATTTTGTCACGTCATAGTAAATAAACCCTATGAAAATTGTATTGTGTTTCACTTTTAAAACAACGTGGACTAATGAGTAACTAATTCGATCGACGTCACCAATGAAAAACCAAACCGTTCACATTTTAAAAACTAGCTTACGCTTTTATTGTTATTATTGTTGTAGGCTTTTATTATCGTTGTAGGTACTCGATAAATGGAATAAATACTTCGTCAAGTTGAGCACAAAAACTATTGTGTGTGTTTGTCTTTCTCCAACTAATCCTTTTCAGCGTTAAGCGGCGCACCAAATAACCAAAAAACCAAAATAACTATCACGAACATTACACGTTTGATAAAAGTCACTGCACTGTACGTCATATCTCGTTATCAATTAAAAATTGTACCAACACGGAATGCATAATAAAATGCCTGACTTTAAAACGTTTGTTTTTCTTATTCGACCAGACTACAAAATCTAATCTACCAAAGGGGGTATCTTTAAGAATTTTATGAACGTAGATTAATTGTTATTGTAACTTCGGAACATAATAATTTTACTTTAAAATGACTTGAGTTACGTTACATTTCGATTAAATTAATTGAACAAAAATGCTTACCCAACCAAGTACCAACATTATCCAATAACTTTCATCAACTATTATTATCAAGGAAACTCAAAACAAAGCATGAATCTTATTCGTGGCCTGTGGCTTTTCACTAAGCACAACAAACAAAGTCAACAAGTCACACGGACTCTTCCACGGTCTCTGCAAGACCCGACCAGCTGAACTAAGATTCATCGCTATCACTCTACTCAAATTCACTTTTTATATCACAACACTTCAAATGATACTTAGCCCTTGGGCATTCTAGCAAACTACCCACAAATCTACCCACGTTAAACTTCAACAAAATGATCGCATGATAAAAGTGTGTTCCGATGTTACTACTTTGTTAATACTACGTTAATATTTGTTAATACTTTGTTACTACTCCGTTAATACTTGGTTAAATCAAAGGGTGTAACTTTCCCTTCATAATAAAAACAGAGGTCATAATAAAAACGATTTCTTTTTTTTTCAGCGATTAAATATCAAAATAAGATTACACTGAGGAGCGATTTGTTTTAATTACGAAGCTGCCTTAAATGATTTTATTACCGGAAATTGATGTCTTTTTTTCACTCACGATTATCAAACAAACTACACACACACACACAATATAGTTTACACAAAAATTAAAACTCAAGAAATGAAATTCTGTTACCACATGACTAATGAAATTAAAATAAACCATACCAATACTTTCCGTCTTACTTGAAAATCCTTTACACCGATACTTGCCATTTTATTTCAAAATCCTGTTTTACCGTGGCATGGTGGTCATATCTCTTCACTTGCCATCCATGCCTCACAATATTATCACCTGACAATTGCAACCTGAAAACCTGGAAATAACCTAGCCAGCCATGTGTGGGACGTGAAGTTACATCCCACTTCTGATAACGGCGCTAGGGTCCGAGCGGTCGATATAATTTGGGTTATACGTGGCTGGAGGTCAGAAATAATAGTCAGTACACCGAGTTTAAAGGTCTATTACAACTCTTCAATACAGTTTTATAACAAATAATGAACTATTTCCAAAATTAATACAGATTACATTAAATTAAACTTAGAAATAAAGCTTACGACAAAATAATAGCAAAGTAGCAAAGGATCAGCAAGATTACTTCGGATTAAACATGGAAACGCGGCAAGTTTGGTATGGCAGTGGGTTCTACACGTCTACTCGGTCTAAGCGCTCAATTCCGAAAAAGCCCCCCATCATAACAGCTCTGATTCTTTATAATCTCATCTCTACCCCCACTCCATGCCAACCATGCCCAAACAATAACTGTTTGACGTTTCCACAAATAGTTAAAGGAATTCTCCACAGATGGCGTTGAAAGATCAGCGCAGGACTTTACTGCACTCCGACAAGTAGTTCCAGCGATTCTCCACAGATGGCGTTGAAAGACCAGCGCAGGACTTGAGTGCGCTCCGACATATTGATCTTGTAATAACTTCATACAGAATTTTAGCGATTTGCGAATCGATTATAATCCGATTAAAATTTTTATCAAATCGAATAATTTGCGTCCAGGTTACATCACTATTTTTGTGATAATAAAAAGCGGTAACACTGGAAATGTCATTTTACTGAATCGAATTAAAAGTCGGAGTATAAAACTAAATTAAACGTAGTTTGTTCATACCATTTATTATTATGAAAATATTTAAAATAAAATTTGTTAACACCTAAACTCTTTACCAACAACAAATAAACAGCAAAAAAAAGTATCACCTGAATAACACGATATGGAAGGCGGCCATATCACTAAGCGATTTCTTCCAGGCAACCTTTGGGCAGAGGACTGTTATCATTAAACCAGGGGACTGAGTCTGCTAAAACGCTGCACCTCTATCATATAAAACACAATTATATCGAATTAAGATAGCAACTCCTCATTAAAGTATTAAGCTCGTAAGTGGGCCCGTAAACATAACTACGGAGCCGCCATAGGCTAAATTAGCTAGTTCGTTAGCGCGTGCTTCTAGCTCATAAACAAAGCTCTGGACTGTCTCGGCATAGTGATATAATAAATAGTGTGCATTCTGGCAGCATACTGTACCGCTCGTTAGGCGATGCACGGCGCGATACCTCGGAACACGAGCGGCCTCGACTCGATGCTATCAGCGCCATTGTGGCTGTAATCACTTCCAACGTTTCGAATTCCGATATCCTTTTCTATAAATTTCTCCCTTAAAGTATTCTTAGGTTTACGGCGGTTTGGGATCGTTAGAATAGTGCAGTCCTTTTAGTTTTTAACACATAGGATTATCTGTGTTTAAGATGTCATTCTAAAGGGATACACATTTTGGCGTATAAGCTGTATAATAATTGTAGCTCCTCCCAAGAAACGAATTCGGGACGCCTTGCTCGACTGGTACCGTAACTGTTTTTTCATAAGGACATGAATGCATACATATTACGAATATGGTAAACTTCTGATCATGTGGTCGATTGTGGTCCTCTGATAAATCAGTGAAACTCCTTAATGGATGGTAAAGCGATTTAAAACCATAAACAGGATACTTTTACGTGTCTTCCCACATACATGAAACTTTCAGCGCTGACTTCAAAATATCTTATCCCATTCATTCATTAATCGCTAGAATTTCATTTGTTCACTGGCATGCGCATTTTTAGGTTAAGTACATACGTTTTATTTTGTTGTGTAAAGTTTTCCTTTTTTTATATTTTACCATTACCTAATTATATTGTTAGTATTCCATTATACAAGTAGTTGATGGTCTGCAATTCAATATGCCAAGCAGGTTAAATCATTTTTGTTTTTTCTCAGATAGTTATTGCTTATTATAATGAGGATCGTTTCTGTATAATTTTGCCTGTCGGTCGGTGGGTGGGCTACGCTTTTCGAAATACCAGCTCGTTTGTTGGTTTTCGATGATGGATAGCCATGTAATTAAGGATGATTATCTTTAGACCCGCCCGTTGCAGGGGACTGACGTGAGTTTGACAGGAATTTTAAAATTGCCTCATTTTCTTCGTTCGCTATGGCAATAACTGCCTCGCGTGGCAGCACTCAACTGTTGACTTTATTGAAAACGAATTGACCTTTGGAATTACGTTTAACGATCCGTCGCGCGTCGGTCAACTCATTGATGATTTTGCTAATTTGTAAAGTGGGTACGTATTAGAAGGTAAGTAAGTAGTAAGGTAAGTTGTTTACATAGAAGTAGCAGCCATGTAATCGACCTAGCGGTCAGTGACTGCTATTGCAATCAATTGATGTTTTAACGAACTTCGTTTTTTTAGAACGTTTGTGGTCGTAATAGGCTTAGATACTGCTTAGGTAAATAAGTTCCTAAACAACCCATATTTACTTTGAAAGTCTTACGAAGGCAGAAACATGATACAATACTTTAGTGGGAGATTCATACAGTGCTGACTAATCGTTTAGACGGGCAGCTGTTATTAGAATACAACACCTATTGAATCAGCGCAGCACTTATCTACTTAGACTTGTAGTATGACCACAAATAATGAAACCATTTGAACTCTGCGTGTAAGTGAGAAGTTATAGAAGATACACCAGGTGCGGGCAGGTATGACCATGATCTGAAACACTCATTTTTTCCGTCTCTTTGGGACTAGAACACAGCACTCACATATCCGTCTCGTGTAATTCGAACCGGGGTCCCTTCGAACGTCGATCCGGCATGGTAATACACTATATAACTCGACAGTACGTCATGCAATAAACCAATTACTCACCATATCGTTATTGTCCGATGGTTATCTCGTATTTTATTCATGTGCACTCCACTCAGATGAACACGCCGTTTAGCGTCTGCTCAGCCAACGACGTTGTTTTAAAAGCTTTCACAGCTCATTTTCACACTCGGCCACCACTATCGATAGTGCATTTCCGCTCGGTGCGCTCGGACGTGTTCGAGAGCTCTGTGTGTTGTTTATGTGACAGATCCTAGATGCTCGTTTAAGTTGTACAGTGCGCCCAACTTATCTCTGAAATGGCAAAAATTGGAACTAACGAAAAGTCATTCATAAGTACGTTGTGGTCATTCATCTGTCAGTTACTAGTGTGCAATGATTGGTCAAATGAATGTCAAATGCGTCCGACAGCGCCTCTTTCGTTTCATTCTTAAGTTGGGTTTACTTGGGTTTACTATAGTTGATTTTCGAAAGATAATTCGTTCTGTGGGTTGGAGTCTGGAGTGTTGTGATTTTTGTTAGCTATTTTATTTGTAGGTACTTACTTACTTAAGTTAGGTCATGAACGAAGACTGAAAATGAGGAAATGCACTTTTGCCTTTTAAACATGCTAGAATTAGACCAACAAGAAATTTCATAATTCCATTGTCTATACGAAAGTCTTAGTTCTCGTAAAAACTAAAGTTACGATCGGCGGGACGCTGCTTTTGTTCCTAAAAAATAAGTTGCCGAAATCTTTTGTGCGTAAGTTTATTCGTTTCGGGCGAAGATTTAAATCTTTTATTTCGGGCGTCTACAACGTGAAATGTTGCGACGTTCGCCTGAATAAATTGGGACGGAACCATTGTGGGTCGGCAAGCAGGTAGGCTTTTTTGCCTCCCGTCCCGCTGCATTGGCGGTGAAAAAAACCCCTAAATTTATTGTGGCCGGCTGTTTTTGAAATTCGAAACAGTAGTTATGGTGTAACTTCACTCGTTTCAAATGCGATTCGATTTGCATCGGAATCGTGATGGTGTTTGAACGTGATGCAGGTGTTTTTCTCTCCAAGTGTATGCTCGTAGCAATCAGTGGGTACGTAACTTGGCGAAGTACAATGGTTGTAAAAGTTCAGAGTTCGGTAATTTTCTAAAAAATGCGTTGTATTGTATCACATACTTTTAATATTTTCCTAAGTATAATTCCTAATAATGCAGTAAATCTGTTTCCTCACAAATCAAATGCGCTCATAGGTAATTCCGCGCTGTAATCAATATCATACAATAAGGTCAATATGTACATAGGATCATTTATTACTGTTAAAATCTTAAAATCTTCTTTGGATGAATTGAAGTAGGTACATAATTTAAGCATAAATTTATTTAAATCTTTTATTACGGTTAACGGAAGAATTTATAAATGGTTACTGAGTCTCACAATGAAAACAATGCGTTTCTTTTATTATAATTATGTATGTTTTATATTAATTTATCTAATCGCATCTTTGAGAACAAATCATAGCATCGCATGATAAGTCTTTTACAGTAGGTAATGTCCAGTATCAGATCAACGTTTAAGGTATTCAATACATAGTTATGTCGAATCCATCAACGTTATGAAAATGAGTGCACAAAATGTCTTCTCGAACGATAGCTTCCGTTTAATAACAAGCGTGGGCCAGGGATAGCGGCATCCTAAACAAACAATGATTTCCATTAATGTCCAACGGACAGACGGACGCCCGGCCCGGCCGCACATATATTTATTGATTTATTGATCGTAGGCAGAAATCCCGTCGGTCGTAATTTAAACACGAAATCGAAAAGCCGCTCCGATGTTTTGGTGATGCGTCGAACAGAAAAATATTTGGACAGGTTTACGATAATAACATTTCATAATATCCCATGTGTACTGGACGGAAAATAAAGTGTCAGGTATTTTTAAATTTGATATGACTTTGAATCAGGGTTCTGTTGAGGGCACCGATCTCCTGTTAGTGATGAGGTAGGTATTTCCCCACGCTGATCCAGTGTTGATTAGTAAATGGTTTAGTGGTAGGTAAATTGAAATGTTGGCAGTTGTTATGTCGCCTGAACACTTTCAACACGATTAAACGACGACTAAGGACATTAATATTGTAATGCCATTCTGAACAGAAAATTACTGAAATAAATAAATAGGTGGAGTATATTTCTTTGTTCCTTTCCCATACTTTTCCTGTAGCTACGGTGAAGCGAAAAATAGGGAGCATAAGTTCGCGAAACAGACACAATTTCAAGAACATATCTAAGTTAGTGCGCTCAACACTTACCATCACCACTTACCATCAGGTGGGATCGTTGTCAAGCACTACCTTATAAGAAATAAAAAAAAACAACACGCCCAAACGGAACATACAAAAAGTGTGTGTCAGCCTACGAGTCCTACGACGCACGATTGGAGTTTACTCCTTACGAACGATAATTATGATATATATCGAATAGAAAAAAACGAAATAAAACTTTATTTAAAATTTCGAACTTGGCGAGGTGCACTACCGTGCAACAGATAAGAAATACGAAACGAAAAAACGAAATAAAACTTTATTTAAAATTTCGAACTTGGCGAGGTGCACTACCGTGCAACAGATAAGAAATACGAAACGAAATAATTTAATGAATAAAACTTTATTTAAAATTTCGAACTTGGCGAGGTGCACTACCGTGCAACAGATAAGAAATACGAAACGAAAAAACGAAATAAAACTTTATTTAAAATTTCGAACTTGGCGAGGTGCACTACCGTGCAACAGATAAGAAATACGAAACGAAATAATTTAATGAATAAAACTTTATTTAAAATTTCGAACTTGGCGAGGTGCACTACCGTGCAACAGATAAGAAATACGAAACGAAAAAACTAAATAAAACTTTATTTAAAATTTCGAACTTGGCGAGGTGCACTACCGTGCAACAGATAAGAAATACGAAACGAAATAATTTAATGAATAAATTTTTATTTAAAATTTCGAACTTGGCGAGGTGCACTATCGTGCAACAGATAAGAAATACGAAACGAAAAAACGAAATAAAACTTTATTTAAAATTTCGAACTTGGCGAGGTGCACTACCGTGCAACAGATAAGAAATACGAAACGAAAAATTGATGGCAAAGTTATTCGAACATGCAGAAAATATGACATTGTATGACAAATTCGTTGTTGTGTAAACAGCTGGGGAAACAAATTGTTGCTAGGCAACGGTGACGTCAAAAATAAAAACAAAACACTGGCAATTTAATACGAGATCAAATTTAATGAGATACGCTGTGTAATGTATTCCATCTCATTCTTTTACACGTTCAATCCTATGTTTGTCTCTTTCTACGTAACGCCTCAACTTTTCGTGTTTCACTTGATTTTACTCCTCATAAAATCTCGTACCGAGCCTTATAACTCAAATCGTTTCTTAAGGAGTAAACTCCAAAAAACCTATTCTTTCCATAAGTGCGAGTCGTCAATTAATTCTTGAAAACGAAGTGTTTGAAAAAATATAATAGTACTAGTACAACTCCACTCATCCCATAGTCTGCACAGAATCTACGCTCACTTCCCTCTAAGCAGATGCACATGTTGCGCCGCGGGATTCCACTATCTATCCTTTTATTACTATCTCCCTCCCTTTCTCTCCTCCTACACTCTAATCTAGTTAATGAGGGACAACAAATCAAGTTATACAAATTATTTTATTGCAGTGAGATATTTTTATATGTCGTGTCTTACGATCTCAGATATGGCTTGTAACAAGAAACTGTTTATACGTTTGTTACAAATACTTTTGGAAGATTTATATTATTAGATGTTTTATTTTCTTACTGGGCGACTATTTTGAAAGCGTTCGAAAAATCGATAAAAATAACTAACTTTGGACTCCAGTTTGGATACCTACGTATTTTAATCATCAACCCAAATAAGAAATAGTTACGTAGTCGTTTTATAACTATGTAAAGAAGGGCAATTTAAATTAATGTGATATTTTTCTTAATAAAATAAATAGGTACGTAAGTTTAAAATCATTATCTAATAATTAAGCATAATTAATAACCGGTTTAATGCTATTTTCATTATTTTGTTATTAACTACAATTCCATTACGTATATCCAACGAAATGAAAAAGTAGTCCTAGTCTGAAAAGTGACTATGTATTTGGAAGGTGAATATTTAGGGCACATCCAATGAGGCACATCTAATTCATTCATATGGGGAACAATAAGCTGCACATCCCACGAGCGACCATTACCTTTATCTCTCAGCGCACAACAAAAGCTGTAACCGGCCGGTTCGGTCGTATCGTAAGAAATAAGACCCGATTGTATGTAAAACAAAGCCTCTAGAGCTCTGGACGGTCCATAAATTTTAATATAACGAGAGCTGCTACATAGAGTCCGAAGCGCCCGCGCATTCACTCGCGTTATTAGCATTAGTTACTTTCTGTTTATTTTATTGTTCAATTTAGTCAACTTCGAAATAGGATAGGGTCTTGTCTTATCTAGTTTTTTGGCACTTATGCAGCTGTATTTGCCTATTACACCTATTAGAACAAATTGCAAGCGTTGAGACCCTAATAGTATCCATATTGTAGAGCTTTGTCGCTTCAAATGATGACGTGGTTATTTTAGGTATTATTATTTATTTTTTTAAAGTAATCTGATGTTAAATATTACTTATGTATGATTTCATCACCGTAACACAAACAGGTACCTAGATAACGCAGCTTTTCTACCATCTAATAAATGTTTGGATATCAAAACGAACATTTGTCACAAACTTGGAACTAGAACTTACCAAGATTACCTGTTCCTTCTTTGGCTTGCACTTATTTTCATAATATAATAGGTATGTAATGCATATTTTCTCAGTTGTAATAAATAATAGTCTTGAAACTCTTTAATAAGGCAAGTTTTGTAGGTAAATTGATTTAAATGTTCCATTGTGTTTCCGCTTCACAGAGGATCAGTGTTGAAAATAGGTACCTAGTTTATCACACGGATGACCACTTGACCTGTGGGCCTAATGCCTTATGGTGCGCCCTTAATACTGTGAAGAGCACGTAAAATCCAAACACAAGCGCTTTGCCCACGGAGCAACTTAAGTTGAGACAACTATCAACTTTTTAAAAGTTTCCTGTAAAAAGTTGATAGTTGCTACAACGTTTACGATTGCTGCAATTTTATAGCAATTTGTGAGCAACTTTTATGCGAGTTGCTTAGTCTCTACGCATTTCTTGGTACAGGCAGAGGGAGGGTGTGAAATCGTCCGACGCGGTGCGATTGACAGTTGCGGAAACCAGTAACTTTAAAAACCGGTATAATATTTTACAGTTGCTAGTTGCGGCAATTAGGAAAGCTAACCTAGTCATCGATTACAGCAACTGAAAATTGTTGACGAAACTCGAGTTGCTATGTGTGCGCAGTCCAACTGAAATGTATGTAAACTGCTAGTTGGCAGCTAGTTGCCAGTTGCCAGTTGCTGCAATAGTTGCTACATGTGCAAAGCGCCTAACGACTAATGGTGCGAACTACATACATTCGCTAGTTCTTTGTTTGAATTTTTTTATATGGAGTTACTTAGCACTGCTCAAAATAAATATAGATATAAAATTACCATATTATGATAAAAGTTTATTGCACAGGAAATTCTACTTATTTAAAACTATTTGAAATTAAACAGAAACAAAGCTTAATTACAGTTTAAATAATAAATTATTCGTGGGTATCTCGTTTTCACGTTGCCTCTTTGAATAAGTTAAGAATTACTCATAATTAATTTGTAGTTTTCGACAATTATTTCGTTATCTGTCAATTAATCATTCCCCATGCAATAATTTCCGCCTCGTTAGCAACGCTACACACTCATTCATTTACATGTCTAATTCATTTAATAACGACAAGAAGATAATTTGGGATAAGAGCAAGTATGGAGAGATTCTTTGACCCATTTTTCGGGCAGTACAAAAATTTTCCGATAGATACTTCATTATTCGTATACCTATACTTAAATATTTTTCCTTAATTCCCCGGCCTTGAAGGACCATTTTGATTTAAACCGATTAAAAAAGGAAATTTATCTTATGTGTGTACCTATGCCTAAATTAAATGTTCGTCCAAGGATTACTCTGAAATATTTTATTGGATTGCAACCACCCTTTGTTTTTTGTTTGTACTTTATTCAATTTAAAAACCACTAAAGATATCATTACATCGATTCAGTAGTTTTTATACTTAAGTTGCTTTAATAAACACCCCCATTAATACACCTAAAGCTATCTCCAATAAAATCCCAGTGCCAAAATTGAGAGGCTAAAGACTCTAGATAACATACCTATTCGTATCCACCACGTTGCTTATTCGTGGTTGCAGGAAAGCGGTTACTTTGAACCGTATTTTGCATTCCTCGGCGGCACCATCAAAGCTATAATCACACTAGCCAATGCTGTCTATAACGAAACTTTCTGAACCTCCCACTCTACCGGTGTGACTAAAATGCTGCTCGTTACATGTGTACGTTTTAAGACTACTAACTTTTTCGACGCTAGGAACCAAAATACCGAAATTGTTCCATAGAATTAGGTATCTACCTGCACTACTATGTACCAACAAGGGAAACTATTTTTCGTCGCGAAGTTACATCACTACTGTGTCCCGTTCCACTGTGGCGACTTATTTTCAGCTCAAACCCTGCGACGTACCTATACGCTTCATCCGTCGGCGATCTACATAAAGCGGTCTATTATCGGCCCCATCATTTTTTCTCGTATCGTTTTTCATCTATAGGTAACGAGGCGGGCTGTAATAAGGTTTGACGTGAGTGACGGCGCGGCGTGTCGGTGGCGACGGAGCTATGCTTGTGTTTATTGTAAAAAAGAACCCAGATACAAGGAGCGTACAACGAATTTATGTTCCGCTTACAAATCACGTAGATTTATTATCACTGCTTTCTTTCATGATTAGTTTGGGCGGTCGATAACCTATAGCATAAAGAATTAAAAAAGTAATGTTATTTTTTTATTTATCTTTTTAAATCCTGGCTGAATAGAAATTTGAAGTCGAAGTTACTCAATTGTTCGGTTTTTAACTGTATTGCACACGATTTACAATTAGGTAGGTACGTTTAAGTCGATCTAAACTTTTAGACATCTAAGACAAATAATTAATAGTCTTGATACTCCTAACCCAGACATTTGTAGCCAGCTGCGAAAATTTTATTGGCGGAAAATTGGAAGATAAGTGGTTAATTTAGTAAATTGGTGACATTTGGTCATCATTTGGACAATGTTACCAGATAAGATGTGAATAAGCCTTTTGCTGGCTGTACTTTTTATTCGAAATTGTAGACATTGTAGTACATAATATTTAATGTAAGTAGTTTCATGATTAAAGTAAAAACAATTTTCAATAATTATATTAAAACAATTTTTAGAATTTTCTGAGTCTGTTGCTCATAAATTCTTCCAAACGATATAAATGTAGGATGCTTTATAAAATAAAAAGAATTAAAACACTAAATTTTACATTTCGAACATTCGAATAGTCAAAAAAAAAAGTGATTTAATAACTGATTTTAAAAGATAGGCAAGAACTCCATTATCGTTATATTAGTTTCTGTAGATTATAAAATAGATCCCGCTGAGTTTGTTTTACAAGCGGCCGTGACCAACAGAAACTCTTTATCTGTTATATTTATCACGATTATAGATTGAGCGGCATCTTGGACGTCATGGAACGCAACGAGACGTCACTCATGATTTGAAAAGTGAACATTAAGCTGTTACGGCCACTTGAGGGTAAGGCTGTTAAGAGACCTTTGACTTATCGCTGTTATGATTGTGAAATTTAAAATTGGTCTCATGTTGCCGACGTCAGTTTAATACATTCCCTTATTAAAAAAAAATTCAGGCAAGTCCACAATATATTACTGTTCCCCATTTCGGTTTCGTTCTCGAAAGCAGGTCGGTCATAGTTGTCATTGGCACAGAAGGGCGATGATGCATGCTCATTTGTTGCCTTAATTTCATAAATAAAAATCGGCCAAGTGCGAGTTGGACTCGCGCACGAAGGGTTCCGTACCATTATGTATAAAAACGCCAAAAAATCTGGTCTGTTGTATGAAACCCTCACTTAAATATTTACTTTAGTTTTTGTAGCCACATACTTATTAGCCACAAGCAACGCCATCTCTTTAACCGAATGGTAACTAAATTATCGCTTAGGCGTCGAAGCCATATTTCGACTTAAATATTTATTTTATTCAGTGTTTTAGTATTTGTTGTTGTAGCGGCAACAGAAATACATCATCTGTGAAATTTTCAACTGTGTAACTATTACGGTTCATGAGATACAGCCTGGTGACAGACGGACGGACGGACGGACGGACGGACGGACGGACAGCGAAGTCTCAGTAATAGGGTCCCGTTTTACCCTTTGGGTACGGAACCCTAAAAATTGCCTTAGTTCATGTTATAAAGATAAAATTAATTATGTCTATACATAATTAATTTTATCTTTCTTCGGTGAAAAGAAACATTGCAGGTAAACCTGAGAGTTCCCTTAAAGTTCCTAAAAGTGAATGAAATCTGCAAAGGCCTGTATCCCTCACATCGAGTTATTTTAAAAGCAGCCCTTTGCCCAGCGGTGGAATGAATATATTTTGGTCCCTGGCAAAGTTTAAAAAATTCACGTTATTTCCGTAAAGTTATAACAAAGTTTGTATAAGATCCGGAGATAATGGGAATAGGTAATTTTTTATTGTGAATACTTAAGAACGTAATTAATTTTGTTAGCTTATCAGAGTTGTAAATCTTGTGATTTTACCATACTTTTTTTATCTTACTTTCCAGCTTTAACAAGTTCAACGTTTACTCGACATTATCAGCAATGGTAACTAATAATTACACGATACTATCTCATAAACGCGTTTTTATTAGACCTGCGACCGCGCATTGCTCCGTCGCTTTCTGAGTAGGGTTGCCAACTTTTTTGACAAGAAAAAAAGTATACAAGTGTCTGAATGGGGGAAAAATAAAGTATTTGGAAGAAAAAAAAGTATTTATCAAATATTGTGTTGTATTATCTTATTGTTTTATTATCTTAATCATTCCTAATTCCTTTTAACAAAAAAAATAGCCGACTTCAACATCAACAACCAGAGATAACCCAAAAACTACTCGCCAGATGGCGCTCAATTCAATCCATCTAGGTGTAAAACTATCGTCACTACAAATTAATCAAACCCAAACACAAGAAAATGCTTAAAACCGTCGAGGATTTCCTTCGATTGTCATTCGGCTTCATCAGATCGACTCCAGAATTTCATTAAATTGTAGTGCTTTAATATACGTAATGAAAATAGTAAGAAAACTACTAGTCGCCACTACAATTTTCGGAAGTTCCCCTTGATTTCTCTAAGATGCCATGGTATCCTTATCATGCCTTCCCTTGAAATATCTACTTTCCAACAAAAAAAAAATATTGGCTCATATACGACTAGTCCGTTCAACGAAAGTCTAAAAAGACATTCTAGAGTGCGTGAGCGAAACTGTAAGCGATGTGTTCAGAAACGTGAGGGTGCTTAGGGTGAAAACATACTAAAAGTCCTAACGTCTAGGGGGTGAACCGGGGTGACAAAAGTGCCAATTTGTGGTTTTTCGCAAATATCTCAGAAATTATACGTCGTAGCGAAAGATGTTCAATGGGGGAATTAAAGTTTATAAAATTCTCTACAACTTTGATTCTATACACTTTTTTGATATTCTCGACCATTTTTGAAGTACATGCTCCAGAAATATAGTAGTAATAATAAGTATTACACTTATTCAGCGTGATGACCATTACCTGAGCCGCAAAATTTACTGTAACACTAGCTATTTCCCGTGGCTTGGGCCGCGTGGAAGTACTTTTGACTGTGGACCCCCTTTTTACCTGATAAGGAGAAGGGGGAGGGGAATTTCCAAAAATAACAATTGCTTACTTGTGTCACTTTTGGAAATTATACAGAAACGATCAAATAAAATCGTTTAAGAAATAAATTCCGATTCCCTTCGGGGAGCGGGGATTTCCAAAAATCCTTTCTCTGTGCTTCCCTACACTCCCTAAGGAACATGCATACCAAATTTCACCTTCTTGCGTTCAGTAATATTGACTGTGCTTTTTCATTCTATACATTACTATATTATTCTATAAGGTTATATTAAATTTATAGTGGCTTCTTCAAATATAGACAAAAAAATTAACAATTTTCATAGAATTTCGTCGATAGTGACATCATGCCATCTGTCACTGTCACATTCACATATATGATAATTATGACAGCACGGGAGATGCCTATTATACAGGCCCTGCAAATGCCTCTCGGTTACAAGTGGAGGATAGCAGAATCAAACTTGTGTCTGAAGTAGAGAACTCTCTGGAGCAAGTCTCGGAATGGGGTCGACTTAATTTAGTCGAGTTCAACCCCACGAAGACACAAGTTTGCGCGTTTTCCGCTAAGAAAACCCCACTTGTCATAGCGCCTCAATTCCAGGGTACCGCGCTCACCCTTGGTAAAAGTGTTGGGATTCTGGGCGTTGACATTTCGAGCGACGTACAGTATCGGAGTCATCTGGAAGCTAAGGCCAAATTGGCCTCCAAAAAGCTTGGTGCCCTAAACCGGGCGAAGCAGTACTTCACTGCGAGGGACCTACTGATGCTTTATAAAGCACAGGTCAGGCCTCACATGGAGTACTGCTCTCATCTCTGGGCAGGGGCGCCACAATACCAGCTTAGTCTATTTGACGCCGTACAAAAGGGCGCGGTTCGAATTGTCAACGACCCACGAGTCACTAACAGGTTAGAACACCTAAGTCTGAGGAGAGACATAGGATGCCTCTGCGTGTTCTATCGGCTTTACAACGGTGAGTGCTCCGAGGAATTGTTCGATTTGGTGCCAACATCACCCTTCCATCATCACACCACTCGCCGAAGATTGAAGTTCCATCCACATCGCTTGGACTCGTGGCGAACGACTACGGTCCGTTTTTCACGATCGTTTTTGCCGCGGACATGCAAGATGTGGAATGAGCTTCCTTCTGAGGTATTCCCGGAGCGCTATGACATGGGGTTCTTCAAGAAAGGTGTAAAAAGAGTTCTCCTTCAGGGCCGGCGTTGCACTGATGACTCCCCTGGTGTTGCTCGTGTCTATAGGCGACGATGACCACTTACCATCAGGTGGCTCGTCTGCTTTTACGTCAGCCCTTCAGGCTATAAAAAAAAATATATATGACATCTAACATTTCGTTCAGTAATTATAAATCGTTTCCATCATCAGTTTTAACTTTTAAATACGAGTATGTACCGCTAAATAATTAAGTAGGCCATAATGAGCCTGTCCCTTTTTGAGTTTGTTCAAAGTCGGTCACAGTAAAGGTTGGAAATAAAGTATTTTCACATACTTTATTTGTATGCAAAAGTATAAAGTATAATTACCAAAAATAAAGTAGGATACTTTAAAATAAAGTATGGTTGGCAACCCTATTTCTGAGGTACGCTACGAAAAACCAATTTGAATAAATTTCAAAAAGGCATTTGAGAAAATCCCACAGAAACAATATTCCCAATCTAATTTAAACCGTCGTACAACAATAAAAGGTTTATATTAGTTAACCAATAAAAACCTTGCGCCTGAGTCATTCTCGTTAGTCAGGCAACACGCGTCAACATCTGTCAAATAACCACCAATGTTTACTTATAAAAAGATATGCCTTATGGTAATAATAATTGGTTGCACATCTCAGTGCGTAATTGTGGCGTTTGAGTCGTTTTCACAACGACGATTTCATCTTGTTAGTAAGCTTATTGTTAACAGCGTTTCGCTCCGTCCTTGTCTACTGCGTACTAAAGTTTGAACCGTAAATATTGCCATCTCACTCTCGTCGTTATAGCAAGGTCGGCTCGTTTAAAAGCTCTTAACGAGACTCGAAGGAAAAGCACGGGTTGTTCAGAAGCGTTCAAAGTTTAATTACTGTTTTTATTTCCTTTACCTATGATCACAATAACAATAAGCATTTTGGGACTAATAACCTTATGGATAAAGTTGCGCTCGGCAACTTTAATACATTTAAATTTTTATTCAGTGATTAAGGATTATTGATTATACTTAGACAAATTACAAAAATGCGTACGAAGAAATGGATCTTTATAAAGTGGAGATGTAACCAACGGGAATATAAGCGGGTAATCCCTCTTCTGTTAATTTTACACATAATTACTTATTTACGTCATGTAAACCACGACTTCGCAAACAATTAAGCACGGTGGACAAAAACTTTGAGAGCCAGTGTCGAAGGCTCGCGTGGTATGTTCCGCGCGTGTCTCATTCACACCTGTAACGTGCGCATATAGCCATCTCGTTTGTTTAATGATGCCGTCTCCCTCGTTTGTAGTCACCATTCCGACACGGCTTTCGGGATAATCGACTGAGAAATTAACGCATCATATGAAACCGGACCCATAAAAATTAGCAAGGAATGTTTAAGACACTTAATATCATGAGCATGACAGAATAAAGATATGAGAAAATATTGTGCGTTATAATTTAATTTATCGTTATAAGATCGTTAAAGGTCTGCTAATGGTTATTAAACTATTAATAGACAAGTTTACTTAAATAATAAAAACTAAGTACTTTCAAGACAAACACTGCCCGGACTTTTATTAAACTAAATTATCAGTTTTATTCTAATTGTAAAGATGATTATGAATATGAAGAACTTAAATTTTAAAATGTTTATTTCAACTTTGCTCTATTTATTATTATGACTCTACCATAAAGTAGAACAACAATCAGTGCGTGGAGTCGCATATGAAGTTGTTTCCTACGAGTTGAATCGAAGTTGAATTGATGTTGATCTAGGATTGGAACATGAAACAATGGTAAACGTTACTGATTAACACAGGTGTCTGCGAAGTCCACTAAGAAGTTTCCTTTCAAAAATCGTCTTAAATCTTAGGCTGGTTGCTGGTGGTATAATATTGCTATTTTTTACTCTTCTTGGTGCCCTTTGTGACTAATTTGGTCTGTTAAAATCAGTTTGTCATAGTCAAAGTTGAAGTTAGCTTAATGGATAATTTAAAGTAGGTACTCTTAGATAAGAATACCTACTTGTCTATTATTAAGATAAATTTTAATATTTAATTCGCTTAATTTGGTTTGATAGCATGTTTTAAAAACTTAAGCACCACCTTTAACATAAAAACTTAAATGGTAATCTATTTGATTTAACTCTAAAATCCGTATAACTTCTGTTCCATCTTAGCACTGCAGTCGTAATAGGGTCAAGATTGCATATATCCTTTCAATTAAAATTTTACTGGCTGTAATTTGTCGACTTGGGTCCTGAAATAACATAAAAATGCATGGGTATTGAGTATATACTTGTTTATCGTAAGGCAACGCTCCCGTGCGCGGCTTGGACACAACACGAAGCAATAAAAAAAAATAAACGATCGGATTCGCTGAGGAAACTCGCTCGATCGCACGACCACCGGCTTGTTACTGCGATCGGATACAGATTATGTATTGCTATTGTATTTATTGTTTGGTACCACGAGGGCTGGAACAATGTAAACAGAGGCCGCTAATAATAAAATAGTGATAGGGCCAGTATGTGCATATTTTTAAACAAATGGATATCATAGTTTTTGTTTATTGTAGTAGGTTGTTGTATTGTAGTAGGGACTAATATTTCATTTAATATTGTAATTATTATTGTGAAATAGAAACGAATGCCTATGAATGCTCTCCACGCCTAAACCACTAATTTCGAAAAATTGTTACCTATAGATGTAGAGTTGATCTTGGAGTTCATTTCCGTGTCTTTAGATGTGGCTACAACCCATTAATGGCCCGCTACTGAGCAGGGGTCACTCTTTATTATTGAGGAGGCCTAGAGCATACTCCACCACGCTGCTCCAGTGCGGACTGGTGGAGGGATTAGTTGCCAACCCCGTATCGGAAGTTTTCATGCCTCCCGAAGGCCTCCGACATAGCTTAACGACTGCTATCTTTCTGCTAACAACCGAGACCGATAGTTTTGCGTGCCCTATGAAGCACTGAAGCGCTCAAGAAATTGTGCCACTAGCGGTAATCCATCCAACTACCACCCGCGCCCGCAGTTGCTTTACTTTGTCGATCACTTAGGATCGACACAAGCCGCAGTTATGAGCTCTTGATGTAATCGTAATGAAATGTCAATTTCGGCTATGCATCAAATGAAATTGTAATCAGTAATCATGGCTACATTTCCACCATCTCCACTTGTAAAGATGTTGCGAGACAGAGTGATCGGTTAATAACTTTAATGAAGGTGCGCGGACATGATTTTGAAAAGCTCTTCAAAAGTGCTCACGTTTAATAAAATTGGATAGAGCGAGCGAGTCACGGAGCGGCGAGAAAACTGACTGTCATTCAACGTGGACAAAAACCTGATAATAATTGTGGGATAGTGGCTGAAGCGCTTCGTGCTGTACTTCACAGAGCTGTCACTCAAATGGTTAACGAGATCAAATCAAAATAATTTAACAAAAACAGTTCAAAATTGAGCGGTACGTGCATTCAAAGTTTCTTTTAGCCGACAAACGCGTAGATGGACTGCTGGTAAGTCACCATTGCCCTTCGTACCGTCAAAGTTCAAAGACAATATCGATATGTTACTAGTCAAGATGCAAGAGAGACGACAAAAGTATAAAATATGCAAAATTAAAAATGAGTTAAAGCCAGATGTGAATTCGGATTTTGACAGTGGTTTTGAAGTGCAGTAATCGGGTTATAACCGAGCCAATTGGAATTCGTTCCCAAGCTATGTACTTATGTAGTACATATACATATATGTAGGCCAGACAATATTGCGCATTTAATGCGTTTATACCCCAGTTGTGTTCAATATGGAATTCGTTTTAATGGCAACCCACACAAATGCAAGCTTTCCTCCTCTGGGATTAAGGTTCATTATAGATTAACGGCCAGAGCTTTAAATGCCTGAAGTTTTGGCTTACAGGCTGAATTGAACTGTGAGTGCACGTAGGCAATATTTTTTTCCATTTTCTCGTCGACTCAAGTATAGAGTGTATTCATTACAATGTGACTATATATTTGACCAACTCAGTGTGGTGAATCTCCATCAATCCGCATTAGAGCACTATGGTTTTGGCATAATCAAGATAGACCATGCTCAGTAGTCATAGGTTTTAGATATGTAATGGTACCTATGCACTAAAATACCTACCTATTATTTTGTAATAATGATATTAGATGCCTTACCTATCTATACATACCTAAATATCTATAATAAAAATGCAACTTATTAATGTGTTTTCAACAGAGATATCAGATAAAATATGTATGAAGGGTCTTCTTTGGGCTTAAAAAGGTCAAATATATTATTTTTAGTTTTGGTCTGTATGTATGTTCCACGCATACCGAAATAAACAGGCCAAATGCGAGTCGGACTCGCGTACGAAGGGTTCCGTACCATTATGTATAAAACGCCAAAAAAATCTCTGTTTTATAAAAGCCTCACTTAAATATTTAATTGTTTTATTGTAGCCACATATTACGCCCAACGCCATCTCTTGGACCGAATGGTAACTAAACTTACGTCGAATGTATGGGCACCCACTTAAATATTTATTTTATTCTGTTTTTTAGTATTTGTTGTTGTAGCGGCAACAGAAAAATACATCATCTGTGAAAATTTCAACTGTGTAGGGGAATTGTGCTTAAGATGACATACTTTTTCTTTCAAGGGAAATATTTAAAATAATTTTAGTCATATGAGATCAGCATCTTGCGTATATTCTAAAAGGTATCATAATCAACAAAATTATTTAAAATTCAGAACAATCAACGCCATATTAACTTTGAAAACAAACATCAATGGCACTTAGGTTGACATGTGTAAAATGACATATGTATAGGATAAGATGACATGGTACATTGCCACCAACTTATCTCTGAAATTGCAAAAGTTGGAACTAATGCCGTCATGTTAAAAAGTCATTCATAAGTACAATGTGGTCATTCGTCTGTCAGTAACTACCTCTCGAATTGCGTCCGACAGCGCCTCTCTTCATTTCAGAGATAAGTTGGTTACTGTATGTCATCTTACACCTTAAGGGTATGTCATCTTATCAATGCTAAAAGCCAGACCATTCGATTGTCCCTCACAGCTTCAATAGCCTTTTTTTCGCGTCGATGTGCATTAGTAAATGCCAGGCATTCTGTATAAAAAAAGAAAACAGGTAAGTTTTCCTATCCTATTTTACACGGATAAGATGACATAGTATGCCATCTTACACCCACGCCCTGTATGTCATTTTACCCAACGGTCACAAAATTATAGTTTAAATTGTCACGACCATACTTTTTACGTTAGGATGCGTTTTTAGCTATATTTGTGCAGTTTAATAACCCATTTTTACAATTCAAATTAGTTTAAAGTAAAGACCCTTACCTTACATGTATTTTCACCATCAAACAAAACCGAAAGCAAACTTTTGAGCATGTCAAAATCACAAAAACGTGCACTGCTTGCCAGTCCGCGTTCTTATTCCGCCATACTGAATTTTGAGTACTAGCGACATCTATGTAGACTCCCGTTAACGTCACAATTGCACTCTTAGCGCGAATATTTAAAGCAATATAGTAGGTGTGTCATCTTACCTGAGTATGCCGTCTTGAGCACATCTCCCTAACTATTACGGTTCATGAGATTACAGCCTGGTGACAGACGGACGGACGGACGGACGGACGGACAGCGAAGTCTCAGTAATAGGGTCCCGTTTTACCCTTTGGGTACGGAACCCTAAAAACTATCTAGTCTACTAAATGAAATTTAATACCGTTTGATAGTTGTATTGCTAGGGGTCTACTTTAATCACTACATAGTATAAAACAAAGTCGCTATTTTTGTCCGTCTGTTTGTTTGTCTGTTTGTCTGTATGCTTAAATCTTTAAAATTACGCAACGGATTTTGATGCGGTTTTTTGTAATAGGTAGAGTGATTCAAGAGGAAGGTTTTTATGTATAATACATGCATATATTCCCACGAGAACGGGATCCACGCGGGTGAAACCGCGGGCGGGCCGCTAGTTTTTTATATATACAGGCCACTTGACCCTCGGGTATAAAAAAATAAATAAGTAACATTGCATCACAACGTGAATCGGATCAGCTAGTTACAACATAACATAACATTGCAACCGGTCAAGAAGAAAGCGGCTAATCAACCCGTATCTTATCACAAATATAATAAATATTGAGGTTATCGAAATCAATCTAATCAATTATTACCTTCCTAATTTTATCACACAAAAATATATAAAGGTAGGTACATACGTACCTACTATCAATCTCAATCTTGAACTAACAGACACACTGTTTAATAGTGTCTATAGATAAATATCCAGTAAATCGAAAAAATATTCCACGTTGTGCCCTTACCACCAATTAGTGATTTTGCCCATAGGATTAGAAGTTAAAGTTCGGTTTCCATTCGGTGCAGTTATTGGGAAAAAGTAGGAGCTTAAACTGATTACTTATTTGTTTTCAAGTTACGTTTTCTTTGACTGAAAAAAATATCAAATTAAAACGCAAATCATTTGAATATAAATAAAAAAATAAAAAAAAATACTTTCTGTGTTGTTATAATAATGTCGTACTTCTTGATTCATCGCACACATCTAAAATGAAAGTAAGGACATTTAAAATCTAAGCTGAAATCGATGCGTAATGTTGTTTAATAGAATTTGCCTAATATGGGCATTTGTTATAGGTATGCGTATTTGTCTATTTTGCAGTTAAATGGTTTAAATTGTGCGTTAAAATACGCCACCTAAAACAGTTGAACAGACGAGTTTTGAATATGGTTATATAAATATATCCATTAATAAATCCTAGTTGAATGATTTATTGTGCCTTTCAATTTTAAGATCCAATTTTGTATCAATTTATTCTCGTTAATTCATTCAATGTGTCAAGAGATTCTCCTTTGGACATAGGTAATTAACTAATTAATAATTATCATAACATTGGGTATTCGAGGAAATATTCAGTGACATTTGAATAGGAGAAATGCAAAATACTAACGGTAAATACATTCTTACGATAAAGTGTAAAAAATAAAAAGGTTTTCTTTTTCTTTTTTACTTAATACCTAAGTATCTACTTAAAAAAAATTGTAACTAGGTATCACGAGAAACAAATTTTAAAATAGTTGTGAAGATTCAACCTTTACAACGGTAGCTAGCGTACCTTGATCTCAAACAAACATGATTATCTAATATAGTTACCTATTTATGGACACAATTCGGTCTGTTTTTATATGATATTGCTATTAAAAGAAGATTATGCAGCTAATTTATTGATTTATGAAAACGAACACATAATCGTACCATAAAACCGCATCGGTACCAATTATGTGTCAAGTTATCTGTATCGAAAGGCCTGCACTTAATAAATTATGCAGTTTGCTTATTTCACGTTAACGAGAAATTATCCTTGACGGTTTCTTGCTGGCCGTATTGGTAATTTGCCATCGTAAAATAAACTCAATCAACAAACGGCTCGCCATAAAAGCCAGGCCGTGTAGCCGTGTAGGTTCTAACGAGCCACCGCTACCGACTGGTTCCCTATGAAACCATCTTTACGAGCCATGTAGCCGTATAAGTATCATTTCTCGGTAGCTCGCCCGATCAATATGTATTGTATCAGTTCAAAGGAAAAATAGCCAGCGGCGGTAATTACGGCGAAAGAACTTGCTGCGGAAACAAACGCACCATTTTGCCCTATACGAAAGAAGGCACTCCTTTTAAATAGATGTCATGACACTGGCCAGTGATCGGATCAATCAGAATGATTTTTAAATACAAACTTATAAGGACAAATATCTGCATCTCTGATGGATTTATTGTTGATTTAAAACACCTGCTGTTTATCGACTTGGTCAACGCAACAGCAAAGAAATTTATAAATAAATTATAAATCGTTCAGGCTTAGGACACCTTAGCAATACTTCTGCAATCAATTGATAGGTTGTTTAAAATTAAACGTGTAAAATAAAAATACTTAAGTCAAATAAAAAAATATATTTAAAGATCGACTTGAAAATTGCAATGAGCCGTATGTTGGATGATATAAAATATAAATAATCGTCTACAATAATGTTATTAATTTTATAGAACTGTCAGTTCAGTTACTGATGAACTATAAAGTCCGTTGGTTCGTGTAGTGTTTTTCCGTTGATATTCTAGAGTCTAGACCTCCACATAAGAACCATGGTAAGAAGTACTGCCCTGTAATTTAGATATTTATTGATCTATAAATTATAAAATACCTATTAGGTACATATTGTTTTGATTTACGATATTTGACACAGTGGACATGTAACAGTCTATTAATTACAGTAACGAAGGCAATTAAAGTATTCCTTATTCCTTAAATATCAGTTTTCTACGAAACGAGCCTAATTAGGTACTCCTTTGAGGAGCTAGGTACGCACCAATGATATATTACCCATTAGTAGAAACGAAATTGACAGCGAAGATTATGACTCGTAGTTAAAAAGTTAAAATTAAACAAGATGCGACTTATATTAATATAGGACTTAATACTGGAGTAAATCTGGTTCTTATCCTATGAACATAAGGCTTAAAGTATAAGGTTGTCATATTAAACGAAACACTACATGCCCATGTTAGTTCCCAGTAGGTAAGACATGTAGGCAGCTCATTTATTTTCCTCTCCAAAAACATCAATCATACATGATCTCGGCACCGTTGATCGAATATCCATTCCATCATACGTAAATGCGACCAAGTTTGACTGAGCTTCGGTTTCACAAGGTAATTTAGTTTGTGCGGTTCTCGTTGTAACAATACAGGAGGAAGCTCGGGCCTTAGAATACTGGTCGATATAATTATGGCGGAGCAGCCAACTTGACTGCTCCCATATTTAGCCACCTGCTGTGAACTTGTTTGCTAATTTAGGCGTTCGTTAAAGTGCAGTTCAAAGGTTGTCATTGCTTGTGGTCAAGTGGATTGCTCCATTATCAGTTTCAGGGGCAAAGTTATTCCGGTTATTCGGTCCGTCAATGCAAGTTGAGTTTACTTCTACTTCTGTATATGTTCGATAAAATTTGAATCGAGGATCAATATAATCTCTGGGTTTTAACTATTATGAGATTATGACACTGTTTATGGTTTCAGAACTATAGTTAGGTGATATTTATTTATTTATTTATTTATTCTTTATTGAACCTTACAAAAGTAAAGGAACAAAAGGCGGACTTAATGCTAAAAGCATTCTCTACCAGTCAACCTTAGGGCAGTGGGAGAACGAAGAGGCGGTAGCAATAAAGAGAAAATAGAAAAAAGAGAAGCGCTATACATAAATAACTAATGTGGATTTACTAAGTACATATAGATATAAACAAATAATATATATGAATGTATATAAATATATATATAAATATATAATATAAATATAAATATATAATATAAATATAATAATACATATAAGAAATTTATAAACATGATGACAACAGCTATAAATACTATTTTTTCGGGTTGACTAAGGAAAGATAGTGAGTTAACACTTTTCCTCTAAACGTGAATTTACTGGAAGGCTTTCTTAATTCAGGGGGTAAAGCGTTCCAAAGTCGGATAGCCTGAGCAGCAAACGAATAATGTAGGAAACCAGTACGGTGAGATGGGACAGAGAGATCTAGAGTCTCGGAAGAACGTAGCTGCCGGGCATGAGTGTCACATAAAAATTGAAATTTGCATTTCAAGTAATCGGGAGCGAATTTATCAAATAAAATTGAAAAAAGAGTAGAGAGTATCCTTACATGCCTACGCTGGCGAATTGGAAGCCATTTAAGTTGAGCGCGAAAAGAAGAGACATGGTCATACTTTCGAAGACAAAAGATAAATCGGATACAGTTGTTTATGAGACGGTCCAGCTTGTCCAAGAGATCCTCATTTAGGTCAGGGTAACACACATCAGCATAATCAGATATACCTATTTTTTATAATTCTATCGTATGTCTGATAGTAGGTATATTTATTTGACATGTTAAAAATGAAAATGTGTAAATTGTAGCGTACCTACTTGTTCCTATTGCTCTTTATTTTGTACTCTGCCCAGCAGAGGTTGTCTGGATAAGAAAAAAGTTACCTTAATAAAGTTTTTAATAAAGAGTATTTTATTTTATAGGTATTAATTACTACTTGCACTTGTATCACACCATCCATCCATCCATCCATCAGCCTTTTGATGTCCACTATTGGACGTAGGCCTCCCCTAACTGGCGCCACCCTAACCGGTCCTGAGCCCGTTGAATCCAGCGGATGTCCGCCGTCTTCATCAGGTCGTCAGTCCACCTGGTCGGGGGGCGCCCTATGCTCCTTTTTCCGAGACGTGGTCTCCATTCGAGGACCTTTCTTCCCCAACGGTTGTCGGTCCTCCGAACTATATGGCCTGCCCATTGCCACTTCAGTCGGCTAATTCTCCGGGCTATGTCGGTTAACCGTGTTCGTCTACGGATCTCATCATTTCTGATTCGATCACGCAGAGAAATACCGAGCATAGCCCTCTCCATAGCCCGCTGAGCGACTCTGAGCTTGTGCATCAGACCAATAGTGAAGCACCACGTCTCGGAGCTGTATGTCAACACTGGCAACACACACTGCTCGAACACCTTCGACTTCAGGCACTGAGGTATTTTGGACGACAAGATATGACGCAGTTTCCCGAACGCAGCCCATCCGAGTTGGATTCTACGAGTGACTACTTTCTCGAAGTTGGACTTACCCATTTGGATCACTTGTCCCAGGTAAATGTACTCGTCAACAACTTCGAGAGCAGCGCTATCAACAACAACCGGTACAGGTGTGACATGGACATTCGACATGATTTTCGTCTTGTCCATGTTCATCTTAAGACCTACCCGTTGTGAGGCGCTGTTCAAGTCCCCGAGCATAGTACTAAGTTCTTCCACGGAACTCGCCAGAATGACTAGGTCGTCGGCATATCGAAGATGTGTTATGTATTCGCCATTGATGTTAATGCCACGTCGTTTCCACTCCAACAGCTTGAACATATCTTCCAACGCAGAGGTGAACAGTTTTGGGGGCAAAACATCCCCTTGCCTGACACCCCTCTGCAGTTGGATAGGGTTCGTCACTGTGTTGTGTACTCTGACGGACATGGTGGCTGATGCGTATAAACATTTTAACACCTCGATATACCGATAGTCAATCCGGCACCGCTGGAGAGAACTTAGTACCGCACAGGTCTCGATAGAATCGAAGGCTTTCTCATAGTCCACATAGGCAACACATAGCGGCAGATTATACTCCTCGGTCTTCTGTATTATCTGCCGCAGCGTATGTATGTGGTCCATGGTACTGTAGCCTTTTCGGAATCCTGCTTGTTCGGGAGGCTGGAAGTCGTCAAGCCTGCGTGCAATGCGGTTAGTGAGCACCCTCGAAAACAGCTTGTAAACGTGGCTCAGAAGTGCAATGGGCCTATAGTTCTTCAAAAGGGCCTTATCGCCCTTTTTATAGAACAGGATCACTACACTTCTGCTCCACGCTTCCGGGGTAGTTCCAGTATTGATAACGGAATCGAACAACTTCTGGAGCGCCACCAGGAGGGGTTTCCCTCCAGCTCTTAGCAGCTCTGTTGTGATTCCGTCATCTCCCGGTGCCTTGTTGTTTTTAAGCTGTTTGAGGGCCTCTCTAATCTCATACAGGCTGACGTCCGGGATATCCTCGGTATAATGTCGGGTTAGTTTGGCTCGCTTGTCGCGCTCCTTGTGAGGACTTGGAGCTTGCGAGGAGGCATACAACCGTCCGTAGTAGCTCTCCGTTTCTCTCAGAACTTCGGGTTTTGACGAGACTATGGTACCGGACTCGGTCTTCAACCTCGTAAGCTGACTTTGGCCAATACACAGGTCCCTGGCGAACACTTTGGAGCCCTGGTTCCGCTCAATCGTGTTTTTAACACGATTTGCGTTATTCCTTCGCAAATCGCGTCGCCGGCTCTTCGAGACCTGTTTATTGAGCGGTCTGTACTCTGCCATAGAGGTTGGAGACTGGACACATATCATCTGTATCACACCGATGTGACTGAAAAGCGGTAGCATAGCATAGTATTTAGTAACTACTATAATATCAAATGTCGCAATAAACGTAGATACCTAGCGAAAATAGCAGCAGATTATAAGCGTATTAATAAATCTGAACGACCATTTTTGTTTACAAGCTTGGTGTAGCTTTAAATCTATCAAAGAAGGCTGCTTCCTGGAAATTCTTACGATTATACACACATAAACTTAATTTCGTTGACTTCCGGCTATATAGCTGCTATAAAACACCATCAGTTGCGTCTAATTCTGTTTTCTATATTTTCGGTTCCCAGGTTACATTTAAAATTCAGCACATTAATATCATTCGCCGATCTGTCAAATCGGTGTGTAACAAAAATAGTGTATGTATCCTGTGGCTCTATTTTTGAAATGGCGTCTGGCGACGAGCGTTCGATGGTCGTCGTAGTACACGCCTTCAGTCGCAAGACGCTGATTTTTTGCATTTAAAAAAAATTGTCTCCGTAGTTGGGCCTTATCAATATAAATTGAAGTGCTTTCCACTGTGCGACCAAAACACTCCAAGCGTTCAATTTTCTGAAGAAAAAGTGTCGTTTCGAGCGTATCTATTGTTCGTTTAGTGGAACGCACCACTTATGTGCTGTCGAAGGATTAAAAAATCGTCGTTGCGCTTGCCAAAACCGCTATGTGTTTTTGCTTAAGTTTTCAGGAGAGACAATAAACTGTTTTATTTTATGATTGATGGCCTTACCAATAAATTAAAAATACAGTATTGTGGCAAAAAATATAATGTATGAACTGAGATACAATTGAAAATGATAACGTGTATTGATCATCCACAATAATTTTTTTTAGCCATTTTGATGCACATATCAGAATTGTCTTGCGAGGACCAATTCTTACAAGTGAAAAATGTACGCATGTCAGATTTGTAAATGAACTCAACTGGATTAATTTGATTCTATGTATTAAGTGCACAACAAAAGATATAGGAGTCAAATAAAAATAGATAATAATATTTCATACAACCTCAGTTTAATGAATAACCAAGGTGGCAAATGTTCATCACCGGACGACGCATCTTACCTGTGCTACCCGGGCTATAGGCTGGAGCATGTGTTTAGGCCGCGTGCCGGGGTGTGTGTGTTGGTCCGGGATGATGTCTGTTGTTGCCGTCTGACCTGCCTCGAAGACAAGAACCTATCCATTTTATGGACGCGCGTGGACATGGGCGGCCACACTCATGTTTATGGGTGTCTCTATAGGTTCTATAGCGAAGACGCGGAGACTACTCGACTTTTTGAGCATGTCCAGAGATCGGCTGACAGGGTTTTGGAGCAGTATCCCTCGGCAGAGTTGGTGATTTTAAGGGAACTTTAACGCCCATTACACCGACTGGTTGGGGTCCAGGATCACCAACTTTGCCGGAAGAACTGCTTTCGACTTCTCCCTGGCCTACGGTCTCACTCAGGTGATTCACCAGAGTCTCTGACGTTGAGACGCATACTGGTTCTTTGGTAGACCTACTGCTGACTTCTCATCCAACGGACTACCGAGTGTTGATCGGGGCTCCTCTTGGATCTTCTGACCACTGCTTGGTAAGGACAACTGTGCTCTTGACGTGTCAACAAGGCTCTCGACCCACTGGTACGCTTCAAGGTGGCACTATAAGTCAGCAGACTGGGACGGACTTAGGGAATTCTGAGTTCGTACCCTTGGAGGCAGCTCTGCTTCGCTTCCGCTGTCGTATCCATTGGTGGGAAAAACTAGCATATAACCGCAAGCGGGCCGCAAACAGGCCTGGGCATCAGTGTACACTTCGAAAACCCCATCAGCCCCAGAGCTTAAGAAAAAGCTCAACGCTGTCTCCCGGTCGGCTTAGAAGCAACTGTCCAGGGCAAAATCCCAATTCATCGGTAGAAATGGCGAGCGGCTAGTTGGCCACCCCTCTGGGAGTAGAGAATTCTGGTCGCTGGCTAAGGCTGTCGAGGGCAACTTCTGTCGGTGTTCTCTTTCGCCACTGCGGTTACCGGATAAATCCGATGTCCATACGGCAAAGGGGAAAGCCGAAATTCTTGGTAGGCTCATTACCGTTAACTCGACTCTTGACGATGGAGGGGCCATACCGCTTAACATCTCGCAATGTGAGAGTTCGCTGAATGACATACTTTTTACTCAAAAGGCTGTCAGGCGAGCTCTATTGTCTCTCGACACCAAGAAGTTGAGTTGGCCGGATGGTATTCCCGCAGTGTTGCTAAAGACGTGTGCTCCCGAGTTGACTCCTGCCTTAACGTGGTTATTCTCGTTATCCTACATCACTGGTATAGTACCGCCTTCGTGAAGAGTAGCCTAGGATGAACCTATCCACAAAAATCCTGCTTGCGAAGGTGATGGAGCGTCTAATTAATACACAGCTCCTAGGATATCTCGAAGATCGCCAGCTGATCAATGATCAGCAGTACGGTTTCCGTCACGGTCATTCAGCTGGCGATCTTTTAGTTTAGGGCTCAGGCCCTAGACAGCAACAGGGAAGCACTGGCAGTCAGCCTAGATATCACTAAGGCCTTTGACCGGGTCTGGCACAGGGCTTTTTTCGCGAAGTTACCATCTTACGGTCTCTCTGAGAGGTTATGCAGTTGGGTAGCCAGCTTTCTGTCTGAGCGACATATAAAGCTCGCAGTCGACGGTTGTTGCTCCCATATGAAACCCATGAACGCTGGTGTTCCCCGAGGGTCTGTGCTGTCTTCTACCTTGTTCATTCTGCATATTAATGACATGCTGGAGCGTGCAAACGGCATTCATTGCTATGCAGATGATAGCACGGGAGATGCCTATTATACAGGCCCTGAAAATGCCTCTCGATCACAAGTGGAGGATAGCAGAATCAAACTTGTTTCTGAAGTAGAGAACTCTCTGGAGCAAGTCTCGGAATGGGGTCGACAAAATTCAGTTGAGTTTAATCCCACGAAGACACAAGTTTGCGAATTTTCCGCTAAGAAAACCCCATTTGTCATGGCAGGGGCTCCACAATACCAGCTTAGTCCATTTGACGCCGTACAAAAGCGCGCTGTTCGAATTGTCAACGACCCACGAGTGACTAACAGGCTAGAACACCTAAGTCTTAGGAGAGATATAGGATGTTACCGACTTTACAACGGTGAGTGCTCCGAGGAATTGTTCGATTTGGTACCAACGTCACCCTTCCATCATCACACCACTCGCCGAAAATTTAAATTTCATCGACATCGCTTGAATCCGTGGCGAACGACTACTTACAGTTCGATTCTTACGATCATTTTTGCCACGAACTTGCAAGCTGTGGAATGGAACCAAGGAGCTTCATTCTGAGGTATTCCCGGAGCGCTATGACATGGGTTTCTTCAAGAATGGTGTATAAAGAGCTCTTCTTCAGGGTCGGCGTTGCACTGGTCACTCCCCTGGTGTTGCTCGTGTCCATAGGTGACGATGACCACTTACCATCAGGTAGTACGTCCGCTTTTTCGTCAGCCCTTCAGGCTAGAAAAAGAAACGTTAAAAAAATGCCTTCAATACCCAGAATAATAAAACAGAAACTTATTTTTAGGTTAAGTATGAAGAACCATATTATTGGGGAAATATTATCGGATATGCATAATTTTCAATAAAACGAACAAAACAGCAATATTATTGTACAAACTAACTTTAATCTGTGCCTCGTTTTGCTTAGTTTAACAAGATTTTTACGCTTTTTTAAAGTTAAAACAGACAATTTTAAACACAAACCGTTAAAAAACAAACTGCCAAACCATCTATGTGCAATCAAATTCTGATATGTGCAAAAAGATGATTAAAAACTTTTATTGTGTACACATAACCAATTTTTCATTGCCAGAAATACACATATAAGTTTTGTCAAATCGATTTCTAGAGGGAATTAACACATAGTTGCTTTTGTATTCGATGCGCAATTCGATTTTAAGGCCAACTAGCGAATTTTTTTTACAAAAAATGCACATATCAAATTTGGCAAGCGCAACGACGAAATACCAAATTTTGCTATAAGTATTGCATGAAAATGACCCCAATCGAACGGTCGTCGCCACACGTCATTTCAAAATAGAGCCACTGTTCCGATGCGCGGGCGCAGACGACGAACATGAATCGGACGGATAATCGATTTTACGAGCTCCAGAAATAAACCGCGTCCCTTCGCCACATGCATCATCGCCGGACGCATTCTGCACCGACTCTTACGATGTATTTGAATCGTTCTCAACATAACATCTCGCATCGTCAAACCGGCTCAGCGATTCCGAGAAATATTAAATGAGGGAAATAAAAACCTATTGCCCATCAACACTGTAAATATTATTTTACTATCCATTAGCTATTTTGGAACATTCAGCGTAAATCGTTCTTCAAAGTGAAGTCATGGGCGAATCAGTTATCGAATGGTTTCAGGCCGCGGTGAAAACTTTACAACCGATCTACGCGTGCAAGACTTGACTTAGAATTCTATACATTTAGTTCCGACGAGGTTAAATGTAGTTTTATGAGGCACAGCAGTAATAACCATAAACTAAGCTGATACGTTTGAAATGATGCCGGACTCGTAATAGTTAGATAATAACGGAAATGCATCTACGGATTTTGGAACATGTTTTTAGGAACATATTGGTCCGGGACAGCGTCCGAGTCGTCTAGGGCCATAAATAAATCGGATTCGTGCCTCTAAATAGCGTGGTAGGTGCTGGGTTTTATTATTACGAGGGTCATTTATTACGACTGTTCTTTATACGCCCGAGTCCAGATATTTTGTCGTTAGTAATACTTGTATGGTGTGCTGTGTACCTACTATGTGAGAGTAACATAAATCCTTAACCATAAATACCACGTTTTAGAGGCAATTTCTTTCACATATTATGAGGCCTGTCGCCGTATCTAATATTGCATCTTCATAGATCCCGGAGTCCTCCACAAAGCGTCGAAGACGGCCACCGGGGGGGTTTTAGTGAGTAAAAACCCCACATAACCCAAAACTCACCAAAGATGTACGTACTTACTGAGATATGTAGGTATAACGTATAATTCATAGACTCGCCGCTATTCTAGAATATCACTTGATTCAGGGAAATAGAGGTAATTATGGTTCCTCCTGTTTAACTGTCTTATAATATAAAGATTTAAAGTAGGCACTTAACCTAACCATAACCGTAAATTAAATACTGATGTCGTTAATAAATTGCAGGAGGCAATGAGGGAGAATTTATTGATTTATTTATTTTACATACCATCACAGCGGGTAGAAAACTAGGAGCAGTTAAAATTGTAAATAAAATTATATGAAGCTGAACATTGCCCGTGGTCCGTGGTAACACGCGAACCCTTAGTAAATTAACTCGGCTGTAAAACTGAAATGCCGTAAGAACTGAGACGAGACGACGTATGTCATGTCGGTTGACGTTTACGATGGCCGACACATTTGAAATAAGAATATGAAGGTAATGGCGGCGTGTGTGGTCTCGTAAAACATCCACCGAGAAAACGTAACTTGACACAATCATTAGATATAAACAACGAAAATGAATTAAATATCGTGGTGCTTAAGTATTAAGCAGGCCACTTAATATTTGCTTTTATAAGTATAATAATAAACAAAAAAAAACCACACACCCACAGTTCACACTAGGATTAAGAACATATACTTCAGTTTTTTTACGCAAGAATCACTACGCATAGTTCACAACCAAATTTGTAAGCATTTTGATACTGAATTACAAACCATAAATTTGGAGCGTGAAACCGATCGTTCCCCTCGAGATAACGTTATCGTATAATGGCCACTTGAGCCACGACATGACGCCATAAAAAAGTAAAAAGTTAAAAGCGCCAGTCCATTCGCGCCTCGTTCGTAATAACATTTGCATTTCCTTGGGATTGCACATCGCTAATGCGCCGGGAGTCGACTTCTGGACTTCTGTCTTCTCAACTGCAGTTCAACTAAAAATAGAAACATAGAATTAGCATTGTAGTTAATTCTCGAATTACAAAACTTCAATTGCTGATTCTGTAGCAAAAGTAAGTAATGCTCAAGCTATGCCTATTTGTGCTTCTTCGGAATCGGCAACATTTAATTTATAATAATCATCTTGATTGTAATATTTTAAGGCGAGATGTTAAACAGTTTTGAAATGCCACACTTAAATTCAACTCTATAAAATGTTCAGTATTCACATTTATAACTGTATTTTTTATTTGTAATGTCGCCGCCTTTGTCGAGCCGAAAAACAACGGCGAACCCCGGAATACATTACCATGTAACGTTCACGTTAAAAATGTTTGTTTTGCGTATCACACATTCTCTATACAAGCCGCGGCGGCTCAAATAACGAGAGCCTAATTATCACAATGCAAATCGTACAAACATTAGTAAAATGTTAGACAACATGTGTTGGCGTCGGAGGCCGGATCAAACATACGAGCGAGCGAACAAACACGAGTGTTTGGACTATCGCCACTTTCGGCTCTGTACAAACAGGACTCTTGTTTGCTCAAGTGCTAGTGACACGCCACTGCGGCGTTGCATCCAGCAAAAGTGGGCCCCGAAGAATCCTCGAGAATCTCATTCCCTTCGTTCTTAGCTAACAAACACCCAAGCGGGAGGCCTAGATATACTGGTGTCGGTTAAAAACAAGGCGACACCTTTTCTTATCCCTGGAGGGTCGGATTTACCTGTCACAGGTCTTAATAGGATAAGTAAGGTTATACTACTTTTTAAAAGGCATTTACATCATGTAAATTACTAGAAACAAGTACAATACTTTACAAAAAATAACATCCAGATACAATAATCTGAAATTATCACACTTTAATGTTATAAAAGTCATAAAAGGTATCGTAAAATAGTAACCGCTAACGTAAGAGAGTGCAGCATTGTATCGATAAAGAATGCACCTTCAAATGAATTTTTAATTGGTCCTTCGAGCCAAAATTATATTCACGGTTTTCACTGAAAATATTCGATGCAGTGAATGTACATTATACTTGCGACGTTGTGGCTGCAAGAATTATCTCAGGGCAATGGAATGAGTGAACAATGCCCTCTTTCATACCTACAGATGTGGACGGCTCACATTTGCCTCGGTCACAGAATGGCGGTTCAGAGAAGATATTAAGTATTTTGAATATGATATTTTGTTATGACTTAAAAATAATTAGTTCCTTTCCACGTCTGATATCCTTTGAGCAAGACTTATTTAAGAAGTGTACTCACGTTTACTGGAACTTTTTCTAAACACGGAGATTTATTTTTTCAAAGAATTATATTGCACCGTCAGGTCAGCTCCCAGTTTACATAGTTAAATAAATTAATTAGTACAATTGTGTCATCCTGTCAGTAACCAAATAAACAAAACAAACAAACAAGGCATTTTATTGCCACTCAAAAAATACAAGTATCATTCCAAAATAACAAATTATGCTTAAAATTAAGAGGCAAATGGAGAAGGCTCAGCGTGACCTGACAAAGGATAGTAATCCCATGCAACGTTGTTTTTCAGCCATCCCCTTCTCCCTATGTTGGTTGGCGGGCGGGAGTATCAGTGGTCCCCTATTTTAGCCGCTTATAGCTACACATTAAGGATTAAGGTCTTCAAATACCTACTACATTTTAATACAATTCACGAGACAGATGTGTCATGAATTCATGACCTCTTCAGTTGAAATAGCAAAAGAGCTAAACATTATTAAATTACAATAGGTATAATATGAATAATTTATTATACAACAGAAAATTCCTGTAATGATGTTATAATTACAAATGTATAATTTAACGACCAAACTCCTTAAATAAGCGACTACCTACTTAACTTTTTGTTGTAGCATTCAAGTTAATGCAAAAATAAGCACCTACTGAATTTATTGTATGATTACTGAGTGATAAGTATGGTTGTGTTGCCTTAAAAGCATTAAGAAGAAAATGATCTTCATCATAAGTAGTACTTCACCTGCTGGTCAAGTAACAGCTGATCGTTATAGTTTAACAAATACCTAGACTTCGTATTGACAGGATAATAACTATAATTATCGACCAATTATCATGGGATCTTGGGATCTTTGGAGATCTGCCAGTCTTTGTATAGAGCTGTTTAACATTCAACGTGAACTTAAATAGCTCGCATGCATAAAATCTTTAGCAGAATTTATGTAAATATATAAATAATTACACGAATTACCAAGTTTTTACTTTTTACGTTGTTACCGAGACGAATGTCTTTAATTAAATACAATTTATTCAATGACTTCTTAAAATAGAAATGATAATGATAACTAAATTATTGATGTTCTTTGTCTGCTTTTTCAGTTAATAAATTATCATAACAATATTGCAATATAGGAATACAAGTATGGATGTCGTTCGGTTTTACGAGGCATTCATAAATATTCAATTTGTAAAGAGAAGTAGTAGGTTCATAATAATTATACAAGTAATTGTTAATGGAAACAGACTATTTATGTTAAAGTAAACGGCAACATAATTGAAATACGTGTTTATTTTGCTGAATTACAGAATTGTTAAATTGAGGTACATTGGGTATCAATCAATGAAGTGAATAGTCAGTCCTTAGTCCCGAAACATTGGAGCGTTTCATAATACATATGTTTAAAATTATAAAAAACCTCACATCGTCGTCATAATCGAAAAAGTCAGCCCATTTTTAGGGATTCACATTTTTAGGGTTTAATACCATAAATCGTTAACCGCATTCAATCATTTTGAATATATTTTTTTATAATCATGTTACTTTCTGCTACGGAACTCTTCACGGGCGAGTCCGAATCGCACTTGGCCAATTTTTTTCACGATTACGAATAATTTAAACTGTAATTTTTTCTCACAGTATTCATAATTTATCAACATGCAATGTCAATGTCTAATCAAAGATTTTAAAAGTAAAATATAACAGTAGATAAGTAGGTATGTCACAGGTACTCGAAAAGTGGGGCAGTCCAACTCGGCCAATAGTCGTACATTCCAAGTAGCAATCTCATTCTGTCTGACACGTTCCGTAATTATCTTTCGCATTCATCGTTACAATAATGTCATCGAAGCGAATCCAAAAGTACAATTCGCGTTGTATGAACAATCGCATCCAAAGTCTATAGTAGGTATACATTTCACACATTTTATTACAATTACTCTCCAGGAAAAAACTACTGGACGGATTTGCATGAAACTTGGCAGTGTTATAGCTTATGTTCCAGAATAACGCATAGGCTACTTTTTATCCCGAGATTCCTCCGGACGCGGGACCTATGCGGCTGATACCTACGGGTCCCGAAGCGAAGCGAGGGCGGTTCTCTAGTTTACAAATAAGTTTATGACTATAAAGTTCCTGAACAACGTAGCCCTAATCAAACCTTATCTATCTCCAGGTGGGTGGTAGTAGCAGGCGCGTGGCGAGCGTCCATCCTGCGCCCGCCGTCAGTCCCGGGCACGCGCAACGACCGGCACTCCTCGCTGCTGCAGCTGGCGGCCTGGGGCGTGCCCGCCGCGCTGGCCGCCGCTGTGCTCGTCACCCGGGATGTGGACGCTGATGAGCTCACTGGTAAGTATCTAAGACGCTTAAAGCTAAGGACAGACGATTCGCAATCGCGTGCAAGGCGTGTTCTCATCGCGGGCGGCACGCTCGAAGGCGGTAGAAGCTGAAAGACGAGCCGCAAGCGCGTACAAGGCGTGCTCCGATCGCGGGCGGCAGGCATGGGATGGCAAATGGTTAATGGACTGATCACGTACATATTATTTCAATAAGCTCGTTTGGTTTCGGAGCTTGGGAGAGCTTGAGCTTGGGTTTGGAGGAAGGAGAAAGGGGGGAGGGGGGGTTGGACAAACGGTATTGCACGCGGGCAGTTATACAGCTGGCCTTCATATAGGTCGGTATACACGGCCTGGCTAAGAAGCTAGAAGCTAAACAAGTTAGAGCCGGTTACACTTTCATAGAAGCGTCTTCAGTCCTCAAGAATAACATCCGTTAAGTACCAAGATTAGAACGAGACTCTCATTAACAATTACTAATTGCAGTATTAATATCAACAACTAACAGTCCCTGTGCAATTTCTTACTTGAGTCTTATCCCAGATCGGTCACAGTCACAGTTGTCATGGGCGGCAGAAGGGTGGTGCTGCACACTCATTTGCCAACTTAGTTTAGTGCCATAAAAAAAGTTATAAGTACACTGGTTTATTTATAGTATGTATCAGTGTTGGTTAATATTTACTGTCGACGTGACAAATAAGATCCGGAAAGCAGCCATCAGTCTGGATTCGGTGCAGTCACCGCGAGATCACTTTGAATCTTCGCCGGATATAAGTACTTTACTGTGACAAATCTCGTTGAAAGTAGCAATAATCTATTTAGTCCGATAAACCGGCATCCATTTATTATTTACTGTTAGGAACTGAATATTAATTATGTATCTAATAAATACAGTTAAACGAAGGGTCTGACAGAACATTTAACACTTCGAGAGCTATCTATACTCAGGATATCACCGTGACATTTTTATGTAATATAATACCCCCCCAGTCGACATTTGTCGATAGCGTCATTACGTCACTTGCGATCTCTGCTATAGCTAAATGTGGGATTCTCATCGGCATTTATTTTTGTGTGCAATTTACATAAACCAATATCAGATGTACTAATTAAATTAGCTGATAAATTTGTTTATGTTAATGACGTAAACAAATAAATCAGTTATATAGTAGGATAGTAGGTACAAAAGTAGGTATAGTAGCAGTTGTGCTGTTGCCTTCATCAATTATTAATCTCTCTCTATTTTGGTGAAGGTACGTAATTTGTGACTTAATTATGCACGTAAATTTTCAGTTTATACCTAACCTTTCCATCATTTGAAACTACATCCAAATAGGTTTAGTAGGTATTTATTGGCGATCTTGAAGCAAAAACAATATTTATTAATTACTGTATGTAGTAAAGAAATTAAAAAGTAAAGTGCTATTCCATGTAGGTAAGTCGCAGCTTCTAATATAGGTAGTAGGTAAATACTAAACGCACATTTTATAAAACAAGCTTATATCCAACCCACGAACAACTAGAAAGTATGGAACCTGATCGTGTCGTCGTGATTTCTAGTTTTTATAACACCTCGTTTCATCAGTGCCGCCTGGGCCATAATTACGTATTAGCCTGCCACATAAAATAGCCCTTCATCATAAGCCGATTTCATAGCGCATACATCGGCCTCGTCCACACTTGTTTGTGTAAAAAGTTCAATGCTTCGTAAGGAGCCATAGCCATTAAGGCGAACTTTTCCTTATAAGTATTGTGGCTGCACTTGTTGCGAATGTATAACGTGACATAGACTACTTGGATTGGCTCCGTGCAACTATCGTCACAAAGTCAGTGCAGTTCTTAGTTTAAAAATGTACTATGCAATTTACTTTGTATTGTGCTCAAGATAATAGTAGTTAAAGCGGTGATGTGTTAGGTACATTAAAGGTCTCCTATGTTTGGTCAAATTCTGACGCTCCTCTCATTTTTCAATTATTTTATAAACGGACACTACAAAATTACAAATTTTGGACTTGTCCATTATATTAACGAATACCTATATACGTAAAAAGTCTTGCTTATCCATCATGGGTTTTATGGTATGTATCCCTTTACCGAGATAAAATACTCGGCGAAGAAGATGGTGTAGATCTAGAGAAAGAGTTATAGGTACGTATAATGATGTAGAGAACGAGACTTTTACTAACTACAACAACCAGAACAGATTCCGTGCCCCTGTCTTCATAGCCATCAATAAATCTCTACTAACCAAATTATTTTCTTAACAAGTTCTACCAGCTAGACACAATTTCTTGTCCCGAGTCCCGATTTGAGTCTTGTTCTAGATCGGTCAAAGTCAAACTTGTCATGTACGGCAGCGACGGGGTTGCGCTGCATGCTCATTTGCTATCTGAAATCCGTAAAAAATACTGGTTTATTATTTCTATTCTATACCTACATCCTACATAATTATCCTAAAACTGTTATTAATCGTTTGTTGTAGGCTTGTAGGTACGTGGAAAATAAAAATTAAGAATGTTACATTTTGAATGTGGTCTGAATATTTATTTTCAGTGCTACTACTTCATATAACTACAAAAAATTATTTGAGTTTAATCAGTTGAGAGACCCATTAATAACTTACAGATCTCTCATTGTTATTTTAAAGGCATTGTCTGTGCACGGTTTGGTAAATGTATGATGGTAGACAATGTACCTGCCTATCGTAACGTACCCAGAGCAACAATTATTTGCGGTTGTTTTCATCGATATTGGATATGTTTTTGCAAATAGCAAAAAAAACATTAATGGTTCCATTACACAAAAGCACCGAAGCACTGCCGTTCTAACGTGCCAACATCCGTATCGAAATACCACAATGATGGCGATTCTTCGTATAATAATCCATTCTTGATTATTTGATCGGCGGCGTTTTTCAAAGCGATTAAATCTTGTACGAGTGCACGGGAGCACGTATTCATGCGATAATGGCATTGAGTGGTTTCTGTGGAAATACAGCCCATTGTAATCGCGGTTACCTACTCAACATGTCGTTTATTTGCTAATTTACTCCTTAATCGATTAATTTTATGGCAAAGGGCTAATGGCTTTCATAATAGCGCTAGATGAGTACTTGAAACTCAACAGCAATCAAATCTCAGTCTAACTGAAATTTAATTCGCTAGTGGTTGGTTACACAATAATTACTAGGTACCTAGTGTGCCTAGACCTACTAACATCATAAATATTTATCTGCCTTAAATAATTTTATAACCGACACGTCTCATAACGTAAAAATAGAAAATGTCTTGTGGTAAGATAGTTAAGTAGGTGCATAATACTTAAAACTACATCTCTACCATAATTCGCTTTTACAACATTCTTCATACTTGATGTACGTAACCCTCTACTCTAAAATTAAATAAAGATTATAAAAAAAACCTTATAAGACCAAATCTCTATTATTTTTAAGTAAGGTGGCTTACGTTTCACGGGGCTATCAGACAGTCGCGTAACGCTTATCACATAAGCCAAAAGCCCACGACCGATTAAATACTTAATTCAAACGGACCTATGTTCATTTGAAGAATACCGCACTGATAAAATTCTGTAAAAATGTAATTAGTTTTGTGTACGACCATATTACAATGACCTGTGTTTGGAACATTCGTTTTTAGTTTCCCGTCTCCTCAAACATGGTGATTGAGCAACTGCAGTCGCGGCCGCTTTTGGTACTGAAAGCGGCTGATAAGACAATATTGAATATGCTACTGTCTTAACTGGTCTCAACATAAGCTGCCCGTTTGTTTAACAGAGATAATTTGTCCGATAGACATTGTAGATAAAACTTACACAAAACAACTTCATTGTCGGAAAAAGAGAAAAATATATCGCCGATTTATTTAAAATCGGTAGTCGGTACACAGTATACGTATAGGATATCTTATCAGTGTGACATGAAGTAAAATGTTCAAAAAATTTGTTTCAATAGGTTTACGTGTAGTTAAAATTGTTGCCAAATAGGCAATCTGTTCTTATGGAAATGCTTTCTTTTTCAAAGAGTCTGACCTGTTGCGAAGTTGCGAATAGAAAGAAACCATTTTGCAATATCAGTAGCCTTAGCATAGGTAATAGGTCCCATTCCGATAAGTCGTACAATCCAGCTCAGACGTGAGACCTAACCTGACTTTTATAAAACGGTCCTAAGATTTTCAAGCGACGCTCCATTTTTATTTGAATTCCCCTTCCCAAGGGAGCGAACGAGCGACGTGACGCGACCCGATTCTCAGGCATATTGCAGTTCCAATCATGCCATAAGTATTGTTCCTTTATTTTTATTATTCACTCCCATTTATAGCGCCTGAAAGAAATGCGCGACCATTATTTGAGCCGTTAAATACGACACCTTTCCACCTCGCGCGCTCATATTTCAATTTTAAATCGGCTCTTTACCACTGCCTTATTAATGCAAGCCTTTTTTCTCGCCGTTTGTTTGTGTAGGTGTTCGTTTTGAGAGCTGCTTTATAAGAAATTGGAATGTTATTCAACTGTGGAGGGAATCCGTATCCGCTAAACTACGTTGACCTCGCAAACATTGCTTCGATTTTTTTTCTTTTGGTAGTAAACTAGTGTAATAATGCTCTTGCCGCAGCATCGGACATAAATGGAAATCGTACCTCTGCGAGTATTTTACTAACTAAGCCCGTTTACCATTATGAACTTACCATTGAGGGGACATGATACATGAGTGTCTTGTAGCGAGAACGGGTACTACATAGATTCCAGACATGATCAATCAATGTTCAAAAGGATAAATCGCCCCTATAGAAATATAAAAACTGTCACTGTTTTTAAATCTAAATCAAGGAAGGAATAAACTTAAATAAATTTCGAAACTCCAAAATAGATAAAACTATCAAAACAAGGATAAAAATAAAACCCGTTAATAATTCAATGAACATTTTTCTTTCCAGGTACCTGTTTCGTCGGGAACCAATCGAGCAAGTCTTTGCTGGCTTTAGTCATTATACCTGAAGTGATATGTCTGCTCCTGGGAAGCTTGTTCCTCGCGTCTGGACTCCGGGCGGTACTGCAACGTCCAGCCGCGGTGCCGGCGCCGTCTGCGTTACTGAATTCTCCCCCACAACCACACACCGATCAGAGTATCCTGAGATTGGGAGCATTCGCCGCGTTGTATGCTGTCCCGTCAGCTTGCATCCTTGCCACTTGGGTATACGAATACGCTTGGAGAGATGACTGGTTAGCGGCGCCGATGCCTTCTGCCGAGCCCTCGACGCAACCGCAGCCTGCATTCTGGGTGTTCCTATTCAGAATCTTCGCCACGCAAATACTCGGCGTGATGGTAGCCGTGTGGATCGCGACTCCGCGCCTCAAAGCTCTGTGGAGAAGGATCGCCGGGCCGAGAAAAGCTCCGTTGGCTAAATGTCCATCGGGTCCACCTCCTACTCCTCTCACTCTTCATTGCTACGCTACGCACTCACACTCACTCACCCGACACCCACACAAATATGCCACATACCGGCCGCCACAACAGCAATCCTACAGAAAACCAAGGCATTATCACTATTCAGCCGGCGAAACCATTCTATGACATAGCGTAAGTTGTTATTCAAAAGACTCAAATAGGTTTGCCCTTTACAAGACAACATAGGTTCATAATAAAAACTAACTGTAGGTGTATTGTATATAGATAGAGCTAATCTGTAAGTTATTTATAAAATTTAAGTGCCATTATTTTTATTATTCCTAATTACATGTACATTTCTGCTTAATTAAAGGTTAATGCTAGAAAGGGATCAACAATGAAGTAATTTCTAAAGAATATCTGTAAACAATAAAGTAATGGTCACAAGTCACAATCACAACATTGAAATAAAGGAATATTAAAGTAGCTCCATGCTACTTTGTGAAATTTAAAATGCATAGGTAGGTACTTACAATATTTAGGTAGGTTCATTATTTTTATCATTTATTATTGTGAAATGTCTTGCTCAGTTTTTTTTATTACTTAAACCCTCTTAGTTTTATTCTTTTGATTGAAATTGAATGCTTAATATAAACATGTATATTAATTTATAAAAATCATGCATTGCAATTCTTGCTGCTTTTGTGACAACTTACAACAATGAAGCAATAGTATATTAATAGTAACGATACTCTATAATTATTTTAATAAGGACTTAATTGACTGTCTCTACTTCGATAGGAGTAGATTTGCTAGGAGCACAATGTAGTATCTATGTATTAGATAAAATAATTATGACATCCATAAAAAATAGTAAGTAGGTATTTGTTATTTTACAGTAAGAACGTATGTAGGTATCCTTTACCAACATAATTCGTACCAATTTAATAATACGTAGGTACCTACGTATTTACATAAATAAAGATAAATAAATTATAAATGACAAATTGATTTATATAAAATTGGGGCTACCTTAGAATTAATTATAGTATAGAAACCAAGTCAGTGCGGCCATTTTGTAGCACCTTCATTGGAGCCATCAATGGCTCCAAACACCGTTCCGCTCCGTCGTCACCGTAGTTTCAATGTCAATGGACGCCGAACGTGTCTCGCGAAAAAAAAAATTATGACGATTTGTGCTGTTAAGTTTTGTCACAACACTTCCGAAAAGCAAAAGAAATGTAATGGTGCGTACAGACTATATAACAAAACATGTTATAAAACATAGTTAAATAACATGTCTTTTTAATGTGGACGATATGTGTTACAAAAACAAGTTATATAACATGTTATTATATACTATATTTTAAGAAATGACACGCATTGAATTGTTATAAAACACTGTTATATAACAATGTTATTTTAATGTGTATGGTCTTACATGTTTCATTGTTAGACAACAATGTTAGATAGTGTGGACGTGTTATAAAACAGAAGTTATATAACATGTTACATAATCTGTACGCACCCTTATAACATTATTTTTCACAGGTTACCTAGCTTTCAATAAGTTTCATAGTATGGCCGGCTCCACGCATTGGCGCCAACTCGGTTCGTGCTTCATTTTAGACCGAGCGCTTGTATGGACTAACTACGCATTTATTGTATTGTTGGTCTGAGACTCTGAGTGGGTAGGTATCTATAGGAATTGAAAATTTAAAGTACATCTTACATAAATTATTGTAAAATATAGGTACTTATAGTTTATTTTTGTTCATGATATGACATGTGTAAATATTTAAAGTAGGTTTTATTAATGATTTCAGTGGAAGATATGTAATTTAGCGCTAAAAGGGAAAGTTTACACTTGTAATGTAGACCGTGATAATTACGCAGCCATAAGTTTATTATTGTGGTATCTAGTAATACTTACTTTTTAATAAATTATCTTGTAAAAATAACTATGAAATATAGATACTGTATAATTTTATTGGTCGAGTAATATCATTTTTTATCAAAATAACATACAAGCAACAAGTTATAACCATTTGTAATTTTTATTCCGTTGTAAAAAAAAAACAGGTTTTAATTTATTATTTCATGACATAGGTAACAGAAAATTTGTAACATAGGACCTATTAAAATTGACTGCATGATCCAAGTGCGTGATTTCAACGTAGACAATTCTTTTCATTTAAACATGTAAGTAAGTAACAAATTTTGGTAAAAATAAATGTAAAGATAATTTTATTGTCGTGTACATATAAGCTACAGTGAAACCCACCTCCATACTGCCAAAATAATTAAAATTGCGACCAATGTAAATAAAATAATTGCAATTGTCCTTAGAAATAGAAAATTGTAAATATTCATGAATAATGCATTTATTAATAAATAAGAATTAATAAGTAGTTATTTAACTATTTACTACATACCCATTATGATTTTTATTTCATTGAACCTTCCTTAAGTTTCCTAAGTATTCCTTAAGTCCACTAAAAGCCCTGCAGCCATTCCGATCAACTAAACGGATCAACTAGGTAGTTGGTCAGAATGGAACTCAATTGAGGCATTTTTTCGTATACTTTGTGTTAGGCGTGTATAATGTATTTAATCAAAGGTGTTAGGTACAAGTATGGTCATTTTGACTAGGTTGATGTGAACTTAGTTTTCTTCTTCGTCTTAACAAAGTCACAACAGCACATTTTGTAATTTTACAGGAGAGGACTTTTAAAATTTTTTTCGCATTTATTTCCACATTAGGATCACAAAGGATAACTATCTATAGTAGGTTAAAAATATTTATACTATTAGTGGTTTATATTTATTGCAACAGTTTCACGTAAAATGCTTTTTTTAAATTATTAAATAAATACTAATAAAAGGCTTAACAAAAAAATGTGTCCTGAATTGTGACTTTGTTGCATCAGGATTTATTAGCTTACTGACTTTATTGCTCCAATTAGTGAGAATAAGAATGGTCATAAATATATTTTGTGTTCTTGTAGCTCCGATATACGTTATACATTCCCGGGAGCGGAGGCACTACTTGTCTATATATAGTGTATGATCTATGCTACTGGCCGTTAAGACTTTGTTGTACCTTAATTTAGGGAAAAATCACCAGGAATCACAAAGGCACTTTGCGCTATCTTTTAGGATTTTGTTTTATTTCCGCGGGTGTCTTTGGTTCCCTAGACATGGTTCATAGTTCATAGACAATTCGGCATACTTACATAACTCAATTTTGCAATTTTGGCTATTTGCGACTTTGTTGCACCGAAGGTGCGAAGTATTAAAGACAATCCTGACTTTAATGTCACCTGAAAATAATGTACAGTCTCAGAGGAATGATAAACTCAATCCGAGTGTACAGTAAACCCAACTTAAGATTGAAATGAAGAGAGGCGCTATCGGACGCATTTGACCAATCATTGCACATTAGTAACTGACAGATGAATGACCACAATGTACTTATGAATGACTTTTTAACACGGCGGCGTTAGTTCCAATTTTTACCATTTCAGAGATAAGCTGGGCGGACGCACTATAAATCAAATCTCGTCATCCGTTTGGACTGTCGGTCGGGCTAACCAACGAAAACTGACATACATACAAACTTATATATACATAGGTACTTAATAAAAAATACGTAGATACATACTTACACATGCTCGAAAACATATTACCCTCCTTCTGACTCCTGCGGGTAAATAATCACCCTAATATCCGTAACATAGAGGCATATAAAGGAAGGAGTCAAAGACGAGGTAGGTAAGAGTTTGTCGACGCAATAATTTTTGTGTGACTTGAGGTCAATCATAGGATCGACCTCATGATTGACCTCAAGTCACGCTCATGTATATGCGTGCTTATTGTTCAATAAGTTTTGTTAGTTGCAGCCAATAAGGTGCTATATAGCTGTCAGGTCAGGTTGGTTTAATAGGTTAACTATCAGGTGAGGGTGGATCATCAAAATTGGTTCACCCCGTAAGTACAGTGCAACTAACTTATCTGACCCGTGGTGGGCTGTGTGCGATGTGACAAAACGCGCTCGCTACGTAACTGCGAGTTAGCTATTTGTATCATATTATTTGTATAGGATCCAAGCTGAGCCATTTACGTCCCGCTAGGTGGCTCTGCTCCAATTACATACTGTGACAGCCCTGGCGTATCACCTCGCTAAACAATCACTACATAGTATAAAACAAAGTCGCTATTTTTGTCCGTCTGTTTGTTTGTCTGTTTGTCTGTATGCTTAAATCTTTAAAATTACGCAACGGATTTTGATGCGGTTTTTTGTAATAGGTAGAGTGATTCAAGAGGAAGGTTTTTATGTATAATACATGCATATATTCCCACGAGAACGGGATCCACGCGGGTGAAACCGCGGGCGGGCCGCTAGTAAACAATAAGGGCCATAAACATGTCGCGCCAACAATAGGAACAATAGCGCGCGTGCCCATCTCGAAAGTACGCACGACGCTTTGACCTCACGGCAATAGCCATACGGGCGAAAGTCGGTTGCAAGGAACATACTCGAACTTTGTTCGAAGCGGGTCCGGACTTAGCGGGAATGTTCTGGATTGGCGTGAATGGTGCGTGAGTGGTATAAAAAGGGGCACTCGGTAAACGGCGGACATTCTAGTTTCGGAAGCGAAACCAGGAAGATACCAGCGATACCTACGAGCGATACCAGTGAGAAGTGAAGTGATTTCTACGAGTGATACAGTGTTCGACGAGTGTGTTTACGAGTAGGTACCTACGTGCAGAGTGTTTTGGTGTGTACTGTGTACGTTGTGTAATTTGTGTATCTACGAGTACAATAAAGTCTTTGTGGTACATTTTGGCATTTTCTCGAACCCCATACTCCTGACACGTAACAATACAAATTATAGGTAACTCGCAGTTACGTAGCGAGCGCGTTTTGTCACTTAAAACTCTCACTCAGCCCACCGGTAAGAGAGCGCTATAATATTTATAATGGCGCAGCGCAGCTTCTATCTTCTATGGTTTGACGTTAACATTATTTTGTTTAATGTATTGATCTATAGTACAATACTTGAGTCACCGAGCTTGAGGAATGGCCAATTTGCCACTCCCCGCCAAAACTAAACTTATTACTTGTGCTAACAGTTCAATTAAGTTCGTAAGTAAAATTTATTAGGGCCATTTTTAGATCCCGCCGTCAGCGTGAAATGAACCTTAATCGGATATTAGGAAAGCTGACATTTGTATGTATGACATACATTTTATAACGAATTGCAGATTGAATGCGAACGGAATGTAGGTAGTCCACAGAAGTACAACACAAACTTATCTGACCCGGTGGTGAAAATTGGAACTATAGTAAACCCAACTTAAGACTGAAACGAAAGAGGCGCTGTCGGACGCATTTGACATTCATTTGACTAATCATTGCACACTAGTAACTGACAGATGAATGACCACAACGTACTTATGAATGACTTTTCGTTAGTTCCAATTTTTGCCATTTCAGAGATAAGTTGGGCGCACTGTAATGCAAATGTTACTTATGAGTGAATTTCAACAAGCCGATATTTTTTTTCATTTCGGTGAATATTTTTATTTATGAGTTTTTGTGAATTTATTTTGCACATTATTGTTCATCGTGAACTTATATAATATAGAAGAGTAGTGGAAACAAAATAATTTGAAAAACAAATGAATGACAAGAGTTTCAATTTTCGATGTCACCGAAATGAAACCGCCGTTCACCGAAACGAAAACGATATTCACTGAAAATTAAATGAAAATCCACCGAAATATTATACAGCGTGATTTAAAAATGATAAAGAAAGCAATGCCTAAACATCAACCGACTCAAGTGATAAAGTGGTGTTTTACTTAGTATCTACTTCGTAGATAACTTTCTGTAACAAATAAATATAAAATCCCCCATGAAATCTTTCAAATAAAAGTAGTGTAATAAAACAAGATAAGTACTTAATTTTTTTAAAGTTTAAAGTCAATAACAATGGCCGGTAGCAGTAGAAAAACTTTATAAAAAACAGTACTTATTTTAAATTTATCCTTCCTACTAACTATAATATTATAAATGCGAAAGTTTATAAGGATGTATGTGTGTGTGTTTGTTGCTCTTTCACGCAAAAACTACTGAACGGATTTTCATGAAACTTTGCAGTAATATAGCTTAGACATCGAAATAACATAATTTGTTAAAATTTATAGAGATTTTGAAGGGACTGGTTTCCCGAAGCGAAGCGAGGGCAGTTTTACTAGTTATTAATAATTCACAGGTAGATTTTGAGTCTTGGAAGATGGACTTACAAGTTTTTGTTACACTTATTATAAGAAAAATATTATTTTATCAAGGAGTTACCTATAATTTTTTAAATTTAATATTTCAAAATTTGAAATTATTGACAGAGTACAAGTTTATTGAAATAGTACACTATAGTAGAAAAATAACAGAAGCATTTGTGGAGCAAGTAGTAATAGTAACATCTATACCGAAATGGTAACTTCGATCATACCTATTACTTACCTAAATTATTAAATGAAATGATTTGTAGTTATAAATCCACTTACGATCGGTATCAATATTCAATTTATCTACGGACGATTTTTGACAGAATTAATTATAAATTTTGATATTTTTTTTATTGAGTTAAGGTAGCAAACGAGCATGCAGCACCACCCTTCCGCTGCCGCCCATGGCAATTGTGACCGACTTAGAACAAGACCCAATTTAGGGAATAGGGTGGTTAGTCCAGTTATTAGATGGTGTTAGAATGTTAGTTGGTTAGTTTGTTAATAAGTGTGAGGACTGTTAGTGATAGTTAGTCCTGTTAGTTAATATTAGTCAGTGGCGTGCACAGGATTATGACACTGGGTATGCCGCGAAGTACTAGGTCACAAAAACTTTTTCTTTTATAGATTTTTAGCATAGCCACAGCCCCGCGACGGAACTTTAAGTCGGAAACCATGCCAACAGAACAAGTCTTAGATGTACTACCATTCATGTACATCTTCTACGGCAACGCAGACAAAACAGCGATCGATCGTCGCAGCGGTGGCGGAAGAAATTCTAATAAGTTAAATAATAAGCTAAAATATTATAACTTTTCACCTAGTCTGCTTCAATTTTCACATATTCAAGGTTCCGGTAACTTGAGATTATTATATCCCGATGTAAATAAACGCAAGATTTCGGTCACATTTGATCACATAGATAATCTTTAAATAAAACCAACAAACACATTGTAAAAGAAAATCACTACAATTATTATACAAAAATCAGTAATAAACTGTTAAATGTACACACTTTACAAACGCGCAAACGAAATAGGTAAACAATGCATAAAACATGATAAAAGCAACATGGCCGGCGCGAAACACAAAACATTTCAACTATTTAAACAAATAAAATCCTACTCAACAAAAATGCATAATAATATAATGTGCATACGTAATTTACTCGGGTTATAGCCAACGAATATTTCCGATTACTCCCGACTACCATCGACTACTGCCGAACCGAACTTCGATAGGTACCTACTTTCGATAGTATGCGGGCCATGCCGCAGGACTTCGTTGCTCGTGGCTTTGGATATTATATGGATGTGTGCGTTTGCGAACTGTGTACGGACACCGAAATTACTACACACATGCAAACAAATCTCCTGCAGAACGGCGCGGCATACTTGTCGATATCGCAACGTCAGGCGTTGCTGTGTTTGCAAATAAGTGTTATTATTATTTATAGGTGTTATTTATTATTATTATTATTTAACTTAATTTATTAAATTGTAATTTTCTGCTAATTAAAGTCATCTAAAACGTACGAACGTTTTTCGTAAATGGCAAGTAATGCACTGCATTTCTGCCTATAAGAAGCGCACGCCCCTGATATTAGTATTGTCCAGTTAGTAATGATTAGTGTGAGTCTTGTTCCAATTCGGTCACAGATGCGTTGCTACCCCTGAGGACTGAGATGGTCGCCTCTAAAAAAGTGAACCGGCTCCACACCTTCCTATCCGGAACACAATTGCTCTTAAAAACAATTATTATGACGGTAGGAATGGTACTGAGTACCTTGGCGGGCGGTGGTACTACCCCGGGCGAACTCTAGGCTCTACCACCTTATAATCGTAAATTGAACACTTGCAATAGATAATGTTCATTATCACACAATCATCCTGTATCAAAATACCGTTACTATCACCGAAATGAAATGAGTGTCTACCGAGATGAAACAACTGAGCACTGAAATTCACCGAAATGAAATTTTTTCATTACGGTGAATTTTTTTCACTTCGGTGACCCGTATAGGTCACCGAATTCACCGGAATGAAAACACCGAAATTAAAATACGGGTCAAAAAATTTAAAATTTAAAAGAATCTAATTGTTAGGATTGAATAAATTCTACTCCGATAAACGTTCTACTTAAAGCGTTGTTAAGAATACAAATTTATTAGTTTTAGCATTTTGGGATATAAAATAAGCCCATTCGTGGAAATTAAAAGAATCAATACCTGAGACACCGATGTGAAATAATGACGTTTCTAGCGGGAACACGGAACGACGCAGCAGACCACCTCTACCGACAAAAGCTTGCACGTGGCTGCCGCTGAGTTCATGTGGAGTGGCAATGTTCTAGAACTCTTCGTTCCAAAACTATCCTTGTTTCTCTTTCATTCACCGAAATGAAAAAAAATCTTGGGACACTTGTGTTTTGCCTTACCATTTACCAAATTGTATTGCTGTATTAATGAAAATACATTTTTCTAATGCTACAATTATTCATATATTGAATGAAATAGTCTGTAACCATAATTGGTCAATACATATTAATCAGGATATAACAACAAAAACTGGAACAGGGACAACCACCGAGGATGAAAAATCTGAGGTTCAACATTTTTTATTTTAACGTAAGAGTAAACCTACATAAAAAATATTTTTGCCTGATATAGGTAACTACTTAAAGTAAATAAAAAAATATATGTATGATAATAAAGCATCTTTCACTGCCGTTTTCACTTGCGCCGCGTAAAAAATACGCCAGAGAAATTCACCCATAAACTGTTGTCAGACAAAGACAAAGACAGTAGCGCCTCTTGTAATATATAATATCATTGAGCGCCCCTCTTACCGGGTCAGATAAGTTTGTGGCCTGTATAGTAAACCCAACTTAAGAATGAAACGAAAGAGGCGCTGTTGGACGCATTTGACATTCATTTGACCAATCATTGCACACTAGTAACTGACAGATGAATGACCACAACGTACTTATGAATGACTTTTCGTTAGTTCCAATTTTTGCCATTTCAGAGATAAGTTGGGCGCACTGTACATGGTACCCTCAGAGTAATGACACAATAATACTCTATGGTTTGTGGTGGTTTGTGGCCAAAGAGATATTACACTAAGAGGGCAGAAGCCAGGCTTCAGAGCGTACCTCGGATAAAAAGAGACGCAATCTTTAGTAATCACCTTTCTCTTTCTGGCGAGGCTTCAGAGCGTACCTAAGATAAAAAGAGACGAAATCTTTAGTAATCACCTTTCTCTTTCTGGCTCATCGGGATCGGAGAGAGATAGGTAATTACCGTTATCGTTGTTTCTCTTTCTAACCGGGGGCGAATGCAATCTATGGGCAGCCGTATGGCTCACCCACTCCATTGTAATATCTCTATGATTTTAGTGGCACTGTATGTACTATAATGCCACCAACTTATCTGTTCAGTAGAAAAAAATGGAACTAAAAAAAGACAACGTCAATTTTGAAATGTCATGTCCGCTGTCAATTCTTTGAAGTGCGAGTGCTCTATGTGTTTTAATTCGATTTTAATTGCAAAAAGTGATTAAAAATGCCTGAGCCTCTTAGAAATGAAACACGATTAGTTATTTTAAAAGTTTTAGATTTTATGAGGGAAGAAAATCGCCTGCTAAATCCGAAAATAACGTTTGAAAAAATTGCAGAATACGTCGCCGTTGCAACAGGTTAGTGTTGCTATTGTAAGTTCATGAATAGTCCCGCTTAAATATTTCAGTTATTTTATGTTCTTCACTTATCTTTGCATAACTGATTAAAGTATCACTGAATATATTTGGTATCTAATTTTTTTATCCTTCATATAATATTATGTCTTTGTTACAGGAGTTAGTGAACGATTTGTTTACAAGCTAATGAGTGAAAAGAAAAATGCTGAAGAAATCTCATGGCGCATCGTCATCATTTTCCACAGGGATTTCTCGTGTGGAACCCCTCAAACTTAGGGATCACGGTGACAATTATTTTTATAGAATATAAAAAATTATAGTCATAACAATGGATTTTTTAATTCTCTTGTCCTGAAATTTTAATTTTTATATGAAAAAGTAAAATTTTACTTGTTGGCCTACGTAATTCTTTTATTTTTGGATTTTTACGAAATTTATTTTTTTAAAAAGACAAATACACTTGAGAATTGTTCATTGCCATTATAATATCCTATTTTAGGGCGGTGATAACCAATTGATTAAAAATTCAGCCTCCCATTCGGAGAGTCCGTGTTTGAATCCCAGAGCACGTACCTCTGACTTTTCGGAGTTATGTGCGTTTTATGCAATTAAATGTCGCTTGCTATAACGTTAAAGGAAAACATTGCCAATCTGCACTTGGCCAGCATGGTGAACTATGGCCTTAACCTTTTGATTATGAGAGGAGACCTATGCTTAATAATGGGCCCTGATGGATTAAGATAATGATAACATCCTGTGTTACTGCTGTCATTGCATGGTAGTTTAAGTTAGTAGCCACAGCCCAAGTTGTGTATCTATATTCGTCGGAAAGGCTTTGTCATCATTTACCATCGAATTATGTGCAACATCTGGTAAAAATCATAGGTCTCAAAGCTGTTGAGCTCCCTTGGCAGTCGCCAAATTTTATTATATGGTAACATTGAACGCTGCACTAGCGACATCCGTTTACTGAACAGATAAGTTGGTGGAACTATAGCTAATTTGTGGTACTAGTACCTACTTTAGTAGTCTATATTCTATAGTAAACCCAACTTAAGAATGAAACGAAAGAGACGCTGTCGGACGCATTTGACATTCATTTGACCAATCATTGCACACTCGTAACTGACAGATGAATGACCACAACGTACTTATGAATGACTTTTCGTTAGTTCCAATTTTTGCCATTTCAGAGATAAGTTGGGCGCACTGTATCTCTATGGTTTATTGTTTTTTGACTTTCTTGCATGGACGTCAAAGATCAGTGTTGCCAACTTAGCACTTTCGGTGCTAGATTTAGCATTATTTTTATATTTCCAACACAAAACATCAGCTTACAGCAAGAACTTTCACAGGGTTGCAAAACCTACCGATTTTTTGGTAGATCTACCGAAAATGACTTCCTTCTACCGAAATACCGATTATGAAGGAATATCTCCCGATTTTTAGAAAAGTGCATTTTTGTTTGATTGTAACATGCGTTAGCAGCTGTGAGCATTGGGATTTCCCCATTTGGTCCAATTTTAGATTGTTTAATGAATTGTAGTTTGAATTTGAATACGAAGCACTCATAGCCCGGCGGCTTGCGCCGATCCTAAGCGATCGACAAAGTTAAGCAACAGCGGGCGCGGTCGGTAGTCGGATGGGTGACCGCTAGTGACAAAAATTTCTTGAGCGCTTCCGTGCTTTGGAGGGCACATAAAGCAGTCGTTAAGCCCTGTCGGAGGCCTTCGGGCGGCTTTAAAACTTCCCCCTCCACAAACCCGCATCGGAGCAGCGTGGTGGAGTATGCTCTAGGCCTCCTCCGTAATGAGGAGAGAAGAGACATGTGCTCAGTAACTGTAGTGGGCCATTAGTGGGTTGTAGCTAAGCTTTTTTAGTTTGAATTTTATTGCATTGTAATAAGATCGTTTTTATTTTGTAAATTACATTTGAAGATATACTTGAAGTTTGGGCAAAATGTGACCTTCATGATGACTTCATTTGTTTTTAAAATTTTATCATTGCCTCATTCTTCCGTAATTAATGTAGAATTTTCTCCGAAATTAATTTAAAATCTATACTAATAATATAAAGAGTGTTTGTTTATTCGTTTGAACGCGCTAATCTCAAGAACTACTTACTGGTCCGATTAGAAAAATTCTTTTTGTTTTGAATAAGTAGTTCATTTATTGAGGAAGATATTAGGCTAATAATATCATGCTACGACCAAAAGGAGCGGAATAACAAGTCTCAATAAATCAAATAATAATATAGTATGTTGCAGGACGACGTCTACCGGGTTAACTAGTTAATTGAATAAAAACCAAAACTCGCAACCGCCTCTCAATGGAGGCAATATAATTAAGTAGTACCTAACACAGAGCAATATAATATCTAATACTTATAAGTAGTAATAATTGTTATGATTTTAAAATCATTGAAACAAAAAAAGTCCTCGGAAAAATGCTATATATAAATATGTCTATTATTACGAGTTTATGAGTTTGATGTAATTATATCTATAAATAATAAATGTATTAAAAAATCTACCGAAATCTACCGATTTTTTTATGGCAACTCTACCGAATACCGAATTTCTTATGTCTCGTTTTGCAACACTGAACTGAGTCTTTCAAACTTCAAACTGTTAACATTTTAAATCTCATAAAACTTTTGTAATCTCGTTAAGTTTTAGTATTAAGGTATTAAGTATATTTCTGCCAGGATTGAAAGACTGTTTAAGTGTTAATTAATATTATTGGCAATTTGGAAGCCTACCTACTTAGAAACTCAGTAGACTTACTTGGAATTAATACAAATGTTACACGACGAAGGTGAGGCTATGCTACAGCGTTGTTACAGCTGATTTAAGTACCTATAATAAATAAGTATTTTATGTTGTAAACTGTAATTAACACAGACATAAAGTGATACATTTATACAACTTAAACTATTTTTAGAATGGGCTTAGATTTAACATAGTACTGTCTTGTAGATATAATATGTGTAAAGATGTTTTCTAATTTAAAATTACCAAGCTGGATAGAAAAGCAAAAGATCAGGTCCGGGGGTCCGGGTCAGGGGTCCTTCAAGAAGCGGGTCTATCGCTCTTTCGAGGCCGGCAACGCGTTGGTGGCGCCCCTGGTGTTGCCAATGTCCATGAGCGACGGTGATCACTTACCATCAAGTGACCCGTCTGCTCCTTTGCCTGCTTAGGCTATAAAAAAAACAGTTGGTTTAACTTACTATCTCTAATCTTTTTTTTTATGGAATTAAGATAGCAAACGAGCATGCAGTACCACCCTTCCCCTGCCGCCCATAACAACTGTGACCAACCTAGAACTAGACTCAAAGGGACTAGGATGGTTAGTCCAGTTAGTGGATGGTGTTAGAATATTAATTGGTTAGTTTGTTAATAAGTGCGAGGACAGGGTATGTTAGTGATAATTAGTCCTGTTAGTTAATGTTAGTAATTCTCTTCGCAATTTACATTAATTTCCTGTCTTACACACTTGACTGTTCGTACCATTTATATGCCGATGATCTCCAGATTTATGCACAATCCACCGTCTTTGATATAAATGAAGCCATCCACAGTATTAATAAGAATCTCTCTCTCATAAGTCGGTGGTCGCATAAATTTGGCATCAAGGTCAATCCCTCCAAATGTAAAGCTATTATAATAGGTAGCTCACGGCAGCTGTGTAGGTTAAACTTTGATGACGTCTTGCCAGTCTTGTTCGAGGATACTATTGTACCTTTCTCATCTAGTGTTAAAAATCTTGGACTCCATTTTGACACTATGTTACTACACATCATGTTACTGAGGTAAGCCGGTCCATTTTTGCGAGGATGCGTACCCTAAACCGCTTCCGTAATTTTTTCCCTACTCAGGTTAAAATCTCTCTGGTGAAAAGCATTATTCTTCCGTTACTTGATTATGCTGATGTATGCTGCTCCGACATGAATGCCCAACTAGTCAATAAGCTGGAACGCCTCCTTAACTATGGCATACGCTTTATCTACTGCCTACGCAAATTTGATCACATCTCTTCTCATCGTCGCCACCTCCGCTGGCGCCCTATTCGTGATCGTAGGCAGGTTAGATTACTTACAACATTATTCTCTATTCTGTATGAACGCCAATACCCCGACTACCTTAAGCATAGGTTTCAGTACCTCTACGACACTCATAGCCGTCGGCTGCGTTCAACGGATTCTCTCGTACTATCGACTCCCCTTCACCGATCCGGTTTCATGTCAAGCTCTTTTGTCGTCCAAGCCATCCGGCTTTGGAATGCCCTACCCGACAAAATTAGGAAAGTCAGTAGCAGACAGCTGTTCAAGTGCAGAGTAACTGCCCATTATCTTGAGCGTGATTGTTGAGTCAGTTCACTTGCTAAGATTTTCATTTCTGCTGAGTTGAGTCGATCATTATTCTTGTGTCCTTGTATTTTTTTTTTCTCTAATTAATATTTTAATACCGCCTTCGATGCTATCTGCTTAGTCCAAAGGTTGACTGGCAGAGAATGCTTTTAGCATTAAGTCCGCCTTTTGTACCACAACATTCCCGGTACATTAAAGTTTAAATAAATAAATAAATAGTCCTGTTAGTTTTTGTTAGTATGAGTCTTGTTCCAATTCGGTCACAGATGCGTTGCTACCCCTGAGGTCTGAGATGGTCGCCTCTAAAAAAGTGAAACCGGCTCCACAAACCTTCCTATCCGGAACACAATCGCTCTTAAAAACAATTATTATGACGGTAGGAATGGTACTGAGTACCTTGGCGGGCGGTGGTACTACCCCGGGCAAACTCTAGGCTCTACCACCTGTGAAAAATCTACATTGATAATTATTGTTTATATTACAAAGTCAAATAAATAAGGATCAGAATCAGTTTATTATAGAATTTGGGTACATTCAGGCAACTATCATTTGTCATAAAACATACACGTCATATTGGTAACATTGCTAAAACAGCTCAGAACACATACTTAATTTTTTTTATAAACTATTAATTAAAATTTTGTTAAGCGTATAGTAGCATTTGTCTATAAGAAGTTTTTGCAGCTTTCTTTTGAAAAACATTGTATAAGAAATGCACGAAATAAATGGAAAATTTATTGTAGTTATTTATCCATTTCTAAATACACTTTGTCTATATAAGTATGTATTATATGGTAACACATGATGTATTTTTCCTTCTTGCACTATCTGAAAGCTCGAAAAGCATAATAGCGTTTTATGAATAATACACACTTGAGTAGGAATATGCATGGTAATGTTAAAATGTTTAGTTAAACAACTTCAAAATGACCACTTATTGAATCATATTGTTAATCCACTGTCTAAATAAAGATAACATACCATATTACAACTTTAATAGACCACATTGCTTGGAAAATAGAAGATCTGCAATAGGTGTCATATCACATCAAATTCTTAAATGGGGAATCTACATAGAACCTATCCAGTCAGAAGGACCGTTATAAGTCATTTAAGTGGCTTGATGTGTCAACAATTTAATACGTTTTTCTCTAAAACTTTTTGGAATTTCGAAAAAATGCGAACATTAAATTTTATATTTATGTTAAACATAGAAAATTAATAATGTATTTAACAGGTTAAGGACTTTTAACGTTATGGACAAACATCCCTAACAATAAAAAAATATATTTAAATTACTATTTTTAGACAGAAATATGCTCTCTATATTGTTACAATGTGTTATACGTGTCAGGAGTACTGGGTTCGAGAAAATGCCAAAATGTACCACAAAGACTTTATTGTACTCGTAGACACACAATTACACAATGTACACAGTACACACCAAAAGACTATGCACATAGGTACTCGGAAACACACTCGTCGATCACTGTATCGCCCGTAGAAATCACTTCACTTCTCGCTGGTATCGCTCGTAGGTATCGCTGGTTCTTCCCGGTTTCGCTTCCGAAACTAGAATGCCACGCAGTCGACCGAGTGCCCCTTTTATACCACTCACGCACCAGACATGCCATTTCTAGAATGTTCCGGTAGTCGTTGAATAAAGGTCTAGCTAGTATGTTCCTTGCAATCGACTTTCGACCTTATGACTAATGTCATAAGGTCCAAGCGTCGTGGCCCCTACTGCCGAGACGATCGCGACAAGGCCAAGTCTATTGTTCTATTGTTTTCTTGACATGTTTATGGCCTTGTTATTAAAGGATATAAATATGCTCTAGCTGACTTTATTGTAGATCTTATTGAGAGGAACAATACTCCCATTCATTATTTTTATCATCAATATCCCTTGCGTTTAGAAGAAGACTTATAAGTCTTCAGATCTTGTTTTATACATTATGATTATGATTGCATATTTTGTTTCATCAAAATAAATTTGCAATTTCAGAATATAACACAGAAGTTCAACTGATTGGAGATGAAGGAATACCAATACGCCGTACCTTCTCTGGTGCTGCAAACAGGCGACGCTTATGGTGGATAAAAAGGGGCATGAGTGAGGACCAGGCAGCAATCCTCTGCCAGAAACCATTTTCTGATCTCCAAGAACACCCGTTGGTCAGTGAATGGCTGGAAAGACGTAAACCTAGATCAGCCAAGCAGATACGATCTGAAAATGACTACCATAAGACTGAGATGGCTGTACAAATTAAGGAAACTCAATCCTCAGTGAGTGAGGTTGCCGGACCTTTTCAGGTTGGGATTCGGGAAGCCACTCGGACCATGAATTCGGATGAGATCACTTTGCTGCAGGAGGAAATTCTCCATTGTGTGGACTCTACACCCCCTGGTGGTTTTGGACCACAGTTCATGGGGAGTATAGTCAGGGCAGGATGTTTAATCTTAACCTGCTATAACGGCGCAACCAAAGAATGGATTTTGTCGCGGCTTCCAACACTGAAGCCGTGGGAAGGGGCGGATCTTAAATTAGTGGAGGAGAAAGATCTTCCAGAACCATTGTATGCCACAGCTTTGATCCTGGATACGAAACTCGATAATAAAACAATCCTCCATAGACTGAAAGTGCAAAATAATGGAGTAGTTAACAATCATTGGAAGATAGTCAACAATAAAGTAGAGGAGATAGGTCAAACAGTTACTTTCTGTTTTGAAGAGGATGCTCTGGAAGGCCTAAGGAGATGCAACTTCAGGCTCTTTTTCGGTTTCCGGGACACCCTCGTGATGATTAAAATCCCTCTTTTGGAAGTGGAAGACGTGGATGTGTCATTCTCAACCATGCCGACGTCACGGCGGGACACTGATCTACCTGCAGCCAATGCACCAGACTCTGAACAAGTCGGCGTAGCGTTAACCCCGGACAAAACCCTCATAACTAACGGGCTCAGCAACAGTATACCTGCTACGAAAGTCAGTGAGGCAGAAGTGGTTACTAATACAACGCCTTCTACATGCATCACAAGTGATCTAAAACGTGACACACAAGTACTAAACACGTCGCGCGAGGCGGAAAAAAGCACGCCTTGTTTGCTTCCAAATTCCTCCCATGAGGCCCAGACACAACCATTCCATCTCATGAACTGGTTGGATTATGCTACGACGCAAGGATCTTATTTGACACCTAGCAAACCAGCTCAGACCAACCAAACATGCGCTGGAGCTTTGACGGGGGGAAGGCCTGTGTATCGACCATCTAAACACAAGAGGAAAAGTTCATCAAAGAGGCGGGTCCCATATACAGATAGCCATCGGGTTAAAGACCAGACCCAACAGACATAGTAACAAAAACCTCACGCCACACACCAACGCAAACCAAAGCACCACAAACAAACATACATACTACACTTCACATCTCACCTCATAATGGCTCCTGACAACTGTTCCCATTATCTATATCCACTTTGTCCTTTCCTTGTTGCCCAAATAAGAACCCAATAAAATGATCTGAAGAGGCCTAGAGCATACCCTACCCTTCAGCTCTTATGGAGAGGATAGTGCAAAATGCAGACCTATCTTTTGGCAATTTCTATGCCGCCCAAAGAGACATGGCTGTACGATAACAACAGGGACTGTCGGCATCGAAGCACGGCCATGCTCCGCTATTTATGCCATTGAATGCAACTACCGACCGCTCTTTTGTAGCATTAAGTATAATTCATATAAACTACTTTGGTACGCAGTTGCTTTTACCACGTAAGAATAGATTAATTTCAGTATGTTTTGATTTTAAAAATGTTATGATTTCAGGAAACAGAAACATTGGAATTAGAAAGGGTCTTGGGACGATTGACAAAAATCTCCAAACAGAAAGAGTAAAACGTAGAAAAATTAGTTTTCTGAAAATATTAAGTAGGTACCTACCATATTACAGTGCCTTGTAGATTTAGATACGTCGTATCTTGTGATTCATTGTCTATTGCAAGTTCTAGATTTTTGTTAGCTCTTGTTAGTTATACATTTATTTGTTACTTGTTACCTAGACTTATGTAATTAATGTAATTATCACATAGTGATACGAAATAAAAGGTGTTTTGTGTAATCCGAATCGACGATGAAAGACTGATTAAATTAGAAAATTTCAGTATTCCATTTCTGTTAATTACCGAATTATAATTATAGTACCTTAATGAAACTAACATCGCCTTTTAATAAGCCATTAATTTTAAATTAAGAACTACCTAGTTGATAATGACGATCGAGAGCAAACAGCGCGCTTCAGCCGCCACCCATGATAACTATGACTGGGTCTGACATGGGTGGGCGTACGCTGCTCCTGATCCCACTGCGGCAGATCCATTTTGATCAAACAAAATCCAAACTCCCTACTTGCCATGGATACCTACTTTATCTGAGGTCTAGGGCGGGGCAGGGCAGCCGCCCCTACCTGCTTATGCCTAGGGACCATGAACAAGGTTCAAATCGAGACGAAGTCGGTTAGTCCAGTTGCCAGGGTAAAATTTGAGTGATGTTAAAATTGTCAATCTGAGCACCTGAGACAGGGACGTGCTCAGGGGACGTGATAGTTCTAATGTGACTCGTTTTTATTTGGTCATAGGTTATAGACATGTTGCTACCATTGCTACCCTCCAGAACTAAGATGGTAGGTAGTATTTTTAAAGTGTATGCGGACTCACATCATTCCATTCAGAAATTTAGAACACAATTTTTTATATGGTACAAATACTCGTAGTACGGGGGTGGGCTTTGGTATTGCCTTGAGGAACTTTATAACGTAAATAATTCACGCGAGTGCGTAAACGTGACGTCGCATCGCAGTTTTGTGTGGGTGTCCTAAGTCGTAAAAATTTGCAAAATTTCGGAATCCAGGATAAGTCAATGAATCTTTATACTTAATTAAAAACATTTAAAAAGTAAAAAATATATGCGATCTTTTTAGGGTTCCGTACCCAAAGGGTAAAACGGGACCCTATTACTGAGACTTCGCTGTCCATCCGTCCGTCCGTCCATCCGTCCGTCTGTCACCAGGCTGTATCTCATGAACCGTAATAGTTACACAGTTGAAATTTTCACAGATAATGTATTTCTGTTGCCGCTACAACAACAAATACTAAAAAACAGAATAAAATAAATATTTACGTGGGTGGCCATACATTCGACGTAAGTTTAATTACCATTCGGTCCAAGAGATGGCGTTGGGCGTAATATGTGGCTACAATTAAATATTTAAGTGAGGCTTTTATACAACAGACCAGATTTTTTTGGCGTTTTTATACTTAATGGTACGGAACCCTTCGTACGCGAGTCCGACTCGCATTTGGCCGGTTTTTTTTCTTTTTTGTTAAGTTACCTCATTGATCTAAGTAAGTATATTCCTATCTCTATTGGGTCCCCGAGACGATCAAGCGCACTGGACAAGTCTCACGTGATTGACGGTTTCACTTGACGAGGGACTTTACACCTAATGGGTCCCCGAGACGATCAAGTGTGCCTGACAAGTCTACGTGCTTGAAGCGAATATTGATCGTTTACGGCGTTGACTTGACGCATTCCTTCAAGCGATCTACGCGCTACGGCTTGACCAGAATTGACAGAAATTTTGATTGACGCCGCTTGATGCACCTACGCTTAATGCGACTTGACAGGACTTGACAAGCTTTTTTCATTAGCCGCCGAAACTTCGAAGATGGCGGACATGGCGGATGACGAAAACTACCGAGACGTGGCCTTGGCAACAAGCGCTGACATAATTACCGAGCGCGATTTTGTGCTATTGCTAATATCCCTTTACAGGGATTATCCTGTACTTTGGAAAATTAAAAGTAAGGAGTATGCTGACAAAAATAAACCTATAAAAAAATAAAAATACCCCATCGCCTCTTTGTTGTTTTTTTTCCTTATTAGATACCGCTAGAGTTATAGCAAGGAATGCCATATCTGCGTTAGAAACTATTTTTGTTTTTGCGACCACAACTTTCATGGGTACAGGGCTGCATGCGACTAAGGCACACGCACTTGACGGGACTTGATGGCACCTTCAATAGGTGTCAAGTCCCTCGTCAAGTGAAACCGTCAATCACGTGAGACTTGTCCAGTGCGCTTGATCGTCTCGGGGACCCATATGAGTTACCTACTTGTACTGGATAGACCGCAGATCTGATATGATTATGATGACTCAAAGATGACCTAGCTTCGTGTGTATCAGAATGGCGGGTGTACCTCACGGATTTTAATATTTCTTTCGGAATACAAACGTACCTGATGTGTACCTCAGTGTACCTGTCCTAAAAATCTGTGTACCTCCTTCTATGCAAAGATTTTAAATAAAATAGGTACACCCGCCATCCTGACGTCAGGACCGCGGGTGTACTTCTAATCGGCATAAGTAGCGAAGTAAACTGTTTATGTAGAATTGGTACCTCTTGTGTACCTGCAGAAACAAAATATTAAATAAATAAAAAATAGTAAGATTGCTGAGAAATTTAAAAAATGTTTCATTTATACAGGGCGATTTCAAAAACTGTCCCAATATTTAAACCACCTTCAGAGAGTACAAGTGAGTCAATTATTAACGTATAATTTTACGAATTTAAAGTGAAAAAAATAACGACTTTATCGACATAAATGGCACCAACTAACATAATATTGTATTCCATTACAACAAATTTTACGAGTTAAAAAAAAGAATTAATACCTAGTACAAAAATTAGAAAGCAACACGCGTTAAAATGTTTCTGTCGATAGTCTTTTTTTTAGGGTTCCGTACCCAAAGGGTAAAACGGGACCCTATTACTGAGACTTCGCAGTCCGTCCGTCCGTCCGTCCGTCCGTCCGTCCGTCCGTCCGTCCGTCCGTCACCAGGCTGTATCTCATGAACCATAATAGTTACAAAGTTGAAATTTTCACAGATGATGTATTTCTGTTGCCGCTACAACAACAAATATTTAAGTGGTTTTAAGTAGTTTTAGAATCTAGTAGATAGTTTAGTTACCTTTCGGCGTTGTGCGTAAGATGTGGCTACAATAAAACAATTAAATATTTAAGTGAGGCTTTCATACAACAGACCAGATTTTTTTGGCGTTTTTATACATAATGGTACGGAACCCTTCGTGCGCGAGTTCGACTCGCACTTGGCCGATTTTTCACTTTAAATTCGTACAATTATACATTAATAATTATGACTCAGTTGTACTCTCTGAAGGTGTAGTTTAAATATTGGGACAGTTTTTGGAATCACCGTGTATAAATGAAACATTTTTTAAATTTCTCAGAAATCTTACTATTTTTTATTTATTTAATATTTGTTTCTGCAGGTACACAAGAGGTACCAATTCTACATAAACAGTTTACTTCGCTACTTATGCGGATTAGAAGTACACCCGCGGTCCTGACGTCAGGATGGCGGGTGTACCTATTTTATTTAAAATCTTTGCATAGAAGGAGGTACACAGATTTTTAGGACAGGTACACTGAGGTACACATCAGGTACGTTTGTATTCCGAAAGAAATATTAAAATCCGTGAGGTACACCCGCCATTCTGATACACACCCTAGCTTCAATTCGGCTTCTTGCAGAGCTGCAACTTGCAGGCTTGCAGCACAATAGTACTTGCAGCTAATGGCAGGCTTGTTTCATTTTGTCTATGTTTTAACATCAACTGTGGAAAACTACATACTCTGTGGAATAAGTAAACACAATTTGACATTAGCTTAGCAATCAATCGATACGTCATAATGATGCCGAACTATCGATAGTTTCGCTATCGATTGTTGACCTTGAAAATCAGTTAGGATATCGATAGTACTATCGATAGTATTGAAAAAATCAATACTATCGATACTATCGATAGTATCGTTAGTATAAATCATGGTAATACTATTGGTTATCTGCAATAGTATCGATACTATCGATAGTATTGAAAAAATCAACACTATCGATACTATCGATAGTATTGAAAAAATCAATACTATCGATAGTATAAGTCATGGTAATACTATTGGTTATCTGCAATAGTATCGATACTATCGATACTCTCACCATTTCCACACTATCGATAGACTATCGATAGCCTATCGATAGTAGCCTATCGAGCGGCATCACTAAATTCATTCACTAATACGTCATATAGGTACGCGGTTGAATGAGAAACTATTTTATATTTAGATTTGGATCTTGAATTTTGAGGCATTTCTTTATAGCATTTTTATGGTGCACTAAATAATTTTATACCTACATAGTGCACCATGTCATCTTTTATGCAAGTATTTCGTTTAAGTAATTACATAGGAGGCTTTAAGAGTGTTCTTCAAGGAAAGTAAGTATTAGGTTATGTTTATAACTGTATTATTGTTGTTATAAATTAAATTTCAGAGTGATGTTGAAACACAATACACATATGAATATTAATAATTCGGTAGGATATGATTCAGCGTTAAAAATGTATGTAAAAATATTGCTAAACCAAACCTATTCCACAGAACGAACTGGCTGATTCCTATTCAAACCCAGTCATGTGGATACACCAGAAAGTCGCCAGAAGAGAAATTAGGTATTGAAAAACCTAAGAGGCCCCTGACCCCGTTTTTTAAGTTTATGACTCAGATGAGGCCAGCATTACTTGCTAAGAATCCAGGTATCACATCTAAGGAGGCAATAGCTTGGAGCTCTAAGCACTGGCAGCAATTAGACGCTGAGGTATGTAGAAAGAATAATTTATGTTTGAATTTATTCATTCATTCATTCATTTATTAAATTCATTAATTATTTTAAAATCATTTCATTAAAATTAAAATATACATGTTCTTTGTTAAACAGTGTAACATATTTACAAAAAGCTAAATATTTTTTTCTTAATAATATCTCTAATCGGAACACTCCTGCTCTCTATATTTCTAATGTTCCCTTCTTTTGAATATTCATCACCTATCATGCTAGTCACTCGGAAACATTGAGTGTAGATTGCAGATGTGTCCTTATGGCTTATGGCTAGTTTTTTATAATAAAAAATTGATTAATTTTGCTTATGGCTTAGAACTATCTACATGGCTTAACTAAAAAGTGAAATTATTATATGGAATGACTTGAAACAACTTGTTACGGGTCTCAAAAACTAAATCTTTAATGATTGGTGAAATAAAGGGCCTCGACATTAAAGATTATGTAATAAAGTACATATATTATTAAGGACTTAGAAAATGTATAGACAATTCTTTACTTATTAAAATGCTTTCACTTGTCATTGAAGTCAGAATTGCAAGTTGTGTGACCTGAAGCGAATACTAATAAGTTTGTTTGTATAGTACTATATCAAATTCAGTATTGATAAAAATGTGAAATAAGTGTTCATCATAATATTTTGTTTCTATAAAATGTTTCAGACTAAGTCACAGATGGCAAAGGAGTATGAAAAAGATTTAGAGGACTACAAGAAGATTAAAGCCCTGTATGAGGCCTCTCTCACAGAACAACAGAAAGAAGAGATTAAGAAAGTTAAAGAAGAAATGACTGCTTCTAGAGAGAAGCGGAAATTAAAAGCTGTGAGTATAATCTGTCACTCGTAACTTAACATTCCTAAACTGTTACTAGTAAGATAATACTAAGGATTTATTTAAGAAACTAAAATATCAATATGATAAGAGATAATTTCAAGATCAAACTAATATCATGTATTTCGAAATAAGTAATCTTTTTTTTAGTACTTTGAACTTTGAATTTAGTTTATTTTGACTTTTCAGGAACTGAAAGAAATGGGTAAGCCGAAACGGCCCATGTCATCATACTTCTTGTATGCCCAGACCAGAAAAGATTTGGTACAGGGCAGTAATATTAAGGAGACTCAAGAAAAAATAAAAGCAGATTGGTTGAAGTTGTCAAGTGCTGAAAAAAGCAAGTTTGAGAAACAAGCTCAGGATCTTATGAGTAAATACAAGTGAGTTAGCACTTAGTTTTGAAAGTTATACAGATTTTTCTGGGTTTGTCACAGTTGTTATGGGTGGTAGCAAAATGATGGTGCTGTATGTTTGTTTTCCATCTATGTAAATCTACATATTGAGTCATATCATCTACTTGATTCCTATACCAAGATAAAATACACATCTAATAGACTATTTTGAGATAACTTAAAAACATGAGACCCATTTTACTCATTAATTGAATTTTCAAATTTCAGGAAAGATATTCAAGCATGGGAATTGAAAATGATATCAATGGGACGTTTGGATTTAGTGCGCCAGAAACCTCAAAGGCAGAAAACTGTTAAAGCCCAATAGGAATTCGGGTGCTCTGACGATTCAACTGACATCAGTACAACAGTTACAGTAAGCAACATTTCCTCTGCAGCAGATGATGTTCCTAAAGTGGAAAATATAAAATCAACTAGTCCAAGCCCCCCCAGTGTGCTACAGACTGAAAATATAGAATATAAGACAGAGCCAAATAGTATTAAAAACAATACCAGCACAGAGTCAGAAAATCGTCAGAGTACGGGTGAAATAAAAAAAGAACAAGTTGAAATCGAAAAAGATAAATTTACCTCACAGAATGAAGAAGAAAGGAAAAGTAAGAGCATCATGAGTAGTATTAAAGGTTTCTTTAAGTTTTAGATTTCTTTTAGTTAATATAATTCCCATTGGTTTTAGTTATAACTTCACTATGAGTTTATAATTTTTTGTGATAATTAAAAAATATGACATTTCATTTTTTTTTTATTTTCGTTTTTCATATATCTCATTTGTTGCCAGAAGTATAGTAGCATTAGAAAGATTAGAAGAATAGAATTGCATGTTCTGTAAGCACACATACACATTTAGTGACACACATATAGCCCTGCACAAGTTCATTGATAGCACGAAAAACACAATTTTAGACATCATGGGTATTATAGTGCAATTTCTGGTCAATGAATGTCCTAAACATTAACCTATAATATGAATAAGAATTGCCGGGAACGGGAAAGTGGATTCGTAGGAATTTATTAGGATCACATTCACTATCCTTTAAATAACATTTATCTTTAAAATAAATGTCTACTCCGATAGGGAATCGAACCCGAAACAGTCTAAAGTTTTTAGATTGATATGGCATTGAAATTGAAATGCACCTAGCGCGTCAGGAAGAAACCTTCACGGAGGCCAATGACGCGATAAGCGCGTCAGTAGAAAATTATTGAAATTGAAATTTTTATTCAATTTATGAAAGACATCTTTCTAAAATAAAAATGAACACATTAGAGAAACTAATATCTGTGGCCACTAGATTTTTTGGATCATCACTTAGGAGGGCCAATGACGCGACCCGCGCGTTTATGTATTGGGCCGGGGCGGAAGGGGTCTAGAAATGAAGGTGGCAAGGAATAGAAGTATCTATTCATTGTAAAGCTATTTCTCTATGATAATATATCAGGATTAGAGTTATTTTTAACTAAATACGCACGCACTCACACAGAAGTTTAATCTAATGTTTGGCTATTTCTTGGAAATGCCGGAAAAACCGACAAGGTAAAGCGGTAGGACATGACCAAACAAATCTGGATAGTATGCAGCCCTACTTGTAATTCATTTAATACAAACTATTAAATTTCGTTTATTTAGTGTTCAAATACAGTCATGTGATATTCTGGTTTTCCTTTTAGAACACCCTGTTCCTAAAAAGCTAGTTAGTTCACTTTCTTTGCAGGGAACGAGTTACTGACAATTGTATTGTTATGGATATCACGGAGCAGTGGTCCTCGTTACTAGGTGACCAAACTACTGTGAGTTGGCTGGGAAAGAAAAACAACAAAGAAACATCATTAGAATTATTTTATTTCAAAAGTGTGTTACAAAATATAATTAAAATAAATCTTTTTGTTTATTTATTGAAACTAATTTTTAACATCAGGAATTAAGCTGATCTAAATGGATCATTTTAATATAGAGTAAATACATGTATAAAGGGATTAATTTATCATGATGACTAATAAATAAGTAATAAAAAGATAAATAAGCAAATTACAGCCGCTTACAAATATAATTATTGCTTTAATTTACACTAAAATTCAACAAAAACATCTACAATCGAGACCTATGTCTTTGGTAGTTTTACCAGCTTAATTCACTGTTGTATTTATTTATCTATATTAGATTACACGACAAGCTAAATGATAACGGTTTCAAGTTGAAGGGAAAAGCGAAGCAAAGCCCTAAATGGCGTGACTAGGAGACAAGTGTAAGGGTGCGGTTCCACTGAGGCGGAGCGAGCGGAGCTGTGCGCGATTCACCCATCACATGGCTTGAAATACGCACGAGGCGCAATGAGCTGGGATTTCAAGCCATGTGATTGGTGAATCGCGCACTGTTCCGCTCCGCTCCGCCTCAGTGGAACCGCACCCTAAGGCTTAAAATTTTCAAGGTAAAATTATGTTACCTTTGACATCCTGCGCATTTACAGATTTTTTACAAGGTCTTTGGATATAATTAATTTCCCATATTTTTTCATGATGAAGTTAACACATGTGAAATCTATAATAGGCGATCTAAACTGGTTATATCAAAAAGAAAATCAGGAGCATTCCAATGTCACTAAATCTAGTGGCGCCATCTAGTAACAATGTTTGCCAGTCACCTCTCCATTTTCAGAAATGGTTAAGTTGAGCAAAGAAGCTTCTAAAATTTGTAAGGAAAGCAATGTATTGTGGCATTGGTTGACAATTTTCAGTCACAGACTGCCATGATTCAAAATAAGCATTCAATTCATTTAACTTAGAAGTACACAAATTATTGATGCACATTATAAATAACAAAAGGAAAACAATGCCATGAGGTATAAAAAGGACACATTTTTGTATATTTGTGGTTCACTTGTACTAAATGAGCAGTGTATTAATCATTACATTGAAGGAATACAATACATCCAAAAAATTTCTATTCCATAACACTAACTTATTTGTATCTCTTAAGTTATGTATAAAATACTCCAGATGTAGATATCATTGTCTACAGTAACTAATTTGGCTATTTCAACATTACAAAAATCCATTACTATTTACAACTTAACAATTTAAACTAAAATGGCAATATGTGACTAAAACGCACATTTGTCACATGTCATCACTTATAAAGGCACAAGCGATCAAAACTATAGTACAATCCCAATTTTATTACCCTAGCCTGCTAATTATAGAAACTTCAGTCATTATACATTGCACTCATTATAGATAAGCTTATATTGCTTAAGTTCTAACACTGCAAACTTGTAGTGGTAAAAATCTATTTATTATGCCATAAACCCCTAATTAAATTATTAACAAATAAATAATGCTACACACTCATCCATACTAATATTATAAATGTGAAAGTGTGTTTGTTTGTTTGTTTGTGACGTTTTCACGTCGCAACTTGGCTATTATATGGTATGATTTATGTGTGTGGGGATAGTTAGGGGTGTGGAGAGCGACGTAGGCTACTTTTTACCGCGGAAAAACATCTCATTCCCATGGGATCGATATTTTGTTACTTGCTAGATATTTAGTTCCGAATGTTGTTAATAGATGGCGGTAGTTCATTTGCAATTTGCAAGTTTTTAATCACGCTATCAAATACTACATATATAATTTACGTAAGCCATAGGCAAATGTTATATTTGATGTTCCAGATCATAATTATAGGCTACTTTTTAGCCGAGGTTCCTATGGGAACGGGACCTACGCGTCTGTTACCTACGGGTCCCGAAGCGAAGCGCGGGCGGTTCTCTAGTAACCCTATACTACGATTTCCCCTGACATGTATTGTGTGCCATGGAGAACACACAACAACAAGAATACACATCCTGAACAGAAGACACAGACTGAACTGAATTGAAGAACTCTTCATTCTTCCCACCTTGAGAATCTAACTAAGGGACCATTGAATGGCATGATAACCATTTCTACCGTATGGTGGTTACCATAGTATATAACATGCCAACTCGTATGTCTTGTCAAACGTTAGTTAACATAAACCATAAACATTCTGCAGGCCTTACTTTACTCGAAAGTGCCTTGAAAAAAGCCAAAAAAAGTGTGACATTGTGTGACAACTGGGCAGACTGGGTGATTAGTTTTGTGATATCTCATATCAATAACTAACTAACATGGAAACAGCAAGACTAGTTTATTTTAGTTACTTTCATAGTGTGATGTCCTACGGTTTGTTGTTGTGGGGCACAGCTGCAGACATTGAATCTATTTTTATATTACAGAAAAGGGCAGTGCGTGCAATTTACAACCTCAGACCTAGGGACTCGCTGAGAGATCTATTTAAAGAAGTTAACATACTCACTGTTACATCACAATATATCTTGGATAATATTATGTATGTTAAAATGTACCAAGATAGTTTTTTAAAGAAAAGTGATGTCGATAATATTAATACTAGGAATAAGGCTAAGCTGATTGTACCAAATTTTAGGCTTTGTAAAACTGGTGGCTCGTTCATGGGTACATGCGTAAAAATTTATAATAAAATTCCGTTAGAATTAACGGAAATGCCATACTGTAAGCTAAAAACTCATGTTAAGGAAATTCTTATGACGAGGGGTTATTATAAACTGGATGAATATTTTAAAGATGAAACAGTCTGGACATGAGTTTGAAATATAGCCTTATGTAGTGATAAGTGTTCTCTGTAACTGTGAGTGGGGAAGAAAAAAGAAACTCCTTGGGAGTTTCTTGCCGCTTCTTCTACCAAGGCCACTCATCGTAGGAATTTGTGGAAGCGATGGCGTAGATGACATTCGAAAAGTGTTTGTAAAAACCAAGTTTGAAATAAAATCATTTCATTTCATTTCAATCTCAAAAACTAATATTTTGCATAAAAAATTCAACCCAAAAAAAATAAATTAAAAATACAAAATAGTCACAGCAGGGAAAGAGGAGGTTATGTATTGTATAAGTGACTAAATGTGATAAGGAGGTAAGAACTGAAAACCATGAAATTCATGTCTCATCGTTTTTAGGGATGTCCTAGAACTAGGAGGTACGAAAGACAATAGGATAAAGCCAGGCTTCCCTATAGTCTCTTATTTTAATAATATATTATGCAGTGTTAGAAATTAAACTATATTTATATTATGGAAGTAATATTTAACCATCAACCATTGGTTACATATAGATGGCAGTGCCATTTTGCAAACCTGTTCATAAATAAACCCTAAGAGAGAATGCTATTTATAATAATGCATAGTGATTGAATGCAAATCGTACAGAATAAATAAATGCAAATGTCTTGTAATATTATGCTTCCCCAATGTAAAACAGACATCAATTTGTGTGTCTGCTGTGAATTCATACCATTTAACAATAACAATATGTTAGCATATGAAAAATTCTCCTGTTTCGGGAAAAATATAATCTTTGTTATGGAATACAATATGAGTGGCAGGAAAAAGTATGTGTTTTCAACTGTTGTAATGGAAAAACTATAGAATAACTGCATCACTAATGATAACAAAACCAAGTCATACTTGTAAGTGGTAAATTTGTCAAAAAAAGATGCCGCTGTCTGATCGGCCTTTGGAAATGCGAAAGCTGTCGAGTCATTGGTTACCTCTTGTTCACCAAAGAATACCTCTTGGACATTATTCTCTGATAAGGGCTCATGTGATACGGGTTCGTTATTCGTCACGCCATTGTTAATTGTACCTCTGATTGTAGTGTTTTCAATTGTTGTGACTGGTTTTTCATTATTTTGCTCAGGAATAGGCGTTCTAACGCTTTTGGCTGGTGATTCTGTAAGAAACATTATTTGTTTGAAAACCACGAATTATAAATGACGTACTAAAGTAACGTTATCACATTGAGTAAATTACCCTTGCAGCATTCATCGCTGGTTATGTTTGATATTAATTGCAGTCGATTATGCGAATTTTCTAATATTCTTTTCCTTCGTGCTTCACGACGTGCTAACGCAGCATCAGCCATATTGACGTTTTGACAGTTATTATTATTATTCTGTGGATTTGCGGTATTCTGATTGCACAGAGTAAAATAAACCCTTTGATGCTATAATAAATTGCCAGTTATTAAAATATTGTCTACTGGGACACAAATTAGTTAAGGAGTAGCGATGGTCGTTTTTATAAAAACGTTTTTGAGCAACGATGCCAGTACACGATGCCGGCATCCGATGCCGATATATTGAAAAACGGATGCGCGCAACAACGATGCCAACACCACCGAATGCGAGCGAGACAGTTGAGACAACGCAAGGAATAGCGACGTTGACGATGCGATTCCTCGCACTGTAGGTACTAGGTACACACACAACCTACATATTCCGTAATTTAAATGGAACAATGTAAATTTTGTTTAAATTATTAAGTTCAAATACGGGTGGAATTGAATAGTTTTGAAAATGATGTCATGATATTACTTAATATTCATCAGAATATCACCATTTTTTGTGGGGCTACCTTGAAGCTATAGTACACCAAATATAAATATAAGTACATTATTCACGAACAACAAAGAATTTATTTAACTTTAAATGATCAGAAACAATTCTAATCTTCTCATCATTTCCTCATCCGGAAGGTTCTCATCCGATCGTCACATTTTATTAACAGTATATTTTATATTTTTATACTGAATCTAATGTAAAAAGAATAATAAAATTAAAATCAGTTTATAAACAAAAAAGTTGTGCTAAAGCCTAAAACATACATAAAAAAATACAGTAGAATTGATAACTGTCCCTTTTTTGAAGTCGGTTAAAAATTAAAAGTAAACTCGTAACGTTAAATATGCAACCAACAAAATGGTATCATTATGGCACCGTTACCGAGCATCTAAACGCCGCAGCGCCGGTGTGTATATCAGCCGGCACCTAAGTCGCATGGGCGCATCGATGCCAGAAAAAACGATGCCGGCATCGGATGCGGTTTGCTTATTAACGATGCGCATCGATGACAAAATATAGCGAAAACGCCCATCTCTATTAAGGAGCTGACCTGTGGTGCTGACTACAAAACTAAATATATTATTATAATTATAAAGTGGCAACACTGCAAAATTTATGTTCCTAATCTAAGTCAAAATATATATTTTTAATATAAAATAACTCGCTTTTGGATTATATTATTCATTTCACTATTAAATTAAATAAAACAAAATATAATTACATGTTAGAAAAGTTTGAATACGTCAAAATAAACTTGTTTAAGTTTAATAGTTTGATTAACCGGAAGTTTGTAAGCTGTCTTTGAGGAAGAACGCTGAAGAAGGGTTGTTGTTTGGCGCCTTTACGGGGCCGGTTGGATTTAGCAATATTATTCGTAACTGATTATCAAAAAGTAGACATTTCTACCTAATATAATGGGTGACAAAGGCGACGGAGGTAAATATCATGTAGCCAGAGGTGAATAACGTCTATCAGAGGAAACTCAGTACAAAGCAAAATTTTGACAGCTTCCCGATTTTTGGTTATTTGAATGAGATGCCTTCCTTGGAGTCGGTGACTTATGTGTTTTGGCATTTGTAGAAACCTTCGATGATGCCGTGGAAGAGAGAGTTATCAACGAGGAATATAAAATCTGGAAGAAGAACACTCCGTTCCTGTATGACTTGGTCATGACACATGCTCTGGAGTGGCCCTCCCTGACCGCGCAGTGGTTACCTGATGTCACTAGACCTGAAGGCAAAGACTACTCCGTCCACAGGTAAGCTCATTGGTTGTGTAAAAGTGCAAAAGTGTTTGTTATCATTATCCTTTGTTTGGTCACTGTATGTGTATATGACCGGACAACTGCTTTTTGTAATTTACTTCTTGTTGTAAAAAGTCAAATACAAGTCAAGTCAACTTCATGTTACAGATTGATTCTGGGAACACATACATCAGACGAACAGAATCATCTTTTAATAGCAAGTGTTCAACTACCCAATGAAGATGCCCAGTTTGATGCGAGCCACTACGACAATGACAAGGGTGGTAAGTATTGTTTTTTTATATTAAATTTAGATGCACATGGAAGATTTGTATGGTTCTATATACTCAATTTGCTTTCCTTATGGAATTCATTTTATAAGCAATTTATGCAACTGTCAGCTTTTCACTCCTGTGAAGGTTTATTGTAGATTCACAACAAGAATTTAAAATACCTTAAGTAAATTTTGGTTATAACCTGAATTTAATTGTAAGCGTAGGTAATAAATTTGTTTTTAGCAGAGAGTGACAATTCCATACACTAGGCAACTCAAGTATAGTGAAGGAAGTTGGAGATTTCTACTATAGAAACTTTATTTGAAGTACCTACTTAAAGAAACTTTTGATTTTCATTATCTATACAATAATGCTGACACAACACATGTTAAAGCAGAGCTAATAGATAAAGACTATTTTGTTGTGCATGTGATGAGTATAATTTTTATGTATTGACATGAATGCTTGGAAATACACATCTGCAACTCTTTAAACTCAACGAAGTATTAGTAATGTTCGTAAGCATTGTTTTAAAACATGCTGTGGAATTTCTTTGTCTTCTCTTAAAATTTCAATATTCAATATTTTTATATGGCATATTAATAGGGAATAAACGGTGATCTGGCATATTAACCATTGCATCATTCAGTTCTTCATGTGCTTTTTTATAGGTACTTTACATGACGGTATTATACACACATGTCACTTGACTCACTTGAATTTCAGAATTTGGTGGATTTGGTTCAGTGTCGGGCAAAATAGATATAGAAATCAAGATTAACCACGAGGGAGAAGTGAACAGAGCACGCTACATGCCTCAGAACCCTTGTGTCATCGCAACTAAAACACCCTCCTCTGATGTGCTCGTGTTTGATTACACAAAGCACCCTTCAAAACCTGAACCATCCGGGGAGTGTCATCCGGATCTCAGGTAAAATTTACATTGTTTTGAAAGTAATATTAAGATAAAATACCTGAAAATTTTGATATTTTATACTATATTTTCATTACAACATACCAAAATATAATGCAAAAGTTGAAGATATGCATCGAAGTTCTCTTTATGCTGTTTCCACTTGTTGGGTGTGGGGTGTGATCCGATATCAGGCACTGTATTGGCTAAACATTTATAATGTTAAGCAAATTATAGTTTCTGACACTAATTCTGTTGCTTCTATATAGGTTCTAATAGGAATTAAATTAAACACTAAATAAATGTAGGTCCCACAATTTAAAATTGTAATAAGTAATATTAATAGACATTGAATGCAAAGAATTATCAGTCCATTTTATAAATTTTGTTCTGCTGAATATGTTGTAATGTTATTCAAATTCTTAAATCTTAAAGTGATTGTTTGTTTTATCCTGCAGGTTGCGCGGCCACCAAAAAGAAGGTTATGGTTTATCATGGAATCCAAACCTTAATGGTTATCTTTTATCAGCTAGGTAAGTTTATTATTTTTCATGCATTGTTTTTGCTATTAACTCATATGTATCTCAATAATTTTAAATAACAGTGAATTTATTTTTATATGATTTGTTCAACCAGCATTTTAAAAGAATATGAATCACTTAATTTACAGACTTTTACTATGATTAAATTTATGATTTGACCCATGGTAATTGTTCTATTCTCAAAAAAATACTTAAAAATAATTCACAAAAAAAAAACTTCTAAATATAAAAATAGTGAAATAAGAGTAACATCAACATAGTCCAAGTTATTATTAGATATAACTCAAAAACCATCTGTCTGTTGTTGTTCAAACTAATATTATTGCAAATGTGACCAGTACCAGCTGTAGAATATAAAGAATTATTTAAAACAAAAAAAAAACAGTCAAATTAAAAACCTGTTTTCTTGAATCCATTAATATACAATATTGCAATCCCCAGCGACGACCACACGATATGCCTGTGGGACATAAACGCGACGCCGAAGGAGGGCCGCGTGATCGAGGCCAAGTCGGTGTTCACGGGCCACACGGCGGTGGTGGAGGACGTCGCCTGGCACCTGCTGCACGAGTCGCTGTTCGGCTCCGTCGCTGATGACCAGAAGCTCATGATCTGGGATACTAGGTGCGTTGCTTGATTGTTGCTGGTTTGGTCTTCTTTATAGTTAATTCAATGCAATCTTTATTTTATTAACAACATAAATTTGCATCTCATATCCCCAGTAAATAATTGTGTTATGGAGATCTAAAAAGATGGTGGGTGTTGGGTAATGGATTGCTAATGTGTTTTTATTTGTTTCCAGATGTAACAACATGTCGAAGCCGTCGCACACCGTGGACGCGCACACGGCGGAAGTTAACTGCCTGAGCTTCAACCCGTACTCCGAGTTTATACTCGCTACGGGCAGTGCTGATAAAACTGTAAGGATCAAATGTCTTATATAATAACTAGTAAATCCGCCCTCGCTTCGCTTCGGGAAACCAGTCCCGTCAAAAATCTCTATAAATTTTAACAAATTATGTTATTCCAATGTCTAAGCTATACTGCAAAGTTTCATGAAAATCCGTTCAGTAGTTTTTGCGTGAAAGAGCAACAAACACTCTTTCTGGATTCTCGACCTTTTTTATTTTTCGAGCTGAGAATTCTCGAGCAGAAATCCTACTTACGGATACTCATGAAAGTGTAAACCGTATTTTTTTTGTGATAAAATGTAATGGAAATAAGATTTGCCCCTATTTGCCACCCTTTGCCTCCACATTATACATATTTTTTGTTTTGTGTCATTTAGCAATTTTTTAAAGTGATAAATTAATGTTTCTTTGAAAGTTTATGCAATTTTTGGTTGCGTGCAGGTCGCGCTATGGGATCTCCGAAACCTGAAACTAAAGTTACACTCCTTTGAATCGCACAAAGATGAGATATTCCAAGTGCAGTGGTCTCCACACAACGAGACAATCTTGGCCAGCAGCGGCACAGATAGAAGGTATGTTTCAATCATAATATTTTTTTACTGCCTTGTCATGTACTTAACATTGAATTAAGTAGGTAAAATATACTGAATAAAAGAGGAAAAATGTAATATTTTATTCCAACATAAAATGCCAGATTGGTAAAATAGTAAATAAAGTTTAATATAAAGTTGAATTATCCTACTTCCTACTATAATCTATACTAATATTATAAAGCTGAAGAGTTTGTTTGTTTGTTTGTTTGGTTGAACGCGCTAATCTCAGGAACTACTGGTTCGAATTGAATTTTTTTTTTTGTGTTGAATAGACCTTTTATCGAGGAAGGCTTTAGGCTATATAACATCACGCTGCAACAATTAGGAGCGAAGAAATAATGGAAAATGTGGAAAAAACGGGGAAAATTATTAATTCTCGAGGGCTTTCGTTGCATGCGTTGCGAAAACGATTCAAGATACCAAAAATATTTGTATGAAAGAATTATTCCTCTTGAAATGATCTAAAAAAATGTCCACGACAGTATATGTCTATCTTTTAAGATTAACACACTAGAACCGTTTTTATGGTAATCAAATTTGGTCGAACCCACTGCCATACGAAACTTGCCGCGTTTCCAAGTTTAATCTGAATTAATCTTGCTGTGATCCTTTGCTACTTTGCTATTATTTTGTCGTAAGCTTTATTTCTAAGTTTAATTTAATTTAACCTGAATTAATTTTGGTGATAGTTTATTATCTTCCCGAAATTCCTACGGGAGCGGGACCTACGCGGTTGATACTTACGGGTCCCGAAGCGAAGCGAGGGCGGTTCGCTAGTAATAAATAATTTGTAAAAATGGATGTTTGTTACCCTTTCACAAAAAACCTACTAGACGGATTTGGGTGAAACTTGGCAGTGTTATAGCTTATGTTCCAGAATAACACATAGGCTACTTTTCATCCCGAGCTTCCTAGGGGAGCGGGACCTACGCTTCTGATACCTACGGGCCCCGGCACGGTACGGTCCGGTACGGGAAGCGAAGCGAGGGCGGTTTACTAGTTATTGATCAAGCTTAAAATAGTACATGCAAAAATAATAAAAAAATATATACTTGGATTTCCTGTGTACCGCATGGTATACAACATACAATAATAACAAGTCTGTGATGACGTCCAGATTGCACGTGTGGGACCTGTCGAAGATCGGCGAGGAGCAGACGGCGGAGGACGCGGAGGACGGCCCGCCGGAGCTGCTGTTCATCCACGGCGGCCACACCGCCAAGATCTCCGACTTCAGCTGGAACCCCAACGAGCCCTGGGTCATCTGCTCCGTGTCCGAGGATAATATTATGCAGGTGTGTTGGTTGGTTGGTGGTTGGTGGTCGATGTGTGTTTACTATTCGTAGAGGTACTGCTAATTAGAGAGCTCGGTAACTAGTTCGTTTTCTAGAAATAATCTTTGGCTTATAGTTAACTTACTGTTTTTTTTATAACTTTTTATAATATTTTCTTGATAATAACCAATATATTCCCAAAGCTACAAATCAATTTCTTTCTCTGTCTCCCTCTCATTTTGACTTTGTTCAATGGGCGTGCACTATTCTTCCACCTAATTTTGCTTGTCGTGTCACCGTCATTCAATTACAAAATTATACTATGCGTACTTATCCTATTTTATTCAGTGTATTATAATGAAGACAAACACAACGAATAAAAAAAAATACCCGATGGACATGTAGTTTATGTGTATGTATTGTGATAGGTGTGGCAAATGGCGGAGAACATCTACAACGACGAGGAGCCGGAGACGCCGGCGTCGGAGCTGGAGTCCGGCGTCAACGTCAACCACGGCTAGCCCCTCCCCCCGCCCCGCCCGCCTGGACATATGCCGGACACTACGACACTCGGTGCGGTACATATACAATGATCTGTTCATACTTAGGGTGGTTGTGGTTGCATAGTCAAGCTTACCGCCGGCGCGGTTGACTGGCGCGCGGGACAAGAGCAAGTCTCTTGTACCGTGTTATAGTGAAAAAGTCCCGCGCCGATGAGCCGCGCAGATGTAAGGTACATTTGTAGCGCGGTTCATTGGTGCAAATCAACCGCGTTGGCGGTAAGCTTGACTATGCAACCACCCATACAATTGTGGCGACGCACGTTTTTCGCTTTATGTGAACTTTATGGGTGTATGCTATGCAGAGTATTTTTCTGAATATGTTGAGATATCTTCAATCTTCAAAGAAAATTTAACGGTTTTTTTTGTATAAATTATTTTTGGATCGAGATTGGTAATGAAACAAATTGGGAAATAGGAATGAAACAAAATTAAATGAACACAATTATTGTTAAAGCTTAGTTTTAGCATCCCTCTCCCTGTTATATGGAGCTTTTAGCATAATATTTATACTATTTAATTAGATTGCATCTTAAATTGACAGTTACAAACATTTTTACGTCATTGAAATTAGCAGAAGATTTTTGTATAATCTCGGGCTAACTTTATAAGCAAAGGAGATGGTCCATTTTGGGCGTGATCTTGTACACTAAACCATGAAAAACCAAAAAATACAGAAAGTTCATTAAAAATATAATAAATTCACAAATCGCAATAAATGACTTGCTAAAATAAAATTAATTTCGAGTTATTCGGTAGGTACTACTTGCAACACTTGCAAGATGGCGTCCTTCACTCTGAGTTCGAGCCATTGTTCAAGCATAGAGAAGGCATATTGACAGCTAACGTCATACGTCAAAAATTATGAATCCTCTGGGTCTGCTGCCCGCCATTATGTAGAATAATTGCGTCACGTGGAGTTAATAAATAATTTTTGCACTGAAATAAAGATGAGTTCGTGGATTTGATTAGTCAAAAATGGTTTATTTTTCTTTTTTATTTTATCATTGGTACAAAAACCAGGCCCAGACTCCATACAATTTTGGACCGTCTCCTTTTCATGTGAACTGACTGATATATTTTTGAAAAGAGAATTGGGTTGTAAAAAAATTTTTAGTATGCGACAGATTACGAATTGTGTTTTGATCTCAATAACTCCTGACTGGTGCAGCAAAATAAAAAAAAATAATGGAAAAATACTGTTCAAGTCTACATTAAATTATATTATATTCCATAGAACCTAGACAAAATTCTACACAAATCCCTATGTATTTAATTAATAGTAATGTCGAAAGAAATTGTTGCCAGAAAAAAATTGGTTGTGTAAATATTTTCATATTGGCGATTCAATCTTATCTTATAATTAGGGGTACGTAAATTTCGCAAATAAAAAAACATGATTTCGCATTAAAAAAAACTCAAAATAGAAAATTTCGCATTTATTTCGCAAAAAAGAAAATGCAGTGTTAAAAACTCAATTAAAGGCTAGAATTGTTGTAATTCCTACATTTTCATCTTTCATTGTTTGCCTGCGATCAGTTACGACAATGTTGTAGATACTAAAGTACCTCTAGGCATCAACATTATTGACAGGGCAATTGAGACATTGAATAGCTGCTTTTGTAAATCCAGGGTAGCAAGATTTTGATGCAACTAAAACTTGCATTGTCACTTGTCTTTGTCTGTTTTGATCAGAGTTGTAATAATTGTTAGCGCGTCTGATCAACATTTGAAAGCACGTAACGTAAAAAGGTGCGAAAGTGTTTAATTTTCAAATTTCGCTTTTATCGCAAATAAAATGCAGATTTCGCTTTTATCGCATCTATTTCGTAAAAACGAAATTAACGTACCCCTACTTATAATATACTATAAAACTCTTGCGTTACTGGTAACTGACAGACAACACATAGCTGAAACTACTGAATGGAAGAAGCCGAAATTTGGCATGTATGTTCCTTGGGGAGTGTAGGGGAGCACTAAGAGAGGGTTTTTGGAAATTCCACCCCGAAGGGGGTGAAATAGGTGGGTGAAGTTTAAACTAGTAAGGATTAAGGCGACTGCCAAACTTTGTTACTAGGTGGTACTTTCTATTTTATGACATTGTGTTTTGTGACAACTCCTTGATTTTGCGTTTCGATTCTCGGCAGAATGTTCGGTCGACTATGTTGAATATGTAAAGACGTGAACGAATAAAAACGATAAATTCTTGTAACAGCGCCAAAAAAGTAGACAGAGCCGAGTACCAGGTTAATTCTCTTATTCGCACATTATTCTCTCTCTCCCTCAACTCTTTTCGTCGAGTTACTAAACGTTGCATTGCATATTTATTGAGACTCCACATTATCGATTATCGTTATCGATCTTGACCTTAACAATTTAGTACAGGTATGAAGTCACTTATTTGCAAAAAAGCTAAAACCCGTTTAACAATAAAAAATACAATACGGTTATTATACTCTGTAGCGCTGTCTATTCATAGCTTTACGCCGCGCAAACTTGTTTCAGGGCTGACGTTGGTACCGAATATACTTTTGAAGTGTTTAGTTGTATGTGTCCGATGTTGAATAGTGAATGTATGGTTTTATTGTGGGACATTCACACTGCAAAAATTGCACTGAAATAATGCAACACAAGTTGGCGGTATCAAAATTGAATAATAGGCCGGGGGAGTTATGTAAGAAAATTCATTGCCCACCACACTATTTATGATCATTCAATAAAAAGTTCATGCATGTTGATAAAAGATTATTTAAATTTATATTGACTTGTAAAGTATCCAGTGTTAAATTATTGTTTTATTAAAAATATTTTGTGATATTTGAATTATTATGCGTAACTATAAATTCGTACGTCTAAAGGAATTTAGGGTTAAGAAAATTTACTAATCTGGAAAAGAATGTGAATAAAAAAGGGTTATTAATATCGGAACTTTGATAACTTTATTTCGGTGTTGATTTGGTATGCAGTGTGAATACACCCCTATAAATGGTACAGATTGTAAAATATTTTACACAAGTTTTAGATGTATGTGTAGGTACGGTAGGAGTTATTGCATTTTAATTTAAACTATACAGATACATGTTAATTTCGTGAAAGGATAGTAAGTAAGGTCTGTAGCAGAGAGGTCGGGCTATTTATGTCGCAGGAAAGAATAATCAAAACAGACATAATATGGTCACAACCCTGAGAGATGATTGTTTTACGGAAGACGATAAAATATTAGATAATTTGGTTAGATTAGGTCAAAATATCTTTAGTTAAGTATCCTCCCCATTTACCCTTTTTCACCCTACCTATTTTGCAATTTCGTGTATTAATACTAATAATTAATTAGAATTTAAAATATTTTGAGACTGATTTCATAATTTTGCCTGAAACTGGTTAGGGGTTTAATTAAGTAATGTGTTTTGATGGAGGATGGAGGAGAATATAACCCCATAACATTTTTTAACAATCTTTCTTGTATTGATCACCTTAGGGATTTGATTAAGTGTCGTTTTCATAATTTTCCTGCGACATACGTACGATTATCTGTATTGACGTGGTCAAGTTATATATATTTTTGGATGGAATTCAATGAACATGGATGTTTTAAAAAAAAACGACAAAATTTTACTAGATTCTTATTGAGGGATAAATATGTTTAATGGATACTCAACCCTGTAATAACCAAGATTTAGTTTTTGTACATAAGATGAGTTAGTGTCTCCTGTCCTGATTTGTGCACTCCAGGACACGTTAAATAGGCTATACGAATACCAAACGATACACATATGACATTGTCTGAAGATATTAAAAAATGTTTTACTTTTTGAAGAAAATATTATTTTCTCAAGTTTCTCGGTTGTTGTTGTATTTTTTGGGATTGATGAGTATTATTTTTTTCTGTCAATATTGGATTTCGAGTATGTAAGTGATCGCATAACTATTTTGTTCTTTAATTTTACGTATATGACCCAATGTTTTTAAACTTTCAAATATCTTTACACATTTTTATATGTTATTTTGATGTCATGGAAGAATATGTCGTGTTCATACAAGTCCAGGGCGCGCATTAACTGATCGACGGATTCGTACCTTTTGGGGCCTGCGTAGTCATTCATACCTAAGATGTAGTTAAACCCATTGCCCTGTACTTGAGGTACATTTTAAATATATTTCATCAAGGACATCTAAACTAAGGTAGCCGAAAATTTTGTTAAAGTGAAACATCCATCAATGGGGATATTTTTACCGAAAACACATTTGTTAAAACAAATTTTCATTAAATAGTACGGAACTGTTGTATTATCACATTACAATTTTTTTATTTATTACGCTTTACAAAGTTTTTTCAGGCACTATAATAAATGTCACGTGTAACAATTTTTTTATAAGTGAATTCAATGTGTTTACAAGTATGAATTTTTCTACATAATTTGAATTACTATAAAATTTCCCCATCGATGGATGGTTCCCTAAGATCTAAGAGAGGGGGCCAATGTTCGTGGTTTATATGCACATGAATCTCGAAGTAAAGATTACCCATTTGTTTTATTACTAAGCGATACCGTGTTGCCAATAAGTTTTTACACCCCGTGCATATAAACCAGCGAGTTACATCGTTAGTTATCCTCGGTAGGGTAGGCGACGTTAGCCGTGATAAGTCAATTCCATTTTATTTATTATGTTATCCGGTAAGTCACAAGGAAGCTATCCGATAGGTAGGGTTCAGTCACATCCATGGCGCGACTGATCGACGGTATTTTGTAATGTTAACAGTAATGGAATGTAATATTAAGCTCTGCTAATTATTATGATTAAAAATGTCGTAATACGCTCGAGTGTTTCATTTGTGAACCCTGTTAGCACTAATCTAATTGGTGCGCTAAATTAGTAGTTATCCAGAGAGTTGCGTGGCCGGCGCCGCTGAAGGTCAGGGAACGACCGAACGAACCCCTGTTTGTTGTTTGAGCAAATACCCGCCGCACCTGTCTGCGTCACGGTTAATGGGATTGTCCCCATGACATCGATAATATCTTCTGTCACGATATCGAGTCAGTTGGATCGAATTCGCGGCGTCAGAATGTTGTGGCCGGTTTTAGTTTGTAGCTTGTTAGTTGCGCCGCTGAGCGCGAAAAAGTTCGGGGGCTCCTCGATAGGGCGGAGTCAGGGCGGGGCGCACTACCCGGCGTCCACCGGGCTGTCGGGGAATACGAACACTTACAAGGCCGGCCACACCTACCCGCATTCCACAGGTTTGTCCGGGAACTACGGCGGCCAGCGCAGCTCCTACCCTAACCCGAAGCCGCAAGTACACCATCATTACCACTACAACCCCCCGAATCACATCAGCTACGGGGCCACCCAGCACCCCGTCTACCACGGCCCGCCGCCCGTCTACGTATACGAGTATAGGAACTCTGGCAGTAGATACGACAATTTGTTGACCGGTCTCGCCTTGTATAACCTCGGCCGCATGTCCGCCGGTCACGACCATCACTATGATAACTATCATTCAGGCGGTTCTAGCTACAGAACTCCTCAAGGTGATGTGTGTCAACTGAGAATCGAACGGAACTCTCGCGAATACGAGGAGACCCGGATAGATTGCATGTTGATATCTAGTTTCATCTTGGAAGCTTCTAGAGAACCAAAGAATACAGTAGTGCACTCTGTGAGCACCGTTAATGTAACTCAGAAGAGCACGACGGAAAACGGGACCAACTCCAATATTACTGTCACTACGGTGCAAAATACGACCGTTGTCGATGCGCTGAGTGTGAAGGGTCCGTCGGTGCAAGTGACGCCGGAGATGCAGTGTTTCGTCATTCGCCGGTCCACGTATGGAACAAACTTGAAGAAGAAAGTGGAGTGTGGTCTTTTACAAGAATACGCCCGTAGATCTATGGTGTATAACAGTAGCAAGCGATTAGTTCCTGTAGTTGCGATATTTGGTGTAATAATCTACTTATTAAATATAATACGGTATTTATTATCAAGTTAAAAGTCAACAGAACCTGAATAATAAATTTATATACTTAATTACTTAGGTAGGATTTTAATGGTGATTAAAACAAGGTATATCTGGTTTTGTTGCTTTGCTATCATGACATTGCCAAGCTTTGTTGTACGTTGTACGTTGGTACTTGGTACGTTGTAACTTCTAATACGAAGTAGTTGTTATTATAGTAAGTGCCCCCGCTCCCCTGGGAGAAAGATACCATAATATTTAAATTAGAAAATGGCATTTTGTAGGTTGACATCGTTTTTATACAATTAGTTAAGTAAATAGATGATCCTATTTTAGATACCTAGATAGATAGACCAAGACACCGGTTAACTACCTAGCTTATCTCCTTGTTTTTCTTGAATATTCATTTTAACTATGTAAGAATATAACATTTAATATTTGTTTTAACATGTTTTTGCTACTCAAAGTACCTGCTGGCTTAAGCATTCTTGTCCCAATTTGAGTGTTATTCAATTCAGTCAATGTCGCCATGGTAGGCAGCGGAAGGGTGGTGCTGCTGTTCCCTTGCTATCCATAAAAAGCTCGAAGCTTTCAAATCATGTAACAATTTTCAATAGTTTATTTCGTATACATATTTTTGTATTAGGTAGGTAGGTACATACTCGTATTTAAAATTAATAAGTAACTGATGTTATTATTAGGACGGAAAGCGCCAGGTGCTCGTCGTCTGTCATAAAAAATAACGATAACAATATGATCATTTATTGGAATAAAAAGGATATATTATACAATATAAAAGATGAAATTATTAATTACACCTTAAACGTTAATTTTGTCGGAAAATAATTTGGGCAAATTCTGCCAGCATTCATAGTACTTCGCGTCGAGTTTCTGACAAGTTTTGGCGCCCCATTTTGTAACAGCCAGACTGAGAGAGCTCTCGAACATGAATGCCTGTTGATGAAAAAAAAACACTTCACACTCATAGCCCAACACTAGAATTTCCTGTGTCATAGGTGTCATGAACAACTCACAAGACAAGGACATATCTACTCCCACCCCAAAAACAGATATTTAAACTCGTTCAAATTTCCGCCTCGTTGGGAATCGAACCCAGGATCTTTGGAATAGTGATCCGGCGTGTTACCAAATTTTTTACAAAAACAAATTTTGTTATTCTTAAGCGTGAAACGCTCATGTGTAAATGACTTTTATAGCCAGCACTTTAACTTTTAGCTGTACAAATACCAAATTAGTTTTTATTAAAATGACGGCTATGCCCAAATTGTGGACCAACTTAACTACCGAGTCGAGTGACTCACGGTGGTTGTTACTTTTTTACTTCCAAAAAGTAAGGTATTTAACTCCTTTGTTATTTCTTCATCGACCATCAGGTGCGATACTAGTCAAGCATATTAATCTTTAAACTTCAACCATTTAATAAATACCAGACCTGAGTCCCAACAGCGATCTTCTGCGGCACGAGCTGCGCGGTGGACGCGGCAGTGAAGCACTGCGTGTCGGGCCCGTGCGGCGTCATCATGGAGTGCAGCGACGCGCCGCCGGGCTGGAACCCGCCCTCCTTGGCCTCGTAGCGGCCCAGGATCAGCCCCATGAACTCGCTCATGCAGTTCCCTGCGAGTTTTGGTTTGACGTTGGTTGGTGGTAATATGGTGGTTTGGGTGTATTCTCGAAAATTGTGCCGATTACTGTCAACAGGACTACTCAACAGGACAAGTGGGAATAAACGGATTTTTCAACCTACTTAGTTGCATGGAATATGGTCTCGGATAAAGAGTTCAGCCGAAAACTAATTCTTCAGCCCTGAACTAAACTCTTCGACAATGACCACGATCCAGACACCTGAGTCGAAATATCGGCGTATTAAATACATATCGTGAGTAGTTTACTAGGTATTTTCAATAGCAGTATTCAACTCTTTAAGTTATCACTCCTTGCATATTACTAATATTACTATAGATAACCTACTTACCTACTTAAAGCGTTTCAGAAGAAAGTGTAGAAAGTAATGTAAATGTTGTGCAACTCACTATGATAGTAGGGCGGTCTGAAGGTGTTCTCTTGCACAGACCATCTCGGAGGGAAAATGACAAAGTCTGCAATCGCAATGCCCGGCCTCGGAGACGGACACGTCAGGACGGTGAAGATAGATGGATCCTGTGATTTCGAAATCATTATTTTCGAATTTTTATATTTTGGAAAATTTATTCCATCGAGCTGATCCAATCCGGATAGGTAGAGTGGTTCGTGTGTAACCTAATACTGCAAAATCTAAGATTGTTGAAGTACCTACTACCTACGGACAACTTAACGTGCCTTTGACGTACGGAAGCAATCTAAATAAATACCACCACCAGCGGTCATTGATATCTACTTACTTATTGGATAAAGCACTAATTAGACCAATTGATTGATCAATTATTAAAAAACCGCACCTGAACTCCTGATTTCATTAGTAGGTATTAACATAATTACAGTTAGTAGACCCATAATGAAATTGGATCGTAAAACTCGTCGGTTATTGCCGTACGGGTGGATAACTTACGCAGTGATCGAAGAGGACAGAGTTGATGACCATGAACTTGCTGAGGTCGTATTTATAGGGCACGTAGTTGCCATGCCACGCCACCACGTCGAAGGGAGAGTGGCCCTGTTCCGCCTCGAAGAGAACGCCGTGATACTTGCTTATTATTTTGAATCCTGAAGAAAATTCACAGTTTATTGGGCCAATAGCAGTAAAACATGTTTTGAAGTGGAATTTCTGGCAGGCAGTTTTCCGTAATTTCAAAAGATGTCCAGTAATCCTGAATAACGCTATTATATTTTTCGAAGAGGCTTGACTTTTAAACAAGGTTTTGCTTTGAATAACTACGTATTACTTCAATAGATATTTACTAGGCTGAAGGATCCCATTAGGTACACAAATGATTACGTTAAGTTTAAGTGATAAGATGTGCCACTTGAGGGTAAATGGTCACTGACGCTCATAGATTGACTATATGATAATATCTGAGATACAAACCAGGAATTTCTTCATCATGGTATTTGGCGACTGGAGTGAGAAAGTCGCGAGGGTTCGCCAACCCATTAGCGCCGATAGGGCCTAGATCCGGCAATCTGAAGTGGCCATCGAACACCTCCAGGATGTATCCTCTGAAAATAATTAGGTAATGTTTTTATTTTTCTTGGATTTATACCTACTCTTTGCTACTACACTCTCGCTAGAGTCAGAAGCCAAACGATCTGTCGTCTCCCAGAGCTTAAGCTTATTTCCAAATTATTTTTAATAATCTAACTTATTTCCATTTCCTTTTTAATTTTTTTATTTTCCATTAATATTAATTCCCTATTAACATCAAATCATCTAATTTAATGGTTAGGTATCCGATACGAAGCAGATATTATTTAATTCACGGATTATACTCGTAGTTATTCGTATTTGAGATACTGCAATGAGGTCTACCTACTGAAGAAATACTGGAATGAAAATGTATGATGAGTTACCTGGTCGGGCCATCCACAGCTACTGCAAATCTCATACCGAGTTGTATGACTGCAATTTCATTCGGGGCGACCTCCATAACACCAAACTCAGTTGTTATCTTCAACGCACCTTGCTGTGGCACTGCATACAAAAATCACAATGTCCTTAAATTAGTTACCAACAGTTAGCTATTAAGTAACTGAACCTAGATTTAGAAATAATAACAACTAAAATGCATTTTAAAGTTCTATTAGCCATAACTTAAATATTACGGGGCGTACCCAGCCCCCGATCCAATCGGGGACAAATACTGATATACGAGCTAAGTTAACGATAAATACATTGAAAAGCAAGAACGTAGGAACGTCATCCAAGACCTAAAGAGGGAAAGGGTTCAGCAGGTAGTTAAAGTTTTATACACTGACCTATGAATGCTTAGTCGCTAAAAACGATTTAAAATATATCCTATGTCTCACCGATAAGCAAATCCCCGTCACTGCTGTAGAAGGCGCTGGTATCCATGGAAGCGTTGCACAGGTAGACGTGCACAGCCAGTCCGTTGCGCGCGCGCGGGTCGCCCGCGCCGCACACCGTGTGGAGACCCGACACGAAGTCCACCTTCTGGTCTGCGCCTGGCATGTCGAATGGCGCCCAGCGGGACTGTTCGGGGAATGACACGGGTCGGTTTTTGATCATTTAAATTAGGTCAGAATCATCACAACCACTATTAAGCACGGGCACAACGAGAAGGTCCTGCCTGAAATAGTCCACCACGCCGATCAAGTGCGGATTGGCAGAATTACACACCTTTCTGTTTTGGAAATTCTCCGGCATGTAGGTTTCCTTACGAATTTTTCCTCACCGTTATAGCGAGTGAAATTTTTATTGCAATTTCCTGTAGAAACTGTAGTGTTTTTTCCTTGGGAGTTTCTTGTCAGTTCTTCTGACGGAAACAGTTGTGGTAGATGATAATATTTAAAGTGATGTCTTAGTTTTAATTTCATTAAGGAGTGTTTGTAAAAATATTTCTCGTCAAAAATCAAAGAAATACTTACGACCTAGACCCATTACATACAAAAGTAAGCCGCTTACCTGATTGGGATCCGGTTCTTCATCATCCCACCTGTGAGTGAGATATTTGGCGATGGACGACCGCTTGAACGGCTTATGGATCACCGAAGGTCGAATCCTACATCAAGAAATTTTCTGATTAAATAGGTACCGTACACTAAGTACCTACATAGATTGCACCGAAAAAGTAACTTAAATGTTGGGTATACCTAGGTCTTACTATCACGGGGATCTCGTTACTTAAAATATTATTGTTTTTTTTTGTCATTTTTTGGTGTTACCTACAGTTCTTGAGCACCTGTTATGAGCTAAACAGAGAAAATTCAATACTCCTAACTAAGTAAATGTGGATCAAAGAATCAATTGGAATGCAGAAAAAGATAAAAACAATAACATAATGGGTTCGTATTACCTGTAGAGCCAAGAGCGCTTGTTTTCAGTGCGGGGAGCAGTGAAGGCAGTGCCGGACAGTTGTTCCGCGTACAGGCCGTAGGGGCAGCGCTGGGGCGTGTTCTGACGGGGCAGCGCGCCCGGCCGCCGGGGGTCCTCCGACGCGAACTCAGAGCCGAAGCCCGAGAGATACTGTGCGAGGGATTTGTTACGAAATAGCGTTTTATTGCTTTATATTATACCATAATTAATCGGAAGATGTTAGTATTATTATTTATTTAAAATGATATGGTCTGGAATCGAACCCAGTTGAGACCTTAACTAATTCATAGCCACTATTTCCCTAACTAGGATACAGGGTCATTTCTATAATGCCAGTTCGTAGTAATTCTTTCTTGAATTCCTTCAACATCTCTAAAATACATAAAATATTAATTACTTACGCTATTGCGTACGAGTCACGACTGCACATAAGTAGGTATACCTACATTCCTAAGTATTATAATTGATTATTTCTTTCACTAAGTATTTATTTCAAATCACAAAAAGTACATAATATCAACTGGCTTCTACTTAATTTTTATTATTAAAAATAGCAATCTTACCTTTAATTCTGTCATATTTCGAGAAAGATACCATGCAGTCGACTGAGATAACGAGGCGAGAGACTATAAGCCCAAGTTGTTTACTGGACGGGGTTCATATCTCGCAGTAGGTATGCAAATACAGCCGGTTTGTGTTTATTGCGACTAGGACAAGTTCGGTGTGATATTTCCAATATTATTTCCATCTATAATTACTAATAAACAAAATCATGCAGCATTCCAATCTGTACGAGCATTCGATGTGGCGTATGGGACCCGTTTAGGAAAATAAATTCTCGATATAGGCCAAAAGCCCAAAACCAAAACAGAGTATCTCTAATAATGAAATGAACTACTCGAAAATCACTAAGTAAGAATGTATGAAATGTAATAGTAGATTGTATGACAAGGGTGCAAAGTAATATTTTTTCGGCGAGGGCGTTTTTTGAATCCAGAGCGAAGTGAGGGATTCTAGAGTAGAATGCCGAGCGTAGCGAGGGATTCTTTAGTAGAATCCCGAACGTAGCGAGGGATTCAAAGTACGTCGCCCGAGCCAAAAATATACTTGCACCCGAGTGATACACTCTACTTTTCATCACCCACTATGAGAAAATAGTATATATATATAATAGAAAATAATAGAAAATAATACGTAAACGAACGCACGAAAACTTAATTTAAATTTGAAAACGAAATCTTAATTTGATTTCTTTTTTTATTATTCAGCTGGCGGGGCCTTCGCGTCGTACCAGACATTCTTTATTCAAACAATATTTGCGTTCGATTTCTTTAGCGCAAAATACTAAAATGTTCTAAATTCAAAATAGGACGGAAAAGATCTAGCCGGCAGGAAAAGTTGTATGAAAATTCATTCCCGCCCGCTGAATAGAAAACAGCAACTTTGGAACCCCGTAAGTCCGAACCAAGTCGTCTTTTTCGAATAGGTGTGATGAAAAATTAATTATTGAAATTCAAAGTGGTTTGAAGGTAAATATTACGATTACTTATTTTTTTTGGAACGAAGCAGAGGAGGGGTCACTAATGTCACTTTGTACTAGAAACAAAATCAACATTCGCTGCAAGTTATCGTATCTAGATGCAATTATCATAATTATTAAGGTCCTTATTTACGTCATTGGCTATAATATTTTAGTTACCTAAGTAATTAGGTAATATCTATTTAACGTGTAACAGTAGGTATCTAAGTACTTAGGTAGATTTATTATAAAAAATACATCAGAGTTATATTCATTTCTAATTTATGAAATTGCTTAAAATACCTACTTCATGGTCTCAAGTGTTTATGCAAAGTTATCCTAAGTACGTATATTGTTGATCGGGATATGGAACCAATTGACAGAGTTAAGCGTATTTTCATATTATAAATTATTCAATTACATAATTCTGCATGACGCGCACTTTTTATTGTCGTTGAACACGTTCTAATATTGATGTCTACGCATTTAGTTTTATTTACTACCGACATAAGTATCATACTGTATTTTCATTAAGCTTTGAAGTTTTATAACAGTTATCACTATCAGATATAATATATCAGGCAATAAACAAAATATTCCTATGAAATAATTTGTGTAGGTGTCCTACTCAATTCTATTGTGGTTCTTTTATGTAATAACTCGAAGGCATTATTCAACTTGTAATGAGAGAATACTTTTGTGACTTTTAAATCTATAACTTGATTTAAGACCAGTGCCGCGCCTTCGTCCTTTAATTTGTGAGTCGTGCGCGTTTCTCTGATGTTTGACCAACCTCAACATGAATTTGCTTCGCTCCTTCATAACGCAGTGATGACATTGCTTATTCTAATGTATCATTTTGCAGGCGCTTTATCAGATATGTAATTAAATCCCAAGAGGTAACTTGGGACTGTAATTTTTGTAATGTTGTTGTAAATCTTATGCTTTTAAGCCGTAAGGAAAATTGTTATAATAAAATAAAATTTACTTCTGCAAATAAATTTATTATTATGCAATTTGTTAAGTATATGAACAATAATTTTAAGCAATAATAACTGTCAAGAACTGGGCTGGGTACACAACTATACAGATTACACATTTATGACTCCTTAGATAAAATGGGAGATCTTACGGCGATTACATAATTTTATAAAGAACATGTTTATGCTATTTTATATTTTAAGTACCTATCAAGAATAAATGTTGTAAACAAATGGTAATTATAAAAAAAATGACTGATGAATGAACTAAATGATTCAAATTATGGATTTTTGTACCATACAAAAAATATAGGCTTGTGATAAAATGGATTTGAGGTTGTAAATTTCATTATATTTTTGCTACGTATCATATTAAATTTATATAAAGCCGATTATTGGGGATATCACAATACATATTCTATTTCATTAACACTGAGTAACTGGTCGGCAAATCCCGATTTTAGGTAGTTTTTCCAGGTATCGCGTAGATATAGGCGTTTTTAATTACATCAAAATCTAATTCTAAATACAAAATATATCAGTATAGTAATACTATACCTACCATAAACTTAAAAAGTTTGGGAGTTTTGTTTATTTAACAAAGAAATGCTCTTTCTAAATTATATAAATTTTATAAATACCCTCGTAAGCAAAAAAATAGTTTCGTTACTGTCAACTACTGTAAAGTAGTATTTATAAAATACAATAACAACCTGGTTTGATTTGGATTTATGGGGAATTTTGTTAAACCTACAATCGGGTTTTGCAGTTTTTTAAATTTTAGAACTACCCTCGAATCAAACAGCCCATACTTTGAGCAATATTACAGAAGCAATACAGAACTAATACATGCAATCGTACCGAATATCTAGTACAATATATTCCGAGTACATTATGTAAGTATTACTTCGGATAATATCTAAGTGAACCCCTACCATGTACATATACAATGATCGAAAATCTAGTGTGAAGAAACTATGAAGTTATGAGTGATTGAAAAATGTAGCCCTACAGACACTTTAACATTATTATTGTTCTTAATAATACTTCACTAATATAAGTGTTTCGGATATTGTCAACGGATACAGCACAGACCTACGAATGCACCTCACCCCTATCTGAAGCATTGAGCATTCTGTTAAAAATATGCACCAAAGATATTTTAAAATAAACGTTTGTTACAGCCGATTTAAAAAGCTGGTGATGTAGGTATTATCTTGCTAAAATTTTTTTGATTGATAACACGACTCAAATTTTAACTTAAGATACGCACGGCTTTACGTAGGTGGTATCAAGGTTAAAATAAAATTACTCGGTTCAACAATAGTACCAAAAAATTCGGTCTGTGGTGTGTGAGTACAAAATTTCAAAACCAATTTTCTAAACAATAAAACATTGCACATTTTGGCAAGAAACAAATATTCATAGCCGATCGATAACATCAATTTACTTATTAACAATCATAACTAATCCTCGAGAAAAAGATTTCACTGTTTTAACATTTTGTTCATATAATAAAAGGGTGTTATTGACTAATTCACTGTTGTAATCGCCAAATACGGCGTTATGGTTTATCTCACAGATATAGAGAAGGATGGATACAACCTGGGTAGTGACCAGTTTAGAAAAGCTTGTATTTATTTAAAGCCCATGAAAAATAGTGTTTACAATTTGTAACACTACTTGTCATCGGTGTTTATGAAAATACAAAATGCCACAAGTTGGTGCGCTGCACCAAATATATTTACGCTAAGACAGACAGCTCATACTATCAATTCTACTCTATATCTGTGAACCTGAAATATTGAATAGTACACAATCTATCTCTCGAAGCCATTGTAAGACATAAGCGTAAATAATCTCTCACTGAATACATAACAAAATTAGCATCACTAATTAAAAGCTACAAACACGAATGTTACCAGACTACACAAGAAACAATACATTTAATGGTAAACAACACGAATCACAGTGGAACGAAGTAACTCCGAAGCGAAGAATACAATGCTAAAACACATTTTAAATATACACTACAATTATACCTACTTAACATAACATACAGGCAGCTATGAAACATTGGCAAAGTTGTAACTAAAGTTAAACCTTGACAGTAAAAAAAAATAAAAAATATATGCGAAAATAAAATCGATTAAGCGTAAATAAAAAATAAATTAGAATAAATAAGATTGGATGTATTATATTATAATTCATAAGATATCTAAACACTGATACATTGCGATACAAACAACGGTTACGTTATAAAATATGTATTATTAATTAATATTATTGACCACCTCGAAAGCTTGACACATTTGTGATATTTTAAACGATTTCAAAAAAGGAGGTTATTGTTTCTCATGTATATCAACCTAAGTCGCTTTAATAATGTGTTAATAAATTAAATGCAGTTATTATCACACAAAAAGGTAACGAATATTATATTAAGTCAAATATATTAAATGTTACACAATTGCCAAAAGCAACAAAACTTATATTTATGTTTCTGTAAGAAATATATAGAAAAATAATAAAGTAGGCGAGATAATATTGAGCTACGAACGACCGTTTCCAAAATTCTATACCTATATCCGTAATCCGCAGTCAGCTGTCAAACTGTCACTAACTGTCAAAATGTCACAGCATGAATGTGTCAGTTGTTTGCCTATTCTGCCTACTTTGGCTACTCTTCATCAAATAAGGGTATAGGATTATTGAAAAGGGCTGTTAAAGATACCCGCCAACTTTAAGTGCGAAGCTCCCGAGGTTGTGTGAATTCGCTAAAACCTACCCTAACATACATTAATATCACATGGCCGTACGCCGGCCCGATAGTACACGAGAACCATAGCAACGGCACAGTGTAGCCGACCTATCGCCTACAGAGTACCAACAGTGTTAGATTAACAATCAATCCAATCAAATTAACTTAATTGTTACTGATACGACGATTTTTCTTAATTTTTCAAAAATAGGTCACAGTATGGGAGAATTCTGAATATTGAAAGGACAGATATTTATAATATAAGTGCGAATGTTATTATTAAAACGAAATGTAGCGGCACCACGCGGTAGTTTCGTAGTAACTAAATTATAGTTAATTTTTTCTGTTGTTCAATTTAATCTTTGAAAACCTAACAAACTTCTGGATATATTATGTTTCCCTGATAAATATTTCCTGACGACGTTAATAGCACTGAACTACTTCTTTATGTGAACATGAAAAATATGTACATAACCTCAAAAGTCGTAATAAATTGCGGGCATGGAGGAATTTGTTCTTTACGTTAATTACAAACATGCAAAATGCTTTTACTTTTTCCGATCTACATCGTCCCGCCTAAATACACACAATGGATCTGCATCGATAGATTTGTTACAATGTATCATCGATATTACAGAGATACATAAAAATACAAGGTAACAGTTAATTTACAGTGCAAATGATACAACCGTACACATAATAACTTATAAATAGAACCACCCCTCTTTCCAAACCAACAAACAAAACGAGAACAAATTTTTAATCAAATTGTAAAAAAATCAAACCATTAAAATTAGCTTTAAAAAACTAAAGCTACAAAAGGTTTGTAATAAAAAAACATCTTTTCCTCGTACAAAATCTACAACCATGCCACTGTCACGAAGCAGTCTTATTCTGTTAAACTTGCAAATGATTTTGTTTCCTTATTAATTAAGTAATGCTTACATGTAATGGCCAAACTCAGTCACAGGACACTTTAAACGTTGAAACCAACCATTGTCATTTAATTGATAAAAAACTATGGCCAAACTCAGTCACAGGACACTTTAAACGTTGAAACCAACCATTGTCATTTAATTGATAAAAACTATGAGACTACATTCAAATTCATAGTTATAATACACAAGCCGTGTTGCCAATAACCAACAAAACTCTTACCATAGTCACATTTGTGAATTTTCTGCTGTTGTCTCTCCAAATTTTGGCCATTACAGATAATAAAGCATTAACGGTTAATAAACCGTGATCGGAAACCTTCATATTCTCAAGTCTCAGAACAGACAACCTACAGCACTAAGCACTCCTCCCATATCCCCTCCCTTAAATACATAATGGGATATTAAAGCTTCACAAACAATAGGTACAATATTCGACGACCAGTCTAACAGCCTCATATGGGCAAACTATGGAATCTATTAAAATTTTCCTTTCAACTACAACAAGTTATATATTGTACTGATAAATATTTCTTTTCAATTCAATCCGAAATGGTTTTGAAAGGAACGATTCTTAGGATATAATTAATTTTTTTCTCTGATAATGTTGTAAGGGTCTGAACACACTCCTGATAAAACCACAATGAATTCCTTACAACTTATTGTTGAAAGAAAACTGTTAAACGATTCATCATAACGAGATCTTCTCTTCATCCAACACACAATTAGTTTTAAACGACGTAAGTTTAGCAGATAATCCAAAACATTAGAATTATAAATATCTTTGGGAACTTGGATTATACTTTAACCTGGTTATAATATTTCGAGTACATTCTGATACATTTCATTATAAGAGATCTATGAATGAATATTAGTATAAATAATATCATTATTAATATACAAATCGATAATATTCGTATAATATCATGGAATATTGTGACTTAACACTAAAGAGTTCAAACATTCTATCTACATATAGGCAACATTAAGTATAGGGCTGCCAATATTGACTAACTCTACAGTAATATTGATATTAAAAGCGTTAGGCAGTGTTCTCACTGACGCAGAACCAAAGCGAAGCGAAGTGAAGCTTTATAAAATTTGATAGAACATATTGGACTCTGTTAATATTATGCACAAAGAAAAAGAAAAATTATGTGCATTTCTGTGAAAGTCTTCTATTCAAATCACGATAAATTTAAAGTACCCAAATAAAAAACGATGTTGATAAATCGGTAAAAATAATTAACATTACCGATATATGTATTTTCTGAATTATATATTTTTTAACTTATGAAAAAAATAATAATACAAAAAACTAATGCAAGTGCGATGCAGAAAAACGTCAATATCCGATTTTGCTTCGCTACGATTTTGCGTCAGTGAGTAATTAGCCTTAGTACACTTTTCACAGATTAAATTAATCTAAGTAAGTTGTGCTCTCTCAAACTACCTGCTGTCGCAGGACATTACAGTTGCGAATTCACTTAATATACAATATTATGCTAAATTTTGAGTATTCATATAGTTTTTGTAGTGTATAATAGGATTTGGTTCAAACTAGTGCTTTATAAAATATCGAAGATTTTCAAAAACACACGCTTTAAAAAGTGTGATGAAATCGTTTTTCAGAACGAGACAACAAGTTAGTTGTTGTATGTATTATGTTTCTCTATACAAGTTAAGTTTTGTCAGAGTTGCTTATAAAACAAATATACATTAAGTATCACTACCTTATCTGTAATTATAACTGCATCTTGCTTCCATTTTGGAAGACATACACTTCCTTCCATTCAAAAACTATTTAGTCCACATGACATAAGTTTTAAGTATCAGCAACCAAACTTACTGAACTGAAACATCTAAGTAACAGTTGTCATATAAATGTTCTCAACCTTCTTTCTTATTTTACCTTCGTCACAACACCATCACTTGGATATACGGCAGACAATAGTGAACTTAAACCACTTTGAAATCATTACAAAAAGCCCAGCAATTATTTTTGACAAGTAATATGTTATTTTCTGTAAAAAACGTTTTCGTCAATATGTATTATGTGGTAACTGGGTTCTGTAGCCCACAGGTGGCCATGCAACACATATCATATTTATTTTAATACCAATTTACTTTAAGCAGCTTTGCTCACGGCAGAATTACCGCGTTTTTAAACGTTAACCTTACTATTCCGTTAATAACGCTGCAAATGGACGTTAAATCGTAATTAGCTTTCAATTAAATCAGATATTGTAATGCTACTGGACAGAAATTAATTCATACCTCCATATTATCTATGTCTGCTCCGGATTCATTACAGGACATGTTGAAACATGTTTACAAGCAAGGGCATGTCGAAACATGTTAGTAAGTGTGGACAAGTTCACTGCTGAGCCGGAAGCATGTGCGACCACGCCGCCTCGTACTTTGTATGTGCCGCGCTACACGCTGACTTAGTGCCGTCCACTACGCTCAGTGGGAACGGCTCACTCTGCGGGAAAAATATGGGATCGTGTATAATAGTAGGAATTGTAATATAATATGTATGAAGTTTACTTAGTTCTGCTTAAATTTACAGATTTATTTATAAAAATAAATATTTCTCCAGGTAGATGTAATCTATCCAACGATATATTACGGACACGAAACATTGCTTAATAGGGGTTCAAAGTGGTTCCATATTTAGTGTCTGTGAATGGTGTCTAAGTGTGCATTGCTTTTGTGCTATGTTGGGAGCTTACCGTCTGTTTTAGTCTGTGTTCGCGTACGCATGTTTTAGCTTTGGTGACATCGCACAACGTCTCAGGGTGACTTCACCGAAATCTGAATCGCGCTATCGAAGATTTCTATTACTAAATTAGTTTGACAAAGGATAATCTCCCACCAGGCGAGACGACAAGCATGGGTGGCGGCCGAAATCCCAATTGACTGCTCTCGGGGCCTCGCGTCGTATATATATGCGCGTGAAGTAAAAATCTTCGATAGCACGATTCAGGTTTCGGTGGTGTAACCGTGTGACGTTGTGCGATGTCGCCACATAATGATGATGTATGTGCAATGTACATACGGTGAGCGCGCAGAAGGCGTGCTCGACGGCGGCGATGAACCGCTCGAGCTCGGCGCCGCTGGCCAGCACCAGCGCCAGCCCCGCGCCGCGCTCGCGCGCTTCGCACACGCTCCACTCCTGCACCGGTAACATTATTCAATTAATAATAACACTACACTACTACAAACTCATAGCCCCACACTAGGATACCCTGTGTCGTGGGTGCCATACACAAAACATAAGACAAGGGCACACCCAGACCAAGAACGGGAATTTAAATTCATCATTTAAATTTCCGCCACGATGGGAATCGAACCCAGGATCCTCGGAACAGCTATCCGACGTGTTAATCATTGCGCCACTCGGGTCGTCAATTACACTTTATTTATGAAAGGCAGGTGTCCCACAAAAGAGACGCATTATGTCAGCGACTATTCGCTGACTGTTCACCCCGCCAGCGAGTACTCGCTCGGATGTGCATCTCTTTTGTTTACAAGAATGTCATATTTAAGTCCCTTTCTTGGGCGAGAAAATAGTTTAGCTTTATTCGCTGCTCGCTGGCGGTCGGACACCTGCCTAATTTACAGATAATATGGGAGAGTACCATTTAGACATTATTGTAAGTTATATTTGACGTAATAAGGGCGCTTTTAGTGTCACGCGGATTTGCTCACGCACGCGGGATTGGCCCGCATGCGTAGCACCCGCAAAGAACAATTTCATATATGAATTTACTATAAAGCGTGAAAAACGCACGCGGGACGCGGGGCGCTGTGCGGGTCGTCATCCCGCACCGGGGCATCCGCATGCGTGAGCGTCCCTACAACTTTACTGCCCATTTTAGTGTCGGACGGGGCGCACGCACCGTATTGTACTAATCGTCTACGCAACCCGTTGATCCGCAGCGTGAAATTTCACGCATGCGGGCCAATCCCGCGTGCGTGTGCAAATCCGCATGACACTAAAAGCGCCCTAACTAAGGAATCTGGATACTTTATTTATCTAGGCAATTCGTTCGTGACAACAATCTGTCACAATAAATCATACATAAAAAATAAAAACCGGTTTGGTGATCATTTTAACCATAATATTGTTTGAACATGATTCTGATATAAAGCAATGCAAAATGTAAAGCACTCTCATATACCTATCTTCAAGATATAATAAAAGTGTTACTGATCATAATTTATGTTTGTGCACGCTAATCTCAGAAACGGCTGAACGGATTTTTTATGGGAGTTTCACTGGGAGATAGAGGAGGTTATGGGGAAACAAACAGGCTACTTTTTATCCCGGATTTCCCGCGGGATCGGCATTCACGCGAGAAAAACTCCTATGCGCGAACGAGGACGCGGGCACAACTAGTAAATAATAAGAGACGCTCACCAAACAGCACCAATTCTCGTCGGTGTCAGGTATTTTGAAGGCGGTCAGGTTTTTGATGGAGCCGCACGCCAGAATCTCTATGTCGTCTCGCATGTCCTCTATGTACTCTGAAAGAGGAACAAATAGATATTCAATTTGTAAGTCATGATGATGATGAACTTCATGAAAATCGATTGTGTTCTTTTTGCTTCTTAACATCTGCATGTAACATTTTTTTTTTTGACATTGAACATATTGTTATAGAGACCATTGAAAGACTGGGAGAAGACGCTGATACCCAAAACACAGTTTTTTAACTAACTCAGGGATCAGAGGCTTCATACACTTTAATGTATAAAAAATATGTCAATAAAGTTTTATTATTATTATTATTAATTGTCAAGGTCATTTTATGGGTATTCTTTTGTTTATTCAATTCAATGATTCAAAAATCATTTAGGTTGTTGTTAGTGTGTATGTATATGATTTTTTGTTTAGACAAAGAATATCTGAATTTGTTATGAAAACATAATTGCTCAAGGGCAATTGGTTTCCAATAACAACTTGCTTACATTTGAAGGAAATTAAACTTTATATGCTACATCAACAACATAACGACAAGGTTATCTACACATTCACACAAACAAATAGCCATAAAATTAATTACAAAATTGTTATAATTATAATTCATTGCACTATTGTGTTGTAATATTTATTTCCTGGCAACTATAATGGCAAAGATAAAACGGTTAGTAACCTTTAAAAAGATACTGCAATGGCATAATATAAATTTCATTACATATTATGTGGCTATATAAACAGGAGACAGTGTAAACTTATGGCGTAATTTATAGAAAAAGCCTAGGATAAAAATTGATCACATTATACATTTTACTCATTATACTTGTAATTGTTTTCTCATCTAAAATTATTATTTTTGGTGAGAAAACACCACATCGAAGCCGGCGATAATTAATATTCTGTTTGCTAAAGTAAATAATGAATGATCAGGCGTTACTTTAAAAATTAATTTATGTACTTTACAACAATCCCCGAGCAAACTCGTATGAAGGTATATCATTAAGCATTAACCACAACTTAAATTCATAATGACAATTAAATGTTTTCGTTTTAGTCAATTCCTTGCCGGATCGTTGTAATATGTGCAGTCCTCTACTTGATTCTAGGAAAACATTTAATTATTACAATTAAATGTTTTCGTTTTAGTCAATTCCTTGCCGGATCGTTGTAATATGTGCAGTCCTCTACTTGATTCTAGGAAAACATTTAATTATTACAATTAAATGTTTTCGTTTTAGTCAATTCCTTGCTGGATCGTTGTAATATGTGCAGTCCTCTACTTGATTCTAGGAAAACATTTAATTATTACAATTAAATGTTTTCGTTTTAGTCAATTCCTTGCTGGATCGTTGTAATATGTGCAGTCCTCTACTTGATTCTAGGAAAACATTTAATTATTACAATTAAATGTTTTCGTTTTAGTCGATTCCTTGCCGGACCGTTGTAACGTGCACACTCCTTCACTAAACCATCGATACTCACCTCTCAACAGCGCGTCCGCCCCCCGATCCTTGAGGTAGGCGGCGGCGCCGGCCACGAACGCGAGGTCGAGCGAGTCCCGCAGGCTGAGCACCTCGTGCGGCGTCACCAGCACCGTGCAGCCCGGGGGCGGAGCGCCCGCGCGCGGCTCCGGCTTCTTCGCGCCGTCCTTCTCTTCTAGGGCCTGGGGAGTGAAATGATAGTTAATGAAATATACAGCAAAATTTCACGGTACAAAAATAAACCTGTGGGAAGTTGGTTTTGGAGCAACGAGAGGGGAACTCCCCCCGAGTTTGGTTCAAAATTGGGTTAATTGAATTGTTTGACACATTTTGTATGGGGTAAGTGTCAAAAATGTGTCAAATTATTCATTCAATCGAGCTGTAATTTAAGCTTTTATAAATTAGCAGAATCGGGGCCCTGGCCAAAACCAAAATAAGTCTACCTAAAAAATCCAACTATAATGTACTGCTAATTTAATTCGGGAGTCACTCAACGCTACCTCGAAAGAGTGCAGGCGTCCAGCCCCCAACAAGAATTTAGGACTCTCTCTTCCCCTCTTCCCCGAGATCAGGAGCCCACGACATACCTGCGCAGCATGCAACAGCAGGCTCTGCAGCCACGACGAGGCCGCAGTGTCGTCGGGCGCGGCGAGCAGCAGGCGGGAGTCGCGCAGCGCGATCTCGAAGCAGTGCGGGCGGCGCGACGCGTCCACGTGCCGGCGCACGCCGAGCGCCGAGCGCAGCGCGACGCAGTGCGGCAGCGGCGCGCAGCCGTCCGGCGAGTGCGCGCCCCAGTGGAGCACGCCCGCTCTGTGGGACGTATACATGTTGTTACACGGTCTATTTGCACGTACACAATGTAATATATTTAAAAATCTCAAAAATCGCTTGGCATTGTGTCTAATCTTTTGACGATCGATCTTTCAATGTTATTGCCTATAATATTTTTTCCTTTTTTAATGTCATATCAAAAATACACGTAATCGCGTATAATAATAACCGCGATGTTTAGTATCTTTATATGTTCCTACAAAATCAAATTATTTACTAAAAATAATTTATGTGTATAGCAGAACAATGTTTGCTGGGTCAGCTAGTACACTAATTTATAAAACTAGGACTCCTATGTGGCACATGGCAAATACAAAATTAATAAGATATCACTAACACTAAAACCCGAGCAGAAATATTTATCTGATTTATCTGTCACACCCTTGCTTGTAGACAGAGTCACTAGCAAGTAGGCTACAGGGTACAACATAAGCAAAGTTCCTTCCAGCCGCCCATATTCCGAAGATGTAATCAATAATGGCAGCTCAAATCTTCATCTTCTTGAGGGAACGATGAGACATTGAAATTTCACTTGAAAAGGGTCATAATGTTTTTTTGATAATATTTGTTTTGTTAAAGTAAGTACTGCTAAGTATGATGCTATGTTGCCCTATGAGTGACTAGCAGATATTATAAACAATAATCAGAAAAGTCAGTGTTATTGTTGATTAAATAGTTTTCTGGCCCTAACTTGACATTTAGTAGTAAAAAGAAAGGAGAATAAATGATGACGGAATGATAAGATTGTAATATATCATGTCAATGGCGAATTTAAGAGTGATTATTATTAAGCTTAACGCTATTAATTCGTGTCACGAACACTTGTTACATTCACAACTAGATATTTCTAGGTCTCATTAACATTCTTACGTAACATATCTTTTATATTAATTGTAACTGTTCATAAAATTGTTACAATAACAACTGATATTATTATTGATATGTTATGTATTATAAACAATAACATAAAAATAGAAAGTGTTTATTATATAAATGTTATTGTAACATCATGTTTACTTTTTATCAATTAACAATCCCAACTGACGCAACAAACATGAAACAAAAATGGGCCAATCGGCGAAAAAATGAATCCATTCCAGAACTTTTCATTGGCAAGTGGTCGAACACAACACAGTGGAGTTCATTATTGTGGAGTGGGTCATTTGCGCGGTTTGCGCCGTCCCATATTCGCTAACAAGTGACGGAAACTAACTCGTTACGTATGCGCCGAGCCTATTCATAATTTCTTACTTAGAACTGGTTTTACACGCGTAATCCCACTTATCGTCAACACAAAGGAATTATACAATTTGTAACGTTTATGATTACTTAGTACATTGTATGTTATAATTCAAAATACCATTGGGTATCTATCACATTATAAAATTAAAAATGGCTTTGTTTTTTATTTTCAAAATAACTTAGGATACTAATAACGAAAATATAAATTAGGTATTTACTTTTTCTAACACGACTACAGCAGATCAAAATGGAAACGTATTTTTTTCACCACACGAAGACATAAAAGTATGAAGCCTGCTTCACCACACTGCCCCAATAAAGACTGAAAGTCAAACTAAATATAACCCTTACCTCAACAAGAAGTAACATGGTTCGAAGCGCTTGCTCTTCTCAGTTTTGCACATGAGATATCCCTCGAGCGGAGGGGCGAAGGCACCGGGGGCTTCGATGAGCCTGTCTCCCGCGTCTCCAGAGCACGCTCGCCCGTAGAACAGGATTGGTGGTATCTGATAGAAACAAAATTATAATTAGCTAAAATAAATAGTATTAAGCATTATAGTCACGGTTATCTAAAATGATTACAAGTTAGGTAATGTTTGAAGCGATTTTAATTCGACGGGTTAAGTTATCGAAATAATATCAAAAACACAACGTGGGACAATCATACACTTTATATTCAATTGTCAGCTTAACATAAAATTTTAGGTCCACTGATAAACTGTTTCTTTTGGACGTTGAATAAACTTTGCGTATAATCCAAAGGCTAAGACTAAGTACAAATACGTTATCTTCATACAACGCGAGTTGCAGTTTTTGACCTGCTCCGATGGCATTACTGTAGTTTGTAACTATGGATAATAAGGGAAAATAACGTAAGAGACAGAAAGAAAATAATGACATCTGACCGAATTTGACTGCTAAAGTATGCTCTCGTCGCGTATCTATTAGGTACTTAAAACAAATTATTGGTACAAAGCCAAGACTTTGAGGCCTCCTCATCTTCGAGGCTTCCACTTCTTTGAGGAGAGACCCGTGTGGAGTATTAATAAGTTGAAACAAATCCAATGATGAATGCCTTAAAAGAGCAAAAGAGTAAGAGTCTATATAAAAAAAATCTCCTGGTAAACTGTTGATACCACTCACCCATTTCTCATGCCGTTGCCTCGTCACCGCCGAAGCGAGATGTCGGCAGGACAGAGGTAGCATGGCGGGAGGTCGTTGGATCCGCAGCGGCGAGGTCCGAGCGCTCCACTCCAGCGAGGACGCCAGGCGAGCGCCGAGCGAGGACTCCCCTGTCACCACCGAACACGCGATGTTGCCAGCCACGTCGATGACCTGAATGTATTGCGCTTCCGGACCGACCTTGAAGGGAGAGGAATATGTTCCGTTTATGAATTTTGAACTGTGGAGATAAATGACGTTTTTAGTCTTATAGTTGAGTAGGTTTGACGTGGCCACAGATAGAGAGACACGGCAGTGTCCTCGCCAAGTCAAACCTATATTAAACATTAAGCGAAATGAAATGCTTATACATTAAAATTCCTTGAATCACCGGTGGTATGGACAACATAAATAAGACGGGCTGGGAATTGAACCTACAACCTCTTGGTTCGCGGACAAATCATTGTGTCAATTAGAAGTGTGTTTTTACCCAACTGTGTTTAAGCAAAAATGTTTGTTCTCAAGTTTTAGTTGTGACGCATCATATAGGAGGTGTCTTATATTCAATTAAAATTTCATTTTTAAGAATACATAATATTATATTGTTCTAAAAATATTTAGTAGACGCATAAATCTTATTCATAAAAGGGGGTTGTTCAAATACTATTCCCCAATCTGTATTTCCTATTCACAAATCCCTCCAATTATTTCAAACCGAAGGGAAATGACGTTACAATACAATGCTTTTAAGTGGATTGCGTCAAGACCCCACTTGCATACAAATAGTCGCGTGTTAGCACTCGGCGATCGACACAAACAGGGAAGTGTGAGTCACGCCCTAAGAAATCTTGATAGCGCTAAACTTGTCCTGTGACTCCCTAATGACTGACTCATACCATAAAGTATACTTCGTTTCGAACACAACCAGAGTACTCCCTAGACGATTTTTTTATAATAACGGAAATATAATAATGAAAGCTAAAGTGACACTTGTTGACGCAAAGTATTTATATTATTATGTAGCTATGTAGCTATGTAAATATATTGTATTGTGCCTAGTAGATAACCCAGCAATCTTAGTGACCGTTTCTCATCGACATAAGTAATACAAAAGGGGTCAGCCACACGCTGAAGGATGGGATTGAATTGGGGTCACCTAGTCACTAGGTATAATTTAGTGTGAAATTTTTCTGGATTTATTAAGATCTTTCAGCACCAAGCTAAGTAGCCTCCCCTATGACTCTCTATCAATATAAAGCTTGATATTTATTTATTTTCTATTTAATTTTTTTTAATGTGTAAAAAATTGTATGTGTATAAAATATAGAATTACGTACATATGGTTTGTGTCTCAATCACCCTCATCACAACAATGACCGATGATCGCCGAGGAAACTATTTATGAGGCAAATTTAACCATTCCCCTCGCTTATTAAATTATAACGGTCACTTCCCTCGACAGAAATACAACGGAAGCTCGGAATAAAACAGCATTTTATAAGGGCAAGTCGTCCCTTGAAAGTGAACGTTTTAACAACTGCGTATATGAATACGGTGAATTCACACAGTCTCGGGATTCATGTACGCACTACAGCATGACCGTTTGTTACGGATATGTACCGTGGTCAGTGACACACTTACAGTTTCTTGAAAAGCGTGCAAATTACTTTTACCCATGCGGATTTCGTTGCGTTGTGTTGTGAATAGGCACTAACTTAGCCACGTAAGATTACTTAAATCTCAAATCTGTGATAGAAGTCGAGATTAAAAATCGTCTTGCACTTCATATTGAAAGCTAAATTTCGGCTGTCTTATCATTTATTACCGCAGATGTAAGTTGAATTTATAAGACATGAAATCCTTGAAACCTTGTTATCACAGTCGAGTTCAACGTTAGGACTAATATTGTGTGATTCAGCATTTTATGCGCACGCGTTTCATTATCATTATGAAATATTTTCTCATTCACGTTCCTTCATCAAAATGCTAATGTTTTTTTAATTCGACTTGCGTGCGAAATTCGCACATTATTCCCGCAAATGAGACCTAATACCTTTATTTTCACTTTCATTTTAGGGGACAGATGGATGCTTTCAGTACATATTTTTCTAAGTACTAAAAAAGGTTTAGTTTATCTGCCGTTTGTGGTCATAAAATATTTGGGACCTTTTTATAGTAGAGCAGGCACTCTGAGAGAGGATCCAGTTAACATTTTTATAGACCTTCTTAGTTCGCAAGCTAGCAAGACATCGAAGACCAAAAAACTACACCAATAGGTACTAATAATTACGAACGAAACAAAGTAACTATCATTACCCTCCCCGCCCTAGTCTTTTCTCCATCTAAAAATCCTTATAACATCCCCTGCTACTGAGAGGAGTGACCGCCCTAGTCCTGAGGATTTGAGCTTTGTCCTGTACGTGTCCGTCGCAGTTGTAATGGGCGACAGTGGAAGGGTAGGTATACATTGGTGACATTCCCATTTCATGTACTTACCTACCTTGTGTAACAAAGTTGATAATATATCATTGAAAAAAGTTGAGTGCCAAATAGCCCCTTATGTGTACTAGAAACCTATTTATTATTCAGAAATTTTAGCTGAAAGTTAAGTAGGTCCCGGGGAAAGTTCAAAACACTCTTAAAATTGGCAAAAGCTAGCATATTGAAGCGGAGACCTGAATGTAAAATAAAACTGTGTTAAAGTGTTATTTATGTGCAAATTCAATTATAAAAGAGAATGCGACGGAAACAATACGAATTATGTTATAACTGTTATAAGTGTGTCCGTTTGATCATCGATTATAGGTATTATGTAACTTTAAAAGCTGTTTTATTTTTATTTGAGGTTCGTTCAATGTGGCTTCGTGCTTATTTTGATATCAATACACCTTCGGGTATCACAAGAAATAAGCACTGACATCCTGGTGTTTTGAACTTAGGTCTCTTGAAAAAGGAAGTGGGTGGATTGGTGTTTATGGATTGAATATTTTTAAAGTTTAATAATTTATTCACGATTGAACACTGCTTATTAAGAAGTTTGAAATTAAAGAGGTTAAAATAGATAGATACGTCCGTCACACGCTATTTAGCGTATCCCGTAGTTCATAACAAAATCATCTTCGCCTGTCATACATGTATACGCTCATTTATTCCGTGAACTATAATTAAGATTAAATTATGTGTATAATTAATAATTATTTCCGTCCAAAGCCAAACACAAACTGATCTGTTTTCTCAACGCGCTATAAAATTAAAAATTAAACGAGATGATTAATTCGTTTCTTCCGCACGATAATTAAGGAGAGTTTTGCAAGAGATTGCAAAACTTTTCGCTTAGAAAGTATAATGTGTACAATAGAACAACGCTACAAATGAAAACAAGGTTATGTGAATGTAATCATTTCAATGTAATGCACAGGGCATTGACCGACATTTTTATGTTGTTTGCTTAACTCAGCGTCGTAAACCTTTGATAAACTATCGGACGACACAATTATCTTCCATATTTAACCTTATTAGGTACATATAAACAAAAACACTACTGTTTCTACGGTAGATTATGGAGTCGCGAAGAACTTTCACATTTTGACCATCAAAGTATTGCGTTGCGTAACATAAAAACTATAATGTCTGAGGCTTGAATACTGGTAATGGTTTAAGTTTTAATAGTGTAAAATAATGCTAAAAGACCAACAACGAATTTATCCTGAAACAACGATGAGAACACAATGCTTGGGAACAATAAAACATGAGTTGCTTTAATAATAGGAACCTACACAAGAATATTGTTTTAACTATTCTGAAAATGGCAGCATAATAATGACAGCTCATAAATGATACAAATCACGAAAATACTTAATTCAATTTAAAATTTAAATATTTAATGAAAACGAACTTGGCGGTCCTACCTGAATGAGTACATATGAATGAGTGGCATAGTGTTGAATTAAGTCTTGTGATTATTTAAAGAACAAAGTGCACTTACAGCAATAGCATCCAATTCGTTGTGAGGTAACCGGCATAAGATGTCGTATTCCATGCCACCAGCCTTCAGCCCAGCTACATAAAGCGCGTAGTCCGTAATGAAGACCAACAGTGGAGTCCAAGACCCATCTTCCATACTATATGGCGACTGGACCTTCATCATCTAAAATAAAATAAAAATTAAATATTGCAACTATAAGTAGGCAGACGGTCAATCTGATTAAAAGTAATCACCGTCTCATCAGACAAGTAGGTGATGAAATCCCCATTCTTAAAAAAAATTAAAATGTGGTGTCGTGGGACACCAGGTAGGAACGAAGTTCCTTCGGTTAATGTAGAATGGACACAATTTGCAAAAAAAATCGTGCTCAATTTTATGTAGGTTTTCTTGATTTTTCTCTTAAAGTTTGCTGATTAGTTTTTATTTAAGTACAGGAAAGTATTTAGAAAATTCAGTATTTTAGGAAATAATAAATTACGTAAAATAATAATGTTAGAGCACAGTAACAAATGCCCCTTAAAACTGTCTCAAGGAAATAACGCTTTTATACTAGGTACGCACTACTACTAGTACTAGGTAACTAGGTAACGCGTATTTTCTTACGGTTTTACTATCACATATTTTTCAGTTCGGTCGCACAGCAAAATCCCTATCTCCTCCAAGCCTGCCGTAAGGAACTTCGTTCCAAAAACTCTTATTACGCCTTTTCTTAAGAATCCTAAGTACGTGGCAACCGGACAATACCTACTTCAAACCTCATAAAAGAAACTGGTGTCTCAGTTTGCAAGTACGCGGAAGAAATCGTGATAATCGCACCCTTGCATACGTATTCTACTACACGAAATACAGCCTAAGCTACTGGGAATACGATTCTATTTACATAGAAATAAGTTGATGGGAAAAATTTAATATTTACCCTATTCAAAGTCTCGTTGGGGTAGGAGAATATCTGTAACCGAAGTTTTTCGTTGCATTCTATAGCAACGTTGTCTTCAAAGCTGTCAAAGTACGAAGGCTCGTCGGCCGTAAGCAATCTCACGGACAACCTTTTATTCTCTATGAGTTCTTTGTCAATAAGACGAGACATCCTCTCGGCAGAAACGCGGAATGTTTCCGACACATCTTTAAACGGATATATAATACTGGGGAAATGTTTCTCCATTCTCAGTTTGAACTGGAAGAACTTATTGTTCTTTATTTTCAGTTCAAGGTCCTTTCGTTGGCAGACATTCTTTAAGTATCTGTTTAATAACGCGGATTTGTTGGACTGTAGCTTTTGGTTTGCGGGACTGTCGAAAAATTCATCATTAAAATCATCAGCACCTTTCAGAGTCGAGTTATCTGTGTTTGAACAATTGTCGCTGTTATTTTGAGGCGGTTCTTCTGTCGACTTTTGGGTGGTAGACGCCGATTTTCGGCTGTATCTATTTACATTTTGTTTCTTAGGTGATGACAAATGTTTTGCTACTCCATTTTTCTGTTCAGTTTCATCTTGTACATTTTTACTGAATTGTCTTTTTGGTGTAGATGTTCTACTTGAACTGTCTCCATCTGTTATTTGCTTTGAATTTACCTCTACTTTATTGAGGTCTGTTTTGCTAGTACTATTTAAAATCTCTTTTACTGGAGTACTTTCTGGTATTGGAACAAAAGATTCTTTTGGGGCATCAAAAGCAGTTTGGAATGTATCATGAACATAGCTGTAAGATACTCCTTTATGTTCATAAACAGTACTCTCACAGTTAACAACATATTTACTCAGGGGCGGAAAAGCATCTGCCTTATTAACAAGTTTCTTATCATGCTGGGCTTTCATATTTAGTGTTAATTTATGCCGAGGTGATCCTTCATTAGGAGTTCTATCACCAGCAATAGTTTTAGATGTTGACATTATATCCTTAGGTTTATCCAGTTCAGATTGAGGATTAAGATTAATTTCAACAAAATCATCTTCATCATCGATTTGAAAGCCTGAATCTAAGCTTTTACACAGTTTTCTATTCTGATTAACATCACAAGGTACAGCTTCTACAACATTATTCAATTCAAAACTAGTTTCTGGCAGTCCTTTTTCGGCAGTAAAATTAAAGTTAAAGTTTTTGTAGAAATTCTTCAAAGAATCCATGATGTTGTTTGCATCCAATAAGCTTAAAACTTTGTTATTCTGCTTTCTTTCTTCTACAACATTAGTGGTAATATATCTTTTCTTTTTCAAAACAGATTTGACAGTGCCTGGACTTTGAGAAACTTCAAGAGGCATTTTCATTCGATCATGAGACTGATCAATATCTGCTTCAGAAAAATATGTTTTTCGCATAAATGCAACATGCCCATTATCAAACCCATCACAAGAGTAAGATTTCTGGGTCTTATCACACTTTCTATGCATAACACTACTTTCAGCTTTGTTGGAATTAGATGAAGAAGAATCACTGGATGATGATTCTGAATCACAACTGAAGTTTGAATCAGAACTGTTTGAATCACAATTGTATAATTTCTCTTTTGGAGCAGGCTCATTATTATTGTCTTTGTCTTTACGATCACTATTCTGATTCTTACGGTAATCTTGACAATATTCAAAAACACCACTTCTATCGTCTTTAGAATCACCATATGTGAGTATATCAGACATTGTTTGCTGTGCAACGTCTGCAGCATATTTAGGTTCCCGATCACCTGAGGAACACCAAGAAAATCTATCTGTCATTATGTTGTTCTTTTTCCTAAACCTATCACAGTATGAACTATCAGGGCCATAAGAAACAAATCCGCGTTCAATGTGAATATTGTCTGTCCTAGTATTGTTTAATATATCTTCATGGAATGACACCCTTTTCTTTTGTGAACTTGTTCCATTCTGTGCCTTTTTTCTACACCTCCTTCTGTACACAATATCTTCAGATAATGATTTCTTTGGCTCGTTAGTTCGCAGAGCTGGTTTCTTCACCTCCTCATTACACACTTTCTCACTTTCTAAAGCTTTTAAAACAACATCTGGTAAATTTTCATACATAGATTGTTTTTTGTTGGCTTCAACTAGAAGTTCAGGCACAATATCATCAGGCACTCCAATGTTCTGGTTGTCGATGTCACTACGAGTCATGATGCTACTGGTGGTGCTTTTGATCATTTCTTGAGACCCTGAAGGAGCTGCATCGTACTGGCTATCGCATGTGAGTTCTTCGGCTCCTATGAGACTGTGCGACATGAGCGCTTGGCTAGTAGCTTCAGAGGCCTCACTGTCCAAGCACAGAACGCCAGAGTCTCCTGGGGTATCGGCTAAACTACTGGTAGTGCTGGACATCAAGTGGGCACTGGCCTGCAAGCACAGCTCCGTAGGTTTTCCCGCACCGTTATCCACGTTCTCCATTTTAGTATATTGGAATGTATCTTCGCCTCCTTTAGGAACCGCTGAAGCAACAATACTCTCCTCAATTTTATGACGACGTTTGATTTTATCGATCTCGTTGCCTTTTATTTCAGGAGCCTTGTCGACGGACATTGTGATTCCTGCGGTCTAGCCTAGGTTTATAAATTTTCACTGTACAAATTCCTTTAAATTATTAATATTTCATTGATTGTTGCAAACATTTTGGTATATTTTAATAAATGATTCACACATAAATACGGTACACAACAAGACGAACACAAAGCAGCCATTTGTAAAGTTTTGACATTTTTAGATGAATTGCGTTTGAGTTTGACATTTCTGGTTTTACTTTTTGAGGACCGTAGAATAAGTAGGCAAAGATAAATTAAAAACATTGGTCGTCCACACTTTGTGCCCAAACCGTATGCGAAAAATGATTTAAACCAAATCAAAGTTTTGGGAGTGCATCAGCGGCAGGATATAATTCAGTTCCTAAAATAATTCTTAATTAAAGTACAACAAAAAAGCGAGATGTTACTAATCTTATTTTGAACTCAATACAAAACAATGCTCTTTAAGTATTTTATTATTAATTTGTCATTCTTTGTTTCACTTCAATATTAATAGGTATTCTGTTTGCATCGATGGTTTGGGTGCATGATATCACAAGTACCTATAGACTACGGGCCCATGTCGAAAATGGGGGGGTCATACGAACCACCAGGTGATGTATATAGGACGATATAAGAGCACAAAATAATAAGATTCAGCACTATGCCGTCACTTGTAAGCTGTCCAACTGAGTGCTGGTGAGAATTCAAAAGTGCAGGTAGAGGGAGTACATTTTGGTCATATGATTCTGTACGGCATTTTCACCATCGATAGATCCATGAAAAATAATAAGAAAGCGCGCAGTCCCGTAAAAAAATGGTGAGCCACAAAGTCGGTAATTTTTTTTGATTTTTTGAAAATTTCAGGGTAAATTTGGTCATTTGATCCTGTACGGCATCAGTTTCATACTGTTTCAATACAGCTTCTAATCCATTATTCCGCAACGCCGTACAAAAATCATGCGACAAGGGGAAAAAATCGAGGGTTGCAACCCCCTCTATTTCCGTGGTCTGGGGGGTGATTTGAAACAACATAAAATTAATTTATTTTGAAAGTATTTTATGCACAGATAATATTTTTTTACATGCCGTACATTTTCGTTGGTCCAAAGGTTTGTAGGGAAAAAAAATTCAAGGAAAAATCCATAGAACGAAATGTATGAAAAATATAGTCTGCATTAAAATGTACGGCATCATTTTTTCCTAATTTATGTATCTTAATACTATTTAGAACAAGGGAAAAATGTAGGAAATTGCTATATTCTATTAATCTATGAATATTTAAACTTCTGCAATAATTTAACAAATTTCAGTTTTTGTATTTCTCTGTAACTTTTTTTAGAACAGTTTCTTTTGAACGGCAATACTATGCAACAATTATATTTTACAATATCATGTTAAAAAAAAAGTTGCCGTACAGTGTCAAATGACATTACAGCTTTATAAATCAAGTATACCATGAAATTAAGGCAATTATTAATATACATTCAAATGAACAATAACTTTTTGACGGCATTATTTTTAATAGTACTTTTGAGTGCTAGATAATGTTTTGGAACCGAAGCCGTACTTTTTCAAATCACCCCCCAGACCACGGAAATAGAGGGGGTTTCAACCCTCGATTTTTTCCCCTTGTCGCATGATTTTTGTACGGCGTTGCGGAATAATGGATTAGAAGCTGTATTGAAACAGCATGAAACTGATGCCGTACAGGATCAAATGACTAAATTTACCCTGGAATTTTCAAAAAATCAAACAAATTTACCGACTTTGTGGCTCACCATTTTTTTACGGGACTGCGCGCTTTCTTATTATTTTTCATGGATCTATCGATGGTGAAAATGCCGTACAGAATCATATGACCAAAATGTACTCCCTCTACCTGCACTTTTGAATTCTCACCAGCACTCAGTTGGACAGCTTACAAGTGACGGCATAGTGCTGAATCTTATTATTTTGTGCTCTTATATCGTCCTATATACATCACCTGGTGGTTCGTATGACCCCCCCATTTTCGACATGGGCCCGTAGTCTACTATATTAAGCGATGATAATAGAACTAGACCGTATCCCATCAATTTTATTTTTATCTGTGGCAGTTGTCAAAGGACTGTTGTATTCTATGGTTGTATTGTATTAAAGTCATTGTCATTGTCAAAGAAATTTTTAGGTTAGATTCGCGGTACAACCGAATCTGACCGATCTGTATTACGGCAGGTGTTTGTTAAAGCTTCTTATCTTTTTGTATATGTAACTAAACAATTAATGACTACGAAAACATGGAACTGTTGCGGAGATTTATATTCTTCGGTGTCCTGTTTTATTACTGCGCAACTAACTGTAATGGCGCAAAAATAAACACACCAAGAGTGCTTCTACCATGGTTTGAACATTTGAATGTAAATTTTACATTTGAAATTAATGAAGGCGGCTGTTACACTTGGTAAGTGTTTTATTGGGATGTGAACATTGATCAAATGTATTTTGGTTGGATAATAATGATTGTTTTATAGGACTTTGTCTCGAGATGACATCATCGATATTGAACCCCTTTATGAGGACACCTGGGGTCACTGCTCAAGGACTGCTCGTGTTTCTGTATCTAAAAGATGCTCGCCGCCTGGTTCTGTCATAATTCTAGCCGAAGAAGTCAACACCGGCGAGGTATGAGTTCTATTTTCAAATTGGCGGGAACCGATATTTCTCATTTTTATGATTAATTTATTTATTTATTTATATAATTAGTACGGTTATACATTAAATTTAAAGTATTATGTCATACAATCTTCATAAAGGTAGGGTATTATTAATAATTACACAGTCAAACTGGGTTTTACTTATTATTACACTAGAAAAACTTGCTTAGTTCTATTCTTATTTCTTACCAGCTGAAAAATTCAATGGCAGATTTACTTCAGTTTCTCTTGACTGTAAAATATATTACTTTTGCGCGTGTGATGTTTCAGATATTACGTGGAGATGTAGACATAGACAGAATTAGTGCTTTAAAAGTTGTAAGTACAACTTGGAAGCTGTATTTGGAGGAAGCGCCAGAGGCCTTTGAAGTTATTGCCTATGATGACCTAGGTTTGTGTTTGATGTCTCCTATTCTATAGTTATTGTCATTGACTTTCACAAAGTGATTACTGTTTGCAAAACAAAGTTTAAGTTAGTTTGTAAAAGTCAGTCAGTGAGTCAAAGTCAGTTTAGTGAAGCCAAAAATACACTTCAAGAAAGCCATACAACTGTTCAATTCCTAGGTACTTAATTAAAATTCTAATAATAAACCACGAGTTTTTATTACTCACGATTATATTGGACTCTGAACTAGGGTTTTGCAATAAGTGTCCAAAAACAAAACAGTGATAATATTTTACAAGACTAACAATTATTACGGACAAAAGTCATTATTGTTTTAATTTCTCCCATTATTGCTGTGCATCATATGCAGAGATATTGTGATTAAGCTTTATTCTACAATAGTAAATCCGCCCTCGCTTCCCTTCGGGAAACCAGTCCCTTCAAAAATCTCTATAAATTTTAACAAATTATGTTATTCCGATGTCTAAGCTATATTACTGCAAAGTTTCATGAAAATCCGTTCAGTAGTTTTTGCGTGAAATACACATACATCCTTACAAACTTTCGCATTTATAATATTAGTAGGATAGTAGGATTAGTAGGATAGTAGGATTGAAACACTGGGTTTGATGCTGTTTTTTAGAATAACTTGAAAGACTCATCAATCTTTTTCATGTACATATACCAAAAACCCTGCACAATTTGGCTATTGAACTTCTTAGCTCAGTAAGGTAACATTGCTTTTAGTAAAATTACTCTTAACATGTGTTTTATAACTGCATTATTTTATGTTTGTAGGAAACAAGTTTTCAACATTGGAGGGTGTTAGTTTTAAATGGTCGATAGAGAATATTGGTGACCATTATGGTGAAGATCTGCTAGTGAAGTAAGTGTGTTAGGGGTGTTATTTGTGTTGGCCATGCCACCTGGGACACTGGATAGCCTAGTGTTAGCTAATGAGAGTGTTTTTTATTAAGCACATTTACACCCTCAACAGCTGGAATCAATGGCATTATGTATTTATATATTTTCATCTTTGTCCTGATAAACTATAAAACACTTAATAAATATTTATAAACATTAATGATTTATAGTTTGGTTCGATGGCGCGACACGGACTATGTACCGCCTCGTGGAGTCGCTGAACTCGAGGCCAAAGGGCTCCGGTCGCACTCAGTTCTTCTGTACGGACAGGCGATGGGAGAGTGTCGCGTATTTGTGTGCCTGGACGACATTTGTACGGACTTCAACCTGAAGGTGGTGGCTAGTGTCGTGCTAACTCCAGCCACTGCTTTCGTCGCGCCAGGGGATAGTTTACGATACAGGTATGGAATTTAAATGTAGGCGCTAATTGGCCACTGGGCACTGATGGCGCCATAGTGGACACGGTGGTTGGTGGCCAATTCGCGACGACACTAATATAGATATGTAGATTTAAGTCGTGTACTAAATCTTGAAGTACATGCACGGCGAATAAAATTCCTCGACCTTTTTTTTCGCGCGTAATCTGATGCATGTATGGTCTATTCACATTCGAATATAATAAACTTATTTAGCCATAGCTTTCATTTAATTTTGCAACTTATTTTTAGGGTCGTAAGAGCACGCGCCGGTCGACTTACAATTCAAGATGTAGCCGACACGTTATATACGATGAATGTGCCAGACACAGGAATCGCAATACTGGAAGACACGATCAGCGTAGTGAAAGCTAAACAAATTGGTAGTACCCCTGTTCGTCTCATGTCTGGATTGACAGAGGTGGCTTCAGCGTCATTGACAGTTGTGGAACCACATTCTATTCGAGTCTCGTTACGACCTGCTAGCCTAATCGTTCACAGTGAAGAGTTCACGATCCAATGTGTGGTGTATGATAAAGATGGACATGCATTAACAGCGGGACAAGAGATCCTGATCAGATTGACAGTGGAAGGTGAAGCTAGTGTGGATCTGTTGAGATCAACAGAGAATGGAACTATAACTGAAGCTATGGCGCACAGCTCTGGACCGTTCACTGTAACGGCCAGGCTGTTTTCCATTGCTGGGAGGACACTGTCAAAAAAGGTGAAACTTTTGTCGCATATTTAAATGATTATTTTTCTGGTTGTATTAATCTATTAAATAGATTTTTTCCTATGATATTTGTTGTAAATTTGATTGTATATTTATAGGTTGAAGGTCAAACATCTGGGGTGGCAATTGATCCTTTGGAGATTGTTCCACCAGAAATGTTCATTGCCTGGACAGATGAAGTGGAGTGAGTACATTAGATGGCTTAAAGTGCGGAATAAATTGTTTTACATCAAGTGGTTATAAACATCAAGTTGTAATTTTTACCAATTAGTAAATAATGAACTTTGTGCCCATTATCATTAACATTCATCATAATTAATGCATGTTTTGAACTATTGTCTTGAATAACTTATCATAATCATGACAGTCGAAAATTTTACAATTCTACTGACATTATTATAAATTGTAATTTGCAGAGAAATTACGCTCAAACACCGAGGGGGCGGCGACGAACCCGTGACGTGGTCAGAGGGAGACGTCGGCAATGGTGCTATGTCTCTCTCCCCCTCTGGAGTGGTAACCACCCGCGGCACTGGCTCCTTGGACGTGCGAGTGCACTTGACTAAATACCCGTACATTCGTGCTTCTGGCAAGTGAGTAACTATTAAATGAAATGTAAGGAGAAGTAATCTGATAATTTTTTTATTTTATAACACACTGAAATTTTTCGTTAAGATTTTATATAATGTTATAAATAAATATAAAGTCTACCTATAATGAAAAAGGAAAATTTCATACTTGCAAAGCTACCCTTTGGATTCCAGCGAAGTGAACGTACTATGGCATTCGTGACATGAATTCATGTCACGAATGCCATAGTAGACTATTAGACACACAATTATCGAACATCATCATCATCATCTCAACCCATCATGGCCTACTATTGACAAGGGTCTTTTCACAGAATGAGAAAGTTAATTAATGTCATAGTCCATCATGCTGGCCAAGTGCGGAATGGCAGGACTACACACACCGTTTGGTTTTGCGAACTCTTCGGTACGCAGGTTTCCTCACAAACATTAACTGTACAGTTTTATATAATGAAATTTTGATAAGATCTTCAGAACTGTACAGTTTTCAGTTTTGCCTACATAATAATAATAATAATAATGTCACTTTTATCTGTGCAATCCGACTGTACAGTTGACCTGAAGGACCAGTTTCCTGCTTTACTTATAGTTTCATTTGTACATATTCCTATTGCCGAACCGATTGGGAAGTATTTCTTCTACTGTTATTTATTTAATCTGTAATGTCCAGAGTGTGGTCGGTCCCGGCGGAGTACGTGCGCGTGTCGACGTCGGGGCACGCGCGCGTGGGCCGCGCGCACCATCTGCACGTCGCGCTTACCGCCGCGCATCCCGCCACTGGCGAGCTGTATAACTTCCACACGTGAGTGTTGAGATATTATCTTTGATGTTTTAAATATCTAGATTGAGCATCGCCCTACAATGAAAACAAAAAAAACAAGGCAACAATATCAAGTATGTGTGCGTGCAGGCGATGTTTTTCACCTTCGTCTATTGTCTATGTGCGTGTAATGTGGTTAACAGTTAGCCACAATTTTTTGACACGTTTGCGCGGATTCGATGTTCCATCTAGATATTTAAAAACATCTTTGGATATTACGTATACTGGGTGGTGACCCTGCGAGAAAATGGAAGGGTTTAAAGTTTGAACACGCAGGTTGTTTGTTTTCAAGTTGTGGATGTTTTTGATGTAATTTTTTTTCATGTATTAGTCTGTGATACATGTGATTCTTAGTTGCAGTGTAATGAACACCCAAAGATTGTTATAACAAAAATTGTAATAAGTATTAATGGACGAGGCCATCCCTACTGGCAGCTATTGTTTAGGTCGGCAGCGCATCGTTGTCGACTTTCTCATTATTTATTTAGTGTCAGTTCGTCGTTTTTTTTTGTCAACTAATTACAAGAAAAATTAGTGGGTGAGTGAGTCTAAAAGTTGGTTTATTACTTTCAGATGCAATTGTCGCTCCTTCACTGTATCGTTGCTGGAGGGTCCCGAACCGCTTAACGTCACAGCAGTACCGTGGGTGCAACCAGCAGGTCGGGATATTTTGTTTTATACCAATATTTATCATCATCTCGACCTATAAATGCCCATTACTGAGCACGGGTCTCTTCTCAGAATAAGAAGATTAAGGCTATAATCAACCACACTGGCCAAGTGTGATTGGCAGACTTCACACGTTTTTGAGTTTTCCGAAATCTGCAGTATGCAGGTTTGCTCACGACGTTTTACTTCACCATATACATACCATATGACATTTAAATTCTTGAAACACACATAAGTCACCGAAATTTCGTGATTTTTGATCACCTCCTCCGTCCTTGTTACAGCTGGTCACATTTGTGAGAGTCCCCAAATTAAGGATGACCCTTTACTATAAGTAAATAGTTATATCGCATCCACCACTAACGTTCAACATCACCCACAGAGGGCGCATGCTGCGTGCTAGAGGCGTGGTGGGGCTCGCGCGGCGTGTCGTCGCTGCGCGTGTCGCTGAAGCGCGCGGGCGACACGGCGCGCGTGGCTGTGCGCGCGGCGCCCGCGCTGCGCTGGCCCGGGCAGGTCGCCGCGCTCGTCGGGGCTACGTTACCGGTGGGTACTACACCTACTACTCCACAACTAGTACTACACACGGTGAGGGTATAGGGGTGCATGCTGCGTGCTAGAGGCGTGGTGGGGCTCGCGCGGCGCCCGCGCTACGCTGGCCCGGGCAAGGTCGCCGCGCTCGTCGGGGCTACGCTGCCGGTGGCTGATTGGTGATATACTGGGGCCGTATAAACATAATAATTAAATTTTTACGAAAAATACTGACTACAACATGGACAATAACTCAAAAAGTGCTCGTCTGATGTCGCTTAAAGTTAGATGGAACCACACGACAAGCACCAGCTCTGAATAAAACACAAATAATAAAATCGGTTCACTAAAAAATAATGCAAATAAAAAAAAACACTCGAATTGAGAAACTCCTCAGTTTTTTGAAGTCGCTTCAAACGTATCAGTAAATGAGACAAATAATATTTTCAGGTGATAGCCGAAGGGGAATCCTTACTGGCTGAGTCCAGCGAGCCGCGCATAGCCGAGCTGACCACACGCGACGGGCTCCTGCCTCAGAGATACCCGGATACGCAACTGTTTACGTTTAAGTGTAAAAGGGCAAGTACAGATGAACAAATACAATGTCGTATTAAATTTCACAACTTTTGTTGAGAGAAAAAAAAGCATTACTTATTGATCCATACACCCACCAGAAAGGCGAGGCGCGCGTGTCGGTGGTGTCGCGCACGGAGGACGAGCGCGAGGCGGCGTCGTTCGCGGCGGCGTGCGCGGCGCACGTCGCGCGGCTGCGGCTCGAGCCGCCCGATACCGCGGCTGAGTGCGCCGGCGGGCCTAAGTATGACGAGCACTGTATTATGTATAGTTCTTACGTTAGTGGTTGAGTGGCGTGCAACGCACAGTGGAAACTACTGAACGTGAACCTTCAATTCATATTATGTTTATCATAGGTTTATCAAATAACGAAAGTGAGCGGTAAGAATGAATTATGATAATTGCGTAACCCAAGCCCCACCCCTCCCTGAAATCTAGTCAATATCTAAAAAAGTTCATAAGTCAATAGCGTGCATAATATGGGCCAGTAATATTTTGCTAATTAGCTTACTTTAAATGTGGTTATTGTATTCTATGACACACTTCAATTTCGTGTTTGTTTATGAAGTTATAATATTTGATAACACGTCATATAATAATTTTTAACAAAATTAGTTAGGTTCTTTTCATAACACCAAATTTTTACGGTTTGTGTCATTTTTTATTGGATCTTTGTTCGCTACATAGAACACCTAATGACAGAGTCTATATAGGTGGGTTTTATCATTTTTATTTAATGTTGCAGAGTATGGTTACGTCCTGGCCAAGAAGTGACTGTCAAAGTGACGTTATACGATTCCATTGGGCGGGAGTTGTTGGACGAGCGCGGACCGCAGGTGTCGTGGGAAGTTGCACCCAACCACGCGGGAATAGAGTTCAGATCTAATGACAGACTCTTCGTCGAGCCGAATCTAGAGTACATCCCTGTACCTGTGCCGGATAAGTTTTATCAGGTTGGTGATAATTTACATCACACGAGTCGCGGAGAGAGACAAAGAGAATGGTGAAAGAAGATAAGTAAATAGAGTGATCTCTATCTAAAATGGCGTCACCCTTATCTTTTTTTGCTAAATAATTTTAAATAAGTGAGTACTTGAGCTTTTAAATACTGGAGTTTCTTTAACTGCTCTAGTCACCACTTTTATTTTTGAAATTTTATTTAATGGATACAGCTGGACTCTTTTTCAATTTTTGTCCTATGTGACTTGTCTCATTTACCTGGTTGTCTTTAGTCTCTTTAGTATTAATACCATTTATTACCGATGATTACTGAATAAACAATCTACTTACAGTTGGTGAAAGCAGAAGACCAGGCTATTGGATGGTCGGGGATGCTCAAAGCAAGTACTCCGGAGGCCACTGCCAGTATTCATGCCAAAGTCGTAGCACCGTTGAAGACTGCACACGCGAAGGTTAGTACAGTTTTAATTCATTTACATAGCCCAGAAACAAATGAAAATCCATTTGGTGGTTACTAGTCACTGGCTTTGTGGACTTTAAAATACTTATATTTATGTTATGGAACTTGACATGAGTTTTAAATTAAAGTGCTTGCTTAGTTATTCATTTTGTCAACCTGAAATAACCCATGGATAAAACGGATTACGGCTGAATTTCAATTGCAGGGTGAGTTCTTCAGTATTATTTAAGTGCCCAAAATGTCTTTTACAGCTGAACATAGCATGGGAAAGCGAATCAGTGCCGAACATAACATCGGTGTCTGGCGGCAGTGGTCGGTACATAGTGGACGCGCCTAAAGGGGTCACTGCGAGCGTGGAGGGCGGAGTCCTAAGCGCGTCCGTGCCCACTCCTGGGACGTACGACCTTACTGTTAGCGACTTGTGCGTACGCGGAGAGAGGCTTGTTGTAGAGGTATGTATGTTCTTATAAATAATAATTGAAAATAAAATTGTAAGTTGAGAGAGAAGAGCAGAATTGATTGAAAAAATAATATCTCTCCGATATTATTTTTTCAATCAATTTGGCTCTGAGAGAGAGATAAGTAAGAACAACTTCAAAATACTTGTAAGGAATGCGGAGAAAATTAAACGCCGGCCACATAATATTATCTTCTTTATAAAAAAAAAGTATTAGTAAACTAGATTTCGATATTTTACGAAAATGTTATATTTTGTAAATTTAAAGTTTACCTGCCTTTGAATAAAATTATTTATTAGTTAACGTCGTGTTAATTACTTATTATTTGTTTCAGGTGAACATAGAAGAAGTATTAAGCGTAGAGGTAGTGACGGCTCGGGCAGTGTGCGTGGACGGATGTGTGCCCATACGAGCGTGGGTCATGGGTGTGTCGCACAGATACCTGGCCACCAGCAGAACCCCTGAGTGGAGGACCACGGGACAAGTGGTGGTGAGAGGGGACAGCTTGTGCGGACTCAAAGAGGGCTCCGGGAGGATTCGCGCGTCCATGGGAGGTGTCTGGAGTGCGGAGGTCGAGGTGAGTGTGTAAGGTTTCTGCATCGCTCGCTTATAATCAAGTTTCGACAGTGAACAGTTAGTTATGGGAATAATGTTATTATAAATGAAATGTTATTTTGGCACACCACTCCAGTTCTGCCAGTTCTGCTAGTAAAACAAATTAGTTCCATGAGCTAACCACAATGTGGTGAGGATTTCTATATTCCTGGTCTACCTACACATTTGAAAAATACAGTTGAATTGAGAACGTTCCTTTTTTAAGTCGTTTAAGAAATTTGTTCTTCAATACCACTTGACCAGTTCAACTTTCGACCAGTTCAACTCCTGTTAATATGTAGAAGGCCACCGGGGGGGTTTTAGTGGGTAAAAATCCCACATCACCCTGTGTCGCTCCCACGGCACCGGGTACCTTTTGAAGGTTTCCCCCTCGTCAACAAAAAAAAATAAAAGGTAATTAGATGTAAGTGATCTTTTAAAAGATGTGCCGAGGAGTTTTTTGCGCCATTTTTTTCTCCTCCATTATAAACCAATATAAGGCACCTTTGCTAAAGGACATTCATAAGAGTATTTGTAAATACCTACGTGAAATAAACGATTTGAGTTTCGAGTTTGAGTTCGAATAGCTATAAGCGAGTACTGTGTGTCGTTACTCGTTCCCAGGTGGCAGTGTTCCCGGCGCTGCGCGTGGTGCCGGCGCGCGCGCGGCTACCGCCCGGAGCGCGGCTGCAGCTGCGGCACGCGGGCGGCCCGCCGCCGCACCTCGCCGCACTCCTCTACCGCGCCGCGCCCGCCGCCGACCACATCGATGTTAGTGTCAAGTATCAGTAGTATCCCGCTCTCCCCGCTGTTTAGGGTTACCCCATATAAGGTGTGTGCGTTCCTCGGACGTGCGCGAAACGTAGGCGCCACGTGCACGCCGCAAGCGAGCTGCGTGAGCGTCGCGTGTGCGGTCGAAGGGATAAGAAGGCGGCACTCGTGTCGTTGTTACGCGATGCGAGCGCCGCGTGCACTTTCCACACATGCCGCAGGGCAGCTAAACGCAACTCGCGCTCGAGGCGCCTGCGCTGCGTACATGTCCGAGGAATACGGACGTCTAATGTGGGATCAGCCATATTCCCAACTTTGCTTTAGTCGTGTATATCACTCTGTCACTCTCCTCCCCCAATCTCGCGTAATTTGTCTACTACCCGACGCCTGCTACGTTGCACGTTGACGTCAGTTTATCACTACTCACCTCCCCCTCCATTAAAAACAGATTTCCATAACTTCAATATTTTTGTATTTTATCAAATATTACTTATTTATTATATATTTTTTTTATGATTGTATCAAATCGCATTAAATCATTTAACAGCAACAATTTACAAAACACGCTTAAATATTAATTTTACTTACGTATTATATTTACAATAAAATAAAATGATATTATTCCAGGTTTCACCTACAGGACTGGTTCATGGAGTGTCGTTGGGAACTTCCCGTGTCATACTGGCCGCTGTTGACATCGCTAACGTGGAATTGGCCACGGCTGAAGCAGAAATTGAGGTAAAGTGTTGTGTGGTCTAACTAAAAACTGAAACTATGGACAAATGTCCACATATTTTGTGATAGAGTCCAATGCCTATGTTGCGCTAAGCCCCTACCTACTATATCGATGTAATAAAACTTCCGTTACCAAGTGATTGACAGACGATGCACAGCCGGAACCTGAACGCAAAAAGCTGTAATTTTATGTTCCATATAATCGAGTCATCGAGCATATAGAATTGCCACTTTGCCAAAACCAAACCTATTATCTGTGTTCACAGTTCAATTTAGCTTGTCAGAAAAAATTACTAACGACATTTTACATAACGCCGTAAATCTTAAATGTACCTTAATCGCATTGCGGAACGCGGGCATTTATGTGTCATGCAATTATAACGAATTCCCTTTCGAATTCCAACGGATTATAGGTGGTGTAGCAAAGCATTTTTGGTAAACACTCTGCCGTATTCATAAACAAAACATATGCATTACTTAGCCTATGAGGTGTCACAGCGTTGAACAAATGACTCTATGCGTTTGTGAGCACTGTGAGACTTTATAGTACTGTTTGTGAATACCGCTGTTACGTAAGTAATTCATTCCAGGTGGTATCAATATCGGGTCTGCGCGTGGTAGCCGCCACGCAAACGTTGCTGGTGGGGTCGCCGGCGCCGGTGCGCGTGGAGGCGGCCGGGCTCGGCACGGCGGTACTGGGGGCGCTGCAGCCCCCGCCGCGCCTCACCTGGGCGCTCAGAGACCCCACCTCCGCCAGGCTCTATACTACGCATGCTGATGGTTAGTGTCGTAACTTTTGTATATTCGTCGTCATAATCGCCACCTGTAACTGTGCCTGTGTATAGGTTCCTCTCACTGTGTAGCTTAAGCCAAGTGCGGATTGGTATACATCGGATAACGGTATAGAATGAGAATGTTAAATCATAGTAGTAATCATTTATTATAGTGAATTGTAAATCGGCAAAACTTAAATGATTTTATTCTAGTTGTGTTGAAGGTTCTACGTATTCTTGTTTGTTCTGTTCAGATTACCTCGAGAGATCGGCCGCTGAAGGTCTGTCGATCCGCGTGGTGCCGCTCAAGCCAGGCGTCATCACCCTCGACGTCAGAGTACGGAATATGGGACAGGTAATTTAATCTATGTGTGTACTCCATACATATAGAGTCTGTCAGTGATCTCAAAATAACTTTTTTTAAAGTGCGTATAGTTTTTTATAAACAAACGATTTTTAGGAAGATTTATTTACAAAGGTAACATGCAAAAGTGGTTTTGTATAAAAGTTACTTTTGTATAGTATCTTAATCTTTGGAATGCCTAAGCGCGGATCCGTGCAATTAACTCGACTGCTTAGGTAGGTGCCCCACCGCCGGTGAGTCGGCGAGTGAATGAATTTACGCGAAATGTCGTATTTAAGTCCCTTCCTTAGCGAGTAAATAGCCCGTAGCTACTCGCTGCTCGCCGGTCGGACACCTGCCTTAATAACCTTCTCATATTACAGGGAGTAGAAACCAGAGTATGGGACAGCACGATCGAGATCCTGGGTATATCGGACATCCACGCGGCGGTGGAGGGTCTGTCCGGGGAGCTGGCGGCGGGCGACCGCTTGGCCCTCGCCGTGGGCGCCACCGTGCGGCTCAAGGCCACGCCCCGGAGCGTTTGGACTGCTTATAATGATGGGGCGTTTGAGGTAATAATGCAGTTAGGGTGATTGCATAGTCAAGCTTACCGCCAGCGCGGTTGACCGGCGCGCGGGTCATGAGCCACAAGTCTCCTATACCGTTTTATAGAGAAAAGAAACCTGCGCCGACGAACCGTGCGCGCCGTACGTCACAAGACATACATTTGTAGCGCGATTCATCGGCGCGGAGCAATCGCGCTAGCGGTAAGCTTGACTATGAAACCACCATTATGGTTTGATAAGAGATGGGCTAGATGTTATTAAGATTAATGATATGATTAATGACATCTGGAGGTCTTATTAATGCATGTCTGCGAGTGCCATTCCAGAAAGGCTAGTTGTAAAGTGTTTGGTTAAGATGATTACCTGTGTTTTAGACAAAATAGTTGTCATTACAATATTGCAGCAATTTTGGTTAATCAACAAAATATTGTAAATATTCCAAGGATGGTTTGTGGGCTTGGATGGTATACACAGCTTGACCATTAAAATTCTTTGTTTACATTTAAATAATTGTATTATTTCTGTCTATATAATTATGTCTATATAAATCTGTATCATTTGTTGGCAGGTGAAAGCCAGTGGAGAAGTGCGAGCGCTCCGGCCCGGCTTCGGTGTGATAGTGGCGAGGCACAAGGACGACAGAAACAACATCGAAAGGGAAACTGTGAGTGTTATTTAATCAATTGATCATATTTTAGAAAATAGTAAGTGACATTGTTGATATCTGTTAAGGCATGCCATAAAGAAGCGTGTGCCAGCTCCTCACCGTCCTTTTGTTAACAATGTTAAACTAAGGGTTTTAGTCAGTTTTACAGAATTGCGGCTGGTAATTTCACTGACGCGACGTTGCTAGCTTACTCGGACTACTGGCTCATTTTAAATAGGACTGGCTAACGTAGAACAGAACGTATTGACGAATAGTATTTCTATTTATTTTGGATTCTTAACGTTTCAATCCGTAGTATTAGTGCGTGTCTAGCGAATGTCTCCTTCATCCCAGTATTCGCTAAAACAATTAAGTCCTTGGAAGTCCGCAAAAAACTGTTAGCCGCGTAAAAGACCACTTACAGTAGGGATTATTGACGCGGTGGCATAGTTTGACTTAGGACCATTTACGACACGATAGGGATCACGACGACGACACGACAGCTCGATGGCGTACAGTGCCACAAACTTATCTGGCCCGGTGGTCAAAATTGGAACTAATGTAAATGTTATACTGTTGTCAGACAAAGACACCCCCCTTAGGGTCAACTCACACCGAGACGAGACGCGACGCGACGCTGCGCGCAGTCTTTCAAAGAGCGGCTCAAAATAGAACTTTATTTTCTACACGAAAAGATACACATTTCATTGTGAGAATTCAGAATACGTTGCTAAGCAACGTTGCTAAGAATACGTTGCTAAGCAATGAAATGTGTATCTTTTCGTGTAGAAAATAAAGTTCTATTTTGAGCCGCTCTTTGAAAGACTGCGCGCAGCGTCGCGTCGCGTCTCGTCTCGGTGTGATTTGACCCTTACCGGGTCAGAAAGTTTCTGGAACTGTAGTTTAAAATTGGAACATTAACTTCGCTCGCAGGCGATTCACGTGGAGGTGTCGTTACCGCACTACTGCACGGCGGAGCCGGCGGCGGAGGACGGCGTGATCCGACTAGTGATGCGCTCGTCGCTGGGCCGCGCGCTGCTCGCGCCCGACGCGAACGTCACCGCCGCCGCGCCCGCGCCCGCGCACTTGCGGCGTGCCGCTGACAGGTGATTGACGTGTGGCGTAGTGACAGGTGTCATGTTGACAGGTGTCAGAGTGACAGATTGACAAGGTGACATATTGTTTTATTTGCAAAGTTGGAAATTGATAGGGTATTAGTATAACGAATAAGATCGATCTGTTGGATTTTCGAATATTGTTTATCAGTCACAACTATGCAAATTCGGTGTAATTCCCGAAACGCGACAAATAAAATATGCCCCGGTATCGTTCACCTTTCGAGCGTAGTCCTAACCAGGGTTCCCAGAATTGACGTTTTAATGTCATCTGCCACTCGATACCTGCCATGACAAATTCACCCAAGCAAAAACTGCTTTACGATTCGTCACAGATAAATAATCACAGATTAGGAATCACGTAGTATCCGATAAGTATTATGACATTTTACTTATTTATCATTAATCCTCGAATTCATAGATGATTAATGTTGCATATTTGAAGTTATCATGATCTTGACAGAGTGACATATTGTTTTATTTACAAAATTGAAAATTAATGATATATGGTAACATTATTGGGACTTTTAGAACAACTAGAAGGTTCGGTTTACTTCTTATATAATATCAACTACTGTTTTTGGCAGTCGCAGAAATTAACCTGTAACCTATCATCCCCTAATAAATAAATTATGTATAACAAATATCTGTGACGTTCCAGCGCGCTCGGCAGTGAGATCATAATGTCGGGGCTGGAGGCGGCGGGCTCGCTGGTATCGTTCGCGGGCACGGCCGGCGGCGTCACCGTCAGGGACGAGGTCTTCGTCGTGGGCTCCGACGCCTATGCTAATAGGGTTGTCGGTATGTGTGTTTTTTATTGTGTAATTTATATTACAATTTTATCTCATAGTGTTTGGGTCATCGCTCAATCCATCAAGGCCTACTATTGAGCACGGGTCTCTTCTCAGAATAAGAAGTTTAAGGTTATAGGCCACGCTGGCCAAGTGCGGATTGGCGAACTTCATACACCTTTGAGTTTTGCGAACTCTCGAGAATTAAGGTTTCCTGACGATGTTTTCCTTCCCGTTTGTAGCAAGAGACATTAATTTAAATTCCTTAAACGTACGTAACACCTTAACCATTGCCCCCAGCGGTGGGCGGCTGGGCGGTGTGCCTGGAGGGGGTCGGCTGGCGCGCGCCGGCGGGCGTGGCGCTGCGCGCGGGCGCGGGCGTCACGCTGGCGGCGCTCGTGACGGACGCGCCCGCGCGCCACACGCTGCGGCTCGAACGCCCGCCTGCCGTGCACACCGTGCATCAGTTGCCGATTGATAAGGTGTTATTTTATGATATAATCTATACTTCTATGTCTTCTATACTAATAATATTCAGCGGAAGATTTTGTTTGTTCGTTTGAACGCGCTAATCTCAGGAACTACTGGTTAGAATTGAAATATTCTTTTTGTTTTGAATGGTCCATTTATTGAGGAACGCTATTACAGGCTATATAACATCACGCTCAGACCAAAAGGAGCGGAGCAACAAGTCTCCCAAAGCGAAGCGTGTCTACTTATTAAATTATGTTGTAGGATGACATCTGCCGGGTCAGTTAGTAATATTATATATCAAACTAGCTTTTCGCCCGCTGCTTCGCTCGCGTAGACTATACCATTTTGGTAAAATAAATGTATTCGTTGTAGTTGCAGAGCTGATAATGTACTTTATATTGGGGACTATATCCCTTCTCTATTCCATATCCCGTGGGAAAATCAATAAACCCTGAAAATAATTTTGAAAGTACACGATGTACTACTTGTGTGCGAAAATTCAAGCTGGTAGTATTTATAGTTATGTAGTTAAGTTAATTTTCAATTTAAAAAAAAACAAACCCATTTTTCCCTATCCCGTAGGAATTTCGAAAAATCCTCTATTCACTTGCCTACGTTACATACCTAATCTATGTGCAAAATATCAGCTCTGTAGCTCAAACGGTATAGGCAGGGCGATGATGAGTGAATCAGTCAGGCAGTCCATTTTTATATATTAGATGACGTATCTGCTTCCATTGTTATGGTACCCTACTGTGTAACATTTATGTAATGAATCTCAAGGTCTGCAGATAACTGCGGACTGCTATAACGGGCCAATTGAAACGAAAGCATTCGATTAAATAAACTGTATTCTTATTATTTGTCTTCTTCAATTTATGTTCTTTATATATTGGTTTTTATGGTTGAATTATCACCGCTAGTAGATGTTTTGAAAAACTTTTTATTATGTAAATGATTGTCCTTACAGATGGAATTTATACCCGGTGAATGGCCATCGTCTCTAGTGCCGTTGTCCATTGAAGGCTCCTCTCTGACTTCGGGCCCGTTGCTGTGTACTCATGAACAGAAATACGCATTGGAAGGCGTGCAAGTGGAGTTACCGTTTATATGCCGCGTCAAACCACCGCACACGGCTCAGGCGGTACTGGATATTCCTAGTGGTAAGATATACATTTATTAGTTAGGTTACTGAATATATTTTCGTATACTCGATGCGAACTCGAACTAAAAGTTTAGCTGGTTTTATCACGTTTGGGTAACAATAACAACGTTGTTTAGTGAAAACGCTAGTGGATGGAACACTGATTTTATTTGTTTACTTTATTTGATATCATGTACTGGAGTGTTTTGATGGGGTCATCTTTTACTAAGAGGGTTAAGGCCAATCTTGGAGAAGGTATGAAATGTTATTAAGTGAAAAATTTATAACTATTGTTTAAACCCATTCAAAGATCAAACTACTTTCAAACTTATACTTTAATCGTGTATTTATGTTTATGGTTCTGTTTAACACAAGAATTTATTATTATTTTTACTCGACAGGTCAACTAGGCTGTTCGATAATACCGGCCGTACAAATCACGGATGCCACGGAGGTAGACGTGTGCGCGGAATGGGGCGTTTGGCGGGCTTGCACGCGAGTCACGCTGTTCCCTCCAGTGAAACTATCTCACACAGCCGTATCACTACTGACTCCGCCCACAATCTTTACCATCACAGGCCATCCGAAGGCCTTAGAACACGTGACGTTTACACCGTCGCCGGGCTTGAAACTCGAAACCTCAACGCGGGGCACGGAAATTGTAGTGAATGTAAAGAGCGATTCGGACGCGTGTGGACTCGGCTGGGTGGTGGTGACGTCACGGCTGACCACGCAGGAATTGCGAGTGGAAGTCGCGAGGGAGTGTGACGTAGCGTGCGGGACGCTGTTGGGCGCGATATTCTCGCTGCTACGCCCGTATGTGCCGACCTTGATGACGATCGCGGCGATCGTAGGCGCGTATATGTATGGTGAGTATTATTTTTGGGATCGGTATTTTTTTAAATGTAATATGCATGATTTTTTATTGATTCTAATGTTTATTAGTATTATTATATAATCCGGTAAAATTACGTTACTCACCGAGAAATTAACATTTATTGCAAATTAAATATTTAAAACCAATAACGTAACGCTGTTTTAAACGCCGCCATTTTGCCGAGCTTGGTGGTGATGTCAGAGAACGCCATTTACTATGAAGAAGTTATTGAACATGGTTTGAAATGGTTTCTATGTGGATTATCATCCACGTCACGTTTCGACTTTTTAAATTTCCTTACCACCGAGGATATAATGTTAAAGGTGTCTTTATTCCAGCGTTAAAGACTGTAACAAAATATATTCCTCACATTTTAATCGTTTATTCTCTATTAGTCAATAAAAAATAAACAATTCAGTCAAGTTGACGTCTACAAATCTCGAAATCATTTCCAGTCCAAACGCGTTACCAAGCGAAGAGCCAGATCCGCATGCCGCTAGAACCCGTCCAGACGCCGCTGACGCCGGGCACGCCGGGTACGCCGGGGGCGGAGCGCCGGTCCTGGTCGCGCAGTCCCTACGCGCGCGCGCCCGCGCCCGCCGGTCCGGTGTACGGCGACGGCGCGATACCGGACAACAGCTTCTCGCCTAATTCCACGCGGATGCATTCCAGGTTTCTATAGCGGTTAGGTCAAGACTGCTAGGTGATGGACGGAAAATTAATCCAAAAAAAAAAAATAATTGTAAAGTCAAGTAGTGTGGATACGTTCCCTAATGACGTTGCGTACAAGTCGACTTATGTAAGTTGGTTAAGACCACAGACTTATAAAAAAATAGGCAGACCCAACATATGGGAGTAAAAAGCGTGCTAATTACACCTACATAGAAATACTGCACACAAATTGACAATCACCATAGAAAATATTTGTGGTCTACAAATTTAATGTCGTCTATGGTCCTCGTACTATGAGATGGCTTCTTGCAGCTAATGAAAATAGCGGGAATGCTTCATCCCCATTTTGTCTGTGGGTGTCAGTGTTGCAACAACACAAATAAATTTAGATAGACTTTGTACGTTTCATGGGAGAGGAAAGGATGAAACTATTGCTTAAATACGACTTTGTAGTGGTGCAAATTATGCTTGGTCTGCTTATTTTTATAAGTCTGTGGTCTGTGTTATGTGGCCAACATTAAGTACTTATATTGCACCTGTTAACCAACAAACTTTTCCACTATTTATTGGCCAAGGAACTGAGACTACAATAATATAAAATGTAAAGGTCCTAGTCTCGAAAAGGCTAAATAGTCGCTGACGTGTTACAACATAAACACATACAGCATTTAATATATTAGTTTTGGTTGCGTACAAACTAGTCAAATTCGTTTATGGCAAGAATGGTGTTTTTAATTTGCAGGAAGCAATACAGTCGACCAGGATAAATCAGAATTGGAGTTTAACTTTGAATAATATTGCGTCGGTTTTTTATCGTAGTTTATTGTAATAAGATCTAAATTTGTCCCTTTGTAGAATCGGCAATAATATAAATGGCGCCAGACGCGGATAAACACATTCTTGCCTTACAGTGCGCCAGTCAGTTGTAGCCAAAGTTAAACGCTATTGCACACAAATTGTATGTTATGTTAAAACGATAATATGTTATACATTTTGATGTCATTATTTGCTTGACTAAAGCTAAAGGTATTTCAAATACTAATTAATATCGGCGCTTGATACATGTTCTCAACTCTGTCTAGACTCGTATTTTGTTTTAAAGAAATATGCGCTGTAATATCATGTTCCTTACGGTTGAATTTTCAACATTTGTAGTTCGTAGTATTAGCGTTGTATATTTACGGCCAACTTCAATCCATCCGGTCGAAAATTTAATCGTATGTGGCACGAAATAAAACTCAAATTTCAATGCTTAGGGTTTAAGTTCCCTAAAAATGTAGTTAAGAGAAATAATGTAATGTGATTGGAAGTATAGTACGCGACAAATTGACATGGTTTTTTTCTAGTGATGTGGCTTATATCGATATAGTTTATATCGATATTTTTCTCACGCAACAAAATAAGAGTAACATCAATTAAATAAAGTTTAATATAAGTTAAATGAAAATGAAACAGATTTATTCAGTTTAGGCTATTGTGGTACTAGCACTTATGACTACATTAAATTAATATTGTTGATAGACAGATAAAGAAATATTTAAATAATTTTCATGTAGATACGGAATGAGCTAGTAAAAAGATTTACAACTATGTTGTTAAAAGAATATATTTTATTCATCGCAATCAATATCAAATGAGCTCATACTAACATCGCTACAAACACTTTGTGACTCTTCGTCACTAGTATCTCCGACTTCTATGATAAAATCTAAAGCTAACGTAGTTATTTTAAAACATAACAACAAACAAAAATGTGAGTGAAATTAAAATCGATAAACGCGGTCGATATAGGCTCGCGCATTACTATTACTAAGGCGAGCGCGGGCGACGTGCGGCATGCGGGGTGTCCCTTCCCCCGCGTCTCACCTCATACCCCGGAAGCCATATCGATCTGTCGCGTACTGTATGTGTGATTTTTGATTTATTTAGGTAAGCTTTTGTAAATTACCTCATTTGCTTAGTTTGTAATGACTAATTTGATTATTTAATCATTGTAAGTAGCTCCTAAGTGGTTTGCAGTTTGGGGTTTGTACCCGATACAGGTGATGTTTATGTAATAGGTAACTTTTTTGTAAAAATAGTTTGGTACAAAGAAATAATAATGCCAAGTATATGTACAGTGACTTTTATCGACAATTTGTCTTGTACAATCTATGATTGTTCTGCAGATCTCATGATTGTGGTCATTAGGTTGTTTGTTTTGTATAAAAATGTGAATTAGGGCTTGTTAACAAAGTAAGGCTATGTATCCTTAATATTAAGAAACAGGTTAACCTAGAGGAAGCTTTATATTTCGATTGTATAATCCATGTCAAACGTAGTATTCTGTAAGTGTACATCAGCCGATGTAACTATTAAAAAAAATTGGCAAAGTTTTATTGCAAACAAAAAAAAAAACATTGAATAATTCAATAATTTTCGCTCTTATCTTTATATGATAAAAATGCATTATTTTCGAAAAATTGTTCAAGTTTAAACTGATACGACTTTATTGTAAAATGTTATGACGTCTGGATAATCTCGGATTTTTCCAGAATATAAGTATTTTAAAAGAGGGTCGAGTTGCTAATATTTTTATATCCTTATTAAAAACAAGTTATTTATGTAACATAATATAGTAACTAACTAGTTACTAAGTTTGGATTTCTGTAATACTCTACAATAATTAATAACTTTGTTTTGTTGAAGATGGATTGAACAAAGTTCATTGACAGTTAGAAGTACTTATAATGTAACACTTTTGTATTGTAATATCTTGTATGTAATGTCAGTATTATTTGATGACGTATATGGTTCTAAATTCGGTGGTTTTGGAACCTTAATATTTAATATCAAAATAAGTAATACATAATGTTATATCTATGTCTATAATAATCATACATTATTTTTCTGTGTTAAGAGTTTAAATGTACCAGAGGATAAATTTGCTAAAAAAACTTGAGTAAACTATAAAAGTGTGAATTAAGTTTCAATAAGCAGTGTCAATAAATAATATTCACGAGATATGTTTGATCTAATCGTTAAATATTTATAACAGCTTATATTTTAAGTATATTTATGTTTGTTATGACATTACTAAAATACTTCTTTAATTATCAATAACATGAAACTCACGGTCGGTCTATTATAGACCCCCCCTGGGTTAGATCCTTTCTGAATCTACCTTTGAAACCAATTTAAATTGTAAGATGAAGGGCATTGTTCGTTTCTCCGCGCGTATTATTTTGAGATCGATTAGTCATTATGCTATTAAGTTCATCTGCGCTACTGACTACTAACATTAAGATAATTATTGTGATAGTTTGTAATATATTCGATAAGTATTTTTGCTACATAAACTGACAGTGACTGAATGAAACAAGTAGTTTTTTTATACCTTTAATCATATTTTTCACTCATAAATGCGATACAGCTTTCAGCAACATACCTGAAATGAACAGTTTAATTAGAAAGTTTTTATAGATGCATCTAACTGTTGTCAAAATGATTGATTAAACAAATAAACTAAATAACTGAAAAATAACCTAGGGGTATAACTAACCATTCAAAGACTAAGGGCCCATGGTGCTCTTCATGAGAAGAGATATGATGGTTCCCGCACCCAGAGACGCCCCATAGTAGGAGTGAGCGCTCGCTGCAAGGCTGCCGGAAGCGATTCCTAGTTTAGTAAAGCCCAAAATCGGTGCAATCCAAGTGGCACCAGTAATCAGCAACATAAATCCGACCGAGTTCACAACAACCATCGCCAAAAAACTCCTGCAAACAAAGACAGGTTTTAGTCATATAAACTTAATTTAACTTAAACAAAAAGTAGCCGAATTCAAAACCGATAAGTAGAGATAACTCAAAAAGTACCCCTCAGATGTCACTTTATATGGGAGTGGGACTAGACTACAAGCACCAGCCTTCGAATAAAAATCTGAATGTTTTGATTTTTATACTTTTGTATTTAAAAGTTGTGAAGTTTAACTAAGTACCATAAATTAAATAAGCATTTAAGGCATAACTCAAAAACGAGTCATAAGTCGCTCAAATGTATATACTTATTACTTTCGAATAAAAATAATTATCAAAGTAAAAAACAAAAAAAATATCGAATTGAGAACTTCCGCCTTTTTAAAGTAGCTAAAAATTATGGAGAGCTTTGAAATGTACCTATTATGTAATAACGCTCATAATTCATAATCCTGTGAATGTGGCTTCAATTTATTGATGGCTCACTCACGAGCAGTCTGAGCACGGATCTCTTCACAGAGGAGACAAGACCTAGGGATGCAAGGTTGTTGTAATATCGATAAAAATATCGATAATTATATCGAGGTAATGAAATTATCGATACTTGATAATATCGATGATTTTGGTCGATAATATCGAATTTATTTAACGTTGCAACCCTAACCTAGACCATATTCCACTACCTGGCTGCTTCGTATTAGTAAAAGTAATCCTTTTAAGGCATCCTTAGCAATGTAGCATAGCAATTACACTTCTGATGGAAGGCACCCAGAGTATAAATGAAGCTCACTACCAAACTACTCTAACTAGTCCATATAGGCAAGGTGTAGGTAAGTAGCTAGGTAGATATACTTACATCTTCAACAAACGATTTCTCCTTTTTCGTCAAAAAGTCTGTGAAACCTGTAATGATAATAAGAATAACTTGAATAATTCACTTTTTGTAAAAAAAACCCACTTCAAAGTCGAGACAATTCAAAACCAGTCGTCAATAATGTCGCTCAAATTTAAATGGGGACTACCTTTCGAACAAAAAAATAATCATCAAAATAGGCACATTACACACAAGTTCACATTATTTGAGAGTAACTCAAAAATGACCGTCAGATGTTGCCTTTCGAATGGCGAAAGAATTATCGAAATCGGTTCACCCAGTACGAAGTTCTGAGAAAAAACATACCTACAGACGAATTGAGAACCTCCTCCTTTTTCCAAAAAAAGTCGGTCAACTAAAAAACTACTTACTTATACCTGAAATGATGAATCTTACTAATGTTGTAAAAATGTGAAAATTTTACATTATGTTATTTCAATTTGTGACTCAATCAAGCAAAAGGGTATTTAGCACTGTACCTTGGCATTTGATACCTTCTTTTCTGTCGTATATTTATGTAAATGAATTTTTGTGACTCCGTTCCTTGATAATAATTATTTTGGTAGTTTTATTTTCGATGATATGAAAAACCCTATCAGGCAGGGCATACTCGAAACAAAAAATTGTGAGTTTCTCTATCATTAGACGTGGAAATGAAAATATTACATATTAATTAATATTAATTTAAGAACATACTTCTACGTTCATAGGTACAATGTGATTCGCAGTTTTTAATTTGCTCCGATGACGGAATTTATTGCGGAATGTATGAGACAGGAATGGATAGTTAAATATCAATAACACGAAAGTATGAATTTTAACTGCCTGACGCACTGTACGTTTTTAAAATACTCATTACTAGTAAATCCGCCCTCGCTTCGCTTCGGGGAACCAGACCCTTCAAAAATCTCTATAAATTTTAAGAAATTTTGTTACTCCGATGTCTAATCTATATTACTGCAAAGTTTCATGAAAATCCGTTCAGTAGTTTTTGCGTGAAAGAGCAACAAACCCACACACACACACTCACTCACTCACAAATCCTTACAAACTTTCGCATTTATAATATTAGTAGGAAGGATAGGAAGTAGGATGGGTTCCACTCAATGTGTACGACAATTTCGAGCACTTATTATATCCCGTATGGTCTAGTGGCTAGGATACCTGGCTTTCACCCAGGAGGCTCGGGTTCGATTCCCGGTACGGGAATAATTTTTATTTTCACAAATGAAGTACCTGAGTACATATTACATTTTTGTAGTGCTTTTAGCTTAAATATAAAATTATTATTTTTGAATAATACATGAAAAACCATTGATTAACAGAACATTTATCTACTGGAGCTTAAATGATTGACAATGGTTGAGAATGGAACAAACCCCTCGCTTTTAAGATTATGTAGGTATGTACGTACATACATTTGAAAATGATTGCATTCATTGAATTTTACAAAAACTTTCGTGAACTTATTCGCTTCGTTGACATAAAAGCTGATGCTCGACGCTTTTACCGCGAAGAGGTACTTTTACCGACGTTCAAACAAACTCGAATGACTAGGTTATATACCTAAATATGACTGTGTATAATATACTTTCTGCGTTTCAATGCGTTCCTACGAGTTGGAACCGTTGGAAGTAATCGGAGCTGAGTTGAAGTGGTTAATATTCTTGTAAGAGGCTCAACAAAAACATTATCTACTTGTACTTGTATGTCCCCATTTAGGTACATAATGTAGCGCCATGACTGTTACTAGCAAGATTGCTGCAAGGTTTGGTCAATTATTTATTTATTTTTTAAACTCCGTAATCTATTCTAATCTATGAAATAAAGCTATTCTATTCTATTCTAATAATAATAATAATATAGTAATAATTTAATAGGTATAAAGCGGAAGAGTTTGTTTGTTCGTTTGAACGCGCTAATCCCAGGAACTATTGGTCCGATTTGAGATTTTTTTTTGTTTTGAATAGTCCTTAAAGTGAGGAGGGATATAGGCTATATCATCACGCTATGACCAAAAGAAGCGGAGCAACAAATTTCCCCAAGCGAAGTGAGGGCGTCTACTTAATAATTACTTATATGTTGCAAGACGACGTCTGCCGGGTCATCTAGTAATTAATACGAGAAAAGTAACAAAGAAATGCTAGCGCAAGCACCCAATTCGAAATGGCTGCTTCGATCGATCGTCCGGTAATGTCCGCTATAGGATTGGAGTACACTATGCAACGAACGAACAATGGAACAGGAAGAATGGATGGACTCTGAATATTTAACACCACTTTAACACTGAGCTGTAAGGTGTGAAATATTATGTAACTGTTCCGATAAATTATACAAACAGGTACTTACTTGGGCGTAACGTAACAGAAGCTAGCAGCAGCAAAACTAGGCTGTGAGCCTGTGAGTGTGACTGGACCAAGTGGGCAAGTAATAGTAGAACACTTCATGAGCGGCGCATAGTAGGTACTAGTATACGTATGTGTACGTTGTGACGAATTTCATTCCAGCTTTTCAACCAATCCCTCACAAGTATTATTACTAGATTTTTGTTTATGGTCAGTTTTTTACCTGTGCGTAACGCCGGTAGGATTGTTTTACATTCAAGGCTCAGATTAAACCAAAAGGATTCAAGGATAATTTTTCTTGAAGTGTTACTCGTTAGGGTGTTGCTTGCACCACATCCCGCTAATGCTCAAAGAGAAATTTTATTTCTAATACACTTTAATTAATGCCACAGGTTTGCCATATTGTAATCTGGTTGACGCTATATCCCGGTCAATTTTGTCGTTTACTTGTACGGTAGGTGAAGATTTGCATGAATGTCAAGGGCATCATTGTAATGAAATTGTGAAAAGTCGACATTTATCACATGTTCGCACAAAATATTAAATTCAAGGTCAAAGTAAAAAAAAAATGATTTTATTTTCATTTTTATTAGGTACCGTTACTTTTATGTTAATGTTGCTTGAGAAAAAATTGTAGATCACGAAGTTATGTATGTAAGAAAATCGTCTTAAGAATTTTTCATAAGATTATCCATTTCTGAGATAAATAAATTTTCACAAAAAATAATTTACTTCAAGTGGTGTCGTAAATTAACGTCGCCTAACGTCTGAGGAAATTTTCAGCTTTCTGGGAATTTCTTTGAAATAAATAAAAATTAAATTCCTTTCAATAAATTAGGTATTTGTAGGTATAAAATACAACACGATTGGTGTATGAAATTAGATTTCAAACTTAATAATGCTATCTACAAATGAATTTTAAATCAATACAGTTCAATTTGACAAGAAAATTATTTATCAATCAACTAACAACTTTATAAAACGGAAAAAATTCTATTGTTTCCTATCTATTCTCACCAACATCTACTTACACACATCACTCAAGTACTCTGTGGTATTATCGTTGGATATTTTAGGGAAATAACGAACCATAGACAATTGAGTATATTTTTATTGACCTATTAAAAGCATGATAGGATAGGTATATTATAGTAAGCGCCGCTGCCGTCGCTAGCGGATTGGTAAGGCTATTCCTCAATATCCGAAGCATCTTGTACCTACAGCCTGTGGTTCCTTTACTTTTGATTTAAATCAAGCAATGGTTTTATATTTTTCTTTTAAAATAATATTTTAATTTATACTTTCTGTGTCTGTTATCCGTAAACGTGAAAAGCTGCCACAGGTAAATTAAGTAATAAATTAATTTTACTATAATGTACCCACAAAATAAGGATAGTACAGAAGTTAAGCTCATGCTCAGAGTAATCATTACTCTGAGAGCTCATGTATTGTATCTCATTGGAGCTCATTGTATGTACCTCGATATAGGTTATGCATGTGTGCGTAAGCCTTAGGGTTAGCGACTCCGCAATGGTCTTGGATTGGATCTAGTTATTTAATTTATTGATATGGATTAAACGGGAAAATAAAAATAAAAGTGTATGATTAGAATCATTAAAATTTAATGTAATTTAGTAACCATTATTCATATTTGTATTATCATTGTAAACTAAGATCACGGGAGTCCTTAGATGACAAATTCAATAACACAGGTAAAATGAATTACCTGAGGTAATTCATTTGTAGTGATATAATTTTATCTGTAGTGATATAATTTTTATACGAAATGATAGTATGTACCTAGGTACTTACGTGTAATCGTTTTGATTGTACGTACTTGTGGAGAGAAGGAACTTGAAGAGATAGGATAGGTAGGTACTCTTAACACTTATTTGAATTTAATTGGATTCTATAATGTTTTTGTATCTCTATTAGGTACTTGAAACAAAATAATAATCCTATTATATAAATTAACACTCAAATAAATAATTTTACAAATTGTCCAACAATCCTTTCATTTAATATTTATCAAAAATCGAAGGTGAATATACACTTTAAACATACAAAGAACTTCCTGCGTCCTACATTGACTTGTGTTTAGTAATGAATCATTGAATTACAAGCAGATAAGGACTTATTGTATCTTTCTGTAGCAACTGGATGTCAAAAAAATTATAATGCGCAATTTAACGTCGAATAAAAACAACCACTAAGATAAATTATTATAATACTCCATTTCTTAGAAATAGTATCATAATTATTGTGTATTATAATTAATGTAATATTGCTGGAAATAACAACCGCGGTCCGAGTGGTCCGATATGGTCCGATTTTGGTGTATGTGAACCGTGTCTGTATGTGTCTGTTGTTTTTGGGCACTTTGTATAATATAAAGCTTAACATCTGTATTATCCATTGATCTATAAGGACATCTAATTTGTTTATATAATAGGTACCTATCTTTATTTTGTGACTGTACTCGGATTTTTAATTAAACGGAGTAAAATGATATTTCGAGTGTTGCCACTTTTTAACGAAATAAAAATATTGCTGGGGCAAAAATATCTCGAAAATCAACTTATTTAATTCAGTTAATTAAAAATCCGAGTTTAGTAATCCATCTAGCATCTATTGGGACGAAGTCTCAAATTCTAACATTTCTAATAAATCTTCTTGGGTCGATTTTGGTACGTTAACGCAATAAGATAAATCTATATCCTTATTTTTATTATGTATGTGAATATTTTCAAATTGTAATTCATTTTTATGTAATTTTATAACTTTATTCGTCTTCATCTCACTGTCCAATTCAATCGGTAGTTGCAGTTCAACAACTTTCTGCTTATGTATAGTTTTCTCAATCGATGCTAGAAGACAACTTATTTCATTTGTGTCAGCGCAGCAATTTTCATACTCTTCAAGAGAATTCTTTTTAATATCATATCGGTATATATTTTCCCCTAAACTTTTTAATATTAGAGGGTTCAAAGATGAGGGCGAGCTAAAAGTGCCATCTTTTTTCTGGAAACCTAATCTGAGCAGCACAGATATTTTGGTGTGGTATTCAGAAAACCATAAAATAAGTGTATTACACAACGTTTTGTAATCATCATCCGTAAATTTTTGGCGTAGTGTCTCAAATTTTTTCATAGCTTTTTCAATGATGCATCTCGAAAAATATTCTGGCAACAATTTTGCTATACTTCTCAAATGTCGCCGGCTGATGTCAAAAATATTTTGTGTGGTCATTACAGATAACTGCCACTTGTAGATCATGGTCATTATATCCCATAATTTGCTCATTGAATAGTCATCGAGTTTCATAATGGATGTGGTACAAATATCTTGAAGAAGTTGTCTGATCACGGAATGTGTGGCGACCGGCTGAGGTATAAATAACTCATCAAGAAGTTTAGGGTGCAGGAGCACACCAATTATATCTGTAAGCACTGTAATTTAAAATGAAAGTGGTTTAAGTTTATTACAAGTACATACTTAAATCTCTAATGAAATGATTTATTGATTAAACTAAGGACCTGCATGGTGTATGTATGTACAGAATTAAAAATCTTACCATGAAGGACTTATTATAAAGTTATATTTGTGTTCACTGATTAGTATAATGTACTATAAACATTTTCATTTTACATTACACAGGTACTCAGTTTACTAATAACAAAACATTTAAATTTCAAATACATCTTACCTCTTTCTGACTTGTCATTTGGTATATCTTGCGATTTTAATCTCTGATCTATGATATATACCATTTCACAGCCTAAATTAACAACAATAAAAGGTGTAGCGAAGTGCGACATTTTGAGAAAACTGAGACAGTACAGTCAGAAGTCACAATATGATCATAGACCAATGCTACGAGGGTGTCATTGCAAAACTCACTGCACAGGGTCAAATCAAGGATATCTCCCTAAAACTACTATCACTCCAAACTAACAATGAAAGGGTGTTATATGTTTATGAACTCTTGGAAAACTTGAATGCATTTCCAAGCATACTGAAGATTGAAAAAAGTGAAGATGTGTCTACATATTACCGTAACCAAGGCAACAAGTGTTACCAGGATACAAAAAATTATGAGGCTTGGCAATATTACAACTTATCAGTACTCCATGCCCCTATTGGATCTAACAGTTATTGTCTAGCAATATCAAACAGATCTGCAGTTTTCTTGTCACTAAAAAAGTATGAAGAATGTTTGTTGGATATTGAAACAGTCTTGAAACTGGAAAATCACATTACAGAAAACTTAAAAATAAAATTAGAGAAACGGAAAAATGAGTGTCTACAATCACACAGACTTAAAGCTAAAGTAATGCATGGAGGGCCGTTGGAATTAATAGAACTAAAAGGCTCAAAGAGTGTGAGGTACCCTAGCGCTAGTACAAAGCTTCAAGTTGTACACAGTGCAGAGATGGGCCGTCATGTCATTGCTAACGAGGATCTGAAAGTGGGAGAAGTGCTGGTGGAAGAAGAGCCTTATTTTACTCTGGTGTTGAAATCTCAAATGTTGTTTTGCTGCAGCCATTGCCTTGCTAGAAATTTGAATTTAATACCTTGCATTCATTGCTGTTTCGCTTTATACTGCAGTGGAGAATGCATGCAGAATGCTTGGAAAGAATATCATGCAGTTGAGTGTCCTCTGATGGCCACATTGATTGATATGGATTTCACTAAGTTGGAATTACTGGCTCTTAGGACTGTCATTAAGGCACGCAATGACCATGATACCTGTAGTAGTTTATTTCAAACAATTGAAGAAGCCGAGGCAAACATAAATACAGAATATCATGGCCATGTTAAGGTTAATAATGAATGGGTCTATGATTCCAAATATTACTCTTCTATACACACATTAGAGTCAAATGTTGATAAGAGATCTGTATCAGACATATTTCAAAAAGCAGTTACAGCAGGTGTATTTCTTAAATTTATGTCTGACAATTCAAATTTTCTGAGAGGTGAAACTGAAGAAGAGACTAATAAGATAAGGAAATGTGTAGCTGGAATGCTGCTGCACCATGTTATGACTAGTCCAACTAACATGCATGGGATTAGTTCAAATACGAAGGGAGAAGATGGCAATTTTGTTGAAGAAGTCAGTATTGCCAGTGCGCCTTACGCCTTCCACAGTCTACTGAACCACTCTTGTGCTCCAAATGTTGTAAGGTTTAGTTTGTTGGGTACTGGTATAATGAAACTGTTTGTTTTGAGACCTATTAAAAAGGGAATGCAGCTTTTTGATAATTATGGGTAAGTTACTTTTTCATCTCATCACTAAATTGTCCTATTGTTGGTATAATTCACAATATTATAATGATTGACTGCATACATGTTGATTTAGAGCCTTTTTTACAATATTTGCCTCCATACAGCAGTTATTTTTAAAGTTTGTTTGTGTAAGATGTATATAATGTATTCAGTTTAAATTGACTCGTTGCAGTCTATGTATCTCAGTTTAACTCCATTTAACCCTATATGACAGTACATAACAGAATCCAATTCTTTTTTTCAGGTCACATTATGCAATACAAGATCGTTCTTCTCGTCAAGCGTCTCTGAAGTTTCAATACAAATTTAACTGCCTATGCGAGGCCTGTGTCAACAACTGGCCTATGTATTTGACAATGAGAATGTCGCCTAAAATTACGACGCAAATAACAAAACTTAAGAAAAAAGTGTTGAGTGAAAGTGTTATAAATAATTTGCAGTTGGGGGACTTTAATACAGCTCGAAAAATATATCCTCAAGTGTGCTCGCTTTGTGAAAAGCTAGCGTCCTATGCACCTTGTATGGAGCTTTCTGATTGTGAGGAAGCTTTGAAACAGTGCTTGGTAATATTCCAAGGGGTAGTTCCATATGGCCACACTGAATTAATTAAGTGGAGTGTGAAGCCGCCTGAAGATTTAACTAAGGATTTAAAGTAGCAGAAAACTTCCAAAAATGTGTTAAGTAATAGTTTAACAGTACAGCATGTGAAATTTTTTGGTCCATGTATACCACATTCAACTTAGCTTACTTTATACCCAAGTTGCCAGGATATGAAACCATCACTCTCCACTAAAAACTAAATTTATTACCTGTGCTCACTGTTTAATTTAGCTTGTAAGCAAAACTTACTTATGGCATTTTAAATTTTCGACATCAATCTGTAATTACCTTAACAATGGAGGTAGAAAGGGTGGCATTTGTGTGGGGTACAATTTAATGAATTAAATATTTTATGTTAATAGCCGGTTGTTAATGTGTAAGTGGTCACTGTCACCCAAGGACTTTTGCAGCATCAAATTTATCCCCTATGTGTTGGCGGCCAAGAGAGAAGGGAAAGAAAGAAAAAAAATTTGAATATTAATGAGAATTGAGTTGCTACATCAGGAGACATCAGATTTGCCAAATGCGCGAACTATGCTCATTACAGAGAGATCTAGAGCAAAGTTTAAACATAATTATGGGAGACTCAAAAAAAATCCACATAACTGGGTCAAGTTATCCTAATGAAAAACAAAAATCGTGAGTACCCATTGCAATTAAGATATTTAATGGCCACAATGATGTAACTGTTAAATTATAAACTAATGCCAAAGTTTTTGGACTGGTCATCTCTAGAATCTCCATATTCTATCTATAATTACTTATTTAGAGTTTTTGCTACAAACGTCTTTATATAAAATGTTCCTATATTTGTGTTATTCAAATTTTTGTTTAGAATATTTAGTAAAAAACATGTATTAGTTCTGGAAATGTAGTTATATTGTTGGTATGCACAAAGATATAAATTTTTATAATCTAATAAGATAGTAAACAGCTTAAGCAGTGCTAAAGTAAAAATCCAAATTTTAATATGCTGCAGAAATATTTTCAATGTAATATTTGCAATTATCATAGTCTAAGTAAAAAAATTAATAGTTTCATTTCCATAAGAAACTAACTTTTAAATGATAAAATATCCTATGTTCCATTCCAAGTCAAGGTCAACCAAAAGTATTATTTTGAAGAATTTCATATCCACTTCCGTATCAGGAATTGTTGAGTCACACTGCTTTTTGCCTTTTTCGAGGGATTATTCTTCTAATAAATCCTATCCCATAACCTTTCCAGGATAAATAGGTTCAGAGGATATAGTGGAATAATTTATTAGAGACATTTATTTTCGCATTTATCATAATTATAAGAATGGTTAGTATACAAGCACTACAAGTCTGTTTTTTTTCGCTACGGACTAAATTGACACAATATGCAATTGTCAATTTTCGAAATAATGATACCAGCTTGTGTAGTGTTGTAATAATCGTAACTTTTTATTCTTAATACATAATTTTATTATTATTTGGCAATAGTCGAATCAGTCCAATGGTTTTTGAGTTATCTCGACTTTGAAGTCGGTTATTTTTTTGTGAAAAGTTATTATGGCACAAACTAATGTGGGTTCTTTTCAAACGCTTGTGACTGTGTATCAACCTAGTTAATACCTAAATATAATTTTGAGTCGTACATTTTAATGACGGCACCATACCAATATGCAATTACCAGTTAAGCAAATATAAAAATACCATAAGCAATTGTAATCCTACAGGAATATAGCAATGGATAATTAATAACTGTTCTTCAAAATTGTAATGTTATTAATAAATAAAAAAATCAAACGAATCATTCTGTTTCATAGATATGGAATGTTTACTAATTATATTATAGAACAAAAAGAAACTATTAAACTTTATTTTACATTATTGTATAAATTGTTATACAATACATAGTACAATTACAAGGTAAATCTAGATAGTGTATTCAAATATGTGGAGACTATCAGGTGATCTTTATATAAACGAGGAAAAATTCAAAACTATTAACACTTGTTCACATTGATTTTTTATTACTTTTGTTATTACTTGTGCATATTTTTACCATATAAATGTTACTTATTTATCTTTTTTTTGTAAAAAGGTTTTTTATTATCGCTGACATTAGTTTGGTACGCACAGTTTCACAGTATTTGTAATATAAATGTTTCTATTATAAAGAACGTTGAAAGATATATGCAGTAAAATAGGTATAAGAAATCATAATTTTTTGTATGTAATCATAGTGCTAATGCATTTTTCCTCTACCGTGCCTAAATAAGTATAACATAAAAACTGTATTTTATGTATGTATGTTGTGTAGTTATGAAAAATGATCGCATCGCTAAGAGAGGTGATCGATTAACGGAAGAATTTTAAAACGATTCATTACTATTAAATATTTCGGCAGTTAAATCATATTAATTCATCATCTTGGTTTTGCTGTGGAAAAGTATAATACATTATGCAAATCTATTTCGATTACGGACGTGTGCAGTTCGTTGGTACAAAGCGGGCAACTTTCCATTTTTTTTTCTTTTGTTCACTTTAACTGCCTACCCGTCTCCTCGAATTGTCTACATCTACCTAACCACTGTCAAACTTAGTATTTATTCTTGCCGTGAGATGGAGTTGTCGACGCGCCTTAAAACAGAACAATAATAGAAACTGAGGAGCAATCAGAACCATTATTTTCCTTTGCATTAGGTCCTCTGTTTCCTGTGTTCCTTATTTCATATTTTAGGGGGTATCTTAGGATTTCGAATGTTTTGAAATTCATACTTCATTTTAATGGTATCATACAACTTTTCAAAAAAATGGGACAGAGGTTGGATCTAATCAATTGCGTCCTTTGAATATTTGGCTTTACAAGGTTGTTTGTTTTTAGTAACTTCCGTAAATTGATCAGTTTTCTTAGGGATACTATATTTAAAGATGGCTTACGTAATGTGCTGGATTATATAAAGTATTTAATTAATATTAAAGTCCACGATAGTATACGATACTTGATGTTAATTAAAAATAAATAATCGTAGTTAGTCCATTTAATGTATTTTTATACTCTAACTAATACATTACGAGAAAAAATAAACCACCTTTGCGCATAAATGAATAATTAAATTATATCAAAATTTCTGCTCATTGTACTACTTTACCTTAGCTTTATCTTTGATACGATATATAAGTTATTCATTCATACGTTTTCAATTATTTAGATTTTTCGTTGATTTTGATTTTTTAATTTTTTTATTGATTTATTGTGTGAGAGATGTTTCGTAAGTTTTTTATCTACTCGAAGTTGATTGATGTTATTTTTCATAAAAGTATGGCGATATGTCTCGAATCGAAAATGTTTTATGTGCCATTCTTAAACAAGTGTTCATGAAAATAAAAACCAAGTGCCTATTCGATTTGTTTTATTGTAACAAAATTATGAATCATAAAGAGCAACACAATAAAATAATTAAAAAACAACAAAATTGTCATGAACTGTGAACATGACTAGGAATGAAAAATATAACAAATTGTTCGCTATTATATTATGTTACCAATTTATAAAAACAATAATATACTTAAAATAAAAAGCGTTGACAATGCAGAGTTTTGTATATATAATTGATTTGATTTATTGCTTGGTGGTAAGAACCTCTTTGCATTAATATTTATGTTTGTTTTTATTGAATCTGGAATCATCTCTACTTTGTCTTCGTTGAGAAGTACTATCCGGCTATCTTCAATAGGACTTACAGGGCTATGCTTTGATAAATAATCTAATACACACGTTACTTCATTAAAATTCAGAACAACTTTGGAAAGGCCTTCAAACATAGTATATCCATCACCATTGTTTGCGAGAAATCCGGACATAATAAGTTTATATTCATACTCATTTCTGATTTCTGTTAATACTGTGCAATTCGAACATATTGCTGAGGCTTTAACTACTCTGGAACCTGGAGGTTTCGCTAAATCGTAAGTGACATTCATGCCAGAGAATTGTAGAAATTGTCCAGGAGCGTCTATTATTCGCCACGACGCAACAGAATGCTCGAGAGCCTCCATCAAAATTGATCCATTCATAGTCACTATCATCAAAGTATCTGAAAACGGAATAACTGTCATCCAGTCTCCTCTAGTCAGTTCGAAGGGTTTGTTTGGTCTGTTTATTGATCCCCTTATTCTGCCACCTTGAGTAAGTGCTATATTTACGTCTGAATATTCATTATTGAAATTTTCTTTCGTGTAAGCGAGAATCGCGTCATTGATAAAATTACCTAAGTTACATTCCCTTAAGCGGCATTGTTCACCATCTAAAAATACTGACGAACTTCCAACTATTTCATTATTTATTCGGTCTATCTTAATGCGATATTTATCAACCATTTTTAATACTTCAGGATCGTTTGGAATATTATTGTTTAACAATACTGGATTACCTTCAAATTTCAATAATTCACCTTTGTCGTCAAATATTAATCTAAGCTTTCCCATGTATTTCGTGTAAGCGTAAGCTTGTACCACCGGCACTAATCTACCCGATGGCTGAATCACAACTGTAGGGTATGGGCCTTGGATGATTTCCGGGATTTCTTCCGTGGTGTCACTGTTCCACAGGAATGTATTTGAGTGCCCACCTATAACTAAATCGACTTCATCAACTTCTTTCGCTATTTCCAAATCTTTTAAAAATCCGGAATGTCCTAATGCTACGATAATATCTACCCCTTTTTTCTTTAATTTAAATACTTCTCGTCTCACAGATATTACTTCATCCTCATATTCTATGGGGTTTTTGGGTGCAAGATATTTGGTTTCAGGTGTCAAATATCCAATTACACCTATTTTTTTGTGTTCTTTTAATAGAACTATTGAATTATAAAAATTTGGTTCTTCTTTTAATTCTGGTACATCATTTAAAATTAAATTTGCTGCTAATACTGGTGATGTTAAATTTCGGATAAATGGTATGAGTCCATCCACGCCTTCGTCGAGTTCATGATTTCCGAGACACTGAAAGGAAAGAAAATGTTTTTTAAATTTAGTATTGTGAAATAAGTATTAACTTTATTAATATCCCACTGAATTTCGTTATAGTAACTTTAATATCAAGAAACACAATTTATATTGGATTTAAATTTACTAATTTCAGCATATTATGTACTCGTAATACTTATACACGATGAAAATATGTAAATGATTGCACTATGTCCAAGATTTGTGGAATACATTTAAATTAAGTAGGTGCTTAAAATACCTAATTATTTTGTACTCATATTGTGAGTAAAGGTGCTCCGTCACCGAGAGTTGGTATTCCCGTGTAATGTAACATTATAGATTCGACTTTGAGCATAACATTACAATACTACCTCCCTGACTAACGACCATTCGCGTGTAATGTAACATTTGTAAGATTTGAAATTGCGAGCATTCTTATAAAAAAGCGCATTGATGTTACAATTTGTGTCAAGATATTACACATTGTATCATTACAAGGTGAGTATTGTGCTTGGTTCTCCTCCTTCATTGATGTACTTAATGCACGAATCTGTAACGTTACATTACACGCGAATGCTCGCAGTGAAGGAGCGCCTTAATAGGTAAGTAGGTGGGTAGGTAATCTTTAATAAAATCAGAGTATAACCCCTAGCTAGGGGGACTAATTGTTGCTTTATAAAAATAATATATAAGAAACGCCATTACCTACGTATGTAAGTATAGATATTTTATTACGCCTATTACTGATTTTTTGCCTTAATACGAGCGTTTTAGATGTCTTAATATTTTTATTTATATATCTACTTAAATTTGATGTTACTAGAATTTATAATCTTTCTTGACCAAGTTTTCAGTTGCAGACTCTGTGTCAAGGCGAACGTGTCCACGATTCGACTGCGTGTCGATGTCGACACAGAACCTGAATTAATTGACTATTTTATCTAGAGATTAGGAAATGTGCCACAGATACGAGGGGGAACATGATCCACATATTTCATCTACTGGATTTAAGGTATGCTATAACGGTTTTGATAACTTTAGAACTACTGTCAAAATCTTTCTATTTATGATAAGTATTAGATATAACTTATATAAAATAAAAGTTCTTTGAATACCTATACAACTTAAGACATTAATCCGATATCGTACCTTACATTAGGCAGTTGCAAATTCATTGGTTACTTGGTATACCTACTTGGTACGTTGGTACCTACTCGTAGCTGGTTCCTACTACTTAATTTTATACTCATACAAACTTATCCCCGTTTTACTCATCTAGGGAATGAATTTTCGAATATTTTTAAAGTGCTCTCCACTATTAAGGAAACTTGTACAAAGCTAAGTATAGGTAGGTACCTATGCTTGCTGCAGGCTTTGCATTATCTGTCAGCCAGTAACAAGAACCTACTTAGAAATAATAGGTACTCATTAAATACATTACTCAGATTTATATCTCAGTTTCGAAAAGGTTCAAATGAAACAACTTGCAAAATATAAAACAAATTTATTTATTCTTAAACTATACTAGACTTATGTAATACTGAAGTACAAGAATCATAAATTAGCGTCTTATTACTGGTTTAAAGGAGTTTTGCATTATTATTTTACATACTTAAACATAAAAGTGAGATTATCATTAGTAGCAAACAGGGAGTCTTTAAAGTTGATGAATCTTTAGTATTATCATCTAATAATACTACCCTTCCCTCAACTTCAGGAAATACAGGACTGTGCTGTATAATGTAATGATGAGTACAAGAAAGCTCATTATAATCTAACACCCTAATGGGTAATCCCTTAAACATTGAATAACCATCACCGCCGTTTGACAAAAAGCTTATTGTTATAACATTATATGATTCATCCTTTTTAACTTCGCTGTACTCCGGTATAGAACAATTCCAACATCTAGCTTCAACCTTTGCTACTCTAGATCCTGATGGTCTTCTTAGATCGTATACTACTTTCAACCCGGAAACTTGCAGGAATTCACCAGGATAATCCAAAAGATTGTAATTTGAAACACCGTGCTCCAGCATTTGATATAAAACAGTACCATTCATTGTGATTATTACTAAATTTCCTGCAAATGGCATAACTCCTATCAAATCTCCTCGAGTTATATTCATCGGCATTCTAGCATGTGCGATTGATGATCTAATACCACCTCCTTGGATAACAGCGATAGGCGCGTCAGTCCAATGTTCACCTTTATATTCTGACGCATACCGGTAAACCATTGCGTCAGTTATTAGGTTCCCTAGATTGCATTCCTTGAACTGACAGTTAAGTCCGTCTAGAGCAACCGACGCGTTGCCTACAACTTCTTCTGTTATGTTCAGGATTTGGCTGCGATAACGTTCAACAATTTGCAATACTTCTGGATCTTGAGGTATACTTTTGTCTAAGAGTATAGGAACACCTTCGATTTTAATAATTTCACCTTCAGAGTCGAAGAACATATGCAATTTACCGAGATACTTTGTGTAAGCATAAGCTTGTACCACGGGAACTTGTCTTCCAGATGGTTGAGTAACGTAGGTGGGATATGAGCCCTGGATTACTTCTGCGTCAGGACTGGTGCCGTTCCAGAGGAATGTATTAGAATGTCCGCCAATTACTAGATCTAGGCCATCCACTTTTTTAGCTATTTCCAAATCTTTTATGAAGCCGGAGTGACCTAGTGCTATGATTATTTTAACATTTTCGTTCCTTAAATTTGCCACTTCTTTTTTTAAAGCTTCTGTTTCTTCTATGTACTCTACATCATTTTTTACAGCTAGTATTTTTGTGTCCGGAGTTAAATATCCAATGACACCGACCTTTATCCCCGATATGTTGAATATAACCGATTTTCGAAGGTTCGTTTCGATGTCCAATTCAGGAACTTTGCGTAGATCAAGATTCGCAGCTAAAACAGGACATTTGAGATGTTCTATAAAAGGCGTTACTCCGCTGACTCCGTTGTCAAACTCGTGATTTCCGAGAGACTGAAACAAATATATACAATGAAGTTTCCATAAGTGCATACCAAATAATAGCCGCAACCATATAGGTATTAAGTGTACAGGCAGTGGGTATTGTTAAACTAGGTATATCATCTAGTTGAAAATAATTATGTATTTTGTTACGGTTATAAAGTGAGGGCTGCGTATTACCTATAAGCTAAGCAATGGTGTAAGTTAGTGACTTGAACATAAAAATTGTCTTACTATTGTCTTACTTAAATATATACTATAAAATGTATGCTGTGTAGGTACCTACTTATGTTAAACATGTTTCTCGGTATTTGCATGCATTTTAATGATTGAATGTTGGGATGAGAAAGAAGTTAGTGGTACATCATAAGTTGATATATTCAGCACTTGTTTTCGACCATTAGCAGTGATCATCTATTTACAAGTCTAATTTAAATGCCTTTTGCTAACGATGGTGCTATACCTATTAGGTTTAGAATGCATTGTTTGCATTGTAATGTATAGGTAATGGGACAACTAAACTTTTGTTTGAGGTATTATACCTAATTGTTTTTATATTTGATTTGAGATTCAGATAATTTTAAACTCCTCGATATAACAACTGAATAAATTAATCAATTCAATAAATTTTATTTAGATAAAACAAAGTGAAATAGGATAAGTAGTATTAAATAATAACAAAAAGAAAAATACGTAGGTATGACGATTCTTAAAATAGATTAACATTTTTAAGGCTTTATAATAGTGACAAAATTAATTTATAATAGTTATAATAGGCCTAGCTGACTAGAACACAACAAGAAACTTTTATTGAACAATTTTATATTGCTGGATTAAAACTTAAAATCCACAATATTTTTATGATTTACGGAAATACATCAATGCAATATTCTTGTCTTGTTTGGAATTTTTTTAGTTTCATTAGTTAAAAGACTGAAAAATGCACGTCACCGTAACGTATAATAGGCACATTATTATTTCATTGGTGTTCATTTATTTATCATAATTAGGGGTACGTAAATTTCGCAAATAAAAAATCATGATTTCGCATTAAAAAAAACTCAAAATAGAAAATTTCGCATTTATTTCGCAAAAAAGAAAATGCAGTGTTAAAAACTCAATTAAAGGCTAGAATTGTTGTAATTCCTACATTTTCATCTTTCATTGTTTGCCTGCGATCAGTTACGACAATGTTGTAGATACTAAAGTACCTCTAGGCATCAACATTATTGACAGGGCAATTGAGACATTGAATAGCTGCTTTTGTAAATCCAGGGTAGCAAGATTTTGATGCAACTAAAACTTGCATTGTTACTTGTCTTTGTCTGTTTTGATCAGAGTTGTAATAATATAATTGTTAGCGCGTCTGATCAACATTTGAAAGCACGTAACGTAAAAAGGTGCGAAAGTGTTTAATTTTCAAATGTCGCTTTTATCGCAAATAAAATGCAGATTTCGCTTTTATCGCATCTATTTCGTAAAAACGAAATTAACGTACCCCTAATCATAATCCATTAACACTCAAAAGATGCCCATAGGCATTAAGTAAAGCTAATATTTTTATTATAGCCATTATTTAAAATTCTGATAACACTAATCAAATAATAATGGATTTTAAGATGGAGATTAACACTTAATATTAATACTACATATTTACATTGGGGACTAGCAGCATGCATAATGAAAATTATAGCTCCGATAACATTATCTACAATATTGTAGTCTCTTTATTAGATAAATGAACTACATGTTAGAAAGGATAGAAGGGAAAGTGCTAAACTAATAGCTGATAGCTTTGTGATAATTGCGGAATTTGCTAACTTATCAACATTGTAAATAGTAGAACGCCCTTCGATAGTAGAATGAATCGGGCTAAATTTTTGCACGTATTCTGTGGTGGAGTCTAGTTCACTGTAGCTTAATCTCTCTAAATATAGATTTTTTAACATAGAATAGCCATCACCCCCCGACGCCAAAAAGTTAGGGGCAATTATATTATAGTTAGCAGCTTTGTTGATAGGGGTATAAATAGGCATTTCACATATTCCACAGACAGCCTGCACTTTCTGTACTCTTTGTCCAGGGGGATATTTTAAATCATATTCGACTTTTAATCCTGATACTTGTAGAAATTGTCCAGATGAACGTATAACGCTGTAATGGGCTACAGAATGTTCCAACATTTTCCATATAATTGATCCATTTAATTGAATTTTCACGAGAAGTCCGTCAAATGGCATGACTGCAAATAGGTCTCCTTTTGTTATCTGTGCTGGTAAGTGGATATGTTTAACCGAAGCTCGGATTGCTCCTCCTTGTATAACAGCAATTGGTGCATCTGTCCAACCATGACCTTTGTACTCCGAGGCATATTTATTGACCATTGCGTCTGTGATTAGATTACCTAAATTACATTCTTTTATCCGACACGATTCTCCATCCAAAAATACAGAAGTGTTACCCACAACGGTTTCTGATATTTTTCGTGTGTCTGCTTCATATCTTTGTATTATAGTAAGAATATCAGGATCTTGCGGGATACTTTTGTCTAGAAGTATAGGGTTGCCTTCGTATCTCATAATATCTCCCTGTGAGTCAAATATCACATTTAATTTTCCTAAGTATTTCGTGTATGCATAAGCTTGTACAGCCAGTGCTATTTTACCATTTTTTTGTTTTATTACCGCTGGGTATACACCCTCAGGTTCTTCAATATCTGGAATAGTTCCATTCCAAAGGAAAGTATTTGTGTGACCTCCAATCACGAGATCTATATCTTGTACATGTTCTGCTATTTCTAAATCTTTTGTAAACCCTGAATGACCAAGCGCAATTAAAATATTAACTCCCAACTTTTTGAGTTGCTGCGCTTCGTCTCGTATTGCGTCCACTTCCTCTGTATATTCGACATTGTTTTTCTTTGCTAGTATTTTTGTTTCAGGTGTCAAATATCCAATTATGCCTATTTTAGTGCCATGTATTTGGAACACTACAGATTTAATTAAATTGTGTTCGGCTTGTAAAGCTGGTTCCTTGTCGAGTACGAGATTTGCAGCCAATACGGGGCAGGTTAGGCTTTCAATGAATGGTGTTAAACCTGACACCCCATTATCGAACTCGTGATTTCCCAGTGACTGAAACAAAAAGTCAAATATTTACTTTTCCTTACTTTTACTAATAATACACAACACAACACAACACAAGAAGAAGAAGAAGGAGAAACAAATAAGAAATATATACGATACGCAATAGGAAGAATATTAATATTAAAGTATTGTAAGTATTGTAGTAAGTATAATAAGCAACATGCAACAGAAGCTAACCATATAGAAAATTACTGTAAAATATATTGTTGGATCATAATAAAGACATAGATACAAAAACACGACAAACATGTAAAAATCTAAGATGCTTTTAGGGTTAGATAAAACACCTATACATCATTTTAATAGTACTTACTCTACTTTCTTTTAAAATTTAATTGTTACTTTATTAAGGTACTGAAATTACGAATAAAGCTGGATGTCCAATATTAATAGTTATACTTTATATTAACAAGTGTCAACCATATATTTTTTTTTTACATAAAGGGTATTAAAAGTCATTTAATTGTATCAAAGTGCAATTTTATATTAAAAAAAAATACTTATAACAATAATGTACTGATTAATGATAACATAAGAGAAAAGACGGAAAGCTTTAACATAAATGCTGAACCTGGTGCAGAGTCTGTATTTAATAAAACTACCCGACCAGACACTTCTGGGTACACAGGACTACGAATTTTAATATATTCGGACGTACAAGTTATTTCATCATAAACTAGATCTTCTCGAGGTAAATGTGTAAGCATTGTGTATCCAAACTGACCCCTAGATAATGCAGAGGGCATCAATATTTTATATTCTCTCCAATTATCTATGGAGAAAAATTCCGGTACAAAACAGGCCCAACAACGCACCATTGCACTAACAATTCTCGAACCTGGGTTCTTAGCTAAATCATATACAACTCTTATGCCAGAAAATTGAAGAAATTGCCCTGATGGATTGCTTAGTTTGTAGTCTGCCACAGAGTGTTCTAACATTTGTAGTAGTACGGTTCCGTTCATGGTGACTACTACTACATTGCTTTCTATAGGTAAAGCTGTTAGTAAATTATTCATAGTCACTGCCGCCGGTCGGTTTGAAGGCGAAATTGAAGCTGCAATGGCACCTCCTTGAATAACCGCGACTGGTGCATCAGTCCATCGTTCCCCTTGGTACCTAACGGCGTAGTAATACATAACTGAATCGGCTATCAGATTCCCGAGATTACATTCTTCTAACGAACAGGATTCTCCATCAAGTACAACCGCAGTATTACCTATTACGGAATAACTTATAGGTGAAATGTCATTCATTAACCGATTGACAATTTGAGATGTTTCTTGATCTTGGGCAATAGATGTATCAAGAATTAAACGAGTGTTTTGATAGTCGATAATATCACCGTTTAAATCAAACTGGACCTTAACTTTACCCAAATATTTATTGTACCCGTAAGATTGTATTATAGGTACACGTTTGCCAGATTTTTGAGTTGCGGTTACTTCATTTTCAGCCATAGAATATTTTTCTGTATCAGCACCATTCCAATAGTACGAATTTTTATGACCAGCTATAATTAAGTCAATGCCATCAACTCGACTCGCTATTTCAATATCTTTAGACAAGTCTGAGTGTCCTAGAGCTATGATAATTTTAACGCCTTGTGCCTGTAGTTTAGTTACTTCTTCTGTCAAGGCTATTATTTCGTCTATGTATTCAATATCGGCTGAATTGTCTAATGTGTTTTCATTGGGAGTAAGATAGCCTACTACACCTATTAATACGCCATTCACATCTTTCACCATAGATTTTCGAATTTTCTGTTCATAATCGTAATTGTGTACGATAATGTTACTGGCCAATATAGGAGCGTCCAAGTTTTGTAGAAACGGAGAAATCTTAGGTCCGTCGTCAAATTCGTTGTTGCCGAGAGACTGAAAACAAAAATATTTATGTAATTCACGTCTTAATAAAATATTAAGGAAGTGTTTTGACCAACAAAGAACAGTTATAATTAACATTGTACGTTAATTTATTTTAGTGCTAATTCTGCATACAGAATATGGTCATAACCATACGCACACACACAAAGTATCTACTTGTATAAAATTCATAATGAAAGAAATTTATTAGTTAGTAAGCTTCAATTGCGTATTAATATGAAAGCATTATGTTGAAAAGTTTAAAGAAATAAGTTAATAAGCCATAATATGTTGAATATTAGTAATATAGGGTCTTTCAACAAGAACTTTGTTTTTCAATTGCAACAAACACCGACAATATGACAAGGACTATTATGTTGTCCGAAAATAATATCACGAATTTTACGAAATGTAACTCTATCAGAATTAGTCATTTTCATAGTGGATTTTGATTATTTTAATGGGAATTTCGAGCGAAATTGAATTCATTGTATCAATAATTGTCAATGCATCTACTAAGAATACGTCGAAAAACTAAATGTCAAAACTATCATGTTATCGGTGTTTGATGCAATTGAAAAATAAAGTTCTTGTTGAAAGACCCTATATATCACTAAAATTACCGTCACCAAGCACACATAAAATTGTTTTTTTTTCAAGTTAACAGTGTTATTGGGGTCACCATCACCAAATAGGTACCCACTTCCCATTTATTGTAATAAACTGTTTTACAATATTAGGTAGTTAATACCTGTATAACAATTACCAAACACATAAAATGGATCCATAAATACTGAAAATGTTATTGTTATTCTGATTTGGTTAAAATGTTTTAAGGTGTCTCTATAGTTAGTAATCTGAGAGAATAACGCAATTTTTGTACGTAACGATTTAGACTTACCTTTTGAAGATGATTTTGTTTCTGTTTTTGATTCAAAGTGAAATTGATTCTGCATCCATTTTTGTTTCGAAGAGAATTTTTTTTTAAGTTTTAATTCTATCTCTTGTCTGTTTTGTGGTAGAGGTGTGGGTACTTAAGTTATGTTTAGACAAACAATTAACGAGCTTCTGATTGAGTAGAGAGTAACTAAATATGTACTTATTAAGTAGGTAGTTATTATTTATTGGAGTTATTCACTCCACATAATTAGTGTATCTAAGTAAACAGCCGACAATAAAGTAGTTGAACGATCTGATGGCGAATGGTCCCCCCAGCCCGTGGACACACATGAGCAACACCACAGATAACACCATTGTCGGCCAAGAAAGGAAGAAAAGGAAATAAAGAAAATAGGTACTTTTCTTGAAGCAAGAGGCGATACTCCGATTAGCGATACTCCGTTCGCGTTCGATATGAAATTTGTTTAAATGACAACCCACACAAATACCAGCTTTCCGCACTTGTCATTAAGTTTTTATATTGTAGGTATGTATCGACGGCGGGAATTTAAAATGTCCCAAGAAAAGTCCCTACAAGTCTAATCTTTGTTTTGGTGGGGAGTGGTAAGAGACGACATAGACATGGAGCGACGACAGTGTTCCTCTTACGATTTCATGTCTAGTTGCCGCCATGTTGAATTTCGATTTCTATCATGTCTTGAGAATCTCGCAAGATAAGAGCAGTCAAATCCTGTCCGTGCGTTTGGTCTCGAGGGCGTCACAAAGAAGCAAATGGACTGCTATACCTACACTTTACTACCCCTTCGTTACCCACTTGGTAACATAGTAAATTTATTAAATAAAGTTCCGTTTCAATCTCGACACGTTTATATTGTAGGCACTCATTTTGAATGGATCATTTGGCCGCGACCTCGTCAAACGTTGTATGAGTAGCCACTCACACACCAACATTATTGGGCACATTGTACACGTTCAAAAAGAGACGAATGATAGCGGGAATAAAGTTAAAACTTCACCGACATTGCTCTATGTAGTGTTGTACTGGTGTCATCGCTTATGTAACCCGCCGCAACAAGTTGTCTAGTATTGATTTTCCCCGGTATATAAGGGCTATGTGCGTCAGTGTAATATTAAATATAGCGCGCAACTCTGTCAACGGTAGAAAACGCGGCGCTTAAAATGAAGCTTTCATTTCATTCGATTTGATTTCCGCGGTTTATCTTTGTTACTCTAATTGAAATGGCTGGGATTTTGTGTACTATTGAGGGCTAGATTATTGGTATTGTTCTATATTTGCGTACATCAGTGATGCGTATAAGACAGCGTTGGTAATGAATGCTACAGAAGTATCTAATTTAAGTTTAAGATGGAACATTATAGGCCCCCCTAAAATTATATGTCAATTCCTGCTACTTATCGTCTTACGTATCAGTTAAGTAGGTTAGATTACTTTCTTCCTTTACTTTTCTTTTTATATCTTCTTTATTTAGAAATAATATGAATTCAAATAAGAGTGGTAGTCTGGTGGTTAAGAATTCGGCCTCCCACTCCGGCAGTGCGGGTTTGAATTCCAGGGCGTGCACCTCAGACTTTAAGGACGTACGTGCGTTAGCATTACTTATATTATGCCACTCGCTATAACGGCGAAAGAAAACATCGTGAGGAAACCTGCATGCCGTAGAGTTAGCAAAAGTACGTGAAGTCTGCCAATCCGCACTAGGCCAGCGTGGTGGACTATGGGTTAAACATTCTCATTCTAAGAAGAGACCCGTGACTTGTGAGCATTAATGAGTCAATAGTGAGCATTGATGAGTTCAGATTAAAATATGAGTAAACTAACGTTTCGAAACTTAAGGTACCTACTCTACAACCAGGATTTCGACCATTAAAGAATCATTGATTGTCTTAGACAATAGCTGCAATAGGCAGTCAACGAACCCGCGATAACGAGGTGCGAGGACGAAGTGCTATTAGTTGGTCGGATTAAATCCGCACTCCTGGGATCAAGATGCACGAAGCCATTTTCAATTAGGATCCGGAACTACCATCCGTAGCGCAACATAGTCCATGATAAAGTGTTCCGTGGAATAAGTCCGACCTTTAGCATTGAGGACCTGGATGCAAGGAGGTCCAAGACGTCCAAGAGAACGCAAGGAGGAGGTTGTTAATTATTTTAGGTAGGAAACGGTAGGTTCCTCCTGACATTGGGAATCTTATTGACGTGTAGTAATGAGAGTATTTGTAAAAGTAAACAACAGAATACAATACATGACAATTACCTACGACGCGCTACACGTCTTATCAGAGCAGTTGACTAGCCTTGGAAAATGTTTAGTGATACTTTCCTCAAACAAACGAGTCACGATAAATATAAAATATGCAGAAAGGTTACTATTTAACGTACCTACACTATCTGGTATGATACATTAGAGAAGGTAAACAATGAGAAATATGTGCTATAAGCTAGAATACGGTACATTATATAGGAGTGCGCCATAGAAGTTGAGGCCTTCTACCTACATTATAAATTTCAAAACCTAAAGTTTTCGGTGTCTGTTCCTATACCTATAGATACCTTTTGATAGATATATTTTGGAGATTTTATTTACTTACTTCAGTATCTATTGATATGTAAAAATCTATGATCTTAAATAGATCTCGCAGCGTTCTTAGTTTTATGAATATCAATAATGCTTTATGAAGTTGGTGATATTTCTGCTAAATGCCTAGGAAATATTAAATTTTAGGTGTACCATTTTTGTATAGGTAGTTAATTATACCATTATATTATACAACTAGCGAACCGCCCTCGCTTCGCTTCGGGACCCGTAAGTATCAGCCGCGTAGGTCTTGCTCCCGTAGGAATTTCGGGATAAGCTCCCGATCCCGCGGGATTTTCGGAAAGACAGCCTTGTTACTTTTATATTAATATGTTTGTTATGAAGCTATACCCATACTCGTCGAAGTTTTTCCCGCGTAAAATCGGATCCCGCGGGATTTCCGGGATAAAAAGTGTCCTGTGTTATTCTGGGTTATAAACTATCCGTGTACCAAATTTCATCCAAATCCATTCATCCGTTTTTTCGTGATTGAGGACCAAACATACAAATCTTCACATTTATAATATTAGTAGGATGCCACAGAATTCGCATTGTGCGAGTATTTTTGGCGCGCGAAAATGTTTAATGAATTTTTTCACAACTTCTACAGAGCAGTTGAGTGGAGGGAGTTTTTCCCGTGTAAATCTCGATCTCGCGGGAAGTCCGGAACAAAAAGTAGCCTATATACTGCTCCATAACCTTCTCTACCTTCCACTGAAAGTCCCATAAATATCTGAACCCGCGACCTATTTCCCGAATATGAGTTTTTCCCGCGTGAATAAGGATTCCACGGAATTCCGGGATAAAATTATCCTGTATATTGCTCCAAAACTGCCTCTATCTCCCAGTGAAAGTCCTATAAAAATGAAACTCGCACCTTCGCGCATAGTAGTTTTTCCAGCGTGAATCCTGATTCCGCTGGAATTCCAGGATAATAAGTGGCCTATGTTTTGCTCCAGAACCTTCTCTATCTCTCAGTGAAAGTCTCACAAAAATCTAAGCCCGCAACAAAAATGACAAAACTTAAGTCAACTCGAATAAACACTGCACCTCTAATTGTACCAACTTTATCCCCATTTTTGCATCCTTTGCTGGCTATTTTTTAAATACTGATTTTACATTGAAAATTACTTATTTCACTGTAATAATTTTTAAACATGGGGTTAAAATCATTTTCAGTTTAGTCAGAAAGTTAGGTACCTTAAAAATTTACAAATTCCCGCATTCTTTTGTGTTTTTTTTCTTTTCCTTACAAAATATGGAAAAACTGAGAAACACGTATTCTATTAATTTAAGTGATAACCCTTTGTTGCAAATTTGAAGTAAATCGGACGACGTTATAAAAAAATTCCATACAAACTTTAGTCACCTATCCCTAGGGAACCTAAATATTATTCGAAAAAAAAGTAGCCTATAATAGACACCAGTATATAGGTAATAACTTTACCAAGTTTCAATGAAATCCATCCAGTGGTTTAAGCGTGATGATCGGTCAGACAGACAGACAGACAGACAGACAGACAGACAGACAGACAGACAGACAGACAGACAGACAGACAGACAATAAATAAAAAAAATATAATTTTGAGTTCTATCTCGATATGTAAGTGCCCCTTAGTCGAAATTTCAAAAAAATATTCAATGTACAGAACACGTGCTCCTACAGTTTTATTATAGTATAGATTATACCATCAATTAAATCTCAAAACCAATTAGGTGTAAACAATACATTCAGTAATGAGTCCTTTTAAAACCGAGTTATATTCAGTTACTTAAAATTCAGTTTACTTATAATTCTGCAATTCCTTGATAGTTTAAGCCGGAAAATAGCTTTTGAAACAATGCTTTTTTCTCTTATTATCCTACAAATAAAGAATCGACTCTCGAATGGTACGCTATCAGACTACTCTTGTAACACTTCAAGGAATTTCAATCTAATTGGAATTCTCTCTTTTATCGACTAGTCTTATTTTTTACTTTTTGATTTTTTTTTATATTATTGTAAAATTCACATTGATTGGCTAGCCAACAAAGTAAATTGAATGTTTCTCTACATTGAATCTTAATATACAAAAATTTTGCGTTACTGGTGATTGACTTACAGTTACAGACAACTTACAGCCGAAACTACTTAACGGAAGAAGCTGAAATTCGGCATGTATGTATGTAGGGGAGCACTAAGAGAGGATTTTTGGAAATTCCACACCGAAGTGGGTGAAATAGGGGGGTGAAGTTTAAACGAATTCCACGCGGGCAAAGCCTGCTGCCGGAAGCTAGTATTTTCTATAGATACAAAATAAAACACGGCTTGCTAATCTTGCTTCATGTAGGTAGGTACCTACTCGTATATTGCCACACAGTAGGTAGCATAGCATCACGGGTTAAAATGTCACGCTCAGTCCCAACCACTTCTGTTTCAGCAGACGCGATGAACAGCATGAACTTAAATCCAACTAAAGGGTGTCCCAAAATTCACGCAAGAAGTAATTTTGATAGAAAACACAGGTTTATCGTTAAACATTGTAATTTTTTTATTGTTTTATATAGTAGTATACCTATACAGCATAGGGAAATTACACGACCAGGAAATGAGTGATGCAGTGCAAAATAGTGCTCAACAATAAAAATGCGTTGTTCTTTTGTGTAGCGCTCCATTTTTAATAACCCTGAACTGTCAGCTGTCACGATGTATATTTTTTTTGGTTGGCAACACTGCACCGCACAAATGGCGCAAAATTCAAATCTTGCGTGAATTTTGGGACACCCGATAGTTGGGTTATTATAAAGGAATATTAAAAATTTTAATGATATTAGGTAAGACTTTGAATAAGTAGCTACCCTTTAAAAGTTGCCCTGAATATTTTGTTAAAAATGTTGAAAATTTAGATTAGGACCTAGATATGCCTATGCCCATATAATTATGATTAATTATTACAGTTCTTTTAGATAACTTATACTCATGCTAGGTGTTCAATCCTTGTAAGAGCGTGATGTGACTGATCCGTAATAACAACGTCTCTTTCTAATCTACTTAAATTGTAAGTAGTAGTGCCTGCAAGCCGAATAGGCATACAATTTTCAGCGACTGTTTTAAGTTTAATACCTACCTACTTTAATACTTTAATACTAATAATAGATCTGTAGCTGGTCGCTGTCTGTACTTAGAAAATAGGTAGGTATATGAGATTTTTTACTGGGGGTATTTGTTAACGCAAGAGAACCTAAAATAATGATTTTTTTAAATTCTGTTTAATTAAGCAAATTAATAAGGAGGCATTTCAAATAAGACTGATTTTGCACTTTAAAGATTATTTTATTATGTGTTTATACATACATATTTTTATTATAGTTAATTCCTTTCACTCTCGTTAATGTATACTCGTTAATATCGTTAAGTTATACTTAGAACAGCAATTCAAGATATCCGTCCGGCGTGTTTCAATTTTTACTTTAAGACTTTTTCTGATAACTGTACTTTTATGCAATATTTACTTTTATTTGACGTTATCTGTCAAATCGGAATTCGGGGTCTAGTGGGACGGGTGAGAACGGGAATGGGAGCCAACGGGAAAAACCCATATTCACGCTTAAGAGCAATATTTCCGTATTAAAATGTAAAAGCGGAAAAATCCCAACGAACGTTTTTCCGGCAAGTAGCGCCTCATTCGACTTAGTTAGAAAACCAACGGTAATCGCTGTCGGCAGCGAAGCTTAATGGGCTCACCATTCAATGTGGATTCATCTAATTAGTTCCGAGAGTCAATATCACATTCGTTTTAAAGCCGATTCGAAAATTTCGAAATCCAACAGCCGGTAACGTCAGGAGATTGTGAATTGATCCAAACTGACTACTCGTAATCAGTCGGAGTGCATGTCTGTTTCATACTTCACATCGTAAAAAGACGAGTATAACCCGAATTGATTGTGCTTTTTTCACTTTAAATTTTCGCTTTTGTATCCAACATTTTCGGTGTAATTATGGGAAGTTTGTTCGCAGTTATTAGCATGGGTAGCTGGTTGCTCGATACTTGAATTGGTAACCGCTGCCAGCAAATTCAAACATAGAATTACAATCCTAATTAAGTTCACAGTCAATTACTTCTACGTTAACATTCTTCAGGTCCAGAAAGATATTGAAGAGAATAAATAATAATATTATTTCGATTATTATTTTTCTAAGCGTTCTTTCTAGTATCTCATACACCACGTTCTATAATCCGTTTGTTTTGTGCGATGTTCGTGAAGTACATAATCAGTTACTTAGCCCACAAATGTTTCCCGTGCAGCGTGCACGTCGTCAACAACAACATGAGCCGAGCGTCAATACTGTCAATTATTGTTGTGGTTTACTTCCCAAGACGTTGCAAGAACTCAAGCTCTGTTCACATCAAATGAGTGTTAATTGGCTTCAACCCATTAATGGTCTTCTACTGTGAACGGGTCCGTTCTCATCATTTTGAGGAGACGTAGAGCATATAGGTATGTAATAGCTCCAGTAGGAATTGATGAATGAGTGGTATTCTGACCATGGCATAACGACTGATTTTTAACCAATGGCGAACCGATGCTGTGATGGCTTTAAATAGCTTTCAAATTAGGGAAAGCTCAAGAAATATTTGCCACTGGTGGTACCCAATATTGAACGCCCAAATATTGTGCTCCATATTCAAACCTGTTTCTTATTTGGCTCAATTACCTACATAATTTTAAACGTATCTTGTAAATACGTAAATAAGTTTCGCTCGCGTCAATGCTGTCAATTGTGTTTAAATATAAGAATTAGCTCACGCTCTATTCACATGATTTGGTACTGTCGTTGAAATATCTTATAATTATAGCCTATTTAACGCGTCCAGTCATAACAATATAGTCTGTTCCTCTCACTCTCAGTATTTTCTATGCAGACAACCAATATGCATCCTATATAAGACAATGTGCAAATATAAAAGACGTTGCAATACTTTGGGCTCTAAAATCTAAGTGTGGCGGTTGGATTTATTTAATTTTTATTTTATTTATTGAATTAAATTTTAGCTTGCCGATGTTAAAATTTTATGAATAAATACATTTTATAGAATTGCAACTTTATCCTTTTTTCATTTTAAACAGGAACCTTCGTTGTTCAACACTTCTCTACATAAAAGTTACGCACAAAACAAGTGTTTTCAAAACCATTTATAAAAACTTCCAGTTCTATGAAAATTTAATTCTGTGTTATGAAATCAAAATAATTTTATTTGTAAACGTCAGCAGACACGTTAATTTTATTAGTGAGTTTCACGAATGCATGCTTCAAAATATAAAAACGGTAGAAATGTTTAACTATTTTAATTTTTTTTTGGTAATATATGTAAAAAAAAGTTAAGCATGCATTTAAACATTTAAAACCAATCTCTGTTGCACCATGCGATCAAGATAAGTGTCTTTCTCAGCCTAAAATGTTACTTACCGATTTAAATGTAGTCGTCCTCTATCTAATGCTAACCACTAGCCCATTTTTCTTTTTATCACTTTTCTCCTGTACGAAAGGTTGCCTGGAAGAGATCGCTGCTTAGCGATGAAGCCGCCTTTTTGTATAAGTACATGTTTGGATATTAATTTCTTTGTCTACCTACCTACCTATCTACATTACTCGTATAAACCTATAATTTGTACATTGCGGTTCATAAAAAACAGGTAAGGCAACCGCATCGCCATTAAAACGAGTGCGTGCATGAGTTTAAAATTTACTTTTGTTAGAACTTATAAGCTGTTTAGACGTTTTATAAACGTATAAGACGCATTACGAATGCGCCAAATGCCCAGAAAGGTCAGCGAAATGCCTGTACACGTGTGGGTACGCGGTTTTCAGCAACAAAAAGCTAGGTTACGCGGGATTTATATGATGCAGATATTCATAAATCAATCTGCGGTGCCCGGAGACGCAGCTAAAATGCGTGAAGTTTCGGCAGGCGGCAATATAGTGGAATTTTTGTGACGCAATTTTAACAAAAATAACGATTATAGTAGGTCCTTGCGACTATGTTTTACTAATTTACTAGAAAACATTTATAAAGACATCTAACATCTAAGTTAGAATGAATGTAGTGAAAGAATAGTTCTAAACCTACACTTTACTTTTTCGTATTTGTTTATCATATTACAAACCTACACAAAATCGTAAGAACTGAAAAAAAACAGCCTAAATATAGAATTAATTAGATTTTTAAGTAGATCTACTTTATTTACAAAACATTTTACTCAACATCCCACTCTCGTAGGTACTTCAACAAGACACCCACTTTACGATTAAAGGATTATCCCACGCACTAACCTCTATCACGAATATTACGATTGAAAAAAACGTGTGCGTCTTGGGACGCCCGACAGAATTGATAACATAAATTAATCTAAGTTGAACTACATTGAAATTGTTTAACTTGAGAAAAGCTTAAGTGAATATTGTACTTAAATGCGTCTGTCAGAAATACGGCTAGCGCCGGCCGGTGTGGGTTGGAGTGAGAGAGGCCTGTCTTCCGCTGCCATATCCGTGTAAGAAAGGAACGCCAGACAGACAGCTGCCGTTACGCGTTACGTTACGAAGCGGTTTACCCTCTCATTAGAAGTGATAACTTCGAAACATTGTCGCACGTTTATATCAGTAAGACGTAAGTACAACGTTTGTGCATAGGTCCTTAGACGGTATCAACGTTTAACTGCGTTGATTGGAACTGCCAGGTGCGATTACCAGACCATAGTTCGATGCGTCATGCGTCGAGTGCGGCTCACGTTACATACGCGGTATGTTACTGTGAGTACCTAGTCAGAGTAACCGAACGCGAATTAGAGACGAGTGGTTGCATTTGCTACGTCAATTTTTAACCGACTTCAAAAAAGAAGGAGGTTCTCAATTCGACCGTAATTTTATGTAGATACGTTCAGCGATTATTTCGTCGTTTATGGACCGATTTTGATAATTCTTTTTTTGTTGTAAAGTAGATATGCGCAGTGGGGTGGGGTCCCCTGATAAGGACACCAGGATCTGATGATGGCATCTCAGAGAAATCGAGGGGAACTTTCGAAAATTGTATGGACAACTAGTGTGTTTGTTCATGTTATCATAAGTAAGTACATTAAAGCGCTACCATTTCATGAAGATCTGGAGTCGATCTGATGAAGCCGAAAGACAGTTGAGGGAACTCCTCAACGATTTACTGCAGTTATCTAGTGTTTGGGCTTTATTAATTTGTAGTGACGAGAACTTTACACTTACATGTTGAATTGAGCGCCATCTGGTGAGTAGTTTTTGAGTTATCTCTACTTATCAAGATTGAAGTCGGTTATTTTTTTTGTAAAAAGCAATTATTACTGGAACGATATTTCGTTTGCGTTAAAATGAAGCTACCAGGTAGGTATAGGTATCTAATGCGGTGAAGTTGATTATGTAACACTTTTTGTTGCAAACAACTTCAAACGAACTATGTAATGAAAAGATGAATGATGATGATACTATGAAACGGTAGAATTATACTGTCAATTATGTAAAAAAGTAAACGTGTAAAATTTTTTGTACATACTATATTATGTATTTAATATGTATTAATTTTATTCAAAGGTTTAATTCTGAATTATTAACTTTCCTAAAGTGGTATATTAATTTTATTGTAAAAGTATAGATATTAAACTAATATCACAATGTTACAGATAAATAAATAGGTACATTCCTAAGTATTTAAATGGGTGTAATATTCATACGAGGTATGTAACATGTTTACAGTGTAAATATAGTTTACAATAACACAAAAATACGAGTAGGTATAATAAGTAAATTGATTCTCCAAGCCGCAGAACGTGACTGACTGACACAAAAGCACCAGACTGTCTCAAGTGACGTAAAAACAAAACAATATATTTGCCATAAAATTAACATAAACGAACAACAAAGTCATCGCTAATGTCATTAGGTGTAACCATGAAAGTATAGGTATAAAATTTTTGTAATTTTGATTCAACGCACAATTTAAAACGTATTTTTACATAGACCGTAGGCTTACATTTAATTATGTGTTAAAAAAAATACATAAGTATTTAAAATAGGCAGTGAAACGTGCCTAGTAGGTAGTTTGATAATTTCTTGCGAAAGAACTTTCTAATGCTACTTAAATTTTTGTTGGCCATTTACCACCAAATCGGCCTTCCCGTTCGTTTTTACCACTACTTTACTATCTTTAGACAACTTCTTTGCTTCAAACTTTGAGCCTCAAGAAAACTACACCTAGCGACATCTAGCGACGAAACAAGACACGAACGCTCCAACCTTACAACTTACAACCGAACGCACAAGTCTCGTATAGCTCTACTTACAACGGCATCTGGTTGCAAGGCGTTGAGGAACTCAGCGGCGACCTTCCACTTGTAGATGGTGAACCAGGCGGTGCCGGTGTACGTGTCGCCGGCGTTCAGGTACAGCACGGGGGGCCCCTGGCCTGAGGCCGCCGCCGCGCGGGCCTCCTTCACCCTGGAACGTTACAAAATGGTTCGTAAGTTTCTATCCTCATACTCACGAGAGTTGTATTTGAATTGATTTCAAAAGAATACTAAGAAACTTTTTATACACTTCGACAAGTACAGATAATACAAAAACAACTCGCCAGATGTTCAAATTAACATGGGACGACACAAGCCCCAGCTTTTGAATAAAAAAGAATCACAAAAAATCAGAACACTCAGTAAAAGTTATTAAGTAACCATAAAATAAATACACATTATTAAGGGTTACTCAAAAACAACCCACCAGATGTGGCTGAAAGTATGAACGAACAGCCTTAGGTTTTTCCCTGTACAAAGTTATGAGTTATAGATCAATTAATTTGCTTTTAGGACCTTGTGATAACGCTTCAATAGTGTCTCGATTGAATAGATTGACACAACATTTTATATACGGAATAATAAATAAACAATAATAAACGCTAACACACTCATACCCCCGCAGTAGGTTACTAGGTACCTGTGTCGCGGGTGGCATGGACTACACATATTTTAACACATTACAATAACACCCATGACCCGAGTACAAATATTTATCTGCCACATAAATATGTGCCCCGGCCGGGAATCGAACCCGGGACCCCTCGCGTCGCAGGCAGGGTCGCTACCAACTAGGCTACAGGGTCGTCAAAGTGTGGAAGGAATGTGCCAAAAATGTGTCAAACTATTTAATTTCGTGTACGGAATGTGTTAAACTCTTCAATCGAGACGTCAGTGAGGCATTTGTAAAGTAGCAGAATCAGGGCCCAGGTTCTTTCCCCTATCAGGCACGTTAATTGAGCTACCGTAAAGGTCCGGCAAACAGGTTGAGTTTGTTAATTTATATACCGGGTATAATCTAGATGTATCGGCTTAGAGCAATTTAATGAGGTTACTAATTTGAGCTTAGACCGGCATGAGAACTAAACGATCTCTTAAATATTCAGTTTGTTTTCTTATTTTAAAATCACCCTTACTTCGCTTTGGGGATCACTAGCACTAGCAACACAATATAGTACCTGCTACAATGTGATGATGCTACTCCAAGCTTAGTCAACGATAGTAAAAATATTGCTAACGTACTGTTACGTGTCAGGAGTATGGGGTTCGAGAAAATGCCAAAATGTACCACAAAGACTTTATTGTACTCGTAGACACACAAATTACACGATGTACACAGTACACACTAAAACACTCTGCACGTAGGTACTGGTAAACACACTCGTCGAACACTGTATCGCCCGTAGAAATCACTTCACTTCGCACTGGTATCGCTCGTAGGTATCGCTGGTATCTTCCTGGTTCCGCTTCCGAAACTAGAATGTCCGCGGTTGAACGATCGCCCCTTTTTATACCACTCACGCACCATTCACGACAATCGAGAATATTCCCGCGAAGTCCGGACCCGCGTCGAAATAAAGTTCGAGAACGTTCCTTGCAACCGACTTTCACCCGTATGACTATTGCCGTAATGGTCGAAGCGTCGTGCGTCCTTTTGAGAGAGCCGCGCTCCTATTGTTTCTATTGTTGCGCGACATGTTTATGACCCCTATTGTTTATTGTTTTCGGCGTAGCGAAGTCGATGCGCCAGGGTTGTCACATTGCCCCCCTCTTAGTCATGCTCGTCCCGAGCATTATTCGATCCATGAAATGGTGCCAATCTGTCCACGTGCACGATCTTCGGCTTTCTTCTGTCCCCCTGTCTGATCCGGTAGGTCACGTCGTTAATCCTCGTGACAACTGTGTAAGGGCCTTCCCATCGTGCTTGTAGCTTCGGAGACTTCCCTTTCTTCCGCAGTGGATTGTGCAACCATACAGAATCTCCCTCCTTGAAACCATGTTTCCGAGCATCGCGATCGTACCGGGTTTTCATCTTTTCGCTGGTCTTCAAACATTGCTCCCTTACAAGATCATGTGTCTCGTCCAATTGTTCCCGTAAGTCCGCGATGTAGTCAACGGTTGGTTTCGGGGCATCTGGCGGTGTTCCGGTAAGCAAATCCAACGGCAGACGCATTTCTCTTCCGAAGTTAACTTTAGCCGGTGTAAATCCCGTAGACTCGTGTATGGCAGACCGATATGACATCAGGAACAGAGGAATGTACCGATCCCAGTCTCGCTGATGTTCCTCGACGACCTTGGCCAAGTGATTTTCCAACGTTTGGTTGAATCTCTCCACCATGCCGTCAGATTGAGGATGCGCCGGTGTGGTACGTGTCTTATTTATTCCCAAAAGTTCACACATCTCCTGGAATAACGTCGACTCGAAGTTCCTGCCTTGGTCGCTGTGTAACTCCAATGGTACACCAAAGCGGCATACTACCTCCTGGACAAGTTTCTTGGCCACGGTCTTCGCCTCTTGGTTCGGAGTTGCAAACGCTTCCGGCCATTTGCTGAAGTAGTCTTGAACCACGATAATGAATCTATTCCCGTCTTCAGACTGAGGGAATGGCCCAGCAACGTCTATGGCGATTCTTTCCCACGGGGCTCCGACGTTGTACAGCTGTAGTTTCCCTTTGGATCTAGTGCGGGGCCCTTTTACTGAAGCGCACACTGTACACTTTCTGCACCAATCTTCAACGTCCTCTCGACACCGCACCCAATAAAAGCGTTCTCGTATCTTTACGAGGGTCTTCTTGATGCCGAGGTGCCCGCCGGAAGTGCCATCGTGTACGAGCTTCAGCAAATTAGCCACTTTACTCCTGGGGATAACCATTTGCAGGGTTCTCTCCTTTCCGTTGAGTGATTCCCAGCTCCGGTAAAGCACGCCATTCTCTAATACAAGGCTGTCCCACTGAGCCCAGTATGCCTTAGTCGTCGCGCTTGATGCTGACACTTCACTCCACAGGGGCCTCTGTCCTTTGGCTTTCCATTCCATGATCAGGCTGAGGTCTTTGTCTTCCTTCTGAGCTTGGCTTACTTGCTCCGTTCCCCAAGACTCGTCTAGGTCCTGCATCCTTATCACCCTGACCTCTTCTTTAGCCTCATGCTTGATGCAATGTCGACATTCGTCGGAGCATGGGCGTCGTGACAGGGCGTCGGCATTCGAATGAGCTCTTCCGTTACGATGCTCTATTACGAAGTTGAACTCTTGAAGCTGTTCGATCCACCTTGCAACCTGGCCTTCCGGGTTCTTGAATTGCAGAAGCCATCTCAGAGCGGCGTGGTCCGTCCTTATTGTGAACTCGCGTCCCAGCAAATACTTGTTGAAGTGCTGAAGGGTCTTCACCACAGCCAGTAATTCTCGCCGAGTCACACAATAATTCCTTTCCGGTTTCGAAAGAGTCTTGCTAAAGTACGCAATGACCACCTGCTGGCCGTCCTGTTCTTGTGATAACACCCCTCCGATGCCAGTATTGCTAGCGTCCGTGTCTACTGTGAATCTCCCTTCTCTTCTGGGGTAGCCAAGAATCGGAGCCGAGCACAGACGTTCCTTCAAGCGAACAAACGCATCTTCGCAATCGGAATCCCAACTGAAGATTCTCTTGTCCTCCGTGAGACGATGTAACGGCTTGGCTATCTCGGAGAAGTTCTTCACAAACCGACGGTAATAGGCGCATAGTCCCAAGAACGCTCTTACATCGGTCTTGTTCTTTGGGGTCGGCCATTCTTGAACAGCTCTTATCTTATCTGGATCAGTGCGAACACCTTCGTCCGATATGATGTGTCCCAAGAATGATACTTCCTTCTTGAAGAAGTCACATTTCTTCGGATTGAGCTTTAGGTTGGACTCACGGAATCGTCTGAATACCTTCTCTAGGTTTCGCTTGTGTTCCACAAAGCTTCGTCCCATGACTATGACGTCATCGAGGTAAACCAGACAAGCGTCCCCCAAAAGTCCAACTAACACTCGCTCCATGAGACGCTCAAAAGTGGCAGGAGCGTTACATAGCCCAAAAGGCATTACGCGAAACTGCCACAAGCCATTTCCGGTTCCGGTGGTAAAGGCAGTCTTCTCCTTGTCTTCTGGCCGTACTTCTACCTGCCAGTAACCACTCTTCAGGTCGACCGTCGAAAACCACTTCATGCCACCAAGCATATCCAACGTGTCGTCAATCCGGGGCAGAGGGTAGCTGTCCTTCTTGGTAACGGTGTTAAGCATCCTGTAGTCAACACAGAATCTAGTACTGCCATCCTTCTTCTTCACGAGTACCACAGGTGAACACCAAGGGCTAGTTGACGGCTCGATCACCTTGCTGCGCACCATGTCCTCGATCATTTCTGCAACTTCGTGTTCCTTTGCCAATGGTACTCGTCTCGGTCTTTGCTTGATCGGTGAAGTATTGCCAGTATCTATTGGGTGAGTGACAAGATTTGTTCTTCCAAGGTCGCTATCTCCTCTGGTAAAGATGTCCTTGTAGTCCATCAACAACTTTGCTGCCTGAGTATATTCTGCAGAGCTCAAATTCCTCCTGGTCGCCTCCAGCAAAGATGTCATGTGATCCGTTGATCCAGGTTTGTCCGAGTATTCTTGGACCTTCCTCAAGCTATCCACGGCTTCACATCGGCCGATAACCGTATCCTTCGCAAGATGTATCGGCGTGCTACTAAGATTGATGACCTTTAACTTAGCGTCACGTTTGGTCATGAGCAGTGTCCTTGCCGTGATCCAACTGGGGTGATCTCCATAGTCTTCCACTACGACACATCGATCCATCTGTATCTTTTCGGGAAACCTAACCTTGACCAAGGTTTCCGATCTGGGTGCTAGCTTCACTGTCCTCAAACAGTACACTGCTCCTGAACATGAACCGTCCAAGAAGACTTCTTGATCCTTGAAGCTCAACACTCCTCTGGCTATATCAACTATACAGTGATGTGTCCGTAGAAAGTCCAGTCCGATAATGCAGTCGTCAGTTATATTCGCCACTAAAACAGACTGCGTGTAAATGTCACTTCCGAGTTTCAGTCTTGCTTCCGTAACTCCTAGGACGGTCACTGGCTGGCCTGTCGCTGTCTGCAGATTGCATGATGGTCGTCCGTTTTCCCACATGATAGTCCGCTTGAGTAGTTCCGGTCGAACGATGGATTTCGATGCTCCCGTGTCAATCGTAAAGCGACAGGGTATGCCATTTATTTCTCCAGTAGTTACGAGGCTGTTCCCGTCACAAGCTTGTGATACTAATACAGTAGGGGCTCGACGAAGTCCAGCCAGTGCCCGCCCCGCGGCGCTGGCGCCTCTTAGTTTAACGGCTCCTGGGTGTCGACTTGGGTGGCCGTCGACACCGATTTCGGTTGCTTCCGAGTCCGGCAGTTAATCCTTATATGGCCTCGTTCACCGCATCCGTAGCAGATAGGCCCGGTACGAGGTTGAATCGCTGCTACGACTTCGCGCACCTTGCAACTCTTGTAGTCACTTCGTACCGCTTCTACTTCAAGGGCATGCGCTAAAGCTGCTTCCAGTGTTGCGTGATGCCCCAAGCGCACCGTTGCTCTCACTTCGGGATCCCGTATACCGCTGACGAAGGCCTCTAACACTTTGTCTTCGACGGGTGTGGAACTCGACGCATAGGCTCGGCGTACGAGGCGCTCGATCTCCGTAGCCCATTGTTGCAGTCCTTCGCTCGACCTCTGTGACCGGTCTTTGAGCTGCGCGCGATATACATGCTCAAGGTGCTTCTCCCCGTATCGAGCTTCCAATGCCTTAAATAGCGACTCCAAGGTGCGTCGCTCGGCGGGCAGGTTCTCAAGGACCAGCAGTGCCTCCCCTCGAAGAGCTAAGGTAAGTGCTGCCAACGAGTGCTCGTCTTCCCAGCCATTCCCATTTGCAACTACCTCGAACTGGTGCCTGAACGCTGTCCACGAGGTCGTGCCGTCGAAACTTGGGACCTTAAATTTCGGGGCCCCAGGACATGGGCTGGTTGCTGCCGTGCCCAAAACCTTCATTTTCTGCAGCTTCTTGTCCAAATCCACGAGCCTAGTTTCGTGGGAGTTGAGTAACGCGTCATGGGTTTTGAGGGCTTGGTCGTGCTCGGATGTTCGCACCTTGACCAATTCCAGGTCCTCCTTCACGACGTTCAAATCTCCCTGGAAACCATCCAGCTTTGCATCGATTGTCCCCAGGCCGGCCTCCATGGTTTTGCGCTGGCTTTCCAGTTTACTTTCCAGGCTCTCCATTGCTTCGCGCTGGCTCCGCTGTATGGCTTCGCGCTGGCTCTCCATTGCTTCGCGCTGGCTCCGCTGTATGGATTCCATCGCTTCGCGCTGGCTCTGTTGTAAGGCGGCTAATAGGGAGGCCATATCCAATACACTCGGTGTCGGCGCTGTTGCAGCTGATGTAGTCGAAGTTTCAGCGATGGTCTCCGTTTCCGTGCGGTCACGCCTGGGCGATTCCATTCGCGCGGCATCCAATGCCGTCTGCCGTCGCGTTCGAATCCCGTCTTCACTTTGCGGTACTACAGGCATTCCGCTTCTGTCACCAATTGTTACGTGTCAGGAGTATGGGGTTCGAGAAAATGCCAAAATGTACCACAAAGACTTTATTGTACTCGTAGACACACAAATTACACGATGTACACAGTACACACTAAAACACTCTGCACGTAGGTACTGGTAAACACACTCGTCGAACACTGTATCGCCCGTAGAAATCACTTCACTTCGCACTGGTATCGCTCGTAGGTATCGCTGGTATCTTCCTGGTTCCGCTTCCGAAACTAGAATGTCCGCGGTTGAACGATCGCCCCTTTTTATACCACTCACGCACCATTCACGACAATCGAGAATATTCCCGCGAAGTCCGGACCCGCGTCGAAATAAAGTTCGAGAACGTTCCTTGCAACCGACTTTCACCCGTATGACTATTGCCGTAATGGTCGAAGCGTCGTGCGTCCTTTTGAGAGAGCCGCGCTCCTATTGTTTCTATTGTTGCGCGACATGTTTATGACCCCTATTGTTTATTGTTTTCGGCGTAGCGAAGTCGATGCGCCAGGGTTGTCACAGTACTCTACCATCCTTAAATATCCCTACCAAATGTTTTAGAAAATGTATTCTATGAAAATACATTCATCAGTTTTCAGTTTTTATTATACATATGGATTGAAGAGAGTCCTAGTACAGTTTACGTGTTTATTTAAACGTAAACCAGTTTTACCTACCTTACCTTTCGTCTAATAATCAAGGCATTTAATTTAACCACTGGAGTCTTGAAAGGCCAATTGGTACCTAAGTTAAGCCATTGTGCCTGTGTCTCAAAGTATAAAGTTAAGTTAAATTCTCAAAGACCTGATATCAGCTCTAAATCCATTTCATCGACTTGTTTGTTGGAAAGTTACTTGTCGACTTGTTTGTGAATTCCAATCGATATTAGAAATGTCTCGACGAAGTTTGATAGTTATACGCGCAACTGAAGTTGGTATCACAAACTGAATTTTATAAACTTTTTGGTATTTTTCCTAACAAGCTGTTTTTGTTCTCGTTTGAACTACGAATATCTGACGAAATACTATATGAAAAACTGTCGTTGTTACAGTTATGTACATAGTTACCTTATTGAAGCTTCAATTTGTTAGAATAGAATGTGCGGTAGAGTCTAGAAGTTTACGTACGCTACATATCATTTTTACCGTATAATATTTTTATATTGTATCCCGATTTGAAAGTTGGCCACCATCTTACTCCTCCTCCTCCTAGAACGAGGCTCGTTACTAACATTTACTAATTTTAATGTTAAAAAAAACTTATAGAATCACTAATAGTACCTACTTAGGAACTAACAAACAACGTTCTAATATCGTCTGTTAACTGGACTAACTACTCTAGTCCCTAAATAAAGTCTTGATCTTTGTCGGCCAACTCACAGTAGGTACACAGGTAGTAGGTAGGTAATTTTAATTACCCGTGTGAACTTCTAGGCTCTACCACCCATTCTATCCTTACAAATTGAAGCTTCAATAAGGTAAGTACATAAATCAAAGAGATAATTTTAATTACATTTTTATCGAGTTTGTGTGTGTATTTTTATTTGTGTTTCTTTATATTCCAATATTTTTCTCAGTCTGATGTCATCCTTCTCAAACGGTGTCACTCCGGGCGAAACGTCCCCCTCTCTAGCTACGCCACTGTATCTTAATTCTATAAATAATCTTCAACACCTGGGTTCTATAATTTGTTTTGACCTGGTGTTCTCAGCACGGAAGCCTCATTTATTTCCCCATCAGCGGTCAGCCTTTCAGCTGCCACCACCGCCCGTGTATTTAATCTCGGCCGGTCCCTCATGAATGACAAGCTAATGGGATGTGAGCGCTAAGGATAAATTAATACCAGATACCTAGTTCAGAGTTATTTAATTTTCTCGAAGGTAAGATAGAATCATATTGACACTGACAACGATAAGCTTTTGAAAATAAGTAGGTACTTAAATGATTTTTTAAAGATTAAAATAAGTTTGCAATCCTTGTATAATAACCCGTGTTTGTAACTATGTTCGTGTTCTCTCAGTATTATTATTACTTCTCTCACGCTACGGACGTTAAATTTTGCGATTTGTTAAGTTCCAATGACAATTTTAAGACAATAAGCCTAGGATTGGCTCCAGACAAGGTTAACAGCACTGTGTTTGACATTTATAATCAATTCTTAGTGAATTAATTATAAAAAAATAGTTTTTAATCTATTAACTTTTGGAAATATCAATATAAATCATAACTACATATATATAGATACTAATCATATTACAGATTATAAGTAGGTAAGTGTACTGCGGTCATGATTCATCATAATTCCTCTGTACCAAATATCACTATTTAAAAATATCCACTTCTGTTGATTGAGACCCCATTTGTCTACGGCCCTGAAAATCTAAAGCAAAGAGCAGATTATTGAAACTATTCCGAGACCTGGAGGTGCAGTAACTATAAAGCTAGTATTGTCTAAAGATTAGGGGTACATGTAAGCTTTCGCATCGTGACGCCCAGTGGCCATTCCTGGTGTTTATAATTGGGGTGGCTCCAGCTTTTGTTATATAGGGTGTAGTGTTAAGTGCGCATAACCGGAAAACCATTTCTTCAGACAGACAATCTAACAAACTTGCAGTCTTTCATTAAGGAACCTACTTTGAAATCGCAAATAATTGCTTTTTACAAAAAAAATAACCGACATCAATCTTGATAAGTAGAGATCAGTAAATCGTTGAGGAGTTCCCTCGACTGTCTTTCGGCTTCATCAGATCGACTCCAGATCTTCATGAAATAGTAGCGCTTTAATGTACTTATGGTAACATGAACAAACACACTAGTTGTCCATACAATTTTCAAAAGTTCCCCTCGATTTCCCTGAGATGCCATCATCAGATCCTGGTGTCCTAATCACCGGACTCCACTGCGGATATCTACTTTAGAATAAAAAAAGAATTATCAAAATCGGTCTATAAACGACGAAATAATCGCTGAACGTACATAAAAAAAGCATATATACGGTCGAATTGAGAACCTCCTTCTTTTTTGAATTCGGTTAAAAAGAAATTTCATACAATTTGACATTTTTATTTTTGTATGAAATAGCTGATGTTTTTTCGCGATTTTAGGGTTGGTCCCATAGTGAAAGTCCATTTTCCACTATCAAACGGCAAACGATCTCGTCGTGAAAGGTCTTTCTAAAAGTTCTTGTATCACAGATTTTATTGAATCACTCATAATTTCATGTCATTTCATTATAAACTAATTACCTACTAAATAAAAAGTAAATTAAATCAATAGAAAGATAGAAACCGTAATCACAAATCTACACTATCACGAAAAACATGCGAAAACTCGTTAGGTAATGCGCCATTCCCAGCGCCAGACCCGCGTTTCAAACTCGAGTGATACCACAGTATAATTTTACTATGGTGATACTAAGCGATCGAAGAGGCGCGGGCGGCCGCGGGCCAACGACTTTGTATGGACTATGCATGCGCTAGCAGAAGCGCATGCCTCGGCCGCGCTCGGCGCCGACCGAACGCGAAGACAACCGCCGCGAGTCGCGTTCGTGATAGAAGACCGCAGCGCTCGTAAAATGTAATTATTGTACTTAGGTCTAAATAATTAGGTTGTAAATATATGATTTTTTACATTTTATTTAATGCTTAAAAATTATGGTATGGCGGCGCCATACGCGCCAACTTAGAGAAATCGCCACTGGTGACGCCTCGCTTGGGAGTTCATCTTCTGCACTGCTATCTATCGTATTTGGCGCTCGGGTAGTTTAAATTCAACGCTATAACGCACACAATACGGATTTATGGAAATCTCTGCAATTTAGTTTCAAGTTTGTGTTTCGTTTTAATAGTTTTGGACCAGTGAAATACTGAGTAATGTTAGTTCTTCAACAATAAGTAAGTCTGTGACGGAGTTTAAGGTAGCTGTAGCCTTGTTCGAACTACTAGTGCAGTAATATGAAGAGGTTATGATTTGGTGTTTTACATTGTCACATAGACTCTGTTATCCTCATGGAACATGGACATGGAATTCGTTTAGGTAAATGGCAGCTCAGACAAATGCCAGCTTTCTGCTCCTATGATTAAGGTTCATTCTGAATTAATGACGTGAAATTTAAAATGTCTTAAGTAAATTTTACTGACAAACAAAACTGAACCTTGAGCACACGTAATAAAGTTTTTAACGGAGAATAGCAAGGCGACTTAAGCCTACTTACACAGTGGCAACTCTAGGGAATCCCCCGTAGCACTTGCCAGCCTCCCTATCAGCGGTGGTGCAGGCGCCGCTGAGCTGCGAGGTCTGCTCGAAGCGCGCGTGCATGTCGTTGTTGTGCAGGATGAGCAGCTCGAAGGTACTGCCAGGAGACTTCACCACACTGCTGGACGACAGCGCGATGAGCGCTAGCACCGCTGATAGCTGGGAGAGACCCTGGAAGACGGAGTTTATGTTAGTTTTAACCGATTTAAAAACAAGGTTAGAAATTCGATTGTATTCTTTTAAGTGTTACATCTTGACTTTTTAACCGACTGTAAAAAGATTCTCAATTCAATAAGAGGGGTTTTATGACTCTCAATTGCATGTGTGTCTGTCTGTGTCTGTGGTAACGTAGCTTCTGTATGAATAAACCGATTTGAGTACGGTTTTTTTAAGCGAAAGCATTGTGCATCGCGGTGGTTTTACGCTATTTTGTTAGAAATTGGTGTAGCAGTTTGAAGAATAGATATCTGTTTTTTTAGCATAAAATTGATCTGTGTGTGATCTCATAACTTTGTACTGGGTGTACCGATTTTGATAATTCTTTTTTTATTCGAAAGGTGGTACTTATTGTCTGGTCCCATATAAAGAGCGACACCTGATAAGTACCTAATTTTTGAGTTATCTCTTCTTATCGCTTGATGTCGGTTATATTTAGTTAAAAGTTGAATTATTTTCTCGATAAAGCCTGAAAATGAGTAGGCGGGTCACCCGATGTGTGACGCATGAACGTAGAAAGTCTCTATTCACTTTCAAATATTTATAAACATTTCTTCTCGACAATCATTGAAATGGAAGCTGTAATAGTAAATTTAAAATATTTTTCTGTAAAGAGGTAAATTGGTTCCAGCATTTAAGTTTATAAAAACGTATCGTGCTAGCGAAAGCTCATTACAGCCTGTCAAACTCACTCGCAATGAGCTTAATAAACGGAGCTATTTCTGGGAAAAACGTGAAATTTAATCTCGATTCTGGATGAAAATTCCGTTTCGTCAGATCATTTCAACCATCATTTTTGCTATTTGAGACAATAAAATTGATTCGTTACATTGAATGCTTTGAACTGAAGTAGGGTTTCAATTTCAACTAATACGGTAATCATAATTTATTATCACATATAGTATAATTCCACGATAACTATAGTTTGCGCGCTTTTTCAATAGAAATAGTTTTCAAACTTTTCAAATACAAAAAGGTACGTACCTAACTTTTGTTGATTTATTTATTTACATTTTATATAATAAGTACCTCCCCTCCAAAGTGAGTGGTGCAAAAGGTGAATTTAATGCTAAAGCATTCTCTTTCAGTCAATCTTTGGTTAAAGTTAAACCGCAGGCGAGTGAATAAAATAATGAATAAAAGATGACTGATAAAAGTAACATTATAGTAATCTCTCTGTATCGTTATAAAATCGGTTGTCGCATTGCCGTGCTATAACTTTTATCGTCTATAGAAAAGTACTTAATTTACATAAATTAATACCGACGACAGACTTGAGGACGTATCACGTTCACCTGAGAAAATTCAAGCAAAGTATTTTCCATTAAAAGTCAGCCAGTGACAAAGGAATGCAATATCTTTGCTGGGAGACAGTACACAAACACATGCACTGGTCACTGGATCGAGTTGCGATACGATTGTGCAGTGGACGACTTCTTCGTAAATGTACAATACTTGTAACTAATCGAAGTTAATGACGAATTGGTGCATCCAAACGTGTTAATTTAACATAAACATATTATATTGACATACACACACGCACATAGGTAGAAAAACACAAAGTGAACACACATACGAAGTTATTATTTTGTATTGGTTTAAAGCAATCTTTTTGTCATAATTATGTAAACTATTTTTTTATTAGAAATTACTAATTAAATTATATTAATTACTCCCTAGTTGCTATTTTCATGATCTGATCTTGCCGGATCTGATGTTGAAATCCCCTGGAAATTGAGGGGAATCCTCCAATTTTATAGGCAGGTACGTACCTAAGTGTTTTACATATTTTATTTTGTTACTTATGGATATTGAAGTTATTTATGTACAAAATATTTATTAAACAGTTTATATCCAAATTTCTCATGACTTCATAACTACACATAGGGTACTTCGTGTTGTATTGTACTGGATAATGTACTCGTATCAACGTGAGAGCGTTTACAACAAGTAATAGTATAGTTAACGATCGCTGAATGTCCGCTGCTCCGATTATCCAATAGATTCTGTCTATTCATACTGTTTAGATTAGTTTATTTCAATTAGCTTCCGACAAGCTAGCGATAAATTTATGGTCATTCTTGAGTGAAGAGATACTGAAGACACGAACTGTTTTATGTAATAGCGTAATACTTATATATAATAATTATGTTTTCTTATATCTACTTTCGTTATCGTATGGTGTTGCCTGGAAGAAATCGCTACGTAGCGATAAGGCCGCCTATGGTTTTGTGATTTTTGCTGTATTATTATTATTTTGTTTTATATTCCCGGTGTAAAAATAATAAAGAGTTTATCTTTCTATCTATCTATCGTACCTACAAAAGAAGTGGCCGAAAAAATCTTTAAATAAATAACTTTTTACAAAAATTTAACCTATTTAATAATCAATAATTGTAGATTTTTTTGAAGTTGGATAAAAAGGGGTACATTTTGGGTTTAATTCTTTTGAAATTTTTATTTGATGTTTTTATGGTGCATTTTATTTCAGATAATATTTTATTAGACATCAGTATAAGTAGTTAGCATTAGTTATCATGGTTATAAGATATATATTTAAGGTATGATAATTTTGCTTTCCAGCAATTTTATTCTTGCGGGAAACTGATAAATTATAGTTCACGTTAAAAAGAACAAATAATTGGAAATTCGATTGAGTTGATGTCGATGTTGGTTGAATTGATGGGTCTCCAATATCATACCCGAGGTCACGAAGACCAATGAAGTATTTGATCGACACTAGTACATATTTATTTGCCTGGCTAGCCGGCTCTTTTGTCGGCCGTTGACGTACAAAACCATGCTATTACTAGCTACTACACGTACAGTTATATTCTAAACAGGACGGAAAAAATAAAAGCTACAAATACACGAACCAAATTCATATTGCCGCCAAATATGTTTGCTTTTATTCTCAAAAAGCCCTGTCATCGATTTCATGTGCAATCCGGTCAGTGAGTTCTCACAACGGTCTTAACGACAGACGAATGAATCAAACAACGAAATTCAGTGTAACGGTAAATAAAACACCAAAGTCAGTTTTCCGAATTCGAAAAATCTGGAATTTTCTACCGTGCGCAAAGTAAAAACAATAATCGTATCAACGTTGCAGTGATATGAGTATCTGGTTTGAACTGAAACGGAACGAAATATTTGTTCGGAGTTGGGAATATAGGATCGGAGATCTGCCTGCATAACCATACCAAATTTGAAGGAGATTTGTTTGATAAATGCAGCACAACCATTGCACTTGAAATCTCAATATTCCAAAGGCAAATTGTAGGGATATTCGTAACGTAAACCGTAATCTCCAATAGCACATCTCCAGCGCACTAGAATTTTCCTGGAAACGTGAGCGACCTTAAGCCTCTATTTACTGAACGTAATTTCAAAGTTTCACTCAGCTTAATCTTCTTACTTATGTGCAATAAATGGACTGCTCTTTATCCCAGAGTGATTTTCAGGTTTATTTAAAAATGGTTATGAAACAACTTGGACTGAATATTTGCGTTGCAGAATTTTAAATCTTGGATCGTTTTTATCTTAATCTTATCAAATATGTTATTTTGAGGTTTGGTTATTCCATTGATCCTTCTTTCTAAGGCTTCCATCCGAACACACCCTGAGCAGGCAACTGCCTGCTCAGGGTGTGTTCGGGAATCAGTTCCTTAGTTATGTTCGAAAATTGTTAGACGTGATTCGTTAAACTGATATAAATTGGTTTGTTTATGTACCGATTGAAATAAAATAAACACTTACTAGGCGGTTAACAGCGCACCTAAATTGGTTAAGCCATTTCTGAGATTAGCGCGAACATCATCACGGACAAACAGAAAACAAACAATTTTTTTTTTAATTTTTTGGGGTATGATATCTTATTGAAGACACCCTGCGATATTTTTTCTTATAATACTTACATATATATCTTCCATGTACAATAATCAGCCGGTTACAGATTTATTATATGACATAGATTTTGGCGAAAATTGTCGTTTCCTACTTCGAACTCCCAGAAGCTTTGGGTTTGCTCAATTCAAGGTATACCTACCCTCATTAGCGAAGCAATGACACCAGGTCTTTCTTTTTGAAAAAAAAAACTGGCCTCTTCTGGATAAAACTGGTCTTAACTGGAGTGTTTTTAATCAGAATGCCAGTAATTCCTTGGTGTACGGAATGTCATTTTATCATGAATCTCTTCTACGTGTAAAAATGGACATAGTTTTCTTGGCTCAATATAATAGTAAGTTACTTTATGATTAGCATTTTATATCCAAAGTTTGAATCAAAATGTCTAAAGTAAATGTCTAAAGTTTGCTAAAGAAATGTTCGATCGAACTTTATTAAATTAAAAATCATGCTTCAATATAAGATTAAGCTATAAAATCTTCCGTATTCATGTCAGGTATAAGATTCACTGTGAAATTGTGAGTTGAATTTACCGGTTGAAATAAAATTCACCTCGAGTTTTACGTGTAATAGACCGTTTTTCTGGGTAGGTAAGTCTCTTAACTGAGAGGGCGAAATCTGAAGCCCGCCAATTACTTGGTATTAGCGATTTCCATTACGTAATTGCTACCGTTGTTATGGCTTTCAATTTCTCTTTTCCATGTGATTCTGAATAAGTTGAATGAATAAATATGATGAAGAAGAATGATGAAGAATGATGAGTCTGATGAAGAAATATGACCTTACAAAAGACGTTTACATTACATTACACCCTAATATTTTTAGCTTTGATGATTCTGATTATTAATCTATTATTATTCGGCACTCCAGCTCGTTTTTGACGTACCTAAGTCTGTAAGTATAGTAAACCCAACTTAAGACTGAAACGAAAGAGGCGCTGTCGGACGCATTTGACATTCATTTGACCAATCATTGCACACTAGTAACTGACACATGAATGAACACAACGTACTTATGAATGACTTTTCCTTAGTTCCAATTTTTGCCATTTCAGAGATAAGTTGGGCGGACTGTACTGGATACTATAGGAGTGATGATGATCATTAGACGTCATGCGTCATCGCTATTTAACATTAGATGAGATTGCTTAGCAACGTGTAAAAAAAATCATGTATAGTAAACCCAACTTAAGACTGAAACGAAAGAGGCGCTGTCGGACGCATTTGACATTCATTTGACCAATCATTGCACACTAGTAACTGACAGATGAATGAACACAACGTACTTATGAATGACTTTTCGTTAGTTCCAATTTTTGCCATTTCAGAGTTAAGTTGGACTGTATCTTCGTTCCAAATTTTTGTTCTCAGAATAAGGCTTTCATGACAAATTTTGGATTAAATTCTTATGTAGCAAAAAGAGCTCAATAATTTCGAACAAAAAATCTGACGTTATTAAATCATTGAAAAACTCTAGTCCCGTCATCAATGGTAATCAAATGGGAAGCCATCGGGTGTCCATAAATCCGACAGGCAACGACGTTTCCCCTGCAATGGACGCCGGAGGACAAAGCGCCGACGGCATTCCCGTTGAAAGGCAAAATTACAACCACAGCACAATTGAAAGGATAGGATCACAATTTACCACTATGTAAGCTAACTGAATTTGCCAAAATGTGGTTACATGTCATGGTCTTAAAATTATGTGCGAAAACAGGGGCAGTATTTCTATTATTATTTTAGCCGTGGTTATTAATATCATCTCTCTTGTCTGTCTTAAAGATTTGTAAAATAAAAATGATGTGCGCACTAAAATACTGATACCGAATCCAGAAAGATTGAATACAGAGTAAAGAATACCGAAAAATACTAACTCGTATTAGCCCGTTCTCGGTCTTATCGTCGAATAATTTTTGGAGAATTTTTGGGGAATATCGCCGAATAGATAATACGGGTGTAAAAAAGTAAAAAGTTGGCGTGGCATGCACGTTTGCAATTTAAATCGATTAAAAAAATAACCTACTGTTATAGTTATACTACGCACAAAATAATCGACAACACGATAATTACGCCATTCGGTGTACTTTGAGCAGTACAAAAAGTGGACGTTCATTGAACTCCGAGTTTGGAGCAGGCAGGTGATTGCCAAGGGATACCTTCACGTGCCGCCCTTACCTGCCTTTCTCGGAACTTCATTAGATATTTTGTATCGCTGTAAAAGAATCATACCAGTGGCCCTCAAATTTCATTTCGGTTCAGTTATTTTTATGAATAAAGGCATACGACAAAAGACACACCGACCGACACACAAAAATTTTAAAGGATCACCATATTTTTCGTCATGATATATTTTGACGTTGATAACATAAGAAGGGTCTTGATAGAAGGTGCATAAAGGTACGTTTCTTATTCGAAAGTTTTTGGTGTGATTAATAATAGTATTCGAATATATCACATTTACATTTAAAAAAATAACATGACAATAAAATGCAAGGTAGTAAATGTGAACATTGCCGGATTACACCTAAATAGTCCAGTACTAAACCACGAATTGTCATTTGAGAAACACTAATAGAGATAATTTAAAAAGGGAACTTCAAAGTGCTTCTATTGTAGTACTCGTCAGGTTAGGCCGTCCAAACTTCAAAGGGCAAGTTTAAATTGGTTAGTGATATGCGTGACCGGATTCAATGGGTTTGATCACGGGACACTTTTTACTTTACGATGGTTTTGATTAAGTTTTCGGGGCACTTAGGATTTTGGGGAACATTATAGTTTTCGATTACCCAAGTTATCACATGCCTGATATTCTGATGAAACTTTGTAATAATTTGATTTTCGTTGAAATCCTTCGTCGCTTCAACTACCTAGCTGATATTGGTTTATTAAATAATATCTAGTGTTGCCTACTGTTATTGGCAGGTCAAAATTTGTATAGTTATATAAAAATATGTAAAGGCGATTGACCAAAATAGTTAATTTGTATTCGGGAGAAAAATCGAATGAAACAATATTGTTTAAAAATATCCCAGGGAGTCACGACTCGGGTCTCCTCTCACAGTGAAAATGAGCTAATAATACTATAAACTCACCACGCTGACCAAGTTAGCCTACCAAGTCACCAGATTAGCCAACTTCACTCCCCTTTGAGATCATTATTTTATGAGAACACTCAGATGCGCGGATTTCCTTTTCCTTCACAAATCAAGCGGTAATAAACTCACATGCGCATAAATTAAAACCTTACTAGTTCATCTTATTTCATTGCAAAAAAGGAAACATTACAATAACTCGCAATTTTACTTCATTATAATTAGCCACGTCTAAATCACTTCATGGCGTGCCTAACGAGAATTTATATTACCTACATTATAATAAAGGAGCCACGTATAATTAGTAACATACATTTATATGCTTCGCTTCGTTAAAGTTAGATACTGCTCACGCTTCGCTTCGTGGAATCTGTGCCTTTGTCACTCAGAACAACTGAATGACGCGTTTAGTTACTTGGCGAGAAGAGGCAACAATAAATACGGATGTAAACGTCTTTCTCTTGCATCTTCGCTAATCGCTACGAGTATTCGCTCGAATTCTACTCGATGTCGGTTTTGTGGCACAGATCAAACGGTTTCCCGTTTGTATTGTACATCGCTGCTGGTTTAAATGTTCTTGATTCCTTGTTAACCAAATACTCGACAAAGTATTCTATCGCAGCGCTTTTATTATAATTAAGAGTTTGTTCCTTCGTAGACCGAAGTGTATGAAAAATAACGTGCTTGAATAACTTGGTAGGTACAGTAATTTCATTATAACTCGGCTGATGTGATCTTCGTCTTCCGAGATGTTTGCGCAGGTACAGTAACTGACCAATCAAAACACGGTGGACATGAAAGTGTTTTGTGATGCGCTACTTCGTATTGGCTATGGACGTATTTACGTCCATGGTATTGGCTAACTATCCTACCGCCCGCACTCCCCTTAAATCAACATCTGCGCAGCCACTCGTAGCTATGTTCACATCAGCCGAGTTATAATGAATTCCACGACGCGACGAATTCCAATATTGAACCTGAACGCAGTATAGGTTCCATTTTTGATAGGGTTTTTGATAGATGATATAAGTATGAATAATGTTTATATTTTTAGAGGTCAGGTAGGTCACAACTGACCTCTACAATAATTTTATAGTTTGTGCCGGGCACGAGATTTAATTTGCGATAACGCCTAAGAAAAATTAATTATGCATCTCAATAACCATCAATATCAGTGATACCTATATGAATAAAAAATAAATAAATGATTTAAAGCAGATATTACTTTAGCAGTTTAGCAGGTTAAGCATGAAAAGGTAGCTGACACAGACGAATTATTTGCCGATGTAACGTGTTCGATGTCATGCACTTAGATTAGTGGCAGTCGATGTGGCGTATGGCCCAATTTTCGAACGGTGAAAGAATTTTTCAAGTAGGTTTTCACAAAGGCAAGTTTTCAATTTTTTTGTTTTATTTTGTACAAACTTACAATTTTAATAACATTATAATAATTTTAATATAAGTACTAACCTAGGTACGGCATAAGCTCTAAAGATTTGTTGTTGTTGTTGAAGTTGATGATATAGTTCGGAAGATATAACTTCGTTTTCTAATAGTCAATGATATCCACATAAAAAGAAGTCCTTGGTATTAACAGATGAGAAAAAAAAGAATCTTCCGTTCGCTTTGTGTGTTCAGAAAAGATTTTTCTTTTCTGTACCGCTTCCGACTTTAAGCTCTTACACGAAACTTTTTTTGATCTCCTTCCAGACAATTACGATTGGAATTAGAAACGAGATAGCAAACTCTGCTAATACTACGTTTTATTTCCGATACATTAGTTATTGGCCGAGCGGAAGCCAATTACGACTTTGCAGTTGATAATACATTTATGTTTTAGCATATCTATCTATATATAGGTATTATTATAAACAATAACAACAAAATCCTCTTTATTGTACACCAAAATAAATTACATGATCATATTATCACACAATTCACACATAGATTATCGTTTTTCTTTTATAAAATTAAGGTAGCAATGATAATGCAAAACCATCCTTCCATCCACCCAAGACAACTGTGAGACTGTGACCGACCTAGAACAAGACTAAAACACTTCAAAATAAGCGATAAGTATTAAAACTATATACATTTATGTAGTTAAGCGACAAGTATTAGCTAAGCTATATGAGGCCATATGAGGCTTGAGGCAAGGCTATTGAGAGTTAGTCCTGTTAATACATAGTTGATAGTTGCTTTCGGTTACAGGCTTGTAGAGTTATTTACTTTAATTGCACGTTTGGGTAGGTACATAAAATGAATTTTAATGTAACGAGAACAAGTTTGCCCTATTTTGTTTTGCTTTAACTGTATGCAGAGGTTTGTAAATTGGACATTTATACTGGAATGTGTTTATGTAGCTCTAGTTACTAGTAGTTGAACAGTTAGCAAATCCTGTCGTCAGTAGTTTGTTGTTCACGCCAAAAGTTTCCGATGCCAGCAGTGAGTTCCACGACAAAGTTTGATTGGAAACAGTGCCGGAGTTACATCTATTGGATTTTTATTCGCCGCTGGAGACTGCAGTAATGATTATATCTCTAACTTTTGATAATAAGTCGCATGTAACAAATCGGAAAAGTCCGAGTAGGACTCACACGCGTATGATTTTGTACCGCCGAGCGCTTTTAATTCTAGTTTTTTTTTAAATATAATGTAGAAAAACCATTATGACTAGGTAGTTGTACGGAGACCCCCTAAAAATCTTTAATATTTTTTCTATTATTTGTTGTCACAGCGGCCATAACACTCGGTTTGTCATTTCATGTCTCCACATATGTCTATCAAGATAGAGCCTTGTGACAGACGAGAGCACAGGCATATTAATAGAGTTCCTTGTACACATTTTGGTCACAGAATCCTAAAGAAGACCAAAAGAAATTTAAAGAGAATTAGGGCAAAGGGCAAAGCCCTGGTAAATTCCTGTGCCATATTTCCATATTGACGATTTCTTTGGCTTGTCAGTTTTTATGTCTGTCTTTGTGAATCCAACTCATTAGCCGCCGACCGGCAAGGAACGCGTTTTATTCGTAATTGAAGAGTCATGCAGGATTCGCCGCCATTTTACTTCTGTGCACATTAGTTAAGGAATTCACAGTCAACATTAGGTAGCTATTAATAATCACTTTATAATTACTAGTAAGCGCACCTAAAATTATTAACAAGTAGTTACTTCCTTACGAAGAATACATCAAGATACTACAGAATGGTAGAGGTACCTATATTAAAAATATGTAGGTACATATAACCTCAACCATATTTTATTTTTTTGTGTGTGGTCCAAGACGAAGTGTACGAGAAGCCTATAATTAGTCATAAAAAATGTTCATCAGAAATTGTTACAAACCCTGTATTAAATCCAGATGGCGCTGATATTTAACCTGGAAGTGCCTAAAGTTGACCAGTGAGGAATGTTATGATTTCCAAGTCTTATATCTGTAGATGAATAGAACAGATCGGCCTAACGAAAACTTAAAGGCTCAGAGTGCCCTAAAAGCGATTCTATGATTATTCAATATGTAGCAGCATAAATTCATATCGGTCAACAATCAAAGGAAAACACTCATGGTTCTTAAATTGCAGACTAATTTTTCCTCAACTTCCTGAAATAGACAGCTGATACGTACAGATAGATATCCAAAATTAGGATAGCCATTATATCAAACTTTGTCTATACAAAGCTACTTCCAACCAACAAATCATCAAATAAGTCCTTGAATTTTAAAACAATAGACCGCCTATAAAAATATGCAGGTTTTCCGTTTCGTAAAAGCATATCTCAAATTGTTATCTCATCTGATACTCTGGAATGTTAGTTTGTCTTTGAACATAAAGTACTACGTGGCTGTAAATTCTAGACATTGTACTATAATAGGAGCGACTTGCAAGATTTATAGTTCAGTACGCTCCGTGAATACTTGGTCCAGTTTGTCATGACTTCATGACTCAATTCGTCTTCATGTTTGTATCAATGAAGCGGTGTTATGGTAAGTAGTGATGACCAAAGGCTAGATGTCCAATACTTAACGGGGCCTGGAATAAAATCCTGCAGGGACATGAAGCCCATCACAACTGTGACCGAACTAAAATAAGACTCAATTCAGGGTCTATGATGGTTAGTCCATTCAACAGATGGTGTTAGAATATTAGTTGGATAGTTTTTTAATAAGAGGACAGGAACTGTCAGTGATAGTAAGTCCTGTTAGTTGATGTTAAAAAAATTCCAGTTAGTACCTAATTGCTAGTATCAGTCTCGTTCTAATTCGATCACTGATGCGTTGTTAACCCTGACTTTGTTCAATAAAAATGTAATCGCAACTTAAAAATGTTGCACTCGGATTTACCAAATTAGCAAAGCCTCTAGCTAGGCTACACGGTGGTAAATTGCTTTTAGTGCTGGTCCTGTACAATTAACTTTTTGGCACTGGCAAACCTTTTAAAACAGGCTCTGATTGACAATTTCCACCGAAAATGCTGTTACGTCAACAAAGACTTATTAATAACATTGAATTTTCCGAGAACGCACTTAAAAATATAATTACTTTCCATAGCTATCAACTTTAATTACGTGTTTCGCTAAAGTATCCGTAGCATATATGCTGTCCTTTATGCAGAATGCCATTGACATGATATAATAAGCTTTAGGAGTGTAAACATAAAGTTGAAAGTGGCATCCGTATTTTTTGTTCAGCTCTTTAACGGCAGCGAGTACATAATTAATGAGTTCTCGTCACTCTTTTAGTGACCGTTGTGACAATTACGCGGAGATACATGAAATCAATTGAATTTAAAGTTAATTAAGACGGACGTTTTTCGTGGTGTTGACGCTATCAAGACGAACGGTAAACAAATTAATAATTCAAGAGGTTTGATTTGAGATCAAATAAAATGCAAATAGGTTTGTTTCTTCGTGTAAGTTGATTGTAGGTACTAATTTTGAAACTCCCAAATACTAAAAATGAAGAACAATATTCTAGTAATGATACCCTGTCTAAGCTCTAAGCACCTGGGTAAAAACCTTTTGTACTCATAATCATACTCTAGCTGTACTTAAATTACATCATACGAATTTTATGAATCGGATCTCCCCTCGTTCCTACATTGCCACAAAAGTGTGACATCACGTATTTTACATTTTTTTCATAATTTTGCGTCGTGGTTCAAGCTTAAAGTTATATTTATTTAACATTTACGTACGTAATGTCACGAAGCTTTTAACTGCCCCCCCAGTCTCTAATTAAGGAAGGTCGATCTTCAATGAACTTAGCAATGGATAGTCATTTTTATTATGAGACCAATGCCCTAAAAAACTTACATAGGACGCACCATGCTTACAAAAATGCAGTTAAAATATTACCTTAACGACCTTCTCACAGAAGCTCCACACTAGCTTTTATCTTTTGTCCCGCGGAAATCAATATCCGGGATGAAAAGTATCCTAGGGTCAAAAACACAAAAAAAACCCTTTTCTTTATAAGTTTGTTGTTGTTTTAGTAACGTGAAGATACAGCATGTAAAAATCCCAATTATTGTAAAATCATACACACTTTAATTTTATATGTATACCTACGTACGGTAAGACAGTTTGTAGTGGTTGATTGAGGTCAGTTTCAGATTACCCTCTGATCGAGAGTTGTGCCCATTAAGGTCCTATGTTCATTACTGCTATCGTTAGAGCTTTAATTAAGACCAGTATTTTAATTATAGTTTGGCCTAAATGATTACTATCGAGGATATCTGTCAGAGAGATACAAATAAGCTTTATACCGTACGCTTCAGACTTAATTTGCGTGATACCTAATAATAAGACTAGGGTGGAACTCAAAAACATGTTTTTTATATTTTTACTGTTCCGTATCTAAAAAGTGACATACGGAATCCTATAAATATACCTCCGCAGTCAGCCTGTCTGTCAGATCTTGAACATAAATTGGTACAGTAAGAATTCACATTTGTAAGGCCGCTGCTATCCATAACAAATAATAAAAAAGTTAGATTTCAAAGGTAGGCGCCGAAAAGAATTGGGGGTTTCTACATTCTGTTTTGATATTGATCAAATTATTGGGAGTTATCTTGCGCGGTGGTACGGAACCCCATATTTGTGAGTATATGTCGCATTGACTGCTGTTCTTTATTTTCGAATATTGTCATCCAAATCTAAGATAGATCATAACAAGTCTCTAGCTAATTAGTAGTGCAAAGATTACCAATTCCACTCGAACACATAAGTCCAAACCGAGTTAATGAAAATGTGGTATGATAAATTAATTAATGTCAAGTTATAAATTTATGACAATAAAAAAGTTATCGATTAGCTGAGGTTTAGAGCAAGATAAGCGGTAATTAGAAGTTTTATTTATCAATATTAGGTAATTTACTTACACCCACATAATATTATGATTCTATCAAATTCATAAACCGCAATGTCTATACAAAATCAAAAATTAGGTATCTATGGTGCGTGAATGTGTAATGTACGACCAGATAGGTCAGACTGCGTAAAATTCGGGGTGGGGTGAGTTTTCATAAAATTGATATGACTTAGGAAAGTCTTTACAACGATGCACAAGTATGTAGCAACATTACTAGGTATTTTTATTTATTAGGTACAGCAAATAAGATTTTGAAAAAATGACGTCACGACTGTGGTTGTCACGTGACTAGGGAGTTTATTAACGTTTGGATATTATAATAAAAATTAAAAATTGAGTTTTAAAAATTTATCTAACTATCCAACATCCATAGTGTGTATCCGAACCTACAGAAGATAAAGCATTAAATCCAATTAGATACATATAAAAATATGCCTTTTAAATTTCAAACCATCAGTCCTATAAGCAAACCTACGTAAACGGAATAAAATAAAATTGCAGCAACAAACTTAATGTCATATCCGGGATAATGTCTAGAAACGGGGGTAGGGGGAGGCTTTCCCCACCCTCCCTGGAATGGGGTGTCTTCAGTCACGCCCAGGATCTCAAACTTGTTTATTAAGTCCTCGACGAAAATGCAAGTAGCGAATTTCAATTTACTCTGTTTAAAAACTATTAAGAGCTAGTTCTCGGCTTGGGCGCATCAAAACTTTTTGTTCGGTATTTCCTCGTATCTACAGTACTAAGGACTGTTGTTGGTCTAGACGAGGGGCTTACCTACCTACTTATTGATTTCTGCATCGCCTTTGTGCAATCTCATATTAGATGTTGCGATTTAACTTGGTTGGGCGGATAATTAATTAAGAGATAAAAAGAAAACCATTTTCATTATAGACTAGCTAGATAATAAGGAAGATCTTTTAAGCACAATTATTGTTGTCTTTCATATTTATCATTATAATTTTCCTCATTTCATTTGATAATAAACGGGTTCTAAGGGTCCTTCCTCCTTTTGAAGCAATGCGTTGGCAATTTCTTGGGTGCTACTGATATTCATGGATGGAAGAAATAAAGCGTATATGCTCTATGGATTTTTTTACTGACACTATTAAAAGTTATGAGAATATCAAAAAATAAGACAATTCGGATTGGTGTTTTACTTTAATGGATTTTCAGAAATAAATACAGATTAAAATGGATGTAAAAGTGCATAAGGATCTAATAAGGGTTGAAAATGAATAGTTATTTGAGTTCTTAAAAACACTTTTTTTTAGCCAAATTACGCCATCGCTTCAACAATCCCTATTCGTAAGAAAACAGAAGCGACAAGAAACTCCTCAGGGACATTTTTTATGCTCACATTTGATAACACTTATTTGTACTTAAGGCTACCTTTGATTTTGTCCACTTTTTTTAAATTTACGATAATTGTCACGGAATTTTATAATATCTAACTAGCTTCCGCCCGCGGCTTCGCCCACGTGGAATTCGTTTAAACTTCATCCTTCTGTTTCACCCCCTTTGGGGATGAATTTAAAAAATCCTTTCTTAGCGGATGTCTACATCACAGTGGCTAGCTGCATGCCAAATTTCAGCCCGATCCGTCCAGTGGTTTGGGCTGTGCGTTGATAGCTAGATCACTATGTCAGTCAGTCACCTTTAAGTTATAAATTCAATAATAATTATTTAGATAATAATTAATGATAATAAATTAATAATAATTATTTAGATAATAATTATTATTGAATTTTGATATTTACTGTGGACAGAAACGTGCAAAAAGAACCAGTAAAGGTTATTCCGAGTGGATTTTGTGGATATAGCCGCGTGATCGATAGATTAGTCTGATAATGGAAAGCCAATAAATTCAACAATCTATTTATTGACAACTGGAACTAATCATTTAAACCTCGCGTAAACGGTAAGCCTTCTTTCACACGGCAGTCCAGATTCGCGGGACCAGCTTAATACTGGATCCTGCAAAACTGAACTGCCATGTGAACACAGTGTCCAGTCGTGCAGGATACAGTAAACAGCCGGTCCTGCAAAACTGTACTGAACACGGTTGCATCCTGTTTTAGACCATTGCTACGCCGGTTATCAAGTGAAATGGACTTGAATACTTTCCTAATATTCTTATTTTAGGATGAGTATGACCACATTTGACGACCTCTTATAAAGGGTGAATGAAGATTAAAAAAAACGTGATACAAATATGAGAAAAACACACTATATACACACGCTAACTACACACGCGCTGGGTGGCGTGGCGGGCGCGGGGCGGGGGCTGCCACCACTCCACTATCCCGCAAAAACAGTGTCCAACAAAAAACCGCACGCAGGAAGTCGTGTGAACATTGCTATTGAAATATATTATGTGTGATTAAACGGGATCCCGCTTTTTACTGGACGACGTATCCAGTTTCTAGTGACAAACCCGAATGGCACATTTCGACCGGATCGGTATTTTGCAGGATCCCGCATGGGGGATGCTCGTGTGAACGCTAGCATATAAACACATTCGCCATCAAACGGGATCCAGCAGAAAACGGGATCCTACAAAAAACTGTACTGCCGTGTGAAAGAAGCGTAAAACATACATAATCTTTAGTGGAAAATCAAGGACTAGTTAAGGACCAGGAAACAAATGTCATTCATGTTTCATTGATTTGAACCGAGATGTCTATCTATCTACAATATTAAGACAGTTAGGCAGTTGTCACACAACGCTATTTGCAAGCGACTAGGATATTCTCAATGTATGAAAGCGACGCGTCTACGATACTGTTACTTGACATGTTTATGGCCCTTATTGTTTATTGTTTCCGGTTTAGCGGAGTAGATACACCAGGGTTGTCACAATACGTATCCTGTCAGTGAACAGCGAATTTTGGATTGCGTTGCAGTCGCGTAGCTAATAAATAGCGTAACGTGAGAAGTGCCTTAGAGACTTGAGTCGTCGAGGATATGGAATTGCCAGTCCCTTATTTATTATTTATTACAACCTTATTTCATGTGCACACAGTCCAGTTTAGCTTAAAAGCCAAAGGAGTTTAGGATCGTTAGCCCAGTTAGCTTCGGAGTAAGGACTGTTAATGAAAGTCACACCTGTTAGTTGTTAATAATCCAGTCGTATTTGTTTAAATATTAAAATAAATAAAAAAATCCTAATAATCAGAGTAGCTTATTAAGATAATAAGTTATAAGACATTTGTGATCTTTTCCTTATAATATGTACTTATGTCAGCTTAATATAGCGTGATAGTTAGAATTATTGCTTTTATCTTACAAATAATTAAGGATTGGGTACTGTAAGATAATGTGATAGTTGATACAGCCGTGGTTTGACCTGAATTCATTCATATATTGTATCAGACTGAATGAAACAATTGGTGCATTCTGATAAAGAAGCGTTAAACCATAGCAATAGCCGTCTGATTTGAACGTCGGACCACCAAACTGAGGGGCTCAGACTCGAATCCTGCGCGCATCTCTATTATTCAAAAATATGTGCCAATCAGAATTTAATTATCTTGCTCCGGCGAAGAAAAACACCATATTGAGGAAACCTGCTCACCTAAAAGTTCTGTATTATGTTCTAAAATGTGCGTGAAGTTCACCAATCCGCATTTAGCCTGCGAGGTGGGCTATGGCGCATCCGAGTTATAATTTTTGAGGTTAGTTCAACTTTACCAATTTTTATTTTTTCTTATTAAATGATGCTTTAGTTTTTGGGAAATTGAGCATCGCCTTCTATACATTGGCAGCAAACATTTTTATCCTAGGTAACCTGGCGTGTGGAAATGACTTTAGTGGTACCGTCACCACCAAAGGTTCGCGAACAAAATCATAAATTTAACGCACTGTGTAGCGCAACCTCATAGCGTGATACAATTACAAATAACCTCAGGCATTTAAAACGATCAGTTATTTTAGGACGTATTAGAGTCTAATACGTCTAATAATTAGACGAATAGTAAACCAAGAAGTTTTTGAGCTATCCCTAATGATGCGTATATCATTGAGTTCATATTACTACTTGTCAATGTAAAATGAACAAGTTTTGAAGTCGGTTTTCAATTAAAGATCATAACAGACAATGGCTTTCTGATTATGATCATCCTTGTGTTGCTAACTGTACCTGTCAGAAATGTACAGTGGTTGGAAGGGACTTGGCACTATCAATGCACACAAAGGCGAAGCAGAGGCAGCCGTCTTAGCGACACTATCTTCGTTCTGCAGCATGTGAGCTTTTACTGAAACTTCATTTTAAAAGCTTTTGTTAAACTTGCAATGTATTTGTGTTCAAGATAAATCTTGCAAGTCTACTACTTTATGTATTGTCGTGCCATTTTTTCTAAGGAAATGTATAATGAAGTTATGCCATCAATTAGTTTTTACTTTGTTATTATTAAAAAAATATTTTTAGTTTTAAGGAATCGGTTTCGCTCGTCGTAAATTACTTATTTGATATTTAAGTAGTACAAGTACAAAAACAAGTAGGTTTCAAGGTAAGACAAGATAAGGAGGTTTCAGTTTAGGTCACGTAAGGTTTGCCATAGGCTACCATACGGGGTCAACTAACATACGGGTAACAGTCGTTGTGTGTTTTATTTTAATTAATTTGTTTTATTTCCAATTGCGCTTGCTAAGTTCTTGGTTTCATAAAGTGATATTACAACGGTTGTTAGTTGTTAGTTAGGTACATCAAGAAATGTTTGGTTGTCATAAATATCTATATGAAAAATGTATAGTTGCAAGGAGACAGTGTGCTAATACTGATATGATATCTTTACAGTTTATTGTCTTTGATAACACGTTATCTCTGTATTCACAAATATTCAACTGTGTAATTACATTATTTTCAGCTTCTATCTAATTTAAATATTACCCAGTTTACTTAAATACTACGAACATCCGGTACCTACACGTTATATTTACCGACGTTTACATAATAAGTATATAAAATGTATAATAAAGAGTAGGTTTTTCCCGCGGCTTTGTTTATTTGTGTTAAATGAGCATAGGAGCTACCTAAAAGTAGCTACCTAAATGATTACTGTCGACGGTGACTGTGATTATGGTATACTTTCAATACCTTTCAGGTCCAGAAAGTTGAATTCTTATTAAGATACCATTATTCATAATAATAATTGAAAATTTAAATAAAAAAGTCTAGGACGAAAATCCTTTAACACTTTCGGCGGTGCAACGTTTTATCACGTCAAAATCAATGTATGTGTTGTAGCACAACGTGCTACCACGTCAGATAAAAAAAATGTTTTTTTGACGCTACGTTCTACAACGTCAACGGCTCATAAGTTTGTTGGGTAGTTATGTCATTGCGCCGTATGGCCAAAATTTCCTAGACCACTACCGCCATACTACACAATTCTGTTGGTCAATTTGTGAAGGACTCTGACAAGCACGTTGCTACCTACACACACATGCACAACTTCTATTTACGTCCCCCCGCGCATACTGCGCCGTAGTTAGTCTCCCGGTGTGTCGCTAGGGGGAAGTCGCACCGCAGTTGACGCTTTGGACACTGTACTTTCGCAACAAAAGAAAGTTTTATTATGAATATTTTGTGTATATTTGATAAATAATTGCTTTTTGTACTAATTCGCCCTGTCTGAGATATAGTTACCTATAATTTTCGACTTGAATAAAGCTGATAAATAATATTTTCGATACCAACGTAAACATGTCGAAACTTGTGAATTACATTGATTGATCTAGCTTTTGATTTGTACCTATAATATGTGACACGCTTTGTCTTGAAGACTTGTGTTTTTTTCCTGTGTTTGTTTCTTGTTATTCACATAGAAAAAGGAAAAATATCTACCTATGTGAGTTGAGTGATAGTACGTTAAATATACAAGTTTAGTAATAATATACAAGTGATTAGTGTGATGATGTAGATGATTGAATTTGACGTAAAATAATCTTACAATTATTGATATTTATAGGCCGTTGTTACTTTGTGTAATATTCATTAAACTCCAACGACATGCATGCATGTCACGAATGCATAGTACCTATTATATACCTGGAATCCAAAGGGTTAATAAAAAAAAAACACGTGCAAGGAACGCTTATTTTCCAGGTATATAAGCGGTACTATGCATTCTCGACATGCATAGATGTCGTTGGAGTTCAACAGTTTAACGTCGTCGTGTACTGACGGTTGTGCCAAATTCAGTTTTGTTACTGCATGTGAGCATAGTTCAACGTTTATAAACGTCGAGTTCATTTGTATGGAGCAGGTATGTGCCATATAATGAAATTGGTTGTGGTTGTTTGAAGCACCGAAAGTGTTAAATAGCTGATGAACATCAAACGCCCAAACAGATCTTCATAATATGTAGTTTATTAATGGGGGCAATATCGATGCGTTGCTAACGACAAAATATGAAAGAAAATTATCAAGTGTCCGCAAAGCCAGTCTGAGTTTGAAATCTTTTTTAAAATCAGTTTGAGTAAAATTGATACTTATAACGACAGCGAAAACTGAGACAAATTTAAATTTACAATAGTTATTAGCATTTGTACTCTCAAATACTGTTTTTGTTGGTATTAGTTATGCCTTATTTCATTACATTGTAGCCTCGTTTTTAACCGACTTCAAAAAAGAAGGAGGTTCTCAATTCGACCGTATATATGCTTTTTTTTTTATGTACGTTCAGCGATTATTCCGTCGTTTATGGGCCGATTTTGATAATTCTTTTTTTGTTGTAAAGTAGATATGCGCAGTGGGGTCCCCTGATAAGGACACCAGGATCTGATGATGGCATCTCGGAGAAATCGAGGGGAACTTTCGAAAATTGTATGGACAACTAGTGTGTTTGTTCATGTTATCATAAGTACATTAAAGCGCTACCATTTCATGAAGATCTGGAGTCGATCTGATGAAGCCGAAAGACAGTCGAGGGAACTCCTCAACGATTTACTGCAGTTATCTAGTGTTTGGGCTTGATTAATTTGTAGTGACGAGAACTTTACACTTATATGTTGAATTAAGCGCCATCTGGCGAGTAGTTTTTGAGTTATCTCTACTTATCAAGATTGAAGTCGGTTATTTTTTTTTGTAAAAAGCAATTATAAATCTGTCTATTTCGCAAACAATTGTATAATTTGAAATATCTTTATACAAACATTCTATAACACTATTATTTTTAGTTTTACTTTTGCTTAGGTTTTTTACCTATTGTTTTATTGATGTTGTTATAATATTCACTTACAAATAAATATTTTTCTTTCCTTCGTTCTCCCAAAAAGTCGGTTAATAAGTATGTAAGTGAATTACTTCATCGTCTTCTATTACTCTAATTGCAAGAACCAGTGCGGTTTGCTCAAACTACTTGGAGCAAATATACCCAAAGCGAAGCATCCTAAGACAAATAACTCTACTGGAACGGGTACTGTTCGTACTGGCTTGGAGATATTTGAATGTTACTTTTACGATCGCTAATTAATTTAATGGAGTGACTAGTTTCCTTTACCTATTTTAAGATTATGGAGGTGTAATTACTTACAGGTAATTAAAGTAGGTACCGACTATGAAGGTGTAGGTAGGTACCTACTTTTTTATGGAATTAAGGTAGCAAACGAGCAGCACCACCCTTCCGCTGCCCATGACAACTGTGACCGACTTAGAACAAGACTCAAAACATCTTCATGTTATTATATTTTGGTCACTGTTAACTATAGATATCAGTAACACCAAAGACATCGCCGAGAGTGGCATAATGAACCCTATGTTAAAATTAAAAAGAGTTAGTCTACAATCGAAATTTCAATTCCGTCAAAACGGGTGCCATGGGTTTTGGGTCAGTATTTCCATAATAACTGCAATGATGTAAACCTGAAATTTAATAAAAATCTTTAACCCTTTGTTTTGTCATTTATTATGTTAAAGTTAAACCCTTCGTTTCGCCATTTACTATGTGTAACGCGAAAGAGTGGAATAAACTGCCAGCCTCAGTGGTCTCGCTGGGTTATGATGTTGATGTGTCAAATCATGAATGAATAGGATTCTACTAATAGACTGCTTTATTACTCTATCTCCATTAACACTTACCTTCAGGTGAGATTATAGTCAAACGTGACTTTTAATTCATAAAAATTCCTATTAAAATTAATTGGTATTGTTTTGATATTCATGCTATTTAGGGGCATCGGTACAATTTTTTATAAGGCGCAGATTTCGTTTAAAGCCTCAAGGTAGGTAACAATATACATAATATGTAAATTTGTAATAGTTTTCGTACATAAATGCAATTAGAACAATTTACGTAAAAAGTTACGGTAAATACGTAATTAGTATAATTGTTCTCTATTGTTATCGTAGTTATTCGATAATAGTGAAATATATCACGGCTATTATATAAAATCATCCATATCAAAATCATGCGTTGATATCAAATCGCGAATATCTAAGGTAACAATAATGATGTTAAAACGTTATATTGGATTTCCTGATTCAACTTTATGCGACGTCTGAAGATGTTGGAACGAATCTTTGGACACGAACTCCGACTTCGTAGGCTCGTTGGCAGTAGATCTGCCAAGGAAGCGAGGGGTCCTGGGTTCAATCCCAATCGGGTCAGACATGAATTTACCTATCAGATAAATACTTGTTCTCAAGTCAAGGGTGTTAGGATTTTTTTTGTCTATGTCACTCGCAACACAGGGAATCCTAGTGCAGGAGTATAATTTATCAACTTTTTTTATTTATTTAATAATTTATTTAGACAAAGACCGGGAAAGACTAATAAGCTGGCGATAAAAACGATCCTACGAATTTTAGGCCCATATCTATCTTACCAGCCCTTAGTAAAATTTTTGAAAAGATTATATATAATCAGCTACTATCTTATTTTTCCATAAATAAATTGTTTCATTGTAATCAGTTCGGTTTTTCGAGAGGGAAAAGTACTACTGATGCAGGCATCGCTCTTCTTAAACACATCTTTGATGCTTGGGAGCATAAGCAGGATGCTATTGGTATATTCTGCGACCTTTCAAAGGCGTTTGATTGCGTCGATCATAATATATTATTAAATAAACTTAGTCATTATGGTGTCTCAACACAATCAGTTGGCCTTATAAAATCATACTTATCGGAACGCATACAAAAAGTAGTTATTAATGGAGTAGAGTCCCCCGGAACACACATGACTATGGGTGTGCCCCAAGGATCGATATTAGGACCTCTACTTTTTCTAATCTATATCAATGATCTTCCCTACTTCACTAGGAACCTGTGTGAAACTGTGTTATTTGCTGACGACACCTCTTTACTTTTTAAAGTAGATAGGAGGAAACAATGCTTTGACGATGTAAATAATGCTGTTTCACAAGTACTAAACTGGTTCACACACAATAATTTATTGTTAAACGCGAAGAAAACCAAATGTCTTAAATTTACGTTACCAAACGTTAAACAGGTTCCTACACACATTGTGCTGAATAAGGAGGTATTAGAAACAGTAGATTCAACAACATTTTTAGGCCTTACTATTGATACTCATTTGCAATGGAGTCCTCATATCAAAGCCTTGTCGGGGAGACTTAGTTCTGCTGCCTACGCTGTCAAAAAAGTAAGGCTTTTGACTGACGTGGAAACAGCAAGATTAGTCTACTTTAGCTACTTCCATAGTATAATGTCCTATGGTCTGCTGTTGTGGGGCTCAGCTGCAGATATAGAATCAATATTTATATTACAGAAAAGAGCAGTACGTGCCATCTACAGCCTCAGGCCAAGGGATTCGCTTAGGCATTTGTTTAAAGAAATAAATATATTAACTGTGATATCACAATATATTTTGGATAATATTATGTATGTAAAAAAATATCATGACTGTTTTCTTAAAAAAAGTGATGTTCATAATATAAATACTAGAAATAAGGCTAAACTGATTGTACCAAAATTCAGACTTAGCAAAACTGGTGGCTCTTTCATGGGTAACTGCATTAAAATTTATAATAAAGTTCCGATACAATTAACAGAAATGCCGTACTGTAAACTTAAAACTCATGTCAAAAGCATTCTTATGACGAAAGGTTATTACAAACTTGATGAATATTTTAATGATAAATCAGCTTGGACATGAGTTTCGTATTTTAGCCGTAATTAGAAGTAAGTGCAACTGTAACTGTGAGTGGAGAAAGAGAAAAAAAAGACTCCTTGGAAGTTTCTTGCCGCTTCTTCTTCCAAGTCCACTCGCCGTAGGGATTTGTTGAAGCGATGGCGTAACTTGACGTTCGATAAGTGTTTGTAAAAACCTACTTCGAAGAAATAAATATTTGAATTTGAATTTGAAATCAATTGACTAGCACAACGGTTACCTACCATGTTTTTTCTTTCAGCGGAATAAAAAGAATAATGAAACTATTACTGTTTTCGGTAAGGATTTCGAGTAGGTATGTAGCGTTACTTTTCTCATAATATTGTATCAAGTGTTTTAATATTGACAGTCTCACTAACTCTTAATCTATTCTTTGTCACTACACTTACTCTTAATTTATACTTGTGTTACTAATGGAACCTATAGGTACATAAAGTCCATTTATTGAAAAAATAAAATGTTTCAGCGTTTCAGGCGATCCCCTTAGAGGGGGAATTTCCTTCTTGGTACTTCCCTACACTACCCAAAGGTATCTAGTGTACCTACATACATGCCAAGTTTCAACTTCTTCTGTTAAGTAGTTTCAGCTGTGCGTTGTCTGTCAGTCAGACATACCAAAAAGCAACGGAAGAATTTAAGGAAACCAAAACGTTTGGGTAACTAACAATTCCTATGGACTTTGCTATGCAAGATTCGAACTCGGGTCCCCTTGTACGGACCGGTCAAACAATTAAGGCTATCATTGCTTACATTATAACGGAACAGATCCAATTATCTAATAAATTTCCGTATCATTCACATTGCCCACGCGGTCCGAGCGTAACTCGCCCACTAGTTCTTATTCTTACCCATAAATAGAAAATAGACATAAACGAGAACCCACACTTAAACCGTTGCACCGGTGCGTTTATACCAGGTTTTTTAGAGACTGCTGTCCAGGAACATCAGGTAATTCAAAGGTAAAGCCGCCGACAAAGATAAAGCGTTGCCGACCAAGATAATTCACAGAATAGAAACAGAAGGTAACCTGTAATCTTAGCGGTCGTTAAGCGGTAATGTATATTAAAATGAAAAAAAAAATTAAAAAGAAAATCTGCCCAAAATTTTTACGTTAATTAAACAAGGTACTATTATTTAAACCGTAACAGGATCAATTTTGTAAATATTTTAATGTAGGTATTGTTTTACGATAAGGTACATGATTTGATGATGATACCTAGATATGAATATGAACCTCTATCTGGTACTTTTAATTTTGTATACTGTAACATTATGGCCCATAATTAATTTTGTCTTTGCATAATTAATAATGCGTAAGTGATTAAATAATTCAATGATTTTCATTTAGTAAATGGAATTGCAAATGTATACTTACATAGATAATTAATTTTATAATCACTTATACACTGTGTTTTGAATAAATTATCAGTTTAAAAAGATTAGGGCTCATTCACACAAATCCTTTATAACGATTCGGTATTAATCACGATATGGTAAATTATGATACCTACACTTAGGTAATTCTATATCGCTGGCCCCGGGCAATAAAGCGGTAAATGTCGGTTACGCCCTTTTTACTTTTATTTGATTTTTGGCTTCTGTGAGTATCAATCTATCTCCCTTATTTTTTTTCAATTTTTAAATTAATATTTCGTAATAATAAGTAACAATAACAACTTTATTGCATATTACCGCTTTATTGCCCGGGGCCAGCGATATTCTCGGCGACTCAAGTACATATAACAGTCCCATTACTTCATAACTAACTAATGTTCCACAATACCTTCTTTTAATTTATCATCCTACTCATTATTAGAATCTTGTTCTAGGTTGTTAACAGTGTTGTCATAGGCAGCAGCGGAAGGGTTAAAAAAATCATAATCATTAACTTATATACGTGGGACATGAAAAATAAAATAAGAATATTTTAAAACAATCATAACAATTACGTATAGATAGTGTAGATGTAAAGTTCCAAACATTACGCGCTCGAGCGATGCATACATAGACATTGTTCTCGGACACGACATATAGAACCACTTTGAACCACTATTGAACAATATTTCTAGCAAGTTTCGTGTCTGAGAACGGTGTCTATGTGTGCATTTCTCGAGTGCGCAGTGTATGAAGCTTTAAATCTGTACTAGTCTACTATTAATGCTTTGGCGAAGGAAAACATTGTGAGAGATGATTTTATACGTGAGAGTTCTTAATAATATTCTCAAAGGTGTGAGGTCTGCCAATGCGCACTTAACCAGTGTGATGGACTATTAGCTCATTTCCTACGAATAATAGTTAATAATTATATTTAAATACCTCCTGTATCTCCAGTGAAGGTCCCATAAAGATCCGTTCAGCCGTTTCTGAGATTAGCGTGCACAAACAGCGATCAGTTACAGTTTTATTATATGTAGACAATAAAACTGTAGGTACCTATTCATTATTTTCAGGCTATCTACAATTAAGATGGCTGCGGGTCATTAATTCAATATTTATCATAAACGCCAAGGATACGGCATTGACACACTAATTTTATGCTCAAAAGTGGTCTGTAAAGTTGCCGGCGTGGATCGTGATGAATGAATGACTCTAATCTATCTATATTATATATCTATCTATATCTTCTATCTTCTATACATACTATAACAAAACTATACTTACTTATATATAATAAAACTAGCTGACCCGGTAAACGTTGTTTTGCCAAAAAAATACCCTTATCACTTAGGGGTATGAAAAATAAGTAGATAGTAGCCGCTTCTCAGACCTGCTGAATATGCATATAAAATATGGTAAAAATCGGTAAAGCCGTTTCGGAGGAGTAAGGTAACTAACATTGTGACACGAGAATTTTATATATAAGATAATGTTTGTGAACGCTAATCTCAGAAACGGCTATGGAGCAACATAATAGGCTATATTTTATCCCGGAGTTCGCGCGGGAAAAACTTCTGTGTACGAATGAAGTTGCGGGCAACAGCCAGTTTAATATATTATACATCTTGCTAACTCATTCGTGTTGTACCTTCAATGAACAATGAGTAATTCCTTAATTGCAGGTTAGAAAACATCATTTAATAAATTGATTGAAATATAGAGACTAATAAAAACTTATATTAATCTATTATTCGATTCGACATTTCAAATTTTTTTTAGCGTGAAATGTTACTCAATAATGGTTTTATATAAAACTTAGTCGATGCTAACTTTAAAACTAAGCCAATTTCGGAATAATTTGTTTTAATTCGACTCTACATTTTTCTGGTCTAATCCATCGTCATTCTCAAACAGTTATTATTTCAAAATCTTGTATAACTTTGCTAAAATATCTTTATAACTACACGATTATAATACTGTTATGGGTGAGTTCATAATCTGATTACAAAGCCGGAATATTACAGACTGAGCATTTGAAGGTTCGTTCATCCGTTTGAACTTCATATAATATTGTGTCGTGATTAAATCAAAAAAGACACAGAAGACCTTATTAGTTTGTACGACTTATAAATTATAATAATGATTTATTACACATATTTTTCAACGACAACCTGACAATGCATGCTGTTCAGCCAAATATGCCGATCTTACACCTACTTGTTACCGCCATAATTGTAACATGTTTACGCAATAAAAAAATCAGTTTCGAGACTTCCGGTTTTTAAACGTTTCGTATATTTATGGTTTGTGTATACTACTACCTATACGTAGTGGAAAACTTTTTATGTTATGACGTAATTATTTACGATTTAAACGTGAATTCAAAACGAATAACGATTACTGTAACGATTAAACAGACAATAGTAACGCTGTCAGTTTCAATGTGTCAAAGAATATTTAATGATTATAATCATAACTGATCCCTGATTGTATATATTATTTATTTATTTATTATGACACGGATATTCAGGACTAGGTGTATTGGATGCCGATGAATATGTTACGGGCAACGTGATTAACTGTGCATTATAAATAAGGACCGGTCATTATTAATAATGCCCAAGAGCGATGGCCAAAGTGATTAATTTATCACTTTGACCGGCCATTATTAATAATACCCGACGGCCCTTGGACCATGTAATAAGTAAGTGTTTCAGATAGCTTGAATTTATCACTTGGACCGGGCAGTGTGAATAATTCCCTACTTGTAGCCGGGCAATGCGATAAATTGGACCGCGGCCGTGCCTCGCAACGTGCGGGGGCGCATACGTGCGGGGGGAGGACCGCACGCGCAGTGCACGCAGCGGCATATTAGTTCGGCATATTATTTTATACAATGTTCATTTCATGAAATGTTCAGGTTATAAACGCCCTAAAGTCGGTTCTGGCACTCGCCGGCCGCTGCCGCGGCACGCTCGCTTCGCTCGCTCGGCTCGTGCGATGGTTCCTGTTAACCTAACACGCTCGTCGCTTCGCTCCTCGCTAACCTAATTACTTTAATTAAAATTAGCACATTTGATCTTTTATAACTTATAATGTAAATTTTGTAAGTTTTTTTTATCATTTAATAAAGAAAACACTACAGTACACTTATTTTATTACTTTGCCCAAGATAGGGTGGGCATTATTCATAATGGCCGGGAAAAGTGATGAATCATGCTGTTTTAATCACATTGCCCAATTGAGTCGGGCATTATGAATACAGACCGGCCATTATTAATAGTGCCCGGACTTATCAAATTGCCCGTAACAAATATCTCGCTCCAGTTGCATGAATCGTGCATAATAAAAATAATATTTTTAATTAGTTACTACCTGTCCTCTTGTGGTTTAACTAGGATTGTTTGTTTCAGTTTTTCTCCTTTTTGTCCTTTTAGGGGAAGCATTTTCAAAAATCCTCCCTTAATGCTACCCTTAGTTCTCCAATAAATATACATGCCAAATTCCAGAATCTTGCGTTCAAAAGTTTCGTTTATACATTCTTTGCCAGCCAGTCACCGGTAACGGAAGAGTTTTATTATTTCTAATTAGTTATCACTTTTTCAGCGCGTTTGCTTGTCTTAATTTAACATGTAATTAAAAATGCAAGTGAATAAAATTGGTTGATCACAAAACTTCCTTTATCAAACTATTGATTTAAAGTTATTGGAATTGAGTCGGAATGAATAGATATCGTCTTTATTAGACCATAAAGATATTATGATATAAATTATATTAAAAGATAATTAAATATACTTAAAGTTATCTTATCGTTAAACACTCTCGCCTAGATCACCTGAACTGAGATACTCCACATAACTGAAAGGAAACTTAATATATAAATATCTATTTAACTATTTATCTATCTATTTACGTAACATAATAATAAAACTGTAACTGATCGCTGTTTGTGCACGCTAATCTCAGAAACGGCTGAACGGATCTTTATGGGACTTTCACTGGGAAGTAGAGGAGGCTGTGGAGCAACGAATAGACTACGTTTATCCCGGAGTTCCCACGGGATCGGGATTCACGCGAGAAACACTCCTATACACGAGTGAAGTCGCTGGCACAGCTAGTATAGGTAATTTAAAAACCAATAAGTCTACAGCTTAGAGTAACGAAATTCTGCAATATTTTGCACTTGTTTGCCTTTAAAGTTGATTACTCTTGTCTTGCTAAACTAATGACAAACATTAGCAAGTCAACTTGCAGACTTAAAAGACTTCTGTATAATGTATTGCGTAAATAGAATATTTGTGTTCATTGATGACTTCTTATTTCCCGAACTGTCGCTAAGTGTGCACAATTCTTACGTAATTAGTATCATCCCTCAAACGCTCATACTCATCGTATTTACAAACTTTGGACATAAGAGTACCGGCTAAGATTTTCAGTTTTCCCGAGGCATTTTCAAGTACCTACATGACATTTGTTATATTACAGGTTGTTCTTAAGCGAATGAGCTGAATTAAATTATTTTAATGACCTTCAAACAAAGGAGGTGCTCAATTCGACTGTATTTTTTGTTACCTCATAACTTTTGACTGGGTGTTCCTATTTTTATACTTCTTTTTTTACTCGAAAGCTTGTGCTTGATTGCGTCTGATCCGTTATTAAGTTAAGATTGAGTTAATCTGTTAATCAATTTTGACGTCAGTTATTTTTTTTAGTTACTTAGGTATTTAATTGAACGGAACATTTCTTTCCTATTGCATTCTTTAATTACAGCCTAGTTAGTACTATGGGTAGCCATCAGATGAAGCTACCTTTTTTGTAGAAACTGGGTAGGTTATCCTGTAAGTACCTATGTGTAATTTTCTAATTACACATGAATTTAATTCTTAATTGCTACAATTTTAGTGATTGATTGATTGATCGTCTTTCGAGAGTGTCACCGGTCATGCTATTATTGACTGTAATACAATAATGATTACATGTAATTACTTATTGCACAATTTAACGTCTGAATTTAAGAAATATCATAGTTTCTTCGGAAAGAATCGTATGTCGCTTAGCAGAAGTCATTCGAGTTCGATGACGGAGGATACTGTCGTGAAAACAATATTCGTATTTATTTTACACGGTAAATTAACTCAATGCCGTTCATTAAATAGCATTATTACGGTATACTTTTCAATTACATAAGTAATCACGAGTTATTCTTCCACAGAAATTGTAATAAATCATCCGTAGTCGTTGGAAATTAAAATTGTTTTAACAAATTCCACTTGCGTATTTTTTTTATCACATCACATTTTTTTACACAGTATAAACACAATTTACTTACCATTATTTCCGAAATGCAACACGCGCTCTACCACGGAGGTTATAAGAGCGCACGACACGTGCGTCGTCGACAAAGTGTTGCGCGTTACTGCAGAGTACTTCGATTTTCAGGTTAGGACTGCGCATGATTGAGTGCGCGCGCGCATCTCCTTTGATACTGATAACGATAAGAGATCCGTTGCGAATCGGAATTAGTTTTTTATTGTTCTTAATTACACGTGTTTATGTGAATATAAATTAGGAAAAAAATTGTAAGTTCTTTTGTTTTCTGGACCGTCCCAACTGCTAATTACTCTAGGAAGACCCATTATTTGTTTTTTTTTCTAATATCTTTTAAATACAGACATAAAGCAATTACATTTTTATTATAATAATAGAATAGATAGATGCTTACATAATATATGCACCATTTATACCTTAACACTTGTACAAAAAAGGCGGATTTATAGATAATATGCCATATTTACAGTATTACAATGTTATTGTACATTGAATAATGACGTTTCTCTTAAAAATGTATTTTTTACATAGAGCGCCTATGAAAATTCAACGGGCAAAAAAATATGTTTAGCACTTGAATTTAGCAAAACTGTATATGTATAATATTTTAATTATATGTAGGTACTCTAAAAACTGAGATACATTTCTTTGGCGCCGGGCCTGGGTCAATTTTGGCGGATCCCCTTACACGCAAACGACAAACGCACGCTTAACTCAAAAAATAACATTTCAGTGGACTATTAACAATTTGTTACAAACGATTAACAAGTTAAAAACATTGTTGAAATAATTCAAATAAAGACAAGGTCACACGTCAGATTTTTTTATCAACAATTTTAATCTTCCTCATCCGCAGCACTGTTTATCAAACATGTTATACGACTATCAGTGTGATGATCAAAAAGTAATTATATATATAGAAAAAACCTAAGTTAAATAATAATAACTGCAATTTAAATACCTGTTTCCTTTACTTTACCTGTTGGTATTTGACGAGAATCTTACTTCAAGGTTTATGAAACGTTAAAAACATTTCATAGGCATTTCGACAGTAGGTGAATGTATCAGGAAAATCACAAATAACAAGATACATTCGATCGTTTCACTTCAGATAATTTGCAATTTGGTGATCCACTTAATAAGGAAAAGGAACTCTGACCGCGGTCACTAAGCGCGCAAACGTTTGTACCTACGTATCTACATAATTATGTACATTGTATGAATGTTTGCACGAATCTTTTTATTTTTTATTATTATTTTTTTTTTTCGAGGGTAGGTGTCAATAAAGTGAACACATAAAATTTTTCTGCTGTGTTTTTTTTAATTTAAAAATTAAATAACTTACATTTAAAGGCTCAAATGTGCCTGTGATACTAGTTATACCAGCCATCAGTGATTCCATTTGCATATTTCACTAGGTTTTGAATTTTACACCTGTATTAATATAATACACAATCTGTACAATGGAAACAGTCCAAAGTTCACTAGCTGCCATGTGTGAGCTATTCACCACTAAAATGGACGAGTTCCAGCGTCAGATGCAGCAGCAGAGCTCTAATGCATCACAGTCACCAGCTACAACGGCACTAAGGTCGGATTTCTCTGCCTTCCGTATGTTTGTTGTCTCCGCGTTAGAAACCTTGCGTAAGCAGATTGAGCTTTTGGCCGTACAGATGGATCGCCAAGACATGAGGGGAAGACGGAAGATGATTTTGCTGCATGGAGTGCCCGAAGAAAAAGGTGAGATCACTACCGTCGCAGTTAGTAGGATCATCACAGAGAAAATAAAAATCCCAGAGTTTTCTTCTGACTCTATAAGTAGATCTCATCGCTTGGGACGCCCTACAGAGAACAAAAGTCGACCCATCATTGTTAAGTTTAGGGATGCCTCTGTTCGTGACAAAATCTGGTTCTCCAAGACAAAATTGAAGGGCACAGGCATCACTCAGTCTGAATTCCTGACAAAGACCCGCCACAGTGTATTCATGCAGGCTAGACAGCGGTTCGGCGTGACGAAATGCTGGACCAGGGATGGGATTATCCATGTTCTGGCTGCGGATGGCTCGCACCATCAAGTAGAAACCATGATGGAACTCGATGTCATTCCCAGTGCTCCCGTCACTGCTCCTGCTGTGCCGCCGGTACCAAGTACCAGCAGGACAGCACTGGATACCAAGGGTGGGTCTCGCACTAAGAAAGTCTTCAAGAAGTAGCGTTTGTATCCTCCTATTTTGTTCTTAATGACTTTTCATCAGTGTTCTTTGTGTTGTAATGCTTTCTCTTTTCTTTTCTGTGTATCATGCTTCTTACTGTGCTTATTGTGATTTAGTCTGCGTACTAGCCTGTAGTTTTATATTGTATGTCGCCTCTCAATGTTGTTGTTCTATTATTTTCTTTGTATACCGACATTCTTCCGACTTTCATTGACCATCTGTTGATTTGACAGATATTGACGTGACACTGACAACTAACTTTTGACTCAATGACGACAAGCAACGTGACAGTAGCTTTGTGACACAGATTAATTTACCACAGATTAGATAACTCGACTTGACATTGACCATAGACTAAACTACTTACTTTAAACTTTACTTTAAATTAAAATACCTAGTATTGTCACTTCAATGTGCTTCAATATTCATACCACCAAACATAAAAAAAAATATTTCTATTCTATTAAGCTGCAAATAAAAATGTATGTCCCATGAAAGTCGGAATAAGGTTACTCTTTACTGAACTTTGTCTTTGTTATTTGTTATGTCACAATCTTGTTTCCTTGTTACTACTCGTTTGCTGCAAATGTTGTTTTTTTTTCTTCATGCTTTTGTTCTGTTCATAATATGCTATGTATTATTAATATTTTTTTTGCTATTTTTTTTTATTATCTCCATTACCTTTTAAACTGCTGGCGGGTATGATTAAGTACTTGTGAGGTTGAGTACCTGATTGTGTAATATAATTTATTTATTACATAATTATACAACGTAGTATATATACATATTTTATTGTATTCATAAATAAATATATATAAGTATATATATTGGAATGGAATCTGACGATAATGACTTGCGATACTTTTCGTTTTCCTCTGACTCAAATGAATTGAATAGTAGCGATAGTTTTGATAGTATTCCACCACTCAATGTTACTATTGATTCTTATTTCTCAGATGTACTGAAAAACTTCAATGTCATACATATCAATGCCCAAAGCATTCCTGCTCACTACCCTGATTTACTGTCGTCTTTTGATAGTAGCCACATTCATGCTATCCTGATTTCGGAATCATGGCTTAAGCCATGCCTTCCATCAACAGCTTATGCCCTCCCTGGATTTCGCTTGATCCGCAACGACCGCACTGCTCGTGGCGGTGGAGGAGTTGCCATCTATCTTCGTTCCCACATTCCCTTTAGGGTTTTAAAATCTTCGCCACAGGCCCTATCTGGGAATGAAGCTGAATACATATTCATCGAAGTCCAGCTGTCCCAAGTGAAATTACTACTTGGGGTCTTTTATAGCCCCTCTTCTAGTGTCGACTATTTTCAGTGTCTGGACACATTACTAGAAGACTCTTGCGGACTTTTCGATCACACAATAATTATGGGCGACTTCAACACATGTTTACTTAAACAGAATGCCAGATCCATCAAGCTAAAGACAGTTGTTGAAGCAGCCAATCTAAACATATTGCCACTAAGTGCGACGCATTTCTTCCCAAATTGTGAACCGTCTCTCTTAGACCTTATTATAATATCCTCAGTAGATCATGCTGCTAAGTATGGCCAATGTGCTGCTGAGGCTTTTTCATATCACGACCTCATTTACTTATCTTATAAAATCCGACCTCCGAAGGCTAAGTCGACAATTCTACTTCAGCGAAATTTTAGCGGGTTGAATCTTGAATTGCTTCGTCGTGATGCTGCTAATATAGATTGGGAAGTCATTAAAGATGCTGCCACAGTAAATGATCAGGTGGCTATTTTAAACTCCCTGCTCACTGGGCTATATGATGTACATGCCCCTATTCGCCCTGTACGTATGAAGCATCTCCCTGCACCGTGGCTCTCCGATGATGTCAGACTGCAAATGGATAAGAAAAATTCTGCTAAGGCTAAATATAGGCAGAACGCTAGCGACGAAAACTTCGAGAAATACAAAAATGCGAGAAACCGATGCAATACGATGTGTAGAGATGTACAACGACGCCATATTCATAAATCTGTTCAAAATGAGGACCCCAGTAGGGTATGGAAGTTTCTGAAAAGAATGGGTGTTGGGAAAACACAACAAAACTTACTTCCTGAAAATCTCGATTTAAATAATCTTAATCAATTCTTCACTGCGTCGTCACATGTCGACAGCAAAATTAAACTCCAAACTCTGAAGGATCTTTCGAATTTTCCCAAACCTGACACTCCATCTTTTTCATTTAATCACTTCGCAGCACGTGATGTTGAGTTGGCAGCTCGCTCTATCTCCTCTGACGCCGTCGGTAGTGATTGCATCAGTCGGAAAATGATAATCCCACTCCTTGATATCCTTCTCCCGACCTTGACTCACATATTTAACCAATCCATTGACGAAAAAAGTTTTCCTAGCATCTGGAAAAATGCGCAAATTATACCCATCCCTAAAAAATCTAATCCTACAGGCTTCTCTGACTTCAGACCTATCTCAATACTTCCCTTTCTTTCTAAAGTGCTTGAGCGACTTGTTCACGGGCAACTTAGTTCATATCTTGCTAGTTCCTCTCTTCTCAATCCTATGCAATCCGGATTCCGACCAGGCCATAGCACCACTACCGCGTTACTGAACGTGACAGATGACATACGGCAGGGGATGGACAACCAGAAGGTCACGGTGTTGACGCTGCTGGACTTCAGTAACGCCTTCAACACTGTTGACTTTGATATTTTAATTGGTGTTCTGTCTTCTCTCAACATATCTCCGTCTGCAGTTGATTGGTTTCGCAGTTACCTGTGTGAGCGTCGCCAACGCATCCAGATCCAGGACAAATGTTCCAATTGGTCTGATTCTACTGCTGGCGTTCCGCAGGGTGGCGTGTTGTCTCCGCTCCTCTTTTCAATCTTCATTAACTTAATAACTTCCGGTATCTCTTCTCTCTACCATCTATTTGCAGACGACTTGCAAATTTACATGCAAACATCTGTAGATAACTTGAAGCAAACCATTCTCACCATTAACAGCGATCTATCTCACATAGCAAGTTACTGCAAGTCCTATGGTCTAAAATTGAACGCGACAAAATCCCAGGCCATAATCATCGGGAGCTCTCGTCTGATTGCGAAAATTGACTGGGTCCAGCTACCCCCGGTGCAGCTGAACGACCAAACAATTCCATTCAGCGACAAAGTGCGTAACCTTGGAATACAAATGGACCGGTATCTTTCCTGGGCCCCACAAATTGCTGAAGTGAGCAGAAAGCTTTTTTCTGCAGTGGGTTCGCTCCAGAGACTAAAAAACGTGTTGCCAATCCCGACTAAAATTTTGCTAGCTCACTCCTTACTTCTTCCAATACTTGACTATGCCGATGTGTGCTACCTTGACATCACCGAAGAGCAGCTAAATAAGCTTGAGCGCCTCCAAAATCTATGTATAAGGTTTATATTTGGCCTCCGCAAATATGACCATGTATCTGAATTTCGCACTAAGCTCAAGTGGCTCCCCATTCGCCTTCGCAGGAATGCTCACATTCTTTCTCTTCTCTATTGTGTGCTATTCAATCCAAACTATCCTCCTTACCTCAAAAGCCGATTCCTATTTCTCCATCTCACCCATGATAGAACTCTTCGCTCCTCAAAAAATCTAGTCCTTAGCACTCCTGCACATTCCTCTTCCTTCTATCAACACTCCTTCACTGTAACCGCCGTCCGTCTCTGGAATGCCCTACCCAAAAGTATTCGCAATGCAAAAACATTATACTCCTTCAAAAACCAAGTTAAAGCCCATTATCTGCAGCTGTAATAAGGTTCCTTTTCACCACTATAATTTATTTCATCTATTTTTCCCTCTTCCTTACTGTTTTGATTCGCTTTTCTGTAAATACTGCTAATGCATATATATTTATATATACTCTGTTAAACTGAAATTACTCTTCACTTCTCGTGCACCTTACCTCTACCTTTCTAACGATGTCTCTCCGCCAACTCATAAGGTTGTCTGGAAGAGATCGCTAGGTAGCGATAAGACCGCCTTTTGTACCTACTCTATAATGTTTTTTTTGTTTTTCTATATGTAATGTTCTGTTTTTGGTGTACAATAAAGAGATAAATAAATAAATAAATAAATAAATCTGTGGGAGACTACGCTACGCGTAGGGCTAAGGTTAGCGTGCTTTGATATGGCTACAACCCATTAATGGCTGACTACTGAGCACAGGTATCTCCTCATTATTGAGGAGGCCTAGAGCATACCCCACCGCGCTGCTCCAGTGCGGATTCGTGGAGGCGCTTTAATATGCGAACAAAGAACTAAAACCTTGCATGTATTTGTCAAAAACTTCGCATAATCATTTGCGAAATTTTACCTAAATCCATAACTGTGGGTGGTTTAAATCGACTACAAATTCTCATTAGCATTTGCTGACCGTCAAGACATACGAGCTTGCTACGTCGTCGCTTGCGGTAAAATTATAATTTATCGAATGTATAATTTGAGGAGATAATTATTTTATTATTCAATCAATAGTAAACCCGTCCTCGATTCGCTTCCGTAAACTTATTTCTTATGTTTGGAAAAAATTATAACCTATAAATATTGGGGTTTTTGATACCACAGGTACTCCTACGTCGCGTCGCTGCGAATTAAGTGCCCGATTTTAAGTTTCAAGTTTTAGCACTAGTAATGTGAGTTGTTGTGTTGTGGTGCTGGCCTGCTCGTTTGCTACCTTAATTCCATTAAAAAATTGAGCAGATATTTTAATCATTTTACTAGTTACTTCATGAGAAAAGTCTTCAATAACTCTAACCCTTAATCATTTATTATCAGTTATGTAAAATGTTACTTGCCTACTATCCTTCCACTGTTGCCCATGACAACTGCGACCGACCTAGAACAAGACTCAAATAGGGATTAGTATGGTTAGTCCGGTTAGTAGGTGTTAAATCATTCGTTGGTTTGTTTGTCATCAAGAGTGAAGATTTGAATAGCTTGTTAGTGATAATAAGTCGTTGGAGATAGTCGCCTCTAAAAAACCGTAACACAAAAACGTGTAACCGACTCCACAAAATGATAAATAGATGTATACAATACAATACATGCCCGATTACTCCAGTGTGGATTACAGTTTTTTAGGGAGGAAGCATGAAAAATTTTCTCTTTCTCTATCTTTTTGTAAGCTCTCGTATGAAACTATTACCCTACCCTAGAGAAGACTAATTAGGACCATTGGAAAATGCTTTAAACTCAGAAATGAGTAATAAAAGACCAGAAACATTTTGTGAACGAGTTCCAAAAACTAGTAATTAGTTCCATCGCCAGTTGCACTTTGGTAGGGCTGCCAGCACTTAGATTTCATACATCAGGATTGTTAAAATCAAGATTTTTGTTACTTATTCATTTCTAAGAATATTGTTAAAAGGAAAAAAAACTTAAGTAATAAAACGAGAAATTTATCAACCTAATTGAAGTCAATTAAATACGCGTTATAAGGAATAACAAAAAAAATACTTATCCGATGTCCTTCAACTTTAAATGAGACCGTACGCAAATTCACGCATGCATCAAATTACGAATATGAAATGAAAGAAAAAAATTCTGTTCAACCAGGAAAAAGTTATTAGTTAACATACATACAAAAAACACACAGTCGAATTTGTTCGAACCTCCTCCTTTTCTCTCGTACTTAAAGTCTTGTCATCGCTTGAGTCGATGATAGCCATTGAATTCATGGGCGAGGGTCACCACACACGATCAGGCTACTCGCCTTCTACACTCTGTTTGTGTCCGATATGGAATTATTTTTATTGGCATCCTACACAAATGCGAGCTTTCCGCCCCTGTGATTAATGTTCATTGTAGATTAATTTGATTTAGCATTTACATATTTTTGGCGACTCAAGTAAAGTTTATTAATGTTATCATTTCAGTTACAATTCGAAAAAGTAAATCCTTGTCAAAGTTCAAAGTTTGAACAAATTCAAACTTAGTACATCCAGGACCCGATAAATGTTTGCCCGGCCGCGAATCGAACCCATGCCCATTCGCTTCTCAGACAGGGTCACCACAAACTGGGTTACGGTGTCGTCAATTGTTAGTTTTTTTAAACCCTTTTCTTAGGATTGATAAATACGGGCTGGGTGTGATAAATCCGAGAAAAACAGAATGAATGGTAACCCTACATTGGGGCAAAAGTTCTAGCATTGGGTTTGTAACATTCGACCAAATTAACAGAAAACTGTTGAAATTGCCCGGCTTTAAATCATTTACCTATTAATTTAAGTATTTCTATTAAATTTTTCATGTTTACTATAATACTACTTAGAAACAGTTTATGTAATATTACAAATAGGTTCTTACTAACGTTGCATACGAGCAGGCAGCACCAACCTTCCGCTGCCGCCCATGACAACTATGTATATATAGTACTAGTAAACCCGCCCTCGCTTCGCTTCGGGGAACCAGTCCCTTCAAAAATCTTTATAAATTTTAACAATGTTATTCCGATGTCTAAGCTATATTACTGCAAAGTTTCATGAAAATCCGTTCAGTAGTTTTTGCGTGAAAGAGTAACAAACCCACACACACACTCACTCACTCACTCACATACATCCTTACAAACTTTCGCATTTATAATATTAGTAGGATAGGATAGTAGGAAGTAGGATATTATATTATATTATTGTAAGGAGAACCCCTTACTACCTGACCCTAGACCCCACCTTCGCTATAAAAGCAAGGGACTCAGGTAGAAACGGACATTTGCATCTCGGCGCTCGTAATGTTCAGAAGTCTGCAGGAATCTCTGTTTGTCGTTATAACGTTCATGTAAGCCATCTTGTTTTTTATTTTAATTGTAATCACGTGTAAAACGTTACCTTAAAATGTGTAATGGTGATTAAGGATTATATTACGTGAGTACTTTGTTTAATAAGAGTTGTAATTTAAATAAAGAAGCAAACGGATTTCTTGTCTTAATTGTTTTTTTTAATTAATTATCCCTTCTGATCCTAAAATCAGAAGTGGGATAAAGAACTTTCTTACGTCCGCTACAATAAAAATACGTGCAGTTGTTGACAACAGGAAAACCGTTTACTTTTTGTAAATTTTGTTAAATTTTTCATCTACCGCCAATTTGGTTTTGCTTTCTTTTCTTCAATAATGGGACGACGGTCTCGGAGTGGTTCACGTCGTCATAAACGGCGGGACCGGCGAAATTCCCGTAACGGTAGTAACGATAGGTCACGTCGCGATTCTGGCGATAGGCCTCGTAGTCCACAAGATGGCTCACATGTTCAAGACCGACGTGATTCTGGCAGTACAGAAGAACACCGAGCACGTGTTAGCGCTAGGTGCGATTCGCGAAATCGCCATCGTTCACGTAGTAATGTCCGCAACAGAACAAGGTCGCGTTCGCGTCTGGCTTCTCCCGCTAGGGAACGTCCTATCCATAGAAACTGTGCGAATTTGCCTTCAGCACTTGATCCCATGCTTACTGATAACACACGTCAACAGCAGTCCTCAGAACCGACTGTTTCTTGTCCTGATGCGTCGGCTCTCGCTCGTGCCTTGATCCAAGCAATGCAAACGATGCAACCTACTAGATCACAGCACTATTATGTATCCAACTTTGACCCCTCAATCAACAGTATTGATATATGGTGTGAGGAAGTCGATCGCGCCGCCGCGGCTAACGGTTGGAGTGATCACGAGTGTCTGTCGCGCGTTGCGTCCTGTTTGAAGGGCGAAGCTAAGGTTTGGTTAGCCGAGTGGGTTACAAATGATAGGACGTGGTCCAATTTCAAACGCGAGTTCCGACCTCTTTGCCCTAGTAAACTAGATTACGCGAACATATTATTTGAGACTATGAACACTACATCGGATAAATATTCAACTTACGCGGAGTATGCCCGTCGTACCCTATTGCGATTAAGGATAGTGCAAGGACTAAGCGATGATTTGCGAACGCTCATCGTCATACGCGGCATAGATAATCCGCAAGTCCGTGCGGCTGCGTCAAACGCGGATCTTACCCCTGACACTATCATCTCATTTTTGTCAATTTATACGAAGCCCTCCGCGTTCAAGCGTGACAAGGTAGTCGAGTCAAAGAAACACGGTCAAATTAAAACACACAGTCGTTCTAATCCAAAATGTTTTAATTGCAACCAATATGGACATATAAGTCGTCACTGTAAGCAGTCTAAGTCTAACCTAACAAATAACAAGACTTCCAGCGTAGACGTCGCGGTCTCCAACACATCCTTTAATGCACAGCCCACGTCGAGTAATTCTTGTACTTTCTGCAAGAAGCCGGGTCACACTGAAAATAAGTGTTTCATTAAAGCAAAATCAGACCAGCGTAATCAACGTAACGTTAATCTTTGCTCTTACCGATCCAATGTAGCACAAAACGATATAACCTCCGCAGTTATAGAGGGAATTCCTATTGATGTGCTTATTGACAGCGGAGCCCTCGACGTTTCGCTCATATCTTCAGATGTCCTAAAGTATTTTAATTGTCAGCCAATACCTAAGTTGTGTGTACTGAAGGGCTTGAGTGATAAAGAAATAGTTGCCACATCTTATGTCACCCTCACGTTGGAGTTTTCCCACATTTCTATTGAAGTTGATTTAGTTATAGTCCCGTCAACTTTCATGAGTGCCCCCATCATCATTGGCACTGACGTATTGAACCGTGATGGAATCACCTATATCCGCACTAAAGATAGACAATACCTTACACGTACCGACAGCGTTTGTACAAATGTCAATGCCGTTTGCACCTCTGATCAAGTAAAGGTAAACACACCCCTTCAGGGTGCTGACCTGGATAGCCTCATGGATGTCCTAAACAAATTTTCTGGTTTCCTGATATCAGGAACCGCCACGTCTACAGTTCGAACAGGTGAAATGGAAATAAAACTCACCAGCTCTACTCCTATAGTCTACAGACCTTATAAGTTGTCTTACTCTGAAAAATTAAAGGTTCGAGAAATCACACAGGATCTTTTAGATAAAGGGGTGATTAGGCGTTCTAAGTCCGAGTATGCAAGCCCTATCATCCTTGTAAGAAAACGCGACGGATCGGATAGACTTTGTGTCGACTTCAGAGCGCTTAACCGGGTTACAGTTAAAGACCGATACCCCCTCCCTCTGATAGACGACCATATAGATAGGCTTGGTGGGTATAAATTCTTTAGTAGTCTAGATATGGCTACAGGATTTCACCAAATCCCGCTTAAAGAGGAATGTATCCATTTTACCGGTTTTGTCACACCCGAAGAACACTTCGAATATGTTAAGATGCCATACGGGCTAGCTAATTCTCCAATAGTCTATCAACGCATCATAAACGATACTCTTCGCGAACATCTCAATAAAGGCAACGTGTTAGTTTACGTCGATGACGTCCTTCTTTTAAGTAACACAGTGGCCGAAGGAATCGAGTTATTGCAAAGAGTTCTTACAACCCTTACATCTTCTGGATTTTCCATCAACTTGAGTAAGTGCTCATTTCTCGTGACTGAAGTAGAATATTTGGGGAGACTGGTAAGTCAGGGTCAGGTTAGACCGAGCCCTAGAAAGATAGAAGCCTTAGTAAACACTTTACCACCATGCAATGTGAAGCAAGTCCGTCAGTTACTAGGCTTAGCAGGTTACTTTAGGAGATATATAAAGGACTATGCTACCAGAACAGCCCCTATCGCTCATCTGACCCGTAAAGACGTTAAATTTAACTGGACGTCCGAGTGTGAAGCTATCCGCTTAGAACTTATCAAGGAACTTACTAATGAGCCAGTGTTGGCTATTTTTAATCCTTGTCTATCTACAGAGGTTCACACCGACGCCAGCTCAATTGGGTATGGTGCTGTTCTCTTACAAGTACATCCAGACTCCAAGAAGCATGTAGTAGCCTATTTCAGCAGGTCAACTCAAGGGGCAGAAGCTAAGTACCACTCCTATGAGTTGGAAACCCTTGCAGTTGTCAAAGCACTTCAAAACTTTCGGCACTACCTAGTTGGGCTCAAATTCGTGGTAGTTACAGATTGTAACGCTCTTAGGTCAACAGAGCGAAAGAAAGACCTCCTGCCTCGAGTAGCCCGGTGGTGGATCTACCTTCAAGATTTTAATTTCACAATCGAGTATCGTAAGGGAGTGATGTTACCTCATGCGGACTACCTGAGTCGTAATCCAGCTAGCGTTAATCAAATCACTAGACCTCGCAATTGGGCCCAAGTAGCACAGTCAGCCGATAATGAGACACAAGACCTCATACAAAAACTTCATGATGGCAGTCTAGATGCTAACCGTTATAGTGTCCAAAATGGAGTATTGTACTACAAATATGTACCTGTAGGCCAGGAACCACGCTTACTCTGCTACGTGCCCAAAGGGCATCGGCTGAGCTTATTGAGAGTGTTCCATGATGAACACGAACATATAAGCGCAGAAAAGACTCTCGATTTAATCCTCAGACATTTCTGGTTCCCTAGTCTTAGACAGTTTGTAGTCAAATACGTTGCTCATTGTCTAGTTTGCATTTCACAAAAAAGAGTTCCCCGAGCCCCATTGCAAAACATTACTTCTTGGGAAAAACCCGACATCCCTTTCCATACAGTCCATGTCGATGCTTTAGGTCCCCTACCAGTATCGGAAGGATACAAATTCGTTCTACTGATTGTCGACTCTTTCACTAAATATACCCTTCTGTATCCAATTGGGAGACAGGATGCCACCGAACTTAAACGCGTCATCACACAGGCTATTTCTTTGTTTGGTGTGCCTAAGCTCATGGTAACCGACAAGGGACGGATGTTCGAGTCCAATGAATTTGTGACTTGGATAAATGAACTTGGCTGTGAGTTGCACTACATAACGCCAGGGATGCACCATGCAAATGGTCAGGCTGAACGTTACATGCGTACAGTCCTCAACATGTTACGCATCCAAACGAACTATAAGAAGTTGCCTTGGTCAGAAACGTTGTGGAAGCTTCAACTAGTGCTAAATATCACCAAGCAAAAGACCACACAAGTTTCGCCACTAAATCTTCTCATTGGTACAGAATCGACCACCCCTTTAATTCAAGCATTAGTACGTGATGTAGCGATCGAAGGTTCAACTCCCAATAGAGAGGCACTGCGCGAAATTACTAGAGGCAGAGTTCGTGATCTACTGAGAAGCAACCAGATCAGACAAGATGAGCAGGTGAATCAGCAGCGGCGTGCACCTCAACAATTTAAGGTGGATGACCGCGTATTTGTGATAAAGTTCTCCCAATCAACGGGAAAGCTAGATTCTGGAATGCGCGGTCCATATAAGGTGGTGGGCGTACTGCCCAATGGACGCTATACACTAAGGTTGCTTAGCGGTGACTATGGAAAAAAGACACAAGCTGCAGCGCAGCATATGGTACTATGGCGGGGTGAATGGTGCCCAGAAACGTGTGCTGCATTCTTTGACAGTAAGTAAACTTAATAACGTTATTTACTTTTACACAGGAAGGATAATTATATCGGTGCAGTAATATCAGCACCAAAGTTGTTGTGTCACCTTTAAACCAGCTGGCTTACAGACAATTACTGTATTGGCCCGGTAAAGACGTGGCCAGCCCGCGGATCTCACACGTATGATCATGGTCTGCGTGTTGAGGTAGCTTATACGCATGAATACGGTCTGCGTATCAGGTAATAAGTATACTTGCATGTATGAATACGGTCTACATGTCAAGGAATGTGATACGTAAGAATATGGTCTGCGTATTAAGTGAGCAATAAGCTTTCATGTATGAAAACGGTCTACATGATAAGTAACTAAACGCATGAATACGGTCTACGTTGTGCAATTGTGTTGTCATGTGGTAGAAGTCGATAGTGGAACACTAAGGCTATTTCACAAAATGAGAAATAAAGAGTCGCTTAACGTGTATCTAAACATGTTTATGCATTGCCTTAATTACGATTTATGTAAACATCAAATGTCTTTATTAAAGAAGGACGAATGAGTTACGTGGAATAAAACACACGTAAGTACTTTACTTAAAACTTTTGAACAATAAGTTTTAACTAAATCTTATTTTTAGGCCAAGACGCTGACGACCAGGAAACAAGCGATGCTGGGCCCCACAGGCCTTGTGCGGCTGACCCTTCCATGCCGCTACTAGACGACGACACTGAGGCCGAGCCGCCAACCTCTCCTGTCGCGGGACCGAGTGGTGTCTCTAGAAGAACATGTGTCGAGGACGACACATCGTCAGAATAGGCCGTGTAAGGAGAACCCCTTACTACCTGACCCTAGACCCCACCTTCGCTATAAAAGCAAGGGACTCAGGTAGAAACGGACATTTGCATCTCGGCGCTCGTAATGTTCAGAAGTCTGCAGGAATCTCTGTTTGTCGTTATAACGTTCATGTAAGCCATCTTGTTTTTTATTTTAATTGTAATCACGTGTAAAACGTTACCTTAAAATGTGTAATGGTGATTAAGGATTATATTACGTGAGTACTTTGTTTAATAAGAGTTGTAATTTAAATAAAGAAGCAAACGGATTTCTTGTCTTAATTGTTTTTTTTAATTAATTATCCCTTCTGATCCTAAAATTATAATATAACATTAAGTTGGATATCTAGTAAGAGATGTGTTATTTTTTAGGACTGAGAATGTCGCTCCTAAAAATTTAAACCGGATCCACAACTTTCCAACCGGAACGTAGATAAACTTAGCTAATCCAAAAGGTCTAAGCTATCTCTAATCAAAAGGTCCCATTAGGTACTTAAGGTCGACTTTATTTAACTCGAACAGCTTTTAAAATGTCAAAAGATAGGAGTAATATATCATCTGGATTTGTTAACAAGAAAGCCTACATATTTTTCACGCAAATACAAAGTACATTTACCCGCGACGCACTCCTTTTAATCATTTCTGATTAAAAAGTCCAGTCAATTCTCTAAAGATAAATAAATATATAATAAATAATATACCTACTGTCGTGGGTGCCATTGACAATACACAAGACAAGAGCATACACTATGACCAAGAACGTAAAAAAACTCATTATTCAAATTTTCGCCTCGCTGGGAAACTAACCCAGGATCGTTGGAAAAGAAATCCGCCATCATGACGACCCATCATTGGTGGTCGCTCCACTGAACTCGAAAGGCCTTTAAAATATCCAGAGATTCCCATTTTACTCGGATGAATGTCATCTCGATCTGTTAACAGGAAAGCATACATATTGCACACAAAACAATCCAAAGTTCACTTGTTAAAAGTTGGTTTGAACAGAGAACGTGAAACTGTAGCAAATATGTAATACGCTGGCACGTGTAGCCCGTTATTTATTCATGCGACGTCGTTTGATAGAACTTGTGTCGCGTCACAGTTTCGCTATCCCGATTGTTGAAACTGATACCAAAGTTACGGTAATCGGTGCTTGTGTAACCGTAACCTAATGTTCTGTTAAGTTAGTTTTTATAGTTAGTACTAACGTGCTAAGTAAATCCGGTTATAAATACTCTCTTAGAGGAACGCCTTAGACTGCAACACTGATGTGACCGAATTAGAACAATTTTATAAGTGGTAAGAACCTAGACTTCATCTGGGGAAGTACCACCGCCACAGAACTTAGTACCATTTCTACCATCATACGTTATAATACTGCTTTAACAGCAATTGTGTTCCGGATAGAAAGGTGAGAGGCCGGTTATACTTTTTAGAGACGACCATCTCAGCCCTTAAGGATAGTAACTTATCTATGACGAAATAACAACGAGACTCTTGAGTCTTGTTCTAGGTCAGTCAAAGTTGTCATTAGTGGCAGCGGAAAGGTGGTGCACCTTAATTTCCTTAAAAATCAAGACCCTTACTCACAACACAACTATTTAAAGGACTTTTACCATCAGGACTAACTATCATTGATAGTCTTTGTTATATATTCCAGTTATATACTAACGAACTAAAAACTAACAAATAACGATCTGTTAAAAACTAAGCGATCTAGCTTAAAGCTAAGCGTCCACAGATCGGTATCGTACGCATCGGACGCATCGCAGTGTCGCAGTTTGTATAGAAAGTACGATCCGTACGATGCGGATCAGTGGACGCACTTGTATGATTTTCTATACAAAGAATACTACAATCCGTATAATGCGATGCGTACGATACCGACCTGTGGACGCTTAGCCTTAACACCGTTTGGTATCTAATGCTAATCATCCTAGGTCAGAATTGACCGGCCGGTCACACTTGTCGTGGGCGCGGTGGCAGTAGCATCTCTACACTAAACACTACAATCCCCCCTGCTAGTAGGTAGTGATGTCGTCTTAGCATCAGGTAAAATAGCATCGCAGTCAAGAATTGACTTTTAATTAATAAAATAAATATTTCAAGTGTATATTTCCGTTCAAGAGATAGATCCCTATTAAGAACAGACATGTAGCCTAGTGGTTAAAAATTTGGCCCCCTATTGGGAGAACCAGGTTCGAATTTCAGGGCACGCACCCGTGCTCAATAGTGAGCGACGATGGGTTGAAAATTGTTCCGTTTGTCATTCTTTGACTACGGAACCCTTGAAATAGTATGCGATACTCGTGACTTAGGTTTATAATTGTTCTGCTGATAGAATAAGTTGTTGATACAAAAATGGTGATATGCAACTAAAAATAATTACGACACAGCACCACTGTACCTAATGTCAGCAAATAAAATTACATTGTTTTTCCTGACACACGAATAACATAAAAAGAATTCAGAAACAGAAGTGTTATTCAGACATAAATGTACAATGTACCTATCATGTTATCGGATCTTTCATATTAAATCCATCATTTCTAGATTTTCTCATAGGTATTTGACGGAATCTTTGGGTACAAAAGTTTAATCGGCGGGGATTTGGTTGTGCCATCTGTTTTTAAGTTACAGCTCTACATTTGCAGCTCTCTCTCGTATTTCTGAAAATACCACTTACCATTCGATATCTCTTGCATGTTATCGGCTACTAAAATAAATAAGTTATTATTGGAATACTAAAATGCAAGATACTTTTGAATTCTTCAATATTTTAGTCACGGTGTCTATGGTCTTTCAATCCCCGGGAGGATACATTTGGAAAATATTTGCATTCTGCGCGAATGGTCGCGATGGTCGGTACCGCTCTTTACTATAAAAAGGACTTTTTCCCGTCGTCAATAGCATAACATACCTACGTATTTTTACATGTCAAAATGAACTTGAAACTTATTAAGCGCTTGAAATTTTTTTTTCATTATTCTGTCTTTTCCCAAGGGAATTTGTCTTTGAATTATTTTTGTTTGAATTTGTTTGTCTACTATTTATATAGGCCTTGGCTAACAAACAACTGGTCACTGTCGTTCGTGTAACATCAGTATCATGAAAGACATTTGTGTCGTTGACGAGGAAGAAAGGATCTCTTAAGATCTCAGTTGGAATACGATGAGTCATTTGGCGGCCGATTGAACCGAGAGAGTAAAAAGTCAGTCCGGCTTCAGCCCTAGTACCTAGCACAGACCGGCATCTGTCGCCTCTTGCGATACCCTGGTTTGCCAGTAAGAGATTGAGGTCAATATTCTAGGCCGAACAATACCCAATACGTTTTGCAACATTATGACGTCAAGTCTGCTCGTTTGACGGATATTTTTGTGGTAAGATTGTTGTATTAAGTTAAGACTTCCTTTCCTTCCTTTCTTCTTCATTCTTACTCGACTGAAACCCAGGTATGCCTCTGTATTTCTGATGTTACCTTTTACCATTACATATCTCTTGTTCGGCATTATCGGCTACTAAAATAAATTATGTCATTATTGGAACAGTAAAATGCAAGATAGTTTTGGATACCTCAAGCTTTAATCGTGTATTAAAGACCAAAGTTAATCACTTCATTGACGGCTAGTAAGTTTAGTGCAACGTTCAATCATGAAACTTGTTTTATTGCGTCGTCTGCTCGTCTGGCCGTGCGTGTCTGTCGCCGCAGTCAGACACACACTTATTTATGTCAGGAGTTTGGACTATTGTAACGGTGCTCAACTATTTCTGGCTTGTCAATCTGCACTAGAACGGGTGAATGATCGCTTTGCAAAAAAGCGACGCGTCTACTCCGGAAACACTTGTATATTTGATGCGGCTGCGGCTTGCGACATGCGACGTGCGGCTTTGACTTTAATGCTTTGTTTGACCGTAATATTTAAATGTTCAAAGGGCTCTTCGCTTGTTTGAACTTTGTTACGTTTCACTGCGTTGCTGTCGTTAAGGTATTGTAGGGTATATGATATTGAATTAGTTAAGTTCAATTTAGTTCAGCGTAAGAAAGAACGTTGCAAATTGTGAATTTATTATTGATCAGTTTTTTTCATGTTTCAACTTATCTAATTGCTTTTAATTTTAGGCAGTACATTTTGAAGAGGTAGGAGGTAATGGAGGGGTAATGATGATTTAGGAAAATAAAATTGTAAAAGCAATAGACTTTGTATTGTTTTCAAAAATTTATCGCTTGGCTCAGGGGAACGATTTCGATCTTTTGGCGCACGCTCCAGGTCATTTTTGGCCGGGATTAAGTTTCCATAAGTATGCTTTTTAGCATCTAAATAGTTTAGTGTTTTAGAATGATCCACATTTTTATTATTTAATCTTCCATAAACAGTTTTCGCCTCGTTTTGAGTACTTAATGCAATACCAAATTTCGCCCAAAAATGTACTCAGATAATCCCATCTAATTTCAATAGTAACCGGTTTCAATTGAACTTCTTTAAATTACTGTTGATCCGATTTTTACAAAGGCTAGGTTAGGTACGTAGGGTAGGTACCTACTCTAGAAGTTCTAAGTATTAATTAAAAAATAATAAACTGGGGAGTTTCTTGGCATTTATCGGCGTAAAGTGCAATTGCAAAAAGTTCTTCAGTAGAAGAACTATAAATATCTGTATATATAATACATAGAATCTATTATTATAATTGAATATTATTTCGAATTTGGAAAACCGGAGAAATGCACAGTTGTTCTTCCTATTTGTATTTCATATAATATGAATCGTATATATCATAATGTATGAATGAGGGAGTCTGCCAATCTATACACCTCATATTGTGAGCGATGTGAACAGCAGGGGACAGTTTTGGGTTGGTATGATGAATGAGGGAATAAAATTAGATTGCTACCGAATGTAAGTACGGTTGGTTATGGTGACGTTGCAGGGAAAACTCAGCTTCATTATGTGGTACAAAGGTTACCATGGCGGACTGTTGTTCGAAGGGTCCTGGGTTCGATTCTCAGCGAGATGAAATATCAACAATGAGTTTAAATTTCTGTTTTCGGTCTGAGTGTGCGTGTAGTATTTGAGTGTTGTCACACTTAAAACAAATTGAATACCACGAAACCTGTGCTCACACTTTCATTTGGCTTGTATGCAAAATTTACTTACGGCATTTTAAATTCTGTTCGTCAGTCTGCAATGTACCTTAATCACGGGGCGGAAAGCTAGAATTTGTGTGGGATCTAAATAAAACGAATTTTCATATTGAACGCGAACGCAGTACAGCGTAGGGATGGGAGTGTGTATACATATAGGTACATAGGTTGTGTTATGTTATTATTATTACTTTTCTATATGTATGGCCTGTAGTCTTTAAATCAGGAATCAGCAGGGAACTCAACTTAAGGCAAAGAAAGGTACACCATGATTGATGTCATTGGAATAGTCTTAGTAAATAACAAAACTTTTTTAGAGGTAGGTATGTAGCATGGGAAAAATTATGGAACTGTAGGCCTGTTATGAACTCTTAATTCCAGATAGTTCAGGTTCACAGACGTGTGGCTGACATAGACAGCGCCTTATAGCTATAGGTACTTACCTACTGGTCTACCTAGCCTACTGGTCTGAATCAGGCGTTTGATATGTTCTTATCTCTACAAGACAAGAATACGAACGACATTTGCTTAATTATTGCCGTCGAAGTCTCTGGTAAAATACAGTTTCAAACTTAAGAGGCTTATTTACGAGATTTTAAAATTGAGTTCATTATGAAAATAAAATTGCGACGTGACAATTGCATTCCCGCGACATTTTCCTTTATTTTCTACGTAATCACGTAACATACTAATATTTTTATGAAATAACTTGGATGACCCTTTTCAATTATTTATTTTTACTTTTTTCAGGTAAAAAAGGTATGAACAGGAAAGTTTGAGAATTCATTGTTCCTTAGACAGTTTTTTTGCTTATGAAGGTTGAATCATGTTTGTACTATTTGTGCCTTTAGTAGTATACTGTATGTGTGTATATGTATATGTATGTACATTAGCTTCCTCGATAATGGAGACAAAGATTAAGGCCGGATTTATCAAAATTCCCACGGGATAGGGAAATACCGTTCACAGGCCGGCTCGCGTTGTTCTTAACTGATCGACTGAGTTCCGAAGTAGCTTCGGGAACAGTCCGTAGGAGTATGGCTGATTACTACTGACAAACGTATTTTAGCGTTTTCGTTCTTCGAAAAACACATTGAAGTGTAAGGCGCTTTGCCCACGGAGCAACTATTGCAGCAACTGGCAACTAACTGGCAACTAGCTGTTTACATACATTTCAATTGGACTGCGCACACACAGCAACTCGAGTTTCGAGTTCCGGCAATCGTCAATAGTTTTCAGTTGCCGCAACTAGCAACTGTTAAATATTATACCGGTTTTTAAAGTTGCCGGTTTCCGCAACTGTCAATCGCAAATCAATCAATCAAGTTGCTCACAAATTGCTATTAAATTGACGCAACCGTAAACGTTGTAGCAACTATCAACTTTTACAGGAAACTTTTAAAAAGTAAATAGTTGCCTCAACTTGAGTTGCTCCGTGGGCAAAGCGCCTAAAGAACTACATTAACCGCCGATCATAAATGACGCAACGAAAAGGAATCTGAGGTGGGCGGGGCATATAACCCGGCTCATTTAGCTACGTCAGCCAGTTTTTGGACGATCCAGACAAAGCATCTTTTAACAACTACACGATTTTGGTACTCTAAATGCCCTCATGTGTTGTGAAATGGTACAAGAACCACACAGATCACTACCCCAAGGGTAGCAGCATCTTGACATCAAAAAAAAATTTGTAATAATTTTGTCTTTGTGGACGATTTTATGGCAAAAGAAACAGGAAACTTGTTCAAAAATAATTTAATGCTTATTGCACTAAACCCATGTAGGTTCTAACCCCTCCAAAAATCCATATTGAAGCAGCACGGTGGTTTTAAAATCACAGTTAGGCACTTTAATTTTATTTGTAGATGCTATTAGGTACATAATAATATGATAAATATACTCGTATGTTTACATAAGTGGAAACTACCTATACAATTTAATAGAATATTCAGTAGGAACACCAAAGTAATTACGTATTGCAGTTTCAAAGTGACTTGGAACGGTACCCGAGTCTAAGGATTCACCGAAACGGAAACGTCTTAGATAGTGTTTCTCAAACTGCACTGAGTTTATGTAACGTTGGAAACTCTAGTACCTACAAAGTTTTTATATAAAGTTTGTATTGGCGCTTCCTCACATTCGCGCATAATCAGTAGTACTGAAGTGCTTAAGTGGATCGTAAACACGTATAGTTATTTATGTAAAAAAGTAATAATTAGGAAACTTCTAAAAAAGATTCTTGCTGTAAAGTCTTAAAATTCGGCCGTTTACACTAAGATCTCCTGTGTGTGGATAACCTGGGCAAAATAAATAAGACATTATCTACTAACACATACGATCCGAGAAAAACATTTATCTATTTCATAACCCTTCATCATCATCATCATCTCAACCCATCATGGCCCACTTTTGAGCACGGGTCTCCTCTCACAATGAGAAGGTTAAGGCCATAGTCCACCACGCTGGCCAATTGCGGATTGGCAGACTTCACACACCTTTGAGTTTTGCGGACACTCCGGCATGCAGGTTTCCTCACGATGTTTTCCTTCACCCTTTGTAGCAAGTGACATTTAAATGCTTAAAACGCTCATAACTCCGAAAAGTCAGAGGTGCGTGCCCTGGGATTCGAACCCAGACCCCCCGAATAGGAGGCACTAAACCACTAGGCTATCACCGCTAACCCTTATACCCCTTCATAACCCTTGCGTAGAAATAATCTGATTATTTTCTATTCGGATACGGGATCGTAATATACAAGTAATGAAAAAATAGCTTTACAGATGATTTAAATACGAAGCATCCTCGAAAACTTCGAGAATCGCTGCCACACGGGATTGGTTTCTCAACACTATCACAATACAATGCTATACACAAACGTAAGCAGTGTGGTGTATGTATGTATTGCCTTCAATGTATTTAGACGTGGGACGAGATACATTTAGATAGGTAGGTATGTACTTATGTAGGCGATAGAATAGGTACTCAAAATTAGGCCTGGCCGTATTAGGGCGGTCTAGAATATGGACTATAATCTAGACTAGGATGACTAGTTTGCCAGCAGACTAGGATGTCGATTGTAGCTAGCTTCTTTGCATAGTGGTATAGCTTGCGAATATGGGTCCCCGCAAACTAACCGCAGCCGCCGGTGGCTGTGGCGCTTCTTTTTAGAAGCGCGGTCTGGCCGACAGCCGCTTCGGCTGAATTCTGCTCACTGTTATTGGAGCTGTTGGCTGTTGGCCGGATCGCGCTTCTAGAAAGAAGCGCCACAGCCACCGGTGGCTGCAGTCAGTTTGCGGAGACCCTTAATTCTACATATTACCGGCCAAACCTTCGGTTCGGGAAGATATCACTCTGTTCGCATTCAACATGGAATTCGCTTTAATGGCAACGCACTCAAATGCAGCCTTTCCGCCCCTGAGATTAAGGTTTATTGTAGACTGAATCTTTAATTATTTTTCTCAGACGTAATGAAATTCTACATATGTACTATAGAAATATCATTTTACATGTTACTTACTGCGGTCGATTGCTTTGATGTGCGACCAAAAATTGTATGTCAAAAATGTATATGTATATGTCAGAGATTAAAGGATTTCTAATATTTCTATTGTGGATATCTGGCGTCCGCCATGTTCTACGTCTTAAAACACAGATTGGAATCAGTGCGCACAACCGGCGCGGTCAAGTCTCGAATGTCTAGTGTGTCATCTCATGTCACTGCATCAACAAATGCCACCTTGTCATTTTTGACATATCTGCCAAACGTCACAGTGACACGCGACATCTCTAAGACAAATTTGACTAGAACTACTGACTCAATGAATAGGCTGAATCGATAACAGATGGCGTTACCAGTACGTAAACATAAACAAGTCCATTATTTATTTTACTTCTCCGACACGGCCATACTGACAAACAACGCGCTCTCGCGTTGAGCACTATGACTTTATAAAACGCCGAACTGTCAGTAATACACCAGACAAAGCGATATAGCTTTCAGACTACACGTGTACAAAGCGTTAAGCTTTCAGCAATACACCACACAAAGCGATAGAGCTTTCAATGACACATTTATAAAGCGTTAAGCTTTCAGTAATACACCACACAAAGCGATAAAGCTTTCAGTTTACAGGTTTACAAAGCGTCAAGCTTTCAGTAACACCACACAAAGCGTTAAAGCTTTCAGTTTACAGGTTTACAAAGCGTCAAGCTTTCAGTAACACCACACAAAGCGTTAAAGCTTTCAGTTTACAGGTTTACAAAGCGTCAAGCTTTCAGTAACACCACACAAAGCGTTAAAGCTTTCAGTTTACAGGTTTACAAAGCGTCAAGCTTTCAGTAACACCACACAAAGCGTTAAAGCTTTCAGTTTACAGGTTTACAAAGCGTCAAGCTTTCAGTAACACCACACAAAGCGTTAAAGCTTTCAGTTTACAGGTTTACAAAGCGTCAAGCTTTCAGTAACACCACACAAAGCGTTAAAGCTTTCAGTTTACAGGTTTACAAAGCGTCAAGCTTTCAGTAACACCACACAAAGCGTAAAAGCTTTCAGTTTACAGGTTTACAAAGCGTCAAGCTTTCAGTAACACCACACAAAGCGTTAAAGCTTTCAGTTCACAAGTTTACAAAGCGTTAAGCTTTCAGTAACACACTACACAAAGCGAAAAAGCTTTCAGTTTACAGGCGTCAGAAGTACAAAGCGCGGAGCTTTCAATACTCAAGCGTTGGGAGCACAAAGCGCGGAGCTTTCAATGTCCAGTTATCACCAGAGCTTGCTCGTCCATCCTGGTCTACCTAAAATCACTCTCAAAAATCTCGTCTCCGTCCGACCCGGTCTAGTTTCTTACCCTGTCAACCAGTATTCCAAAACAATGAGCCACTACCAAACCAGCACTTACACCGCTTTAAAGCTGTAATCCAAACCCAAATCCAACACCAAATTGTCATAGTTTACCCATGAACTGAAATGGCTGAAGGTCATTAACTCAACATCATCATCATATAACTTTTCAAATCATAAACATCATTACTTTGCTTAGTACCCAAAATAAATTAACTGATCGCCAAAGTTTAATCCAAAACAGACTTTACATTTCTCAGAAAAGTTATTTTTCTCAAACAAGTTATCACTACTCAAAACAAGTTCACTGAAATTTAATAAATCTCTCAATAAAATTATGAAGTTTTATTAGTTAATCACTATATAACTAGATACAATGCTGTCTATACCGTCAACTGACATTAATTATTCAGTGCATAAAAGCAAATCAGTAATTTAAGCCATTTATCAAAAGTGAATTTGGTACCGCGTAAATTTTTACTTACAACTTTTTACATGAAGTTTGTATCAAATTTCATTTAGTGCGTCATTATCAATTAGTCCAAAAATAACTTACATCTGCAAAGTATGAGAGCAAAAACCGATCTGACAATACCATAGATAGGTACCTTAAATGTTACATACCTAGTAACTTATTATTTCAAAATCATGAAAACAAATAGTAACTTTCTAATCTTAATACTTCGATCTGAATAATAAGATAATAATAATCAGACTTAAACAATTCAAAAATCTCAATAATTAACAAAATAATGGTAAACAGATTATCTCATTATTAAATTGACTGCATATTCACTACTTTTGTTTAGTAACACAATATTTCTTGTATGTTCCAACAATGGCTCCTTTCACTAATGAAGACTCGAGTAATAACATAATGAAGTATTTTAGTTGCAATCCTACCATGTGTTATTATAACAAACTTTTAAAACTCTAATTCAGTTTATGTGTTGTCCCGCAGACATTCCATCAAACGAATAGTGTTCATAAATCTTTCCAGTGTCTTTTCTCAACCTAAATGCATTATTGACTCATGTTTGTGTATTGCTATTAAGTTCATGGTATTCCACACATATCTTATCGGAACTATTACGTTTCTTGACTAACAAAATAGGACTAGCAAATGGGGAATAACTAGGTCTAATTATTTGGCCATCAAGCAGTTCATTCATTTTTGAATACACTAATTGCCTTTCGTCTGGGATAAGTCTGTACGGTCGCTGATGGACAGTCTCATGTGGATCGACAAGACGTACCTATCCTTAAGTTCACCTATTATTAACTCGGGTATAAATTATGGTAATTCCCTTCACAAAGGCATGACAATAATATTGCTCAAGGAGTTCTATTAATTATGGTTCGAATTCAGATGGAATATCAGTAGTATTGAATAAAGTCCACTGTCTCAGTTATTTTAATTTTCTAAATACTGAAACTACTTTCGGTTATAAGAACACTAAATCCTAGACTTAAAATCTCACGGCAAATCATAATAATTGCAACTAAAACTCATCCGGTATTACAATATGAAAAATACTTATCTCTAAGTGGTAACCGTCAATCAAACTTAAAATTTATTTGGTGTATATCACATTAGAATTATGCAAATTCAAGAATAAAAAGTAATAAATTCGGGCAATCGTATTACAGGCGCAGGGATATTAGGCGTACTAATAATCTCGACTAATTGAGCCATATTACGGTTTTGAAAATCTAATATTGCACGCCATGAATCCTCACCCTGTTTCATGTTACCAAAACAAGGCGATGTCACCCTTGGTTCCAGACAGGTACCAGACAAGGTCCTGGTCTCCAGCTCCTTAAAACCCAGAATCGCTTCCCAAACGCAGCTCAAATCCGACGTAAACACCTACGTCGACTTCATTCACTTCGAAAATATAGCGACTAAAGCGGGCAAGAACCCAACCAATTCGTCCGTAATAACTCCAATAACAATTCTTTGGATCATTAGATAACGCTTAGACAATATTCAAAATTAACAATGAACCACGCGGGCATTTAGAATACTATACAAAACAATAAAATGTGCTTTACTTCATTATTACGTTCCAGTTCAATAATTGCAGCATATTTCTTCATTTATATCCATCCTGTCAGTAGTGACATTTCAGATTAGAATTTAAGCCAAGAACTTTGTTTGTAAATTAAATCGCTGTAATATTAATAGTCATTAAAAATTTGATGACCTATCTTGACATAAGTTGGCAAATGTGCAACAACATTAGAGTGATTATTCTTTACTGAACATAACATCTATCTCATACTGAATACTCGTTACCAGAATTATAAGCAAGTTCAATCAAACCGCAAGAAGTCATTATAGTGAGACCACTCGAAAACACCCTGTCACATTCATAATAAATAAAACCCATGAAAATTGTATTGTGTTTTACTTTTAAAACAACGTGAACTAATGAGTAACCAATGAGGGTAAGCGCGTGCGAATCTTCCGCTAGAGGCGCCAGTGAAAAGTGAGGTCCGTCTGTCACTTTTCGCTTGTCTGAATGTCACCTGTCACTGTTCATGTACGGGCGGGCCTCGACAGCAAGACCTCACCTCGACGGTGGCGCCAACCGGTGAGCACAAAAACGGCGACCCTCATTCGATCGACGTCGCCAATGAAAAACCAAACCGTTCACTTTTTAAAAGCGTAAGCCAATTATTGTTGTAGGTACTAGACAAATGGAATACTTCGCCAAGTTGAGCACAAATAAAGCAAACCTTCCCGTGTGTGTCCCTCTTTTTTAATTAATCCTTTCAGCTATAAGCGGAGTACCAAATCACCAAACACCAAGACAATTAAAAGAATACCTTCGTTATTCACCGCTACCTGACCTTTACTTTCAGTATCAGTGGTGTCAGTTACTGCATACAAATAAAAAGTATTCAAGAAATAATTTTAAAAATTTAACATGCGACAAAATAAAACACTTGTCGAAAAGGTCACTGCACTATATGTCATATCTCGTTATCAATTTAAAAATGTATCAACATTGAATGCATAACCAAATACCTCACATCAAATTATTTTATTTTCTTTTTAGGCACGACCTTATAGTAACCTCCATTATCTTTAACAATTTTGTAAACGTAGATTTTTAATTTTAAATCAAAAACATTTTCATTTAATTAACAGTGTGATGTATGAGGTATGGCCACTTACAAGAACGGCCATTCGATGAGCAAGTATGTTGTAAGAAGTGACGTTGTCATTCTAATAATAAATTATTGGAAGATTAATATGCCTCTTTGTTGATATCCCGAAATTAGCCCAAACCAGGAATATTACACCAACAAACCTTACGGACGGACTCTTCCACGGTCTCTTCAAGACCCGACCAGCTGAACTAAGATTCATCACTTCTTATATCACAATATTTCAAATGGTACTTGGCCCTTGGGCAAAATTAAAGTCTGTTACCAAATGTAATGAAATTAAAAATATGTCATACCCAATACTCGCGAAAATCCTCCATACCGATAGGTACTTGCCATTTTTCTGCACAATCCTTAAGTTATACCAAAATTCTACGCCAGATTCCATCTTACATAGCATCATGGCAACTCACTTGCCGTTTACGCCTCATTATAATTGTCACCACAAAAATATTCACTTTCCGTTGCCACAGGAGGTTGGGTAAGCACGTTGGGTAAATGCTGTGCCGATCCCACCGCTGCTGTCAGAGATTAAAGGATTTCTAATATTTCTATTGTGGATATCTGGCGTCCGCCATGTTCTACGTCTTAAAACACAGATTGGAATCAGTGCGCACAACCGGCGCGGTCAAGTCTCGAATGTCTAGTGTGTCATCTCATGTCACTGCATCAACAAATGCCACCTTGTCATTTTTGACATATCTGCCAAACGTCACAGTGACACGCGACATCTCTAAGACAAATTTGACTAGAACTACTGACTCAATGAATAGGCTGAATCGATAACAGATGGCGTTACCAGTACGTAAACATAAACAAGTCCATTATTTATTTTACTTCTCCGACATATATGTCAAAAATCGTATTTAGGTAATCCTTTGCGAAGATCGTCCAAAACTTGTGAGTTCGAGTATTCGCGCGACTGTGACTGTGCTTTAGCGGCGAGATTTTATATAATATGTCAGAGTTCATTAATTTAACCGAGTGAGTATTTTGCGTGCTAAATTATTATTATAAAATAAAAATAAAAATGTTACCTACGTTCCGAGAAATGCTATAGGCATAATATTAATTTCTTTGAACTAAATCTTATTTCAAAGCCGTTCTACTTATAAAGCATTAACGATGTTTTAATAAAGAAAAAATAAAAGGGACTTTTAATTCTAATAGCAACAGATTTTATCCAGGGTTTTCTAAGAATATCTATTAAAAGTATCAGGCGCAATTAGTGCCTCTTGTGTAGGCGGTTGCTCAGTATTTTCTTCGGAAATATACGAGTAGGTATATCAATATTCAATACGCCTAATTGGCAAGCGCGGGTAGAAAAATGTAATAAGCTTCCTTCAGAAATAAAATTCACTTGAAGCGCTTTGTTATAGAGCTTCATAAGGTATCTTTGTACCTATTTTGTTTTGTTGGCTTCAGTTATAATTTATATATCTACTACAGCCAATGCTTTTATTTCAATGACTTGGATAACATACTTTTATTAGTAGATACATACAAGTGTTATAATATGTCACAGATATAGGCACATAAATTGCATAGGTACAGTACCTATACTATACTTACATGTAGAACAAAATGCATCCCATGCATGCAATGTAAAGTTGCTGCAAGTTTAAAAGTTCCTGTCTTTTTGTTACCTTTGACCTCAGACCAATTAACTATGTATAGACGGCGTGCCGTGAACAAAAGCGTGAAGCCGGCAAAAAGTACGCCTCGCCTTGTAATACACACGGCGGCACACACACCAAAACGACTTTTGTGTTCTAAATAATAAAAATAAATGAAGCTTTGTGTTCCAAAAAATAAAGTTTAAATTTGTTCTAGTTCAAACTGTCAACATAGGGCATTCTATTGGTTCAGATGTGTGTTTTAGGCGCACTTTTGCCGGCTTCACGCTTTTGTTCATGGCACGCCGTCTATAGTTTATTGGTCTGAGCCTTTGACTTAAGAGAATCATAATATGACAGGGACAAATTATTTTAAACTTGCAATAACTTTACATTGCGTTTATTAATAAGACAGAGATTCCTAATTTTTCTTTGAGTTTTTCGTGTCTTTAAGGGTACGACTCTTATTAGAGTGTCTGAAAACCGTTAATGGCTAAGACAGAGCAAATTAATAATGGCGCTTAAAGGCCTTCCCAATATCAAAAGGACAAGAGCTTATCATGCCTTCCACGAACACACTTACTGGAGAATTTTTCATTTAATCCGACCTTTCGTCGTAAACATCCTCCAGTACGAATGACGTGCTAAACTTTGACTTCCGCCATATTAAGTAGAAACCTCCTGTGAAAAAGTATACTGAAATAATTTGCCCGCGTGGGTGTTTTCGTTTGATTATAATGTGGGCGTATCAAGTCGAAAGTGTATTTTCGATATGCGAACCTACTTCCTACAAAGGAATCATGCATGTTGCGTCAACCCAATAATGTCCCACAGCTGCCTGGCTTAGAGGATACTCTATCACAATGCTCCAGTGCGGATTGGTGGAGGGTTTAGTGACCAAACAACATTCACTCTTATAATAAATTAAAGTAGGAAAGCAAACGCCAACGTACCGTAGGTATCAATATATTTGTGTCTCGATGTCTCGAAATGGAATATCATCAGGGTAAGTCGACCCTTATTGGTAACTAGTACCTAATCCCGCCCTCGCTTCGCTTCGGGGAACCAGTCCCCTAGTGGAAAATAGCTCTCAAAAGGTTGATTGTTTACATCTTAAAATAATCTCTATTTTTGTTATTCCGAATGTCTAAGCTATAGGTAAGTATTGCTAAGTTTCATGAAAATCCGATCGGTAGATATACCTAAGTACTTATATTAGGTACGTGAAAGAGTAACAAATACACACACATCCTTACCAACTTTCGCATTTATATTAATAGGATTTGTTGTAAATGGGAAGCTGTCTGTTGTCTTTTAGCTAGTTATGATACACTGGGCAATGAACAAGCGACATAGTGTTGACCATAATGACTATTGGATTTCACCATTTGCAATAGTTATAATTAATTGCGAAATCCACTGAACGTAATCACGCGGAGAATAAACTCGGAGTGAATTACCGTGATAGCGATGTTATACGAACTTCGAAATCAATTTGCACCGATTCGGATTATCCATTATAATGTGAGAGGATGGTGAATTACTGCACGCGAGCGGATATGGGTAAAAATTTGTCGCTGTTTTTAAAAAATTCCGCTCTCAGGAAAGGATTACGCTTTTAAAGAATAAATGAGAGTCGACCATGCATGTTAAGTGGGATAGATGTCATATGTTAAAATCAGTAAACTGTATTTCTGCCGGTGTTGAGAGTGAAATAATAATTCAACTTGGAAATATTAATAAAATTATAAGTTTATTTGCACATTACATTCTTACAATGTACTTTAAATATTATTAAATAAGTATTTGGATTCTTAGCTGCTTTGATAATTTCGAAGGAGCTTTTTGATGAAACACTACAAATATAATGTCTCAAAACATGTCCGAATAGAGTAGACTAAAATAATTGATGTACCGGACTACCGGTAGCGATTTATATTATTGCGTTATTATTATGTGCATTAATGCGTTACATTCATGTAACGCGAGTTACGCGAGCCTCTCTATTTGATCCGTTCTAATGACATTACTGTATCTATGGATGCCAAAGATACTCACGAAAGGTTGAAAAATAGAAGCAGGTAACTAAAAGGCTTATTACACCTTCCTAAATTTAGTCATCTAAATCAGGAGGGCTACTACGAAATCCGAACTACGAACAACGTACGAAGTTCGATTTCGAAACGTCACACGTCAGTTTCATACAATACAATTTTCATAGTAGGAAATGTTCCGAAACGACTTTTACATAGAAACTCTATTATTAGAAGGTTCTGTAGGCGTCAATAAATCTTCGTCTGCCGTAATCCCCTGCCAGTCGTGCTGAAATTTGGCTGGATCCAAAGTGTTTCCTAGTGACATGGCTTCCAAAACCGGGATAAAGTTATAGCTTATCCACTGAGACTATTACTTACAGTTTAATGACTTGCAATTTCCGAAGGTAGAGAAGTTTTAATATCATATGGAAACGAGGATTGTTCTGTGTTAATAGGATATGATGTTAAACTTGTGTCATTGCGTATCAGGAAACTGTTTTGTATCAGGATAATAGAAATAGGATGAAGTAGGGATGGTCGGATAAAGTATGAAACGGTTATAAAACGAGGTTCACCTGATTTAAATAAGTAGGTTCATACATCTCAACTATGACCCATTTTCGTGCCCTAAAGTATGGTAAGGTCTTGTATTTAAATCTCTGGGGCCGCCCATAACGCCCACGCTCGTCAGATCGTGCCTTTTCTTGTTCAAATATATTTTATTTTTTCATTTGCTGCTATAAAACATGCCAATATCAATTAATATGTTTTAGTTTTATCTGTCACTGCTAACAATATTATCTGTAATATACGAGTAGGTAGATACGTCATCAGTAGATAGGCACCTATTGGTGAAACTGGAGCGAGAAACTCCTCGACTTAGGGTATTAGCTCAGCTTAAACTCCCGTGTTCTGTAGACCAGTTACTAATCTTGTCGAGCAGAGAAGACATACCAAAATTGTATGGCGTCTTGCGTTACTAACTGAAACCATGTAATACATAAATAATAATATACTAATAATAATAAACAATAAACTAATAGGTTTCCTAGTTACTTAATTCTCGACGAGATAGATGTTTGAAGGATGAGGTAGGTAAGATGTTTTTTTATGTCCGGGTGTGTCTTTGTCTTGTGTCTTGTGTGACACCAACGACACAGGATCCAAGTGAATGCTTATGAGTGTGTAGCATTATTATTTATTTCTCCTGTTTGAGGGAATCGAACCTGGTACTTCCTTTGGCAAGTGAATACTTTTTTATGTACAGATATAACTTTTACTTACTTACATAATAAAACGAACAAAGAACAAACAGTATTCAATAAATCGGCTCTGACATGTTTTATTATCAAAGCGTTTATAAAATGTGCAAATATTTATTAACCTGAACGAAATAAATTTTATGCAGAACTAAATTATTTAATTATGGGTTATTTAGTATGAGTGAATTACCACTGAAACGTGACATTGCCATGACATTTATTGTAGGCGTATGTAATAAATAATACATTTAGTTAGTTCTTTTTTAAATTCTCGCGTCATTATTAATTACTACCGAAACCACCCTCACTGCTTCTCGGACAACATGTCTTTTTCTTAGTATTTAAAATTATTAAAAGTTTTGTTTAAATCAGATATTGCCTCGCGAAAAAAATGTAGGTAGCTTATGGCAGTCGCCTGTCTTTCAACCATCTCTACAGTAGTAAAAGTTTTATTCTGATTCACAATCCTACTGTTACTGGACTATTACTTATAACAACTACAAACCTCACTATAACTAACAAAACAATATCTGCTCCAATCCTATACGATTATATAAATACTTATTACTAATAAACTAACCAAAAAACAACTAAAAAATTTCTAACGACGTCTAAGGGTGCGTCCACATCTGGCGAATGCGCCGCGAATATGCAGCTCGCCAGCCGTGTGTGTCACGGCAATGGTTTGCTGCGCTTCAATTCTCGTGCTTTTCCGTCGCACCATAGATAGCTATAATTATAATTAGCTACCGCGCCGCCCGCGCGTGCTGATCGCCAACGGGAAACTGCGGCGAAATGCGCGCGGGCGGCCGCGGCGCACGAACAAAAATGCATGCGCGCAGCTCGCGAGCAGCTCGCAAACGACTCGCAAACTGAACATTCGCGGCACATTCGCCAGATGTGGACTCACCCTTATAATCCATTTGAGTAGGTCACAGTCATGGACGGCAGCGGGAGATGGTGCAGCATGCTCGTTTGCCTTAATGCCATAAAAAGATACGTGCTACTTAAGTTATTTAAATATTATATTATGCAGTAAAATGTCGTTTCGTTTAATTCGTTGGTAGACCCACCATCAGATGTTCACTTAGTGACTTCGTTCTTACAAAGGAGTTATTCTCGCGGGAATCCCGATCCCGTGGGAATTTCGAGATAAAAAATAGCCTATACGTTGCTCCATAACCCCCTCTATCTCGCTGTGAGAGTCCCATAAAAATCCGTTCAGCCGTTTCTGAGATTAGCGTGCAGAAACAGCGATCAACAGTTTTATTATAATGTATATAATAGATAGAAAGATATCTTGCTACATATTTGTAAACAGAAATAATTGTACCTACAATATTGTATTGTGTTCCGAAAAATCTGAGAGCATGAATATAATCCCTTTTCATTCTGTTGAAAATTTTAAACAACCATTATGTAGGTACCATTTTCATCCTCACTATAGCAGCCGTGCACAAAGAGATTACCGTCAGACTTTGGTTTTATAAAATGCAGCAAAAATTAATATTTTTTGCATTTTACATGTCGATAATTCTACATGTTGATTTAAATGTGATTCGCAGTTAATAGAGGTACCTATATATTTTTTAAGTTCCAGGCCTCCTCAGGTGTGAATAGGTAGAGACCCGTGCTGAGTAGTGGGCGCCATCAAAGTGGCAAAGATAAACAATAAACAAGCAGCTCTATCGAGACTTGGCTATTTTTTTACAGAATATTTTGGTGGGATTTGTTTTTCCTATGATGTCGATTTCTGAATATAGCTTTATATTTTCATCCGTCTCATTAATCGATGGTTATTTTAGACGATGAGTTCTGCCGTGACAGGGCTGTGAAAATTACAAGAACTCATGGTACGGTTTTGCTAGTGTTTTGGCTACTGATTTTGATTTTTGAGTGGAAAATGAAACAATTTTGTTTTTTTGCAAAATAAGTCATGTCAGAGGATGGTTTAAGGGGACAAAATTGTAATTCATTTACTGCGTACCTATTACAATTCTAAAAAAACTCTATTGTAGGAACCTATTTTTATGTCGTTTATGAGCCAATTTTATTAATTCTTTTTTTTGTTGGAAAGTAGAATAGACATTCCAAGAGTAATTTGCTTGTAAGGACACCTGATGATGATATCTCAGAGAAATTGAGGGAACTTTCGAAAATTGTAGAGACAACTAGTGTGTTTGTTAATGTTTTCATTATGTATCTATATTAAAGCACTTCAATTTGATTAAAGGTCTGGAGGCGATCTGATGAAGCCGGAAGGCAGTCGAGGGAACTCCTCAACGAGTTAAAGCAGTCTCAATCTTATTATGTATGGGCTTGATTAAGTTGTAGTGACGAGAATTTTACACCTAGATGGGTTGAAATGAGCGTCATCTGGTGAGTAGTTTTTAAGTTGTCTTTCGATGAGTGTTTGTCGATGGTGAATACGATTATTTTTTTGTAAAAAGCAATTAATGATATTTTAAGTAATATGGTAGTAGTATAAATTTTGTAAATCGGGAGATCGCTTATAGTGTTTCATTGACGCAGCATATTTGAATGAATTGCCTGAAAAACCGTTATTCGTTATTGAATCAAAATCAATTTATATAGTAAAGGACTAAAATAAAATTATTAGGTGCATTCAATACAATATGCCATGAACTACTCTGCATTTCCAATAATATAACATCCATAATAGAAGTCATATAAAATTTCCTCCCCTATTTTTGCACGATGCGATGGGAGCAATTAGAAACTATATCGATAAATAAATAACGAAGTTCTGAGGTAACAAACATAAAAAACAGCCGTATTCGGAACCTTTGTTGAAGTTTCAAAAGAAGACCTTCGTTTACGCTTAAACAACCCTAGACACGATTAGGTACAAGTGGCTACTGATCTGCGCCAAAAGCGAGCAATTAGTATGCAAGGTAGGAGATAATTAGGTTAGCCGGTGTCAAATCGTAAACCGGTTGTTATCGCGTCATCGAAACGTTGTGTACAGAAGCAATCGATACGGCCCAACTACGTCGAACGTGGCTTTGCTACGTCAAACATTGTGACCACAGTACAGCCATCAAGAGCCCAACATGTAGTGACAGCAGTAGGTATATAGCAGTATAGTAAGCCTATGTGCGTGACCAGTGTCGCCAGGTGTACTGGTGTATGAAGGACCGAGTATTAAATACATTATAACGCCTTATTTCATTCATTAGTTTCATTCAATCTTAAGTCAAAGATAAGTAAGCCTATGTTCGTGACCGGTATCGCCAGGTGTATTGATGTATGAAGGACAGAGTATTAAATAAGGCCTTATTGACTTCATTCATTAGTTTCATTCAACCTTAAGTCAAAGATAAGTAAGCCTATGTTGCCAGTGTCGCCAGGTAAATTGGTGTATAAAGGACGGAGTATTAAAATAAAAACGCATTTTAAACTTCATTCATTAGTTCCATTCAACCCTAAGTAAAAGATTAGTAAGCCTATGTTCGTGACCAGTGTCGACAAGTGTATTGGTCAATAAAGACGGAGCATTAAATAAATTTTAACGCATTATAAACTTCATTCATTGGTTTCATCCAAACTTATCAGAGATACGTAAAACTATATGCGTGGCCAGAGTCACCACACCAGGTTTACTGGTGTATGACGGAAGTGTTGTTAGATAAATTAATTATGCATTATGAACTTTACCTATTTATCAGGTTCATTTAAACTTAATAAGTTAAATTATTATTAATTTCATTAATCTTATAAGTCTTTAGTTTGTGAGCAGCGTCACCAAGTGTAACGGTCTATGACGGACGGATTGTTAGATAAATAATGCAATAACGTCATATCAACGTCATTCATCAGTTTTAAACAGCCTTAAGACCAAGATAGTTATATAAGTCTATTTTTGTGACCAGTGTCCCCAGATGTATATTCTGATCTATGATTGGTGGATCCAATTAGGTAATTCATAAGTCCAAGTCAAACTATTCTGAGTTTCCCGATACATTGCCACTTAATTTAATAGTCAAGTGATAATAATACATTAAAAAATACTTACAAAAGAACTGACCAACTAAAACTCTTTATTACATTATTCTCTGCTAGCTAGACTAATCTTTGTCCTGCCTGAATTTTTATTTGTGTCGGTCACAGATGTAGTGATTGGTGATGCATGTTCGTTTGGTACCTTAAATAGGTACTTAAAAAAGATAAACTTATAGTGAACGACAAGCAAGGTTACGTCCGTTTGTCTAGAGTAAAATAATGTTTTTTGTGTGTAACTTTGAAACTGATTGAATCAATAACAATATCTCGCAATTGACATTGCATGTTATATCCAACCCAATATGTTGGTCAATATATCAAGCCTGCGTCGGTGTTCCCGCTGACGTGATGTGGGTGCCTTGAAGATACCTCATCATCATCATCATCTCAACCCATCACGGTCCACTTTTGAGCACGGGTCTCTTCTCAGAACGAGAAGGTTAAGGCCGTAGTCTGCCACGCTGGCCAAGTGCGGATTGGCGGACTTGACACACCTTTGCGTTTTGCGAACGCTCCGGCATGCAAGTTTCCTCACGATGTTTTCCTTCACCCTTTGTAGCAAGGGACATTTGAATGAAAAGTCATAGGTGCATGCCCTAGTATTCGAACCCGGAACTTTCGAATAGGTCGAATTTTTAACCACTAGACTATCACCGCTTGAACCTCACTAAATAGCAATAACACCGCCTTTTGTGCGTTTTGTGCGTTTTTGAGTAAAATAATGTGTGTATCTATCTTACCACTAGGGAGAGATTTGTAAATTACATATAGTTTCCTGGATTCTAGAAATCGATCCCAAAATTTCCGCCACGGCTGGCAACACTAGGATAACCTAGATAGACGAACTAGCTTTAAGCCGGTGTGCCGTCTTACGATCAGGCGTCTCGGGTTTAACTCTCCCTTCACCACCTCCCATCCTATGCATCGCACACATAATTTGAAATTACACTTTATCCCCTTTTCATAAGAGGTATATCTGCCTAAACGATCCACTCGGTTGGACTAGGGGATATCGATTGCTTTCAGTTTACAGAACATTTTAAGTTGAAGACTTGTACCTACTGTTTAAGTTCAAAATGGTGATGTGTTAAATTTTTGGTCATCATTATTAGCTTTTCACTACGTCTGTAGTCCACCACAGTGGCCAAGTGGTCGAATTTAACTTTGAGAACATTACGGAAAACACTCGGTTGTTTAGTCCTCACGATTTATTCATTACCTAAGTGAGTCATAATACGCACTATGAAAATTATAGGTTCATAGGCATATAGTTCTAGGCTTTCCTGTTTGAGAGTCTAACGTTCAAACCATGGTATTCACATATAATCCAAAATTATTAAAATTACGTAAAAAAAATTAAGTCGTTACAAAATAATTTACTTATATTTTTGCACGAAAAAAGTCAAAGTTAGAAGTCTGAAATTAATGGGATGATCTTCTCTGAAAATTCCGTAAGAGCTTTACTGTGTATCGACTATAAAGGAACAGAAGCGATGCCAATACACCACAGAAATAGATATTGGAAGTAAGAGAAACAGTGTCAATGGATATTTTCGACGGTCAAAAATACGTAATGAAGCTAATTGGTTAACTGTAGGATTTAAAAATGAAACTATGGTTGAAGGTAGTTAATACAAAATTTAATTTTGCATCCAACAACAGGAGAAAATCCAATTCTGTAAACTTTTGTCATATTCTTCTCATATCAATGTCACTAAATCATTGTTAGGATAACGACATCTTTAGAAAATTAAATTAAAAAAGTATTAAGTACAAAGTTATTAAGTATTCGTCGCAAAAATTAGGATAACATTATTTAATATGAATGATACGAAACAAGAAATACATGACACTGAGTCGAATTACAGAATGACAGTGAGTTTAATTACAGTTCCTATAGTAGAAGATCCGAATCTATATCGACATTCACCGGGTTGATAATAGAATCAAACTTATTTTATAATAAATTTCGTATATTAGAAAATATATTAAAAATGGGTTGACAACAAAAATCCTGGACAGAATATTTTTAATTATTTTTTAAAAAAATATTTTTCATAAAAAATGTTGCATGATGAAGATAATAATAAAATTTTATACTGGACTTAAAGTATAGAACATATAGAATGTGCAGACGTAGGGTAGACTATTATTTACCTGGACGAACTACTGGGTAGACAGGTATAAACAGGTATGTCAATACTAGTTACTTTTCACTCGATTTGATAATAGTCTGCACATTCTATATGTTCTATACTTTAAGTCCAGTATAAAATTTTATTATTATCTTCATCATGCAATATTTTTGAAAAATTATTTTTTAAAAAATAATTAAAAATATTCTGTCCAGGATTTTTGTTGTCAACCCATTTTTAATATATTTTCTAAGATACGAAATTTATTATAAAATAAGTTTGATTCTATTATCAAGCCGGTGAATGTCGACTTAGATTCGGATCTTACAGGTTTCGCTACTCCTCAAAATTGTTCTACTGACATATTGTGCTTGCATTAAAAGTTCAATGCCACAGTGCAAAATAGCAGGAAAACGAAAATAACAGGAAAACTGTCTATTATTATACTGTGTCTTAATTTTTGAAACAAATATTACCTATACTTCGATCGCGTTCGTTACGCAGTTCGTACCAATCGCATCCAATACAAATATCAACTTTCCGTCTCTTTAATTAAGGTACATTGTTGATCGACAGGGAGAATTTAAAATGCCTTAAGTAAATTTTGCTTACAAGTAAAATCGAATTATGTGCTCAGAATTATTTCGTTTTTCGCGGGAAGAGGTAATTCCATTTATTCACTTTAGTTTTATGTATTAGAAGAAGAAGATGATGTAAGAGAAGATGAAAAAGAAGAAATATTTTGATTAGCACCGATTAGCACGGTTAGGTAAACAGTTTTCTTCGCGTTTACTATGACGTGTGATTTTGTGATCATAATTAAGTAATATTTACTTGGTATGATAATAATATACTTAGGTATGTCATTGTATCTTTATGCTATCTTTGTTCCAAGGTTGTGATGTCCATAAATAGGATGTCTACAGCTTGACATTATCACGCATGTGGGAGGTTAGTTACGCTGTAACCTGTATTTTGAACTCAAATTTGAACTTGAACTGAATTTGAATTTGAACTGAAATTTTGAAATAATAAATACTTTACACCATAATACTTCACTTCTACATCATATTTCTATTCCTAGGTCTGCTGGAAGACATTTCTTTTGGAAATAAGCAGCTACTTTTGTACAAAATCTCTTTTTTTTTGCTTTTCACATTTTTGTATTCGTGTATATAGTAGGTATTCGCTATGTGCGAAGCGGGTGGTAGGTGTACCAAAACGATCGCAGCGCACAACGTGACAAAAAATGGAAACTACTTCGGCTGTGTGTAATACTTTCGAACCCGGTTTTTATGATTATATCCATTGTACACATACACTATTCAATAAATTGCATTCAAATAAAGTCAACAAGTATCATTTAGTTATTTTGGTTTTTAATTGCAAAAATACTAACAAAGTTTACTTGTCATTATTTGACAGTCGCCGAAAAAGTTGCGCGTCGCCACCGTCGTGCACGTTCCCAATACGTGGGTATACATAATCAACATGTATACTCACGATTATGTTCAAATACCTATTAACTAATACCTCTTTGTTTCGCTTCTGGTAGCTTTTATAAACGATATTCTGCAAAATTAAAAACATAATTTTGTATACGAAGGCATTAAAATACATCAAACACTGTAAACACGTTACTTTAATTTTAGTAAAACATTTAATTTTTTTGAAAAATTCACCAAATCTGTTTTTTTCTCAGATTAGCGAGAAAACACGCAGTCAAATTGACAAATATTTTAAACATTATTCCATGTAGGTATAGATATCCATCAGAAAGTTTTATTCAATTATGCATTGCTTCTGGGTTTGAACTCCTCATTATGTGTAATTAAGTCCACATTACCATAATAATATGTCACATTGTTAATAGACAGAGATATGGAATGCCCTTTATTGTAGTAGTAAAACATTTACATAAGCTTATTAAGGCATATACCAGTTGAAAATGCGGTCTTATCGCTAGACAGCGATTTCTTTTACATGCATAACATTTGAAGTAAGGAAACCGACATAAAAATCGATAACTCAAAAAATATCCGTCAGATGTGGCTCTTTCTGCTGAGTTAAGGTACCACAGTTTTCTAATAAAAATATTAATTATCGAAAAACCTAGTTAAAAATTATGAGGTAGCCATTAATGAAATACGCATTATTCAGAATAACTTAAAAGCCACCCGTCAGATGACGCTCAAATAAGAGACCAGACGACAAGTACGACAGCTTTTAAAAGTAAAAAAAATTATCAAAATAGGTTCACTCATTGAAAAGTTATGAGGTAACATAAAATTAAAAAAATAGAGTCGGATTGAGAACCTCCTCCTTTTTTAAAGCCAGTTAATATGAACATGGAAAAATTTACAACTAATTAATTAGAATATACAATGGTGTTACATTGGTTTACTTTTTATTTAGCTTTTCAACTAAATAATTAAATGAGGTCTGCAGTACAATCGCATGTAAAGACATCCTTCCACGGAGGTTTTTATCAAAGTGTACTCGGATATCTTATTTACCCGAGCCAGGGGAAAATGCAGCGTTGAAATAGAAAAATGTAATATTTCGTTAAGCAGACTCTCTTGAATTTCTTTTCAGAGAAACGAGCTCAAAGAAAGATGTTGTGCAGTACTTGATAAGAGGAATTTACGTTTTGAAATGCTTGGCTTGCGTTGTTTGCAGAATGTTATTTTACTTTGATTAATAATTCCAGCGATCTTTTTGAGCTCATTTGCTATGACACTTGTTTCAGTATTGGACAGTTATTGGAAGTAATTATTTTTATTGTCGAGAGTTAAAAGGGTTTTGTTGGATATGTAATTAACTAGAGTTTCTGTTATATTCCATTGATGGGAACTGTTGTGAAGCCGGTATGAATTGTGTGCGGTTTTCACTAATAGGTATAGGTATAAAGTTTTTCATAAAGCGTTATATATGTATAGCATAAATGTATTTATTTCTAAAGCAGATCGGATGCAGTCAACACATTAATTTGTTAGGCACTTACTTTGTCACAGAGCCTTCTTAATAACTTTTATCTCTTTGCCCTTCGCGTCGTAATAAATTCTTTGTATACATTTTTAAGAATCATCTATGTAAATCTGTTGTGAGGTTTAACAATTTTATTAAGACTATACGAAACAATTATTTCGTCATAATAAGTATTAATTATAATAATCAATGGTCTTTGCTGCGTTCTGAAGACTTTTTTTAGCTTACAATTTTGTTAAAATTTTAATAAACTACAAAGTAAGTAACAATGCTAATCTTAACTGACCTCAGTATGTACCCCGAAGTTCATTATGATGTTTTTCGCTTTCACCTTGAGTGAAATATTGAATTGCGTCAAATATAACTTGTTTCTCTCATAATAAATACCTACTTATTTTCTTTAGGCTCAAGCGAACATGCCACATTACTTGAAGGTTGTGTGCCAGTTGGCGTAAACTCAAGTCTACGTATCTTCCTTCTAATGATCGAGTAGATACTTTTTAGAGGTTTGTAAATACGAGGATAAAAATCTTTATACAAGTCGTTTGCGGCGATGAAAAACGCGCTACAACTAATAGATTGGAGTGAATTTCTTTCTTTGTATTGATTAATTATTATCTTGTAGGTATTATTGTTTTGTTTTTTACCTACCTATATGATTTTGTATACACGAAGGGATTAAATGACTTACTTAGTTTAGCGGTGCAATGCTGACAGCGTGAGGGTTGATTAATTTTAAAGCCTCAATTTGATGAGACAGTAGGTTACATTATATCTTGATTATAAAATATTTATATTATACATAATTTTATATTTGGAGGTAGGTAATTGTTTTTTTAATAATCAAAAAACAACTTACTAAGAGACAAACTAACCAATTAATATTCTAATCTAACACCGGCTGCTAACTGGAATAACCATCCTAGACCATATTTAAAGCTGTTTCTAGAGCTCAGAACTCAGCCTAGAGCTCACCCGGGGAAATACCACCGCCCGCCACGGTACTTAGTACCATTCCTACCGTGTAATAATATTGTTTTAAGAACATTTGTGTTCCGGATAGGAAGGTGTGGAGCCGGTTACACTTTTTTAGAGGCTACCATCTCAGTCCTCAGGGGTAGCAACGCATCTGTGACCGAATTAGAACGAGACTCACTGAGTCTAGTTCTGGGTCGGTCACAGTTGTCATGGGCGGCAGCGGAAGGTGGTGCTGCATGCTCGTTTGCTATCTTAATTCCATAAAAAAAATGTCACAGTTGTCATGGGCGGAGCGGAAAGTTAAATTCCATACGTTAATTTAAAAGTTAAAAATACTTTAAAAATACTAAAATAATTAAATACTAAAATAATTTAAAAATACTAAAAATAAAGAGAAGTAATAGATATCTTGAAGGTTATTTAATTTTATTGAAATGGAACGCTATCAAAATGGTAAAATTTTTACAAATTTTAGCACCATAAATAATTAAATATCTAACCATCTTCTTTGAACGCGTAATAAAACAGTATGATATCATAGTAAATAAATATTTTGTTCTGGAAATAAACATTGGCACCTACCTATTTGTGTTATCTTAATAAATTTACATTATTACAAAGTCTTACCGCGCGTGTTAGGTATGGCGAGTTTATAGATAATTTCTTCTTTGCACGAGTGAATATTATGGAAAATTGCTTGGGTAATATTACTGTAACAAGGCAAAGCATCAATCCTTAGGCATACTTAAAAAAAATTGAATGTTTTTGTTTATTTGGCCTATGATAAGGTGCATGCATTGAAATCCTTTAGTTAAAGATAATATAGTTCAACCGTACTAATATTATAAATGTGAAAGTGTGTTTGTTTGTTTGTTTGTCACTCTTTCACGTCGCAACATGGCTATTATATGGTATGGTTTATGAGTGTGGGGATAGTTAGGAGGGTGGAGAGTGACGTAGGCTACTTTTTACCGCGGAAAAACATCTCATTCCCATGGGAAGATCGATGTTTTGTTACTTGCTAGATATTTAGTGTCGGATGTTGTTAATAGATGGCGTTAGTAAAACTCATTTGCAAGATCTGATTCGCGCTATCAAATACTAGGTACATGTAATTTACTTACCTATGTCATAGGCAAATGTTATATCTGGTGTTCCAGTATCTCATATCAAATTCAAATTCAAATTCAAATATTTATTTCTTCGAAGTAGGTTTTTACAAACACTTATCGAACGTCAATTTACGCCATCGCTTCAACAAATCCCTACGGCGAGTGGTCTTGGAAGAAGAAGCGGCAAGAAACTCCCAAGGAGTCTTTTTTTTCTCTTTCTCCACTCGCAGTTACAGATGCACTTACTACTAATTACGGCTAAAATACGAAACTCATGTCCAAGCTGATTTATCATTAAAATATTCATCAAGTTTGTAATAACCTTTCGTCATAAGGATGCTTTTGACATGGGTTTTAAGTTTACAGTACGGCATTTCTGTTAATTGTATCGGAACTTTATTATAAATTTTAATGCAGTTACCCATGAAAGAGCCACCAGTTTTGCTAAGTCTGAATTTTGGTACAATCAGTTTAGCCTTATTTCTAGTATTTATATTGTGTACATCACTCTTTTTAGGAAAACAGTCATGATATTTTTTTACATACATAATATTATCTAAAATATATTGTGATATTACAGTTAATATATTTATGTCTTTAAACAAATGTCTAAGCGAATCTCTCGGCCTGAGGTTGTAAATGGCACGTACTGCTCTTTTTTGTAATATAAATATTGACTGTATATCTGCAGCTGAGCCCCACAACAGCAGACCATAAGACATTATACTGTGGAAATAACTAAAATAGACTAATCTTGCTGTTTCTACGTCAGTCAAAAGCCTTACTTTTTTGACAGCGTAGGCAGCAGAACTAAGTCTCCCTGACAAGGCTTTGATATGAGGACTCCATTGCAAATGAGAATCTATAGTAAGGCCCAAAAACTTTGTTGAATCAACTAGTTCTAATACTTCCTTATTCAAAACAATACGAGTTGGAACTTCTTTAACATTTGGTAAAGTAAATTTAATACATTTAGTCTTCTTCGCGTTTAACATTAAATTATTAAGTGTGAACCAATGCAATACTTGTGAAATAGCATTATTTACATCGTCAAAACAATGTTTCCGCCTATCTACCTTAAAAATTAAGGAGGTGTCATCAGCAAATAATACAGTTTCGCACAAGTTACTAGTAAAATAAGGAAGATCATTTATATAGATTAGAAAAAGCAATGGTCCTAATATCGAACCTTGGGGCACACCCATTGTCATGTGTGCTCCAGGAGATTCTATTCCATTAACAACTACTTTTTGAATGCGTTCCGATAAGTACGATTTGATAAGACTAACTGATTGTGTTGAGACACCATAATGACTTAGTTTATTTAATAATATATTATGGTCAACGCAGTCAAAAGCCTTTGATAGGTCACAGAATATACCAATAGCATCCTGCTTACGCTCCCAAGCATCAAAGATGTGTTTAAGAAGTGCGATGCCTGCATCAGTGGTACTTTTCCCCTTCGAAAAACCGAACTGATTAACATGTAATAATTTATTTATGGTAAAGTGAGAGAGCAGTTGATTGTAAATAATTTTTTCAAATATTTTACTAAGTGCCGGTAAGATTGATATGGGCCTAAAATTTGTAGGATCGCTTTTATCTCCATCCTTGAACAATGGTACTATTTTCCCATGTTTCATAAGATTGGGAAAGCTACCGTCATCAACACATTTATTAAAGATGAAAGTTAAATGGGGTGCAATAAAAGTGATAATCGATTTAAGTACTAACGTAGAAAGGCCCCACAGATCACTTGACTTTTTAATATTTAGAGAGAGAAAGCTTTTAATAATAGCTTCGCAAGTGACATGTTTAAAAGTAAATGAATTGGCGCACCTGTCAACACAGGACTCCATGATAGTCATGGCAAGCTGAGGACATGTATTTAAATCTTTTGTTATCAATTGCGGTACTTTCGAGAAGAAATCTTCAAAGACGCCGGCAACTCCACTATCAGAGGTGATACTCTCGCTATTGACCTTCAAATTAAATTTATGGTCATTGAATCTTATTTTACCCGTTTCTTTATTAATAACGTTCCATGTAGCTTTAATTTTGTTTTCAGAATTCTTTATTTTATTGGAAATGTAGATTGATTTAGCTTGAGCGCAAACTGATTTAAAAGTTTTGGAGTACAATCTAACATGATTCAAAAATTTCGGGTCTGTGGATGTAGATTTTTGTTCATATAATTCAAACAATGTTATTCTACTTTTATAAATTCCAGTTGTTGCCCAATCACTAAATTTAGTTTTAAAATTATCACATGTGACAACTTTTTCTTTAAAATTCATATTAAATTCATATTTAATTAAATCAAAAATAGTAGAATATGCTTTGTCAGGTGTGTCGTTATAGCATATTTCTAATGATGGCACTTTACTTTTAATATTATTTTTGAAGCTACTTATCCTTTTTAGTGTGATTGGTCTACTGATTATATTCTGTTTAGTAACGTCATGATGGTACTCAACTGTGGCAAGTTGTCCGCTATGGTCTGAACTGATACAATTTAATATTGTCTTATTTAATACAGTACAATCACAGAACATATTATCTAAGCAAGAAGCTGATGTAGGAGTTACTCTTGTGGGTTCAAAAAACACATAGTCTAAATTAAAAGATTTAAATAAATTAATGAACCTTATCGAACTAGAACTTGCAACTAAAATATCAATATTAAAGTCTCCACACACCAGTACTTGTTTATTTTTTTTACACAATATTTTTAAAACATCTTCCATAGCAGACTCAAACAATGGGTAGCTGCCTGTAGGCGGTCTATATACACATACAATGACCACCCTCTTAAGTTCAATACATGAAAGTTCTATAACATGTTCAATAGAGAGGGAGACTATGTCTTTACGTTCCTTAAAAATCAAATTATTACGAATCATTATCAACGACCCTCCTCTTAGTATATTCGATCTACAAAAATAACTGCCTATACAGTAGTTATCTATTGATGTGATTAATTCATGTTTTTTTAGCCAGTGCTCTGTAACACAAAAAATATCTATATTCATCTCATTCAATAATAAATCCAATTCTAATTCTTTGCTGGAAAAGCCTTGTATATTTTGATGTACTATTTTTAAATTAGTATGCTTTTCCTTTGTCAATACATTGCAAGAGTTATTCTCTGTTGTCTTGTAATTTAATTTAAATTATTTGGAACGTATTCCAAGGATACATGCTGCATGTCAACACATGGCTGCCCAATAGAGGCAGTGTTACAAGCCAAATTCTTGGCTAAATTGTCAAAAAAATATGATAGCGATAATGCTATTTGTCTCTTATAGTAATTTGGCAGATAATAATTATCTTGAGTCAAATAGGAATAATTAATTAATTTATTTATGTCAATAACATTTAAATATTGCTCACTATATAAAGACATAGTGTCCAGGGCTAAATTCAAAGAGTATCTTATATTATTTTCCCTCTGTGGCAAACTCTTACTATAGGGTAAAGTAAACATTACAATACTTTTTAAATTCAATGAATGGAGTTGGTTGTAATAATATGTCAAGGTTTTCTTGTTTATTTTACCCCTATTTCCAACAAAAATAATTAAATTTGTAGAGCTATCCAATTTACTATTCATGATTTTCTCAAATATGTCAGGTAGTGACAGTCCTGGAAAGCAATGGTTAACATAGCTGAGCCCCGAGTATGTATTTAATAATTGGCCAAAATTCTTTCCAATGTCGTCACTAAACATTACATTTTTATTACAATTAGTATTAGTGTTGGAATTATTGGCATGTGTTAATTCTATAGTTTTAGTACAGTTATAGTTTGAGACTACTGGACCACACACTGGAGTCAATAATAATGATGGTTGTTCCGAAGCACCCAGGCCCGATGCCAGGGAATGTCTTTTAGTAGTAGCTGTCTCACTGTTTGCAGAGACATTAGATAAACATTTAAGGGCCAGTATGTACTCCCTAATCTCCTTTTTTGAGCCTTCATAATTTTTGGTCATAGTTTGTAATGATTTCTGAAGGCTAATCAACTTATCATTGAGTGTATTAATGTTAGTTTCATAAATCAATCTGTTTTCTTCAATAATTGATGAGCATGTTTCCAGCTTTTGTAATAACTGCATTCTTTCCCTAATGCATTGTGTGTATTTGAAGAACTTTTTATTGTGGTTTATAAGTTTCTTCGTTTTTCTAATGTATTTATTAATTTTCACATATTTTTTTAACTTATTCCTGCTACATACAACTGTGTCCATTGCAACTGTACTGCTAGAAGAGTCTTCTGTTGTCAAGTCTATTGTTGCAACTGGAGTGATATTGCATGAAGCAGAAACTAAGTTGGGTGCACTTAAAACTAATTCCTCGAACAGACTCTGGTTCTGAGAAGCTATAACTTGTGATTTATCATTCTCCAGTTGGCAAATATGGTTATTAGCTTCATGAAGCTGTTTTTCCAGTGCAGCAATGAGCCTGAGGGCCTGTTCATACTCATCTCTGCACTGGTCGAACCCGTCAAGTATTGACTGTAGTCTGTCCCGTTCATCCGATGTAATTAATAATAAATTATTCATGTCTGCTAGTTCTTTCTTTAATGAATTATTCCTATCTAACACATCCAGCAATTCCTTTTCGTTGTCCTCTCTTTCCCTATGTAGTTGTTTAACAAGCTCCTTGGAGGCCTTTAACTCCTGCAAAGCCAGTTGGAGTTGGGACTCCTCCTGGCGAGCGAAGGCCTTGCGAGTCATCATTTTAAGCGATATATAAATAACTATAACCGAGAAATAACGTAATCTAGCCAAGAGGCTTTTTAACCAACTGTAGTAGGTAAGTCTGTCAGAAGGACAGCTTACTTAACACTTCGCCTTATTAAAACAATAAAGCTTGTGAATTCCTACTTTAGATTATTACATATACCAAACAAATCGCTTTTATCACTAAGATAAATGCAAAAACACTTACTTGAAAGGAGATACAACGATTAACAATTCAAAATTACGCACTGTCACTTTGTGGTACCGGCTTTGGTTATGTTAGCACCGGGTAAAATACTCAAATAAAATCAATCTTTTGCATTGAAATTCACAATGTACACTATTATAATTAAATCTGTTTAGTTATTTATTGGAAAGAGGCCGAAATATATTTAGTTATTAAATAAATATGAATAAAATTTTACGGAGCTATGACAATCAGCTGTTAACGCTAGTGTTGCCACAGAGAAAAAAAAAAAAAAAAAAAAAAAAAAAATCATACTTATTAGGCGATATTCCTACGGGAGCGGGACCTACGCGGCTGTTACCTATGGGTCGCGAAGCGAAGTGCGGGCGGTTCTCTACTTATAGATAATACATAAAATATTCTATTGGATGGATTCTATTGTATTGCAAATAAATGTAGGTTTTACTTTTAAATGAGCCATAATTATATTTCAGTTCTTTTAGATGTTAGCAAAAACATAAGGTTGTTTAATTTGGCCGTAAACCGTGGTGCACCCTGGTGTGTAACAGCTGTGGCAATAGAGGCTGATGGAGGTCACATTGCGTTCTGCTTCACTTACTTTAATTTCATGCTTGGTGTATGGTGTATGATGGTTTTTAACCGGATTCAAATAAAGGAGAAGGTTATCAAATCGACTGTATACTATGTACTAAGTTATTGGGTGTAACTTAGTACCTACATAGGTAGTATCTCAATGGGTGTGACCATTAAAAAAAGGCCTGATGAGTAATATTTGTGGTATCTTTAATAATGCGGTCGGTCATCTATTTTAAAGTCGGTTTTGTTAACAGATATTATAGTTAACATATTATATAAGGCTGTTTTCAATTGTTTAAGTAGATCAAATTTAAGTCCACAAAAGCCATAAGCCAATGTTACTTTATTCGCCGTTAACGCATCGGTTATGCCTTTGCTGTTATTAACGTCTGTGGAAGACAAAGACCATTTAGGTTTTTCTGCTCTTTTATTGTATATTTAAACAAAAAAATCATGCCAACAGAATGAAATCATACTTTACTATTCTCAGAATTTATTTCCAATTTTAGTCGATCATGCGTATTCGTATGACCTACATTATTTTAACTGGAACGAATATGATTGCTAAACGAGTTTGATATAAAATATTTATCACTATGTAAAACGAATGCATTGCAACTTGCTTGGCTGTTAGCAATGCGTTGGCATTGTGATAATTATCACTAACAAACGTTAAAAGTATTTCAGAATCAATAAATATAAATAATAAACGTATAAATCCCCGCATCAAAATATCATCCCCGCATCTATGTCACAGGTGGCAACTTAAAAGAACAGAGGAATATTTTTTTCCCTTAAAAGAAATACTTAGATATCCCGTCTGAAAATTTAACTCGAGACCACTAGTTTTGCAATAAAGGCCACTATCAAGTGATATTGTCGCCCATGGACATTGGCGTCTACTAGTACCTATTACCCTACGACTTACTAGTATTACCCTAGGAGTGTCACCAATGCCGGCCACGGAGGAAGCGACGGACCTGCTTCTTGAAGTACCGAGGGATGAAGCCATCCTTACTAAGAGATAGATCCCTTTAGTAACAGTTACACTCCTATGTTATACTCGCAACGTACCTAACAAATTATATTATTACTGAAATAATACTTCAACACATACCCCTAAATTGTTAAAGGACGGCAGTACAATTTGGCTCAGCTTCCGAAATTCTAACAGTTTCAAAATGGTGCCCCGTGCGCCTGGCTCTATTGTTCTATCTGTACTTTGCCATAGTCGCCTATCTTTACCCATAAAACTGTAACTGGTCTATGTCATTACATGAAAGATATTTGAGAAAACTATGCCGGAAACTAAAAACTTCTTGAAAGGGAAAACAGATGTCAAAAATATTATTTTTTGAATAGGTACTTGTCGTCTGTTTGTTTGTCTGCGCATCAAGCAAAAACTAAGTACATAACTTTTAACAAAATAGAACCGACTTTAATGCCAAAAAGTAAAAATTGGTTTTGTTAAACGCGGTTAATATTCCTAAATCCTTCTCCTAAGTCTGATAAACACGATGCTGAAAACCGTATGAAAATCGGTTCAGCCAAACAATATGCCTAAAACCTTTTCCTAAGTCTGACAAATACTATGCTGAAAACCGCATCAAAATTGGTTCAACCAAACGCGAGATAATCGCGCACAAATATACATACATACATACTCACAGGTCAAACTGAGAACCTCCTTTTTTGAAGTCGGTTAAAAATGAAGTTCGATGCGGTTATCATATAATTGTATTGCTGGAGGTCTAACTAACAACTGATGCATGGTGCATCTTTATACACTGCTTAGAATCTGAGAAATAAATAACTAATATATATGCAGGACAACGTCTGCCGGGTCAGTTAGTACTTCTTATATATGCCTACGATACATTCTTTATACCTACATAGGTTAGAGAGACGTCGATTTTAACGACCTTTACAACGTAATTTGCATCATTTAAACAATCATCCATTTGTGGTCTCAGTAATTGTAGTCGCTTGGTCGTCATCTCACCCTGAGTTGCATTGATTAACTGCAATTGATATAGACATTACCCAGCAGTCTTTAAATGATGGCCACGGTCGATTATATGATGAAAGCGTAACGTTTGATCATACTTGTCTGTAGATTATTATGATGACGAACGTGTAGTTTTTCGCATTTTTGCGTAGAGTTAGTGTTAGCGTACACAACCTCCTCCACCTTCCAGTGGAAGTCCTATAAAATTGGTTCAGTCGTTACGGAGATTAGATTGAACAATCAGAAAGACAGGCAAACATTTTAAGAACGTTTGTTTGTGGTTTAGTAGTGTGTGGATAACTATAACACTGGAACAACACACATTTATTTTGAAATCACAGGCAAACCCATTAACATTGTTTACATGTAAGTATAAAGACGTATAATTTTTTTATGGAGTTAAGGTAGCAAACGAGCAGGCATCACCACCCTTTCGCTACCCATGACAACTATGACTGACTTAGAACAAGACTCACGTTAGGGACTGGGATGGTGAGTCCATTTAGAAGATGGTGTTAGAATATTAGTTGGTTAGTTTAAGAAGGAAAGGACAGGGAATGTTAGTGATAGTTAGTCCTGTTAGCTATTGAGTCTCAAATACGTTGCATTCAGACCCCTGAGGACTGAGATGGTCGCCTCTAAAAAATTGAAAACGGATAGGTAATTGAGCCAGTACGCAAAGTGCAAGCAACACATTGGTGACCGAAAGAGAGTTAGACTCTTGCTAACAATTGCTAACTGGACGCAATGACAACTACAGGACTAACTATCACTAACAGTCCCTATACAAGCCTCCATATTTACTACGAAACTATCCTACAAATATTCTAGCTCAGATTATGCTAATTGAACCAACCATCCTAGTCACATTTGTCATGGGTAGTTCCAGTAGTACCCAATGAAGGTGCTGCATGTACATATGGTACGCCTTAACTCCATTAGAAAATCTGTCACATTAATATTTATCTGCCCGGGAACCGAACCCTGTACCCTTCGCTTTGCAGACAGAGCCGCTACCTACTATGCTGTAGGGTTGTCAATGTTGTCATTGACTTAAGTGTTGACAATGAGCGTTTTGTCAACAATAAATGTATGTAAGACTTACCTAAGGTTACATCGTTGTTAGATAAAGAATTATTTTGTTTTTAAAGAACATTTTCCTTGTTTTTGTTTGGTCGGCTCCCTCACGCCGCTACCTGCGAGGTCCTGGCCTTGAAGCTTTCTTTGTTTGGAGTCATTCACTCATGCTTTGCTACTTATCTATACCAGTAAAAAACTGACAGCCGTTCGGAATATTGAAAATGTATATTGGAACGAAGTTCCTTGATGTACGGTACGGACGGAAGCTAGAACAAGAAAAGTGTAAGATTTTTTATACAAACACATGCTAATGCTGCCCAAATTGACAAGTAGTGAAACCTTCAGTCCACTTAGAATAATAATTGCAATTGGAATTAAATAAACGAGGCTTTTGTTTGTTGTCCTAACATATTTTTTGTATCTTGTTATAAGCATGATTAGTTGAAAATGGACTTTAATTAGTTGAAAATACACTACCTACCTATATGTATTTTGTACGCCGATATTATAATTTTCGAATGTTGGTACTAAGAGCCATAGCACACGGCGTATTTTTAATGCGCCGACCTCGCTCGTTCAACGCGATACAAATGCAATACATACGCGCGTATGTAAAAAATACGCCGTGTGCTAGGGCTCTAAGGCCTCTAAGGGATTGGTTTCCCGAAGCGAAGCGATTGGGAGTTTACTATAGGTATTCCATTTGTGTTCGATATGGAACTAGTTTTAATTGCAACCCAAACATTTATGTATTATATCAACTTTCCACCCCCGTGAATAAGGTTAATTGTAAATTGAGGGTAAGAATTTAAAATGCCTTAAGTCGATTATGCTTTTAAGTAAATTGAACTGTGAGCACAAGTAATAAATTTGTTTTTACCGGTGAGTGGCAATTCTATATTCTCAGTGACTCTCGTAGGTATAAAGTTAAAATAAAAACTCCGCACTTTCTTGCAGAAAGTACCTAATTGACTTTAAATCTCTGAACTGTTTAGTGGTAAGATGAAAACGTAATAGATTTCATATTGATGGCAGTAAATAGGTTAGGCCGTAAATATAACGCAATAAAGCTGTGAATCGTAAGACAAAATAATCAAGTTTAGTCTCAGCGAAGTCTGAACTCGAAGCGATGCGGAGTTGAAAATTTTAAATTTCCTTTCTAAAATGTAAGGCAACTGTGACAGTTTGAGCTTTGCGCGTCACAAATTTCCTTCAGTCTATATCTTAGGAAGTTTTTTAGTATGAAAGTTAATATTGTTTGTGGTGAAAAGTACTTTTTAAACGAGACCCTATAGAAGACAATACATTTTTTCAGTTAGTAGTTTAATTAATGGGAACGAAACTTATTATAAATCGTTACTATTTAATACTGTATTAAACCAAAAAAATAATGAAGATACGTACAAAATGAATACACATATGTGTGGAAGGATGGATGGATGGATATCCATCCAGGAGTCAAAGTTAGATAATATATAAATACCTAATCTTTAATTGCTACGCCAGTAACAAAACGCCTTTAAAACAACGATTTTTGCTCAAATCAAATCATTTTACGAGCACTGCCGACAATGCAGGAGTGCTTTTACTGTGGGCCGCACTCGAAGACTCATCCCCGCATACCCCGAGAGCTACACGGAATTTCACTGAAACATGTCTCGCATCAATCACATTTGTAGAGGAACCAAGCCGACACAGCGCAGTTACCTTGAAGTGGCACTGAGCTATTACTCTAGCTCAAATCACTGGAAATTAGCCTAGTAAGACTAGCTGCACATGGCTAAGAAATTTATACTTACATACAATATAACAGTCGATTTCTGTAAATGGGAGATATTGAGAAAAAAATGTTACAGACGGTATTATATTAACACAAAAGAACCCATCAGCTTTTTGGTCTGTTTGATGGTTTGTCTGTGATGTTGTTCTCTCAGAAACGGCTTTACCGATTTGGATGCGATATCATTAATATGTTGTGACTCTACTTATAAATATAATAGTGTACTTATAGTTTATTTCAACTGGTTCATAAATAAACAAGTTATGTTACTTTGAATAATAACGCCAAAAAATTCTCGAAGAGGCTTGTGGGCACCTACTAAGGGACTGGTTTCCCAAAGCGAATGTACATATAGCTACATTATATAGTACCGTAACATAATATATCCTTTACATCATAGAGTCCACAACGTAACCGATCAACAAACAGAATGATATTCGGAATATCCATCGAAAAGGAACAAGTTAGGTACTCTAAGTTACCGTCGGAGTTTGGTTTTCAAAACGATATGTCCACACCTGATCAAATACGTTTCATGCAGAGCGCAAATACCACACGTCAAAGGATGTGTACCTACACGACCAGACAGAGTAAATCTACGATTGGCGTCCTGACAAAGACTTTAAATATACGAAACCGTAAGATGGGAGAGAGGTCCCAGGTTCGATCCTTGGTGTTGATAATGTGACAGATAAATTATTGATCTTGCTTGGGTTGTGAGTGTTATTACGGCGCTAATGTGGTGAATTAATAAAAAATTAAATTAAAAATTAAAAAAACCCCCGACACAAACATTTAAAAAGTAAAAAATAATATCTTTAAAAATAATACGTCGCGTTGGGGGACCGCTTCTAACTATTCATTATCTAAGTACGATTTTATTCATAAGTAGGTATCACTTGCTTACCTACTTAGGTCTTTTACCCAAGACTTATCATTTATCAATATTTTTTTGTGTTAAAGTTAGAAGTAAATGGAGCGGTCCCCCAACGCGACGTATTATTTTTAAAGATATTATTTTTTACCTTTTAAAAGTTTGTGTCGGGGGTTTTTTTAATTTTTAATTTAATTTTTTATTTCATACTTTTTATAGGTAAAAATATTTTGGATTAAGTTATAAATATTCTCTTACTGTACCTACGCTTTCATTTGAGACCCCACACGAATATATTTGCATACATACGGTTATTCTTCCCCGCTTTCACCCCCCACAACTATTAAACGCGATTTTCATCAAACATATTTTAAAATATGCGCCCGTAAGTTCCCTTTAATACAAAAAAAAACTAAATTGAAATCGCTTCATCCGTTCGGGAGGTATGATGCCACAAAGAGACAGAGTGAAAATTCTTCCCCGCTTTCAACCCCAACAACTTTTAAACGGCTCAACCGATTTTCATCAAACATATCTAAAAACACGCGCCCGTAAGTCCCCTTTAATACAAAGAAAACTAAATTGAAATCGCTTCATCCGTTCGGGAGCTATGATGCCACAGACAGACAGACAGACACACAGACACACACACACACACACACAGACACGTCAAACTTATAACACCCCTCTTTTTGCGTCGGGGGTTAAAAAGAAATAAGACTTGTAAAGACTTAATTTTTGTTTCTAATGTTGACTCATCTGTTATCATTATAGGTATGTATTAATGTTAACTTGTTATATACTTTGTACACCGCTACCCATTTTCTTAAGCTTAACGTGACTAGGTCGTCTCTTGTATGCCAGTATTTTTTAACAGACTTCAAAAAAGAAGGAGGTTCTCAATTCGACCGTATATTGCTTTTTTTATGTGTGTTCAGCGATTTTTTCGTCGTTTATGGGCCGACTTTGATAATTATTTTTTTGTTGTAAAGTACATAGATATGCGCAGTTTGGTACGCTGATGACGGTGACTAGGATCTGATGATGGCTTCTTGGTGAAATCGACGGGAACTTTCGAAAATTGTATGGACGACTTGTGTGTTTCTTAATGTTTTCATAAGTAGATACATTAAAGCGCTACAATTTCATGGAGATCTGAAGTCCATCTGATGAAGCCGAAAGACAGTCGAGGGAACTCCTCAACGATTTATTGCAGTTATCTAGTGTTTGGGCTTGATTAATTTGTAGTGACGAGAACTTTACACCTACATGTTGAATTGAGCGCCATCTTAGTTTGCTCTGCTTATCGAGGTTGAAGTCGGTTATTTTTTTTTGTAAAAAGCAATAATCATAATTATATATCACTGTTTATGTCTAAATCAGGTGTATAAATAAAACATATTTGTTCCTATGTGAATTTTGTAAAAAAATCAATAACTCTTATTTTCATAGAAATTTGGTATAACCGGAGAGTTAGTGATGTGATATTTGCAATATGAATCAAATAGGAGTTGGTTGCGATTTATTTTTTAACTTTCCCCATTGTAGGAAAGTTCTCTTGCCTGTCTCTATAGAAGTACATTCTTAATGTTTCATTGCGGTTGATTGTTGATTGTTGACAGGAAACGATTATAAACTGGTGAGACATCTGCAAAAATTCCGCGTTTATTGAACAGATACTTATTTTTTTTCCTTATTTATCCGCACATTTACGGCTGGAGCTCTTCAAAATGAGATCATAACAGATTTTTATGTGCAACTATCGTCATATATGTATAATCATTGAGACAAAAATCGGCTTACGCTATTAATAAACATGACCTATCATAACCTTACCATATTTTGTTCTCATATTTGCAGTGAGTTAATATAAAAACCGGTCAGCGGTCTCAATTACATGACCGCTGGCCCCGGGCAATAAAGCGGTAAACGTCTGTTACGCCCTTTTTACTTTTATTTGATTTTTGGCTTCTCTGAGTATTAATCTATCACCCTTATTTTTTTTCAAATTTTAAATTAATATATCGCAATAATACGTGACAATAACAACTTTATTGCATGGAAAATTCTCTTACGACTAGAAATGTATTATTACATTACCTACTTTATGAAACAAAACACAAACAATCAATAAACTGTAAACATTTCATACGAAGTAATCACAAGAGATTTTATTCTGTACAAGCTATTACACCTTTTTTCCCGGAATTTCATAGTAACCCCGGCGCCGTACAAAGGTCTTGCGCGAAACCACTACTCATGTACATGGTGGTTATCGGTTGGTACTCCCGAGATCTAAAGCGGACAATACGTCGTGTTATATTCTTACAGTCCTGAATCTCCGTGGTCAGTGTGTTTATAAAGTCATTAACGATGTTACAATTGAAACATTATCGTCTATAATTTGTATTATACATTTTTTCAATTATTTCATTAAATATTTATACCATTACAATTATTTTTAAAATGTTAAATGAGTAAAAAATTAGCTTTCATTTGACATTTTGAACGCCTGTTTTGGATCACTGTATGCTGCACTATAAACAAATTAGCTTCTTTTATTTCTCCTGGAAAAATAGATTTTTGATATTACCGCTTTATTGCCCGGGGCCAGCGATGTATCCTTACCAACGATCGATATATTTAGACTCTAATAATTTAGTCCACAACAAAACAGAACATAGGAGAACCTAATTTTTTAAGATTACTTCAAAGATTATAAAAGTAGGTACTGATCATTATGGTAGGTACATCCCAAGAAGAAGGCGATAACAAGTAATTGAAAGGAGAAAATGTTAACATAAAATATTAGTTATTAACATAAATGAAAACTGTACAACTTTGCCTCTCGTTCAATGTTTAAAACAAAAACATTTTTTCAACGTTCTCTTTCAATGAAAATACAATATTCCAAAGTTCTTAATAGACCCTACTAGTAAGTTGTTGAAAACTTTGGTGGAATACTTGCCAATCTACTCCACACAAAGTAGTCAAGAAGTCTTTGTTTTAAATGTGATACGTACATGATATCGGTAAAAAGTAAACAAGACAATAAGTATTTGTTGATTTATTTATTTATATTGTAGATAGAGCATCTACGTACTTAACTATTACTCAATAGTTCGGATAGTTAAAACTCGTATCTTTAATAAATTTTCTAAAAGTCTTTATTTATTGTTATGTAATCTTTATTACTTTGTTAATACGTTACGGTAAAACAGTATATCATGTCCTGTTTATTTAATATCATTTAACCAGGATTACGGAATGGATGCTCTCGTTAATGCTAAGAAATTTAGAGAAAATTTCAATCTGTAAAAATTTTAGTTTTATCATTTAAGAGCTTTTAAGATGGTTTCTAGACAACCCAAAAATAAAATTACATTGAATGTTACAAAATAAAGGGAAGAGTCTGTCTCCATACATAAATGCCGACACCTGACGATTAATATTCTATCCGTGACTCTACGGTAAAAGAACTTTAGAAAAGAACTAGAAAGACTACGATATGTTATTTTCAGGAATCTACACTAACTTCAAGAATATCGGCACTGGCCACTCTGAATAGCCTTCGAGCACCGCCGATATGCTCCGAATCACACGTTTCGTCGCTGATGTGTGCGGATACAACCTGTACACACACGGGACTATAATATTGTAAGAATCCATATACGGACATTTCGAATTCGAAGTTCGAATTGTCGCACATCAGTAACTCTGAATACGTTCCACATGTGCGAGGCGGCCCGTGCAATTTTCAGATACGAATGTTGTTCGTAGAGACGCGTAGACGGTGAATATTCGAATGGCGTCGTGTCACTGTCAAACTGTAACCTATTCTTGTGGTTACCATGTACTATACCTGTACCATGTTACGAGTACGAGTACTAGCCTGAATAGCTTAGCGTATTATGGGTTGATATTGCTTTGTTTTAGACTAGTGTGGTAACCAAACAATAGATATTTTAAAATTTCAATATTTGGTAAATATAATAATTTTACAGCCATGAAAGCATGATAAAAGAATCTACCCATAATGTGAGTTTTACAGGCCATAGTTCTCTCCCATTGTTATAACTCTTCTTTCAATGTGAGGAGAACAGGCCATAGCTTTCCACGCTGATCAAGTGCACACCTTTGGTGACTTTATAGAGTACTCTCAGGTCTGTAGGTTTGCTCATGTTTTTCCCTTCCTTAATTTTAAAATACGAAAGGTTTATTTTATGATCACAGATTCTACTAAAGTACTTTTTTAGTAAAAAAGATGACAAAATAACGTTTAATTTCATTATTTAATTCATTGGTCAGTGTACACATATTTAGGTTAGCAACATATTTAACGTTTTATATATTTAAAGATAAATTATTTATAGCGCGTGAATTAATGTTTATTTTAGTTTTTTTCGCGGTCGAAATTGTTCAATTATACGTCAGTATATATTTTTTTAACTTAGGTAACGTTTGTATCGGATTAATTATGGCTCACTTTATGGGCACGGGCGAGGCACGGTTTTCGAAATTAAGCAAGGAGCATTCTCGACCATGGTGTTCCAATATAATAAATAAATAACGCTACACACTCCCCTAGCCCCAGGATTCCCTGTGTCGTGGGTGCGATGAACAACACACAAGACAAGGACATTTAAACTCATCATCCAAATTTCATTTCGCTGGGAATCGAACCCAGATCCCTTGGAACGGCGATCCGGCGTATTAACCATTGTGCCATTCGGGTCGTCAAATATCAATGGATTGGTGGAGTGATTAGCGGCTAACCTAAGTGTCGGAAGTTTTAATACCACACGAAGGACTACCCAGCCAGCCTAGCTAGGTCACCTAGTAAGCTAGTCACCTATCCAAGATCGACGCAAGCCGCCTGATGAGCGCTTGTATACACACTAGTAAACTAGTCACAATTAACTAGCGTTAGCTATGCAGTACCAAGTTGGTACTCTTAAATGTTGCTTACTTTACCATTGGATTGGTGTCAGTGTTTTAAGCCACCTTATTATGCACTTGTTTAAATAATTCACGTCATCGACCTGCTATCATTTATTCATTTTATTTTATGGATTTAAAGTACCTAGCTTATAAAAAAGGGAAGTATAGAAAGAAGAAATTGGAAAATAGTGTTTGTTTTCGTATAAAGGGCGTTAGTAACTTGTGTGTTGTCTGTCATATTTATGCTGTCTGTCATTGATCTGGTACGATTGATTTGACGCGTTCAATTAGTTACCACTAGCTTCCGCCCGCAGGCTTTGCCCGCGTGGAATTCGTTTAAACTTCACCCCCCTATTTCACCCCCTTCGGGGTGGAATTTCCAAAAACCCTCTCTTAGTGCTCCCCTATACTCCCTAAGGAATACCTACTTCATTTAGCTTCATACAATGTCCATATCTCAGATTATAGAACCAAAAGTCCATATGTGTATGGTGTATGTAGTTTCTCATACCTACTATTAATTTATGTTGAATTTCTTTAAAATACTGTCGAGTTGAGAACCTCCTCTTTTTTTGAGTCGATTAAATAAATAGGCGTTTTTTCTGTACCTATCTAATACTTTTTTAATGACGTAGCTTGGTTCGTCGTGATCCTATGTGTTAAAAAGGATTCCGGATCTGTATAAGTGTCAGGTATCTAAATGTTTGTTTGTGCCGGCGAGTATGTGATGTTTCAATTGTAAGACTGACATCTCGTTACTTTATTTGTTTACATTACCCGGGAATCCCCGAAAGCCTATATTGTAGAGGTATGAATTTGCAAGCGTTTATTGTAAGCGACTTATTTTTTAAGTAAGTAAACCCACCCACGCTTCGCTTCGTAAACATTAACTTGTATTCATCTACACATACACACATACACATACACAAATAATGTTAGATGTCACTCTTTAAGCGGACATAAATTTGATAAGTAGATACATAAACTCTTTCTTCTCAGGGAGGGGAAAGACTAAAGTAAAATATGTAATGTATTCTATACAATATTACGGATAGGTATAACACCATAAAATTTTAATACCTACACAATAACATTGAGATACTATGTACTAAACACTATACATCAATGCACAATAATATTTCACACTTTACCTTGTGAAGTAAAGTATGAAAATGAGACTTATCCAGATTCCAAGAGCTAACATAACTAACATTTCATAGTTCACATGTAGGTATGCAATTATTTGTTACAATCAACGTGTGGAACATACTTATTGTATAAAACACATTGTATGATGATGACCATAACCTTAAATGTGAAGCGTGAATTAGTTATAAACGCAATAGTACTTCCGTGACAACATGAACAAAACATTCTATAAGTATATAGGTAGGTACTATAATAATTATGTACTTTTGTCACAATTGTGTTTTATAGAATTTAAACTAACTGACCCCGCAGACGTGTTGCAAAGTTGCAATACTTATATGATTTTTATGTATATCTCAAGTTCTAAACAGTGTATCAAGATGAAACATGCACCATTTTCTAAGTTAGATCTCCAGCTGTACAACTGTAAAGACCGCATCTTTCATCCACTAGTATTTTCGTGAAGCGCGAACATGTATACCGACAGACTGAAATTCTAAAAATACTTAATATCTTTTGCTTCTGTCAGCTCTATCAAGACCCTTCATAAAAATCTCAAATATCTAGCCACGTTCGGATCGCAGACTTCGCTCACCGATAACACCGTCATATGCATAGTTCTCCTCACTACTTTGCCCGTGCAGATTTTTTTCAATATATCTCCCTTTTTATCCCTTTACGAAAGGAATTTCCAAAAATCCTCTCTTAGTGCTTCCCTACACTCCCCAAGGAACGTTTATGCCTTTCAACTTCTTGAGATCAGTAGTTCCGGCTGTGCGTCTCTGTTAGTCACTCGGTAACGGAAAACAGAAGATTACCTATGTACCTATCTATGTAAGTATACATATATTAATTAATCAATTTATCACATTTTTACGCAGGATTCAAACTTCGGCACTGAAGAAGTTAGCTCAAGAGTCAAACATTCAAACCTTTCACTGCTCACAAAACAACCTTACTTTTCCGATAATGAACCTAGTTTTTCTGTCGGTATCTTATCACGGACGTTATAGAGCAAGTCGTAAAACAAAATTTTACGATAAACTACAAGAGGCCATAAACGCTGTTAATACGTTCACCTGTTTGTTTTCTTTGTGTGCTATATAGTAATTTTATCGGAGAGTTCACTTTAAACAATCAATGCGCGAGTCATTAGATAGCAGGTATTAGAGTAATAAAGATATACTTATTTATTATAATGAGACAGTGCTCTAACTTACATCCTCAATTTGCTTTACACACCACATAATTACTAATTACATTTTTACTTGGTAATTTTTTTTCTTCTTCTTCTTTGAAAACTTCAAAAGTCACTGTCGGTATTTGCTTTTTCAAATTGTAACCCATAGAAATGCATTATAAAATTATAAACAAATAAAATTTCAGATGATACAACAAAATTATCAGGTTACTGAAAAATATTGGTATTGGTCACAAAAACTATTGTTAGAAATGTTTTCAAAATAACATGAAACTAAAATTCTAAATTTCAAAACTACTAATGTAGGTTAGACGAGCAATAGTTATTTAACAACAGGTCCATTGCAATTTCGCTTGCTTGTAATAACATTTATCAATACCGGTGGGTGAGGAAACGATTTGTCAATAACTGGAACTCGGTGAGAAAGTCATGTCCGTCACTATGATTGGCTATTCAATACGTTTTCGGTACCCTCCTGCAAATATTTGGTATCGACTAAGTATAAAGTTCTTCATCGTATGGATGCAGACTAGAAAATGAGAAGTGCAAGATTTTTGCGTGATAGACATAGGAATGTAGTCTATTGGCTGAACTCAGTCATAGATTCGCAGTTATTGGTTAGTTTTATTAATTGCAGCCAATAAGGTGCCAACTGTCAGGTGAGGTATGTCAGATATTAAAGTGTCAGAGTTAAAGTATAACAATACAACCAAACGAGTATTCAAAGGCACTCACGCATTTTTTTGATCCAACAGATGTTTTTCTGCAACATACGTATTAGGTATTTGTTGTCACCACCTTACTAATAAAAATGTTTACTAAATGATCATAACATAAAATTTTTTTGGTGTGCCGGCATTTCGATATCTCTAATAGTCCTTTAGATCCCCACTTTTCTGGCAAAATTGTTACAAAAAACGCCATTAAAAATGTTGTCCTTATAATTACACACACATTAAAAATATTTACCGAAACATTCCATTCGTTTCGAGTTTTGCTCTCAGCAAGTCAGCAACGATTATAGCGATTCATTTTTCATAGACTAATACTCGTCTCATCAACTCTCTTCAAGTGTTGAAGATTGGGTGTATTTGAGCGTTTGATTGATCGCCTGACGTCGAACCTTCGGGATCGATCGAGTTAGACAAACGGTAGCGGTTCGGAATGTTCGGATTCCTTGAGTGCTTCGGAGGGAACGTAAATCCCGATTGTCATTACATTATGTTATGTTACAGATGTAATAGTAATAGGTGTTATAATTGTTACAGCAACTGTTCAAGTTAGGGGTGGAACTGGTTACACTTTTCTAGATTTCCTCATCTCAGTCCTTAAGGATAGTAACGCATCAGTGACCGAATTAGAACAAGATTTACTAGCAATTACTAACTGGACTACTACTAACATGACTTACTGTCAATAACAGTCTTTGGGTAATCCCCATATTTATTGGCAAACTAACCAAGTAATGTTCTATCAACATCTGCTAACTGGACTAACCATTCTTGTCCCCATTTGAGTCATGTTCTATGTTCATAGTTGTCATGGGCGGTAGCGGAGAGTTGTGCTACATGCTCGTTTGCTACTTTAATTGCATAAAAAATGATAGATGTTATTAAACTAAGTCGGAGGCGTTCGGTGGTTATAAAACTTCTAATACTTCGGTTGGCTACTAACTCGTCTTATCCGCGTGGTGAAATATCTAGGCATCCTAAAGTGCAGAGACCCGTGCCTTATACCTATGTACATGGCCATTAAGGCATGATTAACTATATATTTTGTAATAGTCACTCGTGAGTTGTAAAAAACAAAACACACGCGTAATTCGTTTATGTTGCCCGTAAATGAATCGCTTGCGTTTTTGTCGTAAGTATATTTTACGTATTGTTATTGACAATCCGTATGATGTTCGTGCCGGGCTGATCGAAGGATCCAGGGTTCGATTTCATTTCATGTCAGTCAAATACATTTTAAATTGTATAAATTCATGCACATCTCGAATACACTCAATGTGGTATCGGACTTTATTAAAGCTATAGAAAACAAAATGAACCTAACTTTAAGGTTGAATAATAATGCTAAATTAAGAGATTGCTAAGGCATTATTATTTTGTATTAACAAACAGACATCAGGTCATACATTGTTTAGTCGCAAGTAGTTTTTATTAATTTCAATAAATTAAATACGATCTGAAAATCCATACTAATCCTATCCTACTTCCTACTTCCTACTAATATTATAAATGCGAAAGTTTGTAAGGATGTATCTCATTCCCATGGGAAGATCGATGTTTTGTTAGTTGCTAGATATTTAGTTCCGGATGTTGTTAATAGATGGCGTTATAGATGGTGTTAGTAAAATTCATTTGCAAGTTCTGTATCACGTTATCAAATACTACATGTAATTTACTTAAGTCATAGGCAAATGTTATATATGAAGTTCCAGTATATCATATTATAGGCTACTTTTTAGCCGAGATTCCTACGGGAGCGGGACCTACGCGGCTGTTGCCTACGGGTCCCGAAGCGAAGCGCGGGCGGTTCTCTAGTAGTTCAATAAATAAAAGTTTAGTTTAATCAATAATTATGTATTTGTAAATTATTATATTACATTTTACAACAATAAATTACCTATACTTATGCCTGATCCTAATCGTATAATACATACTTTATGTACAATTATTTATCTTAACATTTTGAGATCCGATTCACGTTTAAGAAAATTAACCATAGAGATGTTTTAACCTATTATTTGGCTTTCGGCGTTTACGGCACATTATTTATTAACATACTACATACATAGCTTAAATTAATAATAGCTTATTTATTAAAAAACACATTATTTATTTCTTCTAAGGAAAATGTTATTTAATTGAATATCAACTCTCAGCTAATGTTTGTTCTAGTTTACTAGCACTTGTCACAGTGCTGTATAAATGAAAGAACAGATACAAAAGTAAACCTACGCAGACAATGAAGAATAATATACAAAAACACACGATACACTCCGAAAAATATATTCTACATCTTTCTCTTCTTGAAACGCGGGTGCTAGGGATATCTACGCTTGAATATGTCCACATTTCAAATTTGGAACCTCTTTCAACATGGTCTGAAAAAAATAAGAGACATTTATGTTACAAAAATTAATAAAAAAATATTGAACGCTAAAACATATTCGGAACTCATTATTTCAACGAACTTATAATTTAATGTTCTAAAATTCGTTGAAGTAAAAGGTAGATACGACAATGTTTAATTTTGAATGTTAAGTGGATTTTAAATTGGTAATTTATTTAAATTTGGAAACCGATACACGCGTGTATTTTTTATCAGTTTACAAAAATTAAAATTCAAGTTATTAATAACTTAGTGTACATTAATTTAAATATGAAATATATATGAAAATAAATGAGTTGAGAATAATTATTATTTTAAAACGAATAACATCACATTATTATTAATGGGATACAAAACTATTAATGGGAGCAGAGGTAAACAAAATTAAATTTCGTCGTAGGTATGTGCCCCCGCGAGCGTCCTTTGAAGAAATGTAGAGCGTTCTTGTTGTGGGCATTTCCGTGCCTCCAGATGTAATCATATCTAATTATAAATATATTTTGCCCGTGTCTGATTGATATGACTTGTTACAATTACAGTTTTATTATGGAGTTTAATTTATTCCAAGTTTAAAAGTTTTTGTCTTTTTTTTACCTGTGACTTTAAAGGTTCACATGAACGGGATAAATAATTTTAAAGTTGGAAAAACATTGTTCTGCGATTTAATAATAAGATAGTTTGTATATGCGATTATAATCGATAACTTCAGAAACGTGTTTAATCGATTAACAGGTGGTACATCACTAATTTATAAGAGTCCTTTTTGGTTTAATAATTTTAATCGTTTCACAAACAAAAAAAAGATTTGATAATTATGTCTAAAGAAAATTAATAAATTTTGAAATATAAAAAAAACAACCGGAAAAGAGGACGTTTCACTAGTTGTACGATTCAATAAAGCAATTTTAATGTACATTAACATAAGGCACTCGAGAAGAGAGAGTTTTAGCTAAGTTTAGGATGCCCAGTGTCCAGCGCAAAAAATAACTTGTGAAACTGGTTAGGTAACTAGTTAGGTATTCGCTACCTCTAATATCGCTGTAAAATCACAACACTGGTTTTTAACTGCATTTCTTTGTAACTTCACTAACAATTCAATGTTTATTCTTTCACGAGTCACAGTACGATTCACCGTTAGGTGTTTTTGCCGCGGTTAGTATGCAGCGCGCACAGCCGATCTCTTGCGCTGGTTATAACAGAATGTATTCGTGTTCGTACGTCTCCTTGTGTATTGTTTGCGATCTGTCTGATAATGGACGTATAATTTTATTGTTGCGTTTGTTTACACCGCGATTGCACGTACGTTTTTAGAACGTGCAAAGGTAACTTCGGTGGTTTGTGTTGGAATTATTGGACATACCGATAATGATTTTTATTCTTTTTGTACCTATACTATACATAATACAAATAAGATTTAATTATAATTTCTTCTCCATCTTGCTCTTTTGTTTGAAAAAAACTGATATATACAATGGTTTCAATACAATGGTTACAATACAATGGTTTCTCATTTACCTGTACCTATATTTTTTTCTAACTATTGATACCGAATAGGTCCATATCAATTTATTGTCCTTCATTCCAATCTTTTTTACTATGTGATACTTAATACTATATACTATGTGATAATTAATTTAAGATGCCTGGTTTCACACACGACTATTTTCAGTACCTAATCTTATAATTCATCATCATCGCAGCCCAGCATTGGCCCACTATTGAGTTCTCTTCTCAGAATGAGGAGGTTAAAGTCGCAGTCCACCACGCTGGCCAAGTGCGGATGAGCAGTTTTCACACACCTTTGAGTTTTGCGACCTCTCTAGCACATCGTAATAACAAAAAAAACTCTTTATCATATATAGGTAAAATTTTATAAAGTAAAGGGATAATATTTAAAATAGACTTGGTAGTTGTACTAGATATGGATATATGAATGTGGATATGGATAAATAAAAAAACCTATGATTTTATGCACGATGTCGTAATTCTATAGTCCACGTTCTATCCAATTATACCTATAAAGTGCATTATTGTCGATTTCATTTTACATATTCAGGCATGTATTCTCTTTCAGCAAGAAATCATTGTTTGCAGTATTTTAGTTATTAGTATTTTAATTATCAGAAACAGATCTATTCAAGGAAATGAGTACAGTGTTTTAATTAACAGTGTATTGTTGTTATTCTAAATTAGGTATTTATTACAAATTAAATTCATATTGAAATTTTTTCATTGAAACTCATTAAGGAAATTGAAAATTCATAAATACCTAATTGACTTTGAATTTAAAGAATTGAAGTTTTCAATGTCCAGCATGTCGGAGTAAAAAATTACGATGTGGGATTTTCCATAATTATACACTAGTTACTTCATTAATTCCTTAAACTAACAAAGTAAAAACAAGAATAGAAAAAATGCCTTAAAACAATTTATACCTACTAAACAAGTACACGCAGTTTGTTTTATAAACATAGTTGATAGTGTTGATATCAGATTGTTATACAGTTATACTCATACAACCGTTTAGGGGTGTTGTTTTAAGATAAATATAATTTGATATAGTGATGAAACCCACAAGATGCAAACCGATTGAAGCAATAATCAAAAACGTTGGTTTGTCAATATGGTCAGTTCAATAGAAAGTGTATCACGTACCACTATCACAGATGTGTTTCTAGTTTCTACTGTTGACGAATAAGATAAGATAAAAAAGTGTAAGCGGACCTACACCATTTCAACTGGAACACAATTGCGGTATACAGCTTTAGATGTACCGGTTTGGACTGTCAGGATTTAGAATTTTATTAAGTAGAGAGCTACTTAATTGTAAAGGAGGAGTTTTATGCCTGTATAGCACAGAAGAAGCAAGCAAGAACCTTAACGTGCAAGATCAGAAGGAGGCGGTAATATGAGATGTGGTGAAGCGAGGTCAGATTTGGCGTACTGGTGATGCGAGATGAGGAGAAAAGTGGTGCTATAGAGAGAAGATGTGCTTTAGTGCAGAGGAGCGGTATTTTAGAGGAGCGGAGAGGAGAGATGATTAGGGGGAAGGTGCTATTTTCAGGTCACTGCCAGTGACCTGGAAGGAAGATTAATTATTGTTGTCTATAAGTTCATCGGAATAAAATGGATCTGAAGACGTAACACGATTCGTATTTTATTTTGGCCTTTTATAAAATACTTGTCTATGTTACAGTGTATTACTCTTACAATTTAGTTTTACTGAGACTGTTTTGTATCAGGTATTTTACGATCAATCACAAATTCCTCCGGGATCAAGGCTCGATCAATTCGTTGATAGTTGTCACACTAAGTAGCAGTCTACGCTCGAAATTCACGAACGGAATGACGGCGAAGAGAAACATCAGAAACTCAACCGCGATTAAATTGAGCGTTCTATCCTCAAAGTGAGCATTTGTGATGCTTCTGGCCCGAAATCATTTGATGGTGACGTGAATACTATACTCTTGTGCCTTAAATGAAAGGATTCATCGGTGATTTCGGACTGCGATTCTGTTCATGGAGTGGTTGTAAAACTAGTCATAAACGCTCAGATGTACTTTAGGTACATGTTTGCCTGTACAGTTGAATTGTATTGGTACAGTAAAAACGTAGCTAAAGTTTACCTGCAAGGAATGGACGGACGGACGGATTCGGAAAATGACATTAAAATTATCCTATGATAACTTACCGTTTATAGATATTTAAGTATCTTATATTCCAGTCCTAGTTATTTATTGTCTTCAAATGTAACAAATGTTATAACAATCTGATATTTATCATTATGATGAGGTTTTTATATAACCTAACCTGCCCCTAACTTGATAACTGATTGATTCTCCATACAAGCCCTTACCATACCCCTTTTAACTCCTTTAAGAGACGATTTCCGGAATAAAAAATATACTTTGCCATTTCTCAAATAACTGCATTGGTACCAAATTTTATTTAAATTATTTCAGCGGATTAAGTGTCAAGGGCGCAAAAAGATAAAAAGACTCAAAGAAAAAAAAATCAAAATTTCTTTAAGGACGCGTGCCTGCAGGAACGGAGAATTCAGGGGATTAACCCGAAATATAGAATTTTCAGAATTATACCGTTTATTTACAAGTCACATTAAGTACATAAATCAAAATAATGTAGTATCCTATGTTTAGGGCAAAAGCTTAGTCGCTAATGGTTTTATTGGCTCTGTCTGTTTGTCTGTCAGTTTTAGAATTAACTTAATTAGGAGTCTAAATTCCGCGGCATCGTAACTAATTTGCTCCATTTAGAACAACACAGAGATTGACAACACTTCCTTTTCAATATATTTTTGTTTTAAGGTAGAATTTGGTAGATACTAAGTTATATTAAGTTTTTACTTAAAGTGACATTTAACTTTCTTTCAGTATTTAATGGTCTTTTCTTATAATTTAACAGAGTTTTCGTAAAATTGTAAATTCGATATCTTTCTAAATGCCATACCTACTTATAGCTAGATTTACTAGTAAAAATGGTATTTTCAATGGTGGTTTTAGACACATTCGGTACTAAAGTATCGCGCCGTGTTTTACGGCGGGGTCTAATATCTATTTTATTTCTCATCCTCGAAATTTTATGATAGTTTTTTATTATATAATCGGAAAGTGAGCTAGTAGATTTGCAACCGCATTACAATGAAGTTTTGTAATTAGATAATTTATGAGCGTGTCAAAAGCGTAAGTAAAACACAAAGTTTTAGGTACTTACGCTTTTAACACACTCGTAAAATAACTCGTAACACAAAGCTTTACAACATAAATAGTCCTAAGCTTTCATCCTTACTGAATAGTTTCTGCCAGATCAGGGGAGTCACCAATGCGTTGCCGGCATAAAAGTTAACGTTTAAACTCGCATAAACTCCAGCATTGCTGATAAAACACGTTGAAATACATTTCACGCTTCATTTCCAGAAGCGAAGGAAAGATTTTCCTACTTTTGTCGCAGGAAGTTAGAAATGTTTCGGATTTCTGGTCTACTTTTGGTCCCATTTTACTAACGCTGTAGATGTGGTGCGGACAGACGTGTTGACAGTGAAGGTAATGGTTCCTTTTTAACGTACGATCTAAAATAACTGACTGAGTCGAGTTGCTTTAGTTACAGATAAATTACTATAAGCTCCTCAATTCCTTAAGTAAAAAGGCGGATTGAAATATATGGACATGTTTTTGTTAAAGAATTTTCTAAGACCTATTTAAATGAACCATTTTGATACCTATGAAAACGTAAAGCCTTAGTACGCGTCTCTTCATTTAAAATATTACATCTCTATTACCTAAATTAGCAATAAAAAAATTGGATTTACCCCGCTTTCTGAACATTGTCAATTGAATTAGGTATTTCAAATTGTATACCTAAGTGCCATACATAATATCCATTGTCACGTGGTTAAATAATTACAAGGCTTATGTATTCAGTAATAGCAACGGCAGTGTCAGCGCCAATCTAAGTAATTACTGAAGGATTACAGGATGTAATTATGTGCTCTAATAGAGAACCCTTTGGACTGTAAACCAATTACTGGAGGTATGTGATGTGACCTGAATTACGTCATTCTAATTAACACGGATATTGGATGGTGATACAAGATCAGATTCTAAGGACGGTGTATGAAATCCAGTGCAATATTCCTTTTTCGAAGTGACGAGAGCCACCGCTAAACCATTTACGTTGGACTTTTTTCGGCCTGATTGATGTTCTTGTACATTGTGATTTGTCGATTCATCAAACGTTGTTCAACCAAAACTTGTGATTACAACATAAAGGTAAGCTTCAAACATTAAGCATTACGCACTTGAGTACAAAGTATCTCAATGTACACAATAAAGAAAATTAATTGCCATGTACCTACTATAGTGGGAGTTACATAAAAATAATTAGACAGTGAAAGCTTTATTTGGTTAATACTCGACATAATTGTTTCCGAACGACAGATTTGTTTCCCTGAAGGGCAGATTATTGCTTATTGGTATAATTATAATTAGATATAGTACTTATATTAATAATAATTAATAATTTATCTTATTTCAAAGAAAACCTCATAAGGAAACTCGCACACTCGAGATATCTCTGTAAAACTTTCAATTGTTTTTGTATTCGTTATACTTATGATTTAAATACGTATTTTTAGATATTATATTTAAATGAGTATTTTCAATGGTAATTTTAAACATATTTTACTAAATCGATAGATTGGACTCGAGCCGTGTTTCGAGGCGGGATCATTTTCCCGGGAATAATAAATATTTTATCTCCCATTTCCGATATTGTAGGTATGTTTTTTTTATGTTATAGTTGGTAAACGAGCAGACGAGATGGAAGTGGTCTGATTGTAAGTGGTCAGCGATGCTTAATTGCCTATGAATGGCCAAACTAGAATGGATACAAAAATAAATTGTAGATAGGTATGTAGTACACCTATTTAACCCCACAAACACAAATTGCCCCACTTAACTTGTGGCGAACGATGAAGCTGTTATTTTTAAACAAAACTCATTCTCAGTTTTCAGTTTGCGAGGCAACTGGCTTAAAACGGGCGTATCAGATCCAATTCTGCTTGTTTCTCGTCAAATTTTTGTGCACGTCGCCGCCATCATTGTAAAATCGGACGCCCCGTCATTCATTTTTGAAATTCGCAGATAAGGGCCCAAACGCATCTGCCTTTAATATTTTTTATTGTACGATAGTTCAAATTCTATAAGGCGTGATTTAAGTATCAAAATGTGATGTGTTATTGACGCGGGTTTGGGTCGTTTGATTACCATTTAAGTATATTTGAGATAAAAATTAAGTAGAAAACGCACTGACTTATATTTAAAGTTTTTATCATCATCACAGTCCAAAAAACTCCCAACCAATACAAGAAACTAACTTGTCGTTTAAGCTTTTTATCCGAAATATAAGAGCAAAAGATTATACTTTACAAACTTTAATAGATGGTAGAGCTTAGAGTTCTCTTGGGATAGCACCACCGCCTGTTATGGTACCTCCACCAAGTAGGTACCATATCTACCACGGAGGCGATACTTAATTGTTTTAACAGCAATTGTTTGTGTTGAAGAGGTGTTGATCCGGTTACTATTTTTAGAGGGTAGCAACGTATCTGATATCGAATAATGACGAGTCTTACGAAAAATTTAGTAATTAGACTATTACTAAATAGCAATTAAGATTTTGAGCCCCACCTACTTACGAACCGACCAACTAACCTTTTTAATAACACCCTTTAATAACGGGACTAATTCGTGTTCCGGGTGGTAAAAGTATGAGGAACACTGGGGTACTCATGAAGGAATTGAGAATCAATTCGTAATACGTCCATAATTTGAGAAAATGGCGGCGCTTGATTTAATTCCCATTCATCGGCGCGGGGAAGATCCTTCTTCGGACTGCCGTTTTTCAGAAACATTTATGGCTATGACTAAGTAATACGCGAGGAAACCAGCGTAACTATACAAGTATCAACGATGTTTCAATGTGGTTAAGACATGTCTAGTCAAAGTTGACCAACGTTTTAGATTAGGAATACGCAGTTTTCATCTGACAGGAAATTACATCGCGAAAATAAAGCGCTGTCGGTTAGGAAAACATGTTCATTCAATTTTATACATTCCTTTATGCATTTATTCATTCCTAAATCAGCGTTTTGCGATAAAATTTTGAAAATTAATATAGTTTGAGCGTTATACGCATAGTTGTGAAATATTGTTAGTATACAGATAATATTCATCTATCTATTATGTATAGGTATAAAACTCTTGCGTTACTGAGTGACTGACTGACAGACAACGCACAGCCGAATCTACAAGGAGCTAAAATCTGACATGTACCTATGTTCCTTGGGGAGTGTAGGGGAGCATTAAGAGTGGATTTTTGGAAATTCCACCCCGGAGGGGGTGAAATAGGGGGGTGAAGTTTAAATGAATTCCACGCGGGTGAAGCCTGCGGCGGAAGCTTGTCATAATATTAAATAAAATAGTACGAATTAAACACTAATCAGAAACAATATACGGTGTACGCAATAGACAGTCATATATCTAATAACAATCTTCAAGAATGGTAGACTGTACTAATAAACAGAAAATGTTATAGTAGAGATTGCAAGAAAATATCATAGTTTATTTTATTTGGATAGATATCAAAAGCTTAAGCTAGATATTAAAATATTTAAAATTGTCGCGTGACGTTGACATAAAAGTTTATTAAAAGCTAGCTAGCCTGCTTATGCCCTTATTCGTGTCATTCTACTATCCCCGCTACCGCCATGCCACATGTTGGGGTAAATCACACAAATAGAAGGCCAGCCGGCTAACAGATGCACCCCTAGCCTAATTGGACACAAGCAAAAACAAACTCTAAACAAATACCCGCAGAGTTTATTTTCACACGTGTCACTGGGTATAATAGTATTTGAAAAAAAGCGATCGTTAATGATTGTTGACGGTCTTTCTCTGGCATTTTGTCGACAGTTCCTGTGCGATTAATAGCTCGAGTGTGTAGTGGTGTATTTCTCGTCATATCTGTGTATTACGGAGTTCGCAAGACGCAGGGTGTGCAAGGTGGGATTTTTTATTTCTTTCACTTTTTGGGGCGGTTCATTGAGGTGCAGGATGTCTGACTTACAAGGTTTCTTTGTGACTCATGTGCTTCGAACTCGGTCGATTTAATAAAAATATACCTTCGTTGACGACTTGGAATCTTTTAGGGACACGTTTTAATTAAATGTGTAAAATGTTGTATGAATACTCGATTATTATATATCAATTTTTAATGTAATTGACATTTTCATTAATTCTGTTTTTATGTCGTATCCGTTTAGCTTATTCGGTAGGTAACGCTTCTGAGAGCAGAGTTCTAGGTTAATTTCTGTAGTACTTACATACTAAAGTTATTGTTTTGGAGTTTAATTTGCCATTGTGCTGTTTATGAAGCATTTTGTGTAGGTATTAGAATATTATTGATTTTAAATTTAACAATTTTTTTACGTGTTGCTTCGCTATGGGAAACACAATTTTTGATTTGTTAATTTTCTTATAAGTAATAACAGTACGTGAGATAGTCAATTACGCCGTATTTTTAGATTTTTTTAAGCTGTACTTGAGTCGCCTAGAATATAGAATTGCCACATCCCATTAGAAACAAATTTTGCCCATCAATTTAAAATCAACCTTAATGATAGGGGTGAAAAGCTCATCTTTACACAAATGGGTTGCATCAAAACAAATTCCATATCGAACGCGAACGGAGTATAAGGATAACTAAAAGCTAGTAGTAGTAAAATATAGTAGCTAGTAAAAGTACCTACCTATTTTAGATTTTTTTTAATAATTACTGCGTTTAATTTTCGGAAAACAGGTGAGGTGTGAGGTCTACGTCCAGCAATGGACTAGATATCGAAAATGTAATTTACTGAAATATCGTTTAAACAATAGTAGGTATATTATTTTTTAAAGCATTATACCCCTTATCAGGTTTCAATCCATAAATGGCCCACTACTGAACACAGAACTCTTCTTATCGCCTTCTATACTCCGTTTGCGTTCGATCTGAAATACTTTTTAATTACACGGCACACAAATGCCAGCTTTGTGCCTATGTGATTAAGGTTGATTTGAGGTTGACGGCGGGATCTAAAAATGGACTTAAAAATTTTGCTTACAAGCTTAACTGAACTGTGAGCAAAGGCATTTAAAATTGAAGGCGGGACCATAAATGGACTTAGAAATTTTGTTAACAAGCTGAATTCAACTTTGAGCACAGATAGTTAGTTTGGTTTTGACGAGGAGTGGTAATTCCATTATGCTTGGCGACTCAAGTATAGAGCATACCTATGTACTTTACCACGGTTGTATTGGTGGAAAGGTTACTGGCCAACTCAAGTGTCGGAAGGTTTCATGCCACCTTAAGGCCTGCGACGTGGTTAAACGACTGCTTTTTATCGATACAACCGAAGCACGAAAGTGCTCAAGAAATTTTTCTATTGGGGGTTACCCGTTCAACTACCTAGGTATCTATATCTGTTCTGTAGACAGGTATTCTTGCTCCGCTCCTATACATAGGTCATCGCGTGATGGGTATATAGCCTATAGCTTTATTCAATAAATGGAACATTCAACATTGAAACCAGTAGTTCCTAAGATTAGCGCGATAGACGAATAAACAAACAAACTCTTCTGCTTTATATTCTAAAAGTAAAGATAAAGATGAAAAGTAAAGATAAAGATGAAAAGTAAAGATAAAGATGAAAAGTAAAGATAAAGATGAAAAGTAAAGATAAAGATGAGAAGTAAAGATAAAGATAAAGATTTTTGACTGCGGTTAAGGTAAGGTAAGGCATACTTACTAAGTAGATACGTTGATGGCAATACTATATTATAGAGGACGACGAGGGATCAGAGGGATAATAGGAAAACAAGCCAGATCAAAATAATAGGAATTTTGTGTATTTCGTTCTATTTACAATGACAATATGTTTTCTTGATAAGTGACAGAATTTAAAAACTTATAAAAATAAAAATATAAAATCAAAGGAGTTTGGTTTGTCACATTGTTCACGTATTATGTTGTGGTTTGGCAGAACTATGTATGTATGTACTGCAGTTAAATGTTGGAGAGTCAGTCAACAAACGGGTTCAACATTTCCTTTGTGGCTGGTAACACGTCCATCACGCTTTGTATACAAAAATGAAACTAAAAAATAAAATATAAAGCCTAGCTATGTTAAAGCTTTTACGCTGCCGTGCCGTCAATTAAAATAAATTAATCATTTGAAAGACTGAAAACTAAGTTTTATAACTCTACGTGACTGTCATTGAAACTAAAGCAACTGTGTTCAAATCCTTAGAGTAAAAGGAGGTAGTAATGCAGCTTGTTAGATATTACCCCAATATACAAATATTGCTTGTTAAATAAATTAAATAAATTTAATGTTAGTGAAGAATCAATTACATGATCGACTTTTTACCCATCTGCTTCCGAAGAAGGTTTAATGTTTGTCGAGAAAATGTATGTCTGTTTTTATGTAGGTCCATTTCTTTGGAACGCCCTACAACCCTAACCTAAAAGCTTGACGAATTTTGACATAATAATCTTGTAGTTGAATTCGTCAGTATTGAAAATTATTGAATTCGTCAGTATTGATGCCCGTTCATGAAATAAGAGAAGATAAATGTTTTTATCACCTTAGCAATGTGGATATCAAACTAAAGATCTTGAAAATAGCATTTGAAAAAATAGTTGTATCGTATTTACGCAAATGTTACATTTGCATGAATATTGAAAGTACTGCGCAGTAAACGTTTAGGTTCATTAAGATCGACAGCTCATTCGAGATTCAAAATTACGAGAAACGACTCGAAAAGTCGACAAAGGAGATGTTTCAAAATGTATGGAGCCCCGGCCACCACTTTGTACACCATACTAAAAAATGGAGAAACACAATTAAAACAGTTTTCAATCATCCAATTCCTTTAAATTGCTTTAGTTTTGTGGTATAACACAAAAATGTACACTTAAAATTGCAACACAAAAACAAAAGTCTGTCATGGCGGTAAGCTGTCATCACACGTCATGTTGGTTAATTTGATAGAAGTTTGACATAAGTACCTACAATTCTGTCATTTAAAGTGACAGTAGACAGTTCGCGATCTATGATCAATTACAACTTGGCAAGAGGCCATGTTGAAAATTGATAAAAATGAATTATAAATACAAAATTTGTACCAGAAAAGTATGCATTTAAGCAATTTATCTTTATTTTTCCCAAATTCCATGAATTTTTCTCGATTTTTCGAGGTACTGTACATATTGTGGGCCGGATTTGAAACATCTCCATTCGTCCTTGTAAAGTTACTGGACTGGACTTGGCGGAGCGTACGCCATTTCAAAGTGATGTTGCTTCCTTATCACATTCGCTGGTAAACACTTCATTTCAGACGTGACGGTCAAATTCCTTACCTGTTTGAGGCTTAGCTCTCGCTCGTGACGTTTCACAATGAACTTTGTTTCAGTACAATTTTATATACATTACTTGATTTCTATGTATGAAACAACATCAAAATGAAATCAACAGCAATTGTAACCCTTTTAAAACTTGATTTTTAATACTTGCAAAATATTATTCGATATTTCTAAATAAAATTCAACTTGAATTTAGTAATTAACTCTATTTGTTTCTACGATGAAATTGATGGGATAAAATTATAATTGCGAGTTTTACTTTACATAAAAGCCACTACATACAAATGACTTCTATCATGCGACCGAGTCGATGCTCTTATAGCTTAGTGATTGGCTTTCACACATTAGCCCACTACTTAGCACGGGTTTCTCTGTATTATTTTGGAAGAAAACAGCGGGCATCCGTTGGTTCAAACGGATCAAGATCGGTCAGAGTGGCGCCAGTTAGGGGAGGCCTACGTCCAACATGTAAAGGCTGATCGATGGATGGATGAATTTAGGAGACCTAGGCTGCTCCAGTGCGGAGTGGAGGAGATTTTAGAAGTCGTATTAGTCGAAAGCCGAAAGCTCTACATATAACTCAAATTTTTTGTGTATCCCTTGATGTTCAGTTTATAGAGTTTCTGGGTGACACCGTTCGAAATGCCGTATCCGATCATGTTTATCATAACTAAGCGCCAAGCCGTTAACGCCCTCCGTGTACAATGTACTAAATTAGTAATGTCTTCAGGATGCTGTTGAGACCACCACAAGGATGACTGCAGCGTTTCCAGGATTTTTGTGGAGGCACGCACTGATGGTTTCCCAGCCATGTAGTCTCTCTTTTGTAACGTCATCGTTTGAGTAATAGAAGTACTATGCTGAAGATGTCTGCTGGCAGGTTCAATTGCTTGATACAAAGTCACTGTACGCGACAAGGCCGCACAGTGTATGTATTTTGTTATTGTAAAATGTGTACCTCATTATAATATCTCATGTTTTTGTTACAGTGTGCAATTGATTAAAAAAAATAATAACCAACTTTTTCGACAAAATAAATCATTACCGAAATCGGTTCTTCCAGTGCAAAGTAACCAAACACAAGAAAAACAAAACTTACAGTCGAATTGAGAACCTCCTTTTAAAGTCCTAAACTAAATATAGACGTCGTTTCGATAAATGAATCTACATAGATACTCGTATAATTAAGTCATTAAATTGATGCAGCTTTGAAGTGCATTTTCCAAGACATTTTCCGCACGCTATGACATCAGGTACATTTCTGAGAACTAATTTCGTTCTACCCACTTAAAGTTTTAATGCTGTCATTGGTTCGCTCGCTCACCGCCGCGTTCAATCGATTTAAACTGGTCGGAAATAGCTAGTACTAACTAGATATAAAAGGGTTCACCCCTGACCGAATCGATGGTCGAGCAGAATCATTTGAATTTTTTGAGGTTTCAATATTGTTGGTTGATTTCGTCAGTGATAGGGCTTTTGCTTGTCGGTATCCATTGAAGAAAATCTCGTCGCATCAGATGTCTCTTCGCCTACATAATATTTTTTTGTCATAATATACCTACACAAGAATACTTTTAATATTTGCTAGGAACTAAGTAGGTAGGAAATTTACCTGACATCTTGTGGGTACATTCCATATGTAGGCAGCAGATTATAATGTGCCATACAAATTAAAAACGACAAGCATTAGGCTGCCTTTTTTGGTCCGTTAAATACCATCCCAATACCATACAAATGTTCCAAATTAATTTTGGAACAGTTTTCATTGCCTTCTAAAAAGCCTTCCTCGATAAATGAATCATCAAATACAAAAACGATTTTTTCAATTCTAACTAGTAGTCCCATTTAAACGAACAAAAGAACTTCTTCAGCTTAATAACATTAGTACAGATTCCTAATGATAGCATCCACAATGTTATTCTGTGAAAAAGATATCAACCTATTTACGTTCAAGAGATGAAGGTCTTTGGCAGACGGCAAAGGCATATTAAGAGCGTTCCGTTTGTCACCCGTTGTGTGCCACCCTAAAAATAATCATGTAATAATATTATCTTTCAGGATGCTGCCAGAGCTGTCGACTTCGGTGGCGAAGGGGGAAGTTCTCGCGCAGCCCAAACTTCCCGCACACGAGTTTCACAGAGCGTTAACAACTATGTTTGAAACTAATAAACTTGAGTTAGCAGAGACCCTTACTACAGACCAAATAAACAAAATACTTGTCGAGTACGCGTATAGAGGTCGCAACATTAGGTATTATGTTAGAAACGACTGATATATCGCTTTATTAGCGTAGAAAAAGAAGCGTTCAAATGAGCAGTTACAACACTCAAACGACTTTTTTGTATAGAAAATGGAATGTTGTGAGAGTTTTAACGTTTAGTTAAATGCGCCCAAAGGAAGTTATTTTAAGTAGTATAAGGTATAATAATTATTTTCCACAATGTGAAGAGTGACGATGTCGTTACATAGTTGTGGAGACTGTCTATGAAATGAACGATCCCGGGTTCGATTTCCGGCAGGGCTGACTCTCATTTAAACGTTTGTTTCCGGTCATGAGTATTAATGATTTCTGTGTAAGCGTTTGTTTCGGTATTAATATGTTTCCTTTACCGAAGCGACTGATAATTTTCTAATATGCACATACTCGTACCTTGTTGAAATTAGATGTGTGAGGGATTTAAAAGCCGGAACTTGAGGAAATGAAAGCCGGGTATTTCACATTGGAGATCGATATTTTGACCGGTAGGGTATTAGGTAATCTAGGCTACACCTCTTGGCTCAAGGCTATAATGTCGTATAAAATGTTCTTGCTAGAAAACAGATGTAACAAAATAGTAAGCAAATGTGTTAAGTTTGAGGTACATTATAGAATGGTGTGGTTAGTTGTAGGCCGCCTTTGTTGATTTTGTAGATCGCCTCTGTAGATTGTTGATCAACTAAATTACGAGAGATGTCTTGCTTAAGTCTCTAGTTCTAATAATCCCAAGCACACTTCATTTTCTGGCATTCAATGACTCTTCTAAATAAGAAGAGTGCAAGTAATGCTCGTTGCAGCTAAAGGTACTGACTGCATTGAAGTTAAATCAAAAGTAATACTTACGTTTTAATCATGAACTTGCTTTCCGGAAGGTAGTTTTGCTACTTATTTTGATAATTTTCTCACTGCATTAAATAAATATTGATGACCAGCGAGAAAATATTAACGTTAATAGGTACTAGATAAGTTTGTTTTGTATACTTCCATTTATTTACCATTTAAAATATAAATTAAGTTTATATTTTTTATTTACAAAAAATAGTAACGATGATAGAGTTGCTTATTTAAATAATACTTAATTAAGTTGATTATGTACATTCAAATTATGTTGTAATTGTTAAAAAATATTTTCAACAATTATGCAATAAGTGTACCAAAGATATTAATGTCATTATTGAGGTTTATATTTATTACCTTTGTATTATTATTTTAAATGCAATATTTTGTTTATTTCGCTAAAAAACAGTTTAATAGTATATTATTTTTGGTTTTAAAAAAGAAATCAATTTTACACTTTGAGAACGTGCTAATTAGCATCATTCATTACCTATTTGTAGCGAATATAAATTTAGGTATATGGAATTACTCTCAAATTTATAAAACTGGTTTTCGCATTTGCCATATAATTTTTATTTTTATTTGTAATGAAATTTGAAGCTGCTCTTTTATATATGAGTCCAATTTAAATTCCATTCTCGCATACACGACTGTGTCTAAGCCTAAGTGATGCGATGACAATATAGAGTATTTAAGTTGTTCTTAGTGAAAACTTGTAGAATAATAGGTAATATTTTTTGTTTTCTACAGGTTGCACAAAATAATTATTTATCATTAAAATGTAGTTGCAATGTAGTGGCAATATAACATGGTTATTTGAAGTATAAGAAGTATAGTTTCATAGTGGTTGAATACCCAAGTTTTTATCTGCTTTGAAGAAAAGAAATAAATAGACAACCTATACCTACTCAATCAATATTTAAATTGTTTGAATAAATAAATCGAATGACTCAAATAAATAAACGCTGTATTATTTTTGTTTTTGATTTATACAACAACATTATTATTTCAAAGTTAGATTTTTTATGACGGTTATAAGAACAACATAATACCGTAATATTCGCTTTTGCAAAAGTTACATCTATTAGAAATAAAAAAAAACTATTTTCAGATCACATTTATTTAAATAACATAGATTCCGCTTAAATTATACAATGGCAAGCGCACAGCTAATTATACTGGATTTATGGATAATAATTATAATTATACATATATTTGGAACTTCAGTAATATTTACGAGTACGATATTCCTAACATGTCAGAAATAATAATACATACAATATTCGAGGAGTTCAATTTGGACGCTTTTACCTATTTCACATATACCGATAGAACATTTATTAAACACAATTTTCCGTAAACTTTGACTAGAATATGACTAGATTGCACTGAAGAGACACCTGTTGATTCTCGCGTTTACGAAAATGACCCTTCGTACGAAATACTTAAGCACTAACCAGAGCCCGTTACGTGTTGGGGAGAAAGTATGGAAAGTTTTTTTTCTGAAGGGTAACCACAAACCGACACTGAATTCAAACGTACTAACTAGGAATGTTCGAAAGTGAAGAGGGGGATCACATTTAGACTCTTGAGGGCTCTGGGCCGAGCATTACTCAGGCGACCGCCAACTCATCCATCCCGCGCAGCAGACGGGACCGCAGGCGGGTGAACACTGGATGCTCGAACGCGAACCCACGACGGTTCAGGAAACGCAGGGTTTCCTGAGCACACACTAAGAATCCTAGCTGCTCGGGGTCCAGATCAACGGGCACTGAATCCAGTAGAGGATCAGAATTTTCATTATCCAAATCAAAGTCGTCTTCGGCGTATTCATCGTTGCTAGCGCACTGTTCTTCTTCAGCGTTGTGGTCGTCCATCCCAGGTGAACCTTCCCGGTCGTCGTAGATGTCGTCTTCATCATTTTCATCGATGATCTCGCCTCTCCCGATATGATGCCTGGAGAATGTCTCGGAAGACGAGGCCGCTTCTCCAAAACTTGTGTTACAGTTTCGACCAAAAAGACGTTTCAACACCTGGCGTTTCTCAGCGTTGATTGGGTCATGCAAGAGCCCCGGTTCACTGTTGGATCGCTTGCGGCGTCGCGGCCGCTTCATCCTAATATCGGATTCGTTTTCGCGCTCGCGTTTACGTTTGGTTGTCATTTCGACTCGACCGTTCCGGCGGGCTTGGGAAACGGACTGCGAATGGGCCGTGCACAGGGAATTGAAGGGTCTCACTGCGATTACACCGGCAGCTAGCCGTCTCGCTCTTCGGTAGGGGATGCGCGCGCGGGCGAGCAGGACGGCGGAGCCAGCTGCAGGAGGAACAGCTGGGCGAGCAGATGCAGGGCGCGGGGCACGCACGCTTTGTTTGATAAAGTTTATTCGGGAAAATAAAACTGTTAGCCGCGATTGCGCGAGCCGGCGGGGCGAGGGGCGCGCGGGCAGAGGACTGCCCCGGTCGACAGCTGCGGCACATCTGCCGAGCTCAGGTGAATTCCTCCTGCCTCAAGGTGCCGTTCAGTAATTAGATGCCGGATCGCTAGAAACTCATGTAAACAAAGCGTAAGCAAACAACCCTGCAAGCAATTTGCGCGCCATCCGCAATTGTCATACTAAACGCAGCGTACCGCAAAACTCAATTAAACTCTGAAATAAAACGGAGCGATTCGATTTCATTGTTGCACGGTCGCTCGTATGTAAACTAATAGGTATGTGCGTAAAATGTAAAAATCAATACTCAGGTTTATGTACTGGCAAACGAGCTGTCTGACTCGATACCTAACATTTATATCAACTGCGGATACATAGCGATTGTAGTGTTTATGTTATAATCCGCTTCCAAGTCGTATCTGGGTTGTGGGTGGTTGAACGTAGGGAGGCCGTCCTAAGCTGCTCATTTAGGTTTCTACTAGATATTATATCGTTCTCCTTAACTTATCCGTTTTGGTCTTGTTAAAATAATAACCACTTTTAAACGTACTCACTCGTTAAGTAGGTACATACCTACTTTTCATTACGGTAACGGTACGGTAGGTACATACCTTACCGTACTTTTTAGTACGGTAAGGTATGTACCTACTTAGGTACTTTTTGTTTTTATTTAATGGGTTGGCTTTATATTTGATGTGATGCAAATATTATTTGCTTGCACTATGTTAGAGGAGGATTTCAATCTGACAAAGGAAATATAGTCTTTTTTCGTTTAATTGTCTTTTTCTTATTACAGGATTTAGATACGTAGGTACCTATAAGTTCACATTCCAATTCAAGCCTTTGAGTTTCTTCAAAGATAATAATAATTCACTTCATAATATGTGACAAAAAGCATACTAATGAAGTATGAAGTTCTATATCCAATTTAAGAGTGAAATGCAGATTAGTTTTTTACTTAGGTCAACAAAACAAAACCGATAGGTATTCGTACATACGTAGTGAACAATCTCGAAGATTCATTATGGAACTACAAAAATCTCTTTATGTCAGGATTAGCTATCTGAACACGAGGTAGGCATTGTCTCGCTGGCAGACTACTAAGCGAGCGTGTACGATCTCAAAGGCATAATCAGAGAGAACTCAACGTCTTGTGAATTTGAGCACAGAGGTCTTGAGTTTCGAATGAAAGAGCTTACTACATTCCTGCTTTATGGAACTCAAACGTCAAGATTACTTAATACACTATCCACCTTCAGCAGAGATTGGCAAAATGTACCTAATCATTATTATAGATTGAATAATTATTATCCGGTGTATTTTTCAGAAAAATCTAATTAGGACAAAGGATTACGATTAAACGGAGGAGGAGGATCTACCTTTTTCCCTAAAAAAATAGACCAATAGAGATTACAAGTTAGAAGAATAAAATGTTAAAAGATCCATAGTAGGTACCTACCTACTATTATATCTACATATGTAACTGTGACGTTTTCACGGCCCGATTTGGATGAAATTCAGAATGAAAATAGCTGTTGAAGACCCAGGTTCACACATAAACTACATATTTAAAAAATTAACCCCTAAAGGCATGAGATAAGCAATGAATGTTTGTGTATGAAAAATCTAAACAGCTTGGCCGCTTTCATGAACTTTCTCAAGAATATAGTTGATGACGCAAGGTTAAATATAGGCTATTTTTCAAAAAGCAACCGGCAAGGAGCTGAAATAGGGGTGAAAAAAAATCCCAGCGCAAAGCCAATATTAACAAAAGGAAGATGGTGAAATTTGGCATGTGGGTATATTATTTTGGGGGTGTAGAAAAGCAACCCCCCTTCCCCTCTCCCGGATTCGCGACATAAACGAATCCACGCGGGCGAAGCCACAGGCGGAAGCTAGTAGTTCGCGGTGGCATTTATACCCAACCCGACCCGAATGGCGCAAAGGTTAACTCGACAGATGGCTATTCCAAGGGTCCTGGGTTCGATTCCTACCGAGGTGGAAATTTGAATGATAAGTTTAAATTTTTGTTATGATCTGGGGGTGTATCCTTGTGTGTTGTCCATGACATCCATGACACAGAAAAAGGTGTGGGGCGATAAGTTTAGAGCGATATTTTATATTTATTTCTCTGTCTCGTTACGTAGGTCCAGCTCGGTTTACAGGTATTTTTTAAAGTACCCATTTAGTCAATGAATAAGTAGACGTGTATAATGAGGTCAGCATCACCAATGGCTGCTAATAAAGAAGCGGGGGACCCAACTTATTTTTAGTTCTTCCACACAGCAGTAAAGTAAAAACCTTTTCAGGGTCGTTTTTAAAAGGGCGGTAACTAGCCAGGCGTCTAGAGACCCTTCCCTCATGCTTGAATATAACCCAGTTTTATTTACCTTTTAGTCTTACCTGGGGACGTAAGGTTACCTAATGCGTAATTCTTACACAAAGGCGTATGATAACCGAAGAAGTAAACACGACAGCGTGATTAAACAGGGTTGTGTTGACCCCAACCCCGCCTGCAGCACCATGAAGTATTTTATGTTGATATTGTGACACTTTTTTCTTTTGAGGTCTTTTGTAAGCAGTCGGGTTTTTTGTTTTTATAATAATATTTTTATTTCAGACTTTTTAGTGTTTTCGCCGAAAAATTCTACTTTTTGGGATGGTTTTGACAATTTGTGTTAAAACGTGTGCCTAAACGTTATATGATACATATTTATTTGAAAAGGTCTTCACGATCTTTCATTTGATATCCATATTGCTAAGATAAGAAAAAGAAACTCAAGATTAGTCAAGACAAGTCTTTTTCTTCCACTTTAGCCTATGACACTAACACAGTTCTGACGAATTCAACGATACCTCATATGTCGAAATCCGTTCAACCGTTAGGGCTGTGGGGCCCGACAAATAAATGGACATACATACATACGTACACTCGAAAAACATAACCCTCCTTCTGACGCAGTCGGGTAAAAACTTGTACAAAGCTAACTGAAGTTTGTTGTAAAGCAATTAATGTTGTCACTGCGTCATTAACCATCTTCGTGCAAATCATGAAATTGATCCGACTTCTTAAGGTTGGTGAAAATATCGCTGAAAGTTTTGGTTTCATATACATAACTATAAGTCAAGTTAATAAATGAGTGTTAAAAATCACCAGTGTAAAAAACGAACTTACACAATAATTGTTCATGAACTCCGAAATGGATAATTGTAGACTTCCCTTCACTAACAGCCATTGCGATTTTATTCGAATGGGCTACGCATGATTTGTAGTGAATAACCTGAATACTGAAAGGGTAAATTTATGATATACAATTGATGCTAGTTACTGAGTATACTCAACATTTAAAATATCATTCAGTTGATTCTGTGATCCTTGACCTACCTTAAGTCTTTAATCTGAAACCCACTCAGCAATATATCGCACCGATTATATTCAATGGAATTGAATGAATGATTGGAATGAAACTTTTAAGCTATCGAAAAGGAAGGAAAATCAATAGGGATTTCATATTGTTTCACTGACGGCCATAATGGCCTACTAGGTATTCACTAATCACGGATCTCGATCGTCATTGAGAAGGCCAGAGCATACTCTACCACGCTCTTCCATTGTGGATTGGTGGAGGGATTAGTAGCCAATCCAAGTATGGGAAATTTTCAGGCTCGAAAGCCACTGACTAGGCTTCACGACCGCTGTCTAACGATAACAATCGACCAACTATCATAGCTATTAACTATCATAGCTATCAACTATCATAGCCAAATATCATCTACCTATCCACCTTTCAGCTTATAATTTAGGACCGACACAAGCCGCCGGGCTATGAGTAGTTGGGGATACGAGTATAACTTTCTTTGGCACAATGTGGTATAACATAACGCTTTGACAATAACATTAAATAAAAATACCTACAGTCATATTTCCAATGCGCACTGCATTAGAACTACTACCTAATTAGAATAAAAATCCAATCAATATAAAAACCCGGTTATAATCTGATTTGTTCGTTTAAACCTCGTGTAGATTAAAAGCCTTTATGCAAATAAAGAATAAAGGTAAATATAAAGAAAAAAAACAGCCGTATGAGATGATAAGAAAAATAATATATTAAGTATTCATACCTATTTATTTTCTGATTTTATAATACAAAGCTTTTTATACAGTGTATAAGTAACATGAGCTTATAATTACTGAAAAGGCACTTTGAAAAGCAAACTATTCAAGTTAATTTCTGCTTTTGCGTTAAATCAAATAACTTTAAAATTTGTTCATCTCTTCAGCTTTGAATGTCCGCAGAAAGTATTTTACGGTATTTGTAAGAAAAGTAATTGGAGGAAAGGAATTTAATTCAATTAAATTGAAAAGACTGATACTTAAAAAAGCAAAGCTTTTAAAAGATGTCTATTCATTTATTTTGATAACATTTTATTGCTTAATTTCATACTATTTCGGTTTTAAACATGATTTGAATAAAGATCCTAAAAAAGGCCTCGAATGGCGACCACGTCTCGGTGAAAGGAACAAACGTCGCCCTCCGACCTGGACTGATATTGTGATGAAGATAGCGGAAAGCCGCTGAATTCAGAGGTCTCAGGACCGGTCGGAGTGGCGCCAATTAGGGGAAACTTATGTCCAGTAGTGAACTTCAAAGGCTGATAGAAAGATAGGTAGTAGGTTTTATCATTATCACCATCATCTCAATCCATGATGGTCCATTATATATTTAGCACGGATCTCTTCTCAGATTGGGAAGGTTAAGGCCGTAGTCCACCACGCTGGTCAAGTGCGGATTCGCGTACTTGAGATTCCTTTGAGTTTTCTGAACTCTTCGGCACGCAGCGCAGGTTTCCTTACGTTTTCCTTCATTATAGCGGCCGACACAGAACAATACTCAAATCGAGACTAGGATGGTTACCTACTCCAGTTAAAAAATCATTTTACAACAGTAGGTTTGCTAATACGAACAAAAAGTTGACAGCAACATTCTATTTGTATGGTTTGCATTAAAATGTTAGTACTGAAAAACTCGATGAAGCTCGAAAAGCTAGTCTCGAATAACTCGTCCAGAAGTGAGTGAGAGTAGGTATCTAGTGAGAAAATGTAATGTAAATTTTCTTCATAAACATTTCGAGTGGTATATGCTTTAAATAAATGGAATTCCGTGAAACTCTCAACCCTTAACCATACTGGAATAGGGTAAGCTTTATGGCGCATTTAGATTCCGGAAATTTTATTACAAAGGAGTCTCCAAGCTTTAGAACTTGCGGACATCTCCAATTTCCAAGTTACAGAACGTTCGTGACAAACAAATATCAACCTTACCGTGTTCTGTATAAGCTCCATCAGCGATGTATCGAAGTCTAACTTGATACCGAGACCGTAGATCACAGCCATTCTGCAGATAATCGTTATGTAGACGCCATGCCAATCTCGGGTTCAGTACATGGATATGTGGTCTTGGGTCAAACAAAATAGAAGATAGACAGTCGGTCCGGACCATAGATAATAACTTCCAGGCGAAATATTTTTATTAAGTTGCTCACGAATGTTAAAATCGATTATAGACTATGTAATCGATTTTGAAACGATTTTCTTCATAAGTAATAGAAATTAGATTCTGAGCTTGACTTTGCTGATAATACGTTCTATACGTTGAGAAAATAAAAAAATTAAAAGCAGAAGACATCAATTAATCCGCCCCTTTTCTTAAAACATTCTTCCATAACACCTTGCTTCATCATAACGTTTTAATTCGTCATTAATAATTGTTATGCGTAACTACAAGAAATGGAAGAAATTAGGCGCGTCGGTATAACCATTCTATTATAATGTGAGCGGAGCTACACCGATTTTAACTGAATATGCTTTGACAAAGTTAGACTGCTTTACTACTCACATTTAATTAGCTGAAATAGTAGTTGACTACATAATGCTAACATGTTAACTTATAAGTAGAAAAAATACTTCAATGTAGATATTTCACACAAAAGTGTACATCATTAAAGATTCAAAAATTGTTCGAATCGAGCCTCTTTTTACGTCAAAGACGATGTTATATCTTAAGAATGATACAACTAAGTATACAATCGCCTTTCTGTATTCCGCTTATATACTAGTTTACTCTGTTACACACTAGTAAGTATATTAGTTACCTGTAACTTTCGGAGCGTGATCTTCGTTTGCTTAACGATCTTGGTACTGTGATGTATCTTGCACGGCCGGACGAACAACTTGCAGATATCGGTTACTGCGGTAATTAGGTTGATCAGTCATAGCGTGCTTAATGTACTGTAAACTAATTAAGAACGCACTAATTAGTTTGTGGTTGACCAACCGTAAACATTAAATTAATGTTATGGTATATCTCTACGGCTGTACGTGCGTCTTAATGCGTTAATTAACGAGAAATTAGACTTGTCAAAACTGTTAATTATACTCTAATTTTCGTGATTTGGATTTTTTAAAATAAAGCCTTAGAATCAGGTTTCTATTATAACAATTTATTTAAAATAAACTTTCAATACACGAAAATAAGAGTAATTGTCAATTTTGACTACTCTAATTACTTCTTAAGTCATTACAATCACGCGTCAATTAATTAAGACGCAAGTGCAGCCGTAGCATTAGGGAACATGGGTGCGTATTAGTTTTGCTTCCTTATACTTAGTTTAATATAATATTATTTGATACTATTAGGTACATAGGTACTATATGGATCTCTCGATACACGGATGCGAAATCGGCTTATGCTAACTGTGCATCACCATAATATTATGCAGAATTAAAGTCATAGAGTGTAAGTTAGGGTAAGTGGGGGCACGAGACAGGATTTATGAAAATTCATCTTCAAAGGAGGTTACAGAATAATAGAGGACAAAAGTTTTCAAAAACAAATCTATAATATATTATGTATTTTTACAGATACCTACGGAAGCTTAATGAAGCTTGACATCATTCGTCTACCTCAGAGGTCAGCAAACTTTTACCTGTCTTGTCGATCCCTTCGCTTGTTTTTCCATTGAGGATAGATAGACTGCTTATTTTGTTTTTTATCAGCAACGGCTGTTAAAAGCTGGATATACCGATAGGTACTTAGCGCTGTTCGATTTGAATGTGTTTGTTTCTTAATTTAAAAGAAGGGTTGAAATTAATATCATGACATGTAGAGGTAAAGTTTAGGGTTTTGTTCAAATATGGACATCGTATCTTCTTACTACACCACTAAACAGCATAATTCTGTTACCAACATAATAACTAAAAACATTACAGTACTGTACTCGAGCATAAAACCAAACTTATTGCCTGTGCTCATAGTTTAATTTAGCTTCTAAGCAAATTTTTCTAAGGACATTTATAGATCCCGCCGTCAATCAATGTACCTTAACCGCATAGGCGGAAAGCTGGCATTTGTGTGCCACGAATTCCAGATCGAACGCGAACGGTTTAGTATGTAATTGCATATAGTAGCGTGGACGGCGGTTTCTACGCGAACCAGTATGACAATGTAGCTATTGGGAGAAGTCCGGTCAAACATATTTAATAGAAAAGAGCAACCATAAAAATGTCACTCATGTTCCGGCAACGTGAACGCCTTCCAGTTCATATAAAAAAGCAATTACATATTATATTATTCCTACCTATAATCTTATATGAGTATACAACTTTTTAATCTAAAATATTTCATTGCAAAAACCAAAAACATCGCGTAGGTTACACTTGAAATTACACATTCGAATTTTCTGTTTTGTTGGTTTGTCTATATATTTTTCTAGATCACTTCACATAAAAGCCTTTTAGTCGGATGAAATCCTATAAACTCGTAGTGATATTGTTCGTCCAGGAAGCTTTTTAGAGAACCAACATAAAAGAGTAATGTGAGATGCGGATGCTAAGTGAATGAACTTGAATGGGGATCACCTGTCTGTCTGTGAATGTCATTTTGTTATGCGTAAATTAAACGTTAAATAATAAGACACTTGTTCCAAAAGTTTCCTGAAAATCAATAGAAAATAGGAAAAAACTAGTTCAACATTCACGTGTATAAAATTAGAACATCTTCAAAGTAGTTAAAAATTGAAATCGATTAATCACGAAGTATTAGGGATAGCTTAAAAAGCGCTCGTCAGCCTTCGCTCAAATTTAAATATTATTGAAGTCACTACAAACACCAGCTTTGGTGCAACCAAAACCGGAGCACCCAAAAGTTATGGAGTAATGCAGATTAAAAAAAATATATCTTCCTCCCCTTTTTGGAATCGATTAAATATACAGACGATGTTGGTCGGTATTCGGGTAATATTCCGAATACCCACCAATATTCATAAAAAAATTAAAATGGACAGGTAACAGTTCTATGGGCATGAAAATTGTTCACAGACTTTTATTTAAAACGTTAGGTAACAGAAAACTGTGGTATTCAGTTGCGGTAAAAAAGGTAGGTACACCGGGAAACGAAAAACCACGAAATGGAATGTAATTTCTTTTGTGTTCCGATAGCGTTTGTGAACAGCCATCGGACGCGTGTGGGCCGTGAGTGCCAGATATTACCTACCCTGATGTATACCGATCTATGACCGGTACTTCGAGGGTCCCATGGTATTCCGCTTCGATGGTATCCTGAATATTAGATTCGGATGGGATTGAGCAAATGAACTTATAGCTGTCGTTAGAGCGGCACAAATTTTGGTCAACTTATATACTAGTAGATTTATTTATGTAGATAAAATATCAGTGTATATACACTATACATACTATATTACTAGCTTTCCGCCCGCGGCTTTGCCCGCGTGGAATTTGGTAATATCGCGTATTTTTACTGAACTCGACAGCGCTTTTTCTTTGGACTTATTTTAGGAAAAAATATTTTTCAGGCTGAAATCTTATTACAACTTCATTGAACACAATGGCTTGGAAGTTATTTTTCATGAATTTGCATTTTACGATCCCATGGAAATATGTTAAGCAAATTAAACCTATTACAAGTATATATTTTTAAAGTTTAGGGGTGATTTTGAAAAAATAACGAAGCACATATTTTTTAATCTTAACAAAGAGACTGGACATTAATTTGCAAGTCCCTAACTTGGAAATTACCGAAAATACCACACAAATTTTCACCCCGTATTTTTAGGGGTTGGAGGGTAAATTCGAAAAAACACTTGATTTTTTATTTACAACAAAGAGTATGTTTTCAAGATAGAATTTTCAAGAAAATTTTATGAAGTCCTATACAACCTTTCACCCCCCCTTTGAAGGGGTTGAGGGTTAATGTTCAAAAAAATCTGATAAGTATATAAGCAACCAAAATCCAAATTTCCAAGTCACTAACTTCAATGGTGTAGAACTTTTATATAATAGTTTTCACCCCTTTCATCCTTACGTAGTTACGGACGCTAACCTTTTGTTTTTTTTTTATCGAGGGGAAAACTTCAAAAGGTACCCGGTGCCGTGGGAGCGACACAGGGTTATGTGGAATTTTTACCCACTAAAACCCCTCCGGTGGCCTACCTCAGCGCTTGTGGAGAACTCCGGGATCTCCAAAAGGAACACAACCGGAGTCCTCCGAGTGCGGCGCCCTTGTGTCCGGGCTCTGCCCGCGAGAGACTAAATGCCCCATCGCTAGCCTTCCAACGGTATGCGGCCACACATACCGTCGTCCTTCCCGGGGTTGCTGATGGACGGTTCGAGCTCCCACTCTAGCCGCCCACAACCCCGAAAGCCCCCTTTTAGTCGCCTCTTACGACAGGCAGGGGATACCGAAGCTCGTATTCTGGTCCCGAGCTACAGGGACACCGGTGGCGGTGGCGCTATGTGCGTCCACCGCGGCGCCGTGCACGGCGCGTCCGTCTCCGGGCAGGATCAGCGCGTTCCCTGGCCCGCTCGGCGTCTTCCTTCGCAGACATTACGTCACTGCAGAAGGTGATCATGCCGTTCCAGGCAGATCCGCGCTGAACCATGCTCCTCACGATGGCCGCAGGCCGGAGGTCTGGTCCCACTTTTTCGACGAGGATCTGCCGCTGCGATTCCCAAGCCGGGCAATACTGCAGCGTATGCTGAGCAGAATCCTCGTCGTGCCCACAGTGATGGCACTCGGCCGTCTCTTGCCTACCAATCCTACTCTACCTGAGACCGAAACAACCGTGTCCGGTAATTATCTGAGTAAGATGGAACGTCACCCTTCCGTGGCTCCTGAGCCAAGCCTCAAAATTAGGCAAGATGGCCTCTACGACCCGTTGGCGTAGGCTCCTCGGTTCCTGAAGCCGATCGTGCCAGCACCTCAGTGCGTGCACTCTGGCGTTTCTCCGAAGCGTTTCAACCGTCTCTTCGTCGGGCTTAGGTAATCATTAGGTACCTACATAAAATTAAATTTATTGTTGTATGGTGGTAACCACGTTGTATAAGATTGTAAAATTGTAGATAATAGTTTCATTTTCCTTCTTTCATGTCAAAAGGGGGCAACAGATCGATTTGTTTGTTGGTAAGGAGATAGTTGATGAGCTGTAGGTGTGCCTGTAGCATGAATTAGGCCTCTTACTATTTTGTGGAAAATATCTTATTTCCAAAGAAACAATTAAGTGTTTAATTGAAATAAAAATAAGTTTTCCGAAGCGAATGAAATCAACTGAAGTAACATTATATTAATTTTATTTAAATGTAATTTTTAAATGTTTTATAAATACTTAGTTTAAATAAGTAGGCTCGAGAAATAACGTTTAATACGGTTTATACGGTAATAAAATCTGTAATAACCACCAACCAACAATAATAGTTTTTGTATATCTGGTATGTACAGGCATCGAACAGTTATAGATTTATTATAAGTAGGTACGTAGATACGGCCAATTTCCAATTATTCGCTGAAATGATGTTTTGTGATTGCATTGGCAGTTTGTTTTTTCTAGGTCGCACTTTTGAAAGGTTCCACTTTCAATTCGAAATTGATTGTTATCAAGAACAACAGAATGTGTTTCCTTTTTGAAATTGTAACGAGTTTTAATTTACCAATGGATATAAACTCGTTGTTTTCAATACTTTTAATTAACGTTTTCATTTCATTTCTACTATTTCAGGAACTGCAATTTGTAGGATTTCTGGAAATCTCTCAAAGGCAGTCGATGTCGGGAAGGCAAATCCCACTTATGCAGAGTCAAAGCAAATACATACTGTCAATATTTGATACAGTACAACTTTAAGTCTGCATAATTCATATATGATACCCAAGTAAGGGAAAAAATGAAAACGAGATGAATTTATTCAAACTTGGTTTTGACAAACACTTGTCGAAAGGCCTAAGTAACAGGTTTTTATTATGACAATTTATTTAATATAAATTTCTAAAATATGAAAATAAGAGTAACTGCCCACATTGACTAGTCTAATTTCTTCTTAAATCACACATTAGCGCGTTAATTAACGCGATAAGACTAATAGAAGAGTAATAGAAGATACAGCACGGATTGTATAATTATATTACTGTTAAGAATGTTATACTTGATGATATGCAGTGTTGTTGAGGTGTTTTACGCTTTGACTCACATGGCCCTAACGACAGGGGATTTCCTCCCCAGATGTGATTTATTCATATTATGAGGTTTTGTATGTCATGCATGTTTTTAATGATCACATACGAAAAATGAAGCGCTAGAATACTTAGTAGGTACTTAGGTACGCACTTCTGAAATTTGTTAATATTTTAATTCTCTTTAACTGTGATTAAAGCAGTGCAGGCTCCATAATCTGTTCAAGATTATATTTCAAATTTTTTAGACAAATCTAGTAGTTCCATCTGTATCCTCCTTATAGCGAGCATGCGGTGGAAGCTAAAATAAGAACCTCTTAGTAATGCCGTTCTTCGCGAGATGGCGTTGAACGTATTCGGTATTGAGTCGTTCAAAATTTTCTTAAAATACATAATATATTGAGGTTTATAAAGATTAGAATTTACTTACATACCCTACTCAGTGGACCTCCGATACTTTGGTGGATCAAGCTTATATCAAACAACACAGCACATACTATACAGAATTTAGTTACCATAACGAGGGTCAAAAAAAATTAAGTTTTAAATGAATAACAACGTATTACTACATTCTGATAAATAAAAGCGTTATGCAAAACATGCAAATGCATAAAACAAAAACGTACGCCCCAAATGGAGCAATAGTTAACCGCTGTAGAATCGCTGCTCCGAGAGTCCCGAGTTCGGTACCCAGTGAGACAGAAATTTTCCGTTCTCGGTCTGGGTGTGTGTTCTTGTCTTGTGTATTGTCCATGGCACCTACGTACGATACATGGAATCCTAGTGAAGGGCTATGAGAATTTAGCGTTATTTATTTGTGTAGTTATAAGTCAAAGGTAGAGTATAGAATGGAACTTGCAATCGTTGTTCAAACCCGATATAGAATTACTATAAACGCTATAATATTATTGGTACAAACTAAAGCAGGGTTTGCGGCGTTCTATTTGCACAGTCATAATATAAATATTTTCCATCCTTATCCAAAACCACACTAAGTAATAATAAAGTCAAACTAGGCAAAGTGGAAGCTACAATTCAATTGAGCTTTTTGTTGACTCTACTAAAAGGCGCCTTATGAAAATTCTTGTAAGACAAAACAATTTTGTTTTGGTTTCTTCAATAGGTACTAAATTTCATAAAATCATTTCAATGTCTAGTAAGAAGAATGTTCTTAAAATCAAACGGTAAAAATGTTCTGGGGTATACCAGAGCTTTCAGGAAGCAAAAACGAAATAATGATGACGCAGCTCTACCGTCGATATTTTAGTTTTTTAACTTTAACCCGTTTATGACTCAGTACAGGACACATTTTAGGAGTCCTTTAGAGAAGGCCAACACAATTAAGGCCAACACACTACGTATTGGAGTAACCTGCAATTACTTCGCTTTTTATATGTTTTGATTTACATTATTCATTTATTATTTATCTATTGCACTGTAATATACATTTTTTTACCACATACATACATTGTGTGTGTGATGTGGGTCCTGTGTATATTCTGTGATCAATGTTTTGTACACTTTCTTACCTTATATTCTATTCTTAAGTTCTACGTTGTTTGTCGCCTAAAAATTTGTAATACTTTCGAGTTTTGGTGAATACAAGTTTTATGTCGTACCCGTCACACGAGTATCTAAAAAGGGTTGATCCCATTTCAGTTCAGAGACAGTTGCGATGGACGCGAAATGTTGTAGTTCCTATACGCTATAAGAACCTTGTTATTTGAGACCTGTGATTTGGGGTCTGTCAGATCAGGAGATCTAGGTTGCTCATAGTCGTGTACAATTTGAAAGAAGACGGTATGATGAAGCTTTGTTCCTCTTTGCTACTTTTATTTATTTTGTAATAAGTACTTCACTGTTTGTAATATTAGATGTTAAAAATAGTTTAGCGTCGGAATGGTTAGAGTTTTGAAAGTCTAACGGTTGATTAGAGTTGAGTAGAGTTCCTACCAATTATAGTTAGTAAGTTACCATATCAATAAACTCATTATTTTTAGGCCAATAACTAATTGGACTAATTAGGAGTACTGGACAAAAAGTTATCCACCACGACAGAGAATAGGACTGGACAAAAATTTGATTAACGAAGGATAATGAGTGAATGGGGTAAATTACTCTTAACTCATCTTATGAATCAATTCGAGATGTGATAGAGACATTTCAAGCAAAAGTAAGATTTTTCGTATACCTACCTACTTTGTACTGTCTTTCTGAGTCCCCTAAACACTCTCTTTGAGTAGACATTTGATTGGATTGGATTGGTTACTGGAGCTGAGTGATTAAAGAAGTTCATTTGAAATAATCCCTGTGGACAATTAGGAATTGTACATAGTCATCTACACTGTGTGGCAATTAGGCCTGTTCGATAGGTACCTGTTTTGGTATATATAAAAGTAGAAAATTGGCTTGGATGGTTCGGTTCTAATTGACTGATTATTGTAGCGAGCTTTTTCGCGAGGGTTTCTGGTTTCGATTTTTTTTTCAGGACATTTAGGGCATCTTTCTTTTTGTGGTCTCAAGTCGTAGTTTTTCTGATCAGGAAATATAATGCATAAGTATATGTTCATCTCACCTATTCGAAAAAGACGACTTGGTTTGGCTTTAGGTGCGCCCAAAGTTGATGTTTTCTATAAGAAACTTTTAGCGGGCAGTAATGAGTTTTTAATCCTCTTTATTTAAATAAGTGCGCCGCAATAATCTTTGCCGCGCACTTTTTGAATTTTTTAACATCTAGTGTTCGGATTGTTAGAAATTCATTGTTTTGTTTTGAAAAATTAGTTCTTTGAGTGACAGTGAAAGTGTAAGTGAGGGAGTGGGGGATGAAAAGTAGAGTATCACTCGGGAGCAAATATTTTTGGCTCGGGTGAAGTACTTTGAATCCCTCGCTATGTTCAGGATTCTACTCTAGAATCCTTCACTTCGCTCTGGATTCAAAAAAGCGCCCTCGCCGTAAAAATAATATTTTTCTCCCTTGTTAAACAATCTACTATTGTGTGTAAGTTTTATTGCTGGAAAAGAGATGATAGCCAGTAACATACAAAGATGCTTTTTCAATGATTTAACAATTAGGGTTCTGAGCCTCAACGATTTATTATCTACTGTTTACTTCAAATCAGATACCTCTTTAAAGATGGATTAATAATCTATATATATATAAAAATAAAACCCGTTTTCCTTGATCACGGCATCACACGTGAATGGCTGGACCGATTTCACTAATTCTTTTTTTGTTGTATTTGTTATTATTAGGAGAAGGTTCTTACGGAGAAAAATATTAAGAAAATCTCTCAGAAATATTGAAAAATATGCATTTAATTTTGCATATTTTAAAAAACGCGCGTAACGAATGTCAATTAAATCCACGACATGGCACGTCGGCATGGCAACCAACACTGTTTACAAAATTGTCATGGCAACCAAGATTGTTTACTTTAGCGAAACACAACTGACAACGCACGTCATGTCAACTATGGTTTGTTTTGTTTGAAAATAACAAAACGAAAAACATTGATTTGTGTGTGCTAATAGAACAAGTCTTTTTGCATTGATATATTATTACTAACTAAAAATGCTGTGACCAAGTGACCAGTCCCAAGAGCAAAGTGAGGCGGCCTGTGAAACGGCTCGATTGGCAAAGTGAAGTTACCTACCATTATTGACATTGTATTCGTATTCACTGCTTCGCGGCGAACCACCATTGAGATACTATGTACTAAAGTACCGAACCACTCGAATCACGACATTTTCTAGCCAACACCCAAAAATGCAATGGTTGTTTCCAAATCACTTCATATGGGTCAGACATTATTGAAGAACCAGGATTTAATCCAACTTTCAAGGTATTTATAATGTTTTTGTTTTTTACGAAAAACTCAATAGAAGTAACATATACCTACTTATTCCTGAAGGAAGTTTAGAATTAAGTAGTACTCCATATTGGTAGAGAATGGCATCAGGAAAGGTTGCAATCTCCGTCATTGAATGTTTGGCGGAATGAAGTTCGCCGGGACAGCTAGTATTAGCATAAAAAGTGATATTTTAGTGAGAAGCTATTTTATTCATGATTTGCAATAATCCAAAAACAAGGATTTTACTTTTAGCGTTATGGTTTACGTTCGTTTGAAATGGCGCGCAATAAAAGTTAATTCCGTTATCTCCGTTTCATGTTCGCTTTCCAACCATTTACTTCAATCTGGTTGAAAGGGTATGTACAGGGAATTCCTTTTTTAAAACAATGAATGTATGATATAGGTACAATAGGTATACTGGCTGGCAGCTTTGTTCCAAATTGAAATGGATCGAACGCGTATGTCGAATCGAATACCGACCATTTTAAAATTTTAAAAGTGAATTCCAATACCGTAATTGAGTCTCTTTTGTAAAATAAAAAATATTTACATGGCGATAAGACCCGTTATGGATGATGTTACAAAAGTCCGAGAAAATATTACACCTGTAAATAAATTGTGTTTCAAAATTTCAACTTTAAAATGTTTAGAAAATAGCCTAGTTAGAATGTTTCATACATACTCGTAGTTCGATTTATTTATTTTTAAAGCATAACTCTTAGAATAATTCCAGTATAGAAACCAAGTCAGCGCGGCCATTTTGCTGTCACCTTCATTGGAGCCATTATGGCTCCAAACACCGTTCCGCTCCATAGTATTCAATGCACGCCGAAAAAAAATAATTATGACGATTTGTGGTGTTAAATTTTGCCACAAAACTTCCGAAAAGCAAAAGAAATGTAATAACATCACTTTTCACAGGTTAGCTTTCAATATTTCTTAGTATCTTTTAATTTAAAAAAATCGGTTAGTTCTTCATTTTAGACCGAGCGCTTGTATGACTACTGTCATTTTATCTTAATATATATAAATCTCGTGTCACAATGTTGGTCCGCGATGGACTCCTAAACCACTTAACCGATTATAATAAAATTCGCACACCATGTGCAGTTCGATCCAACTTGAGAGACAGGATACTTTAAATCTGAAATTATAGTCGCAATTTTAATTTATTTCTAATTATTTGTCTCTTATTATTTGACAGTAAGTTTTGCAAGTAATGACAATTGACATGGCAGTCTTATTCACAGATGAACAGACACCTAGCGCCACACAAGAAAACTAAATTAAGAGTGTTATTATTTGACAGTCACAATTATATTTATGTAACCTTTCGACTGGGTTGAGTAAGTAATCAATAGATGGCGCTGCTATGGTAAATCTAACTTGCACCCGTGCGAAGCCGGGGCGGGTAGCTAGTACTATAATAAAATTATAAATATTTTGTGTGACGAAATGTTTACCATGCAAGGTTGCTTTAGCTGGGTTTTGGATTCAATTTCAAGAGGGATGGAAACTTTATTGGTGATTTTAAATTTCTGTTCTTTGTCTGGGTGTGTGTTGTTCATGACACCTACGACACAGGGAATCCTGGTGTGGCTTGGAGTGTGAGACATTATAAAATTAATCAATGGAGTGAACGTTTTTTTGGGGACGGTGTGTATTGTTTTTTAACACAAAAGAGACAGATATAAATGTTATTTAGGTATCTTTCTTTATTTTATCAATAATTGTTGATCATTTCTCCCTGTTTACCACTTTCTATTTCTTTATTTTTTTTATTAAACACACGTTTTTAAGATACAAAAATAAAATGGTTATCAAAACATACATAAATGTGACATTAAAAATTACTACCTAAAATTTTTAAAAATCAAAGTGACGACCTCACAGATGCAAATATATTATGAGGTTTTCATTGGACAATGGACGTACAGAACCATAAAACCGGCAGTAATAAATGTAATCTGTATTAATACGAATCCGCGCATCGGTTTTCTGAAAATTCCCGCTGCAATATGGGAATTAAAACTCCATTAAGCTCCGTTTCATTATAGAGAACATTTTGATGCTGAAAATACATTACTGTGGGATGATTATGACCTATTTAATTGGTCATTGCCCTGATATAGACTGCTTGCATCAATTATATAACAGGTTATAATGATATAAATTAATAAACTGTATCTGTGAATGGAGAGAAGAACTTTGTAGGTACCCCTATTTAAGAAAAAATGTACGTGATACAGATAGACGTCCTCGCTCTGTTTCGGGAAACTTGTTGCTCCGCTCCTGTATTATATCGTAGCTCGATATTAAATTGCCTATTTAACGAAAAAAGAATTTTTGAATTCGAGCCAAAAGTTCCTGATATTAACTTACGCGTTCAAGCAAACAATCAAACACACAAACAAACTGTTCCGCTTTAGATATATTATTGTATTAGTATTGATTATACGGCTTAAAAAAGCAACTGAAATTAAAACATCGAAATAAAATAGGTTAGGTACCTAATTAGACGTTGTCTCATCGAGTATATCCATCGACATGCAGCTTAGTAATTCAACCGGTATTAATGAAAACCCAGTTCAAAAATTGTTATGAATTCCGATAGAAATTAAAGACTGTAAAAGGATTCATCTATTGTTCCTTTCTCGACGCTAATTTGCTGGTTTTGGTAAAATCCCGACCGTTTTCATAGGGACCCTTATTTTTTTTCTAGTAAGATAATAAATATCTTTTATCGCTTAAGTTACTCAGATATATCTGATGTCAGATTCTATCGGTAAAAGATTTTTTGAAATCAGTCCAGTAGTTTTTGAGTTTATTCACAAGGTAGAGTCGACTCTCGATAATTTGAAACTCAAGGCACCTGAGATTATTTCAAATTACCAAGAGCTCAAAATAAAAGGCGTTTAAATACTTACCAACGAGCGGAGAACTCAAGTTAATAAGTTTGATAAAAAATTGTGATTTATTATTCCTTTGTTATTATTGTACACTATCAATTAAATTCAATATCTAATTATTCACAATTTTTTAATCGAAAAGAAGTCCTTAATCTTTCTTTGAGTGAGCGACATCAGCCTATCCTGTATGTGTTTGTAAACGAACGACGAGTGCATGTTATACACTTCAAATTATAGAGGGTAGCGCGGACTTCAAATTATCGCATGTTGGCGAGCAAGATACACTATTCCTTCAAATTCAAATTACCAGAGGGACCAATTAACACCGGTAATTCAAGGGACCGGAAACATTTCGAGGGGACCAAAAACAATCTTCAAATTATCAGAGATTCAAATTTACGACTGTGATATTATTGAGAGGTCTCTGTACAAACATTTAAAAATATGAGACAAGTAAGCTGTCTCGTCATCTGGTTCGGGGCTACGAATGCGTGAGCATACTAAAACTCCTATTCTTTATTTTTTTCTTATTGTGAAGAAAAATCAATGTATTTACGTTAGTCTTTCTAAAATAAATGTGTTGTTACTTAGGATTAGGGGTTGCCTACTAAGAGGTTTTCAGCGAATGGACTTTTACTAAGATAAAATAATCTCTTTCTTATTTTGCTAACGTGAACAGAATACCAATAAAAAGCTATAAATAGCACTAATGGATTTTTAATATCTAAGAATGTTTATTATTTTTCGTAATATTTATTGTTTATTTTTATAATCATGTCCAGTTTTTCATACAATGTAATTCTGCCTACAGCATTGCTAATCACATAGCTTATCTATAATTGATTAAAATTAAGGGATATCAGGCTGAGAGTTGCAACGGTACTTAGTACTTCTTGAAATGTGTAACATTACTTCTATTATGAATTCCAAGAAGATACAAAAAACTTAACATTATTCTTTAGAGAAGTTGAGTATGATTTTATGCACCTTTGTTACCTGACATTTGGAAATCTAGTTTCCAAGTCCCTGATCATTCTCGTCCTTGGCGACATGCGTAGAGAAACTTTTAGGTTTTACAAAATACCGAAGGTCTAGCAGCCTCGGGCCCTTGTTGTTTTACGATTACATAATTACGTAATGAAGTTTTTGTCATTTTATTTATAAACAGGTTTCCTCCACCAATGCACATTTTAGCAATGTTGTGGTGTATGCTCTAAGCCTCTTCAGGTATGAAGAGAAAGTGTAGACCATTAATAAGTCAAAGACAAGCTTCATAAAATCTACGAAAAACATAAAATTTTCTAAGAATTCGTTCCTATTAATAGTATCATCATCTAAATGTCCTGTGGCCGGGACAGCTGAAGTCAGAGAATTTCTAGTAAACAGTTCTGAGGTATTTATGTAATACAATCTATATTCAACTTCGAAAACATTCTCATTCTGGGCCCGTGACGTATTCAGGTGGTTCGGACGCCTACGTTGTCAGCAGAAATAGGGTGGCAAGAAAAGTGATACCTCTCGTGACAAAGACAAGTTGTCAATACCGAACACCGATACAACAAGCCACTTTATTATATCAAAATAATCTTCAATGGTAAAAATAACAAATATATTTTTGCTTTCAATTATTTTTCAGTTTATCAAGCATTCATTTTATTCTGAGTATATTATACGTAAACAGTTTACTTGAAATATACTATGAAAACACCTGATCAAACTATTTTGGTAAACCAACCCCTGCCCCTTAAATGTCTAAGACCCCCTACGTCCATAAATACAGGGGGTTGTATTTACCATTATTGATGAAAGTTTGTTTGAAAATTAGTCCCTAGTAATTCTATGCGGGCCTAGCCGCAGGAGATATCTAATGTTAATAAGGATTTTATAAGAAGACCTCTGGGTTTTAATGGGTAGGTATATTGTGTCCAACATAACGATCGTAAGGAGGTGAGACGCGTAAAGGCGTTTGCTAGTGTTACAGAAGAAAAAAAGATTGCAAAAGCAACAAAGCACACAACCATCCAAGTTTCTGTATACTTACATACGTACACACATGAACATAAACTTTCGGAAGTAACTCCAAATAAGTTAGTAAATAACACATCACATAGCGCATAAATTCTGTCAAAACAAGAGATTGCTACAGAAACAATATCTGCGCCTGACAATCACTGAACAGTTTAAGAAAAGCTATAGAAATATCCGTTTGACTCTGTTTATTTGTATAAATTGTACCTATCATTATACATGGTAAAATCAGTCTTAGACATTTAAATATATTATGCCACTAATGATAGTTTTTGACATAAGTATTTTTGAAATTATAATAATTATGATGATAGGGATAGGCATTTTTTATTAAATAGCAGTATTTGAATAACACAAGGAACTTAGGAGAAATCCTCAATAAAACTATCTAACAATTAGTTGTACCTATATAGTAAAGCGCACAAATTATGAGGAAATCACTACGGTGTCCATGATTTTATTTGAGTTAAAAGGATAAAATAACTAAAAAAATGGTGTGTGTGTGGATTGAGTGAGCACCCTAAATAAAATTAATAAATTTATGCTAGTTATTTAGTAAAAGTATAGAAACAATTGTAAAAGCAATCTCACAATTTGTAAAAAGATAAAACGCGAGATATATCAGTTAATGTATGCTCACTCAGTTCTCACCTAAGACCACTCTGATCTATGAATCCGTGAAGGATACATTTAAGATTTGTGTACTAGCTTTTTGTAAAACCTTTGTAAAGTTGTCGTTTTTAGATACCAATCGCCTACTGCCATATAAAAAAAAGTTACAAATGCTTTCTTATGCTCACTCAATCCACACACTTTGAAAAGACCCGATTTCCTATAAACCAACTTGAATTAAATTTTGTCATATGTCTCGATTTATTTAAAGGTATTTATATGAATTTGTAAAACACAAAACGAACCATAAAGCTTGCACGTTTTTAAATAATTTATTATTTTAAGTGCTCACTCAATCCACACAATTCTGAAAAGTAATAAGCACTTATATCTTTGAATTGATAGGTAGTTATAAAGATATAAATTGTTCAAGTTTTAGTAAAAATTATTACAAAAAGTGTGCCATTTCGAATTCTTGTTTTTTAGTTTAGTTTAAAATATATTAACTTGTTAATGTTTCAATGAAAATCTACCACACTGTAGGGTTGTCACGAAGAACTTTTTTCAAATTAAGTTTATTTTTTAAAGTGACCTATAATATTTACGTGCTCAGCACTGTGATATATTTCAGTAGGTTCAAGAATACACCAATTTGAGCGAAATCATTTATTCTTTAATAAAACAATATAACTTTGGAGGTAACGACTTAGTAATACAATGAAATGAAGTACATTGAAATTTTGTAACTTCTCAAAACGCTACAGATGTCTTTTGTAATTTATCTAAACCGTTTGATTGTGTAGAGCATGAAACCCTCTTATTAATTAAGCTTAATCATCAAGAATACGTCGCTTAACTTGATCGCATCTTACTTAAAGGGCAGGATTCATGTGTTAGTGTTAACGATGTCAAATCGACGAGATCAAAATGTGTTCTGGGTGTTCCTTAAGGTGACAACCCTACAGTGTGGTAGATTTTCATTGAAACATTAACAAATTAATATCTTTTAAACTAAAATAAAAAACAAGAATTCGAAATGGCACACTTTTTGTAATAATTTTTACTAAAACTTGAACAATTTATATCTTTATAACTACCTATCAATTCAAAGATATAAGTGCTTATTACTTTTCAGAATTGTGTGGATTGAGTGAGCAATTAAAATAATAAATTATTTAAAAACGTGCAAGCTTTATGGTTCGTTTTGTGTTTTACAAATTCATATAAATACCTTTAAATAAATCGAGACATAATGACAAAATTTAATTCAAGTTGGTTTATAGGAAATCGGGTCTTTTCAAAGTGTGTGGATTGAGTGAGCATAAGAAAGCATTTGTAACTTTTTTTATACGGCAGTAGGCGATTGGTATCTAAAAACGACAACTTTACAAAGGTTTTACAAAAAGCTAGTACACAAATCTTAAATGTATCCTTCACGGATTCACAGATCAGAGTGGTCTTAGGTGAGAACTGAGTGAGCATACATTAACTGATATATCTCGCGTTTTATCTTTTTACAAATTGTGAGATTGCTTTTACAATTGTTTCTATACTTTTACTAAATAACTAGCATAATGTTATTAATTTTATTTAGGGTGCTCACTCAATCCACACACACACAAAAAAATGTGTATTCACCATTTAGTAAACAAATTGGAACGTTAATGGAACTCATCGGCCGCTGGCGGTCCTGCAATTCATAATCTGGCCGTAATTAAATGTTGATCCCGGGAACTGTGTAATTACAGCGCGTTTTCAAAGCGTAGGTACTCATAATATTCGAAAATCATTCTGAATAATTGAGTGCTCGTTGGACTCGGTTGAATGGCTGCAGACTTGTGTAAATTACTTTTTAATTATGGCGAAATACCTATCGGAAACGTTTTCAATATTGATCGTTACAATACACCGGATAGACTGTAATTAGCGATTAAGTATTTCGAATGAATGCTTTCCGAATTTTGTTTATTAATTGTGAATAGTTATAGATTCCTAGATTTCATTTTTTAATTCAATTAAATTAATGCTATAAGTCCGTGGTAGTCAAACTGCGGCCCGAGGCCGATATCTTTGCGGCCAGCGGCCGTTATCTTTGCACTTGGGCGCTCATCAGTTAGTGATGGCCGTGATTATGCCTATAAAGGCCCTTGTACGGCCTTTGGAAAAAAAGCGGGGCCTTGTGCGTTCCATGGCCCAAAAGTATACTCGACCGCTGCTCTAGACTGACATGACTAGTGGTGTGATAATTTTTTTACTCTTATACGTATTGTCCTAAAGTAAACCTATAAGTATGTTTTATTATTTTTTTACCATGAAATGATGGCCAACCTACTTATTTTGAAGACTAGAGCCAAGGAGAGCCGTCTCTATTTATTAAAAGTGTCGTAGAAAAGCGCTACATAAGAATGGCGCCACTTTAGGCAATTTTTTCTACTAAATGATTTTAGGCAACGTGAGTACTATTAAACACTAAATATTGTATTTGTAATAATGGCTTTATTTTATACAACTTTACAATCTTTACATTGACAACAGCGCGGGAAGTCTAGCCATCGCGTCCACTAGTGATGTCCACCCTCTCGGTATATCCATAGTGTTGCGCATTATCGGCTATTACGATATTCCATCTAACAGTACCTACCTAGTTAGGTTTTCAATACTGGAGTTTCATCAGGTATTCTAGTCACTACAAAAGTATTTAATTTCTAAACACAGCACACTTCACTCCGTCGACAATCTAATTTCCCTGAAACGACTCTAGCGCTGTTGTGGAGAGTTTTTGGACTGTTTTGATTGTAGCTGGACCTGGACACTTTCGAATTGACACAAATTGATACAATATAAAAATTATGTTTTTCAAAATTATTTAATGTAGGTAAGAGAAAATTCTAGGTAAAACTGATCTGAACACTTTTTTATTTTTATTTGTCTTGATATATTTCTCGCTACATGAGGCAACATCTTGACAACTTGTAACTATTTTTAAGTATCACATTTCCGGATATGTCCAGACTTTAGTGTCCTTACCAGAGTCCTGTCCAACACTGTTGTCTCACTTTTGTTTTAGGTCGTGTCAGAAGCACCTAGGTAACTAAAAGTTAAGACCTAAATTCTAAACTCTCACAGAATATCAAGCTTAAAAAATTCTTTCGAATAGAGATATTTATAAAAATGAAACCTATGTTATGACCCACTAATATCACTTTCGGCTGTCCCCACCGTCCCGTTCACCTTGCCTTTGATATTCTAAACATGTCTTCTAGCTACTGGAATACCGGAACACTAAAAACGAAGTGTTTTCGCAAAGGAAGAACGCGGCTAGGGATAAATTGCCTCATTACAGAGATACGTAGTGTCAGATAAGAAAGTCGATTTCTCATGCGAGTCCTACATAGTCAAGGAACTGCGCGACATACCTGCAGGAAAAATGTGACTTTTTTATGTCACCCGTTTACACGCTTTATATAAACACTACATAGTTCTATACTCCGTTCGCGTTCGATCTGGAATTCGTTATAGATGCATGGCACACAAATGCCAGCTATCCGCCTATGCGATTAAAGTACATTTAAGATCGACGGCGGGATCTACAAATGCCCTTAGTAAATTTTGCTTCCAAGCTTAATTGAACTGTGAGCACAGGTAATAAGTTTGGTTTTCGCGGAGAGTAGCAATTCCATATGCTCGACGACTCAAATATACATGGCTAGTGAGTTGTGAGTTTAGTGTTGGCTTATCAGGTGAACTTGAGCTACGTAGTGGGAATACATGCATAGCTGGTGGTACAGGTATACCTGTAAGGGACACCCAACACAGACACTATGCCTATGTGACTTAAGTATCATGTAAGTATTTTTAAACCAAAATATTACAAAGTCTAAAAACTAACTTTATCCTAGGTATTACACAAACCCTCATCGAAATTGTACCAAGTAATTAGGTATTCATTTTTGTTTTGAAGTTTATTATGGAGTGTCTTAAATAATCTAAATGTTATTTCTAACAAAAAAGAAAAGTGTTTTATTTTAATAATAGGTACATACCTACTACTACTTCTTTAGTATTCAATTTTGTCTTCTTGCCTGCCAACATTTTGACCTCTGATTCAGTGGTAGTTAATTAGTGCGTGTTAGTTGCGCTAGATGGCGCACTTTAATCATTTACACATTATTTTCTCTATGGTTGCAAAATGGTTCAAGTATGCAGTTAAGTTTAATATTAATAATGACAGATGGCGACCCAATCATATATTTATTTAACGTTTCTCGAAGGTTCATTTTGTTTTGTTCATTTGTATATTCCAAATAACAAGAATATTTTGTATTAATGAAATTATTATGAGGAATTTATTAATATATATATCCTGGAATTAGGTTGTTTTACAAAGGGTGCACTTCTGCTTGTTGGCATTCTCTATCTACTATTCAAACAACTGTCAAATTAATATCTAACGATTCTCAATTCGTTTGTATGGTTTTGTTTTTTTATCATCATACCTTAGAATAATTATAGTATCGAAACCAAGTCAGCGCGGCCACCTTCATTGGAGTTGGAGCCATGGCTCCAAACACCGTTCCGCTCGATCCGAACGTGTCTCGCGAAAAAAAAATTTGACGATTTGTGCTGTTAAATTTTGTCACAACATATCCGAAAAACAAAAGAATGGTAAAAACACCACTTTTCACAGGTTAGCTTTCAATATTTTATAGCATCTTGTATTAAATTCTGTTTAAATAAAAATCGGCTAGTGCGTCATTTTAGACTGAGCGCTTGTATGACTACTGTCATTCTATACTAGAATTATTCTAAGCATCATACATTATTATGTTATTAGGATTTAGTGTTTCGTGGGTACCCTGGGCAACACATACCACAATAACACACTCGGACCGCTAACACAAATGTAAACACATCATTCAAAGAACAAGGGCGAAAAATTATTTTTACTTTTTGTAGCGTCTTAAAACGTCAATTATACCAAAGTGATTTAATATTTTCTCATAGTGGGTGATGAAAAGTAGAGTGTATCACTCGGGTGCAAGTATATTTTTGGCTCGGGCGACGTACTTTGAATCCCTCGCTACGTTCGGGATTCTACTAAAGAATCCCTCACTTCGCTCTGGATTCAAAAAACGCCCTCGCCGAAAAAATATTACTTTGCACCCTTGTCATACAATCTACTATTTCTGCATATTTTATCAATATCTAATGTCTATACGTTGGTCAGCGTTAAATAATATTATTAATAAGAAGTGAATTGATTAAAACAACAATGATTTATCCTTTAAATTGGGTGAAAAATGTTACCATTTAAATATTTTATATTTTAATGGTAGAAAATATGTATATTTTGACAGACGTAATTATTTTGTCATGTAGGGCCATTTTAATAGGTCACATTTGACAGTTCGTCAAAATTTTACAAAGTAACCTTGTAAGGGAGGCACCCCGTATTATTTAAGACTAGTAAATCCGCCCTCGCTTCGCTTCGGGAAACCAGTCCCTTCAAAAATCTCTATAAATTTTAACAAATTATGTTATTCCGATGTCTAAGCTATATTACTGCAAAGTTTCATGAAAATCCGTTCAGTAGTTTTTGCGTGAAAGAGCAACAAACACGTGTGTGTGTTTGTTGCTCTTTCACACATCCTTACAAACTACATCCTTACAAACTTTCGCATTTATAATATTAGTAGGAAGTAGGATTCCCTACTAAATATTGTTAAACTTTTTACACTTAAAAGTAAAGAACTGACGTCGTTACAAAGTTAAGTCAGTGCACTCTTTTTCTTTTTAAACATTAGGGATGGTACCCAAAGAAACAGATCAGTAGATAACTTGAATTCGAGAAGTCGAACTAATCGTTTAAAAGTATTTCACCATTAAAAAATAAAATATATTTTATTACGAACAAAATTAATTGTGTTACATTTTAGGCCAAAAATATGTACCTAATCATTCATTTTTATATGTATGTCTGGCTCAAAAGCCAGTACCCAGAAACATGAAATGTTACGAAAGAAGTCATGATTTCATTTCGCGCCATTATTTGACGCATTATTTTTGTCGTGTTTTTAATCGTTGTGCGAACTGAGCCCCTATTATACTTTTTAAAACAATCGCATTCGATTCACAAATGTTTGAAGTTCTTTTCGATTAATCAAATTTAATCGCTGCTTTTCAGCAGGTTACCCTCACTATGAAGCAAAGACAAGCAGTTGTCAAATGTGACCTATTAAAATGGCCCTACTATACTTAATATTTTATAATGTAAGTAGTTTGGGCAATCTTTAATAAATAATTAACATTTTGCTTGAAAGCTTTAGTTTAGGTATTTTTAAAAATATGTTTTCTTTACCCTTATGAAGTGTCATTTAATCATAGTAGAAATAATTATAAAAAGAACTGGCATCTTTTGAATCGTTTTTCAAATTTGGCGTTGACGTTTGTGTTTTGCTCTCTTTTCTTGAAATGTTTACTCTTTCTAACCGTTGGACACTTCCGCCTACAGGCCATTTCTTCATTTGTCTATGCTTATAAGAAATTATTGGAAATTAAATATCAAAATACTCTGGTTCTGGAGTAAGCTTGCGAAAAATTCTGGTATATTTGGCCTCAGATATTAATGGTGGATTTTTTAGAATATTTTTCATTCCAAGACGCTAAAGTTGAAAATGAAATAAAACTAAGTATGGCAGTTTGCCATTATTCTTTCTTCATCACAAGAAATCAAACCCAGGACCCTTCGACGACTGGCCAGCATGGTAACCATAACGATATACAGGCTAGATTACTCTTAGTTTAAAGGAAATTTCTAGTAAGGCTGAATGACATTACATAATTGTGCAAGTACCCTATAAAGTTAGTTGCATACATTCGAGAAAAGTTGTCTCTAGGCTGTAGCAGGCGGCGCGCGTTCTCGGGAAAAGTTTTGTCTGCGATTCAGCGAAATGCATTTTAGTTACTGTGTCTTAACCGTTTTAGTCAGTTCTTTCGCGGAAGCATTCTTTTTACTTGGAGGTAGGTGACATTCATTCAATCTTGATTTGGTTTTCGAATTATTTATATGTGATTTGATTAATTTTTATAATCGAAGTTTTATTCAAACAAGTGGTGGATATTATTTTTATTCGTTATTAGTTTATTCCAATGATTTGATTGTGACAATAATTAATAACAATTTAAATATATTATGTAGTTGTGCGTGCGAAATGCAACCTGGGAATATAAATATTATCTTTAAAAACATAGTTTTTTATCCATCTTTTTAAGTATATTTTTATTAGAATTAATACGTATTTATATTATAATTTTTTAAGAGCGAGTGATATACGAATAGTTAGTATATTTAGGTACACATAATATGGAAATAAATTTTCGTATATTTATACGATGTATGTATATTATTTACCTATATTCTTTGTAATCATGACTTTAAATCACTGGTATAGTATGGTCACTGGTCCCAGGTTCGATTCTTGGCCGTGACAGATATTTTAAATGTTTCATCTTAGGTTCATGTGTGTTAGTTATGTTGTTTGTGTTGTCTATGCTCCCCGCTACGCAGTATTAGTGTGTGTGTGTGTGTGCGTGTGTGTGTGTGTGTGTTGAGTGTGAGCATATTTATGTTAATCTTCATCAAATTACTTTTAAGCATAAGTATTATAATTATTTGAACTAGAAGGTAGTGATGGATACCACTTGTGTAGATTAAAAACAATGTAAATGCTTAGTTCAGTAAATCTTCCACTAATTTGCTCTAATAAGGATAAGTGAAGGGGCTTGTGGTCAACTCTAACGGAAGTTATGTCGTCCAAACCGATTTACGTATCCGTGGAAACACGAACATGCTCTAGAAATTTGGCCACTAACGATCACCCATCCAACTCATAAGTATTCAATGAATCACAATCACAACTCACTTAGGATTGACGTTAACCACCGGGCTTAACTTAAATCGGTGTTTTTTTATCCTCAAATATATTTTATCAAAAGAGCATTTCGATTCTGTTGTTTATACCTATTCCGTTATTTCGTTAATAAGCCTAACATAATTTAAAAAAAATTCTATGTATTAATTAAGGTTATAATTAGTGCTTTTGGGGAAAACCGTTATAAATAATTAAAAAAAGAAATAAATAAACGAGCGCTCCAGAATACACGACTAATTTTATTGTATAAATTCCAAAAATGCTGAATTTGGTCTAATGAACATAATGTATTCACTTTTATTTACGTTATTTAATTTTGTAAATAAGGCTAAAGTAAAAGCTAAAACGAACCGTGTTTAACGAGAATACATTAGGGGCTAAAACGTGATCCTCATACGCGACAAAGCAAAATATGTTGTGCTAATACCTCATTAGAGTATACTTACCTTTACATAGTATAAAACAAAATCACTTTTCGTGTCTGTATCCTTAAATCTACGCAAGAGATTTTATTGTGGTTTTCATTAAGATTTACATAGATAATTTCTTTCTGACGGTTAATATTTTATACCTAACAGAATCCATAGTAAAAACTAATAAAACAAGCTAAGTACAAGAAACAGAATTATAGTTATACAATTATGATAAAGTTTATATAAAAATATGTGTAAATTGCTGGAGTGTTTATGCATAGGTACTAGTAACACAACTCCCCTAACTTAAATATTAAGTAATATTAAGTAGTAATCTATTAATTTTTAATTATATATATTTATGTATTTGCAGATTTATCTTCTATTTTTTTTTTGTGTGTACACGCTGAACCTACCTTCTTTTACCATTCTCCAGTCGCAGGTCTGCTGGAAGAAATTTCTAAAGAAATAAGCAGTACCTTTGTACATTGTATCCTATGTTTAAGGTCTCTGTTTGCAATTCATTTGTGTGTACATAAATAATAAAATAAATAAATAAATAAATATATTTGGTTATCAACAGAGAACTATATAATATTATGTTGTAAGTAAAAATATTTAAACTATGATGACAGTTTAACTATGACCTTAAATTATGTGATCAAAAAAATATAATGAAATTATTATCTGAATATATAAATTATAAGTATTAATTCATAAAATTGAAACTTACCTAAAATACCAAAAGTATGGAAACATTAAAATAAAAAAATGCGAACACTAGAAATATAAAATTAAAAAATGGAACTACAATACAGAGTAGTAAGTTATGTAACTGCGGGAAACTCACGCGGGCACCGTTTCTTCTCAGTTTCATTGCTGTCAGAGCAAAATTCTACCTTACTTGCTTGCAGATAGGGTTGAAGTGCTGTTGGGATGCTATCACCTTCTAGCTTGAGTCACACCAAACAGCTTGTCATAATCCGGCTGGGACCTTGAGGACCATCTTTCTTGCCTCTTCCTTTTTGATATCTTGGCAACGCTGTTACATTAAGTAACAAGTCATGTGTTATAAGAGATGGTGACCACTCACTATAAGGTTGCTTACTTGTTTGTTATCAGTACGTACAGGGCCGCTTAGCAACCCCCCTCCCCCTTCTTGATGTTCAATACCATCCTTACAAAGTTTTAATTTATGCCGCCCAACGTGGTCCATTTGCCGCCCTCCCATGCTTGTCGCTTGCTTGCCGCCCGCGTGTGGTGTACGCATTGCACGCCCGCTTACAGCGGCCCTGATTACGTTATAAATAACTTTTTCCAAAAAAAAAGACTAATATCGACATTAGAAATAACCCAAAAAGCACTCGTCAAATGTCGCTCAATATTTTCAAGGACTACACGATAAACACCTTCGCAAACAGCTTCGTAACAGCAGTCTTGTTTCAGCTTAATTAAAGACTCTTAATAAATGTAGATGTGTAATCAATATAGATTTAATATTACGTTAAGGTTGATGGATTGTTTTTCGCTTTCATATCCATATGTTGTCCGCAGAGATCTGACGTGTATTAATGAGTTTCGGAATTTGCATATAAACATTTGTAGCGCTACATTTTGCGATATTATTGTGACAGGCATTTTTACAATAGTTCGTGGAAATATCACGAATGATAAATCAAATGGAAAATATATTTGCTATGTCATTCTGGTAATTTTTCTGATTACAGATATGTACCAAATTTTTTTCAATATCAAAGTTTATTTCAGTTTATACATATAGGTACCTACTTAAAGTGCTCAAGTATTATACCTTCCTAACATAACAAGGTAGGTATATACCTTCATATTGAATCGTCTCGATCGGAGGAGACAAAACAGCAGGCCTCAGCAGACTAAACTAATTTTATAACTTGTGTTTACCTACATTTTTAATCGTACAAAAATATAACTAGACATTTAAACGTAATATATAAGTACAGTTGCTTACCTTAAGACATAAAATATACAAATATATTACAGGTGCGTCCGGAATTTGAATCTTAAATTCATCATTTAGAGTCCAGTCCCCAAGTACATTATTATTGTTTAAGCACCTTTAAAGGCTCTTCAGACGCAACGGCAAAAGACGCGTTCTGTAAACTTTAGTAATGAAAATTATTGTTTTTAATTAAATTTCAGAGAAGCCAGAGCCCGTGTTATTCTGCATTAAAGTCTGCCCTTTGTATTGTTCGCCAAGAAGACGCCGCGATGTTGGTAAGTTAACCGTAGCTTTAATGAATAATAAAATTATTATAATTATAGTTGTACCCAATTCCACTTAAAAAATTAAAAAAAAAGGAGGAGGTTGAACTGTCTGAGGTATTCGAATTTATTTCATGTTGTCGTAATAATTTACTGGAAATAACAATTATTTAATAATGAGTTCTCATGAAATAAAATGTAAGTGGCTAGTTTCTAAACGTCAATCGTAAATTACTTGTCAGTGGGTTTGAATGTCAAAGTTTCTCTCATGTTTGTCTTTTTACTTTGAGGGTCTTTTTTGTGCTAAAATGACAAAAACTGTTTATATTCGTGAAAGAAAAGTGGCTTTCCATGTGCTAAAATAACATTTCGTGTAAAATAACATTTATTTCCTTAAATAACATTTCGTACATAGTTGTGAAAATGACATTAATAACATGAGCGTTACTATAGTTACTGTTGTCAGTTGGTTGTCAGTGCTGTTGCCATATAAAAGGAAACTTTAGCGCCCTCATGACAGGTTTTCTATTTTTCTGGTCAAGCAATACATAATCATACATACATATTATTCATATTTAGTTGTCTAGCTGCAAAATTGTGCACGCTGTGGCACCCTATAATTATGGGTACACTTATGCTAAGATCAATAAGGAATTGTAATTGTAGCTTGAGCCCTGTGTTATCTGTGTTGGGTGTCCTTTAATTAAATAAATAAATAAAAAATAAAAAAAAATTGAAGAGTTGGAGTAGGTGTAAAATATTGTAGCTAAATAACTTATTAAATTGATTACTTACATCCATGAAATATTTTTCTGCTTAGTAATCCTTTGATAAATTGCAAAAATAATGAATAATATTTACCTATAATTATTATTAGTATACATATGTGTTACCGTTAATTTGCGTAAATCAGATAGAGTGCAGATTAACGAGGTATTCTGCAGATTATCTGGCTGAGTCAGTTAAAGTGGAAAAAAATAATTGAGTTCCTGCATTAACTAGTTAATCTGCAGACTAACGACCATGCATACGGTAAAGTCTATAAAATAGGTTCTTGTTTGAACGTCAATTGTTAAAAACGAGTAACATTGAACGGAAACATTAAAATTGAGTTGATTTTGGATATAAAACAATGAATATTCATTTCCATTACTACTCAGTCAAATTCTTCAAGATGTAGGTAGGTCGAATTGGTTACAGAACCGAATTAGCCTACCCCTACTCCACGTAGTCTTGTATGCCCTACCCCTAAAGTGTTTTTTAGAACCCGGAGGCGCGGAGGGAGGGCAGCCCCCGCCCGTTGTAACAAAACGCAGACACCCGGGCGAGCCGGAGCGGCTGACTGAGGCTGGTCGCCGAAGGCGACCAGCAAGCCGAAGCTGCGCAGGCGAGCGTGGGTGTCTGTGCTTTGTTACGCAAGGGCGAAGGGGCTGCACCTTCCGCAGCGCCGGAGACGTCACGGTTCGAAGTTTTGCCCTATTTTCCGCGTTTTTACGATTCGACCAAATCTCGATCGATCGGCCAGATCGATCATTTCATGATGTGAGAAAATCTACGATGTGGCCTCGACATCAACACAAATTGGTACTCAGGTAGCCAGTCTTCCGCAATTTAACGATGTACCATCCGTTACTGTGCAGACTAACTGGGTAAAGTGCAAATAAGACCTTTTTTTACACTTTAACGTATCATATCAGTGAATCTGCAGATTACCTAGTTTCTTTGTTCATCACTTTTTTCTCAACGCTGCTTGAGAACTGTCATTTTCGATTTACTTTGACAAGGTTCCATACCTTCTTGGTTGCGCACGGTTGTTAGAGTCATATATTATCTGTTCATAATATATGACTCTAAAAATTATAATTACAAACGCACTCACGATTTTGAATTGGTTTGCCGTTCAGTCACAAACTATCCATATTTTGTGGTTCAGTATTTCAACCCAGTCACTCTGCACTGTCACCGCGTGAACCGCGTCGTTGACATTTTTGATATGACATTTTATTGTTTCGATGTCGTGTCGCTGACGTTTGTAAAGAACTTATGGAGGCTTTACATTATACAATTTGCAGAGCGCTAACTCAGTGCCCTAACTAGTGTTTTCATACATTTCTTGTATAATGTAAAGCCCCCCATTAAGCTCAAAGGTAAAGAATTACGGGCCATGACAAAGATGAAAATTACAGTTAGCTTACGTTTTCCACCATTAATCTTTTTTTATCTAAACCTAGGCTTTGATACAGCGGTACTCAACCTTTTTTATAGGGGCCACAAACATAATATTTTAGCCGAGCTATCCTTGGCCGCAAGCAAAAAATATTAGTCTAAGTAATTAAAACATAATATATTTTTTATATTTTCTTTTATATTTCATTATTATATTGTTATTTAAAAACAAGTTTTAAAAAAAAAATACTTTACGATCTGGACGCTTTTAGTGTCATGCGGATTTGCTCACGCACGCGGGATTGGCCCGCATGCGTGAAATTTCACGCTGCGGATCACACGCAGTTTAAGTTTCAGTCTTCTGCGGGTTGCGTAACGGTTTGCGTAGACGATTAGTACAATACGGTGCGTGCGCCCCGTCCGACACTAAAATGGGCAGTAAAGTTGTAGGGACGCTCACGCATGCGGATGCCCCGCTCCGGGATGACGCTCCGCACGGTGACGCTGACGGTCCCGCGTGCGTTTTTCACGCTTTATAATAAATTCATATTATGAAATTGTTCTTTGCGGGTGCTACGCATGCGGGCCAATCCCGCGTGCGTGAGCAAATCCGCATGACACTAAAAGCGCCCTATGATAGCTGCGAAATTTTAAATGGTTTACAATAAATATTTGAATTTATGTAGGGCAATGAAAAGGGCCCAGCGGGCCGCATGCGGCTTGCAAGTTGAGTATAGCTGCTCTAATAACTTCACTTTTAAGATGATCACGCCTTCATCGCACCTTTAGTCCGTGAATATTTATGACCGTAAGTTTGGAAGCGAAACGATCTTCCATCAAAAGAAAGTTACTTAACTCGGCCCTGCTAAATTTATCTCATCTGGCTTTAACTCATTAACGATTGTAGCCTTTGTAGGTCCATCTTTTCCATGATTAAGGAAGGGATAGAATTTTAAGAGTGCTAGAGCCTTATCTTGTACGCGCTTCTTATGAAAAAAATTGCGTGCGAAATAAATTACCCTAAAATTGAAATTAATAATTATGTGTGAACTTTGTTAGGATCCGTTCATACAGACCGGCTCGGAGAGCGTCGGCTCGCATTTTTCTTTTCATAGAGACCGGATCATATACGCTTGGAATTTGCCGGAGCGGAGCCGCCAACTGCATTCACATGGATCGGCTGCAAAAGATTTGAAAGTGGAGCGAGCGAGACAGAGCACACAATGAGAGCCGATCGGCTCCTTTTATTATTTCACACTATAGGCGTTTGAGCATTCCTAATGACAAAAGAAGTGCATATACAAAAAAAAAGCTTAATACAATTATTGAAAACTCTGTATAAATCGTGATAAAAATCTAATCTCCTCTCCGAGCCCGTCTGTGTGAACGGACCCTTCAGGTCTACTCCTCACTTACGGCTGAGCCTATACTGAAGTCGTCGAGAATATGGAATTGCCATTCCCCGCTAAAACAAATTATTTCGTGTGCATTTTAAATTCTCGCCGTCAATCAATAATGACCCTTAATCACAGGGGCGGAAAGCTAGTATTTGTGTGAGTTGCAATTGACACGAATTAGATATCGAACGTGAATGGGTTATAGCTATAGGTTGCAATGACAAATTATTGTTCTAACATGCAAACTCTACTCAACTTTTTTGCACACAGGTCCTCCAATCTACTGGGACAGTCCGCCGTTCCTGTCGCACGACCATTACATAGAAGACTACCCTATCCACGACCCATACTTCTTCTGCAAGCCTCCCAAGAAGACCACGACTACGACCACTACGACCATGGCTCCGACCACGGAAGAACCCACGTGGATATGTATGGTCTGCCAGAAGAAGTGCAATTACCCTAAAAAGGCCTAACTGAATTAGTATTCAATTTTTATTTAAACTTGCATTTTATGAAAACTTTAAGGAAGCAAAATTATGCGTCAAGAAATCGTCTTGGACGGAAATGAAATTCTTCAAATTGAATTTACGGTGCGCCATTGCAGTTCTAAAACGATGAATCCTTTTTGTGACATATACGTGAAGTACCTACTTGAAGAAAATTACACGAAATATAAATAAATTATTGAATAATCAAATTATTAAAGTGATTAACCTTTTTTGAAACTTTCCTTTTGTGAAACTTCTTTCCATTTTATATGTTACCGTTAAAATGCATAATAAGTTAATGTGCACATTAACTAGGTAATCTGCAAATACACTGATACGATACGTTAAAGTGTAAAAAAGGTCTTATTTGCACTTTACCCAGTTAGTCTGCACAGTAACGGATGGTACATCGTTAAATTGCGGAAGACTGACTACCTGAGTACCAATTTGTGTTGATGTCGTGGCCACATCGTAGATTTGCTCACATCATGAAATGATCGATCTGGCCAATCGATCGAGATTTGGTCGAATCGTAAAAACGCGGAAAATAGGGCATAACTTCGAACCGTGACGTCTCCGGCGCTGCGGAAGGTGCAGCCCCTTCGCCCTTGCGTAACAAAGCACAGACACCCCCGCTCGCCTGCGCAGCTTCGGCTTGCTGGTCGCCTTTGGCGACCAGCCTCAGCCGCTCCGGCTCGCCCGGATGTCTGCGTTTTGTTACAGCGGGCGGGGGCTGGCCCTCCCTCCGCGCCTCCGGGTTCTAAAAAACACTCTAGGGGTGGGGCATACAAGACTACGTGGAGTAGGAGTAGGCTAATTCGGTTCTGTAACCAATTCGACCTACCTACCTTGAAGTATTTGACTGAGTAGTAATGGAAATGAGTATTCAATGTTTTATATCCAAAAACAACTAAATTTTTATGTTTCCGTTCAATGTTACTCGTTTTTAACAATTGACGTTCAAACAAGAACCTATTTTATAGACTTTACCGTATGCATGGTCGTTAGTCTGCAGATTAGCTAGGAAGTCTGCAGATTAACTAGTTAATGTATGAACTCTATTATAGTTTTTCCACTTTAACTGACTCAGCCAGATAATCTGCAGAATACCTCGTTAATCTGCATTCTATCTGATTTACGCAAATTAACGGTAACATATATATTTTGTAATATCCTTCTAGTGCACAATAAAGAATATTTGTATTGTATTAAAGTGATTAACTAGTTTGATAAGTGTATTGTTGTTCAAAGTAAAACACTGATGAAATTATTGGTATCTTTGTGATTTAGATGGTATGTTACTGAAAAGACGTACATAAGGTGTAGAATGCATGTACAGTGTACATAAATAAAAGGCTGTACATAAATTACGTCACACGTTTAAAGGAAGAATAGTGTCCACAAAGTGTGACGTCATATGACTGAGGGATTGGTTGGACGCGTCATAAACTTTGTGATGTCACACGTTTGAAATCTCAAATGCTAAAATTCTAAATACTCAAATACCAAGACCATTTTGAAAAATGTTTGACGTCCTACCTGAAATGACACATTGAATTTGTAACCAAATGTCCCCATTTCAAAATTCATAAGTGTGACGTAATAAAACGACGTCTCCTAAATAGTCTACCTAGTTAGTGCAAATTAATGCTAGTTATTATGTTAGTAAATGTGTTACCATGTGGAATTAATAAAATGTTATCTTTTGTATTTGTGTTTTCAATTGTAAATGGAACACCTTCAAAATCCCTTAACCCGTAAATACGGTTAGGTTTCCATTCACACTAAGAGATTAGAGTCACCACATTGCCCACTGGGGGGTGGCAGAATTTACCTTGGTCAACTAAACTACCAGATTTTCATTGCAGAAAGTGTTAATTATGTTCTAAGTCAACACAGCTAGAAACTAAAAATTTGATGCAAAGTAAACATTTCTACAATTTTGAGGTGCATACGTGATTTGCCTAAACATTTAAACTTCTGGTACTATAATAGGTTTTTCGATTTGGTCCTGTTTTTTTTTATGTCCCGAACTGCTTACGTAAAACAGAAGCAACTTGATGGTGCGTGGTCATTGTCGCCTACCGTCTACCACAAACTCTTATCGACGATGGTACGACGCGAAATTGTCGCTCGTCTATCCTTCTTCCTTCTACTGAAGGTACGAGTTGGTTCTACAACAAGAACTATACAATTTTCATAAAACATACGTATACCTAAGAAGCTAATGTATTTAGACCGACAGTCCTTTGATGTAGCGCTCAGAGCATTGACTATGTGTTTTTGATTTTCTTTCAAAGGATGTGTAATGTGAACGTTGTTAATGCGATTCCACGAAGAAAAGGAGATGCGACGACTACTTTCTAAGAAATTGTTCTGAATAACAGGAAATTTAACAAGATTATTAAGAATACGACACTTTTTGTAGTTTCAAAAGGATTTTATTCAGAAATATTAAGAGACTAAAAACGCCTTGAATTCGGGAAATTGAATAAAAAGTTTGCCTATTCGTTGAAAACATTTCAGTGAGCATTTTGCAACATCAAGCGTCAAAATTAAAATTTATTGTTATCTCATTGAAGTTAAAGGATAGGTATTAAAGAAATTTTGGATCTTATAAAATTATTTATCTACACTAATGTTATAACATTCTACTTATGTTTCCAATACTTGACTTATAATTACTACTGTTATAGCGCAGATAACAAAACACTCAATTTAAGCAATTTCACATGATGGTATAATATCCACATCGATATCGTAAAATCTCATTATAACATCGCGCGCTCGCTCCTGATTGGCCCTGCGCCGTAGCTGCGCTCTCATTGGTTAGATTTTAATGGCGGCAAGTTCACTGTGACAATACACGTACGCGTGAATTTAATGTTTCGCAATGTGTTTTGTTTTTAAAATACAAATTAAATTGCATTAGTGAAGATAAAGTAGTGTATGCAACTGCATATAACACGGGTATTAAAACACTCGTTACTATTATGAAACTCGCTGCGCTCGTTTCATAAACTCACACTCGTGTTTTAATACCCTTCATTATATGACAGTTGCATAAACTACTATTAACACACAGAAAGCGGCTGATAACTGTCAGACTAACATTAAGAATAATAATGGAGCTATAGAATTCATTCAACGATTCCTGAAGAGCCCGTTCAGACAGATCGGCTCGGAGAGGAGAGAAGATTTTTATCACGATGGAAACCAGAGTTTGGAGTAATTGTTTAGCCTTATAGTGCGCCCAACTTATCTCTGAAATGGCAAAAATTGGAACTAATGCCGCCATATTAAAAAGTCTTTCATAAGTACGTTGTGGCTTGTGGTCGTTCATCTGTCAGTTACTACCTCTCGAATTGCGTGCAATGATTGGTCCAATGCGTCCGACAGCGCCTCTCTTCATTTCAAGGTCAAGTTGGTTTTATTATAAATATAAACTGATACAGGAAAAACTGCATATATTTACCTACACCCCTCAGACTGTTATCGAGACAACAAATTATAAACTTTAATGGGATAACCCCATATTAATAGACAAGACAGTTCATTACAAACGCCTAGACATAACCTTATATATTATGAAAAGAAAAACCAAGTAGTACTTATACTTAAAAGCCAGAGATTCCTAACACACGTATAATCTTTCCTCTGAAAAACTGACCGAATACACCGACTTAGCTATCGAACTGAAAATACAATGGAAAGTCAGAACAGTAAAAACCATACCTATTGTGATTTTCATCTACCGGGGTTATACCTCACACACTACATACAATTCTGAAACTCTTAGACATTCATTCATATATGTACCTACGTACGTACGAACGTCAGAAATCATTTTTATTAAGGATGATTTTTAAGAAGGATGAAAAATAAAAACCGGCCAAGTGCGAGTCGGACTCGCGCACGAAGGGTTCCGTACCATTATGTATAAAAACGCCAAAAAAATCTGGTCTGTTGTATGAAAGCCTCACTTAAATATTTAATTGTTTTATTGTAGCCACATATTACGCACAACGCCATTTCTTGGACCGAAAAGTAACTAAACTATCGTTGAGGCGTCAAATGTATGGGCGCCCACTTAAATATTTATTTTATTCTGTTTTTTTGTATTTGTTGTTGTAGCGGCAACAGAAATACATCATCTGTGAAAATTTCAACTGTGTAACTATTACGGTTCATGAGATACAGCCTGGTGACAGACGGACGGACGGACGGACCGTCACCGTCCCGTTTTACCCTTTGGGTACGGAACCCTAAAAAGGAAGAAGAACGATATGACACATACACGACAATACGAAATAGAATCTGCAAGAACCGTAAGTAAAATACTAAAATCATTTCCCATGAATATTAGGTAAACAATTTGCTCCAGCGAATACATAGATGTATTGTCCATTCAGACATGACTGCCCATTGTAATGGTGTTTCCTCTTACGCTATTCACTTCCCTATAAGCAATATGAATTGCCTGTTAGATTGAAAGATATTGTATGGCGTAAGAAAACATTTTTACGACGGAAACTTCCGAAGTTATTGAAATACTGTAAGCCGCTCTCACTTCGCTTTGAGTAACGCCCGCTCTGGATAGATTTGATACTATTTTTTCTTCTTTCTTCTACTGACGGAATGGACATAGGTATTTGTTACTTGACATAGGTACTTGTTTTTTGACATTATACCTGTTACTTTACTTATAGGTTTTTTTTTGACATAGATACCTGTTTAGTGAGGGTTTTCGTGTTTCAGAGGCAGCAGATGGTGTTGGAGACCCTCGGACGCACTTGGGTTGGCCACTAAACCCTTCAACAATCGAATCCAAAAGGAGAAACGAGTTCATTGGAGTGTAGGGTTACCAACAGTTTTTCAGCTGAATATATTAGTATTATATGTATTATATTATATTACTGAATATATTATATTTATATTAGTTAAAAAAATTCACAAATATAGTACCTATGCTACAAAAAGCGAAAATGAAAAAAAACCTATTTATCTTTTACTTACCCTATTGGAGTGGGTTATCTAATTGTAGAAGACAGATTTAATGAAAACGTTCGCAAGTGCGGGTTGACTTCATATATATATATATAGGTTAAATATTACGTTAGTGAACGAATCAAATACCATAATGTATTTCATAGTTGAAGACACAAACTGCATATCCTCGGGGTACTCTTTGCACCAAAAGACACGGCGTATTTCTCACTTAGCGACATAAAAGAGGTTCCCTGAAGCTAACCGGCGAAACAAGCGCCGTTTACGAGTAGAATGATGACGTCTTGTTAGACATGAGATTTTCGTCATAAATTGGATGATATTATTATATTAATGTTAACAAACTTTGGGCAGCGTGAAATTATGTAGGCTTATCAGGGCGGCCCTCTCAAGAAGCCCAGGTAACTATCATTCTTTCGCAGTGGATGAAGTACTTTAGACGAAAAAGAAGCCTATTTTTTTCGCCGTTGTGATGGTGGTAAACTAATTACCTACTACTTTGAGAACCAGGAAAATACATAAACCGTGAAAGCATATTATTAATTATGTTTCCGTTTGTGACGATTTTTATACGATAGCATAAAACACTTCCGATCCGTTAAAATTTAAAATAATTTACCATAGGATTTCCTGGCGTCGGGACGCCCGTGTATAAAATGACACATACATTAAAAGTGTTGAATTTAACGTTCCTGTTATTTTTAGATTCAGGATAATGACTGTTACATGTGTGGGCCTGTCGTAACTTTCGCTGCTCATAAAAGGAAATCTATGTTCCTAGCTATGTACTGATCCAACAGGTTTATTTAAAATAACAGGTAATAAAATTCATAAGAATTTCCCTGGTTTAGAAATCTTGATAATATTGTAATGACTTGTTGGATGATCAGCGATATAAGCATAAGATTAAATAAATGTTCTACGGTAAAAATACTTCTAAACTTCTCGGCTGTCAAAACTCTATTGCGTCACTAAACTGTATACAATTTATATATGGTGGGTTTGAATTTTGACATCACCTTTGGTTCATATTAGTTGATAAATTTTGTTATTTGTGCGTAGACATACATAATAATATCTACTCTACAATACTAAGATTAGTCTCCTAGTATTATGTGACTACGATATAGTTATATTAAATATATTTAAAAATATAATTTATTAACTTGTATGCCTATATCACACTGTATATGCTATATATCCAGACAAATTACAGAATATAAAACGCGACCTACAATAACCTTCTGTTTTGGGTTACTTTTTGTAGCTATTTGGGTAGAGCACGAACATAATACTTAAAACGTATCGATGTAATTTCAACTTCAAAGTCATTTATTCATATAGGTATCACTGACACACTTATGTACCTACGTTTTGTTTAATTCTACCACTAAATAATAATATCCCACCAAAAACATTCTGTAAAAAAACAGCCTAGTCTTGATAGAACAGGATGGATGCTTCGCGCTCGACTTGGCGAGGGCACTGCCGTGCCCCCAGATACAAATTGTAATGCGAATCAGATGTAGTAGGGAACTCACTCGCTACTAGCATTCCGCGGTTGGTGTAGCAAGTAAATGTATATTTGCATATCAAGTTGGTTTGGTTTAAACTACTTACCTATTATACAATGTACCTACTCGTTAGAGCTACGTAAGACTGAAACAAGTTACACTATACCTTAATCACCGTGAATATGAAATTGCCATTCCTTGCTAAAACAGATTTTGTTACCTCTGAATCCTGTGATCCCAGTTCAACTTAGCTTATAAACAAAATTTACTTACGGATTTTTTTGTATTTTCGCCGTCAATTTACAATGGACCTTAATCCTAGGGGTGGAAAGCTATCATTTCTGTAGCATGCAATTAAAATGAATTCTACAGCGATCGCTTACGCAGTATAAAATTACGTTTATGTAAATAAAAAGACAACGTCATTGCAGTTTAATTGGAAATTATCAATGGCTTCCGGCCATAATGGCCCACGGGTCTCTCCTCATCATTGAGGAGGTCTGATTGGTCTTCACCAATCCAGTGTCAGCGGCCACCATCCACTGGCTATCCCAAGTATCAAAGTTTTTGTACCACATCATTGCAATCTAACAAAAACAACTGGGATTAACGGCATAGGCACTTTTCACACAACGCTATTTATTAGCTACGCGACTGCAACGCAAACCAAAATTCACTGTATCTGACATTGTTGACTGATCATCGATGCGTCTCCTGTCAGTGAACAATGTCAGATACGGCGAATTTTGGATTGCCTTGCAGTCGCGTAGCTAATAAATAGCATTGTGTGTGAAGAGCCTTACGGTGCCCTCGCGTTTTGCGTTTGGTATCGTGTCAATTACTTTGTGCACTTGATTTTGAAATCACAGGCAGACACTTCAATTTCATTTATATGTACTTATATATAGATGTACCTATAGATTGCAAATCCGTAGAGTATGAGGCATTAGTTCTAATGCAGCTTACAATATAACGCAAAAATACATAAACATTGAAAGATAAGTAAAAGTGTATATGTTACCGTTAAAATGCATAATAAGTTAATGTGCACATTAACTAGGTAATCTGCAGATTCACTGATACCATTCGTTAAAGTGTAAAATTTGCACTTTACCTAGTTAGTCTGCAGAGTAACGGATGGTACATCGTTAAATTGCGGAAGACTGACTACCAGAGTACCAATTTGTGTTGATGTCGTGGCCACATCATGAAATGATCGACCATATCATGCAATGGTCGCATTTCATGAAATGGTCAACTCAGTTTGGCCAGATCGTAAAATCGTCTACGTTTCACGATTTGGTCATCAACGTTTGACCGAATCGTAAAAACGCGGAAAATAGGGCATAAGTTCGAACCGTGACGTCTCCGGCGCTGCGGAAGGTGCAGCCCCTTCGCCCTTGCGTAACAAAGCACAGACACCTACGCTCGCCTGCGCAGCTTCGCCGAAGGCGACCAGCCTCAGCCGCTCCGGCTCGCCCGGGTGTCTGCGTTTTGTTACAGCGCACGGCGGGGGCTGCCCTCCCTCCGCGCCTCCGGGTTCTAAAAAACACTCTAGGGGTAGGGCATACAAGACTACGTGGAGTAGGGGTAGGCTAATTCGGTTATGTTACCAATTCAACCTACCTACACCTGTTATTAAATTTTTTTATTCAAACAAGAACCTATTTTATAGACTTTACCGTATGGATAGTTGTTAGTCTGCAGATTAACTAGTTAATGTAGGAACTCAATTATTTTTTCCCCACTTTAACTGACTCAGCCAGCAGATTATCCTGCAGAATACCTCGTTAATCTGCACTCTATCTGATTTACGCAAATTAACGGTAACATATATACTTCTAGTGCGAAGTATGTTCCATTACCAACAGACACAAAATAAATACCGGATTTCGAGGAACTGAGTGACAAACAACAAAACACGAGAGATAAGACGACATATGCCGTAATTGGCCGCCAGAAAGGCCAATGTCATTTTTCATTATTCCATAATTTTCCCGTGTATTCCCTGTAGGTATAACTATAGAAATGCGTGCGTCTCACGCAACAGGCAATGGGAATCTTATCTCGAAAATTCCTGAAACGGATTTTGTCTAAATTAAAACTAAAACACAAAACAACATAATATCGTCAATAACCGGACTAAAGCCACAACACATTTTTTTAATTATTTTGTATAAGAAGTGTTTCAATCTAAGTATTCAAACACAACGCATTTATAAAGTAGCGCATTTATTAAGTAGATACCTATCTGATTTTATACTTATATCATCGTGGACACTAAACATTTAAATACGGGTACTCACGATTTCGAATTATTATGCCGATGTTTTCACCTTGTCGCGTAATAGCGAGATTCAGATGTTGAGTAACCGTTTGCATTTAACGTAAGTTAACGTTGTGAGTTTCATCTATTCGGGTAAAATTTGGAAATTAATTTGGTACTCAACTATCATCCAGATATATAAAAAGTAAAATTTTATACGTAGCTCAGAACTTATACGTAATCCTAAAAAAATTGTGAATAAATGCCTTTAACTTCCATTTTGTTGAACAAGACTCATAAAGGTATTTTAACCTAACAAACCGTATAATTAATTGTTGTCATTACTTCAATTGAATAGAGGAGTTAAAAGGGCTCTTCAAGTTAACGAGAAAGTTATTTTGAGGCCTGCTAATATTCCCACGGGAATATTAACTTTCAGGTATATTAATTTGTTAATTATTTAAGGGTCTTCGTATACTTTATCATTCCAATCTACAACTGTCCCATTACTGGGCTCTAGTCTCCTCCCATAATGTATGTACGTACAGACAGATGCTTATATTGCAGGAGTCTTCAAAGTTTTCTGGCGAAGGGACGTACAATGATCCTTTATTATTATAGGCACTACCAGTAAATACTACTAGTTATATGTTGCTCCACAGCCTCCTCTATCTCCCAGTGAAAGTTGCATAAAAATCCGGTCAGCCATTTTTGAGATTAGCGTGCACAAACAGGCAGCAATCAGTTACAGTTTATCTATATAGATAGAAGGAAAGGCCCACAGCTATCTGTAGCGCTCGCGTGCAATACCATTTTGCGCAGCCTTCCATTCCGACGTCGCGTCAAAGATACCTCTCACATAACGCGAGCCGCAATTTGACGACCACTGGATTATAGTGCACTAGACAATGGTATAGTCCCAATGGGACAACGGATGAGCAGACTTGATACACTTGACTGCACGATGTTTTATTTCATATTAGCAAGTGGTTTTTAATTAATTTAAAATACCCATGTTACTTTTGAAAATTATAGGCCACACATAGGAGAGTCGAACGTTCTAACCACTTGGCTGTCATTGAGCGAGTGAACACATTGCAGAGACAAAATGTAACCATAATGTCGGATAAGGATTACATCTGGAGGTACACAAATATCCTCGCTAATAACACTAACTACTTATCGAAAGCCTCGATCCAAATGTAATTGTAATCCTGTAATCATGATTGTACTTTGCCTATTTGACACATTGTAATTCACTTATTACCATGCTGTAATGTAAATTGTTAGCCCAAACCAATTTTCGCTTTTATTGTTTCTAGTATAGACGCTACAGTTTATGTGAAAGTAATCCGGCTTGTATTCGGCATGCAATTTAATAGGGATCTAAGTTTTACTACCCGTTGTTATGGCGACCGCTTGGTTCGTTTCGCCATTATACTCGCTGAAAATTTTGATTGAATGAAATTGTTTTCCTCATTCGATATTACACCTTATCAGGTCGCACGTAATGTTCTTTTTCCAACGGCCGTCACTATTCTTGATTTTATTAAATAATATTCGCTTTTGTTCGAAAAAGAGCGGAGATTATTAGTTAAATATCTTTGTGCATTTTTATTGACGATCCTGTAGGTTCTTGGCAGAGATTGTGTTTGTGAAGCGAGTGGTTCTGGTGGTATGGGATACTGCCATGGCGCGCCGCTGGTCATGGTATCTTAGTAGATACTTATTTTGTAACCAACATAACTTGGACTTAAATATTAAACGAACATTACTAACTATGTACTACTACTTTATTGATGGTAGAAGAGCCTAGAGATCGTCCGGGGTCGGGGTAGTAGACAGGTACCACCGACCGCCACGGTACCTACTTCGTACCATTTCTACCGCCGCGCCATAATAATTATTTTAAAAGCAGTTGTGTGAAAGGTGTGGAGCCGGTTCCACTTTTTTAGAGACGACCACCTCAGTCTGAGGACTGAGTAGCAACGCATCTGTGACCGAATTGGAACGAGGCTAATACTAACAATTACTAGCTGGACAATAACTAACATTAAGTATCAGGACTTACCATCATTCACAGTCCCTGTCCTTTCACTTATTAATAAACTAATCAGCTAATATTCTAACACAACGTCTCTGTAACACTCAATAGAAACGGCTGAACATTAAAATGATACGGTTTCTACTGGGAACCAACCTGTAGACTGCTGCGAAATAACTCATACCGCCAAGGAATATCGTATACCCACTTGGATATCGCGGACTCACGGTATTTTAACTATATGTAAATAGTCCTTAGGTAACAAACAATACTGTTTAAAGTCATCGAGGGAATTCCACTATCCGATAAAACAAGTTTATTACCTGTGCTCATAGTTCAATTTTGTAAGCAAACCTGATTTACTGCATTTTAAACCCTCTCCGTTAATCTGCAATACCCTTAATCACAGGGGAGGAAAGCTGGCATATGCGTGGGATGCAACTTCTATATATAAGTAAAAGTCTTGCGTTACCGAGTGACTGACAGACAACGCACAGCCGAAATTACTGAAAGAAGAAGCTGTAATTTGACATGTGTGTTCCTTGGGGAGTGTAGGGGAGCACTAAGAAAGGATTTTTGGAAATTCCACCCCGAAGGGGGTGAAATAGGGGGGTGAAGTTTAAATGAATTCCACGCGGGCGAAGCCTGCGGGCGGAAGCTAGTTAAATTATTATTATAATATCAAATGTGAACGCACAATATTGTGTAGTGTCAGTGATCTTTATTCTATTTAGGCACTATTCTTTCCTTTACCCATCCCACCCGGCCCACTAGATGTCTGCGTAATTGATTTATGGACTTACACCACATAAAGCTTCATTAAACATCTTCCATTGTACAGTTGCTGTGCGAAATAAGGACTCGTGTACTTTGTATGAACTTTACTGCTGTCTTACGACCATTCTATTTTTATTAGAGCTCGACATCGCACGTGGTAGAATCTACTTACTCTTTATATCCATCGCAGTTTAAACATTGTAAATTATGTTTAAAATGTACGTTTTATTGGTACAGCGTTAGTATACTGAGTAAATAAAATGATACTTTGAGAAATTAAAATGGAACTCTTTTGTAGCAATACCAAGTGTTGCAAGCTAGTTTGGTATGATAGATAGGTAAGGTGTTGTAACATAATGGTAGTTGTAATATTATAAGTATTCATGCATACCACATAGATTCATATTTTTTTTTTAAATACATAACGCTACACACTCATAGCTCCACACTAGAATTCTCTGTGTCTTGGGTGCCATAGGAAACACACAAGACAAGGACACACACCTAGACCGAGAACGGAAAATCAAACTCATCATTCAAATTTCCGCCTCGCTGGGAATCGAACCCAGGACCCTCGGAACAGCGATCCGGCGTGTTAACCATTGCGCCATCCGGATCGTCATTTTTTCGGTCGTCATATAAAATTATGCGAAATATGTGTACTTTTTTTAACCGTTTTCTCTGTGAACTATAGAATAAGTACTCAAAAAACTTAAAGGAGTTTCACATGGTAAACTATCCCATAATTAAACTATGGTTACACTTACACAAAGTAGGTAAACTATGGGAAGAGTCTGATTAAATCCTTCGTGAAAATTGTTTTTCTAACCCTTTGTCTGCTTGATGAAGCATTTGTAGCCCCGACGGGTTGTGTCAGTTGGAAGTGATCGATTGAGTTGAGCAACTTCTGGCAGCCATAGGGAGTAGGGATGGGGATTCTGTCCGAAAAATATCGATTCTTACATCGATTTAAATCGAAATGTTTGATCGAATCACAAAAAAATCAAGGGCTAAAGAATCGATCTACCTAAAATCGATCTTCCTTTTTAATTGTTTAGCGACTCCCGTCTACTATATTCAATCTTTTCGAATCTCGATTATTCTAGGGTGGAATAATATCGATTCACTTCGATTCAGCACTTAAGAACGATAAAAATAAATAATCGATATTTAGGTAAAAAGAATCAATTCTTCGAATAATCGATCTCAGATCGCCAACCCTAATAAGGAGTAGCATACAGTACGCTGATGGGAAAATCCTGGAGCGCTCTCATGCGAAGACCTGAATGAATGACCGATTGATTTCAGTCGTTGCTCTTCTCTGTTTATGTTAATATTTTTTTTTACAAAAAACGACTTTAACATCGAAAGTAGAAAATAGTACAAGTTGCCCATTTTTTAACGGCGTGAAGTGGTAAGAACTATATGAAATTATGAATATAGATTAATTTTTGAACGGTGTAAAGTTAACGTCATTTATCATGCAATAATCGGTTATTTAAGTCACGGAAAACCGTGGCTTAAGTGCGGGTTTAGGTCAAGCTGTGCTATAAAAACTATTTCAACATACCAATAAATTAACTTAAAGTGCTCTACTGAAATACATGTAGAGGATTTGGAGAGACGAAACTCAGCACTTGGCTTTCGCAGCCAGTTATAAAGAGGAGCTGTTTTGTTGAATTTATACGTTCACCACACACATCTCATACATTGAAATCTCTTGTGCTGCCTGTACACAAGCAAATCTCACAACGCATAAGGTATTTAGTATTTACCGTCTAACAAACTGAGCAACATGCAATTCCACAAAGCAGTCTAAACTTAACTTTGTCAAAGTACTTTAGAAATTCTGTAATGCAAATTATGTTTAAGCTTATTACGAGAATGAGGACATTAGCAACTATGTGACGCAGTTGGATTAATGTGTTTAAGTAGGTATTTCCAGTAGTGTTGTAGGTAAATGAATGTTTAATACACTTAGTACAAGAATTAGTTGGTAGTCTTCAGCCCCACTGCAAGCAAGTGTGCAAGGAGTGAACTGCACCCTAGACTTATTATGCTGCATGTTCATGCTTGCCAGGGCGCTCGCCGAGCGTCCACCAGATTCGAGCCAAAATATAAGACAGTATAGGGTGTTAGCGATGTCTTAATTTTGTTGTCCGAGTGTTTAAATTTAGATATTTATTATCTTACTATGAGCACGCTAGCTAATTTTTATTTATGCAATTGTCTTTCTGTATATAAAAATAAATCTTTTCAACTTCTTTTTACCATGTGCCATAACATGAGTATATATGTAGTATATATGTATAGTAGGTACATTTTGCTAGGGAAACATTTTATGAATAATAATTTTGTAGTTTCGTTCTTATGAAAATGTTAATCAAGTAACCGCGGCTTTCATAAATTTTCTTACTACAGTAATCAAGGTTTTTATGCATATTCTATGCTAAAACAATATTGAGGAAAAATATATTACCTACGGGAGAGATAAGTATTGCCCGGTTCAAGGTGAAAAAGTTTCCAAAACTCCTTTCTTAGTGCAAAATCGCGTCACATGAGGAGCCTATACACAGAGTTTTATGTGAATTTAATGAAAAAACAAAATGTTTCAATTCATTACCTTTTTGTTATTTCAGGGGTGGACTTTCCAATAATTCTATTTTAGTGCTCTCCTACACTATCTAAGGCACATTTATTGCGGTAACCGAAAAAAAAATCGTTTTCTGCTGTAGAATATCTCGGCAAAAGTATACTCAAGATCTTTGGATCTTGGATCTAAATCAATCAAGGGAAAATAGAGACGTGACCACAGTCCCCTCAATAATAGGTACGTTCTACGCAAATCGCCAAACCTGGCAACACTAGTTACAACCAACATCGGTACAAATGTATATCAAAGAAAGGTTGATTGATTGAACATTTTTGCTTGTCGTAATCCGATTGTAGATTTGATATATTCTGTGGATATATTATATTTTCAACATTTAATCCGCATAGAGCGCACATATTTAGCTTTTACATATTCCTTTGTAGCTTTATCCGGTTTAAGCTTAATCCCATAATAAATATTACTTTATGCTGGGGATTGATATTGTAGGATTGTAATTTATAGGACAAAGTATGGCCCTTTTCTATACCTATTTCTGCACACCTAATCGTATTGAACACAACGTTTATTATATCATGCCCTTTTGTGATACCGACATATTATCGTGGTGATGGACTTTGTGAATTATGTAATATATTAGTGGACCGTTACACAATGGAGCAGCGAAATTATTAAATGGATAATAAAAAAAATCTCGAGGCTTGAAGTGTTTACAAGTACCAGAGTTTTGCGAGCCTGGAACAAACATATTTTGATAGTCAATACACAGTAAGAAATTCAGTGAAGAACGCGTAAATCTGAAAAGGGTCTTAAACGGAGATAACTTCCTAAGGGACTACAGCGGGATAACCACGGCAGGGGGATTGTCTTGGATTAAAGATGGATCTAAATGGATGGATTTATTTCAAAGTACATACTTTAAAAACACAGTGTCTGTTTAATGCAATTCTCAAAGAGGACAAAGATAATTCACCACGATCGTCATTATGGGACCACGACCACTACTTACAGCATGCTTTAATATATAGATATATTTCCATTAATGTAGAGCACACCATACAGACTATGCAGTGTTTTGAAAGAATAAACTGTGAAAGATAATATTGTACATTTATTCCATCTGAATTGGAATCAGCTTGAACCAAAATATAGTTTTTACGTGGCGTTTACTAACAATTACTAACTAGGTAATTACTAACAACAACTAACAGAACTAACTATCGCTAACAGCCGCTGCCTCAGTGCTTACAGCTTTTAGCTACGACGAACTGACCAACTAATGTTGTTAATAACACCCGCTGCTAACTGGACTAATTTTATACTAATTATAGTGGTTTGTGTCACAGTTGTATAGGCAGTAAAGATAGTATGGAAAGAAAATTGTGAAAACAAACAAAATTAATATGTACCTACTATTTTTATCTCGCGGCTTTGATCGCGTGGGAGTCGGGAAACCATAAAATACCGTCAATATGATCCTAAGGGAAAATATTAACAGGATAAACACTATCCTATGTCCGTTCTCAAATCTCAAACGTTTAAGCGGGAAAATATAAATAAGCAGACTTCCTAAAGCATGTATAATATTACTATGATATTTATTAGACTGTGATATTAGTATGGATTGATCATTACTTTATTTATATTACGTTTTATATTATGAAGCTTAGTAACGACAATCGTTTATCGTTACCGTCTGAGGATAGAACTAATTCAGCCTTGTAATAGAATTAATGAGGGCAATGGCAACTGAAGTTAGAGAAATTTTCTGTTTAATTAAATTTTAGCGGGAACTCAAATGTTATGCATAAATTGACGTGGCAATATGTAAACACGGGCGTAGTATCTTAAGACATAATAAGTATATTAAGTTCGTTATACGTAGTAAGTAGATATATCACTGTAAAATATTATTAAAACAATAACATTAACACGCCCTTGCTTTATAATTTCGGGGTGGGTGGCATAGACAAATAACATTGGTATCACCACGACAACCACGAAGTATAGAACCACTTTAAATTACTATTGGACACACTGTTTCGTGTCAATTTAGGTCCGTAAACGGTGTCTATGTGCTCAATAATAAATTCCCGGCCAGGAGTTGAACCCGGGACTGCTCGCTCCGCAGGCATAGTCTCTTCCAACAAGGTTATAAATTCGTTTGTATTTAGTTAAGATATATTTTATTTACGAAAACAACAACTAAAAAATTTTTTCGTGTACAGTTTAAAATACATTTGGGATTCGGGTTAACCGAACAAGTAATCATTTATAGAACGTGTGGTATAGATAGGAACTGTCGCGGGTAGTGGAGCGGGAAGCGGGGATCGGATGAGTTTTTACAAAGTGCCTCTCATCAAATAGTAGAGCTTGATGTTCAGTTCTCACGCGATTGTGCTGGGATAAAATTGTAAATAAAATAAAGCTAGATATTAAACTCCACAAATTGTCAAGCGGCAAAAGATAGCGGATCGCTTTCCGCTCCCCGCCTCATTTTTTTGCCACTCGGCAATCTTTTAATTTGTATATGAATCCATGGACTTCCTCTAATTTTAAAACGTCACTCTAATATTCATGGAAACATTCAATTCACAGCATAAGTATACCTACCATTTCTGCATGTGAATGGAGCAATCACTTGGGAAATGTAAATGTAATGTAACATGAATCTTACATTTACCCGAAAGATATATTATGAGTATCATAGGCACCCAGTCCCATATATCATAATTAAATATCGTTTTATCAACTCTCAATTAACTATGCGTGTACACAAGTTTGAACTTCACCCCCTAGAAACATCTACATACATACAATTTGAGGCAATAGAGGCGCTCGCGTTAGTTTACAATAAATGTTTACTTGAATACAAGACTAGATGTAGACTAGATGTAGAATAACATATCATATGTTTACGTTACTAGAACATTCAACTGTAGTGCTGTAACTTAACTTTCATATAAACATAATATTATGTGGTGAAAAAAACATTTTGCTTATTCATATTCATACATATCTATAAGAAAAGAATTTATCCGATTTACAGCGCCATACTAAGTATGCATGTATTTTGAAGATTGAATTTACGTTAGTAATTAATCACAAATAACTTGTTAAAAATAATCTGTCACTCTAAAATTATATTTTGTTTACATTCAACGAAAATAACCGACTTCAATCTTGATAAGTAGAGATAACTCAAAAACTACTCGCCAGATGGTGCTCAATTCAACATGTAAGTGTAAAGTTCTCGTCACTACAAATTAATGAAGCCCAAACACTAGATAACTGCAGTAAATCGTTGAGGAGTTCCCTCGACTGTCTTTCGGCTTCATCAGATCGACTCCAGATCTTCATGAAATGGTAGCGCTTTAATGTACTTATGATAACATGAACAAACACACTAGTTGTCCATACAATTTTCGAAAGTTCCCCTCGATTTCTCTGAGATGCCATCATCAGATCCTGGTTTCCTTATCAGGGGACCCCACTGCGCATATCTACTTTACAACAAAAAAAGAATTATCAAAATCGGCCTATAAACGAGGAAATAATCGCTGAACGTACATTAAAAAAAAAGCATATATACGGTCGAATTGAGAACCTCCTTCTTTTTTGAAGTCGGTTAAAAAGAAATCATTGTAGTGAAGTTAATTTTAAACCTTATCGCTTTCCCCAAACACTGTTAAGAGTTTCGGGAATGCGGTTCATTTTGTGCGTTGACCTGTCTAGACTAGACGCCATTGTTGGCCGACTGCTGGAAAGACTGTTTGGATATATTACAGTAATCATTTTACAGTACAAGTACTGTTATTACTTTCATATAGTGCAGTAGTGCAATCAGGGCTGTCACTTTTGTCATTGAAGCATTTTCAATATATGTTTAGTTTAGACACTACTTCATGTTTAGAACGTTTGTCGTTTAGAAAAATGTTAAATAATGGGAAAAAGAGTATCTCAGATTTTTAACCAACTTCAAAAACTAAATTTTTACGAAAAAAATACTGATTTCAAAATCATTAAGTAGGGATAACTCAAAAACTACCCGACAGATGTCGCTCAAATTAAATGGGACTAGGCGTAGATGTTATTTCGCAGGCTTACATTAGCTTAACACTATTCTTTCCTCGACTGTGTAAGTGCACTAGTTAGTGGCCTGCCAGCCTGCCACTAAACTTAAACTTACTTAAAACTAACACAACAAAACAACTACACAATATCACCTAAACAGATATTAGGAACGTAAGTATATCTAATGAGTTTTTCATCTAACCTTGTCACATTCATGTTCGTCGATCATCATTATTTGTTCCAAAGCCGCAAGTGTACACATCGTTATCTGCGCTCTAGCGACATTTCGAGAGTGTACTGACAATCGGGTACACACTCGACCTAAAGCTGTGTTGAACTGTATACTTACCGACTTGTTTATGTCACCTATTGTTGGTTACGTGAATTTGATTTTGATTGGAAATTTTCTTTGTTCATCACGCAATTCAGATATTTTAGATTCGCAATGTATACGATTTCTTTTGAAATTCAACAAATAAAATCTCGTAACTAACATTCAATATGATTTCAGTCTTCGTTACGTTTTTTTATTGTTGTGCATATCTCTTTGCTGAAGTGATCATTAAAATTTTTGATATGAAGTGAAGACTTAGTGAACGAGACGCACTTATAAATTAATTATATCTCGGACTCTCCTAATTGAAGTGTTTTAGCGTAATGTAATAAGGATAATTATTTTCCCATAATTAAAATACGATTCCAAGAGGATGTAAGTATAATAACTGCCTTTCACGTTTTCGTTGAGAAAATATAAAACATATAGTTTTTAAATTGTCAAGTCAGTTGACAACCCTACTATGTTTTTGCGAATTTTATCATGATAGTCACCACAATATACAAAATAGTGATTCTGACTAAATTCAGATTAAATCGACTTGTTTGAACTGAAATACCTGTGATTTATACTGAAAAGCAAAATAAAGGAGAGTGCATTGACTCTATATTTTGCAAACACATGACTGAATATTATAAAAACTTGAGTCGCCAAGTATATGGAATGGCCACTCCCTGCTAAAACAACTTTATTAAACGTGTGATCATGTAGTTATATACTCTATCAATCTATATAGTTACATACATATAATAAAACTCACTGTTTGTGCACGCTAATCTCAGAAACGGCTGAACGGATTTTTTTATACTTACCTATACTACCAGAGTTCCCGCGTGATCGGAATTCACGCGAGAAAAACTCCCATGTATAAACGAAGTCGCGGGCAAAACCTTGTTATTATTATGTAAGGATTTGTATGCTTGCGAACTTTTTTCCTCATTCATAAAATGGTCTAAAAAGGTTAACATTCTCATCTAACACAAACCCTCACTCTTCACAAGCCAGGACGAAATTAAAGTCGTAACTCTCTGTTGTCCGACCGAGTTTGAACAAGATATTCAATGTCAAAATATAAGGCGGATTTTTGTTGTTCAGACCAACAAAGAGAAGCATTTGTATTGTAGGCACCTACCTGTATCCCTTACAAATAACAAACAGAAATAATAAATAATCTTTGGTATGACCTTTATAGGTAAATCGCTGGAATTTCAGCCTATCCAATTATCTAAGGGATGTGAGAAGGGTGATACAGACATACAGACAAAAGGGACCAAGGGGCCTGGGTTCGATTCCTAGGGAGTCGGATATTGGAATGATGAGTTTAAATTTCTGTTTGGTCTGGGTGTGTGTCCTTGTCTTTTTGCGTCATCCACAGCATCCACGACATAGAAAATATTAGTGTGACGCCAAAAGTGCTTAACGGTGTTTATTTGTTTTATTTCTTCTATAAAGACACCTCAAATTATTCTTAATATTTCCTGTGTACATCTAGTTTAGGCACCAGTTACATTTTTTTAATAGGTATAGATTATGTTAGAGCTAAGATTGTCTTATATGCCTTCTATGTACAGTACATTGATTATTTAGTTTTTGTATAATAATTATGTGTACGACTAAATTTTGATATGTCTTTTATTTATAATCTGTTACTATGTGTCATAAATAAATCTTGCTTTCCGTCTTTTTCGTCTGTGCGAGCTGTGGCTGCCTAGTATTGAACCTATAGAAATAAAGAAGAAAGCATCGTTTAAAAATAGAATCGTTCTGCTCCCACACTAGAAAACAGTCAGTTCAAAACTAGCGCGCGCCACAGCTCCATCGCCCTACAGATTACAAGAGCCTTTTATTTCCATCGTAAGAATTAGGTAGCGGATGGCCACAACCAGCCATCGTTTCGTTACAAATTATGTTATTGGTACAAAGCACGCAAAACACTCATTAATGCTGTTGTTTTTATGAAAATAAAATTAAAACAAATTAAATTAGCACCCGGTGCCCAGGCCTGTGAAAAGTTTTCAAAAGTTCGGCACGAGACCGGCACACAGCATGAATTTTTAACCCCAAATAACATTATAACCACGTGAAGCTTTAATTCTACAATTTCACGCGCCGTTTTTGGAGAATTAGTTTTTTGCATTTGCTTGACATTCAAATGAATATCGATGATACCTTGTCTTTTCAATGGGATTGTCTTAGATTAATAGGGATTATAGAAAACTAAGTAACCTAACCGTTTCTTTAAGTTTTGGGGCAGCGGTATAATAATATCGACTAGGTGGTAGAGCCTAGAGTTCGCCCGGGGTAGTACCACCGCCCGCCAAGGTACTCAGTACCATTCCTACCGTCATAATAATTATTTTCTATACTATTATAATATTAACTAACATTCTAACACCATCTACTAATTGGACTAACCACCTAGTCCCTAAATTGGGTCTTGTTCTAAGTCGATCACAATGAGGGTAACCGTTTTTGTGCTCACCAGTTGGCGCCACTGCAGACGGCGGTCATGCTGTCAAAGCCCGCCCATACATAAACATTGACAAGTGACACTTGTCTGAATACTATTCAGTGAATAGACAAGAGAGAAGTGACAGGCAGACCACCCTCTACACTAGCGGCCTCTAGCGGCGAATCCACACGCGGTTACCCTCATTGCCATGAGCGGCAGCGGAAGGGTGGTGCTGCATGCTCGTTTGCTACCTTAATTCAATAAAAAAAAATTGCGGTTAGGTCATGGAACGCTTACTTTATAAACGTCACTCGTAAATTACTTGTCAGCGAGTTGAATGTCATGGTATGTTTTACTTTGAGTGCTTATCAATGATGTTTTATGTAAAAAAGAAGTGTCTCCTTCTTTTTTACATAAAACATCACATGATGACAGTAATGCGCGAAAATTGGGGCTGTTAATATTGACCAATAATTGTTATAATATGTTCCTTAATTATGTTTCGCATCAATAATAATTACAATAATGTCAACCAAAATGCAACTCGGGTTGCATGAACGGAACTCATCTATTAATCGGTTTAAATACCTGTGGCTTCGACCAGTAATTTTCTTTCTAATAAACTTTATCTCTATAACTACTTGTGTTACTAAACGTGATGGTAAAACGTGTCCTTGACTCCAGTGAAGTTAGCCTTATTGAAAACCGGTGTCACACGTGCTCGATATGTCACACGGTCACGGAGCGACGGATGTCCCCGACCGCGACGTGACATTTTATCACCTCACTTATCCTTATTAATAGCAGGTTGGCGTTGAGATACGTTGTCGGAGGGTTCGTGTCTTCTCCTTTTACATGACCTTTTAGCGTTTCTACGCTTTAAATGAAAATTCAGAGAAAAATGACATTCAACTTCTATTCCATTGTAAATACTTTTATCTTTTTCTGCCAAAGATCGGTATTATAGGTGGTGAGTTGCAATTTTGTTTAAATCTCATTGTTATTATTTATTTGGTGCAATATAAGGAATGCTTGAATTTAGATTCAATAGAATATCGCGAATTGAATGTTTTTTTACAAATAAAATGTAAAAGACATTTGGCAACTTTTCTTAGCTGGAGTCTACCTGTTCTATTTATAGAAGAGTGATTTCATCGAATTTTCAGTCAATAGTTTAACTAGTCAGTAAATAAATAACGCCGCACACTCATAGCCCCGCACTAGGATTTCATGTGTCGTGGGCGACATGGACATCACACTAGACAAGGACACACACCCAGATAGAGAACGAAAATTTAAACTCAGTGTTGAAACCGCCTCGCTGGGAATCTGACCCAGGACCCTTGGAACAGCGATCCGGTGCGGCGTGTTAACTATTGCGCTTTTCGGGTGGTGAATACTATAGCGTTAAAATTATGTAAATATATAATATTATGAGTACCTAAAATTAAAGTTAATAGAATAAATTTAAACCTGAAGAGATTTTTAGAAGACATGTTAAAAAGGGAAAGTGGAAGGGGAAGAACAACACACAGTGAACAAAACGTACTAAGAGAAAGAACAGAGATTTAAAAACTCATCATTTAAATTTACATAAACCCGGGGTCCGTTGAACTCCATAAATAAAATAAATATTTAATGTTGCCCATGGGGAATATACAAATGACATGGACAAAGTATGGACTTTTTTCCATACATCAACGAAAATCGCCGCCACTTCCTAAGCCATTTCTGAACTACGCTTGAACAATGGCATAAACTAACAGATAATGATTCCGAAACTCGATTCTATGGAATTTATTAATATGATAAATCTTATATTTTGTGGCATAAAACATACCAAATAAATAAGTTTTTTTTTTAATATTTTCCATGTAGAAAAACTGTCAGCAACAATAATTGCATAATGTGGTCAACGCAACACCTTCAAGTACCCATAGAACTGATAAAGACAATTAAACATACCTACCTTAGGGCGCATTCAAGTAGAACGCTGGTTACCGGCGCCGATCTGCCAGCGCTTATCGGCGCTTTTCCGCGCAGGTAGTCGGCGCAGGTAGTCTCTATACTCTGTGCCGAACTAGCACCGATAAGCGCCGATAAGCGCCGACAAGTACGACAGTACCGATAAGCGCTGGCAGAGTGGCAGATCGGCGCCGGTAACCAGCGTTCTACTTGAATTCGCCCTAAGGAATGTATTTAAAATAATAACCAATAATAGCTAAGCTCTAAGTGTAGAATAATTTACGTTATCGCTCGCAGCAGAAATGTATTTAAAGCCAGTGAATTTCAAATTCGCTAAATCTGTGGTTACATTTAAAGGAAAAAGCAAAATGAAGACACTGGTGTTCCTGCTTGTTGTTGTTTTCACTGTTAGCTTTGCAGCCTCAGGTAAAATATTTACTTACCTAATAAAACCTAGCTATTAGGTTAAATCCTTAGATATTTAAATTATTTAATAATATTAGAATGTGAAAATGAACTGAAAGAAAAAAAACTGTCGATAAACCGAGAAAATGTTTCTGAACTGTTTTGTCTTTACATAATATACCTACCTACCTAAATACATATAAAATAGTATTTCTTACCTCCCTAGCTGTGAGAGGACGCCTCCGTTGTTTAAAACAGGGACCCTAATCCAATTTTGGCCAGTGATTTTGGTCATTGACGCCTTGAATGCTTTCGTTGTTCAGAATTCTAAATCAATTGCCGCTTGCGGTTGGATTGTGTCCTTTTCTCAATTGTAACTTAGCACTCAAAACAAAAGCTGGTTCTTGTCTAAGTAACTTACTAGGGACTATATACGGGCTACTTCTAACACATGATTTCTCAGAGTAGTTAGCCAAACGGGATCTGAGTAATCTAAATTCTAGCTTTCCCCAACGGCTTCGCCCGCGTCAAATTTCTATTCAGTTTATCCCTTTTTTATTCTTTAAGGGGAAGTTTTGAAAAATTCTTTCTTAGTACTTCTCTACACTACTCAGGGAACACACATGCAAAATTTAAGCTTATTGCTTTATCTGTCTGTTTTGTGTGACAATCATTTACATTTACGTTCAGTCGTAGGATGTGTGACATCATAGGTATAATATAGTTCACATTATTATCAAAGACGTTAGACTTAGAAGCTTTCAGGTATTTGTCGATACATTGTCTCCCGAAAAGTGTATCTCTTGTCTCTGTAATTGGCAACAGACTTATTGAAAGTGGGTAGGTATCGTAATATAATTTGTCTCCCTGCCATCGAATCATGCCCTCATCATATGGTTCAACCGTCTACACAATTACATAAACCCAACCCTGCCTAACCAACGTTTACATGTCAGAAAAGTTCCTACGATTCCTTCCGTCGTTCGTAGCAAATTTAATACGACTCGATCGAATTGCTAAGTGAATTCTGGGCCCGAACATGACGTTCTTGAACATACGATTTTGAGCCCTGACATGACATTCGTTTAAGAATGTAAAATTTATTTCCATGTTCAGAAATTATATTATGTTAAATGTCGTTTAAAATTTAATGCAGAAAACTAGAAAACTGGTCCGACCTTCTGGAAACTTGGTCCTTAGGTAGATACCTACCTAATCATTTTATTTGTAGGGACAAATTTCAATGAAACCTGATTGAAAATGAAAATAATATTTTATCGTGAATAAATTTGGCTTTAAGTAAACGTTTAAGCTTAGATGAACGCACTCCATAGTGCTTTAAACAAATTGTCTGGGACATTTGTACCCGAGACTGATTGGCGTGACCGCACATGAGAAAGATAAACCTGCCATATTCTTTTTACAAAACTATTAAATCCCCAAATACTTAAACCCTGATTGAATCTGTCTGATACCAAAATTTTACATTTGATTTATTAATTTTTAAAAAGAAGGAGGTTTGACTGTATTTTTTCGTACGTGTTATCTGATTTCATTTGACTGGTGGTTTAAATTTTTATAATTATAACATGAACTAGTGGACTCGGCAGACATTGTCAAGCAACATATAATGTTGCTCCGCTCCTTTTGGTCGTAACGTGATGTTATAAGACTATAGTCTTCCTAAGTAAATGAAATATTCAAAACAAACAGAATTTTTCAAATCGGACCAGTAGTTCCTGAGATTAGCGCGTTCCGCTCTCTCTTCCGCTTTACATTATTATATTATATTAATATAGATTTTAGCGACATCTGACGGGTAATTTATGAGTTATCTCTACCTATCAATTTGGAAGACTTATTTTTTTGTAAAAAATAATTTTGACATTTTGTTGTGATGAAGCGAGAGGATACGCATGTGACGAGAAGTGTGCTTGATATGAATTTGGTTGGATGGAGGGAACGAGGACGGCCAAATAAATAATGGATGGACTGTGTAAAAGATTATGAAAGAACAGTGTGTAGAAGTGACGGCTAATAGGCAAGAATGGAAGTGAAGAACATTTATTATTGCACCGATCCCAAATAAAATTTTGATATGGGTAGGAAGATGATGATGTTGGTAAGATGTTTAGCAATCACATAATCTGTTAGACTATTTTCTTTCTTCTTACCGACGACACTTACGGTGTACGGCATAGGCACGATATAAAAATTATTTGGTACATAAATAATAATTTTAATGTTTTGCGTGACCCAAATATGTCGGAAGAGGTAAAAATTTTGAGCCAGTTGCCTGTTTTCGACTTTGACAAAAAATGGTAGGTTTTTTGACTTTAGAATCCTGAGTAGAAGATTATATTGGGCTTTGCATAACGTTACAATAACTGTGTTTTTGCATCAATTAATATTGTATTCCGTTAATCTATTTAATTGTACAAATTCAACTGCCTTAGATCTTGTGAATTAATATACCGTCCACACACTCCACGTCCACTAACTTGGCTACATTTTAGATATAAATTCAGATTTATTACAAATTTACTTATTTACCTTGATCCTGTTTGTCTTAATTTCTAATCTTGCAAAACTTAATCAAATTCTACTAAACCGAATCCTATCAAACTTTGTAACTACATAAATTGATCTGCTGTGAGAAAACCACATTATAGTAGTTTTAACTGGATCACGAGGGGTGGTTGGCATGGATTCAGGAATTAATTAAACCCTTCTCAGTCTAATAAAATATATCAAGCTATTTCTACTATCTGTACATACATATAATAAATCAGTAACTAATCGCTGTGTGTACATGAAAGCTACACAAAACATAATTAATATTGGGGACTCTTATTATCGCAGAATAACCCAAAAATTTATGGCTTTGTACAGGCTAATCCTCGGAATGGCTCAACCTATTTGGGTGCGATTTTCACCAATGTAATGTTAAAATTTTGTGTTGTTTTTTCTTAACAGCTAACCACAACAGGCATCATGGGAAAAAAATTACCACGAAGAATGACGAAACTAACCTTGGAGCAGGATCAGAGATAGAGTGGCCAAGTCCGGGAACCATCAACGAATTCACCATCCCTGATGAGTTTACCGGCGGGTCTGGGAGTGAAGGTGAACAGGACCATGGGAGTGGTGATGAGGTATTGTAGAAGTTATTATTTATGGTTTACTTAATTCAAATTCATGTTGAAAACTGCAGCTAATCGATGATGGAAACAGTTGCGATATAAAAAAATAAGAACTTAATTTTAATCGACTTGTGGACCGATGTCTGTTTCTTAAACAGGAGGAGTTATGCGACTGACGATGTTGTCATTTTATTATTAGTCGATAATGAATTCGATTTTTATTATGTTAAAGTAATAAATTATGAGCGTGTAACCTTTTTTATTATGAAATATTTGATATGGTAATAATAGAAGGTTACTCCGCAGCTGATGTACTGATATTATAAAACAGGACATAATATCATAAAGAAAGAAAGAAAATCCACAAAAATAACTTTCGTCGCGAACACTAATGAGCAGCAAAAGATCGTAGTGATACTCTTTTGTTAAAAGCTTAGCTCATCTATCAACTAAACCCTCATCTAACGATTGTGGGGCCGGAAAAAGCCTAACACAAAAAATACTTTGTCCGAAGCATTAAAACAAAGCTCGCTCTTTGTGTTTCCTTTGTTGCAATTTATCTTTCAATATCTGCGCGAATGATGTTTTTGACGAAATAATGAATAAACGAATTTTACAGTAATAATGTGTCGTAACTGAATAATTAAGAACATTGGGATACAATTATAACAGGACGAATAAATTTAAAATTATAATTCAAAGAAATGTTATTTAAATTAATGTAGATATTGTATTTCGTAAAATATTTAGGGTAAAACCCAGATACTTAATCGCCCCACTTTTGTTTAAAGCTCTGTAATTTTAAAAATATAAATTTTAATGTCGAATTCAGAGTGTATATTACAACATCGGTTATTAATCTTCTATAAAAGCCGGTTTTTTTCATTGTAAATGTTATTAGTTTTGAGTAAATCATGTTTTAGGTACTTGACCTCTCAAAAGAGGGATACTTGCCTACTGTGGCGGATAGTAGGATTTTTCAAATAGAAACAAACTTGTATTAGGTAATCTATGTAATGAGCCTTAACTACTTACTTCAACCTTATAATATGATCTAGTTATTATAAAAGTTAGATAAAAACCTACATTAATTTTAATTTAGACTTTAAAATAGATGACTGGATATAACCCAAAACCCGTGAGGTGTCGTTTAGTGAAAACAAGCAACACTTTTTAGTTACTATTCCTTCTATGGCCATAAAATTAGTTCCAAAAATGTACGTACTTAAAATTATTAAGACACCTACTACAAATTTAAATGTTCTTATATCCCAGTCATTTTTTTACAGATTTCACCGGCCAGAAATCACGGAAAAACCCACAAAAGATCACACAAGAACTAATCAGCATGACAAAGTGACCGCTTCAGATATGTATTCTCCGTTTAATTATAGTAAACAGTGCCTTGTCTTCAATAATGTTTTTAATTTTCCCTCGACGATTCCCTACTGGCGTGTTAAATGAAAAGGTACGCTTTCCAACAATACAATTTACAATTTTAACTTTTTAGTCACTACAAATTGCATGTAAAATACACAGACCAATATTATTAGAGTTGTCTGCGCTAGCTTTGTCGTAAAGAAAAGTTGCCGTTAAGAAAAGAAAAGTTAGCAGCAAGTTTTTTTATTATTATAAAACGCAAACCAATTATTATACGAGTGGTACCCTTTGCTTTCTTGTTCGTAAGGAAAACTTAATAGGATAACTTATAAAGTTATTGCTTCACTACAAACCTACGATCCATCTAATTATAAGCGACACTGTACGTCCCGGTGAATCTAACTTAGTCAATGTTTATTTGCTCATTTTAGTTTTCTTATATCGTGACTGAAAGTAAATAATGATGCGGCTTTTATGTATTAGGTAGGTACTTAATTAGTATTCTGTTTGATTTTAAGTTTCACTTTAGTATTTACACCCATAAATTAAACGACAAATTTAATGTAAATGTAGGGTAAGATAGCCCAATTTTCGAAAGATTTATAACAAAGGTAAAATACTCAAAAACGGTGACATTTTACTAAAATATTTTTTGACATAATACCTATGGTGAGTCGCTCTCCAAGGTTGCTTCAATGTGATAATAATATATTATATGTTATAATAATAATGTTAACGAATTAAGTATTACTTAATATTATTATTATTATTGCCAAAGCAATTAGGTACGGTTCTCTTCACTATAACGAGTTGGATATTGTTCTGTTAACTTATAAATATTATCATAAAAAAGTTAATACTAAATTCAAACTTTTTTCTCTTACCATAAACCCTTAAGTTTCAGGCAAGAATTTGTAGAAAGTTTTATATATTGTTCTATCAAACGCGAATTTCGGAAGCGCATCTTCTATAAATGTACCGAAAGAGCCAACAGCCGCTAAAGTTGCCAGCCTGTGCTCTCTGATGTTGTCCGTCGAGCCTCATTATTTACATATTATTATACATGTATATATCTGTAGGCGTCAACTAAAGGAACTTTGTTATAATCTATGATAACTGCGAAGAGGGAAGTATATCAAATAGAAATTGTAAAAAAAGATGGCTGTTAAAATTTGTGCCTAGCGATACCGCGTAAATATACAAAGTATAATCGAAAGGTATGAATCATATAATAATCATTTAAACCGCTTCGGCGCAAAATGTACAAAACGCAAACCTAGTTCTAAACAACGTAGTAAGTACGTAGTAGGTATGTACAATTAGTCAGTACGTAGTAGGCAACTACGTAATACGCCGGAAATATTGTATAAGATATATTTATATGCTCTACATCTTTATCTCAATGAAAATCTCAGAACACATTATACAATCCTATCATCCTTCAATATTTCCATTTAAGTAGCGGATTAATGATCAGATGGTGGTAAATATGACATGTATAATGGTTACCATCCTAGTTCCGATTTCGATTCCCATCAAGGCAGTTTGAATAATGCGTTTAAGTTTCCATTCTCGGTCTGGGTGTGTGTTATGTGTTGTCCATGGCATCTAGACTCAGAAAATCGTAGTGTAGAGCTATGAGAGCAGAAGAGTAGGAATGTATCACTTCTATTATAAATTAACATTGATTAAAGGGGTAAATTATTCCGCAAATTTGTCAAAGTGCTAAAGATGAATAAGACATTGTTATTCATTATACTAACTGCGGCGGTTCAGTCTCTTTGAGGATTAATTACGGATTTTATCCAAGTTTAATGGTGTTGTGATTATAATTTAACAGGCAGTTTATTATTGATGATCCGTTATGAGTGTATTGATGACTCCGTAGTCTAGTCTACTTCGTACGTGTGAAACGAAGTCTCGGGTTCGATTCCCTGTTGGAACAGATATGACGTATAAAGTGTGTGATGTGTTATAAGTATTGTCCTTGCCAATATATGCCTGTATTGTTACAATAACAGCTGTATACCTGACATGTTACATTACCCCCCCCCCCCCCCGTAAATCAAATTAACTATATTGGACCCACGCTGTTGAAATTTTGCGTAGATACATACCCATATTATATTATCACGCCAAATTTATATACCTACTTGGAATACAAAATGTCTCAAATTAATATAGTAGAACTAAACTTATTGACGTCCACAATGATGATTTTTATTTTTGAAAATCAATGAATAAAGTCCACCTCTAGACGTAGGCACGTGATACCTACATACCATAATTGTCACCAAAAATTAGATAATTGTCGCAAAGAATATTTTTGTATTGTGTTGTATTATATTCTCCACTGATCATCAAAGTCAGCCGCAAAACAAACCCAGTTATGGTTAATCCGGTTATTGAGTAGGGTTGTCAACAATTGTGTATAGTAGATCGAAGCTAATCCGCCCTCCGACAACACACTTATCAATCCAATAAGGCTCGGTTGAATATAGAAACGAATTAGTTACAGCTGATAAACACGATGCGCAATCATGGGAATTATTATCGGATGTCTGTATGAAGGTTTCACAAAATGCCAGTAACACAATATTTTATTTACTAGCTTTTGCCCGCGGCTTCGCCCACGTAGAGTTCGTTTATATCGCGAACTGGGGAAGTGGGGGAGGGGGTACGCCATCTTCCCGAGAAAATTCATCGAAATCATTTATACGGTGCAGATTTTTCATACAAACTTTCATCACATATTTCAAGCCTTTAGGGGTTGATTTAAAAAAAAAGTAGCCTTTGTTGTGACTCTGGGTCTTCAACTATTCATTTCGGATTTCATCCGAATCGGATCGGTGGTTTAGCCGTGAAAACGTCACAGACCGACAGACAGACAGACTTTCGTATTTATAATAATTTAGTATGGATGTACCTATAATAAATAGGTATCTGACATACCTCATCTGACAACTGACATCTTAGAAAATGATTGTTTTAGCCTCCATCTTTACTACCTATTCGATAAGAAGCTTAAATCCAAAAACAATGACGATTGACCATAGAGATAATATGTACTAAAAGTACCTTAATGCGATTGATAATGTTTATAAGCCATTGATAACACTAATGACGTTCAAATTTTGATTGCAGGGATTTCACCCTGCAGTCTACTTCTAGCGAAAAAGGAAATCCATCGTCACAAACGAGTATGGACTTATGCGTAATCCCCAAAAAGCTCCAATACGTATTCTGACAAGCGGATTTTCGTAGAACCCATCCGAGCATCACCCAAAAATGTACACCGAAATCTCAATTGTAGACGAAGCATTCATAGATGTTAGGCTCAGCTTAATATTTCACTGTCGGAATTTATGAAGCATATACATATATTATTTTATAGAAATTGATAAATTAAGACCTATTCCAAGAAATAAGAGCTCCGAATTTAAATTACAATTTTATACAAATATACAATATTATAACCTCAGACCAATTAACTATAGACGGAAGGCCGGGAACAAAATAATGAAGACAGCAAAAAGTCAGCATAGCCTTGTAACTTGAAATACACACGGCGGCACTCACACCAAAACGACTTTTGTGTTCTAAATAATAAAAAATGAATGAAGCATTGTGTTCCAAAAAATAAAGTTTCGATGTGTGCTTTCGGCTGACTTTTGCCGGCTTCACTCTTTTGTTCCCGGCCTTCCGTCTATAGTTTATTGGTCTGAGGTTATAATATTGTGTATTTGTATAAAATTATAACATAAATCCAGAGCTCTCTTATTTCTTGGATTAGGTCTAAATTTATCAATTTCGCTCCGTCTATAGTTTATTGGTCTGAGATTATAACAAGTATGCAAAACTCAAAGATATATGAAGTCTGCCAATCCGTACTTGCCCAGCATGGTGGGCTATCAGAATACATCCGTAGAGATCCCAGCAGTGGAAGAATTAAGAGTTGGATGATACAACAATACAAGTATCGTCAACAATCATTAGGTATATTTATAAAATTATAAATGGAAACAATGATTACAATAAGATATTAGTTTAAAAAGCATTCGCATTAATTTTAGGTAATCCGCATATTGTAATGTAATCATGATTATATATACTATATTACGATTACGAATTGGGCGCGTTCCATTAAGCGACCAGCCCCCGTATTATGAGCTCCTAATTCCAGACAGTTCACATTCACAACGTGTGGGTGACAGGTAATAAGGCGCTGTCTCTGTCACCCACACGTTGTGAACGTGAACTGTCTGGAATTAAGAGTTCATAATAAGGGGGCAGAACGCCCAAAACGACTCTTTCTCTATAGAAAATTTAACGTTGTGCATGTTTTGGTCGCTGGTAGCATGTGCCCATAGGCAAGGAAATTTTACCGCAAAGAATTACCTTTTTTCTAAAAACGCGTGCGGCGTCTTATCTGGGCCTTATGATGTAAATTTTAGTCTTTAAACTACATTTATTAATCGGCAATTGCCATAAAATAACTCTAGCAACGTAAACCAACACCTTACAGTCTATTATTAAATAAACTTATATCTTAATCCCGTTGTCCAGGCGAAATCAGAATAGCGTTACAAAAAAATTCCCCCTTAAAATTCTAACATTAGGGGTCATCCATAAATTACTTCACACGAATTTCATGATTCTTAACCCCCTCTCCATAGTTTTCCCTATCCTTGTCACAGCGGTCACATTTGTCACTTATTTACAGCTATACGTCTAAAAAAATAACATAAAAATATTAAGCTAAAACATTTTACATGTGACATCACGAATTTCACGACCTCTTGCACCCCCCTTGTCACACAATGTCACACTTAGTCGACCCTCTCCCTCTCCGTAGACATGTGACGTAATTTATCGATGGCCCCACAGGCCTGTAATTTTTATTCTACCGTCGTAGTAGGAGCAATGGATGCAACGTTGGTTGTAGACGTTCGAGAGCTAGAACTACTAGGTCTAGCTGTAGTGGTTGTAGTGGTTGACGTGGTTGTAGTGGTTGTAGTGCTGGAGATACATGAAGGGTCTAGGCCTTTGCAGATGAAGCACAACAATATCTGGAATATATGAGAAGTCACTCAATTAAACCTGACCAAATTAATGATTCGGATCACAAACACATCCTACGGTTGGTCACGATAGTAGGGTCTGGGAGACCAGATCCAACGCAAATGGGTTTGCCTGTACAGTCGTGGCGGCCTCTTGGAAATATTTCCATGCTCAATTTGTACGGTAAATCATAATAATAATAGATAATATTATATAGAACAACGTAAAATAGCGTCGGAATTAACATAAACTGATGACCCAGTCCAGTCTATAGTGATCTTGCCTACGAGAGATCCCGGGTTCAATTCTGGGCACAGAATTGAATGTGACAGGTAAATGTTTGTTTTCGGTCATAAGTATTAGCGATAATGTCCTTTGTGTCATTCATGTAATCTGTGATACTTGGGGTCATAATGTTAGGGTTATGTTTTTTAATGACACAAGGATTCCTTATGTTGATAAGTTATAATATTATTTTCAAATTTTTAAGAACTTTTCCTCCGTTATAGACTAACCAAATCGTTGTACATATAACAGAAGACATTTATTGCACCAACTTTTACATGCCCAAATTAATGTAGGTATGTGCCTTTTCTACATTAGAAAAACGGGCCACGGCCTACAAGTAAGGCACGTACTGAAGTCGTAAATGAGCGACGGAATTACTTGAAAAGTAATGGCTTGCTACATTCTTCCTGTGGTAAGTTGGTTTCCAATGGAAAAGTAGATTAGATAAAGGTAAGTTGCTACGTTCCACGGTACGCACAAATTGGCGGCGCGTTCAGAATTGAATTGAAGTTTAATTTGGATCTGCCTACGTTACATCAATTCGACTCCGATTTAAATGACAGAAGTTTGAATGTCACCTTTATTTCGCACTAGTTCTTACCCGCGGCTTCGCCTGGATAGTCAAAGAAACTTTCATGCACAGATTCAGAAAGAAGGCAGTTAAATGTGTGGATGGTACGTAATATGTGCATTCTATTGAATGTTCACATGGGAATGACACCTTTTACCGCGGTAAAAAGTACCCTATATAATATGTAACTCTCCAACCTCCAAACTTTGTACCTTCATAAATAAAATAAAAATTAAGAACATACATAGGTACAAAAACATAGGTACAAACTGTGGGTACAAAAGCATAGGAACATACATAGTTATAAAAATTATACGTACTTGACTTCTCAGGGGGCTTGTTGTATTAGTACCGCAAACTTTTTCAACGAAATGCAATGCGCTTTTGGCTTCTGAAACTGAAAAAGAAATACTTAATGTTTATTGACAAAAAAGACATTATCGACAGGTAACAAATGCGAACATTTTCAATGCGATCGAAGTTCTTCACATACGTGTTAGTTATCTCTTTAACTCAAAAAATACCAAAAGTGTATTACGATAATTTAAATTATCAAAATCGGTTAAACCTAATTACAGACCAGCAATTACCGATCAAGTTGAGAACCACCTCCTTTTCTTGGCGAGATGCCGTATTCAACTAAAGTCTCTACTAGGTTAAGGCATGGGATAAGCTAAGCTAAGCTACAAAACCCACTAATGGCCCACTACTGAGCACGGGTCTCTCCTCATTACTGAGGAGGCCTAGAGCATACTCCACCACGCTGCTCCAATGCGGGTTGGTGGAGTAAGGCATGGGGTACTTACATAATTTTGAAGTAGATTAAAAAATAACAGCAAATCAAAAAAAATATATTTAAATATCATTATCGTTAACACTTAACAACCTACTCAGTAACGGGTAGGTGGTGCCTTCAGCATTGCTGTCATTGTTCATGGGCAATAGGGCCCATTTCGTTCGTCGACTATTTATTTACAACTAAGTAAAGCAAGTAATAACTAATTTCTAATTTTATTAAATTTAAGCTCGGTGCTAGGTTCGAACCCAGATCATCAGTGCGATTACCTAATGTATTGTACACATACCTAAATACTCCATTCAAGGAAAAAGAAAATATAAGCCCAATTTTCTTCAATTCAAGACGGGATTTGAGCCTTTTTATGTGTCGGTCACAGCAAATTATCATAGGCGGCAGCGAAAGACGCTGCGCGTTCATTTTGCTGCCTTATTTTCAGAAAAAACTTAGAAAAAACATAAAGAATTCTTTACAAAGGCCAATATACAAACCTCCAGCTGGCTTGCAAATGCAGTGCTCGGAGTAAATCATGAAAATAGTGAAAATAAGAAGACCTCTGACAAAGGATGCCATCTTGGAAGCACACGCGAACGGATTGGCGAGAACTCGACAGATTTCCCGTCATAAGTCACGGCTTGCGCTAAATTGCGAAACAAAACGTGGTTCGAATATGGATGTGACTTATAAATAGGTTCACGCTGCCCGATATAATTTTATAAGTTATCGAATTCCTTTTTAAGTCGTTATTTCTGGAATACTTACTTGCTTTGGATGTATCCGGCGCGTGACGGAAGTTGCTGTTGTGGCAAAAATATTAAAATAGGTTAAGGATAGAAAATTACTTCAGTAATGTTGGTCATAATATTTCTTGTAGAAATGAGTAGGTACTAAAAGAAGAAAATAAAATATAAGAAACCTGATTTTCAACAAAATGCGATACCTACTATCACATTTCGAAACGTTTGTAAAATAACACATTTGACAAAAATTAAGATAGTATCCATTTTTTTCTTAATTTATTTGGTTTCAAATGTGAAATTCTACACCTAATGAAACTTGCAATTCAAAAAATATTCATTTTCAATGATTGATTTGTTTTAATATTGTTAATCTCATTAAATTCTACTTTCCGTACACAAATTCACTATAGCTAAACTTACATTTTTAAAAAACAAGAAGTTTTAACTGAGCCTAAAAATGTTAAAGAATTATTTTAATTTCTCCAGGATGTTGACCTCGACATCACTTGGAAATTGTATATCTACATAATAATTTAAAGCAAAAAAAAAATTCAAACTCGGTTCTGCAGGCGTCTTTTAGTAATCGAAGAAAATGTTTAAAAATATTCCGACTAATTGAGAACCGTCGTCTTTTTTAATGTCTTTAAAATACTAATTTAAAAGCTTCGAACCCAGCATGCTACTCGTAGGCTAGCGATTGCGCGGATTGCGCCACACGGACACACGAGTCGTCATAAATTATTTAATCTTCGATTATCAAGTCTTAAAGACTGGTCTAAAATTATTATTAAACCTATAATAAGGACACGACAGCATCGAAACACGGACACGCTAATTACATTTTGTCGTTAGCGGTTAACCAACTTTGTGGTCGCAACTAAAACTGTCGAACTTTATCGATCATTTTAGTGGCGACTGAGTAATATTTGTTCGTAGGTTTGACTGTAAGTCTTATTCCATGTATAATTGTAAGTATCCGTCTGCATTTATAAAGTTTAATATCCGCGATTATATTATTAGGAGTCTAAAATCATAAATATTTATAGTAATTTAATCATATTCTCAATCTCGCTTTATAAAAATCTTTAAAAAATATCCATATGTTTATTTAAAACCAACGTACCTACCTGGTCAAAATAAACCAAACACGAGAATTTTAGTATATCCTTAAAATAATATCTAACTTATTTTCATACATTCGTTATCTAAAGGTTGGTTCACATACAAGCGAATGAATTGTTAGCTAGTCAAGCTGGTTTCACGAAAAATAAATAATAATGAAATAAATAGAGAGCAAATAATTTCGTCGCTCTGACTCTATTCGCGGGGATTTTAAGCAATATTCCGGGAAAGTTCTGAGTACCTAATCAATTAATTTATTACACCATCTAACTGGTCTAATCATTCTAGTCCCTGAATCGAGTCTTGTTATTTGTTAGTTACTGTCCTCATGGACGGCAGCGGAGCGGAGGGGTGGTGCTAAATGATGCTTAAATATTTAAAAATAAAAACTCACTAAACTGTAACATCCGCGGTTCTCAATTAGACTGTAGATAATTTTTTTGTACATATTTACAGTACTTTGGTAACCTTTACTGGATGAACAGATTTTGATGATTATTCTTTTTATATTCGAGAGCTGGTGCTAGTCATGTAGTCTGCTTTAAATATAAGCGACATCTGACGTGTTATTTTTGTGTTATCCTACTTCCTACTATCATACTTCCTACTAATATTATAAATGCTAAAGTTTGTAAGGATGTGAGTGAGTGCGTGTGTTTGTTACTCTTTCACGCAAAAAGTACTTAACGAATTTTCATGAAACTTTGCAGTACCTAATATAGCTTAGATATCGGAATAATATAATTTGTTAAAATTTATAGAGATTTTTGAAGGGAATGGATCCCCGAAGCGAAGCGAGGGCGGGTCTACTAGTAATATATTGTGACAACCCTGGTGTATGTACCTACTTCGCTAAACCGGAAGCAATAAGGGCCATAAACATGTCAAGAGAACAATGGAACAATAGAGCGCGGCCGTCTCGACAGTACGCGCACGACGCTTCGACCTTACGGCAATAGTCATAAGGTCGAAAGTCGATTGCAAGGAACATACTCGAACCTTATTCCATTCTAGAACGGCATGAATGGTGGATGAGTGGTATAAAAGGGGCCCTCGGTCGACTGCGTGGCATTCTAGTTTCGGAAGCGAAACCGGGAAGAACAAGCTGTGAACAAGTGGTTGTCTTTAGGAGAAGCTTCAGGCCAGTGGAGATCCTTAGGTGCGATTCCCCGAATTCTTCGTGGTTGGTGCGGACGCTCGATATTAGTTTGCACGAAACTGGGTACTTTAGACCGATTAGACTAGCGTTATTTTTGGATATTTTGCGGAGTAGTTGCGCACTCGACGGCAATGATTACTCGACTACGACACAGTGTGTCGTATGACACAGTGTGTCGTACGACACAGTGTGGAAGTGAATCAAGTTTTTACCCTACAGAAAAAATGTATCCGCATATTATTTAATATTAAGGACCGAGACAGCTGTAAACCACATTTTGTCAAAAATAACATGCTAACATTAACCGCATTATATATATTAGAAGCATGTACATTTATAAAGCATTATCCACAATATTTTAAAACAAGATCTGACATAGTAGAACGTTATAAAAGCCGTAATAATAATAAAAATAAATTAATAATACCACAGTGCAAACTAAAAATGTGTAGTTCCGGGCCAAATTTTATGTGCGTAAAAATATATAATAAATTACCAGTTGACATAAGATCAATAAATAATGACAAGGAATTCTCTGCAACTCTCAAAAACTTCTTGATAAAAAAATGTTATTATAATTTAAATGAATTTTTTGACAATTAAGATAATCAGAATTAATAAAACAAAGATATTTAGATATACGTGACAATAAATTATTGATTCTACAATAAATCGGTTCGCTCCCGCTATCATTGCTACACCCTAACGTCAGGGTTATATGTGACACTAATATGTATATAATATAAATGTAACATCTAAATTTGTACCACATATATTGCAATAAATACTGAATACTGAATACTGAATACTGACTACTTTTGCCGAGTTTGTTGGCGAACAGCACCCTCTCTGGGCAGTCGGAGCAAGAAAACAGTCCAACTTATAGATAATTAATACAGATTAAATAAAGATTTACTTTATGGATGGTGCATTCTGAATATGATTAAGAATAGTACGGAACACAAGCGATACCTACGAGCGATACCTGCGAGAAATGAAGTGATTTTTACGGGCGAAACAGAGATCGACGAGTACGTGAATAGTGTTTTGGTGTGTACATAGTGTAATTGTGTATCGACGATTACAATAAAGTATTTGTGGTACATTCTCGAACCTATTACTCCTGACACGTAACAATATAAACACAAGAATGCTTTGTATATAATTAACTTCGATTATGTCAAGGATAAATGCTCATCTACTAGCTGTCGATGTTAAAATCGTTTTTCTTTGTAAAATTTATATTTTAAACATTTAACGGTTAATAATAAACGTTGTTCCAGTTTTAGTTCTAAGTTCGTTTGGTCTGGACCAACCTTAAAACGTCTGTCTTTTACGATGCGGTTGTTGATAAGTAAAGTAAGCCACCCATTTATTTGAGATCTACTCGCTACGTGTCGTCATCCAAAGCACGTGAAGTGCTTAGCAAGAACGAGGTTTACTACTACTGATACGAAGAAAATTTTTAATACAGTAAATAAGAACACGTGTACTACCTTAGCAATACTTACTGATACCAATTATGTTATAAAGTTATTAGAAGAAAGAAAATAAAAATACACATATTTTTGTAATAATAAATTTTGTAATAAAAAAACTTAAGTATTTTTTATAGAAGACTTTTCTCACTCAGACATGTTTTAGGCTAAGCGGAAGTAGAGGTGTGTGTGACTTTAAAATATATATTCAGTGGTCGTCTCAGTGTGGGACTAGAATGATTGATGGTGTTAGAATATTAGTTGGTTAGTTTGTTCGTATGAATGAGGACAGGGACAGGGACTGTTAGTGATAGCTAGTCATGTTAGTAATAGTCCAGTTTATAATTATGACTTATACCCGCTGCTTATACCTAATTTAAATTCTGTCATAAAATTACTTTCAGTCATAAAAAGTTTTTACTGTGCAAATCATGTTAGCTTATTTATGTGCTTACGTACGTAGTAAATTCACATTAGTTATTTATGTACCTATAGCACTTCTCCTTTTTCTATCTCTCTTTGTTGCTACCGTCTCTTCGTTCTCCCACTGCCCTAAGGTTGACTGGTAGAGAATGCTTTTAGTATTAAGTCTGCCTTTTGTTCCATTACTTTTGTAAGGTTCAATAAAAAATAAATAAATAAAAAATAAATAAATATCAGCAACAGGTATCTGGTCCGATTCTATTTATTATTTAAAAAGATTTGAATCAATCATAACTTTATTCATTACCTTGAAACTGAAAATAAAATTAAAAAAGTTTAAATCTGTCCCATTTGTTACTTCCATATATTCTTTTGTCTTAACCGTTCCAAGAAGTTTAAACCAAAGTTCTTTATATTCTGGTCACGTTTAGTTTTAAAGTTGTAACATGTTTGTTTCACAACAACAGCTGTAAAAAATCGATTTAACATTTCACAATCAACCAATAACTGCTTTTCCGGAGTTTTTTTTTGCAAAAAGATGTAACAACCGGCCTAGAATATTAACCTTCGGTAAAAATAAATGGAAAAGTAAAAATAAAACTAAACCTGTGTACTCGTATCATGGATTCAAATAAGGAAAGTTCATTATCTACAAATTTAAAGTGAATTTATTTCTAGTTGTTAAAAAAACCCTTTCATACTGAACACGCGGGCACGGTGGCGGGCGCGGGCACGGTGGCGGGCGCGGGCGCGGTAGACTTGGCGAACTCGTGTTCACATTGACCGCCAGGCGTTTGCGCGAGAGTTCAGGAGGCCTACTACGAAAAACGAACGTTGACTTACGTTACGTCGACGTTCGTACTTTGAATTTTGTAGCACAATAGTAGTGATTTTGTGTTCGTTTTTCGTAGTAAGCCTCCAGCAAAATATATTGCCGCGAGCGCGCCGCTCGCGTCGTCGCTAGCTTGCCCGCTACTTAGACCGCACGTGCGATTCCTGTGTGAACACTTGGATATTACGCCATAATATGTTTGATATTTCGTCACCACGCCCGCGAGTCAGTAGGTATGAATGAGCACATACGAGCTATTGCCCTGTATACCTACGAACTGACATGAAGACTATCTTTAATTTGCAGTAGTTAGTATGGATGTTCAGTAATATAAATTAAGATATTTTCGGTTTATAAATTCAAAATTACTAGAAGGAAAACTTAATGATGAAGTATACATTAACACCTCTTTATTAAACACTTTTTTATCGATAAAAATTTAATACATTTAATAGAAGGAAATAAACAATAAAAAACAACGACGAAAAAAGCACGTGAAGTTGGAATACTAAAAAGAACTCTCAACTGTAAAATAGGTACAGTAAGCTGATTTTATCAAATGTACTTACCTTAATTTTAGTATCAAATCGCGATGTTACTTTATTTCCTTGTTTTTCGCTGAAAGTCGCTTTAAATGAGTAAAATGAGTCCCAATTTAGCAAGTTTATTCAGCGAATTTTCTGAAAGCATGAACTTTGTAGTTAAACAGCACGTATTTGCATAAGTTGAACTCTGTACTTGATGCAGAATAACAAGTGGGTACATTTAAATAATCTGAATTCTTAGAGATTCCTAGATAGGAACTTTAGTACATAGTATCTCAATGGATAGGAAGCGTGAAAAGGAAATGTTTATTAATGAAGGTTGGTTACTGCAACAGTATACAATATTCTCCAGGACTCTTGTTTGTGGTTTTCTTTTCTTACAATTTATTATTTCAGCTTATTCTGAACAAGGGCAATGATACCATTATTAAAAGCTGGTTGCTGATATGTTACAAATGTTGCAAACACATTTTGAAGGAAGAAATTTGAAGGAAATAGAGAATCTAAAAGGAAGGTCCGGTGGTGCTTATATATGATACACTTGTGATTTAAGTAAGGGGTTTAAGCATTGATCACCAATAAAAAATAGATTAACAATTAGGTTCTGAAAAGCCCTGTTCATTCATCTCACTTTGACATTTGGGTGGACTTTTGATGTAGTCGCATTCGAAAGCTCCGAGCGCAAATAGATATTAAAGATGCAAAAATCACGTTAAAATAGAATATAATTTCATTTATTTACGATAAGTATTGTCATTGTAAAAACATTTCATTTTATAAAAGTCGTAATAAACAACAGCACTAGAAATTCCTAGTCTTTCCTCTCTTTCACATACCTACTTTAAGACCACCATTAACATTCACAACATGAAATGTGATGTTGTACGGACAGAGAAAAAGAATGCTCTAGTTCTATAGCAGTGCCAAAAGATATATAAGCATAAAGCATATAGCATCGCATAAAGAATATAGATGACAAGCGATAGATATTCAAGCCAAAGAAAATGACGAAACTTGAAATTGCAAAATTTTTGGCTTCTGCCTTATTCTTTTAAAAGTACACATAGTATGAAATTGTTGCCAAGTCTGAAGACAGCAATAACATTGAGGTTAACATTACATAGGTATCTATTATATATCTAGTACAATTATTAAAATTTAGAACAATATTTGTATAGATATAGAAAAATGTTAAGAATCTAAAATATGTTTTGGTCGGCAAGGGCAGGGGGTGGGCGTAGTGCAGCTACCTACCTTGGACTTCAGACGATGTGTACAGACCTTTGGTCGTGGACTTGGTAAGTGTAAATAAATTTAACTGAGAGCAGAGGTAATAATTGGGGAGTGGAAGTGAAAATTTAATATTCTTTTCATATAAATTACCCCTGCGTCATTTTTGTTTCGTAATTATAATTATGATGACCACTCACCATCAACTCTTATATTCGTTTGTTAACTAGTTACACAATAATAGAGATAAAATAGATGACGTAAGTAAATACTATAATTTTTAAGCAAACAAATGAAAAATATGAAATGATGCTTCATTGTTATAAGAAAGACAAAGACTGCGCTGCAGTTGGCATTAAGGCGACTTTTCAAGAGTTTGTTTGGACGATGTTACTACAATGTTGTACGATCTACAATCCACAATAGTGGAAAAAGAAAGATTATTTAGCTCTAGATTCATGTAAAAAAGTTATAACTACTCTAGAACTTGCAAATTGCAAATTGTGGAAGGAGCTTCCTTCTGAGGTATTCCCGGAGCGTTTATGAAATTGGGTTGTTTAAAAAGGATGTAAAAAGTGTTCTCATTCAGAACCGGCGCGGCGTTGCACTGGTGACTCCCCAGTCGTCCACGTCGTGTCCACGGGCGATGATGACCACTTATCATCAGGTGGCTCGTCTGCTTTTACGTCCGCTCTTCAGATTGTAAAAAAACTAATGAGGGTGAAATTTAGAGCAGATACTAAACTTTAACAAACTTTACTTTGTCGTTGTCAGTGCGTATCCGTATAGTGTGAATTAACAAAGATGGTGCTTGTCGTGTGGACATTTGAATTTTGCACTAAGAATACCTACCGACGTTTCTCAAACAATAATTTTAAGTTTAGTAAAGCTTGAACAAAGTCAAAGTACTATCTATTCAGCGTAAATGACGTGACTACATAATATATGATTAAAATTCCTTGTGAGGTCTCTGGGTTCTATACAATCCAGATTTAAAAATGACGACGCTCGTTCACGGTAGATTTTTCGCTTGGTTAGCTTAAAAAAGTGAAAATAAATAGCACCTACGACAAAAGCAAAGGCAAGCCTTTCAAAGATATTATGTTAATGACGATGTCCACATAATATTTGTCGCAAAATTATGCACAGAAAATAATATTCTTGTCGAAGAATATTCTCGAATAATATTAAGGACCTCTCTAAAATTATAATATTCATTCCTCGAATGCTTACAAGTTTGAACACGGTGTAAACTGGCGTAGGCGTGAGAATCTAAGATCTTGTCAAATTTTCCAAGAATCCAATTTAAATTTCGTCATGCAATCGTATACATAGCTGTCGACTCCACTATAACATAGTGTTTGTTTCCATAATCGGATTTTTGTCCAGTTGTCCAATACTAACATTATAAACGCGAAAGAGTGTTTACATTCTTACACATTAAAGGTCACAGCTCATTAGAGTCACTTTGCACACGACCACAAAATGCACTGTACCGTTGAACTGCATTTATAGTCGAGTCACCTCTGGTCGTCTGGTGTTGTAAAATTGTGTGACTATGACAACTTTTCAACTAAAAAGTAATTTCATAGGTCGATATTTTTAATTTTATGTAGGTGTAAATAAGCGCCTGATCATAAGGACAGAGCTGCGTCGCCTACGCCCTTGCTAATTTAATGACGCAGGCGTTCGTGCTTGTGACGTCAGGGAACCCGTGATATCGGTGGAGTGGTCACTTCTAATTTATTACGCTTCAATTATATTATGAGTAAGTACGATCAATGCGCCATTCATTGAATCTAAAAAAAATATTAACGTCTAAATTATTTGATGGCACGTCTACGACATCATTAAACATTTCTTTGGAAAAAATTGCACGTTGATACATTATTCGAATACCACGGCTGAGAACTTGTATTGTAACCCAAACTTAAACTTGCAAACTTTGCTACGCTGTAGAACGATGGATTTATAATGTATTTTTAAATGACTTCAAAAAAGAAGGAGGTTCTCAATTCGACCGTGTGACGTGTTTTTTTTAATGTTTGTTCAGCGATTTTTTCGTCATTTATGAGCCGATTTTGATTTTTTTTAATGTTAGAAAGTAGATATTCTCAGAATGGTCCGCTGATAAGGACGTCAGGATCTGATGATAGCATGCCAGAGAAATCGAGGGTAACTTTCGAAAATTGTAGGGGCGACTAGTGTGTTTGTTAATGTTTTCATTAATATGTTAAAGCACTACAATTTATTGAAGGTATGGAGTCGATCTGATGAAGCCAAAAGACAGTCGAGAGAACTCCTCAACGATTAACAGCAGTTTGCTTGTGCTTGGGATGAGAACTTTATACCTAGATGGTTGAATCACAGAATTTAATTTAATACTAATCCTATTGTGTAATATAATTCAATTGTTAATTTATTTAGATAGCAATTAATATTGTAAACAATTTGCATGCCTCTATAGACGGCAAATGTGGGCGACACTATTCAATATGAATTAAGACCACTTTGTAACCGCATTTATGCAAATAAATTATAAATTATAAAAAACACTATTAATCCAACCGGAAGAATAGAGCGCCATCTGGCGAATCGTTTTTGTGTTATCTCTGCTTGTCGATGTTGAAGTCGGTTATTTTTTTTTTTGTAAAAATCAATCATGTTGAAGAAAGAAAAGTGATATTCTTCAGTTTATTCATTAATTAGGATGCAAAAGTAGCTAAAGTCACATCCAATTTCATTGTAAAATACCTAGAGAAATAATAATAATAATAAGAATAAAATCTAATAACGGCAGTAAAGCACATTTAAATACAATAAAAATACAAATAAACCGACTATTATTGAGTAGTAACTTGAAACCATAATAAAACTTCATCCATACATTTCGGTTAGGTATCTTTTAAAATAAGTATTGCTTCTTTTTCTTCGCAATAACATGAACTTATACCACAGCTTAGACAACTTTGTCAGAAAACTTTCTATCCATCGGTTGTTTCCAGATGAGTAAACTAACCTCAGATGAAGTTGGAAACTTTTACAATAATTTGCGAAGTATATTAATTTATGAAACTTATTTTTTTTTCTTTTAAGTTTTCATGTACCTACTATAAAAAATGTTATGCATACAATTTATATTTGCATTCGAATAAAACTTTTTAATTCACCTAAAAGAAGGAGGTAATACGTTTTAGGGTTGAGTATATGCCGTAACGTAATAGTAATTATGCTCATATTTATGTAGGTAGGTACTTAAAGTAGGTAAGAATTAAAATGAACGAATGTTGATTTTGGAAGTAGATACAAAAAATATACCTAATTGAAAAAATTGTTAGTGGAGTACCTTTCTTTTATACACAAAGATACATCGTTTGAAATAAAAATTATGAATGAAATGTAGAGATGATCAAATAATAATCATTTATATCAAATATTATTACATATTAAAGTGTAAATTAAAATCTGCGTAGCTATAGTTTGTTACGAAATCATCTTACGCTTTCGCTTATAATTAATTTTACATTTCAAACATTTACCATCTATAGATTCTATAGCGTCAAACCATTCTCACATTAGGTATTACGTAGGAACCTAATCGGATTTTCAAGTTTCAAACTCATATCTTCTTAATATTTCATACACTAATCTTATAAAATGTTACCTATTGAAGGATAGGTAATATAAAGTCAGCGAAGAGGGAGAGGCAAGAAACTCACCTTTAACTTTTTCAATAAAAGCCCCTTTGTGCCTTTGGCACCGTTAGGGTATTACGTAAACGCCTTTTTATTATTTTTCGTAAATACGAGTTAGGTCTGCTTCGTTAAGTCAATCTTTTAACGATACGTTTACCTAACCTACGTATAAAGTATAAACATCGATTTCGGGTATATCTATTCCATTACATTCGATCCATTAGCTTCAGACGACATGAATTCATGTTAGGCGCCAAATGTAATTTCCGGGCGCTCTGAAGTCAAAGGGATTTGTACCTATTTATTTTTTATTATGAATAGGTATAATATAGAAAATGAGCATGCAGTAAAGTAAGTACCATATTCTTCCGCTACCGCCCATAGTAACTATGACTGACACAGATAAAATAAAGACCCAAATCGGGACTAGGACAAGTCCAGTTAGATTTGCCTTTTACTTGTTTGTTTCATGTTTCAAATAGTAGGTACCTATCTATTTAAATGTACGACAATTAAGTACATGCAAGCATGTATTTCCGACACAAGCAATTTGTCGTTCAAGCATGTAGTCATGGAGCCAACCAGTTGGCTGAGAGTCGTCTAAGCGTCCTGTTGAACGATGTATTCAACTTGCATAATCCATGTTTAACCATTTGTTTGGATGACGTTGTCCAATCAAATACCCAGGCGCCTGATTGAATGGCTTATTCACTTAGTTGCCTGCGACATAGATCCTGCTGCGCAGATACAAGAGTCGTACTTAGATGCAAGACGGATTTCTATTATGAAGGTAAGAGCGTGTATGATCTGTTCGCGGTAGAACACCCAGCTCTGACAAAAACATTTTTTTCGGACATCAAAGTGTTTTTTCTTTTACTTTAGAAGACAATATTTATTTCGTTTTACACCTCGTTCTACAATTTAGCGTAAAAAAGTATCCCATATTTATTGTGTTACAAAGGGACCTTTTCATAGCTTGACCGCATATCCTTATAATACTTCAAGCCGGAATTTATATTGTACCTACCATTTTACCTCGCATACACTGATCACAAAGCGACATAAAATATCGTTCAGACAACAAGCTGGCGAGTTTATTGTAAGGATTTTCAGTCACGATTACTCTCAAAACCTTTGAAATGTTCGCAGTGAAGATTTATATTTTTAAATGTTTTATTCAAAGGAAGCATTATCATCACTCTCTTTTATATTGTATTCAAAAACATAACTTTCTTCTCAACAAAACGCAAAACGTACCTTCGCCGTTTTCCACTAAACCAAAGGTCGACTGGTATGGTAGAGAATGCTTTTAGCATTAGTTCCACCTCTTGTACTTGTACCACTTGGTTTAGATAATAAAGTGCAAATGAATAAATAAAAACTGACAGGCAACACACAACCCGAACCAGTAGTCCTAAAAGTTTGAAACTTTGTAAAAATGTTCTTTACATAGCGTGAGGAACGTTAGGCAAGACATGAGATCTGATGAAAGCTCTTTACAGGGGCAGGGATTATATTTGTATCAGTATCTAATAGGCGGTGATAGCCCAACGTTTAAGGGCGCTTTCAGTTTATGTGTTTCGTGTCGTAGAGCTGCTGTGCCGGCACACGGACGGTGGTTTGTTTTCATATAAAGGCAGCAGTGCGGTCGTCGTACGTTCACAGCACTGACCCCGCACTGCTGCCGCACCGTGCACTTTGTATGAAAATAAACGACCGTCCGAATGCCGTTCGATAAACGTACTAATTTCGCACTGCAGCCGTCCGACACGAAACGCGTAAATTGAAAGCGCCTTAAGAACTCAGCCTCGTAATCGGAGGGTCCGAGTTCGAATCTTAGGGCATGCACTTCTGACTTTTTGGAGTTACGTGCGTGTTAAGCATTTAAACGTCACTCGCTATATGGGTGAAGGAAAACATTGTGAGGAAATTCTGCATGACGGAGAGTTCGCAAAACTCAAAGGTGTGTGAAGTCGGCCAATCTGTACTTGGTCAGCGTTGTGGATTCTGGCCTTAACCTTCTTATTCTGACATGATAACCGTGCTCAATAGTGGGTCATGATGAGTTGAGATGATGTATATATAAAAATACATAATTTATGCATGCAAGGGCACCACCTAGAATAATACTACGTACTCAAGTGTTTATCAATGTCAATTATTTTATACATTTCCTTTGATACGTCTCCAGCTTTGTATGTATGTCACAGTCGGTTCCGGAAGACTGAACTTTGCAATGCAATTACATAAATAATAGTGTTTAGAAGTTAATTTTAGCAACCTATATCTTGCCTTAGCGTAACTATGAATGATATTTTTTTTCGCTTCGGCGCAAAATGTACAATTCGCAAAATGTACACAATGCGCAAAATGTAAGTACAAATCGCAAAATGTGCAAAAAAGCCCACGTTCACAACGATCAGGTATAAAAAGAAAGTTCACTTGGAAAGATATAGGTTGATAAAATAATACTTATTGTCTGTAGACACCATATCGACGCCTTATAGTGAAAACCTCGTAAGCGTAAAACAAGTAACTTTACAAGAGGACGAAAAAACTGCGTGTTGCAAAATTTTTGTATGGGATTGTTTATGTTATTTTATTAATTTATGTGACAATTTCATCTGCGTTTATATCCAGAAGTGTTATATTCTGTAACATTGATCGAAATGCATAGAATGCTACTTAGGAGGTATTCGTACTTACTACAAAGACTCGTGTTCATACCGAACTGTCAATTGCGTTTACGAGGTTCTCAATTACTCTTATAGTTGGGGCTATACCTAAGTGTCAAATGGACAAATTAGTTAGATAAGGGTGTACGTTCCGAGGTTTTCTTCCTGTTAACGCAATAAAAAAATTGAGCAAAAATGCAGTTCCGAGGTTTTCACTATAAGGCGACGATATCTCAAGTTGAAATATTATATCGTGGATTACGCATACAGTACAATTTAAGAACATTTTATTTTAGAAACAGTATCATAGTTCCAAAAATATCACTATTGTTACTATACATTATTAAAAAAAATAAAAAGATAGGTATGATATAACAACTGTTAGACGGAATATCGTAATAGCCGATAATGCGCAACACTATGGTTATACCGAGATGGGGACATCACTAGCTAGAGGTGACAGCTAGACTTGCCGCGCTTGGGTCAATCAGAAAGTTGTGTAAAGAAAAAAGCCATTATTATAAATACAATATAAATAGTGGCTATTACTACTTAGACTTGTTCTGTGTCCATCATAATTGTCATGGGCGGCAGCGGAAGGCTGATGCTGCATGCTCGTTTGCTACCTTAGTTCTATAAATAAACCGTAGAGGTGGTAAAATTCGCAAATTGCGCGTTTCGCAACACATTTCACTAATAATACAGTAATAATTTATTAACCTTCAAATTCCCGGTCATTCCTAGTGATTTACGAGTTTGCTAACTTCTAATAAGACATGAAAGGGTTGCGGTTATAACAACCTCTTACGTGACCTCTGAAGCAATTTCACGTCAAATCGGTTCCAACTTCCAGCGTGAACTAGCAACATAAAGCAAGGAAATTACCTTTTGCGGCCATTCAGGTACGAGTAAGGTAAAAATATTAGATAGATAATATTCTTTGATTTAAGGAATCCTATCTTACCTTTCACCTATATGTTCCCAGATTTCACAAAAGTAGATGTGAGGGATAAAGAATTTGAAAAGAATTGTTTCATGTTTAAGATAATGTACCTACTCGTGTCATACTGTATGTAGGTAAGTACATCTATTATTACCTTTCGGGCCCATAGCACCACCGGCTTGCACCACCGGTAGTGTAATGGGTACTTTTTTATACCCATGGCACTACCAAGGTGATGTGCTGCCGGGTTACCCTTGTTTCGTATAACAACTTTTGATATAATTTTAATAAATCGAACAACGTTTAAGATAATAATCAGTTTGTATAATATCGTTTGATATATATTTACGAAAATTGCGCGGACGGAGGAGTATGAAAGGCACACTTAGGCTAGTTTTTAAGTAGGAGAAGTAAGTACAGAACGCTAATAGGTATTTTACTTAGTTCTCTATTCACACTGCTTTTTAACTTTCTTTTCAACATTTTCTATTAAAATTTGTGAATAAAATATCGTTATAAACTCAAAACTTTTACGTTAATATTAGGTATTAACGTTGTTATTGATCTCTCCAGCCATTATATAATATTTAATTAAACATTAAATTAGTAAAATGTTAAATCTGAAAAACCACTTTTCGAAGCAGAGTTAAAATTATTTTTGTTAATAAATTTTTCCTTTCAAAATTGTCTCATAATTTAAAGAACGGTTTTGTTTTATTTTATTTTATTCATTCTTTAGAACTCATTAAATCTGAAACTTAGATAATTTTGATATAAATAAGCTTTTTATTACCCCTTTCGGGCCCATAGCACCACCAACTTGCACCACGGGTAGTGTTTACATAATCCAGTGTCTTGGGTCGATCCTGCGATGCGCCCGCAATCGATATATGAGTAGGTAGGTGACCACTAGTGGCAAAATTTCTTGAGCGCTACCCATCGATAGATAGCAGTCGCCATGTCGCATGTCGGCGGCCTTTGGGCCGCATTAATAATTCCGACGCTGAGTTGGCCACTAACCCCTCCACCAGCCCTCACTGGAGCAGCGTGGTGGAGTACCTATGCTCTAGGCCTCCTCAATAATGACACGCCTCAGTTGCAGCCACATTTTTACTCGTATTCTGGCGTATTATAAGATTACTCTGTACATTGCAATGTATCTAGTTGTTTTGTTATTAAACAAGACTATGTTCCGACAGTAGTTAATCTTGAACCTTCCCCGAAGCGAGAGGTCCCTTGTCGATTCTCGAGCGAGGCAGACGAGGTGTCAGATAAACGTTTCACCTCGCGTTAGGGATATTTATGTGTCTATACCACTTTTCAGACAAATAACCCTCGTTACTGATGTGTGTGTGTGTGATGTTATTGTTTAGATCCCTTACCTTACCTACCATGTTCATATGTTAGGTAGTAAACAAAGTTCTCCGCCGTGTCTGTCTGTCTATAGGTAGGTAAGGCTTTCTCTACTAAACTACTAGGCGGAATTTAATGAAATTTGGTAGGTAAGTACAAAAAATAGATTTAATCTTGGGGAAGGACATAGGCTAGACATCTTTTATTGTGTATAAAGGGGTTGAAAGGATTAAATAAGCGAATGAAAGTTTGTATAAAAATTTCAAAATGAAGATACTTTAAGCTTATCTTGTTACTCCGTGCAGTGTGTACCAGTAGGATCATTAAACTTTACTTGCATATCACCTCCTCGGGCTAAATAAAGGTACAAAATATATTTATAATGTCCCTGAGGTGCAGAATTTGTATAACATTCTGCTATGATTCAAAATAAAACACTTCAGTTTTTAGTCTGCATGTTTTCATTATAATTTGCTTACTCTCTTTCAAAGTAAATACATAATAATTATGATGATTGTTACATATTTTTAACAAGCAACTTTTAATTTTGCTGACAGATAACTTTAGCAGTTTGATATGATACAATTCACTTAAAATTTTATCAAACGGGTAAAATTTATCAAAATGCACCACTTTTTATGTGAAAAGGTAAATTTCCAATAAAAAGCACGTGTGTGAGAGATTAAATACGTACAAATGTTCACCAAATACTTATGTCAATTTCGATCCCGATGGCGCAACGGTTAACACGCAGGATCGCTGTTCCGAGGGTCCTGGGTTCGATTCCCAGCGAGGCGGGAATTTAAATGATGAGTTTAAATTTCCGTTCTCGGTCTGGGTGTGAGTCCTCGTCTCGTGTCTTGTCCGTCCTTTGCACTCATGAGTCTCATGACACAGGTAATCCAAGTGTGAGGCTATGAGTGTGTAGCGTTATTTAATTAAGTAGGTATGTTTTGTTAGTTGACAGGTACTTATATTTATGTATTTATATCATAGTGTAAACCCTGTATGCAAATACCATCACACTGTGGGGTTATGAACGAATACAAATGTTCGTTTGGTCCCCTACTTTGAAAATTTGATACCGCTTAATGCTATAGTTTGTTGGTCCTTATCAAATGATTTTTTTTTACTTTAGAGAAGACATTCATTCGTTTTAAGGTACCCGTTTATGTTTGTCCAACAATAATGTGAATATCATTAAGTAGAGCGTTTTTATTATTCTCTTCAGTACCTTGTCGTGTTTATTTCCATGTATAAATGGCTATTTATCCATAATCCTGCATTGTCTGGAAAAACCTCACCCTCAACATTATTAACGCCTATTGTGCCAAGTAAATGAGCCTCATTTTAAAGTTCCTGTGAACTACGATAAAATGTGTGCCTTCTTTCGTAAAACTGTTTCAAGCATAGAAAGGGAAATGAAAAAGAAAATTTGTATTTTAATAGCTGACCCGGCAGACGTCGTTGCAACAAAATACATATTATATCATTCAGTAAACGCCCTCGTATCGCGTCCAGAAACTTGTTGCTCCGCTCCTATTGGTCACAGTGTGATTTTATATAGCCTATAGCTTTTCTCAATAAATTGACGTAAAATTATTGGGCGTAAAAATATTGGGCACAGTATTCTCAAAAATAGCTTTGTGATTTGAATGTGGTTTTTAATGACGCATTGTAATAGGATTGTAACATTAAGTGTTTAACTTTGCTTTATTTCAACCGGTTTACAAATAAAAAATACAATTTAAAAAATCCCATCTTAAGTTATCCACGTGAGAGTATTGAGAAATTGTTCCCTGATTCAAAGCGAGGAGTATTTACAAGTAGGTAGGTATTGGGTAATATTGTAGCGGTGATAGCCTAGTGTAGCGGTGATAGCCTAGTGGTTAAGAATTCGACCTTCTATTCGGAGGTTCCGGGTTCAAATCTCAGGGCACGCACCTCTGACTTTTCGGAGTTATGTGCGTTTCAAGCATTTAAATGTCACTTGCTACAAACGGTGAAGGAAAACATCGTGAGGAAACCTGCATGCTGGAGAGTTCCCAAAACTCGAAGGTGTGTGAAGTCCGCCAATCCGCATTTGGCCAGCGTGGTGGACTATGCCCTTAACCTTCTCATTCTGAGAAGAGACCCGTGCTCAATAGTGGGCCGTGATGGGTTGTGATGATCATGAATAATATACAAGTTATAACCGTTATTGTTAGGTACGAGTTCCTAACGCTAACCGGTATAAATCACTTGACACAAAACGTGTTAAAATACTTAAAACCTACTGAGCGAAATGCATTTCAACGGAGGAAAGAATGTTCCATTAGACTTGGGAGGATTTATGACACTCACAAATGTTTAGAATAGCTTTCCATGATTTGTTACTTGCGATAAATAATTATCCTGCGTTTATTTTCTGTCTAGAAACCATTTAAAAACAATATGATTGGTTTGGCGGTGTTAATGTATTTATGTGTTTTTTACGCTCATGGATTGGCGGCTTAAGGATCTTTAGTGATCAAGAAAGTTAACATATTACTTGTATCCGACAATTGTATCAAAATCTTTACTTTGATCCACATTGTAAAAGTGAGAAGGGTTGGTTACTTAGGTACCTACAATTTCTTATACGTACATATGAGCTAAATCAGTTTACGGATTTTCGAGATAGGATCGGATATTGTATTTGCATAGATTACGTTATGGATGATACCGCGCCGTTTACTAATGGAAAGCGGGAATCCCTTGCTTGTAGGTAACAGAGATACTTAGCTACATACCTACTTACATACAAGCAAAGGATTGTGATAGAACTTCTCATACAACATACAAGCAAAGGATTGTATGTATGTACCTAAGTATCTCCGTTCGCGTTCAAACTGGAATTCGTTATAATTACATGCCAGCTATCTGCCTATGCGATTAAAGTACATTTAAGAATGACGGCGCGGCGGTATTTAAAAACACTCTTAGAAAATTTTGCTTACAAGTTAAATTTGTATTATCAATCTTAATATCAAACTTATTACCTGTTAGTACAGGTTATCAGTTTGGTTTCGATGGGGAGTGGCAATTTTAATTATAATACTTATGATTCAAGTTATAGGAACTGAAGGTCGCTTGGGGTTTTATGCAACTCCTACTTTAGACTTTAGACCGTGTAGTGCAAGACTGCAGTGTAAAAAGTTAACGGTTATAAGTTTTCGGGGAGCTTTAGCATTGTTACAATTATAGTACCTAAATATGGCGCTACGATATGCTCCAAAATCATGATTTATAATATTTACCTGTTAAGTATGTAAAAACTGGTGGACGCCATTGTTTCGCTTCGGGAGACTTGTTCTTTACGCGTAAAAAAATATTGAATATTGTCCCATTTTTGCAAGTTTTTTCAATGTAGCACCGCTCCTATCGATCGTAGCGTGATTTTATAGTCTTAAGCATTCCTGGATAAATGGACAGCTTAATAATATTATAGTATGTTGGTAGTATTTACCAACATCATATTATTAAGTAGAATTATATTATTAAAGTATTATCAGACTTCTGATTTCATCGCAAGTAGGGTTGAAAGTAAGGTATTATTATTGAAAGTCATGACAGTGCAGGCCTGCACATTATTGATGTAACAGCTCTTCAGAGAAGTTCTATCCGAGTTCATATCTACTTGTAAAATTAATTGGTAACTGCCAAGAAAATGTAAGGATAGGTACCGCCCAAGCTCATTCTTGTGAAAGGAATTATCGGTAGGAAAGTGTTGGCGGACATTTTTATGATCTTTTTGGTCTAGTGGGTGTTCTTTATCTTTGTGTATTTACCATGACAGCCACGGGGTTCAAGGAGTCCGGGTAAGGAGCTATGACCATGTAGCAATACCTTTATATGTAACGAAAGACCAAACATGGCTCACACATTTAAGAATAATATGACGTGTCGACGCGCGAAGTAGCGACGATACCGCGTTGATAAATAAAGTAAAATCTAAATTAATAATTAAATTAGTAAGTAATAATAAGTCCAGATAATAAATAAGTTAAACATATACGTACTGATCAATACCTTTAGGCAGTGTTACGACAGGTATTTATGCCTCGCTTAAATAAATAGCACGTACCTATCTACCGTGTGTGCAAATAAATACTTAGACATTAGGCAGTTATGCTAAGTATGAAAAAATACTAAAAATGTATTTCGTTAAGTACTTGCAACGAATATAACGACGTTAGAGGCTCGATTTTTAAAAGGGGATTCATAGGATTATTCGTTTGTATTCGTTCGCGGTGAACAAATATTCGCTATTTCAGTTAAATCGTAAACTTTGTATCACGTGGTTTATTTTTTTGCAACAAATCTATGAAAAAGCCATTCACAATTATTGGATCCGAATCATGATGATTAGAGAGAATTTAAGAAAAAAAATAGATGTGGTGTCGTGGGACACCAGGTAGGAACGAAGTTCCTTCGGCTAATGTAAAATCGACACAATTTGCAAAAAAAATCGTGCCCAATTTTAAACTTCGTTCCAATAATGTTAGTGCACAGCAACAAATGCCCCTTAACTGTCTTAAGGAAAAAAAAGATGTGGTGTCGTGGGACACCAGATAGGAACGAAGTTCCTTCGGCTAATGTAGAATCGACACAATTTGCAAAAAAAATCGTGCTCAATTTTAAACTTCGTTCCAATAATGTTAGTGCACAGCAACAATTGCCCCTTAACTGTCTCAAGGAAATAAAATAATATTCGCAGTCCAAAATGCACAGCAATAAATGCCCCGGTAGCTGCGCTGCTTACGCTTACGCTTGGCGTCGAGTGAAAAAGGTCCTATGTGATGCGGATTTGTGTGTCTATGTGAACGTTTGCAATGTTTAATAATTTGCTGTAATGCGGGTGATTTCTTATTACACGTACTAACACTTCGGTTTTTAGGTCTAGAATCAACGTTTCACGCAAAAGCTATTACACTTCCTTATTGCTCGATATTTGTAGAACACTTTTATCAATACGAATGTCGCGCCTGCGCACTTCTCATTTAACGGTTTTATTCCACGCATTTTTTCTTACGGTTTAACTATCACATTTTTTTCAGTTCGGTCGCGCAGAAAAATCCCTATCTCCTCCAAGCCTGCCGTAAGGAACTTCGTTCCAAAAAATTTGTTAACACATAAATATTCAATGCATATTTATATAGAAGACAAGAAACACATAATAGAAGGATAACAAAAATATTAAGTATATTTTAGTTTTCATATTTGTCACATAACGAGATTGTTTGCAGTATAGTACGAAGTAGGTATCCAAATGACATGACAGTTATGTTATACAAGGTGGATACCCCCATACAACAATAAATGAAACCACGAGTCCGGCTCCGGCTCCCGGCTCATGCAAGAAACATATTATTACATTTAAGTAGTAAAAAACGCCTAACATCTTATTTACAAAAATGTTTTTTTCAAACAAACTAAATAGCACAAAAATACAGGAAAAAATAGAACAGCCTATCTAAACATCGGTCACTCACTTTTGACAAGAGCGGCAACAATCTTCTGCTATTACAATAATAATAGATACAGCGTGTTGAAATTTTGAATATTGAAAAAAAATTGCTGTGGCTAAAGTACAGGAGGTATTTGGTTGAAAATTTTTTGGGGCTTAGGTTATCATGTACTTAAAATTAAATTTATTGTTGTATGGTGGTAACCACGTTGTCTAAAATTTACATTTATAAGGTATATATATTTTATCATTTTTATATGATAAATTTTCAAATAATCCACCCTGGAATTGTTTATCATCTAAAATATATTTATGTAAAATACATTTCTGCAGAAAGAGTTAAGGGAAGCAATGAATTTTAAAGCGGAGATTGCGAATAAAAATGTTTAAATTGCTCTCCATAAAAGATTCTTGCCGAGATGTAACATTGCTCCATATTTATGTCACAGGATATCAGAAAACGCCTGAAGCCTTTACCAAATTAATAGCGTTACCACGACACAATTGGAACCCAATAAAAGGAAGAGAAAGTATTTCTATCGGATAGGTACCGACGAGATCTGTATTTTGCCTTTGGGATACCAATTATAGCGTGCGGCTGTCTAATAAAATGCTATCAATATTTTTATAGATAAAAGAATACAACGAGAGATACTTTTAGACGCAAATTCGTAAAAAAAATGTTGTAGGCAGGTTTACAATGTAAATGTTGGTTATTGTTAAATGGATACATAATGGAGGCGTATTATAAATTCACGCCTACACCTATGACTATAATGGAGGAAAGACCACCCACATAGAGGGTTAGGTATACAGTTAAATGAGCGAATCCTTTGTATGAAACCAAGTGTACCTAGTTGCCGCAATTTTTCGCTTACTTACAAAATGAAACCTAGAATTTTCTGCACACGCTTACGCTGTTTAATTTATTAAGTTTTTAATTACATTGATTAAATATTTGTAATACCTACTTATCGCCCTTTTTAAGCGACTTCAAAAAAGACCTTCATCAATTATTTACGAGCCGATTTTGATAATCCTTTTTTTGTTGAAAACTAGATATTCCAAGGGTAGGATCATGAAAAGGATAATACATCAGGATCTAATGATGACATCCTAGAGAAATCGATTTGTTAATGTTTTCATTAAGAATAATTACGCAAGCATTACAATTTAATTAAGGACTAGAGTCGATCGGATGATGGATCTGAAAGACAGTCGAGGGATTTTTTCAACGATTTATAGCAGTTACTTAGTGTTTGGGCTTGATTTATTTGCCATGACACATCTCTCGCATAGTAGGAAATATATTGGGTGCTTTAACAATTTAACAATTATTTAACAATTGCCCGATTTAACAATATTGCTAACTGATTAACTTGAGCGTTTAACGCTACGACTTACCCGGCAACGCCCAGTGTTTGAGTCCTGATTAATTTATAGGCATTAACGCATCGATGATATCTTAATACTTATGGCTGCCTATGGGGGACGTTCGTCATTTAAGGCCCGTTTTGGCAATAAAATGATTTTATTATTATGACTATCGTAAAGTTTAGGTTTCAAGCTATTAATAAATCTCTGTTATCATAAAAACTGAAAACTGGATTGCTTATAATATACGAGTATACTTAGTTACGCTTTATGACAATATGTGTTAAGCAGAAATATAAAAGTTAGGTACACGATACATATTATAGATATTTTTGAAATAGAATTTTCACGATATTTCATTTGGGTTGTACGACTTTGGTCAAGTCTGCTATTCGTCAAATCTGAAATTGGTCAAATCGGTAGTTCACCAAATCGTCTGTTTGTCCAGTTATGAAATTTGCCAAAATTCGCGATTGGTCAAGTAATTTTAGTACAATCACATGTAAAAATGAAAATACCTCGTGATGTTTTTAATACCTCATTTTATTTCATTCATATTTCACTATCATTAATGACTAATTCACTGAATAGTATTTAAAACAAAGTCGCTTCCAGTTGTCTGTCCGTCTGTCCCTATGTTTGCATCTTTAAAACGGCTTATTCTCAAAGTACTCCGAAAATAGTTCTCAGTTTCCTCCGCGAAAAAAAATGATTTAAGAATCGACTCGCACTTGACTCCGAGGCAATTCAAATTCATTCTCAAAATACTCCGTTCCTTAATTTGTGAAAAATAAACAACCCATACATCCATTCTCAAACTACTCCGAATATTTACGAACGGTACAGTCAGAAGCAAGTGTCTTTGGCAAGTTTTAGCAAGTGGAAAATCTAAATAAAATCCAGTCATTTTGATTCATTATGTCTTATATTAGTATATAACATATACGAGTATGTCTGAATCAGTCTGAATTAAGAGTAAACAAAAATCAACAACGAAACATTAAAAATAAACCTCAAAATATAAAAGTGAAAAATATGTATAAAAGAATCAGTCTGAATTAAGACTAAACAAAAATCAACAATGAAACATTAAAAATCAACCTCAGAATATAAAAGTGAAATATATATAATTATAATCGAATCAGTCTGAATTAAGAATAAACAAAAATCAACAATTACACATTAAAAATAAACTAAGAAAAAATAAAAATATACAAAAATCAACCTCGAAATATAAAAGTGAAAAATATGTATAAAAGAATCAGTCTGAATTAAGACTTAAAAAAATCAACAATTAAACATTAAAAATTAATCAACAATAAGGGCGCATTCAAGCAGAATGCTGGTTACCGCCGCCGATCTGCCAGCGTTTTAATTAATAATAATTTATATTAATCAGTTACTTACGTTTTCCGTTCAAAAAATTAAAGCTTGTAACTCCAGCACCTTCACTTTCACTGAAATTTTCCATATTCATGGTTTTTTTAAGTAAACATAAGAAGGAGACTAATTCACTTCGACTTCCGACTTATAATGAACATAACATAGGCATCGCTAATAGGGATTAAAAAGTGCATTTTACTTAGAGTCCCAGGTACCTGAGATAATACTATAACCCTATTGGTCAGTTTGACCTCGGAGACCCAAGATCATTAGCGAAACATTAAAGCACGCCATGTTCTCTGTCTCTGTCGCACTAGGGTTTGCTATTATTTTTTACAACAATAATGACTACCTAATAATGGAATGATTGTATATTTAGGTAAGCGCCCATAGAAAATAATAAAATAATTTAATATTGCTGAGTAGTAGTTATTTTTCATCTGACTGTATTTTTAACGCGCGGAGGAGAATGAGAATTGACGAAAATGACCGTCGGAGGATATTGAGAATAAACGTAACACCTTGCGGAGGAGGATGAGAATTAAAAATAGGTAGGTATTTAATTTTATTAAAATTTTTTCGGAGTATTTTGAGAATCAATGTTAGAGATTTAAATTTTTTGAGAACAAAAGAACGGAGTACTCTGAGAATAACCCTTTAAAACTACGCAACCAATTTTATACGGTCTTGATTGTCGTACAACCCTTTCATTTGATAAGTATCGCTAAGGTGAAAAAAACCAACCTATTAGCCATTTTGTTTTCATTTGCGGATGCCATTTTTAGAATTTATACTGCCTATTTTCAGAAATCCATTGACACCTCATATATGTCAAAATCCATCCAGCCCCGTGATTCAGCCATTTGCACTGTAGTGCGTGCTAAAAAAAATGGACATACCTGCATACAAACATACATACATACGAAAATCGTTATCTACCCTCCTTCTGACGCAGTCGGGTAAAAAAGCGGCAGACATGCAGACAACACAAATATGACGTTCGTGGTGCAGATGAGAAAGAAACAATGAAGCGAATTGGAGCAAAATATTTTTTCACACAAAACACACAACTGCGGAATTTTTAGCGTAGGTATTTTAATCTGTACGAACAATAAATTTGTATCGAGGGCACGTCTGTATAATAGTTTTTGCAAACAGATGCGGATGCATACAATTTTTATAAATTAATACCTACGTATTAGGTATACATACCTAGTATAATTTAATTCACTATTTATTAGCTTTCATTAGCAGCAGTTTGTTTGCGTAAAAAATGAGTTCATATTAGACGTGTTACAAAATTACGTTTCAAATACACCGCGGGAACTGATTTATTTACCAGGATAAAAGTATTCTGTAATTTTAGTTTGGTTATTAACTATTTGTATGCAAATTTTTACTTGAATCCGTTCAGCCATTTCTGCGTGATCGCTCCAAAAAATCCAAATTTGAAACTTTAAAAAAGTTTTACATCCGTAGGAACATTGAATACCTATATTTACAAAAAAAGTTGATGGGAGTGAAGAAACATAAAATCGAAGATCTGAAATGATTAAAACTCCACGCTAACGATGTCACGGGCACCAGATAGTGAATAATATGTGCAAGATCCGCCAGATTAGCTAGTAGGTACTTTTATGTCTAACTGAGTTAGTATGGTGTATCAATATCCCATAGCATTCCAAAAGAGATCTTTTATCATGCTCATCAAAAGCAATAACTTTTTTATGGCAGTACCTACTTCGTCTCCATTAATTTGGTTGATTTCTTAATAAATCTATTTAACAGCGCAACGCACACACACATGTTCAAAACTCAAAGGTGTGTGAAGTCTGCCAATCCGCAATTGGCCAGCGTGGTCGACTATGGCCTTAACCTTCTCATTCTGAGAAGATACCCGTGCCCAGCAGTGGGACAGTTATGAATTGCGGTGATGATAATGGCTATAACTCTGGATTCAATAAAAAAGATACAATAAGTGGATCTTTTATAATGAACAAAAATATAAGTACCAATAAAAAAAACCCTCCAATCATTTTTGACGAATGTGGAAAGGCATAGTTAACCCAAAACTAAGCAAGGGCAATAGTCTATCAAAATAAAATGTAAATACTTAAATAAAAATAGTTCGAGTAGATATCACTAGTTTGCATTGCAAATAACAAGCGATCGGTTCATGATTGAACTAGAATCCCAAAACTCCAATAAAAAGTTGGCAAAACGCAACCAAAACAATAAATGCCACTCCATTGCACGTAGGTTTACCAGATGCAAGAATAAGTACGGACATGCCACGACTTTTGGCGTTCTGTAAATTTAATTTAACGTATGCATTTAAAAATATTTTAGGGATTAGAAAAAATCTTACTAAATTAAACAAATAAAATGAGTTTTATATAACTTTCATTTTTTCAATAAACTATTTTAAATGATAGTAAAAAATTACAGCTAAGCAATGTGATCTCAAAAACGGTTAAACTATTACGTATAATATATTACAAATGTACATCATTTAACTTAGAAACGACCAAATTATATAATATTATTTCATAACCAAAATGTAAAATTTTTCTAGCAACATCCGGATGATTCACAGCATCTAGCTAATTGTCCGCATTTTTCAAAATTTTAAACGGTAACCCTAACTGCATGTAGGAAGAAATAAACAACATTGTCGAAAAATTTTATGGAATATTTTTTCAGTAACTGAATAAACCATTTATGCTCGCTGTAGGTACGTAAAAAAGATCGAATCTAAAACTTTGTGTGACAGATCTAGGTAGGTAAAGAACAATACACGTATTTTATTTCTGTAAGTAGAAGATATTTACTTTTTACTTACGTAATTCACGCAGTTAAAAATATTGTAACTGCGTTTACGTTCAATGTGTAGGTAATTCGTTTTAATGAGGGTAAAAGCGTGTGAATTCACCGCTAGAGGGCGCTAGTAGAAAGTGAGGTCTGTCTGTCACTTCTCACTTGCCTGAATGTCAAATGACTTGTCAGTGTCATTGTTTATGTATGGGCGGGCTTTGACAGCAGGACCTCACTCGCCAGTGGCGCCAACTGGTGAGCACAAAAACGGCGACCCTCATTATATGCCACATAAACGCCAGCTTTTCACTCCTGTGACTAAGGTGCATTACAGATTGATATCGAGAATGTATAATGCCATAGGTAAATTTTGCTTATAAGCTAAATTGAACTGTGAGCGCACGTAATAAATTTATTTTTAGCGGGGACTAGCAATACCGTGTTTCCGGCGAATCTGGTAATAAAGATGCGTTAGGACGTTCTCACATAATGCTATTTATGATTAATAAAAAAATATTTATTTCTATTTCTTATTTATTTATGTATTTGTTATGATTGTATGTAAGCCAGAAATAAATCTTTCCTTTTTTTAGCTGCGCGACTCAGTCGCAATCCACGGTTCGCCGACAATGACACTTTTCAATGACAGGACACATCGTAGACGCGTTGCCTTCTGTGCGGAACTTTGTAAATAAAATATACAGGGCGTCGACTCACGAGCGGCACATAGCATACAGGGGCAAGATCCTAAGCGTGACAATATATTGGTGATGCTTTTGGTGTTACCAATGTCCACGGACTACGATGACCACTTACCATCAGATGGCTTGACTGCTCTTTGCCACCTATTTACATTTCAAGCATTATGGCAACTTACTAATCATTTAGAATAAGTATTAGGTAGGTACCTATATTATTCATTTTGTAATTGTGTTAAAATATAATGTAGGCACCATTTTCATATATCGGTAATAATGTGGATCCTAATTTTATTTCCCCTCGCAATGTTTTCCTACACCGCAGAAAGCGATTAATTTCTAAATAGAATAATCGCTACGAAAATTACACGTAGAAGTATATTGCATTTGAACTTAGATCCTAGGAGGAGTCCAAGGCTCAAACTAGGTATTAAGCTATTATTAGCTATAAACAGTTTTTGGGTCATGTTAAAAAATCTTGTAGGTACTACTTATTTAAAAATAAAAGTTGAATTCTCAATCGAACCAATCTATCTTTAATTTTTTATTTCACGCACGGAACCCAAATTTAAATAACTAAATTAATAAGATAGCTTTCAATTTGAATTCATGTTTATTTCATCACCGCGCGAACTAGTCCCTATTGCAAAGAATTATTTTCATCCTAAGCAGACATAAATGTAGAAGTAGGTACCTATTCGTTGAATTTTTAAATTCTTTTTTGAAATTGGTATTCAATTTAACATACTTATCTTTAAAAAATAAACAGGTATTACAATATTATCACATAATATATGTGATGAATATAATATGAAGGAATTATTTATACAAAATATTTTAAAACTGAAAAAAAAAGATTTTTCGTTTAAACTGGTTAATCTCAGGAACAACTGTTTCGAATGGGAAAACTGGTTTTGTATTGGATAGTGCATTTATCGAGGAAGGCTACATAATTATAGGTTATATAAAATCACGCAACGACGAATAGGAGACGAGCGCCAATGAAAACTGTTGTAAAATCCGGAAAATATTTTTATTTGAAAACGTAACAAACGAGTTTATCGAAGCGAAGCGACACGGCGCGACGTTCACTTGTCATCATTATAAGAATACAAACCAACACTTTTGTCTGATAAAATTGTAAACAATCGTGTTATCGGTAGAAAAAATCTTTAAATAAGAAAAAAAAATTGATTTTAGAACTTGGAGTTTGAAAGTAATCAGTCTTCAATTTGAATATTATTGAAATATATTGCATTAATGCAGACCTTGCAGGCGTTAGATCATATAATCTTCATCTGAACCATGCGCACTCCCGGTTGTCCCATACAGGAGACGCTCTCGACTCCAGTCTATTTTGTGAGACTTGCCCGCGTGGCCGCTTCTAAAACCGCTACGTACAACTTTCAGCGTTCTTTCGCGTCCGACACACGAAATTCATATAATCGAATACGGTTGGCATTCGTTTCGAATTCATTCCTATTTCAAAATTAACATATTTGAATCAATTTTAAATAAAAATAGACTAGTTTGAAAACTATTCGTGAAGTTTTGTGCCAGTGCATAGATAGTTTTGAGTGGAGTAATTAAAACTTTGATCTCTTTAGTTTGTATTTTGTTTATGTTTATTTTGTGACGGTGTGAGATGAGTTGGTAAACTGTTGTTGATTTATGACGCCGCGTTGGTGTGGAAAATTTTAATCTGGCGTTGATGCGGCTTTAGGTAAGTGGACTGCTAGATAATGACCATTCATTGGTTTTTGTATTGTACTCATATTCCAATAAAATTTATTTTAATTTAAAATGATTAAATTAGACTTTATACATAGGTATTTCTTATTATAAAAAAATTGCAAGATGCAGGAGGAGAATTGTAAGGTATCTATATTACTTACAAATAAAACGCTTTTTGTATATTTTTTTCATTTTTCCAGACGAAATACAATTAACAATGTTTTAATTTATCTCTTTGATTAATCAACTTCGTCATTTTAATGGGCTAGTGTCTGAGGAGATCTTCTGAACACAAGAGAAAATTATTAAACGCTTCCATTTCTATGATCGACAATTAAATCACTTGTACTATCTATAAGGTTTTGTAATTTCATACGTAGAAAAATGAACTTAATATACCTTATTATACCTACAACATGACCCAAAACATAATATTCGTATGTGTCCTTCGCCGGGAATCGAACTCGGTTTGTTTTACTCCTTCTAAGTCAGTATTGAATTGCGAAGTGTAGACATATAAATAACGCTTAAAGATTTTAATGATCCTAAGCACTTGAGTAACGAGTTCTCGAGTCAATTGATTGCTTTATGCTCGCCAATTAGGTACAATTAGTAATGACATTCAATATTGTTATCACCATAATATGAATCAATTATCGTGTATAATTATTTAGATCAAACTGAACAATTACAGAGGCATCTTGAAGATATCGTAAAAATGATAATAACCACCATCGAAACGGAGCAACGAATCACTGCGATTTGTACATTGAAGGTAGGTGAAGGGGAAGAATGCAGTAGGCTACTCCTTTTTTTTAGAAAAGTATAAATAAATAAAAAAATATACTCGTAGCCCTACTATGATACCCTGTGCGGTGGGTGCTATAGACACACAAAGACAAGAACGCAAAGCCAGACCGATAACAGATCGTCGCCTCAGTGCTTGTTTGGCCTATCTACCAAATTTTTCGAAAATCAACTTTAAATGCAGTTTTATTAAGACTTAAATTTCAGTCCTTTTGGTTAAGACAGATTGCTAACATTTTCTCTTAAAAGAACAAAAAATGTCATTTAAATTTTATTAGTGACACGACATCGTAATGAAAATTTCGTGCTTGTTTGTTGTATCTCCAGATTTTGTTTTAAATCCCACATCGTAAAAGACTTTGAGTGCTTGAGTGCTCTATGTCCACTCAATCGACCAATCACAGCCCGCGACGCAATATTCTCCGCCATTTTGTTTGATTTGTCACTTTGGCGGGAGACACCGAAGAATCACTCGTTGTTCCATAAAATAATCGTAAAATTATGTAAATTATAGTGTTTTTGGTGTTTAGATAATTCTAGACATTAATAAAACATGTCTACAACATGTAGTAAAAGTAAACATGAGCAGACGCAGCCGCAAATTGAACCGTAAGTACTTTTTAGTTTCAACTTGATCTTGTTATGAATTTGCAACAGGGTGTTACTTTTTAATGATTTTGAACACCCAAGAGTGCATTAATACCTACGCTCCAAAGATTCTCGCTCTCTTATTTTGAGACCGAATTAACGTGCTGTTACGCATGATACCTAGTAAAATTAGATTTTGAGTTAAAAAAATAAACAAATATTTTTTAATGATTGAGTTAATTAAGTAAGGGTAATTAGGGTTCCGTACCCAAAGGGTAAAACGGGACCCTATTGCTGAGACTTCGCTGTCCGTCCGTCCGTCCGTCCGTCCGTCTGTCACCAGGCTGTATCTCATGAACCGTAATAGTTACACAGTTGAAATTTTCACAGATGATGTATTTCTGTTGCCGCTACAACAACAAATACTAAAACACTGAATAAAATAAAATATTTAAGTCGAAATATGGCTTCGACACTTCAGCGATACCTTTCGCTCCAAGAGATGGCGTTGCTTGTGGCTAATATGTAGCTACGACGCCTTCAATGCTTTAAGTTGCCTGTCGGTCCAAGAGATGGCATTGCTTGTGGCTAATATGTGGCTACAAAAACTAAAGTAAATATTTAAGTGAGGCTTTCATACAACCGGCCAGATTTTTTTGGCGTTTTATACATAATGGTACGGAACCCTTCATGCGCGAGTCCAACTCGCACTTGGCCGGTTTTTTAGAATTAATTAATACACACTTACGTACTTCAAGATTGAGTTTCTTTTTTATTATTTTTTACTTTTTAAATGAAATTTCTTGTCTCGGGGGGTTTTTAAATTTTTAATTTAATTATTAATCATAGTCTTTATAAAACTCAAATCATAAATTGAAAGAAATCGTTCATAAAAACATCCTGTATATAATATCTGAAACATAGAACAAACAAGCACGAATAAATAAATCAGTCACTTTGCTCTATCTCCAGTGAGTCGTGTTCTAAGTCCACATTCATAATTATATTTGCGCATGTTTGTTCTATCTCCACATAAAACCTGTAAAATAAGGTAAAATTAATTACGATCTTATATAAAACTTATCACTATCAATACATAGTTAACTGTTGTATTAAGAAAAACCTTAAAATCAAAAAACTACAGCTTTTTAAAAGAAATACAACTAAAAATTCGTGTACTGTAAAATTTAACCAATGGTAGATAGAGCAAACAAGCACTGAGGTGACGAGATATTACATTCATTTTTTAAATTTCTTCGTTGGGAATAAAACCCAGGATCCTCGAAACAGCGATCCAGTGCGTTAACTTTTGCGCCATGCGGGTCGTAAATGTAGAAAAAAAGTTGGGAAATTCCGAAATAAGTTCCTGTTTTGTATAGCTATTAAATAATAAAAGAAAAAGTTGAGGTTGTATTGTCTTTGCCGATTTAGATTATATAATTAAAGCTTAATCGACTACTTCTTCAAAGTAAGCCCTAAAACGGCTATGTTGTATTGGAATTCTCAGGATTTGTAATTATCCTAATATCTGGAACATTCTATTCTTGGTATGTCTTGGTATTAATATACCTGAATGGAACCCGAAATTATTAAATCCATACGTGAATAAGGTTTACCGACCTAGCTTACAGAATTACTCAACTGAAATGAGGGTAACCCGATAGCCACATAGTACAAATTACTATTGATTGTCGAAGACATAATTATTACGAACTGATAACCACATATTTATTACAAAAGGATTATTATCGGTTGTTTGACAAAATGTTCGACCACGGCTTGGGAGGAATACGAGTACGTAGGTACGTTCTAGAATTATTAGTCTCAGTTTTAGTTAGGTCGTCACCATTGCAACACACAACTGTCCACTGCTGGGCACGGGTATTTTGTCAGACTGAGAAGTTTAAGGCCACCACTCGGGCCAAGTGCGGATTGGCAGAATTCACACAGGGTGTGTGAAGTATTGCGAATGCTTCTGTATGCAGGTTTCCTCACGATGTTTTCCGTCACCGTTATAGAGAGTGACATTTAAATACTTAGAATGCACATAACTCCGAAAAGTCAAAAGTATGGGATTTAGGCCCAGACTCCCCGTGTATGGAGTCGAATTTTGAAGCACTAGGCTATCAGTTAGGACGTTCTTTTACAAAATAAACCGTAGCAGCCATCACAACACGAATGTCTTCAACAATCGAGATTTACTGTTCAGTGTCGCGTGTGAGCTTTTATAATAGCTGCGCCCTTTAACATTCTCATTTTATTTAGCTTTGGTCTATTTGGTTTGGTTAGGGTTGTCTGGAAGAAATGGTTACAGCGATAAGACCGCCTATTGTGTTGTAATCATTTGCACTGTTCTTTATACAATACTTGTGCACAGTAATAGTAGATTGTTACACAAGGGACGTAAGTAAGCTATTACAGAACAAGATCCAATTTGGCGCCAGTGCGAGCGCAGCTCGCATAGGGCGCTAATGGATCGCGTGCACCCGAGATATTTAGTCACACGAGCGAGCGCAGCGAGCGAGGGTGAATATAGTTCGAGGGTGTAATAGCTACTTGCAACCGAGGTAAGCATTCTACTTTATATCATTCTTGTGAGGTAAATAAAACATTGGTAATGCAAAATGAAATTTTAATTTCAGATCAAATGAAATGCCGCCATTTCCATTTTTTTTTTCGTAAATAGTTTTCTATTTTTTGGAGTTTACTCCTTAAGAAACGATTTGAGTTATAAGGCCTGGTATGAGATTTTATGAGGAGTAAAATCAAGTTTAGAAACACGAAAAGTTCAGGCGTTACGTAGAAAGAGACAAACATATAACTATCTCAAATCTCAAATCTCTAATCTAATCTCTAATCTCTAATCTCAAATCTCAAATCTCAAATCTCAAATCTCAAATCTCAAATCTCAAATCTCAAATCTCAAATCTCAAATCTCAAATCTCAAATCTCAAATCTCAAATCTCAAATCTCAAATCTCAAATCTCAAATCTCAAATCTCAAATCTCAAATCTCAAATCTCAAATCTCAAATCTCAAATCTCAAATCTCAAATCTCAAATCTCAAATCTCAAATCTCTAATCTCTAATCTCTAATCTCTAATCTCTAATCTCTAATCTCTAATCTCTAATCTCTAATCTCTAATCTCTAATCTCTAATCTCTAATCTCTAATCTCTAATCGCTAATCGCTAATCGCTAATCGCTAATCGCTAATCTCTAATCTCTAATCTCTAATCTCTAATCTCTAATCTCTAATCTCTAATCTCTAATCTCTAATCTCTAATCTCTAATCTCTAATCTCTAATCTCTAATCTCTAATCTCTAATCTCTAATCTCTAATCTCTAATCTCTAATCTCTAATCTCTAATCTCTAATCTCTAATCTCTAATCTCTAATCTCTAATCTCTAATCTCTAATCTCTAATCTCTAATCTCTAATCTCTAATCTCTAATCTCTAATATCTAATCTCTAATCTCTAATCTCTAATCTCTAATCTCTAATCTCTAATCTCTAATCTCAAATCTCAAATCTCAAATCTCTAATCTCTAATCTCTAATCTCTAATCTCAAATCTCAAATCTTTTCTTACCATTTTATAAGAAAAGAGATTGTTTACCAAGGAGTTTTGCATAGCTTGAACTGTAATGTAAACATTACAATTCAAGCATAGTGCGACGTAATGTTGCCTTGAATTGCAAACACCAACTTACAAGGAGACTTTCCACCATAGTAATCCCTAGTTACCGAGCAAGTATGATATAAAAGCATATTACATATCTTTGTCTCGTCATTTCTATAGGCGTACGCAACTCTTGATCCAGGGCGTGGGTCAAAATCTTGAATTCCCAATCCTGAAAACGGAATTTTGAGGTACATTTTGTAAACGATAGTACTTACAATATCTCAGACTTCTTGAAATTGATGAAAATGGTCGAAACTGCGGTTATTATGTATACCTGTTCCGTACTATTCTTATACATATTCAGAATGCACCATCCATAAAGAATCTTTATTTAATCTATATTAATTATCTACCAAGTTGGACTGTTTTCTTGCTCTGACTGCCCAGAGGGCGCTGTTCGCCAACAAACGCGGCACGGAGTCGAGATTTTTCTGTCGTCGTACGCGCCACGACTCCGCGAACCAGTCCAAAATAGTCTAAACGGTTTAAAGTGCCCAGTTCCGTGCAAACTAATTCGCCAGTGTCCGCACCAACCACGAAGAATTCGGGGATCGCACCTAAGGACCTCCTCTCGCCTGAAGCTTCACGTAAAGAAATCATCGACGGATACGGCGGGAACATCAGCAGCCGGGCTCAGGTAAGACAAGTTTACAGTCCACTAGTCACAATTAACAATACCTATTATATACAGGTCAAGTTAATATAAGCGTCTTAATTAAATTATAAAGCCTAACGGAACATTTCAAGTTCAATTATTTTATTTCAAGTACAATTAGTTCATATATTATGTGTATAATTCCTTTCCTTTGCGCTGAAAGCCTGAGCGTCAAGAGTTAAGAACTATTCGAATGTCTGCGCACATTACTTCAACTCAACTTCGATTCGTCTTCGAATGCCTTATTTTACAGGAGCATTCGAAATATGAGCTTTTATATTCTTTTCCATTCGGTTGAATATTCAATATTTACAATTTTACATGAAACAACTGAGGTCATAAATATAAGGTGAAATAGGCCGCATACTTAAAAACAATACGTACACAAGCTGAAGATTCAACAGTCATTGATATGGAATAGAACTCATATTTGAATGTTTTCTAATAAGTTTTAAGTGAGTCGAGTTGGTATTGAGTTGGTGTAATGTTGTCAGTAAACGTTAATCGATAGATTGAAGTCGCTCAGCCATGTCGAAGAGTTTCAGGTGGCATGGAAACTTCCCATACTAAGTTGGCACTAACCCCTCCACCAATATGCACTGGAGTACCGTGGTGGAGTATGCTCTAGGCTTCTTCAATAATGAGGAGAGACACGTGCTCAGTAGCATTAGTAAGCCATATATGGGTTGTAGCCAGCAGCCAATATTATTAGAAATTTATTGCGTTTTTAAACATATTAATGCCATGAAATCATGTCGCAACTATAGCGATTTTTGGAATTGTTTGCGAATTAAGTAATTCTCATCATTAATCTATATGGCTTAAGTGGTGGTTGAGAAAAGAAGCCTTTATTAAAAGTGCGTTTCGTGGTTAAGTGAAGTCGAACTAAGCCCCACAATATAATATTATGCTTTTGTCGAACAGTCGCAATTAAGTAATGCAACGATACCAAATTAATTTTGAATTGTCTAGATGTAAATCACCATAATGTCAATTAATGTATGATTGAATTTAAGTATTTTTTATTCAATTAAAATATTTACATTCCTCTTCTTCACAATTTATAACTGTCAGTTAATAAGTGTGAGGGCTTAGTCTACAGGCTTAAGGGTCCCCGCAAACTGACCGCAGCCACCGGCGGCTGTGGCGCTGTGGCGCTTCTTTTTAGAAGCGCGATCCGGTCAACAGCCAGCAGCTCCAATAACAGTGAGCAGGATTCAGCCGAAGCGGCTGTCGGCCGGACCGCGCTTCTAAAAAGAAGCGCCATAGCCGCCGGTGGCTGCGGCCAGTTTACGGGGATCCTAAATCTATCACGCTGGCTTAGTAGGTACAATTATGTAGACTTCACGAACGTTTGTGAACATTTTAAAGAACTCTCGATTGTGCAACTTTGACGGCTTTCCTCACGTTTTTAGGGTTCCGTAGCCAAATGGCAAAAAACGGAACCCTTATAGATTCGTCATGTCCGTCTGTGTGTCTGTCTGCCAGTATGTCACAGCCACTTTTCTCCGAAACTATAAAAACTATATTGTTGAAACTTGGTAACTAAATGTATTCTATGAACCGCTTTAAGATTTTCACACAAAATAGGAAAAAATTATAAATTTTGGGAGTTCTCCATACTTAGAACTGAAATAATTGATTAAAATTTTTATTTTCTCAAACCCATACGTGTGGAGTATCTATGAATAGGTCTTGAAAACTGATATTGAAGTTTCTTATATCACTTTTTTCGGAATAGTTTGCGTGAGAGGCACTCCCAAAGTGGTAAAATGTGTGCCCCCCCCTGTAACTTCTAAAATAAGATAATGATAAAACTAAAAAAAATGTATGATGTCCTTTGCCATGTAAACTTCCACGAAAATTGGTTTCAAAGAGTAAGTAGTTAGTAACTAGTGTAGTTTTTTGTAATACGTCATAACTCGTAAACAGCAATTTACCTTTCATTTAATCAATTCGAATATATTTTTTTTATTATGTTATTTGCTGCTACGGAACGCTTCATGGGCGAGGCCGACTTGCACTTGGCCAATTTTTTTATTTTACTATAACAAGTTTTCAATATTTTATAATACTTAAGTTCTAAAATGGACGAAATTTTCTGGAAAATCGAGATACGTTCAGGATTCAAACACAGGCTCCCCTGTTAGAGGTTCTAGTTTATTTCTAGGTTTTTTCCTAAAATCAAAAATTATTCCGAGAGCCAAAGTTAAAAGAAAACTAGTTAATACAACAATAGGGAACGTTAAAAAAAATACTTCAACATTAACAAATAGCAACAACTCAGAAATCACTCGTTAGATGTTGCTCAAATTTATATGGGACCAATCGTACAGCGCTAGCTTTCAAAACAAACAATCAAAATCGGTCACTGACTAAAATAATATAGGTTACGCACAAAAAAAGGCAAATGGAAAACCTCTTTTTTGATGTCGGTTATAAAAGGAACGAAAACTATGGTAAGGGTAAAGTTATAAGGTAAGGGTAAGGGTTAAGTTTCTAGGAACCAGGTGAAAGGAGGGTTTATTATATACATAAGACATACAAGACACTGCGTCTTACATCGTTTCCTATTACGGGGTTCAGCTCGCGTCTTTGTTCTGCTAAGAATAATGCCTCTGTCACTCTATAATAGAGCTTCAGCGGAAAACGTTGTTATACCTACAACAATGGCTTTAACTCATCAATGGCCACAGGGCACGGGGCACTCTACATAACTAAAGACGCCTAGTGTTTACTGAAGATACCTAGATATTACAAAAGACCTACAGCTTACTAAAGATGCCACCACACTGCTCCAGTGAAGAATGAATTGAAGATAGGTGAAGTAAGTTTTTATGCTCCTCAAAGGCCTTCGAAGTGGCTTAATGACTAATATCTCTCGATAATAACCAGAACCGACGGCTATATCTGACTAAGGAAGCACTGAAGCACTCATTAAACTTTTGCTACTAGCGGTCACCCATCCACCTGCCGTTGCGTTCCTTAGGGTGTTATCAGACCAATCGATCGATGGTGGAATGAATTAGTCGACGTCGATCGATTGACTGGTCTGGTAACCCTTACTCTATCATTTAGGATCGACACAAGCGATTATGAGCGCTACTACTAAAACAATAGCACCCTAATATTTTCCCAAATTGCCGTAATATTTGTAAATGAGCATCATTCATTTCATGACGTCCTCTGCTGGCTTGGAGTTTGGAGTGGGGGACGTAAGATTTATATGACATTGTGCCCGAACAAAATCTGTACAACTTGATTTATTAAACACTTTGTTGATATCTTCATAATGAATATGTGAATGTAAATGAATACGTGATTTTTTATCCCTTTTTAACCGACTTTAAATAAAAATCTTATTTTGCAAATTGAAAAATGGAATAATTTTATCAAATTAGTGTAATGCCATCGGAACTCGATAAATCTACAAAGTTTGAACGAAATCTGGCCGTTTAAAGTGGGTCAAAATCGCGCCCAAAGAAGTCGGTTACAAACAAACATACAAGTGAAGCTAATATAAAGCATGTAAAAAGGAGGAGCTTCTCAATTCAAGTTTTTATGTGTGTTACCTCATAACTTTTTCGTGGGTTTACCGATTTTATATTTCTTTTTTAATCGAAAGCTGGTGCTTGTTGTGTACCTAGTTCTATATGTAAATTTCAACGACATCTAAATAGGTCGTTTTTGAATTATCTGTAGGTACTTCTCGATTTTGAAGCTTTTTTTATTAAAAATTAAATTTCTAGAGTTCCTTAGTATGCTAGGACCATAGTTTGCGTTTGCTTCTATGTAAACTAGCAGCCGAGCTACTTGATGGTAATCGGCCACCGTCACCCATGGACTTGGACATCAATATTAAAAAATGGACCACAAACGGTATTTGCTCAGAAGAGAAGAAAGTTGACTCAAGACAGGGGTCAACGTCATCATCTCAACCCATCATGGCTCACTAGTAAGCGCGGGTCCCTTCTCAGAATGAGAAGGTTAAGGCCGCTGGTAAGGTACACCGCCCTGGCCAAGTGCGGATTGGCAGATTTCACACACCTTAGAGTTTTTGCGAACTCTCTGGCTTGTAGGTTTCCTCACAATTTTGTCCCCTTACCGTTATAGCGCATTGAATGAATAATGTCACATTGACGTACTTAAAACGCTTATAGCTCTGAAAAGTCAGAAGTACATGCCATGGGTATCGACCGTATGGGTATCGACCCATGAAAATCAAATGTATGCAGGGGTCGAATCCAGACTCCAGCGTCAGACCAGAAATCGGCGTTCAAACCAATAGCCCCTAAGATCATACGGCGAAGGAAATCCATAAAATCCGAAGATACCCAGTTAGCAATAAATTAACTAGAATGTTCCAGTCGAGATTGAAAGTATCTTGTACCTACTATCGTTCAATTACACTTGAGAGGATGCGGGTGCTTCTAACGCCTTATTTAGATACTCGGCTACATAAATGATGTTTACTGTCTCGCCGAATATTCGCATTTCGAATATCGCCTATCCTTTTCTTTATGCTTAATATAAAAAAAGATTATGCATTTACGATAACAGAACTTCCTTCCTCGGTATTGACACAGTACTATGAGATGAGGTCCTTTAAGAAGCGAGTCCATCACTTCCTTTTTGTCTGGCCACGTGTCGGTGATATGGGGTTGTCAATATACATGGTTGATCTGCCTGCTAGTTTGCCTGCTGAGGTTATAAGAAAAAATAGACGAGAAATCCTTTGTTCCGCACCAAAATGCGCACTGCAACGATTCGAAAATGACTTCGCATTAGCACGTTCTTGGTTTTTCTCCGTGAGCATCTATACGGGGCATTAAGATTGGAATGAATGTATCTAACATATTTTCTTATTATTTTTGATGAACTGTAATACACTTTCGTCTTAAAAGTAGAAGAAAAACGAATAATTATCTTTTCAAACAATAAAAAAACGACTTTAACATTGACAAGTAGAGATAACTCAAAAATTATTCGTCAGATGACGATAAGCCCCAGAGATCAAATAAAATAGATATCAAAATTGGTTTACTGTCACCCATCACCCTGTGTGAGAATGTGCACGCAGTGCCATGAATAGGGTGAGATGGAGAAGACTCGCTAATGCAGCAATACTGATGACTATCCATGACCACGCCCACTCCGCCAGGAGTGTAACGACTAAGAAGAAGAAGTCACCCACCCATCGAGTCACCCTAGTCAAGGGCGGCAGCGGGTGATGCTGCGTGCTCGTTTGCTACCTTAATTCCTTATAGGGTAGGTAGGTGGTTATTTGAATTACGAAGACATCTCGAAGAAGGTTCCAATTTTTCTTTCAGCGAGCATCCTCTCAATAAGGTGTCGTTATTTTCTTTGAGTAAAATAACATAATTCACGTTCGTATTACGTGACCCTTTTGCATGCGCAAGTTTTCTTTGGCGTCGCACCTCTTGAATATTGTATTAATATTTACTGGAAATACATTACCTAATAATATATGAGGCCATGAGAGCCTATGCACAGTTTAGACATCCATACTAATATTATAAAGCTTAAAAAGTTTATTTCATTTAGATTTTATCAATTCACTTAGAAACATCTATTTTGTATTTACCATCGTTTCACAAGACTTTTTTTTAAAGTATTTAATATTTTTTGGGGACAAGAAATGACGAAAGAAACTCAAAGGTGCAACTTAACAAAAAAACTTGTAACTCAATGATGTTACCTACTTTTTACTTAGGTACTTTACATTATAATGTCATTGTTGTTTCTAATAACTAATTTTATACACACTAACTTGAGCGGAACTGGTTGCGGACGTCTATTTCGAATCTTTCTTGTCATTATTATAGTCATCGTCATTAGTGACAGTTGTACAAAGAATAAGGCCATTCTAGTTCTGATGATTGATGATCCTCATTACTTTGATATTTCTTCTTTATGAAGGTATGTCATTAGCTGTTGATTGGCCAATACAAAATACGGGTTTCTCGAAGACCTTTTGTATATAGCCCTTGTAATTTACGTACCATTTAAGTACAAAATTTACAGCGGTTTCACCGCCGATTTCCCGAATAAGTAATGTAATTAGTTAAGGTATTCTGTTTGAAGTAAACGCTGACGTTCTCTTGGAGTATTTTAACTCAATTATCATACCTCTACAAACATGATAATTAAAATAAAAAATTGAGGTTCAATGTGTATTGAGTAAGGGTAGATGGTTGAGTTAAACGCAGGACTTAAAGGTACCTTTTCTCCAGAGATCAGCTATGCTACCTTACTCTAGATGTGTTTGACATTCACCAATCACATTAACTGGCCTGCTCATACTTGAGATGCCGAAAACATGGAATTACCACTCTTCGCTAAAAACAAATTATTTACGACTGCTCACAGTTCGAGTTAGCTTGTAAGCAAAAATCACTTGAGGAATTTTAGAGTCTCCCCGTCAAACTACAATGAACTTAAATCACAGGGGCGAAGAGCTGGCATCTGTATTTGAATGCAAGCGGACTATAGAAATCCCCCAGGACCCAGCCCCATTAGGGAATTATCAACATCCTTAGCAACCGTTGCTAAGCAACGTAGCTTAGTGTAGCTCCGGTTGAAAGGTATCCTAACACCTTTGCTTGACAGCCGTTAAACCACATTTCATGTTCCGGCTTTGGGCTTGAGAGACAATATTTTGTTTCTTTATTGTTGCTCATTCATCGGCTCATTCATCGGCTATAAACATGCAAAACCGATTCATTACGAGTCAGTAACACTTAACAGGTACGGCAGATATTCTTTATGGAATTAAGGTAGCAAACGAACATGCAGCACCACCCTTTCGCGGTCACCCACGACAACTGTGACCGACCGAGAACAATTAGCAGACTGGTAGAAATCAGCAGCAGATTAGGTTACCTGGAACTAAATAAAAGTAAAATGTATAACACGAATTCATAGCTAAAACACGTCATGTACGATAAGGTATTTATTCTTAATAAATACACTATCTTTATAGTACCGTCCTAACAGCTAAAGGTAATAAATACACATATCTATAAAGTGTGTGCAAAATTGGAACCCACATCACCAAAACGGGAGATTGACGTTGTAACAATTTATTGTATTCATTTTAATGTCAAGAAAATGTTCAATGTATGTCTACTAAAAAATTCTTGTCCGGAGTGTAACGTTTAATATCCTTGATTCCTCCATTCTACCTAACTCCGACCGCTGTCAAAATGTCAAAAAAATTGGTTGTCTGTAAAGCGGTTAACAGTCAAACCGCAAAACCGCCCGAACCGCGTACACTATCAGTCGCGGGAGAAAACCGCAAGTGTGGCCGCTTGTATGGCTTTCCTTGAATCACAGAATTACGCGGTTAGAAACCGCGGCGGTTTAGCCGTAATGCGGCCTCGGCCTAAAGTCGGTTTACTGACGATAGTTGAACGTGACAACGTCTTAAGAAAATACTGATGGAATGGTAGCATAATCACTAATAGTCATCCTAAACTATCTTTGAATACTTAGTTATAATTTATTTACTGTTATATTGCAGTTAAAACATTTATTAAATATTTTACCAAAAAGACTAGTCGTTGCATACCGTATAACGAAACATTAATCTTTAGCTGCTAGTCTGTGCATATTATGTCATGTCAATGTGCCACAAACAAGTCAAAACAAACCTGGCTGGTTATAAATAATTTCGATAAAAAGCAAAACTAAAGAGACGTCAGAGTTACATTGACAAATAATGTCATCAAAGTAAACAAACGTCATGAAATCGTATTTAAAGTTACAGAAATTTATCAATAAAAATAAAGAAGGAATAAAATAGAAGGAAGGAATAAAAAGGCCCTCTCCCCTCTCGGACGCGAAACGCGACGGACGTGTACACGTACCATCTTCTGCAATTGTAAAAATAAAATCAAAGTGCATAAATTATCTGACAGTGCAAAATCACCGTTAAGTCATACGCAAAAGTCACACTTCATTTTCGCAATCGAATTGCTTAAGGTACTAAGTGTGACAGAGTGAGATGATCTGCGCTCTTCGGACACCGGTGTGACGTCATAAGTGAAGACCACTCACGTCTAATCAACGCAAGCGCAAGCCACGCCCACATTACCCTGACCTTGTCGCACTTACGGGTGCATTGACCTTCTCGCTCGCACAGCGGCAAACAGCTGGTGAGACGTACAGCGCTTCATTTAGGCCTACAATTTCAACGGATCAGAAAAAATGATAAGATCGCCGACATCAGAAAAACCGCGTTCATCATCTACTACGGACCTAATGAGGCTAGCTAAACAAGACAAAGACTCACAGTCCAATATCACCAAACGCGATAAACGACGGCGATTATCTGGCGAAGACTACGACGAGTTAACGACGTTCAAAAGTGAAATCCGTGACATGCTCCAAACGTTCATCTGTGATCAAAACACAAGACTCGATTCGCTAGAGAAACACATCACCGATATGAAGACTCAAATAAATAATATAAATAAAACGAGTCAGGAAATGGAGAAATCTGTCAACTTTATGTCCGAAAAAATTATTGATTTAGAGCATAAAATTCAAAATTTAGAGAGCCAGCGGAAAGATATGCACATGCAAGTATTAGAAAACGAAGAAAGGTGTGAAAATTTAGATAAATACTCTAAGAAAACGTGGATAGAAATCAGAAACACTCCCAAGCAACATAACGAAAACAAAGAAATTCTTTTTAATTACATCAAACAACTAACCAGAAATATCAAGTGTGAACTACAACCATCAGATATACGAGATGTCTTTCGCCTGACTAGTAATAAAAAAGACTCAAGCCATTCAAGCATCGTAGCAGAGTTTTCAAACACCTTAATCAAAAACCAAATCATAACTGCGGCGCGCAATTACAACAAGAAGCATAACGGAAGTCAACTGAACTCATCCCACCTTGGAATACCAGGAGAGTCGTGTCGTATATACTTGGGTGAATCACTAACATATAAATCAAGAAGATTACATTTCTTAGCACGGGAACATGCAAAAATCCACTCGTATAAATTCTGTTGGACCACTAACGGGAACGTCCTATTGAGAAAACACGAAGGATCGCCGGCTATCATCATAAAAAGCGAGGAACAGCTGATTGCCCTAAAGACAAATAAATGACTAGAATCACGCAGTAGCCGGTCTTGTTTAGATTGTAAGTTTATTATCATAACTAATATTTCTGTTAAATTTTGTTCTACTTTCCGTAATATAATTTTGTATCACAAACACAACTACTCAAATAGCTTGCTACACACAAACAAACAACTCAACATGCAATACTTCAAAAAACCTATAACAACTCATATACACATATACACTACACAAACACATTACATATTACGTCAAGTAACTAAAATCAACAAATTCACATATATAATAACATACTATATCCTTTGGGCTGTTAAACAACTATATACAATTATAAATGTTAACTACAGATACCTTACTACTCGTATAACCTTCATAAGATTACTTTTTTTCATAAGATTTTACTATAACAAATCAACGTATAACAGAACACAAATAAAATATTGCACAAAAATAAATAATACGTGCATTTACGTAATAAGACACCTAACAATAAGAATATGCTGCGAGAATTATTACATTACTGATTATGTAAAAATATCATGCTTAGACAAACTTGGACAAGTATCTCCATACATTAACCTGTTAATTAAAAAACAAAACAAAATTGAAATTCTAATAACCTTTCCATACATATATACAGTAATCAAATACACTCTAAGTCGGTTACCAAAACACATAAAATACACCCCCATAACATTTGAAAACTTTGTCTTCAAATCTAAGTTACCATATTATTACTCAATAATTAAACATGGCGTGCAAAAATTTAATTGAAGAAATAGATAATTCTAATTTCACTCACTGTGATATGATAAGTAGCCCCGACTTATTAAAACAGTACATTGGAAACACAGATAACCAATTTACAATTATAACTCAAAACATACGCAGTGTTCGTAAGAATTTTGGCTCCTTCACAGTTTTGCTATCACGATTTCAATTTAAACCTGACATTATAATTCTTACAGAATGCTGGCTAGACGAAAGCTTTACAACGATAAATCTTAATGGATACAAATGCACATTCACGAAACACTCCCACAACAAAAATGATGGTATAGTAATTTTATCCAAAAATAACTTAAATATTAATATACAAGAACCGCAAATCGAAGAATCAAATTGCCTATTATTGAACATTGATAACTACCTATCCATCATAGCGTTATATAGATCACCTTCCTTTTACCGTATAGAAAATTTTTTAAACTCACTGGAAAAAGTTATTAAAATGGCAGTAGGGGAATGCGCAGTTATAACAGGTGATTTGAATATAGATATAAAACCTAATTCAGTGGACAAAAAAGCCGAAGAATATCTAAATTTACTGGCGTATTATGGCTATGCATCTGGTCACCAATTTCCAACAAGAGGTCCAAATTGCTTGGACCACGCGATGATTAAAACAAAGACACAAACGCGAGTGATCATATGTCAAAGTGATATAACAGACCATGACACAGTTATATTAGGAATACAAAGAACCCAAGCAAAGCCGCCACCTGAAACAAAAGTAACTAAACAAATTGACTTTGCTGGACTAACAGAAAACCTGAAACAAACGGACTGGACGGACATTTTAAATACAACTGAGACCAACATGGCGTCAAACCTCTTCATTTCAATCTTAACTGAAAAAACTAAACTATTTACAACCTATAAAAAAATACATTCCTCTAAAGTTATAATTCAGCCTTGGGTTACACCTGGCTTACTAAAATGTGTCAGAAAAAGAGACCTACTACATACTAAGGTACGAAAACATCCTAATGACTCAGAATTAATGAGCAAATATAAACAATACCGGAATTACTGTAATAACATCCTCCAAAACTTACAAAATTTATATAATAGTGATAATTTAAAAAAGTCTAAAAACAACTCTAAACAACTGTGGAGGACGATTAAAAATGTATGCAATATTCAAAAACCAAAACAGAATACAAATCAAGATGTACTAAATTTAGACTCTAATCCAAATAAATCTGTAAATAAACTAAACCAATATTTTACATCTGTAGGGAAGGAACTAGCGCAAAAAATTCTAGATAAACGAAAAACCAATATAACAAAACTCTCAGACACGATAAAAACTACTAATACAGCGACACCCTATTCTTTCTTCATGACTCCAACAGACACTAGCGAAATCATTAGTATAATAAATAGTTTAAAATCCTCATCAGCACCTGGTTGGGATGGGATTACTAGCGATTTTCTTAAACGAACAAAACACCTTATAGCAACACCTCTCACCCACATATGTAATTTAAGTTTGTCCACAGGCGTGTACCCAGCATGCTTCAAACTTGCCAATATCTGCCCTATTTACAAAGATGGTAATCCAGCCGAACCTTCCAATTATAGACCAATATCCCTACTAAGCAGTCTTGCTAAAATCCTAGAGAAACTTGTTAACAAAAGGCTACTTTCTTACCTCGAAAAAAACCACCTCCTTGCAGATAACCAATTTGGTTTTCGGGTAGACAAATCTACAGATGACGCTGTGATTTCTCTCTCTGAAGACATCATTAGCAATCTAGATAAAGGCCAAAAATGCTTAGGTGTGTTCTTAGATTTGGCAAAGGCTTTTGACACTATCCCCCTCCAAATCCTGCTTAAGAAGCTTGAGTCACTAGGAATACGCGGCTCAGCAAACGACTGGTTTAAATCTTTCCTCTCTGAGAGGAAGCAAAGAGTAGTTGTAAAAGATACTTACAGTGACCACTTAACCCCTACCTTTGGTCTACCACAAGGTAGTGCAATCTCTCCAACCCTCTTTCTCACCTATATCAACGATTTATGTACACTACCTTTAAAAGATGCAAAAATAATAGCTTTTGCTGATGATACGGCAATTTTGTATCATGGTAAGGATTGGAAAAGCACTAAGAATGCCGCCGAAGAGGGTATGGCTCAAGTAACACTATGGCTTGAAAAACTCTTACTAACACTTAACACTACAAAAACTAAATTTGTCAACTTTAGAATAACCGAACACTCCCGGCCCGAGCGAATTTTCAAACTTAAATTACACTCCTGCGACTCATCACATAGCTTTCGATGGGACTGTCCTAGTATCGAAGAAACTAGCTGCATTAAATACCTAGGAGTCATGGTTGATAATCGACTGACATGGCAAATGCAGATCGATAAACTATGTGGACGTATCAGAAAACTTACACCTATTTTCAAAAGACTCAGAGACATAGCTGACACTACTACCATAAACATGATATACCTAGCCCTATGTCAGTCGATTGCCAGCTACAGCATAGTTACGTGGGGGGTTGCTAATAAAACACATTTGATAAAACTCGAACGAGCACAACGAGCACTGCTAAAAGTCGCCTATAAAAAACCCTACCGATATTCTACCGAGGCACTTTATAAAGACACAGGACACCTGAGTATTAGAAAAACATACATTAGATCACTAATCTTAAAATACCACAAAATAGCGCTGAAACAAGTAAATAAAGAAAGAAGAAACCAAAGAAAATTGTTCTGGAATATTCCAAAAAGAAATAAAAAATTCGGTCACACAGCTTTCTCCTACATGGGCCCTTTCTTATACACCAGAATAAATAATAAAATTTCAATAGCCAACGACAACACGTACACCTGCAAAAGAAAAATCAAGAAATTATTAGATAATATGACGTATATGGAAACTGAACAAATAATTACAATTCAAAAATAATTTACAAGCGCTCACGTGTCGCGAGCCCAAACATACACAAACATGCACCAAGACACACACACACACACACGTACGCACACACACACACACATACTAACACAAACACACACACACACACAAACAGACACACACACACACACATACACACACAAACAGAGACACACACCCATACAAACAGACACACACTCATACACACACATGAACACACACAAACAGAGACACACACACACACACACTCAAACAGACACACACACATATACACACACTTGTATGCACACATTATAGTTAAGCAAGCCAAAATTTTTGTTAGTTTTAAATAAATAAATACATACCTAGTACATATGTGAGGGGAGAGACTGGTCACCCACGACACAGGGAATCCTAGTGTGGGGACTAGTGTCCACCCAAAATTAACTGTAAACCCTTTTTGGATAAATAAATACTTTTATTATTATTATTATTATTATTATTATTTAATACAGGAAACATTAAAAAAGGTAACATTTAAAATTTATAAATAGTCCCAGAAGTCAATAACAAAGTAATAATTGGATACATTACCAAAATATCTACCTCCAAAGTAATCAACCTGGAGCGAGGTAACGGTAACGACGGTAACGACGCATAGACGTCATGTTTTTCGTGCGTGCAGCCGGCTATATCGAATTATAAAACGTAACGTTGTCACGTCAAAAACAAGACGTTGTGTACGGCAAGATCATTTCCATAATGTATTGGAAAATATACCGAACTTATTAATTGCATTGCGCTGTTTTTGATCAAAGGTGAAAAGTTCTGTAATTCGAATTCGTTAGATATTCAAAGTCGTTAGTTAGCAACCGACCAAAAATATGAAATTATTTTTAGTAGCGGTGTTTTTATGTAAATCTATACGAATATAATTTATGAATCTGAAGAGTGCGTTCTTTAAATAAATAAATAACGCTAAATAACGCTACACACTCATAGCCCCACACTAGGATACCCTGTGTCGTGGGTGCCATGGACAACACACTAGACAAGGACACACACCCAGACCGAGAACGGAAATTCAAACTCATCATCCAAATTTCCGCCTCGCTGGGAATCGAACCCAGGACACTTTTTACACACACAGGTTAAAACACATTTAAACACAGGTTTAAATGGGCTAATCCACTGCTAATCTCAATAACTACTGGATCGATTTGAAAAATTCTATTTATGTTGAAAAATTAATGTATCTAGGAAGGTTTTAAGCTATTCCACATCGCGCTACTACCAATAGGAGAGAGACATCAGTAAAAAATGTTTGAAAAATATTGGAATAGGTATATTTATTATTCGTTAACGTACCTAACGAATAATTTTCCCAAAGCAAAGCGAATTGGTGGGTAGTCTGTGCTGTAGTAGTAGTAAGAAGACGTCCCATCAAGTTAGGTAGGTAAATAATAAAAACCGGCCAAGTGAGAGTCGGACTCGCGCACAAAGGGTTCCGTACCATTATGTATAAAAACGCCAAAAAATCTGGTCTGTTGTATGAAAGCCTCACTTAAATATTTAATTGTTTTATTGTAGCCACATTTACCCACAACGTCATCTCTTGGATCGAAAGGTAACTAAACTATCGCTGAGGGGCGTCGAAAGTATGAGTAGGTAGGCACCCACTTAAATATTTATTTTGTTCTGTTTTTTAGTATTTGTTGTTGTAGCGGCAACAGAACTACATCATCTGTGAAAATTTCAACTGTGTAACTATTACGGTTCATGGGATACAGCCTGGTGACAGACGGACGGATGGACAGTGAAGTCTCAGTAATAGGGTCCCGTTTCACCCTTTGGGTACGGAACCCTAAAAATCGTCTATGACACCGTATAAATCACCTATACGTTGCCGAGCGTAACTCATTTATTTTGTAAAATTAAGTTTATAGTTATTGTATGATGTACCTACCTATGTATATGTATGTAAATGTACCTATAGGAGCGTTTTATTTACATACATATACATAGGTAGGTACATCATACAATAACTATAAACTTAATTTTACAAAATAAATGAGTTACGCTCGGCACAACGTGGGGTTTAATATCTCCGTTATACTAGGTAAGAGTATGCGATTGATTATTTCTGTTATACATATTTTGATTAATATACTGCATACTCCGAACTTTGGTCGATGGTGGACACAAGTTTCAATTTTTTATGGTATTTGACTGACGTTATCAGACGTCCTGTATTTAAGGGGATAGTCCCGTTTTTTGTGTTCCAGTGTTCCGGAATATAGCTCCGGGACACAAAAATGACCTTTATTTTAAATAGAGTGAAAAACTGGTTGGCCTGACCCATTATGTCGTCGTGGTTCCTACACCTAGTTGAAGAAAAGCGACGATGTCATGTTTTCAACCGAAAATAAAATGGCCACGTTTTTCGTTATATAATATAGGACAATGCCCCAATTTGAAGTTTAATTGTAGTTTATATTGCAATTTATAGTAAATTTTCGTTTTCCTTGTTATTTCGTCTTTAAGGGAAATATTGTTTGTCTATTGTTTATTGTAAAATATATGCAAATTCCCATGTATAAAAGAATATAAAGTAAATGGTAAGCAAGTTTGAAACATAATTTTCATAATACCTACATACAGCTGTTTGATAAAAAACTGAAGCTCCTCAAATCTCGGCAAAAGTAGTTGCCTCTGAAACTTCACTGAACACAAAATCTTACAAAAGATTCATAATTGTAATGACGGTTATTGAATGGGAAAATGTTTGTCATACTTAGTTGATATAACTAATGACCATAATTATTGACTTTTATTGACTTTTCAGTAACGAAAGAATATTACGCCCATTATTAAACACCAACCTCGAAAGTATTGACGTGAAAGTCGTGAAATCACGCTTCAAGGATTGTCCTTATTTTGTGTATCTTGTTTATTTTCCAATATTGCCAACTTGGGGACCGATTTCCCTGCGTTCCCAAATCACTTTAGCCCGTATAAATGTGAATAAAAATAAATATTAAGTAGCTAACTGCCCTCGCTTTATTTCGGGAAACGTATGTTTTTGTCCACCCAGAAAAAAGGTTAAGCTAGTATTTTTTTAAATGTCATATTTTATTATCTTTATATTCGACTTCAAAACGAAGGAGGTTCTCAATTCGATTTCTCATGTGTGTTAGGTAATCTCATAACTTTGCACTGGGTGAACCGATTTTGATAATTCTTTTTTTATTCGTAAGGTAGTCATGTCTGATACCATATAAATCAGCGATATCTGGCGACTAGGTTTTGTGATCTCTACTTATCGATTTTGAAGTCAGTATTTTTTTTTGTAAAAATCAGTTTATACTTTTTTCTAAACAAACCTATTATCCGGACATTCTCGTCATAAAACTGCACTATTCTCGGAACTAAAGCAATATGCAAAATATCATGTCTGCGGATGAGAGGTAGTAAGTAGTACGAGGAAATAGTTCTCATTTAGCTAGCAAGAACCTGAGCACCTGAGCATACTTACAAACATTGCAAGTTTAATAAAAGTTTATATAAAAGTTCAAATACTCATCCTAAGTCTCTCAAACATTTTATTCAGTGGCCAGAATATTGACATCAACAAAAACCCGTTTCCCTTGGTTTTATTTCTTATCTGTCTATTCACGAGAACTCTAGTAATATTTTGGTAGAACGCCTCAAATCTAAAATCTTCCTCGACACATCTCTCCTCTTCTCTCCTCTAAAGCACCTCTCCTCACTAGCTACACCTTGCTTCATCAGCTCATCAAATCTCACCACATGGCATTACACCATATCTTGCTGATTCTGATCGTAGCAATTATTTGAGTGGAGATACAAAATTCCTCTTTTACATACATAGGTACTCTTGTTTAATTAAAGTAACCTGTTACAATTATAAAATGAATGGGAAAAATACCTAACCGCTTTTGCTCCAGTCCCTATTCAAAAAGGTAAATAAACAGAAAGCTACTGAAGATAAATAATAATATAACGTTATAATTTCAATTCAGGTTTTTAATATCGCTATGAAACCCTAATACTGAATTTTGACTTACAATTCACAATTGGCCGGTTTTTATTTTGTTACAAGGTACGCTCGTAGACAACACTCGTGTATATAAGTGTATAGACTACAGGCCCATGTCAAAAATGGATGGGTCATATGAACCACCAAGTGACGTATATAGGACGATATAAGAGCACAAAATAATAAGATTCAGTACTATGACGTCACTTATAAGCTGTCCAACTGAGTGCTGGTGAGAATTCAAAAGTGCAACCCTCGATTTTTTCCCCTTGTCGCATGATTTTTGTAGCGTTGCGGAATAATGGATTAGAAGCTGTATTGAAACAGTATGAAACTGATGCCGTACAGAATCAAATGACCAAATTTACCCTGGAATTGTCAAAAAATCAAAAAAAAATACCAACTTTGTGGCGCACCATTTTTTTACGGGACTGCGCGCTTTCTTATTATTTTTCATGGATCTATCGATGGTGAAAATGCCGTACAAAAATATATGACCAATGACCAAAATGTACTCACTCTACCTGCACTTTTGAATTCTCACCAACACTCAAGTTGGACAGCTTACGAGTGACGTCATAGTGCTGAATCTTATTATTTTGTGCTCTTATATAGTCCTATATACATCACCTGGTGGTTCATATGATCCATCCATTTTTGACATGATCCTGTAGTCTAGTACACGTATGTCGGCTATAATTAAATACATTAGACGCCCGTTTTAACGTTACCAAAAATATGTGTAGAAGATAACTTTCAATGTAGGTATTATTGAATGTTCATAACTGCTACCGACTGAAACTTATGGAATGTTTCAAAATACCAATACTGTTTGAAATATCAGGTTACCATATTAACGATGTTCGAATTATTAATGGTTCAAGATACGTGAAAGTTTATATTTGAATGCTCGCTTGTGATGTACCTTCAGAAGAGGTTAGGTATGGTTGATGTGCCTTCTAATCAATATACGAAGTTTTAAGCCTGATTTTTTCATTCATTTCAGTTTTTGTAATTAATGTAAATTGATATAAAAGATGTGTTAATAGTAGATTGTATGACAAGGGTGCAAAGTAATATTTTTTCGGCGAGGGCGTTTTTTGAATCCAGAGCGAAGTGAGGGATTCTAGAGTAGAATCCCGAGCGTAGCGAGGGATTCTTTAGTAGAATCCCGAACGTAGCGAGGGATTCAAAGTACGTCGCCCGAGCCAAAAATACACTTGCACCCGAGTGATACACTCTACTTTTCATCACCCACTATGAGAAAATAATATATAGTATATATAATAGAAAATAATACGTAAAAATGCACGAAAACTTAATTTTAATTTGAAAACGAAATCTTAATTTGATTTCTTTTTTTATTATTCAGCTGGCGGGGCCCTCGCGTCGTACCAGACATTCTTTATTCAAACAATATTTGCGTTCGATTTCTTTAGCGCAAAATACTAAAATGTTCTAAATTCAAAATAGGACGGAAAAGATCTAGCCGGCAGGAAAAGTTGTATGAAAATTCATTCCCGCCCGCTGAATAGAAAACAGCAACTTTGGAACCCCGTAAGTCCGAACCAAGTCGTCTTTTTCGAATAGGTGTGATGAAATAGTACATTATGATGTAAGTGCGCGAAGTTGGTCATTACAGTCGAGGCGGTATTGCACAGACCGAGCCGCTAGGCGAGGGCTGTAATAGAGCCAAGACTGTAGTGAACAAAGCGCACGCGTATCATACGACGTTTTTCAACACACTTGCGAGGAAAAAAACAATTAGGTATCGACATTTTTCAGTCACAAATCAGCAAATTATAAACGAACAAATGTTTGCACAAAATGGCGCCGAGGTTTATTTTATTTTTTCGCGCGCCGTATCTTTGGTTGAATAACTATGCGCGCGCAGGCGCGCAGGTTAAGTCCAGAGAGGCAAAGAGCACCGCTATTCAGCCACAATATATTAAACTAAATAATTATGTATTTCTAATAGGAATTTACGGTAATTAATGATTTAAAATATTGTATTTTTTAAATGCTTTAATAGATAATTAGATGAAGTATAATCTTATCTTATCAGATTTTGACTAAGTACAACAAGTTTATTTATTTAAAAAATAATAAATCTTTTGGTAACAACCTCTTTACGGATATTAAAAAAAAAGTGGAATAAGAAAAACACTAGTGCGGCAATGAAAAGTAAAACGCACTACTGTGTAATAAACCGCATTCCGGGCGTAAGACTAAAGAAAAAATAGCAACTTTACGAGCAAGTGTGTTGAAAAATATATTTACTGTTCAATTGTTCAGGTTTAATTAATATAATCTTAGTATAATTTGTCTGTCGTGTAACATAAATCATATCATTGATACGTAAAAAGAGAGAAGAAATAAATGAGAGAGAAAATAGCACAAAACAAATAAGTACCTACTTAAATTATCTACAGTATTTGTGGTATTATAACATGACTCACAATACAAATACATGATGAGTGATACAAAAAATTATCGCGATGTTCGGACCGGGCAAAATTTATCGCTCTGTATTCAATAAGCGCGCCGGCTCCAAACATATTGGCTAATCCGATTTATGTCGCCGACCACTAAATTATACTTATCCGTAGTAATGAAATTGTACCACTAATTAATTGACATATTTACGTTAAACCTAACAATAGATACACTGCACAATTAAGCTAATGACTAAAGTTCAAAACTAAACTATGTACATATTTAAGATTAGTTTAATAAAATTTCATTAGTGAGAATAAAAAAAAATAAGTGCTCCTGAAATATCTTATGTCGTGATTTGTAATGAACGAATTCCTGATCGACCACAAACGGAGTAGATATAGTTGGTCATTAAAGGTCCCCGCAAACTGACTGCAGGCTGTGGCGCTGTGGCAGCCACCGGCGGCTGTGGCGCTGTGGCGCTTCTTTTTAGAAGCGCGGTCCGGCCAATAGCCGCTTCAGCTGATTCCTGCTCACTTTGGATCTATTGGCTGTTGGCCGGATCGCGCTTCTAAAAAGAAGCGCCACAGCCGCCGGTGGCTGCAGTCAGTTTGCAGGGACCCTAATAGGTTGAAGAAATTGGGCCCTCTTATAATATAATATAGTAATAATAAAGTGATTTATTTCTCCAAAAAGGTTTACAAATAGTTTTGGGTGGACACTAGTCCCCACACTCTTATGCTCTTATGCCCGACAAGACATAGGTACATATACCTATTATTATGTGTACGATTTCAAGAAATATTTATATTACGAATCTGTGACATGTCGTCCCTAGAGAAGCTCATATAATAAGCATTAGGAGAAACTTGACGACTTAACATTTCGACGAATGTGATCCATCATAAGAACATTTCATGAACATTTGCATAATATCTTAGCATAGAACTTAAATTTCATTGAGGGTTATAATGTATCTAGTTCTGGGTTTAATTTAAGCGGTTTTAGAGACGCTAAACAATACACACTATACATTCATACCCCACATTAGGGTTCCCTGTATCGTGGGTGTCATGGACAACTCACAAGACAAAGCCACAACGAGAACGGAAATTTAAACTCATCATTCAAATTTCCGGCTCGCTGGGAATCAAACCCTGGACCCTCGGAACGGCGATCCGGCGTGCTATTGCGCCATTCGGGTCGTCAAAACTAGTTCTAGGACGTAGGATTGTCCTAGGATTTGTCATTGATGATAACACTATAGGTAGACTCATTGAAGACTATTCCAGTCCTTCGTGTTACGCATAATGAATGATGAGGCGAAGCGCTTAACCCTTATCGGAGGGAGAAAATGCTTTCGCCAAATGGATACACGCCGTAAGTCTTGTCAGTGGAGGGTGAAAATTAAGCGAGAAAATTATCGCACGATTTTCTAAAATTTAATAAAGCTGGTTGTTTCCGCGTGTTTCTGTATTTTGATTAGACAGTTCGACAATTAATTAATGGTGTTAAAATTAAAAACACGCTTTTATTTAAGTTATTTTTATTATAAAAAAGCTGTTGCCAGCGACTTCGCACGTGCATAGGGGTTTTTTCCACGTGAATCCCGATCCCGCGGGAACTCCGGCATAAAAAGTAGCCTATAATATATTGCTCCACAACGTCCTCTATGCCCTAGTGAGTTTCATAAACATCCGTTTAACCGTTTCTGAGATTAGCGTGCACAAATATACAGACAAACAGACAACATAAAAAAACATTGTTTTGGGTTCTTTTGCGTTTATAAAGGCCCCTATTATAATTTTTTGCATATATTTGCCATGTACAGACAGCGATCCGTAACAGTTTTATTATACCTTATTATGTATAGATATAGATAAAGCAATAAAATTAGTCAGTATGATATTAATTCATACCAATCATAAAATACAATTGATTGCATTAACTGAAGAAATAGCGTCTAAGGCCTGGTGGCTAGGGTCGAGCCTGAGATACCTATAGTTACGCAAGAACCGTGGGTCTCAGTTACTGTTGTTGTCCTTAAATAGAAGTCAAGTTATGTCTGAGGTTATCTGGCAGTACAGAAAATTGCTCTTGGGTTGGGTAGTAATCTTTCTACCAACCCACACTGGAGCAGTCTCGTTGAGAACTTAGTTTAAGAGAGATCTGTAGTCTGTAGTGGTGAGTAGGTAATGGGTGTTTTACTTATGGGGTTGTCGGGATCGTTAATTAGTGATTAAATCTTTTTTTCCTTATCTTGCCAAATAACTATACTTCCCTAATCAATTTTAGTACGTGACTTATAAATTACTCTTATTTGTGTAAATAATATTTATTTTGTTATTCTGAAGTATAATAAGTACATTATCATAAATAGAGAACAGAAGATTTCATAAATCGTTATTTATTATGGATCCATCCTGTTTTCGCTTGCCAGTAATTCAATATTCGAAGCATACTAAATTTGTTTTTTGTGTGCGCTTTCTTCAAGATATTTTTCTTTCGGCGTTTTATGAAAAACAATTTGGATTTGATTTTCACTTTACATATGTATATGCGCTATTTACATCAGGAGAGGGTAAAGTTCTGAGCAAAAAATATTCAGGCATTTGCAGTAAACAATTTTCATAGCAACATTACTTAGGTAGATCGACTACAACAATTCTTTTAATTTATAAATGAACTAGCTGACCCGGCAGACGTCGTTCTGCAACATATTGTTAAATATGCCGCCCGCAGCTTCGCCCGCGCTGCTAATTAGGTACATCTAACGACAATATCTCAAAAACTATCCATTTGATTGATATAGTGTAAAAGGCAACTTTGATCTGCATTAAATGCCTAAGCTAACTAACATATTCATTTGGATAAGTATTTATAATAAATTACAGAAAATAGCTTTGAAAATAACGTAATGTTTTTAATTAAAAATTTTAACATAAAAGTGGTTATTGTAAGTCAACCGTAAAAGAGATAGAGACATGCTATCGCGGACTTTTTTGTAGCATTTTTATAGATCTTGAATTCGCTAGTACATTAAACAAACAAACAAACAAACGCTAACACACTCAAACCCCCGCAGTAGGTTAGGTACTAGGTACCTGTGTCGCGGGTGGCATGGACTACACATATAACACATTACAATTACACCCATGACCCGAGTACAAATATTTATCTGTCACATAAATATCTGCCCCGGCCGGGAATCGAACCCGGGACCCCTCGCGTCGCAGGCAGGGTCGCTACCAACTAGGCTACAGGGTTGTCAAATATATTTTACATTACTCAACTATATTTGTGCTAGATTACGCGGCGTTCGCGTGAAATGCTCCTAGTTGGCGAAACCTCTTCCACATACATCGCCGAATTTCTACTAATTTACATAAAAGTATAATAAATTATATACCTAAACTAAACCTGCCTGTAGTTTTCGAGTTTATCGCGTCCAGACAGACAGAAAGACAGAAAACAGGACTTCTTTTTATAATATGTATAGATGCTATAAGTCTATATAATTTATGTAGACGAAACAGTCAACATGTTTTCGTATCAAAAATGTGTCAAATTATTCAAACTCTATGCAACTAAATTATTTATTTTTCAGATTTATTGTTGTATGCTATAGATTTCAATGAACTCTGCTAAGTAAACAGTTATTTCAAAAACATTGCTTTCAAGATTTTTTTAACCAAAATATATCGAATAAATCAACATCCCCCCCCCCCTCCACTAGTATGTTGTTTGTTGTAGGAGCCATTGACAACGCATAAAGACAAGGCCATACATCTCGAGTTCTCGACACAAAGTACTTTACGAGTTATAATAAAAATATTGATTTTATTGCGTATCAATGACAGTGCTTTTAACGAAAACCTCGCTTGTTAGTAACAATAAAACATATGTAGTTTCTGCTAACAAGATGTTTGCACCAACTCTCAACCCCGATGACAAGAGCACTCCAATCGAGAATCCATTATTCGGCCATAATAAATCATTGCTGTCAAATAACAGAACTACGATACATAAAATACAGTTTTTAGTATAACGATGTCATAACTATTCATCGTAATCCGTAAAACGGTCTTTGCTGAACTTGGATCTACTTCCTTAAAGTGAACGGTACAGGTCATAGTCCAAAGTCACTTGACTTAGTGACTATTAGACTAGACTAGACTATTAGATTAGACTGGTCAATTAATACGAGCTTGAGAGCATTTTGGAGAGCTCTCAAGTTGTTGTCAAAGTTGTGAAGGGTTCCTCTCGAGGCTTTTCTTTACCGAAATAAGATAATAAGATGATATAAAAAATAATGAGGCAGCTATACAGGAAAAATTAAAAGATTTATCTTCTTAAATAATTTTGTGCTTTACATAATATAATTATATTATGTCACAACAACATACTTCACAACACAACAAGTCATCCTTATTCTAATCCTTCCTTAGATATAAAAGAATGTGTCTGTACATAGGAGATATTTGTGAAAATCTGTCTAAAGGTATGCTTTTCCGGGCATAACATAAAAATTACTGTATGAAATTTGATGCAGTTTTCGCAGTTGTATTGCTGGAGGTCTAACGTAATAACAGGTGTTTATTTTATCTTAATACGCCGCTTACAAACTGAGATATAAATAATATTTATATTGCATTATTAGATATAATTCTCAAAAAAAAAATCTGCTATAAATGAATATAATATTTAAAGTGACATATAAGTAGATACATACCGCGTAAAGTTTTATGTCGATATATAGATATAAAATTTCTCACTTCAGACGTATTTTAAATGAACTTAAAAAAGCAGACGAGCAATCAGCACCAACCTTCCGCTGCCGCCCTCAAATAAGGACGCTCCGTAAACAATGTCAAAAGGGGCTATACTTTTCGCGAAGCAAATTATTCCAAGGACCCTTAAATGAGATCCTATCTTATTGCCCCACGGGACTGTGCTTACAAATGAGATGTGTCATTCCAGAACTCAAAAGAGGGAAATGTCTACCGTCACTTTCAACTAGAGAATAAACCAAGATAACAAAATGAACGCCTTAAAATTCAGAGACATACCTCGAACCTGTCTTAATATTTATGTACTCACAAAATACTAATGTACCTACTTATATTTACATAGATAATATCAAACAAGCAGGCAGCGTCACCCTTCCGCTGCCGCTGACGACAACCGACCGATCTAGAAGAGCTGTTAGTAGATGGTGTAACTATAAGAACTATAAGTTAATTTCTAACCCTCTATGAAAAGAGACTCGTGCCTAGCAGTGGAACAGTTAATTGTGCGATGTAACCAGTAGGTAACTAAATGCAATCGAGTAGTTACGGTACCCTGGATATTTTATATCAAATAATTTAAAAAATTTGGTATGTAACATGTAAGCTACTTTAATAATTACGCTGTATGCTTGTACAATAGGTATCTATTCAGGCAAAAAGCCCTCGGCAGCAGTACGGCGCTAAATGTGAGTGCTCAGGATGTATTGTGATATACTTACTACTTTGTAAATAAATACAAAACAAATCAAACATACTTTTGAAAACTTGAATTGATATTATTAATACGTCAAAACCAATATTCCGAGTGTAAATAAAAATCGGTATTAGGAATGGCTGACCAGCGTGATGAAGTCTTATTTGTAAGCTTCGATCGTTTAACACAAGGGCGTCGCGTCGGTCGATTGAAGTAATTTGCTCCGCAATAAAAACAGCAACTTTGTGTGGAATAAGAGGACATCCTACAAGGATTGTAACGCAGATTGTAGGTAAGTTACTTGAAAATGTGTATGTGTAAAGGTATGTAATATAATAAGTATACAGGTAATAAATTTTAAAAGCTAATACCCTCATACCCCTGCACTTAGAATCCATTATTGCACCTCGTTTGAGGAGGCCGGAATTACATTTTTTATTACTGTTAAGGGTAGTTAGTCCTGTTAGTGTTGTTAGTAAGAGAATTGTTCTCTTCTTTCACAAAGCTGTTAATACTCTAGGGCTAAGATGTTCGCTCATAAAAAGTACAACCAGATCCACACATTTTATTTATTTATTTATTAAGTTCACACAACGGTTGTTACAGACTTAAGATACATGTAAAGTATAAATCCAAAATTTGGCTGAGAATGCACAACCACAAGGTGAACATTACATGCATCACAAACAGAAAAAAACAGGCAAAGAATATTTATATGTAGCATTAATGAATCCTGAACCATTAAAACAAATAACAATACATAATGCATAGTACATGTTTTACATTTGCATAGAAGTACAAATATTTTTCTTGAAGTGAAGGTACCAAATTATAATATTATTATTAGAATCATTTCATCATGATTTTTATTATTTTTATTATTATTAGAATTTATGTCGATGTCAACACATTTGTGTTATGGTATGATTATAACGTAAACCTTAATTATTATAAAACGCCGTGTGAAAATTAATTGTGCGAGTTAAAATGGAGGTCGTATGGGATTATGGCCTTCGACGTTTAACAACTTAATTTATGTTAAAATATCTGTAATTTCAAACCTTCATTAAATTTGTCATGTGACCCATCCCAAGCCATTAGCAGGGAGTAGGATATATCTAGGTATATTTATCTATAGGAACACGTATAAATAAACCAGTGACGACGGATGAAAGTTGTTATCGAAAAGGAATTAAATACAATTTCTACCATACTTTGTCATTTGGAATTTGAAGAAAGCCGTATCGAAATTGGTCAAGCATTTTTAAATATAAATGGGAACATTCATGAGCACCAAGAGATGACATCTCAACCTTAGTTTTATTTACGAATCAGTGAAAAAGATACTCAATGGTAACTAGTCATGAGATTTTTGGTGGTCCGGCTCTGATAGGTATCTATGATAAGATTATATCTGCCTAAGTCACTGAGAATGTGAAATTGCCGCTCCCCGCTGAAAACAAACTCATTAGGTAAGGTGTACACACAGTTTAACTTAGCCTATCAGAAAAAATTAAATAAGGTACTCTAAATTATCGCCGTCAATCTATAACGAACCTTAATAACAGGGATAGAAAGCTGGCATTATATAAAACACGAAAGAAATAAAGCGCTAATTGGCCACCGACCACGGCCACCGGTGGCTGTTGCGCGTTGGCGCTACTTTCGGTACTGAGAAAAAGCCACCGAACGCCTGAACCCGGTACTTTTTACAACTCATTTTATAAAGCAATTATTTGCTATTTAGAAAACAAATAATTTCGCTACGTTTGAATTTATTTTCTTATCGGGAAGATAACATTGTCTGCCCGAAAGCTAACCATGTCGATTATTTATTTGAGATTGACGCGAGTTGACTTAAATCGAATATAAGTCCCACATTTATAATTATGCTACGATCCGTATAATAAGTACTAACTACAATCATGTATGCTATGATCCCTATAACACTAGATATCTAAACTAGCTAACCTACGCTGAGGGATAATGAATTACGCTTGCGCTATGTAACTGCCAGAATAACGTTAGCTTTTAATTATCATGACTGTCCACACCGAGCTTGGCTGTCAGATAAGGGATGTTCAAACAACGCCATAATGTAAATAACGAACGATATAAGTGGACGGTGTAAGTGGACTTGCGTAATCTGTGAATGTATTATCTATACATACATTGTCAGGGTTCTGTGTATCTAATAGGTAGGTAGACATACATATATAACAGTCATGGATCTAATTAATGTCATGTACTGCACAATACCGTTTAACGAAAAATAAGCAACTACAAAATCATCAAGGAGAGATAACTCAAAAACTACTCGTCAGATGTTGCTGATTTAAACGGGACTATACAAGTGCCAGCTTTCGAATATAAAATTAATTGTCCAAGTCGGTTCACTCGATACAAAGTTATGTATAGCAATATACAATGAATTGAGAACCTCTTCCTTTTTTGTCTCATTTTACGTGCCAGTAGGTATTTTCTACGACAAAAAACGTTACTTTGCCAAAAAAACGTCCGCTCACTATCAATTTTGTTCTCTTGCCACATACAATCTTACTTTCTCGTCCTATCTGATGTTGGCCACGCGCACCAGAAATCAATATACTTAACTAGTTAATTTATGGTTCTGTGCGTTACAGGAAACCCTAACCATTATTATCACACCCGTGTCTGTGGCTGTCTAACTGTCTGTCACACTGGATTTTCTCTGGAGAGATGAAGCAAAAACAATTGAATTTGATACATTCGTACAATGTATCTACACACGTTTGAACGCATGCGGTAGGTTACGTACAGTGGGCCAAGAAAGTAATGTACCAGTTTTCATGTAGTTTCCTAGTCATCAAAAATTACATCAAAGTTCATAGGTAATATCACTGAAAGAGACGTACAATAATGACGTAAACCTAATTGTTAAGAATACGTACGTCATATGTAGGTCACATTAGAGGTGTAAGACATTTTAATCTTTATTAGAAACGGATAATGCATTAATTTGTGCAAAGAAGATTTAAATATTCTGAACAAAAGCATAAGAACTATTTCAGTTGACAAAATAATTCTTTTTAAAAAGAAAATTGACAATTGACATTTAGTCAAATAAATATGCAAGTAATGTAATAAAAATTGGCTAAGTGCGAGTCGGACTCGCCCATGAAGAGTTCCGTAGCAGCTAACATAATATAAAAAAAAATCGAGTAGATTGAATGAAAGGTAAATTGCGGTTTACGATTTATGACGTATTAAAAATAACACTTACTATATCTCATCCAAACCAATTTTCGGTGAAAGTTTACAGGGCGACGCACATCATATAAGTAAGTTTTTTAGTTTTATCATTCTCTTATTTTAGAAGTTAAAGGCAAATATTTTACCACTTTGGGATTGCCTCTCGCGCAAAGTATTCAGTTCAGAAAAAAATGATGTTAGAAATCTCAATATAATTTTTGACGACCTATTAATAGATATCCCGCACATATGGGTTTGATGAAAAAAAAAATTTTTGAGTTTCAGTTCAAAGTATGGGGAACCCCCATTGTTAATTATTTCTTTCTATTTTTGTGTGAAAATCTTAAAGCGGTTCACAAAATATACCTACTTAGACGTCAATGGTTCTATCAAATTTAAACTAAGAACAAAACAAATGTCACGTATTTATAATCGGATAAAGATGGCAATAAAAGTTGTCAGATCGATCTGCAAGCGAAACTAATCTTTATCGCCTATGAATCTGCAAACGGCATTCAACCTTAGAGTGGTAAACCAATTCTTTGGCCGACCGTACAACCCTTATTAATACTAATGGGGCGTTAATATGTCATAATAAGATGTAGATACTTAGTAAAAGAGATTTGTGAAAGGTATTGATAGTATACTAAATTGTATTTTGGATCGTTTATTACGTACGTTTACGTACCCTCTGAAGCTCGGCATCCCTCAAAGTTTATGCCAACTAGCAGTTACCGATGACAAATTATAATTTGACGACCCTATAGCCTAGTTAGCCCTAGTTGGTAGCGACCCTGCCTGCGACGCGAGGGGTCCCGGGTTCGATTCCCAGCCGGAGCAGATATTTATGTGGCAGATAAATATTTGTACTCGAGTCATGGGTGTAATTGTAATGTGTTATATGTGTAGTCCATGCCACCCGCGTCTCAGGTACCTACCTAGTAACCTACTGCGGGGGTATGAGTGTGTTAGCGTTTATTTATTTATTTAATTATCATTATCTTCTTACCTCTGAAACCCTAACAATTCTATCCGTAAACACATACGGATCCCAATGTCATAGTAGAATACCTAAATTTATCACTAATTAATTATACGCCTGATACGCTGATGCGGCACCTATACGAAATATAGGTTAACAGCAGATACCCGTAATCTAACCACTTTTTTCCGGATTTTGGCTGAGCCATATTGACAGTGACATACATGTGACATATTAAATTAGACGTAAGATAGCAGCAGGTTTTAATTCACCTTGAATGACGCAAATGATTAAGTATTGCACTTATAATCATTATATTATATTCTTGCGTGTGTATATTATGTATGAGTATATAGTTATTGTGTAGTCCAGTAGAACTCTTCCTAAATTAGGGGAGTGTATTTTACGCTCGATTCACACATATCAGTGAAGTCACCGTTCCGTCACAGTTCCGGCAAATCTTTCATACCTACATTCTCGGCATTGTCAGCACTGACAATGCACTGATCGGATGCATAATCGGAAATGTATGAAAGATTTGCCGGAACTGTGACGGAACGGTGACTTCACTGATATGTGTGAATGGTCCCTTATTTTCTTTCTCTGTTTCGATCATAAATCTTCCTCTTCCGGAGACCAACGTTTAAGCACTTGGCTCACACTCTTATCTGCTGACCTCCTCATCAATGATCAACCTCCTCATTTCTAAGGTCACAATCCTTTGTCCAAAGTATCAAATGAGGTCACTGCCTGTCAGTTGATAAACAATGGGAAGAATGCTGGCTCTCCAGCCAGTCTGTGGTCTATTCTGGTAAATGGCCTGGATTTTGAAAATTATACAATAAAGTAGGCGTATCCCGCGGCTTTGCCCCCGGTGAAGTAAATTTCATCGATTTCATATAAATCTTCAGCCCCTATTTGACCAACTTAGGGCAGGAATACGACAAAATGCGTTCTTATATAGCGAACGTCCTATACTAAACTAAACGTCCCTGCAAAATTTCACTTTCAAAAGTCAAGCGATTTTCGAGATTTCATTCGACACTTCGATATATTAATTAAGATAAATATCGCTATAGGTATGGTATGGTATATAGATATGGGAATATCTCAACACTAGAATTCCCTGTATTTTGAGTGCCACAGAAAACACAAGTCAAAAACAGTTACACCCAAAGCAAGAATAGTTTAAACACATTTTCCATTTTTTGCCTCCTTGGGAATACGAGTATAACCAAGGACGCTTGAACACCAGTATAAACCTTGCATTTTATTCTTTCTCTTACTTTGTAAGACAATATTATAATAGTTGGAACGGTTTTCCCAACCACTTTTTAGTTTTCAACCACTTATTGCCTAACTTCTATTACTTAATAACATTTTTTCGTGCAATAACAATACGTGTTATAAATAATGACATGATAAGAATCTACCAAATGTTAAACTACCCATTTTAACCAGCCGTTAAAAAAGCACCGCAGTTCAAACGTTCACCCAGTGGTGTGAGAACGTGCAATAAATAAGAAAAAAATATCTCGGCATGTGGCGTTAAAAGGTTAGTAAGTTTTTTTTGTAATATAATCAAGTTAGCAAACGAGTATGCAGTAAGGCACTTCTCACATTACGCTGTATATTAGCTACGCGACTGCAACGCAATCCAAAATTCGCTGTATCTGAACACTTCTCGCAGACAGAAGACGCATCGTAGACGCGTCGCTTTTATACATTGACAAGATCCGAGTCGCTTGCAAATAACGTTGTGTGAGAAGTGCCTAACACCCTTCTGCTTCCGCCAATGACAATTGAGACCGACCCAGAACAAGACTCAAATGGGGACTATGATGGTTAGTCCAGTTAGCAGATGGATTAAGGAGATTAGTTCGTTAGTTTGTGAATAAATACGAGGACTGGGACAGAGCCCGTTAATGATACTTAGTGCCAGTTGTTGTTAATAATAATTAGTCTAGTTACTAATTGTTTCCCTCTCATTCCGTCACAGTTACGTTCCTACCCTTGAGGACTAAAATGGTTGCCTCTAAAAAATTATAACCAGCCGGCTTCACACCTGTGATCAGACCTTGCTAACCGAAACGTAATTTTTTGAACGCTAAGTTAAAATTCTGTGCCAAGTTTAATGACTACTTTCTCGCCCTTGTATATTTTCAAGGGCACTCGTGTCACAGTGAACTTGATTTTCTACAACAGTTTTCATATAATATTAGCATAATTTATTTATTTCATGTACTTAACAACACTAAGATGAAAGTAAACTGTCTTCCTTACGTATATGACTTTCACGACTGGTAAGAACGTGTGGGAAGGTTCCGTAAAATGGAGCGGATTTAATTGAATATTCAAAATTTCATTACACGGTATGAATGAAGTCATACAGTGCAAGGCTGAGTTGTCAGCCTTGTGGGAATCGCTTCGTATTGTTGCTGAAGAAATGGTCGTAAAACGGAATTTTATCACGTGTCTCGCTGCATACCTTATGACAAAGTGACATAACACGTAAACCAGAAAATATTTGTAAGGAATCTCTTCAATTTTTAGCAGGTTATACGGTTGTTGATCTCTGTCTTTTAACCGACTTTAAATAAATCCGGCCAAGTGCAAGTCGAACTCGCGCAAGAAAGGGTTCCGTACCATTATGTATAAAAACGCCAAAAAAATCTGGTCTGTTGTATGAAAGCCTCACTTAAATATTTAATTGTTTTATTGTAGCCACATATTACGCACAACGCCATCTCTTGGACCGAAAGGTAACTAAACTATCGTTGAGGCGTCGAAAGTATGGGTGACCACTTAAATATTTATTTTATACTGTTTTTTAGTATTTGTTGTTGTAGCGGCAACAGAAATACATCATCTGTGAAAATTTCAACTGTGTAACTATTACGGTCCATGAGGACAGCCTGGTGACAGACGGACGGACGGACGGATAGCGAAGTCTCAGTAATAGGGTCCCGTTTTACCCTTTGGGTATGGAACTCTAAAAAGGAAGAGGTTTTCAATTAATCATTATAATTCTTGTGGGGACTTAACCTTATAAACGAATCGTAGGGGGATTACGCTTCGTGTGCGGACTAGTTCGACAATGTTCATGCTCGTAGTGCTCTCGTCGTACGCGTGGATTACGATACGCTTACGCTACGACGCCGTGTGCGAAGGGTCTAACAACTAACTTTCTATAATAGAGCTTGTACCAGTCCGCCACGTGTAATTTACTTTACCTTAGGATCGGAGATACAAGTAGGTATTACAGTCCAGATGTTGCAAAGGAATTGAAAACTTCCTTAGAACTTTGTGAAAGAAATTACTTACTTAGCGATACTGTACTGATACTGTACTGGTACTGATACTGATACTGATACTGTACTGGTAGAAGTCCTGTATAAAATTGTAGAGTAAGTAAAGGAAATACTTCATCAAAATTTGCCATAAGGGGTTATGTAAATGTAATGTGAATGGATGAATGAAAAACTTTATTTAATGTTGGTTTCTTACAACCATTTCTTTTAACTTTTAACAGAAAATTCCTACTCCGTCTATATATCTATCCGACATCGTTCACTTATGTTATTGTGCCGTTTATTGTAAGGATACAACGAAATGACTTTTTTTCCAGGATTCCAACCTGTCTCATGACACCTGTCCCTGTTTATTCATATAGTACCGTGATGTTTGTACTAGGAACCTTAAAAAGAATATACATAAAATATGTATGCTGAGCTGTCTGTGGATATTGAATCCATTATGCATAATACGTGTCGTACGCGAACACAACCGCCTAAACTGGAACAAATGACGTAATACATGTTTGCTAACGTTTACCTGACATTGATTGTAATTTGATGTGTGGTGCAACTTAATTGCCCATTATGATTCTATTATTAGTGAGAAGATTAATGGAATGAATGCTCTACTTGAGACTATACTCAGTTTGAATTCTATCTGGAATGCGTTATACATAATTGCATGGCCCACAAATGCCAGCGTTCCGCCAATGCAATTGAGATACATTTAAGATTGACGGCGTTATCTGAAAATTTCCTTGGTATTTTTTTTCTGACAATTTAAATTGAACTGTGAGCACAGGTAATAAGTTTGGTTTTGGCGGAGAGTGACAACCATAATTATGCTCGATGATTCAACTATAAGTACCTAGTAGTTTGATTGTAAGTGATGAACTTAGAACAATCATTCTTTGGTACAGTCCGGATTTGGTGCGGTAGACAGGACTAATTGCACTCGTGTATACTAAGGCATAAAAACCATAATATCCTAGACATGAGGATCATAATTAAATAGTTTTGTTTTAGTTGGTTTGGTGCCGTATCTAAAAGTAACTAACATGGCTTGGCTGTCCTAAAGAGGAACTTAAGTCAGTTCGAGGACAGTTGAAACTCATCATTTAATTTTTTTCTCCCGCTGAAAATCAAACCTAAGAATCGTCTAATTGTAACCTACATACATGGTAAGCGTCGCATCATGAGAGTTTAGATTTCATTGCAGGCTTGTCATAATACAAAGATATGATCTCAAGTATAAATTATTATTTCTTATTTATTCTTTCATGAACTTGCTTTATCGTGCCAGGAGATGTATTGCAATATTACTCATTCGTCTACCCAGTATTTTCAGACTGATACATTGAATCTTCTAGCTATACATCTTGTCAGGTAGATTGATGACATACCTACTGATAAACGGTTGGTTTGTTAATAAAACTTGCGAAGTTCCAACTTGTAACAAATATCTTATATCTACTGACAGTGTCGTGGTCGTGGCTAACGCCAAAAGATATCAGAATCAGAGATCAAAATTACCTATACCGAATAGTGATAGTGCCAACGTAGCTAAGCTAATCTACTATCCAGGACCCCTATTCTGATAATTCATAGATTCTTCGATTATGGCTCGATTGAATAGTTTGACACATTTTGTACAGGAATATGTGTAACATGTGTCAAATCCAATTTATGCATTTATAAATTAGCAGAATCGGGGCTCAGGTTTTTGCTGACGATAACAGTAACTCTACTGATTTTTTATGCTTTCCTACCCTCGAAACAAATTGCAGCTGTCCTAGAATGGAGATACTAACTTAATCTCTAAAAACGCTTCGGGTTTGCCAACGAACTAAAATATTGTCCATTTGCTTAACTTTTTTGTGATTGCTCCAGTTCCAAAGTGAATTGTTAGCTTTTTCGCTGCAAAACTACTACAGGCGTCAAAATGGCGCCTTGCGTGTAAACATTATAACGTTGTTCTGCTCTGTCCTTCTCTTAATTGTCTGATGACATTCGAATCCATGATTTCAGCGAGTGTATATACTTACAATTCTATCGAGTTTTGTCAATCAGATCACAATTCAATGTAATTTTTAGTCATGTGTCCTGCTAGATGCAGGTAAAGTTGCAGAATCTAGACGCGCGGTAGCGTGTCGAGCCAAGTTCTTGCAAGAAACAGTACCTACTTACATAATATGTTCTCAAAATTTCATAAATAATACTGTGACGGTTATTTAGATATACGAAAATCTATTTTGTTATCGCCTTTTTAAGGTATAGGTGCCTATTGGTAATTTATATGAAAACCAGCCAAAGCAGACCTTATGCCTCAATATATTTTCTTGATCTTTAGTAATGCGTCCTGCTATACTCCGTTAACGTCAAACTGACATTCGTTATAATTGCATGGCCAACAAATGCCAGCCTTCCGCTTATGCAATTAAGGTAGATTTAAGATGGACGGTGGGATCTAAAATGCCCTTTGTAAATTTAGCTTGCAAGCTGAATTGAATTGTGAGCACAGGTAATTAGTTTGGTTCTGGCGAGAAGCGGCAATTCCATAAGCTAGGCGATTGAAGTCACTACATAGTATAAAACAAAGTCGCTTTCTCTGTCCCTTTGTGTCCTTAAATCTTTAAAACTACGCAACGGATTTTGATGCGGTTTTTTTTTAATAGATAGAGTGATTCAAGAGGAAGGTTTATATGTATAATAACATCCATTAAATAGTTATTGCACCCGTGCGAAGCCGGGGCGGGTCGCTAGTATAATATTATAAGTGCAGGTAATGTTGCAGAATGCCTCTAGAATAATAGATAAAAGATATAACTAGTTATCTACCTAAAATCAAATACAATCCGAAGCAAGTCGATGAAAGAAAGAACAAACTGTGTGGATTCGTAACGGTTTGCAGATCTGATTGTTGGTACGGCAGATAATATCCACTTATTTCATAAAAATAAACAAAAGGTCTAATTCTGACTCGAGTGGGAGTGATTAATGGTTTAAGAAATGTGCTCTGTTTCCTCTATAAAATTAGGTCATTTGTCGTAAGGTAATTAACATTTTAATATGCACATGCCAAGATAAATCAAATAATTATCTTCTTTAAATCTCTGTCGATTGAAAAGGTACAAACAAATACTAGAAATGCATGGATACCGATATCTCAAAAAAACTTAACCGATTTTGATGAAACTAAGACTTTGAATATACCTACCTGATTTACATCAATAAGGATCATCTCGATATGACTTAATACCTTTCAAAGGTTTATTATTACATCATAGAGGAAAAGAACAAACTTCATAATTGTGTGAGTAAAATTTTTAATACTTTGATAGGTATTAATAACTACTTTTCGTTATACTCATAATTTCTATCAATTTATCTTCTCATTATTTTTATTTGGGCATAACATAAGCATCTGTAATATGAACTGCAATTTCCACAAAAATTATGCAAGAATCCTTCATCCACATAAATTTCCTATTCTTGGAATTGGCAATCTCCTTTATCCGCTAATAAGTCGATTCAAGGGACAAGTGCCTACGTTCAGAAATAATTAGGAATCTCTACATTTTCATAATCCTATGTCTCCCGTTCTGTGGTAAGTAACAACTCGTAACTGCCCCGATTTTTTTGCCGAGAACTAGGAATTGCCACTACCTAAAAAACAAATTAATTACCTCTACCCACAGTTCAATTTAGCTTGTAAGCAAATTTATTTACGACATTTTAAATTTTCTTCAACAATCTCCTTAATCAAAGGGGCGGAAATCTGGCATTTATCTGGTATAAAATTAAAAAAATGTGTGCGTGTACTAGTGTACACACGTAAGAAGTGAAACTTCTTTACGGCATTATTTTTGTATGTACATGTATTTCTGAACGGTAAAGTCTGGTGGTGGGAGTAGCTCCACTTAAGCGACATGCTATCCCAACTCCACCGGAAAAATTACTATAATAGTCATCCTAAACTATCTTTGAATACTTAGTTATAATTTATTTACTGTTATATTGCACTTAAAAACCTTTATTAAATATTTTACCAAAAAGACTAGTCGTCGCATACCGTATAACGAAACATTAATCTTTAGCTAGTCTGTGCATATTATGGCATGTCATTGTCAAGCGAATATTTTGTTTTGATTGTATTCTAATAAGATTGTAAACTTACAAATTAATAGATAAAAATCACAATCTTATTAGAATCGTAAAAAGAAAATGAAGGTCTACATTTTTTCTAATAAGATTGTGAACATGTCAATATCGAATGATTTACAACGCTGTGATTGGCCAAAATTCACGATATTTCAATCAAGAGGGGCAAAATAAACATGGCGCGTAACAGAAAAATGTGACGCGTAACGCGTAACCGAAAAATGTGACGCAAAAATTTTTTCCAACGCCGATAAAGAAGTTTCACTTCAAAAAAATCCATGTCGAAAGCGGACGCAGTATTATAATCTTGAAACAGAATTCTTTCAATTATATTTTCAATAAGTATTTAATTAACCCGGTTGAACAAACACACACATTTAGAAGGTGACGATGAAAACAAACGATAAATTAATATTACATTGGTTACGATATGTGACAAGTGACAACTGCATTCAAATCAATTGAACTCAAGCCAAGAAACTCTTAGCATTTTGCGCCAGCACCACATCTCGAGAACATCTATCTTCTTCTTCTCACTTTCTCGGAGGGTCCATGTCTCGGCAGCGTAAAGGAATATGGAGAATACTAGCGCTCGGACTAGCCGGGTCTTAGTGGCTTTAGTTATATTTCGATTTCTCCATATTTTTTGCAGCTTTTCCATTGCAGATCTGGAGACAGCCAACGACGCTTAATTTCGTCGATACACCCACCGTTATTCGAAATTAAGGCTCCTAAGTAGACATACGATTGGACCACTTGGCAGTTTGCGATTTGGGTGATTTCTGGCGAGTTGTTGGCGTCACAGGTACCTACCTAGTAACCTACTGCAGGGGTATGAGTGTGTTAGCGTTTATTTATTTATTTAATTATCATTATCTTCTTACCTCTGAAACCCTAACAATTCTATCCGTAAACATATACGGATCCCAATGTCATAGTAGAATACCTAAAATCACTAATTAATTATACGCCTGATACGCTGATGCGGCACCTATACAAAATATAGGTTAACAGCTGATACCCGTAATCTAACCACTTTTTTCCGGATTTTGTCTGAGCCATATTGACAGTGACATATTAAATTAGACGTAAGATAGCAGCAGGTTTTGATTCACCTTGAATGACGCAAATGATTAAATATTGCACTTATAATCATTTATATATTCTTGCGTGTGTATATTATGTATGAGTATGTACCTACTTATTGTGTAGTCCAGTAGAACTCTTCCTATATTAGGGGAGTGTATTTTATTTTCTTTCTCTGTTTCGATCATAAATCTTCCTCTTCCGGAGACCAACGTTTAAGCACTTGGCTCACACTCTTATCTGCTGACCTCCTCATCAATGATCAACCTCCTCATTTCTAAGGTCACAATCCTTTGTCCAAAATATCAAATGAGGTCACTGCCTGTCATTTGATAAACAATGGAAAGAATGCTGGCTCTCCAGCCAGTCTGTGGACTATTCTGGTAAATGGCCTGGATATTGAAAATTATACAATAAAGTAGGTGTATCCCGCGGCTTTGCCCCAGGTGAAGTAAATTTCATCGATTTCATATAAATCTTCAGCCCCTATTTGACCAACTTAGGGCAGGAATACGACAAAATGCGTTCTTATATATCGAACGTCCCCTAACTAAACTACGTCCCTGCAAAATTTCACTTTCATAAGTCAAGCGATTTTCGAGATTTCATTCGACACTTCGATATATTAATTAAGATAAATATCGCTATAGGTATGGTATGGTATATAGATATGGGAATATCTCAACACTAGAATTCCCTGTATCTTGAGTGCCACAGAAAACACAAGTCAAAAACAGTTACACCCAAAGCAAGAATAGTTTAAACACATTTTCCATTTTTTGCCTCCTTGGGAATACGAGTATAACCAAGGACGCTTGAACACCAGTATAAACCTTGCATTTTATTCTTTCTCTTACTTTGTAAGACAATATTATAATAGTTGGAACGGTTTTCCCAACCACTTTTTAGTTTTCAACCACTTATTGCCTAACTTCTATTACTTAATAACATTTTTTCGTGCAATAACAATACGTGTTATAAATAATGACATGATAAGAATCTACCAAATGTTAAACTACCCATTTTAACCAGCCGTTAAAAAAGCACTGCAGTTCAAACGTTCACCCAGTGGTGTGAGAACGTGCAATAAATAAGAAAAAAATATCTCGGCATGTGGCGTTAAAAGGTTAGTAAGTTTTTTTTGTAATATAATCAAGTTAGCAAACGAGTATGCAGTAAGGCACTTCTCACATTACGCTGTATATTAGCTACGCGACTGCAACGCAATCCAAAATTCGCTGTATCTGAACACTTCTCGCAGACAGAAGACGCATCGTAGACGCGTCGCTTTTATACATTGACAAGATCCGAGTCGCTTGCAAATAACGTTGTGTGAGAAGTGCCTAACACCCTTCTGCTTCCGCCAATGACATTTGAGACCGACCCAGAACAAGACTTAAATGGGGACTATGATGGTTAGTCCAGTTAGCAGAAGGATTAAGGAGATTAGTTCGTTAGTTTGTGAATAAATACGAGGACTGGGACAGAGCCCGTTAATGATACTTAGTGCCAGTTGTTGTTAATAATAATTAGTCTAGTTACTAATTGTTTCCCTCTCATTCCGTCACAGTTACGTTCCTACCCTTGAGGACTAAAATGGTTGCCTCTAAAAAATTATAACCAGCCGGCTTCACACCTGTGATCAGACCTTGCTAACCGAAACGTAATTTTTTGAACGCTAAGTTAAAATTCTGTGCCAAGTTTAATGACTACTTTCTCGCCCTTGTATATTTTCAAGGGCACTCGTGTCACAGTGAACTTGATTTTCTACAACAGTTTTCATATAATATTAGCATAATTTATTTATTTCATGTACTTGAAATAAATAAATTGATGACGTAAGATGAAAGTAAACTGTCTTCCTTACGTATATATATTACTTTCACGACTGGTAAGAACGTGTGGGAAGGTTCCGTAAAATGGAGCGGATTTAATTGAATATTCAAAATTTCATTACACGGTATGAAGTCATACAGTGCAAGGCTGAGTTGTCAGCCTTGTGGGAATCGCTTCGTATTGTTGCTGAAGAAGTGGTCGTAAAACGGAATTTTATCACGTGTCTCGCTGCATACCTTATGACAAAGTGACATAACACGTAAACCAGAAAATATTTATAAAGAATCTCTTCAATTTTTAGCAGGTTATACGGTTGTTGATCTCTGTCTTTTAACCGACTTTAAATAAAACCGGCCAAGTACGAGTCGAACTCGCGCAAGAAAGGGTTCCGTACCATTATGTATAAAAACGCCAAAAAAATCTGGTCTGTTGTATGAAAGCCTCACTTAAATATTTAATTGTTTTATTGTAGCCACATATTACGCACAACGCCATCTCTTGGACCGAAAGGTAACTAAACTATCGCTGAGGCGTCGAAAGTATGGGTGACCACTTAAATATTTATTTTATACTGTTTTTTAGTATTTGTTGTTGTAGCGGCAACAGAAATACATCATCTGTGAAAATTTCAACTGTGTAACTATTACGGTCCTTGAGGACAGCCTGGTGACAGACAGACGGACGGACGGATAGCGAAGTCTCAGTAATAGGGTCCCGTTTTACCCTTTGGGTATGGAACTCTAAAAAGGAAGAGGTTTTCAATTAAACATTATAATTCTTGTGGGGACTTAACCTTATAAACGAATCGTAGGGGGATTACGCTTCGTGTGCGGACTAGTTCGACAATGTTCATGCTCGTAGTGCTCTCGTCGTACGCGTGGATTACGATACGCTTACGCTACGATGCCGTGTGCGAAGGGTCTAACAACTAACTTTCTATAATAGAGCTTGTACCAGTCCGCCACATGTAATTTACTTTACCTTAGGATCGGAGATACAAGTAGGTATTACAGTCCAGATGTTGCAAAGGAATTGAAAACTTCCTTAGAACTTTGTGAACGAAATTACTTACTTAGCGATACTGTACTGATACTGTACTGGTACTGATACTGATACTGTACTGGTAGAAGTCCTGTATAAAATTGTAGAGTAAGTAAAGGAAATACTTCATCAAAATTTGCCATAAGGGGTTATGTAAATGTAATGTGAATGGATGAATGAAAAACTTTATTCAATGTTTGTTTCTTACAACCATTTCTTTTAACTTTTAACAGAAAATTCCTACTCCGTCTATATACCTATCCGACATCGTTCACTTATGTTATTGTGCCGTTTATTGTAAGGATACAACGAAAGGACTTTTTTTCCAGGATTCCAACCTGTCTCATGACACCTGTCCCTTTTTATTCATATAGTACCGTCATGTTTGTACTAGGAACCTTAAAAAGAATATACATAAAATATGTATGCTGAGCTGTCTGTGGATATTGAATCCATTATGCATAATACGTGTCGTACGCGAACACAACCGCCTAAACTGGAACAAATGACGTAATACATGTTTGCTAACGTTTACCTGACATTGATTGTGATTTGATGTGTGGTGCAACTTAATTGCCCATTATGATTCTATTATTAGTGAGAAGATTAATGGAATGAATGCTCTACTTGAGACTATACTCAGTTTGAATTCTATCTGGAATGCGTTATACATAATTGCATGGCCCACAAATGCCAGCGTTCCGCCAATGCAATTGAGATACATTTAAGATTGACGGCGTTATCTGAAAATGTCCTTGGTATTTTTTTTCTGACAGTTTAAATTGAACTGTGAGCACAGGTAATAAGTTTGGTTTTGGCGGAGAGTGACAACCATATGCTCGATGATTCAACTATAAGTACCTAGTAGTTTCATTGTAAGTGATGAACTTAGAACAATCATTCTTTGGTACAGTCCGGATTTGGTGCGGTAGACAGGACTAATTGCACTCGTGTATACTAAGGCATAAAAACCATAATATCCTAGACATGAGGATCATAATTAAATAGTTTTGTTTTAGTTGGTTTGGTGCCGTATCATTGTAAAAGTAACTAACATGGCTTGGCTGTCCTAAAGAGGAACTTAAGTCAGTTCGAGGACAGTTGAAACTCATCATTTAATTTTTTTCTCCCGCTGAAAATCAAACCTAAGAATCGTCTAATTGTAACCTACATACATGGTAAGCGTCGCATCATGAGAGTTTAGATTTCATTGGAGGCTTGTCATATGTAATACAAAGATATGATCTCAAGTATAAATTATTATTTCTTATTTATTCTTTCATGAACTTGCTTTATCGTGCCAGGAGATGTATTGCAATATTACTCATTCGTCTACCCAGTATTTTCAGACTGATACATTGAAACTTCTAGCTATACATCTTGTCAGGTAGATTGATGACATACTTACTGATAAACGGTTGGTTTGTTAATAAAACTTGCGAAGTTCCAACTTGTAACAAATATCTTATATCTACTGACAGTGTCGTGGTCGTGGCTAACGCCAAAAGATATCAGAATCAGAGATCAAAATTACCTATACCGAATAGTGATAGTGCCAACGTAGCTAAGCTAATCTACTATCCAGGACCCCTATTCTGATAATTCATAGATTCTTCGATTATGGCTCGATTGAATAGTTTGACACATTTTGTACAGGAATATGTGTAACATGTGTCAAATCCAATTTATGCATTTATAAATTAGCAGAATCGGGGCTCAGGTTTTTGCTGACGATAACAGTAACTCTACTGATTTTTTATGCTTTCCTACCCTCGAAACAAAATAGCAGCTGTCCTAGAATGGAGATACTAACTTAATCTCTAAAAACGCTTCGGGTTTGCCAACGAACTAAAATATTGTCCATTTGCTTAACTTTTTTGTGATTGCTCCAGTTCCAAAGTGAATTGTTAGCTTTTTCGCTGCAAAACTACTACAGGCGTCAAAATGGCGCCTTGCATGTAAACATTATAACGTTGTTCTGCTCTGTCCTTCTCTTAATTGTCTGATGACATTCGAATCCATGATTTCAGCGAGTGTATATACTTACAATTCTATCGAGTTTTGTCAATCAGATCACAATTCAATGTAATCTTTAGTCATGTGTCCTGCTAGATGCAGGTAAAGTTGCAGAATCTAGACGCGCGGTAGCGTGTCGAGCCAAGTTCTTGCAAGATACAGTACCTACTTACATAATATGTTCTCAAAATTGACGGTTATTTAGATATACGGAAATCTATTTTGTTATCGCCTTTTTAAGGTATAGGTGCCTATTGGTAATTTATATGAAAACCAGCCAAAGCAGACCTTATGCCTCAATATATTTTCTTGATCTTTAGTAATGCGTCCTGCTATACTCCGTTAACGTCAAACTGACATTCGTTATAATTGCATGGCCAACAAATGCCAGCCTTCCGCTTATGCATTAAGGTAGATTTAAGATGGACGGTGGGATCTAAAATGTCCTTTGTAAATTTAGCTTGCAAGCTGAATTGAATTGTGATCACAGGTAATTAGTTTGGTTCTGGCGAGGAGCGGCAATTCCATAAGCTAGGCGATTGAAGTCACTACATAGTATAAAACAAAGTCGCTTTCTCTGTCCCTTTGTGTCCTTAAATCTTTAAAACTACGCAACGGATTTTGATGCGGTTTTTTTTAATAGATAGAGTGATTCAAGAGGAAGGTTTATATGTATAATAACATCCATTAAATAGTTATTGCACCCGTGCGAAGCCGGGGCGGATCGCTAGTATAATATTATAAGTGCAGGTAATGTTGCAGAATGCCTCTAGAATAATATATAAAAGATATAACTAGTTATCTACCTAAAATCAAATATAATCCGAAGCAAGTCGATGAAAGAAAGAACAAACTGTGTGGATTCGTAACGGTTTGCAGATCTGATTGTTGGTACGGCAGATAATATCCACTTATTTACGGTTTCATAAAAATAAACAAAAGGTCTAATTCTGACTCGAGTGGGAGTGATTAATGGTTTAAGAAATGTGCTCTGTTTCCTCTATAAAATTAGGTCATTTGTCGTAAGGTAATTAACATTTTAATATGCACATGCCAAGATAAATCAAATAATTATCTTCTTTAAGTTTCTGTCGATTGAAAAGGTACAAACAAATACTAGAAATGCATGGATACCGATATCTCAAAAAAACTTAACCGATTTTGATGAAACTAAGACTTTGAATATACCTACCTGATTTACATCAATAAGGATCATCTCGATATGACTTAATACCTTTCAAAGGTTTATTATTACATCATAGAGGAAAAGAACAAACTTCATAATTGTGTGAGTAAAATTTTTAATACTTTGATAGGTATTAATAACTACTTTTCGTTATACTCATAATTTCTATCAATTTATCTTCTCATTATTTTTATTTGGGCATAACATAAGCATCTGTAATATGAACTGCAATTTCCACAAAAATTATGCAAGAATCCTTCATCCACATAAATTTCCTATTCTTGGAATTGGCAATCTCCTTTATCCGCTAATAAGTCGATTCAAGGGACAAGTGCCTACGTTCAGAAATAATTAGGAATCTCTACATTTTCATAATCCTATGTCTCCCGTTCTGTGGTAAGTAACAACTCGTAACTGCCCCGATTTTTTTGCCGAGAACTAGGAATTGCCACTACCTAAAAAACAAATTAATTACCTCTACCCACAGTTCAATTTAGCTTGTAAGCAAATTTATTTACGACATTTTAAATTTTCTTCAACAATCTCCTTAATCAAAGGGGCGGAAATCTGGCATTTATCTGGTATAAAATTAAAAAAATGTGTGCGTGTACTAGTGTACACACGTAAGAAGTGAAACTTCTTTACGGCATTATTTTTGTATGTACATGTATTTCTGAACGGTAAAGTCTGGTGGTGGGAGTAGCTCCACTTAAGCGACATGCTATCCCAACTCCACCGGAAAAATTACTATAATAGTCATCCTAAACTATCTTTGAATACTTAGTTATAATTTATTTACTGTTATATTGCACTTAAAAACCTTTATTAAATATTTTACCAAAAAGACTAGTCGTCGCATACCGTATAACGAAACATCTTTAGCTAGTCTGTGCATATTATGTCATGTCAATGTCAAGCGAATATTTTGTTTTGATTGTATTCTAATAAGATTGTAAACTTACAAATAGATATAAATCACAATCTTATTAGAATCGTAAAAAGAAAATGAAGGTTTACTTTTTTTCTAATAAGATTGTGAACATGTCAATATCGAACGATTTACAACGCTGTGATTGGCCAAAATTCACGATATTTCAATCAAGAGGGGCAAAATAAACATGGCGCGTAACAGAAAAATGTGACGCGTAACGCGTAACTTATATAATATTATAATCTTTAATTATTATAATCTTGAAACAGAATTCTTTCAATTATATTTTCAATAAGTATTTAATTAACCCGGTTGAACAAACACACACATTTAGAAGGTGACGATGAAAACAAACGATAAATATTACATTGGTTACGATATGTGACAAGTGACAACTGCATTCAAATCAATTTAACTGATTCTGAACAAAGCAAAGGCAACAGACAGGAATTCTAAAGTCGATGTTATGGGATCCAGTTTTTCCTAGAATATCTTCCATGTAGTCATTCTCTTCTAGGTCGTTTCATTGCTGAAGGTTGTTCCTTATTACTTATTACATATTCTCTAGTGATCTTTGGCATGTCGGATGCATTCTGTGGTAGATTTCAGTTGGCTCTTTTATCTGGTCCAACCATCGGATTAGTGATCTCCCACGTAGTATCTAACAGAATTCAAAATAAAACTTGTGTTAAAACATAAGGTGAAAATATTATAGACCCTAAGTTTCTATATTTCATATTTTTTATATCGGTCATTTTCGTAAGCATTCTTCTTTACAAAAATCTCATCAATCTCACGGTAAGCGGCGAAGACGTGTACAATGCTAAGCTCACTAACTTACTAAAAGCCCAGTCGATCTTCTCTTGAAAACTCCTACATAATTTTTACGAGCCAAATTGATTTTAGCAAAAACTTTTCAAAAAGCAATTAAGTATCACCAAAAACTTGAAAATAAGTTAACTGACATAAACATTTTTGCTGATAACTTTTCTAAGTTTCAGAAAATAATTTTGGAGTCTTGAAGTAAACTCCATGAAGTCGTGACCAATAATTTAATTTATGTTGTGTAAGCCCATTATTATACGTGGTACAGGTAGTGTAAGTTAATTTATTGCAAACGAACCTAACTAGGTAAAGATGTAAGTACGCGTGAAACAAATCTTGGCAGGCCTAACAAATATACGTAACTGAATAATTTATTATGTCGTCCCTACATACAAGATGTTTAAGTCATTTTTATGAAGGGTCTTCATAGGGCCATTGGAAGCGACAAATATTATTTTTTAAATTTTTGTCTGTCTGGTAGTTTGTCCGGGCGTCACTCAAAAGCTATTGGATAAAATTTGGTACAGTTTCACAACAAAAACGTGGTTTAAATTCTAACTAAAGAACTTTAGAACATTCAGATAACATTATGGTGCAAAACAACGTCTGATGGTTCAGCTCGTATATAAAAATGTTCTCCTTTTTAGGTAAACATTTTTAGTTTTTTAGGTGTTTGTAGTTCTCATAAGTTTTTATTAATTCATTCAGATAATATTACACAAGGATTCCTTGTAATAAAAAGAAAACTTGTGCTTAAAATTACTATGAAATTCAAGTCGACTTTTTTATTTCAATTTATTTAACGTTATTCAGTAAAATGGATAAAATAGGGCTGTGCGAAATCAAACATAATTAAAATGTAAATTAACTACGGGATTGGATTGCTAACTTACAAAACTAAATTAGTTTCAGATTGAAAAGTGTAATGTATAAATAGAGATTTTTATATTTTACTGAAAAGTAGGTGTGTAACTTAATAAAATACTTCTATAATTTATTTTTGTAATAACGCTTAATACATTATATACAGAATTTACAACATTTATTTAACTATTTTTTGGTAAATAAAAGTTTATGCTTGATTACCTACAATTTCTTATTTTTATATTACCGGGGAGAAAAAAACTATAAAAAAAATGTAAATTATTTGGCGCCTATTTATCACCCCAACCAAACTATTAAGCACTGCACTGTTATATAATCTATTTATATACTACACTGTTATATTATCAAATTAATTAAGCAAGGTAACAATTTCATCATACAGGTCGTTATCAAAAAAGAGGGATATAGGTACCTACTGATACAGAGCTAAACTTGGATACGTATTAAATTATTCGGATTTAACAATATAAATGACTCTATCCTACTCTAGGCTCCCTTGTGTCGTGTAAAACACACAAGACAAGGACACCTCGCTGGAAATCGAACACAAGACCCTTTGAACAGCGATCCAATGTTTTAAACACTGCGCTATTCGGGTCTTCATTTACGAGGAATTTAGGTTGCTTATTTTGTTTTTTGTTAATAAAAAGCCATTAAACAAGTCACCTGTTAGTAATTGATTACCGTTGCCCACGGATTTCATTATAACGTGTCATCGATGTTTTGTCCGACAAAGCAGAAATATGACTGTAAATAAAAATTTTACAGGAAAAGATTTTCTCTTTTGTTTAATATGTTACTATATTTATTTTACATAAGGTTATAAAAAGTAACTTTTTACAAAAAAATAACCGACGTCAAAGTTGAGATAATCAAAACACAACCCGTCAGATGTCGTTCTTTATATGGGACCTGAATCAAAGAACAATCAAATTCGGTTCAACCAGTACAAGGTTAAAAGATAAAAATACAGTCGAATTGAGGACCTCCTCCTTTTTTAGTCGGTAAAAAAAACTCATTGCCAACCCTAAACCCAGAAACTGGAATGATAAGTTCCTATTTCAAACGCAGAATGTCAATTACATTGCTAGCTAGAAAGTGTTGTGGTCTTATAGCAAGGAAGCCGTTGCCACTTGCAGTGGTTTTGATTACAATCATTGTATCAGATGTATTGTATTGCAATATATAGAATAAATAAATAGTTTGAAAAACTAAAAACGCTCTTATTAAAGCTAACTGAAGTGTAAAATATGTAGTCACTGGTCCAGTTAACGGACCAGTGACTACATATTGAGGAGTTCCCTTGGGTAAAGCCAATCTAAGGGTGCTATTTGATCATGTTGTCATAACATGGCATTGTTATCGTCTGACTGACTTCTGTGTTATTTCAAAATATTCAGACTTTGACACAAAAATATTCAGACTAGACAGAATTTGAAAATTGGGCTAAATGTTTTTTCAACACACTTGCTCGTAAAGTTGCTATTTTTTCTTTAGTCTTACGCCCGGAATGCGGTTTATTACACACTAGTGCGTTTTACTTTTTATTGCCGCACTAGTGTTTTTCTTTCATTCATTCCACGTTTTTTTTAATATCCGTAAAGAGGTTGTTACCGAAAGATTTATTATTTTGTAAATAAATAAACTTGTTGTACTTAGTCAAAATCTGATAAGATAAGATTATACTTCATCTAATTATCTATTAAAGCATTTAAAAAATATAATATTTTAAATCATTAATTACCGTAAATTCCTATTAGAAATACATAATTATTTATTTTAATATATTGTGGCTGAATGGCGGTGTTCTTTGCCTCTGGACTTAACCTGCGCGCCTGCGCGCGCATAGTTATTCAACCAAAGATACGGCGCGCGAAAAAATAAAATAAACCTCCGCGCCATTTTGTGCAAACATTTGTTCGTTTATAATTTGCTGATTTGTGACTGAAAAATGTCGATACCTAATTGTTTTTTTCCTCGCAAGTGTGTTGAAAAACGTATGATACGCGTGTGCTTTGTTCATTACAGTCTTGGCTCTATTACAGCCCTCGCCTTGCGGCTCGGGCTGTGCAATACCGCCTCGACTGTAATGACCAACTTCGCGCACTTGTATCATAATGTACTATTATAACACACATAGATAATAAAAATGACGCGATAATCATATTATAAGCAATACTTTATTTGTAGTTATCTCGTTACTAAAAATGCTTGTAACTTTTTGGTTTTAAATATTTTGTATCTAAATCTAAAAGTTTGCGAAGTCGATTAGAACGCGTGGGAGTGTACCTACGTACATCAAATATATTTTAAAATCATACAGAAAACTTTAAAATCATACAGAGATTTTTAAACAAGAGCCTACCATTAAAAAATCCACTTCTTAGGTTTAAAGATCTTTATTCTCATAAAAAACATAAAGTTTCAATTAAAATGAGATACAATGTACGAATAATTTTTAAAAAGAACATAATAATTTTTCCTCCGGCCTGTCTTTGGGAAGGCGTGTTATAGGTACCTACTAATTTTTGAGTAACAAAACTTGGATCCTTGGATACTTGGTAGTCTCGTTTAATAATATAAAATTACGTAATTACGTTAGTATGTGGTAAAATAAAAATCTATTTAATGTTATTATGTTCCTTTTTTACATAAGTATATTTTTAGCTTCATTTTATACAAACTTAAACTCCTGCACTCTTTTATATCGTTAGGTAACTTATTGTACATCTGTGCTCCTTCAAAAAGTAAAGTTTTTTGCCCGTATGTTGTTCTAATATATTTTGCTAACTGAATTTTGTTTTTATTTCGTAAATTGTGTGTATTATCTTTTATGCTCAGTTTTATATTTGACTGAATGGAATTGGAATTCTTACGAAAGATAACTGACTAAAACTTCGAAAAGTAAAGAAAACACAAGAACCACTCGCCAGATGTCGATCAAATTCATATGGGACCACACGACAAACACCAGTTTTTGAAAAAAAAACATTAAAATATTTTTTTATTGCCTGAAGGGCTTACGTAAAAGCAGACGAGCCACCTGATGGTACGTGGTCATCGTCGCCTATAGACACGAGCAACACCGGCCCTGAAGGAGAACTCTTTTTACACCTTTCTTGAAGAACCCCATGTCATAGCGCTCCGGGAATACCTCAGAAGGAAGCTCATTCCACATCTTGCACGTTCGTGGCAAAACCGATCGTGAAAAACGGATCGTAGTTGTTCGCAGTTAAATATGCAGTTAAATTGAGAATCTCATTCTTTTTCCTAGTCCCACTTACATAAAAAAGTCGAATTGAGAACCTCCTTCTTTTTTGTAATCGGTTAAAAAGGATATTTTCACAAGAAAAGGTCTTTTCGGTGAATATTTCTACCAACTTGTTAATAATTATCCAAGTAACAAAATGTGGTCTTGTAGTGGTTCCGGGGCCAAGTCTATAACAGGCTAGTAAACGTTTATAACCACAGAAAAGGGCCCATTTTATACGCGTACTTTTGCTAATAAAACACTCATAGTATATTTGGCGAGCACCACTTAGACCAATAATATACTCATATTTGGACTACGCAGAACTATCTGCTCCCGCGAAGCCAGCTATAAGCATCTAATAGAACCAGGTAGGCGTGTAACATACTCCGCGCATCTATTACTAGCTACTTCAAACATGTCTGAATTGTTGTTGTGTTGTTCGATTATGGAGGAAAATAAAATAATAAAAAATAAGTTCATCTATTTTATATTAAATGTATTTCGCAAGTATTTCGCACGTAATATTATAAGTGCATACCTACATGTTTGCACGGCGAACGCGTAAGTATTTTCGGTGAAGTATATAGTGTTTTACATCTCAATTTTTGTTCGCCTTTTGAACACAGCATATTTACTAAGTTGTATTTAAAAATAATATTAATCCTAACAGCATTGTCGCGCCATATTGTGACGCATTAGGGTTCCACATACAAATGTGTTCTTATATGGACTTCACTAAGATATCTATAGACACTAATAGTTTTACAAGAAACCTTTATACAGAAATGAAGACTATAACAGCATTCGAGAGTCCACAATAATACCAAGTACACTTACTCCTAAAAGAAACCACTGTAGAACTTATTTACTTATAATTGGCACATAAAGTTGACTTATACACCCCTATAAGGTCTAGTAACAAATGCAAACGGTTCTAAGTGTATTTAGTTCTGTAAATTACTATTACTGGCGTATGACACTAATAGCGGATTTATAATTACTTCTTGTAGCCGATTATAAGTGTTACATACTGGAGCAAGTTTTCTCAAGTGTATTTACACCTATGCAACACTTTTATAGTTAATCTTAGCCTTTACTGCGCCTATAATTTTGTTCTATACACGACTATAAGTCAACTTATAAGAATAGATGTACTATAAAACCAAAAGAACTCTGTGTAACCCGTTATAAGCTTGGTAGTAAATCCTGGAACCAATAAGAGAGACGTACTAGTGCTGTGAGCCTGTATACAGGAGAACTTTGTTACTTGGTAAGCTTGTTAATTAAAGATGTAATAAATACCACACAGTAACAATGACGCATCGACAATTGCATACAATAGTTATACTCAAAGTAGCGAATATGAAATTTGAATTCAAAGTGAATTGTTGTCTTGTGATGAAACTATTTCAGTTCTATTACAGTGAATATTATTCGGTTAAGGAACTTCTACTACAATTTAAGTTATGACGTTAATTGCAATAGTTAGTTGATGGATGAGGGCGACTGAATACCTTAAACCTGAATATCTATAGCCAAAATGCGATCTGCAGTAAAGTTAGACATTGGTATGCAATTATTTTATTAAATACTTGCCGAGACGACACAAACTTTTAAGTCCATAGTGAAATCAACGGGACGAGAATAATGAAAAAAGTTTCAGAGGTGTAAAAGGTTTTTTATCGGAATCACTTACAAAACTCACTCACTTAAAAATTATCATCAACGTCTGTAGATACAATTTTTTTCCGAAAACAAACCTTAAACAGGACGAACAAACTTGAACAAAATATTATTAATATTTTAAACCTGAATTAATTATTTTTGAACTGATAACTTCTTACGGTAAGTCAACTGCTTCGTTACGTAACACGTTACGGCGATCGTCTGGCTTCCCCTTCTCTCACGCATACGGCAGTGGAAGGCAGGCTTCTCCTCTCTCAGAACCCATAGCGTCCGTGTTTCGGACAGACGCTTTTAAGTAATAACCTAAGCTTTTCTCAAGTTAAACTATTTCAACAATTTAATAGTTCAAAGTAGATTAGTTTAACTCCGTCCGCGCAATTTCCGTAATAACGCGTTCAAAGTTTCTGCTTCACTTATTAATATAGGTACATCACATGGATATTTTTAATAATTTCCATAATTATGACTCAATTATCGTGATGGGCGAACTTTTACTTTATATACCTACAGGTTTGTACAGAACTCGACATCCGACTCACACTCGGCTGGTTTTTTGTATTTAATATAACAATATTTAATGATTATGTTACCTTCAGATGGTCCATTTATCCGTCAGTTATGTTAATGATTATGTTACGTTCAGATGGTCCGTTATTAACAGTTTGTTATCTTTGAACACTTGTACTACGTAGTATATAATTATTATGAAACTATAATTTTCGGGGATCTAGCTACAATTAGAGAGTCGCGTGTGTTTTCGCTGTATCTCATGATTCGTGTTATTACTGTACGAAAATTATGTCCTTCACTGGAATGTTTAATTACTTTTAACTAGTTAGCGCAATCCGGTGAAGGTTGCTAACCTTACCGGTTAGGGAATACTGTCATACGCGTTAAACCTACCAATTGCTTGATGAACTTTCGGTAATTAATGATATAACTTTTGATTAATATGTCGTAAATTACAAAGATGTCAAATTTCTGTGTATGTTTTTGGATAAAAATACGTTTTTACTTCTAAATAAATGATAGTTTATTAAGGTAGGTACTTACCTAATAACGTAAGAGATAATAATGTTGAATAGCGTAAAATTCAAGTTGTCATGAAATCCGATATCAGGGTGGCATATTTATTTCAATCCCAAGCTAGTAGTTCAGGGTGTCACGAGAGTCTAAAGAAGATGGGTTGACAACCGTAAAATTGGTGTTAAGTGTCGTATTGGGACGACTTAGAAATTTGGTTTCAATCTCATTCCTCGAAGCCGACCCCCGATTCATAGTAGTACCTACTGAAAACCCGCTGACTAGCTACCGTTTCCTTACTTGAGTCAGTCGCCATATCAAGAAATAATTTAAAAAGTAAATAACTAGCCCGCCATTTTGGGTGTTCCGCCATGTTGGATTTCGAATATACTCCGACTTTTAATTCGATGCAGTAAAATGACGTTTGCTAATGTCACTTTTTGAAATAATGTTGCCAGATTTTCAATAATAGTGATAACTTACACGATTAACGAACGATGTTTTGATTATTCGATTATTCTTTTCTCAATATGTCTATTATAATGTATGTTAATAAAATATAATTCAAATTCAGAAAACAATACGGAAAGGTTATTGATTTAAAATTATATAGTAGACGAAAAATAATAAACACTGGTGCATGCATGCTTTTAGTACATAACATGCACTAAAAGCGCTTAATAATTAAAAATCTAGGAGATTATTGATATCAATCGTGTTTTTATATGTAGTTATTGATCCTGTAATAACTTCATACATTATTTTAGCAGTTTGCTAAATTATGCGAAACGATTATAATCCGATTAATATTTTCATCAAATCGAATAATTTGTGTCCAGGTTACATCACTATTTTTGTGATAATAAAAAACGGTAACACTGGAAATGTCATTTTACTGCATCGAATTAAAAGTCGGAGTATATGTTAGAGCATCATGCTCTGTCATTGAAACTTAACGTGCATACATAGTTTCAGCTCCGTTGATTGAAGATATCTGCTTCAAAATTAAAGTGCATAATCCAGGAAATTCAAGTGTTGTTAAATAAAAGCTTTTAAAAGTAAAAGAAAATGCTATAATTGGAAATCCTGACTCCCTTACGACGCATGTAGGCGCGCATCAGATAATAAATATCTCGTCAAGTGATAAAAGAATTGCATTAGCTGCTATATTAAATGCATGTCAAGCTTTAATCTGACACACTTTTGATTTTGACTGACATACTTTTTATCTACATAAAGTGCACGTATATTTTCCAGGAAAGTTACGTCAAAGCTGGGCTTATTGGCAATAGGTGACTGATTTTAATTCAGTCACCTATTGCAAAATAGATAGTAAATCAGTGATTTACTACTTATCTATTTTGCATGTACCTACATAATATATGTGGCGACTGCAATCCCTTTTTAATCGAGACAAAAAGAAAGTAAAATAATTCTGAATAAACGGTTGCTTAGTGGCATTGATAAGGTAAATGACATTATTTATCTATATCTTCTTCTTCTATCTATACTTACATAATTATAATAAAAAATGTAACTGATCGTTGCTTGTGTGCGCTTATCTCAAAAAAAGGCTGGACGGATTTTTATGAAACTCGCACTGGGAGAAAGAGGAGGCTGTGGAGCAACATATAGGCTACTTTTTATCCCGAGGTTCCCGCGGGAAAATCTCCTATGTACGAACGAAGTTGCTGACAACAGACAACAAACTGCCCAGCCAATCACAATCGTGTTCATATAAAAACACCTCTTTCAAGTAAACAAACCAAATGTCACTTCATTTACTTACGCTCCGTTTAAATTTATAACTTAGCCTAATTTTACTTGGTCTTAACTTCACAATAACATTACAAATACTGCTATAATAACTTTGGACGTGAAATTGAAAATGAAAGTCTTATAATATTACATTTATAAGCAGTACTTTGGTAAAATTTCGAAGTATGAAGTATTTTCTTAACACTATTAACAACTGAATATAAATTTCGATAAAATGTTTACGAAGTTTGAAAGCGTTTCGTCAACATTGTTTACTTTGATATCTTTAAGTTTGATAAGATAACAATGAAATTATAAGTAAGAAGGCTAGCATCGGATAAGTTGTGTGAGGTGTAATTTATTTATTAGGTCAGCAATAATTTACACATAATATAATTTTACAATAGGTAACATTGCTTAACATTCTGGGCGACAGTACCTTCAAGTAACGACATGCAATACAACATTTATATTTTAATTCAAAAAGCTATCGTAGGATCACGGCCGGCGACTTGCATCGATTTTAAATCATTGACCAATTTAGGCAACAGCTGATTCGATTATTAGTATAATGAGTGACCGCTACTGGCATGCAATTCTTGATCACTTTCACGCTTCGGAAAGCACGTAAAGCTTTTGCTTTAGCACGCAAGGAACTGTCTCCACGCAAGAGCTTTGCATTTATACCTACCTCAGTAGGCTTAATGCTCCCTGCATTTTTAGTTTTACAAAATAAAAATTTTATTTCAATAGCTGGCAAAGTTCCCGTTTACTATGGACATCACCTAAGTATGACACCATCACGTGTCATCAGTAAAAAAATATTAGTTTTTTTTTTTAATTTATTTTGGATGAAACTTCAATTGGCGAGTGGTGTGAGGATAACTTAGGTACCAAGTGAATTTCTTCACAGCAGTAAACATTATTGTCCTGCGTCATATTGTAAAATTAAGTCTAACATTGGTGATATTTAGAAGTATTGAAGTACCTGAGTTCCATTGACGATATTAAACACAGCAATCAAGATTTACAGCGACTGTGCCCGTAATAAAGAAGTTTCTACGTTCGAGCAACACCTTAAACCCCTAGAAATTTACTGAAATTAAACAATGTAACAATATTTTCGAAGTAATGTTGCGAAATAATCGTTTTGTATAACTTTTGTATTAAGGACGCACAGTATTGAATATTAATTAAATTAATAAGTTAACAGAGCGACATTATTTGTTACCCATTTTGGAACAAAGCTGTTTTAATTGTAATACCTAATAATGAATCATTCATAAAGTTTCGTTTTTAGCATTGGCCTTTATAATAGAGCACAGCTTGAAAGCTTTTAACCTTTCAAATATATTGCGTGGTATGACCCACACCATAAACTATTATAACTAACTTTTTACAAAAAAATAACCAACTTCAAAGTCGAGATAGCTCAAAAACCACTCGCTAAATGTAGTTCCAATTTATAAGGGACCACATGACAAGCATTACCTACCTTTCGAACAAAAAAAGAATCAACAAAATCGGAATACTCAGTTCACATTATTAAGAATAACTCAAAATCTGGTCGTCAGTTGTGGCTCAATTTAAAATGGGTTAAACGATAGTCATTATCTTTCGAATGGCGAAAGAATTATCGAAATCGGTTCACCCAGTGCGAAGTTATGAGGTAGCACACATAAGAAAAAAAACAGACGAACCTCCTCCTTTTTTTGAAGTAGGATAAAAATTTAAGTTACTTCCATATTTATTATATGTATAAATTACAATCAAAGATATTAGGTATTATCGAGCAAAATTATTAATAGCTAAATTGTTTAAACGTTATGTACCTACTCGAATAGAAATTCTGAATACGAATACTGAACGTGTCTCGATATTTTTAAAAATGATGTGCGTGGTACCTACAATATGTATGAGCAATATGAGTACCTATACTAGCTGCTTAGAATAAATAGTATAGAATGACAGTAAGTAGGTATTCATACAAGCGCTCGGTCTAAAATGAAGCACTAACCGAGTTGATGCCAACGTGTGGAGCCGGCCATACTATGAAATACTTATTGAAAGCTAACCTGTGAAAAGTGATGTTATTACATTTCTTTTGCTTTTCGGAAGTTTTGTGACAAAATTGAACAGCAGAAATCGTCATATTTTTTTTCGCGAGACTATAATACGCGAATACTGCGGAGCGGAACAGTGTTTGGAGCCTGGCTCCAATGAAGGTGCTATAAAATGGCCGCGCTGACTTGGTTTCTATACTATAATTAGTATTCTAAGACTAGCTGTTTTATTATGGGCATAGCATTACCAAGCTGTACGAGTATATATCTAAAAAAACAAAATACCGGCATTAATAACGAGAAAGAACAAGAGAACAAACACTATATGAACACAAGTCGTCTATTGAAAATAATTCACGCTACCGTAAAACGCGGGAAACATCAGATTGCACATTCTATACACTTATAATCTGCGTCTATTGTAAGCGGCCACTGGTTCCATCGGCACTCCGACGTGAGAAATACGCTATTGTTGGTCAACCAGGTCATATTTTCGTCATAAATAGATATTGGAACTGCTTTTAGTTATCTTCAACAACTTATTATTTACTGTGACTATGACATGAAGTCGCTTGCCATCGTAAATTTATCTGTTTTTATTTATTTATTTATTTATTTATTTATAAGTTCACCAACGGTTCATACATCTTAGTAAATCTAAAACTAAAACTTATGACAAACAACCAATAGATGTACTACCACTTAAAGGTAAACATCGCATGCACTAAAAATATTAACGTGGAAAAGAGACAATCTTATTAAAACTAAATTAACTATAAGCCAAAGACACAAGTGTGGTTTTAAGAAATACATACAGCTTATAATTCAAACTACTATTACTACTACTACTACTACAAGTGAGGTTTTTTAAAAAATACAGCATATGATAGATACAGAAGCACTTAAGATAACAAAAAGCCTAAAACACATAACATATATATAAATACCCTCCTTTTTGAAAGTGGTTAGGTAAAATTATGAGACATTAGCACATAATGATATTGCCTTTTTGAAAGCAGGAAGAGACATATTGAAAATATCGACATCGACATTACCATCACCATCCGTGGATACACTACATTTATTGTATAGCATAGTTAACCTTCTAATAGGAGAGTTAGATCCCAACTTAGTTTTACGTCGGGGGGGTGCGAAGAGTAAAGTTTGTTTCCTGGGCATATTACGGGGAATTCTAAACTGAATTTTAGAGAGGAGACGCGGGCAATTAATATGGTAATTTACTAATTTGTACAAGAAGACCATGTCACTAACGTCCCTCCGAGTATTCAAATTTAACATTTTAAAGTAATCTAGAGACGCATTATAAGAATACTCATCTTGTCTATGTTTTCCTGATGAAAACTCGAGATGTCTTACAAATCTTTTCTGCACCCGTTCTATGCGAAGCATGTGCGTTGCAAAGTGGGGACGCCATACAACACACCCATATTCTAATATAGTCCTTACAAGCGAGTTGTACATAATTATTTTTGTAGAAGTTTTTTTAAAAAATCTTGTATACCTAATAATAAAACCCAACATTCTTGAGGCTTTTTTTACTATTGAATCTATGTGTGGTATAAAAGTAAGCTTAGAATCTATAGTTATTCCCAGATCTTTGATGGTCCCTGTCTCACAAATTTGCTTGTCATTAATAAAATAAACTGATGGAATAAAATTATTTTTCCTAGTGAATTTGATGTGTAAGCATTTTGCTACATTAAGTTCCATGTTATTAGTCTCGCACCAACTTACCAGTGCGTTTATGTCTTGCTGAAAGTATGCTACATCATCCAAACTCTCAACTACTTTATACAATTTTAAGTCATCCGCAAACAACAAGGGAGTGGAATGACTGAAGCAAGCTGGCAGGTCATTGATAAACATGTTAAATAAAATCGGCCCGAGATGCGATCCTTGCGGTACGCCAGACGATATGCTACACGAATTAGAATTAAAACCATTAACCACAACCAAAAATGAGCGATTATTTAAATAAGATCGAAGCCAATCCAAGAGAGCACCTGAAATTCCATATGAATTTAGTTTCGTGAGTAAGATCTTGTGATGAACTTTATCAAAAGCCTTTGCAAAATCGGCATAAATGGCATCGACCTGCTTCTTATCATCTACGGATTCGATTAAATCTTCAACGTAAGACGCCAGATTAGTATTAATGGAGCGACCTCTGAGAAAACCATTTTGTTCATCGCAAACATACTTCTCAAAATGTTTTTGTATAATGGGGCATACTAACGATTCAAATATTTTTGCCAAACTTGACAGAATAGAAATCGGTCGATAATTGCTTACAAGATGAATATCTCCAGATTTGTGGATTGGCACAACCTTTGCCGTCTTCCACCTCGAAGGGAAAACACCCAATCTGAGAGAAGTATTAAAAATAAAATGTAATGGAGTGACTAGATTGTCAGCACATTTTCTAATAAAGAAGGGTGGAATATAATCAGGTCCTGCTCCTTTATTTAGATTTAATGTATTTAAGGATTTTAGAATTGCATCTCTAGTTATATATACTGATGTGAGTGCCTCGTTAAATACATTACTAATTTGGTTTGTACAGGGATTATCCAAAGAATTATTGTATATACCGTCATAACCGTCACTATTAAAGACTGACATAAACTGGGAAGCAAACATATTACAAATATCTAACCCATCTGAACATTCGGTTACGCCGTCTGTAAAGGTGCCAGGATACGAACTACTACCACCGCGTCTTTCCTTCACAAATGACCAGAAAAATTTGGGATCTGTGCATATTCTGTTTTCGGCCAAATTTATATAATTATGATAGCATTCCGTGGTAATTTTAGCACAACGCTCAGTTAATAATTGTAACGATATTAAATCTAGAGGATTACTATATTTTTTAAATTTTACTCTGTATTTATTTCTTTCTTTCAAACGTTTGATTAATAGAGGTGAAAACCACTGCGGATATTTATTATTATTTTTAGTAGTTGATGTAGGTACAAATTTATTTATAGCATCACAAAGAACGGAATAAAATATGTCTACTAATTTATTTACGTCACTCTCTTCAGCGAATAATTCAACCCAATCAATTGTAGTCAAATAGGCGTTAATTATATCATAGTCTGCTCTGTAAAAATTATATCTGATAAACTGTTCGTTATAGGGCAATTTATTTTCGCATGCAAATTTTATAGTTATGTGTAAAGGAGGATGTAGTGGATCCACGGAAGATAGGACGTCAACTGCATGGGATACAGTACATGGAGATGAAAAGTCTAAAAGGACTAAATCCAAGATCCTATTCATACTATTACTAATATTGTTGTATTGCTGATAGTTATTTAAGTTAAGGAAATCCAAAAAATACTGATTAAGCGGAGAAGTGTGGTAAGTGTCACATTTTTTTGCCAACTCCCAGTCAATATTACTCAGGTTGAAATCACCCACAATGCATTTTTGACTGACGAATTGTTCATTTATATTTGAAAGATTGTCTAAAAAAGCTTCAAGAGTAGATTTCAGCACTGGAGGTGGCAAATAAACTACACAGAACGCAATTACGTTAGGCTTAGTTGGAGTGCCAATATCTACAGAAATCCATAGGTCTTCACTGTCGGTCTCAAATGAAGACAGCCGCTTAGACCTTAACAATTTTGAGATAGCTATAAGAACTCCCCCACCTTCTTTTTTAGCCCCTGACTCCCCTCTGTCTCTTCTATAGACCACATAGTTATCGTCAAAAAGTTCTGAATTTAAAATATTGTTGTTGAGCCAAGTCTCAGTTAAAATAATCAAATCATATCTGGAACAACTGAGGTTACAAAAAAAGGCTTGGGTTTTCGTTCTAAGACCCCGTACATTCTGATAATATATCGATAAACAATTTAAAGTGCTTTTCATCAATACAGAGTTAAAGGTATTAATATTATTTATTAAATTTATTCTTATAGAAAATGTAACTTTAGAAACTAGAAATATGTACTTCAGAGATTATTTTAAATTATTTAGACTCTCAAAGTTTTTTATTACAATATAATCAGAATCGTCGCTTTTTCTTACGAAGATTCGCCCTCCGCGAACCCAAACGTACTTGAAGCCCTTATCTTTAGCTGAAGCCCTTGCTGCAGCGTGTAAGGCTTTGTTGCTCGGAGATAGGTGATCAACAATGAAGATCGGCGATTTGGGGCCTTGCAAACCCAGATGAGTACTGTTCAGCTTGCTCTCGATTGGTTTTTTCTTATTGAAATTTATTGCTGCAGCCATAAACTGGTCCCTTATTTTTATATTGTTAAATTGTACTACAATAGATCTAGGTCTCACGCTGTTTCTATTTATTTTAGGTACGCGAGTGCAATGCTGGATGTTTTCTGTCTTAATCTCACAGTTAACTACGTTGCCCAGTTGCTGTATAATTTCAACTAGATTTTCGCTTTTTTTTTCCGGTAAGCACTGGATTTCAACGTTATTTGAACGCGCGTTTTGCTCCAATATATTCACACGTTGATTGAGATCATCGACATTAGATTTCAAGTTTTTGTTTTCAGTCTGCAGGTCGGCAATATCCTGTTTTCTCTCAATATTATCTTTGGATAGGATTTCAAGTTGTGAGTTAATGTTTTCTACTGAGGCTTTCAGGCCCTTTATCTCTTGATTGATTGATTGCAGTTGAGGGCCAAGAACAGAAAGTATAGTGTCGTGTAATTTAGAAACTAGTGAGTCCGATTCAGTTTTAACAATTTTTTGCACAATGCTTTCAACGTCTCCAATATGTACCAGAGTAGCATCTACAGCGGCAGGCGGTGAGTGTACAGCAAGCCTCTTGGAGGGTCTCACAGTCACATTGGAGCTCGAGGCCGTAGTATTGGTAACACTGTTTCTCTGTGTGCGCCAAACTGTACTGCACGTAGAACACTCCCAGGATGGATTATTCAGAGTAGAGGAATCAATGTCACTCAAACATCCTAAGTGAAATTTTTTCGAACAAGTTTGGCATCTCAAAAAGTCATCACCAGCAATTATTTGTTTGCAACAGCCCCAATGATTTCCCTCATCAGACATGGCAGCAATTATGAGTAGCAATAATTTTTTTTTTTATAAAAAAATATACTAAAAATATATATATATAATTAATGTGAAAAAATGAATTTTTAAGCTTTCAGTTATTAACAAAAAAAAAGAACTAAAAATAAGATATGTTGTAGGTGGAATCGATCTTGAGGTCGTCGCGTAGTAGCGTGAAGTCCAATAGGCCGATATACCACTCGACTGTGGCGGCTTCGGTATAAGCGTGCAAAAATGAACTTGGTATGGTAACTTATCATCCGTAGGAACACTTGCACTTATGAGTTCAAAGTCCAATCTATTGTTTCCAACTTGTGTGTCGTTCGAGTGTTGAGTAAACAACGGAAGATTTTAAACTTTATTTCGTTATTTAGCACTTTTATAAACACTTCTTGGTCATAATTTTGTAATTGTTAATTTGGTTGGTATGTAACGAATATGCCGATGTAACTCAAGCTGCGAACACTTATGTAAATTCACACTTTTTTAATTTATTTCACTCAGAACAGCAAAAACACGTCCACTTCTTCGCACGCTCGCGCGTAAGTGAATTTTTAGACAGGGTTTTTTTGAGAAACGTAAAAAAAATCAAAAAAATATTATGGTACTATTATGTAACTTTGGTCTTTAAATTAATTATTTTCAATAGACAAATATAAATATTGTTATCTTTATGGATTTTTGAATTCCACGTTACTCAATATTTTCGTCGTTATTGACTTGGAATGTTTGAGTGAAAGCTGCAAATGGACCATTCTGTTCAGGCTTATTGCCTTGACGATAAGATTTTCGCTCCTGAAAATAGCAAATATGTTCATAATATTTTGCAAAAGAGAGAATCAAATACCTTGTGAAATATGAGAATAAAATAAAGATATTTTACTACAGATTTTTCAAGCTGATCTAGCTAGACTATCTGTCTACAGTTGCTATGATACATTACTGCAATCATAAACTTTTAAAGGGTGACTGATCTTCCAGTCGATATAAATGTTCTGCTACATACCTATTTAGTTTATGCAATAATGCATTCTTAATGCAGCATTTTGATGTTTCTAATAATTTAGTAATCTCTTAGTAAACCTCGGTAACAGGAAAACCTATTGGTTCCAATTTGTTGTCTAATGTGTAAACCATTAGGATACAAAAATACGTAATATATTAAATAAAAAAACCGTCCAGCTGTTCGGAAACATTTAAGTATATAAGGACATAAAAATGTGTAAAGATAATACAAATATTAAAGGTTGAAACTACTGTTTTATTTGGAATTGTCCATTCAAATGAAACGAACATTTATTTCAATAGAAATGAAAATAACGAAGACAGAAGAAAGAAACAGTATAGATAAATGGATGTCAATGTCGACGAGCGTAACTCAACAAATACCTACCCAATTTGCAAAATAACTTATTTTAGTGATATACTGTCAAGTAAAAGAATTTAAAATCGCTGAACGCGCACAAGCCTACAAAATTTTATTGGCATCGCGAAAATGTCATTTTCTAAGTTAAGTGATTTTATAAAAAAAATAGTTAGCAGACGTTTTAATTGATTCGCCAAAAATTTTTTTACCCCGTTCTAATGATATTTTCAGAATGTTTTATACAACATTTTGCGGAGCTTATGCGTCAATTTCACACTACGCACGAGTAATCTTTGGAACGAACTTTCGTACCTATTCGTTATTCCCACTTGTTCTGTAAGTGGGTCCCTTACTTCCATTTCCTTAGCATCGCCCCTCTAATTACCTACTAATAATATTCTTAGCGCTGGCCATTAACATTCAAAAGATTATGTTGTGCACTTTTAGCAGATGCGTGTGCACATTTGTCTAATTATAAAAATTTTACACTTTGGTAATATAACATCATCACAACACTATTAATCTGAATTTTTACATATAACTCAAAAACAACTCGTCGTTGGTGACCTGAGTGTTATTGACATTCATGCGTGATGGTCGCTTCGTTATTTACATAATAATGCAATATGTAAAGAGAAATCACAAAATAGCAACGCTGGCGTAAACCCTGGCCCCATTTTGCCAACGTTGTCATTCCTGGCTCGTCACAGTACTAATAACGAACCTTTGTTCACAGCTGTGGAAATAAATGTTGAAAGTTTTGATTAAAATACCTGCAGTTTTAGTGATGTTTATTTTTGAGGGTAGTATTTAATTTTAACAACACTGTGTACGATGTCCATGCTTTATATTGTTACTAATAAACCCGCCCTCGCTTCGCTTTGGGTTGGGAAGCTTGCCCATTAGGGCAACCCACACTCAAAACTGTTTGGTATGAATCCTTAGACTAACATTTGTTTTTACATGAACTGACTGAAAACTAAGCACTCTCTACATTTGTTCAGTGAAGCTTACGAGAATCTAATAGTGACAGCCGCACCCAAGTCGTTTCTGAGATTAACGTGTACAAAATCTCAGACAAGGAGACACGATTATCAATATCACTGTTTTTGTTTTTAGTGTCTTTTTTAACAGTTGCTGGTAATAGATTTTTCGTATTTTTTTAACAATTTCAAACACATTTTCAACTCATTTTAACCCCTCTTAGGGGTTAATACAAAATCCTTTCCAAACTGATATGACGCTTTCTCATAAATTATGTCACGCTTAATTTCATCTTAATAAGACTATCCATTGTCGAAGTGAACGTTCGCTTTTTTATAAAGTACATTGTCCTCATCAATCACAACTGTTAGGCCGCTCCTCAGACCAATGAGCTATAGACGGAGTGCCGTGAACAAACGAGTGAAGCCGCCAAAAGTCAGCCGAAAGCACACATTGAAACCAATATAATGCCCTATATTGACAGTTAGAACGAGAACAAATTAAAACTTAATTTTTTGGAACACAAAGCTTCATGCATTTTTATTATTTAGAACACAAAAGTCGTTTTGGTGTGAGTGCGGTCGTGTGTATTACAAGGCTAGGTTGACTTTTTGCTGGCTTCACTCGTTTGTTCCCGGCGTTCTGTCTATAGTTTATTGGTCTGAGGGCCGCTCCTTCACATTCACACGAACCTTTTAAATTTCACGAATTGTCACATCTTTAGCATAGATGTCAATAGACTTAATTGTCAAAAACCACGTAATTGTCAAAAACTTCGCATAGTCATTTGCGAAGGTCCATCCTACACGTATGTGAGTTCGCGTATTCGCGCGAATGTGAAGGAGAATGTTATGACAATTATATAATTTTCGACAAATAAAACCATAGTAAATTCAGTACAAATATTCCATCCGATTCATGGCGTCATTGGCATTATTATGATGGTAAATTCAATTTGTACAGGATGTTCAAAACCAGACCCAATTGAAAAGTCCTTGTCATGTAATTAGCCAGCTGTTAAAATAATTTGAACGGGCTTAAATTGCAGCACGGACCGTTGGCAACAAATATGTAAATTCAATTGGGTACCTGTTTTATGCATGCATCCATAGGTTTCTCAAGTTACACGGGTACCTACTGGATTTAATAGGTGATTATTCTTAAGTGCGTTGTCGGATTTTTTTAATACAAACGGTAAATGCAAAGGATATCTATTAAATTGATAACCTTTATTTAATGTATCTACCTACTACATTTATCATAGGTACTATACAAGTAATAAACGTGAACAATACACTCCTTTATATGAAAACACACACACTTTTTTATTTCGAAATTAATTCTTCATTAATTCATTCATGTGTATTTTGTATGCAGATATTTCAATCCAGTTGCGTGAATCATTGTTACGGCTGAATATCCGTATACAAAACACATAATTATAGGGGACCCATATTACAATATCCCGTATTATAAATTTAATTATAAATAATATGGAATATATACCTGTCGAAAAATATATGAAACTTTTTATTTAATATATTTTTCGAAGTTCTGAATAAATGTAAGGATAATTAATTTTACGGATATGGTAATGGAAGAGCGGGCCCCTAGCATGAACAACAAATTGCTAAGAGGATGATCCCAACCCTTGTGTATCATGTAGGTAACTATTTGTAGTAGAAAATAATAACTAGTTAATTTTGATTTATTTTCTAACACCACTAGCCAACTAAACACATAAAGTGCCTAAATTGTATCATAAATTACAAAGTGAAATGAAGCATGTGAAACATATTGGAGTACCTACTCCCAAAGAATATGAGAGTAAAATTTTGTAATTACTTATGCCAAGAAGCTCCTGTTTGGTGTTAGGGCGGATAACGGCCTGGCTAGTTACCACTCTGTTGCTTCAGTCAGCCGTCAAATGACTTAATCGCTGCGCAAATTAGGTGTAACGACCCGGCATCGAACCAACTAAAACGAAAGCATTCAATTATGCACTTTATGTCCAGGGTATTACGGTTGATTTGATTCTATACTTGGTGTGGGTTTAGATTTGGTCGGGAGTGGTTGACCAGTAGCACGTCTTTCAATTACTTTATTTTTATTTTTATCTGATTGTTTGCCAGCTATTTAAAACGATAAATATGTTAATTGGGTTTTTCCCGTTGGCTCCCATTCCCATTCTCACCCGTCCCAATAGACCCCGAATTCCGATTTTACAGATAACTTCAAATAAAAGTAAAAAAAAGAAGGTAAAAGTACTAACAAACTATAAATCAAATTAATCGTTTTCGGGGTCTAGTGGGACGGGTGAGAACGGGAATGGGAGCCAACGGGAAGAACCGTTTGCTTATCAATCAATCCTTAATTAGACAAACAAGGTGTCTAACTACCGTCTAACGTATGTACAAACAACCACTTCCAATTGCAATACGTACAAACATTACAACATACGTACAAATTCCATTAATATTTTGAATAATAACAGCCATAAAAATTTTATGATGTGTCGAGTGGATAGTAAATTTTGATTATTACTATAAGTGCTGCCGGATGGCGGAAAAATAATGGCGGAATTATGTAATGGCTGCATTTATGCGTTTTCTGCCGTATTTTAAGGTTTGTTTCCAACAAGTCCAGGGTAAAGTTTATCAGTTGGATGGTTGGAGTTAATTTGGCAAGTCTTAACTGTAAAAATTACCAAATGAAATTCTACTCACTCGCTTTAAAGTGAAAAACATTATGTATTTAACAAGTTAGGAATCTCTAGGAATCTTTTAAGTAACTTACGTCTATTGGAAAAAAAATTAAGTTGACGAACTTCCATTAATCCTTACATTATCATTACAAACGCGCAGTTTAATCACTGCCACCGTAATGAGATTACACCATAGATATCACTGATTTGTTGCCGGGCAAGAAATAAGAAAGACAATTACACTCTCATAGCCCTACACTAGGATTCCCTGTGTAGTTGATACCATGGACAACACACAAGACAAGGACATACCCAGACCAAGAACGGAAATTAAAAATCACCATTCAATCGTCCGTCTCGCTGGGTATCGAACTCAGGGCCCTCGGAACAGCGATTCGACATTAACCATTGCGCCATTCGAGTTGGGTTTTTGGATAAGAAAATGAGAAATCTCTCAAGTACTTGAACTCTGAGTCGGAATAGGAACACCAGGAGCCGATTGGCCCTATGTACCTATAGATATATTTTTTGGCAAATGGACAAGACAAATTCAAACAAAACTTGTCGTTTAGAAAGCCCATAAGGTATCTAATATTGACAGCGGCCTCCTTAATCCTTTCAAAGTGCGAGTTATAAATTTTGTTGGGATTTAAAGGTTGAAACTCTCAGTGTTATAATTATGAGCTTAGGATTATATTGAATTTAATTTTGTATCGCTTTAATCCCAGGTCACTGCGATGATTTTATATTGTATCAATAGATTTTATTTCTTGCTGATAATACCTATTCATAAATAATTATTTAGGCAGTAAAGTGAGTAAATAGATAAGTAAGTTTCAGATACTGAGTTAAAGTTTAACAAAAAAGTTTTTAAAACTATTTCATGGTTGAAATCAGAGGAAAGTTTACAAGCATCGAGATAGTTGGAATGGTAAAAACAAACTATGCACAATAAAGGCCGGGCTTGAATTAGATGGAACTAAGTACGGCGCTCTATAGCAGGTTTATTACTAGGACAGCTCATAACTTGAGGACAGATACAGCCCCTTACTAATGAAATACAAAAACTACTTGAAAAAGGTACCAGTTTTCGGTGGCACTGTAGCACATAGCATTTGGTGTACTCTTGTGGTGATAACTATGATGTCAATAATTGCAAAATGTCAAATAGGTCCTCTGGTTCTTTATCAGTTATTTAATGGTTCATGGTTATTTACATAAAAAATTAACTTCGACTCAGCATCGCACCACCCAGTCAGTTAAGACACTCCTTCAGCAAATACTCGTTTAGAAGCAGATATAATCACTGTATTGTATTCTTAATAATGATTATACCTAGATATATATTTATTACTTAATGTATGTAGAGTATTAGAACTTGAATAATTTAAGCATTAAGTTCGCCTTTGGTTATTATACCTTCATTGTATGATACGACAAAGTCTAAATAAATAAATAAAAAATCTTATTATTTCTCTGAATGTAATGCGATGGTGGCTACAAAATAAGGCCAACTTTTGTAGCGATAAGGCTGCCTTTTGCATTGTATGTCCTGTGGCATATTGTTTTAAGCTTAATATCTTTGGTATACAATCAAATAAATGAATAAATTATTATTTTAATTTTTGTTATGAATAAGTAGACGTCATCAAACAAACTGCACATCAAACACGCTAGGTTTACAAGCACGGTTGAATAACTCCATTAGCTAACTTTGGTGCCCATGAGGAGAACACCAAAGCGTTAATTAGAGTCGCTAACATAAATGTGTCAAAATATAATATGCACTTGGAGTGTGTTATTATTTTCATATAATTAACTGCATGAACCTTTTAACCAATGGTCCTTGATTAACTGAATTTTTACAATGTAATTTACAAATATCTCGGCGGTAGTATTAAATAATTAATAATCTCTCCCAGGCATTCATAGTTGCTAACAACAACAAAAAGGCATAAAATTATGAATTTTTACAATGTTTTTTTTTTTTTTTTTTTTATAGCCTAAGCAGGCAAACGAGCAGACGGGTCACCTGATGGTAAGTGATCACCGTCGCCCATGGACATTGGCAACACCAGGGGCGCCACCAACGCGTTGCCGGCCTCGAAGGAAGCGATAGACCCGCTTCTTGAAGGTCCCCATGTCATAGCACTGTGGGAACACTGAGGGATGAAGTTCGTTCCACAGTTTACACGTACGCGGTAGAAAATTTACAAATTTACAAATAATTTACAAATATCTCGGCGGTAGTATTAAATAATTAATAATCTCTCCCAGGCATTCATAGTTGCTAACAACAACAAAAAGGCATAAAATTATGAATTTTTACAATGTAATTTACAAATATCTCGGCGGTAGTATTAAATAATTAATAATCTCTCCCAGGCATTCATAGTTGCTAACAACAACAAAAAGGCATAAAATTAAGAAAAGTTTGTTAGATTTTGTAGGCATAGCTTTACCAATTCGAATTCATGAGCCACTGTTCACAGATTTATTTAGGCATAAATTGGCCTAATAAATTGGCCTAATAAAGTAGATAATAAATAGCCCGTTAACTATGCAGTAAATTGCCTCAGGTACTCCGGTCCACAAATGTTTACCAAAACTAATTAAACATACCAAACATCTGTAGGATGAATGTTGATTTGCCGAATAGGTACTTAGTTTGTGAGCGTTTTGAAATAAACTTCGTAGGAAACCTTGAATCAATCCTTGATTTTAACGATAACATTGAATGAATATACTTTTTACGTTTGTTTTAAATTACAGACTATTGAACAGGAAATAAAATCACTGTTGCTTCATCTTCTAAAGCATTTTATTCAATGACAATAGATGCCATAAAACCCTCATCCATTATTTTTATTATTCATCTGTGTTTTTCAAAGCTGACTTAATCGCCGGCCAGTATTTTTTTTGACGCTGATACTCCTTCTTCATCTCATCTCTCCCTTTCTTTACCTAACCTCGCCGCGGCCTGCCTCACCTCCCTGCAAAGCTTTTTCCTCGCAAGTTGTTTTTAGTAAAGGTATAAAATCCCTCCGTTACAACTTGTTATTATTTTTTTCTCGGCAGAAAAAAACGCCGCTGCTTTCTTAGTCGAAAATAATTTGACGTAGGTATCTCGGATACCGATGGGCGGAGGTGACTGTTTTGATTTCGTTTTGGATGTTACCTATGTATATATCCCGACACACATAATTTATTTATTTATTTATTTTTATACTTTGATGGAGGGTACTTCAGTTACGGACGAGGAGTCCTAAATAAATACACCAAACACTTTTTCATAAATATTGATGATTAAGAAATATTTTTACTTTGTTTCTTACTAAACACTCTTTTTCTTATAAAGCGTTATGGAAGACAAATTAGGCCAAAAACTCGAAGATGCGTGTCGGTGCATTGGTGTTGCTGACGTTCATAGATGACAGTGATCACTTACGTCATCATCATCATCGTTATCATCATCAGGTGGCTTGTTTGCACATTTATCAGTTATTTATAAGAAAACATCAATGGGTTTGTAGGTATACCTAAGGCGCTTTACATCTAACTAAAACTATTGCAGCAAATGGCAACTAGCTGTTTACATACATTTTCAATTGGACTGCGCACACACAGCAACTCGAGTTTCGAGTTCCGGCATTCATCAACAGTTTTCAGTTGCTGTAACCGTTGACAACTGTTAAATATTATACCGGTTTATAAAGTTGCCGGTTTCTGCAACTGTCGATCGCAGCGCGTCGGACGATTTCACACCCTCCCTTTCTCTGCCTATACCTACCCGGAAATGCGTAGATTAAGCAACTCGCATAAAAGTTGCTCACAAATTGCTATAAAATTAAAATTGCGGCAACCATAAACGTCGTAGCAACTATCAACTTTTTACGGAAAACTTTTAAAAAGTTGATAGTTACCTACCTCAACTGGAGTTGCTCCGTGGGCAAAGCGCCTAACAGATTTTAGCGTGTTTCGAAGCAAAATAATTCCAGTTTAATTGGTAATGTACTAAGCTGCTGGACGACGGATCGCTGAAAGAGCTATTTCAGTTATCAAAGAATTTATGTAGCTTCGTTAAAGGAAACTTAATTTAACAAATATTTACTCGTTCACGGAACTAGGAAAACCGACCGAAAAGAACAAAAAGTTATATAAAATTTTAAAATGAGTCATAAAAATTTACTTCATAAAGAAGGTACCTACCTGATCGTACATTTTTCTCGAGCGAAAAGGTAGGATTTTTATATTTTGTATCAAATATGGTCCATATGGCTTCGGGAACCCCTAACACTCGAAGAGAAGGTATTTTCAGTATTGTGGCATTTATTATTTATGTTAAAACTTCCAAATATTAGGTACCTTTTGCTTTTTTCTTAAGTCTCCCCAAGTACAAATATCTTTGTTTATAACGTTCTATTAGATGATAAAAGTGTGAATAGGCTGTGGTGATAGCCTAGTGGTTAAGAATTCGAACTCTCACGCGCGGCATCTGAATTCAAATCAGGGCACACACTTCTTTTCGGAGTTTGTGCGTAATATCACTCGTCGTGACTGTGAAGGAAAACATCATGGAGAATCTGCATGCTGGTGAGTTCGAAAACTCAAAGATGCACCTATGTACCTATGTCTAACAATCCGCACTTAGCCAGCGTGGTGGATAATTGTTTCAGCCTTATAATTCTGAAAAGAGACCCGTGCTCATTAGTGCGCCATGATGGGTTGAGATGATGATGATGATTTATTTCTTTTATCCCAAGGGCCAATATAAGAACAATTTAAAAGCCTTCAATGGTGATTGCAAACATCGGGATAAGTCCTAAGAGACCCTAATAATGTCATGTGTGAAAGGGACCAAGTACTTTATCTTTTATTACAACAATGACCTCGCCCACTAAACCTTATTGCCGTCTCAGAGACAGTAAACAGGCATTTAGACAACCACATCATTAGAATGGTTTCAAAGTAATAAAACTTATTTGAAAATGGATTTGTTACGGTTTCTTCTTTCAGTAGCATTTATATTTTTCGTTCGTGTAGTTAACCACACATATGCATGGAGTTAATAATATAATTATACTAACTCCATGTACATACATACCTATATAGGTACATTTGTGACAATTGTCAAGAACATTTAAGTTATATTGCCCATTGTATATTTTTATTTACCTATTTTAAACGTTAAGTAGCGGTGATAGCTTCATGGTTAAGAATTCGGCCTCCTATTCGGAGGGTCCGGGTTCGAATCCCAGGGCACGTAACTCTGACTTTTCAAAGTTAAGTGCGTTTAAAGCATTTACATGTCACTTGAGGTCACTTGCTACAAATGATGAAGGAAAACATCGTAAGGAATCAATGGTGTGTGAAGTCCGCCAATCCACACTTGACCAGCGTGGTGGACTATGACCTCTTCATTCTAAGAAGAGACCCGTGCTCATTAGTGTGCCATGATGGGTTGAGATGATGATTGTTCTTATTATATTACTTTACTCAATTATAAAACCTTAATTATTTAGAGTTACTCTAATAGGTTCTTTGCTTAATAGAAAATGTTCATTATGAACAATTATACCATTGAGATACTATGTACTAATACATCAATGAATTATACAGTCCACTTAGTAAGGTCACTAGGTGGCGTTTACAAATTATGTCCGTATTTCAAACTTCGTTCAACTTTTAATTTCTGTGGAAGAAACAGTGAGGATAATTATAATGTTGATGAGATCTGCGTTATATTTTTAAAATGTAGGTGTATGATGATAGTATTAGAAATATACATATCTAATGTTTTAAAAGGACTAAAGCCCCATTCATAATTTGTGTATGTTGTGGGTGCCGTGGACTAAAGACAAGGACAGGAGTGTAAACCCAAATCGATCCTAAACATTCAAATATCTATTTCACGGGGAATAAACCTCAGACCCTTTGAATGACAGTCCGGTAGAAAACCCATTTATCCAATGACCCAGTATTTGACCAATGTGAACCTTTTATAAAGGAATTAAAAATTCAATTAGGTAGTCAGGTACTTATCTAGACAAGAGATCGTACACCAACCAGAAATACTCTACGCCTATAGGTATTAGCTGTGTAAAATTTTTAAATTATTTTCTCATTATTTGTAAATAAACATAATCCTACAAATAAATGTCAAATACGTAAGTCCAAAACTTCACAACCTCTTTCTTAATATGGTTCTATTTGAATGAATTCATAAATTATTATAAACTAGAGAACCGCCCGCGCTTCGCTTCGGGACCCGTAGGTCACAGCCCCGTAGGTCCCGCTCCCGTAGGAATTTAGGCTAAAAAGTAGCCTCCTACTCGCTCTCTTCACTCCACCCTGTCTGAGGTGTGAGGAGCCCTCGGGACACTTAGTTCCCTTTTGGGGGTATCTCTCGCGGCCCGTTAAAACGGGCCGGTCCTTGGGTTGGGCCCTAAGGCCAAGTTAACCAATAGGTCAAATCCGGTGAGTGGCGGCCTTTTTACAGGCCGCAGAGTCTTAAACGGGATGGGGTTCATCTTCGCGCCGCCCAGGCGATCGAGGCCCTACCGGGTGAATCCCGCTGGTGGGAAGCCCAGCAGGAGCCGATCAGCGCCGGGCGACGACTTACGAAGCCCCAGTATCAGTCAGTGCTAGCCCCGTCCCGCGCAACCAGCAAGTCGCGCGGGAAGGCCCAGCGGTCCGGTGGACGGGCGTAGAGCGGCGCCAGGTCCTGCCGATGCGGGAACCGCGACGCGTCGACACGCCCGAACATGTTGTGTGCCAATCTCTCGATGAAGTCATCCAGGCTCTCGACTCGAAGGTCCCTCTGGATGACGACGTTCCTCACGTACCTCGGCGCACCAGTCAGCCGGCGGAGCGCAATCGCCTGAACCGCGCGCATCCTCTTGCACTGCGGTTCGCTGGCGAGCGCGTACCACGCCGGTGCCGCGTACGCGAGGCGGGATCTGATGTAGGTCTTATTGACCCCGAGCTTCAGTCCGAGAGGGAGGTTCGAGGAGAGCACTGGTTTCAGGACTGCCATCGCGCTCCTGGCATTCGCGACATGTAGTATTTGATAGCGTGATTCAGAAATTGCAAATGAATGTTACTAACGCCATCTATTAACAACTCTGGAAATAAATATCTAGCAACTAACAAAACATCGATCTTCCCATGGGAATAGGATGTTTTTCCGCGGTAAAAAGTAGCCTACGTCACTCTCCACCCTCCTAACTATCCCCACACATATAAACCATACCATATAATAGCTTTGTTGCGACGTGAAAGAGTCACAAACAAACAAACAAACACACTTTCACATTTATAATATTAGTAAGGATTTAATGGTCACTGTACCCTTTGACATTCAACTTTATGATGATTTTTATAGCCAAAGCGGCGCCTACAGCCCTAACATTCTTAGTAAGGGATTTTGTTACCCATTCCGGCCTAATAATTCCTTGTATTGAGTTTTGGGCTCATAGTTTAATCTAAAAACAATTAGATTACTGATGTTACTAACAAACTCGGTTTTGTATTGACATGTTTCAGAAAGTTAATGACCACTACTTAACACTGACCTTTTTTCTTAACTGAAGTCTACAGCAAGTTCTATCACGGTGCTCTAGTGCGGATCAGCTCATTTATTAGTTTATCGGCTATCGATATCAATAAAGAAGGTATCAATAAAAATAACAGCAAAGAAAAACAAATAAAAATATTAAACACACCAGTTTAAATTACGCCCTCAATATTTATTTGTGTCACTTTAAACTTCCTATCTAAATATTTTTCAGTTGCAAGTACTTTCCCAAGCAAAGGTTACCGAAACAGTCATAACGCCTGACAAGAATAAATAACAATTGCTTCGGCATGGATTTGATATTTGTCTATAACAACATAAGTAGTTGTAAATCTTCTTACTAGCTCATTCCTTATCTACATGAAAATAATTTAATTAGTTGTCTGTCCATCAACAATATTGATTTTAGTGAAGTCATAAGTGCTAGTACCACAATAGCCTAAACTGAATAAATCTGGTAGGTGGATTAGTAGGCCATGGTGAGATAAGTTTGATGAAGGGAGGCGAGGAGAGTTGAGCCGAGGATGCTTCTGTTTCTGGCCGATAAATAATCAACAAAACTTTACTGGTCGGCAATTAAGCTACGAGAATAGATAGACAGATGATTAGCAATTTAGGCGGCGTTGAATTTGTTACCGAATTTAATGAATTTGTGGAAGATGAATGACTGAATATTTTAGTAAATTTCTTGAAGAACGACAGCCCTATAACAATTTAACACAAATAGTTATTTCATACCTGCTGAAATTGTTATTACTTCGTAATTGTAATATCAATCACGCCCACATTTCACTCGCTGCCTCTTACGATAAAAGTATCAGCAAGTCAGAAGCTTCATGCAATGTTGTCGAAGTTATAACAGCTAATAGTAAAACGACAACGCATATTATTGTCATACCCAAGCATGTTATGACGGAGACCGAAAAGCGAAAATATTTATAACTGGCAAACATTTGGCGATATGAAGCGAACGCTTTAATAACGTTAGATTTGAACTCAGAAAAGCGTAATCGTGAGAACACCGTAGAATTAAATCAAAAGGCACAGAAATTCCTTTCGAATAGAACGCTGCATCTACTCTTTCTCAAAACATCTCTTCAGAATCAGCTGTAGTCAGAAGATTAATGAGTTTTATTTCACTAGCTTTTGTGCCTTTTACTCGTTAGATTTTATTAATATTAGGTTTATGTGGATGAAGTCCTCGTCGCACTACCATTCGTACCACCAGTGATATGAAGAAAAATTTATCATTGCTCCTCGTACGACTAAATTCTGATCTACTTTAGAATACATGCATGAATTTAATCCCACGGACAACACAACGACTATATTGCGAGTGTGCGTGATGTTGTTATTTGTCACTACTCAAATTAAATTATAGTAGTTTAGTCAACGGAAAGAACACCCACGACGAATGTCTAGTAAGGCGACTAACTGTTCTCTCCATCATATCCGCTAGTAAAGCTAATCACTGAAGAAATGGAGGAAAATAATAAACATCTACGAAGGTTTCATCAAGGACACAACCTTCAGTAATGAAGAAAGCGACGCAGAAGAAGATAGATGTGTCAATATTGATAAAACTTGACAATGAAGCACTAAATAATACCATCGCGGTTCGGAACGAACTTTAGATACACTGTTTATTTATTCAACGGCTTTTGTAAGGCAAAGTACTTAATGGAATATTTGAAACTGAATAACAACACTTAAGTCGTGTAAACCGACCATTTAACAATTAAAATGCCGAAAGTGTTGATTTTACATTAATAGGAACAGCCTTAATTGTAACAGAAGCTTTGTATTTCTTCAAACGATGGAATAATAATTCACATTAACGTAAAATTGTTAAACAAACAACATCCCAATTGATATTTCGCACAGACAAAGAACAAAAAATATATTCTTTATAATGAATAAAAAATTTATTCGAAGTAGGTTTCGAAAGTCAAACTACGCCATTGTCTCAATAAATCCCTACGGTGGTTGGTCTTAAAAATACCATTAAGTTAATTATTGTCATTTATTCACATGTATTAATCCATAAAAATATTATAAATGTGGAAGTAAATCTATTTGCCTATCTGAAAGTTTTTAGATTGTTTTTAAAATAAGTTCCCTTGCGTTGAAATTTACTGTATTATGTAATTTTCAGACATCCGCGGGGCGAAGCCGCGCGAACAATTCAATAACATAATATTTATATCCTCCAATTATGTACAGACATCACTCAGTTAAAATTTTATTATATAAAGTTCGTTAAATATTAACGCAAAGATACCTATGTATAATTTATATCTCAAATGTGAAATGAATTCAAGACATTGGTAACGTAAATTAATTATTCAATTATTGTATTAAATCAGTTAAATTGAATGTGATGACGGCAAGGAAATGTATGTACGTACTAAAGTAATGGGTTACCTAACTAGCGAGATGCTATAGTGGGTGTGGTTGCTAACTACTTAATAATAATAAAACTAAACTTAAATTTTGCATGTAAATAATATTGTAGTGGTTGTAAGGATTTCTTAATAATTGAAGGAATTTGAACAAGATTCCTATTAACAACAATTAACTGGGAATAAGTACCTATTAGGTAGTTACAACCAGAGGTGAGAATGTAGTCATTTTTATAGTTTAAAATGGTACATTTTGTCGAAACCGTTGTAATGATTACAACTGGAGGCATAGAAATGCTCACGCCAAGACCGCTCTATATACGTTTTTCAGGTAGGTATTTCCAGGACTTTAAATGTCTAACAGCACTAACTATCACTTATAAATCCTTTTACCAGTTATTGCACCTACAAGCGAACTAATCAACATTTTAACGTTTTAACGCTATTTATTAACTGACTTACCAATTACCATTGTAGTCCCGATTTGAGTCTTATTCAGTGTAAGAAACTATCTTAACCCAATATCGCTTCTGGTGTGACAGTAGACGCGCACCTAAAGTAAATATCAGATGTTATATGGTTGATGGAATTACATCTAGTATTGACATACGCTAATCATGCCAATATTTCGCTGTAGATATTTAGCTTTTGAAATAGCATAGTCTTCTGCGTCGTGCTGTAGTAGGTATTAAAATAGTTCTTTCACACTTTCTTCTAACGCTTGAAATAAAAAGAAATCTATGCGTTGATCTAATCCGTACAAAATTTTTAAATTCGATAGTGTGTTTATCATTATTTCTTGTTACAACGGAGTAACGATTCAATGTGATTATGAGTATGGAAATAGTTGAAAGACTAAAGTGACAGAGGCTATTGTTATCTTTTCTTATTAGCTTAGCTATTGTTATATTATAGTAGGTAAGCTTGAGTTAATCTAATGTAAATAAATTAAAGTAGATACACCTTTAGTGGTAATTTAATTATCCAGAAATTGTTTGCGAGTCCTTAGCTTAGAAACACCAAGACCGATTAATGAGACTATTATCTGATATTAAATAATTAAAGGATATTTAAGATCTTCTATTATAGTAATTAACAAAGTTGATACTCTCGAAGAAATCCCACAAGTCAAGGTTAAGTAAAGATGGATTAAATGGCGATCTATTACGAGGCAATTCGAAAAGGTAAAAATAAACTCCCTACAGTTAAGGTAAATTATGTTTTAAGGTAAAACACATTTCATTTCACTGAGTGTAACTGAAAGTCCATAACGAATTCCGAAGGGACCGTCCAGTCCGTTGCGTCCACGTGGCATTGGCATTTCGTATGTATCGTATTAGTTGGTTCACTGGTTGTAAAAATTATTATACGGCCATGATCGGAAAAACACGGCGAATTTGAGACACGTAGCGATGTTACGCGTGGACTGTTTTTACTGATGGTGGCATTTCATTGTTTAGTTAGACATAATAGTTGACAAAAAAGAATTATCAACGTGTTATTAATGTTTACTATTCATAGTTTACAAACAAGGAAATTCTCGACAATACGAGCACATGAATAAGAATATTATTGTAATCTGTGGTACGAGCGTAAGAAAGCTGGGCTTGTGTCTCTCCTCATCGTGCGAGAAAATCGGATGAGATATTCCATAACACTAAACATGACTGTGCGGATAGGTAGATTACATGCTTACTACTAAAATAATATTATATAATTGCTATGGATAAATTTCGCGTTAATTTCGCAAGCAAACGGAAGCCGCGGTTAACCAGTACTTTTAATACTTATAACTGTTTACCTTTCAAATGCAAAACATTTTTAACATCAATAGCTCATAGGTCATCAGTCGAGACCCGGAATAACTAATAGACCATTGTAAAACCAAAATAAAAGTTAATAACAGAAAATTTACGAAAGTGAACTTCCTATCGAATTCTTCAATTTTCGCGATCGAATAATTTAACAAGATGAATGATCATAAATATTTACGTATTTAGAATCCATTGCAATATAATTTCGTAACTACTTCTCGAGTATTTTTAGCCGAAAAGTACTCATTATTATAGCGATAAAACTGGTGATTATTTTGTTTACAGCGAGGCAGGAAAGCTTTACCAGACAATAAATGTCACGACCCATCTGGGGTCATAAATCATTGGAAGCTGTGGAACGAGTGTATATTTTAGTTGCAAAGAATGCTTTTTGTTTTTAAATGAATTGAGAGTTGATTGATCAAATTATTATATTTTAATACATAGTAACCAGTCTTATAGTTTTGATTTTTTTAAAGGAATTAAGGTAGCAAATGAACCTGCAGCACCGTGCTCTGTCACTGTCGCCCATGAAAACTGTGTGTAGAGTCCTACAACGATCTTTTGGCGCGCGACTGACGCGCGGGTGACAGAGACAGCGCCTTACAGTTTGCCTTCCCTATAAGCCGCTGTCTCTGTCACCCTCACGTCAGTCACGCGCCAAAAGATCCTTGTAGGACTATAATTTATTTAGATATTCAATAGTTTTTTGACATAACTCATAAATAATGTAGTTACAGTCCTACAAGGATCTTTTGGCGCGTGGCTGACGTGAGGGTGACAGAGACAGCGCCTTACAGTTTGCCTTCTTTGTAAGACGACGCTCTCTCTGTCACCCATACGTCATCTACGCGCCAAAAGGTCGCTGTAGGACTATAAGTAGTAATTATGCGGTTTATTCAAATATTGATACGTCATGAGCGTCATGACTCACTATATAAGCATAATAGGAACATATTATGTAAATAATCAACGTGTTTGTTTGTGGATATTTGAAAATTAATAAAGCCATTACAGTTAAATTAGGTACTTTAAGTTTTTCCAGTCTCTAAATCATATTTTTATGACGCACATTCTCCAAAATATATCCTACATTTTGGAAAGAGTGCGAAAGAATCATTTAATTCCCTCCGTGTATTAGTAATTATGTACTATAATTTTATTTTATTTAGTTAAGTCAGCAGATAGTAGCTCAGCTCTTCCCTTCCGCTGCAGACCTTGACGATTGAGACAGAAACACAATATGATTCGGGACTACGATAGTTAGTCCAGTTAGCATTGCTATTATGTTAGTCGGTCAATTAGTAAGTATGAGGACTGGTGCAGGGACTGTTACTGATCTTTTCTTGCTGTTAGTAAAAGTCCGGTAAGTAAGGCACTTCTCTCACAACGCTATTTGCAAGCGACTCGGATCTTGCCAATGTATGAAAGCGACGCGTCTACGATGCGTCTCCTGTCAGTGAGAAGTGTCAGATACAGCGAATTTTGGATTGTGTTGCAGTCGCGTAGCTAATAAATAGCGTGAGAAGTGCCTAATTGTTTGCAAGAGTCTCATTTTAATTCGGTCACAGGTCACTAATCTAAAGGACGAAGATGATAGTCTCTTAAAAACTGACAATGTTTGCATTCACAAACTACGTTACCTTACTATTTACGTAAACAGAGTAGCGGAAATTCGTAGTATGTTTAAAAGGAAATGGTATCTATAATTTATTGTTAATATCGTTTCAACAGTGTCATTGTGCGTATTAAGCTTTGTGGATGCATTCGAACTAAAATATGTGTTGACTCTGATTTGATGAAACTGTAAGTATTAATATTGTTATTGTATTTCACCATCGAAATTTATTTTCTTTATTTACAGTTACTTACTACATTTATTATTACAGAGGCTCCCTTACACAGTATCGTATCTGGTATTTATATTTTTAATCATCAAATTAACTTCCTTTTTCTGTACAAAAGGTTGGCTGGATGAGATTGCTCATTAATGCTAAGGCCGCTTTTTTGTTTATGAGTTAAGTGAAAATCGTAGTGTGAATTTATTTCTAGTGTACAAATAAAACGTTTATCTATGTATCTATAAATAAAATGCTAACTGCTATTACTTTGAAACGAAATTAAGTGAGTGTCAGACAACGCACGTTCTAAAAACGTTTCTTCTTATACTTCTTTTAAACTCTTATAGACCTAGAAATAGATTTATATTATACAACTTCAAAAGATGTTTCTATTATTATGTAAAAACTAGTTGTACTACCGCCATGACAACTACAGCTGTTCTCTATTGATTTCGTCATTATTGGTATGGCGCTAGAAAATGAAAAGTTTAAGATTTTTGCATGATGGAAATTGTAATATTATACTTACTTATACTTACTGGTTTATCATTTTTTCATATCATAAGATGCTACATGTCAGGTCAGGTAAGGTAACTGTTAGGTTAAGTACGTCAAATGTACATACAAAAATATCAGAGTGCAACAATATAACTTCGTTCCAATCGACTGTTCTATGACACTCACGCATTTTTTTATAAATTATGTATTGGATATTCACATGGTATTGATTTATTGATTGTAGGTAATTTACGCCGATAACTTTGACATACAAACAGGAAAAATTATATTTAACTATAGTAACGACATACATATATATGTAGATTATTTTATCCATATAGAACTAATTTATTATGACACATTCTGTGCCGATAAGGCTTTTACCATGTTATATTATACTTTCATCATCATGTTTTACATTCCAGACCGTTCGACGTTTGTTCAAGACCAATATGGCTGATATAACAATACCCGAAGAATGGTTTTATATAATTTGTTGTCTATTCGTTATCCTTATTGTGCTTGTAATCTTTTTACTAGTATTAATACACAAAATGAAGGCAACAATGTATAAACAAATAATAGAACCAAATGAAACGGCAGAAAGAACAAGAACGACAACAATAAACAGCAACAGATTTAATATACAACTTGATTTTAGGAAAGATAGCGATCGATTGCGTCAAATATACGAGAACTTTCATAATGATGAAAGTAATTCAGTACATACAATTCCTTCTACAGAAAACAATGGACAAACGCAAGAAACAGAATCCGCAGATAAAGTAAACGATGACAAAGTTCCAACAATCAAAAGCGCTGCACTACCTGAACTATTTTTGCGGCAGCATTTGGAGGAAATTACTAAAGAATTAATTAATTCGAGATTTAAATTGAAATCGCTACATAAGGCAGATAAACCTGAAGAAACGTATGAATTGAATGATTTGAATGCAGTAAAGAAACAAATAAAATCGTGTCGAGTTTCATCGCGAATAAGGTCTAAATCTACAACTGATTTAGATATTTACGATATTTTACCCGAACGCAACCGGGTAATTAAATTTAACGTACCTGTGAAAGAAGACGAAACATATTCCACTGTGAAGAACCGTAGTGTAATCGTAGTAAATGATGAAAGCGGATATCAATTACCTCTTTCAGTTACTACTACATACGTAAATACTAATACATAGTAAAATAAAACTCAAATATCAAAACTGGTAAGTATCTGATTAAAGACAATAACTGGTAAGTTTGTATCTGAATAGCTCAACATTTAAGGACGATAGAACGGAGTTAAATTGTGTTGTTAAATAATAATTAAGGAATAAAGTATTTACCATTATAAAGGTTGGTTTATTTTATTATTAGAGTAACTATAAACCTATCCAACCATGACTACAATCATTTTAAAACATTCGCGGGTTTAACAGTGTATTCAGGTCATATGACAGCAGGTACAAGCTGTGCAACGCATCAATTGTCATGCCATCCGTCCATGAAAGTTGCGGACCATTTATTTGCATCTCATCTGTATTTAATTACTTGCTTCCTATGGCTTAACCCGCGTGATAGTACCTACGTACTTTTTATTGATTTACAAACAAACTTTCATCCGTAAGTTTATCCCCTTAAGGCGCTCCCTCATCGGGAACATTTGCTTGTAATGTAACATTAAGTATAGATTCGACTTTGAGCATTACAGTACAATACTACCTCCCTGACCGACGAGCATTCGCGTCGCCGTTCATTTAAATTTCAATTTTACAATTGATGTTATAAGTTGTATCACGATATTACACGTTGTATTATTACAAGGTGCGCATTGTAATACTCGGTTCTCCTCCTTCACTGATGTAATGCTCGAATTTGTAACGTTGTAATTTACTAAACGTTGAAACAGGTGTTTTATTAACCAACGATAATCTTAGCGCGCGTTCCATTGAGTGGCCAAAATAGTACATTATGATACAAGTGCGCGAAGTTTGTCATTACAGTATTGCACAGCCCGAGCCGCAAGGCGAGGGCTGTAATAGAGCCAAGACTGTAATGAACAAAGCACACGCGTATCATACGACGTTTTTCAACACACTTGCGAGGAAAAAACAATTAGGTAGTTATAAAATACATTACATTCAGTCACAAATCAGCAAATTATAAACGAACAAATGTTTGCACAAAATGGCGCGGAGGTTTATTTTTTCGCGCGCCGTATCTTTGGTTGAATAACTATGCGCGTGCAGGTTAAGTCCAGAGGCGCCGAACACCGCCATTCAGCCACAATATATTAAACTAAATAATTATGTATTTCTAATAAGAATTTACGGTAATTAATGATTTAAAATATTGTATTTTTTAAATGCTATAATAGATAATTAGATGAAGTATAATCTTATCTTATCAGATTTTGACTACAAGTTAATTTATTTACAAAATAATAAATCTTTTGGTAACAACCTCTTTACGGATATTAAAAAAAAGTGGAATAAGAAAAACACTAGTGCGGCAATGAAAAGTAAAACGCACTAGTGTGTAATAAACCGCATTCCGGGCGTAAGACTAAAGAAAAAATAGCAACTTTACGAGCAAGTGTGTTGAAAACGTCCAAAACGAAACTATTTCTTAAAATTGAACGTTTTGAGTGTTATGATCGAATTACGGAACGCGGCCTTAAAGATCATTTTTCATTGTATCTGCTCTAAAATCGACGAAATTTCAAAATCAACCCCTATTTTAGTCCCCTTGGGGTGGAATTTAACTACATCCGTTCTTAGCGGACGCCTACTGACAATAAACTACCGCCCTTTAAAATTGAAATATTTTAAGTCAAACGGTTTTCAACATATTATTTTCATGATGATTGAGTGACTTTTTGCTTAATTTTATTTGTGTTCAATGATGCAATAAATAGGTAGATTGAGCGTCGCCCTACAATGAAGACAAAAAAAACACGGCAACAATATCAAGCATGTGTGCGTGCAGGCGATGTTTTTCACGTTCGTCTAGTGTCTATGTTGCGTGATCAATGATACCAGTTACTAAAATTTTCCCATAAATCACACATTAAACTTAATTTATGGAGTGGTTATTTTCATGAATAAATAAAAAACCCTACTTAATTTAATTACAGTTGTTTATGTTAATGTTGTAATAAACCAGCTAAGTTAATTAAATTAATATTTTTTACGCAGTTTGTAGTTGGAAAGGAGACGGTCCAAAATTGTATGGAGTCTGGGCCTGGTTTTGTACCAGTGATAAAATAAAATAAAAAAGAAAAATAAACCATTTTTGACTAATCAAATCCACGAACTCATCTATATTTCAGTGCAAAAATTATTTATTAACTCCACGTGACGCAATTATTCTACATAATGGCGGGCAGCAGACCAGAGGATTCATAATTTTTGACGTATGACGTTAGCTGTCAATATGCCTTCTCTATGCTTGAACAATGGCTCGAACTCAGAGTGAAGGACGCCATCTTGCAAGTGTTGCAAGTAGTACCTACCGAATAACTCGAAATTAATTTTATTTTAGCAAGTCATTTATTGCGATTTGTGAATTTATTATATTTTTAATGAACTTTCTGTATTTTTTGGTTTTTCATGGTTTAGTGTACAAGATCAGGCCCAAAATGGACCATCTCCTTTTCTAAAATTGTAAAGTTACCGTCTCAGATTAAGGTGAAAATTTGAAGGGAGGACGGGTTCTACACTCTCATTCGTCCCCCCAAACTAAATATTGCTCTCATAAAGTACTTACTTTTTTAAAATTATTTTTCTAAATCTCTAAAAATTTTAAGGTTATGTGGTCTCATTGGTTAATGTGTAAGCGCTCGAAGTCTTAAGTGTATGTATATGTGTGTGTGGACGTGTGTGTGTGTGTGTTTTAAACTACATTATAAAAAATAAATAACTTAAGTAGATCTAATTTGATTTTTGGGCCTAATTTTGAATCGTGACATCTCCGGCGCTGCGGAAGATGCAGCCAAACAGGCAAACAGGACTAACAATAGCGAAAAAGTAATTTGGGGGGAAAGTTGGGGGAGTCACCAACCTCTCCTCCAAAAAATTTCAGCTTAATTTGAGGTAGTCACTTTATAATTTTTGGAAACTTGATTTTTTTATAATAAAAAAAGTATGCATTTCCTAGATTTAAAAATGGTGGGGGGAAGATGTGAGCGTCAGCCCCCTCCCCCCCTCAAATTTTTAGCTTAATTTGAGGTGGTAACTTAATTAAAGAAGAGCCAATTATTTACGTTACCTATCTAATTTAATAAAAAAATTACTTGGAAAGTTAATTACATGCATATCATTAAAAAAAACTTCAATAAATAAAGGAGATGGTCCATTTTGGGCCTGATCTTGTACACTAAACCATGAAAAACCAAAAAATACAGAAAGTTCATTAAAAATATAATAAATTCACAAATCGCAATAAATGACTTGCTAAAATAAAATTAATTTCGAGTTATTCGGTAGGTACTACTTGCAACACTTGCAAGATGGCGTCCTTCACTCTGAGTTCGAGCCATTGTTCAAGCATAGAGAAGGCATATTGACTGCTAACGTCATACGTCAAAAATTATGAATCCTCTGGTCTGCTGCCCGCCATTATGTAGAATAATTGCGTCACGTGGAGTTAATAAATAATTTTTGCAATGAAATATAGATGAGTTCGTGGATTTGATTAGTCAAAAATGGTTTATTTTTCTTTTTTATCTTATTTTATCACTGGTACAAAACCAGGCCCAGACTACATACAATTTTGGATCGTCTCCTTTTCACATTACTCTTGTACCTTTAAAAGTGGTTTATTCGACCCAATGCAAAAATAATCATTAAAATGGGCTCATAAACATACGAATATTAATGTTATATTATTATAAATAAACACAAACGTATTGGTAAACACCACCTTTCTTTAATCGATTTATAAAAGTACATGAACTAAATAATATACACGTAACCATAAACCAATTTATATACCCACAAAAATGATGTTAAGTCGGGAGCATAAAAATAGAAACTAGCAACACTGACAAAAAAATGACGTAATTTGGTTACAATAAAAATCAAAATTGAAATTTAATTAAAAATATGTTTATTGGTTACTTGCCTATGATATGTGATGTTTTTTGAGCTTTTTACCCTTCCTTTATAATTCCGGCACAGTTTAATAGCACATTTCGTCATGTTATCCCTCTTATTTGTTTATTTAAATTGCGCGCGTAATACGTAGTGACACGAAAGCGGCGCGATCGGCACTAATTGGCGGGAAAGTACTTCTGCGCCAATAGTTGGCGCAGCTTTTTTGACAGGTCTTCGCGGATTCGATTATCCATCTAGATACTTATACATCAATGTTTGTGTTATTTAGATAACAATGAACAACTTAAATAATTCAAATTAAAATATAGAGCATAGTTAAAATTATTCCTAGTAATCATTTACATAATATTAGTCGTTAGATTTTATAGATTTTTGGACAGTTTGATAAACCATTTTATGTCTTTAAATAGTGAACTAAAGACAAGTATTAATTTTTTATATTATTAAACAGTGAATGATTATTATATAATATATTGTAGTTATAATGAAGTAAATCAAAAAAAATATTCTATTTAGACAATCAGATTTAAAAACCGAAGCAAGAAGAACATGAAGCACTGTATACCTAAGCGCGAGGCCGCACCACGGTTTTTTCCCGCGGCGGTAACCGCGTAACCGCGCAATTCGCATACATTGTCAGAAACCGCAAGTGCGGCCGCTTGTATGGCTTCCCTTGAGTTACAAAATTTACGCGGTAAGAAACCGCGGCGGTTTAGCCGTAGTGCGGCCTCGGCCTTAAGCATAACGTTCTCGGAAGCGAACCAAGGGTGATCGGTAGTATATCAACAAAACAATGATATAAAATACTGTCACAAAAATAATTTTATAATGAAGTACCTATTGTTGCAAATAATAATCCACAATGTAATTATTTCTCGTCATAAAATTTAAGGAAAACAAATAGTATATTGACAATCATAGGAAATTTCAATAACTAATTGCTGTTAATACGATATCATCAGTAATGTTTTCAATAATATACTGAATAGTTGTATCCAAATAAGCTTATTCATACTGTGTCATGAAATTGTGAGTACTTTGATAATTAAATTTAATCGTAAATTAATTGGTTTGGTTGTAGTTTATTATTTTTACTACAAACAGAATAGATATGCTTTATAATATTAGTATAGTTTTGTTATGGAAATGGGACCGTATATTTTATTTATAATTTATACTATGAAATCATTGCCGCAGATTAAGTTGCTCCATCTATTATGTCTCGGACCTCTTCATCACAAGATTGCTGCTGACGTAAAGTTGCCTTTTTAGTATTTTAAGGGTGTTTTGTGGGTATTTTAAAATTCTTTCATTTACGGTTATTTAAATATGATTCTGATTTTTATGTTGATAAAGATGTTCTTGCTCTATGTAGGACAACCTTTGGTAATGACACAATTACAAATATTAAAAATTGGTAATGACACAAATTAACAGTTTTTAATTTGTAAAATTATTGTAAAATTTATATTTGTTTGTAAATTGGTGAACCCTAAAATAAGATTTTCATTACGGTGTGGAGATACACCTACTTTTGGATTGGATTACCCATAAATTTAATATTTCTAAACGTCAGAGTATGCTTAATCTATAGGATTACCTTATTGTGTATCTTAGTCCATTATTTCATTTACTACATTAGAAAAACTACCAACTGATAAAGTGAGCGGTATAAATCTCGCGAAAAATCTTATCAAATCTGGTTCATTTTCAAATTTTTTAATGTCATTGTTATAAATTTAATGATGACTTTTTATTTCCAGACCACTTTGTCAAGAAAATGGATGAAATCATCGTACCCGTGGTTTGGATTTATATAATTTGTTCCTTACTTTTTATTCTTAGTGGGTTGATAGTATATTTGTTGATTTTACAAAAGAGAAATAAATCAAAAATAAGTATAGACTTACAGAATCAAAACGAGTCTACTGGTGCACCTGAAAACGGTAACAGACTCGACATAAAAGTACATGATAAAAAAGAGAGTGATCAATTACTTCGTTTAGCAAACTTTGATGAAACGAATTCACCATATACGAACAAATCACTCGTTAATATAACAAAAAAATCGAACATAAACGAAAATGTAATTCCTCTACCAAGATCATCGAATTTAACAGATCAAGTAGATAATGCAAAAGATTTAAAAATGAAACAGGTTGTTTTACCAACACTTTTGGTGAGAGAACAAATGAATCAACTTTGCATAGAATTACTGAATTCAAAACTCAAAAGCAAATTCGTGGAAAATTCACAACATATTGAAAGGTCTTCCGAATCAACAGATGTTAATAAAATAAGCAAACAAATGAAATATGTTCGTGTTTCACTTCCTGCTAAATCGAAATCAACAACTGATTTGGGTATATACGACGTTTTACCAACTCCTCAACGAGTACGTAATACCAAAACTGCTGCAGGAGAAAATGAGAAATACGCTCAAATGAAAGATGGAGGTGTAGTTCTTGAGGATGATGGTAGTGGCTATTTGACAGCTTCTATGAAGGACAATGATCCTCATGTTAATGCAAATATTAAGCAAACTATATGATGTGGTATTATTTACAGTGTAAAGAAATTTCTCATGGAAAAGTAAGAAGTGTGTTACGCCATACTTCAAAAACGTACGCTACATGTAAAAAGTAGGTAAACACTAAACAATAACTTATTTTTAAAATAAGTCTTTTAATAATTTCTCCACCACAAACCGGCGTTTGCGCAAGATGCAGTTATTCATATTTTATAAGCTCAGAGTTATCCGAAATGGATAGCTAACAAATAAATATCTACTTAGTAAACAACTGAATATTACAAAATTTATCTGTCCTCGCCTCACTTCCGTAAAACTGAACTGTGGCTTTACCCGTATCCAAAACTTGACATTCACTTAAATATTATTGTTTAAGTAAAAGATGTTTGTTTTTTTTTCGATAATTTAGGAAAAAATATTTTGTATTCTACTTATATTATCTAGCACGCTTACTTTGAGCATTAAAATATCCAAAAGATATCTAATGTATGTAGTATATATTTGATCATTTGGGCCTCTGGGGCACTAAGAACTAAAGAATAATGGAAATTCACACAATGCGAGCTGACAAAATATCAGTAGGAACTATCTGTTATGAGAATAGAAAACAGTTGTGATATAAGTTTTAAAGAAATACCATATATATAAAAATAAGTTACCTAAATAACTTAATAACTTTTAATGTTTAATGTTTAGTTTATCTAGTTATGGACAATTTTTTATAATTTATGTTTTCTATTATTTATTGTAATTTAAAATATGTAAATATTGATACATGAAAAAAGTGTAATGTCTTAATGTAGAATGAATAACTATAATAGTAATCGTTGCTATAAGTTCTCAAAATAAAAACATTTTAAGTTTGTACCGCCTTTTATTGAGTTAACTACCTACGTCACTCCCTTAGTATAAAAGTCTTATGCATTTTCTTTGTTAATCATTAAGGCTTCACCTTTTAATAGGCCACTAGGTCACTACTGAGCGCGGGTTTCCCCTCATCATCGAGGAGGCCTAGAATATACTCCATCATAATGCTCCAGTGCGGATTGGTGGAGGAGTTAGTGGCCAACCCAAATGTCGGAAGTTTTTCATCCCGCATGACGGCTATCTATCGATAGCAACCTGGACCGACGATTTCACGTGCTCTATGAAGCATGGAAGTCACCTATTCAACTACCGACCGCCTCGGAAATAGAAATCATATTAATAAAAGAAAAACGTAGCCATATTTGAAAATATGATGATGATGAGATGATAACTAATTTACCTTAAATGAGAGTTATTTTTATTTATTTGTGTTCATTATAGTCATGTTTCATTTATTTCGTAATTATTTATGTTATTAAGTCGATTAAATTAAAAATTAAAATAATATTATGCTGAACACAGCAACTATTACCAGTTTTTTTGTACTATGTATTATTGAATGATTATAAGGATTGGATTACTGCCGAGGATTTAAGCTGGCAAATACTTCCACATTTGTATTGTACGCGGCCTGGATATACCTACCGAATATCTGTAACGACAGTACCTACATGGCCATAAATATAGCTGGTCATAAATGACTACCAGCTATATTTATTTGGATTATCTCACAATTTCTGACCGTAAAAATTCTTATGAATTTTTAGTGACACTTACACTTTTTAGTTTACTTTTTTAGAGGCGACCATCTCAGTCCTCAGGGGTAGCAACGCATCTGTGACCGAATTGGAACAAGACTCTCACTAATCATTACTAACTGGACAATACTAATATTAACTAACAGGACTAACTATCACTAACAGTCCCTGTCCTCGCACTTATTAACAAGCTAACCAACTAACATTCTAACACCATCTACTAATTGGACTAACCACCCTAGTCCCTAAATTGGGTCTTGTTCTAAGTCGGTCGCAATTGCCATGGGCGGCAGCGGAAGGGTGGTGCTGCATGCTCGTTTGCTACCTTAATTCAATAAAAAAAAATTGTAAAAAATAGGTACCTACTTACTTAACAGCAAATAAATATAAAGTTGGGGGCGACCAAATTACTTTTCGGTCATTGTGGCTAGGTCTCTACGTTATAATTGCGGTGGATGATTACGAATACAAAAGATTTTTCGTTGCGAGAATTTTTTAAGCTTTGAAACGGTTTCAATATTACCGACTTGGGAGGCCAGCAATTATTCGTGATTCTACCATCAGTTTTGTATTAATCCTCAATCTATTTATGGATCACTTCACTACACTTTGTAACTTCGCAATCCTTTTTGTTAACAGATTTATAATTTCTATACTAAAACCTAGTGCCAAGAGAGTAAAAAAATGTATCGTAGGGCCAATAGAAGTACAAAATATTATTTAAGATACTTTGCCTAACTTGACGTTTTGAAGTTCATCACGCAAAAACTGCCGAATTAAATTTGATGCGGTTTCACTTATAATAATGTATTGCTGGAAATGTAACGTAAAAACTGACGCATGTTTTTATACGCAGCTTACAACCTACCACAGGTTTGTTATAAATAATAAATAAGAATAAGGCGTATCTAACCCGACTTCATGACTTATTCAGCGATGCCGAAGCATATTTACTATAAGTATGAAAACATTAATTGATGATTTTTTTATAGATTGAAGAAGGCAAATGAGCATTTAAGAAAGTGACTGATCCAGAACAAGATTTAATCAAATTACTTGAAGGTGTTATTATGAATGTTAGTTTGTCACTTCGTTAGTAAGTATGATGACTGGCCAGGAACTGTTATTGATAGTTAGGTAGTGGGGATTAGTAATAGCTTATGTAATAATTAATAAATGTCTTGTACGGATTCAAGGTCAAAAGGACTTAAATGTCCTTCCTGGCCTACCTTGTTTTTCAGTAGGCTTAGGACTAGGGTAAGGATAAGTACAAGACTGTTTGAAGTCTGACAAGGAAATCAAAATCAACTGTGACGGAAATCCATAGTTCGCCGACACTGACACTGTTCACTGACAGGCAGTTGTTTGGCGCGGCAGTACAGCTTTAGTACCGAACGCTAACCTAGCGGTATTCGTGGGTGTGTAAGCACTAAATCAGTCCAGACTTACCTTAGTGGAGCGGTGGGATGCCTGATGACCTCTTCACGCGACTTACGGTCCTTGCTCGATGGTTAATCTAGACCAAACACACACACGGCCTTCGATATAGCGGACGAGCGGTTTAAGTAATCCATAGGAAGAATATCCACGACAGTGGAAGAACAGCGGCGCGGTTGGGCTCATAGAGCAAGCGGTTGATCTGGTAGCCAGAATATGACTAGTTACTGCGCGACGATATTTAACCGTCGCGTTTATCCATAAAATGAGGGTGGATTTGAAAATACTGCATATGATCCGCAGCGTGAAATTTCACGCATGCGGGCCAATCCCGCGTGCGTGACAAATCCGCATGACACTAAAAGCGCCCTAAAGGCGCGAACACGCACTATATTCGAATATTCTGCCTCACTGTTGTAAGGGCTCATTTACATGATGCCATTTTCTTGCACATGCAAAAGCAATAATTGAATGCAATTTAGAACGTGCAATAATTGCCATTCAACAATTGCACTGAACTGTTTACACGCAAATTATTGTATGCGATTATTGCACGAAAGTTTTGTTGTCTCAATATTTCTCGCCTCTGAAGACTAGGTACGATCAAAGCACCTTCACGCGCTGCACTTATATGATCTTGCAAATGCAGAGACAATTCAATTAAATACAAAAATCGCATAATATATAATGGTATGTGCTCTTTACCACAAGGAAAAACTTGAAACGTCAAGAAGATCAAGAATGCTATGAGTTGTTTAGATGATGCAAGTTGTTTATTGCTTCAATTTTATTGTATGCAACAGGCAAGAAACTTATCTCATGTAAATGAACCCTTTCGAACCAGACCTGTTCTATTACAGGCGTCCGGTGAGAGAGCGCAATTAGATGCATATTCTACGCTTTCTATTTGGGTTACAATTCTATACTATAACACCAATTACTCGAATTTCATACGCGCAGGGATAAGGAAATGTACTAGCGACTTCGTATACTAATATTCTTTAACAAACGCTCTTTAACGGATCTCGCAACGTACAAAATATGGTTCATCGGGAATTCAGATTTGGAATATTCATCGCGTAACTCTAACACTGTTAAGCCCGGGTCTCTTCTCACAATATGAGGAATACAGGTAGGCTGCCAAGTGCAGAATGGTGGGCTTATACACACCTTTAATAATTTCCGATTGTACTCATTTCTTCATGACGTTTTCCTTCACTGAAGGAAGCGATAATTAAATTCTAATACACGCTTATTTTCTGAAAATTAAACGTGCGTGTATGATTCAAATCCGGTCCCTCCGGTTCAGGGCTGAACCAATAAATTAACTTTTTCATTAACATAGCCACATGAATTAATGTCATCTGTGACATAGCTTTATAATTTAAAAAATATCCTAATATATGTCGGAGACTGAAATAAAATTAGATTAAAATCAAACTAAATAAATCATTAAACTTTGAATAAAACGTAAATCCGGAACTGTAATTTAAATGGCAACACTGTACGAATTGTAAACGTGTCTCGATGGGATATCGGAGGGGGAACCCAACAGAGGGCACCTGTATAGTCGGCTACGAAGAGCGGGGACTTCTCGAGCAGACGTCGAGCTGAACGGTCGCATTAAGTTAACTAGTATACTTTGTAATAAAATCCTATACTGCGTCGTACCTATGCCCGACGGCATAACGTTTCTCTAAGTGTATTTCAGTCGTACCACGTTTTAACATAACCTAAAAGCTTTAATCAAATTAAGTTAAACTGTGTAAACCTAATTTAAATCATGAAGACACGTATTGAACGCCTACTGTGTTTTATTTTACACCTTGCAACCTGATGATCGGAGCATTATACCACCATCCTGACTAGTGCCTCCGAAATCAGAAGTTGGATGTAACTTCACGTCCCACACATGGCTGGCTAGGTTATTTCCAGGTTTTCAGATAGCAATTTTCAGATGAGAACTGGATTCATAAATAGCAAGCGAGTTGACATGTGCCATTCCGTCTCACATGGCATGGATGGAATGTGGCGTCGAATTTTGGTAAAGCTAAGTAACACAGCGAGTATGGGTATGGCATTATTTTTATTCCATTACGTCTGAGGTGATACAATTTCATTGCTTAAATTTTAATTTTTGTGTAAAGTATATTGTGTGTGTAGTTTGTTTGATAATCGTGAGTAAAAATAAAGACATCAATTTCCGGTAATAAAATCATTTAAGGCAGCTCCGTAATTAAAACAAATCGCTCCTCATTGTAATCTTATTTTGATGTTTAATCGCTGAAAAACAAAAGAAATCGTTTTTATTATGACCTCTGTTTTTATTATGAAGGGAAAGTTACACCCTTTGATTTTAGTGTAGGTAATTTAACCAAGTATTATAACATCGGAACACGCTTTTATCATGCGATCATTTTGTTGAAGTTTAATGTGGGTAGATTTGTGGTATTAGTTTGTTAGAATGCCCAAGAGCTAAGTACCATTTGAAGTGTTGTGATATAAAAAGTGAATTTGAGTAGAGTGATAGCGATGAATCTTAGCTCGGCTGGTCGGACCGTACCAGTAGACATTTCGTAGCCGTAGTCCGTAGAAGTCGGTATCTGCTTGAAGTGGATGCGAGACTACTTTAAGTAGACCGTGGATACGCGGTACGCGGGTGGCTCTGGCGGAGGTCGGGGTCCATTTCGTAGCCGTAGTCCGTAGAAGTCGGTATCTGCTTGAAGTGGATGCGAAACTGCTTTAAGGTAGACCGTGGATACGCGGTACGCGGGTGGCTCTGGCGGAGGTCGGGGTCCAGGTTAGACCACGGAGGAATCCGTGCGACCCGTACGGCATTCGGAAGAATGCGTGTGTAACAAACGTCGTTTGTTGGTTGGGCTTAGCGAAAAGCCACAGGCCACGGGTTTGATTCATGCTTTGTTTTGAGATACCTTGAAGATAATAGTTGATGAAAGTTATTGGATAACAATGGTACTTGGTTGGGTAAGCATTTTTGTTCATTTAATTTAATCGAAATGTAACGTAACTCGAGTCATTTTAAAGTAAAATTATTATGTTCCGAAGTTACAATAATTAATTTACGTTCATAAAATTCTTAAAGATACCCCCTTTGGTGGATAAGATTTTGTAGTCTGGTCGAAAAGAAAAACAAACGTTTTAAAGTCAGGCATTTTATTATGCATTCCGTGTTGGTACAATTTTTAATTGATAACGAGATATGACGCACAGTGCAGTGACTTTTATCAAACGTGTAATGTTCGTGATAGTTATTTTGGTTTTTGGTTATTTGGTGCACCGCTTATCGCTGAAAAGGATTAATTGGAAAAAATAAACACACACAAAATAGATGCTTTATTTGTGCTCAACTTGACGAAGTATTCCATTTATCGAGTACCTACAACAATAATCAGCTTAGCTTTTAAAAGGTGAACGGTTTGGTTGTTCATTGGTGACGTCGATCGAATTAGTTGCTCATTAGTTCGCGTTGTTTTAAAAGTGAAACACAACAAAGTTTTATTTACTATGTGACAAAATAATTTCGATATTCTAAATACCCGCGTAGTTCATTGTTAATTTTAAATATTGTGTAAGCGTTATCTAATGATCCAAAACATTGTCGTTAGAGTTATTACAGACGAATTAGTTGGATTCTTACCCGCTTTAGTCACTATATTTTCGAAATAAATAAAGTCGGCGTAAGTGTTTACGTCGGATTTATGATGCGTTTAGGAAGCGTTTCTGGGTTATAAGGAACTGGAGACCAAGACCTTGTCTGGTACCTGTCTGGAACCAAGGGTGACATCACCTAGTTGTGGTAACATGAAACGAGGTAAAAGTGAAACGGCGTTTTGGTATGACTTTTATTTTATTACACCTGGTGTGTTGGAGTTTTATAACTTCCATTTTATTTTCGTTCCTTGTGAAAATATGACCTTTTAATGTGTCTTGTAATTAATGAACAATGACAAAAGATAACAATTAAGATATCGAAAGTTCAGTGAAATTTTTAATTAAAGTAGCAGTTGGGTACAATCAGTTCCCCAATTATTTTATTTACAAGTGCAGCACACTTCGATTGGTTTTAATTTACTTTGTGAGACCAATGAGTTTTGAAGTAATCTCACATGTGACGATGCAATGTGCATCGTTCTGTTTTCAGATAAGTTTTCGAGGATGCACAGGCAGCAGCACACGCAGGTTACACATGTGTTGTCTGGAGCCGAATCGACGGCTGCGTGCGTGCACTCGTGGGCTTCCTGGAGTTCATTCGTGTGACATTGAAGGAGGAAGCTCTGGCAACTGGCAGCCGCAGATCGGACGCAGCGAAACAGGTGATCTGTATCGTTCATACTTGTTTTGTAATAGCTTAAAGAAGTAGTAAATTAACTTTTCTTTTCGAGACGTAGTTCACTTGGTAAAAGACTATTTTTGAGAGATTTAGTTTTCGGTCAACTTGTCGAACGGAACTTTTGAAATTGTAATTGAATGGTGTTGTTACTTTGAAAAATGCATGGCCCTTATACGAGCACTGGAAAGAAGTATTCTGTGCTGTTATTGGTGGATGGACGTTGCATGCAGATGAGAGCTATGTATACGGTTGTTATTTTTGAGAGAAGTGCATGATTGTGCTTGAGTACCGTTCGATAAGTCAACCTGTTTGAGAAATGATAACTTTTTAAGAAAAGTAGCTTTAATGAGAAATTTAGAGTTTGTTTTGGATTAATCTGTAGTGTGATAGGATAAATAAAGCGACATGTTGAACAAACCTTTTTAAGATTATTTTTGATGAAAGCTCGAAATGATCATCTGGGTAGTGTAGTGTTTGTGTTTGTAACCGGATGGAGGTTGCATGCGGGGATGACTGGATAGAGGTTGCCTATTGGGTTGTTGCTTGTAACTGGATGGAGGTTATAAGGGTGATGATCAGAACCGGATGGAGGTCAGGGTGCGAGCACTGCAATATTTCAATGAGTTTCCTATTATTTGAATGAGTATGGGTGTTGATCGACATGTCAGCTTTGGCCTTTGAGAGAAATAATCTGCTATGATCTTCAAAATTTCTAATGATTTGATAAAGTTGTTTTTTTTATTCCCTGCCCACTTACGTCAGGAAGGGCCGAGCTTTAAGAGATACTTTCGTTTGTGTTTATTGTTACAGGTAAATTCCGACACCACAGCCGATCGAGTCATCCAGTTTTACGACGATTGTACGACGACGTATTGCGTTAAACGTTAAAAACAAACCCGCGTTAATAATAAATTTGGTAATTTTGCTCTAAACAAGTGTCATGTTATGGAGTTTGTTTAGCCGCTTTCTTCTCCATAGCGACACCGGAAACGGCGCGGCGGGAGTGTAGGTAGTTAGGGCTAAAAATAAATGCAAAAAAACTTGAAACAAAACTTGGCGTTCAATCTAAAAACTTGTTGTTCAAATTAAATTTGTAGTCTCGTTTAAAATTAGTAGCTTTTGCTGAATAAAATAAAATTAGAGCTTTGTTGTAACCTAAAGTAAAAGGCATCACACGAGGACGTGTGCTAGTCAGAATGGCCGTGTCGGAGACTGAAATAAAATTAGATTAAAATCAAACTAAATAAATCATTAAACTTTGAATAAAACGTAAATCCGGAACTGTAATTTAAATGGCAACACTGTACGAATTGTAAACGTGTCTCGATGGGATATCGGAGGGGGAACCCAACAGAGGGCACCTGTATAGTCGGCTACGAAGAGCGGGGACTTCTCGAGCAGACGTCGAGCTGAACGGTCGCATTAAGTTAACTAGTATACTTTGTAATAAAATCCTATACTGCGTCGTACCTATGCCCGACGGCATAACGTTTCTCTAAGTGTATTTCAGTCGTACCACGTTTTAACATAACCTAAAAGCTTTAATCAAATTAAGTTAAACTGTGTAAACCTAATTTAAATCATGAAGACACGTATTGAACGCCTACTGTGTTTTATTTTACACCTTGCAACCTGATGATCGGAGCATTATACCACCATCCTGACTAGTGCCTCCGAAATATATATTCCAATATATCAATTATTGATACTATGCTCTAAAAATCTCATATTCAATAGTGGTGGCGTAGTACGTGTTGCCGCATTTGCGATTGACAGTTGCGGAAACCGGCAACTTTAAAAACCGGTTTAATATTTAACAGTTGCTAATTGCGGCAATTAGGAACTGACCTAGTCAACGATTACAGCAACTGAAAACTGTTGACGATTGCCGGAACTCGAAACTCGAGTTGCTGTGTGTGCGCAGTCCAATTGAAATGTATGTAAACAGCTAGTTGCCAGTTGCCAGTTGCTGCAATAGTTGCTCCGTGGGCAAAGCGCCTTAAACTACTCAGCTATCTTAGAAATCCTGTACAAATGAGTGTAAACCTGTCATCCTTTTTGCTGGTGGTTGGCTTGTCATGGTTTTTAAACTCAGCTAGCGATCATTATAAATAAAATAATTAACGCTACACACTCATAGCTCCATATTTCCTGTGTCCTGGGTGCCATGAACAACACATAAGACAAAGGCACACACCCAGACAGAGAACGGAAAAAACTTTGCAATTCAAATTATCGCCTTGCTGGGCATCAAACCCAGAATTCTCGGAACAGCAGTCCAGCATGTTAACCATTGTGGCATTTGGATCGTCGTAATAATATCCGGTTCAAGTTTAATTTCTCTTGTTTCAGTGAAGATGTATACGATGGAGAGCAACACGACTGCAATGTATGATGACAACTCTACGGATAGTGAGTACACGCCATACGAAGACAGACTGGAGACATACCTGGTGCCAGTGTTATTCGCCATCATCTTCATCGTGGGGGTCTTGGGAAACGGGACTCTGGTTATTGTCTACGTGAGGCACAGAGGCATGAGAAATGCACCGAATACGTAAGCATTTTCAAATGTCAATAAATTCACTTTATTTAAATTTAGAACAGTTGGAACCCTTTGCAATTCAAATGAAGGGTAGGTACTTTAACAATCGAAATATTTTTAAACTGCTATTTCTTAACTCAAGCCAACGTAACTTTCAAATGTAGGTACTTTATTTTAAAACTAGAATTCAAATCATTATACATATTAAAAATGGTCTGAAATAATTCAAATAGCAACAAAAACATTATGAAAATCTAGATGTAAAATTTCTTAGAATTTCAAGAATTATAAAGGATCGTCGTTTTGATATTTTATGTCATAATTGCTGAATTAAAATATGACCGTGTTTCAAATAACAACATAATATATCTATTATTTTGTTGAAGAAATAAACAGAAGGAACAGCGTTGTCTGGAATTATAATTTAATTACTCCTCCTTTAGCCTCAAAGAAAACAAAGACTCAGGTATTCTAAGAAAGCATTAAAAGGAATAGGAATGCTTGTATGTACTGTTATTTCTTTTAATCTAGATAAAACTTTAATATTTTTAGAATTGACACTTAAGCCCTTTCGCACACGAGTCGTAAACGTAGTCGTAGCGTAAGCGCATCGTAATCCGCGCTTACGACGGGAGCACTACGAGCAGGGCCCCAATTCTGCTAATTTATAACGCTTCAATAGTGTCTCGATTGAATTGTTTGCCACATTTTGTATTCAAAATTGAAGAGTTTGACACATTTTTGGCACATTTCGTATACAGAATTGAATAGATCGACACATTTTGGTACGTTCTGTGTACAAATTTAAATAGTTTTCGACGCTATTTCGGCACATTCCGTATACAAAATGTGGCAGACTATTCAATCGAGATACTATTGAAGCGTTATAAATTAGCAGAATTGGGGCCCAGTATCGTAACTATCGTAAGCGAATCGTAGGAGGATACGCTTCGTGTGCGGGCTTGTTCAAAAGGGGGATAAGTCTTTACATTTAATTACTTTTCTCTTGTAATCCTGTATTATGTGTTGGACCATAAAAAATTAATAATAAAAATAATGAAATGAATGCAATGAAATATAGCTGTATTCGATATAAAATTAGAAATAGTGTTTTGTGTTGTTGAAATTGTGATGCATCTGAAAAATATTTAGGGGAAAATTAAATATTATTTGTTAATTAAAATTGCGTTTCTAACATCTGCGATTAATATAACTTTCGCAGTACTATTAAGGTAAACAAACTAATAAAATAAAATAATCTTTGATTGCGATTTATAAATTTATCTTTTAAGAAAAATGTCTTATTTCTATTACTACATTACTAAACAATTAAGCTTAATTAACCGCTATAGTACTACTTACACATGACATTTTTCTAGATATATCTTCTCCCTCGCCCTGGCGGATCTTCTTGTCATCCTCATCTGCGTGCCGTTCGTGTCCATCATCTATACCCTGGAGTCCTGGCCCTGGGGCGAAGCTATCTGCAGGATATCGGAAGCCGGCAAGGACATCAGCATTGGAGTATCAGTGTTCACACTCACCGCTTTGTCAGCAGAGAGATATTGTGCAATTGTAAATCCTTTTAGGAAGTTGCAGGTGAGCATTTACAAATTATCTTAGTAATAGGTATAGGCTTGATACTCGTACTGTCTGATGACCTGTAGCCTAGTTGGTAGCGACCCTACCTGCGACGCGAGGGGTCCCGGGTTTGATTCCCGGCCGGGGCAGATATTTATGTAACAGATAAATTTTGCACACGGGTCATGGGTGTAATTGTAATGTGTTATATGTGTAGGCCATGCCACTCGCAACACAGGTAATAACCTACTGAGGGGGTATGAGTGTGTTAGCGTTTAGCGTTAGCGTTTTTGATTCATATTCTTACCTAATAGTAGTGAAGTTCTATAATGGCAAGAGTCTTCTGTTATGTTAACGATGCAAATCTGGAATAAAGTTCACGTTTGCCATCTATACGACCAACAACTAACTTTCTATCACTGAGACTAAAGAGAAATAATCTCTAAAAATCAATGAAGTTAAACACACAAAGAAATCTGTATCTATACAAATATATGTAACAATTATATTAACTGCATTTCTATCGTAACTAACAGTAGTTAATAATGTTCAAGTCATGCTAACTTAATCATGACTTGCATAAGCGATCGTTTACTTCGGAATTAGTGAGTATCAGAACTTGACTCCATCGACCCATCTACATTTAATTCAGTTTCAATTGCACTGAGTTAACAAGCTCTCTTGCTAATTGGAAAATCTCGGAACTTCTCCTTTGAAGTTCATTTAGTAGCATTGAATCGGTTGTTAATTTATATTAATTAGTTTCTAAAACTGTAATAATTTAGATGTGAATATGATTATTATAGAGTTTCGATAAGTACAATGATCTTGTCACTATCCATTAGCAATGTAATAATGGCGTGATCAAGAAACACATTCATTGCCAGAAGCTTTTTAAATCCACAAGTATCATAATTGTCAACGATGTGCGCTAAATATTACAATTCAATTTCGTTTACGAACATTTGTTTTAAGTTAAAAAAAATAATGTATTATTGTTTCTTTTATAGTTACCTTGAAATAATTCTTCAAATATTGTGGAAAAAAAAACAATCTTAAGCAATTAAAACATTGAAATTAAATGTATTTAATAAAAGTGTAATATCCATACTCTATATAATACGAATACTACTTACATTGATATATTTTATCTTTGATTTCTTTCATTTTCCCTTAATTTTGGGAGAAGAGTCCGTTGGACACTACTGGGCGGTGATGTTGCTAAAGTTTACTGGGTTGTTAAGGGTTAAATATTCTGCAAATAAAGAACTTCTTTCATTGAAATAACTCTAGCCCAAACACCGATCTATTATTAAGTACTTCAATTTAGATTAACGGCTGCTATCTATCGATAAAGCCACTGCCAATCTACGTAAACTCCATAGCGCGGAAGCATTTAAAATAAATGGCAATAGTAGGCGTCTATTTATCTGCTAACTGGAGGCCATAATTATTGTCCAACCAAAGTATAAATCAAAGCAACCACTTAAGATAACAGAGGTCTGAATTCATTGCAACCCATTAATAGCCCACTACTAAGCACGAGTCTCTCTTCTTCACTGAGGAAATATAGAGCTTACTCCTCTTTGCTGCTACTGCGCGGATTAGTGTAGGGGTGAGGGGCCAACCCATGTGTCGTAAGTCTTTATATCGAAGATTTCCGACATGGCTTAACCATTAATCGAATAATAACAACCAGGAACGACACGAAACACTCATGAAATTGCCACTGGCGCATGACAGTCACCCATGGACCTACTGATCAACTTCGAACCGACACCCAGACTAGAATGCATATTCAACGACAAAAACCAACACATAAAGATCATTATTGAATGCTTTCGTTTAAGTTGGTCCGTTACCGGGTTGTTATAATATGTGCGCAGTCCTTAATGACCTCAATTTTTCAGCTGCGAAAACTACCTCTTGTTTGTGCGACATTCATCTGGGCTGCTGCTCTGATCTTCGCTACTCCTGCGGCAATATTCTCCAACACGATGACAGTCCACGTGCACAACAATATGACCATCGTGTATTGTACGCCGTTCCCGCCGGGGTGGACACATTACCCCAAGTAAGTTGTGTATTTGGTCTTATTTTATGGTAATCATGGGTGGACCCAGCTGCTTAATCAGGGGAAGAGACGAGAGTGCAAAGCTTCTTTTCGAAAGGGTACAAATTAGATTTTCGATGCCGGTTTTTAAGGAGTACAACAACTACAGATTCTTCATCCAAGTTCCGGGTGCGGCAGCCCCTTCCCCTATGGGTTCATAGACTTATGGGCTTCTATGACAATTTGCCATCAGATAGCATACCATTGTCACTACACCAAAAGCATAATCGATGGAAGCTGGCACAGAAATAAGAGAGAAGAAAAGGTACTTGTGTAATCCAGATAGGAGATTCGATGAGCTATGATGCTTCAATAAAAAATCCTCGCTATCAGTACTAAACAAGCCGGTTGCACATTGAAAAAAAGGAAGTTTGGTAGGTACTAACTACCAAGCCTAAAGGATGGATGACCTTTAAAATGAACACAATCCTCAAAACTTTGTGTAGGTATACCGGCATCTAACAAGATAGTACCTAATCCTATGCCGTTCGCTCCAAAAAAATAATTATACCCACTTTTGAGAATAGCAATGTGCCCATTTGGTCTTCGGTTTTTCGTGCGATTGAGCCAATCTAAATCGACACTGTCGAAGCTGTATTAAATGTGTGCAGTCTGTTGGTCTGATTGGTTTTATTTTTTATCATTACCAACCTTCTTTAGTTACTTGTATGATCTTAAAGTATTAAAATTTATTTAGTTGAATGATTCATTTTTATTATATGAGATGCTCACTGGGGTCAGAAAACGATTTTTAACGATGTTGACATAATGGCCTTTCATAAGACTCTAGTCCCTCCAAACCTCAAATATTTAAGAAAGTGTTCGATTTAAATGAACTTTTTTTAAGATTAATAACTCTTTTTGTCACTGAAACACAAGCGCTACAATTCATGCACCTTTCGTATGCGTTTATGTATTGTAATGGCTATATGGCTCCTTTTTCAACATTAATAAGCGCGAGCCATACAGTTAAATTGCAGGTCAGTAAAATTACAGCTCGAACAATAACAATGAGACTCTTATAATGAAAAATACGTTACAGAGATAATATTGTCACAATTTCATATTGGGCCTACAATTTTCAAGAGTTGTGTCATTGAAATAATTATTAATATTATTCTGTTTGTCAAAGCTTTAAAGGAAATTATTACAAATTATATTTTTCTTGATAAGTTTTTCTTTTTGCAATTGCTGTTAAATTAAAACTTTATGTTTTTGAATTGAAGAGCCGAACGGCGCAATAGTTTGGCTGCCGTTCTAAGGGTTCGGGATTTGATACCCGGTGATGCGAAAATTTGAATGATGAGTTTAAAGTTTAAACCGTACTTGGTCTGGGTGTGAGTGTCCTTGTCTTGTGTATTATTCATGACACCCAGGATACAAGGCATCCTATTATGGGGCTATGATTGTGTAGCGTAATTTTATTACCAATTCAGACGGAACGCAATTAAATAATCTTTTGGATTGTTAAGAGTATAATTTGAAGGTCATTGGTAAGTCTTAAGGGCCCACCCCGGCGAGTGTACGTGAACGAGCGGCTAACAAAATTTAACCGCTTGTTGTTCCACCTGGCTCGTGTCGAATGCGTGAAACGACAATGGAGATATACCTGGACCAAGAGAGGTAGAGTTTTCGTGCGACAGGGAGAAGGGAAGCAGGTCCATCCCATTCGCTCACAAGCCGATCTAGAACGTGTTTTTAGTTAGAATATTGTTGGAGGACACTGTATTTAAATTATCTATTTTCAGTGCGAATTATGTATTTGTTTTTATTACCTTTACAGATTACCATTTATATATATATATATACTGCACCTTTGCCAACAATTTAAAATTTATTCTGATATAATATCTAATCAACTAATTAAACAATCCATTTTCGTGTATAATGTTTATTATCTGTCTTTCTCTCCTTTTCACTTTACATATAGCACATTGTGTCTACAGTACTTTCTTTTGACATACTCAAATTTTAATAATCACAAACATTATTTTGTTTGTGATAACTATGGTTAATAAATACTTTAAAATAGGTTTGTTCAATGCGGGTTCCCTCGGTACGAATCACGACGATTTCATCGTGTCAATGCTTCGTAACGATCTTGATGTCTTAGCTGTGAATGAGACATGGCTCCGTATCGGTGAAGAGGGGCGCGCCCCCGTTCTGCCTTCTTACCGGCTGCTGCATACACCCCGTCCACTGGAAGTGCGTTCGCGTGGAGGTGGTGTCGGATTTTATGTCAAACGGAGTGCTAGCGTACGCACTTGGTCTCATCCGGTAGACCCAATGCACCGGGCAGTGGAGCAAATGTGGGTTATCATGACTCTGAACGGAATTAAGTTGGCTATCGGTACGGCATACCGCCCACCGTGGATGGATGTGGATTTGTTTTTTGATGCTGTCACAGATACTATTACCTCTATCACAAATTATGACCATCTGATTTTATTGGGTGACTTCAATATAAATGTATTATTTAATGACTGCAAAACGAAAAGGTTCCAAACATTTTTAGCATGTCTAAATTTATCACAATTAGTTAATGAACCCACTCATTTCACGGACATTAGTAGTACCCTTATTGATGTAGTCTGTACAAATTTACTTGCAAACAAAATTTATCTCGAGCATGTGGGATCTCCATTAGGACACTGCTTAGTTGTCTGTGAGTTCAATATAAAAAGGATTAAATTCTCACCTTTCACCATAACCTACAGACAGAAGAAAAATATATGTATTGAAAACTTCAATAATGACCTACAATCAACTCGGTGGGACTTAATTTCCTCTCTTAATGATGTTAACTTGATGGTCAATGCATTTAATGACACCATAATAGCCCTTTTTGACCTGCATGCCCCTTTGAAGTCAGTGGTAATCAGGAAACGCTCATATCCTTGGATCACTGATACAATCAAGCTCATGATGCGGTTACGTGACGAAGCATCAGCTGATTATAATTCTACTAAACTACCTGGCAAAAAAGAGTATTATAAAACATTAAAATCAACAGTCAACCAAGCAATATACTTTGAAAAATTATCTTATTTTAATCAGAACATTAATAACAACATTAGAAACCCTAAACAGTTATGGTCCAATCTTAAAAACACTATCTTGCCTAACAATAAAACTGAACTACCAATATTTTTTGACGACCCCAATGCTATTAATAATCATTTTTTAAATGTCCCCACTACAGCAGCTGTTAGTATATCTCAGCTAACATATTTTGAATTTTCTAAATACAGTGATGCAATTTTCCATATAGAAATGGTTAGTTTGGACCAAATATTAAAAATCATTAAAAGCTTAAAGTCTAATGCAGAAGGTTGTGATGGTATAAGCTTGGACATGATTATTATGACATTTCCATATACAATAAATATTATAAGAGATATTATACATCTCTCTATAAGTACTTCAACTTTTCCGGATATATGGAAGCTCGCTATAGTGTGTCCTTTACCTAAAGTCAATAATCCCTCGCAGTTAAAGGACCTCAGGCCCATTAGTATTTTGCCTTGTTTATCTAAAATTTTAGAAAAGGTAATATGTATTCAGTTAAATGACTTTCTGGAATCTAACAACATTTTGCCCCAATTTCAATCAGGATTTCGGAAGGGACGGAGCACAGTGACTGCCTTAATTGATGTGACAGAGAATATATTGTGTGCTCAAGACAAAGGTATGTGTACCCTGCTAGTGCTACTCGATTTTTCAAGGGCATTTGATTCTATAGATATAAATCTGCTATTATCCAAACTAAGCTATTATGGTTTTGATTGTTCTGCATTGCGTTGGTTTGATAGTTACCTTCGGAATCGATTTCAGTATGTCAAATTAAATGGTGCGGATGGTTCTCCATTAATATCAGAGAAAAAGAATGTCACCAGGGGTATTCCCCAGGGATCCTTGCTAGGACCGATCCTGTACATCTTATACACGGCTGATATGATATCACAAATCAAGCATTGTCAGTTTCACTTGTATGCGGACGATACACAGCTGTACATTTCTTGCAAACCTTCTGAAATTGATAATGCAATAATTATGCTCAATGATGATTTGTCCAGGATTGCTACATGGTCCAGTAAGAATTCACTTTTACTTAATCCAAGTAAAACAAAATACATTTTGTTAGGTAGTAAGTGGCAGATAGTTAATGCTAATCCTACAATAAATGTTTTGCTTATGGGGGAACCTATTGAACGTGTACATGGAGCTCGGAACCTAGGTCTATACATGGACTGTGACCTTCGTTACGAAAAACATGTTTCTGATGTTGTAAAAAATTGTTTTTATAAGTTAAAAATTTTATACAAAATAAGGCCTTTTATAAATGAAGCCTTGCGCATTCAGTTAGTTGAGTCACTTGTGCTATCCAAGCTAAATTATATGGATGTCGTTTTTGGTCCTCGAATCTTGTCTAGAACACAGCGCCTGATTCAAAGGCTTCAGAATGCTTGTACTCGATTCTGCTTCAATATTCCGTTTAGAGGTCATGTAACCCCTTATTTAAATAAATACTGCATTCTTAAGATGAAGCATCGCCGAAAGTTACACTTAGCATGTCTTCTTTTCGGCGTTATCAAACACAAAGTGCCAGGTTATTTGTACGATAAGCTCTCCTGGACATCCAGTCATAGATCCGGTGATGCTCGAAAATGTTCGAAACCGCTTACTATACAACGTCATAGAACAGCTGCTTTCAGAGGTTGTTTCCGTTACGCTGCTTCGAGATGTTGGAATAACATCCCCCCACCGATAAGGAACCTGCAAACCGTTTATGGATTTAAAGTTAAACTAAAAGAATTTTTAATAAAACATCAAAAGAGTCAGGAAACTCTCTTACTTGACACAAGTGCTATATGAGAGAATAGACCGGTTTAATAAATTGTTTCTTTGTTTATATCTTGTATTTTGTTCATTTTTGTTGTGCTTATTGAACTCCAGTTCTTATATCTCTTTATAGTCCGGCCCGGATAGTCCTTATGTCACATGTCACATGACTGATATGACATGTCACAGAGTATGGCATGTTGTCACACAGCACAGTTAATGTCATATACAATGTTGCCATATGCACTTCTCGTTTTTAATTTAAATTATTGTTATTATTATTATTATTTCTCCTTCTAGTTTTATTTAGCTTATTGTTACTTTTCATTAATTTATGGTAATGTTACTTTAAATGACTTACGTGTTTTAGATTAAGTTTTGCGCGGGCCTGTCCGTGTAGTCACATAAGGGATTCTGCGGAAGACCAGCGCTGGTTGACTGTGTTTCACCGGCATAATGCTGAGCAGAATCCTTTTTGTAACATTAGGTACTTACCTTCAAATCAAGGTTGTGTCATGCTGTAATGTTTTGTTTTACTTTTTGGCTGTATGTACTTTATGTTACAAATAAAGAGATATCTATCTATCTATCTATCTATCTATCTATCTTGAATTCTTAACCATCACGCATAAGCGGTATTCCACGGTTCATGTAGGTAACTTATAAATTATGCCACATTTTCATTAAAAATTCCTGCAATTCCAAGTCAACAACGAGCTGTAATAACCCTTTACGAGGAGCAGAGTAGCCATTCTTGTGATTTAAATACACAATGCCAGTTTTAAAACCGCAAACGCGTAATTTTTTGTGTTCGGCCGTTGATACAACTTACTAATAAAATTAACATGGTTTGTGAATGAACCACAATATATTATGAATAATACATATTTTTTTTTATATTCATGCCACATTGTTAACCACTGAATTCTAGTGTATCCTCGATTTATTTTACGATACGATTATACCTATAGATTACGATACGAATGTATTTCACTTATTAATCAATGTAAATTTGTAACAATATAAATTACTTCTAATATTATAAATGCCAAGTAACTTTATCTATCTATTTATCCTTCTGTGGGGCTTTCATGCCCACACCATTGAACCGATTTTAATGGAATTTAGTACTGATATAGAGTTGACCTTGGGTAAGAACATAGATTTTTATCCTGGAAATATCCATTACCGGAGTGAGAAGGGAAGAGGGATATGTGTTCGTAAAATGCCGGTTGCATGCATAATAATTCGTAAAACCCTCAACTTTACTTATATTTTTTATTAAAAAAAGAAGATAGGTAGGCACCGTCAGTTGACATCTATTCGTACAATAGCAGCTTTAATTTTCTACGCATTCCCTATTCACTCTTTTGACGTTGTTTGTCTCACACGCGGGCGAAGCCGCTGGCATAAACTAGAACAAAATAATTAAAACACAGTGTAAAATACATATTCAATATCTTCACAGGGCAAAGCGTAGTCTAAAATAAAATAAAAGTCTAAAATAAAATAATTGAAACACTGTGTAAAGTATTTAATGTTTTCACAGATGGATGACGCTGGCAAAAGCGATAATCTATTACGCACTGCCACTTCTAGTCATTGCCTTCTTCTACTCCCTGATGGCAAGAAGACTCCTCGCTAGTACCAGAGAAATGCCAGGTGCTTTGCATGGCGGCCAGGGAGAGGCACAGGCCAAGGCTCGTAAAAGTGTCGCTTGTATGGTCCTTATCTTTGTTATTGGTAAGTATTGCTTATAATATTTTAACAGACTCCAAAAAATTTTGAGGTTTTATTTATGCGTTACCTACGCAAAGGGTGAACCGATTTTGATAATTATTTTTGTATTCGAAAGGTCACAAGGACTTCGCGTCTCGTCCTCAGATGTTTTTCGTTACCGAAGCAAGGGATAATAAATTTATAAAACGCACATTGAAAAGTAGGGGTGTGGACAGGATTTGAACTTATACTTCATATGGAATTGCTCCTCCCCGCAAAAAAAAATATTACGTGTGCTCGCAGTTTAATTTAGCCTTTTAGCAAAATTTAGGTAAGGAAATGTAAATTCTCGTAGTCAAGATTGACGATACAATGTAGATACAATAAACCATAATCACAGGGGCATTTGTGTGGGTTTCCATTTCATCCTCCATCAAACGAATTCCCTTTGATTATATACACGGTCCGAATTCCATATCGAACGCGAATAGAGTATAGCTTCATTTTTGGAAATCCAAAGTTTAAACCACCTCTCTATCACTGCTTTCATACTCGAATTATTACTGATAAATAACCACAATTAACTGAAGTGTACACAATACTTCAGTGACAGCCGCTACGAAGCTATAGGCTCTGAATATACGCATTGATTTCACATATTCAATTATTCATTGTATTGGATTTCACAGAGCTTGTGGATACCGGGGTATTACTTTTCGTCTGTTTTTTTATTGCAATTAAATAATTATAAACAAACGGGGAATCTGCCATTGTTGACTCTCTCCTGATTTAATTTAATTTTTATCACCCTTACAATACTTACAATTCAATCGAAAATCTCCAGAAAACAAAGACGATGAACGTAGCTACCCAATTTTCCTGTAAATAATTGTTTTAACTGCTCGAATGGGAATCGGGGAATAGAACATTGTTTGCTAATAGGTTACAAAAAATGTTTCTACTTAATGGATTCTTTTTGAGCCTTTTCATCGGACCCAAAACTAACGGCCTTCAGTAAAAAGAATTTGTTTTTTACCTTTTTCTAGATAAGGGTCTCTTTTTTGCTTACAATCAAGGGTGTAATCTGTTCATAATTGAGTTCAATCCAACTTCGTGGTACACTGCTTGCCATTCACCGTTCTGGGTAGATTCTGTTGAAACGAAAAGGCAATGGGGCTGGTCCAAAAATTACGGGTTGTTAATATCGCTCAACTTATTCGTTACCCGAGAATGATCGTACGGACTCTTTTACATTCGACTTTGATTTTATATAGTTACTGTGATTTTAATGTGATTGTAATTTTAATGTTACAAGTTACAACAGTCGATTAAAAAGTGTTTAGTTTCATCGTTTTTTCTTTTCCAGCATTCGGTAACAAACAATCTCTCACACATTTGATAATATTTTTTTACTTCACGTTACCTAATTTAATTACGAGTAATTAACAACTTGTACCTCTAATGTAATGATTAAGTCAGCAGTTTTAAAATTTTGGCCAATCAAATAAAAATTTAAAAAACGAAAAATTCAAGTTGTCGGAAAGTTCTTTTAAACGTGTTAAATTGACAACCCTCTCGGCGATAAAAATTGTTCAGATTATACTAGCATTGTTCCAATCAAATTGTTGCAGTTCATTGAACATGTTCAAAAAATAATGAGGCATTTTATATAAGAATAATATTTTTTTTCGGTCTAACTTCTTCGCTGTTTCTTGTTACTATGATCGGAAGTTTTCATGCCGCCCGAAAGCCTCCGACTGCTCTGCTGTGCGTAACTTCCGAAGCACGGAAGCGTTCAAGAAATTTTGTCACTAGTCACCCATCCAACTACCAACCGCGCCCGCAGTTGTTTAACTTTGTTGATCACTTAGGATCGACGCAAGCCTTCGGGCTATGACCGCATCGTGCTAGGTACCTACCTCATGAATGAGATCTACTTACACCATGATTCTGTCCCCAGTATTCTTCATCTGCTTCCTGCCGTACCACGCGTTGGAGCTGTGGTTCCACCTGTCACCCACCGCCCAAGCCGATTACAATGACTGGACACACGCTTTGAGGATCATCGGTTTCTGTTTAAGGTATGTGTTGATGGCGTTGTATGAAAATTCTACTGCTTTGATTTTTTTCCTGATACCTTGAAATAAAATAAGTCGATCGAGGAAAAATTGCAAACTTAAATTTATTGCTAGCAATTCTTCAAAACGAAAATAATTGGCATAGGCATAAAATTCATCTACATTGGTTCAGCGGACCACGCGTGTAAACGTAGAAGACAGAAAGAGTTACTTTCGCATTTATAATATTAGTAGGTACCTACGGATACATAGGGAAATATGCAGCTACATAAATAGCGCTTATATAAACTAGGAGGTAGAAGGACTATCTCTTCATCATCTAAAACTTAATACACACAAATAAACGCAATTGGTAGGTTTGTAATGGGTTTATCAGAGGTTCAAGCATTAGGATTTTAATTCGAGCAGAATATTGTTCTATCATTAGGTTATAACCATCTACCTAGGTTAAAAGCTAGGTACTCCTATCTATTCTGAGTGGGTGAGTTACCAGTCACTTTGATATTAAATTTTCTTGTTTACTACTTGTCGGGGTTGAAGCCAGTCACTAATAAATTGAAGCGCGGTCAAACTGACAAAGTTCAGATTAGTTTAAAAGTTATTTAAATTTCAGTATACTTGATAGATAGGATAAAGGTAAAGGTTATATGAAAACTAGAGAACCGCCCGCGCTTCGCTTCGGGACCCGTAGGTAACAGCCGCGTAGGTCCCGCTCCCGTAGGAATTTAGGCTAAAAAGTAGCCTACTACTCGTTCACTTCACTCCACCCTGTCTGAGGTGTGTGGAGCCCTCGGGACAGTTAGTTCCCCTTTGGGGGTGTCTATCTGCCTCTCGCGGCCCGTTAAAGCGGGCCAGTCCTTGGGTTGGGCCCTAAGGCCCTTGGTTGTCCATCTGTGGTTAACCAATAGGTCAAGTCCGGTGAGTGGTGGCCTTTTTACATGAACCCCATCCCGTTTAAGACAGAGTCTTAAACGGGATGGGGTTCATCTTCGCGCCGCCCAGGCGATCGAGCCCCTACCGGGTGAATCCCGCTGGTGGGAAGCCCAGCAGGAGCCGATCAGCGTCGGGCGACGACTTACGAAGCCCCAGTATCAGTCAGTGCTAGGCCCGTCCCGCGTAACCAGCAAGTCGCACGGGAAGGCCCAGCGGTCCGGTGGACGGGTGTGTAGCGGCGCCAGGTCCTGCAGAAGCGGGAACCGCGACGCGTCGACACGCCCGAACATGTTGCGTGCCAATCGCTCGATGAAGTCGTCCAGGCTCTCGACTCGAAGGTCCCTCTGGATGACGGCGTTCCTGACGTACCTCGGCGCACCAGTCAGCCGGCGGAGCGCAATCGCCTGAACCGCGCGCATCCTCTTGCGCTGCGGTTCGCTGGCGAGCGCGTACCACGCCGGTGCCGCGTACGTGAGGCGGGATCTGATGTAGGTCTTGTAGACCCCGAGCTTCAGTCCGAGAGGGAGGCTCGAGGAGAGCACTGGTTTCTGCCATCGCACTTCTGGAATTCGCGACGGCTTTCGTAACCTGTGGCTTCATCGAGAGTCTTCCGTCGATTTTGCCCAAGTATTTGGGCTGTGGGGCCCATTGGATATCTTGTCCGTGAAGCTCCAGAGTAGGGTCCCGCCTGTTGAGGTATCCTCCTATGTTCACGGCCGGCGTCTTCCCGACATTCACCGACAGTCTCCACGCGGCGAGCCATTCGGAGAGGGCATCAAGCGCACGCTGCATCTTGACAATGGCGTGGGTTCTATTCAGCGACGTGGTGATGTACGCCACGTCATCGGCATACAGGGCAAGCGACGCCCCCCCTGTCGCCGGGATGTCGTCGGTGTAGCAGGCGTAGCAGACCGGGGACAGGCAACTCCCTTGCGGGACGCCGGCTGCGATCGGACGCTCGGTGGATTCGGCGTCTTCAACCAACGTCTCTCTTATTCAGAGTCGCGGTAACGGTGTGCAACACACTCGACAGTGTAGCCGTGCTGTTCAGCGGCATCAAAAAGTAGCCTTCCACTTCTGTTGGCAGCTAGGCTATTCCACCCCGGATGCTTTAAGTTCCAGTCGCCCGCGCCCACCACCGGTGTCGGCGAGTCCAGCAACTTACGGACATCAGCCAACACGATAGTGCCAGCGGGCGGGCGGTACACTGAACACAGCCGGAGCGGGGAGTTCTCGAGGCAGAGTTAAAGTAGCCTATTACATTTGCCTATGACTTAAGTAAATTACATGTAGTATTTGATAGCGTAGTTCAGAACTTGCAAATGAATTTTGTTAACGCCATCTATTGGCAACTCCGAAAATAAATATCTAGCAACTAACAAAACATCGATCTTCCCATGGGAATGGGATGTTTTTCCGCGGTAAAAAGTAGCCTACGTCACTCTCCACCCTCCTAACTATCCCCACACACATAAACCTTACCATATAATAGCTTTGTTGCGACGTGAAAGCGTCACAAACAAACAAACAAACAAACAAACAAACACACTTTCACATTTATAATATTAGTAAGGATATCTCTAACGGTAAAAACAAATTTCTTTAAAGAAGGTGGCGGTTTTATGGCATAATGATAGGTATTTAAGGACAGTAGAAGCACAATGTAAATATGATAGATATATTAGACTGTTGTAGTAGTAACTAATTTCACGTTTTAAAACTCTTTTTACATAAAACATGATTTTTAATTTTTTTCTACCGTTCATTTATGTCAATACAATGTTGTTTATTATCGAGTGTTTATTTGACGTGTCCATCGGGAATAGAGACGACACGCCGCGCCAGAGTCTAGCTCTAGTCAATAGACTTGCGTTACGACACTTACGACATTTATAAATTTCTCATAAATTTTCCTTTTTTTAGCAATTAATCTCAGATTATAGAACTTTTGGTTCTATAATCTGAGCAATTAATATATTATTATGAATTAGATTTTTTTTATTTAAATAGGATGTAGGTACCTATTTAAATATGGGAGAACCCTGTAAAGTGAGTTATAAGTGTGCAAACAAATAAAACTTCCTAGGAAAATTTATCGTAATCAATCAAATGGCTTAAATTTTTTGGTGACCTGTAACACAGGTTACACTCTAACCCATATCAGGCACCAGGCTCTCACAAGAAAGGTCTAAAGTAAAGAATTTTACACTGAAACATTGTACCTAGCATTTTTTGTGAGAGAAAATAAAGATTTATTTTATTATTTTTTTATTATTATTAATTTTTCTTACAAACTTTCGTCGCCTTTTTTAACTTGTTACGGGTAAATTTTTGAAAAAAAAACCTAGGTATGTGTGACTCTGTGTCTTGAAACATTTTTATTCCAAATTCCATGTAAATCGAGCGTCACAGACAGACAGACATATTTTCGCATCTATAATAATATTAGTATCTACATAAGGCATACATAAGGATTTTAATTATTCTTATCGATGTAATTATTTTATTAATATAGTGTTTAAGTACTACTCTCAGAGATGAAAAATTATTAATTTATATAAAACCAATAACACAAAATAATGCTGAATCATTTGACAATATGACTGTCAGTATGAATAATTAAATGTTAGTATCGCTCAGTGCTTAAACAATGGTAAAACAATTAAAAGTTAATCATTTGCTACGAAACTTAACAATGGTCTAGTCATTCGATTCCAAATAATTTCATGTAATGTATGACTGACTCACCTTTAAAATGATTTGGTAGTAAATTGACTTATGCAGGAAACACCTTATTCTGAAAGCATCTAATTTGGTAAACCTTATTTTATTTAGGGCCCGTTAAGAGATTTGATATTTACAATTAATATCCAGTATGGATAGGTATGTAGGTATATAATTTTTTTAAATAATCCTTACTAATATTATAAATGTGAAAGTGTGTTTGTTTGTTTGTTTGTTTGTTTGTTTGTGACGCTTTCACGTCGCAACAAAGCTATTATATGGTAAGGTTTATGTGTGTGGGGATAGTTAGGAGGGTGGAGAGTGACGTAGGCTACTTTTTACCGCGGAAAAACATCCCATTCCCATGGGAAGATCGATGTTTTGTTAGTTGCTAGATATTTATTTTCGGAGTTGTTAATAGATGGCGGTAATAAAATTCATTTGCAAGTTCTGAATTACGCTATCAAATACTACATGTAATTTACATAAGTCATAGGCAAATGTAATAGGCTACTTTAGCTCTGCCTCGAGAACTCCCCGCCCGCTGGCACTATCCTGTTGACTGATGTCCGCAAGTTGCTCAGCCAACAGGATAGTGCCAGCGGACCAGAGGGACCTTCGAGTCGAGAGCCTGGACGACTTCATCGAGAGATTGGCACGCAACATGTTCGGGCGTGTCGACGCGTCGTGGTTCCCGCATCTGTAGGACCTGGCGCCGCTTCACGCCTGTCCACCGGACCGCTGGGCCTTTCCGCGCGACTTGCTGGTTGCGCGGGACGGGCCTAGCACTGACTGATACTGGGGCTTCGTAAGTCGTCGCCCGGCGCTGATCGGCTCCTGCTGGGCTTCCCACCAGCGGGATTCACCCGGTAGGGCCTCGATCGCCTGGGCGGCGCGAAGATGAACCCCATCCCGTTTAAGACTCTGTGGCCTGTAAAAAGGCCACCACTCACCGGACTTGACCTATTGGTTAACCACAGATGGACAAACAAGGGCCTTAGGGCCCAGCCCAAGAACCAGCCCGTTTCAACGGGCCGCGAGAGACACCCCCAAAGGGGAACTAACTGTCCCGAGGGCTCCACACACCTCAGACAGGGTGGAGTGAAGAGTGAAGTAGTAGGCTACTTTTTAGCCTAAATTCCTACGGGAGCGGGACCTACGCGGCTGTTACCTACGGGTCCCGAAGCGAAGCGCGGGCGGTTCTCTAGTATAATATTACTTAGGTACTAAGTATAGTTTGTAATAAATCTTATGAGCTACTTAGAATTTTAAAACAGTTTAACTATGCGATCGGAGTATAGCTGTGTGCTATTTTCTCAAAAATGTTGAATAAAGCATTAAACTTCAGACTCAGGACTTACATTTAAGACGTCTTTCTCAAGACTCACCTATCTCACGATTTCAAATGTGACAAATTGTAATCTTGTGACAGATGTTCCTGATTAAAGATTGTTGAATTTGGGAATTTCAGAATTATGTAAACGTTTCTCGTCTCAACATTTCCGTTTTTGTAACCAAGTAACGTCTATCGTTCAACTTTTTTATTATTTTAAATATAAAATAAGCTGTTTGATAAATCTATAGTATTACCTAATCAAAAGTAAGTGCAATTTATAACTACAAATAGGAAAAAATCCTTAGGAGTTTCTAGCCGTTGAGTTTTTCAAGAATGCTAGCGGTATATATGGATCTGTCGCAACGATATCATAAATTGACATTCGCAAAGTGTTGATATATTACACCTACCTACTTTTATGTAAATAGCACCTACCTCCCACAAATGAAACTAAAAATACACCAACATATACACCAACGTTGTACTCAGAAACGGGAAAAATATAATTATGATTATAGATTGTATCTGGCGACTGAAAATTCCCCTGTGAGTACCTTTCGAGAAAATATTCTTATAAAAATAGATCTTAACGTGTAATTTTCGCGCTTACAGAAGTAATCGAAATCCACAATTAATATTTCATTGTGAATAAATTGCTCCATACGATATATAATCTGTAATCATAATCACATTTTGCCCATCTCTCCCACCACCAACGCATGTTCCACCGCATAAACAAGACATCAAACCCAGAATTAATCTTTTTGAGCCTAATTTTTCCAATTATTATTGGTCTTTCATTAGTTTAAGCTTGTTTTCCTTCTTGTCTTTCATCATCTTCTCTCCAACAGCTTCCTCAACTCGTGCGTGAACCCAGTCGCCCTGTACTGCGTCAGTGGAGTGTTTAGACAACACTTCAACAGATACCTGTGCTGCAGACGAGGAACCCTGCACCCCACTTGCAGCTCACGCCTCTCACGGACCGCTATTTGCGAGACCTCTTTCAGAAGCACCCATCGACATCGATGCAACAGGTACGAATTGGCTTGTCTATAATCAATATTTATCGAAACTCATTCGAAAATTGGCGCTTAAGCCTTAACGTCTAATCACATAGAATTTTGAGCGATACCTGACGAGTAACTTTTGAATTTTCACTACAATTCCATTTTTAAGTCGGTTTTTGTTGATAAATTTTTTTTAAAGTATACCTAAGGTTTTTTTCTTACTTCTTTCTTTATTTTTTAATCTTTCCGGCAACGCAATATAACACTCAACTGGAAACATCTCTTCTTGGAAGTGGAGAATAATTCGATTGTAATTGCTACAACAGCATACAGTGAATTGTGCAGGAATTCAGCACCACTGAATTCTCTCGGCACTTGCTTTGAGATGTTAGACTAGAATCTATAGTCTATTCAAGCTTTGACAGGTCAAGCTCCAGAATAGTTCGTTATATGATTGTCCAAATTGTGAACGTGGTTTGAGAAATAACCTATTGTGTCTAGTACATTTGGCTGATAAAGTAACTAAATCTCTTATATATAAAATTCTCGTGTCACAATGTTAGTTACCTTACTCCCCCGAAACGGCTTAACCGATTTTTACCAAATTTTATATGCTTATTCAGTAGGTCTGAGAATCGGCTACTATCTATTTTTCATACCCCTCAGTGATAACACTTAACACCCTTAACATTTTTTTGGTTGTTCACCCTTAACATTTTTTTGGCAAAACAACGTTTAATAAATTTTAATGTAAGCTTAAAGCTTAGCTGTGTTTACCTCAGTAGGGTGACTACGATATTATAAATTGCAGGATATTTAATAAAATTTTACGCCAGGACCACATCTATAAAATTATTACTGTACAGTGCGCCCAACTTAACTCTGAAATGGCAAAAATTGGAACTAATGAAAAGTCATTCATAAGTACGTTGTGGTCATTCACCTGTCAGTTACTAGTGTGCAATGATTGGTCAAATGAATGTCAAATGCGTCCGACAGCGCAATTTCAATCTTAAGTTGGATTTACTATAACTAATTATAAACTGTCACTGTCACTAATTTATAAATATAGTCGGAGAACAGACATGTCTAGAACATTTTATTACATGGGAGGACAAAATACCTCCGTAGACTTTTGCAGTTGCAGGGGAAAAATTAAAACTTATACAGTAGGTACCTACCAGTAAACGTACAGTACAGTGAGTAAATGTAGTTAAATTAAATTAATTTAACTTCAAATTAAATTAATTTTGCTGTCTGTTATTATTTTATTAAATAAAAATGAATCAAACTTGGTTTTGTACTTTTTAAACCCATTTATCTTGGTCCCAGTACATATGAATGACACAATAAGCGGTTCCGCTGAGGTTTGCATAAGCAAACAGAGTTGAAAGGCACGCTTTATGAAATTATTAAGATCGATAATATACTTAATTAATTGTTCCCGAGATAATTATTTAAAGTTAGGACAGAGGAAACCGGGGCGGTAGTTTTCACGTCATAATTATTTAATAGCCCTATTATGGATTATTATTATGAATCTGGAATTTTATTTGCAGGTTATAATATATCTGTAAATAATATTATTATAATCCATATTCCTAAGGGAATCAAGAATATTGAGTGCAGTTTAAAATTAATTTCACAAAAAAATAAATAATAACTTGAATATACTGATTTTGTCAAAAAAAACTGACTAAAGTATTAACATACATTACGCGCTAGTTCAGACACGGCGAGAACCGCGCGATTTCAGAATCGCATGGAAATCGCGCGGGTCTTATTTATATGAGTTATAAAGTAATCGTTCAGACATACCCGCGCGGTTAATCAAGCCGCGCGGTTCCCGCAACCCAACCGCCAGAAAATAGAATCGCGCTACTCCCGCGCGTTTCTATTAGGTACTATGGAGTCTTTACTTCGCGTTCAGTTGCATTGCAGCTACCGCGCGGTTAGCACGTCCACAGCTCGTGAGTTCGCCATGGATCGTTTCGACACTGAACTATTTATTGATGAGGTGGAGAAGAGACCTGCAATATGAGATATTCAGTGTGATGATTAAAAATTTGTTATCATACATTTCTTAAATTGGGGTATAACGTTACGAACTGACCATGTACTACTCGGTCACTTAATATTGGGTGCACCCAATACCGCCTTTTTCTTTTCTTTTTTTAAGGAGCAACCCACACACACTTCTTCGTCGACCTACATTTTGAAACTGACGCTATACCCGCACAAAAATCGCATACTAACCGCGGTGTCTGAATAGCATCACAATTTTGCGGTTTCAAACCGCGCGATTCGTAAACGCACGATTCCCGCTTGTCTGAACGAGCGTTACAACGACGTGGCCACGGACCAATTAAAACGAAAGCATTCTATTGAGATCTTTATGGCTTTATCGCCCACTGTGAAAACCAATAAACCATCTCGTCGAAATATAAATTCTCTCATTTGTTACAGGAACCCTACAGAAAGTGTGGTAATATCCAACTACGATTATGGCAGCACAAAGAAAAAGAACAACATCATATCAAGAGGTAGCAGTGATGGTGTTACCATCATGACTATCAGGGATACTAACGACTTTCTAGAAGACATGAATGATAAATGTATTAATAGGTAGATCTATAGATTTACTTTTTCTGTAAAAGACATTACGACCAAAACTGTATTTGGTACACTTGTGTACACTGAAAAGTTAACAAACGTAGCGGAACCTACGTACTCTTCGTTGGTAATTTTAATATTGTTGTAAAAAATAAACGCTTCATTCCGATTGACATCTATTGTCACCACTACTAATTATGTAAATATAAGTAAGTAATAAGTAAAGAGCTAACAAAGAGATTATACATAGTCATAATATACAATAAATACTTAGTAACACATCTGTACCCCTATTATGAGTTTGTTGTAGTAAACGCAAAAAACGTTACTATTGATGCTATCGTGAAAACGCTGCTTTAATAGTAAATGCGCATAACTCTATTAAATACAGTACTTGCGGTCATGTTTTACTTACAATTTGGTATTACGAGTCACAAATTTGACAGATGCTATAGTAAATTACGTTACCCGTAGTAGTTACGGCACTCACGCTATTTTCTAAGGTGAAAAGTCACTATCGAAATTAAATGTCATTAAATATTGCTGTATATTTAAACAAAATCATGGCTAGGCACTATTTTGCTTGGCAAATGATTCACGCAACCGAACGCAGAGATGAAAATAATGAAATTTTGAACTTGCGAGATCAACAAAATATTTAGCAACCTTTGATGTTTTAAATGTCTAGATTGAGCGTCGCCCTACAATGAAAACAAAAAAAAAACAAGGCAACATTATCAAGCATGTGTGCGTGCAGACGATGTTTTACCCGTTCGTCTATTGTCTATGTGTGCGTAATGTGTGCGTAATGATATTGTTAGGAGAAGAGTGACGTATTTCCTGTCAGTATGAAGCTATGAAGTCTATATAAGCGTTGGCGAGCTCAGTCTGCGGGCAATTCACGTAGAGTTCACTTGGCAAGGGGAACCACTGCTCGTTTGAATGGTTAAACTAAATATCCTGTCATTTAAATTTGCGTGTAATTAATTGTTAAATGTGATTTTTATTTTGCGTTCACTTCTAGTTGCTAAAAATATAAAAATTGTGGCTAACAGTTAGCCACAATTTTTTGACACGTTTGCGCGGATTCGATGTCCCATCTAGATATTTAAAACATCAAAGTTAGCAACACTTTGACACCACAGTTTGACACTGAATGCGACTGACGCAGAACTCTAATGTAATTAAATTGAAAAGGTACCAAACCGCCATTAATTCCACTCTTCTTTCACATTTCCTAATTTAGTCGGGTTATAGAGCATCCATAGACTTGTTTTTTTAATTTCACAAATGTTGGCTCGCTGGCCAGGGTCTCGTTCTATCCTTGTTGACATCATAATAAAAGAATGAGAGAGGTATTACTCATGGATGCCAACAGAACGTAACGGAAACTGTACCGTCTCACGTCTTTACGATACCCGCTGTAGTTTCATTTCCAAAACTCATAATAGCTCATAATGTAACTTCTACGGGTAGTGCCGTAACTACTACGGGTAACGTAACCGCTAGAGGCGCTGTACGGATTCTCATACAAATTCTAAACGTTAACTGCAATAGTAACAGTTTTGACGTTTACTACAGCAACTCATAATAGGGGTACTGAGCGCGATAAATCACTGTCAAACGAGATCTTCAATCACGTCCCGTTCAGTAATAATTTCACCGTCTTCCGGATCAAAGTCTAGGTTTTTGATTAAAAACCTGATTTTTCAATAACTCTGCGACAGGTAAACACTGTGAACACGTGAATAATAAAATTATAACCAGCATCTTCAAATTTTTTATATTCTTAGATAATGGGCTCTGAATATGTTACGGCTTTTCTTTATTATAGAGCAAGATCCCAGGGCCACCAGACGTCACGTATTTTCTGACGAAGGAAATGTGGACGATTGAGTAGTGTTAGTATGTACTAAGAACGCATGCCTACCTGCTAGCTTGCTCAGACGGCCAATTTTCAGGTATCAGGTAATCAAGGTACATAAAAACATTACTTACCTCACGTAAATTCTCCAAGCTGATTTTTACGTATATTTTAGGCAATATCCTTAAAAATAAGTCGCCAATACTCCCAGACAATTTCCGTCGGCCGTATTGCTTTGCAGACGCTTTAAAGCTCCCAAATTTATTAGAGTCTCCAACGCCTGACGCATTTTAATTGCACCAATTTGCTTTACGCATCTCACGCAATGCGTACAAGTACCTACCGTATGTATGTTACTGTCTTTTATTATTCATTACAACTCTTTACCGTGAACTGTGTGGTTGTTTAATTTCATTGCCTTGTACCAAGTTTTACTTTAATACCTGGACAACAGCGGCTACACCTATTGAAACGGTCGGAGTTTTTATTCATACCTAGGACTTTCCTATTCGCCCACAATCCGTTCCTTTTAACCCCAAAAGATAATACAAAATACTTCGACTCGGAAAAGTTTATTGTTTTTAAAAATTGCTAAGTATTTTGACTTACCTTTGTAATTACCACGTCTAATATGAGTTACTTTATGTATTTAATAAACTTTTATCACGTAAACACTGAAAATTTTTGAAATATCGTACAAGTTTTGAGACCAAAAAACCGCCACTGTTTGAATACCTGTCTTCAATGCGTAATTATGACCATTTGTTGCTAACTTCATTTTCGTTTGGTGGTGCCATTTACAAAAGTAGATATTCTACTACAAATTAAAAAACAAAATATACCCTTTAGTAACGTTTCCGTTTGAATATCACGCATTAAATTACGTTTTCAGTTTCGTCCCTATTCATGCTCTCATGCCCTCAAAGAGAGCCCAAAAGACAGTAACATACATACGGTAGGTACTTGTACGCATTGCGTGAGATGCGTAAAGCAAATTGGTGCAATTAAAATGCGTCAGGCGTTGGAGACTCTAATAAATTTGGGAGCTTTAAAGCGTCTGCAAAGCAATACGGCCGACGGAAAGTGTCTGGGAGTATTGGCGACTTATTTTTAAGGATATTGTCTAAAATATACGTAAAAATCAGCTTGGAGAATTTACGTGAGGTAAGTAATGTTTTTATGTACCTTGATTACCTGATACCTGAAAATTGGCCGTCTGAGCAAGCTAGCAGGTAGGCATGCGTTCTTAGTACATACTAACACTACTCAATCGTCCACATTTCCTTCGTCAGAAAATACGTGACGTCTGGTGGCCCTGGGATCTTGGACTATTAGATACATACCTACACATTATTATGAGATGTTGCGAATTTCACACTTGATGAACGATATTACGTCGTGATACGTACGTCGTAGTACGTTTGGCCTGTTTTTTAGCTCAACGTTTACTTGTTTGAGTCTAACAAAATATTTTGTAAATATATGTACGTGCAAAATGTAAAACCACAAGCTCTAAATATTTTTAAAAATTGATTGAAATGGAGGATTCTTCAATTGAAAGAATTCATAATCTTCTGTAACAAATACTTTTAATTGTGTTTATTATTGGTATTTATTTTAAACTTACATTATCAGCCATTAAAACTTATAATAATGACTTGCCAGTGTTGTGTAAATAATAAATACTATAACCAAAATGATGTTTTGATAACTGTATAATGTCTGTCTTTTGCGTTAGCTACTGTCTCCGTATCTGTATAAATTAATGTGATGTATGTATAATATGAATATAATAAGTATATTAAAATATAATGTATAATTATTATATTGTGTAACGACGAGTAAGATTATAAATATAATACTAAAGAGGAATGTCCTATCAAAAATTGAAGGAAAATAATTTAATTCCAATGTATTGTAAGATCATTTAAATATTTGTCAGTCATTCAATACCTCTATAGGTACCCTAAAATAGGTAGGTGTGAGGTGTAAATGTAAATAAATGTAGTAAGTAATATCTTTTAAAACTTAAAAAATTGTAACGATTTTAAATGTTAATTTAAAGCAGACCAAAAAAATAAAACAATTTAGGTACTAGGTAATAAATAACACTAACAGTCAAGAACAGTCAGTAGGTATTTAAGTAACTTAAAACAAACATTTACCAGCGAATAATATTTTGTGAAGAATTGTATTTTATTCGGATGTAAGGAGCTGGTTTAATTAGGTATAAGCGTATAAGTTATAAATTGATGTGTTAATAAAAATGTATTTGAAGCTGTATATTTTGGGTAATTAATTACATTTTGAGATTGTTCTCACGATATCACAATTATTATTTATGTACATAACGATAGAAGTAAACAGCCCCCCTTACTTCACAGCGTAGGTACAAGCTTATATGCCTATATGCCTCTATAGTAATCTTTTCTCTATGAAGCCTCTCCTTTCTAACCCTCTTTTCCTCCATTTTGCTTTTCAGCCTTTCAGAATCCGCACGATAAAACATTTAATTATTACTTACTATACTTTTTTCAAGAATTGTGTTTTATTCACCTTATTGTTGACTATTTTTAATCGACTTTTAACCGATTTCAAAAAAAGGAGGAGTTTTTGTCTTCAAGGTCTATATACTAATTATGTATGTCTATCGATTTTGAGGTGAGGTTTATTTGAAATACCATACTTATAATTATATACATACCATTGCCGCCAGGTTAAAGGACAAAATCCTAGACAAATCAAACAAAACCCTCATTTAGGCACGTACACGTATGTGTGTTTTATATAATATATAATTTGTTATATTATATACTTGCCAATATTGAATATTGTTCTGACAGATCATCTTCTAGGTCAGCTGATAGATCATTCTCTCTTTTTTTACTATTGGCTTAAGATGTTCTTTTCTGTGGGAGTACGATAGAGGACATCTATTCGTCTCTAACCTCCTCGTCTACGTCTCTGTGTGATACATTGATAAAATTGTTTAAGGTTTTAACGCATATCATACAGTTCTATTAATGATTTTCCCTGAAGGTAATAATATTATTGTCCACCATAGGTATCCTAAAAATAAAAATAAAAAACAGAGTAACAACTAACGGGGGCTTTACATTATACAATTTGCAGAGCGCTAACTGAGCTAGCGTGCTAAAATCGCATAGTGTAAAGGCAGGTAGACAGTAACTAGAGCAGCGTAATGTATGAAAACACTAGTTAGTGCACTGAGTTAGCGCTCTGCAAATTGTGCCCCCATAAGCGTCTAAATGATTTCGATGCTTTCTTGCCATCTAAGTAGAGATTTTTTTAAGGAGATGTAAAATATTTTCTTGCGTTTTAAAACGAGCGAGTAATAGTAGAATATATTATAACAAAGTTCCTACAAAATTTTTAGTGTGTATTTTTTTTGTAGTATGTACCTACATATGTATGATTTTATGTCTAATTATACTTAGTCGTATTTTTGATGAATGAAAATAAAATTGTAAACCAGTAATTATATGTAAATATTCCATTAGACTTTTTATAAGTATGTAAAAGAAAATCACAGTTCTGAATGTCAAAATAATTTCCGAAAGTGTGCATTTAATGTATATTGCCTATTATTGTATCTGATAGGTACTAATAGAACAAATGATGTTGGACGACAAATTAAATAAGTGTCGATAACAATGTCTTTTATTTACATTTTTCATCGCTTATGTCACTTTACTTCACGAAGAAGATCATCACAGCATCACATCATACTATTACTATACTTTAATTTAGTCCTTATACTCACCAAAAAAAGTAATAGGTACGATTAAAGTTAAAAACTTTTTTAGTTGTACAAAGTGAAAAACTATGTTAATGTACGGGATTGATAAAATAGTAAAATAAATAAAATAAGGCTCTTCTCAAAAATTAAGGCTCTTCTCACACAACGCTATTTACAAGCGACTAGGATCTTGTTAATGTATGAAAGCGACGCGTCTATGATGCGTCTCCTGTCAGTGAACAGTATGGCACTTCTCACACAACGCTATTTATGAGCTACGCGACTGCAACGCAACCCAAAATTTCGCTGTGTCTGACACTTTTCACATAGCGTAATGTGAGAAGTGCCTATCAGATACAGCGATTTTGGATTGCGTTGCAATCGCGTAGCTCATAAATAGCGGAGTGTGAGAAGGGCCTAAAAAACAGACTAGAATACACACACACGCCACACACTCATAGCCTTATTAGGATTCCCTGTGTCGTCGTGTATCAATTGGGTCGTCAATTTTTGAGAAGAGAATATTTGAAAGAAGAATGTTTGAGAAGAGGACAGCGGAGTAAAGGTGAGAAGTGAGTGTTACAAAATAGTACTTCCTAATAGACGAGGCCATGTATAAGAATAGGTAGATGAATTACCTGTTTATTAAATAAACGAATTAAAAATTGTTGCCAAGTTGACACTGAATAAAATTATTTAGAAGATTTCGATTCAAGGATAGATACTTTTCAATTTAGTACCTATACCTATTACCTACCTATTAAGAAAAATAAATGAAATAAATAAAACATAATTATTGATTGGCAGACTAGACTTTTAAAACAGATTAAACGCCAAAAATAATCTATTACAAATGCTATTACAAATTTCCGTAATGTTGGACGATCCCTGTTTAGTGAGTGATACGAAAAACCCAACGGGTACACGGCTAGTAGCACAAAAACATTGGGGTTATGACCCGGACTTTGATCGGTTGGATTCGGTTGTCTCATTATCAGTATGAAGCTATGTTCTTACGGCTTAGTTCACATCTTCATTTCTCTCATACAACAACTGCGATTTGCTGAAGTGATGGCATAGTTTGGCTTTTGAAAGAAGCTATGTTCTTACGGCTTAGTTCACATCTTCATTTCTCTCATACAACAACTGCGATTTGCTGAAGTGATGGCATAGTTTGGCTTTTGAAAGAAGCTATGTTCTTACGGCTTAGTTCACATCTTCATTTCTCTCATACAACAACTGCGATTTGCTGAAGTGATGGCATAGTTTGGCTTTTGAAAGAAGCTATGTTCTTACGGCTTAGTTCACATCTTCATTTCTCTCATACAACAACTGCGATTTGCTGAAGTGATGGCATAGTTTGGCTTTTGAAAAGTGTTTGGGAAAGGATTTGATATCAATTCAAAATGTTGCTATTTATAAAATGTACCTATCAGATAAAAATGTATTGTTATTCCACATTCCACATTCATTCATTGTTATACCGTTCGTAATTGTTTTTACCGCCTTAAAGTTCTTTACAAAATAAGGGACTGCATTGACACTAAATTGCGCATTAATCTGTGTGAAAGCATTGTACTGTCGAAAATCAATTACGCGGACACTGTTATAGGACCTAGACTTTTAGCGCGTTCCCAAAATTTAATCCAACGGGTACAGAACGCCTGTGCGAGATATATCTTTGACATTCCGCCACGTACTCATGTTAGCCCTTACTTAAATAACGCCAATATTTTAAATATGAAATTTAGACGACAGCTACATTTTGCTTCATTGCTATTTGGCATCGTCAAGGATAAGTGTCCGCCTTACTTATACAGTAAGTTGCACTGGGCCAAAAATCATTGCGTTCTGCACGCCACCAGGTCGTCTTCTTTCAAGCTAATTTATCCGAAATATAGCACTGCAGCATTTCGTGGCAGCTTTAAGTATAGCGCCACCAAATGTTGGAACAACCTGCCTCCACCTCTTCACGGCCTGAAAACAATAAGAAATTTTAAACTCAAATTTAAAGCATATTTATTAAACCTGCAGAAAACAAGTTAGTTCACACATACCTTTCTATCTCACACACACACACACACACACACACACACACACTCACTAACTCACTCAAACACGCACACTCAAACAAACACACGCACGCACGCTCACACGCACATACACGCAAACATAATTGAGTTAGATAGTCAATTTAATAATTAAAATATATATAATTATATATATATATAATAAACGCTTTTACTTACATCATTGGGTATCGCCGATCTGTTGGATTATTGTTATTGTTTTGTCATAAATTGTTCCTTCCACGCCAATATTGTCCCTTTGTATTATTAGCATGACTTTATTTTTTCTTTGTTTTTGTTTGCATAGGTTTCTAACAAATGTAAATTTTACGTGGGTAGTTTGCTTTGTAAGCACAAAAATAACCTGTACATTCAATCCTAATTTTGTTTATAGTTAAATGTTTATTGCACATTGTTGTCGAATTATGCAAGTACTGTTATATATTATGTATTATGTTATGTTTATAGATTAAGTTATGATTTCAAACTTGCAGTCAGCATAATTTAATTTTAATTCCAAATGCTGCTCCGCTTACCGATCTGCACGCGACTAACGCGGACGGGCGCACAGAAAATCAGAGGGCCGTGGTAATGCCGGGCCATTTCTCTGAGTGCGACCCTTTTTTATCATGTTGGCACTTCTGCAGCTGCAACTTTGAATGAAACCAAATATGTAACTCAACTCACAATCTAAATGTTGTAGAAGTGCTTTATGATGGAATAAATGTTTCTATGTCTATGTCTGTCTATTCAAAACATGCAGACAGAAATTGAAACTGAAATTGAACCAGAGAAAGCGGACGATACGACACTTACTTATAAGTTTTCTGGTTTGAAATAAGAGGTCTATCTATCTGGCGTTCTTTCCATGCAAACCCATCATCAAATAGTTTTACCATCCTGTTTAATCAGAACACGTATTACTTATACGTACAAAGGAAGGTTTTTTCCCTGGTTCTAATCCTTTACAAACTTCCTTGTTCCCAATATAACTTAACGAGGATAATCTAAAATAATATACAAAATCAATTTGTAAACATCGTAAAGTAAACGTGTATCTACTTATGCGAATGTTTACGATTCTCATTGCGAATTCAATTTAACCGTTTATCGACTATATTCGTTGAACGTGTACTATAAACGAAGAAGCATAAACGGTGCAAAGTAAACGGAGAAACTAATACATTCAAGTGCAGAATAAACAACATGCACTTTCTATTCCTGAAGCGGTTACTTGAAAACGCATGAAATGTAAACGCCAAATTCTGTTATATTTGTATGAAGTTGTAGATTTAGATTATTTAGATTATATTTTGCCAAATTTTTTTATATTAAATATTTAAAATGAATATAAATGTTATTAAAAATGCGTGAGGGTCACACTCGGTTGGGCGGAAGTTAAGTATATTATTGTTGACATACCTGCTTCACCTGTCTGGCATCCTTTTAAAACTAACCGTCGCTTTATATATCTAATCTAATCTAATCTTATCTCTCTCGCAAAGGAGCAAGAAAATCTAATTACATTTGGGCGAAGAATATGACCTATGAGAGAAGGCCTAGGCAACGGTGGGACAGACGAAAATTAACCCTTATAAGTCACATTTTATCTCATACTGTACTATAATCGATACATTATTTCGAATTCGGAGTTAATATTACGTCACGTCAGCGCAGCGCGGCAGCGTGGTGAACTATGCCTTAACCTTCTCAATCTGAGAAGAGCCCGTGCTCAATAGTGGGCCGTGATGGGTTGAGATGATGATGATGATTACGTTACAGACATCATGAAGTTCTCAAAATGGAATTTACCTGCATCATTTATGACTTAAGATTAACCATAAATGATTCATCGAACTCAGTTCCTGATAAATATCGTATTGAGAATCGTGGCTTGACCGACCTTTTATTGTTATGCAAATCAATGCAAACGTCTTTAAAAGTAACACTATTATGTACCTACTAGTACCTACACCGCCCACGTTTAGCATCGTATTTTTTTTGTTACCTTCAAGCATTTGTTACATTTTAGTAATTTACCTACCTACCGACTTGTTTAAAACAAGCATTAAGTTTAATACTATCTAAACACTAAAGTCGATCCAAAATCCTAAGTGATCCTAAGTAATCGGCCGAGTTAAGCTATATTATTTTCACTGGGAGTTTAATGGAACATAATTTTTGTCCAAAGAATAAAATATTACAATATTTAATAATAAAATGTATTATGCAGTACTATCGAAGTAATTAAATCTTATATATAAAAATAAGTCGGGTTTTCCTTCCTGATTCAATAACTCCAGAACGCACAAACCGATTTCCACGGTTTTGCATTCGTTGGAAAGGTCTCGAGCTCCGTGAGGTTTGTAGCAAACAAAATTCGGGAAATTTTCAACAGAAAAGGAGGAAAACAGGGAAAATCATTGTAAACCAAACAATTTAAGTAGGTGTTGTTCATATGTAATTTGGTAGGATTGTCATATGGTTGCCTTGGATACCACGTTGTTAACTTCTACTGTCTAATAAAATATTTTTCCTATGCGTCCTATGCTGTGTAAATCTCTGTTTTTCTATCAGGTTATGGGCCCAGATACCCCAGGAGGTATTCCACACTTCCCAGTTATTAACCAAGATTAATAGAAAGAATTGTACGTATTAAATTTTGTTTTTAAAACGAGATGCAGAACAAAAGGAATGTTCGATCGCCATCGGCAATGCCGGCATCATTGTTGATTGCTGAGGTTGATTGTTGTCTACTTTAGTACATAGTATCTCAATGGTTGTCTACAGCTTCGAGTTCTGGAATAACTGTCAATTTTGAGAAGCTTAGTGGTATATCCAATTACGGCAATTGGAAGTTATTGATGTGGATGTATTTGATACATGAGGACTTATGGGACTGCATCGTTGAGGCTGAGTCGGGTGTCCCTAGGGACAATGACGAACGCAAGCAACGACGGGCTCTTGCCAAAATATATTTGATGGTGCAGCCATCGTCGTTTTCGCATGTACGAAATGCTACCACTGGCTTTGAGGCTTGGAATAATTTAAAAATGGCCTATGAAGACAAAGGACTGTGTAGACGTCTTGGACTTTTACGTACAATGTTCGGATTGAAGTTAGAACAATTTAATGATATGGAAGCGTATCTCTTAAGGATTACGGAGTTAGATCAACAACCACGAGATATTAATGCTCCATTAGATGATGATTTCCTGTCAGTGTTGTTACTGAGCGGTCTTTGGCAATAGGGAGATCTCCCGCCAGGCGAGACAACATGCCTGGGGGGCGGCCGGGCCCCGAGTGAATGTACTCGAGGCGTGGTATATATGCCGGCGATCGACAATTCTTCGATAGCGCGATTCAGGCTTCGGTGACGTCACTGTGTGACGTGTGTGCGGTGTCGCCACATCACCCCCCTGCTCAGACCGGAGGTCGATACACCGATGTTGCAGCCCATGCTCTTCGACGTTGGTGACCCGTTGATGTTTTTGCCCCGAAGATTCCCTCTATCCGCGGTGAGTCGGGATGGGAGGGCGAGACGACAGATGCGGAGGGCGAGTGGTGCACTCCAGCCGTCCGTGGAGTCGTCGTAGGGGCAGCCGGCACGGGCTCAGGAAGCGGAACACCATACGCTGCGATGAACCCGGCGAGCTTGGCTGAGTGTCGGGGAGACGCGCTGCAGTGTCCGTCGGGTGTGAGCGGTGAGGTGAGGTGGGAGGTGAGGCCTGAAGCGCTACCGGTACCAGAGGGGACGTGTTCTTGTCCGGAAGTCACCAGTTTGGCAATAGGGAGATCTCCCGCCAGGCGAGACGACATGCCTGGGGGGCGGCCGGGCCCCGAGTGAATGTACTCGAGGCGTGGTATATATGCCGGCGATCGACAATTCTTCGATAGCGCGATTCAGGCTTCGGTGACGTCACTGTGTGACGTGTGTGCGGTGTCGCCACAGGTCTATCATCAGATTATGACCCGCTTATCCTGACATTGGAAAATTCTAATATTAAATTATGCAGCGAGACAGTAAAGAGCAAACTATTACAAGAAGAATTGCGTAGAGGCTTTGATAAGAGCGAAGAAGGCGCAATGTTTGCAAAATGAAATGCAAAAACAGCGAATAAACCTTTTATGAAAGGCAAATGCTTCATATGTAAGAAACAGGATCATTATGCAAAGAACTGTCCGACAAAAACCAACAAAAATGGAAAAGGAGGAGAAACATGTGAAAATACGTGGAGAGGAACATTATTATCGGCATTAGCTATAGATGTAAATTCGAATGCCTGGATTCCGGCGCAACTTGCCACATGACGAACAACAAAGCTTTATTGCAAAATTATGTTGTGGATACTCCGCGGTTGGTGACAGTGGCTAATAGAGAAAAGATGCATAGCGAAGGACATGGTGAAGAAGAGCTGTTGTTAAAAGGGCACACTAAGACTACAAAATTAACAGAAGTTATTTACGTGCCGGGTTTGTCAACGAATTTGTTATCGGTTGGAAAGATGACTTCAAAAGGGCTTGAGGTACATTATAATGAAACTAAATGTAATATTTGTTGGGGAAAAGTTCCAAAGTAAATTCAAATGTAAAAGGGTCAGTTACTTCGATATAAAGAACCAATATGTGAGACGGGTTGTAGAAGATACTGATTAATTATATAAGAGTATCTGTCCGATTTGGTTTACAAATTGTTTAGTTTAAGGGCAGGTGTTAGAAATATATAAACCGAACAATTTGTAAGTGTATTGTACATACGTAATTTGGTTGCATTGGCGTATTGGTTACCTAGGATATTATGTTGTTATGTTACGTTTTACTGTCTAATAAATTATTTTTCCTATGCTGTTTTGATCTCTGTTTTTTCTATCACCTTTTAAAATATAAAACAAAAAAAAATTCTTTAATCCCCAAACGAAATGTTACAAAAAACGAAGCCATCTGGTGGCGAAACGGAGTTCGCCGGGTTTGCTAGTTCCCATATAAATATACGGACCATCACAAACAAGGAAATGCGGTTTCATATACATATTTAATACTTACGAATTATTAAATATTTATTACACATGGGTGGCCGCTAGTAAAAGAGCTTTAAGCCTTTACGTGCTTCAGAGGGTAGGTCTGTACGTCACAACTTCTGGACACTTGGATTGGCCACTAATCATTCCATCAAACTACATTGGGACAGCGTGATGGAGTACGCTCTAGGCCTTCTCAATGAAAAGAAAGACCTTTCGATAGTTAATAGTATACCTAATAGTTTTTCGTAAGATAAGTTAATGCTTGACAACAATCCCACCTAATGCTAAGTGGCGATGGAGTTCAAAATGTTGAACTCACTATGTTATAAAACGGCAATTGCAAGATGAAAAGTAAAAACCGCAACTAAATTACCCACTTAAAATCTCTTCTGTAAAGCAACGACCTTCTCTACAGCACCTTTCCATTCCCCATCTCGCCTCAACACAATACATCTCATCTTAACACTTCCTGCTGACCCTACTCCTCACAGTCATTTAAATAAGGGTATAAAAATCGTCCTTTACATTTATATTATCTATTATGTTTTAGATAAAAATTCCAAAAAGTTTTCTTCCAATATAGCTATCTATTTATTTTATCTGTCCCCGTGAAACAAGAGCTGCCCTATGAAGTTTTTTTAATGTTTTTTTACGTGTCGGTTATTATTATAATTATTTTCTTTAATGATATTTTTGAACCTCGAAGATAAAAATAGGTGCTTATTCATTTATATTTCGTACATGCATAATAATTTTAGTTCCTGATAAAAATGATTAGCAAAAATTTCTACCGGCACAAAAGCTCAAGTAAAAGCAAAAAGAAGGCGGCTTACTTATTACTAGTAGTAGAGTAGTACCTAATCTTCACATTCCATGAAAATTACCGAAACCCCAAAATACTTTCGAATTTAAACGGGCCATATTTCGGATATCATTTTCCGCATTGGTATATTTAACGGAAAACCTAATACCCGCATCCAGTATCAATATTCTCAGTATGTGTGACTCATGAAAAACACACGCTCAAATTTTATACGCTTCTGATAGCGTCATGAAATCGGAAAAATGTTTAATTATTTGTATAATTATTATTACCTATCTACTGGGTTTCTTAAAAAGAGAAATAATGCTCGTCTTAAAATAAATTTCTTGACCAATAAGCGCGCGTATAGACGCATGGAAAAGCATCTATAGTCGAATTAAAACGAGACAATTATACTAACAATAATATCTAACAGGACTAACTTTCACTAACAATGCTCTCACTTACTAATAACAAACTAACCAACTTATTAATATTCTAACAACCTTTCATTCCATACCAAAACTGTAACGATCCGTTATTCCTTTTTATCGGGAAAAAGTAAAAAAAAAACGCTAACATTTATAATTATTTTAGGTTCTTTACATCTACTTTTTAATTTAAATACGCAGATAAACATATTAATATATTTATTATTCATTTTACGCGTACAACATAATTATTATATTAATGTCATAATTTACTTAATGTGAATAATTTTATATTATACTCGATACTTAATATAAACATTATTAAGAAATTATTCAACGTAAACCGCAAACTAAATCGCTATAATTTTTGCACAATTTATAGAATTGCTACACCAAACTGAAATGACTACAAAAAGGTATAATATCAGCTACAAACTTACACACACCCTAATTTATGACAGTAATATTTATGACATTAATATTATGACAGTATTAGTTAATTGTATTAATTAATAGTTATTTAAATTTTTTGGGATAGGCCCAACTATCCAGCTTAAAGACCTCTGATTGCTAATAAGCACTATCGAACGAGAGGTCCAGCTAAAAAACCAATGCAGATGGTCTCAGCCGAGAAACAAATATAAGTACATCGGAGCTCAAGCATTTCTGGTTCATTGATGACTCGCTGACTCCGTTACGTCATAAAGTTGTAGGATGAGTATTCCCGCGGTAAAACGGCGTGACGTAGCATGCTTGGGTTTTTACGTAGTACATTGAACGTGTAGAACTGACTTTGTTAAAATCTAATTATATTTGTATCGGTTTGTATTTGTACGTTCCTATATAAATTTAATTATTATGACGATAAGTAGATACATAACTGGAGCGTGAATTGAACCTTATATCGTTTCCTATAGAATTGAGTCACTTAAAGTTTAGTAAAGGAAGACATTTTGCCAGGTTGCTCGGAGAGAAAGCTCTGAAGGGAACACTTCGTTCCCGTTGTGAACCACGGCTTGTCCCAATTATCATGCTTGAAGAGAAAGCTCCAACAGGAAAACTTCGTTCCCGTGACAAGACTGTTTTGCAAAGGTGCCATAAAGTTGCTATTGATGTGCTTTAATACATTTTTAGCTATTTTAATTTTTACATTAAAAGAAAATAAAAACGCATTTAACGAAATATGAATGCACCAAATCTGAATATTTTTTTTCGTCAAAAAGTAAAAAAATCATAAAAAAGTTTAATCATAAAAAAACAAATTTTGGTTACAACAAATTCTATGTTTATTAATACGAGAACTAAAAACTGACTCATAGAGGGCAATGACATGAGTAAGGTATTTAAAGAAAATGATGACAATCATTGTGAAACCGCTATTTCAAATAGCATGCATATAAGCCATAGCTCTTACATGCCAGCTCTAAATGTACTAAGTACTTTGTCAACAGATACAATAGAGAGATAGTATTTAACCTGTAACAGTAGCTCAGTGTATTCATAACTTACAGTTACTCGTGACCATAAGACGTGGGTAACAGACAACTTAAAACATTTAAAATCGATCTCCGCGTTCTAAATCAAGGTAAATTATTTATTTACTTTTCTAATGCTACATTTAAAATATTATTAATACAACAATACATTATTTTAAGCCTTTAATAAAAAAAGACAAGTAAACAAAAGTCCCTTTTAATTTTTTGGAATAAAAAATATTAAATTTAAATGCATTTGTGAGAGTTTAATGGAATATATTTGTTCTAAGAATTTATAATATTATGTGAAATTCCTGCATATTGAAAATATTGTTTCGTATTAATACCAAATTGTTCCCTAAATAATAATATATATTATATTAGCACCAAATTATATGAAACCGCATTCATTAATATGAAATCGTATTAATTAATTTGAGACCGTATTTCCGAAGAATTATCATAAAAGTTAATTATAGCTCTTCCTACTTAATCAGTTCATGACCCTTGTAACCAGGAAAGTCAATAAATTATATGGAGTGTAATTTGTAATACACTGGCAACATATTTACAGATTGTCACAAATATTTATGATACTAAAATAAGAAATACTGTTTTTTTAAGTTAACGTAGTTACTTAAATAAAGTTGATTAACTTAAACTTTTTCTTTTACAGATAAAATGGCTTTCAAAATCATCCTCGCCGTCGCCACGGTATTCGTCCTCGCAGAGGCACAACGGCCATTCTACGCTGGTCTTCAGCCTATTGGATATCCTGCAGTTGAATCAAACTTAATCAGCAATAGGTTCGGTGAAAGCGATGATTTGCCCTTCTTAGGCCGTGGAGATGGAGGCCTCACCAATCGGTTCAACCAATTGCCACAGGACAAACAACCTTTCTGGTACGTCAATAGGGAGGCTTACAAGAATTTGAGAAACCAGCCGCAGACATGGGAGCAAAGGCCAAACAGATTCCTCAACGCGAAATAAAATGGATGATAATATGGAAGAAACAAAGAATTATACCAATGACGATCAAACCTTTGGCTATGTGATAAAATCAATCCAACCAAGGACTAATCACTAAACTAAGGGATACAAGATTTTTTTGAAAGACTGGATTTATAATTTGATGAAGTTCAAAATTTTAGCCAAATTGACAAGTATATAAGTGGAACATTTTTGAATCGTTATATGAAATTACCAAATTTATATTTTATGTAAACATTAAATGTAAGCGTTAATTATATTTATAAAATTGACTATTTTTATTATAATAAAAATGCTTTTCATAAAATATATCTATTTTCCTTTAATTTACCGAACACACTTGCATCAAAAGCAACAAAAGCATTAGAAAGCATTTTAATATTATTTAGTTTTAGTTTCTAATTTGGTTTTGCTCTCAATATAATATTATTTTCATCAAAACAGTCTTTTCTTAGAGTAGAATATTTTTTTATAATTTACTCTTTGACATGGACTACATGCATAATCATGCATGCATTATCCACGCTGCCTAAGCATAATTCAACATCCACGAGTACAAGATGAAAAATCCTTCATTAAATAGTTTTGCGCGCAATTTAATAAAAAGTTTATTAATTAAAGGACATAATTATTCAAATAAATATGAATTAACAAAAACTTTCAATAAAAAGATTTTATTCATTGTAGGTTAATGTTTTCTATAATCCTATTTAGCCAATGACACCAGAAGAAATTGCTCGTTATTTTTTTAACAATAAAAATGACACATATCAAGCAAAAGTATCACGATGAAAATAAGTACCTGATAAAAAATCCACACTAATCTATACTTCTATATCTATACTAATATTATAAATGTGAAAGTGTGTTTGTTTGTTTGTTTGTGGCTCTTTCACGTCGCAACATTTCTATTATATGGTATGATTTATGTGTGTGGGGATAGCTAGGAGAGTGGAGAGTGACGTAGGCTACTTTTTACCGCGGAAAAACATTTCATTCCCATGGGAAGATCGATGTTTTGTTAGTTGCTAGATATTTAGTTCCGGAGTGGTTAATAGATGGCGTTAGTAAAATTTATTTACAAGTACCAGAATCACGCTATCAAATACTACATGTAATTTACTTAAGTCACAGGCAAATGTTATAGGCTACTTTTTAGCTGAGATTCCTACGGAAGCGGGACCTACGCGGCTATTACCGACGGGTCTCGAAGCGAAACGCGGGTGGTTCCCTAGTACAGACATAATATGGTAAACTTATAACATCCCTCTTTAGACGTTGTTATCATAAGCCGTGCAAATGTATAATATAATATAGTGATTGAAAGAAAATTAAATACAGGGAGAAGAGAACCAATCCTGTTCTAAAATGTAAAATAAATACTTAGTAACATTCCTGAAAATAAATATTCCTACATCATTTGTACATATCCATAAACTTTTTACGAGGCACTTGCAAAATAATTCACACAAGTAAGTAATTCGTAACGTAGACAATTCACAAGATAATCAAACACAAGCAACGAAGAGATAATAGCGGTAAAGATACGGAAAAGGCACGACGGCATACGAGACAGAGCAGCAGATCAGCAAAGGACATAAAAAATAATTCTTGATAACCCATTAAAATTTATCTTTTTATTCGCAACCTATAAATATCCCACTGCTGCTGCGTTCACATCTTTTGTCGTAATGTAAATTGCTCAAAATGTACAAGAGGCTAAGTGCCTTTTAACAACATTAGGGGGAAGTTTTAAATTTTCAAGTTCCTTTAGGCTATTTCTTTCCTTCTTAATTTCTTATACGCTTATAATTTGAAAATATTCAAATGCCGAGATTGTCCCAATCCAGCCACCCCACCTTCCTTCCGCGAATTCGGATTTCCATTTTTCATAACTCTTACTTACCTATGAGCTATGAGTTAATTTTCACAATTACATTAAATATTAATACGATATAAATAAATTTCTTATCTTTCATAATTAAGATATGCGTGTTTTCCTCTGAAAAATACAGTGGATTACGCCATGGAATTTACGCATCAATTCGTCTTTGCCCGCTCTGAATATGCTAAGCCCATCGCTATGACGAAGGCTGCGTCGTACCGCGGAGGCTCGTACTATTTAATCAGTAAACGCATCTCAATGCATCCATAACATACAGTTTACTCGCGCTCAAAAGACGTGTTTGCGGTTAATACTAGTTAAAACCGGTCAGTGAAATCTAATCAAGGTAAATTAAATACTCTATTATTATATTTGTTTAGAGTTCCCATTAGTTTATTTGTGACTTGTAATAAAATATTGTTTTTACCCTTTGTGGTTAAAATCGAGTCCAGCTGTTGGTGGCCTTGTGTACAGAACGCAGGGTCCTAAGTGAATATTAATCCTTACAGGCGTTTTATATACCTAACAAATTCGATTTTGTTGTCGAGTTTGTGTTTTTGTAATGTGTTTTTGTGTAAGTACTTAGATCTGTATCTCTATACTAACAACAATATTACAATTTTAGTAACCGGCATGAGTGAATGAAGTTTTAAAACATGTAATAGGGAACAATTTGAAATATTTTCTTAAAATGTAAAGGCAACAGTTCTATTTTTCTTGTATTAAGTAGCTGATATTTAATTTTTAATTTATAGAAACAAAATTTTAATAAATGCAATATTTAATAGCAAGATGATAATAAATAAATGTACGTATAAATATTTTTAAAATAATATTTCGTTATAATACCTATGCAAAAATAAGAGAAACAAAAAACGAGCATTCTTTTTTGGTCTATGGTTTTGGTGTCCTTCATATTTTTTAATTGGACCATTATGTTCGTGCCGAACAAATCACAATTTAACTATCGGATAGATAGATAATCTCGGCATCTAAATCATTTTGTCTTGCCATTATGTTATTATTTTTTTTATACGAAACTGCTGTAGATATAAATAGGACAATTATTATATTTATGTGACTTATTTCTTGTGCGATTAGTTAACGAGTTCCTTAAATATAGGAAGTGTTTATGTTAAAATCAATTAGTATTGGATATTATGATTGACACCAAAAAGTTCATTAAGCAGTAGTAGACAAGATTAGAATGTATTCGTCTCTCTCCAATGATGGATAAAAAGTAAAAAAAAGGTAGAAAACCTGCACTCGTGAGTGGTTTACATAAAATTATCAACAGGTGTGGAGTCTGCCAATCGGCACTTGTAATCTTAGTGGAACATGACTTATTTCATTGCTAAACCCAGCTGTACCCAGCCCAGAATAGTATCTATATTCAAATCGAAAAAACATTGCAGAATACAATTAACATTTTTCTCTTTTTGTCCACAGATAAAATGGCTTTCAAAATCATTCTTGCCTTCGCTCTAGTCTTCGTCCTCGCAGAGGCCCAAAGGCCATTCTACGCTGGCCTCCGTCCCATTGGAGTACCCGCGGCGGAATCAAACTTACTTGCCAACAGATTCGGTGAAGATTCCGACTTGCCTATTATTGCCCGGGGAGATGGAAACCTTGTGAACAGACTGAACCAAATGCCAGAGGACAAACGACCTTTTTGGTTCATCAACAGTGCTGCCTACGACGCATTAAGAAAGCAGCCTCAAACCTACCCTCAAAGGCCAAACAATTTCCTCAAAGCTTAATTGAATTAAAAAACAGAAAAATGGAAACAAACAAGAAGAGAAGGCTTTACACTAGAAGAACAATAATATAAATTGTTCTGTGAGATTTAATCTAAACGGAGTGAATAGTGCGGTATTGAAAATATTTCTTTTTGAAATTGGACTGTGTTATTCTAAGTTCAAAATACCAGAATCAAAAAGAACGACTATATTTTTGAATTAGGAATCATTTTATGGTGATCATCAATTCTTTACTTGGAGTGGTGTCGAATAAGACACAGTATTTAAAAAATGCCAAATCTATGTACCTACAATAATATATTCCTTATTCTGTGAGATGCCAGATGGTTTAAATCTATGCACTGTGGTCGTGTAGGAATTTGTTTTACTCGTCTAAAATTGCATTTATTCGGAAGTAATTACCTAACGTAAGAAATGTTATTTCGTGCCAGTTAATTATTTAATAAAGAAGTATTTTGCAAATTGAAATTTATGGTTTATTTCTCATAAAATACCTCAATTGCTTTTATACACATTTTTGCAAAGTGAAGGATTCCGTCATCTTTGTGATCAATCAATTAATCGCTTAGGATTGGGATCGACGCAAGCCACACGCCATAGAGAGCTTCACACATTTATGTTGATATTGATTTATCTTGAACGTGGAGTATATGTGTTTTATTTAATTAACAATTAATGCATGCGTTTTTTCCCGAAAAAGTCATTTTTGTTTCGTTATTTAAACATAGTGGCGGACATTTTTCGATATATGCTCACCAGGCAAACTATGTTGTCCGTTGTTTAATTGTACATAAAAAAATTGATTTTAGTTAAATACTCGATGCAGGTAGAAAACGTGTCGCGGGATCTTAGCATTCTAGTATTAACATAAAAAATAACATAAAATACGGACTAGGTATATGGATATAATTATAAAAATACTAGCTGACCCCGCAAACGTTGTTATGCCATATAAATTATTTCTAGGAAAATGACTATTAAAAAATAGGGGTTGGTGATAAAATTGTGAAAATTTAGGGTTGTATGTATTTTTTACTGCCAAATTATAGAAAAATAAAAACAAAAAATTTGTCCAAAAATTAAAAAAAAATGTTAAGGGTGAACAACCCTTATCACTTAGGGGTATGAAAAAAAGATAGTAGCCGATTCTCAGACCTACTGAATATGCATATAAAATTTGGTAAAAATCGGTCAAGCCGTTTCGGAGGAGTAAGGTAACTAACATTGTGATTGTGACACGAGAATTTTATATTATATTATATAAGATATCATTAAAAAATTGTCTTGCTCAGCACAGTCCATGACCTAAACCCTTTAATACCGACAGCAGATTAATCTCCATTTCTAGTGAAGTGGGCGGATCGGACTGAAGAAACTCAATCAAAACAAAAAAGAAAGTTTATTTTGAAAACCTTTTCAAACTTTTATTGAAGAACTTTCTGAAGACTGAAATTGAAATCTTTTTATTTTAATGATAACTTGATCTATATAAATGTACCTTACTGGATTCAAAGGTCACTTATCAGGTTTATATAAAGATATTTTTTCGCTTCTTTTTTGTCATCTGCTAGTTTGTTGCCTATTTGCCTACATAAAAACTTCTTTTTACTATTTTTCACTTCTATTTTAATATCTCGTCGTACTCCTGACTTCAAGTATGCTTTCTATCCAGAACCAAGGACTTAACCCTATAGGTAAGTGACGTAACGAACAGAGCCTAGTACCTAGTATCTATCAAATAATAGCTAGCCAAGTACCTATATAGTACCTAGTATCCAAGTAATAGCTACCCAAGTTACATTCATACACTTCAGTTCTTTACTCGGACTACCTATTGCACAATTATTGAATTTAGGCTATTTTGCTGTCAGGACAACTTTACTTGAGTAGCCGAGCCGAGGAATTGCCACTCCCCGTTAAAACAAATTTATTACCAGCTGTGTTGAAAAAAAAATCAATTCAAAATGGTTTATTTCAATTTAGGAATTTACAAATTCACTAATGAACGTTCATAGTTCAACTTAACTTGTATGCATCGAGAGTATGTACTAAAGTACTACCTCAATGCTTGTATGCACCTAACTTAACGCGTTTTAAATTCTCTCTATCAATCTATACATAATGAATCTTAATCACGGGGGCGGAATGCTGGCGTTTGTGTGGGTTTCCGTTAAAACAATTAACAATAATTCCATATCGAACGTGAACAAAGTTAAGCCTGATGGTAAAGATGACTATTATCATTTTCACCAAATTGAACTGAAGCAGCGCGTGATGAACTTTATAACGAAATGAAATTTAATCTGACGGTTTTTACAAAACTAACCATATTAATTATAGTATTTTTACTAATAAAAGCATTTATGGTTATATATATTTTTTTCAAACCGAAGCCGCAATAGTTGTTTCTTTAACTCTAAAAAGCCTTTCTTCACAGGTCCGTCATAATATGTAAGCATTTGTTATGCTTTCTTACAGTAGGAATTTCCGTCGTAAATACCTTTCACGCGTTCTCAATTACGAGAAATACCCGCGCCCCACATGCATCAGTGCTCGCTGGGTTGCCGCTATGTATACATACTACTCGTACGTTATTCAATTCAATTATTCCAACTAACTGTTGTAGCTGAGAATAGTAACATTCTTATCGCAGTATTGATTCTACGAGCTACCTACTGATAAGTTACACATTCTGCGTCTATCAAGTTATACATTGCTGCCATTTTTTTATGTCTTAGACAACTTGGCTCGAAGGTAGTACTTATAGCTTTATTTAAGTATATTTTTTAGTAATGATGAAATGAAATAATGTTTATTCTTGAAACAAAAACAAAATAAAATTATGTTTAGATTACCTATTGATAAGTCTTCGTTCATGTTGAGTCTATGTAGATAACGGCGCCGCCGGCGTACTTGTTTAAGCGGTAACAAATACTATGCCGAGCCAGTCTCGATACAAGCATTGTTTGACATACATAAATAGATAGATGCACTTTTCAAGCACACTAGTATCCTGAACTACCTTACAATATTAATTTGCCGCATCCACAAAGCGTGGTATTTAGTGGGAGCGCGAGCGACGACCTGTCTATAATATAAGCATTGATGTATAAGTATCTAGATTGAACGTCGCCCTACAATGAAGACAAAAAAAACAAGGCAACAATATCAAGCATGTGTGCGTGCAGGCGATGTTTTACACGTTCGTCTATTGTCTATGTTGCGTGATCAATGATACCAGTTACTAAAATTTTCCCATAAATCACACATTAAACTTAATTTATGGAGTGGTTATTTTCATGAATAAATAAAATTAAAATTATTCATGCAAGATGGCGTCCTTCACTCTGAGTTCGAGCCATTGTTCAAGCATAGAGAAGGCATATTGACAGCTAACGTCATACGTCAAAAATTATGAATCCTCTGTTCTGCTGCCCGCCATTATGTAGAATAATTGCGTCACGTGGAGTTAATAAATATTTTTTACAATGAAATAAAGATGAGTTCGTGGATTTGATTAGTCAAAAATGGTTTATTTTTCTTTTTTATCTTATTTTATCACTGGTACAAAACCAGGCCCAGACGACATACAATTTTGGATCGTCTCCTTTTCACATTACTCTTGTACCTTTAAAAGTGGTTTATTCGACCCAATGCAAAAATAATCATTAAAATGGGCTCATAAACATACGAATATTAATGTTATATTATTATAAATAAACACAAACGTATTGGTAAACACCACCTTTTTTTAATCGATTTATAAAAGTACATGAACTAAATAATATACACGTAACCATAAACCAATTTATATACCCACAAAAATGATGTTAAGTCGGGAGCATAAAAATAGAAACTAGCAACACTGACAAAAAAATGACGTAATTTGGTTACAATAAAAATCAAAATTGAAATTTAATTAAAAATATGTTTATTGGTTACTTGCCTATGATATGTGATGTTTTTTGACCTTTTTACCCTTCCTTTATAATTCCGGCACAGTTTAATAGCACATTTCGTCATGTTATCCCTCTTATTTGTTTATTTAAATTGCGCGCGTAATACGTAGTGACACGAAAGCGGCGCGATCGGCACTAATTGGCGGGAAAGTACTTCTGCGCCAATAGTTGGCGCAGCTTTTTTGACACGTCTTCGCGGATTCGATTATCCATCTAGATACTTATACATCAATGAATATAAGCAACATTCCTTTTTTTCCAGACCCATTTAGAGGCCAATGGTAGAACGGCCTAACGTTAATAACTTTGTTGAGCAATCAGAAAGTCGAAGCCATGTAAACGATGTTTATCCAACGCACAACTTTATGGAATCAATAGCTAATGAAGAACTGTGGAACTCAGAATCCGGGAAAGAATGCACCAAGCCATTATTTTCTAATCTGTGACCAAGCACTGATGTTGACAGATTCAAGTATATAATATGGAGTCCATTCACACAGCTACCAGCCCTTTTACTTCCACTGCTGGACAAGTAACATACACTTGTACCTATATCCAACCCCTTACACACTACACACACAATGTTTAGCCTCTCGTTTTAAAGTACACGAAGTTTGCAAAAGCTTTAGGAATCTATTGAGTACCTAATTCCATTAGTGCACTTCCCTTTTTACTCGTTCTTGTAATTTCCTGCTCTACTGCAAACTTTGAGCTCGAAGTTAGTAAGTTGATTTATGAGCAGTTTCTATTGTGTACGTACCTCTATTATCCCTACTATCTAAGTAAAGCTGCTGGAACTACTAATCTACAATTGGACAGCGTGGTAGGCTATGGACTATTTTCTTCACATAGTGAGAAGAGACCCGTGCGTAGCAGTGGAACAGTTTTAGGTAGCGTTGATATAGGTACAAAGATTAACTAATCACACGATTACAATGCAATGTATGTACTTGAACGATCTCCAAGTACTTACAAATAAACGCCACTTGTAAGAAAGGTGCCCAAGGTCTAGAAGATTAATCGATGAAGCAACTTAATCGTCTTGAAGATGTTTACTGTGGCTTGCAACCACAATGTCCATAAGATAACATGTCCGCACTGTTATTGAATTGCAAGGAGTCATGGTTCCATTTTCAGGATTGTGGTTTGAGTGGTTTCCGTCTATCTTCAGTGATCGACCTAGTAAGTATAGCAACAGCGCGGTCGGTAGTTGGATGGTTGACCGCAGATGCCTAAAATATCCATGCTTCGAAGAGCTCATAGAGTCGTATCATTAGAAAGGATTCATCTGTTACTTTGTTGGTTATGAACGTAACAAAACTCACTTTTGACCAAATTCAAGGAAAAAAGGAGGTTCTCAATTCGATTGTTATTATTTTATTTGTGTGATAACTCATAACTTACCATGGGGTGAACTGATTTTGATACTTACTTTGTATTCGGAAGATACTACTATAATGTGTACTATAAAAACAAGTAGAAAATATGTATATTATGACGTCTAGTCCCATATAAATTTCGATATCAGACAGGTATTTTGAGTTACCTATCTCAACTTATCGATTTCGAAGTCAGTTATTTTTTGGTAAAAAGTTAGTTATTCTATTTCAAATAAGCGTAACAGCAATGGATTATGAAAGGCATTAACCGTTAACGTTTAGTAACATAATTAAATCAAACCCGAACAAAAACCATTTGCACAGCAAATATAAGGCTTTCGAAATCCAGTATATAAACGCGGCTAAACCCTTTATTTGGGTACATTAACTGTTTCAACCTACTCAGCAAACAGCACTTACCCGATACTCTTTTAATATGAATAAACATAAATTTTAAGGAACTTTGGCTAAGGTTACGCCTACATAAGTATACAAGCACAAACTCGCAGGATAGGTGTTGATTTAGGTACGTCATTAATTATCAAAAAGATCGAGTTTCTGAAGAAAAACGACTTTTTACAAAAAATAATGACCGACCTCAAAATCGACAGGTAGAGATAACTCAAAAACTACCCTCCAGATGTCGCTGTAATCAACCGATCCTGGTGTAAAGATCGGATGAAATCAAATTTTCAAGACCAAACACAAATTTTGGAGAATCCCCCTTTCAGGAGTCGCGATATAAACGAATTACATGCGAGTGAAGCCGCGGGCGGAAGGTAGTTATTTTATAAGAAGAAGAAACTTGACGTGACACAGCGGCGTTTTACCACCTATGATAAAAGTCAAGTGACATTTACCCACGAACCGGCACTAATAAAGAAAGACGTATCAGAATGTTGAGAGCTAAAAGCTTTCGGGAAGTTTTAAACCTTTGTTAACTTTAGACTCAGTATGTAGGTAAGTACCTACTTTCAACTTAAATAAAACTTTTTTACTTTTTCTTTTATTCATCCTACCCTACAGCATAGACAATTATCATCTTAAATTAATTATAAGCCTCTCACACCTGTGTTTGAGTCTTCTTTCACAGTATGGGTCACAGGACCTAGTCCGCCACGCTGGCAAGTGCGGATTCGTGGACTACACACACATTGAGCTTTGCGAAACTCTCTGGCACGCAGGATTTCTCACGATGTTCCTTCGCTGTTACAGCGAGTGACCCTGAAATAAATGCCTGAAATAAATGAATGGCAATATTATGAGCGCTTGTACTTATAACCACAGGTTTTCCGATGTGAAACATTACATCTACGAGTATGTATACTAATATAGGTATAAATCTGAAGAGTTTGTTTGAACGGGCTAATCCCAGGAAGTACGAGCTCGAATTGTAAAATATTTTTTGTCATAGATAGTCCATTTATCGAGAAAAGCTTTAGGCTATATAATATCATGCTGCAATGAATAGAAATGGAGAATCAATTAAAAATGTCGCACAAATGTAATAATAATATCTAGTTTTAGTAAACGCGAAGAACAAATCTCCCGAAGCAAAGCGAGTTAATAGTTGGAAGAAGAAACAGTCTGTTATAAACGCATACAAGGTTTATAAAGGCAATTATAACTAACCACAAAGTTATCTACAAAACCATAATTTCAAGTAAAAAATAGAAGAACGCCGATTTACAGTGTATCAGAAAATGTTCATTGGCAATATTAATAAGTATTTTCTCAATAGCGTATTTAATACCTGTAACCACAATACGCGGCAGAACCAATCTCCATAAGCATTATCTTGATTGTAGTCAGTTCTGTTTTTATGTTGCTAGTAATGCCTAGGTAGGCCGCCTGATTTTATGTCGTCATGACTGCCTTTGGAATTTTTAGAACTGTTGCAGGTTTTAGTACAGAGTATACGAATGTATAAAATATGAAGCCCAGTAAGACCTGTTAGCTGTATTTCCGAGCTTTGAAATAGAAATGTCGAATTTAACTATCAGAATTCGCTTTAAAAAACTTTTCGGAAATAGAATTACGTCATCGCGGTAACAAAACTAGACAGCCAAGCAAAAACGTCTAAAAACGTCCTCTCCTTTGACGTACGTAGGAACATAAAAACTCTACAAGTAAATTAAAAACTTGTATACAGAACCCAATTTCCCAATTTCAATTCTTTAGCTTTACAAGCTGATGATAATTTTATTGTCCATGATTGAGTGAGGACAAGTCTTTTATATTTTTAAATGGAAGTTGAGAATGTTGAGATAGATAAAACACATTGTAATCAATTACAGCTCATTCATCAAACCGTGACCGGTATACTGTGGGTTTTACCCATTTTGTTAGGGATAATCGCTATCATGCAATAATATTGTTTTCTATGGGTTATAATTTATTAAAGACTTAAGTATGGCTAATCTATATCATTCAGAGTAGGTATCGTATCGTATCGTCCTGCAATTAAAGTTGAAAATTGCCTGTTCTGGGTACCTACCTAATGTTTATAATTCCGACCGAAGACAACTATTAAAGTAAGTATTATAGAGTTAGGAAGGTATATAACTTGATACATTTTCTGCATTTTTTTTCTTCAAGCAGGGTACCTACAACAAGTAATGAAAAACAATTTTTTGCTCATGATTTTCAAGGCAGTTCATAAGATATCGTTTATTTATTTCACTTTATCCTTTAAGCGTACTTTTATGATTTTTTTATTCTAAAAATTGATTGCAATATTGACCAAGACCTCTCGCTTTCAAGGCAGATTCACTGCCAACGCCAAGGGGTTATTTTTTTCCGCCCCCAAGGTTCTTCAGAAAGGGTCTTAAGCATTACCTGTAGAATGAGAAATGGTTAGCAATTACAAAGAAGAAGCCATTGTTACCTACATATATCACTGTTAGAATTAATTTGATATATTTAATATAATAATTTTGATAAGTCATGCACTTATCGCTAATGCCGAGTGATGAGGGTCCGTTCATGGAATTAGAAGGCAGCATTAAATAATCATTGGCTAAATGTCAGACATTTATGTTTTGCTTCATAAATCGGTCCAGTTTTGTACTTATGTGTCACAATGAAATTGAATAGAAATAAATAAACGCTAACAGCCATACGATGCGCGGGAAAAAACATTAATAAAATATGTCACTGAAATATCTTCCCCAAATGGGAATCAAACCAGAAATCCTAGAATCATTAGCAGAGCTATTAACAATTAGCTGTGCAACTAGGTTAAGGGTAAAATCGTTTTTTATATTACAAACATTGGAAAATTAAACTTGGAGTGTGGGTGTTGGTCCAAAATTGAATGAATGAAAGAAAGAATGAAATATTTATTCTAAGTTAGATTTTAAAGACACTTTTCACTTTGGTTAATTTATTAAATTTCACTTAATGGACACTTTTGTTCATTAAATAAATTGTTAATTTAGGAATAATAACTAAACAAAAAGAAATTTCTAGTCTAGAACAATAAAATATTAGGTAGGTACTAATAGGGAGTCTACATTCTCAGAAATACATTAATCGAAGATTGCTTTCAAAGATTAGGTTACATTGTTTGGCTACTATGAATGAATAACTTTTAATAAAATACGAGTAGAACCGACTTTCTGAAAAGCAAAAATCGGTTCAGTTAAACGCGGTTAATATTCCTAAATCCTTCTCATAAGTCTGATAAACAATATGCCTAACATTTTCCTAAGTCTGACAAATACTATGCCGAAAACCGCATTAAAGTCGGTTCAACCAAACGCGAGATAATCGTGCACAAATATACGTACATACACACATACATACATACACACATACATACATACAGGTCAAACTGAGAACCTCCTTTTTTGAAGTCGGTTAAAAAGATTCTATTTTTCCTCAACTCCTACAGCCGTGTACAAATACGCATACCCGCGATTTTTTCACCAAAATTCCCTGTTCTTCATGAATTTTTTCGTCACACTCTCAACGAACCATCTATGTCAACTGAGATAAGTTGCTGAATATTTATAAACTTTAAAGATTGAATCTTTGTTGTGTTTATATATCACAAAGTTTACCTGAAATGGAATTACAGAATCATTTAAATTACGGTTCGCTTCTCCGTCCCAAAGATAGCGGTTTGAATCTTACATAAGTTTTAAAATCGTGAACTGATTTTAATAATTCTTTTTATATTCAAAAACTGATACTTTGAGTGAGACCTGACGAATAGTTTATGTAATAATGCTTGTTTAGTTTTTTTTTTATGGAATTAAGATAGCAAACGAGCATGCAGCACCACCTTCCGCTGCCGCCCATGACAACTGTGACCGACCCAGAACTAGACTCAATGAGTCTCGTTCTAATTCGGTCACAGATGCGTTGCTACCCCTGAGGACTGAGATGGTCGCCTCAAGTTTACTTCGAGCACATTGATAATATCCTCATTATGTCACTTGTTGATGTTCAAGTCGGTTTTTATCTTTGTGAAACTTATCGTTATGAACATCAGCAAAACAGCAAACCGTTACGAGATTAAGGCTGATTTATGTACACTGACAGCTGGCGCGATGGCGCATGCATCACATGATTCCGGTGCTGGATTTGTACTGTATCAGATTAAAACCATTACAATCCAGTCCGGCTTCCAGCATTTAACACTGGATTTAAATAGACCAGACGCTTTTTTTTAATCCAGTGACAGCCCCCCGCACCCGTGCAGCCCTTGCCAGTGGCACTGGATCAGTTTAAACACTACGCGCCAGTGATCGCGATCCAGTGCCAGTGCAGCGCCGGAATCCAGTGATGCTGGCGCCAGCTAATTTATCAATGTAAATCGGCCCTTAAGCCCTGCTCTCTTAACTCGTCCACTGTCATCCTTTCGTATTCCATTCCTTAGACATTTTCTAACTGTGATTTTTCACTTACTTAAATCCGCATTGGAGCATCGTGGTTGATTATGCTCCAAACCAACTCAGTTACGGGAAAGACTCTTACGCAGTAGTAGGTTATTAATTGCAGCCAAGGACAGAGGAATTGCGACTACGGCTATCTAATGAAACAATGGCACCAGAAGTGACAATAATCTTCGCTTGGCTACCCTGTTATATACATTATAATACCCATTTTCGTTTTTACATAAACCAATTACGATTATGATGTATCCAACACTGTCACAATCAATCATTAAGATTGAATAGCACGTGGCTTTATAGCGTCATTTGTGGAGCAAAAAGTTTTATACGGACAAATAATATCCTTGTTTTTATAGTAAGAGTTCTGTAGAGCGGTAAAATGTATCATAATATTAGGTACTGGCCGCTATTTAACGCGCAGATTATTTTTTATTAATGTTATTATTCAGACAAACTTTAGTGCCTTTTTAACCTTGTAGACGTTGATTTTTCATAAAACTTCGATACTTTTTCCTTGAGAGAGGGGAAGCAGCCATTTTATTTTCATACAAAAGTCATTCATCAACATAATTATGACCGCTTATAATTTGGGACTGCAAACCTAGGAAACCAGAGGTTTAGACCCTCTACTGGTTCTGAATCCCAGTCACGCACTTCTGACTTTTCGAAGTTATGTGAGTTTTACTCATTTCAAATGTCACTGACTATAATGGTGAAGGAAAACATCGTGAGGCAACCTGCATGCCGAAAAGTTCGCAAAACACTCAAATATGAGTGAAGACTGCTAATCTGCATTTAGCCAGCGTGGTGGACTATGGCCTTAACCTTCTCAGTCTGAGAGAAGACTCGTGCCCAATAACGACAGTATGGGTTAAGATGATGATGATGATATTTGAGACACGTCTGATGATTCCTTCAATGAGCATGAAAATTAATCTTGTTTCTCCATTGCAACAATGTTGTATTCCTATCAAATACTTAAATGAAATCACTACTTGTCGGTCTATTCTTTTTAATGTTTTAGTTCGACAAGACTGTAAAGTGATCAATAGATATAATTGATAATAACACGTTTGTAATTAGTATCTCATTAGCAGTTACCGAGTCCCACAAACATAAATCTAAAACAATAACCGTATTTGTTCAACCATAATAACTCCTATGTACGGTCATTTAGGTATATTTTCCGTAATATTTTCCTGTATTATGCACAGAACTAGGAATCAAAGTGTAATAGTTTTATTGTTGTCGATTATATCTAACTCTTTGATTTTAATGCAAATAATGCTGAATTAATACTGCTGCACTGCACATAGTATAGTTGTATGCGCAAAAATAATTCTACGTAGATACTAATTATAAAATGGATTTATCTACTTCTTTGCAACCAATAACGTAACTAATACTAGGTAGCCACTAATACACCTGAGTCCCAAAATAAATTAGCAGAATCAGGGCCCAGGTCAATCTAATTGAAGGGTATTTAATAAACAAGTGGATAAATAATATATATCTACTAGCTTTAACTAAAATAATACACCTACTATCGATATAATTATTTTTATAGCCACGGCATAAATTGCACATACTAGGTACCCGCATCTCGCACCCAGTGACGTAAGCTTATGAACCCGTTTCGAGATAAACCACATTCACATCAGATAATATCACAGATTCACATCAGATATCCTCATGATGTAAGAGCTCAAAGTCTGCTTCGTAATTAAAATGATTTACTTAGTTATTCTATGAATAAATAAATAAATAAATAAATTAATTAATAATTGATATTCACTGAATATTAATTTTAATCTTTTCAGGTTATTTTGGCCTTTACGACCCCCTGGTCGCCAAACATTGGATTGGATTAGTAGATAATCTTGTCCAATTCAACAAGGACTCACCAGGTATATGGCCAAATCACAGAGTTCCCATGCTGACAAAATGTTTTATGTTCCTCATTCAGTGCCTAACTGCCAAACATCTGCCAGATCAGTAAACTGTAAAGTCCTGCTAGCTGTCAATTAAAAGATCTTTGTATCACTGTAACGAGAATCTTGTGCCTAAGTGCATAAGTAACTTTTTCGTCTGCAAGTAAAGTCCATTTTACAGGTTCAATGTCGATTCCTAGGATTAGTTACACCTGAGACCAATCTTTACGAATGTTGCTTTAAATATGGTTATAAATGATTAATTTTAATCTCATGTATGTATCTACCTACACCGGACGTAACTTAGTATCTAAGTCATCATGAATATATTGTGAAAAATTAGACTCACGTCGATTTTTTTTATATTAAAATATACTTTAGCGAATATTTGTAGGTACATACCTATACCTAACGGAGGGCTGCAAAATTTGTCACTAAGTATTGAAGAGTCCAGTGCAAAAAGTAAATATTTTCTAGGTGTAGGTCATGGTGTAGGTACGGTCGGCCAAAGAATTGGTTTACCACCCTAAGGTTGAATGCCGTTTGCAGATTCATAGGTGATAAAGGTTAGTTTCGCTTGCAGATCAATCTGACAACTTTTCTTGCCATCTTTATCCGATTATATAAATACGTGACATTTGTTTTGCAACAATTTCGGTATCTATTCATTTTTAGGGTTCCGTAGCCAAATGGCAAAAAGCCACCTTTTCTCCGAATCTAAGAACTTGTTGAAACTTGGTAAGTAGGTATGTGAATTTTGTAAACCGCTTTAAGATTTTCACACAAAAATAAAAAAAATAAACTTTGGGGGTTCCCCAGAACTGAAACTCAAACTTTTAAAGTAAGAGAATAATAAAACTAAAAAAAATATATGATGTGCATTACCATGTAAACTTCCACTGAAAATTGGTTTGAATGAGGTTTTTTATACGTCATAAATCGTAAATCGCAATTTACCTTTTATTCAATCTACTCAAGTTTTTTATATCATGTTTTTTACTGCTACGGAACCCTTTATGGGCGAGTCCGACACGCACTTAGCCAATTTTTATTATATTACTTGCATTTATTTGACTAAATGTTAATTGTCAATTTTCTTTTTAAAAAGAATTATTTTGTCAATTGAAATAGTTTTTATCCTTTTGTTCAGAATATTTAAATCTTCTTTACACAAATCACTACATTATCCGTTTCTAATAAAGATTAAAATGTCTTGCACCTATAGGTATGTTACGTATTCTGAACAATTAGGTCTACGTCATTATCATGCGTCTCTTTCAGTTATATTTACTATGATCTTTGATGTAATTTTTGATGACTAGGAAACTGAATGAAAACTGGTACACCACTTTCTTGGCCCACTGTACATAATATTCTAATTAAAATTGAAGAGTCTGTTTGTGATTTCAAAATAACAGTGTTTTATCATAGGCATTTTGTTCATAGGCATGTACAATTGTACCTACATGATAATAAAACACAAATAAACGATTTCGAAATATATGTATGTCTGTCTGTTTGTCCGGGCTTATCTCCGGAACTGCTGAACGGAATTTTATGGGACTTTAACTGGGAGATACATTAGGTTGTGGAGCAACATAAAGGCTACTTTTTATCGCGGAATTCTCGGGGATCAGGATTCACGTGGGAAACACTCCTATGCGCGATGAAAGTCGCGGGCTCAGCTCAGCTGTAATAAATTGGCAATAAAGTATTCTTTAGGTACACCATAAACGCGTGCATACGTAAGTGTATACGTAGGTTACTCTGCAAACCATTAATTAGTTACAGTTTTATAATACTTATATCGTATAAAGTCGATATAATATAAACATTAAAAACAGAAGACATCTTTGTCCCACTTTGATGTCAGACAATCTGTCAGTCAGACTCGGCGTGTGTTCCAGACATTTCTATTGTTTTAATATTATTTATTATAATCAAATCGTAAAAAAGATATATCATGTTTCTTATTACGAGAATAACAAAATCAAAATCTTATTAATCTTAGATACCCAAAATAATTTTACTCGCTTTTGGTAAAATTTAATTATATACTTAGTTGTGATATAGGGGCTACAGACTCACGCCTAGAACCCCTGAGAACACCCGAGAAGCGTGAATGTGATCGCTTTCTCGAAGTCTCGTTCTCGCGCTTGCTTGTTCTCCGATCGGTGTCGGTATTTTTGCCCGCTTTAAAGGGTTTCTCGGGCGAGAAAAGAGAAGAGAGTATCACATTCTTGTTCGGTCTCAGTGCGACCATTGTGTTTTTGTATTAGGTACCCACATTTCTAGTTAAAATAATCTACTGTCTGTGGTCGCCAAGCTATTACTTTAGTATTTATATTAATTTCTTTCTAATTTTAGTATTCACAAGATGATAGTATGCTAATGCACACTAAACCAAATCCGCTGCACTGTCATCCATTCCGGATAACGATCGAGAATGCGAATGAGAAGGTCGTATGAGTGTAGATGCCTTCTCGGTTCTCGCGCAATTTCTCGGCAAGTTTTCTCGACGAGAGTTCTCGCGTGAGTCTGTAGCCGCCTTTAGCTTACCTATTTATAGAATTACCTATTAGTGAACGACCTCCATTCGTTTCGAGAAACTTAAACCAAGGTAAAGATTAATATTAAAAGCACCACTTTACATTAAAAATGAAAAAGAAACAACGAACGTACCGAAAGGTATTATTTTACCTAAATTATGGTGAGCGTCAGAATGGCCGGTGAACAATCGTTCAAATAACAATATTGGGTTATACAGGGTGTCCCGTAAGTTGTACGACAAACTGAAATGGAAGATAGCTTGGAGAGAGACCTACCAGATGCCAAAAAATCGTTTGAGTAAAAGTCTCACCGTTTTCGAGATTTTGACCTTTGTTTGATTTTTTTGCCCTACTTTTACTTGCTGACTACACAAATGAGCACGTATTTTAATAATTTTTTTTTCACGTACTCCCAGATAGTTGGTCTATAATCCCAAGCTATGATTGAGTTAAAATTATTACGTGATTCCTAGAAAATCGAGTCTATTTAGGACTTTTTATGTTTTAAATTTTCTTTGATTCAACTTTAACGGTGGCTGGTGGAAAAAAATACCTAGTCAACTAATACTTAGTGCCGATAATTTTAAAAACTTGCTTGATAAATGGAGATTTTAAAACCGTAAAACTCTTAAAATATGGTATAATTTTTTGGGGTAACTCAGTAAATGTACAGACAACGTTCATATTACAAAAACGCTGTTTACGAATTATCAGATCTTTAAGTTGCGTCATGGTGAAACTTTAAGAAATATATTCAAAGAAAACAATTTCCTTACGCTTTCAGGTATTTATATACTGGAACTTTGCCTCTTTGTAAAAGCCAATATGGAATACTTTACTCAAAAATCGTCCGGACGAGAACGTGTAAGACCGCAATATAAATATAACCTGACACTTCCTAACATAAACAATGTAACGTATCAGAAAAGTGCCTATGTATCAGCTATTCGTGTTTTTAACAGATTGCCGAATGATATAAAATGTCTAAATGGTGTAAAATTTAAAAATGAACTTAAAAAATGGCTTATTAATAATGTTTTCTACAACCTTAATGAATTCTTTGACAAACTATAACATAAAGATTAATTTAAATTGTATATTTCTGACATTGTTTTATATAGATTAGCCTGACTATTGTATAATTTGGATTGGATGTTCTTTAATTAGTATCTAATATTTTGACATATTATTAATTCTTTCTATATTTTTTATTTTTTGACATTATAAGTAACTAATAACATATTGACAATTCATATAATTTGCACGCCAGTAATGGCAAGTACATTGTACCTACTCTGTAGACACACTGTCATCTGTGTACCTGTTTGATAATGTGTATAGCAATGAAATAAATGATTATGATTATGATTATGAAACACTAACTACTTTAAGAGGAAGCAAACGATTTTTTGGCATCTGGTAGGTCTCTCTCCAAGCTATCTTCCAATTGAGTTTGTCGTACAACTTACGGGACACCCTGTATAATAAAGTAATATAAGAATTGATTAAACGACATTATGGGGAAATAAGATTTCAGTCTAAAGAGCTCTCCTTCAGGTAGGTTCAGTAGGTCCTTCAGGTAGTCGGCCTTTGTTCTCCCTTATCTATCAGATCCGGCTCGATGTCGACCATATGTTTTTGTAATACGGTTCACTTTCGCTAGGCTCTTTAGGAAATAAGTAATAAATACGTCTTCACTATACGATGCTTTATTTGTGACTGACTCATGCAATATTGATACAAACATAACGCCCACCGAAGGGGACGTTAAGAACCCTTTAAAATATATCTCACAATTAATTACAATATAATATGAATTAATTTAAATTTGGTATTATATAAATTAACAATTTTATCGCGAACAATAAAATGTAATTCATCATGTAAAAGAAATCATTATATCAAACCCGAATAACAAATATAAATGAAACGAATCAATCAATCTTTAACAAACATAATCAACTAGACGATTAGTAAATCATTCATCATAACTATCAGCGGGTATTGAGCACAATTTAGAAATGGTTCGTCTTACGACATTGCTTCCACTTTTAACGCTGTAGACCCTAGTAAGTCCATCTGGCCCAGGATGTTTGTCAACTATTCGTCCCAAATGCCATTTTCCTGGTGGTAGGCCTTCAGTTTTTATGAGGACTACTTGGCCTATATCGAACTCCTCCCTTGGTGTTAACCAACAACAGATGAATGAAGTGAAACTTCTGTCTTAACTTCTGGTAAAGATACTTGAGGTATTTGTGGTGAGGGCCAGAATTCTTTGCCTTTTAGTAAAAATGAAGGACCAGTCCACCACATGTCCAAAGATTTCATGGAGTTGATGTCTACACCACGTGATATTAAATCTGCGGGATTATCACTACTTGGTACGTGTCGCCAGGTGGCTGAGCTGGTTGTACCTATCACCTTTTCATAAAGGCGACTTCCTACCAAACACGAGCACAATTCCAGGCGAGGGATACTTAGGGATCGAATCGGTGCGACACGGCTCTTGGCGACAAGTAGGCGAACCTGTACCTCTTGTTCGGAAACACTGCGCACGTATACACAGGCACCGTAAGCTTGCTCTGAATGCATCGTTCGTTCTCGAAAAGGAGATGACCAGTTTTAGGCCAAGACTTGACACGTGTCAATTAGGTACCAAAAAAATTGTCTTGTTTCCTTGATTAACTTAAATATATATTAGCTTTTTTGGCAATGGCCAAATGGAGATATTAATTTTTTTTAAGTATTTATCGCTATCTCCGTAAATGTCTGACATATTAATATATTAGTATTTTTTTCGTATTTAACAATCTTCGTAAACGCTTACCATAGTTCGCGAATAGAGCACGCCCGTAGAGATGGGAACACTTAACGTTCCTTTATGTTAACTATCGATTAAATAATCGATTGATGAACGTCATTCTCACGGTAATACGTCTTAATTAAAATAATAATTATGATTAAATGTATTATCATGTTGTTCCTATTATACAATTATATGATTGTTATTTTTAATAAGATAGTTTGATGTGTAAAATAAATAAAAATCGATACTGATTGCTTCAATGAATCGATTAACAAAGATCGTCTATTCTGTCAATGTCAATACGTCATATACGTCAAAATGTCATATTCCTGTATAACCTTTAACAGGTTTGCTTTGGAATTTTTGCAAGGAAGACAGACTTTGAGACATCAATCTGTGCGTAAATTAAATTGTGGAATAGCGATCAATCGTTGCAATGCTACTCACAGAGTACTTTTGTATATACTGATGCTACTGGAAGTAGGACATTAGACGTTGACGTGATACTTGCTTGCCATTGTACGGCCGGGAATGGATCGCGCCTCAAATTGTAAGTACTTACTGCTTAGTTATACTATTATCTCTACACTATTACTATTCTTATTCAGAAAGTGTTTTCACTAATAGCTTCCCATTGCAATAATTTAAAAACATATTTTGTACAGTTTATGTATAGTTGTACAGTTTAGGTACAAATGTTTCATACAAACCTATGTAATCTATTTCATACCCCTGGCCATTTATTAGCATTATCTATATTAATAGAACCAAATATTGTTTCAGGTACATTCTAATGATTTTTTGTGCCAAGCTTCTTGGAATGTCGCACCAATGGGGCATCATTGAATCTGCCTGCATTCTCTGTGGACACTCTCTTCTAAGAAGAATATGATTTCATCAATTATGCACTTCTACAAGAATGCAGACGTTATAAAAGAATTGATTTTACCAAGAACGGTTTTTAGTTTTAAAGCATTTATAGTTTATATTCATTGATAATAATTTATTGATGAGTGTAGCGAAGTTACTAAATCACAAATGAGATGTTGAATTCTATCATCTAACTCTGATTTGGTATATATATAAATAATATTTATTTTGTCCTGGGTGTTAGTGATATTTAATTTGTAATGTCCATGCCACCCGCAACACAGAGATACTACTGTGAGGGTATGAGTGTGTTTGTGTTAATTAATAAACAAGCATGTTTAAAAAAATATATTTTAATAAGAAGCATTTTCACACTTGTTATTTATTTTTATGTTGGTGCTTCAAGTGTTTACTCTTATTTGTCACTCTTGTTGGCAACACTAAAACAGCGACCAGATACTTGACCGATCATTTATATATTATACTCATCTCACTTGGTACACACCAATTGAAACAGGCTCGGTCATATTTTGGGGACTATATAAGAGCAAATGGCAGATATCTGATATAAGTGTACAGAGAGGTCGACAGCTCTCTATTACAAGAGCTGTCAATATCATACACCACATGGTTGTTAAGAGGCCGAATACAGTCTAGGCACATAAGTGCAAAAACATATTTTGTATATGTTTTAATCGATGGTACAAAAAGTGGAAGAGATGCTATTGTTCAATATTATTGCAACTGCGTGGTAGGAAAAAGGACTGTTGGTTGCTGTGCTCATACTATGAGCATTATAATTACGGTACCTTGGTTGGGCAAGGTACCAAGAGAATATAGTGCCTCCTGCAAAGTCTCTAGACTGTACATATATTAATAAACTATGATGATGATACTGATTAAATGCATTAAAAAAACTGGTTTTTTATTTGAATTCTCCGATAGGTCATAAAATTAGTTCATGTTTATAATAGTAATAGCAGCGTCAACTTAACTACCTTTTACTACTATTCTAGCTACAAATGCGTGAACTCGCTATGTGTGCAATAGGTTTATGTATCTAATCCATTGCAATAAATTAATAGACACCTAATGATATTAAGTGTTATGCACGTAGTAAGTACGGGTGTAAATACCCGTTCGTAAAAAGTATATTATACTAAAATTATGTACAATGAAGATAATAATTATCCAAGTGGACTTAGTACCATAATTATTTAATGATATTTTCTTCATTAAACACGTAACCAGTGACACTCCAAGTACCTAGTTTGCGACAAGTATAACCTAAAAATCTCGAAGTTTATCATAAGATTACTTTTAATGGCCATTGCAGATTGTTGTGAAAATTGGGCAACATAAAATTAATATTATGTTGTAATTTATGGCAAATTTTCAGTTCTGTAACGTCGGGCCTGAGTTTGTATGGGAATTGGGTTTGTCCTTTGTCCCCTGTTAGATGTTTGTTGAAAGACTAGCTTTCAACGGCTGGGGGTATGTTTAGAATTAAGTAAGGTGTACTCGATAGGTGCAATTGCAACTGCACTGTGTCAGGCGCTGCGTCGCTTGGATTGACCGTGATCCATTTTATTTTACTTGCACACCGTCATTCAATAAACGAACAACTGCTGCATCAATCAGACATTCTGAATTTTATTTCTTCAACCTGAGTATTCCGAGGTGCCCCAACACATATGTATGGGGTTATACAGTGGAATTGAGAACATCCTCCCTTTTTTTGAAGGCGGTTAAAAATGGCTGTACTTCCATAATAAGTTCTAAAAAGGAGGTATATACTTAGCTTATAGTAGATAATTATGTAGTACGTGTACAGAAATAGACGAGACTCGAAGTTCAAATTTCCCTGCACGTGAATTGCCCTCGGCGCAGTCGGCGCTGGTATCTCAAGGGTTTGGAGGGCGGCCCCTCGTCCCCCGCGCCCCCCGCGGCCCCCACGCCCCCCGTGCCCACCGCTGACACCGTGATGTGGTAGGGCACGTCGGGTTCGATGTCCAGCTCCACGTGGTCAGCAGTTGCGCCTTCCACTGCAATCTCTGTTAGGTTCTGTAGGGTTGAAAGGTCTCGCAGCTGGAAAGTTGATGACACAATAATTATAGGCGGTACGACCGGGTAGCTAGGGCAGCTTGAACTCCGGTTTTTGATCCGGGTCTACAGGTTTCAAATATGTGTAAGTCGTTAGTCGTCTGTTAGGTTATAGAAATCCGTAAAAAAGTGACTTACCCTGGGCATGACATGCTTCAGACGCACTTGCTCGCCGTCGACTATTTTATACTTTGGCTTTTTGTCGCACCCTACTTGCCACAGCTTGATCTGAAATTTATAAGTTCTAGTTATAAAAAAAATACATAAGTCGCAACATTTAAGAGGGGCCTTTTGCTGAGTAGGTAGCCCATAGGTAGGTAATTTAGGTACTTACTTGAGGGGCAAGGTAAAAAATTTAAAATTTTAACAAATGTCCTCCTTTTTTAAGCCGGTTAACAAAAGCATAGGCAGGTGTGTACTTAACATTAACTACATGATTATAGTACATTATGATACAAGTGCGCGAAGTTGATCATTACAGTCGAGGCGGTATTGCACAGCCCGAGCCGCAAGGCGAGGGCTGTAATAGAGCCAAGACGATTAAAAGAAGATTATAAACGAACAAACGTTTGCACAAAATGGCGCGGAGGTTTATTTTTTTGCGCGCCGTATCTTTGGTTGAATAACTATGCGCGCGCAGGCGCGCAGGTTAAGTCCAGAGGCAAAGAACACCGCCATTCAGCCACAATATATTAAACTAAATAATTATGTATTTCTAATAGGAATTTACGGTAATTAATGATTTAAAATATTGTATTTTTTAAATGCTTTAATAGATAATTAGATGAAGTATAATCTTATCTTATCAGATTTTGACTACAACAAGTTTATTTATTTACAAAATATATACAAAATAATAAATCTTTTGGTAACAACCTCTTTACGGATATTAAAAAAAAGTGGAATAAGAAAAACACTAGTGCGGCAATGAAAAGTAAAACGCACTAGTGTGTAATAAACCGCATTCCGGGCGTAAGACTAAAGAAAAAATAGCAACTTTACGAGCAAGTGTGTTGAAAAAATATAAATCTGATGTAACCAACCTTATATCCCCATAGTGATGGTGTGTCACTGTTTTCATCCAGGGACCAATGAAGCAGAGGTCCGTCAGGGTTGTCGTATGGATCAGATATCCCATAAATAGAAGGTTTTGGTAGGTTGATTTTTTTGTCTGAAGTGGTGTTCTCTGAGGAACCCTGGCTCACAGCTATGGAGGCCAGGAGACAAAGAAGCAAGAAGTACATTCTGAAAATAAAATCCTTAGTAGGACACACTACAACGTTTACTTTTACACCTACTTTTAAACAGCTATCAGGGAATTTGACTTATTGCTTAATTTTAAAAGTTTTAATGTATAAGTAAATAGCATTATACAAATTGTTGTCAAATAAGGACATGACATAAAATTGGGTAAAATCAAACTGTATACGAGATTTTAATGAAAAACTAGACTTACAAATAGATTAAACAGGCATACTTACTTACTCGTAGTACCTATATTGTGAATGTGAATGTAGGTACCTATATTGTGAAAAACGCATAGGTGACTTAACTTACTCCACAGAGATCCCCAGTAGCGATTCCTTCCTTGGATAAAAGTAGATTTATAAAAAATTAAATAACTTACCTGCTCATTTCTATTTTTTTCAACGCACTTAAAACGTCGTTAAAACGCAATCACCAAAAATGTTGTGACTTATGATACTAAGAATGCTAAAATATAAAATTGCACTCCGTGTTAAAGTTTATCTGAAAAGGTCAGTGTCGTCCCAAGATATCAACTGGATAAAATTTACATGTGTATTGGACATGTAGGTAGTAGGTGTACCTACCTACTGCTAAACATTTTGATGTTGAAACTTAAAATAATCGATATAGCCAATAGGTAGGTACTGGTCTTGTCGCGCAATATCTCAATCAGAAAACGTGTTATAATTTTTGTTCCTTGAAAAAAACCTTAGAAAATACTAATATATACCATATTAGTCCATGCTAATTATACTGGAACTAACCAGCTCCCCTTTCCTGATGCGATTATTTCCATAATTGTACAATCTCACAGCGCAATTGACGAGCGCTGATCAAGAGTTTCATTTCGGGCCGGGAGAGACAAAAGTGCAAATAGGAAGGTTTTTTACCAGCTAGCGAAACAATGAATTAGTATCGATTTCATAAACTTAATTTAAAAAATGACACCTTGGTTTCAATTTTTCATCGTGAAAAGGACTAGGTTTATGCGTAGGTCCGGAAAAAACTCTACTTACCTACCTTTATGAGAACGATGATTAGATCATTGAAATTAATTGCACAATGTAGGTACCCACAAGTACCCACGTAGCTAGCTATTTACGTGTCTGGGCATGGGGAACTAGTATGCCCATGAGGCCAGTAGCTAGCTATTATCACGTTGATATGACTATGATAATGTGTACGAGTTCAAGCACGACAATATTGTTCCAGGCGCCGTTCCCGCCAAGCCAGCACGGCGGCGTGTCCAACGTGCTGGCGGCCAGCGAGGCGCGCCACCCCGGCTGGCAGTGGCTGTGGCCGCTGCAGGGGAAATAGCACACCACCACTCCTTAGTGTTAAGGCTGAGCATGGACTACTTACTAGATAGGTATCGTGGAGCGCTAATGTTTTAGCATATTATATCGAGTCGATCGACCCGGCAACGGACCACCTAAGCCGTAATTACCAAGACATAAAGATCATAATTGAATACTTTCGTTTTAGTTGGTCCGTTGCTGGGTCGTTGTAATGTGCGCTGTCCTTTTTAGTGAAGTTTAATAAGCCCATCAAATACTCCCATACATACGGATAGACCGGGTTACATTTTAAGAGATTTACTATTAGTTATACTTATTATTTGAAGTTATATTTTCATACTTATTTACACCATGTCAAAAAAACAAGTCATTGGTGGGGTGATACATAGGTAATTTGAATACAATATAGCTGAAAATAAAGATAAAATAGGACCCAAACAATTCAAACCCTCAAAACTCAGAAGAGCATGTCCATTGAGACACTATGTACCTACTAAAGTGAGCACGTCCTACATCGTAAGAACTAATCAGAAAATATTTTTGCAGAAATATTTTGATGAAGCCTATACCTACTGCCTACATTAGCGTTCCCATTGGTTAAGTACCTACATTGTACAGTTAAAGTTACTGCCAAACATTGAGTTACCGTTGTTAGTTACCAGATAAGTACGCTGACGGCTGACATAATGTTATTGTAAGTAAATCATTATCTTTTGTGTATGAAACAGAATGTAAACTAGTATGACCTATCCTGCCTTCTTTAAATATAGATTGTTGCATATTGTATGATTTACTCTGTAAATTTAAAGCTAATAAAATTAATACTTGTGTAAAAACAACAAGTAAGAATTTATTCAAATAAAATATCACGTTAAATAATAACTTTAAAAATAACCTACCTAATAAACAATTGTATATGTATGTATATTATATAGTTACTCCTTTAAACAGTGTAAGATTATTTATGTATTTACATAATTATTTAAAATAAAGAGAAGTTAAATTTTTATAATCTAGCGGGTTAATTAACGTTATCTAGTAAAGCAAATCTAAAATTGCGTCCAAATGGACATTATAACGGCTCCAAATTTGATAAATTGCTCTTAGATTACAAGCAACATATTTTTTGCAGCATTGTAAATTGTTGGCTGAACCTAACTGACTTAGAGTAGGTAAAGCATAGGTATTAAATAGGATTTTTGAGGCAACTCGTAGTTTTTTTTATACAGTTCAGTTTGCAGGCCTTATTTTATGTAGGTTACTAAGGAAACTATATAATTAAGTACTTAGAAAAATGGCACAATCAAAGACGTAGAAAAGTACATCCTTACATGTATTATTATAAAAAGAAGTCCTTTTAAGAAGTAATTTTATGTAAATTAGTAGAAATTCGGCGATATATGTGGATGAGGTTTCGCCAACTGGGAGCTTTCCACGCGAACGCCGCGTAAACTAGCACAAATATAGTTGATTGAGTAATGTACTAGCGAATTCAAGATCTATAAAAATGCTACAAAAAGTCCGCGATAGCATGTCTCTCTTACGGTTGACTCACAAGAACCACTTTTATGTTAAAAATTTGTATTTAAACATCATGTTATTATCAAAGATATTTTCTATACTTGTTCAGTATTAATCCTTATCCAAATGAATATGTTAGTTAGCTTAGGCATTTAATGCAGATCAAAGTTGCCTTTTACAGTATATCAATTACCTAGATGGGTAGTTTTTGAGATATTGTCGCTAGAAGTAATTAGCAGCGCGGGCGAAGCTGCGGGCGGGCATGTTATGTTGCAGAACGACGTCTGCCGGGTCAGCTAGTGACGTATAAGTATCATCTGCCGCACTCACTCAAGAAAAGGACCTTCAATAAAAGAAAGCAACATACAATAATGTCATGAAAAAGAGCCAGAATAAAACTAGTATGTATCTTCGTTGTTAGGATTATGTTGACTCCATAATGCTCTGTAAAGTATATCAATTTGAACTTTGCCAATTTGGTGGATACAGGCTATAGATACCCCTCACATCGTGTGCTTCCTTTTTGATTCCTTTATTCGCTATTTTAGGATATTTTACAGCACTGGCCAAGTTCGGGTAATTAATAAACCTTCGAAGCACGCTTCTCCATCCGAAAATAAAATTCATCCAATCCATTCAAAAGATAAAATATTGCGAATTGCGACCGTTTTTTGCACAAGGTTTAATACCTACACCTACATTATTTTTAAAGGGCATTATTGTATGTTTTCTTACTCTAACTTTGGATTAGAACAACTACCTGAAGTTCAGGTTTTAAAAGCCATGGACAAACATTTTTATTTTTGCTGTTCATAAGTCGTATAAATGTAAAAGTAAGTTGTTACGTTGCCTCTAAGTTGTTACGTTTTATTTTCATTACATTATCCATGTTGTAAAAAAATACCTACCTAGCTCCTACCTAATTTCCGTATAGATAAAATTCCGAGTAAAGCGATTATTTGCTCTAGTCTTTTGTAAATCAACCCTTTGATATATCAAGTTAAAGGGGCTTAAGAAGTCGCTTCATCGAATATTTTTATAAGAATTAAATGTTTTTTCAAAAGATTCTTGCATATTTTAGCTTTTTTTCATTAATATTAAAAATAAATTTCTCTCTCTTGTTCTCTTTTTTGTCTCGTGTCGTTTTCTATTTTCATTATGTTTTGGCCGAAAAGACACCTTGCCGTCAGGCGCGCGGCTTGTCTGCTCGTTTTCGGCTAACACCATAAATAGAAATAACACTAACGAACAAAACACCGACTTATACATTCACAAGTAGGATAGTAAGACATTACCAACAATGGCGCTTTTTTGAGCCCTATAGAATAGAGGACTTTCCACAGACAGGAGTTAAAGCACTAATTTTTAAAACCTAGATTTGGAATTTTTTTCTGAATGTAATTGGAATTTTGCATAACTCTAATTACTTTTAACCGTGACCAACCATAAATAACCGCTAATGCCATTTTCCTGAGAGTTATCATGTTTCAGAGAACACGGTCCCGGTTGTTACAATGGTGTCGGATGCCTGGGGTGGTATAAAAAAATTAGGTTTAGGTTGGTTACTAACCCCTCCTCCAATCCACATTGATTGATTGGACCTCAGCTATAAGAAGAGACCCATATATGTTAATTAGCGGACCATTAATGTGTTAAAACAAAGCGATAAAATTAGCAACGTGTATATTCATGCTGCATTTACTAGTAGCTGATAGTTAAATTATTGAAGTCATTCGTCCTTGTATGATAATAATATGTGTGCAATTTTAGATTGCAAGTGGCTAGGTAAATACATGTAGGTATTTAAGTATCAGTTATTTATAGTAGTGTGAATGTTGGTGACCTTAATTCAATTCCTGCTAGGTATTATTTATTTCAGTGAAGAACACATCCTGACAAACTTGTATATTATCTGTTAATAGTAACTATTCAACTTCTTCGATGACATCGCTCATGTTTTTTAACTAATTTCCGTTCACGTTCGATATGGAATTCGTTTCAATGGCTTCCCATACGAATGCCAGCTTTCTGCCCCAGTGACTAAGGGACATTAAAGATTGACAGCAAGAATTTAAAATGCCGTAAGTAAATTTTCCTTACAACCTAAAATGAACTTTAAACACAGGAAGTAATAAAATTTGCTTTACGTGGAGTACAATTCCATATTCTGGGCGAGTCAGATGAGGCCCATTCATCATTAACCTTGATAATAAATAATGTATGATTAAGTAATTGTTATTTTATGAGTTTAATTCCAGCTACTATAGTTTCAGATGCGCATTTTGGCTTAGTCGTATTTGGACCTTTTCGCAAAATGCCCTATTCTTAAAAGGACCTATTCGCAAAATGCCTTACCTACTTTTTTAGTTAGTTCTAAAAAACACAATGAAGTAGACATAAGTATATAGATAGTGTTGTTTTCGTTTAATGATTTCATTCGTCAATTTCATTTGTTTCGTAGAAATCGTTCGTTTCGTTCATTTATTAATTCATTTCGTCCGTTCCCATTACAGGCGCACACGCACACATGCGCACACGCACAAACAAACAAACACACACACACACACACATACACACACACACAGGCACAGACACACAAATACACACAGGCACAAATTGGACTACTAGTTTTGAAGATGAATGGCAACCTTGAAGTGCACACAGCTCCTGTCACCCCAATCGCATATATACAGTGTCCATTCCGTCGCTGGTAAATAATTTTGTAAATATGAAATAATTTATAAAACATATAATTATTATTATTATGATATTATCTCATAATTTTTATTAAAACATACACACACAACACAGATAAACAAACACATACACACACATACATACATACATACATACAATCATATAAACATACAGGTGAAGCGTATGCACATAATATTAAAGCGAGTTAAAAATGAGTCCATTTGCGAATAGGTCCAAATAAGAATAAGGTATTTTGAGAATAAGGCATTTTAAGAATAGGGCCTTCTGCGAATAACAGTAACAAAGCATACGTTTAAGTACTTATATGTAAATGGTCGAAAATGAGCAAACGAGGCTGTAGACATTTAGGGCCTGTTTCACCACTTCCTGATAAAATCCCTAATAGCTTATCAGAAACTTATTTGCCATATGAACTACAGAATTTCCCTGTTTTCTCAATGATTTTCAGAATTATATGGGATCCTGCAAATACTAAGATCCTGCAGGATTTAGACATCTCAGTCACGCAAATACCTGGATTAAAAATTTTGTTGCGGGATTGCATTCCCTACCCGAGATACACGAGGCTAGATTTTCAGCCTGGAGCAAGTTAGTGTTAGTAAGCTAGCAAGTAATTCTGGCTTCGTATATATCTACAGGACTAGCTCCTATTTTAACCTAGTTAAACTTGTGAGAAAGCCAGTAAGTTTTAAGCCAGGACAATTTTGCTAGCTTGAAAAGCTGCCTTTGTAATATCAAAAACTTTGAACATATTTTAAGTTTCAGCCTGTCATGTGTCGCTAAACAGGGTGCACCGGTGGCAGTGGAAATTGTCTTGGCTTTGAGGTAAATGGGTTAAGGTGAAGGGAATCCCCTTTGAACCCTCTAAAGTGCAACTGCAATGATTTTAAGTGTTTACAGTCTGCTATCCATACCCAATAAACCTGTTTTAACTGACTGAAAGTAATTTATTCAACAAGATTTTATTTTATCATACTCAATGCAATTTACGTTTGCTAATAGGTACATAATAGGAACCCATGGGTTCAAGCGATTTTTTATTAATATTACCTTATTCGACTGAGCACGCAAATATAAATGCCTACGAGGGGCCCATAATCTTTAGGTGTCAAAGATGAAGTCCGGGAGAGTTGAACCGCTTTTTTTTAAAGTATCATATTTTTTAAATAAGGAGGCTTAGTGATTCAATTATAATAATAAACGATAGCTTATTTATTTAGGTTTACTTATGCGTATTTAGATTTTCCATATTATATTACTGAAATATGTTATACACATTTTAATAAAAAATGGGATATGATTCAACTCTCCCCACCCTATGGGACACTTGAACCGGGGTCTGGGGAGAGTTGAACACTGCTTTTTTAAGGTAGAAAATAAAAACATTTTACAGCTTAAATCACAGGTTAATTAACCAAAAGATTACAAAATGAAATGAAATTCTAACGAAACATAGTCACACACTTTTCTCATAAGGATAAATAAACAATACTTCGACATACTCTTAAGCATTCCGTAGGCATCATAATTATTAAACATTTTATTAATAAAATTAAATATTTAACGTTTCTCTAATCAAACTTCTTACTCTTTCTTGATATTTCTTACCATTTTGTTTCAATTATATACATATTCTTATCATTTAGTATCATTAATTAGCCTTAATTGGGACTATTTTCAGTCAGCTGGTAACCAAAAATTTGATCAATGTTATTCTTTAAGATGCACCGTCCTTTACCTCACGTATAGCATTTTCTAATTCTGTAAAGATATTTATTTTTCTTTTCGGTATTTTTTCGGATGGTTCGTATTGAAATTATATATTTCATTCAATTAGTCTGCAATAAAATATAAAATTACACATAAAAACAAACAAAATACAAATAAGACTTGTTGTATTAAGGTTCCCGAATTCTTTTTAAATTTCTTTAAATTAAAGTTTAAAATTTATATATCTGTAAAGTAAAACTCCAAATATCTTCATACAAATACTATACATGGGAGACATGAACCACTGAGCATATCTCCCGCACCCGTCATGGTGCAACTCTCCCGCATATACTACTTTGACATTAAATTCTACCCACAGAAAAAACAATCAACGTAATCGAAACAACACTTAGCACACGTCAAACTATAATATTCAGGCAATAAAATAGTAATATCACACAATACTTACCTCTATAAACACGGCCGCAATATCAAAACTACAAAAAAATTTAAAATTCACTCCGCCATAACAAAAACACCTTTTCGAATCTGACAGCCAAACAAACAGGCCATTGTTAAAAATGGCGCCGTGCTTGTCATTGGCCTCCCGCGCCCTATCAATGACCGTCTTGACGTTTCGTTAGCGCAAAATTTAAGTCGAGTTTTAAAAGGTGGTTCAACTCTCCCATCTGGGCAAGTCTCCCGGATTCCCCCTATTCAGGACGACGTAAAAATACGCAGTCGTGTGCGCTATAAGCTGGGTATCCATTTGCGCAGCCTCGTGGCGAGCTGCCTCATCCTGAGCGTGCCGCGGGCTGCGGAAAGTACATGCGTCTCCACTTGAGCACACATAATATCGTATCGAGCGGCAAGCCTCAACCCGAGCCACGATTTTCTCAATTCCTCATTAACCACCATGGTTGACGCACGTAAAGTCGCTGCAGCATTAGTAGTAATTAGTCACTACAAAAGGAAGCAACATAAGAAACGGAAACATCGATGGTGGATTAAGGAAATATATCGTCAGCGAAATGTTCATGCAAAACAATTGTTGTCAGATATGACCTTTGAAGGCGTAGAAGAAACTATTAAAAAATTTACCAGAATGAACTCTGAAACCTTTGAAGATCTATGCATCAAGCTTGAACCCATAATTGGGAAAAAAGATACATCGTTTCGCAAAGCAATCACAACAAAAGTCGGTGGTTTTCATATACATAACTTAATTAATTCGATACATTTCTGATTATCCATTTTGCCGCGTGCCGAGCACACGTACGTCCGTCTCCACTGAACGCACGCCTCACACTGAGGCGTCTTTGAGCATGGCCATTTACCGACACGATTTGGCTCGCTGCGCGGCCGCCTCGTTTGGTTCAAGTCGCGGCAAGCCTCGACTCGCGGCGCGGTCTCCATTAGATCTGCCTCGGGTTGAGGCAGCCGCTCGGCCTGAGGCTGCCTCAAATGGATACCCAGCTTAGAAGCGCTCAGGCGCTCACTGGAGTGTCAATTATATGAATAATGTATGGGATTAACTCCGTAGAGGTGAGGTGTTCTTATTTGTATTTTGCAGCCATTGCACGCCGTATAATTCAGCGTTGATTAGGAATACCTATAAACCTAAACTACCTCAAATGATAGAATATATTTAGCTTGATCTTAAACTATTGAACTTGAATAATTTATGTAGGTATGTAACGGTATCTTTCAGCGTAATTTTCACGAACTTCAGGAAGTTCGATAAAACTGAAAATTTGCACAAAGGACCACAGGCGTTGACAATGCAATATTATAATATGCAATTATTTCATTCTAAAGACCTAATTAGGATCAATAGAATAAAAAAACATGTTGCGTTAGTGCCTAAAACTTTGATCATCGCTGTGAGAGCTAGTGTATTCGTTAAGCGTTTTGGGTTATATTGTATTCATACCGTATTATAGACCCTAAAATTCATTATAATATACCTTTATCACATTTTTATGACCTCTAATTCAGGCTTAACTCAGCATGGAGAGGTCCATTGAATTCAATACAGACAGGTGCTTCCAAATGTAACTGCAGTAGGTACTTCCCCCTTAACGAACCTATGTTTAATCAACGACGCCCATTCACTCATACGTCTGACGCATGGATACAATAAACTTGGTAAATCTAAGTTTAATTACTGATCTTCGAATGTAAGACACCAACCAAGACTGATTCTTGACGTGGCATAGGATTTCGTACACAAAAGTAACTACATATTTAATTATTATATTGACCGCATGGGAGAAAATATTTTTAACAAGAAATCTATGAAGAGTCCTCACAAGGCCAATAGAAGCCAAAAATATTAGCATTAGCGTTTTGTAATCACGCATAAATTATTGAATGAAATTTGACGCGACTTTCACTCTGTTGTAAGTACCACTGCTAGGGGTCAAACTTAATAACTGGGGTACCTACGTTTCATCCATTACGCTGCTTAGAACCTGACATACAGATGTTAAAATTATATTACCTACTACGTTAACTTAAAAAGATAAACCTAAAATGTATTTCATATTCATTTCATATTATATTCAAATGTATTTTCTAATTTCTGTTCTCAGTCTAGGAGTGTATCCTAGTTTTGTATGTTGTCCATGGCGGTCACGACTACTAGGTACTATTTTATAATTATATTTAATAATTTATGGGAATCGAGCCTAAAATACTTTGATCTGCACTCAAGAATTGTAACAATGGGTTCAATGTTCACTTGCACGATAAAGAGATCTAAGAATATTTGTAGGATATTTCGAATTTTAACAAAATGTGAGATTTTACATAATATTGCGCTTCAAACATTATTCCGTATTCCGTGGCATTATGTGTGAGACGGACAAAAGATACGAATGACCCTTAGAAGCTTCTTTCTTTCATCAAATGTAGAATTCTAAAATTGTCTCACTACCTAACATACAAGTCAGATATGAGTTCGTTTATTAAAAACGTGATAATGTAGAGATTCATTCTGAACATAAAATGAATATTATTATGAAAATCGTATTTCATTTATTTTATTGATAGAAAAATAGAGTCGGAGTGAAACTATATTTTCCCTTTTAAAAATTGTAAAGTTAAATTTAGTAATGTCATTGCTAATCTTTTTTGATAGGAGTTTTTCATTATTCATTACATTTGATTGCTTATTCTTGGGAATAAAAATGTATGCAAACATAATAATTTACACAAAATTGATATGGACATTACTTATAAATACAACACACGAGAAGACGTTTATAATGTGTAAGAGATAAATATAAAGAGATTTAAATATGCCTCTAAATTTACTTAGAGTTGACCATAGATTTATTAAATGATCAGTAGGTACGTACAATATGCTTTAATTGTACGGAGTTAACAGTTGGAGAAAACGCCAAACATTTCATAATGTTTTTATTGTTATAATTGGGCTTGGGTGGCATTCCCATCCCACCGAGGGAGTCCACCTTGTCGTGGTAGCGGGGCTCAGTATCCATACTGAAAATAAGTGCCTTCGAACATATAGGGTATTGTAGGGGTAAGGGCGACAACGGCCACAGCTGCCAGTTAGCGGCGTGGTTGTCCTCGTATCCCTCTGATTGGCAGACGACATTGCGGAATGATCTTGGGGTAAAAACCCCGTGATGTAGAGAAAATCGCGTAAAGAATGGTTTTTTGGGGCCATAATTAAGTACTCCTTGTGATAGTGATGTAGGCGAAATAACCTACAAAGGGAGAAAACTCCTTTGAAAAATTACGGAGGAAGAAAACTTCGTTAAAAACACAGACTTATAAAAAAAAATAAGCAGACCTAACTTATGAGAGAATAAAGCGTGCCAGTTACAACTACATACAGTCTGTTTTTTTTCGCTACGGACTAAATTAACATAAGCTGTGTTGCTACTTTTTTGCAAATCATTCATGAACATTCACAAAACATTCATGGTCTACTTTTCATGGTCTATTGTTGTCTATGGTTCTCATACAAAAATTGAGCTTCTTGTAGCTTAACAAAATGGCGGGTATGCTTCAACCCCATTTTTTTCTATGTGTGCGTGAGTGTTGTAACAAGAAAAATAAAACGAGATAGACTTTGTACGTGTCATGGAATAGAAAGAGATGAAACTATTGCTTACATACGTCTTTGTAGCGGTGAAAAGGATGTTAGGTCTGGTTGTTTTATAAGTCTGTGATCTGCAATTAAATGGCACAATCTGAGGCACAAATCGGACGATGTGGTTGTGGGTGCAATTAAAAGGAATTTCATATCAAATGCGAACGCAGTGTCATCCGGATTAGTGAGCCTTTCATTGTTCGTCCAGCGCTTAATTGGCCAAAGTAGATGCCGCCAGCGTAAAGCAATAGGTAAATCCTTTGATACTCCCGGCTGGCACACGTATTTTTCTTTCTTCGTTCTTTCGACAAATTATTTTTTATTTTATTTTAACAAAAGTATAAATCTTTATCTCCTAGTCATAGGTATGTATTTTAACTGAAGTCTACTGCAATCAACCCTTGCATTTATTTATTTAGGTAGATACTCGTAATACATATAACGTAGGTTCAGTGCTCCCTCCCTGAGATATCCAATGATGTAATTATAGTAAAGTCTTTGATTATAATGTGATTGGAGATTAGAAACTGTAAACCTATTATATTTCTTTAGAATTCTACATACCTATGACCTACAGCACTTAATACTCTAGCCCACAGTTTCTCATAAACAAACATAGGTACATAGTTTGTTACGCTACGAAGAAACTCAAACAAGAAGGTCCACGCTCAATATTGCTTGCGCGATAAACCCAAAGACGGATTTCCTTAATACCCATGCTGTGATATAACATGAACGACGAACGTACAATATCCTATTTCTTAAGGGATCTCACTGTCGTAAAACCAGAAGCCGGAAGAATTTTAACCCCTCTCAAAAAGGGAAGAGGTTCTCAGTGCATCCGATTTTTACTAGAAGTTTTTTTTTGGCAAGGGGTATTTTTTATTTTCATAATATTTATATAATAATACGTAAGGCAAAAAATGTTGACCCCTTTTTACGAAAATCTTGCAGATGGAGGAGTATAAAATTTGGCACACTTATAGTTTATATGTAGGAGAAGTGTAGAACGCTAATGTTTTTCAAAAATAATGCTTATAAAGTACATTAAACCAATAAATAAAACATTTAATACACGAATGTTTGTTACTCTTTTCACACTACCATACACGACGTTCATAGACAATTTAATAACTATTTGACAGACATCTCCAACAATCCGCACAGGAGTAGCGTGGTGGAGTATGCTCTAGGCCTCCTCAACAATGAGGAGAAACCCGTGCTCAGTAGTGGGTAATTAATGGGTTGTAGCCAACTTTTTGACAGAATGAATGACAGCCGAATTGCGACCACACAGCAGGCAACTAGTAATTATAATTAGATACATATGAACACTGAACGTTCAATTGAACATCTGAAAAATCTATCTATTCCATTTTCGTTTGACATGTATTTTTTAATTAGTGACCAACAAACAGGCAGACTCGGGCTCAGGACCGGTTAGAGTGGCTCTAGTTAGGGGAGGCTTACGTCTAACAGTGGACCGCGAAAGGCTGATATGGATGATGATGGATGAATCAGACTGAAGCAGTAAAAGACAAAGAAACCACAGTGAAATGGGTTTTCGAATGAAAAATACCGCATTGAAATCGATGAATTACTTTAAGAGCTACGATACCACAAAAAAACACATATACATAGAGATACAGACACACAGACCCCCAGACCCACAGACTCACAGACACAGACAGACAAGGACTTATAAAACTCCTCTTTTTGCGTGGGGGGTTAAAAATAAACGTCATCTTTTAAATGAAACAAAACTTTCTTTATGCAACAAAACTTTCTAAACCGAAAGTATTCTATTTTCTATCTCGAACACTGTCTAAGAAGACAGTTATTGTTCAAGATGCGAGGGCAGACACGTGTTTTCTAAGTTTGAGTAGCCAAGTCATTGGATGCTGTCTCCCACGCACATTTCAGTTTTTCTCGTTTAGATTTTCTTTAGACAAAAAATGATTTATAAGATTGTGGCAAGGAAAAATGTTCAATTCAATTGAAAAAAAATCTTAACACGTTTTAAGGTTACAAGGTGAAATCGGAACTCATTCTTAAATGTTTGTCTGTCTGTCTGTCTTTCCGTATGTCTGCCCGTCTCACTTTCACATGGCTCTTTCTGTTGAACAGAAAGAAATAAGACACGTAATTTTTTTACAGACTATGGCTCTAGGCTTACACAATATTGAGTAGAGACTCGTGTTTGGTTGTGGGCTGTTAATTGTGTTAATCACGGAACATACATTGTTCCGTGGTCTTAATAGTGTGTTAAAGCCAAAGTACCTACTCTAGCTTCGCGCAACGCCACAAGCAAAGGCTAGAGCGTTGCTTATTGTAGTATACAAAATCTATGACTCATTTTGTGAGGTCACAATATAAGCTACGTGCTTGTAGCGCATAAGACGTAAAACTCCAGTCGAGGTATAATAGTTTCCGTTTCGTACCCTTACTGTATGTAGGTACCTACCTCTTATTTCTGAAGAACACTGAGGGATTTCATCCCGCTTTGTATCGCGCTGTATTATACAACATTCTTCTAAGTCTTTCTTTTGAAATATATTTAGCAGAGGTATCAAGGAATTTGATATAAATTCTTAGTGCATAACGCACGTTACAATTCTAGTAGCTGTAGTAGCTGATATAATTCAATTGGCCTTCAGCTCCGTTGTGCCAATTTGTCGTATTGAATACAAATATAAGACATGGAATATTACAAGATAGGTATATTTTCCTTTTCCGCATATCTAAAGAAGGTTTTGAGTTTTTAGTATAATGCAAAATAACACCAAATATCGGGATAGAACTGCAGTATACGATATTTTAGATCATGTCGTAAATCTCCACGTGAAGACGAAATTCCTACTAGTGATGTGAAGCCTTCTTCTTCTTTTTAGTCGTTGTCTTCATTGCTGAAGCTCGTGTCTATCTTGAAATGTTGGTATAATGATGTAAATGCATAATTCATTTAAATTCATTATAAGCGGAATCAAACAAGTGCAGTATTCCAACCTAGACGCTCCTATTTAACAGTCCAGCGTTTAATTCAATTGGGTATCACTGTATAAAATACTAAAGTTGTTCCATTTTAGTTTAAAATTTTCCATCATTTCTATTCCATTAGTTTTACTTCCGTTCATAATCCGGCTGTCTATAGGAGACATCCAAGTTAAATCTCATTGCTTTCGCCTGTAACAAATTACGCAGAAAATATTTCTCAAACTCAACTTCACAATTACTCAAAATTTCCCTCTCAATTTCCCAATTTTTCAAGACGTAAGCGTCTGAAGGAAGTCACGCTTATTGTGTTTAATTAATTTTTTATCGTGAATGTCGTAAAAAGAAAATTTTCTATTATCGAACAAATTGATTTCACTGTCTTAATAAAGGACCTCAGAATGAAAGACGCATTGTTTTGTTTAGGAGCCTTTTTCTGTAAGTAAAGATTACAAGCTTTGTTTAGATAATTGTCTATTGTGATGTTATTTTTGTGTAACTTAAATCCATAGTACATTATAATAAAACTGTAATTGATACTGTAGCTGTTAGCTATATTTGTATACCTATGAGAGTTATGATCGAAATTAACCATTTGAAAGGCATCTATTGCAGTCTTACGTCAATCCTAAGTGATCGGCAAAGTTACATACAAAAGCGAGCGCGGTCGATGAATGGATGGAAAACCGCTTATGAAAAAATCTTTTTGGATTCCGTTTTTCGGAAGGCACTTGAACCAGTTTTTTGTTGATAGATAGTAGTCCTTATGATATGCAGAAGCCTTCGGGTATCATGAAAGCTTCCGATACTTGGGTTGGCCTCTAACCCCTCCATCAATCCCCACTCGAGCAGCGTGATGGAGTATGCTCCTCTAGACCTCTTCAATTACAAAAGACCCGTAATGGTTTTTCTGAAATATCTTCCATATACCTACATAGACGTCGATCACTTATGTGTGTTAGACCCATATACTCCAAAGGGCAGGGCAGAGTATATTTAGTAGTAGGTAGGTCCGTTGACAGAGGCTTTGTTAGCTGAGTGAACAGTACCCAAATTTAAATGAAGTGGGCCATATTGTTTGTATTGGCTCAAATTGGCCAATATAAAATGATGAAGCGTAATTCTTTTAAGATTAATATCCCGGGAAAATCCATATCAGTTTCTGAATATCAGACCGGAATAAATCACGCATACTAATCTTAAATGCGGACATCAAAATTAATTAAAAATGTAATGACTATATGATAAACAATAAACATGTTTTTATGTGAATATGCGATTAGCGCGAGCCACGTGAAGTTAATATTGGCTCAATCTTTCAGGGGAATACAACAAATACAAATGTAATAACATAACATAAATCATTAGGTGGCTGATTCAAATAGGAGAGTGGTAGTCAGTCAACCATGTATTAGTCCTAATGATCAGGTGGCGATTTCCGTTGTAAACTTGTAACTTATAACACCCAGGGGATGAGAGTCACTATATTAGACCGCCTAAATATAGCTTTAATTTCTTAGACTCAATCAGTCTCTCAATTTTATTTATTGTCAGGGTTAATCCGTTGATAGTTCATTCTGTAGGTGGTAAGAGTTTAGAGTTCACCTGGGGAAGTACCACCGCCACGGTACCTACTTAGTACATTTCTACCATCATAATAATTGCTTTAACAGCTATTATGTTCCGGATAAAGTCGGTTACCCTTTTTAGAGGCGATCATCTCATTCCTCAAGACTTCTAAATATGATATTTTTAAAGTAATTTAATACTTTATAATGAGCTTGATGATTACAGCGATACAAACCGTCCTTGGGTTCCAATGTCACGTCGAATGCCCAAGGCAAGATAAACCCGTATGCGGGTTTGACCCCAACGGGATATTGTTCAAGATGTTCCCGAGCGAATGTGCTATGAAAGCCTATGGCATATGTTCTCACGTTGGTACGTACGTTGTTCATAGTTAAATTATTAAGTTGTGGAAGAAAAGGGGAGATCTCCCGCCAGGCGATGTCACTGCCTGGGGACCGCGGTCCGAATGTTAACTTCGGACCATTTGTATATACGTTAGATACTGTAGAATCTTCGTTAGCGCGATTGAGGATGCGTCTTCTGATTGGCCAGTTCAGAGTGACGCGTATGACGTAGTCTATTGTTTACTTTGCTCGGTGCATGTCGTGTAATGCTATGGTCAGCATATCATTGTGAGGCGCGAGCTCATGTTACTGCAGGAATGCGCGCCGCTACAAAGTAGTAACTTTCTTACAGTGAAATCAAAATACTCGTAAGTGTAACTGCGCTCACTCACATGCGCGCGAACATTTACCTATACCAAGTAATATCATGAAATTGTCAAAAACTTTGCATAATCATTTGCGAAGGTCCGTCCTACACTTAAGTATAATTTGCGTATTCGTGCGAATTTGAGTAAACTCCAAGCAAACCGTATGTTTGTGTTCGCCTATTAACTTCATCCGCTAGGTAGCGTCTATAAACTACATGTAAGATGTCGTGAGATTTGGTTTAGTAAGAACATCTGCAAATCCATATTTATATCGAAGAAAATCATAATAAAATATATTCTCGACCTTATCATTATATTCTTTAGACTACGAGGCGGTTCCAGTCAATTACTGCGTTAAGAATCACTTTGCTGCCACGCGCCGGGTATACGGGGAATCGTGTCCGGTATTTTGCCCTGAATACTACAAGCCTGTGTGTGGAGCATCTAAATACAGAGACTATATCTACCGCAGCTTTAATAATGCTTGTTACCTTGACATGATTAATTGTAGAGGAGACGACGATGATACTGGTAAGTTTAAAATACCTTGTCCATCTTCATGTTACTTACCTAATCCTTTCCGCAAATTAGAAGCTTAGTAATTTATGGGTTTTAAGATAAAATGGACAAACTAAAGTTAAGGTAAGTAGTTAGTATACGTGTTACCGTTAATTTGCGTAAATCAGATAGAGTCAGATTAACGAGGTATTCTGCAGATTATCTGGCTGAGTCAGTTAAAGTGGAAAAAAAATTGAGTTCCTACATTAACTAGTTAATCTGCAGACTAACGACCACGCATACGGTAAAGTTTACAAAATAGGTTCTTGTTTAAACGTCAATTGTTAAAAACGAGTAACATTGAACGGAAACATAAAAATTGAGTTGATTTTGGATATAAAACAATGAATACTCATTTCCATTACTACTCAGTCAAATTCTTCAAGGTGTAGGTAGGTCGAATCGGTTACAGAACCGAATTAGCCTACCCCTACTCCACGTAGTCTTGTATACCCTACCCCTAGAGTGTTTTTTAGAACCCGGAGGCGCGGAGGGAAGGCATTCCCCGCCCGCTGTAACAAAACGCAGACACCCGGGCGAGTCGGAGCGGCTGAGGCTGGTCGCCCAAGGCGACCAGCAAGCCGAAGCTGCGCAGGCGAGCGTGGGTGTCTGTGCTTTGTTACGCAAGGGCGAAGGGGCTGCACTTTCCGTAGCGCCGGAGACGTCACGGTTCGAAGTTATGCCCTATTTTCCGCGTTTTTACGATTCGACCAAATCTCGATCGATCGGCCAGATCGATCATTTCATGATGTGAGCAAATCTACGATGTGGCCACAACATCAACACAAATTGGTACTCAGGTAGCCAGTCTTCCGCAATTTAACGATGTACCATCCGTTACTGTGCAGACTAACTGGGTAAAGTGCAAATAAGACCTTTTTTTACACTTTAACGTATCATATCAGTGAATCGACAGATTACCTAGTTAAGGTGCGCATTAACTTATTACTTATGCATTTTAACGTTAACATACGAAATTACAAATACCATGCTATAAAAAACGACGCTATAGCTTATACCTACTCGTAAAATGAAACGGCCCGTCACAAGAATTGAATTAAATAATTATTTTCCTTTTGTAATTAAATAACCCCTTCACTAAAAACTACAAGATAATTATATTTACCTTAGAGATACCTAATAATTGTTTACATTCAGGAAGAAATTTAATACGTATCTACTTAATTTTATTTTTATTTTATATACGTGTAAAAAATACGTATATCTATTTAAATAAATATTAAATATACAAAATCACTGGAAGAACATTAATTTCAGCCTATCTCCGAGAATTTAAGAAATGCTGGGCATGAGGCATTTTTTACAGAGATATGTAGACGTTAAAACTAGAAATCTAAAATTTTCTCTCGAAACTTGAAAGATGTTTGGAATTAGGGAAACTTTGAGGGCTGGCTGAAAGGGTTGATCCACTTGTACTAAAATAAATCTGGATCAGGGTTCTTTAATGTCCACAAAGTTATGTGTACTTCACTAACAATGGTCTCTAGTAAGTTATTGGTTTACATCAGAAATGCTGAAAGGAATTTCGTTGAACCTTGGTGTCTAAAAATAACTTCAAAGACTGTCTCTGGCGCGTCATATCTATGTATTTCTTAACTCTCCTATAAAACTCCGAAATCCATTAAAGTACAAGATACAAAGTGTTTTGGATATGTAGTGGACTGTATATTAAAACCTTCGATAGGCCAGTTGGCCGAGCTGGGCTGGTCTTAGTTCTCTACCCGGTTTTGTTCAACGCAAGTAAATGCCCCACACGCAAGAAAGAGTGTCCACTCACCTCGGCTTAGCTGGGCAGGCTGGAGTAGTCCTCTCCCTGGAGATCTCCTTGCTGGTGTGCCGCCGGATCCGAATATGGTATTTGGAAGACCGAACCGAAAATTTGAACAATAACCGCCGTGGCCGTGGCGTCGGTAAGAACCGCTTGCGAGCGCGACAACAGTGCTTTCCCGTGTTCCGCTGTGGACTAGACTGTCCGCCGGGGCGGCTCGGGGTTCGGCGGCGTGTGCGCTTCCCCCCCCACGCCCGCCCGCCGCCTCAGTTTGCAGACTACCCTCTCATTGCGACGTAAAGCAATACTTGCGTGAACATCCCCCCGCCTAACCAAGGCCTACCTTGGTTCCTAATTTCCTAAGGGTAGTCTACATAATTTAGAAATGGGCCTAAGCAGGGTCCCATTTTGTGTCCTAACCTCAACTATCCGAACGATACCATCTTTACCGGGCAATAATTTTACTATCCGACCGCGTCTCCAATGAAGTGGAGAGAAATTATCTTCCTTTATTAAAACAAGGTCATCTATCTTAGGAGGTTCCGTCTTCGAAGTCCATTTATACCGTTGCTGAAGAGTATGGAGATACTCCGTTTTCCACCGAGACCAAAAATGTTGTGTCAATTTTTGAATTTGTTGATACCGAGATAACCGAGTTATATTGACGTCCGCATAGGGATACTCAGGTAATGCCACTAAAGGCTGACCGATGAGAAAATGCCCTGGAGTCAAAACTTCTAAGTCGGATGGATCCGAACTCAGGGGGCACAGAGGCCTGGAATTCATAACGGCTTCCACCTTAGTAAAAAACGTAGCTAGCTCCTCAAAGGTGAGCCGAGCTTCACCGAGCACGCGTCGAGCGTGAGTCTTAGCAGACTTAACCGCCGCTTCAAATAAACCGCCGTGATTCGGACTAGCTGGTGCGTTGAATAACCACGTTATGTTCTCCTTAGTCATTTTTTTACTAATATCTGACTGATTGTCACGGATAAAGATGTATAACTCCTTTAAGTATTTGTTAGCCCCTGTATAATTAGTACCGCAATCCGACCTGATAAGTGACGGGAGTCCGCGCCGTGAAATAAACCGAGTGAAACAAGCAATGAAGGCTTCAACCGACAGGTCCGCCACTATCTCTAAATGAACGGCCTTAGTAGCCAGGCAAACAAAAATGCACAGATAACATTTGGTTATTTTAGCACTCCGATATGATCCGGATTTAATGTAAAACGGTCCCGCGAAATCCGTACCGACACCAACAAATGGTCGCGCACACCGCACGCGATCTAAAGGTAAGTCCGCCATGAAGGGTTGTGTGGGCCGTGCCTTGGACCGATAGCACTGCACACATCGAAAAGTAACGTGACGTGTAATGCGTCGCGCCGACACAATCCAATACGACCGCGAGAGGATCGCTGCTAAGGTGTTTGCCCCGACGTGGCAATATACCTTGTGGTAATGAGTTACCAACAACTCCGTAAAATGACTTTTACCCGGAATCAAAATAGGATGCCGTGCATCATATGGCAATTCTGAAGCGCGTATTCGACCACCTACGCGTAACAAGTTATCATTGTCGATGAATAAATTTAACCTCCGTAACGAAGACTTAATAGGTTGCTTAGATTTAATAGCCGCGATCTCTTCAGCAAAATGAGAAGCCTGTATGAGCCGAATCAAATATGAAATAGCATTACGACGTTCCGATACCGTGAGGTCGCCGATCGACCGAGTTTTATTTCTTAAATAATGAATGAACCGTAAAATATATGCCGTAACGTTTACTAATTTTTCAAACGAACTAAACCGATCTAATAAATTGAAATCCGAATCCGAAATATTAATGTTGCAAATCTTAGCCCGTAATCCAGGTAGCAAATCAGCGTGCACCGGTAAGTCCTTGCACTCCTGAGGCCAGCTGTGCGGGTCGCGCAGCCACTGTGGTCCCCACCATAACCGATGCTCAAGCAACTCCGTAGCGCTTGCGCCGCGGGACGCCACATCTGCGCAATTCATACCACTCGGAACGTGCCGCCATGTTATAGAAACCGCCGAAGAATTTATTTGGGAAACCCGATTCCCTTCAAAAACCTGCAATCTGTGTGGTGGCGTCCGTAACCACGCCAACACGATTGTACTATCGCACCAACAAATTATATTATCTAAGGTTATATCGTCTTGCATCGAAGCAACTACGTGATTAACCAGGGTGCAGAGCAACGCCGCGCTGTTTAATTCCAATTTTGGGATAGTTTGCTTCGTCTTCAAGCCAGCGACGCGCGACTTAGCCATGAGCAGCCGCACCGACACATCGCCGTTACCGTCGTCCGACCGAATGTACACCGCCGCGGCATACCCAACCGAGGAACCGTCACAGAACCCGTGCAGTGAATAACGTCCCGAACCGATAGTTTTCAAACACCTAGGTATAGATAACCGTTGTAAAATAGGTAAGTCCGATAAAATGTTATTCCATTCGTTCACAATATCAGCAGGTGCAGGTGTATCCCACTCAATTTTTCGCGAGTCGCCGTTACTGGTTAATAACCTTTGAAGTAAAAGTTTAATTCTAAATACAACCGGACACACCCAGCCGAGAGGGTCATATAACCGAGCCGCTATAGATAGAATAGACCTCCGTGTGATCGTGCCGTCCGTATCGTTAGATATGTTTATCCGGTATGTAAAACTGTCCGTTTGAGGGTTCCATTGAATACCTAACACTTTTATAAACGACGGACCGTCTGATTGTTCGAATGTCCGAGGTGTTTCAATGTAATCCGAAGGTAAATCCGTCAGAAGTTCCGGCGCGTTGGACGACCACTTCCGTAACTCATAACCCGCTGTACCCATGAGTGCGATCAACTCATTTTTTAGCTCCTGCGCCTCACCGAACGTATCCGCGCCACCCGTGAGATCGTCCACGTAACTGTTTTGACGTAACATTCGACTAGCTTTGGGATAATTGGCCTGTTCGTCGTCGGCCAGTTGATGCAAACACCGAATTGCCACAAATGGACTCGACTTTAACCCGTAAGTATTAGTAGTCAACTCGTAAACGCACAAGGGTTCCGATGGTGAGGATCTCCAAAATATAAGTTGGTATCTCCGATCATCCGGATGTATCCACGTTTGCCGAAACATCATTTTCACATCCGTTGTAAAAACAATACGCGGACACCGAAAGGCAATTATTATTTGTGTAATGTCATTTTGTAGTCGTTCACCGGAATACAGACAGTCATTAAGAGACACACCGCTACTCGTCTGTACACTGCCATCGAAAACCACCCGTATTTTATTAACGTCCCCCGATTTCTTAAAAACCCCGTGATGAGCAAGAAAATAATGTTCCGCGGAAGAATTAAAATCAAATTCAGAAAGTTTCATGTGACCGAGACTAATATATTGTGACATAAATTCTATATACTTTTCTTTAAAATCCGGCTGTAGTTGCATTCTACGCTCAATAGACATAAATCTTTTTAATGCAATTTGTCTAGAGTCGCCGAGACGTTGGTGATCCGGAATCAAAGGCAACCGCACCGTGTACTTGCCATCCAAACCGCGAGTAGTAGTAGAGGCAAAAAGGTTTTCGCACTCGATATCCGCCGGATCCCTAATTTTCGACGGTGGTTCCTCCGCTCGCCAAAACCGTTCAACCGCTTCTATTAATGTGACACCCGAAAAATTTTCATTTTTTACCGATATATCCGTGTCATGTGATGGCATCGGACCAAAAATTGCGAAATTAAATATAGTACCCATGGCATAGGGCCCGCCCGTACCCAATTCAATTTTATTTCCGTTAATTATTTGACCAAGAACGTCACAACCGAAAATTATATCTACTTGACTTCGATACAACCCGTCATCCGCTAATTTAAGTTTTAAAATATTATTATTATATGAATTTAAATTTTTAGTTAAATAATTTGTAAGGTTTTTCATAACCGCCGCCGTAACCGATAAAAGAGGTTGATCCGAATGTTCCGGTTTAAAATAAAAGGTAACTATATGTCGACAATTATTATTCTGCACGCCGCCGATACCTACTATTGGTGTGTGAGAGTAATGTCGTTTCAAACCTAACCTCGTAACTAGATCACTCCGTATGAGTGTAATTTGTGAACCGAGATCTAATAAGGCCCGTGCCTTTAAAAATACACCGTGCAAAGATTTGATATCAATAATAACCGTAGGCAAAATTACATTATCCGCTAAACGTGGTAAGGAAACGACATTACTATTTAATTGCTATTGTGACTGCCGAGAATGCGCGGGGCTGGCCGGCCGCATCCGATTATCACGTAGTCCCGAACGTTGTGAATAGGTACCAGATTCATGCCTACCTCGTGGCGCAGGGCAGTGGCTGTCGCGATCCGAACGAACCGGCGAGTTCCTTTTCGGTTTAGAACTCGTGCGCACAGGTCGAGTTATAATAGGAGAACGCCTTCCAATTCCGGGCGAAAAGTTATCGCGTGACGTAGCAACCATTGCTTGCCGAGTATCCGACCGAGTATAAGCGGGCGAGTTAGGACGCTCAATGTACTTCGTACAAATCAATCTATTATGACCCGTGTTATTGCAGTGTATACATGGTAGGTTATGTTTACAAGATGAAGCTACATGCTTCCCGAAACATCTAAAGCATAAACCGTTGTTCTTAATAAAATCCTTACGATCGTTTACTGTTAATTTAATAAATTTGTAACAATCTTTAACCGAATGACCCGAAATATTGCAATAACAACACCGATTACTATTATTTTTAAAGTCTGAATTAGAGTTAAATGTGTCTACGACGTGTACATTCCGCGTAGGCTTTCGAGTTACGCCGTAGCCGATAACATCTCCCGTCGTAGCCGTATCTATTAACCTACACTCGTTCTGGAGGAATTCCGTCAGCTGATCAAATGTAGGTAAATTGGAATTATTACCGCCGTATTGTTGTTCGAAACGAGTTTTAATTTCTACAGGCAATTTAGTTAAACCAATATACAACAATATGTAGCTCCATTCGTCCGTAGGTAAACCAAGATTTTTTAGAGCCCTAGTGGATTCTAATAACGGGTTTAGTATTTGGGACCGTAAGCCCACGACCTTATTTAAAACCGGCAAGTGTAAAATCCGTGATATATGAGAATCCGCTATCAACCGTTTATTCTCATAGCGACTTTTAAGTATTTCCAAAGCCGTATCTAAAGATCCGTCGACCATAGGTAGGTGTTTTATTAAAGTCCGTGGTTCGTTTTCTACATGCGAAATTAAATAATGAAATTTTTCCGTTTTTGAAATATCCTTTCGACTCAAAACCAAAGAAGAAAACAAGCTAATGAAACTGGTCCACGAAAAAACGTCACCATCATACGTCGTTAAATTAATGCGAGGTAGACGTGGTGCAGAAGTACTTTCGGTGGTGGTACAAGTACCACCATCCGAGCCCGGGGAAGCCGCCGAAAATGCCATTACCTGGTCGTAAATACTAGTGGCAAATTTATATTTTTTATCATAGTCGCTAATGAGATCAGTATCTTCAGAGTAAACGTTTAAAATATGTTCGTATGCCTCCGTTAATTTTAAATAATAATCTTCTACTTTACGAGACCGCACCAACAGAATAGACGATTTCATACTTTTGTCATTTAACAATTCAAGTGTATTTTCAAACCAGTCGTACTTAATTTTAAATTTATTTTCGAATACTTTAGCCATTTTTTAACCCGAAAACCGAACCTCAAAGATAGATAACAAAATGGCCGCCGCCGACGCCGACCGAGTTGGCGTTGAAAAAACAAGGTTTCTGACGAAAACTAATCCGCGAGATGGACCAAGAATATGTTTTGGATATGTAGTGGACTGTATATTAAAACCTTCGATAGGCCAGTTGGCCGAGCTGGGCTGGTCTTAGTTCTCTACCCGGTTTTGTTCAACGCAAGTAAATGCCCCACACGCAAGAAAGAGTGTCCACTCACCTCGGCTTAGCTGGGCAGGCTGGAGTAGTCCTCTCCCTGGAGATCTCCTTGCTGGTGTGCCGCCGGATCCGAATATGGTATTTGGAAGACCGAACCGAAAATTTGAACAATAACCGCCGTGGCCGTGGCGTCGGTAAGAACCGCTTGCGAGCGCGACAACAGTGCTTTCCCGTGTTCCGCTGTGGACTAGACTGTCCGCCGGGGCGGCTCGGGGTTCGGCGGCGTGTGCGCTTCCCCCCCCACGCCCGCCCGCCGCCTCAGTTTGCAGACTACCCTCTCATTGCGACGTAAAGCAATACTTGCGTGAACACAAAGAAACGTTTAAACATTGAGATTTTAATAAATATCTTTTTATTCCTAAATCAATTAAAATAAAACAAATACAATAGTCGACGCTCTACAACCAATTTCCGCACACGAGGCTATGCGTCAACGATGCGTCTTCTGTCAGTGAAAAGTGTCAGATACAGCGAATTTTGGATTGCGTTGCAGTCGCGTACCTCATAAATAGCGTTGTGAGAGAAGAGCCTTAATCTCATGTTACATGGCTGGTGCCACATGTGTGTGTAGTGTATGATGTGTCATAGGTATAGTGACTTACCTTATGCCTTTTTTGTGACCTTTATGTGTCAATATTTTTAATGGAAATAGCCGAGGTTTAGGTACAAAAATGGTCACCGTCGCCTACCATGGACATCTAACATACCAAAAATATCGCCAATACGTTGATGCCCAAAATAAGTCAGTGACATCATATTCATCCCTCTATCTGTGTGTGTGTGTCATATCATATCTAGAAAGCTGAAAGCAAGGACTGTAAGAGATCGCTCTAACCGATAAGACCGCGCTTGTCTGCACCTACCTAACTAACCTACTGTGTTTAACTCTATTTTCAACGATAAAATTGTAATTATTGGTGTACGAGTATAATAGTGCCATTGTATTGTTTTATGATGTGCCTATATGGTGCCTATTATATTGTATAATTTGAAATATTGTGACTTGACCCTTTTTACCCTATTCCAGGTTACGTAGAAGTTCCCCTGCACTACTGTCAAAGACATGCGATGAGAAACATTTTTAAGGAGCGCCTGGTGGTATCCAATAATTATGACAGGAATTATGTATAAAAATATTGTTTACTGAAATACAATCAAATTTATACAATTTCATTAGTCTCAAAATTTCCAAAAAATCTAATGTACTGCTTACGTGGGATAGACGAAACAATTATTAGGCATAATTAATAATAATAGTTGATAAAAATTTTTATTGCATAATTAATAAATAATTAACGGCATAATTAATAATAATAGTTGATTAAAACAAATGAATTGAACTGCAAAATAAATGATATGAAAACAACCAATTGATTCATTCAGGCTATAATAGTGTAGCTAGGTAATTTAAGACCATTATTTCGCGTGTGCGATTTGGTACCTACCACCCACGTTATCACAATATGCGAATCTGGCGCGCTGCCACAGTGTGAATGGAACGTGTCCGTTATGTTTTATGAGATTTTATGTTCATTGTAAGACGGTAATGTCGACTGGTTAGTATGTTGCCACCGTTTGTAGTGATTGTTTATTAAACCATGCTAATATTATTCTTGTTAATTTTGCATACCTACACTAAGGCACTTCTCACTCTACGCTGTTTATTAGCTACGCGACTGCAACGCAATCCAAAATTCGCTGTATCTGACACTTCTCACTGACAGGAGACGCATCGTAGACGCGTCGCTTTCATACATTGACAAGATCCGAGTCGCTTGCAAATAGCGTTGTGTGAGAAGTGCCTAAGTCAAATAAAAAATTTGATAAGTAGGTATGGCGTAGGTACGTTCTTGGTACAGTATAGATTTTACCAGATTTTTCGTTATATTTCTGGTTCTGCATATTTTTATATGCACCTTGTTAGAGTATAGGTACCAATAGTTAAATAAAAACACTCCTAATTTCATGTCACAGAAAAAATATGAAATCAAGGACTTCGCTTTACAGGTAATGACGAACAATTGGTGTTAAAACCATTATGACACGGTTGAAACTGTAGGTAGGTACTTAGTACTGCGGGTCAGTATATTAGGCTAGGCTCTACAACTTTTTACACTCTTTTACAAATAGGTACCTACCTACATGCAACAATAAGTTAAAGTTCGTTCGTTTTATAACTTTTCCACGTAATGATTTAAAATTAACTGAAAAAACAAGTATGCATGTTCAAGGAAATGCATATCAATAAAATAAGTAGGTAATATAATGTCCTGACGTCTGGCTTCCTTCCAAGGAAAACCAATATTCCTTGTTGGAATAATTTCGAAAAACATTGTCGGGGGTAAACTCAGGTAATACCTATACCTCAAAAACGAAGAAGATTGCAAGATGTTTTACACTCACACATGGAAAAGAGCAACTTATGCCAATGACATGAAAAAGTGACAGGATGATACTATTTATCTTCTACTAGCTCTTGCCCGCGGCTTCGCCCGCATGGTCAAAGAGAATTAACAATGAGTTGTTTAACATATATAATATATATATTGGCTGACTATAAATATATATATATAGTCAGCCAAGGATCGATTCTCGGGCCCTTGCTATTTTTATTAATGATTAATGACCTCCCAGCAGTAGTGACACATTCCAAATGTTTACTCTACGCAGACGATCTAAAAATATATAGAGGCATAAAGTCCGAAGCTGACTGTATAGAGTTACAGCATGACATAGACGCTGTTCTTGAATGGAGTGTGGACAATAAGATGGATTTTTATGCATCTAAGTGTCATGTTATGACTTTTGGTCGAATGTGGCAGCCCATCAAGTTCGACTACAAGATCGGAAATCAAATTATTAACCGATGCAATTTGATTAAGGATCTGGGTGTCACTTTTGACCCGAAGCTTACATTCCATGACCACATCACATCATTGGCTAAGGAATCCCACAAGCGACTTGGTTTCGTCCTCAGGACCTCCAGAGAGTTTCGCTCGACAACCGCGATTCGCTCGATATACGACGCTCTGGTTCGAACGAAGCTCGAATCTGGTGCCTGTGTGTGGAATCCACGTGAAAAAACTTATACGCTTGCTCTGGAAAAGGTTCAGAAAATCTTTTTAAGGTCTCTTTATAAGCGTCAGTATGGCTACTATCCTTATCTTTATCCTACCAAATTTCTTCTCGGCGTTCTAGGGTATAATTCACTAGAAGTTCGAAGGAAATTCACACAGTTGATAGTAGCCTGTAAAATATTGAAGGGAAAGATAGATGCCCCTGATATTGTTAGTGAGCTCTGCCGCCTTGATGTGCCCTACAAGCCCCGTTGGCGTGATTGTCGCAGCCGCTACCTGTTCGCGGTGCCACCCTGTCGGACCGCAGCGAGAGCCAGCTCGCCCTTTCCCCGTGTTCTCTCCGCTCTGAACACTCTCCTGGAGATTTACCCTGAGAGTGACTTGTTTGCGGATGAATGGAAGGAAATATTGACAGTATGCTTGAAGTTTTGTGAGCGTGAAGTATAGCTGGATTGTTCTTTAATTAATGTAACTGGTATTACCGTGTTAATTAAAGTAAAATTATAAATAAATAAATAAATAAATAAATAAATAAATAAATAAATAAATAAATAAATAAATAAATAAATAAATAAATAAATAAATAAATAAATAAATAAATAAATAAATAAATAAATAAATAAATAAATAAATAAATAAATAAATAAATAAATAAATAAATAAATAAATAAATAAATAAATAAATAAATAAATAAATAAATAAATAAATAAATAAATAAATAAATAAATAAATAAATAAATAAATAAATAAATAAATAAATAAATAAATAAATAAATAAATAAATAAATAAATAAATAAATAAATAAATAAATAAATAAATAAATAAATAAATAAATAAATAAATAAATAAATAAATAAATAAATAAATAAATAAATAAATAAATAAATAAATAAATAAATAAATAAATAAATAAATAAATAAATAAATAAATAAATAAATAAATAAATAAATAAATAAATAAATAAATAAATAAATAAATAAATAAATATAACATTTTTCTGGTGGATAAATAAGTGACTACAGCTACTAATTAAAATCTATTGAAGCTAAACAAATAAATCTCATAAAATATCTAAAGTACTTTTCCTTAAAACTTAAATTACTATTTTAAACCAAAACAACAACAGTCAACCAAAGCAATTCACGAAGTGAATCAAAACCAAAATCAAAGCGTAGGTACTTATTATAGTACTCTAATTCCTTTACATTCCAATATTAATGTAAAATCGAAACAACAAATTATCCAGCGCGAATTCAAAATATAATTGAATTTATTAGGATGTATTAGTATCCTCAGTTAGTATCTATGAAATATTGAAATTGAAATATTGAGAGTATTAGTATCTATGACTTCAACAAATTACTTGTAGCATTTGATGCGTAATGCAGAAATTGCAAATGAATTATACTAACTAGGTACTAACGCCATCTATTAACAACAACCAGAACAAAATATTTAGCAACTAACAAAACATCGATCTTTCCGTGGGAATGAGATGTTTTACCCCGGTAAAAAGTAGCCTACTGCACTCTCCACCCTCCCAACTATCTCCACACACATAAACCATATCATATAATAGCCACGTTGCGACGTGAAAGAGCCACTAACATACAAACAAACAAACACACTTTCACATTTATAATATTAACTAGTATAGTATAGATTTCGTATTGCGTTCCGGTTTTTTCTGTGATAGCTATGAACTTTGCAGGACTAATTAGGTACGCTCACCAGGGCACTTTTTATCTATTTTAAAAACCTTTTATTCAACTTGAAATGTTTGTATGTACGGGCCAAATTATTCTTACAAGCTGATTTAGAACTACTTTCTACTCTTCGGACTTCAAATGCATATTGCTTTAGTTTCGATGACAATACAATTATATATGTCAAACATGGCCCCATAATTTGCTCATAATTGGCTCCTAACGACTCTTCAACGGCTAGCTGCATGGCTACAACCCATTAATGGCCCAGTGTCAGAAATTTTCAGGCGCCTGAAGGCCTCTGACATGGCTTAACGACTGTTATCTATCGATAACAACCGGGGCCGACGGCTTTACGTGCCCTCCGAAGCACGGAAGCGCTCGAGAAATTTTGTCACTAGCGGTCTAACTACCGACCGCACCCGCAGTTGCCTTACTTTAATAGCTGCATAGTTAGTTGGTACCTAATAGTTTTGCGTATTTACGCTATATGTACAGAGAGTGATCAAATACTTACATTTTTATTTTATGTATAGCTTATGCTGAGATTTATAACGCTTCAATAATGTTGGAGCATAATCTTGTTGACATAAGCTCATACTATATTCTTGAAGGGATGCGAGATGCGAGGCAGCATCGCATCTTCCGTATCTCGTTCGTATTGTATATTCACGTCTCAAGGAACGTGTTTGTATACAGCTGTGTCTATTCTCACAACACTTTACATCTGGGATGCTTATTCCAATATCGATTTATATCTGCGCGGCCCTTGTCCAGAAAAGTGTGAGGACCGCTGGTCTAGTTCAAGTCAATAGGCGACGATGATTCTCATAACATTTTAACGGCTATTTAGTGTCTACATAAAAATATTCAATGAATGTAACTTCAGACGCAAAAACTAAATCACAATCTACGAATGAATATTGAACAAAATGTTCACGAAAAACATATAGATACTTATTATCTTCTGTGTAAAGATCCAACAAAAGTTGTAATTCTGAGGTAGCTTAACCCAAAGGTGTTTTGTTATCGGCGCGTGCCAACAGAACCACTTATACCTAAACACTTGTACGCTGCTCGAGAACGTGTCTGTTTTTGCTATCACAGAGATAAAAATAAATTGGTTAGCTTTGTAACTCCAATGGTTATTGTTCAACGATAAAAGAAACTTACTGACTACATATTTTTAATTGGATATAATATATACGCTATAGCTTGTCAAGGATTAATATCGTTAATGTGTTAGAGTAGTTTGGATTGTAGTAAATTAAAAAAAAAACAAATTTAATTCAAGAACTGGTAACGAAATCAAGTTAATAAAAAGTTTATTTAATTTTATTCTTTTCGGAAAGCATGCGGTGATCTTAAATTATAATATTAGGGGAAGGGGGCCCAAAGCGAGCACCAGCCTAAAGCGGGCACCCCAAACGGAATCAACCTAAACGAACTCGATGTGGTCTTAGGTCTCATAGACGTTACCTCCTACCCCGCCGCTGTCCGTCGCAGTCATCGGTTGCACCTCGGTCGAACGCTTCGGCTCGTATGAAATCTTCTTAATATATATAAATCTCGTGTCACAATGTTGGTCCGCGATGGACTCCTAAACCACTTAACCGATTATAATAAAATTCGCACACCATGTGCAGTTCGATCCAACTTGAGAGATAGGATACTTTAAATCTCAAATTATAGTCGCAATTTTAATTTATTTCTAATTATTTGTCTCTTATTATTTGACAGTAAGTTTTGTAAGTAATGACAATTGACATGGCAGTCTTATTCACAGATGAACAGACACCTAGCGCCACACAAGAGAACTAAATTAAGAGTGTTATTATTTGACAGTCACAATTGACACATTGTAACAGATGTCGATACCTTTCGACTGGGTTGAGTAAGTAATCAATAGATGGCGCTGCTATGGTAAATCTAACTTGCACCCGTGCGAAGCCGGGGCGGGTAGCTAGTAAACTATAATTTTGAAGTTTTTATGCAAAAAAAGGAAGGCATGTAGATTGTGTTTTGTCTACTTTTAAGTGATCAATGCTATTATTAATATATAACTTGTATTTTGGCTTTATTTTACTTTAATTTAATCATATTTGCTTTTAAATATGAATGAAAATGAAAAAATCTGGTCTGTTGTATGAAAGCCTCACTTAAATATTTAATTGTTTTATTGTAGCCACATATTAGCCACAACGCCATCTCTTGGACCAAAAAGTAACTAAACTATCGTTTGGGCGTCGAAAGCATGGGCGCCCACTTAAATATTTATTTTATTCTGTTTTTTAGTATTTGTTGTTGTAGCGGCAACAGAAATACCTACATTATCTGTGAAAATTTTAACTGTGTAACTATTACGGTTCATGAGCTACAGCCTGGTGACAGACGGACGGACGGACGGACAGCGAAGTCTCAGTAATAGGGTCTCGTTTTACCCTTTGGGTACGGAACCCTAAAAAAGAATTAAGAAACCAAAAAAGACATCAATTTCAAAAGAGATGGTCCGAGAGCTGGCCCCAATTTTGGGTAGGTATTTGAGGCAAGCTGAAAACTTGTCACATAGCTCTCCTATCATACCCCAACACAGTAGTGCAGACCTGGCTGGTCAGTAGCGGGGCTAAACCAACCATAAAAATGTATTTGAGGCAATATGAGATTTTTATATGTTAAAACCCCAACTGAATCGTCTGGCTTTTTATTTTTTTTCATTCCTTAAACATGTAACTACAACATATAATCATAAGAATGTTGATTTTAGAATTTAGATGAAGTTAATAAGTAACAATAAGTAATAGTTGTGTTCAAATTAAGTAAGTTTATACTAAGATAATGTTCCTGATTATAGTATTGTGCAATAAAGATTCATTATTGAACCTGACTTTACGGACGCCAACTGTGTTCTGTTAAAAATTAATAACGATACCTCGATACCTGTATCATAAGTATCTATCGGCCCCCAAGTCAACAAAACATAAATGCATTTATTACCTCTCTCGACTTGGTGCTATCAAAATTAAACACCTATAAAAACATTGTGTTATGCGGCGACGTCAATATAGATTATGTTCTAATGCTTCCGATCTAAGATCTCACGATTACCTTAATTTATTGGCTACCTATAGTATTCTCCCGGGTCATACAATTCCAACCCACGGTCGTACGTGTATAGATCACGCTATGATTAAAACTAAATTAAATGCTATTTGTATAGTATTTTAATACATCAATCACTGACCATGAAAGTGTGGCAGTCAGCTTCAGTAAAACGAATCATATTTACGTCCCACTTGTAAAAAATTTACGCATTGACTTTGAAGGCCTGGACCGAACCTTACAGAACTTAACATTTGATCATATTCTAAATTGTAGTGACGCTAATACAGCTGCAAAACTTCTAACAGATTTATTGTCCTCCGCCATAAGAGACAACTCAAAGTCAATAAAAACTCCCAATAGAAAGAGAATAAGTAAGCCTTGGATCACTGGTGGCCTCTTGCGCTGTAGGAGGCATAGAGACAATCTTCATAGGAAATTAAAAAAGAACCCAGGGAATGATGAACTTAAGATAATTTACAAACGGTACCGTAACTATTGTACTCTTTTGCTAAAAAAAGCTAAAAGAAATTATGATAGGCAAGAAATTGAAAATAGTAAGGACAACACAAAAAGATTATGGGAAGTCATTAAAACTATAAGCGGTTCTAATAGACAAATTGACCATTCACCCAACCTATTACTCAATGATAACCGAGAGCAAAGTTTAAATGCGGTTAATACTTTCTTCACTAATATCGGTAAAAAACTTGCAGAAGGAATCCCAAATCAACAGCATTATCCATTCAGGCAATCCTACGACACTTCACTTACCCCCGTCAATTCATTGCTTATGCAGCCCACCGATGAATCTGAAATCTTGAATATAATACAATTATTAAAAGAAAACACCGCAGCGGGTATAGATCTAATTTCCGCTAAAATTATTAAAAGATATAAACATATACTTACTACACCTATTACTCACATAATTATGCAATCTGGCTTTCTCCACAGGTGTATTTCCTACTGTTTTCAAATCAGCTCTCGTTAAACCTATACATAAAGGCGGGGATAGAGACTGTGTCAACAATTATAGGCCTATCTCCATTCTGCCCACAATGTCTAAGATACTGGAGCGCCTCATGAACCGCCACCTTGTAAATTTCCTCGAATTAAACAACCTGATTTCACCTAACCAATACGGTTTCCGTCGAGGAAAATCAACAAATGATGCCGTACTAGAGCTGACCAACTCTGTCATGACCACCTTAGATGAGAGGAGTAAATGCCTCACTATTTTCTTAGACATAGCCAAAGCCTTCGACACAGTCCCTATCCCTCGTCTCCTAGCCAAATTGGACCGTCTCGGAGTCAGGGGTCTCCCGCTAAAACTCTTTGGAGACTATCTGGATGAAAGAAAACAAAGAGTTAAGATTGGGGACCGAGTAAGTGATGAACTTTGCACGGAATATGGAGTCCCGCAAGGTAGCATCGTCTCGCCAACCTTATTCCTGGTTTACATAAATGACCTGTGTCAGCTGCACCTTCGTGGCGGTCGCATTATAACATTTGCCGACGATACTGCCCTTTTTTTCTCAGGAAACAGTTGGTATGAAGTATTTCTGAATGCTCAAGCTGGATTTGAAACAGTAAAAAAATGACTCCAAAACAATCTGATGTCATTAAACGTGTCCAAAACAAAATATGTAGCATTTAGCCTGAAATCTAACCTTCTTCCTTCTCCATCCTATGATTTAATTGCTCACGACTGCAACTCGCCCAATTCCACCTGTAACTGTCCAGCACTGCAACGTACGGATCATATTAAATATTTAGGTGTAATTATTGACCAACTACTCACCTTCAAACCGCACCTTGTGGCTTTGGTTTCTAGGCTTCGCAAACTTATATATATTTTTAGATCCCTGTGCCACGTAGCGGATCGGAGAGTTATTAAAATGGTATACTACGCTCTTTGCCAATCACTCATCACCTAATTGCATTACTACGTGGGGAGGAGCAGCCAAAACTCACGTATTGGAGGTGGAAAGAGCCCAACGCGCTATCCTCAAGGTGGCAGCCGGCCTTCCTTACCGTTTCCCTACTGTAGAACTCTACAGAAATTGGAGTGTATTAACAATGCGTCAAACTTTCAGTCTCCAAATAACTCTCAAACAACACTCCCTTTTAACGTTCGATCCGCTCTTATTCAATGATAAACGTCGGAAAGATAAAGTTTGCCCTTTAAAAAAAACCTAATACATCCACATCACTTAAATTCTTTTGCTTCTTGGGTCCATTGCTATGTAATAAGATCAATAAGAGCCTTAATATATACTTACCCCCTACACAAACAAAATTGTAAGTTAAAAGTCTCCAACTATCTTAAAACCCTTTCTTACGACGAAACCGAAAACTTACTACATTCAATAAACTAATGACTAGTACCGACATTCCCAAATCTTCTACGTATATTATGCCATTTTATTGCCATATTCTCAAACTCATTACTTACACATACATACCCACACATCACTAGACTCACACATGCACACACAAACACATACACACTCACGTCTTTCACTAATCTCGCCGTTTTAGTATTAACGTTTTACAATAAAATTTATACGAACATAAGCACAGTTCCAGAACCCGTCCGGGAGAGGGCGCTGGCGACCTGTAACTCAGGTTCTTTTGACACCTACCTACGTATAACTGTCTGAATCGCTTCGTTTTCCAACTATTGTACCTAAGACCTTGTAAAATTTTTAGTTTATAACTTACTATGAGAGCAAATAAATGATTATTTTATTATTATTATTATTATTATTATTACTGCCTTCCTGATGTTTTCATAGATTTATTTCTTCTTATCTAACCAATATATTTGCTAGCTCGGTTAGATGCGTCAACTTTTAAAAAATTTTTTTTACACAATGATGAGTCAAAAAGACTGAAAGTAAAAATCTTGCAAAATTTTAAGGGAATTTTGGTCTTTGTTTGAGTTTGGTGGAAAAACTGCAGGCTTTCTGGAATTTTTAGGAATTGTAATGAATAGTAAAACTTCTTAAGTTTGCGATACAAAAAACAAATCTGAAATATTTGAAAAACTGTTGTCGTTCAAAATAACACAAAGGGTGTAAATTTTCGAAAATTTATTTTTTTATTAAAACAAAAAGGGCTGGCTTTTTTACCCGACTGCGTCAGAAGGAGGGTTATGTTTTTCGAGTGTATGTATGTATGTCCATTTATTTGGACCGCCCCACAGCCCAAACGGTTGAACGGATTTCGACATAATTATGAGGTATCGTTGAATTCGTCAGAACTGTGAAAGTGTCATAGGCTATATGAATTTTCAAAATGGCGCCCGAAAGTGGAAGAAAAAGAGGGGATAATCTTGAGTTTTTTTGTTATCTTAGCAATACGGGTATCAAATGAAAGATCGTGAAAAGACCTTTTCAAAAATATATATCATATAACGTCGTTTTAACACAAATTGTCAAAAACCATCCCAAAAAGTAGAATTTTTCGGTGAAAACACTAAAAAGTCTGAAATAAAAATATTATTATAAAAACATAAAACCCGACTGCTTACAAAAGAACTCAAAAGAAAAAAAAACAAGTGTCACAATATCAACATAAAATACTTCATGGTGCTGCAGGCGGGGACAAACTATACTGCTACCTACGGGTAAAAAAAAGATTTATCACAAGTACTACGTTTGTCCCCGCCTGCAGCACCATGAAGTATTTTATGTTGATATTGTGACACTTGTTTTTGAAGTGAAACTTCTTTATCGGCGTTGGAAAATAATTTTCGTCACATTTTTCGGTTACGCTTTGACAGGTTACGCTTTGATAGGTTACGCTTTGACGCGTTACGCTTTGACGCGTTACGCTTTTGACGCGCGCCTTGTCAAGATTATGTTGATTACTTTGGAGGTCGATATTTTGGTAATGTATACAATTATTACTTTGTTATTGACTTCTGGGACTATTTATAAATTTTAAATGTTACCTTTTTTAATGTTTCCTGTATTCCTTCTTTATTTTTATTGATACATTTTTGTAACTTTAAATACGATTTCTTTCATTGATCTATATATCTCTATGATTTCTTTTGAGTGTTTACTTTTGACATTATTTGTCAATGTAAGTAACGTCGCTTCAGTTTGTTTTTTATCCAAATTATTTATAACCAGCCAGGTATGTTTTGACTTGTTTGTGGCACTATAACGGTACCTAATTTTGGGATCTTATTATTGGACTCAAGACGGCGACTATTGGACAATAAACGGCGTAATGTTTGTATTTAGTTTTTAAGTGTATTTTTATTTTTATTGTTATTACCTATATTATTTATTTTGCCCCTCTTACGGTTGGTTCAGACGAAGTAGTACTTTTTTTATTTAGAAAAAGTATTTCGGAGCAAAATTACTAAAGTGGTAGTTTCATTGAAATAAACACGAACAAAACAAACACCATACAATTGTGTTTATAATAACAAAACCAAGGCAACCACATACCTCTATCTATTCACAATCTTATTAGAAAAAACCTACATTTTCTTTTTACGATTCTAATAAGATTGTGATTTTTATCTATTTGTAAGTTTACAATCTTATTAGAATACAATCAAAACAAAATATTCGCTTGACATTGACATGACATAATATGCACAGACTAGCTAAAGATTAATGTTTCGTTATACGGTATGCAACGACTAGTCTTTTTGGTAAAATATTTAAGAAGTTTCACTTCATACGTGTGTACACTAGTACACGCACACATTTTTTTTTCTTTTGAGTTCTTTTGTAAGCAGTCGGGTTTTTTGTTTTTATAATTTTCTTATTTTTCCTGAAGTAGTCATGAGCAAGTCCACCCTCCAGTTCCCGCTTGTTGTTGAATTTTGGGACACGTTGTAGAAGCATTCCAAACAGACGTATCGTCAATGGCTTCCAAAATTTCAAAGATTTCCTTATGGAGGTACTTCCATATGGAAATCTTCCATTTAGAAGTATTCGAAATGGACGTATCGTCAATGGCTACCTTTAGCTGCTTTCAATTCAATTGGTTTTCTAGGTTAATTATTAAATTAATTAGGGCGTTTAATATTTAGCAATTGGAAGGTCAAATTAAGAATCTCATTGTTTTTAGGTCGGTCTATTGAAAGCGTTAATTACCGTAGTCTATTTATTAAACAGCGCTACTGTTTTCTATTTTCATGTGGTTAAATCTACCTATTATATCTATTAATCTAAGTACCTAATTCACTAAACAATTAATTAGTATTTGGTTAACATCTAATTTATTAACGGATAAATATCGCTATTTCTTAGCATGTCCATTAAACATTATAGTTACGCAACAAGAGTAAAGTTTCCTTTTGTTGCGTTTGCTGAGTTTGAAACCTAATGCCAGGGATTCTGTGAATAGGTATCAAATTCATCTTTAATATTGAACATAATTATATATGAAAATACAAAACAAAAAATCCCTTTGTTAAAACGAAGCATATTACAATAACTACACGCTAACTACAAAGTACTATAGACATACTATGCTCCTACGTTTTGTGAAGAGCAATACCACGATACCAAAGTTACATATAATCATCTTGGTAGTTATGTAACTGTCTCACCTCTGGGCTTGCGTCTCCTCTCATAATGTGAAAGTGGTACAGGCCATAATCCACAATTGCTAGCAGAGTTTATCTATGAGAACAATATGGAAACTCTTTGCAGTGCAGGATTCTTCACGATAGGTTCTTTCCACACCGCATCAAGGAATAAATCATTAAAGTTAATGGTACTGAGTCCAGTGACCTTAGAAAAAATCTTAAAATATGACCACAATAGTGGCATGTAAATGGTAGGTATATGGCAAAAATAGCAGAAGTGGCCTCATGGGAATACTGGTTCCCCATGTTCAGAGACTCAAGACCTTTGAAAAGAGAACCAGGCTACATAACGTCGTCTGTTACTTACCAGGTACCACCATTAGTGGAACACGTCGGCTTGGACTAAAAGACGAATGGAGGGCGTCTTAGAATCCATACTTAAGTAAACATAAAACAAGTTCGATACATAAACGAAGCACGATCGCTCCCCAGAATTGATCAATTGATCATCTTGCCTGGTGCGAGATCTCCCGTTACTAAACTTCCAAATTGATAAAAAATATTTATACGTACCCTTTTTATCGTCCTTAATACTTTTGGAACCTTATTTTACTCGACAAAATTTACGCCATAAATCAACATTTTTTATTGAAATGATTACTGCGGATAGAATAGAATGTTTGTTTTATTCTCGTTCAATAAACTTACCCCTTGGGAGCCAAAGTTTATTGAAGTATCGATTTAGGTGAATCCCGTAAAATACGCGTCAGATGCCAATTTGTCACAGTAACACGGTAGGTACGACTTTTATGTAAACCCGGCTCACTTTGGAAAATCTATGGCTTAGTAAACCCACACTTGAAAAATGTTTAGACATCATTGAATAGATTTTTTTGTTGTGATGCGATTGAAATGATATTATAATATTTTTGGACAATATAATATAATATTTACTGACTCTAAATTATTTCCCCGAGTTCCTTGTACGTATTGCAATAGAGCAAGTGCATTAGGTAAACCGCATTAAAATTGGTTCAGCCATTTCTGAGATTAGCAGGAAACAGCGTAGTGCAAACAAACCGAGAATCGGAAAAAACTAAAAAATATTTTTCATACGATCTATGGCGTTAAGAAATACCTACCCTCGATAATAGTTCTTCTCGATAATGTTTTACTTATGTAGGTATTGTAGGTATACTTATGTAGTAACATTAATAAGTCAAATTTTATTTAAATAAAGTTCGTTTTATTTAGTTCATACCTACTAATTACAATTTCTGAGACCGAGAATATAAACACTGATAGACATCCAAAAGATTATACCCACTACATTAAAACTTGCAACTTTAAATAGAGGTGATACATTTAACAATCTATTTATTTATTTATATAAAGATACTTATAGAGCTAACAGCCTAAGCCAAGGCGCCCTACAAGTCACACACAATACATTATAAAAATACAATTAGGTACATAATTATATAGACTTGTTACATACTAACCTAGATAAAGCTAAAATACTTAATACAATACCAAATAAAGTTACATATTTCTAGTCATACTAAAAACGTCAACATTAGGCTCCTGAGCAATGAGGGAATGAGGGTCGCCGTTTTTGTGCTCACCAGTTGGCGCCACTGGCGAGTGAGGTCCTGCTGTCAAAGCCCGTCCATACGTAAACGGTGATAAGTGACATTCAGACAAGTGAGAAGTGACAGACAGACCTCACTTTCCACTAGCGCCTCTAGCGGCGGATTCACACGCTTTTACCCTCATTGAGCAACCTAGCGGCCTGAGCCGTAGGTGCGTAGTACGAGGTGTTGGTGCGTGCCGGCGGGGCCGCCAGCAGGCCGTGGACACGGCCGCGCCGCAGCCGCTCCGGGGCCAACAGGTAACAGCGGGACAGAGTACACGGGTCGTCGACGACGTTATTGAAGAGCGAATAATAATGTAGCATTATCGCACATTTTCTTCGCATCTCCAACGTGTCAAGGCCTACCATCCCTGCCACAAATAGGAATGGGTAGAGATGCGGATAATATCCGTACAATTTATGATAAAGGAAGCGACCAAATTTCTTTTGAACTTTTTCCACCATATCCTTGTATTTGCGTTCGTGCGGGTCCCAAACTATGGCATTATACTCGAGTTTGCTTCGGACAAATGCATAATACAGAGTAATGACTTTTTCTCCTCCATCATAAAGAATAAAAAGCACTTTGCAAAATGGCGGTAGATTCAAAAAACGACCTTCACAAGCGTATCGGTGATACCCAAGTGAATAAAATATTTTGATTTTGATTTTGACTGTGGGGTGAATTTCCCGCGACCAAAAATTGCGTGGCATCGATGAAATCGATACTAAAAAACATAGTTGTAATGTTCAAATATTTTTTTCTGGTTAGTTGAATTGGTAATCTATGTGTGGCACTAAATATTTTATTAATAGGTATAATAGGTACTCTAAAAAAAATTTTTGAACCTCGAAATCTTTCATTGCCGTGGCTGTCCACAAGTCACTTCGATGTGTATTAAGCCTCATTGATAAAAATCTATTGATTATTTATATTTAAATTTAGTTTTATTTGATACGTGAATAGTTAAAGTATTGTTACGTAATACATGTATGCAAATATCTAAACAATACAACGAATGGCTAATAAAAATGTACTTGTCCCAGAACCACCTTTCATCGCCATGGCCTAAACATTTTGAAGAATATTGTTTTATCTAACGACTTGCGTCCCGCCCCTTGTGTACTAAACGTTGCATAATAGTGCCATCTAAGTGCTCGACGCGGAAGGACATGCCTAAGTGCCTTAGTTTTCGCGCTATAAATATAATTATTCCATTTTTCTGTTGGTGGACATTTTTTCTTTCATCGCCGTGGATAGGTATAACTTCTATTTGAATGAATTTGACCTCTTGATTGATCATTCGATAGAATTCCATTTCTGTTATGTTTAATTATGAAGTGTTTATTACTTCGAATAACTAATAGATTTTTTGTTACTTTATACTTAAGCCTTGGTTTTCATCGCCATGCTTTCATTTCCGTGGTTTCCGTGGTCAAAATTTGCTATGTAAATGAAAAAAATGACACGGCAATGAAAAAAAATTCATTGCCGTGCCTTGAAATACACTTGAGTTTCATTGCCGTGTCCTTGTGTTTCATTTCCGTTGCTTATGTTTTCATCGCCGTGCACAGTGTGTTTTTGACTCTCAAAATCGGACATTCCCTTTTTACCCGACTGCGTCAGAAGGAGGGCAATGTTTTTAAAGTGTTTGTATGTACGTGTTGTATGTATGAATAAATGTTTGTATAATTATAATATATCTTCTTTTCTTTGGCACGCTCTACAGCTCAAACGGCTTCATAATAGTGGTAGCACAATTATAATTGAGTGCACTCCAAATTGTGAAATTTGAAGTGCACTCTTACTTTACAATCAAAAAGTGCACTCTTACTGAGACACTGAGTTATAATCATCCTATTTGTTACTTTTTTATGCGAAATAATTTAAATAAATGATCGCTTTTATTCTATTAACTTTTTGTGTAATTTTAATCCATTTGCAGATTTTAGGACTAATAGAGAAGAAAATTAGGAGTATAGTAAAAATTGATAATCAAGTGTAGGAGGCCGTGTATTTTGTAATGCAAGTAATGTAAGTAGCAAGAATTGGTCTAAAAGGAATCAAAACTGCTGTTCATAAGATGTTGATTCCACCACTTGTATGAGAATGAAATTTGGACAAGGAGATATTTTAAAAAATGAATGAGAGTAGAATAATTAAATAATATGGATTTTCATTTCCGTGGATATGTTCATTCCCGTGGCACAGTTCTTTCATTGCCGTGTATCCTTTTTTCATTGCCGTGCACGCATGTTTCATCGCCGTGAAACAAAATTTTTAAGTCTCGATATCTCGTTAGTTTTTTAAGTTATCTGCTAGACATTAAGCAAGGATACATACATTATCAAGATCTATAAAAAATGCCAAAATTTTCTTTAAAAATCTTCAAGATAAAAAAGTCCACGGAAATGAGAATTTTTATGGGCTTGTTGAAATTGACCCTGTGCTCCTTAGCCGAAATTTGGAAGCCTGCCTTAATACGAAACCGAGTGATTTATAAGCCCGGCTACATGTCTCATCAATGTGGCGATTAAACGTTAATTCCTTATCCAAGGTTAAACCAAGATCTCGAATCTGCTCCACTCGCTCAAGAGGTACTCCGTGTATGCTGTATGTACCGGTAATAGGTGAGTTAGAGCGAGTGAAGATAATAATGCACTTACATTTCGACACGTTAAATTCTAATGAGGGTAACCGCGTGTGAATTTTCCGCTAGAGGCGCTAGTGAAAAGGGAGGTCTGTCTGTCACTTTTCGCTTGTCTGAATTTCATTTGTCACTGTTTATGTATGGGCGGGCTTTGACAGCATGACCGCCCTCTGCAGTGGCGCCAACTGGTGAGCACAAAAACGGTTACCCTCATTGGTTTACTTCGCTCCACTGTACAACACTATCGATATCCCTCTGTATAGCTTCACAATCGGCAGAGTCCGCTACACCAATGAATAGCTTCAGATCATCGGCAAACATGAGGCATTCAGCTGTCCTGACCACATTTGGCAGATCATTGATCATTATTAGAAACTGGGTAGGTCCGAGCGTACTGCCCTGATTTACACCAGAACAAGTCACATAAGGGTCGCTGCAAACCCTAGTCAGTTGGACGTACTGAACCCTAGTGGTAAAATAACTTGCGAATAATTTTAATAACTTAGGAGTAAAACCAACGGCAGCAAACTTGCATAAAAGCACATCGTTATGGACACGTTCGAAGGCTTTTTTGAAGTCGAAGTAACTGCGTCTACTTGTTTCGTAGAATCCAATTCTCTGGCAGCGTGGTCCATAAAATTAATCAAATTAGTGGCAGTCGATCTTCCCGCCCTAAAACCGTGTTGTGCATCGCTGAGTTGAACCTCAGTTTACCTGTCTGAAAATATGGCGGTTTAAGAAGATTTTCAAATACTTTACCAAATTAATGTGGACAGAACAGCTTGTAGTTCTCCATGTTTGCTCCAGAGCCACCCTTGGGTACAGGGGTCACCCGGGAGATCTTCCATGCAGAAGGATACGTGTGTGGAGGAAAAGGGGAGATCTCCCGCCAGGCGATGTCACTGCCTGGGGACCGCGGTCCGAATGTTAACTCGGACCATTTTGTATATATACTTTGTATATCTTGAAATCTTGATAGCGTGGTTGAGGATACGTCTCCTGATTGGCCAGTTCAGTATGACGCGTATGACGTAGTCTATTGTTTCACTGCACTCGTTGCTTGTGGTTGCGTGGTCAGCATTATGTACGGCGCGCGCTCATATTACTTTAGATATCGCGCCGCTACATCACTCCCCCTCCACTATTGGGAGATGTCGTCACTCTCGTATGCCAGTGTTTTCCCATCGGCCATGTGTGCCGGAACGATGCGATGCGTGCGCAGTCACGGGAGGGAAACCGTCAAACCTCTGCTGCATGCTGCGGATCGCTGAACTTGAGCCGGATGAAGGAACCAAGGCGCTTATCTTTGCGGCTGCTCGTGGAACCTGGTCATTATGCTCGTTGCTGCTGGCTGGAACTCAATGACTCCTTATACTTGCTGAAGGACGTCAGATACTTCGAGAGGATTACCAAATCACAATCACGTCGGCTGGATCACGTCGGTCGACAAATCACGTCGGTTGAACATCACGTCGATAAATCAAATCACATCGGTCGACAAATCACGTCGGATGAACAGATCACGTCGGCTAAATCACGTCGGGGTCACCAATTGTGGAGGAAAAGGGGAGATCTCCCGCCAGGCGATGTCACTGCCTGGGGACCGCGGTCCGAATGTTAACTCGGACCGTTTTGTATATATACTTTGTATATCTTGAAATCTTGATAGCGTGGTTGAGGATACGTCTCCTGATTGGCCAGTTCAGTATGACGCGTATGACGTAGTCTATTGTTTCACTGCACTCGTTGCTTGTGGTTGCGTGGTCAGCATTATGTACGGCGCGCGCTCATATTACTTTAGATATCGCGCCGCTACACGTGCATGTACTGAGCGCTACATTAAAGATATAAACAGCAGAACAATCCTTAATTAACAACAAAGGGAGGCACACCATCAGGGCCTGGAGAGGAATGGAAAATTGGATTTTTTTTGGAATGGAATTGGAATTTTGGAGAAAATGGAGGAAAATGTTGGAATCTTATTATAAAATGTTAGTTTACATTGCAAATATGTATACGCGCGCGGAAAAGAGTACCTAAGTACCTACCTATGCATTTATTGTATTACATAAAGAAAATAATTTTATTTTTAGGTACCTTTAGTACAAGAAAGCTTCTATTGTTTCATAAAAGAATTTAAAAAGAGCTGAGTTCTCGATTTGCTAAAAACAAAATTTCGATAACCGATTTTCAGCATATTATCCATTATTCACAAACGCTGAGCAATATTTAATCTTATTACATTCGAAATAAGGTAGAAAAAGGAAACCTCGTGCAGTTTTTGGGACAGCTTTGAGGGTCCATGGGCCCTCATCAACTTTAAGAACACTTAGCGTGAACGGCGAAATGGCTACCAGATCAAAGAGATTAAGTGTTGATCAATGTTACAGGATTATTATGATCTAATATAAAATTGAACTAAGGTTGTTACAAGGAAGTAATGTAGTTCATTAGCGATTGTGTACTAGTTTTAGTACCTATACAATCGCTAATGAGATTAGACAAAACATTGTTAGAAATTATAATTATTATCATAGTAGAGCAAGATCGTTACTTAACGTTACTTAGTTTCGAAGAAATAAAATGTATTATATCATATTATAAACTTTATACATATGACGAGTTTAAGCATACTTGCTAGCTTGGGCCGAATGCCAATTTTCTTTTAATAAGGTATGAGGTATCACATAAAAATATTAAGAGCTCTTTTTTGAAGCCGTTTATAAAAGACAGGTTCTTACAGAAATTTAGTTTTTCATACACTTCAGGAAACTGGTATTTTAAACAATATAATTATATGTACGTACAATATAACTCTCATCTGTTTTGTCTAGTTATTAGTAGTTTTTCATACTTAAGAAAATTTATATCTTCTTTTAAACAACAAGGATTTTTTGCAAATCAATTTTATCATTACAAAAACTTTATATAATGAGTATACCACTGTAACGTTATGTCTCTATTTATTTATTTACAGAAATGAGTGTATAAAGTAATGAGCTCTACTCTCTGGATAGTCGTAATTAATTAACCGGAAATTTTCTCTAGGTCAGTGCCTCTCAAATGCTAGTCTTTGCAGTGTTAAAGAAGAACATAAAAAAATAAAACCATAATATAATATAGCATAAAAATATTTGGGAGATGTTAAGGTGATCTAATAACTCAAACGAGTGTCATAAGACTTACTGATATTTACTCGAATATTACCAAATTTTCAGCTGTTTTCCTGTCTCTTTTTACTTATAAACGTAGAACAGCGACAGATAGCGGAGGCATATCAATAGAACCGCGGTTGTTACCCATTGTGTACAGAACCCTACAAAATGGTAAAAACTATGTTATGCGCACAATTGCTTGCAAATTAATTGGAGTCTATAGTAAATTGATGAATTTCAAACTCGTTACGTATGGTACAATGATTACTAAGTAAGAGCCGTTAGAAAGGCCCTTCATAACCTCCTCTATCTCCCATTGAAACTTCCATAAAAATCCATACAGCCGTTCCGGTGATTAGCCCGGACAAACAGAAAAAACAAATTTTAAAATGGTTTGTTTGTGTTTTAGTGTCATTTAAATATCTACATGCACTGAAAAAATACTCTTATTTTGAAATCACAACAGACCTTTCAATTTTATTCATTTTATAGGTGTATAGATTAGAGAGACGATAGTATCTTGAAATTAATTTGAGAACCAGTGTTCTAGATGAAGCGTGGCGGAAACTGAAGGCGTTACGAGAACAATACTAATTACTTTCTTCAGAAAAGAAAATAGTGTCGGTTTCAATAAACTACACACACATATACACACAATAAACACACACAAACACAGTCGGTTAGAATTTTCTTTAACATTGTGGGAATAGAGTGGAAAGTGGCAACGGAACTGTTTCTTCTATGCAACTGTTACAAAGCTTAGTTATTAAGAGTATAATTATTTTACTACTGACGATTTGGCTAGAGACGTCTCGAATACAACTCGGATGCCAACGTTTGTATTACCTTTTATTTCATTTACATTAGGTTTTTATTAGTCTTACTGGTGAAACAGGCTTAGAGCCTATCTCATTAGAGCTTATCTCATTGGTGATAAGACACACAAAAACATACCTATACAGAATCCCTAACTGGGCACAAATTGACAATTGAACAATTGGTTGTACAACAAATTCCACACTAAATGAAACTGATTCATACATTTCCAACTAACCTCAGACTACATCTTGATTGCTCGTCGCAAGAACATCGAAGCGGGTATTATCGTCTCAAATCTTAGATGGAAGCCTTGACTATTTTTGTCTGGGTCAAAACCAATCTCAGAACAATTTCAGACCAATCTCAGAGGCCGATACTCTGATATGGGCTTTAACATTAACGACTTATTTGGTCTATTTACTAGGTCGAAATACTTCGTGTAATCATATCACTATAGTAATTGAGAGAATGATTCCACCTAGTTTTTTCTTAGCTAATTTGTAATCTATAGCGAAATATAGCGATATTGCGGTAAGCTCATGGAACTAATTTGTTTTACTGACAGCACTTACTTTTTGAACTTCAAAGGTAAATAGCTTGTCAGTGAGTTATTTATCACGGTTTATGTTGTTGCTTTGAGTGATTATTTTGTGATATAATGCAAAAAATTAAAATATCCGTGAAAAAAAGTGGTTTTCTATGTGCTACAATAACATTTCCTTTAAAATAACATTTATTCCCATAACGATAACATAACATATTCGACTTTGTTGTCAAAATGACATGAGCGTTACTATAACTACGGTTGAAGGAAACTTTATCACCCTTAATGTTTTCTATGTTCCTGGTCAGCCTATTATTGCCTGGACTACGATGCCTCCTGATGTTGAATGGCAACGCAGTCTTTAGTGGGTAAAGCACACTAACTTAAAAAATCCAATTCACTTTTAACTTATAAACCGTCCATATTTTAATCGATTTGTTACACCGACGCGAGTAAATTATTCTAGTCCTTCACGGTATACACGAAGGAAGACGGAGCAAACCGCGACGTACGTACTGGAGAAAGTACGAAAGGACTTACTTTTACGCTTATTGATTCTTTAAATTTGTCGCTAATTAACAGTTTCAAATGATTTAAATTTTAAATAACAACAATTTGATATTATAAGTCTTTTGATGTGAAATTGAAAGTTTTAGAAATTAATATTAGCTACATAAGAATAACTTAATAAATTCAATATTTTGATCGACTTATTGTTGATTTTATTGTGAGATTTGTAAGCAACGAGCAAAAATTATGAGTATTTATATGTGAAACATTATGAGTATTTATGATTATTATCATAATATATACCTAGTAATAAATAAATATCTAACGTTGCATACACCCTTATAGCCCCGCGCTAGGATGCCTTGTGTCGTGCGTGCACTGGACAACAAACAAGACAAGGACACAACCAGATCAAGAATGGAAATTTAAACTCATCATTTTGATTTCGGCCTTGCTGGGAATCGACCCTTAACCTTTGGAACGGCGATCTGACATGTTAACCATTGCGCCAGTCAGCTCGTTAAAACGTGAAAATTTAATTTTTGTATGTGCTCTTTTTTGTTTTCAAACTGTACTCGATGAAAAATATATTCTCTTACCAACGTTATAAAACCTTAGTATCAATCGTAAACCTTTTATTCGACTGTGCAACATAAAAAAAGATTTTGTAATCATCCTGCTTGCTTGTTCGTTTGTGGTGCCCTAAAGATGAAATTCGTCGGCCAATTTTCGTGGTTTGCATGCAGGCATACAGGATTTAAACTGAAGTCGTGTTATTCGGCAGTCTAATTTTAAAACTACTTAGCTATAACTTCTTTTATATTTAGACCACAAATAACATTTATACAACTTTCTTTTTGTGTTCCAGTTCCAATGTCCTCCAGTTCCAACAATTCTTACTTCCGATCTTCTTCTCAATAAATTCAAGATAAATTGGACAATACTATACTAGTTAGGCCGCTTATATACGTCCGTTTTTTTCACCGGATAACAGATCGTCAATAAACGGATATCCTTGTATCCATATCATTTTTTACCGGATGGATGTTAGCTTGGACTGCCGTTTATATGCGTTAGTTTTAAACTTAGAACGCAGAAAACCGTCAATACGTCCGGCAGCGTCTACAAGCACCAATAATACACTGGCGTGGATGACCGCTCTTTCTTACGTCGGAACGATGTCCGTGACGCCGAAGGGAAACGGTGATGCATCCGGCGAAAATTGTTCGCCGGACAAATGTCCGGTGCATGTACACACTTGCATTACAACCTATACACCACCGCAAGTCCGGCAAAAAAAACGGTCCGTTGTCCAGTGAAAAAAACGGACGTATACAAGCGGCCTTAGTTGTTGTAAGTGCAGGTAGTTGTCGTTAGCAAGATTATCGTTCTAATTCGGTCATATAATATGTTGCTACTTCAGGGCTAAGGTCTAAGGTGATCGCCTCTAAAACTGTAACCAAATCCATAATTATATTTCCCACCAGAACACATTGCTTTTTAAATAATTATCACACAATAAAATGGTATCAATGCTGTAAAATACTGAATAACAAAACCTTATTTTCTTCCTAAATCGAAAGTATTGTCGTCAATACATTCCCTAAATATTCGCACAATTCCTTTCCCTTGAGACGACAGGAAGCACGAAATTGGCGGGATTCACGGGGAAAATCAAGGACAACAAAAATTCCTTTTTAAGTCCATCGTTCTATGTTATGTCAACGCTTTGTTATAAAAAATATTATTTTGGTTCTGTATGGCTGCAACTATGGATAACTGATTCTCAAGATACGCAATACAACAAAAAAGAATTATTTAATTTGGTGCAGCCGTTTAAACAGATGTAGTCGTTCTAGTATAAAGTGAAGCTACCAAAGCAAATACAAAATAAAAAGCTAATACAATCTCGTGTCAGTACTACGGAAAGCGTCAAATAGCATAAACGTCGCAAGTGTCAAATTTTATAAAATAATTTTATCAGTTATAATGCCGTCTTGCATTTTTAAATTCTCTAAAAGTTGTTCGCATAAACAAAGCAAAGAAGACGGAATATCTTTTCACAGGTAATTGTTCATTATTTTATTATTTATATAAAATAATATTTTTGCGGTTCGCTCGGAACACAAAACCTCAACAATCATTCATTTTTACACCAGTTTAAATGAAAATCGGTTACCCAAAATTTGGGGAAATATGCATGGACTATTTGGACATTGGTCGATTTATAAATTTATATCGAAAAAAAAATATTTTGAAAGTAAATAGTTTTATTTATTTAAACCTAAAAGTCAGGCAATACAGCCAATAAAATTAGCATTCTAACTGCTGAAAATGCCACGTGTGCCAATAATATGTATGATAAATATTATATAATATTTTAGTTTCTGCTTAGCCTACTAATAACTAATAACTATAATTTTTGCAGATTTCCGACAGATGCTGTAACAAGAGAAAAATGGGTTCATATTATTCGGAAAAGCAGGCAAGATATTAATTGGCTGATTAATTTTGCGTGGTTCGCTCATTACATTTTAGTTAGGATGACGTGTACCTATCTCACTAAAAAAGGACATTGGTTGATTAAAAAATCATCAAAACCGAATTTTTGTTATAATAAATAAGTGATATTTTGATGTTTTTTTGATTAAAAATATGTACCCAAAGAGACAAAAATCCATAGGTTAATTAAAACAATTAAACATATTTAAAATATTAAATTAAATAGGTATATTAAAAGAAAATTTACACATAATTATTATATAATACTTTTTGATAACTAGTGATATGGCTACAACCCATTAATGTCCCACTACTGAGGGTCTCTCCTCATTATTAAGAAGGCCTAGAGCATACTCCACCACGCTGCTCCAGTGCGGATTGTTGGAGGGGTTAGTGGCCAACACATTGTCGAAAGTTTTCAAGCCGCCCGAAGGCCTCCGACACGGCTTAACGACTGCTATCTATCGATATCAACCGGGACCGACGGCTTTACGTGCCTTCCGAAGCTCGGAGGCGCTCAAGAAATATCAGAAGAAATTAAAATCAATTATTATTTTTACATACAATAAAACTTTAATTTTTTGTCTGTTTTTCTGTGCATTTGTTCCGCCTAATCTCAGGAACGGCTTAACAAATTTAGATGCAGTTTTCACTGACGTATTCAAATGAGCTTGGGTTAACATTTAGTGTGTGTTTTATTTGAATCGGTACACAAATAAAAAATCACGTCAATTTAAAGAATACCATCCCTCATTTATCGATTATGGGCTTACCGAAGCGAAACAAGAGCGTTCACTAGTAATAAATAATTTGCCAATTTAATTGTGCATAATGTTTTAAGTTAGTAATATGGCGAACAATGTTTACAAAATTGCGGGAGATTATGACTTTTCACTTGGCAACCTCACACACACAAAGAATTACGTATCCATACGGTGCAATTGCTAGTTGACATTAAGGTTGTCATGCACACATAGTGAAAAAGCGGCTTCACATTATTCGTCGCTTTTCTTTGCGAATGTTCTATCTGCCTTTTGCTATCTATAATCTGAGGTTTAAACGTGATGAACTTACATACTATTTGGCGATATAGCTGACAACTTGTTTATTAGAAAAAGGCCATAAATAGAATAATAATATAATAGGAGAAAAAAAGAATACTATTTACATATCAGTTATGATTTTTTCTGTTGTGTGTTCTACGTCAAGATAATATATGTTTGGTGTCTAAAAATAAACCTGGCCGAGCATAATCTGAATATGATAATGAATAGGGGAGGCCGGGGTTATATTCAATTTAAACTTTATGCAAATTGTGGCTTTTAAGCAGTTTAAATATTTCCGGTTTTAAACGCCTTAATTTTTACTAGTAGGGTTCGATAAAAATAATAATATATGTATAGCTACCTACTTCTGGCAATTTGACAAACGAGAATAGTTTTATGAAAACGGATGGATAATGAGTCAGACCAATGTTTTTGTTATCACCGTATCTAAAATGTAGGTAAGTCCTGAATAAAGAATCTGTTTTTATTTTTTCATTTGCACGACTACGCACATTAAATACGGTTAATTTTATAGTGATAATTTGATGTGTTGGTCTGACACTTTGCAATGTATTATTGGTAGAGGAAAGGTGGTGTATTTCTGGTTTTTGTACGGAATATTCTGAATTTGGTTAGTTTTAGAAAAGACAGTAAAATTCACACTCAAAGCACAGACGTATTATTATTATATTGTAACTTTAAAAAATGTTAAAATGTGCTTTTGTTGTTTATGGCTGCTATCTTTCCATATTACCAGTAAAATGGTAACCTTTTTTAGTGAATTAAATACAAATTAAATATACAAAAGTTAGTTTAAATGTTTGTTTGTCTATCTATTCTTGTGTATATAAAAGGATGAGCTGTTGCTTCAAACATGGGCTACACTTCAACAACATACCACGCGAGTGTAACTGGAAAATTGTAATATGATTTTACTACAGTTTACTCGCAGCATACAAGATGAGGCTGTACAAAACGCCGTTTTTTTTTCATTTACAGATATTCAATTTTACATATAATCTTAAGTTCACTACAAGTGTTCTTTCAACTTGTTAGAAACACATTCGCTATTACTAAAGTTATAACCCCGGTCTCCCCTATGACGTCACAATAAAGTTGACGAGTTTATACACCATAAATAAAACAAAATTAAAAAAGATAACTATTAATTGATGTCACGATATCAATTCTGTTATTCCCCATATGGGTTTTTAGGAGAAATACATCTAATAATGGCAATCACGGGAAGAGTTGGTATTAGTTTTACCTTATTAAAGCTAACCTTATTAAAGCCTAATGGAATTAAGGATCCAAAGACATGAAATGGGTACTCTCTTTTTTATCAATGGAATATCGATATTTATTACAAAACATTACTTACTTATCGTTCCTAAATTTTCTTTATTCCTTAAAAGAAACGAGCTACAACTTCACGCTTATCTACATTATAATGACATTGCCGAATAGTTTTTCTGCTCACCGAATATTCGATGACTTTAATGTTTAATGCACCAGATAATTATTATTTTTTTTTAACAATTTCGTCGTATTAATAGATATCAAAACTGCGACAATTCAAAAGTTCGCGCGTAGCAGAACCATAGATGTTTCAAACATAGGTGATTTGCGGAATTGCTTTGCTGCCACTGTTATGTGTCTAAATCACATCGAATGTCGAATTGCTGAGCCACAAAAAAAGTTAAGTATCTTTTAATAGCTTTTTTAATTAATCTATATTTAACATCAATTTAAAATCCAAATATCAATCCAAAATAATTAAAATTCTGGAGACAATTATGTACCTATATCGCTTAAAGGCACACACGAACACTTACCTACGTCTTTAATTCGCCAAAAGATCCTAACCGAGGCGAGTACAACCGAATGTTCGTCATGACGTGAATTCGTCTCTTCTCTCAATGGAGCGTGACAGTGATACCAGAAAGAAGAAATTTACTTTTTAAAATCGTTCGGTGACGACATTTCACGTGGTTCACATTTGCCATTATTTTTATCCTCAATGGCTATTTCCACTGCATTTTTCCCCGAATCCACTGACGGAAACGTTGTAACTCGGTACATGTATATTGCTTGTTGTTGCAGACATTCGTTATGACTCATTTCTTATCCATAATATTTGCAGTGAAGAACCTTGCAGAAGTTTAAGTGCCTTTTATGTATACAGTTAATCAAATACCATAATTTGTTAGGGGAAACCTACCGAGATAATTAAATTTCAACAGGAATCAGTAAATATTCCTTAATGTTTAGAGTACATAAGCTTTTTACAAGAAAAATATTTTAACTAGCTGTGCTCGCAGCTTCGCCCGCGTGGAATCAGAAAGCTTCGAACTGCTGAGCTATCGGAAGTTACACGTGTTATTGTCAGTCAACGATAAAAGATAGACAATATAATATGCTGTCGTAGGATATTTTTATACAATTTTAAGGAGAACATTTCCGTCATACATGATTTCTGTGTAGCTTTAACCATTAAGGTTGCACACGCGACGGAAGCTTAAAAAATGGAGTAACTTCTCCCGTTTTCCCAACATTTGCCTTCACTGCTCTGCTCCTATTGATTGTAGCATGATAAAAGTATACTATAACCAGCTCAGGAGTATGAAAAATAATTGTACCAAGTTTTGTTAAAATCCGTCAAGTACCTAGTTTTTGTTTCTGTAATGGTTATACAGACAGACAAACAAAAATTTTACTGATTGCATTTTGGCATCAGTATCGATCCCTAATCACCCCCTGATGTTGTTTTGGACATATATTTCATGTACAGAATTGACCTCACTACAGACTTATTATAAGTATGTAGGTATAGTAGATAGAAGAAGATAGATGAGGCATAAATTATATTTGATTTGATGAAAGCACCACATTGTTTACCCTTAGGCAGGGATTGAGACAAAATTCCGGGTCTTTCCCGGATTCCCTTGCCACTTTGTAGCCCCAAATAAGACAGATTTCGTACAAACTTTAGAGTAATATATAGAATAGTGATGTAACGAATATTCGCATTCGCATTCGCATTCGCGGATATTCGCATCATTTTTCCATATTCGCATTCGCATTCGCATTCGCAAAATTTATGCGAATGTTTTGCGAATATTGAACTACACCAGAAGAAATTAAAAATAACACTGCGTTACACGATTTTGGTACCCGCTTAACTGTTGGATGCAATGAATAGGTATGTAACAAGTCATTGATAAAAAGTACCAAACATAATATTATGATACCAAACATTATGTGGTATCATCACGTCTAGTTTTCGAGGTATACGTCAATATTATTTCAACTACCCTCACTTTGGACGCTTAACACGTTCGCTGCGTTACGAGATCTATCAGATCTCTTACAGGTTTTCGGAACTGTGCGTCGACTAAAATCGTGTTCTTTCACTCCGTGCGGGTGGCTCTAACTTGTAAAGTTCTTTAAGTATGAGAAAGACAAATATACATATTTGCTTCCTACTTAATGGTGAATTCCAGGACATAAAAAAAAGAATAAGAGATGGTTTAGGTCCCTAACGCACAGTATTATAATTATTTTAATTCCTTGCGTTACGAGGCATGTTGATACTCGTAAAATCGTAAGCCTCGTAGACGCAAGAGAGGGAAGGTGGGCGGCGCGGGCGCTGCGTGACTCGATTTAGTGTTGTCCTAGTATCGATGTGAGAGGTCGCGCGCATGTTTCGCAAATAACGTTACGTGTTTGTATTTGATAATATATTTACGTGGTTATATACGTGTTTGTATTGATATTGTATTTGATTTTTAAGTGTGTTGATAATTGTTGATAAACAATGAGTGCTTTTAAAAAGAAAAAGTGCAAAAAGTCTATTTATTTTGGTGAGATTTCTATGAACGAAAAATCAACGCCGGATTATACTGCTGAATCGTCCAGTAAAATAACAATATTGGAAAATGTTCAAATTTGCCCCCCACAGCCTTAGACCCTGATGATTTAATATTATTTATACTAACTTTTTGGACTCTATCACTTAAGTAAGACCTAATCAGGCTAAGCGACTTGTTTTTTACCCCATAGTAATTAAGTTTTAATAGTAATATTTCATGCTCAACACAGTCAAAAGCTTTAGATAAATCACAAAATACACCAATGGCATTCTGTGATCCCTCCCATACATCGAAGATATGTTTTAAAAGTCTAGCCCCAGCATCAGTAGTACTACGACCTTTTGTGAAACCGTATTGTTCGGGGTGTAGTAGGTTGTTGCTGTTAAAATGGGCAAGCACTTGATTTAAAATAATCTTTTCAAAGATCTTACTGAGTGTTGGCAATATAGAAACTGGCCTATAATTATTAACATCGGTTTTGTCACCAGTTTTAAAAAGTGGAATAATTTTACTGCATTTCATTAGATCTGGAAAAGTACCTAAATCGACACATTTATTAAAAACTACGGCCAAAGTTGGAGCTATGACATATATTATAAGTTGTATTATTTTTGTTGAAATGCCCCACAAATCACCTGTATTTTTTATTTTAAGCGACTGAAAGGTCTTAATTATTTCTCTTGCGGTAGTATACTTAAATTCAAAAACAACATTACATTCACTGACATTACTTTTTAAAATAGAAAGTGCTTTCACCGGCGAAGAAGCTAATGAATTGGTTGATTTTATTGGTATATTCCGAAAATGATTTTCAAAAACGCTTGCTACTTCTGTGTCGGAAGTGATTTTATTTTCATTATCTAATATTTCATAGCTGAAATCGCGAGACTCGGCGTTACTTGTCTCACTGCTGATAATCCTCCAAGTAGCTTGTATTTTATTTTCTGAATTAACAATTTTATCCTTTATGTACATTGACTTCGCCTAAATACAAACGAGTTTAAAAATGTTGGCATAATTTTTTACGTGGTTTTGGAAGCTTGGAGAAAAATTATATTGTCTTTCGCCATAGAAAATACCTACAGTAGCCCAATCACTGAATTTACAATTCTTGTTTTTATTTATGTACCTAAACTTAAATATTCGATTAAATTCGTCGTTGATATTTTTATGTAATTTATTATAAAGATTAATAGGATCATTATGTTCAATAGTAGCCGGTTTAGTCATTTTAGAGTAAATGTTATCTTTAAAAATTGACAATTTATGTTTTGTTATAGGCCTACATTTAATTAAATGCTTTTTGTTTGCGACCATAGTTTATAAATAAACTTTAATAAATTTTTTCAATCGACAACTGAGATATTATTTTATTCCCATCACTATTTACTACACATATTGAACTATCTTCGGTTGCGGTACGAGATACAATCGATACCTAATTTTATTTTATTATTTGTAGTTTATTCGTATGTCATAACTGCGTCCGCAGCTAGCAAAATATACAGCAATAGGTTATTTTTGACCCATAAAAATTTCAAAAATATATCATTGGTTTTTTGGAAGATATAAATTATTTTCAAAACTGTATTTTTAGGAGACTGATTAGGTCTCTAACGCACCACAGGCCAGGTTAGTTAGGAGATCTTTTAGGTCTCCAAAGCTACTAGCGGAAAGTTCTTTGAAAATGAAGACGCAGCGAACGTGTTAAGAAGCAGTTAACATTTTTGATGTTTTTCGATTCATAATAGTTTTTTATGGTATTGTTTTGTTTACAAATTACTTCTTTATGACAATGTAGACATATTTATTCATATAAAAAAAATCCTTTATTAATACTGGACTAAGTGCACGACAAACCTGCTTAAATGCACCAAAGAAGTTTTGTCACGTTCTCGGCCACTATATTGTGAAATGACAACAAAAATGTCTACGTAAAAGTAAGAAGTATACAATGTGTCTGGTCACCAGTGTCGGAGATTTAAGGGGGATGAAATTTATATCGACAAATCACTATCCAAATTCTCTCTTGCCCCCTCCTCTATGGAGGCCGTAAGATGTCTCATTTGAAAGCCAACAGTGTAGGTAATCAACTGATGATATATTTTATTTAATATCTTTTTCGTAGAAGAACAAAAAAGGATTTAAAAAACAAAATTCAATATTTTTTCATTGATATTTTAGTTTAGTTCCTTTGACATGAAAACTAACCCGTCAAAGTACTTTTTTGTTGTCTTGTCATAATACAGGATATCACCTTAATAATAAACATTACATCAACGCCATAACTAAGGGTTTAGAAGTTGTTTTCTACATGCAGAACCGATTATTAGACCAGTGCCGACGCCGTTAAAATTGGTCAAAAGTAAAAAAAAATAGTAACTGGATTCTATTGGGAAAGGAAGAAAACATGACAAAAATAAAAGGAAAAATAATTTACGGAGTATCTGAGGTCGGGAAGAGTTTGAGGAGGGTTTAAGGGTAAAAAACGGTTTATCGCAATTTCCAGAAAAACTACAAGTCCTAAAAAAAATTTAATAGCAAAATTTTAAGTAATTATTAAATTAGGGGTGGGCGGGTCTGGTTGGTGATTACGTTGGTAAGCCAATATTTTTTACAACTCTTCGCATTTTCTGCATAATTTTGTCTACTTTTAATTAAATGCATAGGCTTTGCCCGCTTTTCTATGTTCGAACCAAACGCTATTCCGGCGTTTCTCAAATTGCAAATAGATTTATGATCAAGAGTCGGGCATCAAAAATAATGAATTCTAAGCGAGTAAACGCTATTTTGAGATTTCTACCGCCAATCTACTTTCCTTTCTAGTGTGATTTTTTATAAAGTTAAAAATTATAAAAAAGAATTGCTTACGTACCTACCTTATACTTGAACAGCCCTCTAGCGGGGTGAAACTTTAGTCAGTTGAGTTCTAATCAATTAATTAGTTTTCGGAGAAAGATGCAAATGGATCACGCATAGAAAATTAAGTTCAAATAAAAAAAACTGAATATTCGCATTCGCATTCGCATTCGCGAATATCGAAATCAGATATTCGCATTCGCATTCGCATTCGCGAATGTTCAAAAAATGACATTCGTTACATCACTAATATAGAACTCTTAAACCGGATGTTTACGGTGTTTTCCTTCACCGAATCAAGTTATTATTTTGTCTAAACATAAACTTGGAAAAGAGCCCAACACGTGTTTGTTCAACAATCTTTATATCAAAAAATATTACCTTATTATCTAAATTTTAATTTTTCCCACAAAACTGGTTTACCGTCGGGAATTCCAATATTATGATGTACTAGCGGTCTTTATTTTATTGCTATCCCTCTTCATCTTAAGGAAACTAATATTAGGTATATCTCGCTCACCGTCTGGTATGTTAATTCATCACAAGAGGTCGGTATTTAATACATAAAATGCCGTTCCACAATACAGATTGTTTACGTATGGCAGTGGTGATGCGCGTTAATTAAGATCGCATCTAAAGGCGTTTAATTACCTATATTTTAAGTTTTCCTTGTGTGTTAAAAAGTGTGCTCCGGCGTATAGATTTCATTTTCATTGTTGGATATTTATTTGAGGTATGTAGTTTTTATTAGGTTTCTTATTTATATTCATAACAAAGATTCATAGCAATATACATTAGTATATGCATGTCACAGACAAAGAAGTCAAATAATTATCATATTTACTTAAGTATATGTTAATAAAGTTAATTAAAATAATTTTAGAAAACATCGTTTTCAATGTGGTAAAATATATTATTAATTATGTGTACTATGAGTATGACAACCATGACAACTATAATAATAAAGAATTAGAATGACAATGATGTAATTTTTGTTACTAAGGAAACGTAATATACCTAGGGTTGAATATCGAGCAAAGCAGCTCGGTCCTCTCCGCATATTTTGCGTTAAAAGATTAGGTACAAACAATACTTATACCTTCATAAGATTTCCTATATAACATTTAATTATTATTATTGTTTACAAAATGAATCAGTTTTGCACGTATTGTGACAAGCTTCTAGGTAGCAAAACATTTGATTACAGGACCTTATGAACTTGTATCCATATCAACTGCTAATGTATGATAAATAATATTAAACATTAACTTCGTCTTCTGTCAACTTAGTGATAACATAATGAGAAAGTTTAACATTTTGTGTGAGGGTTAGTGTGTTTTATAACTATTGTTATAAATAATTAGCTGACCTGGCAGACGTCGTCCTGCAACATATATTATTAAGTAAACGCGAAAAGCAAATATTGAGCAAAGTGAGAGCTTTGCTTCGGGAAACTTGTTGCTCCGCTTCTTTTGGTCGTAGAGTAATGAAGTTAAAAGACTTTTTCAAATCTTACCAGTAGTTCCTGAGCGTTCAAACCATTTAGTACATAGTATCTCAATGGTTCAAACGAACAAACAAACTTTTCCACTTTATATTATTAATATACCTAGATTTAAAAAATGCACGAGTGTCGTAGAACACTTGGATGGCACGAAGCATTGAGATACTAATTGTTGCACTTTAAATCTGTCACTTCAACATCTGACATAACTCACCTTACCTGACCTGACAGATGACCTTATTGGCCGCAACTAATAAAAATAATAGACCAATAACCGCATCTAAATATTGACTCCGTAAGCGTTCCAGTTTGAGGTTCCCTTGGCACTTATGCCGGATTCACACATACGAGTATCAGTGCAGTGTCAGTGCTGACAATGCCGAGAATGTATGAATGATTTGCCGGAACTGTGACGGAACGGTGGCTTCACTGATATGTGTGAATCCGGCATTATAACATAAAGCCATGTGAAAATTCGTATTTTATTTACATGTCAATAATGGTAATGTGTTATATTGTCCCATCTCTGACTGAAACCAGCTACTATTAGGGACAACTTGCAAAAGTTGATCGTTGCGTCAACTAAAGTTGCTCCGTGGCCAGGGGTTTACCGCTTACCAAACGTGACTGATCGGTGAACGTTAAGCCGGCAGGATCGATTGTTATCGTTAGATAAGCGGTAAAGCTTTGTTACAGACTGTAAGAACTTTTAATAGTTGGGCTTTTCGTAATCCCTACACTGATCTACACTGGAATAATGTTGGAGAAAATGCTAAATTTAAACTAAAATTACAATATTTGTAGATAAATTAGTGAACCTACTTACTGGTCCCATACGATTCTACCTGGATTAGGTAATCTGGGCCTTAATTTTGTATGTCATTTTAGTAAATGCTTATGACGTAGAATATTCTGTACTATGGCAGAATTTCGATATTTATCCCTTAGATCCCGACTTTTCTGGTAAATTTAAAAAATTCATCCATAAAAATATATAACCTACTTCAGTCATCCATTTTTTCAATGAAACAAGAATACCTACGTCGTAGTTTATCGCCAAATACCAAGCCTAACCCTCGACATACCTACATTGTATAAAGAATTCGACACATTTAGAATGTTAAGTACCTATTTCATCTATTTCTTGCAGACCAATGGACGAAACATTGTCACGTTTCTTATTTCCCAATAATCGTCCCAACCAATAATTCATACAGTACGTGGATGAAGTCAGCACTTTTTATTATATCTTACTAGCTCTTGTCCACGGCTTCGCCCGCGTGAAAATAACTTTACATTTTGTTACGGGTTGTAATTTATGTAAGTTAAAATGTAAGTTAATGATTGCGACAACATTTAGGTATTGCGAGTAGTTAGCTTAGAAGGTTGAAGTTTTTTCTTTAGTATGTAGTGGAACTCTGATAAAACCCAGCCACGGCCTCTTCAGGGATCCTATTCTTATTTCTAATATTCTATCACACAAGTGCGTCTTCAAAAATTTTGAATGATTTTCAAACAAACTTCCATTCCTAATTTTATCTTCTTAGGAGCACAGATTTATCAAAATCGCTGAAACATGTGGTTAATCTTTTCTAAATATAATCCCAAAATACCAATTTTTATACCAAGTGCCTCCTTTGAAATCGAAATTGCAAATAAATTTTCCACCCCTATTTTTCCCCCTCAGTTAAACCATCTTTGTAATGAGTCGAAAATAAGTGCACAGAAAGACAAATTCTAAAAATCGCAAAAGAGAGAATGATTCCATTATATAGGTACCTACCAAATCATACTATAATTGCTATAATTATTATTTTCTTCAATATTATATAACAAAGAATTTAATACCAAACTGAGTAGATGCAAGGTTGTAACTTATTTTCAAAAGGAGGATTCAATCAATGTTCCGGGTAAAGTTTTAAATTTACCCGGAGTAAAGTTCAAAATTGGGAACAAACATCGACGAACGTCACGAAGTTCTACGTATTCGTAAGCTCAATAAAATTGAAAGGAATTGTAGACATAGTGTCTAGAAACTTTCATTAGTTTGTAGAAATATTTAGTTTTAGAACAAAGAAGTGCTTAATCTATTTATTAAAATTACTAGCTTCTGCCCGCGGCTTCGCCCGCGTGGAATTCATTTATACCTATCGCGAAACGGGATTTTTCATACAAACTTTCATTTTTTTTAAAAAGTAGCCTATGTGTAACTCTGGGTCTTCAACTATTTTTATTCCGAATTTCATCTAAATCGGACCGGTGGTTTAGCCGTAAAAACGTCACAGACAGACAGACTTTCGCATTAATAATATTAGTATGGATACGTGTAGATCATACGGTTGAAACGAAACTATATCACTAAATTAGCTACCTCACCTGTTAGTTTACTCACCTGAGTCGAAAGCTGGAACCTTTTTGGCTGCAACTAATACAACTGATTGACCAACAAGCATACAACTATGACGGTGTTCAGCCAATAGCATACATTCCCAATTTCGTCGTGAAAAATCTAACACTTCATTTCCTAGGAATGAAAGTCTATAAACGAACATCTATAAATGAAATGAAATGTCTATAAACGTAAATAATTCTGAATTCTAATAAATATTTACTATGTATTATCGTTGTCTTCACAGCCTAGATCAAAAACTTTTTGCACGGTAGCCGTAGACCATTCATCATAACCACATGAAAAAAGTTGGTAATCCCTTTGTTTTCACACTTTTAGGACATCTTTTATTCATTTTTAGATGCTTCATATTACTATCATCCTGGTCTCACTTGTGTGTCGCGCCTGACAATTTTGGGCTTTCCTGTCGGGGCGGACAAAAAACGATGTCGTAAAAGTTTTAATAGAAACAGCTCTAAATCAGATGTTTAGACATAAAGGCATTGGACTTTCGCATAATGTTTAACATAAGCCCCACATTATGTCGGCACCGACGTCTGAAAAGTCGGAATGGGGTTTCAAAAACGTTTAGTTTTAGCACACATTATTTATTTAACACTTTATTGTTTGTACACCAAAGAAAAAAAATACACATACGAAAGCACAAGAAGGTAACACAAACAATGGGCGGGTGTCCTAAGTCTTTGAACATTTTCAATGCGGTCAGTAATTCGTTACGTAGGTACTTATATTTTTGGTTTGATGATGCAAGATGCTCTAGGCCATTATTATCAACAAGAATATATTATGTCTCCTATGTTAATGGGGTTATATTAATATCGACCGGTGAGTTGAAATGAAAAATGAGTAAAACTATCGACCTTGAATACGATTTATAACCACATTAACTTGATCTACGATTATTAACAGTTAAAAATCTCATTTAAAGCGCAGGAGCTGAAAAGTAATTACTAAGGAATTCATCATAAGTTTTACGTTACTTTAATAGGACACTTTTAATTCACAAACTCTTGCGTAAACACTACACCAACATTTCAAACAAAGAGACGATATTGCCCTAAAGTTTTCCATTGTCTGACGTACTTCTAACAGAACTATATAATAGTCAACAAACTTTTTTCATTTGGTTTGGAGTTTAAAGAGCGCTGCAGACTAACCTCTAGGCCACGAAACAAACGCGTACTAAAGGCTTTTTGACGCTTTAAATTTTATGCTTAAGTCAATGTCAATTTTCAAACAAATTCAAACAACAACGCTACAATTTGTAACGCAATTTCTTTTTTAATAGACTTCAAAAGAAGGATGGAATTTTCGGTGCTCAATTCAACTATACTGATTTTTTACCTGATACTTCATAACTTTAAATTGGGCAAACCGACTTTGATGTTTTTATTTTATTTATTTTATTTAAAAGTTTATGTACACATGGATACAAATTAAACAATGTAGATTAGGTAAGGGTGGTACAAAGCTCAGATTATAGAACCAAAACAAAGGTACTGCTTATTCCTTATGGAATCTCTTCCAGCAGACCTGCGACTGGAGAGTGGTGGTTCTTTTGATATTCCTATTTTAATAAATTTTTGTTTTAACGCTCGATGCTGACGCTGTTAGAACAACAACGCATTGAGCGGTGCATATTCGCATCATCCACCTTGGACCATCGCAGAAGAAAGGCAATAGTGAACAGAATGTAGCCTGTGTTTGTGCGTAAATAAAAATGTTATCATCCCTTTTTAGGATTCAGTACCTAAAAGTGTAATAAACAGAACCCTATTCATATAGGTCCGATAACTGTCTGTTTGTCACATCTGTGGCATTATGGAAATAAGTTAACTCCAGAAATTTTCATAGAATCTGTGCTGCCTACTACCGCTGCTAATGGGATGTCCATACAAGTAAACTTAAATAAAAGAGGATCTTATACATTCTCTCCTGTTGATGACTAAATTATTAATTAGAATTAATACCTTTCAGTGGCACGGAACCACTGAATAACTAATTCATGTAAGGAACCCTGTATATGCAAGTCTGACTTGTACTTTACTGGAATTTTATAAAATCGTAATTGAGGATTGTTCTTTCTTTACAGATAATATTCAAGATGAGCATCGCCTATTACACCGTGTTCACTACATTAATCGTAGCTGCCTTCAGCCAGAGATCACCGTACGCTGGGCGAAACCCAGTAGGATTCCCAGTTATTGAGACGACCACCGATGCTTTAGGAAACAGGTAAAATGATTTTAGCAATTATGGAGGCATCCGTATTAAGAAAGCATAGAGTTCTTACCCAGATTCTATGCCATCCTACAAGGATAACATAAACGGCGAGAGGTTTATTCCGTAACGGGTGTTTGCCATAAATTTTTACCAGTAAATGAATATCAGAAGCCGGTATTTTTAAGAAATATAGGTACCTACTTATTTAACACAAATCGATCTATCTATCTATCTATCTTAATTCCATAAAAAAAAAAAAAAAAAATAGTAGGGTTTGTACCGTATCGTAAAAATAATATAGGATAGGATCCTTGCGTTTGAGTTTAAAGTTTAGGTAATATTAATTTATTTCGCTTAACGCAATACAAATTTACGATATCAACGATGTTATTTAAATAAAACAAAATAGACCTTAAAACTTATAAATAAAGTTAGATAGTTAGTTAGTTAGTTTAGTTAGTTAGTTCAGGCGTTATTTAATCTTTGTAACCCATTCCGTGACAAAATTTTCATAAATTTATTTCTGCAAACAACTCGGTTTTTAACTTCATAGACTTTGGTTTTTGGAATGAGTGTTGTTATTCTTGAAAATAATAATATCAAAACCATGAATAAAAAAAAACATTACGGCTCATTCACACGAGGACGAATCGTCTTTTTTCACGAATCGTCTTTTTCACGATTCGTTATTTTTTTTGACGGCGGCAATGCTTTTTAAATACTCATGTTCACACGCTTGACGAATCGTAAAAAAAGACGAATACGGATACGTCTTTTACAAATCACGAATCGTGAATGTTTTATGATTATGACGGCTCATTCACACGAGGACGAATCGTCTTTTTTCACGAATCGTCTTTTTTCACGATTCGTTATTTTTTTTGACGGCGGCAATGCTTTTTAAATACTCATGTTCACACGCTTGACGAATCGTGAAAAATGACGAATACGGATACGTCTTTTAGAAATCACGAATCGTGAATGTTTTATGATTATGACGGATACGTCTTTTAGAAATCACGAATCGTGAATGTTTCTGAACCAATCTGAACTGAGCTAAATCACGAAATAAATGTGAACTTCAATGCGGATATTTTGACGAATCGTGAAAAAACACGATTCCGTATTCAATGTGAACGTCCATCCGTCAAGACGTATCGTGTTTTTTGACGAATCGTCAAAGACGTATGCCGTGGGAATGAGCCCTGACGGATACGTCTTTTAGAAATCACGAATCGTGAATGTTTCTGAACCAATCTGAAATGAGCTAAATCACGAAATAAATGTGAACTTCAATGCGGATATTTTGACGAATCGTGAAAAAACACGATTCCGTATTCAATGTGAACGTCCATCCGTCAAGACGTATCGTGTTTTTTGACGAATCGTCAAAGACGTATGCCGTGGGAATGAGCCCTTACGGCTCATTCACACGAGGACGAATCGTCTTTTTTCACGAATCGTCTTTTTTCACGATTCGTTATTTTTTTTGACGGCGGCAATGCTTTTTAAATACTCATGTTCACACGCTTGACGAATCGTGAAAAAAGACGAACACGGATACGTCTTTTACAAATCACGAATCGTGAATGTTTTATGATTATGACGGATACGTCTTTTAGAAATCACGAATCGTGAATGTTTCTGAACCAACCTGAACTGAGCTAAATCACGAAATAAATGTGAACTTCAATGCGGATATTTTGACGAATCGTGAAAAAACACGATTCCGTATTCAATGTGAACGTCCATCCGTCAAGAGGTATCGTGTTTTTTGACGAATCGTCAAAGACGTATGCCGTGGGAATGAGCCCACGTGTGCATTTCACATCTGATGAAAGTGAAACCATCAAAAATTTTGACTTCACGATAATGAGACGAGTGTTAATTTATATTCGACCTCAACGGCTCAAAAATTTTGAATATTTAATTTTATATACTATTTATTAAATCAGTAAATTTTACGAGATACACAGTAGACAGCCTTTTTCAGACAAACTTTTCGGGCAAATTAAAATAATAAAACACATCGCCTTAGTAAAATTGTCCTTTCATTTTTAAGTTCTTTTTTCGGACGTTAAGTTCCGTCACGTATATTTTGGATGTAAAATTGAAGAATTCACTTAGGTTTCCTTTGAAAGCCGTTCATGACATAAATACTAGATTAGTTTGTCATCTAAGTAGAAATGTAGGCATATAATTGAATCACTTAGGTAATGCTATGTACTAACTAAAGGAACCACTGTTGAACTCCAACGACATCTATGCATGTCGAGAATGCATAGTACCGCTTATATACCTGGAATCCAAAGGGTTAATGCTTAAATTGACATTTTTTAGGTACCTACTGGCGAAAACAGACAATTACTACGACTAATACCTTCACATGTAGAGAATCAAAGAGAAACTTCTAAACGTAATTTAATATCTTTTTTCAGATTTGGAACATCAGCATCAACGGAGCCACTTCCACTCGAAGCTTTGGGCGACAGGGAGTTAGTTAACCGTTTGTCAAAACTGCCGATCGATAAACAACCTTTCTGGTTAGTGAACTGGAGAGCTCTCGAACAACAAAGGCGGAATCAACAGACCTACGATCAGAGGCCAAACGCATTCCTCAATGACCCTTCCTTCAATACACAGCCCATACAGCCCGTAAACCAAAATTAGGTCCGAAACTAGAGTACAGCGAAATCGAAGAAACCAATGGAAATTCTTATTTACAAATTTATAATAATGTAAACTACACTATAAAAGGCGGAAAAGTAGCTTCATTCCATACAAAACATTTTCACCTAAACGTCCTAAACGCTTAAAAGTTGTAAAGAGCGATTGAACAATAAATTGATCGTGAATTCAATTCAGTTCATATTAAATAACCGTGCCATTAATATAACGTCTGATGTTTAATATGTATAAATACAAGGTTATTGATAAAACTTGATTTTTTTTTAATAATATGCCTACATGAAATCTACAATTTTTTTCCTGATTTTGTAAAAATATTATAGCTTACAACTAACATTACAGGTAGCATCCCAATGCGTTAGTGTAATTGTATTAGCATGCACACCATACATCCTCATGTAGAGGTACCTCGCAAACTTATTTTGGATTTTCTCCAGCACCTGCTTGTACTTGATCTCATGTGGAGCCCTTATAACCGAATTATGCTCCAGGCAACTCTTTACCAAGGCTTCATATACGGCCCTCAGGGCAGTAAAGTTTGTGAAACCCTGCGATTGCCTCAATATGAAGCCGAGGTTCCGGTACGCCTTTTTGCATATCTCGGTAATAGGTATGTCTCCCAAAATTGAGGTCTGTGATAAAATGCACCCCCAAATCCCGAATCTCTGTGATGCGTCGCATCGGCTCACCCTCGATGGAGTACAAGTGTAGATGTGGGGTGCGCGCGCGACTGTATGACATTATTGCGCACTTTGCCACATTAAAAAATAACTTGTTCGCGTGGCCCCACTCAACGACACGATTTACGCAATGTACCTACTCAATGTACTCAAAATAATGATATAAAACAATCTTAGTTTGAATTTTTTTTGGTGTGTAGATATTATTAATTTTACAACATCCTGATTATCCTACTAATCCTACTATCCTACTTCCTATCCTACTAATATTATAAATGCGAAAGTTTGTAAGGATGTATGTGTGTGTGTGTTTGTTGCTCTTTCACGCAAAAACTACTGAACGGATTTTCATGAAACTTTGCAGTAATATAGCTTAGACATCGGAATAACATAATTTGTTAAAATTTATAGAGATTTTTGAAGGGACTGGTTTCCCGAAGCGAAGCGAGAGCGGATTTACTAGTAATGAAATAAAAACTATTATCACTGATATTTTATTCTACAATTATAACGTACCTACTAACTTTAACCCGGGACTCATACGCCGCATCGAATGCCACTACATCGAAGTTCATGATATCGAAAACGTTACATCGTTAATTCTTCTAAAACTTATATCGATTTTATCTTCGATGTAGTGTTTCTTCATAATATCATATCTATATCATAGTTGATCCGACGCACGTCTCGCGCTTATCCAAGATTGAGTAACTTCAATGTATCACTTGAACCAATAAAGCAGGAACACGTAACAGCACATTATCTTAAGATTTTTATAAAAATTGTATCCTTGAGCTACCTACCTAATGGACCAAATCGACGGCAGCAAAGAACAAACGGTCATCTACAAAAACGTTAGTTTTCAGGAGAGCGTTTTTAGTGCAAAAATTGTATAACTTCTACAATTACAAAGATATCTTCATCAATTTTGGAATAATTAATTATTACAATATTAACTATTATTTGGTATAGGTAAATTACCAATAATTCTTTTATTTTTAAAAATATGCAAGATGTATTTTTCTACTTCGATCAAGAAAACAAGCAAATTGAGTCAACTGCCATATATTCGTTTCTACTTGGGACCCGATAATTATTTATTCTTTAACTATTTTATTAATTTAATGATTGATTTTTATTGTTATTGATCATAAATAACCAATTACATCAAAACAACAAATATAATTATGATTGTCATTAAAATACTGCAGTTGTCTCACATTACTTCGGCATTCTTAAGTTGAAGCTATTGGATAATTGCAGATATACCTAAACTATTTTGAGTTTTAGGGTGTCTAATAAAAAAAAAGTTTTGTGATTCTTTTTAATAATTATATATTTTGTAATATAATGTAACAAAAAGTATAGTTTCAGAGAAAATAACTACGAATCGTTATAGTTACTCTCCGATACGTACACTTACTACCTATTTCTACCTCCATATCATAAGAATCTCAAAAACTACTATTCTGACGGAACTCAAATTTTTACGGGACCTAAGCTAAAGCCCCAGCTTTCGATTAAAAGAAGAATGATCAAACTCGGAACACTAAGTAGTAAGATATGAGGTAACATACAAACATAAAAATTATTAAGGATAATTCAAAAACTATTGGTCAGATGCCGCTCAAACTTATATGAGACTACAATGCAAATACCAGTTTTCAAGTAAAAAGAGAATCATAAAAATCTGAACACTCAATAAAAAGTTATTAGGAAAAAACTATAAATACACACTACTAAACATCCTCACACATTATTCAAGTAAATTCAAAATTACTCCTCAGATGTCGCTCAAATCTGTATGGGACCACACCCAAAGCACCAGCTTTCAAAGAAATAAAGAATCATCAAAATCGGTTTACCCAACACGAAGTTATGGGGTAACAAACATACCAACAAAGATAGAAAAAAAAGGTATAAATATTTTTTACATTTGTGGCTTGGTTGAATGTCACTTCCGGATTCAATTTTCAATTATTTTATTATTCCAATTCCAAGCAGTCATCATCAGACATTTTTTCTTGCTGAAGAGCCTCGAGACTGCAGGTTATTTTTGTAAGGACAGCTGGCGCGCCGCATTGCGCGACGCACACAAGGACAAATGGCATATGTCCGTTTGTACTTTGTCGAATTTTAAATAAGTAGTGCAGATGTCTTTTTGTACGTTGAAAAATTGGTGTAAAAAACAACATTTTTCGAGAAAAAAAATATCGCAAGATAAAACAAAGAATTCTGTGTTGAATTATGCAAAAAAACGATTTTGGCAAAATTGCAGATGTCTTTATGTTCTTTGCTGCCGTCGAAATGTTTTGTTCGTTTGTGATAAGAATTAAATTGAGTAATTCAATTTATCCACAAAAGGTTGGGCTATTAACGCTCCTGCGAGGCCTCTAGTCCTATCATATTTTGGGATAAGAAAAATTTTATGTTCCAAGCCATGTCATAAATAAAAATTCTATCATTGCATTTATTGCCCTCCCGGGAAATCTGTAGTGTTAAATTGAAACTTCTGTATAGACGTGCTTAAAAAATCGTCACGGTTTCTTGGAACGGATATTGTATGTCCCTAAGCTTTAACCTCTGCGGAAGTTATGTCATATCGACAGCCATATAGTATCTAGCTTAAAGAGTCCAACGTCATAACATTATACAGTTCCACACCACCACATTATTGCTTTAGCACATTTTTGCATTGCCCTTCGTACACAATAAGCACAATCATGTAAATCATAGTATTATCTAATAATATAAGTATCTTCAGATTAAAAAAAATAGTAAAAATAGTAGAACGTTAACTAACTATTAACGTCCCACCAACGGATTACTCTACTGTTGAAAGATAGGTAATCCAAGCTTAAACGCAATGAACTAGACAGTTCCGATAAGTCGCGTTCATCGCTCTTATCTCTCTCATCATCTTGATAAGCTATCAGATCATAGATAATAATGATTATATAATATATAACAGCTTCGAGTATGTAGCTATGTTACACCGGTGAGTAAACAGATATAAGAATTAGTGAATATAAAAGAAAAGCATTGCTATACAGCGAGGAAACGCTGCCAGCGTATTGGGGACTGCACCACAGGGTCCTAGTTTATTTAACTTATTTTAGTTTTAGTTTTGTTATGTTATTTTTATTTTGTTTATATTTTTAAGAATGTATGTACCATAAAATACTGTAAATATCATTTAAAGAAAAGCAGAATTCCACTTTTTGAATAGAAGCTGGGCTTTTATCTAAAGTTGTTCAAATCAGTTTCATAACACTATGACATGAAAGTAAAAAAATAATGAAAATAGAAATCGAAAATAACAAGTGACCTAAGAGATATTCTGCAAAAGATTTAATGTTAATAACAGTTATAATATAATGGATGATAAGGGAGTGTCTAATGTGATCTATTAAATGGCCTTAACATACTTGTAAGTATTATCATAAGTCGATATGCATTAAAAATTGAACACTTATTATCGATGACGACAAGCTTCTATTCACGTAGCGTCCGTTAGACTCAAGATCACGGATAGGTTATCGTGCACAAAAGTGGAACACTAAAGTATATAAAAGTACAAAAATACGTATTTTTTCATTATTCATTACTCTTTTGCAGCAAGGTGAAAGGAAGACAGAAGAGATGGCTTGATTCAGTAAAATATTATAGAGCTTAGAAAGAAATGAATTAAGGAAAGATGCGCTTGCTAAAAGAGTACAGAACTGCTAGTTCTTATGAATTATCTATACTCAACTGTGGTTAATGATCTGTTTCATGTTTGTTTAAACTTAGGTACCCACTTTATTTATTTATTGTTATAGTTTTTATAATATGAATTTTTTAAGTATCTTAGGAAATCTTTACGACGTCTTGACAGTTTACAAGTGCCACATACCATATTAAGGCTTGTTTTTCTCATTATCTACTATAACCTTCTCATTCTGAGAAGAGACCCGTGCTCAATAGTGGGCTATGATGGGTTGAGATGATGATGATGATGACTATAGGTACACCCTGTATAGATCGGTTAATTATTTCAACATGATATTGTATTGTTTTCTACAATACAACACCATTAAATATCTGCATTTTAGTGATTTTAAGTCTATTAGTCAATCTGTCTGGTTATTTTTAGTAAGCTTGGAGAAAAGATTGTTTCTTTAATTATTTGGTTCCCAAAAGCATTGGTGTTCCGAATTAAAGGCAGTAACTTCGTCATGATCATCGTTATCATAACTAGGGTCAACTGATTTTTTTAATAACATATCTATTGGTTTTGCGTATAACAAAAATAAGGTGCTACGTGCAATCTCCTAAATTAAAACGGTAAACCAACACACATTAATTGAACTAAACACTCTAGTTTTATCTTGTTTTGTAATAAAGTCGGAGTGCTAAAAAGCGAGTTCACTACACCTTTTTGTCTAACAAACGTGTGGTCACTACGTATTTGGATTTACAAACGTGACCACTTTTCGTCGTTAATACCACAAAAAGGTATAAATTAAGTCACATCTTGTTCACGTGTGTGGCATCTTTAAAGCGTCCCTTTTGAACATAAATACATATTACTTTTACGAAATATAAGATGCAATTGCAATGTTAGTACCTATTTTTGTACCGCAAGACATTTTATGAGGCCAATAACATTTGCGAGTCTTTCAATTTTATGCCGTTGGCGGATGGCTCTATAAGATATTAAAGATATTGCCGGAATTATTAAAACTGATCTTTCCCTAAACGACGGTAAAATAAGATGAAAACAACGCTTTTATGTCACTTTTGATTAGAATTTCTGCTTTTGTTATAAAAAACTTTCGACCACTCGTACTTGCGTTCGCAATTAATAATTTATGTTCCAAATTATTTTAGGTCTCCAATTTTATTTACCTACTTTGGCTACTTTGTTTATAAAAATTTAATACCTATAGGTATAGAAATTTACAGGGCTTTAAACAATAACACTTAAACGTTTTATTTATAAAGTTACCTTTTATTTTATTTTAACAAGCAATATTTCTTAGCTCTTATTTATGAACGATCTTACACCTAAAAAAATCAACTACTTATAACATTTATCGCAGATAACAAGGGCCAGTATCAGGTTACAATGATTAAGATGGACCTCAGAACTTCTCGCTCAGTAATTAGAGGCACTAAAGTCTGGATAGAGAACTTACAAAGAAAATAAATACTCGTACTGTCATTGTCCGAGATTAGTATCTATTCCAAAAGCCTTTTCTTTGTGCACTTAGCTTGTGTTTTTCCTGAGAGCAAGGTGTCAACCTTTGTACAGGAAATACAAAGGAAGTAGGTACGGCTGATTGTACATTAATAATAATAATAACGCTACACACTCAAAGCCCCACACTAGGATTCCCTGTGTCGTGGGTGCCATGGACAACACACAAGACAAGGACACACACCCAGACCGAGGACGGAAATTTAAACTCATCATTTAAATTGCCGCCTCGCTGGGAATCGAACCCAGGACCCTCGGAACAGCGATCCAGCGTGTTAACCATTGCGCCATTCGGGTCGTCAATTAACTAATTAATAGTTTGAAAAACAAAAACACCCGTGTAAATCTAACTAAAATATAACTCCAAAGTAATAAACTTAGTCAAAGTTGAAGCGCTCATAGCCCGGCGGCTTGCGTCGATCCTAAGTGATCGACAAAGTTAAGCAACAGTGGGCGCGGTCGGTAGTTGGATGGGTGACCGCTATAGGCAAAATTTCTTAACCGCTTCCGTGCTTCGGCGGGCACGTAAAGCCGTCGGTTCCGGATGTTATCGATAGATAGCAGTCGTTAAACCATGTCGGAAGTCCTTCGGGCGACTTGAAAACTTCCTATAGGTACTAGGTTGGCCACTAACCCCTCCACCAATCCGCACTGGAGCAGCGGGATGGAGCATGCTCTAGGCCTCCTCAGTAACGAGGAGAGACCTGTGCTCAGTAGTGGGCCATTAATGGGTTGTCGCCAATTAATAGGTAGTTTGAGAAACAACATCACCCTTGTGTAAAGCTAGCTGATATAAGCTTCAAAGTAACTTACTCACTGTGTCGTTAAGGAGTTCCCTTGTCTAAAGAAAATTCTCAGCTTGCTCTTTGGCCATGCATAACATTGCACTGTCATTGCCCCTTCAGCCCTGTGCAAATTTTCAAATTAATCAGAATTTCTGAAGTTGGTGAAAAGTAAACTGTAAGTTTTCATTTCATGCTTCCGTATCATATAGTATGTATAGACATACTGCTCAGGCTCATAAAATAATACACCCTTCCGCTGCCGCCCATGACAACTGTAACTGACCTAAAACGAGGCTCAATTTAGGAACTAGGATGGTTAGTCCATTTTGTGTTAGAATATTAGTTAGTTACTTTGGTAATAAGTGTGAAGACACGGACTGTTAGTAATAGTTACCTAATCTTGTGAGTTGATGTTGGTAATAGTCCAGTTACTAATTGTTAGTACGAGTTTCGTTCTAACACGGTCACAGATGCTAACCCTGAGGACTGAAATGGTCGCCTCCAAAAGGTGTAACCGGCTTTATGCATTTACATCTCAAAACATATTTCACTAAAAGATCTTAAGGAGGAGGAGTCGTAAGCGCGCTGTCGTCGCAAACGCTATCAGGAGTCGATGACGAGTCTCGGAATCGACTTGAAACTAGTCGAGTTAATTCGACTTAACAATAACGTGAGGTAAGCCGTGACATATACGTATCTTAAAATTTACTTAAATAGAGAACAAAGCGTGAAATTCATCAACTAAACTGTAGGCAACGAAATTACCTGTATCTGGACTACTGGATGTTTGCAAAGAAAAAATATCAGATGACGTGAAAATATTATTTACGCGAGTTGTTAGGGCAAACACGGCGAGTCCTATGCCCAAGGCACCAGGGAACGAGGGTTGTTTGCGTAGCTATTTCGTCTTTACTTTTAGGACAGCTGACACGCTGCGATACAGAAGCCAAAGTAATCACGACCTTAAAGGCGTAAATATTAATTAGGTTTAATGTTTTTTCAGTAACAGGAATTTTGAACGCTTTGATCATAAGCAATTAAGTGAAATATTTTAATAAAGTACTAATCTATACTATAATAAAACTGTAGGAGCACGTGTTCTGTACATTGAATATTTTTTTGAAATTTCGACTAAGGGGCACTTACATATCGAGATAGAACTCAAAATTATATTTTTTTTATTTATTGTCTGTCTGTCTGTCTGTCTGTCTGTCTGTCTGTCTGACCGATCATCACGCTTAAACCACTGGATGGATTTCATTGAAACTTGGTAAAGTTATTACCTATATACTGGTGTCTATTATAGGCTACTTTTTTTTTCGAATAATATTTAGGTTCCCTAGGGATAGGTGACTAAAGTTTGTATGGAATTTTTTTATAACGTCGTCCGATTTACTTCAAATTTGCAACAAAGGGTTATCACTTAAATTAATAGAATACGTGTTTCTCAGTTTTTCGATATTTTGTAAGGAAAAGAAAAAAAACACAAAAGAATGCGGGAATTTGTAAATTTTTAAGGTAACTTTCTGACTAAACTGAAAATGATTTTAACCCCATGTTTAAAAATTACTACAGTGAAATAAGTAATTTTCAATGTAAAATCAGTATTTAAAAAATAGCCAGCAAAGGATGCAAAAATGGGGATAAAGTTGGTACAATTAGAGGTGCAGTGTTTATTCGAGTTGACTTAAGTTTTGTCATTTTTGTTGTGGGCTTAGATTTTTGTGAGACTTTCACTGAGAGATAGAGAAGGTTCTGGAGCAAAACATAGGCCACTTATTATCCTGGAATTCCAGCGGAATCAGGATTCACGCTGGAAAAACTACTATGCGCGAAGGTGCGAGTTTCATTTTTATAGGACTTTCACTGGGAGATAGAGGCAGTTTTGGAGCAATATACAGGATAATTTTATCCCGGAATTCCGTGGAATCCTTATTCACGCGGGAAAAACTCATATTCGGGAAATAGGTCGCGGGTTCAGATATTTATGGGACTTTCAGTGGAAGGTAGAGAAGGTTATGGAGCAGTATATAGGCTACTTTTTGTTCCGGACTTCCCGCGAGATCGAGAATTACACGGGAAAAACTCCCTCCACTCAACTGCTCTGTAGAAGTTGTGAAAAAATTCATTAAACATTTTCGCGCGCCAAAAATACTCGCACAATGCGAATTCTGTGGCATCCTACTAATATTATAAATGTGAAGATTTGTATGTTTGGTCCTCAATCACGAAAAAACGGATGAATGGATTTGGATGAAATTTGGTACACGGATAGTTTATAACCCAGAATAACACAGGACACTTTTTATCCCGGAAATCCCGCGGGATCCGATTTTACGCGGGAAAAACTTCGACGAGTATGGGTATAGCTTCATAACAAACATATTAATATAAAAGTAACAAGGCTGTCTTTCCGAAAATCCCGCGGGATCGGGAGCTTATCCCGAAATTCCTACGGGAGCGAGACCTACGCGGCTGATACTTACGGGTCCCGAAGCGAAGCGAGGGCGGTTCGCTAGTTAAAGTATAAGGCTATTCATCCTTGAGCCTTGAGAGTATGTCTTGTTAATTATAACAGGACAGTCATTATTTTTACGTAGGTACACTTTTGAGATTTTTGTGGTAGGTACCTTCCCTAGAAAGCAGTGGCTATGGTAAGTACCTTCGTGCTGGAAAACGTGGTTTCCAGTTTTTACAATACAGACAGTTATTACAATAATGACAATGATAGTAATGGTGACATTTTTTCTTGTGTTATCGTTTTTTGCTAACGAGTACTAGAAATATTTATATCATCATCATCATGTCAACCCATTATGGCCCACTATTGAGCACTGGCCTCTTTCAGAATGAGAAGGTTAACGCTGGCCAAGTGTGGATTGGCGGACTTCACACACCTTTGAGTTTTGCGAACTCTCCGGCATGCAGGTTTCCTCACTCCTTTTCCTGCACCGTTTGTAGTAAGTGACATCGGACCCTCCGAATAGGAGGTGGGCTTAAACTAGGCTATCATCGCTACTATATTCATATAATATTCATAAAAGGTTACATCAAGAAATAGTACACCCGTCCCGGCAAACTAAAGTATCGTAATTCCTTTGCAATAACGTTACATTTTTATCCTGTCTGAGAGCTCTTAAGAGTCCTAGTAAAGACAGTTTTCACGATTTAGTCTGCATTATATATGAAGCCGCTCGTATCTTGTAAGAAGAAATGTATGTCATGTAGCCTAGCAAATTTTTTCAAGACTCAGGTGAGTGGTGTGTACAAAAAAAATATGTTTCAAGTTAAATAACATCCACATTTTTTACCACAAGACACACTTTATTAAAAAGTCAGGTTTGGTGCAAAGATGTTATCAAAATCGACCTCATGGACATCACGAAGTCCTACCCAAGCCAAGGGGGCAAAGCTCCTGATCCGGAGATCCAGAGAACAAATTAATCTTGTTTTCAAGCCAGAATCCCGCTTATCTGGATATCCTTTCCCAAGGTAAACTCCATTTTCATTAAAATCGGTATAGTGGTTTAGGCGTGAAATCCTCACAGACAGACAGACAGACAGACATTGTTACTTTACCGGGTTCCTATGTTAAATGATTCCGGCTCCTTTCTAAAGATTTCATTCTAGTTATGAAGCTTTTCAATTTTCCTAACGTGTTAGCTCTTGAAAATTTTCAAAATGACAGCCCATTTGATCGAATAGCTTCCTCCGACAGATGATACCCATTCGCTCATATAGAAGTAGAGAATTTATATCTAACGTTCTCAATTTCTCAGCTTCCTCGAGAATCTTACCCAATTTAATATTTAATTCGTTCTTACCAATTGCCAACACCTATATTCTTATGTGTGTACTTATTTTAGCACGTAGCTATAAAATTTTATGTTTTCATATACGATCATAGCTTAATATTAAGAAAAAGTTTTCTCATGTGTGTTGTCACTTAAGGATAGAGAAAGTGAGGTGTAAAAAATTAACCACCCTTCAGTCACTTGAAATTTTAATGCTATGTAAGAAAAATGAATGAATGTGTCAGCTAGATAACAACGTGATTTTGTAAAATCAACAAACATCAAAAATACTTTTGCATGACGCATAAAAATAAAAAAATCTGAGCGGTTTCGCTATGATCACATTCTACAGAAATCGGCTGAAATGTCTAAATTTCACATGACTGTAACCCAAGACAAAATTAAACTAATTTTCCATGAAAAGTAGGTAAATAAATAAAAGGTAATGACAATTTTTACGTTTTCGCATTTATAACAAAACATTTTTGACACGAGCTGTAATCCAACGAGTAAGTCAAGAACAAATAAAATTCCACTAATAATATTTATTGTTCGAACGCTTACATCAAGCACGGTACTCGTGCAAATAATTCAATGACGTCGAAAGCCTTTTCGCCGGTAAAATCCTTTGGTAGCTTTATAAATTACTGACACTGATTTGCAATCATCGAGATTATCAATTATTTATTCAATATCGTTTGTAAATTAAGTGGGCATAACGCTTAGGTATGCCTTGCTTCAAGGCAGTAACTCAAAACTGAGGAAGCTTGAGTCGCTGAGAATATGAAATTAACAATCCCCGCGAAAAACAAATTTACTTCGTGTGCTCACAGTTTTAGTTTACAAGCTAAATTAACTTAAGGCATTTTAGATTCTCGTCGTCAATCTGTAATGTAGTTTAATGAGTGTAGGATGCCATTACTACGAATTGCATTCTCCACCTCACTATTCCAGCGCAAATTGGAATGAGGTTAGTAGTCAACCCCAGTAGCGGAAGTTTTTATCTGGTCTAAAGGTTGTTCCGGGGTTTTATCCGTTTTATTCCCGCTTAACTTGTGTAACAACTATCTATTTGTGTCAGGGCATGTATTCCTTCCAATCCAAGAAAAAGGTTTTTACAGGATGTGACAGATCACAACACGTTTTTCTAATTTGGCTGCAAAATTGTGTTTGTATCCACGTTACTAATGAATAAACGACGTAAGTAAACCTACTTCAAATATCGCATGACTTTTTTAAACCGCTTAGTTTTATAGGAACCCAAAAATATCTCTCATCCTACTAATTGCTATCCTACTTCCTACTATCCTACTTCCTACTTCCTTCCTACTAATATTATAAATGCGAAAGTTTGTAAGGATGTATGTGAGTGAGTGAGTGTGTGTGTGTGTGTTTGTTGCTCTTTCACGCAAAAACTATTGAACGGATTTTCATGAAACTTTGCAGTAATATAGCTTGGACATTGGAATAACATAATTTGTTAAAATTTATAGAGATTTTTGAAGGGACTGGTTCCCCGAAGCGAAGCGAGGGCGGATTTACTAGTAGCGAATAAGAGGCTTTAGGCATCCGTCCACCGCTAGGAAGCACCTTACTATCGGCTAGCTAACTTATTTGCGTCTGTATTGTTCTTACGGAATACATATCCATTGTACAATTCTTGAGAGATAAAATAATCGTCTGGCTGCGGTGAGACAACTCCCTAGGGTGTTTAATGGACCGTCCATAAGTGTCTAAGCAATATTTGTTTTTCAGTAACAAAGTTGAGAAAGGCCGACGGCTTCTGCCAGTTGAAGTAAACGACTGAGTTTATTAACTTGGGGCGCTGTCAATAGTTTTATGACCACTTGAGGAAAAGTTTTTTTAGCGGTTTAAGGCTTCAGTAAATTGTTGTTATCCTGGAATAGTTGTTCGAATTATTTGAAGAACGTAGGAAGACGTTGCAATGGATAGTAACCTATCTATTGTACATTTAGAAGAGAGATATTTCGCCAATATTTTTTATTATATCTACAATGAATTAAACAGGGTTATCGCTGAAAGCATTAATACATTTATAAACCTTAATATATAATTGTATATCTAAACCGTTCTTACATATTCTTGCTTGTAAAGGTATGCAATGGAAAAAAAACACTGTAATTAGAATCACAAGCAGACCTTTTAATTTTATTTATGTGCTTATTTATGTAAAAGCTGCCCGGAATTGCGTCTTACTTCAGTAGGGGAAGTCCGGGAGAGTTGAACCGCTTTTTTTTAAAGTATCATATTTTCTTAATAAGGAGGCTTAGTGATTCAATTATAATAATAAACGATTGCTTATTTATTTATGTTTACTTATGCGTATTTAGATTTTCCATATTATATTACTGAAATATGTTATACAAATTTTAATAAAAAATGAGATATGATTCAACTCTCCCCACCCTATGGGACACTTGAACCGGGGTCTGGGGAGAGTTGAACACTGCTTTTTAAAGGTATAAAATAAAAACATTTTACAGCTTAAATCACAAGATTATTAACCAAAAGATTACAAAACGAAATGACTAACGAAACACAGTTACACACTCTTCTCATAAGGAAAAATAAACAATACTTCGACATACTCTTAAGCATTCCATAGGCATCATAATTATTAAACATTTTATTAATAAAATTAAATATTTAACGTTTCTCTAATCAAACTTCTTACTCTTTCTTGATATTTCTTACCATTTTGTTTCAATTATATACTTATTCTCATCATTTAGTATCATTAATTAGCCTTAATTAGGACTACTTTCAGTCAGCTGGTAACCAAAAATTTGATCAATGTTATTCTTTATGATGCACCGTCCTTTACGTCACGTATAGCATTTTCTAATTCTGTAATGATATATATTTTTCTTTTCGGTATTTTTTCGGATGGTTTGTATTGAAATGATATATTATATTTCATTCAATTAGTCTGCAATAAAATATAAAATTACACATAAAAACAAACAAAATACAAATAAGACTTGTTGTATTAAGGTTCCCGAATTGTTTTTAAATTTCGTCAAAAAATTTAAAATTTATATATGTATCTGTAAAGTAAAACTCCAAATATCTTCATAAAAATACTATACATGGGAGACATGAACCACTGAGCATATCTCCCGCACCCGTCATGGTGCAACTCTCCCGCATATACTACTTTGACATTAAATTGTACCCACAGAAAAAACAATCAACGTAATCGAAACAACACTTAGCACACGTCAAACTATAATAATCAGGCAATAAAATAGTAATATCACACAATACTTACCTCTGTAAACACGGCCGCAATATCAAAACTACAAAAAAATTTAAAATTCACTCCGCCATAACAAAAACACCTTTTCGAATCTGATAGCCAAACAAACCGGCCATTGTTAAAAATGGCGCCGTGCTTGTCATTGGCCTCCCGCGCCCTATCAATGACCGTCTTGACGTTTCGTTAGCGCAAAATTTAAGTCGAGTTTTAAAGGGTGGTTCAACTCTCCCATCTGGGCAAGTCTCCCGGATTCCCCCTACTACTTATTTATAGATGGTACTGAAATTCCATCTTCCTCTACAAACGGACCCATTATCTCCGTAAACAAAAGTGTAATCCGAACGGACGGACGTGACAGCTTGTTTACTATTGTCAACCGAAACCAAAATAACATGTCAATGAATTCTATTCAAGTTACATTAAGGTCGCATTTCAAGTGTTAAATAATTAATGAAGTTAGGGTTTCAAAAGGTAAAATCGAAACCTTTATCGATAAATTATTAACTTTTTTTATAAGTAGGTATACTATGTATATAATATCACACTAGATTTAACATAGTAGTCTCTAAAATTTCCTAATCCTCTAAATAATAGAAAAAAAATAAAAGAATAGGTAGTTCAAAAGCGAGTCGAACTTGCCCATTTAGTGATCAGTACCTACTACCGAAAGTAATTATTATTTTTAACCGAATTCAAAGAATGGAGCAGTGTCTCAATGCGACTGCATTTTTTGTGTTACCCCTTAACTTTTTGATAGGTGAACCGATTTTTATCATGCTTTTTCTATTCGAGAGCTTACGCTTGCGCTTACTTATATAAATTAAAGCAAAATTAAAGAACTTTTTGAGTTAAGTCTACTTGTAGATATTGAAGTCAGTTTTTTATAAAGTTTTATTGTTTGTGATAGCGGCCGCAGTAATATGCATTCTTTGTAAATGTAGTATCTACTTATTTACGTTTAAGTAATAAATAGGCATAGTACCTAAAGAAAGAATTCCATTCCTATAGTGTGATATAGGCCTCAGACAGACAGATAGCGGAGGAATATTAATGGGTGTGTCTGTCTGTCTGCTTGACACGTTTTGGGTATGGAACTCTGAAAAATTATATCGTGTTATGTTACATGAAAAGGAACAGACGAATGTATTGGATAATCAAAATAACTATTCAAGACACTCTTCTTATCAAGGCAGGATTGCATAATGCATTGTTTTTTATTTAGATTTTACTATGTTATAAAATTATTCGAGTATCAACAATTGGTTATTTTTACCAATGTAATTAACAATAATATAATTTATCTTCACATAAATATGAGTTATTCCGGTCTGATCCATAAAATGAAATCCCTAAAAGGATCACTGTGTTTTTAATTATTTTTTATTCCGGTCTGATCCCTAACAATTAATACCTACATAATAAGTCTGTAGGTTAGAAACCCAATATTTTCGCAAATCAACCTCAATAAAATAAATGGTTCTTAGAACTTTTCTGCTTGCACTTGCTTTGTACACGCTCATCTCCGAAAAAACTTCACCAATTGGGGGGCGGTATCCACTAATGCATTGTGGTGAGTTTAACTTAACATTTATTGGTCGTTTAATTTCAATCAGTTCATAATTAATAAAGTTGTTTTAGTTTAATGAGTCATGTACCTATTGTATACCAATTTTGGAGTGCGAGAAAATATAAATTTTCCATAGAGAAGAGAGGGTAGACTTACTAGTTTTTATTATTCATACTATCCATACTTCCATACTCCATACTAATATTATAAATACTTAAATACTAATAATATTATAAGTGAAAGTGTGTTTGTTTGTTTGTTTGTGGCTCTTTCACGTCGCAACATTGCTATTGTATGATATGGTTTACCTATGTCTGTGGAGATAGTTGGAAGGGTGGAGAGTGATGTAGGCTACTTTTTACCGCGGTAAAACAACTCTAAGTGAGTTGAGACAATAACTAACTGGACTTTTACTAACATTAACTAACAGAAGTAATTATCACTAACAGTCCCTGTCCTCACACTTATTAACAAACTAACCAAATAATATTCTAACACCATCTGATTATCTGGACTAACCTTTGAGTCTAGTTCTGGGTCGGTCACAGTTGTTACTAGTTGTTATGGGTGGCAGCGGAAGGGTGGTGCTGCATGCTCGTTTGCTATCTTAATTCCATAAAAAAAGATATTTTATGAGATTTATTTGTTGTAACTCGATGTTAAGTCTCTTTGACCATGCGGGTGAAGCTGTGAGCGGGGCAAGCGCTAGTAATAATATAAAACATTTCGTCCCTATTGAATCACTCTTCAATGTCAAAGCAAAAGTGTTGAAGGGTAAAATAATTTTGACACTTCATAAATTAAATATTCATTAAGAAATATTACATCTCGAAGGAGACATTTTATGTGAAAATCAGTCTTTATAGCTACTTAAATGAGAATTCTCAATTAACTACTCTTTCATTAAGAAAAAACTAAATAAAAATGTATTTGCCTCATGCTTTGCTTTCTAGCCTAGATGTTAGCGAGGTCGAAGTACCAAGTTCTACTTCCGGCGGAGGCTATGTGAGAGAGTAATATTTATTCTCGGGTTAGAGTATCCTGTGTTTTTATAAAGAAGAAAATCTCGTGTTTATATATTGTGTATAAAGTTTTATAAGGTGGTCTGGGAGAGATCGCTCGATGATTAATTTAATTTACTATATGAATTATTTTAAATTACTTTAATATGACTTTATTACTTTAAGAGTGTACATCAAAGAGTATTCCATTCCGTTCTCTTCCAACCTATTCTACCCTACCTACCTACCTATCCAATTCTTTTATATTCTAGTCTTTATCTTAAAGTCAACAACTACACATTTGGATCACTCAGTAGGCGATCGAATGCCGTCAGCAGCACTGCATCAAGCCGGCCGGTATCAGCAATGCATGAATGCACACAGCATGCGATGTGGGCCGATTCCTAACCGCACTACTTTCAATATGTAGAGCTCGAAAATAGGGTTGCCACGTACGTAAAATTCATACAAAATGCATAGGTATTATCAATGCGAAAGCTAAGTAATTACAACGTTTTACGGTCTATTGCCTTTTTACGTTGAATCTACTGAACTGATTAAGATGAAATGCAGTATAGTATATATTATAATGTTAGCATAGTAATGCGATAGTATGGGACTCTGGATAGAACAAAAAATAGTTGATCGAGTGATTTCTGCTCAGTGAATCAGGCTGATTACATAATAACTGTTGTCTTGTATTATTGATTTATGAATGTTCATGGATAATGATTATGGAAACTTTATAAACTATATTATAAACTAATAATAGGGGTTATTTATTTCTATTTATTTTAATTTGATTTATTTTTAACTCTTATGTGTTAAAAATAAATCAAATAATCTATTATTATTAATAGATAACTAACATTATAAAATTTTATCGATCATTTTAACCACAATATTATTCATTATCAACAGTAATAATAAATAATCATACATAAACAACCGTAGTAAAATGTTGCTTCCGTAGTAAAACATTTAAATCTGACAGACAAAATTTTAATACCTACTAAAAACTAGTGTAAGTAATTTTTGGCTTGTTTTCTAATCTGACAACCCTATTACACTCGTTGAAGCTTACTACTTACTATGACACTGCTACGACTGGCCTTCGTACCGACTACTGGATTTTCGTAGTTTTACAAGCACCAAATATTCCTTACATCTGCAATCAATCACTCAGGCAGGTGTCCCACCGCCGGCGAGAGGGCGAGTGAATCGCGGCTATATACTCGCTCAAGACACGTACAAAAAATATGACATTCCGTGTAAACAAAAGATAGGCATATGTCAGCGAGTACTCGCTGACTATTCTCACCACTGGCTAGCAGTGGCGGCTGGTGGGTCGTCAAACTGGTGGTGCACTTTACTGATTAATGAAGGCCTTGGTGGTCCGGCCACTTTTTACAAACTTTATTTTCAAAAGCTTTGTTATTGTCTTTAATATAGTCTATATTTACGCTCATTTTCACTCAGAAACACTGTCTCACTTAGTAAAAAACAAATCAAAAACAATTAAATACTAATTATTACGGACGTAAATAATAAATAAACGCGTCACGAGAGGTCAATTTAATATGGCTGGTCGTTCCCGCGCCGGCCCCGGCGACGAATTTCGTCAAATCAAACCTCGGGCGCTCTCGGTAATCTTCGGATTATCCGTGCGCCGCACGGGATCAGGCTAAATGCTCCGTACATTTTCTATGGGGCGATATGAACTATCTTTTGTCTCACGCACCAGGCGTGTTTTCTCGTATCACATAGAAATTGTACCAGCAGTCCCGTGCGCTCGCCGATGCGCACGAGAACTTTTCTTTATAGCGAAAGTAAATCTTAATACTTTAGCAAAGAGTTTAAAATTGTTTCGTCATTATTTTAAAGGAGATAAAATAATAATTCGTTTATTTTTAATAGATTAGATAAAACAATAATATATTTTTATAAATAAAATAATAATAGTTTTTATTATTTATTCAAATGTGGTGGTTCAGCGCACGAGCGCACTCAAGGGACAGCCGCCACTGCTGGCTAGTACTCGCTGGCATATGCATCTCTTTTGTTTTCTCGTCCTTTTTAAGTCCCTTTCTTGGGCGAGAAAGTAGCTACTCGCTGCTCGCCGGCGATTGGACACCTGCCTCATATAGGGGTTGTACTCAAATCTACCGCTAATATGAAACTAGCTCTCTCCTCGCGGCTTCACCTGTATAAAAGTTTTATTTCAGTTTACTCCCTTTTTCATCAGCGCGAGGCCGCACCACTGTTTTTTCCCGCGGCGGTAACCGCGTAACCGCGCAATTCGCATACATTATCAGAAACCGCAAATGCGGCCGCTTGTATTGCTTTCCTTGAGTTACAAAATTTACTCGGTAAGAAAACGCGGCGGTTTAGCCGTAGTGCGGCCTCGGCCTTAAAGAAGGGAACATCTAAAAACTCTCTCTAAGTGCTACCCTACAATCCCTAAGGGACATGCAAAATTTCAGCTTCTCGCGTTCAGTAGTTTCAGCTCACTGTCTGTTAGTCAGTCACTTAAAATCAGAATAGTTTTATATAGGTATATATGTATACAGGTATTGATGAGGCTAGTATAAACTGGTATAACCCAGATTAGAGCAGAGATGAGTAAAAAGACAAAAATTTTGTCTGGTGAATTTTGGCCAGAAATGTAGTGGATTACGATTACATCTGTAAACTCGGAAATTAACTAGCCAAGAACGCTATAACTACCTAGCTTTTCTCGAACTGATTATATTTTTGGTCTCTAAAAGCTAAAAAATTACCAAACAAGTAGTTAGCAGTCTGTGCAGCGATATAGACTGTTAGGTAACTACATTATCTTTCTTCGCATCACACAAAGGGGTGAAGTAAAGAACTTCTTATAAAAGTTTCAAAGCTTAAATTACGCCCAAGCCCATTAAAATATATTCATAATTATCATACCACACATTTCGCGCTTGAAACCAAAGGGCGGCATGCTTGCAATTTTTAAATTCTGTTTCAGTGAAATATTTTCACGTTTAATACAAGCACATACTTCACACTTTAAACATTTTCCTTTGAAGGTCTTTGCTTTTACTAAAACTAACATGAAATGAAATGTAGGTATTCTGGACTTACCTACGTTCTAAAAATCTGTTGACCTATTTTATACTCCATTCGCGTTCAATCTGAAAATCGTTATAATTGCATGGCACATGAATGCCAGCTTTATATCTATAAAATTAAGGTACATTTAAGATTGACAGCGGGATCTAAAAATGCTCTAAGTTAATTTTATTTACAAGCTAAATTGAACTGTGAGCAAAGCTAATAAAGTTGATTTTGGCGTGGAGTGGCAATTTCATAATGCTCCGCAACTTAAGTGTAGCGATGAAGACTATTAAATGCTGTCGAACCTACAGCACTTTAAACTAGTACCTTCTCTTAGCGCAAAAAGTTTATTTATTTATTTATTTTACATTTATGTCACCTCTAAACAGAGAAACATAGAGTACAACTTAATGCCTAATGGCATTGTCCACCAGTCAACCCTGGGTGGATGTGGAGATAATGATGGTAGGTGCTAATCATCAACAACAGAAAAAAAAGTTGTATTTGACGAATCAAGCACGATATTCTAGTATGTTGTAAGGTATGTTATTCGGTGTGTTACGAACAGAAAATGTCATCTTGAAATACTCAGTAGGTAAATACAAGTACCTAATATTTTCACAAAATGACAGTCGTAAACAACTTAAAATACATAAACCCTCTTGTAATAGAATATAATCAATTAAATATTGATTATATTCTATTTTATTATTTATTTATTTTGTACCTATGTCAGTGATTGATGAAGGTGAGTAGAACTTTTCTACGGGTCTTTTACAACCCGTTGACAATATGTTGTATCGTTCAAGCCCTCGATAAATACAATCCAGGGATTACTTGCATTGTATACACTTTGTCAAGAGGTTTAGCGAGTTAATAGGCCGTGTTAAATAATTATGTTTGCAATGTAATTGATAGCTAGTGTCTAAGATACAAATGTTTTAGTAAAAGTACTGTGACAAGTTTGACTTCGATCCAATAATGGTGCACAATAGGGTATGTGTGTTTCCTACTAATTGAATAGGCCTAGACCTAGAGCATTCCCCGTGTGGTTGCCGGGTTCGCTTTTGTAGAATAGCACCACTCCTATCTCTTCCTGGGATGTCGTAAAAGGCGACTAATAGGACTCCAGGAGACGGGCAGCAGCGTCTTTCTGTGTAATGCCAACATCTTCTGCGGTCACCAACACGCACTAGCCAAGCGCGGTGACAACCTGGCTAAACCCCCTTATGGTAGCCGCATATAAACCCCGGCCCCTAGTCCCCGGCAGCTCCGCTATTCCTGGTTATGGTAGCGGCCACGGTAACGGCGGAGCAGGGGGTGCTAAGAATCTCCGGCAGAGATCAGGCTACCAAAACCGACGACCTCTGCACCTGGCAACATACAACACCAGGACACTGAGGACCGACGACAAGATAAAAGAGCTGGAAGAAGAGATAGACAAGTTAAACTGGAGTATTGTGGGTTTATCTGAAGTCCGAAGACAGGGTGAGGACACGATAATACTCAAATCCGGAAACTTGTTCTATCACCGGGAGGGCGAACACCTGTCCCAAGGTGGTGTCGGGTTTCTCGTCCACAAGTCCCTCGTCAACAACATTGTGGAAACCGGGAGCGTGTCGGCAAGGGTAGCGTACCTGATACTCAGAATATCCAAGCGGTATTCGTTGAAGGTCATCCAGGTATACGCGCCGACTTCGACACACCCCGATGATGAGGTTGAGGTCATGTATGAGGACATTAGTAGAGCCATACATACCTCTAAAGCTCATTTCACAGTTGTGATGGGGGACTTTAACGCGAGACTAGGCGTGCGAAACGGCGATGAGATGAAAGTGGGACCCTTCGGATTTGGGAGACGGAACCACCGAGGACACTTGCTGGCAAACTTCTTGGAGAGGGAGGGCTTATTTATGATGAACTCCTTCTTCAAGAAGAAGCCCCAACGCAAGTGGACTTGGATAAGCCCTGATGGTTCCACGAAAAGCGAGATAGACTTCATACTGGCGGACAAACGGCACATATTCAATGATGTCTCTGTGATCAACAGGTGTAAAACCGGTAGCGATCACCGCCTTGTGAGAGGCACATTGAATATCGATGTGAAGCTGGAACGGTCACGCCTTATGAAGTCTACGCTCCGCCCAACACCTGTCCAAATCCAGGGTTCCGAGAGCTTTCAGCTCGAACTCCAAAACCGTTTCGCGTGCCTGGAGTCGTGCAATTCAGTGGACGAGTATAACACCAGGATGGTAACAACCGTTCAAGAGGTAGGGTCTAGGTACTTTAAGACCCACCCCAGTGGCAGACCTCCAGTTCTCTCAGAACATACTCTCGGTCTTATGAGGGAGCGACGGGAACTATGCGTCCAGTCTCCAACCTCTATGGCAGAGTACATACGGCTCAATAAACAGGTCTCGAAGAGCCGGCGACGCGATTTGCGAAGGAATAACGCAAATCGTGTTAAAAACACGATTGAGCGGAACCAGGGCTCCAAAGTGTTCGCCAGGGACCTGTGTATTGGCCAAAGTCAGCTTACGAGGTTGAAGACCGAGTCCGGTACCATAGTCTCGTCAAAACCCGAAGTTCTGAGAGAAACGGAGAGCTACTACGGACGGTTGTATGCCTCCTCGCAAGCTCCAAGTCCTCACAAGGAGAGCGACAAGAGAGCCAAATTAACCCGACATTATACCGAGGATATCCCGGACGTCAGCCTGTATGAGATTAGAGAGGCCCTCAAACAGCTTAAAAACAACAAGGCACCGGGAGATGACGGAATCACAACAGAGCTGCTAAGAGCTGGAGGGAAACCCCTCCTGGTGGCGCTCCAGAAGTTGTTCGATTCCGTTATCAATACTGGAACTACCCCGGAAGCGTGGAGCAGAAGTGTAGTGATCCTGTTCTATAAAAAGGGCGATAAGGCCCTTTTGAAGAACTATAGGCCCATTGCACTTCTGAGCCACGTTTACAAGCTGTTTTCGAGGGTGCTCACTAACCGCATTGCACGCAGGCTTGACGACTTCCAGCCTCCCGAACAAGCAGGATTCCGAAAAGGCTACAGTACCATGGACCACATACATACGCTGCGGCAGATAATACAGAAGACCGAGGAGTATAATCTGCCGCTATGTGTTGCCTATGTGGACTATGAGAAAGCCTTCGATTCTATCGAGACCTGGGCGGTACTAAGTTCTCTCCAGCGGTGCCGGATTGACTATCGGTATATCGAGGTGTTAAAATGTTTATACGCATCAGCCACCATGTCCGTCAGAGTACACAACACAGTGACGAACCCTATCCAACTGCAGAGGGGTGTCAGGCAAGGGGATGTTTTGTCCCCAAAACTGTTCACCTCTGCGTTGGAAGATATGTTCAAGCTGTTGGAGTGGAAACGACGTGGCATTAACATCAATGGCGAATACATAACACATCTTCGATATGCCGACGACCTAGTCATTCTGGCGAGTTCCGTGGAAGAACTTAGTACTATGCTCGGGGACTTGAACAGCGCCTCACAACGGGTAGGTCTTAAGATGAACATGGACAAGACGAAAATCATGTCGAATGTCCATGTCACACCTGTACCGGTTGTTGTTGATGGCGCTGCTCTCGAAGTTGTTGACGAGTACATTTACCTGGGACAAGTGATCCAAATGGGTAAGTCCAACTTCGAGAAAGAAGTCACTCGTAGAATCCAACTCGGTTGGGCTGCGTTCGGGAAACTGCGTCATATCTTGTCGTCCAAAATACCTCAGTGCCTGAAGTCGAAGGTGTTCGAGCAGTGTGTGTTGCCAGTGATGACATACGGCTCCGAGACGTGGTGCTTCACTATTGGTCTGATGCACAAGCTCAGAGTCGCTCAGCGGGCTATGGAGAGGGCTATGCTCGGTATTTCTCTGCGTGATCGAATCAGAAATGATGAGATCCGTAGACGAACACGGTTAACCGACATAGCCCAGAGAATTAGCCGACTGAAGTGGCAATGGGCCGGCCATATAGTTCGGAGGACCGACAACCGTTGTGGAAGAAAGGTCCTCGAATGGAGACCACGTCTCGGAAAAAGGAGCATAGGACGCCCCCCGACCAGGTGGACTGACGACCTGATGAAGACGGCGGGCATCCGCTGGATTCAACGGGCTCAGGACCGGTTAGGGTGGCGCCAGTTAGGGGAGGCCTACGTCCAACAGTGGACATCAAAAGGCTGATGGATGGATGGATGGATGGAGACCTAGAGCATACTCCGCCACGCTGCTCCACGTTTTAACGCAAAAACTCTTTGCGTTTATTCCTAGATCGATTTACTGAAGGCAAACAGACGAGAATTTTTAGAATAATTGCTATATTTTTTTATTAGCTGCTCCTTTAAAGTACATTTTTTAAATATCTCCCATATGCGGTAATGAATCATAATCTTCACTTATGAGTTAAGTAACTATGTATGATTACAAAAAATAATGTCAGGTTCTCACAACATTTTACCGAAACTTGACTGACGTACCACAAACACAAACTTATCAACTACAAATAAATTCAACATACTACAAAATACTATCTACTGGAATATTTGCTACCAACGTTAAGCATTATGCAACAAATGACACACCCAATAAGCAATGTTTCAGTTTCATTTCAACTTTGCAAACTAAATACAGACGTCCAATAACGTTGCCGTGCTGCCATTCAACCCTTTAACTGACATCGAACGGAATGAACATTGACATTCGAAAATAGAGCGGCCTCTACCAACCCTCATATCCGATTTTCACCAACAAAAGTGCCAACCTAAAAATAAATGTCACACAATATTAACGTTCGTATTTCAAAATAGTCACTCGTTAATTCATTAGGTTGTATTTGATTTACTTTTATGGCCTGTTATTCGTTTTCGCGGAAATACGTGAACTCACTGTAATAGGACGACCTTCGAACATGATTGTGTAAAGTTTTTGACACATTCGTGATTTTCCAAGCTATCAAAGCTGTGACGGTTTTTGGTCACACATCAAAGCACGCATGTCTGAAATCTTCGCGTAATCTCCTACACTTTTGTGAAACACTAGTACACTGTAGAAAAGTTCGCGTGCATGTAAGTTACCGCGGTAAGTGTGTACTGTGATAACTGGCTCAACAAAGATACTGGTTTAACAAAGATGGCTGCAGAGATGGCCATTTCTGGAAAAAATATAAGCATTTTATTTTTAGTATTCGGAAATGACATAAAATTTAAAAAAGCCGGCCTAGTGCGATTCGGACTCGCGCACGAAGGGTTCCGTACCATTATGTATAAAAACGCCAAAAAATCTGGTCTGTTGTATGAAAGCCTCACTTAAATATTTAATTGCTTTTACATATTAGCCACAACGCCATCTCTTGGACCGAAAGGTAACTAAACTATCGCTGAGGCGTCGAAAGTATGGGCGCCCACTAAAATATTTATTTTATTCTGCTTTTTAGTACCTATTTGTTATTGTAGCGGCAACAGTACATAATCTGTGAAAATTTTAACTGTGTAACTATTACGGTTCATGAGATACAGCCTGCTGACGGACGGACGGACGGACAGCGAAGTCTCAGTAATAGGATCCCGTTTTACCCTTTGGGTACGGAACCCTAAAAATGAAATGCACCCATACTAATCCATACTTCCATACTAATATTATAAATGTGAAAGTGTGTTTGTTTGTTTGTGTCTCTTACACGTAGCAACATGGCTATTATATGATATGGTTTTGTGTGTGGAGATAATTATTTGGGAGGGTGAAGAGTGATCTAGGCTACTCTTTACCGCGGTAAAACATCTCATTTCCACGGGAAGAAAGATATTTTGTTAGTTGCTAAATATTTAGTTCCGGATGTTGTTAATAGATGGCGTTAGTAAAATTCATTTGCAAATTCTGAATTACGCATCAAATGCTACAGGTAATTTACTTAAGTTATAGACAACTAATAAATTCAGCTGAATTTTAAATTCGCGCTGGAACAATTTGTTGTTTCGATTTTATATTAATATCGTTATGTAACGGAATTAGAGCGATAAGACATACGCTTTGATTTTGGTTTTGATACACTTCATGAATAATTGGTTTGGTTGACTGTAGTTGTTTTGGCTAATAATAATAATTATTTTTAAGGAAAAGTACTTTAGATATTTAATGAGATTTATTTGTTAAGCTTCAATAGTTTTTAGTTAGTTAGTTGTAGTCACTTAGGTATTTATCCAACAGAAATGTGTCATGTATGGTAAATAACTCATTGTTAATTCTCTTTGGCCATGCGGGCGAAGCCGCGGGTAAGAGCTATTTTTATCATACCTAATACCGGCCCAACGTACCTAGTCGTTTTTAACAAAAAGAGAATATCAAATAACGAAACGAATTTTTGTTTAGCAGTAGGTATGTATTTAATTAAATGAGAGAATTATTGCTTGTTGTGATTATACTTGTACTTTAGTTAATAACATCATTAATTTGTCTTTGTTGGTAGACTTAATAATTTTTGTAGTGCACAAACGCGATGCCATCTGTTCGCGGGTGACTAATGGCAAGATACAGACGTGATTGGTTTACGCTAGATCCCGTGTGATTTATTTAAGGACTCAGTACAATAGCATTTGTTATGTTGAGCAAAAATATATTTGACGGAGGTAGGTAGTACCTAAACCTATGATACTGGTTTGATGCGATTAATCGGTACGCGATGATTAATAGTCAATCGGATAGCTGTCAATAGAATTGGAAAAAAATAAAATAAGGAAATGAATGTCTACCGGTGTGATATTTTGTAAAAGCTCCTTCTATGTTGAAATGCCGTGAATATCCAATAGTAATTGATAAGTAACGCGTGAGTCGCGAGTGCGAGTGGATCGATCGATAAATCAATATCGTAATATCGTGAAGTAAATCAAACATGTCTCAATATTAAAACAAACCCTAAACCGAGTATTTATACTGAGCCGAAGAGATCATTGAATAAAGCAGCTGGTTACTTGATGGCTCAATCCTGTGCTTCACCCGACATCCCGAGCTGACGTCCTGACGAGAGAAGCCCACATTGCTTAATTAGTCAAGAATACCTATCTGGAATGTAAATAGTACGAATGAACGCCCACTCTACTACTGGACCCGATTTCAGATAGTGGGATAAAGACTCCTGAAATTTTTTTGTGGATAAGGCTAAGATTGCCACCTGTCATGTCAGCAATTGTCATCACTGGTCCATGGAAATGAGGCTTATGTTTACGAAACATTGAATGAGAAATATTTTGATAAAAAGCGACAGAAATTTAAAAGAGGAAATTACACGTAATAAACCATAATCTTGAAAGTGTGTTTTGAGAAAAGAAATGACAACCTAAGAATTCTGTGTCACACAAACATGACATGTCATACAGTTCAAAATAAGTACCACAAAGAAGATCTCTGCTAACTTGAGATACCAAGGGAGTGAGAGTTCATGATAAATTGGTTAAAGCAAGTTTTGAATATTGTGGAATACAATAATTTTTGTTTATGAGCATTCTATGTGAGGAAAAAGGAATCTGCAACAATACTTAACACAAATCCATTCAGAGAGAGTTGTACTTGGAATTACAATGCTTTAAGTGTTGTTACACTACGCTTCTGGATATCAGGTGATTTCTGTTTTGTTTTATTCATTGGGTTATTGAGGACCTTTAATGAAGTTGGTTATTGATCTGAATAATTAGAAAGTCTGTGTAGAAAATCCTAAATTGGTATGCCCGTATGGTAATTCTATTGATAGGACTGTGTGGCAAATCTATTGACAGGCCTCTGTGGCAATTCTGTTGATAGGCCTGAGTGTCAAATCTTTGAGAGGTCCGTGTGGCATATCTATTTAGGATCCATGTGTTACCTTTTTAAAGACGTTTTCGGGGCTTAGCTGTTCAAACGCCTCTGTGGCATAACTGAACACGAATGCCTGCGTGTTATACCCATACTGATGCAGAAGTTGAAACACATGAGGTCGTGTGTGGATGTAGGACAGCCGTAACGTTGCACGTTGATTATTTAGTAGGTCAGGAAGGACCGAGCGTGGAGAGATACTCGCGTATGTGTTTGGTTGTTACAGGTAATCTTCAATACCTCATGCGTGTTGCCGCTGGTAGAGCGTGCTCGAGGATGGATCACGGGAAGATGCCGAAACGCATAACGGTTTTAGGGCGGTGACGTGCCGATTAGAGTTATATACGGTGACGACGTACCGAGTAAAAGTTAAAACAAATCGCGCAAATAATGAATCAGTAATTTTGTTCTAAACAAGTGTTGTTATGTTATGGAGTTTCTTCTCACTCGCTTCTTCTCCATAGCGACACTAGCGAAGCGAGTGGTAGCTTACGGTAGTCAGGGTTAAAAAATGCAAACAAAGTTTTTGAAATCCACTTGCAGCAGTAGCAGCAGTAGTCATTTTTGATGTTAAATATTTTGAGTTCTGTTTCGGGTTGAACTAATTGAAAATTACGGGTCGAGCAATTGAGATGGTAATATTAACGGGGCGGAGTATCACCCGAGGACGGGTGATGAGTCAGCGATGGCCGTGACGGAGGTAGGTAGTACCTAAACCTATGATACTGGTTTGATGCGATTAATCGGTACGCGATGATTAATAGTCAATCGGATAGCTGTCAATAGAATTGGAAAAAAATAAAATAAGGAAATGAATGTCTACCGGTGTGATATTTTGTAAAAGCTCCTTCTATGTTGAAATGCCGTGAATATCCAATAGTAATTGATAAGTAACGCGTGAGTCGCGAGTGCGAGTGGATCGATCGATAAATCAATATCGTAATATCGTGAAGTAAATCAAACATGTCTCAATATTAAAACAAACCCTAAACCGAGTATTTATACTGAGCCGAAGAGATCATTGAATAAAGCAGCTGGTTACTTGATGGCTCAATCCTGTGCTTCACCCGACATCCCGAGCTGACGTCCTGACGAGAGAAGCCCACATTGCTTAATTAGTCAAGAATACCTATCTGGAATGTAAATAGTACGAATGAACGCCCACTCTACTACTGGACCCGATTTATTTATATTTCCTTTATAGTGACTTTCGACGGTTACAAACCAATGTGTTCTGAATCCACAATTACCACAAGCACTTAAAACTCTTTTCGAAAATCGACATTTTTTCCCCGCTATTAATTTATTTTGCGAAACGAAGGGAAAATGTTTAAGGCTCAGTCTGGAAAACCTGGCTTAAAATTGGACTACATTTTCTTCCGCGATAGCAATTTCTATTGAAGAAGCATCTTGTCTCACTTTTAGCTACCTCCTAGTACAAGCCTGGATTTTCGTAAAATTGTTAATTATTAGAATGTAGAAAATTTTTAGCACCTAACATTATTTTATTTTCAGCGTTGAAATTCTTTGGTAACGGACATTATTTATATATGTACGCCTTCGCATTATGATTTTATCTAGGTACGTCAAAAAAGGTCAGCAAAAGCAGGGTCATATGTGTAAAGAGTTCCATGTAGCTTTGTGTTCAAGCCGAACTTTCTTGCTCGTAGTATAATCCGTGCGCGATTAGAATGCGATACTACTTTTTGGAATTGAGAAGCGTTTGTCTCGTCGCGTCAGTCAGCCGTAGCGTTGGCAAACTCGCTTTGTAGTTTCGTTTTCTGTACGAGTGGATTTCTTGTTGAGTTTTATTTTAACCTCTCAACTGGCACACTATTGACATAGATTGATTCTCATGAAATAAATATGTGGCTAAATTTAATATAACTTATGCTTAGTAATCCTATCATAAATTGCAAAAATATTGAATAAAAACATTATTAATACTATAAATATTATATTTAATTAATTTATTTGTTGAGCACCTTTATTCTTAATGCTATTTTCGATTTAGTTTAACAAGGTTCCATACAATTTTAGTCACGCACGGATTATACTCGTATTAGGTAAGTACATATATTGTCTTGAACAACGGACGGGAATACGGCATCCGGTCTCTTTTTAGAGGTCGCAGGACCTTTACATTCGTACGACATGGGATCCGTTTTAATGTTTACCCACATATTATGCCAGCTTTTCGCCCCTGTACTTAAAGTTCACTTCATAGTAGATGTGAGAGAGTGAGTAGGGGGTGAGAATTTAAAATGCCATACTTAGTAAATTTTAGTTTTAAACTAAAATGAACTGAGTTTTTCGAACCAATATTTTATAGCATTCCTCTCCCCTCCTTCTTGGCTGCAACTCATCAGTTTTACTAATATGTATGGGCCACTGTATTCATTTCTGACCAGTTGTTCGTCTGCTCGTTTGCTCCGGAAATTATATTTATTTATTATATGTTACGGCTAGTACATCAATGTCCATATTTATATATGTAAATAAAGGGAGTGGGCCATTCTATCTGCTTTCAATGTCCGAACTAAAAGTGTAACAAAATAGTCGATGCGATTGGATGTCCGATAACATTAAAGTTTCATAAACCCTCTAATGCCCCAACATACGTATGTTATTCTGTCACGGTGTCGCTTCCGGTCCCAGTCACGTCACGTAATTAGGCTCTTCTCACACAACGCTATTTGCAAGCGACTCGGATCTTGTCAATGTATGTAAGCAACACGTCTACGATGCGTCTCCTGTCAGTGAGAAGTGTCAGATACAGCGAATTTTGGATTGCGTTGCAGTCGCGTAGCTAATAAATAGCGTAGTGTGAGAAGTGCCGACGTCGTGACATTTGATTATGTTCCAATACACGCTCACTATTTTCAACAAATCAGATATATATTTTTTTTAATCACCAATTAATTTCCAAAGTTAACTATAATGCTTGATTAGGTGAATGGTAATGAAATTGTATTTAAATATGCGTTTTTACATTTTAAACAAATTAAAAAAGGCACAGAAAAAATAATAACCTAAAAATAGAGGCATAAAAGCTATGCATGAAACGAAATGTTTAATGATAGGGATTGACACGTAGTAATCGGCAAAAACGAATAATCGTAACAGCCATCTTGTGAATCGCGTCAACTGACTGACTTGAGATAAAAAATATGTGAATATTTTTAATTTCAATCGATTAAAGGTTAACCACAATTGTACTCGATAATCGAATCATATATATTAATTATGCATGGTCACCTCACTACAGAGTTAATTTGAAATGTGTCACCGTACCCATCCTATGTGAATAAATAAAGTATAATGTTCTTCACTTGTATTGGCGTGTAGGTACAAACGAGCATTGTGCTATATTACGGCCTAACTTCATGTATGACTCATTCAATGGACAAACGGTAATAAAGTAATTTTCTTCTTCTGTTCTATAAGGGTGCGGTTCCACTGAAGCGGAGCGGAGCGGAGCAGTGCGCGATTCACCAATTGCAGGGCTTGAAAACCACGCGAGGCACAATGAGCGGGGATCTCGAGCCATGTGATTGGTGCATCGCGCACAGCTCCGCTCCGCTCCGCCTCAGTGGAACCGCACCCTAAAGGTTCTTTAAGTATCTTTAGGTAATCTACACATCTTTATCTATCTACACGCTAAAAATTATAATATATTTCAAAAACGTTCCAAAACGGTGAAGTGTTCTTTATGGGACTCTCACTGGGAAATACAAGAGGCTGTGGAGCTAATTTTTAAAATAGGTTAATTTTTATAACGGAGTTCCCGTTGGATCGGGATTCACGTGGGAAAAACTCCTATACACGAACGATGTCGCGGGTAACAGCTAATATGGAATAATTCCTGTGATGTCGTTCTCGTCCAGTGGTCTAATATTATGCTATTCAAACCAACACCAACGGGTCTTAAAGCTTAGCACTGCATCCCAAACAGGGTAACGTTAAGCCTAAGCGGATCTGGAATGCAGGCAACACAACACATCAAAGCACTGTGAATGTTATTTAATAATGCAATTGTGTTATAAGAGAGTCGCAAAGCGAAGTGTGATTAAACCACGAACTTTTGTTACGATAATACTTCCACAAAAGTTAAAAAGAGAGCACAGAAGTTAAAGACGTGTGACATTTTTCATTAATATTCTTTCTAATATTTACATACTTCTTATGTTACTTCTGATATTGATATTACACTTAATAACGATAAGCCAAATATAAACATTCACTAAATGAAGAGATAATAACTTCCTTCGTTGATCCATTTCTCAAGCACAATGTCATAAGTAACATGGGCGTTAACAGCATGTGATAATCGCAATCGATATATTCAATAGCGTTTCGTAGTGTTTCTATTTTTCATGCTGACATAAAAATATTATTTTGTCACGCACACAGATATCATTGACATCAGTGTCTATGTGTGCGTTACACAAGCGTGCTATTGTCTTACAAGGATCTTTTGGCGTGTGGGTGACATAGACAGCGCCTTATAGGTAAGGCAAACTGTAAGGCACTGTCTCCTTATTTATGTTTACCTTCTGCGTTCTTAGTATATTTCGGGAACACTTTGATCATGAAAAGGTTGAGGATTATGCAGTAGGTAATAAGACCCACAATGCCAGACTTTGCACCCTACATTGTTAAACTAGCTTCGGACGATTTTAACCTTGCTATCTGAATGTTTTGTTTATGTTCCTGCGAAAATTAAAATCATCCCCCATTCTAAGCCTCAAAGGGTTAATTAAAAAAATTGCCTATGTGTGATCCCGGATTTTCAACCATTTTCATTCGTAATTCCATCCGAATCGGACCAGTGGTTAAGCCGTGAAAGTATCATAGACTGATAGAAAGAAAGACAGACTTTAGCATTTACAATATTAGAATGGACTAGTAAATCCGCCCTCGCTTCGCTTCGGGGAACCAGACCCTTCAAAAATCTCTATAAATTTTAACAAATTATGTTATTCCGATGTCTAAGCTATATTACTGCAAAGTTTCATGAAAATCCGTTCGGTAGTTTTTGCGTGAAAGAGCAACAAACCCACACACACACTCACTCACTCACATACATCCTTACAAACTTTCGCATTTATAATATTAGTAGGATAGTAGGATTATAATGCCTTCGATCACTTCGATGTTACCGATATCCCTTGGAACCAGTGGCGTTGACCCCTTACTCGTATAATCAGATGTCTTAACTTATTTATTGGTTTATTACTATACAAAAGTGTAATAAGAAACTTTTACTACGAGCTACTAATCCTTACTAATATTATAAATGTGAAAGTGTGTTTGTTTGTTTGTTTGTTTGTTTGTTTGTGACGCTTTCACGTCGCAACAAAGCTATTATATGGTAAGGTTTATGTGTGTGGGGATAGTTAGGACGGTGGAGAGTGACGTAGGCTACTTTTTACCGCGGAAAAACATCCCATTCCCATGGGAAGATCGATGTTTTGTTCGTTGCTAGATATTTATTTTCGGAGTTGTTAATAGATGGCGGTAATAAAATTCATTTGCAAGTTCTGAATTACGCTATCAAATACTACATGTAATTTACTTAAGTAAAAAAAAAAGCCTAAATGTAATAGGCTACTTTAGCTCTGCCTCGAGAACTCCCCGCTCCGGCTGTATTCAGTGTACCGCCCGCCCGCTGGCACTATCCTGTTGACTGACGTCCGCAAGTTGCTCAGCCAACAGGATAGTTCCAGCGGACCAGAGGGACCTTCGAGTCGAGAGCCTGGACGACTTCATCGAGAGATTGGCACGCAACATGTTCGGGCGTGTCAACGCGTCGCGGTTCCCGCATCTGCAGGACCTGGCGCCGCTCCACACCCGTCCACCGGACCGCTGGGCCTTCCCGCGCGACTTGCTGGTTGCGCGGGACGGGCCTAGCACTGACTGATACTGGGGCTTCGTAAGTCGTCACCCGGCGCTGATCGGCTCCTGCTGGGCTTCCCACCAGCGGGATTCACCCGGTAGGGCCTCGATCGCCTGGGCAGCGCGAAGATGAACCCCATCCCGTTTAAGACTCTGTGGCCTGTAAAAAGGCCACCACTCACCGGACTTGACCTATTGGTTAACCACAGATGGACAACCAAGGGCCTTAGGGCCCAGCCCAAGAACCGACCCGTTTTAACGGGCCGCGAGAGACACCCCCAAAGGGGAACTAACTGTCCCGAGGGCTCCACACACCTCAGACAGGGTGGAGTGAAGAGAGCGAGTAGTAGGCTACTTTTTAGCCCAAATTCCTACGGAAGCGGGACCTACGCGGTAGATACAGGCTGTTACCTACGGGTCCCGAAGCGAAGCGCGGGCGGTTCTCTAGTTTCCCATAAAATAAGCACAAGCAAGTGAAGCACGATCACAAACAAACGATTTCGAACCGAGCAATCACAGTGCCAACTGGCTTCCAATAAAGAATACGGACCGTTTCAATACGACACGCTGTGATATCCAGTTGTTCATTGCAACGGTTGGCCTTTTTATGGACGTAAACGTTCATTGAAAAGTTAATGTCGGGAATTGCTCCCGATATCGAATACTATTTGCGTACCCGCGGCTCAATGGATATTGTTTTTTAAAGCTTATCGTATGTTGCCAGGTGAATAGATACCACAGACTGACCACCGCTAGTGGCATACATTTCTTCAGCATGCGTTGTAGCGCATTAAAGGGCACGTAGGTTGCATTTCCTTCATCACTTACTCAGAGTGTGTTATAAGATGATAAACGTTGGGATATTTTGATGAACTTCGGCCGACATCAAAACTTCCGATGCTAGGATAGCCACTAACCTCTTCACAAAGTCGCACTGGAGCAGCGTGGTGGAGCATGTTTTAAAATTATCCAGTTATTAATAGAGATAAGTAACGAAATAACAAACAGAAAATCAATGGTCAATATTAATAACTGGATATCCGTACTAAAAGATTTCCTCAAATGTAAAGAATAACAACTAGGTACGATATAAGTACTGTCATCAATTTAAAGTAAAACCACTATAAATTATGGTCGAATCCTTACTAATATTATAAATGTGAAAGTGTGTTTGTTTGTTTGTGACTCTTTCACGTCGCAACATGGCTATTTTATGGTATGGTTTATGTGTGTGGGGATAGTTAGGAGGGTGGAGAGTGACGTAGGCTACTTTTTACCGCGGAAAAACATCTCATTCCCATGGGAAGATCGATGTTTTGTTAGTTGCTAGATATTAAGTTCCGGAGTTGTTAATAGATGGGTTAGTAAAATTCATTTGCAAGTTCTGAATCACGCTATCTAATACTACATGTAATTTACTCAAATCATAGGCAAATGTTATGTTCTTAGCTGAGATTCCTACAGAATGCTAGCTGGAATTCCTTCCTTAGAAGAGAAGCGCGGGCAGTTCTCTAGTCTTTGTATAAATTTTACCTTCGAGAATCATAAAGCAAAGTTAAATAAAAAGTGACATTTTTATGTCATCTCTATTTCAATTTACTCTGTGACTCGACTGTTTAATTTAAAATTTCTAATTCCCTATCAGTGCGACGGTAAAGGTAATAGACGCGGTGAAGCTATAAAAATTTCATGCCAAATTAAATTTAACAGCGCGGTAAAAATTCAATTGATCAAATTGTGACCTTACAGATTCCCTTATGAAAATAAAAGTGGTTTAAAAATACAAACATTAGAATTCTTTAAATGTTATTAAAGTCCGATGTGAATTGCATTCGCCATTTAATTAATCCTACTGTACCTATTGGATTGCAAAGATACCTTCTAATTTTATTTTATTGCTACAATGCGTGGTAGAGTAACCACGCCAGTGACAGTATTGCAATTGAATGGATGATAATGGATGAGAAAACAAAGTATTTAATAATAATTGCAAAAACGAGCATGCACCACTCTTCCACTGTCGCTCATGACAATAATGTCAATAAAATGAACGTGTCCATTTTGAGGTCATCTTTCACGTTCAAATTAAAGGGCTCTAGTTAGTTATTTAATAATCCATCATTGCTATAGGCCAAATAAATTGCTCGTTAAATGTCTAAACACGTATTTAGCAGCCATTTCTTTTTCACAATTTACAATTTTTTGATTCAATTTTTTTTTCCTTAACGCAACTCAATAAGCTTATACGACGCTCATTCGACTTGGAAATATATTAGAATAAAATCAATATTGGTGCCTTTGAATGTGTTTAGCAGAATCGATCTAAAGTCAACACGAAAAAGACCAATAAGAAGTTCAAATCAACTTTACTTTGGCTCAGAGCGTTAAGATATTTAACTTAAGGATTATATTTAAATTTCAAACTAGGTGTTGAATCGTTGAACTAAGATTTATGTACACTGTGCCGTTGGCAGCTTTATACTGAATTTTCTGACCTAGTTCGGAATTACTCGACTTTCTAAGACGATTTGTCTTCACTATGCGAACGAGAAGCTTACCCCGTCACGCTGTTTCAATACAAAACAAAATAACTGAAATACGATTGGATAAATACTAACACAATAATAGCCTCAGATCTAATAAAAAATAATAATGATAATATGAATAAAATTGAAGGGTCTGTACATACAAGAGTATTTACATGATACTAATTTGTCTGTCTGCTTGTCCAGGCTAATTTCCGGAATGGCTGAACGGATTTTTATGGTATTTTCACTGGGAGACAGAGGAGATTGTGGAGCTACATAATATAGGCTATTTTATATCCCGGTGTAATCGCGGGTCTGGGATCCACGCGGGACAAACTCTTATGTACGATCGAAGTCGCAGGCAACAGCTAGTACGTAATAAAACTTTATGTTGCTAAATGACAACGCATAACCGAGACTACTCAACGCAAGAAGCTGTTTGAATGTGTGTCCCTTGAGTAGATTATGTAAAAATATATTAATTTTTTCATTTAAATGATACGAACTAAAGTTAAATTAAATAACTAAAGTTAAGTTAAATTAATGAATTACTCGTAACAATTGATCTGTATTAGTTATAAAAATAGACTGTCGTAATAGAAAAATAACAAGATACGAACGCCGTAAGAGCATAATGTTGTTAAATTTGTTTCGCAGAGTAACGTGAAAATAATACGTCATAGTGAACCGCTAATAGTAAAGACACAATAGAACACAAAGGAGATGACTTCGTATCTAACAAAAACACGAACCTCCATTATTAACAAGCCCCGTTCTTACTTTCAGAGCAAGTTTTTTAGGGTTCTGTTCGTTAATATTTAATGGGTGGTAAGAATCTAGAGTTAGTACGTTAGTACTATCACTACTTAGTGCTACAGTACTTAGTATCATTTTGTACCATTATAATCATAGCTGTTATAGCAATTGTGTTCCGGATAGAAAGGTGTGGAACCGGTTTCACTTTTTTTAGAGGCGTCCATCTCAGTTCTCAGGGGTAGCAACGACTCTGTGGCCGATTTAGAACGAGACTTATGAATTGAGTCTTGTTCTAGGTTGGTCACGGTTGTCATGGACATAAGCGGAAGGGTGGTGCTGCCTGCTCGAAACAGCGGAAAATCTGTCAAGTTTGTAATTCGGCCATATTTGCTTCGCTTTTTTAGCAGTAAAATGATATTAAAATTAAGATCAGATGAGAAGATTAAGAAAAGGATCATATTTTTATCCTACGATGAGTTAAATGAATATTCTCGCTATGACGTAGGTAAAAAGTTTCCATTACTGGAAAAAGCCTCTCCTCTTGAAAATATTTCGTTAAATTAAATTAATTAAAATCTTTTGTAATACATAATAAGCCCTATCAAATTGAGCTTTTAGTATTGAAAAAAAAAACTACATAAGTCTACTCGTAGGTAGGTACTCTCAGGCTCTAAATTCCTAATCTAGTTTTACCTAAGTCTTTGCTATTCTGGAGAAAATTAATAGATATCACTACAATAATGAACCCCACTCATCTGAATATGATTCTGTATTTACCGGAATTTTCCTAAACCGTTTTGTAACTCTCATTGAATGAAAATTTCAACCATTTTCCGAGAACAAATGATTGTAAAGGTGTTAAGTCATTTCGTTTTATTAGCTTTCATATTAGCCTCTTTGTGGCTAAACATTATTGTATTAGAGTAGGCTTTGTAATTTGTTGTTCATGTTTGAAATCCCTAAGCTATTATTTTAGAAAGTGTCATACGGGATAAAATATTGAATCACTTAAGTAAGCGTAGTAGCTCACCACCTAGGGTAGTCCTACCACCAAACCAAATTCTGTCGCATTTTTATCACATTTCTGCCATGGGACTGATCACTGAAGTATTGACCGCCGCATGAATATGGTCATTTTCTTAAATGAAAGGTTGTGATTTGAAATTCAAAATTAAAATATTTATTTCTACGATGTAGGTTTTTAGATACTCTTTTTGAACGTCAAACTACGCCATCGCTTCAAGAAATCCCTACAGTGAGTGGTCTTGGAAGAAGAAGCTGCAAGAAACTCCCAAGGAGTCTTGTTTTTAGATGGAAGGTAGCTGGGTAAAATTATAATTGTGCCTCGAAACTGTTCTGTTACTTTTAAACTAGGTGATGCAGACCCCAGTTATCTCGAACCGCAGGAACCATTTACCATTTACCTTCGTCCGGTATTCAGCAGTAACACCACGAACAAAGAAAATTGCCTTGAATTAAATTAAATAAATAACGCCACACACTCATAGCCCCACACTAGGATTCCCTGTGTCGTGGGTGCCATGGACAACACACAAAACAAGGACACACACCCAGACCGAGAACGGAATCTTAAACTCATCATTCAAATTTCCGCCTTGCTGGGCATCGAACCCAGGACCCTCGGAACAGCGCAGCGATCCGGCGTGTTAACCATTGCGCCATTCGGGTCGTCAAATTCCAAGATGGATGAAACCCACTTCAAACCAAACCATTTCAAACCAATAAAATACTTAAGTTTGTGTAATTTACAGCCCATTTACGACCAGAATTCAGCGCGATCATACATTTAATTGCCAAACAAAGCATAACTTAGGAAACCACTCAGTAAATCCTACTAAAGTTATACCTATTAGCGAGTCGGGATCAAAGTACTTTTAGAATTAATTAGTTTGGGAATTGTTCAAGTACTGAGTAGATAGTGTAAGAATACGAGAATTCCATTAGGGGTTTGTATTAATTGTATTTTCTTTCCTATATATTATCGTGAGAGTACGTTCAGCATGAAACAGAGAATTCGGTTCATGTTCTAGCTATCCTCTGGGATAGGTTTATGCTTCCTGTTCATCATCTAAGCTAACTATCTTCTGCTTTTTCTGCTCCTTACATACTAATAAACGCACTACCTAAAAACCCATTTTGGTGAATTTCCCTGTACTTCTTTATGCTGTATGTGGTAAGTAACTAACTAGCCATTTTCTGCCTTAGATATGGCAACACATATTTTTAACTTGTTTACATTCCTTTAAGTATCTATTAAATAAGCAGATCCCCATTTGTCTTCTTGACCAGCTACGAGTTGATGGTGATGTGCAAATATGCGCGTGTGTGTGTGTGTGTGTGTGTGTTGTGTGTTGCAACATATTTTGTATCTATTCCAATTTCTGAAAATTTTAAATAACTTCAATTTGAACACATCAAAAACTTTTATTTTGATTTATCCACTTATACTTAGTAATAACACAATAACCTTACCCGAAGACACCCCACATTAACTTGCTGCATTTGTATCAAAGAAGAAGTTACCCATAAAATATTTATAGCATCGAAAAAACTACAATGCATAAAAATTCTGAAGTCATAACCGGTATTTTCTAATAACAAAGGTTTTTCTTCAAACGATTTGCCTAAGCCTATCGTTATATTTTATCATCGGACTAGGGAACGCCACACGCGAACATTAAACCTGCTCGTCTCACCTACAGCGAACAAAATATATGTAGAAAATCCAATGAGTATTGATGTCAAATTTAAAAATCGAATACAAAATCTTCTTGAAACCTATTCATTTAAAACCATTTTAATGAGTTATAACACGTTAGCCATAAGTTGGTGAGCAGTTGGATATGGGCTGAGTAAACGTCCCAATCACGATTTGAGTCTTGTTCAGTGTCGGTGACTGTTATCATAAGGCGGCAGTAAAAGGAAGATTTTTTTATGGAATAATACAGCAAACGAGCATGCAGCACCACCCTTCCGCTGCCGCCCATAACAACTGTGACCGACCTAGAACTAGACTCAAAGGAACTAGGATGGTTATGGTTAGACCAGTTAGTAGATGGTGTTAGAATATTAGTTGGTTAGTTTGTAAATTAGTGTGAGGACAGGGACTGTTAGTGATAGTTAGTCGTGATGGTTGCTGCATGTTCGTTTTCTATCTTAAACACATCAAAATTATTAAACTTAGAGGACCTTATAGTTAATAATAAACGCGGCTTAAAGTTACTCTAGTCCTCTAAAATGAAAGTTTAGAAAAAGACAAAAACATATTATATATTCTCGCAGTAACTTTAGGCCACTTTTATTAACAAAGACTTAAAATTGTAAATCCATTCGGACATGATAACGTTACTCATAGCTAATGAATAATATAGATACATAAAGCAATACAAGCCTTTTCCTTTCCGTCAAGGGAATACGATAAAAATATGCACTTAGTAAGATAGATAAATAAAGTTATTTATTGGAATACCTACATAGATTCCTCTCTGTAAAAACTTGTAATTGGCAGTCTTTTCTATCCAACTTTACAATGCTTATGCTACTGTAATAGCAAGAAGTTTACTGAATAAATATGAAGTTATACAGACTAATTTAAAAATCTGTTCAATTTCAAAATAACACATTGTAACACATATTATATTTTTAGTTTATGTTAAACAACATTTGTTGTTTTAAAGTTTTCTCATACAACTTTCAAGTACTTATTAAAAATGATAGATACAAAAGGACGTGACGAAGAATCATTAACACACTTCAGATTATTTAGGACGACCGTTATTTCAGTTACAGTTTAGTTAAGTACGGTTAGTTCACAGTTTTATTATAATACTAGCTTACGCCCGCGGTTTCGCCCGCGTGGAATTCGTTTAAACTTCCCCGACCTATTTCACCCCCTTGGGGGATGAATTTTGGAAAATCCTTTCTTAGCGGATGTCTACATCATAGTGGCTATCTGCATGCCAAATTTCGACATATGAGGTATCGTTGAATTCGTCAGAACTGTGAAAGTGTCATAGGCTATATGATTTTCAAAATGGCGCCCGAAAGTGGAAGAAAAAGAGGGGATAATCTTGAGTTTTTTTTGTTATCTTAGCAATATATGGGTATCAAATGAAAGATCGTGAAAAGACCTTTTCAAAAATATATATCATATAACGTCGTTTTAACACAAATTGTCAAAAACCATCCCAAAAGGTAGAATTTTAGGTGAAAACACTAAAAAGTCTGAAATAAAAATATTATTATAAAAACAAAAAACCCGACTGCTTGCAAAAGAACTCAAAAGAAAAAAACAAGTGTCACAATATCAACGTAAAATACTTCATGATGCTGCAGGCGGGGACAAACTATACTGCTACCTACGGGTAAAAAAAGATTTATCACAAGTAGGTACTACGTTTGTCCCCGCCTGCAGCACCATGAAGTATTTTATGTTGATATTGTGACACTTGTTTTTTTCTTTTGAGTTATTTTGTAAGCAGTCGGGTTTTTTGTTTTTATAATAATATTTTTATTGCGATGAACCATCAAATCAGTTCAATGATAATGACGAAACATCGTACGATGTAAATATCGTTATACATTTTCACTACGTGTGCATACTGCATAATATACTTAATGCGTGATGCAGTGTAATTCACTCCGTTCTCCTCTTACTTACTCTTCTATTTCAACTCCATTATATTCTAATGTTAAAAGAGCAATGTTAATATCCCGATTACAATTATTATTCCTAGAGCAGCTGTAACTAATCGTATTTCAATAAAAGTCAGGTGTAGAATTGAAGCATGTTCCAATAATTTGTCACGATAAGGCTTACTGTGCACTCTCGATTAAACTATCCTTGCGATTTTGCGAGACTCAGCCGAGACTGATTCTCCTAATTTTATTAGCTTGTATTACTTTATAAACTGTTTTTCGCCCTAAATAGACAAATGGGTAGACAGGTCACTTATTGGTAAATTATCATTTTCGCGCACCGGCTGATAAGGAAGTGATGAATACGATTGACGAAGGACTTTTATAGCACTGTGGGAAAACTGATTTTAGGAAGTTTGTTGCACAATCTATACGTAAGTAGGAGGAACTGACATGAAAGCGGAACAGAGAGGATGAATAATATTACGTTAAAATTACTTTAAAATTTAAAGGCAACCATTTTTCTACCTAAATTATCATTAATTCTTGTTATAAATATTAAAAATAATTATAACCTATAGGCTATACTATATCATTATTTAACTATTAAATAGTTTTACTTTTTATCGCAAAATCTTACGTGATACATAACTTAAAGAAATAACGTATCGCAATCATCCGTTACTGAGAGAAAATGCGATTGTTTTCAAAGTCGTCAAATCGCAAATGTGAAGAATGCTTAAAACAGTGAACGTGAATAATTCGATTCGTACTCGACGAAGAAAGATTAGAAACTACAGGCGTTCGGTCTGAGGGGGAAACGAGATTTCATTAAAGGCTAATTTGGTGTGCGATCTAATTTAGATTGATCCCATCACATCAAAACTTTAACTGACTATGTAAGTTTTCCTAATTTTACTTTGACAGAAGACGAGGTTTGTGTACGTGATTCATCAATGTGAATTTGGTGTATTTATATAACCAATCTATCTATGTTCTATCTATATAAAGGTAATTATAATAAAACTTGTAACTGGTCGCTGTCCGTACATCGCTTATATATTAAAAAAAATACGATTTATATGCAGAACAGAACCCAAAACAATGGTTTTTTAAATTTTGACTGTTTGTCTGTATGTCTGTGCACGCTAATCTCAAAAACGGCTGAACGGATTTTCATGGAACTTTTACGGGGAGATAGAAGAGGTTGTGAAGCAATATATGTATAGGCTACTTTTTATTCCGGAGTTCCCGCGGGATCGGGATTCACGCAGGAAAAGCTCCTTTGCACAAAGTCGAGGGCACAAGTAGTTTACAATTACTTTGCTATACGAGTACAATCTGCTATAAAACTAAGTAGGTCATATACTATGTAAAACAGTTATATTTACACGTGATTAAAATCAGTTTATCTAGTAAAAAGTTATGAAGTAACACCCATAAAAAATACAATCAAATTTAAGTAAGTATAACCTCCTCCTCTTTAGTCGACTTTAAAAAATTAGATTTTTCAGTTATCCTTAATAACGTGTAGGTGTGTCGTTTAAGGTCGCTACCTCACTACTTTTTACTCGAAAACTGATGCTTGTCGTGTAGTCCTATATTTTGAGCAATAATGAAATGAAAAAGCTATTGAGCTCGATTGATATTATGATGAGTAAACCTTACTAGAAGATATCCACGGATGCATTTACAACTTACTATTACCGAATACTGTGCACGTAATTTAAAGTCAATAAAAAAGAAATGTAATTTTCTTTTCGGTCTTGTCACGCGTGGTAGCTTACTTAATAAATAGCTTACTTAAATAAGACAGGAAATGCTTTTACAAACAATGTTCTTGTGTTCGGGGAAAATAGTACTTGACAATATCAGGTTCATTTCAAATCTATACATGTTGTATTTGTGTATTCTTTTATATATTCGCACTGTCTTCGATGTTGTATGTTTGGTAGTGAATGCTTTTAGTATTAGCCCTTTAAGTACCAATTAATGTTAAGGGTGTAATAAAGCATAATAAATAAATTATTGAAATAGAGGTATAGAGTTATAGACCTCTACTTATAACAAAATTGTAACTGATCGCTGCCCATAGGAACATGAAAGATGTATGTGAAAAACCATTATTGGGATCCTTTATTTGACGAAATAGAACCTGAAATAGTGATTAATAGATTTTTTTGTTATTATGTGTGTTTGAATGCGCTGATTTCTCAAACAACTTATTAAAATTTGGCTACGGTTTTACTAGGTATGTGTATTTTAATTATTTATGTTTCAATAAGTTTTTTGAGTTAAAAATAACTTACTACACTTTAAATAAAATATTTGATAACATAAAGTTACCGTTCAATTTTATTTGCTAAATAATAATAATAATAATAACGCTTCACACTCAAAGCCCCACACTAGGATTCCCTGTATCGTGGGTACCTTGGACAACACACAAGACAAGGACACACACCCAGACCGAAAACGGAAATTTAAACTCATCATTCAAATTGCCGCCTCGCTGGGAATCGAACCCAGGACCCTCGGAACAGCGATCGGCGTGTTAACCATTGCGCCATTCGGGTCGTCTAAATCTAATCTAAATCTGTAGCAGGTAATTAATTTGGCAAAAGACAGAAATACATTTCCTGAAGTAAAGCGGTGACGGGTATTTAGTTAATTAAATAATCAAGCTAGATAAAGTTTAATTTAATCCTAGTTCAAGCCTAGAATAGATCTCGACCGTATAAAATAGAGTTCCATTACATTAGACATTCAAATGTGAGACCCGACCGAATTTTGTAATGAGGTTGAATCGAATGTACAAACGTAGGTACTTTCGTCCCTAATTAGAGTTTATTTTGTACCAAAAATTAACGACACGACCCCAATGAGCAAAGTAATATTAATATTAACAATGAATATCAAATGATCGTCCCTGAATACGTAAACAGGGATGACGCGTCCTATTTAAGTAATGACCAGGTCATTTTGCATTTTAATTGAATTTCAGCGCTGAAATTTTGTAACAATAGAATAGAACTATTTAGCAAGGGGTATCATTATTAACGCTTCAAATGATTCCGGTACATGTAAACATTTATGTTCACGGATATTAATGTTTATTGACGATTTGCATTTTGAGTAAAGCTGGTAAAGTTTGGATTGGGAGAAAACCAAGTGAAGTGAAGTAAAGATTATGAGAAATCTCTACGTTTACTACAAATACGGGTAAGTCAGAAAACAACATTGTGAAAAAGGCAAAATAAATAGATAATTTTCAAATTAAAGAACATAATATATACGAGTAGGTACATATTTTTCCATAACAAATAGAATTAATTACCGTGATCCAATTCTGTTACTTTCATTTTTCTTTCTTATATTATTATCTGGGGCCTTATTACGAACTCTTAATTCCAGACAGTTCACGTTCACAGTGTGTGGGTGACAGGGATAGCGCCTTACAGGTAATAGGTTCACCACCTAGGTTCTCCACCTGGGTGGAGCACGGGGACTTATAAGGTCCCGTGCTCCAACTGATGGCGTTAGTACAGTGAAACAGTAAATTGTTTTCCTTAGATGATTCAAAAGATCTAAACAATTATAATAGGCTAGCTAATGTGGTGCACAGAACGGAGTTTAAGTATTATTTACAAACCTTCTTGGTGCACAATTTTTAATTAAAAATAAATTCAATTAATTCTACTTACTACCACTGCTAGTAGGTACTACTCTCTACTACTAGAACTACTTTATTCAAAAGAGAATCTTTATAGTATCGACACGTTCGTTAGAAACCTTTAATTTGTCATTGATAAATGAACATAATTTATCACGCCGACAAAGTGGCAGAATAAATCTTTGCAAAACATTTGGATAACTAATCTCCTGCATGTAATTTTAACGTTTGTGAAATTTTATGTAGGTAAGTAAGTAAGTAAGTGAATAGATAATTTTTAAACTTAATATAAACTCGAATCTCCTTTTGCAGAACAATTTGAAAGCTCTTAGGTGTGCAGGTGTCCTCTGACTCGCGGTAGTGATAATAATTTTTAATACGCACATACGCACATTTTACAAATCAGACGTGGATTTTTGGAAGCCCAATTTTCAAACCACTTGACTATTACAGCTATTTAAAGAGCTACAGTTGACCTACTACGGATACTTAACTACTATTGTCGTGGCCTGACACGCACGGGGCCAGATTATTTAACCTTGCTGATAAGGAAGTGAAAATTAATTTCGGCATGAAATTTCAATACACAGTAAGATTTTGAACTTAAAATTCTAATACTCATAGTCATACACACCTACAATTTTTTCGCTTTGTGGTTTATAAGGTGGAGGTAAGTAACAGGTAAAGTGGAATTTATACCTATTCATTTATTTACATTACTTACAGTCAAGGGTCTTAATCCTCTTTACCTTAAGCGTCTTACCTTAGAAGCGTACTAAGCCTGGCGGCTTGCGTCAATCCTGAGTGATCGACAAAGTTAAGCAACTGCGGGCCGTCGGTTGTTGGATGTGTGACTTCTAAAGGCAAATTTGAGCGCTTCCGTACTTTGGAGGCACGAACAGTCATCGCTACCTGTTTTTATTAATAGATGACAGTCGTTAAGACATGTCGGAGGCCTTCAGGCGGCATGAAAACTTCGATACCTCGGTTGGCTATGAATCTTTCAGCAATCCGCACTGGAGTAGAGTAGTGGAGTATACCATAAGTTTCCAAAATGATAAGGGGAGATCTGTGCTCAAAAGATTGAAGGTTTCCGATAAATATTCACACAAACCACTGTACATCAAGCGACATTTTCTTTGACATGAAAAACCGCAAACCATGAGTCATGGAAACATAATCGAGTGGAACGTAAAAAATCGTGGAACCATAGCGTTCCGAGCTATGGCGATCTGATAAGCCTTTGGGCTCCATGAATAACAAAATGTACCCTTGAACTGTATATACCTGAGTTACTCAATGCCGGCCACTGGCCATCTGAAGGTTAGATTATGGTTTGATGTATTACATTTTATAACCGAGCGATAAAAAATTTCATCATCACGCTTTAAATATGTTTGTTTTATATTAAATTTGTAAAATAACTGTTTATGCTTGTTCACAAATACCTACAAAGCAACACTGAGATTTTTATATACCTAAGCCAAGAAAAAGGAGACACCTAACTAATGGTTTGCGGCAACAGTAGCCAAAGGACAAGTTACACAAAATGTATAATCGATGCTTTGAAAAGAGAGAACAAAGAAAATAGGTAGATATTATAACTCTTAATTATAACCAACTAGATGTTGCCCGCGGCTTGGCCCTCGAGGAAGTACTTTTGACAGATTTTCATACCAGCTTCATCTCAAAGTTGCTGAAGTATTACAAACACTGCTCTTAGCGGACGTCTTCTAACTTTAAACTATCTCTTTGCAAAATTTCAAGTTTATTACGTCAAGAGGTTTTCGATATTTCGTGATGAGTAAGTGACATTTCGCTTTTTGAGATATACAGAGAAAAACGTAAGAAAACTACACACTTATGTCATAAGAAAAAGAAAAATAATACAAAGATAAAAAAGCACGGAATAGCTGGTTCAGAAAAGAAAATATTTTTTGTAGGGATCATGTTTATCCGCGATCATATAGAACGGGATCATATTTATTACAAAACCGCGATTCGATTCTTACAACCATTTAAATCAAGTGGATATCTTTCGTTTTTCCTGTCTACCTATATCTGAGTCGCCGAGAATATAGAATTGCCACTCCCCGCTGAAAACTGGTTTATTAGCAGTGTTCACAGTTCAATTTAGCTTGTAGATAAAATTTCCTTACGGCATTTTAAATTCTCGCTGTCAATCTGCAATATAACCACAGTGGCGAAAAGTTGGCGTTTATATAGAATGCAATTAGAACAAATTCCATATCATAAGCGAACGCAGTATACCTAGTCTTTTCGTGTTCTATCCTCCTTTTACTCCTGCCTCCATTCAAATATTTTTCTTTCTCAATCCCTATTAAAATGAAATTTATATATCGACAATATTGACATAGTTATACATTATATTATGTGGATTCGACATAGTCACGAGAAATTTAATAGGAAGTGAAAAAATTGCAACGCTTCTTGAAACGGAAATTACATTGCGAGTGCTGTGAGGAAGTTGTGTCAACGATTTAGTCACGAATGTACAAGTATGAGTAAGTACACCATAATAAAGTTAAGTATTGACATAATAAAGTTAAGTAGAGTTGAGTTGAAGAGAATTGAGTGGAGTTGCGGTGATAGCCTAGTGGTTAAGTTTGGCCTCCTATTCGGAGTGCACGGGTTCGAATCCCAGGGCACGCAATTCTAACTTTTCGGAGTTATAGGCTTTTTAAGTGTTTAAATGTCACTTACTACAATCGGTGAAGGAAAACATCGCATGCCGGAGAGACCACAAAACTCAAAGGTGTGTGAAGTCCGCCAATGCGCACTTGGTCAGCGCGGTGGATAATGGCCTTAATCTTCTCATTCTGAGAAGAGACCCATGCTCAATAGTGGGTCATGATGAGTTGAGATGATGATGGTGAGTGAAGTTGAGTTACTGAATTAATAAGAAAACAAAAAGGTACTTTGCAAAATACCTATTTACCTACACTTTACGGAAAAAAGTGTGACTGTATACAGACACATTTTTTTCTCGACCTACCGTTTGCTATTTGAATGCATCGGTAAAAATTCATCGCAATAACATTTCACTTATGCCAAATGCTTTAATTGCTGGCACTTACGGATGCCATTTTCCACCTGCACGGTTATTACCACTGATCGCTGGCAGTTACAATTAATTGCCTTTACCTGGTGAAATACCAGCCTTGAAGCCATTCGTTAATTACCTATTTATTCAAGGACTTACACTACCTAGTTAATGTACTTCGATTTATGTCTGAAGTGTTTTATTTTATTTGGTACTTTTATTTGTTGATTTGATATAAATAGATATACCTACCTACATCCTTTCGTACCTTGTGTAAAAAAACACTTATCTACATAATTCACCATTAAACTCTCCACCAAGATTCCCTGTCTCTTTGGTAACATGGACAGAACAAATAAGATATTATCTAGCAAAAGTCTGCTAAACTGTGAATCGAAATTGGAACCGCGTTTCGCCGGTAGTGCCTGCTTGTAAGTTTCACTATCAATAAATATTATAGGGGCATATTGCGTTGTCCTTAGATAGTCTGAAGGGGTGGCATCGTAATCTTACATAGTTAATCAAAAAGCGATCTGTCTTCATTACAAAACTGAGATCAATGTTCCTCTAAGATTGAGTAGGGTTAAAAGTAATCAATCACATATTTGTTGCAATATAAAAGAAAACCGACCTGAAATTGCGAAAAAGCTTATTCTTCACATTAAAAACTAAGTTTGCAAAGAAAAACTATTCGGTACTATGGGAATTCATAATCGCATTAAAGCACTAGTTCCGGGAAGTGACGTATGCAACTTAAACACTACCGTCATCATCACCTCAACCGTCCCACTACTGGGCATGAGTCTCCTCTCACGATGTGAGGAGTACAACCATAGTCCACCATGCTATACTCATGTGTATTAGTGGACTTCATGCAACTTTGATAACATTATGGAGAAGCTCAGATGTGCATGTTTTAATTTTTTTTTATTCGCCGACACAATTGCTCGAAATTATCTCAATGCGCGCAAAATTCGGAATTAAGAGCTGCGTCAAGACTATGAACCACGCTTTTCAAGAGTCTAACATTCAAACTGCTAGGCTACGTCTGTTCTGAAGTTCTTTTTATTGGGAAATAGGTACATCCTTGGAAGATATGGCTTCTGTCCTTCTGAATGGATCAGGAACAGCTCCCCATTCATGGAAGTTCAAAAGACTTTCTATCCATTTAGAAGGTGAAAGTAACATTGAGGAAGATTTTGTCGTTTTTAGAAATGGAATAAAATATGCAACAGGAACATATTGTTTATATCTAATACACATTGTCTATATCTTCTATACTTATAATAAATCTGTAGAGAGGTCAATTCTGTACATTAAATATATTTCCAAAATAACTATCAGGGGGTGATTAGGGATCGATACTGATGCCAAAAATGCAATCAGTAAAATTTTTGTCTGTCTGTCTGTCTGTCTGTCTGTCTGTCTGTCTGTCTGTCTGTCTGTCTGTCTGTCTGTCTGTCTGTCGGATGTATAACCGTTATAGAAACAAAAACTACTCGACGGATTTTAACGAAACTTGGTACAATTATTTTTCATACTCCCGCGCTGGTTATAGTATACTTTTCATCACGCTACAATCAATAGGAGCAGAGCAGTGAAGGGAAATGTTGGGGAAACGGGAGAAGTTACTCCATTTTTTAAGCTTCCGTCGCGTGTCCAACCTTAATGGTTAAAGCTACACAGAAATCATGTATGACGGAAATGTTCTCCTTAAAATTATATAAAAAATATTCCACGACAGCATATGTCTATCTTTTATGGTTGACTCACAATAACATGTGTAACTCCCGATAGCTTAGCAGTTCGAAGCTTTCTGATTAAGTATACCTATATTTTATCTACTCTTACGTTTATGACACTTAAGTGGGTGAAATAAAGGGGTGAAGTTTAAACGAAATTCACGCGGGCGAAGCCGCTGGCAAAAGCTAGTATATAATAATACATTGTGTATTTCTGCTTTGCATAATGGTTTTGTGGAAGAGATTGCAATAAGGATTAAGCTCGTCTTTAATAATTATAATATTTAATGGTGGTGGTTGTGTATTAGGACGTTTTATAAATTAGCAGAAAATCTGCTTTACTCCTCATGTTTTTTCAATGCCAATGGCCATAGTTCTAAAAAGAGCAGATGAGCACCAAAATTATCACCGATAGGTCACCGACAGGTCATTAAAGAAAGTAGAGGAAAGAAATAAAAACTTTCTCTCAATATCCCAGCTACTAAGTCGCTGGGTGGCTGCCTAAAGCAAGAGGATAGTACTTAGCTAACAGCATCTAGACACTGCTACTAGCCTTGAGCACATGGAGATTTAAAAAGGATGGCATAGAACTAAGCGATTTCTGTAAATTTCATACGTTATTAAGTAGGATACCCCACAAGCAAAGGAGGTTGGCTTTAACCAAAGACAGAAGAACTTACATACTATTTTCCAATTAACTTCGTTAGAATTATGGTATACTCACGCAACCGTAATGTTACGTCACATCGGAACTTCCGCTTCAAATAAACGTTGCAAAATTTCCTATTGTTAAACTTCTCGCGGCACCGTCAATATGGAAGTTAAATCGATTTGTACCCTAATAGAATCGTATAATATCTTCTCCCTAAGCCATTTCAATCCTAAATTGTAAAAACTTTTTATATCTGATGTCCTTAAAAAAGCTAATACCCAAGAGTTGCCACCAAGGCCACGACAGCGAAACAATTTGTTCTAACTGCCAAAGCAATCTACGATAATAGGCATGTAGCGCCTTTATAGTAACGGGCTGTGATTGAAGGCTTGGAAAACGAAGAAATTCGCGAGAATAAATCATTGAGTCAATATAATCTGATAATATTGAAGGCGAGAAATATTATAATGATCAACATGAATATCAAAATAATGACGTGTAAAGGATCGCTCTGTAAAGACCGACAACGTCTCTAATTACATAGTATATAGGTTCATGTTTTATAGAGATTTTATACTAGACCTACTCTTCAAAGAGATAGTAATATGTATTAATTTTGACCCGTAAGTGTAGGTAACAACAGTTACCTACTGAGGCGGTCTGGGCGGAATATTGAAGGCAGAAGTTTAAATTTTAAAAGCTAAAGGATTTCATGTGTTGGCGATTTTGTGTGCTATCCATGATTATTTTTATTTATTTCAGTTGCACATAATTTGTCTAACTTTGCTGTGTTATCAGCATTGAATTATTACAAATGGACCTGCCCTCGCTTCGCTTCGCTGATCCCTTAGGATTTTATGTGGGTTCATTCGGAACTTAATTTTATGTCGAATTGTAATGAATGCTTATGTTACCGTTAATTTGCGTAAATCAGATAGAGTGCAGATTAACGAGGTATTCTGCAGATTATCTGGCTGAGTCAGTTAAAGTGGAAAAAAAATACTGGTTGTCTGTAAAGTCGGTTTACTGACGATAGTTGAACGTGACAACGTCTTAAGAAAATACTGATGGAATTATTGACAAATAATGTCATCAAAGTAAACAAACGTCATGAAATCCTATTTAAAGTTACAGGAATTTATCAATAAAAATAAAGAAGGAATACAGGAAACATTAAAAAATTGGTTGTCTGTAAAGTCGGTTTACTGACGATAGTTGAACGTGCCAACGTCTTAAGAAAATACTGATGGAATGGTAGCATAATCACTAATAGTCATCCTAAACTATCTTTGAATACTTAGTTATAATTATATTGCAGTTAAAAACCTTTATTAAATATTTTACCAAAAAGACTAGTCGTTGCATACCGTATAACGAAACATTAATCTTTAGCTAGTCTGTGCATATTATGTCATGTCAATGTGCCACAAACAAGTCAAAACAAACCTGGCTGGTTATAAATAATTTCGATAAAAAGCAAAAGCAAAACGTCAGAGTTACATTGACAAATAATGTCATCAAAGATGGGACGCCTCAAAGCACCCTCAAAGCGAGGTAACGAGGCATGGCGTCAGATAACGCCGCATGACGTCAGATAACGGCACATAAACGTCATGTTTTTAGTGCGTGCAGCCGATATCGAATTATAAAACGTAACGTTGTCACGTCAAAAAGGTAACATTTAAAATTTTTAAATAGTCCCAGAAGTCTATAACAAAGTAATAATTGGATACATTACCAAATATCTCCGAACGCAAAGGCCTGTGCTTCTTTGTCACTCGTTCCGCGTTCTCGCTTTCACTTCAAGCTTTACATGGGATGGGACGCCTCAGAGCGTGTTACGATAACGCCGCATGACGTCAGATCGATCGATATCGATATCGAATTATAAAACGTAACGTTGTCACGTCAAAAATAATTGAGTTCTTACATTAACTAGTTAATCTGCAGACCTCCTAGTTAATCTGCAGACTAACGACCATGCATACGGTAAAGTCTATAAAATAGGTTCTTGTTTGAACGTCAATTGTTAAAAACGAGTATCATTGAACGGAAACATAAAAATTGAGTTGATTTTGGATATAAATCAATGAATACTCATTTCCATTACTACTCAGTCAAATTCTTCAAGATGTAGGTAGGTCGAATTGGTTACAGAACCGAATTAACCTACCCCTACTCCACGTAGTCTTGTATGCCATTATTAAGAGTAACTCAAAAACTACTCGTCTGACGGAACTCAAATTTTTACGGGACCTAACCTATGACCCCAACTTTCGAGTAAAAGAAGAATGATCAAAATCGGAACTCTAAATAGTAAGATATAAGGTAACATACATAGAAAAAAGTTATTAAGGATAATTCAAAAACTACTAGTCAGATGCCGCTCAAATTTATATGAGACTACAATGCAAGTACCAGCTTTCAAATAAAAAGAGAATCATCGAAATTTAAATACTCAGTAAAAAGTAATTAGAAAAAAACCATAAGTACACACTACAAAACATCCTTACACATTATTCAAGTTAATTCGAAACTACTCGTACCAAAAGCACCAGCTTTCAAGGAAATAAAGAATCATCAAAATCGGTTTACGCAACACGAAGTTATGGGGTCACAAACTTACCAACAAAGATAAAAAAAAAGTAAAAAAAAGATCGGTGAATTATTTTTTTTTAACTTTTCTATTTGTGCATTTTGAAATACAGTCCAACAGTTTTAATGAAGATTCATTCATAGTCCCTGGATTCCAAGGTTAAAAGCTTACGGCACTCCACTACTTATATATCCTGAGATATATTTATTATCAGTTACTGTTGCAAGGCAGTGTCTGCCGGGTAAACTATTTTTTTATTAAAAGTCAAGAAAAATTGTAGGTAGCAATAATTTTCATGGCAATTTTTACCCTATAATATGGAGTACTTTAGATAACCATATAACATTCGAAGTAATAGGTTAGAATTGAGTTCTTTTAGTTTGACGTGCTAAGGACGAAGGAAGAAGTTATGGGGTCACAAACTTACCAACAAAGATAAAAAAAAAAGTAAAAAAAAGATCGGTGAATTATTTTTTTTTAACTTTTCTATTTGTGCATTTTGAAATACAGTCCAACAGTTTTAATGAAGATTCATTCATAGTCCCTGGATTCCAAGGTTAAAAGCTTACGGCACTCCACTACTTATATATCCTGAGATACATATATTATCAGTTACTGTTGCAAGGCAGTGTCTGCCGGGTAAACTATTTTTTTATTAAAAGTCAAGAAAAATTGTAGGTAGCAATAATTTTCATGGCAATTTTTACCCTATAATATGGAGTACTTTAGATAACCATATAACATTCGAAGTAATAGGTTAGAATTAAGTTCTTTTAGTTTGACGTGCTAAGGACGTTTCGTGGAAATATTACGTCAAGACGTTTACCTATAGGCAGCATTTTTGCTCAAGACGTATTAATATTGCATGTCAGTATACGATAAGCCGATTTAACACCGTTAGTAGCATGAAGCTTTGAAATGTTCAGTATTAGAATATACTACAAGATATATTTGTCGCAAGTATAATATATTTAAAGTCCTGTTAAATCAAGTCTTCTACTTAGATTTAGCTCTAGGCGCATAAAACAAAAATTCAAAGTTATCTTACACATAAGACCTTAGTGTTTACATGTCATGCTCCTGTAATATGTGTGTACTTATGCACGTTTTTTTTGTTCTATCGCCGTTTTGCATAGGTGATTTACAAACCTTGAAATACGATTTCTTTAATTTTTGTTTTTTGGTTTAAATAATATTTTTTCTAAATTTTTATGTAAAATTTTTAACTGTTAAACAAACTTGAATGAAATACTATACAGAAATAACAACATTTATATTATAGTGACCCATCTGTCTGTCTATGAAGATTAATGTGAGCCCAAGTCTAGTCGAGCTGTGGATTAGCGTCATCTGCTGTTATGAGCTATTAAACGTTTTAAAACTTAACTACGATCGTTAAACCCCTTCAAAGCAGAAAGTAAAGTATATAAAATCAAGCTTTACAACATTTAAATCACTGCGTAGTGTAAAACAAAATGTAAATCCGTCTTGTGTACGAGCGCAACGAACTATAATAACTACTAGAGATGGGCCGAGTACTCGGTTGATACTCGGTACTCGGCGTACTCGGCGGGTTTTTTGATACTCGTACTCGGCCGAATAACTCGGTTTTTGAATGCCGAGTTGCCGAGTATACTTTGTTTAAGAAAAACAATATATTTAGGTAGCTATTTAAAACACCAGTGTTAATCAAAAAGTATTTATTACTAATTTAGGAAATCTTTGTCAATCTCAATTAATAAAATCAAAATTATACTAATGAATGAGTAGTTAGAGAGACAAAATAAAGAGAACAGTAATAAAAATAATCAATATTAAAAACTTAATGAAGGTACGTTATGATTATGATGCAGGAACACAAGGCTATCTGCACGTTCTGGTAACAGCCGGCCGGCGGCCTCACGACCAGCGCGAACCGTGTCCGTCAGAATGGCGGGTCACTACTCATTGATGTACTCATTTAACGTTGATGTAGATTTAGAAAATTGCTACCTATTTGCTACCTAACATTAAATATTTGCTATCTCCGTATTTTTCAAAATAAATCACTTTTAAAGGTGATCGGCCATTCTGACGTCAGCTTGGCGGATCACTCATCCCGTATGTAGAAACTTTTGAGAATTATCGAAATGTTTTTTCACTATTAATTGCTACCTAAAAACCTAGCAGTCTGGATTCCATAGCTTTTAAGGATAAATAGTTATTAACAAAAACAGTTTACGAAACCTTGAACGCTTACTAAATCAAAATTGCAAAACATAAACGCAAAATCTTGAAAAACATAAATTTAACAATTATACAGGTGTTTCTTTATCTACATGAAAATCGAGCTTTAGATAAAGAAACACCTGTATAATTGTTAAATTTATGTTTTTCAAGATTTTGCGTTTATGTTTTGCAATTTTGATTTAGTAGGCGTTTAAGGTTTCGTAAACTGTTTTTTTTAATAACTATTTATCCTTAAAGGCTACGGAATCCAGACTGCTAGGTTTTAGGTAGCAATTAATAGTGAAAAAACATTTCGATAATTCTCAGAAGTTCCTACATACGGGATGAGTGACCCGCCAAGCTGACGTCAGTATGGCCGGTCACCTTTAAAAGTGATTTATTTTGAAAAATACGGAGGTAGCAAATATTTAATGTTAGGTAGCAATTTTCTAAATCTACATCAACGTTAAATGAGCACATCAATAAGTAGTGACCCGCCATTCTGACGGACACCGCGAACCTGTTTCTACTTGCTTACGCGCGCGAAATGGGAATTTGATAAAACCGAGTTACTCGGCCGAGTACTCGGTTGAAAAAAAATTGAACCGAGTAAAACTCGGTACTCGTTACTCGGCAAAAGTGTTACTCGGCGCATCTCTAATAACTACCTATGTATACGGCATGCGCATTTAAATTGATAACTTAAATGACTAAGTTTTTACAAAAAATAACCGACTTCAAAGATACAGTTTTATTATTTTTATAGACATAGATAACTAATAAACTGACCATCAGATGTCACATAATTTTTTATGGAACCAGACGGCAGTCATTAATTACCTTTTGTATGGCGAAAGAAATTGGTACAAGTTCTAAGATACATAAGAAAAAAAACATACCTACAGACGAATTGAGAACCTCCTCCTTTTTTGAAGTCGGTCGGAACTCGGAACCCGCTCCGTGCTATGCAATTTGTTTTAATCATTTTACTAGAATTGATTTTTATTGAATGAAATAAGTTATTTATCTTCGTTGGGAATTAAATGTCGCTAAATAAGATTTTTACACCAAATCATGATGGTTTGAAGGTATCACTGCCATAGGACCTGAAAAATCTGAGATTAAATTATGACATAGTAAAATATCACCGTTTACTGTTTATTACTTGTGCAGTTTTAAGAAGATAATATCACCGTTTATTCTTTATTACTTGTGCAGTTTTAAGAATAAAGAAGAAAACGTGTACGTAGGTAGGTATTTAGTTTTGATTTTTCTTCTTTTATCTGACTTCCTCTTGGGAGACTACATACTACGAGTATTACTTTCTTATTGGTAGTATTGTTCTTTACTCTACTTAGTCCACAGAATAAGTAGAGCAAAGAATAATAAACAAGAAATAATAGTACATTATGATACAAGTGCGTGAAGTTGGTCATTACAGTCGAGGCGGTATTGCACAGCCCGAGCCGCAAGGCGAGGGCTGTAATAGAGCCAAGACTGTAATGAACAAAGCACACGCGTATCATACGACGTTTTTCAACACACTTGCGAGGAAAAAAACAATTAGGTATCGACATTTTTCAGTCACAAATCAGCAAATTATAAACGAACAAATGTTTGCACAAAATGGCGCGGAGGTTTATTTTTTGCGCGCCATATCTTTGGTTGAATAACAGCTATGCGCGCGCAGGCGCGCAGGTTAAGTCCAGAGGCAAAGAACACCGCCATTCAGCCACAATATATTAAACTAAATAATTATGTATTTCTAATAGGAATTTACGGTAATTAATGATTTAAAATATTGTATTTTTTAAATACTTTAATAGATAATTAGATGAAGTATAATCTTATCTTATCAGATTTTGACTAAGTACAACAAGTTTATTTATTTACAAAATAATAAATCTTTCGGTAACAACCTCTTTACGGATATTAAAAAAAAGTGGAATAAGAAAAACACTAGTGCGGCAATGAAAAGTAAAACGCACTAGTGTGTAATAAACCGCATTCCGGGCGTAAGACTAAAGAAAAAATAGCAACTTTACGAGCAAGTGTGTTGAAAAATTAATTATAAAATGTCTAGATGCGCTGAGTAAAGAATAATCCAATTTAAAGCTTGGTCGGCAACAGACCTACAATTTATTCTCGGGATAATTATTTCCATGTTTTAAATCAGCAGAATAATATTTAATTTCAAAGCAAAGCACTTAGGGCAGTGAGTAGTAATCAAATTTGGAGCTATATTTCTTTGCCTCTCTCTCCCTGGTCTAAGATCCGAATCTAAGTCGACATTCACCGGCTTGATAATAGAATCAAACTTATTTTATAATAAATTTCGTATCTTAGAAAATATATTAAAAATGGGTTGACAACAAAAATCCTGGACAGAATATTTTTAATTATTTAAAAAAAAAATTTTTCAAAAATATTGCATGATGAAGATAATAATAAAATTTTATACTGGACTTAAAGTATAGAACATATAGAATGTGCAGACTATTATCAAATCGAGTGAAAAGTAACTAGTATTGACATACCTGTTTATACCTGTCTACCCAGTAGTTCGTCCAGGTAAATAATAGTCTACCCTACGTCTGCACATTCTATATGTTCTATACTTTAAGTCCAGTATAAAATTTTATTATTATCTTCATCATGCAACATTTTTTATGAAAAATATTTTTTTAAAAATAATTAAAAATATTCTGTCCAGGATTTTTGTTGTCAACCTATTTTTAATATATTTTCTAATATACGAAATTTATTATAAAATAAGTTTGATTCTATTATCAACCCGGTGAATGTCGATATAGATTCGGATCTTCTACTACAAGAATCTTACATTTGACGCTCAGCAGCTGACGATCCACAGTTCAATTAAGACGACAAAAGGGACGTCAAACGATGTGTGCACAGGACGGACAGCCTAAAAGATTCATCAGATTGTATATTATTTAACTGAGAATTTGTGACGCTTTTCAATGTTGCCAGTCGTTTTGTAAAAGTCCCCTTTTAAAGTTCGCTGACACGTTTAAAATGGTGAGGTGAAATTTGACGACGTCCGCAATCAATGCAACGTGAAAATTCTGAAAATGTTTAGGAACGGAATTTGTACACTATTGTAGAGATTTACCTATGTTGTTTCGTATAAATCATTACATCTTGTTTCATCTCTACATCATGGGATGGACGTGAAAATACATGGCAATGTATGGCTGTGGCTACAACCCATTAATGGCCCACTAATGAGCACAGGTCTCTCTCTTCTCATTATTGGGGAGGCCTAGAGCATATTCCACCACGCTGCTCCAGTGCGGATTGGTGGAGGGGTTAGTGGCCAACCCAGTGTCGAAAATTTTCAAGCCGCCCGAAGGCCTCCGACACGGCTTAACGACTGCTATCTATCGATAACAACACAACCGGGACCGATGGCTTTACGTGCCCTCCGAAGCACGGAAGCGCTAATGAAATTTTGCCACTAGGTCACCATCATCATGCGCCAATAATAAATCGCGCGTAAATAGGGGCAATAGCTGTACGAAGCTATTTGCTTCGACTCGGGTTATTTGATATAATCTCCTCTGTACGAATTGTATTGAGCGTCAAAACGCATTCTGAGCTTCTGTATAATTATGATTGAAAGGCAGACGACATAACTGACGGAAGAACGTGGAAGCCTTTTAGGCTACGTCCGCACAGACAAGCGGCTTGCTTAGATTATTATAAGAATTGCAGGCCAATAACGACACTAATAAGTTATCCGATGGTACCTTGTAAATAATTATAAACAAATAATACATTTCATTATGTACCATTAGTAAAAAAAAAATGCGATAATAATATTTTTATAACCTACGATTGAACTTAAACTTCAAACATGAGCGAAGTGTATACATTAATAAATGAATATAAAATCTAGGTATTTATCATCTCAATAAAACGAAAATAAAACTCTGAAAGAAAATCTATTAGCGGTTAAACGAAAATAGATTACCTTCTATAAAAAAGATCCCTCCAAAAACAGTATGTTTAAAAATAGCCAAGTCTCCATAGAGCAGCTTGTTTATCTCCAAAAAGTAATGAAATCTCTAGACCAAGTTGAGCTGAGTCTAAGGTTTCTTACTTGCTTTTTCTTATTATTATATTTAATGTTATATTTTGATGATTCTAAGTCAGTGAGTCAGTCAGTGTCAAAAATGCGCAACTTTGCATTAGCTTAACTTCGGAACTAAATGATCTAACGACTTGAAATTTTGGATTTCTAGTCTGTGAAAAAGTTTACTAGATAACCATAGTTTCAGCGTTCTAATCCTAGCCAGAGGTTCTCAAATAGGCAGGAAAATGCGTCGAAATGGTTCCAGAAAAGAATGATACGGCAGTGTTGCTTTGCGCTCGACTTGGCGGGGGCACTGCCGTGCCCCCAGATTAAATAAATTAATCGACAATAAAGCTAAAATAACAACAATGACGCCTGTCGAAGAAAAATTGTTTAATGTTGTAACTAGCTAGGGTTTCGCAAAATTTTAGCTTGAATGAACCTTCCCCCTTTCCCCATTCGTAAATGTGCTAAGTTAATACTAAGTTAATGTACTTTTACATTGTCATAATATAATATTATGTTAAATGGTACATTATAAAAGTGAGCTGTCAATGCGATGGATGGGTCTGTTTATAATGAGTCGACGAGAATATGGAATTGTCGTAAAACAAGCCCTGCTTTAAACTAATTAGGTATCTTTTACTTATGCTGACATTAAATTTAGCTTTTAATCACTTACGGCATTTTAAATTATCGCCGACACATTATAACATAGGGGCGGAAAATCGGTAGTTATGTGGAATGATATTAAAACGAAATTCATATTGAGCGTGACCGCAGTATGTGTACCTACTACTATGTATGTATGTGCTTGGTTCAAAGCTAATTGTAGTATTTCAAAAGTAGTACAACTTCTTATAGCTATTGCGTGTTTATTTACAATGTATGGTTGTTCAAAAACATTCTTATAACATATTATTACTATAAACGGTAAATTCTATAAAAGTTTCAATAAAATATTGTTTTTTCTAACTGATAAAATCATTCACGACATGCCGTTCGTTTTTGCCCATGTGTAAGGTATTGTATAGCTTGTACACGTCAAGTATCCAGTATTAATTACTATTACTTTTTACTTTTAAATTACCTTTACCACCCGCGTCTATATCGCTGCTTAATATCAAGTGGGATTGGAGTAAAGCATAACTTATATTATGCTAAAAATATATCATCATCATCATCTCAACCCATCATGGCCCACTATTGAGCACGGGTCTCTTCTCAGAATGAGAAGGTTAAGGCACATAGTCCACCACGCTGGCCAACTGGGGATTGGCGGACTTCACACATCTTTAACTTTTGCAAACTCTCCGGCATGCAGGTTTCCTTATGATGTTTTCCTTCACCGTTTGTAGCAAGTGACATTTAAATGCTTAAAAATATATAAATAGTTCTAAATGGGTCAGTGTACCTAATATAAACATGCCATATACACATAATATAAATATGGCATCACAGCTAGTTAATGATTGAACGTATTAAAAGCTACAAAAAAATTCTATTACGATTATACGAGGACATACCGTTCCATTTTATAACTCAATGAGTCGTCTCAGTCAATTCATGTCAAAGGTTATTAAAAAGATAAACTGCTTTCACATGAGTTTGATATTTCAGCCGTAAGGAGTACTAAGTAAAAGCTGTAACAGTGTAGTATGTAGTAATAATTGCTTTTTACAAAAAAAAATTGGTTGCCTGTAAAGTCGGTATACGGGCGAAAGTTTTACGTGACAACGACTTTGAGTGGTAAAATAATTTCGTATAGTAGGAAGAAGGATGAAATAATAGTAACAATTTAAAACATTTATTTATACAAAGAATTATATTTAAAACATTGTAACACCATCCGCCATCTAGCGCTGCTAACCGTTAGACCATTAACTATTAGTCACAACTTAGTGAGGTAACAAACGAGATTCTACTTCTCCAGAGATGGCGCTGTACCATTTTCTGAAACACGCCAACGTGTGTACGCCGTAGCTACCATAAGTAATGTTAAGGAGGAAGGGACGCGTGCCTTTCACTTTTTATGTCTGTCTCTCTCGCTCTTAGGCGGGCTAACCATGCCCGAGTGGAAGGGACGCGTGCCTCTCACTCGCTCTCATTGTAAGTGCATAACGTGAGCGGAGCTACTAACGCAGTTTCTTGAAGTGCCACCCGGCAAACCAATTTATATGACGTTATCACGTCAAAATAACCGACTTCAATCTTGATAAGTAGAGATAACTCAAAAACTACTCGCCAGATTGCGCTCAATTCAACATGTAAGTGTAAAGTTCTCGTCACTACAAATTAATGAAGCCCAAACACTAGATAACTGCAGTAAATCATTGAGGAGTTACCTCGACTGTCTTTCGGCTTCATCAGATCGACTCCAGATCTTCAAGAAATGGTAGCGCTTTAATGTATTTATGATAACATGAACAAACACACTAGTTGTCCATACAATTTTCGAAAGTTCCCCTCGATTTCTCTGAGATGCCATCATCAGATCCTGGCTTCCTTATCAGGGGACCCCACTGCGCATATTTACTTTACAACAAAAAAAGAATTATCAAAATCGGCCCATAAACGACGAAATAATCGCTGAACGTACATAAAAAAAAAAAAAACATATACGGTCGAATTGAGAACCTCCTTCTTTTTTGAAGTCGGTTAAAAATAAACCTAGGGAGGTTCTCGCGGCTTCTTCTACCAAGACAATTCACTGTAGAGATTTGTTAAAGTAATGTCTTATGTAGTTAGACTTCAGAAAAATATGTTTGATACAACCCAAAATAGAATAAAGTTACATAATTTATTTCGTTCATTCATTATTTAGAACTACACAGTTTGTTTAAAGTTTTCGGCCCGCTTACCTTTTAAAACTTTAGAACTTTATAAAGAACTAAAAATGAGTTACAACACTTACAACACAATCTCACAACAATAATTTTAACAGTTTGGCTTTATCATATTAGGCGTTATAATTCTAAGATATACGGCTGTTTGTGTTACCTTTGAAAAGGTATATTTTCAGAATTAATATAAGAATAAGTCAACAGACCTTTTTAAGAGATATTTGTCGATCGTTATTTATATCAAAAAGATTCCAATAATAAATATAAACATTACTACCAATTTCTCATTGTACATGGGTAGTTCATATGTATTATTATTACTCTTTGGTGGGTAGTTAATGAACTCGTATCTACAAATATTGTACTTGTCAGGGACATAATGTGCCAGGTTTAAAAATAACATACACCGTGGGGGTATTCAAATCTAGAGGAACGTGTGTACCTGAAAGATCTCATTGTATCTACCTACACAAAAGTATGCGAAGTTTCTTTATCTGCATTTGTTCGTAGACTTAACCTTAAGCTCCTTTATTGCGAGAGCAAACCTAAATCTATTGTATTGGAACTGTTATAGCCACTAGCCAGAGCTATAACTTGCTATTTTTAACGGTATTTTCGGTTCGACTCCTGCGGTCATTTTAAATATTATTATTATTATTTAGGTGTCTGGGCATAGGGAACAAGTATCCCTACGAGGCCACTGCGACCATCTCTGATCTATTGTAGCCATCCCAGTTTTAGTTAGATCTGGTCCCCCAGGCCTACAGTTTTAATAAACCGTGGTACGTTTCCGGGGTCCATCTCTTTAATCAGGTCAGGTTTGATTATGTGACCTCCAAGTATACGACTTCTGTAGTGGGTAATTGCCATGCATTTTAAATATTTGAAACTTTACTTACTTAAATAATAGCAATTGTTTTATTCCAGTCAGTTCATTAAGAAAAAGTTATGTCAGTAAACTATTTATATATTATATTTTATTCATTTCTTTTTATAAATGTATCTAAGTATACATATATATATTTGATGTCAAAACATACTTGTCTAATCTGACCATTAAATAAAAACAACAAAATATAAAAAACAAATAAAAATTGATAAAAAACCTTGCCTAATATAGGATACGACGAACGCAACGTAAATCGTCATAATGCGATTGTGTGTGAATGTACACCGCGATAAGTGTAACACAACATATTTGTAGCATATCTGTACATAATCTACTGCGAAAATATCGTTATTGCACCACTATTCCGTGCTTCGGGGCTATAAAATAGAAAGATATTGAAAGTTCGCCCTTCTCTACTGTAGAAGTCTGACTATGAATGAGGAACGAGAAACTATCTTTTTTACTTCAAAAGCCGAATACTACAATGGTAAGTGGTTACCGTCGCTCATAGACATTTATGTAACAGATAAATTATTCTCGAGTCACGGGACGTGGGTGTTAATGATGTTTGTGTTGCCTATACCACCTGCGAGACAGAAATCCTAGATCGGAAGTACCTACGAGTGTGTTATCGTTTATTTAATTGAAAGATCTAGCATTGTTTTAATCTAATTATAATAGGTAGTTCTTTTTCTATCTTGTATTTTACCCTTTATATTTTAATTTGCCTTATTCAATTGCTTTCCCAGCTTATTTTGAGACAGGTACCTAACACTGGGTGGATCTTGTTATCTGTAACATAAAAATGGGTCTCTATATAGATATATACGACGAAAAGCATAAATTTGTTTCAATAAACCAGTAAATTAGTATTAGCGTATTTGGAGCACGTACCTTATTCTACTAATTTATAAATGCATAAAGTAGGAATTTTGAATAGTTTGATACCTTTTGTAAAGAGATTGTGTCAAAAATGTGTCAAACCATTCAATCCAGCCGCAATTGGAGCATTTATAAATTCATAAATCCATACTAATATTATAAATGCGAAAGTCTGTCTGTCTGTCTGTGACGTTTTCACGGCGCTAAACCACCGGTCCGATTTGGATGAAATTCGGAATGAAAATAGTTGAAGACCCAGAGTCACACATAGGCTACTTTTTTTCAAAAATCAACCCCTGAAGGCTTGAAATAGGGGATGAAAGTTTATATGAAAAATCTAAACCGTCTGACCGATTTCGATGAATTTTCCCAGGAAGATAGTTAATGACGTACCCCCTTCCCCACCTCCCCGGTTCGCGATATAAACGAACTCCACGCGGGCGAAGCCTAGTAATACAAAAACTAGTAATAAATATTACACATAAATTAGCCACAGGGACCGGGACTCGACATTGTCCTTGTCAATTTTATTTTCACACAAGCTGAGTTCGCGTCTTCATTTGCGCGTGGGAATTTTTCTCGCTCAAATTCCGATAGCGTAGGAATTTCGGAATGAAAAGTAGACTATATGTTTCAGTGCAAACCTAATAAAAATCGGCTCAGCTGTTTCGGAAATTATTCCAGACAAACATACCTACAAAAATTTGAATTATTTTCTCTTGTAATAGTTTTTCTCGACATTTTTCATTCCATGTAAAAGTATCTAGAGACTACGACCTAAATAAAAATAAATCAAAGTCTATATTTTCTCAGTTAGGTACAACACTTACCACATTACGAACATTATCGTGCGTGAGAGAAACCACGTAAGCTAGATTCATGATATCGCACGACATGATCTGCTACGGTACTACGGTTATTAATAACCATTGTATGATATAATATACTGTATTAAAGTTCCGTACAAAAGAGGCGGAAACTAGAATTCTATTAATATACCTCGACTGTCTGTGTCTATCTGTTAGAATGCTCTTTACGAAGCTTGACATTGACACCAGAAATTATCACAAAATGCTTGATAATGTGGCTAATATATAAACATGGGGTTTTTTTTCATTATATCTTGTTTTTCAAGCAATAAATAGAGTTACTATCGCTCAGAGACGCAAAAGCTGACTCGCACTTACTTCCTTTTTTAGTATTCCAGGAAAGAGAATCTTCCAAAGCTGCACCATAACTGTTGGGGAGCGACCAAATTATGTGAGACACATTTGCCTAAATAATATCATTGAATTTTTGGTCGGATCGGCGTTTGCTGATGCGTCGATCGCGCGTTTCAAATACTTCCTTTCAATTCAACTATAATGAATGGAAATGATATATTTTGTAGTTTTGTAAGGTGTGATAAAAGTTTAAATAAATAAAAAGTTAAGAAAACGAAATAGAAATCATTATTTCAATGTAGAGTCGAGTCGATGTAATGTGCGTAGTCCTTTAAGTAATGTGCATACTATGCCTCCCTGCAGACTGAATTATTTATACGAAAGATTTCCTAAGCTTTACAGCACAAAGCAAAAGCGTTGATAACTTAGTTGTTAAGAATCCGGCCTCCTAGTCGGAGAATCCGGGTTCGAATCTCAGGGCACGTACTTACAACTGACGAATACATATTGGTGCGCCGAAAAGCCCCTGAAAGAGCCTTTCGAGAAAATTCCGCTCTTGGCAGAGTAATTTCCGCGCTTCCAAATTTAATTGTAATCAGTATTCATGATTACACTTTGTCCATCTGTAGATTCTTTACTATCAAATGCATTCCTGATGCTTTGCCGGCCAAAAAAGTAGAGAGCAAAAGGCAGTCGAACACCGTATTGTTCCATATTAAAACAATTGCGACAACTCGTATTATTTCAGACTTCAAATTCTAACAGAGGGAGTAAATTAAATTCCCGGCGCGATAACGTAGCTGATATCACTTACTCTGCTACATGTTAGTGATGTTGTCAAAGGGTATTTTATTTTGTAACCGAACAGATCGGATACCGATAAGAATTCTGATACAAAAATAGGATACACAGTATTCAACAATACAGCTTCTTGAAGTATGTCAGTACCTACTAACGACTGACTAAGTAATGCCTATAGTTAATTAATACGACATTCTGCTAACCGCAAACTATCCCAATCCCAATATCAATTTCGTTCAGAGTCCGTAACAGTTGGCAGTTGTCATGGACGGCAAAGGAATTTTGATGTTACATCCTCGTTTTTATATCTGAAGTTAAAAAAAAAAACATTTTATTCCTTAACTAATCTAGTCTAGTCCAGTGGTTAGTGTTAACCGATGTCTATGAATTTTTCCTAATCTCAATATTGATCAACGTGGTTTAACTTACGTAAATATTATTCATTGCTAATCTAATTATTTTTAATTTTTTCTTCATTGTCATCACTAGTTATCAAACGTCTTCTATATTTTTCCCAAAATAACTAAATTACTACTAAAGCTGACGATTCGAAAATTGAGTAAACGAAAGTATTCTCATGAGAATACACCTCGTCGCGGGATTAGCGTCGACTTGATTTGATTTGGATTGGGACTATTGGGAGGTCGCAAAAATCCTAGTAAAAGAGAGAAGCATTTATTTATCTTCTCGCTAAAGAGAATTTGTTAGAGAATACTAATGAGCGGAACCACATTTCATTTGGGAAATCTTATTCTATATTATTACTTCTACCATTAGGTACTAACGTCAAAGCGTTACTACTTGATCAGAAGTGTAAGTAGTTTAAATGTATCTTGGAATGCTTTTCTTACCTTCCTGCCATACAAAAAATAGAAGAGCATAATATCTGCATGGTAATAAAAATACATGTGACCTTGTTACTTATTACATATTATGTATCTACTTATTTAAGTTACTTAGTTATTATTTAACTAGTTACTTAAATTTATTATAGAAAATGTTAAAATACTTAGGACCGAATGTATGATAAGAATCATCACGTATTTTTATCAGTGGTTACATTTTTAGGGATCAACAATATTTTATAATTTTTTATGTACCTTCTAATGATAAATTATATTATTGTAATATTGTACGTGTATATTTACATTTTTTTATGTGTAAACATAATTTTATTATCGTCTTAATTTTAACATAAAATATTATGTTTTTTTAATATAAGTTTATTATAAATAAAAAGTAATAATATTATAATCTACTGTGTTTTAATAACAAGGCATTAACAAAATTGTTTGACACAGTACAAAGTTCTGAGGCAACACACTTAAAAAATATAATTTGGATTCGGATATCCGAGTCGGTCGTGTCACATCTCTAATAAGCTCAGTGCTCTAGCTAGAGCTTTAATGGTGAAATTCTGTTGTGGTCTTGTTGGCGACAGAGATCTGTGAACATGATTGTTCGCCAGTCTTCCTGTACACTTTCAATTCTTAAGACTTAATGAAAAAACTAGCTTGGACTAGGTGAGTACATACTTCTTTGAGTATAAATATTTTTAATGAATGTTACATTCAAAAAAGTGTTGAATTTGTATGTTTTGAATGCTTTTCATTTGCAGATAAATGATTGCTCCCGGGACAAACAGGTTAGTGATGTATTTCGTAGGCGTTTATTTATAAAGGGCATTAACGACTTGTTGTGGTAAAAACGTATATACATATGTCTTAGAATATTATAAATAATATACAGGGTTACTGGTAATTCGACCTTTTCCCACTAAGGGGTTGTAGAGCAGGTCATTTGCGATGGATTTGACCAAATAATAGCCTATCCGAAAATTAACCATTTTTGAGATATTTTGAATTTTCTATTTTTGATTAAAACTACAGATTAACAACTTTAGACCCGAATTATGAAAAAAGTACTCAAGCTGTCATTTTTTCTTTTATTCCCCTAATTAGTAGACATATTGGTAGTTAATATCCAGGTCATAAATTCAGCGTAGCTGAATGTGTTTAAAAATAGGAGCTGCAAACACCAAACAAAACGTTGATTTCCTTCCCGTATTTCGTCACAAAATGTAAGATTACTAAAAAAAATCACTAGTAATAATTTTGGGCAAATTATCAAAAAACATCTGCAACTCACTAGCTATCCACCAAAGTATAAAAGTTTATGATAATTCATAAATCTCTGTTACAATACGTAAATGAAGTGGTCGCCGACGAATTCCCGAAAAGCGGCTACCTGTGTTGCGGCTGTATCAATGGCTATAAAGGATTGGTAAATAATGAGTTATTTGTATTTTTTTTTATTCTTAGAGGTTCATTACTTCTGCTCGTGCATTTCGTAATGTTCAGATGTACTTTTATTTGGATTTATCTTTCGACTTGGCTTTTTACTGGACTACTGTATACTGCTTTCTGTTTCTGTGACTCGGCTCGTATACTGGACTCTGATTGATTGTTTACCCGACGACTTGGCGTTAGTTATGGCTTTTACGAGCGAAGAATATGCCGATATCCTTTATTGCTATGGATATTGCGACGGAGACTGCTGCTGCTCGTCGAGAATATCTGGCTCGATTCCCTCAACGCCGTGAACCGGACGTTTCTGTTTCAGGGGAGTATATCGGCGTGTTCGGGAGACTGGTAGAGGGTATCTTCCCTAGCGATGCACGTCACGGTTCACGACGTTGAGGGAATCGAGCCAGATATTCTCGACGAGCAGCAGCAGTCTCCGTCGCAATATCCATAGCAGTAAAGGATATCGGCATATTCTTCGCTCGTAAAAGCTATAACTAACGCCAAGTCGTCGGGTAAACAATCAATCAGAGTCCAGTATACGAGCCGAGTCACAGAAACAGAAAGCAGTATACAGTAGTCCAGTAAAAAGCCAAGTCGAAAGATAAATCCAAATAAAAGTACATCTGAACATTACGAAATGCACGAGCAGAAGTAATGAACCTTTAAGAATAAAAAATTTACAAATAAATTATTATTTACCAATCCTTTATAATAGCCATTGATACAGCCGCAACACATGTAGCCGCTTTTCGGGAATTCGTCGGCGACCACTTCATTTACGTATTGTAATGAGATTTATGACTTATCATAAACTTTTATACCTTGGTGGATAGCTAGTGAGTTGCAGATGTTTTTTTGATAATTTGCACAAAATTATTACTAGTGATTTTTTTTAGTAATCTTACATTTTGTGACGAAATACGTGAAGGAAATCAACGTTTTGTTTGGTGTTTGTAGCTCCTATTTTTAAACACATTCAGCTACGCTGAATTTATGACCTGGATATTAACTACCAATATGTCCACTAATTAGGGGAATAAAAGAAAAAATGACAGCTTGAGTACTTTTTTCATAATTCGGGTCTAAAGTTGTTAATCTGTAGTTTTAATTAAAAATAGAAAATTCAAAATATCTCAAAAATGGTTAATTTTCGGATAGGGTATTATTTGGTCAAATCCATCGCAAATGATCTGCTCTACAACCCCTTAGCGGGAAAAGGTCGAATTACCAGTAACCCTAATAAATACTGCCAACTGTTACTTGATTCACATTTTGATCTTTTTTACTTTTCATACCGTCTTATTAGCTTCAGTGGGTTGGTGGTTGGTGGTTGGAGCATCTAATTGCCGCTTTTATCACTAACATGTTGATCTTTAAATTTAATTTATTATCAATTTCAAAAATACCCATTTTAGCATAATTTAAATAGTTAAACTCTGCAGACTATAAAATTTCCATCAACCAATAGTAAAATTTAGTACCTGCCACATATATTTTTATAACCAGTTTAAAGCAGATAAAACCAGTTATTTTAAACTCATTTTCTATGAGCGTCATGTGGATTTCACCACATTTGGCATGTAGCCAATTTTCCAAATAACCAAATTTAAACAAATCCCCAATTGGCATGAACACAAAATCGATAATTGGGTCGCATTGACCCATATAGGGGGAGATGAGGGTACCAAATGGAAGGTGGAATGCAATGACTTCAAAGCTCAGCTTTCAGTCACGCGATCTGACTCGCTGGGTTATACTTTGACTTTAGGAATGTACAGAAATGTCATTTCTGGGTAACAATACATCGTTGTGACGTGATCGAGTGATATGTAATATTTTTGGGGGGTTCCGCACAGGCGCGGAAAAGGCAGTCTCTCTGTCTTCTGTTGAGTCCATTTTGGAGTGACGTCGTAAGTATTGTTCAAAATATTTCCCCTTTTCCTGTTATTCTTTTCTACAATCCGTATTTTGTATTGATCCTTAAAATCTACTTTTTAAAAACCAGTGTTGGCCTAAATAAAAATTACGGATCAGCATAAACAATTAAGTTTCTTTTAGTCCTAATTCAACTGCCGTTTCATTTTACGATATAATCTGGCATCCAAAAATCCAAATATTTGGCAATTCTACCCAGTCGTAGCGCTGAAAAGCAATTCCTTGGTCGCTATAACGACGGACAGCCCCACTGTTTACGAGCCGAAGTCTGCACGGCTAACAGTAACGCACCACCTTCGAACTCGAACGCCCACCACCCTAACCGTCAGTGCAGTGTAAACAAAAAACAAAGAAATCACGATATACAATTTTAAAATTCGAAATGATACGTTCCATTTTTGAAACCTAATTCAAATGGAAAAGACGTTCGATTTTCAAACCGTGCTGGGTAACTGTCGCGATGCTTTATATTATAGTGTTGTCGGTTTTGGCGGCTCAAGTGCTTTCAGCTCGTGAGCCGAAACAGATAACTTTAGCCAATCAGGGCACTATATCTGGAATTTATATTACGAGATTCCGGACAAGACGTATAGCGGCTTATCTTGGCATTCCTTACGCGCTGCCACCGATTGATTTTCGTCGATTCATGGCCCCAGAAGTTAATGATTTGCCAAGATGGGAAGGGGTAAGGAATGGAACAGTGTTCGCGCCTGATTGCATGCAAAGTGATGCAAAAAAGGAAGACATACAGAACCCGTTGTCGAAACATGATGAGTTGTTCATGAAGTTATTGGATGGTCAATTGGAAGAGCCGAGGAAGAAAGAGTTTTCTGAAGACTGTTTGTATTTGAATGTTTATGTTCCTGATGGTAAGTAGAGTTCTGTTACCACTTTATACTATTATTAGATTCATTTTAGACGAATAAAATGTAATGAAGCTGCCATCTTCATTGACACTGTTGATTTCAAACTAAAATTTCTTCAAGCAAACAATTTATTTATTTGAACATTTTTTACAAGAGAAAAATTTTTCCGACACTTGGAACAACTTGGACTTGGAACTTGGAAAACAATGGATTAAAATATTATCATTTAATTTTTAACGATAATTAATTTATATATTTAATCAAAATCAGTACTTATAATATAAAATATTCCATCAATCGTTAGACAGAATGGATAAAGGATTTATCCTCTGATTCGCTAACTCCAGACATTGGTTCTGATTAAGTATCGGATTAGTAATAATTCTGATTGATGATCCCTTTCTTTTTTGTAATCGACATGTCAGTGATGTCTTTCGTAACTTCTAAGCTTCTAATTTTTGATGCTTCTTAGAATATTTTTGTAAATATTTCGTTTCATCCTATTTTCTGCCTTTTTTCATGACTGACACGTACCTATGCATATCTTTGATGTTATAGATATCCATAAGAGACCACGACCACTTACGAATAGACTTGTCGGCTATTGATATGAAAAAAATATTACATTGTTTGCACCCTACCTAATGGTTCTAAAGTAATTAAACACAAAGTTATAAGAAGCAAAGAACATGTTTCCGTGAACATATAAAAATTTTGTTAGCATTTTACAGCAACAAAACGCTAGTTCAAAGAATTATAATTATACTTATTTAACAAATTTTACGACAAAAACTCAAAATAAATCAAAAACGACTTTAGCATTTTATATTTATCTAATCAGCGAGCATTTTTACTTATTATTAAGGAAGTTAACTTATAAAAAAGATCTGCAATACTGACCCCAATTCCCTGAAGGCAGACCAAGGTATCATAAAAGGCGACGTAAGCCAACTCTATGCTTCAGTAAATTATTGATAAGTAATTAATATTACAACTCCGTAAAACCTGTTTTGCTTGCTACTGCCCAAAGCTACTATAAATTTCCTGAACTCCCCTCGCATTTCCCGCTAATAAAATTGAGTGCAACTATCTTGTCACAGTAGTTCAACTGTCGCAAGTAGCTGAACTACTGTGACAAATAGTTCCACGCGTTCAACGTTGAACTAATTAGTTGAACAAATTTTCAAATTCAAATTCAAATATTTATTTCTTCGAAGTAGGTTTTTACAAACACTTATCGAACGTCAAATTACGCCATCGCTTCAACAAATCCCTACCGCGAGTGGTCTTGGAAGAAGAAGCGGCAAGAAACTCCCAAGGAGTCTTTTTTTTCTCTTTCTCCACTCACAGTTACAGATGCACTTACTACTACTGAGAATGAGTCATTGTTTGAATAATTCGTCAAGCAACTTCTCGCACAGCCGTGTTATTGAGTTGATAAGATTTTGTTTTCTTCTTTCTTCTTTCTAAATATGTATGTATATCAGTCGTCGGTAGTGCCTTTGGTGTTTCTGTTTACCATTTCTGTTTGCATCTGTGTACCTACCTTCTACGTTTTCATATCGTATTTTGTAGTGGTCAGCATTAGTAAGAAACGTTGACTTTTTGTTGTACGAAATATTGACTTTTTGTAAATATAACATGCTTGTTATACCTGTTTTAATCATCTGGAAGATATTATTGGATCGATACGGAAAATCGCATCAAAGTTGACAGACAACTTACGGACGGCTTATTTGCTTTACTTCTACTAAAATGTAAACATTTACCTATTCCAAAACGATTAAACTCTGTAAAAGCATATAAAGTCAACAGTCAACGTCCGAAAGCGATTTAGGCACTTAAAGTTTAAATCAAATGGGATTTGATTGAAGTACTTAAGTCCTGAAATAACATTTATTTAGGGAACCTGTTATTGACGCCAGAACCGAGAAACTTTAATATTACATATAAATCATTCCTACTTCATCTTTGGTTTGACGTTAGGGCGCATTCAAGTAGAACGCTGGTTACCGGCGCTGATCTGCCAGCGCTTATCGGTACTGGTCCATCGAGATAACCTCTACATAAAGCAAGCTTGTATAAGCAGGAGCTGGCTGACAGTCTCTCTGAATCATTGATCTATAGGACTATGGATTAGACACTAGAGCAAAAATAGCGTGCCTGACAAAATTTTAGTGAAAAAAAAACATGGTCGCTTTCGCTAGTGTTGTGCGCACTACGTGGACGGAAACAGTATCGATATTTATTTTAATGACTTACGATTTACGATACAACAACAATAATACATGTCGTTCGTCTTCTTTTTTCTCGGATTTAAAAACCGACTCTGAATTTTGGATATATCAATTTGGGTTTTGTAGGGATGTCTTTAGGAAGACACTGACAGGTCTCAGACGTAATACGCGGCGCATGCGAGCTGGCAAGCGCATGGAACATAAGATTTCTTTGCGGTGTCTTCTCGAGTACTTTAGTACATAGTATCAATGGCCTACCCGCGCTTATAGGAGCAGGTCGGAACTTGTCGGCGCTTATCGGCGCTGGTTCGGCACAAAATAATTATAGAGACGCCGACTACCTGCGCGGATAAGCGCCGATAAGCGCTGGCAGATCGGCGCCGGTACCAGCGTTCTACTTGAATGCGCCCTTATACATATTATAACTACGGCTTATTAGCGCGTTAATTACGGCACTAAATTTGACATTACGCAGATGTAGCCAGCATGTTACCGCATTAATTTGTATATGGCATTACTAATGCCATTAAAAACTAAGCGCTAAATCAGGTGTCAGTTATTTTGACAAATCAAAGTGTTTTAGCGCTGAATTTTGTGAACTAAATGATAGAGAGAAACGAGACGATATTATAAGAACCAGAATGTATGCCTACATTATTTTTAGGCGATAAAGGGACAACCGGAATTAAGACAATCGAGAGATTGAATGACATCATTTATGCAGATGTAGCCAACGCACATTTTTAGCGCGGTAAGCAACGCGTAGTTGGACATTAAATTAAAACTAACATACACAGATGTAGCAGTAACATAGAAATCTTTCTATTACCAAGAATCCTGATTTATGTGTCATGAAGAAGGAAAAACGCTTAGATAGTAACGCGAACTCTTATAAGTGTTTGGGTCGGGTTTTTCCATTCCGACACTTGCCTCCATAAAATAAAGTAGTTATATCTATAGAATTTCTATACCTATATAAAAATTTTCCTCCTTAGACTTGGATTATATGAAGTGAAATCTCGGCACAATGCAGTTGTAAAGTCTGATTCTTTGTTGTAAAAATAACGGCGCAACCCTTTTTATTTTACAACCGTACATAATATATAGTCCGGCATGAGTGAAAAGTATCACCGTAAATGTAGGATTGTCCAGCCATTCAAAGTTAATGTTATTAACACACGATACAGAGTGTCCTAAAAAGTAGTGTCAAGCGGGAGACTAGAGATAGAGCAAGGGGTCGAATCACACAAATCACGTGTAGTTTCTGTGATTATTCATATTTTTTAAATTTTGAATGTATTTCTGAAATTTTATATCACGGTTTAGGATGGTATGATGGATAATTTTATGATATCTGTAATCTGTACTAATAATATAAGCTGAATTTATACTGAAAATATTTTATCTTTGATGTAATTTGTTCCATTTTATTTTTGATGTAACTTGTGTGTGATTTTGCTGTAGTGTGCTTTCAAAAATTATTTTTTTAAAGAGGTGTTTGAATAGGTTTTACGTTTTTAAGGCACTAGAGAAAAATTATTATCATAATTTCGTAACTTAATTCTGCCCAATCGGTACCTACTCTCATTTTATTATCATCCATTGGCCTACTTCAGCTATTATAAGCTCTCTATCATCAAATTTATATGGAAATGGCTTTTAAGCCACAAGTAAACGTAAATGGAAAAAGTCCGAATGAATGGAAAAGTTAGTAGCGCCATCTCTTTGCAAATCGTCAAACCATACTATACTAAATCCAAATAATTAGGTTCTTTACAACTAACTGCAAAAGAGGAGCAAACTTTAAGCAATTAGATCACAAATCAGAAGGCCTAACCATAATATGCCCTGAATGCTTACCTACATATTAAAATTACATTTCACTCGCAAAATACTAAAAGGGGCTAGGTATACAAAACGTCGGTGGGCTTCTAAATTTTATGTACAGTTATTAATGATTAAATTAAAGGAAATATACTTAAATAGTATCTTTAAAATTAAGCGTTTAAAATGTTCTGCTGTAAGCCATTGAAAGATTTGTCGTATGTAACTTGGGGCGCTGTAGTCGGATTATGTAGGAATTTCGGACGAGCTACTTTAAGAATGCGTAGGTATATAAAATTTCATGTCCGTTTAACCTTTTAGGAGTTCCCTCGTCTGGAGCTGGTCATAAAAAGCGATATGCAAAATTTCAACTCCGTTACAGAGGAAATTACAGACTTAATTAATTTTACAAGATATGACCCATTTATAACGTGACCATACGTCCCGCTTTCCATGTGATTATCCCGTTTTAAGGTTGTTGTTCCACTGTCCCCAGCGGGAACAAAAAGTCTCGCTTTACCAAATAAATCAACTTTATATACAAGTGACTGATATCCAAGAACGGAATCTACGATACGATAAATGAAAGAAACGACTTCATCGCGGAAACCAGTTCCTTCTTTTTAATCAATATATAAATAATATTATTATAAAAACAAAAAACCCGACTGCTTACAAAAGAACTCAAAAGAAAAAAACAAGTGTCACAATATCAACATAAAATACTTCATGGTGCTGCAGGCGGGAACAAACGTAGTACTTGTGATAAATCTTTTTTTACCCGTAGGTAGCAGTATAGTTTGTCCCCGCCTGCAGCATTTCATGAAATGGTTAACTCAGTTTGGCCAGATCGTAAAATCGTCTACGTTTCACGATTTGGTCATCAACGTTTGGCCGAATCGTAAAAACGCGGAAAATAGGGCATAACTTCGAACTGTGAGGTCTCCGGCGCTGCGGAAGGTGCAGCCCCTTCGCCCTTGCGTAACAAAGCACAGACACCCACGCTCGCCTGCGCACGTTGATGACCAAATCGTGAAACGTAGACTATTTTACGATCTGGCCAAACTGAGTTAACCATTTCATGAAATGCGACCATTTCATGATATGGTCGATCATTTCACGATGTGGCCGCGACATCAACACAAATTGATACTCTGGTAGCCAGTCTTCCGCAATTTAACGATGTACCATCCGTTACTGTGCAGACTAACTGGGTAAAGTGCAAATTTTACACTTTAACGAATGCTATCAGTGAATCTGCAGATTACCTAGTTAATGTGCATATTAACTTATTATGCATTTTAACGGTAACATATATATTTTTTATTTATTTAACGAGTTGTAACTAATTATCCTCACTTCTTACTTATTCTATCTACACAAAAAATGGTCGTGTTATCTATATAGCCATAGTAATATTTAAACTAATGAAGAAAAATAATTAAACCTTTACTTGTAAAAGTTCATAAATAAAAAAAAAAACAGCAGAGTTGAGACCGTACCTTTACTGACCCAATTTACCAAATCCACACCTCACTTTTTCTTCCCCTCCATCAGATAACAAAGTCATTTTTGTGGAGCGATTCTATTAAGTAGCTGCCATTTTACTCGCCCTTTCTTAATGTTTATATGTGGGATAGTTGCTACCATGAATCATATTTTGCTGGTATGAATCATATTAATCAACGAAATCCCTCTTTTCCCCCGGATTTATGTTTTCCAATGCTTATCTTGGTTCTAACGTAATAATATTGTGAAAGGTGTCTCTGACTTTTTTCTTCTCTTTTATCTTTCTTCATCTTTTAAGACACATATATGTAGGTACGTATAAGACTGCTTGCCCTCAACAAGGCCAGGTTTGCAAGCTCTCCTCGCAGTTTAGGAAGCATATAAGCTAGACGCTACTTAAATGCGGATTGGTCGAGGTGCTTAGGTACCTACTAATCAAAAGTATCAGAATTTTTTTATGCCGCCCGAAGGCCTCCATAGCTTAACGACTGCTATATAACCATAACAACCGAGACCGAAGGCTTTACGTGCCTGACCAAATTATAGCGCCGTAACCTTATCCTCGTGTACGTAATAACAAATACGAAAATAACTATTACATAAAAATTTAAAAATCCCTGAAACTCTCCATAAAATCTTAAGGCACGAAACTTTACTTTACTACTTACTTATAGTATTTAGTATTACTAATTACTTTTTTTCTAAATTTTTTGTAAACGATATCTCACGAACAGTGAGATATCAAGTGATTTTGATGTGCTTTGAGATTGCGACATTTTACGCCGTGTTTTGAGAAGAGATTAGGTATAGTACAGATCGATAAATAATTTGAATTTTTAATGCACCTTTTCGTAAAAGTAGAAGAAGTACACGCTTTACCCACGAAGCAACTCAAGTTGAGGCAACTATCAACTTTTTAAAAGTTTCCTGTACAAAGTTGATAGTTGCTACAACGTTTACGGTTGCCGCAATTTTATAGCAATTTGTGAGCAACTTGATTGATTGATTTGCGATTATAAGTTGCGGAAACCGCCAACTTTAAAAACCGATATAATATTTAACAGTTGCTAGTTGCGGCTTTTAGGAACTGACCTAGTCAACGATTACAGCAACTGAAAACTGTTGACGATTGCCGGAACTCGAAACTCGAGTTGCTGTGTGTGCGCAGTCCAATTGAAATGTACAATGTAAACAGCTAGTTGCCAGTTAGTTACCAGTTGCTGCAATAGTTGCTCCGTGGGCAAAGCGCCGTATACTTATGTTAACCTATGCAAAATGTCCACATTGAACGTTTTTCATTCCGCATTTTAGATTTTCATCCAATATTTTACTCAGACCCCGTCGTACGTGTTTCTCTAACAGGAAATCTGGTTCGAGATAATTTTGTCCCTTTTTAATTTCACGATTTAGCTTGTGGCATTTCAGAAGTCTTGACTTTTATAACAAGCTTAATTGAAGCTATGGACGTGTTTGGGTCGCAGTTGGTATTTAATAAGTAAATTACGAAATTGCTTCATAAGATCCGCCTTTTTATACGAAATACCAAAGGTTCGTAATTGACATCAGTCGTGAACCCCTTTTATGTTCTTAGGACAAACGTAAGCAAAGTTTTTACTAGGTAAGCTTCGACTCAGTGTTACTGTGAACACCATATTGACCATATTCTCCGTATAGCTAGGGAAGCCCTGACCGTTAAAAGCACTAGGCCCGATTCGACGCAGCCAAGTAAATCATAAAGAAAGAGATAGCCTAGCTTATCACCTACTCTGTCTTCATCATATTTAGGTAAGTAAAACATATTATCATATTTAGCGATGACAATGCTTAAGAATTCGGCTTCGTAATAGTGGGGGTCCGGTATTTAATCACAAGGCACGCGCTTTTGACGTTCCGGCTTTATGTGCGCTTTAAACGTATTTAAATTTCAGTCGTTATACTAAGTTAACTGTGACGAAAAACCAGCAAAGCTCAACAGAGGAAACCAGGTAGAGCTTCTTCCCATTTTTAAAGACACTATTAAAAAGAGTTGCCTTGGACCCGTTAAATCTGACTTGTGAGGCCCTTTAATGGCCTACTACAGAGCTAGGCTTTCTTCTAATAAGAATTTAGGATGCATAGAACTTCGTTCAAAACGCTGTTCCAATGCGCTGGAGTAGTTAGTGGCCAATCCAAGTATCGGAACTTATCACGCCGCCCAGATGCCTGTGACAAACCTGATATAAATACTTGTGAATGTATAATTTAACATTAATTACAATGTTTTTTACCTAAAAATAAACGTAAGTTGGATGGAATAAATGATATTAAAAGGAAAGAAATGAAAAACACCCAGTTGGCATTTTACCTACTCACGAGAAAGTATAATTACCACGCGTGTTTTATTCAAATTTCTGGAGCGATGTAATGACCTCGCACGCATTTTGATGAAGGGCTACTTTCGTATAAATAACCGTATTATTATACGTTTAAGACGACCTTATAACTCACTTAGTAATGACACTTGGTAGCACGAGTACAAAGATTTTTATGACTATGTCTCCGCAGTAATGGCCAAAATCGAAAAAGTGGGGTAGTCAAAAGTAGTATATTAGGGTTCCTTGAAGCTCTCATAACGATCGATTCGATCTTAAGACATCGACAAATTTAAGCAACTGCGGACACGGTAGGTAGTTGGATGGGTTAAATTCTTGAGCATTTCCTAGTTCCAGAGAACACGTTAAGCCGTCGATCCCGATTATTAGCAGTCCTTAGCCATGTCGGAAGCCTTAAATGGCAAAAATATCCGATGCTTTGGTTGGCTACTCACCCATCTACCAATCCGTGCTGGGGCAGCGTGGTGGAGTTTTTTCTGGGCCTCCTCACTGATGCATAGAGAGGTAATGGACTGTAACATTGACTTAATTAGGCGGTTGTTTAATTTATCTTCTATCTTATTATTAACCAAATAATTAGAGTTCTCGATGATACGGAACCCTAGGTGTGCGCAGACTCGCCCTTAGCCGGTCTTATTAAACATTATGACACAAGTATCTAATTTTATTCTAAAGTTAGGTTGTAAGAGAGTATAAAAGACATCGCTAACTGTAAAAGTTATATAAAATCACCAAAATTTTACCATCCCACTGAATTTCAGATGTAAAACAGGACAGAGAATCGTATTCGGTCCACTAAACGATAAGCTATATTTTTAAGCTATTGCATAGCTTTTATCGCGGGCCTTGGGCGCGGGGACCGAATGCAAAAATTTCGTAACGAAAAATTATTACACCCCCATCACCCACACATAGACATAGTTACTATGTCTGTGCACCCACACATCGATAAATACCAGAACTTTTAACTGAGTTAACTAACTTTTACTTTATAATGGCTAAACCGATTTGGCTAATTTTAGTCTTGAAATATTCGTGGAAGTTCTGGGAAGGTTGTAGCGATGAGAAAATATGGTAAAATTGCGAGGAAAATACTAAAAATGAAAATTTTAATTTCCCATACAAATCTTACCTGTCAAACATTTGATTTTCGCCCCGTCGCCGTCGGTTCGGTGTTTTAAGAATAATTACATGTAGATCTGGATTAAATAAGGCGTTGGAATCGACAACATGTATTCATAATAGTCGAATTATCGCGTATTTAGATTTAAAACATACAAAATAACATGACATAAAATAACATTGAGATATTATGTACTAAAGTACTAGAGAAGACACCGCAAAGAAATTTTATTCGCCAGTCAGTTGCGGTGAATGCACCTCAACTCTCTCATTCGCTTGCCAGCTCGCATGCGCGTAATACGTCTGAGACCTGTCAGTGAATCTTTAAAACTAGCGTGAACAATGCCCAATTGTGTATTACGTAATTGCCGCAATAACTCCAGGAACTCAAATAAATGTACAGGAGTAACTTTTCATCGGTTAGTAACCATATTTCACTATTTTCAAATAAATACGAAAAATTATTTAACGTCTGCCATATTGTGTCCTTCTCATAGACTAACAACGTCCAGTAGTGATAGTAGGTACAATTTGTTGACATCACATTAAACACAATATTATCAGTTTTACACGCTGACATTCATGTCTCTGTAATGTTTTAATTCTTAAAAGACTATACTTTGTCCGCGGTTCCGTCTGCCTAGCATAATCATAATCTATATTTTTCACCCCATAGTTCAAAACTAATTGACAAATTTTGCCATCTTAGAAGCGAATATCTCACAAAATATTAAGACTGTAGTTACTACTCCATTCACAGTACACGTTCTGTCTAATACCAAACAAAATAAAAAAGAGTGGATCAAAAAAAGCACTGTCAAGTTCAGTAAAAATGCGTGATATAACCAAATTCCACGCGGGAAAAGCCACGGACGAAAAACTAGTACTGTATAAAGGACTGAGGATAACATTTTAATTTCGTGTTTTACTATACTTAAATAATTTTTTTTGTTTTGTTTTTCTTGTTTTTTTATAATTAAAACATTCGTTTATGTTTATTTATTAAAAATTTATAAAAATATATTTTGTTTTAATTAATTCTTGTATCCTCTCTTGTAAGTGAGCCCTTTTTCAATTCGTTATTATTATTATTGGTTATTATTGTGTATCTCTAAAATTAGTTTGACGGGTCCTAAATAATTATTGTTATTGCAAAAAATGTTTTTTTTTGTATACGAATAGACGGTCTATACTAATGTTTATCCATGCATTTAGTAAAAAGTGGTTATTTCAATGTTATAAACAGACACCCAAAATTTTAATTAGTTACTTGTTTAGACTTTTTGTAAAATAAAGAAATTTATTGATGTTTGTACTTAATAAATGTAGAATGTGTACACTTTACAGTAGAACTGAGTTTTGGGGGATAAAATATTACAATACAATACAATACAATATACTTTATTGTGCACACCAATACAGAAAAATTAACAAATATAAAGGCGAGAAAATAACAATGACGATACACAACGGGCGGTCTTATCGCTAGAGTAGCGATCTCTTCCAGACAACCCTTCGGGTGGAGGACACGGTATACAAAATATTCACAATAATACTTAATTTTAATTTTTTGTTTCATTCAAACTGATGAACCAGATAGGTAAAAAACATGTAAAAACCCCACATTGACCGTTCTGTGTCATAAATGTCATAATCTATATTCCGTCGTCATAGTGACCGAGTAATGAATGAAACGACCAACAGTCCTACAAGCATCTTTTGGCGCGTGCGTGACAGAGACAGCGTCATACAGGTAAGGTAAACTGTAAGGCGTTGTCTTTGTCACCCACGCGCCAAAAGATGCTTGTAGGACTATTATGTATCTTATTAAGCGTATTAAGCGCTGCGGTTTAAAATGATAAATTAGACTGAATGATTTTTTGTAGCGCTGCAGCGACGGATAGCTTTAAACCGAGAAAAGGAACATGACTTTTGTTTGACGTAGCTTCTCTAGTTTACATAGTAACTCAATGTAAAATAATGACACTATATTAATGACTTGAGGGTGATAGAGACAGTGCCATACAGGCAAGGCAAACTGTAAGGCACTGTCTCTGTCACCCACACGTCATTCACGCGCCAAAAGATCGTTGTAGGACTTAAATGTCAAATGTCAATTTTCTTTTTAAAAAGAATTATTTTGTCAACTGAAATAGTTCTTATGCTTTTGTTCAGAATATTTAAATCTTCTTTGCACAAATTAATGCATTATCCGTTTCTAATAAAGATTAAAATGTCTTGCACCTATAATGTGACGTTATGATGTACGTATTCTTAACAATTAGGCTTACGTCATTATTATGCGTCTCTTTCAGTGATATTGCCTATGAACTTTGATGTAACTTTTGATAACTAGGCAACTAAATGAAAACTGGTGTACACCACTTTCTTGGCCCACTGTAAAACAGTGAATATCTGTACTCGTATAATTTGTGTACAATAGTAGATTGTATGACAAGGGTGCAAAGTAATATTTTTTCGGCGAGGGCGTTTTTTGAATCCAGAGCGAAGTGAGGGATTCTAGAGTAGAATCCCGAGCGTAGCGAGGGATTCTTTAGTAGAATCCCGAACGTAGCGAGGGATTCAAAGTACGTCGCCCGAGCCAAAAATATACTTGCACCCGAGTGATACACTCTACTTTTCATCACCCACTATGAGAAAATAATATATATATATATAATAGAAAATAATACGTAAAAATGCACGAAAACTTAATTTGATTTCTTTTTTTATTATTCAGCTGGCGGCGCCCTCGCGTCGTACCAGACATTCTTTATTCAAACAATATTTGCGTTCGATTTCTTTAGCGCAAAATACTAAAATGTTCTAAATTCAAAATAGGACGGAAAAGATCTAGCCGGCAGGAAAAGTTGTATGAAAATTCATTCCCGCCCGCTGAATAGAAAACAGCAACTTTGGAACCCCGTAAGTCCGAACCAAGTCGTCTTTTTCGAATAGGTGTGATGAAAAGTGTTTTAAATATGAATAAACAAAGTGCATTTATTAATGAAGAAAGTCACGAAAAAATTGTGAAAGAAAATGAGTTATTACTCTATATACATTCATTTTATTATTATTATCACAAATGCAGTATTATTTTTTGTTTTGTTAATTTATATATAATGCTATGCAATAGCTTTACCGCGGCAGTCTCCGAGTGCCACACGTCTTTTTTCTCATTTTCCCTGAAGTAGTCATGAGCAAGTGCACCCTCCAGTTCCCGCTTATCGTTGAATTTTGGGACACGTTGTATAAAGGTACTCGTAATATATTCGAATGTGACACTTCATTACCGTACCCCTAAGTAACTCACTCCGGGATTCAGTATTAGTTTTATTTATTTTCCCGAAACTCAAATAAATGCGGTATTTACTCGCCCGCAATGAGGCAGCCCTACTCGTGCGTAATATAAGCCGCTAGAGGTATTATGAAATCTCGCTCATATACTCGTATGTTGACTATGTGGTTTGTGGATATGTCGCCTTATTATATTTATTTATAAGCGGTATTAGACACAGCTTTGCGTAATAAAGGAACCTGTGAAGGTTACTTTTGTGACGGATTTTAAACGCTAAATTTTGTAGATGAAAATGCCTTCGTTATACGGCTTGAGCTCTTTTGCATTGCCGTGAAGGAAAATTAAATATTGCTGGATCCGGTAACATTTCTTAGAGGCGACATGTTTGTGCTCAAGATATGATGGAATAAGAATAGTGATCGTAAAAATTTTCTCGCCGAGGACCGCACAAGGGCACACTTTTCGGGACAGGGACCGTATAAAGGCCCATATACCTATTACTTTTACTACTATAGTGCATTACGCACTATCAACATTCAGCATTCAACTTGTATGACCGTCTACGTAAAATACTGCTTGGCATTCCTTTCTAACAATTATAAACTGGGCTATTATTAAAAAAATCTTATTACTAAAATAAACATAACAAAGTTTTCAGAAAATATTTTTTAAATTAGTAGGTACATGTGCATGATTTGAATCCAGGCCTTCCTTATATATAAACCGGCTATCTACTTCTTGCGTTCGGTAGATTCGGCTGTGCGTTGCTTAGCAGTCATACAGTCACTCAGTAAAGAAAGAATTTTATATGTTAAAACTGTGCCTTTTATAGCTATACTTGGTAGATACTTAAGAACAGCTTTATTAAGGGTTTTTTTAACGCAATAGGTGCCATGAAAGCGGCTACTATTACTAGTTAAAAATATTCTCATAAAATTCTGCAAAGATTTACTAGCATTAGAGAAAAGTTAATCCTAGTCGGTAAGGAATTAATTAGCGTGGGAAATTGTCGGAGAATATCTAACGCTATCACGACTATTTGAGCAGAGCACGCTTCACAATGAAATTTTATCCTTCTTTGCCAGCGGATCCGGAGATATTAAAATGAGAGAAATACAATACAATTAAAATGAGAGAAATGCAAATAGCGAAGTGGTAAAAAAGTGCACTAAAAGTGATGTGTAAAATACGCAGGAAACATGGTAATTTATAAAGAAAAATTCAAGAGCATGTACCATAAAAAGAAAATTGAAACAAAAGCGACAGTAGGTTTAAAAAGATTTGCGATTAAAACGAGACATACTACTACGTACTAGCGAGTCTGGTGTTTTGGAGATGCTATTCTCTGTAATATGAGTGTTATAGTCTATACCGCAACGGTAGAATGCACAAATAAATATCGTCCTAACGACTCCGACTCAAACTAGTCAGCCTCGCAATGACTCACTGATACTCAAGACCACCGTAAGCGGGCGTTCGAGGCGTGCACCTAACGACCGCCTCTGCTGATAGGTAGGTCATCATCATCAACATCATCATCTCAACCCATAACGGCCCACTATTGAGCATGGGTCTCTTCTCAAAATGAGAAGGTTAAGGCCATAGTCCACCACGCTGGCCAAGTGCGGATTGGCGGACTTCACACAGCTTTGAGTTTTGCGAACTCTCCGGTATGCACGTTTCCTCACGATGTTTTCCTTCACCGTTTGTAGCAAGTGACATTTAAATGCTTAAAACGCACATAACTTCGAAAAGTCAGAGGTGCGTGCCATGGGATTCAAACCCGGACCCTCCGAATAAGAGGCCCAATTCTTAACCACTAGGCTATCACCGCATCGATAGGTAGGTACTTGTTATTATTACTGACTAGTAAATCCGCCCTCGCTTCGCTTCGGGAAACCAGTCCCTTCAAAAATCTCTATAAATTTTAACAAATTTATGTTATTCCGATGTCTAAGCTATATTACTGCAAAGTTTCATGAAAATCCGTTCAGTAGTTTTTGCGTGAAAGAGTAACAAACCCACACACACACTCACTCACTCACTCACTCACATACATCCTTACAAACTTTCGCATTTATAATATTAGTAGGAAGGATAGGATTAGTAGGATAGGATGTCTATGGACATAGTTCAACATCTCGTTTGATAATAAACCGCTATTTCGTGTTTCTCTGTTTAGCCTAATGGTTAGCTGGTAGAGAATGCAACTTGCATTAGGCTCGCCATTTGCACCCTAATATAATATGTCTATATATTGTGGTCAATAAAGTTTAAATAAATAAATAAATAAAATAAGAACCCTCAGTAACTCCCTACATATTGAGTTATGTTGGTGATTCATGCGCCGGTGTTACAAAGTAGGTACATTCCGGTCAATTGTCTTTCGAAAGCTCCTTAAAATACATTTTCAATATTTGCGCAATAAATATCGAGTCATTTCATGGAAAAGAGATAATATTTACTTAACGACAGTCTCGTTATTAGATTTCTCTATACTTCGCACGGTGAACATCACTCTCCAGATTTAAAAAAGTAGAATTTTTCGGTGAAAACACTAAAAAGTCTGAAATAAAAAAAAAAGACGTGTGGCACTCGGAGACTGCCGCGGTAAAGCTATTGCATAGCATTATATATAAATTAACAAAACAAAAAATAATACTGCATTTGTGATAATAATAATAAAATGAATGTATATAGAGTAATAACTCATTTTCTTTCACAATTTTTTCGTGACTTTCTTCATTAATAAATGCACTTTGTTTATTCATATTTAAAACACTTTGTACACAAATTATACGAGTACAGATATTCACTGTTTTACAGTGGGCCAAGGAAGTGGTGTACCAGTTTTCATTTAGTTGCCTAGTTATCAAAAGTTACATCAAAGTTCATAGGCAATATCACTGAAAGAGACGCATAATAATGACGTAAGCCTAATTGTTAAGAATACGTACATCATAACGACACATTATAGGTGCAAGACATTTTAATCTTTATTAGAAACGGATAATGCATTAATTTGTGCAAAGAAGATTTAAATATTCTGAACAAAAGCATAAGAACTATTTCAGTTGACAAAATAATTATTTTTAAAAAGAAAATTGTCATTTGACATTTAAGTCCTACAACGATCTTTTGGCGCGTGAATGACGTGTGGGTGACAGAGACAGTGCCTTACAGTTTGCCTTGCCTGTATGGCACTGTCTCTATCACCCTCAAGTCATTAATATAGTGTCATTATTTTATGTCATGTTATTTTGTATGTTTTAAATCTAAATACGCGATAATTCGACTATTATGAATACATGTTGTCGATTCCAACGCCTTATTTAATCCAGATCTACATGTAATTATTCTTAAAACACCGAACCGACGGCGACGGGGCGAAAATCAAATGTTTGACAGGTAAGATTTGTATGGGAAATTAAAATTTTCATTTTTAGTATTTTCCTCGCAATTTTTCATATTTTCTCATCGCTGCAACCTTCCCTGAACTTCCACGAATATTTCAAGACTAAAATTAGCCAAATCGGTTTAGCCGTTATAAAGTAAAACTTAGTTAACTCAGTTAAAAGTTCTGGTATTTATCGATGTGTGGGTGCACAGACATAGTAACTATGTCTGTGTGTAGGTGATGGGGGTGTAATAAATTTTCGTTACGAAATTTTTGCATTCGGTCCCCGCGCCCAAGGCCCGCGATAAAAGCTATGCAATAGCTTAATAATCTTATTATTATTAACCTTGACTGAACTGTAATAAAGCATGAATTTGTATAAGATAACTAATTTATTTTTTCCATTTCAACTAGTGGCTTTATCTATCGTTAAAATGAATTATTTGTAGTAATATCTCATTTTTTTATAGCCTGAAGGGCTGACGAAAAAGCGGACGAGCCACCTGACGGTAAGTGGTCATCGTCGCCTATGGACACCTGCAACACCAGGGGAGTCACCAGTGCAACGCCGGCCCTGAAGGAGAGCTCTTTTTACACCTTTCTTGAAGAACCACATGTCATAGCGCTCCGGGAATACCTCAGAAGGAAGCTCATTCCACAGCTGCAAGTTCGCGGCAAAAATAATCGTGAAAATCGAACTGTAGTTGTTCGCCACGGATCCAAGCGATATGGTTCTCATTATCGAAAACCGTTGTCAAAAAAGAGGAGGTTCTCAATTCGACAGTTTTTTATGTTATTTTAGAATCGTCATGTCTGTCTGTCTGTCCGTCCGTATGTCACAGCCACTTTTCCGAAACTATAAGAACTATATTAGTGATACCTACTTCGTAAATAGATGTATTGTGTGAACCGCTTTAATATTTTCACACAAAAATAGAAAAAAAAAACAATGAATTTCGGGGGTTCCCCATACATAGATACAACTGAAACTCAATTTTTTTGCATCAAACCCATACCTGGCATTGACTTGTGTGCAAATTTTCGAATAAAAACTTCATGAAATAGGTAATTATGAGGCTGAAAGTTTTCGTTACAATCTTACAGACTTGTTTATATACATACAAGCAAGCAAGCTAATACTTTTATACCTAAGCATGTTAAAAACATACCCATAAATTTCCACGAACCTACAACAAAAAACAGGCGTAGAAATTAGTGATCCAGATTAGAAATTTGATATTCGTAGTAACTACAGAAAAAAAACACTATGATTTAGTTAATAACTTATTGATTTAAACTTTTGAGAAATGGTCTGGCCGCGCTAGAAATGCGTTTCTGACAGATCGTGATCGACTGGGCGATGTAACTTTGAACTGGCCTACAATTAATTGACAATTTTTTTATATCTTTTAATTGCCTTATTAACGAGTGATAACATTAAAATCAAACATTAAATCGAATAATTATGCCAACTTCAATAAATGTATTGATCTTGGGCTAAAATGATTACAATTACTTAAATAACAAATATAAAAACAATACCTTTTAAAAGAAAACCACGTCAAACGGCGCTGTTTCAAGGTTATATCAAATTTTTGTTTTTGTAGTGATGTGACAAAATAACGAGGCAATTGTAATCGAATATTTTTGTAATCTTAATAAAATTTCGGTATAATATAAAATAAAACGTTATAATTATATAATATATTATATAATGTACTAAGTATTCAATAAAGTTAATAATAATATTATTATAATAAAGGTACGCCCAAACATAGCTTAGGAAAATTTGTATTATAATATCCCTCAGATGAATCAAATGAAAATAAAATAAATAAATGAAAAAAATTTAAATTTTTCTCTCTTGATTACATTCAGAAATGATGATTTAATTCAATTAATCGATTCATTAAAATTTTATTTACATAACGAATATTTATTGAACATATTGAAATATAACTGCTATAAAAAATAACAACATATAAATTGAATAAATTTTATACATAATGAATGCATGTTGTTATTGTTATTTGTTACAACAAATAATGTTATTTACTGTACATCACTAGTCATAACGAATTGACAACTGTCAGGAACGCATTCTTAGCGCGGCCAGACCATAGTTCATCAATAGAAAAGTTGGTCGTAATAATATTGTTCTACCCCAAATTCATATTTCATTAGGTGTTAAAAACATTTATTTAGTTTTCAACTTGTTTAACTTTACAACGAAATTACGAAACAATCACAATTCTCGTTTGTTTCGTAAATATGAAAACATACAATGTAATTGGGCTTTGAAGTAAAGTTTGGGCAAAAATACTTTTATGTCGTACTTTTTATAGAATTAGAATTGTTTTGAGATAAATGTTATTTGTCTACTTAGTCTTAATGGGCTACAATTGTGCCTAGATTGCGTGAACTTAAATAAATGTAGCGATACAACAATAAATATACGTAGCCTAAGTAGTTTTTGATTATGAGCGTTACTAGCATTCAAAAAGACATATTTATATTTCTTCATTATAATTATTGTATTTATCATAAAGTATCTAATATAATAATTAGTCTATAATTGATTTGCCCTCTCAAATATAAAAAAAAAAAATGTCAAAACACAGCTTACTAAGAAAGGATATCATTACATAAGTACATAAGTGACAAGGATGCTTGGATATAGACATCCGCGACCGGTGCCACTCATCTTAGTATGTGAAAACTGTAATTAATTGTCTGTATTGTTTTAAAAGATGTGCCGAGGAGTTTTTTTTGCCATTTTTTCTCCTCCATTAGATATAACTATTATAAGTACCTTATGGTAGTAGAATCAAAAATAGCGTTCTCAAGTGTATCGGTGTTATATACGTGAATAAAGTACATATTATATTGATTTGATTATGATTTGCTTTTAATATACAGTAGAGTCTCGGTAATCCGACAAACGCTTTGCAAGGCAATGTCGAACTAGCGAATTTTCCGAATTATAGAGTACTGCCTAGGGCCCCCTCATAATCCAGACGTTTTTAGAAAAAAGTACTTGGTAATCCGACAAATAGATCCAATGATAAGATTCTACATAACTATTTCATTATGCAGGGTAAGCTGAGGAGTAACAGGCCACCGTTAAGGAATTGGCCAAATGAAATTTCAATATTTTTTAATAAGAATTATTTATGATAGTTACTTACTGTTCCTCTAAGTTTATCGAATTTAGTAAATTAAACAACACAACTTTTTATTCAGTAAAAAATTAACGTCATTGATCCTATAGAACTAATAAATAAATAATTCTATAGTAGGAAGATGATGAGTACGATTTATCACATTTTTCTGTAAGTCTTTAAGGATTGGAAAGTTTAGACCGCGGGTCTTGAAAAGTTAAAGCGCGCTTGACCGCACTGCTATAGATACAATGTAAATTCAAATTCAAATCCTTTATTTGTATAAGTGCAGTTACCCAAACAGAGATACTTAGTAGCTACACTCGTCAATAACTGTTGACATATAAATTTAATTTATTACTAATTTTATTACGATCATTAATAAATTAATAATGTAATTTGTGAAATTCAAAGTAAGCAATCAAAATCAAAACATTTCTCATTTAATGAATATTAAAAAGATAAATAAAAAGAGCTTGTCGGATTACAGGGGGCTCCGGATTAGCCAGGGTCCGGATTACCGGAGGTCCACTGTACCTACTTTATCGAAAGCTGGTGCTTGCCGTGAGGTCCCATTTAAATCTGAGGAGAAGTTTTTGAGTTATTCATACCTATTAATGCGTGTTTAATTAACTTCCACTACGTTGATGATGTTTTTATTTTACTATTTGTGGATGCGGAAGTTTTTTTTTTGTTAAAAATATAGTGCGTGTCGAAACAAAACCTGGACAAAACAAAAGTATAATTCTTTATAATTTAAATAATTCTTTATAATTCAAGTTTCTGTATAATTTTCTCTAATGTTCGCAAAGGTAGGATCCGATAACGCCCAACATGGCCTCACACTGTAAGAGATCACAATTCCAACAATAAAAACTGGGTTGTAAAGAAGAACAAAAAGAACTGTCAAAAGTCACATCCCTTCGACTTTAATTTCCGGTATTTGAGCATTGCGTTGCGTTCTATTTATGCGTTCAGAATCAGACCCTATTCACGTCTCGAAGAGACATCGCAATTTATTTATCGATTTAATTAGATTCCTCAATTACAAGATAATAAACAGACTGGAATAAATTGTACGTGGATAATGTTTTAGATCAGATTGTGCTACGTGATTAGAATAATGAAGGGAAATGGAATTGTGGTAACGTTACGGAGGATTTGTTTATTTTCAAATTATTTATTTTTTAAACATACTGATACTACATAAAAAAGAAAATAAAACATTATATAAATTAAGTGACATTCTTATCACATTGCGATATTTTGCGCAAGGGTAGCCCTATAACCTGGACTGGCACATAGGATTTTATTCTTAGTGGCAAGTTCCATGGAACCATTTAAACAGTATTTAGTCATTGTCCGTCTCTAAAGCTTGCGAACCCGCGGACAAAACCTAGTAAAACGCTAAGTCCAAAGGTGACACAATAAAATTGCATTAATTCAATAAAATACTGCATTAAAATTTCCTTTCAAAACGCAGTCTTTAACACGGTAAATGCCTTTCATAATAACCATGCATGAGCGTAAAATTGAGCATTAAATAATTGCAGCACAAGAAAATAAGAAAATGAGAAGCATTCTAACATGCAATTTCTAACAATGTTCGTTGGCTAGTAATTACTAGAATTTGAACAACGTTCCTAGGTATGACCCGAATGTCAAAGTTAAATAATAAGTGGACTGTCAAACAATGCAGAGGGTAGTTTAGGAATAAATTCCCGTCATTAATGCAAGAATGCCGTGCCAATGGCGTACTCGTTAGGTAGTTTGACGTGGTTGGACTAACCTTAATCTTGTTCGTGACCTGAATACACTAGGGGGCGCCAGAAGCGATAGTATTGCTTGGAACTTATCATTTGTAATCTGTACACATTTTGCGATGTGATTGTATTGTAACAGGGTAGTGGATGTGTTTGGTTTATCGAATATCCTTTGTTTCGATAGATACATACGAGTAGAGAATTGAATCGTGAAGACAAAACTTTTAAGCGTACCTATATCTACTATTAAAACTGTTAGTTATGTTTGGTACTGTTATAATTTTGAAGATCACGGACTGTTTTTTAAAGTCTAAACAGGCAGACGAGCAAAAGGATTCCTCGTGGTAAATGACCACCGTTGGACATTCACAACGCCAGGGCCTTCACTAACATAAGGCAGACCAAGAAGGAAGTGATGGACCCGCTTCTTGAAGGACCCTACGTTATAGCACTCTAAAATCACCGATGGAGGAAGTTCGTTCCATCGTTTACCGGCACTGACAGCTTTACGTGCCTTCCAAAGCACTTCAGCTCGTAAGAAATGTTGCCACTAGCGGTCACCTATCCAATTACCGACCTCGCGCTGTTGCCACGATCAAGACAGGCCACCGGACTTTGCACGCTTCAGAGAATCCGAATTCTATGAAAATTCAGCGAATGTGAAAGAGGATTAAAATAAATGGATTATGGAAATTCGATGAAGAAAATTCTAATTTCACAACGCGTTAATTTTATCAGTTGTTTTCACACATCGGGGAGTTTGCGTCACTTGTCGTTTATAAAGTAGGGTACATTTTACCTGTTTATTTAATTTATATATCCTCAAACGCCTAAGTAAGGGTTATCGTATATCTGAGCTGGTTTATACTTGACATGTGTCAGGTGTCGTAGGCAAATACTACGGTAATAAAATTTGCTTACAATAAAATTTACTACAAATAACGTTAGGTATTAAAACCTGTAACTCCGTTCGTAGGTAATAAGTTCGCTTGGTGAGAAATTCTCGTGTTAGGTTCTAGTAGGCTTTCAACAGTTTGTTTTTGGATCATGGCTCTTAATAATCCAAGCAATTATTATTAATTCGAAAGTGTGTTTACTTTTTCCTTCTTTTACATCGCAACGGAACGATGTTATGGTATAATTTTTATTTATTATTGAGATAGTCAAAAGGCTTGGGACACATAGGCTACTTTTTCCTGCGATGCAACTCTTTCCCATCGGAAGTTCCATTAGGATGCGTATTTGAATAACTTTATTACAAGTTAATTTGGACAAACACATATAAATGGGTCTGACCTTCATTAAATTCTTAAAGGATCTATGGGGCCATAGGAGTTCCTCTTAGTATGTTTTAATTGTAGAACTGTTACCTATAAATTGATGTTTGCGCCAATATAATATATGTAATTTATGATAATCTCCCTGTTAAACCCAAGATATTACAGGAGTTAAGGACACCAATAATCCTTGATTCCATTTTCCCCTGTTTCTCACGTTGAGACACGAAAAACATTGAGATGTTGAGAGATGATGGCGTACAACATTCCGCACAAACACCATGCAACAAATTAATAATAAAAATTAATAACACTCGCCAAGCTCAAAAAATATTTTTTTTACAAATTCTACTAGGGAATATGCGTATACATGTCGTGAGGAAAACTAAAATTGCGAATAACGGAATGCCTATCAGCTCTATAATGCTACCTAGAACACAGAACTCGCATTCTTAAGAATTCACAGTTATCCGCTGTGTGAAGAATATTAATTTGCTCTAAGCTAGCGTGATTATAACTGCCACTAGGTTTGGATTTTCATTTGCAATCTAATAGACTATAATAGTCGTCACCATCTAAGAGATCTGATTTGATCTTTGTCATCTTTGATTCGATTTTCTGTTTTACTGTCCACAAGTAGATATATTGGATTGGTCTTTATTTATACCATTTATATTTAATTTGATGAAAGGCGTCATTTTATTACCTACTTACCAGCTGTTGCCGATGACTTCCTTTTAGGAGTTTTCCCGCGTGAATTTCGATCTCTATTATGTTGCCCCACGGCCTCCTCTATCTCCCAGTGAAAATTCCATAAAAATCCGTTTAGCCGTTTCTGAGATTTGTGTGCACAAACAGCTATCAGTTACAGTTTTATTATATTTATAGATAGATAGATATAAATATAGATAGATCGATTTTGTAAACGTTATAGATTCAATTTAGGAAATCGCTCATTGTTACGCGGAGTTCTTACACTAACCAGACCATTTCATTCTCCCACTTATTAATTTCAATATCCAAATAAATCCACCTCACTGTGTTCGCATTCGATATGAAATTTGTTTCAATTGCAGACCACACAAACGCCACCTTTTCGCCCTGTAATTAAGATTCATTGCATATTGATGAAGCGCTCATAGCCCGGCGGCTTGCGCCGATCCTAAGCGATCGACAAAGTTAAGCAACAGCGGGCGCGGTCGGTAGTCGGATGGGTGACCGCTAGTGGCAAAAATTTCTTAAGCGCTTCCGTGCTTCGGAGGACATGTAAAGCCGTCGATCCCGGTTGTTATCGATTGATAGCAGTCGTTAAGCCATGTCGGAGGCCTTCGGGCGGCTTGAAAACTTTCGACACTGGGTTGGCCACTAACCCCTCCACCAACCCGCATTGGAGCAGCGTAGTGGAGTATGCTCTAGGCTTCCTCAGTAATGAGGAGAAACCCGTGCTCAGTAGTGGGCCATTAGTGGGTTGTAGCTTAGCTTAGCATATTGACGGTGATATTTTAAAATGCCATAAGTAAAATTTGCTTACAAGCTTTTATAAAGTAATGTTATAAATTCGTTTTCAGCGTGCTGATGCATTTCCATATTCTCGGCTTACGCAGTACCTATAAGTCATATAGGCACTATATGTAATTGCATTTCGCCCAATGAACGATTACGGCAATTGAGGATAACGTATCGATATGTCATATCTATTAATCACCTGGATGGACACAGTTGAAATATGCTACGTTGACTCTCTCAGTAATGCGTTGATAACTTTGGGTGATTAATTAAAGCGATTCAACCGATTAATGACTAACTATACCTACTTGAGTCGCTGAATATATGGAACTAGCTTCCGCCCGCAGGCTTCGCCCGCGTGGAATTCGTTTAAACTTCACCCCCCTATTTCACCCCCTTTGGTGTGGACTTTCCAAGAATCCTCTCTTATTGCTCCCCTACATCCCCCAAGGAGCATACATGCCAAATTTCATATTCTTCCGTTCAGTAGTTTCGGCTGTGCGTTGTCTGTCAGTCAATCACTCAGTAACGCAAGAGTTTTATATATGTTACGGCTAATACCCGAAGTGCGGCTACACCTAGTTCTAGCCGGCTACAACTAGGTGTAGCCGGCCACGTGTCGTTAGAACTAGGTGTATCCTATGGGTGCCTCTTGTTTGGTATAAAGATAATAATCAGTTTGTATAATATCGTTTGACATAATTTTCATTTGATCGAATATTATTTTATACAATGTTCATTTCATGAAATGTTCAGGTTATAAACGCCCTAAAGTCGGTTCTGGCAAATAAAATAAAATAAATGCAAAAAAATAAGCGATGGTTCCTGTTAACCTAACACGCTCGTCGCTTCGCTCCTCGCTAACCTAATTACTTTAATTAAAATTAACGCATTTGAACATTCGAAAAGTTGTTATACCAAACAAGAGGCACCCATAGGATACACCTAGTTCTAACGACACGTGGCCGGCTACACCTAGTTGTAGCCGGCTAGAACTAGGTGTAGCCGCACTTCGGGTATTAGCCGTAACATATACATATATAGATTGCCAAAAAACGATTAAGTAGTATATTTTTACAACATGTCCTAAACTTGTACCTCATTCCATGTAGGTATTTGTGTACCATAAAGTATTATATCAAAATAAATATTTAATTACATTACTTTCTTTATCCACAGAACTAAAACTTGAAGGACTTCCCACTATGGTTTGGTTTCATGGCGGAGGCTTCGTTCGGGGCAGCCCTAATTCTGTTAATCCATTTCAACTTGTTCTTAAACAAAGGGTGAGTAAATGCCGCATGAAACTTATTGTTTATGTTAAATTGGGCTATAACTGGTTCAAGTAAGTTGTTACGTCGTCAAGATAATAGGCAAGATAAGATATCTTTAAGATTTAGAGTTGTTTTATCATATTTTGACGAACAAGAAGGGGATCAGAAAGGACAGGCAAAATTAGGTAGGTGATAGGATTCTCTGTGTCGCAGATGGTATGGACAACATTAACAGGACATCATTAACACTTATGACTTGAGAATAAACTTTTATAATAAATATCTGTCCCGTGGGGAATGGAACCCAGGATGGGTTCTATTCCCTTCAATTGCAAGTTTACTATTACCTAGGCTACGGGGACGTCGGTAATGTATTAAAGTATACGTATTTATGTGCCTACTTATAGCCACATTAATGTACCTACTATAACTATTTAATATTTTGTCCTACAAAAACAAGATTTATGAACGAATACGAAATATGATATTACTTCATCTCTACTTGCCATTTGGTGTAATCTGAACAAGCAATATAAATATTAAGTGAAAATAAAGTGTATGTTTTTGTATTTTACAGGTAATATTCGTATCAGTTGCCTACCGACTGAACATCTTTGGGTTCTTCTCAACATTGGATAATGAAGCGCCCGGAAATTTTGGTCTTTTAGACCAGGTAGCTGCTTTGGGATGGGTAAAAAATAACATTGAAAGTTTTGGAGGAGATCCCGAAAATGTTTGCATATTTGGCCACGAAGCCGGTGCTGTCAGCGTTGGACTTCACTTGATATCCACCTACTCTTCGGGACTATTTCAGAAGGCTATTGCTATGAGCGGAAATGTACTAGCTCCAGGAACAGTTAACATCGCACGGAAAGAAATAGGTACTGTTGACAAAGTAGCTAGTGCTTTTAGCTGTTTCCGTAAGCCTACTTACCAGTTGTTAGATTGTCTAAGAAGAGTTCCCTCCCAAGCCCTTCTAGATATAGGAGAACCGATGGCAAAATGGAATCCAATTGTAGACAACGGATTCAGCAATGTAACACAACCATTTCTGCCCGATCTACCTGGCCAAATGTTCAAAGATGAAATATTCTCACCAGTTCCAGTTCTTACAGGATACACGAACATGGAAGACGCCCTGTTACTAGATAAAGGCAGTGAAGATACTGGACTCAGTCAAAGAGAGTTTGATCTCATGCGAGAAGAAGTTATTTATTCAGATATTACAATGGATAATAGTTCGTGCTACACCAATCAACATTACATACAAGAGGCCGTGGCGTTTTTCTACAAATCTATACCGCCTACCACGAATGAAACTCTTTTGAGAAAACTTTTTCTAGATTTTTACACTGACAAAATACATGGATCCACTACGTATCAACTTGCTAAGCATGTAAGCAAACATGCTCCGATTTACCTGTATAGATTCGACTTGAAACCTTTCTCCGATATAGCTAATGAAGGAATACCTGATTGGATAGGTGTACCGCACAATTTCGATTTAATCTTCACGTTCGGTATGCCTCGTCTAGCCTTGCCCGAGGATTTAAATAAATGGGATGACAGGGATAAAAGCATTTCAGACATTATTATGAAAATGTGGACCAATTTTGCTTGGTACTCCAATCCAACTAATTCAGGGGTTATTATTCAGTGGGACCCTTTTGAAATAGAGAAGCCTGGATACTTAATTATAGATCGTCAAAACTTTACTATGAGTACGCCAGAAAATGTAAATTATAAAGCATTGGAGTTCTGGACAGACTTTTACCCAAAAGTCGTAGAAATAGGGACTACATGTTGTAAAGAGGTCGTAGATGATTCCGGAGCGCAATCTTTTCTGATTAAAAGTGTTATTCCAAGTGTAATTGCTATTCATTTAATTACTGTAATTTTATTTTAACTTTTTAAATATTATGATTCCCTGTGAAAATTTGTAACATTATTTTTGTAAAGTCTATTTAATAGAGGCAAATAATATTTACGAGATGTATATTGCTGTGGAAGAAAAATAGAAAGACGTTATTTATTGATGTGTCGATATGTCAAATAAAATTTCAGGAAGCACCGCGGTGTTTTATTTACTCAAAAGTTTCGACAAAGACGACTCAACTCAACTCGACTCAAGTAGTTGTGCAGCACTAATGGCAAAAGTTCCTTTAATCGACATTCGACATTCTCTGCTTTTTCCTTTGGTTTTTGAAACTTGCTGTGATTTTCTAAAACTCCAAAGTAGGTAGTGCTGCTTATAAAGTCCTTGTTGGACACTAATTAATGTTAATGTTCTATCTTTAAACTGAAGTTGGGTGAAGAAGTGTTAGCTATTAACGTCTTAAAACTTTTCTCTCTCAGGTACTTTGTATTCAGACTTTTTTTTTCATTTTTAACTTTTAACCGACTTCAAAAAACGAGGAACTTCTAATTTCGACTTCATTATTTTTAATCGACTGCTTCATATTGAGGGTACCTAATAATTTTATGCGTATTATCTGATAACTTTTTATTGTGTTCCGATTTTTATAATTCTTTTTTTATTCAGTCTGTGTCTGGTGCATGTCGTGTGGTCAATGGTGCTGAGCGACATCTGATGATCAATTTTCGGGTAACCACTTATAAAAAATTTACTTCGACTAAGTTGATGATGTGCTCATTTTACTACAAGTCAATTTTTTGGATAAAATTAATGTTAGAAAACTAATTAAACGAGACATACCTATTTGTTATCCTCGAATAAGCTGTTGATCAAACGCCTGAACTTAAATTTTAATGTATTAATTCCATTGTCTGGAGCTTCTGTTTATATCTACGTAGATTTTTGTTTTTAGGCATGGCGAGGCATTACTTACCATTACGTTACCCGTCTTCTGGATTACCTGGTCATTGTATAAAAAATATACCCGAAGTTATAAACTTGGCCGTTGATGGATGGAGGCTCTTACCCCTAAAAGTTGTAGCAACATTTCTAAAAAAACCCTTTTACACTTATTTCATAAAATAACGCCAATAAGGATCTTCAGAGGAATTTGACTCCCTTTCAAAGCACGATATTATGTAAGATTTTTTTTGTAATATCTTCATGCCGTAAGCTCCTATTACTGAAACTATATTTTTTTCTTACTTCTGGTGTTAATTGCTGACAAGATTAGCTTTTTTATTAGAAAGGTACTAAAAGAAAAATAAGGTGGATATTAAATGCTTGATGTACTTTATGTGTCTTTGAGAAGCCTTTAAGTGTTCATATTTTGGTGGCTTGAGTCGATGCTTAGTGATTGATTGAGTTGACAACAATGGGTTCTGTCGGTAGTTTCATGGGTGTAAGTGGCAACTTGAGCATTTCCATATTTCCATGGACACGTAAAGTACTTGGTTCCGGTTGTTATATTATATAGATTGAGTAATGCAGAAGCTTTTAGGTTGCACAAAATATCCACACAATTTTCTTGGCCATCCGCAATGGAGCGGCGTGGTGGAGACATGCTCTGGGACCGTAGTGGTCCACCCGCGGCCTGTATCTTTGAAGCGACGGGGGGGTGGAAGGGTTTGCAAAATGCATTGTACGAGGGCGCATTATCAAATTGCTGCAGCCCTGATGGTGTGTAAATAAAATAAAATAAGACCTGGTTAAATTAATAAGACCTGGGCCCTGATTCTTCTAATTTATAAATACCTCAATGGCGTCTCGATTGAATAGTTTGACATATTTTTGGCACATTTCGTATACAAAATTGAATAGATTGCACACAGTTTTGGCACATTCCGTATACAAAATGAGTCAAACTATTCAATCGAGACTCTATGGAAGCGTTTATGAATTAGCAAAATTGGGGCCCTGAGAAGTTCGACGATCGATGCTCTAGGAGGAAAGAAGAACAAGGAGATACTCATGATCAGTACTTAGGCATCCATGTAAAAGGATACAATACATAATTTACTCAAAATTAGTTATACACACACATAACTATTATGTAAATGTATAAAATTAATTATTTTTTTAGCATTACATCTCACTTGCTACAAACGGTGAAGGAAAACATCGTGAGGAAACCTGCATGCCGGAGAGTTCGCAAAACTCAAAGCAAAACGCAAAACTTGATATTATTATTATAAATTGCAGATTTGCAGGGAAAGAGAGCTAATCAAAATGCAAATTCCTAGGGTTTCTTCATGGGAACCAACGTGTCGGCGACACCTTGGGGATACAGGAGAGATTTATTTATTTCACACTTTATTGACAACCTATGACTAGTTACAATGGGCGGACTTAATGCCTAATGGCATTCTCTGCCAGTCAACCCTTGGAGATGGTGAGAAGTTGAGGTAGGTGTTCAATAAATTAAATACGAAATAACTACATGCAATACATAAAAATATAATATATAATTATTAACTTATATTATACAATAATAAATATTTATATACATAATATATTTATATAATAAACAAAAAATATATATATTTATATAATAAATTATACATAAAAATAAATTGAAGATGCAATAATATAATTGTAATAACTATTCATTTATTTCCAGGCAACTGCCATAGGTCTTCTCAGCTATAACACCCATTTACAGCCGTGGACCTTTCATGGGTTGAAGCCAATACCATAAAAACTAACACCTATAAAATATTACAAATGGATACTATTATTACTGGTTTGATTTGAAATATTTTTGTGTTGGAACGGAGCATCAGTGAATAATATTACAATAATAGGAAAATATATAATATATCTAGTATGTACAGTGTACACGTAAAAAAGAAAACTGAACCGAAACGAGGGCATAAACTTATGCATAAAATAGAATACAATAAAACGATACAATACAAAAAGCTAATAAAATAAATACAGTACATTTGGCGCGCTCTAGGACATAAACAAACACTGTCTTACAGGAATGGTTGGCATCGTGTGTTACGGTGTCCGGTCCAGCCCATGTTTATGGATGGTGGGCACCATTCACCATCAAAAACCCGGTCTATTTGGTGCGGACAAAACACCGTATTAAAACATTAATTTATACCTAATAAAGCAAAATTGCATACAATGCAAGGATTTGGAGACTGGAGGACGGCTCAAGAATTTTGCGATTCTCACTGGAGAATCACTAGTACCTACTCACCATCCGAGAAAAAACAATAATCTGTCACATAAACGTCTCCTTCAGAAAATGAACCCGAGACTCTTCGCTTCGTAGACTACCAACAAGGCTATGGCTATGGGTCATCAAACTATGACTCTATAGCGTTATTAAGTTTACTATGATGTACTGTACATTCATAAATGCAGTTGTTTTACAGTATAACTTGGTAATAAAAAGTCAAAAGCTGCGGGCGCCTTCGACCCACGATACATTTGTTTCACTGAACCATTTCGTGATCAAGTTCCATTATTCATGGCATTCAACGTCACCAGTAAAGATGACGCGTTCGAATTCTTGCCAAACTCGTGCCGAAATTACATGGTCTACTTTTCTTACTAACGTTATGTTTATTATTATTGATGCGGTTAATACGGAATAGTTTTCAAGCAAACGATAATAATTTTCATCTTACATCGCAACCCATCAGTTCCAATATTGGGCACCGGTAACCTCTCACAATGTGAGGTGTACAGGTAGGTACTATACCACGCTGGCCAAGAGAGCATTATGAAGAACTTCGGGTGTGCAGGTTTGTTTACAATTTTTTTTTCAGCAGAGCAAGTGGTATCTAATTAATTTCTAATACGCACGTAACTATTGAAAATTACAGGCGGTCCAGTATTTGAACAGGATTCCTTGAATCCTAGTTTGCTGTGAGTACTATGAGTGTGTTTGCATTTATTATTGTTATTGTTATTGTTATTGTTATTAGACGTAGCGTAATGTTATAGCCTTCCTCAATAAATGGACTAAGTATTCAACACAAAAACAATTTTTCAATTCGAACCTGTATTTCCTGAGATTAACCCGCTCAAATAAACAAACAATCTCGTCAGCTTTATAAGTTAGTATAAGATTGTGAGACCTGATTTTAAATATTAAAGCCAAGTAACAGATTGCAAAGGCGTGGTGTTTATCAAGCTTATTCCAAAATTATTCAACGAGCAATGGACTCGGATGTTCTTCGATATCGGGCCAAATTCTCGGGAAAGTTTGTCGACAAAGGTTAATGACATGGCTTGCGCATACTGCCAAGTATTTGACGGATTGGAAATACCAATAAACATGGGGAAAAGTCGACATTGTCGATAAAAATTATCGTTTGGATTGCATATAAGGAAACTTTTGTATGTTTTCCTTAATATTTTCCGGGAATTTGTTGTAACGTAAGTGAAGGGGCGTTTGGAAAATATGGGGCATTTACTCAAAGTTAAAGAGTACAGCACGACTGACACCAGCTTTTGAATATAAAATAATAATCAAAATCGGTGCAACCGTGAAAAAGTTATAAGGTAAAACACATACCTATTTATACAGTTTGATAAAATTAAGAACTTCCTCTTTTTGCAGACGGCTCAAAATATTATCAAAAAATAGCGAAGATAAGTCGAGAGAACTAAAAAATGGCAATATAAAAGGTGTACCTGTCTTCCTTACTTAAAACGCAAATTAGATTTTAAGCTTCGTTACCTTCCTTCGAGCTCTGCCGCTTAAAATTAAATTTGCATCCGGAAGAGCAAAATAACTCCACGCTGTTTTATTCATTAGGTACAGGTTTAAGGTTACCGACACCAGAAAATGGGCGGATGATCCACTTAATAAATGTTGATAATTTACAGTATTAAAGACATTAATTTACCTTGTTCCGGGTTACCGGGTTCGAATCCCAGGGGGCCGCACCTCTGACTAATTCGGAGATATCTATGTATGTTTTAAGGGTACAAAAAGTGAAGCAAAACATCGTGAGGAAACCTGCATGCCGGAGTCCACCAATCCGCACTTGGCCAGCGTGGTGGACTATGGCCTTAAACTTCTCAATCTGAGAAGAGACTCGTGCTTAATAGTGCGCCATGATGGGTTGAGATGATAATGATGATGAAGATGAGCTTACCTTGACAACTTATTTGCAATAATGCGCTTACAAAATGGTATTAAATCGTGTGTCTCGTGTCACTCACGTTTGCTAACGGTAGTTTTTCATTCAATTACGTTGAAAAATGAAGTAAGAATTAAATCTAGATAATTAAAACTACAGTACAAAAAATATTTTATAAGTACTTACATTAAATTGTAATTAAAGTATAACAGAATTGATTTATTAAATAAGGACTTAAGTGACAATTTTCAATACACATTAAATTTAATGAACATACATAGTAGTTCTCATAAAACTAAATCAAAGGCGCATTTTATTCCACTATTATTTCAATATTATTTTACATGCACAGTGATTGAATTATTTCCAAAACTGAACGTCATATAAAAATAAAGAACTGTGCCTCTATTATGAGTTGTTGTAGTAAACGTAAAGGACGTTACTATTGCAGTTGACGTTTAGAATTTGTATGAGAATCGTAGTTCAGTATCGTAACCGCTAGAGGCGCTGTACGGATTCTCATACAAATTCTAAACGTTAACTGCAATAGTAACGTCCTTTACGTTTACTACAACAACTCATAATAGAGGCACTGACCTCTGAATATTAGTTTCTCTCTCACAGAAAAATCTCTCAGAAAACCGACGTTTTGGTTGAGCTTACAAAACGAGGTCCGTTAATACCATAGGCAAATGTTTCTTATCCTGTCCTAACATGGGTCAGAAAATCCTTGTATGTGGGTGTAAATGCGATCTTTTATTTATTTTATTGACACTATAACAACAGCTTTTATTTTTCTCAACATTTTCCATTTAATTATACCCATCTGAGGCCAGAATGAAAAGGTTAAGGCCATAATCCGCCACGCTGGCCATGATTGAAAGACTTAACACATCTTTGTTTTGCGAACTCTCCAGTATTCAAGTTTTCTCACGTTTTACTTACTTCACCGTTACAACGAGTCATTCGTTCTTAATCTTAATACTTAAAAAGCACATAACTCCAAAAACTCAGATGTGCATGCCCTGGGATTCAAACCCCCGAGTAGGAGGCCAAATTCTTAACCACCAGGCTATCACTTTTAATATATTTCAAATTCTCCAATTTCCGTAACGTCGAATAGCATTTTCCTTGCTACAATTTTAATCATCACCGAACCTTATTAATGCACAGGCATTAACAAGCTACATAACCATATTTCTCAGAATCTAATTAAACTTTCAGTTCGTAGCACTTAATTAATTACTTTCAGGATAACTCTGAAGTAAATGCGGTGTTTGAAAAATGATTAGATTTGTAATAAACTAATTAAGTAATTAGGAACTCAGTTTCTCTCAGGTTAGATGAAGCTCCAGTTATATACCTACTATCTATATACCTACATAATAAATCTGGAACACATTTTATTAACAGTTAGTTTTTTGTGTAATTAATTGCGTTGGTTAAGAAAAAGAATAGCATAATCCCTACTTCTCTCCCAAAAGCATTTTGAAGACGAGCTGCACAGTCTTGCGCGGAGAGAGAACTTTTAAAATCATGAAAAATCATCGCTCTAAAATCTTCACGACTTAATTCCATTTTCGTTGCGTACGTATGTAGAACTTTTATGTGTGATAAAAAACAATTGACAAATGATTTTCCGCCAATTTTTTATTTTTATTACCAAGAAGGTACAACGTTTTAAAAAATATAACATTCGAAATTCAAATAGTTTCGATTAGCTAGAAGTGCAAAACTTTTAGTGTGCCCCATGTAGTTTATTATTTTGTTGTCAACTATGTGAACATATTGTAATAGACTTTAAAACTCAGTGTACTGACTAATATTTCTGACCTCCAGCCATGTTCAACCCAAAGTATAACGACCGCTCTGACCGATATTGTATTTTGAACTCGCGCTGGATAATTTGTTGTTTCGATTTTATATTAATATTGGAATGTAAGGGAATTAGAGTACGACAATAAGTACCTACGCTTTGATTTTGGTTTTGATTCACTTCGTGAATTACTTTGGTTGACTGTTGTTGTTTTGGTTTAAAATAGTAATTAGTTTTAAGGAAAAGTACTTTAGATATTTTATGAGATTGATTTGTTTAGCTTCAATAGATTTGTGTATTCCTCGTCGTTCCACCAGTCGTACCACCAGTGGAACGACGAGGAATTTGACATTCCTCCTCGTACCACCGAATGTTTTCTCTTAGTTAGTTGTAGTCACTTATTTATCCACCAGAAAAATGTCATATAGGTATGTTAAACAACTCATTGTTAATTCTCTTTGACCATGCGGGCGAAGCCGCGGGCAAGAGCTAGCAGGTATTACTCGTATAAATGCGAAAATAACTCTTTCCGTCTGACTTCTTCTTAACATTGTTATGGAAGTTTGTTCTACCAATGTAAATAATTTTTACATTCACACCATTCACTGACAATTTTCTTTCACCCCTTCTAGTTTTAGGATTCCAGAATTAGGTCATGTGTGAATTGTAAAGTGTTCTTGAAGTTATACAAGTTTTTGCATCTCTGATCCGTCGGTTCAGATGTGAACCGAGCGGTATTTACATACGCGCTCAAGTTTATTTAGAAAACTCGTTTAGTTGGATCATTTATTTCCTGTCATACAAACCAGAAAAGAAGAATATTTCAAGTGCACTTGGTAACTTTGTAGAATGTACAGCTAACTGTGTAAGTTTGTTGAGTTATAATTGAGTGTTGTTTCTGCTAAAAGCTCTTATTTATATTACTATACTTGTTAAAGCTTTGTATAAACGATTGTTACTGAAGAGCGTTAAAAATAGAAGATATTATGTCGATTTTAATTGAAACATTGTCTTCAGTGTGATTCAAATTCAATAATATGTACTATCATGTTTTCAAACAATGATCATTTTATTTTCAACACAAATAATAGATAAATACGGGATTCGATTCCCAATAAAGTGGCGAGAAACTGTTAAACCGACATCAGTTTGTAAATAAGATGAATGACCAATTGATTTATTCGATACGAATGACTCACGAGTCTCACAAAGTAAGTTTAGTACTGAGAAAAAATGTGTGACGTCATTACAGGTTTTAGGCGGCAACCTTTAGCTACTTTTATTTTCCTTAATGCATTCATGCGAAGGCCTGCGTTTATCCTGAGCGATCGATGGAATTAAGTGACAGTGGGAGCAATCACTTTTTTATGGAATTAAGGTAGCAAATCAAACGATCAGGCAGCACCCTTCCACTACCGCCCGTGACAATTGTGACCAACTTAGAACAAGACTCAATTTAGGGACTGGGATGGTTAGTCAATTTAGTAGATGGTAGATGGGAAGCAAAAGGACAGAGACTGTAAGTGATAGTTAACGCTGTTAGTTAATGTTAGTAATTGTCCAGTTAGTAATTGTTACGTTGCTACCCCTCGACTGAGATAGTCGCCTCCTTCACACCTTTCTACCTAGAACACAATTACTCTTAAACCAATTATTATGGCGGTAGAAATGGTACTAAGTACCGTGGCGGGCGGTGGTACTACCCCGGGCGAACTCTAGGCTCTACCACCAGTAAAATGATAGCGGTCTTCATCTGACATTTCTTGAGACCTTCAGTGCTTCAGAAAACAATAGCTGGCAATTAAGATTAAGCCACTAACTAATCCCTCCATCAACCCGCACTGGAACAGCGTGGTAAAGTATGCTTTGGATCTTTTCAGTTACGAGGAGAAATCTGTCCTCAACAGTTGGCCTTAGATGGTTGAAACTTTTTCCGGATTATGTTAGTCTACTTTATAGTAAATGTCTCCATAATAAAACATTTTAAGGAAACATAAAAAACAGGCGAAAAATGATCATCGTCAATCGGTATGACAAAGTAAGTCCTCTCCTATTACTGGGAATCTTACTAATATTATAAATGTGAAAGTTTGGATGTTTTTATGTTTGGATGTTTGTTACCTCATCACGCCAAAACGGCTAAACGGATTTAAGCCAATTTTGACACACAGATAATTCTTCACTAGACTTATAGTACCTACTGAATACTTATAATCCTTGTAATTGAATAGGTTCCCGCGGGATATGAGATTTAGAGTCGACCCGAAAGAGACAGAAGATCTAATTAGACGTTTGTCATCACAGTGACAACAGAGAAGTACAAAATAAATTGTTTAAAATATGTAAAATCTTGCCAATAAATCAAAAAGTAAAATCCAATATTATGAGAGAGCAATTTAGAAATTTGACATTTAAAAAAGAAAGAGTTTATAGCAAGCCAAAACGCAAAGGCTCTAAGAAGAAGAAATACGCAATACCAAAAGTAAACAATTATTTTGGTCGTAGAACAAGAAAATGGATAATTCCGACACTTTGTAATGAAATAGCAGACATATACGACGAGGAATTATCAATTACATCACTTAAAAAGTTACTGCGAAAGCACTATCTATCCATGTGCCCATAATAATGCAATCGTAAATCAATTGTGAGGCCCACGAAACGAGACAAAATATATAAAACGAGAGAGGAAAAATCGAAGGACAGATAAAAACGTTTAAAATCATTTCTTTGTGTTTTAGTAACAGTTTGAAGTCAAAAAACAGACAGTTCAACTTTATTAATTGCTACAAAAAAAAAATTGTCTCGGCTCGTGTGCTTCACTAAACTAGCATAACATCAGGTAGGATCTTCATCAAGTGTAAACTTAGCAAGCGATAAAAAATTATATGTACCTATACTTATTACTTATTATTATTAAATGTTACTACATATTAATCATGTGTCCACGAGAACTGTAATGTGTACTGCCGACAAACTGGTACTTTAGTACATAGTATCTCAATGACTGGCACACAGTTTGGCAGAATTTATAATATGAAAATATGTAAGACTTTTTGATAAATAAATAAAAAAAAAAAGATTTCTGTTTTTGTAATATTAAACTGTGGTAAAAGGTATTGGTCGTTAGTAATGTAATTATAAAAAAAACCAGTCTGGTGATATGCTTCCCACACAAAATATGTAACTCTTTAAGGGATGGGAGTCATTTAAAGTTATTGGTTGTTAGTAATGTTAAAGTAATAACACTAATCCATCTTTGACATTACAAGGGCAAACGCGAGGGTGTTGTGATAGCCTGTGACGTTGTGTGAATTTTTGTGACTGTATGTGAGGACAGGGGGTATGAGTGAACAAAGTCCAAAAAAATAACTTGAAATGTATAACATAATAGCCTTTCATATAATTTTAAAGTTGTATTTCGTATATTTACTATACTTAGATTTTTTACCGATAGGCGGTTGGTAGTTTTATTTTAAAATAAAAGTTCTGTGAGCGAATCTGCGGGTAAAAGCTAGTTAATAGCTATAGGTGATAACAATTAATCTGCTTTTTTTTCCTACACGATGGTGAGCTTCCACTGGTCTCACCTGGGTCGTTAACATAAGGCCTACGACGCACTTAATATGTACTTTCATTCAGAGAGAAATAACGTATATAAGCTTATATAAAAATATAATAAAATAAAAATTATAACATAAAATAGAATCAATGAATATTATCTATTTCATATTTATTATAATATTCTCTGCGTAATACTTAAGTGTATTTTTAGAACCAAATGTAAGGTAATGTATCAAAATTTTACTTTCCCGGTATTTTTACAATTATTTGAACCTGGATATTTATATCTACAATTTAAGTTCTGTAGATTTAAATATCTTTTGAAGCTTTGTGTTGGCTTAGATCAAGGAAACATGGAGGCATTTTGAGGCCCCTCGGGACCGGGGCGGGCCACCCCATCCGCCCCCTTTCCCTCCACCTCCATTTACCTGCCACTGAACCTATAGGTACAGGATACCTGAAAAGGAGGCTTAAGTATTCGTTTGATCTTTATCAGGTGACTTCGACAAAACAGACTACAAATAAAAACTCGACAATAATGTCATGAATGTGCGATTGTCTTATAATGAATAGACGCTTCGCCAGATTTCTGTTTTAGTAGTTCGGCCTTCCTTAATTAGACAAAGCTTTGTGGTTTTGTCTCGGACTTCTATTAAACAATTTGGATTTCCCCACATGGTTCTATTGCTTACTATTTAGGACCTCTGAAATATCTTCCTAAATAGGTGGGAATAAATAAGTAAAATTATATTGCATGACAATATCGCAAAAATTTACAAGTGTAAAATGTAATTTACACTTAAGCTGTAGTTTTGCTCTCATATAAATCATAAATAAATCATAACTTGTGAAAAAGCGATGAAGAAATTCGACTTTAAAAAATTTGTTTGTAAAAAAAACTTAAAAAACAACTTGGAACAAACTTCATTTAAGTAATTTTCATTATATTATAAAGTCTATTTGTAACAATTATTTCCCAAAAATAAAACCATTAAGTACCTATCGTATTGAGAATGGCATAATTTATTTATCTATTTAAGGCACACCTAGCTACTAGATTGTACATAACTTTAATAAAAAAATATCTCATAATATCATAAATCATCAGATAGCGAAATTCCCGTTGCAAAATCAAAACTCGTGTGTTGATGCCCTAAATCCATACATACTTATTTTTATTTATTACTTGTTTGAATAAAATTCATCCGACCAGTTATTTAGATGTCGTGCGCAAGACGACTCGTCTATATTGTTAGCTCGAGAAAGAATACCGGTAAATATTGTTATTATTTTTATCGTAAAATATACAGTGTTATATGTAATGGTTTAATTAAATCCATTTAATTTGTATTTCGTTTGTATACCTTTAGTAACATGGGAAAAACCCTTTTTATTTCTTTAAAAATGTAATTACCTTTTCTATAGGTATTATCCATATTAAATAGGAAAAACTTTGTGAATAAGTATTAGTTCTCAAATTATTATTAATATCTACTTGTTTTAGATATTCAAAGTGAGCCTAAATTTTATATGTGTAATATAAAAACCCATTAAATATAATCGCCTCTCCGGTAGCAGGTCAGGTATTCATTTAGTTTTTCCATTCATTTATTGTGTATTCATTAATGACAGATAAATAATTAATAAAGAAAATATTAATCTACACTGATAACTAAATTGTTACGGAAAAACTTACATAGTAGTGAAATAAAATCACTAGCTACCTAAGTATTCGTTGTCACTAAATAATTTTATCTTAAACAACTTCAAAAAAGGATGAGGTTCTCAATTTGACTACCTATATTTTTTAAGTGAAAGCTTCTAATTGGGTGAATCAATTTCGATAATTCTTTCGCCATTCGAAACGTGATGACTGCCATCATGTCCCATAAAAATTTGAGCGACATCTGAGGGTCAGTTTTTGAGTTATTTTTAATAATAATTTAATTTGTGCCCATTACCTCATGAATTTTGACTAAGTATTCTGATTTTAATGATTCTTTTTCGTTTGAAAGGTAGTTATTTGTCGTGTGGTACCTACCTTGAAAATTTGAGTAACATCTGGCGAGGGTTTTTTGAGTTATTATCCATGTTGAAATCGAATGTTTCGTATGAAAATAATTATTGATCCTTATCGATAAAAAAAAATAATGAATTACCTACGACTGAACGTGCGTACATTGTTTTTGCGATTCAATTAATTGAGTTGCATTTATTTGGTTGTTTACGTTATTATATAAATATTTGCCTCGGTTTTTTCCTGTTGATTGTCACCTTTTTTCTTTAACAGAGCGAATATATTATGCTGAATAAATAAGGATGTTCCTGGTTTCGTACCTATTATTTATTTATACAGAGTACATTATGTGCGTAGCGTATTTTTGGCAGTGGGACACTGTTAGTCCTTTTAGAACACATTTCTAGATAAAGTTTTTTGCTTATTGACGATACGTAAATCGTGTAACGTGAAAAAAATATTCCAGTAAGTATTTGTGTGTATAAAATCTGTTAAAAAAATTAAAAAACGACTTGGGTTTTAAAAACTATATATGGATAACACAAAGGCATTTTATGCACTTTTTTAATATAATTATTATAATTATCATTGGGTAGTAGTGAGATATTGATTCAGAAATGTTATAGCTACGATGATGATGATACATATTTTTACCCGATTGTGTAAGAAGGAGAGTAATGTTTTTCAGGTGTATGCATGTATTTGTTGTTTTTTTTTTTGTAATTAGCTAGTTCCTACTTCCGAAGAAGTTTACAACGTTGAATATTCCTCGAAACCTCCACGTTCTTTCTTTACTCTACACCCGCAGTAGGATTCCCTGTGTCGCTGATGGCAACACAATTAAAACATCATTAACCCTGAGAACAATTATGTATCTGTGACATAAAGGAGAACATCAGATTTGGGCCTGGAGCGAACAGCTTGTTCAATACCCTCTAATAATCTTGCATATTTAAATACATCCATTTCATATTTAAAAATCTAGTTACATCATATCATTAAAATAGTAAACGACTAAAGTAGATACCTACTATGAATGAATGAATGAATGAATGAATAATTTATTTGTTCAAGTATGGGTACAATTATGTTAGTGGCAAGAGATTTAAAGATCCCAGCATACTTTGCCGGTACAACCAGCGTACAAATTTTTACAAACTATCTTAACTAAGTATACTCAATTAACTCAAATACAATTGTTCACATAATGTCGAAATAAAAACAATAATAATTCTGTATTACAATTAATGAAATTAAATTATTTAATTATTTATTCACATTAATACTAAATTAAATTAAATTATTAAATACATCACAATCGTCAAAACTTGTCGCTAAAATATTCTCGTATGTCATAATATTGTTTAGTCAGTAATTTGCTTAGTTGTATTTTTAATCTTTTAACACAAAGAGTACTAATATGTTCAGGGAGATGATTAAAAACTTTAACAGCCATACAGTAAGCATTTTGCTGGAACTGTGTGAGTCTTTGTTGCGGTAAACATAACTTGTTTTTATGCCTGCATCTATTAAGACCAATGTCATTGTATGTTTTGAATAGATGTCTATTTTGTGCTACCAAAACACATATTTCGTATATATACATACTCGGAAGGGTCATTATTTTTAAATCTTTAAAATATTTCTTGCAGCTCTCTAATGGACCTAAACCACAAATAGATCGCACACATTTTTTCTGGAATTTTAACCCTTTATCTAATGTCCTTCTATTTCCCCAAATTACTAAACCATATCGAAGTACTGATGCAATATAACCGTGATAAGCTGTTAGAGCTGCTTCCATAGAAACTGTTTGTCGGAGACGTTTCAGTACATAGACAAATTTATCCAGCTTTTTTATTATTGCATTAATGTGGACGTCCCATTTTAGAAATTTATCTACGTGAATTCCTAGGAATATTGTTGAATTTACATTTTCAATTGGATTATTATTTACTGATATGTCAATTTTTGGTATTTTACTATTGATATATTGAAATTGTAAGATTTTTGTTTTATTGATATTTATTTTTAAATTATTGTCGTCAAGCCAAGATATAATTTTATTTAATGTCAAATTGATTTTACTATTGTAATTTTTTACGTCATTACATTTAATCATTAAAGTCGTATCGTCTGCAAATAGGATACATTTATCTTCGATACAATCAGGAAGATCATTTATATAAGTAATGAACAATAAAGGTCCTAAGATGCTTCCTTGTGGCACACCAACGCTATTATATTTATAGTCTGATTTATATATATATTTGTGCTTGTCTATTATTTTTGATATTTCTACACATTGTTTCCTATTTGTAAGGTAATTTTTAATCCAGTCCAAGCATAATCCTCTTATTCCGTAACTGTATAATTTACTTAGTAACTTTTCATGGCAAACCAGGTCAAATGCTTTACTCATGTCTAAAAATATTGCAGTTATAGGAACTTTGTCATTTAAGCTTTCTGTTACATATTTTACTAAAGAAAAACATGCAAGTGCGGTCGATTTATGTTTGAACTATATGTGTGAACGGTGCGTAAGACGACTAAGTATATTTCATTATTCCCATAATTTTCCACAAAAACGGAATATGCACAATGTGGCAACAATATCCTCGATCTAAAAAGCGATGTCTCATGCATGTTCATATTCCAGGCCCAAGGTCCTTAAGAAAGTTGCTGGTCTCCTTTGGTAGCAGCTGAGTATCGAACCTAGGTCCCTTAGATTGGAAAACAGAATGAATAGATACACTTTATTGTACACCAATACAATACAATACAATGAACAAAAAGTAGGTAAGGTGTCAAATATGGTGGCAACATTATCTAGATGGGTAATTATTCCGTTTATTTTTTATTTGTATTTAAACTATTTTGGAAGCTTTTATTATGTTTACTATCCATGGATCAAGTATTCTGGCCTCTTTTCTTAATTTTCTAATAAAATATCTTATTCAACATAATAAAGAAATATCTTCAAGCTGTTTCTCTTAATGTAGTGCAGCGCTACTCAAAGTGGCGTTTCACGAAAAATAATAATTATTACGATTAAATTGACTGCTCATTTATTCAACTTTTTGAACTGAATGTTTATTATTTCCGTCTTTTTAAATTAAAAGATCTAATTATTTTGTAATTTATCTTCCAAAAAATTTAGTGCATTGTAGTGTAATTGTCTTATAAGTTACTAATTGAAATATTGTATTAATCCTAAATAGTATGACTATATGAAATGAAAAATGATGAGAAAAATCTAAATATGATTTTCAAATACCTTTTCAATGATAAACAAATTACACAATATAATATTGTTTTCACAACGGGTTTGGCCGTTGCCATATTTATTTTTGTTATTGTCGTATTCAGCCTACCCGCTAGATTAAGATAAACCTGACGAAATAAAATTGACGTAAGACTCAACAAAAATCAGTCCACGGTCTCTCTAGAGCACCATAAAAGCACTAACATGTAAACTAAGGTTATAAAACACATTACCCACTTTTGCAACACGCAATCGTGTATCAAGGGGTTCGTGAAGCTAAAAGTTTGAGTACCTCTGACGTAGAGTACCTACTTCTGTTTATTGCCTCTGTCTCGTAAAAATGTCGTCGGTGTGCGTGTTAGGTCCACGATTTTCCTGTTTGTTCGAAGATGCCGTTGTTTTTTTAATGTTTTTTGCGGTTAAGCATTCCAGTGTGTCCCATTATATTAGTATTTATAGATGAACATACGCATAAAGATGTCCTTACTACAGTAAACAGTAAAAATATAAATAATATTTTGTCAATAAGGTAATTTTAGTCAATAACATCCTTAATCTAATCTTATCTACACTTATAATATAAAGCTGAATAGTTTGTTTGTCTTTGTTTCACCGCAGTAATCTCAGGAACTACTGGTTCGAATCGAAAAATTATTTTCCTTCTATATAATCCATTTATTGAGGAAAGCTGTATAACACCACGCTACGGAGCGGAGAAATGAGTTTCCCGAAACAAAGCGAGGGTGTCTACTATTTGTTAATATCTGCTCTTTGTACTTTTATTTTAAATATTTGAGAGGCGTTGACATTTTTATTCTCAAATTGTAAGATGCTTTTAATTTTATTTAGAGGGCTTATAACTGACTTAATGCTGATGATTCCAATGGCCAATATTAAAATCTCTTGTCTAATCATGTCCTTCTTCCTTCCTTCGTCCTGTCAATCTTGTCCTTAGGACCTCGACTTTTGAATTGTACGTTTGGCGACGATCAAAGATTCAAAACCAGAGCAGGTATCAGAGCGACGTTTATTAACAAAGTTTTAATGACAGTAGTTCAATCCACTAGATATCATTCATCATGGGCGTGGGCGTGGGCGTGGGCGTGGGCGTCAGGTGCGATTAGCTCTGACTTCAAACTTATATAATCGCGCACATTAAACATTTTAAATTTAAACGGCTACTCACGATTTTGAATTGCTTCAACGATATTTCAAGCCATTTGTCAGTTCTAATTTCTAAAAAGTAGAGAGCATCATATCAAGGTCACCGTGCGTAATTATCAAAAAAAAATTGTATGTTTCGAAAAATGATAAAAATCTGACGATAATACCCACATGTAGAAATGAATATGCCTTCCAAAGCACAAAAACACAAAAAATTATACTACGAGATATCCAACTAACTTTACACCGCTTAATTTATTTATTTATTTATTGTTGTAGCCAACTATAATATTTTATTAATACTAGACTACCATCCCAGTCGTAAGTAAGTGGTGATATAGGAAATACTTATTGACTATTATTTCGCTTATTGACAAGCAAGCACTATGACTACGACAATAATTGTACATACTTAATTGTCAACAGGAAACATGGCTTTTGGACAAGCCTTAGTACTCCTGGCCTCTGCTTTCATCGTCGCAGGTCAAAGACCTTTCTTCGCCGGCAGCAGACCTATTGGATTTCCTGAACTCCTCAACAAGACGACCACGACTCCCAGTGGACTTGAAGACAAGTAAGCAACATTGAATAGGTAGTACAGATTAAAGATTAATCTACTCTGCAATAATCCGCGAGCAAACTCGTGTAATGGTGTAAGTAATATTTTCATACAAATAGATCAATTATCAGAGATCGGTAAAAGTAATTTTCGTTCAAACTGATTTCTCATTACTGTACGATGAAGAATTACAATACGATACATACAACACAATGCAATAACTCTTTAAGTACACCAATTGTACACCAAGAAAAAGGACATTAACAACATCATAAAATACGGTAAAGTACAACAGGCCTTAAGGCCAAAAGGTCTTATCGCTACACAGCGATCTCTTCCAGACAACCAAAACGAGTATAGAACAGTAGTAGAAATTAATGTTTTTATAAAAATTAGAGATAAATATTTTTTGCTTGCGGCCCGGGATCGCTTGGCAAAAATGTCTGTGAAAAGGTTGAGTACTGCTGCTTTAGATAGTTGCCAGTAGATTAATTTTTAATCTGCAATTAATTGAGTTTAGCTAAGTAACGACTGATAAAATTAGTTATTGAGTATTAATTTTAAGTTTACAGGAATATTCACGTTAAGAGAACAATTTCGGCTCGAACACATTGTCTCTGTGAAATACGAGGCTTCTCAGCAATCAGCATAGTTCTCTCTACAGGAATTTAGCGCAATGAGTTACATATCATAACGACAAATACGCACGAAGATTACAAAATATTTAATTACTTTAGCCTATTAATGGCTTACTACTGAGCAAAGTGCTCGAATTTTTTATTTTATTCTGCACATAAAATAAAATATGGCCAAGGAAATGGCTTAACCACTGCTATCTAACGATAACAACCGGGCTTTATGTGCCCTCCGAAGCACAGAAACGTTCAAGCAATTTTAGCCACTATAGTTATATCGCCGAGAATATGGAATAATCACTCCCCGGTATAAACAAATTTATTACGTGCAAAATTTACTTACGGCATTTAAGGCGTAATAAGTAGAGTCTCCGCCAACCCGCACTTGAGTAGCGTGGAGGAGTATACTCTAGACCATGAAGATAATATAGAGCTCTAGACATCCTCAATGATGAGGAGAGACCCGTGCTCAGAAGTGGGCCATTAATGGGTTTGAAGCCATTACTGTCTGATGGAGACATAGACATATGCCAAGTATAAAATCTTAGAGAGCGCACTGAGAAACAGAAACAATTATTTATATTTCACTTCTTGAATTATTATTTATCTATTAAAAGTCTCAATCTCAATATTCCTAGTATGATAATATTTAATTTGCATTGTTTAACAATACTTATTAGTGGTGCCATCTAAAGTATGAGATGACACGAATAAGAATTAATTAGAACGCACTATGAAGTCATAATGTATAATAATTATTATTTATTAGTCAAGTTGAAAACATAGAAGAGATAACAGGATAAAAATATTTTTATCGGTTTATCACTGAGCGTAAACTAAATGTGACTAAGGTTGTCTAAGCCCACCACAAATAACTTTTTAATTTTTAACTAGATGGCGCTGTTACAATTCGTGAATCACGATAACAAGTTATACCTTGAGATTGTATAATTCGGCAGCTCTATATTTATCTGGTTACATTTATGTGACAGATAAATTTGTTTATTTTTGCTGTGCTGTGCTGAAGTACCTTGTTGATAGGTGCTTTTTGGCAGCCAAGAGTAGATGAAGGAAATGATTTGGTTTTTAGGACTGGCAAGATATGAACATAATATTAATCCACCTACCCAGTCCCTACATAATGTATTATTGACATATAATTATGATTAAATTCGTAAAATTAAAAATTAATGTTTGTTTTTTCATTAAACCTCTGTATATAAAAATATTTATTAAACGCACACTAAACACCTGGATACAAAATGATCATTATATTGTGTTTTCTGCTGTAATTAGCTTTTAGACTAATATCAAAGTTAAGGTTAAATTAAATGTTCATTAGGGGCCAGATACCCATACAAAGTGGACAATGTCCTTTATAAAGTAATGTGTCTTTGAGAATCTTAGCATTCTTAGCTCACCGAACAAACCACAGCAACTAGTAGCGTAGAGGGCGCGACTAGTATGCACGAGGTGCCAATATTAATCACTAGATGGAGGCACAAAATTTATTCGTGACTCACGCTGTTTGGACCCTGTGAAGGTTGTACAAGTATCTGGCGGCGCGGTGCAGAATTCATACTTACCTGGCGTAGGGGACACCGTGATCAGGAAGGCGGTTCCCCCAGGGCGAGACCTTTCCATTGCACTCCGGTTAGGTTGACCCCTGCGATTACCCCTAATGTGGGTAACTCGGACGCGTAATTTTTGGTAGTGGGGACTGCGTACGCGCCGTCCCCTTCAGAAATCTGAGAATACGATATTAGTTAGATTATTAGTAGATTGGTACAGTACAGGTGTTGTGGGTTGTGTTGTGGTAGTTCGATAGACAATCTAGTGATCTAGCTAAAGTAGACAAGCGTGGTGAGTGAGGTAAGATGGTACTTTTCCCACTCCCACTTCTGCTCTCAAGTCTCCCCTCATAATGTGCCGTAAATCACCACACCGGTCACACCACCATTCACTATGGATTGGCGGACTCGACACATTTTTTAAACATATTTTGACGTGATAACGTCTTATAAATTGGTTTGCCGGGTGGCACTTCAAGAAACTGCGTTAGTAGCTCCGCTCACGTTATGCGCTTACAATGAGAGCGAGTGAGAGGCACGCGTCCCTTCCACTCGGGCATGGTTAGCCCGCCTAAGAGCGAGAGAGACAGACATAAAAAGTGAAAGGCACGCGTCCCTTCCTCCTTAACATTACTTATGGTAGCTACGGCGTACACACGTTGGCGTGTTTCAGAAAATGGTACAGCGCCATCTCTGGAGAAGTAGAGTTACCTCACTTAGTTGTGACTAATGGTTAATGGTCTAACGGTTAGCAGCGCTAGATGGCGGATGGTGTTACAATGTTTTAAATATAATTCTTTGTATAAATAAATGTTTTAAATTGTTACTATTATTTCATCCTTCTTCCTACTATACGAATGAATATTCACATTAAAATTATTTTACCACTCAAAGTCGTTGTCACGTAAAACTTTCGCCCGTATACCGACTTTGCAGGCAACCAATTTTTTTTTTCGAGAACTTTCAGAGGTGAAGGTTTCCTTCATGTTTTTAACCGACTTCAAAAAAGAAGGAGGTTCTCAATTCGACCGTATATATGCTTTTTTTATGGGTGTTCAGCGATTTTTTCGTCGTTTATGGGCCGATTTTGATAATTCTTTTTTGTTGTAAAGTAGATATGCGCAGTGGGGTCCCCTGAGGAGGACACCAGGATCTGATGATGGCATCTCAGAGAAATCATGGGGAACTTTCGAAAATTGTATGGACGACTAGTGTGTTTGTTCATGTTATCATAAGTAGGTACATTAAAGCGCTACCGAACAAACAACCTCAGACCCACAAATTGTGGGTTTGTGGTTGTTGTGGTGGTTTGTGGAATTTGCTCTTATATTTTATATTAAATTATAAATAGCTCTTATATTAAATAGGCGCGTTTGACTTCCTTCTTAAATTTTTACCGTATCTGTGTTTCCTAAATGTATGTATAGTATAAGTTTACGAATAACGTAGGAATAGGAAGCAACTGAGAAGCAACCTTTGGTATTTGAAAATTTCAGCTATTCTGCATAGTTATTACGCTACGCTCTGTTCACCGGCCATCCTGACGTCAGAATGGCCGGTGAACCTAAAATGTTGTTTTTATTCTAAATTATGAAGGGAGCAACTCTCTCGACGTTGGAAACAATGGGAAGCAACTTGGAAGCAATGTATACTCTACACTGTTAACTGTACACTGTTTGAGAGCTAAATACGACTGTTCACCGGCCATTCTGACGCTCACGGAAAAAAATTAGCTGTATGAGCAGCTAATTTCCTACTATAAGAAAAATTTTCCTTACATCATTCACTTGACGACCCAAATACCTATCATTAGGTGATAGGTATGCATGTATTTGCAGTCATGGTTACTAAGTAGTAAGAGTAACCATAATTGCGAAGTTAAAGGGTCTTGGTTCTGTTCTCAGTCGAGGCACATACGGCAGATAAATTCCATGAGATCGGATTGTGTTTTCTGTCATATTTATTTATAATTGCATAAACCTAAATCTTTTACACACTTTAAACTTTACAACATCATCAGAATACTTAGTCTTCGAACTTCTAGGGTCCTAAGGATTATAACTATGTTGTGTGTTACAAGGTCTACTTCCGGCACCCCGATATAACCCAACATTAATTATTAATTACAATAATTATATAACTGTGTGTATAATAATTTATTCCTACGATTTATTAATAAATTCATTTATTGTTTGAGATTATATAAGTGTTATTGACTTCCGATTTAATTGTAAAGTGGGGTAGAGAGTAGGATATAAATATGGCGGATTAAGGTAGTGCAGGTCATTATTTTTGTATCAGTTGTAAGGGGAAGTTCTGCCCGAATGTATACTTGTAAAATTAATTGGTAATTAAAATGTTATAAAGTGTAGAGAATAATGTATATTATTATATAGAATAAAATGTAGAGAATAAACTATGTGAACAGATGCTGCTGAAGTTTATTTTTGGGAAATAACCTAACGATAGGGAAGTTCATGGTCCTTGCTGCAGCCAGTGTGATAGCCATCATCACATGTGGTTCCTTATATAACGTTGCCACTGTCAAATCGTAGGAAAAGCTTTAGGTATACTTAGCTAAAAGTTCCCCATGATGTTTTAAAGTCTAGAGACAGTAGAATTTCCATCGCGTGTATTAACAAAATAAATATTTTTTTCAGATTCGGTGAAGTAACCACACAACGTTTGCCCCTCGAAGCTCTGGGCGACAGGGACTTAGTCGATCGCCTCAGCAAACTACCCATAGACAAGCAGCCGTTTTGGTTCATCAACTGGCAAGCTTTGGAAGCAGAGCGGCAAAAACCACAAACGTACCCTCAGAAACCAAACACATTCTTAGAATCTAACTTCCAAAGCACTAACAATGCACAAATTCCAATCGCTAATCCTCCCGGAAATTCTAATCCAGGTTTTACGAATCCCAACCCCGTCCCAAGTCCCATTCCTGGAAACGTCAATTCGGGAAGCGGGCCGCAATCTCCAAACTGGAAACTACAAGAAACTAAGACTAAAGAGCAGGGCCAACTTAACAATAAGAACGGCGTTTTAAGCGAACCTAAACCTAATACCGAAGCTAGTACTCCGAGATATACTAGTAATAGTAGCATCAATACTAGTAACGCTTCTACTGTTGACAACGTTCATAAACCACAACCAGGATTGGTTAAGAAAGGTAAACCAGAAGAGAGTGAATTTGCTGATATTGAAGTCAAGAAATTAGCTAAGAAGAACTGATCATTCTAAGCTTGAAAATAATCATTACTGATTACTTAGTGATAAGCATAGGTAGGAATAGGAATGTTTGAAAGAAAGTCGACTGGTTGGGCTAGAAGATTGTTTTAGCATTAAATCCGCCTTTATTTCTACACTTTTGTATCGTACATAAAAATAAATAAGTAAATAACTGCCTTTTGCGTATTTTTCCGACGGAGAACCTATATATTACCTACCTGTTTCCTAATTATCATTAAACGATGTGCATAGTGACTCACGCGTCTAACGTCTAAAGCGAATCGCCAATAAAACGATGATGATTCTGTGAAGTAATTAGCAGTTACTGAGCACAGTTACTGCTCAGTTGTCTTCCTTGTAACCATCAACATACATGACCTTCAATATATTTCAATCGTCTGTTTATTGATTTATGTACTTAGTTATTCACTGTTAGTAATTTTATATCAGTGGCATGAATGTAATGCAATCATAATAGATTTATTCTTTGAATAAATGTTAAATTTTCATTTTATAACACATGAATATTTTTACTACATATTCATATTTTTTGCACGTTCTGAGATTCGGTGTAATGAAGTCACTCACACAAATTCTCGACGTCAGTCTGCTTTGAACCTTAATCACATGGGCAGAAAGAGGGCATTTGTATGGGTTGCCATTGGAACGAATTCAATATCGAAAACGAACGAAGTATATAATATACCAGAATAGGGTCAAAATAGATGTAGCAAGAAATGAAACTTCAAATACAAAGTAATAAAACACATTATATTGACTTTAAATAAATAAACCTTAAATTAGTACTAAGCGTATCCTTACAACTAACACCTTATGGGATGTATAAATAATAGCAAAATGCAATAAGTAAGTTAAAACTAAAAACAGTGACTCAAACATTGTTCATTTTACACAATCGAAAACTAAATATTACATGTTCTACAACTTACATCACAGTTAAATAAAAATCTTCGTATTTTCAAATGAAACTCAACGATTGTAATTTTACATTTCTTGAACTGATCATAATGGAACTATTTACCTGCCACGTGTTGGGGACTACATATCCCAACTACATACCAAGTAACGACCATAGAAAAGACCAGAATTATAATTCCGAGACGCTAAACAAAATCGACACTTTGTCATATTGTCCAGTTAACTTACAGACTTAAGTTCCAGCTTAATTCCATAAACAACAAAAATAAATAAAATAATATTAACTAAAAATAGTGACGTAAGTTGTAGAAATGCGTTTTGAAACCGGAGCCTACAAAAGCACAGCCCTATTTGAATATTTATCTACATTTTACATTATGTAGAACGATCTAAGTAGGTATAGCCTGATTCACAAACCATAGATGAACTCATAAAGTACGAAAGAATAGACCATTCATTCAAAAACAATTGAAAACATTATGTTTAGAAATCTTTCTAAACTAAAGCCTATTTTAGTACCCAATGTATCTATTTGTAAAATTGTAATGCCCGAAAATAAGAGACAATATTTTAACAGGAATTATCTCTCACGCTTACAACAATAGGCCAATAATAAAGTCTGAATGTTTTGAAATGAATGATTCCATTAGTAAGAGCTAAGAACCCATTTTAAACACAGAACAACATAATTAGGTGTCCTTGACATAAAGTTTCCAGAAAATGCGATAATTATTCCTTCTAACCATGCATTTCGAACCAAAGAGAATATGAGAGTTGAAATGATGGAATTGTTCAAATGTTGGTTGCTTTGATGAACAGGGTTTAACTGTCTGTTCAAAAGACTTTCATTTTGAAAGATTATGCCAACAAAAAAATGGATCTGGTAAAAAAAAACTAAGTAGCTCTTTTAAAAATATGCAAGTTTTGAGTTACTACCCCATTTATCGCAGCCACAATCAAACAAAATAAAAACATAAAAACGCTGCAAAGTAAGAAAACGTCACTTTGGTTGAATATTGCATAAATACAAAGCTTATTACACTTAAACCTACCTAATACAATTATTAGCGTGGATAATCTCGAAGGATTACAATGCGTTTTCAGTACAACAGAAAATTGTGTAATTTTTTTATTTTCAACTGAAGAACGAATGAACAATGTTTATTAAATTAAATAGGTAAATGAATAAAAGTATAATTTTTCTTTTGCGAAATTATACCTATATGTTTATTTTTTACACGCATTACGTGATAACTATTGTCCATTTCAACCATAGACAAGACATAATATAAAAACACTTGGTTAACATACCTCTAATCAGCTATTTAAGCATATTATGTAAATATACGATGCAAATGATATGTACTAAGTAGTTTATGTTACATTTTTTGCTCAATTTAAAATTTAACCAAGTTAGTTTTGCAGTCAGATCAAAATCGATTTTAAAACGAGTCAATTTAGATAAAACTCGTTATATTTGTTGGTTATATCACTATAATAAGGACAATTTTCATCCCAAAAGGTAATGTTGGGTTCCTCAAAATATTTGACAGGATCATAAAACACAGTGCTATAAATATCAACGAATTTGCCCTGTAAGATTTTATAATTTGTATGTTGATTTCTATACTAGGTATAGAAATGTTACATAGGATGTTAAGTTTTTTTGTCTCTACTAGATTGGCACTACATCGCAGTATTAATAGTTTGTGAAAGACAAACTAGTGTTGTATAATTTAGTTCCTTTCTGCCATGCTAAGTTGTGCTGCTGATAGCTTAATAATTTAAAGTAAATTAATCAAAAATCAGAATGGAACTACTACAATGTCCTTTTTAATTTTACAGTTTTCGGTACACTTTTTTGGGTTCTAACTTTAACCCATCTATTTGTCAAAAAGGCGACAAAATACTGAAGACTCTATGTGTCATTATAGTAGGAACCACTTCAGGTGCGGTATCACTCTCCAAAACAATTATAAAACCCATAATCCTCTTCTTCGTAAAACATAGAAAATCCAAAAATGGATCACACAAAAATCAGTCCCTAATTCTTCAATAGGTATCATTAAAAAATAAAAAACGAAATACCAAACACTTGGTAGATCCCCTAAGGAAATTACACATTCTCTTAGATACATGAGCAAAAACCCATAAGTACAAAAATCACAAAAAACATTCACTCATAACATAATTCTATAGAACTGCACAACAAAAAACACCTTGCTTACAAAATATATTTTAAATACAAGTTTTTTTCTTATTTCATTTGGCTAACAAGTGTGCGGAGAATATTTAAATACAAAATATAGTTACATGCATTGGTATGTGTTGCAAATTGTTGTAAGTATTTATATATATAATATAATTTAGGCTTCAAAAAATATTTAAGCTTTGATATTGTTAAATGTTAAAAAATACTGCATTATCTTTACCACTTAAACTTGTCTGTAAACAAAAGCTTGTCTGGGTGAAAAATCTGAGAAAATTTTAAAGAAACAAAAATATAATTTTTGACAAGAAATTTTAAAACGTTACTGGAGAGAACTTAAATTTTGCCTACAGATACGTGATTTTCTATAACGCTTCCAATTTCGATGCAATAAATTAAATTGCAATTAATAATCCGTGAAATAATTACCAACATGATATCCATAAACCGAATACATAATAATACTTTCAGAAGCTTTATTGACAAATAACGAAACAAAAACAACATTAAATCATTGGCGCCAGTGTACTTTTGGAAAATTAATTTTAGTTCTTATTACCGTGCAATTAAGATCATTATTGATAGGACGAATAGCATGAAACTGATAGTTTTCGTTGTAGCAGCGTTCGCTTTAGTCACTGAAGGTAGAATAACCCCCTTGTAGTGGCACGACTTTTCTGATGTATCGTTATTCGTTAGTTCGGTGTAGTTCGGGTAGTTTTGGATTTGGATTAACTGTAAAAAATGAGAAATGGTGGTCAGTAAAGACTCATCAAAAATGAAATGCATAATATGCGTGTTTTTTCATTGTTTCTAAAGAGTTATATGTTAATATGTAACAGTGATGAATATAAAAAAACTGCAATAACATAACGCCCCCATGTTGCCGCGCTTGGTATGTCATCAGTCGCAACTTAACGAACAGTGACGTCACCTCTGTTTTAACAATTTTCAATTTACCTCGAGAATTTACCACTGTTTAATTTGCTTTTGCAATATAAAGTTACATTAAAGGTGTCTTAATTTCACAATAACGACTGTAAAAATAATTAACGTAAAGAATTACGCGCATATTCCCTATTGCGCCATACATACACCCCTGAAATGTCGACTCGAAGCCACCGAATCCCAAATATCGAGTATCGACTGGCAGAGAATGCTTTCAAGACTAAGCCGCCTCTGTTTCTATACTTTTGTGTTTACAAAAATAAATATATAAACTGAAGCAACACTCACTACTCCCCAACCATTAACCCGCTTCTTTCAGAAGGTGTGCTTACAAAAAGAAAACAAGAGGTAAGTAAACCCAATCAATACTCACAGCGCCCCATCCATTGTCTCTCTTCTTACAGAACGTCATGTGCCAGCCCCAGTAGAGCGTCTTCTCGATCTGGCCGGTGAGCAGCGGCTCCGCCCACGCCATGTCGTTCAGGTGCGCCATGAACGTCTTGTTGCGGAACTCCGGCGGCTCCTTGATCACTAGGCCCTCTGGAAATGGTTGTACGGTTGTTAATTTACAAATACATTAGTGGGCCAATCTATCTTGGCCGAACTGAATGTAACTACGAATGGCTGTGCAGATGCAATCGGAAGGAACTATGATTACACAATAGAACTGCTACTAAATATGGTGGACGATGGTAATGAACTATAACTAATAGTTGTTGCCTCTGTAACTAATAGGTGTTCTTTAGGTAGCTGTGATGATTATATTGGAAAGATTAAAAATACTACTACTAAAGTATTTGCTACTTACTCAATAAACCGACTCCTTGGTCGTCGCCTTGCTTGATGGGATCGTCGGCGCTGTTCTGCTTAATGTCGAATTCTAGTTTGGGCGGCAGAGCGTCTAAATTTCTAAAAGAAAAAAACTTTAAATGAATGTCATATTTCATACTTATATGTCCTTTTTGTTATTAATACTTATTTATCGTTATTTGTTCTAAGTTTTTAAGATCATTAGGTAAGTACCTATCTTAAATTTAGTAATTGAAACGATAAGAAATTTTAATAACATTAAGACGTCGTTGTGAGTAAAAAATTAATACACAAATGTGCAGCTAATACCATTCTGTTTTAGTCAATGTGATGCGACTTTCAGATTATATAGCTTTCACGCTTAGTTTGATAATAAATAGTAAAAACTGACCCTGATGACAAGAATATTTTTTCAACATCGATCATGCTTAAGCCGTAGAATTCTTTGACTCCAAACGTTTGGAAGAACTCGACTACAGGCGTCATGGAGTAGCATCCAGCGAGCTCAGTCCGTGGGTAGTATAATATGAAAGAAAGGCACATCTCCTGAAAACATAATTACACTTGCAAAAATATCATGGCAACATACAGAAATATGTTGATTAATTTGATACGAAATTACACTATTCTACCGTTATGGCACTGAAGTAATCAATGTGTTTACAACTAGTAATACTCTCTAAGCATTTAATTATTACTGCAATACATGAGTATTGTATGTTTTCGATTTCATTAAATAATAATTGAGCCTAATAATCTTTTACCTGTAGGTACTTAATAATTAACTTTGGGGAAATTACCTGTGATGCAGAATATCCTCCCAAAATTGGTTTATCCCGTGAAGTACTATCGTAAGTACATTCAGTAATCAATGTGTCTCCTCTTAGGAATTTTCTTCCTCCTGGTACTATTCGGGATTGTTGGTAACGAGCATCATACGAATTTTCCTGTAAAAATTAAAAATAATATAATAAATAACAGAGCCATCTGGTGGTACATCGAAACACTATGACGTTAGCATATTTTGCGAGGTCGTCTACACGTAACACGTCTACTTTAAAGTTATATAGAACGATCCACAGATGGTGTTATATTCTTAATTTTAATTTTTCGATTATAGTGGCAAATTATGAACTATGAGCCAGTAAATATAAATATTTGGTTGCAGCAAAAACAAAAAAGTATAAAATTACTGACCAAGTGAATGCCGGGTTACTCTAAAATTAGGATTCTAGTAGTATGTGGCCAAATTGACTAACTTATTATGCGTACCTACCTTCTTACCTTCATTACATAGGCATAGTACTGTTGTCATGACAGAGGCCAGACTTGATACGTTTGACTCTCACAAAAATCTACATAAACTTAACCCAATAAACTTTCCCACTTAAAACGAAGAATAGTTTCACACACCCGACTAAAACAACGACAGTAAAACGTGCAGAAAATATGCTAATCTGAAAGTCTTTATCGTTAAAACCCGTGCAGTGTCGCACGCGAGCAAAATAATATATAGAACTTTATGTACTAAAAGTTTATTAGAAGGAAAGAGGAAGTGAACAAATGTGTTAAGAAACAAGCACTTACATTACGTTATACAAATAATGTTAATAAAATAGAGTGGTTTTAGGCGGCCTCTAAACGGTCAATTATATTGCGCAATATTGCAAATTGTGCAATATAATTGACCGTTTAGGGTTAATATTGAGGATTGCGCAATTATTGGCCGAAAGTTTGAGCGAGTTTAATTTTTATTGCACCATATTTTTCTATTGCATCGTGTAGGGTCAGTATTGCGCAATATTTTTCAGTCTGTGAAAAGGTGGTATTGCTTCCCTCATGTTTGTATTTTTTTCTCAATCAATAGCGTGACCTATCCTAGTAGCTTTTGAAACTGTTCAGAGTTCAGTCGTACAAAATTTTTGAAGTCTGCTTCCTCAGTTAACATCAAGTCTTTTAAAAGATTTTCGTGAGTATATTTCTGCCTTTTCTTGTACCAATCTTTCGACCAGCGACGTGTTCGTTTCCGTTTACGTTTAGCCACAAGCAACAACACTAAAGCTGCAGCTAAATCTTGTTCGGATATGTTGCCGCACGGTGCACACGGGATCAATACTATTCTCCGACTGAACACGAAAACATTGTGCAGTTCGTATTATTGTGCAATATAATTGCTCGTTTGGATTCAGAGCGCCTTTCAATCTTATTGTACAATAAAAGTATTGTACAATGTTATTGTAGGTCTAGGGGCCGCCTTAGAGAGGCGATTATTCACAAACTTACCTCGGATATTCTTTCTAACTCCTGTGTTCCTCGTATATGTTTTAGGGATATTTTTCTCGCTGTGCCGTGGGCGTGGAGCAGTACTGACACTATGTTGATTCCTTCGTCTGGCATCGTCTGAAATAATGTAAAAAATCTAATTAGACTTTCTACGAAATTGCTTGTAAAATAATTATGTGCTTTAGCCTTTTTAGGAATATATCGTCAGGAAATATGGATTTCCTGACGATATTTTCATTCATCTAAGCACATTGTGGAACATTCCATAATGTGTTTCCCATAATGTTTTCAAAGGTGTACTGGGCCAAAGTGGTGGACAATAGCCTGTAGGTACTTCACCACTGTTAGAGAAGACCCGAGTCTAGCAATGAAACAGTTATGTGTTGCAATGATAATCCTATAAAACACTTTCAAACAATCTTGATTGGTCCAAGCTTATAGGTTTAAAGCAGGGTTCGAAAATATCCGATATTTATAGTAAATATCAAAATATCGGATATATTCACTATTTTCTACTATGGGAGTATGTTTCAACCTACTACAATCTACAACGCCATGTACATTTGAGAAGTAGAAATACAGTAACAAAAGCCAAAAATTACATAGTATTATAAAATTTTGTAAACCAATTTTGTATTGATATAATTATATCACAAAAAATCACTTGATATATCGGATATATATCAGATATATGTATATCGTGATATATATCATTGATATATATCCTTCGAACCCTGGTTTAAAGGTCGACAACGTGTAGAAGCCCTTAGTGGTACTGATGTCCTTGAAACACGATGGCTACTTATTTTTAGGTAATTTACCTAAATAAGGCTAAAAATCGAACTGTCGACATCTTTGCAAAGATTCAATGTCAACTCAAAGTCTACTCTGTACGGTACGACGGAGATAATCGAGAATTTAAAGTAATGATGGGCGTTACGATGAAATACTGCAAATTGCCCCGTGAACTGACAATAAATGTTTGCGAAGACATTTATTTGGGAGGACCACGTAAATTCAACCTTATTCCAACAGCAATAAAGCACGATCCTAGTGGATGACAATGACGTTTAGCGTTTGATTTTGAGTGCTCAAGCTTAGTTTAGATCGTAAGGCATTACAGCATTACAGCAACTTAATATATGTAGATAGTATTTGTCAGAAGTTTCTTATAGCGGTTGGAGTTAACTGGCAAAAATTATCTGAATGAAAATCGTTACTTAACTGACTGAAAGCTCTTCTTTCTTTCTCTATATTGAGCGTTTATGCTTACGTGTAGGTATATAATTAGGGTAAATCACTTTCACAAGTATGATTTATGTAATACATTCCCTAATTTATGGACATTATCAATTGAGATGAAAAATTGGTTAGATATTTGTCTCTCCTATTTACAAAAAAATGAATTTGTAGGTACTAGGACGACATAAAGTGAAGAGGAGCTTCGACTTTATTCATATTAGTCCTTAAGTAATCTGGTTTTCTACCTTCTTTATAGGTTAGCAACTTATCAGTGACGATAATGATTACCGTTTAATTTTAATAAAAAATGGCACGTCTGTTCGTTTACTAACTTGTTACTTGGCGTGATTTAACATACTTACATTATTAGTGCATTCCTGGCTGCAAATACCAACAGTCCGGTAATGCTTTTGCTTGGGCGGTATCATGTGGAGAGCTGATATTCCCACACCAGCGCCTAATAGGGCTGCATCATGAGCTCGTAACGCTGGCGTGTAGTGAATCCTGATGCCCGAGTTGTCCAGCACTAGAAAGTAAAACAATATTTTTTTATGATTAAGTTTTGTCCCTCTTCTGAGTAACAGTCCTTTTTTCTGTATGGAGGTTGTTTTTTCTACATATAACTACTTTTTAAAATAATTCTTTAATTTGTTGCAAGTTTATCATCGTCATTTCCGTTTGAATAATAAGTAAAATAATATGAGCCTTGTGATTATGACTCATCCAATCTAAAAAATATAATTATGTTTCTTTAATTAGATAATAAACAAATCTTAATTTGCACATCATTCAAAATTAATCTTTCTCTCATTTGAATTGCCGGAAATTACATATAATTAAATGGAAATATCTTACACTGTTTAATGTAAACCTACCTAATTAGTGTGACAATTTCCTTGAATTTGCCTTAACAGTTTTACAGAAATGAGAAAAGTTTATAAAAGTCTAGATAAAACGGGAAAAATAATATCTGTGAACATAAATAACTTTCCCGGAGCGACCAGAGTTAGTGGTTCATATTACTATAGAGAACCCAACATATTGTTTAAATACTCTGTGAGGGAACATTGGTTGAGACCCTTGAGGCCAATAAGTTTTGTCACCAAATACGTTCATCGTCGTACATTATACCAACATCATGTCACTTATTTACTGAATAGGGACCAACCACAAATCATTTCTGTTTATACTCATCTCCTTTGTACTAACATTTACTTAGTATGTACTTGTATTTTAGTTGCCCATACCAAACAATGTTGAGCGTCCTATTTATATTTGAAGAAATGAGTATTTGCTAATCCAATCCATTGACAAATTACAAGCAAGGTTGCACGCAAATTAGCTTGAAAAAAAAACATTTTAATGCAAGTTGCAAAGCTAAGTAATTAAAGAATTTGTAATTTATAACATCCCTGCAAGGAGGTTATTTTTCGTCTTTCATACTTTACTCTAGGTTTTGGTCCCACTACTTACTCTTAGGTCACTCTTATCTTAAATCTTAGGTTTTGCACCATCTTTCAATACCGATTCTTCGCGAAGCCCGTGGGTGCCGTGGGTGAAATTAGATGTTCTAGATTCATACCCGCTCCTAATGCCATCTATTAGTACCTGTTTAAACTAATTTTGACATTTAAACACTTACCTTCATGTAAAGCCTGGTTATCATAATGAACTTCGAGCATGTAGAAAGAGACGCCTCCTCTCTCGCCTAGTGGAATGCCGACGTTTTCAGGAAGAAATTCGCCTGCAATATTAATATGAGCTATAGTTATTTAGTTGCGAAGACGCTAGTGGAAATTGTGCTTTATGGCAATCAATTTAGAGTTCCTTTGAGGTTGGAACGAAGATTAATTATGGAACTATATTAGACTTTAGGAGTACTCTGAGGAGAGTTTATGAAGGTTAGTTAATGATTTTCTTAGAGTCGGTATCTTAAGTGGCTTGTGAGAGCATAATAAGACGCTGTATATTCCTGATGCAAGACTAATCATTAATAAAGAATATTGTTGACTCTATCGGAATACGGAGCTCGAATGTTATCATTACTACTTTTATTATTATTATAAAGATAAATTTTGTGTTGAATATTTCGGCAAATAAGTCTTGGTATTTGATCCAAACTGAATAGCATTTAAGCAACTATTATAACTTGTAATTTAGTGACATTGCATTTGAAAGGGTTCTAGATTCGATACCGAACCAAGGGACATAATATTTTCTTTAGTATAAAATGCAACTGGGTTATGTCTGGACATAAGATACATTTGAGAAAATATGTAGGAAAAGCCTTCACATGGCCAATAAAGGCCAAAGATAGGTAGCAGTCATGTCTACAAAGTAACCTCTTCAAAAATGTTTAAACATTCTGTACCTTTGGAACCCATTGCCCAGGCAGCGATTGGAGTGACGCAAGTGACCAACTCAGGAGGTCTCATCGGCCCGAAAAACCCATCTCCTTCAGCCCATTCGTTCCACTGCCTCTTGTCTTGGTCCTCCACGCATTCGTACAACACCATATGATGAACTGGCGACAGGGAATTCTTCTCCAAAACCGCCTTCCCATTCCTGATGGGTTTGCTGTCGATGAGCGGCTCGTATCCCACTATGTGGTGTTTCATTGCTAACTCAGGCGCCTTGAAGACTTTGCACCAGAAGAGCGTTGCCATGTCGTGCGGTATTTTTAGCTGAAATTTCAAAATAAGAATAATGAGAGAATAATGAACAGGTTAAGTTAATTCGATTTCTGTAAGTGAGGTCTAGGTTTAAATCTTACCGCGTTCACTCACATGTCCTCGAACCTTTGTGTCAAAGAATAATATGTACCATATTATGTCTTAAACTTCGCATTAATCATTTGCGAGTTCCGTCCTACACTTGAAGGTTCGCGTATTCACGCGAATGTGAATGAGGGCCCTTAGAGATTCTTCTTCATTTAAAAAATGCGTATCACTTATTATCACTTCATTCAATAATTGCAAGTGACTTTGTGAGGTGATTTGCACAGGACCTCCTGATTTTCAAGGGACTATTGTAACGGACTATTTACTCCTCAGTCAATAAGTTTCGGTCAATAGGTCGAGAGTTTTAACGGGGAAAAGCCTATCTAAATACTAAAGCTTTTTATATTTTCACGCCAAATAGTATAAAACAAAGTCGCTATTTTTGTCTGTCTGTTTGTCTGTTTGTCTGTATGCTTAAATCTTTAAAATTACGCAACGGATTTTGATGCGGTTTTTTGTAATAGGTAGAGTGATTCAAGAGGAAGGTTTTTATGTATAATACATGCATATATTCCCACGAGAACGGGATCCACGCGGGTGAAACCGCGGGCGGGCCGCTAGTAATTCAATAATTGCAAGTGACTTTGTGAGGTGATTTGCACAGGACCTCCTGATTTTCAAGGGACTATTGTAACGGACTATTTACTCCTCAGTCAATAAGTTTCGGTCAATAGGTCGAGAGTTTTAACGGGAAAAAGCCTATCTAAATACTAAAGCTTTTTATATTTTCTCGCCAAACTCTCAACGGACGTATTTATACAGCAATCCTATTTGAAAATCAAATTCCTTTTTTTACCATTTAGGTATAAAATGTGAATAAAAAATGAATGTCTCATATCATATGTGAGGTTGTCAGGGGTTTCTTTAATGTCCAGGATGTTCAATCAAACGAAGCGTACATTATGTACCTACTAAAGCTTCTACAGAAATTGAGAAGACCACTGTCCCTATAAATAGAACAATTTGTTGAGGTTCAATAGGTTCTTTCTATAAACTAATGAAGCCTTGGGCCAATGTTTCTGGCTCCCTGATGAGCTACCTAGTGAGTTGTCAGACTGAAATATCACGAAGTTTTGGAGGACTGTGTGGTGTAAAATAATAATTTCTAAAGACGAAAATTCTATTTAATGTTAGAAAGTTCTTCAAAAGTAATAGCCAATTACAACCTGGTCATTTCTATGAAAAGCCAGCACCGGTAAATTTGTTAATTGAATTTGTATAACGTTATTATGAATATTTTGTGCTCACGAAATTAATATTTTAGTAACTACTCACATTTGTTATCCTGACATCCCAATAACTGAGCGGGATGGTATCAGGTTTGGACATGGGCTGCAGCAGTCGCAGGGGTCTGGAGTTCTTGATGTGTTTGGGTAGTTGTCCGTCTGACCCATCAGGTCCCATCGCCCAGAGTACTTGCGTCGTATCTTCCTGGAAATAAAAATATAATTACTTTATAACAAAGGGATAAGGCAGCAAAGACGAGAGGTCTGCCAGTTGAGAAGTAGAGAAATAGTTGTTTTTTTACGATGATGCTATGAGCAGAGACAAAAGTTACAACATATATTCTACAAGTTTTAGAGAATGGCTTGTCTATAACGGAGGTAGCTACTAGCCTGGTTCGATTCCCATTAAATGTTTATTCTCGATATGTGGATCAGTGACGCCTACATTATGTTGTCTCTAACACCAGAGTCCTAACATCATTTTAGTCATGCATCGACCCTTAAACATGTTAAAAGCAGTATTCTGACAATTCACCATAATAGATTGTATATAACAATGCCTATTTTTATTCACCTTCCGTAGTACGTGTTCATAAGAAATTCCAGAATTTATTCATTCCTATTTCCCTATCCCGAGGGAGTCGCAGAAATGGAACTTTTGTATATGTGTTCAGAATTACCCTATCTCTGTGCGGGGATAAAAAACCTAACATTTCCATGCTTTATCGTTTCGTTTGCGAGGGCAATTTACGATAAGTTTTGACTGTTCGCGCCTCACGTTTAAATTGCGTAGTTTGCGTACATTTGGCAGTAGTAAATACACTAGGGAGGTATGCTATGTATGCCTATGTATGCTCTTAGAATAATTAATACACTTTTTACAAAGGCCGTCATATTGACTTTCTGGAATATAAAAAATATATAAGTATAAAACTGAGCGTAAACGTTATACCTACATATTAAAAAACGGTGAAGAACGACTTGGAACCGCACTTAGGGTTTTGGTTTTGGTACCATTGACTATAATAAACTATATCGTAGCGCAGCCTAAGTCTAAAAATATCTAAAAAAACTACCAAAAAAAACTTTTTAACAACAACCTAAAAATTTCGCCCAGTAAATACTAAAAAGTAAAAAGTAACTAAAATAAATCTTCTACCTATACACAACAAAAGCATAAACCTTTATTAATTGCCTGAAAATGAGGAATGATATGTTTAGCCCCAACTTAAATCGCATTCCAAACTAATCTCGCTCAGCCATCTCACGATCACCTGTGAGCTATTAATTCGTTGTACATCGCGTGCTATAGCAGTTATAGTATAGCAGAGGTCCAGACGAATCGCAATCCGTAATAGATACCGCGCCGCATTTTTGCGATGTTATGTGCCCGGTGTGCTAAGGGCTGTCTACACTTATAGAGGCAAAACTAGAGTCGGTTTTTTTCCGAAGGGATGGTTGCAGTAGGCAGTGGGGCAAGCCTGGCCTGGAGAGCCTGGAAGCCTGGATAGCCACAGAAAATAAACGAGCTATGCAAATGGGGTGATTAGTGTTTGAGAGGAGTGAGCAGGGTTTGAGGAACCGTTAGAGGATCAGTTTCAAGCCTTGCTTCCCCGCTCTATTTGGTAGGTATCTCTATGTCACTCCTTCACTCGTCACTAGTCTTTTAGAGACATCAGTAATAGTGATGGTTCTTTTATGATTAATCCCTAATTCCCTTCTAATATTATAAATGTGAAAGTAGCTTGTCCGTTTGTCTGTCTGACAGTGAGGCTTTCATGCCTAAACGATGTTGTGGAGAAATAAAAAAAAAACCTTTAAGTATTATTTATGTACCCGTATCAAGAAACAATTAATTTCGGTTTAACAATATTCCTATGTTATGTAAGATATAATTCTATTTAAAATATTCAATATTTGACAGTTTTTACTCAGTAAAATAAATGTTGTGGTATGAAATGAGTACCATCTGAAAATTCCTGTTTATTTTTATTGAATTCCGCTTCGCCAACCCTATTGCCGTGTCTTTCCGATGCATCTTCTGCTACGTTTACACAATCGGCGAAAAAGACGAATGTTTGAGTGCCTACATTAGTAAGCGACATTCAATTCAACTCCCGTTCACACAAGGTGCACTTCAGCGTGCACACTTCTGATTGGTCACGTAGAAACAAACTTTCTGTACCAGAGGCATATCTCAATGCCCGACACTGAATAATTCGCCGTACGTGTGCTGTACAGAGAAAAAAGACGAATGGTATTCGGCCTCATGGGTCACAAGCACTGGTGTGCGGAATAAGGTAGTAAGTACAAATTCCAATTTATTTTTATATTGCAAAAGCCGGCAAATGAACAGTGTACTGATTTTGGGAACTGCCACCTGGCATACCATCGTTTCCTCATAGGTGATTGGTAAGAAAATCTTAACGACATAACAAGCCAAGTAGGTATATAGTCTAATTGGTTAGGTACTCTCCATGGGGGCGGCGGGTCATAGGTTCGATGCCCGACATACTAGTGTTTAAGTTATCCATGCCTTACTTGGACACATGCATGGACATGGGGAATCCTAATGTAGGGATGTGATTGTTAGTAGTCTATATAGTGTAACTGTCTGTTTTCTATTTGTCAATTAGTAGTATTATATACTCACACCAATAACAAAGTCTTGTCTGTCACAGGTATCCAACATTCTCCTGAACTCCACGGTAGTGTGCGTATCATTCTGGTACCCTGATATCAATTCGTAGTTCTGGACATCATCGGCTATCGTCAGGTCATCGAACTCCGGCCCGTGGCAGTCCTGGAACAAAAATAAAAATTGAAAAATCGGTCAAGTGCGAGTCGAGCTTGACGTCGGGTTCCGTACCATCCTTAAAAACTTAAAAACGCCTCAAAATATGTTTCATGTAAGGAACTCTGTTTAAGATTTAGGTAAGTATATTTTTTCGTAATAAGTGTCAAAAATGCACATCGGCAACTTTCGGCCATTACATTATTATAATAAACGTAGACAAATGTCATTAGCAAGCCTAGAATGTGCGGCTAACAAATTCGACGAATTAATGTACCTAATTTTCTTTCTCAGTCTATCAATCTAATATACATCTCGGTCTATCAATCTATACACTAACATTATTAAGATTCCTTTTGAGTACGGAACCCTAAAAGTAATATAAATTCAACCTGCGCTGTGCCGACGGACAAATGTTTTCCTTTAATCAACTGTAACGTGGTTTCGGTGAAAGATGAACTGTGCCGAACGCGGCCAGGTTTGGGTTAGAAATATACTCGTATGTTTCCACAGATAGTATCTACCTGTTAGATAGTCTGCCTGATAGATAAATACTCGTATACCTATTGAACTTTGGCTGATAATATATTTTTTTGTTTACATTTTGTTATGAAGAAACTTAAAAAAGGAGGAGGTTATCATATCTACTATTTTTTATGTGTACTAACCCATAATTTTTTACAGGCTTAACCAAATGTGATAATTAATTAATATTTTTATTTACCTAAATTTGAGCGTGGCATGATGAGTAATTTTTGAGTTACACTTCGACTACGTTGAGGACATTCTCATTTAATTCCTGCCGATATTCTAAAGGTATTTTTTGTTCAAGTGGTTATTTTTATGTTAATAGCCGGAAAACGAGGAAGGAACAGGAAAGAAAGAAAATACTGGCCCTCAAGCCCTCAAGCCCTCAGCCGGAACACGACAAGTTGTTTGGGGTCTGAGTTACGCAAGCGGGCAATAAATATCCAGCCTGCCTCACCCCTGCCACCACGCTTAGAGTGTACTTCCGGGACCACGATTCATATAACTGCGTCGAAATTTAGGCTTAACAAATCATTTAACTTTTAACAAAAGACCTAAATGTCAATCAGTCGTTCTATTTATTAGGCCGAGGCCGCATTACGGCTAAACCGCCGCGGTTTCTAACCGCGTAATTCTGTGATTCAAGGAAAGCCATACAAGCGGCCGCACTTGCGGTGCTCTCCCGCTACTGATAGTGTATGCGGTTCGGGCGGTTTTGCGGTTTGACAGTTAACCGCTAATTTTGTAACTCAAGGGAACATAAGCAAGCGGCCGCATATGCGGTTTCCTCCCGCGACTGATTTTAAAACCGTGATTTTTTACAGATTTGTTCGCGGTTTGCCTAGGTACTTGTACCAGTAGTCGGCCTTTTCTGCCTTTTATGTCGAATAATAATGTCTTGGACAAAGGACCTACAGTGGTCTCGTAGGAAGGGTATGACGACCTAAAAAACTGTCAGAATGGCGAACTTATGGGAAGCCTATGTCCAGCAGTAGACGCAGAAAGGCGAATGGATGTTGATGATGATTTTTAATTAATAGTTAGTATTATATTGTCTTGGTTGGTTTACACTTTGAGACTGATTGTCGTGTAAGAAGCTGAGCAGTGGGTATAAGGCGGCCGAGTTCTGGATGTTGCAGGTTGATGACTGGAGAAAAATTACTTTTTTTTGGTTTAAATATTTTTCTTATTTTCACTTAAAACGTTGAGAATTATTGATAACTGTTAACTGATTTATTAATACATTGGTTACCAAAATAGTACACGCGATCCAAATTAAGAAATCCTCTAAAGACTGACTACTGGTCTTCTACCCTATATTGGAGCACACAAATTGACGCGGAAACCGCGAGCGGTTTCTGTCAAGGATTTAAAAATACTAAATAGGCCCTGCACTCCCGATAAATATTTTGCGCGTTATTCCTATGTGCATGAACTTGGCGCGCAGTTGAATTTGGTTGTTATATTAGAAAAAGAAAAAAAATACATATTGGTATCTCGCTTTTGCGTACCGTAATTCTGTCACATTAACCATTTTAACAGAAGTACTGTTTTAAAAATAGTGAAAATAATTGATGACTCACTTATTTACTTAGGAAATGTGATTCCTTTGGACTTATTTGTGTTTATTCATTTATTAAAACACTTTTTGAAGGCACAGTAATCCATATTCTATATTTTTGAGGACGTAATTACTAAAAACAATTGAAATGTAAGTAACGCGCACCATTCGCTGCTGCCTACAAAATACTACGACTTCATGTATGTGGTTTATGCATTCCAACTATGTCCCTTTCTCGTGCGCCTAAAATATGGTAGTCATATTTATTATTTTTATATCTTTGGCTTACAGAAAACAGACATGACAATGACAATATTAACCCCAGAATAGTCGCGCCTTTCCATGAAACGTGAATGATGGCGTGGGGAGCATTTTGTCGCCCATGTTCAAACATAATTTTTTTGCTAATTATAATTAAATAACTTTACAAAAAGAAGAAACTATAACGTAAACTATCAGAAAGTAATTAGTTACATTAGTACTTTCTGATATAGTTTTGTACTTAGTGGAATATATGTATAAGCTGTGGGACTGGGATATATAAGATGACATAGTTTTGTACTTAGTGAGATATAATATAAGTTATTTTACTTTCACTTTTTTTACTTTCAGCATAATGTTTACCTTAAACTACGTTAAAAATTAAATTATATAACTTAATAACAAAATGAAACATTTTCAATATCTACGATATAATATTATATACTTGAGCATAATAGTCCTGCCTGCCACATAAATATACAATGTTCGTTGCATAGTAACTTTGTGTCTATTGCAACCTTTTTTGGTCCTTCTGTTTTTTGGATGGACATCCTTTCCTATACATGTTTAATATATACACACAGCCGTGGACGGCAAAATGTTCATAGCGCGAGCACTTTAGGGTCAATCTTCTGACGTCGCGTCAGCGAGAAGACAGAAACCATAGAGTACCTACGTACATAAACTGTCTTCTATGATATTGAGTCATTGTTTGTAGTTGTCACTGTTTTGTATTTATTAAACAACTCTTACTATTATGGTCGCTAAAGCATCCAAATACTTATAGCTGATTAATTTACAAAAATAAGTTAATGCATAAAATTTATAGTTTTCTAAATAAAAGATTATGCAAAGAAAGTGTGCCTATGATAATTATGGATATGAAAATTTTCATCTTATTCCCCATGACTGTCATTCATTGTTAATTTCAATAACTGTCAAGAACTGTAACATAACAAGCAATTTTTTGGTAAGGTCAAATGGCTACATGTTTTGGCAAAGTTCGTATGAAGTTTAGGAATGGAGCATGTCTATATACTTTTTATCTCTATGGTCGCGGTTTTTATTCGTAGTGTGTGCGCTTTGCGCGGTTACGCGGTTCCGCGGTTTACAACCGCGTGAAAAAAACCGTAATGCGGCCTCGCACTTATTAGGCCGCTGTCACATTCACAAACCCGCGAATGATTTTATGTGAAGTTTTTGACACATTTGTTGTTTACCCAGCTGTCAAAGTTAAAACAATTCGCACAATATCCAAACGTTCTCGCGTATGTAAGAAAGTGCGGTAATATTAAGGAAACAGTGGTCAAAGTTATGTATTCCAGGAAGATTTCTTAATTTTCACCTACTACGAAACTCCTGAACATGGAATAGTATAAGTAGTACTATAATATTCACATACAGCGCTGACATATAATTTCGGTTAACCGTGGAACTTTATAAACGTTTCGGGTCCCTTCAAACACGTCTTTTTCGGATGCATATTAAATAACTTTCGCAATTTTCTGGATGGCAGGCGGTTATGTATTCCGGGTAGCGAATAGGAGACATATGAAGGACCCTTTTTACTTTTTATACATATACTTAATTCATAATTATTGCTTTGAAGTACGATGGAAATCTGTCCAGAGATCGTTGATTCAAAGATTCGAAAGAAATGAGGGAACCGCTTTTGGAGTTGCTCATTGACGCTCAGCTAATACACCATGAATGACTCAGGAAGAAGCAGTACCTAACTAGCCACCAGGTACATAAATACCAACATACAGGAATGCCGTCGGTGTAAATTGAGCAAGGATTTGCAGCAGGAACACGTCTACCTGGATTCAATTACCTAATCCTTTGAAGAACATCAACTTGTCATGTTGTTCGTTCTGATCTGCCCAGCACGTCTTCAGAGATGCCTCTAGTGTTAATGTCCATGGGTTCGCCTGCTTTTTTTAAGCCACAACAAATAAAAGGTATGTATGTATTAGCGTGCCTATCTGTTTGTCTGCGCTTTCGACGTTCCGACATGATTGGAGTGAATTGTATGCAGTTTGGTTTCAAAACTGACGTGAACGAGATGTTCCTTAGCTCATCAAGATGTTCCTTAGGTCATAGGAAATTTTTGTTGGCAGGGAGTTTCAAAATTTTAAATCTATTATGTTTGAATTTTATGAAGCCAATTTTCAAAAAAGCGCGAGGTGGAGCCGACAAGATCTCAAAGAATTGCACTTTGATTAGACTAAACATGCAAATTATTTTTTTCTTTTTTAGGGTTCCGTACCCAAAGGATAAAACGGGACCCTATTACTGAGACTTCGCTGTCCGTCCGTCCGTCCGTCCGTCTGTCACCAGGCTGTATCTCATGAACCGTAATAGTTACACAGTTGAAATTTTCACAGATGATGTATTTCTGTTGCCGCTACAACAACAAATACTAAAAAACAGAATAAAATAAATATTTAAGTGGGCGCCAATACTAAATATTTAAGTTCGTTGCTTCAGCCTCAGTTTAGTTACCTTTCGGTCCAAGAGATGGCGTTGTTTGTAATATGTGATTACAATAAAACAATTAAATATTTAAGTGAGGCTTTCATACAACAACCCAGATTTTTTTGGCGGTTTTTATACATAATGGTACGGAACCCTTCGTGCGCGAGTCCGACTCGCACTTGGCCGGTTTTTTATATGATGCAAAAGTGCTTCAATTGCCAACATTATAAGGTGTATTAAATAAGCATGGCAGGCACTAAATCTATCAATTTCTATTCTCTATTGAATAAATACAGCACACAAAAAATACCCTTTCTTTCAAAACCAGAACGCCAAACACAGCTTAATTCCGTTGTATCAAGTACGTAAGTACTAAAGCAAGCAGTCATGTAGGGAACAGCTGATGCGATCGGTGTACTTACTTAAAATAGATCGGCAGATGGCATGTCAGAGGAATGCAATAAAAATAAATAAAATTTTGTACCTACCGCCTACACCATTAAAGAGCCTATTTATAAATAGCGGCGATAATAAAATTTTAGAGCTCTCATTTCACGCCATGATCCGAGCTATTAATTGTCATTCACATTAATAAAAAAAAATCCTTTTCCACGCAAAAAATTGGAAACTGTGTACCTAATACATAAATGTAAATTTTGCAGGAGCGACAACTTCGAGGCTTTATTAAAAATCTCTTTTTTCCTTATTGGGCCGACAAAATATTTAAGTTATGGATTTTACCTCATTCCTTTTGACTGGGTGTTCCGATTTTTATATATTTTTTTCTAATTAAAGGCTGGTACTTCTAGTCTAGTCCCGTATAACTTTAAGCGCAATGTGATAGGTAGCTTTTGAGTTATCCCTACTTATTGATTTTGAACTTCGTTATTTCTAAAGAAATTGTTGATCTGTTTTTGAAGTTTGAAGTTTGAAGCAATAGCACCTTTTGTCAATAAACCTGACGACGACCCGCATGGCGCAATAGGTTTTGCCGATAGTCGTCCGGGGTTCTGGGTTTGATTCCTCAGCGAGGCGAAAATTTGAATGGTGAGTGTTTTCTGTTCTTGGTCTAGATGTGCGTTCCTTTTTTGTCCATGGCACTTTTCCAATTTTACCTTTTATGTGGCTATGTGTTAGTGTGTAGTAAAATAAAAGAAAGACTCATTTAGGTCCTAGTTGGTGGTATACGGCTGGTGGTAGGATTTATCTGAATAAGTATTTTACATATTAAAAATATAATTTCATTTGTCGTAAACCTACGGAAAAAAATCTTTAGCCTGCTCTTGTTGACTTTTACCGACTATAAGGCAAGGCTATTTTCTTACATTGGAAGAAGCCTTACCGTGTTCACCATATCACTAATGACCCCTAATGACCCCATCAAGTTGTTGTGTGGTTACCTGCCTACATTTTCCATACACCGTTTGCAGATTTTGTATAGTAGTATGGAAATTACATAAAGGCAACAGTGTACGCGAAATTTACGACAGTTTAAGTTTGAGTTTAAGGGTTCACGCAGTCGTAGTAGGTGCCAATTAGTGGTTCAAAATGTTCGTGAATATCATAGGTCTTCGAAATTAATTGAAAGTTATTGATGAATATTAATATTGTTGATTAGTTAAGTGTTAAAGCGTTCATAGCCAAAGGCCTGGGGTAATCGGACGTGATTATCATAATAATTTCAGTTGATTCTGATGTTGGCAATAAAGTCACTTTGTGTATGACTTGTTGATAAATAAAATAAACGTTTATACACTTAAATAATGCATTGGCTGCGACCCGAATAGTCGTTTTACAGAAATATTTATGTGTTACATAAATATTCTAAACTAAACTAGCAGAAGAGCCAGTAGATGTTAAAATACTAGTTCCTTTCATTAGGTTGTGAATGGGAATTTCTTTTCGAACTAGGGTTGATCAGGCAATTGATAGCCCGTTGAAGTGAACATTGCAAATTAAATAAACGCTTAAAATAAGCGCGAAAACGACAACCGCAAGAGAGGGACAGCAATAGCTCTCTGTCGTCCCGGCAGATGGGTATACATACTCGCTACAATATACGTAATAATACTAGTATATTCCCCGGCGGCAGATGTCACGAGCACGTGCCTCGTATGGAAGCACCTGGCCTCATAATGATAGAGGGTTTCGTTCAACAAATGTCATCGTCCTTTCCTTAAACCATCCTTTGTGAGGAACCAGTTGCAATATCTTGAAAGGGCGTAAAGATATAGAAACGTAAAGTAATCGAATTTTTTGTATCCCCGTTCGATTTTATTGAGGGTGCTTTCAAGACAAGAGAATGGATTTCTTCAAAGTTTCGCTCTACCATCCAGGCGCAGGGTAGACGAACCTTTATGTATCAACGTGACATAAATGCTAAAAAAATGTTTAATGAACTCCTTGATATGCCAGCAACTTTTGACTTCATTTACTGTAAGTTAATAGCTATTAACTACATATTATATTTGTCAATTATTCTCAAATCTAAAGATAAAATTTATTTTTATTGGTTGAAAAGAAAGGTAGAGAAATTCCAATTGTGCATATGAATTTAATGTATGTAGATACTTAATCCTATTTCGCTATCACTCTGCACTCCGCGACTGATTTAAACTTTCTTTTGTAAATAAGAACTCAACCGGATTAAAATTCCTCGTGTCTATCTTAAAACATGACGCAGCATTTCCAAGTTAAAAGCAACAGGTTCTATTTAATTTCTGTGTAATAAAGAAAGTGAATAATATAATTAATTGGTGCCGTTTTAAATCTATTAGGTAGGTACTTACGTAGGGCTTAAATTGGGTAGGTACTGCTACACTAGGTATAAGTACTCGAGTCACCGAGAATATGGAAATAGCCACTCACCACTCAAAATAAATTTATTGCATGTTATCACAGTTCAGCGGTTTAGCTTGTACTTAAGGCGTTTTAAATTCTCGCCGTCAATGTACAATGAACCTTAATAACAGGGGGGGAAAGCTGGCATTTGTGTGGGTTGCTATTAAAATGTAAAATTCCACATGGAACGCGAACGGTGTAAAAATATTGATAACATAGCGATTCGAAAGGTGAACAAATCCTGCACCACCTTTAATTTTCAAAATGATGTTCATTACTTAACTAAACTATGTATGGATAGGTATCTTGGTTAAGTGAAGGAATACACGAGGAAACCAAGGCTATTTACCAATCTGTACTTGGACAGCGATGGCCCCCCAGCCCCTAATACTGCGAGCCCAGCACTGGGACAGTTGTGGGTTACGAACACATCCATATTTTTTACTTACTTACTAATTACAATTAAGTGAGTGCCTACTTATTCTACCTGAAAATTGCCATTTTATTTTTTAATTGAGCGCATGGTAACAATGTTGGGTAACCACAAAAACTGCACATAATTATCATTATTAAATTAAATTTACTAACCAAACCGATTCATATTGAAATATATTGTACAACAACGTCCAACCAATATAACTAGATAATTATCACAACTTTATTGAATAAAACTGCAACATTGATACAACAAATCACGTTTAAAATAATGACGCAAAAAACGTGATACGCAATGATGTCCGTAAATCTTGATAATAATTAATTATGATTCATCCTCAGGCACGAATAAGTCTTCCGAAGGAAGCGCAAACGGCACTGAAACAAGTCTGGTGACTCTGGAGTGGTCTGGTGAGTTGAAATCACAACAATTAAACCCAGAATGTAATATGGCAAGGTTTTAGTGAATCGTGGGAATCGCGCACGGATTCGAATAGGGTTGACACCTTAACAGAACACAGTGATACACGTTATCATGTTTACTTAGTGTCAAAGTCAAAATCATTTTTTCATTTAGGTTTTTATCAATACACTTATGCCCGTCATTTTTTTGAGTCCATCGCTGTTTTCAAAGGTGCTTCATATATTTTTCTTTTTTTGATGAGAAAAAAACTCCTCAGTTTAGTTTTAAAACAGAAATCTGGAAAGTAAAAAAAATATTCATTTGCTATAATTAAGCACTAGGACAGCGTAGTGGTGTACTTTAGTAGGCCTCTTCAATAATGAGGAAATGGATAAGCATCCATTTTAAATTTAAATGTAATTATTGAAAACCGCAGATTCTACCAACCCTGTCAGATACTAAATCTCGGTTGAATCAATCCGTGCAAAAGCCAGTTTCTTCCAAGTAACTCATTGTGTACGCGGCTTTAGATAAAATCTTTGAGATCAATCTGACGCATAAAAGTTTTGATGTACACAAGACCGCATACAACAGAATCAAAGGATACGATGTACATACGGTAAAAAAATATTTTATGCTGAAAACCGTGTGAACTTCGTTTTAAACTGGTCCGAGATTATTGTGGGAAATACCACACGCTCGATTAACTGCGAGTTTCTTAACTTCTATTTATCGTTTACTGCCAATAAAAGGACCAACTTAGTTGCTCTAAATTTCAATAAACAAATGTACAATGCCTATGCACATTTCTACCTATAAAATTAATAATGATCGCCGTTTTTCTACTACCCAAAGATTGCCGGGCAAAAAATACTATGAATTAACAATAAGTCCGCAGTAAGCTAAGTCCTAAAAGTATAATTCAGCTTAAAACTGACGATCACAATCGTGGGCGCAAACATGGGTACATGTCAAAAGGAGCAGAAAAACCTATATGTAACAGAATTTCCTCCCCTGTTATTCGGAACACACACATTTGTGAAGTTCCCTGTAAATTATTTAGCAGTGGTAAAGCCATGTCAAAGAACTACCGACGGCAAACTTCGAAATCCGGTTAGCCACTGCCTCCTCCATAAATCTGCAATGGTTCGCAGTTTGCTTAGAAGAGAAAACCGTACCCTCCCCCTATTTTGCCAGTTTCCACACATTACTTTGCAGAAAGATCCCTATTTGTCATGTACTATTTCTTCATAGCTTAACATCTTCCCACTACCAAATCTTTCCTTTAGATATTACACAAGTGTAACAAATAAAAAAAAGGGCAACGTGAACAACAAAATACTTTATGCGTGTTACCTGCTGGGTACGTTATAGATATGCGTTTCGCAAATTGAATAGGATCAAAGGGAATATATTCACAAGAGTATGTCAACCGGTTAACACGGGTATGAAAGCCGGGTATGTGAGGAATGGAGGCGCCGTCCCGGATACCAGGTGATGCTTGTCACGTTGACAGCCGGATATACGTAAATATTATGTTTTTTTTTACTACGCTTTAATGATATCGCTGAAACGAGTACAGCTGATGTTTTATGTAAATAATCGGTAGACGAGTAGATAAGGCATCTGATGGTAACTGATAACCATTGCTCATGGAGACACCAAGGTATTAACAACCATAAAAGAGAGAAGAAAGAAAAGAGATGTTTTCTCCAATTGTCTTTCGGAACCAAAGCTAGCTAGACAGCGATTGGCGAAAGATAAATACTAGCAACAATTAATTAATTAGTTAGTAGTTAATTATGTAGGTAATTAATTAACTCAAGATAAAATTCATTAATAAATCGTTGCGTTTGCTTTTAAGAACAAGCTATCACCAGGCCAGACAAAGTTTCCTTAGTAGTTGTAGAATCTATCAACTCCAGAGACGTCCCCAAGAAGTCCATAGAATCTGCCGCTATTTCTTTATTTGTTTTTCAGAAGAGTAACTGTACCAGGTTTGTGTAAATTTCTGTCCTTAGAATAGGCAAATATTATGTTCCTTGTAGCCTATAACTATACATTTTGTCAAATAAATAAAATCTTTTGTGAGATGCGTGTAATTACATAAAATGTGATTAATGACTTCATAGAAGGAAATAACAGTATCTAATAGCTTACTAACTATTCAGGGCTTAGGGTTTCAAAATTTATTCACATGAATTACAAGTTTTGCTAACTCTAACAATTTAACCAATTATTGTGGCTCCTATAGGATTCCGAGTACTTAATTGAGCAAGATCTTTGGAACAATTTGTTTAATGGAGCCTGAAAGGTAATGAGAACTTGAGAAGTCAGAGAATTGGCTTTACCTGACATCTTGACATGGCGCCCCAACAATTTTGTGAGTTGATTTTGTTTCAATGAATATTCTGAATTAAAATCTTATTACAACTAATGGCTATAACTGGAAGACCAAACGTAGGTGAAACACAGTGTTTGGCAACTTGAATTAATCTCAAAAGTTTTATGCCTGCTAAATATGGAAGTATAATTATACAAAAAAAACTATGTTCTCCTTCATTTTCATTTTTTAAAGTTGTATTAAATAGTACTCACGTGTAATTTTGTTGATGATCCATAAGTAAATGAAATTAAAGGAATAAAAACTAAATTTTCAGTAAAAGTTAACAGTTTTTAAATTTAAGATTTTTGCCCTGTAGCTTGTGCCATCAATTTATTTATTCATGGACAAATATTATTTGTACGCGTATATTCAAGAGAATTATCACAAGAAAGTGACATCGTCCTTTTGTTGACTCAAGGCAAGAAATGTAAGTATTCCCACAATCAAACGCCGACCACCTCGATCGTATTGTCAGCCCATGTCACATTGTTAGATTGCGTAATCCATTCCATTGTGCTCTTACACCCAAGTTCAGGCGGAAGCATTAAAATTCTTTCACCGTTCGAACAAAAGAACAACTTTTGAGAATTGGTCCGATGTTTCGCGCATGAGAATTTAACACAATAGCGCATCGGCGTCTCAGCAGTTCGAGACAGTTAAGTGCAGTGCATTGATGTTCTATTATTCTACGTACGTCTTGAGAGTAATAGTTGGTATGCAAGAGCTACCTGGTTGATTGGAAATCAGTACACCGAAGAGTTTACAGCTTATCATAACTTGAATGAATAGTAGGTACCTATATCACTACATAGTATAAAACAAAGTCGCTATTTTTGTCCGTCTGTTTGTTTGTTTGTCTGTTTGTCTGTTTGTCTGTTTGTCTGTATGCTTAAATCTTTAAAATTACGCAACGGATTTTGATGCGGTTTTTTGTAATAGGTAGAGTGATTCAAGAGGAAGGTTTTTATGTATAATACATGCGTATATTCCCACGAGAACGGGATCCACGCGGGTGAAACCGCGGGCGGGCCGCTAGTCAATAATATACGTCAACACAGTTCAAACCTCGGAATAGAGTTACCTGTGAAGCGCGTGGCATAGACAACAAAAATAAACAATCACTAACCCTCTTTGATTTACATGTCAATGCTAACACCTATGACCACAAGGACAAGAACATTTATCTGTAAACAAATATCTAACCGAGCCGGGAATCAAACGCAGGACGCGTCACAAGCAGGGTCACTACCAACTAGGCAACGAGGTCGTCTAAATAAGCAAAGACAAAACTAATCACTTCCTTGTTCTCCATTTGTCTTGTGCCCAAGGCCTCCTCGTTTCTTAAAACAGTGTCCAGTTATATATTACAGTCGTGTTGAGTAGTAGCTAACAATGTTGATAGGTAATATCGGGATCAAACTATGTTTCATACAAGTTTCAAAACTGCGAATATTTCTACAACGTTATTGTCAGCCTTAGCTTTCAAAGGATGTGAAACTAGAAGTTCTAAGCTGGGTTGATAGGGTTGCAAACAACTTTGATATGAAATAACATGGTTACGTATTACGTGCATATCGAAGTTCAATAAAGCTTTTCAATCTGGTTATAGTTTATTAGATCCCTCGCACATTTAAAACACGATCGGATATTCGAAATTTTGTGAAGGGGATAATTATAATTGAATCGTTATATACTCTGTCCTCAGATTCAGTCATAAAGTACGGAGTGACGACCCGAACGTCGCAATGGTTAACACACCGGATCTCTGTTTCAACTTTCAAGGGTCCTGGGTTCGATTACTAGCAATGTGGAAATTTGAATGATGAGTTTAAACCAGACTTGATATATTTATTCTTGTCATATGTGCTATCCATGGCACGACACAGGGAATCCTAGTGTGGGGCTATGAGTGTGGATGTGGAGCCTAGTTATTGCATCATTTTTTCAATCTCTAACACGTCAATTTCATTCACTAACTCAATAGCATATACAAGAGTATAATAGTAGATTGTATGACAAGGGTGCAAAGTAATATTTTTTCGGCGAGGGCGTTTTTTGAATCCAGAGCGAAGTGAGGGATTCTAGAGTAGAATCCCGAGCGTAGCGAGGGATTCTTTAGTAGAATCCCGAACGTAGCGAGGGATTCAAAGTACGTCGCCCGAGCCAAAAATATACTTGCACCCGAGTGATACACTCTACTTTTCATCACCCACTATGAGAAAATAATATATATATGACGTGTCAGAAGGTCGAGCTGGTTGTTCTTTAGCATGATTTCGTACTATTTTACTCTGTGTAATGTGTAATTTCCTTCAAAGTAGGTACTCTTGTCAAACTATGAAATGTGGGCTTCTTTCGTCAGGACGTCAACTCAGGATATCAAATGAAACACAGGATTGAGCCTCACACCATCACATAACCAACTGCTTTATTCAATGATCTCTTGGCTCAATATGAATACTCGGTTTGGGTTTGTTTTCGTATTGACTGTATTTACTTTGCGATATTACGATATTGGTTTTATCGATCGAATCCACTCGCACTCGCGGTCACACGTTATTAATCCACAACTTTCGAGATTCACGGTATTACAATTAAGAAGGAATCTTTACATTAACAAGATACCGGCGCGATATCAATCTTCCATTATTTCTCTTATGACAGCTCCACCGCGCGCCACAGTGTATCGATTCCGCGCATACCACAGACTAAATAGCATCAAACAGTTTACTATCTCCGACACGGCCATCGCTGACATGTCACCCGTCCCTGGGTGATGCTCCATTCCGTTATCATCGCCATCACAATTGCTCGATCCGCAATTTTCAATTACTTCAAACCAGAACAAAACTCAAAATCTTTAACATCAAAAATGACTACTGCTGTTACTGCTGCGAGTGGATTTCAAAAACTTTGTGTTGCATTTTTTAACCCTAACTACCGTTTTTACCACTGCTTCCTAAGTGTCTTCGCTATGGAGAAGAAGCAAGCGGAACAAACTCCATAACATAACACTTGTTTAGAACAAAATTACCAATGCATTATTTGCGCGATTTGTTTTAACTTTTACTCGGTACGTCGTCACCGTATAACTCTAATCGGTACGTCACCGCTATAAAACCGTATTCGTTTCGGCATCTTCCCGTGATCCATCCTCAAGCACGCTCTACCAGCGGCAACACGTAAGATTACCTGTAACAACCAAATACACACGCGAGTATCTCTTCACGCTCGGCCCTTCCTGACCTACCATAAAGTCATTCTCAAAAATCTTAAATTTCGTCTTTATCTAACTTCATCAATGTCAATTTCCAAAAACACTAATCGCATTCCTAAAAATCTCGTCTCTGTCCGACTTGGTTCGTAGTTAGTTTCCAACCCTGTCAACATGTCCATCTCATGTGACTAACCAGTATTCCAAAACAATGAGATATCGTCAAACCAGCATTTACACCACTTTACAGCTTTAATCCAACCAGTATTACACAAATTGTCAGTTCACCCATGAACTCAAATGGCTGAAGGTCATTAACCCAACATCATCATCAGATAACTTTTCAAGTCTCAAACGTCATCACTTTGCTTGGTACACTCTGTTATTAACGCCTATGTCGAGCGTGGACGTCAAACCTGTGCCTATGTCGAGCACGGACGTCAAAAATGTGCCTATGTCGAGCACGGACGTCAAACCTGTGCCTATGTCGAGCACGGACGTCAAACCTGTGCCTATGTCGAGCACGGACGTCAAACCTGTGCCTATGTCGAGCACGGACGTCAAACCTGTGCCTATGTCGAGCACGTGTCTCCAACGCCTAAATCGAGCGTGGACATCAGAACCTGTGCCTATGTCGAGCACGTGTCTCCAACGCCTAAATCGAGCGTGGACATCAGAACCTGTGCCTATGTCGAGCACGTGTCTCCAACGCCTAAATCGAGCGTGGACATCAGAATCCTGTGCCTATGTCGAGCACATACCTTCAACGCCTAAATCGAGCGTATACACCACAAGCTGTGCCTATGTCGAGCACATCGCTTCAACGCCTAAATCGAGCGTATACACCACAAGCTGTGCCTATGTCGAGCACATCGCTTCAACGCCTAAATCGAGCGTATACACCACAAGCTGTGCCTATGTCAAGCACATCGCTTCAACGCCTAAATCGAGCGTACACACTACAAGCTGTGCCTATGTCGAGCACATCGCTTCAACGCCTAAATCGAGCGTATACACTACAAGCTGTGCCTATGTCGAGCACATCGCTTCAACGCCTAAATCGAGCGTACACACTACAAGCTGTGCCTATGTCGAGCACAACGCTTCAACGCCTAAATCGAGCGTACACACTACAAGCTGTGCCTATGTCGAGCACAACACCAAGCATCGTGTTGACCAAAACTAGGTCAGATGGGCCTAAACTTCCTCATTACTGATTGTCACTTCAAATTTATCAACTTGACCTTCAGGCACTTTCATCGCAATGTCATGGTTATCAAAAACCACCATTAAACCGTACCAGGTTATGAACAATGATAATGTCAAACAAACATACTGGTTAAACAATATCTCCCATATCAAATTAACTATTGGACTTTCTCATGACTTAACCTCATAGCTTTTACTTTTCAGTAACTCAAAACATAACAGCTTGTACTCAAAATAAATTAACTGGTCACTTTATTTATATTCCCCAAAAACAAATTTACGTTCCTTACAAAATTTAGTTTTTATCAAGTTAATCAGTTTTTCTCAAAGCAATTGAATTTTTCTCAAAGAGTTGCCATTTCTCAAACAAGTTGACTTATCGAACGGTACTCAAGTACAATCATGTACTTCTCCCAAAATAACAACCCGTATACATAGCTCTCATGCAAAACCGTTCATTGGCACCCACCAACAACAGTGCTCATATAAGGGCTATGCATTTTTCAAAGTAACAAAACCGTTCCAATACAATTTCAAAAGTTCCGTTCGACAAGTTGACTGAAATTTAATAAAACTCTAAAAAAATAAAGAAGTCTTATTAGTTGACTACCATGTCACTATAATGCTGTCTATACTGTCAACTGACATCAATTATCCAGTGCATAAAAGTAAACCAGTCATTAAAGCCATTAATCAAGAATTCAAAAGTGAATACTTAATACGGAGTCAATTTCTACTGAGGACTTATTACATGAAGTTTCTCTGAAATCTATTTCAATTAGTCATTATCAAGGAGTCCAAATAACTGCCTAGCCCATATCATGACTACTGCAATCCATTTTTTGCAAATTGTATTAACTAAGAAATTTATTCTGTGGCCGTCTCACTGTAACTTAAATCTGCAAAATATATCATGAAATACCTCATGAGATAATACCACAGGTAGTTAAATGTTACATACCTAGTAACTTATTACTTTAAAAACTACTTTGATGATAATCAAAACAAATAATAACTTTCTCATTTTCATACATGAAACTGAATATTAAACTTCAAAACTCAATATTGGTAATTTTAGTATCATTCTGTCACAATTCTCATTCCATTATTCGCTAATTATAAGTGATAATTAATCATAACACTCAAACAACTCAAAAACTAATTGGGACCACTATAATCAATAAACAAAGTAAACAGATTATCTCATTATTAAATTAAGGGAAATTCACTTCTTTGTTTAATAACACAAAAATTCTGTTATGTTCCATTAATGGGTCTTTTACCTTAAAAACCATTAGATAACTCTAGTAATAACTAATGAAGTGTTTTTTAGTTGTAATTCTATCATGTGTCATTAACAAACTTTTAAAAACTAATTCAATTAATTTGTTGTCCCGGAGACTTTAATTATTGAGATATTCTTTTTGTTAAATATTCTGTCATAACCAGTCTTCTGGCAACAAACTATTATCAATAACCAAAGGTCACTCATGACCTTAAAATGACTATTTAAGAAAACAACAACAATACAGATCACCTGACATCCAGCGGCACCCTTCGGCAGCGAGCACCCTTGCAGGTCAGCAATGCAGGCCCATGATGAAGATCCTTTGGCCTCATATAGCATCCACACAACAACAATTGCATTAAGCAATATACAAAGACATTCCAATGGATTGGTTGATACTTCCACGTTCCACTTTGATACCTTCACAATAATATGACACAGACTTCTTGGATTGTCATGTATTCTCTCAAAACACACGTTCACCAGTATGGGTCGTTACTTATAATCGCTTTGAATGATTTCATATCGTTTATCATCGAAATATTTCTCGCCAATATTTCGTAAACTTAGGTTATGTTTCCATGCAAATTGTCATTCATGACTTATTAACATCTAAGTTCTTCAGGATTCATTATCTCACTTCTGATGACGAGTCAGAAGGTCGAGCTGGTTGTTCTTTAGCATGATTTCGTACTATTTTACTCTGTGTAATGTGTAATTTCCTTCAAAGTAGGTACTCTTGTCAAACTATGAAATGTGGGCTTCTTTCGTCAGGACGTCAACTCAGGATATCAAATGAAACACAGGATTGAGCCTCACACCATCACATAACCAACTGCTTTATTCAATGATCTCTTGGCTCAATATGAATACTCGGTTTGGGTTTGTTTTCGTATTGACTGTATTTACTTTGCGATATTACGATATTGGTTTTATCGATCGAATCCACTCGCACTCGCGGTCACACGTTATTAATCCACAACTTTCGAGATTCACGGTATTACAATTAAGAAGGAATCTTTACATTAACAAGATACCGGCGCGATATCAATCTTCCATTATTTCTCTTATGACAGCTCCACCGCGCGCCACAGTGTATCGATTCCGCGCATACCACAGACTAAATAGCATCAAACAGTTTACTATCTCCGACATATATATAATAGAAAATAATAGAAAATAATACGTAAAAATGCACGAAAACTTAATTTTAATTTGAAAACGAAATCTTAATTTGATTTCTTTTTTTATTATTCAGCTGGCGGGGCCCTCGCGTTGTACCAGACATTCTTTATTCAAACAATATTTGCGTTCGATTTCTTTAGCGCAAAATACTAAAATGTTCTAAATTCAATACATCAGTAAATTAAATGTTCATTAGATTATTGGAGCCATTTCTGAGATCAATGGGACCAAACGCACAGTAAAACACGAAAAAAGACCGCGACATACATTCCAAAAAAATACTCTAATTATCTTTTTTTTAATTTGGGGCAAAACCATCATCGTGTCATCATCATCATCATAGTGTCATGATTTTCTAATTAAATTTATTAATTTTAATAAAAAGTACACTTCTGATTTTGAATGAAATGAGGTATTGAGTTATGAGTAGATAACTGGCAGGTTAGCAAGAAAAGAAAAAAAAGATGACATTAGATAATGGCGGGAGATGAATGTAAATTATATAGCGATTGTAATGTTGACAAATAATAAATGTTTAATGTGATAAAAGTATAAACAGGTGATTTTCATTATACTAGGATATACATATAACCTATCGGTTAATTATATGATATGATAAGACTTTTTCTCATTTTGGGAGCACAATATTTGTTTCCCATTTAGAAATTCCATTTTTATTAGATCATGATTTCCAACAACGTTATGACTTATATGATATCAATAAATTAATTTCTATTTTAAGTGATAGTATAATAGTGATACGTCTGTAACTCTGTATCAAACAATGGTTCCGTAATTTCCTGTCAAATAATTCTAAGATCGTTTTAAACATGCTAATGACAAAATTCGTTGGAGTTAATCAATTGACTGAACGATTAGCAATTCAATGAGGGGTCAGAAGGGAACGGGCCCTAAATTTCATTACAGAAGAGCAACTTATGCATGTAAATTTATAATAAAGTACCGTTTACAATATTTTGGATTAAGTTACTTCAAATAACTCAAGTGTTTAATAAATTTTTGAGGTTTTATTGAAGTTTTACGTCCAAACATTCACATTGACTACAATAACTTAGTATTCTGGTAGCGGCGAAGGCGCAGAAAATGTCATTCATATCACATCTAACCTCAGCTTATTTCAATTAACGTTGAAGCCTTACTTGGTCCTTATCGACTAGGTAGTAAAATCGAAAATGTTTTGAGACTCCCTCGGTTGTGCAAGCTATGCCTTTGGAGCCTTTGGACGATGCATTTATGAATATGTATGGTATGCACGTTTTATACTGACCTTTGCACCGAACGTTGATTAAAGCCAACCTGAGAGACGAATATGATATCCGAAACTGCGTAAATTAGGAAGAAGGTGCATCATTTTTATGAGAACTTTTATTCCCATTTGCCTCCGGTGGCAATCGCCGCGGGGGCAACTGGGAATCAATCTTTAATATTTGGTTTCAAAACTTATTCATATTAGACATTAGATAGGTATAGGTACATACATTTTAACCGAACCAGTAAGGGTTAAAGTTTTTATATATTTTTAGTTTTCAGTATGTACGGATATTGCGGGAAATTTTACATCTCAAAAACTTTGCTTAATAACAATATTATGTTATTTGCCTACCTCTTACAAAAGTTATTGAAAGTAGGTATTTTTTTTTAATTCGTTGTTTTTAAGTAATGATCAATACTATAATGCATTTTTTATGAAATTAACCACGCCCACGATAACTGTGACGTCCTATTTCATTTCGTCCTAATTCAGTCGCTGATGCGTTGCTAGTTGCTACCCTTACCCACTTGGAATATTTCAGACACAGTTGACCACACTTGAAAATAATGATTCAAATAATGTACAGAGCTAATTCAAAGCAAGTTTACAAAGTTAATCTGTTACATGATTCAACGTGTAAGGTGTATGTCTTGTATTCAAGACATGTTGCAAGGTGCATACGGACAGACACCTGCGGGGCTACTTCAGCGTTTATGGGACACGTATAATAACGTATATAATAATACGTACAATTTAACCAAAACGATATCTTAACACTACCATGTTTCTATAGATAGGTATACATTTGCTTTTTAAGTATTAATAAATGCACTGTTCTTTTTTCTTTTTTAAAATTATTTGGAGAGTTATTACCTATTAAGTTAATAAAAACTCAGCAAACGTCACCTGGTAGTAAATGGTCAAAGGCACCCATAACGCAACATCAACGGCATTGCTGATGCGTTGCAGGCCAAGAATTAGATCGGCTTTAACAAACACGTAGAAAAAAATTTATGACATGGATTAACATACGGATACGGATGTCTGGCAGGTGATAACAATACTTTTACATAAATAATAAACTCATTCATAAACTATTTACTATGTTCTTACATTATTAACATCGAAGTTGATAATAAAATTTCTATTTTCTGTAATCGACAAAGAACTATGGTTCTGTTGGGAACTTGAGGCAGTTCTTCTTCCCTCTTGTTTGCCGGCAACGCTGATGGACAGAGTCTTGTCTCTTCCCATTTTACCTTATTATCTTGCCAGCTCGTTCATCGATTGGCTTAAATCCTTTGATGTCCCACTAATAAGCATGGGTTTTCTCATACCCAAGGAGCCCTAGACTAGAGCTTAGGTATTTAATACCATACCGCTCCAGTTAAGAATTGGAAGTGTTTTCGGATTTCCATATAAAGCTCTGCTATAATACATTTAAGAGTGTCCTCTAGTAACACCCTAACAAAAAATAAAAATTCATTCATAAATATTAATGTGATGTCCTGTTTAGGGAATACTTGGTGCCCAAACGTACTTGTCACGATTTTCTTGTAACGAGGTTCACGCAAACCTTTTGGACGTGACGATGTAATGTAATACAAATTTGTTTCGTGCGTAATATAAATTATAACATACTAATAGGAAACCGTATTTTGAATATTAACACGACGTAACTCGTGCAGTTGAAAAAATGGGATAAATCAATAAAAACGCTTCGGGAAAATAGTCACTTAGTAGCCACAATCGGAAATAGGAGTGAATCTTTAAACTTACTTGAACTTTTTTCACTTAGGTATAGAATTAAAACAAAGATCTAAAAATCATTGTTCTATATCGGTTTTAAAAACTCCTAGTAATAGTTTTGCTCTCATATCTTCAGTGTACAAAAATCTATCACCTACAGAATGAATAGATGTTATCTATGTCCCATTGAAATCCTGACAAATGGTTTAAAATCATCTCATACCCTTGAAACCTTGACGTCTATGGGGCTCCTCAATAAACCAAGGATTGCGAATTGTTTAGCATAATTTAACTTAATAAATGTTACGGCTTTATTCAGGAGTATCGAAGTAGTACGTGAATCGAATATTTGGAAACATAATGTCCTTAAACAATACATCAGTGAAACGAGATAAAGTTTAGCTTTGCTCTTGAAATTCATCAAAGTTTAGTATCATATGATTTTCCTATTGCATACGAAAGAGCGCTGGTCGTTCTATAAGTAGATACAATCACAGTTTTTTTAAACAATTTTTAAGCTATTGCATAGCTTCTATCGCGGGCCTTGGGCGCGGGGACCGAATGCAAAAATTTCGTAACGAAAAAAACCTTACACCCCCATCACCCACACACAGACATAGTTACTACATATGTCTGTGGACCCACACATCGATAAATACCAGAACTTTTAACCGAGTTAACTAACTTTTACTTTATAACGGCTAAACCGATTTGGCTAATTTTAGTCTTGAAATATTCGCGGAAGTTCAGGGAAGGTTGCAGCGATGAGAAAATATGGAAAAATTGCGAGGAAAATACTAAAAATGAAAATTTTAATTTCCCATACAAATCTTACCTGTCAAACATTTGATTTTCGCCCCGTCTGTTCGGTGTTTTAAGAATAATTACATGTAGATCTGGATTAAATAAGGCGTTGGAATCGACAACGTGTATTCATAATAGTCGAATTATCGCGTATTTAGATTTAAAACATGCAAAATAACATAGACATGACATAAAATAATGAAACTATAATGACTTGAGGGTGATAGAGACAGTGCCATACAGGCAAGGCAAACTGTAAGGCACTGTCTCTGTCACCCACACGTCATTCACGCGCCAAAAGATCGTTGTAGGACTTAAATGTCAAATGTCAATTTTCTTTTTAAAAAGAATTATTTCAACTGAAATAGTTCTTATGCTTTTGTTCAGAATATTTAAATCCTCTTTGCACAAATTAATGCATTATCCGTTTCTAATAAAGATTAAAATGTCTTGCACCTATAATGTGACGTTATGATACAGTACGTATTCTTAACAATTAGGCTTACGTCATTATTATGCGTCTCTTTCAGTGATATTGCCTATGAACTTTGATGTAACTTTTGTTATCTAGGCAACTAAATGAAAACTGGTACACCACTTTCTTGGCCCACTGTAAAACAGTGAATATCTGTACTCGTATAATTTGTGTACAAAGTGTTTTAAATATGAATAAACAAAGTGCATTTATTAATGAAGCAAGTCACGAAAAAATAGTTAAAGAAAATGAGTTAGTACTCCATATACATTCATTTTATTATTATTATCACAAATGCAGTATTATTTTTTGTTTTGTTAATTTATATAATTATAATGCTATGCAATAGCTTTACCGCGGCAGTCTCCGAGTGCCACACGTCTTTTTTTTCATAAATTAAAAAGTTTACAAAGGAGTAGACGAGCCAACTGGCAGTAAATGGTCGCCGTCACACGGACATCAGTAGGTAATACAGAGGGTATTATTGACATATCCACCGAGAAAGAAGGAAGAGGATATAAAGAATATTTAATTAATATTTTTAAGTTTTTTTTAAATATGTAAGAAACTATTTCTACTATTGATGGTAACAACGTAATACTTAGTTGAAATAAACACTGATTTAGTAAATGTGTTATAGACATGCTTATTCAACAGTAGCAGCCAAGTCACAATTTTACAACAGTTTAGATTTCGTGGGAACATATCACACAGGAAGATCTGATTAGATCTATTTACCAAGGAAGCCTCACCTTAAAAAATCTATTAACAATTCTTTGGGCGAGTCATCTATATTATGTGTGTTATACTAACACCGAGTTCATTTAAAATGCCGGCTTCCTTCGGGAATGTTAAGTGGCCGACCGAAAACTACGTGATCCGAGTAATGAAGTAACCAATATGTCCAAAGCATCTGTCAAGTTGGACTTAGCATAAGTTCAATGTATGCGTTGTAACGTTGTAACTTGAATACGAGAATAGAATGACGGTAGGTACACATTGGTCTTTCGAGCACTTTCAGTGGTCATTACATTTTAAGTTCAATTGTGCATATGTTTTTCTTCAACACAAATATTGTGTTAAGTTACAACTTTGATGCCCTGCAGTTTTAGTATACCAGGCAGGATATTGTGTTTGATTAGTTAGAATATAAATAAAATTTAAGAAAAAATAAGTCTAACATAAAACATAAGTTATTAAGGAAAAAACCAATAGCACCGCCAATAGAAGCATTTTCCAAGCCAAAGTATAACATCTCGATACAAATTTTCATTGTACCATTAGTCATCATCACAGGCCAAAAAAGTCACATGGCTGCAGCTGCTCGGAAAGTCTCCCTTCACAATGAAGGAATAGTGCGTCAGATTAGCTAAATGAGGGTCGCCGTTTTTGTGCTCACCAGCTGGCGCCACCGTCGAGGTGAGGTCTTGCTGTCAAAGCCCGCCCATACATAAACAGTGACAAATGAAATTCAGACCATTCAGACAAGCGAAAAGTGACAGACAGACCTCCCTTCTCACTAGCGCCTCTAGCGGAAAATTCACACGCGGTTACCCTCATTGTAATGAGGGTCGCCGTTTTTGTACTCACCAGTTGGCGTCACCGGCGAGTGAGGTCCTGCTGTCAAAGCCCACCCATACATAAACAGTGACAAGTGATATTCAGACAAGTGAGAAGCGACAGTGCCACAAACTTATCTGACCCGGTGGCCAAAATTGGAACTAATGCAAATGTTATACTGTTGTCAGACAAAGACAAAGACAGTAGCGCCCTTCTTACCGGGTCAGATAAGTTTGTGGCACTGACAGCCAGACCTCACTCTACACCAGCGCTTCTAGCGGCGAATTCACACGCCTTTACCCTCATTGGCATACTTCATTTGACACCTGTCAAATTTGTTGTACAAAGTTTTCCTTAACGTGCAGCTGCTAGCAATGGATTTCCTCATTCAATTACTTCATGACGGATGTCTACATCTATTTAATAAGTAAGTATAATATATGATCATTGAAATCTACAACCCAAACAGATCCAATAATAATTAGGGAAGGTATTGGATCTGTTTGGGTTTGGGTTGGATTCTAATTATTAGAATATAATCTATTATATCAATGGCTCCTGTAAATTCTTCAGGCCGACACTCCGTTTCATATCTTTTTCCTTGTCATTAGCATAAAATTGTTTTAAAAAAACGCACGGTGTTTCTTTTGCATTTAATGTCTTTAAAGATCTTTTGTGGAGAGAACAACGGTACTATGTCTACAATTGTCAATTTGGGAATAAATCATTTTGAATCATTTTTTTTATGAAAGTAGGTACCGGCAGAATAAATCAGGTCACGTTATTTTAGATCTCTTGTCCATTTTTTTGATGAACATTTAAAACATACCAGTCATAATATCAAAGGTTTATAATAAAATAAAGATTATGTACCTACTTATGCACATGTAATAATACATGCATACCTACAATGACCTACCTACATACCTACTACACACATTTGACATACTAGAATATTCTCCCAAAAGTTACGATAACATGTAGTTATGGACTTTATAATATATAATATATTCAAAACTCAACATGAATACCATTTAGTATTCACAATACACCAACGTGTGTAAAGTTTGGAACGAACAACTAACTATTCATGTACAAAAGACGCATTTGCATAAAACATTACTACAAGCAAGTTAGTATTAGTATTTCGTACGTAACTATCTTCAATGATTTAGTAGTTTCAGTACCTACCTATTACTTGGTTTGTTGTGGGTTATACATATCTGCTTACTACTGACAATTTTTTTGCGATTCCTCTTGTGGGTGTCAGAAAGTGACTAAATTATTCATTTTCATAAACTTTTACATTGTTCATGTCTACAAAGCCAGGTCAAAAGGCATTGCATTTGATTTTCAACCGAACTATTTTGCAACCGACTTTCGTGAAAAACATTACGGATTATTCAATTAAAAATGAAACCAAATTTTAAACAGAACATCGTGGCTAAATCATTTTTATCATTCATGAATGAGAAAGGACCGTTAAATTAAAATCACGTTAAACCATTGTTAAAACCGAATTAATCCCCGGTCGACCTCGTGATGCAGCCTGCTGTCAGAATTGTAGAAATAGCGCCAGAACCTTTTGTTATGGCGCCTCTACACGATAGCCAACATGTTGGCCAATGTTATGGCAAAGATGTTTGCCAAGAGATTGTGATGGCGTCCACACGTTGGAACGTGGATCAGTCTGCGTCGGTTCGGGCCAATGTGCGGACGATATTAATATTTTCTTAAAATGAATATTGAGGTTCTAACGGCTGCTGCGGTTTATTTATTCTTAGCATACCGCTACTACACAAATGCGTATAAGAATTATTATACACATTTATTTCATTATACACATTATTATACATATCATACACACTATATTACTCATAGTTGCCATATCGTAGACATAATTTAGATATCGACGTGTAAATAAAGTGCGTGCGCTCAGCGTGGGTGCTCGTCGCTAACTGAACCCGTGGCCAACGTGTGGACGCTGCGCCCATAACTATGCCACAATCACGCCACAACCCTTTGATCTGCGTTGAAAAACCGACAACTCACGGATCTTGCGCCAATTTGTGGGCCAACGGTCCAATACCTACCAAAGTAACCACAAACCCCCGCTCTACACGATGGCCATTACGTATTGGCCATAACATTCGCCAACATGTTGGCTAACGTGTAGAGGCGCCATTAGAGATCACTGACGCTGTGCAATACAATACAAGTTTATTGGTCCAAATATAAAAATAAATAACTTGAATAAAAAACATCGCCAAGTAATAAAATAAGATCATCATTTAAATTCAGCTTGCTAGGAATAACACAAAAACTACTCGTCAGATGTCACTCAATGGAACGCTATAGAGCCCTCTAGACAGACGGACCGCATTTCAACTGCAATCCAACGGCAAATTGCAGTTCAGGTGCAGTTTGAATGCAGTTGACACGACTGCAATAGTACATGCAAACCAAACGCGCAGTCCGATTGCAGTTCAATTGCAGTTTGGTTTGGTTTGGTTGCGCGTTTGGTTTGCAGTTCTATTGCAGTCGTGTCAACTGCATTCAAACTGCACCTGAACTGCAATTTGCGGTTGGATTGCAGTTGAAATGCGGTCCGTCTGTTTAAAGCCTAAATCCTATCACCAGGTTGCCAAATAAAAAAAAAAACATAAATATCGTGAACCCAGTACAAAGTTTTAGGTTCTACTGTAAACCAACCTCGATCCAAAATGTTACTGCGCCTTGATTTCAATTAAAATGTAATTAGTTAAAGGGGATAAACCGTTACTAACCCAAGTATCCATTAGACAGATAAAATAATAGGTATATACTTAATTAATATAATATTCCGAATAGTGTCGGAGTAATTAGCGATCTTGACCGTGAGATTCAGCAAACAATAGATTTACCTACCTCTATCCAAAGTTCAAATGCTAAGAATAAATAACAAATTATTTCTAAAATGAAAAACCAGATTTCCTAATAACGAGCATAATTCTTTGTTTCATTTCCTTTTTAAGATCAATTTAATGTAAAAAATTATGATAATATCTAGATCGCAATTATGATATTCATATTCACTACCGAGAGAACCTTTCATATTTGAGAATTTTTAGTATCTTCTCAAAATACATGTATTTAAATTATAATAATTACATTTTCTAATTCCTAAATAATTAAACACTTTACGTTAAGTCCATTCCAGGAAATCCGGGTACATGCACATAAATATACGATCATATTATGAAATATCTTTCTAATTGATTGAAAGAGTCCAAAAACTTACCCGACGGTTATCTTGAAACCAATAGGTAATTATTTGAATAAGGTTATGATGCAATTCAAAAACAATGTCAGAAAAGCGCTCCAGGCGCACCTTTTCTGTACCTAACCATGAATCACGTTAGAATTTGTAGCCTCAGGGTGTTGAAGGTATGCTCAAAAATGTTAATGGTCAATCATAACATAATCCCCGCCTTGTAATAACTATTACAGATTGGTTTTACTTCCTGTGGATAATATTTCCAAATTGAATATGCAGGCCACGGTCTGAGATTGTTATAAATTTTATAGTTAGTGGAATCCTATGATAGGTACCTACATTATAAAAAGTTATTACACATTGACACAGTTATTTTATGAACATACATTCCTTACAAAATATACCTACGTCATAACATAACATACAAAAGAGGCACATAAAGCGGTGTACTCGTAATATACGTCTCGTTTTAAGTTTAACAGTGTTTCGGTTAAAAAGCTGTGAATTCCGTTACACTTATTAAGTTTAATTAGTTTAGTTAATATCGAATCATTTTGCAAAATAAATGACCTAAGAGAAACCAGCTGCACCGTTCATTTCTTTCAAGCTTCCTCCACACCACAGTACCCTGTTTACATCAGTCGTGTTTTATTCAAAATACAATCTGTTTCACTACCTAAACATCTTCTAATTTACTAACGGTACTTAAGTATTAGAATTAAAATTATCGCCAACAATCATCACAATGACACCACTTTACTGAACAAAGAGGATTCATGAAACTCCGGCGTAAATAACGGCGGAGAAGCTTTTGCCACTTCGATCGAGGGAAAGATAAAATAAATGTTAGATGAAACGACTCAATGACACTGGAAATGGTGCTGATAAAAATGGTAACGAAATAATAGGGATTTAAGGGAGATATTCTTTACATTAATTAATAAGCATGTTTACAGTGTTGTAAACAAATAATAGGTATTTATGCCTACTAAAGGATTTAGCTATAACAATGTAACTAGTGCAATTACTTTTAACAGTAAATAATATTTATTATAGAAGTGTATAAGTATAATAAAAATTTTAATGTATCTAGACGATCTAGTAGTACATTAACATTATGTCACACAACTATGCCTTTTACCCGCACTGTCATACTTTTTTTACTTAAATGGAATAAAAGAATCGGTACATACGTTATGTTTACAGATAATAAAAACCGTAGTATCTTTCTTTAATTTTTATTGTTACCCACAGTGACACTATGTAAAATTTCCTTAGTCCCTGTTTCCTTAAAGTTAAAACACAGTCATGTGGTTAAAGTATGACATAATTTACGATTGACTCCTTAGCTAACTGAATAAAAGAGAAACAAAGCACGCTAACATTGGCTTGAATCATTTTACGTGACCGTACTACGGGGTGTATATGAAGGATTTAAATTACTGCCGCACACACTTGGCTTCCGTGGGAAATTCCCGATCATGACATCATTTTGCACTTATTGAATACCAATATGTCTGTTTTGGGAGAACGATAATTGGGTATTTGAAACAGATTACTGAGATTTATAGGTGCGTTATATGTAGGTATAGGAAAGAAGAAACCAATCGAGTCTTTCGATATTTTTTTTTAAATAGGTACTTTTCGATAGTCAAACTGCGCTATCGCTTGTTAAAATCCCTACCGTGAATGGACTTGAAAGAACAAACTGCTGCAACACCCAAAACAGCTCCTTTTCCATTCACAGTTACAGATTGCACTCGTTACAGCTAGATTACAGAACTTATGTCCACGCAGATTGTTTAAAATATAATCAACAAGAAAATGCACAAATACTTAACAGCGAAGCTTTTTTAAAATCACAGAAACGAAATTCCGATTTCACAAACAATATTCAAACCATAAAGGAATTTAAGTCCAATTTCAAAGTAATTTTAAGTTGAAAAAAGAAATTTAAATCTCAATCCAATCAAGCGCTTTTACTACAAAATCGGTATAAAACATCTTGATATGAGATCAATGTACTTTTTACAAAGAATGTTCAATACAGCGGTCTGTAGCAAAGAATTATTTTCAACGTAATATACGTAAATTGAAGTAGAGCTTCTATCGGTCGTTTACCCAACGTCACAGGGATTTTTCTATTCAACTGTATTTCCAATATTCAGAGAAACTTCCAAACCCAAACGTAAGTAACAAAACAAGTCAGATTCTCCTTAAACGTTTGTCTACAAATTACAGATGATTTATATTATTGTTTTCTTGAGACTTTTCTTGAACAACTACCCGACAAAGAAGCGGATAGGCTACCTGGTGGTAAGTATTCACCGGCGCCCGTAGATATCAGCAACAGCAACATTATCACTGAAGTGATACCGAACAAGAAATAAGGAAGAGGAAAGAAAGAATTCTACCGGGTCTCAAGCAAGAGAGTGAAAACTACCAGAGCTTTAGCCTTACCACCAAGCAGGGGCCGTATTCTGTCACCTCTTACGACATCTTGGTATGTCGCAAGAGAAATGGGGTGAGTATTCCAAACCGCCCTAATATGATCAGATCAATCGAACATAATATTAACACGTTGACTTTTAAAAGGATAAACCATCTTATCAGGAAAATGTCAAATTAAGAGCCAGAAAGGTCCAAGAAAGTTTTACTTTAAACGTTTCAACGTGTCCCATTATAATTAGCCTGTAACAAACTAAATACTGTCCCCTTTTTACTTCCTTCGACAAAAAATACTTAAAGGCTCGCTGCCGTCAAAGTTATCTGGCAAGTCAATGAATCGTTAATCACCAACGTCTTGTAGGACGAAGTTGGCACAAAGGGGTCGAGACCTCGAGACATAAGTAGCGATAAAACGTTGCTCGACTCGAGAGGCTCAACATGAGTGTTAAATGGGTATCAGTTTAAAGAAACTTAAGTTGAGTTTCCCAAGCCAAAGGAGCTTAGTTTTGGCTTTGGTGCAGAAGAGCTTGCATACGTGATTAAGAACATAAGCCTGTTTAAGCAAACCATCGAACTTATATTAATAGCAATAATGATGACTAACTTTACAAAAAATAACAGACTTTAAAATCGCTATTCGGAGATAACTCAAAAAGTATCCGTCAAATGACGTTCAAAGTATATATGGGACCAGATGTGAAGTACTGCCTTTCAAATACAAAAAAAATATCAAAATCGGTTTACCCAGTTTAAAGTTATGAGTTAACATACAACAAAGGAAAATATACAGACGAATGGAGAACCTCCTCCTTTTTTGAAGTATTTTAAGAAGAGTGTCCATCCATGCGTATGAGCAAATATTTTGTGCGATTGGTGCACCCTGGTAAACTGCCGGATTTTTTTTTGCATCTATTTTATCCAAGTGGATAACTCTGCACTACTCGGCTCAAACCTAGTGGCACTCATGCATGGTGATTTCTTTTTTAAAATTCAAATGTCACGTTCACGCTTTTGTACCCTCACAAGACTTACCTTAATTCAACGCAATGGAAAGAAAACTTAATAGAAAAAACTAAACTCACTCCGCATACAACTCGTAAATTTAACTGGTAATTCCAGCAAAACAGGACCCCAAAACATTACACATAACTCCGCGAGTCCTATTAAACTACAGCGGGAACTTTAAACAATCCGTCGTCCCGCATAAATTCGACAGCAGAGCGAAGATAATATGCAAAACATCTTGCTTGCGGTTTGGGTATATGTTCGCTACAGATACGGATATAGAGAATATGGATTCCGCCGTTCATTGAATTCATAGACTCGATTAGTTTTATTATTGGTGTCGAAATTACAGAAAATATCCTATGTACTCATTTCTTTGTAACTAACTGCAGTCTACTTATTTATCATCGCATCCCATTGCTGTCCCACCAGGGCATGAGTCTCTTAGAAAGAGAAGTTTAAAATCGTAGTCCACCCCGCTGACCAAGTGCGGATTGGCAGTCTTTACACACCTTTGAGTTTTTGCATCCACTCTGGCACGAAGCTTTCCTCATGTTTCCTTCACCGTTTTAGGGTAGCGTAAGTCAGAAGTGCGCGCCCTAGAATTCGAACCCGGACTCGATGTCGACAAGTAAATAAGAAATACAAGATAAATATTCAGCCGGAACCCAACTTAGCTTATAGCTAAATGTCAAATTAGTGTATAACCTACATAAAAGCTAAAAAACTGCATGTATATAAACGTACCCACTGCACACCATGATAATTATCTAAGTACTCATGCTAGTACTCGCTGGTATTTGCGTATTTGTGCGGCAATACCTGCTTTAATATATTTGTGTCGTTATTTGTGCAAGTATGCGCTGGGAGTTGCTAACATAGATAACGCTGTCCTTTAAGCTGTTCGTTTATAGAAGACCTTTAGATTCGCGAGCACGACAATGCAAGTAATTGACTATAAAGGATACGATCAATGCAATGGAAGTTTAGTTAATGAATAACGAAATGTTAAGTAAGTTTACATCAAAACTGGGCCCGATTCTGCTAATTTATAAATCCTCAACGCATCACCATTCACATTTAGAATTGTTCCCTAGCACTGGTTATCTACAACGAAAGAAAAAGAAAATTAGTTACGAGGTATAGGTGTACACAAATATTTAAGCTAAAAAATTTCCTGCTGTGTCTTTGTCAATGCCCAAAAATAAGATCATATACATATAATATGATACATAGACTGAGAACGTAAAATCCATCATTCAAAGGAGACGGTCCAAAATTGTATGGAGTCTGGGCCTGGTTTTGTACCAGTGATAGAATAAAATAAAATAGAAAAATAAACCATTTTTGACTAATCAAATCCACGAACTCATCTTTATTTCAGTGCAAAAATTATTTATTAACTCCACGTGTCGCAATTATTCTACATAATGGCGGGCAGCTGACCAGAGGATTCATGATTTTTGACTTATGACGTTAGCTGTCAATATGCCTTCTCTATGCTTGAACAATGGCTTGAACTCAGAGTGAAGGACGCCATCTTGCAAGTGTTGCAAGTAGTACCTACCGAATAACTCGAAATTAATTTTATTTTAGCAAGTCATTTATTGCGATTTGTGAATTTATTATATTTTTAATGAACTTTCTGTATTTTTTGGTGTTTCGTGGTTTAGTGTACAAGATCACGCCCAAAATGGACCATCTCCTTTCCGCTTCCGAAATCCATCTCCGAACCTTTCGAAAGGGTGTTCAGCTTTGTAACCATTGTGCTTAATAAACAAAGTATTAAACATTTTACTCTCATACACACATGAACAACAAACAAATACAACACATTACACAAACATGTACAAATTAACCAAGCAACCAAGCAATTAGTTTCGTAGGTTCCAAATAGTAAGGCAACGTCGTCGGTGAATTTCAGCTTCAATAAATTCAGTCTAGTCACCCTACGTTAAACTTGATATCGATACATGTATGTCGAATTCCGTTAGGTATGCCACGTTTATTTGGTTTATATGTATAATAAACAAGTTATTTTGGATCTAGAACGTAGTATATTATAGAAGTCTCTTGCTATAGAAATGCAGAAATGTGGCTAAATATTTGTAAACTTCTGATATTGATTTCATTTATTTTATAGAGCGAAGGGCTTACGTAATAGCAGACGAGGCACCTGATGTTAAGTGGTCATCATCGCCTATGGATACTAGGAACACCAGAGGAGTCAAAAATGCAATACTCCTTGCAAGAGAACCCTTTATACACCTTTTTTGGAGAACCTCATGTCATAGAGATTCGGGGATACCTCAGAACTTGATTAAAAGTAGACTGATCGTTAACAGTAAGTAGCCATAGACCCTTAATTTGTAATGCGACAGACGTTTAATGAAGACGGTGACCAATTACCATCAAGTGTATTCATTTAAAAGTCTACAGCTCCTAGCAACTTGTGATATTAGAAGGTTCAGTATCGAGGAGCTTCAAATGGTTGAAGGTAAACGAACTTTAAGCACCTCGGAGAGCAATGAATTACTGTAGCAGGTGTGCTCACAAATATTTATCATCAGAGAAGGGCATAATTCATTTTTAATACGCACATAAATTAAAACAATTAAAGGCACGTGCCCTGAACCCAGTTCATTGGATTAAAGATGTCTGTGTTATGAACTAAACAAACAATGCTTCAGTTTCCTAATTAATAGGTACGTTAATTTTAATTCAATTAGTATTTTTATTTGAGTTATTATAGGTAACTGGTAACTAAGCGTAAACTCTGAATTAACTACAAAAGATACATAAGTTTTTGTAACACCACTATCGGCGTCGCGCTATGGTCTTTCATAATGAGAACTATAAATTGCAAGTGTCCTCACAATGTTTTCCTATGTCGAAACAAGTCGTAATTAAGTTCCGACTATGCAATTTTTTTAAAGTTCAAAGTGCGTGCATTTAGTCCCACGTTAAAACCACTTTGCTAATAACTCATAATAATTCTTAATATGTAATATTAAGGAAACATGTTTAATTTCAAGCGAAACGTAACTTTTCCACGGGATCCTTCATTTAATACTCGTGAGAACAAGATTGTTTAAGTTGCCTCAAGCCTCAAGTACCTACTGTTAGCAGTTAGCATAGAGACTGGCTTCTTAATTTTTTAAATAAATACTGTTATAACATGAGTCATTTCGCTGTGCGAATTTAAAACGACCGTGTGACTTCTGAATTTTACGACGTTTATGTGATGGCACGGTGTTCTTATGTCTTATTTAATTACCGGTGTCGAGGAAAGATAGAATACCTACGTCTCCTAAGGATATTATTAATAAATCGAATAAATAACGCTACACACTCATAGCCCCACTTTAGGATTCCATGTGCACTGGTAACCATGAACGAGGCCCAAGACAGGAACACATATACCCAGAGAGAACAGAAAATACACGTCAAATTGAATTCATTTGAATTATCATCGAATTTCATTGAGGCGATTCAAGCATGGTAGCCTTTATAAGCTAGGACAGGGACTAATAGTTATAGGTTATAGCTAATCCTATTATTTGTTGTTAGCAATAGTGTAGGTTGTAATTGATAGTAAGAGTTACTATTCTAATTATGCCACAGATGTTTGTTCCCCTTAAGGACTAAAAGATAAGTAAGCGCGTTTTACCATCAGGCTGCTTTGTTATTTACCATCAAGTGGGATCGTATTCAAAGACTAACTTGTCTCTAAAAAGTGTAACCACGTAACCAGATAAATACATCTTACCCTACTAGGGTTTGAGAGCAAACAAAACGTCAAACAATATTTTCTCGTATCACCGTACCGAAAATTTCGAGAGCTGCAATACTAACACAACTGCAATAGAAATGATACAAACATTGGAATCACGGAATATATCAGACAGAATGTAATAGAAGTGTTATCACGCTCGCTTATTGCCGCCAGAATCCGCTCAAAGTTAATCGTCCGGATTTTATTACGTTTTCCAATAAGTTGATTCGACGGTGTTTTGCACTTACCAGCCTCTTGAACAAAATCAAATGGATGAAACAAAAGATAAAGATGTTATTTAGTTGTGACCCTGCCTGTGAAGCGAAGGAACCCGGAATAGCTCCCGGACGGGGCAGGTAATATGACGAATTAAAGATTTAAAAAATAAAGTTTCATATCAAATTATTTATTACATAAATTATTTATTACATAAACAATTAAAAATCATTGCTTTAAAGACCCATTGCGTTACTAAATCAATATTTTTTTAATTATGAAAATCTTCCAGAAGTTACAGTGTTTTTCATCAATCATCCTACTAATATTACAAATGGGAAAGTTTGTAAGGATGTGTGTGAGTGTGTGTGTTTGTTGCTCTTTCACGCAAAAACTACTGAACGGATTTTCATGAAACTTTGCAGTAATATAGCTTAGACGTCGGAATCACATAATTTGTTAAAATTTATAGAGATTTTTGTAGGGACTGGTTCCCCGAAGCGAAGCGAGGGCGGGTTTACTGGTTTTTAATATAAAACTCTTTCTTTACCGAGTGACTGACTTACAGAAAATGCACAGTTCATACTACATAATACTAAACGCAAGAAGCTGAAACTTGGAAAGTACCTACCTTTGTTCATTGGGGCGTGTACCTATCTACTCCCTACACTGAGAGATTTTCAGAAATTCTCTTCCTACGGACGTAAAAAATGTTCATTTCATTAAATCTACATACATCGCGTTTAGATAAATGAGATGATCTAAGATTCTGTCACACGTCACAGCCAACGACACGTCACGGTCCGCTACCAGTACGTTAACAGTCATCCAAACCCACAAACTATTGTTTTCGGAATCCTACTTCGGTATGAACTACTGTCATTCTTATTGCGACGGCTTTATGGGTCATAATTATTCCGTGGTGAAGTCTACTGAAGGTCTTTATACAATTGCGTATTATACTTATTTGTCTACAGGTTAGTGACCTCTAGATTTCATATTTGTAGGGTACCTCACACAATAGCAACATATAATAAGTCAGTATTTTCGTTTCTTCTCCATTGTGACAAAACTTCTTCATGTCTTATTTACTTTCCGCAATTATTAAGTTCCTTTTAAATGTTGGTACAAAAATAAAAAAATAATTCGTTTCAGCAGTCTATTCAGAAGATGCAAACAACCGCCTATTATTATAACCGCCCGAAGATAACATTTCCTTGTAGAAATTTTGTGTTAGTTGGATATAATCTGAATACTATGGTTCAGTTTTGGCTAACAATAGGGAATATGCATGAGATTTTTTTATTGCTTCTAACGTTTATTTATATCAATATAGTACCGTAAAAATATATACACTTGATGAAAAAGTCAACACTTATTTTACATTAAATATTTAAAACTGCAATGACATAGTGATGATTTAAACGTCACCATCTTCCCGCGTCTACCTTTGACGTCATCTTTCTATGTAGTCTATGGCGGGTGTTTTCCACTTACATCCAAAAGGCTCCACAAACGCCCTTTTTGTGTCGAAAAATAAAAGTTTTGGGCGTTTTATTTGTGCTAAGCGGAACGCACCTTTCATAGACTCCATAGAAAGACGACGTCAATGTTCATGACGTTAATGAACGAAGACGTCACTTCCTTTTTAACAATTTTAAATTTCCCTCGTAAATTTAACACTTTTCATTAATTAATATTTTTGTTTTCTCAGTGTTTAAACCAAAAATAACGTTAAAGGTATCTTTATGTTAGCGATAACTACTATAAAAAAATTAATTCACTTAAATTTGAATAACATGCATATTCCCTATTCAGTGCAAATGTTTATATTTTTATTCTTGCTAGCAAAGAAAGTTAATGTGAGTAGTTTTTGGTGTTTGACGAGGAATTGTCAGGCAAGTGCAATGTTGTTGTTTTTTAAATAAACTACCGGAACAGATTATTTGGAACGTATTTATACTAGTGAATCCACCCTCGAGGTAGCCACATTCAGCCGTCATTATAAGCCGTGATTTTTGAAACTGACGTTACTTTCCTATTTATGAACCGATTAAAATACATAAAACACACTTAGTTATTATTCATATAAGTGCAAAACTGCACCCAAATGGGTTAAGCCGAATCTGAGACTAGCTCGAACAAAACCACAGAAAAATTCCAAAAATCATTGTTTTGAGCACAAAGCGATCGGTTACAGATTTACTACGTATGTAAAACCCGGATTTGCAATACACGTACCTACCAATCCGTCCTATACCAAAAAAATTGTAATCCTTATGCGAGGTCCCAAAAGTAACTTTAAAACAAGAGTGAGTGCTGTGATTCACCTAGTGTATCAAATGACCCTTTGTGGCAAAAAGCCGCCTTCCGAAGATTGAATTTCAAAACACGACCTTTGTCAAAAGTTCACTGCCGATTTTTTAACGCAGCTCACGTTTCTAATTCTCTATGCTTTTGAAATCAGATATGAGTTATTTTTTGAGGTTTCCGTCTACAAAACCACGGTGGTTCTTGTGATGTTGTGGTGAAGGTAAAGGTAAACAAGGGTTTGTCAAAACGCTCAATGTCTCTATTTTATAATCATAATTAATTATTAAGGTAATTAGTGGGAATAAATTTTACCTGTCACATAAATGTTTGCCCCGGTCGAACCGGGGACCCTAGCCTTGTAGGGTCACACATAAGGCAACGGTTCACCATAGTTATATTTGAAGTTTCATTTACTGTTTTGGAAAATTGCACGTTTTAGGTAAGGTGTTTTCATTATTTATCATCGTAAACATAAGTGTGTTCACACGAAGAGCTTTTAATAGCTAGAGGCCGGCTAGTTAGGGACATTTAAGCAACACACTGTGGTAAGTAGGTATAGCTGGTAGTGACAAATTTAGTTCAATTAACACGCCTTTTTTCTATTTTACCTTATCTATTACACCAGTCGTTAAACTAAATTACTAGTGGTTCCACCATTGGAACCATTGACAAGGAACATATCACATAAGCTACGAGTGATGAATTTTTTCCACACTGACATTTAGCTACTATCATTTTCCTGTAGGTACATCTATAAGTACATTTTTTCAAAACCATTTATAGTATTAAAACAAAACCAGAAAATCAGAGAGGCATTACGAATACGAACGAACAAATCGAAACATTTTTCTTGAAATTCTAATATGACACAATGCAAAATTCACGCTCGCACGATTCTAATTAACACAACGAATGCTTCCTTTGAAGTTTTCGCAAATTTATAATCGCCGAAAAGGCTATCGGCTTTCCTTTAGTAAAAAAACTTTGCATTGGACTGGCCCCAGACCACCCTGTGAAATTCGTAAGAAGAAAACAACAGGTGCGTTCGTTTTATTGGCGGTAAATCTCCACGGATCTGTCCGCCGGGTGTTAATTGGTAAATGCAGCCCACGACAACCAATCAGCCTTAACAAGACCTATTGTTTAATTGAACAGAACCCCTGAATATCAGTGTCACTGGCAACCACTGTCTTTTTTGAACACGAAATCGAAACATAAACAAACGAAGCAATGTATCGACTCCTATGATGCAATGGTTAACTACATATGTATTATGTACCTATTCGGTTCGCCGTTCCAAGGGCCCTGGGTGTGATTAACGTGACGGCAATTTGAATGGTAAGTTTAATTTTCTGTTCTCGGTCTAGCTGTGTGTGTTCTTATCTTGTGTGTTGTCCATGGCATCCGCGACACAGTACATAATGTAGCAGCAAAATAAATATGAAAATAATAACTTTGTTTATAAAATTTTAACTAATTATACCTATCGTGAATTAAACTTTTCCTTTTGAAGTTGTCAGTGTCAATTTGCAACGTCAAATCTTATAATATTTGATCACAAAGTAAGCGACAAATTAAATAACTCAGTAATTTTCCTAGAGAAATTTTAACCTTAAAAAGTTTATTTTAAAAGCTACTCTATGTTCAAAGTATAAAGATCATTAATACGGAATACAATTTTTAAAATTAACTTACCAATATTTGTGCATTGCCGTTTCTGTCGTCAACCCACGCCACGACGAGATCTGCTCCTCTCATACTTTTCACGGAATTAAATCCTAACCCAACGTACCCCTGTGTCCTCGCTTCTAACCTAAAAGTTATGCTCGAATCCGTGTTAACCCAACGAAGCACGATGTCCCCATTATCGTCTAATCGTTCCGAGTGCGCCCACGTCAAACTCGATTCATACGATTGCGAATTAAAGACTTCTCTTCTATTCCGACTTCTGTATTGTCCGACTATTCGACTCGTCTTCTCACTTTTTCGCTCCAACTGTAAAAGTCGCAACGCTTGCGAATTTTGTGTCGGATTTGACGGTAGCGAGTTGGTTATCTGCGTTGATCTTGGTAACTTCGCATCGCAAATAAAGCAGGCGCTTAATATTAAAATCGTTGATAAATGCATGTCTGATTCCTATTTCTGCGGTCTCATTACTTTTGGCACATCTGAAACAAACGAAAAAAGTATAAATTATAATGTCTATTAACAATCAACAATTCTAATTTGAGTCTGCTTTAACGAGCCACTTAGCAACAAAACTCGTCAGTGTCGGTAGCGACCTACAAAAAATGTGGAACAAAAAGTGTATGAATATTCTAGTTGACGGTTAATTTAGTCACAGAGGTAATTATAATGAAGAGGTTAGCGAGTTCAAAGTCATGGAAAATGATTCTGGTAAAAAATTTGCCAAAATTTTAAATAACAGTTTAGACTTTGTTGTTGCTAGCGCTTGAACTGAGAACAAAAAGTTAGCCAAAACTGGTGAAATAATGCCAACGATTATGTGAGGCAGTCACCATGACCGCAACCGCGACAGAATGTGGCGAATTCTTAATATGGAAATTGTTTAAAGTAATTTTGTTAGTGGTGAAGGTAAAGATTTTGTAAAAAAGTGAAATAAATTTCTTGACAAGCATTAAGTTTCATTCACTTGATACATAACAATCAGTTTATTGTATTATACATATTATACTAGTTTGGAAGTATAAGTAATTTTGTAATCTGCAATTTTGACCATCCCTGTCCGTGATCCCTGTATATAAATATAAATTTATAAAAACGGCTTAATCAAATATATTGAAAACGATATAGATGATAAGTACTTCAAAACAGTTACGAATGTGAAAAAGCAACACATTTGACGGAATTTTAAAGGAACTTTGAGAACTGAATTCGTCTTATAAATATTCTGAGAGGTTTGCAGGTAAGAGAAAGTACACTCCATTAAAAATAAATTATTACTTGCTTCAGTCAAAGTAAACATCGTTAGGAAATCTCAACATCTGAGAGTTTACCTACCTACTATTATGTTTTCAAAAGCGAAAACTTTCAGATAACAGATTTAAATTTTCAAGTTCATATAGTTATAAAGTACCTAGGTAAAATAGATTTTTTTTTAATTGTGAATTGATTTTAATAACATTTTATCGATAGGTACCTATTACTTAATTTTCATTATATTTCTCTATCACGCATCGATCTACATAATATATTGACGGTTTTTGTATTTTAGACTTATTTAAAAGTTTTATAAACATGTACTTAATAGAGACAACAAATCTTAGCAGAAATTGATTAGTGTACTTAGTACCTAATTTTGCGTGCATTTCTAATGACAAATTAAACGTTACTAGCCCACAGAATCCGAGTTAAGCTAAATATTATTAATATTAATCATAGAGCTATTAACGAATCAGAAATTTGTTCAAAACACCACCACGAACAATAATAAATAATAAAAAAGAAGAATCAGTAGTGTCCAGTAGATACAATGTTCGAGTAACAGACGAAGGAATAAAAAAAATATATCGCAGAGAATATCATTTGAGGCGAAAAAATTCGGCCGTAGGAACCATCTGTTTCCCGAGGCGCGCTACTTCGGTGTGAAATTTACGAGCACATCCGAAAATAAATCATACAAGTGCTTACTTATACGGCACTGAATTAAAATTTAGAAGCACCCGTGGGAAACTGGATTATTTTCAGCTACGCGTATGTTTGGTAGCACGATATAGTACTCATTAGGTATACTTACTTACCTGTACCATAAACTTGTGAAAGAATAACCAAAAATTAAAATTCAATATAAATCTTAGCCACACCAATGATATATGAATAGAAATTAATTATCACTGATAAAGTAACAAGGTACTAGCTAGATAAAGGGTTATTACAAAATGGATCATAATTTAAAGGACAAAACTGTTTGTTTCTTCTTCTAAGACACAGAACGGTTAAGTGATTTTCATAGGAAAATAAATACGCAGCTTCTTTTATTTTTCCAAGATCCATAACGAAAAGGATTTGCAGAATTGATAACTTAATTTGGTATTCCAAAAGTGTCAAACAATTCCGAATAATTTCTTCTTTACTTAAATGTAAATCACAAACTTGGTCGCAATATCTCATCCGTAACCGAAGCACCACCAATTCCAATACCTAGACAGAACGGAAAGGCCACAAAAACCAATTGCATCTCACTGAGGCAGATAACACGTGATTATCCACTTACTGGGAGGAAGTCGAAACCGCCCGGACTCGTTAGAGCGCCGCACTGGGCGGAACTAGGGAAACGAAAAAAAGCGATTGGAAAGATTGAGTGTGACCAAATTGAACATTTTTTCTGTAGTGAAGTAAAGGAAACGAGATTGACAACCCTAGCATTAGGATTGAATTAGGTTTGCAATGATATTTGTATATATTGCGGTAGAATTTGTAAATATCGCTGCCAAAAATTGTCTTTTTCTGTTGTATTTTTATTTTTTTTCCAGCTTTTCTTTGATTTGGAAGCGCTTTTCACTTACATATCACCGTAACCTTAGGTAATATTTTTATTGTTTTGTGTATGTACTTCTTACTTCATGCACCAGTTTAGAAATGTAATCAAAACAATTTGTAAGCAAAAAATAAGAAAAATATTGTTTCTTATGCGTTTGTCGGCGACCTTGCGACATATATCCCGAAGCAAAGCAAGGTGCATCTCAGTGTTAGTATCTAGTTTATTATATATTCTCTTCTTGAGTCGATTTTCTTGGAACTAGAAATATGTTCGTATATATTTACATCAAAGCTCTTTGAGCGTGTTTGCAAAGATCTCAACTAACCACAATGTACTCCGTCTATACCTACATTACCTACATTCGACGTAATCTGCTTGTATTCTTCACAAGAAATGTTCTAAGACTAGGGACTTCAATGTGATCATTTATGATAAATCTATTCGATCTTTTCTACGGGTGGGCACAGAGCTATCCACCACTAGGATGAAGTGCAGATGGATAAACTTCACTTTGCAAAACATTACATATTTGAATTTGAAGAACTGTTAGATTAGGTTAGGTTATCACACGATGAAAACTTCACTCAAACCAAGTTCCTCGCCAAGTTATTTGAAATTAAGAGGAATTCGCAGGATTTCAAACCAAGATCTCCTCGCAGATGGCAAACTTTTAAACCACTATGCTATAAATTGGTGTATCGATTATACGCTTCGTAATAACTCCTTGCCGTACATGGTTTCATCACATGGAAATAAATCATTCATAACACTATTAGCCTAATTTGATAGCTGGGTAGTATAATCCTCTTATGAAATTCTATGAATCATGCCGGTTAGAAATTTCGTGACCTGATTCACAAAGCTATCAAATAGAACCGCCCGCGCTTTAATGACGAATCGATGTAAATTACAATTCAATTAGTTCTCATGTAACAACGTTACTAGTCAGTTTATAAACAAAATGAAAAAGGCAGTAATCCTGAAATATTAATTTGTAACATTTGTAACATTAATAGGTAGTATTGACTACTAATAGGTATTACATTAACGCCATCACCAGGTGATAATAGTCCAAAAAATTTTCCACATTTTTGGCAGTGGCTGCCGTAAAGTGCTTGTTTAAAAAAATAAACATTAAAGATATAGAATATCAATCAAACACATACAATGGCAAACAAATTGTTAACATAAAGCTAATATTTCACTGGCCGATTGTTTAAGAAGAATAAACGGCTTCGGGTCCAATAAGCGCTAACTGCGATCCGACCGGGAGTCGACAGGCAATAAAAGATAACGAATTGCGAATAGCCGGGAAATCATAAATTATAGTGAAAAACCGAGAAACGCTAAAAGAAAATTAAAACGCCCATTCACTAACCGTGAGAATAATCAGCTAGTTTTTCTGAACGATTTCTAATCTCGCGCTGTTTTCGACTCTCATAACGTCACGTGGATCTGCATTGATGACATGACTTGGGAAGATTTTTGCTTCGAGATCATTATCTGGTACGATTGTGGATGTCTCAAATTGCTACGAAGTTCATGTGAAATTCATTAACACTTGCTTTCGGCGAAAATATCTCGAGGAAGTCCGCATACCTGAGAGTTCTCGTAATGTTCACAAAAGTATGTGAATTATTGAATTGCCGCGCAAGTTCACACGATTGCTGCGAAGTAGAGCTAGATTCATTTGATGTGCATATTTTAACAGCTTTTCAATAAGGTGTTTGTCATTGAAGTTAACATTTAGTACTTAGCTTATTGAAAGATTAGGTAGGTACTTAAAACTTATTATGATCTTTCTTCTACCTAGTAATTCTTTAAATTGTGTACAGTAAGTTAATAAAATTGTCTAAAAATACACAAAAATATATAGATATCCCACAGACAGTCATATATACGTACATGGACAACTAATAGAGTTCATGTTCTAAACTTGTTTTATCCCTGACGGAAAGAGTTTTATAAGTTTGATGTTTGAAAATGGCGATTTGTTGAGCTTTTCTAGTCGAGTTTTTATTCAAATTGATGTTATAGTCACCTAGAGCCCCAAACTACCGCACTATCTCCAATTTGTCCTAAACCTTATCCTACCTCGACCTATCGCGAACTACCTTTCACTGCCGCTCCCAACAAGTTGCAACTTACTGACATCAGCGGCCTATCGATACAAGTGCTCCCAGAGAGTATTTGTCCATAGCAAACGTCTGTCGACGACTGATTTATGGCCGTAGGGCCGACGATTCGGTCTATCCTCTATCCATCAATGCGGTGTCTACGGTTAATGGATTGCGTTCTATCGTGTCTCGCTATTAGGACTTAGTGTTTTCGCTTATAAATCCAATGGTAAATGGGAATATTATTGATAAGATTTTAGTGGTCACGGGGGTTCGGAGTGGTCTATTCCGAACCAATGTCCTTTTTCCGCTGACCTCCTTTCAGATCGTCGTCTACTTCTAAAGGTCAAGTTGATTTCATTGGAAATCAAACTGGACTCATAGCTCTACAATTAGGGTCATTATCAACTAAACTATAAGGTGTTGGCAAAGGTAGATGTCCCACCAGGCGTTATGCTTAGAGACAGGCCAAGCCTCGACTGTTCATGATTGAAACTCGTATATAACCAACCGACCGGTAGGAAACTTCGATAGCGAGATTCAGGCTTGTCGTAACGTCATCAAGTGATGTGTATGCGATATCACAACAGAGTAATCCCATTGATTAAAAAATGTTCTTTAAATTCAAATCGGACCTCCTACGACATGACAATTCATACCATACTTTGACCAATTAGTATACACAGATATTGCGTTGGCTGAATACATTCAACTGTAATAATTATAATGTACACAGACAATAACCATATTGTCTTATCGTAACAATCATGCAAATGTGTCGTCACCACAAACCGAAGCGCCTACGTTCAATTTCTAACACTGAAGGGTGACCCTTCATTCGTTAGATTTTCCGAAGACGCTCGAAAAATGAATGCTAAGTACCTTAAACTTACTTACCTTGTACCTTACTGTTCAATTAATTTTGAGTGACAGGCAAGATCTATTTAGCAGTTTGATTTACGCATATCAATCCGTAATATGCATCAAAATTGTGGGTCATCAAACAAGAAGATTTTAACTGAGCATTAATGGTTTTTCCTAGTATTTAGACAAGACTTGACAAGAGTAATAGTTTCTCGCACATTCTCTCTTTGAAAACTTGGAAAACCCAAAGAGAGCTCTTAAAGCATTATTATACCCTCGGCGCTTTACTGTAGCATCGTTAAACGCGGCGTCTAATATTTATCCTCACTCGTTACTGTCCAACCTTTATGTTCTCGTCTTCGTCACATCTCCCACAGGATTAGAGGAGTTAATGGGTAGTACTCTACATTGTATATACATATATAGGTTGTATTAACACATACAATGACAACTTGTTAAATTGACCCGAATTCGTTTATTTTTGAACGCAACATCAGACTCAGTTAAACCTTGGATTTAGCCAAGGGTTATTCGGAAAGCACAGAACAGGTATTTATTTGGCTATACAAACATACAATCTAATCCATATTAAATTTGTGTTCTTATCTATCTTATACATAACAGAAAGTTATGTATCAATAATATCGGTTAGGATCTCAAACAATCGAGTTTAAGTATGAGATTCCGTTCATTTGAATTCTTATGGCGACTCTACAACAATTTCGTTTACGTTTCGCAATCGTTATTGCGCAAGTGTGAATACGGCTCCAGATTGCAAAGTAAGATTTTGATTCTAAGAAGCCTATACAATACATCTTTAGTACTAAATGAGTTGGTTCCCATGCCATGCTTATCTTGTATAAATATTTTACACACAATGTTTGAGTAATGTTATCAGGTTGTACAGTGTTTACTAAGTAGGTACAGAAAATATTTGAAACCGCCTTCAGGTTTTATGCAAAGTCTTATTAACTAGTTATTTAATTAAAATATATAATAGCAAAAGTATAATTTAAAAGGCCGACATAATGCTATAAGTAATCTCGTCCTTTCAATCGGTAGTCTAAGCAGATATCAGCGAAGTTTTTAACGGAAAATGTGGACAAAAGGACGAAATTGTCTAAGATAATAAAATACCGGATCGAATCATTCACTTAAGACTGTTAGGATGTTCAATTGTTCATTGATGAACTGTCCAAGACATTCTTTTTAGCGACGTCCCTGGAAAGAAATCTTGGCAGGGGCACGACCGTGCCCCCAGATCATTAAGTTCCTATCATTAAAAGAGTCGAGTCGTTTTCAAGTTACTGATAAAGAAACCATTAGGACTACCTTAATAAATCTTTATCAATTTCTATAAAGCTTTCCTCATTGAGGTACTGTACTTTGATATATAGTAGGTATCTCAATGGTTTTTCTTTCCTTTATAATAAGTCATATACATTTGTGAAGAGAAAACTTTGTTACTCCTTTTGAATAATAATCCAGGCATCCAGAAATGTAAGCATTTTGAAAACTTAAATTTTACCTATCGGTAGTGGGATTACAATCTTATGTGATGGTAAGTAGTGATGAGTTCATTATGAAACGCTTTAAGTAAAACCATTTTCACTCCTAACTTGAAGACGCCTACATTCATTTGAAAATTTCAACACATTAATTAACAATGGTAAGGTCCAGTCTTTGTTCTATACTTTCAAGGGGTTCAAAATTTCAAAAGACACTGCCCCTACCTGCGTATGCCCTTGCGGAGATCCATCACAAATCCTATAGGACTGTTATAAACCATCTCTAAATAAGTTTGACCAATTTAGAGATAATGAACATTCGTGTGCACAAACAAACAAATATCATCCCAGTAAATCCCAGGCTATCATCATAGGAAGCTCGCGTATGATTACCAAAATTACCTGGTCCCATCTGCCCGTAGTTTCGCTTGACAGTGTGACCATCCCTTATTCTACCAAGGTTAAGAACCTGGGAATTTACATGGACCAACATCTCTCCTGGGTACCGCAGCTCACTGAAGTAAGCAGAAAACTGTTTGCCGCAGTGAGTTCACTCAGGAGGCTTAAAAATGTCCTTCCCATCCTAACTAAAATTTCGCTTTCTCAATCACTACTTCTACCTATCCTTGACTACGCCGATGTGTGCTATCTCGATATCACTGAGGAGCGACTTAACAAACTTGAGCGCCTACAAAATTTATGTATACGGTTTATTTTTGGACTTCGAAAATATGACCACATTTCTGAATTTCGCACTAAACTCAAGTGGCTCCCAATCCGCTTTCGCCGCAATGCTCACATTCTCACTCTTCTCTACAATATCTTATTTGATCCAAAATATCCCCCGTACCTTAAACAAAACTTTAAATTTGTCTACTCAACCCACGACAGATCACTCCGCTCCTCTAAAAACCTCATCCTTAGCACTCCTTCACACTCCACATCCTTTTATCAAAATTCCTTCTCAGTCACTGCTGTCCGCACTCCCCGGAACTCCCTCCCTCCACCAATCCGTCTTGCTGGCACTTTAAACTCCTTTAAAAAATTACTTACAGATCACTATCAACAACTCTGCCAGTAGGACTCTTCTGACTTCCTTCAATCCTTCTTACTTTTCGCTATCGCTCAGTTACCTCATGATGCCATTTATTTACTATTCAAACACGATTATATATTTTTCCCTTATTATTATCCACTCTTAATTTTACGTCATCTTAATTCTTGATAAGTTATAAATCTTTTTAGTTCGGTACACCCTGCCCCCTATTACTATACTCACTGTCTTTTACTTCTTACCCTAAGGTTGTCTGGAAGAAATCGCTTTTTAGCGATAAGACCGCCTTTTGTATCACATTTTGTACAAATGTCTTATTCTGTTGTTATATTGCTATGGTGTACAATAAAGCGTATTATTATTATTATTATTATCATCAATAACCTTGGTTAGAATGGAAGGCGCTGTTTTATATGCAGAACAAGAAAATCCATGAACTTAACCTTCATCCACTGTATCGACGGAACGGAGATGTTCTCACGTTGCGTTCGAGAAACTACAATTTAATTAGTGCTGCCGATTATTCTATAGTTTAAGGTGATTGTATATTCGACACGGTGTTCGTGAAGCTATTGGAACTATGAAGAGACTCGTGAAGTGTTTAGTGTAGCGCAACCATTTGTTACAGTCCTGTATTAGAACAGTTTTACACTACATTATGATAAATTCGGAACAAAGTTGCGCCTATTCCCAAATAAAGGGTTGTCTCCAGTTCAATTCAACTTTGGGATTCTTTTATTGGGCTGTTTAGGTGCGTCAAAAAATTGCTGAATCTATTTCGATGTAGCTTTTATTAGAAAACCTGTGCCTCAAGCTCAACTTAATCAGTGTTAACGGTCAGAACCAAAAACTTATGCATTTGCGATGTCGCGTATTTTCGAAGATAAAATAAACAAGGTGAGAAGTCAAACATTTTCAGTCTTGAAACTAAAATTCTATTCGGAATAAAACTGTCGCAAGTCCAAACCATTAAAAAGGACCTCCAAGTACCGTTTAATTATGTATGTGACAGTCGGACCTGCTTGTCACCGTGAATTTGCATTTTCCAAATCGGGCTCACTAGGAGCCTTTGAAATTCGAGTCCATTTGTGAATTCACGTTCTACGATCCACAAATAGTCCAATTGAATTGGAACATTGACTGGTGAATTTAAACTTCGTTAAAGTCGATGGTACCGGCTTTGGAAGTTTACTGTTTGAACGCTAAATTAACATTAAATATATTTTGTTTTGTACACGGAAATCAAATTAATGTATAATTGTAGCGAATACGGTGGCTTTTACTCACTAATGACCCACAACTAAACACGGATGACTCCCTGTAAGTACTACCTACATACTCCGCCACGCTACTCCAGTGCGGATTGGTGGAGCAGTCGATGAAATTTTTATGCCACCAGAAGGCCTCTAATATAATGTATAGTACATGGAAGCATAACTTATTACCTGCTAGGTAAGCTATAACCATTCTTCTACATTCAACCGTGAATAGTTTGTGAATAGGTTGCAGTGTTCTGCTTTGATAATTCTTCTTTTTGTCTTGGCTGAGAATAAATAATGCGCTTGATCTTGCTGATGTCTAAAGGAGAAAATAACCACATAGAATTCAGTGCCTTGTAAGCTTATACTATACCGTCGACTTATTAAAATTTCTGCTAAGAAAAGACTCGGTTTCCGAAATAAGTTGGTTTTTTTCAGCCTGCACCGTTTGAGGGAGAAGAATATACACAAGTTGAAAGGGACCTAAGGGACACCTACAGGGAAGTAATTTTACATACGTTAACGATACGTCGAAAGTTCCAGAACCGTTTCAGCAAATGCATGCCGTTTCGGTTACACACACAATCAATCAATTCGCTTACACGACACCGCGGTGGCCAGGATTTGTACCAACACAAACCGAGAACTAAAACAAACATTCATCTCTGAACGCCTGTCCACTGGATCGTGTAACTAAACTGACTAATATTTCTTCGTGTCAAAACGGGACGCCTACCGGTTTGGTCGTTGACAATTTTTTTTTCGCTGCTACTACTTTGTGTAATGGATATTCCGCCGTTGAGTTGCTCGCTGTCCCGAGCTTCGCATATGTCTCACTTTATATTTCTCTGCTTTTGTATGACAAACCGGTACGTTGTATGCCAAAGCGGGACATTCAATGCCAAAGTGGAACATTTTGGTTCCCACCGAGGACAGCGGGACCGACGACAGACTCAAAGCGGGACAGTCTCGGCAAAAGGGGGATGTATGGTCACCCTACGTACAACTCTGATAAATGGTTATATATGTAGGGGTGTATGGTGTGTATGTGTATATAACCCGGGTAAGTACCCGTTGTTAAGTTAACAAAAGGAGCCCACATCCCAACCGTAAGCGTTTTGAGATGTCTTTGTTTTCGATGTCAAGGTTCCTACGATATTTACATTACATCCGGATTACAAGTTATTAACGAAGAATACAATAGCCTCAATAGAACAATAATAACCGGGTAAGTGGTAGACGTACTTGAGTATAGTGTTCCGTATTTAACATATTTTTTCTAACACCATATTTATGGCAGAAAATGTTTTTTGACTTGTGACATTTATATCATATTCAGAAGCTTTGTAGACTAGGCTGTGGAATGGTATTTTAAACACCCCCATTTTTAATTAACGACAAAAATCTACAGTAAAATCTCGTGTTTAATTATTGATCGCCGTTTCAAACATTTTACTGAAAAAAACAGTACCTACCGTGTAGCAAAAGAGAGAATACGAGTGTGGAGACCACTAATCTGTCTGTCCGTATGATATGAAAACAGCTGAAATTATCACAGAATACGTATACCGCCTATAGCCGCCATAAAAACAAAACTCCCCCATTTATTTTACTGTACGAAGACAGCGACGGCAATAAGGGTTCAGATTATTCGTTAGATAGTTGTACGGAACTCCAATAAATGGCGGGAGATAAAAAGGTAATGTTATGTCAGTCGATTGTTTTCTTGGGAAGCATAGAAAAACACAAGGTAAGGAGTATTTGATCTTGTCACGCGGTTTTAAATGACTTGTACGGGCATTGTGTTTTAATTTGATGAATAGTATAATGTTGCTTATGAAGGCAAGTTCAAAGAGTTGTTATGGTCTCATTAATACGAATACTAAGAAGAACTCATAAAGGAGCAATGTAGATTCATACTCCATTCACGTTCGATATGGAATTCGTGTTAATGGTAACCCACACAAATGCCAGCTTTTCGCCTTTGTGACTAAGGTTCATTGTAGATTGACGCCGAGATATTAAAATGTCCTAAGTAAATTTTACTTACAAGCTACATTGAACTAACGCACATGTACCTAATAAATTTGTACCTACTGAAAAAGATTTGAACTTCTAGAACGTAGGTAGGTACTTGATAAATTCAACAAGTATACCTCCATAGTTTTAGAACAGAGGACAGACCCAAAATCAACACATGACTACCTACATACTACGTACTTTAGTGTCTTTAGTAAAAGCAATCAACTTCAGTAAATGTAACCTAACTAAAAAATAAGACCTACTGGAGGTATAAAAGCCATGAACCCCGAGAGCATCGCCCCTGCACCTGAATGCGATCACGATGTGACATTCCACTACCTTTTCTCGGAATTGCGAATTCGTTCGAAAGATCCACGGAAGTGATCGACTCTGCGTTCTTAGGCGACGTCCATACAGGGCTATGTTGCGGGTTGCCGCTCGAAATTAACGGAATTCTCACACCATCATATTAATTTGTCGTAACTAGAACCAGAAAAAACACACTTTTTTGTGCGCAAAATGCCTTAGAAAATTCTGTGCTTAGTATTTAGATGCATTCCTACTCATGGAATTAAACCATAAGGTAATTATGTCAACTGTCAATTAAGAATCCGTAGGACTTACGATCCGATATGATGCGATGAGATCCAATTTAGCTTGCAAGATTTGAACCATACATACACACAAGTAAGACGCTACACACTTAAATAACGCTACACACTCATAACCCAAGGTTAGGATTCCCTGTGTCGTGGGTGCCATGGACAACACACAAGACAAATACACACACTCAGATCTTAAAGGGAAACTTGAACTCATCATTCAAATTTTTGCCTCACTGAATATGGAAACCAGGACCCTTGGAACTTGGGAGCTTGGAAGTTCTAATCCAATGGTTAACCATTACTGCATACGGGTCGTGAACAAAAGCAAATAATAAAAATTATATCGTAGCCAGAATATTTTAACAATCAACCTACTGTTTTTGACCTGCAACGCAATTACAACGCAAATCTATTTAGAAACAATCATGAACTTTGCAACAATCAACCCGTTCATGTCGCAATCCGGCTAACGAAGTTAAGAAGGAAACTCCCTAGAGACCGCGATGCATTACGCAAAGTGCAGCGGCGCAATCGGTTTAATGCTCCTTGATACAAATACGCGATGCGACTGTAATTATTGAGGCTGTTACAATGCTTCTAGCAAGGGTAAGTGTTGCCACCGCCGCTGATAAAGCTAAAGATTATGTTATTTTAGCCGTGCATTTTACGCCCAAAACAAAAGTTGGAACGATTCATGGCGTGGGCTATAAAAGTAAAAATACTAAGTGAAGATATGAAACGAAATTGAGGAGTTTGTTGTTAAAAAGTCCAATCACTGATAGTAATAAGAATTTACTAAACTCTGTTTTAACCTTTTCGTAAACAACCTAACGCTAAAACACACACATTCTAATTAAAATGAACCGTAAAAGAAACCTTTTATTCGAATTTGGAGGCATCAAAAGACTTTTTTAGTATCAGAACAAAAGCACAAAACCCATAACCAGCAGACAGCAGAAAAAGTCAAGTGTGATAGTTTAAACTTAACAATGTGAGGAGTAAAAATCTACTCCTGGTGTGTAACTTCCCTCACAATCACAATGTTTACTTCTGTTATAAAAAGATACAGAACGAACTATTCGATATCCGCACCATCTATGCTTGAATCCTACGTTTTTCCACTTAGCCATCCCTATGTAGTCTAGGTGTAATTCCAGTAATGCTACCATAGTCCTCAACCATGGTAGAAACATAACGAGATTCATTACATTCCCGACACCATTTCCACTCCTCACACAAATAAATATTCATATCTCATAATTTATTCCAAGCACCATTAGTTTCGCTAAGGCCTTTATTTATGTTTCCGTTCAAGTACATAGTGCTAATCAAGGTAGCTAAGTAATATCTCAACTGTTGTTTATGAGGTTTAATTTGTGGTTTTTAAACTGTCACGGTACTATATTTTACGCGGAAGGCGTGCAAAGCCATTGATAGTGGTTGTTATCGCTATATTACAATTTAGGCCATGGTGGAGGCTTTTGGACGACATAAATACTTCAAATTCTGGACCCCTTATTCCTATCCACGTCCACGATATACTCTAGAACTCCTCAATTATGATTAAATACCCGTCATGATCAGGGGTATGGCATAAATGTGTTCAAACCACTAAAAAGATCTTGTGCAGATAACCACATAAAAATAACAGAAGTGCAGAGAATATAGCATTTGTAGGACAATATCTAAAGCAAATTATATTTTATTATTATGATCGCGTAAGGAATAAAAAGTTAGAGATCTCACTTGTAAATAACGCTTCCATAAAAACGGTATATTCCATGGCATCACGTAAACATAAATTGGATCAAAACACCGTCGGCGAATGAGAAAAACTAGTTCGATTTACGCTTCATCCGTTACGAATCCATTAAAACCTCTGTTCTGTTATAAACGTAGATGTAATGCAAGTGCGCTTGAATATTTCTTATATTAAAATGAATATTTATACCAATCGTAAATTAAAAAGTTTGTTACATGAATTGAGACAGTGAATTTGTACCTACTGACGGATGACTGAGAAATTCGATGTACGATTAAAGTCGATGTACGATCTTAAAATCATTTATAAATCTAGAACTTCAATAAAAACACGGTGTATGAAATAAAGAATTAGAATATTTCAACACGAAAATTAAAAAGTTAACAAATAAAATTTATATATTACGCACGTCAGAAGTGTAGGTCTTTTTCCCTCGATGACTTAGAATTAGATGAACCGCCTACATTACATCCTCTAAATCTTAGAGTGCCAGATCCGAATCTGGCAAGCAAGAGGTCTTAGAGAAGTATTGAAATTAGAAGAAAGTTTTCGTCCCCAATAAACCTTGCTAAACTTTAAGTACACAAACAAAATTCTACGCAATAAGTAAAAAGTATATTCACAACTAGCATCAATGTTGATAAACTTCTTGATAGAAGCGTAGACATAGCCGGAACCATTGCTCGGTATCCACATAAAAACATTCGCAATAGCTCCGAAGACTGTTACGAAAGACGCCGCGGACCGTGAACATTCCTGGCCACAGAGCATGCGCGCACACAAAAACGTCAACTATAGCGAGCTTCCAGAGGAATTGGATCTATAAAACCACCCCGTTTTTGCAGTTGGTTAGAGGAAATTAAAACCAAATTATAGTCTAAAGAAAATAAAGAACGGAATTCAAAATCAAATAATAATTGGAAGGGATTCTGTCGCGTCGTCGTCCAAGTCGACCTATGCTCGTGGTACATATTACCTAACAACGGACGATATAACGGTGCCCGATTTTTAAAGAGTTTACTAGCCTGTATTCCATCCAGAATAATTCAGATTATACTTTAGACTTGGGGGAATTGTGCGTTGCCTTTGATATTACTGATAACCCAGGGGAAAGGTGACCGTTGCCACGAGCCGACTTTTCTGCTGTTTTGTTAGCTACTAAATCCCAAAATTAGCGTGAAAAACAATACAAAATTTGGAAATAAAAAGAAGTGAAAATTGTATGTATGTATATATATTATGTTAATGAATACAGAATTAATTACATAATTTTAAATAATGTAAGCAAAGACACAGTCGGTTTACCATTGCAACTCGAGGGAGCTTACCTACATATTCAACATCAAAATGCTAATGCGAAAAAATAAATTGCAAATAGTAACACTGACAACGATCTAATGCCGGAAAGAAATCTTGATTGCCCGCATTCAATTACCGGCTTTTGTCGCTTACTTTCGAGATAAAATACATAGAAGTGAAGAATTTCTAACACATGTTAACGGGATACGACTTGTCGGTTATTTTTTGTAGTGTAAGAGAAATGTCGGTAACTTAATATTTAGTTAACACTCCAACGGTAGCAATATCAAGAATTGCTACCTATAGTACTTCGATTATTAACTTAGATGAAGGCATTATGATTATTTTTACTGCATCACATCATTGGTATTCTCTTAATAAGTTATTAAAAATAAACGTAGCAAATTAAATAAATCTTATCAAAGTCTTCGTCATACCGCCACATCAAGACTACTTTAAGACTAACATGACTTACATCAAACATGTTGGCTAATAGTAAAGTTAGCAGAATACCATATTTTGCGTACTTCGCAACAGATGTTACTTTTACTACCAGTATGCACAAGGTGCGTGCAACAGCTGCGTTAGCGCATGCCTCTAATTTTCCATAGCACCATTAATGACCGGCACGGAGGTTCCGTGGAAAAGCGGCAAAGATTCCGTAATTAAACTATTCGGGGCACGCCACTCTTCCAAGACGGCCTTGTTTCCGATTCGATGTGCTCCGCTATCGTAAATCGTTTATCACTTGAAAATAATGCACAGGGTTAATGGTCTGGCGAGAGCGATGCTGTCCAGATTCTTTCCTGCTGTCAGCTATTTGAATTCAAGAAATCTAATAATTTGCCGACAACGTTTCCTCACATTTAGGGTCATCAGAAATATAATTATGTAGGATGAGTTGCCTAAAGTTACAAAAATTAAAGTACTTAACTTTTTTTAATTGTGTCTATATTATGATAAACAACACGACATAGGTGCTGCTCAAATTGTAAGAAATTGCTATTTAGAAGAACCCACTAATACGGGATATCTTTTGTACGGATTCGTAACCGTAATGAATATTCCCATTTACTTAGCTATAAATTGCCATTCAATTTACTTTGAATTCAGGTATTCCCAGCAGGAACGCTTTGATGAAGTCACATATATATGGGTATTTCTTAGAACGTCTGTCTTCCATAAGCCTCTTATGACATTTAATTATAGGTGAATCAAATTTCTACTTTTCTAACATAAAAGATCTCTGTATAGACGTGGACTATGTTTGACATTGCTAAACTTATTTGTAACAAGATTTGCTAAAACTTTAGACGATTCAAAATGATTTTATGTCAATTGCATGAAACTTGTTTTGTTAAAGCATTCGTATTGTGTTTCTAACTAAATGTTTGTAGGTTACGTAAAATATCACGTATATAGCAAATTCGTTAGACAAATTGGTCCGTTTAACCTGTGGTTTAACTTACAACTTATATCACTACATAGTATAAAACAAAGTCGGTATTTTTGTCCGTCTGTTTGTCTGTATGCTTAAATCTTTAAAATAACGCAACGGATTTTGATGCGGTTTTTTGTAATAGGTAGAGTGATTCAAGAGGAAGGTTTTTATGTATAATACTTGCATATATTCCCACGACAACGGGATCCACGCGGGTGAAACCGCGGGCGGGCCGCCAGTGTAGATAATAATTACAACTTATATGTAACAATTTCAACGCGACGAATAATTATTTGGTATTAATAACTAGTCTAATGTTCTATTTACACGGATGATCTCATGTAGCAAGAATATAACAAAAAACAAAATGCACAGCGCAACCTCTTCAAAGAATACTAATTTAAATACCTAATGCTTTTATATCGTAGCATTTGATCTCGAAAAGTGATTAACTGATTACATCCGTTATATTCATTATATACCTGCATACGTCCTACATATCAATATACTTACAATGGATGGTTTGTTTTTATGAAACGATGACTGTAGATTCGATTCATGTGTGAGATACGGAGTAGATCAGTTCTAGATGATATATTTTTTGTTTTTTAAATGCAAATATTCATTCGTTCCACCCACACATGATGGTACTCCTTATTCATTGTACAGAATAAGTTAAACACACCTCATTTTATACTATGAGACATATTCTCTACATTAATGCTCGGCTCTTCGAAATTAATTTTGGGACAATACCACTGACCAAGAATTTTGTACTAACGATTTGAAAATCTAATACCAGTAACATCTATGAAAGTGAAGATTGAAGTTTAAGAGCGAGTTTATTAACAGCTTTAACATTATTAGTGAAAAAGGTTCTATATTACTTTTTGTTACGAATTCCGTTGTTTGTTCAGTTTTGAAGAAGCAAACTTGTCTTGGTGCGGGCTTAATCAATACTTTGGGACTGTTGACTTTGTTTCTTATCTTCGACAGTCTGGTTGACTGTTAATTGTTAAGCTGACATTTTACTTCACAACACGGGATGAGAACTTTTGAAATCTGTCTTTACTAAAGGGCATCTAATAGGATTCGACTCAGTCGGCTTTGATTTATAAAGTTTATATGCACTTCGCTACTAAATGCAAGAAGACAAAGTTAAAAAAAACAAGTAATGGACTGTTTGTCTTTTTCCATATTTTTTTTTGCACAAAACGTCATATGCAGTTAATGGAATAACTTATCTATTTAAAATTATAAAGCATGATGTATTCTTGAAGAAGCAATGTGAAAGAAAGAGACCTTTGACTTAAGATTGTACCACTTATTCGTATACCTTCATCTTCATCTATTTATTAAATTAACTTCTTCAGCAGGGATTATGAATTAAATACTCGTGTAGTCTTGCGCACGTACCAATTTACAGCGAAATTAAAACTAAATATACGTAATTATCACATGTATTAAGTTAATAATTTAATTGAACTCCATGCCCAAACTAAAGAATCGATTTAAAGGTGAAGGAAATACTAATTCATTCAGTCATTGTGTGTTATCTACGGCACAGGGAACCATCTAGCGTAAAGCTAAGAGTTCGTAGGTTTTTAATATTATTTTTTTAATTAAAATAGTTTTGATATCCACATACACATTGTTGTGTCATCATAAATATTTTGGGCAAATGTGTTTGTCCTTACAGGATCGAGTGACACTCCCACAGATCAATTCATCACCCGGATTAGGCCAGGCTTATCTTCGCGTGTGTCATCGGGAAAAATAACATTGACTACACAACCAAACGGCATAAGAAATAGATGTTTTTAGATTATTTGAAGAGATTAATGACACTCAAAGAATGTTTATGCGAGGTACAGCTGGCTATGAAATAAATTTAACCGCAAAAGATTGGTATAGTTGGACCTACACATGAAGAAGATTAGGAAATATGAGATAATAATTGCCTTAAAACTTAATTACGTTCATACGGTAGTTAAAGTAAATAATACTTTTATGTATTATCGTTGGTAGTTACTAGTTAAAGTAAATTACAAGTACAAAACAAAAGCTGATGATTTCACAAAAAACAAAAAGCGTTGTTTATTATCTTGATGTTTCCAAATATGTACTTAGTATAATGATAATTGAGTAATTATCAAACAAAACAAACTCAATCAAGCTGAAATCACGAACAAAATAATGAGAAATCAATAGGTCAAATGTACCGAATTAAATTTTAAAACGCACTTATTGTATTGTTTTTATTTCATTGTTATAACTAATCAGAAGCTGTAGTAAGTACTAATAATAAAATCTTTAGTGTGGTAGATGCGAGCATTAATGAGACCATATCTAACATTACAAGATTTATAGTTTTGATATATGCCGTTAAATTTCCATAAAATACCTAATCAGTTGATTTTATAATGATTTTAATTTACCTAATTAGATTAATCAATAACTGATGATACCTCATTATCACGAATCTCTTTATAATATAGGTAATCTACTGTTAGAAGTTGATCATTATGATTGAACAAATCTAAACAAGTGAAGAATATCTTTTATATACCATGGTGTAATCATTTCACACCTTTTGTTACGAATGTAAAGGCAGTTAGAACTTCAAAATTGGAGGATACACCGGAAAGATTCGTTTTGCAACCATAAAATTTAAGATCCACGCTAAACAAATTAAAACAAATAACCTCTATGTTCAAACTTGAGATAAAATCAAATTTCGCACACCACAAACAAATTGATTACGAGCGGACGAGAAAACAGTGTGAAGACTTGTAGTCCATTAAACTCCCAAGTTTCAAGTAATAACAGGGTCTGATTTCGTATCCCAAAATAAATTAAAACCAAGCTTAACACAATTATAGACGATATATGATACACATTAAGAGTTTCGAATATATTTGCAACCTTAAGTCAAGGCAATATAACGGATTTTTCAATGAAATGATTTTGTAACCGTTACAGAACGATGTAAGGGAAACGATCCATTCATTGTTACTCTCAAATCACTGGGGGTTATTGCCGTTGTAATTTCGACTTTACATTGGGTTCAAAAGACATTAATCGCTTCGCAAGTTTTTCTGTCGGTTACGTCTTTCTCTTCTGGATGTTGTACGGAACGGACGTTGAAAAAAAGGGGCACGACCCGCACGACGGGAACACACCTGTCAGTAGTGTTGCCAGTTTTTGAAGAGGACGGGTGAATGGCGGCCTGTACAATGGCTTGTTTGAATTTTGAATTTCGTGGACTTTTTTTAACAAATCATGCGGTCCCATTCATTGCACGCAAAAACATAGAATGTTTAATTCGGCGAAGGTACGCTGCTATCATTGTTATTGTCTTCTTGCTGTCCGTTTGATCTTTGTCCTTTTTGCCATTCTTCTCGTTAATTTTCGAAAGTACTAAAGTCATATCACAAACGATTATGTAATTTATTTTGTGCTACAAAACCCATAATGATGAGTGGACGCGGATGGGATAGGGAAATACAAATGTAAGAAAAGGGTGTTAAATTTAAATTTGGAAGATTACAAGGGAACACATAAGTGTATGATTAGATGATGGTGGAAAGGTGTGCTGCACTGAATGTTAAAATGGAGGCGAAACATTTATGCCACATATTCACACCTACAATTACATACATAAATGCACAAGTAGGCATCGAACCATCACCTTTCAATGATATGTCAGTGCTCTTGTCTTCTCTATTACCTACAAGTATCTCGTCTAATTTACATTAATTATTGCCTAAATCAACGTTGCATTACAATATGCTGTATAAATCTTGATAGATTATGCTAATGTAGCTTTGAAGCAAAATGTTTCTGGAATGTAAACACAAAGACCCTTTTAACCGGTTCCGGTTCGAAGGTTTCAAGGTCAGCGACTGACGATTGCGCGTCATCATTTCATCTCGTCTCTTCATTTAATTTCGTCAAGTATATTATCATCCCAAGGGTTATCCAAAACAATATCTAGTAAATCCGAACCAAACTTAAACAGTTGCTTTCAAATAAAAAGAAGAGTAGGTACCCACGCAGGACCTCGTTTTATCACCTTCCTGGCAAATGTTCCTAAAAGGTAATCGTTCCGAAATTTTTTTTTAATTAAAGAGAAGCAAACGTATGTTAAAATTAACAAAAAGGTATTGTTTTTCTTCATTCAATTTACCTCAAAGAAACTAAAAATATGTTTATAATCTAAAGGGCATCTAAATGTACCAGTAGCCAGTAGCCCAAATGTTTAATATATTAACGCCCACGACATCAATGCTCAAACAACACCGGAACTCAACGGCCTATTAAAGACTCGTAAATATAAAGATTAACTTACTAACATCACCATGCAATAATAAAATAGTTGGGTAGATCTATCTCAATAAAACCACTGCTGCACCCGCAACGAGTAACGATCACTGAGTCAACGCTTGGTTTACGTACTGCTTTAAGGTAATGTACCTTACATTGCTCGTAATAAAGTAGCTTATTAAAAAACAAAATACCACACGGCAGCTATCCAGCTCAAACGGAAGCAATCAATTAGTCATCAGAAATGAAACTAACTAATAAATATTGTAAAGCTCATAATTGAATGCTGTCCTTTGAGTTGGATCGGTATCGAGTAGGAGTTACTTTGGTGTAACCTTTATTTCGCCATTGGCACACCACTTCGAATCGCAAAGCTTGTACTCGTAGGTCGAAATGAGCGTAAATCCAAGTCTTGGATTTAAAAGGGCCAGAGATCATTATTATAATAATAAAACATGTAAAACTTAACCACTTAATTAAATTAAAGATAGGATAAGTTAGCTCTTTAATTAAGCCACTATAAAATCGAAACAACTAGGTATATTTTGATAACGTACTCCATCGCTTAGTTACTCAAGTAGCACCTCTCGCAGGGTAGTAGAGCGTGTAAGTGTAAGTGTATCTGACCGTTTTGTTACGTCATAACCTGTTTAGCGGCAGATCAGTCAACAAACTCACTCCTGCGCATGGACACTGACGGGTTTATTCCGCTTGGAACTTGGAAACCGTGTCCGCTGTTGAACTGGTTACATTTGTTAACCTTCCGTTCTTATAAAAGTGAAAACTTTTTTAGGGGAAATAGTTTTTTTCCTTACGTCCAAAGTTGCATGCAAGGGATCGCTTTTTAGCGATAAGGATGCCTTTTGTAGATCATATTTATAACTTTAATGATTTCTGTTTTTTTTGTAATTTGGTATTAAAATAAATGTACACACATTGTAACACCTGCAACAGAATACTGAACCTGACAATACTTATACCTACCTTTGATATTAGTAAAATTAGTTAGTTTAAAGCTTCAGGGGCTGACCAGTGGTACCAAGAGGACAGAGCCACTGCCATTCATACGCCCACGAGTCCACGCATTCCGAAAGACAATGTCGCATTGCTCGCTCCGAATGATACATTCTTGTTTTTGTGAGTTGGGACCACAAATCATTGATCTTTTTTTCCATTGTTACTAACTAAACTGTACTTCTTAGTAATTTGAGTATTTATTGTTTGTGCATGTTACGATTTCGATTGATGCGATCGCTATCATGTCAAGTTGATTTTTAAAATGTCGTTCCTACTTAGGTAGTTCGTCGACGTTAATTTACTTTACAAGAATACTAGAGAACCGCCCGCGCTTCGCTTCGGGACCCGTAGGTAACAGCCGCGTAGGTCTCGCTCCCGTAGGAATTTAGGCTGAAAAGTAGCCTACTACTCGCTCTCTTCACTCCACCCTGTCTGAGGTGTGTAGAGCCCTCGGGACAGTTAGTTCCCCTTTGGGGGTGTCTCTCGCGGCCCGTTAAAACGGGCCGGTCCTTGGGTTGGGCTCTAAGGCCCTTGGTTGTCCATCTGTGGTTAACCAATAGGTCAAGTCCAGTGAGTGGCGGCCTTTTTACAGGCCACAGAGTCTTAAACGGGATGGGGTTCATCTCCACGCCGCCCAGGCGATCGAGGCCCTACCGGGTGAATCCCACTGGTGGGAAGCCCAGCAGGAGCCGATCAGCGCCGGGCGACGACTTACGAAGCCCCAGTATCAGTCAGTGCTAGGCCCGTCCCGCGCAACCAGCAAGTCGGCAAGCGGTCAGCAAGCGGTCCGGTGGACGGGTGTGGAGCGGCGCCAGGTCCTGCAGATGCGGGAACCGCGACGCGTCGACACGCCCGAACATGTTGCGTGCCAATCTCTCGATGAAGTCGTCCAGGCTTCGACTCGAAGGTCCCTCTGGATGACGGCGTTCCTGACGTACCTCGGCGCACCAGTCAGCCGGCGGAGCGCAATCGCCTGAACCGCGCGCATCCTTTTGCGCTGCGGTTCGCTGGCGAGCGCGTACCACGCCGGTGTCGCGTACGTGAGGCGGGATCTGATGTAGGTCTTGTAGACCCCGAGCTTCAGTCCGAGAGGGAGGCTCGAGGAGAGCACTGGTTTCTGCCATCGCGCTTCTGGAATTCGCGACGGCTTTCGTAACCTGTGGCTTCATCGAGAGTCTTCCGTCGATTTTGCCCCCAGGTATTTGGCCTGTGGGGCCCATTGGATATCTTGTCCGTTAAGCTCCAGAGTAGGGTCCCGCCTGTTGAGGTATCCTCTTATGTTCACGGCCTGCGTCTTCCCGACATTCACCGACAGTCTCCACGCGGCAAGCCATTCGGGGAGGGCATCAAGCGCACGCTGCATCTTGACGATGGCGTGGGTTCTATTCAGCGACGTGGTGATGTACGCCACATCATCGGCATATAGGGCAAGCGACGCCCCCCCTGCCGCCGGGATGTCGTCGGTGTAGCAGGCGTAGCAGACCGGGGACAGGCAACTCCCTTACGCCGGCTGCGATCGGACGCTCGGTGGATTCGGCGTCTTCAACCACTACTCTGAAGCTTCTATTTTCGAGGAAACTGGAGATCACCTTAACGGCACTCCGGGGCGCCGACGACTGCGAGATCTTGTAGAGAATAAGCCGTCGTGCCAAACACGGTCGAACGCCTTTTCCATGTCGAGGAATACTGCACACACGCGTTCTCTCTTATTCAGAGCCGCGGTAACGGTGTGCAACACCCTCGACAGTGTAGCCGTGCTGTTCAGCGGCATCAAAAAGTAGCCTTCCACTTCTGTTGGCAGCTAGGCTATTCCACCCCGGATGCAGTTCCAGTCGCCCGCGCCCACCACCGGTGTCGGCGAGTCCAGCAACTTGTGGACATCAGCTAACAGGATAGTGCCAGCGGGCGGGCGGTACACTGAATACAGCCGGAGCGGGGAGTTCTCGAGGCAGAGCTAAATTAGCCTATTACATTTGCCTATGACTTAAGTAAATTACATGTAGTATGTATTTCATAGCGTAATTCAGAACTTGCAAATTAACGCCATCTATTAACAACTCCGAAAATAAATATCTAGCAACTAACAAAACATCGATCTTCCCATGGGAATGGGATGTTTTTTCACGGTAAAAAGTAGCCTACGTCACTCTCCACCCTCCTAACTATCCCCACACACATAAACCTTACCATATAATAGCTTTGTTGCGACGTGAAAGCGTCACAAACAAACAAACAAACAAACAAACAAACAAACAAACACACTTTCACATTTATAATATTAGTAAGGATAATTATTTGGTCGTCTCAATATTGTTTTTAGAAACAAATTAACGAATACAGTATAATTTACAAAATGAAGACGAATCGATTGACGTAAAAATTATCAAAATCAGGCCACACGTTTTGTCACCAATTTGCCATTAAGGAACAAACAAATAGGGTAGGTACTTTGTAAAATTGACAAAGACGTAACTCTCGTTTGCGTCGTAATTTTGAAACCATTAAACCGTCAGGTGTGATGCGAATTTTTAACCATGAGGTGGTTCTCAGTTCGACTGTATTTTCTTATGTGTGTTACCTCAAATTTTGCACCGGGTGAACCGATTTTGATCATTGGGACCTTTTTCTTCTGCGTCACGTCTGGTCCCATAGAAGGTTGAGGTCCCATAGAAGTTTGAGCAACATCACTATATTGAAGTCCGTTTTTGTTCTACAATATTAGTTATCAAAAGATTATTTTATGACAACACTCGATTGCCGACATATTTAGTATCAGTACCCAATTCTGGATTATTTTAAGTAAAAGCGGGCCTTTATACGTAGGGATTTAACCCGCAATTCGCGTAACGGCAATCGTTTTCCACGTTCGCACATTAAACTGATTTGCATAAAGCTTCGTTGCGGAAAAAGACCGGAACTCGTAATCAGGTTTCTTTGCAATTCGATAGCAGTGCGAACAAAGCCTTACTTTATCTTTATAGGTACCTTCGCTCAGATGTTGGCTACAACCTATTAATGGCCCACTACTAAGCACGGGTCTCTCTCTTCTCATTATTGAGGAGGTCTAAATATGTATTGTGTGTTAGATACTGCGTAAGTTTGTACTGGGCGAACCGATTTTGATAATTCTTTTCATATTCGAAAAACTAGTGTATGTCGTTTGGTTCCATTTGAGATCTATATTATACTATACATCTGACGAGCAGTTTTTTTAATTTTACTACATTTTATTATACGTGTCTCACGTATCTTATTATGAACAAAAACAATTAAAACACAGTCCTTCGAATAATAATTTACAATATAAAACACATAACTTATTTAATGAACCCTTTTTTAAATGCTCATTTGAATGCAGTGCGTACGCGGAACCAATTTCATGCGAAAATAACCTGTTTCCATCAAATTTTAGGTATGCCAATTACTTTTTATTACGTTTCAAGTCGCAAATATCAATAGCGTATTGTTTGTAACGTGTAGTGAAATCCGTCGTACTCCCGCTCATAAAGCATTTTAATGGTCCTAATAAAACATATTTTACTACCTGTATTTTTACAGCGCCATACTCGTGTTCAGCTATAAATACATGTACTTGTATCTCTGCTCTCTTTATAATCTTTATGCGTTTGTAATGGTTCATATTTAAATTTCGAAGCAAGTTGCTCTGTTCTTATGTTACTTTGCCGAATATTGTGATAACTGATAAGTAACGGATCATGATATAAACAAAAAAATATATTTTCAATAACGCGATTGGGAACCTCCTCGTTTTTTGAATTGTGTTGAAAAGATTGACAACCACCGATTTAAGATAGAGGTACTTCAAAAATTCTCAATTCGAATGTGTGTGTTCCTAACTTCCTAAGAACCTACCTATTTAGCTGCTTTGGACTACGGTGATGGGGTATTGCATTACTTGTCGATGTTGAAGCCGGTTCTTACTTAATTATAATCAATGTTATTAAACAAACTAAGTTATTATCATCTAAATCTAAGGAGAAGGAAGTGGCGGTCACTGTCACTGCTCGTTAAGTATGTAATAATGCAAGCTACCAAAAACGTCAAACAGGTTTCCTGGCGTGAGAATTTCGTGGTTTCTAGCGATTTTTGCAATACATAGTAAACAGTTGAAACCGGTCTTTGACTCAGAGATGAAATTTATATGCAAATTGCGTAAACGAGCGACGGATTTACAACGCTATTTAGCTATCCAAACAATAATGCAATGAGATTCTTATCTATATAGTACAAGAAACAATCATTTGGTTGGTCAAATCCACTTACTTACCAACCACCAGAAACACGAAAGATAAATTTAATTAGCTATTATACGAGATAATAGCACTGAGTGATTCAAAAATGACGCAAATAACGAGCATGCAGCACCACCCTTCCGCTGCCGCCCATAACAACTGTGACCTACCTAGAACTAGACTCAAAGGGACTAGGATGATTAGTCCAGTTAGTACATGGTGTTAGAATATTGGTTGGTTATTTTTTTAATAAGTGTAGGGACAGAATAGGTACCAACAAGAATAAATGAATTTGAATATTTTGAATTGAATTAAAACGCGCTTTACACTAATAAATAAATAAAACACGTTCATTCCAATAATACCTAATCATGTTCTGGTAGACTCCCAGCCTATAAATCGCGATTTAATTTAAATGTATGTGTGAAATATTTGAGATTAACATAATACAATTCAAAGATCGTTAGCATACCTATTAGAGCCATGGTCAGGACGCATTGGAATATTTCCTATTTACATGTTTATTTATAAACATTTGCATTTGCTCAACATCGTTTTATTTACTGCGTTTGGATTAAACGAGAGGGAAAACAATTTGTTAACAAATTTTCATATATTGTATGGTAGAATTGGTAGAAATATCTACACGAAAGACATTTTAAAAGAATAAATTTAGTTCCTATGGGAAGATTGTTTTATTTCAATTGTTTCAAAAATAAATCATTCGTGAATTTGCGGGATTCCATCCTAACGTGCCGTGTGTTCGAGCGTGAGTACTAAAACAGGTATCCCGAAATTCCTGCTAGTTGGATCGAGGTCACGGATAAACCTCGCACAGAATATCTCTTGACAGATTGACAGATGATATTGACAAACATTCTACAGTACCAATCAACGGTTTCAATATATCGCATCATCTCTTGACTAACGGAAGTTGAACAGGCAATCCATTACTCATCCGATCAATAACAATAATTACTTATTTCATTTAAGTGTTCGGATCAAACAAAATATTATAATGATTAGTGCAATTTTTCAAGGTTGCCAATTTCCAGAGAAAATGGTCTAATAACTTACCCCCAACCATTATGGTTGAGTTTCGTAAATAAGACATTGTTGTTAGTAGTCAATGTTTTCCAGACATCAGTAGATATCGCGATAAACATCTCGCGATGGGTCATTGAGTGCCAAAAACGAAACAGGGATGTTGCAACCATTACAATTGCATTCACGTATTTTTTATTCACGTATAGTTGCCCTTTTGTAGTATATCGTAGTTTCTCTTAGCAATCATTGTAAACGAAAATATTTTTGTATTGTATCAAAACTATTTTCGCCAACCCTTCAAAACCTATACGTCATTAAACAAAATGTTAGCAATCACTCAACCTGCCGGTTCGCCTGCCAACTCGGGCTTCTGCGGCACAAAAAACGCGATCGCCCCAAGCCTTAGGCACGCAATTTCGGACAAAAAGCTTGCAAGAATACTCATGCATGTCTAATTATAATAAAGGTAGCGCTTTCAGGCAACAGAAGTTGAGATGATGGTAAGTGTTCCGTAAACGCCAGGTCTTTTTGTATCTGTCTGGGCAAATCGTTGTAAGATACTTCGCCTTTTTGGATTTCAGTAACTTATCAACGCAATAGACGCGCACTGGTCAATAAGAACAAGTATAACTTTTGTAAATAACAGACATAATACAGGTAATTAGTTCGAGTAATAAATTCATAGTCAAACCTAGAGGATGTATTAGGCCAGCAAGCTGAAATTCTATCACATTCACAATGTATTAAAATACAATTAAAAATAACATGTTAATTTTACTTGCTAAATTATTTATGAAATACCCCAAGCAATTATCGTTACTTCGTAACAATTTGACATTAACATATCGCTGAGGAATAGGCGCAGATTCGAGAGAATAAAACGTGAGTCGAATGCAGATTGTTATCTTAATACAACGTGATCCTTTGAAGGAGTAAAATATATGTCTTAATTTGTAGGAGTAAACCATATTTGCCGAACATACTTATTAACTCTGAATTAATTAATAACGTGAGAGAGTCCATGGTTCACACATTTGCATATTAATGTTACTAATTGTCGACATGAGAGTACCTATTTGCAGAAGAAATATTAGACTTGTCACCAGGGTCTGAGACCATAAAATTTCGATCCTATGTCAATGAGCTGCGCTGTTTTATTTGCAAATTAATTAATTTTAAGGCGAAAGCTTTTGTTTCTATTTACCAAACTTAATACTTAAGGTAAGTACGTACTTTTTATCCTTACAATATCTTAATGCCCCCAAATTAATTTTATGATTTCATCCGCCCTTCTGAAGGTCTTAACTGCCCACGAAGGAGCTTTATCGCCCACGTAGAGCCTATGACTAAGATTAATCTAGACTACAACGTTCTGCTTTTAAATGGTTTTGTTTAAAAAAATTTACGTAAAAATCAGGGATGTTATGGATATCCGTAACCGAAACCGAAACTATCGGATATCCGAAATAAAAATATATCCGTAACCGTAACCGTATCCGCTAAAAAAGTTTCGGATAATTTCGGATAAGGGCAGAGTCTAATTAAAACCCGTTACGACAGGTTTTTGTTTCACCACTCACCATGTAAATATGGCATATTTGTTATTTTTAGTCGTAAATGAGTCAGATCAATATTTTTTGGTATCACCCTATCTAAATAGTAGGTAAGTAGGTCTCATTAACAGAGATGTTCGCATTGGCCTCATGGGAATACTAGTTCCCCATGCCCAGACACCTAAATAATAATAATAATAATATTAAAAACCGCATTAACAACCTAGTCAATTTATTAGTTAATATTGAGTATTTCACCAATAAAGTGAAGGAAAAGATTTGTACTGCGTACTAAATTAAGTTATAATTAAGGGCAAAATGCGTCCAAAATCAAGTTTAATGTGGACATTTTTTGATCATGATAAACTTCTTCTTATTATAAAAAGCATTGTAATTTCAAGTATCCCAAAATTCTGTTTCCCCTATCTGACTTATTCATTGTATTACCAAATGATAACTCAGACTTGATAGTAAATAATTAATTATAATCAAATTATTACATACTATTTTTTTACTTTAATGTAATATCCGTAACCGAAACTATCCGAAACTTACGGATAATCCGAAATAATTAATATCCGTAACCGAATCCGAAACCGATATAATTTTATTCCTATATCCGTATCCGTATCCAGATCCGAAACTCCACATCCGTAACATCCCTAGTAAAAATAGGTTGCGAAATATATTATTTACCTATAGTAAAAAAATGTAGTTTCTGATTTATATATCTCCAAAACATTTCAAGATTATTATGATCGCAACCCAAACAAGGACCATAAACTGTCCATAAAAATATGATTTCAAATGTTGATAGTCCAGTGTCCAATAGTAGAACTGGATTACGTAGTCTACAAAAAAAAACCTATAAAAATAACCTTTTTGTGTGATTTTTATCACGTTTGATTTATATGCGTACCCTTAAAATATCAACAGACCTATTTCATAGATATACGAAACTAGAGAACCGCCCGCGCTTCGCTTCGGGACCCGTAGGTAACAGCCGCGTAGGTCTCGCTCCCGTAGGAATTTAGGCTAAAAAGTAGCCTACTACTCGCTCTCTTCACTCCACCCTGTCTGAGGTGTGTGGAGCCCTCGGGACAGTTAGTTCCCCTTTGGGGGTGTCTCTCGCGGCCCGTTAAAACGGGCCGGTCCTTGGGTTGGGCCCTAAGGCCCTTGGTTGTCCATCTGTGGTTAACCAATAGGTCAAGTCCGGTGAGTGGTGGCCTTTTTACAGGCCACAGAGTCTTAAACGGGATGGGGTTCATCTTTGCGCCGCCCAGGCGATCGAGGCCCTACCGGGTGAATCCCGCTGGTGGGAAGCCCAGCAGGAGCCGATCAGCGCCGGGCGATGACTTACGAAGCCCCAGTATCAGTCAGTGCTAGCCCCGTCCCGCGCAACCAGCAAGTCGCGCGGGAAGGCCCAGCGGTCCGGTGGACGGGTGTGGAGCGGCGCCAGGTCCTGCAGATGCGGGAACCGCGACGCGTCGACACGCCCGAACATGTTGCGTGCCAATCTCTCGATGAAGTCGTCCAGGCTCTCGACTCGAAGGTCCCTCTGGATGACGGCGTTCCTGACGTAGGTACCTCGGCGCACCAGTCAGCCGGCGGAGTGCAATCGCCTGAACCGCGCGCATCCTCTTGCGCTGCGGTTCGCTGGCGAGCGCGTACCACGCCGGTGCCGCGTACGTGAGGCGGGATCTGATGTAGGTTTTGTAGACCCCGAGCTTCAGTCCGAGAGGGAGGCTCGAGGAGAGCACTGGTTTCTGCCATCGCGCTTCTGGAATTCGCGACGGCTTTCGTAACCTGTGGCTTCATCGAAAGTCTTCCGTCGATTTTGCCCCCAGGTATTTGGCCTGTGGGGCCCATTGGATATCTTGTCCGTGAAGCTCCAGAGTAGGGTCCCGCCTGTTGAGGTATCCTCCTATGTTCAAGGCCTGCGTCTTCCCGACATTCACCGACAGTCTCCACGCGGCGAGCCATTCGGGGAGGGCATCAAGCGCACGCTGCATCTTGACAATGGCGTGGGTTCTATTCAGCGACGTGGTGATGTACGCCACGTCATCGGCATACAGGGCAAGCGACGCCCCCCTGCCGCCGGGATATCGTCGGTGTAGCAGGCGTAGCAGACCGGGGACAGGCAACTCCCTTGCGGGACGCCGGCTGCGATCGGACGCTCGGTGGATTCGGCGTCTTCAACCACTACTCTGAAGCTTCTATTTTCGAGGAAACTGGAGATCACCTTAACGGCACTCCGGGGCGCCGACGACTGCGAGATCTTGTAGAGAAAGCCGTCGTGCCAAACACGGTCGAACGCCTTTTCCATGTCGAGGAATAGTGCACACACGCGTTCTCTCTTATTCAGAGCCGCGGTAACGGTGTGCAATACCCTCGACAGTGTAGCCGTGCTGTTCAGCGGCATCCAAAAGTAGCCTTCCACTTCTGTTGGCAGCTAGGCTATTCCACCCCGGATGCTTGCAGTTCCAGTCGCCCGCGCCCACCACCGGTGTCGGCGAGTCCAGCAACTTGCGGACATCAGCCAACAGGATAGTGCCAGCGGGCGGGCGGTACACTGAATACAGCCGGAGCGGGGAGTTCTCGAGGCAGAGCTAAAGTAGCCTATTACATTTGCCTATGACTTAAGTAAATTACATGTAGTATTTGATAGCGTAATTCAGAATTTGCAAATGAATTTTATTAACGCCATCTATTGACATCTCCGAAAATAAATATCTAGCAACTAACAAAACATCGATCTTCCCATGGGAATGGGATGTTTTTCCGCGGTAAAAAGTAGCCTACGTCACTCTCCACCCTCCTAACTATCCCCACACACATAAACCTTACCATATAATAGCTTTGTTGCGACGTGAAAGCGTCACAAACAAACAAACAAACAAACAAACAAACAAACAAACACACTTTCACATTTATAATATTAGTAAGGATAAACATTTATGACGTCGCGTCGTCTGTGTATGAACACTCTTCAAAATAGACAGGTCTGATAAAAGTGGTCACAGCCGCGCAACTGAAATCTTATCGATAACAGACGACCATCAAATGATTCTTATGCTTGTTTGTTTTGACATCTACTGCGATAAATATTACAGTTACTATATTATTAATTTACTACAAATAAACAAAGAACCTTGTACAGTATAGTCCATTCACTCACAACCCTGGATCCCTAGCTTTAATCACTAGTATAGATAGAACAATCGATCACTCATAAAACAATCATCATACTGTTGCAATATAAGCATTATATTGTATAGTTATAAGTATAATATTATTATTATCCGAGGATTATTAGTCTAAATCAGAGATCACTGACCCCTATTCCTCAATTTAAATAATAAGACAATCTTACGCCTTATCGAACACTTAAATTTGTTGAAGACATATCATTACTATAAATGTACCTGGAGTAAATTCGCTTTTATTTCAGTCATTTTCGGCACGCGAATATGCCTTTAGGGCTAACATGAAAAAGGTGGTGTAACACTAGATTTCTTTTATGATCTGACAAATAACACTTATTTAGGTATTTTACAGAGAATCTAAGATAAAACTGTCTTAAAGCGCCTCTTTCTTTATGAGACCTACAACCAAGACACATTGGTGTCTTTTGCAGAGACTTTAATGCCAATAGTGGGTGTGATAGCTAATCTGTCACAGGAAGTCCGAACAATAAATTACAATTTTTTATTGTTTTTCCGAATACAGTAGGTATAGTGATAAAAAGGTTACTTCTTGCCACTGGAGTCACCCATAGTCGACATTTAAAAAATATTGAAGAATACAGAAGAAAAAAATAGATACACATACACCTATAAATTAAGTTGTTCTCAAATGTCTACCTACTATTAATACTTCGCTGTAAGACAACGGACAGACTTGACTAGACTTGAGTAGACTATTTCCATAAAATTAAGATAATCGCGAATATAAAAACGCCGGGTGTGCAACCGCCTTAAACGGTAGCCAATAAACTCGTTCGGCGTTTTGTTTCCTCTAAAACACATGTGGAGGATATCCGCTGTTGAGCTAAGGGGTCATTATGTGCGAAGAGCTGTTTTTTGCCCCTCATATCTTGAAAATACGAATTACGGCGAGCGTGTAGTTAAGGCACTTCACTTCTTTCATATTCGTGCTTCGTGCTATCCCTGCACGCAATGAATTTATGAACCAGCAACTGTGCTGCACCATTTCAGCTCTTATTTTGCTACGGTTTATTGTTATGTACTTTGTACTTAGATAGTTTTGTACGAATAGATTTATTGGAAAGATGGTTACCTTCTTCTTGTCAATGTACAGTACCTTTTATAAAATGAATTAAGGTCGAATTTCGAATGCAGAGTTGGGTCTTCAGTAGTAATATTTCGATGGAAAAAGTAAGGCATTCATTAAATGCAACCAACTCACTACCCTTTTCCAGCAAATAGCTGTACGGTATCTACCAGGATAACAGAAAGCCATAATAACTATACCGATGTATGTACAACCAACTCCTAAGTAAGAGTTTCAAGTAGGCATGCAGAGGCGTTAGTATTTTAAGTATATCACAGTGTTGAGACCTGTCAAGTCGCAACTAGGGAAATGAAGTATTTGATGTATTTAGGTCAGAAACAGAAGGTTCTGACGTCCCACTGCAGTAGACAATGATTGATAAGTTCCCATTAAGCTTGCACGTTCCGATCCCATGAATGTTGAAATTTGCGTAGACCTAATGAAAGTTTTTTCAATTGTCATTGAGTCAGTAACGAGTTCACCATTTTGTGGCCGTCAATATATCGATAACGCATTTTATTGATTACTATCAGGTGTTCTATCGGTTTCAACTTACCATCCTAGTCTAATTATGTCTGATTAATATCATAATGACGACCAAATTATCACCTACAACAAATCACTACAACCCTATAGGACGTTTCAACATTTTCTTGCCCATTTCCCAATTCTATATTGGGTTAGCGCAATACCTGTTTTTCTCTTCCATAGTTCCCTAATTCCCTATTAGCCGTCACTTCTCCACTGTCTCTCTTATCTTTGATATCGTCTCTCACAATCCATCCATCTTTTCTTTGGTAGTCCTCGTCCATCCAAATTCCTATCAATCACTCTTTTTTCAACATGCGTTTCCTATCGCCTCATCACATGCCCATAGGATCTATGGGTAGTTACAAAGACATTAAATATATAAACATACAAAAAAATACATTTTGCCGTCGTATAATATTAATGTTAGTTTATTCAATTTGAAATTAATGTTAAAGGTTTATTTAATTATAATTGGATCTCGCTAGACACCTATCTAAATAGTAATGAATTACCAATAAATAATGAATCTAAATCTTTGAAACGATGAATCGATGAATCACAAGACATACCGCATACTAACGAAATCAGCTGAGGTGAATCACAGACGAGTCATCTAGATAAAAAGTTTTAAGGTGGAATCTAGTTGGTTGCCAAGCGAATTATATTACAACATGCTGCGTTCCGGCTTAGGATCTAATAGATCGTAAGCCAATTTGCTTCGTTATTGCGATTATACTCCTGGTTTTATTGTCCAACGGATTGTCTTTTCAGACTTGAGATAAAGATTAGTGTGCATTCGATGAATTCAAACCCAGATCCCTTTAAATAAAGAGCAGTTTACACAAAATCTTTATAAACGAACCATCAAACATTCAGATCGTGAATCAGACAAGTTTCACGTATTAAAATCTCTTAATGAGTTACTTCCTTCAAAAAATATTAAAACCATCACGCAACCATTTTAATAACCAACGACGCGACATAACTGGTTGGTACTGAGAACATAAAAGAAAGAATTCATAACTTTAATTGGGATTTTATTGGTACACGAACCACCGCTGAGATTATGTTTGATCGATTGTGAAATGGTACTCATTAAGAATTAATTATCATCAACCGTAAATGAGTTCAGAGATTTAATAAATAATTAACGTTAAATAATGTGAAAGTTCATTAATATGGTAATTTCTCATTTCTCAAACAGATGGCTACCTACGGGCAATACCAACGCGTTTTGTAACAAGTGAAATATTATATTTATGACAATATTCTGCTACAATTTGATATACATACAAGCAATCGTTGTTAACCGATACCATGGATGTAGAAAGACCGATACCATAAACGTTTAATGCTTATCGATGACAAAACACGTGTTTTTTCATGCCTTAAAAATATTTCTAACTACCATTTTTATAAAAAATGTACTTTCTTTTTTACAAACCAAAATTGAAATTGACATAAAACAGAACCATTGACACGAGTCTATTGATCCATTTAACTCACTATTTGTCATATCTTAATTACGCTAATTACTTCAACCCGAACATTCCATTGAGACATCCGACTAACAAATGTGGTTCATGACATGTCCCGACTGGTCACGACTTGTTATGATTCTGAATTACGTTTGTGAGTCATAGATCACATGTATTCTCATTGCTCGGTGATTTATTAGTCTGTAGTAAGTACTTCTTACATTGCAAGAACTTTTGCAACTGAAGTGCGTACTTTTCCAAATATAAAACTATCCAAAGATAAAGTTTTAGTGTAGGTACTAACGAATATTCTGGATTACACTGATCTCTTCATAAACGTAGAAGTCAGTTTTAAAAGAGAATTTCAGGGTTAAGCTTACCTAAAAGATGAAGATTCTTCCCAAAGGCCTTCAATCGTAATATCGTTAAATGGCAACAATACCTACTTTTTCCACCCGAAGTTTCTTAATCAGTGAACTCGGTAAATTGTTTCTATTGACACAAGGTGGTTTAGAAAAAAATCCCAGGCTTGTTCACTACAAGAGATCCTATGCATTATTTAAGAAGATCATAATATAATAATAGACGAGGTTTCTAACCCCAAGACGATCGAATTTCTATAAAATCTGGCGCACTTGCATTAGATCTTATTAAATCCTTGGCCATATAGTTTACCGCATCGTAAATTTTTGATTCAGTTCAGAATTCAAGTTTAATTCAGTAAGTTTAAATAGTTAGTAAAAAGATAAAATTAGCTCCCATAATTATTTTTGTTTGTCGGACGTAAAAGCAGAAACATCAGAGATGGTACTAGCGACGTTGGTTGCAACTTGATATATACTTACCGACTGTTTTAGCGGTCGTACATTAGTTGAAAATCATGAAATAGACGGGGTCTCACTAAATCTAGGACGAACAAAGTCTCGGTATAATCTTGTGCACTTACATAGATTTATGTCCCGGCTTTAGAGCTCCTGTATGCATTAGCTGTGTCTAGATTCGTGTTTGAAAACTCAATGGTCCTAAAAGGATTCCTAGGAGCTTGGAGAATTGTGGAAACAAATTTTAAATCTTGCAGCTGCCTGAAGATCTTTTATGAAATCATGTTATAAATAATTTTAATATGATTATTCATGATGAAATGATGATTATTCAATATGATTATTCATCTGAAGTAGAACATCATCATAACTTCGGTTCTCCTCGAGAAACCAAATGATGGACATCGCATCCAATATAAATACCTATTATTGTTTTGTTTGTGCTTTAGCTTAGCTTTAGTAGATATTTTAAATTGCAAGTATAACTTTATCATGTTCCTCGTACCTATACCTATTAGGTACCTCCTTCTAAAATTTTCTAAAGATTCGATTTTTCCATTCTCAAAAATCTACATGTAGGTAATCCAATTTTTCAAATAAAAAAAACCTATAGCTTAACCATTGACAGCCTGCTGAAATGCAATGACATGAACAAAAAATAGAAGGCAATGCACATAATTAGCACTACTTAGTTTTAACAGCACATTTTACTGCTCCTGTTTTTATACAAAGCCATGGAAAAGCCATTAACATCGTAAATTCATTACGCTTCTGCTGACATTTCCAGAATCCGCAGTTTGTGTGAAAAACAACCAAAGAGGTTTCTCAAACTAGTTCAGACCACATATCCGCGTGTGGAATTCGTTTTTGCAATCACGGGAACCGAGCCACGAAGCCCACGAACAAATGAGAGGATTCCGGCAAAAAATGACCGAGAATCAGATGTAGCACCAACCAGCCGTAATAAATGATCCAAAGGCTTATCAACTTCGATGTCAGCTTCCCAGTTCTGAATAGATATACATACTTTTAAGCAAGAACTCTTGTTAAATTACGGGTCTGCAGACTCTTTTGTAAGTACTGGCCGTGTGATTATTGCTTGGAAATGTGAGGATACTTATATGTACTACTGTATAGAACCATTATTGTTTGTTAACGTAGAAGTAACAAATAAGAACGCAGTTCTTTCCTATTTTGGGTCTGGCGAAACTTTATAATTAACTAATCAAAAAAATCCCTCGCATAAATTACTAAATAAAAAAGAAATTGGTCACTTGACGTATGTACATACATAGACACATTTCCTATTTAATTTTCCACGCAAGTAGGTTCTGCTCAATCACAGATGTATTGTCGAGTAGTGATAGAACGTCGTATGTCAGTCATAAATGCTTGAAATGAAACAATAACAAATATAAAGAAGTGTCATTAAAACTTGCAATAAATCATGACACTTGATTGGATGACCAACCATATCCTTCATCCCGCGCACAACGGAAGCGAGTGTTGAATTATTTTTTTAATCACGGGAACCCAACTGCAGATCTCGTATCCCGGCAAAAAATGAGCGACAGAACCCGATAGAAGATAAATAAAGTCTAATGAATTATGAATATCGCGTCGTCAATTTTTAAAGTAGGCTGGACGTGAGTTGTGAGAATACTTTTTACGGTCTAACAGTATCTAAGGGGTGTTGTTACTTGTTAGTGGTCAGACTGGTTGGGTCGTGATTGATCTAGTTGCTTGTGAGCGTTCAGGGCCCCAATTCTGCTAATTTATAAACCCTTCAATAGTGTCTCGATTGAATAGTTTGACACATTTCATGACAGAATTGAATAAATTGACAGATTTTGGCGCGTTTCGTATACGAAGTGAGTCAAACTTTTCAATCGAGATAATATTGAAACGTTAAATTAGCAGAATCAGGGGTCTTTAGAGTGTAGTTAGTATAAAAATTATATTTTACCTTGAGGATGAACCACTTATGATAATAATCGAAAGCAACAGAGCCTATTTCCGCTGCTGTATAGATCTTAGTTATTTCACATTTGCAGGTCACTACGCTAGAAGCCCGTTTTATTTTAAAACTTATAAGGCACAAATCGATGGTATCCAGGGCCACTGCAATGGACAATACATTTAGGAGGTCCCTAGCTAGTCAACAAATCTTATATATAAGTACCACCGTGGTCGAAAAACGCTCGTATTTTGATTAAACGGCTAAGTGAACTCAAAAGGCAACAGCGGGAAAAAGGACGGCCCGGCCGCTAAATTGCTTTGGAGTAAAAAGATGGATGGATCTTACTATAAAAATAATTATGACATTAATCATAACGCAATTCATTCACCTATTCTTCAGGATCCCTCGCCCCTGCGACTTTGTTATTAAAATGATCCGACATAATGCCCGCAGACGCCATCTTAAATTCGCATCCTGGTGTAAAAATAAACCCAATATTGGCAACCATAAAGACTGGCACGATTGTATCGATTAGAGTTACACCTGTTATACTCGTGTATTAAACATAACTGGAGCGTTTCCGGGCATCAGAGGGCACGTAAAGCCGCCTTGGTTATATCGTTACAAAGCAGTTGTATAGCCACGTAGGAGCCCTTGGGACGACATAAAAGTTTCGATACCTCTCCAGCAACTCCGCCAATCCGCACTGGAGCAGCGTAGGTATTGGGCTTTTACTCTGTGCCTCCTCAGTAATGAGGCCATTAAATTGAAGCCATAGATGTAACAAGAAGTCGCCTTTACATAGGTATCTTTTTACCACTTAGATACAGCGATACGTAGTTCCCACGCACAGAGTCCAATAAGTATATATATCTCGCATTCAGCATTTGCAAGGAATAAACGTTACAAATAAGCTGAGTCGAGAAGATTACGTTGGAATGCCACGTGTACGTTTACGTGTTGGCAACGATGCTCTGAAACTGAATGAAAATAAAATGTAATGATCCATACTAATATTATGTATAATCGCGGAAGTGATTGTTTGTGTCCATGTCCTAATTTCTCGTCAAAACCGATCAACAGATCGATGTGATTTTTGGAATGAAAATAGATGAAACTATCAGATCTTTATTGGACTGAAGATCGCTAGAAAAAATTAGAAATCCCTACTAAAACGTTTATTAATGTAACCCAATTTGTAAAAAAAAATAAAACTTTTTCATGGCATGTGTTACGGACGCTATTTATGACAGAAAAAAAATGTTTCATAGTATCAAAGAACATAAATTTTCACTCGTACGAAGCCAGGACGCGCCGGTAGTATGTAATAAAAATGAAAATAGGTACGTTTAATCCCGTCTGACACAATCACGACATATCTTCCGACGTCTCGCAGATACGTCCTGCCCCAGATTGCCCTGACTCACTGTAATTGCTTCGAGATCGGGCTGAATACCTATCGTAATCAAGTGTCATGTTCAATTTAACGCAATTTAAAGTTTTGATTTTGGTGTTTGTTTATGCGTGGAATTGCTTTATGCAGGAAGTGTACGATTCTCTTTGTCAGTTTGAAATTAAGCAGCACCTTTCGCTGATCGCGAAAACTAAAGCCCTGTGCCCATTGTGCCCTGAAATATACTGTCAATAGTTGGACTTAGAAGATAACAGTTCTCCATATCAGTATCCACTATTACAAAAATTGCCCTAAGATCGCCAATCGCGACATTTGCTTATATCGGAATGTTAAAGTTATATTTGAAAACTTTTCTAATACTTCTCGTACCTTCATTGTTCAATCCACTTAACCTTAGTTCCAAGAAGATATTTTATCGTCGGCTAAGTGCCAATGCGTATCAGACAGCGCTAAAGAGTCAATAAACCTATGGGAAACATTTGCCATTCGCGAAGAACTTCGGACATATGCAAATGGTCGCAAAGTGATCTGTTGCTTACTAAATAGGCATGTTGTCACCTTCATCACCTTGTCACTACGTTTTTGGCATAATAGCCGAAAGAAGGCTTATGTTTCTTGATGATTTTCAACACTAAATGGTAATAATAAATATTTTATGTTATGTAGGTAACATCTTGAAAAAATTTAGGAAGAATGGTTAAAAGTTAACTTTTCATATAACCGTACCTCTTCGGAAGAATATTCAAAAACTTTGTCTATAATGGCTGTCCTCTGAAAATAAAGTTAATTTACGTCGGATTGTCGCGGACACGGGCAGTAACTTCACTTTTATTGCTATGAAGCCAAAGTTACGTTGAACAAATTGGCATTTTTTTCTCGGTTATAACACGCGCTGGGGCCGTAACTTTTCTTCAATTTTACGGCCAATAGAAGAAAACAGGAGGGCAGAATCTTGGGAAATCTTAATCATATTCAATAACATCTCAGAAACAATTTACGACAAAGATCGATGTAGGTGCTTTCGAAATTCCTAAAGTCCTATATTTACGCGTAACAGAAATAAAGGAAGGGAGACTGTAACTTTGTTTTAAACCAATATACGACGAAGAGAAATGTACACAGAAAAATCGTTTCAAAACTCGAGCGTCCGAAGAAAACAGAGAAAACGTCGAATTGTCATGGACATAGGCGTAACTTTACTTTTATTGTTTGCCGAAAGTTGCTGAACAATTTGGTATTTTAGTCTCGGTTGGATCTCGTAAAGACACACTTTCCTTCAACTTTACAGCCAATAAAAGAAACTAAGCCGGAATCTTGAGAGATGTTTCCTATTCAAAACACCGAGTAATTTTTTATGGGTTCAACTACCATATTTCACTCGAGGTTCGGAGCATGGGCAACTACAATACCTGGTTACATGCCTGAAGGCTTTTAGGTCTTTAGGCTTTATTTAAATATTTATAAAAAACAAAAAGTATAGGTACGTTAAGCAAAGCACACAGGAAAAACTGAATCTAAACTGGGCGTCCGAAGAAAATAAAGTAAATTTACATTGAATTGTCGCGGACACAGGCGCAACTTCCCTTTTATTTGTTGCCAGAAGTTGCTGAGCAAATTGCCAGTTTTGTCTCGGTCGGATCTCGCATATGGTGTATTTCATGTTTTCCTTCAATTTTATGACCAATAGAGGAAACTAGGGCAGAATCTCGAAACCTTTCCTATTCAAAGTAAACGATTATCTGATAACCCACAGTTCGGTTTGCAGAAACTACGTGTGACTGTTAATTTACTTAGTTACTTACAGTTAGAATCTGATTAAGACGTTTCAAACATAACTTAGTTCGTTGAAAGTTTCGATTTAATATGACTAATGGCATTGTGAAGTACCTACCTAAATAGGTGAAAGAGTTTAAAAGCTATGTTACAAAAACACGTAAATATTCCAGGAGTGTTTTATTTAGCCCTAATAAAAATGTTTTCAGTGCTAAAAATGTTTTCTTTATTCGCCGGTCAGAAAGTGTTTGAACAAAATTGAGACGTCCTTGTATTTTTTGTCCTCACTCACCCTAATTTCTGCCTCTTTACTTTTATTCATTTGTATTCAGTCCCCTAACCCTATTCCTAGAGTTTCTCATATTACAATAATGGACTCTAAAAGTCAGGACAAACATCCGAATAAGTATTCGTTTAATACATCCAAAACCAGTTGGGATTAGGTTTCCCGAAGCAAAGCAAAACGGGGTATACCTACACGTAGTTATTTAATACCCCGGATACAGTATAAGTGAAATGAACTTATTGATTGCAGTAGGTACAATCGCTCTCCCAGCACAACTATTAATATAAACGAATTTAAATTTAATTTGAATTTAGCTAGTAAGTAAATCCTGTATGTTACATAAATAAAAATAAAAAAAATACGTGTGGCACTCGGAGACTGCCGCGGTAAAGCTATTGCATAGCATTATATATAAATTAACAAAACAAAAAAAAATACTGCATTTGTGATAATAATAATAAAATGAATGTATATAGAGTACTAACTCATTTTCTTTCACTATTTTTTCGTGACTTTCTTCATTAATAAATGCACTTTGTTTATTCATATTTAAAACACTTTGTACACAAATTATACGAGTACAGATATTCACTGTTTTACAGTGGGCCAAGAAAGTGGTGTACCAGTTTTCATTTAGTTGCCTAGTTATCAAAAGTTACATCAAAGTTCATAGGCAATATCACTGAAAGAGACGCATAATAATGACGTAAGCCTAATTGTTAAGAATACGTACATCATAACGTCACATTATAGGTGCAAGACATTTTAATCTTTATTAGAAACGGATAATGCATTAATTTGTGCAAAGAAGATTTAAATATTCTGAACAAAAGCATTAAGAACTATTTCAGTTGACAAAATAATTCTTTTTAAAAAGAAAATTGACATTTGACATTTAAGTCCTACAACGATCTTTTGGCGCGTGAATGACGTGTGGGTGACAGAGACAGTGCCTTACAGTTTGCCTTGCCTGTATGGCACTGTCTCTATCACCCTCAAGTCGTTATAGTGTCATTATTTTATGTCATGTCATGTCTATATGTCTATGTTATTTTGCATGTTTTAAATCTAAATACGCGATAATTCGACTATTATGAATACATGTTGTCGATTCCAACGCCTTATTTAATCCAGATCTACATGTAATTATTCTTAAAACACCGAACCGACGGGGCGAAAATCAAATGTTTGACAGGTAAGATTTGTATGGGAAATTAAAATTTTCATTTTTAGTATTTTCCTCGCAATTTTTCCATATTTTCTCATCGCTGCAACCTTCCCTGAACTTCCGCGAATATTTCAAGACTAAAATTAGCCAAATCGGTTTAGCCGTTATAAAGTAAAAGTTAGTTAACTCAGTTAAAAGATCTGGTATTTATCGATAGATGTCACGAGTGTGAGTGAGAGAGAGAGTGTGAGAGACATAGAGAGATGTGTTAGGTCTTTGATTATATATTAGGTGTTTTCGTTACGAAATTTCTCAATTCGGTCCCCACGCCCAAGGCCCGCGATAAAAGCTATGCAATAGCTTAATAAAAAAATGTGTGAATTTAGCTTAAATAGTTTTAACGAAATATATTTACAGTCACTTTAATCACCACAGCGAAAACTATCCCATCAGAATGTAATACAAAAATGTTTTTTGCCTAAAACTGTCTCTTATTATAACCGCATTCCATTTAACATTTCAAACGTACCTATGTCACTCACATCTACCATTAGCCTGTATGTCCGCTAACTCTAAAAATATACCACCCAGGGTCGAGGTCGCACTAACTAGCAAAGTCAACGGCATCGCTGGTGTGACCATGACTTTATTGAACCGGGATTGTTCTCTCGTGTAGGGTTGCCAACATTTGTAATGATGTTTCTAATGTTCTCAGGAATATATTTTTGTGTAGATTCATAAGCATTGCATATTTGTCAATATGCAATTTCATTCATTGTTTAGTAAACCATTGTTATGATAAAGCCTATTAATAGGTTGTAAATTTGGTTATGAGTATTTCCAAACAGGAATGTTGTACAGGGTCATGTCATTATTTGAATTGAAGCACAGTTTTACTTCAACACGAAAATGCTGTGGTAAAGCACTCTTTCTTTACACCTGTACACTTATATTAACACACTTTTTTAAACACCCGCAAACAAGCGAATGCGGCCCCTGGAAAAAGTTGTAACCGCCCCTCTTACATCTAAAACAACCCCAAAGAAAGCACCGACGGCCTTAGAAGCGAGGGTTCAATTTATGCTGGCTTTATTGCAACGATGGAAACCTTGTAACACCAAAAATCTTCAGATTTCTAAAGAAGCATTGAAACGTATTTACATAACTGTAATAAAACATCCGAAGACTAGAAACGGTAAAGTTCAGATGAAAAAAGTTTACCCAGAGGCGTTACATTTTGGTAAATTTCGAAACTTTGTTCCACGAGGAACCTTTAAACGATTTATATGTATTAAAGTTCACAAAAGAAATGATACGTTGAATGAAAGTTGGTCTCTGGGAAGACTTAACTTCACCTATGCCTCAGTATTTTTTAAATTTAGGAGCAGCTTTAAGCTGAAAATGCTTAAAAGCGCAAGGGAACCTACTTAAGGTTTTTTAGCATTGTCTTTTGTAATAATGTAATGAAATCTTAAATTAGCTTTAACACAGAGTTAGCGTTAACACGGTGTTAGCCTTAACACAGAGTTAGCTTTAACACGGTCTTAGCGTTAACATGGTGTTAGCGTTAACATGGTGTTAGCGTTAACATAAAGTTAGCGTTAACACGGAGTTAGCGTTAAGACGCTGTTAGCGTTAACACGGTGTTAGCCTTAACACAGAGTTAGTGTTAACACGGTATTAGCGTTAACATGGTGTTAGCGTTAACACAAGGTTAGTGTTAACACGGAGTTAGCGTTAAGACGGTGTTAGCGTTACCACGGTGTTAGCCTTAACACAGAGTTAGCGTTAACACGGTGTTAGCGTTAACATGATGTTAGCATTAACACAAAGTTAGCGTTAACACAAAGTAAGCCTTAACACAGAGTTAGCATTAACACGGAGTTAGTGTTAACACGGTGCTAGCGTTAACATGCTGTTAGCTTTAACACGGTGGTAGCGTTAACGCGGTGTTAGCGTTAACACGGTGTTGACGTTTACACAGAGTTAGCGTTAACACGGTGTTAGATTTGCCCGGGGTGAAGGTGTTTTGTTATGTTTGACGACCCGGATAGTGCAATGCTTTACAAGCTGGATCGCTCGCTGGATTTATTTACATTGTCTTACGTAATCATTCTTACAACCCTCACAAGAAATTTTGGACTTCCCCTCCATCATTTTAAGGGAAACCAGAGCATACCATTGAGAAAAGCACGATTAAACTTGATGTACGTAACATAGATGGAATAATTTTAAAGCATTCCGCGTAATAGAAACATGTCAACGTCAAACTATTTCAAACAGTACTTACGAGAACATTCGCGATCCAATTTGCAAATGTCTCTCACGAACACGACTTGAAAATCACTCGTAGTAACTGTAAATTACTTGTGTAGTTCTATATAATTACATGTTAGCTATTTATATATTCTAACTAAAACATACCCATATTAAAATTGTTAACTATTAGATGATATTTCCTCATGGAAAAGATGTAAGTGTAGTTCCGGAGAGAATATCCTTAAAACTTGTTTAATGTTGGTCCTTCTACAACAGGAAGTCAGTGTTTAAGTTATTTGACTGGAGGGCGCGACGGTTGTTTATCTGAATCAGCTTTCTTCGGCCAAACCTTTGATTAACTATAACTATTACAAGTACAATGCTCTTATCTTATTACAATCAACATTGTCGCTAACATTGTTAATTTCAATATTAAGTATTTTAAGTCTCGAATGTAATTAGCGACTATTTCGAACCATTCCCGCAAATTTATCATAAGCAACATTTAAAATGACAACATTCATTAACTAAGATACAAAAATGTCGCATATGATAAATTCTCAGGAATGGCTCAATTTTTCATATATGTAGTATCATACTATATTTTGGTAACTTTCCATCTAAAGAGTATAAAAACAACGTTACTTATGTAAAACCTATTCTACAAAATCAATATTACATTTCGTCATTTCTACACGAAAAAATTGAACTTTATATTTTTATTATTTCATTTATTTCAATGTTACCTCGCCAAGTCGTAACTAACTTCAAAACCGACTCGTTGCTACATTTAGGAGCCGTCTGCCACACTTCCTGTTTCCCCAGGTCATTATCAACACTCTAATTTACAGAAAAATGTGGGTGCCATGCCACCTAATGGGATCGATGTTAAACGTTGTTTCGCTTCAATGTCGCTTAAATTGTAATGCTGCCGTCTATATTTTTATACATGTAAATATCTGATGCGCTTACTGGTATGTATAGTATATTATAGAAGCCCGTCGGCTTGATATAATCGACAGAATTAAGCAACATCGAGCGCAGTCGGTAAATGGATGGGTAGACTATAATGACAAAAATCTTGAGCATTTCGGCGGACACGCAAAGCTTTCAGAAACGTTTGTTATGACATATGAGCAGCGTGGAGTAGGTATGCTCTGACTCATGTGGTGCACCATGAATGGGCTCAGACCATATAGTCGACTAACAAGCAAACGAGCCACCTGATTACAAGTAGCGTCACTGTCTACTATGTCTACAGTCTACACCGACTACACTGTCTATAGTCTATTTTATGACCCACGGTGACCAAATACATTGTATGAGGTCGATGGTCGGCTTATCAGTTTTTCTGCAACTGGTAGGTATTTGTACCCAAGCAAAGTGAAGAATGCACAGCCCATGATGAATGAAGATATAATACCCTCATCATCAAGTCATTACACAGGAAGCCACAGAAATGCAACACAGCCTCACGGAACTTTTCCTTCCTGCGTTTTTAGAACCATTCCTTTCCGTCAAATTAATGAGGGTGTTATAATTTGCATAAAAACCAGCACATGATACCGTATTATTAGCGCAAGAATATATGAGACCAAGTTTTTTCTTACTGAAGCCTTTAAGTTTGTATCTGTTATAAAAAGCCCATATCCGTTAAAACCTCTCATCAGGGCCCGATCCAGCTGTTTCGCCGCTCCGGGCAAAACAATATTTGCCGCCCTTACGTTATTCCATAGATGGTGTAATTTTAACCTATAAAAATACAAATTTTCCGTACCTATATTATTGAAACAAAATAAGTTATGTTTTAAGATATTTATCTATACAATGTGTCAATTTTACACTTGATAAAAATGTACGGATATTAGATAAAAAAATATCGATAAAAAATGGATTTTTTTTATGTCAGCTATTTTGAAAATTTGGCACCTTAATATTTGTTTTAGGAAAATTCTCATCTTTCGGTTTTAATTTTTTTTCTCTTAAAGTACCCAAACGATGTATATTTTTCAGTGTTCTTATTTGAAAGTTACAAAGTATAACTTGCCAAAAAAATAAAAATACCTACGATTTCAAGCAGGATTTTTTTTTTTTTAATTAAGAAGATATTTTTTTGTAATAAAATTAAGTTTATTTTTGATTTTTGATCTGCTACTCCAAAACTAGCACATTGAGATAACGTTTTTAGCGTGATTTATTAAACTACATGATTAACTCTACAAGTTCTTCAAATAGCTGACATAAAAAAAATCTTCCCATTTTTTATCGATAATTTTTTATCTAGTATCCGTTCATTTTTTTGATCAAGTGTAAAATAACACATTGTATATTTATAAGCGAAAGGTCACTGACTCACTCATCACGAAATCTCAGAAACCGCTGAACATCGGCAGGGAGGTAGTTTATAGTTAGAAGGTATCCGCTAAGAACGGATTTTTTGATATTCCACTCCTAAGGGGGTCTAATAGAGGTTCAAAGTTTGTATGCAAATCCGTCAATTGTAGACCAGATATTATGAAAATTGGTATTTAGAATTATAAAAAGCAATAATGAAAAGCCCATAAGTATCAAAGTTTTTAAAAATCAACCCCTAAATAGGTATAATAAGGGTTGAAAGGTTATTTAATCGAAAACAGCTTGATGTATAAAGATGAATTTTTAACTCTACGGATTATTACGGGACTTTCACTGGGAGATAGAGGAGATTGTGGATTATAATAGGCTACTTTTTATCCCGGAATTACTCCAACGCGCGAAGTTGCGGGCTTAGAATTTTATGGGACTATCACTGTGAGATAGAGGAGGTTATGGAGCAACATATATTTTTATCCCGCAATTCCCGCGGGATCGGGATTCACGCGAGAAAAGCTTCGCGAACGTAGTTGCGGGCTCAGATTTTTAATGGACTTTCACTGGGAGATAGAGGAAATTGTGGAGCAATGTACAGGCTACTTTTTATCCCGGAATTCTCGCAGGATCAGGGTTAACGTGGGAAAAACTCCTACGCGCCAAGTCACGAGCTTAGATTTTTACGGGACTTTCACTGGGAGATAGAGGAAGTTGTGGAGCGATATACAAGCTACTTTTTATCCCGGAATTTTCGCAGGATCAGGATTAACACGCGAAAAACTCAAATGCGGGAACGAGGTCGCGGGTGCAAATATTTATGGCACTTTCAGCAGGAGGTAGAGGAGGCTATGGAGCATCATATAGGCTACTTTTGTTCCTGAATTCTCGTGGGATCGGAATTTATGCGGGAAAAACTCCTATGCGCGAGGTTGCGGGCTTAGATTTTTATGGGACTTTCACTGGGAGTTAGAGGAGGTTCTGAAGCAACACATAGGTTACTTAATTATCCCGAAATTCCGGCGGGATTCAGGATTCAGGCGGGTAAATCTCCTATGCGCTAAGGCATGAGCTTAAACTTTTATGGGACTTTCACTGGGAGATAGAGGAAGTTCTGGAGCACCATATAGGCTACTTTTTATCTCAGAATACCCGCGGAATCAGGATTCACGTGGGAAAAACTCTTATGCGCCAATTCGCGAGCTTAGATTGTTACGGGACTTTCACTGGGAGATAGAGGAAATTGTGGAGCAATGTACAGGCTACTTTTTATCCTGGAATTCCCGCAGGATCACGGTTAACGAGGGAAAAACTCCTACGCGCCAAGTCGCGAGCTTAGATTTTTATGGGACTTACACTTGGAGATAGAGGAAGTTGTGGAGCAATGTACAGGCTACGTTTTATCACGGAATTCCCGCAGGATCAGGATTCACACGGGAAAAACTCATATGCGGGAACAATTATACTTAAATCAAATCAGCTAATAAAATCAGCTGTTCCATAGTAAAATGACTATCCGGTCGACCAAAATATATGGAACAGCTGATTTTTTTCTCGCGATTTCGAAATTGGTCGCGTTAAATTCAATTAATAGAATAGAAAACAACAGAGGAATAAAGAAACTGCAATAGCGTAGCGCGAGTGAAAGTAATGTATTTGTATCTTTGAAACCCCAAACCCCACGAAACTAAAGGCCTGTACGCACACTAAGTATGCACCATCCATCTTGCTGTCCGTCCACGTCCGCGCAAACGCGTACGGCGGTCATGCCCAATCGTGCTGTGTGCACTATCGTGCAAAACATGCACAGATTGAAGGACGCAGTGTGACCACGTTTTATTTTTGTAATCTACTAAAATGTTATGTGAAATTTCAGTCATGTCAATAGTAATAAATTATGTTCTAACAACTTTTGCGTAGGAGTGGTTTTTTTTTTGTTTAACCATCTTTTAAATTTTTGCCGTCGACGCGCCGCTCGCCCCCCAATTTTGCCGCCCCTCAATTTCGCCGCTCCGGGCAATTGCCCGGGTTGCCCCCCCCTAAATCGGGCCCTGCCTCTCATTATGGTAGGAAGTTGTTTTTACTTACCATCTCCTGGTGCTGTTAAAATTCAAATTACGAACAGTAGGTACATACGAATAATATTTTTATTTTAATAAACAGTTAATGAGCGTTTGATTTTTTCAAACGTAAAGGTGCATTTTTATAAATAGAATTGGGTTTTTTCCATTTAACACATTAAAATAAATCAACAACGCATATTAATTATTTATGACTGTTATCTAAGACAGGTGTAGAGTTAATACGTTAATTGGTACATGTGCCTTAGAAGGCTAGCCTGATGCGGGGCCACCTGCTAAATGCGGTTAAGCAGCTTTACTTCGATCTAGAAAGGTGTTGAGGGAGCAAATTTTATGTCATATCCTTTCTGAGGGCCACAGTAATAAACAAAGAAAATATATTGAAAGACCATGATTAGATCGATTTCAAAAATTGTATCGCCATAATAATAATATAACATTATTTCTTAGAAATAATTTCTAGAAAATAAATATAATGCTCTATTACCCGAGCGAAGCGGAGGCTAGTCCGTAGACCTCATTAAGTATAAAGTTTACTCATATACATGAGTTCGTGATCGATTATGGATTTGAATAAATCTCCATTTTCATTATTTCCAAGGTCGAAACAAATTGAGAAAAAATTGGGTATAAGACGACAAATTAATGACATTGAACGAACGTTGATTGACGCGTTATGACGTTACCTCCCTATTTAAGTCTAAACCGAGCGTACCTATTAGTTACACATCATTACAAATAACCCGAATATGCCCATTAACGTGACAATGACCCGGGTATTGTATCATCGTTTCATGGGAAAACGGCGACGCGGTGACGAGACGTGACCCGCGAAACTTGTAAAGGTTGCGAATGTGAATAACGATTTTGCGACTCGACGAATGTCGCAGTTTGTGTTTAAACGACGTCAAGACAGGAGGAGATACTATGTTCCCAGCCTTCATATTATATTGTTATATAGTTACGTGTAGCGATTTTTCAGTCACGTGTGAAACGATTTTGTTGATTATTTCTATATTCGAAAGCTATTGTCCTACATGTGATTTTTTTCGAATGCTGGACTGTGAAGAAATTGTTTCCAGAAGAGAAGCAAGGGCGGTTTTACTAGTTAAATTAAATTAGGGTCATATTCAATTAATATTATACATATCCTGAGAATTAATATGGTATCTTTAAATTGTCTTCAGCATAAATGAGTCCAATATACCGCTAAGCGATATAACAATAACATTATCTAATCGCAAAATCGCAAAGTAAATATCGGCGCGTGTCTTCGACCTAAGGCGGGTTCTCACTGCAAACCAGAGCAATTCTACACAGATGTACAAAACTACAAATAATGTAATCAAAGAGTTGCCAACAACCAGCGCCAATTGGAGTAACGACATCCAATTTTCTTTAGAAATGGGCGAAGAAAGTTATTTATTTTTAAAATAAACGGGTTCGAACTATAGAACAGTGGTAATGCTTCTGTTTATTTCGAAAATTTAACACTGTTTACTTTGTTCAAACATTTTACGACAGTTTTGTTTCATGAGCGGCAGCGGAACGATGGTGCTTCATGTTAGTATGCTATATAAAAAGCCACTCCCGTAATAAATAAACGGAGTCTAATTAAAAGTAACAACACAGTCGTGTCCAATTAACCGTTAAATAATAATTTTAGTTTTAATTAGTCTCATGACAGAAATGACAGTCAGACTGTCAGACGGACCAAATAGGAAATCTAACCCGTAGTGTCATTCAACTACGAATTTTGAGGCGTTGAGAAACATACCAAGGTAACAAGCTAACAAGCGCAATGTTTTTTTTAATCAAATGTGAGACAACTTACTAATTAGTAGTTTGACCGCGGTCACTCACATGGGCAAAACCCTAAAAAAATGTATATTGTACGAATATTTGCACGAATGTGTGGAACACTTAAGCAAAGGTTAGAGGTTCGCACTTTGACGAGCGGCCAATAACCGTCACAACTTTGTCACCATGGAATACGAGTGTGTCAAAAACTTTGCATACATAATTCATTATAGTTCATCTGTGCAGGAGACTTAGCAGAAGTTCGAGGTTCGTGCCTTGATGTGTACGATCAAAAACCGTCACAGCTTGAAAAAGCACGAATGTGACAAAACTTACCGTAATAATCAGTTGTGTTGTGATTGCCCAACACTTGTGTTCGTATATTCGTGCGAATGTCTGTGTCCGGCCTTAGGCTACGGCCACATCAGAGTGATCTGATAATATAATTTACGTCGCGTATCGCGTATATATATTGAGGTTACTGAATTTACTGAATTATCTAACTTAGTTGTGTAATAAACTTGGATATTTTTATTAATCAAATTCCAGTCGATAGCTTCGATGCACTATATCACGTTAAAAGGTGAATTTAAAAGTAAATAAAGTGATAACTAATAAAAAAAACTTAAAAACGCTGAGTCACTCTTTAAACGATAAAAATGTGACGTGTAGTGAGTAGTGAGTGAATTGCGCGTAAAAGACGTATACCACATAGGTAGGTACCTATTTACTTAGTCAATGCGTAAGTTTCCTTGAGTCACCTTTGCGAGCAATTTTATTTACCTACCAACTCATTTACCTAGAAGTAGGATATTTGTATCCTTCAAAACTGGATACGTCACAGGTGTAAGAAGGGTACTACTTACACTTCTTTGATGTTGTCACTCCCCGCTAAAAACAAATTTATTACCCGTTTTCACAGTTCAGATTAGTTTGTAAGCAAAACTTACGGCATTTTAAATTCTTGCCGTCAATCTGCAATGTACCTTAATCACAAGGACAGAAAGATGGCATTTGTGTGGGATGCCATTAAAACGAATTCCATATCAAACGCTAGCGGAGTACCTATAAATCAAATATGTATTAATTATAACTTAGCACATAAACTACCTATAAAATAATAATCGATAAAGTTTTTAATCATTCTACTCGTATTAGGGGTACCTATTGCTTCTAATTAAGTGCACATTAACCGATAGGCTCCGCTAAGTATAACCATATAGGTATAATTGCATTCGGTCAATGAACTATTGTCTCGTGCCAGACATACACTGGTGAGATTCATAATATAGGTAAGCTCTTTAAGCAATCCTCTCTTATTTGTTCCTAGCCGATTGACAATCGAACATCTGTATTAAATGAATTTTAATTGCGCAAAAGCTACCTATCTTTTTTTCTAACTAGGTATGTAATCTGAAATCAATTCGACGGCAGCAAAGAACATAAAGACATCTGCAATTTTGCCAAAATCGTTTTTTTGCATAATTCAACTCAGAATTCTTTGTTCTATCTTGTGATATTTTTTTTTCTCGAAAAATGTTTTTTTTTACACCAATTTTTCAACGTACAAAAAGACATCTGCACTACTTATTTAAAATTCGACAAAGTACAAACGGACATATACCATTTGTCCTTGTGTACGTCGCGCAATGCGGCGGGCCAGCTGTCCTTACGAAAATAACCTGCGAAGTCTCGAGGCTCTTCAGCAAGAAAAAATGTCTGATGATGACTGCTTGCAATTTGAATAATAAAATAATTGAAAATTGAATCCGGAAGTGACATTCAACCAAGCCACAAATGTAAAAAATATTTATACCTTTTTTTCTATCTTTGTTGGTATGTTTGTTACCCCATAACTTCGTGTTGGGTAAACCGATTTTGATGATTTTTTATTACCTTGAAAGCCAGTGCTTTTGTTGAGGTCCCATATAAATTTGAGCGACATCTGATGAGTAATTTTGAATTTACTTGAATAATGTGTAAGGATCTTTAAAAGTGTGTATTTATGGTTTTTTCCTAATAACTTTTTATTGAGTGTTCAGATTTTTATGATTCTCTTTTTATTTGAAAGCTGGTATTTGAATTGTGGTCTCATATAAGTTTAAGCGGCATCTGACCAATGGTTTTTGAATTATCCTTAATAATTTTTATGTATGTATGTTACCTCATATCTTACTATTTAGAGTTCCGATTTTAATCATTCTTCTTTTAATCGAAAGCTGGGGCTTTAGGTTAGGTCCCGTAAAAATTTGAGTTTCATCAAACGAGTAGTTACTGAGTTACTTATGATACTCATACAAAGATGATGATTATGATACAAAGTACTCTTAAAATATAATTATTATTAGTAGTTATTTCTTTGAAACTATACTTTTTAGTTACTTTATATTACAAATACAATTATTAACAAGAATCACAAAACTTTTTTTTATAAGACACCCTAAAACTCAAAATAGTTTAGGTATATCTGCAATTATCCAATAGATTCAACGTAAGAATGCCAAAGTAATGTGAGACAACTACAGTATTTTAGTGACAATAATAATTATATTTGTTGTTTTGATGAAATTGGTTTTATATGATCAATAAAAATAAAAATCAATCATTAAATTAATAAAATAGTTAAAGAATAAATAATTATCAGGTCCCAAGTAGAAACGAATATATGGCAGTTGACTCAATTTGCTTGTTTTCTTGATCGAAGTAGAAAAAGATATCTGCCGTAATTTTAAAAATTAAAGAATTATTAATAAATTACCTATACCAAATAATAGTTAATATTGTAATAATTAACTATTCCAAAATCGACGAAGATATCTTTGTAATTGTAGAAGTTATACCATTTTTGAACTAAAAACGCTCTCCTGAAAACTAACGGTTTTGTAGATGACCGTTTGTTCTTTGCTGCCGTCGAATTATACATCAATGTCTGAAATTTAGGAGAGGATACAAAACAAAAGAACGGAGTACTCTGAGAATAACCCACTCAAGTCGACGGAACCCACGTGCTTCCTGTTTCTTGTTTCCTATAATTCTCACTACTTTTTCATTACAAACTTGTTTAAAAAAATAATGTTTAATTATTTTTATAACATCCGGAGCTTAACGAATGTCGTGAATTTAAGAAGATCGTCGATTTGTCACTATTGGCAGAGGCTATTGTTATTCTTTGATGAAGGGATCTTTCAGTTAGCTTTGTTACGATCTAAATGTCCTTTTGCTATAGCAATCGGTCTAGTTCACTTTCAGCCCGTTTCATGTATGATATCGTGATATCAAAGTGATGAATGTTGGACCCCAAAATGAGGGGCTTGCTTGTGTTTGAATCCTACATACACATAAAATATGTGCTTATATAGAAAAATCTAATATCTTTAAACGAGCAATTCTTGTATATTTATTTATTTATTTATATATATATAATCACGATCTCGGAAACGGCTGCAAAGATTTTCATGAAAGTTACAGATTAGGGGGTTTTCGGCTCAAGGAATCGATTTATCAAGGTCCCAGGTTCGAGAAAAGCTCGGTTCCCGAGATAAAGAGATTTTAAAAACATCATACTGACGTCATCTATGAAACATTAGGATAACTTCTATGAGGTACTGTTTGTAACGTGTTGAACTGACGCCATCTATGAAACATTAGGATAACTTCTATGAGATACGGTTTGTTTGTTTCAGTAGTATGAAACTAGATGGCGCTCGAATATATTTTTGTTCGGCTAATATTAATATTAATATTCATTCTTACGTTGAAGCGCTATTTTTGCGTTATACCTACCTATTTTCTGTTTGAATAAAATTAAAAATCAGTGCGATTATCTCGCTTGACCTCGCAGGACGCGTAGTGATAGTTTAACGTGCGTTTGTGATATTTACGAGAATATTTGTAAATAAATGTTAGTTTTGTTATTATCGATTTAATAATATATTTTAATAAAGTTTTAAATAAATAATGGTCAGATCGATGAAATTACTATTGTTGTAAATAGAATCAATAAAATTTTAAGTACGCCTAACAACTTGCTCATTAAACTAAAAGTATATTTATTTATGTTGTTTAATTATCATAAACATTCAATACATTTAATTTTTATCGCAAATAAAAATTTCAGTCGGGGACTGCCTAAGCCTGCGAAAAGTACGAAGGAAAGTTCAATGAATTTATCTAATTAAGTATGTACCTATTTAAAATGCAATTAATTCGCTCACACAGTTAACTTCTATGAGGTACTGTTTGTAACGTGTTGAAATTTCAGTAGTATGAAACTAGATGGCGCTGTACAACTTTGTGAAACACGCTGTTGAGATCCTTTGGCCGTAACATAAGTAAAATGAATTTTGTGCTCAGTGAACAGTTGTATGATTTGACTCCTGAATAGATGGCGGTATTCCTCGTATTTCTTGCGATTCATACTAAATATAATTTTCAACCGAGCAAAGCTCGGTCAACCAGGTACTATTAATTATTACAGCTGTGTATGAAGACCTCCAATTCGCACTTGGCCAGCTGTCATCGACTGCCCAACAGAACAGTGGAATAGTATGAGTATCGTTGCTGATGATGGAATTACTGCACAGCAGGAATAACAGACAAACTGTACAATTTATAATGTATGTATGTCATGTTAAAATCTACGATTTGAATTATGTTAAACATTACCAAGTTTATTTTAGTATTCAAATGTTAACTTTACCCGATAAATAATTCATTATAGGATAATCTGAGATTATAAGTCATAATAAGCTCATCTATTTATTAAGTTACACGTTACACCTTGGAATTAAATTTCCGCACAGGTTAAATCAGCGCCGGCCGGTTACCGTACCGTGCAGAAAAAAACAAAACAGAATAAAAATGTACTCACTCGCAAATTCGATGCACAAATTGGCACTGTGTAAAACGGAATGTTTATTACAAAATTATACTAATTTACTCGTTAATATAACCCTTTTAAACTGATCACACACATGAATTATTTTCACAAAACATTCACTTTGTTTACGTTCTTTCGAAATGTGTACGTTGTGTTGTAACGCGCATGCGCATAACGATCCACTCCGACGGCCTGCGCCAGACTGACTGACTGACTGAACCAAATCGAAAACTCAATCGAGCGGCAGAGCATAGTCTGTGCACGAACACTCATGTGAACAAAACGAAACGGAACGAAGAGTTTTGAACAAAGCGTTTTGAAAACAAGCTGCTCCGTAATCGAATGAAGTGAATGGTTTGTACCAGGAACCTTATTTGTGTGTGTGCGGTAAGCTAGTGTGAGTTCGAATAGGGACAGAGGGGGTTAAAAATCAATGCTGCATTTTTTGGCTTTCAGGTGTCTCAAACTGTTTAAGACTAATCAAAATAATTTTATTTCGGTAACTTTGCTCTTTTCGTATCACATCGCAAATCTTAAAAGCCGGCCTTTTATGCTTTGAAAAAATAAACAGTATTACTAATCATTTAATTGTTTAATTAATCATTACCTGCTTAATTATTAAATGTTTTGCGATAGGAGGTGGGTTGCTAAATTTTCCGCTCATCACACGTCATTCAAAAATTTTGATTTCTTGCTATTTTTGTTATTTTTTTACTTATTATTTTTATGTATTTATTTTAAATGTCAAAAACTTTTCTTTATCTTTCGATAATCGATAAATGAAGTACAACATCACAGTTCCATTTTGTAAATAATTAAGTAATTGTTTTGTATTTTTTATTCTGAAATGGTACCTGCGGGTTCAAAAGGGCAAAAGTATGTAACATTATGTCTCGGAAAAATTACACAAGGATACCTACATGCTAATTTTTACTTTTGTGCAAAAATATTTAAGAAACGCTTTAGTATTTTAGTCACAATCTTTGGAATAAGCGAAAAAATTATTTCATTGTCGTCTCACATGGCTAGTTTATTACTTAAATGTTAATCCCATATAATTTAAATGAAAGTATAAGAATACCATAATTGATTTGTAACATCTTGAGGTTTTCATTTATGCTTAAACAAATTCCTCTAAAATTATGAACCAAAACCACAACTCAGACTTATTATTAAAGCCAGCAAGATTGAAGTACGAACTACACTTGCCAGTACACGTGCTACAGAGTTTTTTATAGCATCACTGTAGCCGCTTGGAAACGACCGACGCCCTGGTCAGGATATCCTGTTTAAAAAATAAAAGAGCTACCCCACACCTTAGCAATCACAAAAACGCTTACAAATGCTTTGGCCAAAGTAAATTACACTTTAATTATAGGGAAGCAAAGGTAAAATTTCAATGCTAAAGTGAAACTTAAGTGGATTAAGCTCGTTTTCTACGCATTAGTGCAATTGTGATTCCAGTTTTTTTGCGTCAGCACAAAATAAATATTCGAAATATTCGAGACATCTTAATATATAAAACTCTTGCGTTACCGAATGTTTGACTGATAAATAACGCACAGCCAAAAACACTAGATGGAAGAAGCTGAAATTTGGCATGTATGTTCCTTGGAGAGTGTAAAGAAGGACTAAGAGAGGATTTTTGGAAATTCCACCCCGAAAGGGGGACAAGTTTAAACGAATTCCACGCGGGCAAAGCCTGCGGGCGGAAGCTAGTACTGACTAAAGTGTTTGGTTTTTTAATTCATTTTAATACCTATCTAAACTTTTCTCATTAGTTGTCTAGGCAAAGCTTTATTGAGTCGTAACGTAAGATATATCTAACACTTGACGCATATGGAATGGTGGTTGAAGAATCCCGTTAGTGCGTTATTAACAAAGCACTTATGAACGTCTCAAAGTTCTCGTCGTACAAAATATTTCTAGACCCGTTCAATGGGCATGAAAAAACGAGGTTGAACCATCCACTTGAAACGTAATTATCAGCGCAATAATAGGCCTAAAGGATCGCTTTTTGGGTTCAGTGTACACATTTTAAAAACGAAACAATGCTTTATTGTAGCTGCCTCTTTTAGGGTTAGTCTGCCTATTGTCTTCTTGAAGTACAATCCCTTTTCTAAATGAATGTTGTTTGTACTTATATGATATTAATTTATTGTTCATGTGACAATTTAATACTAGCTACTACTTAGTTGATAATTAGGTATTTTGTGTTTTTGGTAATTCATTTTATTAACGTTGTTAATAATCCAAAGCAGTATGGTGCTGGCACAGAATTATTTACAAGCGCTACGTTTTAATTATTATTTACTAAAAAAATATTTTAAAACTTTAAATCTAGCTGGAAGTAGATTATAGTAAAAGTTACCTATGCTATACCTACCTTATACCTTTAAAGATTAATATTAAATTTTCAATAAAAGAACAAGAAAATAAAATAGGTGTTTCCTTATTGAGGAAGATGGATGTGTGATTCATCACTTCTCAGAAGTAGGATAGCACAACACTCTTCAACGTGTTTAGTATCGATTGACGGAAATTACAGGGTTAAAGAAATTCTTTGTCTGAAACTAGCGAATCATACCAATTTATAAGAAATAATCATAAAATTGCGTCGTATATCGCCATGCCCCAATATCCTCAAAGGCAAAATGCACATGTAAAAACTACTTTACCTACGGCAATATTTATCAGTGAAGTTATTTTAATATTGGCGCCTAGACCTAAATACAACTTCATTATTCTAAAATTACATATTTCTATAGTGCTGAAAACGTTTTATATGAGAACAAACTACTCGTAGAGTACTGTTATAAATCACTTGGTTCGTGTATTAGGTTAAAAAAGCGAATTAAAAAAATGTTTACTTTGGAAAATGTTTGCAACCCCTGTTATTAATTTATCAAATCGAGTAGGTACTTTCTAAAACGTTCTTCATTCTTAAATTCGAAATTATCTTCTCAAAGATTCACTTGCAGGGTGTGTACTGTGTATACCTCTATGGTGTATACATACCTATTTTGACCAAAGTCGTGCTCGTCTCGTGCCACCCCTTATTATTTACGTGTGGGCGTATGCGGTAGATAATATGGTTATAAATTATAATGGTACTGAATCACCTTGTCAGTATCAAACACACCCATGCAGGAGCTGCATATACCGTTATTTCAACGACCCTGTCGCCTACCTGCTAGAGTTCCTGCGTAATGAGGAGTCCCAGTTTCGGTTCCCGGCCGGGCAGATATTAGTGTGGCGGATAAAATGTTCGCTCTTGGATCGTAGTCGGTGTCTTTTTGCTGTTGTCTATACCAACAAGTACTAATTATCGGCTCATAAGTGTTAGGTACCTATGACTGACACATCAATAATAGATACCTAAGTTATGCTATCTTTGAATTTCATCAAGCTCGGTGGGAATTAGTCTTAGATACATTAATGTCTAAAGATTCTAAAGTTGTTTGTCATCACATAAAGACTCCAAGGTAGTTATTGCGAAAGCAATTTGTAGTTCTCAACAGCAAGGTTCTCAATGTTACAATTAGCAAAGTTCTGGGCAACTTCGTCCTCATAGTGCCACAGAATCCACATTATGAAGACGCATGGTCGTATTACTCTAGTATAATTGCAACCACAGTTTTAAGTAAATGCGTTTGTGGGTCGCGTAGCGAAGCCATTTCTGCTTGAAACAAGAGAATTAATTAGAATCGGAGGTAAATTATTTATCATCGTTATCACAACACAATACATAACTGTCCCACTGCTGGCTCCTCCCACACTGTAGGCAAAAGCCCACCACGCTAAATTATGGATTGCCCGACTTCACACGCCTTATAAGAACATTATCTACATACCTACTGAGAAATCAGATATAGATACTTATAGGTTATCGAAGATACAGACTATTATACCTACTTATTAATATAGGTAATCTACTAGCTGTCCCCTCACGGCTTCAGCCGCGTTGATTTTTCCTTTCAGTTTATACCCATCGAACAAACGTACATAGGTAAATACCTAATACCTGCATGAAAATAAGAGTAATTGAAAAAAGAAGAATTTAAGTCTATTTTCTTCTTCATTCCCCATATTAGCGCGTACTAACCATACTAACGCAGATGTCGTCGTAAGACTCGTAAGCTACTTATAGAAAGAAAGCACAAAAAGCTTCTCGTCGAAAGCCAATATTTTCAACGTGTGACATTAGTTTCAAAGTGTTTGCGAAGTTACTGTTTACTTACAGCACAGTTTGCAAGCACAAGTTTGAATCAGCTTGTTAGTTTCGTTGTGGTATTATTATTTTATTTGCCTTATAAATTATAACCTCAATGGCTGCAGTATATTAATCATTAGGTAATGTTGTATTAATGTCCCAACTCCCGGCACGGGTCTCTCTTCATCATTGAGGAGGCTTCATCATTAAGGAGCATATGTACTAGTTACCTAAGGAGGGGTTAGTGGCCAACTCAAGTGTCGGAAGTTTTGATGCCGCCCGAATTCCTCCGATATAGTTTAACTATATTTTGCCCGCGGCTTCGCACGCATGGTGGAAAGCAAAGCGGATAAATAATGAGTTTATCATACACTAGTAAACCCGCCCTCGCTTCGCTTCGGGTAACCAGTCCCTTCAAAAATCTCTATAAATTTTAACAAATTATGTTATTCCGATGTCTAAGCTATATTACTGCAAAGTTTTATGAAAATCCGTTCAGTAGTTTTTGCGTGAAAGAGCAACAAACACACACACACACTCACTCACATACATCTTTACAAACTTTCGCATTTATAATATTAGTAGGAAGGATAACTGTTGACCGGGATCGACGCTATTACGTGCTCTCCGAGGCACTAGCGGTCAACCCATCCAACCGCGCCCGAAGTTGCTTAACTTTGTCAATCAATAAGGATCAACACAAGCCACCGGGCTATGAGCACTTCCATTACCTCCATGCATATGTTGCAAGATTAACAAAAAGTACCACCTATTACAAGTAATATTTAAGAAGAATTAACAAAATGAAAAAATAAAAGAAAGAGGACGCGAAAAAGTGATATTGAAATTCATCATAGTCATAGCGCACGAGTCACGAGGGTACAACCAAAAGCAATTTATTCCTTAAGAAAATTCTTCTCTTTGACAAAAAGTAAACCTTTGTTTTCTTTTTAAATGTTCGCCTTTGGGAATTCTCGTTAACGCTTACTATTTTCACAACGGGAAAAATGTTTACTAACGCAACCGAAAAACAAAAGCATAAGAATTCAACTAAACTTACTTACCTACATATTTAATACATCTATGTACAATTAGCCTTCCGATGAAATTCGCCCCTAATCACTGCCGAAATTACCTTATTAATTTATTTTTTCGACTCCTAAAAAAAGGAGGAGGTTCTCAATGCGACTGCATTTTTTTGCTGTGAAGTGATTGATAATGCAGCGTGCCATCTTAAAAACTGCAGCAAGGTTACCATTCCAGTATCCCACCACCGACCTCTTCAAATACTGGCAATTGCTTACTGTACGACAAACATATATACTCCGTACGGTCCTTAAAAAGCACTCCCAGTTAGAGTATGATGCGGAGTTTGTAAAAAATAATCGTAGAAAAGGCACCGTCTGTCCAACGCAGGCATTTAACACTTCTTTATCTCATAACTTTTTTACCTACCGTGGGACATTCCTGTATAATAAATTAAACACAATAATTAACTTCTATCCCCTAAATTATCACAACTGCAAACAATCGATATTCACGTTTCTTAGGAGTCTTCCCTATCAAGAAACCGAAAATCTCTTACACTCCCCAAAATGACATCAGACATGTATGACCTTTGCATTTTCTCCCTCCTCGTCTTCCTCTATTCTGCCTTGAGATAAACGCGCGCGCGCGCGCAAACACACACACACACACACACACACACACACACACACACACACACACACACACACACGTGCACACATGAACACATGCACGCACACACACTGACACCCACATAGCGTCTGCAATACTTAAGTATATGTTTCATTATATTTTTGTTTTTTTCTTGTTTGTAATTTTGATTGCTATCAATGTTTAAAGATAGAGAGACCACTTCAATCAGCTTACCTCTAGCTTGTACTACAATATGTAATCAAGCTGCGGGGGGGACTGGTGACCTGTAACACAGGTATTCTAACCTACATCAGGCACCAGGCTCTCACAAAGCACGATTCAGTATTTGTACCTACAGAAGTAACGGTAACGATTGTGAGAGCAAATAAAAAATGTTTTGATTTGATTGATTTGATAATGTAATTATTTTTGTATTTAAACGACAGCGCCAGCGCTTCACGTCTGGTTCCTTTTATATTTTGAGCGACATCAGACGGGTAGTTATAGATTTATCTCTACTTATGGTTTTTTTTAAACGTACTTAGTCTGTTGGGACATTTTAAATTCAAAAGCTCGTCTATAAAAGCGTCCAAACAAAAACAGAGTAGAAAAGGGTGTTTTCGTGTTTACATCCAATCTCTAAACTAGTAAATAATTGCAAACAAATTAATTACTAATGATTATAAATTCAACTAAAACAAAGCCGACGACAAACAAAATGCTAATAAGGAAAGTTTTAAGATTGATGAATAGGGTTAGTGGGGATTCGGGGAATAAGTGAACTTGTTTGCGCTCGCGTGGAATTTGTTTATGTTGGGAATCCCTGGAACGGTTGGTTTTTGAAAAAAATAGATAGCTTTTGTTTGTCCTTGAGTTATCAACGATTTTCTTGAGAAATTCATCCAAATCGGTCAAGCAGTTTAGATTTTTCATAGAAATTTTCATTTCCTATTTTAACCGCATTCGGATTGATTTTTGAAAAAAAATGCCTTTGTGTAGTAGCCCTCGGTCTTCAACTCTCTTTATTCCGAGTTTCGTCCAAATGAAATCGTCACAGACAGAGATATAGTCTTTCGCATTTAGATGTATTAGTATGGATAAAATATTTTATTGTCCGTGCTGAAAGGTGAAAGTTGTATAACAGTGAGCAAAGAGTTAAGGCTGTTTGGAAAATGTAAAATTGACGTTAATTTCCCTAAATCTTGGAATAAATTTTAAGCTGTTATGGATGGAGCAGCAGCGGCGGCCATATTATTCTAAGCCTGATAAGTTCAATGAAGAAATATGCGTCTCAGAACTACCAAGAATGTAAATAGCGTTGCAGCATCCCAAAGTGAATGAAACGCAGACACTTGATAATTAATCGCAGAAACCCAGCCATACCTATACAAAGAACATCCATTGCGTAGTGAAGAGAATCCCATAGCGGTGGCTTACGTAAAGGCATTTTTACCTGGGCTGACGCCATCTTGGACCGGCATCTTTCATTCAGCAAATGCCTTTCTAAACGGGAAGGTCAGAAGGGAATTCCTTGTATCTCGCAAAATATATTGAGAACGGTCCTCGTCCTTTCAAACTTTTGTTAGATACTGTAGATCCCGAATTTGGGTGCCTATGGATATGATTTAGAGCGTCGAATTTTCGTCAAATCATTTGTCCCGATAATACAATGAAATCAATGAAATGTAAGTGATATTAGCAAGAATTCTGTGCTGGTAGAAAAAGAAATCATGGGTATCCATTGCTGGATTAATCACTATAAGGTTGCTGGGAGTTTAATGGATACTTACCTAGAAGGTACTTACGATACAGCTAGGCTATTCTGTAAGGATATCTTTGACATCTCGATAGCTGAATCCGCGGTGAGATTTTGAATTTTGACGTACATTGCGTTCTGTTAAAATTAAAACCGACGGCAGCGCCAATCAAGCCCGCAATCGAAGTGACACAACTCATCTGAGTGAGCTTCGATATCGAGTTTGTTTCTTACAGAATAGCCAGGCAGAACTTTATGTCGCGCAATTCAAAGCTCGATTTCACTGGTATAGGTACACTGATAGTCGTTAAAATTTGACTACTTATAATTATTTATTCTTTATTTTCTGAACTATAAGTAAGTAGGTAGGTATTTATTCTTTCCAACTGTAAAAACTAGCATTCGATTTTCTGACGGTTTCTATTCGTTTGTTTGACGATAAAGTCTTTTACGATAAGGTCAAAAAAGCCGATAATGCTAACTTAGGCTTTGCTAGCTGATTAAAATCTAGACCAACCAGTAGGTAGGTACAGTCGGCAAAGAAAATGCTTTAGTGCGATAGATACCAGCCAGGCCATCTCGGGTTTAAAAATAAAATTGGCGATTTGCCATTTTTTATTACAAATTCTATTAAAGAATAGATAGTAGTAGGTATAGGTCTGATTGTTATAACGAAATGGAAAATAGATTTAGAAAATACGCGCTGTTATTTACTTTATAATTCGATTTAGAGGAGTCGATTCAGAGGTCCCTAGGCCCAAGTACCTACCTACCAGTTTGGAGTCAAAGTTGTAATCAGATCAGGTGTTTGAAATGTCTTCTCTTTTCTTGAAAAAGCTACAAAATTACACTTAAAAGAAAAGTAATATCGGATCGTCAATTTACATTATTAAAATCTTTCCTCGGCTAACTTGTTAGGGCTGCCGAAAGCGGGCCGTCGTCGACGGCGATGAAGAGCTGTGTTCCATTCTGTCTTGTAAGCAGAACCGCCGTAAGAGTAGATATATCAATAAAACTAAACTGATAAGTGGAATTTGTGAACTTAAGAATGTAAGCATGTGCGGTTTGCACACCAAAGGCAACAACGATAAAAATAAATAAAGTGAAAACTGAGAACATCCCTGATATTAACTCCGACAAGGTAGTCGAAGTCAATGTCAATATCAGGTAAGTATTACATATCTATATAGCTACCGTTAACCATAGACAATATCAGAGGGAGCTTATTAATAATCCGTTATGCGGTTACAGAGATGAACAGGCCCGCTACTATGAATATCTAGTGTTCTATCCATCCGACATTGCTATACCGTGCATTTTGCAGTTTTTAAGTGGTTGTTAGGCTTAAAATATACAACTCTCGCTTTAAAAACCATGCAACAGTTTTTATACCAAAGGACCCAAAGGTTAAGCAATGATTTTAATAGGTATTATTATTTTTTTAAAGAAGACAGATTTTATTTGTACCTACCAGTGATTAATGGACACATTGAGAAAAGTCTAGTATAAATTAAATTTGTTCCTTTTGACAGAGAAAGGTTAGTCTGGAGGATATTTGAAAGGGGTAGGTACCTGTATTAGGTATTTGGCCATTACCGAATGGCCTACTTCTGAAGTCCCGACTTATCAATGAAGATTCCTGGGGCATCCTGCACCTAGCTGCTCCAATGTGGACTTGTAAAGAGGTATGAACTTACTATCTAACCACAACAACACATAATATTCATTTTATAGAGTAAGAAAAAATTACTCTGCTATAAAATGAAGTACCTAAACATGTAAATGTAAACTTATTGACTATTCCGTGATATTTACAAACCAGTAAGTATGCAGCCTGAAATAAATCAGTAGCAATATTGCGGCTACGCGTAGGTACCTACCCTGAAGCGAGGCTTAGGTTCTTAAGTATAAACTTAAAGGGATAGTTACGTTATAAGGCATTTGATAACATCACGTAAAGAAGAAAATAGCAATTTTTATTCTTTGCAGTTTAACTACACGACGACTACTGATGACTAAGATTACCTATTATACCATGAAGAAAATATTTGCTTCATGTTTTTTTTTTATGTATTACTAGATACCTACCATAGTATCTACATTAAGAGACATTAATAAAATGAAATCCTTTATTTTACTACACTGTTTGAAAATTACCTGAACGCTACAAATTCAAGCGTAACTTCGAACCGAAAAAATTGTCACAATAACTTCCGATATCATGCTAAGCTTACTTCCGCGAATGGTTGTAAAGCTCTCGAAACAAATAAACGACAACAATCGGATACTTTGTCTATTCCTGTTATAGGACTGAATTATATTGTTAATATTTCAAGTGGTTTAGAAATGTTGGTGTTCTGATGTTTTTTTGTGTCTTGTTCATTCAATAGGTACAAGAGGGTCTAATTACCTTTGGTTTTTGGTTACACTGATTTTAGTTATTTTTAAAGTAGGTTTAATTAATTTTACTTGTAAAAACAGTTACTAATGTTAGATCGTAATATTATTATACGTATCGTACTAGCTGACCCGGAAGACGTCGTCCTGCAACACTTATTATTAAGTAGACGAAACGTAGAGTAAAAGTATAGATTTTTTAATAATATCACGAATATAGGCATGTCAGTAATCATTTGAGTTTAGATATATTTTCTAATTAAGTATAACCTGCACAAAATTTCTAAATTTACTGTAGCGCCTGACAGTAATGAAGAGCAAACAAGCCCAATATTATTATTGCTAATGCTTGTAAAACGGGAAGTTTAACAAATTGAAATTTTAACATTGATAGCTTAATTACAGTCCGTTTTTTTAGAAGAGAGTTAACTACAAAACAAATCACTGAGTTTCCGAAACATCAAATTTCCACAATGTTACACGCGTGAAGCAACTTACAAACAATTCAATCGGTTCACTCGGTATATCGCCCTGTGTTTTACACCAAAAACTGATTTTAAATTACAATAATAATGAATAAATTTCATACATTGTGCAAATCCATAACTTCACTTTTCACAGATGTGTAATTTCAACATGCATTTCTACAAGAACTTGACATGTTTGACATTTTTTTTTTGATAATTGCCACCAACTTATCTCTGAAATGGCAAAAATTGGAACTAACGCCGCCATGTTAAAAAGCCATTCATAAGTACATTGTGGCCATTCATCAGTCAGTTACTACTTCTCGATGATTGGTCCAAAGCTTCCGACAGCGCCTCTCTTCATTTCAAGGTTATGTTGGTTTTACTGTCATGTGTAATGTCAGTGTCTTATTGACTACTGTGACTTTGACAATTATCGGCCATATTTGTTTTGTAGTTAACTCTATTCTAAAAAAACGGACTATAGACCTATATAGCAAGCAGGTAAACGGTAGATATTTTATGGAATTAAATTAGCTATCGAGTATAAAGATTGATTCGTGGCGAACGTGAACAGTCCGTTTTTACGTTTTACGAAATTTGCAAGCAATGGAATGAGCTTCATTCTGAGGTATTCCCGGAGCGCTTTGACAATGGGGTTCTTCAAGAAAGGTGTAAAAAGAGCCCTCTCAGGGCCGGCGTTCCACTGGTGACTCCCCTGGTGTTGCTCGTGTCCATAGGCAACGATGATCACATACCTACTTACCATTCGTTGGCTCGTCTGCTTTCACGTCAGCCCTTCAGGCTATAAAAAAAATAACACCACCCTTCACCCCACCATGGCAACTGTGACCTGTGTTTTTATTATTATGGTACTGGACTAACCATGTAGTCCCTAAATTGAGCCTTGTTCTAGGTAAGTATGTCGTAGTTGTCATGTGCGGCAGCGGAAAGGTGGTGGATGCATGCTCGTTTGCTACCTTGTTTTGATAAAAAAATCTACCATGTCATGTTCAGTCAACATTCGTTAACGCCCTAACGCTAAACAATTGGTTTTGATACCCTTTGAAAATTTATTGGTGTGTTTAAGGCACCTCGTGGTTACTTATTTCACACATCACTTGCCAAAAGGTCTGCGGCTTTCGGCTGTCGAAAATTCGAAACCGCCATATCAGCGAAACGCGCCCTGAATGCGAATACAATCACTGATATTGTTTCCCCATGGAATTGAATGATCTTCTGACTCTAGCAAGCAATATTTCAAAGACCTTAGTATGGTATGCCATAAAGTAGAGGGGAATATCACCTGCATTTTGCTTAGTTTGACTTGGGTATGAACAACGCCTCTATTTTCTCTTTTTATGCTACCCATCCAATAAAGTTCATTCACTCAAAATTCATTAACCGACTTCTTGTCATCCATACTAATATTATAAATGCGAAAGTTTGTCTGTCTGTCTGTGACGTTTTCACGGTGTGACGTTTTGACGTTTTGGTTGAAATTCGGAATGAAAATAGTTGAAGACCCAGAGTCACACATAGACAATTAAAAAAAAAGACGTGTGGCACTCGGAGACTGCCGCGGTAAAGCTATTGCATAGCATTATAATTATATAAATTAACAAAACAAAAAATAATACTGCATTTGTGATAATAATAATAAAATGAATGTATATAGCGTACTAACTCATTTTCTTTCACTATTTTTTCGTGACTTTCTTCATTAATAAATGCACTTTGTTTATTCATATTTAAAACACTTTGTACACAAATTATACGAGTACAGATATTCACTGTTGTACATAGATGATAAATACCTATACACCTATATACTTTCTCACAAACAGCTGATTACGGTAGTTTTCCAATACAACCAATGCCACCTAAAGGCGGGTTGCTGAACTAAAGAGACAAGCGTGATATTTCAAAAAGTCATTAAAAGTTCTGGTATTTATCGATAGATGTCACCGCTGTGCCGGTCGGAGTGGGGGGTGTTAGGTTTTTTTCGTTACGGAATTTCTGGATTCGGTCTCCACGCTCAAGGCCCGCGTAGAAGCTATGCAATAGCTTAAAAATCAACCCCTAAAGGCTAGAAATAGGGGATGAAAGTTGTATGAAAAATCTAAATCACTTGCCCGCTATCAATGAATTTTCTCAGGAAGATAGTTGATGACGCAAGGTCAAACATGGGCTATCTATTTTTTTTTAAACTGTGGCGACACCGCACACACGTCACACGGTGACGTCACCGAAGCCTGAATCGCGCTATCGAAGAATTGTAGATCGCCGGCATATATACCACGCCTCGAGTACATTCACTCGGGGCCCGGCCGCCCCCCAGGCATGTCGTCTCGCCTGGCGGGAGATCTCCCTTTGCCAAAATACCAACAACTAAGGGGCTGATATAAGGGACGAAAATGAAAAATCTATACCACTTAACTGATTGTAATGAATTTTGACATAAATATTTTTGATAACCCAGGATTAAACATAGGCTACTTTTTTTCAGAAATGAACCCACATAGGTTTGCAGTAGGGGATGAAAATTTGTATTACCTAAGGTACCTGCGGCAAATAAGGCCCAGGGTATAATAAGGCCCACATTTCAAAACTCGCGCTAAAATATTTCTAATCCTGTTCAAACTTCACTCACGTATGCTTTAGACCGATAGGTACACTGAGACATTAGCATGTGGAATGCTCTCGCCCCCATCTTGTCATCAGCGAACAATTTGTGACGGCTTGCGCTGCAAAACTCGTTTTTATAAATTGTTGGTGAGGAAAGATATAAGTATTTTGATTTAATTGTTATTTATTGGTAAGGTAACGTCATTTTATCGAAGTTTAGACATTACTGTATGCAACTTCTGCGATCATTACTGTATGCAACTTCTGCGGTTTAAACTAAAAATAGGAAGTATTTTTGTTTGAAACTAATGGTTGTATAAAATAATGCTAAGCGGCTAATAAAGCCCGCTGCAGTTGGTGTGAGCTGGTATGAGCTAAAACATAACTTCGACAAAAATGTTGATTTCGCTGGCAAAGAATGGATATAGATTTTATTGAAACGGCATCCAAAAAGTTATAACTCAAGAAGTGATGTGATAACCTAAAGAGGGGCCTTATTACCCCTCAGCTGTGTAAAAGACCCGTTGTAATTTTTCCCTAAAATATGTACACAAAAAATAATGGTAGATTTAATAATCTGAAAAAATGCCAAAAACTTCAAAAACAAGTTCCGTTAGTAATTACATATGAAAGAAAGTTTTTTTTATTGCGGGCCTTATTTTACTTTCCTGGTTTATTAAGGCCCATGGAAAGAGGTTTTTTAAAATTGTTATATTACTTTCCATGTTGATTTCTGTGTTACTAACTATGATTTATTCTTATCACAAATAAATAACCCTTGTAATGAACTAAGTATTTTTTATATTTTTTGGAATAATTCCTGAATTTTTTAGTTTTTAAATTAGGTGGGCCTTATTTGCCGCCGGTACCTTATTTAAAACAACGCACAGCCGGAACTACTGAACCCAAGAAGCTGAAATTTGGCATATATGTTATTTGGGAAGTGTAGGGGAACACCCTGCTCCTTCCCGTTTCGCGATATAAATGAATTCCACGCGGGCGAAGCCGCGAGCAGAAGCTAGTTTCTAAATAAATTCCTCGAAGCGAAGCGAGGGCGGTCAGGGCGGGTCCACTACTTCTCAATAAAGTAAATTTCATTTTTGGTTTTTTCCCCATAACTTTTGACTGGGTGTTCGGATTTTGATGATTCTTTTTTGTTCGAAAGGTAATGCTTGTTGCGTGATAACATATAAATTTGAGCAACATTTGGGGAGTAGCTTTTGAGTAACTACTACTTGTCGATTCTCAAGTCTGTTATATTTTGTAAAAGTTAGTTAAAAGAGCTAAGCTAAGCTAAAACCCACTAATGGCCCACTATTGAGCACGGGTCTCTCCTCATTACTGAGGAGGCTTAGAGCATACTCCACCACGCTGCTCCAATGCGGGTTGGTGGAGGGGTTAGTGGCCAACCCCGTGTCGAAAGTTTTCAAGCCGCCCAAAGGCCTCCGACATGGCTTAACGACTGCTATCAATCGATAACAACCGGGACCGACGGTTTTACGTGCCCTCCGAACCACGGAAGCGCTCAAGAAATTTTTGCTACTAGCGGTCACCCATACGACTACCGACCGCGCCCTCTGTTGCTTAACTTTATCGATTGCTTAGGATTGACGCAAGCGGCCGGGCTATGAGTTAGTTAATTTTATAAAATTAGCTTACCGCTTCACATCAGGTGGGATCGTGGTCAAGGCCTAACTTATCAGGAATAAAAAAAAATCGGAAGCCGGCGCCTGCGTTGTCCCCGGGCAGCGCCCCCCCCCCCCCCGCCTCACCCTTGCTACGCCACTGGGTTATAGAGATTATTATTTTATGTAAATATTAGTTGTTTGCTTACTTTCGGGCAACGCATACTTAGATGAAATAAACTCGAGGAAATTGTCTGTTATTGTTTATCAAACGGGATTCTATAATATTGATGTTATAAGAACGTTTTATTTTTACTTTTGGGCCGATTGAAATAAAACAATATAAAGCTTTGAATAATAGGGAAAATATGTATATCGAAATCGCGTAATCCATATCTGAGATTAGTGGGAGCATGCGAAATATCATCCTCCTCAATAATTATCCTCGATAATAGTTTTTGTCAAATATTTTTCCTTTAGAGACATAATATTGACTTACAGTTTCATTACATGGACAGAAAATGGAATTCTTTTAATGAAATTGAATATAAAGAAACTAAAAGTTCTGTAACACGAGTGATTGTGTCTTTCGTAAGTGTTTAAATCAGATAAGCAAATTCGTGTAGAGGAAGTGTGGTTTAAGGACCAATATTTCCTGAGCGCTTCCGTGCTTCGAAGGCCATGTTAGGCCGGAGGTTTTACTTGATAAGTAAGTATTGCTTTGGACACATTTTGGGTCGGCTTAGAATATTAGGTTCCATTTCTGACAGATAAGGGTCTCCGAAGAGGTGACAAGATGCCTTCCCTGCATTTAACTGTAACATTTTTTCACGATTGTTATTATTTATACCGATATTCGATTCAGTTGCATGGATCTAAGATACGTTCATGCAGTTAAGTCGAAATATCAGTATTTTGACAATCCTGGTGTAGGTAGATACTTCGCTAACCCGGAAGCAATAAATAACAAGAGCCACAAACATGTCAAGCGAACATTAGAATAATGGAACGCGGCCGCCTCGACAGTACGCGCACGACGCTTCGACCTTACGACAATAGTCATAAGGTCGAAAGTCGATTGCAAGGAACATACTCGAACCTTATTCCAACAACTGCCGGAACATTCTAGAATGGCATGAATCGTAGGCGAGAGGTAAAAAAAGGGGTTTCGTGTCAGTTCGCCGCCGGAGCCCGTACGGCGCGTCGATGCGAAAGAATGCACGCGTACGGCGTTCCATACTTTACGCTCCTTTTGTATGAAGAAACCGTCGATCGCCGTCGATCAATGTGGCCCGACCCTGGATGGTGTTAGAATATTAGTTGGTTAGTTTGTTAATAAGTGTGAGGACAGGTACTGTAGTGATAGCACAATAGTGGTAATAGTTAGTAACTACTGTTAGACCTGTTAGTACATCTAAGTAATATCTAGTTAGTAAAAATTGTTAGTATGGGTCTCGTTCAAATTCACAGATGCGTTGCTACTCCTTAAAAGTGAGATGGTCGCCTCTAATAAAGTGTGTAACCGGCTGCATATGTTTCTATCCGGAACACAATTGCTGTTAAAACAACTATTACCTATAATGGCATGATGTCTTCAGCGTGAAGGCTGTCCTTGGAAAATGGGAGCTATTTACCATCAAGTGATCCATCATTCTTGAGCATATCGCTAATCCCGCCTCTGAAATATTCACTGATATGTCATTGTGTATAAAGCTTTTTAAATAGTATAAAAATACCCGAGTCGTGGTCGTTATGTCAAAACTCAGCCAAAATCATTTCCATTAAAACTGTAGTCAGTTATCTAACGTATCTATTCACTGAAAAAACTCCAGGATTTAAAATTTAAAAAGCTACGACGACGGGTGTATTTTGTGCCGTCTCGACAAGGGCACTTCTGTGCTCCCAAATATAAGTAATATGATACTCGCAAAGTAGGCACCTATATTTTACGTGTCTGAAATTTGTCCTTCTATTCCCCATCCTTACTACGTCGAGAATAAGTAATTCAGGCTTACCAAGAACAAGCTTAGGAATGAAAGAATTCGCCGAAAAGATTAACCGATATGTCATCGGGTATTTGTTTCCCTTTACAATATAAAATATGCAAGATGTTCGTAAATACTGATCAGAGTAGAGTTAAAGATTTCTATTTCGAAATCTGTTGGGAAACCAATGCGATTTGGGCACTTTCTATGTAACGTTACTTTCAAATACCTATGGAAAAAATCTGACAATTATCTTAAAAAGGCTAAAACTTAAGGCTGAAAATTTAATAAATAAACCGGCCAAGTGTGAGTTCGTTCCATTATGTTTAAAAACGCCAACAAAATCTGGTCTGTGTGGTCGCCTTCCCAAAGGCCACTGTGACCATTGTTTTATTGTAGCCACATATTAGCCACAACGCCATCTCTTGAACCGAAAGGTAACTAAACTATCGCTGAGGCGTCGAAAGTATGGGCGCCCACTTAAATATTACAGAAATATATTATCTGTGAAAATTTCAACTGTGTAACTATTACGGTTCATGAGATACAGCCTGGTGACAGACGGACAGACAGACGATAGCGAAGTCTTAGTAATAGGTTTCCCGTTTTCCCCTTTGGGTACGTAACCCTAAAAAACCAACATCAAATTTGACAGATAGAGATGACCGAAAACTACTTCTCAGATGTCGATTAAATTTAAATAGGACCAGGCGACCACCACCTTTTTCAATTCGAATTAGAACGAGACCAGCTAACATATGCTAATTGGACTATAACAAGAAGACAAGAACTATACCTACTTAGTTCTTTTTTTTGTTATTTTTGAAATCTTTCGGCTGAATCTTTTTAAAGTTCATTAAATATGTATTTCTAACCTCTTAAACAATAGGTACCTACTGTACCGCAGTATGCTCATGTTTATTCCAAATTACTTTACTTTCGTCACAAAAGTTTAATTTTTAGTGTTCAAAACAATATTTTATTTAACCTTACATCTTTTCATAGCATAGACCTCTAGGATATTTTAAATTTATATACAAGAAAATTTACGTATTATTAAGTTTTCGTCCAAACCACAAGAAGCCTGATTAATATAATATTCAAAAGTTTCCAAGTAATTTTGAAGTTAGGCCGAGTTCACGCAGAAAAAGACGCTGAAGTCTTAACAGAGGCGCTCTCTGTTTACAAAGTCGGAGTTCGTAATATTGTTGTATTTGAACTTGATTAGAATTACATCGTTCATTAATTAAATATTATGTTTTACAAGTACCTAACTGCCTTAGTATTGCTTCGGGAGCTTCAAGAAATTGAATTTTTATTGCTTTTACTTCAAAATATTTTAGCAGTATTTTTTTGGATCAATTCTTGCAAGCCGAATTTAGGCTACTTCTTGCTCTAAGGACTTGAAGTTTTGCTTTGCGTTGGTTCCGACGACAAGGCAATATGATAAGTATGGCCGGATGCTATGAGAAAAAAGGCTCCAGTCAAGGAAACTCCTCAACGGTTAACAGTACAGTGACTTAATTGCTTTGCTGAGCTTACTTAATGGATGGGTCGGTATTATTTACTTTAAATTCTAAAATGTTCATTCATAACAAAAGGTACATCTATCTTCTATATATGTCTATCTATCTAATCTATTCTATGTACAAAATAAAACTGTAACTGATCGTATGTTTGTGCACGCTAATCTCAGAAACGGCTAAACAGATTTTTAAATGAATATTTAAAGTTGTCAAAAAAAATAAACACACCTGATCGTAGTCGCACTCACGACCTTATTCGAGTGGTGTTCCTATATGCTAACCTGTGTATTCAAAGTAGGTACATATACTTATAGATTTTTCTCAAGATGTCTTTGACATTTGTTATATTTAACACCGATCGAATGACACTGTTATTACTGTCCGGAGGTACGGAATCCTAAGTATCTGCGATCCGACCCGCGCTTGACCGGCTTATTTTACTAATCTCTTAGCAGAACCTTCTTCCCAACCTATTATCCTTCAAAAATAGACCCCTTTCCGGGATGAAAAGTATCATATTATTTAATTCAGGTAATCCTTGCCGAATTGAAATCCGTGAAACGCTTTTTACGGGATTCAGTAAAACGGACTCAAGTTGAAATAATTTAAAGCAAATTAACATTTTCGGACATAAGCCTGTCGATAAAAGGAAGATAAGCCGGTTGTGCTTTAAATTTACACCCGATTTAAACCCTAATGTTACCTACATCTCCTATTACGTTCTAAAAGATTACAGATTTGGTCGTCAATACGTATAAAATAATAATACAAACACGTACCTACAGATAATTCTTACCTGCTTCTCAACAAGAACACGACGAACCACCTTATTATAAGTAATGATGATAGATGGTGATGATAAGCAGCCAGCGTCGCACATTAGTAACACCAAATGCATCATTGCTACGCTGTTGGCCATGAAAGAAGGGAGAGTAAAAAAATACCTAATTCGCTAAGCGTTCTGTGAAATAATTACGCTACACACTGCTAGCCCCACCCTAGGATTTCCTGAGTCGAGGGAGCCATGGACAATACACAAGGCAAGGATACACACCCAACGAAAGAATGGAAGCTCATTATTCCAATATCCGCCTCGCTGGGGATCGAACTCAGGACTTTTGGAACAGTAATCCGGCGTTTTAACTTTTGCGCCATTGGAGTCCATCATACAATACCAACAAGACACGAGAATGCACGTAATTTTATTACTTAGGTAGTTGTATCTCTCTCTCTCATGCGGATTTTTTGCTCGCTGCTTGAATGAAAAAAATGTATGAATAAATAAATACAACGTTCAAGAACATAAAAGCGACTCCAACTTCTCATTTTTAATAAAATTAAGTACATCGTCATCAACGAAATCGAAGTCAATTAAAAATACATTATTGGGGATAGCCAAAAATTATGTGGCTCAAATGGAAATCTCTCGAAAGCGCAAGCTCTCGAATTTAAAAAGACATGAAAATCGGCTAATCCAGTAAAAAGTTATGAGATATTATACGTACCTACTAAAAATAAGTTGTTGGACTGAGAACTGAGAACCTACTTCTTTTTTTAATCCGTTAAAAATAAATGGAAGGACATAATATGAGATTAAATGAATAGATACCTAAAACTACCTACATCTAGACAATATTTGGGACAAGGATTTTGGGACAACCTGAATATCTCAGCAATCTTGTAAGCGTAGGACCGTTAATAAATCTATACGCAAATAAAACGTATCAACAGACATATACTAGGTTAGGTACCATCAACTTGCGTGTACGAAAACGGATAATGGTGAGTCTAACGGATAATGATAATGTCGATGGAAGTTCCAATCTTCCAATGTTTAAAGAATCGCCCAAAAAAACTGAATGACGTAATAAAATTCAACTACGAAACCTCTAATTTTCCAGGTAAAGTTCTACGTAAAGTTCTATTTACTAAATCCAACGGCGTTGAAAAAAATAAATTAGCCAACTACTTAGCCAGCCAGCCAGCCAGTCACAATACCAGAAAGCAGTAGGTAAATTATTTTAAACTAATTTTTGTACGAGCAATAAGTACATTTATAAAACATTTTCTTTCATCTTTTGTATAGATGTAGTGTTACCTTAAAAAACAATAATAACGATATTCCTCCTATAAAACATGATTGAGGACGAATTTCTGCTCTGAATTTCAATTTCAAGACTCTTGCTCATCGGAAAAATATTATATACTTACAATACAAAATTACACCTGAACAGACAAGACCCAAAGGGATTAATAAAAACACGGTAAAATAACAAATTATATTGCGGAGAATACCAATTTTGTTATCACCATTACACTGCTGAAACAGATACCAAATAAATACATTATATCCTCTTAGTACGCGGCATCGCTTCGCCCTGTTTCACCCAATTACTCTTTCATCTTTCCGCCCCGAAACTTAACGCTCAGCTGCTGTGATACGAAAACGTTTAACCTACTTCTGAACGTGTTATGCAATATGCAGGTGTCCAAAACAATTTCAAATCGAAATCAGCCCAGCATTGTCAGTTATAGAGCTTTTATATCCCGTCAACAATATTTCCATACTCACCTGTACATCGGATTGAACATCACTAATAGCCGTCGAGTCCTTTGATGTACAAATTAACTTGAGCAAAAATTTCACGGTACACGATTACGCAATTAATTTGCTATTTTTGTTTTTGTTCGCGAGAGGAGACGGGGTTCGCCCGGACCGTTTCCATGGCAACGGGGGGCGCTGACGGCGCGCGCCGCATCCAACGGCAGAAGTGACCCCGCCACCGTAGCGGTGCCTGTGTCGTGTGTAACCGTCCTAAGCCGTTTTGACGTAACGCAAACACTCAGTGCGTCATGCTACATAACCTCTGACAGTTCCAACGGGTGGTGTTAAGTGTGTGTTGTGTGTGTGGATGCAGTAACGCGTGCGATGGCACGGGGCGGCGGAACGGGTCTGTGACGGAGCTACTGCAGGGAGGGGCGCTTTGCACCCCGCTATCATGCCTTTCGAATTGAGATCAGGTAATGATGACAGATAAAGAACAAGTGCTATGGATCGGTGATGTAAATGTTTCAGATCGTAGGGGAAAGCCTATCGAGAAATGTGACAGATTGTAGATAAGCAGTGAAATATATTATTGGATCAAATAAACCTAGATATTTTTCTAGGCTAGAACTTTTGAAAGTCATCAAGATGAGATCTCCTATATCAATATGTATTGGTTTAGGGCTAAAAAGAAGATTTATCAATTTTCGTGCGCAGAAACGCTTGTTTTATTGTTACATTTTACTGAGTTTCAGCCAATACGCTCATAACGAGGAGTTTTAAGACTTTTCGTAAATAAAACCAGACGATGCAAATACGCGTAGTACCGTTCTTGTTATTTAGCAAAGCTGTCTTACAATGGAACTGTCTTTATTGTCGTACCTACCTTCGTTGAGTTGATATTTATGCTAACCTTCAAAGGTACTGCTGTTTGCCAGAGTATTCATATCGTAAACTTCGCAAGGTGCTCTTGACACGTCTACGCGTGACCTTGGAAATAGGCTTGAAAAGACAATAGTCTCTGAAACAGTACGACTTCTTTGACAATATAGCACACAACGTTTTCTAAATGAATTCTAGTACGTTTCGCAAACGTTTTCGTAGCTAACATGAAGTTGCCTTCTACGGGATGACTAACGAGTGATAGTGACCATCACTAGCTTCGTGTATCTGTGAAAAGCAGCGTTGCGTTTCAGCTTTAGGGTTCTAATTGCGTTGACAAGTAAGACTGCATGCTTCAGGTAGTGCATCAGCTTTATGTATGTCCGGGCCTGAAGGCATTACTCGTGGCTTGGGCGTCAATAAACCTAGAAGTTTGTTAAGCATTGCAGCTAGCTTGAATGTGGTAGGTCGTAATCTTGAACCAAACATGCGCAATAGTTTGCCCCTTCTTTGTCAATCATAAAATACATTGTTTGCCACTTTTAACGCCCAACTTATTTGAAAAAGGTGTGGCATAGTACGTTCACGGCTCTAAACGTATACTAGGTAGCTACTATTCTTATGAAGATACTTCCTAAGATAGACCCAGAGGATTTAATCATCTTTCGATTCCGTGATCTAAGTAGAACAGCTATTACTGTGAATCTTAATGCTGCATTATGATGTCATCTTTTCAGCGATTGAAATCGAACTTTACACCGTAATAATAGAGTTCAATATATAGATTATTTCATAGTGCAAATTGTCTTGATAGCAATTTTATCGAGATGGATATTATTGAAAAGGGTAAATTGAAATTCTTTAGAAGTAACTTAGATAGCATAGATATTGTTTCATAGTTCCGTAAGTAGTTTAGCGATGGGTTTTACAAAATGTTGAACTTATTTATTATAGCGTTTCAATTATGGCTGATATTTCGTAACGTGAGGTCGTGATATCTCGCCTCGATAACTTTACGCTGCCGAATACTCCAGAGACTTTTATTTACTCTTTTAGGCTCTCTTAAGGTTGAAAGTTGTTCCAAAATGTAATAACGACGTTGTGCAATTTTACTGAAATTTCCAATGAAGGTTTTAGGTCATAATTGCAAAGCAGAGTTTCTTTAAAAGCCTATTCAGAGTACTCTAGACATAGAAAACCACGAAAACTGTTGTTGTCTACTGCTGAAGGCTAGGGCCTCATCGCGCAGACGCGTATTGTTTACTCTGTTGACAAATACCTGCTGCACTCTTTGGTAAATATTTTAGGTCCGAATTTAAAAAATGTACCTTAAGTAACTTAAATTACAATAGTTACTGCATTGTAAATCTATAAAAAGCCCTGTAGATTAGATAATAAGTGCTTCTAAACGGTAACCGTAACTTAACAGGGAATAGGATTGTCAGTCCGGTTAGTAGATGGTGTTAGAACATTAGTTGGTTTGTGTGGGTTAGAACATTAGTTGGTTGTATTAATAAGTGTGGGGACTAGGAGAGACCGTTAGTGATAGTTAGTCTTATTATTTGTTGTTAGTTATAGTCCAGTTAGTAAGTGTTTGCGTTTCTACCTTTCTACCACTGAGGTCTGAGATAGTCGCCAAGTCAATACAAGCCAAGCCATAGTCGTCAAGACTAACCAGCTCCACCTTATCTTTCTACATTTATGTAGGTATGTTTTGGGAAATGTTTGTATGTTCGGCCATAATCACTCAAAATAGTACTTATTTTTATGTTATTTCATGAATAATCAGTAATGGAGAAAGTTTAAAAATTGAACCAAATTTTAAGAAAATGAAAATCTTTAAAAGAAAGGAGATATATACTTACCATTCTGCTCCATGTTCGCGTTATTCAGTAGGTACATTATCGAGGTCATTTCACGATATTAGACAACTTCGAGTATCAACTTTCCATCAAACTAAAAGTAGTAAAATTCTATTGACTCCCGAGCTAGATCACCCATTGTGTAAGCGTGCCGGAGTAAACTTAAAAGTTTTATGACTTTCACGCTGTTTTCATTGTCTTCCTGCATTTCTGCTGAAACTTCTTTACGTTGTTTTATTACTTCGGGTGGTATGAGTTCGTAGAGCGTATTAATGCAGGCCACCGCTCAAAGTCGAAGTTTATGGTTTGAGAAGCTATTCGATATTGTGAAAGGAAAATCGACCACAAATGAAATCTTTTTTTTTTTTTTTATGGAATTAAGATAGCAAACGAGCATGCAGTACCACCCTTCCCCTGCCGCCCATAACAGCTGTGACCGACCTAGAACTAGACTCAAAGGGACTAGGATGGTTAGTCCAGTTAGTAGATGGTGTTAGAATATTAGTTGGTTAGTTTGTTAATAAGTGCGAGGACAGGGTATGTTAGTGATAATTAGTCCTGTTAGTTAATGTTAGTAATAGTCCAGTTAGTTATTGTTAGTATGAGTCTTGTTCCAATTCGGTCACAGATGCGTTGCTACCCCTGAGGTCTGAGATGGTCGCCTCTAAAAAAGTGAAACCGGCTCCACAAACCTTCCTATCCGGAACACAATTGCTCTTAAAAACAATTATTATGACGGTAGGAATGGTACGGTCATAATAATAATAATAATAATTGTTTACGGTGGACATTACTGTTAGGTTACATTTATGATCTGAGTAAGTTTATCTCCAAATAAATATTTCTAGCGATTATACTGTTAAGTATAGAAATATTTATTCGGAGATAAACTTATTCATATTAACTTTTTTTAATGGAATGAAGGTAGCAAACGAACAGGCAGCACCACCCTGTGTCGCCCATGACTACTGTGATCGATTTCGAACACGATTCAATTTAGGAACTATGATGGTTAGTCCAGTTAGCAAGTGGTGTTATAATGTTAGTTGGTGACAGTTGGTCCTGTAAGTTATTGTTATAAAAAGTCTCGTTCTAATTCAGTCACAGATGCATTGCTACCTTTGAGGAATGAGATGGTCGCCTCTTAAAAAAGTGAAACCAGCACGACACTTTTCTATTCGGAACACAATTTATGTTAAAGTTATTTTGAATTAAAAAAAAATCATCAACATTTTCACGCTTGGTGTTACAATTTGCTTCAGTGAAAGAAAATAAGCTATTTCGCACTGCATATCCATAGAATGAGGTTAGTGTAACTTTAGCTCCGTACTTCAAAGAACACTAACTTATTGCTCGAAGTGTTGTCTTTACCAGAAGCTTTTTATTTAGAAGTCTACAAAGGGTCAAAACTTGACACTGACTTTAACAGCTCATCTTTTCATCAAAAATTCTCTGTTTGTAGGTTAAATAGTACAAATAAATAATTCGTGAAGGTTTACCAATGGTCTTTTTAAGCGTGAATAGCATGTTTAAGAAAACAGTCATCTGCCAGTGTTGTATTTTGTGGACTTGTGAGGACAAAGGCGCTTGATTTAAGACAAACGGAGGAGAAATTGCCCGCAATTGAATGCATTAACCACAAACTAGCAATACACCTGAAAGCACTTTACGAAGATTGGTATTGTGTGTCCATCAATAATAATGACCTATATTTTCTGTAACTGTGTCTGCAATCAATCAAATACAGGTTTCTTGTAGTATTTTAGAAAGAACCCAAGAAAAAGTTCTTTGGCAGACAGAGCATGGTAAATGTAAATTTTGAATGTTAACGCTCTGTTTATAACATGGTAAGTAAGTTATTTGTATATATGTTAACGGAAATGTGTTAAATCCGTCATTGTATACAATTCCTAGGAAATGTATACAATTCCTAAAATCGCCCGGAAATGTGTGAAATAAATTATATTGGACACATTTCCTAGGAAATGTATACATTTCCTAAATAGCAATCGGAAATGTAAAAACATTTAAGATTTTAATGGGTACGCGGGATAGATAATATGAAGATATTATATTTTACGTTATGATTTTTACCAAATTGTCTCACCGAGTGCCTTAATCAAAAATATTATTGTGTAAAACAATGAATACTCATTTCCATTACTACTCAGTCAAATTCTTCAAGGTGTAGGTAGGTCGAATTGGTTACAGAACCGAATTAGCCTACCCCTACTCCACGTAGTCTTGTATGCCCTACCCCTAGAGTTTTTTTTAGAATCCGGAGGCGCGGAGGGAGGGCAGCCCCCGCCCGCTGTAACAAAACGCAGACACCCGGGCGAGCCGGAGCGGCTGAGGCTGGTCGCCGAAGGCGACCAGCAAGCCGAAGCTGCGAAGGCAAGCGTGGGTGTCTGTGCTTTGTTACGCAAGGGCGAAGGGGCTTTCATTCATTTCATTGAAGGGCGAACATTCAGTATACAATTCCTAGGAAATGTATACAATTCCTAGATTTCATACATTTCCGGTAACATATACATACCTTATTGCAAATCGGAATCCATGCAAAATTAAAGTTAAAAGACAAATCCAAAGTCAGAATCAAAGTCAACTACAAAGCCTAAGTCATACTAGGTAAGCTAAAGTGAAAGCCAAAACCAAAGTCAAAGTCAAATTTAAATTGAAAGGTAAGTTAACTTAAAGGTATAGTTAAATTGGAATCGGAGTCAAAGTAAAAAATAATGAAGATTTGCAGTAATCTAAAAAATATATGTATAGGTACCTATCATAAAGTTTCACTTCGTAGAGATATGCATTAATACGCGCATATTTTTAATATTATAACTACGAAATAGGTAATTCATTATTTAAATGAACTCAATTATATTAAAAATGTAACAAGATAAGGTATCAGCTATTAGCATTTCAGCATCTCATACTATATTTAAAATGATCTCGAAAAATAACACAGTTAAAGTTTGTATCCTAAATCGCCTTTATTACAATTTTATTTTTCATAAAGACTAGATAATTTAAAAGATTTCCTTTATCTGACGTGAAAATGAATCCCTAGTTTAAAGGGTTACGGAATATGTAATCATTGATCCTCTTCAAATTTCTCGTTTAAAACGATAGTTGAACTTAACCTGCCTATCTTAACCCAAATTAGAAGTCATACGAGTTTAACGGTTTACTTACGGTCAACTCAGTTCATCAAAGTATGTACTTGATCACAACCATACTTCCGTTCAGTAGATTAGGATGGTATTCCACTCGTCAAATATCTTTGTCCAATACAAATGGATCAAAGAAATTGGTTGATTTTGACAAATGTACTAGTATCTAACAGTGATTGATATTTGATCAAAGATTTTGATGTTCTGGTAAAACTTCATCTCCATTCCTTTAAAGCAAGTATATTCGATCACACACTATGCAATATTTATTTTTCTCTTAGTGTCTACATATCCCCTAGACTTTAAATATTTTGGAACCTCCTTCGTGGCGTTCCCGCCATATTGTCCCCACATGCCGTATCTATGCAGTACATACTTTTTTCGTCCAGTGTTTTTTTCTTTTTAACCCCCGACGCAAAAAGTGGGGTGTTATAAGTTTGACGTGTCTGTGTGTGTGTGTGTCTGTGTGTCTGTCTGTGGCATCATAGCTCCCGAACGGATGAAGCGATTTCAATTTTGTTTCTTTTGTAATAAAGGATACTTACGGGCGCGTGTTTTTAGATATGTTTGATGAAAATCGGTTGAGCCGTTTAAAAGTTGTGGGGGTTGAAAGTGGGAAAGAATTTTCACTCTGTCTCTTTGTGGCATCATAGCTCGCAAACGGATGAAGCGATTTCAATTTAATTTTTTTGTATTAAAGGGAACTTATAGGCGCATATTTTAAAATATATTTGATGAAAATCGGTTGAGCTGTTTAAAAGTTGTGACGTATTTTTTTAGAATTATTAATACCTACACACTTAAGTACTTCAAGATTGAGTTTCTTTTATTATTTTTTAATTTTTAAATATAATTTCTTGTGTCGTGGGATTTTTTAATTATTAATTTAATTTTTAATAACAATAGCAGCACACAAAGACGCTTCTAGTTACTCCATTTTCACAAACTAAGCGAATATTGGACAAAGATATTGGATGAGTGGAATTGGCACTCGTCAAAAAAATTTGATCAAATATTGGACATTGTTAGAAAAAGATACTTGACCAGTGGAATACCACCCTTAGATGCGACAAATATGTAAGATTTTTATCATTTCATCCGAGTTACGAATTACATGTCGAGTTTTTCTATAACTTGTCTCCGTCTTTGTATTTACAGAGACAGAAATAGGGCAAGAGAGCGCAACCTTTTCCTGACACGCAATTATCTCCTCGTTCATATGAAAGCTCAGTTCGGCTTTGCAATCTCTACGACATAATACGGCCAAGATACGTGTCTTCTTGGCCTTAATACGAGCAATTAGCTTAAGCAGCAGCAGAATTTATTATGGTTTTGGCATATTAGGAATAAGACTAGTTTTAATATTATTAAGACCAGGCATAATTCAACCAATGTACACAAAACCTTAAAAAAATATACACCTCAACCTTGCTCTTGAATCACTTTCTTTAAGCGAAAACCGCATTAAAGTCCGTTCAGTTTTTGAGTTTACTACAAACAGACAGTCTGACAGACGCGGTGGGGGACTTTGTCTTATAGTAATGTTAACATTAAGTACAAGCTTATACGTACTAAGTTGATCAGACCCGAATGCGAATGTCTTAATTCCAAGCATCTTTATACAAAGGTAATATCATTCTTTTATCAATAAGTTGTAGGTGTTGCTTTTGCTCTGTATACCTATGTGCAATTGTAACTCCAAATATTGGAAGACCCAGGTCCACGTGCATGGTAAGTACTTATGACTACAAAATAGTTGAAATAGGGAATGAAAGTTTGTACGAAACATCTAGCTGTGGAAGATATACAACGTGGTTACCATCATACAAAAATAATAGTACATTATGATACAAGTGCGCGAAGTTGGTCATTACAGTCGAGGCGGTATTGCACAGCCCGAGCCGCAAGGCGAGGGCTGTAATAGAGCCAAGACTGTAATGAACAAAGCACACGCGTATCATACGACGTTTTTCAACACACTTGCGAGGAAAAAAACAATTAGGTATCGACATTTTTCAGTCACAAATCAGCAAATTATAAACGTACAAATGTTTGCACAAAATGGCGCGGAGGTTTATTTTTTCGCGCGCCGTATCTTTGGTTGAATAACTATGCGCGCGCAGGTTAAGTCCAGAGGCACCGAACACCGCCATTCAGCCACAATATATTAAACTAAATAATTATGTATTTCTAATAAGAATTTACGGTAATTAATGATTTAAAATATTGTATTTTTTAAATGCTTTAATAGATAATTAGATGAAGTATAATCTTATCTTATCAGATTTTGACTAAGTACAACAAGTTTATTTATTTACAAAATAATAAGTCTTTTGGTAACAACCTCTTTACGGATATTAAAAAAAAAGTGGAATAAGAAAAACACTAGTGCGGCAATGAAAAGTAAAACTAGTGTGTAATAAACCGCATTCCGGGCGTAAGACTAAAGAAAAAATAGCAACTTTACGAGCAAGTGTGTTGAAAATTTAATTTTATATACCTAATGATTACCTAAGCCCCCAAAAAATTTTTCAATCAAATACCTCCTTTACTTTAGCTTTAGCCACAGCAATTTTTTTTTCAATATTCAAAATTTCAACATTCTATTAGTATCATTGTGGCTGCGTTCCGTAACTCGACCAAAACGCCCAAAACGACACTTTTTCATAGAAATTTGAACGTTTTGGGCGTTTTGTTCGAGTTACTAAGAGGCTGAAATATTAATTTTGTCGATATCCATCTCTGACGTAGGCGAAGCCGTGAGTAAAAATATAGTATTTTTAGGTGGTAGGGCCTAGAGCTCACCCGGGGAAGTATCACCGCCCGCCACGGTACTTAGTACCATTCCTACCGTGTAATAATTGTTTTAAGAACAATTGTGTTCCGGATAGTAAGGTGTGGAGCCGGTTACACTTTTTTAGAGGCGACCATCTCAGTCCTCAGGGGTAGCAACGCATCTGTGACCGAATTAGAACGAGACTCATTGAGTCTAGTTCTGGGTCGGTCACAGTTGTCATGGGCGGCAGCGGAAGGTGGTGCTGCATGCTCGTTTGCTATCTTAATTCTATAAAAAAAAATAGTATTATTATAAAAAAAAGTTACCATGTTAATATCAAATTGGGGTAGATTACGGCCTATACATGTTTGAACTTATGCCAAACTACCTGTGAGCTTACTAAGTAGGTAGAAGAGGCTGTTTTATTGAACCAACTTGTAAGATCTGTGGAAATTGGTAAGCACGTCGTGCCCTAGTTTCGAGTAATTAGGGTACATAGATCGTAACTGTATGGGATTACGTGATGGAAGCAATTATTGCTCAGCTATTTCTCACTAAGAAAACCTTAGTTTGAATGTTGCACGCACCTGGAATTTTCTTAGTACTAGATCTGGATTAGGTTAATGAAGACATCGGGACTAAAACTGCGTGTTTAATTATTTGTCCATATATTGTCCATATATTATGTCCATATAAAACCTATTATGACATATATTTGAAACCCTTATCAATGCGGACACTAATCACTTTAGCCGTAATGGTACTCACGATTGTCGTTTCTAGACAGTTAAGTACTCATCGGTGAAGTCAATGGCCCACTCTGGTCTACTCGGCCCACGTGGAAGTAATTCTGATTGATTTTCAAGCAAACTTTCATGGCTTATATTACTTTGCCACTGGGGTTTGATTTAAGAAAAAGTTTAAAACAGTTGTTTCATTATTTCCAACCATAATCGTATATAGCAATTTTACTGAAACTGAACTGAGTTTATCATAAAGTTTCAAATTCTCATTCATTCTGTCCAAGTTATCAATGCTACAAGAGTTTTTACTTGATATAGGTTTACAATGGCAAGCCTCAGTGAGAATTGGATATCTATTGGGAATCCGCTATTAACAAAATTAAATAGACGGAACCCAAAAAGTACTCAAGCGCTTTATAGTTTCATAACACAAAATGTATCCAGAAAAGTTGTTTGTTTCTTAGAGAAATTCTGACATGAAGGGTTTTCGTATAGATCTTTCTGGTTTTGTTTTACATTTTTAACTCGGAAGATACAGTTTGGCAAGGTAACAATTATAAATAACACAACTAGCGAACCGCCCAGGACCCGTAAGTACCAGCCGCGTAGGTCCCGCTTCCGTAGGAATTTCGGGGTAAACTCCCGATCCCGCGAGATTTTCGGGAAGACAGACTTGTTACTTTTATATTAATAATATGTTTGTTTAGAAGCTTTACCCATACGTGTAGGAGTTTTACCCACGTAAATTCGGATCCCGCGGGATTTCCGGGAAAAAAACCTACAACATTAATTTTATCTGTCACATAAATATGCCCAGGTCAAGAATTGTACCCGTGCCCTCTCGATTCGCAAATGCCACTATTACCAACTACGCTACGGGCTACGGGCTTTTCCATTAAAAAGTTAACAGAACATGATTAAATAAATAGAATTATTAATACAAATAATAAATTTCACGTTAGTGAATTTAGTAAAGTGTGTGTTTTCCCAATATTCACTCTGTTGTTTCACCAAACGTGTCCCAAATGACCTAGATATGGAAAATTAGGATAATACTCGTCCAAAACTGTGTTAAAATGTAATTTGTATTAACCAAGTAATTTACGGTTATAACATAGTTACATGCATATTAAATCAAGCTTGTATAATAATTCTAAAATATACGTTTAAACGGGATGAAATTTTGGAAACTTGTGATAGTACCTATTAGAATACAATTCATTTGTTATTATAGGTTTCGTTTTACAGACTTGGCTCTGGAGACCAATGATCGATGGTTTTTACGCCAATTGATTTATCTTAATCTTGAGACTAAGGGAGTTGGCAATAATCAAAATTAATATGGAAACTACCATACTACACTATTTATTTTGTGTCATGTTCGTTATATTATGACGTGTCATGTGTACTTGTATTATGAGTGATAATAAAAAGCTTTATAAATTTTAACTTATTATTTTTTTCCAATGTCTTGCGTGAAAGAGTAACGAACACACACACACACACACACACACACATACACATCCTTACAAACTTTCGCATTTATAATATTAGTAGGATGATGTAAATTAGCAACCATTTCCATTTAATATTCATAATACGTGGTCAAGTTTCAAGTTCTAAGCTTCTTACTTACTTTTGTAAATAGCTAATAAAGAAGCGAAACTGAACGTAAAACGCGAACTGAAACGTGATGGTAAGTGAAATAACTTTACACAAAAAAAAAAATAACTGACTTCAAAATCAATTCAAAAATAGAGATAATACAAAAACTGCCCAAAAGTGCTGAAAACTTAAAAAGTATTATCACCGCATTCACCGCTGACTTCAACACTGACAAGTTACTAATAAAATGAGAACACCATCAACGTAGTCGAAGTCAATGAAATACGCATTATTTTAGGAAATTCAAAAAAAATCTAAGCTCAACCTATATGAGACTACATGACAAGCTTTTGAATATAAAAAGAATCATCGAAATATCAGTCATCAATTATATTTCAAGTGCTTTTTACTTTTTCAAAGCATTTGGAGTTGAAACTCTTGGTCCGTGGGGTACTGACGCTCATTATATTTTTATAGCAATAAAATAGTACATTACGATACGGTGCGTAAAGTTGGCCATTTTTGAACGGCGTGAAGTTAGCGCACGAGCGAAGCGAGTGCGATATACGCCGTTCAAAAATGCAACTTTACGAATGAGTATCGTATATTATTTTATAGCACGAGTGACATAAACCCGCATAATTGTAGTTACAATAGATAATAGTTATGTCATGATTTTCTAATTTAATTTAAGTATTAATTTTGATAAAAGTATCTGATTTTGTATGAAAGGAGGTATTGACATATGAGTAACTGGCAGGTTAGCAAGAAAAGAAGAAAAAGATGACATTTGGGTAATGGCATGAATGTAAATTATAATAGCGATTGTAATGTTGGGAACACAGGTTGGGAAATAATAAATGTGTAATCTCAGACCAATAAACTATAGACGGCGTGCCGTGAACAAAAGCGTGAAGCCGGCAAAAAGTACGCCTCGCCTTGTAATACACACGGCGGCACTCACACCAAAACGACTTTTGTGTTCTAAATAATAAAAAATAAATGAAGCTTTGTGTTCCAAAAAATAAAGTTTAAATTTGTTCTAGTTCAAACTGTCAACATAGGGCATTCTATTGGTTTCGATGTGTGTTTTAGGCACACTTTTGCCGGCTTCACGCTTTTGTTCACGGCGCGCCGTCTATAGTTTATTGGTCTGAGTGTGTAATATGATTAAAGTATAAACAGGTTATTTTCATTATATTATGATTAAAACTTTATGATTATGTTATGATACTTTATGATTTAATATGATTTAATACTTTAATTTCATATAGATAACATATCTTTTTAAGTTGTTACAGAGTTAAAACACTTTTTAAGTTGCGATGATGTTATTGTTGTTTTATGGTGCAAAAGAGAATTATAAAGTGTAACATGAAGAGTCAGATAAAAAAATACGAAAGGAATTATCACGAATTTATTAATGTTTAAATTTAAAGTTTTCTACCACACAAAATTAGCAGTAAGCGCTAAGTTGGCAACACAGCAATCAGGTGTCAGTGACGTTTCGCTAGTGTCAAATATGGCGACTGCGATTTGTCTCTCAGAACAATTACAATTTAACAAAACTGAACAATAAGAATTTTGCAGATAAATATATGTTGTCGACTCAAAATCTTTGTTTTTTTATGTTTTATTATTCAGGTAAGAATTGCACGAAATTATGAATATAAATTCATTTTTGCATGGTGTGAAGTTAGCGTCATTTGCCATGTAATAAGGAGCTACTTACGCCACGGCTAACCGTGGCATAAATGCGGGTTTAAGTCACGCTGTGCTATAAAATAAATTAAGGGGAAAAAATTGTGATCCAAAAGCTGGCACTTTTCTTGCTCAACAGCATTGCTGTACAGCGAGGAAATGCTACCAGCCTATTGGGTACTGCATCACAGGGCCCTAGTTTATTTAACTTATTTTAGTTTTGTTATATTATTTTTATTATGTTTATATTTTAAAGTAGGTACATATTATTATGTATGTAACCCAAAATGCTGTATATCTATGAAATGCATAATTATGGAAACATCGTTCAATAAAGTATCATAGAAATAGTTATGAGGTAACAAATTCAAGAAAATATCATCGAATTGAATACCTCCTTTTTTGTAAAAATCACAGTAGGTAGGTAACCTCATAACTTTTTACTGCGTGAACCGATCTGGGTTATTTGTAAGCTTTGTCGTCCAGTTCCATATATTTAGCGAAGATGGCGGGCAGTTCTTGAGCTATCTCTGCTTGTTTGAAATTTGTTAAAAACATTGACGTTCGGGCCTAAAAGGGCATCCTTCCATTTCCATGCTTGCTAGGTGCCATGCTTGTCAGCTACTGGTGATTTGCTCAGAATGGCGGGTGAAAACTAAATAAGAAGAGCCGAAAGCTAAAGCTTAGTCAATCTGTGGCTTAGTGGCGAATTTTAGAAGGGGCCTAAGGAGACAGGCATTGCAAGATGAACGATGTTATAAAATCCTTTTTGGGAACGTAATTTTATATCAAGTCTTAAATCTCGTGAGGGCTTGACTTTGGGACATGGTCTTATAGTCTTGTTGCTTGACTACCATCGATCTATGTATAAAATTATACATAGATCGATGTTGACTCCAATGTAATCTGATCGGAAATCGTGATTTTTATCATCGTGAATATTATATCTACATAATACCTGTTGCAGTCAAAATGGTTAGTGTCCGTAATGTTAAAGTTTAAAATATAGATATATAGTTATATAAAGGACTGTTTTAAGTTTTTACCGGACATAAAAAAGGAGTAGGTTTTTAAATTTACTGCATTTTGTGTTCCGATTTTCATTATTTGAAAGCTGGTACTTGTTGTGTGATCTCATTTTTTGAGCGACATCTTAGAGTGTGGTTTTAGAATTATTGTTGTCGATGTTAAAGTCAGTTACATCGGTAAAAGTAATTTCAATGCGTTAATTTATTAGACATCAATTACTATGAGAAAATAAAAAACACAGACATGTAAATTTATATGAATTACGTAAACAGTCCACAGTTAGCGACCCAGATGTAATAGAACTTGGCGAAGTCTCATGAATATGTATGTATGTCAGTGCTCAGCTATTTTACCTACATCTCGGATAGGCTGGGATAGTTCGCGTTTTCTTCTTTTGCAGAGCCTTAGGGTTAGTGTTGTATTGTCTTTTTATATTTACTTATAATAACTGTATGACGCACGTAGGAGATTTTTGAGAAAAAATGTTTGAAGGGTTCATTGGGCCAATAGAAGACAAAAATATAATTTTTATAGTTTTTAAACTATCTGAACGTTTGTCTGAGCATCATGCAGAAACTCCTAAACGAAATTTGATAAGGCTTTCGCAGTTGTTTTGCGACATTACTATTCCAGGACCGACTTAATAAAAAAGCATGTTTTTGGTTGTTTTCACTTTTTACATGTTTGGAATATTTCAAAAGAAGATTTTGATCGGATTTCGTGCACTCTCCGGATATATCGATGTTAAATCCGTAGCCCGTATATGTACGCGTTATTCAAATCTCTAAGTATGCCAGCTCTTATTGTAACCCATAACTTTAAGGAAAATTTCATAGTAGAAGGCGTTATTTTGTGCTGTCGAAGAAGGAAAAACAATATTGAGAAAGGAAGGCCAAAAAAGAAAAAGTTAACATTTATGTCGCGTAGAGTAATTAGATTTCCTCAGTGAAAATATATATAGGGATCTTACTTATTTCCTGTTAAAACTATGTACCTTATTTCAACGCTTTTTCGCTTGCGAACTTAGAGGAAATCACTTGTCAAATCAGGCGTGGAAACCGCATAGATGAAAAGGCAAGACGTGATACTATAAAGGATTTATTTTTGATCAAATCTAGAGAACCCAGAGGATTTAATTTTTTATCGGATGTACATAATCCCAAGATGGTTACCATGATTGTGGCAACGGACTGAAGTAATATTTTCCGGGAATGTAGTTTGGGAATAACGTTGAATATGGCGCAGTGGTTTTCTGGAGTTTACAATGTTGTATTTTATATTTTAACCCGAATTTATAGAGTACTGCAGCGCTTTGAAATGTACTAAGGCTTTTGGCGTAATCTTGAATTCCCTTTATTGCTTGCAAAGCATTTCAAGGACTTCCTAACATCCTACGCGATTTTTTAATTTACTTTAGGTTACTATCCCGGGTTATAAGTATGATTATGTTATCACCTACTAAGCGCATATTTAAATTAAACCAGGTTTTCTTAGTAATAATATTCTAAGATTTACATAGCTATCTAATTGCAGATGAGGAAAATACCGTAATATTAGTAAATAAATGTGACATTTAATTAAATCTGTTGTTTTCAATCTTAAATGGATTTGAAAGCCTTCTGGCCGTTTAACTTTTATGAGCATTTTACAGCTTTAACGGCTGAGACTCATGAAATGCCACTATATTTAAAATTAAAAACCTGCATTTTCGTTCAGTGTAAAATTTTATTCTCAAGTGATATATCAACATCGATGGTTTAGCGTTACCTATATGTATAAAATGATAATTGTAGTATAAAATAAGGCAAATGAATGAACTGGGGTAATATCAAGCCTTTTCTTACGCAACAAAAAGTCTTTGTAATGCACTACAAATAATTATTATCAATTAAGTTAACACACAAAACTTTTCCAAGGAAATATTTGATTTGGTACAGGAACTACCTATCCGTATCCTACTCCGTATCCAGTAGATATTAGGTATCTGTTTTTAAACGACTTCAAAAAAGCTCCTTAGTTCTATTTTATTTTATTTTATTTGGGAAACAAACAGCAAGTTTCATACATAGAAGTATTGCATTTTAAATATACTTACTTATTAATTCGTTTTTTTAAGTCTGTTACGTCATATTTTTTACCCGACTGCGTCAGAAGGAGGGTTATGTTTTTCGAGTGTATGTATGTATGTATGTCCATTTATTTGTGTGGCCCCACAGCCCAAACGGTTGAACGGATTTCGACATTATGAGGTATCGTTGAATTCGTGAGAACTGTGGAAGTGTCACAGGCTATATGAATTTTCAAAATGGCGCCCGAAAGTGAAAGAAAAAGAGGGGATAATCATGAGGTTTTTTCTTATCTTAGCAATATGGGTATCAAATGAAAGATCGTGAAAAGACCTTTTCAAATATATATACTAATAATACACGTTACATGACGTTACATGACACACACACACACACACACACATATATATATATATATATGACGGGGGCACTTGTCAGGATATCAAATAAAACATAAGAGTTCAGAGCCACGCAACAACACACAACCAGCTACTTTATTCAATGCTCATGTATGGACTCATTATGAATATACGGTTTGGGTTTGCTTTGGTATTGATTGGATTTGCTTTGCGATATTACGATATTGATTTATCGATCGAACCACTCGCACTCGCGGATACACTTTATTTAAGAGATTCACGGCATTAAAATTAATAAGGAACTTTTTACAAGCACAACAGCACAAAATTCCGATCGCATGCGATATTAATTTCTTTTCATATTTTTCCATTAATGACAGTTCTCCCGCGCGCCACAGAGTATCCATTCACCATCGACCACCTCGTCTACCACAGATAAAATAGCATCAAACAAGTATCCTATCTCCGACACGGCCATCGCTGACATGTCACCCGTCCCTGGGTGATGCTCCATTCCGTTATTATCACCATCTCAATTGCTCGATCCACAATTTTCAATTACTTCAAACCAAAACAAAACTCAAAATCTTTAACATCAAAAATGACTACTGCTGTTACTGCGAGTGGATTTCAAAAACTTTGTTTGCATTTTTTAACCCTAACTACCGTTTTTACCGCTGCTTCGCTAAGTGTCTTCGCTATAATATTCTTCTTCAAGTTGAGTACCAATAAAGTAAACTATTTTGTGTGTGTTTATTTTTTTTTGTGTGTTTATTTCAGCGATAAGCGGTGCACCAAATTACCAAAAACCAAAATAAAAAGAATACCTTTATACAAAGTATGAAGGTAACTAATTCATAATAATCTATTAATAATACATACATAAATACTCAAGATAAGTATAAGAAAAGAAAACATATTACATACATAAATATAGTGTAGTAGTATAATATCTGTCAGATATAAATAAGTTACAAAGATAAAATATACGATGATCCTTAATCATTGGTAGATAGCCTGAGGTAATGTTCCCGGAGCAATTTCCTAAAAGTGAACTTAGTCTGAGCTTGCCTGATTGTGTTTGGCAGGGCGTTCCAAAGCTATATAGCCTGAACTGTAAAGGAGTAATGGAAAAAATCACTTTTATGTTGTGGAAAATTAAACTTGCCTTATTTTGTTGTGGAAAATTAAACCTGTCACTAGTGGAGCAGTGAAACTGAAAATTTTCCTTAAGATAAAAGGGAGAAGTTGGCTCGTGTAATATAGAATACAGAACCAAGAGAATCCTAGAATTACGCCTCTGTCGAATAGTAAGCCAGTTTAGCTGGCTACAATAGCTGGAGATGTGATCATATTTTCGTAAATTGAAAATGAATCTGATGCAATTGTTAAGGAGGCGATCTAGTTTATCGAGAAATACTTCAGTGAGGTCTGGATAGCAGACGTCCGCATAATCTATTATGGGTAAGACAAGGCTATAAATGAGTAATAATTTGGTTTTAAATGGGAGAAAGTTTTTAAGTTTATAAAGTGACTGCAGTGTACCATTAACTTTACGGCTAATTTCCGTGACTTGTGTTCGCCAGGTCATACGACTATCGATAAATAGACCAAGATTTTTTTTTTTTTTATTGAATTAAGGTAGCAAACGAGCATGCAGCACCACCCTTCCGCTGCCGCCCATGGCAATTGTGACCGACTTAGAACAAGACCCAATTTAGGGACTAGGGTGGTTAGTCCAATTAGTAGATGGTGTTAGAATGTTAGTTGGTTAGTTTTTTGCTTCTTGTTACGAATTTGTTTTTCTCTCACATTAATGTTTTTGGAGGGGTCTTATTTTCGTGATGTTATGTTTTTTTTTTTTTTTTTTTTTTATTTTATCATCACTAACAATTTATAAACAATTTGGTATTGATTAGCAACAAGAAACCACAGAGGTTTATATGAGATGCTATCATTAGGTTTGCATCTGCGTGCAAGTACAGGTACTAAATGATAATAAAAACTATAAGTAACATTACATAAAATTGCCATCAAATGCGGTATGAAAAGCAATACTATTGAAACAATACCCTCGGAGAACCGTGTAAGTAATTATTACAAGTTTCTCAGAAAGTATTGTTTCAATTTTTTCTTAATGTTATTTGGTCCTATTTCGTTACGTAAATCTACAGGTAATGCATTAATGAATCGAGGAACCAGGTAAGTCGTCGTCCGCTGGCCGTATCTATTGTTCGCGCGCGGCTCGCACAGCTGCTGACGAGTGACGGCCCGTGTGCATACAGGGTGTTTCACTACTTGCCAGAATTTATTATTAAAAAAGTTTTCTTTTAGGATGTTAAAGTTAAATTGAGTGTTAATGGGTAGTATTTTACAATGTTTAAAAATATCATCGTCATCAGTACAGACGTGTTGTTTGTTACTGATGACTTTCAAGATTCTTTTTTGGAGCTTAAATATCTCTTTTAAATATGAGTTATAGGTACGTCCATAGCTACTTAATCCGTATTGGATGTACGATTCAGCGAGAGAATTGTACAACATAAGTTTAATTTTATAAGGAATTCTGTTTTTAAGGATGACCATGCTAGCTAAGAACTGCCTGAGTTTTGTGCAGACTTTTTCAGTATGACTTGTCCAATTGAAATTTTTATCTATAATTAAACCTAGGTAAGTATGTTTATCAGTGAGTTCGATACAACGACACTTACATCCGTTATTACAAGAGGAATGAAGACAATCATGGTCATGTGCTATTAAATTATTTATTAAAACATTTGGTAAATGAGGCGATTTAATGTGCACTAATTTAGTTTTGCTAGGATTAAGAACTAAGCAAGCATCATGGCACCATTTACTAAGTGAATCAAGATCAGCTTGTAAGAGATCTCGGGCTTTCTGGGGATCTTTATCGGCTATAAGAAGGCATGTGTCGTCTGCAAATTGGTAACAAGAACTGTATGTAAGGCAATTATTCATGTCATTAACGTAGGAAAGAAAGTGGACAGGACCCAAAACCGATCCCTGAGCTGTACCCTCTGTGACTGCAGTATGTTTACTATAAGTGTTATCAACTTTTACTGTAACAGTTCGATTTTGTAGGTAATTTTCACACCAATTCAGTACTTTACCGCGTATACCACTATCACTCAGCTTCAGTATTAATTGTTTGTGATCAAGAGTATCAAAAGCACGCGAGAAGTCTATGAAGAGAGCCAGGACATGTCTTTTTTTATGTAAATGTTCATTGACGTCATCTGTAAATTTTGACAATAGTTGCGTTGTACTTTTACCGGCTTGAAATCCAAATTGATTTGGGGATAATACATTGTGCTTTTTATAAAATCTTTGTATTTGATCACAGACACATTTTTCAACAATTTTATCTATGGAAGAGAGTAAGGTAATAGGACGGTAGTTGCAGTAATTACTTCTAGAACCCTTTTTATAAACGTGACAAGCTTCATGTATTACGTCACTGTATCAATAGTTTGGCAGGACCACGTAGGGTAAACATCGTTTATCTAAAACTTTTTACATAAAAGTTCCTGGGAGGCTGTGATAAGGATTATTCGATGACGGAATGCAAGGCACGGAAATGATAAGCTTATGGGGATACGGAGATATATCGTGAGCTCGTATGTTGGAAATTGCTACTTCTTGTAACCGCATGTTAATCTCTTTATCTACGACATAGGTATTAAAATAGTTGATTAAAGTGTGTGTATATTTTTTTAGTAATTATTGACACAACGGTACATTCCATGGTATAACCGCAATGATTTTAGGATTCTTTGTATATTTGTTTGATATTTTGCACTCCCTCATATCAGTAATCACTTTGGTATATTTCGTATACCATACTAGTTGACCCAGCAGACGGTGCCCTGTAACATAAATGATTTTTATATCTCAAGTTCTAAGCGGTCTATTAAAGATGCAATATACTTAAACATGATGAAGTTAGACGTACAGCAATACAACTGCGAAAACAACATAAAATTTGATTCAGTAGACAGTTTTTACGTGATGCGCAGACAAACATACAGACAGGCAGGCCAAAACTCTGAGAATAACATTTAAAACCTTATTGGCCTTATGAAGGCCCTTCATATTTTTTCTCAAACACGTCAAACACTGAATTAACCAGTTATAATTTACTATAGGTATGGATGATATATTATGTTAAATTATTCTGACATGCTGCAATTGAAGCTTTTGTAAATTGTACACTTGAGCCTCTGATTATCGTACTAATTGACTAGAATCCAGCGATCGAAACCTTATCCAGTGATAATAACCGCATTCGACTGTAAATTGCTATCATTTATTTCCTCATTCTTCAAGAAAAATGTTTTTACTCTTCCCACAGCGTGTATTAAGGAGCTCTTAAAGCAAAATATTTCTGTCCGGTCGTTCTTTTTGTTTTTTAAGTATACCTACCGTTATAAAGTTTCATTTATTCGCTTGTGTGTCTTTATAATTCCAATGCTTTTTTTCACGCAAAGAATAAGCATCTTTCAAACCAAAATTGTTTTTACCGCGTTCATAAAAGAGGATTCTTTAATTTTCCCTAATATTTGTTGATGCTTTGTAGCTGCAATCTTTGCGATAAAATTGATCTTTATAGGTATTTTTTCCTTTACCAACGGCTTATATTTCTTGGCATAATCTGAAGGATTTGCGGAATATAATCTTGATTCTATTATATTTGTCGAATTAATTATAATATTCCTTAGAGAATCTTCGGAATAATTTATATTTAGTAATGCGTAGGGCTTAAGAGTCGGATCCAAGAGTTGAAGAACCAATTCTTTGTCTCAAGTCCTCTCGGTTAGCTAATCCTGTTCAACAATGTCTAAATTTGGAACCCTTTTATGTATCGAGACGAAATATTACGATTTACCTATGACTGTGTCAATTTTACTTGTTTCGGGACTATAATAAATAGTAACGAAGTTAGACATAACTCTAATTGTAGTTAAATAGTTAAATACTCACTATTGTGTTATTTCATAGCCCCAGAACAATTTGCTGCGAACAAGTAAGTTGGTCAGTATATCCGCGCACGTTATTACGAATCATAGAAGAATGAATATTATATGTAGGTATTGTGAGTAGAACAGAACCGAGCTTACACTTACAAATTCTACAGAATATTCACAATATCAGATCTAAATGACTACTCGTAGGGAAAATGTCTTCAGTTTTACGTAAACTTAAGGAATTTGTACAATACTAGGGCCGCGATTCTGCTATTTATAAACGATTCAATTGCGTTTTGTTTAATTTTTCAAACAAACAAACGAAATGCAATTAAAGCATTAATAAGTTAGCAAAATTATTGCCCGGTGTTTATACCTGACTACTAACTTGATTGGACTATTAGATTCGATTTAACTTAATGGGAATTCAACTTAACGGGAATTCAACTTAATGGGATTCAACTTAATGAGATTCAACTTAATGGGATTCAACTTAACGGGAATTAAACATTCAGAGAATTCAACTTAATGGGAATTCAACTTAGTGGACCTGAAGGACTTACTCACACCAACTAATGGGACTGAACTATTACTAGCAGTCCCTGCCCAAATCTTCACACTTATTACCAAACTAACCAAATAATGTTCCAACAACATCTTCTAAGTGGACTAACCATCGTCGATCCTATTTAAGCCTTCAGAACAAGTTGGTCGGTTGGTCACAGTCGTCATAGGCGGCAGCGGTATGCTATCATAATTCCATTAAAAACTCCATCGTTAACTTTGTGAATATGAACATCAACGGTTGTTTTGATCGAACCCGAGTTGTTTTTTTTTAGCGGAAAATGCTATCATAACAATGTGATATCAACTGTTGACCTCCGTAGAGGGATGTTTTCGAACGGACTCTGAAACAGTAAGGGCGCACTTAAGATATAAAGAACTAGATATGGTCTGCGGTTTTCCCATATGGAAGTATTTTTGACTGATTTTCAAAAAAAATATCCCTAAGTCTATACTTAGGGGGTGATTTAATAAATACGTTGAAACATGTACCTACTACTTATATTATGTTTATTTCTACGCATAATCCAAATTTTCACAGCAGGTCTTTTGCTACGCTTAAAATGCTATGCGATAAAATTAAAGTAGACTCGCAACTTTTATTTAACCCCCTTAAGCTATGTTTTTACGGTTCTATTAACCAAATGTAATTACATTTTGAGGGCTGAAAGTCAATATATTTTAGGCATTAAATGACAAATATCTTTATGTGTCCGTGTTGTTTTTGGCGAAAATGACTTCGTAATTTGAATAAATTCTCGTAAAGTTTACAATAAACAGCCTTTGTACTTTTTAGCTTAGATTCTGAAAATTTAAGATGATTATGAAATTTTAAGAACTTTAAATTGCTAATAAAGTTGGAAAAATGTCGCTTAAAACACTTTGCCCCTCGAGTTGTACTTTTTACAGTGATTTTAATTAGTTTCCATCAGCTAAGTAGCTTTTGACTCATTAGTATTTGCTAGTTAAGTTACCAATTACGTACTTTTTTATGAAAATTTTAATTAGCTTGTAGCTTTCTTAATTTGTTGGACTTATCGAGTTGAACATAGTTGAGTAAATTACAAACATCAAGGCGTTTAAAGACCGATGTCTCGACGACTTCCCCTGTTTTTCAGACCGCCCAACTGACAAATTGATTTCTAAAGGAAATGTCAAATTCCTATGTCTTACTATAGATAATTATATTTAAATTAAGTATACATATTTGAATTGGAACTAACAAGTTAAATGTTTATGAGATGTCACGGATTAAAAAGCTGGACAAAAGGCAAAAAGTCAGGGCGTGCCCTGACAAATTACAGAACAGTATTTGTGCCATAATCACGTAGCGGACCAACTCACCAGCAGAATCTCAAAGCGGGTTCAGGTAAACACTTTTGCTAGTCCGATGTGAAAATCAGTCTTTAATTATACACTAACCCCTCTACCAATCCACTCTGCAGCAGCGTGGTGGAGTATGCTCTAGGCCTCTTCAGTAATGTGACCCATGCTCAGTAGTGGGCCATTAATGGGTTGCAGCCAGCGCAGTTGTTTAATGATTTTGAAATATACCTTCACAGATATACATAATATTTTGTTTGAAGTGGTCAGTATTTTGTTGCATAATATTATATTGTTATGTAATTGATATTTAATATAATCTATTTACTTTCTTCTTATTATATCTTTTGACTCTTCTCATACCTAGGTATACCTACTTTGTCCCTGTAGCTCGGGACCAGAATACGAGCTTCGGTATCCCCTGCCTGTCGTAAGAGGCGACTAAAAGGGGTTTTCGGGGTTGTGGGCGGCTAGAGTGGGAGCTCAAACCGTCCATCAGCAACCCCGGGAAGGACGACGGTATGTGTGGCCGCTTATCGTTGTACGGAAGGCTAGCGATGGGGCATTTAGTCTCTCGCGGGCAGAGCCCCAAGGGCGCCGCGCTCGGAGGACTCCGGTTGTGTTCCTTTGGAGATCCCGGAGTTCTCCACAAGCGCTGAGGTAGGCCACCGGGGGGGTTTTAGTGGGTAAAAATCCCACATAACCCTGTGTCGCTCCCACGGCACCAGGTACCTTTTGAAGGTTTCCCCCTCGATAACAAAAAAAAAAAGGTATACCTACTTAGTATTACTTAGTAGTACTTATTTTTTAGTATTAAAGAATATCTTAAAGGTATTGTTCGACTTAAATCAAAAATGACTGATGTTCTTTACATATTTTACACAGAATTTTGCTGTGCATCGTACCGTGCCTAAATAGAACATGGTTTATTTTCGCAAAACGTGTTTTACCTCGTTCGTGGTAGAGAAATCCAGAATTTATAAGCGAAAGGGACGCATTAATTTGTACAACAGCCTCTGCAAATATGTATTTTGTGTATTGTTCCTTCGTTTGTTTATTTATAGCTACGTTCACACGTAGCTACAACGTCTATGTGTTGGTTTAGATACTCTAGTGGCTAAAATATTTCGGCTGACTGCACACTTTAAATGTTTACACAGTTTTTATTCGAGTTAATTGGATATTCTACATGCGGCCATTTGTTTGTGAGCGAGCTGATGGGCACACATTTATTTATGTGTGTTTCCTCTATTTCTCCCTGTTTGTGTGTGATACTGCGTATTGGGTACTGCACCACAGGGCCCTAGTTTATTTAACTTATTTTAGTTTGGTATATTATTTTTATTTTTGTTTTGTTTATATTTTTAATTAGTATGTACCACAAAATACTGTAAATATGATTTAATAAATTTTCATAATCCTAAAAAAATCATGTTTCTACATATGTGTAGCTTATTTCGTCAGGTGAAATATTATTGTTTTTTAAAGTGAAACTTTTATGTAGATACATGAAAAACATTTCATTTTCATGTCAAGTTTAACAATTCTTATAATACTTAGACTACCCAAGAGTTTTTGATTATATTTTCCAAGGTAGGTATATTAAGTAAATATTTCAATTTGTATTGGTGTGGCGTGCCACCCTTCATTATTGTGAGAGGAGCGGCGATCAACACGGAAACAGGTAGATTGTCCTTCAACGATCCAAGTGACAGTTAATTTAACTATACCCCAAATGACAGCCGCTATAATTGCTACAAAGCCCTCGCCTATTGACAAAGCCGGACTACATACGCCCAAATAATATTGACAAATTGAGTTGAAGCTTATGTTTGCGCCAATAAATACGTGGAGAACGATGATAAGTTTGTATATCCCTTTATAACTTTAATGGAATACTGTGTAATTGTATAGTGTATAACTTACCTATGGCCCTTATCAATGGCTCCGGGACTAAACATTTTTAATTTGAGTAGGTAGATACTCGTATGTTTATGTGGCTTCTAGTATTTCATTAGAATATCAGTCATTATTTCCCTCGTATACTTACTGTTAAATTCAAGTAACTATCTGCAATGTTAGTATTAGAGGTTTTAAAAAAATGTAAAATTGGCTTTGCTCGAGTATATAGCGACGATGACTCGTCTGCTTTTACGTCCTTTCAGGCGTATATAAGGCCAGAAATACGGCTTGAATTTTACTACAATCAACTCCATGTTTCAAGGCCTTAATAATTTATTCAACAGTATAGTGGACCTCGTCTACAATGAATAATAGCGTTGACAAACACCAGCCGCTTATTGCCAATCGGAACAACGCCGTTTTATGGTCTATCGATTTTCTTGCCAATATCCACATGCCCGTGATTAATATTGCAGTAGTGGTAATTAATTTTGCGGTGTACGAAGCTGTTTTCTCTTCGGCGTTAAAATATTGACGGACTTATCGAACAAAATGTATGAGAGAGAAGAGATAAGATAGGACGGAAATTAATTTTATTTCCTGTTATTTCAACATCCATACGGACTTTTGTTGACTGATCGATAATTAATAAGATGAAGGGCTTACCATCAAACAGTAAAGCTAAACTTATATTATTAAGCCGAAGAGTTTGTTTGTTTATTTATTTGAAAGGGCTAATCTGAATTACTGGATCGAATTGAACTTCTTTTCGTGTTCGACCGTCCATTTATCGAGAAAGGCTATTATTGGCTAAGAAGAAAATTAATGAAAAATGTTGCAAAAATGAGAAAATGTTTGATATTTTTAAACGTAAGGACAAGTTTCCCGAAGCGAAGTGAGGACGTCCAGTAGTAATAATTCTAGATGACGATTAAGGCAGGTGTCCCACCGCCGGCGCGTAGCGAGTAGCTCGGCTATTTCCTCGCTCAAGACACGTATAGTCATATAACATTTCATGTAAACAAAAGAGGTGCATATATTATGCGATTGAGTACTCGTCGGCGGTGAAAACAATCAGCTAGTTCACTTTACACGGAATGACATATTTTTGTACGTATCTTGAGCGACAAAATAGCCAAGATTTACTTAACGACTCGCCGGTGGTGGGACACCTGCCTAAGAAAGAGGTTTTGGAAATATCTAGCAAATATTTTAAAATATTTTAGCAAAGGAATATCTTCTCACAGTTGAGGTGACGAGGTTCGGAATTTGTTTGTTGATTCAAGCTTAGCGTTTCATTATCGTGTCACGTTTATTGCGACATGTCAACATTATAAACACAAGATATATTATTCTTTATTCCTACATAATCTTTAATATTCAGAGAAACAAAAAATTTAAGGGTTTTGGAATTTCTTAAAATTGCTAAAGTTAAGGGCGAAATTCAAACGACAATTAAAATGACGGTTGCAAAATAAAATCGAATTGGTACTGACGTTGATGTAATTGATCGCGACTTTGGGAATATAATTAAATATTTTTTTTTATTTATTCACGCTTTATTGACCTTAAAACTAGAGTACAATGGGCGGACTTAATGCCTAATGGCATTCTCCACCAGTCAACCCTGGGCGATATATTAGAGGTTGCGGTAGGTGCTGCTACTCATATATAATTATAGTTACCTAATTCCCTACACAAAGTAAACATACCTAAACCTAAACAAAATATACATCTATATATATAAATATGTAATGAATGATTGAATATTAAGGTTTGAAAAATATACTTTGAAGGCAGAAAATAACGGGCAAATTCTCGAGAGAATGCTTATTTCATTTGAGTTTTGGATAGAATTTACTTTTGCCAAATATAACTTTAGTATTAGATACGCTGTTTATATTTGGACAAAGGTTTCAGAAATATGTTAACTTCATGAGGGTGTCCTTGAGTCAGAGAATATGTTAAGCTCTTAACGGCGATTGAAAAATAATCGGAGTGTAGATCAACTTTATCGAGGTCTATTTAGGAAGAGCGAAGTGCCTAGGATAAACGACGTGCCTAGGCATAAAAATAACAACCGTAACAATTATATTGTTTTTATGAATAGTTTTTTATAACCTTTTACCAACCAATTTTGCTCAGTTACCTAACATAGGTAGTTCTCTGGGCATCATCATAAAATAGTTTGCCTGCAACGTGGAATTTACGATAAAAATAGGTAACAGGTGTCCTAACTAAAGAGAAAATATTTAGAAACATGAAATCTCAAATTCAATAACTAAAAAATGGAAATTTATGTAAGCATATTATGTGTAAAACCAAACTCAAATTAGTAATAATAATGTGTACGATAACCTCAAGGATTTAGGTCAACAACCAGTAATGGATAATTTTATTGTTTTACGAAGTAACGTTCCGACGTACATTTATTCGATTTTTTACCTGAATGAATTGTAATTATTTGGCCCACATTATTCTTACAACAAAAGATTCTCAGACATTCAGCGAAAACACGTTTTTTTTTATTTGGCAGTGTATGACATTTACAATAATGGATTGTGTTTGTGATACATTATACATTGTAAATAAAACATGTATAATTTGAAACAATTCTTCTTTGGGTAAAAAACGCATTATTCTTTGGGTAAAGATAGAATGAGCAAATGAGAGCAAATAAAAGTGTAATGGTAATTGCTTCGCCGCGAACATAATAAATATTTATGCGGTTCAATGTTTAATTTATTAAAAAAATCTAAAAAATAACGAAGTCAAGTCTGCTTCAGTTTTTGCTCAGTCAAGATCTGCAGCCAAGCAGACTATTAGTGGCCAAAGCATGTGTCTGAAGTTTTCACTCCACTCAAGGACCTCCAACATGGCTTAACAATTTTATTGTTGCCTATTGATTACAACCGACGGCTCTACGTGCTTTCTGAAGCACTTAAATGCTCAATAATAGGTTATAATAGATATTGAAACACGGCTATGCTTAAAAGGTTTAAAACGAGGATTCTTCATTATGTTGCGTACAGGCTATATAACAAAACATGTTATAAAACACAGTTATATGTATAACATGTTTTATAAATGTGGACGATATGTCTTACAAAAACCCATTGTGTCTTGTTATATGTTTCATTGTTAGACAACAATGTTAGATAGTGTAGTTGTGTTATAAAACAGAAGTTATATAACATGTTACATAATCTGTACCCACCCTTAAAACAACAATAAATTTAAATAATGCATTAGTAACTCCACCTTGTCCCGTTCGTCGCTAAGCGTACCCACAGTGCAGCTAATTTTCAATTTTCCGCCACGCCGCGCTGCCTGTTTCTATTATGATGTATAAAATGTTATGATATGAAATTATAATACCACCAATCGACGCCCAACGTACGTGCTTTTTAATCACTTTTTTCTTTTATTGGCATTAAGGAAGCAAACTAGCCTGCAGCACCACCTTTCCGCTCATGTAGGGCCTAGGAAGTTTAGTTCAGTTAACAGAATGGTCTTAGAACGTCAGTTGCTTAGATTGTTAACTGGGCAGGAATTGTTATTTAATAGTTAGTCCTGTTAGTTGTTAGTAGTAGAATCTCTTTCTAGTCCCTCTTTAAATCTCGTTCTCGGTCGATCTTCCCGGTATCACTCTCTAGCCCCCACTCACTATAATTGTACCATAACATCGCTCTATTCAGATGAGAAAGAAGGTTTAACCTAAACAAACAAAAATATTTACATATTTAAACTTGTAATATTATATAGTAATTAGCTGTGGTAAGTGTGGTAGTAAGTAGCTGTGTAATAGAACGTAAGTACATAGTGGGGATTGAATTCAGTACACATTTGGATTCAATACACATTCAATGTGATCAATTCATTGTACATATGTACTCGTATGTGCATGGCAGTAACATATCTGAGATTAAATCAATCCGCTAAAGAAGTATAAAGCAGATCCAAAAACTTTGTAGAAACAGATTAGATCAGTACAATTTATACTGCGCGCAGGATACTCCGAGAAAAACATTCTGTAGAAACTTATCAAAACTATTTGATTGCCTCCGGGTAACAACAAACATCTATTACAAGTTAAACAATTCGAAACATTTATTCCGACCTAGTAAAGGATTAAAATTAAATTGTTTTAGTTTTGACATTAAACTACATTGTGCATATAAACCTGTTCCTAAATATTTTTGCGTTTTCATTCTCGTCAGAATAAGTATTAATGAAACTAAGTGATTGATATATGAACATGAAAAATATTTCAAAAAAAGTTTTAGTAATTATTTATTTATTATGTTAATAATAGTTGTGTATTTGCCGGTTTATAAGTCAATGTAAAGAAACGGCTTACTTGTCTTGCATACAGTTTTCACATATAGATTCAGGTACCGTTTACTGTTTGTTTCATTTCAATTTGTACCCTAAAATGTAAAGCAATATTTATTCTAATAGTCCTTATGCGCACTGCATTAATCCGCGTGATTAATTTCACAGAAATTCGTAACTTACACAAGATTTATCATCTCTCACACTTTTGATAAAATAAAGTCGTGCGAACGTAAATTACCGACCTAATTAGTGTCTGCCGCAAAATCCACCGCGAAGCAACGATATTAAATCCGCCAGGAAATGTTTGTGTATTGTGGAGATGTATTCGCTGACCGCACAGCGGATGTCACGGTGCGAGTGTGGAGAAGGCGGTTGGCCACTGACAAAAATCGCGGGGAATTTTATAGGCAATGCAGATAGGCTGTCAAGATAAGGATGCTGATTTTACAGTGCTAGCAAACCTTCCCACGGCTAGACTTCTTAGACCGCTCAATCTTATACACACAAATACGCGATTTACGCAAACCTGAAAAATTATAATGCAATTTTTTTACGTATTCGGGGTTTTCAAAGCTGTCAAAGCTGTATCAATTCGTAAAATATACAAACATTTGCACGAATGCGTGTGACCCATAGATTTATTAAATTACATCAGCGCAAATTGGCCACCAACCACAGCCACCGGTGGCTATGTTGCGCTATCAAATGAGGTGGCGAGTGAAAGCCCTCAGCACAGTCTACACTGTGGTCCGTTTGCGCTGAGTTCTTACTAAATGTATTAAAAGCCATAGTGAGCTGCTTGTCGCTAGCCAGTTTTTCTTTCTTTCTTCATCCTTTTTTCTTTGTCTACTATGCGTTGTTGATGTCTGTGGTATTACTGATTATCCAGGGGCGATCGTAAAGGCAGGTGGTTTATACCTTCATTTGCCAACTATTACCTACATACAATAGGTATATATAACTTTTAACAAAAAAAATAGCCGACTTCAATTCGGTAAGATTACTCCAAAATTATCCGACAGATGTTGCTCTATACTTCTTGGACTATAAATACACAATACGTTTTGAATAGAAAAACAATTATCAAGATAGTTTCACCCAGTGCAAAGTAATGAGGTAACACAAAAAAAACAGAGGAATTGAGAACCTCTTCCTTTTTTTGAAATCGGTTAACAACAAACAAAGATTGAATAACATGATATGCCTGACTTACCTAGTATTTACTATCGAACTCAAGCCCATAAACATTTCGATAGGCATATTGGCTGAAACAGGTTACGTCACAGGTACCGTAACATAAACTATGAGGAAATTTACAGCCGCCAATAAAAGTTACAGAAGAGAATTTGTTACTGACGCGATTTCGGCTTTATAACGCTTTGGGGCCTTTAGCCAATTTACGAATGTGTCGTAGGTGCTACGTTGCGTTTGATTAAATTAATCACTGCTTTAATCGTTCAAGATATTGTGGAGTTAAAGTTTAGAGTTCTACAGATATTTTTAGTCCTTTGAGGGAAGAACCAAGGGTGTAAGGAATGATCGATGAATTGTAAGGTTTTCATGTTTTTTTGTTGAATTAAGGTAGCAAACGTGCAACATGCACATCCTTCCACTGCCACCCATGACAACTGTTACCGACCTTGAATAAGACTCAAGTAGAGACTGTGATGATTAGTCCAGTCAGGAGATTAGTTGGTTAGTTATTGAGTGTTTCCGGTCAGGGACTGTAAGTGATAGTTAGCCCTGTTAGTTGTTGTTAGCAATAGTCTAGTTAATAATAGTTGGTAAATGTCTCGTTTTAATATGGTCACAGATGCGTTGCTACCGTTGAGGACTGAAAAATTGCGTGTCAGACGAGACGATGGATCATAAGTTTGGTGTTGTCACACGAATCATTTTCAAATATTGTTATTCTTAAAGCTAACTGTTTGTTTAACGAATTTCCGAAATATGTGACGGCACACAAGGTCTTCAAAATTATAGCCTCTTTACATCTAAATTATTTCGGTCTGACGGTTTTTGTTGTCCATTTGGATTGATGCGGGCCTGGTTTTTGTTTCGTAATGTACCTACGAACAACGGAATCCTCTCAACATCAATGCCGAATGAAGAGTTTATTCTATTCAAGTTATATTCTGGAAACCGAGGCAGTCTTTTGTTAAAATTTAGTAAACAAACATCGTGGGTACAGTTCTAAGTTTCTTAAGTTCACGTTGTATTTTCTTTGTGAACTGTACTTTCAGAGAAACGTCAGTGTGAGTGTAATATTCCTTTGTGTTATAAATATTTAGCATGCAACCTTTGTTACTTCTACTTGGGAGCTGCGAGTTTATTAAACACATTTTTATTAAATACAGCTTACTTTTTAATCGACCAAGGTAGAGATACGAGTACGTACGTGTTTGACCGGTTTATATTATACTTTGGACATGATCATTGATCAATTGGAACTTTTTAGGGTTCCGTACCCAAAGGGTAAAACGGGACCCCATTACTGACACTTCGCTGTCCGTCCGTCCGTCCGTCCGTCCGTCACCAGGCTGTATCTCATGAACCGTAATAGTTACACAGTTGAAATTTTCACAGATGATGTATTTCTGTTGCCGCTACAACAACAAATATTAAAAAACAGAATAAAATAAATATTTTATGTGGGCGCCCATACTTTAGACGCCTCAGCGATAGTTTAGTTACCTTTCGGTCCAAGAGATGGCGTTGTGCGTAATATGTGGCTACAATAAAACAATTAAATATTTAAGTGAGGCTTTCATACAACAGACCAGATTTTTTGGCCTTTTATACATAATGGTACGGAACCCTTCGTGCGCGAGTCCGACTCGCACTTGGCCGATTTTTTTATGGAATTAAAGTACTTAACAAACGAGCACGCTGCACCTACATAGCTTTCGCTGCCGCCCAAGACAACTGTGACCGACCTAGAACAAGACTCAATTTAGCGACGTCGGGAGGAATTTTCAATTTACAGTTATAATTTGTCATTAGAAGCTCTGTTTATGTTGTGTCATGTATGTGTAAAATGTTAAATAATATTAAACTGGATATTTCATTATACGTAGCTCAGTGGACATAAAATTTATTATGCATTTCGTTGCAGACCACGTAGAGTTGCAAACAAAAGCGACTAGAAAAATATTTAAGTTTAAATATTGTTGAAAATATTTCTCGCTCACTCGAAATGAATCTGTTTGGTTGAAGTGAAATATATGATATTACTAGAGTCTTCGCTCGCGTAGACAGCGGGGACCCGTCCTTTTTATTTTTAGCGTTCTTTAGTCAAATGATAATAATGGAACGCTTATTTAATACCTCTTTGTTCAAAGACTTTATAAAGGTGGCACTTTATAGGCAATTTTTGTATTCTTTAGTCCTCCGTGATTGCAACGCATCTATAACCGAATTAGAATGACCCTTTAAACAACTAGTTAATGCTGTCACTTTGCTTTGTAAAACTTAAATATTTCCCCTATTTCAGCCTGTAGGTTTAACCGTAACTTATTGGTTAAAAAAACATATTATGTAACCTTGCGTTATCAACTACTTATCTTCCTCAGAAAAATCGAACTGAGAACCTCCTTCTTTTTTGAAGTCGGTTATAAAAAAACAGCAGTTTACAAACACAATACTTACCTGTTTGCTTCGGATAAATCATTCTGGCTACGGAACCAGTCATTGTGTGATTTGAAACGGACGTGGCTTTTTTACAATATTATCGTATTTTAAATGTTGTTGCAGTCATTCTAAATCGTAGCAATTCAAATGAAATGACGCCGCTGTGAAAAAGTTGAAGTAACTTTTTATTGTTCGCCAAGGAAAGAAAATACGCACATGAATTCTATTGTTACTGAAATATGGTTTATAAATAAGCGGTCTTATCACAAAACACAGCGATATTTTATATTATATTTTCTTTGAGGATCCTACTTCCTACTAATATTATAAATGCGAAAGTTTGTAAGGATGTATGTGAGTGTGTGTGTGTGTTTGTTGCTCTTTCACGTAAAAACTACTGAACGGATTTTCATGAAACTTTGCAGTAATATAGCTTAGACATCGGAATAACATAATTTGTTAAAATTTATAGAGATTTTTGAAGGGACTGGTTTCCCGAAGCGAAGCGAGGGCGGATTTACTAGTTTTTTATAAGTATGTTCAATATAGCAAAACATCTCTAAAAATTTACCTCTTCTATGTTGGTTGCAGTTGTCATGGGCGGCAGTGAAAGAGTGGAGCTGCATCCTCATTTGCTATCATAACATTTTTTTTAACAATGAGTAGGAAGGTACCTATAAATCGAACAATTCATTGGTATATAACTCTATGATAAAATTATGACTGTTACCATGTTTAGAAGGACGTAGTTATATAAATTGATTTTCGAAAAAGAACAACTACCTATTAACAGTTCGTTTATACCCACTCATAACTTGCATTAACGTTCATTCGTTCTTTTCTCATGACTCGAAATCAAACAATGACGAGACAGTATTTGAACTAGCTACGAGTATATCGAAGCACGCTGAGGCCCCGAAGTACAAACATTTACATATTTGACTTGCAACCGCCTTCACTTCGCTTCGGGAAATCTATGATGTAGACCCTAAATTTATTTTTAACCCTTAATCGATAATTGAAGTAAATGTTACCTCATTGTAGTAAATTTTACATCAATGAAAGTAGCATATAAAGGTATTAAGCCGGTTCTAAGATAATGAGGCACAAATGCACTGGTAAATTAACAAACACACAAAAATTCTAAAAATCATTAGTTCCTAATATTTCACACTCATAAAATGTCTTTATTATCTCCATGTGCAGATAATCATCGAATTATATTTTTAATTATATTGCTAACTTTTAATAATACCTATTAGTGATGATACCTCAGAGCCGATTTCGGCTACAGCGATGCTCCGGGACTCCGTCTAAGTCTGAGTGATAGGGCTGAGATTGTAAGCTCTCTGGTGGGCTCTCCAGTGACTTATGTATCCTATTTTGGCCTTGAAAGTACGACCGCAATAGGTACATGTGAGCACACCATTGTCATAATTGTATGGAATAGCAGCAGGTGGACGGAGCTTAAGTTCGTCCCGCTTGCGATCTAAATCGGATCTACGGTCTTGCTCGAAAACGCGGACTTTATCGTGAACGAGGCTCCTCCACTCCGTGCGCTGAATCGCCATGTCCTCCCATTGCGTGTGGTCTATTCTGGATCTTTTAAGGTGTCTCTTAACCACATCCTTATATCTTAAGCACTGGCCACCAGATTTACGTTTGCCATACTGGAGCTCAGAATAAAAGATCTGCTTAGCCAACCGTTCTTCCGACATCCGCAGCACATGCCCGCACCATCGCAATTGCCGCTTAATCAGGTACGCCTCAATGCCATCGATATGAGCTCTTCGTAGCACTTCAGTATTACGCACTTTATCTGACCATCTGACCTTCATGATGTTCCTCAAGCATCTAAGATGAAATCGGTCCAGCGTACGGATGTGACGACGATGAAGACGATGAAGACCTATACCGATACCTATCCTATCCTAGATCGATACCTATTAGTATCTATGTAATAAGTATCTAAAAGATAAAGTAAAAGATACTTATATCTCCTACATAAGTATATGTGTCTTTTATCTCCTATGTCTCCTATGTCTTGTATCTCTCCCTTCGGAATGAGTGTCAGCGAGTACTTAGTATGAGAAATTGCGACGGACGGTAAAATATGACGAGGTGCGATTAATACACATGCTTTATTGGGGCCATAGCCATTCATTGGGAGCTTTGAGGCTAAACTTGATGTAGAGTGATTAATTAGATGCCTAGACGTTGGTTATTATTGTTATCCAATAAAGGTTCTGTGATATTTAGTGTTAAAACGGTAACATACACTTTATATTATGTCAATATTTTTTAATTGGTCTTTTCAAGATAGCATGAAAATTGTGAAATCGCGGAAACCGTAACCAGGCAATGAATTCATGTAAATTTTGAAATGTGTAACATTGTACAAAGAACCAAAAAAATAGATAATATATGCGTGGTGGAGTGTGCTCTAAGGCCTCCTTAGGTTTGAGGAGAGACCCATGTTCAGTAAATTTCATTCATGGGTTGAAGCCGTGTAAGAATATTTTTATTAAACACGTAGGTTTTGTTAAATTTTCAGTTGAACGTCTTTTACAACTACTTCCGTCTAAAACTTTCCTTAAAGGATAATGCCCAAGAATGTATGGACCAAAAATCCGGAGTCGAATAAATCCATTAATATTTGGCAAGCTAGAATAAACATACTACATTCTGAATCCAATAATTTTTTTCGATGAAACAATCACCAAGTTCTAAAAAATCGTAACAAACTGACTATAGTATTACAAATCTCGATAATAATGAGAGCGGTTTTACAAAGGATATTGAGACGAATTGTGTAAAATATTGGGAGTACATAATGTTATTGATTATACATAATATCTGATGATTATTATACTAATAATATAAAGTGGAAGAGGTAGTTTATTTGTTCGAACGCGCTAATTTCAAGAATTGCTGGTCTGATTTGAAAAATTATTTTTGTGTTGAATAGTCCATTTATTGAGGAAGGCTTATAGGTTATGCAACATTACGCTATGACCAAAAGAAGCGGAGCAAAAAGTTTCCAGAAGCGAAGCACGGGTGTAGCGTGTTGTTATATAGGTACCTTATAGGTAGCCTTTTGCAATAAATGGGAGATTCAACACAAATATCATTTTTCAATTCGAACTAGTACTTCCTGAGATAAGCGTGTTCAAACAAACAAGCAAACTTTTCTGCTTTATATTATTAGTATAGAACTATAGATTATGTATTCTTCTTCTTTTTCACGATGAGCAACAACACAATAAGAAAAGAATGAACCAGGTATTGAACGCGCTCTGTTTTACCTACAGAATTGTTGAATGCTGCTGGCCTGTTCAGTTATAGTTTTATGCGATACAAGTGGCATATTTGCGACCTCTTAGTTAAGGTCTACTTTGCTGTTCAGAAATTATTTTAATCGACACTGGATTATTTTTGAGCATCCTCCTTTACTTAATCTAATTTCTAACGGTTTCGTGCCGTCGATACGTTCCGAACATTATCAAGTTCTTCATTTAAACCGTAGGTAACATTGGGGTTACTAGGTTTAAATTTGGAACACCGGGTCAGCCATTCACAATTCAACAGGGTTTAGCGTTGTGCCAAGTCGAATTAATGTAATGGTTACATGCACCCGATGTTGCTTAACCTATATTTCTTAAGGTTTAAAATAGCACGGACTGAAGTTCAAATTCTTTGACGTCAAAGTAAAAAAATAGGTACCTAGGTTGAATAGCCAAAATAGTAATAAGTAAAGAAAGAAAGAAAGCGGTACTAACCGAGCGTTTTGAAGGTTGAACTCCCGAATTGGGTTTGAGTTGAAATCCTGCAAGGACCGTATTATGCACGTGTTAGAAACTTAAAACATCAAATAGCTTTGCCCACACACTTTCGCTACTTTCTTTTCAGTTTATCAGCCTTTTCATCCCCTTATAAGGAGAAATTTCTAAAAATCCTCTCTTAGTTATATACTCCCTCTATACTCCCCAAGGCATATGCATGCCAAATGTCAGCTTCTTGCATTCAGTAATTTCGGCTGTGAAATACTGTGCATTGTCAGCCATACACTCAGTCACGGAAGAGCTTTAAAAGACTTGACGATAATTTGCTTTGATAAAAAAAAGATTACGAGGAAATTTTCACATCTTAAAGTTCCCCCATAAAGTTCTCAAGGGTCTAAGGTCTACCAACTTAGCCAGCTTGGTGGACTAGGGCCTGTACTTCCCACACGTTTCCACTCGTCTCACAAGACGAGACGAGACCCGAGCTGTTAAGGTTATATTATGATTGCAGAGATCATGATTAGTTGTTAAGTTCTGGTAGTTACGGTCATCCTCACCACCATGTCAACCTATTATGGCCCACTATTGAGCACGGGTCTCTTCTCAGAATGAAAAGGATAAGACCTTAGTCTACGTGCTTGTTCATACTGAACACGCGGGCGCGGTGGCAGGCGCGCGCGCGGTGGACGTGGCGAGCTCGTGTTCACATTGACCGCCAGCCGCCAGGCGTTTTGCGCGAGAGTCCAGTTGCGTCGCTACTGAATCGTGCACTCCGCCGCTAGTTCGATGTGAACACACACAAATATATCATGCGTTTGATATGCCGCGAGTGCGACGCGCGCGTCGTCGCGAGCTTACCTGCTACTTAGACCGCACGTGCGATTCCTGTGTGAACACTTGGATATTACGCCATATGTTTGATAGTGCTTGTTCATACTGAACACGCGGGCGCGGTGGCGGGCGCCCGCGGTGGACGTGGCGAGCTCGTGTTCATATTGACCACCAGGCGTTTGGCGCGAGAGTTCAATTGCGTCGCTACTGAATCGCGCGCTCCACCGCTAGTTCAGTGTGAACACAAACAAACATTTCATGCGTTTGATATGCTGCGAGCGCGCCGCGCGCGTCGTCGCGAGCTTGCCCGCTACTTAGACCGCACGTGCGATTCCTGTGTGAACACTTTGATACTACGCCATATGTTTGATATTTCGTGATCGCGCCCGCCACCGCGCCCGCGAGTCAGTATGAATGAGCACTACCACCCTCTCCAAGTACGGATTGGCGGTGTTCACACACCTTTGAGTTTTATGAACTCTTCGGCATGCAGGTTTCCTCACGATGTTTTCCTTCACTTGACGAAGTTACGGAACGTCACATCTAAAACAACGTGTACTTAGTAGTGGTATTTTTGCTGGAAATGGCTTAGTGTTTTCTCTGTAGAGAAAGTAACTTGCAAGACAACGGCATTCGCAAAGGTCGTTTGACTGTTTTTATTACTTTGAAAGCTTGTGACAGTGAACCAAGGAGTGAGTGAAGGTTTATATGTTATAGCCTGGTGTCTGTCAATATAATTATATACAATACACATTATTTTAAACACATAATTCTTTACGCTTCTTTACGCTTAAATAAAACTAGTTACTTATACTTGCAACTTGCAACGTTCGATAAAAGGTCGTCCCTCGCCTACCTCTTTCATTGTTATCAAAGGGGCATAATTAAAAATTCCCCCCTCCGCCAATCAACCTCCTCTCCCGTGGGTGGCAACTTAGCCGTGGACCGATTACGGGTGGGACTTGTAGATTGAAATATGTGTTTTTGATTGATGACCGGTCTTCAATCAACGGAGCGATTTCCAATCCATCATTAATAATTTTCATTCAACGACAGTTTATATAAATAAAATAATAACGCCTTTAAATATACAGTGTGCTGAATTTTTTTTTATGAAAACCTTACATACATTAATACATACATTACATACTTAAGTTATTTTTATTTTGACGGTACGGTATTTTTATTAATTATTATTTTTAATGTAAGAAAACTGAAGTATTTATACTTAACTATTGTCTATTTATAGATATAATGTGAATACTTACAAAACAGAATTTACAAGCAGATCGGGTAGAACTCAGAGCAATTCCTTATATCTTCTATTTGCAGGCGTTATCCACTTACGAACTACGTCAAATAGCTCAGATCTAAAGTAGGTCACCCTCAGCGACCGCTCCTGAGGTTAGACAAGACAATTCGAGTGTACAAGCTCGTGCTTTCTAATAAATATACTACACTTACATAGGCACATGCAGCTGAGAAAGTGTTTATGGTAAGCGCTTTTTATTTTTATTTATTTATCCTTTATTGTAATAAGACTAGGTTGTACATAGGGCTTACCTAATGCCTATTTGCATTCTCTGCCGGTCGATACAAGTGAGGTGTTAAGGGCTGAGGTCTTTAAAGGTCTTTATTTATACCATATTATCTACTAGCTACCCGCCCCGGCTTCGCACGGGTGCAAGTTAGATCTATTGATTACTTACTCAACCCAGTCGAAAGGTATCGACATCTGTTAGAATCATTTGGAGTTAACAGATAATTGTGACTGTCAAATAATATTGTGACTGTCAAATAATAAGAGACAAATAATTAGCAATAAATTAAAATTGCGACTATAATTTGAGATTTAAAGTATCCTATCTCTCAAGTTGGATCGAACTGCACATGGTGTGCGAATTTTATTATAATCGGTTAAGTGGTTTAGGAGTCCATCGCGGACCAACATTGTGACACGAGATTTATATATATTAAGAAGATAGAGATAGGTGAAAAAAATTCCCATCCATGATCCATTTTCGAATCTCTTTTCAGTCGTATACTGTTAACATAGAGGTTTGGTTCTATTATGACAATGGTAGTAACGTGCGTAATTACCTACTGTTTTCCTTGAATATTGCTGCTCGCGCAACGAAAATTATTGTCAAATAAACATTTAAAACTGAATTTTTATCACACCATGTACGGAAACAATACCATTTATTCAGATAAAATTGACGAGTAAGCTACAAAGTGGTCCTTCACCGGAAGCATTACATCATGGAGGATGGCAGCCAAGCACTACAGCGCGACGTGTAATGATACAAGTTTTGATATTAAAGCGCTCTCTCTGGCTTTCCCCTGTTATGTAACAGAGCAGATTTGGGCATTTGTACAGCATAACAGGCGATAGTTCTTTGGTCAGTGAAGCGGCATTGTAATTTATTAGTCAAATACGAATTTAGAATTATTCGAATTGAGAATTACTTGAATTTTGAATTATTTAAATTTTAAATTATTCGAATATTTAATTACTTTAATTTTCAAATATTTGGTTATTGAATTATTCTAATTTTAAATTAACGTGTCACAGAATGGTCTGATGAAAGCACAGACTTATAAAAAAACATAAGCAGACACAACATATGGGAGAAAAAAGCGTGCCAGTTACCTACAACCTATAACTACATAGAAAAACTACACACATTGACAATCACCATACAAAACGCTTGTGGTCTACAAATGTTGTCTATGGTCGTCATACAAAAAGTGAGCTTCTTGCAGCTTATGAAAATAGCGGAAATGCTTCAACCCCCATTTTGTGTGTGTGTGTTTGTGTGTGCGTGAGTATTGCAACAACAAAAATAAAACGAGATAGACTTTGTACGTGTCATGGGAGAGAAAGAGATGAAAGTATTGCTTACATACGTCTGTGTAGTGGTGAAAATTATGTTTGGTCTGGTTAGTTTTTCATAAATCTGTGGATGAAAGAGCCTAGTAAGAATAAAGAGTGTAGGTACTTCGTTTTTTATGGATTTAAGGTAGGAAAAGAACATTCAGCACCACCCTTTCGCTGCCGTGTATGACAACTGTCATCGATAAAAATATTCAAATAATAGAACAACACAATTGAAATCGGGACTAGTATGATAACCTAATTACTAAGTATTTCTAGGATGTTAGTTGGTCATTTAGTACGTCTACGGACTGGGACAAGGATAGTTATTATTAGTTACGGGTCCCCGCAAACTGGCCACATGGCTGTGGATCTGTGACGCTTCTTTTAGAAGCGCGTTCCGGCCGACAGCTGCCGCTTCGGTTGCATAACCCGCTCACTGTTGTTGGAGCTATTGGAGTGCTAAAAGAAGAGCCAGAACGCCACAACCACCGGTGGTCGGTGGCTGTGGCTAGTTTGCAGGAACCCTAAGGGCGCTTTCTTTTTTCTTCTTCAGAAGCGCGATCCGGCCAACAGCCAACAGCTCCAATAACAGTGAGCAAAATTCAGCCGAAGCGGCTGTTGGCCGGTCCGTGCTTCTAAAAAGAAGCGCCACAGCCGCCGGTGGCTGCAGTCAGTCTGCGGGGACCCTAAAAGAATAGCCTGAACGCCACAACCACCGGTGGTCGGCGGCTGTGGCCAGTTTGCAGGAACCCTAATACTTCTATTCAATGAATATCGTTCGATTCGAAATTCGTTTTAATGACGACATCGGCAACCCACAAAAATTCCAGCTATCCAACCACTGTGATTAAGGTTCAGTGTAAATTGACAGCGAGAGTTTAAAGTACCTTAAGTAAATTTTGGTTACAAGCTAAATTGAACTTTGAGCACACGTAATAAATTTGTTTTTAGCGGGGAGTGACAATAACATTATCGGCGACCCAAGTATATTGGCAGCCGGCACGTAATGGAGTAAGGCCAGATGGGTTTGGCGCATGTAACAACACTACAATTAAGAGTAAAAGAAAGAAAACACGTTGGCTGTTAACACAGTAGGTACACGTAAAAATAAGGAAAATAAACTTTGTCTGCCCTAAAAGTCTATGAGACGAAATAGTTCGATCAGCTACATAGAAAAATAATGTCAAAAATGTGCTGCCCTAGAGCATTTTTTTCCAGTGTCTTACTGAAAAAATTGCTCTGTGTGAATGTTACTGTAACTGTTCATATTATCATATTATAGTACCGTACCGTTTATTAGTAAAATGAAAATATTGTGAACTCTTTAATAATTGAACCTACAGAATTAATGATAAAATCAGTAGATTCATGAACTTATGCGACATAAGTATAAAATGATTATTTATAGATAGATAACCATTAAGAAAGAGACAGAGAAAGAGTAAATAAGGAAAGAGTAACATAAAGTATTAATGTCCATTTGGAGTGTTTCACAAAGTTACCAAGATTAATTTGTACGAAACTTAGCAGTCGCGAGTTTCCTTAATTAGAAACCTTGCTGAGACAGAAAATTATATTAACAACTCGAACAACATAAATGTATTAATAACTCAATGGGATTTGTTTTGAACACAGAAGTAGGACAGGAAAATGTAAGGTTAGATAGGCAAGGTAAGTGGGTACTTTGACACTTTTCAAAACATAATTTCTTCAACCGTATTGAGATTCTCAAATCAGATCATTCAATAAGTGGTTACAAAACTTTTTCTGTCGTGGATTGAAGTCGAATATAAAGGGAATATATAAATCTTATGTATATCTACGCCAGAGCAATAAAAAAATCCTAATAATATTCACAATCTAATTATAGAGATCACCTTTAAAGTGAATATGAATCCTACTAATATTATAAATGCGAAAGTTTGTAAGCATGTATGTGAGTGAGTGAGTGAGTGAGTGTGTGTGTGTGTTTGTTGCTCTTTCACGCAAAAACTACTGAACGGATTCATGAAACTTTGCAGTAATATAGCTTAGACATTGGAATAACATAATTTGTTAAAATTTATAGAGATTTTTGAAGGGACTAGTACTGGTTCCCCGAAGCGAAGCGAGGGCGGATTTACTAGTGGTTACTATTTTTCTAGTAACTTAGGTTGTGAGAGGAAACTGTTGTTCATAAATATGACATCTTCTGCTTCAGTAGATTACGATGGTCGATGATGAATCAGTTGGTTTATCAATAGTACCATCGATATTTCTACGCCGGCAGATTCCTACAACCCTCGATGCATTCAACCACGTGATCAAAACGGTCGAAACATTCAATTTTCTAAAGAAAATTAGTCATTTTAGGCACTTCTCACACAACGCTATTTATGATCTACGCAACTGCAACGCAACCCAAAATTTCGCTGTATCTGATACTTTTAACTTTGAACATTGTCAGATACAGCGAACTAAATGTTTGGCAAGTTAAAGTTGTTTAAATCAAAGCCTATGAAAAGTTTCTCTTAGAAATTTTCTCATTGATAAAATAAAATTTATTTTTTGAATTTTTTTACCCTACATTTGTATGTTTTCTTAAAATTCAAAATTGTTTCAAATACCAATATTTTTGTAACTTATGAAAAATATTATGAATGTCCGGGATAATGTTGACAACCCTAGCCTTGAATTTGATTTCGAAGCGGTGGCGCACAAATCGTTCATTCGTTTGGCTCTCAAAAGCATCCTTCGTCGACGAGTGAATGAAAAGCTACTGCTACACTAGGCAGGGATTTGCGATGAGACTGGACTAGCGAAATGAGATAAATGAGGATTGGATAAACTATGTATGTATAAGCTAAAATTCGGCGAAAATTTGGCGATGAGGTGGCTACATTGTACTTACAAACTTTATATCAATTTAATTAATAAGAGCGATAGTGTAGCCACACATATACATAGAAAATGCTTCCAATGAAGTAGTAGTAGTTGCGCAAGGGATATTTTTTTTAGAAATTCGCTTCAATTTTGCTGAAAGGTTGATATAGCTGAAATCGTTATTACAGAACTTTTATATTTGCTTATACAATTCAAAGATCGCTAGGGATATTTGACATAAAGTGTAGCCATAAACATGGTCAAATTACTATTTGTTTAATCGCTTACGTATCGCTGTAGCGTCACGCGTTAAGTATAGCCGCAGCCGAATTCTTCGAACAAAGATCTCAAATTAAAATAGCAACTTTTGTGTTTACCTTATCTCACCCCAGTCTAGACTCCATAGTTACAAAGGGAGTTAACCTTAAGTTCATGACCTCGCACAGGTATTGCATTTCACTGCAGTTAAATTAGTGGTATAATAATAACTGTAGCTTGTTTTAACATATGGATGCAAACAACAGCTTTGCGTCTACGTGCTGTAGTTAGATAAAATATTTTCTATTCTCGAGCTATTTATCATTAAAAGTAAAATAATTTGTGCGCTGTGTATAATTTAATTTTTAATTTTTAATGAAAACTAAAAATAGTAAAGTAAATATTCAGCATTATACCTATGCAGTGGGAGATTATTTTTGTAAATTATTATTTTTTTATTTCACTATATTTTTTTAGTTTCACTTTTTTCTTTAATTATGTCTTAAAACTTTTACGAGTATTACCTCCTCCATCTTACGATTTCTTCATAATCTATGGCCTTGACCGAATACTGTACTCAAGATAGGACAATACAACTTGTAATTGGTTTTATAGCATAAAAGCACATTTCACAAGCACATGTAGAGTAGCACCATAAAATAACGTAATTTAGTTTTTCAAAGCAATTTTAAGCAAACCAGTGAACAGATTTAAAATCTAACTGACAAATTAATCACATTAAGAAGTGTCAACATGTCGTGAATTATAAAGAAATACATGTAACAAGACAGTTAGTTGAATTTACTCACAACTTCCATCTTTACCGCTAGAGTCCCGTGAGATATACATCAAAGGAATTTAATTATCGTCAGAAAGTCGACGTAAGCCTCGCTCATTCTTAATGAAGGACCTTCTGTGCGAAATGTTATGTTCGTGTCGTTCGTCTAAATTGCTGTTACATTCTTATGGTATTGTTGGCTTTTATAAATTGTTTCAAAAGCTTAGTTAATTAGGTTATAATCTTAGTAAATTCGGCTTTAAGATTTGGTAATATTCGTATTATACAAGAAGCGGTTGTTTGACGGGAGTCAAGATTCATGGATTATAACTTTGAATATATGTGGCTGAATGTCAAAACGGATAATGTTTGATTAAATCAAGCATTGTTTCGGCTGCGTGAGTTATATTTGATTAAATTGTCCATTATTTCGTAATTATACGGGATTAAGTACTTGTGGATTCCATTTTGATGGAGTCTGTATTGTTAATATAAACTCTTTATAATAAAACATTTTGGTGGACGCAGGTTGTGATCAATGGAGGTATGCTGGTTCATCATACAACCCATCACTATTGAGCACCGGTCTCTTCTGAGAATCAGAAGGTTGAGGCCATAGTCCACCATGCTGGCCAAGTGCGGATTGACAGACTTTACACACATTTGAGTTTTGCGAACTCTCCGGCTTGCAGGTTTCCTCACGATGTTTTTCTTCACCGTTGTAGCGAGTGACATTTACATGCTTTGCCTGCGGTTTTGCTCGCGCAACTATCATAAACGGCTCAACAGATTTTTGGTTTTCAGTAATGTATTGAAGTATGCTTCACTTAACATTTAGTATTTGTTTTATATCATAAATAAAAAGTTATCTTAATTTAAAAATTCACCCTTAACAATTTTCGACCGACGGTATTTAGAGACAGGTTTCACGAGACCAAGCAAGGGCGGGTTTAGCATTGTTTAATATTTTGCCGAAACGAACAATTAACCACATTGAGTTTGAGTTGGGCAACGTTATCTATTTCGGGGATGATACGCAAGCGAATAAATAGTAAGGTTAATAATTTTCTAGAGCAACACGGCTTGTAATTTGACTGTTCGAAGGTACCCCTTATTAAACCCAGGGAAAATGTGTCATCCTCTCTGCGGCCACCCAACGGTAAACCTCAGAGTAGGTTATATGCATGTTTTCGTAGAGTGGAGACGTATTTTCGTACTGATTAAATTTTTGATGTGGAACTTGGAGGGATGCTCGAACAAAGTAAAATTACTCTGTGGATGTGTAAATAAAATAATTTTGTAGCATAGGTGGGTGCCAACCTTGTTCTATCGCTTTAATTTGATACGAGCTGGCTATGAGCATCTGCGCTGATGTCGCTGATATCATAAATGTGAAAGTAACTCTACCTGTTTGCTTATAATTTCTTAAGTTTGTTTAGTTTGCTGAATCTATTTTGCTATGGAGATAATTTGAGACCTTTTTATCTCGAAAATCCTTTCTAAGCAGGGTCAAAAAGGGGATGAATACGAAATTAAACTCGTGATAATTATTATTGTCAGATCGTGACAAAATTTGAATGGATCCTGGATTAGGACATAGGACATTTTACTCTTGTTGATTATGTTGCCATGGGATCATTTTACTAGTTAGCCAAGTTTAGTTTTTTGTTCACTTGTACTTTGTAGTTTAGTGTTTACTATCCTTTAGGGTCTGATTATCACGATCTTTTTTGCCTCGTACTCGCAAATTGGTTGTTAAGAAAAGTGTAAAAAAAGTTTTCCTTCAGGGCTGGCTACTACTACATTGTATGTATAATGATTCGTGTAGATTGGATGTTTTGCCGATTTGTTTGGAAGTCTAAGTTTTTCATATAAGTAGGTATGCATATTATACAATTCTCATGTTAAGCTTAGCTTATTAACTTGACTATTGGATTTTTATCCTATCAGGACAGGTCTTAAGGATGTTCTTTCCTTGACTAGGTACCTCCCAATAATGGCCCACAAATGAGCACTGACCTTTCTTCATTATTAGGAGGAGCCCCAAAGCATACTCTACAACGCTGCCTTGGTTGGTTTGATTGGTGGAGGGTGGTTTATGGCCAACCCACTATCGGAAGGCCTCCGACATGCCTTAACGACTGCTATTTATCGATAATATCTGGGACCAAGGATTTAACGCGCCCTCCGAAGCACGGAAGCGCTTTAAGAAATTTTGTCACTAGCGGTCACCCATCTAACCACCGACAACGACTCGAACTTTTTCAATTAGGTATGTATATTTAGATAGTATAGGCGTTATTAATTGATGAGCTATAAAGGGAAGGTCTTAAACGCATGACCAAGGCCAATGGTTATTGAACTGGAACCTAATGCCACTAAACCCTTCTGTAACTATTAATACAGTTATATTTATGAAGTTATTAAAGGTTGTTGTGGAATTGACCTTCTTGTAATAGTGAAGAACCTTTTAGGGTTCCGTAGCCAAATGGCAAAAAACGGAACCATTATAAATTCGTCATGTCTGTCTGTCTGTCCGTCCGTATGTCACAGCCACTTTTTTCCAAAACAATAAGAACTATATTGTTGAAACTTGATAAGTAGATAGATGTATGTGAACGGCTTTAAGATTTTCACACAAAAATAGAAGAATAATAAATTTTGGGGATAATAATACACGTGTATGATTTATTTTACTATAACTACATTAAACAAAATATCATTTCCTCCTATCTCAGGATAAAATGTACAAACCGACATATGATCCAACTTTCTCATGTTTATTTCCTATTGAAGATAAATGTAAGGATATCAGACAATGACGAGATGCGTCCGTTCTGTCTCCGCATTATGAAGGATATCGATAACCGTACGTTACTGATATGATCAATCAACTGTATGATGTATGGTTATTACATCCTTTAGCACATCTTTGTTGACGACCCGAATGGCGCAATGGTTAACACGCCGGATCGGTGTTTCGAGGACCCTTGGTTCGATTCCCAGCGAGGCGGAAATTTTAATGATGAGTTTAAGTTTCCGTTCTCGGTCTGAGTGCGTGTCCTTGTATTGTGTGTTGTCCATGGCACCCACGACACAGGGAATTCTAGTGTGTGGCTATGAATGTGTAGGATTATTTATTTGTATGTACGTATGAATAACTTGTATAAATATAGTGTTTTACAGGTTTTTCGAAAGCATTTTTAACCGCAAACTCTTACACTAATATGATGTGGATAAGATTGCGTGTACTGAAACCCACGGATGCGAAAACACAATATTATGTTATTATGTATAGCTAAGCTTCGTTGGCCAATTTGCGTTCCCGAGCTTTGCGCTATTTGGGTCTAGTTTGGAGTGCAAAGACAATCTTGAGTCCAAGCCAACCTCCAGTGGCCCTGGTACTAGACCCAAATATTAGACGCGGTTACGACGATATTTCCCTTCATTTGGAAGTCACTGGGCTTGGTATCCACTATTTTAATACCGAAGAATATTCTTTAACTCGTATATACCCGGGGAATTCAAGGAACAAAGCTAATTGTTTGAAAACTTAATAGTTGAAGCTACGAATACTTTGTTTAAAGAGCTGTATTTGAAAGAGCGAACAACAGCAGTACTTGCTGTACAGAACAGTATTTGCTGTTAATAAAAACATTTACTAAAATTGCTTTTCCTTTTATCTCAAAAGAAAGTTTTGAAGGAGTGGAAATTGTACATTTTTTAAAAATTCATCAATCCTGAGAAACAACGTTATTTCTGTATAATCTTTGCCAATTTAATCTTGACGCTGGAAATCATGTTGGCCGAAATCACTTAATTTCCGACGGTATCCAATGTATCCATTTAGTAAACCCAAATTGGTGTTTTACAATACGCCTTAATTGTATTCAAATTACATTCAATTATGCAACAGTGGAAAGCTCTGGAAATACTTCTGGACTTAATTACTTTGCAAGTTGCTATCGAAGCTTTAAACCCATTAGCTTTCTTTTAATAAGAATTAATTCAAAATTTATGAGGTTTTTAATTGAGATTATTTGCAGACCATATACGTATCATTTTAGGTGGATTATTACTTTGTAGTGAAAATTATTACTTCATCTAAGTATATCTACAATTTTTTTTTATTGTTATTATTGTGTACGTAGTGTCGGCAAGCTAAACCTTGCACCTTATTGGCTGCAATTAATATAACTGTACCAATCATGGCATATCTATGGCTGGGCTCAGCCAATACCAGTACCTATTTGTATTCTCATAACCGTCACGCAAAAATTTTACACTATTTATTTTCTAGCTTCCATCCGTATACCGTGCTTCATTCTAAAAACTAACACTACTTGCAAAAGCTAATAGCTAAATGTTATATTTTAAGAAATACTGTACCTAAACCCAAAATGTTAGTTTAGGAAAAGGTTTATAATTTATATAAACCTCATATAAAAAGAACTTTCTAGGGATGTCTATCAAAATATTTTATATAATATCTCGTAATAAAGTCGACTTGACAGGGACTGCTAGAGGTCAAACTACAGCAATGCTAATGGATTCTTTATTTTATTCCCTAAATGAGCTCTTAGAAATAAAACAATTATTATACTTAATGGAATCTGAAATTATATTACATACCTAACTAGATCTTTGTCTGAACACGGTGTGTTAAAAACATTATTATCTTATTTCTTATTAATATTATAAATGTGAAAGTTTGTGTATTTGTTTGTTTGTTTGTTTGTTACTCCTTCACGCAAAAACTACTGAACCGATTTTCATGAAATTTGGCACACACATAGAGGGCAACTTAGATTAACATATAGGATATTTTTTATCCCAGAAATCCCGCGGGATCGGAATTTACGCGGGAAAACCTTCTTCACGTATGGGGTATAAATAGCTTTGTTACTCCTTCACACAAAAACTACTGAACCGATTTTCATGAAATTTGGCACACACATAGAGGGCAACTTAGATTAACATATAGGATATTTTTTATCCCAGAAATCCCGCGGGATCGGAATTTACGCGGGAAAACCTTCTTCACGTATGGGGTATAAATAGCTTCTAAACAAACATTAATATAAAACTAACAAACATTAATATAAAACTAACAAGTCTGTCTTCCCGGAAATCCCGCGGGATCTGGAGTTACGCGGAATAAACTCCTGCGCGTACGAAGTAGCGGGCACACGCATAGAGGGCAACTTAGATTAACATATAGGATATTTTTTATCCCAGAAATCCCGCGGGATCGGAATTTACGCGGGAAAACCTTCTTCGCGTATGGGGTATAAATAGCTTCTAAACAAACATTAATATAAAACTAACAAACATTAATATAAAACTAACAAGTCTGTCTTCCCGGAAATCCCGCGGGATCTGGAGTTACGTGGAATAAACTCCTGCGCGTACGAAGTAGCGGGCACACACAAAGAGGGCAACTTAGATTAACATATAGGATATTTTCAGAAATCCCGCGGGATCGGAATTTACGCGGGAAAACCTTCTTCGCGTATGGGGTATAAATAGCTTCTAAACAAACATTAATATAAAACTAACAAGTCTGTCTTCCTGGAAATCCCGCGGGATCTGGAGTTACGCGGAATAAACTCCTGCGCGTACGAAGTAGCGGGCACACACATAGTATTAGTATTATAAATGCGAAAGTCTGTCTGTGACGTTTTCACGACTAAACCACCAGTCCGATTTGGATGAAATTCGGAATGAAAATATTTGAAGACCCAGAGTCACACATAGGCTAATTTTTTTTTTAAATCAACCCCTAAAGGCTTGAAATAGGGGATGAAAGTTTGTATGAAAACAACGATTTTGATGAATTTTCCCAGGAAGATAGTTGATGACGTACTTTCTCCCCCACTTCCCCGGTTCGCGATATAAACGAATTCCACGCGGGCGAAGCCGCGGGCAAAAGCTAGTTATCTTAATAAAACCTGAAACAATGATTCTTAGAATTACTGTCTGTTTGTTTGTGCCTTTGTATGCGGTAATCTTAACTAACTTGGATGTGGTTTTCATCAAAACATGAGTCACAAATACTTTAATAAGTGACTTTGTAATTATTTTTTAACCATACGCTGACTAAGTATTGCGTGCAAGTAATGGTCCCCCCATTCTGGGAAGAGATCCGTGCTCAATAGTGGGCAGTGAGTTTAGATGGATTGAGAATTGAGATGATGAATGGTACTGATAATCCCCGCGCAATGTCTTGCGTCGATTCTTATAGACAAGTTAAGGAACAGAACTTCAGGCACCAAGTTCTCACAAAGTAGATCTTTTGATATACATTCTTTGTTTAGTTTTGTAAGCTGAGATCATGTTGTGAGAGCAAATAAAGTACTTATTATTTATTTATTTAAGAACACGCGTTATTTGGTGTATGATTGATTGCTATATCTACTTGAGTCGTTAAAAATATTCAATTGCCACTCCTCATAAAACCTGTAGTTATTTTTTAGAATTCTCGCTTTCAGTCTACAATAAACCTTATTCACAAGGGCGGAAAGCTGGTATTACTGTGGGTTGCCATTAAACGAATTCCATATGGAACGCGAATGGAGTATAATGGATTTTTTAAACGCTTCCCTGCTTTTGAGGGCACGTAAAGCCATCAGTCCGGTTGTCATCATGAGGTCGCACGCCTCCTCGGGAGAAGAGACCCCTGCTTAGTAGACCATTCTGAATGGGTTGAGCCAATGGTTTAAAAAACTTTATTATGGACATTTTATTAGGTAGGTATACCTATAATTTTATTTAGAGACTAGCTTTTGCCAGCGGCTTCGCCTGCGTGAATTTCGTTTAAACTTCACCCCTTTATTTCACCCACTTAAGTGTCATAAACGTAAGAGTAGATAAAATATAGGTATACTTAATCAGAAAGCTTCGAACTGCTAAGCTATCGGGAGTTACACGTGTTATTGTGAGTCAACCATAAAAGATAGGTATATGCTGTCGTGGAATATTTTTTATATAATTTTAAGGAGAACATTTCCGTCATACATGATTTCTGTGTAGCTTTAACCATTAAGGTTGCACACGCGACGGAAGCTTAAAAAATGGAGTTTCTTCTCCCGTTTCCCCAACATTTCCCTTCACTGCTCTGCTCCTATTGATTGTAGCGTGATGAAAAGTATACTATAACCAGCGCGGGAGTATGAAAAATAATTGTACCAAGTTTCGTTAAAATCCGTCGAGTAGTTTTTGTTTCTATAACGGTTATACATCAGACAGACAGACAGACAGACAAAAATTTTACTGATTGCATTTTTGGCATCAGTATCGATCCCTAATCACCCCCTGATAGTTATTTTGGAAATATATTTAATGTACAGAATTGACCTCTCTACAGATTTATTATAAGTATAGAAAATGAAAAATGAAAATTTGATAAATCACTGTAAGTAAAATCCCGTTGGGCATGTTACTTGTAATAAAATAGATGATATAATTCTTTCCATCTATATTTAGCAGTGCGTAAAGTTTTTAAAAAGGTGCCTGACGTCACAGGTCTAATGATTATATTATTCACGCCCTACAAGCGGGGTGGTCAGTGGCCCGGAAATTATGACGTCATTAATTTCACAGCTCCCGACCTATTGTATAATGGAAAATTTAAAGAAAAATGAGAGACTTTAGAGTGGTTTGAAATACGTTCATAGCTTTTGTTGATCTCTTTTTAATCTTTTTGAACATTGTTTTTCTCATTTACACTTGTATATTTAACTTTAACCTAGTTTGTAGTGACCCTGCCTGTAAAGCGAGGGGTCCCGGATTCGATTGCAGTCATCTATGTGACAGACAATTTGGAATTTATCCATGTTTTTTTGTTGTCTTTGCTACCCCCGACGCAAAAAGAGGGGTGTTTTGAATTTGACCTGTATGTCTGCCGGTCAAACCGCTTGAGAGCTACAGTGCCACGAGACAGACACACTGACATTCAGACACACATACACGTCTAAATTACAAAACCCCTTTGTTTGCGTCGTTGATAAGCAACACTAACCTTTTTCTCCCATAATTTCTTTCATTAATTAACATAGTTTGTGTTATTAAAAGGTGTGCAGAGATGGTTGTTTTGCAGTTTTCTGCTCAATAACACTCATATATTTAAATAATAATTATGAAGCAGAAACATTAATTGCAGTATACTTGAATGTATTTAATTTTAAGAAGGTACTCAGCTACGTTCCTTTTAAGTATAGGTACTTTATGTTTGTATTCGTTTTCATATCAGGAGAATACGTAGAATCCTGAGAATTACTCGAGGCACTGTTCATTCGTGTTGAATTTGGTAAGATTGTCGTCTTTGATTACCAAATAAACATAACTACTGTGATCGATCTGGTCTAACCTAATTTATCACTAGATTCGAATTTCTCAAGTGCTAATTCAATTAAACTTCTCTCGAACAGTTAGTTTACTTCGAGAGCAAGATTTATCCTTCTAATCCCACATAAGTGCCTACGATCAAGTTTTCTTTACGGGAAACACGCAATAGTTAGTCTGTAGAGAGAGTGTATAGAAACGCGTGTCGTTGATGCTAGCGGATACCTCAGGCTATTGTATGTCTTTTGGCTTGGACTGAAAGACGACATAATATATGCTTGCTGAGCTTGAATTGTGAGAGCCACTCAAAGGACATACGAGTTTCCTTAAAAAAGAAGGATTTTACCTTGGGTTAACACTGCATGTTTCTTACTGTCTGCTGTAAGGCTATGACATATATAAAAACTTTATGATAGCATTATGTAGAGGACTTTGAGCATTATTTTACTATACTATAGTTTATGACCAAGGAGGTATAATAAAGTTGTTGAATAAATTAATGATTCAAAGAATTACCAATTTAAGTGGACAATCATGTCTTGTAAGACACGCAAAATTTATTTTGGCAACTTCTATGAAATAGCACATGAAAAGCAATAAACAAAATAATAAAAAGAAATAGTAAATATTCGATAAAGCTTATTTTGTCTAACTTAAGATACCTAAGATATAATAACGCACCCTTTAAATCTCGTATTACGAATTAAAATTCATCGTTATTTTGATTGAATCAATTATTTCGCTTAGTTTTCTCATATTATTATGTACTTTGATTATTATAATATTTGAACTCCTTGGAGCTTGAAAGAACCTTATAATATTGAGCGAACAACAACAACAAGCGGATAGTGCAGTAGGATTAACCCTTTGTTGTCGTGTGGCAGTGTTTTATAAGATTGTGGCGTTTTGCAGCGATATTCTGTTCTACTCTATTTTTGAAGGTTACTCTGTTTTATGTGACAATATCCATCTATTTTTTGCAGTATCTATTTTTAACGTAGGTAGGTATAGATTTTTTTGGGGTTGACATGTATTAGATAAATATTTTTTGAACCTTACACAATTTTATCCAAGCTTACAATCCAAGGATTCTGACATAAAATAAAATAAAAATGGAGTGGAATGCTGAAAAAATAACACACTACTTACACCAACGACTCTAGAATACCTACATTAATCTGTCAAATTAATGTCTGCCCTGGCTGGGAACCGAACCCACTACACCTACAAACAAGATCACTACCAACCAAGCAAGAGTTCGAAGTCACTGAGCTGTTAAAAAATTAATGATAACATCGATTCACTTTTCCGTTTTATTTTGATGAATTTCCCAAGAATTAATGATCTGAAGGAGACAAGATGGACAAATTACACGGAGGGATGACAAGTTATTTCGTCCTATAAACGGCGGCTTCTTGAACTACCATTTATTATCTATGATAGCCGTAATATAGAGGTCAGCTTCGAGGAGGCTGGATGGGTCTGAATAATGTTTTAAGATGATCGCTTGGTAAACAGTTTGAGTATACAAACCAATGCATACTTTAATAGAAATTAAAGGATAATTTAAGCGGTATACTTAAATATAAAATATTTTTTGTAAAGCCAAAGACATGAGGTGGCATGTATGTATACTAGGTTACGTACCAAATATACTAGCTGTTGCTCGTTACTTGGCATGGAGGTACTTTTGACTGATTTTTAAACAAACTTTCATACCTTAGAGGTTGATTTCCCAAAAAAAATATGGTAGAGGCGTTACATTATTTTTTTAACGATAATCTTAAAGATTATAATCGTGTTTGATTCAAAATAGATGAAATTTCAAACGAACTATCATATACCTTGTAAAAACTGTGTGACAAAATCCGTTCTTAGCAAACGTTATACCTCTCTTTAAATTAACGCACTGCAAAAAATTATCTTTATAAGTAAAGTGTTTTTCGATATTTCGTTATGAGTAAGACCTATCACTTTTATCATTTAAAATTATTAGGGATAGTGATAATAATTAGTGATAGCTAAGTGATACATAAATTCCTTACCTACACATGAAAATTAGAGTAGTTGTTAATTTTGACAAGTCTAATTTCTTCTAAATTTACCTCACTACCGCCTTAATTTACGCGTTACGACGCAGGTGTAGCCCAACAATGGTACAAGACAGGGCATCCTACGGCGTTGCTTTCATTGTTCAAAATTTTAACAAAGCTTCATAAATGCCTAAAATATCAGAAGCGGCAACCCTAAATAACAAAGATCCTTCGGGACAATGATCATTCGGCCCGGAACAACCACAGTTCAAATCGGGGCAGTTTGACCTTGTTATATCTGATTTTCATCTCTACAGGATTATTTAAATTTACAGCTGTTTAAATTTCTTTCTACGTACAAATTTTTGAATATTTAAACACGTAGATAAAGTTTCAGTGAAGCGGTAAAATATAAATGGTATATTAATATTTTCCAAGCACGTTGATGTAAATTTGGTTAGTACTGGGTCTCTTTCTCTGATTCTGAAGGTCAGTGGTACTCTGTCATAAGAATACCTACAGCTTATTCCAGTATGGTGCTTCACGCTGTTCAACTGGAGTAACTATTACCAACAGTCCCTGTCCTACTCACACTTAACAAACTAACCAATTAATATTCTAACACCATCTGTTAACTGGACTAACCATCTTAGTTCCTGAACTGAATCTTGTTCTAGGTCGGTCACAGTTGTAATGGGCGGCAGCGGATGAGTGTGCTGCATACTACTTGCGACATCTGACCGGTACTTTTTAGTTATCTATACTTATCGATACTGAAGTTGGTAATTATTGTATTTATTAAACCTAAACTTATTACTAACATGTGTAGCTATATATTACACAAAACTATCACGCTAGTTACTCGTAAATCTTCTATGGCAATATGTTCTCAAATATCAGCTGGAACACACGCCAACGTTCCATATTGCATAACTGTATTGACACAAACCAACCAATAGGCACCGATATTTTCATAACGTGATACTTGGAAACTGCAAATGTTAGTCGTACGACCATTGAAACTGGTATTCATTTTAAAATATTTTTCATCAAAATGATCTGCAAATAAAATCAAGTTACTGTACCTATTACATAAATAAATAATAATAAGGTATAAATTTAAAATTTAAATTAAAAGGATTTATTATATCGGAATTTTGATACGACTTGCACGTATAATGTGATTAAGTACAACTAAAAGGGTATAATTATCAAACTCTGAAATCAACGCGGCGAAGAAACTTCCAAAGAGCTCGTAAACTGGGAACACAAAGTTAATTCGAGATACTTTAGTTACTTTGTAAACAACGTTACAGTAACTTACGCTACCAAGAACATCAAGGAGAATGCGTAATGGATCTTTCATCAGGTAAAGCATTTCCTATTAGTGGCTTGATGGGTGTCTATGATTGATTCAGGAGTGTTAGTTTATAGCTTACGTTACGTTTATCCTAAGGGCTCATTTACATGATGCAATTTTCATGCACATGCAAGACCAATAATTTAATGCAATTAAGACGTGCCACTCAACAATTGTACGGAACTGTTTACACGTAGGTTATTGTATGCGATTATTCCATGCGAGTTTTGTTGTCTCAATATTTCTCGCCTCTGAAGACCTGCCCCCCTAGACAAATGGCAAACGCTTCGAATCTATTCTATATCGACAATCGTTTGCGCCTTAGCAATATCGTTCTTCGGTTGGTAGCCAAATGGCCTACGAGATATCGAACGCTTATTCTATTCGATCGCTACGAAAAATAACAAATATAGTTATGGTTTCGTTCGTAAACGTCATACAAGTGCAATGCCACAAACTTATCTGACCCGTTAAGGGAGGCGCTACTGTCTTTGTCTTTGTCTGACAACAGTATAACATTTGCATTAGTTCCAATTTTGTCCACCGGGTCCGATAAGTTTGTGGCACTGTACCAGTCAGTGGTTTGGTGTTCTGAAGTGTGCTGGCGCTAAATTCGAACTTGAAGCAAATTGAGTGAGTCAGTATACGAAGTTTTTTTCCATAATTGGTAAGCAGAAATAATATACAATTAATCTACTTGTATAGGTTCTTACTCCTACTATTTCAACACGTACCTAATGTTTTTTAAAAATATTCAAGAGTTGAAATTTTTAGGTATGTACATACCTACTATAAATACCTACTTTTTAAAATTGTGGGAAATTGAAAAATTTAAGTAAGATTATTTTTCTTGTTTTAATCATGGAACCGAGGTTACGAGTTAGTCCAGAACAATTCTCGCTTCTTTTAGATTTTATGGAAAGGTATAAATTATTAATTTAAAAAACACATTCCTTCAATTGTAATCGAAATCATTAAATATACGCCATTTTGTAGCGTTATCTACAAGAGTTTGGCGTTCGCTTAGTTTCGCACGCTTTCAGTCGAACTTAATGTCAAAACTGCCGTTTGGCTACGAATTTGACACGACTAAACGTACTATTCAGACGTTTCGTTACATCGAATAGATAACGATGACATTTGGCTACCAATTTTCATTTCTATGCGTCAGATCGAAATATTTAGCGTAAGCTTACGTCATTCCCATACATTCAGTATTCTATTCTACTAACGTTTGTGCCACTTGTCTAGGCCCCCAGGTACGATAAAAACATCCTCACGCGCTGCACTCAAATGAGCTTGCAAATGCAGAGACAATTCAATTGAATAAAATAATCGCATAAAAAATAATGGTATGTGATGTTTACACTAAGGCAACACTTGAAACGCAAGTTGTCAAGAACATTAAGAATGTTATGAGTTGTTTACATAATGCAAGTTATTTATTGCTTCAATTTTATTGTATGCAACAGGCAAGAAACTGGCATGCTATAAATGATCCTTTAGTCGGAGGTTTGCGTCAATCTTAAGTGATCGACCTAGTTAAAGGCTGCTCCACGACCTGACACCGGACCAACTTAAACAAAAGCATGCCATGCCTTATGACTTGGTTATTCGTCAATTTTTAGTATGACCTTAACCATTGACCAGTTCCTTAATTTAGAGCTTATTTCGAATGAAAAAAGCAGCATCGAAATCTGTCTATCCATTTGAGAGCTACGGTGCAACAAACAGACACACCGACAGACAGGTAAAATTTTGTAACACCCCTCTTTTTACGTCATTGATTATAACACTGTCATCGAAACAAAATTCAAGATTTTATTAAAGTTTTCGCTAATGCTGTCCCTTGTCATGTATATTTATGGGTGTTAGAAAATTACCACGACGTTCTGCAAGTAATGGACTAAGTAACAAGTGAAAAGGGTATTAGCAGTGTAACAAACTTGGAAATTAGGTTTCTTCTGATCGTTATCCCTTGAATTTATAATACTGTAGACCTAAGTAATAATGTTATACAATGTTGTAATACGTAGAGAGAGACGTTTGAACGAAATGAAGCAGCACTTTGTTCGTTAATTAAGTACAACAGAGACAAATAATGTTCATTTTGGGATGGGGCTTCATTCATATTTGAGATCTAGCCGACCCCCTTTCCTTGTAGTGCACCCGTTGAACAATGGACAAGGTTAAGACTTTCGGTCTCTTTCCTCAGATGTCAATGGACGTTGTACCATATAGTTTAATCCCCAAGGTTCTTTAAGCTTATTTAATTCTCAAGGTTCTTTTGTAGGTGGTAAGAGTCAAGAGTTTACCCACCGTTACTGTACTAGTACCATTTCTAAAGCCATAATAATTGCTTTAACAGCAACTTTGTTGGGGATAAAAAGGTGTGGAGCCGGTTACACTTTTTTAGAGGAGATCATCTCAGTCCTCAAGAACAGCAATGCATTTGTGACTAATTTTTTGTGCTAATGATTTCCGTGTACCTACTTATTTACCATTCGGTAGTACTAGTATCGTCTCTTTGTATATCACCGAAAATTCTATAAGAAAGCTTACAACTTCTGAATAAAATGATCATAGAGAGAAAAGATCATTCATAGCAGTAAGATAAAACATATATTATAACTTTTTTTCTATAGAAGCTTTTCTTTAATAGTAAATGCCACACGTACACAGAGACTAAAGAAGGGTCATAAAAATTATGCTTCATAAACAAGAGTGTAGATTTGTATTTACTTATTCACACTTAAACTGGCGTTCCAGGCGTAACGAATGCAGTTCTGTGGATGGGATGGCAATATAAATTGTACAGAAGCAATTAAAAGCAGCCAGAGAAGCGTTGACTGAAGAGAACAAAAACGGAATATATAAAGAACTTGATTATTACCACGGTCATGTGCAATCTCGTATTTATTACTAGTTGGCCCAAGGTACATTTTTGTATAGGTAGATCTATTTGTGTAAAGTTACTACGCCCTCGCTTTTTCTAGTTTCCTACGGGATAAGGTACATTCGAAAATATTAGATGTGATTTATGACATAACTTTTTCGTTTATTTGTAAACTGATCGAAATAAAACAAAGGCTTCTAGTTCTAGTCAAACTTACCACCGTCTATTAGTTGATCAAATCAAGAAGATACACAGGCAAAAATTCTAACATCGTTATTTAGGATTTTATTTCTATTGCCTATTGCGTTAATAAAGCTAAGTTTAACATTATATGCCCATTATATCTTTCATGCACAGACAGCGATCTGTCACAGTTTTGTAACTGTACTCGTATATATTTATGAATACTATGACGTGAGTTCATGTGAAAATGCGAATTACAAGTAAATTATTACATGCTAATGCTTAGTCATGTCCTAATATGTGTCACAACAACATTTTCGTTGAGTAATTTAGCGTGACAAATGTACCGTAATAGAATCAGCGACGGATTGCCGGAAAAACAACTGAGTAAATAAATGTTATTTTTAGCTCTCCCAAACTGCGACCAAAACTAGTTTTCAAAGGTTGATTTTAGAAGCGTGGAACCAAGTGATAAAGTACCCGTTTTTAATGGTGTACCATCACCCATCCATAGCTGCCCATGACAACTGTGACTAACCCAGAATAAGACACAAAAACTCGGTCAAAAAATGGTCGGTTAAATAAGCATAGGGTGTTAGAGATTGAGCCCAGAATTAAAATATTGGAGGTTGGCTTGAACTCTGTGTGGATGAAGCCCCTCATACCACGTACATGAAAAAGGATATCTGCAAAGTATTGCCTCATACTATTTATCTACCATGTAAAATCGACTGGATTTTTAAATAAGTAACCACCGCATTCACTCTACTCTCATTTCCATTAGCAAGCAATCCACTTAGGAATCACGTGGGATTTCCGGTTATTTAATAATAATTATAAATTACGCCATAAACATAGTGTGCTCCGTAACATTACTAAACAAATGTGGAATGTTAGTCCAATCAAAAGTTTTTGGCAGGAACAGAGTTGCCCAAATTGTGTTTCGTCAACAAACTTTTAAACTTTTGAGCGTGGGTTGTTCCAAATTCGACATTATAGCGAATTTCGTGCATATTATGCAATCGAATGCTCGCTTCGAGAACTTACGCTTGCTACCCACTCGAGAATGTTTAAATTGGATTATACACGTATATTAAGTCTAGAAAAACCATCCTCACTTCGCTGGGGAAAGATTCCTTAAAAGCCACATTCGGAAATAATTGGTAGGCGTGACATATTGACATACTGTTATCTTTCACTATTTATCTGTTTTTCTACGTTTATTTGTTATCTTAATTGCCGACAAAAGAGCAAACTAGCCGTCAGTTGGTTCGCTCACACTCACAATCAAGACCAAAGGTTTTTCTGAATTGAGAAAAAAAGAGAAGAGGAGAGAAAAAAATAATATCCGGCCATAAGATATCTTCTATTTTAATAAAGTCTGACCAAGTCTCAAGAGTGCAAATTTCTACCATACGCTGGCGAACTACTTTCTTCTGTGGCATTAAATCACGGTTTACGATGCCGCTGACCTAACTTAATTCTCTGGAGAGGAATGCTTCCTTCCTTATTTTCAAATTACAATTTCAGTTCATGGTACTTACAAAATTTTTAAGATTTCTTATTTCTGGAACCCCTTTTAAAAATTGATAAAGTTGAATATTCCTACTTTTTTAGTGAGATACTATAACTCAATTTTCCTAATTTATAAAAGAAAATTTAAAATCTATGAGAGGAAACAACTCAAAAACTCTGTTAGATGTTGCTCTATATGAGATCAGTAAATAAGTACCAGCAATATAAAAATTATTATCAAAATTGGTTTACCCAGTAAAAAGTCCTTTAAAAACTCCCTTCAAATGTATCGGATAACTGTAAATTAAAAAAAAATGGAATTAAGGTAGCAAACGAGCAGGCAAGCACCACCCTATATCGTCATTGAAATTGACTTTCGAATGAAAAAAATCGCAGTGAAATCGATCAATCGGTTTGAGAGTTACGGTACCACAAGACAGACACACAGACGGACAAACTTATAATACCACTCTTTTTAGGTCGGGGGTTAAAATCACATTAATCTGTCGTTCCTAAAGCGATATTTGCATGTCAAAACATGTCTGAACTGCACAAGCAAGCAGAAAGGCTGGGATGTTTTGACAGCTTGTATTTGTTGTACCGCCGCTTAACATGTTTATATTATGATTGTCTAAAGATAATATACAACGTGGTTACCACCAATAAATTTAATTTTATGTACCTAATGATTACCTAAGCCCAAAAAAAATTCAGTCAAATTACGTCCTTTACTTTAGCCACAACAATTTTTTTTACAATATTCAAAATTTCAAGGCTGTAAGAAGATTGTAATAGCAGAAGATTGTTGCCGCTCTTGTCAAAGGTGAGTGACCGATGTTTAGATAGGCTGTTCTATTTTTTCCTGTATTTTTGTGCTATTTAGTTTGTTTGAAAAAAAAAAACATTTTTGTAAATAAGATGTTAGGCGTTTTTACTAAATGTAATATGTTCCTTGCATGAAGCAGGGCTCGTGGTTTCATTTATTGTTGAATGGTGGTATCCACCTTGTATAATGCAGTTGAAATAATTTAGACATTTTCTCAGGTCGTCAGGTCTCGATGTACTTACGTTTCTTAACCCTATATTGTGTAGGCTATTTTGGAGACAAGAACGACTGAAAATAACAATGACGAATTCAGTTCGTCATAGATTAGTAATGTGTTATGTAGGCAACGTATCGACAACACTTTTTTAGTCCATAGTATCTTAAGGCTGCCTGACCACCGGAGCGGAGCGAGGTAGCGGAGCGGAGAAGCGGAAAAAATTAAGCAATAAGATTGCATAAAATCTTAGCTCAGCTCCAGTGGAGCATGCTAGCTTGTAGTATATGTAATATTTGTAATATTTACTTCTTTAGATACACTACACATACTACATAATATACTACAAGCTATTCGCTAGCTAGCTAAGCTCCGCTCCGGTGGACAGGCAGCCTAATGGTTTTAACATAATTCTTTTTTTTGTAAATGCACAAAACACACTTAATCACAATACTTACTTATTTTTAATCTATTTCTTTGTTTGTTTCAGGTAATGTGGAGCTATATCGCAATTGACAAAGAGCAAATTTACTAGACCTACAAATAATTAAGTATCGTACGTTTTGGTTATTTCGTCATTATGCTACGTGGGCATTCTGATAGTCACCCGTCGGTACTCTTTAATTAGTTATCCTTTTTAAATCAAAGAAGAAAGATATAAAGCGACTATTATTGTGATTTATTTATAAAATGGTTTCGATAACAAGTTCATAAACATCGCGTTATTTTATGAAAAAATAACATTAAAGTTTCCGTCAACAATTTTCTATTCATAGCTAACACAGATAATTCCCGTATTGCGAAAGGTATAAAAATATCTATTGCTAAAAAATAAATGAATAGCTGGTTTATATTCGCGAAATAAATTGAAGTTTCGTGAAATCAATGGTATCCGAAAGCTTACAAGCCAAAAGAGAAATATTAATAAATTCCAGGATCAATAGGCGGATTTCACTTTCTTTCATAATGTAGCATCTCACCATGTTAATTTTGTTATTAACAGATACTTTATTGATTGTTGTAAAAGCGCTCGTAGCCCGGCAGCTTGCGTCGATTATAGCGGGCGCGGTCGGTAGTCGAATGGGTGACCGCGTAGCAAAAATTTCTTGAGCCCTTCCGTGCTTCGGAGAGCTCGTAAAGCCGTCGGTCCCGGTTGTTATCGATTGATAGCAGTCGTTAATCCATGTCGGAGGCCTTCTCGGGCGGCTTTAAAACTTTCGACACTGGGTTGGCCACCAACCCCTCCGTGGGTTGTTGATTGTTTTTAGCTTTATTGATTGTTTCATTTATAAGGGAGTTAAATAACTATTATAGTTGAATATTAAACGTATTAATTTTAGAATAAAAACGATTACACATTTTGCACCAACTTCAAAAAAGGAGGAAGATTTCAATTCGACTGTTTTTTTGTTTGTACTGGGTGGACCGATTTGGATAATTATTTTTTTAGAATTAATTTCACTATTTATTTTTTACCCAGAACATAAAAGCTACAAGTTCTTCAATAACTTATAATAAAATCTGTGTAGTGTACCTACGTGAAGTGTAGGTACACTTCGCATAATATATTATAATGTCTTGTAGGTTCATAAGTCTATATGTGTTGGGATTGGGATATCTTTGTCTCTACATTGGAACTGAGATTACATTAGTATACATTGTTCAGATATAGCCAAAGTCGACGCCAAACCACTGAGTCATGTGATAAATATCTTTTATTACTCCAAGTTTTATTACATTAACCATTAAGTATATCTTGCAACATCTGGCTCGAGCGCAATATTGACCCCCTCTTCATTGTTAATAGTCAGACAATAAACAGATGAGATCTGGAGCTTGGAGCTGGGGGGTTTATTGCATTAATAAGTTTGAAACCGAGTATACTTGACTGGGAACAATGGCTACAACCCATTATTTGCCCACTACTGAGCACTGGTCTCTCCTCATTATTGAGAGCATACTCCACCACACTGCTCCGTACGGATTGGTGGAAGGATAAGTGGCCAATCCAGTATCGGAAGTTTACATGCCGCCTGAAGGCCTCCGACACGGCTTAACGATTGCTATCTGTCCTATAACTTGAGTGCAAGAGTAGATATACCTATTTAAATTTCATTTTTATTGGAATAGGAACACGAGTAATAAAGCTTCCTCCCAATATACAGTTATTCACTCACTGTATATTGGGAGGAAGCTTTATTAGGTACTCGTGTTCCTATTCCAAGAAAGAATAAAAGAAATATTTGGTTCAAGTTTAATAATATTATTTAATTTTGAAACTGCTATATGTTTCGTACAGACTTATTTAGTTTTTTTGTTTAAAACTTAGAATAAGCAGCTTTGGAATCGGGGAGTCGAAAGAGGTAAGTTTTCATCCATAATATACTGTTTAAACGCATCGAAAACAATGACTCCTACTTTAATGAATAAAAATTATTCATAAACATTAAAATAGAATATAGCTACAGAGTATACAGGCAACTGTAGTCAACAAATTAGAAAGTGTATGACTTTTTTACACTTTCCATAACAAATAAAAATTACTCGTGGATATGTTGTCCGTAGGCAACAAGAGTTTATCCCCCGCGATTGTAATAAACCAATTTTTACCACAGAGATTCGTTACAACCTGTATACCAAGTGGATTGTAAAAGATGAATGTTTTCCTGTGACACTTACAAATGCCTTTATGAATAATTTAGCTAATGTTTTCTGTACCCAGTACTAAATGTTTAATACAGCAAAATTAAATAGGTCAGTCGTTAGCGTGGGGTTTGTTACGATATTTAGTTTAGAGAGAAAGGCGGGTAGAAATACTTACCAAATAGTGCAAATAGCTTTCTCCTTAACAATCTTGGATAAACTGCAGGAATAAACGAGTTAAGGCGCTGAAACGGGGAAAAGCTTTTGTACCTATAAGCGTATGGATTATAAGCTTATATTTTTAATTAAGCAGTCGACTCATTTATTTATTGTAAGTAGCCACTGTCGCCCGAGCACCTAGGTCAGAAATACCTCCGGTAAGGCCAAAGGATCTTTTAACCAAAGGTTCTTGAGTATAGCTAACTTAACGCTTAGCCGGATAAAGGGACCCATTTTTTCCGGTCATACAACCAAAAGAATCTAGCGTAAACATTAACTAATAAAGGAATTTCTGAAATTCCAACCTAATCCTTTAACCCTTAAAAGGTAATGAAAATTTGTATAAAAATCTATTAGTTCTATAGTTAAACCAGACCTTTTAACCAGAAATTTTAAATGACAATTCCTAATTTATATAAGAACAAAAATCACGTCTAAGAGAAAAAAAATTATGTAAGCAAAATATTTATAAGTTTAAAATAAGCGAATAATTGTTAAAATAAAATTGATGTTAAATATCTAATTTTGGTGTAGGTATAGGCTGACCAGGAATATAGCAAACCTCGTCATATCGCGGTAAGAAGAGGTAAAAAGGATTGATGCTCTGCACCTATTAGACGTATTTATGCCTAAAGCCTTCCTTGAAAAATGGACTATCGATCACAAAAATAATTTTTCAATTCGATCCAGTAGTTGCTGAGATTAGCCCATTCGAACAAACAAACTCTTCAGCTTTATAATATTAAGTACATATAGATGGCTTGTCTATTTGTTTGTGGCTTTTTGCGTAAAACTCTGGTAATTAATAGGTATATTATTTTTCTCTTAAAAAATCGTGGAAATTCAATTTTCTGTAACGTAAATAATTCTCTTGCGATCGTTTATACGATATTTTATGCGAATTCAATTTGGTACAAATGTATAAATTATTTTCATAACTTGGTGTAGAAATTTATTTCATTTGTCGCAATTGTACCATAGTTGTACACGAAATTATTTTAATCGAATTGGTAATTTCCATTACTTAATATGAATACATGATTAAAGTAGGAAATTGTAGGATGCGAATTCAGATGGAATTTACACCTAATGGGCTCAATAATATTGTTCATTATTATCTTCTATGCGCCTGCGTAGAATTAGTTTTTTTTTTCATTTTCGTTCTCTATTTCAGCCCTTAAGGGGTTAATTTAAAAAATTGGTATAAGTGTGACCCTAGGCTTTCATTTCAAGACCATTTTTGATTCCGAATTCCATCCAAATCGGGCCGATTGTTTAACTGTGAAAGTGTCACAGACAGACAGACATACTTTCGCATTAATAATATTAGTATGAATTACATACCTATATGATAGGGTATTATTGCTTAATAACGAGGAAAGGTTTTTAATTGATTTATCTATATAATTACCTAACCCGGTAGAGATTGTCCTGCAACGAATACTACATCTACGGATTACTACGGCCGGCGGCCCAGTACAGATACAGATTACACTTACTAATAAAATAACTAGGTAACTAAGGTTCCAACGCCACCTGTTATCAGGATTAACCAGTACATATTTGTCATGAGCGACAGCGGAATGGAGGTACAGTGCCACCAACTTATCTCTAAAATGGCAAAAATTGGAACTAACGCCGCCAAGTTAAAAAGTCATTCACAAGTACGTTGTGGTCATTTATCTGCCAATTACTACTTGTCGAATTGCGTGCAATGATTGGTCCAATGCGTACGAAAGCGCTTCTCTTCATTTCAACTTCAAGTTGGTTTTACTGTACGCTTTTTACCTTAATTCCATTAAAAATTCAAACTGCTGTATAAAGAGACGGAACCATGTAAGGAGGTTCGGTACGTTTGTAATGGTTTATTTTCTGTTAAGCATGCAGCTATAAATTTCCCAATTTATTATTATTTTCCTTTATTTGGAAGTACTATAAGTTGTCCTTGCCTGCCAAATTCATGATTCTAGGTCAACATAACTGCCCTAAAGGTTTTGATTACTTTGCGGATGTCAAAATATGCGGTACGAACGGAGCATAAACAGCCGTTATCTTTTGATTGCGTTGACTTAGAAATTCTATTTTGTCTCTGCTCCAAAGAATTGCTAACTGGGACTCAATTCATACTAACGATTACTTACATCAACTAACGGGACTAAGTATCACTAACCGTCCTTATCCTCACACTAAGTAACCAAGTAATATTCTAACACCATCTGTTAATTTCACTAACCATCCTAATCCTTAAATCAAGACATGTTATAGGTCGGTCACAGTTGTCATGGGCGGCAGAACGAGGGTGGTGCTGCATACTCGTTTGCTACTTTAATTCCATAAAAATGTATTTGATATTAATTTCAGCTTAATACCTCTACACGTTCCTGAAAAAAAAAACAATTGTTGTCAGACGAATAGACATACGTACACCAAATTGATCATGTAAGATTTCCGTATTTTCCTTTGAGATACGGAAACCTAAAAATGAATGGAGTTCCTTACTTCACAAAGAAGCAGGTCTTTACGCCTTAAGGCTTAAGCCATCTTTCAGATACTGAGGTAAAAAATGATTCCGTATAAATCCGTCGTTGTCAAGCTAGGGCCCGCAACAGAGCAAATAATAATTCCAATAGTCAACAGTATTAAAAAAGATTTTATGTTTGATACGATAATAGTTCCTAAATAAATGGCTAAAAAGGCCACTTGTGCGGCCCCTGGACGGAAAAGTTTGACGACCGCTGGTATAACTTAACGTATTTCGTATGAAACTTAAACTTATGGATTGGGAAATCTTAATTAAGCTTCAAACGAGGTTAAGTACGGATTAAGTGTGCCGTGTTCTTTGTTTTACTTCGGTAATGAAGAATATTAAGTCTAAAACTTGCACCGTCTATGCTATGCTTTTAAAGTATACCTAATATGGTTTCAAATACATAATGTCTCTTTATTGAGTTCATAAAGTGAATTAGAAAAATGCTTCCGATGCTTATTGTGATTTTCAGACAAAGAAATACTGTATTTAGTACTATCCAATGATAATAATTAATATCTCTTGATTGTTTTCATTTACAAAAGCTGTATTTTTTTTATAGCCTAAGCAGGCAAACGAGCAGACGGGTCACCTGATGGTAAGTGATCACCGTCGCCCATGGACATTGGCAACACCAGGGACGCCACCAACGCGTTGCCGGCCTCGAAGGAAGCGATAGACTTGCTTCTTGAAGGACCCCATGTCATAGCACTGTGGGAATACTGAGGGATGAAGTTCGTTCCACAGTTTACACGTACGTGGTAGAAAATGACGTGAAAAGCGAACTGTGGACGAACGCCAGGTATCCAGGTTATCCTATCACATTACAGATTAATCCAAAACAAACTTTACATTTCTCATAAAAGTTACGTATTCATAAGAACCTGTTTGCTCCACTAATTGGAGAATGCTTAGATCTTACTGTTCCTTCGCTGCTCCAATTACCTAGATCTGAAGAAAATTATACAGAATTCAGGTCAATTGAATATTCATTCAGAACTTTAAAATTATTGTGTCATCTACAAGTTTATAAATTTCGCAGTGTAAACTTTTATCTATACACAGTAGAACAATATTATATCAAAATAATTCTGCTAATATCAATACTAATCACGGCTAAACCACTGGTCCGATTTGGATGAAATGCGGAATTAAAATAGTTGAAGACCTGGGTTTGGGACTGTGGAGTCACACATAGGCTACTTTTTTTTTCAAAAATCAACCCCTAAAGGCTTGAAATAGGGGATGAAAATTTGTACGAAAAATCTGCACCGCATGAACGATTTAGATAATTTTCCCAGGAAGAGCGTTGATGACGTACCCCCTCCCCCACTTCCCCGGTTCGCGATATAAACGAATTCCACGCGGGCGAAGCCGCGGGAAAAAGCTAGTTATATTAAATAAAGGTCACCAGAATGTGGATGTTATTTCGGTGCTTACATCCTGTTATTGTCTCTTAAAGGTCGCTAGGACGTATCACCAATTTTATGATCCTAGCTGGCACTATTGTGGCTTCCAGAATTAACCGTAAACCAAATTGATTGAGACGTTGGTACTTAGGTTTAATTTTGTTTTTATGCTTCAAAAGATTAGTTTGAGGAGCCACGCTTCGTTTATTACAGTCATAGACGAAGAAAAGTATAGGCCCATGGACATCCATAAATGACATCATCTATAGCACTCTAACAAGAAATGGAGGAACTTACGCAAATAACATAGAAACGAGACAGAATTATAAATGCATTGCGTGCCAGTTTTTGTACGACAGGAAAGTTACTTTGCTAAATAAACATCAGCTACTGACCATTAAATTTGTACCCACACGTTGGCTACGCTTACCATAAGGGTGCGGTTCCACTGAGGCGGAGCGGAGAGGAGTTCACCAATCACATGGCTTGAAATCCACACGAGGCACAATGAGACGTGCCTCGTGTGGATTTGAGACTATACGTTAACCAATAGGACGGAAGCTGGCATTAAATAAATAGAAATCATCTTCACGGCAAAATATACGAGTAGGTAATAGGTACTTAGACTTTGATAAGTTTGTTTTGTTGTCGCCCTCTGGGAAAATTATAAATTAAGACATGATTACGGGTTAAAGCTTCCGCGTTTAAAAAGTACCGAGTCATAATTTAATTTCAAACTGCACTTACTTGGTGTTTTGTGGTTAAAATAATAAATTTAATTTCCAACTGCCATGCAACTGGAACCGTGTAAACTGAATATTCTGGTACGGTATATTCCGTTCAGGGCCCCAATTCTGCTAATTTATAAACGCTTCAATAGTTTCTCGATTAAATAGTTTGACACATTTTGAATGTGCCAGAAATGTGAGGAAAGCTATTAAATTTTGCATATAGAACGTGCCAAAATCTGTCAATCTATTCAATTCTGTATACAAAATATTCCAAAAATAACTAGTTACTTAATTTTAATTACTAAATTGAGATCTCTTAAAAGAATGGCCTGCGTATTATCCGTCAATTACAATGAATTCAAAAAGATACTACAGTACCTTGCCATATTATTAGACTCAAATAGAAAAAAATCGATTTTCCGACTTTAGGAAACAATTGTGTTAAAAATTAGCGGTAACTTGTATTTGTTTTATGAAGTGTTGGTTCTGAAAATATTTAATAAGATATATTTATGCTTTTTAACTCAACAAAAATGAAATAAAAGCAAAATACCCGATAGCAACCAACCACATCAATGCTATTTCCTTTTACCGTAAAAAAAGAATCACCTGATTCATCAATCTGTAAACTTAAATCATTTTTATAAAAAGTATTACGCGTAGTAAATTTTGACGTAGTAAGTCAGCTAGGAGCCATTTAATACGATCGTGTCCGAGGTTTGGATGACACTTTGTAGTCAATCTCGTTTCGTTAAATTAAAGTCCGGAAGCCACCGTGGACGGCTAAAATTTTACGACTTTTTCCATTAACCCTTGTCAATCTGAAGTTGCGTGGTTACATTTTCGTTTTATTAAATATTTGCTGAGTGGCCCTCGCTTTACTACGGAAATGCTATTCTTTATAAGTAATTTATCTTCTTTCTATCTATACATGTATAAAATAAAAAAGACGTGTGGCACTCGGAGACTGCCGCGGTAAAGCTATTGCATATCATTATATATAAATTAACAAAACAAAAAATAATACTGCATTTGTGATAATAATAATAAAATGAATGTATATAGAGTAATAACTCATTTTCTTTCACAATTTTTTCGTGACTTTCTTCATTAATAAATGCACTTTGTTTATTCATATTTAAAACACTTTGTACACAAATTATACGAGTACAGATATTCACTGTTTTACAGTGGGCCAAGAAAGTGGTGTACCAGTTTTCATTTAGTTGCCTAGTTATCAAAAGTTACATCAAAGTTCATAGACAATATCACTGAAAGAGACGCATAATAATGACGTAAGCCTAATTGTTAAGAATACGTACATCATAACGACACATTATAGGTGCAAGACATTTTAATCTTTATTAGAAACGGATAATGCATTGTGCAAAGAAGATTTAAATATTCTGAACAAAAGCATAAGAACTATTTCAGTTGACAAAATAATTATTTTTAAAAAGAAAATTGTCATTTGATATTTAAGTCCTACAACGATCTTTTGGCGCGTGAATGACGTGTGGGTGACAGAGACAGTGCCATACAGTTTGCCTTGCCTGTATGGCACTGTCTCTATCACCCTCAAGTCATTAATATAGTGTCATTATTTTATGTCATGTTATTATTTTGTATGTTTTAAATCTAAATACGCGATAATTCGACTATTATGAATACATGTTGTCGATTCCAACGCCTTATTTAATCCAGATCTACATGTAATTATTCTTAAAACACCGAACCGACGGGGCGAAAATCAAATGTTTGACAGGTAATATTTGTATGGGAAATTAAAATTTTCATTTTTAGTATTTTCCTCGCAATTTTTCATATTTTCTCATCGCTGCAACCTTCCCTGAACTTCCACGAATATTTCAAGACTAAAATTAGCCAAATCGGTTTAGCCGTTATAAAGTAAAAGTTAGTTAACTCAGTTAAAAGTTCTGGTATTTATCGATGTGTGGGTGCACAGACATAGTAACTATGTCTGTGTGTAGGGTGTAATAAATTTTCTTATAACTTAAATACACGGAAAAATTCTGTCAACCAAAACCACTCACAAAATCAAAATATACTAAACACAGACCATTTTTCAATATTTCCGTGAATTTTTCAGGAATTATTACAAGGGATGAGAATCCATTTTTTCATTTTTACGTGTCACCGATAAAATGAACCCTTTCATCAAAATTAATTCCCGAATTGAATAGGGGTTTACGATGGAGTGCGTTGAAATATCAAATGTCGTTGGCCCAGTATTGTTGAACTTATGAATATCGAACGTTAGGTAATCTTTCGATATTACAGTATCGGTTGTAAAAATAGAAGAAATGTACATTTTGACGTGACAACGTCTTATAAATTGGTTTGCCGGGAGGCACTTCAAGAAACTGCGTTAGTAAGCTCCGCTCACGTTCCTTGGTGACAGTGTACAGAAAATGGTACAGCGCCATCTCTGGTTAAGTAGAGTAACTAGTTTGTTACCTCACTTAGTTGTGACTAATGGTTAATGGTCTAACGGTTAGCAGCGCTAGATGGCGGATGGTGTTACAATGTTTTAAATATAATTCTTTGTATACGTTTACCCCATGAAGATACGGGAACGCAGGGTCAACTTCACAAATAACCACAACTGCTTGCAAACCCAAAATAGCAGTTTATTATAAAACCAAAGAAGTCGACACATTGCCCTTTACAAATTTTTCTCTTATATAAACTCCACGTTACACTCGTTAGCGCGTTTCACAAATTGGTACAATGCCATCTTGTTTACAAGTGAGGAACTATTTAACAAAAATAAAACATTAAACTTAAATTGCTTCCGCCTTCACATGACGGTTAGACAGTATAAATAAATGTTTTAAATTGTTACTATTATTTCATCCTTCTTCCTACTATACGAATGAATATTCACATTAAAATTATTTTACCACTTAAAGTCGTTGTCACGTAAAACTTTCGCCCGTATACCGACGTTACAGGCAACCAATATTTTTTTTAAATTAAAAATTTTCGTTATAATGGTTGATTAAGGGTTTAGTAAGTCATCTTTTAGATGCTTTAGATTTTGGGTTCGTGTCGAAAGAATGACAAACGGAACCTTATTAATAAGCTCCTGCTGTCTGTCCGTCTGTCACAGTGCGCTATAATTAGAACGGAAATAGTTAGACACCTAAAATTTAACGCACAAACAGCTGAAATCTTACTGTGGTCGTTATAAAAACTAAAAAATGGATCTTGAAAACTACGGATCTTCTACATAATTTACCAAATAATTAGAGTTTATATTGTTCAATGGTGCGAAACTCTGTTTCCGAGTCTGACTCGCACTTGGCTGGTTTTTTCGTATTAGGTATAAAAGTTTTTACATCTTAATAATGACAATATCTTCTGAAAAATTGTGTTAGTAACTTGATATTTACAAAATAGGTAACAATTAATACATTTAGGTAGATACGTAAAAATATGTGCTGATTGTAAACGATTTTTTTTTAACTTAGAATTGCTGCAAACTGACATGATATGTTGACGCATTCTTTATTTTAGTACTTAAAAATGACATAAGTGCGCCAATTTAATCAAAATTAAATATTAGTACCTAGCTATTTGAATAAATAGTTTTTATACCCTGTACTATATTAAATTTAATCTTGTTGTTACTACATAAAATATACGTGAAACAAAATCGAACGTCTCGTTTATTAATGTTAAGAACAACGGAACGCGCAGTAAACACGTCCAAGAAAATATAGATAAATATACGTACTCAAGAACAAGGCGTTTGCTGCTCTCCAGCTAATATGAAATGCCAACAATATTTCAAAAGCCTTTCTAACCGTAGCGTAAAGCTTAGGGAATATTGAATATTACAAGGAAGTGAAATGCAGGTAATGCACTCTATGTGTGTGACGTGAATGTGAGGTTGGGATTTTGTATGTTATGTATGTTATTGAAACCTTTTATTGTTTTATCCACCCTTTTACATTTTGTAGTAGTTATTTACAAATTTTTTTCTGTCTACTAACGAAGTAAGTAAGACAAAAGTTTTACTTTCAATTACAACCATATGTTATCTTAAGCAATAAAGTCACAAGTCTTTTGCTTACGATCGCTTCGTCATTAAACAAATAAGGGCATATAAAATGGGGCCTTATTTTTGTAGCCTACAAATAAGAAGTATCATTACAATGATCGAAAATTGTAACTAACGTTTATGGACGACGATGGCCACGTGTTTACAGGTTCACAAGCTAAATTTAACTGTGAGAACACGACATACATTTGTTTTCAGGAGAGTGACCATTGCATATTCTCGGTATAGTGGACTCGCCCTTGCATTCCTTCAGGAAACTTGTTCTTTAGATTTTACAAATAAACATAAATAATATAATCCTATTATGATATATTTTTTCCATTTTTGCAACATTTTTCATCGATGCTCTGCTCCTACGGGGCATAACGTGATGTTACTTATAGCACTCCTAGGTAAATGAAGGACCCAACACAAAAAATATCAATTCGGTCAAGTAGTTTCAATGATTTACCCTTTGAAACCAACAAACTCTTCAGCTTTATAATATTATCAGTAGGTATAAATTGTTTATTCTCTTGTCGTACATAATAGCTGAAAAAAAAACTGCGGAATAAATTTAATTAAGAAAATAACCGTAACTCAATCTTTAATAGTCATTTGGTAGCCTCAACATTCAATTGAAGTTACTTCCTGAACTAGAAGAAAATAAAGGGTCCTAATACGGAAAAATTCCGGTTTTGCTCCGGCCCTTTTGTTGCTAAAGTGATGGACCGCTCTTCAAACATCTTAAAGCAGCCAAATGAAGGTATAAGGGGAATGCTCTTTTACAAGTACACTCTAAAGGGATTCATTAACCAGAATAAAACGAGGTATAGACTCAACCGTTTTGCTGGGTGGAATTCGAATGCAAGAACAGAATGCCAAGACAGCATTTTACGATAAAGTTAAGGCTGGGCAAACAGACGATTTGACGAACTACCGACTTGACCAATTTCAAATTTGACGAATTGCTTATTTGACGAATATCAGACTTGACAATAGTCGTGCAACCCGTTGTACTTGTGTTGTTGTCTATACAACTATAGATACATACTCGAATAATACATATGCAACGGATCGATTTCTGTACATGTGAGATATTTTGTATTTTTATCTGTTTGCGTATTTACTTCTTTTTATTTTTGTTCATGTGTAAGTATGCTCAATCTAATTTAATGAACCTGATAGTGTTCAAAAATTTCCCATGGCAATAAAAGTAAGTTAAAATTAATTTCGTTTTCTCATTTAAAATATCCGAGTAAAATTACATCCGACTCCAACAGCACTATTTATAAAAATTATTCCTCAAGAAAACCAGTAAATATCCACACATAAGTGGCTGAGGCACAGGAAAGTTAGGTTTATGTTTTATTTCATAACAATTTATTATAGATGACCAAAAATAAATATTAATTATTTATAACTCGGTTCAGATATAATTTTTGCGAATTCATACTCATATAGAGTTAATGCACCACTGGACAAACAAATCCGTATATGATACTAATATAATATAACGTTGCCGATTTCCAGAAAAGCTTTTTCACTTCCTGATTAAAATTTTCCATTTGTATGAGCTTTCACAGAAGTATGATACAGAGCTTGTTAAACCACTTTTGCTGTATTGGAAGCACTATTAAATATTTTTAATTAAAAATCAATCGTTAGATTTAATGCTGCCGTTTCATCACAAAAATATTTATTTGCATTAAAGTTATCAGAATCTTGGGATATTCACGAGATATAAACTTTTATTAATTTAATTTGTTTTACGGATTTAAGTTGGGAAACAAGAATGCCCTCGACCGCAAACAATGAAAAATGTGATCGACCCATAATAAAACTCCAATCGGGGTTAGGATGGATAGTCTGTTAACAGAGCATGTTAAACTAGGTACATTGGTTGGTCAGTTTTTTAGTTGAGTCTTAAAATAATTTTACATTTTGTTGTTAATAATTGTTCACTAAATAATCGTTAGTATCTTGTTTTAATTCCGTCACAGATATTTTTTTGGGTTCAAAGCACAAAATTTCAGAATCTTAGATAGAAAAATATTGTTTTCTCTATTTTGATTGTTTTTTTGTAGTAAATATCGATGTGTGTTAGCCCCACCACAGTCGAGTTTCCACAGGCTTTACGTAAAGTAAATAAGTACTGTCATCCATTAGTATTAACCACAGAGTACCGTCTATATATGGGGAGATACGAGACTGTATTAAATAATAATTATTAAATAATACGAGCCACATCTCCCTCCAGATTAGGTAGGTACTCTGTGGTAAATACTGATTAAATAAATAAATAAATAAACGCTAACACACTCATTTGTGACAGTATTTACTTTATGTCTGGCTTTCGCCTTCCCTACAACCTCTGATCTTCTGTCTTCTGTCCTCTAATCTTCTGTATTCTGTCAATCGTCAATAATGTCTATCGTAGATGTTTAGTTAGTGGTGCACTATTCTAGCTCATTTTGCTAGTTCACCCGAAATATGAAAGAGTCTGTTTGGTTTAGAACCGTAGGAGTCGTCAAAGTGCGACCCGTGGCCGATATTAAAGCAACAGGGGTTTTGTACACAGACGTTCAAACAGATAGCGCTTAATAGTGCCTATATGTATAGACGTCTCTTCTGCGCCTCTTAGTCAGAAAAATGTGCTCCTGTGCGAACCTTCCCCAGAAAAGTGTATCCTTGTGTGGCCGTTGGCTAGAAAGCTAGAAACTATCTACCTACTACGAGTATAAAAAAATACGAAAGACAGATTGAAGCAGAATAAATCTGTTTAAGCATGATGAATGGATGATCTGTAGAATTAAACTCTAACTATGGGCAATTCGCCTGATATTGCAAAAACAACCAGTGTAGTATTTAATTTCTACACAGGAGGCCTTAAGTAATATATTACAATTAACTCTAAAAGGATTTATCTTTCACAGAAAACGGTGTTGGCAATTACGACCAAGAATTTCAATAAATCCCTAGCTTAAGAAGACGCACCAACAAACAAGAATTAAATATGAACTCTGTAGCTGAGCTCATTTGAAAACAAATCACTAGTTAACTTCCCTAAGCTTCAGAACTGAAATCCGCCAACAATCTTTTGTATGAAACCGAATAAATTACCCGAATACCTTCAGAATTGATTAAATATGCAGGCGCCGAGAGTGGATTCCATTTATAAACGTCAATCAGAATCAGAACTGTTATAAGTTGTTTTAGGAATTTGCTTATTTCAAATCAATCTGACAAAAAAATAAAATTGGTTATTACTTCCAATATATTGGTAATTTAAGGATTATGTTAAAATATCTATTATTTACAGACGTAGAGGGGTTTCGATGAATTGTAATTTATTAATTATCTTAAAAAAATAAAAATATTGTTTGTGATTATGCACGAACGAAATTAATCTTTTAATATCGTGAACAATGGATTAATTACTCTTGAACAAGAAAAGGTCCTGCAGCTGCATTATTCTTCAATACGTGAAATATTTTTAATTCTCCAGCCAGCGTGTTAAAGTACATTCTAAGAGACAATTTAATTGCCTACTTAGGAGTTGCTTTGCTAGCATTTATTGATGTAAATTGTTGAGTTATGGTGTAGGTAATCACTAAAAATAGATTTTTAGAAAGTACCTAATGCCATGACGTAGACTAAGTTATATAATACTTACTTTTTGTCCTCTGTATTCGTTTGTTCGGCTCACTTGAATGTCATACAATACAATAGGTAGATATAAGATATTCGGTCGGGGCGGAGATATTCCTAAACAAACCGATCGACCCAGCGGTTAATCCTGTACTCCAGTTGAATGATTTCTACTCTTTATATACCCTTTGGTGTAACAAAAGAATAAGTTAACAAAATTTAAAACTTTAACGTGAATATAAATTTAAATTGAAGGCAAAATCACAGAAACTTTCTTACTTAGTTTTTTACCTTGTTACATTATAATGATAATGCTTACCGCGTTATCTGATTTCAAAATAATCATTATATAGACCACTGGTTCTTCATTTTTTTTAATATATTAAAATTATCTTTGATATATAAACATTTATTTATAAATATAGTAATAAATTGAGTTAAGCGAATGTAACAATAGGACTGAAAATCCATACTTAATTCATTTCCATGAATTGAAATATTATGTTTTCATAGAAATAATAATTTCTGTTGCGTTATGTAATTATAGAGTTTTCTTTGAGCTTCGACGAATTTCAGTGTTCCCAGTGTAATTGATATAAATTTATGCTGAAACCTTAGAATAATAACGCCTAGAAGCCGCGTCTGAACCAAAACATAGGCACAAACGCGTGCCATCTTCATTATCCTTGTGTGCGTGAGCGGTATGTATCTACGATCTTTTCACACACAGAGATACGGCTTCAGTAATACCATTATCATGCGTTTACCCACAAAAAATGGGTAAATGTGCTATGTTATGCGATTATTTGTTATGATGATTTGTTATGTGTTTGGTATACTATTAAAATGTATAAGATAAATGTACTTATATTCATGAGTATGTACATTATATGATTTTAAAATAACATCATATTTATCAACTATTCATCTAATAATAAATTAAGAGTGTTTAAATTTAATTGCTAGTATGATTGTTTAAATTTATATTGATACACATCTTTTGTGAAAAACAGCTTCGTATAATTTTTAGACAAGCAATAAAAAATAGAAAATTTTTAGACAGTTACCATAATAAATATCATAAAATATATCATGCGAAACATGTTTTTTTTTGCGAAAATCAGTTGCAAGAAATGCGATATAAGTATCGGTGAATGGGGGTTTCAATAGTAAAAAACGTGTCATATTGAAGTTCAGTATTTATTAATAATTATTATATTAAATCAATACAAAGCCATTTTGAGCGTCCAAAGAATCATAGAAATCGGCCGCCCAGCCCGGAATTCTAAGGTAACAAACATAAAAAAATACAATCAAATTGAGAACCTCCTCCTTTTTTGATGTCGGTTAAAAATTGGCGTTCCATGTTATGTGATTGAAAAAATACATTTTGACTTTGACTCTCATTTAAAAGCCCTGTAGTTGTATTTGTTTTCTAAAAAGTTTTCGCTTTGATTCTACATCTCTTAAAATATTCTCCCTTTTTGTAATATAAAAAAACTTTTTTTGTGGTATAAATATCCTTTTTGTGAAAATGCATTGAACAGATCTTTGTATTTTTAGTAGGCTTATACCAATTTTCTTTGCGGTTACGTCTAACTATTTCAATCCATCGATTGGCTATGACAGGGTTAACTGGAAAGCTAAAAAAAGAATAATGAGACGCTATCAAAACAACTAACTAGTTAGTAGACTTTAATATGAAATGAAAGAGAAAAAACGAATAAACGATCGAATAAAATAAATGCTAAGTAAATTATTTTCATAGAACTTATAACACCAACATTTAGTCTAAAAAGTTTAACAGTTTAACTTTTAACGTTAAAGTAACTAACTTTAAAAGTTAAACAGATATGGTAAATATTATATTTAATTTTTAACATTAAGAACCAACTTAAACCATGTTGGCACTTTTTTCCCTGCAACTGGCAACACTGTTTAGTAATTATGTAATGTATTTTAAATGATTTATAATTCGTCATATTTGTACAGAAAATGTATAAAAAGCAGTACTTACCTGTGAAATGAAATATTATCACTTTTATTTTGTTTGTCTGGTGTACTAAAACACTTCTTTATAGTGCAGACAGTCATTTTTAATTATTTCTCGGGAGCTGTGTTCGACTTAACGTGACGTTGAGCACTGACAGCGCGCGGAACGAACTTATCCGAATATGGTTAAGTTTTAGTTGCGCGTTTTTCGAGCTTGCAATAGGTTTCTAGGCGTTATTATTCTAAGGCTGAAACATAAAACGTTTTGCGCTACAGCAGATTTATGTGTTGGGTGATGAAATATTCAAAGATAACATTTATTGGTTATATAAAATCCATGTTTTATATTGATAAATTAATTTAATTTTAGAATTGTGTAAGTAATTAGAATATTTGCATTTTTCAGATGTCCTGAGAAATAAACCTAATATAAATTGTTTCCGCACTGATGAATTTCTAAAGATAACATTAATGGGCAAAAAAAAGAAATAATCTAATCTAATTTTAATATGAATAGAATGCATTTAACATAAACATCAATATTTTCTCCTGTTACGCAAACTTACTTTATAGATAGTTTTACACGTAAAAAGTCGACAGTAATAAATGGAAATGTATGTAGGTATATCTAAAAACTTTATAAATTATTTAAGGAACTCTGAGTTAAACGAATCTATTCTTTCTTAATACCTCTTTTTACACGAAAGAAATTAAATTGGTACTGTATATACCTACTTCAGTTTATTGGAACAAAGTTCCATGCCGCAGACGAAGGATGGAAGCTAGAAAATGAAAAGTGTAAACGTGACTGAAATGGAAAAGCATGTTATTGGCTAAGCCTCGATACAGATGCGCGCTTATTGGTCAATCAGTAATATTAATTGCGGCCAATAAGGAGCCAGCTGTTGGATCAATTAAGTCAGCTGTCAGATGACGTATGTCAGATGTTCGAGTGTTACAATATTGCAATAATTTATTATAACTTCCTTCCAATAAAAACTAGGATTCTTACGCATTTTAAATAAACCCCCTAGAGGCTTTCGTCTTACGGACAAGTATTCATTTTATTCACAGTACAGACACGGCTTTACTAAAGTTTTATTACAGTATATATCGGTAAATGTTCGAAAATCTCTGCACTTGGTTGCTAAAATAATAAAATTTTGAGTACCTCGTTTAATTCATGAACAATAAAATGACACGAAACTGTCATTAATTCGAATTTATTATTTAAGCGTGCGAACCGGCATTTGGATTTAATGGAATCAACGTGTGTTTCATTTCTACTGCAAGTAGTAACTGAATATAAATAACTGATGAATGGACTGGTAATCTGATGGTAAGTTGGTAAACTTCGGCAGCAATACAGAAGTTGTCAATGCATTTCCAGCCCAAAAAGGTCTGTGTTATGTCTGTTTAGTGCCCGGAGTAATAGCACTTCTTGAAGTTTTCAAAAATGATCGTATGAATGGAACTGTGGAAGAACAAAATGTTATTTGTATTTAAGTCGATGTGGTTACTACCTACTTCTATCTTTGCCGATTTAATGATAGCAGTGGTGATTCAGCATTCAAGTTAGCGTTTCATTCAAGTTAGCGCAAGCTAGAATATAATAAATAGAATAATATATATATAAAATAGAATATATTATTATAATATATAAAAAACGAAAATTCGGCGAAACTGTATTTTCACATTTTGTACTGCGCCAATTTCATAACAACGTAAAAAAAGACTGCAAAAAATACACAACTTTTTTAGTATACGTCACAGTTTCAAATATTCAGTTTCTTTTTGGTCCAGAACTGGTATCACACATCGTTTCGGTAAGACAAATTGATAGAGGTCCAAAAATACGTAGGATTTGTGACACATTTTTTTCTGTAGGAAACTTTAATAGAAGATTTAATAGAATGTATAAACATTTTATTATTCTTTGCAATCCTTGCTAAACAACATAAAAATTAACGTGATGAAATTAGGAGAGAAATGTATTGAGCCGACGACGTTGGTATCAAAACGTTTTCAGACAGTAGTCCGCAATTGTAACGAAGTTATGTGCTGGTCCTTGGATCCGGGCTGGGAAATAACATTAATTTTATTCTCCTTTTGTTATATTGCCCTGTAATAATAAAATAACAGTAAAATTCTTTCTCTCATTCCAGACCGTTTGGGTTTTACCAACAATGGATTGAGGTCAAGTCACTTCTCATGATTGAAGGGACCAATGGAAGGCTATCACGTCTATACTTTGATGAAGAGTTACAAATTAACAAACGAGTCTTTTTGTTCATCATACCATTATCATATCACGGGTGGAAATCTTTTACAAGTGATTATACCAGTACCAGCAATTCTATCTTTTCCTCGTTGTCGGTCAAGGTAAAAGCGGAGATCCATTTTTATTGGGTAAAACGTAAAAAATATTTCACGACTGATTGAACGAGGGCGCTAGCTAAACATTTTAAAAACCCTAGCGTCATGCGCAAAATCATTAATCTCGACGGTATTTGTACTGTACCTTTAATAATGGAGATCCAAGCTGGGGAGCTGAAGCGGGGAAATTGCGATTTAATCAATGATTGTTTTTACATTTTTGAGAGTTCACTCCCATTCCACCACAAAGATTCTGGTATAGACAATATAAACTTTAATTCTTTCTATTTTTATGATTTTTTATTTCTTCTTTCTTTTCTATTTTTTATCTGATCTTCACAATCCAATACGTCCCGACGACGCTCGAGTACTCATTTAACGTCGTCGGCTCCCCTACTATTGGTATCAAAGTCATAAGGGAGCAGTGGGCATGAGTAAGAGAAGTTTTCTTTGACATTGATTCGGACGGGTGAAGCTTGTTACGCTCCACAAACAGACTAAATTATCACGCTAATAAGACTCCTACCGTTCACCGACCTTCACTATGTAAATTTACATTGTAGATAAGATAATTTGGAGCCTAGGCAGAGGATACACATTCAATATGAATTCCATCAGAGGTATGTTTGTTTAATAAGAAGACATTATTTCAAATAAAGCAAATAATATTAGTATTGGGACTAAGGGACTTCGGAGAAACATATTTCCATCAATTGGACAAAAGACAAACGTTGAATCAATAAGTTCACGCTTCAATGAAAAGGTCAGTTCGCGTAGACCGACCATTTGGCTTCAAATGTCTGGAGGATTTCGATTCCTATTAGAGAATAGCTACATTAAAACGTTTTCCTTGTAAGTGTAATAAATTGTCAAATTTCAATTTCAGTTTATGACAAAGGCGTCTTTGAATAAAATAAAATAGGTACTTGGTTATATTATCATGAGTTTTCTTCGTCCGTCTTGAAAATTTGACGTCACATTACTGTTAGATTTAATAGAGCAAAAGAGGATGTTACATTTTATGCATCAAACAAGGATACGTGATAAGGTACTGCAACTGTTGTCATTACAAAAGACGTGAAAGATAATAAGATTTTTTTATATCATATTTAACAACAATCCCACCTGATGATAAGGAAATGGCGATGAAATCCTTAATGTTAAGCGCACAAAGTTTAGATGAAGACTATTCAACTATTCATTCTCATCTTAGGTACACTTTTTAGAGGCGACCATTTCAGTCCTCAAGGTAAAAACGCCTCTGTGACCGAATTAGAAAGAAACACATAGTAACTGAACTATTACTAACATCACTAATAGTCCTTATTCTCACACTGATTAACAAATTACTAAATAATATTCTAACACAAAACTAAAAAAAAACAAAACTGGCTTGCAGTTTGGCAGACATGGAATTGTGGGAAATGTATATTTATTTGTTGGAAATAAATAAATAAAATAAAATAATAAACACGGTCTGCTAACTGGACTTACCATCCCAGTCTCTTTTGAGTTATGTTCTTGGTAGGTTGCAGTTGTCATGGGTGGCATTGGAGTCTGGGGCTGCATGCTTGATTCACCACACCACTCTGTCTAGAGTCCACTTACGACAATAATAAATCTTGATGAACATTGTTTTGTATATAACCTTAATCAGATAAGCAAATTCGTCCCTATCCACCCAATTTCCTTTTAGTTCGTAGCTTATCTTGCAAATGCTGATCTTTTAATTTTCATTCGCGACAGTATTTTATATTGCCTTCGTATTTTATATATTTTTTGATGAATGTTTATTTTGTTCGCAATAAAGATTTTACTCGTTTTCCTTCTCAGATTTGTTCGTAATGGGCATTGTTTTTAACTTGTTCTGTGTAATGATTACTAAGGTTTGAAAGAAAGCAAATTTAATATACAAAAATTAACTTTAAATTATTGTCATTAGTAGCTATTTCACGTAATTTTTATTTATCTCTTTAACATGACTGTAATTTCAACTCCAACTAAACTTTGCTGTTTCAAATAAAAAAATGTAGGTACACAACTTTATGTTTCAGAGCATGCAGAACCAAATTCATGTTTCAGAAAATGTAATACGCAACTTCATGTCTTCCAAAATGCTTTAGGCAACTTCCTGTTTCAGAAAACGTATGATGCAACTTTATATATGAGAAGATGTACGAGACAACTTCCGTTTCAAAACAAGAGTAACTCAATTTTGGTTCCATAATAAAACAAAATGACGCAAGTTTTATTTTAACCTCTACAAAATTTGATGCGAGTATATTGATTAAAGTTGCGTTTCTAAAATATCTCACAGATACTGCTGTTCCCGTAGTTAGATAAACATGAAGAATTTTTGTTGCTATATCGCTCCCTATCATTTTACCAAAGTGCGTCTTGCAGCTCACGAAAAGAAAGATAATTTAATAAAGCTCTTTATGAAAAAGAAAACATGATACACACCCTCTTATGCTCACTTATATCAAACCAGATTCATAAACGTAATTTGGTATCAAAGCGCTACGGAATATTTTTTCTCCTTAGTTCAGTGATCGTTTGTTGGATATGGTAAATGTTGTCAACAATCGATGTAGGAATAGGCAAAGAAACGGCCTGGAATTTTTTTGCCGATCCTTCTTTTGGATTAGTCACGTTTGGAATTTGTTGACACGCTGATGTAGATTGATTTTTAGAAAGTGTTTGTAAAAAGTGCATTCGAATTAACTTCATTTCAATTCCTGCTCGCTGCTTACAGCCAGTTTCACCAGTTACGGATATAGTGTTAGATAGTTATCTGATATACTATTTACTAGATAAAGGCTATAATAATATTTGGCAGATGAAATTACCCGAACGGCAACGTCGCTTAGTTGCGTTTCGTTATTACTACGTACGATGGTTTTATCGTCACTTGAAAAGAATTATAAAGACTAAAGTAATCAAATGTTTGGTTTAAAATAATTCGATTTAACTTTTGTTAGATACCTGTATTATATGCATAAAACCATGTATTATTTTATTATATCTACCCAGTACTTTATTAAATTTATTTATAATTCAAGTTGCGATAAAGAGTATTTTTACTGACTGCGTTCGCATGTTCGTGGTGACTCGCCCCACTCTAAAAGTTAATAAAAGAGAGGATACCATGCGACCGCAGGCAGTTGCTCGGAAGTAATTGGTTTGAACAGTAGTCTAAGGAATACCTGCGGATGTCTAGAATTATTATCAATAAGTTGTATTGTGTAGTAAGTCAGTGTTATTCTTAAATAACGTTCATCCGAATAATAAACTCTGTGAATTTATCAAGACTATTTATTTTTACCTGAACTTATAATAGTTCAGAAAGTGGGATCAGCTGAGATACGTCGAAGAGTAGAGGCCTATTCTCGGTGGAAAGGACTCAGTAACGCCCAATAATAAGGTTCGTACGGTGATTATTCTTTATTACAAATATGAATTCTGTTACTTCATTGCTTTACCTGGCAATGTCTTTACTTTTAACTAAGTTTTAGCCATGTTGATACCGCTAATTGGGTAGACAGAGCAATAAATTAACCGTGATAACTTTTAGTGCCACATTTAATCTTTTTTTTTTACTTCTACCTTCATTCTTTTAATGTAATAAAATTTGAATTGAATGTCTTTTCTTTATTTTTTTTTCTTATTTTCTTTTCTCTTCTTTCTTTGTTTCTTATTTGCGTGTAAAATCAAATAATCCCTAGAATTTACTGCGTAAAACACGCAGTAAATTCTATATTGCAATAAATACATTGTTTAATGATAAATCAACAAATAAAATATACGATATGCCCTATTACTATTTTGGAACCTACCCTTGTTTCTTAATGTTTTATTAAGTGCTATAAAATTAAAATGCAACATGAAAACATACAAGACAATGTAACCATAACGAGGTGTAGGTTATCTATGATACCAAAATGCATGGGTTACAGAAAATAAAAACAATTATTCGGTAATATAGGTATAATAAATTATTTTTGTATACATGAAAATCGACATATACATTATAATGTAATTGATAACTGATCATATAATAGTATAATATTTACGTTACGTGTTTAACCCTTGCTTCATCTTAATTCCTGTTTCCTGTTATCAACGAACATTGACTTGTTTCTTCTTCTCAACTATTTCAGGCGACAATGGATGATGATAGACGTTCTCGCAAGAGAACGAGAGATGATGTATCTCCAGATCGTCAAAGCGATGTTTCGAATGGCTCCAAGCATTCTAAGCATAAGAAACGAAGCCGCCGTCGTCATCGTACGCGTAGCGAGTCCCGGCGGAGACATTTGGATGAAGCTTCGGAAAGGCATGAACGGGAGTCGCCATCACGGACACCTACTCCCGCACCCTCAGCCTCTGTTCCCGTAGCTGTAAGTACGAATATACCTAATACGCAGCGATTCGCGGAAGCAACACCAAATGAACCTGGTCAATCTGTTATAACTTCCGAAAACTTGTTGTTAGCATTTAGAGAGCTTGTTCAGTCCATGAAATCTGACAATAATGGTGAACGTTTTCCAAATTTAAATGTTATACCTGAATTTGATCCTATAAAAAAGAATCAAACCATTGATATTTGGATCACTAAAGTTAATGAATGTGCGTCCATTTACAACTGGACGGAGCGACAAATTATTCATTACGCTCTACCAAAATTGACGGGTTTTGCTCAAAAATGGTACCAAGGCTTACCAAGTTTGTTATTTTCATGGACTGAATGGCAAAGTAAATTAAAGTTAGCATTTCCTAGTCATGAGAATTATGGCCAATTGTTGTCGGATATGCTTGCATACAAGGCGCGTTACGGAGAGCCATTGGAAGAATATTTTTACGAGAAAATGGTAGCACTAAATAGATGTCATATTACCGGCAAAGACGCGATTGACTGCATTTTGTTTGGCATTGAGGACAGGTCTGTAAGGACTAGTGCGGAGGCAGCACAGTTCGCAGATCCTGATAAATTACTTGTTTATCTCCGAAATGTTAAAATGCCTAAAAAGGTTGATAAAACTAACGCGCCCTTGCAATCAGGCTCATCCGATAGCAAACGTCCGAGAGGACAGCAGAATAAAAATACACCAAATGGAACTGATGTAAAGTTTAAATCCAAATGCTATAATTGTGGGGAAGAAGGTCACCCATTTTATAAATGTGCACAACCTATCAAGCGATGTGATAACTGTCGTAAAGTAGGTCATCTTTCTAGCGAGTGTCCAATAAAATCAGAATCGGCTAATAAAACTGTTTTGCGTATATCCCAGGAGTTGGACAACGACTTGAAATATTTTAAAACCGCTTCAGTTAATGGTCACAAACTTGATTGCTTTATAGACTTTGGTAGCCAGTGCACTATGCTGCGTGAGTCCATAGCTAGGGGGCTAGTCGATTCGTGGTCTACGTCTGATTTGCCAGTTATTAGAGGTTTTGGTAATTCTGCTGTTAACTGTCTCGGTAAATGTCAGGTGGAAATCGAAGTTGATTCTGCTAAAGCCTCTTTAGAGGCGTTGATAATTCCAGATCACTTATTACGTGTACCTTTACTGCTTGGTCAGACTTTCACGGAACAAGAACACGTGATGGTATTCAAAAATAGTAAACAATTAACGATTACTACTAAGTCTTCTAATCCCAGTAAACCTATTCAACTATATGTTTCTCGTCACGAAATAATCACAGGCTTCACAGAATTAGAAATTTATTCTGTCCCAGTCTACACTGGTATCGTACTAGTAGAACCCAGTCTATGTCAGCAAATTGAGAAACAGTACGAAATAATTCAAAGTGTTATCAGTCTTCATGATGGACAGGGTACGATGGTAATAAAGGGACTTGGAGCAGTTTTTAATTTAACCAAAGACACTTTGCTAGTTCGTGCCATTCCATTGAAAGAACTTGAATGTTTTGATGTGAATAGGATTGTGGGATGCCCGGATGATGAAGTAGTGTCAAATATTGAAAGTCATATGATTAGAGTGAATGAAAGTATTGATAAAGAGCATGTGGAGGAACTTAAAAATATCTTGAATGAATTTCGGGACACATTTGCGTTCTCTGCAAAAGAATTGGGTTGTGTTAAAGAAACAGAGATGGAAATAAAGCTCCATGATACTACCCCTGTCGTTTATAGACCCTACCGCCTTCCTCATTCTGAACGAGAGATTATGAGAGGTATGATAAAGGAACTCGAAGAATCTGGCATTGTCGAAGAATCCTCGTCTGACTATGCTTCGCCGGTCATTTTGGTCAGAAAGAAAACAGGCGATTATCGCCTGTGCATTGACTTTAGAGCCCTCAATAAGAAAACTGTGAAAGAGCATTACCCGATTCCAAGGATAGACGATCAATTAGATAGTTTATCAAATTATAAATTTTACACGACATTAGATTTGGCATCTGGCTACTACCAGATACCTATGTCATCAACGTCCAAACACTTGACGGCATTTATAACCCCTGATGGACTTTACGAATTTACAAGAATGCCATTCGGGCTTGTAAATGCTCCATCAACTTTCCAGAAAACTATAAACGGGATCTTGGGCAATGCTAGATTTAAAGAAGCCTTTGCGTATATGGACGATGTAATTATTCCTTCTAAAACGGTAGAAGAAGGCATCCAAAGATTACGAAATATTTTAAAAATATTTCGTTCTGCTGGTTTAACACTTAAGTTATCTAAGTGTAACTTTCTGATGCAGTCAATTGATTATTTAGGTTTTGAGGTCAGTGAAGAGGGTGTAAAGCCTGGTAAGAAAAAGATTGAAGCCGTGACAAATTTTCCCCGTCCTACTGACCAGCATAGAGTTCGACAGTTTTTAGGGTTAGCCAGTTTCTTCCGTAGATTCGTCAGATCATTCTCAGCTATCGCAAAACCCCTCACTAATTTATTAAAGAAGGATTCTAAATGGCAGTGGGGTGACGCTGAGGAACAAGCGTTTATGAATCTCAAAGATGAATTAACAAAACGTCCTATACTGTCATTTTATAACCCCGAGTACGAGACACAGTTGCACACTGATGCCTCAAAAATTGGTATTGCCGGTATTTTATTACAGAGGCGAGATAAAAATACTCCTTTTTCTGTCGTTGCATACTACAGCCGACAAACTTCCCCCGAGGAATCTCGTTTTACGTCCTACGATTTAGAAACGTTGGCGGTTGTTAATTCGTTGCAGCGCTTTCGAGTTTACTTGCTAGGCATTCATTTCACTATTGTGACCGACTGCAATTCAGTTCGAGCTACGTTCGAGAAGCGAGACACGTTACCTCGAGTCGCTAGGTGGTGGAGTATATTGCAGGAGTTCGATTTTGAAATCGTCTATAAACCTGGCACTACACTAACTCATGTCGACGCGTTAAGTCGCAATCCCTCCCCTTCTCAGGTTGGTTTGCAGGTTAGGGTCATTGATGCTAGTTGGCTTTCTACAGTTCAGCAAAGTGACTCTGAATTGCAAAGAATCGTGGAAATTCTTAATGACGAAAATACTAAATATACCGCAGATGTAAGAAGCAATTTTGTTGTTAAGAGGGGACTTTTGTATAGGAAAACCGAAGATGGCGATCGGTGGGTAGTTCCGAAGGGCGTTAGATGGAACGTGATGAAAACGTGCCATGATGAGATTGGGCATTTCGGGTTTGACAAAACTTTTGAAAAAGTAAAAAGCTCGTACTGGTTCGCAAAAATGAGAAAATTTACAAAGAAATACGTAGAGTCATGTTTAGAGTGCGCTCTTACAAAGGTCCCTGCAGGGAAAAGAGCAGGCGAGTTACACCCAATAGAAAAGGTTGACCGCCCGTTCCATACTCTGCACATAGACCATTTGGGGCCCTTTGTTCGTAGCAAACGTAGAAATTCTCATTTATTATTGATCATAGATGCTTTTACAAAATTTATTGTCCTAGTGCCAGTAAAAAGCACAAAGGCTGTTCATTCTATTAGAGCTGTCAAAAACTTCTTCCACACCTTTAGTGTACCGAAACGCTTAATCTCTGATAGGGGTACGTCTTTTACATCAAAACGTTTTCAGGAATTTTTAAGTTCTCTGGGTGTGAAACATATTTTAAATGCTGTGGCAACTCCGCGCGCAAACGGTCAAATAGAGCGGTATAATCGCACGGTTTTGTCAGCATTGAGTGCTACAAATTTTGGGAAACCGGAGAATGTATGGGACGAATGTGTTTCAGAAATTCAGTGGGGTCTAAACAATACACTCAATAAAGGTATTGGAAAGACACCTGCCCAAGCTTTGTTTGGCTTCGATTTAATTGGTACATCTGGTGCACCATTACAGTTAAATTTAGAGGATGACTCGGATAAAATTAATATTAATTTAAAAGAAACTCGTAGAGAAATATCAGAACATATTAAAGAAGACCAACTAAAACAAAAAGAAAGATTCGATAAAAATCGAAAGCCAGCAAAGTTTGAGCTCGGTGAACTAGTACGTGTAGAAAGGGAAATCCCTTCCACAGGTAGTAGCAGAAAGTTAGTACCTAAACTCCGTGGACCTTATCGTATAGCCAAGGTTCTTGAGCATGATAGGTATATTGTAGAGGATACACCATTGTCCAAAAAGGGCAATAGGCTGTTTACTGGTGTGTTTCCTATAGATAAAATTCACCCCTGGCTAGTTTATAATAGAGCTGATATCGATCCGGTATCTAGTGATGAAAGTGAGTGATCATTACTATTGAATTCCTTGTTGGTAATGTGCACTTTATAGTTTTTATAATATACCTGTTAATTTTGAAGCGATACTTTGTTTTTGTTATTATCAGTAATTGCAGATAAGTTATATGTATATATATGGTGTAGAGACATGAAGGGGCTCTAATACTTTTCTCATTTATGTGACGTAATAATATAATTATGCAATCCAGTGTCGGAGACATGAAGGGGCTTCGATACTGCTGGTTAATGTGTATATGTAGAGGACACAGTGAGAGTTAAATAGAATTATATTATTGCTGTCACAATTTAGTAAAACTGATTATGTTCTCATTTTATGTAACATGTTGCACTACCCAGTGTCGGAGACATGAAGGGGCTCCGATACTGCTGCTCACTGCGTATATGTAGAGGACACAGTGAGGGTTGAATAGAATTTTAGTACTGCTGATTCAACCGAGTTAAGTTGATAATGTTGTGTTATTTGTTTAACGTATTGCATTATTCAGTGTTGGAGACAGAAGGGGCTCCCATACTGTTATTTAGTGTGTAGAATAAGGTTCATCACTGTGGATATGAAGAGGCAACAGAGTTTACAATATCCATACATGTATTAATTACTTATGATTATTAATTTTAAAACGTGCACTTATAGATATGTTATAATCTAATTTGGTTAGGAATAATAATGTGTAAGTTAATTAATAGCTTTCCGAGGACGGAAAGTTTGCAGGAAAGGCCGACTGTTAGATACCTGTATTATATGCATAAAACCATGTATTATTTTATTATATCTACCCAGTACTTTATTAAATTTATTTATAATTCAAGTTGCGATAAAGAGTATTTTTACTGACTGCGTTCGCATGTTCGTGGTGACTCGCCCCACTCTAAAAGTTAATAAAAGAGAGGATACCATGCGACCGCAGGCAGTTGCTCGGAAGTAATTGGTTTGAACAGTAGTCTAAGGAATACCTGCGGATGTCTAGAATTATTATCAATAAGTTGTATTGTGTAGTAAGTCAGTGTTATTCTTAAATAACGTTCATCCGAATAATAAACTCTGTGAATTTATCAAGACTATTTATTTTTACCTGAACTTATAATACTTTTTATATTTATTATGTACTTATTACTAACGTTTTAGTATATTTTGACCATGAAAAACCGAAAATTGTAAGAAAATTGTGCTTAAAAATTTTGTTCTTATGTGTACGTACGTTTCTAATGTGAACGTACGTGTGACGTTAGAGAAACTAATCCGTCATAATAACGGCTATACCAGCCACTTGAAACGTTTAATAATAATTCTATCCGACACCTGTGATACCAAAAACTTTAGTTTATCTCTCAGATTAGTTCCTGATAAGCTATCAGGGACTTTGTCAGGACGTGGTGAAACAGGCCCTTAGTCTATTTATAAATAGAGGTAACTTCTCCACCAATCCACTCTGTTCCCAACCAGCGTGGTAAAGAATCGGACTGAGAAGTGGAATTTTATGGACCGTAGACATAACTCAGCAATCTTGTAGATAGGTACGTGGTGAAAAAATATCCTTGTGATAGAAAAAATATCCTTTATACACCGGTGTGTGAAGGTACACAAATTTTTTCATCTCAGTTGGAGATTCGCATATGGTTTTCTTTATGGCGCGTGCGTGCCGTGAAAGGTAACGTCACGTATTACAATGTTTTAGGGGGTAAGGCTCGGAAATACATATATCTCAGTAATTTGATTGTATCCAAATTTAGTTAGATGATAGGTAAACGAAAGTATTTTTCGCAAAAAACGTTAGATTTAACGTTGGAAGTTTTTTTAGCTTAGATAACTCACGAAAATACAGTCATGTGTTATGACAACTAATTAGCTATAGAAGAGCGAGTGTCACCAATGTAATTAATACTTGGCCGTGAAATAAAACTGTTTTTCCATCTTTTTGTACGAAAACTCTGTCATAGCGCTCTGGTAAATACCTTAGAAAGACGCTTTACTTATGCATTATATTTACGTCAAAAATATTGTGATTCTCAAACTATAGAAGCTCGACGATTCCTCTGCAATGTGCCAATAAAACAACAATATAAGATAGATATAAATTTGTAGAATTCTATAAACACCTCGCTTCTATTTCCTAAACCTGTGAAGCATATTAGGCAACTTGCATAATTGTATTGGCAGTGTGCCGGCTCAGATAAGGTACAGCGCAGCGCGAACCAATTGCATTCGCCGCTCCAAGCGTTGCTAACGACAACTTACTCCGACCACGTTGCTACAAAGTACGGCACATTACAATTGTATTACATGTTTGGAACTGAACGGAATTGTATACATATTATAATTTATATTTGATGGGCAATTTAACTTAGTGGGTGTAAAGATGTTACTTATAGCTACCTACCTATTTTTCAATTTATAGATATTTGTTGCGCAATTTAACTTGGTGGGTGCAAATATGTTATACTTGTAGATCTTTGCTCTAAATTCATACAATTTAGTTGCACTTTTGGAACCGCTTCGATGGCATTAATTATATAATTATGCAAAATATCATTGCAAAAAGTATGAGACATAGAGAGATACCTACATGAAAAGTTAGTCAAATTTGGCTGTTCCTCCTTTCACGCGCTAGTGACAAATCTACCTTCGTTCTTACCTCCGTTTTAACTAAAAAAAAGAGGGACTGATAAAAGTTTGACCTGTATGTGTGTCTATGTATCTGTGTGTCTGTCTCATGGCACTGTAGCTCTCAAATGCATTGACCGATTTCACTGCGGATTTTTTAATATTCGAAAGCTAATGTTCTTGCGTCAGTTCCTTGCTAGGTTTGGTATAAATGGTTCTGCAATTTGAAAAATATCAGCCTTGTCGTCGTCGTCGTCGTCGGAAGTAGCAATTGTATCGTATAAATACAAAAATATAGGACAGGAATACGTTTAAATGCAAATAGACCAAAGCGGGTTAGATTATAAATAGATTTACTTAGCACTAGGTCAAGCTAAAGCAATCTATTCTAGTAATAGGACCGATCCGCTTAACTACCTAAATCAAGCCATATGTTACTCGAACGGCCTCACAGACTGCAGCGCAACGGTTTTACCAACTGGCGGTTACATTAAAATGTTTTAATTATGCTTTTTATGATTCTACAGCAAGAAGGAAATTAATATCGCTACGGAACTATAAAGGCGTAGTTTCTTTAGGTTTGTCTGATAAGGCTTTTCTAAATAGATAGTATACGTATTTAGACTTTTTCCTTCGTCTTACTAACATTATCAAAGCAAAAGTAACTCTGTCTATCTGCCTACCTTTTAGCCTTCAATCCTTAACCACTGAATCGATTTTAATATTTGGTGCAAATGTAGAGTTCACCTTAAGAAATTTTATGGGTATCTTTTATTACAAATATCGATAATGATTCCGAACTTTTCTTCTAATTAACAATAGGTGGCGACCGAAACTTTGTTTTTTATTTGAACAATATCGCATACCTAAGACGACTCGAATTTCACATTGGTCTGCACGCCGGATCGCTATTCCAAGGGGCCTGAGTTCGATTCCCAGCGAGGCAAAAATTTGAATGATTACTTGAAATTTCCATTCTCGGACTAGTTGGGTGTCCTTGTTTTGTGTGTTGTAGGTACATGGCTAATGGCACCCACGACACAGGGAAAGCTGGTGTGGGGCTATGAGTGTGTAGCGTTATTTAGGTACATTTATTTATTGTACCGGGTCTGACCAGTCGGAGTTGTATTCTCTTGGAAAAACGAGTAAAGTGTTTAATAGTAGGTAATATAAGTGTTAATCTCTCACACAAATGTACCTAGCAGCTAAAATTATCATTCTTTAATCTTGTCTACTCGTAATAACTTTAGGTAACTTTAATCACATTTACCTTTGAGCATAAGATTTAGTGAAGGATATTCTGAAGCCCAACTTAAGGCAGGAAAATTCAGTGTAACCCTTCGCTCATATAATATTCACTATTTGTTCTGGGAATTTGATAAGGTCTGTACCTTCATAATACAAATATGTGAAATAGTTTATACGTTTCTATTGTTATTATGCAACATAGTTAAACTATAACTTTGTGTTTGTAAGTGCGTGATGAGATTTTCAAACAATATCGTTTGGGAATCGTTAATACTTATCTAAATAATTTGAAGGAAAATTTTAAATCTAAATCTGTGAATAATACTCGTAATTGCGCAATAAAGAAAATTTTTTTTCAAACAGCTCGGGTTAATACTTTGTTGAATATGTCGGGTTAAGGAACAACTTCTTGTAGATTATCTTACCATATTTTAAGCATTCGAATACGTGTGATGGTTTTTGAATTTACGTTTAGAGTAGAAAATAGCTTTGTTATACTATGATATAATGCGCTAACTGTTATATACTTACCTATATTGCAATTTTTGAAACGTGACAGAGCACAAAACTACCAGTAGGTACGCCCGAACAAACGGATTGGTCGCCCTGAGGTCAAACTATCCGGTAAGTAGGGCGACAGATTTCCATATGAACCTACTCTTTTTTTTTTTTTTTTAAATGGCATCACGACTTGCCAATTTCATTGGCAATTAAAACTCTAGTGCATACGAAGTAACTTACTTTCAAGTCAAGTTATTCTCTTGCTATTAACACATGATATTATTATAAATCGTATTTACGCAGTGTTATTAAACGAATACTTCTGAGATGAAATATAAATATTGCAACAAACTGAAAGATTAAAAAATATCACGCTAACAGGATTGCTCCTGGCATTTCAGCAAGAAAGTCCATTTAATTTCTTGGCAAAGTGGTTTCGTTTGTGAATCTTCAAAACGGGCCCAAAAGGGTGGCTTTTAGAGACAGTAAAAGATGAAGCACGGACGGTGTTTAATTATTTTAATGTGACGCCCTAAATTTTAAAGACCAACTCTTTGAATATGTAGGCCTGTCTTTCAAGGTCTCACTGTTAGTTTTGCTACAGTTAATCTGGTTTGTAACAGTCTTGGGCTTTTGATACTGTTGTGTACCTACTACGGAGCGAGGAGGAAGAGCGCGTGAATCAAAGTCGCTAGTCAGTAGCACACTGGTTTATTTCGCGAGAAGCAAATAACAAAATGGCGGCGCGGCGGCGCAGCGCTCGCGCACGTAGGTACATATACAACATTCCTTCCCCTTAAGCTAGAAACTACACATAATACTCTTAATGACTAAACCAATTAGCTATTGTTACAGGTAGGTACTAATTATCTGTTGGTTCATTATAATCGTCGTCGCTGTGCTGGTCCCCGATCGGTGTCGAGAAGATAGGGCTTACTGCTCGACGACGCCTTGTTATGACGGCGGCTCTCGTGGCTGGCGGAGTCACTGCAGGTGGTGATGTCGCCTCCTGACTTGGACTCGTTGCTACGCCTCCTTCCCCCACCGACTGTGCCATCAGGTGGGAGTGAGACTGTGCGCCAGTAACCGGGCCCACATCGGGCACTAGGTCCAGGTCATCTTCGAGTTCGTTACTCGGGGAAGAGTCTATCCGTTTCCTAATTTGGTCTACGTGCCTAGTAATTTCACGGTTTATCTCTGGTACATATACTGAGTACATACTTCTTCCAATTTTTCTCTTAATGATACCTTGAACCCAACAGAATTTTAAGCTATTGTATAGCTTTTATCGCGGGCCTTGAGCGCGGGGACCGAATTCAAAAATTTCGTAACGAAAATTTATTACACCCTACACACAGACATAGTTACTATGTCTATGCACCCACACATCGATAAATACCAGAACTTTTAACTGAGTTAACTAACTTTTACTTTATAACGGCTAAACCGATTTGGCTAATTTTAGTCTTGAAATATTCGTGGAAGTTCAGGGAAGGTTGCAGCGATGAGAAAATATGAAAAATTGCGAGCAAAATACTAAAAATATAAATTTTAATTTCCCATACAAATCTTACCTGTCAAACATTTGATTTTCGCCCCGTCGGTTCGGTGTTTTAAGAATAATTACATGTAGATCTGGATTAAATAAGGCGTTGGAATCGACAACATGTATTCATAATAGTCGAATTATCGCGTATTTAGGTTTAAAACATACAAAATAATAACATGACATAAAATAATGACACTATATTAATGACTTGAGGGTGATAGAGACAGTGCCATACAGGCAAGGCAAACTGTAAGGCACTCTCTCTGTCACCCACACGTCATTCACGCGCCAAAAGATCGTTGTAGGACTTAAATGTCAAATGTCAATTTTCTTTTTAAAAAGAATTATTTTGTCAAATGAAATAGTTCTTATGCTTTTGTTCAGAATATTTAAATCTTCTTTGCACAAATTAATGCATTACTTATCCGTTTCTAATAAAGATTAAAATGTCTTGCACCTATTAATGTGACGTTATGATGTACGTATTCTTAATAGCGGCTAAAAAACTCACGCCGAGAACCCCCGAGAACACCCGAGAAGCGTGAATGTGATCGGTTTCTCGCAGTCTCGTTCTCGGGCTCGCCTGTGCTCGGATCGGTGTCGGTATTTTGTTTTGTTAATTTATATATAATGATATGCAATAGCTTTACCGCGGCAGTCTCCGAGTGCCACACGTCTTTTTTTTATTTGTGACATTTTTTGTTATCCACACGTTTTCGTTTTCTTTAAAGTCTGGTCTATGTTTCCCTCGGTAGTATTTAGCCTGTAAGGACTGATTACGTTCGACGGTTCGAGTGAGATCTGTGGACGAGGGTGACGGCACGACAGGAAGCAACAAATCCAACCTTGAGCGCAAAGAACGCCCAAACACTATCTCCGCAGGTGACTTTTCGGTGGTACTATTTTTAGAGTTCCTATAGTCGAATAAAAATTTATTTATTTTATCGTGCATTGTCCTTTTATTTAACCCCTCTAACAGTATAATTTTAAGCCCTTTCTTTATAATTCTTACAAAACTCTCGGCTTGACCATTACTGGCCGGGTGATAGACCGGGGAGAGGACATGAACGATACCATTACGTACACAAAAGTCCTTAAATTCTACGGAGGTAAACGATGTGCCATTGTCACTCACTAACGTGTGTGGAATGCCGAACCGAGACATAAACTCGTATAATTTGCCTATGACCGCTTTCGAATTGTAAGTTAAGGACATCTCGTAACATTCAACCCATTTACTATAGGCATCCACGACAATTAAAAATGTGTACCCTTGAAACGGGCCCAGGAAATCTACGTGAATTCGGTAGAATGCATGTGGCGGTAAGGGCCACGGTGTGAGGGTGGAGTGCGGCGGGGCGGGGCGGAGCGCTGCGCACACGCCGCACGCCGCCGCCACTCGCTCCAAGGTCGCGTCCACGCCGGGGAACCACAGCCTTTTGCGAGCTTCCGCCTTCATCTTTACCACCCCGAAATGTGAACTATGTAGTTCCCTACAGACACTATCTTGTAAAGACGATGGAATGACGACCTTATGTCCACGCATTAAAATACCTTTTTCGCAAGACAGTTGTGTCCGACAATTAAAAAATGCTTTTAAGTTTTCGTCGTTCACTTTTCTAGGCCAACCTTTTAAAACGTATCCCTTAACAGTTACCAAAAGTGCATCGTTATCTGTCTCGCGACACAAGTCACTCAGTGTCACCGGCAGGTCCCCGTCCGTTACAAAATTTACGTAAGCCGCGCGGTCCTCGCAGCCGGCGAGTTCTTCCGCCCCCTTCGTTGCGTCGCCCCCTACACACGAACGAGATAAATAATCCGCACTATTATTTTTACTGCTGATATACTCGATGGTATAGTTATAAGCGGACAGAAAAATAGCGTATCTTTGTAACCGGTTGGCGGATACTTCCGGAATGCCTTTGTGAGGTCCGAATATAGCCAAAAGCGGTTTGTGGTCCGTACGTAACACGAAAGGTTTCGATCTGCCGTACAGATACTGATGAAACCGTTTTATGCCAAAAATTATCGCAGTTGCTTCCTTTTGAATTTGAGCATAATTTTTTTCTGCTGACGAAAGCGTCCGGGAAGCGTATGATACTGGTCTTTCTAACCCTTCGTTGTTGATTTGCGATAATACGGCTCCCAGCCCCGTGGGTGATGCGTCGACTGTTAATATTAACTTCGCATTCGGGTCAAAATGTGCTAAAGTCTTATCAGATGCTAAAATATTTTTTATTTTTAAAAATGCGTCCTCGTGAATTCTATTCCATTCCCACTTAGTATTTTTATTTAATAAATTATATAATGGATTTAATATGGATGACGCGTCCGGCACAAAATTCCTGTAATAATTAGTGAGACCTAAGAACGACTGCAATTGTGATACATTTGTTGGCTGTTGAGCTTGCAAAATAGCTTTGGTTTTATCAGGCGACTTCCTAACTCCGTGTCTATCGATAATATGACCAAGATATGAAACCTCATCTTTAAAAAATTCACATTTATTCAATTGTACCGTTAATCCCGCCTCATTTAACTTTTGTAACACAGTAATTAATCTTTGCTTGTGTTCATTTTTATTTGCCCCTGTTATAAGTATATCGTCGAGCAGGAAGATAATCCCATCGATACCTGAAAGTAGGCATTCCATGGCGCGCTGAAAAATGGCCGGTGCGCTGGACAACCCAAACACTAATCGAGTGAAATTAAACAAACCGCGGTGTGTGTTAATGCAGGTTAGTTTTTGAGATTCTTCGTTTAATATAAATTGATTATATGCCATAGATAAATCTATTTTGCTAAACTGTACGCCCCCGTGTAATCTCGCTAACAAATCATTTACGGTCGGCAAGGGATACTGGTCGACTACTAACTGTTTGTTGATTGTAACGGAATAATCAGCGCACAGTCTTATACTGCCGTCTTTTTTTAAAACAGGCACCACAGGTGACGCGTAATCCGAGTGTTCAACCGGCTTAATTATACCTAATGATAGTAATCGGTCGAGTTCCTTATCTATTTTTTCCTTCAGCGCGTACGGTACTGGTCTGGCTTTAAAAAAAATTGGGTTGCTATCCGATTTTAACCGTAAATCGATTTTATACTTATTAAATGATCCTAGGTTGCCTGAAAAAACTTTGGGAAACATATTAAAGAGCTCGTTATCTAAGTTGACAACGGACTCGCCGTTTGACTGCGGCTTGTCGAGTACGGCGTGCACCTGCGACGATCCCGGCGCAAGTTCAAGGTCGAACTTATGTATAAAATCTCGACCTAGCAACGGCGGCCCATCACCGCGAACTACATACACGTTTAATGTATGGGTGCGCCCCAGGTATACAATAGGAGATGACACTACGCCAATCGTCTCAATCGTTTCCCCCGTATAACTATACAATTTTTTGCTAGTGCGTAACAATGGCAACTTTTTAAAATTTGACTTATATGTTTTTTCCGATATAACACTTACTGCCGACCCGCTATCTATCTCGAACTCTAAAGATAGACCACCGATCCTTACACGCTCTGTCATTGGCTTCCCCGTTACACACCGGATATTATAAAAACACTCACCATCGTCGTCCCCGTCGTCCACAGTACCCTCCTCCACGTACTTCACTTTACCTCCATTGGAACATATTTTTTGTAAATGACCCTTAACACCGCACTTCTTACACTTGTAATTTTTAAAACGGCATTGATTAGCCTTATGGTTATTATGTCCACACACACTGCACTTATCCTTCTTGATGTTGTATACGCCTTCCGGGCCCGTTGCTCCGTTGCCGAACGCGTTCGGCCCCGGTCCCGCCAACGATGAGGCCTGGCGCGCACAGCGCACGCTCTCCGCCAAGTCGATGGCTTTCGCGAAGGTCAGCTCCCGCTGGTCCTGCACGAACAGCTTGTCCCGCTCACGTCCTGCCGCCATGCCCATTATAAATTTATCTAGCAAGGCCTCCTCCAAGTTCTTGAACTCACAGTGAGTCGCCAAACCTCTAATCCTTGCCGCCCATTGAGTGTGCGTCTCTCCTGGTCTTTGCGTTGCCGAATAAAAAATAGATTTTTCAGCAAACCCGAACCTTTTAGGTGTAAAATGGTCGTCGAGAAGCTTCAATATCGCCTCGTATTCCAATTCTTCCACCTTGTTCGGTAACGCCAGGTCACTTGCGAGTTTGAACGTTTGTTCACATAATGACGTTAACAATATCGCCCTTCGTTTGATCGCCGCTTTGTCCGTTACCGAAGCAATATCGTTAGCGATGAACCATTGATTCAATCGCGACTTGAAACTATTCCAGTCTTGCGATAGGTGATCAAACGTAGAAAGAACTCCAAACGTCGCCCCTGTAGCCATCGTACTAAGATGTGAGTCCGAATGTCGCCACTTGTTGTGTACCTACTACGGAGCGAGGAGGAAGAGCGCGTGAATCAAAGTCGCTAGTCAGTAGCACACTGGTTTATTTCGCGAGAAGCAAATAACAAAATGGCGGCGCGGCGGCGCAGCGCTCGCGCACGTAGGTACATATAAAACAGATACTATCTGTGTTAATGCGTTTAAATTTCCTCTTTGGGCTCAAACGTTAACTTCCAAGATAAGATAAGTAGGTACGCTAACCACCTTAATAAATGTCTTTGCCTAATTATCACCTTCTTTTACTAAAGGAAAGAAGAAGACAAAAAGAGTGTCTGAAAAAGATCAAAAATGAGTTTAAACTTCTGTCATTGCAAATTAAATACCTACTTGATACAGTCTACACCAATCTTCCCTACTCGTGGCAAACTTATTATATTAATAAACTATTAACTAAACACTAACTACTAACTAAATTATATTAATAAACTATATAACTAATCGCCAGTGAAACTTGAATTCACTTGAAATTATTTTCATACAAATAGAAGTAAAAAAAGTATCGCCGATGATAAATAACTCACATAATATGTATAAATGTTGTAACCACCTCATATTTTCATATTACTTTTGTGATCTTTTATGAAGTGCCAATAATAAATAAATGGATAGTAAATAAAAGATCTTGTTTTTCAATTAATACACAATAAATTAATGTTGCCTGGGTTGTTTTATGTATAAAAGCCATAGTTTCATTATTTTACGCTAATTACGCACCCACGTGCGGTTACATGTCACGAATCCAAAACAATTAGCAATCAGAGGGGTTTACTTTGAGCCGGTTTTGAGGTTAAACTCCACGTATATTTGATGACAGCAAAATACAAAATAGCTGCGGTATATTATGGAACTGTTATTTATATAAAAAAAAAGACGTGTGGCACTCGGAGACTGCCGCGGTAAAGCTATTACATATCATTATATATAAATTAACAAAACAAAAAATAATACTGCATTTGTGATAATAATAATAAAATGAATGTATATAGAGTAATAACTCATTTTCTTTCACAATTTTTTCGTGACTTTCTTCATTAATAAATGCACTTTGTTTATTCATATTTAAAACACTTTGTACACAAATTATACGAGTACAGATATTCACTGTTTTACAGTGGGCCAAGAAAGTGGTGTAGGTACCTACCAGTTTTCATTTAGTTGCCTAGTTATCAAAAGTTACATCAAAGTTCATAGGCAATATCACTGAAAGAGACGCATAATAATGACGTAAGCCTAATTGTTAAGAATACGTACATCATAACGACACATTATAGGTGCAAGACATTTTAATCTTTATTAGAAACGGATAATGCATTAAGTGCAAAGAAGATTTAAATATTCTGAACAAAAGCATAAGAACTATTTCAGTTGACAAAATAATTATTTTTAAAAAGAAAATTGTCATTTGACATTTAAGTTCTACAACGATCTTTTGGCGCGTGAATGACGTGTGGGTGACAGAGACAGTGCCTTACAGTTTGCCTTGCCTGTATGGCACTGTCTCTAGCACCCTCAAGTCATTAATATAGTGTCATTATTTTATGTCATGTTATTATTTTGTATGTTTTAAATCTAAATACGCGATAATTCGACTATTATGAATACATGTTGTCGATTCCAACGCCTTATTTAATCCAGATCTACATGTAATTATTCTTAAAACACCGAACCGACGGGGCGAAAATCAAATGTTTGACAGGTAAGATTTGTATGGGAAATTAAAATTTTCATTTTTAGTATTTTATTCGCAATTTTTCATATTTTCTCATCGCTGCAACCTTCCCTGAACTTCCACGAATATTTCAAGACTAAAATTAGCCAAATCGGTTTAGCCGTTATAAAGTAAAAGTTAGATAACTCAGTTAAAAGTTCTGGTATTTATCGATGTGTGGGTGCACAGATATAGTAACTATGTCTGTGTGTAGGGTGTAATAAATTTTCGTTACGAAATTTTTGCATTCGGTCCCCGCGCCCAAGGCCCGCGATAAAAGCTATGCAATAGCTTAAAATAGTAAAGCAAAGCATGGAAAACATTTTGCGATGCATTCTGCAAGGACCGTGGTAACATAAATTATACACTAGAACAGATGTAAAGCTCTAAAAACTAAACATGGGACACACTAGATACTAAATATTGGACCATTATTGAACAATTTTTCGCGCATGTTCGTGTCCGTGAACTGTGTCTATGTGCGGTGCTCGAGCGCGCAGTGTATGAAGCTGCGATGAAGCTTTACATATTCTGTACTATTAGTCTACTAGCTTCCGCCCGCAGGCTTCGCCCGCGTGGAATTCATTTAAACTTCACGCCCCCATTTCACCCCCTCCGGGGTGGAATTTCCAAAAATCCTCTCTTAGTGCTCCCTTGCACTCTCCAAGGAAAATACATGCCAAATTTCAGCTTCTTCCGTTCAGTAGTTTCGCCTGTGCGTTGTCTGTCAGTCAATCACCAGTAACGCAAGCGTTTTATATATTAAGACTATTTGTGTTGGTAATACGCTTCGTACTGGCGTGAGTACCGTCAGGATTAAATTGGATGACAACTCCTCGTTCAAAAGAGAAATGGTGCTTCTTTATTATGAGAACTACTTTGTACAGTATGTCAGTAGTCATGGGATTGAATGCTGGCTGAAAAAAAAAATAATAAATGTCGTGGATATATGTATAATATATCAATGTTTGTTATTTGACTACAAATGAGAAGACGAGCTACCTGATAGCAGTAGTCGTCGTCGTCCATACACATATTATCATTTGGGCCTAAAGCATTACTTTGCTTTTCGGTCAAGAAAGAAAGAAAGAAAAAATACATGAGTGTAGTAAACACTAGGTTGAAACAAAGTTATATTGCTGAACTTTAAGGCACTTCTCACACAACGCTATTTTTGAGCTACGCGACTGCAACGCAATCCAAAATTCGTACGTATCTGACACTTGTCACTGACAGGAGACGCGTCTACGATGCGACTCCTGTCAGATACATACTAATTTTGGATTGCGTTGCAGTCGCGTAGCTTATAAATAGCGTTGTGTGAGAAGTGCCTTCCTCTGACAGTTGAGCATTTGACATACCTCACCTTTTTGTTTTTTTTTTTTTTTTTTTTTTTTGTTGACGAGGGGGAAACCTTCAAAAGGTACCCGGTGCCGTGGGAGCGACACAGGGTGATGTGGGATTTTTACCCACTAAAACCCCCCCGGTGGCCTTCCTCAGCGCTTGTGGAGAACTCCGGGATCTCCAAAAGGAACACAACCGGAGTCGTCCAAGCGCGGCGCCCTTATATTCGGGCTCTTCCCGCGAGGGACTAAGGCCCCATCGCTTGCCAGCGCCTTACAACGGTATGCGGCCACACATACCGTCGTCCTTCCCGGGGTTGCTGATGGATGGTTCGAGCTCCCACTCTAGCCGCCCGCAACCCCGAAAGTCCCCTTTTAGTCGCCTCTTACGACAGGCAGGGGATACCGAAGCTCGTATTCTGGTCCCGAGCTACAGGGACTGACATACCTCACCTAGCAGCTTACTCTCCTGCCCAGACATCTAGCGTTTGCCGAAATTAATAAAACTGGTTGACCTATAACTGCGCATCTATGACTGGGTTCAGCCAATAGTATACATTTCTATTTCCGTCTCGCAAAAATCTTACACTTGTCATTTTTTATGTTCCATCCAGTGTGATATGGAACTTCGTTCGAAAAACTGATTTTCAAGCCTTCAGCCGGAACAATTCAAGCAAGAAGGTGGACCAACAAATAAAAGCCGGTCTTTGTCACTTGTTATAACATCGCGCTAAATCGGTAAGGGCGCAAGGGTATTGGGTCAGTATTCTACACAACTTCTACACCACCCCAATACGGCCTATTTTTCATGTTAATGCCATCAAATCTCTGATATTCTAGTACAAAAAGTTATCAAACATTTTTTCAGTTCAATAATATACATATAATTAATCGAATGGAACAGACCTACAGAAATATGACTCGCAAGAAAAACAAATTAATTGAATTTACAAAACCCTAAAACAAAATTATTATTCAAAAAGGACAATCAATTAATCAGAATAGCTCCATCTCAATAAACAAATACGAAAACTTTACGAAACTTTGTTTTTCAGTAAATGAAAAACAGATTTTACAGTTAAAGCTGTTGTAAATTAATGTTCGTTTCAAGTCTTGTAAGAAACTCGTCACCCCGTTATTTTACTTTTGAGTTCGTTAACTAACTGTTGAGTTCGTACGACTCAACAGTTACATTTCTCTACTGAGATTTTTATGCAAACAAACAACAAACACTTTGTTTGATGTATACCGAACTGTCTAATGGACAAAGACCTTTTGTATTCTAGTGTCACTTATTTTAACAAACTTTTTATTTTGTGCCCTTTTATTTTTAACAAAATTCAAAAACGGAAGTTGTTCGATTGAGATAAATAATACTATTGAATAATAATATAATTAAAGGAGATTTTATGCTAAATGTATGATAATTATAATCTCATAACTTTTCACTGGATGACAGATAAATCTCTCTAAATCACAATTTTTTTATATAATAATTTAAGCCACATAATATATTATGAAGAATATTTTTTGAGCAAAAATACTGTGTATTTAATTGAATTTTAAAGTTTATTCTTACATCCTGGTAGAATATAGCTGGCTGAGCAGGTAGATTTTTCTTAGTTTTTATATAGAACTACTACCACTACAAACTACTACGGCTACTAATACTACCTCGAAAAGTAGGTAAGTTCTACTGGAAGTTGCGTTTACGTAAGTTTTTCCCTATTACTGTAACTTCCATCTGAATGCATTCTTTTAAAACTTGGTGCAAAATCCATCCTATAATACTACAAACAAATAGGTATATTAGGTATGTGTAAACACACAAATGCAATAAAGTTTCCTTCGTCCAGCGGTATATATCTCACTTTGTTTGCCATCTCGCCAACTCCACGTGCACTTTGTGTTAAAACTTTGTTATTACCTAACCCGTGTCTTCGGACTATTTCGTGCTGCATAAAAGATATTCTAGTTAGAACTGAGCAACTGTTTTTGTATTAAATTAGGTACAATTATTTTAACGCTGAAATGTTTTTCATTCGAGTGTTTATGTTTATCATCACTGTAACATTACGGTGAAAATGATTTTCTAATTTAAAACAAGACGTGGTAGCTCTGACACGATGAATTTTGACTTCGTGCATGGCCGCATCGTATCTCGGTGTTAGTCGACTTATTTACATAAAAATATGCATAGTAAAATGTTTCAGTTTATCTCCTTTTAGGGGGAATTAAAAATATCAGTGATTCCCTATTTTCCCCAAGGCATTTACATGACAAACTATATGCTTTCAGTAGTTTCGGCTGTGCGTTATCTGTTTCATATAATATATGTTTTGTGTGTTTTTTTTAATTTAAACTCAAACGTTATTGAAACATATTATAAAATTATGATGAGTAATGTCAAGATGTAAGCGTCATCTATATGTTAGTGTAATTTAAGAATCTTTTTTTACAGGTCGAACGTTATTAGTAGTTATATGAACTACCGTTGACGCATAGACATGTGAAGGATTTGAATACACTAATTAATAGTCGATGAATTGAATTATAATTAATCTTGGTATTGCTAGCTTGTCCATTACCTGTAGTTAGGAAATCAATTTAGTTAGGGAATAATATATTATAAGATGAGAGATGAGGGATTTGTTTCCACACCGTTAATTCATTATAATATCAAAAACAGATTCATAAATAGTATAGATAGATAGATAGATAGACGTAGTGTATTTATACATAAGTGTATAATTTCAAACCTGACTTTAATATTCTGCTTAGTGAAAATTTTAGCTTAGTAGCGAATGCTTTTAGTATCAAATCCGTTGTATAGATATGGCATTTTGGCCAAAGACATTATAATTTCTTAATAGGCTCTTAGAAAGTAAGGACAATTAATATTTTATTAATTTATATTATATATTTTTATTTTTTCAAGTTCTTATTTATTTGTAATCAAACGCCTAATTATCTTTCACAAGAGTAGAATGCGTTAATAATTTTATCGCTGAAGTATTTTACCTGACAAAGAAGGCTAGAATAATAAATCGATTAGCGTGGCTTAATTAAAGAAAGATATTGGGCTCGTTCATTATCCTTTTATCCATAGGCTCACTATGACGCCATTTAATAATAAAATGGAGCACAAAATATCATGAGGAATTTGTGTCCTTGTTATACAGAAACGGTGTTACCGAATAATGAAACGATTAAATACTTTAACTTATAAATAATCCGTCTTTATTTTACTTGAAGAATACTACGTAAATAGATCTTTTTGTTCATGAATAGTGAGTATTGAAATTATTGCTAATCTTCTTATGAAGCTATATATAGACGATTAAATTATTAGAGAGACTGTTTTTAAGCGTAACCATCTTTCATTATTATGTTTCATAGATTCATTTATGATTGTTATATGGAACATTTTAACAACGATTTGATGAACCGGTTTTCGATCACCATGTAGCGACACCGTATACAATTCATAGATTTCATCACATCAAGCCTGAATCACGCTATCGATCGTTTTTAGACCGCTGAAATCATTATCATAATAATAAAAAGTGCTCTTTCACGCCAAAACTACGGAACGAATTTTGATGAAACTTTGCAGTCATATAGCTTAGATATCGTAATATCATAATAAGTAAAAATTTAAAGAGATCTTTATACCTATAATTTGATCATAATATAACAATAACTGTCAAGTAAATTAGAAAACATCATCCTTATAAGAGCTTTTTTCTGGTTTCCAGAAGCGAAGCGAGGGCTTGTTTACTAGTAAGTAGGTATACCTATGTACATATACAAGTTTCGAACGCAATCAGTTAGAGCTCGATTACTTGCCAAGCATGAAATCTTGTCTAGTGGAAGATTTTTCTTTACTTAAAGTAACAAAAGAAAGCAGTTATTATCTATACGAATAGTGTTTGAAAATTACTATATACGTCAAGCGGTTTTAGATATTTCGCGAAGAGTATATACACACTCTTACACGATAAAAATATAATTATCTTGATTAATTAAAGGAGAGTGTGTTGACAGGCACTATCCCTCACACAAAACAACCCAGAAGCATTGATCATAACTTTTAAATACCTACATTACTCCACACAAAACAATAAGGGACAGTAAACCGCTTTGCGTAGCTTAAACCGGGAAATTGGTATCATTAATTAAACCGTTACTGCGGCTTCGTTGCCGTCCTATTTAATCTTAGTTAGGGTGCGAATAACAGCAATACATACCTATGTACTAGCCAAATATAAAATCGTGATGTAGCTGTCTATGTCTTCTATACGTAGAACACTAGTTCTAAAGAAGAGAAGAGAGAAGAGAAGCGAAGCGAGGGCAGGCAGTTTACTAAAACCTGCCCTCGCTTCGCTTCGAGGAACCTGTCCTTTGGTAGGAAATAGCTCTCAGAAGGCAGATTTTTTCCGCCTTATAAAAAAAATCTCTGTAAATTTTAATTTCTTATGTTATTCCGATGTCTAAACTACCTATATTACTGCAAAGTTTCATAAAAATCCGTTAAGTAGTTTTTGCGTGAAAGTGTACGGACACACAGACACACACATCCTTATAAACTTTTGCATTTATAATATTACTAGAGAACCGCCCGCGCTTCGCTTCGGGACCCGTAGGTAACAGCCGCGTAGGTCCCGCTCCCGTAGGAATTTAGTAGCCTACTACTCGCTCTCTTCACTCCACCCTGTCTGAGGTGTGTGGAGCCCTCGGGACAGTTAGTTCCCCTTTGGGGGTGTCTCTCGCGGCCCGTTAAAACGGGCCGGTTCTTGGGCTGGGCCCTAAGGCCCTTGGTTGTCCATCTGTGGTTAACCAATAGGTCAAGTCCGGTGAGTGGTGGCCTTTTTACAGGCCACAGAGTCTTAAACGGGATGGGGTTCATCTTCGCGCCGCCCAGGCGATCGAGGCCCTACCGGGTGAATCCCGCTGGTGGGAAGCCCAGCAGGAGCCGATCAGCGTCGGGCGACGACTTACGAAGCCCCAGTATCAGTCAGTGCTAGGCCCGTCCCGCGCAACCAGCAAGTCGCGCGGGAAGGCCCAGTGGTCCGGTGGACGGGCGTGGAGCGGCGCCAGGTCCTGCAGATGCGGGAACCGCGACGCGTCGACACGCCCAAACATGTTGCGTGCCAATCTCTCGATGAAGTCATCCAGCCTCTCGACTCGAAGGTCCCTCTGGTCCGCTGGCACTATCCTGTTGGCTGAGCAACTTGCGGACATCAGTCAACAGGATAGTGCCAGCGGGCGGGCGGTACACTGAATACAGCCGGAGCGGGGAGTTCTCGAGGCAGAGCTAAAGTAGCCTATTACATTTGCCTATGACTTAAGTAAATTACATGTAGTATTTGATAGCGTAATTCAGAACTTGCAAATGAATTTTATTACCGCCATCTATTAACAACTCCGAAAATAAATGTCTAGCAACTAACAAAACATCGATCTTCCCATGGGAATGGGATGTTTTTCCGCGGTAAAAAGTAGCCTACGTCACTCTCCACCCTCCTAACTATCCCCACACACATAAACCTTACCATATAATAGCTTTGTTGCGACGTGAAAGCGTCACAAACAAACAAACAAACAAACAAACAAACAAACAAACAAACACACTTTCACATTTATAATATTAGTAAGGAAGTAAGGATTAGGAAGTAGGATAGAGCTTAAACAAAAAAGAAAGATTTCAATATCCGTAATATCAATCATAAATGGGTCCATTAGACAAGCACTAGCTTTTGTATAAACAGGAATCATCAAAATCGGTTCTGCTAGTAAAAATTTATATAGGGTGGCGAACATAACAAAAACAGTGGTTGTTAAAACCTCCTCCTTTTTAAGTTAGTAGGGCGGACTTCACGCACCCTTGACTTCAACATCACTTTAGTATTTAGTATCAAACAAGTAACAGGGAATAATTATCCCAGTCATATTTGTACGACATAAATAGTTAAATCCGGCATTTTTCCTCTTGTGGATAATAAGGGATAGTAAAGCTTTTAGGATTCAAAGCGAGAAATTAGCGTCATTAATTTACCCGCGTAATTAACGCCGTAACCACTCGCCGGCTGTCCAGTATTTCAGGCATCGTTTAATTCATCTGTTACAATTATATACTAACATGTAGACAGCCTGGAATTTACCAGGTACAACTTAATTTTGTAGAGATAGACAAGAGCATTCATGTATGAACCTCAATTTGAATAGAATTTAGTGGATGTTCGTAGAAATGACTGTGTTCTGTTTATACCGTACACATATTGTGTTCATTTATAGGAATTACTATCGATTTATTAATTTCACTTATAACTATCCGACCGCACCAGGTTTAATCCGTTAATGGCCCACTGCTGAGCACAGGTTTCTCCTCGTTACTAAAGACGCCTAGTGTATAGGTTCTCCACCACGTTGTTCTAGTGTGGCTAGAGTGGTAACTTAGTTAAGCTTACCTAACTGTCGCAATTTTTAATGCCAACCGAAGACCTTTATTGTATCTTCACGTGCCCTCCGAAGTACGCTCATGATATTTGAGCGGTACCTGATCAAAATTTTGTCCGCGTCCGCTGTTGATAAGTCGATTAGTTGGGATCGACTTAGTCCTTGAGCCCTTCCAAACATCGTTCGCTATAATAATCTAAAATTGACAGAGACAGCGATTTAGCCGTAGATCAAAGATAAGGCGCAGGGCTGGAGTTAATGCGAAAGTGGGTGTGATTGCGATTTGATGGTCAGAGTTGTATTGGTAACTAGATTTCTTTTGAGGGTTTACGAATATTGAATGACGCGCCAATATTATTGTTGGATAGGTTAATGGTTTTCGCGATTGAAGTCGGGTGTTAAGTAAAAGTGCAAAGTAATTGTTTAGTTCGAATCACTACATAGTATAAAACAAAGTCGCTATTTCAGTCCGTCTGTTTGTTTGTCTGTTTGTCTGTTTGTCTGTATGCTTAAATCTTTAAAATTACGCAACGGATTTTGATGCGGTTTTTTGTAATAGGTAGAGTGATTCAAGAGGAAGGTTTTTATGTATAATACATGCATATATTCCCACGAGAACGGGATCCACGCGGGTGAAACCGCGGGCGGGCCGCTAGTATGTAAATATTGCGATACATATTTCCACTGTAATTTTTAATTCATTAAGTCGATAATATTAACAAATAAATCACGATACTCAGTCACAGCCCCACATTAGGATTCCGTGTTGTGAGTGCAATGGACAATTGGATAACACACAATACGAGCACACACACCCAGACCAAGAAAGGAAATTTAAATTGAAGCTTGCGCCTCGTTGGGAATCGAAGCCACGACTCTTCAAACAGCAATCGGGCATGGTAACCACTATGACATTCGGGTAGTATTAAATGATACCTACATGAAAGTCCTGAGTATTTGTGGAAACTAATAGGCTCAAACATATTAATAATAGTAAGCTGTGGTTACTTACCTGCTGCTGTGTATTTGTGTTCGAAATCGACACCGACTTATATAATCTCATGTAAACCAGGTCTCAAAGTTTCGAACTCCAAAAACCGCACTCTGTTCATGTTAAGTTTGAAGTGTTAGTTACTTAGGTGGGTTCGTTCATTCGATCGAAAATCCCTTCGACAACTTCATTTAGGGCAAAGCTTCGGTACTCACTATACCTAAATAAATACCGTATTTGCGTAGTATGCTTTCTCGTTTTGATATTAAATTTTTGCTTTGAGCATTTACGTAATAAAAATTCTTAGCGATTAACCACCGTAGAGTTTATTTATTCTGAGGGTACCGTGTTGAGAGGTGAAACACATGTTGGTGGTTTGTATGTATGTGTATATTTATATAATTATATTTTGTCCTCATTTTTAAATATATTTTGTTTGTTGCATGGTCTTATGGGGAATGGAGGAAGGTCCTTGTTGCATGAAAATATAAACTATCAAGCTTTATTTTTGCTCGCGGATTGTGGCAAGGTAGATAAGCCTTAAATCAGTCATTATTAGTGCTTTATTATTACTGTGAATGATTTATAAAAGCATTCGATGTTTTTACTCCAAATTAACGGTTGTACTACAGATCTTTTCGCTGGAGTCCTATTAGAATTATGTAAAGATATTTTTTATTGAAGATTTTTTAAATCTTAATTAACGGTTTCGTTATAGTTCTTTATACTGGAGTCCTAATAGGACTAACTGGGATTAAAAGAAATTTAATTCTTTTTTTATAATGCTTTTATGCGCGCTAGATGAGCCGGTAAACGTCGTCCTGCAACATAAATATATTATTAAATAGAGGCCTTCGCTTCATTTCGGGAAACTTGTTGCTCAGCTCCTATTCGTCGTAGCGTGATGTTATATAGCCTCCCTCAATAAATAGACTATTCAACACAAAAATGATTGTTCAATTCGAATCAGTAGTTCCTGAAATTAGCGTGTTCAAACAAACACATAAACAAAATCTTCCGCTTTATATTATTAGTATGTACAGATTTACAGTCAGTTTTATTCTGCCTTAAATTTTATATTTTGTCATTACTCCTAATTTATGCCCTTAACATGTTTCCACAGGTTGATAACGGCTTCTAGCGGAAACTAAGCGAACCTTAAACTAAGTTTGACGTTGTCGCATCCCACTCAATCGTGAAAGTTATGAAGCGTATAGGTACTAGGTGAACAGAAAATCAAATTCACTGCGACGTCCGAGCGTATATATGACCCAGGCCACAGATACTCATAAAAAAATGCTTTTAATTGAAACACTGTACTTGTTATTTTAATAACCCACAAACAAATAGCATTTCAAAAGATGGTATTGAGTTTATGTTAGGTAGATATTAAATTAATGACTGAACATAACTGAACACCAACAGAAACGTACTAACACTTCTGTATTAAATAATTCCATTTCTACGAAGCTTCAAATGTCAGTTCGCGATGTAATTTTGTGTTGTGGAATGTGAAATTTTCACATGACATCTGAACAGGAACTCCGGTTGAATGTTGTCGGTACCTCTGCGTTTCCGGATTTTACACCGACGTCAGCGTCAGTGAATTAAACTGCATGAATGAACTGCGAGGTTTGAAATTCGAGCTGAAAAATCAACCGAACAATTGGTGTAGGTGAGACAGTAATGCTTGCATTCTACTGAATTAATGAGGGCTCGCATGAATCCACGTTGCTACTCAATATGCTGCTTTATTTACCCTTAATGAATTTATAAGTAGTGATGATACTAATTAATTGAAATTGGATATACTTACTTGTTTGTTGAAGCGCTTAAAACCTAGCAGCTTGCGTCGATATTAAATAATCGACAGAGCCAAGAAACAGCGGACGCCGTCGGTAGTTGGATAATTTACCTACTATTATTACTTACAAAAATTGTTACGCTCTTCCGTGCTTTTTAGAGCACGTATAGCCGTCTAAACTCAGGCCGAGTGCTTGCGGGTGGCATAACTTCCGATATTTAGGGAAGGCAATGGAGCAGCGTGGTACAGTATGCTCCAGGCATCCTCAATGATATTAAACCCGCGCTCAGTAGTGTTACCCGATAATTGTACCCGTACCCATTGATCGGTTGAAGCCAATGTTTTTTTTATTTAAGTTTTGGTACATTTACCTATATAAGACCATCTTTCAAATGAAAATATATTTAACTAGCTGAAAGAGAGATAAAAATAATAATTTAAGAAATATAATTACTATGGAGGGGCTATAATGTTAATAAGTTGCTAAGAGAATGTTGAAACTTGCGTTGCAGAGGTAGTTGGGGAAGTTTCACCCAACCGAACATTTCCATTCGTGCATCGATAATTGCTTTTTGCAAAAAAAAATAACCGACTTCAACCTTGATAAGTAGAGATAACTCAAAAACTACTCACCAGATGGCGCTCAATTCAACATGTATGTGTAAAGTTCTCGTCACTACAAATTAATCAAGCCCAAACACTAGATAACTGCAGTAAATCGTTGAGGAGTTCCCACGACTGTCTTTCGGCTTCATCAGATCGACTCCAGACCTTCTTGAAATGGTAGCGCTTTAATGTATTTATGATAACATGAACAAACACACTAGTCTTCCATACAATTTTCGAAAGTTGCCCTCGATTTCTCCAAGATGCCATCATCAGATCCTGATGATCCTTTCAAAAGGACCCCACTGCGCATATCTACTTTACAACAAAAAAAGAATTATCAAAATCGGCCCATAAACGACGAAAAAATCGCTGAACAAACATAAAAAAAAAAGCATATATACGGTCGAATTGAGAACCTCCTTCTTTTTTGAAGTCGGTTAAAAATATATATTGTTGGAGTAAAATTCCTCTACGCTGCTTGCGAGTTAACATGTAAATTATATCGTTATTAGTTTTTATGTAAATTGTTAGTCAAAAACACGCCCCCTTAGCAGTGAAACATAGAAAATGTTGGCCATAAGGTCATCATGTCACGGCTTGTCTTATCTAATTAAACATAAAGTTTGACTGAAATTATTTAATTTCTGAGACAAAAATAAACGTAGCGTAATATCACATAGCCAAAAGCCTTCCTAAATAAATGGAATATTCAAAACAAAAATAATTTTTCAATAAGAACCAGAAGATCCTGAGATTAAAGCCTTTAAAAAAACAAACAAACAAACTCTTCCGCTTTATATTATTAGTTTAGATAGTATAGATATAATATTATTATCCCTTTATTCTAACTTTATTTCAACCGGAAGATCCGTGGCACCTTTTTTACAAATCAAAAATCCTTTCGCAGAGTTGTGGGACAATTCATTTAGCATTTCGTTGTTTTGCCCGGTTTGTATCTAACTTTAGTTTCAGATGTTCTTCCAGTATTTAGTTTGCGCTGAAGTTGGAACGGACAATACAACTTCGTGACAAATTCTGTCCTATCCCGTTACGGTTTTGTGAGTTGGACTGTGACTTTCGTACGAGCGATATAAGTTTTTATCGGTAACTTTTTGGCAAACAGAGCTTGAGAGAAAGAGAGGTTTTATAAGGTCAAAAGGGAAGTGAAACTGCTTGATTTTTGATTAAGACTTAGTTGATAAATCTGCCCTCTGTGTAGGATGTCATTTGAAAAATTCAGGTAATAGGCGTGTAACTATCCACATATATTTTTATGCCACTTAAGGATATTAAGTCGGTTTTACTTTTGTTCAAACCAAGTTAATAAGATCTGCCTTCTGTATAGAATGTTTTCTGAAAAATTCAGGTAATAGGCGTGTAACTATCCTCATATATTTTTATGCCACTTAGGGATATTAAGACGGTTTTATTTTTGTTAAAATTTCGTTGCATACTGACATCCCAAAACGGAATCAAAAACAACAATTAACCGTTATGTTGCGGTTACGGCTGCGTGTTTAAACAACACGGTCGCATTACGTCATCGGTTTACACTCGACAGATTTCGTGTCCGCAAATATTCGTCCAATAAAGAAGGCTTTTTCTCGCTCCCTTTTTAATATCAAGCATAAAATAGCTTTGATACCGCTTCGTGCGTATAATTGTAAAGGTACGGTCATCCGGTACCGGTACCGGTACCGGACACTGATAACGAGTGGCGATATGGTGTCTTATCATCATGGTAATACAGTAGGAAATCGGTTAACAAGTGATGCACAGTAACTGTTTATATACTTCGACTGTTAATCAGTATCCAGTATTCGAAGCAAGCTGTCTATATAATCAAGTATCTGGTCAATGATATCAATCATATTACAGTGATTGTCATGATGCTCTGAATATTGATATATTGATCCACAAATAGTGAACAACCATTCACAATACTATAAATATTCATAATGTCTACCCGTTTGACAGTGAAACATTTTATATGAATACCCTTATATTTTGAGGTTTGAATTCTTCTCTGAGGCCCTTAGCGTAGAAAATCCGCAAGCGTGTTGCGATCTCCTGCCACACGCAAGCAATTACGGTGGCTAAGCCGGGGAGTGAAAGCGCTGCAATTTCACGTCATATCACCACCGCTTGTTACTGCTGAAATGATTGGACGATGTTGTGCCGCAAGCGCTCTAATTGGCGCAAAGAAAGACTTGTAAACGGAAAATATTGATATCTGCTACTTTTGCTATAGAATGGAAAAGTTCCTCTGTTATAAAACTGAATTGCTTTAATGGCAAGCTTTGTGGTTTTGTTACATTTTTATAGAGGCGAACATCTTAGTACCTATTATAAATTATTCCTATAAATCTTAGCCTTAATGGGAATCAACGAATCTGTGACCGAATTAGAACACGACCTTTACTTACAACAGCTATTATTGGGACCTACTTACAACTACTGACAAAACTTGCTATTTCATTATTCTCCGTCCCAGTTCCAGTCTCTACAGTATCTACTAACAAACTGACTGACTGACGTTCTAACATTTGCTAAATGACTAACCACCGTAGCACTTACTCTTCCATCATCTGCCACCTTCTAGTTTCTAGCGTCTTGGGTAACAAACTTTCTCTAACGCTCAAAAAGAGATGGAATGAAGTCACTTTATCAAACTTTATTTTGACACAAACTGATATTAAACTACAGTTAAAAGTTGAAAAGCGAAGTAAAATTCTACTTTTCCACAAAATACTGAGCATCGCGCATATGTCATGGAAAATCTAGAAAGATGGGAAGATTCTGTTGAAAGGTATTCACAGCATTGTCACTCTATCATCAAAATATACGTCAATATCAAAACGAGCATGGACGATTTATTATTTCTCAGTTTTGTGCCGTCAGCGGCGAGGGAGAAGTCAATTCGTCTCAGAGCATTTACTTTCAATGCGTTGGACGAAACCTATCAATCCGCCGTCTCTTTTGTAGCTTTTCCTATTTTGTTTATTGTGTTCTATAGAAACATTGTTGCTTTCTTAAACTTTGTTTGGTAAATTGATATCGTAAACAGATTTAGAAATTAATGGGTATCGATAACGAGACAGATAGTTATAGGTATGTATAATATAAATATATTTGTTTTGTATTGTATGTGTTATGAATAATATTATCAAATGGGGAAAGTTTTGAGATAAATTTCTATGTCGTAGGATCTTATTAAAGTTCAAACTTAAACAAGTGATATTTTTATTATGTAATTCTGTCTGTATCCCGCGACTTGGCTCGCGGAAAAAGAAGAGTTTTGCCTGTTCTTCAAACAAATTTCCATCCCTAAGTTTGGCGAAACTTAGGGTTGGAAATTGGGGTAAGGGTTGATTTACCAAAAGTCTACTTTAAAACTTAGGAAGCTACTTTGGTCTGTGTTTGTGTTCTTGTCTTTATTTTATATGTTAATCGTTATTTATTTATTAAAAAAATATCATTAAGCCTATCCAAAGCCACCAATTAAGCCAAACTTTTCTTTTTTCATTACAAACATAGCGATATCTACCACTATGATTTTATTACAAACCACGGGTTAATATTCAAATATTCATTAACCATGATTTAATGCTCCACAAATTATCAAAGAGCTTTACCTCGTTATTACCCGACTAAGGGGTCAGCTTAGCGTTAAAATGGGGTAATATCGCCAGCATTCTGTAAAATTATCATTATGATATGGGTACTCACGATACTCAATTTTCACGTCAATCGTGTTATTGAGTGCGTTATGTTGTCATGATTAGCTGTCACCAAGGTAATTATTTAAAATTGCAATTACATTAAATACCTACATACATTCATTAATAATAGTTTTTTCGAGTGTGTGTACATCGATATTGTTTCCCAAAGTGAAGCCAGGTAAGTTACTCGTTACTAGCGTATCATAAATTAAAGCACGTCGTCAACAAGTGTTTGATTTAGGAGCAGCATAATTAAGTCACGGAACCCATGTTCCGAACCCCTAATGATAGCTATCAACTATCACCTTACCGTAACACAAGATAATAATTTTCAACGTCAACTTTGATATAACAATTTTCTAAGTGATAAAGATCATAGAGTAAACCCGGAAAAGTATATATGTATACTGTTATAATAATTGGTTTAACAGCAATTGTGTTTCGGATAGAGAGGTGTAGAGCCGGTTACGATTTTCTGGAGGCGAACATCTCTTTCTTCGAAATTCTTTAAACCTAACATCTCAGTCCTCATGTGACCAAATTAGAACGAGACTCATCCTGACAATTACTAACTGGATCATTACTAACATCAACTAACAGGACTGATGATCACTAACAGTCTCTGTCCTCACACTTATTAAAAAACTTTATGTTAATATTCTAACACCACCTGTTAATTAGACTAACCATCCTGCTCCCTAAATCAAGTCTTGTTCTAGGTCGTTCAGTTGTCATGGGCTGCATCGGAAGGTTGGTGCTACATGTTCGTTTGCGATGTTAATTCCATGAAAAGTAAAAAAGACGGATATCATTTTTAATAATAAGGCATAGTATTCATTTTAGTATTCAGTGTTCATTTATCGCGGATTTAGTTTTAAAACTGTTTTCCGTTAGTACTGGTTGATATATTAAGTTTGTTATGTTGCCTTTATTCTGTTGTTTACTCAACAGTATAATATCTCTCTTTATAACTTTAAATGAGAACATTGATCTCTTTGACACAGTTAGATATTACTTATAAACACATGATTTTGTTCCAAATAATTTTGAGAATATGAATGAAGATTATTTTGAGTAAAGTGCGTATCAGGAAATTATCATTAAAACTTGGAGTAACTAAAGGAACGTTGTGAGAGAATCTGTACATCTAAAAGTTCACCATAGCGTTCTAAAAGATGTAATCCATCTTCCTGCCCATTTCCCAATTTTATTTGGGGTCGGCGCAATATGTTTTTCTTTTCCATTCTTCCCTGTTAGCCGTCACTTCTGCACTGACTCCCTTATCCTTCTTATCGTCTTTCACACAATCCATCCGTCTTTTCTTTGGTCGTCCCCTTCGTCCGTCTACATTCATATCAATTTTCTCATCATTTGTATGAAGTCCGCTAAATATTTATACTTCAGCGACCCATCTGATCGCTTCGGATGGCAGCTGGGAATTCAGGTTTTAATGATAAAAAAACTTTTGTGAATCAAAGTAGCAATATTATTTACAGTTTCTTTCTTTTGGCTTCCTTCTTTTTTGGTGACAGTGACCACTTATCATCATAATTTTCAATTCCTCGTAGTATTACAGCATCTACAAATTCAAATGGAAAGTAGATATAATTCACATCCAAAATCATTACTTAATCAAGTAACCTATTAATAAGCCGGATGAAATTAATTTAAAAAGTCAGTTCATAATTACACCTCGTTATCGAAACTAGGTTTTCGATAAATGTACAAAAGTACACTAATTGTGTAGCAGTTTTGTAGCGCGTAGCGTTTCATTTGGTACGGTCTACGGCGGCAGTAGCGCTACGACCGGCGTAGGCAGCACTCTTGCTACGAGCGCTCAATTTTACGACTTCAATTAATAATGGTCTTTGAATAAAATTATATGGAGCGGATGGACTACAAACTATTTTAAAGTTTAAATTTCGAATTTAATATACTCTTAATTAAACTACTTTAAACTTAGACGATGTTTATCATGTTGTGTGTGTAGTTTATAAATTCAAGTAAGTGTTCCGCAGGTGTACATTAGTAAGTTTGTTATGCAAATTAACTCTACTATTATAGTGTAAATATACATTATAGTGATTTCGAAGACTTTTTTGTAGTTATGAAAACTTTATAATACTAGTTTAAACTTCTTTATTTTGACAAGTGACTAAAATTAGAATAAGTGCTTATTGTTGTATCATTGACTTGTTGGGATATTTTTTGAAATACTGAAGTGTTTGGAACTACGAGTTTGTGACTAATAAGGCATAAAATAGTGTAGAAGTGCAGTTGTAAGCAACACAATTAAAAGAGGTAAGTAAATTAATAGACTAAAAATAAACCACGAAAACACAAATTCTGATAAATATCATTTAAACATTTTAAAAATTTAAACAACTTTAATCGACATAAAAAAATAAATGGCGCTTTTTCTAGGTTTTAAATGTAGAAATATTTGTACTAATTTAACGACGTCGTAGCGGTGATAGCCTAGTTCGGAGGGTCTGGGTTCGAATCCCATGGCACGCACATCTGACTTTTCCGAGTTATGTGCGTTTTAAGCATTTAAATGTCACTTGCTACAAACGGTGATGGAAAAGATCGTGACGAAACATGCATGCCGGAGAGTCTGCAAAACTCAAAGGTGTGTGAAGTCCGCTAATCCGCACTTGACCAACTGTGGACTATGGCCTTAACCTTCTTATTTTGAGAAGAGACCCGTGCTCAATAGTGGGCCATAATGGGTTGAGAATTTGAGATGATGATGTTGATGAATGATGTCAAAAAAGACTATGAAATGTGTGACTATGTGAAATCCATATTTTCTAAGTAGTGCACATAATATATATTATTAATCTCATTTTAATAACTATTACGAACTCGTATTTTGTATCCGACGAATCGTAAGGTTCTACGTTAGAATTCTCTAGAAATTTTCTTTAACTATCGCCTTTTGTAACGTGCAGCTGGCAGCTTGTGTTGATTTTATTTAACCAACTGAGTTGAACAACAATGCGTCTGTGTGTGATGAGCGCTAGTAATAGCTCTCGAACAACTTAGTGTTTCTAAGGACATATAGCATCATTTTAGTTGTTGTCATAAGATAACAATAGTTAAATCTTGACAGTGTCCAATCTGTGAGTTTTTGTGATATAAAAACTTAAAACGATAAAAAATCCGATTGAAAAATAACTCCTCCATCAATCAGCATTGGAAAAGAGTAAGCTTCAAGCCATTTAGGTTATAAAAAGTTTTAGTTTGTATTAGTTAATTTTTACCCAACTTCAAAAAAAGGAAAAGTTCTTCATATAGCTTTTTTATTCTAAAGGTTGTTCTTCTTATATAGTCCTTGTAGTATTTAGTAATTTACGATTTAACTACATCGGTGACGTTCTCATTTGCCTGATTTTAGAAATTGGTGTTTATTAATATTCTTTGGTTTATTTTGACACCTGCTCTTCTCCCCAACGAGAGTAAACAACACCATTAAATACCAATATATCCGAGTGTCTAACTATCTAAGTTCAGGTGGCAGAAGTTCTTATGCACTATAAAACTTTGGACACGACTCAGTTCTTCTACCTAAAGATAACATGGGACCAGTTTGAGCGAACTTGCTCACTGAAGTGTAAAAGCTCTCACGAAGTTTAGCCACCGTTCAGTTAATCCTGTTATACATCCAAGTATAGAATAAACTTCGTTTTATCATACACACATACTCATACCCACCTAGATAAATACACACACTAAACTTTGTTTAATCACACGCACATACACATACTCACTTACTCAAACAAACACACACTATAATATCACACACAACAGAGGTCCAGTAAAAATATTATTAAGTTTTATTTTAAAGTTTCGTCAGTAATATCATCTTATGTTCCTCGGAAAATACGAGTAAAGTTGAGTATCTAGCGAGGTCGTTGCCACCGCCTGCAGGCCACCATCGTGTGCTGTAAACGCTTTTAAATAAAACATTTCGTTCTTTGTTCTCAGAACAAAAGCGTATAGAACAGTCAAATGTATTCTTTCATCGTAATTTAGGTTCTTTAACATAAAATTTTTAGACCTCGGATAATAAATGGGGAGGACAATAGCAGCAGTTTGAGTGGACCGGAAGTAGAGGGAGAGGGAGTATTTTTATTTAGTGTAGTGAACGTTGAAAAATGTTTAGGAGTAATGGCCTTGATTGATCATCAAAGGAGGCTACAAAGCCATTTTATTAGACAAAAAGTTGTAATGTTAAAGATACCTAGTTTTATTTTACAAAGGAAGTCAAGAAATTGGTAGAAAGAAGAAGACAATCCCGCAGGATAGGCAAGCTTCAAATATGGAGACGGGAGGTTCGCGACATGATGAAGTGGAAAAGGCTTGGTGAGGAGGTTAGGCCAATAAACGGTTATAATGTTATTGAAAGAAGCTATTAACAAACTTACTTGTGACCTTTAAATATCAGAGACACCAAGTTCATCATGATAAACCAAAAAGCGTAATTTGGTCTAAGTCATTAAAATAACTATTAATAACTGTGGAACTCGCCAGCAGCCTTTCTCAGTTGAAATATTTATCCTTAAGTTTTCTTGTTAAAAGTTTGATTACAGAGGAGACAAGAAAAATTCTCTCAGATTCTCTCAATAACTTTCAAACGGTTCGTATAATTAATGGCGTGAAATAATTAAGGAGCATTAATTCTTGCTGTTGAAAGTTTAAAAGAAAATATTATACTTTTTATAGTCTATACTTTGTTAAATAAATGAACGATGAACTAGTTTGTACATTTTCTTGGGTGTTTACCCGTGGTCCCGTTGGTTTGTCCCATTAACGGGATCACGGGTATTTGTTGTACTTGTTATAACGTAAAGATGCCAGTTGCAACTTACGCTACCTTAAAAAATCAAAGTTGTGTCACAAGATGCAATTTTTCACCTTTATTTGAGTTGATTAAATTTTTTATGTTTATTTTTATTTTAAATTTGCTTTTGCTCGTGGTTTTAGTATAGAAGTCCGTAAACGACATAAATAACTTAAAAAAAATCGTATTCACCATCGACATTTATTACCTATATAAATGTGAGACCACGTGACTAGCAACAGCTTTCGAATAAAATAAGAATTATCAAAATTGGTTCACCCAGTACAAACATATGAGGGAACGTGACACACATACGAAAATACAGTCGAATTGATAACGTAAAAAATGTTCTATGGAAAATAATTCAAGATATTAAGTATTCTTTGTCTTTTCCAGGGTCTCAAATTGATGATAGTGAGATATAACATAATAATTATCGTAATCGATTCAGCGTATAAAGCGTATCACGGTAGACATACAGTTACTTTTGTACTTAAACTATTAGTGTGTTGTTATATGCTATATAATATGTTATATATTACAAGAAGGTATGTTAATATGCGCTGTTAATATGTTAATAATATTAATAATACGCTGTTAATATGGCTCTAGGCCTCGTCAACAATAATGAGGAGAGACCCGTGCACAGCTGTAGTAGGTTGTTAATGGGTTGTAGCGCTATGTTAATATGCGACATCAGTTTTGTATTTCAAACCGTGTTTAATCTTGTTCCAATTCTTTACTTTCAACAGGTCGTATTAGCTTACAGGGAAAAATTACTACACGTGTTCTCGTGTACATTGCCGCTATTAAATAAACGTCGTGTAAAATTTTAGAGCTACTTTCCTTTTGGTCATATTATTCCTAACGTATGGGTTTACTCAAGTTAACTGCTACCGTTTGACTTAGTTTGGAAGATTAAAAAATATTGTTTATTATTAAACTGCTTATTAAACTGTTTTAATAATTAACATAATTTTTAATCTACCGAACTCATTTGTTTTTTTTACTTAATCAATTAAATTATTATATCACTGCACAAAATTAAATATTTAAGGGTTTATAGTCAAATAGCTTTTCCCCCACGGTTTGTCCCACGTTCAATTTTGGTGTGAGTGTATCCCCCGTTTGATCCTCTTGGAGGGGGAATTTTCTAAATCCTGTCTTAGTGCTCCCCATTGTTCAGAAGTTTTGGCTGCGCATAGTCCATAAATCACTCAATATTTTATTTTTCATCTTTTTAAATGTAATTTTGAAAATATTTTTATGCACTCCTTTTCAGTTTTTATTTTCGGGAACTATGTTAAAAGTTGTGCATATGTAAATATGAACACGTATTATTTGAACTTTCTGGATTAATAGCTGTTAATATTTTCACTTCGGCATAAAGTTTACCTTCCCGTTTTTATCTTCGTTCATTTTATAAATAAATGGTCGACCCCTTTACAACTTTACACACGCGAAAGCAATTACAAACATGTTTCAGAATGACTGAGACATAGCCTAAAATATTGTTAATCGTGCGGAATTTGAGAATATTATACGATACATTTTAAATACAAAGTTTTTGAAACTTTTGAACTTTGATTTTGAAAATATCGGCAAAGAAAAATTAAAATCGTGAGTACCCCTTTTCAATTAAAATGTTAGGTGTTCGCGATAATACATTTAAATTATAACTATATGATTAAATATTTATTTTAATGGATATATAAATGCTACACAAATAGCCCAACACTAACACTTCACATTAATAGAAAGATAAGAACACACACCCAGACCAAAAACAGATATTTAAGTGGTAATCGAACTTCGGACCCTTCGAAAGGTGGTCCGGCAAGGTAACTATTGCACCATACGGGTTATACGGGTAAAATCACTTAAATGTTATTATTACTATTTTACTTTCCAAAATTACTAGTTCTTGCCCGCGAGTTAGACTGTGAGTACGTACTTTTGGCCGATTTACATACAAATTTGCATCCCTGTGTTTACCCCGTTAGGGTAGAATATGATTAAATCCGTTCTTAGCGGACGTCTACAAACGACAAACTATCCTCTGCCTTTCTTGTTTACCTATACGTCAAGCAGTTTTCTGCTGATATTTCGAGACCTTTCGCTTTTATATTATGTACAAGTTTTGGTTTTGTATTTTGGCTTATAATACTTGAATAAATTACATAAAAGTATCAACGACGAATTTAATAGAATATTTAAGTGTACGTACATAAATAAAAACAAAAATTGTAAATTCAGTGATTGGGCTACTGTAGGTATTTTTAAAAGTAGAAATAAATTTCTGTCCAAGCTTCCAAAACTATGTAAAAAATTATTCGAAAACTTTTAAAAAGGTTTGTATTCAGGCGAAGTCAATGTACGTTAAGGATAAAATTGTTAATTCAGAAAATAAAATACAAGCTACCTGGAGGATTATCAGCAGCGAGACAGGTAACGTCGAGTCCCGCGATTTCAGTTATGAAATATTAGATGATGGAAATAAAATCACTTCCGACACAGAAGTAGCAAGCGTTTTTGAAAATCATTTTCGTAATATACCAATAAAATTAACCAATTCATTAGCTTCTTCGCCGATGGAAGCACTTTCTATTTTAAAAAGTAATGTCAGTGAATGTAATGTTGTTTTTGAATTTAAGTATACTACCGCAAGAGAAATAATTAAGACCTTTCAGTCGCTTAAAATAAAGAATACAGGTGATTTGTGGGGCATTTCAACAAAAATAATACAACATATAATAGATATCATAGCTCCAACTTTGGCCGTAGTTTTTAATAAATGTGTCGATTTAGGCACTTTTCCAGATCTAATGAAATGCAGTAAAATTATTCCACTTTTTAAGACTGGTGACAAAACCGATGTTAATAATTATAGGCCAGTTTCTATATTGCCAGCACTCAGTAAGATCTTTGAAAAGATTATTTTAAATCAAGTGCTTGCCCATTTTAACAGCAACAACCTACTACACCCCGAACAATACGGTTTCACAAAAGGTCGTAGTACTACTGATGCTGGGGCTAGACTTTTAAAACATATATTCGATGCATGGGAGGGATCACAGAATGCCATTGGTGTATTTTGTGATTTATCTAAAGCTTTTGACTGTGTTGAGCATGAAATATTACTATTAAAACTTAATTACTATGGGGTAAAAAACAAGTCGCTTAGCCTGATTAGGTCTTACTTAAGTGATAGAGTCCAAAAAGTTAGTATAAATGATATTAAATCATCAGGGTCTAAGGCTGTGATGGGTGTTCCACAGGGTTCAATTTTAGGTCCTTTTCTATTCTTAGTATATATAAATGATTTACCATATTATGTAAAAAAACATGCGGACATTGTGTTGTTTGCTGATGATACATCATTATTATTTAAGACGGACAGAAATAAACGTAATTTTGACGATGTGAACAATGCTTTGTCGCATATATCAAAGTGGTTTACAATTAATAATTTACTCCTAAATGCAAGCAAAACTAAATGTATAGAATTTACCCTACCAAATGTAAAGAATGTCGATAAGACACTTAAATTAAATAATGAAGCATTAAAAATGGAACAATCAACAGTATTTTTAGGAATTACCCTGGATAGTAAACTACAATGGGGCACGCATTTAGCAACTCTTGCGACGAAACTTAGTAGGGCTACTTATGCGGTTAGAAAAATAAGACAGCTTACTGACGTAGAAACTGCTAGGCTTGTTTACTTTGCATACTTTCATAGTGTTATGTCTTATGGCATATTACTGTGGGGTAAAGCAAGCGATATACAACAAATCTTTGTATTGTGCAGAAGAGGGCCATTAGAGCTATTCATAAACTACGGTATCGGGAATCGTGCCGTGATAAATTCAAAGAATTAGGTATACTTACAGTAGCCTCACAGTACATATATAGTAATATAGTTTTTGTAAGAAACAACATAAATGCATATAAAAAAACAGCGACTGTCATAATCGCTTAACAAGAAAGATGCATGATTTGGCGACGCTTTCATATCGGCTAGGTAAAGTGCAGCGTTCTTTTATGGGGCTTGGTGTACAGTTCTATAATAAAGTCCCTAAGGCAATCCGTGACCTGCCTTCAGAGTTGTTTAAGAAGCATGTAAAAGCACAACTCGTAGACAAGAGCTACTATAGTATACAGGAATATTTAGATGACAAAAAGGCATGGAAATTACCAGCTCTACAACCAACTCCGCTAGGTTAGTGCTTACCTGTATCAATTAAGTAATATTGTAATTTTTATTTTAAAAGATGCGGAGGAGTTTTTTTTCGCCGTTTTTTTCTCCTCAAGCACTTTTCCAAAACGGTGGTAGAATCAAAAAATTGACGTTCATAAGTGAATTTGTAAATTCCTAGATGAAATAAACAGTTTGACTTTGACTTTGACTTTGAACAAAATGTGTTTCAGCTCAAAGACAACTTAAATCAGTAGGTAAAAGCTTCCTAAATTTACCAGGATAATTTTGCTCTCAAAACTTTTGTTAAAATCTAAAACGTGTAATTTAAACATGTTAAAATAGAAAGCCTTAGGGAATATAAAGTTAAACGAAGAGTTTCACAGCGTGACTTGCCATCGTTAAAGTGAAAAATGTCCATGAAGGCTATCTTATAAATCATGTGAATTTTGCCCTCTAAGAGGGACGGCCTTACCTCTCGAAACGTGAAATAAATCTTGTAAACTGGAGTAGCTTACAAAGTATCAAATTAAAATATTGATTTATACTAAAACCAGGCTACGAAAAAATTACTCTGTGAAAAATAAGAAATGACTTAAAAATATTTAAAATTACTAAACCAGCCCTTGTTTCACTTCTGGATACATGCTTATATACTTACTGATCCACATTCGGAATTATTAGGCAAGATCGTTTGAACTGGCATAACTTTTTAACCGACTTCAAAAAAGAAGGAGCCTGTGAAACGAGGTCCCCAGAGCTAGATTAGATTCCCGGCGAGAGTATACGTGTGACAGACATGACGTGACAGATCGATGTGTTGCCGGCAAAAAAAAGATTAGACGCGTTTTGTTTGTACCTTTTTGTTTTTTTACCTTTACGCAGACAGCGATGACAATACTCATAAAAACACAATTCAGGTTTATTTTAGAAGTAGAAAATATAACACAAGATTTTAATAAAGCTAAGAAAACTGTCGCCTGAAGACAAACCTTAAAGCTAATATTTTAGTTCTTGAAAGCGGAATTTTATTCGACACGGGACTGTTTAGTGCATAAGTCAAAGAAAATTAAATTAAAAAAAGTTAAGAGATGTGTCCACTTTGCATGAGTAGTGTCAGCAAAATTTAGCGGCCTTGTAGAAGATTGTTTAGTCTCTTATACTCTAGTATACAAGAGTAAATCAATACTAAGCAAGCGTTTAGAATCTGCCTTAGGTTATAGAAACTTGGATGTTTAGTAATAATATTTTAAGCAATGATGAGATGGTGTTATTTATCAGTTTTTAAGTAAGCATAGGGTCAGTCATACTTCAGTCTGTCTGTCACAAGTTGTATATTTGTGTGTAGGTATGTAGGTGCGCGCGTGTGTGAAGTGTGTGTGTGAGAGAGTGTGTATGTGATTGTGTGCTTGTGTAATACATGTAATATTACAAATTGTGATATTATTAAATCAACATTACCTCTGTCTTCTACGGACACAAATAATAAAAGTCGAAAAAATCTAATTGTGACTTGGTTTTTGAAAAAACTTTTATATTATTTCTTTAATAAAACAAAAAAGCTTTTATTTGTTTGCAAATTTTAAAATTTTCACTTTAGTTATAGTTTGAACATCTATTGAAGAAATGATAGGAAGTGGGCATAGATGCACCGCACGTATAGATACATTCATACAAGTCCAGAAGGCTTTATTCTATCATATTACTAAACATCTATGAAACTTTTTTAAACTATCTACAAACACAAACCTTCTATCCGACATGGTGTTAGTGACGATTTAATTAAATGTAAACTCAATAGTTTTGTGAGAAGGGTGTAATTAACCTATAATACAATATGTCCCTGTCTATCCTCTTAAAACCTCTAGATGTTTAGTTTTGACTTTTATACCATACTACTTCTGGCCTCATGGTAAAGGAACTAAGTTACGTTTGGAAGTTCCACATAGAATGGACTGCTACATATTTATACGCTTCTTTATTCACATGTTGTGTTAATAGTTGTTCCATGAAAGCTTTGAATGATACGTTATATACAGGCGTATCCTGTAATTTGTATATTGGTTGTGTTTGTTCAAAATGCACGTACTTAATATAGCCCAAAATATGTTTTTTATTTCCACAAATATTTCAACGAAAATCGCGGACTAAAACTACTCCAAAACACAATAATACACTTGTCATCATGAGGTATGCACTGTTGGACTAACAAGTTTGGTTGTGGACTATGAGTGTGTTTTGTTATTATGATGAGTTGTTATTGTACTCGTACATGTTTAGATTACATAGAATATTAAATGAAATAAACATTACTCATTAATGTTATTTTTTATTGTTGTATGGCTTTTTGCGGCTAAGATGTGATTTAATTACATACTATACATATGAGCTAAAATCTTTAGACAAACGTTCGTCAAGATTAAGGTGAAGGCGTTAGAATTTAATAATATACAAAGTAATACGAATAAAAAAATATAATATATGCAAACATAATAATTTTAATAAAACGTAAATCAAATAATAATATCATAACATATTAAATCGTAAATAAATGAAATCATATTGCGTATAGTTGTATTTTTTAATTGAGAACATTCCAATTGAAGAGGTTTGAAGCGTACTTCACTGAGCCGTTCCAATGCAGGTTGATGTGAGTTATCAAAGTTCGTTACATGTAGGTGTTTGGCATAAATGTAGAACAACTGCTTTATAACGAAGGAAATTTCGACAGATGGCCTAACTAGTTCTTAAGCAGTTTCTTGTGTGAAAGACAAAAAGAATGAACAGAAGTATTCCTTAAGCTTTCTTGTATTTATGTTGGGCTCAATGATCGAAAGCGCCAACTGAGTACAAATATGGGCCACGAGGCGTTATAATTTCACTTAAAAATTAAAAATACGGTTTCACTACAATGCGTTATCGCAATAAAGAAATTTAAAATAATACAAAATCCAACATCATTATCTCAGTTAACGTTGTAAGTTATTGTTATTATTGTTTGCCTGAAACTTATTTCGATATAAATGTAGGTAGTTTTTATTTTATTTTAATATATGATTTTAATAACTACATGATTTTCTTTTCTTTTTATTATATCTTCCTTATCCTTGTACTTTGGTGTTATCTTTGCTTAACAGTCAAGGTTGGGTTGGCACAAAAGTCGATGAAAAAATTAATTTAATAATTTGTATAATTTTATCAAAATTTTATGTAATAAATTACACCGAAAACTCTCCTAGATATAAAAAGGCAGACGAAAAGTTACTACGAGTGTCTCATTAAGAAAAATGGTAGAATAAACAGACAAGCGTAGAAATTCCAAATATTGAACACGGAACTATGTATGTAAAAAAATCTTCAAAATATGTTCATATCCTTTTTGGGGCAAAAAATAAGTAAGCTGAAAACATCCGATGAAGTACAGCGTTTAATGACGTTCGTGTATCGATAACGATGTTATACTGCGCCGTTACCGTGCCTCGAGCGACGAATGATGGCAATAAAATCGTCGGTTATCTAATTATTTGAAATTGGTAAATACGCTCGCTTCTCTTCCAGAAACATGACATTATCTTAGTAGGTATTCACGGGGTGTAGTGGAGTGTTCCGATAGAAAAAAAAAATAACCTCCACAATCTCTTCTCTAGTGGCTCCAAGAAGCTGTAGTCACAGCGGCCACACCCCGGTAAACCACGCAAGTGGGCTAAACCTAGAGAAGGGGCTACATCTACGAACATCTGTAGAGTAGTTATCGGACGATCCCCGAATTAATACTAAAGACTGTATCTGTAGTACACACTGAGTTACTGGTACAGCAAGGTACGGCGAAACACCTTAAGGGCGCTCGTCAGGATCCATATTGTGACCTGCGGCCTTTCGCTGCATCCCAATCTCTACCGATCGTACCGGCCCACCGGTCCATTGGATTATAGAGAAAGGGACGAGGGAGTGGACTTGCACCCGCGCAACCGCCTGTCCACTATAAATATGTTCACGCGCAGATGACCCCAGCTATTCCTTTCCGGTTTCGAGATTTTAAAAGCCCTGCGGCGATAGGGTGTTGATGGTGGGGCTGAGGTAGCGATGTGCCAAGGTCTTAGTTAATACCCTGCACGTAGGCGGCCAGGGGAGAGTGGTCGTTCCCGGAACCGATTTGAGACAGGGTTCAAGGTTCGGCAGCACAACTGGTGACAAAGCAGCCCTATTCAGGATCGCTCTGCTTTCCTCTGCACAGAGGAGGGGTCTAGAAAAGGTGACCCAAACATAGTCTGTCTCATCATATATCCTGGTGTCAGCCGCGGGCGTCGGGACATCGGTCAAACGCGGTCGAAGTAAAAAGGAACAACTAAACAAGGTCTTGAAATTCAAACGACTTGGCATTGCTACATGGAATGTAAGGACTCTTCTAGATAATGACCGTAACTTATGCCCAGAAAGAAAAACAGCCCTCATAGCAAGAGAATTGGCTCGTTACAATATCGATATTGCAGCAATCAGTGAAACTCACCTAACTGACTGTGGCCAGCTGCGTGAAGATCTTGGAGGCTACACGTACTACTGGAGTGGACGTCCGGCCGGTGAAAGGGCAAGTAATGGCGTAGGATTTGCAATTCGTAACGGTTTAGACAGATATCTGAGTGAACTTCCTAAATGTGTGAACGACCGGCTCATGACACTACGTTTTAAAATCACTAACAACAAACATGTCCATCTCATAAGTGCTTATGCCCCTACTTTACCCCAACCGGAAGAGGAAAAAGAGGTTTTCTATCAACAGCTTCGCCAAATCCTTGAAACCATTCCAAAACACGACAAGATAATTTTGTTAGGAGACTTCAATGCTCGAGTCGGTACTGACCACGATCTTTGGAATGGAGCTATTGGGAGACATGGCATAGGAAAATGCAATGATAATGGGCTCAGACTCCTATCCTTGTGTGCACAATTTGATCTGAGTATTACTAACACCTTCTTCCGCCTGCGTAATAAACACAAAACCTCGTGGATGCACCCTCGATCGAAGCATTGGCATCTGCTGGACTATGTCATTGTACGCCGAAAAGACCTGCGCGACGTCCTCATAACGAGAGCGATGCGTGGGGCGCTGGGCTGGACTGATCACCGTCTCATCAGATCAAAATTGAACCTCTCACTTAAAGCGCCACGGCGAGCACCCCATAATGTTCCACAAAAACTAGCCTTTTCAAGGCTCATTACCTCTCCGGATTTGGGAAAGTCTTTGGATACTAAATTTGCAGATAGTATTCCACAGGCGAAGGCTTCCTCCATAAACGAAACATGGCGCTCTTTTGCGGAACACCTTCATAACTGTGCGCTTGATACTGTTGGCAAAAAGCAAAAGAAAAACCAAGATTGGTTTGACGCTTCTGACCCTGAAATCTGCCAGCTCGTACAGAAACACAGAAAAGAATTAACTACAATGTCTACAGATACACAAAGTAGAAGAGAGACGCAACAGGCTTTAAGATCAAAGGTACGCGAATTAAAAGATAAGTGGTGGAAAGAGAAAGCCGCTGAATTACAGCATTACGCTGATACAAATCAGGCTGGCAAGCTCTTTGAAGGTATAAAAGCGACTTTTGGACCAAAGGTCAGAAAATCTGCACCAATATATCTAAAAGATAGGCAATCGCGAGTAATTGACAAAAGCGCAGTATTAACCCGCTGGGCGGAGCATTTTAATGAGGTATTGAATCCAAAAGCCATCAACATTGACATGCCTTATATAAATTCACTTGAAGAGCTACCAATTTCTGAACACCTAGATGACCCACCGTCTTTTGAAGAGTTCGCAAAGGCAGTTAAGCGACTGAAAAATCTGAAGACACCGGGCATGGACCAACTACCTGCTGAAGTTTATAAGTACAGCGGCAAGAACATACTACAAGCGCTATATCATCTAGTCAGGAGGATATGGGTCAATGAAGAAGTTCCACAAGATTGGAAAGATGCGGTTATCTGTAAGCTGTACAAAGGGAAAGGAGATGTCTCCGATTGCAGCTCTTACCGAGGTATATCGCTCCTCTGCAGCGCTGGCAAGATCTTCGCGCACATTATTAACACCCGCCTTAGTGAATTAGCAGAAAAGTATCTACCTGAAACTCAGTGTGGTTTCCGGCCTAACAGAGGTACTATTGATGCAATTGCAGTTGTAAGGCAACTCCAGGAGAAAAGCCTTGAACACCAACGACCTCTATTCATGTGCTTTGTCGACCTGGAAAAAGCCTTTGATAGAGTACCACGACAAGCCCTCTGGCTAGTTCTTCGGAAAATAGGGTACCCTAACAAGTTCATTAACCTCGTAAGTCAATTTCATATTGGTATGAAAGCCAAAGTGCAACACGAAAATGAACTTTCGGAGGAGATTCTAGTCACGAGTGGTGTAAAGCAAGGCTGTGTGATGGCCCCTACCCTTTTTGCCATATACTTCTCCGTTGTCATGAGAGACGCGCTCCAGTGCTGTAGTAACCAAATAAGGCTCAATGTGCGAACTGATAAAGGAGTCTTTGACATTTCTAGGTTTCGTGCAAAATCCAAAGTGAAACAACTGCCTATTTTAGAAATACTCTATGCTGACGATGTATGTCTTATGGCCGACGAAATAACACACCTTCAAAACTATCTTGACGCGTTACACTTATCCTGTCAGCGATTTGGACTAGTCATTAGTGCTTCAAAAACCCAAATTCTTAAACAACCTCCACGGGGCTGCAAAGCTACCAGGATGGCGTTAAACTTAGATGAGAAACCTTTGAAGGAGGTCTCACACTTCAGGTATTTGGGAAGCACCATTAGATCAGATAACACCCTTGCCTCTGAGCTACCTTTACGCATTGCAAACGCTGCTGCCAACTTTGGGCGGCTTACTGACCGTGTCTGGAAGTCCCACGATCTAAAGATGGAAACAAAATTGAATGTGTACAAAGCGATAATCTTACCTACTCTCCTATATGGGGCAGAAACATGGTGCCTGTACAAACCAGATATTAAGAAACTTGACACATACCATCTTCGATGTCTAAGATCCATCTTGAAGATTAAGTGGCAGGACCGCGTACCTAATACGGAGGTTTTACGTCGCACTGGAATGTTTGGCATGGAAGCCATGCTTATGCAGCGCCAATTACGATGGTGTGGACATGTCCTGCGCATGGATGACGATCGTTTACCTAAAGCCGTCTTCTACTCCGAGATGGCTAAAGGTAACCGTAAACAGGGTGGTCCGCATCTGCGCTACAAGGATGTGCTCAAAAGGCACCTTACAGCCTGCGATATCGAGCCGTCACGTTGGGAGGAGCTTGCCTCAGAAAGGTCTTCATGGCGTTCTACCATCTACAAAAAGGTCAAGTCTTATGAAGAGTGTAGACTTAACACACTTGACTGTAAACGCCAAATACGTAAAGAAAGACCTAAGCCCTCCTATACATATACATATAATTCTGAGGGTCAACTCTATTGCTCTACATGTGATCGGGTATTTAAGTCAAAGTTTGGTTTTGCGAGTCACGTAAGAGCCCATGCTAAAAGGTAATAATTTAATGACTAAGTAAGTATGTGTTTGACATTTATTTTATTTTATCTTTTGACATGTAATTAATAAATGTGACATTTTTTAAATATAATTTTATTTTATTTAATTGACATTACTAAACAATTCAATATTATTACAAAATCATTATTTATATACATTATTATAAAAAATTGTTGGGGTCGCCGTCATCGAAATCGATGAGGAGGACTATATATAGGTATTCACGCTTGAAAAATTTTCTTGGTAAATTGAATAAAAAAATATTTGTACGATCTAGACACGCGGGAGCGTGTCAAGGCCAAGTTCTATTACATATTTACGATTTTTGTTTGTTTGTCATTGTGACTGTTTTTTTGTGCGTCTGTTTATGCTAATCTCAGTAACAACTTAACGGATTGCTATGAAACTGACTCATGTAGTAAGCTTGGGATAAATATGATAAGTTTGATTTCTTTCGTCCAATAGACAAGTAAAAAATTATGATCATAGAAATCTGAATGAACTTTTTTGGATTATCTGTACTAAGACTTTACCCAATGATTTAAATATCTAGATTGAGCGTCGCCCTACAATGAAAACAAAAAAAACAAGGCAACATTATCAAGCATGTGTGCGTGTAGGCGATGTTTTTCGCGTTCATTTATTGTCTATGTGTGCGTAATCTGTGCGTAATGATATAAAATTGGCTGTCAACTGTTGGCGGCAAATTTTTGACACGTTTTCGGGGATTCGATGTTCCATCTAGATATTTAATACATCTTTGGACTTTACCCTAATAGTGACCCGCAACCGAGTATGCTTCTCTCCTCATAACTCTAGGGGCCTAAAACATACTCCACCAAGCTGCCCCAGCCGATTTGACATAATTATCCTAAAGCATAAAAAGAATCAGTTTATTTCTATTTTTATAAGAATAACATTAGAGTTTTTCGTTGAAAGGGCCTGAATCTATCTACACTTTAATTTGACCCTTCCCAGATTTATTTTTAGTACAAAGGACTATATAAAATTTCTAGTGCTTAGGCTAAAGTTTCAAAGCACTTACATTACTTTGACTGGTTAATTAAATGAAATAGCTATTACCTTGAATTAAGGTCGGTTAACAATTTTTAATCTGCTATACAATTAAACAAGCGTTATACTTTTTATTAAATATTTTCTCATTAATTTCTGCTGTCGTTCCCCTGAATGTATCATTAAAAGTTGTCAACAGCGACGCAGCGACGTTCATTAAAGATATAATTATTTTCTGAAAATCCTTTCGGTTCGCGCCGAGACTAGGGGAATGATGAAGTATGTTTTCGAGTGTATGATAGGTTCTCGTTATATTATCTTAATTTATATGTTCGAACTCATTATAAAAGCTAAAGTATGTTTTCTTGGCGAGGCGTCTCTCCGAGTGAAGCTGTGAAGGCCACTAGGGCTAACACCAACTAGGCTTGGCTTGGCTACAATCCTTTAATGGCGCACTACTGAGCACGGGTCTCTCCTCATTATTGAGGAGGTCTAGAGCATACTGCACCATGCTGTTTTAATGCGGATTGGCGGAGGCAATCTACTATCCATTCGATAAAAAGTATGTTTGTTTGTCACTTCAAAAAGGAACAACGAATCGATGTGATATTTAGTATGGAGATAGTCGAATGACTGGAGAGTGCTGTTGCTGGTCTTTAGTTGAAAAACTGAACAATGGCTATTTTTAACCGATTTCTAAAATATAGAAGATTCTCAATTCAATTGTAAGTTTTATTGGTACAGTACGTTCACAGTTATTTTACCTCTGGCTGTAATGTTGGCTAATCTGAGCGTTATGTTGCCATATTTAGCTTACATGACTCCCTTATAAGAAATAAAATGTATCAGCATAGTTAAGAATAGGCATAGTTATTATTAACCTATTGTTGATAATAACTATGCCAATTTTTCATACACGATTGCATTGTAATGTTTGTAATAAAATCTTTTGCTATCGGGACGGCTGAACGCATTTAAATTTTATTTATCTCTTTAAGAAATCAGTTCAGTTGTACCAACATTTGTTTATCAAAATTTAATTTTTGTTCTATTTCATATACAGAAGTAAATCTTCGATCAAAATTACATGAGTGTGATATATTAATTATTAAATATAAATTATAAACAGCACTTTGAATTTTAATTAAAATATTTATTTTGAATAAGAATGATCCATGTGGATTGCCAATGATGAATAATCACAATCAGATGAATCTTCGTAACTGCTGTCAGATTCTGTATCAGAGTCATTATTTAATTCTATAATGAACCTGTCCATTTCAGCGTCCATACACCCATCTCTTTCACAAAGCTTGTCTTCAATGTGGCGCACATGTTCGCATTGTTTTTGCCAGTCTTCTGCAGTGATAGTTTTAAAAGCTTCTTCAGTTAAATTAACTATGTTGTTTGATTCTTGTCCTACGTTTTTACTTGCTACTCGCCTTTTGACAAGACTCCACATAAATTCAATTGCGTTTAGCTCGCAGTGATACGGAGGCAATCTAACCACTATGTGGCCATGAGCTTGAAGCATTTGATCGGCTTCATATATTGGAGCTTCTTTATGTTCTTTTATAATTTCATATAGTTGAGCTTTTACCATGGTAGGCAGATAAGATAAACCCTTATTTATGATCCAGTTTTGCATTTCTGCTTTGGTAGAGCTTAATGTTGGTGCCTTGTTTAACTTAACCGTATGATAAGGGGCATTATCCATTACTATTAAACTATTAGCCGGCAAGTTAGGGATTAGTTTTTCCTGAAGCCACTTCATGAAATTTGCTTTGTTCATGTCATCATGGTAGTCACCTGATTTCGACTGGGATTTAAATATTAATAGAGCATTTGGTATAAACCCCATTTCACCACCCGCATGAACAATTATCCATCGCGCACCAGCAGAATCGTTTTTTAGGACACCTTCTTCATTTTCTATTTGCCAGCATTTATTCACTGTGTAAGACGCGTGAATGTAAGTCTCGTCCAGGAATACAACAGGCCTACCTTCATCGCGATTTTGTTTCAAAATAGTTAGGTATCTGTATCTCCAAGCTACAATATCAGGCCTTTCCATAAGTAACTTCCTTTTTGACGCACATTTTTTAAATCGAAATCCAATTTGTCGGATAATTTTCCACAACGTAGTACGACCTCCAAGAAAATTTATGTCAATTTTTAACTCTGCTAAGAGTTTCCCCAAAGTCGGTACCTCCTTTCTGACGGTATACATTTCATGTATTTTATTTCGAACTGCACACAGATCAAAATCATCTAGTTTAATTTTCTTTTCTTGCATGCGTTTTTTTCTTGGCGTGGAAATTTGAGATGAGGATTCGCCTTCTTTGGTAATGGTGCTGACGGTTTTTTCAGATATACCTGAAAGAAGAAAAAGCCTTATTTGATAGTTCTAGGTATTACTTAGCTTATTTCCTAATAATGTTCCTATTTACGTTTAAGGTAAAATCATGCGCTTCTAAAGGAAAAGTGTAGTACAGCTCTGCTCCTTGTTTATTTTATTTATTATAATTAAATTCAAAACACAAATAGAAAGGACATGAACATTAATTAAATAGGTACATATCGATGGGTCCTATGTATATGGGCCAAACTAGCAATTTGGCGATTTTGGCTTTTTTGTGGGTAACGCATCTTATCGATATAATGAATCATGTGAGCTATTAAAAAAAAAAGATTTCAGCATAGAAACACGATTTTTTATTACGGTATAACGGCATATGTAACATGAATTTAAACGTATAAGGTCCTAAGCGTAGTTAGAGATTTATACGCGGGGAGTTTCCCGCGCGTTTCTTTATAGTTTGGAACAATCAGCCAGTTTGACACTTGTACGTTGAACGGAGCATCGGCCGCACTGTGATGAATAAAGATGAATATGAAATGTTATTGTTGTGTTTTTGGGTTACAATTTAGTTTAATAAGTAAAAATGACATCTAATTATCACGCTAAGATGTCTAGATGTCGGAATTTTGTGAATTTGGCTTTGGGAAATGAAAACAACAATTAAAACGAAGATTTTATATTATATTCTAATTAATGAATTATCAATTACTTCAATCGTTTATTGATTTTATAGATAAAAAATTAAAAAAATATATACATTATGCTAATTAGCGTAGGTAATACGCGTATAATGGCCAACATGGTATATCGGCCCTTTTAGGGTGTTTTCAAAAAAAAATAATTTTAACAAAAACTAACGTAGAAGGGCCAATGTGACATTTAAAAAAACCAGATAAATGTATATATAAAATACTACAGTGTAAATGAGGGAAATAGTTTTCTTAGCAAATAAGCAAAGATTCGGGAACTTCGGTTTTATCAATTTAAAGTTATAGTAAATTGAAACTTTGGAAGCCCCTCCTGTAAAGTTTTAATTTTACATTTTGGCCCATATACATAGGACCCATCGATATATAATTAAAGTCAACTGAATACAAAAAGTCGACATGATATTATATAAAAATAATACATAACAAAACATCACAACATAATTGTTGTCCTCATACTTACAACGTAATTGATGGTGGTTACAGTTTCAAATAAAATAAAATTAAAACTGGGTAAAATGTTAAAGACTGGTAATCCTATTTTACATACCTGTCATGGCGGCCACTCGTTTACGAACATTTCCAAATGGAATTAAAGGAGCATTATTGTCTTTTTCTCTTTCACAAAAATCACGCACTGATAATACAATCTTTCTACCGCTACTTTGAATCCTTTTCGGCATGATAACAGATGAAATATCACAAATATTACAGAAAAACGCTAGGAGCTTTCTAGGACGACTCGACAGTAAAGGCAACCTAAAGAAAACATTTCAAAACACGTCATGACATCTGTCAGAGGTAAAATAACTGTGAATGCACTGTATGGATGTAACGTGGTTACATTTTACTGGGCACAGATTACAGGGTGAGCTTGTGCTTGTCATTTGTTCCCGTTTAAAGAGTGACATCTGATGAGTAAATGTTGAGAAATACGTAATCCATATTTAATTGATTTCGACTTCGTTTATGATGTTCTGGTTTAACAGTAGTAATATAGTTGAAGTTATTTTTTACGTTATTGCAAGTAATACAAAGATATGAAATTATACCTACCTATTTATGGTAAGTATTAAGGAAAATATTCCGGGACTCAGATGTGTGTGTTTGGGACTCAGATGTGGGCGTTTTGATGCTTAATTAGGCAGCTTTGTATAGGATGGGATCTTCAAAAAGTTTCATAATTAGTCATATTATTATGTATTTGTTTGTTTACTTCTACAGGCGTTTACTTGCCAACAACATTGTTTCCATAGAAGAAAAATAAATAGCCATTAGCAATGCGACATTGAACAACGAAACGCTTTATTTTTGTTAGACATTTAAATTAGCATCCAAATTCTGTTGTTGTTAAAAAAGTTCAAACTATCAAACGAAAGCTTCAACTTTATAATATTAAGTAAAGTCTACATAATATTAAATAAGACCTACGTATCGATCTATTATAAGCTCTTTGTGCTGACGTTAGAACACAGAACATATAAATTACTTACCACAGTTTCAGCTTTGGAATGAAATGGCGTGAAAATTACAATGTGATTCAGTCAGTTGTATAGCAACAGATGTATACGTCTGTTCGTTTTATTATCCAGCTCTCCGAGTTTTAGGGTACCGTTGATGTCCAGGGATTTGGATTGGAACACGGCAAATTCTCATTTTGAGGCTGTGGTTCACCGCGGTAAATATAGACTAACTTGAACGACCTAGGAGAATTCACTGGAATTCCCAACTGTGTAAATTTTTGTTTTACTTTAGAGTTTAAAGGGTTGCCTAGAGTAGACGATCCATACTTATGGTTATGACATCAAACTCGAGAAGTCTGATGTCATAACGGGTCCTAGCTTCGATAATAACGAAGTGGGTATAATATATTGTTATGTATTTAATTAGCGTAATTGGTGTGTACACCATTTTAAATAATAATTATATAAATAAATAATTAGTGTGTGTTTTGTTTTGTCGATGGCACTCACTAGATACGATTTATTGTAGCGTATGAGTGAGTATCGTTAGCGTATAAGGTTATGATTCTATACAAGGTAATTGTTAAAGATAAGGCACGAGTTGAAACATAGAGCAGTAAAATTAAATGCGAATAAATGAGATAATATGATAGATATTTAAATAAGATATTTAATTTTATCTTTAAATTGTATGTATTACTTTGTCCATTCTCTCTGGGCCGGCAAAGCATCACATTGCTTTTAGTGTTGCTCTCAGATATCCGTTGTTGACCGTGGTAACTGAACATTACATCGCTCGTTTTTACTTCTCTTTCAATGATTATAACCTTACCATGTTAAAATAAGACAGCAGAAACAAATTACATAGCAATTTAAATTAATATTCCAATTTCAATGTCTTATTCCAATACCGAAGTTAGAGTTTGAACTAAGTTAGAACCAATAAACTCAGTAAGAGGGTCTGAGAACCAGGAAAGTAATTAAATCGTATATCGCGAATTCAATTGATTAAGATGTTAGATTTTCGGTTACAAGGTAAATTGAACTAGAAACTGAAAGGCTTTACGAACATTAGAGATTAATACCAGAATTTTAATTGGATTCTGTCACACGCCGATAACACCGAGATTAAATTAACAAACCATAAGGTTACCTGCTGGCTGGATATTTGGCCAGTAACCTATTTAGGGAATTTAAGTTAAGGCTTGACAGCAATTCCACCTTTTTATGGAATTAAGGCAGCAAACGAGCATGCAGCACCACTCATTCGCGACCACGAATCAATTAGTTGCTTTAAGGTTGTCTGGAAGAGATCGCTGTTTAGCGATAAGACCGCCTTTTGTGAAATTTCTTTCCAGTATATGTATGTTTTAATGTCCTGTTTGTGCACAATAAAGAAAATTTGTATTGTATTATTGTATTGCTTTATTTCAATCGGATCATAAAATAAAAAAAGTTATGTCAGTTCGAAGAATCACGAGTAAGAAATCCGAATGTGGATGTCCACTAATGGATTAATTTCGGGTGAGTTAGTAGTTAACTTAGGAGTAAGTTTACGAGTCCAGACTTAATTATCTAGAATCTTTGGGTAAACATCAAACCAATCCATTAATACTGATGGTAACGTCTCTGAGACACCGATTAATTCTACATAGCACGCTGTTAATACAAGAACGTCGTCCACCAGCCTTGAAGCACGCAACAAAGTTGGGAAAGTAAGAAAAAATGTTGGGTGGTAACAATTGAAACAACGGCATTGGATCTATTAATTTTTGCATGCATTTCATCTGTGAGATTCCTACATCAGTACATAAAGGATAATTTTGTGTTTGTAAACATGTAGATTATATAAAAGACGATGCCTTACTTAACTTATTGTCAAACAAAAAGATCCAAGAGTTTTCCGAGCAGTTTTGTTTCACTTAATTAAGCGTTTAATATTCCTTAGCGTACGAAACTTTCATCTCTATTCTTCAGTGCCTTGACACTCGGGAGTTCGTGTTATAAAGATAAATCGAAACGAGTGCGCTCCTTGAACCACTTACATAGTGGAAAAAACATCAAATCACTTTTTATTAAGTCGGCGGACATTTTCCGTTACGACTTCATTTCCCTTTTGCTCGCGCTTAATAATTTGCAACGCGGACACGGGAAGGTTAGAAAAGAAGGCTCTGAGCTGGTTTTGCGTTTATTTTTCTATAACTGTCTTGCTTTGTTGACGTTACCATTTCTGTTCAGTCGTTCATTAGAGTTTTTCTCGCTCATAAAATACTTTATAGACGATTGCTTGATGTAACGGACGATTATGTGCTTAATAGAATTTGTGCGTTAATTCGTTTATTTTTATGGCGTGCTAGACATCAAACGCGTGAATTGATTAATTTTATTTTAAGGTCATGACAGTAAAATGAAAATAATTTTAGGCTTGATAGTACCATTTTGCTCTAATCAGCACTCGAACAACTTGTAATTTTGGCTGATACTTATTTATTGCGATATATGTAGGTACGTACGAAATGCGGATAAACAATATAAGAACACTAGTTATCTTAAAGCGCAAACGAAACTAACCTATATTGGCGAGAGCCGCAGGGGTATACCCTGTCCTGCTCTTGCGTTACGCCACGTTACGCGCTCTCTCGCGCCATTACAGCCTAGTGGCAAAACAGGCACGTAACCAACGGGGTTGCCAGCTATAGTATTTTAATTAGTACCACACGGTATACCAGTATTTAGTTCATTTCGTCTTCTGTGTTGGTCACTGATCGGTGATATTGTCGATTTCCTTTCGTATTATAAAGCTATTGTGGACGTCCATTGGCAACGGAGACCATAAATCATCAAATGTCTGGCCTGCCCGTATGTCGGCTATTTCCGCATAAGTTTACCATAGCAAAAAATGTTGTTAAGAATTTTCACGTATTTGAACCGCCAACATGTCGCGAAATACATCGCTAATCTTATCGTGGAATAAATTCATGACAGTAAAAAGGATCGTGCTATATAATGGCAGGTTCTAACCGCATCAGCTGGCGATTTATTTCATGACGCTGGAGAAATGACTTCGCCGCAAAAATGTGAGGTATTATCACAACCATCAATTCACGGGACATTGTAGTATTCTCTACATTTATTCAGGTGCCTGTGGCCTAGTTTGTGTAGCAAGGGGACATGGGTTCGATTCTCGGCCGGGGCAGATGTTTTTGTAACAGATAAATGTTTTTGTAGTTCGTGAGTGTTAGCAATTTGTTATGTGTGTTGTAAAAAACGCATAAATATTATCTCCTACTTACAAACGTTGGCCAGTAACAGTTTCATGATAGGTACAAAATAATGTAAAATTGTTATATTTACGATGAGCATATGGAAATTAAGTACATATACGTATCTTAAGAAGTGTTCTATTTGTGCCCACAACTCCTCCGTGTCACATAGTGGAAAGTTTTCATTTAATTTTGTAGTTTAACATGCAGGAGAAGACAGGCTTTGAAGGGACGAAAGTAGATTGTTTCAGTACAAATAAATCTGCAAGGAATACGCGTAACAAAAATAGTGAAGTGCTACGCTAAACTTTCAGCGTTGTGAAGCAGCGACAGTCACTTTATTAAAAGTGCAACGGTAACAATTAGCAGTAGTCTACCACATTTGAATTCATGTGTCCGTACTTGAAACATCAGAGGAAAATTATGTGGTTGTATGACAAAACGACAATATTATATTGTATTGGAATTTTCCAGTTATTTAAGTTAAAATAAATTACAAACCAGTGTCAAGTAGTTACTAATGCCAATCAATTTTAATGTTCAATTATTTTCTAAACAAGCGAAAGTGGGGTAGGTTGACAAATACTTATTGATCGAATAGTGACGAGAATGAACCGTCCTTTGTGACCGAAAAATTGTCGATTCGGAGCTCTATTTTAATAAGTAGTTTCTTTCTTTTATAGGGTTCTTGATATTGTAGGTAGTTTTTGAAATCTGTGTCAATTAAATAATTTGGAGAGTAAAAGGGTTTATTTGTAAAAGGGTTTATGTCTTTTCTAGGCTGGGTGATACCCTCAAAGTGTCTTCATACTGTGGAATACACGAAAAATCTAGTGTCCAAAGGCCTCAAAATAAAAATTTATGTTCTAGGTTCTCGTTGGTCAACCAAACCGTGTAGCTACCTTTGTTTCAAGATGCCACGGTTTCAATATAAGTATGCTAGCTACAATGAGTTGCAATATAATATGAGATTTTAAAATGCGACATCCAAGTAATCCTTTACGAGACATCATATTTCATGACTCCCATTTAAATTTTATACTCCATACAATACCAGAATTACGTATTCACGGCACGACAGCAACATTTCACTATATTTCATTCTTGCACTAAATAGAGTGTCGTACGATTACTTAAACACTCTTACTCTGAGTGCTCTTTGAGGGACCTGTAGAAGTATTTTATAGTTATGAACTAAAGCAAGATTTTTATTTTAGACCAGGAATTTAATTAAAAATGCTAACGGCATTTCCATGCTTAAAAGCACGAAACATGAAAAAGGAATGCGATGTTTATTTTAAAATTGTAGAGGGGTTCAGTTAAGGTCATTGTTTTTTAAATAATCAATATTCATAAAGCTATTCCGTTACTGCATGACTGACAGACAACGCATAGCCGAAATGACTGAACGCAATGAGCTGAAATTGGGTATACACGTTCCTTAGGGAGCGTTATGAGAGGATTTTTGTAAATTCCTTTCCTAAAGGGATAAAAAGGGGTTAAACTGAAAAAAAACTACGCGGGCGAAGTTGTGGGGGAAAGCTTGTTCTAATAAAAGGTATTTCCATGCAAGTATGGGTGAGTTCAATTCATTTCTTCAATACATGGTCTGCCAAACAGCAACGGTTATTTCTATAAGTCCCTCGAGGTCGCTGAACTGAACCATCAGAATACACTTATGCATCATGGTCGGGATTTTCTTCTACCTATGTAGGTATCTAATGTTTTTACTTGTTCATATGCCGGTATCAGAGAGAACAGTATTAATTTCTATCAGGAAAACATACTACCAACCAATTACGTATTTTCAAGCAATGATATTGTATGTTAAAAGAGGTAGAGATGTCGTGAGTGCGCGAATCGCGGCACAGTCAAATAAGTTTGGCTTACTTTTCATGTAGCAATCTCTTTCCGTCTCATACATTCCGTAATTATCTTTCGTATAACAGAGACATCGGAGCAAATCCAAAAGTGCATTTTTTGTTGTATAAACTCAACCCATCTAATAATTTGCAGACGAGAAACTTGTTTGCTGGCTACTTACGTAAAAACCATTCGGAGTCCTTAACTTAATTGTATTGTTATTTTCCATTTGTTGTTTTTCAATAACTTTCGAAATTCCATTGCTCTTTTAATTGGCTTTAAAAAGTTTTATCGTTTTTGGCTGGAGATAGAATTTCGTAATGGGAAAAGTTAAACGAAATGTTGTTGGGCAGACGACGTTTAGTTAAAATTTGTCTAACACTGTATTTCAAACTTTTCAAGATGATTTTCAATAACTGATCTTTTTTTATCGACCTTAAAGAAAGGAGGATGGAGTTCTTAGTTGTCAGTTCAGGACAAAGTTCAAATTATAACTAAATTTGTATTTATCAAGTGAATATCCTATTAAGCGATATACTGTGTAGACTATCATATTTACTAACAGCTACTTCGTTTAGTAACTGCATATAAAAAGTATCTCCCACTTTACATACCCTGAAAGCACGGAAACGCTCGAGAAATTTTTGCTTTTAGCCTCTTCGAAGGTCCCAGCCGGAAAAATTTAAGTCTCTTGGCAACTGACACAAGCAAGAGAATTAGCTAGCCAGGCTTTAGCCCTACCAAGAAACTCTACATCATACTATACCACTATGTTTAGTGATGGAAGATGTCCTTATCATCATCATCATTATCATCGCAACCCATAACTAGGTAAGGGTCTGTCCTTAGACTGAGAAGGTTAAGGGCACTCACCTCGCTGACCAAGTGCGGATTGGCGGACTTCACATACATTTGAGTTTTGCGAACTCTTCGGCATGCAGGTTTCCTCACGATGTCTTTTTCATGGCTATAGCGAGTGACATTAAATAGATAAAACTCACATTACTCGGAAAAATCAGAAGTGCGTACCCTGGGAATCGAACTCGAATCAATACTCGGAATTGGGGGGCGGAATTTTTAAACACTGGGCTATTACCGCTACTAGATAGCTAAGATATTCTTAAAATCTCAATATACTATTACGAGTATATGACAAACAATCCCGTGACGTGTGTTATTCAGTAGAAATAATTTGTTGCTACTACTCCATAAATATCAATAATGCTTTCAACTTCCAGACTCTGGCTTTTAATTTGTGACTGTCTAGCTTACCCGTTTTTAATTAAAAACTTTGTGTTGTTTACAAAATGTTTTGGTCCAGTTTCAGTCAAAACAAAATATTTTACGTCGAACAATTAATAGAAAACTTGTTTGTTTAGTTTTCGCTATATTGATTAGCGTTGATTTTAATCGAAGAAGTTGAAATTAGTACTGTCGTTTTGCTTGAATTTTGAATTTTAAGTTTAACTTTTTACACCAATTTATGACCAAGATTATGATTGTGGACAGGGCCAATAAGAACTTGCCCGAAATCACCCAAATTGCGAATTACCAAGTGTTGCAATCATATATCTATTTAGGGGCACTTATCTCAAACAGTGGCGGATGCATGGGTGAGATAAAGCGACACATGGCAATTACGAGATCTGCTATGGACATGATGAAGAGAGTATGGGGAAACCGTAATATTACAAAATCCACCAAAACCCGCCTAGTTAAAGCGCTAATATTCCCATATTTGTTTATGCGACAGAAATGTGGACACTGCGAAAGAGTGAGAGGCGGAACATAGACGCTCTAGAAATGTAGTGCTGGAGAAGAATGTTGCGAGTACCCTGGACTTCTTTTCGCACAAACACATCTATCCTCAAGGAGATAGGTGTAAAACAGCGTCTGTCCTCCACAATAAGAGCTCGCATTCTATCGTTCTTTGGACACGTTTCACGGCGTGGACATGGTTCCATTGAAAAACTTGTAGTCCAAGGTAAAATTGAAGGCACAAGACCTCGTGGCAGATCACCGATGCGCTGGACGGACCAGATCAAAGCCTGTAGACGCCCCCGTTCACGAATGCACCCGTAGCGCAGCGATTCGGGAAGAATGACGGCGAATTGTTAGGCGTGCCACAAATACTGAATGACCACGACCACTCTGCCAAGAGTACAACGACTTAGAAGAAGAATAATATTTCATTTATATTAACGTACATATTTGAATTTGAATTTTGGGTTGTATCCATCTCTTGATCCAGGGCAGAGGCAAATTGTACTTTAGACAATAAATCTATATCTGTCACAATACTCACAATTGCTAAATGAGAATCGAACGCACGAGTATTCTCGGTAGGTGTTTTATATCTAAGTGTTCCATTTGTATTCATTGAATCACTCACGCGTTTACCACTTCATATCGCAGAAAGCTTTAATACAATGCCGTTGCCCGTTTTACCTTGCCCCGCCCTTGATCACATCGTGAGTACTGAACTGAAGGTCAATCGATGTTGTGCTTAATGGCCTAGTTAAAAGTTTCATCGCATCGCGGTATTGCCTCAATAAAAACTTAAAGATACCTACATAACCGCCTCTGTCTTTTTGGAACAAAGTTTCTCATCGCATGGTATGAGTGGAGGCTTGAAACTAAAAAGTGTAAGATTTTTGGGTGACGGAAATGGGAATCATGGGCTCAGACTAGCCGTAGATGAGCCTTTATTGGTCAATCAGTTGTATTATGCAGCCAATATGGTGCCAGCTATAAGACAGCTGTCAGGTGAGAAATGTCAAATGTTCAGATCTGTTAGGTTTTGTTTATATAAAGATCTATAGTTAAGTATAGCACCTATACAAGAATTTTTGAAAAAGCTAAACTGCTGGGGCGAAAAATTGCCAGTAGTTCAACAGTTGTATTAATTATTTGAACTAGTGGGAATGAGCAATTTCACGACGATCTTATATAAGTGAATAGTTCATAGTACATAATACCCACAAATAACATAAGATATGCGTACCTACAACAATTTCTTACAGTTTCATTATTGGAAGATATTTCATAAATAACGCTTCTGTCTACGATTCGCAGAAGATAAGACTGTTATAATTTGACATCGAAGCGTAACTGAGCGTCTCGAATCTTCATGAATATATTAGGGAAAAATAACAACCTCGCATTTTTTAACATAGGAATGAATGTATTTATATGTTAATTTGTATGTTAATTTATGTAAACTGCTGATATTCCAATGCTTCGGTTACAAGTAATGCGAACAATAAAAGGAGAGTTTTATTTTTGTTACCATTATCGGTGACAGGGTATGTTTATCGTTGACTTTATACTGATGACTTCGAATTTTCTTTTTGAAGGTTATTGTACTCTGTAGCGTTCAACGTCAATTAATTTGCATGTCTTTCTATAGTTGAGTCATCGAGCATATGGATTTGCTACTCTCCGCCAAAACAAAACTTATTAGGTACCTGTGTTCACAGTTCTATTTAGCTTTTCAGCAAAATTTACTAAGGACATTTTTAGATAACGCCGTCAATCTTAAATGTACCTTAATCGTATTGGCGGAACGCTGGCATTTGTGTGCAATACAATTATAACGAATTCCAGATCAAATTCAGACGAAGTATAGATGCCACTTAACTTAGCAGCAATCAAGCATGCAGCACAACCCTTCCGCTGCTGCCCATGACAACTGTGCCCGACCTGGAACAAGATTCTATGTATTTAGAGACTAGGATGGTTAATTTAGTTAGCCGAGGGTGTTTTAAAAATGGTTAGTACATACAAAATAATGGAAAATAAAAAAGTACCATATGAAATATTTAATACATCCAATAAAAATAATTACTTTGTCAATTTATTTGTGCAAACCAATTCTCGCTGATCTCGGTAGCGAAATCTCGGGAATGATTCATTTGTACTTATGCAATTTTGTCCGACGCATTGTAGTGAATTTAGAGTCGTTTTAATTTTTTTTATATCAAACTCAAACAAAAAATGCATGTTTATTAAAATTGCGGGACTTCTCTCAGGAGCCCAAGTTTCCTCACATTAATCAATTTAATTTTAACACGCACATTTTTTTTAATCAGAGATGTTTGTATTATTCGAACCCTGGCTCCCAACTCGGAGTCCAACCTTCACTCCACTCGACCATCGCTAATATCGTTACAGAAGTTGGTTACTAGTTCAATAACCATTTCCATATCAATAAAAAACCGCAATAGTTTTATTACACGACTGTGCAAGACGTTGGCCCGAACCAGCCTATTTTCGGTCACAATGACTGATTTTCTGCCTGACGACTCACTTATACTGAAGTAATGAGGTTGTTTTGTTGTGATCTTGTGAAATGGACCGTTTTAGCTTCCATAGCGACAGTCAGTTCGTTTGGTGAGCATAGAGAATACAATTTGTGCCTGAATCTATGTCATTGCTACAGGACTGTAGAAGTAAAACTTTGATTTTGTTAGAGACCTCTTTGTTAACGGTTATGCCCATTAGTTTGAATGTATCAAAATGTTTATTATAATTTGAAGCTACATAGCCCTGCGGGCAAGTAAAAAAACTTGGTGACATCTACATCTAAGTGCCAGATTGAATTGAATTAAGACAAAGGTAACGAAGGAATTCAAGAAATGACCCGCTGTGACCTATTTAGCATTTCGCTCGGAATTAAAAAGAATCCTCACATTTGTGACATTAAAATCCAGCCTCGATTTTTATCAGAAAAGCTGGAGATTTTTAAAGATACTTACTTCAATAGTAATTAATTTGAATACATACCTAATTTATATTTCACCTTACCATTGCCATAATATTTGCAATAACAGTAATTTTGTGCCGGATAGAAAGGTGTAGAGCCGTTTACACTTTTTATAGAGTCGATCATTTCAGTCATGGGTAACAATGCAGCTGTGACCGAATTAGGACGAGACACTTGGAGCCTTCTCGGGTCGGTCACAATTGTCATGGGCGGCAGCGGAAGAATGGCGCAGCCTGCTCTATTTCTACCTTAATTCCATAAAAAAATGATGGTACAATCAAGTCTGCAAAATATGTAATTCCACGACAAAATGTAAACAAAAAATCCGTGAAAATCTAATAAAGGCAATGTTACCATCACGTAAATATACCGTAACGAGATTACTTCAACGAATTGACGAAGTTAAAACGACTCATTTTCTATGCTCGTGCCGTTGGGCGAGTTTGTGAAACAATGTATACTTAGATTGCACGCGGTTTTACGTGAAAATGTTGTTAAGTTTGACGTAGATAAAGTTGTTTGTATTTAGAGGTCCATAACAATCTATTTACTCGAGTTGAATCGCGATACAAAAGATGAAATGCTTTTATATATATATTATGTATGTCAATCCACGAGGATTTAGATTTCGCACGATTAAATACTAATAGTAATTGGTATTTGTTTTATTTTAATAAGTTAATAAAAAGATATATCGTCATTTAGGCCAGACTGAAAATCAGCGCTGTGCTCACGCGCGGCTCATGCTGAGTCTGGGCCCTTTCAGGAATTATGCTGCAGCACAGTTACCCAAAATGCCGTTCAGCGTCTAGTGTCTAAGCGTCTAGTTGTAACGTTTAATACTAAGTGTTTGATTGTTATTGTTTTTTGCTTTGTTTGATATTGTATGTGTTGTAGTATGTCCTGAATAAATGTTTTACGTACTTACTTACTTACTCATTTAAAACAATGTACGTATTGTACTTATTCATTCAGTTTACTTTTGCTTTACTCCTGCTATGTCATCTTACCGTCAGTCAACTCTAGGGGTTGACTGGAAGAGAATGCCTACAGGCATTAAGTCCTCTCTTTGTAACCCTAGATTACGGTTGGGTTCTAATATAAGGCATATATTATACAAAATCGAAGTGAGGACAAAATAAAAATACCATAAAAACACAATAAACATTCATTTATCAATAAATTCGGTTATATTATTATACTCTGTATGGTATAAAGTTATTACGATATCAAACAATCGATAGAAAGAGCTAGAAATAATGCGACCACAGTTTTATTACGTATAACATTATGGACTTATTGTTGTTGCTATAAAAATACTATCGCTAATACCTTAATAAAATTTATTTATTCTTCACGAACATACTGATTTACTTTCTTTCTATATGTCTCAATCCTATTTCCAGAATAAACGGAGCGTAAGAACATTTTCATTTTTCTTTTTGAGGAATCTTCCTGGCTTTTTAAATGGCAGTGTTCTACTGAGACAGAAGAACGAGTAGCGACAAGTTTCTTGACAAGCTACCAATAATTATTAAGTTACATCACATCACCCCGATATTATTGATTTATATAATCGATACACGATAACTACATTTACAACGAATACTTAACTTACTTTACTACTTACTTAACGATACTAACATACCTGAGAACATAAAACGAACTATAATTAGAGTAGTGTATATGAACACCTCATACGATTCATGTATATCGTAAAAAATAAAAATTCTATAGTACTCACGCTATAAGTATAATGATAATTATTTTAATTATTTAACATAATCTATAATTGAATAATTAACAGTCATCAGTATAAATATTATTTCAAGTTAAACAGAAAACCCATAATCACATTATATCTTCACATTTGCAGTCAGACAGCTAGTAAAGTTATCGTCTTGTTTTCCTACACGCGAAGATAGATTGCGGTGGGCGGAAATTGTTTTCGTTTACTTCAAGAGAAATATCTAGAACTACCTACGGGAAGCAGGGATCGGTCAGCAAGATTGTGGATAGTTGTACGTTAGTATCTCATAAAAGAGTTTGGTAAAAATTGTAGTGTTGTATTACAAGTGTTTATATGTATGTCTAGAATTCGTTTCAATCGAAACCCTCGCAATTGGCAGCTTTCCGCCCCTATGCATAAGGTTTATTGTGGATTGACTGCGAGAATTTAAAATGCTTCAAGTAAAGGAGACCAGCAACTTTCTTAATGACCTTGGGCCTGGAATATGAACATGCATTAGACATTGCTTTTTGGATCGATGATATTGTTACCACATTGTGCATATTCCGTTTTTGTGGAAAATGATGGGAATAATGAAATATAGTCGCCTTACGCACCGCGCACACATAGTATCTATTTTAGTCGTTTAATAATATATTTTAATGATATGATGTAAGTATATTTTTAAATATGAAATGGATGTATTCAAATATGCAAGAAGTTCGCTCCAGGCCCAAATCTGATGTTCTCCTTTTGCTTACACGCTAAATAGAACTCTGGGCATAGGTAATAAATTTGTTTTTAGCGGGAAGTGGCAATTCTATGTGCTCGGCGACTCTGGTAACGTTAGTTAGCCCGTCGCGTTGCTGCAATCATCAGGGTTGAATGTTAAAAACAAATAAAGTCTCAAAATTGTGCTGCAAATTGTAGTGATATTAGTTGCTTACAACGCGTAAGTATGTTTTGTGGCCAATATATTAAAGTTACAGCACCAGTATGCAAGTAGACTTCCGTTCTTCAGACACTATAAGTCCCTTCAAATATACATACATTCCAATGACGTAATAGAACAACTAAAAATGACACGATAACTACAGCGCTCGTAAACTGAAAATACTCAATTAAGATAACAACATCATTTAAACTAGGAAATGCACTAAAACGCACTCAACAATGGAACGTACAAAGAAATACAAGGGCGGATAACGGGCGTCAGTTTTGCATTTTATTTAATGTGCCCCATTTTCCTCCATACTTTCATTAAGCGCCTTAGCACGTACGAGTAGACGCAAGATTATGTAAATCACCGTTTTTCTTTATTTTACATTCTCTTTTACCCAATGCAAACTGTCTACTGGAACAGTAACTACTGTAATACTTATCGTATGTATAGTTAGTTAAAGTTGTCAATATTTAGAAAATTTATGTCATCCGCCCTAGAACTTTTTGTGCAGAAGAAAATATTCGAATATCTCTCTTTTTTCTCTCCTCTCATCTCCATTTGTTATCACATTAATTATATTAAATGTTAATAAAATGCCGCTTTTATTAAATTTATCACTGCTCATAACAAGTACTGTACTAAGCAAACAAGGACCTTATAAGTACTAAGGCTTTATGTTTTCCGAAGCGAAGTGAGGGTGGGCTTATTAATTTATTCTATACCTATGATTAAAGTATAGCTATTATAATAAATCAATTACAAAAAAAATAACCGACTTCAACCTCGATAAGCAGAGATAACTCAAAAACTACTCACCAGATGGCGCTTAATTCAACATGTAGGTGTAAAGTTCTCGTCACTACAAATTAATCAAGCCCAAACACTAGATAACTACAGTAAATCGTTGAGGAGTTCCCTTGACTGTCTTTCGGCTTCATCAGATCGACTCCAGACCTGCACGAAATTGTAGCGCTTTCATGTACTTATGAAAACATTAACAAACACACTAGTCGTCCCTACAATTTTCGAAAGTTGCCCTCGATTTCTCCGAGATGCCATCATCAGATCCTGGTGATCATTTTAAAAGGACCCCACTGCGCATATCTACTTTACAACAAAAAAGAATTATCAAAATCGGCCCATAAATGACGAAAAAATCGCTGAACAAACATAAAAAAAGCATATATACGGTCGAATTGAGAACCTCCTTCTTTTTTGAAGTCGGTTAAAAAAGGGGCTCATATGTAAGAAAAAAAGGGCTTTGTAGGACCAAGAAATTATTATTTTTAGAACTAGAATTAGATTTAGAATAGAAGTAGATTTAGAAAATTTTAAATATAATTGCCATTTACAGACTGCGATCAGGTACCTAACTACAGTTTTATTATACCCATTTATAGATAATATATAGAAGTTATAGATAGATAGATAGATATAGATAGATTTAGGGATGTTAATTAGAACCAATTAATTAATGTAATGTTCAATTTGTGTGTGCGTGTCAATGTATCAGTCACCGCTCTATAACCAAAACACAACCGTAATTAAACGCAAAATGACAGACAAATTAAAAGTACACTCTCGAAGTAAATATGCTAGTAAATTCATGTGTAATTCAACGCGACGATGAAACTGGAACGAATGGAATAAAACGATGCACAGAGACGCTCATTAGTAGTTTTTCTATACAATTGTACTTTGTCATTATAAACATATTGTTTGAATCTTAACGCTCGTCAGTCATGTTTACCTTCAACTAGTTAATGACCTTCTACAGAGCTGTGGTCTAGAGCTGAAGGAGCGAGGACAGAGGAGGCCTAGAAGTACGTCACTTCGGATTGGTAGAGGAATTAGTAGCCAACATAAAATTTACTGTTTTTTTTTTAAATAAATATTATCTTCTGTGTACAGGAATCGATCAATTACAAATAGGCAGGAGACAAGGAAATATAAAGTTGCTTTCTCCTTCGTCTCTTTGTTCTCTTTAATTTTCTTTCTTGGAAGCATTTGTTGTTAAAAATAATGGTGTTTTATACCAACCCCATCGTTTTTAGTTTGGGTCTACGAGCGCATCCCCAAGTATATTTATTTTAAGTATAGTGTAACTACTAACGAGCGTTAAAGTAGTGCACTTATTCAATTTGTCCTAGTTTCCGCATTGTCATTTGCTTTGTAAAGCGCCGTAAATGGTCGTGTCTTGTTGTTCCTACTTCAAATATTCTTTAACGAGGTGACAGTATTTTCATACGAGGTGACTGATAGTTTGGTTGATAATTTTATTCTTAATCATAAATAATATTATACCTCTCAGGGTTGACTGGAATAGAATGCCATCTGACATTGAGTATGCCCAATGCACGAAAAAGTGTTAAGATCGTTGCTTTTAAGGACAAGTAAAAATACACAAATAAACTAAATAAATTGTTGAATTAAAATTTTCTACAAATTAAAATTATTACCATACTAGCTGTTTCTCGTGGCCATAAACGGTAATAGATAACTTGAGTACTTTCAAACAAACTTTCAAGCTTTAGTTATCCTCGTAGGGGCGAAATCCGGCAAAATCCATACGAAGCCGATGTCACCTACTCACAACTAAAATGAACTAAGTCACTGGCAAGTATCGTGTTTATAGGTCAAGTGGTTGTAGAGATTTTGTTTTTAATAAATAGAGAGTAGGTATACTGCTTTTCGAGGCTCGAAGCAGGGTAAGTTTGATTAAAGACCGTTAACTGAATTTTTTTTTTACAAATAAATAAGTTAATGTTTAGTACCCAGCTGCCTCTCAAGGTCAAGCGAGAGTTTCGACTTTGACTATGTATTTGTGGCTTAGTCGTATTTGGACCTATTTGCAAAACGCCCTACCTGAAAAAAAGGCCCTATTCGTGAAATTACCTATTCTTAAAACGACCTATTCGCAAAATGCCCTATTCTTAATAATCTATTCGCAAAATGCCTTACTTTTTTAGTTATTTATAAGGAACGCAATCAAGTCGACAAAAACCTAGATAGTGTTGTTTTGTTTATTTCGTAGAAATCGTTCGTTTCTTAATTTCGTTCATTCGTATTTGAACCGAACGATTTTATTGAAGTGCCGGGGAAGCGAACCCAAATAGCATTTGCGGTAGTCTTTTTAAGTTTATGTAAGGAATCCGTTTAGTTCTTTCTGTTATTTATTAAAAGGTATTTCTTGTAGTTTTATTAATTCTTATATATTTTGTATCTTTACTTAAATGGTGTCAAACAAATAAACATTGCATGGCGTTTTTATATTTCTCAACTTATTCATATCGAACAAGAAACCTCGCTATAGGAAACTTAGGTTTAGGACACATACTCAAAAATGTTAGATCCTTGAAACTGATTTAGCTTTTTTATTTATTAACTGAAATAAAGCAAACACAACATTTGAGGTACAGACAGAAATCAAGTTTTTATTATACTATGTATACCTACCTAACATTTTTTTTTTAATTTTGGTAAAAGATAATTATATCCATGAGATTTACACAACAAGTTTTAAATCTGAACAAGTTCAAATAGAATCTCGAACTCAAATCCCAAAATCAATATTATTTATAGCCTACAGTTACGTACATCTTTTTCTTGTTTTTAATACCGTTGCGGAAACAAAATTCAGTATTTAAAATATCATGGAGATCTATACACATAATACAACTGTAACTGATCGCATGTTTGTGCACGCTAATCTCAAAAATGGCTGAACGGATTTATATGTAACTTTCACTGAGAAATAGAGGAGGTCGTGGAGCAACATATAGGCTACTTTTTATCTTGGAGTTCTCGCGATATCGAAATTCACCCGGTAAAAAAACTCCTATGCACGAACGAAGTCGCGCGCTCAAGTAGTAAAGCAATAAAATTCCAGAAAACCAAGTCACCAGTGGCTCCAACCGTATTTATATACGAAACCCTCTGTTCTCCCTAAGATACACGGAACTATCGTAAATAACTCCAGGAACCAACAACTTTGTATCGGTTCCTACAATAACCATAAGGCACTTCTCACACAACACTATTTATGAGCTACGTGACTGCAACGCAACTAGGTAGCGTTGCAGTCGCGTAGCTCATAAATAGCGTTGTGTGAGAAGAGCCTAAACAAAACAGACACGAGGGAGTATATCAAAGATCTGAATTTATAATGGTCTTATTCAAACTTTCTCTAATGCGGGGTTTACACGGGTCGATTTTCGCCGTGCGGCTAGTCGCTTCACAAATCGTCTCACCAAGCCGCATCGCTAGCCCATTTACACTGGTGAATAAAATCGCACGCGACTCGGTCGTTCCCTTCGAAAATGTTGAGAAGAATAGGTGTTCGTGCCGGAATTGAAATAGTCATAGATTCAATTATTCAAAAATTGCTCGAAGAACAAAGAGAGATGAAGAAACAAAAGGAAAGAAGAAAACATAAATCTTGGGTACGCGGATGGATTTCTCGACGTAAGGTCTTGGGTGCCTCGGATACTTTACTGGTGGAATGGAGATTAGAAGATCCTGATTATTTTAGAAAACGATTAAGAATGACTACAGATCAGTTTGATACTTTACTGCATAAACAAGCACAACTTCATGCGGCGGGCGATCGCCTGCAACTGATCGATTACATGGTCGATTTTAGTCACCAGCCGCATGCGGCCGGTCGCCGCGCGGCCAAAGTCGGATGCTACCCAACTTTGGGGCTTGCGGCTTTAGTCACTTGCGACTTAGCCGAATTGACATTTAAACGGTCGATATTCGCCGCGCGGCAAAAATCGTGCGGCTTTAGTCACCCGTGTAAACCCCGCATAACATACCTTCAGGATACTGCGGATTATTATCAAAGTGTTTGATTCAATGCAATGTATTTATAATCCGATCAATTCAACCTGGAACGTGTGAAGCTAAACTTGTAATACGTGAAGCTAAACTTAAACGTTCGCTTATGGCTCGGAAACTTTCTTCGATTTATTATTTCCTGAACTATGGCGTGTATGCCGTAATGGTTGTCATACAGGAGTGCTGTTGAGGATGAGTTAAAATTTGATCGCGATCTTTTTTTTCGAATGAATAGTTGCTGTTGGCCCTAGTGGCCTTCACAGCTTCACGCGGATGTGTGGGCGGGACTGGAGAGTCCACGCCGAGAAGACAGGTAGTAGTCGCACTGCGAAGTGGAGTGATATCCCAGCCTCGCGCCGAAGTAAAAAGGGAAAAATACGACAACCTAAGGGCCCCTCCTGTGAGGGTCGAACCTCGGCTTAGGTCCCCGCACATGGGAGGGCATCTGGACTGAGTGATCGCGATCTGCGTGTGTTCGCGATTTTATATTATGTTGGTCATGGTATCCAAGACACAGGGAATCTTAGCTACTGTCATATCTGCGAATTAGGTTATGAATGTGTAATCGTTTATTATTAGTTAGTTAGCGGCTTCAAAATTCTTTGATAGTGGTCAAGTATCTATAGGTATGTCTTATTTGAAGAATTCTGACAATAGAAAAAATATTTACAAAAGACACTGGGAAAAAGTGTCCCCACTCTTCAACAGATTTGATGGGATTTTGAGTAGGATAGATATTTTTTTACTATGGCGACGTACTTCAAATATATTTAGGTTTAGATTTTATACTATTATGTAGTTTTCTGAAATATTGCTTATTTTTTCTAACACATTTCCTCAGAGTGCAATAAAAAGGATTAGAATATAGGGATCTTAATAATGTTTAGTTATAAAGTAACTTTTATTTTACAAAAACCATTAAATATGCTTTTTTTCTTATCCCATTCCATGAAGACCTAGATGTAATTGTACAGTGCCACAAACTTATCTTACCCGCTAAGGGAAGCGCTACTGTCGTTGTCTTTGTGTGACAACTGTATTAAGTAGTTCAAATTTTGGCCACCGGGCCAGATAATTTTGTGGCACTGTATAATATGGGGTTAGGGCGTTATATTGAGATTAATGCACCTGCACAAATCCTAGATAACATTTTAATAGACAACAATATGTAATTGTTAGTATATTTAAGAGCTTATGTTTATGGAAAAAAATGATTTTTGTTTAAAGATAAATGTATTTTTGCCGAAAAGTTTTTTTAAAATAAATAAACTCCATTGCTTCTGCATATAAGATAAATAATTTTGGCTTTTTTGGGTCTCAATGAATAAATTATCATGCATTCGATGACTGTTGTAGGGTGGGGACGGGGTTCATACAAAATACCCCATACACCTTTATGATTTAAATATGAATCGCCAGAAATAATAGATATGATAAATATTTTTTGCTAACAGTAGGTATCTATCATAAAATGAAATAAATCATGAATCTCGAAACGAAGTGACACCAGTTAATAAGTTAATAGGTAATAAACAAAGCAAACTGAAAGAGAATAAATCTTTCAAAGGCATTTGTATAAAATCATGTTATTATTTCCTTACAGACCCTTAGGCAAACCCCACTGTTTACTGTGCATGAGTAAGTATATCAATCTTTATAAAGTATTTGCTAGCGGTCTCACATTTTATTTTGCCCCAGTTTCCGCGCAGGGAATGATTTACGTTCGCAGGTCGAGACGAACGAGAGCTTGTTCGCTGCACTAGCTCTAGTAGGGTTGTCAACCGTCACAAATACGATCGGACGGAAAATGTACGAATAAAAACTAATTTGTTTGTCAGTTCACTTTTTAAACACCTATGTATATGCAGTATAATTTAGATATATAAAACAAAAGGTGACTTTATCGGTACACAGTGAATTTGGCCAGGCAACTTTGAGGGTTGAAAAATAATATAAAAACATTGATACCACAAACAGAGGAAAGAATATATAACTAGTTTTTGAGTTATCTCTGCATGTTGATGTTGATGTCGCTTATTTTTTCGTAAAAACTTTTAATTATTATAATGTCAGCCTGATTTTTTAATGCGTCTACGGAGTTTAAATTTTTTTTATGCGATGGTAACCCTAAAAGAAAATTTAAATTGTGATTATTTGTAGATTTAGCACGGAGATACGACCCGATTATTATGGCACGTCTTTCAAGCTTCATTTAATGGTAGATCTTTCGAATTGCAAAGCAGTTGTAGTATGTTCTAGTGAATATTTAATAGTCATTTTGTATCATTAAAACATTTTTACGTTAAATGTCATTACTTCTTGAATTGAATACATTTTTCAATTTGCGTCCATTTATAGCGAGTGGCAATTATAAAATTAATTGGTAAAATAATATGGTGGAATAACGTTTCATATTGCAGTTCAATATTTTTTTTAAATCGACTTAAGTACCTTAATCGCAAATGATAGGAAAAATATTTAAAATTTGTAAAATTTTTGCGCCATATTGAAATGCCCGCTGAATCAAAATATACGTATTCAAGTAAAACATACGGCAGCATTCATGCCACAGACGTCATAGACACACCCCGTTTTATAGGTGACCCTAGGGTATAAACGACAGAGTTGTTCCTTATAATTATAAATCCTCATAATTATTTTTATGCCTAGATTCCGTGGTTTTTGAAATTATAGCAAGTAGTCTCGTAGACACGCAGGCAATTCATTCCGTAGTTAAAATTATGGGATTGAACACTGATATTCACATTTTATAATTTACCGTGAACATAGATTTTACACCGAAGTTATTTTTGGAGTTTACTCCTTAAGAAACGATTTGAGTTATAAGGCCCGGTACGAGAATTTTATGAGGAGTAAAATCAAGTGTTAACAAAAGTTGAGGCGTTATGTAGAAAGAGACAAACATATAAATCTGTAGGATTGAACGTGTAAAAGAATGAGATGGAATACATTACACAGCGTATCTCATTCTCGGGGTCTCCTCTTTGCGCGATACTTCGTAGTCTTACTGTATAGTTGTACTGTGCGTATGTTTGTACGTGTGTGTTGCGCGCCTGCGTATTACGAAGTTCTGCCACAACTTGTATACTGCTGCCGAGTACAGGGTATGCATGCTGTATAATAAATGCATATAGTAGCATTTATTATTATTATTTATTTGGTCGTTGGTTAATAGGGTGCACGGCAGTGTTCAAGCCAAGTTTATATGAAATACAATTGATAAAAAAATATACATATTTCAAATTCGAATATTAGCTTCATTAGAGACACGGTAGTGTCTAAGCCAAGTTCCACAAAAAATACCCCTTTTGTTTTGTTCATTAAAATTATTTGTTTCCTATTTCTTATAATACTTGGTGCACGGCAGTGCACCTCGCCAAGTTCGAAATCCTTACTAATATTATAAATGTGAAAGTGTGTTTGTTTGTTTGTTTGTTTGTTTGTTTGTTTGTGACGCTTTCACGTCGCAACAAAGCTATTATATGGTAAGGTTTATGTGTGTGGGGATAGTTAGGAGGGTGGAGAGTGACGTAGGCTACTTTTTACCGCGGAAAAATATCCCATTCCCATGGGAAGTTCAATGTTTTGTTAGTTGCTAGATATTCATTTTCGGAGTTGTTAATAGATGGCGGTAATAAAATTCATTTGCAAGTTCTGAATTACGCTGTCAAATACTACATGTAATTTACTTAAGTCATAGGCAAATGTAATAGGCTACTCCCCGCTCCGGCTGTATTCAGTGTACCGCCCGCCCGCTGGCACTATCCTGTTGACTGATGTCCGCAAGTTGCTCAGCCAACAGGATAGTGCCAGCGGACCAGAGGGACCTTGGAGTCGAGAGCCTGAACGACTTCATCGAGAGATTGGCACGCAACATGTTCGGGCGTGTCGACGCGTCGCGGTTCCCGCATCTGCAGGACCTGGCGCCGCTCCACACCCGTCCTCCGGACCGCTGGGCCTTCCCGCGCGACTTGCTGGTTGCGCGGGACGGGCCTAGCACTGACTGATACTGGGGCTTCGTAAGTCGTCGCCCGGCGCTGATCGGCTCCTGCTGGGCTTCCCACCAGCGGGATTCACCCGGTAGGGCCTCGATCGCCTGGGCGGCGCGAAGATGAACCCCATCCCGTTTAAGACTCTGTGGCCTGTAAAAAGGCCACCACTCAACGGACTTGACCTATTGGTTAACCACAGACCAAGGGCCTTAGGGCCCAGCCCAAGAACCGGCCCGTTTTAACGGGCCGCGAGAGACACCCCCAAAGGGGAACTAACTGTCCCGAGGGCTCCACACACCTCAGACAGGGTGGAGTGAAGAGAGCGAGTAGTAGGCTACTTTTTAGCCTAAATTCCTACGGGAGCGGGACCTACGCGGCTGTTACCTACGGGTCCCGAAGCGAAGCGCGGGCGGTTCTCTAGTTTTAAATAAAGTTTTATTTCGTTTATTATTTATTTGGTCGTTGGTTAATAGGGTGCACGGCAGTGTTCAAGCCAAGTTTATATGAAATACAATTGATAAAAAATATACATATTTCAAATTCGAATATTAACTTCATTAGAGACACGGTAGTGTCTAAGCCAAGTTAAACAAAAAATACCCCTTTTGTTTTGTTCATTAAAATTATTTTTTCGTTTCCTATTTCTTATAATACTTGGTGCACCTCGCCAAGTTCGAAATTTTAAATAAAGTTTTATTTATATTATTTTGTAACATACTTTATGTAATACGCTTTATTGAAGTAATATCTCTCTTCTCAGTCGATTCGTTCTTGATAGAACAGTCGTGGCCATCACGTAGTCACTTTCATTGAAGTAATATAAATAATCCGAATAATTACAGATATATGTTTGTTTCTCTTATCATTTTAGCAGATGCGTTCATTTACCCTTTTTTTCTATTCGATATATATCATAATTACCGTTCGTAAGGAGTAAACTCCAATCGTGTGTCGTAGCTGACACACACTTTTTAACCGACTTCAAAAAAGAAGGAGGTTCTCAATTCGACCGTATATATGCTTTTTTTTTTATGTACGTTCAGCGATTATTCCGTCGTTTATGGGCCGATTTTGATAATTCTTTTTTTGTTGTAAAGTAGATATGCGCAGTGGGGTCCCCTGATAAGAACACCAGGATCTGATGATGGCATCTCGGAGAAATCGAGGGGAACTTTCGAAAATTGTATGGACAACTAGTATGTTTGTTCATGTTATCATAAGTACATTAAAGCGCTACCATTTCATGAAGATCTGGAGTCGATCTGATGAAGCCGAAAGACAGTCGAGGGAACTCCTCAACGATTTACTGCAGTTATCTAGTGTTTGGGCTTGATTAATTTGTAGTGACGAGAACTTTACACTTATATGTTGAATTGAGCGCCATCTGGCGAGTAGTTTTTGAGTTATCTCTACTTATCAAGATTGAAGTCGGTTATTTTTTTTTGTAAAAAGCAATTATTTTATTTATTTTTAGACGTTCATAAATCATTTCTTCGATATCAGATACAATCCTTACTAATATTATAAATGTGAAAGTGTGTTTGTTTGTTTGTTTGTGGCTCTTTCACGTCGCAACATGGCTATTATATGGTATGGTTTATGTGTGTGGGGATAGTCAGGAGGGTGGAGAGTGATGTAGGCTACTTTTTACTGCGGAAAAACATCTCATTCCCATGGGAAGATCGATGTTTTGTTAGTTGCTAGATATTTAGTTCCGGAGTTGTTAATAGACGGCGTTAGTAAAATTCATTTGCAAGTTCTGAATCACGCTATCAAATACCTACTACATTACATGTGATTTACTTAAGTCATAGGCAGCTGTTATAGGCTACTTTTTAGCTGAGATTCCTACGGGAATGGGACCTACGCGGCTGTTACGTACGGGTCCCGAAGCGAAGCGCGGGCGGTTCTCTAGTATGAAAATATTCCCTCCTACTTTGTTATTGAAGTAATACGTTGACCTTTTCTCTGTAGATACATAAACATAAATAGTGAACAATACACCGTTATCTTGCTGCTTGTTTTATTTTATTCGTAATATTATTTTGTTTTTGAAATAAAATGAAACATTTAAGTAATGCTACCCTTTTTACTCAGGGCGAAACCATTTATTCGTTTAGAGTGGAAGGTTGTTTATAAGTTAAGTTTGAGCAAACATGTGTGCAAACTTGACTGATTTAGTTATGGCTTTCTATAAATTAATAATAATTATGTATTATTTATCGGAAATGTATTTTAATAATGTTAGGATATTAACTAGTTTTTGTGTAAATGTATTTTTATAGCAGTTATGTGTGCAAACAAATATTCCCATTTTATCTTCAAAACGGTTTTAGTGCTTTAATACGAAGGTTTTTCGTAAAGCACGTATGCTTGTATAATGAATAATGCCGCGCTCAAGAGCTTATTGAAAAAGGCATAAATAAAAACAAAAGTTTCCGCTTCAATCAGCCAGTAACTGACACGGTACCTCAAAAATTGTTCATTTCATGGTAAAAATTCTACGGAGTTTCATTTTCCTAAAATTTACGACAGGGCCAACACGAGCCCCTAGGGTCCAAAATGGCGGCAGTTACCTTGCTACGATCTTCACCGGAACTCGCCGTATTCCGTTACAAACTCAAATTCAATTTCGACGATGTGTTCCCAGCACATAACACATTTTGTTGAATATTCATAAACTGTAGACGCTCCGTAAGCAAAATACCATGCAGATGGATGAATTTGTTTTACGCGTTTTATACGGTAATAGTTGATAAACGAGCAGAAACACTCGATGAAAATGGCTCACACCGCTCACCATGAATATTATTAATATTAGAGGCATCATCACTGCGTTGCCGATCATGAAAAAAAGGGAAAAAAGAGTATTAAGATTTTTCTGTCATTGTCTCTGGGTAACTTTTAGACAGCGAAAGTAATAATATTTCTTTTAAGTAAAGGTTACAATCATGCTGGTATAATATTATATAGTGGTTTAGATATGTAACTAAAACGACATATTTAGATTAAATACATACCCTTTTGGCCTCTCCACATTAATGATCCACTACAGGGCTCGGGGTTATCCCCAAAATTGTGCATAGTCCACCATGCTGCTCCAGTAAAGATAGGTAAAGTTTACACTCTTAAACTTTGTAATCATTGTATTATGGATATAATAAGTATGTATATTATTATGTACTGAGGAAATTGTTTGGCATATGCCTACATGAATAAATAATTTTAACTGCGACTTTAATCATGTAAGAAGCCAAATTTATTGCATTTACGTCAGTTTTACCTTCGTATTGTTATAACATGAAAGCTTTACGAAACAAAGGCGTCAGAAACCTTAGCTAATTATATGTATAAAGATATAATGGTAGGGGAGCCGACGATGCTAAATGTGTACTTACTCGAGCGTCTTAGAGACCTATTGGGTTGCAAAGGTTAGATGATAAGGAGAAAAAAATGTTATATAATGTGTACCTTTTCATCGGTGGGGGAAGCGGCTATAGATCTTTAAATATGTAAAAAAAAACTGCCGCATGGACATACTCGAGCGCGTCAGATATTGATACCATCAATGGCCTACGTATTTTTAATAATGTATGTATGTTAATCTGACCGTTTGCATGGTGGGGGTGATCGTACGTAAGGGTTGAAAATGAAAAAAAAAAAAATTTAATCGAGCGCGTCAGATTTTCTAAGGGGGTGTTAAGTGCACCAAAAAAAAAGCTCTAATTCAATAATCTGACGATTTGGATGTGACCCAAACTCGCAGCCATTATACTAATATGCAAAAAAAAAATCGCCATTTTGAAATACTCAAGCGCGTCAGATTAAGATATATATGGTTCATCTTTATGTCCTAGACTTGCTGTCTCTTAATCTGACGATTATCTAGAGGGATTTCCCTAATCTGCCAAAAAAAAATTAAATCATTGAACTTCATTTATAGAAAAGCTCAGGAAATAGCATGCTAATAAAGAAGTGTATGTTTTTAAGTAGAATACTTGTATTTACATAATATAAGGGCCTTAATATCAATCATAGTTTAAACTATGCTTCAGAGTTTAGTCACGAATTATTTCTTAAGATCAACGGTAGATAATCGATCAAGTCCAGTTTAAACTATTTAAACTCTCCCGAAGATTGGTTAAAAACCTCCTTGTGAGATTAACCTTTCGTTTAATTTGACGTTTCTTGAAGATAGTTTTTGAGTTATTCATAATAATGTGTATTGGATTTATGGTAGTTGCCTCATAACTTTTGACTGGGTGTTCCGATTTTTATAATTCTTATTTTATTCGGAAGCTGGTGCGTGTCTTGTGATACAGTATAAATTTGAGCGACCTCTAATGGGCAGTTTTTGAGTTATTTTTAATAATGTGTGTTTATGGTCGCTACCTCATAACTTTTTACTGAGAATTTAAATTTTCATCCTTTCATCCTTTTTTTTAATCGAAAGCTCGTCGTATGTTTTCGTATAAATTTGAGCGAAATCTGACCGGTACTTTTTGATTTATCTCTACTTATCGATTTTGAACATTAAACTTTAATGACGAATTTTTGTTATTTCGGCTCTTATAAATCGTCAGATTATATATTTTTCGTTATCCTTGAATCATTTCCTTCAAAATAAATAAAAAATTAGCCACGCTCGAGAATGTCAAGATGGCGTTTTTTTTTAACAACTTTGTAGCCCTCCCCTTTCATTGCGTCATTCTCAAATTGTCAGATTAGTGGAATACACACTTTTTAGCGTGTAATTAACTCACCGTACCTTAATCTGACGCGCTCGAGAATGTCTGATGATCAATTTTTTTTTACTAATCTGATCCTTTATTCTATAGGCGCGGCCTCATATATGGGGCTCATATTTGGTGGAGCTACTTAACTGGGTGCCAGGTACCTCCTGTACCTTAATCTGACGCGCTCGAGTGAATCCAAGAATCCCCTCTTGGGCTCCCCAGCTATAATGCCAAAGAGAATCCATGAACAATAGATAGCTTTCAAAATTGGTGTTAGCCTAAAACACTGACCATATAACCATTTTATTAATAAATGATTTTTTACTTAAGTCTTAAGTCTATCTTGCTAGTTTCGTGCGTTTAGAATTTGTTTTTCCACACCCGACCTAACGACTACATTTCAGTACATAAGAATGCCACATGCTACATAATTATGCCACTTGCAAACTCGTAACAATAGCTCGGAGGATATTTTTAGATGTAAGACAAGGAACGTTGTTCGTGATGATAAAGTATAAGATTTTATTTATTTGATCTTACCGATCCTTTGTGTTTTCTTGCCTTTGAAAAGTCCCAAACCGCGTTTACAGGACGAGCCATTTTGCGAGACGTCACGTTTATGTCATGAATTGACAAAAGCGATCATACTGTAGATATAAACTGTAAGTTATACAGCGTGTTTATAAAACTGATATGTTAAAGATAGACTTTTTCTTTTTGTTGTGAAGAAATCCATAACTTTTGGCGTTTTTGTGGTAACATGTGACTTACTAATTGTATCTACGAACGTTTTCTCCCATTATCATGAAATTATGAACACGAAACTGAATTGTCTAGTAAAGTAAAGTGAAAATTTCATTTTTTTTTTATTTTTTTTATTGGAATTAAGATAGCAAACGAGCATGCAGCACCACCTTCCGCTGCCGCCCATGACAACTGTGACCGACCCAGAACTAGACTCAATGATCTCGTTTTAATTCGGTCACAGATGCGTTGCTATCCCTGAGGACTGAGATGGCCTCTAAAAAAGTGTAACTTGAACGTGAAAAGTGTAACGTGTTGAATAACTTAAACTTTAAAAATTAAATAATGAAAAGTCAGATTAATCAAACAGGGACCAGGTACAGGTACACAGTACACAGGCTAGGTACAGGTATCAATTTCGGATTTTACCTAACATACCTGTTATAAAATCAACCTGTATATGAAGTCTAACCTTACTCTGTCTGTAGGTCAACAACAGATGATTGACTTGAAATGGTTTGTGAGCGTAGCTATCCTATTAACCTTCAGACCAAACACTTTATCGAAGTAACACACTTCAAAGCCGACTAATATTTTCAGGGAATTAATTTGTTATACGAATGGCGCAATGGTTCACATGCTGAGGCGCCTTTATAAACATTCTACGTCCAATTCCCTGGACTGAAATTTCAATTATGACTTTAAATTCTGTCTGGGCACGTTTCTGAGTGTATGTGCTCATGTTTAAGGGTATCTTAGAAAAACTGTTTTGTGGGCAATTCGTAACGCATTGAATCTCAAAACCATTATTGCTTGAAATTTTTTATATAGTTAGGTATAGTATTTTTTTAGTTTCGTATCCAATATTTTATGGCGTTTAATTCCGCTCCAAAACTGGTTCACGGATTTGCATTTGGTTTTCACTGATTGATATACCTAGCATGGCCATAGTACGTTGGAACCAAAGTTAGTTTCGGAACTCGCACCGAAATAAATTTGCCGGCACCAGTGTGCGCTGAAAGGACATTTTACAAACGTTGAAGACGAACTTCCTCCTTCCGCTAATGAAACAGATGAGATTCAAGTTGTTATTATAGTAAAACAAAAGGTTCATTTTCGTTTCTTACCTACTACTGACTACTTATAGTTATTAGTTGGATATCAGTTTTATTTATACCTAGATCACCAGGTATACTCTATACGACCTACAATATGTGTTATGATTTTTTTGCCACAGATATTCAATATGTAGAATGAGAACGCCTCAGAAGAAATTCTGAGGTTTTCCTAACTAATTCTTCAAATAAGATGTAAAAAGAGTTCTCCTTCAGGGCCGGTGTTGTATCAACGAGTCCCTTGGAGTTTCTCGTGTTCAACGACGATTATCACTTATTATCAGTTGACTCGTTAGATTTTTCATCAATCCTCAACCCTTCAAGCTGTAAAAAATTTTGTGTGTCACACTGTCAAATAATATTGTACGTCACAATGTTATAACCGTGTTGGAACCGGATTGACATTGTGGAACCAGTGGAAATGTAGAAATGTGTATGGAACATAAAACAACTCGTGTAATCGCATATTCATAAATCTGTGTTGAGATTTATACCGTTGCCACTTCAATACTTTTGATTTAGTGTTAGATTTGATTTGTAACTAGGTTATGTTTGTCAGTTGATGTAATAAATTTAAAGGTAGCAAATTACACGACACAATGTCGAAGGTTTCATATTCTACCACTGTATGAGAGAAGGCGAATAGCAGATCTTGTATTTTTACTTAAAATTGCGAACGGGTCGATTGATAGTCCTGATCTTTTACATAAAATTGGTCTTCGTGTTCCGTACTCATCCTCTAGGCGGCTTACATCTCTTCACATACCTAAATTTAAAACTACATATGTACAGAAAAAACTGCTTTTTATTGCGTGCGAGCAGGTGTTTCAATAACATTTCTCTGGAGCTAGATTTAGATTTATTTAATTCATCTCCGAATAAGTTAAAAAAGCATATGTCTGATAGTTTTTTCCAGAAACACAATAATGTTTAGTATTGTATTAACATTTATTATACCTACACATGTTCTCTTAGTTTCGTTTAGTAGTTGGCCTTAGCTATCATATATTTAACTAGGTACTTAAGTTAGTGTGCATCCGTTGTCTTGTAAATTTCTTATATAAGATAAGTATTTTCACTTGCTTATTGTTGAAACCTAGCTGTAAGCTTTCCTTAAAATAAAATAAAATAAAATATTATGCGTACTTGCGTATGGATAAGCTTGCCATTGTAAATGATTCTGTATTGAGCACGGACAATGACCACAAACTATCAAGCGCTGCACCAACTCTCTTCTACTATGGTGTGTGTGATCAGTTCATCGTGCATCGTTCAGTGTTCATCCAAAGATTTGATATAATTTTTAACCGGCTTAAAAAAGGAGGAAGTCTTCAATTCTACCGTATTTTTTATATGTGTTGCCTCATAAATTTGAACTGGGTAAATTGGTTTTAATATATTTTTTTTGTATTCAAAAGTGATCCCATATATATTTGGATTTAATTTCTACTGATCGATGTTGAAGTCGGATATTTTTTAAGTTAATTAAATTCAGGGCTTTTAGCAATCAAACCTAGATCTCTCTATTTAGGAGTCCAGAGTCCAAACTACATGTACGAGTAACTGCCTTCTCAGACTTTTTCATTACATGTGAGGACTATAAAAAGTATAAAACCTATAAACTCAGCCGAGTCGTAATTACCGCCCGTGTGTAGCTGGAGCCTAAGTGAAGGGAGATTTTAATTAATTTTACGACAACGCCGCAGTAATACGTTGTGTGAGTGACGTGGTGAAATCCGGGTTTTGCTGGATATATTACCAGTCTTCGGATCAGTGGGCTTCTAGTTTTTAATTAGATTAAAAGAGAATTGAAATGAATAATATATGTTCCATATTTTTTTTGTTTCATAATTATTAGGTACTCTTACTCGGAGTTATGTGCGTTTTAAACATTTAAATGTCAGTTGCTACAAACGGTGAAAGAAAACATGGTGAGGAAACCTGCATGCCGGAGAGTTCGCAAAACTCAAAGGTGTGTGAAGTCCGCCAATCCGCACTTGGTCAGCGTGGTGGACTATGGCCTTAATATTCTCACTCTGAGAAGAGGCCCGTGCTCAATAGTAGGCCACGATGGGTTAAAATAGTGATGATGTATGATGACTCTTATTATTTACTTTATTAAGCGCTGGCAGATCGGCGCCGGTAACCAGCGTTCTACTAGCTAGGTTCTAAATGGTGTATCACGCGCCGCAAGAAGAAGTAAACGCCATTGTTTAAGTTTTACTTTGAGCAATACAAATGCAAAACTGCATCATATATCATCCAGTTTTTCCGTGATACCTGGACAAACATACAAACAGACTAACATTTTTTTAAAATGATATTAATCCTGTAGCGATGATTTAAGAGGTTTTTTCCGTTTATCCGTTTATTTAATTCAATCCAGTTAACTACTTTAAATTTATCGTCAAATAGGTATCTATATCTCGAGTGTGGGTCGTAAAACATTATGTTTGCAGAAAGACAACTAGTGGCGCTTACTACGAGTAGGGGAAAGTTTGGCAAAAATAATCGGAAATGACGTAAAAATTCTAAGTTTAAACAGTAATCAGCAAACAAATAGGTAGATACGTAGGCTTTGTGATAATATATGTACATACGTAGTTATCAGGCGTGTCAATGTATGCAGCGACTAATGAACACACTCGTTAACGTATCACTCACACAAACCTACTTCATAATCTTCATTTCAACAATTCAGACCATTTAATTTATGTTTTTGACATTGCAAAAAGTACCTTAAACTGATTCCGGTAAAGTTAGTATTTGAAAATCTTCCCAGATCCATAGGATTGCTCGATCCTTTTGAGGCTACTAAACCACTCAGACGAAATAAGCTCTCAAATTTTCTCTGATGTGCCATATTAGCTATTTGCGAAGGTGCGTTTAAATAAACATTTCTTCCACTGTGGGTTCGGAATATGTTTAAAATACTATCTTAGTCGTTTTAGGGCTCCATAGTGGAATTTCAGTCTTTCACAGGGCTCCATTGCTTTTACGAAAATAGGGAGACAAATGAAGTTTTCATAAAATATGTGTTATTGTAGCTGCTATTACAACAAATAAAAAAAAGTTAGATCTCATAAATTTCTATATAATTAACCTTAAAAATGAAGTTTTTTATGCATTATATTTTGTTGCCAAATAATTAGTGATAATATATCTTGCTCAGAAGTGACACTCGCACTTGACTAGGTTTTTGAGGGTATTTTAAATAAAATAAGTAATTTGACTTTATTTTTAAGACAAATGAAGATTAAACGGGGCAGCTACGGATCCCAGGGCGTAAATGGCTAATTCTAAAAGGTCATAAAATGTAGGTACTCTCACACCAAAATCGTTTTACTTAAATAAATTAAGCCAATCCATAACTATAAAGGGTTCAAAAGTAACACTGACAAAGTAGTAAAACCTTTTAATTTAACTTTCTGTTAGTTATAGTTAGAGTTTTATTACTATGAGTGTCATGTGAAATTAGTTCAAAGTGCAGTTGTAGTTTGCGTAATATCTATTTAAAAGTTGCGGGTTTCATTAGCTTTAACACGGTCACTGACATTAGCGCAAACGTTTGTTCATTGTACGAATGTTTTCACGAATATATGAGAGACTAGTAAATCCGCCCTCGCTTCGCTTCGGGAAACCAGTCCCTTCAAAAATCTCTATAAATTTTAAGAAATTATGTTATTCCGATGTCTAAGCTATATTACTGCAATGTTTCATGAAAATCCGTTCAGTAGTTTTTGCGTGAAAGAGCAACAAACAAACACACACACACACACACACACACACACACACACACACACACACATACATCCTTACAAACTTTCGCATTTATAATATTAGTAAGATAAGATAAGATAAGATAAGATTACGCAAATGGTCGAGGTTTGCGCGCTTTTGATATGCGACTCAAAATCGACACTACTGTGACACTACTGTGACAGCATGGAAAAGCACGTGGAAATGTGCGTATTCGCGCAGCGCGAGTGACCGGGTTTTGTTTAAGAGTCATTGCACGCTTGAGGAATTTGACTTGCAAGATATGGAATGAGTTTCCTTCTGAGGTATTCCCGGAGCGCTATGACATGAGGTTCTTCAAGAAAGCTCTCATTCAGGGCCGGCATTGCATTAGTAGCTCGTGTCCATAGGCGACGATGACCGCTTACCATCAGCTGGCTCGTCCGCTTTTACGTCGGCTCTTCAGGCTATAAAATAAAATGCACCAGAGTATATAACTAGGATTAAACTAATTTTGCCCAAAAACGATAATATTAATGATATGGAATTCGTTTGAATGGAAATCCACAAAAATGCCAGTTGTCTGCCCTGTTATTTAGCTTCACTGCAGACGGACGGAGTGAATTTAAAGTGCCTTAAGTAAATGCTTACAAGTTTGTTTACCTAAAGTGAACTGTGAGCACATGATGTACTTAAATAAATTTTTATCGGAGAGTAGCAATTCTATATTCTCGGTGACTCAAGTATAGGTAGACGTGGACAAAATGAACCTGAAGAGAGTTAGTCACTACTACAACTATATAATCAAACAAATCAAAAATTTGCATTTGAATAATTTGCCTAATTTAATGTGGTTTTGCTAAACTATGACGTGTGTTAGCATAAACGTACCACAAAACATTATTTACTTTAATGCTTAGCAATCCTGAAACATTATGTAACTTATACAAACCCATTTGCATAATTGGTCCTAGATACACAAAAGCTTTGTCAACTTTATCATTACAAGGATAAAGTGTAATTTTCTATGACTGATTTTATCTGCGTATCAGAGTTTTAGCGACGTAAAATTAGTAGATAACAAAATGTAAGTATCGGCGTGATGTTTTAAGATCTCTTCGGAACTTCGAAATGAAACTTGGCTCTTCAATTTGTAAGGAAATATGCTTTCTTCATAAAATAAAAGTACTTTGAAATAAATACGAAATTTGATAACGGAAATGTTTAAAAATATATCATATCTACCTATTATTAGGCCAAATGTTATCAAGCCAGCACCACTACATTAAATTGAGAGGATTGAAAATATATCCATATTGCACACATTTACTGGTATTATTTAACGAGTTTATTTTTTTAATTAATTAATTTATTTATTACACTTTACTGAACACCATAGTAATTAATAAGGAGATTACGCTATGATTAATAACTAGTTGTGCACAAAAGGCGATCTTATCACTCAATAGCGATTTCTTTCTTATCAAGTAAGTTTAGTAGGCTGTACAGTGTAATAATAAAAAGAAATGAAAAACGAATTTACTTTATTAAAAGAAAATAAGATTTTTAACAATGTAATCAAACAGTAGTATCTAACATCCAAGTGGACGAAGTTATGTACAAAACTAGTATTGTCAGATGTCAGTTACATTTCAGTCAATAAAACGGATATTGTATAAACCCAACTTAACCTTGAAGTGAAGAGAGGCGCTGTCGGCCGCATTGGACCAATCATCGAGAGGTAGTACATAACTGACAGATGAATGACCACAACGTACTTATAAATGACTTTTTAACATGGCGGCAGTAGTTCAAATTTTTGTCAGTTCAGAGATAAGTTGGGCGCACTATAACGACTTTTAATTCAAAGATAACATAGTATTTTTCCAATTACAATATAATATAATATATCGTGGTACAATTGGTAAAATGTAAAGATAATATTTCCCTAACTCAGCCGTCATATTCAGATTCAAGAAACGTCAGTGAAATGATAAAGAGCTGCTCCTTTTACTTCGTATCGAACTTTAATCGAAGTCGAGGAATCGGAGAAAGTTTTCAACTACATACAGATCCTTCAAAGATGACTGCTACTCGATAACGGTGAAGAGTTATGCTATTTTTATGTAAAGGAGATCGAAATAATGTCCTATCTGGGAAACAAGTTTCTTACTACATACTACTTCTTCTTTTCATTCCAATAATAAAATGAGAACATCATCAATGCAGTCATATAATAACTCAAAATGTACTCGGCATATCTCTCATATTTAATTGAGATCACACGCAAGCTGCAGCTTTTGAATATAACCGAATAATCAAATTAAAATTAAATTAAACCCATTAAAAATTACGAGGTAACACCCATAAAAATACAGTCAAATTGAGACCCTTCTCTTATTAAAATCCGTTAAATATTCAAGAAGATAATAATCAAGAGAATATAAAATGCATTTTTCAAACCTTTCCCCTGTGAATATTATCTGTAGCATAAATGGTTCTATTCATAGATTAAAATGGATGTGATCTATTGTATACGTTTAGCTATAGAATTATTATACAGTTTTGCGGAAACAGGTATTCACTAAATATAAATCTCGGTAAGTATGCTAGTATTTAAAGTAATATACTTCATTTGAGTAATGAATTTCTCGTTCATAGAAATATTTAATATTGCGGAACTATTGTTCTGAATGCATGGAATTTCTCGCTTACTGCTGCAGTTTCACTAGATTGCACATTCTGATTCACACATTTTCAGGCAATGAAATTTGTGGATGGTAAAATTTGGTATTTCGAATTTACTCTCGTTTGATGCACTTGTAGCTTAGTGCCTCTGGGAAATGATATTTGATTGTCTGCTAACGATCGAAATGAATGAAAGCTTTATAAATCACACAAGCTCGGTGACATAAATAGTCGTTGCATTCAAGTTTTTTCTGAAAAATATAATAAACGAGCTATAACTATTTTTAATCCCCTACCTAAATAGGGGTCTGTGATGAGAGAGAGGTTGACCTGTCTGTCTATCTGTTTGTTTGTCTGTGGCACCGTAGCTCCTGAATTAATGAACCGATTTGAATTTATGTTTAGTAGAAAGTCAGTTTAATTGCGTTAATTATACTATGTTTGGTAGAAATTGGCAATTCAATCGTGATTTTAGATTCAATTACACCTAGAGGCCCGGATATACCGCGAGCGCCTTTCCAAAAAGGTAGTTAGACAGAAATCGTAATCCTTAATGAAGATTACCTTCGCTTATCTTTGCTTATAATGCCTTTCCTTCCTTCAAACTATTATCGCTGACTACTTAGGATATGTTGATAATGACTCATTAAGCTTAGCTTAATTTGTATCATCACGCAATTATTGCCGTAATTCACTCATTGTTGTAATAATATGTCACAGATGGATCACAATGGATCAATTGTTATTTTAGTTAATTGGAGTGATTATCATTGTGAAGTGTTTGTTTAATGGTACGTCTGTTATTGCAGTCTATTGCAGATTATTAAAAATAAAGAATTAAGTGTGGATAAAGTTGTACTACTATATCATCTCAACTCCGATTTGACAATACCTACACTTCAATTCATAGGAAATCATGAACAATATAAGCATTATTTATTGCTCCTTGTAGCGGAATTTACTCGAAAGAACCACGTGCAATCGATTGCTTTGTGTATATGTCACAGGTAACTAGTTGAATTAGCCATAAAATTGGACGCCTAGGCATTTTATTGGACAAAGGCATCCAACTAAACGCCTATCTTGTAATTGAAACGTCATGACACTTCAAACGATCAATACTTCGGCTAACTGACAGCACGATGGTTGAATTAGTATATTTGTACGCCACCGCGGCGTTAGCTCCATTTTGCTTATGTCGCAGAAAAATGAAAATATCAGAGATTACACGAAATCCCTAGATATGCCATGAAATCACGGTAGATATTTAATATTCCTATTTACGACGTCTTCTTACTAAAAAAATAATATTATAACAAAATACTAATAAATTAATAAAGGGAGGCTCGGGGGCGAAGGCCATCAAAAACATAAAAAGTCAACCTACTATGGTTTAGTTAGGTTGGACTGTACCAGAACCACGCGGCAAAAAGGAACCTCAGAAAGGGGTCCCCTCGACACTTATTTACAACACTTTCTGCCTTGATAAGTAGGGATTAGCTAGATTGAAACATCTAGCCCTTCAGTTAGCCGTCCAATGCAATGGTTAATTCAACCATCCTAACAAGTTGTCATTACCAGTTGGCTGCGATATATACATTCGAGTAAATTAGAGCTAATCTACGAACCTCTACGTGTCCGACTCGCACTTGACCGACTTTGTTCTAACGATATTCCGATCATTTTTGGACAGCTCTGTTAAAAGTCTAAAATTTATTTTGCATTTGTATCTGTAGGAATAGACTAAACACAACTAAATACGACTCATAGGTTTCACTGACTGCTTTTATGCCTATATGTATCTTCTGAAATTCAGGATCTGTTTTCGAACCGTACTTTCAACCGCCGCCGCGCCGGTCTAATTTATTTCAAATTCGTTCACGTTCATTCGTTACTTCCGTTCCAACAGCACGTAGCAGCGATTTTTTCGTGCAAGTGTCCATAACTAATGTGTTTGATATGATAATTTTCCGCCCGACCGGCATGTTCAAAAGGCGCTATCTGAGAGAGAATGATCGCAATTAAAAATTACAATATTTATAAAAATCTTATTTGTAGAAAATTGGATAATATATTGTTATAAGACTTATTTTTTGAAATGTATTCCAAATAAGTACCTACAAGTATGGGACATTTCAGTAAAGTACAAGTAGGCATAAAAAAATTGTTAAAAATATACCCACCATAAAAATATAATTTCATGTTAAAATATAAATTCTATGTACACGCCTATTATTTTCAATTTGGATAAATTATTTGTGTTAGTAAAACATCATACGTGAAAATAACATACAGGAATATACTTATATTAAGAACATCATTTTCTTCGGAAATCCCTTTATTAAAACTATGTTATTTCCCCATTTAAAATTAAACATTTCCAGATGCACCCACAATTTTCATCAGAAACTATCCAATGACGTTCGAACAATCCAGCATACGAACATCTGTAGTGAATGGCAGCTCAATAGAACCACGAGCGTTTGGCAGCCTGCCACACATCGGAACTTCGGTGGAGAGGAAATTTTATACGATATCATAGCTGATGGAAGTTTTCTTACATGCTATTTGATTTACTGTCTGGTCATCTCATATTGCAAGTGTTTGTTTTTCAATTTATTTACCTCACTAGCTGTATCCCATGGCCTGGTCCGAGTGGTGTTACTTTTTTTATTTTTTTCATACAAACTTTGAACCTCTATTTATTATTAGGAGTGGAATATAAAAAATCCGTTCTTAGCGGATGCCTCCTAACTATAAACTACTTCTCTGCCAAATTTCATCTTGTACTCGTATACTATACCTACGTTAAGCGGTTTCGGAGATTTTATGATACGTGATCGAGTGATTAGCGATCATTATGTTTATGTGGACGAAAAAGCATCTTTATCATCAATCAATCATCAATATAAATAAAACTCTCCCATTACTGAGTGACTGATTGACTGACAGACAACGCACAGCCGAAACTACCTAATGTAAGAATCCGTTTGGCATGAATGTTCCGTGGATACTGTGTTTGAATTCAGGTATAAAATTTTAAACCTAAAAGTTTAAACATTTATTAATGCCTCTATGTTAAATTCATGGGACCATACAATGTTCCACCTCCTATCGGTTGGTTGTGGACGTTTTGGCAAGCTTCCAGGAAAAGGATATTATGCGGTGTCATGTCCGTCCTTTGTAAAGCGTTTGTAAGGCGGTGCACGATTGAAGCTGTTCGAATTTAGATTTGTCACTTTATACTACACTGTAGATTGAAATTCATATTGGTTTCAAACGATTAAAGGATCAGTATAGTGTATGGGAGTCCCCTGATAAGCGTAGAAGCCTAGCTCTACGAAAATGCTCGAATACAAAATAGTGAAAGGTTAGTGATCGACCAACGTTAGTAAATTAAGTCTTTTCCCTGCCACAGGCCGATGCATAGGCACTTTAATGCCTTATACGAGTAGGATTTAATGACTGAAATCTAGCAATAATCAGTCCCGCCGGTTAACGTGTTTACAAGTAAGGTGATGAATTTTTAATCGACTTCTAAAAAAGGAGGAGGTTGTTTATGTGTTGAGATATTTATGTGGCAGATAAATATTTGTACTCGGGTCATGGGTGTAATTTTAATGTGTTATTTATGTGTTGTCCATGCCACCCGCGATACAGGTACCTAGTAACCTACTGCGGGGGTATGAGTGTGTTAGCGTTTGTTTGTCGATTCGAATGTTTTTCTATAAATATATGACCTCATAACTTTTTGCTGAGCGTTCTGATTTTTGTGATTCTTTTTTATTCGAAAGTTGGTGCTTGTCACCTGGTCCCCTATTACCGGAATGTAAGGGGTAGTTTCTAAGTAATCCTTAGTGATGTAGAATTTAAGGTCATTAACTCATATTTTTGTACAGAGTGTTCCGATGATTATTTTTTATCCGAAAGCTAGTGCATGTAATGTTGACCGATTTAAATTTGAGTGACATCTGACGAGTATTTTTGTGTTATCTCTACCTATCGATATTCAAGTTTTTTTACGTTTAAAGTTAGTTATTATTATTAGTAATCACCCACAATCTGCACATACCACATAAAGTGTTTCAAACGTTTCAAAGTTCATTTAAGTGGGTACCTCAATGACGGTATACAGGAACAACAACAGCATTTAAAATAAGCTTTGCATCTGGCGTACGTGATATGGCATAATTCCTCTGAGCCAGGTTGGGCAGACTGCCAAAATTAACCGTGATGCGACGAGCAAACTCTGCAACATTTGGTCATTTACAGGTACCTATGTAAAGGCTATGTAAGTTTAATATTAAGGTTTATTTCGGATCCTTAAGAACTGATACCTCATAGTCTAATAAAACAAATAATCAATCATCATCGTCAATCAAGGAAGATATCTCGAAAAACCTATTAGGTACTTAGGGTATTTATTAATAATATTTTTTGTGCGTTTTTCGTTTTGTTTGATAAAAATAAAACATTCACAAAATGACAAGTTTCAAAGTTATTGCCGTTGGATATGAGACTCTCGTGGAATATTTTATTACTTTTAATGGATTTATAATTATCTTTTTTCCAAGACGGGGTAATCACACAACGAACATGGAAAAACAATAAACTGCGTAACGCGCGCTCACAGTCAGCGACCGACAATACGTTTGGTATGAACAATCCCTAATTATATATTTATTTATTTTCGCAGTCGAAACAGTTGGGATCTGTAATATATACATGTATGTAGTACCTAAGTACTACAAACTACAAAATATTTTTTATTTATTATTAACATCATATTCAAATGATGATTTTAACTGTGCAAGAATAAATTCAAACTGCCCTCCGTACTAGTTATAAAGTGTATTAAACTTCGATAAAATAGTGCCAAAAATAGTGCATTTTTATGCGAAAAAAAGGACCCCGCGAGGCCAGGTTCCATCGACATCTGTGAAGGAGTGTGCGTCATAGTGGCTTCATTTCGATTTTTTCTTGCGTTGTGATAATTGAATATACATTGTATTTATTTAAGCTAACCGATATTATATTTGGATTGAAAATCATAAAAAGATGGTTTTTGGTTCTAGCTTCAAGCTTTAATTTCGGGATTTAATTTTGGTGTTTTTTTGGCGGAAAATTTTATTTGATGTTGATGTTGGTTTTATTTGATCTTGGTAAGTTTAATTTGTTTTTTTTTTAACATGACATGATGTTTGATATTTTTTGTATTGTTTCAGGTAATTACACTGGGCCATTATAACTGACAGTATAAACATCTCTTCTCTATTATATTTGGGTAACATTTTCAATGAAAAGGTAAGCGCTTGTATTAATTACTACAGTAACTATGCTGTGAATTGGGTGATTAAACATTGTAGGTAACTAAAATTAATTTGAAATACCAAATAATATATTTGATAAATATGTATATTTGGATTTCTTGCTTATTTACCTAAATCTTTACATGTAAGTTTGTTTCGGCTAATAGGAAACGCCTGAACTGGTTTTGTGAAGATTTAACTTAGTTAATGTTTTCAGTAATATTAAAGCTGAATTTTATATAATTTACCTTTAGATAGTGGATTTCTATAAATTATCCGCACCATTAACACCTTACGCCCTCTACATAATAATCTATAAAAACGCTCTCTATAAAAAGTTAAATAAGGTATCATTATTGTATTTAAATTTAGAGGCGTGTGACAGAGGTTGTAACCATACTAAGTGTAATATAACGTATTTTTATATTATATCCAAAAAGAAAAATCTCAGGTAACATTTTATGCACGTTTGTTACCTTAATTTGTCAAAGTAATCACCATCCAAGTTTCTTAGTCTCCGATTATCCTCACATGTGTTAGGGACTTGTGCAGAGAAACTTTCAGGTTTTACAAAATAACGTAAGACTGGTGGTCGCGGGCTCTTGGACTATAATAATACGGTGAGCGAAGCGCATCGTTGCTATAGCAACGCAGCTTACAAGTAATCGCTTCGTGGTGATGTTCGACACGTAACACAAATATTTCACGTTTGGTAGTTCGATTTCAATAGTCCCTGGTTATATTATTTTAAGGACTGGAATAGTAACTAATATTAATTTGCAACAAGTGATATAACATTAATATTATAATTGATTTTAATATACTTATTTGATATTATATTCGATAATGGCAAGCTGGCTAGCTGCAACCTTCTTGACGCAGCTTGCGAACGGTTGTCAAGTTTCTGCTAGCAGATAATTACTTTCTTTCTTTTTTCTTTTCATAAACGAGAAAGATTTATTTTCTGTTTTTATTCGAAACTTAGTGTTTCATGCTTAGTATAACTTTAAGCGACATAATTATGACGAGCGCTCTTTGAGCTATCTCTACTTGTCCATATTGAAGTTGGTTCTTTTTGTTTTAAACATGTTTTAAATATTTTGATGAAGTACTCCATACCCCCATAGAGTCAAACTAACTTTACTCCTATGAATTACATTACTCTACATACATTACATGAATAACTTGTACATAAAATACATACCTACCCAATGTTATACCTACACATCATAAAAGCAAAAGCTAAGATCTACTAACCGTATTACGAATAATTATGAATTTTCTTTGAAATAATAATATGTCGGAAACAAATCTGTGTCCATTATTTTTATGTCTATTAAAAATAAAATAATAAAAAAAATTTATTATGTCTATTATTCCAATGAAATACCTTGCTTGGCTTAATTTATGGGCTCGTGGAAATGAAGTGCCCCAAATCTGTCGGTTTCCGGCTAAATCGTTGAGAGTTTCCGAATAGTAAAACAATACTAAGCCAATTTAGGCCGAATCAAGCTATACACTACTGTCTATATAGTATTCACTCGCTGTATAAATGCGAAACTATAATTTTAGTCTGCTTGCTTATAAATACAGGTGAAATTTTCGCTTCGTCCATTATTACGAGTAGCTCGGTAACCGTCAAAGTCATCACAATATTTATTGAAAATAGGTACATGATATATTATGTTTTATGAGGCATCCGGCACAGCACTACAACAGACTCAGATTTTTCTGTAACAAAGACAATAAGGTATTTAATAACGTAAAATCCCTGTACATGTGGATTCTTGCAATTTAACTTTTTATAGTGATTGTTAAAAAAAGAAAACAGATAACTTTGCAATGCAAAAGTACACTTAAGAATGCATCTTGAAGTAAAGCGTATTACAAGCCGGACTCACAACTCCAAGTTCGATCTCGCTGAGAAGCCTTCAGGATAGTTTGTTCCACTTTTAAAATAAAATGCTCTTTATATGCAACTTATAGTGAGATATACTATTCTATAGAGAACCGTTCTATTTTTAGTTTGGGGAATGTTATGGGGAAGTTAGTGTTTTTTTAGTAAGGTACTAAAATTTATGTAATAGTAATACCAATAAACTTCATTTAATTTGTCAATTATTGTACCTAATAATGTATAAACTTACTGATTTATCACATGGGTGTGTTTTTAAGCAATTTTCAAACAGCTTTCGATCTTTTGAAACTTCACAAAATCAACTTAGCTGAGGTTTTCTACTTGCAAAAATTTTTCCTGACAAATGTCATGTTAAGGTAAAAAATCTTATACAAGTTTGATAAGATTGATACCAGGTAACGCTGCTCTTCTAGTTCACGTTTATGAATAAATCTTTTGTTTTTAATTCAACCATTTTCGTACTATAATGAGCACTACTTATTGCACTGTGTGTCTAAAATATACGGGATCGATAAAACACATACTGCGCAAGGCAGTTTAACCTTTAATTCGAACCAAATAAGGCTCGGTCTTCCTAACCAGATATTGCTGAAATATAGCTCTAGTTCCAACAATAGTTCTGAACTAACAATAGAGAGCGAGCCTTATGTAAAATATCCACTGACATTAGACTAAGCTGCAGTTTACCCCACAAAATGAGTAAACATTTAAAATACCGCTCGTTTTCTGTGTTTGTTATACTAGTATAATATGATGAAACTATGATTCGTCCGTGTAGTAAAAGCTTTGTAAAAAAAAGAAAATAACCGACTTCAAGCTCGACAAGCAGAGATCACTCAAAAACCACTCGCCAGATGGCGCTCAATTCAACCCAGGTGTAAAGTTCCCGTCACTACAAACTAATCAAGCCGTTTGGGCTTAGCTATAGTTATTGGTCTTAGATAACTGCAGTTAATCGTTGAAGCGTTCCCTCGACAGTCTTTCGGCTTCATCAGATCAACTCCAGACCTTGATAAAATTGTAGCGCTTTAATATACTTATGAAAATATTAACAAAAACACTAGTGGCCCCTACAATTTTTGAAAGTTCCTCTTGATTTCTCTGAGAAGCCATCAACAGATCCTGGTGTCGTTATCAGCGGACCCGACTGAGAATATATATTTTCCAACAAAAAAGAATTATCAAAATCGGCTCTTAACGACGAAAAATCGCTGAACAAACAAAAAAGTATATAGGCAAACGGTCGAATTGAGAACCTCCTTTTTTGAAGTCGGGTTAAAACAGAAAGATATCATATTGGCAGGGCAGATTCAAAAGTATGACCATATTAAACTATTTCAGCAATTGAAGTCTGTTATGTGTTTACCTACTCTTGAATGAATTACTCATAAAACTTCATATTTTTAAACATATTTTTACCGTTTTAGCGCGAGGAAATACCTATTCCCTCGACAAATGGCAAAAAAGATTCCATCATCTATAATTCTTTTGTGTCAAAATGACGCTCTTTGTGCCGTCTCACAAAGCTGTTATCGTATAGGAGTGACTATTGTTTTTTAGATATTAATGTGGGGAACGTTATGACTGTAAATCATTGTGTATGATTTATTCTCTGTTGTATTCGTTGCTCACGGAGCTTTACTAGCTTTCTACTTTAATACATAAGCTTTAATTTGATAATGGACCGATAAATATGAGGAAAAATGGGTTATGATAGAAGATGGCAGGAAAAAATGAACTGAGGCATAAATGAATGATTGAAATATAAAAAGCAGATCATCACCCAATCATCATCACTGATAACTGTTCACTGCTGGACTGTGTTTCTTCAGTGTGCCATTGTCCACTACGCTGCTGTAGGTACAAAATGTTTTTTTTTTTAAATAAACGCTAACACACTCATACCCCCGCAGTAGGTTACCAGGTACCTGTGTCGCGGGTGGCATGGACTACTCATATAACACATCACAATTACACCCATGACCCGAGTACAAATATTAAGTTTATCTGCCACATAAATATCTGGCCCGGCCGGGAATCGAACCCGGGACCCCTCGCGTTGCAGGCAGGGTCGCTACCAACTAGGCTACAGGGTCGTTAAAGGTCAAAGGTGTTTGAAAGACGGTCTACTCGCCACCCACTCCTGGCCAACTCCGAACCGACACAAACCATAGAATCGAAATTCAACCGTGATTACCAAGACGTAAAGATCTATATTAATTGTTTCACTTAAGTTGGTCAGTTACCGGCTTGCCGGGTCGTTATTGTGCGCCATCTTTAAAATGACAGTAGATAGATTAGTATAAGACAAAGAGAATATTGAATATCGACAGATGTCGACCGTCCTTCTTGTCGAATTTGGAGTTTTCATGACTACTGTTAGTTAAAACTGGAATATTATGACAGTGCTCCTATACCTACTGTAAAAACATCTATCTGAAGAACAATCCCTTAAAACAAGAACGAAACTTTAAGCTGAGAAAATAGACGCCCGTAAGTTCAATCTTGCTGAGTCGCCGCGGGCTAGTTCGTGCTACATTTGAGATTCAAGTTTTATTTTAAGCTTTTTTTAATTTTACTTCAAAGCATCTTATTTCTTGGAGTAAGTAAAATCGATCTTTAGAAATTCTTCAATGTTCTACCGCTGCTTACTTAAAAAAGTATACTTGTTTTTTATCTTATTAATTATGATTTTTCTGCTTTCATTCTCTGTATTCAACATTCACCATAATTCCAGCAATGATGCAGACACATCATTGAGATAGATACTAAGTAATAAAGTAAGTAGGTACATAAAATCTCAATTACATAGGCATATTATATATCCTACCAGCAGCACACCTATATGCTTTTTATGTAGAAGCCACAGAGACCAAAATAGTGAACTATAAAAAAATCATACTGTTCGTTTTTGACTCTCAAGCAGGTGAAACAACCAACAAAGTAAAGTTAAAAACTAATGCTCCCATTTTCACGCCTCCGTCAACCCTTAAAAAATTTCTTGTGTTATTGATGGTATTAACACATTACAAATACCTAGATATGACTCAAAATCAATTTATCTTCAACTAAATGGTCGTTTCTGTAAAGAAAGTTCATCTAAATTCTATACTGAAAATACTACGCGACACTTATTTCACAACTTCCCGCGATACTGATCAAAAACGTTATGATAAATAGTAGAAGATTGACAAGACACTATTTGGTTCTTGAATCTGTGTCTTGAATAAATGATGACCTTAATATGTGGCTGTATTGTGCGTGAACAATAGCTCTTCACAATATATGGGCGTTTGCGAACGATTTAAACTGAAATTCAGGTGTTCCAAGCGAACTGCTACAATGTTCTACGGAAATAAAATTATTTAAAGCTATTTAAATCGTAAAAAGGAACCCAAATAAAATTTTATGTGGTGAAGGAAATTTATATGTTCTACCTTACGGATTAAATTAAATTGGAATTAAATGTAATTGAGTCCAAACCTACCTACCCTGGCTTCAAACCATTAAGTGCCCAGTACAGAGCACTGCATCAGACCTACTAGAGCATACTTCACCCCAAGCAAGTAACAGTTAAGTAGTAAGCTGAACATAAAAAAAAAATTACAAATGCTTACAGCTTCAATTAAATTTCGTCTTGTAGGGATGCCAAAATTCCAACCCTTTGATTATCATTATCACTGCTTAAATCTAGGCTTAACGATTGCGATAATTCTAACTTCTCACTAAGTTTCTATGGTAATCCAGTCGATAACTCCCTATCGACACAACCATTTTGTGTCGATAGTTAATGTGTTATCAGCACTCCGTCAAACGTCACTATATTGAATACAAATATCTCACGTTATCAATCAAGGATACCTATTGTTATACCCGACAATGGATTGACACGTGGCTCAGGTAACTGTGAGTAATTACATGAGTGGATTAAATGTACTGTTCGTCTCAGCCTAGAGTGCGCCCGGGTTTGTTCCAATCACAGACTTATAAAAAAAAGAAATAAGCAGACCTAACATAATTATTGTCACCACTCCATAGACGTATGTAAGCAATAATTTCATCTCTTACTCTCCTATAACACGTACAGAGTCTATCTCGTTTTATTTTTGTTGTTGCAACACTCACGCACACAGACAAAATGGGGTTGAAGCACTCCCGCCATTTTGTTAAGCTACAAGAAGCTCAATTTTAGTATGAGGACCATAGACAACATAGGACCATAGACCGTAGACCACGAATGTTTTGTATGGGAATTGTCAATGTATGCAGCATGTCTATGTAGCTGTAACTGGCACGCTTTTTTCTCCCATATGTTAGGTCTGCTCATTTATTATTTTTTATAAGTCTGTGGTTTCAATGCCCTTCACGGTACGTAGTACCATTAATTTCTACGTGATATTTTTTTATAACAGCAATTATGTTCGTTAGAAAACTGTGGACTCGGTTACATTTTTACGCGCGGAAGCTTCGCCCTCAAGCGAAGCAACGCATCTGTGGCCGAATATAAACAAGAATTATTAACTACTTATTGGTCAATTACCTACTTGGAGGTCTAACATAAACGAATATTTTATCGTTTACTTCATATTTGTAAATGTAATTAGTTTTCTGAGGCAAAACGAAGGTGAATTCAGGAGTATAATTTTGGGTATTATCAATTTACTCTAATTGTACGGATTTGCTAGTAGACCCGTGTAGTTCTAAATTTAGTCTGATCCCTACTGTCATACAAATCGTCACTATTTCCTGAGACACGGTTCTATTGTCAAGCGCTAGATAATAGGTAGCCTGTCCCAGCCGTCACTGTGCTTGATATTAGGAAATCCACAAATGGAATATGAAATGATTAATGTCGCGTCTAATTTGAAACGGGAATTTCGTAATATTAATTGAATTTTACGGTTCAGTACCTACGAGCTCTTTCTTCGTTCTTTCGTCTGATTTGAAAGAGTTTTATTATTGCAATCGCGCGAAAGATTTTAAAGATAAAGTAAATTATTTATAAATTATTGAACAGTCTAAACATCTTCAAAACATCTGAACGAAGTCTAAATAAACAAATAGTCTAAGAAAATTTGCAAAAAATCTTCGCTTCGACCAAATACTAAATTCTTAAGGAGTTGAAGACATACAGATTATTATTAATAGTTTACGAGATATAAACAAAGAACTTTTACCCTTCCCCCCCCCCCTTCCCTTGTCCGTGCCTACCCTCCACAGTTGGAAAGTTTTAATATTTTCATCTGGACACTTCACGAAATAGCTGTACCAACTTTCAAAACTACACGAATTATTTGATCTAATTAAGTTAACTTATCAGGTTAATTTATTAGCGGGGTTAATTAGTTTCCAATATAATTCTGAGGCTTTTCACTTTACAAACAAACGCAAAAACTTCACTTCTAAAAAGAGGGAATGAAAATTAACTTGTCAACTTTTGCTTGTTTTTCCTCGCCTGAAAATATCGAGAAACACAATGAAAAATCGCTACGAAGCCTTTATAGAAAAGTTTTTTTATTGAAGCGTGAAAGAACTGGACTCAGTTGTTCAGAAGTTGAACTACCAAGTTGTACTGAGTATACAAACAGTTGCTTCGAGTATCTCTTGAGTAGAGCTTGCGCGGCTAACCGCGGCTTCTCAGACAACTAATTTCTCTAATTAATTAGAGATCGTTATCGATAAAAATAGAGGAAGAATTCTCACTGTTTGCAAACTTTTTATATGGCAAAATGTTTTAAGTAGTTGTAGGAGCATACCACGAGTAAAAAGTACAATTTTGTTACTAGTAATCTGCCAATTGAAATTGTATTAATAATATAAAAGTTTTAGCCTTGGGGACGGGGCTTAATCTTGAGTTATTAAAGTGAAAGTTCAGTCACTCGTCACGAAATATTGAAAACCGCTTGACGTATAAAGATAAAAGAAAGAGACGTAGTATATATTTAGTAGATTTTCGCATAATGCCGCCTCTACACATAGGCCAACACGTTGGCAAGTGCGCTGGCCCAGCCACTGGTCCAATGTGTAGAACGGGCGTTGGCGCATTGGCGGTAGGCATTTGAACGTTGGCCGGCGCGCTTGCGAGCTTGCCGCGCGGTGTCGATACATCAAAGAACCCTTGTCGCAAGCTTGGCACACCATCTACACATTGGCCGCGCGATCAGTTTGCCCGGAGCAGCGATCAAGAGTGCATATTTTCTTCTTGCCGCGTATTAACACCTAACCTAACAAAATGGCGTATAATATGAGTAATGAGGAAACTTTTAAATTTATTGAGCTCTATCAGAGTGAAAATTGCCTATGGAATCCAAAAAATAAGTATCATAAAAATAAAAATGTTGTAAGTATTAAAAATGCTAAATAAATAAGGTTCTTGGACATTCCGTTTTCCTTACGATATTTTACTTCAAAGTAAGAGCATCGTACTTTATTATTATTTTAATATTATAAATATGAAAGTAAGTGTATTTGTTTGTTTGTTACGTTTTCCCGCCTAAACTACTTTTTTACTGCAGCTGATACCAACTCAACATCCATTTTTTGAATCCGTCCGCACATTGGCCCGAACCAAAGCATACTGAACGACCTTCCAATTTGTGGATTAACTCACAAGCACGTTGGCAAGCGCACCGCCAGCGCGTTGGCGAATGCGCTGGCCTATGTGTAGAGGCGGCATAAAACGGATTTTGTCATATTCTACCTCTGAGGGAGTAAAATAGGGATTTAAATAGTTTGTATGAAAGTAAGTCAAGACTACTTCCACGCGGACAAAGTCGTGGGTAACAGAAGTACTTCATTAATCTCGAATTATCCAAACCAGTCTCGTAGTTTTACCAAAATATTATTAACGCAAAAGTAAGATTGTTTATTTGTCTTTGTTTCATGTCGAGAAAGCAATGAATCGATATGATTTTTGGTAACTACACACATAGTTGAAGGGCTGGAGAATGTTACAGGGTACTTTTTCTAATTTCCACGGGAAAATACGTTTTATTAAATGCTATAGGTAATATAATTGTCGCTACGGGTACAATATTACAAACATTTGTAAACGTGAGGAATCGGTTTCTCGAAGCGAAGCGAGTGTATACGCTAACAAAGTTTCGTAATTCATTTCGTTACTCTGACGTAATTTCCTAATCTTGCGTCACTATTTTATACATAGTAACGACGAAATGTCGTTAAGACCTGTGGACTGTGAACATCTGTACAAATAACAGTCGGCTCTAAACTAGGGCTAAATGGACTTTATCGTGTAAATTATGTACTAGCGAGGCCGCAATCTCATATATTATTTGTAGAGAGCGGTTCATTTCGTTCAGCTCTCATCGGATGAAGAAGGCAGTCGTTTGCGAACATAGCTTTTTTCCTCACAACAAAATCTTATATCAGCTCACATCGAGAAGACCATTTTAATTAGCGGGATGGAAGTCGCACGAGCTGAGCGAAAGAGGAGGGACTACATTTTTTTCCTTTTACTTAATGTAATGTGGGCTGCTTCGCATATAATATTTAATCAAGCTTTTTGTACGTTTTTTATATTTTATGGTGCATTTCTTGTATATTTTAAGTCAGGCAATACTCGTAGATGGAGAGCTATTTTACCGGCGCAAATTTTTTTCAACGTATTTATTATTTAATAATTTCATTAACTGAAGATTTAATTATACTTTAATTATACTGAAGATTAGATGAAGAATTAGAAAACATAATAGTGATAATTGTTTTCGGAAGGTGACTTCACCGAAGCACCTGTGGTTTGAAATCTGTGGAAACAAATATTTTACAGATACGTTGATCTTGAAAATGTATCTAATAAAATGGACATCTTGGCCATAACATATTATTTCAATAATAGATTTTGCCAATGACGAATAATTTACAGACATTGATCAATTGAAATTTTTCTAGACGTAGGTATTAAGTTACGCACATAAATATAGCGGGATTCGAACTTGGCCCAGACTGACATTCAACTTACGAGTACCTATAATGCAAAACCTTTGTGCAAAACATATCCCAACAACAAATATTTGCGGACACAAATATTGAAATGAGAAAAATAAATGTCAATGACTCTCAGTATTTCAAGCTGCAATGTTTTACGATTTTTTAATAAATTCGAATTAACTTTGTAAAATGTGAATTGGTGGAAAAATTCACTGGGAGGCCGGAAGCCAGTTATGAGTACATCCTAGCTTACTTGCATTTCGCATGAATTTCATTTAAATTTATTCTCGTAATATTGAAGTTTTGGAGGGTGCCCGTTAATGTAACTTTAACTACAGTAAAATTTATGAAGTACATATGTTTTTTTAACTCAATTTAAACAGAAGTGACACAGTGTTGTTGTTGAATACGGCTATTGTGGTACATTTTAGGCAATAAAGCGAGAAGTATTGCTCAGTGAACTCTTAAGAGGTTCACAGAACATTAGCTTTCAAGATAAACATAAAGCAATCTTAACTTTATATCGATATAAATAGAGCGTAAATTTTGTAAGTTTAGATATAGCATGATAGGTACCTAGAATCGAAAATAATTTATATTTAAGATTGAAGAAGGCTATGAGCATGCACACGTTCAAATGTTAAACAAAGACCTTTAGTTAAATTTCCTGTCAAACAAAGAAGAAAATCGGGTGACAGATGAATGAGAAACAGAAAGATTTTGTCGTAAAATGAATGATAATTATAGGTACACATTATATTTATATGTGCTGTGGTATTGTCTTGAAAAAGAGTCTCATTTGGTACAGATAATATACCTACTTATTTGTACTAAGTAGGTATACTTACATAATCCTTGAACATGCTTGCACATTATCCAACATGGCATTGCAACGTTGTTGTACAAAGTTCCTTGCAACACGTGTTACTATGTAATCGCTACTGTCTCTGCAACTAATTGTCATGTTGGACACAATATAAATTATAACTTGCTCAGCACCATGTACAAATATAGCAATACTAAGTACAGTTGACATCTTTTTCTAAATCTATATCAATTTTTATATGTATTATAGATACATATACATATAATGATATAACTGTAACTAATCGTAAATTTGTGTACGCTTATCTCAGAAACGGCAAAACGGATTTTCATGGGACTTCCACTGAGAGATAGAGGAGGTTCACAATCACAACCAGTAGTTTATAAACTACTTTTAATCCGGGAATTCCCGCGGGATCGGGAGTCAAGCAGAAAAAACTCCTATGTACGAACGAAGTCGTGGGTACAATTATATTACCAACTAGCGGCCCGCCCGCGGTTTCACCCGCGTGGATCCCGTTCTCGTGGGAATATATGCATGTATTATACATAAAAACCTTCCTCTTGAATCACTCTACCTATTACAAAAAACCGCATCAAAATCCGTTGCGTAATTTTAAAGATTTAAGCATACAGACAAACAGACAAACAGACAAACAAACAGACGGACAAAAATAGCGACTTTGTTTTATACTATGTAGTGATAACCTGCTCTCGTTTCGTTTCAATAAATCCGTATTTATAACAATACACACTCGAAATACTGCTACTCATTTATTTCAGGCAACGCAATAATATATTAATTTCATGTTAACTACTTTTTGTCGATTGACGGGATTTTGTTGTTCGATAAAATGTATTATGAAAATAATAATTTGTTTCATGTAGTTTATTATATACCTACATAATATAGATGCCGTCAAAATATGCATATAGATTTCATTAATTAATTCCGTAAGATATTCGTTTTATAACGCATTCATTTTGTGTTCCACAAAAATTTACTCTTACACGCGTTTAGGGTACGAATGTTAACTGCGTACTATTATTGCACACTTAGACTTCCCAACTTCGCCCATTATCCTCCCAGTAAAATGTAAAATATGGAATAGTTTTCTCGTATTACAACCCCAACTGTCTTTAACCGCACTCCACCAACTTTTGCTAAAATGGCTATACCGTGACACCGCACAAAATAAGCGTAAATAGACGGAACAAAATTCCCATCCAACCCAAAGAACAAAATCCTAAACTCTGTTTATTCTATGTATTTATCTATTTATTCCATGTACATGTATTTATTTATCTATTCATATGGAAGACATACGAAAAAAATTAGGTGATAATTTGGACGGCAAACCTTTAATACTACTAAGTACTTATACACTACACACCACACTTTTCAGTGTTCATCATAACAGTAAGTAAAAATAAACTCTTAGTTTTTATGTTCGGTCAACAAAATAATTATGTATAGGTATATCGATGGTTTTATCGTTAAAGATGTCTCGCGAAGGTAGGTCATATTTATATTTTTAAAATACAGCTATTATTCCGCGTAAAACCGCGCGGTCCGATATCTAACTATTATATTATAATTTTCTTCGGAAAGCTAAAACCTCGACAGCACGAAACCAATGTACTACAAAGTAATATACTGAATTACTTTGAGAATATTGCCAAAGAAGCAGAAAAAATATTAAAAAGTAGAAGAATTCTCATAATAAAAGTGCTGCTGAATCAAATATTAAATGACTTTTACAATTTCCACGTATAGTAAGAGTCAATGGGATTACGGTTCAATTTTATAGAGGGCATCTGGATCAAATAACGACTAAAGTTTTGCTAAGCCAGTCATGCGCGTAAAACTATGATAGATCCTTTCGGTAAGAATTGAAATTCACTTGTTGGAGACATTTCATTGAACTGAGAATTACCGGTTACAGACAAAGCATTCATGCTTGTGGAGATTACAGAGTCACCTGAAAGAAAATAAATTTTTGAAAAAAAAAAAAAATGAAAAATGTTTTAATTCCAGTAAACAAGTGCTTATTCAGTAACAGTATGATAAAATCTAAGGACAATTAGTATTAAAGGCATTGCTTAACAAGTTTACAATTTTAGTTTTTTTAATACAGACATAATTTTAAAATTTCACCAGCCAGCCTTTAAGTAAGGTTATACACAATCAGAGGTAATCAGGTAAGTAGCTTAGGTAACACTTGAATTTACTGAGGGAATATTTTTCCAACTAAATGCTTACAGTGATGCTCACATTAGAAAAAAAAGATTCTGTATCGTGAGCATCAACTTCTACTAGAGAATTAACAAAACAAATACATGTGCGATTCAGCCTACTGATATCTGTAAGGTGTATAAACCAACATTGTTTGTGATAACATAGAATAGATAGTGCTAATCATAATGTTAATGTTTAGATAATTATATATATAAATTTAATTAGGTAGGTATATATAGTACTTAAATATGTATTTATTTCTATATGTACTACTAATATAGTTTAATACTTGAGTGGACTACGATAATTTATTCAAAAGTTTTTCAGTTGCGTCATACGACAAGGATGCGAGCCATTTTTTTTAAAGTATATTAGCCTTGTATAAATTACATGTTTTTAAATCAGGTATGATAGTTACGGCTTTATTGTAAACGGAGACAGGCAAAGATGGAAAAAATCGTTTTGCAAAAACAGTTTTTGTTGGAGGGATTTCAATTCTAAATCGTCGCCGTTTAATTAAATCGCCATAATCAGGTTTATTTAGAACTTGTTTATGCATTGTAAGGCAACATCTCAATATGAAGAGTTGGCGAACAGTAAGAACATTACTTTCCTTATATATGTTAGCAGTTGAATACCTGTATGGCTTCTTTAGCATTACTTTTAAAACTGATCTTTGTGCTCGTTCTAATTTTAAGAGTGTGGTTTTACAGGCACCACCCCAGCAACTGATGCAATAGGTAAGAATAGATTGACCTAACGCAATATATGTTGATCTTAGGGTATCAAATGGAGCTACTTCACGCAGTTGTCTCATTATTTTTATAATTTTACGTGTTCTGGTTGCTAGGTTGTTAATGTGTTGCTTAAAGTTTAAATGTTCATCGATTAAAATACCAAGATATTTAATACAGTCGGTTTTTGAAATTTCGTTGCAGCTACAGTTCACGTTTTTATTTTGACAAGAGTGAATTTTAATCGCCTGTAATGTTTTAGGGGGTGCCGTTGCTTTTGTTTTGTGAAAACAGATGAATTTAGATTTATGTGTATTTAAAGTCAACAGATTATTTTGAAGCCAATCAGATATTTTAGCCATTCCTTCTTCCGCTCTTGAGAGTGTTTTATCCCATGATGAGTCGTGAAAGACTATAGCGGTATCATCTGCATAACATACAATGTCAGCATTTTCTAAATTGAGGCTGTGAATGTTATTCATATAGAGTATGAAAAGCGTTGGCCCCAAAATGCTGCCTTGTGGCACACCAAAGTCTGCATTTTGAGGTTCGCTCGTCATATTATTTATTTTCAAACACTGTCTTCGATTTTTTAAGTAACTACTGAACCACTCGAGTGGTATACCTCGTATGCCAGAGTTTTCTGGCATACGAGGTATTATTTATATTATATTTTTGCCAATAAAGTTATAGCTCTACTAATAAACCCGCCCTCGCTTCGCTTCGGGGAACCAGTCCTTCAAAAATCTCTATAAATTTTAACAAATTATGTTATTCCGATGTCTAAGCTATATAACTGCAAAGCTTCATGAAAATCCGTTCAGTACTTTTTGCGTGAAAGAGTAACAAACCCACACTATTGATGGGGACTTCCAATGGGGATTTGCGGAATAAGCCCAATCTACACTTGGCCAGCGTGGTGGACTATGGCCTTACCCTTCTCATTCTGAGAAGAGACCCGTGCTCAATAGTGGGCCATGATGGGTTGAGATGATGATGATGATGATGAACTCACTAGAAACAGGACGAGGTTTTACCTAATTCGATTAGGTTCGTGACTATCAATGGACCGATTCTTACGATGTTTAATGTTGTAAAACGATTTCTGGCTGAATATCTCTCTTACTTCTTTTTAGATGGAATCCTTGGTGACCACGTATAGTTAGCTTGCCGTGACCTTTACGCTATAAATTTTCCTCCATATTTACTAGAAGTTGTAATAAACACGTGTGACCTAAGTAGACTTAGTACTATTTATAACGCTTAAGCCACAATTAAGCGCTCTTGCAAAAACTTCATGCTGTGCAATAATAAACTACTTACTTTTAATCAAGAGCCTCGTACATTATTTTGTACCTTATTTTGTTGAAGGTTATATACTTCATAATATGTGATAATCTGTTGTATAAAAGGAAAATTAAAAAGAAATAGAAAAAAAACGAAGGTTTAAATGTAGGTAATTGAAAAAGGATAACATGTTAAAAATCGATCGACTTAAAGAATTTACGTAAAAAAACAGAGAAAATCAGTCAGAGACCGTTATAAACCTAAAGTTTAACGTAGAGAATATTGGCCAGCTTGAGAAACTATAGCCTATATCCCCCTCATATTGTAATAGGAGACCTGAGACCACGGTGGGATAGTTGTGGGTTGCCGTGGGACTACTATATTCATTTCAGATTTAACCGTAGGGTGAAATCTGAACAACGACAATACGCATTAAGATTTTCCACTTTTTTAAAATGACAAAAACATTTAAAATAAATGTTAAAATAAGTCACAGATGGCCCAAACAAAAGTAATAAAAACGTACCAGCATAAGTGATAGACTTTTAAACTGTTAACCCACCCTTCACTGTGCCGAATACATTAACAAGAAGAGAACAAACTTTATTCATTCGTGACGAAAATAATTTGCGCGAAACAATGTGTAACTGGAAACAATAAAAGAGACACGTTTTGTTACTTAAAATGAATAAATCACAAAGTTATAATGTATGTAATTGAAAGTAAGTATGGTGTCACATAACTTTAACCGACTCTACATATACATGTAGATACTTACAGAGGATGACTACCTCTGTGTTTTGTACGAGTTTTTAGGTTTACATGATTTTTAAAGCTTAAAGGGCTGAAATAAAACAGACGAGCTACCTAATGGTAAGTGGTCATCGTCGCTTATGAACATGAGCAAAACCAGGGAAGTCATCAATGCAACGTCGGTCCTGCAGGAGAGCTCTTTTTACACCTTGCTTGAAGAAGAACATTCCATAGCGTACGAGGAATTCCTCAGAAAGAAGCTCATTCCACAATTTCTACGGACGGCAAAAAAGATCGTGAAAATAGGACCATAGAGGTTTTTCACGGGTTCAATCAATATGGATGAAACGTCGTAAAGGTGGAAGGGTAAAGTGGGCACCAAGTCATTATCTGGAAGAATTCCTCGAAGTTACTCACCGTAAAGACAGTAAACCGTAAAGTACACATACCCACATTCGCACAAACACACAATTACTGAATTTATTAACTTGTGTCACTTAAATTAATAAACAAAAATACCAAATTAATATGGTGTAAATTACATAGATGAACTAGCAATGTAAAATAAAATTTATGAGTATTCATTGTTTTATGTCTAAGCCCATCATCATTTCAACCCAGTCGTCAATGGTATATCCCAGGATAGACTAAATTCCGATGGTGAAAGTTTGAAAAAATGTCTCTTTTTTAAGATAAATTTACCAACTTACGTCGGTAAATCCTAATCCCGGTGAAACCTAAACAGACAAAATGTTTTCTCCTATTTTTTTAAATTTCAAATTAACGATGTAAATCGAACCATTTATTACTACCTAAGTCAGTTCGACAGATATAACTTTGTAAAACGAAGCTAATCACATTTAAATCTTTAAAAATACGCAGTATTTATCTGGACAATCAGTGAGTGATAATGAATGGTTTTTGCGTGAGGGTGCGGTTTGAAAAGCAAAATTATCCCTGAAGTAAAATATGAATGCGTCATTGTTTCCACATCACACGAGCGTTGGAAATTGAGGTTTATAAAATAAACGGTAGGTATTGTACATCAACGCATAAAGTCCTTAACAACACCCTGTGCTAACTGGGCGGACCATCCTATTTCTGTTTTGAATCTTGTTCTGTGTAATATCGCTGTTAGATATCGTAAAATAAGAAAGTAAATACATAATTATGTCGAACAATTAAAGTTTTATCATCCAACTTTAGTTAAGTAATTAATAACTTTAAAGTCCCAACCAGGAACCGACAATCACTATACATAAGTAGACCAAATCATTCCATGAAACGGGATCTTGAAGTGGCAGATACCTTTAGATTTAAGATACCAGGACGTAATAATATATATACGTTTTCGATTTATCCGTCCATGGCGATCTTGTGTCATGGGTTCTATAGAAATCACAGACTATAATGACGGTCCCTTTTGTATGTTTGTGGATTGTACGGTAAATAAAAACGTAGGTACTGGTGCATTGTATGTACGTTACGTCGCGCGTCGTCGGAGGCTTGTTGCTTGTTGGCGATGCGTTCAGGACAAATTGAACCACATGAAGAATACCTAGTATTTTCATCTACATGTGACTTTTAAGTAATCTAATTATATTTCCTGTTACATCCAATAATAAGAAAGTAGAAAAATATTTAGATTGTATAAAAAATCATTTGGCTCTTAAGTGTTTTTTTAATTATATTATTTGTAAAGAACATTCATACAAATTTTATAAATACGAAGGTAACTTGAAAGGATGTTGAGTGTTTGTATCCCGGAAATACATAATCTTGGATAAATAGTGTGGGTCTGCCCACGGGCAAAAAGCAGTACAATATAAAACAGAGACATTATATGTATTATATTATTTATGTAGATATCTGTATATTTGTTACATTTATGTAAAGTATGATTGAAATGCTAAAAATTTCAGCGTATCGTATAAACTACGAAATTACTAGATACCTATGTGTCGCTCCAGTATTAAAAAAGAAAGCTACGAATACAATGCAAACGTTTCCATGCATGTATTCACGATTCGTAGTTTAAAATCTAAAACTGCGATGGATCAAAAAACGCCATTAGAGGCACTATATCGGAGAGCACTCAATCGTAACGGACTCTCCGATGATAAACTTCAAAACGCAATATACGGAGGCTTTCATTCTTGTTAAGCGTCGACGAGGTTTAGTTGTTTAGTTTTATGGAATATGCTATACTAAACTCTACTTTTAGTGTATAATAAAACGTATAATGTTAATTGTATACTTATTGTACACTTTCCGGTGTTGTTTTGAAAATATTTAAAAAATAACCACCTTCAACATCGACAAGCAGAGATAACTCAAAAGCTAGGTTCTCGCCATTTGGCGCTCAATTCAACCCATCAAGGTAAATTTACTACAAATTCATTAAGCCCAAACACAAGGTAACTGATGTTAAAATGTCTATGTATTCGTCTTTCGGTTTCGTCAGATCCTCTCCAGACCTTCGTTAAATTGTGGTGTTTTAATATAGTTTATGACAAAATTAACAAACACACTCATCGCCCCTACAATTTTCGAAAGTTCCCCTCGATTTCTCTGGGATGCCATCATCAGATCCCGGTGTCCCTATGATGGGACCACTCTTGGAATATTTTCTTTCCAACAAAAAAAGAATTGTCGATTTCGGCTCATAAACGACGAACACACACAAAGAAGCATTATATACGATCGAATTAAGAACCTCCTTTTTGTTTTCCTGTTAAAAAAAATCAGAGTTTTTAACTCTTTGGCAGTTATCGTTATGAATTTCGTTGATTTCCTCGAAGGATAAAATTAAATATTCCAAATTGATATAAACGGCTCCGGTACAATATTGGATTTCCCAAAAGTTGAACCAATTTCATAGGTACAAAATATTATGTTTGTATGTCTATTTATATGATTTATTTATTTCACAATAATCTTGGTGGTAGTAACATTTAACCGCCTTTTAGAATCAACCACACAAAATATGTTTGTGTCGTCGATTACAATTATTATGTTCATGGGCAGCAGTGGTCTTTAACCGTTATGATAATGATGACTCATTATTTAAAACAATAACCCTAGGTCTCGCCTCTGGTGATTTCGTTTTTTGACTCATGATTTATTTATGAACCCTACCATAGGTACAAACTCACAAACAGGATGGAGCAACTATCTACGCTTCGTCCATTTTCCATAGGAGCCGCACCATGAATGAGAAGTGTGACGGAATTAGAACTAGACTTACTGATTGAGTCTTGTTCTAGGTTGGTAACGATTGTCATGGACGACAGCGGAGGGGTATAATATTTTGCTTCCTTAATTCCATAAAAAAATATCTTAATGGGCAGAATAGTTGCCCAATTAACGCACTTCAAATCAATTGGCAAAAGGTTAAAGCTACAAAATTGTAGACCACTTACCTGATCCAAACTGTCTTTGGCTCTTTGGATATTAAATAGATACTTAGGTACATTATTGGTTGATTTCCCGTCACCCTAATATATGAATGGGGCAGTTCGTATTAGCCGGATCCCAAAGTACGTTAGTTAGCTTTAAGAACTTGCCCCGGGGACATGCAACTGAAATATTAATTAAAATTAAGAAATAAATAATAGGTAGGTACCGTAAAATTGTAAAGATGCACAAATTTCATCCATGGCGGAATAAATCTGAAAAAGCTGCCCATAAACCTTGGCATTGTATAGAAGCCCCAGTTCTCAGAAGTGTCAGTAAAAGAGTTTTCGATTGCCTGCGGGGGCTAACGAGAGAAATGGGAATTGCAGTAACAATAGACAGGCACCATTTGCGAGTCACGAACTCGGTCGGCCATACTATGGCTTGGTTGTTGAGCGCCAATGGGCTGACCTGGTCGACGGGAATATTTGTATTATTTTACGCAAATTTCTAAGCCTTTGTAAGCTAGGAATAAGTTGGACTTTGGGTGCGTGGTGGCTAGAGGCTATAATTAATCTTTTAAAGCAATTTAACAAATGTTTAGTGGGCTTACTTAATGACTACAGCAGCTGTGTTTTTTAGGTTTTAATGTGTTAGTAAACGTAGAAAGTTTATTATTTTTACTAAATACAATCCCAGCAAGTCCGTCCGTGGTCCTTACGCTCACAGATGACGTAGCTTAGGCTTATTTACAGCTTGCTTGCAAAATGACGGCTTGCTTCATCCCCATTTCTGTGTACCTATATTGTGTTGCGTAATTGTTGCAACAACAATAATCGCACAAATAAGTACAGTTCTAAAGTTTGATTGGAGAAAAAGCGATGAATTGCTTACACACATCTTTGTAGTGGTATAATGTTTCTAATGTTACGTCTGATTCTGTTTATATGTCTATGAGTTATCCTTACAAATTGTTACTTATGCTTAATGAGGCTACTTAATCTACCCAGTTGTTAAACTAATAGATCAGAGGATAAAACTTGCAATTTAGTAAATTATCTTCATGAACATATTAATTTAAGCTGCAATTACGAACTCCTTCAAATATCTTTTCATGTTCGTTAAGCAGTTCAAAGAAACTCAACGTCACTTAGCGAAAATAGGTCGCTTACCCGACCCAAATCACAATATCATCGTTGACGTGAAATGAATTATACATTTGCGAAGTAGTGAATTGTAAATAGGACTAATCGGAATAAACAGGAAGATCAATACTGGAATAAAATTTTAATATAAGAAAGGAACACCCCGCATCCTATGATTTAACAAGTGAAATGTTGCTTAGATTGGAAAAATGCGACTAAAATCTAGATGTTTTGATTAGGACCAAGGCAGCAGGTTTTTTAACAAGCGAGATCTAGATCTTTATTACCTTTGTAATTAACAGCTTCTAAAAAAACTGGTATCGTTCCGATAACGTAACCGTAACACGTTCAAAATACTAGTACTTAACCTAGTAAAGAATTATTGCTTTGCTAGAAAATACAAACATGTTTTTAATCACAGTAACAAACTAGGTACTGTTATTTAATATAACAATAAAATGGAATATGATTTTAAGCCAAGAAATGAGGAAATCCTTTGCAAACTGCTTACAAATACTCTTGTAACAATATTTATTTATAGTAGATAGGTAATACAAGCAATATCAGAATCTGACCGTATTGTATCTAAACCTTGAAATAAACTACATTACGCGATAAGATCGCTTTTACATTTACATTTAAAAGCAAAGCCAGCGATGGAAATCTGGGTGGATACAAAACGAAGTTATCCAATTACGATTAGGAATACTATCTCTATTGGTTTTTAGGGTTCCCTTTCAGTAAAATGGTAAAAAACGGAACCTTACAAATATTACTTCAGAAATCTGTCTGCCTGTCTGTTTATCAGTCTTCCACAAGGCTCTATCTCTTAAACTTTATAGACACTAACTTTTTACAAAAAGTAACCAACTTCGAAATCGATAAGTATATTTAACTCAAAAAATACTCGTCATAATGTCTCTCAATTTATATGGGACCAGACGACAAGCACTTCCTTTCGAATGCAGAAGTTATGTCATAATTGGTTTACTCAGTGCTAAGTTATGAAGTAAACAAGTTTTTGAAGTCAGTTAAAAGGAAAAAATAAACAGCGGAGTTCAGAATAAGAACAAAATTATTTGCATTAAAGATTCACATTACTTTTCGCTGTAAATAGAAAGAGGTTTTTCCTTAGTAACTTAGGACTTTACTGAGGCTAATCCTTTTATTTGTAAAAGGAACTTAAACGAAGCAAACTAAACATGTAAAATGCATACGGAACATATTTCATGACATGTCCTTTCTCCCATCTACCCAGCTTTGTTTATTTAGTAATAACTTGACCTTACTTCGCTTCCAAAAATATATCCTTAAAAATATTGTCCTCATCGAAATGTATGAATTTATAGAAGGCATTCCGCAAATTTTATGTTTTCATGTTTGAAGGTTTTAGCAGTTGCGACTGACCATCGTAGAATCTACTTACCCTGATGATGCCCTGTTTTGGGACGAAACACGTGTTGGTGGAGGTATGTATGTTGGTGTTCTTTCATGAACGTATACACCATCAAACATACGAGTTTTTTCGCGGATTGTTGCAAAGTAAAGTACCTTTAATCTGTAATAATTAAGTTTCGCAAAGTAACGCCTGAATCAATAAACTATTAAATTTTAGCAGTCAATCGTAAAAGTTTCTAGTAAATAAAAATGTATAATCCTTACTCACATTATAAATGCTTAAGTAACTCTATCTGTCTCTCTGTCTCACAGACTTTTATGTCTAAACCACTGAACCGATTTTAATGAAATAAATAATAATAATAATAATAATAATAATAATGAATTATAGTATGGAAATACAGTTGACTTTAGAAAATGATATCTATAGCCTACATTTCATAGCAAAGAAGGGGTTGAAATAAGAGACGATAATTTATACGGAAGTTCGTCATTGTCAAAGACAAAACTAAAAATCTAGTTACCATAATATAAATCTATGACAATATAGAATTATAGACATACCGTCAAAGCTGCCACTCACTTATTAACATAATATTCATATTATTGCTTTTTATCTACTTTATACCAATGAGATACTATGCTTTACACGGAATTAATTCCGTTTTTGGAGGTGGGATGTATAAAAAGAGAAGGTTTCAGTGTCTGACTCATCAACGCTAAGCCTAAATCCTTTGAGCTAGAAACACGTATCCTTTATAACATACACAACAGCGAGCACAAGCATTACGGCCGTGGGCCGGATTATTCAAAATCCTCACTAGATAATGAATAAAGACGATTTATATTTTTGCATTGAAGTTGCCCGATCTTCGTAACTAATTTGATTTATTATAGACATGGCTTATCATTGCTCATAACATTTTTCGTTTCCCAGGCACACGAAATAGGGATTTCGCATAAATAAAAATGGTGTTTGACATGTACCCGACTCAATTTTATAAGAGACACATAATTACAACGTGAGAAACATACAAATACCTATAAATAGACAGATAAATAAGGTGATAAAAATTGGTATGCAAGGCATACCTATCCTTCTCAATGAATGCATTTCCTATGACATGACAACTTGGATGAATAGTAAAATTTCCATTTAAATCTGTTCAGCCGTTTCTGAGATTAGCGTGCACAAACATACAACCAGTTACAGTTTTATTATATGTAGGCTATGTAGGTGTAGATAGATAGAATAGAAGATTAAGTTAAAGATTCGCCAGCCAGCATCATAATAAAGTAGGAATACTGTAATTTCATCCCATTATTCTCGTGCATTCGGATTCAGCAAACTTAAAAGGCGCCATAAAAACTTTAGAACTGCACTTTATTTTATCCGTAAAATCTTTAGCTGATCTTTTCGTAAGAAATAGTTGAACTGACTCACAAATAATTTATTCTTAATTAAGAGTGGGTTTAAACTTCTTTGGATAGTCGAAAAAGAGTAAAAGACTAATCTTTTGTCTTAAAAATAGATAATGTAGGTAGTTTTTATCAACGGGATACGTGTAGGTATAGCTTTGTATTTCATAAGGTCCTCATCTATCTTTCTTAAGGAATTTTCTAAATAGGTACCTATAATTACGAAATACCTGGCGTTCAGGAATCTCTTTAAATTATAATATTATCTCAAAGAAAGTAAATCGTGAAGTTAAGATTACATAAATTTAGTTCATATAAGTAATATTACTGTAACAACAACCTTTTTCTACTCTTTTTCCGTATAAATTACTTACATCCCGAAATTAGAATATGCGCATTCCCAAACAGAATAGCGCTTTCTTTCTTCAAACGCTCGAAATCATCTATTTAGTATTCCCCTATAGGTATTGTTAACGTTATCATACCGTAAATATTTATGAGTTTCTCGTATAACGTGAAGATTAAATCTCTCACCTCCCGTCTTAGGCTCTCACCCTATTTTTGTGAATCTTGCCGGCGTGTCGCATGATCCATTGCGATTGCCAATATCGGAAAACGCTTTATATTGTCTCAACTGTCATTGATATCAATATTGATCAGGTTATTGGGTTAACGAACGCAATTTAATATTGCCCTTTCATGACGTGAGACTTTAAAAGACTATAAAATTTTATGGAAAGATTGAATATGTATAAGGACGAAACATCGTTAACTCTATGGTTTTAATGTAATATGTTGGGTTTAGTTCATTATAACATGTACTTTTCTCTTATTTAACTTTAAATTCTCACCGTCAAACAACAATGAACCTTATAAAGGCAGAGAGCTGGTATTTGTGTAGGTTGCCGAACCGAATTCCATAACGAACACGAACGATTTATAGCACAATGTTTACTAAACCTTTTTGTAAATGAAAAATATGGGTAGTAAATAAATTACATTTTATTTTATCAGTCCACATCGGCGTATACGTTTTTAATCTGCATATTTCATCAAGCTCATGTTGCAAAGCGTAAAATATTGTTTGCTCACGCGTTTTATTAAATGGACTCGATTTTTTAATTTTATTTAAATGTATTGGTAACGCTCGTTTTATCTACATAACCTTGTTTCCGAGTTCATTTGTATTTAGGTACTTGTGGTTTCGTTTATATTCGTTACACTGAATAAGCATAGCCTTAGTTTATAGCCATTATTATATTTGAACAGTATTTTAATACACTCTTTTATTAGAAAATAAATAGAAAGCAAAATAAATTCCCCTTAGGTGTTGATTTACGAAATAGGCGTTTTGTTATTCACTAATCAAAAAGTCAAATATTATTCTTCGTTCTGATTGAATTTAAATGAGTGGATTTACAACACTAACTTTATTTTGTTATGGAATTAAGGTAGTAACCGAGCATGCAACACTACCCATCCGCGGTTACTTAATATAACTGTGGGCGATCTACCTTTACATAAAGACTCATATGGGGTGCAGGATAGTTAGTCCGGTTCATGTCCGGTTAGTAAAAGTTCCTACTTTTAATGCTGCTTAGCCCTGATAGTTCTTGTTAAAAGTCTCGTTTTAATTCAGTCACAGACGTGTTGCTACCCTTGAGAACTGTGATAGACGCCTTTAAAAAGGTGTAACCAGCTCCACGCCTTTCTAATCAGCGCACGATTACTTTCAAAAGAATTTTACCATTTTTTATTAAATTTTAATTTTTCAAAAATCAAAAATGTTAAAACATTGTTTCAGAATTTTTTCAATCCAGAGTCCAAAAAAAGAACACGCGAACGAAGCCCCGGGCAGGAACTAGTATTAAATATTTTGTCTCTTCTTATTTACTGCGTCTGACATTGAACTCAACATTATGGAATATCTTTGCCTACAACTTTGGTAACAAATTAGAAATTTTCATATAAGAGGCTATTGAGCTACTTCCACATAGTCACGAGTGTTATGACTTATAACGTCGGTTGGACCGACGCCAACAGTTGGCAAAAGTGAGATTCTAAAGTTCTATATATGTATAAATGTGGAAGAAGGATGTACAAGGTGGAAGCGTAGGCGTCGGAGATAAGGTTTTCGTCCATCATATTGGCCAAAATTAAGGGTTGAAAGCACTTGAAAACTTTTAGTTAAAAAAATTACATACAAGATATACACGTGTCTTTATCCTTCATAATTAGAAAACAGCTTTTGGTGCATAACCTTAAAATGACTTGTCAGATTTTACAATTTTACTTCGATCAACAATATCAACTTTAACAAAAACAAAACAGACTTCAATAACGCCATATACAAAGAATTAAATGAAATAATAAACACGTATTTATAGTTTGAAGTTTTCCCTCGATTTCCCTTACCTAAATTCTATCATCAGATCTTGATTTAGTGTCAATGTGACTATATCGGAAGTATGCGCTTTCAAATAAAATAAAAATATAATTGGTTCACAAATGACGGAGATATTGCTGCACAAACATAATAAAATATATTTTTGTAAAACAAAGGCGTCCTCGTTTTAACAGACTTAAAAATACTCTCAATCGAGACACCTTTCAAACAAAAAAAAACAAGAAGAATAATTTTATCCATTTCGAAGCGATAATTAACCATGCTGCCATGGCATATGGATATGTATAATTGTACCTACCTACGACGTGATAAGTGTTTGATTATTATTGTGTTTGGATTTGCCATGGTATTTACTTCGAAAATGGTAATAAATATGATTTATTGCTTCAAATAATATACGAGAAGAATCAATATTAAATACAAGATTTTCAGAATTTCAGAAGAATAATGATTGTTGAAGCAGTAATTCAATTATCCAATATAGATACCTAGAATTAATAATACTTTCAGAATACTGTAGCAAAAGTGTATTCCTCCCAAACGGTCCAATATTTTTCGTCGTGAAAGCGGGGCTTTTAATCAGTCAGCCAACGCTTGATTAGCGCGACCCTCTTGACTGCGTTTCTACAGTTATATTTTCCTTTGTTTCGTTTCGTTTTTATTAAGATTCCAGAAAATTGTGGCGATAATCAAGGAGAAAAAAATTACAGACCAAATTTTATTGTTCATATATTTTAAACTTTTCTCATCGCGAATAACGCTTTAACTATAGGTAAGGAGTACTTACGATTTCTATTATTTAAGTATACCGTTATTTCAACTGGAAATCGTGAATACCAATTTCAGTTTGAATGTTATGCTCAAAGCAAAAAAGAGTTTAAAATATTTTATCTATCTAGCTACCGAATAAGCCCCCAGCTCTAGTTCAGTCCTCGGCCGATAAGTTACAATCAACACAAATGCCTTTCAAATTAGCATTCTAAATTATTAGGTTAACTAAATGCTTAGATCAATATCAATAAACCCATGAATAATACGGTAGTTCTGCATAATTATATGCAAAGTAAATCCGTATCAATAATCGTAAAAAGTTGTGAGATCCATGTAATACCAAGTCGGTTATTAATTGATTCAATCCTTAATTTTATGGGACCTTCTGTGTTACGTTATTACGTAATTATCCGACCATAATTATAAATATAAAAAATCTGTAACGTTTTAAATAAATAAATAGATCGGCGGGATTGATAAATTAAAGAAATTTGAAATTTGTCGAGTTTAGAGAATGTCTGCTTGGTTACTAAAAATTCAAGCTTCTAGTTTTATCCACAACGAGTTATAGAGGGTTGAAAATAGCCTAAATTGCTTCGAGAAAAGGATGATACGGCCGTGCCGCTTTTTACCTCGACTTGGGGGGGCACTGCCGTGCCCCCAGATTGTTAATTCCTATACACCGCACACACGAAGTCACGGATAAAAGCTAGTTCATATTAATATTATAAATGCGAAATTCAGTCTGTCCATCTGTCTTTTTGTCTGTGAAGCTTTAACTGCTAAACCACTAGCCCGATTTGGATGAAATTAGAAATGAAAATAGTTGAAGACCCAGGGTAACACAGAAGCTACTTTTTTTTAAATCAACCCCTAAAGGCTTGAAATAGGGGATGAAACTTTGTATGAAAAATGTAAATCGCACGACCGATTTCCATTAATTTTCTCAAGAAGATAGTTGATAACGCAAAGTCAAACATAGGCTAAATATCAAGAATATCAAGAAACGATTTCTACGCGCGTATAGCCACGGGCATATAGTTATGTCATAAATGTGAAAGTGTGTGAAAATCTCAAAAGGAATTAAGTACTTTAAGTAAGTATCGACCTACATAGTAACAACCTGCTAAGAAACATGATTGAAAATTAGGCTATCCAGGAAATTTAGTCTCAGCATCCCAATCTTCAAGATTACGATGCAGTTGAGCAAGCCCCGGCACTTTGAGACGGTCTCTGCACGGATATTACAGTCCTTCCGATCGATTACACCATAGACTGAGGGTTCTAATGGAACGTGTGAGTGTTTTTGGAATAAAGTTTATGTAACTTATGGAAACTAGAAACATGTCGATGTTGGCTATAAGGTAGGTAGGTAAGGTAGGTAATGCCATACTTCATATTTATAAACTGTATTTGTACCCTATTGGCTCCCCATATTAGATATGTTACCGGAAATGTTACGACAAAGTCCTTAAATAAATAAAAAAAAAACTTTATACAATTCCTAGGAAATGTAGGTATACAATTCCGAAGCTATTTAGGAAATGTATAATATATTGTTTTAAAAAATATTATATATATTTCGGAGGCACTAGTCAGGATGGTGGTACAATGCTCCGATTATCAGGTTGTAAGGTGAAAAATAAAACACAGTGGGCGTTCAAATGTCTTTCTTAATGATTTAAATTGCGTTTCAGGTTACACAGTTCGATTTAATTTAATTAAAGCCTTTAGGTTAAGTTAAAACGTAGTACGACTGAAATACACTTAGAGAAACGTTATGCCGTCGGGCATAGGTACGACGCAGTATAGGATTTTATTACAAAGTACACTAGTTAACTTAATGCGACCGTTCAGCTCGACGTCTGCTCGAGAAGTCCCCGCTCTTCGTAGCCGACACCACAGGTGCCCTCTGTTGGGTTCCCTCCTCCGATATCCCATCGAGACACGTTTACAATTCGTATAGTGTTGTCATTTAAATTACAGTTCCGGATTTACGTTTTATTCAAAGTTTAATGATTTATTTAGTCTGATTTTAATCTAATTTTATTTCCGTCTCCGACACGGCCATTCTGACTAGCACACGTCCTCGTGTGATGCCTTTTATTTAGGTTACAACAAAGCTCTAATTTTATTTTATTCAGCAAAAGCTACTAATTTTAAACGAGATAAATTTAATTTGAGCAACAAGTTTTTAGATTACTTAAAATTTCTTTGATTGAACGCCAAGTTTTTGATTAAAGTTTTTTTGCATTTATTTTTAGCCCTAACTACCAACACTCCCGCCGCGCCGTTTCCGGTGTCGCTATGGAGAAGAAGACGGCTAAACAAACTCCATAACATGACACTTGTTTAGAGCAAAATTACTAAATTTATTATTAACGCGGGTTTGTTTTTAACGTTTAACGCAATACGTCGTCGTACAATCGTCGTAAAACCGGATGACTCGATCCGCTGTGGTGTCGGAATTTACCTGTAACAATAAACACAAACGAAAGTATCTCTTAAAGCTCGGCCCTTCCTGACGTAAGTGGGCAGGGAATAAAAAAACAACTTTATCAAATCATTAGAAATTTTGAAAATCATAACAGATTATTTCTCTCAAAGGCTAAAGCTGACATGTCGATCAACACCCATACTCATTCAAATAATAGGAAACTCATTGAAATATTGCAGTGCTCGTACCCTGACCTCCATCCGGTCATAAGCATCAACCCAATAGGCAACCTTTATCCAGTCACCTCCGCATGTAACCTCCATCCGGTTACAAACACTACACCACCCAGATAATCATTTCGAGCTTTTATCAAAAATAATCTTAAAAAGGTTTGTTCAACATGTCGCTTTATTTATCCTACTATCACATTACAGATTAAGCCAAAACAAACTCTACATTTCTCTTTAAAGCTACTTTTCTTAAAAGGTTATCATTTCTCGAACAGGTTGACTTATCGAACGGTACTCAAGTACAATCAGTACTTCTGTCCAGAAATAACATTCAAACCGTATACATAGCTAAGGGCTATACATTTTTCAAAGTAACAACACCATTCAATTACAATTTCAAAAGTTCCGTTCGATAAGTTGACCGAAAACTAAACCTCTCAAAAATAGACTTTTACCAAGTGAACTACGTCTCGAAAAGAAAAGTTAATTTACTACTTCTTTAAGCTATTACAAAACAAGTATGAACGATACAGATCACCTGTTTCGCTGCGTCCGATCTGCGGCTGCCAGTTGCCAGAGCTTCCTCCTTCAATGTCACACGAATGAACTCCAGGAAGCCCACGAGTGCACGCACGCAGCCGTCGATTCGGCTCCCGACAACACATGTGTAACCTGCGTGTGCTGCTGCCTGTGCATCCTCGAAAACTTATCTGAAAACAGAACGATGCACATTGCATCGTCACATGTGAGATTACTTCAAAACTCATTGGTTCCACAAAGTAAATTAAAACCAATCGAAGTGTGCTGCACTTGTAAATAAAATAATTGGGGAACTGATTATACCCAACTGCTACTTTAATTAAAAATTTCACTGAACTTCCGATATCTTAATTGTTATCTTTTGTCATTGTTCATTAATTATAAGACACATTAAAAGGTCACATTTTCACAAGGAACGAAAATAAAATGGAAGTTATAAAACTCCAACGCCAGGTGTAATAAAATAAAAGTCATACCAAAAACGCCGTTTCACTTTTACCTCGTCTAGCCGTTACTATATCTAGGTAATGTCACCCTTGGTTGCAGACAGGAACCAGAAAAGGACTTGGTCTCCAGTTCCTTATAACCTAGAAACGCTTCCCAAACGCATCATAAATCCGATGTAAACACTTACGCCGACTTTATTTATTTCGAAAATATAGTGACTAAAGCGGGTAAGAATCCAACTAATTCGTCTGTAATAACTCTAACGACAATGTTTTGGATCATTAGATAACGCTTACACAATATTTAAAATTAACAATGAACTACGCGGGTATTTAGAATATCGAAATTATTTTTTCACATAGTAATAAAACTTTGAAAATTGTATTGTGTTTCACTTTTAAAACAACGCGAACTAATGAGCAACTAATTCGATCGACGTCACCAATGAACAACCAAACCGTTCACCTTTTAAAAACTAGCTTACGCTTTTATTGTTATTATTGTTGTAGGCTTTTATTATCGTTGTAGGTACTCGATAAATGGAATAAATACTTCGTCAAGTTGAGCACAAAAACTATTTTGTGTGTGTTTATCTTTCTCCAATTAATCCTTTTCAGCGTTAAGCGGCGCACCAAATAACCGAAAACCAAAATAACTATCACGAACATTACACGTTTGATAAAAGTCACTGGACTGTGCGTCATATCTCGTTATCAATTAAAAATTGTACCAACACGGAATGCATAATAAAATGCCTGACTTTAAAACGTTTGTTTTTCTTTTCGACCAGACTACCAAATCTAATCTATGTACCCCCTTTATCTTTAACAATTTTATGAACGTAGATTAATTATTATTGTAACCAAATCACAAATGGATTGCAAAACAACATTGATAACAAAATCGCCACTAATTCATTACACGTAAATTCTACAGCCGTGAGCCAAGTACCATCGTCGTTATCATAACCAAAACTGTACGCATACTCTACCAAAATAACAAGTTACACTTGAGTTTATTGAAACTGAAACTTCTGAGTACGAATGACCTCTATCGCCACGGCTCTCCCGCCGAACAGTACGCATATCCATCTCGTGGATCGCACGTGTACAGCATTCCTGCTGCTACACGATACGGTCTAAATAGACCACGACCTCCGCCAGAGTTAAACGCACACCGCGCACCCACGGACTACTCGAGTTTCCTCGAGAGACACCGATTTCTACCGGGCTACGGCTACGAAATAACTACTGGTACGGTCGAACTCACTACGGCCGATAGAGTCATTCACGGGTCGCACGGATTCTTCCGTGGTCTAACCTGGACCCGACCAACCGAACTAAGATTCATCACTATTACTCGACTCAAATTCACTTTTTATATCACAACACTTCAAATGGTACTTAGCCCTTGGGCATTCTAACAAACTAACCACAAATCTACCCACATTAAACTTCAACAAAATGATCGCATGATAAAAGTGTGTTCCGATGTTATAATACTTGGTTAAACTACACTATAATCAAAGGGTGTAACTTTCCCTTCATAATAAAAACAGAGGTCATAATAAAAACGATTTCTTTTGTTTTTCAGCGATTAAACATCAAAATAAGATTACAATGAGGAGCGATTTGTTTTAATTACGGAGCTGCCTTAAATGATTTTATTACCGAAAATTGATGTCTTTATTTTTACTCACGATTATCAAACAAACTACACACACAATATAGTTTACACAAAAATTGAAATTTAAGCAATGAAATTGTATCACCTCAGACGTAATGGAATAAAAATAATGCCATACCCAAACTCGCGGTCTTACTTCGAAGCTTTACCAAAGTTCGACGCCACATTCCATCCATGCCATGTGAGATGTAATGGCACATGTCAACTCGCTTGCCATTTATGAATCCAGTTCTCATCTGAAAATTGCAACCTAAAAACCTGAAAACTGTACTTGAAAACCCACAGTGAGTCCTTTATCCCAACTTCTGATCTCGGAGGCACTAGTCAGGATGGTGGTACAATGCTCCGATTATCAGGTTGTAAGGTGAAAAATAAAACACAGTGGGCGTTCAAATGTCTTTCTTAATGATTTAAATTGCGTTTCAGGTTACACAGTTCGATTTAATTTAATTAAAGCCTTTAGGTTAAGTTAAAACGTAGTACGACTGAAATACACTTAGAGAAACGTTATGCCGTCGGGCATAGGTACGACGCAGTATAGGATTTTATTACAAAGTACACTAGTTAACTTAATGCGACCGTTCAGCTCGACGTCTGCTCGAGAAGTCCCCGCTCTTCGTAGCCGACACCACAGGTGCCCTCTGTTGGGTTCCCTCCTCCGATATCCCATCGAGACACGTTTACAATTCGTATAGTGTTGTCATTTAAATTACAGTTCCGGATTTACGTTTTATTCAAAGTTTAATGATTTATTTAGTCTGATTTTAATCTAATTTTATTTCCGTCTCCGACATATATTAAATATTTACAATTCCTAGGAAATGTATACATAGGAATTGTATACCTACAATGACGGATTATACACATTTCCGTTAACAGATATATAAATACGACTTATTATTTATATTTTTATCGTTGTGCGGTAAATTGATTTGTGTAGTACGCTATAAGTAATACATGCATCTGTTAGAAATAAATTAATATTGGGAACGTGCACGACGGTGGCAACGCGCAACTTTTTCGGCTACTGTCAAATATGACAAGTAAACATTGTTAGTATTTTTGCAATTAAAAACCAAAATAAACAGTAAATGATACTTGTTGACTTTATTTGAGTGCAATTTATTGAATAGTGTATGTGTACAATGGATATAATCATAAAAACCGCGTTCGAAAGTATTACAACACAGCCGCAATAGTTTCCATTTTTTGTCACGTTGTGCGCTGCGATCGTTTTTGTACACCTGCCACCCGCTTTGCACATAGCGAATACTACTTTAAAATTTTATCAATGCATTTTATCACAATTTTAACAGTAACGGGTACTCACGATTTTTATTATTTATACAGTTTAAACATTAAGTGTAGGTAAGTAAAATGTTAGTTACTCATTCAATAGGTATACTAAGCTCAAAAACAGTTGCAATAAAATTCTTACATAAAAGAAAAATATCTAAAGATCCATTTCAAAAGTTTGATTCCACGTTCAATGAACATCCCAGCTCCAACCAACTAGAAGAAGCATCTCTCTCATTCTCAGCCACTTAAATATACCTATTTGTGTAAGATGTAACGGATAAATTGCATGACGCATTGAAAATGAGCTCTGATTCAGCAAAAAGGCTTGTATAAAAAGTAAACGGTGATTTTTCACAGATAAAGCGAAAAGTTAATTTCAGGCGAATGAACGCGATTTGTTTTGACTTGTTAGCGCTTTGTTTTTTTTTATTATAATTAAGAGTTAGGATCTTGCTTATAAATTCCGTCCTACATATTAAGGGCATACGTTGAATGTTGTGCAATCTACTAACTGGACTAAATATCCCAGTCCCTAAATTGAGACTTGTACTAAGTCGGTCATAGTTGTCGTGGGCGACAGCACAATGGCGGTGTTGCCTGCTCGATTGCCACCTTAATTCCATAAAAAATATACGCCATAATGATTAACAAAAATTATTTAAATTTAAAAGTAGGAAATTATGTTCATGCAAACTGTAGAATGAATTTCCTTTTGATGTTATATTAAAACGTAAAAAGAGCTCGCTTTCATGGCCGGTAAAGTAATGGGGAATTCTTTAGTGTTGTACATATCCATAAGCAACAATGACCACTTACTGAACCCGTCTACGTTATTTTCAGACCTTCTACCTTTAGAAGGAAAATGGGAATTCATAATTATCGTTCCTTACTATAAAAACAATTTCAAATATTTCGTCTGGTAAAATGCTTTAAAAGATGAGATGGCTTGTTTACACTAAGATTCCTTTAACAAACTTTCTCAACCTAGACCTCTCAAGGCGCTAGTTAGATTGGTAAACAGCTTGAAATTCTCAATAATATTACAAAAAAAAATAACCGACTTCAATCTTGATAAGTAGAGATAACTCAAAAACTACTCGCCAGATGGCGCTCAATTCAACATGTAAGTGTAAAGTTCTCGTCACTACAAATTAATGAAGCCCAAACACTAGATAACTGCAGTAAATCGTTGAGGAGTTCCCTCGACTGTCTTTCGGCTTCATCAGATCGACTCCAGATCTTCATGAAATGGTAGCGCTTTAATGTACTTATGATAACATGAACAAACACACTAGTTGTCCATACAATTTTTGAAAGTTCCCCTCGATTTCTCTGAGATGCCATCATCAGATCCTGGTTTTCTTATCAGGGGACCCCACTGCGCATATCTACTTTACAACAAAAAAAGAATTATCAAAATCGGCCCATAAACGACGAAATAATCGCTGAACGTACATAAAAAAAAAGCATATATACGGTCGAATTGAGAACCTCCTTCTTTTTTGAAGTCGGTTAATTAGACAACTCAATTACTTACCATAATCTTCACAATTTGTCTCACGGTCTCATGAGGCTACCAGTTATGTTTTAGGTAAAATCTACGTGAAACGTTTCAAATCTCTCGCAGTATGTCTTCACTGAGACACCCTCGTACATTAGGTAATCCTGCTAGGCTAATTGATCTGGAATAGACGTGTGTTTGTGCAGATGTATCTTGTCTCTGAGGATTTGCTTCTAAGAAGCTTTATACTCCCAAGCAAGGTGATGAATTCCCTCCCACGGGCTTAAATCTTTTATACTCAAATATTAGTTCACCTTCGTTTCTCTGTGAGTTACCGGTGTATTATAAATTCTAGAGAAAATTCTGTTCCAAATTATTCAAAACTTACAAAATATTCAATTGGTAAAAAGGTAGGTAAGGTGATATTTAAGTAATTCTTAAAATATAAGCTTCGGAATGATAACAATTTTAAAGATTTTTAATCTAACTAAATAACATTTTAACGATTTAGAAGGCAATAATGTTTTATGAGAACTCGTAAGACTGAAATAAATGACGAAGTAAAACTGTGCGAACAGTCAAGAGCCTCATTTTCTCGTGTAAAGTAGAACAAATTAATTTGACCATAAAGTCTTTTAGGTACGTGTCGAAATAAAAAAAACAAAAAAATGTAAAAAAATAAGTTATAAGCTTGTAACTTAATACCTGATTAAGTTATGATATAAATAATTTTATTAATTAATACTGTCACCTCAATTTTTTCCTCTTGTAAAAGAACTGTCCAAAGATATACACCTAAGAATGCAAGAGCTTACTATATACAACACACAATATTATTAAAAATATCCATCAAACCGTAGATAAGAATAAACTAATAACGATTTGATGTTGATCAAACGCCAGAATAGATATCCGTCATAATACTCGTATAAAGCTAATAAATAATGAAATTTTACGCCAATAAGTAAATTTTATGTCAAAATATGCTTAATATCAAAATGATACCTCTGATACCGTTGAAACTGCTGGACCGATTTATAACAAACATTCATAAAACCCATCGCAAGTAAACTAGTTTCAATTAAGAAAACCACACCTAAATGGGGTATTCATTAAAGAGCTACGATGTCATAGACATACATTCTACGTAAATATGCCATAGACAGACACTCTACGTAATTATGAATACAGAGATACACAGATAGACAGGTCAAACTTATAACACCCCTCTTTTTAGGTCAGGGGTTAAGTTAAGTAAACTTTAACCCTTTTTCTTTTTCTTGCATACTTTAACCCCATAAATTAAGCCCTGATCTCTGGTCATCTAACTTTGAAGAGTACTAGACTCCGAAGCAACTTAGAGGCAACTTGAGATTTACAGATTTTTATCATGGACTTTCAATAAATAAGTTTCAAGTGTGCTTCAAATTTCTATGGGTTACGTGATATACTTACAAAGAAGATTGTCTGTACTAAGCATTGCGTAACTTATTTGATTCTTTGTAATTCTCATGTATCGTACCACGGAACTTAAAGTATCAGACGCAAACTTTCAAGAGCGCTGAATTACTTTTCTGAATCAATTCATTTGCCTCACTTGACTGAGCGCTTGGGAACTTTCTCATTTGCCCAATCGAAAAGTTCAGTAGACCAGTTCAACTTAATGGACAAAACAATAAAGTTTCGAACAACATCATAACGGAAGTTCGGTTTTATTGTACAAAATATATCGCTTCTTTGTTTGGTCCGTAACGGTTGACTTTGAGAGACGCGAGTTGGTGATATCTTAGCAGATTGCTGAAGGTAACAAATATACTTTTGTCTTAAATTACTTAGGTATAACTTTTTACTTTGAATGCCAGAAGTAGGTATATTCAATGATAAAATTTATCGGATAATGAATAATGAATGTGAATGATGGCGTACTAGAAACAAAATCCCTTTCGTATTCCAGTTTATTATAACTGCAAGGCAATGGTATCATTAACAGCATAATATTATAGTATTATAAATTTCTATGGATAAGATTGGCAGCAAACTCTTCTGCTGAAAATTACATGATAGAGAAGTAATAAGTTAAAAACTTAAAACTCCACTATGCAATAGTAATATTGAAAATGAAATAAAAATGGTGGCTAATCAATTTCAACGGTGAGAAAACTTAAATTTCATCTACATTGTAACTCACATGATCAAGAGAAAACAATTGAATGTAAAAATCTTGAAATCACACGTCGATGTAGTTTTTTAGACAGTCACAGAGAAACAGACACACACACACACATAAACCGTGAAGTAACTTACCCTCCAGAGCATAGCGTAGGCGGACAATAAGACAAGTAATAGAATCCTTCAGTAAATTGATATTGCTTAAGATTAAGACGTTTTATTTAAAACAGCAGATGACATAAAAAGCAATTGGATACTTAATTCCAGCCGTCTACGTCGGACCTTGTTTGCAAAACAAATATTTATAGTACCGCGGATCCCTCAAATTGAATTCAATCGAGTCATCGCAGCATTGTTAGGAATGGCGGGGAAGATAACATTATAATCCTTTAAAAGGAAAATAAGTACAGCAAAAATTTAAGGAAACGGTAAAAAATATAGCTGTTTGCCGAGTGGTAGTCGACGTAAATCTTTTGTAAAGATCTCGTAAAAGGAAAATTATAATGGTGTTTTTGTATTAGTAGAAAAAATTATAAGTAAAATAAAAATGGTTTCAACCTATTAACGTTTGACTACAGGGCACCAATTTCTCCTCTTCTTAGAAGGCTAAAAGCATACAATAGAAATTAGTAGCCAACTATGGGCTAATTTAATTAATAACCAAGTTTTATTAATAAACAAAATGTACACACGATGCATGCGTCAACGCTTAAGCACTTCTCACACAACAACAACTTAACTTATCTCTGAAATGGCAAAAATTGGAACTAACGCCACCATGTTAAAAAGTCATTCATAAGTACATTGTGGTCATTCATCTGTCAGTTACTAGTGTGCAATGATTGGTCAAATGCGTCCGACAGCGCCTCTCTTCATTTCAATCTTAAGTTGGGTTTACTTTGCAAGCGACTCGGATCTTGTCAATGTATGAAAGCGACGCTTCTACGATGCATCTCCTGTCAGTGAGAAGTGTTAGATACAGCGAATTTTGGATTGCGTTGCAGCCGCGTACCTAATAAATAGCGTAGTGCGAGAAGTGCCTTAATGATCAAAAACCCAGACACAAAGCAACGATAACGCAAAGCGCCGTATGGACACAGCCTTAAGCGCAAACTACTAAGTTTACGAAGTTTCTTCGAGTAGGCTCAATGACTCGTCAGAACACCTTTGATGAAAGTTTTTATGTTTTTCGCGTAGTAATTGAACACAAAGTTAGAGGTTTCCTCTGAGACTACAATTATATGGTTACATGACTACATACTAAGAAAGATATTAATTTAGAGGGTTTTGCTCTACAATTTTGCTAACATTAATTTCACTGAGTTATCATAATTATGTCATTTGACAAAAAGTCATCACTGAAAAGTTTTGCTACAGAAATACCTATACCTAGTTTCTCGTTTAACCACATTCATATTCAATTAAATATGACTAGTATTTACGGATACTACCTTCAGGATTAGTCTGCAAAAAATTAAACCGCTATTCGTGAATATCAGTTTAGCCTAATGGTTAGCTGGTAGAGAATGCTTCAGCATTAAGCTCGCCATTTGTACCGTAATATTTATGTTATGGTGGTCAATAAAGCTTATAAAAAAAAAAAAAAAAAAAAGAAATTCCTCAACGTTTAAAAAATGAGATGAGAAAAATTATTGCTTTATAAAAGCTTGCTTTTATTTTTTACAATATTATTTTCTTTTTTTTTCTTCCGTTGCCAACAATTCATGATTTTTATAGCACTTATTAAAAGCGTAATAGCTCTATTCAATTCAATTGTTTATTGAATTTTTTTTTTATAGCCTGAAGGGCTGACGAAAAAGCGGACGAGCCACCTGATGGTAAGTGGTCATCGTCGCCTATGGACACCTGCAACACCAGGGGAGTCACCGGTGCAACGCCGGCCCGGAAGGAGAGCTCTTTTTACACCTTTCTTGAAGAACCCCATGTCATAGCGCTCCGGGAATACCTCAGAGGGAAGCTCATTCCACAGCTTGCAAGTTCGCGGCAGAAATGACCGTGAAAATCGGACTGTAGTCGTTCGCCATGGATCCAAGCGATGTGGATGAAACTTCAATCTTCGGCGAGTGGTGTGATGATGGAAGGGTGACGTTGGCACCAAATCGATGTATGTAGTTTAACTATCTCACACTAGATGTCAATAAATGTAGGATATAACAGGGACGTACTCAACATTTTAGAATAGTGTCGCCATCTAATGTCGAGAAGACAGCACTTCATCCTTTTCTTTGAAAATGTGAACGTCCATAAGGGTGCGTTTCCACCGGAGATGTGCAAGGATGCGTAGCGAGGGATGAGTTTGTAAAGAACCAATAGAATCGCTTAATTTACCTCGCCTCGGTCAGCACAGCTCTGGTGGAAACGGCTCAGCGGAGCTAGATTTTTGTGCATACAAAACAAGCGAGGGATGTGTGCGAGGGATGTGCTGCGAGGAATGTGTGGTGAGAAGGATGTGTTGCGAGGTTTGCGCGTACTGTACGAGCCAGTCCATAGACGGAGTTTGTTGGAAGTAGAAGTGCGCAAAATAGATATGGATAATTGGAAAAAGAAGATACTTTTATATTTAACCCATTACTTCCCAAGCATCGAAATCTTTGGATTTTTGATTTATTTGATTTTCGACACATTTCACAGCTTCGCAACGCATCCTCGCACCACACATTAATGCGCATTTTTACAGCTCCGCTACACATCCTTGCACCCTTAGGGTGCGTTTCCACCGGAGATGTGCGACGGAAATGTGTCGTGCGAGGATGTCTAGCTGTGCTGTGAAAATGTGTGGGTGTTTCCACCAAAGCTGTGCGATGAAAATGTGCCTACAAGGATGTGTAGCGGAGCTGTAAAAATCCGCATTAATGTGTGGTGCGAGGATGCGTTGCGAAGCTGTGAAATGTGTCGAAAATCAAATAAATCAAAAATCCAAAGATTTCGATGCTTGGGAAGTAATGGGTTAAATATAAAAGTATCTTCTTTTTCCAATTATCCATATCTATTTTGCGCACTTCTACTTCCAACAAACTCCGTCTATGGACTGGCTCGTACAGTACGCGCAAACCTCGCAACACATCCTTCTCACCACACATTCCTCGCAGCACATCCCTCGCACACATCCCTCGCTTGTTTTGTATGCACAAAAATCTAGCTCCGCTGAGCCGTTTCCACCAGAGCTGTGCTGACCGAGGCGAGGTAAATTAAGCGATTCTATTGGTTCTTTACAAACTCATCCCTCGCTACGCATCCTCGCACATCTCCGGTGGAAACGCACCCTAACGCTGTGCATAGGACAGGTGCCGACGGTAGACTGACTTTAGGTCACGCCTACTGTGATGACGTCAGGACCTAGTTGAGTCACAGTGCACAGTTGCTTAGGCCGTCTCCTCTCTATATTTGTTTCATGAGTAGAATATTGTGCAAAGATGCCTAACAATGTTGTTCTTAATAACAAATATATTGTCCCTTTATTTCTTATGCAAGTTAAATTTATTAGACTAAAACCATAAGTTTTTGAGAATCCTATATTTTTAGTTTCAATTTTAAGACAGGATTTATTATTATTATCATATTATGCAAGAATAAAATCAAAATTTTGGGAAGCAAAAAAATTACAATGTAACGCATTTTTTTTATTATATGTTATTAAATATTTTTGATTTAAAAAACGAACACTATCGACAGTTTCCATAATTTGTCTTCTGTTTAAATTTTTGAGCTCCACAACTTGTTGACTGTCTTAAATATAATAAAGTCATAATTCTACGGAGAATTAAGTAATTTTGGTCAAAAAGGTCCCTTGCGTCACTTTAGAAACTTTGGTTTTAGAAAGGTGATCCAATAATAATAAATGATCCAAATAATCACAAAGTTTGAAAGTACGTCTATGACCTTATTAAACGTTTTTTTTTTTAGAAAAAATGCACGTTGATACAAAAAAGTGCGCCTTCCCTGTTTTAATTGATTGGCAACAATGGCAACACTTTGTAATTTCGGTTGAATTGGTTGATCATTTGTCTTTGCGTTCAATTTGTACGTTTGCTACGTTGTAAACAGCTACTTCTTGTTTCTGACAAGAGGTTAATTGTTCTTGCTTCTGTACATTGAAAGTAAGTAGAGCTTTGTCTGCGGAATTGCTGTGTCCTATGAAAACATGTATTGTCTAAGGGTTGTCAAGGATTACTGAACTATCGTAAGCGTAACATAATTGTCTTACTATATTAACTTACTAGCTTCCGCCCACAGACTTCGCCCGCGTGGAATTCGTTAAAACTTCACGCCCCCCCCTCCCATTTCACCCCCTTCGGGGTGGAATTTCCAAAAATCCTCTCTTAGTGCTCCCCTGCACTCCCCAAGCAGCACACATGCCTAATTTCAGCTTCTTCTGATCATTCGTTTTGGCTGTGCGTTTCTGTCAGTCAATTACTCAGTAACGTAAGAGTTTTATATGTACAGATTAACTATATACTCGTAAGTCTGATGTTTCAATTGGTAAATGTGAATTTAATTTCCGGATAGAAGCCAGCTGGCTTTTGTACTAATCTGACACTATATAGGGTGATTTGTAACTCGACGTATTCCTCTTGGGATGTGGTAATACAACCAATTTCCAACAAAATTAACCATAATGTCCCTAATACCAAGTCAGCTGGTTATCGAGATATTCCTTATTTTTGGTTTTGGTCAAAGAACACCGAATTTGACTACAAAAAAATCAATAAATAAAAAAGTAGTGGTTTGAATTGAGTTGTGTGCATTTCTATCAGTGACCAATACATCAACAATCATTTATTAATACTAATGCAGGCACATTTTAAAATAACAAGTGAATTCTTGTAAAAAAAAATATTTTCTTACGAATGTCGTCGATAGAAAAGTAGATTTATTTTAAAAAATATAGTATACATCAAGCGTACAAACTACATGAAAAACATCCTTGTTTTATAAGCTATCCAAGCAAGTAAAATTATTAAGCCACAAACCATTGGACTCTAGTACAATGTACATTTAATTATGTGATGGGTATTCCACAAACAACTAATTATAATTTCTATCTGTCATTATAGCTTTCATGCCTAAACCACGTTTTAGATTAAATGTTGTATAGTAGAGATAGTTTGACACTTGTAAAAGGACGAAGGATATTTTTAAGAGTCTTCCATTTCTCCATTTCAAATGGAAGACAACTGTGACTAGCCCAGAACAAGATTCAATTTAGTGACCAAGATGGTTAGTCCAGTTAGCAGATGGTGTTGGAATATTAGTTGGTTCATTAGCTATTATTTAGGGACTATTAGTTAGGGACTGTTAGTGATAGTTTAACCTGTTATTGATAGTAAATATTAGCAGGATTCTCGTTCCAATTCGGTCACTGATGCTTAGAACCTGATAATTACCTATTACTTATAGCAATATATACCTAGTATTTTTGCAAACGTAAAAAATAAGTTTTCCTAAGCGGCCTAAAAGCTGAGTTATTAGTACGATACAAAGAAAATGTAAAGAAAGAAAGCACGGGCCACTTAACATTACATAAAGGAAGGTTGTCAAGTGATTGGTATTTACTTCATTCAATTCCACATTATAAAGTCTAATCCAATTAATATAAAGTAAGTTTGTTTCCATCTTTCTCGTCAGCAAATTTTCAGCTTTCAGCGGAAAATCCATTGAAAGCAGGATAAACGAACTGAGAGCTTTCCTTTATGTTGGTTGAATAAAATTCACCTAAGGCGCGGAAGTGATCGTTGTAGAGTTATAAAGTTAAAAGCATCAAATATGAAAGAAAGAAAGATCTTCTTCTTCATTGTTTCCTCATGACTGGGGTCTTTTCACTAAGGTCCTCCAGGCTTCTCTGTTTTAGGAAAGTTGTATGGATGCATGATTGGTGGTTTCAATCAATAAAATAACAATTAGCGACAAGGCAAAATTTTAACACGTTTTTAACACCATATTCAAAAGATATCCAAATGAAAGATATAACAACTAACTTTTTACGACAAAATAACCGACTTCAACATAGACCAGTACAGAAACTCAAAAATTACTCGCCAGTTGTCGCTATTTATACTGGATCACACGATGAGTATCGGCTTTCGAATGTATGCCAAATATAATTTTGAATGTAACTGTGTATTGGGTGAAATCAGGAAATGAGGTTCCTGTCGTCTGATCCCATATAATTTTCAGCAAAATGTGATGGAAGCGCAAAACGTAAAACATATCCAAAAACATGATTTTATTAAATATTTTATTCTTATTTCATTGTTTACAGGTGGCAGCGCGGGCGGCTCGGGCGTATCCGTTTCTACACAGGTTAGTTGCAAAAATATAATTTTTACTAGTTACAACTATGATCTGATACAACGACTATACGCCCGTCAAAAATGCTTTAACAACCTTTTCTCGTAAGGCGTTATAAAATATCTGGGCTTGATCAGGTCTGGTGTAATTATACACCTACTAGCTTTCCGCCCGCGGCTCCGCCCGCGTGGAATTTTGTTAGGTAGATATATAGCGTATTTTTACTGAACTCGACAGTGCTTTTCTTTAGACTTATTTTAGAAAAAAAGATTTTTCAGGCTGAAATCTTATTACAACTTCAATTTAATATCGAACAAAATCGCCCATGTAGTTTAATATTTGCTGCTTTCCCTTCATAAGAAAGTCCAACTCGCTCTTGGCTTGGAAGTTATTTTTCAGGAATTTGCATTTTACGATCCCGTGGAAATGTCCTAAGTAAATTTCCCGTCTCGTATAAATATTTGGAGTACTAAATCTCTATTTAATTTTACACCTACCTATATATTTTTAAGGTGATATTGAAAAAATACTGAAGCACCTTTTTTTAATTTTAACAAAGAGACTGGACATTCATTTTCAAGTCCCTAACTTGGAAACTAACGAAAAAAACACAAATTTTCACCCCGTATTTTTAGGGGTTGGAGGGTTAATTCGAAAAAACACTTGATTATTTATTTACAACAAAGAGTATTTACCTATTTTCAGCTTTCTATCTTGAAAATTTTATTAAGTCCCATACAATCTTTCACCCCCCTTTTAAAGGGGTTGAGGGTTAATTATCAAAAAAATCTGATACACGTATTCATTAATTTGAAGTAAGCAACCAAAATTCAAATTTCCAAGTCACTAACTTCAATGTTGTAGAATTTTCATATAATAGTTTTCACCCCTTTCATCCCCTTCGGAGTGGAATTTCCAAAAATCCTCTCTTGGTCCCCTACACTCCCCAAGGAACATACAATACATGGCAAATTTCATGTTTCTAACTTAGAAAATGACGGACTTCCATACAAACTTTCAACCCCTATTTTACCCCCTTAGGGGTAGAATTTCCAGAAACGCTTAAATACGTATCTATTAATTTTTAATCAGTAGCCCAAAAATAAAGTTTCATGTTTCTAACTTAAAAAATGACAGTCTTCCATACAAACTTTCAACCCCTATTTCACCCCTTTAGAGGTTGAATTTTATAAAATCCCGTCTTAGTGAGCACTTACATCCTTAAAAGAACCCGCATGCAAAATTTCACACTCCTAGCACTTTTAGTTTCTGAGATTTCGTGATGAGTCAGTGAGTCAGTGACCTTTCGCTTTTATATATATAGATTATAGTTTTCCCAATGTGATCGCAACCTACAGTTCCACTACTAGGGACTATTTACTTTTCATAAAAGAGGTTGTGAATATGTCGATGCAAGGGATTGACTTCAAAAGATCGTTAACAAGTGTGCAACGACATCGCATACTTACAGCTCATACCGTGTCGTCATACCAAGCCTGCATGACGTTATCGAAGTTTTCTACACGACTCCTATACATAGTATAGAAGTTCAAAAAGTAAACACCTCGCCTAGCGCCGCACTGCCGTGCAAAGGTGCTCTATGCGCTAAAAGAATCTGAAAACCTAAATTGAATTTATGGTAATTCAAAAGAATGATTGAAATAAAACCATAGATAAAGAAAAGTGTCGAAACCTTACAATGCTTGATGTTACGTACCATTTCACACTGGAACTGAATTACACACTGGAAATTCCAGAATAATATTTAATAAAATGCGATTTTGTAATCCTTGCTACCATATTGTAAGAAAAGGTGGTCTGCATATGGCGTAAATGCAATTTCACACTGCGTTGAAAGTTGAAACTCTCTTTTTAAAGATTTAAAACTTCACGTTTCGCTTTTGCATGTAAAGTAAAGTCAAATGAATGTTTGCTAAATAATGAGTATTATTTAGTTGAATTTATTTTTGTTAGGTACGTGGGCACCGTTGCCCATTAATATTAATACCTTGTAGTCCATAATATTTTTAATATTCATAATGTGTCCATAATGTTTTTTTTAAGTCAAAGTAATCTTATTTCAAAACATGTCGTATTTCAAAGAATGCTTCCACAAAAGTTCCAGAATTCTTTTCGTCCTTGTTAACTGTAGCGTTTTTTATTATGTTGCTCTTTGCATACAAAAGCACTGCATACTTACTAACAATGTTAAAACGTGCAGATAAAACGCTAATCTGTTAAAGCCCTTAATCTACTTCAGACTCCGACACAGACCCTAAGGCACTTCTCAGATTACGCTATTTATAAGCTACGCGTCTGCGATGCAATCCCAAAATTCTATGTATCATAGACGCGTCTCCTGTCAGTGAAAAATGTCAGATCCATACAAATTTTGGGTTGCGTTGCAGTCGCGTAGCTCGTAAATAGCGTTGTTTGAGAAGTGCCTTATTCAAACCATATGTACAGTGCGCCCAACTTATCTCTGAAATGGCAAAAATTGGAACTAACGAAAAGTCATTCATAAGTACGTTGTGGTCATTCATCTGTCAGTTACTAGTGTGCAATGATTGGTCAAATGAATGTCAAATGCGTCCGACAGCGCCTCTTTCGTTTCAATCTTAAGTTGGGTTTACTATAGTGTGGAACCTTGTTCATTTATGCAAATACGAGTACACTATGTAGTACGCAAATTGAGCTGTTTGTCGTTTATACCTGATCTATGATGTCATCGCATAGTATGATAGGACAATGAAACTGATATTGTATGTGCGCGTGTAGCTGATCCGGAAGACGTCGTCCTGCAACATATATTATTAAGTAAACGCCCTTGTTTCGCTTCGGGAAACTTGTTGCTCCTCTCCTATTGATCGTAGCGTGATGCTTAAACCTTCCGCAATAAATTGATACTTAAACACATAGATATTTTTTCAATTTGAACCAGTACATTGTTATGGGAATGCGATCCAACGGGAAAAACCCCCTGAGTTTAGCGCGTTCAAACAAACAAACTCTTCCACTTAATATTATTAGTACCGAATATTGTTATTAGTACGTAGGTGAATAAAGAAGATTACGATATAAATAAGCAGTCTTTAAGTAATTAAATAGCATAATAGAAGCCACAACTCTATATCTATGTAGATATAAATATGGTCTACACGAATTTGTGCCTTAATCTATTCGGAATCTAGTTTTGATAAGTTAGGTGTGCACCACGTCATTAAATTTCGAAAGCTATTAAACTACCAGTACGCTTCAGATATTGAAGCACGCAAATACGTTGAAACATGAAGTTTGATCAATACGAAATATTCATTATAATAATAAATGGACCGAATACCTACTTCCAATAATGCGCTTTTTAGTAAATGAATGAATGAATGAATATCGTTTATTCAATTAGCTTTAGGTAATAAGTACGATACGAGTAGGTACTTGAACCTAAAAGCGGTCCTTGTTATTGGACGTTTATTTTTATGTACCTAATTAATGGCTTTTGGGCCTTTACTATGCTATTCAAGTGGGGTTTTTACAGGGTTAGCATAAGGTTTCTGTACCCAATGGCTACAACGACCAATTCGTTATAGAGCCAATTGTACCTTCTATTAAAAATTTTGCCACTAGCGGTCACCCATCCAGCTCCATCCACCCGGCCGCGCCCTTTGTCGATCACTTAGGATAAATGCAAGCCTCCGGGCTGTGGCCATTCTTGACCATGATTATGAAAATGACTAATGAGTAAATATTTTCACCTTGAATTTAATATATGAATTTGTTTTATATGTAACAAAATGATCTATAGCTCACAGTTCGGAACTACTCACTCAACTCGGAAGTGATTTACTCGCTCAACATTTTTACTTTTTACCCCATTTCACCCTTTTAGGGTCGGTTTTCTAAGTTCTATGAATTATTAAACCTCTTAGTAGATTTCCATATAGACATTTGTTCCACAAATACCTACATTTTTACTATAGGTACAATATGGTTAGAATCCATAAAGTACCTATTATTTTACAACTGTTTTAATTTAACCTCCATTTCAGTTTCAGTCCAATTTTAAATAACAGTCAATAGGGTAAATTAATTAAAACTTTTTTTGGAATGCAAGATTTATAATAATATTACTTAGAACCGCAACTGATTTGATCACGGATGTGTTGTTTAACACGTTCATTGCCAATCACGCGACGTCGCGTGATCCATGTCCTCTTCAATGTGGCCCTTCACGCGACGTCGCGCGAAGTGTCCGAAGAGCTTTGTATGAAGAATATTGAGTAGGCCGGAGCATTATCGCTAATATGTATTTTGTGGGCCTCCAGAGAAAGGACTTAGCTATCGTAAAGTGAGCGTGGCCATCAGATCCGAGCGATAATTTTAGTGTCACGTGATTGCTTAGTTTGCTAAGTGACTCCGGTCAATACAATTGTAGTAAATTAAAATTGTAGACATCATAATTAAAAGTATAATTGACAAAATATTATTGATACGAAAAATAGTTTTATTTTATTATATTTGAATTCACAATTTCTCAAAAGCGCTAGTAATCCATAACGCGACGTCGCGTGATGGGGCCTCCTAGGATAAATTTAGGGTTATATCAGTACATATATAGTTGTATATGGCCCATCACGCGACGTCGCGTGATTTTAACTTTGTTATATAAAATATCATATAATTATCTAAAAAGTATAAACACACATGCAGAATAGTATTTTTGCTGTACTAAGAGTTAAATAAGTAGAAAAATGGTTATGGGCCACCAGAAAAAAACTCCAATTTTGGCTTTGGCAATGAACGTGTTAATAAGGCGCTGTCTCTGCCACCCACACGTTGTGAACGTAAACTGTCTGGAATTAAGAGTTCATAATAAGGGGGCAGTTGCCAAACAGTTTCATGTGTTCAGGCACCCTTGCTTGAGGACTGAGATGATCGCTTCTTAAAAGTTTAACCAATCTTTTAATTTGTTATATTATTAGGTGACGTATGTCGCCCTATTACAATTACATGCTTTCATCCAAAAAACAGTACCCGTAAAAAATCGAAACACTTAGAAGGTCAACACTCAACCTAACAGTTAAGTAAAATACCATCATTTTAACGATATTGTTATAGAATTCTGACCCTGATGTTCATATTTCAGAGAGCGTTTTTGCCTCCTCCAAAATGGCTGTACTTTGTCACCCTCCTTGTAATGGCATCGTTTATAACCTTTCATATACCTTTATTTATTGCCCCTTTAGCTTCTTGAAGCATTAATTTTACTTCAGTAGGTTTACTGCATTTATTAAGGAAATATTTTATTACAGCACCACTCATAACTCTGCCCTTTGTTAAGATGCAAAATAAATTTTATTCATTGTCATTTGCGTGAAATATTTAGTGAAAATTTAAAGGCGAAATAACCGGCAGGCAAACAGACAGATAAGTTTAACGGAATGGAAAATGTCTTTGTTTTAGTAAGTATCTACTTACGTACTTATATGAAACATTTGTATAATAATGTTTAAGGAAATTATAAACGTAATTGTACCTGTGTCTATAAACAGATTATTAAAACCGCCTTCACTTCGCTTCGGGGACTCAATCCCTTATTATAAATAGCTCTCAGAAGGCTGATTTTTTTCGACTAACCTGACATTTATGGTTATATCGTTACCAAATTATAAAAAAATCTGTATTAATTTTAACATATTATATTACTCCGATATCTAAGCTATAGGGTACCTATTACTGCAAAGTTTCACGAGAATCCGTTCAGCAGTTTTTTTGTGAAAGAGTAACAAACACACACACATCCTTACAAATTTTCGCATTTATAATATTAATATAATATAATCCATATCCATACTAATATTATAAATGCGAAAGTCTGTCTGTCTGTCTGTCTGTCTGTCTGTCTGTGACGTTTTCACGGCTAAACCACCGGTGCGATTTGGATGAAATTCGGAATGAAAATAGTTGAAGACCCAGAGTCACATATAGGCTACTTTTTTTTTCAAAAATCAACCCCTAAATGCTTGAAATAGGGGATGAAAGTTTGTATGAAAAATCTAAACCGCCTGACCGATTTCGATGAATTTTCCCAGAAAGATAGTTGATGACGTATCTTCTTCCCCACTTCCCCGGTTCGCGATATAAACGAATTCCACGCGGGCGAAGCCGCGGGCAAAAGATAGTATAATATAAAGTAGGATTTGTTTAATGTAATGTTTTAGGAAAATTGGACGTAAAACACTTGAAAATGTAAAATCGAAATAATTTATCTAGATGCGGGTATTATTTGTCAATTCAAGGCGTCTTTCTAAAGCGAGGGAATAAAAAACCTTTTACAGAATGAATTTGAAGTGGAAATATTTTCACACATGCTGTAACCGCGTTTTTTTCCTGTGAATCTCGGTTACGAGGGAATGTGAGATGGAAAGTATAAATGTTACTTATATTGTCCCATAAGGTCCGCTACCTTTCAGTAGAAGTCTCATTAAAATCAGTCCAGCCGTGGCACAAAGAAGCTTCGACAAACAGAAACACAGGCAACAAACATCATTTTTTTTAATGTTTTGGAGTAAAAATCATGACAGCATATTTATTTTCAAATTACAAACAGATACTTCAATTTTATGTTAATAATTAATAATACATTAAGGTTTATTGATAATGTACTAATTTTACATAAAATATTATTGTATTTATTCCATCGTCTGTTTTTATCTCTTGTATGTGTATTCCTCAGTGCCTGAAGTCGAAAGTGTTTGAGCAATGTGTGTTGCCAGTGTTAACATACGGATCTGAGACGTGGTCTTTTACAGTTGGCCTCATTAAAAAGCTCAAAGTCACACAGCGCGCTATGGAGAGGGCTATTTTAGGTATTTCGCTACGAGATAGGATTCGCAACGATGAAATTCGTAGTCGAACGAAGGTTACCGACATAGCTCTAAGGTTAGCCGGCTGAAGTGGCAATGGGCAGGCCACATCGTTCGAAGGACGGATGGCCGATGGTGCAGAAAGGTCCTCGAATGGCGACCACGTCTTGGTAAAAGGAGCATAGGATGCCCCCCGACAAGGTGGACTGATGACCTGAAGAAGACAGCGGGAAACCGTTGGATTCAGAGGGCTCAGGACCGGTCGGAGTGGCGCCAATTAGGGGAGGCCTATGTCCAGCAGTGGACTTCGATAGGCTGATAGATAGATAGAAGTGTATCTTCGGAGTGTTTCAGCTTATCTTACGAGTGTGTCGACGTATCTATTCGTCACAGTAATACACTGCCGAGTTCACATGAATCGAACCTTCTTGTTTAATACATTTCTGTATTAAACAAGAATGTATTAAACATAATTGTAGGTTTAATACATTTCTGAAAAACCGAATAGTAGGTATTTTATTATGGCGTTATTTATTAGATTCTTCCAAATTGTAATTGTAGTTTTGTGGCTTTTCAATAATAGTTAAATACCAATGTTTTGTTTACAGGCAGACATAGCACATTCGGCAAAAGGATACGAGTCAGAGGATGAAAACGCGGGCAGAAAGTGGCAGAAGGCCAGCGAAGAACGGCCAGCCAGCAAGACAACTATGTACTCCAAACAGGTAAGCATCTTCTAGAAGTAATAGCTCTAGGGTCTCCCTTACAAAATAACCTAAAAATAAGCGCATTTTAACCGACTTCAAAATGGAAGAGGTTCTCAATTCCACTGTATTTTAATGAGTCTTTTAAAATGTATCATCTTTATCCGTCCATTTTCACGATTCGTGAAGCGTGTGAACATGGCTAGTTAAAAAGCATTGCTGGAGTCAAAAAAACGATTCGTAAAAACGCGATTCTTCTTCTTGTGAACTAGCTCTTACGGCTCATTCACACGAGGACGAATCGTCTTTTTTCACGATTCGTTATTTTTTTTGACGGCGGCAATGCTTTTTAAATACTCATGTTCACACGCTTGACGAATCGTGAAAAAAGACGAATACGGATACGTCTTTTACAAATCACGAATCGTGAATGTTTTATGATTATGACGGATACGTCTTTTAGAAATCACGAATCGTGAATGTTTTATGATTATGACAGATCCGTTGTAGTATTCACGTCCATTGTGTTTCTGAACCATCTGAACTGAGCTAAATCACGAAATAAATGTGAACTTCAATGCGGATATTTTGACGAATCGTGAAAAAACACGATTCCGTATTCAATGTGAACGTCCATCCGTCAAGACGTATCGTGTTTTTTGTCGAATCGTCAAAGACGTATTCCGTGGGAATGAGCCCACGTTATAAATTTAACGGAAAGAACCGATTTTGATATTTAGTTCTTTTCAAGTGATAGTGCTTCACACCTTCCCCCATATAAATCTGAGCTTCATCTGAAGAGTAGATACTTTTAATTCATCGTTATCATACCTACTCGTATCTTTTACTAAGTGTTTCGATTTTTATGATTCTTTTTATTCGAAAGCTTGCCATGTGGTCATATTCTGGCAAGTAGTCTTTTGAGTTATCTATACTTGTCGATGTTGAAACCAGTTATTTTTTGTGTAAAAAGTTAGTTACCCTAATTTATTGAATAATCTCTATGTCCACCTACTTACATCAACTTCTTTCCTCGCAGGAGTTCCGAGAACAATACTGTATCAACAACAAACAACTGGATCTGCTGGAACTGGAGAAATCCAAGAAGGACAGATTCCTCGGATGTCTGTCCCAGTACCACATCGAGAGTCCTTGTTCACGAACCAATAGGTATGATGCCTTCACAAGCCTCACTTTAGGTAAATCGTTTAAATGTGCGAACGTGCTCGTGTTTACCTTAACCTAGCCTAAGCCTCACTTTCTGTAAATCGTTTAAATGTGTTAATGTACTCGTGATTACCTTTACCTAACGTATTAGTTTACCTTAGGCAATTTCATTTAATTCTCCGAAATTATATCAGTAAATTAAAACATGTTAATTTCCAACGAACCACATGAGTCACATGAGCCATGTAAGGTAATAATGGTAAAGGTAAATAATGGTAAGCGGTCATCGCTATCGAATCGTTTTTTTAAGTAACGCCAGAGACAATGCATTGTCACACAAGAAATATGGGATAAGAAAGAATGAAAGGACTAGCTCTTAAATTGATATTAAAATTTTCTTTCGTCATTAAAATGTCATAGTCGTAGAACAGTCTTCTCAATCTTCTCAAGGACGGTCTTTCAAATATTTTTATCGTTTTTTGCATATATTATTACTATTTCATCACAAAACATCTACCTATCATGGATAAAAATTGAATCTCATCTATAAGACAGGGTTTGTAATGAAAAAGGTATGTCCAAAAATCTATATACATATATGTATATTTTAAAACGCTGCCCTGTAAAAATTGACAAAACGCAGATCGATCTACGACTATGACGAAATATTCCAGATGGAAGATAAAAGTAATCGAGTTTGGTTTTCAAATCTTTTGCGACATAGCTACTATATCAATACTTTATCAAAAAACTGCAACATACAGTTACTCTTGAAAATTATTTCAAGAGAACAGTAGAAAAGAAAAAATTGTGGACATAAGCATAATATTCTTATGAATGTAGAAAGAACAAAATAAATCATAATAAACTAGGATATATCTACAATGTTTAGCCATAAAATAATACAAGGAAAATGGAGCCATCTATTGTACGAGATAACGCTTTTAATATTATCATAAAAGTTTTAACCTAATCTCCCTCGGCGGATCGTTTATCTAACGTTAGTTTAACACTTTACTGTTCAAAGCTAATCACCTTTATGTATGAGTTTCAACTAAAACTAAATAAAGGTGCTTAAATATGTTACGGAATAAATTAAGGTATGAAATATTGGTTATAAATGGTTATTAATGGAGTTTTCCATATGGGATGTATTGGTACCGATAATACCAATTATTATCGGTACAAATGTCCCCGGTCTTTGTTGAACTGGTCCCCGGAGCACTATCAACTACCCACCTGTGAAACGTTGTCTGGGTCGTTTATTATTCCCTAGTTCCCTGTAATAGTTTTCCTTGTGTGAGATTAGGATGTAGGTTTCGACGGGTTACGGGTAATAATAATAAATAATTTATTAATTTTATTATGACTCATACCAACAATTACTAACTGGACAATAATAATTATATCTACTAACATTAACTAACAGTACGTACTGACTATCACTAACAATCCCTGTCCTTTCACATATTAAATTGAGTCTTGTTCTAAGTCCGTCCCAGTTGTCATGGGCGGCAACGGAAGGGTGGTGCTGCCTGCTAATTTGCTACGTCAATCCTATAAAAAAAAATTGGTTGCCTGTAACGTCGGTATACGGGCGAAAGTTTTACGTGACAACGACTTTAAGTGGTAAAATAATTTTAATGTGAATATTCATTCGTATAGTAGGAAGAAGGATGAAATAATAGTAACAATTTAAAACATTTATTTATACTGTCTAACCGTCATGTGAAGGCGGAAGCAATTTAAGTTTAATGTTTTATTTTTGTTAAATAGTTCCTCACTTGTAAACAAGATGGCATTGTACCAATTTGTGAAACGCGCTAACGAGTGTAACGTATATAAGAGAAAAATTTGTAAAGGGCAATGTGTCGACTTCTTTGGTTTTATAATAAACTGCTATTTTGGGTTTGCAAGCAGTTGTGGTTATTTGTGAAGTTGACCCTGCGTTCCCGTATCTTCATGGGGTAAACGTATACAAAGAATTATATTTAAAACATTGTAACACCATCCGCCATCTAGCGCTGCTAACCGTTAGACCATTAACCATTAGTCACAACTAAGTGAGGTAACAAACTAGTTACTCTACTTAACCAGAGATGGCGCTGTACCATTTTCTGTACACTGTCACCAAGGAACGTGAGCGGAGCTCAGATTATAGAACCAAAAGGCAGATAGAACATTCGCAAAGAAAAGCGACGAATAATGTGAAGCCGCTTTTTCCCTATGTGTGCATGACAACCTTAATGTCAACTAGCAATTGCACCGTATGGATACGTAATTCTTTGTGTGTGTGTGAGGTTGCCAAGTGAAAAGTCATAATCTCCCTCAATTTTGTAAACATTGTTCGCCATATTTTCAGCATAAAACATTATGCACAATTAAATTGGAAAATTATTTATTACTAGTGAACGCCCTTGTTTCGCTTCGGTAAGCCCATAATCGATAAATGAGGGATGGTATTCTTTAAATTGACGTGATTTCTTAATTGTGTACCAATTCTAAGTAAATGTTAACCCAAGCTCATTTGAATACGTCAGTGAAAACTGCATCTAAATTTGTTAAGCCGTTCCTGAGATTAGGCGGAACAAATTCACAGAAAAACAGACAAAAAATTAAAGTTTTATTGTATGTAATAATAATAATTGATTTTAATTTCTTCTGATAATAATTTCTTGAGCGCCTCCGAGCTTCGGAAGGCACGTAAAGCCGTCGGTCCCGGTTGATATCGATACATCGATAGATAGCAGTCGTTAAGCCGTGTCGGAGGCCTTCGGGCGGCTTGAAAACTTTCGACAATGTGTTGGCCACTAACCCCTCCACCAATCCGCACTGGAGCAGCGTGGTGGAGTATGCTCTAGGCCTCCTTAATAATGAGGAGAGACCCTCAGTAGTGGGACATTAATGGGTTGTAGCCATATCATTAGTTATCAAAAAGTATTATATAATAATTATGTGTAAATGTTCTTTTAATATACCTATTTAATTTAATATTTTAAATATGTTTAATTGTTTTAATTAACCTATGGATTTTTGTCTCTTTGGGTAGATATTTTTAATCAAAAAAAACATCAAAATATCAATATACTTATTTATTATAACAAAAATTCGGTTTTGATGATTTTTTAATCAACCAATATCCTTTTTTAGTCATCCTCACTAAAATGTAATGAGCAAACCACGCAAAATTAATTAGCCAATTAATATCTTGCCTGCTTTTCCGAATAATATGAACCCATTTTTCTCTTGTTACAGCATCTGTCGGAAATCTGCAAAAATTATAGTTATTAGTTATTAGTAGGCTAAGCAGAAACTAAAATATTATATAATATTTATCATACATATTATTGGCACACGTGACATTTTCAGCAGTTAGAATGCTAATTTTATTGGCTGTATTGCCTGACTTTTAGGTTTAAATAAATAAAACTATTTACTTTCAAAATATTTTTTTTTCGATATAAATTTATAAATCGACCAATGTCCAAATAGTCCATGCATATTTCCCCAAATTTAGGGTAACCGATTTTCATTTAAACTGGTGTACAAATGAATGATTGTTGAGGTTTTGTGTTCCGAGCGAACCGAAAAAATATTATTATAAATAAATAATAAAATAATGAACAATTACCTGTGAAAAGATATTCCGTCTTCTTTTCTTTGTTTTTGAGAACAAATTTTAGAGAATTTTATAATGCAAGACGGCATTATAACTGATAAAATTATTTTAAAAAATTTGACACTTGCGACGTTTATGATATTTGACGCTTTCCGTAGTACTGACACGAGATTGTATTAGCTTTTTATTTTGTATTTGCTTTGGTAGCTTCACTTTATACTAGAACGACTACATCTGCCTTTTGGTTCTATAATCTGAGGAGCGGAGCTTACTAACGCAGTTTCTTGAAGTGCCTCCCGGCAAACCAATTTATAAGACGTTGTCACGTCAAAATATCATCAATCAAAACTGTACAATATAAAAATTTTCATAAAAAAGACTAGGATTTGAACCAATTGGATTGGTACCAATAAAAAATATTCACAAAATCATACCCACCCAGTTTGCATACATTTTCACAGTTAACATCCCATGTCGATCCCATAAGACCGATCACTGTTCTATTCATGCATAACATATGAGGGTGTCCGGGTTTCTATCCACGGATAGAAAATTTATTAATCCTATGCCACCAACAGTGTTTCATACACGAATTTCCTGAATAAATTTGTCCATTCATAGTTTCGAAACTCCCTTGGCAATAAACGTTGAATTTGAGACTTCCAATTGTTAAATGGCGTACAGTCAATCGGGATAACTTTGATTCTTTAGGGTAACTTTGACAGTCCGCTCTCAAAATAGTTTTTTATTTTTTACGTGAAAAGCATTTGGCGCATAAAATTTATTTATTACATTTTATGTACATAATGAACGTCGTTAACGTAATCTTAAATAAAAAGTGGTTTTCAAACAAAGCTAATATAAAAAACTTTCGTTCAAAGTCGTGCGAAACTTTTCGTGTTTTTTTCCGACGTAAAACTTTTTAGATATCTCTCAAAACTTTAATGCTATCAAGGTGTGTTATAATATAATACAATCTTTTACATGTCTACTTTCGATACATAAACAATTTTTATTAATTTTCAATTGCATCTTCGTTAAAATTACAAATAATACCGGTAAGTCAGATTTTGAACAAATTCTGGGTAACTTTGACGGTGTCAATGTACCCTGACTTTGTATGCGATTTACCAATTTTCGTGTTAGTCAAACATCCAAGGGCCCCGGGACTTCTGTATTTTCCCAGAAATTAAATGGATGGAATCTCGTAGTATACAATGTGTCTGGTCACCAGTGTCGGAGGCTTAAGGGTGATGAAATATGCTATTTTTTATGGACAAATCACTATCCAAATTTTCTCTTGCCCCCTCCATGATAAAATGGCAGCCATTTTGTTTTTTCAACCTTGAAGCTCGGACGCCTGTACTGTTTTAATCATTGCTGTCGATGTAGACGTCTTAGGAGGACGCTTTGAAAGCTAACTATGTAGGTAATCAACTGATGATACTTAATATCTTTTTCATAGAAGAACAAAAAAGGATTTAAAAAACAAAATTCAATATTTTTACATTGATGTTTTTGAGTTTAGTACCTTTTACATGAAAACTAACCCGTTAAACTTTTTTTTGTCGTCCTGTCATAATACAGGATATCACCTTCATAATAAATGTTAAATCAAAACCATAAGTAAGGTAGTTAGCAGTAGTTAGGAAGGTAGAAAGCTTCGGTGTTAAAGTTACCCATATAGGGGAGGTAACTTTGACACACAACAAAATTGCAATTTTTTTATATACTTTGTCATTTTTAAAGACTTTTTATAATTTGACAATATGAAAACCAGCCCGAGAGCACTGATTAACTCATAACTTTTATCTCATATAAGCGAAATAGTAAGAGTTTTTAAAGAAAATACAGCGGTGATGTATCAAAGTTACCCCAATTCAGCCCAATTGACTGTACTTAGGACAGTTTTTGCATTTATTAACATGTACTAAAGTACTTAGGTAACATACACAAATATGAATTTTCAATTCGTACCTAGTTCCTGAGATTAGCGCGTTCAAAGAATCAAACAAATTCTTCTGCTTTATATTATTAGTATAGAATAGTGTTCTTGGTATGTAAATAAAGAAGGTTACAGTATAAACAAGCAGACTTAGTAATTAAATTGTTGCAAAAAATATTGCAAGAAATGCGTTATTAAAAAGTACAACATACATTTTCTTAAACATGGGCCGTTTATAAAGAAAGCAATCTGAAATTAGGTGTTTTTCTGTCATTTAAAAAGCGTTCTGGTGACATTTAGAGTTCTTTTTTTTTAAAAAGTACCTGTCTTATCGCTCATTTTCAAGTAATCAAAATTCAAACGAAACAAAAACCCATTTTAAAAGCAATTGTTTTCCCATTAGAGGCGCTTTTCTTCAAACTTAAATAGCACGGACCAACGAAGGAATTTCCAGAACCGTAATACTTAGATAACTTAGTTCTGAGGGCAAAACATTAACATTTCTCTGCGTTTAAAAGGTTCCATGGCCAATAAGCAAAAAAATAATAACTAAAAATAATCCATACTAATATTATAAATGCGAAAGTCTGTCTGTCTGTCTGTCTGTGACGTTATCACGGCTAAACCACCGGTCCGATCTATATGAAATTCGGAATGAAAATAGTTTAAGACCCAGAGTCACATATAGGCTACTTTTTTTTTCAAAAATCAAATCGGTTCCCGCGGGATATAAGATTTACTGTCGACACGAAAGAGAGAGAAGATCTGGTTAGACGTTTGTGACAATAGAGAAGTACAAAATGACGTCTTCCATCTAATACTTAGGCCGGATCTTCACTACACTGCCGGTCGGTTTGTTCGCGGTCCGGTATCGGTGTGGCAAAATGTTATCATTTTCACATACAATCTGTCTTCGGTCACGGCTCAGTCACGTTGTAGAATCTATTGCAGGAATTTAAAAAACATAAATGAGCCCTTAGTTCGACCTTATATTGTTTTAATTCTATTTGTCTAAAAAAAAATGAAAAACTACATAGCGATGCCTCGCTTACGCTTACTGTAATTGTTTATTCCGTCTCTGTCATACCACATATACCGGGCGTCATTATAACAGAGTACGTTAAAGTAATAGTGAAAATAACCAATATATCCAGATTTACATAATCAAATTAATATGATTCTATTTTACTTACTTATTTGTATGGAAAATTAATCTTTAAAGCGACAACTTTTTTCATCACATTTTAGGTTGGCAATAAGAGCCGAGACGAGAGAGATATCGAATGCCAGATATTAGGGATTCTACTGTAAAATGAAGAGATTTTGACTAAAATTTAATGTAGGTATCATACAATTTACGAGAAACGCCAATAAAAATTTGTACGGATTTTTTTCATATTTCGTAATAATTCTCAGTCTGCAAGTAACTGTGTTATGTAAATAATTTTATTATCAAGACATATCATTAATGAGTATATTAGAGGAAGTTTGAAAGTAGCTGATATAACTGAAAAGTTGAAAGGAGGATGGTTGGCGTGGTATGGACATGTGATGAGGTGAGAGGAAACGCATGTGACGAGAAGAGTTCTTGATATGAATGTGGATGGATGGAGGACACGAGGACGGCCAAAAAAAAGATGGATGGACTGTGTGAAAGATGATATGAAAGATTAGGGAGTTAGTGTAGAAGTGACGGCTAATAGGCAAGAATGGAAGAGAAGAACATATTGCACCGACCCCAAATAAAATTGGGATACGGGTAGGAAGATGATGATGATCAAGACATATCATTACAAATTAGATTCTTTCTTTCGTTGCCGGGGAGTGATGAACCGGAACATGACTCGGAACGATAGTATGAATGCCCTCATACTCATAGTTTCTAAATATAAGTACCTATACTTTACCGTACCGACATCGGACCGAGAACTGTGACCTGCTCTAGGTATAGTGGGAATCGGGCCTAACCGAGCAACAAAGATTTTCATGAAATTTAGTCTACAGGCATTGAGATACTATGTACTAAAGGCGGTTTTGGAGGCGCAAAATCGATCTAGCCAGGTTTCGTTTTTAGAAAATATTATTTTATCGATGTTTTTGATGTGATATTTGTACAATGAGAATGACAACAAATAAAGAATTACAATGACAATGGTGTTATTTTCGTTACTAAGGAAACTGATATTAGGGTTGACTTTACAGTCCTACAACGATCTTTTGGCGCGTGGATGACGTGTGGGTGACAGAGACAACACCTTATAGGGAAGGCAAACTGTAAGGCGCTGTTTCTGTCACTCTAACATCAGCCACGCGCCAAAAGATCGTTGTAGGACTATACAATATCTTACAAATGTACAAATGTAGGGCTTACTCCCCTACATCATAATAGGTTTCCAGCAATGAGGATGAGTGGGAATCCATACTAATATTATAAATGCGAAAGTCTGTCTGTCTGTCTGTCTGTCTGTCTGTGACGTTTTCACGGCTAAACCACCGGTGCGATTTGGATGAAATTCGGAATGAAAATAGTTGAAGACCCAGAGTCACATATAGGCTACTTTTTTTTCAAAAATCAACTCCTAAATGCTTGAAATAGGGGATGAAAGTTTGTATGAAAAATCTAAACCGCCTGACCGATTTCGATGAATTTTCCCAGGAAGATAGTTGATGACGTATCTTCTTCCCCAATTCCACGCGGGCGAAGCCGCGGGCAAAAGCTAGTATATAATATACGCTCCCTACCAATACAGACAGCTGTCACAGCCTAGGGGTTAAGAATTTGGCCTTCAACTCGGAGGTCCGGGTTTGAATCCCAGTTTTAAGCATTAAAATGTCACTCGCTATAACATCATGAGGAAACCAGCATGCCGGAGAGTTCGCAAAACTTAAAGGTACTATGTGAAGTCTGCTAATCCGCATTTGGCAAGCGTGCTGGACTATGGCCTTAACCTTCTTATTCTCAGAAGAGATCCGTGTTAAATAGTGGGCAATGATGGGTTAAGATGATATGCCTAATTATTCTTGCTACTACGTAACCCTTCATGAGCAAGTCTTATACGCACTTGGGCATTTTTGAACTCTGTTAAAAAGTTAAACAAAAATTATCATTCAAGTGTATCAAATATTTTAATATTGAAGATACTTGGTCCATTGGTTTAGTACCAAAAAGTATTTACCTTTAAACGGTTATTAGGGACTAAATCCTTAATTTAATTTCCTTAATAAATGATCCTCTCCAGAAGGTAAAGGTAACAAAATTATGTAATTTATTATTCCTCGGCCTTTAAAGTAAATAGTATTAAGTCTTACGGGAGGATGAAAAGGTTCTTATTAATTTTCTTCACTAGTCACACAGAAACTTCTAATTTTTGTACTAATTTAAAACATAAGTAACTGCATCGTTAAAAACTCAAGTGAATTTTCAACATAAACAGAATAGTTAATATAGTTGTAAACGTGTCGTTTGTAAAGTTCTTTGTCAAATTAATGACTAAATATTCGTAGGTACATAATAATAAAACGAAGTTGTTTCAAGGAAAAATTAGTTATGTACCTATAATAAAATATTTTTCTGTCAGATTACCGTAGCTACTGTTGTTTAACCGATTTATTAGAGTATAGATATCAACTAAAAGCTTGTAGGGTATAGATTATTTAAGATAAAAAATATTTGTGCATTCCGCCAAGAACGCTTCAACAAAATTTTCTTCAAATGCGCTTGCGGGGTCTTTTAAGGCTTCCAGATCTCTGATCCTAGTTTGCCGACATCAGAATGGAGTTAACCCTTTCAGGACCAAGGGAAATATTTTTCCCTTTTTTAAAATTCGTAATCTACAGTTAAATATAACTTAATCTATATGTTTTTTTAATGAATGTCATAATAGAAGGTATGTTCAATATAGTAAAATCGTTTTTGAGCACGTAGAAAGAAAATAACTATCAAATTTCCTTTGCGCTAAAACTAAAACATTCGAGGACTGAACTTGGTATCATTTTTAAGTTTTTGGACTTGTGTAAATAAAATTACTGTATTTTCTTGCGTGTTTTTATGTTTTTTGGTAAGTTCAGTTTAATGTTATAATGAATTGAACTGCAGATAATAAGCATAAATACCTAAAAATACCGATTCATCTTAGGGTAAATATTTTTCCCTGTGGTCCATAAAGGATTGTTTTTGTAGTATTAGTGTAATATGTAGTCGCGCTCATAATTTATTGTTTTCTTGCATTTTATTTACATTTACTTTTATATATTTTTCGGAAACGGCTAAAACCTCCAGAAAATTTCTTCGAAGTAAAGAAATAGTCCAGTTGCCATGAGGCAGATAATAGTAATGGAGAAGATAACCTGAATTAGATGAAGAGGACCATCAGTTCATTGGTCAAAATGTATAAAATTGGACCACTGTTGTTTTTATGGCAGATACTGTTTCAGTGTAATCGGATCAGGACATTCAAGACGCATAACTCAAAAAATAAACATAAACTGTCCGGCACCGATTATATGGTATTATGAATATAAGTTTATGTAGGTGGTGTGACCCTCACGGACCACTGCAAATCATGAGATTGATAGCAAAGCCAAAAGAAAATATTACTTCCGGCTATTTTTTATACATATATTATTGTCGATATAGCCATGAATAACGCGTATTTAGTATACGCACAGTTGCATGAAGCGCACCGCATGGAAAGGTTACTGTTGAGCAGTCTAGACTCTTAGAGTATCACCAACACTTAGCACGAGCTCTAAAAAAATTATTATACCTGTAGACAGCCATCAAGGCCATCTCTAGTCTCCTCCGAAAACCGGCGCATCGGCAACAAATGCAACTAGCCAGCTCTGAATATGCAAAAGCAGAGAAAATGAAAAGATATATTATGTAAGCGACGCATATAAAATATATATATTGTTGCGCAGAATACCTTAGTTAAAATTATTTATAATTTCTTATAATTATTATTCATTTTTTTATGTTAAAAAGCAATAACTAAAAGACTTATAAAATAAACCTATATAATATATTGATTACCTTTATGGCCCACAGGGAAAAATATTTACCATAAAATATCAGAAAAACTGTATGTCTTGTTACGTTTTTACGGGAATATATCGTTAATTTACGTCCAAAACAACTAAAAAAAATAGTCGCACACTCATAAATAGTTATGGATATCTTATGGTCCTGAAAGGGTTAAGTCTAGACCGCTGAAATAATTCATAAATATTTTTCTTTGTTTTTTTTTTATTCCAGAGCATCATTTCTATCCGTGTGCGTCCGGAGGCGTGTGCCCTCGGATGAGAACCTCAACACCGACTATGCGCCCATTCAGCGGTATCCCAGGTAATGCTGTCATTCCCGCGGGATTATCTCTTGAGAATGTGGAGAATAATGCCCTCGTTAAAGTTAAGCCGCTGAATATCTCTTCGGAATGGCCGCTTCCACTTACGAACAGTCTGTTTGTGAACTTATGCCGGCAATTATACCGTTATAAAAAATAAATCCGTTGTAACATGTTAGTATGATTGGGCTTAGTACCATCAATACGAAATTATAAGCGTGCATATATTAATATTTTACTGTACCGTAGCGTATTTTAAGTAGGTACGTTCTTATTATTAAATTATAGGCCCCTATATATATTTTTTAATAAAGTGTTTTTTAATAAAATGTGGACCATTGCTGTGTAGAAAATGCAATACGTAAAATATTGTCACAAAACAATCTTACTATTATACTTACTATTTATTGACAAAGCCATTTTGAATACAAGTAACACCATCTAGTGTTAAATGACGAACTCTATGGATTGTCTATGGATTGTACTCCAAATAGTTATTGCGTTTGACAATAGATGACGCTAACAAGAACAGATAGTGCTGGACGAGTATTTTACTGAGCCACAGTGTATTTTTTGAGAATGGGTAATTTGACATTGAGAACCAATTTTTTATAAATATATTCTGCTTCAGATAATATTTTTTAAACATTTTTAGTTGCAAGATTTTTCCCCAGTACCGAGTGATATAAAGATATATCTTTATGTTTTAGTGTAGCTATTTGAAATATTCACAAATCATCTTTCTACAGTTATACCTACTACAGGATACTTTAAAGTAAATTTAATAGCCATGTCCACCATATTACACAATTTTGTCACATTTCAATAAAAAACTACATATTCATCAGGTTTGGTCAACCGACCCCCGCTCCACCCGAGGTGTGCGCCTATGACGCCGATCTGGAGTGTTCGTACTTCCGGCGGCGCCCGCGGTCCGTGTGCAGCCAACCTGACCCCAAACGCTACACCTGGATGCCTGAGGATGAAGACTTCACCCGGATGGAATGGCCACAGTAAGGTCCTTCTCGCACTGCGCTATTTATAAGCTACGCGACTCCGACGCAATCCACATTTCTCTGACGTTGACACTGGTTACTGACAGGACACGCGTCGTAGACGCATCGCCGTCGCCTGTTTACTTGGTCAAGATCCTAGTTGCTTGCAAATAGCGTTGTGTGTGAAAAGCTTAAGATTTCAACAGGAGGTCGGGGAAAACCAATCTTGATTTGTGTTAATACGTGCCTTTCGAAGGAAGGAATGATTTCGTTTAGTACCAGGAAAAGGGATAATTTTTTTAACAAACGAGCATCCTAATGATAGGTGGTCGCCGTCACACAAGGTTAATCGTGTCTGGGTTATTCCGTTTAACGATGATCAGATAAAAAATTGGGATCAGACAGCTAAATTGTTGATTTCCGGTTCCTCAAAAGAAACTCAAAAGGTTGGAAGGGCGGCTAAAGTTGAATCCGTCACAAATGAATATTGGTTCCTACTATTTCGCCGTTTGTATTGAAGACAAAATGATTATGTTATCTATTTATAATCGACATTTACTAATTATTTCAAATTTGTTTATGATAGCAAGTCTCGGTTTGGCTTCTAAGTAATGTTGAGATCGGGGTGTATACCATTTAGACGTATGATATCGAATTTCTGTTCCTGATTTAATGTACTATGAATTTCAGAGATTCAATGAAGTATCAATATTGATATTCCAGTCCGTTGAGTTGGTACACAGATATTACTAAATTGTTTCAAAATGTTAATATTCGTGCTATATTGAGTTGAAGGTAGGTTTATTAACTTAAGCTTGTGTAACATTTGGTAGATACGTGAATTTAGGATTCTGAATTATTATTATTCGGGAAACTTGTTGCTCAGTATTGCTTGCTTATTGGTCGTAGCTTGATGTTACTTATATTTATTTTAAAAGGGTAAAATAAAATACGACTCGTGTTACGTCTTCCGATCCATTCTATTCAATGAATGTATTAACAATAACAATTAATCTTCAGCTGTCGTCATTCCAACTTCGTATATGGCCAGGTCGCCATTTTAATAGAATACTTGAAAAGTTAAACCTTGCTCCTTATCATCTCTCCTCTCCTCTCCACTAAAGCACCGCTCCTCTTTATAGCACGTATTAACACCGTTTCGCCTCACCAACACTTCAAATATGACCTCGTCTCGCCACATTTCATATCACCACCTCCTGCTGATTTCGATCCTCAGAATTGTTATAGTAGAGGCGTAAAATCCCCTGTTACGATATAGCTTGAAGCGTTTTTCGCTAAATCGACTATCCAACACTGAAGATTTGTTAAAATCAAACTAGTAGTTCCTGAGATTAGCCCGTTCAGACAAAGAAACTCTTCAGCTGTATATATTAGTATAAGATCGATAATTTTATTTCAGATCGGTAATAGAAGATAACGCGGGTTGGCCCCAAAATTACAATGTGGACCAAATCGCGTCAGTTAGCCGAGGAGGCTCATTACCTAGACCCCCGTCAATAATTCCGTAAGTCTTTTTACATTTATTATAACCTAATCTAACCTATCTAAAATTATATAGGTGGTAGGGCCTAGAGCTCACCCGGGGAAGTACCACCGCCCGCCACGGTACTTAGTACCATTCCTACCGTGTAATAATTGTTTTAAGAACAATTGTGGTCCGGATAGGAAGGTGTGGAGCTGGTTACACTTTTTAGAGGCGACCATCTCAGACCTCAGGGGTAGCAACGCATCTGTGACCGAATTAGAACAAGACTAACAATAACTAACTGGACTATTACTAACATTAACTAACAGGACTAATTATCACTAACATACCCTGTCCTCGCACTTATTAACAAACTAACCAACTAATATTCTAACACCGTCTACTAACTAGACTAACCATCCTAGTTCCCTTTGAGTCTAGTTCTAGGTCGGTCACAGTTGTTATGGACGGCAGCGGAAGGGTGGTGCTGCATGCTCGTTTGCTATCTTAATTCCATAAAAAAAAATTGTCGACATTGAATTATAAATATAAGTTTTATTTACTTACATAGCAGCAGAACTTACGATAAAAATAATACAGTATATTTAAGTAGCAACATAGCCTTCATGATTTATATTTTTCCATACGTTATATAATTTCAACGTACTTCGTAATGCAGCAATTTTCAACTCAACCACTTAGTTTTACATAAACTAGTTATACTAGTAGGTATTATTACTAGTAGGTAGGTAATATTTGTTACCTATTGAAACACTTCATGGTTTGAATTTGAAAACATTACTCTGTTAAACTGTCACGCAATAAACACCTTATCGCACTATTATAACCATTCAAACTTGAGCTTTATGAAAGGGACGGGAGATATTATCAGTTTTCCCTAATACCTACACGAATACTCTTGTCATTGTAAATAGTGTTTCATTTATCTTATTCCTTTCATTCGGTTACACGTACAAAAGGTTCTTAGAAAAGGTCAAATAAATGTTTCCCTGTTAGGACACTGTTTTTGTTGGGAATTACGGGACGAGAATCCTGTTGAATGTATTTTTGTATAGTAATAGCGTATTATCACATTATTGTTGTAATGACTAACTAGCACGCAGACAGGTTTTAAATTAAAAAAATTATTTAGGATCTGATAATAGACTCCCAGAAAATTCGGGAGAAACCACTAATAGTTTTTTTGTGTTTCATATAATTTCGTATATTACGTAACGATTTTGAAGTTGGTTCTGTTTTTGTTGAAATTTTTCATAATGAAAACGGGGTAGTCACTAGTTGAAAGGTACAAGTAGCGACATCTAACGAAAAATTATCCCATTTTTGAATACGTATCTACTGACTCCAAATAGTTCAATTACTGGTAATAGATGGCGTTATATTGATTCGAAGAAAAATATAATACGATAAAAATAAAATAAATATAGTATAGGTATTGACGGAACGTTTTTAAAAATAATATTTCATACCTAAAATTACAAGCATTTACAATACACACAATACACTTTCTCATAAAGACATCTTTCGTTTTTCTTTTAATTGACAAGTTTTACTAGGTACCGGACACAAAGGGTGACAAATGGAACCCTCATATTACATCTTCGCTGTCTATAGCCCTTGAATGGAAATAGGTCGAAAATTTCACAACTAATGCATGAAACTACGGAACGATTTGTCCAATATCCATGAAAGCATAGTGCACATAGATATATATTTTTTTCTTTCCAGCTGCCCTGCACATACTCCAATACCACCCCCGCCGCCACCGCCACCATTGACAATAGCACCCCATAGGTAAATGTTATAATTGGCTTATATAGTTACATAACATTAGGTATGTACCTAGTAGGTACACCTGATACAAAACCAAATAAAGAGTAGGTTGATTGTAGATTGAATTTATCCCTATACCTACTAAAATTTCACTTAATACAAAGTATAAATTAAACAAAGAAGGTAATAATAATAAGAAATTATGTGAAGACTACAAGCTTATGCTGGTATATTGAATAATATTTTTAAGTAATATAAATAAAAATCCATATTTGAACTTTGAATTTTTATTCCATTTCTAATTTAACACTGACTAAATTATATTCTCTTGACGTGTTAAACTTACAGGTAATGATGTGGTTAAATTAACCTAGCACGAGCGGGTGTTGCGTATTGTTGCGAGAAGGGTTTACAAACTTCAGGCTCGATTGTTATTACCACATTATTAATATAGGAAATCTTGGGATCAGAACTTTAGACACTTTGATCGACCTTCTCAGTTACTAACACCTCGTATGCGGTAGGCTGTTAGTTGAATGAAGTCAAGCATTTGACGCTAATCCTACCAAAATTACCAAAATTACCTCTACCAGCAAGCAATATACCTACACTCAGTTGCCTTAAAGTAGCAGTCGTCATACTTTTCTTGGCAAAGGCGACAAGGGCACTTTATAACTACATAGGGACCATCAGTTTTCATCAGTCAGTCGATTTACACACCCTTCTCTACCCGTGGCCAAACTTACCACCCACAGGTGGCAGTTTGACTACAAGAGACTCACAAAGTATTATTACATTTCTAACAACCAATTGTGGTGGAATTGTACCCATCCGGTAGTAATTTGACCAAGTTAATCTGAACTGTAACGAAAATGAAATTATTTGGCCAAACTTGTTTAATCTTAATTTTCCAGAACTAAGCATGTGTCCTTCGCACGGTCGCACACTCTCACCACGTTTGATGACTCCGTGATGCCTGCAGCCGTAGGTGGCAACAGGTTCCGAAGAGATTGCGAACGGTTGCTTGACGGACGAGTTATTAAGGTATTTTTATGTATATGTTAATACTGAACTATATACCAACTGATGGTAAATGACGATGTAGACTGGATAAATGCGAACAAAATTAAAACAAGCATAATAATTATGATTTACTTGATTCGACACAAAACCAACGCATAATAAACAAACAAACAAAAATAATGATGAAGCCTAAAGTGATGTCGGCATTTAAGGGTACCCAACGTGCGTTGGGTCGGTTGATGGTGAAAAGGAGAAAAGAGAATAAAACAACACTTGAAAAACTGTAAATAAATTAATTCGAAACATTTTGAAAAACACTGATACAAATTACCTTTTAATTGAATCGAACAATAATTGATTAGAAATCCATGTCAAATTGGAAGTCGCATTTATAGCGATTCTCAAAATAATCGAATAAAGACAATTAAGATACACAATATTATATTTCCCACCCATTTTAGATCAGTCTGTAAGGACTTTAAGACCTAAACCTTGAAACATTTAAAATTCCAGCCGGAAAACAAGCCATACGCGACCCTGCCGATAATGTTCCAGCCATTCCCGCCGTACCCGCAGTACCTGCCGGGGCAGGCGCCCGCGCCGCTGCACTACCCGCCACCCATGCCGATGGCGGCCCACCCTCCGCCGGTGCAACGACCGCCGCAGACTGAACAGCCGAAGGTTCTTGTGTTAGGTAATATTTACTACAGCTAAATGTCCGGTACATTTAGCTGTAGTTTAGCTGTAGTAGTTATAAGACAAAACTGCTTACTCAATCACACTGTACCAGGATATACTACACCGGAGGAGGAAAGGACTTAAGTAACACATCATGTCGCTCACTCACATTCGTCCGAAGACGCGAACACACAAGTGCAGGACGAATTTCACAAATGATTATGCGAAAATTTTGAAGTAAATGTTCTCATAATGTTTCCCCCTAAACCAAATAACGAGTAATCAGTCATTTAAATTATAGTTAACTATGGAACTTTATCTTCATATATTATAACGTTCTTACTACCCAAAGTAAATTCTATCTTGCAGATTCAATCAAAAAAGGAGTAATGCGGACCCAAGCCACTCAAACTGAAGTATGTTTGGGAAGAAAACCACTGCCGCCTAATTACTTGTCTCTCAGTCCAAGAACAATTAAAAGGGTAGCTAATTTATTTGTTGCGATAAAAGTTTATTGAAATATGTTAATTTTCAAACAAGTAGATGAATTTATTAAAGTTGGTAATGATGTTTAGGTTAAGATGGTAGCAGCTGGAGTGCAAACAAATGGGTACACAGTCGGAGCCAGGAGATTAACTAAATCATTCTCAGAGGTAGGAGGAGATCGATTGGCTGGTCATGAAGGACAATGTGACGTATCAACCAACATCAATAGGTAAACACACTACTTTGAGCAAATACCTACCAATTAAAATATGTAGAATAAACACCACAAACAGTCGTACTAATTTAAAGGATTAAAAGCTTTTATCAATTAATATAATATAAGATAGAATATATTATTATTGTAGGTACTATTTTACTCAGGGTCAGACTTTGAACCTACATTATGACCTAACACTAATTGTATTCGATATTTTTTAGTATTATCGGTCTGGATCATGAAAAGCTACATAGAACTCAATCTGAAGAACCGCCTCGATCTCCTCGTTCACCAACAGCAGTTAGTCCAACATCACCTTTAATGCAGAGAGGTGACTCGGATGATGTCACATCTTCATCTGTAAAATCCATAGCGTCATCATCACAAATAGATAAATCCTCTGAACTAAGTGCTTTACAACGGCAAGCACAGGAATATTTTCAACAAAACTTCCAATTCATACATGAGAGTGATAGAGACGATACAATTGATGATGATATGGATAACATAGAAAAGAGTATGGCATTAAATCGAAGAAATTTAGAATATTTACAGCAAGAAATTGCTAAGCAAGCCAAAGGAGAACGATCTTTAAGATCAATTCTATCAAAAAGTACTAGTGATACATCTCAAAAAACTATAAATTCTTCTCATCCTCTATCAAAAACTTCAACATTCCAATCAGAGCCATCTACAGAAACTTCTGCCACAACAACAGACGACAGTGAGAAAAATGAAAAAGAAATAATCATTGATTTTGAACCAAGGCCTGATGAGGAAGCTATACCATTTACAACACTACGTAGAAAAAATAAACGAATGTTGCAGAAAACTATGTCTGAGGGTGAAATCCTTTTGGATGCGTAAGTACAATTTCCAAATTATATTTAATTTAATGCCTAAAAGTATACTTATTGTATGTATTGTAGAAGATAACATTATTATTATTAAACGCCAACCTATTTCAGTAGGAAAACAGAAATAAATACAAGTAGTGATGGCATTAAAGATGCGCCAATAATTATGTCCACTAGCCAAGAAAATATAATTAGAGAGGATAGAGAAAGAGAATCCAAATACAAGCAATACATTGGACAAAACTATGCTCAAACTCCAATCAAAGATGAAGGAATATTTGGATTTGAACCTGATGGATCATTTAGGTATGTATCCTAAACTTAAGATTTTACATTTTCGTACCTAGTTAATTGAATAGCAACTATTAGGTCAACTACAGCACCAATTATTTCAGTGCACATTATTAAAATATTCACTTATCATTCATCTGAACAGTTTATCTTGCTTGATCTTGACGGTTAAGTAACAGCAACTTATGTTTATGCCTTGAAATTATAATGACTTCAAGCTTAGATTATGGATGCCTAGCTTTCATTCATTCTCATCTGCATAATTCTCTTGATAGTTCGTCAGACGGAAATGGGCAATATGAAGATTTTCATGAAAAATATATTAGTTACAAGCATGAACCATTTAGAATTCGAAGCGTAAGCTTTGAAGAGAAAACGGAAACAATTTATAAGGATGAAGTAACAGAAAACAGGTATGCACGAAATCGAATCTGACAACATGCTGACGCATTTAAATTAATTGCTTGTTTGAGTAAGTTATAAGTAGTTCTTCTAAAGGAATTTATGAATCAAATCATTAGTTTTAGATTGCCTGAAGATCTTCTAGATATAGTTCTTCTAGATACACATGTTCTAACCTAAAGTAACCTCTTTAACCTTTTGACCTCGTCGGCTGGATTTATACGACATACTTAATAATAGCCAATAACACATTTTTAAGAAAAATATTGAATATATTACATAAGTTTTAATAATATTATAAAAGACTTATTAGAACAATTCAAAGTTCAATAAATGTTCATTGTTTTACTATGATATGAACAGGCAAAAAGTTATTTGTGAGCTCTAAAACTTCTAACTTTTTCACCAGCATCCAGGGCTGACTGGTAGAGAATGCCATTAGGCATTAAGTTTTTGCCCTCGTATACCCTAGATTAAGGTGTTGCAAAAATAAATAAATAAATAAAAATCATATGAGCAGAACATTGAAGCAATAAATAAGTTAAAATAATTTTACTCACCATAAATGAAATATGCCGTTTTATAAATAAACGTAAGAATTAAAAAGAAAATCAAATTGAAATATTATATTATTTTGTTCGCTAATAAGTACAATTTTTACAGTACTGCAAAATCGAGTCCAAGTTCTCCAGATCCAGTAAATCAGGAAACTGATGCAGATCAGAAAGTTAAGAGAACTATTATTTCAAATCATGTAACTACTATTCTTGCTCCATTAGAAAAGAAATCACCTTGTGCATCTAATGAGTCGCTCACTGTTGATATTAGCAGGTACAAATAATACTATTTGATATGATTGATGTTTTCATGTGTGATTTAGGTATGTAGATTATACTAAATATTCTCATGTTTCAGGGATCATTCTGATAGCATGTGGAATGAATCACAAACCACTGTTTTACAAGTAGATTCAGGTACCGATAATGGAACTGTTATAAGGTAAATTTGGAATTCTAAAATATTTGGCTTATAATACAAAAAAAAACCATATAAGTGGTCCAAACGCAAAAAATATGATTTCAGTTCTTCGGACCTCAGTTCGTTAGCAGCTTCACCAGGTGCATTAGCTTTACTTACTCCAACGTCACGACGAAAACAACTGTTACTATTACAACATCAACAACGATCGTCCTTGGACACTGATGCTTTGGACGAAGAATTTGACGCCTCTCAGGTAAATCATTTAAACCTGCATTGTGTCTATAAGAAAGCAAGAAATATACCTAAAATTTTATATTTTCAGAGTCAATCGCCTACATCACCAAGAAATAAATTGGATACCTCAAGTTCAAGTTCTGTGCACGTCAGGTCATCACTATCACCACCCGCAGTTGTTCCTAATGTAATATTACCTATCACAAAGCAACCAACAGTGTCAAAAACAATATTTCCAACTGCGTCTTCAAAAGTTAATCATACTCCAGCTATAGCTATTACTCATCCCAGCGTAGATTTGTCTGATGTTCCTTTCAAACGAACAGCTAGTTTTATTAACAAAAAACGAGAGCGAGCTCTTAGTCCTTCTAGAAGACGAGATTTACAAAAGAAAGCGTTACCAAAAGAGCCTAATGGCACTATACCTAGTCAAATATTAGAATCTCCATCAGAGCCTACTTTAGCGAAAACAGCAAGTAGTGAAACAAGTTTGGCAAGGACCGATTCTGGAAAAATGAATACAGATGTATCTGAAAGCACCACTACAACTGAAGATTATGTAACTGCTAATTCTGACAGTTCGAAAAAAAGCAATGTTAATAATCAAAATCACCGTAAGTGTATTATTTGACTGTTTACCAAAATTTTCTCATGCCTTATTTTTGTGAACAGGTATCTGTATTTTTTCAGATGCAGAAAATAATAAAACACAAGAAGGATCATCTTTTGAAAGCGCATCTAGCCTTTATTCATCAACTAAAACTGATAACGTAGCCGAAGACTTAATAGTACCATGTTTATCACCGCCATTAGAAATAAGGGATGATTTTATAGTTCCACATTTAACTTCACCGCCACTGCCTTTACCAGATCGAATATCTAAAAGTGGTGTGGACAGATTTGAAGTAAAGGCAGATATAACTCCAGCCATCGATCATATTAGGAGAAATAAGACTGAAATTATTAAAAGTAAGGGAGAAGTATCAAAACCGGTAAGCTAATAAAACAAAATATTATCATATCATCTTTGCCGTGAACGAAAGTTTTTCTACACGCGTTTAAAAATAGTTTACTGTATGCCTAATTTATTATTACACGTTTCTTGAAGGCATAATAGGTAAAATGAAGAATGTTAAAGGAACAATACTTTTTTATTATTGTTTTTATTATTTAATAGTTTTGGAATTATTTCCAGAGCACGTCCACACGAGATGTGATAAGTGGAAAAAGTAGTTCAAGCGGCAGTTACAGCATAGGTGGATCAAATCCAAATGTAACTGAAAGTAGTGAAAAAAACCATATTGAGAAAATTAAAGAAGTGCCAGAAAAAATCGAAAACAAGGTTAAAGAAGAAAAGGTAGAATCAAAGAAAGTAAAAGAAGAAAAAATTTATGAGCTCAAGGAACAACTGGTGCCCAAAGTAATGGTACGATGCAAAATTAAGTATTAATAAACGAATTACGAATAAAAAACATGTTATTAAATTTTATTTCATTTTAAATATAACATGGACTTTTTATTGATTATAGGGTTCCTTATCTGATGATGAAAGGAGCGTTCATTATTCATCTTCAGGTTATTACGAAAGTCCTGTGGACGACGATGATGATGGAGGATTAAGTGAGATAAAATATTTGTTATAATTTATTTGTACCATATATGATTGCTTTATGTGTTTAATGTTTGTTAAATTGTTTCAGCTTACAAGCACTCACAAAAATACAGATCTAATAGTAGACAAAAAGCATGGTTAGCGGAAGACAAAAGAAGAAAAAAGAAAGCGTTTACTTTAGAATTTTCAAAATCTTGTGACGATTCTATTTCAACATCACAAGATGATTGGGGCAAAAAAGAAAAAGAACCTGATTGTAGTTCTCGTTCAGAAAGGACAGTTTTCAAATCTCCAACTATAAAGTCGCCTATGGAAGAAAAAATCCCTGAAACTAGAAAAAAGAAAACACATTTTGTGGAAAAACCTAGAAGTATACAAGCCTCACCTCGTGATCCTATAGATATTGAAAAATCGTTCAAGGAGAAGCTTCCGAAAGAAAAAGAATCAGATACTAAACGCCCTGTAGAAAGAGAAAGATATGTTAAAAGAACAAAGTTAAAAGCCAAAAGTCCAACTCAAAGCAAAACAGTAGATTTGAACCACAGATTACAACACTACGATAGACGGGAAAGTGGAACATCAAGCATGAAGCTACATTTGAATATTCCCACTTCTGATGATTCAAGCGAACAATATAGAAAAAACGGTTAGTAAGTAAACGGTAGTATTTGTAGAAAATTCCAAGATTCCGCCTTGCATTGATGACTTTTATTGAATTTCTATTGAATTGTTAAAAAAGATTATAAACATAAAATAAGCAATCCACGAAAGATATTAAAATCGTATGCTTTAAATACATTGGAAAAAGATTTCTTTACATTAAACAAATAATAAGTATATGGTCAGGGTCGCAAAAATCTTCATTAGCAGCTCTCTCTTTCACGTCGCCTTTTTAAATTTTACTAGGTGTTTAGGTTCTATTGACCGTAGGATGTTAAATGATTTGTGAATAATTGCATGATTTTACTTAAACAGCTCAAGAATCTGATTAAGTAACTTTATTTACTTTATAGAATTACCTCACGAGTTTAACTTTAACATCCTACTAATATTATAAATGCGAAAGTTTGTGAGGATGTATGTGAGTGAGTGACTGAGTGTGTGTGTGGGTTTGTTACTCTTTCACGCAAAAACTACTGAACGAATTTTCATGAAACTTTGCAGTAATATAGCTTAGACATCGGAATAACATAATTTTGTTAAAATTTATAGAGATTTTTGAAGGTACTGGTTTCCCGAAGCGAAGCGAGGGCGGATTTACTAGTCTTCTATAATTGGATCTTCTGTCTGTGGAATTTGTTAAAAAATCTATTTAATTCAGATGAATGATGCAAGGAGATCCCTGCAATGCTTAATTAAGTAATCATTTATACTCATGAAAATATATAAACACTAGTAAATCCGCCCTCGCTTCGCTTCGGGTAACCAGTCCCTACAAAAATCTCTATAAATTTTAACAAATTATGTTATTCCGATGTCTAAGCTATATTACTGCAAAGTTTCATGAAAATCCATTCAGTAGTTTTTGCGTGAAAGAGCAACAAACACACACACACACTCACTTTCGCATTTATAATATTAGTAGGATTCCTAAGTACATTAGATTATGTATTTATTACGGTTTCTAATTTTACAATGTTTCAGGTACTGGCAATGGCAATATCTCACCCAGAAAACATAGACGTTTGCGAGACAGCCCAAGGCGAAAGTCAAATGCGAATAATACAGCAAAATCACCGACATCAAACAATCATACCGCGTATAGGTAAAATTAGTTATGATAATACATAATTCAAACCGGATACGCATTACATTTACTTCTATGATTGGTTTTAAATCTGTCAAACGGTAATAATTTTATTTTGCATATAATGACATTGTATGAATAATTTGCAGTTCAAGACCGAGAAGAAAAAGCGGCTCCAATGAAAGCATTTCTTTACCTGGAAGTTTACCTCGAAGAAAACAGTCAATACCAACAGTACCTTGTATGAGCTCTCTTGAAGCCGAAGATATTGAGACTACAAGAACACTAGTTAGTGCAGGATCAAGACTTACTCCATTGCGATATATCAAGAGTCCAACATCTTCCCCTCGACATCATCGAAAACAGGATAAAGGTATTAAATGAATGAAATTATCCAAACAGAAAATAAAATATTAAACGTCAAATATACTTTTTGAATAATCCCTAGTGACATGGCACGCGGTACCCGGTTCTGGCGAAAATACTCATTCAGATGTGTCAAACGATCCGAGCTTAGGTGCGGAGTTAGTACGGGTAGCGGGGGGCTGTAGTCACTCGGTCACCCCACGATTACCAAAGGACACGCTGAACACGTTATGTCTTATTTTTCTCAACATATTATACTGTGACTTGAAGAAAATTTTACGATTTGCCAAGTGAATAATGGTAAAAAATTTAAATGAATGATAATCACAAAAGTATTCGGACTTTTACCATTAAGAGTTGGCAAATCTTAGGTTTTACTGAAAAATCTTGGGGTTTATCGTGGTTTGAAGTTTTACAGTAAAATAATTATGTAAAATTATGTCTATTAGGTTTTTCCAAATTTAATACGTTGAAAGTAAGCTTTAAAAGCAAAATGAGAAAAATCGGCAAAGCATCATTGACAAGTTTTTGAAATCCAATCAACAGAAGGAAAATTTGCAAAGGCGGCTTCAGCAGAGTCACTTCGCTCCGTTTCTCCTGGTTCAGATTCTGTATTCTATTCAGAACAAACGGAGCATAGTCTGGTTGGCGCTGATGGAGAAGCTAAAGCACACTGCTTACATTGTGGAAAGGAGGTTCATATAGTTACTGCTTCCCACGACCATGATAGCAGAACTTCCAGGACGTCTCATACAGATGTAAGTTCATATTTTATTGTATTGTATAAAAATACTATTAACGTACCTCGCCAGGAGAAGCTTATAAGTTTTTATAATATATTATAATGTTTTAATCAAAAAAAAAGTTTGTGAAATTGTACATTATGGATATTATTTCTTACATAGGAATCATATGCTGATGCTACGCCAGATATAGTACCAGCTCCAGCAGGTTTTGCCGATTCTCCATCTTGTATCAGCTCCAAAAAGCATGCAAGTGGTGCACGGTTATACAAGAAGCTAGAAAAAAGATATCGATCTGAAGATAAATCAAGACACCACAATCGTTATCGACAAGACGTTCGAGCCAAGGTTTGAATATTTCACTTTATTTTCATTGCGAAAACAAATCAAGTGCTTAAGTCCATAAAATTTCATTCCTCTTCAAACATAATGTTTTATTTCTATTTAAACTATACTCCCATTTACATATACAAAGGAATGTTCCAGGTACATTAAGGCAATTTTGGGAGATAGCATCACAATTATGGTTTCCTAGAACACATTCATTAATATCGACGCACATTCCATATTCTGATACCCATATAAATCCTTCATGGCAATTGCAAGAAATATTTAATTTGTTATTTATAATATCTCTAAATTTTTGATTATATTTACGATCCATTTGGCACACTTTTTTAGCTGTTTCTTCTTCCGAATTTTCAAGAAAACAAGGATTCATTTTATTATTATGGCAATCATCAAATGATTCAATATGTTTAATTGGACAGCACGGGTCCGGGCAGAAACTATACATTGCACATTTGAAAGACAATTTATCATCCGCTCTTGGATCGTGGTTATGTTTGTCGAAATATTTATCCCCGCAATTAGCGAAATTATCGCAACTTTCTCCTATCATTGATAATGCTGGTAAGCCTAACATAGTGTACCAGCACATATAATATGAAGCAGTAACGCTCCACTGAAACTTTTCTATAGGATCATCAAACGGCAGTCCAATTTTGTTTGCATAAATGTGTCTCTCTTTGCATTCATAATACAATCGCCTTCGTAAAGTTTCATCACGAATACTTGTATTTATAGTTACTGAATCCTCAGTTCTTGAATATGGAGCTGTTTTTACTATACCAAACAAGTATTTTATACACTTGTAAAAATCGCCAAAGCAGTTCGCTTTTACTTCCCAGTGCAAAGATCGTAATGGAGGAACAGGAAATGTGCCAACCGATCCAATAAATTTTTCATTTGGTTTTTCTTTATGGTATCGAGTATCCCAGTTATTAAATTTATGATTTCTTAGGAAATAAGCAATATTTTTAATGGCTTCTGTAGTCCATTTATCACCGGGAAAGTGAAATAAAAAATCCTCATGTTCTTGCTCTACAGATTCTTTTAAAACAGTTTGATTATTAGAATCATTGTTTTCAGTAAAATCACTTAAAGCTCCTCTTAAGTAAAAAGAAACGCTTACATTTAATAATAAGAATTTAACTGTGATATTCATTATAATTTAAATAAAATATCGTATTTTACTGACAGCGGTGTGACAGGTGTATCAAAAACATCTTTAGAAAACATCATTGATCTATCTATAGGGAAAACATAGATGATATCTGTTTTCAAATTCAGCTCTACGAGCCTACGAGGTCCATTTCTACGTGATTTCTACGAGTAACAGCACCACAGACAAAATCTTATACAACTTTTATCAATGACGAAATATTCAAAAACTGATTTCAATTTATTAAAAATCTTCTTAAGCTTAAATAATTTTCAATGTAAACACTGATATTTTGTAGAAATTAACGAAGACTGGTTTAAAAAAATCTTCAATAATTATTTGATGTTACAGTCAGAGGAAAGGGGTAAAGAAGAATATGCAGCAACAGAAAAACCGCAAGACACTCGTATAGCCCGCTCAGCTGGCAACAGTCTCGATAAGCTAGCAGGCTCTAGCGCTAGTGTTGATCCAGATGGTAATTTACTGCTTTTTACTATTATATTCATAGAATATTTCTTTTTAGTTTGTATGGAGAATTAATCAAATATTTATATTAATCATCATATTACTTTTCATAACTGTCTCACACCGGCTTTACAACCCTTTGAGAACTTTATGTCGAGCTCTTGAGTGCGCAAGTTTCCTCATGAGGTTTTTCTAATTAATTTAACTTCTAATAAAATTAATTTAATATTACTCCATATTCAATTTTAAAATATTTCTAAAAATTGAACAAAAAACAAAATATTACCGTATATTTCTATAATCTACTATATAGTATAATGAAGTGCTATTCAAGATAAAATAGCGCCTATTTCGATTTTTGTTTTTTCCGTAAATGGGCATAGATAAGTGATTTTGAAAATCATTTCGCCACCTTTACGAAAAAAATCATATTTATCATGATATTTATCAATATTTTAAGGTCATGAATGTTTATAAAATACAGAACATGAAGAATGCTCGGGCAGTTCGGATGGAGCAGATGGCAGCCGGGAGGAGAGAGGGGTGTATGCCGCACCATGGTGGTGTGGAAACTGGATCCTACTGTCGGAAAACGATGATCATTGGACCAGGATCCCACCAGGTACAAGACATAATAATAATTTTATTATGACCAGCAATAAATTTATCGGTAATGTCCATTATCCATTTTACCAATATTTGGTGGTTTGTCTTAAATGTTATTAAATTCTATTAGCAAGATTATTGCATTGCATTTCCTGTTTGAAAACCAGTTTCTCGTTAACCCATGCATTGATCTAACTAAAATATCGTTTAACGGAAATTTTACTGAAATAAAGCCAAAGTTTCTTACAAGAATCCCAAGTAGGAAAATAATTATTTATTTTCAGACATAATAGACGTCGTGGAAACAGCTCAAGAAGACCCGACTGAATCAGAATCTGAGTTCAATAAGCGATACGTTGCTTTGACGCATCGGTTGGTGCATCGACGAGCTTGCATTGAACTCAACAGACGCCAAGCAGACAATAGTTTTGGTAAGTCACTCAAACAGCATAATTTTATTGAATCGGAAAAATTATGTGACGCCAATTCGCCATGGAAACATTTTAACGAATATAAAATGCTGCTTATATTAACTTAGATTTCATAAAGATATTTAACACGTTCGCTGCGTTACGAGATCTATCAGATCTCTTACAGGTTTTCGGAACTGTGCGTCGACTAAAATCGTGTTCTTTCACTCCGTGCGGGTGGCTCTAACTTGTAAAGTTCTTTAAGTATGAGAAAGACAAATATACATATTTGCTTCCTACTTAATGGTGAATTCCAGGACATAAAAAAAAGAATAAGAGATGGTTTAGGTCCCTAACGCACAGTATTATAATTATTTTAATTCCTTGCGTTACGAGGCATGTTGATACTCGTAAAATCGTAAGCCTCGTAGACGCAAGAGAGGGAAGGTGGGCGGCGCGGGCGCTGCGTGACTCGATTTAGTGTTGTCCTAGTATCGATGTGAATTGGTTGATTTTATTGGTATATTACGAAAATGATTTTCAAAAACGCTTGCTACTTCTGTGTCGGAAGTGATTTTATTTTCATTATCTAATATTTCATAGCTGAAATCGCGAGACTCGGCGTTACTTGTCTCACTGCTGATAATCCTCCAAGTAGCTTGTATTTTATTTTCTGAATTAACAATTTTATCCTTTATGTACATTGACTTCGCCTAAATACAAACGAGTTTAAAAATGTTGGCATAATTTTTTACGTGGTTTTGGAAGCTTGGAGAAAAATTATATTGTCTTTCGCCATAGAAAATACCTACAGTAGCCCAATCACTGAATTTACAATTCTTGTTTTTATTTATGTACCTACACTTAAGTATTCGATTAAATTCGTCGTTGATATTTTTATGTAATTTATTATAAAGATTAATAGGATCATTATGTTCAATAGTAGCCGGTTTAGTCATTTTAGAGTAAATGTTATCTTTAAAAATTGACAATTTATGTTTTGTTATAGGCCTACATTTAATTAAATGCTTTTTGTTTGCGACCATAGTTTATAAATAAACTTTAATAAAACTTTTTCAATCGACAACTGAGATATTATTTTATTCCCATCACTATTTACTACACATATTGAACTATCTTCGGTTGCGGTACGAGATACAATCGATACCTAATTTTATTTTATTATTTGTAGTTTATTCGTATGTCATAACTGCGTCCGCAGCTAGCAAAATATACAGCAATAGGTTATTTTTGACCCATAAAAATTTCAAAAATATATCATTGGTTTTTTGGAAGATATAAATTATTTTCAAAACTGTATTTTTAGGAGACTGATTAGGTCTCTAACGCACCACAGGCCAGGTTAGTTAGGAGATCTTTTAGGTCTCCAAAGCTACTAGCGGAAAGTTCTTTGAAAATGAAGACGCAGCGAACGTGTTAAGTGGTATTTCATACTCTTCATAAAAGGCGCGATTATTTTACGTAACAAAGTTTATTTACTAAAGATGACTTAACTCAACCAGCGGATTTATTAAGATAAAATAAAATATTTAAGTGTATTTAACCATCTTATAAGCAGTGATATGTTTAGGGTATGGGCAGTGATTGCTTTCATTATAATTTTCAAAAAAGGGCCTATTTTAGAACGTAATTATTAATGTTTCTTTTTAATGTTGAATATTTATGAGTTTTGTAGTTTGTCCGCTTATTAAATGTCAGTCATTGGTATACAATAAAGAAGAGGTTTTGTATTTTTACTTGTACTATCACTATCACTTTACCTTTTAGTATATTACAAACATACGGTAAAGTCAGTATCTAAGTATTATTAACATCCCTATTCATAAAACAGATGCAATGCAAATTGTTTCGTATCGCGTACGCTTTTAATACATCACTATTATTTACGCTAAACGAATGATAACCGTTCCACTTCTAAGCAGTTACGTACGCGACTATTTCTGTTACTCTCACTATTTAAATAGCATCACCTATTATTTTGAGAATGGCCCCTGAATTCCTTCGGCGATCTCAAGATATTGGCACAAGAATAATTGCCTAGTGATGACATCATAACCCTTCGTCATCAAAAAATTGCCCAATTGCCCATTTTTTTATATAAAATTTTATTTTTATTTATTATTAATTAAATTAAATTTTAAAATTAATACATGTTAAATTAATAAAAATAAAATATGGTATGTTTTACGAAAGTGTATCGAAAAATTTCGTAGGTACGAAAGTTTGACACATTTCTACAGCTGACCGACCTGTGGCGAACTAATTTTAATTTCGCTTAGATAGCCAACGTCATCTCAGTTGTTGTAGGCGCGCGTTTGTGGGTGGACGGCATTTCGTTCGACTTTGTAGCCGGTCGTACTTCTATTGATTCGAATATCAGCCGGTTCATTCCATGCGTTGTTCAATGACGTAATACTGAAACTGTGCATGCGCGGAAAGTGATTTCAATGCGAACAGGGTCAATAGTAGTGAAGTTCAAGACTCTTAGGGTGAATTCACTTTAGGAAAATGGGGCATACTTGTAAGTATTTTGTTTTGATATTCGTTTTTCATTCGTTAAATTTCTTTTTCATCAATCTATCATTTTTATTTTGCGCCATATTTAGTTTTGTTTTATTATACCATTTTAGTAAAAGGAGTGTTAAATAACTCGAGCGGGAGTTTAAGACAGAAATTGGAGGAAATTTTCAAATTGATGCTGGTGTTATGGTGCCGTCAGTGTCAAGTTAACAGGCTGGTTGCTTTGGAACCATGTGGTAATTTGTTTTTATGTTTTTTATTATTTTTTACATTAAGATTAAGTAAATCTAAAATATTATTATTTGGAAAATATTCATCGTTATCAGAACACGAATAAAATCAAAGGTTAAGGAAATAGCAGATGCTGCGTCTAATGAACTACTACTTCTTATTAATTATCTGATTAATTTGAGTACCGTAGCCCCTTATATAAGTATATTTTTTTGTTAAATTTAAAAACAAATCTGTTTGTAAATCATTTAACAAATTGATTTTATTTTATCGAGTTACAGTCTTCGTGCCTTCTCCTTTAAAAGCTTATGACAAGTAGAGTTACAGTGCGCCCAACTTATCTCTGAAATGGCAAAAATTGGAACTAACGCCGCCATGTTAAAAAGTCATTCATAAGTACATTGTGTTCATTCATCTGTCAGTTACTAGTGTGCAATGATTGGTCAAGTGAATGTCAAATGCGTCCGACAGCGCCTCTTTCAGTTCAATCTTAAGTTGGGTTTACTATTAGTAACATTTCTAAACGCAAGTCAATTAACGTATACAAAGATTCAAATTCCTTTTTAAAAATAATACTGACAAGTACAATAATTTTACCACACTTTAGTTAATACTAGCGGACCGCCCGCGGTTTCACCCGCGTGGATCCCGTTCTCGTGGGAATATATGCATGTATTATACATAAAAACCTTCCTCTTGAATCACTCTACCTATTACAAAAAACCGCATCAAAATCCGTTGCGTAATTTTAAAGATTTAAGCATACAGACAAACAGACAAACAGACAAACAAACAGACGGACAAAAATAGCGACTTTGTTTTATACTATGTAGTGAAGACAAATCATACGCACATGAGTTCACGTGACTGATTGGATTGTAACGTAACAAACATCCTGAGATAATGAATGAAAGTTCAAAGTAAGAAATTTTGGAACCATGCCAAGGCATGTAGGAAAAATCATATGGATACTATTGTATCCGTTCTGGGCATTTCGAGTGCCGTATGTGTGTCAGGGTCAGACACATTCTTTGAATTTATGTGTTGGCTGTATCTATGGATAGGTACCATTAAAATAAAAGCTGCCTGCAAAGAAATAATATATGCGGTCGGGTTAGACATCACTGAAAGATCTTTCTCTGATTATTTTGTGTTGTGCTTGTTGATAATGTAATTTTATTATGTAATCGATCATCGATATACATAAAACTCTTCCGTTACTGAGTGACTGACTGATAGACAACGCATAGCCGAAAGTATTTGAAATGTATGTTTCTTGGGAATTGTAGAACGAGAGAATTTTTGAAAATTAAAAGGACGAAAAAGGCTAAAATTTGAATTTCGCGCGGGTAATGACGCGAGAACAGCTAGTAAACATTACTTTCCTATTCCTATCACCTATGCTACGAAAATTCTATAGGATAAATTACTTACTGTCCTTTTATTGCACAATAAAGAATATTCGTATTGTATTGTATTGTACTTCTATTAATTTCTAATTTATAACCGTATGGGCTTAAGCATGGGCGTACTCGGCTCCTGATTTAAGCTTAATCAGATAGAGTTACTTCCATGGGCCTTAGATACAGGCCCCAATCCAACACTTAGTGGCAGACCAGGGCGAATGTGGTGACTGACACTAGCCCCTGCTTGGTGATAGAGCTGAAGCTCAGTTAATTAGCTACCTACCTCTTGCTAGAATAATAGAACATCTTGCCGTATTCCAACTAGGGGAACAAGAGACGGTACTTTCCTTCTTTCCTCTTCCTTCTATACTTCTCGCTTTTTATCAATCATCTCTTCTTTCGATCATTGATCATTTTCATGTGTCCATCTCCACATTTCTGAGGAGCAATATTCTACATGAAACGTAAAGTGCAAATACGAAGATCAGAAAGATTTGTTGCTAGACAGATTGGGGCGCTAGTAACGAAAATACCGAGTTGAAGTGATTCATTGACTCTTACATTTTTTTCTTATGAAATGGTATGAGAAAATGTAGGTGACTGTGTAGGTATTCTGTTTATTGATAAAATAGCACAGCAACAGATTATATCATCTAAGACTGAATTAAAATTGAGAATGTTTATTTTTGACGATGTGTACTCCTATTTTCTCGTTGGTTTTATTTTAGCAGTATCTGATTGGTAGTACCATATTTTAGCGCTTTTTAACTAACCTTGTTTTTTGTTAAATATTGTCTCTATCTTTCTGTTTCTCAGCGTTTTACTTCTTAATTCTGACTATTCTGAGGCTCATGGTCATCTTGTTTATGTCTCTTGCTTTTCTTTAAAAAGCTTGTTTATAGTCGTGCCCAAGAACCTCGCGTGCCTGAAGCTTTTTTCTTTCTTTATTTTTCTTCTGCCTTTCTGGTACTCATCAGTTGCGTTTCCTCATGATGCGATAAAAGTATGTGACGTTACTCATGATGCTGTTTTTGTGATAAGATAGGACATGTGCTATCCAAGATATTATCAGAAATGTTCTCCAACACCAAAATTCAAAAGCTATGCGTTTGTGATCTGTTGATTTTGAAGTCAACATTTGAGCCTCATACCTTCATGTGTGTACAGTGCCCGTCTGAACTTTTTTCGCAACGTCAAAAAACTGTTTTCTGAAGGAAATCAAAATTGATCAATAAATATTAACAAAGCTTGAACCCAAAATCAATGTGGCGAGTTATAGTGATTATTTATTAATATATGAAATATGAATTAGTGTAACTTTGTCTTGCAAATAAATGGACAACTTTAAGGTTATTATTATTTTTCAGTGGTTACGGTAGGTATTCAAGCCTTGGAATTGACCGCAAACCTTATATTTTTTATAGCTACCGTGTTGAGACTTACCTACTAATAATACATAATATTATGCGTCTATATTATGCATTCCTTACATTGTATCATATATTATGTTACAAGGTATTTCTTCCGGCTATTCTGTTGGCACGTGTTTCATGAATGATATATTCACGTGTGCGAAAATTGATTAAGACTGTGATTGATTATGACTGACTTCAATCATTATAGAGTTTTCATGCGAATAGCATTGTTGAGCGTGTTTTTACAATAGATAAAATCCACCACTTCACGTTAACCAACTGAGAGTTAAATCGGTGAGAGACTTAGCTAATCATAATAATTATACGTATATCTAACTATAATTGAACAAGATCAATCAGAGGTAATCATTTAGAGTTACCTGATGACCTTAACGAAATAAACGCCTAGTGAAGTATAACATCCTCTACTGCTAATTTAGACATATCTTACGACCTACAAATAGAATTTGAGACACTAAATAATGGACTGTGAAAACTATTTACAGAGAGTGACAAGACTGTCGTAGTGAGACGCGGCAATGAGGAGTTTGGCTTCAGGATCCACGGAAGCAAGCCAGTGGTGGTATCAGCGATCGAACCCGACACGCCTGCCGAGACTTCCGGGTTGGAAGTCGGCGACATCGTTATAGCTGTTAATGGTAATAGTGTATCCGTGTTATATGAAGTTTTGAAACGTCGTAGTGGATGAAAACTTGATAAATTATATTATCAGTAGTTTAATTTCGCTATTCGCTATGTGCAAAGCGGGTGGCAGGTGTACAAAAACGATCGCAGCGCACAACGTGACAAAAAATGGAAACTATTGCGGCTGTGTGTAATACTTTCGAACGCGGTTTTTATGATTATATCCATTGTACACTGTGTACACATACACTATTCAATAAATTGCACTCAAATAAAGTCAACAAGTATCATTTACTGTTTATTTTGGTTTTTAATTGCAAAAATACTAACAATGTTTACTTGTCATATTTGACAGTAGCCGAAAAAGTTGCACGTTGCCACCGTCGTGCACGTTCCCAATAGCTATAAACGAATTTTTGTTCAACAAATTAAATATGGATATTCTGGATTTAGTTCTGAACATGTCTTTGTAAGAAGTTGTTAGAATAAATCTGATTTATTGAATTATTTAAATTTTAAGCTGTTGCACGTTCAAGACCACTACGTGAAATGTACTAAATTCAATAGATTCATGAGGCTTCAGTTAAAAGTAACCGACGTTCAAGTGAGGCTAATAAAGTTTCTGTACCTAAAATTCTGTATAAAAAATATTTTCATTTCTCTTTTTACAGGCATCAACGTTTTAGACAAAACTCATTCAGAAGTAGTGAAGATTGCTCATTCTGGATCACAAATACTCGAATTAGACGTAAGTAATTTGCAAACTGAAGTAAAATTTCTAGAGGAAATTTATTTTAATTGAATTTCTTTTTGCGATATTTTCATAAGAGGTGCTCAAAATAAGCGCACAGTATTGAGCGCAAAATATTGAGGGACACTTTCTTCCCTTTATTATCGTGGGCCTCAACGCATCAATCAGGCTTTCAGTATTTTGTTTCCTTCATGGAAGTCATCATCTCAATCCATAACTTTATGACTGCTTTCCACGGGTCTCCTCTCACAATATGAAGGGTACATGCTATCGTCATCTACGCTTGCCAAATTCTCAAAATCAGAGGTTCGTGCTCGCTTTGAACTGAGCCTCTCCAGTTTGGGAGACCACCGTTCGAACCACATGGCTATCATTGATTTATTGTTGTTTTTGTGTTTTCGCATAAAACAAAATAGCGATCAATGAAACTCAGATGAACCAATAAACATTTTCCGGTACAAATTACCAGGTCGCCAGAACATGCGAGGTGGTAGCGTCGCTCGCGCACGAGAGCGGTCCAGTGGCGCTGTACTCCGGGTACCTGTGGCGAGCGGCGCCCCTCCGCCCGCACCATCCCCCGCGGTGGACCAGGCGGTGGTTCGTCTTGAAGAAGGATAACTGCTTGTACTATTACAAGACTGATTCGGTAATTCATATTTGCGATTATTATCATATACCCCATGTTACAAATATTTTTGTTATTCGTTGTTGTCGTACACAGTAGAGTTTTAGGTAGGTTTAGGAAGGCCCTGACCATACATACATACTTCCGTGTCTTTACTTAGATACGTTACCTGAGACGAGCAAAAATTAATCTTGATGACATTTTACTACCTTCTGATTTATATCTTTACTCTTTTTTTAAATTTAGGGTACCTGCCCAATTGTGGGATCGGTATTTTTTTCTCGTCAGTTTCATAGTGTAGGGAATCTTTGGGTTCAGCAGTGTAACAAATATTTTTTTTATTTGAGGATAAACTGCGGCTAACTTAACCTAAGGTCTAGTCTATACCTTCAGCTATTGCTCACGCAACAGTACCTGTCCAACAAGTTACTTTCCTTCCTCAACATCAAAGTATTCAATTCCAGAGTATCCACCCAGTAGGAGCGCTAATGCTGGTGAACTACCAGCTGACCGAAGAGGAGGCGGGCCGCCCGCACGGCTTCCGACTGCAGCGCGGCGGCGGCACGCGGTTGCAACTCGCCGCCGACACCGCCGAGGCCGCCGCTAGATGGCGTGCTGTCATTGGACACGCTATTGATGCTAGCAACCAGGTAATACATTTAACATAATAATATACATTTTATTATACATGACCTTTCGTACATTTTAAAATCTATGTTAGAAGTGTGGTATAAAAATTTGCTATCCGTCATGCTTCTTCTGATACAAGTTGAAGTAAATGACTATAGATGGTGCTGTTGTGCAAAATAATAAGATGAGTGTGTCCTCAGTTATCTTTATGGTCTAAGATCCGAATCTAAGTCGACTTTCACCGGCTTGATAATAGAATCAAACTTATTTTATAATAAATTTCGTATCTTAGAAAATATATTAAAAATGGGTTGACAACAAAAATCCTGGACAGAATATTTTTTATTATTTTTTAAAAAATAATTTTTCAAAAATATTGCATGATGAAGATAATAATAAAATTTTATACTGGACTTAAAGTATAGAACATATAGAATGTGCAGACTATTATCAAATCGAGTGAAAAGTAACTAGTATTGACATACCTGTTTATACCTGTCTACCCAGTAGTTCGTCCAGGCAAATAATAGTCTACCCTACGTCTGCACATTCTATATGTTCTATACTTTAAGTCCAGTATAAAATTTTATTATTATCTTCATCATGCAACATTTTTTATGAAAAATATTTTTTTAAAAAATAATAAAAAATATTCTGTCCAGGATTTTTGTTGTCAACCCATTTTTAATATATTTTCTAAGATACGAAATTTATTATAAAATAAGTTTGATTCTATTATCAAGCCGGTGAAAGTCGACTTAGATTCGGATCTTCTACTATTATAAAAATATTATTAGGTACCTGAACAAGTTTCTTTTTCCAATTGTATTTAAACTAAATAAATCACAAAATTTTGAACATGTTCATTAATTTTATTGTTACGACCACGTTACAACCCTCTCTGTAGGTACAACATGTCAAAATGCAAATGTGTATTCTTTTTGAAATACATGAGTATTTAAAGTATTAAGTACGTATGTAAAACCATAGCGCGCGAAAACAGCCTGTAAGTCCAACATCACTAACAACCTGAAATTGTATAAAAAGACAGTCGATTTTACAAAAATGCATTTCTGTTCATTACAGCGCGATGGCTGGCTAGAAGTGACAATGAGAAACATGAAGCTGCCACCGTCTTCGATACCGCGGCCGGATTGCTTCGGATACCTCATGAAGCTGGGGTCCAAGTGGAAGTCTTGGGCCAAGCGGTACTGCGTGCTGAAGGACGCCTGCCTGTATTTCTACAATGATGGAAATAGTAAAAGTGCTTTTGGTAAGTTTTAGGTGCCTACATTATGTACTTGCGAAAGTTATCTACCAATAGACTTTAGCATTAACCTTGTGTAAATGTATAATAAGTAACTCTTAAATATAATTATCAGCTTTTCGACTTGTAAGGTTTTAATTACAATATTTTAGGCGTTATCGTCGTTGTGGAAGACATGTAGGTAGTTTTATTTTAATTATGAATTGAAACACATTACTGACCCTTTTGGATGTTAAATTGGTGTCTGCAATTGTTTCCGATATGAGTTCAATTTGTAAATATAAAAGAAGTCCTAAAGCTGAGCGAAAGCTCATCACTAGCGTGTTAAAAAATCAATCAACTCGCAACAGAATACATCACAAACATCGTTATTTACTCAATGTTTAACCCTGAATCAAGAGGGTTTAAATCATTTTTTCCATTGTCTTAGAACTCTCAGATGCTCGCATTCCATCACGTAAGCAACTCCATTTTTTGTTTTTCTTTGCATGTAAAAAAATATTAAGAACGTGTGTCTACCTTTGTAGTGTAGTCATATATAAGTAGTAGATATACATTTATATAAGGTGTATAAATTTTATTTTTTTATTTCTCCTGAGGTTATGCACTAAATGATGAAAAAAATAAAACGTTTTTAACCTCAATAAAAATACCTTAAAGGTAGTAGAGCATAGAGTTCATCCGGGGAATTAACTACCTACCACCGCTCGCTACGGTACTCAATAGGTACTATTTATTTCTACTGCTGTAATAATTGCTTTAACAGCTAGGTGGTGGTGATGGTGAGTGGCGCTGGTTTAACTTTTTTGAGGCGATCAACTAAGTCCTCAAGGTTAGCAATGCATCTGTGATCGAATTAGAAGAAGAATCTTACTAATTGAGTCTTATTCTCGATCGATGGTCACAGTCACACAGTTAAAGTTAATTAAAAAAGAGGACACGGTAACATTGGTCTCGGTTGTTGTCATTAGATAGGAGTTGTTAAGCCATGGTGGAGGCACAAAACCTTCTGAATACCTACATGGGTTGACCCATAACCCATAACCCTCTACCAACTAGGGCAACGTTGATCATGCTCTAGTCTAGGCCATTCATCTACGACGAGAATAAGAGATAAATGGATAGACGCCAGCCAAATAATCTAATAATTTTTCCAGGGATGGCGTGTCTCCACGGGTACAGAATCCAAACGTGTGCGCCGGGCGGTAAGAAGTACGCCTTCGAAGTAATGCCTACGGAACCCAAGCAGAGACACTTCTACTTCCACACCGAATCTGAAATGGATAGGAAAAGGTCAGCAATATGTATATTTCGTTAATTCGTTCCACGAATGCCATATCTTTGCCCTTGTGGTTAGGGTCCATTGTAGATTGGCGATAAAAATTTAAATTTTCGTAAGTAAATTTTGTTTACAAGCCAAATTGAACTAGTCATAGAGGCACCAAAGTGACAAGGCGAATGACAGTAATATCAATAATGAAAAGATTTACACGCCGTAACATAACTATTATACCTCACAAAAATGATTTATACCTTAACATGTTTTTGCATTCTGTTCTTTCAAGTGTAATAAATAAATAGATGTATGAATTTTCAGGCTAAGCATCGAGTAATTATCATTAAGTAATTGTTTTCATATATAATTTTTTTACTTTCTTCATAATGTTTAGTATTAATTACAAATAATTGAGAAGCTAATCAAATAAAAAACATTACATATTTAACATTTTATGTCCAAAACCAATTTTATTGTAGTGATGTGATTGTAATTATTGTCTTTATCTTCTTACAGGTGGATGGCAGCTTTAGAATATTCCATCGATCGATGGATGAAGGCCGGTTGACGAATACACTATACTTCTCATGAATCATTCGATTATATATAATTTATTTGTCAGATAAATATAAAGTTTCCCATTTTATTTTTATTTATTATTTTCCTTATTTTTTTCAATGCAAAAGTATACCAAGAGATGCACCTAGAAATATTTATTAAGTCCAAAATTATATCTAAGACATGTTAGGTTATTTGCACATGAAACACAGCACAGGTACTACACATACAAGTTCCTGTAAATTCTATTAACAACGCTTGTAATTATAGGTACCTACAGTGAATGTTGAGCACTACAATAGCGATTGGTTTAAGATTGTCAAAATATATCCTATATGAAAAATAAGTAATCATTTTATTATAACAAAACTGTAAATTTAAAAATACCTCCGACCAAGAAAATCCTCTAATGAGCTGACCGCACCGATCTTCATCTTATTAGATAGATCATAGTTTATTTTTACGTGTGTGAATAATTTTTATGAAAAATAATGCCTTACTTCATTTTGGAAAGGAACCTATATTCTTAAAAGTGCTGAACCGATTTATACCAAACATTTTAAAAACCAAACTGGCTTTCCATTAAAAACCGCACTCAAATTGGTTTATTCATGCAGGCAGGAGCTACGGTACCACAGACAGACAGTTCAAACTTATAACACCCCTATTTAGGTCGGTGGTTAAAATTAATTAAAAATAATCATGTAGGTAATGATGTGTACAATTTAATTAATTTAAAAAGGCGTTATTATCAGTCGACGAGTTTTTCCGAACACTGTTACATATTTATGACGTCTCAACGATAGATTTGCAAGTGTCCTAGACTAATCGATGAAGTGCAACAATTATTGTTAATTACAACTATTATAGTTGTAATTTTATTTAACCCATAAAATACCCAAGCGACACCTTCACGTTTAAAGTGAAACAAACTCATGACAATAACCTGTAAAATGAAAATTTTAAATACCCCCCTACTAAGATCAATTTCATACCTTCCAAGATTTTGGAAAAGAGCTGATACTTTCTAATCTACTGGACCTATTTCTGCCAAATTGCTAAGAACCACAGCGATTAGGCTTAGGTATGGTTAAAAAAACCGTATTCAAATCGGTGCCAAAGACACACAGTTTGACAGGTCAAACTTATAACACCGGTCTTTTTGCGTCGGGGGCTAAAAAATCTTAGGTATATCGACAATAGGCGTATTACATTTACCTATATCTTGAACTATTTCACGAAATTTCAGATTTCGATATAATATTGATGTAGTCTCTATAGTACCATGTTATCTTTTATTCTTATTAGGTATAATAAATTTAAGATACCTATATACTCAGTGCTTATATGCAACGTTTAACTTAACGCAATAATTACTATCTTTCTTTCCTCAATATAATCGTAAGCTACATAACAGGTGTTCGCAACTTGTAATATTTTATTATTTTTCATAAAAAATTTATAAAATCGTAAAAGTACAAAATTGTCTGAAATCATAATTCCCTAATATTTTGACCGAAGACAGAGATTAAGTATTTCCTTATTGGCTTCATTTGTCGGAACAAAAAGTAATGGTGAAGAGATTTTTTATCACAACCTAGGTATCTGTCACTTGAAATTTGGGTTTCGCGTATTATATTTAATCGGGTGATTTAAAGTATTATTTTCCCATTTTTTCTGCTTGGGCAAACCTTTTTCTTTTCATTACGTATACGATCTAGCCTACCTGCATAATTAAAAAGCAACGTTTATTTATAACAACGTTTAGATTCTAAACAAAATTAATGAATTTATATCGACGCTTGAAAGGCAAAAATTACCAATCGACCCTTTGGACGATATTGAGTTATATGTATATCAACGCTAGAAAGGCAAAAACTACTAAGCGACACTTTGGACGATATTGACTTATACTTATATATCATTGAAATCAGAACATTTTTCTGCGTTGAATGGTCCCATTCTCGTAACTATAGTCGCTTGGTAATACGAAAAAATAATAATTTTCACAGTTTACGGCGACCAAGTGACCAAAATTTTATTTATTTATTTATTTTTATTTTACACTTTATTGAACCTTACATATGTAATGGAACAAAAGGCGGACTTAATGCTAAAAGCATTCTCTGCCAGTCAACCTTAGGGCAGTGGGAGAAAAGAAGATTTTACCCATGAATGAATAATTTTCTGTTGGGGGATATTACATTTCAAAGTTATACATTTAGTAATTTTTGTCTTGAATTGAAGTTATGAGTATAATCATAAAGTTCTTTTTACCTTACATTATCCATGGTATGAACATTACTTAAGAAATTTTAGCCAAATAAATTATTTTTTGTCTCGTCATTTAAGACTTTTTACATGCCCGGAATTTGTACTCATTTTCATTTAGTATTTTTTTTCCGTAATGCAATGTAGTTGAAAAAGTAGGTAATAAGTATAGGAGAATTTTTCCTGAAATTTTAACATAACGCCTTGTTAAATTACCTAATAAATACTACTTTAAATAATACTAAAGCTCTAAATAAGAGAAATTGATCTTAATCGCGTTGTTTATTTAATAGTTTACCTAAGAAATTATAAATATTGCTAAATTCAATGTCGTTTGGTCAGAAGACTCATACACCAGCCTTATGTAAATTGTACTAGGATTAAATTGCCTGGCAGAAAAGTGTTTAGATTTCGATTTTGATCATTTTATCTGTATGTATCACATGCATTCTTCCTGAATGAGACATTTTTCTTCAAACTAAATTAAAAAATAATGAGATTTAGACAAATTTACTTATTACGTTTCTATATTAAACGTTATGGTCGGTAAGTAACTTTTAACTGTTTGTGATTTTGATTGAAATTATTACTAAGCGACACTATTTCATAAAATAATGAGAAATTTTATAATCATTAGATGGGGGTTTACTTAGCCTCTAAACTGCATTTAAAATTCGTTTGAATGGAGAAGTTTTGACTAATAGGCGTTTTTTACGATTTTTTCCGAAAAAAAAAACTTTAAAATGCTCTAGTGTAAAGTAGTCAATATTTCGCTTGGTAATTATTGCCTTTCAAGCGTCGATATGTTAATTATTTACTTATTGTCTCATTCATTATTATATAATTGTCATAAACAAAGAATACGTCTTTATTGAAGGTAAGTCAAATTTTACGAGAATACATAAATTGAAACTTGAACTTAATTTTTAAACGAATTATGTAATTTGTTTTTAAAACGAAGTAGCCAATAATATAGATAAAAAATTTAGTCGAAATTTCCTTACTACTTATTTGGATAGTGTATTTGTAGATACCACCTATTTAGGCACCCGAAAAAATAATAATACCAAAGTAACAAAGAATGCTGAATACAAACAAACTTTAATCTACATAATTATTTTTAATTAGTGACCCGTAGTAAAATTGTTTTCGTTACGTGTTTTATGTTAAATTTAATAGGTTATGATGCAAAATTATTGATCTTAACGTTTTTCCCACGGTTTTTCCCGCCGTTATTAAAAGTTTGACATTGGATTTATTCAAAACCATTATAATAAAATTAATAATCACATAATTCATGAAAATATTAAATAAGATTAGTTTATTCATTAACAGTGACAACTATCATCGATTTTAATGAATTTCTAGTATCCCATATTGGTAATAAATATACATATATTGTCACTTTCAAAATTGCCCTGTTTTGTTTTCCGAGTACCTACCAATTAAATACCTTAAATACAATAAATTATTCTTTTTAATTATCATATACAGTTTTAGGGAAGCGCAACTATTCATCGAAGATAATTATGATTTATTAAAATTATAGCTTTAATCCAAAAAATTCTAAATATTGAAGTGTTAAAAGTAATTAGTGAGTCAATGACTCTACTTAAAAGTTATTTTGTAAAAGTTGACTGAAATATATTACTTACGGTAAAGCGGTATATAAAGGAATGGGAAATAAAAAATGAAGAGTTGTAAAGTAAGAAAAAGGTATAATATCAAATTATTATAAATAAAAATAAAGGATAAAAAATCATAATGATCGTGTGGACGCATTAAATGTGTTAACCCTCGAACGATTTGGAACAAAATATTAAGGAAAATAAAAATACTCAAAAAAAAAATATAATAACGAAACGTATCGTAGGTATTTTTTTTTGTAATGAAAAAATAATCATTACCAAGAGTAATAAAAGTAAATGTTACAGTTTAGTTTAAAGAGTTGAAGCCGTTAATATTGTAAGATAAAAGAGAACGGATTAGTTGTAGCTAGCTAGTACCTAATATAAATCAAGATATTCCTACAATGAATTGTAGTTAGTATTCTCTAGAAGTGAAAGAGTTAGGAAAAAATATTATATTATATAATAAGTATTCACGTTACATACATATTACTCATATTCATTATATCAATGCAATGCCTGTTTATTAGATCGTGAATGATGAATATTGAATATTCTTTGTATTGTATAACTCTGAATGTCTTGTGAGTTTTATATTTATACTTGTTGTGAAATTGTAGTGTCTTGGTGTGTTAAATATAATTGACGTAACATTTATCATGCATTAAATTTTATTAAATGCTTATCATTGAATCGTGTTCTGTAAGATAGCATTTATTATTAATTGATCCAAGGGATTTACTACATTTATTTAAGGTATAAATAAAATGTAAACTAATATTAAGTATGTGGATGTGTTAACCTAGAACTTATAAATTTATTAATAAATAATTGTGTCTTTTGAATGTGTTTTGTGAACGCACACGAAGAGGACCTATAGTTATATTTATTTCCGTAAATTCAACGTGGTGAGTTTTCTGCGTTCATAGTTTTATCTAGTTTCTAATATCGTGCCATGTTCACTTTTGTTATATAAATTGTAAACATCGTATCGCAGAATATTAAAATGTGCCAAATTATTTAAGAATATTTTGTCTCCATTGACTGGCAGTCGTAATTTACTACTAGATGTAATGGTAGTTTGTGGTCCATTAATAGATGACTTAGGTAAAAATGTGCATTAAATTGATAAATAATAGAAAAAATAAAGGCGTAACGACATATACGTGTACATAGATAATCATGTAAAGCTCAAATATATGTAACAAATAAATAAAAAGACTTAATATATAGGTACATAATTTGTTAAAGCTTTTAGAGTAGACTTGTACTTACAAGTGGGTGTTAAAGTGTAATTTAAAATTGATATTAAATTTTTATTATACTGTTTTTTTATTGTCTATCGCAAATTATATATTATGAGCACGTTATGTATTTTATTAATTCATAGATTTATCACAGTTATAAACATAAAACAGAAGTTTCTTATTTTGAAAAATATAAAATATTATTCCAATATATGAACATTATATTATGCAATTAATTTCCAAAAAATGTCAAATGTTTATTATCAACCGTTGTCAAATAAAAAATGTTTGTAACGAGTCACAATATACAGTTTATTATATTTTAAATAATAAATTAAATCATAGATTTGTATTATAATAATTTGGCTTTATTTATATAATTATTTAAGCTTTTAAGGAGTATCAGATGTTTAGTAAATAAAAAAGTTATAGAAACTGATTTTCTAATAATTATATGTGACTATATGATTAGAATTCGTTGTAATAAAGTACTAAAGAATTTTGGGTTATTTTTCACTCGCCAAGATCTGCATTAAGTTCAATACGTATGTAGGTTTTGGATACATGACACACCCTCAAAACTTTTTTTTATCTTAGTTCCATTTTCATTTTATTTTAAGTAATGTTTCAATTTATTAAACTCGTATTATTCAATCCACTCAAGGTTTGAAAAACATTCGCCGAATCCTTGTGTGATCAGAATTATGTTTCGAAACTGCTCGAAGGACCTTAATTTTTTTATGTCATATATTCTGCTCATGAACCTGTATTTTAACTACTTGAATATAATGGGAAAAAATATCAGCTATATTGTCACTGAAAAAAACCTTATCAAATTGACAGCAACCAACAAAATTCACGAGGTTCGAGCCAAACATTCGAGGGCGGCGTTAATTTACACGACTTATAAGCTGCTACTAACACGAAAAATAAACAATTCGACGATATCCTTCCCTTTTTTATTGCTTCCAAAGTAAAAACAGTATGGAGGCTTCGCGGGCGATGGCGGAGAGGGGGCGAGGGGGCAACTGCAGGAGCGCTACTGCCTCTGACGTCGTCACCAGTAGTACGCGCGCTCAACTCCCACCCGTCGCTCGCTTGCGCATACGCAGCCTTCGCGCCAAAATATTTTAAAAAAGATAACCCATAAACGTGTACATCGCTTGCTATTAGTGGATTACAGTGCAGAAACTACATATGGACAGTGCGTTTAAGTGATAATCATTGCCTAGTGAACATTATCGTGGTGATAGTCGTGACGACAGTAACTTTGCGCTCGCTAGTGTCTATTAACTGTTTTATGGCCTGTACAGTGCGTCTATTGTTGTGTGCGCTTCACTAATCTCCTATTCACCTGTCCACAGCAGGGTTGGTCTGTGAAATGTGACAAAAAATTGCAATGATCGTCCATTGTGCCTTGCGGACTGTTAGTTGGTAAACTTTGTGGGTTGTTACCTGACTATTGGAGGGTTGGACGTCTGCCGATTCATCGGGCTACCCGTCGCCTTGTGCGTATAATTTTTTATTGAATACGTAATATGATACGACGGATGTGGATTGAATTGGGTAGGCAGGGTGCGCTTTACAGTATCGCTACCTGTTTTATCGCCATGTGCATGATAGATGAGTAGATTATACAGCATGTTTACCATTGTTTTTTTAATGCCACCCAAGTAAAACAATGCTTCGAATAACGGTTTGCGGTTTGCTCTATTGTTAAGATATAACTGCGTTTACTCAGCACTCTTGCCACTGGGTTTTGCAGCAATTATATTAACAGTAGCAGCATTGTAGTCGTGGAAAACTATTATAAGATAAAGGCTTAACTGTTAATCTCTTATACTAATTAGTTACTTTATGGTTGGATGTTTGTACCGGGAAAGCAATTAGTTATATTAACATGCTAAGTTATATAGTATTTAATTATTTAATTTACGATTAAGACAATCACGTATAAGGTATAAAGTTCTGAATTCCATGACAATTTAGAGCAGATTAAAAATAAAAAAAACGATGATTCAAAAATCCCAAAATAGAAGCGCATGATTTTGCCACCTTCATTTGCTTATTTTATCTTCTGGAAGCAAAACAATTTTTTTTTGTGGCGTTCAGTAGAGCCAGTACCCAAAAGTGCTTATTTTGGACCAATTTGTTAGTAACTTCCAATAAAAAACTTACCTTACTTCATTAAGTTGTCTCAAGCCTGCTAGATGAATAAAACAGTAGGTATTTATGTAGTTAGCAATCAACATTATACACAATCATGTAAAATTTCTAGATAAACAGAATCTTGGCGTCGCAACCCCTTTTTGCTTCGCTTCGAAAGTACCTTATCATCATCCCTCAGTCCCTCTACCTTCCTCTACCTCGCTCTACCTCTACATTAAACAGCTATTTGCCCATTTTATATTTACTTAATTACACTAATTAGTAGATATTGATTATGGCCAGGTCCTTGAAACTCGTCTTATATTCGTAAAGAACTTGACAATTCATATTTTGTGCTTACTGGACTAACTATTACTGGATGAAATACTTACTAGTCCCACTATTGTATAAGTCACAGTTGTTCGCATTCAGCAGCGAAAGGGTTGTGCTGCATGCTTGTTATTTGGTATTTACCTAGGAGAGAATTAGGTACAAAATCATAATCTTCCTTTACACTATCTCTGTGTTGTTTCGATTTGTATATTAGCAATACTTTATAACCAACATTGAGCATCTTATGTTAGTTACTAAATCTCTAGCCTCATAGTTTAAGTCCACGGTAATCGTAAGGTTAGTTACAAGTAAAATGTCCTAAAATCTTTTGAAGATTTTTCGTTAATTCGAAATTCTACGTGTAACTGTTGGATTCGCACTTGACCGGTTTTTTACCGATCAAGTGTGAATCCAAAATTGTACACTTAGGATTCCGTACCGCCAAATGTTGTGATAGGAAAATGCGCAGTAGAATAACTAAGTCTTTACAAAAAACGATAAGAAGGAATAACTTAAAAACTTCACCTCAGATTTCACTCAATTTTCGTCCGCACTACCTTTCGAATAAAAAAGAATTTTGAAAATCGGGTCACCCAATATCTACCTAATGAGTACACAACCTAGCTAATGGTACCTAATGAGTACACAAAAAAGTAATAATTTGAAGTCGGCTATAAAACTGATTTTTTTTGTATTGGTTATGATAGAGGCCATTATGCGATAACTGGCATGTTACATACTAGTAGGGTTCTGTTAGTCACTCTTTCAGTACGGAACCCTAATTTTATGCGTTTCGTATAGAATTTTCCCAGAAGAAGATTTGAGTAGTACATACATAAACTTTAAGCAGATAACAAACCAATTATCTAATATAGGTAGGTACCTACATAATGCAGTTTACAGATAACTTAAATTTTCTGCAAAATTTTTATTTTATGTTTTGCACACATTTACGTAAAGTAGTGGCTATATCATAGAGTGTGCGTCCAGTATATCTTAATCTTTAATGAACCATAATATATCTTAATGCTTGTCTACTATTCCACTTGACGGTAAGTGACGTTCTTGGAGGGTAAAACGCATCTCCGCAGAAAAATTTCTTTAGTTAATGGTTTCTGGCAAAAAAATAAATATTTACATTTTATTGATCAGTTCAATTTCCTAGTTGACATGACTAATTAATTTATTTTGATTCAACAGCTTATTTTACCCTAGTCATCGGGAATATAGAATTTATTACCTGTGCTCACAGTTCAATTAAGCTTGTAAGCAAAATTTACTTACGACATTTCAAATTCTTACCGCCAATCTGCAATGTACCTTAATAATCTGGGCGAAAAGCTGGAATTCGTGTGAGGTGCCGCTGAAACAAATTCCATATCGAGGCAGCATAAAATGATGGATATCTAAAAGGAAATAACAATGGATGCACCAGCAGAGATTGCTATTGTCAGTCTATGTTGGGAGATGATGAGCTTCTTAGTTGTTGTTGTTAGTAAGTTGGGTCGCCAAGCATAAATGGAATTGGCACTCTCCGCCAAAACCAACCTTATTACCTGTGCTCAGTAGTTCTATTGAGCTTGTCAGAAATATTTACAAAGGGCATTTTTAGATAACGCCGTCAATCTTAAATGTAACTTAATCACATTGACGGAACCCTGTCATTTGTATATCATGCAATAATAATGAATTCCAGATCGAATTCAAACAGAGTATAAACTATTTAATTTGAAGATTGTTCCTGGGTACCTATGATTTTTACCCTTGAAGAGCAGTCGCTCTAAAAGGTACTTGTATCAACCGTGAAACAATTTTAATGTTTCGGTTGAAAAGTCAAAAAAATTTCCGCTTCCTACTTTGGTGTTACAGGCATTATGGCGAAAAAAATTACGATTTATTTAATTAGATAATTAGAGATATAAGCTTTATTAGTTCAATAACAAGGTATTATTATTATTTAAAAAATTATTTTTAAGGTCATTTGAAAGAGGGTCACTATGGTGAAAAACTTTTTTATTATTTGTTGCTCTTGTGGTAGGGGACAGTAGCACGCATTCGGTACAAATTTCAGATGTCTACTTATTTCTGGATAAAAGATAAAGCCCTATGCCAAGAAGATATTTCTTCTCTTGCATAATTATGAAACGTTAATTAAAAAATTGGGTCTAAAAAACATTACACTTCTAATCCAAACGGGGGTAACAAACTCACTATAGGTAGGTAACTACTCTGTTTACGTTTGTTATGGAATTCGTTTAAATGACAATCCACACATGCCAGCTTCCCCTGTGATTAAGGTACATTCACGGGTAGAATTTCAAATGCCTTAAATATTTTTTTCTCAGATACAAGCTAAATTGAACTGTAATCATTGGTAATTTTTTTAACGGGGAGTGGATACTCCATTATCGTACTTATAGGTGCATGATAAAACCACCAAGTCTTCAAAAGTCTTAAAAGTGGGATAATGCCATCGATCAATTATCATCGATGATTGTGTTATGAATTCTTGCAGTAGTTCTAACTACACACATTGTAACTAGGTTTTCCTGTATATAAGAATATGATAGGTATAGTACCTACTAGTGTAGATATTACGTTGCGCGTGTAGATATCAGTAACTAAATACATAACCAGCAGACGCTAAACTGGTATCAATCTGCCGACTTTACAACCTCCATTGTATGTACTAATACTTGTAGGTCTTCTTCAATTACTCCACTACGTAGTTTAACTTGATACTGCATTGCTTTGCACACAACGTCATATTAGGTATCGAACTACATACTTCGTATAAAATTGTAACCATCTGTAATTAGATGGTTCATTTAATCTAGTTTTAGCAATGTAGGTACTAACATGAGAAATTTATTATAGAATGTTGTTGACAAAATATTTTTTCTCTCAGACTCAATTATTGTAAATGCAACTCTTAACTTTCAAATGACGTTCGTTCTTTGCCCTCGCTTACATCGCGTTTCTTTCAAGAAGAGTTTTATAAGAAAACATTTTAATTCACAAGCCAGAAATAGAAGAATTTTTTTTTTTTTATGGAATTAAGATAGCAAACGAGCATGCAGTACCACCCTTCCCCTGCCGCCCATAACAACTGTGACCGACCTAGAACTAGACTCAAAGGGACTAGGATGGTTAGTCCAGTTAGTAGATGGTGTTAGAATATTAGTTGGTTAGTTTGTTAATAAGTGCGAGGACAGGGTATGTTAGTGATAATTAGTCCTGTTAGTTAATGTTAGTAATAGTCCAATTAGTTATTGTTAGTATGAGTCTTGTTCCAATTCGGTCACAGATGCGTTGCTACCCCTGAGGTCCCCCCTAATCTTGTCTAATGTAGGTCCTGGTAAATGGTGTTTTGGAAATGACTACACTAGGTAGGTACTCACAGGTAGATGAAGTGGGTTAGTGACCGACTTGAAAAGTCACTATTAAACAAAACGAAGCGAGATTGACTGCCAGTAGATATACGCCACTCATTTACTATGTCTGTTATGATATTTGATACAAACATATTACTAAGAATACTAAGTGAGTTATGAGCGCTTCTTTCTAATAACTTTTAATGCTCAGCTTGAACCATACAGGTGGGATGTATGATGAATATAAATGAGATTATTGTATTAATATCAGAGTAAAATAATATTCTCATTAATATTCATCGTCAATACTCGTAACAGTCCCACTGAGATCGCAGGTCAATGGTGAAAATGACACTAGAAGTATAATGATGTACCTACATAAGTTCGTTACACTGATTTAATATAGTATTTGTAAATACACCTTTAAAGAGCGTTTACCTACAAGCGATATTGCCTTACTGCTAGGTTGAGACATTTCGTGGATAGAGTGGTTAATAAGGCTCTATCACCTTATTGCAAATACATAATATACATATGCTCCATTCACGTACTATCTGGAATTTGTTATTCTTTCATTGCACACAAATGACAGCTTTCTGTCTAGGCCCTTAAGGTTGTTTTAAGATTAGTGACGGGATCTAAAAACACCCTTAGTAAATTTTGATTACAAGATAAAATGGAACTGTGAGCACAGGTAATTAGTTTGGTTTTGGCGGGAGAGGCAATTCCATATTTATGTTCGGCGACTCAAGTATAATCGACATAATCGATCTGTCAGTAGGTATATGTTGAAGATTTGCGTCGACCTGAAACAATGACTACATAAGATTAGCTACTGCAGCTATTACACATTTGTGGGACTATTATGTAGCATCCATCCATCCATCAGCCTTTCTGAGTCCATTGCTGGACATAGGCCTCCCCTTAATTTGCGCCACTCTGACCAGTCCTTGCGCCTTCTTCAGAAGCGGATGCTTCAGCCATCGGATGCCCGCTGTCTTTTTGAGGTCGTCAGACCACCTGATCGGTCGGGGGCATCCTACGCTCCTTTTTTCGAGACGGGGCCTCCACTCGAGAACCTTTCATCTCTAAAAGTTATCGGTCCTTCGAGTTATATGGCCGGCCCATTGCCACTTCAGCCGGCTAATTCTTGAGCTATGTAGCATAATCTTCACTTAATTGACATAATCAGGTCTGTTCGGCTTACCTATTCAGATTTCGTTCGGCATGGTGTGTCGCCAATTTCAACTGATGGATAATTTTATATGTTACGTCTTGAAGTAATTTTCATCGATATAAACATTAATCTCCAATAGCTGTGAATAGTTTTACAAACCTCGTAGTAACTGGGCTAGCTTAACTCATAAATATTTAACAATGATAGATACTTATTATTTAGTAAAAAAGTGTAAAATAAAATGATATTTTTTATTTTATTTTTTGTAGCAGAACACACTAAGCAATAAAAACATCATAATGTGTTAAACAAGAGAATGGGGTAACATATTAGTGTTGACCTGTTGACCACTGGTAGGTGGTCAATTTATTAGCTTTGAGCCATATCCAAAGAATTGGAGCTGGTTACACTTTTTGTGTTATGATCATAAACAAATCTCAAAAATAGTAGGGTACCTGAGTTTAAATTAGAATAAGACTCATACTATCAATATTACTAACTGAACTATTAGTAACATCAACTAACATAACTTTTACTAACAGTCCCTGTCCTCATACTTATTAACTAACTTACCAACTGATATTCTAACATCATCTTTTAATTGAACTAAACATTATTGTCCCTAAATTGAGTCATGTTCTAGGTCGGTCACAGTTGTCATGGGCGGCAGCGGAACTTTGCTGCCTTAATTCCATAAAAATATTTGATACATAAAGAGTCACTATCACATGTCCAATAACAAAATAATTATCATTCATCTTCCTCGGTTATTATATGAAATTTCATCGAACAACATTTTGTAAAAGTGGCAATAGTAATTAAATTGTTTCATCACGATATGTTTTTCGATTACATTGTAACGTAGACAGGTGGCAAATTAATAAATTCAAAAAAGAAGGGCGCGACATAATAAACACGTTTTAAATTATTCAACATAATACTGACGATGGAAATGAGAAATTATATGGACTTACACTTTTTAATAAAATTAACTCATATTGTTGGGCTTATTTCTAGTTTCATAGAATTTCCTTGTTATTTAAAAGTAATTTTTCAACTAAAATTGAATTTAACACAAATTATAAAGTATTTTTTTACATTTTACCAACTGACAACAATTGTAAAAATCATTGTTTTGGTATTTTTTCGTAAATTTTTCCGCATTAGTTTTTCTCATAATATATATCATACTATCTGACCCGACAGACGTCGTCCTGCAACATATATATTATTAAGTAGACTACCTCGCTTCGCTTCGGGAATCTTGTTGCTCCGTTATAATTATTGGTCGTAGTTTGATATAGCCTATAGCCTTCCTCAATAAATGGACAATTCAACACAAAAATATTTTTTCAATTCGAACTAGAAGTTCCTGAGATTAGCAGGTACAAACAAACAAGCAAACAAGCTGTACGCTTTGTATTATTAGTAAAGAAGTAGGTATAGATTTGAAATTAAAAGACAGACAGGTCAACGTAACATAACTACTTATTAAAATAAACAAGGTTTACGTACGGATGTTTGACTTAGTTAGTAGAAACATTGATAAACTAATAGAAGCGTCTACTTCATAGCTAACAAAAGGTAGTTAATCTAAACCATCAACTGATAACGCAATCTAATCTCCATATATGCCCAACGAAGGTTATCAGGACAATAGTAATGCGGCACCAAAAAAGAATTCTACGTAAAAAGAACAATAACAATAATAGCTATAATAAATTAATTTGGTTCTTGTACCTACTCATAGATCAGATTGTATCGATTAGGAAACCGACTAAGTACGAAGTTCTGACATTTCAAAATTGCTTTCATGAAGCCGGCATAAGTGAAACATGTGAATGTGAACGACTCATTGAATTTGTATGTGGGGATAAATAAAACGTGTAAATTGGAGCCGTTGTAATTAAAACCGAAACCTTCTCATGGTGTCAATGATCAGAAATAAAACATGTTCTTAATTTCATAGATTCTAATGAAGCTCATCTGCTTGAATAATATCAAGATCACAATGAAATATTCAGTGTGAAATATATCGTGTATGTGTTGAACGCTCGAATTTCGATCCATAAATTAAATGTTGAAATTTCTCTTAGCATTTAAAATGTTTTAGTATTATGGAACCGTACTATTTCATACTGTTAAAATCAATAAAGCAGATACCTAACTACTTAGACTTCAATAATGTTACTGATGCTAGGTGTGATCATAATTAATTAACTAAAATAGACCATATAAACGCACAGCCAAAATCTAATTTACCTACTTTCCATGTGTGTTGATGATAAACAGTGAGTACTATAAAATAATCAGTCGGTGACATTACCGTTAATGCGTTTAAAACGTTTTATATGTAACTTTCCTTGGTACGTTATATAGGCTTGCCCAGTTTCTCGTTACATTTAAAGTTAATGATTCTTTTTAGGACTTTTATTTGAATGGCTCATACCATCCACAGTACATCCAGTTACTGTAGTTCATGCATACATTATTCATATCTCTAAATTGTCGAACCAAAAGAGAGATAAATGTAGTTTTACAGCTTCGGAGCAAGTAAGATGGTAGAAACTCGATCAGGCGTAGCTTAAGTGTGAATGAGATGGAGGATAGAGATTAGTAAGAGCGAATGAGAGGGACAGAAAATCAGAAGGCTTTTACGGTAGAACGGGCAACGTGCAGTGAAATGTGGGCCCGGCTCGCTCGCCTTCTTTTTTGATCTCGCTTGAATAAATTGATTCTAAGATTAATCTTTTTTTACTTGCCGTAACTTACCACCAACGTGCTATGTCTTTTCATTTATAACAATAGAGTCATTGCATGAGATTGTGAATACCTATGTCCTATTGGTACTTTAAATTATGTCTCGTAATAAACAAAAGTTGTTTTTGTTACTAAGTTATAATGAGTGTCCATAATTACACAAGTTATATAAAGACGGATATAAAAATCAGTAAAACAACATTCTTTGACAAAGCTTAGGTATAAACTTCTGTCCGTATAAAGCGAGCGAAACCGGAAACCTTACAAAAACATACGTTCCATGCGGGGTAGTAAAGCAAAGCGTCTGTTTTATTGTCGTCCGCCAAGATACTCGTTTCAGTTGGGAACAGTCAGACTAATCGTAAATCTCGGAATAGCAATCTTTCCATAATGGTGTTACTGTTGAACAAATACACGATATCTCAAGCGTATCATTCAGACCTAATAGACTATCGAAACAAAAGTACGACAGTAAAATCACAAATTTTCTTATAAATAGTTCAAGAAAGTTCATCGTTTGACTATTCTTAATAGACACCAATTAAAGTTTAGACAGATTTCATTTAATGAATAAGTAATTAATAAATTGACAGCATAATATATTACAACATCGTAATTATTTATCGGTGAGGGAAATCAAATTCTTTATAAAATACGACTGGTGTTGGAGCAAAATAGCTACATATCAAGTATAGACATTAATATCGGTTTCGTATCCAAATCCGGTCGCCATTTACATTTTCTGATATCACCAGAAGCTAGGAACCGATACTATTGAGGATAAACTGTTGAATGATTCATGAGACATAGAGAAGATTTCCATAATGATAATAGAGCAAATAAATAAACTTGGATATTGAACATATAATCCGTTCTCAGGAAACCTTCATATTTAATTAGAATATCAGAACAAAACTGTTTTAAATAGAATGAATGAATACCTCTTAAAATGTTATGAATGTTTTTATTAACTTATTAACAATTCAGTTACATTTGATAAAAGTACAATCGTAAACGATACTTATTTCAATTTAGAATAGCAATCGGGTAATAGAATGTAATAAATAAGTAATCAGATATTTTTGTCCATCAAACTGATTTATTAATATTCTTGCATTTATTCAACTCAAGACTATCAGATTGGTCTAAAAGTGTGATCTAGTTGTGAAATTTCGTAAGCTGCCTCGCTAGTCTTTGAAATGTCGTGAGACTTTTATTCTAATAGTTAAACAGAAACAATATAGCTACTTAATTAAACATGTTTCTCGATCCATAAATCTAAATGTTCAACACCTGCAGCTCACAGGCAAGTGCCGAGATTGTAACCAACTAACCAGCCAACCGACGAAGTGTACCAATCTCAGCCTTACGATCATAAGTGAACGCCATAAAGATAACAATCAACTGTAGATTTGAGCATGTCGTAGTCATTTGAAAAAACATTTGCTTGGTAATAGATAATACTAAAAAAGTACCGCACTATACATATCAAAAATTACAATAGATTCTCATGATTTAACTCTAAGACTGATTTCAAATTTCTTTTATTCTTTGCAGATGCCACTCGAAGCGTGATGTCGGAGAACGGTGGAACAGTTGTATCACGGGCATCAACACCACGCCCTGTTCCAGATAGCCCAATAAATGCACCATTACGTTCAAGACATGACCAGTTCCTTGCCAGCTCAGCTGAGAGAGCTCAACAGGCAACCAGAACTTCTTCAAGTGGTCGAAATCCAAATGCCAATTTTGATTCACCTCCGTTGCCTTACCACCGTCAGATATCGACCGGTGCTTTACTAACATCGACTCATCGTGAATCTTCCGCCTTTGTTCCTGTAGTACCAACCAGAGCTATGCATCCTGTTATGTATCCCAATGAAATGCATCCTGCGCTTATACCATCAGAAATAATAGAAAGAGAAAGAATGTTAGATAGAGAAAGAGCAGATCCTGCTAAGGGATCTCCAGATCGGGCTACAGGTAACTTTCCTAAGAGAAATTCATTCGAATTAATGGCAATGATGGTGGAAAAAAGAAAAGAAGTGGCATTAAGAGAAGCTGCTGCAGCTATGTTACTTCCTCACCATCGAACACCGTCAATAGACGGTATGATATCTGATGGGTCGTCGCAGCCACCTATTTATGGTCCACCGAGCGCATTTCTTGGTCCACCAGGCCCATCGCCTACTACTGGTGGAAGTTTTACTTTTCCTGGAGCTGGTTTGTTTCCTCCTGGGGCGGGTCCCCATCAAATGCATCCACATTTAGACAGACGGTTGCTGCGAGCTCCAGGTCGCGCATCGAGACCGAAGAAGCAATTTATATGCAAATTCTGTAATCGGCAATTTACTAAATCATACAACTTGCTAATCCATGAACGGACGCATACGGACGAGCGGCCATATTCCTGTGATATTTGCGGGAAGGCGTTTAGAAGACAGGATCACTTGCGAGATCACAGGTAAGATAAACAAACTAATAACAATTCACTCATAATTCAACTGTAATTTTCAATGCGCGGTCTATAATTACTGTTGTTGATGTTACGTCCGGTTTCTTGCACATTTTAATTTTCTACTACACTGATCATAGTACGTATAAAAGCCTAATTTAAATACACGTAACAGGCAGCCTGTGTAACTCAAGTTGCAGATGTTAAGCCGAGTGTGGCCACATCCGCTCTACTACTTGGAAATGAAATATTTATAAAGCTCCTTAATCTAGCGAGCGCTTCTTAGAAATCGACCTATCTTGATTAATGATTGCAACTATCCGTTAAGATTTTCAGGTTATTGACTGTTCTACAATTATTCTTTTGTTAAATAATGTGAAAACTATTAAAATACGTAACATGTATTAATGTTTGTATTGAACGACTATTTTATGCATAACTTTACTTACTGATAGAAGGTCGACGATTGAAGTTTCGATTCAAATCGATACTCCATTATTATACTCGCATCTTCTTATGGACTTCAAATCAAAATAGTGGGTACGAAAGCATAGGAATCTAAACTTGCTTCGTTAATGATTTGGACACTCGACAATTTTTAGCCAAGTTAGATACGAAATATTAATTTATTTCTCGACCATTCAATTTGCAATATTACTTATGGAACGTATTTAGGAAATGTTTCCATTAATAATGGTATAATGTTTTACACAACTTATCTTTACTTATGTGGATAGTGACGTTATTAATTTAGTATTTATAAGAAATATAAAAAAGTAACACAAACTTGCTAAATCTTGTGTGATTCTTATAATAATTTACAGTCTCTTGTATTCCTATAAATAGTAAAAATATTTAAAAGTGACGTTATAATTATCAGACAATATTTTTAGCCGAAATAATAATTACGCTTCTAAAATGTTTAGGACTAATTTCGGTTAGGTACTTCTATGAATGTTTCGTTGTCCAATTCTAACTTCAGTACTGACTTGGCCTTTACTCTACTCGCTTGTCGAAGTTAAACATTAGACTTTTGTGCAAGAAAGTTTATATCAATCTCCGCAGCTTAATAATACAACATCGTCTAAACGAGTTCTTCATGGATTACGTTCCCACAGTGTTATTTAGTGTGCATCTATAAAATATCGATTTATTGTTTCAATAAAAAGCCAGGCGGTAATTTGTATTTGAAAAAAGAATTAATTGGATTTTTTATTCAATGCCGTTATTCAAAGCTAAACTTTTTATCAGCTTTGAGCTAGGATCAGAACGTTATTTTCTATTAATGTGTCTATGTGTGTGTCAAAAAAGTGATACCTACACTCATTAAAGTATTTTTGTGTGGTCAGTTACTTCAATAATAAGTTTCCATCAAACAGTTCCGATATTAAGAATATATTAGTCAAATCGCTGACTTAAGCGGATTAAAGTTATTTATATTCGGACTCAGTAAAATTAATTTTGATCGTGAGTTTTGACTTTCGGTTCTGAGGCGTGTGTCTTATTGTAAACAATAAGCGATTCAATATTATATAGTTTAGGGAATAGGCACCAATTTTTGTTGAATTATAATTATAATCGAACGTTAAATGAAGTATTGTCAACATTCTCATTTTTTGATTTATTGAACATAAGTATATAATATCGAAAAAAGCTTAAGATTTTAAAATCGGTCAATAGTAGATAGCTTAATTAGCCTATTGATCATGGATTGGTTTGGCAAATTAGGATTTTAGTATTTACACCACTTTTGCAGTACAGTATACAATCGGCAACATATACATAGCCCTCCAAGCATCTTTTGGCGCGTGAGTGACAGAGACAGCGCCTTACAGTTTGCCTTACCTGTAAGGCGCTGTCTCTGTCACCCACACGCCAAAAGATCCTTGTACGACATTAGGTAATGTTGTAGTGTTTCTGACGTAATTTTACCGATCACTTCAACTCTTAACATATCCAAAGAGAACCCGTACAACTGTTGCTTCTTATAAGTTAATTCATTTTCTTTTCCCCCATATAATCCTTGTATCTCCATAATTTGAGACACCTTCATTGTTAAAGCTGTGGAATCTTTATATTTCCTTTACTATAATTAATATTACCAGAGGTACAATTATTCTTTATGTTAGATTGTAAAAAACTGTATTTTTTATTTTTACATAGTTCCACTGTCTCACTGCAGCGAGTGGTTTAGAGTCAATCAGTTTGTTTTATAAGACCATAAAGTCATGGCAGGCTGTTTTCTTCAATCTGAATAATTTGGTTGCTTTTCACGTTTACTTTCTGAAGCATTTTAGAAATGTTGAATGGCCATGATAATTGATTTTATTGTACTTATTTTATTTGCTTTTGTTGAATTATTATAGAAATTATCAATTCATTAAAATTCGGAGTAGGAAGAACAACTTCGTTATAACCATATTGATTACAAAGAAATCTTAATTTGTGCTTTAATATTAACACATTTTTAACAATTAAGAATTTTAAACAATTAAGTTACCAACAACCATAACACTACAATTTAATATGAAGTTAAAACCAAAAAAAAGCGTGTATTATTTTTATTCACGTGTTTTTGCTTGTTGCAACCGGGATCAAACCCTGGACTATCCAGTTGATGGGTCTCTACCAAGCATGCCAGAGAGTAATTTAAATCGTAAAATTAATAATAAAGATATCAAGTGATCAGGTATAATTAAGTTAAATAATTAAGTTCATTATTAATTGAAATAAATAACTAATTACAAACTTTAAATACTCTCGAGATTTCTAGAAGTTTGATTACGTATCAGTCATTCCCATGACTATTTTTCTTTTTGCGATAAAAGTACCGTTGATAGGTATACTTAAGTAGTTTATCTTGTAGCGATAAACTAAAAACTTAGTACAAGCTTGGTATCTTTATGGTAGGAAAATAGTAGGATGGTAAGTTATCGTCGCAGCTATAATTATGTCAAGCTTGTCATTTACTTATTTTCTCTAAATAACAGAATATTTTTTTCCTCTTCTTTCTGCGTCACCAACGCATCGCTGATGTATTTGATGTTTCTGTGGTAACGATATAACATTATACTTTAAAAAGTATTTTTTTCCGTTGATTTTGTAGCGTGATTAGGTCGATGTCGGCAAACACAGCGACATTCGTAGAAAGAGACCATGAGTTTAACTGGTTTTGCTGCCGAGCTTGGCGCTTGCACTAGGTACTAAACGAAAAAATCCCGGCCAATGACCACCTTCAACGTATGGCGCTTATAGGGATGTGTTTGTAAGAGAGAGAATAAATGAAAGAGAGTGATATGAAGTTTACAGAATTACCATGGGAAAATATAGTTGTAGATCGCCGAATCCTTAATAGTATTGAAAAATCTATTTGTTACGTAACATGCCTTCGAAGTTTTGGTGTGAAATAGGATATTGCGCAGTAGTAACAAACAACTTTGGTTTTTGTACCTCTGACATCCGTCAAGGAAGTTGCCCAATAAATACAATGCCACCATCACAATAAAAACCAATTGGTACAAAAAATACGTAACAAAATGGACCATAGAATTACTGACTTAGTGATTTTTGATGGACCATAATGTCTAGATGGTTCGTCTCACATTAAAGTTACGCATTTTTTCGTTTCGGCGGTTCGTTGGTAATTAGTTTGAAATGTGATGAATCATCCGTTTCTATTGGTAACGTAATCAGAATCGATATGGCCTGCAGAATGGTCAATAAATTATATTTCTATGACCGTAATACTCGTGTACGGCTGCGCTCTAACTTTAAGAGTTCATTCGAAATTCTTGGCTTAAAGCATTTTTAGACACGCGAAAAAATATTTTATGAGTTTTCCAAACATACCTTTAAAGTGAAGCATATACGTAATAGTTCGTAAAGCGAAGGAAAAAGAATGTAGCTAATTCTATAAATGTCTACTATTAAGTTATTAAACTCCTGCGTTAATTATGTCAATCTTAACTAAGTTCACCAACTTTGGTCTGGATGGTCAGTAGGTTTGGTTGGGCTAATTGATAGGCTACCCACACACTTAGGTTTACCTGAACCATTTAACTCTTCACTGAATCGAACGAACCTCGTGCTTTCAAATACATCAGTAATTTATGATCCATAACATAACATCCTAACATAATATGACCATAAAAAATCATAATATTATGAACTCATGTCATACAATTTGTAGGTAAAGATGAGAACAAAACGCACACGACAAAAAAGTATTCTGTGAACTCATGTTTGCCGCATCATTATTATGTACAGTTACAGTTTTTTGTCGCGACCATTATTAAGTTGTTGCCTTTATAATCAAGATGCATAATACCAGCACAAAACCTGCATAATATCAGTTTATTAAACCCCATGCTATAATTAATAACTCCGGCGAAATAACAGCATGCCTTCACCGTCCAAGGACAAGAAACCCGAGTAAAATATTATCCAAAAATATTATATTCATCCGCAAAAACCTAAGCAAAATATTTATAAAACGTTGCATAATACTGTATAATTATTGTACGATTTAGCCGAAAACGAACGATATACCTCGACACGCATACTAATACGAAGGTTCTGTAAATAAACCGCGTCAGAGGAAGCGTTATCAACCGATCGGTTAAATCGAGGTACCATCAGAAATTCTTGGGAAGTAATTTCAAGTTGGTTAAATATTGAAGAAATAATGAGGCGAAACCTCTTGATATGCTTTTTATGTAAATTTGAATGCCGTCTGATTTGACTGACGCAATTAACACTAAAAGGAGCACGTTAAAGAACTTCTGAAACCTTTTTATACTTAAAACATTTAAATTATGATTTTAGGAATTTTTAAGCTCCAATTTATAATACTTAACTTAATTAAAAACCATTTTTACCTGAACCAAAACTGAGATGTGACGTAATAGGTAGGTACTGTCAAAATGTCCTGTAGTTCGTAAAGAATAACCTGACCAATGTTAAGCCAATTAATAATAAAAAAATCATAAATCAAAATGCGTAAAAATATGTAAAATATTATTACTATAGAACGAAGGTATTAAAAATACATTAAAAAGATGACACGTTAGCAGATAAGAACTAGACACCTAAGGAACGTATTGATGATATAGAGACCACAACTTTGTCTTATGAATATGTATAAGATATATGTCAAAAGATAGTCTTGGAAATATGTTTAAGCGGTAATATAATGCTTGATTATTTATTCCAAATAGTTCTAATTCCGGAACACTTTATAGTTGAAGATGAACTTACTAATTATTTACCATCTGTTAAAGTAATAAATGAAGCTTCAGGATACATTTTTTTACGTAAATAGTGCCTGCCTAAAAGTATACAAATCGTTACCAGGTTTCACAAATTGCACGATTACCCGATCTTACTGATTAGCTAAAGTTTTCCATCTTTTACGAGACTGTTGATGTTCCCACACAAGAAGCGCGGTAACAAAAAAATAACTACAGCGCTAACACCATAAACCTGTACCGGTACTAAAGATGAAGCATACAAAGATCTCTTACAAAATTGTTTCAAATTTATAAAAACACAGACAGGTATGAATGTATTTATTTATAAGATATCAGATCATTTGAGAAATCGTTCATTGAGATATTTAGATTAGATCAGGACATCGAAAATGTGTAAATTAATTCGGTATGAGGTATCAAAGAAACCATCGCTGCCATTAATATGAAATTTGTTTTCAAATTGTCGTTCGCTGCACGAGAATTATTTTTGCATTGAACTGCATTTTATCTCGAGGCTCATATGCAATTATGATTCGTCCGAGACCACATATAATGGGGCAGGCCTCCATTCGCTCGTTTTGATCGCTCAAGGGGCTACAGCAAAAAGGGATATCAAATTAATGCTGAATCCATAATAAATCAAAGTGGGCAGGTGAACTCGGTCGCGAGAACAACAGTTTGCCTACGGATATCTTTAGAAATTATCATCTCGAACCAATCCCATAATGGTGCAAAAGTATAAGAGTTATTTCTTCTGAAAATATACAAATTCGTGGCAAGAATGCGTAATATTCCAATCTGGTGGAAGTGGAAAGGATTTAGCCAATTTCTCCTCGAGGCGATTCCACACAAAAATGCATAATTTGGGTGCCAAATTTTTCGTGCAAATTTTTTTTTCAACTTATTTGTTTTGTAATATTTAGATACTTTATAACGTATTAAAAACAGTGATGAGACTAATCATACTGGTTTGTTCATATACGTATTTGAAATAATCGTGACCGAGGTTGAAGAATAATTAGCCACAAACGCGGTACAGAACGTTCGACGATTTCACAGTTTCTTATTGGCTTTTGAAAGTTCTTTTCGACCACGCTCGTTTATTGCGCAACTTAATACCGACCTTTTTTAAACGGTAAGGATTTTATATACACCTGATCCAAAATTAAGGTCCAATATTTAAATGCTATGACATAAATCAGGTACGGCCTCAGGAATAACGTTATCTTGAAGCAAAATCTTATGAACTGGAATTTGTTTATTAAAAGCAACTGGAAAATTTGTTAGTTGTTAAAACCAAAAATAACATTTAAAGTTCTTTAAATCTACTCTAAGTTGTAAGACATCAATAATAGTCTATCTGTCAAAAGATTTTAGAATCCTATAATTTTTAGATCTTTAAGGACAGGTAGACGAATTATTCAAATTATAATCTATACTGTTGCGTGCAGTTGCAAAATGCTTTTTTGTCTTCGATTCCAAACCAATTAAGCAGTCGCGTGATTCAAAATTTTAAGTTATCTTTTATCCGATGGCGCCGCAGGATCTTGTGAATCCGCGTTACATTTACAATCTCATGCTTTAAATAAAATTGTAATTAAACAAATCTTGATTATGCTAATTCTTAAACTTTTTTATTTACTTTGAATGTAAAAGATTAAAACATTTTATTATTCAAAACGCTTTTGAGAAGTTTACCTGTGGTCACGTTTACGCCACATCTTCCAAGCCTTCAAACAATAATTGTGAATTCAACTGAATATTGAATACCAGTTAAGTCCTGACAAACGCTTTTCTTCTCTGTGAGTACACTGAATACATCTTTACTGCCATTGGTTTAAGTATTACATTAGCCTTTTGTGTACGCTTGTCATTCAAGCGTGGGTTGGTAAGATATACGCTTATTGTCGATTTAGCATTTCTCCGCTACTTAATCCAGTTTTTAAAGCCATTAAGCTTGTAGTAGCAATGTACCGGTATTTGGTTCAACTACCTTGTGGTTTGTGGTAGATCAGGCGAACTACATTTCGACAACATTGCATTTCGATAATTCATACGATTGTTTTGATAGATTTAGCTTACATGAATAATGTTATAATATTTAAATATTATAATATTTGTTACTTCTCTTGGAAGAACAATATTCTGAACTGCATGCCCATTGTGTTTTAATCTAACTGCTGCAATTTTATGTATACTTTCATTAATAAAGTGGGAAACATGGAGTCGCCTCCTCCAAATTATTATTAAAAAAAACTGTTCTCAATATATCGGTACAATAACCGTACACAGAGAACATAATTTATAATTATTCATTTCCAATGCAACCACTTCCTCATAATCTTTATCAATAAACACGTTGAAGGATTTCATTATTCATCGTCGTACGGTAAAAAAACCTCAACATTTCTCAACTCAAGATTCAACAAGGTTCTTGGACCAGTCGTTCAAAATATTTCTGAGTAGTTCCGAGGAGCAAGGCAAACAGTGACCGGTCGGTTGTCCAAACAAACGTTCCCTGACAACCCACCCAGCCCACACTGACTTATTTATTTTACATTTTATACTTGTATTAAGAATCTATACGTACTAAAACCGTAAGTGAACAATGAACGGAAATTTGAGAAAAGCTATTAGTAGAGTTATTCTATATAGTAAGTCACCCGTAAATGTGTTCTTCCAAATTTTTATATAAGCTAAACAAAACTTTAGAACCACACATTTACGGATTTTTGCTTATCGATTTGATAGCTTGTACGTTTTTTCCAGTTTTCATCGGCTTAGACGTGATAGCCGTGAAATATGTTTCAATTGAAACTCGGTAATAAATTGGTCCCAACTTTCTTGTTTGATAACGAGACGCTGATGCAAGACCATCGGAATGAAGGAGAATATTTACCATCAGCTCTCTCTAATTTTCAAATTTTTAATTCATATATTTTTTATTTTACCATTTAGGTGTATTTTTTGGTATTTTCGCTATTTTATTTTCACACAAAAGAGTCCTGTGTTTCTGGTAATAATGACCCACAATATTTTCCCTAATTTTTCCAAATGCAAGTATCTTTACGACTGTCAAATGTCTTGAACCAAACAATCGCCCACTAGCATCCAGAACAAGTTTTGAAAGTTCAAAATGTAGATGCCATTGTTATTTATGAATATAGAAGAAAGAGGTATCCCAGGCGACTTTCGTTGACCATTAATCATATGACGACGTCTACCTCAGATAAAATCCGTGCAGCGGAGACATTCTTATATATAGATAGATAGATACACACGACACAACAGGTAGAGATCCTTAATCTTAAGATTTATTATTAAAATATCTCTACATATTTATTAAAGATTAATAAATGTGTATCGTGTATTTATTTAAAAACATTGAGATTTAATTTCCTCCAATATTATCTACCTTCCTACTTATGGTTATCACTTATTTTTTATAGGTTGATTCACAAATTGATTTCCACATTAATTTCAGTTTTATCACGTTTAATTTGTAATAATGAGCTTTCTTCGTATTTCTATTTTTGAACTGAAAATAAAATACGATGCAATACCGAAACTGATACCATCTTGTATGGTCAACAGTTATAGGGACCATGGATTAACCGGCCAAAGCGGCTTTTAACCGGTTATCCTTGCTACAACGCACCTTAAAAAGATATATCTTTCTACGTGCGGCTGTTTATTTAATACTGCGGAGAACCACGGACAAAATTTTATTTTTCTTTCACCTCTCCTATTCTATGAACCTGAGATTGCAAATAAAGCTATTGATGTTTTAATCGAATTATAGAATTACGAGTATATCATTAATACTTACAACAATTCATTTTAAATATTTCAGCTTTTAATATTGATAACTTTTAGTATTGAGTACTGAATCGATACTTGTTTTTTTTTCAAATTGTTATCGGTAAAACACCTTCAACTTATGAAAGAAATATTTAAAATAAAATATTTTAATAATAATTTAAATAAAATCATTAATATTCCATTGATGATAAAATATTACAAATGTATTTAAATTCAAGTCGAACAAATTCCAGATATTTTAAAAAATCCCCATGTTTCAAAATATTTTAACGTTAAAATAATTTTGAGGCTTAACCCAAAATCCGAGTTAACCTTAATTTCCGTTACAAAGGCTTTCGGCTGAATACATATGGAAAAAAGATGGTCCGAAGTAGACTAAAGCCAGTTTGAAAAGGAAATAATCGCGTTATTTATTACCGCTGCCCGTGAGGAACCATCTTTAATCAGTGGTAAGCACGTAGAGGCTGATTTTATGGAAGATTAAAAGCATAGATCAAGATCTTAGAATGTTTAATAGTAACAAAGTGGAGGGACTAGTTTGTATACAACTTTAACTATTTATGCAGACAACTTAAATTGAATAGTAAAATGTGAATTGCTAAAAGCGTTAAACCTTTAGATACCAAAACTTAAAATCTAAGTATAGTCATCAAAATAATATTCCTAACGTGAATTATAAAAGTAAAAATAAGACTTGAAATAGATTGCGACTTATATTACTTCATAATTTTAAATATGAAATGTGATAGTTAACACCGGTGCATCCGATCCTACACTCTTTTAAGACTAAATTTATATTTAAATATTCGAAAGTTAATTTACCTTAAACGTAGATTATTTTTTTACTTCAGTTCACATCACTTTGAAAAGGCGAAACTTATGATAGACATCAATCGCTTCATGATAATTTTTATGTTGTACTTAGTGATTTTTAACCAAAACAAAAACAAACAAAAACATGACATAAATGCAAAGTTATTGAAACAAGCCAAACTAGTTTTTAAGGAGTCAATTTAGGATATAAATGTACCTAATCAAAGTTTGATCACACGAAACACGTGGTTAATAAATTAACGGATGAAGAAAATCCACCTGTTCGACCACATGAAAGCTTTAATAAACATCCCGAATTTAATATAAACCGCACCATAACAGCCAATAACATCGAACTAAATATCAAAAGTGGATTTATGAAACCGAAATTAGTAGTCGCTTTTACCCCGTTGGCCTAATTGCCCCACCACCATATAATAAATCATATACAAGACATAACGAAATTGTAGCAAGGAATCCTGATCTAATTGGGTCCGTACTTACGAAGCTTGAACCTATCAATATACATTGATTAATGGTATCGAGAGACCTCAGTATAATTGCCAAGCGAGACCGTCATGAATCAACTGCCAGAGTTATAAATCTGATAACTGGAACTAGTTTTGTAACTTGGATAACATTGCTAGCTACTTCGTCTAAGTCTCACAGTCCTACCTTTTTTCTTTCCAACACTCGTCCATTATATTTTAAACACTTCGGCTTTTGTAAATATTGTGATATTTTTATCTTATCAACTTGTTTTATGTGTTTACGGAAAGCGAATAATAAAAATTAATCACCTACCGTCTTCATCTCGTGTGTATAGCGTAGATTTAGTCATTAAGGTTTTTAATTAAATGTATAGGATATTCCTGTGATTAATTTAAATGGTCATTTTAAATCTCTTCTTAATTTTTCATCAAATTTGTCTATCGAATCACCGATGCTGGTAATTATAAAAACAAAGATATCAAATTTCAGAAAACCAAGCGGAATGTAAAATTAGATTATGTTTCGGACAACTCAAGCGAGTTCAAATTAAGTATCAACTATCTCACAATTTTTTGCTATAACGTCAGGCGCCACCGGTTTATCAAAGGTTTGTTTACAAAAAGTTTAATTTTGCGAAGAATTTGTTACAGTAACTTTAAACTTAATCTGTATTGAGATTATAGACTGAGATAGATCTTTACGTGTAGTAATGCGATAACCTAGAAATGTCGTACAGGCTGTAGTGGTGTTAGCAGCAACACCTTTTAACATTATATCGCTTGGAAGTCAACGTGCGGAAGAAGTTTGCTTACTTAGAAATAGATAAAGCACCTGTCAGAGTGGCGCATAGTGTAGGTAAAGTACAGTACAATGAATGTCCGCGTCACTCAGAGGTGAAATTGAGTGTGAAGCGGCAGCGGCCAGCCGTCGCTCCCATTAAGTCGCTCGAACTGCGCCCGCGCCGATAAACCGGCTTTGGACGCACTATTGTAAGCTACTGACACTCACAGTGACTTTATCTTCTATAATATTTTTTCTTTCTTTCTTTTTATTTTTTTCTGAACTGGCAATGCATCAGCGACACACATACCATTAGATGGGTTTTCTGTTGATATACACATTAAAAAATAAACAATAACAATTACGAATTTGAAAATTAATTTTAACAGACAAAATTTAATTGTTTTAAAATGATGATCGTGTTTGATATTAGATACAATTCAATAAACGCTAAAGAAAGCAGTGTAATAAAATATACGAATTTGAAAATTAATTTTAACAGACAAAATTTAATTGTTTTAAAATGATGATCGTGTTTGATATTAGATACAATTCAATAAACGCTAAAGAAAGCAGTGTAATAAAATATGCGCACGCCAGCTTCCAGAGCAATTAATCAAGATTAACGACTTGAACTAAATGGAATGTTGTTCGATTTTCAAATTGTTTCTTTTGAAATTTTTAAAGTAATTTAATCAGAAGCTGTCAATTGACTCTAAGTATAAAGTACAATGATCAGTGTATTTAGTAAAAAATGCTAATAATTGTAATGAAATTGAATGAAAATGAATTCATCTATCCATACGATTGATAACAATACAATTATTACAAAGTATACCTTTGCGACCTACTTATTTGCATACTTAGAAGACAAGTAAATAAAAATAAAAAAGATTAGTCTCAAATATAATTACAATGGTAATAAAGTAGAACTTAACAATGTGCTTTTTCGAACCACAATATCGACTATGATAAAGAAATAATGCGTTGAGACCTCTGCATACCACAGCGCGTGCGACCAACGTCTCGGCTGAGGTCCATTAGTATATTCCATTTATTTTTTGTCCACGTACCTGTCCGAGTTTGGGGATTCGACTTTTTATAAAGCCCCGCGACGAATACAAAATTTCTTTAGTATACAACGAAAAATAAATGATGCGCCGTGGAACTATGCGCGGCTCCGTGAAGTATTTTATTTTTCGATTAAGTAAAAACATGACGTAGTTGTTTAAAATGTTTTCTATAGTGCTACTTCGTACTTAAGTAGCCATGTAATTAATAGGAAATTCTGGGCAACATAGGATTTTTTGAAATAAAATGACTACCTACAATTATTTACAAATAAATTGATTTACCTATTTAGTAAACGCAAGAGTGAGTATTATGAACATTATAATTATGTCTAAAATGTGAAATATGAAAACATCAAAAAGTATTTTTCTATAGAATTTTATGTGACATAAATGATAATATCATTATACATAATATGTAGTTTACCAAAAAATAAAAGCCAGAAGCAAAACCGTAGGCGAAGGCTGTCTTCGATCTCATTAGTGTAGGAAGAGATCATTACCAAAACCCACCTAAGTGCATTCATGAGTGTCAGAAAGGCACACAACCTAAGGCAGTGTGAACAACACTAACGATGTATTATTTTCGACCACACGCCTTATTTAATTAAATGATTTCAAAATCACCTATACTGACATTTTACTTTGGAACGAAATAATGTACATATTGTGAGCATAGGCAAGAGCCAAACGACGGACAGGCTTAGATTTTCGCGAATCTTAAATAAATCTAAATTCCATAATATTCTTAAATGTGGCTGTATTAATAGGTATAGGTAATTCATAATATTTTAAGCCAAAATAACAGACTCGATTTTAGTGTTCGGAAGTGTATCAATAGATTTTTTTTGTCTTAATAGGATGATAAATAAAATAAAAATTAAACAGATCATAGCAAATAGAGATTATAGTGAATTTACTTAATTATTATGCATTATACAAAAATAGTTACGAACGTCGACTCATTAAATAAATTCTACAACATTACAATGATTATAGAGAGGTATCAGTCACGCTTCAGACACATGTCAAGGTGTTAAGATAAAGTAATAAGCTGAATGCATCTGTTGAAAATTGCGCAAATTACATCACACGACTGGATTAAAATTAACTTTAGCAAATGACTAAAAGTGGTAAGAGCCTATAGTTCACCCGGGGAAGTACCACCTTTCGTACAGTACCATTAATACAGTACTCAGTACTTAGTACCATTTGTGTTCCGGATAGAATGTGTGGAATCAGTTACACTTTATTAGAACCGACCTTCTCAGTTCTCAAGGGTAGCAACGCATCTGTGAGTAAATTAGAATGAACCTCTTGAGTATTGTTCGTCGTCGATTACAGTTATCTTATGCGGCTTTCGCTGCCGTGCCAGTGGTGCTGCCTTCTCGTTTGCTACCTCCATTCCATAAAAAATGACTATCATATAGGTATCAAAACCAATATGGCGATTGCCAAGTGGCCAAGACCCTATAACTTTTGGACCTTCTTGATCGCCTATGTAGGAGTTTACTTACTAGCGTATTAAAGTTTGTTACTATTTGCTTGAAGGCAGAAAACATTTTATCGAAATTGGTAAACCAAATAGTTCGCAATAATGTTTTCAAGTTTTGTGAGGTTTGCTACTTTCCAGTTTTATAAAGGGGACAGAGTGGGACAATTTTATGATTAGTTTCGATAAACGGTCGATGATGTTACAACATTTGCCAATTAAAACATTGAAACAATCTCACATCATTTATCAAATTGTTAAAACGTGTTAAGCAAAAATCAATATTAAATCATGCTACTATAAATCATGTTTGTCTCTTTCGAAACTATATAATGCAAATGCGCATAATATACTTAAGCTCATTTGCATTATGTCATATAAGAACATGTAAACATTTAGCTACTGACTATTTGAATTCTGTGGTCGAATAACCGATTATTATAACATAACAATGAAAAAATCGTATTCGTATTTTTTATCGTGTAATTAAAACAATACATTTTTTATTTTAACTTCTTATTGTAAATTAAATTTGCAGAAAAATGCGAGCTAATTCAATTCTTGTGTCCGGGAGTGTATCTATCATATCGAGTAAAATTCATCGCCAAGTGAAAGTTCGGGCTTTCCTTATTCCTCATAGTAAATACATTTTATTTTTCGTGATCTCTGTGATGAGTGCCTCATTTATCAAACGAAAGGGGGACAAAACGGTACAGTTTTGTCGTTGCTTCCGAGACTAAATCTCGACTAAAATCTGCACTATTCTAATGGTAATTAGCTGAAAGTCAGCGTTGGCGTTCCTCTGAAGCTATAGGTAGCACAACAATAAATCCAGTTAAAGGGAACCAGCTTAGTTGGCTGTAAAAGATAAAACGTTGCGTGGGACGTCGAGTGAAGAACAGTTGCCGGGAACAAATTTTATGTACACTCATACCTACGTCTGTAGTTGCTTGACGAGTGTTTGAACGTAGAACATTTTTAAGTTAAGTCAGTTTTGTTGTTTTAAAGTTTTTATTTGAACTTATGTTCATTTTGGTCTTTATTTATGTGATAAATGTCATAAGACTGATAATTTAGTTAGATTTATGATTCCTACATGGATTATTGCATACTTATGTCTTGAATGCGATTGCGAAGATTTTTGGATTTGATATCAGATTTTACGCAGGATAAATTAAAAAAATATTAGAGCTCTTTACATAACAAAGTTATACTTTTTCTTCTTGAATCATCTTGTCATATTGCTTGATATCAGTAAATCAATAAAAAGATAATGATTAACCGTAAAATAATGATACATTGTTATCTGTTCCACTTTAAGTAGGTATATTTATAGTAGGTAGTAGGTACTCTCAAAGTACGTAAGTATGATAAAGATAGTCTTTGAATAAATGTTTAAATACTTGATTATAATGAAAATATAGTCTTTATCATCATCGTAATAAAACTTTCCACGCAATATTTTATTTTATCACTTCTTAAATAATGGAAGCGTGTCCTAAATTTGAATCCATTTTGAGAAATACTACATTTTGAGAATTAATATTTATTTGTACTTGATATTCTCGTGAAGCAAAAATTCACGTTATATCTTCCAACGCAAAGTACATTTTTACTTCAAGCCGTTTATCATACTTTATCGATACATTCGCATAGGAACCGTAGTGTTTCCAATATCAAAATCAACCGCTTATTTATACAAATAGCAATATTATGTTAATTAAAGTTGTTTAAACGTCTTTTCCCTCGCGTCGAGTCTACGAAGCTTGTAACAATCCAAAGTAAATTTATGTACCTGTTGTCGCTACCGTTTTGCATCTGTGTGGGTTCAGATACAACAACAAGATATTATGATATAACCGCAATAAGTAACTTGGATAAAAATTTTAAATATTTTTTTATAAATTATGGATACGATGGAAAAATATTATTTAAGTGCGTTTTCTACATACACTTCATCACTTCATCATCAGCAAGCACTTAATTCCACATAACATAATAACTCTTAAGAATTGAAAATTTTTGAATAGATTATCTAAGCATTAGTTAAAATCCACCAAACTAATCTATCGCCACTCTATTCCAATTTTAATAGCACTCTTTAATGACTCAAGATACATCTAATTAGGTTCGCGTATCCAATTAGCATACATGGTTTCTTTGTCTGTTTTATGATTTAATTTTATGCTTCCACCGGAATGGCTTAATTTCGTTGATGCTATCTCGTCCAACTATTTGCATGTCGGGCTTCTGTTATTATAAAATAATTTTACTTGTTTTGTTCTATAATTGTTACATTTAAAAGATTTATAATCTATGCTTGATTTTTTGTTACGTTTATTTTAGTTGGAAATAGTTATTGTGGTAAATCGTTTTTGTTTCGTCTCTCGGTTAATTTATTCAACGTGACGGTATTTATAATAATTTAAAATGTTTGGTTTGCTTCTACGTAAATCTTTTCAACTACTTCAAGGCTTTAATGTTATTTACACTGTTAATATTCTTATAACCAGCATTAAATATAAACACGACGTCTATTTTATACTTACTTATTTGATTAGTTAGAAACAGATAAACTCTTTCTAACATTAGACATTGAGTTTTCAATAAATTTGAAACATAAACTTTCTCGATGATGGAATTTAGAAGAAGAAAATTAGATGTGAAATAATAAACGAAGTCCATCTAAAACTAATTGCGTACGTAGAGCCGATAGCAGCATCAATCCTAGGAGGCTGCGCGGAGATGAGAGGCCGTAGATGAGAGGGCGTTGACCCCCCGCATTCCGCCGGACTTGCTCTCTTTACTTAGATGTTACACCGTCCGTAATTAGTATTTGAAAGTCCGGCCGTTTCTGTCCTCGTACGTAAAGTTTTTATTTTAGTTCCTGTTACATTGAATAACGTTTTTCCGTAGGCACTGAATTTGAATGTGATTTTTAACTTATTCAGCAATGAATAGTGTCTTTTTGAAAATATATTCTGTCCTAAAATTTGTTTTAGTCTTTATTTAATTGTTTTATTTTTGAGAATATTAAAATTTAGCCACTTATGGAAAGATTGTCTATTGCAAAATTATTATGCCTTGTCGAACAACGTGCTTTATTATGTACATAGTATAAAACTAAAAGCAAAATAGCGAATAGCACCGATGATGCATTAACGTTATACAACTTATGTAGGTATATTGACAATAAAAAAGTTTTGAACTTCAAATATTGCAAAAGCACGACACACCAATGTTGCATAACTTAAGCTTAAAAGTGCAAATAACTGAAGTACAACAGAAGAAAAACTGGTTACAAATACTGATTATGATTTTTTACTAAAATACTGAATGTACCATAGTGGTGTTAAGCGGACACAACGAGGTAGAAAGAAACAAAATCTCCATTTTGTTTAAAGAAAAAACTATAAGCATAAAATAAAAAAATAAAACAAATGAGTAGTTAGTTACCATAATACTAGAAATCATTTTAATTCATAGGACTTTAAGTTTAAGGTTATAGAATCATTTAAATTTTGCTCACAATCATGGTGTTAAAATGTTAAAGTCTTGCTTTAAATTAAAGTGAAAATAGATATGTGGCTCAATTTTTTTTTATTATGATATTCTTCGTAACTATTTGGTGCAAATTAAATATTTGGAGCAACTCAACAAAAATAAATGTGAATAAATGTATGATTTTATATTAATTTTTTTTACTACAGTCAAGAAATATTATAGTTTTGTCAAAAGTTCTCTTGTAAGTATATGTAACTGTAGCTAGCTAGATAGAAGTGCTTATTTCATTTTGATATCCAGATGGTCGATTCTATTCACACTTGAAATAAGAAAAAAGCTATTGAGAGAAATTGATTCGATCCGAACAAGTGGACGGATCGCATAGACTCAAGATATTTTTAGACAGCTAAACCCAAATGTTCAAACTTATAGCGTAAATCTAAGTTTTTGCACCCAACTATCTTGATAAGATTTTTTCTATCCTTTACCAAAACACTGCTAATAATGTGGATGGCCGTTTTTTCTGTAAATAACTCGCACGTTACGTTACTGATATAATCATTATCCAACTTGATGTAAGCTGACTTTTCCGAAATCTCCATCTGCACGCTCTCTGCAAAATTCCAAATATGTTAATTAATTCGCATTCATTTCTTAAGCAACATGCGACAAAATTTGTTTTATACGTCAATGAGTATGGTTTTATATTTCACTTCAATTGATTTTTCAAAAGCCGTTACCATTTCGGTCGTCACATATAATTATGATTAATATATTGATTTCACGCCACTACTTGCTCTACTTGTGACACTTGTGACATATTTAACACTTGTTTGTGTTAAACTGCAGCTAGTTATTATTTAAATATCAATAAATTATTTCTCTGATGATTCATTTGCCTAGTTAAGATGTCTTAAAAATCTGTTACTTGATTAATGTCCACGTCAGTTCTAGACGCGTCTGAACTCTATAACAGTTACCGATCGCTGTTCGATAGGCAATCTCGAACCCACGATTGGTTTGAAAAAAAAAATCGTTTCTGACCCGGATCGATAGCAGAAATACCACCTCGAGTTTTAGTTTTAAAACTCTGACTTATCACTTTGACAACACATTTTAATTCGTATTTTAAATTAGTACGGAAACGTTCGACTAATTTGCGTCAAAAACTGTAATCCGTGTCGAAAATTGTTTGACTTTATATTTACCGCGCTGTCATAACAGCTATAGGCAAACGGTTTGTGAAATGAAACGAGGACGTTTTTAAGAACCTGTTTTGTCGCAGGCGAATGCCTTCATGTTTCTTCAATGAGTTTTATACTTGAAAACACTTTTTAACTTTTATGACTGTCTGAATATCGCCAAGATCTCTTCCTTCTCTATGGAAACTTACATTAATCTCAATATCTTAAGCCACGTCTCTATTTCCTTCAGTGGCGCCATTGTATAAATGTTTCTACCAAAACGCATTATCCAACCGGTAAACGGAATGGAAAATATTTTTTAATGTAAGTCATTAGCGCGAGACCACAGTCCTCTCTGTAATTTCGAGGTACACTTTTTTTAATCTCCGCGCCGTGCCTTGATGGGATTCTGAGCGACTGTCCATCGTGATCCTTATCTCGAAGTATAATAAGAAGAGACAGACGTTACTTATATTTTATTTAATGTCAAAATTGATCGAATTGGTGCGATAACAACGTCGGGAGAGAGAGATTTGTTTATGTCATTAATTATGTTTATTCTTTACGATTATCTACATTTCAAGTCAAAGATTCCAGTTTTTCTGCTTCTAACCCGAGATTAAACATCTAACGTGTTACTGAGCCGTTTGCTTTTAATATTTGACGTAGCGAGTTTCCAAGGTTGCTTCAGACAACGTGATGTGTGTTTAACCAGAAATGTGAATTTTATTGTCTCGGTCGGTGCGTCTGTACAGACGTTTTTCAAAGTAACTTGGTAATTGCCTTGTTAATTTGAATTCATTGGCGGTCGCTTTGATGCCTCAAGTTGTTTGACCGGTGGATCTGAATCCGTCAACCACATATACACCTCTCAATTCACTTCAGAATTAAGAAATCGGCTTCATTAGATACACTTCTAATTTATTGGAAATACATTTGGGATCTACATTTTTAATCGTTTTAACTTTAATTGGATCGTTTTTTATAATTTTTTTAATTACTAACTTAAATGAATGTTTCGTCTTTACGTAAAATGTTTTAACTTTATTCATTAAAAGTTCAGCCTTATAATATTACTAGAGAACCGCCCGCGCTTCGCTTCGGGACCCGTAGATAACAGCCGTGTAAGTCCCGCTCCCGTAGGAATCTCAGCTAAAAAGTAGTATTTGTGTGCAGTATTTGATAGCGTGATTCAGAACTTGCAAATTAATTTTACTAACGCCATCTATTAACAACTCCGGAACTAAATATCTAGCAACTAACAAAACATCGATCTTCCTATGGGAATGAGATGTTTTTCCGCGGTAAAAAGTAGCCTACGTCACTCTCCACCCTCCTAACTATCCCCACACACATAAACCACACCATATAATAGCCATGTTGCGACGTGAAAGAGTCACAAACAAACAAACAAACACACTTTCACATTTATAATATTAGTAAGGATAAGGATATGATTATTTCAACATTGGTATTTTAAAACGGATTTATTATATATTATTGTTCTTGCTAACGTCTCGTATGAAAATTGTGGAATATAAGAAGCAATTAAATTAGAAAATGCCATAGCCAAGAACCAAACGACATATTTAAGATTACCATATATGACCATATTGACCATGAGGTGCTAGTAATTGAATAGCCAAGCGTCTAACCTCCTGTTCTTGCCCGTATAAGTTTACTTAAAACCGGTCCGTCTGTCCGTCTCAATATTTGCGTGACGGTTAGCGAGCCTTTGTGTTCTTAGTTCATTCATGGTATCACGAGTAGAATTACAGATTTCATAACTTTTAATGCCAATTGTCTTATAAATAACATGATGAGATTTGTAATACCTTATTTCAATAATTTAAATTAAAGAAGCTACATACTAATAGTATTAATAATAAAGTATACATATTTTGTTTTATTCTTTGTTTATAATTTTATTGGTAAAATTTAAAGATAATATTTGTAATTCCTTAAAAAGTTTGTTTAGGTTGCAATATTATCTTTAAATACGACAGAATTCAAAACTTTCAAAATGTAACCAGAATAAATGTAACTATTATAATTCTGAAAACAAAAATGTTATAAAACGAACGAAACGGCTTGAAGCTATGAATCAGAAACGTGACTGCAGCGCGATAACCGTTTTTAATTGCGAACGATACATCTCCATCCGCTATTTATAACTATAATCTCTATTTGAAATACCATTACAGCAGCGTTTATAAGGACGACATTATTCCTGCTTCTTGCTGTAAAATAAGTTTATTGATGATCACTTATAAAATAAGTCTTTTTCTGTTACCTATTAATAGTAGCTTCTGCTTTTCTTATTCAAATAACATTTCAGATCACTTATTCCAAATTTCCACTGTAACATTAGATGCATATCAAAATGTTATCTTCAATCTAAATCATGTATCTAATTTATGATGAAATGTTTAAGATTTTAAAATTTCAATCTTACATCTAATAGCGTCACTATACGAGGGAAATCCCTATCGTAGTCATAACTTGTTATAAGTTAAAGATTAAAGAATCTCTTGTGAGTATCTCCATCTAAGGCACCATTAGAATCACTCAAGCGGTCCAAAAGAATCTGCGACTGGATGCCAGAGGAGCTGGCATTAAGATTATCAAGCAATCTTTGAAACCCAAAACCAACGTCAGATGAACCCAGAAAGGTCATTACACCTTTTTGTTTATCTTTCATAGAGAAAAATTATTTACGTGATGCATTCTTAGCATGACAGGGGAGGCATCTCGAGCTATTATCATTATTATGTATGAGTTTGTTCGGCTTCGGTGCTGATGTTTTCACATGAAATTATTTTAGAATTAGGCGCGCGGCGCGCGATATTAAATCAGTATCATCTTGAAGGTTTATGACATACAACTATTTCTAACGATTTCTCTATATTAACCGGTGCTTAACTGAAATGTTCGGCTCAGGTTTACCTATTAATATTTGTAGTTGTAAAGAACTTGGAATAATTTTTCGCCAACACTACTACGACCATAGTTGACCAAATTCATAATGTTGACGAGAACTACATATTTCTTACATGTAGCATAGGACGTATTTGAAGAATAACATACTTATCATGAATCAGAACATAATCTTATTATGAATCTATACTATAGGTAGGTAGTGAAGGGAAGATAATTATCGTGTACTAGTTCTACTACAACACAAGTACCTCCCCATGAAGAGGGCTGTTTCTTGCTCTTTCACGCATAAGTTACAAAGTGGGTTTGAACGAAATTAGTTTGTTTGAAATTAAAATTTACAACGTAATCATAATCTGGTGTAGCTGAACCTTAATATTTAATAAGTTCATGGATCTTTTATTCGATAAAGTATTCGATAAAGTACTGCTATCTTTGAAGACAATAAGGTATAAAAAGTGTACCATTAAGATCTTCACAATTTAATTCTTGTCAATGAAATGTTCTGTCACAATCCTTAAATGCATTATGTCCTAGCCCACAGTCATAGACCAGTTATCTTTTAACAATAGGACGAGCTCAAATTAAATTCAAAATTAGAATTACTGTGATGTATTTTTCATCAAACTTATATTGTAACTCATTGGCATAGGCAACCCAATACTGAGGCGCGCTGTTAATAATATTAATCGAAGCGATTGGCCACAAAATGCTTTTAACGTAATTCGATTCGGCCGAACCGAAACCCGTGGAACGAAACCAGTTAAATTTGAGCTTCTCCGTTCATTGTTTTATTACGAAATATTCGAAGCGGGGAGCGTTTGCAGGGGTCTTAGAAGGGTGGTACGCACACTTGCGCGTGCGTCGTCGCTGGTCTCGCCTTGAGACTAAAGTCTCGAATTACCCGGATCACGTTCAAGGTGCGCCTGCACAGAATAGTGGTCACTGGAGGTAAATTATGACGTCGTGCCACAACGTTGCGTGGAGTTATGCCCACTTTGACAATACACCTGACCTTTTGGTGTACTGAACTACAAATAATTGCTACTCCCAAAACTAAACCATTCATAAACTTCGAATGCAAAATGACTAATAAAGACTCCACTGTCATCCTTGGCGAATTTAACAAGAAAACAAATTATACAATTTCATAAAGTTACCAATAGGACTAAATTCAATTAAATTATTTTGTATCTACGATCCGTAATACAACCGTCGGCTTACTACATTCGATTTATATTTACTCCGCCTCTACTCAGTTTTTAATTAAAGCGTGGTATTTTATGGTATGAAAACGTTTTCGTGCACTCATTATTACTGATAGAGAAATAATACATGTGAATAAATCAAATTAAAATTTACTTTTGTTTGTTACAGGTACATTCATTCTAAGGAAAAGCCGTTTAAATGCACGGAATGTGGGAAAGGATTTTGCCAATCGAGGACTTTGGCGGTCCACAAGATTCTTCATATGGAAGAGTCTCCTCATAAATGCCCAGTTTGCAGCCGGAGTTTTAATCAGAGATCGAATCTCAAAACACATCTTCTAACGCATACTGATCACAAACCATATGAATGCAATTCATGTGGTAAGGTATTCCGCAGAAATTGTGATTTGCGACGACATGCCTTGACTCACGCTGTTGGTGATGTCCCACCCGGCGATGTATTAGATGTAGGCGAGGAAGATATTGGAAGACCAGGATCACCGATTGAACCAGGATACGATGATGAAGATCCAGATTTATCGTCACCTGAGCATTCCCCAGTTAGACGAGCCCGTTCATCGTCGATTGAAAGTATTGGAAGAGAGCAGAGTGAAGAGAGGCCCAGAAGAGCATCGCCTTCTACAATAGAGCGCACTCATTGCCATCATAACGAACCACGAGATAGAGCAAGTCCTTACACTATGCGCCCACAACATCCAGAGAAGTATAAAATTGGGACTTCTGATTTGTACGAAAAACGTAGATATACATCTGATGAAATTATTGAAAAAGAAATGCGTTACAACGATATCCCGGAACCACAAGTGCGGCAGCCCCAATTACAAATTCGGAGAGACTTGCATCAAGTGCCTCCACCGGATCCCTCCAAAATTGGTCAAATGGCGAGCCCGCCTATAGATCCAGGGCCTTCAGGAATGTATTTAAGTCCATTTAGAAAAAGAAGTCATCCACCAGATATAGGTGAAAATGTTAGAGCATGTTCCACAATTTATCGTAGTCGATCACCAGAACCCACAAACTTGTCGATGCCTCGACCGCCTTTGGGGGGCGGTGACATTGTTGTTGGGATACCCCCAACTATGATGGGTATGCCATCGTACCATAAGTTCGGACTTCCATTGCCACCGCCCCATCCCCAGATCGCGTATGGTCCAGTACCTCATACAGTACTGGGACCACAACAAACAGTTGCTCAAGATTTGATCGTTAAACATGTTCCGCCAAAAGATACGGCACCGAGTACTTCTACTGTCGTTACTAATTGTAAAGACATTCCTCACACAAATGTCAAAGATTCAGAAGAATCCAGCTCTAGTTCAAGTATAGCAAATGGTATAAAAAATATAGTTGGTATACAACCAAGTACAAATCCTAAGCCTGGAGCTAAACAATCCTCAGGACCGAAGAAAGGTTTCAGTATAGAAGATATTATGAGACGTTGATGAAATCGAACGTACTATCAATGTATTGTTAGACAGATTTGTAAATATATTTAGCGTTAAGAATAATAGGCTCCTAGAAAATAGGATAGTTGAAGAGTATTATTAGGTAATGATATTTCTTAAAGCCCTGTAAAATTATTGTTAGAAGTATGGTTGTACGTATTTGAGTTGCTGATTTGGTTTTCTTAAAGATCTCATAAAGTTTGTTTGTGCAGTGTTTTGTTTACCTCGAAATTTTAAAATTTAGCGTATCGAAAATTTAAGATATTTTTATTTCATGGTGATGTTATGTTCAATTTCAAATGATAATAATAATAATAAACAGTTACAGTTGTAAAGATTCTACTTAATATAGATTTAAGTTTCGTTAAAATTAAGGAATTGAGCAGTTTGAACGATGTGTGTTATTTATTATTTAGATATTTGATATTTAAGTTGGCAATGTTAGATTAGTTTTAGTGTAAATTTTTGTTACTATACAATATTTTGAATTTCATAATAATTATGTATTGTGTAATTAACTTGGGGCGTGTTACTGCAGCAATAAATTAATAATTTTTAAGGAAACAGAATATGTATTTGAAATTTAATATAGCTATGGATGGATATTTATACATGGATACTTACAGGAAATACAGGTTACCCCTTATCAATTTAAAAATCGGCATGTTTTCTTAGCAACTAATGAATAATTGAATTCATATTTATTTATTAAACCGATAGTTTTTCCACTTATTCAAACTGAAAACTAAACTTGTTTTATTTTCCGATTTTATTTTAATAAGGATATAAATCTGCAGTTATGAATTTTATAAAATTAATTATGTATTTAAATGAATTACAAACGATAGGTAATGGAATCCAACTTTTTTATTTATGAAAATTAATGAATATTGTTAATTATTTAATACTAAAGGTATTTAGATAATTCATTTTTATGGAGAAAATTCAAAATATAATTAATGTTGGCTATGTGTAAATACAAGTTTCCTGTTCATTTTTGTAAAAATCCTTGTGTATGGTGATACAAAGTGCGAGTAGGTACACTAAGGCACTTCTCACACAACGCTATTTGCAAGCGACTCAGATCTTGTCAATGTATGAAAGCGACGCGTCTACGATGCGTCTCCTGTCAGTAGGAAGTGTCAGATACCTACAGCGAATTTTGGATTGCGTTGCAGTCGCGTAGTTCATAAATAGCGTTGTGTAAGAAGTGCCTAATAATTACAGTGCCACAAACTTATCTGGCCCGGTGGCCAAAATTGGAACTAATATAACATTACTATTAACTTATTAAACAGCGATATATGTAGCTGTTGTCAGACAAAGATCAAGACAGTAGCGCCCCTCCTACCGGGTCAGATAAGTTTGTAGCACTGTACAGTGGACTGCGACAAAATGTGACACTGACTGAAGTGATTGCTGACGACATTGATATTGTAAATGTTTTAATGTATAAATGTTTGTTTGTATTAGCGTGATTGCGTAAAAAAATAAAGTTAAAACAATTACTATGATTTATGTATCCCAAGTATACATTTAAGTTATTGAAGAAGGTACCTATGTTCTTTGACATAGTCAATTTTAAAACATCTGCTTTGTTAGAAAAAAATCAAAAATTATTTTAGTGTATTTTTAAACGAAAAGTGCAAGCATTGTTTGCTGTGTAATGTTTGCATTTGTTGCTCAGAAAATGTTTCTACTATTATGATATCATTAGTGTAACATAAATTCTTTTTTATTTCAATAAATTATAATGAGAAATCAAATGTTTTTCTTTTTTTGGAACTGAAATATTTTTTTATTATTAGGCACTTCAAAAAAAGGAGATTCTCAATTCGACTGCATTTTATTATTAAGCTCACAACTTTTTACGGCGTTGACCGATTTTATTAATAATGTTTTCATTGCACAATATTCGTACAGACGTGTACGTATTGATTTACGCCATTATGTCTATTAAGAGACGAAAGAGAGCTCTCAAGTCTATGAGTCTTGTTTATCATTACATGAACATAATATAAATTAAAAAAAACACAATACTTGAAAAAAACTAAGATTCGAAAATCATGGATGGCCCTAACCCTCTCCGTCTAAAAGACAGACATTCAAGTATTAGCTAATTATGTGCTTTTTGATTATAAATATTTTTGGCCTTGTATTTTTATGTTCTACAAGTTTTAGGAAAAAATAAAGGAAAATACCGAACTGGTTATCTTTAAACATGGTATAATCATTTCCAATTATCGATCAACTTAAAAAACGCAGTTAAAATATTTTAAGCAAATGTGGTTTAATATGTTAACATTATTCGCAAAAAAAAGCAAAGCGTTGCTACGTTGATAAAATAAAGTGACACAGGCCTCAATGAGGGTAACCGCGTGTGAATTTTCCGCTAGAGGCGCTAGTGAAAAGGGAGGTCTGTCTGTCACTTTTCGCTTGTCTGAATTTCATTTGTCACTGTTTATGTATGGGCGGGCTTTGACAGCAAGACCTCACCTCGACGGTGGCGCCAACTGGTGAGCACAAAAACGGCGACCCTCATTGCAGTACACAAGTGATTTAACGATTACACTTAAAATTCTCACCGAAGTTCACTTGGGGTGAAATTCAGGACAAATTCTAATAATATGAAACAAGTTATTTCAAGTGATCATTCAAGCCTAATGAGGGTGCCAATTCCAGCGAACTTCAGAAGGAAAGCTTTCTAAAACATTTTCTAGAAATTCGTCTTCGTTGGCTGATTGGATCAAATGTAGTTCTACAAATTATTCTTAATATATTACGTTTAAGAAAATTTTGAAACACCAAGAAACAAAAATAAATAAAATGGCAGCACATCCACAGCACATCGGTAACCTGGTAGGAATAAAACTCAAGACTAGCTTTATAACTATTATACCTATAGACTAGCTTTAGCGTTTCTAAACTTACCTACCTACTTAAACATACCTACCTAAACCTAAAAATAATTTAATTTTCTCACATTATAACAGTAAGTATATATTATTAAATTATTAATTTATATAGCCACTAATGAGCTGGGAAAAATACACGTCCAAGATTTAAATATTTGACTCTTGCATCACTACTTACACACTATTTGTACACTAAATACACTAAATAAATGATAATATTAAAGTCAGAAGACAACTTACAGCTAAAAGTAGTTCTTCCCGCATCCAGTTCAATCCGACGCGGTTCGAATGGCACATCTTGTATCTAGCTATCTAGTGTTGTGTTACAGTACATTCCGAGGATATCGACTTACAAATACACTTGACTACTCGAATCTCCATCGCAGTTGTAAAGCACTGCAATTATAATAAAATTATCTTCAAAATATTACTTAGCACTGTTTAATGTGGAGTTTAAGTTATATCCTTGTTAGGTTTTCTTTATTTTATAGCAATAGTATCTACTTAGATTGTCATACCACTGAAGATGACATCGCTGTTTCGAGGGTCCTGAGTTCAATTCCCAGCGAGGAGGAAATTTAAATGGTAAGTTTAAATTTCCGTTCTTAGTCTGGATGTGTGATCTTGTATTGTGTGTTGTCTATGGCACCCACAACACAATGAAGCCTAATGTGGGGCTATAAGTATGGTAGCGTTATAATACTGAGGAATTTCATACACCGAAGACACCTGAAACTTAAAGTACCTATATCATTAATAATGATAGTTAATAATAATAATGTTCTTTAGGGTTCAGGTATCCACATAGCACTGTAATGAATCATTACAATGCTATGTGGATAAATAATTGGGAAGTGAGATGACCACGTAAACGTCACTTCTGTTGGGGTTCAGAAATGATGGTGTCCCGATGCACAATATTTTCCAATATTAGAGGCATAATATCTTCTCTTTTTAGTCTTTGTCAACTCGAAAATGGTATTTCAGTGATGTCGTTCTCACAGTTTCTCAATTTTTAATAATTCTGCATTAAGACGTATCTGCAACAAAGAAATTGCCCAGTAATCAGTATAGAAATACAGAACACATTATAAAAGGATGCTGACGATGCTGTATCTTATTAAAGCCGTATGTTTTCCGTAAATGCGTTTACTTACCGGGTAGATAATATTTGCTTTGAACGGCTTTAAAATGGCGGCGCTTTTGCTCTTCTCCGTATTATGTGTAACTGTGCTCAAAAAACCTACTATGTAGATATTGACTAGTATAAGTAAATAAAAACAAACATATTATGTGATACATAATTATGAAGCTACGAGTATATCAGAAATCTCTAAACCCTGGTTTTGTTGTCATTGTTTTTTTAATTACCTACCTCCCAGTATGGAAGCTTGAAAGATGTATTCCCGTCCAAGTGCATTTTTGCAAAGATAAAAGTGTTCGTTTTACGAGTGCCATTTTACGATGGCTCGCGCGAAGCTCGTCTTTGCTACTTGCCAGTTTATGCAAATCTCTGCCGCCGGATGCAAAAAATGAATTTTTACGATCGAATGTCGTTCCTTGCTTATAATCCGTCCGATTCGAGGTGAAAGTACCGTATAGGTGGCAATCAATTACGCCCGAGATGTGTACCGATTGTGAATAATTGTTAGAGCATCCGATTTCGTTAGATTGGCGTGACGATTTAATTTTGATTTCTTTTTTATCGCCTTTACGGATTATATCGACTACCAGATTTTGGTAGAACGTCACTACCACGTCACTATTTGGATCGAAGACGAGATTGTCCGTCATTGAACCTGTTGTACGATTGTCTATAAATCTGACTTTTGATTTTCTTCAACATATCCTGTGACTGTGCCCCTACTCTATTTAACGGTAAGCTTTTTTACTAGAATTTGTAAGTGTTATTTGTATTTCCTATGCCACCCGCAATACAAAAAATCTTAGTGTGGGGTACCTATAATGAATATGTTATCGTATTTTTTATTATTGATTTCTCCTTTTAGCGATATAGCTTGATAATGATATATTATTATCTATTACATGAATAGAAATGTAGCCACTGCGTGGAGTAACTGCTACATCCAGTTAAAGTTGGCGAACCAGTTAAAATCGGGTTCACCGCTTCCTTCGTCAGCCATGCGAAGGCTGCCACTGTGGAGCAAGCCGACTGCTCGATGGCAGCTACAATGTAAACTCAACTTTTAAAAATGGAACTAAAGAATCAGATGCTTTGAACTTTAAAATAGATATGATGCAACATTCCACATAAATAATTAACTTCTTACGACAAAAATTGACTTCAAAATTTACAAGTAGAAATCACTTAAAAACTGCTCTCCACATATCGCTATTTAATGGGATCACACGACATGCATCAGCTTTCGATTAAAATAAAAATCAGAAAATCAAAACACCCCTTTAAAATTAATGATGTAACGACCATAAATTAAATACGCATTATGATGAATAGCTCCAAAACTCTCGGCAGTTGTCGCTCAAATTTATATGGGAATAGACGACAGGCACTTTCTTTCCAATCAAATCTTTCTTTTGAATCAAAAAATCGCAATCGGGTTACCCAGTACAAATTTATGAGGTACACAATTTACACATAAAAATACAGTCGAATTGAGAACCTCCACCTTTTTTTGAAATTGGTTAAAACTAGTCTAATCTTCTTATTTTGAATCTGACCTTCAGTAGGAATGTACGAGGACACCGATATCAATTAATAAAATAATTTTAATGAACGGAACAAGATAGAGGTACAGTTGCGGAGAGAAAGCGTTTGACTCATTACTTACATAAACCACACAGGAGTAGCCGTTCAGTCAACGTTACATATTCTAGTTTAGTTCCGTTTGGAATAATACTCTCAGGCAAACGTATAAAAATTTACCTTACTGAACTATCTACGTTGTACCTAGGCTTCTCGAGTACCTACTACATGTATTGTTTTGAAAAAGGTACAGTGGCGTTCATAAATGTTTGACTATTTAATCTATTTTGAACAGCAGCTTTAACTCAAAGAGGAAATATACGAATTCGGAAGTGGTGTTAGACATCAAAGTTTCATACGTTTAAATTACTAAATGATACCTACCTAAACAGGTCACTAATTGTAACAAACAATCAGACTATTTAGAGTGTGTCAGACAAAGCCTTGAAATCCGTGCAAGAATGGAAACATTGCCAAAAGCAATTGATGCATTGCGATAGCATTCATTATGACATAATGAGGAATAGTTAAAAACAGAGGAGTAGGTACGTACGCTTCACTTCTTTTTAGGCCGATGCCTTTAGTATTGCTGACGTTTATAGACTCGTATGACTCTGTTCCTTTAGGTATCGGGAAATCAGATACTCCAATTACACACCTATAAAGCATGTACTATTTTGAGTGTTTCAAACGCAAACTAAATAAATAAATAGTAAATACACTATACTATGCTACTGAGTATTTAGGTATATCAAAATCAGTTTAGGTAATAGCAAACACAAGTATTTAACATAAAATAAGTACTTCAAAGATATCATCGCTCGAGTACCAGGGTAACATGATATTGAAAAGTGTACCTACTGCAACGGAGGAAATGCGAAAGTGACTCGAGTTACCGTCAGATAATGTCCGCAGCCTGCATGACCACTAGAACCTAAGTGTTCTACTTAGACACAGTCAGCAATGATTACTTACTAACTAGTAAAGTATTAAGCGACTTCAACTAAATATAGAACAAGTAGCAATGGCTCTTGTTTAACGTAATTCCGGTAGTTATGACTTTATGTGCAGTGAAAAAGAACTGAATAAAAACCACCTTGGTATTTTAAGGAATTAAGGTAGCAAAAGAGCATGCAGCAACCCTTCCGCTGCCGTCCATGACAACAGTGACCGACACAAAACTTACTTATACAGTAATGACCATATTAATTGGTTTGCCAGTAAGTAAGGGACTGTCCGAAAAATAAACCGAAGGTCAAAAAACCTGTAGAATTCACTTTCAGCAACAAAATATCTTAACTTTGACATGTATGTATGTATATTAGAAACTAGCAAATTTGTAAAGCAACACAACCATCTTTTCACAACCACAGTTCCACAAAACGTTAGCAGATATAGCAGACGCCGCCACGTGAACAAACTTGTTTTGCCTAAATCCAACATGGCACTATATGACTCGGAAGCACTCTCAATGAGTATAAAAATATTTAATAAACTTCCGGAAGAAATTAAATCAGAAAAATCATTACCGGCTTTCGTAAATAAAATTGCGACCCGAATGGCGCAATGGTTAACGCGCCGATCGCTGTTCCGAGGGTCCTGGGTTCGATTCCCAGCGAGGCGGCAATTTGAATGATGAGTTTAAATTTCCGTTCTCGGTCTGGGTGTGTGTCCTTGTCTTGTGTGTTGTCCAAGGTACCCACGACACAGGGAAACCTAGTGTGGGGCTTTGAGTGTGAAGCGTTATTATTATTATTAATTAATTAAAAACACATCTTATAAAAAAGTGCTACTACTCCTTGCAGGAATATTGGAACTAGGCTATGAACAGATCCCTATAGTTAAAATTTTTATTTTTATTTATTCTCAATTGTATGTACATTATGATTTGAAAGAATTTTTAATTTTTAAATTAATAAATTTTGATTATAATTTTTGACTTCATGTAGCTTTAATAATAATTGTGTATGTATTTGACTTATTATGTTAATTAATTTGATGTAAACTAATTCTAATTCTAATCATAAAATTCTATTAAGCTTTATCTAATTTTATTTGAATTTTGATGTTAATTTTAATTTAGTAATATTATTTCTGTTAAACTGTTTTCTCAAGAATAATTAATTGAAATTAAGACTTTTATTTGTATTATGTTGATCTCATTTTATTACATTGATTTCAAATTTCATTTTAATTTTAATTTTATTTAATTTTAATTTTATTTAACTTTAATTGTATTTAATTTTATTTTTATCTTAATTTTATTTTGTGTAAACTTTTGTTTGAATTTTAAATTTAAAGTCTATTTTCATGTTGATTGTACGATTCTAATATTTAATTCAATGACAATATTTATTATGCTGTTTATCCTTACATTGAAACGCCCTTTCAGGGTTCATGCTGTTTCTGTACTCTATACTTGTAACACCTCATGTAACGTATGATGCAATAAAGAATATGAATATGAATATGAAAAATCACAAAAACGGTGGCACATATACTAAAACAAGTTTTGGATATTTCTCCTCACATTTTCCCTCTCCAACTTCCTTCCTTCCCTTCCCTTTTTTGGCCTACAAATTATAGGATACGGTGTAGATTAATGAATTAATATTTTACAGATTAATTTGACAATAAAATTCGTCGTAAGTAGAACTGAATCTAGCAGAAACCAACCCAAACGGATATGACTTGACTATTATTTAGAGTTCGAATAATTATAACATGACTTTTAATAATATATACCGATAGTCTTTAATGCCAAGCCGATCGAACTGATATGAATGATGATTATAAATTGTAATTAAGTATTGCTATTGTTATAGGCGCGAAAACAAACAAGTATTGCGAATGTATTGTTCTGTAAGAGGCAGGATCTGTCTGAGCCGACTAGAGTGTAACAAACTCCAGTCTGAATATTGCCATGGAGGGAATAATAATAGATACCAAACTCAATTTTAAGTGAAAAAGGCATGATATACATTATTATTTAATGTAACCGATGTGATTATACACGCCAATACTGTGGCAAAAAGTTTTGATAATGTTTTGATGTTGATGAAATAACGTTATAAGATTTTAAAACAATCTGAAAACATAATGAGGATAAATAAAAAGGGAATGACTATAGTTTTTTAGAAAAGTTCCGACACGGGAGGCTAAAGAAATTAATCGCTAAAAAGGCCTCTTATCTTGAGTAGGCCTAGAGCGAACTCTACCGCAAGTCTACAGTAGGTACAGAGATGCAGAAGTTTACTAGCCTTTTTTTTTTTTTTTTTTTTTTTTTTTTTTTTTTTTTTGACGAGGGGGAAACCTTCAAAAGGTACCCGGTGCCGTGGGAGCGACACAGGGTAATGTGGGATTTTTACCCACTAAAACCCCCCCGGTGGCCTACCTCAGCACTTGTGGAGAACCCCGGGATCTCCGTAAGGAACACAACCGGAGTCCTCCAAGCGCGGCGCCCTTTTGTTCGGGCTCTTCCCGCGAGGGACTAAATGCCCCGTCGCTTGCCAGCGCCTTACAACGGTATGCGGCCACACATACCGTCGTCCTTCCCGGGGTTGCTGATGGACGGTTCGAGCTCCCACTCTAGCCGCCCGCAACCCCGAAAGCCCCCTTTTAGTCGCCTCTTACGACAGGCAGGGGATACCGAAGCTCGTATTCTGGTCCCGAGCTACAGGGACAAAAGAAGTTTACTAGCCTACTGCGTGGTTCTGGCTCCTATAGTTTTAAATGCCCTGCGGAGTACGGAAAATTTCAAGAAGTGTTTGCAACCCAACCACCGAAAGCGCTGTTGCCTAACATCGTTCAATTTGCAATATTTAGATCGACACAAGCCTTCTACCGAAGCAAGCCCGCGGCTATGATCGCTTCAACTTTCGGTAAATAACAATACTTTATATGTTCAATACAATCCTTATTACACGCAAATTAATCATTACAAAGTCGCGAAGTAACTGTGGAATATTTGAACCAATTTCTGTAAAAGTTAACACGATAGTTTAAAATGATACAGTGTACTCGTTGATGGTTCCCATTTAAGCAGTTTTCGTTTACCTAATAGCAAGTTTGTTTCAATTACCTAAGGAAAATGCTGTAATGTGCTCAAAGTAAAATAAGAAAAAGTATGCGGTATTTGTGTTCTCAATATGCACATGTACGACTATCGTTTATAGACATCGTTCGATATCGTTTTAGACAGGTCACTCTAACATACATATACGTAGCACTCACACAGTTGTATCTTCTCCCAATGATTTAGTTAGAACATTCTTTGTCTCGGACTAATTTTGACGGGCATGGTGGAAAAAGAGATTTTCCTGGAAGGAAAAACATACGGATCACCAGAATTTGGACAGGTATTACTTCTTGACTAAACTTATTTCGTCAGGTCATGGACAAAGATAACTGACAGCCTACCTTCAGACATAAAGAAGCGCAGGAAGAAAACAAACTACTTATTTAGTTCTTTTTGTACAGTTAACCCACAAAGACAACAGTAGAAATACAGCAAAAGTTAAGCAATCAATTTCTTTTAAACAATCAAAATAATTTCGAGGTAGGATACCCGGATCTCGCTGTAGGTACCGAATAATCGTAAATCTACCACGTGCTACGAATCCAAATCATAATGAGCTTTAAACTTAAAGAAACGTAACGAAATACGTTGAGTGGGAAACCCGTATAGGTAATCTAAACCACTGTGCAGTACGTGATGAGAAAGCGTAGTGGTATCGCATCTGATGCGGTCTACATACTGATGGATCCGACGAATAGCTGAAGGCAATCCTTCGTTGCCAAAACTACAGAATTTGAAAGATTTATTAATCATTGTGTTATTTTTGTCTCTGATTTGCTTTTTTAACTTTTTTTGTTTTTGGCTGGCTGGCTTCAATCAATTTATGGCCCACCACCGGGCATGGTCTGCTGCAAAACGGATTGGTGGAGCCTGGTTTTTTAGTCCTACGGTAGAACTGTTCAGTAGAACAGATGGGAATAAACCGTTTTTAAATCCGTGTAAAAGAGGTGTTTTAGATATACCTACTAAAGGATTGGTGACAATAAAGTCGTTGTTTTTATAGAGTCTACACGTACATTTTATAGATTAGATATAAAAAATCTTAAGGAAAGACACTGATTTTTTGTACAAATTAACATTAATTAATGTACCTGTACTTTTAATTGTACTTGTAATCAACATTAATTAATATAATAAATAAGTTTTAGTGTTAAACATTAAAATGGAGTAGAGTAAATTCGAATACCATCCATTCCCAAAATTACAGTTTTTTTACAGAGTCAGTAAACCACCAGGGCTGTCATAAAGTTTAGCCTTAGTTGTACGCTCCTCCTAGCTGTATGTATCGCACACGCGTCTTAAGTGCCGACATGTGTGTACTGAATACATTCAAAGCAATGAGCAACACATTCGAAGAAAACATACGATACTTCAATGACTACTTTCTGGTAGACAATGTGTCACCTTTGATTTTGGTGACATGTACTTTTGTCTTAAATCAGTCGTTGGTGTCATCACGGGTATTTTCCGTTGCCTACTTTTATGCCAACAATTAGTTGGCTTTTGTGATGAACTGTATGGTCATGGTCACGAAGCAAGCATGATTATACATTAGAATTAAATCTGTAGGCTCCGAAATGACCCCGCAAGCATTTTTTTAATGGAATTGAGGTAGCAAACGAGCATGCAGTGATGCAGCACCACCTTTCCAATGCCTTCACAACTGTGACCGACCTAGAACAAGACAATTTTCATTGCGTCTTTTGAAAAAAATTGTTACAGCATTCCTGCCAGCGAAGAGAAGGTTCGAAAGAGCTTTGAAAGCTTGTTGTAGCCTTTCAAAATCCACCTCGAAAATCTAGTTGGACCACCCTTGGACTAGGAGATTTGCACCCCTCTTGGATCAAAAATAAGTAGGTAGGATCAGAAACGACCATATGTATGAGTATTAGGGTTTAAATTATTTAAAATAATCTCTAAGCACAATATCAACGGCAATACATAGAAACCAATGTTCTCCGTGATTATAAAGCTCATAAAACTTTCAATTTCAGAACTTTATTCAGCCTTGACATACAATTGGACGTACAATAACGTGATAAGCCTGCTTTCGAATAATTTAACGTTTAAACATTAAGTTTTGTACTAGATGCTGTTGTAGCATAGTTGATAACAAACTCTTAGAGCTCTAGCTCTACATCACTTGAGAATTGCAAAATCAATTTCAAGCTTAAATTATTTAAAATAATCTCTAAGCACAATATCAACGGCAATACATAGAAACCAATGTTCTCCGTGATTATAAAGCTCATAAAACTTTCAATTTCAGAACTTTATTCAGCCTTGACATACAATTGGACGTACAATAACGTGATAAGCCTGCTTTCGAATAATTTAACGTTTAAACATTAAGTTTTGTACTAGATGCTGTTGTAGCATAGTTGATAACAAACTCTTAGAGCTCTAGCTCTACATCACTTGAGAATTGCAAAATCAATTTCAAGCTATTAAAATTCCATAGTCCATAAATGTATCTTATTAACTTGTGACTAATTGTAAAATGGGTGTCAAGACTGCATAGATTTTTTTCTAAGTAAACACCCTTTACTATCAAACCTTGCCTATACAATTCCAGTGTTCTGAGGTACCTTAATCAATACTATTTGTATAAAAAAGTAACTTTTTACAAAAAATAAAAACAGATTTTAACATCAATCAGCAAAAATAACTTGTCAATTTCAGCTTTGGAATAAAAAAAATCATAAGGAATTACTAGTTAATACAGTTAAAAAACTCTTCCTTTATTTGAACTCTGTTAAAAAGCATGTGTAATGCGGTGAAATAACTCATCCCCTCATACGCTGGCTGCTTGTGTCTATCGTTAGTCATCCACCAGGTGAAGCCATAACAGGTGCGGTCAGTAAATGCATGGATGACCGCTAGAGGAAAAAAATATTGAGGGCTTCCATGTCTTGGAGGACACCTTTGAACTTTGGTTCCAGTGTATACTTTTTATTGTTAGGTAACAATCGTTAGTAGCGGTGATAGCCTAGTGGTCAAGAATTCGGCCTCCTATTCGGAGGGTCCGGGTTCGTATCCCAGGACACGCACCTCTGACTTTTCGGAGTTATGTGCGTTTTAAGTACATACATATTTAAATGTCACTTGCTACAAACGGTGAAGGAAAACATCGTGAGGAAAGCTGTATGCCGGACAGTTCACAAAAGCTCAAAGGTGTGTGAAGTCCACCAATCCGCACTTGGCCAGCGTGGTGGACTATGGCCTTAACCTTCTCATACTGAGAAGAGACCCGTGCTCAATAATGGGCCATGATGGGTTGTGATGAACAATCGTTATGCCATGTTGGAGACCTTCAGGAGGCATAAAAATTATCGACTGCATTGGATCCACAGATGCACTGTAGCAGCGTAGCGGAATATGCTCTAGAACCCTCATGAGAAACTCGTTCTCAGTAGTGGATTATTACTGAGTTTGAGCCAAATTTATCCGTTTACAAGTGGACGCCCTCGCTTTGCTTCGGGAGATTGGCTTCTTTATGTTCCATATATTAAATGTTATCATCCCATTTTTGCAATATTTTTCATTAAATGCTCCGCTTCTATTGGTCGTAGCGTGATGTTGTATTGTATAGCCTAAAGACTTCCTCAATAAATCACCAAAATAATTCTTCAATTCGGGCCAGTTGTTCCCAAGTTTAGACCGGTCAAACAAACAAACAACCTCTTTAGGTTTATACTATTAGTAGGTAGGTAGGTAGTTACTGGCTGGACTGTACTTAGAGTCAGGTGGACTACAGGCCAGTTACCATATCGTTGAAATATACTCGTAGTGTACGCCCAACGCGCCAGTTTAGAATATCGACATATACAGAACCCGTTGCAACTGTGCCGACTGCAGAATTGTACCGCCAACACTCCGAACTTGAGCAAACTATGTAATAACCGCTTATTGATTTATTTATTAGCCGATAAGCAGACAAACGCTAAAGACATGGCCGATGCATTGTCAGTCAAGAAGCAGTAAAAGGCAAAAAACTTGATCCAAAGCAATAGGGTGGTAAGCTAGGCGTGAGGCTTACCAGCAAGCAGTGGCTCTAGCATGGGATTGAGGTTAGTATTCTAGGTTGCCCCAATAAGATCTATAATAAAGAAGTAAGTAGGTACCTAATTATTTATTTATATCCTTACAATTTATATTTCAGGTTCCATCTACAGTTTATGTGGTCAGAGCATTACGTAGGTACGCATTATCTGACCGGTACTGGCCAATGCATCGAGCGAATCTTAGGGTTGCCAGCCTAATGTTTGACAATATTTAATCATTCTTCTGAGCAAATCTTAACAAAATTAATTATAAGTTAAGGCTCGACTACAAGTTCGCTTGATAGTGAGTGGCGATTCTTGGGTGGTACCTAAACCGCACTTGATAGAAATCTATTCATTCTTTAACCGACTTCTCGGTGAATAGACACGCCTGTGTTTAGCGGCGTTGAATCTCGAAAAGTTGGCGTCGCGTCGCTCCATTCAGAGATTGCCTGAAGAGTGAAATTCACACGCTCCACTATAGCTTTTCAGACTGTATTTGGTCACCACTAGCCTGAGAGCTTAATTGTGTGAAGGTAAAAATGTTTAGATAAATAAAAATTACGATAGTAAAAGTACTAATAACTCATTTTATTATTACAGTTTTTAATATTTTATCAACGTAAAGCACCTAGAGAGGTGCATAATGAAAATTATTTAGGTATGTAAAGAAATATAGATTAAAATGGCTTAATGCGTAAGGGCTAAAATTAATTAATTCTAGTGATTTTATTAGAATAAAGTATGAAGTAGATAAAACCTAAAGATAAAATCTTTAATATTTCATAATAAATTGTCAGATAACAGACTTGATTACATAGATTAGATTCAGCCACAAATATAATTGCATGTTTTAAAGGCATAATAAATTCACACAACACCTCATACATTGACCTGACCCGTGGTAAGTAGCTAAGCACTTGTGTTACGGATGTCAGGCAACAGAGGAAACACAAATATAATACTTAAATACATGTATTACACCCAGACACAGAACAAACACAAATTTTCATCACATAAATGTTTGTCCTGAGCGGGAATCGAACCCACGACTCTTGGCGTGCATGGTAGGGTCACTACCAATTGCGCCATCGAGCCCGTCAAAAATAATATTTATTATAATTTGTTTTGAATTTTCTCAACATTTTTAATAACAATACTCATACGGGATTGTAATTAATTCTATTGTAAGTAGATATACTTAAAACTTAAAATCCTTTATACTGGTATTTTTTTTTAAATACTTATTTATAAAAATATCAACAAAATTATTCTGGCAGCATTAGGTTTGGCGGTAAGAACCCAGATTTCACCTGGGGAAGTACCATGGTCTACCACGATACTTACTTCCATTAATACCGCCATATTAATTGTTTTTACAGCAATTGTGTTCCAGATAAAAAGGTGTGGAGCCGGTTACCTTTTATTAGAGACGACAATTTCAGTCCACAGGGGTAGCAAGGCGCAAGTATGCAAAACTGTAACCAAATTTCAACGAGACTCATACGAACAATTACTAACTGGATTACTGGAATATTATAAATCAATTTTATTGTATCAAAGTACCTACTCTATCTACTATGACTAACAGTCCTTATCCTCACACTTACCTACCTATTAACAAACTAATACCTATTCCAACAAATTTTGTTACCTGGACTAATCATCCTTAATTAATCCTTAATTGAGTCATGTTCTAGGTCGGTCGCAGTTATGAGTAAATTGGCCAAAAAAAAAAGATTTCCTTTAGGTATCGACACATAGGTACTTTTATTCGTTACAATATTTTGCCAGCCCTATGTATGCGATCGGCACCCAATACATTCTACCGCCTAATTAAAACGGTCCAAGAGACCCTTTTTATCGGCGCCGAAGACTTTACGGCCGAGTGACACGCGAACTCTCGGCTCTTTTCGGCAACCATCGGATCGGCTCGGCGATAAAGGCTCGTGAAAGGCGATCGCCTGCAATTTTAAAAATCGAACTTTCGGTACTGCGACTGTTGTAAAGAGTTGGTCCGTTAATTGATCGTAATAGATGGAGCGGGTAGTACAAAGCGAAGTATGCATGATGATCCAATGTACCCCCTGAATAACTCAGTTTTGGGCGCTGTACTGTAGCTGTACCTACTTATATTTTTAATCAATGAAGTAGCAACCGAGCATGCAGCACGACCCTTCCGCCGTCGATAACTGTGTCTGACTTAGAACTAGACTGAAGTATGGACTTGATTAGGAACTTTCAGCGATAGTCCTTTAATCGTCACATTTTGACCGCTATAACCAAGAAACTGACTTATAATAAATAATAATAAAAAAAAATAAAAAACTTTTATTGATTCCTTACAAATTACATAATTTTTTCTTATTTTTTTACTAGTAGATTGTTACACAAGGGACGTAAGTAAGCTATTACAGAACAAGATCCAATTTAGCGCCAGTGCGAGCGCAGCTCGCATAGGGCGCTAATGGATCGCGTGCACCCGAGATATTTAGTCACACGAGCGAGCGCAGCGAGCGAGGGTGAATATAGTTCGAGGGTGTAATAGCTACTTGCAACCGAGGTAAGCATTCTACTTTATATCATTCTTGTGAGGTAAATAAAACATTGGTAATGCAAAATGAAATTTTAATTAGAATAATTAGCAAATTTAGAGAAAAAATAGAAAAAAATGGTTACTTATTATAATTAATTATAGTAATATTGCTGCTGATGAAGTGCTTGACATTGTTGTAAATAACTTAAATCCCTTTACGAACAAACTTCACAAACTTTCAGATCAAATGAAATGCCGCCATTTCCATTTTTTTTCGTAAATAGTTTTCTATTTTTTTTTTACGGCTCTGAGTTCCAAGGAGTTTTGCATAGTTTGAAATGTATGGAAATTAAATGCCGCCATGTTCAGTGTTTTTTATTTTCAGTAAAAAGTTTTCTTACCATTTTATAAGAAAAGAGATTGTTTACCAAGGAGTTTTGCATAGCTTGAACTGTAATGTGAACATTACAATTCAAGCATAGTGCGACGTAATGTTGCCTTGAATTGCAAACACCAACTTACAAGGAGACTTTCCACAATAGTAATCCCTAGTTACTGAGCAAGTATGATATAAATTACATTTACATTACTCTTCATGCATTACTTTTTATTTCATTATATTATAGGTATATTATATTTCATTTTACACAATATTTAGACTTCATTAACAAAAAATAACAAATTACTGTCATGCATTTTTACAATGCTTCATGCAAGTGAAATTAATAACAAGTAATATTAATTATAATAAGTAATATTAATAAATTTGTATATACTCCAGTCTCTACATTATTTTACAATAATTTTAAACATGTAATTATTTAATGAAAGTAATAATCATGTAGTGTATAATATCATATAACATCATTTGTATTTCAATTTATGTAGTATTTATATGTTTAAAAAAAAAATTGAATTTGATTATTATATGTTACATTTATTATAATTACCAAATATATTTATTTAATTCATTTAAATAATTTTAATTTGAGTATTATATTATGTTACATTAATTATATTTACTAAGTATATTTATTTAAGTTATTTGAATTTTACTATTTTATTTTTACATTTATTATTACTAATTAAGTATATTGTTTATTGTTAAATGTCTGTGTAAGGACCGCCTAGTGCGGTAAAAGCCTCCTCCATGCGTTTCCACTGGTGTTTGTCCCTGGCTAGTCTGCTCCATGTTCTTCCTGCCACTTTTGCAATGTCGTCTTACAATCTTTTATGGGGTCGCCCTTGCTTTCTTTTAGCATTTATTGGGTACCAATTTGTTATTGTTTTTGACCACCTATCGTCCTTTGTTCGTTGCATATGTCCTGCCCATCGCCATATTAGTTTGAGGGTTTGTGTAATTTTTTTTTTATGGAATTAAGGTAGCAAACGAGAATGCAGCACCACCCTTCCGCTGCCGCCCATGGCAATTGTGACCGACTTAGAACTTTTGCTTTCGTTTTTTGTCTTATTTTCGTGTGTTTTACTTTGTCTTTTAGTTTCAGGCCTAAGTAGCTGCGCTCAATTCCTCTTTGACAAGTTTTTATTTTTTGTAAAAGCTTTTTCGACGTAGCCCAGGTTTGACAAGCGTATGTGAGGCAGGGCATAAGGCAAATTTCCATGGCTTTCGTTTTCAAAGCAATCGGGATCTTGCTTTTAAAAATCTCTTTCATACTCCAATATTTTTTCCAGGTGTTATCTACTCTTCTGTCTATTTCTCTTAATGTGGTATCCTCAAACGAAATTTGATGTCCCAGATACGAGTATAACTCTCCACGTATTCCAGCGAGAGAGACTGAAATTTGATTTCTGTTCTTTCCCCGTTGGTCATCACCTTTGTCTTTTCTTGGTTGATTTCAAGTCCTACTCTATTACTTTCCGTGTTTAATGTTTGGACCATGTATTGTAGTTCGCTTGGGTTTTCTGAGAGCAGCACTAGATCATCCGCAAACCTCAAATGTGATAGGTTTTTGCCGTGTATTTTGAGTCCAACGTGATCCCAATTTAGGCTTTTAAATATATTTTCTAACACTGCTATGAATAGTTTTGGAGAAACTGACTTGGGGATACTAAAATATTAGTCACGGGGGAATTTTGTGCCTCCAAAACAACTGTGAGGAACAGGCGAGATGAGGTTCGATGAGCTGATAAGGCGTGGAATAGTTGCTAAAGAGAAGCGGTGCTTTAGAGGAGAGAGGAGGGATGTGTTGAAGGAAAAGATTTCAATTCTCTATCTAAATGTTACCAATAACGAGCAGACCATCAACAAAAATCGACAGATGAGTAATAAAAGCAAAGGAAGAGAATTTCTTGCGTCATTGAATAAAATGGATTGGAAGATGTAACACGAGTATTTTATTTTGCCGTTTTATAATAATTAAAAACGGCTGTAAATCAATTTTGGTTGCTCTTGGTTTATCCTACTGAATACTTATGCTATGGCTTCTTTCTGAAGATCGTTGAATATTGAACGACTCAGTTTTATTCCGACGGTATACTGACATAATAATTATGTAGTTGTAGAGTCATTTTGGTAGTGAGAAAACTTAACCAAAATATAACTACAAGATGGTTTTCTTAACACTGTTTCTTAGTACGATTTGCTCGCTGAAAATGATGTCCAAAGAAAGTTATCGTTAGTTATTAAGAGTGTGTGATTGAAAACACACTACCTACAGTCCATGGTCATATTTTCTGTATACATCAGCTACAAATAGTATAACCATTTATTTTAAATAGTCAGAGTTCCGACTGATATTTCTTATAATACGATTAAAATTACTGTACAAGTAACTCATAGATGCAATTTATTACAGGATTAAAGGAAGGCAATATCGCTGTAATGCAGTGTAGAGCAATAAATGCATTTACAACTTTGAAATTTTAATAAAGTTTTATGATTTCTACAGAATGCACCAATAATCCGTATAGTCTTCTCGCGTCGCATTGGCAAGAATGGTGCGAAGTAAATAGGGTAAGTGTACTATAAAATTCCCACTGGCTTAACTACAAAGAGACGGTAAGAATACACACCAAAATTTGCACCAGAGGAAAAATATATTTTTTACATAATTACTATTTACATGCACTAAATATTTTATAGGTACTTTATTAAAAGTCAAAGGAAAAAAATAGTGTAAATAAATAGCGTAGATATTTTTAGTACCGGAACTAATAAAGAAAAATATATTTAGGTTTTTTCAGCCAGATGCCATACTTAAATAGGACATCTTTTTTGTAAAAAAAAATTTGCTTCAGGTGTAAAGTGTATAACGCAAATATGACTTCGTCATTGTTAGTACATGATACCTTAATCTGATGAGGTAAGCAATTAAAACATCAAAGGGTACCGACACTTGCTATCATGTAATTTTTGTTATAAAAGTATCGGATCTTTTTATATCAAAATCAATTTATTCTATCAGCTTAGTGGCTAATCTGTCAAACAATCTCTAATGCTAATAATCTTGGATTTTGTGAGTGCTTCTGTGTGTATTACATGATAGAAATTATCGTAATCTTTTCCTATCAGCACAAAACTTTAACGCCTTAAGTTCAATAATAGCAGAAAATAATTGCTGAAAAAACCACGTATAGCAAATATGGTATTTACCTTTTTTAAGGCGTACAGCTAAATTCATGTTCCCTCAGTTTTATTAACGCGAATTTTTTTTTCAGGAATATTTTAATTTAATAGTTGGTAAAACAAATTAAAATGTTTCTTTGTTTCATTGATTTACTTTAACTAACAATACTAATTATACTCTACATACTTAGGTACTACCTGTGATTACAATAATTATATCTATCCTAGATGTCCTTTTTAGATTGTATATTTTTACATTACAAAAATAGATAATTGTCGTGGTGACGTTTAACCATTACTTAATTTTATCAAATATGAGGATAATTTATAATAAGGTTTAACAGTCGTATACAAGGCTTTTCTTTTCTTTTTTAGCCGATAATGTCGTCGGAGATGATAAGTGTGAGAAATTAAGTAAAGATTGTCATCGCACAAGCTGCTGAATGGTTGGATAAGCAATGACATTAGCAAAATTATTAATTTAAGGTATGGACACTAAACGCAAACAAAATTTGGTTTTCGAGTGTACTCTATCTATAAACATGTTAGTGAGCAGTTTTTAGTTCTATAAAAGATGTGGAGAGGAGACGGTAGATAAACACTATTCATGTGCTCTATTAACTAAATTGTCAAGGCCCAAACAGTCCTACGATTATTCTCGGACCAAGAGTCAAGCTTCTCTAAAAAGTACTTCTCTAGAATTCCCCTCTCGTTGTTTCGACGTCCAAATCCAAACTAGTATAATAACACTAACTAACAACTGATTTCTCTGATAACAGATTCCATTTTAAGAAAATACTGCATTGTACCCATTAACAGATTTACCAGCGATTTCGATAAATGCAAATACCAATACAAAGGAGGATGACCAGACTGCGTTCTCGACTTGCGATGGTCGGCACTCGAACTCAAAACCAGTTTGGTTCCTTTAGTACGACCGCCTGCGCTGCAGCTTGCCTAGGGCTTCCATGTGTTTGTATCCCTCTTGGATATTTGAAGAACATTATGATTACTCACACTTTCTCTCAAATTTTTGAGTTCTAAAGAGACGCAATCATTTTTCACTCAATTTAACTTCCTAACCTGCTGAATTACAGATGAGGCTCTGTATTAGTTTCTGTACAAGTATGATCTAAGAATTTATTGCATATTTTTGCCTGTATGCTTTATACAATCGATTGTATTTTTTAATGAGTATGGACACAGTGGCAATAAGCATTACAAAGAAGCAGAAGAATATGATAACAAAGGAGACCAGCAACTTTCTTAAGGACCTTGGGCCTGGAATATGAACATGCATGAGACATCGTTTTTTAGATAGTAGATATTGTTACCACATTGTGCATATTCCGTTTTTACGGAAAATGATGGGAATAATGAAATAATTGTCGTCTTTATCTGTACCTATCTTCTTTAGTCGTTTAATATTTCAATGATATGATGTAACTAGATTTTTAAATATGAAATGTATGTATTAAAATATGTAAGATTATTGGGGGTATTGAACAAGCTGTGCGCTCCAGGCCCAAATCTGATGTTCTCCTTTAATATCAATATTATTCATTACCATTAATTTATTAATGACGCGTTTACTTTTTCAGATGGCCGTTGGTGGTGGTAAATAATCAATCAAATGACCTGCTTGCTCATTTATCAGCTATTGTTATATCAAAATTAACTTGATAACTAAAACATACTGTATATGATTATGATGCGAAGAAGCCTATTCAAGGTTAGCTTTTCTGCCCTGGGACATTTTGTAGAAATAATTGCAATACAATGATTTAAGAATATCTTAAAAAATATCTGTATATAGGTACTACTTAATTCAATGACTTCATATAGAGAGTATCTCTCTTTTTATCAGTTAGAGACACCATGAGCAAAAGAAGTTTAACTGAAAACCCAAGTCCACGTTTCCTATATTTTGATGGGCCTACGGACTCATGTTCAGTTTTTTCTACAAATTCCATGCCACATTTTGTTGTATCTTAATTAAAAGTTTATAATATAACTAATAATTCATGGTCGCCCCACCGTTAGGCCCATGCACGTATGCACTAGTATAATGAATCCAAGCTGGCTATTTTCCCTAGCTGGCTGTAGAGGCCATGGCGGCTTGTATCGAAGATACTTTTAATTATTAAGATGTAAACATAAATTTATTTATTTTATAACCACTCGTGTCTATTAAATGTCGCTGGGTGTCTGGGTGGCTGTTGGATGGTCTGTCTTCCGTCATCACAATATTTTTTACCTTAAATAAAATGAAATATTTTGTTTGTTTTATGGCTGTTGCAATTTTTAATTTGTGGCCTTAAATTTGTTCGATATTGGTTGTAATACATAATTATGATATGACCAATTACAAATAAACATTGGCTCTCCGTTTGAACCAAACCTCAAACAGAACTTTAAAACTCGTAACCACAACTCTCGAGGAGTCATTTGTATTCTTCTTCTATTCCTTCTTCCAACCTTGCCATCACATTCTTAATGGCATATAGTTTGCCAGAATGTCCGTTTTACGGAAGAATTAGCTAACGTGGAGTTCCAGCAAGGACAAATCATTGTATTGTATTGATGTATTGTATGTATTTGTTACCTTTTAAAGTGTACCTACAATAAAGAATATTTATTCATTCAATCATTTATTAACCCTCCGTCTGTCGCGCGAAAAAAATTACGTGTCCCGTCGCGTGGGGTCTTCAGAGACCCTAAAATTAAATAGCAATCAATTCGTGTAATAACTTACATTTTTGTCATTATTTTGATATGTCGCATTAGGATATGGCTACATTGATAAAAAACGGAAGAGATATTTAAAATCAGGTATTTATTTATATTTAAAAAAATCAAAAAGTAATAGGAGTCGCATTTTTCTTATATTTTAACCCGGTTATCTTAAAGTTAATTTAAAAGTGAAAAATAAAGGACAACTTCTTCTTTTTATATAATAATTTGAGCTCAATGAACAAGAGATGAAAATGAAATGTAAATTGACTAAGCTACAACCCACTAATGGCCCACTACTGAGCACGGGTCTCTCCTCATTACTGAGGAGGCCTAGAGCATACTCCACCACGCTGCTCCAATGCGGGTTGGTGGAGGGGTTAGTGGCCAACCCAGTGTCGAAAGTTTTCAAGCCGCCCGAAGGCCTCCGACATGGCTTAACGACTGCTATCAATCGATAACAACCGGGACCGACGGCTTTACGTGCCCTCCGAAGCACGGAAGCGCTCAAGAAATATTGCCACTAGCGGTCACCCATCCGACTACCGACCGCGCCCGCTGTTGCTTAACTTTGTCGATCGCTTAGGATCGACGTAAGCCGCCGGGCTATGAGCGCTTGGGGTCTTTCAAGCCCAGGGTTTGGAAAATTGCGAAATACTTAATGTTAGAATACGTTTATCGATCTTTTACTTTCGGTAGCCTGCTAAAAAGGATTACACTTCATGATCGTTGACTATTGACTTGATTGAATTGACTAAGATACATAAAAAATATATGTACTTTCTATGTCCAAGTATCCCTAATTATTTCTTTGGACGCAAACGGATTTGATACAGTTGTGACAAATGTTACCTTTGCGAAAGTCACAAATGGACTTAAATTTACCATCTGTACGTTTTGGACGGTGAAATCTATCTCGCAGGTGCCAACTGACCATCATCAGAAGACATCTTCTGAAGAGGAATTATAAATCATTGTATATATTGCTTCAAATCACGAATTATCGTCTACACAATTCAAGTGATATTTTTTTCAAGAAAACTTTCTGCTGGAGCTTGTATACATGTTTACTATATTCATGGGCGTACCCAGCGCCTGTTCCAGGGGGGCAAAGGTCCGGGGGGTGGGGAAACTCAGATTTTTGAGACAAATTTTGTACAGCCCCTGTAGGTACTTCAAGGTCAGCAGTAGCAGCTAACCTCCCTCCTTCCATCTTGGTCCCTACCTGTTACGCCCATGACTATATCTAGAACATATCGTTTGAGTATTGTTGTTCTAACTGCATGTTTTCTTCATTACCCTCTTTATCACTATCTATAAGCTTATCTCCTTTTTCCTACCATATAAGAATGCTTAAGTTTATCTTATATCAATTTTACTCAAGTACCTAATAATTATTATGCAACAAAAAAACAAAAATATACAACCTAAACCAAATAAGTTACTACTAAAAATTTACTTACGCCAGTCGTCGCGTGGGGTCCTTCAGAGCCTTGTGCAGAAACACATGTCTATATCTCACAAAAAGCGTGCATAATTTTAGTTTTGACTGCACGATCATGAAGTGTAATCCTTTTTAGCAGGCTACCGAAAGTAAAAGATCGATAAACGTATTCTAACATTAAGTATTTCGCAATTTTCCAAACCCTGGGCTTGAAAGACCAACCGCGACGGATCGAGGGTTAAATCCAGATCAACTTTTGTGCCTATCAAGTCACACATTTACCTACTTATATTGAGTAAAACAGTATGAAATAAAATACATAATGTAAATTAACTCTTTCTTATTTGTAATTATCGATGAGTGTCGATGACTAATACACAGATAAAAACATAAGACAGTAATAGACGTACCTACCAAATAAAATTAATGTAAATGTTGGATACTAAAATATTAGCTTGTGTGAAGAGGATGTATTGTAATTTCTTTTAATGACGAAAATTTTCAATTTTCTGTTGATGTTTTCAATAACGAAAAATATTGTCACGAGTTTTTTGCATGAGAGTCATAATAATTGCGATTTTTGTTTATGCATCGATTTTTCTTAGCGAAGTTTTTGCTAGAAAACCCTTATTGTATTACACTGAATTGAAAAATAAACCGCGAAATACTTTACTTTGAAAACCTGATCTGTTGTAGTCCTTGTCTTGCCCAACAAAATCACATGCAGCCATCTCTTTTACCAAACAATGCCGTACCATATCGCCTACCATAAAAAGAATAAGTAGAGATAGCGTATCGAGAGTTTCAATCTTGAGAAATATCGATAAATGTCACACCGTGCTCGATATTATTTTCGTCATTCGATATTCATCTGATATAGTTTAACATTTCTGTTTCGATGTTTGCAATATGAACTATGAATTAAACTATTACTTGTATTTACATTTTTAGTGGGGACCGACAAAAAGTTATCTTTGTCACAAGTTGCGTGATGGAACGTTTTTAGAATATTTAATTAAGTATTACAAAAATACATTCTTTTATGTTCTGTTTTATTAAAATTTAACATCATAATGGTATATTTTCATTAGGTATTCGTTAAAAATATATCATAAGTCGTAATGATTTAATCACAACATAATTTCAGTTATGACCGGGATTTTATAAAAAACATTTTAATTTATGTTAATTTTCAATTACGTTTATAACGGCGATTCTACGGAATAAAAATGACAGAGTAAAAAGTAGATATCCAATATTATTAAACGTCTAAATTTTTTAGTTATTTAAAATATTATGATATTAATATCTTGCGATTTCCAAATATTACAATATCAGCTTTAAATATTTATGTGACGTAAACTCGCTACGTCCAAAAAAATTTTAATATCGATATTACGACAACAAGTGTGACTACCCTATGTCGCTACTGCCACAAAAAATATTTTATCTCGCACGGGCAGCCTAAAAAAACAAACGGTCGGTAAGTAACTCGCGTGACGGTCAAAGAGGAAAGTTATTATTTTTTTGTCACACAACCCTCGGAGATGGTCAACTCATGATGGTCATAGATACTCAAAGTTTAGTTAAAATTATACAAATAATAAACGAAATATTTTTGTCTTTTTTAATGCTACCTTGTTAGGCTTTTTGTGTGTAATGAATGATAATAATGATTGTTCCTGCGAAGCGAAGAGTCCCGGGATACGTTTGCGTGGCTAGTTACCACCCTCTTGCCTGGGTAAGCTGCCAAATAACTGATTCTGATCGAGGAGGCTGCTTTACACCTGGTAATTTTTTTCTTTCCTCTTTCTGTTTTTTATCAAAAAGAAACTCATGGTGGCATTATTATTTGAATGTATAATTGTATGAAAGAAATAAAGTCTCAATATTTTTTACCATGCTATTGTTTAAATGATTAAAAATTTGGGCTCGTCCGGGATTTGAACCCGGGACCTCTCGCACCCTAAGCGAAAATCATACCCCTAGACCAACGAGCCGGTTGATGCTACAACAAAAAAATTCAAACAGTTCGATAAATTGTATTACCTATAATTATTGACATAATTATGTACTTATTTTATTTGGTGTCTTCTATGTCTCGATTTCATTTAGCTCGTTTGATAAAAAATATGTACTTATGTGAGGTCGCATAAACAAGTCAGATCAGAAACAATTTAAAGGGGGATGCCCATTTTTGCCTCTAAAATGCAATGAAATGCACTCAAATGAAATTATGTTGAAAAAAAAATAATTAAAAAAATATAATATACGCGTATAATATTTTAAATATATAATGGTCAACTGAAATTATATAATATGTAAAACCATACATATATTTAATCCTACACATACAAATTGGACTTGTATCGATCAATTTTATTATTGATTTTTGTAGTAATGCTAACTTCGAAAGCTATTGACGTTTGTCAATTTCTCAGTCTGAGAATGTCACAGTTTTTCCTATTTTGGCATAATAGTGACTTACAATAATATTAATATTTCTTGCGGAACATACCAAATAAAACAAGCACTTGCATATAATGGGTGAGCATGTAAGGCTCATAACGGGTGCTATGAAATAGAGGTATGTTCCATATCACGAATGAGTTTTGGCCCTAGTTCTTAAAAATTGCAAGCCGGCATGTAAGTCAAAAAGTGTATTTTGTATTTGTAACTCACAAGAATAATTATTTAATTTAGAACTTTTTTTTAAATAATCTTTCACAAACCAATTCACACTATCATATACTAACAATCTAGCATATTTTTTGTTGTGCATTTAGGGCCTTACTCTCTATGAGGGATGGGTATTCCCCTTAGGCTCTCTGTTAAGTGTGGATTCATTTGTTTTTTGGAATCTACTCAAATAAAAATTAGTAATTAAGGAACTCAAAGCATTTTTATAATTCTGAGTAAATTATACTTAAGAAAAATCAATAAGTTAAGTCACTCAGGGTAGTATCCAGTCTTGCTTGACATAACTAGAAGTCGCAATAGTTAACCCAAACAATAAAAGCTTGTAGAAAATATTGTGATATAAATCATATAATACGAGTAGTATTTTGATATAATACAAAGCAAAATATAATGACCGTTTCCATAATGACCAGACATAAAATGTTTTATCACCTTCTTGAGGACCTTCGGGACTCAGATGAAACACGACAAAACCTAGCGATAGAAAAGACCTGACAATATACTTATCCGTTGGCTATCATGATACTCCAGAGAGAGAGAGGCTTCTTACACTCCAAAACACTAGTTAACGAAATTGTCCCTGTAGTTTGAGAACCAGTGGACACCTCACAGTGAAGTTGATTTACATAAAATCCTTTCTATATCCTACAAAATTTACGTCGTGTGTGACGATTCGACTTTTTTTATTCAAACTTTACTTGCTGCAGCTTTTAAATATATTATTATTACCTAATAGAGTTAATAGATAGTAGGAAACATTTTACTAAGATGAGAAAATTGTATTATTCTTGTAATGTGTACCTATTTTATAACTTGGCTTGATACGCTCCCGCATGTCTAAATAGACGTATCAGAAGGTTGTTTTAATATTTTAAGCAAGTATTGTTTTAAAAGCTTGCAAACCTGACATGCTACTTTATACAGAGAACATTATTAAAATTTAACTTAAATTGGAATTCCCAAAAGGACCTTCTTAGTTATAATATTGTAAATTACCATTTGTAGATAGGAACTAGGAACATAATCTTGCTGCCTGGCATGTTATGGCTTGCATTAAATTTTTACAATAAAACTACTTTCTACAATTTAAGCTGGAACCCATATCGTATTGTAATTTCATTATTTTCAGAAGGTAAATTCTAAAACTGAGATAATTGCAACTAAGAATGCCAATATACTAAGCATGGATTAAATGAAGAAATAATTAAATAAAATTGCTTTCCATTTTAACCAGTCAGTAACGACTACATAATATACAATATATACCTACATAGTATTCAAAGCAAAGGTTAACTAAAGATTTTGAATTTTGTAAACTAACTCTACCTTTAATCTTAACAACAATACAAGTAAACAATTAACTTTGCAGTAACAAGAACCTTATCTATCATTGCTAATTGGCACACAAGACCACGTGCCATTTTCAATACCTATTAGTTTATTACAAAAGTTCAGTAAAGTACCAATACCAACAGTGCGTCAATTATTTTATCATAATTATTTAGTTAGGTAGATAAACTCCAATACCGCAAGTACACATATATAATATAAAAAATATGTACAAAAATGGCGTTCAGGGCACTAGAGGACTCAGGGTCACATATACCTAGGCTACTTTTTTCGATGTCAAATCCAATAAAATAAACGAAAATTACCTATAATAAAACAATTTCCCCAGTTTTAAAAACTTGATGGCACCTGCAGCTTCTAAACATATCTTCTCGTCAAATAGGAACAAATGTACATGAACATCAAATCCACCCTTATCTGCCATCTTTAGATCATAGAGCATGCGCGAACCGCCCCCTGGTGAGTGCCACGCCTCATCTCACCCCCGGGGGTTGAAAGGGTGGTTCGTACTCACGGAAGCGTAGCAACGGTTAGGGTGATAGACAAGGGTGGCTCAATAGACAAAAGCGAAGGTGTCGGTACTATATCTGGATAGAAGACTTCAGAATTTCTGGATTTTCAGTAATAGGTATCTGAATAGGTACTAGATTTTAATATGTGTTGAAGACTTCGCGAAGGTCCGAGGCGAAGGTCCCTTGAGAGCTTACGAAAATAACGAATGCGTCAAACACTTCGCAGAATCATTTGCAAAGGTCGTCCTTAACTTATGAGTTCGCGTATTGAGTTAACGGCCATAGAATTAATTTTACTAACACATTACATGCAAACGTTAATTTCGCACTCTTCCATACGCGCATTAAACGTAGCTACGTGCTAAAAATAGCGGCCAAAGTAACAAGAAATCTACGAAAATTTCAGGTTCTATCTATTTTCCTTTAAGAGATGGAGTTGTATGACATAAAGACAGACAACGGAAGCAAATAATAGGGTTTGGTCGTCGTTTCATCGCCATTTGAGTATGAAACCTTGTAAATTATACAAAGCTCTCACATATCAATACACTATACTATTCATATCAATTCGACATAGTTATTGATCCGTCGTAAATTTAACGCACAATGTCCCTACCAATCTGCCCCGTGACATCCCGTAACGCAATAATCTCCCTAACCTAATCAGATTGATCCAACAGTCCAACACCGATATTGGCAGGCTATCGATAGCCGCAATAAGGCAATAACGCAGACCAAACAAATTGTTTGTGCGCCGCCCTCAATGGATCTGATTAAGTAGCCTCGCCTTGCTAATGACCAAACACAGATACGTGACCGTTTGATGATGATCTGAAAGGGACTGTTTTGATTTGTTTGGAAGATGTTACTATTTTGGATTTACGATTAAAGCTGTGAATAGAGGAAAGAAATGCAGAGGATATAATAGTAGAAAGATCAAAATGTGAGAAGGATATGCACAATGAAAAAAATGAGAATAAAATGTTAACATTCACAAATCTGGATTGTTCTGGGTTTCGCAGTAGTTTAAGTTTTCTGTACTTCAGCATTATGGTCAAGATCACGGAACACAGAGACACGGGAAGTGTGAAGTAGGCGTGGCACAGCGACTAACAGTATGCGGAGCTCCGCGTACTTGCCGTCATAGCTTATCTGTCACTGAGCTGCGTCGGTTGTGCATTTCGTAAATTGACATTTGCTTAAATTATAGTAATAATGCCTTACTGCGCTATTTTGGAGTGTAAGAATGATAGCAGATCAAAAAAATTATCTAACGGCGGTGTTTCATACCACATATAAGCATAGTTGTAAATTTATTTTGTAATAATTCAAATTCAAAGCAAAATTAAAAGAAAATAAATAATTTATGATTGAAAAGCTACTCTAGTCACTTAGTAATAAGGTTCGTTTTATGTTTTAAATGCTATTACTATATTTCTCGAACATTCTTTGCTACTCGATCGTAGGGATCGTAGGGATGGGGGTACAAATTTATCGATATCGGTATTTTGTAATTTTATTTACGATGTAATATCATACGACCAAGGCCCGACTGATGAGGGTTAAAATGGCTATTTATAGACAAAATATCTTTTCAAATAACCTAACACAATAATTCAAATTTATAGTTAATACATATAAATAGTTAATGCCAGTTGGCAATCTGTAACAGTCAACTTGGTCAATATAATTATTTTTATGAATAATAAATTATTTGTAATATTATATTTATTTTGGTTTAGGTACACATCTTTTTAGATTTCCTAAAGACGCATAGAGAAAAGAAGACTGGCTTAATGCTACTGGGCGGGTCAATTGGTTCCCAATCAAATCTAGTACCATATGCTCAGAACATTTTTTACAAGAAGAATTCATAATTTCTAAAAAGGGGAATAGATATCTTAGAACTACAGCTATCCCAACATTAAAAATTGTTAGGTTTTTTGATCAGGTTATCATTTACATATTTTATGGGATGCAGACAATTAGCTTGCGATACGTTTTAAAATAATATAATATGACTGACTTATTTAGAATAGACTTTATAGTGAATTTTATATTATTTAATTTTTATATTTATTTAAGATACAAAATCCGATGGAAAGTCCTGGTTCTTCAAAAAGACAGGCAACTCCGACCAACATTGAAAGCGAAACAGTAACGTTTTTTGGACACGTAAATATAATTTTCATATTTTATTAGGTATAGACAATTAACTTGCAGTACGTTTTAAAAATAATATAATATGACTGACTCATTTAGAAAACACTTTATAGTGAATTTTATATTGTTAAAAGTGTTTGTAAAAACCTACTTCGAAGAAATATTTAAATATGTAATTTGAATTTGAATAATTAAGTTATTGTATATTATTAATGTATAGAATACTGAATATAGAAGTAATATTTAATTATTATTATACATGTTTTTTATTTCAATCATTGGTACGTAATCTAGGATCCTGATTAGGAATATAAGCGCATCTGCGCGACTGGTAGCACAGCATGCCTAGGAAATACGGTTTCAACCCAGTAATGGACCCCTACTGAGCACGGGTCTCCCTTGAGGAGGCCTAGAGCATATTCCACTACGCTGCTCCAGTGCGGATTGTTGTCGAGGGGTTAAAGGCCAAGCCAACATGGCTTAAAATAACTACCAGGACCGATGGCTTTACGTGCTCTCCTAAGCACGAAAGCGCTTAAGAAGTTTTCGCCACTAGCTATAGCCACTAACTACCGACCGCGGCCACTCTTACTTAACACTTAGAAGCCAGGAAATATATTATTCCACGAAAATAAATTTTGCTTATTTGTATAAAGTTAAGGTTGAAATGCATTCCAATTCACATCGGCATTGTTTTTGTAACTAAGGTACGTTGAGTGATATTGAAATTTCATTTATCGACATACAAAAGTATATCTTATTTTGACGGTAAAACATGCGCAGCTTATTATTCCGTGACTTAGTTTAGTTAGCTATAGTTGATAAAAATAGGTCACGTCTTCGCATTACAATGTCTGCGATACAAGCTTTCAAAAATTTGAGCACGTTTTAAGTAACATTTCGGGTCTACGCCTTGTAGTGTACAAGGTTCGATATCAATATCGATAATTTTCGATAACGCGGAAAAAGCACCACGCACATCTCTAAGCCTAAACCAATGCAGGATGATGTTGCTAACCAAAAATATAACTTACTACTTATACCCTTAAGGTCTTTATTATAGATTCTTGTCACGACATCTAGTGTTCAAAAGACGAAATTATTTAATGACACGTTGACACGTTGACATGTATTGCCACAGTTTGCAATTTCAAGTTCAACCTTATCAGCAATAAAATTAAGTATATAATTACTTTACACGTAGTACACTGCCATCTAGATGTGGATAGAAAAACTTGAAAAGCATTATGATCTTAATTGTTAACGGTATATGGTCACTAAATAAGACATGGAAAAATAAGACCTAATACCAAAATTTTAAGGTGCATTGTCAACTATAAACAGTGGGTTTCTCAGACCATTCGTAGTTGACATGTAGTTACCAATGAAAATGTAAGTTTCTTAGTTGTGTAAACAATACGATTATGGATTTACTTGTGTAGGATGGCTAGGACGGTTCCCATACTAATCAACACTTGTACCATTTCCACTGGTATGTCTCTGTGTTCCGTGGTCAAGATAGTGAATTAAAGTGGTCAGTCGGCAATAGCGCAATTACTATGACATTTTCTTATAACTCGAATGACATGGACAACACCAACGCAAAGACCCATAGATCGAAAAAAGAATATCTAAGACTTTCACCAACATGTCGCTAAAAGCCCCACTGTTCTATGCTAACTTGACTCTGATACCAATAAACTATCTGAGGACTCACATTTTCTGTATTTCTTGTATTTCTAGTCTTGTTTGTTTGTCTTTGTTTTTAATCCCACCGTTCAATTCCCACTTTGACTACGTGAATGTTTTCCTTCACAGGCAACGGGAGTTTTTACTCTTTTAAAATGAAACAAGAGCCACGTCAACAAAGGTAAGTCAAGCAGCATGGGAGGTAAAAGTGATTAGCTACTTGCGGGCGCAAGTGAGACAAGACAATGCGGTATCGAAACCGATCCTCAACCCGCACCCGCATCTCTCGACCGCAGATAAACTCGAGATCGAATGCTTTCCCGGAAACGTCACATTGGTAGTCCATGTCTGAAGCTAGCAGATGGGTATTACTTACGAGTAGGTCTGTACTACACTATCACAACTATAGTATATTAAAATCAACACTTTAGTGTAATAAAATTCCGTTAGAATTGACGGAAATGCCATACGATAGTTAAAAACTATGTCAAGGAAATTCTTATGACCAAGGGGTTATTGTAAACTGGATGGGTTTGTGGTAGCGATGGCGTAGTTTGACTTTCGAAAAGTGTTTGTACGAGCCAAGTTTGAATAAAGTTATTCATTTCGTTTTCATTTTTCAATATCAGATAACAACCTACGCCTGGGTCTGATTCTGCTCACAAAGTTAATATAGGCTGGACAATTACGCTCAGGTGAAATTTTCAATACTTATTATATTTTCCTTCCCTGATACAAGTGGCACTTAATTTCTAAAACGAAATATTGACATTTAAAATACATAAGTTGCCTAATAAATTTGAAATCACCAGAAAACTTCAAAACTTGTGGTAATTGCAAAGTAATTAAAAGTAAATGAAGACTTTGGCCGTGCCAAATCGTTTAGCCTCCAACATCGCTAAAAAAACAGTATTTCAGTCTTGACTCTTTCAGTTCTAACTCTGATGGCAGCGGAAACCTAATACAGCTCAACAATATCGAGCCCTATTCCCTCCTCCTGACGTCATCTCAGAAAATGTAAGTATCTGGACTAGAATCCAATATTATTAGGGTACAAAATTCAATAATATGAGGCAGTGACGTGCGAACAGCTGATCAATCGCGTTCAGTCGCATTATTGGTCTAATTTGACGTCGCGCTTTATGTGTTTGCTCGCCCCGACGGCGACCAGAGTTATTACTGACGAAATAGACCCTCGTAAATTGTGCGGATCCTGTTTTAGGGTTGTCATTCTTTGACACTCGTAAAACATCTAGGAGGCCAGTTAGTAGTTATAACGTTTGGGATATCAGATCGTTATATTCCGCCTCCGAAATGCGGAGAACGAATGAAGATGACGTCGGGAAGGTTTCAGGTCTTTTCAAGTTCAGATCCTGGTCAACGGTGGATAAACTTTCGAAGACCTTTGAAAACGCCTTATTGAACTGTGTTAATTTCCTCATACTGTTTTTCTTAATTTTTGCAAGTGATAATTAATTTATAATGAAGGTACCTACTTATACAAAGTTGAAAATTAGAGGTCAGTCCAGGATATGAACCAAATACCTTTGACTGGAAGACTACGCTGTCTCACCCTATCGCACTCGTTGACGGCATAGGAAATAAATATGCTGCTCGCTAGTTCTGTTAGCTAGAACTTGGCTGGACAAACTACCGCGTACCTAGAATTTTTTTGACCTATCATGTATCTACCTATGATGGTAGATACTTTTTCAAAAAAAAATTTAGAGTCATAGAGTCAACTTTGTTATCAATTAAATAATATAATTATAACTTTAATCGATACTAAAATCGAGCTATTTGTTTTGTTTCACAAAAAATCTGTGGAAAGAGTATTGAACGATGTATTTACCTACTTAGACTAAAAATTATAAATTATTTATCTTAGCCTTTTTATATCGCCATCTATTGCGAGCATTTTCAACTACTTTGTAATAAAAGTGCCATCTGTTGACTAAAGTGAGAACTATTTCATACGATCGATAATCTATTTTAGTCTAAGCGCCATCTGTTAAAAAATATAAATACTACGTTACGCCATCTATTTAGTTATGTTCGAAACATTTCAATGGCTACAGTATAAGTAGGTACGCCATCTCTTGATAAATTTTGGAACGATTTTTAATGATCTATATCTTTGACACTGATATTATACGAAGTACAAGCGTTGATAAATAGAGGGCGTTGTACACCCATTATAATGTGTAAAATACCGAACCACGGTAAATCTTAAGATTTATCGGTAAATCCTAAGATTCAGCAACATAACATAAAAAGTTTATTTGGGCTTTTACTGAAAAAAAAGACAATGAATACCTACTTAAAATCATCTTCTATTCTCCTATATCTATCTATCTTCTATACTCTATCTTTACATATTATACTTATAATAAAGCTGTAACTGATCGCTGTATGTGCACGCTAATCTCAGAAATGGCTGAACGGATTTTTATGGGACTATCACTGGGAGTAAGAGGAAGTGAGCTGTGAAGGAACATAATATTATTAAATTTTTTATTCCGGTGTTCTAGCGGAATCGGGATTCGGGATTCACTCTGAAGAAACTCCTATGTACGAACGAAGTCGCGGGCAACAGTACTAGTTTTTAACAAGAAGTTTCATTGTTTTATCTCTTTAAACCAACATTTACCATGCCTAGAGGTAAATCCTAAGATTTACCAAATTAATTTTGGGAGAAGCCGGAAAAAAATGTTTATTTACCTTCTCATGTTGATGAATTTTTGAACCGGTAATCTTAGGATTTAGCGTGGTTCAGGCTTTTACAATTTCTTAATTATATAATTATAAACTTATATGTTTTGAAAATTGGTGGAAAAAGAAGTTCAGTAACTTGCTTAACTAATTTATTTGGATTAAAATTAAATATGGCTTAGTAAAAATTTCTCATTGTCTCCTTTATGAAACTCTACTTACCTAAATAGGTACATGGTTACCGTCATACCTATATAGATTTTAGATATTAAGGTGGTGGTCTTAGTAGACTACCACAGAATATGGAGACCAGCTATTATGAGTATGTAAATACTTATCTAAGTGAATAGACTTAATAAGTTGTTTAAGTAGGTACCTAAGTACCTATGTATTTATACCAAATACATAAATATGCTGCGCGAAAACGAAAAATGGCTGGCGGCTACCAAAAACTCATTCACCGGTACAGAATTAGTTTAAACCACCCCGCTGTTACTCCGCTTTGGAGATAAACTGATCTTCGTCGTATCTACAAAACGAAAGATCATAAGATACACATCTAAATGTTTCTTATAGAAGAGTGTCATAGAGCTTAATTCAGAATAACGGACATACGCTACGTGAGATGAAAATCAAGGATCTGCCAGGGGAATTTGTACTTATCATCAACGTGTTTGAGTCGGATATCGTTTATCAGCTCTGGAAAGTCTGCAGAAAAGCAGTTATCAACAGTTACCTTTGAAGTGGCGCTTCTGCATGCAAATTTCTGAGGGAGACGAGTCGCCAGAAATTGTCAATTTAGCTAGCGGGATAGACAGATTGGAAACTGCTATCTACTGTTTTTAGGCCAAACTCGGATGAGGAATAAAGTGGATATTCAAAAGTCAATTTGAACAACCTTTAGCGAGGTTGAAATCAAGTGTCTCATTCATGTATTCTTTATTCAGTTTAATGCATTTTAAATCTTGGCATAACTTTGAAATTATACTAAGAGGGATGCATAATTAAGATTATTAAGCCCCTAGCTAGGTACTCGTATTTGTTGGCAGGCAGAATGTTCCTAGTATTCAAACTTAGGGGCCTATTTACCTAACGAATGAACTAATGTAATGTAACTTTGTCCGCCTGTTAAAAGCCTTGGGTAGGTATGCCACTCAGTTTACTCCTAAAGGTAGGTGACACTGTTGAGCAGAGTTGTAAGCTCAGTTCGTAAATAGTACAGATTTTATAATCCGGCTTTCTTTGTTCAAGATCAAAAATTAAATGGGAAATACTTTTATAAATTACACGTATCTATATCAAAGGGGAAATAAGTAGGTACCTACATACTTACCTACCTTAGACGTAGAAAGTCGAGATAAGTAAATTGTGAGTTATGCGCTCAATTCTCACGGCCTGACGATAAAACGGCTAAGCGGCATTTTCACGTGGTCCTCCTGCAAAGTATTATGACATGTAGCAGTGGTTTATCATCATCGTTAATTAGCATCAAGCGAGTCCCTTGCTTCGTTGTCATAAAATACTCAATTAAAAATTGTCAATCAGCTTCCACAATGACTATTTATACCTAGTAAGTAAGCTTCAACCTCCAAAGTAGCTTGATAAGTATAATAAGACGCTAAACAAGCTGACCCTCAGAACACCTGGCAACGTAAATATGAGCTGAGATGACCAGTTGGCAAAATTTCTTGATCGAAATTATGCTACAGAGAGCATATAGCCATTTATTGATATCACAAAGATTTGAACGCCCCACTGGTCTGCGTAATGTCTGACCTATAGCGATGAATGTTGTAGCTGACAGACAGCTAACAATCTACATAAATCCAGTGCATCTGAAATTCTATCATTTTCGTATCCACCCGTTTCATATTCCACTATCCAAGTCCAGTCAACGTTACCAGATTGACGCGGCGGGTGGCAAGCGATAGTGATAACGTTTGTCGGCGACCCATCTGTCGCATTCGCGCGACAGTTTGACGAGATAAGCTCTGGTATACCACATGGATAGACGTGAACTCATGACATACACGTCATGTCAAGCTCTGTCGTCATGTATCGAAAGGTCGTTACTATGGGGCAATGTGGACACGACGCGTAGAAAGTTGTTACGCCTATTGGCAACGTTGGCAAGTAGCATTTGAACTCAATGATTAACTTCTTATAAATCATTGACTTTCATCCTGGAGATATAGTTATGTGCTCATCGGCATTATCATCAACCACGGAATAGTTCATCATCAGAAGTAATAGGTACCTGAGTGGCTTAAACGTTGAACTTCCGAATCATTTTAAAAAGTTATGTGCGATTTAGATATTAATTTTCGCATGCTTCGATGAAGGAATATTCCGCCAATCCACACTTGGCCACTATGGTGGACCATGGCCTGTAGGTACCCAACCCTCTCAATCTGCCTAGTTGTGAGACAGTTTCAGGTTGCGAAGATTTATTGTACCTATTAAGTATGTGCTTTTGGCAAAATTACCTTAAAGTTACCTATTTTGTTATTTACGAGGATTGTCTTAAAATAATCAATACGTGAGCGATAAGATCACATTTTAGGTTAGTCATGTTCAATGACTTCTTTGCCATCATACATACATGCACTTGAAAACTAGTGCTTGTCCCCTTGGTCCCATTTAAATTGAGCAACATCTGACGAAGTTTTTAATAATGCGTAAATACGTTTTAAATATTAAATAATTGATGTTGACTACTTGATTATGTTCACGTCGAAGTAAATGCAATATTTTGAAGTCAGTTTTTTGTGAGAATAATACTCTAGTTTTAACTTTTAAACTAAATCAGGAATACTAGGAAATAGTTAGTAGTTATAAGTGATACAACAACGTTACCCAACTTGATAACGTCAAGTGCTTCCAAAATTAAGAGCGGGTTCGAGCTATTTCAAGTAGTCGATGTCAAAATTGTCAACCACTGTGTAAATATTGAACCATGATATTATATTTCTCACGTTTGTTGGATGGACGTGTTAGTTTCGTTTAGCAAAAGTCGATAACTCGCAAAATACATTTTTTGAAATAAAAAAATCTGAATGTTTGGGACTACGTTCAACAAAATACACAAAAACAAAAAGAGTTAATTCTGATGTATGTTACATCAGAATTAACAAATTATAAAAGTACTTAAGACAAAATGAGATAATGTAGAATATAAAGGAGGATGCTCAAAAATAACCCAGAGTCGATTAAAATAATTTATGAACAGCAAAGAGATCGCAAATACGCCTCTCGTTTCTCATAAAACTATAACCGAGGCCAGCAGGCCCAGCAGCATCCAACAATTCTGTAGGTAAAGCAGAGCGAGTTGAATACCTGGTTCATTGTTTTGTTATTGTGTTGTTGCTCACTCGTGAAAGAGATGGAGAATACATAATGTGTCTTATCTATATTAATAATATAAAGCAGAAGAGTTTCTTTGTTTGTTTGAACGCGCTAATCTCAGGAAGTATTGGTTCGAATTGAAAAAATATTTTTGTGTTGAATGGCCCATTTATTGAGAAAGGCTATATGCTATATAATAACACGCTATGCCCTTACTTCGCTTCTGGAAAGTTTTTGCTCCGCTCCTTATGGTTGTAGCGTGATGTTGTATCACCTATAAGCCTTTCTCAATAAATGGACAATTCAACACAAAACGAATTTTTCAAATCGAACCAGCAGTTCTTGAAAATAGCGCGTTCAAACACATAAACAAACTCAGTAGAGTAGAGTTTCTTTGTGTTGTTTGCTTTACATTTTATTAGTATAATACTCATCAGATATGTATAATGTACTTTACTCTTAATAATATGCACAATTCATCACAATATTGTTTGTAAAACCGTTCTAATTATTATCGAAATTTATAAAATTATAGTCAGTTAGTTACGATTTTTTTAGAACCTGGCGATTGTTTCATCGAAAAAAAATATTGGATTCGGGATGTAGCATGCTTATTCTACCTTGCCATACATAAATCGATTTAATCGACTCCGGGTTTTTGGTCCATACATTCTTGGGCATTATCCTTTATTATGGAAATGGTCAACTCTATAAATATTGGACTTAGATGTAAAAAGAAAATTGATGACTTATCCCATATTTATTTTGCTCGAAAATTTTAACCTTAGAATTGTTGGTGTGCTTTAAAAATACAACAGTTAGGAACATGTTTTAATTTCATTTGGCTGACGTAAAACATTTTTTTCCAATTTCTTGGTTATAAGTTTTACAATGTGCCACGTGAAAGAGTTCTAAGATACAAGACAACCACGGTAGGATATCGAGGTGCCGAATTATTTTCACACGACACGATTATCACTGTTTGCAGATGTAATCTAAAATGATAAAACTCACCATACTTTCTCTTATACATACATAGGTACATCTATGTATTTATACACGAACTGAAGCATTGTGGGCTACAAATGAATTATGGGCAAAGAAGTAAAATTAATGATCATTACAATTCCTTCGTCATTTATCTTAATTTTATCATTATAATAAAAATGTAGATGGGTCATATCTGTGCATAGGAGATATTGAGAAAAAATATGTGAAAGCTAATCATAGAGCCAACAGCAGCCAAAAATAACAGTTCAAGAATTTTTGGCTGTTGTTCACTGTTATTCTGATCTAACTCCTATAACATACTTCTTTGCCTAACTTAAACATAAAATTAAACCACGTGATAAGGTATAAAAGCCAAATTAAAATTTATCTGCCATCAATCAATTCATACGTAATCTACCTGTACCAATATTTATCATTTATTCAGATATCAAACTTATAAATAGACGTGACATTAAAATTCTTATAATACCTAGTTAAGCTTGGAATATACCTTTAAGGAAAATTATAGTAGATATTACGCAGAAAAACAGTAGGAAACTTGTGTTTACTGTTATGAATAGATTATGTATCAGTTGTCAGTAAGTCTACGATAAAACAAATGCACAGATAAAACAGTGATTCATCGTATTTATAACAATTTTATCTATTCGTTATAGCTAGCTAATTCTTATAATCTGTCATCACAGATTTCTGTTTTGTCAACTATTGAGGTGGCGAATTTAATCCAAATTATCCAAATCATTTTCACTATTTTTATGTCCGACTGTTCTTTTCCCGATCTTAAAAATCTTTAGACTGAAGTGATCTAATGAGCTATTATTTATAATTCCTACCTACCGTCAAGTTCAGTACTGCTTTGCTAGAACGATTCATACTAACAATTACAAACTGGACTCTAACTAACATCAACAGTAGGTAGGTACTATCCCTAACAGTCCCTCTCCTCACACTTATTACCTAACAACTATCTACTAACAAAATGAACTAACCATCTCAATTCTTACATACATTATGTCTTGTTGTATGTCGGTCACAATTATCATGGGCGGCAGCAGAAGGGTGGTGCTTCGTGCTCGTTTGGTATCCTAATTCCACGAAAGCATTATTTTCTCATTTATTTCACTTACGAACAGAAAAAACATATGAGTTGATAACATTCAATTCATTAAATTCAAGGAAATGAAAAACTGATTATAAAAGGAAATTGAACAATAAAACAGAAGCAAATTTAATGATTGCTATCAGTGATGACTGACCAATTGACGAATTTGATAAATTCTGAAGAAGTCATTTACCTTGTTCATAGTTATCAGTACCTGGGTATTATGATCAATACAATTCTAGAAGGTATAAAAATGAGGCATTATCTGACTCAGTTGCACTGTATGATCGTATAATTTGTTAGTAATAGATTAATTACTCAGAAATTAAACGATCGATTATATTATACGAAATTATAGACGTTATTATACGAATTATAGACGTTAATAACTAAAAAATAAATAAAACATTGTTTTAGGCAGACAAGATTTGCGCTTTTACAAAACCCTTTTACCACAGAGCAATCTACACAACGTGTCCCAAAAATTCAACGATAAGCGGGAACTGGAGGGTGGACTTGCTCATGACTACTTCAGGAAAAATAAGAAAAAAAAAATCCAGCCCTTTTTGTTTTCTTAAAAAAATTTTTCGAAAATTTACACCCTTTGTGTTATTTTGAGCTACCACGACCACAGTTTTGGTCAAGCAAGTCCACCCTCCAGTTCCCGCTTATCGTTGAATTTTTGGACACGTTGAATAATTATGTAGTACCTACCTACTTAACATTAGTGGATTATTAGAATCTCCAAACTAGATTTATTATGTAGATATAATTAGCATGATTAGGAATAACACCTAGGTAATAACGACGTCTTTTTGACATCTGATAAATTAATCTTTGATAACAATATTGTTTGTTAGTAGGCCAATGATAGGATGCACTGTAATTTAGTAAAAGCCTCCTTCTACTATTATTTTTTTACTTCTAAGGTTACTTGCTTACTAGCGTAAGGGGAGCCATAGTAATAATTAATATGAAAATAAAAGATCAAGATTTTAATGTCACTTAAACAACTCATTCACTTGCTTATTAAATCAACTCGCGTGCAACAATTAAAAATCATAGACGGGCGGGTTTGTCAACGTAGGCAAGCGTGAATAGAATAGAATAGAAGAAATTGATTATTCACAGTACGCATTATGAATAATAAGACAGTTATCAGTTCGTTATGTAATTCATAAGCACAAACTCCAAAACATACTTAAAATATCGTATGAATTTAACAGAGTGATACAAAAGATTCATATTAGTACGACGCGTGAGACAGTAAGAGCTACATGAAAAGTAAGCCAATCACCCAAATGATAGTAGGTACCAGTTTTCACGCGCAATATAACAAATGCTTTTATTTAAGTTAAACTAACCAGTATCCGTGAAAACCGCACCTAAATCGGTTAAACCATTTCTAAGATTAAACCAACACAAACTCCATCACTGACAAACAAACAAAGGGAAAAAAAATCTAAATTTTTTAAATTATATATCTAATATAGCATCAATAAAGAAAGAACTTCTGTAACAGATTTTCTTATAAATATCTTCCATAAAAAAACAATCGGTTATAGATTTGTTATATTTCAAGATTTTCCACAGCAAATTATTGATATAACAGTAATAATAACAATTTCTCCGTCAGATGATAGCGAGACGTGTATTTCGCCGGCACCGGGTCAACCCACTTGACTGATAACGTCAAAACCGTCAAAATGATCGGTTCCCATGCCTGAAAGTAACTCGGTAGCGTGTTTACTTATCAAAAATGATATCAGAATACCAAACAACAAGTAGGCTACGTTTTCAAATAAAACTTTAAAGAGTTGATGATGAAAATGCTGTCCGACTTGACTTTGCTTGTGTCATTAAAACGGTGATACCTAATAAGCATCCAGTACATTAGACTATTAAAAGGCACAATGTAAAATACGAGCAAAATAAACGCCATACATCTTCCAATACTACCTGACCACAATAATTAGGCGCATGTCAGATAGCAGTCACGCGGGCCCCCCACCCCGCTCTAGCCCCGCGCGTCCCCTAGTGAGGCGCAGTCGTGTACAATTGTACATTAAGGTCATTTAGACTAGGCTGATGTTAACTTCGTTTTCCGAGATGTTTGCGCAGGTACAGTAACTGACCAAGTACAGGTGGTAGGGCCTAGAGCTCACCCGGGGAAGTACCACCGCCGCCTCGGTACTTTGTACCATTCCTACCGTGTAATAATTGTTTTAAGAACAATTGTGTTCCGGATAGGAAGGTGTGGTGCCGGTTACACTTTTTAGAGGCGACCATCTCAGTCCTCAGGGGTAGCAACGCATGTGTGACCGAATTAGAACGAGACTCATTGAGTCTAGTTCTGGGTCGGTCACAGTTGTTATGGGCGGCAGCGGAAGGTGGTGCTGCATGCTCGTTTGCTATCTTAATTCCATAAAAAAAATTGTACCTCCATTAAACATTCACCATGGTACTTTTGGTACTACTGCAGAATGTACTACGTATTCCCATCCCTATTTCCAATGACGTCTTAACTGACATGCGCCTAATTATCGTGGTCGGCTAGTACATTTATCTCAATGACCAAATTGACAACTTTGATCCGTCTCCTTGTTCCTTTTATTGTCAAATGGCGTTCTCGCTGGCCAGTAACATTTTGGTACAAAACCTAAAACCTTAAACTTTACCACATCTTTCCTATCCTCTCCTCTAAAGTACCGTTCCTCTTTATATCAAATCAACCTCTTCAATACACTCCACTCCACTCTCTTACTTCGCCTCACTGCTGATCCTGCTTAAAGAGATTGGTTGGAGATTGTCTCACCAGCAAACCAATATTGAGGCACGGTCGTGCTCCCGCCAAGATGAGCCAAGCGAATAGCAAAAGCACTACCCATTTATGTTAAATTAATTTAAGTAGGTATACTTTAAGTAACTATACGAAATATTTAGATATAATATTATATTCGTTCTCGGTCTGGATGTGTGTCCTTGTTTAGTGTGTTGTCCATGGCACCCATGACCCAGGGAATCCTAGTGTGGGGCTATGAGTGTGTAGCGTTATTTATTATTATTTATCCATATCCGAAATTGTTAACAAGGGCTGCGTTCCAAAGACGGTTGAAATTTTAGGTTACGATTTCTTCAGACATTACGTTTACTTCAGAGGTTTTTTGTAAATTTAAGGAACAGTGCGACAATAATAGCGTCATACAATGCTTTTTATGTTTTGGACATTTTTTCTTTTGGAACGTTTAGGTCGCGTTCCATCCACGCGCCTGAGTTATAAAGCCATTACGCAACAAAACAAAAATGAAAACGAAATATGGGAATTTTACGGATTGTAATACGAGGACAATGTTTTCGAAAGGTTCTATGACACTACCTAATTGACTTCGAGCTAAAAGTTTTTTAGTCTGGCGTTTATTGCAAGTTTTGTTATCGTTTTGGTAATGTTCTTGGAGCCTACTTGAATGTTTTGCATTATACAAGTCCTTAGTTACATAAGTAACTAGCCGGTGAACAGGGCTTACTTAGCCCGCGTCGAAGTATTTTTGATGACTTTCAAACAAAATTCCCTACCAAATTCAAATTCCGTTTACGATTCGCTTACGAGACGCTTCGTATGCGGGCTTGTTCCAAAATGTTCATGCTTCATATTTTTGCGTTTTGTACATTTTGCGCCGAAGCGCTCTCGTCGTACGCGTGGATACGCACGCTACGCTACGACCTACGACACCGTGTGTTAAGGGTCTTAATCGGAGTTTTTTTTATTTGAAATTTACAGTTATCATTATATGACTAGACTTATTAAACAACGACGTCAGTTTACCATCAATATACTAACATTTCACACTTCGTGACTTCAAGCAGCAGGGTGTTGCTTGTAAATAAAATCACAATAAGGTGTACTAACAAGCATTAATTCGAAATCACTATTTGTTTGATCGTATGAACAGACGGACGAGCTATTAACAAGAACAATGCCAACAAATAGTATAAACACGGTAACAATAGAACCAACTTTGTTTACAACGGAAAACCATTAAAAATTATTGGCTCAACAAAGACACAAGTTATGTTGATTTGTTTCGGAATACTTAGAATTCGTTTGACGATTGGTTCCGTATGTTTTTCATGAAATCGTTAATAGAAATCGTTTATTATGTTTTGTTTGAAATCAGGTACAGGTCCTGTTCTTTTTGCAAAAAGTGCCAATGTTTTAATGTAGCTACATACAAATATTCTGTATCGTGTATGTAATGAAATTTACACTACTTATGTAGTTTTGTTAAGTAGATTTTAAGCTTAGTGGTATGGGAGCCTTAGGACTTACTTAAATCACAATAAATTAATAATACTGTACCTAACTTTAGTATTTAAACTGACTTCAATATCGAAAACTTAGGAACTTTTTGTAGTAAGTTACAAATGGTCAACGTAGTGGAAGCCAAAAAAACGCGTTTAAGTCAATAGCAAAAGAAAACCACACCACACGCAATTCATGTGTATACTGCCTTTGTACAAGAACCGCCTTATGAGCTAACTTTTTAACTGTTTTATTATTTGTAACGCACATTTGGTGAAAATTTCAGGTGTCTTTATATTTCCGTTCAAGAGATATTGCTCTATCAGATAAAGAGCGGAAAAATATTAATGTAAACAACACTGAAATTTAGAGGTAACATAATGCTGATAAAACGACTTTGCTTTTATTATTTATAGATAAATGTAGCCAGCAACCTAACCAAAGGATTTTTAGATTTGTGACACGTTATTTACGATTTGAAAATTTGACCTACTGTTTTTATTACCTTGCCACCCCTTCGGTGTTTATAATGAGTGTAATCGATTTAAAACCGTCCAAAATTTACAACCAAGCGCGTTGGAACAAATACTTATACAATTTTTTGTTCCAGATTCTAAAATTTTTATAGTTCGATTTATTTCAACTCCTTATGTCACCATGCTACCCTTTACTTTTTTAGGCAAAAACGACAAATCTTAAAATTACAAAAAACCAAACTAACCCTTAAGTACTTGTACTAAGGTTTAACTAAAATGTTTGGTTTAACATTAAAACTACGATTTCAATGGGAAGGTGCAGTGTTTAAATGATTGACATTTTACAGCATACGTTGGTTCCAGAATAAAATTTATAGTTTTGACATTTCGCGGAACGGTTGTTTCCGCAGTAAAACTGTTTTGTAAAGGGTTTAGTTAATTGTACGACTAATTCTATACGATGTGGGTGCAGTGACAAACCTATTGTAAGGACTTGGAAAATTAAATTCCTGGTGGGTAAACCGTGGCATTTACGAGTATGTACTAAGATAACATGTCTAAAGTCAAAGTCAAAGTCAAACTGTTTATTTCATCTAGGAATTTACAAATTCACTTATGAACGTCAATTTTTTGATTCTAATTTAATTTTAAAATAAAAATTACAATATTACTTAATTGATACAGGTAAGCACTAACCTAGCGGAGTTGGTTGCAGAGCTGGTAATTTCCATGCCTTTTTGTCATCTAAATATTCCTGTATACTATAGTAGCTCTTGTCTACGAGTTGTGCTTTTACATGCTTCTTAAACAACTCTGAAGGCAGGTCACGGATTGCCTTAGGGACTTTATTATAGAACTGTACACCAAGCCCCATAAAAGAACGCTGCACTTTACCTAGCCGATATGAAAGCGTCGCCAAATCCGTAGTTTATGAATAGCTCTAATGGCCCTCTTCTGCAATACAAAGATTTGTTACATATCGCTTGCTTTACCCCACAGTAATATGCCATAAGACATAACACTATGAAAGTATGCAAAGTAAACAAGCCTTGCAGTTTCTACGTCAGTAAGCTGTCTTATTTTTCTAACCGCTTATGTAGCCCTACTAAGTTTCGTCGCAAGAGTTGCTAAATGCGCGCCCCATTGTAGTTCTGTCATTGTCTGATGTGTGGAGCAAAGGTCGTACATTTGTTGGGGACAGTTACAGGCAACGACGTCAATTTATTATGAGTAATACGCATCTGAGAGTAATTTCAAATTAAAGAAACGTGTTTTGTTTGTGGAAGGAACTTTATATTTCACTCCAAGCCTAACTTCGTTGCTCGTGGTGCAATCAGTTTAATGACGGTAAAACCTAAAGCCTCAGCCAGAATTTCGGTAATACATAAGGCATGGCCGATGACTTGGTCTTGCGTTTGGGAAGTGGTCAAAAAGACATACAAAACCTATGTATGAACGTTGCATACTAGAATCAACATTAGTATTATCAACTAAATCTCCCTTTTGTCGGCATTTGCTACATATACCTATATTAAAGACAAATGTTAGATCCAGAAGTTCCCTTCTGAAAATTCAGGGTTCCAGCTGTTCCTTTCTTACGAATATTGAACCAAAAAGTCGGTCCGTGTTACTATGTCGGACTGCCGTTTAAAGGGTCCGTTTCTCAGCGAGATTGAAATTTGAATCATGAGTTTTAATCTGTGCTCTATCTGGATATGTCTATGTCTTAGTGTGATATCCTCTGGGAATTCGAGTGTATATAAAAGGAGGAGATATATAAAAAGACACAATATTAAATTTCGCTTTCTAGCGCCCTATCATAACTTTTACGCTTTTACTGTCTGTGTCGGTATCTGTATTTATCAATTCAACTTTTGATATTTAATTTTGTCTGTCCTCTCGACACAAACTCCTCAGTAATGATTGTTTTACAGCCACTAAGTTCGCTCTACAATAAATTATGTTTCACTCGAAATCTCACACACCTTAGCTCATATCTACCACAACCAATCACAAAATTTATAAAAACCATCCCTTGACATAAGTGGCTTCAAGTAGCCCGACAAGTTAATCACTGAACTACTCAAAATTCCACTGAAATGTGAAACACATGTCCTCGTCTCTCATCATTACCATCATGGGTTATCTCGCGAGCAAGTTAAGGGTGTTAGATGTAGGTTTACTAGATATCGACTTATCGTTTTCAGGACAGTAGACTGTAACGTAAAGTTAAAGTTTGTTACATATCCCGGTAGCAATAAATAAAAATTTGAAATTAAAAATGTATTTTTCATCCCACCTGTTCGAAAAAGACGACTTGGTTCGCCTTTAAGTGCGCCCAAAGTTGGCGTTTTCCATAAGAAACTTTTAGCGGGCGGAAATGAGTTTTTGGTCCTCTTTATTTAAATAAGTGCGCCGCAATTATCTTTTTCGCGCAATTTTTGAATTAACTGCGCCGCAATTATCTTTTCCGCGCACTTTTTGAATTCAGTTCGGATTGTTACAAATTCATCAAAATCGGTTATATTCTGAAAAAATGAGTTCTTTAAGTGACTGTGACAGTATAATTAATGAATTTGAGGCGCCTTTTATTTTCTCATAGGGGGGGATGAAAAGTGGAGTGTATCACTCGGGAGCATTACTTTGCTCCCTTGTTATACTCGTACAATCTACTATTTCTAAGCTTTTAATGTTTTACCTTGTTTTATATTTCAAATGAAAAATAAAAGTGCATGTTATTTTTAACACATTATTTCTTAATATTTAAGTTGAGTTCTTTTTCATTTCAAAGTAAAATTTGATGGAAACGAACGCGAGTTAATAACAAAACTAAGATGTTCAAAAAGTACACCGTAAATCTTCATATAAGAGACGATAATAGAGGCAGAATTCTCGGACATTCCCAGATTTCCTATTGCCATATGGCAACCCTAAATAGATAATATTTATTTTACGTCTTATCACTTTGTACAAAGCAAACCGTAGAAAGTGTGAATTGAACAAATGGAACTTATAGAAATTACCAATTGCTGGCATTGCTACTAACAATGTAAAATATAGTAAATGAATATCTCAAAAGCAGTGATCGAGGGAGTTAAACAACAACGGGTGCAGTAGTTGGATAGGTAAAGTTCTTGAGCACATCCCTGCTTCAGCGGGCATGCATTATTACTAGGTAGCAGTCTTAAGCCACGTCAGAGGCCATAAAACCACCAACAATCCGCACTGAAGCAGCGTGGTGGTACCTACTTCAGGCCTCCTTACTAAAAACCATACTCACGTAATCTATAGATGGCACCTCCCTCACTCCCCAAAATATAATTTTGAGCCACTTCAATGCATTGCACTCACTTTTTTTTATAAGTAAGTGATAAGGGGTGAAAATGTTCACAAGAAAGGTGTTTCGTTTTTAGTGCCACAGATTATTTTTAACACTTCACTAGGGTCGAAAGTTTTTATCATTTCTCGAGATGCTAAAACGATAATGTTACGTGTTATGCCCGATATAATATGAAACATTAAACCTTACTGAATTTTAAATAAGGTTTAAATATGTGTGGTGTTTTAATGTGCTGTTTTTTTGTGTATAACAAATATTCTGCAATAACGTGTGGGGTTCCAGTTAACTTTATACATGTAACTTATATTAGAAAACTGACATTTTGATAGAAGGATAATATCAATCTGTTTAACAAATAAATCACACAACAATATTCGCTTGACCTTACAATAATTTGAAACGGTTTTATACATTTTTATATAAAATTTCAAGCTGTTAAATTTTTTACAGATTGTTTGTGGGAAATAATCAACTGAAAAGAAACATTAAACTATCACAAATGTCCCCACAATCCCCGACTGGGAAATAAACCCAAGTCTCATCGCTCTACTAAAACATGGGATACTTTGTTTGTCTCTTACATTGCTATTATAAAACTTTACTTACAGCTTACATTTTTTTATGATTTGTCATACGAAACGGTTTTAAAAAGCGTGTGTACCAGGGTAGCAAAGTCGATAAGGAGCCAGATGCTGCCATCCGCCCACCGATCGTATTACTCAGATAACACGATGACTTCAATGGCAGATTCTGTGAATATTCCTAAATTATAGATTGATAGATTGTTGTGACAAGTATCGTTGCAGCTGTGTATGTCGTTGCATGGTCGTCGCTTTCTAGGTCATGAATAGGTACACGATGAAGTTATGGGTTTATTAGAATTTGAGCCTTCTTTGAGCTGAGTTTTACAAAACAGTTATTTAACTTTTACGAGTCAAAAGATTTTTACATTAGGTCCATTATTATGTCAGTAATATTTTTTTCAATTACTTTCAAAAAAGAAGCCATAGGCAGGTATGTGGTTAAGAATGGTAATATTTTTATAGGCCTACTTTACTTGATGACATCCACTTCAAAGGAAAGCAAACTCAGGAATAGGTATAATTCCAGTCTATTACTCTCTTTTTTTCTTCTTAGTAAATGCCACTAAAACAGTAGCATTATGCCTTTTATAACCAAATTATTCTATTTACAAAATTACAGAAGGTTCTCAAATATCAGTCACACATGTGGTTTCAAATGGTTTACGTGTGGAACATTTGGGTTACTTTTTATGTTATACTATCGGCTACCTATGACAAATTCTGGGAGCTAAAGGCGCTTCTTTGATGTAATTTATCGTGTATTTAAGGCGAAATCAGGTGTTTAACTTTTTGTGTTAGTTTCTTCTTAGGAATAACCAATAGTTACAATAATTTTAGGCAATTTCATTATTTCTTCATAGATCTATTTGCTGAGAATAGCAAGGTCATTGGGAACGTTCCCTTATACAATGATGAGGATGTGTTAATGGACATTACAATTTTTTATAGAACTAAGGTAATTCGCAAACAAGCAGGCAGCTCCACCCTTCCACTGCCGCCCAAGTGAGACTTGTGTTACTACCCTTGAGGTTTATCTAAGATGGCCACCTTAAATTTAATGTGTAAACAACCAAATTTACACCTTTCTGATCGAAACACAATTATTGTTGGTAAAATAATGATGACATACACGATGAAAATAGTATTGGGTAGGTACCGTAGCGGGCGGTGTTACTACCCACCTACTTAAAGCAAATAGGTAATAACTGTAAGTTAATTTTTTATGAGAACGAAATGGAATTTGAAAGTGAACTTCAATTGCAAGCAAATGTAATAGGACAAAACGTATGCCATAAAAATAACTATAGTCAACTAGATAATATCGTTAACGGAGACGCATTGTTGAATCAATATGTCCGTGAAAACACGAGGTTTGGAAACAGTTTGAAGTCATGCGTATCCAGACATTGTCTCCGATGTCCCGCTAAGCAACAGTTACAATACTGTTCGTCCAATAATTACATTGGTGACGATCCTTTTCCAAACTTATTGAAATAGTCAAAACATGAAGGCACGCTTCGCTCCACGCGCCTTTGTGCCATCGCGTCACGCGTCACCCCGATTAGACGCCGCAGTTTGTCAAAACTTCGGTTTCTGTTTCCAAGAACGTCAGTATTCCGAGCATTTGTAACTTGTCATGTCTAATTCCAAGTCCGTTATACAAATTCGTTCGCACCGACTCCCTCTGTCGACAGTTACGTCATTTTTTCATTTCAAAATTTATGGGGTCTAATAAATATTTTGTAAGTAGACCATTTTATTGGAGCAGACTTCCATGGTAGTCGATAACTGTTCACTTTCAACGGAATATTGTTTCTTTGTTTTAAACAGTAGATGATATTTTGTTGTTTTATAGATCAATAAAAAGTTTCGCTTTCAAAGGTCAGTTTTGCTACAAATGTTTCATAAGTATTTTTTACTAGAAATGTTCGAGTCCTTAGTTTCCTAGAACTTTGTCGTTTATGATAAAAGAAGCCTTGTCATTGTCATCCTATATTATACTATTATGATAAACATGATATTAAACTATATCTGAATTGGTGAAGTGTGGTGTAGGTAATACTTGGGCTTCATTGCAGTGATGCTATAAGGCAATTAAGCAGGACAATAATATTGAGAACAAAATTTTAATCTATTAGCTTCCATTAACTGCAAGAAGCTTCAACCATTCTTTAATATGCCTAAATTGAACTCTGTTGCTTTTTTAATACTGCCAATCCATCACGTTGGGTACCTTCAATAAACAGTTATAAAGTTGTAAAAGTAAAATGTCCATGTAATTAATCCATGTAATTAAAATTTGAAAATAAAGCCTAAAAGATGCCCGCATTTGATTCTAAATCGAAAGTTTGGACATGATTTATGAAGTGAAATAGCCGACTCTGATCAGTAACGTAAACTGGAACGATTTTATTCAAAATTTGCTGTCTTGCCATATGAATATCTCATTTTTGCCAAAAATATTAGATAGCCACCTTTGTTTCTATACGACTCATTTAGTCAGAAGCCTAATGGATAATTATATGTATAACTTGAAAGTTTGAGAATTTCAATAATATTTCATACCCTTGAAATTAATAGCTTCTTTTTTACAACAGACTGTGCGCTATGATATAAGTAATCCAGCAATAGTCATGTGGAGTAATGAACCCAGGTGTAGGTATAAGGAGTTGAGGTGTGCCCAACAGCCTCCGAAAAATCTCATTGTAATTGAAGTCGACTATTCAACGTAGGCAAGGCATTTAAACTAGCTATCAGCAAGGCTATTCTGTAAGAAACAAATTCGATATCGAAGCTCACTCAGGAGAGTTCTGTCACTTCGCTGTATGCGAATTATGTCAAAATAAAAATCTCACCGTGGATTCAGCCATCGAGATGACAAAGATATCCTTAAAGAATAGCCTAGCAGGTCGTCCATCGGTTAACATTACCTATCACCTACGGTTAACTCAAGAGGGAGTTTAAAAAGTATCTATTTATTGACATTTGAAAGGAAAGCTTTGGTACTACAGAGCATATAAATATATAAAGCAAGTTTTATTTTTGAAGAAGGTAATGGTTGGTTTTGCTATAATCCATCTTTAGAGAAATTATATTATGTATACGTATCTGATAATACTACAAATATAAAAGATTTAACGAATTAACAGGGAATCTCGATAGCTAAAGCTGTTAATGAAATTATTTCATCAGAAGTGAAAGCAAAGTTTTCAAATTTAGAAAGGACAACTACAAAAGGAACCGTATAACAAATTAGATAAGTATTTCATCTATTCAAGTATTGGAAGTTAAGTTTTCCTATTTAGATAGATAGATAAACTCTTTATTTGTACACCAGAAATAATCACATACAGCGAAATTAAAATACAAATGTGTATACAAAAAAGGCGGCCTTATCGCTAAGCAGCGATCTCTTCCAGGCAACCTTACATACAGGAGAAAATTACAAAAAGAAAAATGGGCTAGTGGTGACAAAAGGAAATATGTAATTGTTTTTTTATTTTTTGTGTTTGTGATAATGAAAATGTGGTATAGTGAAGGGATAAGGAATAAATAGTTAGATGGTGCTTTGTAAGTAGTGATCCTTAACCTGCCTTTTGAAGCACTCTAAAGACTTAGCGAGACGGATATTGTGAGGAAGCGAATTCCAGAGACGAACAGCAACAACAGTAAATGATTTAGAAAAGTAACTTGAAAATGACTAACTGACTATTATGACTAAATGACCAATGACTAACAATAAAATAACCTTTTCATCACCCCTATTCGAAAAAGACGACTTGGTTCGGACATAAGGGGTTCCAAAGTTGCTGTTTTCTATTCAGCGGGCCGGAATGAATTTTCATACAATTTTTCCTGCCGGCTAGATCTTTTCCGTCCTATTTTGAATTTAGAACATTTTAGTATTTTGCGCTAAAGAAATCGAACACAAATATTGTTTGAATAAAGAATGTCTGGTTCGACGCGAGGGCCCCGCCAGCTGTATAATAAAAAAAGAAATCAAATTAAGATCGCTCGAACTATTTCCCGCGTTTTCGTGCATTTTTACGTATTGTCAGAAATTTTGTTTTGTTTTGAAAAAATGAGTTCTTCCAACGATAGTGAAAGTATCCTCCTGATAGTATAAAAACTGAAGCGAGTAATGTGATGAATAGTTTATTACCTGCGAAATCCCGGGAAAAATATTTGAAAGCCTATGATAATTTTTTGGAATGGAGAAATGCAAGAGGCGCCAAGAATTTTTCAGAAACTGTATTTTTGGCGTACTTCCAGAACTTAGCCAAAACTAAAAAACCTTCCACCCTTTGGAGTATCTACTCAATGCTTAAATCAACAGTCAGTTCTAATAACGATATAAAACTGGACACATATTCGAAATTAATAGCATATCTGAAGAGGATGTCTGATGGATTTAAACCTAAAAAATGCAAAGTGTTCACAGTCAAAAATGTGGAGACTTTTCTTAATGAGGCACCCGACGAAATCTTTCTTGCCGTAAAAGTAAGTAACTATGTATATGGTGGAGTGGACTATTATAGTAAAATATAACCATAGTGTTTTAAATAGCTGAATAATAAAAAAAGAAATCAAATTAAGATTTCGTTTTCAAATTAAAATTAAGTTTTCGTGCATTTTTACGTATTATTTTCTATTATATATATATATATTATTTTCTCATAGTGGGTGATGAAAAGTAGAGTGTATCACTCGGGTGCAAGTATATTTTTGGCTCGGGCGACGTACTTTGAATCCCTCGCTACGTTCGGGATTCTACTAAAGAATCCCTCGCTACGCTCGGGATTCTACTCTAGAATCCCTCACTTCGCTCTGGATTCAAAAAACGCCCTCGCCGAAAAAATATTACTTTGCACCCTTGTCATACAATCTACTATTATGTACTTACATAATATTGTGTACTTGTTAATTGCAAATAAATAACCGTGCCAAACCATTATTCAGTGAAAGTATCGAAATTGTAACTCTTTCACAATAATGAAATGTCTCTAACAAAACTTAATAACCGTTGCTAATATAGGAGAATACAAACGGAATTTCACTTTTACATCCTAATTACCCTTTCTCTGGCAATCCTTTGAGGACAAAAAAGGATTTATGGTCGCCATTCGCGCAAAGGACACAACTGACAAAGCAATTGTTCTAACAGTTCGTTCCAAATAAATGCAACTCTTTTCCTTTGATGGAGTTAGCGGTCCCTTTTAACCGTTGTAGTTGTATAAACTGTTGTAACTAAACGGTTCAAACTACGGTAAGCAAAAGGGTAAACAAAACGCCTTAATTTCCTTAAAATTCATTTGGGGAAGTTTCGTCTTTATTCTGCATTCATCCTTTCTATCTTTAGAGCATATTCCTTCGTTTTGTAATTTCGTATTTCTGGTACCTTCTCCTATAAAGATACTTGTGCGATGTTGCGAACAGTTATGCGATTTTGTTTTATTGCGAACGTTATTTTTTATTTATTAGTTTTTAATGTTCGCGAGCTTTCAGCAAACCCTTTGGCAGTAAAATTTTTGGGAGACCCGTTACTCAAATAACGGGTTATGGCGAGTTTTTTCCACTTTTTAGCATTGTTTTATGGTAAGGTTTATGTGATGAGCAATTAGCAAAAGGATTGCGAAAAGGGTTGTTCAAATGAATCGGTACTTAGTTTTTAGCAATTTCTAAAAAAACGGTTTTTGTAATAAAACTTAAGCACCGTAAAAGTTTAAAACAAAAACTATGATGAATATTTGAGAGTTATGCGATAAGCGTAAAATTAAGTACGTATATTTTGTAACAGCTTTGTGTGTATATTGTTACTAAATATTCTGATATGAGGTATGTACCTATATGATTCGTGTGTATGACGAAAATGTTCATTCTTTTTATGTTTGAATAGTAAAAATTTATATATTGCGAGTGAAAAGTTTCATCGAACATAATTATAATCTCTCTTCATTTTATTTAAAATTTGGAACCTAAATAATATTTTATAGATTAAATTTTTGCGTAACTAGTTTTTTGAAAGTAAATTAATTCCAACAGTTTATAAATTTACATCCTTACTAATATTATAAATGTGAAAGTGTGTTTGTTTGTTTGTTTGTGACGCTTTCACGTCGCAACAAAGCTATTATATGGTAAGGTTTATGTGTGTGGGGATAGTTAGGAGGGTGGAGAGTGACGTAGGCTACTTTTTACCGCGAAAAAACATCCCATTCCCATGGGAAGATCGATGTTTTGTTAGTTGCTAGATATTTATTTTCGGAGTTGTTAATAGATAGCGTTAATTTGCAAGTTCTGAATTACGCTATGAAATACTACATGTAATTTACTTAAGTCATAGGCAAATGTAATAGGCTACTTTAGCTCTGCCTCGAGAACTCCCCGCTCCGGCTGTATTCAGTGTACCGCCCGCCCGCTGGCACTATCCTGTTGGCTGATGTCCGCAAGTTGCTGGACTCGCCGACACCGGTGGTGGGCGCGGGCGACTGGAACTGCATCCGGGGTGGAATAGCCTAGCTGCCAACAGAAGTGGAAGGCTACTTTTTGATGCCGCTGAACAGCACGGCTACACTGTCGAGGGTGTTGCACACCGTTACCGCGGCTCTGAATAAGAGAGAACGCGTGTGTGCAGTATTCCTCGACATGGAAAAGGCGTTCGACCGTGTTTGGCACGACGGCTTATTCTCTACAAGATCTCGCAGTCGTCGGCGCCCCGGAGTGCCGTTAAGGTGATCTCCAGTTTCCTCGAAAATAGAAGCTTCAGAGTAGTGGTTGAAGACGCCGAATCCACCGAGCGTCCGATCGCAGCCGGCGTCCCGCAAGGGAGTTGCCTGTCCCCGGTCTGCTACGCCTGCTACACCGACGACATCCCGGCGGCAGGGGGGGCGTCGCTTGCCCTGTATGCCGATGATGTGGCGTACATCACCACGTTGCTGAATAGAACCCACGCCATCGTCAAGATGCAGCGTGCGCTTGATGCCCTCCCCGAATGGCTTGCCGCGTGGAGACTGTCGGTGAATGTCGGGAAGACGCAGGCCGTGAACATAAGAGGATACCTCAACAGGCGGGACCCTACTCTGGAGCTTAACGGACAAGATATCCAATGGGCCCCACAGGCCAAATACCTGGGGGCAAAATCGACGGAAGACTTTCGATGAAGCCACAGGTTACGAAAGCCGTCGCGAATTCCAGAAGCGCGATGGCAGAAACCAGTGCTCTCCTCGAGCCTCCCTCTCGGACTGAAGCTCGGGGTCTACAAGACCTACATCAGATCCCGCCTCACGTACGCGGCACCGGCGTGGTACGCGCTCGCCAGCGAACCGCAGCGCAAAAGGATGCGCGCGGTTTAGGCGATTGCGCTCCGCCGGCTGACTGGTGCGCCGAGGTACGTCAGGAACGCCGTCATCCAGAGGGACCTTCGAGTCGAGAGCCTGGACGACTTCATCGAGAGATTGGCACGCAACATGTTCGGGCGTGTCGACGCCTCGCGGTTCCCGCATCTGTAGGACCTGGCGCCGCTCCACACCCGTCCACCGGACCGCTTGCTGACCGCTTGCCGACTTGCTGGTTGCGCGGGACGGGCCTAGCACTGACTGGTACTGGGGCTTCGTAAGTCGTCGCCCGGCGCTGATCGGCTCCTTCTGGGCTTCCCACCAGTGGGATTCACCCGGTAGGGCCTCGATCGCCTGGGCGGCGTGGAGATGAACCCCATCCCGTTTAAGACTCTGTGGCCTGTAAAAAGGCCGCCACTCAACGGACTTGACCTATTGGTTAACCATAGATGGACAACCAAGGGCCTTAGAGCCCAACCCAAGGACCGGCCCGTTTTAACGGGCCGCGAGAGACACCCCCAAAGGGAAACTAACTATCCCGAGGGCTCCACACACCTCAGACAGGGTGGAGTGAAGAGAGCGAGTAGTAGGCTACTTTTTAGCCTAAATTCCTACGGGAGCGAGACCTTTTTTAGTTCGTTGAGATAATAATTTATGTATGGATTTTAATTTAATTTAATTTTGTTGACTAATATTAATACTAATTTTAATACTAAAATTGTTATCTAATGTTGTATACCTATCACAGGTAGGACATAGCGATCTCCATTGTATCAATTTACCAACTACTATATTGTACCTATGATCCACAATAAATTAATTTTGATTTTGACTTTGACTTTGACCTACGCGGCTGTTACCTACGGGTCCCGAAGCGAAGCGCGGGCGGTTCTCTAGTCTGAGAATAAAGAATGAAATGTGACATAACAACTGTAAAATGAGTAACAAAAGTCGGTCTGATAAATTTTCGAATAGCATCTCGTAAGTAGGTGCCTAATACTTAAACATAATAAATATTCTAATTCAAATAGTAAATCATTCATTCATGGAGACGAATCACTGATAGACTTATATGGTCGTCAATTTTTTGATTCTACTTACTCAAAGAATTTCCGTGCACTTCACCGTTACTCAAATGCAGACGAAATAGACACAGAACATTTTAGCAAATTACTGTAGCAAAATCGCATAGGGCAATATCATTTATTGCATACTTAGTACCGTTAACAAAGGATTCAGTGTAGTTCACGGTGCTTTCTTTGTCACAAAAAAGTTTCCGTAAGAACGGGAACAGTTTGTCGGTACTTTCAAAGCAATAAAATGTAACAGAAGAAAGTAGCCGGTTATAAAAAGTCTTAAAAGGTTGCTCCATAAACACTATATTGCCCTAGTGAACCGTTTCTAACTGTACTTGTGCACCCGGGAGTTTAAACTTGGAACGGTAAAAGAGAATGAACTAAATTACAATTATAAAGTTCCAAAGGAAAACCGTTACATTTATGTCAATTTTAAAAAGTTGGGAATTTCGGCAATTATGATTACAGTAGGTATATAGATTTCGTTATTGGCCTGTTATAATAAACACTCCATTCAAGTTAAGTGAACTGACAAGCGAAAAGGTATTGCAATTGAATTTCTCGAATTAATATACACATTTTCATAACTTGACCATTTGTAGGATGATGACACGTTTCGGCAACGGGTATAGTTTAATATTTTCTCCACACACGGTTGATAAATGTTTTCTCGTTATTGCATTCCAACATATACCTATTTTACATGTGCAGCTGCGTTAAATATTATAAAGTTACCACAACAAAAAAATTACATAATACTTAATTGTATAGTGTGTATTAAAATTGTACATACTTGTAGTCCACAACAATAACTTTGACTGATCGACCTAATGAATAGAGCAATTTCTATGCTTCTAACACATATCACACACACATGTGGATGGAATCACCCATTCTATTTATTTTTAATTCTGGATTCCATCCTACCTATGTATAAATAAATAACGAGAAGTTTCCTAGCTCAAATTATTATTTATTATTAAATCTAAAGGTTATCTGTAGAGATCGCTGTCTGTGATTAGATCGCCTTTTTCTTATCTATCGAATTATGCAACTATTATGATGTACCTATTTACTTAACTGTACATACCTAATCAAAATATACAAGCACTGTAACTTCCACTTCAATCTAATTTTCGTAAGGATCTACATTTGACGTTTTGAAATTGTTTTTTACTGATGTGTCAAATCGCTTTACTTTTATGACCTCGAAAATTCGAGCATTCATTATACACATTGCAACTTACTTAGGTAGTGTTAGGTAGTGTTTTCGGACTGATTGTACAACACTTAAAAGTACAGTACAGTTAGGCGCTAAAGAAAGGCAGGACTTTTTACGACCATTTCTCTAATCTCAGACCTTTTTAGCAAAGAACATTTCTCCCAAACTTTCATGCAGCAATAAAGAATTTGCTTAGTTTTGCACAACATTGGAGATATTTTAACTTTATTTTTATCGCATTTATATAGTCGGGTTCTTTCTGAGTCGCCGCTTAATGGGGTTTCGTATAGTAAAATTCAGAAGTTTACAATGCAATACAACAGTAGGAACGAATTGGTTTATTGTACGTTCAATGGGCGTTTATGACGGAGCCTTTGTGCGTTTCGTCAATGTTTGGCTTGTTTGAATTTGTTTTAAGGTACCGAAGTGCTTTGGGCACCTATGTATTTGCTAACGTCTTCCAACTATTTGTTTCATTTTCCGTGTCATTTGCATTTGCATGTTGGTTATTCTGTATTCTCAATGCTATAAAATTAGAATAATCAATATTAGGTTAAAACCTTTATGAAGTGCGTAATTTTACATAAATGTACATTTTGACCACTTCTATTTACTATGGGCTTTATTTATTTTTAACACGCGAGAGAATTGTCAAGAATTTACGATGGTAAAGTTCGAAAATTCTATAAAAATTTAAAAATATGTATCATGTAAAACAAGCAAATGACAGATTTAAAAACCTTTTGTCGTCGTGGACACTAAGTACATTATTCTTCATCGACTAAGCATTCCAATGTTTGCTCTATTTGACTTAGGAAGACGTTACTCTTTAGTAATATCGTGTATTTCTTTTTTTTTCTGTGGGACTACTATACAACTACTTCAGTTATCGAATTTACACCATTTTTAAACATTAAGTCGGTAAGTACCTACCTATACCTATTCATCCTATCTACCACATCTACCTTATTATTCACCAACACAAACTCATGTAATTCATATTTCTTTTGAGTTGTTTGTGAAAAAACCCAAATTTTGAGAGAAAAATCCCAAAACGTAACATTACCTACTTAGGTATTAACACTGGACAAACTCATCGTGTTTCGTGCGCACAAGAATGACTTCCTCCCTCTTTACAAGCGTATAATGGAACTAATTTGTTGTTCAAACAAGGGGCCTTGTACACACAAACATCATGCCAACATTAATACAATCTACACAATTTTCACCCTACAAAAATATCGTTCATCCATAAACTGATGTGGTAAAGTTGAAGTTCGAATGAAAAATTGTTCGAGAGTAAAGATAAGGTTGTAACTGAAAACTGCAGGATATTATTTGACGCATACAAGGCAATTGTCACTCGCATTGTTAGCACTGAGCAGGTTAAATGAGTATAAAGGGTCTTCGTGATTTTTGACCAATGCGCAGGATTTCTTTAATTTGTTGTGTGAAGAAAATAGTCGGTGATTAAACTGAACTGTTATAATTATTAACGGTATAAGGGGAGATTTATTGTTATAAAAGTAGGCAATAATAATTTGTGCAGGCCTATAAACAAATCGAATAACGTTACCAAAGCGATGCGGTTCGCCGCATTTAGTATCTATATAATAGATAGGTACATTATATATACCTATCCGTTGAAACGTACTTTTATGTATTTCTAATATATTGGAATATTGGATTGAAAGTCTAGTTTTCTTAACGTGGTTTTATTTTTATTACTTTCCACAATGTACAATGTATGTTACAAGACACAGAAGAGAATCGCCAATTGTTTTTTTTTAGACAGACAGAAACAAGTCTTTTTTCTTAACAAGTTGCCAGCCTCAGTCTTTAAAACAAGTATGTATTACATTGTATTTCAACACCCCCGCTCAATGTAATACATATATAACTTAACAAACATTTAGAAACAATATAGCAAAATATAGTAAGACTTCACATTAGCCCACATCTGTTAACAAATCTAAGCAACAGTTCTCTCTTTAAAGACTTGGTGAACATATCTGCAATTTGATCTTCAGTCTTTACATATAACAAACATATTTTACCTTCCTTAATCAAATCTTTAATGAAATGGTATCGTATATCGACATGTTTTAATCTCTTTACATTATCAGTATTTGCAACCATTATGGCAGATTGATTGTCACAATATAATATAGGTACTGGATGTACATTTGTAATTTTAAAGTCTTTTAACATATTAGCTAGCCAACAAGACTCACTAGCTGCCATACTGACTGCAACATACTCAGCCTCCGTTGATGACAAACTTACTGAGCACTGTTTCTTTGAACACCATGATATAAGACAATTAGCAAACTTGAATAAGTATCCGGTGGTAGACTTTCGGTCTTTAAGATCCCCACCCCAATCTGCATCACAGTGCCCCACAAGTCCATCATCATTACACTTGAAGACCAATTTATAATCTAAGGTATGTTTGACATATCTTAAAACTCTTTTTAAATAAGTTAATAAAATCTCATTGGCATTGTTTTGGTACCTACTCAGAATAGAAACAGCCACACATAAGTCTGGCCTAGTGCCTAACACAGCATACATTAAGCTACCAATTATTTGTCGACATAAGTTTTCAATATTTTTATCTGACTTACATTCTTTGGATTCTAGTATCTTTACATTAAAGTTTTGATCAATTGGGGTCGATACAGGTTTACAACTTTCCATATTAAATCTTTTTAATATAGACTCTAAATAAGACTTTTGGCTTAATTCAGTAACACAATCTTTAAAATTCTGTTTAATATTTATTCCAAGAAAGTTGGAAACTAACCCCATATCTTTCATTTTAAATTCATCTTGCAAATGTGATTTAAGATCACTTATACATTGTTCATCAGTACTGAACATTATAATGTCATCAACATACAATAAAACGTAAGTTTGGACTTCTCCTTGACACTTTGTAAATAAACATGGATCATTTTTTGATTTCAGGTATCCTGCTTTACTTATTACCATATTAAATTTTTCATTCCAGTACTTAGGAGATTTTTTAAGTCCATACAACGATTTATTGAGTTTCACAATATTATCAGAACCATTATGTGCCCCCTCAGGCAATTTAATATACACATTTTCTTTTATTTCCCCATACAAAAAAGCTCCAGTTACATCCATTTGATGTATAGGTGCATTCAGTTTAGTAGCAACAGAAACAAATAATCTAACGGTCGACAATTTAGCAACAGGTGAGTAAATTTCATACATATCAAACATATTGTCCTGCTCAAAGCCTCGGGCCACCAACCTGGCTTTGTGTTGGACACCATTACTAAGCTTCTTTAATTTGAATACCCACTTAGAACTAATTACATTTTGATTTTCAGGTACGGTGCACGGCGTCCAGGTGTTATTTGCTTTTAGAGTATCGAGTTCTTTTTTTATTGCCTCTTCCCACTGACAAGCATCACTTCTTTCCATGGCTTCCTTATAGGTTCTAGGTTCTGTTTCTGCAGTATAGACATTTTGACAGCAGTAAAATTGTGTTTGCTTTCTGATACGCTTGCTATATCGTGGTGAATTTGGCTCCGACAAGGCATCACAATCACTATAGTGTTCACTTGACACTTCTGGATCATACAAGCTGTGTTGATCATCATCTGTCAACTCATTTGTAAGTTTCGAGTCAACAAGATCTTCTTCCTCGGAATCTTGGTGAGTATTGTCCGCATCTGTTATCTCATTGTTTATATTTGTAGTAATATCTATATTAATATTTTCTATTTTCTCTCTTACAGGCTCCAGGAATGTGATATCCCTCTTCACCTCAACTTCATTTCTCTGCGGAAAAAATATTCTATAACCTTTTACATTTTCTTGATAGCCCACCATTATACCAGCCTCTCCTTTAGAATCCCATTTCCTCCTCTTTTCTTTTACAATGTGTACAGACACTGGTGTACCAAAAATTTGTAGGTGACGCAGGTCAAACTGTTTATTCGTCCATATTTCATATGGTGTTTTATTTATTACATTACTCCTACCTGTTCTATTAATAACATATGCAGCAGTATTCACTGCCTCAGCCCATAATTTCTTCGGAAGATTCTTGGCATACAGCATTGACCTGGCTGCTTCTGTCAGGGTCCTTATTTCCCTCTCCGCTTTGCCGTTCTGTTGGGGCGTGTAAGGTACTGATGTTTGATGTGTTATACCCCTTTCTGAGAAAAAAACAGACACAGCTTTATTAACAAATTCTAACCCATTGTCACTTCTAAAGTTGATAATCCGATTTCCTGTGACATTTTCGGCTTTGTTTACAAAATCTTTGATACAATTGAAAACTTCTTCCTTTCTTTTCATAAAATATACTGATCTATAGCATGAGTAATCGTCTTTTAACACTAAAAAATACCTTGCGCCTCCAATAGATACTGTTTCCATCGGTCCGCAAACGTCAGCGTGTATCAGCTCGCATGTTTTAGTTGTTCTTGTGTCACTGTTATTAAAGGGCAAACGATGTGCTTTACCCTGTAAACAACCTTGGCAGTTTCCAATAGTTTCTTCAGACACTTTGATATTATTGCATGATAACACACGTTTGACATGTTGAATATTTTGATGCGCAAGTTTCTCATGCCACTCTTTTAAGCTTGAATTAGCCTCTGAAGCGTTCGCAAAGCCACATTTATATCTCACATCCATGATATACATTTTTCCGACGCGATTTGCCACTGCTCGCACTTTGTTTTCCTTGTAAAATTTGCAAGCATTTTGATCTGTCATCATGACATATCCTTTATCTGCCGCGCAATTTACGGAGAATAGATTTACTTTTAGGTCCGGCACACACAATACATTGTCAATAGTAGTCTCGATCCATTTATTTCCATCAAATGTCTCTAGTGTGACCTGTCCGCTGCCGATGACACTTATTTGTGTACCATTGCCTATTATCACTGACTTTTGCGATGACAACGGCGAAAATGTCGAAAACAGATTTTTATCTTGACACATGTGTTCGCTGGCCCCTGTGTCCACCAGCCACTTTGTATGCTGATACAGTTCGTCTGGTGTTTGTTGCACTACAAATGCATTCTTTTGCTTTCCCTTCTTGAACCAGCATTCATTTTTGTTATGGCCAATCTTATTACAGTAGAAACATCTTTTATCACTTTTATTTCCAAAGTTAGTATTACGATAGTTATTGTTACTACTTACATTACTCGTACAATCAGCTTGAAAGTGTCCTTGCTTGTTACACTTGAAACACTTTATATTTTTATTAGAATATCTTTCCTTACTTGGAGCATTTTTCTTTGCCACAAACGCAGATGACGACGAGGCGACTTCACCCTTCTCTTTTAATCTTTCCTCTTCTACCAACAAACGAGCGACCAGGTTATCGTACGTTTGTTTTTCGTCTGGTGCTGATTCCCACGCAGAAACGAAATGTTTGTAACCATCAGGCAAGGACATTAAGACCTTAGTGATGACGAATTTTTCTGAAGTATCTTCGCCCATTTGTTTGAGTTGATTCTGTAACTCTTGAATTTTTGACAGGAAAACTGACATTTCCACTCCTTCTTCGTATTTGTATTGAAAGAATCTTTGCTGAACTATATGAATACTCGTCTCACTCTTTTGTTCAAACACACTTGCCAACTTTCGCCACATCTCTGCTGATGTAGTACAGGATATTATGTGCAGCATCACCTCCTCGGTCATTCTGGTCACAATTATCGTTTGGGCCTTTGCATCCTTTAACTCCCATGCTTTTCGATGCTCTGTATCTTGTCCTTTTGGAAGTTTCCCTTCAACAACATCAATTAGATTTTGACCTCGCAGTAAAACCATTGTCTGGAATTTCCACACGTTCCAGTTCCTTATACCTTCCAGTTTGATAACTGTGGTCTGACCATTTCCGTCCATTGTGTATTTTTACTTCCCGGCAACTTCAACACAAAAATCACACTCGATTTTTCCTTCACCGGTATTTCACCTGCCCACTAGTTTCTAGACTTTCAGGTATGTGCTCTGGGCCCATAACCTGTTGGAATATTGGATTGAAAGTCTAGTTTTCTTAACGTGGTTTTATTTTTATTACTTTCCACAATGTACAATGTATGTTACAAGACACAGAAGAGAATCGCCAATTGTTTTTTTTTAGACAGACAGAAACAAGTCTTTTTTCTTAACAAGTTGCCAGCCTCAGTCTTTAAAACAAGTATGTATTACATTGTATTTCAACATGTTCATCAAATGCATTTAGTTTAAAGTTATAACTTTTCTATGGCAGCGCTTCAATGTCTTCAATAGTTTGGATGATCTCTTAAAATTTCTCGATAACAGAACCATCTACCAGTTCCAGTTATCTATCTAAACCATCCAGATACCCACTTCAACACACACGAGAAACATTCAAAACCTATCCAACCATTCAAGATGAGTTCACTGGCATACTCACGGAAAGAATAACATTGAAGATCTTTAATATAAGTAATATATTATAAAATAGGGACAAATTCTACACACATTTGAACACATCAGATGTATACCTATCAATAAAACACATCATTTGCATCGATGATTTATAAAAAGCAACATCGATGTGTGGTCTACGTAAATGTGTAGCGAATACAATGCAAGTCAACAGCCATGAAATTGCGTCACATTGAATCGATATTAATGCGGTAGTTGAAGTGTCGAATCCGAATGTCAAATGCTTTTGAGTGGAGCTGCAAATGCTTCGGCTAAGCTTAGTGTAATCGCACGTGAACACATTGTTGAATTGTATACTCTATCGAACAGTTATTTCATTCAATAAAGCTTACGTTTAATTTTTTTATTTGTAACCATAGCTGTTAGGTTGACAGCTTTAGATAACAAACGCTGATAGATCTAAAGAGTAGCTAAATGAAAAAAGATTTTATATAAGTTTAAATATTGCCAAATTGTTTTCGTTTCGATACTCATGTCAGGAGGTTTTTTAGGGCATTTGCTAAACCTATACTTAGTTATACATTAAGTTATTTCTAATTAAAATCCCATCGGTATCTAATGTCAGGCGCATAAGCAAACCCATGCGCTGGATTGATAGCAAATATTAAAACGTTAAAAAAAAGTTCTGCAATCCAATGTTGTATGTCGTCAAGCAACAATCGTACCTGATGGAGAAGCTTTGCAAGAGCATCTTCAAGTTTGACAAAGGTGACCCACCACCAGTATCATTATCATGGGGCATCAGAACTTTGTCTGAGAAACTGAGGAGGTAATGGAGCCGAAGTAAAAATGTATTGATTACAAGAATATTCTTATTCACCCCCCAGAAGCTCTCTGCTAACTAGCCTGTGGGAACTTCCTTAGGTACTAACATTAACTATTTTGAATCGACTGGTGTATTCAAAGTAGGTGTAGGTTAGGTACCTTTGAATACGTAAACCATTGCATTTTTTTCTTAACATACCTATTCACATCTTAAAAAAATATTATTATAAAAACAAAAAACCCGACTGCTTACAAAAGAACTCAAAAGAAAAAAACAAGTGTCACAATATTAACATAAAATACTTCATGGTGCCGCATGCGGTGACAAACGTACTTAGTACTTGTGATAAATCTTTTTTTACCCGTAGGTAACAGTATTGTTTGTCCCCGCCTGCAGCACCATGAAGTAAGTATTTTATGTTGATATTGTGACTGCAGACTCTACAAAATTTTGCAGCGAACAATAGAATTTCTGTATATACTTATAAGTGGTCCGTTTAGCCCAAAGAAAAAAATTAAATTAAATCAAAGGACAAAAACGTCCCATGGGACGTTTTACGATTGGGACGTTTTGCCCAAAGCCTCTAAATGGATATACATACAAATATACATACATACAATCGAAAAACATAACCCTCCTTCTGACGCAGTCGGGTAATTAATTGAAAATGTCTACTAAGTACTGCACAGTAGGATATTTATACCTACGCGACAGGTTGAGATGGCATTTTTCTAGTGATGGGGCATCACATAGGTTAGGTTTATATCGATATTAATTCCACGCAACAAAATAAAAGTAGCATTAATAAAAAAGGTTTAATAAGTAAAATGTAAATTAATCAGATTTATTCAGTTTCGGCTATTGTGCTACTAGCACTTATGACTACACTAAAATTAATATTATGAGCTAGTAAGAAAATTTACAACTATGTTGTTACCATAGATTTATTATATAACTATAGATTGGCAACTGTCTCACTTGAACGAAACCAAAAATGAATCGCCCGCTGTCACCGCCGAGCGCGACGCCTGGGGATTTTTATATTTATTTATATTTATAGGAGTCACATCCAAGTACCGCACAAGTAACCATCACTAATTAACACTACAAAGGATGTTATTCCACACAGAAATCTAAAAAGTAAATTAAGTATTTTGAGAAAATTGAAGAACAATTTTTGACAAGTGCCCGCTAAGCCCGCTATGCCGTCTAAAAATTGTTTTCGTCTATCTATCTCGCTCTGCCATACGTGTATTAGATGTTTTGCTCTTTTGCATTGCCAATCTATCTAAACGTCAGTGTATGCTACATCTATGGTTGTTACAGAATAAGAATATTTTAAGCATCACAATCACAATGTGAGTGAGATTAAAATCGATAATCGCGGTTTATATGGGCTCGTACATTACTAATAGGTACTAAGGAGCGCCCGGGTAACGTGCGGGTTGCGGGGTGTCAATTCCCCCGCGTCTCACCTCATACCCCGACTGCCATGCCGACCTGTCGCGTACTGTACATAAAATTACGTTAATCTAATGAACAATACTTTTTAACAAAATCTGTCCATGTCCTAATCTTTCTATCATAATTATTAACATTCTTATAGCTTAATTGAATTCAAATAACACATCTATATCGACATTGTTTTAAAATTATTTACAAACATATTGTCAATGAAGGTGAGTCGTCACTTTGTAGTGACGTAACTAACTACCAAATAATACGTAAATTTTTATTTTCACAGGTCTTCGCTTCAAAGTAAGATGTAAGATAATCTGTGCGAAAAAAATCCCATCTTGGGTGGTCTGAGTGGCGTCAGAGTATGCTAAATCTCGGTTTGTATAGTTTACCCCTATTTACAACTCTTAACACCGATTCCTCTATTCAAAATCATTTTTATTTTAAGTGACATAAGGTTGATATTAGATCATAAGATTCCGATTTTACTCAACGTCTTATTAACTAAATATTTGCTTTTGACTGAACATCTTTATGAATGAAACTTTAAAGGCTCAACGTTGTTAGAGTTGTGAAATTATATTATGAAGAACTATGCATAGAAGTCATTTAGATATTTTAGTGAATATTCAAAAATTGGTAAACAAAACCATCTTAAATACTATTTATTTACAATTTTTAAGAACGAATCATAATGCAAAACTATAGTATTAAGAAATTTAGTGCAAAAATGGTCCCTTGCTTTATCCCGTAGGTACCGTAGATGTCACTTTTAGTATTTAAATAAATAGTCGAAAACTGATAAACTAAACATTTAACAATATACCAATTATTTTCAAATTTAAAAACAAAATTACATTTGCAAAATTTTTATCAGATAAAGTTTTGAGAACTTGGGTGCAAAAATAGTCCCTTGCTAATAATAGCTTTAAGCAAAACACTGATGATCGCTGATTGCTTTGTTATCCATGCAAAAGTGCTACAACTGGATATTTTCATGGCATACCATTGAGTTATAAAAAATAAGTGAACATCATTATCTACATCAAGTCCTCGACATCAAAACAACATCTAGTTCAAACAGCGTACCGTTCGATTAGTTGACGTCATTATATTTGCAATAACTCCCTCTGCAGTAACAGGTGATAGTAGAGAGCACTTCTGGACGTAATACGTTGATTACTGTATCCATTACGCTTCAACCTTTCAACAACGGCGCAATCGGTTTGGTTTAAATTACAAAGGGAAGCGGTTGTAACTTGTGGTAAATTAGCAACGTTTAAAATAAGAAGACGATAGGAAACCCTGCTCAATAGCGGGGTCCACCCGGCCACCGACAGACGTTAGTTCTCCTGAGTCTAAATACGAGTAAAAAAGTGATATTTGGGAACCGCAGACCCCTTTTCCACGCAATGCAGAGAGCGCGAGCGACGGCGAAGGGAAGATTGGGTGTCTGTATTTAAAATTTATTTAGTTTTGATATGACAATAAAATTTAATATTCTGATATGAATGATAGTGAATTTGTTAGCTTCTAATTTAATATAAATAATATAGATTTTTAAGACCATCCTGTTATCATTCGTTCCGTCCCAATCGTAGCTGTGTTACTTTGAAAAACCATGTTATAGCGGGTGTTGGAGCTACTTCTCGGTCCTCTACATTTTTGTTACGTCGTCTCACTGAAGTTACTCTGTGGTATCACCTGTGGTATCACTTTCCTAAGAATGGTAAAACAAAAGGAAATAAAAAGAATAATGATAATAATTATGATTTTTACCACACAGTTATAAGAAGTACCTACTTAGCCTCTTCTTCGTTATATAAACAAATTAAAACTCGTTTGATCCCATGTCTCACACCACACAACCACGCATAGCTGATATGGTGATAATGACTGTCACAATAGACTTGTTACGGCTGTGTTTTTATTGGTGTCTTTACATGATAATACCATAAAGGATATTGTGATCGATTTAGATAAAATGTGGGTCAGAGAAGCTTTGTTATTGGTACGGTAGTAATAAAGAGGCATGAAGTCTTTGGTTGGATATATTTCATGGTGGCTATTTGTTACCAGGGATTTTCAGCAGATTAAATCGCTTTTGCTTATACTGAACTGAGATGGGCAAATTTTATTTTATGATTACAGATTACCATTATATCTGAAAACGATCAATTCAAAAAAAAGGTAGTTAGAGCATTCCTACATTTAGTTTTTACAAGCGATGAATATATAAATGACAAGGATTTAGTAGTTTAAGTTTATAAAGCATACTTGCGAAAAGGCGATAGAATCGAAAACTTGACCTGCATAGTTAGATTTTGGGTTTAAAATACACTTGGCGGATGCATTTCTGTATCTTCACATGTAAACCTAATCTGTTATTGTTTTATTTTGGGCAAAATGCATCAGATGAATTTTTCAATCTAAAATCGTGATTACATTTTGGCCATCCATGCTCTTGAAGATTATGTTAAGAGCTATTCGATGCGTCACTGTATCTAAACAATCCCATACATTGCAGAGCTCCTTCGTAGTCGGTATTGTTGTTATTTTTATTTAATTTTCAATTTCAAAGTTGTCATAGAGGACTATTATCTCTTTTATGGGGTGATTTTGATAATTCTTTTTTTGTTGTAAAGTAGATATGCGCAGTTGAGTCCGCTGATAAGGACACCAGGATCTGATGATGGCATCTCAGAGAAATCGGGGGAACTTTCGAAAATTGTATGGACGACTAGTGTGTTTGTTCATGTTATCATAAGTACATTAAAGCGCTACCATTTCATGAAGGTCTGGAGTCGATCTGATGAAGCCGAAAGACAGTCGAGGGAACTCCTCAACGATTTACTGCAGTTATCTAGTGTTTGGGCTTGATTAATTTGTAGTGACGAGAACTTTACACTTACTTGTTGAATTGAGCGCCATCTGGCGAGTAGTTTTTGAGTTATCTCTGCTTATCAATGTTGAAGTCGGTTATTTTTTTTTGGTAAAAAGCAATAATTTCATTTGCAAGTCTTTCATGATCACAGATTATTAATTATTATAAAAGTAACAAAATTGCGCTCATAAGTTTGCAAAACTATTTACTTTCTGTAATATACTTTAGTTAAGCATGTTAAAATATTGCACGACTTAATCTAGAATTCCTCATCGCCAGCCATAATCGTCTCTTTGCTGGCGAAATGCAGATTGGCAAAATTTACACACCTTTAAGAACATTGTGAAGAGATCTTAGGTGTACAGGTTTATTCGCGATGATTTCTTCGAAGTCAGGCCTCCCGTTTGGGAGTTTAACATTAAATCACTTGACTATCACTGTTTCTAGAGATACCTATCGTAGACAAAGCTTCACGCAAAACTTTGCTTTGTTGCTTGCAACTTTGGGGCCAGTGCTGCTTACACATTAAATGTTCCAACTGTGCCAACTCTTAAAAATAAAATTAAAATGTAAATAATTAAAGTAACATGGCTACGATAATATCTTACACGGGTCTCCTTTTTCATACATACTAGATATAGTATACTAACGCACTAAATGTATACGGCTTGGGAAAGAGTTGTTTTGGACCGTTTCATAAAGTACATGGAATATTTTATAATCAGCCTTCCGTGATATGTTTTATACACTAAAATTAGCAGAGAAACAAGTTATTAGCTATATATGCAGCAATGCACATGCCACCGATTATACGAAATGGTTATCTTTTAATAATCACAAATCGATTTTTGATTTCCCACTGACATTGATGGAGTTGTCTGTATCGATTCGGCCACATCAAACGAGTTGCAATAAAAAATATTGCCGGAATACTAGCTACCGTAACGGTTGTCGGCGTCTCTGATCTCGTTATCAACGGCGGCGTCCTTTGATCGGGTATCAAATACTTCTGTTATCGACGACTACCTGTGTATTGTTCCGTTTTAACACATAATGCCCGATGTTCTGTGATAGCGATAGGTTACGATATCTACCGTCGATCTAGGCGATGCAATGTGTCTCGCCTGAAGTCAGGTAATTCGTTAAAGAGGTTGGGCTATGAACTACATATTTGAACTTTTAATCGTATACCTAGTCTTCATAACTGCGTTTTGGTGGCCGACTTCACACAAAATAATTAAATTAATTTTTATAATACTCCTCTAGAGTATTGATAAGAACTTTACAGAAAACCTCGTGTTCCTGCAATTCGATATAAATACAAAATAAATATTATATATCATTATTCTGAGCAGGAATAGAAGAAAATAGATGAGTTAGAAAGTCCCGTGGCAACTACGATTCGGTTGCAGGAATACAGTGACTCCCACGACCTAAGTAGGCTAAGGACCTTAAGAAGATTTCGGGTATTACCTACAGTTCATTGAACTTGTTCTGGAGTGGCACCACTTAGATGAGGCCTATATCAAGCAACAGAATTCGAATATCCCTGATGAGGTAACTCATTACGAAGAATATTTAACTATGAAAATACCATGAGGAAATCAGCATGACAGTTCTTTATAATGTTCTCAAAGTTTTGTGAAGTCTGCCCGTCCGTACGCCGCACATAGCTAGCACAGCAGATAATAAATGATTACGTTGTCGCCACTTTTGCCAGTTAGCGGTCATCCTGGTACACTCATGCAGTGGGTCGCCCACCGCAGACTTGACTTGGTCGGTCCACCGCATGGATGATCTACCGTGGGCTCTGGTGCTTTCGACTCTGAGATGTTCAATGGAGTCACTGTCCCGCTGACGGACGTGACCGAAGAACTTAAGAACGCAAGGTTATACATGAGCTGATAGACGCTGTTTGATGCCGAGTTCTTTGAGTATGGAAGCATTAGTGCAGATCTCGGTCCAGGAAGCTCCAAGCATCCTTCTCCAGCAAATTATTGCATCTTATTGCTGCCCTACTCATTGCCATGCGTCTTTTAATCTCGTCAGTTCATCCGCCATTGATTGGTATCAAGGAGCCTGGGTAATTTATTAGACTACCTACCTATTTAATCCGTTCGTTTCAGCATACGCAAATGCATCAATATCTCTATCTATAGGTACTGTAACTAAGATAAACAAATGTAGATACTCTATAGTCAGTGCAGTCGTTATGTAGGTATTATAGGATAAGATAAGCATTATTACTTAGTTTTAGCATTTTCAAGTAGGCACGTACATTCGAAAATCCATGTAATCGCACCGTACAGACATATCCGAATCGAACCGATAGAATCGCCGAGAATATGGAATTGCCACTCCACGCTTAAAACAAATTTATTACGTGTGCTCACAGTTCAATTTACTTTGTAAGATAAATTTACTTAAGGCATTTTAAATTCTTGCCGTCAATCTGCAATGACCTTAATCACAACTGAAAGCTGGCATTTGTGTGGGTTGCCATTTAAAGGAATCCCACATAGAAGGCGAACAAAGTATAGGTATGTACATTTGTACATAGGTTGTTACGTAAAATAGTATTTTTTGCAATTCTTGTAAACTACCTGAAGTTTAGTCATCGGCTAAGTCGTAAAATGCCAGCGAGGAGACGAAGTGTATCTCTAAGATACAAAAGTTGAAAATTCAGTTTAACGCCGTCCAAAAATTGTAAACTGAGCGCGTGACTACGACCTCCACTCGTAAAAACGCCGACAAATTATTGACGAGTGAAACAAAAGTTGCAAAAGGCCGCCAGACATTGTAAACATTAACAGAAAGGTTGTTTACAACGAGCATAATGGTATTAGATCGCATTATTTGCCACCGTTCTTTTTAAAATGCCGACAGCTGTTATCAATGACAAAGGACTCTTAAACAATGGCTTCACCTTCTGAAGTAATGAGCGCTTCTTAAAACTGCTGATAAGGGCTAGGTATGAGCTGATGAGTTTTAACCTTGTTCACTATGACCTTTCTTAGAATACAATTGTAAACTTTTGCTTTCATGTATAAATGTTTATGATTTTGTGAATTTCTCTCAGTGTTTTGTTACTTACGTGAATTTTTAACTTTGTGTAAATGTTTTCAAAAGGCTAGATAATTACTTCTGAATATTTTTTCTTTGAATGTTGTTTTAAAATAACCTACTATTAATTGTTACAGAAAAATGAAAATTAAAAAAAAAATCTTAAGAAACAAGATTTTTTTAAATAAATTTTTGACGTCTTTCTATGGTTGGTATGATATTAATGCAATCGTTTATAAAATTAAGTAGCAATGCTTTTGTTACAGGTTAAAATTGTTTGATTAGTGGCAGTATTAGTAGGTTCTGATAAAGTCAGATCTTAGAAGTCTTAGTTATTGTTGTTTTGTTAATTCTTCTTTTTTCTTTACTATCTTTTTCTTAGGTCATTCAAAATAATTCTGAATACTTTTAAAATATACAACATTTTATACTTGAAAAGCCGAAGGTGTTTAAATGTTCATTATCAGGTAACTAAATATTAAAATCGCTTAAACTTTGTATCCACATAACGCTACATAATCTTTGCCTTCAATACCTATCTTCTCTTTTCTTATGAAAACATTTGGAACCGATGCTACTAGAGTACCAGACAAAACTCGCTTTACTGGCAAAATACGACATAAATAAATAAAAACATTCCTCCTTCTGAACATAAAACACTTTAGCACAATAAAAATGATCTCTAGCCGTAATGTGGAGGATTAAGTATTTCGGCTAATTCCAACCGTGACTGAGATAACTATAGGTATCTAGTTATCTTCATTTGACGTTATAATTGTTCTAATTAAACTGATTATCTCAACGCAAATGAAGAAGTATATGGACGTTAAAACCCACTAAAATTTTGTTTTAACTGAATGCTCAAATATGATAAGCCTTAATTGGGCTTTAACGTTTACGTTGTTATTTTACTAATTTTTAATACATTATTTACCTTTTTAATTATAAGACGGCATGATGAGCAACCTTATGCAACCATATAATTTGTTGTTTTTTTTTGCACAAGAACGGTTAGTCCAGTCAACACAGGACTTCAGACCACCAATTGGTTACTTTGTTAGTACCTACATACTAGGGTGTCCCAAAAAAATTAACTTCGAAATTTTTTAACGCATATCCTCTTAAAAGTTTCCTAATGACCTATTATTGTCTGGAAAAAATACATATCTACGTACCTACTAACAAATTAATTGGTGGTCTGACACCGTTACCTACTAGTACTAGCACTAATACTTAATAGTGGTGGTAGTATAAGGACTAGGGCAGGGTTAGTTCTGTTAGTTTTTCTTAATAACTCGTTAGTAAGAGACTCATTTTAATTCACCCACATATGTATGTGATGCTATCTAGTAGACTGAGATCGTCGTCTCCGAAAATGTGTAACCGGGGCCACATTTTTTCCACTATCTCGCGAATCGGAAAGCAATTCCTAAACAATTATTACATAGCAAAAATAGTACTGACACTCAGTACATACTATTTCTACCGAAGTACAGGCGAACTCTAGACTCTATGTTCTATGAAAACTGATTTCCGTCGCACCAGCTTTTTCTGTTAGTAGGTAACTATCATCTTCAGCAAGAGATAGCTGCGGTTGAAAATTTTATTTAGGTTCCTAGGTGATATCTCTATGAAATCTTTATAAAAATGACATTGGACTAATTTTCAACCCTGTTTGTCTATCCGAGTATTTGTAGATATATATTTTGAAATATGTATTTTTTGTGTGAAATGTGGTTTGATTGAGAGTGATATATTTTATAAGCAAAGATTAAATCAAATGATATTACCGCAGTCATACTGGCCCTACTGCAATCAACCAACTCACAGAGACATGATTAAGCTCATGGAATGAAAGAATGAATGAATGAAAGCTTTATTCAAGGATCAGCACACACATAGTACAAAATGTAAAAGAATTAAAGACTATACAAGCAACGGTAAAATAAAATAAAAAAGGTACTTAAATTAATTATTTGCATGTCTTAAACTAAGTGCCTGTGCTGAAGTGTGACCCCTGAACAGGCCCAGACTCAGCATAAGCCATGCTGCATAGATTAGGTACCTAAGCCATGCAAGCACAGAGCTGATATTTCAGTCTGGCCTTTTTTTTTCTCGTGAAGGCAGCTCGATCAGACCAAGTGTAGGAAAATCAGTAGAAGGTATAATGTATTTTATGAATGGTGTTAAAAATCGTTCAAAAAGATCCACCAATTGACCTTTGCAGTGGATTTAAGTGAATCGAGTGGAAGGAATGAGATGAGATTTTAGAGGTCCAAGGTCCATGTCCAAGATAAAGAAGGACAAGAAATTTTAAACTTTATTCTCAAACTGAAATTTAAAAATTACTTAAAACTTACTTACTAAATAAACATTAAACTATTCTCCTCTATATGTATCCTAGCACTCATACTTAATTAGGTATATGTATAGGTAGGTATGTAGATATATCTTTTGGTTCACAATTTAAAAAATGATTTTCTCTTTGAATCTTTTATGCAGATAAAATATAAAGTTGGTTTGTTGGTAAAATTAAGAAAATGTTATTAAACCGCTTTGAAGCGTGTAACGCAATTAAGCTGGTTACTCACCCCTATAAAAAACTTTTAAGTGTTCTGATAAAAAAGTCAAAGTAAAATAAAATACTTTAAAACGATTTGGGGGTGCAAAAGGACCTACTATTTTGTAGCCTGAGCTATTCTTCGATCCTCATAACTGTCCCACTATTGGGCAAGGGTATCCCCTCACAATGTGAGGTACATACCTAATATAGATGTCTATAATGGTGCGTACAAACTACGTAACAAAACATGTTATAAAACATAGTTAATTAACATGTTTTACAAATGTCGACGCTATGTGTTACAAAAACAAGTTATACAACATGTTATTAGTTTGTGCAACATTATTATATAACTTTTGCGCACGAGTTACCTACTTGTGCCTTGTTATAAAACATTGTTATACAACAATGTTGTTTTAATGTGTACGGTCTTGTAACATGTTTCATTGTTAGACAACAATGTTAGATAGTGTGGACGTGTTATAAAACAGAAGTTATATAACATGTTGCATAATCTGTACGCACCATAAGGAATAATTGATGATTAGTGCGGCCGCACACCAGAGATACATTTGTATTACATTAATTGTAGCGCCGCATTTGAAACGCGACTTATATTTGCATGTAAACCCGCACATCAAGGACACATTTGTAGTAGGTGCAGTTGGTGGCGAGGCATTTTTCGCGCTACAAGAATTGACGATCGAACACGTTCGTTTTATGTGGCACCGTGCTTCAAAAAATGTCAACAATGACGTTACGAAAATGAAAGACAATACAACTAGACGCTACAATTGTGCTTCCGATGTGCATATACTCAATACGTTTGTCGCCGCGTAAATGTATAGCAATAATTTTGACGCTGTAAATATATGTTGCGAGTAATATGTGGTGCCGGTCTGCGGCCTCACTTAGAGACAAATCACCAGACACAAAAGTGTGTTACCGTCATGGGTCATCGGTATCACCAAAGGCATAGCTGATGCATTATCGGTCAAGAAATAAAGAACTGGACTATGTTCCATGGAATCACCAGGCTTAATTCGGATGATACTTTTACTGTACATTGCTTCGATTAGTGATGGACTGAAATAAGCAACAGCAGCCGAGGTTAGTAGGTGGTTATTTGTTAAGCTCTTTCTTGCTTTGGAGGGCACGTAAAGTAGTCGGCTCAGGTGGTAATCATTATAATAGCTGTCACCAATAAAATAAATAAAAATCCGCCAATTGGCCACTAACCCCTCAACAAATCCGCATTGGAGCAACGTGGTAGAGTATGCTCTAGGTCTTTTTAGAAGAGACACTTGGTCGGTAGCGCGATATTCACTTAGATCCATTCAAAAAATCCATTGATTTTTCCTCTTTTATGGCCACTTTAATAAATTATCTGGGATTTTTGCATAGTGGGCCGTTAATGATAGCCCACTAGCATTGCAGTGTCCATGAAAATGTAAAAGAAGGGACAATCCACGAGACTCGTGTTAAAATTAAAATAATTAAATACCAAAACACTCAGCAGTCTGTAAAATATTAAACAAATAAAACGGAAGCAACATACAAACAATTGAACGTCAAGAGTACCAAGGTGGGGTTTAAGATAACGAAAATAACATAATTAGTAATGTTTACTTCCCAAACATTATAATGTGATAGGGCAACATCGCAGTTTTATTTACGGAAACGATGAATTTTAAAGTGCAGAAATAGCGAAAGAAATCATCACATTTTTCAAAAACCTTTTTGACCAACTAAAGGAGGAAGGAGAAACTCAATTCGACTGTTTTTTTATGTGTGCTGTTTCATAACTTCTTACTGAGAGGTCTGATTTTTATGATTATTTTTTATTCGAAAGTCGGTGCTTGTCGTCTGGTCCCATCTTTTCAGCGGCATCTGACGAGTATTTTTTTAAATTCCTACTTGTCGATGCTGAAACCGGATTGTTATTATAAAAATTTATTATTTAGGTACCTGCATACTGCTTACGTACCTAGTAGAATTAACTTACAGGTGTATGTTGTACAATTAAACAATAATTAAGCTAATTAAGCTGTAGCGGGTGTCGACAGCGGTGCTTGGCTCGTATATCAATCATTCCGCTAACGCTATTGCATTACAAGCAAAGTTTACTCAACATACTGTTCGCACATTCATTTATTGTACTTACTGCTAGACTCAACAAGGTGTCTAATGACACCGAGTAGGGCTACCATCTCTTTCGCAAATTCTGGGATAGATAACTATTTGCTTTTTAAAATCGGACATTTTAAAAAAAGTTTTTTTTAAGAAATATGATTTTACGATTTTAAATAATAGTTATTTATATTTGAATGAGATACATAATTATGACTCATTGTTTGTGAGATATAAGTATTTTAAAGATCAATAAAAATATTAAAACTTTATGTTTTTATTTAATTTAATTATTTTTTACGTTTTTTTTTCATGAATCAAGGCAACTGTAGAGAAAAGGCTACAAGTCCGGACAAATCCGAAAATCTGGCAACGATACTTCAGCTAGTGGCAGGTTATAAGCATCGCAGCCGGCTATCAACATAAGTCACGACACTATTGACGTAACTGAATAATATTGTACACAAAACTTTCATCGTATTATGTATAGAAATACGCTGGATTTAAGACGCGATTGCTTTGGATAGGTACTGAAAGTTGTGTCCTTAATAGATATTTCCATTAACAGGGTTGCTAATTTCAAGTAACTCTTATGTATTTATGTTAGTACTAGCTTCCGCCCGCAGCTTCGCCCGCGTGGAATTCGTTTAAACTTCACCCCCCTATTTCAACCCCTTAGAGGATGAATTTTGAAAAATCCTTTCTTAGCGGATATCTACATCATAGTGGCTATCTGCATTTCAGCAGCAGCAAATTTCAGCCTGAGTCACCTTTGAGTTATATATATTTAGATTTATAATTATTATATTGTTTAAATAAAACATACACACATCAAAAAAAGTTTGCGATTGGTTCGAAAAATTGAAACCTTTTCTTAGCATGATAAAATACAACATAATTTATTTTTCTTTTTTATTTCCTATTTAGAAATACATACCTAATTTGAACTTGAAAGATTCTAAAATTTTAATTGCTTTTCAATATAAAAGAAGGTTCAGTCGTGGTAGAGCATCATTCAGAAATCTGATACAAGTGGATTCAAGCGGTTTTTTCGATATTTTCGAAGGATATCTAGCTTGAAAAAAATGCCAAAAAGATCATCAGAAGGTTATCCTACGACAGAAATAGCACGCAGAGTATCCATATCCCAATCCTGTGTCGTGACCACGTCGCAGAGGTACCACGACATGGGTAATTTAGCTGACCGACCTCGCAGTGGTCGTCCAACTGTGCTGACTGCTGCTATATCAAATTGTTGACTGCCCGTGACCCAACAATCAACGCTACCAAAATAAAGGCAGAGTTACGGGCTGCAACTGGACGTGAAGTTAGCACTCAGACGATTCGGAATTGCTTACACCAGGTTGGTTTACAAGCGAGGAGGTCCTGGCGAGCACCTCTGAACTCACGGCAACGACAGCGACACAGATTGCAATGGGCTAGACTCCGCCAAATTGAAGAAGATGAAAATGAAAACATTTGGCATAATTGCCTGTTTGTTGACGAATCACGAATCAGTACTCATCCGGATAATCGACATGTTCACGTCTGGGGAAGACCTGGAGACTCGGAGAGGCAAAGAACTACAACTGGAACTGTTCAGCAAGGTGGAAAAACGGTGTCCTTTTGGGGTGGAATAATGATTGGAGTTAGAACACCATTGATCCCGTATCAAGGCAACATGACTGCAGTTATGTACACAACAGTCGCTACTGATGGAATTGTTAGATCATTTTATTGGTCGATGATAATGCCCCCCCTCCCCCCCGCACATCGAGTACAACGAGTTAATGCTGCTCTCCGTGAATGCAACATCACAAGATTAGACTGGCCTGCCGGCTCGCCTGACTTAAATCCAATCGAGCATGCATGGGACGCTGTTAAGCGAGCTATTTGGAAACGTCGTCAGCCACTTCCTCAGATCGTGCCAGAGATCAGGGAAGCCGTTGTTCAAGAATGGGACAGGTTGCCGCAAGAAATGCTGGATAACTTGACCCTCAGCATGCCCAGGAGGATTTCCGCATGACTTCGAGCCAGAAGAGGAGTGATATTATACTAAATAAAAACCATTTCAAATAAATATAGTATATTTTTTGTATAATCCTCTTTTCTTTCACGCCTTAGATTTGAGTAAGCTAATTTTTCTTACCAAAAAAATATTAAAGGGTTTTTTTTCTAATTTCATAAACTGTAAAAGAAGGTTTTTTCTAATTTCATAAATTGTATTTTTAGTTAAAAAACATATTCTATAAACACTTTTTATTGATGAAGTGACAATTATAAAAAATGTATCTGTTTTTCCTAGTGATCGCAAACTTTTGTTGATGTGTGTACAACCAAAACCAAATATCGTGCGAAACTTAATAAGTGAGTACATAAAAAAGATCATGGTTACACATTAACGATTTTTATAAACTATTCTATTTCAAAGTCATTGTTATTTAGATCATTAAAAAATCGATAGTAAAAATGTCTTATTACTTCTCTTAATGAAAAATCATGAATTTAAAAAAAGTAACTAACTAACAGACAAATGCACGACCGATCCTACCATCCATGTAGGTACATATAAAACCCTGAAAACAATGGTTGAAAACAGTGACATAATTATCTACTAATACAATCGCAAGAGGCAACCCTATTAGGGTTAGGTGTGTTTGTGTCGGCCCGTTTGATCGCGCACAAAGGGCGCCGCTCGTGTCGTGTGTCCTCACTCACCTGATGTTTGACCATCGTGGCCGCACGTACTTGACTTGCGCATTCGCAACGTTTGTTGAGTAACTACACGACGGGAACTCGGCTCACTATGTGTATGTGACGCTCTATAATTTGAGACTTTTGAGCGAGGCAAGGCACAAGTCTAGGCAATAAATTATCTATTTAGAGACTCTACGTAGAGACGGTAAAAGGAACATCTTCAGTACGTAACATTCGTCTTACTGTTTTAGTTAAAATTTAGGATTGATGTTTAATATGGATAGGGGCACAGCTTAACTAAGTACTCAACCTTTACCTAGAGGTAGCTAAGTATTATGCTGGGTTACTTTGATTAACGTGAGTTAGGTTAAGTTAGATGAGGTTGGGATTCACCCTAAAAATAAACGGATTTGTTCGTTCTGACTTTTAAAACTACCATTAACTAGAAATCTACTATAATATACTACATTACTATACTATAGTTTCTTATCAAATGTACCTCTATCCGTAGGTATTAATATCTACCTTTATTTTAAATTCAAATGAAGCAATTACTCATCTGTGCAAGTATCATACACTTCAGATGGCTCTTACCGAAGTCGTACGTTTACTTTCACATACATCTCACGAGGTAACTACCTACCTACTACATACCATTATGTTTAGCCCTAACAAGATATGAATTTTGTCATAACATAAAGTGAGACTAATGGGAATGAACCGGAAAAAAAAGTCTCATTAGTCCTACGGTAGGACTGTTCAGTGGGACTAATGGGAATGAACCAAATAATCGTAGGTGTCAATCATGCCTTTCTTGAATGTCTGTGAGTAAATACATAAATGATCTGATCTTTGTTTTATATGGCTACTTTGCCATTCTTTCGGAAGTTTAAACATGTTTTACGTAAAATAAAGTGGATTTTTAAGTACGTCGTAAGGAAGATCAGGATTATGTACGTCAAAAGATTACGTCGTCAATAAATAAATTAGTAGGTACCTATTTTTATTGACTTTAACAAACAAACCATTCTAGTCTCGATTTACTAATTACTGATCATTGTTCACAGTTGTCACAGTTACTGCGAAAGAGTGCTACTGCAGGCTCGTTTATTTATTCCTTAAAAAGTACCAATTTAATGCACACTCTATCAACTTTTTTCATTCTCTCATTTGCATTGATTCATTTTTTCTGATGTTACCTAAGTAAAAATTTTCTGAAAGACAAATAATCTTTATTTCTGTGGAAGCTTCTGGTTTTAAAATATTGGACAATTATTAATACCAATTAGGTACATGGAATTCAATTTGCCTAATCGTATCAGATTAATAGATTAATTGTTGGATTAATGGCAATTTTGAATAACAAGCTCAATAACTTATGTTTAATAGAAGATTAATGGCATTAATATGGATTATATGTGGATTAAAACTAATTTATAATAGCTGTAGACTAAGATTATGATTAAGTTAGTATTTATTTTGATTATTTACGATTGAGAACATACTTACTTACCTAAATAGGTAGGTATCTATTTTTTAAATTTTAAAATACAAATAGGTACCTATCTTTTTCCATGCCTCGTAGGTATTTTTGTCGAAAATAGTTCTCATCGACATCCTTAATACAAACAAATGGATAAATTTAAAATATTTGTCTTTTGTCTGAAGATCTACCTATTCTCTTATCTATATCAAAGTGGAAAAAGATACCTATATGATGTAGGGGAACGAGGGGCTTATTGTAACAGAGGTAAGTAGTAACAGACCTTTTTCAATAGGAATTCAAAATCTTTTAACGTTTTTTTTTTCACTTAATATTACAATTATAACGCGCCACGTCACTTTACCACAGCCAGTATCCTGCCAAGCGACGCAGTGAGTGGGTGTGTGAAAACGCTTAGTTGTTGACAGGTAACCTATAATTTCATTCACGAAATTTTTTGGTTAGCATTACTTTTTTTGACTAATTGGAGCTTTAAATATTTTATTTCATGCTAAAATATACCTATATATGATGTTGTGTTAAAGTTTTCGAGATCATTAAGTTGATTTAATAGTTATCTTGATAAATATTAAAAACTATACCTAGGGGCTTGTTGTAACAAAATCTCGGGGTTTGTTGTAACATGTTACAACTTGCCTCCAGATTGCTGTAAATTACTGTTATTATTTATAATGTAAAATATCTTATTTGTTTTCTTTTACAATGAGAGTGTATAAGAGAAAGACAGAGCGGGCAAAACAGAGTCAGGAGGTATACAAGTTAACTGCAGCTGAAGTATTACAAAAAAAATGTAGCATTCGGAAGGAAAGTAAGAATTTTGATCTATGTCATATATCTCTGTCCAGATAGATGCATTAAGAAGAAAAAGAACCACCTCGGAAAACAAATATCAATTGCAGACGGAAAAGGAAGTTTGCTGTTCTGAAAGTACTCCTGAAAAAGAAGCCTTAAGAATGGAATATGAAGAAATAATTAAGAAAAAGCAACAAAAGATGATTAAGATAAGGGAAAGGAAAAGGGAAAAGAAAAGGGTAAAAAATTTTGAAAAATAAATATGCTACAAAAAGAATAAAAAAAAGATGAATCTGAAGATTGGCATTGTCTTGTTTGCGATGAAGTGTATAGTCATTCAAAAGGTGATTGGGTAGAATGTATTGTATGTAGGTAAGATGTGGGCACATGTAGGGTGTGTCACAGGGGACACTATTTCTTTTGTTTGTATGAACTGTGATTTAGATGAAGACTAAATTCTTTGATGAAATCATTGCAAGGCTGATTATTGTAAGATTTAAATAAAAAAAAATAATTTACTGTGCTTGTAAAGTGCCATATTGAAGTACTTACCTATAATAGTAGGTACATTAGTGTAAAAGAAGATAGATAGTTAATAAAAACTAAAATGTCTAATTTGTTGATTATATTAAAAGTATGTTTCAGTTGATTATTAAATAAGGAATACATATTATTATAGAAATACCTAGTTCACTATTGTGGAAAACAAATAAAAATTATTTAAGTTGTGGAAAAATAAATGATTGAAGGTGTCACATTCTTGTTTTTATTGTTGTTAATACTTGCCCCAGCAGTTGTTACAACAAACCCCAAGCCCGGGGTAAATTGTAACACTTCCCATTTTTAAAAAAAACATTAATTGTAAAATAGTTTACTGCAGATTTGGTATTTTTTCGATCTGAATTAATAGAAGAATAGTTACAGTATCAATCAAATTTTAGTTAGTGGTAGTTTTGCCAAAACATTACGAGATATAAAATCATTTGTTAAAATTGTTACAACTATCCCCTCGCTCCCCTAGGTATATTGACACCATGGAGAAGTGAAATCTTCAGAAAACTAAACAACAATGAGATAAATGAGCTCTACAGACTCTACATTGTGCTCTACATCACGCTAATCTGTTTGTCAGCCAGGAAATTTATCAGTCAGTCAATGTTGTTTTAACTTTTGGCCATAATCCATAACTAATAACATCGGTAATAAACAGTAGGTATTAGAAATGGAAATAAAATACCTACTCGTAAACGATTTTCCAAATCATTTAGTTCAGTTGAAATATTGACAATATCATTATACTTACATTGTTTTTATTAATCATCGCATAACTGGTAAATAATTGCAAGACTTCCTTTTTCTCTCTTACTCCTCGTTTCGCCTCATGGCATCTTGTCACTTCTTGCCCCTGCTCCTTTATGGCGTTTTTAGTAGAGGTATTAACTTCCTCCACATTCTAGAGATGGAAAAATATGATACCTAAATAAACAAAATAATAAGTAATATCTAACAAGAAAACTTTCTGTGACAAATGTACCTACAATGGTGAGCAGCTTTTGGCCTTAACTTCCCTAAGGCCCCTAATTTCCCTGGGTATCACATAGTAGACGAACACAACAAGAGTACAATAAGTAGGAGAATAATAATACCAGTCTACATTTTCGCCCCATGTGTATTATTAAGTAAAAAAGAGACATGCGAGGTATTTACACTGACCTTTCTGATTTGTTATGGAATACAAACTTAGGCATTTTGTAGGTGTGTAAAATGTTTCAATCAGGGCTATTCAGTACCTAGTTTAGGCTTTCGTATGCTCTACTTGATGTCAGATGAGTAGGTAATTATATTTGATTCGCCTGAATGAGAAATTTTTACTCTCCACTACCAACTTATTTATTACGTATGCTCACAGTTCAATTTAGCTTTGAAGTAAAATTTACTTAAGGCATTTTATGTTCACGCCGTCTTTCTTCAATTTGCCTTAATCACGGGAGCGTAAAGCTGACTTTGTGTGGTTCGCAAATAAAATGAATTCTATGGAAAAATGTAACGCAAACGGAGTACAGGATGTTTTTATGTATCTTGTGTAATACTTATTTTAACTTTTAGATATTTGTATACTTACCTACCTAAAACGGTAATTATTAAAATCGTTATGCAGTTTCAAATTTATAATATACCTAGGTACTTATATAGCTAGGTCATTATGTATAATTTAATCACACGCGATGATCAAATCGGAAATTACGAATAGATATGATAATCTCCTCGATATAAGACAATTAAATTCGGATTATTCGAGTTATCATTAGAAAATGTCTAATCAATGCTACAACGTAAATGATATCAATGAATTGATAGACATAAAGGACCTATTGTATAGTTAGCCACATTAGATTTGTCATGACTCATCATCATCAGTTATCATCGTCTAATACACTCGCCATCGCTTCGCTTAGGCAAATTTGCTTAACGCCATAGTACCTACAGGTAACCCACAAACGCTAAAAAACCTTTTTTACTGTCTTTCCGTATACAGGTATAGATAGGTACCTATGTGGACAGATATGTATAGGCTACTTAAGCATACTTTTTATTCACACAGTCACTCCGTGTTAACTTTTGGTATACCTAGGTAGGTTCTATTTCTTTAGGTATTATAAAATCGCCGGGTTATGATATTCCTTTCTAGTAGTACCTACCTACCTACCTACCAACCCACACTAGACATGTTCGTAGAATTTTGTTTGTAAGGGATGAGTTTCTGGATAGGTAGGCACTAAATACTACCTAAATCAAACTCTTCGGAATCTATCTATGTATATTAGGTACCTATTAGAAGTCTTCGGGCGGCATAGGACGTGGGTACAATGACAAGCAAACATTGGTTAGTTTGCAGGTACTAGGTACCTTCCTACAATGAAAAAAATATTTTAGTAATAACAAAATGACTTGAAATAAAATTTGGAAAAAGAGAGTAAGTAGGCTATACTACAAACCTACACTATATCTACTCTAAATAAATGATTGTTTTTCACTATAGAAGCTGAGCTAGATCAGAGGCTTTATTATGAACTCTTAATTCCAGACAGTTTACGTTCACAATGTGTGGGTTTCTGATTTGTTATGGAACACAAACTTAGGTACGTGAACTGTCTGGAATTAAGAGTTCATAATAAGGGGGCTGGAAATATTTTCGAAAAGTTGTAAAGGGTAGATAAACATTGAATAAATCTCTCTTTCTAGATTTTTACGATTAATTGTAATCAAGTAGAGATTTCTGAGAAAGTCATAATTATATTATACATGTTTGGAATAAACCAGACATTCAGACGCCGACTTTGCTTTCACTCCCATATCTAAACATAACAATAGCATTAGATTTTGCAATACTAACCTCGCATCAAAAACATATAAATTACAAAGAGAGGCCGAACAAAGGCATGTAGGTACTACAATCAGTACAAAGACTTGCCTACGAAACGCAATTACGAGAGCAATCCGCTCACTTAATAGCTTCACTAGGGGACTCTATGTCACCAAAAATTTGCATCGACTTAGCTAATGTCATGCTTCAAAAACGCTTTAACTTCCGGACACAGAACTGTGACAGAGTTCCAAGTTGTAGTGAATTACTTTGGTAATAGAACTTTGTCGCTGTACGTAATTTGGTAGTTTGGACGATTCGCGATATTTGACGATCGATTCCGAAGGCAGAACTCGGTTGGCTCCGCCTACTGGGAGGCGCACGGCTGCTCCGGGAGCCGACACAGGCGCCGAGCTAGCGGCTTCTTTGACCCCCCCTCCCACTTCCCTTCAGTTGCCTCACGCAAGCGCAGGCCCCGATAACGAACGCACACAGACTCATACCGCTCCGTGCGCTCAGTCAAGCCGGTTGTCAGTCCGCAAACCGGTTTGGTCGTGACAACACAGGTGATAGTGCTCAGTGCCCCAGTGTTTCGATGGATTGTTCAGTTGAGATGGAAGACAAGCCGTACAGTGTTGATAGTTCTGACGATATCAACATCGAGGAAGAAGAACACATTGAGGAGAGTCACAGTAAGTGTTTTGTTGTTGTTTGGGTTTTGATGATAGCAACTTTTATTATTTTTGTTATGATTGCGTATTTAAAAAAAAAACATAGGTACCTATCTAGAGAAATTTTTGATCAATATTAACCTGTTTATAAGAAAACAGTTCATTTTGATTTATTCTTAAATATACTTCATTTAAATTCTATTGCCATAATATGTAATGTTGTGTTGTGTAAATTTGCGTTTTATCATGAGTGTTATAAACGAAGCAAACGTTATTCAGAGATAGACAAAGATTAATCGTTTAGTTTTAATATAACTGAAATTGACACTGACATAGGTTTTTAAAAGCAATTTTATTACTTCCCCAGGTTATCCCCCCGACTTTCCGATCGAAGCTTTAGTTAAGCTCGAGAGGCCATCGCCGCCTTTGCCGACGCCGCCACACACGCCCACAGACGACACTCCCCCAGCCGTTGTGATCTCCCGCCACCAGCCTGCCTGGACCCCTCAGCCCCAAGCGTATCCAAACTACAGAATGCAGACCCCATACCCCTACGAGAAGCCAGTGCCCAACTACACACATCCCATGTCGGCGTACATGCAAGCACAGGTTGCAACGCTGCCTCCATCCGCGCCATACCACGCAATGATCGTTAACCAATGGATCAGAAACGCAGCGCTCTACCACCAGTCCTTACGGTACCCCGGCGTGATGGCACAAAGATTAGCAACGAGGAATCCTCCTCCCATGAGAGCCCCGGGCGTCCCCGGCACAAGACCCAAGAAGCAATTTATCTGCAAATATTGTAATCGACAGTTCACAAAGTCGTATAATTTGCTTATCCATGAAAGGACACATACCGATGAAAGGCCATATTCTTGCGACATTTGTGGTAAAGCCTTCAGACGCCAAGATCATCTAAGAGATCATAGGTAAGAATCTTTAAGAACCTTTTTAAGTAGTCATAAGCAAATCAAACGACGCGGCGTCTTTACAATTTCTATTGCTGTAGAATCAATTATTATCTTTATCGTTTTGAAGTTAATTTAATGTTTCCTCTCTAATACCAACAATGTGATTTAGGACGTGTTTCGCTGAGGTTTTGTTGACGATAAGAGAGTTAGGAACAAAAAAGAAATTAAAAGTGTAAACCTTTTGTGAGGTCGCGAGACAGCCGCACGCGCGCACCAAACAACCGGTTTGGTTCTTTACGATCACCATATCTGTCTTGCTTCGCCGTCGAACAAATTACATGTTATATTTCTTAGCTTTTATGAGACAAACAGATTTTTAACTTAAGTAATATCCAAAGTCTCTTAAGCATCTAATGTGTCCAATGCAATAACCATAACTTACGTTAAGAACGTTCGTTATTTCGTTAGAGCTCAACGCATATTGTTTACACTAGGCGTCATGTCTTAATTGGGTGAAAGTTTGCTGTAACTTATCCATGTTTCTTATTCTTCCAGGTATATCCATTCAAAAGAGAAGCCATTTAAATGCTCAGAATGTGGAAAGGGCTTCTGCCAATCTAGAACATTAGCCGTTCACAAAATATTGCACATGGAAGAATCTCCACATAAATGCCCAGTATGCAGTAAAAGTTTCAACCAAAGATCCAATTTGAAGACTCATCTATTAACTCACAGTGAAGCAAATAAACATCACTTAGAGCACTTAGAAGGATGTCAAGAAGTATCATCAACGAGTCAAGTGTCAGAAAATTCCCTTCTAGACCTTTCTCATAAACCTTCGCCACCGTCTCAGCCTTATCAACTTCAACCTTCCCCACAACAGTCTCCCGTTGAAGGCCCAAAGAGACCTCTGGGCTTTTCAATAGAAGATATAATGAAGCGTTAGTTTTTGTAATTAGGACTTAGATAAGTCCGGTTGAAAGTGAAATCCTACTCTCCGTAGGTTAACAGGTTTGAGCTCGGATCTGACGCATTATTACCTAATAGGTTCAATGTCACAAATGGTATTGTGAGATAAAACTTAATTTGCAAGTGATTAAGATTAATATTGATTCTTACGGTAATTGTCAAATGTAGTACCTTTCCTTAGAAATTTACCAAAGATTTATGGATGACTACTTCTTAAATTTCTTGATAATCTTATCTACTTACAAGCAAACGGATATAAGGCTCATATTCCAGTATTAATTTAAGACCAGTTTAATAATATAATTCACAATTCGAACTCTCCGTGTTAGATGTAGATGACTCAATAATGAAAGTAATGAATTACCTATACTATCAGTACATATTTATAAGCTCGATCTTCTTTCTATGCTAAAGACTGAAATTATTGTTTTATTGTTGTTATGTTTATTTAGAGATTTATTTATTGTGATAACTTCTCAGTTAGGTCTAAGTTAATGGTTAACTAAAGTTACCAAAAAGTATTACCATTGTTTTAAGTTCATTCATTCCAAAAGTTGGGGCTATGACATCTTTCTGATCATGTTCAAAGTATTTAACATGTACCTATTTAATTTTAGGATAATATAGCACAATTGTACATTTAAGTTTTTATTCATGCATTGGATAACTTTGTAATTTCTAGCGTCAAAGTTTTTAGTGATTATTCTATTGTAAATATTTTGTGTATAATTATGATGTAGTTGTAAGATAATGAGGCTATTTGTAAGAATTAAACAGATGAAGAAAGACAAATTGAATCATATTTTTTTGTTTAATTTCTACCCAGATTTTTAAACACAGATTACAATATTATAAAAATTCATATTCATAATTTCTAATTAAAGTTATCTACGGTGTATGATGATGCATACATATGTGCACCTATATGATGATGTATCACTAGATATTCACAACCCAAAAACTTTTAGAATAAGGCACACTAATAAATAATCCTAAAACTCCAAAAGCTGGCATAAATATTAGTTTAAGAGATAACTTCAGATTCCATAATATAAGTAATTCGATAAGTAGATTTGTCGTTAATCTGATATCTACCCGTTAAACAAGGGGATTGTCGTGTTGGCCTGACTTATTTAGAATTACCTGAGTCTTGTAGCTCCACTGAAAATGAGTCGCTTTTGTCTTGCAAGACCTATCCATGTTTCTTCAACGCATAAACAAATTCAATAATAAGTTCTTTAAAATTCATTACATTTACATTTTAATTCACGTTCCTTGTCATGGAAAGTGATAAAAGAATATTTTTAGGCAGAATTAACGTTTCTAAACATAAACTTAAACGTTGCGATAACTTATGATCATTTTGGATCGTTATTATCTAATAATTAAGAGTCATTTACATAATATACCTACCTACAATCATATGCAATTAACACGCGTTATATTTGACACTTGTTAAATTTCCAAAGCAATTAAAACTGCTTTTAGGTGTTTAATTTGTTTTATGATTATTAATTTTGTTTGCTTCAATCGATGACTTATGAAATAGATTTTTTTGCGAATTATGATTAATCGAATTTGACTAATGATGATAAAGTAAAAAGAGTCAAGGAATATCTATATGACGGAGGAGGTAGTAAACGTATGATACTGGTTTGATGCGATTAATCTGTACGCGATGATTAATAGTGAATCGGATAGCTGTCAATAGAATTGGAAAATAATAAAGTAATGTCTAGCGGTGTAATATCTTGTAAAAGCTCCTTCTATGTTGAAATGCCGTGAATCGTTAATAATAGTTGATAAATAACGCGTGAGTCGCGAGTGCGAGTGGATCGATCGATAACACCAATATCGTAATTCCGTGAAGTAAATCCAAGATGTCAAAATACCAAACCAAATCTAAATGATCTAATAACGTATTTACTGAGCCAAACTGTCTGATTCAATAAACGGAGATGGTGGTGTGTTTGGCTAGAACTAACCCTGTGTTTCATTTGATATCCTGAGCTCACGTCCTGACATATGAAAGAAGCCCACATTGCTTATTTAGTCAAGAATACCTATCTGGAATGTAAATAGTACGAATGAACGCCCACTCTACTACTGGACCCGATTTCAGAAGTGGATAAAGAATCCTGAAATTTTTTGTGGATAAGGCTAAGATTGCCATCTGTCATGTCAGCAATTCTCATCACTGGTCCATGGAAATGAGGCTTATGTTTACGAAACATTCAATCAGAAATATTTTGATAAAAAGCGATAGAAATTGAAAAGAGGAAATTACACGTAATAATCCATAATTTTGAAAGTGTGTTTTGAGAAAAGAAATGACAACTTAAGAATTCTGTGTCACACAAACATGACATGTCATACAGTTCAAAATAAGTACCACAAAGAAGATCTCTGCTAACTTGATATACCAAGGGAATGAGAGTTTAAGATAAATTGGTTAAAGCAAGTTTTGAATATTGTGGAATACAATAATTTTTGTTTATGAGCATTCTATGTAAGGAAAAAGGAATCTGCAACAATACTTAACACAAATCTATTCAGAGAGAGATGTACTTGGAATTACAATGCTTTAAGTGTTGTTACACTACGCTTCTGGATATCAGGTGATTTCTGTTTTGTTTTATTCATTGGCTAATTGAGAACTTTTATTGAGGTTGGTTATTGATCTGAATACTCGAGAGGTCTGGTTAAGAGGCAATAATCAACAGTAAGAATACCTCAATATAATGTCTCTAGGACAAGAATTTAATTGAATTAAAGGTTTTAAAAGTTTGTCAGAAATAGTTATGACAGATCTATAAAGTAGTAACTGTGTTATTTGAGTATTGAATTACGTTGCTCAATTAATGAATCATAAAACAATATTTGATGGCGCAATGGTAAACACGCCGGATCACTGTTATGAAGGTCCTGGGTTCGATTCCCAGCGAGCCGTTAATTTGGATGATGAATTTGAATTTCCGTTCTTGGTCTGGGTGAGACTGTCCTTGTCTTGTGTGTTAGTTTTTGAGTTGTTTGTAGATATGACATAGAATGGAATTAATTAATGAAAGGAGAATTTTGCCAGAAACTAAATTGTCAATAATGAGATTTTGAAGTTTCTTATTCAGTTGTAAATGTAACAAAAGATAAAGTTATTAACTTTTTGATACCAGTGTGGTCATGGGGTAGCAGGAGCTTTACATCACTCATCTGTGGTACTCATGGGGTTTTGATATACGAGTAAAAAGATGATCACAAAATAAATTTCTGAGTGAATTCCATCTTTTAAAAAAAAGGCAATTATATTATGGAATTATTTTGATGTGGACTACCTGAGTCAATAAAATGTACCGCTTTCTTAACACCTGGGCGACAATTTTAAGTATGGTCTATGCCTGATTGTTATGTTCCATTGAAACTGAGTGCTGGCCTTTAACGCCAACAACTATTAACGCGTCGGGATGTATCGATAACAGCGTTGATGACTTACCGTTGGCAACTGCCATCTACACAAGCCTGTGTTTCACTGACGAGCCTATGTGTCACTGACTAGCCTGTGTGCCAAATCTATTGATAGGCCTTTGTGGCATGACCATTGAAAGGCCTGTGTGGCATAACTCTTCAGACGCTTGTGTAGCAAACCTATACAGCAAATAATATACAGTCAGAGGCCTTCGTGGTATGTTTCTTCAAGTTTCTGTGTGGCAGTATTAACAGACTTTACATGTTGTGATAGTAAGTTGTGTGAGCACGTTAATTTGTCCAAAAGATTATCCGTATGTAATTCAAAGTTAGTTATGTGATCAGTAAGGTTTGTGATTGATTTGATTGACGAGGTCGTGTGTGGATGTAGGACAGCCGTAACTGTGAACGTTGGTTATTATTTAGTAGGTCAGGAAGGACCGAGCGTGGAGAGATACTCGCGTATGTGTTTTGTTGTTACAGGTAATCTTCAATGCCTCATACGTGTTGCCGCTGGTAGAGCGTGCTTGAGAATGGATCGCGGGAAGATGCGGAAACGAATACGGTTTTATGGCAGTGACGCGACGTACCGATTATAGTTATACGGTGACGACGTACCGAGTAAAAGTTAAAACAAATCGCGCAAATAATAAATTGGTAATTTTGTTCTAAATAAGTGTTATGTTATGGAGTTTCTTCTCACTCGTTTCTTCTCCATAGCGAAGACACTTAGCGAAGCGAGTGGTAGCTTACGGTAGTCAGGGTTAAAAAATGCAACATAAAGTTTTTGAAATCCACTCGCAGCAGTAACAGCAGTAGTCATTTTTGATGTTAAAGATTTTGAGTTTTGTTTTGGGTTGAACTAATTGAAAATTGCGGGTCGAGTAATTGAGATGGTAATATTAACGGGGCGGAGCGTCACCCGAGGACGGGCGATGAGTCAGCGATGGCCGTGACGGAGGAGGTAGTAAACGTATGATACTGGTTTGATGCGATTAATCTGTACGCGATGATTAATAGTGAATCGGATAGCTGTCAATAGAATTGGAAAATAATAAAGTAATGTCTAGCGGTGTAATATCTTGTAAAAGCTCCTTCTATGTTGAAATGCCGTGAATCGTTAATAATAGTTGATAAATAACGCGTGAGTCGCGAGTGCGAGTGGATCGATCGATAACACCAATATCGTAATTCCGTGAAGTAAATCCAAGATGTCAAAATACCAAACCAAATCTAAATGATCTAATAACGTATTTACTGAGCCAAACTGTCTGATTCAATAAACGGAGATGGTGGTGTGTTTGGCTAGAACTAACCCTGTGTTTCATTTGATATCCTGAGCTCACGTCCTGACATATGAAAGAAGCCCACATTGCTTATTTAGTCAAGAATACCTATCTGGAATGTAAATAGTACGAATGAACGCCCACTCTACTACTGGACCCGATTTATATAATTTATATTAATACGTAAAAAGAAACTTTGGACACATTTTTATGAAATACTTATGTGCGGACGGAGGAATATGAAATTTAGCACTCTTATAGTTTAGGCATATGTAGGAAAAGTGCAGAATGTTAATAATTTTCAATAATAATGCTTATAAAATAGGTACATTTAAATAATAAATACAAAATACACGAACTAATGTTAGTTACTCTGTCTGTATTCACAGTACCAAAGGCAGTACCATACGACGTACCACACATTTGACACATTTAAAAATCATAGCAACGGTTAGCAACCACGTAACAATGTCACCGTTTGACAGCATTAATGACGGCCGAATTTCGACCACAGCGCATTCAACTAGTTTTTATAAAATTTGAATTAATGCCAAAACTAATAAAAAAAAAAATTTGAACCAAAACTACAGTTAGAATTTTGCATGTATGTACCTAAGTTATAACTAAGTGATGTGATAACAAAATACTACTTATATTAATGTTTCTGCCAAAAGCATTTTAATAAGAAGTACAAGCATGCGAATAAAATTTTTATTTATTTGGATGAATATAAAAATAGACGAGGTAGGTAACTCAAGTTCCTATGTGTTCGGCGTACTTAAAGTGGAAAATTCATTGAGAAAAATCTCGAGATACAACCCAAGCTAATAAATATATTTTTACAAACATTATACCTACCTACAATTGATATTCATAAAAAAAAAACATGGAATAATTCAAAGGAAGATGAGACGAACGATGGAAGATGAGAAGAACAGAAAGTTTAAATTATAATTACTGTATAAATACTGTAGTTATTTAGATGAAATGTGATTTTAATTGAAAAGTTTTTGGAAAAACAGTTGTAATAAAATAAATTCATTCCACTTCAAACTTCTGAACCATGTAAGTATACTTAACAATTGTTAAGGATTGTAAACAAACAAAGCTTTGTAACTAGGTAGGTAAGTACGTACCTACCTATGTAGATTACTGTAATTAGTAAATGATCAAACTTTAAAAATACCTTTAGTAAATACCTATAAATATAATGGAAATTTCTATTTTGATATTTATGTGTTAAACACTAAAACTTAATTTTCAATATACAGACAGACTTTCCAATAGGTTTAATGCAATAGATAACTGAAGTTCGTTAAGCAGGCCGAACGAATCAATTTGCCCATTCGTTTCGTATAACGGCACCTTTAACCAAATGTGTGTATTGCTTAATGAAAATTACATACCTAATAGTGTGTTAAAAGTACCTACTTAATTCGTAGGTAGGTTGGAATGACGATTTTTCTTTAATTTTGGATTTAATTCGGCTATTGAGTTCATTAGATTGCATTGATGTCAACAACTCTCATAATTTTTTATTATGTGTCTATTCGATTGTATTGTAAATAAATTTGTACATAGATAATTGCTTGTTATTGGGCATATTATATTTAAATATCGTGTAATTTGTTACTCAACTATTTGAATTAATTAAACAAATGTTATTTTAGTTTATAATTAAGGTAATTAGGAATTTTGTTACGAAATAAAAAATAATCTGCAAGAAATTAGTTGAACCTACCTACTTTAAAATATCTTCTAGTTTAAAAAAAACTTTGGAATGATTGAAGCCCCTTCCTTACCTTTACATAAAAATCGCACACTTTAATAGTGTTGTTAACAGAATTGAAAAATATTTTTTTGTAAAAATTCCTGTTTTCTTCAATAAGGTATAGTGTTCTTATAGGTAGGTATATATCAATAGGTAGTGTGTATCTTACCTTACCTTAGTTACTTTTACATTAGGTTTACCTTAGTGTTTTTGCTACCGCAAATTATTATTAGTAAATTGTGCTGGGCGTAAGGGATTCGCCAGGGGCCAAGGTATGAATCTGTGTTATTTTTATTACTTAATTGCAATAATAATTGATTATTAGGAATATTTACTCGTATATTATCCTTATTATTATATTTGCTTATCTTAGACATCTTACTCTTTAATAGTTATAATTATTTGCTTATACCTGGCTACGTATTTCCGTGAATGATTCAGTCACCGAATGTCTCCTCGAATTCCGGCTAGAGCATAGGAAGAAATAAATACTTGAAGACCAGGACCAATTTTTCTCCTTTCTTCTCTCATATTTCTTGGCCAGCAGCACATAGGCATATTTGATGTTACTTTTGTTTGTGGACGGTGACCGATCACCATCAAGTTTAGTGGCTTGTCTATTCGCTTTCCAGTTATTTTAATAAAAATGCAGATTGGGTACCATCCAGATTCATCTTACATCAAATCACACTTTTGTGAAATTTTTGTTTCGTTAAAAGTTTCGAAACTTTCTTTAAAAGTTCTATTTAACATGTTGAAATAATCTCGATAGTTACCGCATCTGAAAACACTCAAAGCTATAATTATTATGTATTATAATTATGAATAATTTAGTTTGGCTATCAAAGTGTGTCGGGTTTGGATCGAGAAGTGTGACGGCAGGGCTATGCTACACCAGCGCTGGCATACCGTTATGAAATAGATATCATCTGCGAGTAGAGCCACCAGGCGTCTGGGTTTAACCGGACACATGCAGATAGTTTACTAGGTACCCAGCTTGTTGAATAGTCCTGACGAAAAAAAATTAAATTAAAATGTTGAAGTTACACAAAGCTTTGAAACGTTTTCACCTTTTCTTAATAATACAAATTTAGCTAATTGGCGTAATCTCAAAAAATATTTAAAATGAAGTCACAAAATTTTATTTTGTTACAAAATCGTCCATACGTTTATAGAAATAGCCATACTTTTCATTACTTACTATTCACTATCCAGACTTTAAAAATTTTGAGATGGTAGCCCTATTTGTCAGTTCTCAAGACATTAAATCAATAAATTATTGTTATTTATTACGAAGGATCAGTGGATCAAGTTTGCTGATTTATAAATACCTACTTCAATGACGCAACGGATCGGAATTATTTGACACATTTACCTCACAAAATATGCAATCTATTCGAACATAATATAATAAAAACATTTTTAATTGGCTGTCTTTTCATTCATAAGTAAAGATGCTTGCTTTCTTGCTCTACAGCTGCACTTGCGTTAATTAACGCGCTAATTTTGTGAATTATCAATAACCCTTATTTTCATTGTATTAGGAATTTATGTTGAATAAAACCTTAATAAGAGGTTTCTAATATGACAATTAATTTAGCGATAGTGATATAGAACGATGCTAACGATGATACTTAATAAATAATAATTTAGGTTACTTTAAGGCAATAGCTGACGTAAAATCTTTTGGGTTTTGAAGGACGTTTAACGGTTTTATGGTTGATAGGTGGACATAATTTAGATACTTATTATTTTATTGGTTTTGATTATTGCATGTCTAAACTTTAATAAAACTTACATATTACAAAACTTGTTTTGTTTGATAACTATCACCAAAGGGCTCATCCCTTTGATGATAGTTATCGGTTATCAGCGGTGGTCACCGATGCTTGAGGTCTTCCATCAGATAAAAAGCACCACAGACGCTTCTCGTCGAGTATAAAATCGGGTATTTGCTTGACTCTACAGTCTTTATCTACAGAAACCGAAAGAATACTTTGACACCTAATTTATTTACGATTAATTTCAGTAGTTACTGATTCGATAGATAAAGTAAACCACTTTAGATGATTACCTTCGGCCTGAACAGGATGTTATAAATGTAGTGGCGTCCTACAAGAGATGCGACGCCTAGCTTCTTACAATATTTAGAAATATAAATAATACAAAAATATTTTATTTCTTAAGTAAAAACACTCTGGTCCATTATTTTAAGTAATATCATTACTTGTGCTAAGATGGCCCGCTCTTCCATTTTATAAGTCTACTTAAATTTAGGGAGAAAGCTAATAATTCATACGTTTAGTGGAATTAAGATAGCAAACGAGCATGCAGCACCACCCTTCAACTGCAGCCCATAATAACTGTGACGTGACCGACGCTAGAACTAGACTCAAAGGGACTAGGATGGTTAGTACAGTTAGTAGGTACCTAGATGGTGTTAGAATATTAGTTGGTTAGTTTGTTAAATGTATAAGTGTGAGAACAGGGGCTGTTAGTGATACTTAATTAGTCGTGTTAGGTAATGTTAGTAATAGTCCAGTTAGTTATTGTTATTATGAGTCTCGTTCTAATTCGGTCACAGATGCGTTGCTACCCCTGAGGACTGAGATGGTCGCCTCTAAAGTGTAACCGGCACCGCACCTTCCTATCCGGATCACAATTGTTCTTAAAACAATTATTACACGGTAGGAATGGTACTAAGTACCGTGGCGGGCGGTGGTACTTCCCCGGGTGAGCTCTAGGCCCTTAGCACCTCTGCTGATGCTCAATATTACAGTAGTATCTATTACAATAGTAATGTTCCGTATTATTGCTATAGGTAAAATTAGCTTAGTAATATCAGCAGTTTGACTATTGAACTGTATTGTGTCTATTAGAACTATCGACTTCTGACAATGATATAGCTAGGTACAATAATTAGAAAGCGTTAATAAAAGGCATAGACGTAAAGGCATAGGCTACATAACTCTTAAATTTCCGAAAAAATATTTTTTATAACCTTGGTTGAAAAGATAAACACAAAAATGCTCACCATTAAAAAGTTAACCACTGAAATGATGGTCCTCACAACGCTTCTACTCTTACATTATTTCATTTTCATAACCTACTTACGCCATCTAGTCAAAAAAGATTGAACTAAGATTTGTCACATGTCACAACGCGATGTCGCTACGGGTATTACGTACGGGTAAAAATTATTATGGTAAAGGCTAAAATGAACGCATTTACATCGGGCAGTGATTGCAAATAGGTTTGAAAATTAAACAGCTGAATCCCGGGCCAGAATTCGAATCCTTCATGCATTACAGATTTCCAAAAATGTGCGTCTTATTTTTTTTAATAGCTGCCTGATTTGGGCACACTTGAGAATTCATCATAACGTTACCATAGGTGAAACCATCTGTATTTAGCCAGCGTGGTCGACTATGGACTATACTTAATAATTATTAGTCTATTGAATAAGTAATAGTCAAGACCTTCTCTTGCTAAGATTGTTACAAATCGCATGCTTAGGTAGGTACTTACCGGGAAAAATCCGATTAGGTAAGCCTATAGTCAACAAAATTAAAATGTTTGTCTAAAGCAGTAGACCACTTATTTTTATTTATCGTACCTATTGTTCAAAAACAAAATAGTGATACTGAATGGTTAAACTCTTACTTATGGGTAGATACATATTCAATAATTTAGCAGTTCAGGTGCACTTTATATAACAAATAAATTAAAAAATATCGTTGAAATACTCCTAGACATATATTTTTAATATCAGAAGAGGATTTATCTGCTATATTAAAGAGAGTTCTTAAAAAATAAACAAATCGAAGGTATGCATTTTACCAGTTTAAAAATGGAGAGACATACATAGGTTTATCACCTACTACAGGATAAAATCGGAAAGAAGACTTAAGACATTGTAGATATTATATAGGTATGTGAGTCAATATTAACTGGTGTTTTTTAGGCATAAACGGAATTTTTGGAACTTGATAAATTATCGGATAAAGAAGAGCAGTAAAAACTACTCGAAAAAGCCCAACACGTCCGGGCACTGAAAAATTTGGCCCCGAAAACTTCCAACCAGTCATCAAAATATTACATAATATTTATTATTCATAACAATATACCAGAAATCGCATGAAATTATCTAATACGCACTACTAGGTATCTATCTACTAGGTACATACACAGTGGATTTTTTTTAGATCGAATATTGAAAGAGAAACAGTGCTGGTTTTCATGAAGTGCCGAGCTTACAATTACCAATTACTTAGAGAACCGAGAATGACGGTCAGGATGAAGTTCTTGCCTTTCCACCACCAAGAATTATCATCAAGTGGAAGAAAATAATGCTATATATGTATATCCAACAAAATAAAATAGTTAACCAGTTTTTGAGATTATTTGTATGCTCTATGTAGATAAGAAAAAACTGCCAAAAAAATTGTGCTATTTGAAGATATATAACACTTAATAGAACCATTGAATATACGTAATTTGTTGCAGTCAGATAGCCAAATATATAAACTTTAATAAATGTTTAAGGTTAATCTAAATAGTTTCAATGTTGATAATTTTTTTTTAACTTTTTCTTGGTATTTTAGACGACTGATTTAAGTAAGTCAAGTTGATAAAAGTTGTTTATCTTAAAAATTATTGTTTAATTTTCCAAAATAATAATCTCATGTATTAATTTACTCTCTAAGCGTTGAGAAAAATATGATTTAGAAATGAAAATTACAAAGGAATTTTAAAATATCAGCTGTTTAAATATGGTGTCTGATGGACTACGATGTCAGTAGAATAGTAACAAGTAGACCACGTCAGTCCCAGAGGGTTAATTAAAAACAGGGTCATTGTAATAAAAAAAACTATTTTGAAAATAGAACGGACGTGTGATTTTAAATTTGCATCAAGAATCGAATTTACTAACGAAATCTCTATTTTCTTAAATCGTGTTTAGGCTCTATATATACGGCGGTAGTTTTTATAAATGGCACAATTTTGCACTCTGTAACAGCAATTTGCCAGTCAATGAAAATTGCTACAAATCCCTTCTGATTGAGGTCTAATCGCTGATGAAATCGCGGACGTTCAGAATGCCGACTTTTTCCATGACTAGTTTAAAGTACTACCAATAATCGTCAGTTCTTCTTTTGTTCCAATTAAAAGCAATTCAGTGTAAATCAAAGTTGAATTTGGAAGGATTACGCGGCCATATTTCAAGCAATTCGGATCTGAGCTTGTGCGGACTGACGGGTTGGTTGATTTATGAATGTGCCTTATTGATTTATCGACGATAATTCAGGCAGTTCTATTCAATTATCTGTAATAGAACCTACTACAATAGTCCCAGTAGCAGATAATAGATGCCTAAGATTATTGATAGGAAATAATAGCAAGTAGGTATTGTACTTAACGCTTGTGTAATTAAAAGAGAATTAATTACGTTATTAACTTTTAATTAACGATCAAGTTTTAATAAATGATTAAAATAATAAAAGTGAATTGACTTTTTGGTTGCGGAAAAGGACGATTAATATTCCTTAGGAACAAAATTAGGGCTATTATCACTTTTAAATAATAATTATTATGCATTATGATTTAAAAAAAGCGATTTAACCTATCTGATTTTAAAAAGGTTATTTTATTATTGATTATCCTAGAAGGTAACAAGATATTAGTTTATCAGATCTATGAAATATAATAAAATAATTAAAAAAACATTTTTTCCGAAAAATCTTGCTATTTCATCTCGTTACAAAATGTCAAACCCAGAGACAAGTTAGGTAGGTACCAAAATATCACCAAGTATATAATATCCTTTATAATGTTTATATTAATTCGGTTTTTTGTTTAATTTGTAATTGTTTCTCTTTCTTGCCTAATTTTTTTTCGATGTAGGTACTCTTGAAATTATTAATTTGTTTCCCTGGGGCACGGCAACAACAGCAAGTGGCAACATCAAGCTATTATCTACCCGAGATAGTCAAATGTCCCCGAGGATTTTTGCCTAAGCTCTGACTCGGCATTGGCATAAACTGCCTATTGGCATATTGCCTATTGGCATAAAATAAATGGATCATTGATGCCAAACGCTTTGTTCACATTTCAGTTTACAATGACAATTACTTACATGGTTACCGTATCAGACTACAGTTCCGAGGGTTCTTTGTATCGAGCAAAGCGAGAAGGAATATCGAATGTGTTAAAATTTTTGTTCTCGGTATCTCTGTGTTATCGTCTATATGTGTTGCCGTGTTGCCGTGTTGCCTAAGGTATCCTTGATATAGGGTATCCTAGTGTAGAGCTATGAGTGTGTAGCATTATTTACATGTTTAATATCAGGCAATTATATATTATCACCTGTAATGTAAAAAAAGTAAATATGCACGATAAGTGAACTAACACTCGGCTAATTGTGGTGTTTTTTTGCTCTCTTATACGATCCAGAATTCAATTTTGCATCATTAGTTACAAAAATGTCATCGGAGCGGATCCGAAAATCCAATTCGCGTTGTATTTTACTTCCTTAAACTTATCTAAACGTAACACAGCCTAAGTAATTTCATAGCTTATTCCGTTCTGATTCCCAAAAATTGTAGTAGGTAGGTACCTATTTAACTTATATTTGTGCCAGAGCTATCCACACATTTAAATTTCAATTTCGTTTATTTAGCCATATCACGTTTTAACGTGCCTTCAGCGTTTTATCGGTGGGTGTGACGGTCCTAATTGGTCCCATTATTCCGTGGTTTGTTATGATTGACAGCTGCCAATCAATGGCAAGCGCGTGCCGGGGTTTTGATATTGCAGGGTTTAACTTGCTTAGGGCATTTAGGGTTGTAGCTGATGAGTAATATTGACAAGGTGTATTATAATTTTCTGTTGTAAGATTTTATAATCGTGTTTAATTTATTTTTTAACTTACTAAATCTGATTACTGAAGGTAGGCTACTCTTAACTACGTATCTTAGCAATCTGGTTTGTTTTTATAAAATTTAACTTGATAATGATTTATTTTTCTATTGTTTTCTATTTTAATTTTACGAGTATACTTGGTAAGTGACGCTGTTTGCGAACCGAGGGTGTCCGGGTTCGGTTCCCGACCCCAACAACTTTTGTTATAGATAAATGTTTGTTCTCGAGTCATGAGAATTAGTAGTAGAATTAGTCCGAGGTTAAGAAGATCTTAGTTTTTATGGGTTATTTTCTTTATACTCCGATATAAGGCATCGTAGTGCGGGTTTGACATGATCCTTTGAAATTTTAAAACGCAACACTCAGAGGATTCTCTCCAAGAGTAGGTACGTTGAAGCTTGCCTCTGCAACGATGAATCATAGAACCTTTAAATTTGAAGAAAAACAGAGGAATAAAAGTGGATAATTACGTACAAAAAACATAGCTCAGAGCGGTAACATAAATCACCGCGAAAGTCGGTATCAAACACAATTATATTTAAGTAGTAATAAATCTTGAAATAATGCCTCTAGTCCTATTTGTGCTACTTCAGGTGATGTTTAGCTCGAGGGCGAATGCAATCTTCATTAGACAATTTTGTTATTGTTCAATTTTGACATTGCGTGTAGGAAGACGCATTCATAAATTTCGTAACGTAAATATCAAGGTTTTTAAGAGCAACGTAAGAGGAATATACGGTTATTTTACAAACAGTAGGCAATTTGTGAAGTTAGCTGAATGACTTAGTCCTACTTAGTAACTCGTTAAATATCTAATGAAGAAATGATATAAAATCCATCGTACAATTAAGAAACTTGATATCTTTTAGTTTAAATAATCAGGTCGTCAGTATAGACAGGATAAGTAGGTATCAGTCTATCAGTTGTCATGTCAAAAATGACAAATTAGCAGCCATTTCATGGTTAGTCCTACTACCTATATACCTACTATGTGCCTACTATTATTTTAAAATAATTTTAATGTGATAAATAAATTAAATCAAGCAATTATTTCATAACCTCAGACCAATAAACTATTTATTTATTTATTTTTTATTTTATAATTCATGTACACGGAAAAACACAATAAGTTAAAAGAAGATATTTTGTACAAAGGTACAGCTTATTTCTAAAAGAAATCTCTTCCAGCAGACCTAGGAATGGAAAAGTGATGTAGAATAGAATTTAGCGTACACTTGTCTTAAATAATATATCTACATAATAAAAAAATATATATTATAACTATACCAATAATAAATACATACAATAAATACATAAATAAATACATACTACTACAATATCTATTACATTATAATATATACATATATATAAATATAGACGTAAAAATATAAAGAAATAATAATACATAACAAGGAACAAATAAGAGTTGGATAGTGATATTAAGTTTATGAATTGATGAAGTCAACATAAGGAAAGATAGTGCTCTTTGACTTTTTTCTTAAACGAGTACAGAGTTTTAGACTGTTTTATATAACTAGGTTTATTGGTCTGAGTTCATAACCATATCATAATCATTAATTAGGTGCTATGGATAGGACGAGATTATTGACAAGCAATAGGTTAACTTAAAAAAATCTGTAATTTCTAACTAGGAAATTAAAAGAGGTAAACTATCCACAGGTGTTTTTTTTATTACATTTAGGTACTACAATCGTGGTAATTTTATAACGTGTTTTTTTTTTTAATTTTGCGTTTTATTGTGTAATAAAATATTACATTCGGTACCTACATTTATTTACGAACAAACAAATACACTTTTTTTTCAGAAGGCTCATATTATCCACGAGAAGTCTTTTACCTATAACATGCCGACATCAGAATGTCAAGCCTACCAAAGATTGACAAGTGGGCGTTCGAAATTGTTTACAAACCAAATTAGAAAAGCCATTTTACCAGCGCTCTTTAACTAAGATGTACTTTATGATAAAAGAGTTTAGGCACATTAGGATGGTCATTGATGTATCTATATCACTGGTTACAAAATAACGGCTTTCATCAAAAATATCTCCACCAGAACAAAATCACAATAGAGTAAGGTCAGGTGGAAAATTAAGGACTTTATAATTTCGTATAATTTTAACCATTTATCTATTATTAAACCGTCTCGAATGTCTCTCGAGGATAGAACTGAGTCTGCATTTTAATATTTAATTTGACTGTTTCATTAATTGTGTAATTATTGGGTAAGTATTTTAATCATTTTAAGATTTTTGATTCAAATGAGTACCTAATTTAATTTAACTTATCTCTTTTGCATGGAAACCAAATGAGGTAATTAATTTTTATAATTTTATTATTACAGATTAAAGGTTAATCTACTTTGCAACAATCCGCGAACAAATTCGTATGTATGATGGTGTATGTACACTTTCATTTTATTATTACTACTAGAGTAGATATAATTACCACTTTTAGCCCCGCTCTCCCCTACTCGTATCATATACTCATAAATCATTATATGTATCGTAATTGATTGTACTACATTACATAAGTATTCTTCTAATCATTAGGTACGTAATTTAATTTAACTTTTCATAACATTTAACTTTTCATTCTAACTTTTCATAACTTAAGCCCAAACGAAAACCTCCCTTTTTAATATTGGAAATAAACGTAGGGAAATTGATGATTATGTCCATATCATTAATGTCCAAGCGTTATTGATAACGTTATTGATATTGTATATTGATATCGTGGTGGTTATTTAGGACAAAATAAATACACTGATTCACTTTATTCAGGTGGTAGGGCCTAGAGCTCACCCGGGGAAGTACCACCGCCCGCCACGGTACTTAGTACCATTCCTACCGTGTAATAATTGTTTTAAGAACAATTGTGTTCCGGATAGGAAGGTGTGGAGCCGGTTACACTTTTTAGAGGCGACCATCTCAGTCCTCAGGGATAGCAACGCATCTGTGACCGAATTAGACCGAGACTCATTGAGTCTAGTTCTGGGTTGGTCACATTTGTCATGGGCGGCAGCGGAAGGCGGTGCTGCATGCTCGTTTGCTATCTTAATTCCATAAAAAAAAACTGAATAACCAACACATGTTTTATCTTACCCGAAATTATGTAATTGTCATTTAGTAGTGACAAAACGTATTTTTCTACTTATAATTTCTACCGTGTAATAATATTGTTAAGTTAATTGTAGAACGAGACTCACCCTAACAGTAACCAACTGGACTCTTACTAACATTAACTAACAGGACTAATCACCACTAACAGTCCCTGTCCTTACATTTATTAACAAACTAACCAACTAATATTTAACACCATTTACTAACTAGACTAACCATCCTAGTCCCTTTGAGTCTAGTTCTAGGTCGGTCAGTTGTTATGGGCGGCAGCGGAAGGGTGGTGCTGCATGCTCGCTTGCTATCTCAATTCCATAAAAAAAACTTTCCCACTGTTGGGCACAGCTACAGGCCGTAATCTATAACGCTGAACAGTTTGGATTCTCGAACTTCACAAATCGTTAAAAACGTTATGAAAGACAATCAGGGCCCCGATTCTGCTAACTTATAACGCTATAATTGAGTCTCGATTGAATTCAATTGAAGCGTTTAAGTTAGTGGAATCGGGGCTCAGATGTGAAGGTTTTCTCACTATGTTCGCCTATTTTGAAGCTAGTGATAATTGAATTCCAATACGCACATCATTTTTGAAAATCAGAGGTAGGTAGGTACGTGAAGGAGTCGACTATATTTAACCGACTTTAAAAAAGGAGGAGGTTCTCAATTCAACTGTATTTTTCCTTATAATGTGTTGTATAACTTTCCACTTGGTGAACCGTTTTTGATAATTCACTGTGTATCCATTCAAAAAGTTCTTTACGCTAGGTCCCATATAAATTTGAGCGACATCTGACTTACATTTTGTGACTAAATTTAATAATGCGTATTTTATTTATGGTCAGTAGGTCACTACCCCATTACTTTTGACTGAGTTTCCGGTTTTTTTATTTTTTTTATGGAAAATTGGTGCCTGTCACCTGATCCCATGATATAAATTTTAGTGAAGTCGGTTAATTTTGATGTAAAATGTTATTTTAAAAGCGGCTATCACTGCTGTCATGTGTACAATCGGTGATTTTTTCGAGGCCCGTATAAAAACCATGAGAATTAATACAGACCGAAGCATATTCTACGTAAGTAACGTAACATATAATTAATATATCATCTGCAATTTTAATAGTAAGAATAGAACTGACAATTAAATAGCTCAGCTTAGAAGGGTGAATTTTGTAACAATCGCTTAATCAGCAATGTAGAGCAACAGACCTTCCGAGTAGACCCAGGTAAATAGGGCCACTATTCTCAAAAGTACAAACGTATAATTATAGAGGATCAGACGTTCGGTGTTTGAACCAGTTATTAAACGTAGGATTTGGGGGCAAATGCGGTTATAATAGTCTCAGGATCGGTATAAATGAGCGTAATTTTGTTGTGACTACAATTTTGCGGGTTTCGAAACCGGCAAAGATTTTGAACGTGCCTTCCGCTCTTGCGTTACGTAAATGAATGGGTTGTGACAATTTAATTTGGAAAAAATAAGTGCGATCGCAAGATTTATGACTTCATGCTTCTATTTTATGCTGCCTCTACACATAGGCCAACACGTTGGCAAGTGCGTTGGCTCCCAATGTGTAGAACGGGCGTTGGAACGTTGGCGGTAGGCATTTGAACGTTGGCCGGCGCGCTTGCGAGCTTGCCGCGCGGTGTCGGTATCATCAAAGAACACTTGTCGCAAGCTTGGCGCACCATCCACACATTGGCCGCGCGATCAGTTTGCCCGGAGCAGCGATCAAGAGTGCATATTTTCTTCTTGCGGCGTATTAACACCTAACGTAACAAAATGGCGTATAATATGAGTAATGATGAAACTTTTAAATTTATTGAGCTCTATCAGAGTGAAAATTGCCTATGGAATCCAAAAAATAAGTACCATAAAAATAAAAATGTTGTAAGTATTAAAAATGCTAAATAAATAAGGTTCTTGGACATTCCGTTTTCCTTACGATATTTTACTTCAAAGTAAGAGCATCGTACTTTATTATTATTTTAATATTATAAATATGAAAGTATCACCCTTTTCTTGTACACTTTTACGTAGTAATTATAAGCTGTGAATAAATATACAGCTGCAGCTGTTACCAACTCAACATCCATTTTTTGATCCGTCCGCACATTGGCCCGAACCAAAGCATACTGAACGACCTTCCAATGTGTGGATTAACTCACAAGCACGTTGGCAAGCGCACCGCCAGCGCGTTGGCGAATGCGCTGGCCTATGTGTAGAGGCAGCATTATAGGAATGCGGATTCTATTTAATTAAATTTAGATCTATGGATAGAAGTACCAAATTAAAATGTATTTTTTGAATAATTAAAAGGTAAGAACTTAATGTATTGGATATTATATGTATAATATCGCAGGTACTTTATTTGCAAATACGTATATCTAAATACATTTAAATAAAACAAAATTGGATGATCTTTAAACTATTCAAGAGTAAAATAATATTTGGATCGTTTTCTGAAAATAACAAAGATCATAAAAATCTCTAAGTTAACATTAAATTTGGAAGAGAATAAATAAGGCAAGGGGTGCTTGAAAAGAATGTTAAAATTTAATGTAGGTACGATTTTAAACATAAAAGGGGTTACTCGCAAACTCGCAACAATAATGGTAAACAATGTAATTTCAACCCATATGCATGTAAAGAAACAAAAAATTACTGAAATCATAATTAGTTATAAAAATATTCAACTGAGATTATGCATTAATATGAGTTCGACGCTCACACGGACAAAATACGTGAGCCTATTTCAAATTCTTTTGTGGCATTGAGGCCTGTTTGGGGTACCTTTGATTATAATAAACCGCTAACACTTTCAATAAGTGCATCATAGTGCATTAGAAACTGAAGCAAGTATCCCTTCGAGGCGACTATCCGGGTTTTACCCTATGGCAAATTCTCGTTAAACATAATATTTATTTATAGTAGTGTAATTAAAAACTTAATCTGATTAGCAAGTGAATATTACCAATTAAAAAATGTATATTAATTAAGCTTAAACTAAACATTGATAGATCCTAATTAATAATCGTTAATGCCGATTAATTTCGAGGATGTTGATAGTTTACAACAATATGAAAAAAACAAACCAGTTCCTCGTATGTCATAGTATGTTCATAATACCAAAGTTTTCAACTATTTTATTATATATCCACTATAACAGTTTAAAACATCATCTGCTTTAACTCATCAATGACACACTGTAGAGCACAGGTCTCTCCTCATTGAGGAGCCGTAAATAAGCATACGCCTCAACGTTGCTCCAGTGGAGATTAGTGCAAGGTTGAAGCCAATGTAAATGTAGAAATTTTTTAAATGATAACAACCGATACCGACGGTTTTAAGTGCCCTCCAAAGCACGGAAGCGCTTAAGTTTTTTTTTACAAATCCGACAAACGACCACACCCGCTGTTGCTTAACTCAGATCATTATGCTTAAATTAAGATTTTAAGATGATGAGATTAATAATTTAAGATGGACTCTAGCATTCGAACTACGACCAACCTTTCTTGTTCTATCTCTGAGTAATCATCTTTACTATACTTCATTTGTATAGATCTGTAAGATTTTTTGGCTCTTATAAAAAGTACCTACCTAAATTTGCTTAAATAAACGATGTCATTAATTTTATTAATAGTTATTATGACTATTGTATTCAATTGATTGTCATTAAGTAAATGGCGATTTAAATTTATCGATCTGATATCGATATATTGATACTAATTTCTAACAGTCAAACTTGCTGGTTCTGCGAATTTTTTCTGCAATAAGTATATTATTCATGCCTATAAATATTGAATAATATTAACATGACTAGAATATGCATTGTATTTATAAGTAGTAGGTACTGCACACACATAGCTCCACATTCAGATCCCCTGTATCATCGGCGCAATGGACAATACATAAAACACACACATACCCACAAGAACACACACACCCAGATCAAAAATGGGTATTAAAATGTCCCCTTCGCTGGAAATCGAAACCAAAATCATTCATACGGCGATCTGGAATGATAAATAGTTCATTGCGCCAGTAGTATCGTCGTTGTATTTTCACAAAACAAAAACACATTGTATAAGGACCTTAATTGGTTTAGTCGTACCATCACAAATTGAGGAACCGACTATTACATCCATTTATAAAGTAATAATCTTCATAGACCCATAACAAAGTAGCCGACTTTGAAAGCTTCATTCATAATAACATTTTTCACAAATTTAATTTATTTTAGTGCAACGAATTATACGTTGAGGACGACGATATGCCAGTAACTATCAGTTGGCAGTAAGTGGCGCCACTATGGTTAGCTTACCGCCCTTGTCTGTGACTGACCGCAAACTAATCAAATGCACCCGATCATTATACCGTGGTTTTTGGGAATGACGACCTATGGGAGACGAGGAAAATGAGCAAATGAGTAAAAGTGGGATGATGATGCGTATTTCTACGTCATTTCTACGTCAAAATGTTGCAAGCTTCTGACTTCTATACAAACGGGATTATAATTATAATAATTTAAAAAAATGAATGACAATGTTGTATCACAATTACTGTATCTATGACAGGTGGAAGACACCGCTGTTCCTAAATTTTCTAATAGTTTTCATAAATTAATAGCGAAGAATGATAATTTGTCAGGCTTGAAGTATTATTTTAATATTTTCTATATTACTGAAAAATAAATATAAGTTCTGAGGAATAATGGATGAAATTTTTACAATACTTGAAATAGCCTATAATTAGCGTTAGGTTATTTACGATTATGTGAGGTATTAAATGCAATAAAATTAAAGAAATAATAAATAACGCTACCGATTCATAGCCCCAAATTAGGATTCCCTGAAATTTTCCCCTCGCTGGGAATCGAATCCTAGACACTTGGAACAGCGATCCGCCGTATTCGTATTCGGGTTGTCAAACAAACTAAAAATGTACCACAACAATAACTTTGTCTATTTTTATGTTGAAATAAACGCACAATAATGCACTATTAACATAAGTTTGACATAATATTTTCGTCTTCATTTTATTTTAATTGATTCACAAAAGGAAATTAACTATTATGTCAATCTGAAGCAAGCATTTTGTGTAACTGTGTATTAAGTCATGTCTTCTGAAACGAAGCGACGTCAGTTACTACTATCAAGTTTGAGTGAATAAGTTTGACTATAAAAACATTTTAATCGTTAATAATTGTACTATGTCCGTCTGAATAGTCTTTAATGAAATACAAGGTGTTTACGTTCTTCGCGTCAATAATAATTATTGGGTCGTTTGCAATTTTTGCAGACCACCTATCATTATAACGAGAGCGACCTTTATGTTTTTGTGAATTTATGAATGAGCTCTGATGGTTTCGGTTGCATATATTCATTTCATTGTATTTTACGGTGCAAAAAATTCATACCTACCATTAATTTGGAGGAGTTTAATATTTTGCTCTAATTATAATCATATAACTCGTCTTGTCTTTGTTTTGTCTTTTCAAAATCATTATCATTATCAGTTCGTATGTTAAATATTTAGATAGTTATATGTATATGTGTTATCATAATAAAGTTTATTAGGATAAATGAAGAATATAAAAACACACAAAAAATACTGACTTCAACATCGACAAGTAAGTAATAAAATGAAAACTACTCATTATAAGGAATAAATTAAAAACTACTCGTTAGATATAGCTCAAATTTAAATCTAACCGAACACTATACACGGTTAACATCTTGTACATGAAACAGAGAAGTTTTTTCAAATTGTTATTTCGTAACGAATCCTTTCGACGAAAACCTGTGTCGAGTCACAAAGACTTGCTCTTAAGTTAGTATTAGTCTATTTTACAACAATATATTATTATAGTATGACATACTATTCGGTTATTGCATAGTGTGATGATAGTAAGACATGAGTTTATTTTTACGATTGGTCTGCTAGTTACTCCCATGTGCTGAAATAGAAACAATCTAAACCTATTATAACATCAATCTATTGACCCCTGTCAGGGATCTAATCCCGGACCTCTCACTGCAAGCAGGGTTACTACCAAATAGACTACGGATTTTTTTAATCGCTTAAGGTGTAGATAATTGAAATAACAGTGTCACGAATTTCAAATAACATTACTCGTAAAGTAACGCATAATAAATATTTGAGACCATCATGTGTGGTAGTGATGGTACACTAAAGATAAATTGTCAAGATTGTGGACATAGGTGGTCTTTACTACCGTTTAAAGTAATTTCTGTTAAAGATAAACATGGTTAAAGGCACGTGCTAGAAGTTCAAGATAAAGATTGTGATCACAGGAATGCTTCACATAGAAGAAATATTTTTATAATGAACCTTACTCACGCAAATGTTAATCAGTTTAAGCAACTGCATGTTAACACGTACTTAATAATTACATTTATCAGAGTAACAATTAAAATTCATTCAAAAACTAAACGGTACTTAATTGTTTGTTCAGTGCACAAATTATTGCGCAATTGATAAAAGTTAAAAAAACAAACCTTATAAAAAAGACAAAACCCATAGGACTGATCCTAGATTGCCTTCGACCCCAAAAAAGAGGAAATCTCAAAAATCACCTGCAACACAACAGTAACACCCAAAACATTAACCGAAGGCCCTGCACGACTTTTGCCTCAAGCGAAGATGCTTATTAAGGATGTACCACGCACCTGTGTGAATATTTTCATAATCCTCCTAATTAGAGGTTTGCAGATATTCCCAAAGAACGCCGAAAGCCAAACGGTTGAGCCTTACTGTAGAGGCAATAAATTGTTCGACATTTGACCCCGCAGACCGAGTTTTTTAGAGAATTCGCCCTTAGGCTGTCCTGTTCTTAGTTGAAACATTTTGGAAAGTCCACAGAGTAGATAATGTAGAGTACAGAAATAAATACTTGAAATGAGAAAATTAAGACTTCGATTTATGTTGAGAATATAAATAGTAATAATATGACAATTATGAAATTATGTTATCTAGTAAAAACAACTTAAGAGTAATTATATTATTACGTAAGTTATAATTAAATTGTCGTTATTTTTTATTTAATCGTATTTCGTTATTTAATTCATAAACCTGTTTTTGTTTACTCTATGCAGCTCCTTGTCAAATTAACTGATGAATTCATTCTATAGTAAACCCAACTTAAGATTGAAATGAAGAGGGGCGCTGTCGAACGCATTTGACCAATCATTGCACACTAGTAACTGACAGATGATTGACCACAAAGTATTAATGAATGACTCTTTAACATGGCGGCGTTAGTTCCAATTTTTGCCATTTCAGAGTTAAGTTGGGCGCACTGTACATACCTTTAAAATTTTATAATGTCACAAATACAATAGACTGATAAGAGCCACTATACAATAGACATATTATAATGATCAAGGGCTTTAAGTCAGAATTGCAGCTAAAGCTACAGCGCAGCTTCAGCTGACTCTAATGCATAAATTGGAAAATTTCTTCATACATAAATTCCGAACTAAAATAATAGGGTTATAGAAAATAATACACGATTCACTCGATGTTAAAGTGTAAATGCGTGTGCTGTTAAATTGCGATCGAAATCGCCGCTTCAAACTGTAAAAACAATTTGCGATCCGCGCATGATAGTCGCACATAAATCCAAATTTACTCGCGGATACCTGCTCTGTGCTCACACTAATGTCGGATATATTTATCGTGGCGATCGTCAACCGTGGCGGCTTGCCCGAGGGCTACCCGCCTCAGCTCTGTCTTTCCCACGTGCTCCGAATGCTTGGATTGCGTGCGACCTCTTACACCACTCCTACTCGTACAGACTAACGCAACTTCGTCAGTACTTTCGTTCTACATAAATTCGTTCTCAGTATCAAGTCATATAAGTTCATCAGTATCTAAACTAGTTTCGTTATGTTTAAATTTTACTGTGGCTTTATAATTAACTAGCCTTTTATAGTGTGTACGATCATGTACGGACGCTAAAGCTGCTGAAGAGGATCTACTGTATGCTCGAGGCTAGAGATCTTGGTTCTCACCTTCGACTTTTACGACCGTGGGATTTTAAGCATAATCAAGTGGATCGGTTTTTTTTTGGATAAGTGAAACTTCGTGAATGGATTTTGATAACTTTTTGTTTTTTATAATATGTTTTTTTTATTTCGGTCTTCTGAAAAGTGCTTACATAAAGAAGTAATTAATCCAGTGGCTTTTTCTACATATTATTCTGAATAGAAGTTAAAATTTCACTGGAAATTATTCCGTTTAAAACAGATTAGTAACATAAAATTTCATTTAAATATATTATTGTAGGTATTTTTTATTACATAACAATTTCAAAAGAATTTAATCAAACCCATCTCGTAGTATTTTGATGCAGCGCGTTCAATTCACATAATAGGGACGTTCAAAATACCCCATGTTAAACCGCAGAGGCGATTACAAACGTTTACAAGATTATTTGGTAATCGATCAGGTTCCCTGTAATATTGGGAATAAAATGTCTGGAATTCCTGTTAAGTTCAGACAGTGAGGATTCGATGTACTAATAACATCGTCTGGGTCATGAAGCGTTTTAAAATTCCTCAATGTAAATATAGGGCGCTGACGTTGTGTTATTATGGTAATACGACAAATGCTCCGGATTTCTGAACTCAATAAAAATTCCAAAAGGCAATTCTTGTAATTATGTTTATTACCACCAATTTGAATAGCGTTGACGGTAATAGGTGATGAGTTACGAACTAAAGTAGGTTTAAAACTATGAGTCATCTTGGAACGTAAGGAAGAGACCAACCAATTCGAGAAATTCATCTAGGTATACTAAATTGTAACACGATCATATCTATGTACGGAACATTTACATTTTTGAATAGAATGCTTTTTGTGAACTAAATAAGTAATATATTGGCATAAATGTCTGTCTATCTACATATAAGGATTATTGAGGGATCCAATACTGAATTACAATCGGCAAACTTGATGATAAGTATGTACCATTTTTTGCCACTCTAGACGGTGATGGTAATGTCTGTTAGGATATTTAAATTACAAATTAAAGTCATAAAGATTTACAATTCGGCAAACATTGTCAATAAAGAGATGCAACAGAATCACCGAACTAGACCAGACGCAATGTCAAGTAAGATCAAGAAAATTTCAAAGAACCGCTAATGAAATGATTCACGCTCCTCCCCTCAAACCTTCGGCTTAGCCCTGCCAATTAGGGTCATTTTTCGGCTAGTACAAAAGGTCGGTTTGTCCTAAAGATCATTGGGTGGTAATTAAAACAAATAGGGTCAGGAAAGGCCCGCCCGAGGCGCCATGGGGCGGTACAGGCTCGCGTCTCGCCGTCGCCATCACCCCCTCATTATAAACTTAATCTAATTATTGAATTCGTACAATGTTGTGTTTACATTTTTTTCTAATTCGCCCCACTATACTTAAGCGAGGATGCGTAAGCGCTAAATGGCACGTTTAGGATCATATATCATACAAAATCGAGTCACTGTTAGTTCGTCGGTTGTGTTCTCACGCTGTTCCTTCGGGCTAAGCGACATAAGCTTTGGCTTCAGGCTTATGCTCGTCAATGCGGTGTTTCGTTATTATAAGGCAGTTATGAGGCTGCCTCTAGATGATTGTCGCGGTTTGTATCTGATCTTATTCGGCGGCATTCTAATTATGATCTTGGGGATGTAGCCAATTCGATTTTACAAAATGATAACCGTCTATAAAATTTTTAGTTTTAATTTAAAGGAAAAGTTATAATTTGATATCAAGGATTTATTTAAGTTCAGACTTTGTAGACGTTTTAAGTTTAGTAAATTTACCGTTATAAGTTCATCACTTTTTTTTTCTTTGTCCAAGCAGACTTCATTCTGTTACGACATTGTAGTCTGCGTACCTATATGAGATGGCAGACAATATTCGGTTTCGCCTCATTGTACTTATATTTTTTTAGGTTAGGTATACACCTAATTGCTAAGTTAACAGTATGAGCAAGAGCACAAAACCGCACAAGTAACTTACGAGTTATAAATCACCAGACGACAGCAAATGTTCTAGTTAGTGCCCTGAGGCTAAAATACTTGTTTAACTGTTTTGCATTTCAAGATACCTATAATGAATAATGAGGTAAAATCCATTTAAAATATAATGCGTAGTAAATTTACATTCTGCGGGAACTACTTAGTAATAGCTGCGTTTATTCGTAAGTTCGTAAGCTTCTAACCTGACAGCTTGTCTTGATAATGATTGATCGGGTTAAGCAACTGCGCGAATCTACGGTACTCCATTTGCGTTAAAATGGAATTTGTTTTAATTGTATCCGACACAAATGCCAACTACTCACCCCTATAATTAAGGTTCATTATAGATTGACGATGAGAGTTTAAAATGCCTTAAGTAAATTTTGATAACAAGTCAGATTGAACTGTGAGCATACCTAAGTGATAAATTTGTTTTAAGTGGGGAGTGTCAATTCCATATTCTAGGCGACTCATGTCGGTATTGGAAAGTTTACTTAGGAACAGTGATGCGATTTGAAATGTGCCTTACTCTTTGAATGGGTCACCAAGAGTCGTTAAGTACCTACCTACCTACATAAGTGGTCTTGTGCTATAACGTGCTCCAAAAGGGACTTTATATCGGTTTCCATTAGATAGCAGTTGTTAGGCCAAGCGTTTCATGACTTTGCAGATGTAGATGCTCAGAGCATGGATTTGACTGTCCGGATATTCGATGGTGAATAGTGAGGACATTTAGTGTTTAACCACTAGGCGTCAGTACACTTCAAAATACTGCTATTCTTAAATTTGCTCAAAAATTAAATTATTTTCAACTAGAAACACCGATGGAATAAGAATTGTGTTACATATCATTCGAGCACTTATTACACTCCAACACACATGTATTAAAGATCATAATTGTATCTCTGACATAAATATCTACGTCAGCTAGGAAACCAATCCTGGACTGGGGCCCCTCACTTCCATGGCTGGGTTTTACACAGGGCTGTCAAAATTATTTCCCTGATATATTACTTTTGTGCTGCAAAATAAATATGCAATAACACGTTTAACTTTTCGAATTTCAACACTTGAATGGCATTCCTGAAAATTTCCAAAACGAGGAACATAAATTCAAATATCAAAAGAAGAATGAAACGGTCTGAGCTTGCCTCATTAATGCTCTTTTGAACCCATTAAGGTATTCTCATACTTAGCTGACGACTTTTATTACGCGTTTTATTATTAAAACAAAAAAAAATTATTAATCAACCTATTAAAGATATTTGAAATCCAATAATATAATTCATAATCATCTTGTCAAATAAATATCGCGACATAGAATTATTATTAGAAATATTGTTTAAAATTACTTATCTACGTTAAATTAGTCAAATGAAATTTTTTAGTATGGCTCCATAACCATTATATTGAAATTGTAAAGTTTACAGTTTGATATGGAACATACATAAATATTTTTTAGAAATATCAGTTACAACCTGTAACACATTTCATCTTGTTCCAGTAGGTAATTATAAACGGTCAAAGCTTATCCTTACCAGTAAAAAATAAACGCCGCGTCCATTACAATACCCGCTCGCAATCTGGAGAGTACTTTATATTCATTTGAAAAGATAATATTTACAGGCCAATTAGGATATGGTGGCGTTTATTTACGAGAGTAGTGAGACGGTTGATTCATGGCGCTTTAGCCCCGCGCCGTTATGTTCCCACTAGCAGTTTATTTCATAATTGTGCATGCGTTAAAAATACGGATATTTTATAAATAAATAACGCTATAGGTACACTCGTAGTCCCGTATCGGGGCTTCCAGTATGCTATTGATGACATATTATAGGTATACAAGAGAACACGGTTAAAATAGTTCAGTAAATATTCACCTATTTAATGGATTATTTGTATTTTTATTTTTAATACAAATGATACTATGTTTATTATCTTGTAGATACCTGTATTGTAATAAATTTTCAAATTGTGAAATCATTTTTTTGTTTTTTTTTTCAAAAATATTACTCGTCTTTGTTAACTTTGTAAAAATGATAGTCAATGTTAACTTACCCCTGCCAGGTTCTAAAGGGCGGGGTAAGTGTGCTAACCCAAACTTAAACAATAACTTGAACAATTTAAGTACCTTAATACCCATAAATATTATAAAAATTCTAAGTATCTACCACAAGCGATCTTTTGACGTGACAACGTCTTATAAATTGGTTTGCCGGGTGGCACTTCAAGAAACTGCGTTAGTAGCTCCGCTCACGTTATGCGCTTACAATGAGAGCGAGTGAGAGGCACGCGTCCCTTCCACTCGGGCATGGTTAGCCCGCCTAAGAGCGAGAGAGACAGACATAAAAAGTGAAAGGCACGCGTCCCTTCCTCCTTAACATTACTTATGGTAGCTACGGCGTACACACGTTGGCGTGTTTCAGAAAATGGTACAGCGCCATCTCTGGAGAAGTAGAGTAATCTCGTTTGTTACCTCACTTAGTTGTGACTAATGGTTAATGGTCTAACGGTTAGCAGCGCTAGATGGCGGATGGTGTTACAATGTTTTAAATATAATTCTTTGTATAAATAAATGTTTTAAATTGTTACTATTATTTCATCCTTCTTCCTACTATACGAATGAATATTCACATTAAAATTATTTTACCACTCAAAGTCGTTGTCACGTAAAACTTTCGCCCGTATACCGACTTTACAGGCAACCAATTTTTTTAGTCTTATAAAGTACTTAATTTGAAGCTCTAAATTCCCCACCTATTCCCTCATATAACGTACCATACTCGTAACTTACCTTGTCTACCTACTGTTGCACCTATGTACGTATGTAAGTACAAGGTACAACTCGCTTGGTGTAAAACAATAGGTAACATAAAGATCTAATCTGGTCTAGATAGCGCTCCCGTCACAGCGGCTAGCCTCAGTAACGAGGGGAACTGTAGTATATCAAATGGAAGAAACGCCTTCACAGATCGAATCTGCCTTCCTGCTTTTACACACGTTTACTATACGAGTCTTGGCCTAAGGAAGTTGTAAAAAGTAGTAAGGAAGTTGTAAAAAGTACTAGTAGTTTTTTACGCAAATAGCCGACAAATAAGCAGACAAGACAAGATGGTAAGTGGACAATATTGGCCAAGGAAATCAGGAACTTTAAAAAAAATTCCAATGGGTGACCGGCCAAAGAAGAAGGAAGAAAAAAAGAGAGCAAATAACAAAATGACAACTGGTGCTAGAGCATCACCAACGTGTTACCAATAAAATGATTTATTTTTTAACATTAAATTTGTTATAGTACAAAAATACGAAACTTATAGATAACTAAACCAAAGACCGGTCAAAATTATTTTGTAGTCGTGAATTGATCAGACGCCATTGTCACAACAGCTAAGCATTACTCAACGACGCAAGACCATCTCCAATTCCTCTGGGAAAGATCAGCAGACACATCAAAAGCCATACACATGGGTCACGTCTATACAAATTATAAGTCGGCGACGGTACGTGCTCCGATTGACAGTAATTTCGTCCTCATATGAATGTAATAACTGCAATGAAAGCTCCGCATTAAGTTTCATTTGCTAACGCTTATACAATTACTGATATGACAGTTATTTTGACAGTATGACAATACCGAATTTTATTTAATGTAACGCCAATAATGGTTACAATTAAAGTTATAACACACACTTGAACGCTAAGACATTGGTCAGTAATAAAATTAATAGATTAGAGATAGGAGGGTTCGGTTCTAGGCCACATAATATTATAACAAAAAACTTTATTCAAGTAACACTGGTTTTAAGCTCCCCAACAGTTAAATTGAATTTTACTTCTCGATTGTACATTGGCCAACATACGTTTATCTAAATCTTAACACACGGATCCCCTATCTTGCCTACGTCATCGCAAGCAAGGGGTCAAAAACTGCATAATCAGTTATATAAGCCCATCTGATAACACTGCACCTACCAGTGGGCGGTGCAGAGGGGCGGGCTGCGCATTCTAAATTCAAATTGCTAGTTACAGAGCACGCGAACTAGTTGCGCACAGATAAAAATAAAATTGGAAAGTTTTTTTCTTGGAGCAAAAGAAGATTCGCAACATGGGCCAATAGGGTACTTTCGGTAGTAAAAAATAAACTTGATTTTCCTAATAAAAAGCAACAAAAATATATTTCGGCAAAATAAATACGCTTTCTCGCCTTCAAATTAAATTAAATATCAATTCTTTTTTTTATTTCCGCAAAAACGCTGTCAGAACTTGTCAGCCATTTTGATGACGTAATAATGGTAATGTGTACAGAGCCACAAATTTATCTGACCCGGTGGCCAAAATTGGAACTAATGCAAATGTTATACTGTTGTCACAAAAATACCAATACAATAGCGCCACCATTACCGGGTCAAATAAGTTTGTGGCACTGTATGCAAGACCGGCATTCATTCAAGTTTTTATGCACGAAACTGAACTGACAGTTTGGTTCTTGGAGGAATAGGTTTGCCTTTATGACGTCACACCAAAATGCCTCTCGTGTTTTAGGTCACGTGGCATACCGATTAAAAATTTCGAATTTTAATATTGTTTATTAAAATAATTATGTGCTTTAATGACTCAAAATCAGAATATTAAAGTATATTTCTACATAAATTTTTATTTCTATCAAATATCATAGTTTATTTTTCATTACAAGACAAGACCTTTGACCCTTATTTACAATAAATCATTGCAAACTGGTATCTTTCCTTCAAGTTGGAAGTCGGCACTCGTTGTTCCTATTTTCAAAAAGGGAGATAGGAACCAAATAAAGAACTACAGGCCTATATCAATACTTCCAGTGGTAGCAAAAGTATTCGAACAACTGCTTTATCCTATTCTTTCGTGGCATTTTAAACCCCTTATGAATCTTCGTCAGCATGGCTTCATGACAGGTAGGTCCACAACAACCAACCTTACAGCTTTTATTAATAATATATCCTTAGAGCTCGATCGGCGTTCTTCTGTGGACGCGATCTACACTGACTTCAGCAAGGCGTTCGATCGGGTCAACCATAAAGCACTTTTACATAAACTTTCTTTGCATGGAATTGCTGAACCTCTCCTCGGTTGGTGCGAGTCATACCTCACTAATAGGGAATCTCGCGTTGTAGTTAACGGATTTTCGTCTAATTCTTTTTTGGCACATTCTGGAGTACCTCAAGGTTCACATCTAGGTCCACTTCTCTTCAACTTATTTATTAACGACATCGGCAGTTGCTTCGCCCAGTCCAATTATTACTTATTTGCTGACGACTTAAAGATCTTTAGGGCAGTAAACTCGTCCGAGGATGCAGTGCTTTTGCAAGAAGACCTTAACCGTGTTACAGCATGGTGTGAGCACAACAAATTAGACTTGAATGTTTCCAAGTGTTATTCTATACAGTTCACTCGTAAGAAACACACCACACAGCACATATACAAGATAGGAAACTCTGCACTTACCCAGGTTAACAACATTAGTGACCTAGGCATCACCCTCGATAGTAAGCTTCGCTTCAACATCCATATCGACAAAATATGTTCTAAAGCATTCAGGCAGCTTGGGTTTATTCTACGTAACAGTAGGGACTTTAAGTCCCCAAAAACCAAGATTCTGTTATATAACTCCATTGTTCGTAGTGGCTTGGAATATTGTAGTGTTGTCTGGAACCCCTGCTATGAGATCTATATTAAACGCATAGAAAGCGTACAAAAGCGTTTCCTTTGGCATTTAACGTACTCCTGTAATTTGGCCAAACAATTCACTTCTTATGATGACAGGCTATTATTATTCAATATGCAGTCGCTGAAGAATCGAAGACGCACGTTAGACTTAGCGTTTCTTTTTAAGCTCGTTAACGGTTCAATTGATGATTCAGAATTATTATCTTTAATAAATTTTTCTATCCCGTGTAAATTACCTAGAAGCGCCAGATTTAATATTCTATGCAATGTTTCATGTAAAACAAATCTGGGGCATAATGCTCCGTTAAGCAGGTTAATAAGAGAATACAACACTACTTCAAAAAGCAAAGATATCGATATTTTTTCCGATAACGCACGCAAGCTCAAAAAGAAAATGCTTAGCATATAAATCCTCATTACCTTACTAAAATACTATTTGTGTTACCAATGTCAATTATTTTTAATGGTCTATTTTTTAATTATCTTTATGACGGATTCCATTTAATTTTACTGATTGTTATTTAATTTTTTAATGTTTTATAATTTTATTTAATTCAATTTTAATTTATTTAATTTAATTTAATGCAATTCAATGTAATTTAATGTAATTTAATGTAATTTAATGTAATTTAATGTAATTTAATGTAATTTAATGTAATTTAATGTAATTTAATGTAATTTAATGTAATTTAATGTAATTTAATGTAATTTAATGTAATTTAATTTAATTCAATTTAATTCAATTGTAATATTTTAATAGTAAATGACGATGATGTTCATATATCATGATGTCGTTGCCTATAACTACTCTAGCACTTACCTAGAAATTGCTTTATTGAATTGTATAAAATGTTGAATATTTTAGTGTTCAGAGTGTTGGCGACCTATATAAATAAATAAATAAATAAATAAATAAATAAATAAATTACGGAAACTAGCGGTACCCTATTAGAGCGTCTGTTATTAATGAATTTTATTATTTAATGCGCTCATAGTTAAGCGTCTTAAGTAGATCCTAAGTACTCGACCGAATTAGACAGCTATGGGCGTAGTCGGTAAATAAATGGGTCACCACTAGTGGCTACCTACTAAGCTCAACCCTAACGCATTGTAGATGCATAATCTATGAGATCCGTAATTAGACCCGCTGTTGACTGTGGGTCATCAATGGGTTAAAGTGATTCTTTATGGCATTAGAGAACATTCTACACAATATTCAACATTACTTTTAATGTGAATAAGCAGTTTCCTAAAATAGTAAGTGAAAGGCTTGGCGTGAAGTTGGTTCTCCAGCGCTGCAAGTTATCGTCAAGATGTAAAAAATTCTTCCGTTACTGAGTGACGGACTGAGAGACAACGCACAGACGAAACTAGTGAACGAAGGTGAACTTTGGCGTGCTTGTTCTTTGCGTAGTTTAGGGAAGCACGGAGAGAGGATTTTTGGAATTTCACTCCCTAGACGGATAAAAAAGGGGTTAAACTAAAACAAAAATTCTACGCGGATGAAGGAGTAAGGCACTTCTCACATTACGCTATTCATGAGATACGCTACTGCAACGCTACCCAAAATTAGTATGTATTTGACACTTTTAACTGACAGAAAACGCATCGTACTGTCAGTACATAGTGTCAAATACCTACTAATTTTGGGTAGCGTTGCAGTAGCGTATCTCATGAATAGCGTTGTGTGAGAAGTGCCTTAAGTGAGCTATTTTACCAAACTAAGTGTCGTGGTCAAACTGAGTGATACAAATCCAATATGAGGGAGGAAGGTTGGTTTAAACTCGAAGGTTTTTGATCGCTTATTGCGTTTGCTGTTTTTGAAAAATATAAACCATATAAAAAATGAAAGGATCTTGAATCGAGAAGCATTTTCACATATAAATCGCAATTTGCGAACGAATATTGAATTAAAAGGTCGCCTCACAGGTGAGATCGCGTGTTATTCGTCACTTAATAACGACTACCTTAAGGATATCTCAATCGAGCTGAATAAATTGATTGCCATAATAAAGGTCATTAGTCATCGGCACAGTTGTTTAAATCACTCTTCAGTTAGATTCTCGCGTGTGCTGGCTACTTGTGTTCGCACGCAAGCCTCTGCTTATGAAAAGTAAACGCCTCGGGCGGTTTTTGAACAGCGTTCGACCAAATTACCCGTGGTGTATGGAATGCGAGTCATCCACTGATGTCTTGATATAATTAGCCTGGATTGGCTAGCGTGCTAATTATAGTTTTGTTAATCCAATGAAAGAGAAATGAATAACTTTATCAAAGAATAAATTTATTTCAACATCGGCGAGGAATGAAATAAAACACAATCGACTTAGTCGAAATCAATTTACTTTTCATTTTCCCACTGACCTAAGTTTGACTGATAGAGAATGCTTCTAGCGTTAAGTCCGCCTTTTGTTCCATTATGTAAGGTTCAATACAGAATAAATAAATACATAACCATTAACGAGGCCAAGTTGTCGACATTCTGCTTAATTTAAGCATTCTTCTATTAACAATATTGAGGTCTTAATGAATAAGTACCCACACATTAATTAGCAAGGAGAATAAATTAAGATTTCGCAATTCAAGTACCTAACCATTCAGTCGTTCTTACATTTTCAACCGTGGACAGCTGTTAGTTGCAAGTTATTTAATTCTATTATAATAAATCTGTAGAGAGGTCAATTCTGTACATTAAATATATTTCCAAAATAACTATCAGGGGGTGATTAGGGATCGATACTGATGCCAAAAATGCAATCAGTAAAATTTTTGTCTGTCTGTCTGTCTGTCTGTCTGTCTGTCTGATGTATAACCATTATAGAAACAAAAACTACTCGACGGATTTTAACGAAACTTGGTACAATTATTTTTCATACTCCCGCGCTGGTTATAGTATACTTTTCATCACGCTACAATCAATAGGAGCAGAGCAGTGAAGGGAAATGTTGGGGAAACGGGAGAATTTACTCCATTTTTTAAGCTTCCGTCGCGTGTGCAACCTTAATAAAGCTACACAGAAATCATGTATGACGGAAATGTTCTCCTTAAAATTATATAAAAAATATTCCACGACAGCATATGTCTATCTTTTATGGTTGACTCACAATAACACGTGTAACTCCCGATAGCTTAGCAGTTCGAAGCTTTCTGATTAAGTATACCTATATTTTATCTACTCTTACGTTTATGACACTTAAGTGGGTGAAATAAAAGGGTGAAGTTTAAACGAAATTCACGCGGGCGAAGCCGCTGGCAAAAGCTAGTTTAATTCTATAATTCTATTTACAAGGTTCTGGGTTCCATCTTTATTCTCGGTCTGGGTGTCAATCTTTATCTGTATGTGTTGTCCATGGCATTTACGACACAGGGCATCTTACTGTGGGGCTATTAGTAAAGCAGATCGGTATGTAGCGTTATTATATTGGATCATATCTCGTTCCTTTCCTATTCCATGTACATATCGATTTGTGTTAAAGAAACGCATGCATAAAAATATATAGTTACACTAGCCCATCCAGTGTTTTATTGATCAATGGAGACATCTGTTTCGCTTATTTTAAACAAGAAAATAAGTTAATACTTTACAACAGTCCCATCTGATGTTAACTGGAGATGATGTCTTTATAAGTTGGTAAGCATAATTTTGTTTGTGTAACGATTTGTGTAAATGTTATTTTTTGTCCATGCTATCTGCTGTCCACAACATAGGAAAATCCAGTGCAAATGTATGAGTGAGTATATCAGTATTTTTTTATAGTATCGTTTAGAATAATTTCGGTAATTAAATTATGCTATTGTACTTATATGATTACCAAGCATACCTATAGGTTTAAAAATTTTGTTCAGTAGGGTAGACTGAGTACGGTTGAAACGATTTGGCTTTAATTGTTCGTAATTTTGTTGTTTATAAAAAGAACGATGATGATGACATATTAAATTGAAGAGTGGATCTTTACCTACAATAGGGCTATACTATTTAGTTCTGGTGGGTGCTATTTTTTGAGATATTTAGATTTGAAAATAAATTCCGATGTGTTTCTACCGTCCCCATGCCAGGGGCGGTTGAAACAGTGACTAGGGTCAGATGAAACGCACGCGAAATATACAAAAAATATATAGCAAAATGCTTTATTTAGCATTTAGTTATAATTTTATTATAATAATCATGGCATCGTATGACAATATTAATCGGTCTTCAATGTATTAATAGTCCTACAGTGTACGTAACCAGGCTTTGACGAATAATTTGTTGATAGTGCATAGTTTTATCTCCAACTTTTACCTCCGCATATGCATATTTGTCTCAATAAACTCAATCTGTCCTATGAAAGTCTTTACTATGCGAATTCGGCATCGAGAAAACAAAACAAAATTATATGATTTTTTTTACCTGTACCCACATATATTGTTTCAACCGTCCCCAACTCAAATTTTGGTAAAAGAAAGTTTATAGTAATGGTAGTAATAACAACTTATTAAAACTAGTCATCATTCCGTATTCTAAAAACTTCACCTAAATCATAAATGAACACTCAATATTTATACTTGAATAGATTAACATAATAATAGCTTGAAACTCAAAAGGAAAATACTTACTTTTGGGTGCTAAAATACAATAGGCCTATTTATAAAAATATACAGCACCCGGTGACCAATGTAACACTTTGATTTAGGTTTGGACTTGTCACCTGCTTCTTTTTCCCCTTGAACCCTTACCTGTCGGCTCAACCATTCGCGAGATATTCGACTTGTTTCAACCGTCCTGTGTTTTAACCGTACCCAGTCTACCCTAACTGTTGTTAACCACCCTCTTCATCACTTATTATTACTGTTATTAGAACTAAAGTTCTAAAATTCCTATCAAGCTTTCCTGGTACCTAAACCCCTTGTCTAAGTAGTTCTCACAGTCCTGAGAACTTCAATCAGATCGGCTATGCTAATAACATACAATTACTCCAAACAATAACAATATCACAATAAGATCCGATTATGTTACAATCAATATCATTTTTCCCACTGAGGTACGCCATCATTAACTAAACTGTATTGTTTTGTTCTATTTTCGAAATTTAAATGATGTTTAGCCTACTATGTTTAGTAGTTTTTTTTTATTTTAGCTTCCAATCTTCGGAATAGGTATAATATGCATTTTGTATTGGTGTTATATAAGTTATACATTAACAAATAAATAGGATAATGATCTTAAAAATGTATTTCTATCTTTAAAGTCTAAACTTTTTTTGGAAGTATGTTGCAAATTAGCCTTCTACTTCGTTGTTGCTCATTAGAAATGTGACTAAAACAGAACAAGACTCAAAATTAGAAAGCAAGCGAATATAAAAGTAGCGTTTACAAAACAAGTCAATATTTATTATTGATACGTACGCATTGAATAATGTTAAAAAATTTATCATTATTATTCTTGCAAACTCGGTCAATACGGCCCTACAATATTGTATTATTTATTTAATGTAGGTACAAAGTTGACCTTGATTAGCGTGGGAAAAAAATTTGCGGTTAAAATATGAAAAAAGTAGAATAAACTTTGGTGAGGCGCATTCTGATTGTACTATGTCGATTATGTCTGGCGCAATATTACCCAGCGTATCTATATAGAGCTGATACCTAATATTATTTATTTTTATGTATTTATATACACCTGTACGTTCACTTCTGTTCTCCATACATCTACAAGATATACTACTTACTACTATATTATAATAATAATAATAAAAATCATTTATTTGTCTCACTACAAAAGGTTTACACAATGCTTAAATGTAAATACAAGACGAATATGTTATATCTAAGCCTTTCCTAGTGAGAGTCTGGTGCCAGAAATAGGTATTTAAAATAAAACCTGTAGTACCGGTCACCAGTGCCCTCCCCATGGACTGGTTAGCGTAATAAGTTTATTCGCTAAGTTACTTACATAAGACAAGTAAGACAAGAGAAAAATAAAAAATTGTGGGTAAACTTAAATTAAAAAACAATAATTTTGTGGGTAAACATAAACTAAAAAACCAATTCTAAAGACAAGTTGCAGATTGTGAGTGTTTGTTTGAATGATTTGCGTAAGTGTGTTAGTGTTGTATTGTTAGTAAGTGTATGTATACGTGTGTGAATGTGAGTGTGATCTCGTATGTGTTAACAGCGAGAAGATGACCAATGCTAATACGTTTACAAGTGAATGGCTCGATGTGGATGTCATAGATAAGTTCAATGCGCAGAAGGCTGATGGGTAAAAAAGTAAAATGATAATAAATTATTTTTGAGAAGTGAGTAATAATTCTGTTTGTTCGTATGTAAGTGATTTTAAGTAAACTATGACTGTTTTTTTGCATTTTTGATAATTGAGGGGATATATATTAAGTTTAACATTAATTTTATTATATAGATAGCTTCCTAAATAACAAAAGAACTTTTTCGTTAGTGTGAGGTTGCATATCCGAACAGGGCATACCGCTCCTTTCCTACGCTTGTCTCTAATGAGTTCTGGATTGTAGGTTAGTTGGGAATGTTTCTTAAGTATGACTTGGAGAACAAAGATTTGACGAACGGTCAGAACTTCCCAGTGCTTGTACAGCTCGAGGGTAGGATATCGAAAAGGCAGCCCCGCTCCACTTTTTAGAATGGCACGTTGGGCTCTTTCCACTTGAATAAGATGGGATTTTGCCAAGCCACCCCAGGATGAGATGCAGTATTGTATAAGTGATTGCGATAAGGCGAAATAAACCATCTTAATAATCCTATGGTTAGATATATGACGCAAGGTTCTAAATAAATATATGAGCTTACGGAGTCTTGATGCTAATGTCTCTACGTGTGATTTAAAGTTTAATGTTTGGTCAATCGTGACGCCTAAATACTTAATCATACTTGTACGCTCAATACTATCACAAGTACACAGGGAAGTATTTGCAGAGCACGTATGCGCCCTAATAGACATGGATTGAACTGGAAGACCATTAGACCGTGGAGCAAACGCCATAAATTTCGTTTTAGATATATTTAATGTCAAGATGTTGGATTTCAACCAGTTATTTACGTTATTGAAACCAGACTGAGCATTTTTAAGTACTTCTTCCCAGTCATTTCCTGTAAAGAAAAGGGCAGTATCATCGGCAAATGTTAATATTTTACCATTAAATAGCTGGAGACTACACAGGTCGTTAATGTAGACCAGGAAGAGAGTAGGGCCGACAATGCTTCCCTGCGGAACACCGTACTCGATGGTTACTTCATCGCTTATTGAATTTTGTATCTTAACCCTTTGCTTTCGATTGGTAAGATAGTCGGCAAACAAATTAAGCGTTTGACCTCTTACTCCAATTCTCTCTAATTTTATTAGGAGGCGTGGAATTGACACAGTGTCGAATGCTTTGGCTAAGTCTAGAAAAATAGTTGCGCATTTTGTTCCTTCGTCTAAACTAGTAATGATAGAAGTAATAAGTTCATGTACCGCAGCGTCAGTGGACCTGTGTCTTCGGAAACCGTATTGGTTTGGAGCCAGAAGATGGTTAGTTTCTAGATATTCAATAAGGCGATTATTCATTAAACGTTCTAAGATTTTAGACAAGGTCGGAAGGATGGAGATGGGCCTATAGTTACTGGCACAGTCTTTTGCCCCATTCTTGTAAATTGGTTTGATTAAGGCGGTCTTAAATGCCTTGGGAAATTTACCTGATGACATGGCTAGGTTACAGATATGGGTAATAGATGGAATAAGTAGGTGATTATATCTCTTTACTATGTTTGCTGAAATGGAATCTATTCCAACTGCAGTGTTGTCTTTTAGGGATATAATAATATTAAAAACTTCACCTTCGTCTGTTGGCATTAGAACAAATGATTTTGGAGTAGAAGAACTAGGTACCTCGTTATGTAGGGCATTAGGAGAGGACTGTTGTAATTCTGCAAGCGTTTTACCTACATTAGCAAAATAATTATTGACCTGATTTACAGTTTGCTGTCCATTGTTATTAGATGAAATCAAGCATATAGAATGATCTGTAAGTTTGTTAGACCCATTTATTTTTTTAATTACCTCCCACAGCTTTTGTTTGTTATTTTTAGCTCCTTCAATTTGCTCTCTTTCATAAGTTCTTTTAGCCTTCCTTAATATTCCATTGCAAAAATTTCGGTAACGTTTGTAGCTAATTTTAATAATTTCATTTTCTGGATCCTTTTTTAACTTCCTGTATAAATAGTCGCGGTGAGACATACATCGCAGCAGTCTTTTTGTAATCCATGGCTTAATGATTCGGTTTTTATTGTTCTGTTTAATTGTGAATGAATTATTTTTAATTGCCAACGACAAAGATGTTACAAGAAGATCCGTTGCTAAGTTAGCGTCCGTACTATCCTGTATTAGGGAATAGTCTATATTTTGAATAGCAGTGTCCAAACCGTCATAATCAATATGTTTTGAGCTGAAACAGTTCTGATATCCCATTGTGGTAGAATTGAATTCAATATTGACCGCAACGCATTCGTGATCAGTGATTGATGATTCTATAGTGAGACATTTTGCAGGTAATTTAGTTCTTAAAATTAAATGGTCTAAACATGTTTTGCCGTGCGTAGGAGTGAATTGTCCAGGAAGCAAACCGTGAAGGGCCAAAACATTTAGATACTCATGGGCCCGCTGATCGGTACTTTTGGGGGAAATGTCAATGTTAATGTCCCCGCAGAGTATTATATTTTTAAAAGAACTTAATTTTGCAAGGAGGACGTCTAAAGATCTAACAAAATCACTAATGTTATTTTTACTTGGGGGACGGTAAATAGCTATAATACAGGTGACATTACTTACTTTGAGAAGCAGGCAATTAGCGTTATCGAGTGCAGGTTCTTCGTGGGTAACACTTAGGCTAGAGTTATAATATACAACGACTCCTTCATTTTGCGTTTTATTAACAGTGGTCATAGCGTAGAAATAATTTTCAAGATGCGGTATAAACTTTGCTGATGGCAGCCAACATTCCGTGTGAATTATTATGTCCCATGGTATCAATGAACGCTGTAAGAGTGTTTCCAAGTTGTTCATATTACAATTTATGCTACGGATATTTTGCGAGAGTAAGCTAAAGTTGGTTTTTGTACATGGAATATGTTTTTTAATGTCGTCAATGTTACAGATAATAGATTGGGCCACTTGAATATCATCCAGATCCTGTCCTAGTGAATCAATCGTTTGATTTGTAACCATTATGATTTATGGTGTATGATACCGTCACGGCAATACTCACGTGACGTTGGATGTAAATGAATTATACTATAGTAGGGAGCAGGATATGATGAGTTAGTGGCCAAGTATTTAAATCTGTTTTCATGAAGTTTCCATGGTTTCCATGTGCAATTTATATATGAACGATGTTTGAACAACCTAAGAGTGGGATGTGTTAATTAATAGTGCAGTTATATTATGTACAGTGTGATCGCGTGATTGAGTGTGTATGGTTGTGTGAAATGGGCAAGTATGTGTAAATCTGCAATTGGAAAAATATAGAAGAAAAATTATATGAAGTATTTTAAAAACATATGACAAAAGAGAGAGGTAAGGGATCTTAGTAGTAAGATATACTAAAACTAGTCACAGAGAAAGTAGTTCGGATTCCGTATTAATACGTATAGGCGTTGCACCTTCTTCCTGCTTCACAATAACTTTCCCGAAGGATATCCAACAGGCGGCAAGTGATTTGTTTCGGACCTTTTCGCGAGCTAGATAGAATATGCGTCTCGTTTTGCTACTTAGATACTCCGATATATAGATAGGACGAGCAGGCATTTGCAAATTAATCTGGTCAGATTGAAGACCCGGTAGGTTTTTACCCCGCCTATCTTTATTGTATCTTTTGTAGTGGGTTATAACAGATTCCTTCCGAAGGACTGATGTGAAGTCAACCACTACCACGTCAGATTTCTTTTTAAATATATCTCTTATTTCGGAATCTAGCAATGGCTTTTCAGAGTCTATAGTAGCGCCTATTGATTGGACTATGGTTACTAATTCCTTCTTGGTGATGCCCTCTACAGTTGGTAAGTTGCGAATCTCGATGGTGGTAGAACAAGATTTCCTTTCGGCTAAATCTAATTTCGCTTCTAATTGGCTAACTTTTAGTTTATATTCGTTGTTTTCCAGCTTTAGTTGATTTATTTCACCTTGAAGTTCCTCATGCTGTTTAGTTAATAATGATATAGACTTTTGTATATCTCGGTTTTGTGTAACTATCGTCATAAGCGCCCTATTGATAGTTTCAAATTTTTGGTCCTGTTGAACTTTCAAGTCAGAGAGTAAGGATTGAAGGCTCGAAACGGATGACAAGGGCTCGTCTATATGCTCTGTAAAGTTCCGTTTCTGTCGTTTTGTTACATTGAAATAAGTATCTTCTGTCGACAAATCGCTAGCTTTATTCAGTGCAGAGTCGGAGTTGTAGTGTTGTGTTGTCACTGAAGAATTAGGAGGTCTTAACTGCGATTGTTGAGTTGCCGGCGGAGATCGTTGAACAGACATTACTATTGCTCAGAGTATATAATTGTACCTACTTGGTCCACTGGTAAGTTCTTGATCTATGACAGCGCATGAGCAGATATTGATGTCTCCAAGTGGTGCCGTCTCTTTTGCACTTCAACCTTTCCTTTCTATTGGCAGACGTTATGCGCTCCTGGTACTTGAACACTTTAATATTTGTATTTTGCGAATTTTTACGTTAAATTATTTAATTATTTAGACAACTTAAAACACGAGTGCTCACTATAGCGTCCAAAGAGGAAGGGGATATATTATATACTACTTGACTCAATTTTAGCGGATGATTGCTGGATTCTACAGTTATTCAGGTTATCTGTTATGGTAAGAAAAAAGAAAAGTTATGCCACGAAGTTTCGACAAAATTCTTGCTTTACCTAAATATAAAAATGGTTGATTGTCATGTTTACAGAGTACTTGTTTAATAAATTTGAGAGTTTTATCCGCGCTGAAGGAGCTCAAGCCATCTTATTACCAACATGCAGTAAAACAATACCTAATTAAAATACTACAAGCTTTACCATGACATTAAAGTGGAATCAGATATTTCAAGTACTCGTATGTATTTTTTTATATTGATACAAAATTCATTTCTTCGAGTGAATTTTGTAAATCCAAGAACTACACAGACGATAATTTTATCAAGGAACTTCTAACAAAGTCTATTAATACTAAGTATAATAATAGTAACGCTTCACACTCATAGCCCCACACTAGGATTCCCTGTGTCGTGGGTGCCATGGACAACACACAAGACAAGGACACACACCCAGACCGAGAACGGCAATTCAAATTCATCATTCAAATTTCCGCCTCGCTGGTAATCGAACTCAAGACCCTCGGACAGCGATCCGGCGTGTTAACCATTGCGCCATCCGGGTCGTCGAATATGTAAAAATCTACACGAGTATGTAAAAATCTACACGATTATAATTATTAAAGAGTAAGACTGATGTCTAAAGGACAGGGATTTTTTTGTGAACCTGAAAAGCCAAATATATACTTCTGCATAATTATAATATTAACTTACTGACAAGAATATAAATTTAACTGAATTTTTTCTTGGTGGTTTTACTCAAATGTATGTAAGTGTAAGTAGGTACCTACCTACTGGTAAAGCAGAAACATTATTTATCTGTTTCTCGATTTAATATTTTTGACTTTTAATTAACACGTTCGCTGCGTCTTCATTTTCAAAGAACTTTCGGCTAGTAGCTTTGGAGACCTAAAAGATCTTCAAACTAACCTGGCCTGTGGTGCGTTAGAGACCTAATCAGTCTCCTAAAAATACAGTTTTGAAAATAATTTATATCTTCCAAAAAACTAATGATATATTTTTGAAATTTTTATGGGTCAAAAATAACCTATTGCTGTATATTTTGCTAGATTCGGACGCAGTTATGACATACGAATAAACTACAAATACCAAAATAAAATTAGGTATCGATTGTATCTCGTACCGCAACCGAAGATAGTTCAATATGTGTAGTAAATAGTGATGGGAATAAAATAATATCTCAGTTGTCGATTGAAAAGTTTTATTAAAGTTTATTTATAAACTATGGTCGCAAACAAAAAGCATTTAATTAAATGTAGGCCTATAACAAAACATAAATTGTCAATTTTTAAAGATAACATTTACTCTAAAATGACTAAACCGGCTACTATTGAACATAAATACATAATTTCAATAAAACTAAAATAATGCAATACAGACCATATCAAAAAACCCCATTGAATATTAATTACCAGATAAAAAATACACAGATAGAGTGCGTAGAAAACGTTAGCCTACTAGGATTAATCATAGACACAAATTTAAACTGGAAATCCCATATTCAAAACGTATCCAATAAACTCGCTAGATTTATATACGCGCTGTACGAACTAAAAAAGTGCACAGACGTAAAAACAGCTAAAAATGCATACTATGCTTACGCCCACGCTTGGCTCCAATATGGAATAATACTATGGGGTAATAGCACAGACGCTACCAAACTTTTCACCATGCAAAAGAAATGCGTTCGAATCCTTGCAAATATCGACTCTAGACAGAGCTGCAGAAACTATTTTAGAGAATTTAATATCCTCCCATTAACTTGTATATACATATTGGAAATCTGCAAATTTGTAAAAAAAACACGCCAACCAATTCCAACCTGCAATAGACATCAATAAATATGGCCATCGCCGCCCAAATAAACTCCTTTTACCTAAATCTAACATGAAGTTGCATAGCTCTGGACCGTATTCGATGTGCATAAAAATCTTTAACAAACTCCCAAAAGAGATCCAATCTGATAACGCATCAACTTTCACAAATAAGCTAAAAACATATCTCCAAACAAAATGTTATTATACACTGAAAGAATATTTTGACTGATATACTTATTTTTATTGATGACAATTTTATAATATTAATACACTGTAGGATTATTTTGGAAAATGTAATTATTTTATTAATTTTAAATTTGAATTTTGACAATTTTAAAATAATTATTTTAATTTTTAAATATTTAATATAATATAATGTATGTGACGAAATTTTATAAATAATTGACATATTGTTTAAATTAATTAATTTATAATTGAAATGTTAATGCTATTTATAATAATTATATAATGTATGACATTGCAACGCCCTCACAGGGTCTCATGCTGGGCTACTAGTTTTAAGAACATCAAATGTAATATGACGCATGATGCAATAAAGAATGATTATGATTATGATTATGATTATAATGATCCTATTAATCTTTATAATAAATTACATAAAAATATCAACGACGAATTTAATCAAATATTTAAGTGTAGGTACATAAATAAAAACAAGAATTGTAAATTCAGTGATTGGGCTACTGTAGGTATTTTCTATGGCGAAAGACAATATAATTTTTCTCTATCTCTCTCTATGCTCACATCGATACTAGGACAACACTAAATCGAGTCACGCAGCGCCCGCGCCGCCCACCTTCCCTCTCTTGCGTCTACGAGGCTTACGATTCTACGAGTATCGACATGTCTCCTAACGCAAGGAATTAAAATAATTATAATACTGTGCGTTAGGGACCTAAACCATCTCTTATTCTTTTTTTTATGTCCTGGAATTCACCATTAAGTAGGAAGCAAATATGTATATTTGTCTTTCTCATACTTAAAGAACTTTAAAAGTTAGAGCCACCCGCACGGAGTGAAAGAACACGATTTTAGTCGACGCACAATTCCGAAAACCTGTAAGAGATCTGATAGATCTCGTAACGCAGCGAACGTGTTAATATGCATTATGTGAGTGCGGTTTGTTTATTTATGGATTACACTAACGAAGCGTGTGATTGTATTGAAAACAAAATATCAAAAAAACTTAATGATCAACAATTACTACAGTAATAGCAAATGTTAAATTTTAAAGCAATGTATTTTTTTCACAGCAACATTATTCACGAATTGTAATAACAGCTCTATGTGGATACGATAAAAATAATCAATTCTTTTTTCGAACCGCGTCGGTCGCACGCGCATGGTGGGTGGATTTTTTCACGTTTCTCGGCGATTAGAATGGTACACTCCCATCGACAATAAAGTATACGTACATTGTTCCAACGGCCATCTCAAATACTCTATAAACTTTCAGACAAAAGCTGGTAGCTTGTCGTTTGAGTTATTTTCAAATCAACACTTTTTGAACTATAAATCTTATATAAAATTTCTTTACTTATTCTAACTTTTGAACGCAGGTTGAATTAATTAATTGTATTTAAACTACTGACTTGTACTTATTATCGATATAATTTGTTAATTAGGAATTAATCGGTTATTTGGTAATACCTATAGGTTAATAAACACTACTATTTACCTATCTACACTACAGGTTATTGTATCGATGAAAAGTTTGCTCAAAATATTTATTAAAAGATACATTTAATTATTCGATTCAGGTTAACTGATTACTGCAATTAAACCTTGTGTAATGATCTAAATACATATCTACCAATATTCAGTTTAAAATCAATTGTTCATAATTTTAGTTCATAACTAGGTATGAAATGAAAAGACTTGAAGTACAATTTACTTAAATTAAAAACCTAAATAAGCATTGTACATACATGAGTTGCATTACAGCATTTTTCTCTATTACAATCAAGTTCTATATATTTTCTATCGAAGTTCATCCATTACTTAGCTATATACTCGTAAATAACGCCTTTATTATAAATAGAGTATGAATTGATTTCCTTTAAATTTTCGTGTTGATCATTTCGACCACGGAGCTGAATGTGCAAACATGTGGTTCAGACCTCCGCTTTGAACACGTGTTACATGAATTCTCAGTCCATACGAGCATTGCTTTTTAAATGCTTAAGGAGATGTTTATTTCTTCAGGGTTTGTCATGGGTTAAATATTGGCCTTTAGATTTTCTGGTAAATATACCTATATAAGTACCTGGTAATGTTAAAAAAAATTGAAAAACAGAAGTCAAAAACAGGATCAGCAAGAAGAGGAGACTTACGACGAGGTGTGGTGAAGGTGAGGAGGAGGAGAGTTTACAAACATTGCGTGCGAGTAAGATAATGTCAAACAGCAAAATCACAATTCGCGATTCAGTTAGTCATCTTAGAATGTTCACCATATATGACTTAGATGTCTATGAATGGAACAGAACACACCTTTCTTTCACGTATAAAGCTGACAACATTTTCAATATCAAAAAGACCTATAAAAATGGAACTGAAACGTATGTAAGTGTGAAAATACGTAGTTTTACTTAAATCTTTCTTCCAACTGAGCCTTAACTGACCCGGGCCGACCTAGTGCCCTGCGCATCGCTTCGCCCTGATTGGAATTTATCGCCCTCCTGCCCTGTAACTCTGAGCGGCCGACTCTTGAGCGTTCTTGCTCCTTTTGCACCGCCGTAGTAAAAGTAAAAATTCACTTGGTGCCTTATTGTTGAGGTGCGCCGGGTAATGTCATGCGCTTTAACTAAATATTAAGGAGTTTTTGAGATTCGCGGCTCGTCCTTTGAGCGTATGGATTTATGTGAGCTGCTGTGGATTTATGTGGAGGTGTTTATCCTTCAGGAATAGGCTATAAATTGAGCCATAATATTGTTACATAATATGCTGAAGCCAAGGTTACACATGAAAAATTTTGTGCAATAGACTGCTATAAACAACCTTGTACTTATACCTATGCAGAGAAGGCTATGGATTTAAGTTAGGCAAACAAATGTAGAGTTCATGTCGGTAGAAGACTGATAAGTTGATGACTTTAATGGTTTTTTTTATTAAGATATTTGTAGGTAAAAACTGACCGATTCAAAAAGTTATATTGCGTTTAGAATAGATAATATCCGTCGCAATGCATTTTACCTCCGATCTATGTTAAAAAGGAAGTTATAGGTGTAAGGTGAATAGCGGCATTCTTTTTATTAATGATATTAAACTGAATGGGGATCTTTCCGTGACACTTTCCTAGCTTTCAACTTCCTCGTTACTTAACTGTTATGCATAGGCGTTCCAGCTTCGAGCCCACCATACTGTACTCTAGTACCTAGACTTATACATTCGCAACGATGCCCATTTACAAGAAAGAAAAAAAGAGTATATTATTGTGTATTACAGATATGTAAAACTATGTAACACTACCACTACACTACTACCTATGCACCTGTTATATAAATCCGGCATTAACATTCAAACCTATATAACACCAAGGGAACATAATCAACAAGATTATCACACAGGAAACCTCATTGTTTCCGTCCGGACATTTGCATACAGCCTTTCATCTGCATCGAAGCACGATCGTTCCGACGAACCTTCGAGATTGCATCTCATCTCGTTCTTTTTTTAACCCATTGATGCATCGAAACTTTACACCGTGATAAATAAGTCTTCGATGTGGGTCTATTTCGATTGAGTTCAAGTAAGAGGATATCCCTATATTTAAAGTTCTCTATGATCGAATAAAGTTGTTGAGTGAAATAAAACTTATATTTTTATTGATTCTTTTATGTGTGTATCCACTATCCTTCGTTCTCAATATTAACCTATCCATAAATCTTCAAGTTGTTGCTTCAACACCTATTAAAGGCTCACAATTGACCACGGGTCTCTCATCATTCTGAGAACCCAGAGCATACTCCACCACACTGCTTACTTCTGCACACTTGGGGGAACTGAATGAATGAAAACATTATAGTGTTATTTTATATCTTTATTTTTAAAGTTTAAGTGGACAGCTTCTATCTATTACTGGTAACGATCGTAAGTGACTTATACTCTGAATTTTTATAAGTCTCATGTAGAGTGTAAGTTTCTCCTCATTATTAAGGAGGACTGAAGCTGATACAAGCTGAGTGGATACAACAATTAATTTCTTACTGGAATCTGTTGCTATCAGCATCATTAATTCAACGTGTTTGTATCTTAAACGTGTTTTAAAACGTGCTTTATATACAAATCCAGGCCAACCAATTATAACAACTAATTGTTCTTTTCAACAAAAGAAATCAATTGAAATATGTGTTTATAAAATTAAGTTCATCAACGATTAATTTCGTTGCCTGATTATGCCAAATCATTTCACCGTTTGGTTAAGAAGATGAGAACCAACCAAGAATATAATAATGCACTATTAAACATTACTTGAATATTTTATGTTTATCATTTGTTCACTTTGGTCTAAATTTGCAAGCAATTGTACCTATAAACGAAGAAGGATATCTTTAGACCAGATGAATACAGAATAAAGAACTATTACAATGATTAAAAATCTAGATAAAATAATTATATCTGAACAAAACTAGCCCATAAAAAGAACCTTTTATTACAATCACGGTACTGTTAAAAACTATGAATAAGTCAATAGCGATTCCTAAATATGGTAACCGTAACATTTCTAGCAAGATTCAGTCTTATCATCATGGTGTTTGTTGGTCAGGCATTGAATTTGTTATTTTCCACATGACTAGATGGTTTAAAATTATATTTTTGCCATGACGGTAGAGTCAAAGCAAGGTGTGGTCCTTAGTGCAGCGCTAGTGTTGGACGCGGTTGAGGTACATATTATGTCGATAACGAATAGTTAGATGGATTGTTACATTATATTTTATTTTAATATCTGATGTCACATTTAATTACTCTTTATTATATTGCAGTTGATATAAAGCCGTAGGTTTTATTTTAGATACTTTTAATATAGTTTAAAAAATAAATTATAGATGCGACGATATGATACGACGATACTATGTAATGCAATATTGTTTTGCGTAATTTTAGTATGATTATAAGTTTCTTAGTTTATTTCGTACACTCCTCTAATTTTACATATGTAATTAACAGGTAACATAATATTATGCCAATTATTATAAATTCATTTTACACAAAACATAATCAGACGAAAATATTTTTCATCTACTAAAACCGAGTTCAACATCAAGACCTTTATTTTATCACCTATGAAAAAATAGCTTGGGAACAAAAAGTTGAGACTTTACTTAATATAAAAATAAACTACTTACCATATTAATATAACTGAAAAATCGCTCACAATTAGCGATTCTAAGTAACAAAATTGCCTTTATAAGCTGGTGGTAAATAAATAATACTTATTTGAAAACCATCGATACCAAGACCGTACAGCCCTACCGACCGCACTCACGACCTCTGCCCTCGCATCGTCCCTCACGCAGCGCCCGCGGCGGCCTCGCCAGCCGATACAGACCCGAATCTTAGCATTTGGCGATCTCAATATACACCAGACACTTAGGTTTTAGTAATACAAAGGAGCTTAGTAAAATCGATATCTTATTTTGGCAAAGTCACTGGAATTGAAGCGGAAAGCACGGATTCATGAAATCAATTATCATCAATCAAGTCTCGTCATCATAATAATTCTAATATCATCATCATCATCATCATCATCATAATTATTAACCCTACCCATAATTGTCCCAATGCTAAGCATATGGGTCTCCTTTCATAATGAGAGAAGTATAGGCCATAGTTCACCACGTTAGCCACGCTGTTGAGCAAAGATTTTTCAATTGACATCAAAGCCGTTGCGCTAACCAAGTGTGATTTTTTGGATTTAATGTTTCTAACTAAGACTTTAGTGATGTCCAACTTTCACCACGATATTTAAATATTCAACGGAAAATTGCAGGTGTGTGTAGATTTTCTACTCGTTTCACTAAATAAAAGTCTTATAAAAGTCTCCATTACATTCACTCATGAGTTTGCTCAGTACTCAAAAGTGTCAAAAACAGCCGAAAAGGCATGACGCAGAAGTACTACCAACCATTTTTAGTTATACCTAATAACGCTATATAATTACACTACTCACTCACAACCCCATAGTAGCACTCACAGTGACGTGGGCAATATTATGGAAACACACAAAAACAAGCAAACATTAACCCTGAGCAAGAACGGAAATTTTAACTCATTGAAATTTCCATCTCGCTGGGAATGGAACCCAGGTCAGTTTCAACGGCAGTTTGGCATGGTAACCAGATGGTTCATATAACAGGCGACGATTATTTTGGAGGTATAAGTGGTATTCTTCTTACTTTAGGCATAGTCTAATCATCACCATTCTTATGGCATTCTTATGATACTTATATATTCTTTGATGACCCGTCATATCATCATGATCCTTCTTGCGAAATATTGTACATACAATATTAACAAAAATACATTTCAGTTGAAAACATTAAAGTAAAAAGATTTACCTACAAATTAAACAATTCTTGCTTATCATTTCACCGAAGTAAACAAAAAGAATACAAACCAAGCACGCGTGCTTCAAAAAACATGTGTTCATCATTAAGACACCTTTGAGAATAGCTGGCATTCCTCGCATTATCCTCTGAAAGGCATCCACGTAACAATGCCTACAAAAGTAAGCTTGACTCAATTAAATCTTAATTCGTACAAAGCGGTCGATTAATGAAATTAAGTCGGCATTTACTCGAGTTAACCATCAAAAAGGCACAATGGCCTTAAATAGTAACAATCAACTCAAAGGATCCTCCAAAACCTGACCAACAAAAGACCTAACTAACCCGGCTTGCCTTACAGTGACTATTAAAATTTAATGACATGATTTATTCATAAAAAAACACACACACGAGAAAAGGGTACGATGTTACGATCCATTTTTCATACAACGCAGTTGGTAGCAAATGGTCAAATAAAAAATGTTTAACAGGGCCGACACTTTATGAAAAACGTGGTCCGACTGTGAGCGGGCTTTGTCATCGGACGTGGAATTTATTCATGCTTACCTGTTGAGCCCTGGCCGTGAATAATATATAAAGAATATTCCATTTTTCTGGATTCATATTGCGTAAGATGTATGGCGTCACGAAAGTCTCGACTTTGTGGCGTGTAATGTTCACTGAAAGCACAGAAAAACATGTAAATTTTACGTAAGTTCTCGCATATAAAACGTAAAAGATTATTTAATTTTAATTAACTGTTTTGATTTCCTCAACTATTTTATGCTATCAGTCTATTTTATTTTTGTTTGCATTTCAATAAAAGCTTATAAAAACCCAGTTTAAGTTTAATATTTTAATTTTTATAGTTAAATAATGAAATTCATTTATTTCCTGAAATAATAAGAAATTACCTCCAGAAATACATTGTATTTGTCCATGTTCATTTAAGTAATTTGCAACGTGTGTTATTGTTTTATATTGTTGTTGAACTATCCCAAAAAAAAGTTACCAATTCTAATTACCATCACATGCGATTGACTTCAACTTAAACATAATAAATTTTAAAATAAAAACTAAAAATAAGAGGTGATGAAGATAATAAAAAAATATTAATATAGCAACTTTCGTTATGCCCAGCCCGCAGGAATAATATTTGGTCATTCTCTTAGTGGTAGCCATCTCATTTATAATATTTTATAGAAATCAACAAAACAGCCGAGAACATTAAATATGACGCTACAAAGCGTCATGCTCCGATTCCGTACGGAATTTTTATAGGGAATTAGTTATGAATAGTGTGTTCAAGTCTTTTTATAAATGTAGGATACAATAATTTTGAAGCTTAAGTATTTAACAAAAATACAATACTAATGACTAATAACATTATTGTAACTTACAAATTATTATGTAACTTTTTATGTAACTAATATTTTTATGTAACTTACAAATTATGGTTATCATTATCTTTAATATATAAAACGCAAAGGTGACTCAATGTCTCATCTATCAACGCACAGCCCAAACTTGTGGATCGATCGGGCTGAAATTTGGCACGCATATAGCCACTATGATGTAGACATCCATTAAGATAGGATTTTTCAAAATTCATCCAAAACGGGGGTGAAACAGGGGAGTGACATTTAAATAAATTCCATGCGGGCGAAGCCGCGAGCGGAATCTAGTCCTATATATTTTTTTAGGAAATAGAGAAATAAAATAAGCGTTTTTTTTACTGAATTATGATAGCTAGATAGATAAAACACTTTGCATTCCCACCCATGACAACGGTGCTTACGCAGATCAAGACTCAAAGTGGGTCTAGAATAGTTGGCAAACGGTGTCAGAGCACTGATCGGTTAATACCTATATTAGGTATGAAGCTGGGACTATTAATGATAGTTTGTCTTAATTGGTTGCAGTTTTGTTTCATTTATTTCACATATAAATTGGAATCAATAGCCAATACCACGCACAAATTAATAATATCAATCATAAAACAAATTTCAATAGTACCCACAGCCTGAGAATTAACACTTATCCTTCATATAAACCTCTGATACGGACATGAATCGAACCCGAGACCCTTCACTTAGCAGCCAGATTACCACCAACTAGACTATGGGATTGTCGAGTTAAAATCGTTGAGTCCATGAAATTGCTAGAAAGAAACACTATATTTTTTAGGAAAAATCTGCTATATAGCATTACGTATGGTCACCCTGGAGTATCAGTATAATATTATTATGATTTTTCATCGCTCGCTCGCTAGCGTGTCGCCTGTTTAAAGAGACATGTGAAGCCTTATTTAATCTAGGCGCTTCATCGTACGTGGGCAGCATTTGATAATAGACAAAGGTATAATTATATTCCTTATTAATATTCGATTATTATACTCATAAATGTAATAACTAAGTGTAGTTAAGAAGTATAGTTTATGGACTATGGTAGCATTATGTATCCTGCTTAGTGTAGTCACTAAGACTATCTACTAGTGTAGTGAATAAACACTAGTGTGTTTAGTGACTATGACATTTCCATCGTTCACGGATTGAATGATAACGAACATGTTTAAAAAAATATAGGTATGAAACACAAAATATTTAATACAGCAATTTAAACAATTATTATTTTGATCCACTTGATAAATACTTACCATATATAAAAAGTTTATTCAAATAAACGCTCTATTTGGCCTTGTTTGATAGTTATGATATAATTAGTTATGTTAACACCATAGGTAATTAATTTAACCATTCAAGCAATATTTTTAAATTGTGTGAAAATTATTTAAAATTGAATAAGAATACTAATTTGCATTTCTGACACTTTATCACGAAGTGGAGAAACAATTAGTCTCATAATTGAAATCAACTAAAGCTGTTTTGTGAAGTATTTTTACCAATTTAAACTTTAGGTAGGTACTCTGTCAACCTACTAAGTATTAAATATATCTTTTTAGTTTGATTCTTAAATTAATGAATCACTCGTATTATTCTAATTAAGATAACCTACATTAACTAATCATAGATTTTGTAAAATGATTTTAATAAAATTAATTAGAAATTGTTACTGCCTTTCATATTTGTTACGAATAAAATCAATTAAATATGCTTTCGTTCCATTTCAAAATTCTTTTCAAATAACAAAGACCTACATTACATAATCTCACAAAAGGCTAACACTTCGCAGACTCGCAGTCGCCATACAAAGCATAGCGCAAAAAACGCACTAGAAACAAAATTATATTTGGTGTTGGAAATCTCTTCCAAATTTGTTAAGGTCATCATGACTTACCTATTTCATCTTCACATGTCACCATACATTGTGTTCTAGACGAAAATGGTAGCGAATATGACATTGACAAAGGGTGTTGGGACAAACACAAAAGACTTTTTTGTCGCGTTCAAGTGGATACGAAAAAATCATAAGAAAATGGTGAATTTATGCGCTATAAGAGCACCTGTCACTAATTACCACCTTTCGGCGGCGATGCCTTTTGTGATGGCAAAAATGTGAATATTATGAGCTTCTTCTGAGCGGGAGGCTTGAGATGAAACATTTTTTACGAAATTCGATCCCTGAATATGTGGACGACTGCTGCGTGGAAAAAATTATCCCTACTTCATCACTTCGTAATTGTACCAATACTGGACTCGAGACACATTGACGTCACGGTTAACTCCATGGTCCAATACGTTGTGGAAAAACGTCATATTATTATATTGTGCTTCAGTGTCTTTTCAAGTTCACACGTAAGTTGTAAAATTTGATGAAGGATTGAACTTAAGTCTGTAGCGGCCACCATACACATCGCTCTACTATTACCACTATGCTTTTTTTAATGTACTTTGTAAATAATATGTACTTAAGCATATTTTAGAAGGTATGCGACAATATACCTAATGTATGAAAGGAATGCCTAAACGATCGATTATTACTAATTTCTTCTCTCACATTCTTGGCATGCGACATAATATTGGTGACACATTAGATGTTGTTTCGATCCATGGGCGACGAGGACCATTTACGACCATTTGTTGGCAAATGGGGAAAAAGCATTTTACCTTAGTTACACATATTCAATGATTTAAAAGTTCATTCATGTTTAACCAAGCATTGATGCACGACAATACCTACCAAGGACCAAGGCACATCACTCAAGTTTATTGGATTGAATAATTTATCTAAGGGTTGTCAAGGTTTGGGCAGTGACACTAATTAATAGTACATAACATGAGTATTGGTTGCAGTTATGAATAATATACCTATATTACAATCATTATGTGACAAACATTGAATAAATTTGATTGGAATCACAAGTCAAATCTAATTATGAAGCAGCATTAAAAGCCCGCCCGCATATCCAGCCCGGTAAATTCCCCAGTTAGTAAATAACTTCGATAACCGTATGTTTAACGATATTCTTAGTATCATTCCACACCAAAACATGGGCCGGAACATGTTTCCTAAACAGCGTACGCCCATCTGTCGACAGTCGGTCATAAGGTTAACATCTGCCCGAAAACTACGACACTAATGCTATGTATCTCTATTCAATCATAGTTATACCGCTTGTTCGAATCAATCATCAATTTGAATACATTTCACGATAAAGCATAGCCGTTTGGTAACGTAACTCAATAAAAAGGCTACACGTGGCGGGAGTATGACTCAGTTGTTTTGGTACGAAGGTTGGTAGATCTGAAGATAAACAGTGAACAATTGGTGGAGGTAACGAATAATACTCGTATTGGTATATTTAATTTTACGAAATTTTATTCTCTTGTTTCTAACTGAAAGAATTTAATTATGTATTGGATTCTACATAAGGAGCTAATGTCACAAAACTGTGTAATCAATTAACGTGAACTCTACGTTTTCATACATAAAGGAGCAAAATTAATTCTTTGCCGAAAGCTGCTTGTAAATTAAGCAAATATTGTAGCTTGTAAGTTAAGCTACAGTAATGGCTTTAGAAACCTATCTTGGGCACTTAGGTAGCCGTGAAAAATGAATACAGAATATTGAGTTACGTCTTACTATTTTCTCCCATTTTTGTCAAATATTATGTAGAGTTTGTTAATTTGTCAATATGTTTTGTTAAATCATGTGTTACAAGAGTTATGACTATTAATCCATGACAGCATTCTGTTCATCATTACAAACGTCGCTGAAATATCTTAGTAATACCTCACCAAGTATATAACAAAGTAATGTTATTCATATCTACATGATGTGTTGTACGTTATTCATTTATCTTAACGCATAACCAACTCATTAGCTAAAACCAGCTGGCCAGCTGCTGCTTACAAACATTTGTTAACACTCCAGGCTCCGCTTTCGATTATCGAAAACATTTATAAATTCCGAAAAAGATTAAAATTCATTGGACACGAACATTCGGACCAATTAAACGTGAGTCCTACCAACTCTGTGGTAACATATTGCTCCTCCAATTAAGGTTTTGCTCCCTGCTGAGTTCTCCTCTACCGTCGGAGCCTCAAATAGTCAGTGCACGATTTGACCTCTTCTACTTTAAGGCGAACATTGTAAAGCATTATCAACTTTATTTACTAAAACATAGAGTCCTCATAAATAAGTATCGAGAAACTATTAGACTAATGCCCTCAGGTCATTCAGCACTATTTCACAGAGTTTCAACTACCCCAATGTGGACAATGAAAAATCGTATGAAATGTATTGAACGTCGAGCGGTTATTGGATATTAATATTTTTGTTACGGTTTTGGAAGTAAATCGCATAACCAGCGAATATGATTTGTGGTTAATTCAAGAATTTTAACTTTATCGGCTGCTATTTTTAAATGAAATATATTTTTAATACATAAGATAAACTATGACCAGCCAATGCAATGATTTGAATAGTTGAATAGATTATTTTCTTTATTCAGGAGATATTAGTTGATGAGTCAAATTAGTGGAAGAGCCAAGGATCTTAGTAGCTTGAGAGCCTGGTGGAAAGCGCCTGTCAATACCTAACACTGCCAACGCGGTACGGAATTATTAAATTTTCTCCGGAAGGCTACTGATATACATAGATTTTTGACGGATATTACAATAAAATAGTTCGGCCACTGAACATGATCTTGTGATGAAATTTTGCCACTACCATCCATTTACCCGTTCAAGCCTCTGAAATGGCTCAATATAAATAAATTATCCGACAAAACCTACAAACCTCTAAGATATGGTAACAATTGCTATAGCAATCAATAGTTTGACTTTCGAAAAATATTGGTAAAATTGAGTTTCAATAAAATTCGTTAAAAAAACTTTTTCGTTACTGAGTGACTAACTGTTAGAAAACAGCCGAAACAACTGAACGCAAGAAACTGAAATTTGGAACGTACATACGTTCTTATCTTGAGAGTATAAGGGAGTACTAAGAGAGGATTTTAAAAAATTCCCTCTTTCCATCTTAGGAGGTAAAAAGAAGGGTCCGTTGCGAAAATACTTGTTGTACCTATAAGGAAAAATAAAGATATTCATATGAAAAACACAAATAGTTCTGTCAACTGGACTAACAACAACCGAACTCAGATAATATAATAGATAACCGAATTCAGATAATCCGTATACCCATTCGCGTCAAAGATACATTTCTTTAGTTTATAATATTTATTTTGATGACTTTTAGATGCCACCAAGCAGCCGTGACTCCCATAATAAAAAATTTGTATACCTAATAATGAAACAAGAAGTTTGAAGCAAGCTCAAAGAAAATTAGAATATGACTTTCGAAAAGATTCATCTCTTAATCGAATCAATAGAGGATAAACGTTAAACCAGTTTTCTTTTCAAATAAAATCACTTATTTATAAAATTTCTAATGAAACAATAATCCAGTTCATAAATTAGTTCGACAACCCTGTCTCCTCAAAGTAGGTAAAATTTTAATTTATGACATACTTCCGCACAGTAAAGACATCCAGCAACTTGTAGTGGAGACAAGTAAAGCACCACTACACTAGCGGCACGCTATGATGGCCGGTTTGACACATTACAACAGTGATGTGGAATGTCAATTTATTCTCGAACAAAAAACAATTAAGTTTTGTTTTTGTACCTGATTAAATAGGTTTAATAAAACAAAAATGTAAATGTTTATTTAATTTATTTGAACGAACTGAATATTTGAATGAAAATGAATATACATACTTTATATGCACACAAGAAACATATGAATACAAAAGATACCAAAAAAGGTGCCACAAAAGGCCATAATTAATCAGATTCGTCCATACTACTATTTTCACTGTCGTCACTGCTATCATCACCTACATTAATAATTATATGTTCGTTTTCTATAATATTATCTATTTTCACATCTCTTTCATAATCTTCCCTTATTAATTTAACAGTTCTATTCACAACCTTTTCCCAGTCTCCTTTAGTCACATGTTCACAAGCTTCTTCTAATAATTTTAGCATTTTTTTTGTGGTAAATGGGGGTTCTGTATTGTGTCTTGCAGCATATCCCTTAATTTGAGCCCACACCAACTCAATCGCATTATACTCACAATGGTAAGGCGGTAACCGTATAACTCTGTGCCCATGTTCTAATGCTATTTCGTCAATGACGTATCGGATCTTGGTTGGTTTGTTTTCTTTTAAAAGACGTACTAATTCCGCTTTTAACATATTCATGTTTGCATCTACGCCATTTTTACGAAGCCATGCGACGATATCAGCTTTCTTTTGGGATTGGGCAGGTGGCTTGTCAATTTGCATCGAGTGGTATGGGGCGTTGTCCATAATTATAATAGATGGTTCAGGGAGGCTACACAACATTGAGGTAAACCATTCAGTAAACTTTTCTCCATTCATGTCTTCATGATAGTCTCCAGTGGTTTTTGACGCAAAAGCCATGAGAGAACCTTCGACAAACCCGTTGATGGTTCCGGCGTGACAAATTATAAGTCGCGATCCTTTTCCTACAGGAACTTTGGAAGTAGATGCTGCTGTGTCATCGTTCCAAGAACGGCCTACAGTATGGTTAGCATTAAGAAATGTTTCATCCAAGAACACAACATTTTGCCAATTTTTGATTTCTTTCACTTGCCGTAAAAAGTATACCTTGCCATCGCTATATCAAATCTTTCCATCAATATTTTGCGTTTGTTACATTTTTTGTATCGAAATCCAATGGTCTTCAAAATCTTCGTTAAAGAACTTTCCCCACCGAAGAATAATCCAGCTTCCTTCAGTGAATGCACCAACTTTTTTCTTGTTGGATACTCCTTCTGTAAATAGTAGCCGTAAACATGTCTTCGGATAGCATCGGCATCAAAGCTATCGATGCCTACGACTGGTTTTGCTTGTTTTCTCTTTTTTGGTGTGTGAAGTTTATTTTCTTCTGTGCCAGTCTCGCCATATTTTTCTTTAGTTATCCGTCTAACAGTTCGTTGTCCAATATTAAGCGCATCAGCTACGCGTTCAACCACTGACGTTATAGGTAAAATTGGCCTCCATTTTGAGCTTCACGATCGAAATAGTTACGAAGGCGTATTACGAACTCACGTGTCTGACTATTTAGAACAGTTCTCTGCGTACGTTCGGTCATATCGACGAAATCCACAACAAAGGGCTTGAACAGAGTCCAAATTAACGAGCAAGGGTCAACAGTAATGCAGTATCAATATTTGAAATCCAAAGCCAGGTCAAAACTATATCACAATCGCATTGCACTGACAGTTTATACTTTTCGAAGCAACGTCAATTCGAAACTGCTTTGTTTTGCATTGAGCATTGACGCGAGTTTGCCGGAGGTAGTAGTTGTGCTAGCCAGCGATCCTATGTGACGATCGTATTAGATTCCATTTTTAAAAATTTTCAATTTAGAAAACCAAATGCCGAGTTGTGGTATATATCATATAAAAATAAAAATTTTACCTTTTGTATGAAACAGCTGATATTTTTTTGCGATTTCAGAGGTTTGTCCACATAGTGAAAATTGTTCATATTCACAAGTACATTCACCCCTTAAATGGTGCAAACTGATTTTTCTACACTTGTATACATTTTAGAAATCAATTTAATAAATAAATTTTGAGTCCTAAACCTAAAACTACATTCGATAAAATTTATGAATCTCTACACATCACTATCGTCAATAAAGTAATACAATTATTTCCTTCAAAGTCGTTATCAATTAATACGGAACTTCATGAGCGGACAAACGTCAAACCGGCCATCATAGCGTGCCGCTAGTTTAGGTGTTAATAAAACATAGAACGCAGGTGCCTGACAGGTATACTAAAGAGTCTTATTTCTTACGCATAAAACTGCAACAGAAATTTATGTATGAGCAAACGAACTGAATTCCTGGATAAATATTGTGTTACACTGGATAACGTGTTAGGTGAAGACTAATGTGGTTTCCTGGCTTTGGACGAGTATCTTGAAATTAGTTGACTATAACAGTAATTTTTAAGAAAGCTACACGTTGTTAAAGAACTGAGAAATAAGTTTAAATTTTTGCCATGGGTCTGGTTGTTTGTATTCTTGTATTAGTTGGTGTATTGACCATATACCCACGACATAAGGAATCCTAGTATGGGGCTATGAGTGTGTAGCGTTATTTATTATCCAAAAAATACATTATTATGTTCTATTACCGCGGACTCGATATGAATATTTAACATACATATATTTTATTCAAAGTATACTTGTCAATGTCTTCTATTCACTATTAATAAAATCTAACAAATAACTACAGTGCATACAGTTATCGATATCATACATCACCTATACCAAAATTTACGAGCACAGATTACACACCAATTATAGAGGCAAATTGCACTAAATCATTTCCCACGCGAACCGCCAACGTTTTCACCGCAGCTATTTGTTACGTACCTACTCTAGCAACGTTTTGTGTCAGCTAATTAAAAGTAAACATAATATATAACGTGTCCGTTTATCTGAGAGCAATCACAGAAGTCAGGGAAGAGACGAACTTTGCCTAGAGGGATCGTTGATGGATAGAATCTCTTACGATCGCGGAGCACAGAGTAGCTGGGATATCCAAAGTTAACGTAGAAATGAAATGAAACTGATATTTTTCTTTATGATTAATGTATTTTAGAGGAGAAAAGTTAGAAACGTTGAACAACAGATTTTTTCGCTTTTGATAAAAAAAAACCATAGTACATTTCGTTTAAAATATTGTGTATATTTAAGATAATGTGAATAATAATAAGTAAGAAAAAGTTTGGTAAAAATATACTGACTTTGAATGCTTGGTCACAAATATTTGTTACTCTTGCTCTATTACTGTTGAGAAATAAAGGGAAAAGCAACATCAGAATCTATCACCTGTGAAACCATTATGCATTTGGGAAAATAATGCTAAATGTGTCAAATACTTTTTTTATTTATTTATCACCTTTCTTTAATGAGATGTTTACTACCATTCGTCCAGTAGGTCTGAATAATAATATTGTAAAGAAATGACAGTTTCACGGGATACAAGTATTCCCGCGAGGCCATGGCGACCATTCCTGATCTATTGTGGTCATTATGACAGTGTCAAAAGACCTTTTAAAGAATCAACCAGATATCTCTATCACGTAGCTAGTCTATATCTTCCATTCATCAGCTTCTCTCATTTGTAACATCAATTAATTTCTTTGTTTCAATGTGTCAGTTGTAAATTGAGAAGCAAACACTAGTTACAAGCCCAGAGACAAACAATGCGTTTGAGAAACGACCTGTCCACTGATGTGATGGTTAATGAACTGAAATAGTGTGGTTATAACTAATAAGTAACATAATAGTTCTGTATGTAACATTTGTTTTGTTACTCTTGAGGGACACTGATAGATCTGTAATAACTCGAGGGCCGTATTATATAATGTTATAATTATAACTTTTTGACATAATGCTGTGGTAAACTTGAGTGAGTTTATGAGTTTCTTACGTCTTTTTATTCTGTTTTACTCAATTAGGTACCTACTCCAAAACTTGCAATGCGAATCTCAACGGCCTTCATTAAGTGCACAATACAAAATGAGTGAAATTAAACTAAATTTTTCTCGACAAAATCATAGGAAAAATCATGTCTGTTTACATTTTATTGGATTTTTTTTAATATTAAATAAGGAACCGACTTATACTATGGATTACTAGTAAACCCGCCCTCGCTTCGCTTCGGGTAACCAGTCCCTTCAAAAATCTCTATAAATTTTAACAAATTATGTTATTCCGATATCTAAGCTATATTACTGCAAAGTTTCATGAAAATCCAATCAGTAGTTTTTGCGTGAAAGAGCAACAAACACACACACACACTCACTCACTCACATACATCCTTACAAACTTTCGCATTTATAATATTATAGTAGGAAGTAGGATAGTAGGATTCCGAAATCTAAGCTATACTATATTACTGCAAAGTTTCATGAAAATCCATTCAGTAGTTTTTGCGTGAAAGAGCAACAAACACACACACACACTCACTCACTCACATACATCCTTACAAACTTTCGCATTTATAATATTAGTAGGAAGTAGGATAATTTTTGAACTTGGTCTAAGACTAAAATGAAATTTATTAACTTACACCGGTAAGTTAATTAATTTTGTTGCATGCTTGCAAATAGTAAAGGATGCATCTAATTCATATGTATACACTACGATATCTCACTACGATAAGAAATAATTTAAGAAAATAAATCCTTTATTGTGTAGTATCTCATTCTATTGGAAACAGACTACTTAGGAACCCTTTGATTTGCAATATTATAACTTCAGTTAATTTAATACTGAGTATACCTCACATTAAACATAACACGATAAAATTTTGATGCCACAGTATTAAACTGACGCAACTCGCGCCCTTCCATGAACTTTTAATGGTCTCCACGAACCACAAGGCGAAATTATATTTTCATCTGAATAACTCATTAAAACCCGCGTAAAGTCATGTCTCACGAAACGACAATGGGAAATCTCGGTTCTTGATTTAAGAGATATATAAGCGTGTCAAAGCAGTAAGTAAATCACTGACGATCGTAACAAGGAGTAATGATTTATATCGAGCAATTAAAGAGTTATTAAAGGTCACTAACATATAAAATCGAATACCGACAGAATGAGATTAAATCGATTCGATCCGAATCGTTTTGGCGGTCGTAAAATATTTTTGACAATTCTTTTGCAAGATCATCCGCTTAGAATTACGATTCTTGTGTCGTGTAAATCATTGAGGTTTCGCGACCTCCATCAAAGGGTTAAAACGTACAATAATATGTTTAGTGAAAACGATCAGACGTGTTTGAATGGAGTCATAAACTTTCGAGGGACTTGACTTTCGTGCACTCTCGCTGAATTTACGAAGCATTGTACTTAGCTGTCCTAAACTCCTGTGTAAACAAATGTTTTTGTATGTAGAAGCAGTCGCGTCGGAAAGTTCGTTTACGTATAAAGATGACAATGTGAACATAACTATCGGAATTAATGACAAGATTGTTAAAAAGTCAATTTCTTAAAGTACCTACTAAGCAAATATTGTCTTTGGAATTGCTGCGGGCGCTTGACAAGTCAATTTGCAACAATTGTCATTTAAAGATGTTTGTCTCAACTTGAGACACTCAAAAGGCGAGTGGATGTGTAACTTCTGTTGTTGGTTTACCAGACTAACATTTAAACTCATTGGAAGAACTGAAAAATTAATGAAGTTTTATCCTAAACCTCGCTAATATAATTGAATTTGTCTCTTGTTTACAAAGTTTTTACCAATTAAGTTTTTTTTAATAAATTCGAGAAATGAACTGAGAAACGATTTGTTAAAAAATAATAAAAATGTTACTTTATAAAGCACCTACAAACCTGCATACATACTATAGTTGCATTATTAAATTTAACTTAAGTACTAAAAGGTCAGTTGGAAAATCAAAAATTAGCTTTGGCTTAGTTCCTACTATTACCTAGTACCTAACATCACATTTTGAATTATAAATCAATTCTCTTATGATTAATATTCAGAAATTAAAATCCTGCAATAAAATTCTACTTTGAATCCTGTTAGTACGACGTTGATAAATCTAAAGCCATTAAAATAGCACTCCTTATCAAGCATGGACTACACATATTTCTCAGAACACGTGTTAGCCTTGACTTATAACGATATTATTATTTGGGAACACATCTGACAATCACTTTCTGTGAATTAGATTGTTTCAATGCCTGAATCCTTTTTACCCGACTGCGTCAGAAGAGGGTAATGTTTTTCGAGCGTATGTACCTACCTACAAGTATTATGTATGTTCATTTCTGTAGGGCCTTGCAGCTCAATTAATTTTATGAGGTGTCGCTGAATTGGTCAGAAGTGTGGCTTTATATAGGTATTTACATTAACATTAACATTTTTGAATAGGCTATATAGGTACATTTTCAAAATGACCCCCGTAAATTAAAAATTATAAAGGATTTTCGGTTTGTTTCTTTACGTACCTTAGCAAGTCGGTTTTTTTTTTAAATATTAAATTGTACTTTTCATACTAACAATTACGCGAGTGAAGCAGCGGGTGGAAAGTGTAAATGATATTTTGATAACATTTAAAATCTGTAGTTGTAGAATGTGCAGTCCAAGTATTCATTGTACATAATATAAATATCAGTATAAAAGAAATGCTGGCTGTATTTCGGTCAGACTTGTCCGGTTGACCCACAGTGACCCCGTGTTCAGCCGATGTCAAGTTGTTGTGACTCACTCATTTTTATCTTAAATCTATTGTGATATTTTAAGTGATCTCCACCTGCTACAAATTCTCACCATGAAGTGAAGATGTATCAGGATAAAAATGTCAATAAACGGTGAACTTTCGGTTTATAAAGGGTTGTAACTCTTACCAATTTTCCCTAACTTAATACCGAAGGTTGCTCTTTAGATAGATACTTTGCAGAATAGGGTATCCCTTTTGAATAACACTAATACTAACTGCTTAACAGTGACAACAGTAGAAATCAAATACCTACGAGGAAGGAAGTACAAAGATTGCAAATCAACTTTACAAAGTATCCTTCTATACACGTTCTATTACCATCTATTAGCTACTATCCTATCCTACTAATATTATAAATGCGAAAGTTTGTAAGTAGGTATGTATGTGATTGAGTGAGTGAGTGTGTGTGTGTGTGTGTGTGGGTTTGTTACTCTTTCACGCAAAAACTAGTGAACGGATTTTCATGAAACTTTGCAGTATAGCTTAGACATCGGAATAACATAATTTGTTAAAATTTATAGAGATTTTTGAAGGGACTGGTTCCCCGAAGCGAAGCGAGGGCGGATTTACTAGTAATAATTATAATATTGAAAGAAACATAAATGTTTCAATATTATATTATTTCAATATTATATAATACTAGCGACCCGCCCCGGCTTCGCACGGGTGGAATGCTGATACTAAATACACTACAGAAAAACTGTGAACGTTGTATATAAAAACAGCTCTAGCTTCGCACGGGTATAACATATAGCCTATGTCACTCACTGAAAAAATGATTAGTTTTGATTTATTCATTACTGCCCGTGGCCCGCACGCGTTAAATTTGGAGTAAAACAATTCCCCTTTCCCTATACCATGAAGATTTCCTGCTATCTTTGGAATATCTAAATTCATACCTACATTACTTATTTACCTACTTCCCTACGTCCCGCAATTTTAAATCTGTAATATCTTCGAAAATATTCATTTAAATCTTGTGCTGTAAAGGACCATATAGATCTATATTAAATCAACAATGTATTTAAGCTATTTTATTGGATAAGGATTAATGCTGTATTGGTTAAAATCGCTTCGAGAATTAGCCATTATTTGTCGTAAAAAGTAAATGACAAAAAAATGTTATTGTGGGATATCCATAAGAGATAGACAATAGACATATACCATTGCGGAGTTTTCTGTAGACCTTTTCAATGTGTACAAATATGTAATTAGTACATTATTTTGATAAATCTCGTAGGGTTCAGCCTTCGTTTGCAACGTAAGCGGAAAAAAATTGATAATTAACGACATCACATTAGAAACCTCAAAAATAACAGTATTTCTCCGCTATTTAATGGATGTTATTATACATATAAACCTTCCTATTGAATCACTCTATCTACTAAAAAAACCGCATCAAAATCCGTTGCATAGTTTTAAAGATTTAAGGATACAAAGGGACATAGGGACAGAGAAAGCGACTTTATTTTATACTATGTAGTGATAATATTGAAACATTTACATACGTGATCAGTCCAATTACCAACCCCCCGTGCTCCATTTACGCCCCTTCCCCGTGCATGCCGCCCCCGCGCGATGCACGCCCGCTTACAGCAAGCCTGCAAGAATGTACCAGCTCCAGTAATGATAATAATCAAACTAAATCTTATCAACAAGAGGGCAGGGCTTGCCAGTATGTGTGACATTCACGTTATTAAACAGGACACAGCCTCCTCATTTCTCAACAGAACTAATCCAAACCAAAGCAAAGGACTCGACGTAAGGTTAATATTCAAATGAGGCCGGTAATGAGTGGCGGCATACGATTTCTGGTAAAATATGTGCGTTATTTAGGTGCCCGGCCGGCAGCCGCGGGCGCGGACGCTAAATTAAAAACACGTCAAATGTTAAATTGGATCGAGACATCTATTAAGGTGTGTTAGGGTGCTGACACATTGGTTAAGGTACGCTTTCGTTTGAAAGGATTTTTATACTTCAGGCATTGAAAATTAATTAATTTAATTTTAAACCCCAGATATACTTTTGGTGTTTTGTCATTTTCTTAATTATACAGAAGGTAACATAGGTAAAAATACGTCATAAATTTTGTAAGCATCGCTGAGTTTCTTTTATAATCCATGTGAAATATTATTCCATAGATATATCAATTTTTATATCTACCTTGCTTGTGATATAAAATTAAAATGATCCCTGAATATTTAGTTAAGATAGAAAAAGTCAGCAAATCAAAGAACCAATAAATAATATTCAAGTCGTGCAAATACGTGTTTTCCACAATCAATGCTGATACATAAGATCGAATTTCGACCCCTGAACTTTACCTAATAGATAAAAAAAATTAAAAAATATAAGTTGACACATAGCATCCACTGTAACCACAGCCTAACATCCAACTAGAGGCTTTAAGAAACAAGAGCTGGGAGGCTTTTACTTAATTCAGAAGCACAGCGGGTGTTCCCAAACCATTGGCCGCACCGTGAAATATTGTGCGGACGATCCCCTTAGGCTTTGTCCTGCGTGTTCTGAATTCCATATACGAATACTAAATATCTCGAGTCTTCAAATAAATAGCTATTTAGAATGTAGGTATTATATTCTCTTTATTATTTTGTTACTGCAAATTGACTTATGTAATTTCTTGTTAAACTGCTTAGGTAATTGGAATCTACCTATTAATGGTCTACAAGGCACGGGTCTCCGGATCTACTCATGACTGAGGAGAGAACATATTCCACCATGATGCTCCAGTGCGCATTAGTGTATGTACCTACTTAATTACTAATTATAATTAGAAGGACGATATGGCATATAACTAAGAATTAATTTAATATCTGTAGCAAATATCTGTTAGTCGGGACATTTATTTAATTAACAACAACTTAACAGTTGTATAACTACAATGGTATAACTACAATTTAAATTAATTAAAAATGGAAAACAACACAGCAAAAACCAAAATTATGTCAGACGTGATTTTAACTCCATCCATTCATGTGAGCTTTGACAACTAAAATTAAAAAAATCTTCCGTTCATACGTAATTTAAAACCACAAAATAATCGCAAGATTAAGCAATTCCTTTTTTAAAGTATTGTAAGTATTGATACGTTTAGAATATTTATCCATTACCTTACATTTTGGATGACTCGTCAAAAAGGTTTATTTAATTTGTATCTACACTCTACAGCTTGATTTTCTTAAAACAATAATATAAAAAATAAACCCTATAAATACAAATGATTAATGAATACCCGGCCAAATATAATTAGAAAAATAAATAAGATTCGTTTCTAAAAACTACAAACTATTTGCTACCAATCAGTGCCTATGACATTGGGATGGTTTATAAGTTAGCATCACTAAGCGTTTGTCGATAATTCGCCGACTCTCCCCAACCGTGACGGCCGTTGTCGGCTTTTGTGAAACGAAAAGCAATCCTCTCTCGCCAAAATCACATTTATCATACGAACAAGTGACGTTTAAAAGTAGCAAAACAAATCGAGGGACCCGCGCTCTAAAAGCTCATTTAAAATTTATAACTTCACAGAAAAAGTTAATTAAGTTTTAATAGAATTCAAAACGGGAGTGAATTTGGTAGCCAAAAATAGGCGGGGTCGTTATAAAATTTAATTATTTCGTTCATAATGATTCTGGTTTTTGTGGGTTAAGCTTCTGTACCGGGATGTGTAAACAAGAGTTGGAATTGGACTTCTAATTAAGATTTTACAAATGACTCTTGTACGTATTAATTAATGATACCAGATGTGTTTGTGAATGAAGTATAAGGTATACCTAGTTAGAAAATAATGTATTATCGGCTTAAAAGATATTTGGAGTTTCCATTTACCTACCCCAAAAATTCCCATGATTTAAATTCCATTATCAGAATATAGACCTGGCATTGGTCTCTCTCTCCCTTCTAGTCGTCTCTTCATTACTGAAGGTCGTGCCTGCTCTGGTATTCCTTCAAACAGTTATTCTTTATTTCCCTCCAGTGAGACCGATCCTCAGCATGTCGGATGCACTCTGTGATGGGCATTACGGCTAGCTCTTTGATCTGGTCCGACCATCTGGTTGGTGATCTCAAGCGTGGTCTTTTACCTTCTACTTTGCCAGTGATGATAAGTTTTTCGAGCAGTCCTCTCGGCGAGCTATGTGGCCAAAGTAGGAAAGTATTCTTTGCAGGCAGATGGTCGAGAGTCTCGTTTGCACTTTCAGCTCTGTTAATTAACAGAGCTGGCATTGGTAGGAAAGGTTAAATAGTTTTTTTATGCAATTAAGGGATCAAACGAGCAGACATTACCACCCTTCCGCTGTCACCCATAACAACTGTGACTGTCCTTAAACAAGACTCTATTAAGTAGTAAGAATCCCGATCTAATTCGATCACGGATGTGTTGCTACCATTGAAGACTGACCGGCGATTGTTATATAATTATATAGTTATAGTTTAATAGTCATGTTTTATAAGACCACAAACAAATATTAGTCCATTTATTAGTTGTTAGTAAGCGTCTCTTTCGGTTACCGATGTGTTGCATACTTTAGTTGGTCATTTCTAAGCATTTATTTAACTATATTAGTATGGATATTCACAATTAAGTCAACTGAATCTTACGTTCATGTGTTAACCTTTCTGAGGTTAGAACTTAGCAGCTTAGTAAGCTATTCAGCAATCTGGACTTCATAGAAGAAACGGAATAACGTATTAAAGTTTTTTATCACAACTATTAAGAGAAGTTATGTTTTTGACCAACTTTAATGACCCGACATAATTAAAAACTATGATGGATATAAAATAATTTATCAAGCGGCATAAATTCAGTTACTTAAGAACCAGTTAAAACATAATGACTTGATGACAGCCGAAGAATACCGAATTTGCACATAAATTGATGTAATTCGCTACAGTTCGGTGATTAGGTGTAATAAATAAAATGTCAGATGGCCAATGATATTGTGTTAGACTTGATGTGGAAATATTTATAACCTGAGTTGCCTAAAATTCTTCGTTTGACAAGAAAATTAAGAAATGTCTTTAATTAATTGTTCCTTATTGTGCGGTACTTACAATCGTGTTATTAAATACTACAGTTGGGTATTTAACATTTTTAATAATTTCTTTGTTTATAAATTAGAAGCTCTTTTAAGTCTAATTTTTATTTTTTTCCAAATTGGTTTCATTACTCTTACGGCTCACTGCTGAGCACGGGCTCCTCCTTATCATTTAGGAGGCAGAATGCGTACTCAACCACGCTATTTCAGTACCTACGGATTTATGAAGCGTCAAAAACGCATTGCCCAGCGTTTTTATTATTGGCTCTTTAACAGTACTACCTGTACGACCGAAACGCTTATAAACTAAGTGCTTCATTATCGGATCATCATCATCTCAACCCATCATGGCCCTCTATTAAACACGGATCTCTTCTCACAATGACCAGGTTAAGGTCAGAGACCACCAAGCTGGCTAAGTGCGGATTGGCAGACATATATCTTTGAGTTTTGCTAACTCTCTGGCATACAGGTATCCTCACGATGTTTTCTTTAAACTTTCGTTAAACGCACATAAGTCCGGAAAGTCAGAAGTACGTGCCCTAGAATTCCAAACCCCATATCTCGAATAAGATGCTGATTGATGCAGATATTTTTTTAGGCAGGAAGGTGATTGCTATGTGGTCAATGGTCATACAAAATACATTACGACCGTCATAGTACCGTCGAGGTCATATTGGATAATGCATAATTATGTCGGAGGCAATGGCAATGCAATAATGCATATGTTGCTACTTGAATTAATAATTCAATTGGACTTCTAGGCATTTGATGGACAACGGCGTCCAACCAAATAGCTAAACGTAGATTAGGCAAGTGGTTGAATACAACGTCCAACAGGACTTCTAGACGTCTGGAACAGGACGTCTAGCAATTTCAACATCATCAAATACATACAACTAAAAAATTGATCGCCAGTTTTAGCTCTAATTTATAAAGGTTTTTATTGCACCACAAGCATCAGCTTTCGAATAGAAAAATAATCTTTAAGTGAGAAGAAGAAGTTATTTTCTTCTTCTTATAGAGTCTCTCCAACTAGTGAAGCTTCTTATTGTCTTCTTTGTTTTTAGCTCTGCGGAATAGCTCAGTTGCACTGGCTATTCCGGCCCACTCTCGGATGTTCCGTAACCACTTCTTTCTCCTGCCAACCTTCCTTCTTCCAGCGATCTTTCCCATCATGATAAGTTGGAGTAAATTATACCGTTAATGTCGAAGAACATGGCCCAAGTAGGAGACCTTCCGTTGTTTAACTGTGAGCATGAGTGTGCGTTTCTGATCAACCTGGTCCAACACTTTTACGTTAGACACATTCTGAGTCCAGCTAATAGACAGCATGCGTCTATATGTCCACATTTCGAAAGCCGAGATTCGCCTGCGGAGGTCTTCTTTTACGGTCCAGGCCTCACATCCGTACAATATAGTGGGCCAGATGTAACAGGGAAGCAAACGAGCTCGTAACTTGATGTTAATGTTACGGTTACAGAGTACTTTTCTCATTATGTTGAAAGCACTACGGAAAATTTCGATATGCGTCTTTATTTCTAAATCGCTATTCCATTCCTCGTTTAGCCATGTACCCAGGTATTTGTACTTCCGAACTCTTTCTAGATTTTGGCCTGATACCGTTATACTCATGGTGGCGTCCGACGTATTAGAGTAGAGATTACCATAAATTTCGTTTTCTCGATGTTGATTTTGAGACCAGCTTCGCTGCTACACACCTCTACCCTTTAAACTTGACGAAACGTTGACGATCGGCCGCTGAAGACGCAATAAGAACTGTATCATCGGCATAACGCCACAGTCCAGGTTATAAAGTGCCTTAGTTATAATTTCTTCTGAGTATAGGTTAAAGAGAAGAGGTGATAATATGCAGCCCTGTCATACCCCTTTCTGGATAACAACAAAAGTGAATCACTAAATCACCAAAATCTAGTGACAATTTTTTTCCATTTTCCACTCAATAAGCTCTAAATAAAAATACAGTAAACTAAATATTGTTTTCATACGACACTTACTATAGTAGATGATCTATGCTTACAACCGATTCATAAATAAAGCATAATCAGCATTTAAATCATTCATTTGCCAAGCAAACACGGTTATACAAAAAGCTTAAATAAAGAGTCGCGACGACTGTATTCACAAAGCGATTTAAATTCCTTGTCCTTTGTCAGACAAACAAGAAAAATGTCATGGTGCAAAAAAACACACGACCTTCCATTTCGCAATGGCTCATCAGATTCTTATATATTTATCGCCACCCTTTTAAGTTGAAATCGCGCCAATACATTTGGTGTCTCGTCCTAAAACAAACAATTTGTAATCCTGAATTATGTACTGCTGAATGCATACATTTAAAAGATATGAATCTATAAGGCAAGAGATGGGCAATTGCGTTGTTGTAAGCTCAAGGGTTATCGATATTATTGTTTGTATCAATTTAAATTTTCAGTACTAATCTTTTACTTCCCTCTCTTGTATTCACTGTCGTTATAGACAGATGTCTCGATCATATTAAAAATAATAAATTAATTACATGTAACATTCACGCCATTGTTTTCTTTAGTGTTGAAAGTATGTTACTGTGGGCATTCTAGCTTCAATTAACTTGCTTGTTCTCAATATCGATACTCCCATCACTAACATTAAGTCATCGACTTTACAAATAAAAACATCGATGTCGCTTCGCCTCCGACCTTTCCAGTATGGCGTGACTTTGTCACCTGCACTGGACTCCCGTACAAACTCGCAGCAAACATGCTGATTCGCATCACCTGTATCAATACAAAACGTCTTAACTATTACTCCGAAACAATCAAAACCCGATCTTGTTCAGTTGATTTAGAATCCAGTTTTATTGCAACAGTTAACGACAGATAGATATAAATGATTTGCACACAAATTTATTCCTTGGCATTGTACTGGGGACCATGTTGTTCTAACTGCATTGCCATCAGTTTGACTGGCACTGCTTGAATTCTTAAACAGTCCTTAAAAATAACGACTTCACGAATGTAACACTTAAAGAATATCGTGTGATAATTTTTTATAGTGCACCGACCGGGATATATGCATTTAACGATCATGGGTAATATCATTAAGCCTGCCTTTAAAATGTTTAATCAGAATCCTAAAACTGCTTTACAAATGTCTATTCTAATATTTGTTGGAGTTAATGTAATCTTAAAAGCAGTATTCGATAATATTGCTATTCAAACAAATCTCATAGATTCACGGTTATTATAACAAACATAAAATGAATAAATGTGAATCGTATCGAAAAAGAATCAAAATTGTCTGTTAATTATTCAAATATTTACCCATTTTATACTATTTGATTCGGAATGTCGTCTGTGTCGGGCATATCGACAAATATATGTCCAAATCTTTGATCGAAAAACGAGTCATTCGATTTGAATTTTATTCATTTATCTAGATAAGTTAATATGTCGATAATTTAAAATGTAAATACGATAATGTTCTTAAACGGACTCATTTGAAGTAAATTACACGGGTCACATGACTGTCGAATGAAGTCATAAGAACAAACGAATGGCTGATGAATAAACATTTTATTTGCTATAGCCGTGTACATTTGAAACTGAAGGTGTATTTAACAAAAGTTGTTTATCTAAAACACAGGTGCTTCAAATTACAATAAATTGTTCTTCAGGTAACATTTTACAAAGCAAATTATATCATTAATGGCATTCAAGTTTTTGACTCTCAATGTATTCATTTTTGACTTAATTATGTTTACTTACAAATAATTAGACGATTAAACTAACTTACCTGTAAGTGATGTTCAATCGTAATTGTACGAAGCTCCTTGTTCTGGAGGGTTTACACGTGTAATTTACGTCCATGTATCGCCAAAACTATCACATATTCAAAGCTAAAAGAAAAAAAAAAATTTACTCTGTGCCACTTCCCAACGTAACTGTCAACACTCTGTCAAACGTCATTAGTTTAAAGAGTCATGAACAACCCTTTAAATTGGGGTATTTTTAATAAAATGTAGGGAGGGTGGGAGTCCCTCCAAAACAATTTTAAACAGTGACTACATTTGACCTTCAATAGAAAAGTCACGATATTCAGATTAGATGATTATTTTATTTCTACCACAAAGAGATTTCATTCACCTGATTAAACAAGAATGAAAGTATTTTCCTCCTCCGCAAAACTACAGAGGTTGTAACAGCTACATAACTTACAACAACAAAACTTACACTCTGCCAATTAAATAGATGGTTGTTAAAATAATAAGATCATGCAACAAAAAATAACTCTTTTTGTTCTCCTATAGGTAGATTATAGTCTGCGCGCGTAGGAGTAAAACTCCATCGAATAAAATCGACTATTCCAAACGAATGGCCCACGAAATAATTGTTTAAATTTATCTCCTCGTTGTTTATAGCACGAGCTGAGAGCTCTCTCTTAATCATTAGATATTACGACCGATACAGACCAGCCTCAAAAATACCATAAACAAGAGACCTCGTAAACACAGCATTGCACCACAAACTGAGTTCCGGTTACAAAATTGATTGAATTAACCTTAATTATAGACATCCAGTTGAATAATATGAATGGAGTGTTAGTACCTACTGAGCCGAATCATAAATTACAAACGGTCAAACCTCGAATTAAGTTGAGTACCACAAGCGGCGTCATCATTACTCTTCATAAGACTCATCTAATGATTCCCAAAACTCCGACTACCGAACTAATAAACATTAATCAAAAGCTAAAGCATTAATAAAACGTATCAATCACAGCATTGTCTATAACGAATCTGAATTTATGCAAACAAAAGGAACAAAAATATTAAAAATTAAAGGGAATAACGTTTGACGTGTACCTACTGTGCAATATAAGAGGGAATCGATTAGTCATTATTTGATTTAGTTCGGCGGACGGCTTGGCCCCTGGGGTGAGGCGGCGGGGGGCTCCCACGAGCGTTCTTAACTCTTGCGGTCGTCATCAGCCAAACCTTCGACACTTTATATATGGCATTGGAAAAATGGACAAGATCGGAGCCGTAACCGACGATTTCTTACACAATTATGGCACTATTAGAGAAAATCTAACCACCATCGTAATTCTTTTGAGCCCAGCGATAACAGATTCAATTATTTCATGTCTTAATGCCTTATTGGTACCAACCGATAGCTGTTTAATATTGTGTTATAAACATCTGATAAAAGATGAATACAACACAGCTTTTGAAATGATGTTTGAAAAATGATGTTCTTGAGTGACGTTCACCTGTCTTCAAATAAAAGGATAATGCACAATGAAGGCCCTTTGATGGACATTTAAGCACGGACAGAAGTAAAGTCAATTCAAATCAGCATAACTGCACACATTCATTTACTCATACAGAAGTAATAAACTTCGAGGGGGGTTAATTATGAATAAGCAACCTCTACTTAATAAGGCTAAAAAACACAAGTAATATGAGCTCAATGCAACATAATTTACTGACTTTACATGCTCATTTGTGATTAGTCGGCGCGAAAGGGCAAATCCCGTATTAAGATAGGTAATGAGGTTAAATTCATATTTCAATTCGAGAACGAAACAAACGCCCACAGAATTCAAAGTAATATATGTTCTAGCAATAAGTCTTACGGCTTTTATTTATGGCAACGCACTTGAAGTTGCTGACGTAAGTGCGGTAGAAAATTAAGTACAAAAAGGTAAGATATTTAGTAAGGAATCATGAAATGTGGACTTTACATGCGATAGTAATAAAGTTTATATTGAAAGGGATGGTATTAATGAAAGGAAGAAAGAAGTTAACGATGGATTGTGTGGTAAGTCGGCACCCTGCTGCCGTGGCCCCCGACCGCGACTATCACGGACAAGACATCGATTAGTGATCGACTGAATTCAATTGCTTGGCGAGACATGAGTCGATACCGTCGACGAATCGAGACGGACTGATCGAGATTTGTATTGTTCGATTTTTCAAAAATTTGCATTTTAAGAACGTCACGTCAACACAACGCTGAGTCACTTGACATATGAAACGAGCTTGATCTTGTCTCAGATATCGAAATGCGTTGACCGTAAGCCCCATTTGATTATTGTCGTAATATGATTACTGTCAACTGTAGTGAGTTTTGGTCGGGTAATCTTATCATCACTGCACTCTTTTTTGTTTCCAAGAATAGATTCCCAAGGGAAATTTTGTTTGGTATCTGATTAAACACGTACATTGCTTACAAACATTACACAAAACTATTAAACGGGTCATTTCTTTTTCTTCATTTCATTTCATTTCATTTTTTTTCATTTTGTATATTTGTTGGCATTAATATGGTTATCAATCACTATGACAATACGTCAATACGACTACTAAGTCCTCAAGTTAGTTATTAGAATATTGCCTTCATTATGTTCTGGGTTCGAGTTCTAACCCAGTCACATCGCAGTCACTTGGCCCAGCATTCCTGGTGTACCTTAATCACAAAGAAGAACAGGAATTCGAGTCAAAAACAGGAAGTCTTAATGGGATCATAGTCATCACCTTCACTTATGAACATGAACGGTAGATACACCTACCATTTTTTCCACATCAATAAACATCTCTAACTCTGTCAAATATTTAGCTGTTCAAGATATTAAATTCTAAATCTATTTGAACAAAGAAAATTCATTTCCAAAAGTCACGCTATTTCTAAAGGTCATGCATCATTTTTGTTTGGATGCCGTTAAATAGAATTTGAGAGAATCAATTTTATCATTTCTTATGGTATGTTTAATGATTTTATCGTACGCACCCACTTGCACGAAGGCTTGATCACGCATGCTTATAAACATATGATATTTTACCTTTATGGGTTTAAGTCATGACATCCTCGTACGCAAGTAACACTTTATAACAGTTTGTTTTGAATTTGAAATCATCTTTATCATTTTTGATTAAATATTTGTGTTTTATGAGCCGGTAGCCGGAGGTTAGTGATGGCATTTTTTGCACGAACATGCACTAATATCAATACATTAATAGTGTACACGTGACGTAACCTAATGACGAGAGACCAATTTCTAGAACAGAACGAGTTTTTTTATGAATGTGACATAGGAAACGAGTATGCAGCACCGCTATAGTCGAGGGTAAGGCGGGTCTCGAGTACCTACAAATACATTAATCTGTCGTCTAGTTTCAAAACCCGCTAAAACACTTTTAACAAAATGTTCAGGAAACAAAAAATAAATGTATACTTCAAATAGTTGTAACTTATAGGAAACCAATCATTTTAAAAGCCTTATGAGACGTTTACAAATACATAAACAACTAAATATAATTCAAAACAGCTATAATGATGAATCAGTAACTAAAAATGTTTTTGTTTTAGAGGGTTTTGTTGTGAACTTTTGGTTATGGAGGGATTTGAAATGAACCTTATTTATTTTGGCGGGTTTTGATACGGATAAAATTTGCCATGAGGATGGTTTTATTCCACATGTGGTAACGTTGATAAATTTGAGTTTCATTGAAATTTGAATATGTGGGATTTTTATCTATCAACAATTTTGGTATAATAATATTATTTTCTTATCGTAGTGGAGTGCCGTAAGCTTTAAATTTAAACCTCGGAATCCAGGGACTATGAATAAATCTTTATAAAAACTGTCGGACTGTTTTTCAAAATGCACAAATAGAAAAGTAAAAAAAAAATATTTTACCGATCTTTTTTTATTTTTTTATCTTTGTTGGTAAGTTTGTGACCCCATAACTTCGTGATGGATAAACCGATTTCGATGATTCTTAATTTCCTCGAAAGCTGGGGCTTTAAGTTAGGTCCCGTAAAAATTCGGTCCGTCACAGTCCGTCAGACGAGTAGTTTATGAGTTATTTTTACGGGACTTATCCCAAAGCAGCAGTTTTCGATTAAAAAAAGAATGATCAAAATCGGAACTATAAGTAGTAAGATATGAGGTAACATACATACATAAAAATTATTTAGGATAATTCAAAAACTACTTGTCAGATGCCGCCTAAACTTATATGATACCACAATGCAAGTACCAGCTTTCAAATGAAAAGAGAATCATAAAAATCTAAACACTCAGTAAAAAGTAAAAAAGTTAATAACCATAAATACACACTACAAAACATCCTTACACATTATTTAAGTTAATTCGAAACTACTCGTCAGATGTTGCTCATTTATATGGGACTATACCAAAAGTACCAGCTTTCAAGGAAATAAAGAATCATCAAAATCGGTTTTCCCAACACAAAATAATGGGGTCACAAATTTACCAACAAAGATAAAAAAAAATATCGGTAATTTTTTTTTAACTTTTCTATTTTATTTCTATTTGTGCATTTTGAAATACAGTCCAACAGTTTTTATGAAGATTAAATCATATTCCCTGGATTCAGAGGTTTGGCAATGTTATAAAATTATTTTCAGTACATTTTCACACTATAAAAAAAATCTTCAAAATACTCAATTTATACCTAATATTGTGAAATATTGAATTAAAATCGGGATGTGAAAAACCCCAAAACCATCAAAATCCACCTAGCCATATTATGAAGTACGAAAAAAAATCAATCACTGCAACATTTTGCATAACACTTTCAAACGCCATGCAGAAGTAGGTTTTTGTCCGATTTGTACGTAGCATTTTGCTTCCTTCATCGTGCGTCTCGACTTTGTTATATTGCATTACTTTTTTCGGGTATCTTTAGGATCACACTTTTGAATATATTGCAATAAATCACCTATTTTTAATTACTTTAAATGATAAGAAACCATGACTACCTTTCGACCGTTTACCAAAACCCGCCATACTGTTTGAGCTGTCACGTGACTCGAATGCCGTGCCGTGATTGGTTCGTTCGTTTTTAGCGGATATTGAAACGAATCAATGCTATTTTAGCGGAGTTTGCAACGAATGTCTACTTTGAAATAAGTTTTTTGAAAGGTTTAAGCAAGTTTTACTGTGAACTGTTTTGTTTATTTAGATAACAAGTACATAAGAATTATTTTGCAACCATTAGCTTAATTTTTATAGAATTCCATTTTAGCGGGTTTTGAAACTAGACGCCTCATTATTATACTATAATTAGTAGGATAGCAACCGATACAAATACCAGCTTTCCGCCCCTGTGATTAAGGTTCACTGTAGATTGATTGTGAGAATTCAAAATGCCTTAAGGTAATTTTGCTCACAAGCTGAATTAAACCGTGAGCGAGCGTAATCAATTCGTTTTTAGCGAAGAATGGCAATTCCTTATGCTCCGCGGCTTGAGCAGTTACAGAATCAGTACCAGGCTGCAAATGCTCGCTGCCTATAAAAAAACCTACGGACATAGATACAAAATTGAAATTAATCAAAATAACCCGTTCAACCACAAACTCGATAATGCACCCGAGAAACCGGGTGTTGATGTAGAAATACTAGTTTATTAATAAGAAAATAATCTTTGAACGTATCTATTATACTGGATATTTGTTAAAGACAGCCACTTTATAACAATAGTGCTGTCTCAGGTTCAGAAAGAGAGGTATATAGTTCTTTGGAACGTTATAAATGGTGCTATTCAAATTCCTTTATTATATTAAGTGTAGGGGCGCTTAGCGTAATGCTGTGTGGAATGCAAAATGTATAAAAATATCTTTATAAATATTTTCTATTAAGTTACATCTTATTTTTTGTACAAGTTACTTAATTAAATAATCACTGGGACTTTTATCAATTTGTCTTAGCAGTCTCTTTAATTAATTAAATCAGTATGTAATTATACGGTACTTATTAGTTTTTAACGGCTATTAATACTTTAAATTACAGGTTGTAAGAGCAATATTATATTTATGATTTATCATAAAACAGGTAGGTTACTTTTATCATTTAAAATTTCTAATAACAAAGATCTATAGTGATTTATACTTGATTGTATACTCAACTACATACATATATGCTCACTTAAATTTTTTACTAGTACTAATTACATAATCCTATTTAAAATTTTTAACTTATCTGTAAAAAATTGGCTGAACATAAAACAACAAGTAACCAAACTCACACCATTTTACAGTGCGTACAAAAAGTTGGAGCGATCTTTAAGAATCTATTAAGCGGGGTAGACGTCGACATGTTTTGATCAAGCCATGCGTGTAAATCGAGTTAATTGTGGCCACGGTTCAATGGTGACCATCTTCAGTTAAATGAAACGTATTATCTTTATTTAAACCATCAATATTTGTGTTAAGATTATATCTTGTTGACGGTTAGTTAGTTAAGTAAGTTATATAAGTACCTATAGTAATATAACTTCTATATTTGGTGGTTATTTTTCATGAATTATGATTGTTTTTTGTATAAATAAGGTGCAGGTAAGGTACTTAATATAAATGAGGTACTCGACAATAAGAAGTCGCCATATCTCATAGACGTGAGCATTACTGAATGCATTATCAATATCGATTTAATAGATATAATTAAAAATAATAAGAACACGTAATTTACCTAATGATCAAAATAAAAATAACTTCGTAATAAATTATAATGAAAACATTTCGTTACAAATCTATTACGGACATAACCTACAGCCTTCCGAACAATATACAACAATGATATACTAATTAAAGCGATATAATTGCAAATCGATTAAGAATCGCATCGAGTTATAACTAATCGGTGTCTGTACCGACCCCCGGGTACAGGCTTCGAGCTGGTTGCACAACAAAAACTCACAAATAAGACATTGCGTTAAGTAATTAGATTAACTCAGCACGCTATTTTATCCCCAGTACGGCAGTAGAGGAATCGGGACAGGTTTGTATTAAAAACACCAATATATTTAAAGTTGTTATATCGGTTTCTTTATTTATTTATAATGCGTTAGTTAATCGAGAACGGTTTTTGATATTCATAAAACCCGCAAATGTTTCAAAAATTGTAAAAAATCTTCGACCAAGAAAATCCTGTAATGAGCTGATGATCTTCAAACGCACGAACAAATATTCAAATATACATATATAGATATCAAAATAATTGTATAACTAATTTTACGCCGATGAATCAATTTTATGTCAAAAAATTTTGGTAAACACTGATACTTTTTAAACTGCTGGACTAAACAAAAACTGCACTCAAATCGGTTCATTCATTCAGCAGCTAAGGTACCACGCACAGACACATAAACACAAACAGACAGTTCAAACTTATTACACCCCTCTTTTCAGGTCAGGGGTTCAACAGGTTTTAATTTAAATTTTTACTAGCTGACACGGCATGCATTGTTCTCTTACTTTTTAGGGTTCCGTAGCCTCCTCGTAGATTCGTCATGTCTGTCTGCCAGGCACTCCCAAAGTAAAATACACCCCCCCCCTTTTAACTTCTAAACTAAGAGAATGATAAAACTGAAAAAAAATATGATGTGCACTACCATGTAAACTTCCACTGAAAAATGGTTTGAACGAGATCTCGTAAGTAGTTTTTTTTATACGTCATAAATCGTAAACCGCAATTTACATTTCATTTAATCAACTCGAATATTTTTTTATATTATGTTACTTGCTGCTACGGAACTCTTCATGGGCGAGTCCGACTCGTACTTGGCCAATTTTTTAATATTCTTAATTCTAATCATTTAGGAAACACTAAGTTATCAAGTGCAACTTTTTTAATTTCTATGGCACTTCGATGTATATACATATAGTGTGGCTGAGATGATTAATTTTCAAAACGATATCTAAAATATTAATTAGAAGCAATTACTTGTCGAACATAAATGTGCCTTTAGTAAATAATGGTCGGAAATTTAAGAATTGCATGAATTATTCATTATTATTTTATGTCAAAGCATTTATTATATTGGAAAAAAGTTAATATCAATAAAATTATTATTGATTAATCACTATGTAGTATCAAATTAACCATGATAATGAGCATAGAGTACGTATCGATAAAACATTGGCGACCCAATTGCGCCGATTCAGTTTAGTCTAGAAAGTGTAACTTTTGCAATATTCCCGTTTATTATTAAAGTGTTGCATAAAAACCAAATTATTTATTTCACTCAGTAAGCCCAAACAAACGTTCAAATACAAATTTACAAATGAATAGAGTAGATCTGTCAATTAGTCACAACGGTTTAATATTTATTGACGCAACCATATATGACTGTAATGTGTCGTTCGGTCATAAATTCATCGACACGCGTCCGTGTCCACAGCCCATCACTATTTCAAAATCGTGTGTGGCATAAAAAAACAGTGAAACGAAGGTTTTATTTACCCAAATGTGATTGTAAAATATAAAAAATCGTTTTCCACCAAACTTTAATTGCCAGCAATGAAATAATTAAATGTGACAATCGTAAAACACTGGAACCCTATAAAACATTATAACCGTGTCGAGCCACATTTGTTTCAAGTTCTCTCTCGTATAGGGACTATTCTTTAACGTCCACTAGAATAATGTAGGTACCTATGGCGTTCGTTATATCGATGGTAATTTTACAGATGTCTCGTTTATAAGAAAAAGAAAAATAATGTTCACTTTTTTAACTTGACATTTACGATTATCTACGTGCTATTATTGTTATTCTTAAAAGTTCATTAGGAAATTGCAATTTAAAATCCTCGTGAGGACCTCATTTTGAAGAAAATTCGCGCGATTTTTGTTAATGCCGACATCTCTTTACACATGCATTCTGCTATGGAATCCAAGGCACGTACATAATATATATTATATAAATACTTAGTGCACAAAACATTCGATACGATTTTTTATTAAGCGTCGTCAATGAATATCAGTAATATCACTGATGCATTTGAGAAGAAAGAAGAAAGAAGGAAGACGAATAAAATAGATACTTTAATACCTTATCATAGAATGATCATACTAACAACACAACTTTCAAAAAGCTTTTAAATCTCTATTAGAAATGAAACCCTAAGTTGTGAAACGAGATACCCCATAAAGAACGTCTTATAAAGGTGTTTTATTAATACAGGACAGAAGACATGTCTAAAGAATCTGTAGTAAACGATAGGTAATTAAATTGTTTTTCAATAAATTTCGTGGTTTATTTTTAGTGTCGATAAAAAGATATTGTTACAAAGTGGGATTCCCACAATTTCACAAAGTACATTTTCTTATAATAATCTGCCGAATATCAAATATCACTTGCTTAGTAGGTACAACTAATTTATCTCACTGACACAGGTAGCTGTAGCCGATTGTTTGTGTTTATTTTTATAAAGATATTTTTACTTACGAAATTAACGTACCTATTGTCCCAAAAAATTACCTACCATTTATAAGATCATCATCTTATAAATCACTCATCGATTCTCTTTGGAATCTGGATGGATCTTTGGAAAATCTGCCCCTAAGCATCCCTTAATCTTATTCCTTATAAAACTTTCAGATGGGATCCTTCATATAAGTAGTAAATGAAAATCTATTAGCCAAAGATAAAATAACTTATTACTATTTTTTCCAATGGATTTCAAAATAAAAAAATGTTTTTTTTTTTATAAACCGTACTTAGTTTCCCGAAGCGAATTAAAAGCGTTTACTATTTATCATGTTAAATAATTATATTAAAACATAAAAAGGGCAAAAGAAAATTTAACATTTATCACACATCGATAACTCCAGCCAAGTTTAGGATGTTCTTACCTATTCATATGCCACGCACGTATTCGTTCTCCTTCATAACTCATACGTGTAAGCGAGATCTACTCAGTCGGATGTATGTCGATTAGGTTTTAATACAGGAATGCCTAATATAGGGAACCGGTTTTTGCAATAAATTACGTTGGTTCAGGTCGGAGGTCACATGGGTTCGAGTTGAAACGTAAACCCGTCTGAACCATGCTATGCTCATTCTACACTTATCTTTACACCGTTGTATTTGCCGAATATTCATCTTCTTACGTCACTCTCATTTCACATTGCCATAAAAGAAACAGCACTTTTAGGCGTGAAATATTTATACTATTGTACCTATCGTAGTCAGAGAACAATTATTATTTTAGGCATTTTTACACACTGCAGGAATCGAACAAAGTTAATCATTTTCGAGAGTCCGGTGTACAACCCACTTGGCTGATCATCGCATGAAGAAACCTGGCTTCTTCAACCTACTGCCCGCATTTGAGCAAGAACTTCTCCACATTCGGTTCGGAGAGGTTCTTGCTTGCAATGTGGAGAGGTGAGGCGAGGCCTAGTATTGTAGAGCATACTCGTGTATAGATGATGGAGGTGTCAATGTTAACGACTACTATCCATCTATAACACCCGACACTTCACCGACAGCATTACCTGCCCTCCAAAAGAGATTTTTTGCCACTGGCGATCATCAAAGTATAAAAGGGCAAAATAATACGACTCGTGTTACAACTTCAGTTACAATTTATTGAATGATGAAAGTATTGACAACAACAAATCTTCCTTTGCTGTCGTCATTCCATTTTCAAATAGGTACCGGCCAGGTCGCTGGCCAGTAACATTTTAATAGAAAACCTGAAAAGAAAGATCTGACTCCTCTCCTCTCCTCACTCCTCTCCACTCCACTAAAACACTACTCTGCTCAAAGCACCGCTCCTCTCAATAGCACCTCTCCACTCCACATCTGGCAACACCAGTATGCCAAAACTGCCCTCGCTTCAGCACATCTCATATCACCGCCTCCTGTAGTCATTGCTCCTCACAGTTGGTATAGCACAGGCATAAAAATCCTCCGTTACAAAAGTCTTTCAAATGTATTTTTTTTTCAATTTAAAGCTTAAACTACAGAAACATTAAAAAACATAAAGAAACTTTAAAAGAACAAACTCCATTGCCTTGTAGCTAATAGATGAATGTGAATCCATTGTTCCACCACAGCTACATAATATAAGCGTCTGTTACTAGTATATTTACATCGATGTGCAAGCGAGAAATAGCGCTTTCAGACACACCAATTTAGAACAACGTCTACATACGTTTCTGGTTAGAAATGAAACATTGGTTGCACTTAGGAGGCGCCGAGTGAACCTCTTTTTCAATGCTCGTGCCCACAATTGAATTACCACGATGAAGTTATCTGTTAAACAAATTCCGAAGAACAAGGAATATCTCATAATGTTTACATTTATTTATTAAGTATTCAGAATTAAAATTAAATTGAAATAAAATTGCGTGGAAGTGCACGTAGGCAAAATGTCAATCCTAATTGATGTACCGAGTTGAACAACTGCTAGTAGGTACAGCCAATAGTTGAAAAGGTGACCACTGTTGCCATTTCCCGGTAGTTATGTCAGAGGCGTTTGGGCATCGTGAAAAGTTCGTCATATGGATTGGCCTCCAACTCCTCCATCAATCTGTATTGGAGTAGCGTAGACAATGTTTGAGGCCAGCTACAGCGCTAATATGCACCTTAGGAGCGGCCATCAGTAGGGGGCCTTTAATTGATTGAAGCCACCTTGGTCTGTGACTAGGTATAACCAGTCTATGTCTACGAAGATCATAGGTAGAACACGGGGTTTACCACGCAAGCGCTGCCAGAATGAAACCATCCATTCACCACTATGCGCCATTATCCTCCATATCCACAGTATGGCTTATGTTCGAGTCAATAATTTACAATAGAGCCCTAAAATCGGTATGACATAATAATTGACATCATACGTACTTATTATAGTCAAAACTCATAATACCTGCTGAGAGACAAGTTTAAAATCATACACCAAAATATTACTCTGGCATAAAACTTTTATTAATGACCCATCCGAATAGCTTTCAAAGTCTACACGTCAGCTTACGTAACCAACGCCCACGTGCGATTTTGATGGACAATTTGCATCAACGCTGCGATATGGTGCGGTTAAAACACTCAGCTGTTAATACATTTACTTACAATGTTACAACGCTTACGAAATTATGTGACACGTTAGTGCCAACAGATTTTGTAACAAAATATGAATTTTTATCAGGATGAATTAAAGCTGTTCGTATTATTGACTTAGTAAAGGTCGGTGAGCTCTACCACATAGTTTTGTTAAGTCTAACGAGATCTTTGGTCAGTATTTGGTAATCTATTGGCTGACTAATTAACATTTATTATCTAGAACTTGACATGAATTTTTAAGTGACATGGTATGGTAGTCTGAGGTTTAGATATTTCATGAGTAATAAGATAGATAGAGATAGGTAAGAAGGTAAAAATTTATTTTGGTCTCAGAGATGGTAAAAAAAATTTTCAACTTTCGTAGGTATTAATTTAACTTGTGCACAGGGTTTAAGAGGTATTTGCCTAACTGGATTAAAATGTATTAAGAAAAAAATATATTGAAACCTACTTAATTAAAACAAATTTGCTGACCTGTCAATACTATTTTGTCACATAATTATTTCCATAATAATTTCTGCCTGTATCCTCAACGAAGTTCTTGTCCAAGCCTATCGCATTAGGGCACCATAAAAGACATTAGTGCAGAATTGCTTGTCCAAAGGATAGAAGATTGCGGGGGATGATCAGCTCTAAAGGTGCGATAATGGACCACTCGTTATGATTAAGCGGATAATTTCGATAGATACCCGTGAACTACGACGGCATTAGGCTCCATTACACCAGATTGCTTGGTGACGTTGGCAAATAGCCAAAGGTGAGCCATATTTCCACATGACAAAATGTTGCAACAATTTTAACTTAAGTACATACTCGGTCAAGTTGCTATTGTATCCTGTGATATACGTGAAAGGCGATTTGTAAGAAGGAAAGGTAGTGTTATAATATACAGTCATATTCAGTAGAAAAAGTTTATTAAATTTCAGTATGGATGTTCTTACCACAATGTCTAGCTTTCTTTTGCTGAGATTTCGTCCTGTTCTAAGGTGTTATTTGTTCCTAAAGGATGTGCCGATGGAATTAAAAGACCTGGGAATACCTCTACAGTAGTAAGTAATTACAGTATTCAGATATTACAGACACACAGATATGAAGTGAATTTTTTACTGATACAAAGACTGCCGTAGATCAGAACAACATTTTAAAATGACATCTATCGGTAGAAATTATCTACACAAAACTTTGGTGTCACAGAACAACATTGATAATTTTGAATTCTCAACAAAACTTAATAAATCTACACTCTAGATTGAAATTGCGTGAAATTTATCTTTTTAACTACAGTATAAATACACAATATGATAACCCTTACAAGAACTGTGTTTCCCCCTAACAGTTTATAAATATTTAAATTGCGAACAGGTATAACATAGGAGGATAGCATACATCATCCGATATCTAACATCCAGACCAGTTTAGCGGCTAACGGACGCATCGGCATACGCTAACTGTTCGTAGTTACAGTTGAACTAAGCATTTATGTAAAGTTCTTGTTTATTGACGTGGAACTAGATAGGAATGTAGCCTGATGCTAGCCACTGTTGATATCTACAACCAATACCTACTAATGGAACATTGGTATTCGAATGTTACGGTTTATAGTCTAATCGTTTTAACGGTGGAAGTCCGTTATCAGTTGAAATTCGCTTTACATTTTTACAGATTTTCGTTTAAATAAGGGAATATTTTAAAATACTACGCGACCCATTTTTTACAAATTTTTTGCCTCCTGCCCCCCTGCGTGACCGCAAGTATCTAGTATTTGCCAAGAACCTCAGTTGGTCACGTGGTATAATAATTATACAAGTGGTTATGAATCATGTTTTGCAAACCAAAAGTACAAAAAAAATATTTTTTATATAAATCCAACTCAACGACGACAAGTAGAGATTACTCAAGAACTACTTGGCAGATGTTCAAAGTTAAACGGGACAGAAATGAGTAAAATGATTCAACTCAGTACGACCGACACCGAACGAGGGACTTGGTTTCGCTCTTGTTACTATAGGAATAAAAGTTTTTATAATCGAATTAACCGATTCTGCGTCATCAACTGGAGAAACTTAACCAACAATAAACAAGATTAATGCATATTCTCACGTGTACCACCAATGTCACTAAGCTGTCATTGACCTTGCCTTGGTCATAGAGCTACAACTATAATGAGGTAACCAGACTAGTCTGTTTACGACGCATGTCTTTAAGGTTCCGTACTAAAACAATTTACTATGTACGATGCATATACTTACGTTCAAAGCAATTCAAAATCTTCCGTTGCACGTGTAAACTCTACATCCGCCTTCGCTAAGTGAAACTTCTAGACTGTCACGTCGTAGGTACTTACCGAAATTTAAAAAAAAGTTTTAAGGCGACTTTTAATTTTTAATTAAATTTAAATACCGCAGTAATCGATGTACACATCGATCAATTACAGTAGGTATGATTTGTTCCTTATAAAATAAACCCCATAATTTTTAAGACCATTTTATATTCATATGAAATACACATAATTTCAAAATCAAACCATTTTTATTTCAATTGTGTTTTTGCTAGATATATAAAACATCATTAAATATAATTTTTTCTTTCATCTTATTTTGCCTTCCATTTTATTTGCAAATAAGGAAATATGTACGTACGTACGTACCTACTTATTACATTATTCTCCTCTTTCTTTTGGTAAACCGATGCATAACGAAACTATCTGCAGATTTATTAAATTACTTTTTTTTGGAACGTGGGGAACCCAAAAAACGTGAGCAATTTCATAACCTTGTTTTTCGTTTAACAACCACGCTAAGCTCAGGAAGTTGCAGGCGTAAGCTTGTTCTATAATAAATTTCTCCTTATCTACGATCATGTCTGGAAAGCATCGTAGGTAGCAGAACCAACACACGATGTAGGTAACAAAATGTCCCATCAAAATTTCATTAAACCTACAAAAAGATATACTGTCGCAGTAAAAACAGAAATATGCCGCTTAAATTGAAAGCTCATTAGCTGGTCACGGACAATAAAATTAGAGGCAGCTGATTTGAATAAACTTGTTCGAAACGCCTGTGTAATTTGTGTATATTTTGTATATGTGCGCACTTTTAAGACAACATTCTGTTGCTGTTTTTGGAACGAAGATCTTTATCGGTATGGATGAAAGCTAGGACATAAAATTTGTAAGATTTTTCGGTATTCCGTTAACAAATAGGTACTGACGGGGGCAGATATATATTGTATGCGAGAGTTAAATGGTTGTTTTAGGGTCCTGGGTGTAAATGATAAATATGTTATTTGTATTAGCAATGCCAACAGCTCACAGTGAATCCTAGTACCTCTACTACGAGGTATGAATATACTACTTAGCATTTAGCGTTTAGATAAAACCTACAACTTTTGCTGTGTCAAAGAAATCTATTAAAAAAGGAAATAAAAATCTTGTTTTAAAAACCATTAATAACCCTATCATGACTAAACATTTCTCATTCTCATCAATGAATGTTCACTAATAATTATGTCAAATACAAATAGTCTCCTCATTTCTAACAGCGTAATAAACTTATCCATTTACAATTTCAATTACATTCACCTTACGTTTATAGTAACCATAAACATTTCAATTCCAATCTTAAACAGATGAAATTATTCAATTCCACATCGAACATTATCAATAATGAATGACGAAGTGTTTGACCTAACCTCACACATTTCACCTCCTAACACATCGTACACGCTTTAATGATCGGAACTACTACAATGGAACAAGAAATAAGAAAAACGGGTCGAGTGCGAATAGGATTTGTGTAGTTGGATTCTTTACTGCTAATATGTTCATTGGGTAAATAGCCGCATAATGAGCCATTTGGTGTGAAGTGGTCGTCATTGTCCCTGGAAAATTATGCCAGGGGCATCAATAGTTCATTGCTGGATACAAAACAAGAAGGAACACACGGACTGTCTCTCAAGTCCCTACTTACTTACACTACTACATTTATTGTAACAAGCAAGCAGTTAATTCAAGCTAGAAAACTTCAAGAAAAAGAAAACAGAAACTTAAGAGTTCTATATACCTACCTATAAATGCTATCAAACTGAGTGAAACCTGTGAACTTACAATTGTAGTGATTAGCACTGCCATATCCTATACCTGTCGCATTTTGAGAGGCAGACCCGAGCAAAGCACTGGGACAAATTTGGTATACCTAGATTGTGACGATGACGATGATATTGTTTTGTCATAGTTACATTGCTTGTTACTAAACTAGGTTCTTACAACAGAACTTATGAGTATGGGGCTCTTGCCCTACAAGTCATAAAAGTTAAAACCGCCAATCGACACAACACCGAAACTGTACCTTTAGGTACTCCGCACGACAGTTCAACAAAATGTTTAACATACTGCATTTTCCGACCAAATAAATTAAGTAACAGCATATCTCCATTCTTTATAAATCTGTCTGCGATACAAAGCATGACAGGTGCAGACAGCAACAAACTCATAGCAAAAACGATTCGCGCCAGGCATTAGAGCCGGCACGAGCGAATATTCTCACGGCGCCGCGCCCGGAGGCACCGCGCGCTCACGACTCCGACAGATATAAAATTAATTTATCTATAACTATGCCAGCCATTAGTCTTTTGCAAACCGTTCAGAAATTTCCAAAGCTTATGTGGATCCTGGATCGAGTTTTGGACGAATGTTGTTAAAATCACGCCCAGATAGGTACTTTACCTAATTCAATACCCTATTTTTGGATCAAAATTTTTCGAATCTTAAAGTGAAAGATACTTAAAAGAACTATGTGCAATAAAAGCTTTAATATTGCTCAAAACCAAGCAAATACCTCTATACGTCACATCAATTTCTTTCATATTGGGCCATTTTATACTCGGCCTAGCACCTTCTCTTAGCAACCATTGTGCAGTGCTGCAAACATTAACAAGTAGGTACAACACAAACAATAATCTATATAATAAGAGCGTCGAAAAGTCGTGTCTACTTTTTTATGAAATTGACAAAACAAAATAAATATAGGGGTGTTAAGAAACAGTACTAGATGAATCTAAAATTTAAAAAAAATAATTAAAAAAAAGTTTGTTTGTCTGTTTGCGCGCGCTAATCTCCGGATCGGCTGAACGGATTTTTATGGGACCTTCACTGGAAGATAGCGGAGATCCCTGAGCAACACATAGGCTACTTTTTATCCCGTAATTCCGGTGGGATCAGGATTCACGCGGGAAAAACTCCTATGCGCGAAGTGGCGGGCTTAAATTTTTATGGGACTTTTATTGGGAGATGGAGGAGGTTCTGGAGCAACATATAGGCTACTTTTTGTTCCGGAGTTCCCGCGGGATCATGATTCGCCCGGGAATAACTCATATGCGCCAAGTCGCGGCCTTAGATTTTTATGAAACTTTCACTAAGAGATAGAAAAAGTTTTGGAGCAACATATAGGCTACTGTTTATCCCGGAATTCCCGTGGGATCAAGATTCACGCGCCTATACACCTCTGCGTGAAGGCGTGGGCTTAAACTTTTATGGGACTTTGACTGGGTGATAAAGGAGGTTCTGGAGCAATACATAGGCTACTTATTATCCCGAAATTCCAGCAGAATTAGGATTCACGTGGGAAAAACTCCTATGCGCGAAGCCAAGTCGTGGGCTTAGATTTTTATGAGACTTTCACTGGGAGATACCTAGAGGAAGATGTAAAGTAACATAAAGGCTACTTTTTATCCCGGAATTACCCGCGGGATCAGGATTCATGTGGGAAAAACTCCTATGCGCAAAGTAAGTAATGGGCTTAGATTTTTATGGGACTTTCACTGGGAGATAGAGAAAGTTCTGGAGTAACACATAGGCTACTTATTATCTCGGAATTCCAGCGGGATCAGGATTCACCCTGGAAAACTCCTTTATGAGAAGACTCGGGCTTAGATTTTTATGGGATTTTCACTGGGAGATACCTATAGGCATATATACATATATAAAAGTAGCCTATAGGTATGTAAAGTAACATACCTATAGGCTACTTTTTGTTCCTGACTTCTCGCGGGATTGAGACTTACGCGGGAAAAACTTTGTGACACACTGAGTTCCACGCGAGTGGAGCCGCGGGCACAGCTAGTAGTTCTATAAATGGATTAAGAAAGGACTCAGGAAATAACAATCCGCCTGCGATAAATTGCTAGCAAGTTTGACTGACAACTAAGAGAAGTTGTCTCTGCGGTCAAAGTCTCATAAGAGTTCAATTAAAATCAGGTGATCTGTTTTGATCACCTAACAATGCCGATCTAGGAATTGTAAACAACGACTACACTTTAAATACACTTTGATAGCTTTAAGACAATTTGCGCAATTGCACTGTGCAAAGTGCAAACGTCACGCCGCGTGCACAAAGACAAAGTCGCGCATGCTCCAATAGAGCGCGATAGGCAATTGCGTTTCGCGATTGACATGAGAAACAGAACAACGCTTAGATCTAAAAGCAGTTCGGTAGGTACCTAATAATCAATTATAGGTAAACCAACTTATCTCTGAAACGAAGAGAGACGCTGTCGGACGCATTGGACCAATCATCGAGAGGTAGAAACTGACAGATGAATGACTACAACATACTTATGAATGACTTTATAACATGGCGGCATTAGTTCCAATTTTTGCCATTTCAGAGATAAGTTGGGCGCACTATATAAGCTGACTAGGACTATAGAAAACCTGCATTGATGGCGCTAATGTTTCCTTTTTTATGGCAACAGCACAGGCAACAGTAACTATATACAGTAATGCTCATGTCAATATTGTTCGTTCGACAACTAAGTCGGAAATGTTATTTAAGGCAATAAAATATTATTTTAAAGGAACGTCGAACAAGTGAAGGACCATGAAGCCCTGTTAACAAAATAATGTGTATAATGTGTCGCGATGATAATGAAGATTATTTTGTTATAGTAGTACCTACCCAAAGAACGAGTCCCGGGTTTGATTCTCGGTCACCCATCTAACTATCAACCACACTCACTGTTACAAAATTTGAGCGATTCATCTCATCATTATCATCTCAACCCATCCTGGCCCATTATTGAGTACGGGTCTCTTCTTAGAATGATAAGGTTCAGGTCATAGTCAACCACCAGGCAGACTTACCTAAATACCTTTGAGTTTCGCTAACTTTCCGGCATCACTGGCATGTAGGTTTCTTTACGTTTCCTGTAACATTGTAGCGAGTTACATTTAAATGCTTAAAACGCTATCTATACTAAATGTATTTTAAATAAAGTTATACCGAATCGAATCAACCCCTTTAACCAGAATAAGTTATCACAGATAGCGCAGTGTGCTTCGTAACCATTCCTCGGTTTATTCGAGAGTCATTGCTCGGGTATCGAAACCGGAACCTCACAGTAAGTATTATGTACCTCGGTCGCTCTCGTGGCTTGCTGTAGTGACATGAACAATACAGTCGACTTAACGTGACATTGTGCATTTGCTTAATGAACCATTACTTAACTTATTTAAGCTGTAATCTGTGATATAAGCAACTTAGTGAGATTTTGCCAAGATTTTAATTAAGTCATTTTGAAGCTGTATATGCAGATTTAAGGTTTTAGGTACATATTATTTTTATTTTTGTTGAGTGTGTGTAAGCATTACTCATAACTTTATGATGTTAATTCGCAAAACCCAAACAAAGTTACTAAAGGATAAACGGTGTAATTTTTTTGTTTGTTTAATTCTGAACAAACGTTATAAACATTTGTATGTAAAGGACATTATTGTCTTTTGTAAATTTAGCTCGGAAGGTTTACGAAATTCCAGAAAGGTATTGAAGTAATTTCGATGAATAAGTTTTTTATACTGATGTCTTAATTATTATAAGCATAAAGGGCAGTCTCTATATTTCATACCTACCTATATACCTATTGTACATACATAATACACCTACACCTAGAAACATCTACTTACCTACCTAGAAGGTGAGTTATTATACTCGTAAGTTGTAACAAGTTATTTCAGCAGTATTGAACGCGAATAAAATTATTAATAGGCATATAGTTACCTATATAACAACAAGTTAGAAGTTAAAAACCAATAAACAATAACAATTAAATATGTACCTATTAAATATTGTTATAATTTTTTATAATCCATTCCCAGTCTACTGCCATTCAAATCTATAGCAAATAAACAAGGAAAGAAACACTCTTGACTTTTAAGTTGGTATTTTAGTATTTATTTGCTTACTGTCCACTTTTGTCTCAAAGCTGGTTACTCGTAAGTTGCAACTTTATGAGCACCGAACCCTCCACTGCCACTAATAATTTCAACCCAACCCGTCATTCAACTAAAGCAGTATCCCAAAAAGTAATCTCCATTTTAATTACAGGCTTAAATAAAACTGTCATAACAGACAAGTATGAACTTTAAATAGCTGCAATTAAAACTCGGTAAAATAACGGGGATAACCGACGCGATGAACTCCATTATTGTCTAGTACAAAGATAGGTAACTATCGAATCATAGGTTAGAAGATCACGCGAGACGTGACCCACTGACAAAACTAGCGGAGCGATGCTGCACATTGTTTTCCCATAGTCCGAACGATTCCATTCAGAATCTCATTACACTTGAAAGGGCCACAACAAAACTGGCGCAACGTTGTTCTCATGGACTGTCGTTAGGGCAGCGTGAGGTGACCATTACTGCGTACAAAGAGTTGCCTAAAATAGAGAGCTTTTGTGAGGCGGAAAGACAGGCGAGGATCGAGGTGGGGGCGGGGCGGTCGCGAGCTGCCCGCCGGCTCAGTCGCGCCGCGCTGCACAGTTGAATCGCACGCCGCACCGCAGTCCGTTGCTCGGGACACGAACACGCACGCGCAGGCCTTACCCTCCCCCACCGCGCCGCCCAACACGTGCACAGGGCAACCGTGGACGCGTCAACAACCCATGACAACTAAATAGCTCAACATGCAAGAGCAGAACACCTCGCGATCTAATAAGTCAACGTTGAATTCATTAGAAAGTGCAATTATCAAGCTCAAGAACAACCTTCAGATACAGGATACCAAGACGTCAACGGATATGAACGGGATGTTGAGCGTCGATCCGCCATCACCTCACGAAGACACGAAAACAAGTACAAGTAAGGAAGTTAGTTCATCTCAAGTTACAAACTTAAATTTGTCAATTGCATCTGCCGCTTTATTGCAAGAGAATATGTTGCAAAGATCATTGCAAGGCGTCGTTATATCGTTGCAAAATGCAATGATGAGCTCACTGCAACAAGCCGCGTTATTACCTTCAAATTCGGCAGCGGCTGCAGCTCTTAATTTGCAAGCATTGGAATCTTATTTGACGTTGCAACGTTTGACATCTGTTTCTACTGTAAACAATACAAATCAACCGAGCATTTCTGAAAGTACATCATCTACAAAGCAAGATATATTAAGGATAGCAACAGCCAGTGCAAAAATTAACGAGATAGATGTTTCTGAAGCTCCATCAAGAGTTATTTCACCGAAAACTCCTGAAGAGTATCCTTTATCGGATGCTATAGCGGCTGAAGACGTAGATTTATCAGAAGAAGTAGAAGAAGACTTAGCTTTACTAGATAATGAAGATGAATTCACATTAGAACAACATTTAGAATCTACATCTAAGAGCTATGGTTACAGTTCCTCGCAGAGTTTAGATAACGGATACCCGAGCCTTCTCATGAACGCAATGTATCAGCAACAAATGAACGGAAGTCCCTCGCAACCACCTCTCTCACCGCAAGCATCAAATTCCTCGAGTTCTAAGTCTACAAACAGTTCCACGTCGTCAACGAGTAGCATATCAAATAAACAGAAAACCACTAGCAGCGGTGCGAGAACGAAAAAGCAGTTCATTTGTAAATTCTGTAATCGACAATTTACAAAATCCTACAACTTACTCATTCATGAAAGAACGCACACAGATGAAAGGCCTTATTCCTGTGACATATGTGGAAAGGCTTTCCGACGGCAAGATCATCTCAGAGATCACAGGTATTATTTCCTATATTTGTATTTTCAGCTTGCAAGCTCTAATTATTATAAAAAACATTTTAAATTTTCTTATGTTTACAAGTTCGATTTCTATAACACTTGAATATAACATGCATTATTTATTCATAAACGGATCGTACTGTATAGGAAATGCATTATGCATCTATAATTTGATATTTATGATTCAATTAACTACAAATAAGTTGATTACATTCGCATATTTTCTGTTTAAACCTAAGGTCGAATGGTTGAGAATGTTTACTTAGTTTTAAGATCAGTTATATTAAAGCGTAAATAAATTATTTTGTTGTTTATACAAATACATACATACCCATTAGTATGTATAAAGTTTACATATGTATTGTATAAAGGTAATTTATGTACGTTTTAGTGAACAATTCGTTTAAATTCAGGATTTTACTATGTGTGTAAACTTTGATAAAAATAATGTCTGAACCTCTACCTATTAGAGCAAATGCTGTGTCCTATTTGGGAATAGGTAAATCAATAGCACCTTTCAATTTTATTCTCCTATCTTAAAATTCCGTATCGGATGGCTCGGTTTTTATTTATAAGATAAAACAACGTTATGGCCGTGTCGGAGAACATTTTAGAGGATCACGATTCTCATTTCTCGATATCAATAAAAGATTTTGGTCGTCGGGTTTCAACGCAAAACGTTATGAACTTTTGAATAATGGCGGTGAAGGAAAATATTTAAAAACAAAAAGGGTTAAGTACGGACCGGGCAGATGGTATCGACCAGCCGTTCGTCACGCTCGTAAATTATTTCACAAAACCACCGCTAATCTGAGAAGAGTCGATGTTTTAATTTTGGTCTTTCATTTTATTATCCTCGACGCTGAATTCCATATAAATCCTTGCGCATATCTTTGTAATCTCGAAGTATAATCTTAAAACAGTTTGGTCTTAATCCAACTAAAACAATCGAATCACATCTCAATAAATAATGCCGTTACGCTCATACTATTAATAATTGTACAAGTTTTAACGTCTCTTTATCTACTTTAACACTTATCTTTTCGAATTCCCCACCCAAAAGAATTAAAGGTGTTGAATTCTTAACACCTGTCTCGGCAATTTCCACCCAAATCACCGTATCTCTGTAGCAATAAAATAAATTTCGTGTAGACGCCGGAGGGTTAACTCGGGCCGGTCCGACCCTGCCTGTCGATGTTCAATCGATGTCCGTTGACACGATACATTATAATGGACCGGAGCGGGCCTTCAACGGGTTTTAACAAAGCACGTGGTGATCCTGCCGTGAGGATTAATATGGATGACAAAAAAAACATTGGTAAATATCCTTCGCATACAAAATTAAGTTTTGGTATTAGAGCTGTTGTGGGTTGTGGCGTGATCTCGGTTTTTTGTAGATTCAGATTTAATAATTACTTGTTCAAAAATTTCATCTCTTTATTTTTCACACATTCCGTTTAAGCATGACGTAAGTTTGTTCAATTAAAAATTGAATTCACCGTGAACTGAAAAGCAAACAAATAACATCACAGATTTAACAATACCATTGTGTGAATTATTTACATACTTAAACAAAATAAATATTTAACACGTCGAAACCTGCTGCGCCCTTAGCCATGAAAAGGTTTTTTCTAACGCGACCTGTTTGTCAACTTGTCACTTCAAACGATCTGCATCCGATGTGTTCTTGTTAGCGCTACACGCCTCGTTCATTTAACGTGGTCGGTGTACACGAAAGTTAATATTAAAACTAGAATTTCACAGTTCATCAAGATCAATTGCGCGGCTAATTAATCAACCGTGTTGTCGCGTTGGTTCGAGTTAGGCCTAACGCGCCGCGCATCGTACGCTCGGATACGCACGCCCTAATCACTATCATCATCTTCTTTTAATTTAATACCCAAATCATTTTTTCATTTATCATCGTGTACCTCTTTATCTTCAACGTTCTAATCCGACGATTATTACACGTATTACGTTACTTCGTACACGTCGTATATTTTTCTTTTTGAATCTATTTGTTTAACTGATCGAAGTTAATTTATCGAATTCGATTCTCGATTGCTTAGGCGCTGTCCGTTATTATTGATTACACACGTTCTTCGGTGTGTTAATTATAGTATGTGTGTTTTTGATTAACTCTAAATCGGTTATTAATGCTAGTAAAACGATAAATGTAATCACCGTTGCGCTATGTTCTTAAATTAAAAATGTGTAATTAGGTAAACGAATTATATTTCATTTGGTTTTGAAATTTTGTTGCCAACTATGAATTAAAAATACGAAACACTATAAGTGTTCCCTATTTAGAAAGCAATTTCAACAAATAACTACATTTATATCATAGCATGACTTAGACCAAAGCATTAAGAGGTAGGTATAAAGTTTTATGCCTACTTGATACCTTTTATCGAACCATCAAAAGCCAGTACCTTCATCAGAAAATTCAATAAAGGTGAAATCTTGTGTCTAAAACTTTATGCGTAGGTACCTACTTATTATAACATTTCTGGAACTTAACACGAACCCTCTCCAATAAAATACCTATGACGTAGGTATTCAAAAGCTTCTTAAAATCATCATTAATAAAGTTCTTCAAATCGGATAAACGGGTTTTTCCCGTTGGCTCCCATTCCCGTTCTCACCCGTCCCACTAGACCCCGAATTCCGATTTGACAGATAACGTCAAATAAAAGTAAACATTGCTTAAAAGTACAGTTATCAGAAAAAGTCTTAAAGTAAAAATTGAAACACGCCGGACGGATATCTTGAATTGCTGTTCTAAGTATCCTGGGTTTGGCCTGGTTCTTGGTTTGGGTGTTATAATGCCCATGGAACCTACGAGACTAGAGAATGAGGCTACTTTTGCTTCGTTATTTACCAAAGGATCGGGAGTAAAATATAAGTAGTTCACAACAATATAGGTAATTTACTTCAATAAACAAATAAGTAGTATAAACATGTCATTACTCGCAAATGTAACTATTTGTATATTTTTAGAACCATACTAATTTTAATATGCCTAAAATACCTTAGATACACAGATTACAAAGAGAATTTCTATTAATTACGATCATAGTACAAAATGTAAACGATATTTTTGTATTTCCAACACCTGTGCTTCAAAATAAGACATGAAAATAAATATATAAAACTATCAGCTGTTAGTTATATGTATAGCTATGTACTATAGTACATGAATACCTTTCCTTTAAATCATTAATATGTTCATATAATAAATAATCTTACGTTAGGCTGTGCTTGTGACAGGAAAAGATAAATAACTCTAACGAGATAAAGCTTCACTGTCACTGATATTTTTATCAAAACTAGTTAAAGATAACTTCAAAGAGCCTTAATACAAGTACCTAAATCTGATAAGTTGAATTAGGTTTGATTGTTATAATGTGTTGATTTCACGTTTAACACATATCAAAACTGTAATTGATCTATGGATTCCATAACGAGTATTTGTGTCGACAAATACTCGTAGACAACAGACAAAAAGTCGTTTTTGTCTATTTGTTTGTGGATACAATTTCCTCATATCCTCTATTTCCTCCATCTTTCAAATTCAGATCATAACATTTTGTCGAAATTCATATACCCAGTAAAATTTATACTTTTATGTTGTTGTTGTCGTTGTTGTTTATACGTTACTAATATGTTGTATTCGGCGACTATTATTATTACTATTTATGTATTATCGATCCGTGAAAATTTTCGTTGCGATAGGCCTAAATATTTCGAACGAGTTTTCCAAATTGAAGTAAGGCGAAATCAGAGTGTAGCAAAATTACTTCTATATTAGCTTTAAAGATATATTTTAAATATTTGTATAAATCCTCTAATTATTTATTTATATCTACTAAGCTCGAAAATCTCTCTCTTCAACATTATTTTAATAAAACGGATTTGCAATTTATCAAAAGGTGTTTATTTTAATTATCTTAATATTTTTAAGGTACTGTACCTTACCGGTACCTGTACCGATTAGATTTGAGACGAATTCGTTTTTAGGGTACCATAGCACATAGCAAGAATCAGAACCCTTATAGATTCTTGATGTCGGTCTATCCGTCCGTAATTCACAGTCATTAGTTTATTTAGAGACTATTATGACAACACGGTTAAAACTTAGTCAGTAGCTGTATTTCACGAACCACTAATTAATTTATACAAAAATATAAAATAAATAATTTATTAGAGAGATGCTCTGCAAACATTAAAATTTTGCTTCTCTTGCTGACTGCAGTATGTCAATAGGTAGGTCTTAAAAATTACTTTGAGGTTCTTGAAACATTTTTCGTTTCATTTGAAATATATATAGGATAGTGGTAAATATTGCCTCCCCCCCTCTAACTTTTTAAGTTAAAAGGATTGTGATAGACATATTCGAAAAAAATATATATAATTATACTGTAGATATTAATGAACAGGTTTAACGAAAGGTGGCTGAAATAGATATTCGTTTTTATGACATGACACATTTTCAAAATCCAAAACTATAATTTTGTCCTAGGGTTGCCAATCAAAGTAATAATCTTCTATACTTGCTACTACGGAACTCTTCATAACAACCTAAGGTATTTTGAATACGTGACCTAAGTTAGTAATTTAAATAGTTACTAATAAGATTCATCATCGCTACCCATTACTGCCCCACATAGCATCTGGTACCTACATACCATTTCTTTTAAAATATGTATCTACTAGTAAATCCGCCCTCGCTTCGCTTCGGGAAACCAGTCCATTCAAAAATCTCTATAAATTTTAACAAAAATTATGTTATTCCGATGTCTAAGCTATATTACTGCAAAGTTTCATGAAAATCCGTTCAGTAGTTTTTGCGTGAAAGAGCAACAAACACACACACACGCACACACTCACTCACTCACTCACTCACTCACATACATCCTTACAAACTTTCGCATTTATAATATTAGTAGGATAATATGTATCAGTCTGATAATGAATGGTCATCGCCATCTTAATGTTTAATAAATATAATACTGTATTATATCATTACATGGAGATATTTGACAAAATATAGGAAAAAAGAAGACACTTTCTTAAACACACTTTTTTCTTTCTTTATACCCATAAACGTATTATTTTTCTGTCTGTTTATTTGTCCGGGCATCACACAAAAAATGGCACATGTTTCATATTAATACGGCGCTTAGAACCTGAGATATAAATATTATGTGTTGCATGACAGCGTCTGCCGGGTCAGCTGGTTGCATATATAAATTCTTACTTGTACATTCATGTCCCCGTATTTGAATTCCCTGTGTCGAGAGTAGCATCATAGTAAAATTATTCTATAGTAGCATGGACAACTCAAATGTGCATTGCTCAAACATTATTAGGTATGAACTTCTTGGGCCCATAGGTACTTACCGAATGATGTACCTACCTACCTAATTATAGGTTGTATAATTTAAGTGTTATATTGGTTAAAATACTTTAAAATATCAATTAATTGGTCCATCCATTACTTAATTTAGAGCAAGTTAGTATGTTTATAAGCACTAAGTATTATTTGAAATTTAAAAAACATTGATTCCTTTTTTAATTTAAAATTAAATATCGAAATCCCAGACTGAAAATTATAATTTAATTAAATGATAGTTTAAAGATTTTAGGGTCGATAATAACGTATTAAATGAAAGAATTCGTAATCAATATTTTAACCGTAACATTTTTTAAATTTCATAACGATATTGCTACTCAATAACACAATATTAAAAATATAATTATTTATTCATGGTTAGGTGCAGCCAAAAAAGCGGTGGCGAGATCTTGACAGTTGACATTATGACAGACAGTAATGACTACTTGTTATTCATAATTTATGTACCTATGTTCTTCGGTAATACCTATCAGGACACGGCGCGGCGTTAGGTTGGCTTTCGAAAAGTGTTTGTAACAACGAACTTCAATTAAAATAATTTTAATTTCATTTCAGTTAACGACCACATCAAGTAGTACTGCGTTTTAGACCGTTTTTAACCGACTTCAAAAAAAGAAGATTTTAAATTCGGCTGTATTTTTTTGTACTGTACTGGGTGAACCGATGTTGATACTTCCTTAGTTTTTATTCAAACGACAGTGCTGTTTGGTCCCATATAATTTTGAGCGATATCTGACGGGTAGTTTTTGAGTTATTATGATTGATGCGTATTACTTTTATAATAATTACCTCATTATTTTTAAGGGTGTTCTCATTTTTAGGGTTCCGTACCCAAAGGGTAAAACGGGACCCTATTGCTGAGACTTCGCTGTCCGTCCGTCCGTCCGTCCGTCCGTCCGTCCGTCCGTCCGTCCGTCCGTCCGTCTGTCACCAGGCTGTATCTCATGAACCGTAATAGTTACACAGTTGAAAGGAGATGTTTCAAATCCGGCCCACAATATGTACAGTACCTCGAAAAATCGAGAAAAATCCATGGAATTCGAGAAAAATAAAGATAAACTGCCTAAATGCATACTTTTCTGGTACAAAAATTGTACTTATCATTCACTTTTATCACGTTTCAACATGGCGTCTTGCCAATTTGTCATTGATCATAGATCACGAACTGTCTACTGTCACCTCAACATGACAGAAATGTAGGTACATATGTCAAACTTCAATCAAATCAACCAACGTGACATGTGATGACAGCTTATCGCCATGACGGATTTTAGTTTTTGTGTTGCAATTTTACGTGTACATTTTTGTGTTGTACCACCAAACTAAAGCAATTTAAAGGAATTGGATGATTGAAAACTGTTTTAATTGTGTTTCTCCATTTTTGAGTATAGTGTACAAAGTCGTGGCCGGGGCTCCATATATTTTGAAACATCTCCTTTTCACAGATGATGTATTTCTGTTGCCGCTACAACAACAAATACTAAAACACTGAATAAAATAAATATTTAAGTCGAAATATGGCTTCGACGCTTTAGCGATAAATTAGTTACCTTTCGCTCCAAGAGATGGCGTTGCTTGTGGCTAATATGTAGTCCGATGCTTTTAGTTACCTGTCGGTCCAAGAGATGGCGTTGCTTGTGGCTAATATGTGGCTACAAAAAACTGAAGTAAATATTTAAGTGAGGCTTTCATACAAAAGGCCAGTTTTTTGGCGTTTTATACATAATGGTACGGAACCCTTCGTGGGCGAGTCCAACTCGCACTTGGCCGGTTTTATATTTTTTTCTTATTCAAAAACTGGTACTATAGGTTTTGAGTTATCACTACGAGCGAATAAAAATTGGCGACTCACTATAATAATTTGAAAAAAAAAACTAAGTAGGTATCTAGGTATTGCAAAAAAAACTTTCTACATGACGTCATTCTTATGATTTCTTATGCCACTGTCACAATGCATTATTGATGTATATTATCTTACACTTCTCACCTGACAGCTGACATAGGTATGTAACGTGACAGGTGGCACAAATGCGCATGAGTCTGGTGGAAAAACCTTACACAATTTTCCTTCTAGCATTCATCTGTACAGTGCGATACGGAATTTCGTTTCGCTAAAAACTTATAAATAACTCAAACAAAAATAACTTCTATAAATAGTATTTGTACTAACTCCATAATACCTCCTTAAATGTCTCAATTTTTCACTTTCTTATATCCTGTCTCTTTTCCAGATACATTCACTCCAAGGAAAAGCCGTTTAAGTGCCTCGAATGCGGGAAAGGTTTCTGTCAGTCGCGAACACTGGCCGTCCACAAAATACTCCACATGGAAGAGTCACCCCACAAGTGTCCAGTCTGCAACCGAAGTTTCAACCAAAGGTCGAATCTCAAAACGCACTTATTAACCCACACAGATATAAAACCCTACAACTGTTCGTCTTGTGGCAAAGTTTTTAGGAGAAATTGTGACTTGAGACGTCATAGCTTAACGCATAATCTTGTTGGAATTTCATCGGTAAACACCTCTCCCAGTGGGGCTGGTGGTAAAAGTCCCCTTCTGAACCCAAACTATCCAATTGATAGCCTAGATACCGAGGAAGAGAATTAGTGATGTGAACGAATGAGCGATACACAAAGACTGATTTGACTTTCATGTGCCTTTTAGTTGTAACAGAGCTAATTCTTAAGAATTGCAAGTTATGAGTTTCAAAATTTTAGCTAAAAAATATCTTGTAGATTTTCAATATTCTTGTTTGTTTCAAGTGATTTTTCAAATTTATACTTAGTTTATGATGAATTTTAATTAAACCATAATAAGAAATCCTAGAAGAATTAGTTCTATAACTTAGTACATAATTGCAATAATATTCGAGATCTTTATGTAAGTATTATTATGTGACGTTAAGTGTCTCAATCAGTGTAAATTTTATGATCTCATTTTTCTGTAAATATAAATTATAAAATTACCTGCCTAAGTCATCATAAGCATCCCCATCCGTCCTATTTTAAATGTAAAAATAAGACTTTACAAAGTGACCCAGTCTTATTAAATCTACAAAGTCTTATTAAAATTTAAGTATTGTTAAAAGAGATGTAAGAAGACCTTGCTTTGTGTTTTATTAAATGTATAGTAAGATTATAAGACTATAAGAGTTTAATAAAGTGGATGAAATTTGAGTTTTTTTGTATTATTTTGTAACCGAGAAAAAATATTGGTCGCAACTAAATAGGTGCAGAGTTTTTGAAATTACCTTATCTAATAGGTAAAGAGGTAATGAGGCGTTTTTTTAAACCAGTAACAGAGCCATAGATATGTCTAAAATTGGTCATACAACAGACTACAAGGTCAAAAGTAAGCAAAATATAGATGGTTATATAATATCAGTAACTGTTAACGCTGCTCTGAACAATGCTCTGTTCGCGATCGATGTGGAATTCATTCTAATGGCAATCCACGCAAATGCCAGCTTACCGTCCTTGTTTTGAGTTTCATTGTAGATTGAGGGTAAGAGTACAAAATGTCTTTAATAAATTTTGCTTTCAAGCTAAATTGAACTGTGAGCACACTGTCTTAGTGGGGAGTAGGAATTCCACATTAAATTTACTGCGACTTAAATATAGAGTAGATATGGTTAAGTACATAATAATATACGGACGAGCTGTCCAGGGTTCTAATAATTGTAAATGCTTCAATTCAATAGTGTCAGAATAGCTTGACACATTTAGCACACCAAATTATCAAGCATTTATAAATTAGTTGACTTGGACCAGAGCAACAATGTGATTGTTTCAGAGAGCTACGCAACGGGCTGCCACATCGAATTAAACAACATCAAAGCGCATGACATCGAACACAATTAATTGATTCTCATATTAATCTAGTCTATTTCTAAAGCTGTTAATCGTCCAGATTTGTCCGGTGTTTTGGCCGAAATAGCTTAATATATTTGGTACACAAAATTATAAAGCATTTATAAATGACTTGACTTGGGCCCGAGTAACAAAGTGATTGTTTGAGAGGGCTACGCTACGGATCGCCACATTGAATTACATAACATCGAAGCGCATGACATCGAACACGTTACATCGGTTCCTATTTTAATCTGTTCCTATTCCTAGGGCTGCCATCCGCCGGATTTGTATGGATATTTTTTTGGTTATTTGGTTCAGTTAGAAATGTAACGAAGCAAAAGATAACTTTCAAATTATTTTTAATTAAGTATAAAAATATAAGTAATCAGTGTCATCGCAATAATTAATGTAATTAATTTTTAACTTCTAATTGAAACAAATGCACAAAATGTTAAAAATTATCCATTTTTCTAAATTACCGTAAGACTACGATACCACCCGATGTAGAAATGATCAAAGTAGCAAAGTAAACCTTAGACAATGCAGTGCATTAACTCAGAAATAGCCTGTTCCGCCACAACTTAAAGATAGGTACCCATAATGCTGCATTCATATCTACAGACATCGTGCGTGGCAGATACGTGACGTGGCAGACAAAATAAGATTCTTTCTTACACTCTATATAGATGTATTCACATCTTGCGCACAGAAACATGCCGGCGCCGGCCAGCATTTTTAACGAGAATGTTTTGTCTGCCACGCGACGTATCAGCGCGTGTCTGTAGATATGAATGAAGCATAATGCAGTCGAATTTTGTAGTAGTCATTGGTCAAAAATGATTCAACCATCACCAAGAGGTTTCGGTGATTCAAGTCTCCAGGCAACCACAATAGTAACTGTAGAGGAAACTTCTACATTGTTGGGATTTCGGTAAAGTCGTTAGTTGCATTGTTCAAAAATAACTTTATTTTCGATTTTACATGCATCGATTATAATGTAGATGGGATTCTACTAATAGGTAAGTAGGAATAAACCCCTCCGTATACTTACCTAGTGGGTATACCGTGTATTCTGTTAACCACACAAATTCCAGCTTCTATGATTACGGTAGGTACCTACCTACCTACATTGAAGATTTACCGAATTAAAAATGTAAATGCTGTAATGAATTTTGCTTACAAGCTAAATTAAACAGTGGGCAAAGATAATAAATTTGTATTTAGCAAGGAGTGGCAATTCCATATTCTCGGGCAAATTAATATGTGCTTTTGTGATTAAACTACATAGTAAAAAGAACAGGGACCCCTGAAATATGAACAAGACTCTGCAGCCTCCTTCGTCGTTCAGCAGGTGAACTTTGAGCAGGGGAGTTCGGCTTGGGCACCCAATTAATCATTTGGCATTTATAATGACACACATCCTACAGGAATATTGGAAAATATAATAATAAAAAAATGCTTGGGTGTCGTAGAATCGTAGAACACGGTTGAAACGAAGTTATAATGTTACGAGTACATCTGATATACCTACAACCTTACAGCTGGCTCACCTGACCTCACAGGTAGCACCTTATTGGCTGTAGATGAAACTGATTGATCAATAAGCACGCATCTATGACTGGGCTCCAATAGCATAGGTACATTCCCAATTCCGTCACGCAAAAATCTTACTCTTTTCATTTTCTAGCTTCCATTCATACCCTAACTACCGATAAGGACTTAAGTTCACAGGAAGAACACATACCGAGACCGAGTAGAAACATTATGGGCAAAGTACTTAATCATTCAAATTTCTGCATCGCTGGGAATCGAACCTAGGACTCTTCAATCGGCGCGGCGTGCCGGCGTGGTGGCCATTGCGCCATAAGCGTCGACAGTGCCTGACATCTTGATGCACATTAAAATAACAGGCAGCCAAAACACATGAATAGAATAATATCCACCAAGTCTGCAGAGGAGACAATATTCCAAAAGAACATGTTTGACAGAGTTCTCAAAAAAGATAACAGATGTCGCTATAAGTTACTACATCCAACAAATTATGTGCATGATTATACCTACGTCTTCATCATCGCGACACTTATGATTTGTGAGGTGTCTGTAAATTAATTCAGTTTGATTCATTAAGTGTTATTGCAGTGTTATACGAGGGCGGTCCGATAAGTAGTTAGCCTACAAAAGAAAAAGGACTTTTTTTTTAAAATGGCGATTTATTTTTCAACATAATCTCCTTTTAATTCGATACACTTGACCCAGCGATATTCCAACTTCTTTAACCCGTCTGAAAAATACGTTTTCTGAAGACCAGACTCAAATTTCTGCCCGGCGAGTGATTTTTTTTCAAATTTGGAAACAAAAGAAGTCGCACGGGGCCAAATCTGGAGAACACGGGGGATGGGGCAGCAATTCGTAGCCTAATTCGACCAATTTCGCCATGGCAACGGCGGAGGTGTGTGCCGGTGCGTTGTCGTGGTGGAAGAGCACTTTTTTCATTGCCAAATGAGGCCGTTTTGTCTTCAATTCGACGTCAAATTGGCTCAATAATTTGGCATAGTAGAGCCCTGTGACCGTTTTACCCTTCTCCAGGTAGTCAATATGGATCACACCTTGTGAATCCCAGAAAACGGTAGCCATCACCTTTCCGGCCGATAGGACAGTCTTTGCCTTCTTTGGAGCACGTTCGCCGGGTGAAGTCCACTGTTTCGACTGTTCCTTGGTCTCTGGTGTGTACCAGTGGATCCATGTTTCGTCGACGGTCACGAAACGACGCAGAAACTCCTTCGGATTACGCTTAAACGGCGCCAAACACTGCTCTGAAGTGGTCTCACGGTTGAGTTTGTTATCCGGAGTGAGCAAACGCGGCACCCATCGCGCCGACAGCTTTCTCATGCCCAAAATTTCATGTAGGATATGACCCACGCGGTCTTTTGAGATCCCTACTGTCTCAGCTATCTCGCGCACCTTCAATCGGCGGTCTGCCAATACGAGATCATGAACTTTTGTCACGTTTTCTTCCGTGGTAGCCGTTTTTGGGGCACCTGGGCGTGGCTCGTCAAAAACCGATGTGCGACCACGTTGGAACTCGTTAAACCAATTTTTGACAGTCGCCATCGAAGGAGAAGAGTCACCGTACACAGCATCCAAGCGCTCTTTGATTTCGCGACGCGATTTCCCTTCCAAAAAGAAGAATCGAATCACTGACCGATATTGCTCTTTTTCCATTTTGCAAAAATTCACCAACACGCCACCTTTAACACGCGGTCAAAACAAAACTTTAAGTCCGATTCACTTAAAATTTTACCAGTAACCGCCTAGAAGAATGTAATTGACGTTTATATTTTTTTTTTGTTTTAATGACGCGATCAGGCGGTAAGGCTAAGTACTTATCGGACTGCCCAGGTATTATTAGTAGTACTTCAAACTAATAATTAATTGATTTTTAATGTTTAATTGTTGCTAGTTTACAGTATATTTCAGTTTGTAGACCAGTTTTACCTGTATAAGTGTAAGTAGCTAATTGTTGCTATAATGCAACTACCATATTTTATAGATAAATATGTATTATGTTTAAAAATATTACCATATTACTTAGTACGTGTTATTAGTTATATTGGCACCGTTTTTGGTATCTAGAGCCTTATTTACAAATGTAATTAAAAATTTGATTATTTTGATAGGGAGTGAAAACAATATTCTCCTAATGTTACTATGATTGACATAAAAGTATCAAACAAAAATATATTCGCATGTTTCTACATAAAACACATTATCATTGTTTATGGAACAAAACATTACAATAAACTCTAAAAACTCTAACTCTAAAAAATCTTCATATTATATGTGCCGAACAGATGGTGCTATGAGACCAAGGATTAATAAAAGTAAACGTTGTAATGTTGTAATTATAAAGATCATAGTAAAAGGCAAGACGAAACGCGGCTATTAGCAACAAAGGACGACTACCGAGCTTGAAAAATCGATTCAATTCAACAGTGAATCGACCCAAGAGAGCATCAAAGTATTCTCATGAATAAAAAGCCCTTTTGTCGATTCAGCCCCACACAAAGACTCTTAGAGTGTATCAAAATGACATAAAGCTCGAACCTTTCACACAAAACACCCTTATAATGGCCCACATGTCTCTAGTTTTTTTCAGATTTTGGAAATTAATGATGTGTTAAAAAGGTAACAAATTGAGTATGCCTCTCGACGGTGTCTTGTTTCCGAACGAGCACCGTCATATTTCAAGATTCGCATTCTAAATTCAAATTTAACCGCGTGATTCGTTACGGATTTCGCGCGTTTAGTTGTTGTTGATTGCGTTCGTTTTTTTACAACCTACGTATAAACTGTATTATTGACGCCTTTAACTTTAACAATATGTAGGTAAATTGGTAGTATTATTGTTTGTACAGCAATCAACTAAGTACATATAGGTATTAATTGATTATAGTTTGGAGGGTACTCAAGTGTCTATTTCGTGTCTACCATCCTAGTTTATGATTATTTTATAACCAATGTGAAATGAAATGGACCAATTAGAGCACCTTTGTGGAAAGTTTATACAGCTCTACAATCCAGTTTATCTCGACATAATCTCAATAAAAATGTTGAAAAAAAGTCAATTATAAAACTAATGTATTGCATATATTTTATTTTTTGCTTATATTATGCCCTATACATTTGTTGCAGAAAAGTACATAGACAAGGCACTCTTAACGGTGTACTTCCAGGCGTTCTTGACATTTTCGCATGTTTACTTTGCAGTACCTACTATAGGTACCATTGGATCATAGTTATTTTTCATTAAAAAGTTTTGTCTGGCAGTAACGCTTCTGCTACTTATATAAATTCAAAAATATGAAAAATCTGACTAATAGGCAGTCCACCTATCTACATTACCTATATAAAATTTAAACATTATCACCGGATATACAAATAATATCTATCGAAGAATTAAATGTATCTCGAGAACAAAGGTCGCATTGTAAGAAAATAAAACGCGATGTGACTGTACCTTTCTGCTACGACAACATAATAATGGGACCATACCGTCTTAGAGCGGCTTTATAGCTGTGAATTATTCACAAATTACACAGCAATCACCCCAATCGGAAATCCCGCTGTTAAACAAAGCGAGCCCTGCCTTTCTTTATTTTTTTCGCAAACACATTGTCATCGACACCGAAATTACTGTGGATTGTCATTGTCACAAAGGCTTACGTTTTTATGTTTGCTATAACCTGTGTTTGAAAAATATTTGCTTTTGGGTTTTGAGTGCGATATTGGGGTTTAGTGGCGCAGTTTATTCGCAACGACCACACACGGGTTGAGTTTTTTGCGCACCGAGAGCTCGGTGTTAAGAAGAGAGGAATTAAGGTAAGGAAGAAAATTTCAATGAAAATAAGAGGAGTGAATTCGTTTGGAAAAGATGGCTGGGAAGTCTCTACTTTACTTCTCTGAGTAGGAAAGGTAAGAGGCAAGTTAATGTAAGGTTAGTTGTTTATAGATTGTGTCAATTAAGACTAAATTGATATTTTTTCTGCTTATAACTACCAGACACATAATTAGTAAATAGGTATCGAATATCCTATTAGGGTGCATGTTTACTTTAAAATTTTGTATAACGAACTTCTTAACTTCACTCTTTATATATAGTTATTCTTGTCGTAGTGGTACCTACATAATACAGATATCTTTTGATATAAATTTTACAGACACTCATCTCTTACTCTACAGTAATATTAAAATTCAATAACACCATCATGATTGATGTTACAATAAATTGTACGTTACGAGTAGATATGTATGTTACGCACCTAACAAAAGTTTCCACTCCACTCTCAAACCATTATGTTCGTGCATGGTTGTGAAATTGTATAAGGTGTTTTGACAATGCCTTCGGACGTGAGTTCGCGCTGTTTCGAATGTTAACCACGGTTCCACGCGACTTGTTTGTCTTCGTGACGGCTAACGAAAAAATAACGCTTCGTTTTTTACTCCCCGATATTTTTGTGGCCCTGGTATCTTTACTATACTTAGTTTAATTATTTTTGTTGATTTGATTGTTTTGCATAAATGGATCAGGGTTTGAGAGTGACACTTTTTGTGGCACTTATATTTTTGACCATAATATAAATATTATCCTTATCGTATTGTATAGGTACCTACATGAATTTGTGTGTGACTACAAAGTAATATTATATACCTAACATTGTGATATATAAATAAATGGATATTTAATTAATTAATGTACTTTTAGAATAAAAAAAAATAAGCAATTTGTAAAATAAATTTATTCACTACTTATAATGAAGTAATCACCTTTTATATTTTTGTAAAATCTTATCGCGTACAGAATAACAGACAAAAAAGTACATTTTTTTAATTAATATTTGGTTATACGGTTTATAACTACAGCTTTTTAAAATGCTCATATTTATTACCCAACATTTTCATTCCATAAAATAACTTAACACTGACTTTTAAAAACTGGCTAATACATAAAAGTTTATCTGAATATTTTTTAGAAAAGAGTATAAATACTTACACTTATAAAACGTCTATAAGTAAAACTATAAGTAAAGCTATAAGTAACGTATTTCCTGTAATCATGGAGGCGCGAGTCCGTAGCGTTATCAGTGCGCGAGGCGCGTCGTGTGCGGCCGGTATCTGTCGGACAGACCGCGACGCAGTTACTGTCCGGGTCGCGATAGCCAGCGTGGGCACACCGGCATAGATTACTTATCATGATCAGAAATTAAACTCAAAATATGATTTGAAATTTTAAGTGAAACGATATTGAGCTATGGCCACGATCCATCCAAGAATTGTGTGACCCATGTGACTGTTGGAAAGGTTGTAGCGTGTAGCTGTGAAAATATAATTAAGCATGTATCTACCTATGTTGTATATTTTATAAGGTTAGCAAACTATATTTATTAGAATTGAAATATAAATTTAAATTTGCCTATGATTTTCAAAAATATAATTACAACTTTTTTACACACTATCCTTTTATCGTTTGGAACTAAGCTCCTTTTTTAATTTTTAGTTTGGTTTAATAAGTTTTTACATTGACATTAAAAGTACAGAAATGGATAAAAATACAACAGTACACTACATTAGTATTTGCACAAGATTCATTAAAAATATCTTTTAATAAATCAACAACGACACGGAAAAGTTTTACTGTACATAAAAAAATTACTGTGCCCTCACTGAGGCTACACCTCAGTAGCTACAAATTACATCCAAGCAACAGTTTTCAGTCTACAACTTATTCTTTGTCCCGCGGACACTTAGCATATGCAAACTGCGTGTGCAATCACAATTGTCACCGTTAATTCGCGTACTTCTGATATGATAATACTCGAAGGTTGTAGTTTTCAGATAGAGGTGAATAAAATTAATATTTAAACTCTTACTACCTCTTTATATTACGATTGGATAAATGATTTTGATAACAGATTCTTGTTCTATAGATTGTAGTAAGTAAACTAAGAGTTAGGTAGGTTTACTATTTTAACTACGGCGATTTTTTAATTAGTCATAAGGTTTGATATTCAAGTCACAGTCTTAGCACTCGTGCATACCTAGGTACTTACCTGCCGTTTCTTTCCAATTTTTCTTTTCCGTTTCTTTTTTTCTTTCGCCCTGCTAATCCTCTACTCTAATTCTTACTCATTTATCTGTAACTCTACCCATTTCTGCCATTTTCTCTCATTGTTACTTACTCTTTGCATTTCTCTCCTATCTCTGTTATAGGTAGGTACATTTTCTCCTCATTACTGAGAGGCATGACGTTAGGTACCCTTTACAACTTTAAGAAGGTTACGTGATTGTGACAGCTGTTTTAAGGTCTCCGGTTAAAACTCAGGTTAATGATATAGGTACCTCTGATATAATAAGATATCTTATCTCACTCTATCGGTGTGGTCATTTTTGACTTCTTCCATGGTATTTTCACCATTTTTCTTTTTATCAGCAGCATTCATATCCCCACCTACTTTAAGAAAAAGTATGCAGCAGTGATAATTAAATAAATTCATGTTGGACTACCGAGAGGGAGCTCCTGGGTCGGAATCTTAATCCTAGATACACCACCTTCAAAAATTCTGTGCGTAGTATAAGTTAAGTACTATCACATGCCGGCTGCAAAACAATAGTGGCCCACTATTGAGCACAAGTTCCTCCTCATTTTTGAGGAGACTTAGAGCATACTCTACCACGCTGCTCCATTGCCGATTGGTAGAGGAGTTGGTGGCCAACCCAGTACCTATCGTAAGTTGTCATGCCACGCGAAGCCCTCCGTCATGGCTTAACGACAGTTTTCTATCGATGACAACCGGGACCGGCGGCTTTAGGTACGCCTCCAAACGCAAACGTACGACAACCGCACTGCTGCCGTAACGTGCACTTTGTATGAAAACAAACGTCCGTCTGTGTGCCGTACGTCAAACGTACCGATTCTGCACTGCAGTCGTACGACACGAAACGCATAAAATGAAAGAGCCTTAAGAATGTATTGTGCTACCTGGTGGTGGCAGCTTGGTATGGCCTATATATATAGGTAGGTACCTCATATTGTGAAAGGAGATTCGATACCCGCCGTGGAATGATAATGGAAAATTAAGAATACGATAACCTAGTTGGCTTACCTACCTATCGGCTCCAAGTGATGTTGGTGCTATCCTTTCCCAACCGGACTGTGCATTATTTTAGAAATAACTATTGAAATCTTTAAACATAAGACTAAGGAGAAACTCTTAATAAAACCTTTTAGGTATATTTATAAAATAGGAAATGTACAATTATTGATTTTTTCTATAAGTTTTTCAAGACTTTTATAGACTTTTTAAAGACTCATTGTAGACGGCAAAAATAAATTATTTGCTCAAAAAATTTAAGCAACATTCCGGATTTGAAACCGGACCTCCGGAGTAGCGGTCAGGCTAAACCTACTAGGCTATCAGCGCTAATCTGAGACAGGCTTGAGTGTAACCGTCGACATAAACCTTCATTCACCGATGACCGGACCAACCATCACCAGAGTACACAATTACAATAAAATCGTCTTCGAGATACGTCGATAGGAACTACTATTATCTGTAATTCAATACTCTAGAAATCATGGTGTGAGGCGGTGGGCGTGGCCTATTAAGCCCCGCCTTGCCCCGCCCACAGGAAAGAACGATTGGTCGATATATCGAAGCGTGTGCGCACACCGTTGTACTGAATCGATCAGTCTCAATTGATCTTTTACTCGCAATGTACGTAATGGTTCAATCTTGGTTAGAGCCCTCGATCAATTTTATGGTCTTATCGTTAGATACAGTTCTGTTTAACGGGTAATCGTTCCATGGATGTCCCTTAGTTCTTACTTCTTCTTCAGTCTTCTTGGGACTTGTCCAAAATATCTCAGCATTTGGCCTCATCATATTTATTTTAGGAAATTGAAATATTATTATTGCCCTTTATAATTTGGTTCTGAAGGGATCAAATCGCGATTTTTGCTAAATGTATCCTTCTATACCTATCCTCGGCGACTCAAGTATAGGTAGAGTTCTGATTTTCATGCAGTTCTTGCTTAATAGATTTAGCAATTTGCAGCGAAGACTTATGAATGGGTAGATAGAGAATCAAACATAAAACGCTTGAAACAACCAGCATTTTCCCTCAATAAGACCACCTCTTCTTTTTCCATAAGAAAGCTCCTCTTTCATAGGCATACCTAAATTACAAGGTAGAGAATATACCTACCTACAAATGACAATCGTGTTGTTATTCTTGTAGCAATTAATTAGATTTACATTAGAAAAACATAAAAAATAACTAGGTACACCTGCTTTTACCCGTTTTTCCCTTGCGGCTAATATCCCCCCTAAGTGAGTTTAGGTAATATAGTACCAAGCAGTAGGGGTTTTATTATGCAATGAAGTTTGTAAACGTACCTACCTACCTTAATGCCGCATCATCCTTCCGTTTCAGCCCATGACAACTGTAACCGATCTAGAACAAGACTCAATCGGGACTAGGATGGTTAGTCCAGTTAGTAGATAGTGTCAAGACATTACCTGTTTAGTTTGTTGGTAAGTATGAAGACTGGGTCAAGGCCTGTTGGTGATAGTAAGTACTTTTAATAGTTGTTAGTAATCATCCAGATAGTACCTTTGTGTGTAAAAGTCTAGTTCAAAAGTGTAATGGGTCGACATAGGTAATATTACGTCTGGGGGGCGGCAGAGTCCCCAAGTGAATGCTCTCTAGACGTTGTATACCTACCTATAGGCTATGCGGGCGATGTAGAGATTTTCGATAGCGAAATTCATACTTCAGTGATATCACTGAGTGACGTTGTGCGATATCTCTACAATATAATACTACTGGTAGGTACAGTTGCGGGCGGTGTTAGTTACTTCAGGTGAAGTCTAGGTGCTACGGACTTGTTGAATAATTTATAAATATTTAAATAAAATAACGCTACACACTCATAGCTCCATACTAGGATTCCCTTTTTCGTGGATGGCAACACACAAGACAAGGACACAACAGACCAAGAACGGAAAAACTCATAATTTAAATGTCCGACTCTCTGCGAACCCAGGACCCTTGGAACATTAATCCGGCACGTTAATCATTGCCCCATTTGGATCATCATAAGCTATGACATTTGTAGGTATTTCAAGACAAGGCGACGATCCCCAATGACTCCCCCTAACTTTAGCCGCGCCCTTAATTGGGATTGAAACCGAGTCCAATAGTGGGGTAAATGGCTTGTATTTAAAGAAGAAAGATTAACCCGATTCACAATTTTAAATGCTACCATAGCAGTTTGTATCGAGCCAAGTGCTTGAACATGTTTGTTATTCGCGGCTAAACTGTAACCAGGTCAAACAAGTCGTTCCCTGCCTACGTCAATCGATAGATCAGAGCCAGTCTTTACTGTTATAAAAATCGTTACGGCTGTCTGTTTGTATTAAACTTATCGATATCCTAGTTGGTAAGTGAAATGTAATGGAGTGAAATTTTATACCAAGTTATTTCTAAGTACGTCGCTTCAAATCCTTAACGCTTAACGCTGCACGCCGCTGTACGCGGGTGTGCAAGGCGTGTACCGTACGCGGGCGGCACGCATGGAGGGTGGCTCATGGACAATAGTGGGGCAGTATTAAAGTAAATGTGTGTGAGGTTGGTATTAAAATAACGAGGGAGGTGGGTGTAAAAAGATTTTGCATGCGAGTGCCCATGGGTACAGCTAACGGCAGCCCTGGATACCTACTCGTTACCCAGTGTTCGTTAAAGAAGCTTGGATCTCCTCTCATAAGGTGAGAGGTACCTACAGGCCACAATTCAACACACTGGCCAAGTCTAGATTTACGTACTTCGCACTCCTTTAGGAACATTATGGAAAACTCTACTTAGGTACATATTGCACAGAAGTTTCCGATTAGGTGTTAGGTATACCTACCTAGTCAAACTCGCACTTAATTTTTGAAAATAAGTAAATGGCGTTTTTTTTAATTTTATTAAGTTGCGAAAGATAAGTAGGTGGTACCTACGTATCTACGTAAGTATTATCTTCACTTGTTGATTTCAATGCTTAATTCTAGGCGCGGCATAGGTAGGTATACGAAGGCCTTGCTTGCTACTTTTGTGTGAAGATTTTTGTTCCATTATATTCTGACAATATTATATATGGAATAGAGACATCATCATTTACTTATTCTGCTACTAGAGAACCGCCCGCGCTTCGCTTCGGGACCCGTAGGTAACACCCGCGTAGGTCCCGCTCCCGTAGGAATTTAGGCTAAAAAGTAGCCTACTACTCGCTCTCTTCACTCCACCCTGTCTGATGTGTGTGGAGCCCTTGGGACAGTTAGTTCCCCTTTGGGGATGTCTCTCGCGTCCCGTTAAAACGGGCTAGTCCTTGGGTTGGGTCCTAAGGCCCTTGGTTGTCCATCTGTGGTTAACCAATAGGTCAAGTCCGGTGAGTGGTGACCTTTTTACAGGCCACAGAGTCTTAAACGGGATGGGGTTCATCTTCGCGCCGCCCAGGCGATCGAGCCCCTACCGGGTGAATCCCGCTGGTGGGAAGCCCAGCAGGAGCCGATCAGCGTCGGGCGACGACTTACGAAGCCCCAGTATCAGTCAGTGCTAGGCCCGTCCCGCGCAACCAGCAAGTCACGCGGGAAGGCCCAGCGGTCCGGTGGACGGGTGTGGAGCGGCGCCAGGTCCTGCAGATGCGGGAACCGCGACGCGTCGACACGCCCGAACATGTTGCGTGCCAATCGCTCGATGAAGTCGTCCAGGCTCTCGACTCGAAGGTCCCTCTGGATGACGGCGTTCCTGACGTACCTCGGCGCACCAGTCAGCCGGCGGAGCGCAATCGCCTAAACTGCGCGCATCCTCTTGCGCTGCGGTTCGCTGGCGAGCGCGTACCACGCCGTTGCCGCGTACGTGAGGCGGGGTCTGATGTAGGTCTTGTAGACCCCGAGCTTCAGTCCGAGAGGGAGGCTCGAGGAGAGCACTGGTTTCTGCCATCGCACTTCTGGAATTCGCGACGGCTTTCGTAACCTGTGGCTTCATCGAGAGTCTTCCGTCGATTTTGCTCAAGTATTTGGGCTGTGGGGCCCATTGGATATCTTGTCCATGAAGCTCCAGAGTAGGGTCCCGCCTGTTGAGGTATCCTCGTATGTTCACAGCCGGCGTCTTCCCGACATTCACCGACAGTCTCCACGCGGCGAGCCATTCGGGGAGGGCATCAAGCGCACGCTGCATCTTGACAATGGCGTGGGTTCTATTCAGCGACGTGGTGATGTACGCCACGTCATCGGCATACAGGGCAAGCGACGCCCCCCCTGCCGCCGGGATGTCGTCGGTGTAGCAGGCGTAGCAGACCGGGGACAGGCAACTCCCTTGCGGGACGCCGGCTGCGATCGGACGCTCGGTGGATTCGGCGTCTTCAACCACTACTCTGAAGCTTCTATTTTCGAGGAAACTGGAGATCATCTTAACGGCACTCCGGGGCGCCGACGGCTGCGAGATCTTGTAGAGAAAGCCGTCGTGCCAAACACGGTCGAACGCCTTTTCCATGTCGAGGAATACTGCACACACGCGTTCTCTCTTATTCAGAGCCGCGGTAACGGTGTGCAACACACTCGACAGTGTAGCCGTGCTGTTCAGCGGCATCAAAAAGTAGCCTTCCACTTCTGTTGGCAGCTAGGCTATTCCACCCCGGATGCTTGCAGTTCCAGTCTCCCGCGCCCACCACCGGTGTCGGCGAGTCCAGCAACTTGCGGACATCAGCCAACAGGATAGTGCCAGCGGGCGGGCGGTACACTGAACACAGCCGGAGCGGGGAGTTCTCGAGGCAGAGCTAAAGTAGCCTATTACATTTGCCTATGACTTAAGTAAATTACATGTAGTATTTGATAGCGTAATTCAGAACTTGCAAATGAATTTTGTTAACGCCATCTATTGGCAACTCCGAAAATAAATATCTAGTAACTAACAAAACATCGATCTTCCCATGGGAATGGGATGTTTTTCCGTGGTAAAAAGTAGCCTACGTCACTCTCCACCCTCCTAACTATCCCCACACACATAAACCTTACCATATAATAGCTTTGTTGCGACGTGAAAGCGTCACAAACAAACAAACAAACAAACAAACAAACAAACAAACAAACAAACACACTTTCACATTTATAATATTAGTAAGGATAAGGATTGATTCCATTGCATACATAGCAAAAAGATTCATATTCGAGTGTATCGGAGTGTCCTATTATTATTGTTTGTATTCAAACTATAACTAGAGCAAGCAAGTCATTTTCTTCCTACGTTTATCAATATATTAGAGCCAGTCTTAGATATCTGATCACATAGAAAATAACGTCGCTTTGTCTGTCTTGTCGTATACTTACTTACTACCTATGTGAACTGAAGAAATCCCTATTTGATTTGATAAATTATTACAAAAAGTATCACCGTCGTATAGCCAACTGCAAATTCAGGAGACCCGCTTGTTTCAGCACTTCCAATACTGCAAACAAAATAAGTAATTTTTTTTACAAAAACAAACAACCTAGTTTAAAATCGATAAGTATAAGGATATTCAAAACCTACCCATCCGATGTTGCTCTTTATAAGGGATGACAGACGACCATACGACAAGCAACAGCTGTCGAATACAAAAAGAATTGTCAAAATCGGTACGCCCAGTGGAAAGTTAGGAGGTAACATACAAATAAATACCTACAGTGGAATTCAGAACATCGTCCTATATTTTAAATCGGTTAAAATGTGGAACCTATGATGAACTAAATTAGGTAAGTACTTAACAACAATGCACCTACCATCCAGATTAAACTGCGCAGTGTTGGATCCAGGGGCGCTGAAAACAAGAAATCATTTGTCCTTGCCGTTGTTCAAAAAGAATGAATGAACTCTGAAACAATAATGGCAAACTATCGACGATTTTGAAACCCTTTTATTCCTAGATCCGTACGAGCAAAGTCATGAAGTAAAGCTAGTTGTTATTACAAAATGCTATTGATGTGTTCGAGCTGTCTTTAATAGGGTGTAGAACAACTTGTAGGCCATAAATGTTTATTGCGCGTTTATCTAAGTGTTTCAATCTTAAGAGCAATTTACCGGAGGTAAATAAATAGTGTTGGCGATTACGGAAATGTAGCAACGGAGTGGCGCTTGCAAAGATCTTTGATTTGGTTTGGTTTGGAACGGGTGTGTTTATTAGAACACATTTACACATTTGCACTTTGCGACCAACTACTAGACTTAACTTGACGACTAGTGTCCTTCTGGCAAAAGAGTAACCACGACAAACCTCTGTTCAAAGGGTCCTAGGTTCGATTTCCAGCGAAGCGGAAATTCGAATGATGAGCTTCTTCTGTTCTCAGTCAGGGTGTCCTCCTTGTCTTGTCCTTGTGTGTTGTCCATGGCACCCACGACATAAAAAATCCTAGTGTGTAGCATTATTTATTTGGACCGAAACACGTGTTTAGATGGTGGGTACTACCTACTTATGTTGGTATTCTTTTTATGCCCCAAACAAGCAAACAAACCTGACAACCTGATGGGAAGGGACCACCGTGGCTCACGTAGGAAGCTATCACCTAGATTATTGAAGGACGCAGAACCGGTAAACTTTTGTAATAATAAGTTCATTTCCTTTCATTTACCTACCTCCTTTAAATGCATGTTTCCTTAGGTGGGAGGATTATCTTCAGTTGAGTAACTCACAGACAACGCACAGCCAAAACTACTGAACGCAAGAAGCTGTTAGGAATGCATATTCCTTGGTGAGTGTAGAACAGTAAGAGAGATTTTTTGGAAAATAAACCCCGACCCAAGGGGATAAACATAAAAATTCTACACGGGTAAAACGATGGTGGGAAAGCTAGTAACATATAGAATGAAACGTGTTCCCAATTTGTCTGTCCTCGACTCGTTGTTACCCTTCAATCTCAATCCCAGTAAAAAGGCTCTACAACAGCCTTCCTACAGCGCCCGAAGCGAAACACCTAAATGCACTTAGTTGAACCAACAGACTTAGGTACAAAATTGTTGCACTCGGTTACAAAATAGTAAGAAACGAATACCTAAACAAATAGCGCGTTAATAGCGTAGATACCAAATACAAATCATAAACTAACACTTCTTATAGTTATTTAACTTGATTCTCGTTTAAAATGTTGTAAAATTTTTTAAGCTTATGATTTTTTATTTTATCATTGTTATATTCAATTACACATCTACCCTCATCCTCAAGATTAGCAACAAATCTGTGACCGAATGAGGGTAAAATCGTGTGAATTCGCCGCTAGAGGCGCTAGTGGAGAGTGAGGTCTGGCTGTCAGTGCCACAAACTTATCTTACCCAGTAAGAGGGGCGCTACTGTCTTTGTCTTTGTCTGTCAACAGTTTAACATTTGCATTAGTTCCAATTTTTGCCATCGGGTCAGATAACTGTGTGGCACTGTCATTTCTCACTTGTCTGAACGTCACTTGTCACTGTTTATGTATGGGCGGGCTGTGACAGCAGGACCTCACTCGCCAGTGGCGCCAACTGATGAGCACGTAAACGGCGACCCTCATTAGAACGAGCCTTCTACTAACCTTTACCAACCGAACTATAACTAACAGTCACTTCTCTGTCCAAGTCCTCATAACTAGGTACTTACAAGTTGGCTTTTATTCTTAATAACACCTGCTAACTGGATTAATCATCTTTTACTCTCTTCGCATTCGATATGAGATTCGTATAAATGGCAACCAAAACATAGGTAAACCAGCTTTCCGTCCTGTGATTAAGGTATACTATAGATAAACGGGTTGTTTTTAGCAGGGAGTGGCAATTCTATTATCTTCGCGACTCCAATAAGTAGGTATAGTGTCAATCTAAGTTTTATTCAGTGTCCGGGACCAACATACAAAATACTTTTGTGTAACAGGTACTCACAATATAACATATTTTAAATACTCATATTTTTATCTAATTTAATGGTTTATGATCACGGCGAGATTGTAGAGCTAATGAAATTCATGACAGCTTCAGGAGCTTTTTCAAAAAATTATGTCGTCCATTTTACTATACCTTTGTGAAATGGCGATAGAATTAAACGTTTACAATACGTGCTGTTTGTCAGTAATACCAACGTGAATAAATGATTTTAAACTGGAATTTGACAGAGTATCTTGTCAACTTCAATGTTATAGTTTAATGTGGTTTAAACCTAATGCTGTTTAATGAATTATGTCAATTTAATTTTATGTACCTAACTAATACAAAATATTAAAAGGTAGGTACACTTTCTCATTCTTCTCATTCTTCGAGATACCTATATTAAATCAAGTTCATACAAATAAAGTTATGAGAGCTAGTTTGTCTGCATTCTTAATAAGCACGCCTTTCAGCACCAGTATTAGGCGCCAAGCCTAATATTGCATAATTATTACTTAAGTGGCCAGAACCTAATAGATTATTATAAAGAGACATATCAAACATACAAAAAGGTGGAAAGGCGTGTATTATTATTATAATAAATCTCTTTCTACTTACCTTTGTTTGCGATTCTAGGTCAATTTATTGTAAACTTTATGAACATTCATATTTGGTTCAAAGTTTAACGTCAAAGAGTGATCTAGTGCATTAAGTGGCTGCATTTACACCACTGCGCAATATTTTAAAGAATAGATTATGATAGAAATCGATTTAGGTTGTTAGTACAGTTTTAAATTAAGCATTGGAGAAAGGATGTGTTAGAAAATTGTCTGTTTTATTTATAATAGATCCAGTTATGACTTTGGATAAATAATAATATTATTACACAAAAAATACTTATAGCATAACACATTGCTTGCCCTAGCCGTGTGGCGACTTTAAGAACATTTATTTGGCAGACGGACTTCTTACCATTCGGGCTGAGATTCAGATTATTAACTTTCTTACTAATTTCCCACTAATTGAGTAATACTTTTTGATTTATATGACAGCTTAAAAGGCAAAAGTAGGTATATTTATAAAAAACACTCCCTCGCTTTTCACGCCTCCTCCTAAGTATTCTTTCTCTCACCTGCTTGTTAGACAAAGTTTTGTTTGTAATTAAATAAGCCCAAATTTATCTCACAATGTGCGTGTAATATTCCTAAAGGTAGTCATTAACGATAGGTCCATTTGGAATACTTTTAAATGGAAGATTTCCATATGGAACTGCCTCCATAAGGAAATCTTTGAAATTTTGGAAGCCGTTGACGATACGTCCATTTGGAATGCTTCTAAATGTATGGAGGTACTTCCATATGGAAATCTTCCATTGAAGCGCATCACACACGGTGAAGATAATGTAAAATATATATTATCTTAGAACATATTTCCGATTATCGCTCGCCATACAAATCCTATGAGCCATCACACACGACGAAGATAATATATATTTTACCTTCAATATCTTAAGATACCGAGCGATACGCCAAATATGTAAATATATATTTCATATCTTAAGATGTTATATTAATATACCAAATATACACATCTTAAAATAAATACATGGTGTTTTTGTGTGTTCTTATTTTGCTTTTTTATATCTTCCCTAATCAAATCATGAATCGAAATGAATGTTTCTCTTGACTGTCAAAATATACTTGACTGTAAATTATACGCATGAAATTTCTTCGTTGACAGATGTTCATAAAGGTTAAATTCGCCGCAGGTTTTTCTCTTTTTTATGTGAGGCTCTATCCAAATGTTTCTCCTTTTGGAATGTGCTACTGCAATCTACAAGTCACATTCTATGTTATCATCATCGTCTGAGGAGTTGTCTAACAAATCAAGAAGTAAGGCAGTATCATTCATAGTCAATCACCCTGTACATAGAACTCTAACAAGGAATATGTGTGGCACCAACGCAAACTCGTAAGGAAATGAACAGATTTTTTATGTTATCGTATCTTAATCGTGTGTGATACCTTAAGATACTGTAATATTTTATATTAGAGCATCTTAACTTAAAATATTATAGTATCTTCACCGTGTGTGATGCGCTTTAGACGCATTCCAAATGGACGTATCGTCAATGGCTACCATTACTAGGACATTATGAAGAGTTCTTATATTTTCAAATTTGCTCACAAAGTTTTCGTTACATAATGATAATAATTAGTTTTAGTATCTACGCAATCAATTTGTGAAAAATTCCTAAGACTCCGCACCAGAACCGTTCTAACTCTTACAGTAAATCCATTTGTTACACAACAGTGTAACAGCCATCCAACCCGCACGCGCTCGCACCAAAAGGTATTCACACGACAAATATTGACACCAACGCCATTGTGCGGCGCGGCGACGTCTAAAGGTTATCTTATCAACTGTTTGCTGACAAATACACCGCACTGTTTGGTGACAGGCGCTTGTGTGTCTGTCGGTTTGTCTCTCAATGTTAAATACCTCTTATCTGTAGTGGTCGTAATCGAATTGGTTGGCTTTTCGTACTATCCAAACTGTTGTCGGTTTGTCTAGGGTTAGAAAAACAATAGAAAATAATATGAATATGAAAATAATACAAGCGTGTTGCTTTTATTTATTTGTAAGTACCTACTTACCTATTTTATTAATTGAACATACATTATGATAATTAGATCGTCTATTAAAATTTAATAAACAAACATAAATTTTAGAGGAGATTCGCAGTGTGAGTAGGTACTACTGAGTGTTCCGATTTATACGATTTTTTTAATTCGGGAGCTGGTGCTTCTCATGTGGTCCCATGTTTTTATTGACGTCCGGCGCTTTTCAATTTTGAAGGCGGTTATTTTTTTGTAATAAGTTAGTTATGTTTGTAAATTATTTACGCCGTTTAAATCAAACAAGCCACTTAATTGCACGGCATAATTATATTAGTTGAAAATTAAACCAATTTTAATTAAATGATCTTTACCTACGTTAATTAGTCCAACCTCTAAAGACTGTTTTACTATTCACTACCCACAAATAAATACGTCAACAAAACTTTAACACTCGATAAATAAATAATTCCTCAAACATCTCCGCTTAATTAATAGTTATTCGAACAAAGAAAAATACTTAATGGATATTCACTGACATCTTTTCCAGAGACATCTTTAATTGCGAACCAATTTGAGAAGCTTATCTTTTTGTGCCTGGTCAAGTAGGCAGTCAAGTTTATGAGTTTATTAGGCCAATAGCATCTGAAGTGCCTTCTCAATTAACAGCTTTATTTATAAAGAATTAGACCACCGTCCAACGGCAGTAATTAAGGTATATAGGCCGACAAAATAGGGCCACGTAATTAAAATGTCTTAATTTTATTAGATTGCCTTCCATCCCGTTTATTGCGGTAATAAAGCTTGTAAAGATAGTGAGATCCTTAGATCTTATTAGGCGTAGGGCATGTTTTTTCTGGACGCAAAATCTATTTCTGTTGAATCGATCTAGAATTACCTTGGGTTTATGACGTTAATGATTTTAATGTCTCATTAGTAGAAAGAAAAATTCTGCAGACTTGGTTGGCTTTGTGTTATTCAAATGTTAAGTGTTTTTTAACACAGGCAAGTGAACTTTGAGGGTTGAATATAAAATTGAACACCAAGCCCTAGCTTGCTGAAGTAGGTAGATATTATCATACTTTACGTTACCGGACAAGAGGTAACAAAATAACCATTATGTTAAGATATTGACAAGAATCAACTGAATAATTTAAAATGCTAGAGTGGCGTAGATCACTTTATTGGAACGAAGTTATATTGTTGCACTTTAAGGCACTTCTCACACTACGCTATTTATGAGCTACGCGACTGCAATGCAATCCAAAATTCGCTGTATCTGACACTGTTCACTGACAGGAGACGCATCGTAGACGCGTCGCTTTCATACATTGACAAGATCGTAGTCGCTTGCAAATAGCGTTGTGTGAGAACTGCCTAACTCTGACACTTGAACATTCACACATCTGTGTCACTTACCTGACCTGGCAGCTGACACCTTATTGGCTGTAATTAATAAAACTGCCTGTAGGTAAAATAAGCGCGTTTCTGTGACTGCGCTCAACCATTACTGCCACTGGCCACTGCTATTTCTGTTCCGTTCGCGTTCGAAGGGTATGGAATTTGTTTTAATAGCTATAATAGCAACCCACACAAATGCGATCTTTCCGGCACTGTGATAATGGTTCATTGTAGGTCAAATACGAGAGTTGAAATTGCCTTAAGTAAATTAAGTAAGCTTTCAAGCGAAATTGAACTTTGAGCATCCGTAAGCGCCAAACGAACAAATAAGCCACCTGGTGATAAATGCGACCATCTACCATGGACAAAAGTAGATACCTACCCACATCCAGGAACGACCTGCTAACCTAAAACGAAGGTGACTAGCAATAAGCTATTATTTCTTGGCTTTTTCAGTATTTAGAACAAGGATTAACCTCGTGCTAAGTGCAATTGTTCCAAAAAATCTTTTCATTTAAATTATGTCTACAATTTACATTAATGAAAATATTTTTTCTTTCATAATTAATGTCTCCCATATAAAGAGAGTGATTCAACCTTTTTTATTATCTTGTATAATTTACATCAATTAAAATACCTACTTAAAATGTAATAATTATAATTTAACATTACACGGTGATTTGTTTAATCTGATTTGGAATCATAATTAAAATCTTACGTAGGTACCTACTCCATAATTGTATCTACATTTTATAATAATAAATTATATTAATAATGCCTGCTCCCAAACTCATCATAATGTATGACAAAGATTTTATTATTAAAAAGCATTATGCGAGAGAAAACAAGTTTAAAAATATATTTTTAGACACAACGGTTTGATGTAGATTTTTTACGTGTTCTTTTAAATTAAATGATTTTAGACAATAAGTACTTACCAAGTCCAATACAATAATAATAAACAATATTAATAAATAGTATACATATATACAAATCTAGGTTTTTTGACGTGACAACGTCTTATAAATTGGTTTGCCGGGTGGCACTTCAAGAAACTGCGTTAGTAGCTCCGCTCACGTTACTTATAGTAGCTACGGCGTACACACGTTGGCGTGTTTCAGAAAATGGTACAGCGCCATCTCTGGAGAAGTAGAGTAATCTAGTTTGTTACCTCACTTAGTTGTGACTAATGGTTAATGGTCTAACGGTTAGCAGCGCTAGATGGCGGATGGTGTTACAATGTTTTAAATATAATTCTTTGTATAAATAAATGTTTTAAATTGTTACTATTATTTCATCCTTCTTCCTACTATACGAATGAATATTCACATTAAAATTATTTTACCACTCAAAGTCGTTGTCACGTAAAACTTTCGCCCGTATACCGACTTTACAGGCAACCAATTGTTTTTTTACAGAATATAAACAATTTATCTTAATTGTAAAAATTCATGTCCATTAAAATAATAGACATATTGTGTGAAGACGTAAAGTCCTGAACTTCTAGTTAATTAACATTTTTTACCAATATTTAAATCGTCAACAATAAGTGTAGATGCATAACTGCACGTTGTTTTTACAAATTAAGATTAATTTAAGCAATTATAATCCAATATGATATGATGATATTATGATAATATTGTTACGTGTCAGGAGTAATGGGTTCGAGAAAATGCCAAAATGTACCACAAAGACTTTATTGAACTCGTAGAAACACAATTACACACTGTACACAGTACACACCACAACACTATGCACGTAAGTACTCGTAAACACACTCGTCGAACACTGTATCGCTCGTAGAAATCACTTCACTTCTCACTGGTATCGCTCGTAGGTATCGCTGGTATCTTCCTGGTTCCGCTTCCGAAACTAGAATGTCCTGCCGGAGACCAAGTGCCTCTTTTTATACCACTCGCCCACCATTCAGGCCTTTCTAGATTGTTCCCGCAGTTTAAGGAATAACAGTCTAGTATATTCCTTGCAATCGACTTTCGACCTTAAGACTATCGCCGTAAGGTCGAAGCGTAGCCGCGTTGTGCGCGTATTTTCGAGACGGCCGCGTTCCATTGTTTGCCTGACATGTTTATGGCCCCTATTGTTTATTGTTTTCGGTGTAGCGAAGTAGCGCCAGGGTTGTCACATTGCCCCCCTCTTAGTCATGCTCGTCCCGAGCATTATTCGATCCATGAAATGGTGCCAATCTGTCCACGTGCACGATCTTCGGCTTTCTTCTGTCCCCCTGTCTGATTCGGTAGGTCACGTCGTTAATCCTCGTGACAACTGTGTAAGGGCCTTCCCATCGTGCTTGTAGCTTCGGAGACTTCCCTTTCTTCCGCAGTGGATTGTGCAACCATACAGAATCTCCCTCCTTGAAACCATGTTTCCGAGCATCGCGATCGTACCGGGTTTTCATCTTTTCGCTGGTCTTCAAACATTGCTCCCTTACAAGATCATGTGTCTCGTCCAATTGTTTCCGTAAGTCCGCGATGTATTCAACCGTTGGTTTCGGGGCATCTGGCGGTGTTCCGGTAAGCAAATCCAATGGCAGACGCATTTCTCTTCCGAAGTTAACTTTAGCCGGTGTAAATCCTGTAGATTCGTGTATGGCAGAGCGATATGACATCAGGAACAGAGGAATGTACCGATCCCAGTCTCGCTGATGTTCCTCGACGACCTTGGCCAAGTGATTTTCCAACGTTTGGTTGAATCTCTCCACCATGCCGTCAGATTGAGGATGCGCCGGTGTGGTACGTGTCTTATTTATTCCCAAAAGATCACACATCTCCTGGAATAACGTTGACTCGAAGTTCCTGCCTTGGTCGCTGTGTAACTCCAATGGTACAACAAAGCGGCAAACTACCTCTTGGACAAGTTTCTTGGCCACGGTTTTCGCCTCTTGGTTCGGAGTTGCAAACGCTTCCGGCCATTTGCTGAAGTAGTCTTGAACCACGATAATGAATCTATTCCCGTCTTCAGACTGAGGGAATGGCCCAGCAACGTCTATGGCGATTCTTTCCCACGGGGCTCCGACGTTGTACAGCTGTAGTTTCCCTTTGGATCTAGTGCGGGGCCCTTTTACTGAAGCGCACACTGTACACTTTCTGCACCAATCTTCAACGTCCTCTCGACATCGCACCCAATAAAAGCGTTCTCGTATCTTCACGAGGGTCTTCTTGATGCCGAGGTGCCCGCCGGAAGTGCCATCGTGTACGAGCTTCAGCAAATCAGCCACTTTACTCCTAGGAATAACCATTTGCAGCGTTTTTTCCTTTCCGTTGAGTGATTCCCAGCTCCGGTAAAGCACGCCATTCTCTAATACCAGGCTGTCCCACTGAGCCCAGTATGCCTTAGTTGTTGCGCTTGAGGCTGATACATCACTCCACAGGGGCCTCTGTCCTTTGGCTTTCCATTCCATGATCAGGCTGAGGTCTTTGTCTTCCTTCTGAGCTTGGCTTACTTGCTCCGTTCCCCAAGACTCGTCTAGGTCCTGCATCCTTATCACCCTGACCTCTTCTTTAGCCTCATGCTTGATGCAATGTCGACATTCGTCGGAGCATGGGCGTCGTGACAGGGCGTCGGCATTCGAATGAGCTCTTCCGTTACGATGCTCTATTACGAAGTTGAACTCTTGAAGCTGTTCGATCCACCTTGCAACCTGGCCTTCCGGGTTCTTGAATTGCAGAAGCCATCTCAGAGCGGCGTGGTCCGTCCTTATTGTGAACTCGCGTCCCAGCAAATACTTGTTGAAGTGCTGAAGGGTCTTCACCACAGCCAGTAATTCTCGCCGAGTCACACAATAATTCCTTTCCGGTTTCGAAAGGGTCTTGCTAAAGTACGCAATGACCACCTGCTGGCCGTCCTGTTCTTGCGATAACACCCCTCCGATGCCAGTATTGCTAGCGTCCGTGTCTACTGTGAATCTCCCTTCTCTTCTGGGGTAGCCAAGAATCGGAGCCGAGCACAGACGTTCCTTTAAGCGAACAAACGCATCTTCGCAATCGGAATCCCAACTGAAGATTCTCTTGTCCTCCGTGAGACGATGTAACGGCTTGGCTATCTCGGAAAAGTTCTTCACAAACCGACGGTAATAGGCGCATAGTCCCAAGAACGCTCTTACATCGGTCTTGTTCTTTGGGGTCGGCCATTTTTGAACAGCTCTTATCTTATCTGGATCAGTGCGAACACCTTCGTCCGATATGATGTGTCCCAAGAATGATACTTCCTTCTTGAAGAAGTCACATTTCTTCGGATTGAGCTTTAGGTTGGACTCACGGAATCGTCTGAATACCTTCTCTAGGTTTCGCTTGTGTTCCACAAAGCTTCGTCCCATGACTATGACGTCATCGAGGTAAACCAGACAAGCGTCCCCCAAAAGTCCAACTAACACTCGCTCCATGAGACGCTCAAAAGTGGCAGGAGCGTTACATAGCCCAAAAGGCATTACGCGAAACTGCCACAAGCCATTTCCGGTTCCGGTGGTAAAGGCAGTCTTCTCCTTGTCTTCTGGCCGTACTTCTACCTGCCAGTAACCACTCTTTAGGTCGACCGTCGAAAACCACTTCATGCCACCAAGCATATCCAACGTGTCGTCAATCCGGGGCAGAGGGTAGCTGTCCTTCTTGGTAACGGTGTTAAGCATCCTGTAGTCAACACAGAATCTAGTACTGCCATCCTTCTTCTTCACGAGTACCACAGGTGAACACCAAGGGCTAGTTGACGGCTCGATCACCTTGCTGCGCACCATGTCCACGATCATTTCTGCAACTTCGTGCTCCTTTGCCAATGGTACTCGTCTCGGTCTTTGCTTGATCGGTAAAGTATTGCCGGTATCTATTGGGTGAGTGACAAGATTTGTTCTTCCAAGGTCGCTATCTCCTCTGGTAAAGATGTCTTTGTAGTCCGTCAACAACTTTGCTGCCTGAGTATATTCCTCAGAGCTCAAATTCCTCCTGGTCGCCTCCAGCAAAGGTTTCATGTGATCCGTTGATCCAGGTTTGTCCGAGTATTCTTGGACCTTCCTCAAACTGTCCACGGCTTCACATCGGCCAATAACGGTATTCTTTGCGAGATGTATCGGCGTGCTGCTAAGATTGATGACCTTTAACTTGGCGTCACGTTTGGTCATGAGCAGTGTCCTTGCCGTGATCCAACTGGGGTGATCTCCATAGTCTTCCACTACGACACATCGATCCATCTGTATCTTTTCGGGAAACCTAACCTTGACTAAGGTTTCCGATCTGGGTGCTAGCTTCACTGTCCTCAAACAGTACACTGCTCCTGAACATGAACCGTCCAAGAAGACTTCTTGATCCTTGAAGCTTAACACTCCTCTGGCTATATCAACTATACAGTGATGTGTCCGTAGAAAGTCCAGTCCGATAATGCAGTCGTCAGTTATATTCGCTACTAAAACAGACTGCGTGTAAATGTCACTTCCGAGTTTCAGTCTTGCTTCCGTAACTCCTAGGACGGTCACTGGCTGGCCTGTCGCTGTCTGCAGATTGCATGATGGTCGTCCATTTTCCCACATGATAGTCCGCTTGAGTAGTTCCGGTCGAACGATGGATTTCGATGCTCCCGTGTCAATCGTAAAGCGACAGGGTATGCCATTCCCAAGTAACAAAATGTGGTCTTGTAGTGGTTCCGGGGCCTGGTCTATAACAGGCTAGTAAACGTTTATAACCACGGAAAAGGGCCCATTTTATACGCGTACTTTTGCTAATAAAACACTCATAGTATATTTGGCGAGCACCACTTAGACCAATAATACACTCATATTTGGACTACGCAGAACTATCTGCTCCCGCGAAGCCAGCTATGAGCATCTAATAGAACCAAGTAGGCGTGTAACATACTCCGCGCATCTATTACTAGCTACTTCAAACATGTCTGAATTGTTGTCGTGTTGTTCGATTATGGAGGAAAATAAAATAATAAAAAATAAGTTCATCTATTTTATATTAAATGTATTAACAAGTATTTCGCACGTAATATTATAAGTGCATACATGTTTGCACGGCGAACGCGTAAGTATTTTCGGTGAAGTATATTATGTTTTACATCTCAATTTTTGTTCGCCTTTTGAACACAGCATATTTACTAAGTTGTGTTTAAAAATAATATTAATCCTAACAGCATTGTCGCGCCATATTGTGATGCTTTAGGGTTCCACATACAAATGTCTTCTTATATGGACTTCACTAAGATATCTATAGACACTAATAGTTTTACAAGAAACCTTTATACAGAAATAAAGACTATAACAGCATTCGAGAGTCCACAATAATACCAAGTACACTTACCTACTCTTAAAAGAAACCACTGTAGAACTTATTTACTTATAATTGGCACATAAAGTTGACTTATACACCCCTATAAGGTCTAGTAACAAATGCAAACGGTTCTAAGTATATTCTAAGTGTATTTAGTTCTGTAAATTACTATTACTGGCGTATGACACTAATAGCGGATTTATAATTACTTCTTGTAGCCGATTATAAGTGTTACATACTGGAGCAAGTTTTCTCAAGTGTATTTACACCTATGCAACACTTTTATAGTTCATCTTAGCCTTTACTGCGCCTATAATTTTGTTCTATACACGACTATAAGTCAACTTATAAGAATAGATGTTTATAGTACATCTATTCTTATAAGTAACCAAAAGAACTCTGTGTAACCCGTTATAAGCTTGGTAGTAAATCCTGGAACCACTAAGAGAGACATACTAGTGCTGTGAGCCTGTATACAGGAGAACTTTGTTACTTGGGTTTATTTCTCCAGTAGTTACGAGGCTGTTCCCGTCACAAGCTTGTGATACCAAGACAGTAGGGGCTCGACGAAGTCCAGCCAGTGCCCGCCCCGCGGCGCTGGCGCCTCTTAGTTTAACGGCTCCTGGGTGTCGACTTGGGTGGCCGTCGACACCGATTTCGGTTGCTTCCGAGTCCGGCAGTTAATCCTTATATGTCCTCGTTCACCGCATCCGTAGCAGATAGGCCCAGTACGAGGTTGGATCGCCGCTACAACTTCGCGCACCTTGCAACCTTTATAGTCGCTTCGTACCGCTTCTACTTCAAGGGCATGCGCTAAAGCTGCTTCCAAGGTTGCGTGATGGCCCAAGCGCACCGTTGCTCTCACCTCGGGATCCCGTATTCCGCTGACGAATGCCTCTAATACTTTGTCTTCGACCGGTGTGGAACTCGACGCGTAGGCTCGGCGTACGAGGCGCTCGATCTCCGTGGCCCACTGCTGCAGTCCTTCACTCGACTTCTGTGATCGATCTTTAAGCTGAGCGCGGTACACGTGCTCGAGGTGCTTTTCCCCGTATCGAGCTTCAAGGGCCTTAAATAGCGACTCCAAGGTGCGTCGCTCGGCGGGCAGGTTCTCAAGGACCAGCAGTGCCTCTCCTCGTAGAGCTAGGGTGAGTGCCGCCAACGAGTGCTCGTCCTCCCAGCCATTCCCACTTGCAACTACCTCGAACTGGTGCCTGAACGCCGTCCACGAGGTCGTGCCGTCAAAACTTGGGACCTTAAATTTCGGGGCCCCAGGACATGAACTCGTTGCTGCCGTGCCCATAACCCTTATTTTTTGCAGCTTGTTGTCCAACTCTCCGAGCCTAGATTCGTAGGAGTTCATTGACGCGCTGAGGCTGTTGATCGACGCGTCATGGCTTTTGAGGGCTTGGCCGTGCTCGGATGTACGCACTTTTACCAATTCCAGGTCCTCCTTCACGACGTTCAACTCTCCCTGGAAACCATCCAGCTTTGCATTGATTGTCCCTAGGCCCGCCTCCATGGTTTTGCGCTGGCTCTCCACGGCTTCGCGCTGGCTCTCCAATAGTTTACTTTCCAGGTTCTCCATTGCTTCGCGCTGGCTCCGCTGTATGGCTTCGCGCTGGCTCTCCATTGCTTCACGCTGGCTCCGCTGTATGGCTTCCATCGCTTCGCGCTGGCTCTGTTGTAAGGCGGCTAATAGGGAGGCCATATCCAATACACTCGGTGTCGGCGTTGTTGCAGCGGATGTAGTCGAAGTTTCAGCGATGGTCTCCGTTTCTGCGCGGTCCCGCCTGGGTGACTCCATCCGTGCGGCATCCAGTGCCGTCTGCCGTCGCGTACGAATCCCGTCTTCACTTTGCGGTACTACAGCCATTCCGCTTCTGTCACCAGTTGTTACGTGTCAGGAGTAATGGGTTCGAGAAAATGCCAAAATGTACCACAAAGACTTTATTGAACTCGTAGAAACACAATTACACACTGTACACAGTACACACCACAACACTATGCACGTAAGTACTCGTAAACACACTCGTCGAACACTGTATCGCTCGTAGAAATCACTTCACTTCTCACTGGTATCGCTCGTAGGTATCGCTGGTATCTTCCTGGTTCCGCTTCCGAAACTAGAATGTCCTGCCGGCGACCAAGTGCCTCTTTTTATACCACTCGCCCACCATTCAGGCCTTATTATTTACACCGATATTTCGACCCAATTGCATGGATCATGGTCACGGCGAGACTGCGGTGGCGGGGTGAAACTATTGACAGCTGACACTCAAAACACTAATGACAGATAAGCCTGTCAACCTTACGTCTTGTCCGTTTGACGTCCTTTGTCACCATATCACGACACACGACACTAACGACATCTTCACGCACTGACTTTGAATTTACTGTTTTCGTCGAACACGTGAGTGAGTGAGTATCGTGAGTACCCGTTACAGTTAAAATGTTTAGTGTCCGCGATGATAAAAGTTTAAAATCTTATATTCAGGCCTTTCTAGATTGTTCCCGCAGTTTAAGGAATAACAGTCTAGTATATTCCTTGCAATCGACTTTCGACCTTAAGACTATCGCCGTAAGGTCGAAGCGTAGCCGCGTTGTGCGCGTATTTTCGAGACGGCCGCGTTCCATTGTTTGCCTGACATGTTTATGGCCCCTATTGTTTATTGTTTTCGGTGTAGCGAAGTAGCGCCAGGGTTGTCACAATATGACTATATTATTTACTTGTTCTTTGTTACATATTCCCTTTCTTTTCAACAGTCCCTTCAATAAAATCACAGAAATGAGGTTTTATTTCACCATCAAATCAGTTTTAGCTTCTTCGTTTGTAGAATTAATTAAAATAAGAATTGTAGAGTCATTTAAAAACAAAAACATTACTTTTCTCACGAAAATCCGATGATATACCTACACAATTTGTGTCATTGAAAGAAATTTTATGAACTTTTACCTAAATTAAAGTCTTCCTTTTAAAGGATACGTTTTATTTGTTGTTATTTAAAGTTAGTTAACTCATCTATGTAGATACAGTGGTTAAACTTGGTGGAGTTTATTTTAAATAACGCAACAATAAAATAAGTAAATTCTTAATAAATTGTATATATTCAAAATTGAAATGTCCTTAATTCTTATGAGAATGCAATAAATAAAATCTCATTAGGTAATTATTATCAAAATAAGACATCTATCGTACTTACTTTACTGTATAATGTTGTTTTACCCTTTAATAGGTAGGAACCTACCTATGTTATTTCTACATCTTTACGTTAACAAATACCTAACAATTACATAGACCGATTGGAAAGTTTTACTGAATCAACATTAATGAAACTGAAAACTAAAGCAAAACTGAATTTCATTGCCAAAAAAACATTGATTTTTAAGTGCAAGTAATGTTCGCACGCGCATCAACAGACCTTATTATGTCCATAATAGTGGCCATAAAAACCGAATCGAACTGCTACAACCTCTTAAGGTCGTAATGAAATAATTTGCAACACTTTATTACGCTTAAATGAAAATCAACTTATCAGCTTAGCGGGTGGTAATCGAGTAATGAGCAGGCTTTTAGCACGATCAATTTGTTGGACTCGGTAGCAAATTAGACCTTATGTCCTTGCATTAAGCTCATTATAGAGTAATCGAGTTTGTTAAGGAATTAAGACGTATATCTCGGAGCGTTAATGCGATCATGTGTTCGCGGTGCCTCGAAACTAATTTGCAAATAATTGATGAACATCAAGAATTTTTATTGCGATGGCACGGTGTTGTAACTTTGATTCATGATTATTTTAAACCGAAACGCGGTAGAATTACATAATTTTTGCTAATTGAAAATTTCTTTTATAAAATTAATGTTTTAATTATTCGGTAGGTTGGCGATTGTTATAGTTAAATAATTATGTTGTTGAACTTTTAAATATGTATTATAAAAGTTGGTTATAAAATAAAAAGTATAAAATATTCCGAATATCTCACAAAGCTAATCCATAAAACCCCAATATCCGAATCGAAAGACCCCAAAGTACTTGTTTATTTTTTTGTTATTTCATTGTTATGTATCGCAACACTTTCGGTGCTTATAAAAAATGTCGTAACCACACTTCATCACACAATTAAATTCCAGCAAAGAAAGGGTATCGATGGTCGGCCATTATGGTCCCTATTGTTACCATTCGACTCACAATGCTTTACTTATGGTCCGTTTAGGACAGGAAAAAAGAAATGGCTAACGCGCGTGACACATGGACACGCACTGTGTCGAACCCAGCAACCTTCGAAAGCCATTTTATAGGTAGGTACCAATTAAATTTTTTGCAAAATACTGATAAACTTGTGGAAAAAAGGTGTGTAATTGGCCCAGTGTGCACATGGGCCAAAGTAAAGTCTTATTCAAGTTTGAAAAATATTAGGGAGATGTAAGGTACTCCTATGCTGGTTTTCTTAAAATGTTTAAATTATTTTAAATGCGTTGTAAATCAAATAATGAAAACTACAATTGACCGCAGTTCGAAAATACATTAATTAGGGCACACAACTGAAACAGACACAGTCTAATAACTGTTGTTCATCAAAATCGGGTATAACGACTATTTACTTACACCCCAAGGTTTTCAATACCTATCTATACCTAACAAGAAACATAATATTGGATTTTGTACTTAAAAACAAACCTTATTCAACGTTGAGGACTGTGTGTAACGCGTGTTATTTGGGACCATAACAAATTCGTCAGATCAGCCGGGCCGGCGTTTGGTTATGAATTTCGACATATGAATATTATGATGCCCCTCATTGTTGTTAATGTGTTGCGAAGGTTACGTAACTTGATGTAAATGAAACTTAAATTTAAAAAATAAACGCTTACCTACATACATACTAATTCCTTACAATAGGATATAATATTCTATATGTAATACGTCGTTGGAGTAAGTACCTAGTGGTCTATGTTATTGGTAGCATGGACAAAACACCTAAAACCTGAGAGGAAACCTTTACCTGTCACATAAATATCCACCCCTGTCGGGAATCGGATCCGAAAGCCTTCGCTTCGCAGGTACCTACTCAATAACTATGCTGCAGAGTAGGTGATAGTATCCAGAACTTTTCTCATATGCTGGTAGAAGGCCATAGACAAAGCTAAATCACTCACAATAGGCATGATGACAGATTTTCAAATCCTATTATGTATGATATTCGGAAGTGTATTGTAACTGCAACGAATAAGTATAATAAGTATTTCAGAAAAAAATCAAGATTTTTATTGAAAAAACACATTTTATATTTAAAGTTTAAAATATCCGCCAAAACGCTCCAAAGTGTCATGGTGTCGAATTGACGTCACTTCTAGCGTCTAGCGTCTACACGAAGTGACAAACGAGAACAAAACAATATGCTAAGATCACGTACAGTACAAGGATCTTTCGGCCGATGACTGACGTGAGGGTGACACTAGGGAAGGCAATGGGAAGGCACAGTGTAAGGCGCTGTCTCTGTCACCCTCACGTCAGTCATCGCCCAAAAGATCGTTGTAGGACTCTATTTACATTGAATTGACGTCATAAACGTCAATCGCAGCGGTTCGGCGTTTAGCACAACTGGTATGGTCGTATTTTTTAGTTTTATACCTAAACTTAAATTATTAATTAATCACGCTTAAAATAATACAATAAATACTTATTTTGTAACCTTTTATTGAAGTTTCATGATATGGTTATATGATTTTAGTGGTTTTTAATCACAGTCATCATGCCTATTAACTATCGGAAACAACAACTTAGCGTTTCCTCTGAAACATGGAAACGCTAAATGTAGGCTTGTCAACGTACATACAATTTACGAAATAATGTATCGTTTACTGATCTGTATTACTGAGGTTTATAATGTTCCTGAAAGTTTACATTATTTATTTATTTCATGTAGGTACACTGGTAGATGCAGAAAGAAAAATGAAGTTGTCATCTAAAACTATCAAGTGTTATGAAATTACCCTTGTGGTTTCATTCGGGTAAAGCATTTGTAATAAAACATCATCTTCATTCCTTGAATAGGTTACATATGTATATTTTGTTCACACGCTGTTTACATTGAGAATGTCATCCTTTTACATATCTACTATCGGAAGCACTATCTATATTTCTTTTAACTAAGTATTAGCGCGAGGCCGCACCACGGTTTTTTCCCGCGGCGGTAACCGCGTAACCGCGCAATTCGCATACATTGTCAGAAACCGCAAGTGCGGCCGCTTGTATGGCTTCCCTTGAGTTACAAAATTTACGCGGTAAGAATCCGCGGCGGTTTAGCCGTAGTGCGGCCTCGGCCTTATTCGATATTATTCACGATAAATGTACACTAACACATTTTTTCTCTTAATTAATAGATCTTAATGTTACATGTCAAAATCCTCCATCGCGTTCCCGCCATAATGCCTTTTTTTTAATCAGGGTTGCCAACGTCAAAACATAATGTTCTAATTATCTGTCGCTGCTTACATTTATTGCCATACTTTTTATCAATAATTATTAATTTAATTAGAAAATCATGACACAAGGTACATCAATTCAAATGGTAATTCACCATAAAAAAATAAAATAACACATACACAAACTTGCAGTAGGTACCATTCTTCGAGTGTTGTACAATAAAGCTGTGACCTACTCTGAATAACACTCAAATTAGGTCTATGATGGTTACCTAGTCCAATTAGCGGAGAGTAGTTACTTTCGATGTTTACTTCGATTCAATTAATGATTGGATTCCGAGCATAAACTATTAAATTCCTAACTTCAAATCAAATTAAACATTGATTTTATATAGTTATAAAAAGACCCAACATCTATGAGAATCCATTTAAGATGTGTGACACGTATTCATGCTGATCTAAATTCAAGTATGCGCGTGTTGTGATCGAGTTTCAAATGTAAACCCAAATACATCGCAATCAAATAAAGATGGCGTCCAAGCCGATCGCTCCACCATTATTCAACAAACTATAACATGAAAAAATATTCAAAACAGAACTCTAACATAAAGAGGTAAAGATCTAGGTGACAGTACACGATGTTAATATGTGGTCGCAGTAATGGTATCGTACGGTCCGCATGACAGTTGATTAAAAGGCACCGAAAGCGGGCCGAGGTTGGGGGCCCGCGACAGCGCTGCAGGAGCGACCCCGCAGGAGGCCCCCCTGATGATTGTATTTAATATAAATAAGTACCTCAATGAACGATTGTCCGTTCCCGTACGTGGTTTATGGTCGTCCGTGATTGCGGTCGATAATTTATGTGATGCTTGTCGCTATGCACTTGAGAGATTCCATCTGTAGGTACAGCATCGTAAGAAACGGATAGCGTATTCCATCCACGATGGCTTTGTTTTATTGATTTGGATGGAACGACCAGGCAATGGTTGCAAATGGTAATATCTCTGAAAGTCTTAGCGACAGTCACAGTGTTTACTGAAAGGCGAAAACATGAATAAGTATATGTGACCCGGAGACCATGGTATTGCAGTTAAAAGATGACCAATAATACCAAGAATACATAGATGATTGGATAAATATATAATTTCAAAATTTAATTATTATAGAAATATTTATGCTATATTATTTATAAAATAACTACTGAATACACTCGCTGAGCTTGGGGAAACTTAAATATTTCCACTATTTCAGCCTCTTAACGGTATTTTTTTTGAAAAAAATGGCAACCTATGTTGGACCTTTTTTATACATTTAAATGGCACTTGCTACAAGCGGTGAAGGAAAACATCGTGAGGAAACCTGAATGCCAGAGAGTTCGCAAAAACTCAAAGATGTGTGAAGTCCGCCAATCCGCACTTGGCAGCGTGGTGGACTATGGCCTTAACCTTCTTGATCTGAGAAGAGACCCGTGCTCAATAGTGGGCCATCATGGGTAGAGATGATGATGATGTTGGACCTTGCGCCATCAAATCTTCCTGCGAAAATTCATCAAGATTGGTCAAGCGATTTAGATTTTTCCTAAAAACTTTGATTCCCTATTTCAGCCATTTAGGGATTGATTTTTGAAGAAAAGTAGCAGTTTTGTGACCCATTCCTTTCAATCCAAATTGAGCGTCACAGACAGACAGACTTTCTCATTTATTACCTATGCTAGTATGGACTATACGAGGTAAGGCACCCTTCCTGATTGTGGTACCTATAGGTACGCTGTCCTTCTTATTAGGCGTTGTTGGGCTTGTATTGCACAGATTAATCCCTTCAGTATTTACTCATGCATGTTCGCAGCTTTTTAACCGAATGTCTGGGTACTGCTTAGCTCATCTTCTTATGCAGACTGCATATAACATAACAGTATCAGTCGTCAAAGTATTTAAACAGTTCCAACCGACATTTTTTACCCCACAAAGGGCCAACGTTTAAAAGGTGTTATTTTAAATCCTTTACAGTAAACGATTACAAAGAGCAAATAATGAATAGAGGAGCCATTAAATACATCCCTATTGCGCATCTGTTAAAGGGTAGATGTATTTATAATGGTTTTATAATATCACAGACATAGCTCCTATAATCATGAGATTAGTGTATTCTTTTTTTCAGTGCGGTTTTCATTAGTGATGTAATTTCTTGACTAAACGTATAATCAACAGGGGTACTCTAAATGCGTAAGCCATTTTTATAAACTCGTAATTCTAGGTTGTGGATCAAAGCATCTACTACTTTTTGTTGAAATGACCTATTTTGATGGGGTCCATTGAATGTAATAATAGCACTACTAGAACATTAATTTATTGATTTGTAATTAAGGTGAATAAATAATGTGAGTAATGTATTTATAGCATCTAATTAATATTTTTTAATTCATTTCATAAGTAGGTACGTTACTTTTAAACCTAAGAACACTTACTTCTCTAAAAAAAACTTATAAAAGCAATGAGTAACTTTAGTGAATAGGTACCTATATCTTTTCATTAATTTACAATCTTAATTATCATTACAATCCTCAAAAACCAAATTTATTATAGGTAGGTACTGGTAAGATAAAAAGATAAAAGGCTTTAGTAGTTCACCTAGCTTGCTTAATGTGGATTAGAAGTCGTTGAGAAAATTATCAAAAAGCTCTTAAGTATGTGGCTTTTTATTTTTCATCTAATTCTTGTCATATAGGTACATATTTATATAAATGTGTTACTGTAAAAGCCCAAAACACGGAAAATCCTAAGATTAAGCGGTGAATCCTAAAATTCATCAACATGAGTGAAATATGACTAAAATAAAATAAAAATCGGGCTTTTACCACAGTTCATTTGGTGAATCTTAGGATTGACCGGTAAATCTTAGGATTCACCGTGATTCGGTCTTCTGCAGTAACATAATATACAATTAAGTCGAAATTGAATTGTTGAATGCGCTGTATATAATTATAACATTGAACAACGTCGCCGGTTTATAATGTAATAAAATGAGAAATGTATAGTCTAGAGGGATTTTCGACTTTACGCCATTCGACGCGTAATGCAGAAGATCTGAAATTCCTTGAAAACATAGTGGACTTCCACAAAAAAACTTAAGGAGTCCTGCTTCTATGTCGTCAATTTGCTGCTTATAACTATTTTTGAAGTGTAGCTAAATCTTACAAATGTTACATTGCTTCTAGGTCCACTGTAGAAACTGGTTCAGCAATGAGACATAACGAACGTGCAGTCGACCACACAGTTCATTCGATTCTGGTTGTAAGCACAAATACTTCCGACACAGACCGTCCATCTCAAAGAAAGCATATCTTTTTGTTGTATATTCGGTGCCTCGCGATAAACAACAGTGGATTACGTGTGCCTACACATTATATCGTAACAGATGATATTTCAACGAATCATAAATTTTACGGCCGTCTTCCAAGTAACCGCGAACAGGGCACCTAAGTAGAAACTTGTGTTTGTTTATTTTTTGATAGGACTGTGTAACTGTGTGTGCCTTTTCTCTTAAACTCTTTTTTACACAGCTTTTTATTTATGTCTCCAATAAAAGAGGTGGCCTTTTTACATCGGGCGACCTCTGCTATTATTTTTTCATGGAAATTGAGATTTGGACGAGCAAACACGACGTACTCGTAAGTTCTTTTTTCAAACCGTCGTTTTATAATTTATTTTGGGCGTACCTGTCTTAAGTTAAATAATACCGGATATATTAACAATTTTTTTATGTTAATTTAATTATACACAACTGATTTCCTTAATTAAAGAAACTACATATGATTGGTGCCATGACTTCGTCTGCGGTAATGTTGATTTGAAGGGAGTAAACTCCACGACACCAAGTAGGTACGTACGTACTCTACAATCCAAGTTTCATGTAAGTCGGACAAAATAGATTTTTATTATTGTCATTCAAACATTTCTGTGGTTCTTTATAATCATGAAATCACGTCTCATTAGGATTTTAAATGATATCTCTACAATGGTGACCTCGGTATCATATGCACACAATATGTCAGCCTTTGTAAGGCATTTACCACAACTTGTCGGAGCATTTTCAGTGATATAATAGTTCTCACAAGTAAACTCAAGCTCCTCGCTTCGCAGGTATTATAAAAACTACCAACTAAGCTGAGGATGTCAGAAGACGCTAGGCTGCCATAAAACGTATAGGCGCCCAGGTACAAACGTTTTGCACACACTCTTCCCTAACCCCTCGTCCGTCGTTCAATACCAACCTCACAATTTATGTAGTGCTTTGGTTAAGCATTAGTAGGGCAAGGTCAATCGCTGACTACAGGGTACCACACTGTACCATACTGCCCCACCGTTTGCCATTTGTCGCTCCCATGCTGCCCACGTGCGGTGCACCCCTTACATGCCCACATACAGCGGCCCTGGAAGAGGCCGTTAAAGTACTAAAGTACTATTGAGATAGATTGAAATATAAAAGGAAAAATTAAAAGTATTTGAAGCAGTAGCCCTCAAACATCTCCTAGCCCTGTATCCAGGTGTTGACAATGAATATTTTGTTTCGATCGTGTTCTAGCGATTTTATGCGCAGATAGGAACGGGTGGCATGCCGGTGCTTGGCGATGAATTATAAATAATCCGATTAGTTTGTGTCTATTTGTCAAGGAGTAAGGGGTTATTGATTTTGTGTGTCCTTTGGTGCACACCACTATGATGTAATTATTAAATAAATATTTAACACTTTCATACCTCTGTGTCCTATAAGTAATCGCTATTTAGCGAAAAGATCGCGTTTTGTGCGCAACAATAAAATGTAAAAAATAAATAAATGTGTTAAAAAAATATTAATTTTAGGATTAGAAACAAACTTAATATAGCCTTAGCCTAATGTATTTTCAAAACATATAAACAACAAAATGACAGCAAACCCTTTTAATGATACTAGGAATTCGTTATGAAACTAGACATGAAAAAGGATATTTATGGTGAATTATTTTCACGGCGTTAAAAAAGGTATCGCCTACGCTATGAAATCCAACCCATTGAATGAGCACGTTTTTATTCCGTTTACAATACTGTACCTATAGCCAGGACTGCCATACGTCTAGATTAAAAAAGACCATTCCTGATTTCAGAACGCCTTTAAAATTTAATACGAAATTGGTTAAATAATAAGATTAATAAGTGCTACCCACGATATGATGCGGACATTACCAATGCATCAAATTTTTTTTTAATAACTTAGGATCATAATTTAATGATTCATAAGTCAATATCAAAAAGATGCTGTTGATTAAGTCATAAGGATAGCTGTAGAATAAGTGAATAAATTAATAAGTAAATAAATATTCACGGTTAATTGTAATTTAATTTAATATTTAATCAACCAATTTTCACAAGTTGTTCCAACCAGAGCAGTGCCTATGTTTTTATTCAGATCGCCGAGAACCACGGAAGTGCCACTCTCCGTTGAAAACAAATTTACCTATACATGTGCTGACAGTTTTAATAAAATTTACAGCATTTCAAATTCTAGCCGTCAATCAAGAGTGCAACTTAATCACATGGACGGTAAGCTGGCATTACCGTGGCTTGCCATTTTAACGAATTCCACTGGAACGGAGTATAAACCTCCCTAAGGAGAGTATCGAGCCCTCTATTGTTGTGGTCTATTTCATGGTTAAAGTCAACCGATTTCCAAATTCCACATTCAGCAATGCGCTCTAGAGCAGCGAGTGAAGTAAGTACACTTCAGGTGTCTCCAATGGCAGAGAGAATTCCGACCTCTGATAGGCCATTTAGCTTGAACAACAATACAACACATCGTTTCATTAACATATTGTATGTCCACATACAGTCCATAAAGCTGGTGCGCATACACCTCACGACACGACGCGCATACGGGGTGGGGCTCGCGACCCGCGATTATGGTTTTTTTTTTATTTTTTACGCCGTAGATACCTTTTACATCGCCGTTCAATTACCGAAGCGCGAGTGTGGCCGGCGTATGAATAGTGTGGATGTGACTTCCATGTTTAATTCAATTTTATTTTATGACAAATCAAAATAATAAATATTTGTTTTTAACTGACTTCAAAAAAGAAGGAGGTTCTCAATTCGACCGTATATTATAATATATGCTTTTTTATGTGCTGATCTTTTATGTGTTTATGGGCCGATTTTGATAATTCTTTTTTTGTTGTAAAGTTGATATGCACAGTGTGGTACGCTAATAAGAACACTAGGATCTGATGATGGCTTTTCAGAGAAATCGAGGGGAATCGAGGGGGAGGGGGGGTAGGGACGACTAGGGTGTTTGTTAATGTTTCATAAGTACATTAAAGCGCTACACTTTCATGAAGGTCTGGAGTAGATCTGATGAAGCCGTAAGACAGTCGAAGGAACTCCTTAACGATTTATTGCAGTTATTTAGTGTTTGGGCTTGATTAATTTGTAGTGCCTGAACTTTACACCTACATGTTTAATTGGGCGCCATCTGACGAGTAGTTTTTGAGTTATCTCCGATTGTCGAGGTTGAAGTCTGTTACTTTTCTTGTAATCAATGAAGTTGTAGCTAATCTTAATAGTAAATGATTACTGATATTAGGTCATATTATAACATTATCGACACATCGATCAATAACAAAAAAACAAAACAATACGACAACAAAAATTATCGTAATCGTAAATATAGTAACGATAATTATCGTTATCGAAATGTATTAAACGGGAATCATGTTACAGCAAATAATAAAAGGGGGCTCTACCTCTGAGACATATTTATTAGCTTATTACTTATGTACCTAAATTACTTATAAGCCTTCGTAACTACCAAGTTCACGAAATAGATCTTGAACGGGTGAAAAATTCTAGTTAAATAAGACAAATAATCATAATAAGAGGATCTACGTACCTACAGTATATATATTAAAATGATATCTGATTGATCCCTGTACATAAAAGATATCGAAACATACTCTTCGTCGGGTTTTCGTCCAGGAATTTATTACTGTGCCTAGCTAAATAACTTATAGTGTTCAAAACAATGACTTTTATAATTATTGTCGATTTGTCTGTATGTTTGTTCTCGATAATTTTAGAAAAGACAACTACATGAATGGTTTTCAATGCTGAATTGTCATAAGTTTAAAGTACCTAACACTGTGTAGGTCTGTACGGTTTCCAAATATATCAATATTTTATGAACGTTTTTATTTTTGGCTTGTATAATTCGAAATTACATAAAGAGTACACTTTAAATTCGCTATTTTCTAATTCTACTCTTACAAGTCTTAAATGTGTTATAAAAATAAAATTCTTTATAATTAGTTAAAAATATTTTTGTTTGAAAAATTAATAAATTAAAAGTAACTAACTTTTTGCAAAAAGTAACAAATTTCAAAATCGATAAGTAGAGATTCCTCAAAAACGCCCGTCAGATGTCGCTAGATATGGGACAAGGCGACAAGCAAATATTAAAAATAAACTTGAATTGAGAACCTCCTCCTCTTTTGAAGTCTAAAACAAGAACAATAACTTTAAAACAAGACTTTATGATTTTTCATCATTTCGAAACTTCAGCGATATTGTTTATCAATTAAGTATACATATTTTACTTATTGAAAGGAGGATGGGCAAAAATGTATGGAAGCTGGTCTACCTTGCAATAAAAATAAGTCATATGTTAATAGAAGGATTATTTTATGTATTTGCTTATGTACTAAGTCACATGTCTCTGACGGATCTCGGATCGGATCTGAGTTCTACTTCATTGAATCTGACAGTATTTAGGTAGTGCCAAACATTGAAATCGTGGTATTTAAAATGAAAATTTTGTAAAAAATAATAAAACAATGAAGGTACATGACATTTTACAAAAAAGTAACCGACTTCAAAGTCGACATAACTCAAAAACCACTCGCAGATGTCGTCCCAACTCATTAGAGACCACACGAATTTCGAAAAAAGGATCATCAAAATTGGAATACCCGTTACCATAAATTAAATTCACATTATTCAGATAACTCAAAAAATGACCGTCAGATGTCGGTCAAATGGTTAAAGTGGGACCACACGGCAGTCATCAGCTTTCGAATGTCGAAAGAGTTATCGAAATTGGTTCACCCAGTGCGAAGTTATGAGGTAACACACATAAGACAAAAAAGACAAAAAAGAAAAAAAACATACCGAAAATGAACCTCGTCCTTTTTTTAAAGTTGGTTAATAAATAAAAACAAAATCGATAATCAAAATATTATGACTGTGTTATTAAACATCATCGAGGATAACATCGTTAAGGAACAATGCAGGTGCATTAAACCCTCATGATGGGCACACCCTAACTAAGTACCAGATTATCGATAGCACTTGAGCACAAGTACCTATAGTATGTCGTCCTGTTAAGCAGGTACAATAATATTCTATAATAGTGTTAATAATAATATGAATTAAAATATAACAATAATATTTCCTGGCTCGGATATACTCATGTTCGCATGGCTGTATCTCTAAACGGACAAAGATTTGGAGAAACTTCCAATAGTAAAATTTGATGTACTATTATATCCCAAATTGAAATTGTGCTACTCATTATTATTGGACTGTAGACCAAATTGCCCATTCTCCTTTTACTCAATCGCCGATCACTTTTTCATTCGACATTCTCAACTGTCGTATCCATACTAACCTACCGCGTCGCCCACGCACACTGATTGCATTCGCCTTGACATTAGTTCGACTGTCGCGACCGAGCCGCTCTTCTGAGCTTAAACCACGACCACATGCGGCAACTTAAGGATTGAAGTTTTATACTGGGGTGACAGGTATGTCATCATGGATAAGTGATTTTTGGTTGCTTAAATAACAATAAACTGCAATTTTATGTAGGTACTCTACTTGGATTTACTTGCTTCTACTCGACTCTACTTTACTCTACGTAACTCTACATGACTCTACTCGAATCTCTGATGGTTCAATTTTGTTCTTAATAGTTTGTGAGTTGTACCTACGTCTTAAGTATAGGCTCCATCCATCTTAGTGGACAATTTGGGCAGAAAGTGTTCAAAGTTCATTTTGTTTTACTTTCTACATGTTAGCGCTGGCATAAAATACTGATGGTATATGGCAACTTACCCTTGAATAGTAACTGAGAAAAACCTCTTCACTAATGATCATATTAATAATGTTTCTTATTGCTTAACAATATCTCACATTTAGTAAATTCTAATGAAGGTTGCAAGGCTCTATGGTAAATAAAGTGCATAATGTTGGTTTCTATAGATAGCAGCCGATTATAGCAACTATTAGAATAAACCGTGAATTATGACGTAAAAGGAGCAGTAAGAAAAGGAACTAGTTTCTATATGTACATATGTATTCCCTGCACCTTTTGCAATGCATGAGAGTTATGACATATCGCACTTGTGTTATTATAAATGAAGTTTTTTCAATGTAGATTTTCCAAACAAATCTCTACGGTGGTCTATGGAAAAAATAGCGGCAAGAACCTCCCAAGGATAATTTGATAAGCACAATTAAAATAATTCAATAAAAAGGCACATATTTAATCCCAACTTCATTATTGCTAAATTATACCAGTTTTCAAGGAGTAATTCGATTTATTAATAAGATTAATTTAAATATCTTTAGATTAATTTAAATATCTTTAAACCTCTAATCTAACAAACAAAAAATATTAACACAAATAAGTACATAACACTAGGTTATCTGTAGAATGAAACCGCACACCGAGAATTTAAATCTCAAAAATCAGAATCCAAAGATAAGATAAGACACGACATCAGTCAATACAACCTGGCTAAGTAAGAAAAGCTTTTTGACTGAGCTTTTAAAGGGCAATTGGCTGACGAAAACGGGTCAAGTTACATTGGTGATGAAGGCTCGGGTATCCAAACTTAATTAGAGTTTGTAGTGACCGTCACTGCACATTATAAGTTCGTTTCATCAGACCAATCGGTTTCTGCATGAGAGCGCTAGGCGGCGCCTGCGCATTCACACGGCGCCTTTTAAGATGGGCTCTTATCGATTGATTTTAGATCGTGTTACGTTGTATGGCATTCTTGGGGTAATCTTGATTAAGCCTCGAATTATGACATCATCTGCCCCGGGTTTGTAAATAATTACCTATGCAATTTAAAGGGTAAATTTTTCAGCCTTCAAAATTTACGAGTGCCTCTCTAATTTCTTTGACGTGTCGTCGATAACCTTTGGTTTTGAGAATGAGTTTATTATAACTTTATTCTGCATGCATATTGACAGAATTAAGGACTTAGGAATTTGCTCATTGCTAGAGACTATGGATTACTGATTTAGGCATTAGTTGGGAACCTATAATTTTTTACTTCTATATCTAAGGGTTTGTTGTATTTTAATGAACAGTTATATGCTTAAATAAATAATCCGTCAGAAAATAAAAAAACACTTATCTACTTTTCAAAACTAACGGTCTTCAGTGAATAAAATAATGGACACGGCAAAGAATAGACGAAAAATTCGAAAAAAGAATAGTCAAAAACATAAAAGTTATAATAAGACTGTTCTCTAACAGTAAATTAATTGAATTACCTAAAAAGTGTACTTAGTCCCAAACCTTTAAAACCACTGCAAGCCAAAACAGATTTTTTGGATTAACGTTACAGGATTATTTAGTAAGAATACAGTTCGTGCTTACTCGAACGTAATCGTGAAGATGACAAAGTATTGAAGACAGTAGCAAGTCTCTTTACGCCTTTATCCAGCGTCATAAATCATTCATATGAGCTCCAACACGTATTCAGATATAATTCAAACGATTTTGTGCTTTAGACCTTGACGATACGAGTCAACGCAATTGTTTTGCTTCCATTATCAATTTCAGCGTAAAAAAGATGTCTCAAACTGTCGTAAATCCATCAGCACTAAACAAGTCTCCATTGTTAAGGTCTTTATTTCACAAATCTCTCGATACAACATCTCACCCGCAACTGGGAGGGATTATCTTTTTTCTCAACAATATATTTACATTGAAAATCCGATTAACTTTCGTTCCAAGTTGACTCATCCGATAATCTTTCCATGATGAAGAAATTTGGATGCTGTAGGTATTATTTTTTATTCTGTGGGCCGATAGTAAAAACAATAACTTTGAGTTTGTTTGCGGTGGCATGGTAAATAAAGGATCGGAAACGTATTTTTGTTGACAAAACTGTCAGTTTTGAAGCTCAGGTGGATTAGTAATGAGATTGGATTTGCTTGTAAGGACGGTTTATCCTGTTACCCTTGGGAAAATACTTATTCTTTCAAGGCACAACACATAACCCAAAAGACTTTCAGGCAGCGGCGGAAGAATCGTTGTACGGTTCTTTTGGAGCAAGCCCAGCTTTTGATCTACGAGATAGCGGATTCTAAGCTTTCTTTTATTTCAGTAGGTATCTAGGTAAGTGGTTAAAGTAATCAATTTTGTGGTGCCTAAATAAATAAATTGCGTTTAAAAACACATTATTTTGTTTTGTAGAAATAAAAAACTAAAAGTGACCCTGTTTTTACAGTATCTACTTTTGGCACATACCCAATGTACATATTCTGCTCCCGATAGTAAAAAAGACGCATGTAACACTTTTCCAAATTTGAGTACCTAATATACACTGCCGGAATACGAAAAAAAAGGCGTGTCTGCCTGTATTTTTTAAATTTGCTCACTGCCTCCTGTGCGGTTTTAAAATAACCAAATAGGGCGCTTCTGTACACTTTTTTACACCCAATTGAAGATGAAAAGACTTTATTGCAACTTAATTAAATAGACGCATTTATGTAGATCATGTCCTAATACTTTGTAGTTTCATTTTAAGTTCAGTAATAAAAAAGGCGCATATTTCAAAAAGGAAGTTAAAAAGACGCAAATAATCATTTGCGTGTAACGAGCTAATTGAAAACCGCTTTGACATTAAGGAAAAAAAGACCGCATCTAACCCCTTGCACCCTATTTTATCATACCTAATTAGTTTTTTATTCTTAAGAAAAAATGCGTATATACCTATATGCGCCCAGTTGTGTTAAAAGCATATTCTAGATAGATAGATGAAATACTTGTACAGCCAAAAGAGTATGAAATGTAAAAGACGCATTTAAGGCCATTTACGTTTATTCATTTAAGTATGTAATATTTTTCTTCATTTTTTATGCTAAGATGAAATAGTTTTTTTGTTATTTTTATTATATTAATTAATTCATATTATTATTAGTATAAATAAAAACCTGTATAGTGGGCATTGTTTTCAAGTTTTAAATATGTAGATTTCGTTCGTTCGTAGATTCGTTTGTATGTTTCGTTAATTAAAACATTTATTTCTCCGTTTTTACTTTTCGTTAGATACGTCTTTTTAACTATCGGAGGCACTATTACACACACTAACTCCTGACTAAGTATTTATAACTATGAAAAATATCAATGACTTTTTCCAAAAATATTACTCATATTATACAAAAAATATTACCCACTTTAACTTCGACAAGTACAGATAACTCAAAAACTATCTGCCACACGTTGCTATAATTTACATGGGATAAGACGACAAGCATTATTTTTTGATTAAAAAAATATTTATCTAAATCTGTGAATCCAGTACACAGTTATGAGGTAACACACATACAAAATACAGTCTAATTCAGAACTTCCTCTTTTTGGAGTCAGTTAAATACTTACATAAGGTATTCACAAAGAAAACCCTCCTCGTAGGTACAAAAAGTATAAATCTCATCATTACCATCCGACTAGCTGTAGGTAGTATACGATACCGTCGGTGTATCTGCTTTTATGATGACATTCGACCACTACCACCCGATTCCATCGCGATGACATCTGACCGTTCACACGAGATAACCAAACACGTATATTCGTTATGTTGCAGGAAAGTGAGAAAATTCGTGTATTCAATAAATCCTTACGGCAGGTATGTTCAATTGTATTAAATAAAACATTTGAAAACCCAAACCGATTGAAATTAATTGCTACGCAAATGAAGATAGGTACGAAACTAGAATAATTGAGAATCTTAGAAAACCACCAGCTACAAATTCTTTGATAGTCTCTTTTCACTATTACTATGAGTGGAAGCTAAATTACCTATAGTTACCTAATAGGTAGGTACCATTCTATCGATTATTTATATTATTTAAGTGGTATTGTTTAGACAAAGAAGGGCAATCAGCAACCACTAATAATCCGTCTAATTGTACCGCCAAATGAATCTTGTACTTATTTTGTATCGGTACTATAAGTTCCAGTTAGTTACATATCAATTACAGTTAATTCGTTTATTTAGTTATTTGTTTATGTACCATACAAAAGTTTAGAAACAAAAGCGGACTTAATACTTAAAGCATTCGTGCATACTAGACATTTCACTAAATATATTATTTCCCTGTTTTCCAACAACATAACATACATCCGAACGTCAGCATTATAGCCTTGGCAGGCGGGCCCATCAACAGCCACGAATTATCGCTCAATTTACCGAAGATATAAATTTGTAATGAAAACCGAATGCCGACCGTATCGGTCTCGGTGTTACAATGATGAAATTGTGATGTTTTGGTGATTTACCGGTGATGAATAATGGAAACTGAAAAACAACAATAATATCATGTTTATAGGCGATGATGGTTCTAGAATCTCACAAATCAATCTCTGACAATAGCATGGGTAGGGTTATATTTAAGTAGGCGTTACGTAAATTTAAGTTTACAGATAATAATTACAATTAATTTATACTTAACAGTAGGTAGGTACCTAATCAAGTGATTGAAACGCCTCACTTCCAAACAAATGTATCTGGGTTTGGTTAACGTCCTTGGTTTGAATTAATTATGAATTATTTGTCACTTGCTTCGGCGAAAGAAAATTATATCATAATATCAAATGCTAACGATGCATTATCACCCAAAAAGATGATTGGAAAGCAAATTCACAATCTATGTATAATTGGATTCAACCCATGTATGACTCACTACTGAGCACGGGTTTCTCCTCATCATTCAGGCCTAGAGCCTATTCCACAATGCTGCTCCAGTGCGAACTGTCGGAGTGGACATGTATTAACTACTGCTAATAAAATTAAAATAATGGATACAGTAAACATAATAAAATAATAAAGATTTCTCGCGGTTTACATGGACGGCACAAATATCTAAGACATGACAAGAGAAGATATCTTCGACACTAAATATTTTTCCCGGTCGGGAACCAAACCCGAGGTCCCTATCGCAGGCTACTTAGCTACAAAGTCGTCCAAAAATAAAATCGATAACAATCTGTGAGGTTATACAACGAGCCGCGAATATTAGGCGCCAATAATTTCCGAAGACCGGAAAATAGTCCTAAAAATAGGTCCAGTACCCACCATGGTGGTCCGCTTATCGCTTTGCGTCCTCCGTCGCTTCTACTAAGACATTTCACCTTTTTTATTGCCACGCTTCTTGCGACTTCACAACACAAGCCGAGTTTAACGACACCTTTAAAAGTATTCGCTAGCACCTAACACAAAGCAATAGGGTTCAGTTTTGTTTACCAATGCTGTGGTATTCGTTGTTCGATGGTCCCTACTACAATTTTATCTTTGTCTACTTTCTCACCTTTTTACGATTCGACGTGTGACTCGAAGTGTCGTAGATACAATTATCGATTAGGTAATTTTATCGGGTCCGATCTTTTGTCTTCCGGTTGATTTTTGTTGATTTAGGTCGGTTTTTGGTAATTTAGTGGCGCTTCATGGCGCACGGTCGAACTGCCCTCTTCCTGTCAACTTTTGCCGTGACAGAAAAGGGATTTATGAATGGCACTTTTTATACGTTTACTTTTCTTTAAGTATTACATTTCACATGTACCTAGGTATACCTAATAAAATATAATTAAGTATCACAAGCTTGAGCGTAAAAGATTTCTTTTACGCTCAACTTCTGAAGTCACTTCTGAAGATAAAAAATTTATATGTAAAAACAAACATTCACTGTTTTTTCTTCTAACGTTAATTATGAATAATCATTAACTAATAATTATGAATCATTCAAAATAATTAACTGAGAATAAATTAAATCACCACAGACACAACACACGCGTGCTATACTTACCTACATCCTATCTATCCTTATTAGACTTAGATATAAAATAATAATTGACTTCTACTAATTATCACATTACCCATTTGATCATAGGCCAGCTGTTAAAAACCTGCCCCTAGATGAATTTAACAATGTAAGATATAGTATATTTTTATCATAATTATATCTTTACTCCTTTGCAATTCGCATCTCGGTTTATGTCTTATTACTACTTTTAATTCAACCACAATATCTGCTTATTAAAATATTCCACGATAACGTTAATAAATGAACGCGAATTAAATTAAAATGTACGCATTAAAATTTAACGAGGAATATTATTCATCGCCTCATACGGACTTCAATTCGCGACAAACTAATTACTTATTCGTAATATTGTCGTAAACAAACAATAGGGGGTACTGCTAAAACATTGTGCAGTTTGCCTTTTTTTGCAGAGTCTCTAATTATTTATTAATAAATTCTTACTATTCTCGTTTTAGTGAACGTGTAGTAGGTAGGAACCTAGTGACGTACATATATTCAAATTTTAATCTTATTGCTATAATTTCAGTAGAAACCACACCAAAATCTTTAAACGGGTTTCTTTAGACAGAGATTAGTGGCAACAAACGCGCAGACAAACAGACGACAATTCTAAAAATCAAATGGTGAAATCTTTGGCGTTAATAAATATCTTTTTTCCATAGGTACCTATATCAATATGCCAATCAGGTAGCTCGTACTACCACATATGTTTTGCATACATTTGAGTAAGAACAAATATTATTGATTTTTTTACAATGAATTACATAATTATGGCGACGACGTCCTATTTTTGCACCTTTTTACGTGTAGGTTCATAGGTACAATCAAGTTCAGTTTGACTACAATCAAGAGTGAAAATGTTTAACCTACTAAGGGATTGACCTTCCAAGGGCTAGGTGCATTGCCACTTACGTAGGTAAGTGCTGACTAATAAAAATATAAAAAAGTGCTCTATAACTCTTAAAGGTAGTTAGTTATATTGTTAACCACATAAAAATACAACCATCGTTTTTGCAGTAACACATAACATCGAGATCATTTTCAAGCATGAAGCAACATTTAAAAGTCATGGATGTAGAAGTCTAGATGGGCCCGTAACATACATAAGGCGCACGACGAGTGGTCAACATTAGGTTGTGTGATTGAGTGATTGATCAAGTCAGTCTGTTGTAGACAGCAGCGAGGTACACATCTTCCTTACGCAAAATTGATTTCAGTAATTACGTCCGCAAATGTAGAAAATATGGCTTCCTGTGCCTTCAAAAATATTCTAACAATTCAAGAAACACAAATAAAGTCCAAAGGAATCACATTTCATTATGTAAACATTGAATTGTAAATTAACTTCACTATTTCTAAAATAATAACTTTAGTAAAATGGCGCGTGACAATGTAAGAGTAACAAAGACAGCACGACTAAAACTTCGAAACGCGGAAGCGAGATATCACTATGTAATCTGTTCGTTTTCAAATATAGTAACAAAATTCCATCGCGCCAACTTCACGCACAAACCGATTCGATTCAAAATTGGATTGTTCCAACTTGACGCACATTCGAACGTTCAAGGCCGGTCTAGGTATATATGTCCATGTTAAAAGTAGTATTTCAAGCAAAATTGTTCCATAACTTAAGTATAATATTTCCACTGCCTACAGAGAATAGCTACTTCAGTGAACTCAAGAGATTGTAAATAAAGTTACTCGGTATCAAATTGCATAAAAGCGAGCTTAAATATGTGCATATTATTGCATTCATGCATTCGTATAAAGACGTCACGGGAGAAAACAAAAGGAATAACACTGGCGCTGGCATTTAGGTGAAACTACTGTTTAGTGTATAGGTATGTTTGTGGAACTAAATTTCTTTTTCTTTTTACTTTTTAATACAACTAGAATACGAACTTAGGGCGTCGGCAGTATGGTTCAAGACGTAGCACTTGCACTTCCTGTCACGAAAAATACCTATAAGTAGAGAAAAAATGGCATGTGTATAATCACATTTTATAATTATGTAAAAAGAAATTCTAACTATTCCCTTGTACAAACCATCTGACGGTACCATCATTAATGGACTGCACGTTTCCGATGAAGGAAGCGGCGGAAAATCTTTCATTGAATTGTTCTGAATCTGCGACCGAAAAGACCCTAATTTCCTACCTATTTCATGTTCGGTTTTAAAGGAAAGGCAGTAGCTAGGCGAGAAAAAACTACCAGCTACCGTGCAAGAAGTTACCTAAGGAAATAAACTGAGTCTTACAAGATGCCTTCACTTCATATAAATATCAAATAAATGTACGACAAAGAAATTGATTACCAGTATTATATAATTGGTTGTAGTACCTACTTACCATTCAATTTATCTACTTTTATATTACTTAACAACATTTTATTTTCTCCCTTACAATTATACGTAAGTAGGTAAGTAAATCAATTGTATCCGTACGCAATACAAAACAAGATAATTTGCATAATTGCAGTCAGCTGTGATAACCACTCCCTCGCATCGCAGTCATCCGATATGGCGCGGCTGACATCCGAATTTAATTAATTGAAACAAACATATAATTAGATGCACCAACGGGGCGGGCACCCACCAACGAAGGAGCCATTAATGGTGAACCCTCCGCATATAAATAATGTAATCTCATGTAGAATAGATAGTAGGTATTGTATTGTACATATTGATGTATGTTTGCAACCTGGGGCCCGAGTCTGATTTTGTAAAGGCTTCAAATGCATCGGAATAGTGGCACAATTTGATTATTTAATATACGGAATAATTTGGCACATTTGGTAATCAAAATGCGTCTTACTATTGATATAAATATAATCATTAAATGGGACTAGACGTAAATCACTAGCTAGCTATAGCTTTCGAATACAAGAAGAATTATAAAAATCAGTTGTCCAGTGCAAAGTTACGAGGTAGGTACCTATGAGAACATAAAAAAAGTCGAATTAATACATACCTCCTTTAAAAGTTAATAAAAAGTTTAACATTCAAGTCTCGGTGTCTATGGTAACATACCTACTGCAATTTTTTTAGTAATTGACCATAACCATAGGTATACAAAATCAATAACCATAACCATACAAATATGCTATCATTTTTCGACAAGCAACTACCCTATTACGTCATTACCCTAACCAAAACGTCAGGGCTGATCAAAACAGCTCATTCTCACGACAAATTGCCGTCAGTCGAGACGTGTGCTACAAAAAATTCGCTCAAGTTCAACCCAAAAACGATTTTATTGAGACTAACAAGCAACCCTGATCCTATCGCGTGTACCTATTACTTTCATCCCTTATCCGAAACCGCGCCCTCATAATTGGACCATGGTTGGTTTACATGTAGAGACATTATATTATTCATAAACAGTTTTACATTGTACAAATTATTTTTAAATTGTTTTAGTGATATTTATAGTTAATGCAGCAATGATGTTGTACTTTACCATAGCTTACTAGAACACAAGTAAAATCGTCTTGAAATATGTATGTAAGGCCGTTTATGAAATAAGACAAAAAGCTACAAATTATTGTTTTAGGATCATTTCCTTAGTACATAATAGGTATCTCAATAATAATGTATCGTATGTAGCAAGTAATACTTATTTAAAATCATAAAATAATAATAAGTTAAAAGTAAAGATAAAACGATCGTAATTCTGCTTATATAATTTAATTATTTTAAAAACTTAAAAAAATATTATAATTTTACCTCGTTATTTCATTGATTACCTGACGTAAAGCTTTTAGCGGTCACCAACGAGAGTCACATAAAGTAAACCTGCGCCATATAAACCTAGCTTTATACTTTTTCTTTGCTGTGTTACAGATAATCATGTCACAAGCTTTTTATTTAAAACCACACAGGACAAAATGGCGTTACCATCAGATTACCAAAGCCTTGTGGTAGGATTATTACTTAATTTTTTCACCCTCGCCTACCTGTCCAGAAACCCAAGATTCTCGGACGGATAGACGAAATATTCTGATATCCTCATCAAATAACAAACTTAAATTGACCTCTCGTTCACCCGGCAAAATGTAGATTCGAATGGATCTTTATAAAATGGAACAATATTCACAAATTAATAAGGCAAGCAAGCTCCTTAACCAGTGAATGCTTTGTTTATTATACCTATTAGAGATTTGTCGAAACTTTGTGTTAGGATTACTGATGAATTTATTTCTTATTTGAACGAGTAGTCGACTTGAGATTGAGTGTTTGATGATTCAGTTATGTAGGAATGTTTGATTAAGATACTTTAGGGATCGTTCGAATAGTTCGAATAAATATTATGCTTTTTTTGTAATCAGACATTTGTAATCAGACAATTGATCGTTTACAAAACCTATTTTTTTGTTTTGTTATTAGTGTACCTAAATGAGTAGGTATGACTGATCTATCAACTATCACCTTATTACTCTACATTTCACATGTACCACAATTTTTTGCTTATTAAAAATAATGAATAATTAAAAGTAGTAAAAAACAAAATCATTCAAACTATGCCTTTTATTGTGTAGCCATGTGTGGCCCTGAGGGTTTTCATTTCGAATTACTATTTTCATTCCGAATTTCATCTAAACTGGGCCGACGCGACGCCGCGGTGGTATAGCAACGAAATCCTAACAGACAGACAAACAGAAAGACAGACAGACTCTCACATAACTATATAGTTAAGTATGGATTTTAATTTCTTGTTTTCCCTCAACAATGTTGAAACATTCATAACTCTTTACCAGAGTCGCGTAAATTCACTTAAAGTTGGTAATAATCGTCAAACACCCATTAGTAATTTATGATAGCTAACTGATATAAGATAACTGAAACTCTACAGTATAATGTGGTATATTCAAGGTGTAGTGATATAAAGTGATGGTCTATTCCGGTGGCAGAGACAGTCTAGCACCCAGCGGAGTAGGAGCAGTATGCCATTCACACCTGAATTATGGACGAGATAACTGTTTTACGGTCACTCTAGCGCCGAGCAACGCCATCCATCACGAGGATATTTTATTAACCCTTAAGAACACCAAGAAGAAACAGTAGATGCGAGTAATGGGCCGTTAAAGTTTGTAAAAATACACATATAAAGCATATATATAGGTAGAATATATATTAGTAGTAGGTAGAATATATATAGGTATTAGGTACTTAAAGAACTCGTTTAACAATGAAGTAAATACACTTTCTTCAGTTCTACGTAGGGATACCTACGAGTACCTACTATGTTAGAGATAACCCTATCTCCTATCTGCAGCGTTGGGGCTATATGGATGAACGTGGATATGGCTATATGGAGACCTTCTGAACGTCAAGTAGAATGGGCTCTGGAAGGTACACAAACAGATCGCTAAAACTTATAAATATGACAATAACGATAAGAGTAAAAATGGACACAAAGGGTCAGTATGGTTTTTCTTAAAGTCAATAAACGTATCTTAGGGTATGCAAAATACTTGACCTTCACAAAACCACGAATTGATGAAGCGCCACGAATTGATAATTTTAATTTGAAATTGATACATTTTGAATTAAGAAATCCGAAAAAAATATTATCTTAAGAATATCTTCACTATACCGAACAACGCATGCCAACCTCAATTTTGCCGATCCGCTCGTAAACTAAAGAGGCGTATAAAAAGGCCATAAAATTCAATTGTCACGCATTAAACCCCGTGATGTACAAGGACCTTTCTTTAAAGATCCTATACTTGTAGAAAGAATGAAATCTGTGCTAAAAATAATCAAAAAGCTTTTGTTCTTATAAGGTGAACTTAAGTCACTTACATGGAATATACTTGTAATTACTTATGTAAAAATAGCCATGGCAAACTTATAACTGTATGTACCTATCGTAACACTAATACCAATACCTATTTACATCAAAAAGTTCGATCGATTAATGGCTTCAAGATCAGATTTCTCCTCATAGCTGAGGAGGCCTAGGGCGGATTTTTTTGCCACTAGCGATCACCCATCCAACTACCGATTTCGCCCTCTGTTGCATAACTCACACGATCACTTAGGATCAACGCAAGCCGCCAAATTATGAGCGCATCTATCGATGATTAAAAGACTTATAAAAACATGTTTCCACAGACGATAATAAATAATATTAATCACTACCCATGAATGAATGACCCTAAATAAAACAGAACATATATTATTACTCGATATAACGAAGTTATTCATGAATGAACGAAAAATGTTTCGTGAATGACGAGCTGCATTGATAGAATTAATTACGATGGACAGGTTTCGTGTCACGACGCATTATGTATAATTCATTTAACATTTACTTATAATTCTATATCGTCCTTCAGAAAATAGCTTAACAAAAAGTATAACATAAAATATTGCATTATAGCTCGTGTCAATCTTAAGTTACCTATTGAACCAGATTAATAGACTCGCGGTGTCACAAGTCAGATTAATGCAACTGATAACGTAATGACATCAGCAGAGAAGGTGTTTTGTGCTCCTTAGGGTACATTTAGAAACTCGATATGCATCCAGCATGACATATTCTGATGATTAAAAAAAACGTAAATACCTATAGTGTTACTATAAACCACCTTTAAGTAAGTACTGTTAAAACTTAACAAGATAAGATCCAACATTTATACGTTCCATGGACATAAATCGTTCCAAATTGTTCCTGATACATTCATAATACGGTCCTACCATGGAACGGTAAAGGGCTCCTGCTTCCGCGATCATTCGACGTCGCAATTTACGACACTTTAGAAAGCACAATAAAATGTACCCGTGTGGGTGTCCGTGGATCACCTTTGTTTTATGGTAAAACCGTTTTTATATTAAGTTGCCGCCATTATATGTCCGGCCACGATAATATTTTCTGGTTATCAGCGACGCATATCGAGTAACTAAGTAAGTGTAATGTGTTTCTGTAATGACGTGTCTAAACGTATGGCGATTCTATGTTGACATTGTTCTCACTTTAAGATGTATTGTTATTGCTTGAACATGTGTTTTTGTTCAACAACGGTTATTTATCGTGTGAATTGTTCAAATTCAAATCCAATATGGTCATCGTGATAGGTATAAATATTTTTTTAACCTACGGTCATTAAGATATGAAAGGGATATAGGGAACGAAACTTTGAAGCACATCTTTTTCTTTTAATATTTATTTTAATAAAATTATTGTGAAGCATTTGCGAATGAATCGAGATTTTATTTAAATTTAATTTAATTTTTTATCGAGTTTTTGAATACTAAGTTAAATTTAATTGTCTTTAAACGTGTACCTAATATCCTAATCCGTATACAAATTCTTCAACCATAAATTAGTCAAGAATCCTAAATTCTAATGAGTTTTTTAAACCTATAAACACATTTCAACCTGTAAAAACTAACCGCGAAATACCACTTCTGATTAATCAATAACTCAGCGAGAAAAATGTAAATAAAAGACGTGGGACAATCTCGAGGAAGGCAGCTCAATCGTTGAATGGAGTGCGTTATTTATTAGTATAGATTATCGCAACAAATCACACCAGATTGCCGTTCCGAAATCATTTGGTGTAACTTGAGAACGCCCCTTATATTTGATGATTGGACAAATAAATATATTTCCCGTATCCTGTTTATCAGAGTCGGGGTGTTAATAAAAATGTAGGGGACACGCGGGTTGATAGGTTGAATGAGTTTTTGTTGAGGATTTAATTTGTCAATATTTTGATGGTGGTAGAATCAAATGACGTGCAAAATTGTATTGACAAAATTCCTACATGAAAAAATGAGTTTGACGTCTTGATACGTGTTACAAGTCCTATTTCCGTGATAGCCTTCGTCACATACCTACGTTTTAACTATGATCTGTTAACTGGCACACAGTGATTATACAGGCAGTATTCAATAACTTAAATCATAATAATAAAAGTAATAGAAAACTCAATAATAATAAAAGGCTACAAGTCTGAAATTCTAGGAAAACCTTTTGTACAATCAATTGACAAAGAGTAAATATATTTAAATTTTAACTTCATTATTTTACGAAGTAAAAGGCATTAATATTAAGACACAATAAAGTTCTATGGTCAAGCTAATATACACGAAACTAGCGAATGTCTGAATTTTTTTTGTTAAATAAGTAGTATTAAATCATTAATTATAGTCCTAATCACCTAACCTAGCACTCCCCGACCTCCCCAACCGGTGTGAATGGGCCCATGCTCCGGGTGGCCGGCGTCCGTCGTCCTATCGTTCCTAATAAATTAGAAGCAGCTAATACAAGCCATGCCCTTACAGAAGACTGGTCGTGTCAACTCGCCACTAATGTAGTACCCCGATAACACCTTCAAAACCACTCATGTACATCCCGCCGATTTACACTGATCTCCTAAAATCTTGAAATCCCGCTCTGTTACAGAATAATAAGAATGAATTTACGCTGCGTCTGGGTTCAAATTATTCTGGTAAGTAGAAAAGGATATTCGTCGTATTGAGAAGCGTGGAAATGTTGCCTCTTTTATATCGTTAGTTTAGGATTCAATGTCACGTGGTTCGTTTGTGTAATGTAAATCCTCTAGTGGTTTATTGTTGACGACGACTGCGTAATTGATTGTAGGTGCTAAATTTATTGTTTTTAACACTTTTATACCTTTGACAACGTCTGTTGCGTTGCATTGCATATTTATTTTGTAATACTCGTAGGAGCTTAGTTAATTAACTGACTTCCCTAATCACAGGAGAGTCATTAACATGATAGTAGCTAATAATTATAAAATAACATACATACTTACCTACTTACAGAATGAAGAAGAAGATTTAATTTTGCGAACAAATATTTGGGTCAAGTTAACGTTCGGGAATCGAACTGAAACCTTTGCTCCTCGGGCAATGCAAATTAGCTCAGTTATTCAGCAGGATGTATCATGAGTGGAAATAGTTGGCACGGACTCACAAAAAATGAAACATCAAAAACTAAGTGTATAAGCGAAAGTAATAATAAAATTTCAATTTTAAGTACCCTCGGTGAAAGAAAGACAAGTAACCAAGACCAGGTGAACTCATGGCCTGAAGAGAACAGCAGAGAATCGCTTTATATAGACTTCTATATACTTAATACTATATAATCAAATCGCCAAGAATACGGATTTAACTCTCCCCGTTAAACAATTTATTAAAGGCATTTTAAATTCTCGCCGTCAATCTACAATGAGCCGTAATCACAGTGGCGGAAAGCTGGCATTTGTGTGTATTGCCACTAAAACCTATTCCATATCAAAAGCGGACGGAGTACCTATAAAATATAGCAATAGCGTCAACACAAATTGATACAAAATATGAACAAGGGACATGTTATTATTTTGAACAAAATACTAAGACTGATTTATCCCGAACGTTAAATGTAGCCAATATGTATATGACCTGGAGCCCAATTCTCATTTCCTAGAATATATAATCTCGAAATCAGACATATCTTTACCCTTAAAATCTCTGCGAGACATGTCGGCAAAATCTCTACTGTATCCATAAAAGTCATTCTGGGGCATATTAGAGATTTATTCTTCGACATTACCAAGAGACATATGAAATGAACGTTCCGTTTTACTAGACTATGGCAACGCCAAGTCAATAAAACCCGACTAGAAGTAAATAAAGTTTGTATATTACTCAAATCCTACAAAAGCATTAAAAAATCACTATATAGTCATCCTAAACTATCTTTGAATAATTATAATTTATTTACTGTTATATTTCAGTTAAAAACCATTACTAAATATTTTAACAAAAAGACTAGTCATCGCATACCGTATAACGAAACATTCATCTTTAGCTAATCTGTGCATATATGTCATGTCAATGTCAAGCGAATATTTTGTTTTGATTGTATTCTAATAAGATTGTAAACTAACAAATAGATAAAAATCACAATCTTATTAGAATCGTAAAAAGAAAATGTAGGTCTACATTTTTTTTTCTAATAAGATTGTGAACATGTCAATATCGAACGCTTTACAACGCTGTGATTGGCCAAAATTTACGATATTTCAATCTCGAACGCCCTGGACCAAACGTTGCATGTCGAAAGAAATGTTTAGAGATATTATCTAATTTGACATCCCGAGAATACGGAAATTAGGTTTCAATAGAGATCCGCCATGTTTTTCAGATATATATCTGTTAGAGATGTATGTCTAAGAAATGAGAATTGGGCTCCTGATCGTTTCTGATCTGCTATGGCGGTCGCATCTCGCGATTTGTCGCTGTGATCATGTAGCGATAGCGAACGGCGCAAGCGCAACTAGTGTCTGTAACGAGAGCCTTATGCAAGAGGTAACCATGTTGATCATTTTTTTAAACATAGCAAAAAGTTGTTGGTTATCATGTTTTTTACTTTTCTCGTCATTGTATGCTCCATCTACACAACAATTTTCTAGGTCATAAAAAATAGTGCGATTACAAAACTTCACCCCAAAAAACACTCGTAACGAGTTAATGAAAACGTGGTAAATTACAAAATCACTTTATGTGACATCCAGATTAATATAAAATTATTTGCTTATAGCTTTCATCATGTAAATCTATCACTACTACATTATTGTTGAATCCGTTTGTTTAAGACGTACTTATGTGAAAAAGTGTGAACTCTGAGTTGACACATATTTTATTAACCTTTATTTCTTCAAACTCTCTTTTTATCTCTTTGTCATAGAGATAAAAAGAGAGTTTGATCCAAGATCCAATTTTTAATGCTTTAATGCGTATTCACCAACCGATTTATTAAACTCGTATCATACTTAGATAAAGCACACATTTTATGATATTTTTTTGTATGATTTCTAAATAAACTTATTGTACATTTACAGTATTTTACACATTTTACTATGATGCCAATACTTACAATACAATCTGATTTTTTTCAGGTACGCCGTGACTACGTTGCATGCAACTGAATAAAAAACTCGGCGTAGAAAATATCTACCTAGCATAATTTTTTACATTAAATTTAATAAATAGTTATGTTCCGAATAACACAATCCTATGTTTCTACACAAAAAGAACGATATATCGTCGGGCGATCGACGAGGCTGTGTGAACTGCTCCGGGGTAATCGACGCGACGCTTCGATGGTTGCTCAATAATCGAATCGTGTACATGTCGCCAGCTTTTGTTTATTTATAATATTAACTTTAACCCTCCTGAGAGTCATTATAAAAATTGGATATCGGGATGAACGTTTTGTTATCGTCACACGAAGACTGACAACAACAGGGGCGCCACCAACGTAATATTAATTATTATTCGCCAAGAAGGAACCGATGGACCCGCATCTTGAAGGACCCCATGTTATAGTAAATACTGTCGGAAAACAAATTTAGGAAACTAATTCCACAGTTTACACGTGTGTGGATCCTTCCACGACGTGGAAACCAAACTGTGGACTGTCATTGGTGGTGTTGCTGGAACCTGGCTTTTCTGTGAATGTAAAAATATATAAATATATTTAAAAGTTACTTAGAAATTTAAAGAAGCAATATCAACAAATAAATAGACTCTTTTATAGTCCAGATATGACAAATAAATAGTGGGGTGGCGGTTTATTTAATATTTGAATCCAAGACAACCTCTTTCATTCGTGGTACAGGTACCTACCCTGCTAAATATTCATCATAACACCTTTGCTACTTGAGTAACCAACCTAGAGTCAACCAGCCCAAATCCAGTCCAGTCAAAAATGTTTGTAAAAAATTCCTTCTAGTCTAGTTCTTTGTTAGTCACAGTTTACAAGACAATTGGTACTCAAGAGACTTGTAAAAATAAACTCTAGCACGACATAAATGTAACCTATAATAAAACTTAATACCTACGTAACATAGTTAACTATGTATTTAGCATATATTTACAGTACAACAATAGCCAAATTAACACTAGTTAAGGATGAACATAAAAGCAGTAACAAAAATCGTATAATAAACAACAAGAGTAATTGATTCTTATGGCTAAGGGCAGTTTTATGACAGTGTGAACAGCGCAGATTATGTTCCTGACCTCGTCAATAATTATTTATGTGTGTAGACACCAGTGCAAGCTTGCGATTTTCAAGACAAAATACAGATACGCGACTAAAAGGGGTTATGTTTCGGTAAGTATTGCGAGCGTCTATTTTTTAGCGATTAATTACAAGAGAGCTAAGTGATTTTTGATAGGGATAAGGAGAGACAACTTTAGAAAAAAAGAGTAAGGTGGACAATCCTGAGATCATAAAGTCTCAAATATAATTATATAATTGACACCATGTCCTATTTTTTACCCTAATTACCTACCTAAATTTAAAAAATCCGTGCATTTTAAATATATTTTTCTAATGTGTTAAAAATTGTTAAAATAAGCAATTTATGAACTTACTTACTTACTTTCTAAGAACATGAGTAAAACAAAAGGCATCGCCGATACATTGCCTACCTACTCATGTTGATTAATGAATAGCATTGCTACGCTTAAAGTAGTCGGTCTGTGCAAGCTTTAACTCAACTTTGTTGTGTAGCCTGGACACTTGTAAATGGCTTTATTAGATGCTCTTTCGAAGTTGGGTACCCGATACCTATAAAACACAACCTACCACAGAGAAACAGCTTTTGACGATTATGTTTCCTTATCTTTATGCGATTTTGTATTTAATGCAGGTACTTAAAATTAGATGGATACATGAAAGCTGAAAGAATTATACACGAAACATTGCGGTGGACATAACTCTTTTGTAAATAATTGATGCTAGAAATAATTTATCAAAGAAACAATATTTCTTTAAACTTTTAATCCATACTAATATTATAAATGTGAAAGTGTGTTTGTTTGTTTGTTTGTGACTCTTTCACGTCGCAACATGGCTATTATATAATATAGTTTATGTGTGTAGAGATAGTTGGGAAGGTGGAGAGTGACGTAGGCTACTTTTTATCGCGGAAAAACATCTCATTCCCATGATCGATGTTTTGATAGTTGCTAGATATTTAGTTCCGGAAGCTGTTAATAGATGGCGATAGTAAAATTCACTTGCAAGTTCTGAATCACGCTATCAAATACTACATGTATCGTTAATTTACTTAAGTCATAGGTAAATGTTATAACTAATGCTCCAGTATTACATATAGGCTACTTTTTATCCCGAGAACCCTACGGGAGCGGGACGGGACCTACGCGGCTGTTACCTACGGGTCCCGAAGCGAAGCGCGGGCGGTTCTCTAGTTTATTATACTTTCTTTGCTCTTTTTCTTTCTTGTCCGGCAAGACTCCAGTGATGCCTGGCGCATATAAGAATTTTCTAACAGTCGACACGATGTCTAATGACATAATTATTAACTTTTATTACCGGATAGGTAATATAGGTATACTATTTTTATCTGATTTCATCTCTCTGTTATTACTTTAATTAGCTTTGAATTTTCTCATACGTTTATTTCTTCTATTTTATTGTAATACCGTCACCACTGATATCTGCTAAAAGTTGATAACTACTTAGTGAATGCTTTAAATTGCTTTTAGCATTAAGTCTCTTTGTGTCACAATGGTTTTGGTGTATTCTAAAGAATTCAGTCTACATAAACATACGTTTAAAATGCTTCCTAATGTTCTATGGATCACATTCCTGATGCCATAACGTTATGGCGTCTATAACATCGGCAACGTTACCTGTAATTATACCGCTTACTTAACATGATGGTGATGCCCATCAATCAAGAAGCAATTGTTTTATCCCATTGATTTATAGAGAGATCATATGTATGTGAATGTTGTGTGAACGTAGCACCATACCGATAGAACTTGTTTATTATGAAGTAATTAAGCGAAAGGGCAGAGGGCAAGAGAGTTATAATTATGGCGCCGCTCAAAGTGGTTTCTGCGATGTTTCTTGCTCTTCAGAGATCATTCGTGAATTAGATAATAATTAGAAAATCAATGTATCGTTGTACTTATAATTTTGTTAAGTTGGCTATGAAAATAATTAGAAGGGCCGGCAGTCTCGATTTAGATAGTTAAGATTTTGCAAACTATTTTGATCTAAAAGACAAACCTTCCATTTAAAAGCTTCCACTTTTCGAATGGATTGCTCCTTTCGCTATATTAAGTCGCTATATTAAGGGAACGATCGTTAGAATACGAACATAGGTACGATTATCATTATTGCGACACTGCAACATCCACCAACATCAGATATGAATAGGTACTGCAATTTATGATTGACTTCACACGTAACATTTCGTAAAATCTGCATGCCCTTATGGGATTATTTTCAAAGAAATAATTATATTTTTTGTCCCTTGTGTTCTTGTGTGTCCTTTGTGTTCATATGAATATTTTTCCTTAGTTACAAATGCTTATTGAAGTTAACGCGTAACTTTGTTAGAAAACCTCTGCGGTCCGTAAATGCATCAGGACCTAATAAACTTAAAGCTACGAGTATTAACTTTACGAAACGGGTTTAGTATTAAAGCCTCATTTCGTTATAATTATCGATAAATGCAAAGGCTGGTGGCTGCTAAGCCGCACAGTATGCGATAATAAATCTCGAAATAGGAGCTACTAGCCTTTTGCAGTTAAGTAGCTTATAAAATTAAATATTATGGAGAGTTAGGTCACGTAGAGTTAGTATTGGCATTCATAAAAACTTGGCTTCGGCTAGTAAAAAGAAAGGTTTAAATAATTTTTCTTTAAGCGTGGGCGTATTATTGACAACTTCTTTGGTGTTGCTCTTACCAATCGTCTGTGACTTATCATCCTATGAGACGTCTACATCTTCGTCAGACCTTCAAGCTTATACTTTAATCTTCCGGAAACCTGTACACCTAAGAATTCCCAAAATTTTTGTCAATGCGGGTAAAATCTGCCTACCTCTACTTACCACACGTAGTTATTTGGCTAGCGTGGGGAGGGTAAGGTAAGAGTGATTTGTTAAAGGACGAACGGATTTTCATCAAAGGATTTTTTTAATCGACCGTAAGATTAACTCTGTAAAGCAATGAAAGAAAACGCCTATTTCATTAAAACCTTTCTCCAAACAAAGCCTTGAGACATGACGCTGAAATACAGCTTGACCTTTGGCTAATGCACCGTCTACGTGATAGCCAAACCTGGTAATTAACCTATTACTGGCCGAATCGACTTGCCTGCTCCCACGATCTTTTATGCCGAGTTTTCATTGAATAAGTACTAAACAGATCGGGGATAAGAAATTTTGCCATCCAACCTAATATTTCTTCAAATACTTGCATGAACTTTTATGTTTAGTTTAATGTGCGTGAAAAATTACATCCCACCTGCTACATTCAAATTCAAAGGTCAATGTCTAAAGTCTCCCAATCCACACTTGGCTAGCGTGTATGACTATGGTCTTAACCTTCTCACTCTGAAAAGAGACCTGTGTTCAATTATGGACCATGATAATATGACAGTGCCTAAAAAACAAACCCGAGAAAAAGAGAAAATTCAGAAGATATAATTTTTCACTTACTTCCTAAATTTGTAGGTATTTAACTTGTAAATAATCATCGGGTAAGTAAATCACAGCAGTTGTTAGTACTGACGCCAGTACTGTGTACAATGTAAACTAGCCTCAGCTCTTCTCAGAAGTCACTGTTTCACAGCTAAAAGGTTTTCGATTAGATAATTATAGGTAATAGGGGTTGAGTGATGGTTTTTGTAAGGGTAACGCATACCAATTGTTTGGATGTATCCAATGATTATGCGGTAGCCTGCGGAATGCTTAAGGCTTTTAGATATCGATCGGCAATCTTCTTGTCAGATTTTACCATTGACAAGAAATGGCGTGTGATTATTCTATTTGGAGTTCACACCTAAGTGTACTTAGGAATGTTTTATATATTATGGTTTGTTTATATTATTTATCTTATCCTTACGCTTTTTTGTTAGTTAAAGTACCTATATGGTTTACCATGTGCCCAATGATAAATGAATTTAAATAATTGAACATTAGGTAGGTTCACATTATTTAAACCCAAGAAGTACAATGAATAATTACCTAAATCGATAAATATAAAAAAGAGAATTTACTTTTTTATTCAAGGTTGTACAGTACCCTACCTACCGTAACCAGAAACCAGGTCACCTCGACCACTTCAACAAGGGATACCACTACCAGGAAGTTCACTTATAATCAAGGATTCATCAAACAGGTGCTATACTTCCATCGCATTACTTTGGATAAGACTACCTTTAAGTGGAACGTGTGTGTGATATAAAAAAATCTTTATTTTATTACATAAAACCGTAAAATAAACCAGACTATAAAGTGAATTGAAAAGTTCTAAAGCTAAGCTAAAAGTTATATTCACGTTTAACTAAATAATAAATCAGCATAACTTGGGGCTGTTTGTAAAAAGGCGTATGTGTAATTACGCTGATCGTTTCAAATTTAAACAAAGGATCGGTCATTAGGGCTCAGTCGCGGGCTCCTGTTACGCCTTTTTGTTGAAGTGCGCTCGATTACCCACAGGTAATGTATCGGATACGCATCCGTGGACAGTTCGCTTACAGGATGTTCAAGAATATAAATTATGATAAATATCTAAAATAATATTTTAATATAATTTTATTATGGTTATCGTGTAATGTATTGTTCCAAAGATACTTTTGTAAAAAGATATTGTTTCTCTGATATTTAAATAAAAAGGTTGAAGCTATGCACTTAATTAGTAGTAGAAGTAATTTCTCAATACTCTACCTGCATTTTAGCTGTGACTTATCGCAAATTAGAATAATTATTATACCAATAATTGTGATCTTTTGAGAATCTAGACACGTTCTAATTATAATTTGGCAGACAACGATCGAAATATTTTTTACTACCTAAACGATGAAAAAAAACTGAAGATTATCGCAGAAATAATATAAAGTTGCAAATAAGCAAACACAGAACACCCTATGTAAATGCATTTCAAATAAAATACATCAGGGTTGTCAAAAAGACGTAGTGGTCACGTCAATCAACTAGAGAGTGCAACAAAAAACCAGAGCTCGCCAATTATTGCACGTTGGCCTAATGGGTTTTGCCTGTACACTGATTGCGAACCAATCTATTTATCAATACTCTAAGATTAGTTTTTATTGCACTTTAAGGTACGGTTGTAAAAAATGTTTTAGTACGGGTAAGGGAGATCCTTGCGTATATTAAGTTACATTTTGTCAAATTTGTCAGTGCTTGTTGCAAAACGAGGACGGATCATGAGACGTCTTTTAACGATATTCTTTTATGGACTTAGGGTACCAAACGAGTTAATTAATAAAGTCCCCCATGTGGTATGTACCGGAACCACTTTCGTAGAACAGAACCACTCCCACTTCTTCTTCGGCTGTCGAAAAATACGATTAATAGGGATACACCAAGACACAGGCAGCAGCGTCATCCTGTGTAATACCAATATCTTCGGCGGTCACCAAAACCAAGCGTGCTGACTATCCGGTTAGAACACTGTATGGTAACCACAACTAAGCCCCGGCTCCAGCACCCATCAGTCCTCTATTCCAGGATATGGTAGCGGTCATGGTAACGCCGGAGCAAAGCCTAAGGCTACCAAAAAGGCGACCTTTACACGCAAGTTGTTTGAACGTTGGACTCCAGAAATGAAGGGACTGGGTTTGAATCCTGCATGCACCTCTAATCTTCAAAATTAAATGTGTACCTATTAGATTTTAATGATCACTCGCTTTGGTGAAGGAAAATAAGTATTGTGAGGAAACCTGGATCTCTGAGGGTTCTCTTCATAACTTTTGCACAAATGTATGAACTTGGCCTTTCCGCACATTGTCAACGTGGTGGAATTTGCCCTGTAATTGTGAGAAGAGATCCGAGCTAAGCGGATATTGATGGTCACGCAGTTATTGTTTATTTATGTTTTAGGGGCTAAACTCAAAAAATACGCGTCAGATGTCGCTTCAATTTAAATGCGAGATTGCGACAAGCTTTGAAATATAAAAAGATTAATCTACCTATAAAAATTGGTTCACCCGTGACTTTACATTCGTACAAAAAACTTGCAGTCGAATCGAAAACCTCCTCCTTTTTTGAAGTCGGTTAAAAACTAAAACGTACCGCCCTACCTACAAAACAATTATGAAAATAAAAGAAGATATTGTTAATAAGCTTTAAAAATGTTAGAAGTGATATAAAACAAAAGTATTGTAACACATAATTACAGCTATCTAATAAGAACTACTTTTTGATTCCCTAATTATGGGTTCTAGCTGTCAGTTCCGAATCTTGTGCCACTGAAGGACGTTTTGACAGACCGACAACAATTTTAATTGCATGGAAGCAGAGGTTGGAAGTATACAATTGTTTCTTAGGTGAGAGGGTTGGTTACTTCGGTTTCGAAGGCAGCTGGCGCAAGTCAAATATGACGTGGTAGATATTTATAATAGAGCTTCATAAATGCAATAGCTCTGAATTTATAATTGCTACAACAGTCTTAAACTGTACAATTAAATATTGAAAAAAAGCTGCAGAGGTTAATAAATGCAATGAATGAATGAATGAATTATCTTTTCCCGAAGAGATCGATCATTTTTATTTCTGATTTATGTATCTACTGCTGGAAAGTAAGAGGCATTGTGAAGAAAAAATTGAGTATTTTATTGTATTGCGACTGAAATCCAATCCACAGGAACGGACGACTTTAGAAAGAACAATGTCACATTTTTACAGTGAAATAGACATAATTTGAAGTTGTATAATATGTATATATTTTGAACCGCAAGTAGTTTTTAAATCTTTATTCATTAGTGCGAGGGATGTTCTTCAATTATTACATTATAAATTTAACAAAAAGCACCCGACTTAACCCTTAAAAGCGTGCGGAACAAATTATACAATAAGAACAATAATTGTGTCTAATCTCATCCACCCAGACCGTCTAACACTAGCCGCGTTACAAGCCATTTGATCAATTAATTTCAAAATTGTAAACGCGTGAAGGGACCTATCAATAAAATTTGTTTTTTAATTATACTTTATTAGACCAAATTGGCTTTGTTTTTTTAAAGGTACCCGCCGAGGATACTGTTTCGACGGATCCCTTTGTACATCTATCGGTTCTATTGATGATTTTATAAGGTCAATAATCATTATTGACTGTGATCATATAATTAACTAGTTTTACTGAAGGGTTCGAAGGGCATAATAATATTAACAGGGTCTGTTTTCACCGAAGAAGTTTTGTGTAATTACTTTATGGGTTTATTTTTAGTCGCATGCTGTTTAAATTAACTAGGTTAATTTTATTTGCGTTCTTATCTACATCTCAGAAATTAGTCACAGCTCCTGTAGAGTCACGAAAATAAATGTATAATTTCATTGTATAAAATATTTCTGGGTGACCGCTTGTGGCAAAAACGTTTTGAGCTTTTTCATGCTTCGGAGGGCATGTAAGTTGTTATCATTAGATCGTTTGTCGGAGGCCTTTAAGCGGCATTAAGAATTCCGATAGATACTTAGGTTGGCCAATAACCCCTCAACGGATCCATACCGAAGAAGCTTGTGAAACTATGTATGTTCTAGGCCTCTTCTATGCTTAAGAGAGCCGTGCTCTCTTCAGCGAATTAATGAGCCATTAATTCACTGCAATCAAATAGCTCTAATGTAAAAATAGTAATTACACTGATTACTTTATGTAATTTGATTAATTTATAGCGATACAAATGCTATTAACAAGTACGTTTTTGTTGGACAATAGATGTATTATAATACTTATAGTAGATAATTATTCGTCATAAATAAAACTAGTTACACAACGTCTACAACATGAAGCGGTCGAAGAACTTTGCGCAATTAATGCGATTATCTCTTTACGCTACTAAGGAGTCATGACACGCGCATGATCAACGATACTGTTGACTTTCATTATAGTACAGATTATCTTCAGTTATTAGCATCTGATGCTCGTAACTTTGTTACTTCTAATTTATTATTTTTCAATTATTACAGATTATGCGTGATTTTGATGAAGCTTGTCATGTGATAGATTTGAAATATTAACTTCTTTTTAAATATTAAATCGTGCGTAGGAAATTTAAAGCGACTTTAAACTAGATAAAGAACATATTTTTTTAATAGAAAGGTAAATGATTACTCTTTGAAAATTGCATGTGACACTTAATTGTATTATACTAATTTACCAACTAAGTACCTACCTATATTATAATTATTTTTAAAACATTTGTTTAATCGTTAAGTAATCACAATTGAGCAAAATACACAATTGTACAAACTACAGGCCGCTATACTGAGAGCCAAAAAAGTACCTACAGTTAAATCTAGTAAAATAATTATGTGAAACAAACTTTTACTTATTACATTTTTAAACGAAAAAAAAACAGACAAAACTCTCACTTTTACATTGATACACAACACATGCACACCGCGGGGCTGCATAAGATCACTTTTAGATCGTAATTTTATGCCAGTCCATTTTATAAAACAAAATATGTTGGTTTTATAGTGAATTCCATTAATTCAGGAACACCAAGGTGGCCTTTCGATAAGGTTGTTTTGACATGTTGTATTTATGCGGTGTTGAGACACCCGTCTTTATCTAAATTACGGTTTTGGAAGCTCCGGACATATCTATTCAAGCTCCGAAGGCAATTAAGAATGTTGTCTCGGTTTGAATAGACGACTTTATTATAAAAGCAAATAAATATTTCCTAATCAAACGCAGGTATTATGGACGGCTGAATGCTTTTACGATCGGCGCTGATTGGTATAAATATCTAATAAATATGTATAATGTAATCGACGCAGTAATATTCGGCCGTTCTAATACCTATATGACATAATTCAGTATTCCGCTGTTTCAAAACGTATTGAAAAGCCGCTCCTTAATAGATAAACTGATGACATAAATAACTAAACCTTTATGAAAATACGTAACCACATTCCATAAAATTACCTAAGCAAATGCAAACCATATTCATTAACTTAGATTGGAGGTAAAAAGGGCTTGTTTGATTTTAATGCCTAAATAAGCAATAAGCCTTGGTCTTGGTATTTATGTAATCCTTAACAACAGTACAGCACAGTACGCCAATACAGTGCAATGGCCAATTTTCGTGTCAAATTTTTCATGGTCATCTGAAGGCTTAGTACCTTACAATCAAACTGTAAACTATAGTAAGATTATACTTAGTTATAAGTGAAATGTATAACTGACCAAATTCCACACCTTATCTAAGACCTTCTAGTATTAATAGGCACTATTAGAATATCAGTTAATTGACAAACTTCACAAAACTAAATATTACGCAGCAAGAAACAGTCCCTTTGTGGGTATCTATAACAAAGTGAAGTCACACCTCTAAACAAGGCTAAAAATAATCGTCAAAAACCAAAAATAAAAACATCGTCCGAAACCACAAACACTTGGAGGGAATTTATAAAATTCCTCGCAAAAACAATGCGATTCCGATGCGCGATGCGACAAATTAATTTCGTTAATCAACGGCGACGCGGTGCAATGTATCACGAGGACAGCGCCAGATAACATTAGCGTGATATACGACCGCCCGAATATGTAAGGGAACAACTCGCCAGTGGGAGGGTTAAACGCTTTCTCGTTTAGGTGTTGCCGAGAATTTGGATTTTAGTTTTAATTATTTTTATTACTTTATTATGATGATTCTATGTGGTATGTAAACTTTAACAAAGGAATTTGCATAACTAACTTTTTACAAAAAATAAGTGGCTTAAAAATTTATACCTACCTACTTAAGTAGAGATAACCCAAAAACTATCCAGCGAAGGCCGTTATATATATATGAGACCAAATCTAAATCAGTTCATGCAGTATAAAGTTATGAAGTAACACGCATAACAAATGCAGTTTAATTGTGAACCTCTACCTTTTTTGAAATCGGGAAAAAGCAGTCCCTATTCTCAAATCAATTGACAAGTCAAGTCTATTTCTTCTCAGTAGGCCCGTGGAATAAACATCATAAATGTTTTTTTTTTATCGCGTCAACCAATTAATAGCTTTCTAGATACTCAGCGCAGGTATCCTCACAACTGAGGACTAAACCTAGAGCATACTCCAACCCAATCCGGATTGCGGGATGTTGTTTACTAAAATATAAATTACAAAAAATATTTTGGAAATACTTCTTCGTTTTCGCGTTTTGCTTATCTGGCTACTTCGTATTTGAGTTACAACATTGCCTGCTGAATGTAGAGTCCTGTATTCGATGCTCAATTAACATACTCAATGTTATACTAGATGATGAGATCCCTGATGTATGTACCTATTACTGTCCTACGTCTCTGCTTAAATATTTCAAATAGATGCAAACAAGACCTGGGAGTCCTGGGACATAAAAAATGGACAAATTGTTGAAATTATCTTATAACTTATTGAAAGTTTTTACTAATATATAGTTTCCTCGGTTACGATAAAAGAAAAATAAATTATCAAATTTTTCTTTTTAACATTTACTTTATCTACTTATTAAAAACATAAAAGAAAATTGTGTTTGAGATTACACTGATTGCTAATTATTCTATAGTTTAGTAAAAAACATATTGAATACCTATTCATTAGGTAAAGATTTAATTGTTTGTTTCAATTTCTTTATCCGAATGGATCCAGATTATGCAATGTGTTTTAACTAGAGCTGTTCTAATTGTTAAAGAATCTCATTGTATTAATTGATTTTCGTTTCTGAGAATATTGGCAACAAACACATATATTAACTTACCGATCTAAAATAACATTCCTTTACAAGCTTTTGTGATAATAAATATGTTGGTTTACGTAACAATTTATCCACTTGTAAAACCTCACGTTTAAAATTAAAGCCTAAGGCACACCCACACCGTTCACGGAGTTCATCAAGACCAATTTTATGTAAAACGCCTTATTCAAATTTGTCCTAAGGCATATTCAGACCGGTGTAATCATCCCGCCTATCTAACCAAATGACGGATCACTTATTGTCCGCCAGCTATCGGTCTTATTAAGTACTTTAAAAGGACCCTTCTGCTGTCGACTTCACTGGAAAACCAACCTTCTTCGTTGCATCTAAAACATTTATTTGCGTATAGGCCATTGTGGTTTAAGCCTTTTGAAAATTCAGATGGCCATTTAGAACGGCTACCGGTGTTACGTTTCGTATAAAAGTTCAGTTTGTTTCATTGCACTTTATTGCGTCTGATATAAAGACGGAATTTGTCTGATGATAAGTAGAGAAATTGTTTTGATGAAAAAGTTCGCATTTGTTTGGAAAGAGAAACGCGGAAGAATGTCTTCGAAAGATTGCTTGTTTTTTTATGAAATGGACCTTTACTCCTGGGTGGCCAATTGGTTATTGTAAGGTTTAAATATTTATAAAAGTGTTCTGAAAGGCATCAAGCAAATGCATTCATTGATTGTTAATTAACCTGTAGAAACACCTATTAATGACAGACATTTTATTGAATAAAAAAATCACGACATGTTTCTGGTAAGTTAATTTTATTACAACAATACCTACTTACTGTTGTATTCCAAGTCTATCGTCGATTTTTTTTTTCATTTTTCCTTTACCCGGTCTATTTTCAAAATTCACCCTAATTCATTTTAGCTAAGTATTACCTACAAGTTTTCATCAACATTTTAAACAATCGATAATCCTAATGACGCAATGTAACCATGCCAAATCATCGTTCATAGTCCTGGGTTAAATTTCCATTGAGACGGAAATTTTAATAATGTGTTAAATTTTTTGTTACCGTTCGTACAGTGGGCCAAGAAAGTGGTGTACCAGTTTTCATTTAGTTTCCTAGTTATCAAAAGTTACATCAAAGTTCATAAGAAATATCAGTGAAAGAGACGCATAATAATGACGTAAACCTAATTGTTAAGATTACGTACATCATAGGTCACATTAGGTATACGTGCAAGACATTTTAATCTTTATTAGAAACGGATAATGCATTAATTTCTGCAAAGAAGATTTAAATATTCTGAACAAAAGCATAATAAGAACTATTTCAGTTGACAAAATAATTCTTTTTAAAAAGAAAATTGACAATTGACATTTAGTCAAATAAATATGCAAGTAATGTAATAAAAATTGGCTAAGTGCGAGTCGGACTCGCCCATGAAGGATTCCGTAGCAGCAAGTAACATAATATAAAAAAATATTCAAGTAATTAGATTGAATGAAAGGTAAATTGCGGTTTACGATTTATGACGTATTAAAAAAACTACTTACTAGATTTCATTGAAACCAATTTTCGGTGGAAGTTTACATGGCAATGCACATCATATAGGTATATTTTTTAGTTTTATCATTCTCTTATTTTGGAAGTTACAGGGGGGCACATATTTTACCACTTTGGGAGTGCCTCTCACGCAAAGTATAAAAAAAAATGATATTAGAAACCTCAATATCATTATTGACGACCTATTCATAGATATTTCACATGTATGGGTTTGATGAAAAAAAATTTTTAGAGTTTCAGTTCTAAGTATGGGGAACCCCCACAGTTTATTCTTTTTGTGTGAAAATCTTAAAACGGTTCACAAAATATACCTACTTAACAAGTTTCCGACGTCAATGGTTCTATCAAGTTTAAACTAAGAACAAAACAAATGTCACGTATTTATAATCGGATAAAGATGGCAATAAAAGTTGTCAGATCGATCTGCAAGCGAAACTAACCTTTATCACCTATGAATCTGCAAACGGCATTCAACCTTAGGGTGGTAAACCAATTCTTTGGCCGACCTTATATTTTATTTTTTTATATTACCCAGGGAGCCAGGACATAGGGAATTCTAATGAGAGGTTATGAGTGAGTATTATTTTTTTATTTTATTTATTAAAACAAACATTTTATTAAAGTTAACATATCTACATTGTAATGTAAAAACTCTATGTCGCATAGGTACTTACCTACTAAAAGTTTTCACGTCATATAACTTCTGATACTACCAGGCTCACATAATCACTACATGTTGTATATAAGTACCCGTAATATAGGCACATGAAACCTTAATTTGATTGAGAGTACAATTTAAATTTACATACAGGTACAACGCATTGTTTAAGCAAAATGCTTGATGAGTTCGTGGTATAACTTTGATACTTGACTTATTTATTATTTTTACTAGTCTCTGTTCACACTACATAGAAAAATAAATATGTATTTGAATAATAATTTATATTAGAAAATACTAAAGAATAAGGAAGGCCTTTTAATACGTATTTTAGATATTTGCAACCAGTTACATTGAATGGATTTTAGCCAGATAAGCCGTATAACTTATATATACTTAATCTTTAACTATATGACCAACATCTTTTTAACATTTAACCATGTTGTATGTTTGTCTAAGCGTTTTTTCCCACTAATCTCTAAAACAGCTTGTCCAATTTCGATTTCGTTGCAATTTTCACAGTTGAAATATGCTCATCTTAGGTAAAAATAGATTTTTTTTATAAATAAGAGGCCAATTGAAATTTAATTAAAATTTGACTTTAATATGTTTTACAATGTATCCCACAAGAACCTCGGGATCACAGACGCGCTATTCGAATCGATTAAATCCACGGAGCTGGGATCATTCGATACCCGAATGCGTTTGATTTGCTGGGAAATTATTATAATCTGTAGCCCACAATGGGAGGAGGGGAGGGGAGTGTCCATCGTCGCTCGCAACAATGACATGTTGCGCTTGCGCATCTTGTATAGTACGGAATATTGATGAGCCTGTGAGGTCGAATTACATGAAATATTACAGATTACAGGTAACTATTAAAATTATAACATTATTCATAACTAATATTTGGTTTGGATTAAAAAGTGCTGTAAATAATTTTTGTGACATTACATGATGATAAATTTTTTTACATATTTCATACGATATTAGGCAGGATTCAACATTAAGTTAAAGTATTGTATTCATAACGTTTAAAGTGAAGTTTTACATCTGTAGACTCCATTCACCAGTATTTTTTTATTTGGAAATACGCACACAATTCGATCACCCATTTTACTAAGGTTAAACGTATAGGTTCTATAAACAACGGACATTTGAGATTCGACGTGGCGTTCAGCAAGGTTGCATTTTGTCGCCACTGCTATTTAATATATATTCAGAGGCCATAATATCGGAAGCTCTGGAAGGCCTTGCAGCTGGAGTAAAGATTAATGGGAAGACCATCAATAACCTTCGCTATGCCGATGACACAATTTTGATAGCGTCATCAGAAAAGGACCTGCAAGATATAGTTGATAAAGTCAACCATAGCAGTGAGAAAGCTGGATTGTCGATCAACATCAGCAAGACAAAATTTATGGTAGTTTCCAGAAATCCTGACTTAAACCCAACAATACACGTAGCCGGAAAAAATCTAGAGCGGGTTCGACAGTATAAATACCTAGGAGCTTGGGTAAATGAAATATGGGAATCGGAGCAAGAAATAAGGACCCGGATAGAAATAGCCCGAGCTTCATTTACGAACATGAGGAAAGTTTTGTGCTGTCGACGAATTGACGTCAAGCTCCGAGTTAGGATTCTCCAATGCTACATCTGGCCTATCGTTGTGTATGGTTGCGAAGCATGGACTTTAAAAGAAGATACCCGAAGACGTCTCGAGGCATTCGAGATGTGGTGTTATCGTCGCATGCTTCGCATCAGTTGGACGCAAAAAGTCAGTAATGAGATCGTGCTCCAGCGCGTCTTCATGACCCGACAGCTGATACAGAACATCAAGAAGCGCAAGATTCAATACCTTGGCCATGTGCTTAGGCACGACAGGTACAATCTACTCCAGCTTATTATTATGGGCAAGGTCGAAGGTAGGAGGCGCGCTGGACGTCGGAAAAAGTCGTGGCTGAGGAACATAAGGGAATGGACAGGCATCACCTCTGTCGAAAAATTATTTCGCCTGGCCATGGACAGAGAGAAGTTCCAGAAACTAACGGCCAACCTTCAGTAGTGAAGAGGCACTGTAAGAAGCAGAAACAACGGACAACTGCTAATAGAACATAAAAAGATAATTATTATCTTAACAGATCGGGCGGCTAGCTGATCGGCCTTTTACTGGAGGATAGGTAAGTAAGTATTCCAACTATATGGATTTCAGCGCTACACATTCACTTGCTTAAGTTAAATGGCTGACTGCGAACGAAATGGCATTAGACATTTAACTTACAAGGCTATATATTTTAGCTCGTCTCTTATGGAACCGTTTGTGACCTTATGATTGTCCCCAGCTGCCGTAAAGAGCACCACGATATCGATATCGATAGAAATATTAAGAACATTTTAAATTAACTCCATGTAAGTTTATACACGCAATGCGAAATAAAACTATCTAAGATTTGAAAACTAATAAATTTGCAGATTCTGAGTGCAAAACTTTCTAGTAGGTACAACTACTAAGTATATATGCAAAAAACATACATGCTAATCTTTTTCAAAAAATACCATTCTTTTATTAATATAAAAAATATCTTTGAAGCAATCGTTGAAGTTATAATGAACCTACTGATTATTAAAAAAAAATTATAAAAAATTATAGCATGTTAAAAACTAAAATATTTCCTACACACTAAGTACACTAAGTAGTTGTTTTAAGTGCAAACGAGTATTTATAATTTTGAATTGTTTTACCGACATTACGACCCAGTTATAGAAACAATTAGCTGAAACTTTAGCAACAAACATTTATTTATAAAAAGTTTTAAAATTAAATTAAAACACGTTGGTTGAAAAATATTCATTATATTCTTATATAAAAAATTATCGATATCAGTATTACGTAGTTACATCACTAGTTGCCCTCCGCCCACATGGGTCACGACGCGAGCGCCGCCCCGCGATCGATGGCACGAAATCAAATGGATACCTTTGTGAGTTTTCGTTACTTAAGTATAATAACTTTCGAAAACTGCAATTTAGTCTTAAGTCTCTTTTAGAAAAAGAACTACTTCACAAAAGAAGGACTTATGATTTTTAGATTACGTTTGTTTATATAAACCTACATACCTACTAATAATTTAATTATTTAATTGTATACTGTTATATATTTTTATATAATTGTATACTGTGCATATTTTTCCGTATTGGTACTTAAAATAACTACAAATGCATGCACAATCCACATAGTATTCTAAGGACCATGTAATAAAGAGATACATATATATATCTATGTTTTTCCCTTTATAGAAATAAATCATCTTTTTAGTTGATGAAACAAAAACTTCCACAATCAATTATTTATATCGCGTATTAATGATTTAAAACGCGATACTGAGATTCATTGACCCGACAAGAACAATGATTAATTAATCAATATAAAAAAATCTAAAAAAAATACTCGTACCCCGATTCATAATCAATACATCACTTACTCAAACGACCCGAGAACAATCACAAACATATAAATATTTATCCCGCCGAGAATCAAACTAGTAACCCCTGATTTGCAAACAGGGACACTAACAACTAGACTATGCCAGGCTATAAGTAAAAAAATATAAGTTGAGTAATTTACATAAAAAATAGGGAGAAATATATGAACACTAGCTTTTGCCCGCGGCTTCGCCCGCGTAAAATTCGTTTATATCGCGAACCGGAGAAGTGGGGGAGGGGGTACGTCATCAACTATCTTCCTGGAAAAAATCATCAAAATCGTTGTTTTCATACAAACTTTCATCCCCTATTTCAAGCCTTTAGGGGTTGATTTTTGAAAAAAAAAGTAGCCTATGTGTGACTCTGGGTCTTCAACTATGTTCATTCCGAATTTCATCCAAATCGGACCGGTGGTTTAGCCGTGAAAACGTCACAGACAGACAGACAGACAGACAGACAGACAGACTTTCGCATTTATAATATTAGTATGGATTACCGTTTGAAAATCAACACTATAATGTCATCTAATGTTATTTTGTATGCAAATTATCAAGTCCAGTGTTTCTGTCAATATCGGTAGAACCAGATTATCGATACAACTATTACCAATGTACAGCACTGGCTGGCCTGCGCCTACGCAGGTCACGACCGAGTGCCAAGCGTCATGCTATCGAATAAATATATTCACGAGTTTTCGCTTACCTTTCTTAAATCTTGTGATTTGAACGTTTTTTATGTCAGTTCAGTAATTTCCGCGTATCGTTTAATTTTACAGAATAAATTTTCATAAAAATCATTGAAAGATTTCGAATCATACGTTCATGGCTATTTACGCCTACAGTCACATGGTAAAATATAACATGGTAAAATAACCTAATAGAGGGTGGATATTAAAACTATTACAAAATTATCGCTGACCATCACGAAGAAGAGAAGAGACGCCTACATGGACACTGAGTCATTAACAATTAAGGTCAGTAAGCCATAACCCAACACGGTACATCACTATAATGTCCAAACCATTAAATCTATCGCCGGAAAAATCAACACATCCAAATCTTTTTATCACTGTCATCGTAACACCCACGGAATCTATGGAAAAACTATTATTTATATACGCCATCGCTTCATTCAACTCCCAATTAAACACAGGTCCATTGACTATATCGAGTTTGGACGGTCACAATATTGTAATATAATATCAGATCATTAAAGCACTTAAATGCGGAAATGTGTGGGTGCGAAACCACCGTATCTAAACTATAATTTGAGATCTGTCTGTCGGTCCGTTATGTATGTCTAGTAATAGCCGTGACCAGGTATAATTGTTGCCGAGAACGGTGATTTGTTAGACTGTGCGTTTTAATTGTTAACACGTGCGTTAACATTTTTGTATGCGCTCATCTTCTTTTCAAGTCAGTGCATGCCTCGATTTCTTGTGTCAACTTTCTAATCGAGCGTGTCTAGATTTATATGTTAGATTTTTAACCTTTTGGACTGAACTCATCGCAGCATTTACGATATGAAATTGGCGGACATTCTCTTATTTAACGGAGTTTTACAAAAATTACACGAATTTGAGTGGTGCAGTAAAAATTATGTTTGTCTTTATGTTCGAGTTTCAAGCAATTATTTATTGGTTATCTCACATTAGTAATCAATCGATCTAATTTTGGAGTGTCAATTTACTTAACAACTCCAATTTCGTACAGCATTTATACAGCAGTTGTGCTGTATATTGGACATTTTGAAGCGTGAGCTTATATGGCACACATTTTCTTCTATATAAAGAAGCCACCCAAATAGTGTCTTACCTACATGGGGAAGCTCCAAGTTTAAGGTAATTTGGAAGATGGATATTCTTCTTCTTATGGTGCCGTCTCCTTATGAAGGTTGGCAATCATCATGGCGATTTGTAACTTGGACGCCGCTGCTCTGAATAATCCACGGGTGCTCTTTCCAAACCATTCTCGTAAGTTCTTAAGCCAAGATATCCGTCTGCGGCCAGGCCTCCTCCTGCCTGCCACCTTACCTTGCATGATTAGCTGAAGGAGCTCATACTTTTGGGTATTACGCATCACATGGCCAAAATACTCTAGTTTCCTCTTTTTTACAGTATTGAGCACTTCTAGACCTTTTCCCATTCTCTGAAGCACGGTGCTGTTCCGAAGGCGGTCTGTCCAAGAGACTTTCAGCATACGACGATACACCCACATCTCGAATGCTTCCGAAATGCTTTCGAATGCTTCGAATGCAGATGGATATTATGAATAAATAAATAACAAATCGTGGACGATATGGACAACACCCAAGACAATTAAGGACACACATTCAGACCAAGAACGTAAAAACTCATCATTCAATCAGCCTCGCTGGAAATCGAACGCAGGACCCTTGAAACATCCGACACGTTAACCATTGCGCCATTCGGGTCATCAGATGATCGTCAGATGTCTCTAGGCAGTGTCTAGGTTATGTGAAATACTTTAGGTGTTTAGACACCTTATTCAAACAACTGGTGAAGGTGTCGATTAGATTCACGAGGAACCCCCGAGTTTAGGTACTCGTAAGTTTGGAAGATGAAAATTCTCTTGTGCCTCAACACCATCCTTGTTTTGTGTATAATAATAATAATACTCTTTATTGTACACCAAACACGATTACAACAATGGAAAGAGAAAAATCAAGTTTATACAAAAGGTGGTCTTATCGCTAAAGAGCGATTTCTACCAGACAACCTGAAGGGCTAGAAGTTATGACTATAGGATTGCATTCATAGGCATGGGGGCAGGGTGTACATATAGATATATTGTGAAAACAGTAGTAGTATATTTAATGTATAGAAATATATAAGTAAGTAGATAATAGAACGGGATATGTTGAGAATAAAAACGAAAATTTACATAAAACAGAAACATGAATTGTTGATAGCAATGTCTAACGGGTCATTGATAGTAAGAGCAAAAGTAAAAATAAATAAATTATGTAAGAAATAAGATTTGACAAGAGTTTTGAAGGAGCTTAGGGATTGGGCTTGTCGAATAGACTTGGGAAGGGAGTTCCAAAGTCGAACAGCGGTTACAGTGAAGGAATTGTGGAAGAAAGATGTAGAGTGAGGTGTGCTGAGAGCAAGGTTTACAGTAGAACGGAGGTTACGATCGTGGGTCAGGTGATTTAAAATTTTGTTTTAAATAAGTAGGATATTTAGGATTAAATAAAACATTGTAGAGCAGAAATAGAATATGAGCATTACGGCGAAGGCGAATTTAAGGCCAAATATGAATCGTATGCATAAATTTTGGAGGCGCTCAAGTTTGTTTAATTGCTCCTTAGTGATGTCCAGATAGCACACATCGGCAGAGTCTAGGATAGGAAGAAGAAGAGACTGTGCAAGCAAAATTTTAGTTTGAATGGGTGTATAAACTCTACTTCTATACATTCGCCAGGCCAGCCGGGCACGCGTCGACAATCAGCCCCGCCTTTTGACTGCGGTACGTCCGCGCGATTTATTCAATGGAGTCATGCGCTCCGGTTACAGTCGTATCGATGTGGCTTCATATCGCATAGGGTTGACGCTGATTTTGTACCTATTTTACGCAAATACCTGATGAATCAGCAATTGGGTTATACGTTATGTTAGGTTGTATATATTGGGAAAGTGTTATTAGCTTATTTGTCATCGTCACCTATGCACCTTAGTAAGGCTTTAAGACAACAATGATACAGTGCCAGATTAGGAAGCAGTTTTTAAAGGTATTTACTGCCTAGTAAAGAATAGTTTCTACATCTGCTATTTATACCAGTAGCTAATATTTTGTAAAACCAGATTTCACCAACTCTATCTGCCTACATAGCAGGTAAGTACTTAGTACTTATTTACAGTTTATTTCAACACTTTATTTTGTAGGTTAACTGTAAAAAAACTTTGCTTCAGAAGATATACGATTACCTACGCTATTCTTTTAATTTGATGGTATGGCATTAAAAAAGCCAGTTGCGATTCCTGATAAACATGTTCGTGTTGTGTTTGTTTTCCAGCATTATGATTTGGAAGTTAGTTTGCAGATCACCAAGAAAGCGAGGGAGCGGTTGTTGAGTTCACCTGTGTACGTTCTACCGGGTCTACGATAGAACACTTTTCTCCTCACTACTAGAGAGCTCCAAAGCTAACTCTTTACATCTCTATCAACTACTCCAAAGCGTAGGGGTGAAAAAGAGCAGACAAAATCCGTTAAGTCTGTAAATGATCCACAACATTATAAAGTAATCGATAATTTTAATTCTCTACCAACCGACAACCCTTCAAACTACGATCGAAACGTTTTATTCATAGTGAGCTCACCAAAGAGAGTTGAATGCAAATCGTGTTGTACACGATGTACTATGCTAGCCGTGTCTTGATACTTACAGTGAACAACAGCGTATGTGATACGTATGTAGGGTATGAGATGTTATTTATTATTCACAAGCCCGCTCGCGGCCTCTCCAAAGGCTCAGAAATACGAGCAGTCAATCTTTTTAGGACAGGGTGATTTCTTGCTAACCTGGTACAAGGGAATGACAAAATATAATGAAGAATGTTTCTTGCCTTAGTTTTAACTTTGTAAAGTAAATAGACCATTTACTAAATAATCTCTTTAAGAGCCGCATCTTAAGATCTCAATGACGATATTATAGTCAGATTCGATAATTGGCCGCTTTAAGTGTGTGTTCTTCGTGCTATTAAGGCCTGTAAGTGTAAACCTCGCATCCGGCGTGCGGATTGGTGAAGAGGTTATTGGATAAATCTGGTGTCGAAATTTCTTACACCACACGATGATCTCTGACAGGCCGTTATAACTGCTGTTTAACGATAATAATTGCTGCGAGTGCCTTAATATGGCTCTGCAAACAAAAATTATTGAGAGGGATTTGACACTAGAGGTCACTTGTCTTTTTTTTATGGAATTAGCACCCGAGCATGCAGCACCACCCTTCCACTGCCGCCCATAACAACTGTGACCCACCTAGAACTAGACGATAATAATTGGTGCGAGTGCCTTAATATGGCTCTGCAAACAAAAATTATCGAGAAGGATTTGACACTAGTGGTCATTGGTCATCCAAATTATTGACCACGCCGGAAGTTTCTGCACTTGATTAAAATAAAAATCTCTGAGTATTATGAAAGTGTAATATAATTTCAAACATAAATATGGCGGTACCAAAGTAGGTCGCCACAACCACACACGAGACGATATGCTTCGCGGAAAGTCAATTTCACGCCATTTTAAGATCGCCACAACCGCAGTACTCCCGTGACAGCCGATTGACCACATCGCTGAGCTATATACATTGCAGAGAAATGGTTGAATCGGTAGGTAATTTGAACAAATTGCTGACAAAGTTTTCTTCACACCTACAGAATAAACTGCTAGATACACGGCCTGAACCACATCCCTAACGCATTGCGCATCCTGGAGAAGTGGTATAAAAGACACAATGCAAAGTAAGTACCTACCTATTTTTATAAAATTTATTCCCAAAAATGAGTATCCCAAAACGACTGCACGCACATAGCTTACCCTGTGAAAAAGATATCAGTAGAGCCAAGCTTCTGAATCTACACGCTCTAACTCTACCAACCGGAACTTCTAAATTTTACATCTCAGTAAAAATGTATTGCTGTTAAAATAATTATTATGGCGGTAGAAATGGTACAACTTTTTAAATATGTTATCATGTCGTTGCAAACGAATTGAAAGCTTGATAAGAGAGTAATGAGAATTACACTAGGTACAGCTAAAGTCTGCCTTTTGTAATCTTGTAAGTTTAAGGTGCCATTAAACAAATCACCTCGCTAGTTAGCTAGCCTGGTTTGTAATGGCTTCCCAGGTTTGATTCTCGTCTGAGAAAGATACCTTTTTCTGTTCATGCAGATATACGTGTGTCATCATTAGGGATGTAGGTATTGTTTGTCCATGTCACCCGCAACCGCAACACAAAAGTACTAGTGCAGTACCTACACTATCCAAGTAACAAGCATGCCAACTTTCAGCTTCTTGCGTTCAGAGGTTTCTTTCGGCTGTGCGTTGTCTCTCAGTTACTTAGTCAGTAACTCAGTGACGGATAAGTTTTATATTACATTGCTAGATTGCTATATTTAAATAAATAATTTACCAAAACGGTCGTGGATTTGTATCCGTCTATTCTATAAAATTCAAATTAAGAACCCTAGACTCAGAGGTCCAATTTCAAACGATTTGATTGGCACTGCAAAAATAAATATTTTTAATAAGCCACCTTCATTACTAAAGAGCTTTCGCTCTACATTTAGCTAAGGTAAGGTAAAATACGCTAGATTTGTTATAGTGATAGCAAAAAAGTTATTTATAGAACTAGCTCCTGCGTAAAAATATAGATCAGTTGTTCAATTAGTTGACCATATCAAACAGTCTCGAAAGCTAATTGAGTTGTTTTCGTTTCACAAATCGAATACCTAACACCAAAATTGCAGTTTGAAATTAACACTACAGTTTCAATAAGGCCTATATTCGTCGCGCTGCGTAGAAAAACTGTTCCTTAGCCGTTATTTGCTTTATGCTCAAGTTTCAATGACAGTTGGCTAGTGGTAAGGCCTGCGGTTACACACCTGGGGAATCACCGACCCATTAATTGGCAGTTCGCACGCGAACCATTCAATATGAACGTAATGCTACACCCGTTTGAGTACGATTTGGAATTCGTTATAAATGAATGGCACACAAATGCAAGCTTTCCGTCTAAGCGATTAAGGTTCATTGCAGATTGACGGCGGCAACTAAAAAGGCCCTTAGTAAATTTTGCTAACAAGCTAAATTGAACTGTGAGCACAGGTAAGAAGTTTGGTTTTGGCGGGAGTGACAATACCATATTATGCTCGGTGACTCAAAACTAAATTCATCTGGATCATTCACGAATCCATAGACGTAAAACTATTTTGTTTGTAGTTGGATCATAAAACTATTATGAAACTAGTTTTAAACAAAACGATCGAACAGAATAATCGATTAAAGTTATGGTGATAATAAACTTCAAAGGAATAACTCGTAAATATTTCCTTTTATAATTTTATGGCTTTAACGTTTGATTCAGTTTTGTTCGCTTCGTAGATTCGTCGATAGGTGTGACTGTCTAATTAATTGTTGGTTTGATGTGATTGAAGTTTGGTTTTCTACGAAAATGAATTAATATGACGCCGAGGTTTACAAAACCTTTACTACTACTTTATAATTTTTAATACTTATTGTAAGTTAAAAAATACTCTTACGGCCCTGCAACTAACACCCATGAACCGAGTTTATACATTTATCCATCAGGACCAAGGAAACGAATCTGGGGCCCCTTGCTTCGCAGTCTAATTTGACTACGCACTACATTTTACTTAATTTATCTGTAAGAAAAATTAACTTAAGACATTTCAATTTCCCTACTTCAATCTAAAATTAACCTTAATCACAGGGACGAAAAACTAGTTATTTGTGTGGATTGCCAAATGAAACGAATTCCATATCGAACGCAAAAGGATGTAGGTAAGGTACTCGTATAGTCCTGATAATGTTAAGCTGCTGCTATTCGATGTACTTTCTATTCGATACGATGCACACATGTCATCCTATGGTATGGTAGAATATGGGATCCAAAAAGAACGTGCGACTATGACCTATCATCAAAATCGTTTTGTAGGAGCTCCAAACGAAATCCCCTAAAGCAATGTGTGTGAACCTTCCTCATTAATTTGCACCTACGCGCGCCTACGCTCCTTTGACCGCGTGGCTGACTCTTACATTACATGCGATTACACAATTACAAGTTATTACAAACGTATCGCGTGTCATCCTTGAATTGTATTAAAGGTACGTAATGATATGTAATTAACAGGACCAATCCTGTCAGTTTTGATGCCAATTTGTCTCCCGGTTTCTAGGTAATAAGGAGGTTTATATGGCAGTGTGTTATTGTGTTTTCAAAATAGATTAATTTTAGAATACAGGAACGTTCAGGGTATCGGCTGTGAGTGTGTATAGTTTTTTTTAATATTTTGACCTGGATTATTTGTATGTTTTTTATTTTCGACAAAAAGCAATAAGTAATGTACGGAAAAGCAATATTTTTCAAATAAACAATTACGAGATTAGAGAATCATAATAAATAAAGTCGAATTTCACACTCCCGAACGAAGATTCCCTGTGTCGCGGTTGTTAGAGACAACTCAAATAAGACATCACTTATGAAAAAGACCTAAATAATTACTATTTCGGTCAGGAACACATAGAGCGTGAGAGCGACATAAATAAACTACATAAACTAAACTGGAAAATTCAAAATGAGTAAATTATTATATTTAATTGTTACAATGAAATAAACAAAAGGTAACGTTTGACTTGAAGCGATCTTTCTCTCACCGATTACGCTATTAACATACGGATATAGTTACGTATACTGAGATCGTAGACAAAACAAAAGCGTGGTACATTAACCGTTCACGACTGCAAGTTTCTTCCAGCGATAAGGAGAATTACACACTGCCGACATTAATGCGAATTACTTTAACTGTAGGTACTGGTTAAGCAATATTAGGAACAAATTAAGCAATATTATTACATAATTATTATTAGGTAATGTAGGAAGTTTTTATGCCGCCCGAAGGCCTCCAACTTAGTATTAGGATTGTTATCTAATGCTAACAACCGACAGTTCAAACTACCCTCCAAAACTCAACATACTGAGATAAACAACATACGGTGACAAACGTAGTGCCTACTTTTTTTTGTTTGTCCCCGCCTGCAGCACCATGAAGTATTTTATGTTGATATTGTGACACTTGTTTTTTTCTTGTGAGTTCTTTTGTAAGCAGTCGGGTTTTATGTTTTTATAATAATATTTTTATTTCAAACTTTTTAGTGTTTTCGCCGAAAAATTTTACTTTTTGGGATGGTTTTTGACAATTTGTGTTAATACGTATGCCTAAACGTTATATGATATATATATTTTTGAAAAGGTCTTTTCACGATCTTTCATTTGATACCCATATTGCTAAGATAAGAAAAACTCAAGATTATCCCCTCTTTTTCTTCCACTTTCGGGCGCCATTTTGAAAATTCATATAGCCTATGACACTAACACAGTTCTGAAGAATTCAACGATACCTCATATGTCGAAATCCATTCAACTGTTTGGGCTGTGGGACCCGACAAATAAATGGACATACATACATACATACATACACTCGAAAAACATAACCCTCCTTCTGACGCAGTCGGGTAAAAAACTGCATTAGGTTCCTTTGATTTTCTTTACGATTCTATTAAATGACTTTGATTAGACTAACTATTTCTCCAGAATATAGGAGAATTTTTAAATAAAAGAATCTGTCAAACACTGAAAAATATTTATTCTATATACCTGAATAACAGTAAAAAAGTACACATTTCCTTTCCATTATCTCTGGGAAATTACTTTTTGACAAGTTTTTCCACATAAACTCACTCTTGAATTTAAAAGTACGAAGCATATTAAACCTATCTTTAAATTTTGTTATTCGTAATATAGATGCTGTTCTAAGTTCTACAATTAAATTGGGTTTTTGTTAATCATGACGTCTTATAAACTAACATTTATAAACTACTTGTATGTATGTATATTTTGGCACAGAACTTTAACATCTAGGTACCGGTATTTCACCGGTATTTCATTTTTAGCTCGAATAAGTACCTATAACCGTAAAGTATCAATCAATCAATTAAGTAAGTAAACACTAATCTTGTTATGTGTTAAGGACAGATAATGTAAACTTATCCTTAATGTTAATTCAGGAAAAGAATTCGTAAGAATTAAATCTTCTACATTATCAAAATTAATTAACTAGGGTAAAGGACCCAGTAGTCAGCCTTTTAGCGGATTTTCAGATTTGAATCGCTTGGTTCTTTTTACTAACAAAGGTATTAAATAAAATGTTGCAATAAGTGAATCCGTCATTTATTCTAGTTTCTTATAAAATGTACAAAACCTCGACATTGTCAAAAATAATAAGAAAAAATGAAAAGAAAAACAAAAACAAGCCCTTTTTCTGCAGTGCTCAGCCTGCAAAATCGAGTAGTCGGTCACATTGTACCCAGTGCTCAGCCTCTTATAGTTTTAACACAAAATTTTGTCTTAAAATGCTTATTTTTAATGCATGAAATAAATAATAAAAATAAGTTTGTCTGTAAGTAAAAGATTTTATAAAAAAATATGAAGAACCAATAGAAACCAAAAATATTAAATAATAATTTTGTTAGACTGTATATTTGTCAGGACATTGCGCAAAAACTACCTAAGGAAATATGACATGGTTTACGGAGTTATATTGATTTGAGTTCGACATAAAAAACGTTGTGATATTTTTAGATACTCTTGAAACGCCGCTTAGATTAGAATCTGAAATATAAATAATATTTGGTACATGACGACGTATGCTGTGTCATCTTGTTATCAAATACAACTTGATAATCTGACTCAAAGGCAATAAAATAACTGTCAATTAAAGGTCACATAAAGGTCCCTACTCTGATAATAAAATTAAATAAAAAAAATACATGGCTGCCTTCTGGGGCACATAAAACTAGTAATCGGCAGTTTGGAACTTCACTTCGTTTTGGGAGGCCGACTACTGGATTTTATAAAAATTGGGTGATTTCTAGTACTCGGCCAGGGGTGGCTGACTACTGGAAAAATAGCAACACTACCGTTACCTGTCGTTACCTACAACAAAGTCGCACAACTGTAAGCAGCCTAAGATCGTACAAAGCGCTCCCTTCCGCGTATTGTGTGGCTCAATTCACGCCGAGAGCGAAATTAGCGCGATACATCGAGGTCGTGGATTTATATATGTTTGTTTTGTTCGATTGCACTTTGTATCGACTTGGGAAGTCCACGATTCAGTAAAGGTGGGAATAGTGTGGACTAGTTCACTAATTAGAAGAATAATGTTACGTGGAACTCTCAGGGTATCCGTTAGGCATGGTATGGTAAATACAAAACCTTATCAATATACATGATGACCTCATAGTCTAGTTGGTGGTGTCTGCAAAGCGAGAGTTTTGGTGCCTGGTTGCGCATGAGGAATAAAAATAAATGTCTATTGTTGAATCGGGTGTTTCTGAATGTTTTTGCATTGTTCTGAATACCACCGTCGATACAGAAAGTCCAAGTGCAGTGGGATTTATTTTCGCAATTTAAGCATAAGCAGTTATTGACGATTTAAGCAACTTAAATTTAAATCAAGATTACGTAGTGTACGTACCTATGTGAAACGTGAAAATTAACCAGAATTTTTATATAATCAATACGTAGTTATGATCCAACTGGGAATTGAGTTCTTTACTTAGTAGACAAGGTCAATCAATTTGTGAACATCTTTGATTCATGTGATTACTCCATTTTTTATTTTGACAAAATAAATTCAATGTCTTTCTTCGATTTTATAAGACTGATCCTTCGAGTCGGGTCTGAATTATTTAATGACTTAACTATCAGGATCTTGAAAAATTCTATACAGCTTTATTTCTTTTCTTACCTACATTTATAATTATCGAATATGATGAAATTTTTATCATTATCACAAGTTTGACAAATTTTGATTAAGCTGTCCCTAGTGATGAGTTTTCTTTTTTAAACACTCTACTTTTTACCGAATTTAATGAAAAACATCTTCCTCAAATTATTTCCCTTATTCAGCTATTGATCACTAGTATTCGTGCGACCACCATGCATGCTAGCATCAACGTTGACCTGCATACTACTACAGTTACTGTTATTACGATAAAATATATTACAAATATTTTATTGCGGATATCGTGCAAGTCGCGGCGATAGATCTGCTGCTTGTCGACAAGAAAGTATGAAATGTTCCCATGGCGTTCTCTTATCGAGATTTTCCGCAATTAGTTTACTTTACGACTTACAATAGAGAATTTTACTTATCTTTATTCAGGCGACCCACCCCGGCTTTGCGCAGGTATTAGAGGATTATTATGATTGTAAGATGTTTTTACTGTTATAGGGTTGCATCAGATTGTTGCGTCGAATTTACATACCTGTGCTTGAGTTACCTAATTTTAAAGCGCGTTTTTTTTATTTTGCGATAGCTTGGATAGCTTCAAATAGGAAAACACTTAATAAAACCAACATGTTTATATTATTTTCATCGGGTTACGAAAAAATATCTTCTTATGGTGTTAAACAATGACAAATAGAAATTATTAGTACTAAGGCATGGATCATTGTTATTTATCTAAATGCCAAAAATATTGATTCATAATGAATCATTAATGTACAAGCCGGATATTACATATCTTTGCAATAAATCCCTATCGCATGAGTTATAGAAGCGGATACACCCAGCGGGAAACACGATGTTACTATTGGCACGATTGTCTTTATCGGACATTAGAAACTATGTGAATATTTTCTTCTGACTCATTACAAACTAGCAAACCGAAATAGTTATCGCTTCCATACTCTCTATTTGCAATTGTTGCTACGTATATCTTTTTAATTTGGCAATCGTTGGAGATATTGAAATATTTTTTAATACTAAGTTAGGCTATAGGTACGAGTAGTTCCGATTTAATTATCTTATCAACTAATGATACTTACATTACCTATGTATCTACCTCAGTCTAAGTAACGTATTATACCTATCCTTAAAAATACAATATAATACTTATAATATTTTTAAAATATGAAAAATCAATGATTAATAAATATTGAATTTCGGGTGGTATTGTTATTGTATATTGTATTTCATTTAGTTAATGAATTGTATTTTGGGAAAATAAAGACTCATTACTAGTGTCATTATTGGCATAAATCACGATGAACACACCTAGTTAGTCATTGCACCAAAGTGTGCCGTGGGAACAAAGCTCGAATGTGAGTTACAGCATAAAAATTCAGCTTTCTCGCCGGAGCAAGCTTCCGTTGGTCTCAGAGGGCGCGATACGATCTGAGATGGATGATACGCTCGCAAAACTCATCTGACTCACGGATCTCATCCTCAACTGCCTTTAAATGTGTTGTAATTGTTATGTTCGTGGCTCCACGTTCCTCATCATAAAGCACTTTAATGGCGGACTTTATGCGCCTGCGCTGACGTCTTTCCCTTTAAGGAACCGTTGGTTCCTGAGCTGTGCAGGATAGTATCTGCGTTTTGACAGTATCAATCAAGTCTTGGTGACCTCTTAAAATATGTTTTATGTTACTTTTTATTTTAAATGAGGACGAAGAATATTTTAAGGGTTGGTATGTTTCTGTACTTAACAAAAATTTTATTTCTTGGTTCTAACATTTCAGAAAGGATGTGATTAAATTTCCTTTGGGTCTGGGTGTGTTTCCTTGTCCTTTGTGTTGTTTATGGCACCCACCACATAGGGAATACTAGTGTGCAACGTTATTTATTTATTTATTATCAATTGTATGAAACCCATTGAGACCGAAGCATTTCTCTTGCAGGGCCGCCATAGCACTGGTGCTCGTTGCTCGTATCCATAAGCGATTATTCTGCCCCTTTGATTAAGTTTCATTGTAGATTGACAGCGAGAATTTAAAATGCCTTAAGTAATTTTTACATACAGGCTAAATTTAATTGTGATCACACAAAAAAAGTTGTTTTAGCACGAAGTGGCAATTCCATATCCTCTTCAACTGAAGTATCGTATCTACGTTTTCGCCAAATTCTTAAAGTAGGGCCATTTTAATAGGTCACATTTGACAACTGTTTTTGCTTTGTAGTGAGGGTAACCTGATGAAAAACATCGATTAAATTAAATTAATCGATAAGGACTTCAAACATCTGTAAATCGAATGCGATTGTTATAAAAAGTATTAATAAACGCACAGTTCACACAACGACTAAAAAAAACGACAAAAATAATGCGTCAAATAATGGCGTGAAATGATATCATGACATTTTTCTAACGTTTCACGTTTCTAGATACTGGCTTTTGAGCCAGACGTTATTTAAATAAATTAATGATTACATATTTTTTGACCTAAAATGTAACAAAAGTAATTTTGTTCATATTAAAATATATTTTATTTTGTAATGGTAAAATACTTTTTGACGATTAGTTCGACTTCTCGAATTCAACTTATCTACTGATCTGTTTCTTTTGGTACCATCCTCAATGTTTAAGAAGAAAAAGAGTTCGCTGACGTAACTTTGTAATGACGTCAGTTCTTTACTTTTAAGTGTAAAAAGTTTAACAATATCTAGTAGGGAATATTAAGTAATATGGGGGGCCTCCCTTACAAGGTCACTTTGTAAAATTTTGATGAACTGTCAAATGTGGCCTATTAAAATGGCCCTACTATAGACTATTCAAAAATTAATTAAAATTAGAGCTATCTCTAATATGGGGAATTTTTTCGTGTTTTAAGTTTCTATTAAACCCATTAGGTTTGAAGGTCAGGCATGATGTTATAGTTGAAAATGGTGACTTTTGCGTTTATATGATTGGTACATGTAGCATGAACTGAGTTGGAACAGTTCATCGCGTAACCGAGTGCAATCAGGAAATTGCCTTACAGTCTTGCGTTTCATAACAAGACATTTTGGACTAAGAACTTTCATGACTTAAGGGTTAGAGTACTTAGAGGTTCATTATCTACCAAATAGTTATTTGTTTTCTGCATGTTTTCTTGCTACTTATTAACAATCGGCAGAATTTGTCAAATCAAATAGTACCTTGCATGAATCTGTTTTTTTTTTTACGTAAATAACCGAGACACACGTCAGAGATCACACGAGAAATGGCTCTGACAGAGATTGCTTTTAGAATCAACTTAGGCTGTTATTCGTTTAGGTTCGTTGTATGTTCAAAAAAAGTGTAAGTAAATAAATAAATATCGAGCCACTCATCTTGCAGACCGTACGGTCTCATCGGACAGATAGAATGAAGCGCTCATAGCGCGGCGGCTTGCATCGATCCTAAGTGATCGACATAATTAAGCAACAGCGGGCGCGGTTGGTAGTTGGATGGGTGACCGCTAGTGGCAAAATTTCTTAAGCGATTCCGTGCTTCGAAGCTGCTGTCGGAAGCCTTCGAGCGGCTTGAAAACTTTCGACACTGGGTTGGCCACTAACCCCTCCACCAATCCGCACTGGAGGAGAGACCCGTGCTCAGTAGCGGGACATTAATGGGTTGTAGCCATGCCAAATAAACAAATGTCGGTAAGTTGAGAAGCATCACCGATTATCTTGTCGGACATGAAAGGTGGGAGAACAAAGCAAGGAACCAGAACCTCATCCATCGGTGTTCTCACAATGCTTTGACGTGGAATTCTTCAAGAAGCGGCTCCATCCGGCTTTTTTTTTAGCCAGCAACGCATCGGTGATACTGTGGCGTTTTAGGGCCCATTGCTCATCTATCTGCCTGAATACATTTTAAAATAAATAAAATACATATTAATTAAGGTTGTTATTATAACTGTTATTAGGGTTCCTTACCCAAAGGGTAAAACGGGACCCTATTACTGAGACTTCGCTGTCCGTCCGTCCGTTCGTGCGTTCGTCCGTCTGTCGCCAGGCTGTATCTGTATGAACCGTAATAGTAACACAGTTGAAATTTTCACAGATGATGTATTTCTGTTGCCGCTATTTATTTAAGTGGACACCCTTACTTTCGACGCCTCAGCGTCAGTTTAGTTACCTTTCGGTCCAAGAGATGGCGTTGTGCGTAATATGTGGCTACAATAAGTGAGGCTTTCATACAAAAGACCAGATTTTTTTGGCCTTTTATACATTATGGTACGGAACCCTTCGTGCACGAGTCCGACTCGCACTTGGCCGGTTTTTATTATTACCTGTTATTACTAGTTAGGTTTCAACTAAACACCTGTTACTATAACAATTTTCCACATTATTACAATGATTAAGTCTCATCTTGATTAAACGATAATAAGTGGAAGGTTCCTTGCTGCATACAGTCATAGCGTGCAAAAACTAAGTCGACAAAAAGCTGATGATATTCATTGAATAAATTATATATTGGATCATGATTTAAAATAAATAACCGGTTTGTTTGAGTGTAAAACCGACAGTAGGTACCATAGGTATACTTTTGTAATTCACCAAACTGGTACACCCCATAGAGATTTTGCGTGTTGAGACAAGTTAACTCATGTTTGAAGCCGGTATCGAATGCTTATGTCCGTTTAAGTTAATCAGCTGATTTAAGGAACAGATAAAAGGAGCGTAGAATAGATCATTTATATTAATCTGCCGATTTAAGAAACGAATATGGGTAGTGCTTGATAACTCTGAAAAGGTTACTAAGGATCTAGAACTCCAACAAAATAAGATTTTTGTTGAAATTCCAGAGCCAAATCAGTCAGAAACTCCTTAAGTATCTAGGTCAGCTTAGTCAATAATCCTGTATACATATAATTATAACGTCAACCCATTGATGCATCACCACTGAGCAAGTATCTCTCTTCACCACTGAGGAGGTCTACACCTCCACCACGCTGCTCCAGTACGGGTTGGTAAAGAGGTTGGTGGCCAACCCAAGTATCGAAACTTTCCATGTCGCTCGAAGACCTCCGACATGGCTTTTCGAATGGTATCTATCGATTGCAGCCGATAACACTGGCTTTACGTGCCCTACGAAGCACGGAAGCGTTCAACAGTCAGCAGCATTCGACAGTTGTCGATGACTCGTAACTTCCAAAGGTAAAAACAGAAAAAGGATTGTAGCTATATCGATATTGATATAGTAAAAAATTTAAGCTATCTGTAACACCTGTTATGATACAGGTTTAACAGATGGCACGGATTGCGGGCGATGACTAACGCGGGCGTCTGCCACCGTGCTACGCGCACGCTACAATATCTGAATCGACACGTTATTTATAGCCCATATTCACGACTCAGCTATCTCTCTGTTCTGTACTCCTGGTGCTTTGCATAATTTTACTGGTCGTGTCAATCAAATAAAATATTTGAAAACGTAAAATAATATCCATCATACATTAATTAAAACATTTTTTTACTATTCGCTATCTGAGATGATTAAAATGATTAAAAGACACGATCGGTTCGGATTGAAGGAGGGGTTATTTTTCTCCCCAAGATCCAATGGAAGTTTTTATGCAATATGTTTTATTATGAAGGATTCCTACATGGCTTAGCATATGCTACGATAACTAGCCGAATTAGTACTATTATTAAGCTTGACACATTAAAAAAAATTGCCACTAACGGTCACTTATCCACCTACTGACCTCGTTTGCTGTTGCTGGTAAACACTTTTAATTATTTACTCGTTGATTGAACAAACAATCTCTTAACCTATTTGACCTATAAAGATGAAAAATAGGGTTTCAGATAATGATGATTCTGATGAGTAGATACGAGACGTTAGTTAAGAACAGATTACGTCATATTCCATTTCCATCCCTGAGAGCGTTGAATAGAAGAATTAATTAAAATTGTTAAATTATCTTACCTAGATTATCTAGATAGATCCATCATTGACCACACTTGCGTGATCAAAGCAATCACTTACATTTATAGAAGCCACACACAAGGAATTCTCTCGTATAATGATTGAGGCGAGGCTCGGTCACCTGCCACCGAGTTACGAGGCCTCCAGCGAGGTAAAGTGACATTTTGGCCTGTGCCCATGTTTATTGAAGTCACGATTGACCTTTATGTTGCACGCAGTAGCTAATGTAATTATTGCCGTTGCTATCATTTGAAGACAGATTAATGGTCCTGCATAACAAACCATCTTTATGTGTAGGTTTATAAATGACATGCTTATTAATCATTGATTCTTATCATGTCATTCAAAGTTAAATTTTAATTTGCTTTGTTAAACTCAAATTTTTATTTGTTTTATCTAACTACTAGACTAAAAATTAATCGTGCATCCTATTGGTAAATCATCACCAGAGACATTACCGATACTTTCTTTGACAAAAAATAAAGAAAATGGGAATAGGAATAGGTGAGGCCTCTCCAACCCCGTGACATCCCTCAGCGTGAAGTGATGAAGGCCACTAGAGCCAACAGCAACACTTCTTTCGAAAAAAGCTAACTCCATGGTGTTTTGAAAATGTGTCTCAAATAGCTTACTATTTGCTAACTACTTATACTTAACTAACTTATACTTAATGAATGATTTTTTAAAAGTTTATCACAAACAAGTAAAAATATTTTTATTAGGATATTTTTACCCTAAAGCTGAATCTACACACGACTAGTTATAAGTATTCGCCTGGTAAAAGCGGCTAAATAATACGAGTATGCATTGCTTTAAAAAACGCACGAGAGCTTTTACGTCGATTCTATTCATATTTCGTCTGGAAATTTACAACCATTTGCCTAATTGAATTACGAAGCGTGAAACGTATATGAAGAAAGACATCAATTATCTTAACACCAATTGATTAATTGCTCTGTAGGTACTAATATGGATTTACGACGTCATAAAATTTATTTTGCATAAGCAAATCTTTTAACAGTATCTAAGTCATTGAGCTGATCCATAACTAATTATAAAATAAATGTAAAAGTTACTCTGTCTGTTTGTAATGTTTGTAATTATGTTTGCTACCCATAACGTTTAATCTGCTGAACTTATTTGGATGAAATTTTGTTTGCAGTTTTTTTTTATAAGTTTCCTTACGATTTCACTTTCAGTTCTCACGAGGATGAAGCTGCTAACAACATTATTTTTGGATTTTCTTTTTTATAATTATTTAATCAAAAAATTTTAAACTGAAAGTAGACTTAAGCCCAGCGGTGGAACATTTATGGGCTACGACGTGCGATGATAATGATGATGATGATGAATGCTGCCATCTATTAGCTTCACGCGTAAAATTCAGTCGCTAAATAGACGTCGACGTGCTAACACGCATTGATCCACTGCAGCAGCGTGGTGGAGAATGCTCTGGGCCTCCTCCATAATGAGGAGAGCCGTGCCCAGTAGAGGGCCATAAATCAAGCTATGAGAATTATTGTTGTGAGTTAAACGATCTTATTTAAGATCTCGCTCGTTGCACAGTCTACCCCTGCCTTAATGGTACTGGTACAATTCCGCAAAATTCTATAGACGAGAATGGCATGTATCGCAATAGCCGATATCACTTTACTTTAATGTCAAGTATGACAGAATTTTTGAAATTATTAACACTATCTGCCGCGTTCTTCGGAAGTGTACCTTAAATGATAAACCTAATTACACACGTTAAATTTTGTCACAAGTAAAATAAAACAACACAAAATTTATTATAATTCATTATTTATTATCATTGATCTACACAATGTAATGGAATACATACGTACATAATTGTAACATTAAGAAATATTATTTTTTACAACTAAGTCTATATCTATATAAAAATATGGCTAAATGACAGAGCACTAGCTGTCCTTTATTGGCACATGGAATATTATTTCTTTTACAACCCCTTGCTATCCAAGCATTTTAATAAGCAAATAGAAGTCTTGTATGACATTGTATATATACTTCATCATATATAGTGCATAAAGACGAGTTCAATTTTCATTTAATATAATTTTTCAATAATTTTAACGATTTAAAAATTATTGAAAAATTACACAATTTTCATAATAATATAATTCTGAAAACATCAACCCATCTATTTCGCGTAGATAACGAAATATGGTAGTTTTGTGGTTGCCTTAATATGGAATGTAAAAGTAAACGTAGATTCTCCATTCTTATTATTTTTACATTTTGGATTAAGCGCAATAAAGATTTAAATGAATAAGAATAAACTAAATATTCATTTATTTTGTTCCAGACGCGAAAACTTGCATATAAACAAAGTACTAATATATAACTTAAACGGCGATGTTTATTCCTTTAAAAAATACAAGGCGTTAGATAAACGAAACATCTACTGTGCCCTATATTGCAAGAACGCCTATTAACAAGTTAAGTTGTGTAAAAGCACGTTTATCCAAAACGCCAACACAAGTAGAAAGAAAATACAATAATAATGTTACTGAAGTGACCGTATCACATAGTTAATAGTTAATATTTACGACAAAAAATAGTCAAGCTGTAAGCTATGATCAAAATGTTTGAATTTACTCATTTTACTATGACCCATGAAGGCACAGCTTTATACATTATTATTATTTTTGTTCTTGATCACTTCATAACTAAACAAAACTTAATATAGTATAGTTTATGTCTTATACATAAAGGTCACGCACCTTTAAATCTACGTCACGGCATTCCCGGTAGTTTTATGTTTATATCACTATGTTAACAGTTCTACCCATATTTCTAAGCATTAGGAACGACCCATTTACATTTAACTAAGCAATACATGAAATGTTATACATAGAAGCTTTAGATATACGTAATATGGAAAACAATAATACATTGTTAAAGAAAGTCTTCTCGTCAATTTCGAAGTCACTTAAATTTCACATTTTAAAAACTTTCCTACAAATTTTGAAGCATACGTTCTACGTTATAGAAGCTTACAATAATAACAATATTTTTAAATATAACATAAATATTAATTTACATAAAAATATAGCTAAGCAGTAAGCCGATTAAATGCTATCATTACTTATTCTAATAAATACTATTTACAAACACCAGAACGATATTTTCATGTATGCAATAACATAATATTGTATTTAATAAAGATTTTTTATTTTTTTACTGAAAATGTCTAAGATTTTTTTTGTGTAAATAAAAAATACTGGCACTTTGAAATAAAAAAAAAACATTTTAGATTAATATTGATCCAGATTGGAACAAAATTTGAAATATTGAAGAACTTAACCAACCAATAATTGCATTGCCCATCTCGTATCTGGCGGTGTTAATGATGAAGCACGAATACTGTTATGTAAAAGATGAATTCCCGGATGTTGTATGCGTCAGACGTCACAGGGTCTTCCAAGATTTCTTGAAATTATCACCATCGTGAATACAAGGTCTCCTTTTTCGGGTTGTAATGTACTTCTCTGCAACAAGAGTGGTAACATTAATTTTTGTAAAACCCTATAGGTAAATAATTATGATCCATTTTATTCCCAGGAGTCATTAGAATCAATCGAGTAAAATTCAAGAGATTAGTGGACATACATTCCAAATTTTGTTAATAACGAAATGCTTGTAGGGTTTATTGTAGAGCACGATCAATATACATTGGTATAGGACAATTTCTACAAAATGGCGGTCCTCTTCATGAAAGAAGTCCATGTTTGTTTTCAAGAAATACATAATATCTAAAGTAAATAGTTTTTTTGTATAGCCCCCCTTTTATCCCTTTACTTCTGAGGTTCAAAAACCCAAAATATGATTGATATAAGAATCAAGCAAAAGTTGGAAGACTATATTTGTGCCACACCAGGAATAACTGCATTGTTACTCCAACTTGTTATCGACCTTTACAAATAAAAGGTCTATGCACATCAGTTCATATTCAACTGCGTTAACAATAGCCCTTTCTTCCAATAAATCTTTAAAATCAACGTCTATACTATTCATATTAACGTAGAAATTCAGTGAACCTTACTCTATTGTGTAAGAGAGACCGCTGTGTTGGATCGTGCTATCTCCATCACCTTCACCGCCACAAGCATTGACTACATCTACAACAATCGAGAAAAACATATTAATAATACAGATAACATTACCAGATTATATTAGGAAAACTCCAAACTAAGCAATTCTTCCGTTAAATGTGGTTTGAGAATTGATCGTTTGGATAGATTGAAAATTGATCTTTTTATGTAAAAGTCAACAAACGAGCTGATGACCCAATAGCAAATGATCATCGTTCCATGGATATCAGAAACTCGTAAGACATTGCCGATCAAAAAAAAGAAAGATTAGATACCTACTTTCTTTCTTTTTTTAATTAAATTAACTGTGAATAAAATCAATTAGGTCAAAATGTATAGATACAGATTCACATGTCATCGCTTGAATAACAAAGATTCACATACATTTATTAGGGCTTATATTTCATTAAGTCTCCTTAAATGTTGTCTAATATAGGTACCTATTCTTAACATGAATTCATATGCGACGGCAATTTGACGACAACCAATCATAAAGAAACAGAAGTGCCACAATGTCGTAGTAAGTAATGTTGAATCAATCAAACATTACCAACAAAAGATGTTCTGCTATAAGTCTTACTACAACTCAAATCAGAACATTACTGCACTCCATATATAGGTACTATTTTGTATTCAATGTATTTTAGTAGACTTACACGGTGATATTCTTACTGGTAATGTTTGAATGATTTAAATTTGTATTATGTTGTATGTTCAATTAATAAGTCTCGATAATTCTGTTTTTAATAATCATTAAGTTTAACATGCTTCGATAGTTAATAAGTGCATAAAAAATGTGCGTTTCAATGTTAGCTTAAAAGTACAAATAACCATAAAGTTTTAGAAAAACTTAAACCCCTTTACCATAAACAAAAACAAACCAAGGATTAAATATAAACCGTTAGTGTTCAGAGATTAAACCACAAACTAAGGATAAAATCACAGATTTAGCCCCCGAATTCCTTATTTCATCGTTTTTTTACAGTAAATAAGTCTTCGAAAACATTATTAAAAAGATAATCTTACAACTTTATAATAGCAACTAATTTATAATTTTAGTCTTATAACTATTCCATTTAAAATCTAATTAAATAGGTACTTTGTACGAGCATAAAAAAAATATTGGTCTTTAGATCCACGCTCTTAAGTCAGACAAAGAAACAAAATTCAAAATTACAAAAATCAAAATGTTTTGTTTTAATATCTCATTTACATTATAAGTAGGTATTGATTAGTTTTCTATTTAAAGCTTATCTAGTCTATACGCTGATTTGGCTTTATATCTTAAATGTCTTAATTATGCGCTCGTGAGGACGATATTAGGCGTTCATAGACCTATTGACGATCATGACTATTCATGACATTATCTAGTCATATAAGTGTGTCACTTTGGAATGACCTCGGTATTGATTTACATTTTGTTTTAGCCGTGTCTCCCTGTTGTGAATATGGATCTACTTTTACGATTTATCAGACACACAGACAGACAGATCAAATTTATAACACCCCTTGTTTGGCGGTTGGGATTTAAAAGAGAACTGGCTACCAAGACAACAGCCGGCACACAATGAATAGTTCTTGAAGACGACTCCTAGATTACTATTATTACAATTGATATTAAGTACATCCACACTAATAAATATCTTAATAAAATCGATACTAAAATTAATTTTAATATTAAATTAAATAGTACTTGCTTAAATGACCTACTTGATTGAATAACAGCTTTATGTTACACCGTCCTAGGTGGTCTATGTCAATTAAATCAGTTCAGTGAATATTGTTGAACGCACGTGGATGTCTAATTCGTAGAATCATCCAAGTCATTCATTGCTAACCTAAACACAAACGTACTCGTATTCCTACCTGCATGTCGATGTGCAAGTTAGTTTTAAAGTGTGCCTAATTTAAGTTTTGTAATCCATAAATTCCGAATATGGACCGTCTCTCATATCTGGAATCTTCAAATCACCAGAATGTTTAAACCCATGGAAAACTCAAATTGGACAACAATAATATTAAATCCCCATGTTAAATGAGGCAATACCAACAGAAAAGTTAAAAGTCACGCTTGCATTATTATTGCATTATATTCAAATTATAAATCAGGTGTATAAATTAACTGTACGCGATAAATATTCTCGAAATCAAGACACTTGCATTGCAATCTGACATACAGATTAGCTTAAGGTCTTCTTAAAGGACGCTCCCATAGTTGCATCAACGGAGATGCCTCACTCCGATACGGGCGCAACGGTTTAACTTCGCACCGAGAACATAGAACGGTTTTCATTGCTAGTGTAACATGACATTGGTTTACAGTTGCATCATTATAGCCAGCGATGTACAAGTTCAGTTGGTAGTTAGCGTAGTTTTATTGGTTGGGTTACGCAATCGTGGTGCCGATCTCGACACGCCAGCGGTTTAAAGGGCGTAGGTGACAGGCATCGGCATTTATTCACTTCCGCGCGATACAAGACTAGGTTAGTTCGTGAGCACACACCCCGTGTGTGAGACTGTGGGAACTGAACGCTTTATTTTCTATATACAGCGCAAACTGTAAAAAGCTGGGAAGAATTGCGTTCAGTTACCTACTTGCGAAATCTTGTGTACTGTAAGGGTCGATTCAGACATATCAGTGAAGTCACCGTTCCGTCACAGTTCCGGCAAATCTTTCATACATTCTCGGCATTGTCAGTGCAGTATCAGTGCTGACAATGCCGAGAATGATTTATTGAGAATGAAAGATTTGCCGGAACTGTGACGGAACTGAGACTTCACTGATATGTCTGAATCGACCCTAACTATTCGATGTATGTTGTTAGAAAAAATATTATTGGGGTTGTCAATTTAATAGATCGTATAACAGTGATATTTCCAATTTCTCTCTGTTTGTTTGTTAGGATGTTCGTCTGCGCGTTAATTCACTCTAATGTAAGGAACGGCTAAAATATTACATTAACCTGGCTTCAAAATAAAAAGATACGATATCATTGAATTTAAAGACTTCAATCTAAATATTTTTGATCGTGGGTAAGTATAATATAAAATGCAGATTACTGAAGCAATGCGAGACCTGGTTAGATCGTCTTCCATAAAATCTCAACACTAAACATTACTCATTATGACGTGCTTACGTAAAAATAGTGATAGGTACAACTATCATAATATCTCTTTAAAAAATCGATACCATTTTTCTCTGGAAAATATATACACCTGCACTGATAGCACGTAACTTGAGTGATTACCGGTTAAAGGTCTACGAGCTACAAAATTTTAATTTTCCACCTCGTTCTCACAAATAGCTTCATCTCGTTCGCTATGGAACGATTTCACTATTTTGCATTGACAGAACAACTAAAATTCTAAACGATACCGTTACAAAAAATGATTGCTACAATAAGTCAACCAGCGATTTACCAATCTCTTCCCACATCGAGCTCTGTATAAGGGCAAAATAATGTTCGAAGCGAGATTTCACAGCCTAATTAAAGTTTGCCGCTTTGAGTCGTCGTGATATTGGATGTAAGGTGTTTAGATATTTTTAGAACGATTCCTACAACTATCTTCACAAGAAATCATTGTCGACTCAAGGTAGGTATTTATCCGCTTTGACTTTATATCTAATTCGTTTTAAAGAAGCTTACAAGCGGTTTACCCTTTTTGATATTCATTCAGCGTTTCACTTTCTTCCCTGCTTCCATAAACTTCTCCCTTGTTTTACCCCTTTGGGGGATGAAGATTCCAAAAGCTAGCTATTATGAATTAAATAATTTAAATAAATTCTTAATAAACAAAATTATATGGTAACAAAAAAATTTGTATTTCAAAACGAAAAATTAGTTTAGATTAGGTTACAATTTGAAATCTGAAGTTATCTTCAGATAGTTTTGTTTACGTAGCTATACCTATAACCATCCGTATCGTATCCTGAATCAGTAGGTCATCCGAGACAGTCCTGTGAGTCAGAATGACCCATACAATGAGCCGATAACGGAATCGACATGCACCAATTACCCACTGCACTTTAAGGAGATCACGTGTAAGAGTTTGTTTAATTGTGCACGCTCCATTACTATTCATTTATTGATTTGGACAATTATGAGAAAATGTAGGAGATTAATTTATTGAGCCATGATCAATTGCTAGCGATTAATTTCTAGCTACTTAAATATGAATAAATATAAAATTTTTCATTGCAATGTGCTTTATGTGATGAGAACAAGAAATGCATGGAAATATTCCTATAACATCAAAATTGTACTTGATAATTATTTAACGTAACCGAAGGAGAATTCAAAGCCACCACACATGAGTTAGACAACTTACATAGTTTCTATTTTAAAAAATTTCAACATCCAATAACTCCCCTAAAGGGGTTGGGTAAGATTTTTCTGTGTAGCGACGAATTTAACTCTTCTTATAAAATCTTGTTCTTATTCTAAAGTGTATCTACCTAAGTAATAAGTATCTACCTAAGGAATAAGTTCTTATTCCAAATTTTCAATAAGCTATCTTTTATGTCATTCTTCGCACTATCTATTCTTTTAGTTAGAACTAAGGATATTCTTATTCTTACGATGGGCGTAAGCACGCTCGCGCCAATGACCTACTGGGCTAACTTAGTGGAGCATCGCGATCCGATCCTATTTCAATCGTAATTAATCTAGTAGAGCCTTTTGTTATCTCGACTCCATACGCTTAGTTGAACGCTAAAGATTTATGGCTAATTAGAATTGCAAACACCTCTTAGTTCCAATTTAAACTGCGCTTGTTCGATGCTCTAAATTTTATGAGAAAGAAAGACCTTCAGCTTTCACCCAATTATTCCCCTCCTTTAAAGATGTATGCAACATATTTTTATCAATATTATTATGCGGAACGCATTGAAGACTCGATCGTCAGTCACCTGATTATCGTAGTTTTCCTTTAAAATATAATATTGTTTTTTCAATTGGAAATTTTGTATTTTTAAACAGTTGTGTACGAAGCTTTTACCAAATCAATTTTCAATCTAAAGTGATACCTAGGTATTCATACAAGCGGCGGATATATCAAGAAATTGATATGACAATATTTATTCAATATTCATTTTACGGTGGAACATTATATAAAACAAGTAAATACTACAAAAACCTAGCAGCCGTCTGTACCTACGACCTGATTAGCGCGTTCGTAATATATATCGGAAACCACAAATGTTGGAAACATAAGCTGTCCTTTCATTGACGTTACTCCACAGAACGAATGTATTGGTTGTCATGTCATGTATATGCCAATATAATGCAACATGACAACCAATCATCACTGGTACCTACAGCTTACTATAGCTTTCATTATTTCAAAACAGTTCCGCTGCTATGTAACTAAATAAATATGTAGGTAACGTAAGCTGCTATGTAACTAAATTAATGCAAATCAAAACTACAATTGGTATAGGGTTTTGAAGAGTGTCAAATGCAAAACTTACACTCACAAGAAATCAGGGATTTAGATTTTTTGACTTCAAGTAACCGTTCGCTTAAGCTACGATGACAAATCATAATAGCCCAGTCTTAAACACGGTCGTAGCGAAGCGGAGGTTCATAACCCGAGAGTGCGGACTCGGCAACCAAGCACAGAAGTGCAAAAGCCTCAATCGTTGAACGGGAATCATAAACGTTGGTAGCCGTAGGCGGGGTGTGGTTCCGCATAAAACATTACCGCCGTCTTGTGAAGGGTTCATACACACCGCTTATTTAGCAAAGTAGTCAGTAGCGGTACTTCTGCTCTGGGCGCTCACGGCGACGGCCGCCGGTTCACACGGTCATACGCGATGTCGTATGCCCACATGTATGAAAGTTGAGAGCATAATATATTATTATATTGTGTTTAATATGTGGACTAACCTTTACTAGTTATATCGCAGGCGTTTTCGGTACGCACCCGTTTCGGCGCTTTAGGAGTTGATATTCAAATGTTGTAAATGTAAGAATAATATGAGTTAAACCTTTTGTTTATTCGTGTATTAATTATGTATTTTTTTTTCATATTAATATTTAACGTGTATCGCCCGTTGTTGATTATTCTTCGTATACCTAATCATAATAATTTAATATTGGAGTACTTATATTATATTGAAAAGCTTTTAACCCTTAATGTACCTAATTAATTATACTAGATACACTAAAGTTAAGTACAAGATTACAAGCGTATTTTGTGCAGTAAAAATCATTCCGCTTAAATCCCAACCATTAAACTGAAAGAAACAAGTCGTAAGTCAATAACATCAGGCCCTAATTACCGGTATCTCTGGTAGTCCTAAACCCTAATGCTATAATAAATTGCAACAACATTAACATAAGCAATTGACGTCAAACACAAGATTATTTTCTCGTAAAAATGACAAAATACTTACTCATTACGCTTGTCCCTATAAATTTTACGTAATTTTGCTTATCGGACATTATGACGCGTGTACAGCCAAAATATTATCGTGGTAACTAGGTATATAAAATAAAACTGTAAGTCTGTACGTGGAAAATGTTTGAAAAAAATTGACAGCCAGCGCAAATTAACGCACTACGGCCAAAAATAATAAATTGTTTACAGGTTTTTGTCTTAATCAGTAATCTCTTTGTATGTATGCGTTTATATACTGCGTTATCGAATGTGATGAAATATTCCGGTAAATTTTGATTTTTTTTTTATGGAATTAAGATAGCAAACGAGCATCTAGAGTTTAGTTCTAGGTCGGTCACAGTTGTTATGGGCGGCAGCGGAAGGGTGGTGCTGCATGCTCGTTTGCTATCTTAATTCCATAAAAAAAGATACGATCGATCAAGTCTTTATACCTACTATCTTTTAATATTATCATAGTTTCATATTTCCAAACTGCATGTATTTTATCGTGACCCATCGTCAAGTTAGTTCAGCGTCGTAAGTACATAAAATAGCTATACCAAATCTCAATTAATTTGTAAGTACCATAACAATAAAAACACTACTTAAATTCATGTCTCTCGTACATATTAAGTCCCAAAACTGCATATTGTACCGTACCGCAAAACACAACTTAAAATTCTCTTACATCACGTAGCCCACAAATGACCCATCTGAAAGTTAAGTGTTGTACACATCGGTGTACCATAAACTGTATATTGTACAGTCACGTGTGGCGGGGCTACCGTCCGTTCGCACAGTTTCGGAAGCATTAGGGCCCATTAAGCACCGTTAACACACGGCACATCACGAGCTCACGACTCGCGCGTGAGCGATCTATCGACGATCTCAGTAGCTCGCGATCGGACCCACTGGCTTTTCACACGACCATGCGGTGGGTGGTTGAGGGTTCATGGGTTTATTTAATATTTGGATGGTGTAATTGTTATAATTATCTGGAAGAGCTCGCTTTTAGTGACAAGATCACTCATTGTCTGATACTTTTAAGATCAAATTGTTCTGAGTAGATACCTATTGTAAAATTATGTGTATGTGAGGATTTAATGAAGCGATGTACCTAGTTACTGAAAGTGTAAATACTCTTAGGGAACTATTTCTCTTCAGTTCTGAGGAAATCCCTGCCTGATATCGTGACAACCATTTGTAGTCCAGCCAAATTAGCCTTTACCTTTAGGGTAGGTAATGAGAGAAATCATCTAGTTCCTTTTAATCAACTTGAGAGATCAATAATTAAACTTTGTGTAATAAAGTTTTGAATGAGCAACTTTTTAATTGTTGAGTTAATGTAATGTCAAGTGCCTATAATATAACTAAAAGAGGAAAGGTGCCTGTTACCATGTTGTTAGTAATACCTATTTAGCGACAAACAACTAAGGACAAAAATGCCAATAATTACAGCTTATACTGTAAGTACACAATTTGTACTTAAAATAAAAAATAAACTACATTATACTGAAATAAGATGATATAAATAAGAAAATTTTGTTCAGGTTAGTAGAAACGCGTACATTGCATAGTTTGGAAACCATTAGAGCCTATTATGCACCGTTACACACGGCGTATGAGTGATTTATAAACATGTTGTAAGTGCAGGATAGCAGATTTTCTGATTATCCATATTACCTGTAATACGGTTTTATATGAATACGTATGTTAGAAGATTACTAAAAATTAGGTATTAAAATCATCGTTTAATTTTACGGCTGGTAATATTGTAAGGTATAGGATCACTTAGTGAAAAATAAAAATAATGTTTCAAGAATAAATAACTAACTATAAGCGAATAAATTTCAAGCTTAACCTAATAATAGTGACCGAGTAATAAGGCGCCCTCGTTTACTTTTATAGCGGTTTAGTCCAGACTAAACGGGATATACGTTAAAGACAAATAAGGGACCTTTTATGTTCACGAAGCGGAGATTCACTTGCCTTTATCAACCACTTATCCGAGACCCGTGGAAAGCGGTGAACGCACCGACACCGTTTCAAAGGCAAACATAAGATTTGCGTGGGGTCACAACGTACCCCTGTCAACTCTTCGACTACCAAGTCATTGTATGTTAATTACTGACGCGACAGCCGGTGGAATGTCGCAGTACTGACATGTGTATCCGATTTTGCATGAGTTTAATGAACTCATAACTCGAAACTATATTGACAGCTCGCATTAGGCTTGCAGGGTTTACGACGCTTTTTACATTAGTCAATAATCGAGGTTGTGTGTAGCAATAAATTGCGAGATCTAAACGGTTTATGGTATAGATAAGGCAGAACAAATAAGCCTCAGTTTTAATTGCTCGGATCATTTATGTTTACAGCTCAATCGTTCAATGTCGTAGGGATTCGAGATACCGTCTTGATTGTTTGTGTATGTAAATTGATAAATTTTGAGGTTGTCTGCAAAGGCTAACAAAGGTTTATATTTAGACGTAATTAACACATTAAAATTTAGATGGCAGTTAATGTCTTGGAAAACTGTCATTGAAATAAAAAACACGTAATTTGTGTACATAAGCCAAATTTTAATTAAAATCTTCAACTTCAGATGTTCAACAAAATGTCTAATCGACATTGTTATCCCCAGCTAAAGTTCCCCATTAAATGTAACGGTTTTAAAATCCGCAAGGCACCAGGAACACATTTTTTTATAAAAAGCTGCTTAGACGCCGTTAAGGTCACAAGAACCGTAAAGTTAGGGCAACAATATCGTATACTCTGTCGCCTGCGGTTTAGCGACATGAGACCCTGTAACAGTAGTAGCTGATGATTAAGAGCCTCAGAATGGGACACCTCAGTGGCTTTCTGATAGCCAAGACCCTAATATAAAACGTCTTGCCCCGCCACGGCCTTGTCAGCAAAACCGCACAAAGTAGGTCGCTAGGAAATTTGTATACTGTAATCCACACGTCGATCCGCGCTTAGTATTATTATGTTACTGCATTTTCTACGTGGTATTTAACTATGATCTTTTTTACATTTTTCGAAAAAAAAAACAGTTTTTTTTTCATTTCGCGAAATTTGAAAAGCATTTCAGTTTGTGGTAGGTATTGTTTTTTCGGATCGAACATTCGTTTATAAGAGACAATACTTTTGAATCATTAGTATTGAGATGATTATTGTAAAAAACACTGAATTTGTAACATAAATATGGACTTAACGAAAAACCGCGGGGCATGTAGGGTTTATTTTGAATACATCACGTTACCCAAAAATATGTTTGTGCCATTAGAACTGTTTTTGTAACGACTCTTTTTTATGTCAGTTTTCAAAATATATTTTGTTATTTTTTTGCATACATGGGCCAATAAACATAGTTTTCTGGATATGATTTCTCATTTTCAAAGTCCAGAACTCATTTAGGTACCTTTCAATGGTGACAAAATCAGTGTATTTACTTAGATTATGTTTCTATAATTCATAATAACTACATTAAATTTCGATGCAATGTCAAAGTACTTTTTTCATAGGAAGTTAACATAAAAAATAATTTTGGTTAACCTTAAATATGTAGATTTTAAAAAGGAGGATAGAAAAAAGGAGAAAAGATAGTCGGATATTTTTTACCAACTTGCAAAATAGGATTGACGATTTTACTGCTTAGAACAGAGCTCAGGGACCTCTTGTGATGAACTGGTAGGATCAGTTATGGTTAAATAGAAAACCGTATAGATGGCGCAAGCATATGACTTACGCGGTAAATCACTAGTGGCCATTATGACATAAGCTATACTTACCTAATAAGTGTATTTTGTATTTGTAAATCAATTTTGTATCAAATAGTATGTGGATTATTATTGTTATTATTTAATTTTTACCTACCTACCCTATATTAGGTATATTGCAACAATATCATATCAAACAACGTACCTATACTACCACGAAAGTATAAAATGTTAATACAGAAGGTAAGTACTTTCGTGGTATGTTGATCGTCACTAATCTGTTGGTAGTAGTGTTTGTATATGACTGTTATAATTATAATGTGATAATTTTCATTATTTTTATCTCATAGTGTAGGTACTACTATCAAGGTTAGATGTGGTTAGATTGGGCAATAAAGAAATGGAAACATACTAAGTAATTACTATTTTATAAGTATACATAGGTACTAATGCTACTAGTCGTACTCGTAAATACTATTAGGTATTAATACTAATATAGTCAAAACACTGTAACATGGGGTAAATATCGCGCCTCATAATTTTTAAGAACATCAATAATATTACGAATATAATATCATTGAAGTTTAAGTTGTTTTACAAGCTGTACTTATTTATAAAAAATATTAAACTTTTACTTTATTGACTTTTTTACTGTTTTTTTTTCTTTCTTTTTTACTGTCTTTATTTTGAAACATTGTAGGTACCTAATAAAAAAAATCATCACCTCTTGAGGCAGATATAATCTTTGCTGTAAATACCTAAGTTAATAAATAAAAATAAAAAATATAGAATAAAAATGCAGCTTAATTCTCAGATCTACATCTTTACTTTCCTATGTACACTGAGTTACCCACGACGTTTATATTTATGTTTATATCTATGTAAAATTCCTTTTACTGGTTACGACCAGTTCCTTTCCTAATTTATCAAACTTGTTAAGTAGATAAATTATTATTTTAATACAATACAACACCCAAATGACAATCCGTAACGTTAAGCTACTTTGTAAAACTGTAAAAATCACATCAAAACAATGTATTTTTTGTTTCGGGGCATCCGCCGCCGCCGGCGCTCGAAGTGTCTCGTGCCTCACTATTATATGATTTACCACTTAGCATTACTAGCATAATAGAGACATTAAGCATTGTTATCATATTATCCTCATTCAACATTATATACAACCACCATTTTTCAATTTAGAAGGTTTCACTTTAGGTGTGGTATAGGTATAGGTGAGTGCAATATAAACAAGTCTTTAATTTGTTTCAGATTAGAAATAAGAACTTACAAATTAACGTTATTACAACTAATATGGAGATGAGCTACCTAAATCATAAGTTTATATTGGTTACTTCGAAAGTGCAGAAGGATAACAAAATAAACAATCTTTCTTTAAAAAAAGTTTTCTCATAGACCGCCACATTAACCAAGTTTGACCTGCTTATATTATAGGTACTTATAGAACATTATATACCTACTTATAGAACATTATTTTTGCTTCAGTGCACCTTTCCTTGTCCTGTCTTTCATCAGACTAAAAAGATGGTTTTAGGAACTGGTGATTGTCTTATAATACGCTCACTACCTGTATACATTTAGGTATTACTGCAGTAGTATTTACTACCATACTCGTTATGGCCAAGTTACAAATGCTTATTTTTATTAACATGCACACATCACATGCTTATTAAGAAGTGTTACCTAATTATGATTCCATTCAAAGATGTCCTAAGTCCTGCCTTAAAGTACGGAAGTTTAAACTAATTTAATTTGTTTAATAGTAGGTAAAGGAAAAATATTAAAATTCACGCAGTTAATACATTCATCTTTACAATAGTAAATTGATGCAATAATATATAAACAGCCTTGCATTAATGTTGCACCAAATGGTAGGATCCTTACAATGCAAATCAACAAAACCTTAATAGGTATGTAACTATTACATTTTACTTCTTTCAATACACTCCACAAAAACCTATAAACCATACCAATACCATGTTTTAAAGTGTAAAATTAAAAACCAAGAACATAATTCCACTCACCTGTGCTGGCGAAGATTATCCTGTCGCTTGAAGCTCTTCCCGCAGACTTCACAGCTGAAGGAGAGCTCTGGGCTCTTGTGGGTGCGTTCGTGGATCATCAGGTTGTAGGACTTGGTGAACCGGCGTTGGCAGTACTTGCACACAAACTCGCACTTGGGGCGCAGTTTACGCCTAAAATCCCGGGTGTGGTCTTCGTCGATTTGCATCACGGCGAACATTTTGTCTGGGCTATGGTGCTTGCGTGACGGGCGGGGCTTCGGAGCCTGTGTAACAGTGATAACGTATCAGTAACATGTGCGATGCAAACTAGATTGTACACCGAGGGCGTAAGGTGTAAATTAAGGTGGCGAATCAAAGATAACGTAATGCGTGTTTATTTTTCAGCTAGACACTGTTATGAAACAGTGAGGGTATGTCGTTTTTTGTTTTACCGTCTCATTAACGCGTTTGTGATTGAACTAAATGTTTACGCAGTAACTCTTTAGTCTCATTCGCTAGTCGTTAATTAATTAATGGATAATAGAGGCAATCAACCAACAATCAATATTATTAAATCTCATTAAAACTTTGCAAGGTGTAATACCGCAAATACGCACCTTCGTTCACAGAACGCAACGATGTCACACCTAAATGATTCACTTTCACTGAATTGCGAATTGCGATACACGAAAAGAGCTTAGCTTCAGTTGACGAAACGACCACAGATTATGGGCGACTGGATGTGTCAACTGGGACGTGCGACGTGCTACGGGTGCGTTCAGTAACTGCGCTCGCGAGAGGGTGCGGAAACTACTGATAAGGTTACACGGAAGGCGCGTAGCCCCCACCACGTGCCGTGAATGAACAGGTAGCTCGTGTAGCTACGGTAGGCTGATGGCGGACGGGAAAATGCAATACGTAGGCATCGCTTATGGGCAAAATATAGTTGAAGATTACGTTGATTCGTCATAAATTTTGATTAACTGCGATCTTTAATATGGATGTATTACTTGTTTAGCTAATAGTTTCTGTTTTTTTTTTTTAATATTTTGTGCAATGCAAATGCAAATGCCTATTAACAAAACTATATTTTAACATTAAAAAAATCCACATTGAGTAGTTAACATTGTATCAACAGTATTATGAAGAAAAGTAATTCTTTATTATTATTAAAAAATTGCTATCGATATAAAATTACTATGAGTCTAATAATAATACTTCTAAAAGGCAGAAGTGTAGTCGTTACCTAAGAAATGTCAGTAATTCACGCGGTAGAAAGCGGTTGTCGTCGTAAGCCTGTATGTACCTAGGTAATTGGATTGGCTCTGGGATGAAATCTTGATTTCATGTGACATAACCCGTTTCTAAAAGTTATAAACCTCTTTACAAAACCGAAACAGTTCAAAGAGTAGCAACAACTGGTCACGGTGGGAACGCACGCGGTGGCTCGCGGCTACCGTGCGTGGGTTCACGACACTCGCTTATTTTGGTGTTTCGGCAAGACCGCCGAAAATTGCCAATTGTTTTCGGCTTCTGTCATTACCGCGCCCGCGGTCATGCGCTGTACCTTCTAGATTATATATATAACTCCTCGGTACAACGAGATTTTTTGGATGATTTTATTGCGATCAAAACTTGTGTGATAGTTTGGTAGGTAAGCATTTAAAGACCGTCAAGGATATCTTTTTGGGTACTTAAGTGGCAGATAGGGTAGTAAGAGTTCTCTGAATCGAAATCTTCCAAATATAAAACTTCACAAATTAGGTACCTTTTTACAAATTAGGTACCTTTTACAGATGGTTATAATAATATTATGTTCATGAGAATTGGTTCGTTCACATTAAGCCATACGGAAACCTTTTAGCTCTAACACGTACCTACCTGAGCAAAGAATCCAGCATTCTATTTTTTGACTTTGGTAAATAATTAAGCAGCGTATATTGGCATTTACGACGTTTTACGTGTGTGCCATATCGCACAAACTCACTTCTATTACCTTCTATTACACGGCGACCTTTGGTTCCATTTTCCTCATAATGTAACTAGAAATTAATACTTTTCCGACAATGGCCGATAAATTTCTTATTAAACTTCATGTTTCTATTGAACCTCTCGTTTTAAATTGGCCAAGAAAGCTTTGCGAAGTTCTTAAGTGCGTTCGAGTCCACAAAACACAGCGACATTCGAATTTCGCGCGCTAAAGAAGCAATAAAATTAAATTCTTGGAAGACGCGTGAAACGGCACTCATGAGACATTTTATTGCGCTAAGCTCCTTTGAAATTACCTTAACGATCGTTTGAGTATTTGTGTAAAACAAAAACGGGTTATTTCAAATAAGTTTTCACTGCACGCGTCGTTAGCGTGTGGTAATGAGTGAGGAATTATGTTCGTTGCATTTTATTCGCCGCAACGTAATGGGTACATCTAAGTACCTAATATCATTGTACAAAAACTGTCAGTGTAAAAATCTCATTTTTTATCTTTACCTTTTATGTTAGTGAAGAAATCAATCTAAATGAGATTTGCACCCAAAACTGGCTATTAAAACTATGATCAAAAGTAGATATTATGTTATAACTACTCAATTACGGTCATAGACTTAGATGCAGAACATGATATGATAGGATCTATTTGAAAAAAAATAGGTCAGTGAACAACGGTAGGCCATTGTGAAATCATAAGTCTTGAAAATTATTGTACCTACTACCTACCCTATGATAACCTTCGTCACATTTCAACGACTTCTTTCGACGACGATGAATCTGATAGCTTACAACTTACAACATGCTTTCCATATCAGACACGTAACAAAAAGAACATCTATACTAATATTATAAAGCTGAAGAGTTTGTTTGTTTGTTTGTTTGTTTGTTTGTTTGTTTGTTTGGTTGAACGCGCTAATCTCAGGAACTACTGGTTCGAATTGAAATTTTTTTTTTGTGTTGAATAGACCTTTTATCGAGGAAGGCTTTAGGCTATATAACATCACGCTGCAACAATTAGGAGCGAAGAAATAATGGAAAATGTGGAAAAAACGGGGAAAATTATTCATTCTCGAGGGCTTTCGTTGCATGCGTTGCGAAAACGATTCAAGATACCAAAACTATATGTATGAAAGAATTATTCCTCTTGAAATGATCTAAAAAAATATCCACGACAGTATATGTCTATCTTTTAAGATTAACACACTAGAACCGTTTTTATGGTAATCAAATTTGGTCGAACCCACTGCCATACCAAACTTGCCGCGTTTCCAAGTTTAATCTGAATTAATTTTGCTGTGATCCTTTGCTACTTTGCTATTATTTTGTCGTAAGCTTTATTTCTAAGTTTAATTTAATTTAACCTGAATTAATTTTGGTGATAGTTTATTATCTTCCCGAAATTCCTACGGGAGCGGGACCTACGTGGTTGATACTTACGGGTCCCGAAGCGAAGCGAGGGCGGTTCGCTAGTTGCTTATAAAATTTCTAAACAAAACCATCGAAGGACGTGATATTTTGACCAGTAGGTAGGTACTTAATATTTACTCTTCCAAAAAACGATAGGTATCGTTAAAATTTGCTGTTATAACTCAATAATCAATTAATGAGTAAAGTAAACCTTAAACTTAAACTTTCGTGCTATCTTTGTAATGTAGGTACAATGTACAAACGTTCGCGCGCATGTGATTAACTGCGGTAAGGATAACATCAAAGTCATACTATCAATTACTGCAAAACTTTATTTGCAATAATTTACAATTGAAAGCCATTGCGCATCGCCTCTAACTTTACCTACTTAAACGATTGTTACAATTATATCCCCTAAGCACAAAGTCGGCGTCGCAAACAGAGACGAGACATTCTTACGCGACCGTACACTCACGACAAAGAGAACTCCACGCTGTGTACAAAAAACAGCAATCTTCAAATCTTCGCCGTAACAATATTTCAACACAGCCTTTTACGGTTACAAAGTCTTCCGTATGAGCTCTGAGTGATAACCATCACAAGTGGTCACGAGGATTCTCTTTTAGTAGCAAAATGGATGACTCTTTCGCCCCGTAAGATATGTTTGCGATACCGTTTAGTGAACCTAACTATGTACAAGGTTGGTTGTGAGACGGATAGATGTACGATACTACTGTCTGTAAATGCCGCGTAACAGCGTTTAAAAAACCATAAAACCACTATTTTAGCCTTGTTTAAAATGACGAAACCGGAGACGAGTAGAAGATTTTATATGCTGAATGATAAGTTTAATATTCAGCTCCAAGATGAAATAATAACTACCTACTTATACCAACGAACAACTTATTAACTTAACTTAGGTGATACCAGACCAATCCATCGATGGTGGAATCGACTTGTCGACGTCGATCGATAGTTTTTACTATGACCAATCGACCGATCGACGTCGACTAGTCGATTCCACCATCGATCGATTGGCCTGGTAACACCTTAAGATAAAGTAGGTAATGCCTAGGAAAGCTGTCATTTGTGTGGGTTGCCATTAAAACGAATTCCATATCGAACAGGAATAGAACTTGAAATTGACCGTTCTTCGAAAGTAGGTAAATATTGAAGATTAGCAAGTATTTGAGCATTGTAAGAAACTTCGGTACCTTGAATAAGGTCTGGAGTGACGTCACTATGTAACTTTATCAATACCTTTAAAAATCCCCATATTCCCTCGTAAACCTACTTCAATATTTTACACAAAGGTAAAATCTTTTTAAATACTGTGTACTGCAATAAAATTAGTCCAAGCGGATGTTCAAATGAGTCAGGTATAGATGAGTTTCTTTAAAACTGAGCTGTGAGTCATACGTTGTGACCTGTGGCCTCTTGACATTATACTTCAAAGAATAATTACTGGTTACCTGACGAAGAATTAGGAAATGTTTTGATATGTAGTCAAGTGTTAGGTAGGCGTAACTTAAGTGCTAGTGTCCTGTCCTCACTTCACTTCGAAATACTTTTTATTTTTAATTTCATTATTTTGAATTGGGATTCTTTTTTCTTTTTGATTTTTGATCCTATTGAAATAAACACTTAAGTATAAAAATTTAACTAGCGGCGTACTAGAATAAATTGTTGGTTCCTCGAGCTTAGCTTCCATATGTATCGGTGAAAATCGCACTAAAATCGGTTTCGTATGACATGAACTTTAATATCAATATAATATAATTTTATAACCCCAACATTTTAAACATAACTTTCTGTATACCTATAGGTACAGACATCCAGCACAGGTATACAGTTTTGTTATAGTTATGTGCAGTTCGATTTGCTAACATTTTAGGTAAATGTAAACAACAACTGCGGTTGTTTTCGAAGAAATTAACTTTAGTTATAATGAATATGTTATCTAAGTACCTGCGGTCCTAGTGGTGACACAGAGCAATGAGCGGTTTACGCCAATTCGTAAAACACCTATGACGTCAATACGTAATATTAATGGATGGGAATACGTCTGCAAATATAAAGATTCCATAAGTGCGATATGACGAAAGAAAACGGTCAATAATTGTTCAATTTTGCTCAGATGGTAATGAAGGTAATTTAATGGGAACTTTGCTCAGATGGTAATGAAGGTAATTTAATGGGAAGCATGACCGGATAAATACTATCCTCAGGATTGGCTAGATAAGGGAACTCCTCAACGGTTGAAAGGACATTGACGCAATTTAGTGCTTTGCATTTTTTTTATAACGCTCCGCACTCACAGCCCCACACTAGGATACCCTGTCTCGTGGGTGCCATGGACAACACACAAGACAAGGATAAATTATAGACACACTTAGTTTTATAAAAGCATATTTAAAGTTTCCTTCCAAACTATTTAAATCCCGAATTCAATACCTGACCAGTTCAGGGTGAGGGTAAGTTTAAAAAAATGTAATAAAATAGATTAAAAATTGTTTTGAAGACAGTGTTTACCTATAACTGGATAAAATTGTTAACTATCTTTAAAATCGCATTGTTTTAGTAAATTAAAAACGCAGCATTAAAAATCTCCTTGCTTTCATGCTAAGTTAACCTAGGCTCGAGATCACCAGTGGATCAATAAATAATTAGGTACCTATGGTTTGCAATAATAATGATAATTTAAAAAATATCTATCCTTAAATTTCTACTCGAGATACTACACCAAAATACTACAGATAGGACTATACCCGATTCCTTCGGTTAGACACATATTAACTTTTCTGATTAAATTAAATAGATACAGAACAGAACCTTGCCTTAAACTAATTCGATTTAAAATCTTCTAAGTTTTGTAATTTTAACAAAAAATACAATGTCATAATCCTAATACGGCAAATTATTAGTCACTTCCGATGAAACAGATTGCGGTTTGATCTGTTATAAAAGTAGTGAGTCAACATGCGACTCACTAATTAAGAGTGAAAGGCAACGTAGGAGGTGCCACATAAATAGCATTTCCATTTGATAATAGGATAGGGCCAGAAAGTAAAAGTTGTGGAGGAAATTGCGGACAAATAAGGAAAGATAATGAAGAGTATAATAATTTATGACGCGGACAGTTTGTTAATGATGTGGAAATGGAATGTGTTCGTATTATAAGTTGTCATTGTTGTCGTTAATTATCGGGTTTTATTTTATACGGTATGCGAAAATATATTTCGTGATTTTAATATATTCTAATAATAAAAAACCTCCACTAAAATTAAAAGACAATATTGGATAAATATTTATATTTTTAATAATATCTGTAGCCTCTGTGTTCATTTACCTTAATATTATCTTAATTCTCAAATATTTGACTTTTAAAATAAAGGGGAGCAATGAAATAGGATGAATACCTATAGTTAAGGGATCTTAAAAAATCACCCATATAAAAATTAGCATACAGACCTAGTCTACACATATCGTATATTATTTGCGCTGTGTGATCGTCGATTTTATTGACAGATAAAATTTACATATTCACCAAAGACGCACTTTTTATTTTATCTCATTACCTATAGTCCTCACTCATAACATTTCTACTATCATAAACATTGCTCAGAATATATCTTAATGGCCACAAAAACTGCCACTTTCAAGTTAATTACGCAAAATTCCACAAACATACGAACGCGAGTAACACTATAAAATGAAATTGTTACTCAATTGTACGCAACATAGTATCTGACCCCGCCGTAAGCGCACATTAACGAGTATACACTCAAAAACGGATTATATCGCCTCTTTTGAATGGACTTAAACGATATCGTTACTTGAAATCCAGTAATGAACAGCGCAGCGCATAAATTATACTGTGTATAAAATGTAGCCTGTTATCAAGGAACAGTTACTGTTGAGGCCTGGATTTACTCGTACGCGGCGGATAAGCAGTGAGAGTTAGACACGTTCCTAAATCTCAAACAGAGTTTTGGGAAATTAATTTAGGGTTACCACAACGTAAAGTATCGTTAAATACTAATTCTATTTTTTATATTATTTCTCTTCTTTTTCACTGGGTAAGGATCTCACATCCGATATGCCGGCAAAATCTGTGAAAAATTAGAGCAGTGTGACGTCATAATTAGGTAATTAAAATCTAAACTTCATCTGTAATGAAAACCTAGGATTCAATTACAGTTGACATGACATTATTTATTATTAGGTATCAAAATTTCAAAAATCGTCTCATCAATTGAATGTAACATTCAATTCTTCTTACGTAATACATTTCTGAAGCTTACTATTAACATTTATAAACAAACGCATTAACAGACGCGATGTTTCATAACAAGTATGTACGTATCTACCTATCACATTCACCATACGCAACTATTGAAAGAAAGATCAAACTATAAAGCGCTAGTGGCATTCATATTGCCTTTAAAGCCGTAATTAAAATTTATCACAACATTATAAAAGGAGGGGATTGTTAATGACCGCTAATTTAACTCTATTCATTACATTGAAACATGACTGTAAGTACTTTAAAATATCTACAGTATATTAAAAGGTTACTAAGTTTTTATTGATTTTAATATGTAGAAGTTCTACTTTAAAGAACTTTGTCTTGCAGTTTTTATCCTTTCGAGCAATTATTTGGAGAAGGTAGGTATCTACTATCTATTGAATTTAAAATTAACTGAGATCTCTTTAAAGGTTCATTTTCGGAAGCTTGTCTACCTAAGATGGATTTAAAAAATAAAACCCTAAATGAAGCGGAATTCCTAACGATATTTACATTAATAGAAGCAAATGATTTCCTAATCTTAGATAAATATGGGGTACCGATACATAATAGATCTACGTAAATAAAAGGAACGAAGTTGCCTACATAATAAGAAGCCAAAGGTCATACGAACTGGAAAACTAAATTAACAAATAGATAATAACTGAATCTTAACTACAATATAATCTACATTTTTCTCGTTAAATTCAGTAGATTTTTTACTCTCATACAACAGGTGACTAATTGTCGTGTAGAGCAGAGAGAGTTGTCGTGCGAAATGTTGAGTAGATACGATCGTAATAAACTGTAACACCAAAGGCATTATTAGCACATATCGGGGAGACCTGCATTATTACTAGTTCACCGACACTACGACAAAGGCACATTAAGGATTTTAGAAGAAGGATAAAGGTTTCAATCCGTTACTGGCCCACTTCTGAACACGGGTCTCTCCTCATCTTTGAGCAGGTATAGAGCAAACTCCACGCCACTCCAATGCGTATTGGAGGAGTAAGTGGCCAACGCAAGTTTCGGAAGTTTTCATATCACCCGAAGGCCTCCGATGTGGCTTAACGAATCCTATCTATCGATAACAACCGGGAAAGACGGCGGTACGTGTCATCCAAAGCACGAAAGCACTCAAAAAAATCCAACCAATCCCATCCAACTACCAACCGCGCCCATAGTTGCTTAACTTCAATCACTGAGAATCGACGCATGCCGCCGGGCTACCTATGACACAAAGGAGGACTCCTGGTTTCGATTCCCAGGAAGGTGAAAATTTTAGTGGCGAATGTAATTCTTGCTCTCGGACAAGACAAGAAGAGTGTGTGTCTTAAATTGTCTTGGTTATTCATAGCAAACACAATACAGGGAACCAATTGGGGGCTAGGACCGTACCTATAGCGTCATTTATTACATATTAAAAACCATTTCATTAGACCTTAAAATCATACTATCACCTCGAAAATAATTATACTTACACTAAAAAAAAAGAATTTAAAAACCAAAAAGGTCCGTTCACACCTAACACCAATATTTATCAAGTTATTGTGTCACTGCCTTTATGATCGGATCTAATACGGTTTATTATAGCGCTTTGTTGGTATTGTTCGGTTTTCATGAGCGCGCTTGTCGAGTCAGCGTGAGGTGGGCTTCGAGAGCTTTCTCGGAATCCGTCAAAGCTTTATTATAATACGTAAAAGTTCCGAGTGCGGATCGTGTGAAGTTTTGCTTAATTGGTTTTGTGCAAAGACGTTCGTAGTATTGACGAATTTTTGAACGAATAACTTTAAGAAAATATTTAAAAATCTGATTTTTGGTATGTGACTAGACATTGACTGAAGATCGTAAGCATCTGTGATGTGTTGTTGGTAAAAAAGATACGGTGGAAGCGCATGGTAACACAATTCGAAATTACTGTGAAATTCGTAAAAACAATTCACAGTCAATTTAAGAAAAACAGTAAAAACCCCTACTATCGTGCAAAAATGTTGATTATAATTATCTACCTACAGTGGTTGGTAATTCTCATTATAATTATTCTTGTTAATAACTCATATTTTAAATAACGTATTAATATTTACTACGGTAAACACATTTTAATACTTCCGCATTTTCCATCTTTCCAATGTCATCAAGATAAAATTTGCTTTAGACTCTACCACAGTATAATATTCGTACCAGCCACCGAGCCTAATTGCCGGTTAATAAAACAGCAATCGGAATAATCATTACTACAAGCCAATTCCCACTGCAATGCTATCTCGACAATCGACCAAGAATAATAAGTAAGCAAATCGATTATAGACCTCCGCAGTAAATAAAACACCCTTTAAACGATGAATCATAAGAATGCACTCATATTTTATAAAACGAATGATCAACCGCATTTGAATAAAAATACTTATTATCATCATATTGTTCAACGCGTGCTCATCCTTCGTGTATTTCAACACGAAATTTTATGTTTATCATTCTATTTGACATTTTTACGAACAATGCTTCGTTTATCTCGCTCCCACAGATAGCCATCGCCGAAATATCGTGAGGGATGGAATCCGATTGTTAGCTTGTCCTAACCATCGAGTAGAAGTAAGCTGAATCACGCTGCTATAATTACCTTGTTCGGGTTTATTTATGAATAAATGTTTACTAATGAAGCCCTATTATCTCAGTCACCGTATCGTAAGCTAAAAACGGAACACAAATTATAGTTTTCAAAATAGTTGCATATTTTCACGAGTTATATGCATAGGCGTGGAACATAATCAGGATAATAATATAACAATTTAAATTCAAGCCGGCCGCGCTAAGCCGAGCCAAATTATAATATACAAATGAGCGAGTGAGCAGAAATAACGAAACAGTTTATGTCTCGCGCGTTCCCACAGGAACGGTATGCGCGGGCGCATGACAAAGGTGCGCGTGGAGTCGACATTGTTACTAAAATTTATTTACATAAAATTATTACTACCTTTTTCCATACGATTGAAGCTTAATAGTGTTTGGATGCACAAAATTAGACAGGGTCTATTTATTGAAAAACGATGTACGTTTAAAATAAGTTCAACAAAATAATATCCGAAGAATGTGAACAAAATTTAGATTCATTTAGACAAGAAATTCTGCTTAAATTAGGTAGGTACAGTTCTAAAATATATGGCACTACGCTTTATGAACAAACACCACATTAAATTGGTAATTCCAGTCAATACTAATCTCTAAATAATTCCATATCATATCAATGCTCGTTCAATTGGCTATTATTATTCTTCACAGATCGTGTACTAAAGTGTAGACGATAAAAGCGGACAATTGTAATTATCAATTAATAATTAATTACTACGTCGACTCTACAGTGGTCTTTGTTAGCGTGGAAAAGTATCTGAGCACTGATGTATAGTGTAGCCTCCGGCAACGTATGCCTCACTACGTAGCGAGTCTGCTGAAGTGAGTTTGATTGGTTATTCCAGTGGGATATAATAAGAAATTAAAATGTGGATCCACGAAACAAATGTATATATCTTTAATTATCTTTTCAACATATGTGGCTAATTCTGTATTTGCGATTTTTATTTTGTATTAATCGTACAATAATTGATGAACTAATTTAATGTCGTTGAATATTAGGAACAATTTTAAGAATCAACAATAAACATGTACAATTTGAATCTATGTTTTATGGTACCTATAATTATACCCGAATTAAAAACTTTAAACATCATAATTTTAAATCATAATCTCATTTTTACAATAAAATCTTGTGTTTCTACGTCGACTCTATGGTAGCCGCTGTTCTTCAAGCGCAGTATCTGAGCGCTTACTGATATATCGCATAGCCCCCGGCGCTGTAGCCTGTACGCCCTACGAACCTAGCTCGGTGAAGTGAGTTTGATTGGTTACTTCTAACTAATAAGTGAGTAAGATACGTAGTAGTGGAAAAGTCGACGACCCTAAAAAAATAATAGGGTGCTTACGGAAAGTAATGTAGAGTTGGATACGATATTTTTTATCAAAACATTAAAATTGTTTACTGTTTTCGGAAGTTTGACAAACTTTTAGGTTCAGAATTAATTTAGGTAGGCGAAATATTATGATTTATAAATTAACATGAATGTAATCGTCACACGCAAAATAATCATTAACGGATTTTTTAAATAAAAAAATATGTTATTCATAGAAACGTTATCGAAACGTCGATTAAAGTCTTGAAAAACATCAAAACATTTTTGGTTTCTCAAGGATTTAAAATCAGTCGGTGCTCTAAGAGATCAATAATCTAGAAATTACAAGGAATCTAGTTGGTTACATGACACAGAGTCCACAATACTCATCGCTTTTAAAAAAAATACTTGCTCGGCCCTCAGACCTTCCCTTCAAATTAAATTGGGGAGGGCACAGTAGCTCACGCACACAGATACACTACACATATCAACCCACACATATACACAGGCTACCGCTACTGGTTTACGCGGTAACCAATGAAAGGCAGTAGGTAAAAATATCCGGATTACATAATGTTCAATATACATTGCTTGCGTAACACGAGTGCGTTTTACTTTTTGTCGTACCGAAATGGTCAATGAATGGTTTATTTGTTCTTATAACGAGGAATTATGATTTAATGAAGTTCGGCACGTCAGTGTGGAAGCGAAACATGTTTTAAGTTCAAGAATTAGGTAGTTATGTGACTTTTATCCTGGAATTTGTGAACGAAATTTCTATTGAAATATATTTGGCCCTTTCTCTACCTACTCTACATTATAAAAAAGCCGGTAATTCTAGAACTAGACATTAGATCTGATACTATATTATTCTCATGACATGCGAAGTATTTTGCTAATAATTAAGGTAATAAGTTGGCTTCAAATTCGTCACTAAAAATGCATTAATTGTATATTAATTGTATGTTGCACGGGTCTCTTATTTTATCTACCTACTTAGGAAATTTCTATGATAGACTTTTAAGCTGGTTTCCTGTTTACATTTTAAACTTGTGTAATTATAAAAGATGTTTAGGAGCTGCTGTATAAAATAGTGAAAAGTCATACCTATCATAATTATTTAAGAATTGGTTATCATAAAACATCTTAATTTAAGAACTGATTACTCACACAGGTGCATTTATGACTACCAAAGTAAGATCTTGAATTCTAAGTGACTGTCTTGCTAAAGTTCATAAGCCTTATCTACACTAGCGCTTAATTCTGTCTGCATTTAAATTTCAAATATGTTTTTACAATGAACTTTCACTGCGTCATAAAATTTGCATAGTGTGTATCTTGCACTACGTTACACGTGTCGATTGACAATATATTAAATGGCAAGTAATTTACACATGAATGTCTATCCTAATCTTTGAAAGGTTAGGTTAGGTCAGGGAACATAATTTTAAGAATTTTTTGACATCTGATTTCACACATTAAGACGTTTTTTAACTTCTTTATTTTTGAACATATTTTCTTGATTTCGTTTAATCTTTTGTACCTCCTAGCTAATTCGCGCATAATATCTACCTATTTCTGCCCTGTATAAAATACTTAAACCACTTAGACACCTAAACAATTTGTTAAATGGTGGGTAGCAAATTTTTTCACCGGTTGGCCACTAACAATATTATTCTTCATGAAGAAAAGAATAAAACAAAACATTTCATAAAATTCAAAAATCGAGCTTGAGTGATACCGTGCATCAACCGTGTCTGAATTGATAAGCTGGCTGAATACGATTCCAAAAAAAATAAATTAATCGGGCTCCCGTTCACCAATCGGGTCGCAGGGCGTGGCACGTAACACGGCAGCCGTTGTAAAGCGCATTCAAAAAACGAACGTCAACTTTTTTATTGCATTCGGAACGTGAGCGTAGGTGGAACTTTCTACTGCCTGCAGGCAGTTCTCGTGGGATTCGAACGGGGAGTATATAGAACCCATAGAGTAAATTGTGTAATGAGGTCGTATCGTACATCGTTTTAATTACGAGGTCGTGTTAATCGTGCTGAAGAACTAAAACTATTTAATTGTTTGGCTATAAGCCGTTAGTAGAAGATTTCAGGAAGCGCAGTTTTCATTTAAAATTGTGGCCTTTGGAAGTCGACTTAAGTACAATTTGAAACCAACTCGAATTATGGATAAAACTTTATGATAATGGCGAAAAAACTTAAGTATCTTACCACGTGAGAGACTGAACGTTAAAACTATTACATAAGCAAAGAACGTAACAATCACAGGCCTAAACCTGCAAAAATCTTCAAATAGTGACCTTAGTAATACGTCTGAAGTATCTAAACGACTTCCTAAGCAAACATAGCAAAAAGTCAGGTAGGTGTAGGTTACATCACCTGTGGCGCTTAGCGAAGTGTTTAAGTTTTCGTCAATCGTAGACAAACAACGCCAGTGCGAAGTGACCTCAACAAACATTGGCTTCAATGGACTCGAATATTGTGAATGGACCGGCCAAGTGTTAATATTAGTGGAGTGGTCAGGTAGGCACACAAATCGAGATATTTGACTCGCTTTCTAATTATTAACTCGATTTGTTTTTATACGTTTCAACAGATTAGATTTGTTTATAAACAAGCTTAACTAGGCAATTATTCATATTTCGTTGTTTCATTGTTATATTACTTAATTTGAATTGATGCATTTTTGCAATTTAGCAAGTAATTAATTATTGAGTAGTACGGCATTATAATTATATAAATGAAACGAATGTTCTTTAAACGATTTTATTAAAAATGGATAGTTTTCAATCAAATAGACTAACGCAGCATATACTCGTAGTCATCTACGCCATCGCCGAAACGTTACCAAGAGAATTGTACCAAATCGAATTGAACAGCTCTTGACAATTTATTGTAGAGTTAAAAGAAACATAAAAAGAGAACAGTAGGTATGTACAGGACGTTGAAGCTTCACCATAGTAGATAATGTTTAAATTACTCATTCTGCGGTGTAACCTAACAAATAGGTATATTAACTAAACATAAAAGTAATAAAGTTATCGCTTTATCAAGTGCAAACAGTAATTGTATCGGCGAGACTAATCCGAACCAGTGCGGCCCATAAACCATATCACTGATACGCAATAGGTAACGAAGTTTTGCATAGTTAACGTTTTATCTTCAAGTGTGGAATAATGTTATCGAGTTGTCGGGAAATCCTCAAAGAAAAGTACAAAGCATTTGCTCGTGCCGACTGCAAACAAAGCTGTCGATAACGGATAGAGAAAACCGATTAGCTTAAGAATAAGTTGCGATAAGACAACTTGCGTTAAGGCTTAACGATTGAGTTCGTCGTATTGTTTTGTTCGATGTGAAACGGTCAATATGAAACATGCGAATTTTCTAACCATAGATAGGTTGGACCTGAGTTTTTTTTTGTTTTTTAATAGGTTAGGTTAGGTTTTTTTTCATTGTTAAGTAATAGCCAGAATTGACTGCTTTTGTTGCAGTCTGGTTTTTATTTAAACCTTTCTTGAGAATGTTCTTTGAAAATCTAGGAAATTTCTTATTTTTAGTACACCCAATATAAACGAAATGCTTTATCAAAATACATTTATATCTGAAAAATATCACTTAAATTTTTTCTTTCATGAAAATGTGACATCCTATATTCAAAGAAAACCGGAATCCTAATTTCCTGATGGTTCTTAAAGGAGTATATACTGTGTACTGAAGTTTACGAACCGTATCCAATCGAAGTTAATTAGCTAAAAAGAAATTGGAGTCCACCAATTTTACTATTAACCTTTATAAATAAATAACGATTGGACTGTGCACTTGTTAACCAAATATGTAACTGTTTTTAGTTCAAGCAAATACCTACTTATGGATCTTCCATGTTTATCACCTCCGCTTTCCACAGAAAGCTACACGGTCTATTTGTTTATATTTAACACACCCCAAGAAAGGAATTCGTTTATCTATTGTCGGGGCACCAGATAACAGTGGACCAGGCTCGGCCAACTTTTGTCTTTTATCTCGTATAAACAATAGTTTCCTGTCATATTATTTGTGTCCACAAGTGACAAATTATGTGTCGAAGGTGTTATGTACGAAGAATCACATAGACTAGCTAGAACTATGTGTATTTTCATTAAGGGAGAATAATATATGATTCACATTATGTACTAAAAGCTTTTATCTTGGGTTCTTGAAAGATTTTGGGTAATGAATGAATAACAGCTTACGTAACTATTTTGGATTTTGGAGTTTTCGTTTCCACGCCTTCTATCACGGCATAATTTTAATATTTATCTTATTATATAGTTATGCTTAATAGCTCAGTTTACGAATTTAATGGGATTTTCACCATGGTAACATATATCATAACTCACTAGTCAGTTTAAGAAACGTATAATGTTGAAGATAATAATTTTTACAATTTTCAATTTACATCGGAAATGTGGTAGGATAAAAGCATAAAGAACAAAGACACGCAATTTTAAAACCCGTCTTAATAATTTCCGGTCAGAATCATAGGTACTCCGTAGTATTTTCAAGTATCGCTTAAGATGACTTTGGAAGGAATATTCTAGATGTCAAGCTAACACTTTTTCACTGAAATGATACCCAACTAGTAAGACTTTAAACTTTATAGTTTTCTATTACGTAATGTCCACGACCAATTTCCTAAGATTTACTAACTTAACTTAACGTTTTTGTTATTACCAATTCTCGATATTCCGAGCTTTGAGGTAATGTACTTTTGAGATTACATTGCAACTTAAGAGTTCTTTATTCGATCCCTAACCTACCTAAGTATAATGCATTGACAACATAACTTGAATGATCGATAACAATTAAGATAAATAGAAGATATACAATAGAAAAGTCCTTCGAAAAAGGAGCATAAGACTTCTCTAGACCAAACAGACAACGATCTAAAAAGACAGCGGGCGTTTTAGCATCTGCTAATTCAGATGACTATTAATCAGTCTAAGTATTGGAACTTAGGAGAGACATACGAGTAAGGTAGCCAGCAGTGAACTTACAAAATCTGATGAATGATGACTTAGAAATCGAATGCTGCAAGCGTATGATCATTTGCGAATAAAAAATTCTAACAAAGTCATACCTACGTTTAGTATCTAACTATGGGTAGGTAGGTATCTAACTATGGGTCAAGCCTAGATAGTTAAACATATTAAGTTTATTTACACAATTGACTAACGACTAAGGCCGAGGTATGCTAACGATCAGTTCCACCATCAATATTTAAGCATCGGAGCTATTATTAATGGATGCAGTTCGTCCATGCGGCGCGCGGCGCGGTGTTATGACAAAAGCGGTTCTGACGATAAATAATCATTGTCTTCGGATATTATTCCACCCTGTGGCTCGTAAACATGAGCCAATGTGTTAATACGTACGTACCTATATGTGACAAGAGCCTTTTTATTCTTGAGTCATGTAGGGATGTCAACAACAAGAATTACGAACGTGTTGAAGCTGGTATTGAATCTACGTTAATTGAGAATGTATTGAAAGAGTTCCTACATTTCGGTTTTCTACCGATGTCTTAAAATATGTACCTATCTGCTGAAGAAATGTTGGTTTAAGGTCTCCATAAATTAGTACCGCAATATAGAGAAGCTACTCAGATAGTTGTAGTTATTTCTAGCAATTTAACCTCATGTTCTAAATAAGTAAGAAGATATAAGGTATTTCTAAATAATTTCTCGACTTCTTTTGCGAAACCCATTTATGAAAATGAAATGAAAATCAAATGAGAAATTTCAAAAAGCAAGTCAATAAAATTAACTCTTGGATAGTAACACAGTGAATATTGTGACGACAACCCGGTGATGATATGACCCGATACATTGAATGATAGATGTACCGACGATTATTTAGGAAATAGATATGATTCAATAAGATTCTCCATCCTCGTATAACCCTCGACAACCTTAGGAACCAGAGCGCGTTCGGCGAAGTTAAAAGAAAGTGGCGCAGAGCGGACACCCTGCGGTGCGTCCTTCACATTCCAAAATCGTTCCCGACGAATTCGGACTTTGGAAAATTAATGTTTACGTACACTGCCATTTTGGAACTTTAGTTTTGGAAAGTTGCGTTTGAGAGAAAAGGGGAATTACTGTCATTTTAGAGGGAAAATAAGGGAATAATAGAGTATAAGATTTTTATTTCGCAGTGTTTGCGCTATCTTGAGGACATCATTGCTGCTAACCGTCGGGTGAGGTTAGCAAGAATCATGTAGTAAAAAAGGTCAAAAACGGAATTCGCATAATTTCTTAGTTAAGTCTCTATATCATTTTGATTCGAATACCTTAATTGAATCTCGGGAAGATAATTTATATCGTTCCCGAAAAAGGAGCGAATTAGAATAATTACCTACAAATGATTCTTTCTTCTCATAGTTATTACACCTGCATGTTTACCATTCATGTAAATAATTCAAGGAAACTTTATTTTATTTACTACAAAACGAGGAATAAGTGTGTCGAAGCAGTTCCTTATCTACCACTGGTATTAAGAGTTTGATCGTCTTCTTTTACCCCCTACTTGTAGGAGCATTAACAAAATACTTTGAAGTATTCAATTGGTGTGTTATTATCAAAAATTTGTAGTATCTTTACGTGATGATGTTTGGCTCTAGCATCTTCTAATATTACATTCAACCCGCTTTCAATAATATAATCTTTTAGGTCAAACGTGAACAAAGACTTCGTACCGAAAGTTTAGTTAACAACCGAACTAATTAGGTACTAAGTTTATTTTACTTTGAATATTAGATAACTACTACTAACAGTCACATCCACACCTTGCGAATACGAGTATATAAAATTAGAACATGTATTGCAAATTAAACCACATACAAATTTGCTCTAATCGCCGACATTAAGTTGCATTAAAAAAGGCACGGGTGCGATGTGTTGGCTTCCATGATACGCATATAGACTAGGAGGCAGACGTAAATGATTGAAAGTTCCATTCTTCTTCATTTACGCAACCATCGTTATTAATCGCTTTGAGTTAAACATAAAATTAAAACTCTACTTTTGAATAAAGATCGTACAAAATTCAAATATGTTAACTTTAATGTAAACCATACTCACTTTCTGATGAGTCAAAGCATGTTTAATATGTTGTCTGATATTTTAGTTTATTTACTGGGTAATTAACACTTTGATATTTGATAAAAAGACATTTCCTTCAAATAAAATGCAGCAATAAAAATGATGAAAATAAGCATTTAAGTCGCCAGATCCTTGTCTATACGGCCCACTTTGTAAGTAATTACGGATGTAAATTCGTCGGAGGCCCCAGGCCTTACGATGTTTGAACGTGTATTAATTTTACGCTGAAATCAACGCATAAAAAGTAATTTTCTTTTATTTACCTTACAAATTAGTTATTACCTCAATATGGTTTATGGGTTTAACTTTATTAACTTTAGGTTTATAGTACTTGAAGAGCATAATAAAGATTTTTTGTGCATTAATTGATAAAAAAAAATAGAATTAAGAACATTTTTCTATTCATAACTGCTAAATTTTAAAACTTTAAACTGTTTTTTCCATTTTAATGAATATGACTAGAAAATTACTCGTGTATAATTAAAAAAGATATAACATATTATTTTTGTGTTTCTATACCTAATAAATAAACTTATTTTAAAGTAAACGACCATAGTTAAGTATCCATTTTTTGACTCTTAATTTCCACAAATCTCATGGGAATTTTATAAAAGGTGTCAAAAACTGTGCCTAATGATGCGTGTTCTACAATTTTTCTAACACAACAAAGGCATATTAGTTGGTTCCCAAATATTGTAATCGCTTTACAGAACTGTTTTTTTGACCAGGCATTCTTCTTTCATTGTTAAATAAACCATAAATCGTTCTAAAATGGACTCTATTGAAGGCTGAATGGTGCGTCCAACACGGGTGCTTATGATTTTTGTTGGAAAAAATACATATTATAGAAGGACGATAATTTACGAATCTTTTCATGACAAGCGCCGAGACAGGCGCTAAGGACAATTTACATGATAATGACCCGTTTATTCAAATATTCCTTGAATGTTATGCTTTGATCATCAGAACTATTCGAATTATAGCGTTCTTTATATGTGAGAGAAATATTGATTGAATAAATTAGGCTACATTATTTGAAGATGATCCTTTTTGTTATGAAAGTTTCTTTATCATTGTTTAAAATTATTTTTTCGTTTTCAATTCCTTGCAAACATTGACTAGACTATGACATAGGTAAGTTCCTAATAAGAACTCAATCAGAAACATAAGTCATAAAATTAAATAACTATTTGCATTATTAATAACATGTAAATAAAATGTAAATAGGTCAAGATTTAGTTTACGCTCATAAAACTGATGAGTTTTTATAATATTCGCAGTAGAGCCAATTTACGTTGTATTAACATTTGAAGAAAAACATGAATTGAAAATATGGTAAGGTCTCTTAATTGTAATTGCGATAAACTTTGTAATAACTAACAATAATTGTATTGTTGAACGTTGAATAAATTTTTCTTGGGTAAAATAATTTCGTAAACATGGCTTACAAATAAGAGAGCTTGTATTGCAAACGTAAATAGAAGAGTACTCACTGTGTTTGGGCGCTAACGTCTGCGTTTACTGCTGATTAATGTGTATTTCTACGTATAAATTACTCGGCTGCGCGACGTAGACTGTTCAAGTGCAGTAAAAAAACAGTAATTTATTAGTGGCGACTTCTCGTGTTGGCACGGGCTTAACGACTGTGTGGCGTGCGGTGCGGTGGACAGAAAAAACAGGCTCGTCTGGTACGTAGCTCGAGCAGCAGTGGCCTGAGGAAGAATAACCCCAGGAGTCGATGGGAGCTGCCACCGCTTCCGAACGCGCCCCGCGCCCCGCGCCGCCTCCCGCCCGCTCGATACAGATCACGCATTCTACGAATACCTTTAACCGCGGTCCTGCCGATCGCCTGCCATCTTTTTCACTCCAATGCTGACGATGATGCGTTCGAAGACCACCGTCGCGCGGGATGAGGGGGCCTAATGAACGTTTTACAGCGAACGACGCTTCCTAAGTTCACCAAGTAAAGGTCACACGGGCTAAGCGAGCCGGACGACGCAGCGTGAGCGTGGAACTCGACCGCGCCGAGGTAGCTGCGCGTGCGCAACACCGGCAGCGCCCACATGACCGGCCGTTTAGCTGCGCGCGCTATCGCAGAACGATAGGCGTCTCGCTCGCGCGCTCGCTCACCTTCGCGCCTCTCGCTCGCACGCGGCGACATGGAAAAATGTATCTAGTTCTGTCGAGACGACGCGGAGTGCAGTAGCAGTTGGATTTTTTTCGTTTTAATAAATTTGTGGTCGTTCGTCTCGCTTAGCCGCGCGCCCGGGGCGTCGTCGAGCGAGACGGTAGATTGCCACTGGGTTACGCCTTCCGCGCGTTCGCGTTATTATGTAGGTTGCCCGCGCATTAGAGCCTCCGTGTACTGCGCGAGCGCATGTATAAAATATAATAATGTAGTAAATACAAGGCTTGTTTGCGGCGTAGCCGGTTATTTATCTTCGCCCGCGGCTACCGCGCTACGCACCACCTTCTATACTTTTGTCCGACATTGGTCAATTGTATTTCTGTTTATTTATGCACTTGTTTACAAATACCGCCGCATTGCGCGTTGTGTATTAAATATGGTATAGATATTTTATTATCTGATTTCTAAAATTTGTTTTTTGTATTAATTTATAGGTTTAATATTGAATGTTCAATAGATTTTTTTACATTGCCATATAATTAGCGGATGAAGTCAGCCAGTTTTTGGTACGGTACTTACAGCTCATCACACCAACCCTAACGGAACCCCACATGATACTAACTAGTTAGGAACAATATAATATAACAAACAAATGACAATTCGATGAAAAGCTGGACAAATCTGACATTTGTTACAAAGAAGTCACGGGTATTAGCTCCCAATCAGCCGGAATACGAGACAAAACCGGGACAATAACCAAAAACATCAAAACATATTAGGGGATTTATTGTTTACGAAATTGGAATCTTTTGTGCCAAACTACGGGGAGCGTATAGAGTCATTGTAGAATATTATGGACTGCGAAGTGTCTCGCGCACGAGTGGACAATACCGTCCTGTTGTCATGTTTGCTTACAATACCCAAAAACAATCGACAACTTTTATGGCGGCAAAAACGAACATCACTAGAATATTGTTGTCTTTGTCGAAAGAGTGAATGGTCACAGACCACACCGCTTGTTTGACATGCGTTGCTAATTTCCCAATTTTGAAACCTGTCCGGTGTAGAGTCGCAATTTAAATATATTGTTGCCGTCTGTACAGACCATTATAAGCAACATTTTTAATCGCAGTGAGGTGTTAAAAGCATTCGTATTTGGGATAAAATAATAGATTACCAAAACCAAAGTAAGTTAAGAAATAAAAAATACGTCAAATATTTTTAAATCAAAAAGGTAGTAGCAATCCTAAAAGAAATATTCCCTTTATAAGAAAATTGAATAAGATAGGAATCTACAACAGGATAATTAATTGAACAGATTTAACATTCGATCGGTGCATCGATTCGGGATAGGAGGTATTAATTGCTGACAAGGAATCGGAAAACCTAAGAACGCTACCAACACCATAAAAGCGAATTGTATCTCGAGTCCGATCGCCTATAGGCCTTATAAAGCAGGTTGAGTCTGCTAGTCGATCGCCTTCTAAAAATAATGTTTTGGCTCATCATTAACCCGACAATGCGACTCGATCGTTTCGTGCTTTGTCTTTTTAGTCGGTGACGCAATTCATACCGAGACGGAACAATAAAATGTTAAACTTCACCAATCGATTTTAAAGCTTACACGTCAAGTTTTAAAGCACGTTCTCTTTTGCACGAGAGCGTTGTTGATCTCCGAAAGAATTGTTCGTTGACAACAGAGACATCGATTCTATTCTTTTTTTGAATATCGATTGTAAAAAGCATTCTCATGATGCTGTGAGAACTTTCAAGAGTACAGTCGCGGCTTACATTCTTTAGTCCATTGTGTGCTTTATATCTACTGTCTTTGTGTCAGTGTTTAGCTTCGGCTTGTCAATAATTGTAGTCAAATTTGGAGGCGATTGTCCAACGCCGGGCGGATTGGTGGAAGCATGAGAGATTATTATCGGATTTCTTGACAGAGAATACCATGTGAAAGAATAAATATAGCCAGTACCCTAATAGAGATAATCGCTTAATTAACCGTTAAGCTTGGCTAGGTTAAAAGGAAAACGAGTTGAAATTGACGACTGGCAATCAAGCGGGTTCACCAAGGTCTACTTACATCTACCGCATTTCACTCGTTCGTGCTCGAGCAAATCGCGAACAAGGTGCTTGCACTTATGCTTAATTGCCAAGAAAATAATTTATATTAAATGTTTTTTGTCATAATTTTAAATTAAAAATAAATTTGAGGAATATTTCTATTTTCAGTTTAATATCTCTTATCTGTTTCTCATCCTCAATCTCTTAATTAATATCTTAGGCCACAACTGTTATTTTTAGGTTTACTAACGTCTATACACCACACCTTCGAAATTGTTACTGTAAACTCTACATCTCGTATGGAGATATTATATTAGATGACCTTAGTAACAAAAAGTTTGTAATCACATATTTTTGAAAAATAGAAGTAAGATACGCAAATAGATAGATGGAGATCGTTTGAAAACAGTCCGCTATTTTTGCTTAAAGTAACAAAAATACAAGTGTCAATTACTGGTACAATCACCATATGCATTTAAAATTACTGGAAGCTTTATCTTTTGTCAAGCAGAAAAGAGCAAAGCGAATTCATTTTTCCCGAGAAATCTCTATGGAATTAAATTAAAACGAACGGAATTTCAATGCAAACATTTGGAATGATGAATGCTACTAATCTGCAATCTGCCACTGAATTCCTCGATGAATTCTTGCGTACTGGTTTATCTCGGCAGTAAATTATAAGTTAGCGTTGTCGTTTTAATATATTGTTTACCTACAATTTCGATCGTAAAAATGCTATAAATATGTTAACAAGACGGGAGCATATTTGAAAATTATAAAAATTTTGGAGATTCGGTTTTCATCAGCTACCTAGAAAAGTATTAATAAATACCAATGTAATTATAACTCTGTGAGAACTATTTTAGCGCCAAGACCAAACTATAAATCTGAAAAAAACCTTGACAAATGATAAGTTTTAGCCCATCCGTAATGACAGGTTATCGGCCAATTACAGCCTTCGAATTATGATGAATCTTACAGACATCACAGCTGAAAGTCGATTTAATTTTCAGGTTTCTGAAGTCTTGGCTTAAAACATAAAAATTCATGCTTCTTGTATAAAAATATTCACGATCACTACATACAAGTTTGTTTGCGGATTGTTACAAACTTTACAAAGTAAATTAATCTTTAATCTGGTAAAGATAACCTACAAGCTCACACAATAAATCTACCTATGCCGCGATAGATAGGTATACCCTTTGTACTGCGATGAAAAGATTTTAACAAACCACTTGAGAACTCGAGGCGGATTCTATATTTGCTGGCGGTACTGGCCACACGTTCCGTGATATTAAAGTCATCGTTTTAAAATATTACCGATAATAAATTAATATTATAAAGCATAACTATCATCAGTAGCTTGAATATTAGCTAACAAATAAAATATTTATACACGCTTGCCAATTTGCAATTATAAATTATAACTAATGATAGCTATTTAATTGCCTGCAGAGAAGAAAAATGAAAATTATTAATTCAATTGTATAATTCATTGCAGTATAATTAATATTATCGATAACTGGTTGCTTACATATAAAATTATAGAACGTGTTAAACGCATTAATTGTGATATTAAAATATATACCTAACGGTTATTAACAACGGCTACGTTAGGTTATAAAAAAAATAACAAAATATTCTTACCCATTGTAAAAATTACAGCACAACGATTGAAGAACACACTGCAAGAATAACGAATGCGAAGACGCGAATTAAAATTGAAAAATCCCGAACAATATAAAGAACAGAGCGACACAACCGTTTGTAAAAGATATCAGGAAAGTATGATAGCAAATTTTAACTTTAAATATGTGAATTTGGAGACCGCACCGAAACGGACTGATACCAAAAAAGACATCGACAACTGACACCCAACCGCCGAATAATTGTGTTTTACAAACGAAGCGAATAATAAATAATTCAATTTTGCGGTCCACCGATTAAATTACAGCCTTTATCCATTCTGTATGATGCAGGCGACAATAAAAATGCAAATGACGGCCAACGATGTTGTAATTTACGGTGTTGAGACTGTGAAACAAACGTGTGTCCGGCTGTCGTTAGCAGAGACCGTTTTATTATGATACCACTTTTTACTACATAAGTTATTGGGAGGTTCCACTACCTCAATTTCGATATAGTACTTAACTCGGATTTGCTCGTTAGTTCGTCCAATTACGGGTATTGTTCACGTGTCAGATAAAAAGTGCAGTATGATGTCATTTACGATACGATATCCTGTTTAAAGATACATCGATGTGGTTTACACAATGATAATTATAAAATTATAATACTCAAATGTCTTTGTGATTTCATTTATTTTTCCCAGTACTTCATTGAAGTACTTGGGTTTTACTTATTTTGCCGGATCCTATTGCCACCATTTTTTCCCTTGAGTTTTTGTTTCTCTGTAAAATGATCATGTCATGATTACGCACAAAGCTTCCAAGGAAGCTCAGAGGTAGCAACCAATCTGTAAACAACACAGAATAGTAGATCCAATAGTCTTAATTAGGTTTTCCGTGTTTTAATTACAACAAAAATATTCCATTTCGAATGGATTCGAATGATGGATTTGAATGATTCGATCCCATTCCTTCTCTTACAGAGAGAGACCTGTGCCCTGCAGTGGGACAATTATGGGTTACAATGAAATATCTACCATTATTTGATAATTTTAACCGACTTCAAAAGAAGAAGTTTTAATCCAGCGGATGCCCGCTGTCTTCTTAAGGTCAGGTGCGGTCTTCGTCACATGGTCGGGAGGCGCAATATTCTCCTTTTTCCTAGACGGGGCCTGCATTCAAGAAGCTCTCTTTCCCGACTATTTATCGGCTACAAACTATATGGCCAGCCCATTGTCACTTTAACCTAAGCTGAGTCGAATCATCGTGTTCGAATATCGATCTCAACATTTCTGATTCGAACACGTTAAGAAATACTGAGCCCTCTCCAGAGCCCGCTGAGTGACTTTAAGCTTGTATATGACATATGACGTCTTGGAGCTGTGTCATCACTTTCAACACATACTGCTACAAAATCTTCGACTTCAGGTGCTTCACTGAAGAGTTTTGGAGGACACGATTTTGGTCAACAGAGACAGAAAGCAATAGAAGGTTCTTAATTTGACAGTAAGTAGTTTTATGTGCTGCCTCATAACTTTTTACTCGGTGAATCAATGTTGAAGCTGGTGCCATTTGAAGCCGTCAAAAATGGCAGCGAACTGAAACAACCACCTTATCTTATCACTTTAAACACTAAAGGCGTGTCGCAAATAGGACTGTAGGCGGTGTTAAGACACAAATGATTACTAGTGCACTATACATTTATAATTATTATACTATTTCTTTTCTCACTTGCATCTAATCTAAAACTTAATTCAAATATTGTTTTGAGCATAAATTTTTCGAATAACCCTTTCTGTTTCTTAATTCGAATGTAGCGTATGCTAATTAATATAATTCGGTTACTTAAACCTTAGATATTACAATCACCGCATAATAATCCACAATACAAATTCAGACATACATTTTGCATATTATATAGACATTATATTTGCATATAGACATACCTACTGCATTGATCTATTCGATGTCTACCTACCTACTTACATCGACGTAACTATGTTTTTTTTTGCTTTTTACATAAATTATAATTGAAATGTCACCAAGAACATTTTAAAGTCGTTTTTTATAAACCTATTTCCTTCCTTATCGATCCTCGGTCCAGGTGTTTCTATTTTCATTGCCAGAACAGATGGGTATTCCAAAAAATCACTTTGCAGATTATTTAATGAATGTATTATGCAAATTTAATCGATATTATTCTTCGAATATCGATAAATCTATAGAGGCGAGACAAATAAGTCATAACATTGGAAGACCGAGTAGGGACAAGGCCAATGGATTCTTCTTTTTGTAGGTATCGATACAAGAATCGACTTGTCCGGAATAAAAAATTGGTGTGCCTTAGACACCATACCAACTCGTTTGTTTCCCATGGCGTCTGATCTCTGTCAAGGATTCGATCCTGAAAACGTGTTAGGTACGTTAGACGAAAAATACAAAAGCCCACAAAAAGAGCGAGCAACGCAGTCTAGTCATCTTGTCTAGGCAGGAACTAATCAGGTAGATTTGGATATTTCTTTTCTAAATTTTATGCATACCTTAGGTAGATAGTGTATGTTTTTATTCCTCAAATTTTTGCTTTTGCTTTTCTGATCTAATTCTTCGTTGGTAACCATTGTCATGGGTGGCAGTGTAAGGGTGCTGCCCGTTTACTATTCAATTTCATCTTCAAAAGTAATTTACCTTTACTTACTCTAAAAGTCTATTAAGAATTACGTTAAAGGCCAAAAACAACGTGATCATTGCAAATAGAAATAAGGTTTCCTCAGTCGTGGAATATTTAAGCAACGCCATGCTAATAAATTGTACCAATATCATTAACTTTAGTCTACCTGTTTGGTTTTCCTTTGTCTGAGGTGTAACCTACCTAATTAGGCTCCTTTTTAATGTCCAACTGGTCACGTTTTGTTCGTCAATAATCGTGTAAATATGTTTAATCTTCGCACATTTTATGGCGTGCAGTAATGACTCAGAAAGCATTAAGACGTAAAGGTATGTTTAGTGGCGTTTAACGACACATCTTGTTTTCGGATCAGTAATCTGATAGTCACGGACCCCCATTCCTTTTGTGAGGGTGTCAGTATGAAGCTCCCAAATACTTGACATTCATTTGTCATAAATATTTAAGTTATTGAGCTATTTGTAAGTTAAGGAGATTTCGAGTAGTAGAGGCATATCAAATTACTGGTAATCTGCAGTCCTTTTTGCAAAAAATACCGATACTGTAGCAGTCACACAAATAAAATTGTTCATTTTTAGGGTTCCGTACCCAAAGGGTAAAACGGGACCCTATTACTGAGACTTCGTTGTCCGTCCGTCCGTCCGTCCGTCTGTCACCAGGCTGTATCTCATGAACCGTAATAGTTACACAGCTGATATTTTCACAGATGATGTATTTCTGTTGCCGCTACAACAACAAATACTAAAAAACAGAATAAAATAAATATTTAAGTTAATAAATAATATTTTCGACGCCTCAGCGATATTAGTTACCTTTCGGTCCAAGAGATGGCGTTGTGCGTAATATGTGGCTACAATAAAACAATTAAATATTTAAGAGAGGCTTTCATACAACAGACCAGATTTTTTGGCGTTTTTATACATAATGGTACGGAACCCTTCGTGCGCGATTCCGACTCGCACTTGGCCGGTTTTAAAAGTAAGTGAACAAAATAATGTGTTTCAAGGTTTAATTAATTAATTAATTCGACTACAAACCTTCAGTCGCATTAACGGGACTGTAATAACTTATTTGACATGATGATAGATATTTTGTTTTATTCGATTTGATGTTGCCTCATACTGTCGAAACTAGTGAAGGATGCCTTACAATAAAGGGATTATCCATGTAATCTATATTATAGAGTTCATTACTTGTCGGTATAAAACACAAAAATGATAACACCCAAGCGTTAAAACATAGTTTAACATTCCTACATATTCTTTTTACTAGTCCGACATTCTGTAAAAGGAAATCAAACACATGCACATCCGGTAAGTGCTGGTAAACTATTTAACCACTTTGCTTAGCCACACAGGAAGTCTTTATTTGGCGCCGACAAAGTTTCATGAGGTTTACACACAGATACCAAACGAGATGTCGCCGAAATATGAACAGAATCAATATTCATTCTAAGAACACTGCGGAAAACCGATAGGGTGCCTTTATGGCCTTTAAGTTGGGCAACGAACAAAGTCGTTTTTGACGTGAAAAGAATAAAATGTTGTTGGATAATAGATCTTAACGCGGTTGGATAGCGTTGATATTTTGAGATTATGTTGTTTTAAGCTGGCAAATGCGTTGTTGAAGCTGTTATTGTGGTTCATCGTTGGTGGTGACACCTCGCAAATAATGTTACGAAGTAGTTTGGACCACCGACCCGCGTCGGTGCTTTGACGCGGTGACCGCAATGGGCGGGCCATCCATATCTGACTCATGAAAATTAATGGTCATGCATGAATGAGATTCTGTAAGGACCGACGAAATTATTGTATGGAACACATCTGTTATATCTTTGCTTTTGAAAGTAAATACAAAGTGAGCTGATACTTTGGTTTGAAAATGAGATCCCACGACAAAGATCCGAGTTCGAAATCAGGGCATGTTTACTTTTTAAGTCATACGTTTAAGAAATTACAAACAATGGTTACGTAAAGAGTTTCGGAATATTTCGAAGGCAGCGTGAAATCTGATGTACCTACATTTATGGTTAACTGTATCTCAAGTTCATGCTGAAAATTCAAAGCATTCGAAACCTCAATCAGAAGTTTTACATTCAAAAATGTAAAACAGAATATACTTAAATATTAAAATGTTAAACTAAAAAGTCAGTTAGGTATAAAATTATTCTTTGCAAAAATTTACTCCCTTAGTTTTTTTAACTAGGTATAGGTACTATAAAATGCCTGAGGGTGGATCTATTAGAAATAAAATGTACCTACAATAACGCCATTGATATTCAGCTTCAACGCTTCTCAATTCTTTTTTGCCGTATGGGTACCGTCACTTACCATGCTAGTTCGATTTGTTTTGTCTATCAAATAGATTACCTAACCTTTAAGAATGACATCATAGTTATATTATAATGTACCGAGTACCATTTTTAAAGGCATAATGTATCAACCACATTTATTTCACAACGTTGTGTCGTACCTACCTATCGCAAATGCTTGCTTCTTGAATCATGCGATGTGAAAAATTGATCAGACAGGATATATAAGTTGCGTCCACAATGAGTCAACTGTAACGCCTCATTAAGATACTCGGCCAAATATTCGGTGCAATTACTCGCCGAATATTCGTGCATGAGAACAGCCACATCCACCCTTTTACTATTTATAAGTATACATACATATATCGGCTTTCTTTCTTTCTCGTATATTTTTAGATAACAATGATGCGCTCATCAATATAGATGAGATATTGATAGATTCGCGTGAAAAATCCAACACGTATCTATGAACGAATGGATATTCGCCGCAAATACCGAATATGACGTAAAAGGCTATTTTTATGTATAGTTAGAGTAGTTAGATAGGCTTTTGGTGAGCGTAGCCAACATGAGATAGAACGGAAAATACAATTATATGAGGCACAGGAACATATTTACCGGTCATTTGACATTTACTTAGCACCTAGGTACTTTCTTTACTATCCTAGAGAAAACTAGCCCGGAAAACAAAACAAAACTTATGTTTCGTTTTTCATTGGTTCGATTTCATTTATGTTATTTGCCTAAGTTGCTTCTTTTTTCTGTGAGTGTGATCGATAACATTCGTGGGTTTTTACTCTGCTACGTTTATGCTATTTGCATACTCGTATTCGCGCGTCCTCGATCTTTCTCGTCGAGTATCTAAATGAGGCGTAACAAATGCTTAGTGTTTCAGATTCAATACAATAAAAAAAAAACGTAGTTCAATGCACGAAAAAATAAATTGGCCGTGTTATCTATCTGGAATCTAATTTATTAATCTACCTTCGTCAATAGCTGCTATTATTTTAAATCAATTTTTCATTTCAGATTGAATATTGGTATGTACTTACTCATATGGTGTATTGGACAGTTTTCTTTCTCGATTTTCATACATTTAATTCAGAAATATTATTTTGAGGAATTTATTCTGCTTATTTAATGTCAACGTCATTTCCTCTCACGCTTGTGCAAGCTGTAGAACGAACTTCTTACATCGGTGCTCCTACAGTGGTACCTAGCGGGTCCATCTTTCCTTTTAACTAGTAACGCGTTGGTATGGCAGTGTTGCTTATGTCCATGGGCGTTGTTCGTTATCATCAGGTGACCTGTCTCTTTGTCCCCAGACTACCAATCAATCTGACTGCCAATAATTTTGTAATATTACGGCATAAATCTGAGATTTTATTATTAAGTTCACGTTACGTTGCGATATTTCCATAAATACCTAACCAACCCTTAAACTAGAAAGTAAATAAATCATGTAAATATGTGAAATAAGCTTCGTGTCAAATGCAAAAACAGTAGTTAAAAGTGTTCCTATTTCCAGCATCAAATCAGAAAAGTGATTCAAAATCGAAATTAATCCTCTCTGAAGTTTGTAGCATTGTCAATGGGCAAAAGTCTTTTCTAATAATAATTTTTATTATTTTTCTACAGACCCCATTCCCATACAGGACGAAGTAAGACGAAGTCATACGGTAGAAGCCGGCTTCATAGGTCTGAGGCCGTCTTGCTTGAAGCAGTAGCCTCAGGATTTGGTCCTCCCGACTGGGAACTTGAAAGCCAATGATTCCTTCTTTCCTTCTTCTCTCCTTCTTTTCAGACAGGTGACACATAGGGGACGGTGATCACGTCCGACCTCTTCTGCCGTAGTCGCACATCTACTCGTTTTTCCCCTATGAAAATGCAAAATATATATTTTCCAGTATTTCATAAAAATACATCACATATATCTACTAGATGATTTAATGCATTTTTTTGTAAATTGATTCATTCTTCATTTTCACGTGATAAACAAAAACCACTAGACAGTATATTGATCAAAATACAGACATTGGCTATAGAAAGTTGGCAAATTCGTTCTTATTTTAAACTCTAGAAGTATAAAACCATTGCCCATGCAACCTTTAAAGAGTACTCAGCCCTCCATTCGCTATACTCCAACTTTCATTAGACGGCCAACCCAAAACGTGTCATTCCTTCAGACACGAGAATAAATTAAGCGACCGTGTACCTATAATATAGGGTCATAACGGAGCGTATTGACGTGGCTGTGTCTGGGGTAACATGACGTATGCGCCCGCTTATTTATACCCCCCTTTATCGTGTGACGTCCGCGCATAAAAGCCTGCCGCCTGTATAATAGGAGGACAGGCAAACCATTGTACAAGCCTCAACATGTATAGACCGACCATTCATCTCACGCCGATGCTTGAAGAATGGTAGGAGTAATGCACTCACAATAGTAATAATTCCAGTACTTAGGTAAGTATAGCTTGGATGGGGCTCGCACGCTTAGAGACCCCAGTTATTGCTTGTCTGGGGATAATTTCGCTACGAGTTTACGGTAGGGTCGGGATTTTACTAGTTTCTTAGAGGCCACTGATTAGGACTGCGGGGAACTGAGCCTTAATTACAGCTCGCTGTAATAGCCACAGTAATCGCGGCTAAACAATGCTGTAATTATGCAAGATCTATGATTTTGTTCATTTGTTTCAAAGCAGCTTTGTGGCTAAACGCTTTTCAAAATTTTATTACATGCAGCATAATTCTTAATACTACTTGTACTACTGTTAAATAGAAACAAAATTATTTGTACTGATTAGCATTAGCAAGAAACTAATCATTTTAATGTAGGTATAATAATAATTTCAAGATGATTTATTTTATATAAAATTGTTGGGAACGCATTTAAATCATGTTTGTTTATGGTGTTTTATTTCAGCATTAAAGAAATATTTTTAAATATGCACAAAATACAAATTGCTCTTATTAGAATATTGCCAAAATACAAATAAGTAAAGGCTTAAAATTAAAATAGTAATTATTTATTTCGGGCACTTTCCTACGTTATAATTAAGTAGAGACTGAATCTGAGACCAAAAGGTCAGTTAGTACATAGTTGTAATGTCTCGTTATCCACATGAAAAATAAGAAAAAAGCTGGCGATCTAGGTACACTTATGTATGTTTTAATAATATAGAAAGACAGACAAAATATTTATTTTAAAAACTTTACTTGTGTTTTTAAATCTTGTAAACATCTTCGTATGAACACTTGAGAAAAAGCGGTTATATGTATTTTAAAATTGCAGACAGATCCTGCAATTATATTTTCATATTTAGATTACCTACACAGAAGTAGATGCCTGCCTAATCTTTGAGTGCTCGTATTATCGAAATCAATTCTAAATGATAATATTATTTGTAGTTTCATTTCCTATTTCTGATCTTAATATTAACAGTTAAAAAATATAATTAGGAAATTAATTCGAAAGAATTTTGTGTAAGTAATAAAGGCAATTTTACTTGATTCTATTTTCTTACTTACCTAAGTTGACCTATTGCAGTGTGAGACAATAAGACAGCTCCTTTAGAAGGTAATGGAACGTTCTAGTTTCAGGTCGCCGTGTTTCAGAGCGCCGCCGCGGGCGCTCCGCCGTGGGAACGGAGCCTCCCGATACAACCTCACTGCACCTAAAACGTTAAGTTTAACTTGTGAGAGGTACATAATGTACTAGGGAGCGGGCCTGGATTCGCTCAGGTATTAGAGCGTCTAGATTCTAGAGCATATTATTTTTGTATAAATATCTATAGGATAGCATTTTAAAGGTGAAAGATTTTTTAAAATTGGTCTAGTAATATTTTTGTTCCTTTCAAACATACCAAATTTTACTATTTTACAATACATATAAACATACACGTTTAATAATTATAATTTAATGCACTGGGATTTCCTGTGTAGTGTCATGGACGGCGCAAATAGCATGAACACCGAACGAACCTAGAATAAATATCTATTACAGAAATATCTGACTCGGCTGATAAGGCTGGTAATCGAAGCCAAGCAGGAACTACCAAAAAACTCATACAATTTCTGTTATGTAAAAAGGCTCGTTTGGAGATCTTAAAAAATCCTCATACCAACAAAGTAACTAACGTCCTAATACCATCTACTAACTGTTGGTAGTCCTACTCCCAATTTGACTCTTATTCTAAGTCAGTCACAGCTGTCATGGTCAAAGGCGATAGCGGTAAGGTTTTCCTACTCATTTGCTACTTTAGTTCAATTAAAAAAATTATAACACGCAATCAAAAAAGTCACTTGATGATGATAACTTTTCATCTAACACCAAATGCATCACCGATGAGTTGCCGACCAAAAAGAATGAACCCCATAAGACTGGCTTTGTAATACTGCAATCGAAATAGTCGTCGCTTGAAGAAGGAAGGTTTGCAGGAGAAAGAAGTCGTGGTTACGGAACATTCGAGAGTGGACCGGAATAGCCAGTGCAACTGAGCTATTCCGCAGAGTTAAAAACAAAGAACTCATAAGAAGCTCATAGCCAACCTTCACTAGTTGGAGAGGCACTATAAGAAGAATCGAAACAGGTATTTTCATAATCGATTTTGAATGGTGGTAAGTTGTTTAACATTCAAAAAGCATCCAATTGCTCTGATAGTAATAAAATAGCCGCATAACTATGCAAATAAAGATATGCACGGAGGCACTGTTTGTTTGTTTGCGTTGTTAGCACGCGGCAGGGCACCTCACGCTTATGATTTTATGGCTGTCTAGATCAATAAGCTCGAACTGTAGTATTGGTTTAATTCTACTTGTAACGTCTTAATCAAGTTTTCATTAGTTAGTAGTACTTACTTAGTTATAGATACGTAATAATAAACGAGTAGAACATTGAAAAATACAACACTTGAAAAATATTCATGAACGTTATCTACTTCAATGGACATATATACCTATGAACCTATTGTATTACATACAACAGTGAAAATTACATTCAGTCAGTTAAGCCGATTCTAAAATCAACTGGAATAAATCTATACATAAACAGAAAAAGGTTCTAAAAGTGACGTATCTTTTGTAAATTAATTTTACATTAGCATTGGAGCATAAATACTGACATTACTACATACAAAGCATAAAATACTGAAATAGAAATTCCAAATTACTTTTCTGTAATATTTCAACTAGGAAACTGATACGCGTTGATGTCTTTTCCTTAGAGATAATAACGCGTCATCGTTCCTTCGCTCCGAACATCTGTTTGTTTATATCTACCCGCATTTTCAATAAAAGAAGTGCATACGTGTTATATCAAAATAGGTAAAATACGTAAATTGATTATTCCAAATTTTAATTTAACCCTTTTAAGTCAGGCCAAGTTCAGTTTCTTAAGGCTATAAAAAGTTAAAACTTTACTCGATGTCTTAAGTAAGAAAGTATTGACAAGCTCATTTACGACTAAGCGATATCCATCCTATTACGTATCAATGTTTTACACCCACTTCTACGTTGCATCAAACAAATGAGCGCAGTTCGTTTAGTTTAACGAGCGTTCATTCATAACTCTTGTCATTAGCATTCGAAATAGGACGCGATTCAACTTAGTGAAAAAACACGTCAGCGTTTTTCTAATTATCGTCGCGATGCCACAGATTTTTCACCTCGTCTACGGCTAGAGACTCTTAACTCATTAGATATAGACGTCAAAATGTGTTTCAGATAATGAAATTCGTTTGGGCCGTCTATACAAATATTCGTCACGGTCGCTCCGGCGGATGTAAAAGCGAATGCTGGGCTCGTTGTGAGGGCTAATTAAGATATGTAAGCGATATCGGCCCACTGTTGTTCGATTCCACTATTGTCCCTTCATCGCATTGTGCTTGTACATAATGTAAGATCCGAGGAGAGATATTGGTTGAATATTATTTACAATGCAAGTCCCGGAGTCGCCTAAAAAGGAACGTGATTGAGGCGGTTTTACTAAGCAACTCCTATCTCCGATCACGTTCGTACCAGGATTGTTTTCGAATAAAAATAACAGCGCCGTTATGTTTTACTTATATTTATATGACAGCACAAGTATTAGTTATTTCAGTCGATGTTTACTGAACTAGATTTAATTGGTTATGTTTTTATTAAGTAATCATAAATAGAAAGAGCACGTGGTATTTGATAAAAAATAGAAATCTCGCCAAAATTATAACATTTACTCGATATCTATACTGGTAATTAATGTTAAGTTAATTTAATGTGTTAAGTCAATTAATATGTTAATCTTTTGATTAGTTTTTGTATTTCTATGGGCTGTCAGTTTTGAGACGAAATAAATGGTTCGTTCTTGAACACTACCCATTTACACTACAAACTTTAAATTAACCTAAACCCCAATAACTGACACAGTATAATAAAATAAAGCACCCAAGTTAAGAAGCAGCAAGAATCTCCCAAGGATATTATTTTTATAGTCGTTTTACAATATAACTATCAATTAAATATCAAACTCAAGTTCAAGTATCAATCAAGGCATTTAACATAAATATAAATATTAAAATCTCCTGTTATTGAGTGAGTGAGTTGACTGACAAACAATGCACAGCAGGGTATATATTATGTTCCCAAGGAAGTCTAGGGGCCACTACAATTCGATTTTGGAAATTCTGCCCATCCCCTTTGAGGTAAAAAGGGGGGTCTCACTTTGTATAAAGTTTGCATTAAAAGATTATTTAAAATGTCGAAAGTACTACCACGCGAGCTAAGCCACGGGTCACTGTTAGTCGAAGCAATAATCATAGTCATACGAATAAAAAAATACGAAGAAGTCTACGAAATCATACAAAGTCATAAAGAAATTGCAAAGAAGTCAGGTGTAGGCACCTACCTATTTCGCCAGAACATTGACTTTAATTCGGTAGGAATTGCAAAAACTACGACATAGCTAACACGCTAACAGTTAGGTACTCAATCAATTGACAAAGCGACAAACGGTACAAAAATAAATCACACTCTAAAACGTTGAAAAGCCATTATGTTGTGAATGTTAGGAGATAAATACATATAAATTCGGGTTGTTTTCCTTTAATTGAATGTGTCGAAGCAGCGGCGCGTGGGACGACGATACGAATTATAGGCCATTGTTGTAGCCGCGGGGCGGTAATGCAAGTTTTTTAAACATTTTTGCAGCGTGTGGAGCGTATGTTAACTCGGTATTAGCATATTGGATACGTCGATCGTATATATTGATCTCAGAGCCCAATCTATTTAAGAATACTAACCCCACAATATTAGTATAATCAAATTATAAAAAAATTATGATGATTAGGCGTAAGTAGTGGTAAGTATGTAGTAAGTATGTATGTATAAGTATGTATATAGTAATAAATAGGTGGGACTACATTACTTAGATATTGAAGAGAACTAACAAACAATAATTGTGATTTTATGAATGATACGGGTACTCACGATATTTATTCTATATAACTATTAAAAATGTAAAGATAAATATCTAAATACATTTGCATCATCTGTCACGCACCCTTTAAGACGTGTTTCAAAATCATAATAATTAGTCGTGTAAAACTCATACCACCCTCATCGACACAGTTACTTTGCATTAATTACTTCCTCATGAATAAACAAACCCAACGGATTAATTAAAAATAGAACGCTAGGCGCACGTCAAGGTATACAAACATCGCATTTGCATCCCGAGCGACGGTTTTGCTCGCCGCAAAACCAACTCAATCGATCGCTAAAAAATCCATCGCTTATGCCGCATTATGCTCGCCCCGGACCGATACGTTCTGTTAAAAGATTAACAACCGAACGACCGACATGGTCGAATTGGAAATTGATGCTTATGCCATCAGCATAAAAACGTCCTCCCACGCCCGGACATAATCTCATAAGCCGTTGTAACCGCCGAAGATCCGACTACAATAATACGTGCACTGGGCCGGCGCGCGCGCACTCTGTTCTGACCACTACTGTGCATTTCCCACGGGCTGCGTATTCTGCTATCCCGCTCGCTCCGCCTATCGTGCTCTCTGTCCCTCCTGATGGACTGCCGTTCTTTCGTTAAAACGAAGCACACCCACACACGGTGTCGGTATTTCAGATTATTCCATGGCAGAGACCGACATAGATTAGGTACAGGTTAACTCCAAGTCTTTGTACGCCATGAAATCATGTTTACAGAATGTAAAATAGTAAGTACTTATGGAATTTAATAAAATCAAATTGTTATGACTACCTATATAAAACTCCAATTCCCGGAGTCATAAAACTAAGTAGGTATCTACTTAAAGTTGTCTTTTTACAGAAGTTCGAGTCATGCTAATGTAATGGGAAACTTAGGGTCTAAATTTGGTAGCAAGTCATTCTTTTACATAACTACATAGGTAGGTAGGTACCTACATCATCGTATCTCTTTTAGTAGGATGTTTAGCAATATGGATGGATATCATGTGTTTTTTTATGAAAGGACGAGTGAAACAATTGCGTTAACACTTTTTACATCAATTTACGGAAAGAACTAAACAAAGAAAGAACTAAAAAAAGAAAGAACTAAACAAAGTAACTTTAGGTATTATTTTTGCTCTACAGTCTTTCTTAGCCAACAACGCATCGGAGAAGCCTTTGATATCTATGGCTGACGGTCAACACTTACCGTCAGGTGGCTTGACTTCTGGTCTGCCGGCTAATAGGCTGCCCTAACATAACATAGCCACTAAGATAAGTCCTGATAAAAAAAAGCCCTCAGAAAATTATGCTTTTCAAAGGAGGAACCTAAATACCTTTTCGGTAAAATGAATCAACGGTTTGATTGATTTGATCGATGTTATATCTACTTACTGGTTACTGGTTACCAGGCTACCACCCTTACCAGGTTACTTAAGACTGCCGCTAAACAACTTGTTGGACCTATGCCGGCAGATGGCTTGAGAGGTCAATTCTTTCTTTCTTCCCTCTTATTTCTTAGCCAGCAACACATGGTTGCCTCCTTTGATGTAGGTAATTGATGTCCTTGGACGACGTTCACCACTTACCATCTCGTAGCTCGTCTGCTTGATTGTTGGCTAAAATTATACTCGTACTATGAATTAGAGAGCTAAGTATGTACCTACCGAGAACTAATCTTGAACTTTTCGTTATGAATTTAAACGGGGGGACGGTCTGCCCAAGACAACAATTCCAGGGTGACACCCGACCGTGAATAAAATCTAATATCAATAAAACCGGCCAAGTGCGAGTCGGACTCGCGCACGAAGCGTTCCGTACCATTATGTTTAAAAACGCCAAAAAAATCTGGTCTGTTGTATGAAAGCCTCACTTAAATATTTAATTGTTTTATTGTAGCCACACATTATGCACAACGCCATCTCTTGGACCGAAAGATAACTAATATCGCTGAGGCGTCGAAAATATTATTTATTAACTTAAATATTTATTTTATTCTGTTTTTTAGTATTTGTTGTTGAGCGGCAACAGAAATACATCATCTGTGAATATTTCAACTGTGTAACTATTACGGTTCATGAGATACAGCCTGGTGACAGACGGACGGACAGCGAAGTCTCAGTAATAGGGTCCCGTTTTACCCTTTGGGTACGGAACCCTAAAAATAGAAGAGTTTATCTGGATAACGTTGAAATTTCAGATTTGTGCGTTGCGGTCCTATTTTCCCCAGCGGGAACGAACGTGTCCCGCTTTTCCACGGAATACCAAATTACCTAATATACCTACTTACTCAACAATACCGAGTGATATGCGACAACGGGATAGATTGATCGCTATAGTAGCACCGCACCCAACAAAAAATACGAGTCGTATCTAAGTTCCATAGCGCAGTTTAAGTAAAGAAATAATTTATTCATTCCTTTTGAGGGCTGAGATAAACAAAATTTGGAGCTTTTGGTTCTAAGCTTAAGAACTTAAATGTTAGCAGTAAAACACGGAATTGGTTAGGTCTAGATTAAATAAAACACCAAACATCTAAGGACTGAATTAAGTAGGTATTTTAATTTTCCTAGTTGTTAGAATTTAATCAAATCGAAGTTAGGTAGGTATTAAAAATAGTGAGATTTACCTAGAAACTCATTATTTAAGTCCAATTTCAAACTGCACCATTTCATATTGCAATCCTTTTGAAACATGAACAGGAAATATTGTAATCCATCCACTGGAAAATTAAAGAGCTCGTGGTAATATTTTCTAAACATTCCAAGCAATGTATTTCACAGTTAAAAGTTCACCACAAAAATGCTAAGATTAGTTCTCGGTACATGGTTGTCTAATTCCCATCTGTCTAGAGAGCGTGCTCTTCGCGTCTCCTGTCGAGCATACCCGCAGGCGAAGACTCTATTGCAGCTAATTAGAGCGAAATATTTCGGCCACGACGAACGATTAGTCTGAACGAGATGAGCCTTCAAAGAAGTAGGTAATTGCAACGATTTTTACGTCAATCTTTTTTCTTCGATCGATTACTTACCAACAGAATGTTAAGTTCCATTTGGTATCAAAGGAAAGGTTACGCAGACTGGTCTGACCGTACGCGAGTAAGCTTAAACGATGACTAGCAAGAATAGTATACCTAAATAGTAAGTGGGCAGATACCTACCGTTTTTCTAATATCCTACCCAGAATATTTGCACTACAGCGCAATCAAAACGATGTGCTAATATTTGGTCTGGATAAAATGCACCTAGGCTAGGTAGGTAGATACCTACTAGAAAATTATTGTAAAGGGTTTAATTTGTATTCAAGGCCTTACCCCATACTTCATGAATTCTACTCCAGATACTACGCCATTAAAAAATGGAACTTTACGGACGAGTATCGTATAGGTATTATTAATTTATAGCACCAGTGACAGTGACATAAACCCGCCTATGCCTATACTTACCTATCTACTATTGATAATATGGGATAATATGGTGTAGGGTAGGCCGAAAGGAAATAAATAATAATATGTTTTTTTACGTAAAGAAGTTTATTTCTGACAAAATATTTTAAGTAGGTACCTAAATCACACACTGAACAAAAAATAGTTTATTTAAATAATTTCAGTTACAAATAGGTAAAATAATGAGTCATATTTTTTTAATTTTATTTATAAACCTAACATAGTCAATAATCATGAGTCCTTTTATGAGTTTTCAAACGCACTTGTCATTTTGTACGGTATTAGGCTCTTCTCATACAACGCTATTTATGAGCTACGCGACTGCAACGCAATCCAAAATTCGTATGTATCTGACACTTTTCACTGACAGGCGATGCGTCTACGATGCGATGCGACTCCTGTCAGTCAAAAGTGTCAGATACATAGAATTTTGGGATTGCGTCGCGGTCGCGTAGCTAATAAATTAATAGCGTAATGTGAGAAGTGCCTTATCGAGAGTCGTACCTACCTACTTACCTACTTACTGGTTTGTTTGATATTACAATTCTGTACCGTCAGTGAAAAGTAGTATAACTCGACTTATACGATTTTTTATTTTTTTACGTAATAAAATTACAAAAAAAATTACCTACCGTTCTGTATATTCAGATTAGTCCTACGCCAAATAGAAACGGAGATATTTTTTGTGGATAGTGGTATAAGTAAGAGTTTTTTCGTGTTTATCCATATAACTTTACTTACCTATATTATTATAAAATATTTCTTCGCTACCTTATAAACGTGTAAACTGATATAAATTATGTTTTATTTTAATTCACAAAATTAGTTTAACAATTAAGTTTGTGTTAACTAATACAACTGTACTTGTATTAGTTTTAAGTCTGTAGATTATTACTTAGTTTGTGACTATTAAGATTGTGTAAACTAATACAACTCTACCTACTTGTATTAGTTTAATGAAGATTATTATATAGTCTGTTACATAATAATATAATGAGTAGTGACTATTAAGAGTGATTTCGTTTTGCTATATCCTACTGCTCTTATAAAGGCTAATTTGATTTCTTCTTTCTCGTGCTCATTATGCCTATTTTATTTTTGGTCGGCGCAACATGTTCTTTTCTTTTACTCTGCCTTATCAGTCGTCATCTAGACATTAAGAACTTGTTTCACCACTTCCTGATAAAGTGTGAGATAGTTATATGGCAGTTACCACTATCCACCACATTGCCTTTCGTTACTACTACGTAAACTTTCGTCACTTGTGAAAAATTATAAAAACTTAAGTAATCAAATACTTTTAGTTAAAAATAATTCAAGTTAACTCTTTTTATATATTTGCAAGTAGGTATATTTTGACCATGTAAATCGAAATATGTAAGATTTGTAACCTTTGCTTCATTTTTGAATATCGATCCATTCAGAGAAACTAAACGCCAGTGATATCTGCCAAATAACGTCTTTATCAGTCATTTGAAGCGCTGATAACTTATCCGACAGTTAATCTGCCAGATAGTTCTATCCGAAACTAGTGGAACGAAAGTTGTAATTTATATGGAAAATAAGTTCCTAATTAACTATTAGGGACTTTATCAGGAAGTGGTGAAACAAGCCCTAACTCTCTTGTTTTCCATCTTCTTTCACACAATCGATCCATCTTTTTTTTGATCTTTCTCGTCCCCTCCGTCCATGTACATTCATATCCATCTCTCTTCTCGTCACATAAGTATCCATTCGCTTCGTGACATGCCCCATACCACGACATTCTGTTCCCTTTCAACTTTTCGGTTATTAGTGCTACTCTCAGACTTCCTCTAATATATTAATTTCTTACTATTCGCGTCACTCCACACATCCACCTTAACATTCTCATGCAATCCGCCACATGCAATCGTCCCTCATCCGTCCTCTTTGCAGCCCAACTTTCTGATCCATGATACATTACGACAGGTCTCATGATAGTGTACCTACTATACGAAACCTAGTATACTATAGTATACCTACTATGCGAAAGAAAAAAGGCTCTCTTTTTATTTTGTAGGCATGAGCATGACTCACTTTATGTACCTACTCTTTGAGACGGGGAGTTCATTTTTGTTTGATAATTAAAAATTTTCAGTTTTTGTTGCCAATCTGCACATTTTACACAGAAAAATACATAAATATTTTGGTGTAAACCAATATAACTTTAAAAAAGTCTCTGTTATCTAAAAAAATATGTAAACATCCTTTGTATGGCATAATTTTTTACAAAATTTGTTTTACATAATTTTGATTGTGTCTTTTAATTGTTCAAAAAATCGTTTTTATTCGCGACTTGTATTCTTAATCTCCATATAGAAGCCACGTGTAAATTGATACAAATCAATTTACATCATTAAACACAAAAGTAAAATTCGTGTCTAGTGATACAACTCGCATTTTTTTTTAATTTCAAATTTCAAAAACCAAGATGGATAAAAAATAATTAAATATTGAAAAACTGTTTGATAAACACTAACTATTGAGCTTTCATTCAACACTCTACATGAAATACTGACGAAGTAATAATTCTTCGAAAATTTTAAAACTTCTTTTTGAATTTCCCAACATTTCATATTTTAGACTTATACTGTTTTTCACTGACGGTACAGAATTATTAAATGTGATATTGCCGCTTACACTTTTTATTGTTATATGACAATTACTTACCTAAGTATTAAATACCTACTTATACATAATATAATATATATATTGTATAATTTGGACTAGACGATTTCTCATCGGGAAAACTCTTAAAAACAAGCCGATATCTTGATAGTAATAATAAGCCCCTTTTGACTTCTCCAATTGGTCCGCGTTTGAGGTTGAAGGATTTGATAAGTGAAAATTCGTAGAATTATCTGTCACATGAGTACCTAGTAGGTACCTACCACTTTTAGATGACACCACTTTATGATTTTCTGTTTGAGATATAGCAATTAAATAATAAACAATAGGTACTTAATAAATAACGCTTCACACTCATAGCCCCACATTAGGATTCCTTGTGTCGTGGGTGCCATGGACAACACACAAGACAAGGACACACACCCAGACCGAGAACGGAAATTCAAACTCATCATTCAAATTTCCGCCTCGCTGGGAATCGAATCCAGGACCCTCGGAACAGCGATCCGGCGTGTTAACCATTGCGCCATCCGGGTCGTCGGATTCTCCAGGATGAACCAATGCTATCATTACAGGCGCTTTTACAAGCGTTGACCGCTTACTTGTAGTACCTACTTAGGTACCTAACCGTTTTGGGTCGTTTATTAAGTTCCATCGCACGCTGTACCTAATCATAAGCCCAACTGTCGCTGATTTCCAGCCTCCATGTCGCTGCAAAGTTCTAATATCAGCACCAGCGTCAACTAAGAGAGTTGCCGAAGTTCTATGAAAGCTATAGCCTGTAAAATTATGAGCGTCTGGCAAATTTAGATATTCGGCAATGGCTTTTGGCATCGAACCGAATTTATGTATGCCAATGATTTGCTGGATGATTGATTCACGTAACAAAAACGAAAGTCTGTCAACAGAACAATTTTCCGGTCTTGCCTTCATATAAGTAGGTACTTCCAGCAAATGTGAAATTGTTCTTAAGTAGTGATTGTGAAGGACCTTAGGATGATATTTTTGGTTTTAGGGACTTGGACTAGAAGTACATCAGCTTCCACTTTTTTAACATCGTCGACGCTAATATTTACGATTAATATTCTTTTCTCAATGCTCCAGCAATCCCGAAGATGAGAGCTACCTAAAAATTTAACCGACTTCACAAAAAAGAAGTTATCAGTTTGATATTAGGTACCTACTTAGATAAGTTGAAATTGAATAATACCTATTTGAGTAAGATGATCCATTTAGGCGTGTTAGCGCGTGTGCTTAATTTGGTAGGTAAGCGTATGTTTATCTAAAACTAAAAGTCATATCGATTTGATTCTTTTAAAATGTATTAAGTTAGGTATGCTTCAACTTAGGAAACAGTATGTTTCATCAAAATCGGTTCAGTATTTTTGAGATAGAGGGATCTGAGGAATTTTTGAGTTATCTATTCCGATCTGTCTATTATCAATTTTTTTGTAGTCATTTGTACCAATGAATAACTAAAGTTAGGTGATTCCTGGTGGCCTAACTATTTTGTACTATACCTACCTTTTTCATAGCAACATTTTAATTGCGGCTCGCGAAAAACTTCAAATTTAGAAAAATGGCTCGCATTACCAAGCTATATAACATACGACCGGAGAACTCGGAATAGGAGCGGAGCAACAAGTTTCCCGAAATGAAGCGAGGACGTCTACTAGTCCATTTATACATTAGTACATAGGATCGGGGCTCAGGGAGGGACAAATATTAGGTAGGTACATTGTAATAAAAGATAAATGACAATCAAATAATTTTATAATGACAAAGGTGGGTAACATTAAATTTAAACGAAAGAAAAAACAAAACAAAAATATTATTCGACACATATCTTACAGCAATCTCATCTTAATCTTAATATATAATAAAAATGTAATTCGTTTATGTCTGCACATGGGAGATATTTGAGAAAAAATATATGAAGTGTATAAATAGGGCCAACAAAAATTAATTTACAATTTCTGTCTGTCCGTCTGTATGTTTGTGAAAAACACTGAAAAACTACTGAATGAAATTGGATGCGGTTCTTGCAGTTATATTGTTGAGGGTCTCACATACATATAACATGGTGTATCATGTATGTTTCACAAGTACATTGCAAGACAACGTCTGTCGGGTTTACTAGTTTAAAATAATATGCTGCCTCGAATTTGCTCTTACATATCTATTCAAACAATTAATTATTTTTCTTAGCATCATAATCACTATTCGTAAACTTATATGATGGGACCCGTCACTTATAGCATGGACGAAATATGTATTCTAGAGGACTAGCATAGACTAAAGACATTGTCGTATGTTGAGTTTTGACACCTAATGGCATACATGTGTTTTGAGTAAATAAACACAATGTATTAAAAGTTTTTTCAAAGAAATATTTATTTTGATGTTTATTCGTTGTTTTATAACACAGGTTATTTTACAATTTCTGCTGTACGATTTTTTGTATGACTATGTCAGTCTTCAGACTCGTATACTTCGTCCATGCTTATACTAATGCACTTAATCATATTTTGGCAGTAAGTACAAATAAAAAAATTAAAATACAAATAAATGTATGAATGATGAGATGCTCGAACACAAATGCTTTTTAGCAACTTACGCAGTCATAATGACGTATTAGTGCAAGTGACCAAGGAATTTCACTGCCGTCCAAAAATGCACCAAAGGTTTTTGTTGCCTAATTTATATATAAAACAATGATTTAATTGGTAAAATTATTATAAAACCTGCCATACACTCCAGAACTTTATTACTAAGTAAGTACAGTGACAAAACTAATCCAGAGACATCGTATCCTGGTTGAAAAAATGTAAGTCATAGAAATGGATTTATATTTTTCAGCTGCATGGCGTCATTGACACTGGGACGGCCAAGTAGAGAACCCCATTTTTGCTTGATCACAATACTAATGTAGCTTTATATCGAAAGTTTTTAGTATCTTTTACACAAACTCCAGTAATCAAAACAGGGCAATAAATTTAGTAAAAAATATTATAAGTAGATATAACCATTTGGTAGTGCTATAATATGATATATTATGTACTTAATTTTAACAACCAGAAACTCGTAGGAAAATACCTAACATAGTTCTATCCATAGCACACAAGAACACACATGTTTCAGAGAATCTCAGAAGATAAGTATTATTAAATTATCCAAATAAAGTCAAGGAAGTAAAATGTAAGTACTGATTGAGTCTAATGTTTCTTTTACTATTAAATCAGTGGTCCCAGGTAAATATATTCATCTACATAATTAGGTAACACAAATGATAACAGCCTGAAAATTCTTCCGCCTTCCCCTAACCATATAAGTAACGGAAAACAAAAGCTCTTGTTCATTGGAGAAACCGGGTATTTCCTTCTTTATCGTTCTTTATCGAGACACATCACAAAATAACCATAATAATGTATAATATTTTGTGCACCCATCTTGTCTGATCAACGGACTCCAATAGTAAGTGAATATAGTCACATGCATACAGTATTGTCGCCGCACATGAGATGCTGACCAAAACAGTACCTATTATAAACTCCATGCACCGACTATTATAGTAAACAATGGACTACGTCACACGCGTCACACTGAACTGGCCAATCAGAAAACATATCCTCAACCGCGCTATTAAAGTTACAAGGAACCTAACTACATATTATCTATAGGGTGTCTCAGTAAGAGTGCACTTTTTCATTTTAAAATAAAAACACGTTTTTTATGAGAGAGATGCGATATTATTATTGTATTGTAAAGACAACATGTTCCGATTAAGTATGGAATAAAATATTCTGCAAATGGTCCCATGGCTCTGATGAAAGGTCATTACTTTTTTCATGAAATTTTCCATGACTTTTACACAGATTTGGCTGTATCTCACCGATGACGAGTTAGATCTCTGATTTGAGCTCAGGAATCGTTTCTGGTTTATTCGAGTAAACTCGAGATTTGACAAAACCCCAAAGAAAAAAATCGCATGGCGTTAAATCGCACGATCTTATTGGTTTGCGAGCATTGAGATACTATATGTACTACGTGACTTTCCCCATTTTTGTAATGTGTTTTCACAATTTTAACGCGTTATTCTTTCCAAAAGCGCTCCATTTTTTATAATCGGAATGAACATACATAGGTGACAGGTGTCAAATTTCAGAGTTGCCACATTGCACGAAAAAAAGTTATTCCAAATTTAAAAAGTGCACTCTTACTGAGACACCCTATATATACAAATGCGGTCCCAAGGCAGTGACATCGCCTCGCGGGAGATCTCCCCTTTTCCTCCACAGTATAATATTATATTTATATGTGTGTGTAACGAGCTTCTGCTACATAATACATATTATACATGTACTAGCGGCCCGCCCGCGGTTTCACCCGCGTGGATCCCGTTCTCGTGGGAATATATGCATGTATTATACATAAAAACCTTCCTCTTGAATCACTCTACCTATTACAAAAAACCGCATCAAAATCCGTTGCGTAATTTTAAAGATTTAAGCATACAGACAAACAGATAAACAAACAAACAGACGGACAAAAATAGCGGCTTTGTTTTATACTATGTAGTGATTGTGAAGCATAATAAGTGGCATTAACCATCAAATACGATACTAATTATTTAAGGACCCTAATGTTGCACCATGGACGCACGTAATCCGTAAAGTTCGCTAGTAAGGATGTGAAAACTACTGAATGGGTTTTAATGAAACTTTACAATAATGTAGCTTATGCGCCGGAATAACACAGGCTACTTTTTATCCCGAGATTCCTACGGGAACGGGACTTACGCCGCGAATACTAGTAAAGCAATATGTACTTGGCATATTTGCAGCAAATGGCAGGTTCTACTTGAATTAAAATATTTGTAATTTAATCACGAATTTTAAATAACAATAAAGGGATATAATCAAAATTTATTCGCAAGTAACTAAAAACAAGAATCAAGTTAAAAATTGTTTTTTTTATGATATTAAAATACTTGCATCGCTCACCATTCTACATTTTTGGACGGCAGTTTTGTTCAAATACAAAACATTTCCTCACAAAATGTCAATTTAATAACTCAGAAATGATATTATATGGGTTTTTCATATTATTTATAATGCCGAGCTTAAATCATAACTTTATCTAATACATAATCGTAATATTTTTTTTCTTATAGTACTAGTACTAAAGTTAATTAATAATAGCATTTGTCAAATTAAACAAAAACCTTACAAGATAATATGAAGTTAAAGCTGTCTGTTAAGTTGACTCTCCTAAAAATGAAAAAAAAACTGTGCACGTTCAAGAAACATTGGTTTCAAAACATTTGTAACATAAAAGTGCAAAATTAAACAGTGCTGAAAATAGACCAATGTAATATGGCCAGGAGGAAGGGTATTTACTATTTATCTAATCACCCTCTCTTCACACTCTTAGGGTGCGGTTCCACTGAGGCGGAGCGGAGCGGAGCTGTGCGCGATTCACCAATGACATGGCTTGAAATCCACATCTCATTGTGCTTCGTGTGGAATCGCGCACAGCTCCGCTCCGCTTCGCCTCAGTGGAACTGCACCCTTAGTCATTGAATCACTGATAGACAGTCAAGCCCCTTCCTTTGAGGTACTAGAAAAACGAGCAAACTTGATTTGGTAAATGAAAACGTAAGTAATTAACTCACAGGTTTGAAACCTGCGAGTAGTCCATAATGTTCTCGAAGGTGCGTATAATCTCCCAGTAGGTAAAAATTTACCCAACTGTTTGATTTTGTTTGGCCTTTTAAATATTAAGAAAAATTAATATCAAAAATACAAAATAACTGATGTCATGGCGTCATAGCTAACTTCCAAAAATTCACTCAAGTCCGCTAATTTATAAATGTTTCAATCGTGAACTTTCGGAGTAGTTTAACACATTTTTGTCAAACTTTTAAAATTCGACGCAATTGAAATATTTAAAAATTAGCAGATTTGGGACGCTGATCAAATGATGGTTCGTATGATTTTTCTGTTACATTAGGATTTCAAGACAAATGCTAAACATTGAGCCTTAGTATAAAATCTAGATGATATTCTTTCGTTACAATTAAAGTTATCAAGACCTTAAGTAGTATCACAGTTACAGTACTAATCAATAATTTTATTTTATTGACATAACTGCTATGACTATGAACTATGATTTGGAAAAAATTATTAGTGATTCCTTATTACGATCTTAAACTATGACTTTCATGTGAACTATGGATCAGTCTGAGATTCTTTTGTACCACAGACAGATATATCTAAATGTTACATTAGTTGAAATTAGAAATCAATCAAATAGAATTAAAAATGAAACGCTAACTAACGATTTTATTCTGGAATCAAATACATATCAGATATCATAATCGGCCTTACAGAAGAGTCGAATCAAATCATATTAACTTGTTGTTATACAGTATGGGCAAATGGGCAAAATGTAGATTGCGGATTACGATTACATCTGGGGACACACAAATATTTCAGTCAAGACACACTTCCTACCTTTTCTCGAAACATTTCGTCGCATACTAAAACGTTTGTACATTGTATGAATATTGCTCGAATTTGTGGGAGTCCTACTGGTCTTACTAGTCCTACTAGTATTATAAATGCGAAATTTTGTAAGGATGTGTATGTGTTTGTTACTCTTTCACGCAAAAACGACTGAACGGATTTTCATCAAAAAAAGCTAAGCTAAAAAGCTACAACCCACTAATGGCCCACTACTGAGCACGGGTCTGTCCTCATTACCGAGGAGGCCTAGAGCATACTCCACCACGCTGCTCCAATGCGGGTTGGTGGAGAAAGAGAATTTTCATGAAACTTTGCAGTAATATAGCTTAGACATTGGAATAATATAATAAGTTAAAATTTGTAGTAGCGGTGATAGCTTAGTGGTGTAGCCGTGACAGCCTAGTGGTTAAGAGCTCCGCCTTGTATACGGAGGGTCCGGGTTCGAATCCCAAGTCACGCACCTCTGACTTTTCGGAGTTATGTGCGTTTTAAGCATTTAAATGGCACTTGCTACAAACGGTGAAGGAAAACATCGTGAGGAAACCTGCATGCCGGAGAGTTCGCAAAACTCAAAGGTGTGTGAAGTCCGCCAATCCGCACTTGGCCAGCGTAGTGGACTATAGCCTTAACCTTCTCATTCTAAGAAGAGACCCGTACTCAATAGTGGGCCATGATGGGTTGAGAAGAAGAAAGAAGAACTGTCAAGTCGGAAAAAAGTCAGCCTTCTGAAAGCTTGTTTGTTTTAATTGCATGGCACACAAATGCCAAATCCGCCTATGCGATTAAGGTAGATTTAAGATTAACGCCAGGATCTAAAAATGCCCTATGTAAATGTTGCTTACAAACGGAATTGAACTGTAAGCACAGGTAATTAGTTTGGGTTTGGTGAGGGAAGGCAATCCCATAAACTCGCGCGACTCAAGTATAGACCTGTGCCTCTATTATGAGTTGTTGTAGTAAACGTCAAACTGTTACTATTGCAGTTAACGTTTAGAATTTGTATGAGAAATCCGTACAGCGCCTCTAGCGGTTACGATACTGAACTACAATTCTCATACAAATTCTAAACGTCAACTGCAATAGTAACGTCCTTTACGTTTACTAAAACAACTCTTAATAGAGGCACTGATAATGATAGAGAAGTCATATTTTCTACGTAATTTATTTAAAGACTTCGTAATGGGAATTTTGATAGGTGTGTCAGAGCCAAGTTTCTACACATTTTTGACATTTTTGTTATAATTATGAGAGGACATAAATAGATATGAGAAATTAAACTTATTAGTCTAATAATCTGATTTTGTAAAATGAAATGTTTCAAGAAGAGGTATATTGCCTCACTGTAATCTAGGCAATATGATACCATAGTGCATCTTTTGTAATCGCCAACAATAATCTTCATTTCAGCCATATCCGTATATAAACGGGCAATATCTGTCCGTGTGTACTGAGAAAGGCATAGATATTTTATACTTAGTCAATACTGTCATGAAAATTTTATTTTCACATAAGGTGTTGGAGAGTTATATAAAAATATAATGAGAATCCTTTGTTCGTCATAAAACTCTGTATCCTTCATGGTGTCATAGTATGACCATGCTATTACAACTTTGCACACATTAATTTTATAAAAAAAAAACTTCCGAATTCTCAAACGCCTATATGTCGCAGGGAAAAGATATAATCAGGGATTTCACGATATCCCCTGGCTCCCAGGTACTTATATCAAATTTGGCTTAACCCATGAATATGATTGCGAACATGGGAACCTTTTCATGATTGATGATGCCTCCAGCATACTTTCTTACAGTGCTACAATGCGGATTCGTGGATGGGTTAACTCAAGTATCGGAAGTTTTTATCCCGCCCGAAGGCCTTTGAATATAATTAATTACTGCATTCTAACGATAACAACCGGAACTATGGTATTACATGCCCTCTGAAACACGAATATGCTCAAAAAATTGCCCTACACTGTAGGTTAACTCGATACATCATTCGATTCGTGGTGGTAAAAAAAATGTTGAAATTATCCCGATTTTGTCTTTTTCCTGCGACACGTACACCGCGCAATATAACCGTTACAAACACGTTACTTTTCTGATGATAAATATACAAAAAAACAATACTTTTATCGTATCACACTTGTGACACGTACACGGTTATCAAACGTGTACGGTACGAATATTGATACACTGAAATTGACATAAATCTCCCTTTAACATAACAGCTTTCTGTCATTGAAACCTTAAAAAACTACTATCATATGGTCTTGATAAATTACCGTGGACATAAACAGTACACAGATCATAGAACGGTCATAATACAAAACGATGTAGTACACAAAGAATTCACCACACTCATTGTCACAACTAGACACTACCTTACAAGAAGAACAATTTATCCGCGAGCACATCAGACGGGGACTGATGGATGCTTTGTCCCACGAGATACGCTAGTTTATGGGCATACTGGCACGGCGCCGGCACGCGGACCGTCCCGGGCCAGTTGTAGTAGAGATGGCACATCTTGTACGTCAGCCGCTGGCATTGATCCGGTGTCATACCGCTGTCGTCGTGGACTACCACGTAATGGGTCGGTGTGACCGTGCCTTGGTTCACTTTCTGGGATACTACTAGGAAGTCGTACCTGGAAATAAATTATATGTTATGTTAGGTTAATAGATTGTATTACAGAATTATTTACAGCTGATCTCTGATTGTTACTCTTGAGGAGATTGAGAAATGACTGACATGTCAGAATCTGTCTTCCCAAACATAAGGGTCTAAATAAAAACTTGCTGGTAAGTCAACACTTATGGACATCAGTACGCATAAATTATCAGCAATGCATTATCGACCAAGAATACAGAAAAAAAACTGGCTCTCATTCCGAAACAAATAGTTGGGCGGCTGACTGGAGCAATGGGAAGGTAGCTAGCCAGAAAAACCTCATGGAAGTTGATTAGAAAAGATTAGAAACTCATTGCCACAGTTTTAGAAGAAACTAACAAACAATCAAAATGCACCTGACAAAATGTCATTTTTTCGAATTACATACAGCAAACATACATAAACACACTAAAATGATAAGTAAAAGTACTCAAAACTCACCAATCCCGTCTGGTAATAGCATGATCCACAACGGTCCCCGGAGCAGGGTTCTCGAAGTCCCGGCCGGCCTTCAGGAAGATCCTGGTGTTGATCCGTTTCTGCACCACGATGTAGGTCAACGTGGGCTTGTACGTCTGGTTCATTAGCTTGAAACACACTTGCATCTGCGGGATCTCGTATTGCTGCAACAGTTTCAGTTGCCCATCACCTACGCCGTCTCTGGAATAAAAGGCGAGGTTTTTAATTATTGATTAACTTAATAACTATAAATTGAAAGTTAAAAAATGCCAAAAATGCCATAGGTAATTTTGAAAAAAGACCAATTTCTACCAGACACAACTAATCTACCAAACATAACACACTCAAATCGGTTCATTCATCCAGATGCTATGATGCCACAGTCAAGCACACAGACAGACAGGTTAAACTTATAACACTCCTCTTCTTACGTCACAGGTTAAAAAAAAGTAGACATGTCACTGGCAAATGAAGTTTTCTCATTTACCTGTATATGATGATCCTATCTGGCAAGGAGCCATTGGTTCGAATATAATGCTTGAGGGCATCCACAAGGCAAGTCTTGAGACTGTCCACTATTTCTTGGCCGGTCTCTTGGAACACCGCCTTGGAGTACCAATGGGTCATTGATTGGTTATAGGACGAGACAAATGCTGAAAAAAAATATTTTCTATAGTGCTTGATAATATCAAACATTTTCCTCAAACGCAAATCATTTATTTCATGTAGACATTTATAAATACAGTGATAATACACTTAACACATTTTTTTATCTTTAAGAATTAAGTCATTACAATTCAATTTTTTACACTACACCAACTCGAAAGCACATGTAATTTAAACGATGCGTATAAATTTCTATTCTCATTTTGGGTGTCTCTTTGTGTATTGTCAGTGTCAACAACAATACACGGAGTCCTATTTTATCAGTGGGTTATTTTGTCATTGATTTATGATGGGTATGAGTGTGATGTGTATGAAAATATGTACGATGGGTATGTAAGCGGGTTATTTTCTCATGTGTTACAATAAAACTAACCACAAACACTCCTCTTTCTCCGGCCGGCGTCATGGTAGGAATCAATGCCGATGATCATAGCGGTTTTGAATGGGATGCTGATATTCCACAATGTTCCGCCCAGCTTGCAGTTTATTTGAAGCAAGATCTTCTGAGTGATCGCCCGTATCTTTGCACTGTTCATCAGTGTACGCGCATTTATTACCTGAAATACATGTATATTTTAAGGCACAAATTTTTCATGTTGTAAGCCAGCAAATCATTAAAGTTACAATACAATCCAAATTCTCTTTATTTGTTCACCATCCAATTATAGGAATATATTTTGATAGACAAATGTGGGTATGCAAAATTCAACCTTATCGCTAAAGTACTGATTTATTCCAGACATCTATAGAGGTCACACATTAAAAATTCGTTTCAAGAGGTGTAAATGTTCTAAGTATTAAAGAGCCAACAATTTAAAAACAATATGGCATACAAAAACTATTGGCATACGAATTTGTATTTTATATCAATTTAAACTGTTACAGTACCTGCGACGGTATAGGATTATCAGCACAACAAATCTTCTTGATAGCGGCATACCGATCATCCCTGATAGTGGGGCATATAGCCACGACCAACTGAAGGTCTGACGTTATCGCCTTCTTCAACGCCATCACATACGAGTCTGTCCGGTCATTGGGCAATCTCACCATGTCCGGGCTTTTGACATTGATGCCCATGGGACGCGAGTTTCGCTTCACTGTGTCCACGAAATCCTGCAAATAATTGTATTGCTTAAATAAAATATGTTGATGGTTGAGAATGGAATGGTTAGTGTGGTGGAATATTCTTCGGGCCTCAAGAGGAGAAAAAGAGAGCTAATTAGTAGGTCATTGATATGCAGGAGCATAATTATACACACATTAACAATCCTGAAATAAAACTCATAAAAATTCCAGTCCCCACACAAATAAACAGATAACAAACTCACCGAAGCAACATTCTTATCTCTGTCGGTGTACAAGACAACCCATCTGAGAATATCAATACCCTGCATCACAGCATTTCTGGACACTTCACCGTTCCACTCGGCATTGGGCTTGCCCGGGACCTTCACATTATTACCGAAGAAGATTGGCTCCGGAGCCAGAGTCCTCGCTGTGATGTTGATAGTCTCTGGAGCTAACGAAAGACCCCAACCAGCCAAACGGGACTTCGCCTTTTCGTTGTTCAACACATTTTGTATGTACTGAAAAAATAATAAAAACGACTTAAAAATTGTTCATTTTACATCAACAAGCAATAAGTGATAACGCCATCGACTCCGCCGAATTCAATTGGTAATTAGGGATAACTCAAAAATTACTCATCAGATATTGCTCAATGTAAATTGGGACCGCATTACAAATACCAAATTTTGAATATAGAACGAATCCAAAAATTACAGAGAAATCACTGGACATCTCGAAAACGGTGTGACTTTTACTAAAACGATTTTTTGGCATCTGGTAGGTCTCTCGCCAAGTTATCTTCCATTTTAGTTTGTCGTACAACTTACGGGACACCTTGTATATCAATACAAAATTGGTTTACAAAATTTTATATTATTATGTAATTTTTGGCTTTTGTTACTGTATTTCTAGTTCTCAAAAGTACCTACATGGCGTTGTAGGTTTTTTTTTTTTTTTTATGGAATTAAGATAGCAAACGAGCATGCAGTACCACCCTTCCCCTGCCGCCCATAACATCTGTGACCGACCTAGAACTAGACTCAAAGGGACTAGGATGGTTAGTCCAGTTAGTAGATGGTGTTAGAATATTAGTTGGTTAGTTTGTTAATAAGTGCGAGGACAGGGTATGTTAGTGATAATTAGTCCTGTTAGTTAATGTTAGTAATAGTCCAATTAGTTATTGTTAGTATGAGTCTTGTTCCAATTCGGTCACAGATGCGTTGCTACCCTTGAGGTCTGAGATGGTCGCCTCTAAAAAAGTGAAACCGGCTCCACAAACCTTCCTATCCGGAACACAATTGCTCTTAAAAACAATTATTATGACGGTAGGAATGGTACTGAGTACCTTGGCGGGCGGTGGTCCTACCCCGGGCGAACTCTAGGCTCTACCACAACATATTCCCATAGTAGGGAATAGTGAAATCCTTTAGTAATAGTGAAGTGTTGTAAGCTTAATACCTCGGAATCCAGTATGTCAAGTCGTTCAATCCGACAAGTCAATGAACCATTATAATTATGAAGTTTTTAAACTTATTCATAACTCATAACGTAACACATTTTTGATGTAATATCGAATATAATATATCAAAAATATCCAATATTTTGATATTTATAATACAAATATTTTCGATATCGGATATTTTCGAACCCTTCATTTGACTGGGAGTTCCGATTTTGATGAATCTTTTCTTGTGCGAAACGTAGTGATTGTCATGTGGTATCTTATAAATTGAAGCGACATCTAGCAAGAGGTTTTTGAGTTATCTCAACTTGCAAGTTGTTCTTTTTTGTAAAAAGTTATGTTGATTCATTTAACTTGAAAACTGGTGCTTTTCGTGTGGTTCCAATTAAATTTGATCGAAAGACGAGTGGTTTTTAAATTATCTTTAATAATGTGTAGGGATGTCTAATGGTGTGTATTTATGGTACGGGAGCCGACGATGCTAAATGTGTACTTGCTCGAGCGTCATAGAGACCTATTGGGTTGCAAAGGTTAGATGATAAGGAGAAAAAAATGTTATATAATGTATACCTTTTCATCGGTGGGGGAAGCGGCTATAGATCTTTAAATATGTAAAAAAAAACTGCCGCATGGACATACTCGAGCGCGTCAGATATTGATACCATCAATGGCCTACGTATTTTTAATAATGTATGTATGTTAATCTGACCGTTTGCATGGTGGGGGTGATCGTACGTAAGGGTTGAAAATGAAAAAAAAAAAAATTTAATCGAGCGCGTCAGATTTTCTAAGGGGGTGTTAAGTGCACCAAAAAAAAGCTCTAATTCAATAATCTGACGATTTGGATGTGACCCAAACTCGCAGTCATTATACTATTATGCAAAAAAAAATCGCCATTTTGAAATACTCAAGCGCGTCAGATTAAGATATATATGGTTCATCTTTATGTCCTAGACTTGCTGTCTCTTAATCTGACGATTATCTAGAGGGATTTCCCTAATCTGCCAAAAAAAAAATTAAATCATTGAACTTAATTAATAGAAAAGCTCAGGAAATAGCATGCAAATAAAAAAGTGTATGTTTTTAAGTAGAATACTTGTATTTACATAATATAAGGGCCGTAATATCAATCATAGTTTAAACTATGCTTCAGAGTTTAGTCACGAATTATATTTTCTTAAGATCAACGGTAGATAATCGATCAAGTCCAGTTTAAATTATTTAAACTCTCCCGAAGGTTGGTTAAAAACCTCCTTGTGAGATTAACCTTTCGTTTAATTTGACGTTTCTTCAAGATAGTTTTTGAGTTATTCATAATCATAATAATGTGTATTGAATTTATGGTAGTTGCCTCATAACTTTTGACTGGGTATTCCGATTTTTATAATTTTTTTTTATTCGGAAGCTGGTGCTTGTCTTGTGATATTGTATAAATTTGAGCAACCTCTAATGGGCAGTTTTTGAGTTATTTTTAATAATGTGTGTTTATGGTCGCTACCTCATAACTTTTTACTGAGAATTTAAATTTTCATCCTTTCATCCTTTTTTTTAATCGAAAGCTCGTCGTATGTTTTCGTATAAATTTGAGCGAAATCTGACGGGTACTTTTTGATTTATCTCTACTTATCGATTTTGAACATTAAACTTTAATGACGAATTTTTGTTATTTCGGCTCTTATAAATCGTCAGATTATATATTTTTCGTTATCCTTGAATCATTTCCTTCAAAATAAATAAAAAATTAGCCACGCTCGAGAATGTCAAGATGGCGTTTTTTTTTAACAACTTTGTAGCCCTCCCCTTTCATTGCGTCATTCTCAAATTGTCAGATTAGTGGAATACACACTTTTTAGCATGTAATTAACTCACCGTACCTTAATCTGACGCGCTCGAGAATGTCTGATGATCAATTTTTTTTTACTAATCTGATCCTTTATTCTTGAGGCGCGGCCTCATATATGGGGCTCATATTTGGTGGAGCTACTTAACTGGGTGCCAGATACCTCCTGTACCTTAATCTGACGCGCTCGAGTAAGTACAAAAATCCCCTCTTGGGCTCCCCAGCTGGTTGTTACCTCATAAACATAAATCAAAATCGACGAGTAGAGATTACTAAAAACTACTCGTCAGATGTCGCTCAGATTGAAACGGCATTACACAACAAGTATTATCATTCTAAAAAAGAAGAATTATCAAAATCGGAACACTCAATAAAAAGTAAATAGTAACAAGGCTTTCATACAAAATATCAAAATAAATATCAAAATCCTTACTAATATTATAAATGTGAAAGTGTGTTTGTTTGTTTGTTTGTGACGCTTTCACGTCGCAACAAAGCTATTATATGGTAAGGTTTATGTGTGTGGGGATAGTTAGGAGGGTGGAGAGTGACGTAGGCTACTTTTTACCGCGGAAAAACATCCCATTCCCATGGGAAGATCGATGTTTTGTTAGTTACTAGATATTTATTTTCGGAGTTGCCAATAGATGGCGTTAACAAAATTCATTTGCAAGTTCTGAATTACGCTATCAAATACTACATGTAATTTACTTAAGTCATAGGCAAATGTAATAGGCTACTTTAGCTCTGCCTCGAGAACTCCCCGCTCCAGCTGTGTACAGTGTACCGCCCGCCCGCTAGCATCCGGGGTGGAATAGCCTAGCTGCCAACAGAAGTGGAAGGCTACTTTTTGATGCCGCTGAACAGCACGGCTACACTGTCGAGTGTGTTGCACACCGTTACCGCGGCTCTGAATAAGAGAGAACGCGTGTGTGCAGTATTCCTCGACATGGAAAAGGCGTTCGACCGTGTTTGGCACGACGGCTTTCTCTACAAGATCTCGCAGCCGTCGGCGCCCCGGAGTGCCGTTAAGATGATCTCCAGTTTCCTCGAAAATAGAAGCTTCAGAGTAGTGGTTGAAGACGCCGAATCCACCGAGCGTCCGATCGCAGCCGGCGTCCCGCAAGGGAGTTGCCCCCGGTCTGCTACGCCTGCTACACCGACGACATCCCGGCGGCAGGGGAGGCGTCGCTTGCCCTGTATGCCGATGACGTGGCGTACATCACCACGTCGCTGAATAGAACCCACGTCATTGTCAAGATGCAGCGTGCGCTTGATGCCCTCCCCGAATGGCTCGCCGCGTGGAGACTGTCGGTGAATGTCGGGAAGACGCCGGCTGTGAACATAGGAGGATACCTCAACAGGCGGGACCCTACTCTGGAGCTTCATGGACAAGATATCCAATGGGCCCCACAGCCCAAATACTTGGGCAAAATCGACGGAAGACTCTCGATGAAGCCACAGGTTACGAAAGCCGTCGCGAATTCCAGAAGTGCGATGGCAGAAACCAGTGCTCTCCTCGAGCCTCCCTCTCGGACTGAAGCTCGGGGTCTACAAGACCTACATCAGACCCCGCCTCACGTACGCGGCAACGGCGTGGTACGCGCTCGCCAGCGAACCGCAGCGCAAGAGGATGCGCGCAGTTCAGGCGATTGCGCTCCGCCGGCTGACTGGTGCGCCGAGGTACGTCAGGAACGCCGTCATCCAGAGGGACCTTCGAGTCGAGAGCCTGGACGACTTCATCGAGCGATTGGCACGCAACATGTTCGGGCGTGTCGACGCGTCGCGGTTCCCGCATCTGCAGGACCTGGCGCCGCTCCACACCCGTCCACCGGACCGCTGGGCCTTCCCGCGCGACTTGCTGGTTGCGCGGGACGGGCCTAGCACTGACTGATACTGGGGCTTCGTAAGTCATCGCCCGACGCTGATCGGCTCCTGCTGGGCTTCCCACCAGCGGGATTCACCCGGTAGGGGCTCGATCGCCTGGGCGGCGCGAAGATGAACCCCATCCCGTTTAAGACTCTGTGGCCTGTAAAAAGGTCACCACTCACCGGACTTGACCTATTGGTTAACCACAGATGGACAACCAAGGGCCTTAGGGCCCAACCCAAGGACTGGCCCGTTTTAACGGGCCGCAAGAGACATCCCCAAAGGGGAACTAACTGTCCCGAGGGCTCCACACACCTCAGACAGGGTGGAGTGAAGAGAGCGAGTAGTAGGCTACTTTTTAGCCTAAATTCCTACGGGAGCGGGACCTACGCGGGTGTTACCTACGGGTCCCGAAGCGAAGCGTGGGCGGTTCTCTAGTTATTTTGATATTTACAATAAATATGGAATATTTTTGTACCCTGTTAAATCTAGAAAATCAACATTTATTTAAGGTTTAAGGTAACCTGAACAAGAGCAGTGGTAGCTACAACAATGTTACAAGTTGTCTTCCATACAAAATATCCGATAAATATCAAAATTTTGCTAAATATCGGATATAATATACCAAAAATATCCGATATTTTGATATTTATAATAAATATCGGATATTTTCGAACCCTGATTAAAATGCTCAGGAAGTGAACTATATTCTTATCTGTTACATTATTGTGATGTAATTGGTAAAGTTATCGAAATATTGATAAGCGTGTGACACACAATGTGGTAATTAAATTTTAAGTTTTAATTGTATAATTATATCTTTTGCCTCTATGCAAAATCAGTCTTATCGAGAATATCTAAATAATACCTCACGACACACTTTTTTCCAATTTGTTCCGACTTACTTAACCAATTATACAAAACATATAAGTTTCTAATTTTTAGAGAATACTTTTGTGATATATAACACTGACAAAAGAATGTTATACACCTTTGGAAACATAACAAATGTTTTAACTCTTATTGTATTCATTATTTCGTAGATTATGATTATATCATTCTTACCTTTTTAAATGCTGCGTGTCGTTGGTTCGGTGTTATTCTGGTGTAGGTAGCGACATCCTTCATGAGTCTGAAGTTGCTCCGCTGATCATCTGTGAGACCCGTCAGTTGGCAAAGCTCCGGCACCAGGCATATCATGAAGTCTGTCTTTTCCTCTGACCCCTGCATTAGTTTAGAATCTCTGAAAGTAGTAATAAGTGATTAATTAGTCAGATTTAAGTTAATCATATTTTTCAAATTGGTGAAAATTATACTAAAAGACACTGGAAAATACATACATTCTTTCAGGTCAAGCTAATATAAGCAACTTAACAAAGAATAAAGACATAAAAAAAAGTTTATTATTGTTGAATATAATTGAACTCACATTTTTTTAAACGCTCAAAAAATAAACTGATTCGAGCACACTAGTGGTAACAAGTTAGGCACCCTTGAGGGGAAACCCATAAAAGTCATTGACAATAATATTGAATACCTGGAAATAAGCATCGGCTGGTTCCAATCTTTGATCTCGATACCATAGTGGTTTTTGTAGTAATCTATGTAAGATATTTTAACCAGTTGCCCTTTGTCATTCTTTTCAAAGGTGGACTGCGGAGTCATTGAGTCGTCAATGCTGTCTACCCTGGAATAATAACACAAAAATGCTACAATATTCTTAATATTCACCATTCACTTATTTTTAAGAAGCTGTAAATATGTAATATCAAAAATATGTTTTAAACCGCAATAACCAAATGACATAGCGCGTATTTTATCCATAATAAAATTACACAACTTGAGAAAGCAGACTTTTTCGTACGGCATAATTTTGTCAGTGTAAAGTTGTAAGTTGACGTCACACAATAAGTTTTCTTCTCATGAAAATAAGTAAACTAACATAATCAATTTTACCACACTTGCAAAATCGTAGCTCCGCTCGTATTGGTCGAAGTGCGATGTTATATAACCTAAAGCCTTTCTCAATAAATAGACTACAAAAAAATATTTTCTCTATTCACACCAGAGATTTTACATAGTACTAATAACAACTCATACCTGAATAACTTTTTATTGTATGTAGTCATGACGGAACACCCAATGAGTTTCTCAGCAGCGGCCCGTTTCCAATTGACTCCCTCATGCTGAACCAACTCTTTGATAAACGTGAGGACACACTCTGTACGCAGCACTCGGTGAGTCGAGTCCAATGTCAGCATTAGACCTCCTTCGTACTCATCTACTGCTGTGACGTACCTATGGATTTTTTAAATGTCATTTTGGATTGGATATGTAGGGTTTGAAGAGTAAGAAGCCATAATGATAAAAATATGAAATTCGAATCGTGGCTTTGGCTTGCTAAACATTATAAGCAATTTCATATTTTAAAAGTTTGAAGTTTCAAACCATATTCCAATAAAGTTGTTTTTCTCTTTTCAATAGATACTGAGATAAAATTACCCTGGCCAAACTTCCAACTTATGCTGGGGTATTTGTATAGCATTCTGCTGGCTGAAATGTTGGCGGTTGAAGCGGACCAACTCCAAGTCTTTCATTATATGTTTGAACAGCAGATTATAAATGTGGATCATTTCGCTCAACCGACGAGTGCGTCTAAGTGTGATCTGCAAAAAAATATAAAAATAAATGGATATATAAATGAGTGTAAGCACACTCATACCCATTCACCATACTATGATTTGCATTTTAAGTTCACCCATTAATATTTATGTATGAAAACTTTAACTCTTACTGAATTTTATTTGGCCGAACATTTTATTTGGTGTAAAAATTTGTAATAATGTATGCTCTAGTCCTCTTCAACAATGAACAAAGAGATATCCCTGCTCAGCAGTGGGCCATTTATGGATTGCAGCCATCTCGTTAGATTTTATCCTATTACTTAATAAATATAAGACTATGGCTGCATAGTAAATTCTATATACTTATTGGACCTTGACAAACTGCTTACTCCAAGATTTTATCACAACAGAAAAACTATTTTGTTTAAATTCTTAAAAGCATTTCGACATATTCATCTGCACTTGTATACTTGAAGACCGTCATATTTACTTCTACCATCGATTCGGTTCAACACTATCAGGTAATACATTTTAGACGAACCCGCTTCTTTGATTCCAAATACGGATGAAATAAAAATTCAAAACATAAGATCAAAACATTCACTGCGATTAGGCAGTAAAAAGTAGGTTCGTAGGTCGAAACTCAGCATACTCGTAATTTTTATTACACCTCAACACTCATGACCTCATTGGACGCCCAGCTCGTCTTTGTATTTGTATCTAATCCGTGTTTAACATACTAATTAAGCATAATTAAAATATTTATATAAATGGACACACAAATATTTCTCGAACATTGTCATGTTTAAGTGGTAGTTTATAAAGATTATACGAATATAAGCTGCTATTACATACCAAAAGATTATAATAATGTATTCCGCGACATTAAAAACGTTGATAATTGTAGGATTGCGAAAATAACATCGCTTTCACCTTCGCTCAGCGCTTTCAACAAAAGTGACGACTATGATTTTTAGATGGCTAGTTTGTCTCTTGATTAAGTTGACCAAAATTATTATGGCTGGGAGCCTAACAGACAATTTGACTTTCCGACTTTCCTCGTAATTCCTTATTGGCCGGCAACGCATTGGTGATGCCTTTGGGGTTGTTTATGTCCATTAACATAAAAAACCGGCCAAATGCGAGTCGGACTCGCGTACGAAGGGTTCCGTACCATTATGTATAAAAACGCCAAAAAAATCTGGTCTGTTGTATAAAAGCCTCACTTAAATATTTAATTGTTTTATTGTAGCCACATATTACGCCCAACGCCATCTCTTGGACCGAATGGTAACTAAACTTACGTCGAATGTATGGCCACCCACTTTTATTTATTTTATTCTGTTTTTTAGTATTTGTTGTTGTAGCGGCAACAGAAATACATCATCTGTGAAAATTTCAACTGTGTAACTATTACGGTTCATGAGATACAGCCTGGTGACAGACGGACGGACGGACGGACGGACGGACGGACGGACGGACGGACAGCGAAGTCTCAGTAATAGGGTCCCGTTTTACCCTTTGGGTACGGAACCCTAAAAAGTAACAGATAACCCATTTCTTTACTTGTCAGACACATAAAATAGATACCATATACCATAAAAGTAGATTGTATAACAAGTAATATTTGCTCCCGAGTGATACACTCTACTTTTCATCCCCCCCTATGAGAAAATAAAAGGCGCCTCAAATTCAGGAATAATACTGTCACAGTCACTAAACTAAACTAAACTGACTAACCCAACTAACCTGAACCGACTAACCCGACTAACCCGACTAACCCGACTAACCCGACTAACCCGACTAACCCAACTAACCCAACTAAACTAACTAACTAAACCAACTTAACTAACTAAACTAACTAAAGAACTCATTTTTCAAAACAAAACCATGAATTTCTAACAATCCGAACTGAATTTATTTAAATAACGGGGAGGAAAAACTCATTCCCGCCCGCTAAAAGTTTCTTATTGAAAACACCAACTTTAGGCCCCTTTAAGTGCGAACCAAGTCGTCTTTTTCGAATAGGTGGGATGAAAAATTGATTTAAAAATAAAACTGAATTCTTACAGTTATATTGACTTTGCTGTTATCAAATGGATTTGTTGACACCAAGTTGGATGCTTCTGGGGGCAACATGTGTGGCACATAAAGAGTGACGCCATCAAATGCCTTCTCTTTGAAGAAATGACGATGCTCTGAAATAAATTCCTTTTATTATGTACTGAAAATATAAATGGGTGAACAATATTACTGCGATAATAATTTGTTGCTGAAACAAGTGCATGTGCAATTATGTATTTAAATGTTGTAAACTAAAGAGTCATAACAATATTTTTACAAAAAATGCTTGTATGATTATTATGTTGTTATGATAAGTCCAGAGAAACAACCTTGTGACAGAGAAAGAGAGAAACAGGCATATTGGTCTTATTAAATCCTAAAATAAAATCTGTGTGTTCTTTGTGCACTAACATAAACCTTAATCATATCTCTATGTAGTTTGGTCCTATACTAGCAATAGGATACACTCGTAATATGCTGAAAACCTTCTAATATTTTTACCATAGTTACCATACCATAGAACAATTTCATTAATACAAAATAAGAGTGGTTAATAATTACTAATCATGATGTATAATTTTACTCACCATTGAGAAGCTTAAAACGCATATTCTTGTACTCCTGATTTGGTTCATATTTGACTTCATACTCAAAAACATTGTTTTCTTCAAATTTTAAGTAGATGAAGTTGGCTGTTACTTCACAGGGTGTTCCACTTTCTCCTTTCATAACAACTGGAGGCGTTTCTTTCACTTCCCTCTGAAAGATGACTCCTTATGAGACTACATGGGTACATAATCTAAGTTAAAGAGTTAGGAGTCTAACATGGATTATTGAGTTTTTTGCAAATTTTGTTTCAAAACACAAATGACAATTAATATTTGAAAGGTCATACAGTCTTAAGGTGAGAGTTGACTCATATGTCCACATTATAACAACAATGTAAAATAACCTAACTTACAAAATACTTATTTTTCGCGACTGACGTAGAAGTCTGTGCGGCAGATATGGTACTGGCTGCCATTTTCTGTGTTACACTTTCCACATCTCCACTACCAGAGGCAGGCTTTTGTACTTGAGCTTTACTGCAATTCAAATAAAACAGTGGTTTCATTACAATCTCTACTAGTCACATCAACGGCAGATGTACTTACCAAACAAGCAAAGCATTGCATAGAAGCAACATATTGTTATAAAAAGCCAGAAATATAACCATATGTAATTGGAATAATAATTCAGAGAACAAAAAAAATCCTTTTTTTCTCCGCATACTTTTGATGATAAACCAATTTAGTGCATACAGAAATAGAGCTCCTTACATCAGAAAAGACATCAAAACATTTTTTTTAAGTTCTATTAAAATAGGTGTTAATAGGACCCAAATAATAAAAAACATACAAATAGAATGTCAAAAATAAAAGAAGCACCAACACTTTATGTACCTGTGGGCTCAGACCAATAAACTATTATATTCGGCGTACAAACGTACAAACGCGTGAAGCCGGCAAAAGTGTGCCTAAAATACACATCGGAACCATAGAATGCCCTATGTTGACAGTTTGAACTAGAACAAATTTAAACTTTATTTTTTGGAACACAAAGCTTCATTCATTTTTTATTATTTAGAACACAAAAGTCGTTTTGGTGTGAGTGCCGCCGTGTGTATTACAAGGCGAGGCAGACTTTTTGCCGGCTTCACGCTTTTGTTCACGGCACGCCGTCTATAGTTTATTGTTGGTCTGAGCCTGTGGGTACCAAATAAGCCTAGATTCACTATAGCTAAGCAAGAGCCGGTCACAGTAGGTATACAATAAATATGACTTACAGATTCTGTAAAAGCTTCAGGCCTCTTCCTACACCTCTCTCACTGGGGACTGTGGATGGTGCGACATCCGAAGCTGGGCTGAGGAGTGAATCTGCAAAGTTAAATTAACAATTAAAATAAAACTCTTGCATTACTTAGTGAATGAATGACAGACAACGCACAGCCAAAGCTACTGAACGGAAGAACTCCAAACGGACGCATCGTCAATGGCCATTGGCGGTTGGCCACCTTTAGGCTAATGTATGAAAGATTTGCCGGAACTGTGTCGGAACTGAGACTTCACTGATATGTCTGAATCGTCCGTTAAACGTTTCAGCAATTCGCGATATTACGAGTAGTGATGCCGCTCGATAGGCTACCGATATACTATCGGTATCGATATCGATATCAGTATCGATAGACTATCGATATCAGTATCGATAGACTATCGATAGTCTATCGATAGTGTGGCAATAGTGAGAATATCGATAGTACTATCGATAGTATTGAAAAGATCAATACTATCGATACTTTCGATAGTATCGATAGTATAAATTATGGTAATACTATTGGTTATCTGCAATAGTATCGATACTATCGATAGTTATGTATTCTGTAATAGTATCGATGGTATAAAACTATCGATACTGTTATATGTCAATAGTATAATACTATCGATAGTATCGATACTATTGCAGATCATCAATAGTATTACCATATTATATACTATCGATACAATCGATAGTATCGATAGTATTGATGTTAGCAATACTATCGATAGTCCTATCGATATCCTAACTGATTTTCAAGGTCAACAATCGATAGTGTAACTATCGATAGTTCGGCATCACTAATTACGAGTATATAGTAAAACTATTTTACAAAGATCAACAATAGAGTTGCCTATTGATAGTCGACTATCGATAGAATATCGATAGTATCGACACTATCGATACTATTGATAGTATGATGTACGGCAATAGTATTGTTATACAAAAATAGTATCGATAGTATCGAAAGTATTAGCTTCAAGAGTATCAATACTATCGATTGTATCGATACTATCGAAGACCGATATACGTTTAAAAGTAATACTATCGATAGTATTGATAGTACCAATAGTTCACACTATCGATTGTTTAATGAACTGCGATAATAATTATGGTAAATGATATGATAATAGTTTACATACTATCGATAGTATCGATGATATCGAGAGTCCTACTATCCTACTAATATTATAAATGCGAAAGTTTATAAGGATGTATGTGAGTGAGTGAGTGAGTGAGTGTGTGTGTGTGTTTGTTGCTCTTTCACGCAAAAACTACTGAACGGATTTTCATGAAACTTTGCAGTAATATAGCTTAGACATCGGAATAACATAATTTGTTAAAATTTATAGAGATTTTTGAAAGGTCTGGTTCCCCGAAGCGAAGCGAGGGCGGATTTACTAGTATTATATAAAAATAGTCGATATTATCGATACTACCGACACTATTGATAGTATTATCAAGTAATACTATCAATAGTGTCGATACTATTGCATCCCGTCAATAGTATTAGTTAGTTTGTGATATTGATAGTATCGATAATATCAGTAATATCGATAGTATCGATAGTACTATTGATATTGTTACTTGTTCTCAAGGTCAACTATCGATAGTTGGGCAACTCTAATCAACAATAAATCATTATTTTTCTTTTATTCATTTCAAAATTTAAATTTGGAATTTTAAAAAATCATGCCAGGATGCGTCAAATAACATGCCAGTACATCGCCAAATTAACAAAACCTCTTTCTTTCTATTTGTTTCTTCCAGTAATTTACAGTATGTATTTATTTATTATCATAACTTAATTCTTTGTACCCCACAAAACAAAATACACATTCAAAAGCACAAGTAACACAAAACAATGGGCAGCCTTATCACTTTTAAGTGGTTTTCTCCAGGCAACCTAAAAGATAAGGACACACAAAGCAAAGCAAAAACCTTTACTACCAATGTTAATAATGTATGTCAGCTTGTTGCATGACCTCTTTCTATTTCATGCATTCTGTAATAATTATCTGTCACACCCGTAGATACAAGTCCATATTTATTATCAGTAATAATATCATTGAAGCATATCCAAGAGTCCAACTTATGTTGTATGAATGCACATAAACTAGTTTTAATATTTTTGGTGTTAAACATGTATTTAAAACTTGATTCAGGAAGGAAACCGGGTGTTTTAACTTTACTCCCTCCCAGCACCGACATAACCCAAAAATAAATTGCTCAATTATGAGCTTTATATCTCGTTACAAATGGTTGAATTTCAGACATATTTGGAAACACCTATACTAAGTTCAATTAATGCTAAAAACCTCTACATCGAAATACTCTTGATTTGAACACTCAACCTTAATAAAGAAGATATTGTAAAGCTTACTTGAATGCTTTACTTAGGGTTACCCGGTGTTGAGTGGCAGTCAAGTTGGTGTAATGTGCATAGACCTTTGCCCAATACAATGGTGTGCGATCTAGGACATGGAATTACCTCCTCCAGGTTTTTGTTGCATTTTGGACAGCAGCAAGGCTGCCACTCTGCCTCTTCCACCTACTGTTGTTGAAGAAACTGCAGCACTTGCCTATAATATAACACATAGGTATATAAATGCTCTTGAAATGCTAAAGCAAATATTAATAACCACAACAAGGTATCACCATTCATGATAATTATATACCTTTTCATATTAAAAATGTAACTAATCGATGGCTATTTATGGAAGATATATAAGTAAAACTATTATTGCATGTCATTTGAAATAGAACATAAACTATGATTGATAGAATGTTTGTCTTTCTGTAAGAGCATTTACCTCGCCCATTCTACAGTAGGAATGTATATGCCATGGATTTAAAATTTATCCTTTTAAGATTTTCTGATGTCTCAAGGTCAACTTACAACACTGGGTGCCACACTTGGAGAAGGGGTAGTCTCTGGAGTAGGTTCCTCAGAAGTTGATGAAGTCTCCATCTGCGCTTTCAAGGCTTGAAGCAGCGCTAGGCCGCGCCCGCGGCCTCTTCCACCGTCCGCCATTATAACCTGAAAGATGATATCCTCTGAAAACTGCTACCATCACAAAATCTAACATGTGGTTACATGTTAGAAGGTGAGTACAAATAACACATTATCAAAATTGCACTAACTTATATCAGAGTTTATCAGGATTATTTATCATTCGTCTATTTTATTATTCCATCATATATTTTATTTTTCATCGGAGGTAGATCCACATAAACCTATATACCGTAAAACGGGGATTATAGGAATGGCGGGGTAAATAGGAACAAAAGTCTACATTTCTAAACGTTCTGTGCTAGGCAATACTATTGAAGAGACATCAACACTTTTTTTAATTTTTAACTAGCTGATATATTTTGCTAATGGCAACACTGTGCTATGAAGCCAGCCAATCAGGTTTTATTAAAGAAAAAACGATTCAAAGTGAGGCTGTTATGGACACGTGAATATTGTGCTTTTTAACTTTAAGTTTTTAACAAGTTATACTGAAAAATAGTGGTCAAATTGATATAATCTGGTTCATATTACTAAACTGTGGTTTGAAGAAACGTAAAGGTAAGTAAATAATTGCATAATTCAATTAAAAATATTAGTTTTACACGAATGCAAATTTTTAGCTTATTTTGGGGTTAATGGTAACGTGAAGGGGGAAATTTGGCACATGAACAGCTGTAATTGGAACAACACGGGGGTTATTTGGTTTTAATAAGAGGTAAATTGGAATTGTTAAATAGGGTTGTCAAAAATCAAAACCTAAACAATACAGTAGAATAAGTAGGTACCTTTACCTACCTAACATAATAGTAAATTAATATACCTACCTACATTTTTTCTCTTCATTTCTAAATTTGACTATAACTATAATACATAACTATTATTCTAAATATAATATGTAATTGTAATACAATAAAAAAACTGCATTATGCTATTTTGGTTAACCATTATTTACTCCAACATTTAAGTGGGTACTTGGGACACGAATCTGAGTTTCCGATACTTTTTATTACTTGTTTTTTTTTACTTTTTTTCATTCAGCTTATAAAATATAGATAGATATTACAACTGTTTTTGATCATAAATTATGTCTGTTTTTCAGAATACCTCGCAATTACGTAGCCAAACCAGGGGCTAGGCGTTATAAAAAATACGACAAATTAGTGATAAAACAAGCTCTAGACGAGCTCGCAATGACATTAAACATTTAATAGTTATAGGTAGGTGCAGAATAATTCAAAGAAGAGAAGAGACTGATTATAAATTAATTTCGAGCCAAATGTGATAATTATTTTTGTTACCTATGTTCAATAAATATAAGACACAAAAGGTATTTTTTTACTAAACACATATTTTATGGTTGCAATTAGTGTGCTTAAGTAAATACATATCTTCCTACTATGGTAGGTACCTACCTACATTTACTTAGGAAAAAATTTGGCAGCCCTTGTAAAAAATCCTATTAACCCTTCTCCTGAACCTATTATCCCCGTTGGGGGTAAAATGGAATCCGATAGGGTTTTTGATGAATTTCTTACGTTTTAACAATAATTTGGGAATATAAACCTACTCAACATCTAAAATACCTTACCACACATTCTTAAATATACCCTGAATTATGTCATATGTTACGGAAGGAGGTTTAAATACAAGTTGAAATTAAAGATTGGACCTATTTACCCCGTTTTACGGTACTTTACTTTCCCTCGAACCGAACAGTTTAAACTGCTGCGTAAGTAAGCTGCGTTAGCGACAAAATTTTACAACTGCTATGAAACAAAATTATAAACCAATTGTATAAGTTTAAGCTTTAGACAGACATTTACCTAAGGAATTAAATATAGAGAAGAATAAAGTTAATTTTGAAAGAGATTACCTCAAAATGTTAAAAAACACAACAAATCGAAACAAAGTTTATCGCGCTTGACGATTTTGTTTGACTAAAAATTCAACCACAGACGTTATAAGCCAACCTGATCCAAAGATACTTACACAGACTATGTAAAAATACTAGATAGTATTAATTCGATACAACGGAATACGATCCACTCGATTTTATATTTAGTAGATATTAGCACAAAATATGGATAGTAGGTACAGAAGTTAAGCTCATGTATGTACCTCGATTTTGGTTATGCATGTGTGCGTTAGCCTTAGGGTTAACGACTCCGCAAATGTCGTGGATTGGATTTGTTATTTAAGTTATTGGTATGGATTAAACGGGAAAATTAAAATAAAGGTATACGTTTAGAATCATTAAAATGTAATGTAATTTAGTAAGCGTTAGTCATATTACCTAATTATACAATTAATTTACAATAATAATTCTCTCATTATAAATTAAGATTACGGGAGTCCTTAGATGAAAAATTCACTAAAGCAGGTACTTAATTCAGGTTATCTGTAATAATTATTTTTTATACGAAATGATAATTTGTTTCGTTTTGCATATAGTGAATGTAAACTCAATATTTGCAACTAAACCCAGCGCGTTTCTGCGGCAGTTCCGGTAACATGTAATAATATCATAATGATATTTATTTATGGGATCTCATATTATGATCCGTTTATTTCATATTATTTGTATTAAATAATATTTTTGTATCTATATTAGGTACTGGAAACAAAATAAAAATCCTATTACATAAATTAACACTAAGAAAATAATTTTACATGTCCAATAATATTATAATCTTTCATTTAATGTATTTATTAAAAATCGAAGATAAATATACTTACACTCACTCTAACGTACAAAAAACTTCCTACGTCCTACATTGACTTGTGTTTAGTAGGGTAACGAATCATTGAATTATAAGCACATAAGGACTTAATGTACCTTTCTGTAGCAAGTAGATGTCTAAAAAATTATAATTTGCAATTAAACGTCGAATAAAAACAACCACTAAGATAACAATTAAAATAAAAGCATCTTTGACATGAGCAAATTATATCACTTTTCGAATGATATATTTTGTCATTATGCATAAGTTTATTCACAAAATATGGGTATAATGGAAAACAACACAACCGGATAATACCGCAAGACTAAAAAATAACAAGACAAGATAATTACAAAATTATTATAATGCATGTAAAATATTAAACATCGTCACCAGTACACAAAAAATATTGGGGAAAATTAATTATGAATTTGATAGTTGTATTTTATTGGCCCTTTCTTATTTTCATAAAGTACACACATCAAAAGTGTCTAGGGATCAAGCATTTTTATGCGGATTTCTTGAGATTTTCATTTCGTTTCGTGTGCTTTTCTGATGAGTCTCGTTTTGGTATGAGACCGGATACAAGACGTATACGACACTGGAGAACCCCTGGACGCCAACAGCGATTAAAATCCTGCCAGGAAGTCCATCCTTATAGTGGTGGAACCATCATGGTATGGGCGGGTATTTGGATCGGCGGAAGAACTGAGTTGATTTGGATCAGAGGCAACCTCAACGCTCAAATTTATGCTGAGACGATTGTATCAGACGTCATCGTTCCTCTACAAGTGCAAATCGGTCCCTTATTTCAGTTAATGCATGATAATGCACGACCGCACACCGCAAGAGTTGTAAGACAGACTCTCGCCGCAGCTAACATCAATGTCCTGCCATGGCCTGCTCAGTCGCCAGACTTGAACCCAATTGAGCATGCATGGGATATGCTACAGAGAAGAGCTCTGCCGAATATGGAGGGTATCCAGTGGCAAGAAGACCTTTTTTTGTTGTTGCAACGAACATGGGCGGCCATTCCACAGCGTGATTTGGATGAACTCATTTTGAGTATGCCAAACCGATGTTCTTGTGTTGTTAGTGTTCGTGGTAGAAACACGGATTATTAATTGTTTAAGTTACCCAATAAAATTTTAAAGAAAACTGTTATTTCAGTCTTTTTTTCGAACTTTAATGTTAGTGGTTCAAATGTCAAAAATCCCTTTATTAGGAAAATGGCAAATTTCTTTATTAATGCAAAGGTGACTTGGTTTATCGTTACTGTGACAAACGAAAACACTTTATTTGATGAATCCTTAAAGAAAATTTTAATTAATATCAATCAGGAGAAAAGTTATTGCAAAAATATATGTTGATCCCTAGACACTTTTGATGTGTGTATTTTGGAGATTTGTTTTATTATAATTATACATCGATTATAATTCGATTAAATAGGTACTTACTTAAGTATTACTTGAAATCAAAACTTGCATGGAGGTCACATCCCTATTTTTTTGAGATAATGAAGGGTCGCCGTTTTTGTGCTCACCAGTTGGCGCCACTGTAGAGTGAGGTCCTGCTGTCAAAGCTCGCCCATACTTAAACAGTGACAAGTGACATTCAGACAAGTGAGAAGTGACAGTGCCACAAACTTGACCCGGTGCCAATGATTAAAGAAAAAAAGAGGATAAGCCCTTATTTACCTATATAATTTTACGTTATACAAATATCATGTAAATATGGTCCACAATACCAAATATATATTTGTCTCGTTCTTACACATTACAATTTGCGTTTGAAGAAAAAGTACAATATATGTCGCACGTTTCATTCAACTGGTAACATTTTTAGAACTATCTCCGAAGCCCCGCCTTGAAGCAAGGGACGCCATTTTAGGGTCGCTTAGGTTGACAGTTTTGACAATGACCATACAGATACAGTGAGTCAGTGATGATCTGTCATCTGTAACGTAAACAAATATATTCAAAAAACAGTGAGACTTGTGACTTAAAAAACTTTCTGTTTTATTATTAATTAACATATTTATCGAAAACTAACATGGTGAAGTGTTGTATTAGAGGGAGAGACTTCAAGTTCTCTGAAAAAAGACGAAGCATTATCATTCTTCAGGTTAGTTGTAATTATCTTTTATTTTCGCGTAAATTTTTAAGTTTATTGAGTTTTTTGTAGTGGCAACAGCGAACATGAGAGTTCATACAAATTACTATTGGTCAAATCAGTAATTTTGTGTTACTTAGACATAAGATACAAATACTACGGAAAAAACAAAACGGATCGAAAAAAAACAAATCCGAACCTACGGTTGGTCACTAAAAATTAGAAAGGTAGTATGGATTTTATCTTTGAACGTTAAATCGATGTCGATATTTTGTACTATAAAATAACATCCCTGTTTTGTGGGCGGAGTCGGCGCCATATTAGGGTAATACTTGGCTTCACGTCACGTGACCTTAGGGCATATCCTTTTACTTCTTTTATCTATGCCCGGTGCCCAAAATTGGAACTAAGCAAATGTTAAACTGTTGTCAGACAAAGACAAAGACAGTAGCGCCCCTCTTGCCGGGTCAGACAAGTTTGTGGCACTGACAGACAGACCTCACTCTCCACTAGCGCCTCTAGCGGCGAATTCACACGCTTTTACCGTCATTGAATATAAGAATGAGATGAAGAATTTTTAATAATTTGAATGACAATTTTTAATATACAACAAATTATTTAAATTATATTTAAATTATATTTAATTTTTTTCATGACTAGTGGTTTTTCAGAAAATTGCGATAAACCAGTTTTTACCTATAACCTCGCCAGAAATCAGTATTGTTTTTCCACGCCTGCAGCAACATGAAGTAAGTATTTTATGTTGATATTGTGACACTTGTTTTTTTCTTTTAATTTTTTTTGTAAGCAGTCGGGTTTTTCCGAGGTACGCTCTGAAGCCTGGCTTCTGCGCTCTAGTGTATTAAGTATCTCTATGGCTTTGAAGCCTGGCTTCTGCCCTCTACTTTTGAACTCTTTGATTGAGGCCGGCTCCACACGCCGTTATTTCGTGAGGCATCCACACGTTGGCTAATATGCCAGTTCTGTTCTATCCCGCCCGTCAGAGCCAATGTAAAGATGTCCGATACAGAGATCGAAATTGCTGTTAGTACTTTTAAAGTATCTACTTACTGACTGCATAAGTAATTATTGTACCATAAGTTTAATGAAAAAAAGAAACGGCCATGTCAAAGAACATGATAAAACTGTACTTACTTACTAATAATAACCAATAATAATAAATATTAGGTACACCTCGAATTTTACAGGACAGTCTAAAATATTATACAATCATCCTTCAACGTACTTACATTCTTCCGCAAAAGGCGACAATATTTAACACTTGCGGAATAGTAAGATTTTTTTATAACTTGGACGAATACTTAATTATTTTATTAATTAAACAAAATCTAATGTCCTTTGGCCCTTTGGCTAATAGATGTGCACTCCCCCAGAAATATCAGTTAAATATTACAGATAATAATTTACAGAAATAATAATAACTAAGTATAAGATATAATCCAATTGCGTAAATCATTTTCATTTTTTAATACTACGCCATGCATTAGCTATTAAGTTTTTATTTTTGTGGTCATTCCGACTTGTGGCTCATAATATTGGATGTACTTAACTGGTATATTTCTAAAAATTCTAAAACTTTTTCATTTGTCCGGGACCACGGGTAAACACCCATTTTTTATATTAAATCAGGGATGTCTATCCAAAATAATACAAATAATGAGTTAAACATTTTTATTTAAACAACTAAAACAATAACAAATAAATGTAGACACCATCGCTTAGCTTTCGGAAACTTGTAATAAGTAGATTGAACGTTTTGAGTGTTTTCAGTTTTGGTCGCTTATTGAAGGCACGAGTCATGTAACATCATAACTCCTACTAAAAAAATTTTTGTTGCTTGCTTTGTTGACCCATGGGCCGTGGTTGTTAATTTGACATCTAGGGGGTCAACAATCTGATTTACTTACGTATCTACACTTTATAACTTTTGTAGGAATAGAGTAGGTGTATACTACGATAATCTGTCACTATTGAACTAAAGCTAAAAAGTCTAAAGAGGAAATAGTTAGCTAGTTACATATACCTACTATACCTACATTATAATACATAATATGTCAGCCAACACATAGTAAAATATTCGCTCTCAGCGAGGACAACCTGATTGATCATTTCACCCATTTCCTGCTCGGCCGAGGCCAACCTCCATTGTTGAGAAAAGCCGAAAGCTTTAATTACTCGCAGTTGATAACGGTAGCAATTAGAAATGAGTAGGCAAATAAGTCGACACGAGTAGTTACCTACTGAATATTTTTATCAGACTTCAGAATAGGACGAGGTTCTCAATTCTATGTGTTACCTTTCTTTTTCTACATGTACCTACAGATTTAAATTAAGTATTCTGTTTATAAATGCTTGTTGCGCGGTTCAATTTAAGTTTGATCAAGAACTTCTGAGCAGTTTTTGAGTTATCCCTTATATCTAATGCGTAGGTATATAATATTATTGACTTCGACTACGTAGACAATGTTCTTATTTTATCACTAAACTTGTATTGTATTGGTTATTTTATTTAAAATTTTATCGGTAGGCAATTACTTAAAAATATATATATATATATTATTAAAAATATATATATATATAATATTTATTTATTTATATGTATAATATTTATCATATTTGTATTGTTTATTATTATGCGAATATTCTTATGTATTTTGATGTAGATATGCCATGTATTTAATATTTATTTTTTTCTTCTACTTTTATTACTTGTTGTAACCACCTATCACAACTTCTCACCTACACCAAGGGTTGGCTGGTAGAGAATGCCTTAAGGCATTAAGTCCGCCTTTTGTAACTACCTAGTTGTAGGTTTTACAATAAAGTGTAAATAAATAAATAAATAAATAAATAAATTATTTTACTACTTACTTTACTAAAATAATTATACCACAAAACCATTTTTATCTTCTCAATCAAGTACCTATCAGGTAAGTAATCAAAACGCACGAATTTAAGTATATCACACCAAGCGTGTTGCCATGGATCGTAATCCATTTCATATATAAGTTATACATACAATAAGCCTATATACTTAATATACCTATTGATAAAGTCCCCTTTACCTCGCTCTGAAACATATTTAATAAGTGAACGGGAAATACCTTTGAATGCGAGCGCTACCGTAGAATAGGAATACCGTGGGGGGGTCATACAGGTCACGCTTTATTCCTTCAAGCGTCCAAGGACTTTTAAATAATAATGGTACCTCGGGTTGTTTTACAACTTTAGGCACATTATACCCTACAGTCTTAGAAGGTGATAGTAGCTATTCAGCAGCAGAGTAGCATTCGCAATGATATCGCGCTTACAAGCCTTGAAAGCTAACATTGAAGAAGATATCGCCAATTTGGAACAGAGCCATAAGGCCTCTGCCTCGAATCTTGCGGGCAGCGGGGCGGCAGCGGCGGCGGCGCGGGAGCCCTACGCTTCCCGTAGCCGAGACGGATTCGTCCCTAGGGTGGACACGTCGCCGCCCCTCTTTAAAATGGTGTAAGTCTGACCCTTTGCTTTGGCCTGATTTCGTTCCATACCACCAAATAATTTCATCAATCTAACACTTTCAAATAAACTTTTATCAACAACAGAACTCTTTTTTTCATACAATTCAAAGTAAATTTATTGTAATTACATATGTAGGTAGATACCTATGACGTAACAAATATCTAACGATGGTTTTGAGATCGTGGCAAAATTTCTTGAGCGCTTCCGTGCTTCGGAAGGCACGTACTCTTATACTTGTCCTATAAAATCCGCCCTCCTAAGGCTAGGTCAAAGGTTCACCTTCAGCGAAATTTTAATGGAATGGATTTAGAAAAATTACGGCAAGATGCCGCCAGCATGGACTGGAGTGCGATTACGAATGCCAGCACGGTTGATGAACAGGTGGCAATATTTAATTCTCTTATTATACAATTGTACGATTTGCATGCCCCTGTTCGTCCCGTTCGGATCCGTCATCCTCCAGCGCCATGGCTTACTGAAAAGCTAAAATCGGTCATCAACAAGAAAAACGCAGCAAAAGCGAAATACAAATCATACCCCAACGATCCGCAATTGTATGACAAATACAAGTCTGTACGAAATCGCTGCAATATGATGTGTAGGGATTCACAACGACGCCACATCCACAAGTCAGTTCAAAACGAGGATCCCAGCAGAGTCTGGAAATTCCTTAAGAACCTTGGAGTTGGGAAATCATCACAGAATACAGTATCTCATAATCTCAATCTCAACCATCTTAATGATGAATTCACTGCCTCTTCTTGCATTGATAGCAACACCAAATTAGCAACTCTAAATCATCTTTCTCAGTTTCCTAACTCTAATTCTCCGTGTTTTTCTTTTAATCTATTTACGGATCGTGATGTTGTGAGGGCAATAAAATCCATACCCTCCGATGCAGTCGGAAGTGATAACATTAGCCGTAAAATGATCCTTCCCCTCCTTGACATTCTCGCTCCTACTATCACCTTTATCCTCAACCAATCTATCTGTCTAAGCACGTTTCCTACCAATTGGAAAGATGCCCATATAATCCCAATTCCCAAAAAGTCTAATCCTGCCGCTTCTTCTCAATTTAGACCAATTTCCATTCTCCCCTTTTTATCCAAAGTCCTGGAGCGATTAATTTATCAACAGCTAAGCTCATACCTTTCCAACCGAGCTCTCCTCAATCCCTTCCAATCCGGTTTCCGACCTGGTCATAGTACGGCTACTGCTTTACTTAAAATCACCGATGACATACGCCGAGGAATGGACTGTCAAAAACTTACGGTGTTGACGTTGTTAGACTTCAGTAATGCGTTTAACACCGTAGATTTTGACCTCCTTCTGGGGGTTCTCCGCACTCTTAACATATCTCCGACGTCTATAGATTGGTTTCAAAGTTACTTGTGTGGACGCCGCCAACGTGTTCAAATCCAGGACAAATTCTCCTCATGGAACGACACACTGGCCGGCGTCCCACAAGGTGGCGTGTTGTCCCCTCTTCTCTTTTCTATCTTCATAAACTCTGTAAGTCATCAACTTTCTTCTCTCTACCACTTATATGCAGACGATTTGCAAATCTATCAGCAAGCATCGCTAAGCGAATTACCTCTAGCGATTGCATCTATTAATGCCGATCTCAGACATATAAGCCACTGGAGTAAAAGCTTTGGCCTTAATTTAAATCCGAGTAAATCCCAGGCTATCATCATAGGAAGCTCGCGTATGATTGCCAAAATTACCTGGTCCCATCTGCCCGTAGTTTCGCTTGACAGTGTGACCATCCCTTATTCTACCAAGGTTAAGAACCTGGGAATTTACATGGACCAACATCTCTCCTGGGTACCGCAGCTCACTGAAGTAAGCAGAAAACTGTTTGCTGCAGTGAGTTTACTCAGGAGGCTTAAAAATGTCCTTCCCATCCCAACTAAAATTTCGCTTTCTCAATCACTACTTCTACCTATCCTTGACTACGCCGATGTGTGCTATCTCGATATCACTGAGGAGCAACTTAACAAACTTGAGCGCCTACAAAATTTATGTATACGGTTTATTTTTGGACTTCGAAAATACGACCACATTTCTGAATTTCGCACTAAACTCAAGTGGCTCCCAATCCGCTTTCGCCGCAATGCTCACTTTCTCACTCTTCTCTACAATATCTTATTTGATCCAAAATATCCCCCGTACCTTAAACAAAACTTTAAATTTGTCTACTCAACCCACGAGAAATCACTCCGCTCCTCTAAAAACCTCATCCTTAGCACTCCTTCACACTCCACATCCTTCTATCAAAATTCCTTCTCAGTCACTGCTGTCCACCTATGGAACTCCCTCCCTCCACCAATCCGTCTTGCTGCCACTTTAAACTCCTTCAAAAAACTACTTACAGATCACTCTGCAACTCTGTCAGTAGGACTCTTCTGACTTCCTTCAACCCTTCTCACTTTTCGCTATCGCTCAGTTACCTCATGCTGCCATTTATTTACTATTCAAACACAATTATATATTTTCCATTATTATTATCCAGTGTTAATTTTATGTCTTCTTAATTCTTGATTAGTTATAAATCTTTTTAGTTCAGTACACCCTGCCCCCTATTACTATACTCACTGTCTTTTACTTCTTACCCTAAGGTTGTCTGGAAGAAATCGCTTTTTAGCGATAAGACCGCCTTTTGTATCACATTTTGTACAAATGTCTTATTCTGTTGTTTTTGTTGCTATGGTGTACAATAAAGTGTATTATTATTATTATTATTATTAAAGCCGTTGGTCCCGGTTGTTATCGATAGATAACGTATCGGAGGCCTTCGAGCGGCTTGAAAATTTTCGACACTGGGTTGGCTACTAATCCCTCCACCAATCCGCACTGAAGCAGCGTGGTGGACGTGGAGTAGGTATGCTATAGGCCTCCTCAATAATCCGTGCGAGACCCGTGCTCAGAAGTCAATTAGGTACCTTTATTTGGGTTAATTTTAAGGTAATTTGTTGTTTTCCGAATCCCACACGAGCGCAGCAGCAACGGCGAGCAAACTAATCTTAACTAAATGACAAAGTTAAACAAATTAATGTTACCGAATATATAAAGTTAATGTCTCAGCTTCGAACACGAACTTGCATTCCTAGGAATGTTAATTGAAAGTGATACTCATGACATTAAGTGTAAGAGCTATTAAACTAGACGTAGGTACTAGGACATTGAGTGTAGTCGTAGAATAGGTACGGATTTGTTTGCATACATTATGTAGGTACTATTTTAATACATAATTTTATTAATAGATGATATTTTAAATGCTCTTTCGCAGTAATTAAAAAACGTGATAAATTCAAATTATATATTTCTTCGAAGTAGGTTTTTATAAACACTTTCCGAACGTCAAGCTACGCCATCGCTTCAACAAATCCCTACGGCGAGTGGTCTTGGAAGAAGAAGCGGCAAGAAACTCCCAAGGAGTTTTTTTTTTCTCTTTCTCCACTCACAGTTACAGTTGCACTTACTACTAATTACGGCTAAAATACGAAACTCATGTCCAAGCTGATTTATCATTAAAATATTCATCAAGTTTGTAATAACCTTTCGTCATAAGAATGCTTTTGACATGAGTTTTAAGTTTACAGTACGGCATTTCTGTTAATTGTATCGGAACTTTATTATAAATTTTAACGCAGTTACCCATGAAAGAGACACCAGTTTTGCTAAGTCTGAATTTTGGTACAATCAGTTTAGCCTTATTTCTAGTATTTATGTATATTGTGTACCTACATCACTCTTTTTAGGAAAATGGTCATGATATTTTTTTACATACATAATATTATCTAAAATATACTGTGATACTACAGTTAATATATTACTTTCTTTAAACAATTGTCTGAGTGAATCCCTTGGCCTGAGGCTGTAAATGGCACGTACTGCTCTTTTCTGTAATATGAATATTGATTCTATATCTGCAGCTGAGCCCCACAACAGCAGACCATAGGACATTACACTATGAAAGTAGCTAAAATAAACTAATCTTGCTGTTTCTACATTAGTCAAGAGCCTTACTTTCTTAACAGCGTAGGCAGCAGAACTTAGTTTCCCCGACAAGGTTTCGATATGAGGAACCATTGCAGATGAGAATCTATAGTAAGGCCTAAGAATGTCGTTTTTTCTACTAGTTCTAATACTTCTCTATTCAGAACAATTTTAGTTGGAACATGTTTAACATTTGGTAATGTAAATTTAACACATTTAGTCTTTCTTGCATTTAGCATTAAATTATTATGCGTGAACCAGACCAGTACTTGTGAAACAGCGTTATTCACATCGTCAAAACATTGTTTTCTTCTGTCTACTTTAAAAAGTAAAGAGGTGTCGTCAGCAAATAACACAGTTTCACACAAGTTCCTAGTGAAGTAAGGAAGATCATTGATATAAATTAGGAAAAGCAGAGGGCCTAATATCGATCCTTGGGGCACACCCATAGTCATTTGTGCTCCAGGGGACTCTACTCCATTAATAACTACCTTTTGTATGCGTTCCGACAAGTAAGATTTTATAAGGCTAACTGATTGTGTTGAGACACCATAATGACTAAGTTTATTTAATAATATATTATGATCGACGCAATCAAAGGCCTTTGAAAGGTCACAGAATATTCCAATAGCATCCTGCCTACGCTCCCAGGCATCGAAAACGTGTTTGAGAAGGGCAATGCCTGCATCAGTGGTACTCTTCCCTTTAGAAAAACCGAACTGACTAACATGGAACAATTTATTTGAGGAAAAATGAGACAGCAGTTGATTGTAAATAATTTTTTCAAAAATTTTACTAAAGGCTGGTAAGACAGATATGGGCCTCAAATTTGTGGGGTCGTTTCTATCTCCAGCCTTGAACAAAGGTATTATTTTTCCATGTTTCATAAGATTGGGGAAGCTACCAACATCGACACATTTATTGAAAATAATGGTTAAATGGGGTGCAATTAAAGGGATAATCGATTTAATTACTACCGTAGAAAGGCCCCATAGATCACTTGACTTTTTAATATTTAGAGAGTTAAAACTTTGAATAATTGAATCGCAAGTGACGTGTTTAAAATTTAAATGTATCGGTACACTTATCAACACAGGACTCCATTATGCTAATGGCAAGTTGAGGACAAGTATTCAAGTATTCAAGTGTTTTGTGATCACCTGTGGTATATTTGAAAAGAAATTTTCAAAGGCGCCGGCAACTCCGCTATCGGAAGTGATATTCTCGTTATTGACCTTGAGAGCAAAATTATGGTTATTTACTTTTATTTTACCCGTTTCCTTATTAATAATATTCCACGTAGTTTTAATTTTGTTGTCAGAATTCTTTATTTTATTAGCAATGTAAAGTGATTTTGCTTTAGCGCAAACTAATTTAAAAGTTTTGGAATACATTCTGACATGATTCAAAAATTCCGGGTCTGTGGAACTAGATAAATTATCTAGACTGCGATATAAGTCACATAGTTCTTGTAGTTGCAAAAGCTTGACTTTGGAATGAGCTTCCCTCTGAGGTACCTATTCCCGGAGCGCTTTGACATTGGGTTCTTCAAGAAAGGTGTAAAAAGAGCTCTCCTTCAGGGCCGGCGTTCCACTGGTGACTCCCCTGGTGTTGCTCGTGTCCATAGGCGACGATAACCACTTACCACCAGGTGGCTCGTCTGCTTTTACGTCAGCCCTTCAGGCTATAACAAAAAAACTGTAGATATTGTTGGTAAATTAAAAATCTCACTCCATATTTTTTCTCGTACTAAGTTTGTATAAGTAATTATTGTAACAAGATTTATTTACTACATCTAGATGTAGAGTGAGAAATTATAAATAAGATTATTTGCAACAATAAACAGTCCTATTTATATTTATAAATAGTCTACTTACTTAAACAAAAAGTGGCTAGTCATTATTCTTCTGACATTAAACATAATTTGTTTTTTTGTTTTGTCACTAAGTACTTGTATTTACTTAATATTATTGATATACATACTAATGTTCGATACAATATCATAAATTACACACCTAATCTTGTTACTAATGTTGATAATAAGATATATTAATAATTAAAAAACCGGCCAAATGCGAGTCGGACTCGCGTACGTAGGGTTCCGTACCATTATGTATAAAAACGCCAAAAAAATCTGGTCTGTTTTATAAAAGCCTCACTTAAATATTCAATAATTGTTTTATTGTAGCCACATATTACGCCCAACGCCATCTCTTGGACCGAATGGTAACTAAACTTACGTCGAATGTATGGGCACCCACTTAAATATTTATTTTATTCTTTTTTTTAGTATTTGTTATTGTAGCGGCAACAGAAATATATCATCTGTGAAAATTTCAACTGTGTAACTATTACGGTTCATGAGATACAGCCTGGTGACGGACGGACGGACGGACGGACGGACAGCGAAGTCTCAGTAATAGGGTCCCGTTTTACCCTTTGGGTACGGAACCCTAAAAATGGGTATAAAAAGATCTAGTCAATTATGTGCGTAATTATACCTCAGCTGTCAGTTGTCACGGACTTACATTGACAACTTGCAAAGTAATGGTTTGCACACACCAGTCGGAAAAATAACGAATACTTATTTCGAAACTTTTATTTTCAAATGAAATGGTTTTTTAATTTCTTTTTTTTATACTGATATTTTAACATAATTACATAGACCTTATAAAACTAAGATATTTTATACTTATTTTAGAAAGAACGTAAACAGTGCCAAAAATCATACCTATCATAAATCGTACCTGGGTAGATCATAATATTAATAGATATGCGAGGACGATGATGTAGCGTTTGACGTGCAAAGTGGGGAATCATAAATTAATAAAATATGGACACGCCCTTAGCCGACGTGTCGATTCGTGGACACCTTGTCATTCACAGTTCCTTGTGTAGCGAATAACAGAAACTATTAAGATTCAAGGTATTTGCATAGTTCGGATTAGTACGTTAGTGAGTTAGTACTTCTAGATTTGCTTTTGTTTCCCGGATAACAAGAGCTCACAGTGAGCATTTATGTACCTGAGTTCCATCCAGGGTCCCAAGTATACCATTAGACAATAAATTATAACTCACGAGTGAAGGTACATTCTTGTCACATTTCTTATAAGTAGGATGCCATTACAGATCCCACTATACATCTACATATACTTAGGTACAACGACCTTCAGCGAGCTGGTTAATGGATGAAAAGTATTTTAATCCAATTAACCATGTCAATAACGTATATTGCAAATGGGTTGTTTAAAAAATTTCAATCCAGAATATGATATTATTTTTTAACATTTTTTTAAATTAGTTATTGTACCTCAGCTGAGCTATAGAGCCTTACAGACTTCTCGTATGAATTGGGTTCCTGAATTACATACATATATATTATAAATTACAAGGATTGTCTTGGGTATCCATGATGTTTGGCAAAGAGACCACGGTCTAAGCCATGTTGGTTCTTCCACCGCCGAAGTCATGGAACAAACTTTTATCACATCTCTATAAAAATGCGTCAAGTAGGTTAGAATCACGAGTATCTGGACAGAAACAGACACGTCTGCGCAATGAAAGTTCACGGCTGAACGGAATGATGTGTCTCGAGTCTCGAGTCTCGAGTGTCTCGACTCTCGCGATATTTCGCACTGACCTTTGCAGTTGCTACATATACCTTTACGTTACTAACTTGACTTTGAGAAATGTGCGCTTGGTTTCAACGTTCCGCACATAATATGACGTTTGTAGTTGTTTTGCATGTGTATTTTTCAAGTGTCCGCATTACGAAGTAATCCCTTCTTCCCTATAACTTGGTCGTTTATGCAGGAAAACAAATAGCTGCCCTGGTGTTGCACAATTCCGTTCATACAAAAATGTATTATGTCGTAGGTACCTCATCCCGTAAATAATATGTTGTTTTCCTGAATCTGAACCATGACCTAATTGAGCGGAATACCCATAAACAAATCAATAAATTGCTATTAAAGTATCTGTTGAAGTTACTGTTTCTGTATGATACAATACAATGAGTATGCAAGATTTTCTTGCTAAAAACAGTAAATTAGGGAAATAAATCTGAAAGCTTTATGCTGAAACTGACTTGATTTGGATGTAGATTATACTTAGGTAAAGACGATAGAAGCTGGTTTGATGAGTGGAGTGCTATAAACATAAGGACAATTGCCAGTTAGACTGACAGACCAGACTGTGTTGGTACGTAGTTACCTATCTATAAATATATGTTGCGCAATTTGAAACGTTTATATAAATTCCGTTGACAGCTCATTAACCTACAGTGTGGTAACAATTGAACGTTCGAAACACTGCCGATCTGGAGTTTGAGGACATCTCAAACACCACAACAACATTCCTGGTCATAAACAGACTTGCCTACAATGTTTAACCAAAGAACGACTATTAGAACGATTTGTGTCGCGTGTGTGCTGTGTAGTTTTATTGTCTGCATTGAAATGAGAAAGGAACGTTGGCAAGACAGAATATATTTTCCAGACGATGCACGTTTTATAAAGAGAGACAATATTATTCCATATTCGACGTCGCCAATCAAACTAGATAATTTGGAACCTATTGATTCGTCCGAGCTTCATGATAAATTTGGAATTCGATCCGGAGAGTGCGCTTATGGATTTGTCCGAAGAGGATTTAAATGTGTTCCAATCGGTTAGAGAAAATTGAAAGTGATAAGTGTTTTTGTCGGTATGTGTATTTTTAGTATACAAGTTTATGTGGGTTTTTCTGTGTATTAGTACAGCCTAATAAATATACTTGCATCAGTTTGGCCCTCAACGGCAAGTTTTATTTTATTATCTCTTCGCGTCCCATAATATATTGTCCCACTGCTGGGCACGGGTCTCCTTACCTGACAACATGTGAGGGTAGGTACAGGCTATCGCGTTGTCCAGTACAATTTGAGCTATATCTAGAAGTACATGGACAAAGATGACCACTTCTTTTGGGTTGGCTCGTTTTTCGAGCGATCTCAATCCATGAATGGCCACAGGTTATGCATAAGTACTACGTGACGATTTTAATTTTGGCTCAAAACGGAAGATCTTCTGTTTTCGTCAATTTAGAGGGTTTGTAAATATTTATATCAGTTGAGCGCCCGCGTACAAAACCTTTTTGAGTAATCATTAGAATCACATCGAAACAATGACATGGTCCGGCCAACAATTTTCACTCTATTTCGAAAATCCGGGACATTTTTGCTTCCCGTGGCTATTGTTTGAAACGCCGGGACAGGCAACTGAAATACGGAACTGTTCCAATAAGTACGGGTTTGTTCAAGTTAGGCATAAGTACTGTCCTACACTAAAATCAAGTCTACTCCTGAGTGTCAGTTCCTATTTGCATAAAAATACGCATTGTATATTTCAGTACCTATTTGAATGTATTTCTGAGAATTTGTCTAGCACGTGTAATGTCGTGCAGTGAAAGGATTCAGCGACTCGGCACGCGAGGAATGTCGGTACACTCGTGAACAGAAACATGTGTAATTATAATAATTTCGTTTCATGAAGATTTTCCCGTATTTAAAAATATTTATGGAGTCACAGAAATAATAATAATGAATTAAAAAGGGTACCTCCTACCTAATCCTTTATTTTTAAAGTTTTCCGTATAGTCCTACAACAGGATATTAAAAAACAACATTGGTAAGTTATTAAAACAGTAATAGTAGATTGTATTACAAGGGTGCAAAGTAATATTTTTTCGGCGAGGGCGCTTTTTTGAATCCAGAGCGAAGTGAGGGATTCTTTAGTAAAATCCTGAACGTAGCGAGGGATTCAAAGTATGTCACCCGAGCCAAAAATATTTGCTCCCGAGTGATACACTCTACTTTTCATCCCCCCCTATGAGAAAATAAAAGGCGCCTCAAATTCAGGAATAATACTGTCATAGTCACTAAACTAACTAAACTGACTAAACCTACTAAACCGACTAACCCGACTGACCCGACTGACCCGACTGACCCGACTGACCCGACTGACCCGACTGACCCGACTGACCCAACTGACCCGACTGACCCGACTGACCCGACTGACCCGACTGACCCGACTGACCCGACTGACCCGACTAACCCGACTAACCCGACTAAACCAACTAAACTAATTAAACTAACTAAAGAACTCATTTTTCAAAACAAAACCATGAATTTCTAACAATCCGAACTAAGCTAAAGCTAGCCCTTTATTTAAATAACGGGCAGGAAAAGTTATATGAAAATTCATTCCCGCCCGCTAAATAGAAAACACCAACTTTGGGTCCCCTTAAGACCGAACCAAGTCGTCTTTTTCGAATAGGTGGGATGAAAAGGTTTTTTTTCTGAAAATTTTATGTGAAGAAAAGAAATAGATTAACTTTGTACCCCACTTGGTAGTTTCTGCCCAGAGAATGTACAGAATTACTGCACTCGATTGCCTGCTTGGGCAAACAAGTGACAGCCTGACAAACCAGTGTATTTTTTATTAGGAATTTAGTTGTATGTCATCTATATTGTTCGTTAATAATTCTTAGTTCCTTAGAGTCATGTAGGTATTGGTGCATGCAACCAAGAATATTGTTCCCTATCAGACCCGCCGTTATTTTTAAAACTGATTTGATGAACTGAGATAGGTTGACATAGCAGACTACTAATAATTCACCAAAAAATCCTATAGGTACTTATCGCAATTAGGAAGCTGAAATTTGGTACACAGAAAATTTTAGTCAGGCCTAAGCCAGGAAGGTTTATAAATACGAATATGTTTTGTGAAGGGGTGAGCAGTAGCATTTTCTAGCCCATCGCTGATTTACTTATACTAGATCTAAAAGGGCCATATATTATATAAATTTTATGATGACTATACCAAATTGTAAGTAGTTTATATAATAACGGATTTATTACCTTGTTTGCTGCACAAGTTTCCTGTTGTTATCTTGGTTTTCTGGATTTCACGAAGCGGTCAGAGGCCGTCGCCGCGTCGTGCGATGTAAGCAGAGTTGAATTGAAAGCTAAATTATTATTGAAACGTACTTACTCGTATTTACGACTTTACGTACTAAAATAAAACTAAGCTAAACCTGCTCGTAAGCCAAAATGCATTTCGTAGATTTTTTACTAATACTTTACGGAGAAAAGCAAATACATAGTTGTCTTGGTCACCTTGGTCTAAGCCAATTTCTATCAACGAACCAAATTGCAACACTATTTTGTTTTCCTGATTCTAAACCATGACTTTCATGTCCGTCTGTGGGGTTAAGAGCCCCTTTATGGGCTTGGGAGCCGACAACGCATCAGTGATACTTTATTGTTGCTGTCCATGGGCAAAGTCGACAATTCACCTTCAGGTGGCTCGTATGTGTTCGCAGCTATTATAAATATATATAGATAGAACAAACACAAAGATAGACTGAACAGGCAGGCATACCCGTAACAGTTTTTATATTGGAACAGATTGTGTAGGTACCTACGTATATCTTGTGCAATATGGAGCGCATATGATATGCGGTAAAATACTTATATCCTTATGAAGTCACATTTAATGATAAACTTAACTATAAATGCGGTTGACAGCACATTTATTTACAGTGTTGTATCGCGTCAGCATTGGGAATAGTGTAGACCGGGACTTCAGGAAAAATCCCCTCAGTCTCAGACATTCCTACGTCCTGCTCACCATGAAGTATAAAACTACTTTCAGTACAATTTGTGTCGTGTGTGTGCTGTGTCTTATCGGCGGTATTGAAATGCACCCGGATCGTTCACAGGATAGCATATATTCTTCAGAGGATCCAGATATTAGAAACCATGAGGATATTGCTCCATATTCGACAACGACACCAAAGGAAGCAGATTATTCCGAGATAAAGTGCCCCAAGGAATACGAAAGAAAACGAATCCTATGTATTAGAGTAAAATGAAGAACCTATCGGTTAAAATAAAATTAAGATGTTAATGTAAATTTTTTATTGGTATTTAATAAACAAAGGTTATGTGACTTTTCCCTTATCGGTTTCAACGCCGTGCCTATATCTCTAGCTTATTTTAAAATCTATAGGTACCTTATTTTTATACACAATACATGTAGCCGCTTGTTCCGCTATACCTAGGTACATGTTCCGCATGCTCCACCACGGACTTTTTAAAAGGTCCTTGAACACCACCCTTCCGCCGCCCATGACAACTGTGACCGACAACAAGTCTCAAACGGGGATCAGGATTATGTCTCGTTAGCAGACAGTGTTAGAACTTTGGTCGATTAGTTTCTTAGTAAGTATGAGGATTGGGACAGGGATTGTTAGTGATGAGTTTTGTCAGTTGTTGTTAGTAGGTACTGTATTATAACAACTAACTAACTACATATTAATATTAACTGGACTATTCGGTACGCGTACCGAATAGTTCAGTTTTTTATTTATTGTCAGTAAGAAGTAAGAATCCCTATCACTCTTTTGTTCACAGATTGATGTTTTGCTATCCTTGTAAACTGACACTACAACAACTGTGGGGAACAAAATTAGTAGGGCGAAATTGGTGAGATAAGATGTGCTGTGGCGAAGTGAGGTTTGATGAGCTGATGAGGCGAGGCATGGAGTGGAGAGGTGCTAGTTTCAAAAGGGTTTGATGGCGTCAGTACATTCATTGGATAATAAAATGGACCGAAATAACACTAGTATTAAAGCTTATTTTGCTCTTTCAAAATACTGTACATTTTCTGATTACTGTGGTATATTATTTTGTTCTATTTTCGTTTAAGTTACCTTACATTAATTCGGTTCTCTAGATTTACGAAGCGGTCATAACATTTGGCTCCGATTTACTTCAATTTGTATGCGATCAGCCGAGTAAAGGAGGGAAATCATCATTAGTAAGCTTAGGTATCTACCTATACCTAGCTGTTTTGTATTTTTACTCTTATCTTCAATGTAGTCTTCTTTGGTCGACAGCGAATTGGTGAGATTTTGTGGCTGTAAGTATGTAGGTTTTTTTTATTTTTTGCTAACAAAAAACAGCTGATCCACCTGATCGTACACCTACGGTTGTTGTACCTACCCTTAAAATCTGCCTCGAAATTCTCCTACAGCAGCATTGTTGTTGTGCCCTTTAAAAAACTGCCTCGAAACTACCCCCCTGAATTAGGGGAGCTGATTACACTCATGATGATGTAGAACTCGTCTGTATAGGTACGATTCGACAGCGTTGCACGTAGAAAACTGGTATCACATTTAGCTGCTGTCTCTACCGGCAGGGCTGTGCGCTACTTTGTCAACGCACAGTGTAGCTCACTTGTGCACGAACTGAGAAGAGTTCTGAGCTAATTTAATATCCATGACTTGGCCAAGTCTTTCCCGTGGTTTGACTAACTCTGCCGATCGTTATAACAAAAAAACAATAGTTTGTGAGCAAGTTATAATAAACGTAGCATTTAACAGACATGGATACTTATCAATGTGCACAATGAACAGCGAAGTGTCAATTGTTTAGATTTTCCGTATTGATAGCTGCGCTGAACGAGTTATTGCAGCTGTTACATTAAGTTAGACATTGTGATTTGCATAATGAAATATGTTTTAACACTAAATAAATAATGTCTGTTTAAAAATATGAACGAGTATTATTACAAAATGTAAAAATTAATGAGTAGGTAAAAATTAATGTACCTTCTTTGAAATTCTAAAAACGCGTTTTTTTGATATACCTAGGTACGTAATTATTATTTTATTTATAGTAAATTTTCTGCAGTTCATTTATTTTCTGGAACTAGTTGATATTTTAGATATCTATTCTAGGGCATGAAGTTCTATTATTGCCGTCTACACAATATTGTTTTCTTGTCAAAAACTCATAATGGAATAACACGCCATAATTTTCCAAAAACCACTCGGTGTTATGTTCCTGGAATTGTTTTCTGAACCGTAATTACTCGTGAAACCCAAATCGGTATTATTGTATACACAAGTTTGTGTAAAAAGTTATTGTAGGTATTAAAAAGTTATGTTTATATCTTTAAGTGGGTGTCTTTTGTTTTATGTGAATATTAAATTAATTGTTACTTGTTAGTGTGGATTGGTCTTCATTCACCAATGACTGGTTACCAAACCCTCCGGGTTACCTACTTACCCCTTCGGGTTAATACGCAGCCATTATCGGATTTTTGTGGCACACCAGGCTACTACATGGCTTAACGACTGCTCTTCTATGTGCCTTCCAATACACACTCAAAAAATTTTGCCTCTAGCGGTCACTCATCTAAGTAGGTACGGACCGCCTGCTGTTGCTTAATTCGGTCGATTACAATAAAATTTATTTAATAAATAAATCACTTATGACCGACGCAAGCCGCCGGGCTACTAGCGTTTCAATTAAGGGTACCTTAATTTACTACAACAATTTACATTACATTACAATTTACTACAACTGATACCTTAATAAAATAAAATTAAAGGGAACTACTTATTAAACAAAACCAAAAGTAAATGAGTTTGTTCGGCGACACAAAGAATGCAGACTGCCCTGGTTACGCGATAGTCACGACTTCTAATATAGCTCGCAGTTTAATAAATTCTATACTTACAACTTACAAAGTACTAATTCGTGGTCGTGGATTAAATAATATCTTAGTCCGTAACAAAATTATATATACAAAACCAGTAGATAGGTACTAACAAAAATCGGTTAAGTACCTACGATTCGAACTCGCACACTTCTGGTTCCGAACGGCATCGGCAAAGCTTTATAAAAATGGATTTATAAAAATGGGGGCACCATTTTTATAAATCCCTTTGTAATACGAATCTATAGCAGTCTATAGAATTGTCATTTTATAGGTATGCCGAAGCGACAATGTTCCGAAGATGTTTTATCGGTAGGTAATTTAAACTATCACACACCTGGACGTTTAAGTACGTACCCAAGTGTTTGTTTGTGATTTTAAAACGCAAATAAATTTAATGATTTATAATATTATACTTCTCTCTGACTTCTGTTCATCTAGATTAATCTCAGAAAAGGCTAAACCGATTTTTACAGGATGTTCACTGAAAGATAGAAGAGGTTATGAACGTATAGGCTAATTTTTATTCGGAAATTCCCGAGAAATCGGGATTTACGTTGGAAAAACTCCGTCGCGTACGAAATCGCGGGCGTAGTAGGTACGCTGTGATAAGATCTCGTTACGACTCATAATCATCGGATGATCTTCTAACCTTCGGTGTACAAGGCGATGTCCCTAATAGCTTTATATAAGAATGATACCCCTATAACGATGGCTATTATACCAATAATCATTTATCTTCATTTATTAAAACTGTTCTTTGTTTTCTACACTTTATGTGTAGGTAGGTATATTTACAGCTGATATTAATTTTATCTAAAATAAAATTGTTTATAGGTGTTACACATGAATAATAAGTACTTACTTTGCATTTTATAGTTTTTGGAGAAGGTAAAAGAGTAAAGTTTGTAAAAAAATATGTTAAATTAGGACAATTTTCGAAAGCTTACAACTTACAATGAACCTACCGATATTTGTTGTAACCTTAATTTAAAATGAATTATTTTGGATTACAATTTTTAAGGACACCAAATATTTTTCTTTATTAATAAAATTAACCATTACAATATGTTTACATATTGTATTTATAAAATGCCTGAATACAATTAATAGCAATTGTTTCGGACGCAGGAAAATGACATTCCTAATTTTACGCAAGCGAAGCGAGGGCTGGCTCCGAGCATAGGGGGTTCATAACTGCACATTGGTTATTTCGTTATATTGTAAGCCTTTTATCAGTAAAAACTTATAGACTTTTATGGTTATGACTCAAGATGTCCAACACACTATTTGAGATGTTAATACTTGTTCTTACCCAAAGCCCAAAGGTACTTATCCGTATCAAGGAAAAACCCCTCATATAAGTACGCTCACTACCAAGCGGATTTAAAATGGATTCACCGTTGTGAGTGTTGCTGGCTCATGGCGGGCCTACCCATAATTCCATGGCTCTGTCATACTGTATGCGGAAGTACCTACAACTTGTTTCAAAAACAAAATTTAAAGGCCATGTTGTGTACAAATTAATTGGGACTTTGGTTTTCAAATCAGGACTGCTGTGAAATCACATTACTCAGTTTGGTGAAACAATATATCCAAAGAAGTAGGGGGAGTCCGGGAGAGTTGAACCGCTTTTTTTTAAAGTATCATATTTTCTAAATAAGGAGGCTTAGTGATTCAATTATAATAATAAACGATAGCTTATTTATTTAGGTTTACTTATGCGTATTTAGATTTTCCATTTTATATTACTGACATATGTTATACACATTTTAATAAAAAATGGGATATGATTCAACTCTCCCCACCCTATGGGACACTTGAACCGGGGTCTGGGGAGAGTTGAACACTGGTTTTTAAAGGTAGAAAATAAAAACATTTTACAGCTTAAATCACAAGTTTAATAACCAAAAGGTTACAAAATGAAATGAAATTCTAACGAAACACAGTCACACACTCTTCTCATAAGGAAAAATAAATAATACTTCGACATAATCTTAAGCATTCCATAGGCATCATAATTGTTAAACATTTTATTAATAAAATTAAATATTTAACGTTTCTCTAATCAAACTTCTTACTCTTTTTTGATAATTCTTACCATTTTGTTTCAATTATATACTTATTCTTATCATTTAGTATCATTAATTAGCCTTAATTAGGACTACTTTCAGTCAGCTGGTAACCAAAAATTGGATCAATGTTATTCTTTAAGATGCACCGTCCTTTACCTCACGTATAGCATTTTCTAATTCTGTAATGATATATATTTTTCTTTTCGGTATTTTTTCGGATGGTTTGTATTGAAATGATATATTTCATTCAATTAGTCTGCAATAAAATATAAAATTACACATAAAAACAAACAAAATACAAATAAGACTCGTTGTATTAAGGTTCCCGAATTGTTTTTAAATTTCGTCAAAAAGTTTAAAACTTATATATCTGTAAAGTAAAACTCCAAATATCTTCATACAAATACTATACATGGGAGACATGAACCACTGAGCATATCTCCCGCACCCCGTCATGGTGCAACTCTCCCGCATATACTACTTTGACATTAAATTCTACCCACAGAAAAAACAATCAACGTAATCGAAACAACACTTAGCACACGTCAAAGTATAATAATCAGGCAATAAAATAGTAATATCACACAATACTTACCTCTATAAACACGGCCGCAATATCAAAAGTACAAAAAAATTTAAAATTCACTCCGCTATAACAAAAACACCTTTTCGAATCTGACAGCCAAACAAACCGGCCATTATTAAAAATGGCGCCGTGCTTGTCATTGGTCTCCCGCGCCCTATCAATGACTGTCTTGACGTTTCGTTAGCGCAAAATTTAAGTCGAGTTTTAAAAGGTGGTTCAACTCTCCCATCTGGGCAAGTCTCCCGGATTCCCCCTACTTAATTATTTTTGATATAGATCAAAGAGAAAGAGAAGAAAAGAGACGGTAAGTTAAATTTAAATGCGAAATAATATCTACCTATTGCTAATCATTCTGCTGCAAATTGTCGACGAGTTCCCTTGTGCTTGTGTAGAGCTTATCCTGAGGAAATAAAATTGTGAGGAGGAAATTGAGAATAATCAGTCGTGTCATATTTCAAGCAGTAAAACCATAGAATACTGCCAAGTATTCGAGTGACCGAAATTTTTTCTTAATGAAACATTACCGACAGGAAGATATTCCCGTTCTCACCCGTCCCACTAGACCCCGAAAACGATTAATTTGATGTCGCCTGCATTTTAAGTTATTCACAAGAAAATAATTAAAAACAGTTACCTATGTATTTGTAACTGGTTTCGCAACACCTACATAGTTGTTCGAATGACGTCTGCGTATTTAGAGCACCTACTGCCATTCATAAAAATCTATTATTAGAACCAAGATTTTGTGCATAGGTAGGTAGTTATTTTTAAGTTGTGCCCACGTTAAGTCTGCTCACAATGATGGACCTTGAATTGCTTGTGACGTTTACAAGTCATTCACGAATTGTGCTTATCATAAATGGACTACAGACAGATATCTATACCACCAAAACTTTATTACCTACTAAATTGTTATAAAATTATAAGAGAAAAAATAGCTGCTTATAATTCTTTAGCCGAAATTACGATCGATCGTTTGGTGACTGACTCAAGCATGAGGCTGGTTTTGGTTGTAGCCTTACCACCAAGTCCAGACGTAAGCTGGATGGTCTTGAAATGGACAGGGTGATTTGGAAGTCCAGACCTCCAAAAAAAGGGACACGTCGCCATCAGGGTGCACTGTTAAGGGTGGTCGGCTTGAACTCAAAAGATGAATCATCACTACATAGTATAAAACAAAGTCGCTTTCTCTGTCCCTTTGTGTCCTTAAATCTTTAAAACTACGCAACGGATTTTGATGCGGTTTTTTTTAATAGATAAAGTGATTCAAAAGGAAGGTTTATATGTATAATAACATCCATTAAATAGTTATTGCACCCCTGCGAAGCCGGGGTGGGTCGCTAGTATCAATATAAATAGCTATAAAACTCTTCCGTTACTGACTAACTGACTGATCGACAACGCACTGGGCCGTAGTAATTAATTTAATGTGAAAATAAAACATCTCGATCTTATTTTCACAGCTAACATTTATTGATTCACTTACTTAAAACGAAATCTTGGAAACGTGAACGATGAAAAACAGGGAGGTAGTTTATGACCAGTTATTCAATAATTAGTAGGTATTCAATAATTGGTAGTCAATTAAATGTAACAACTATGATTGTTTTAGGAATAGGTAACATTAATTTAGGTAGGTACCTCATTATATTATGTATGTATTTTATTTGTCAATCATCATCATCATCATCATCTCAACCCATAATGGCCCACTAAATTGAGCACGGGTCTCTTCTCATTCTGAGAAGGGTAAGGCCATAGTCCACCACGCTGGCCAAGTGCGGATTGGCGGACTTCACACACCTTTGAGTTTTGCGAACTCTCCGGCATGCAGGTTTCCTCACGATGTTTTCCTTCACCGTTTGTAGCAAGTGATATTTAAATGCTTAAAACGCACATAACTCCGATAAAGCCAGAGGTGCGTGCCCTAGGATTCGAACCCGGACCCTCCGAATAGGAGGCCGAGATCTTAAACCACTAGGCTATCACCGCTACTATTTGTCAATATACTTACATAATTATAGTCAACTTAAGTGTAAAGTCAACAAGCGATAAAATGCAAAATTAAATAATAAAAAACAAATTGATTTTCGAAACCCGGGACAATGAAGTGTAATTACTGGATACAGGACAAGATGCAAAATTACGGGATAATCCCGAATTTCCCGACCATCTGGCAACCCTACTTACACATCAAACTTGTCTCGTTTGTGTGATTGATTTGTAGGTAAGATTACTGAACTATCACGCAATGCTAAAAATAAAATCTTATAGGTAAATAAGTTAACTTGGTAGCTTCCAGTACTCATTCTAACGATCATACATCCATATAAAAATGAAAATCATTTTTATAATTTCAAAAATTAACACGTCATAAATATTTCTTTATTTTGCTTCTGTACTCCAATGATTGTCTCTCAATTAATTAATTAAGTAGAAACGTTTATGTACTTTGGCCTTTCCTCGCATAATAATTACAACTTGTTAAACCTGATAAATAACAGAATAATAAATTATTCTTTCACTTGTAAGGATAAGTGTAAAGCCAATGCCCTCAATTTCCCCTTGATTTTGTTCAAATATTTTGGCGTGGAAAATAACAGGAAGGCGTTATTTTTTCACAGGGTGAATTAACTGTGTAAAACTGTGTTTGGTAAGAATTGTGTATTTGTACTTGACTTTAAGTGAGAATGGTTGTTGAGCCATTTCAAATCGATATAGGTACCTATAGTAGATAGGTACCTACCTACATACTAGTCATTCCAAAAATTTTTAAGAGTAGGTAATTGATTTTTAACGACTTATTCGATGTCACCCCACAACATAGTTTGCATTTGCATATCTAGATGTTTCAAAATTATTATTCTTTTTGGTGTTTTTTCATTACTATAGGTACGTACGTACAGGGCCTGATTAACCCTTAGGCTAATTAGGCTGCAGCCTAGGGCGCGACACACGGTACGTACACATAATCAGAAAAAAATAAAGGAGGTAAAAGTTAAATATTTTTAGCAAATGTAGCAATGCATAACCGAACAGGAAAAACATAACTTTTATATATATATTTAAATTTTTGCTTCAATTTATTGTAATCAATACCAACTTTTTAGTAGACATTTGAGTAATGAATAATAAATATAGTCGAAGTAAAAATATCTAATCGTGTTACTTACATCCGAAATTTTTCCTTACCTACTTACCAATTCAATTTGTACATTCCAGCAAAAAAATCAATTGAATGATACTATATTGCATGTAACAGAAGAAATTATATCTTTGCTGCAAATACGTTGATTTATACCTTTTTCCACTAATAGGTCTAGTTATCACTCAGAAGTTAGACGACATTAATTCATTGTAATAAAGACTTGGGCATTGTGAAGAAATTGTTTCCGAGAACAAGCCGTTAGACCGGTCCAGAGTAATTAGGTCCATAGGTAAAACCTGTGACTAATCTCCTGAATTCAATCCCTCATTACCAGTATTAGTAGCACACGAATAAATAAACGGACATTGTAATCTGTGTTAGTAGTTAGTAGGCTTACCCACATCTTTAGATTTTTAACCAACTTCATAAAAAGGAAAAGTGTCTCAATTCGACTGTTTCTTACGTATACTGAATATTACATGATAACCTTTTACTTTGTGTATTTTTTTTTATGGAATTAATATAGCAAACCAACATGCAGCACCACCTTCCGCTACCGCCCATGACAACTGTGACCGACCCAGAACTAGACTCAATAAGTCTCGTTTTAATTCGGTCACAATTGCGTTGCTACCCCTGAGGACTGAGATGGTCCCCTCTAAAAAAGATCCTCTACCGATTATGGTAATTCTTTTTGAATTCAAACGCTGGTGCTTGCTGTGTCATCCCATTTGAGCAATATCTGACGAGTAGTTTTTGAGTTAACCCTAATAATATGCATTTAGTTGACTTCGACTCCGTGATGATATCCTCATTTTATTCCATTTCGTTATTAAGGTCGGTTTTGTTTTGTTGAAGTTGAAGATATTGGATTGGATTCTAGTTATGCTTGCGACTTCGTTCCTGCAAAGGAGTTTTCCCGCGTGAATCCCGACCCCGCGGGAACCCCGGGATAAAAAATAAAATATAGGTACCTATGTTGCTCCAAAACCTCCTCTATTTCCCAGTGAAATTCTAGTAAAAATCCGTTCAGTCGTTTCTGAGATTAGCGTGCACAAACATAGGATCAGTTATAGTTTTATTGTAATGTCTGGATGGACTAGATTCTGATAAAACAAAGCCTACCAGAAGGCCAGTAGTCCGCACAAGTCCGGTGAGTTGGCAACCCTATTCGCGGAAGCTAAAATCTTGTCATGGTAATAGACGTTGAGGACAGTAATTGATACACTAATAGCTTGTTAGAAAAAACATAGTCAGGCTATTTATATTGACACAGAAATAATCCACTAGTCAAGACCGAACCTTTTCTCTAATTAGATTTCGTTGGCAAAACAATACTAAACTTGATATAGCTACCTATAATGATTATTTATAGTAGGATCTGATCTCGATGTCCTAGCATGGACATTTTTTTACCCTAGCTCTAGATTTCGTCCCTAATCCCTAATTAGGTGACATTTTGCCTATCTCTGGATACGAGAAAACGGTTTTATTCTTAACTTTTCCAAATTTTTCATGTTTTTGCGCCCATCATGACATAGTATAAATAGGTAATAGCTTTTTTCTGTTAGAAGGTTAGGATTCTTTCAAATAAGTACTTAATAAATTTAAATTTTTATAATTCACGTTTACCAAATTAACTTTAGAATCTTTAACTGACATCAACTAACAGGACTATCACCAACAGTCTCTGTCCTCACTCCTCACCAAGGAACATATTATATACCCAAGGTCCTCACACGTATTAACAAACTTAAGAGTAGTGCTGCATGCTCGTTTGCTCTTAATTCTATAAAACAATTCATTTGCCATAAATGTTCACGAACGGGTTAATTAACACTACGTTCTACGCCAGATAATTAATACAATTGTTATCATGACTGCAAAATGATTGAAATGCTGGGAAATCCTCAAATCCTTTAACAAGACTGTCAACTATGAACAAATATGCATACGAGTTCTTGAACTGTTCCGCCTCGACTAATGAATTATAAATGTAATCTATATTAATATCAACACGATTGAAACTATTTGGATCCGGTAGCAGACAAATGTTCTGCCTAGAGGCCTAACTATTGATAAAGCAAAGTTAGGTTTAAGTATAACCGAAGGACATACAGGTTAATGCACTCGTTAACTCAGACCTTTCTAACAACAGCTGCTTAGGCATTGTATCTTGACCTTTGTGAATTAACATAAGGAGGCGTGCTGCTAATCGTTTTCCCTCGTCTTAACACGTTATCTTGTATGTATTGTATTATACTTACTAGCAAAAGCGGCTTTTCTGTGATTCGGGACGATCGTTCCAATACGATAATAAATATTTATGTTGATAGAATTTTTTGATGAAAAAAAAATACTTTAAATTAGTTTTTAAGCACTAAAGTACCTATATTAAAGTCGAATTTATACATCTGTGGCATCACCTCCGAATTGGTTTAGCCATTTCTTAAATTAACAAATTATCTACATACAATCAGAGACAATCCCTATGAGAAACAATTTTTTACCTGTGGCTACTGCAGTGTACCTTAGATAATCACAGGGGCGGAAAGCTGGAATTTGCGTGGGTTGCAATTAAAACTAAGTAATTCTATATCGAAAGAGAACGCAATGTCGTTATAATAAGTCAATGGGCATAAATTGCATTGAAAGTACCACTCGTACATTAATTGACCAAAATGAAAGGAAAGGAAGGGTGGATTCCGTTTCATTAGGTACTGCACGAAGATTGAAAAACAAGTACATTTTGGAAAGAGGGTAATAATCGCTTATGAATTCTGTCGAGTTAAACTATTTACTATATGGTAGAGTCAATTAGTGACTGCAGGCGCGGACGCAAACCGAAATTTGGGGAGGTGGAGGGGTGTCACAATGGGATATTGCAAGGATTATCAACTACGTCGTTCTTTGTAGAATATAATATATCTATGTCGCATTTAGGTTTTATGGATATCGTGGTTCATAAGAGCACCGTTAGATATGCAGATATATATCAGCAGATCATAAGACGCTTCGTAGAGGCAAATTGCTTCTTTTTATGTTTTAGATTTTTTTATTTAACGTGTTCGATCTTGGGGGTTAGATCATAATTATCCCCCTGGATCCGCGCCTGAATGTACCCTGTAAGAAATTTTGAACTACCAATTGCATATTAAAGGACGGTGAGTAATGATCGAAGAGTGATCACGACAAAATGACGCAAACTATGTGTACTTTGCGTAACGCTCCGTAGATTTCACATCACTATGTAGTATGTACTACATAATATTAGGTAGTAATATCATAATTAGATGTTGACATGCCTAGCCATGCTAATATAATTATGATTGATATCAAAATAAAATATCGATTGATTAAAATGCATCTATCTCATTCCAAATGTGACCTTAGTTAAGCGGAAAATTTGAATTTCTAATTAATTAATTGTTATTGGTCAACCAAGCGTCAAAACGTTAAAATTTATCAGTTCGGCATACATTGTACGAGACCAACAGATGAAATTGAATAAATTAATATGTTAATATCATAGAGATAGGAATGGTTAATATATTAATTACTGTCATCGTTGTCATAAATGCGACTGCTTGTGTCCGCAAATTGGGATCATTGGGATGTTGACACTAATTGACGACCCGGATGGCGCCGGTTCGCTGTTCTGAGGGTCCAGGGGTTTGATTTCTAGCGAGGCGGAAATTTGAATGATGAGATTCTTCCGTTCTTGGTCTGGGTGCGTGTCCTAGTCTTGTGTGATGTCCATGGCACCCAGGACACAAGGAATCCTTGTGTGGGGCTATGACAGCAGCGCCGCCGCCAAGTCGAGGGTGAAACAACACTGCCGTACCATCCTTTTCGGGAAACAATTCTCCGCATTTTCCGGCTCCCATTTGAGAACCTCTGGCTAGGATTCATCATCTCAAAAATATTATTATCATAAAAACAAAAAACCCATGAAGATTTTTATGTGGATATTGTGAAAATTGTTTTTTCTTTTCAGTTCTTTCTTAAGCAGTCGGGTTTTTTGTTTTTATAATTATAATATTTTTATTATGGACTTAAGTTAGGTACCTAGCAAAGTAGCATGCAGCAACACCCTTTCGTTGCCGTCCATGACAACTAACTATGACCGACCTAGACCTAGGCTCAACTTAGGGAAAAGGATAGTAAGTCCAGTTAGCAAATGGTGTTAGAATGTTAGTTGGGTAGTTGGTAATAAACGTGAGGACTTGGAAAGGGACAGTAAGTCCTGTTAGAAAAACCAGTTAGTTATTGTTAGTAAGAGTCTTGTTCTAATTCGGTCACAGATGCATTGCTGCTCTTGAGGATTGAGATGGTTGCCTGTAAAAAAGTTTAACCGGCTCTCTCCTTCTGCTCTCTGGTTCTTCTATCCCTTCTTGTTGGCCAAGAGGCCAACAATAGTAGGTACCTCGGTGATGCATTTCGTGCCAACGACTCACTGTTGTTTACAGGCGACATTGCCCACTTACCACCCGGACGCTTAGTTGTATATATTTATCTTACAATTTTGTGTGGTAGTTCCAAATAATCATGTAGTTATCTATTAATAGAACTATTGTAAATGAGGAACTAGATTTTTTATTGTCGGTGACTAATTATTGTCAGACCCTTTTAAACAGTTAATATATCATGGTCACGCATGGTAGATAAGTAAGTATGTATGTCTTGTCGGAGGTATAGTACAATACAACATATAAAGCTTATTTAATATGGCATAATAGCACCTAATACAAGGTAGTAAGAGACAGGGCTCGGCAAAAATTCGATTTCGATCGGAATTCGCTATAACACCGAACTTCCTTTACTTTCAAATCAATTAATTTATTCATAGAAAGTATTCTGCAATAAATTATCTCAATGTCAAACAGTTATGTTTATCAAGACTTAATACATAGTTAAAATGCTTACTCATTTAAATAAATGACTTACCTATTGTTAAATGGCAACAAATCGAAAAATTTTATATAATAAAGTAACTGCTTTAGGCGAGTTATTCCGGTCTGATCCACACAAACAGATCCACTATAGGTATTTTTTCCGGTCAGAAAAACAGTTGTGAAATAAAAAAATGTAGTTTTTATTCGTATAAGAATCATCACATATGTTACGCTAAGTCATTTGAAATCATCTTTTCATAGTTATGTTAATAGGCGTAGGGAACTGTAACCTAAACATCTTTATTACGATTGTTCTTCAGAAGGTAATAATTGATAACAATTAAGTTTTGGCAATAGGGAGGGATATCAATTATTACCGACATTGCAGTATTTTGAGGTAATAGCTGGTTATAGTTGTTTGAATGCAGTTCTACAAGCATGTCTTAGGTCATACTATACATCTAAGCACCGCTTTATTAGAATTCTTAGTTAATGCATAAAATGCATTAGGTATGCGTGGCCTGGTAGGCCTAAATGGACTTACTTTGGGCTATTTTTATTTATATCAAGGATATTTATCCTTTCTAGAGTTCTATTATTGTCGTCAAAAGCAACTTATCGACAATTTACAATTGACAAGTATTAAAATATTGCTATCAATTATTGCTAATTTACAGCCACGCGATATAATTCACGGAAAAATGTAATTGTTTACAATACTGAACTGAAGCAAGTAACTACCCAATTCAAAGGCAACTTATCTAATTCAACCACAAATGTCAGAGATATGTATCTCTCATGAATGAGTGTCGTGGCGTAAAATGTTTTGTAATTAATACTCCGGGTATAATATCGATGGTTGATAAGGGTCATTACAAGTGCAAGGTAGGGACACCTGCTGCGAGACACGTTTACACGGTTTAACTGGAGCAGAAACCGTATTTTGCGGGAGGTAGGTAGACTGTATCAAGATCGTAGTTCTTATCAATCACAATAACTTATGAAAATGATAATAGTATCAAAAACGAAACCGATTTCAGTACAAGTAACAGGTATGACAAATTATTATGAAGTATTTATATATTATGTAGGTAGGTAGTAGGTAGGTACGGGCCCATAAAATGTGAGGGGTTCCCTCGATTTTCTTCTGATTATTACCTAAATAAAATGTTTGCATCAGACCTATACGCGAATACACACCGGTACAGTTAGTGTCAAAATAAAATATTTTTTAACAAATTGTAACTTCAAAACAATCATAAAATACAAAAAGACCGCTATTGGAGGTGCTGGGATTTGAACCCAGGACTTTCAGCATGCGAAGCAGACACTCTACCACTGAGTTACACCCCCCCGACGATATTTTAGTCGAATTTATCTAATCGTTAAAGATTATCTATCTACTTTGAATTTTTAACCTTTTTATTTAACTTTCAGTGTTTAATGTATGTATGTTCGGGCTCTTGCAAACTAAAATGTAACTACTTTCTCTTACTTTAAGGACTTGAATTGCATATCGCTTCAGGAACGCCAATACAATTTTATGTCACGACCGGCTTTTACGCTCAGGATTGGCTTTAAACAACGGAACTCCTCAACTGTTAACAGCAGTGCAGTGACTAGATTTATTGTTTTTCATTTCAATCTAATTCATTTAGAATTATAAAAGTATGTTTTGAGTTTTTAAAGTAGGTAAGTAAGTTTTTTTATTGCCTTACCTACTTTTTAAAAATTAATTGCATCCATCCACATAAAAGTAATCTACATCATGAACACTTTAAAAATATTCACGCACGCACTCATACTTCCACATTAGAATGATATTCCTACACACTATCAAAATCAAATAGATTACAACCACGCATCCATGATCAAACATTTACGAGATCTATTCTAATATACCTATTACTTGTTTACAGATTGGCAGGCTTGAAAAAACTAATACTTAATCTACATTACATAACAATGCGTTTGATTAGGCGCTACTTATTACGCGCAAGATAAACGGCGGCATTATTATTCGTACCTATTATCTATAGGTATATATTATGTTATAGGGTTGCTAGATGGCCGGGAAATCCGGGATTATCCCGGAATTAAGCAACTTCTCCAGTGTACAGACCTACAGATTGTCCAGTAATTACACTTCTCGGTCCCGGATTCCAAAAGTCTAGTTGTTTTTAATTATTTGCATTTAAATGCGTGATTTTGTTTTTATTATGTGAATGAATGAGTGGTAAATGTATGTAATGTATGTATAATGTATGTAGTATGGATCTAAGATCTTTTATTTTCTTATTTATTACTCTGGCCCCACTTAACCTAGTGGAATTGTCGGAATTTATAAACATTTAATATATTACATATATGGGTTACCTATGTGGCAACCCTGCCTACTACCACATTGTACTTGGCGGCAGTAAATTCCCATTTTCTAGTGTGCGTGCCCCGCCCTGATAATAAAAAGCAACTCACTACCGCTAAACTTAAGGCGAGGCTTATTGCTTATTACGGTCATTTGAATTAGGACTAGCAGTCTAGCAGTTGCCCGCAACTTCGTTGTGCGTAGGAGTTCTTTCCGTGTGAATCCCGAGCCCGGATCCGAACTGGGTTAAAAAGTTGCCTATGTGTTGATCCACAACCTTCTCTATGTATTTCCCAGTGACACTGATATTCTATACAAATACCAAATCACTAACACCCATGACCAGAGCAAAAACAATAATTATTTATCACATAAATACATAGCACACTGCCCCAGCCGGGAACCGAACTTGGTACCTTTTGCTTCGAAGGCATGGCCACTACCAACTTGGTCAAAAGATCGTCGTATGGCGCTCACTAACATTCGCGTGATACGCCAACCCAGAAGTGTAGGACGGACATTCGTGAATTATGCGAAGTTTTTGACATTTATTCCAAACTAGCTTACGCCCGCAGTTTCGTCCGCCTGGAATTCGTTTAATCTTCACCCCCCTATTTCACCCCCTTAGGGGATGAATTTTGAAAAATCTATTCTTAGCGGATGTCTTCATCGTAATGGCTATCTGCATGCCAAATTTTAGCCCGATCGGTCCAGTAGTTTTGGCTGTGCGTTGATAGATCACTATGTCAGTCAGTCAGTCACCTTTGAGTTAGGTATATATAATTAGACTGTCAAAGCTACAATTCGTGCAATGTATCTACAAAGGTTCGCGCGCATGTGAGTGAGCGCGGTTAGGAGTGAAGTGACTAGACCTTAAATGTATGTACCTACTTACATGATAGAGTTAAATAATATCACGACAATGTAATTGTTACATAATAGTTTACTGATGGTTTTAATGAAATTATTATTTACTATTTCTTATTACAAACCCGTAGTTATATTAACGAGCGTAGTTGCTAATGAGTGTAATAATAGCCGTATAGAACGACAGCGTAGCTACCGGATTATAGTCAACTAGCTTTTGCGCGCGGCTTCGCCCGCGTGGAATTCGTTTATATCGCGCACCGGGGAAGTGGGGAAGAAGGTACGTTATTAACTATCTTCCTGGGAAAAATCATCGAAATCGGTCAGGCGGTTTAGATTTTTCACACAAACTTTCATCCCCTATTTCAAGCCTTTAGGGGTTGATTTTTGAAAAAAAAAGTAGCCTATGTGTGACTCTGGGTCTTCAACTATTTTCATTCCAAATTTCATCCAAATCGGACCGGTGGTTTAGCCGTGAAAACGTCACAGACAGACAGACAGACAGACAGACAGACAGACAGACAGACAGACAGACTTTCGCATTTATAATATTAGTATGGATAACCGATATCCCTATTAACAATAACAAATTTATAAAACGACCACGGTCTGTCTGCATGTTTTTTTGTGCTTTTTTTTGGGCTTTTTCTTGTGCTTTTATCACTTGATAAACTGTTTTATGAAAAATGTTTCAAGAATATTATGGTAATGAAATAGGAAATGAAACGCCTGGTAAAACGACTCAAAGACCCGTGATGTCTTGATACAAGTTGCAAATATGACAAGTACTTAAACTTTAAAGTTACAGGCAGACAAACGAAAATTATAAAAATAATTATTTTGACTTGTTTTGGCACAGACTCTAGTTATATTTTTTTTTAAATATCACAGTATGTGCTATGTTCAGAGAAAAAACAATGAATTTTATTATTTGACATGAATTTTAAATAAGTAACACCAATTAACGTATGAACAGAGAAGGTATGTAAAATCGATTTTATAGCAATAGCATAAATCATTAAAAGTGAGCAATACACTTCGCAATAAGGTCACAACTAATTGAACGCGCCAATCACACACAGTACCTACAAGATAAAATCAACATAAAATCGCGCGTAGATTATTTATGAGCTTCTCGACTCTCGCTCCGGTCCAGATATTATGTCCACGCGACTGCAATGTACACGAATCATTTGTATCGATGTGATTGTTATATACATAATTGTATTATAATCTACAACTCATAACGCAAAACATTATTTCTGAGCATAATCAATTTAAGACCGAAATTTTGAATCTCAAAACTTCACAAGAAGCCACAGAACTGAACATCAATAGATTAGAGTCTAACATTGCAAGTCTCAAAATTACACCTCATAATGATAACTTTTCAGAGACTATGACTGACAACATAGTTGTAGAGCTGCAAGACCGCTACCAGAGGGAGAGAAATATAATTATTGTCGGAGTGCCAGAAGCGCATGGAGAGAATCGGCATGAAAGATCAGCCGCAGATATGAATGAAGTAATGAAAATAATAAAGACTTCGTATCCGGATTGCCACGACCCTATTTATGTACATCGTCTTGGGAAATATGTTCCAAAGAAAATTAGACCAATTAAAGTTTGCTTTTCTTCCCAAGAAACAGTTAAGTGTATCCTACGTAAAAAGCTCACGGAAATTAATAGCTCAATAAAAATATTCTCAGATAAAACTATTCGGCAACAGCAACAAATGAAAGAACTGAAAAAGGAATTAGAGCGACGTACACAAAGTGGTGAAGAATATTTAACAATAAAATAGGTACATCAGGGGCATACCAAAAATAATAAAAGACCAACAAAAAAACGAGAAAACCAACTACAGAGAAAATCCATAACAAAACCAATAGATTCACAAAAAAATTGGATAATATAACTTATCAAATTCTGAACGATTATACTAGCATAAATAAAAATCCAAAGTCTTTAAAATTCCTCTACGCCAACGTTCGAAGCTTGGTTAAGGTTGGAAAACTAGATGAACTGAAGTGTATAATATCTTCACTACAAAAAATCCATGTTGTCGTACTAACAGAAACTTGGATTAAATCTGAATATGAAGCGCAAAGACTAAATCTAATAAATTATACCCACTATTATAACTTCAGATCTCACTCCAGAGGTGGTGGAGTCTCAATATACGTACATAATAGTTTACAGCATAATTTCATACTCGGAAAATGTGAAGAAGACAACCACTGCTTGTGGATTCATCTAGAAAAATTTTCAATCGATATCGGAGCCTTTTATAAACCTGAAAGAACCAACGCAAATAATTTTTTTGCCAATTTCTCACAAACATTACAAGGGCGTCAACGTGCGGTCATATTTGGAGATTTTAACTTTGATTTGCTAAAAAAGGGAAATTCAGTAAAGGATTACAAGAGAACACTACTTGAAAATGGATTTAGTATTCTGAATAAAATTAATGAAAAGTACTGCACACGTGAAAGTTCAACCTCGAAGACTATCTTAGACCACATCAGCACTAATCTCAAGAATCACGATTTTCATATGGCTATTATAGAATCCGCATTATCAGACCACAAGCAAATATATTTTGAGATAAAACAATACGAGCCTAAGCCAACACCCAAACTAAAATATGAAGCTATCAATTATCAAAGTCTTTATTCTGACGCGATGAACATAAAAATAGTGGACGATGAATACATAAGACTTGAGGAAGCTATTAAATTATGCATAAAACGAAACATGGTAACCAAGTTTAAATTTCTAAATGCTCCTCGGGATGACTGGATCAATAAAGAAGTCTTAGATAAAATTAACACACGGAATATACTTTGGCAGGATTATAAAAACAATCCAGATAACACGGAAATACAGGATCGTTTTAAAAATGAAAGAAATAAAACCTTTGACTACATACGAAAAAACTAAAAATGAATACTATTTTAAAACCTTTAAAAATTGTAAAGATAAGCCTTCAAAAATGTGGCAATTAATAAATAATCTTGCAAGTAACAAAATAAAAGAACATTCTGCACCTAATAAACTTGTAACAACGACGCAAGGTACTATAACGGATCCACAAGCTATCTGCGAACATTTAAACGACTTCTTTGCAGGCATTGGTATTCTCTTAGCAAGTAAATTTTCATCCCAGAGTCGTAGTATTGATCAAGCTAACACTTTAAACCTCAAAAACGGAAACAAATTAACAAATTTCGACCTTACAACAGTACAGGAAGTTAAAAAAATCATAGACAATCTAAAAAATAATACTAGTACGGGTATAGATGGTATTAATACCAAGATGCTAAAATGCATAAAAGACCCCATTTCTAAGTGGCTGGTAAACTATTTTAACAAATGTATCGAGGAAGGTTTCTTTCCGGACACACTTAAACTCGCTAAAATTACTCCAATCTATAAGTCAGGGCCAAAAGACGATCCAGGCAACTACAGACCCATTTCAGTACTACCTACCTTATCAAAAATATTTGAGAAAATTATGCATCAGCGTCTTAGTAACTTCTTAACATCCAATAATTACCCGTTGTAATCTATACTATAATAAAACTGTAGGAGCACGTGTTCTGTACATTGAATATTTTTTTGAAATTTCGACTAAGGGGCACTTACATATCGAGATAGAACTCAAAATTATATTTTTTTTATTTATTGTCTGTCTGTCTGTCTGTCTGTCTGACCGATCATCACGCTTAAACCACTGGATGGATTTCATTGAAACTTGGTAAAGTTATTACCTATATACTGGTGTCTATTATAGGCTACTTTTTTTTTCGAATAATATTTAGGTTCCCTAGGGATAGGTGACTAAAGTTTGTATGGAATTTTTTTATAACGTCGTCCGATTTACTTCAAATTTGCAACAAAGGGTTATCACTTAAATTAATAGAATACGTGTTTCTCAGTTTTTAGATATTTTGTAAGGAAAAGAAAAAAAACACAAAAGAATGCGGGAATTTGTAAATTTTTAAGGTAACTTTCTGACTAAACTGAAAATGATTTTAACCCCATGTTTAAAAATTATTACAGTGAAATAAGTAATTTTCAATGTAAAATCAGTATTTAAAAAATAGCCAGCAAAGGATGCAAAAATGGGGATAAAGTTGGTACAATTAGAGGTGCAGTGTTTATTCGAGTTGACTTAAGTTTTGTCATTTTTGTTGCGGGCTTAGATTTTTGTGAGACTTTCACTGAGAGATAGAGAAGGTTCTGGAGCAAAACACAGGCCACTTATTATCCTGGAATTCCAGCGGAATCAGGATTCACGCTGGAAAAACTACTATGCGCGAAGGTGCGAGTTTCATTTTTATAGGACTTTCACTGGGAGATAGAGGCAGTTTTGGAGCAATATACAGGATAATTTTATCCCGGAATTCCGTGGAATCCTTATTCACGCGGGAAAAACTCATATTCGGGAAATAGGTCGCGGGTTCAGATATTTATGGGACTTTCAGTGGAAGGTAGAGAAGGTTATGGAGCAGTATATAGGCTACTTTTTGTTCCGGACTTCCCGCGAGATCGAGATTTACACGGGAAAAACTCCCTCCACTCAACTGCTCTGTAGAAGTTGTGAAAAAATTCATTAAACATTTTCGCGCGCCAAAAATACTCGCACAATGCGAATTCTGTGGCATCCTACTAATATTATAAATGTGAAGATTTGTATGTTTGGTCCTCAATCACGAAAAAACGGATGAATGGCTTTGGATGAAATTTGGTACACGGATAGTTTATAACCCAGAATAACACAGGACACTTTTTATCCCGGAAATCCCGCGGGATCCGATTTTACGCGGGAAAAACTTCGACGAGTATGGGTATAGCTTCATAACAAACATATTAATATAAAAGTAACAAGGCTGTCTTTCCGAAAATCCCGCGGGATCGGGAGCTTATCCCGAAATTCCTACGGGAGCGAGACCTACGCGGCTGATACTTACGGGTCCCGAAGCGAAGCGAGGGCGGTTCGCTAGTTAATAATAATTGCCTGTTGTACTTATACTATTTTATAAATTACTGTGAAATTTTATGGTGTACAATAAAGAGGATTTGTATTGTATTGTAATTACCTCTTTCAGCGTCAGTACGGTTTTAGGTCTAAGTCCAGTACTCTTGGAGCAACTATTGACTTGATTACCAAACTTAAAACTAATATAGACAAAAAAACAACTAGCTATAGGAATATTTATTGACCTGAAAAAAGCTTTCGATACTGTTAGTCATGATCTCTTAATTTCGAAGCTTTATTCTTTAGGTATTACGGAGACGGCTCTTAAATTACTAAAATCATACCTTACAAACCGTCTTCAAGTAGTCAAAATAGGATCAAATATTAGTAGCCCTAAACAAGTCAAATGTGGAGTCCCGCAGGGATCCATATTAGGTCCTTTGCTTTTTTTAATTTACATAAATAATATACATCAATTAAACTTAAAAGGACATATTAGTTTATACGCTGATGATACATGCCTGTTTTATTTCGGAAATAACATAAATTCAATCATAGCTGATGCGCAAGCAGACCTTGACTTATTACAGTCTTGGTTTTGTCAAAATTTATTGACTATTAATATTTTAAAAACAAATTATATAATTTTTTCGGCTAAAAATAAAAAAAATCCAAATTTCCGCCCCCTTACAATTGATGGCATCGCTATAAATAAATAATGTAATCACTGAAAAATATTTAGGACTCACTCTAGAGCTCTAGACCATAGATTATCCTGGAAACCGCTATATGCTATATTATATTATATATCACTAAATTACATTCTCTCTTCTGGGATGTGTAAGAAAAAGAAGCATAGCAAAATGTTTACCAGTTTACCACGCAATGTTCGATATCTTATTTATAACTCTCTTGTGAAACCACACATCGACTATCTCATTGAACTGTGGGGAACAGCGTGTAAAACTAACCTACATCCACTACAAACCACCCAAAATAAATTAATAAAAACGTTATTTCATTACAATTATCTAACCTCATCTAAAATAGTATATAAAGAAACTAAATTAATGAATTTATCACAAATATATCGATACAATACATGCATATTAATACATAAAATACTTAATAATGAAATTATGACACAAATACATTTCAAAAAAAATATAGACATTCACAAACGAAACCTTAGGCGTGCTCATAACATAATGTACACCAACAGCAAGGACTTTATACGGCAAAAAAAAATATAATGTTTGAGGGTGCAAAATTGTATAACGCATTGCCAAATACTCTAAAATCACTCAATAAAATGAGCACGTTCAAAATAGTACATTATGATGTAAGTGCGCGAAGTTGGTCATTACAGTCGAGGCGGTATTGCACAGCCCGAGCCGCTAGGCGAGGGCTGTAATAGAGCCAAGACTGTAGTGAACAAAGCGCACGCGTATCATACGACGTTTTTCAACACACTTGCGAGGAAAAAAACAATTAGGTATCGACATTTTTCAGTCACAAATCAGCAAATTATAAACGAACAAATGTTTGCACAAAATGGCGCCGAGGTTTATTTTATTTTTTCGCGCGCCGTATCTTTGGTTGAATAACTATGCGCGCGCAGGCGCGCAGGTTATGTCCAGAGGCAAAGAGCACCGCTATTCAGCCACAATATATTAAACTAAATAATTATGTATTTCTAATAGGAATTTACGGTAATTAATGATTTAAAATATTGTATTTTTTAAATGCTTTAATAGATAATTAGATGAAGTATAATCTTATCTTATCAGATTTTGACTAAGTACAACAAGTTTATTTATTTACAAAATAATAAATCTTTTGGTAACAACCTCTTTACGGATATTAAAAAAAAGTGGAATAAGAAAAACACTAGTGCGGCAATGAAAAGTAAAACGCACTACTGTGTAATAAACCGCATTCCGGGCGTAAGACTAAAGAAAAAATAGCAACTTTACGAGCAAGTGTGTTGAAAAAGAATTAAAATGTCACATTTTGGAAGGCTCCTACTAATCAAATTAAATATAATTTTATTACTCGCATTGTCGTGTGTAAGATGCTATTATTACAAGAACAATTTTGTTTTTTCAACACACTTGCTCGTAAAGTTGCTATTTTTTCTTTAGTCTTACGCCCGGAATGCGGTTTATTACACACTAGTGCGTTTTACTTTTCATTGCCGCACTAGTGTTTTTCTTATTCCACTTTTTTTTTAATATCCGTAAAGAGGTTGTTACCAAAAGATTTATTAGGTATTTTGTAAATAAATAAACTTGTTGTACTTAGTCAAAATCTGATAAGATAAGATTATACTTCATCTAATTATCTATTAAAGCATTTAAAAAATACAATATTTTAAATCATTAATTACCGTAAATTCTTATTAGAAATACATAATTATTTAGTTTAATATATTGTGGCTGAATGGCCTTGTGTTCGGTGCCTCTGGACTTATCCTGCGCGCGCATAGTTATTCAACCAAAGATACGGCGCGCGAAAAAATATTAAAATAAACCTCCGCGCCATTTTGTGCAAACATTTGTTCGTTTACAATTTGCTGATTATTTTATACCTACCTAATTGTTTTTTCCTCGCAAGTGTGTTGAAAAACGTCGTATGATACGCGTGTGCTTTGTTCATTACAGTCTTGGCTCTATTACAGCCCTCGCCTTGCGGCTCGGGCTGTGCAATACCGCCTCGACTGTAATGACCAACTTCGCGCACTTGTATCATAATGTACTGTTATCTGTCTTTCACTGGGCCACATTTTCATGTATGTATTTCTCTTTAAGCCGTACAAAACTAAAGTTATCCAACTGTCACTTTTTACATTTTATGTAACTTTATTTCAATCAGGTAAGTAAGGTCTGTCTATTTTTGTGTCTTTTTTAACTATAAGCTTAATTTTCATTTTCACCATCCTACGAGTACGTTAACTTAAGCTGTCTAGCATTAAAGAAAGTTGAGTATGTTCTAGTTAATAATAGGGCTAGTAAAAAATACCTATAGCTTTATTACATAGACGTGAATTAAATTTTACTCTAACACTTTGACCGTAGATCGCATAAATAACACTACATATTTTGTACCCGTCACATACGTTCCTACAGCTTAGCAATTAATCAAGGCAAAACGATCTACAGCATACCGCACTTCAATTACTAATTCAAGTGTTTGAAGTGTACTTAGGCACAATAATTATTGTACATTAAGTGTAAAGACGTAATTAAATTGCAACTTACACATTAGTTCTCTAATAATCGACTTTTGAATATGTGTGTCAATATTATGGAACTGCATTTTTTACATAAATAAATATAATATTTAAATTGAAGAAAAATATGATAAATCTTTAAATTTTACTGTTATTTCCTCATCCTTGCTTTTACCACAAATTATTTATACGTACATTGCTCTAGCGCGTAATGTGTGTAGCTTTTATATGTCCTAGTGTATGATTTGTGCTTCTATCCTCTTTATTGATCAACCACCCATATAACTTACAAAATTGAAACAAGAGAGCGCTCAAGCAATTCTAAATTGCGGACAAGTTTTACTTAGCCTATATAATATGTAGTAGCGTAATAAATCCCGTGTCTCTATGAAAATTTATTCACTAGCGTTCTAAATCGAAGTTTCATGGTGAGAATCACATTGCAAACGATATCAGGTGCAAAATGTAACTAGGACATACTAAAATCAAGTATTGAGTAGGTACATAATACGTTATTAAAATCGCAATAAAATATTGCAAATGTGCATGTATGTCAAGTTCAATTTCTGTCAAAAAAAGCATATTACCGACGACGAAACAACTAGGAGTGAACCTGTCCTCGTTTAAATTAACTTGTTTTTAATGTTTACAAATGTTCAGTATTGATTTAAAAACATATTTCTTGTTGACATTCTCATGAAAAAATATCTCTATTTTTCCGAGGAAAATGCTGGAGCTATTCAAGTATTTTTGTACCAGAAGTCACTTCATGCAGGTGACTCGTTTTGAGTTGGAAGGACGAACAAACAAACATTTTTTAGGATTTATAATTTTAGTAAGGACTCTAACCGATCTAACCGAGTAGGTATAATAACAGGAGCGAAACACGCTTAAGACTTCATAGTTTATGATAGTTCCATGACCTGAAAGGCTTTAACGCATATATTCGTTATGGCTATACAGGTAATCTATAGGTATATATACGACGAGTTGGTAGTTGGTACCGACTCTATTACCTACCACCAAATCTATTAATAAATACATTACTCCAATACCCGAAAATATGAATGAGATCATATTTGTGTAGGTAATTTAGCTTGTGTAACGCACAATTGAATGATTGCAGTTTAATCGAAGACAAGAATTAATAAAAAACCGGCCAAGTGCGAGTCAGACTCGCGCACGAAGGGTTCCGTACCATTATGTATAAAAACGCCAAAAAAATCTGGTCTGTTGTACGAACGACTCACTTAAAATTAAATATTTAATTGTTTTATTATAGCCACATATTAGCCACATCGCCATCTCTTGAACCGAAAGGTAACTAAACTATCTAAACACTTAAATACACTTAAACACTTAAATATTTATTTTATTCTGTTTTTTAGTATTTGTTGTTGTAGCGGCAACAGAAATACATAATCTGTGAAAATTGCAACTGAGTTACTATTAGGGTTCATGAGATACAGCCTGGTGACAGACGGACGGACGGACAGCGAAGTCTCAGTAATAGGGTCCCGTTTTACCCTTTGGGTACGGAACCCTAAAAACGAGCGTCCGGTTCAATTCTAACCGAAACGCGACAAAAAAGTGACTGACTGCTGTAGAATAGAGATAACCCCGCAGCATTGGCGGAAGTAAGGAAATCCCATTCAAATAGACCAATAATAAACAACTATTATTGGCCTGAATTTAATATGCAATATCATAATAGTAGTTTATGCAACTGTCATATAATAAAGGGTATTAAAACACGAGTGTGAGTTTATGAAACGAGCGCAGCGAGTTTCATAATAGTAACGAGTGTTTTAATACCCGTGTTATATGCAGTTGCATACACTACTTTATCTTCACTAATGCAATTTAATTTGTATTTTAAAAACAAAACACATTGCGAAACATTAAATTCACGCATACGTGTATTGTCACAGTGAACTTGCCGCCATTAAAATCTAACCAATGAGAGCGCAGCTGCGCGCGCAGGGCCAATCAGGAGCGAGCGCGCGATGTTATAATGAGATTTTACAATATCGATGTGGATATTATACCATCATGTGAAATTGCTTAAATTGAGTGTTTTGTTATCTGCGCTATAACAGTAGTAATTATAAGTCAAGTATTGGAAACATAAGTAGAATGTTATAACATTAGTGTAGATAAAATATTTTATAGCTTAAAACTGTTTTAAGAATTTAAATATCACTTACTACAAACGGTGAAGGAAAACATCGTGAGGAAACCTGCACACCGGAGAGTTCGCAAACTCCATGGTCTGTGAAGTCCGCCAATCCGCACTTGGCCTGCGTGGTGGACTATGGCCTTAACCTTCTCATTCTGAGAGGAGACCCGTGCTCAATAGTGGGCCATGATGGGTTGATGACGATAGCTTAAAACTCGATTAAGTAATACATATTGATTATTGATCGAAGTGACAAAGGTAGGTAACCAATTTTTAATCGCTAAAGATTCTAAATTATCATTCGAAATTAAAGATGATAAAATATTTTCATTATTTAAAATGCAATAGCTGTACCTATTAAAATTATATGAAAATGATGATTTGATTCTAAATATCCTAATTCATAAAGGTTAGATTTTTTATAGTCCACAATGTTGCTTCGGCGTTAAATTGCATTTTTATTATCTTGAGTGTCAATTGATTAACGCAGTAATCATCAAAATCGGCTTTTGAGTTCAGTCCACTCCTTTGCATCGCGCACTTAGTTAACAAACAAATCATCTAGCCTATATCTAGGTACATTAATTAACAATTAACATACTGCAAGTCCGTCAAGCAATTTGCATAGCTTAATCTTTGTCAAGTCTATTGTCAGCGTACCTACTGTTTACGAATATATTTAATCTATGTACTTGCACGCTACTGTGTTTAAATGACAGTGCTAATTATTGGACTAAAACATGCTTACAATGACTTGCGATCCAGTATTATGTTTGTTTTCGTGATTAATAGATAGGTATTTTGTATTAGTAAATCTGATCGTATCAAAAAGATATTCATTTATTTACGTAACTTTTTTACCCCACTTCTTGACTGTTATTAGCGTTATTTGTTTTGTTAGCCAGATAACATCTTAATTTTCATAATTATGTTGAAAAATCAATTTAAGTAAATAAAGCGCTAAATACGCAAACACGAGTAGGGGAGAAATGGGTAATGGGAGTCACTTAAGCAATATTGGTACTGAAACGCAAGTTTTTCGAGTAATGTTTATAATTATATATTTTTTAAGTAATTTACTTAATCGACTATCCTACTGACGAATTTCATTAGCTTTGGGAACGTACTTAAGTAATAATAAAAGTTTAAAAAAAAAGTAACTTTGACCACCATTGCCCGCACGTGCGGGTAATTGTAGTCAACGTGCTGGGTAATGGGAGTCAGCATAATATTAGCTGTTGTCACATACATAACCTTCCGCAGAATCCCGTTCGATGCAATCTGCGTGCGCCCATAATCCACAAGACAGTTGATGCCAAATGCGCAACAAATAACTCAAGTATCAGTACTTATATCAGCAGTATTTTCCAGGTCATCATTCTCATTATCGCCGCAAATGTCAGTGAGAGACGAATCTGACTTAGAAGTCCCTTTTCTCCTATTTTCTTTCTCTTTAAGTATTTTTTCAATGGTGTTAACGTTAATATTGTTGTAAGCTGCTTAATTGCACCTTTTCTCGTTACCCTGGGATGAGAGTCACCCTGACTCTCATTACCCTAATATGACCACTTACAAAAAAAAGTTATTCGACAGATATTTAAATATTTATCACTTTAAATATTTCGCTAACCTAGTCGAAAAACAACCAAATTATGGAGTTAAATACAAAAATAACCGAAAAATATTGCAGAAATCCAACTACCATTTATTATTTGCACCCGAAAGATTATACGGAAATGGTGGAAAAAAGTGTCACAACCATATTTTCTAAACGCTTCAGGCGAACCGAGCGGGGGTGCGCACGGGGTGTTAGGGGCATGCAGTGACCTTGGCTTCAAAGCGTTTCAGACGCTAGGTATTTTAGTTTGCGAGTAAGTGTAGTGACCACGATTACCCGCTGACTCCCATTACCCATTTCTCCCCTACATATAATTTTATTATGATTCAATTTTATTGCTCTTTTTTCTTGTGTATTACATCAATGAAATTAATAAATCATTTTATATCAATGAAAAATTTAACAAAATGCTGTCTTGAGCTCAATTTAGCCCCTAGATTATGGCAGTGTTTACTTTTGGTTCGACTTGACCCAGATTTGAGAACAGACAAACACAAATTACTTACCAAACAAAATAGGACATTACGAATTTATTTTACCATGACTAAGGTAAAGGGCCACAACTTCGTGCTAGTACATTACTTCGTTAGTTTTGCTTCAGGCGCAAAAAATAAGCTACGTACATAATATACATTAAAATTATACATCAGAATAAAATATCTATCTCCTAACCTGTCTATAAAACCAAGTTCCAACATTCTACCTACTAAACTCAATGAAATAAAACGCTTGGAAGTCTCATCGGCCACAAACGTCGGTGAGAGGTGAATATGCTTCCCTATACCGTAAGGCAGGCGCTCAAAGTTCTTAAGCTCATAGAGAAGAAACGGTAAGTCCATTCAAAATCAAACTTAAACAGTGCTTTTATATGTCCCTTAACAATTGATTTGACTCATGAAAAAGTTCCATGCAGCTTGAAATGCTTTTAAAATAGCAATAAACCGACTGACGAAATAGCGGTCATTTTATATTTCGGGTGTCTCCTATTTCGTGACATTCACGAATTAGGGGTTTTATAGATACATTTTCGTTGTTCGTGTTCATATATTATAATTGAAAAAATTGAAATATAAATGAAAAAACGAATAAGGTATTTAATTTCAGTACTTGTGAGCTAAATTCGGTATATGTTTTGTTTACTAGGAAATCCATAATACGAGCTTAAAGATGACCCAATTCTACAATTTTGAACTAAATTCGCATAGGTACTAGCAGCATAATTTCGTTTGTTATTCGATTTGTTTTGTCAATATTCGTATATTTTATTTGTATAAATAGTGTACTGAATAGTCAATTTATATAATCTAGAAAGAATCTCATTACTTGAGTGTGGTAATTTCGAAAAATCAATAACACGAAACAAAGGACTTATCTTTTGTTCCTTGTCCGTTAGTTCGTTACAAATAATTTTAAAGTAGTTCCAGTCACTTTAGCATAATAAAAAGTTTTTTTTTTATTTAATCATCACTTTAACAATTTATAAACAATTTGGTATTGATTAGCAATAGGAAACCACAGAGGTTTATATATGATCTCATATCATTAATTTATATGAGATGCTATCATTAAACAACCTCGGATGAAAAATACCTAAAAAGCTGATTTTTCGTATAGGTGTTTTTGTATAGGTATAAATTTTGGCAGTCATGTTAGATCTCGGAAGTCTGCTTTTGCGATTATATTGGTTTCTTTTTTGTAGAAATAAGGTAGCAATCGAGCAGGCAGCACCACGTACCTATACTTCTATACTAATAATATAAAGCGGAAGAGTTTGTTTGTTTGAACGCGCTAATCTCAGGAACATCTGGTCCAATTTAAAAAATTCTTTTTGTTTTGAATAGTCCAATTATTGAGGAAGGCTATAGGATATATAACATCACGCCACTACCGAAAGGAGCGGAGCAACAAGTTTCCCAAAGCGAGGGAGTCTACTTAATAATATTTTCTAAGCGTGATGTTATTATAGCCTTCCTCAATCAATACACTATTCAACACAAAAATATTTTTTGAATTCGAACCAAGTACTTCTTGACATTACCTAGCGCATTAAAACAACCCTTCCCCTTTATATTATTACAAGCGGATGTCGTCCTGCAACATACATAATATATTATATTATTAAGATATTAAGTAGACGCCCTCGTTTCGCTTTCGGAGACTTGTTTCTCCGCTCCTTTTGGTCTTAGCGTAATGTTATGTAAGTAATAACCTTCCTCAAAACAAAAAGAATATTTCACATCGGACCAGTAGTTCCTGAGATTAGCGTGTTCAAACGAACGAATAAACAAACTCTTACGCTTTATATTATTAGTATAGATATAGTATAGACATTAATTATCAAAATATAGAATTTAAATATATATATTTTTAGAAATTACCAAAAAAACTTTAACAAACGTTGTCACGAAATAGGGGACACGAATTCACGAACTTAGGAACAGAGCCAAATTTTGTCACGAAATAGGGTTCAAACAAGGGGTCCACAAATAAATTAATAAAAAATTTAATTCTTACTAAAACTGCATAATTCATACCTTAAATTACTAACAAAAGACCATATTCATTACACAAAAACTTTCAGACTGATATCTTATGTAGTAAAATTTAAAAAAAATCTTAAAGTCGGCGGAGGCTTAACATACCGAAATATGGGACACTTACCTTAATGCGCAGTTGCATGCTCAAACGGTTCAAATATTTGCATTACAGTTTGTGACTCAACTACTAAGTAATTAGTAACAAGTTAATTAACTATAGCGCTAGTAGTTTCGTGGCGTTTGACAGTGTACAGTGTTTGACACAAGAAAAGCTTTGGTAAAGATACTTATTTTTATTTCAATGTATGTATGTATGTATACTTATACTTATCATCATCATCTGAATCCACAGCCTAATATTGAGTACAAATCTCTTCCCATGATCAGAAGGTTACAGCTATAGTCTACCACCGTGGTCAAGTACGAACTGGCAGACTTCATCACTTCACACGCCTTTGAATTTTGCGAACTCTGCCGGTATGACTTCCTCACGATGTTTACTTCACTTCGCTAATAGCGAATGACATTGAAATACTTAAAACGCACATAATTCCAAAAAGTCAAAAGTTTGTCCCTAGGACATAAACCCGAACCCTTCGAGAAGGAGACCGAACTGTCAACCAATAGGATCTCATCGCTTACAGTACTAAAGTTTGTTGGAGAATATAGTCTCATTGTTATAATTTATTATTGCCTATTGCTTTAAATTTAAACGATAAATTAGGTAGATATGTAATCGATGTGTCGACTCTTAAACTGGGTAATACATATGTCTCGTAAACATGCATAAAATGTAGTTCAATATAATTGTTTTCCCAACCTGTTGTTCTTATCGCGGATGTTTCTCGTTTCTAATAAATAGATATCTAGGCTGTCTTGTAGACTAAAACCGATTTGTATTGCTACGTGATTATTATTATGCGACAATATTACAAACTACACTTCTGTTACAGAACTAAGATGACTTGAAAGTGAACAGGAATTTACTATTCCTTCTTGTGGAATGTGATTTGAAAATGCACACTCCCGAAACACGTTAGGCATTGGCTAGATTACTAATTTTGATACCCTGTTGAACAAAAAATAATTAATGCCCTTAAAAGAAAGATATAATCGTTCTCGGTGAATCCGAATAATCCTCAATACAGATTAAAGAGTAGGTGTATTAGGTAGATATTAGGACATTTTTATATCCTGCTGGTTCCCCTGGGGATCTCGGAGGGGAACAAACAGACCTAAACCGATTTAATTTTGTTGTGTTAATACCCCCAGTAAGTATCTCTCAATTCAAAAATCAGTATTTTTTATATATCTATTGTTTATTAATTTTTTAAAAACTACGTTGGAATGTTTTTTGACCGTAATAATACCTATTCACTCCAGTTACATTCCAAGAACCGGTCACATAAAAGATCTAGTTTGGAAAAGATTAAAGTTTATTGACAAATAAATCTATTATAGTTTCGGAAAACGATAAACAGACTCCCACATTATAATTAATTATGCATCAAGACATATTGTAATATGCCACATTACTTGTCTTTGCATTCCTTAACAAAAATATCAGATAATATTGAAATAGTTATTGTATCGGCGTAATTAAAGATCCTTATCAGTATGATAAATTATCATCATCAACATCGATTACAATAACTAAACCGAAAATCAAATTAACTGAATAACTCTATCTTTTACTTAATTAAAATTTTACTAATAGCAATAATAATTTTAATTATGAAAACAATAATGTAATGTAGGTAATAATTTTAACAAAAGTCGATAACGTTGACAAGTACAATGAAACACACACAATACGTACCTACTTGCCTTGGAAGCAGGTGGGTAGGTACATACTCTTTAAAAAATTCACACTTTCAAATAAAAAAGGATTAAAAATTGGTTCACGTTTATGACGGAGAAATTGCTAGTAAGTTGTATTGTTGTATTTGAACGAGATCTGACGAGTAATTTTTGAACTATCCCTAATATCGCGTGTAGAATTGACTTCAACTAGCTTGATGATGTTTTCAGTTCATTACTTATCGATGTTGGAGTCGGATTTTTTGTTAGAGTTATGTGTGGCAATTTTCAACCTATACCTAAAATAAGAATTGTTATCCCTTTGAAAACGAGCCAGGTATAATGATATGTAAACGTGTCAGCGTTTTCGCTGGATCTATAGAATACATGCATGACAATGAATACGAGTGCAATTATTAGAATCGGTTTTGTTTCCCAAAAATAATTTTATGTGGCGACCATGAAGTAATTGTTACCTATCGGTGTGACAAAACTAATTTCACGGTAAATATGTTTCCAAGTATTTATTGTGGTATTTTTTCATTTTGTACAAGTTAATGCATACATCATATAACCATACGTGGAATTAAGACCGAATATGATCGATCGACGATAAATATATCAACATACAATCAATGAAAACGTTTGTTACGTATTCCTAACATGATTTATATATAATACATACGAAATTCATAATCTGTAAAGAAATAATAAAGAAAGCAGACATCGCCGCATCCCGAACTTGTACAGTGAAAATATCATATTATGGCGGTTCGCGGAAACGAGCCTGGGAACCAAATCGCGTCAGCATTCCATTATAATCATTGCGGTACAAGCATCTACCGTAATCACCCTAGTTTTAGGTAATTTTAAGTATATTAATAATGTAATTCCTAATATATAAATTAAATCTATAACCTAATTAAATTACTAGTTTTCGTTCGCCCCCTGCTGCACCACTTCATAACTCGTTGATGTCTTTTACATGAATAACGCTCGTGTTTGTTTACTAAATTACTAAACAATAAAAAGATCTGTCTCTGTTTCTGTTCTGTTGGCTAACAGTTAGCCACAATTTTTTGACACGTTTGCGCGGATTCGATGTTCCATCTAGACATTTAAAACATCAAAGCTACACAGTTATGTTATAAGTTATGATATTTAACTGGAATTAAATATTGAAGTCTTGTTTTCTAGACTTTTCTGTCTTCCGTCTGATTGAAGTAGGGTCTGATTGAAAAGTGCACGCTGGCGTTGCTGGGATTGTACGCTTTTTACGTGTACATATTTTAATGTTTCTGTAAAACGGTATACAATCAAGAGGATTTGTATTTGAATTGTCATTGATATGACATGACCATATTGACCATGATTATTCATGGTCACCGATAAAGTTATAATGCAGCTGTCGAGAGGTACTTAAGTATACCAATTTAGCAAATCTCCATTGAGTTCCACTCTTGGGCGGTGCGCCAATATAGGTCATTTTAAGGGGCATTTTTAATGTTAGGTTTTAATTTTTTTATCCCACGTAAAAAGGTAAGGCAAGCGATATGTTGCCTAGACATTACTTTTTTACATTATAGGTACGTAGCTACCCGCTATAGCTACGTAGGTATCCGCTGTAGTTTCCGCGTGCATCGATACCGTGAAATCAATCATAAATCCCAACCGGAACATACCTACATCATCGGAAGTTTGTTCAATTCAGTGCTCAAAACACAAGTGACCAGTGACACTGAGACTATCGGTGAAGTAAAAGGATCGCGTCATTCAGTGGCCGCGCGACTAGCAGTGAGCGTACACGCGCGCTCAAAATTCAATTTTCTCAAACCCTAAGCCCGCCAATTATAAACGAAATGTCAAAGTACGCGATGTTAAAAAAATAATATTACATCTTGAGCAACAGTTTGGGTAGATGTTTGTATTATCTGTGGACATAGTACGTGGTTTCTCAAGAAAAATAAACATTACGTTTAGTTTTTGCGATTGCGCGGAGGCGTAAACGAGGACAATAAAGGTAAAGATTAATACGGATTAACATTATTAAGAATATTCCCTTAACTGAAATATATTTTGGCTTTTGATAAATTTCACATACTTATATCACATTTTACTCTTTTCCAAAAGTTCCTTGTTCCTTGTCGATTGCAAGCTTACAACTTTATGCAATAAATAATTATATAATATGAGTTAACGACATGTCTGATGAAACCTAAAATATGTTAGGCAAATATAAGTAAGTATATACATATATATTATATTCTCCTTGATCAGTACCTAGTTATAAATATTGTTTCATTTGACTAGTGTTTATTTTAATAGTACGATTGTATCTGCTACATCTAGCGAGACTAAAATGTTGTCTACTGAAGTCAATAAAATCAATAACATTAAAAATATGGAAATAGTTATATACCTACTTGCCTATTTAAAATTTCAAATCATGATGTAATAAGTAGGTAATCAGTGAAATATCGAAGATTCACGGAAACATCGAAATCCAGAAAAGAAAACTAATCTACGTATAAATATAATTATGAGGCAAAAGAAAAAATATTTAACCCTAAGACACGAGGGTTTTAATGTTCGTGTCGGTAATTAATATGTAGATAACTGTTATTTTATTATCAGTACTTTTGATTGCACTGGTTTTTGTAACAAGATAATACTTGACAACAATCCTGTTTGGCGCCATTGAGGTACTATGTTAACTTCTACATAGTATGTCAATGTTTGGCGCTTAAGTTTTATTTAGGAACGAAGTTCGTTATCGTAATTTATCGCATAGTACGAAATTCGTACTTCGTTCATTCATTCGTATTCGTATTCAATGGAATCTAGAAAATGAAAAGTATAATAATATTTTTGATTGAAGGAAATGGAAATGTATGTATGCTATTGGCTGAGTTAAGTTTAAATTGCAGACAGTAAAGTCAGGTGCTGTCAGGTCAGGTAAGTCAGGGTGAGATAATTATGTCAAATGTTCAAGTGTCAAAATTAAAGTGCAAAAATATAAATTGGTTCCAACTCCAACCAGGGTGTACTACGACATTCACGCATTTTTATATACATTTTCATTACGGAAAAGACACTTATTGAAGTTAAATGACCTCGTTTAAGTCAACACTGCAAAATAGAATATAGTTCCAGTTCTTATCTAATAATATAATCATAAATTAATTCAAAATATTCGCGATACAAATTACGATATTAATTTGTTAATATGGGGTTAATTACGTCAAACATACATGATTCTGTTTTCAAAAAGTCTTTGTCATTTTTTAAATACTCTAATAATCGTAATTATGTAACTGATAATGATAAGACGTGTTTAAACTTAATTTTCTTTTCAACGAGATTTATTTGATTTTTTTTCTTCATATTCCATTATTTCAACTAATAATTTTGTCATCTGTATGTATTTATTTAGAGATATCTTATGTATGATGTACGTATTTAGAGAAGAGGTAATGTTTGCGTAAATACATTATATTGGCGACACTGATTCAAGGCTCTTCCAATTCAACTATCGGCTAAAAGCCGATGTGGATATGTTGAGAGTTGGGCCTGACGCAACAGTTTTGTTGAGTGATAGTAGCATCTCAGCGTTGAATATTAGTTTTTAACTATTTTTAAGCATTTTTAAATACTTTTAGTTTTTTTACTTGTTTTTTTAATTACCCATCATTGTTTTCGTCAAGGAAGCGAGAATTACTTATCAATTGATGTTGACAGTACCATGGACCACATACATACGCTGCGGCAGATAATACAGAAGACCGAGGAGTATAATCTGCCGCTATGTGTTGCCTATGTGGACTATGAGAAAGCCTTCGATTCTATCCGAGACCTGGGCGGTACTAAGTTCTCTTCAGCGGTGCCGGATTGACTATCGGTATATCGAGGTGTTAAAATGTTTATACGCATCAGCCACCATGTCCGTCAGAGTACACAACACAGTGACGAACCCTATCCAACTGCAGAGTGGTGTCAGGCAAGGGGATGTTTTGTCCCCAAAACTGTTCACCTCTGCGTTGGAAGATATGTTCAAGCTGTTGGAGTGGAAACGACGTGGCATTAACATCAATGGCGAATACATAACACATCTTCGATATGCCGACGACCTAGTCATTCTGGCGAGTTCCGTGGAAGAACTTAGTACTATGCTCGGGGACTTGAACAGCGCCTCACAACGGGTAGGTCTTAAGATGAACATGGACAAGACGAAAATCATGTCGAATGTCCATGTCACACCTGTACCGGTTGTTGTTGATGGCGCTGCTCTCGAAGTTGTTGACGAGTACATTTACCTGGGACAAGTGATCCAAATGGGTAAGTCCAACTTCGAGAAAGAAGTCACTCGTAGAATCCAACTCGGATGGGCTGCGTTCGGGAAACTGCGTCATATCTTGTCGTCCAAAATACCTCAGTGCCTGAAGTCGAAGGTGTTCGAGCAGTGTGTGTTGCCAGTGATGACATACGGCTCCGAGTGTGCTTCACTATTGGTCTGATGCACAAGCTCAGAGTCGCTCAGCGGGCTATGGAGAGGGCTATGCTCGGTATTTCTCTGCGTGATCGAATCAGAAATGATGAGATCCGTAGACGAACACGGTTAACCGACATAGCCCAGAGAATTAGCCGACTGAAGTGGCAATGAGCCGGCCATATAGTTCGGAGGACCGACAACCGTTGGGGAAGAAAGGTCCTCGAATGGAGACCACGTCTCGGAAAAAGGAGCATAGGGCGCCCCCCGACCAGGTGGACTGACGACCTGATGAAGACGGCGGGCATCCGCTGTTAGTTAGTTGTGCATTTCAACGGGCTCAGGACCGGTTAGGGTGGCGCCAGTTAGGGGAGGCCTACGTCCAACAGTGGACATCAAAAGGCTGATGGATGGATGGATAATGTTGACATTGATGACCAAGTTTTTACTTGAATTTGCTCTGTACTCGATTAATATTTGAGATTATTTTCATAAAATTTTACGTTTTTATCAGATGACGCTACTAACGTTATTTGTTCTTTACTCAAATATTTTGATGGCATGCGTCGTCATTATTCGTGATATTACAATCGGGAAAGTTCGGAGTAATCGCAAATCTGTCTGTGCCCTTGACCATTTGAAATTCTTCTTGAGCCACACATTTTGAAGTGATGTGATGTCAAAGATCAAGTTCCTCATATTCATACAATCAAGGTCCGCATATTCGATCCTGTATTTTACGATACACTTGGTAATATAGGTTTTCTTCGTAACTGTTTTGCTCGAATATTAAATTGCAATATTATCTGATGCAAGATGTACTGTTGATTTTACAATAATATTCGAATCCTATTTATTTATAAATAGAAACGGTTAGTAGGTATCTACTACAGTCATTTCGCTGATCGCGGTAAAAGTCTCATGCAATGCATGCGAACCTTTGTACATTATCACGAATTTGTCAAAAACTTCGCATAATCATTTTGTAAAGGTTCGTCCTACACTTGTGGGTTCGCGTATTCGCGCGAATGCGATGAACGTCCTTAGAAACATTTTCTTGATATCCATTTTTTACAATACAAATCGTGTAATGGTTTTTACCTTGATAATGAGCTCTACCATGACAGCTCTCGCTATTATAATATTGTACTTGTACTACAAGCATCAATAGAGTAAGTATGTTTATAAAATTCTAAGGAATTATAGAAATTATAAGTACAAACCAGTCAATGGGCAAAACCTGCTACTACTGAAATATGGATTATTTGCAAAATTGGAAATTTTTACCACAATAAACAAAATAACGTTAAAGTTATTAAAATAAAAGGGCAACATTACAATAAATGTTTTGGTACACAAAAGCTACCTAAGTTGCCAGTTGCGGACGCTAAAGTTAAATTTAAATTAATATCAGTTTTAATTATCATCTAGCAGTAGATGTTACTTTAATGTCTAACTTTGTTCTATTCGCATAACTGATATCACGCATGTTCAAACGGTTATTGCACTGCGTAATTGGGATATTGAAGAATCAATAAAATGTATAATAGTAAAATTAGTGGTAAATTGACTCGTTTATAATACTTAACCTATTCTCCAAATTTCGGGTTATTTAGTAAAGGACTCTCCATCATTGAGTGTCATGGTAACCGTCACAACAGGACTATGACCGGATGGTCTCTATTTGAAGTCAGTGGGCTCTAACACTGGCTGACGTAGCATAACATGCCAGTGATAGTGATAAGTAAGGAAATAAGTGCGTACTAAAATTGCGTACCTATCTATTTAATGTTATATATCTATCTATTAAAGTTGCTTGTATGAATTTTATAGACTAATGTTAACAATTACAGTTGTGACTTGTGACTAACCTACGTAAGATATACGATTACGTATACCTACGTAAATAAACTATTAGTTGTTTCGGTGAAGAAAAATATAGTAAGGTTGGACACCTAGTTTGAGGACGCTATGAACACCTTCCGAGTTGTTCGATTCATAACGTCCGCAAAGCCTCTCATCTTTATCTTTGTGTCACTTATTGACATGAAAATGTTTACTGCAGTAAAATTCATCTGTGACATGATTTAAGCATATATTATGGTTACTCAAATTGAATAGACTCATCAACTCGTGACGCGGACAAAATAAACACTTGTTAGATTTTGACATTAACATCTCTAGAACACTTTAAAAGTTATTTAGTTAGTAAAATGTATAAAATAAAATCAAACCTTCGAGCTGCAACGCATGGTCATGGTTGCGTTGCGCCATACTGGTCGTCAATTCGTCAATTCATTACTACCATTGCAAACATATAAGCTCGTGATAAAAGGGCCTATTTAAAAATCATTTTTACGTATTTGGGTGGATAAACGAGCCATATTTTTGGGCCTCCCAAAGAGCCTACGATCATAACGCGCACATTTCCGCGCTTTACGAGACATTATTCCGTAATAAAATCCATAAACGTTACGAGGTGTCCAACATTCGTCGTTAATTTTACGACTTCATACGTGATGTGAATCCTGAATAACTGATAAGTCAAATAATCTTTTCACTTTATTATAGAACCGGCTGTAGAGTTTAATTTAAAGCCTGAGTCGAATTTATAGCGTCAGTGAAATCTTAAACTTGCATTGACATTGTTTAAATGTCCATCCTATTCGTTACGAACTTTATTTTTAGTTTTTGTTGTAAATAGCTGATTAATAAATAGACCAGTTGACTTAGGTAAATGGATGGCGTCATTCGCGGCATATACACCAAAGCAAAGGCAAAGGCATTACTGATTAATTGGCCTATGTAGAATAGAGAATAGAGACGAAATAAAATAATTTAAGAATGAAATCGAAAGTCTTGCGTTTTGAGTTACTTATATTATTTGATCTTACAACATAAAGCATGAACTTAAATTTTATTAATTCGACTATAAGTGAATTGATTCATGTCTCGACAGTTTACTACAATAAATATCTATTGAATAAATATGATGTTTTATTGGTAGCGATAGTTTTAGACGGTTACATAATAAGTATGAGAAAGACCAAAGTATCGGTAAACTTTCGACCCCGTCTAAAAAGTGTCATATTTACCGATTAGAAAAATTATATAATTTAGAAATCTATTTGTATACTAATATTTTTTAATAACATGAATAAATGAATTAGTATTAATAGTGTCCATACTATATCTACCTAGGTTTTAGTTTATAAATACCCTTATTAAATTTCGATAACTTGCGCAAAATGAGCATAGTGCACTTAATAAACATGGTCATTTATTGCAAAATCTCACAAAAGCTCTATCAATCTCTTTCAAAGCATAAAATATGTTTAATAATAATATGTCAACATTGTGCAACAAAGGTAATGTATTGTGCTCGTTATTAGAATTTAAGTGCTCTAAATTCACGACTATCTGCGTGATTCAGCACTCGATTTCTGCAATTAATGCACGTTACTTTATCCTGCGACAGCCAGCACAAGGCTATGACTCATGTCGGGTACCTACGAGTATTATTAAAATTTTGTCTATTAATTCACATTGTAAACTTTGCAAAGTGCTACCTCTGACACACCTTAAAATTCCAGAATCAATCAATTCAATTAATTAATAATACAGGACAATAAAATTTTCTTATGCAATATGTAAATGACCGTTCAGTATGCCTGGTTATAGTCCATGGTGAATATGGACTTCAGTAAAACCAAAAAATATGTCAATTTACAATGAACCTTAATGAAAGGGGCGGAAAGCTGGCATTTGTGTGGATTGCATTAATATGAATTCCATATGGAACGCAAACGGAGGATAGGTATCCTCCAGCTGGAGCCGTGGATGCCGGTTTGGCAGAATACAATACGATCAGAAAAGGTTAGCTTGAACCTTTGAGATGATGAATGGATCTTTTACTTCAATATAACTATAATACCTACATATATAATTTAGAAAGCATGCAATAATACAATTTTCCCGACGTCAAAAATTGCCAACACGTAACAAACTAAACGAAGCATTTGTATTATACTAGTTATAATTCTATAACATTACGATTCTCAAACCAGTTACATCTTCACAGACAGAAACCTGTAACCGTCTACGTTGTGTAACCATACAGGTTGATGGAACCGGGTCAATCGTTCATGTATAGAGATAAGAATAGTAACTTAGTTAACGGATGAATAGAAATTTAAAGACGTGCTTTGAGCTTATTAGTCGATGCAGCCTATGTTAAACGCAAAAAAAAGAAAAATTTCGGTATACTTAACCCTTTAGTGTTAGAGACTTCTCAAGGTAAGAACCATATAAATAGGCCATAGATACAGATAACATTACGCTGAATTTTTATTAGCTCTGATTTTCTCACGTTTTCTTTTAGTGGCGTTATACATACCTAAGTACATTATTATAATAAAAATAGTCTATGTCTGATAATGTAAATATTTGAGAAAAAATAATGCACTTATATTAGATTTTATTTTTTATTTTAGATTTTTTGGCTTGTTTTTTGTCTGTTTGTTACCATAAATTTTAAAAATATATTTCGGATGTAGAATGTAGATACGTTTTTCACTGATGTTGTAAGTTAGGGTAACAATAAGTTGTTTTATTTAAAGAATTTAATTTAATTTAATTTATTTTATTCAAAGAATAGGGCCAAGAATAGGCCGTGATAAATTCAAAGAATTAGGTATACTTACAGTAGCCTCACAGCACATATATAGTAATATAGTTTTTATAAGAAATAACATAAATGCATATAAAAAAACAGCGATTATCATAATCGCTTAACAAGAAAGATGCATAATTTGACGATGTTTTCATACCGTCTATGTAAAGTGCAGCGTTCTTTTATGGGGCTTGGTGTACAGTTCTATAATAAAGTCCCTAAGGCAATCCGTGACCTGCCTTCAGATTTGTTTAAGAAACATGTAAAAGCGCAACTCGTAGACAAGAGATACTATAGTATAGAGGAATATTTAAATGTCAAAAATGCATGGAAATTACCAGCTCTGCAACCAGCTCCGCTAGGTTAGTGCTTACCTGTATCGATTACTTAAGTAATATTGTAATTTTTGACGTGACAACGTCTTATAAATTGGTTTGCCGGGAGGCACTTCAAGAAACTGCGTTAGTAAGCTCCGCTCACGTTCCTTGGTAACAGTGTACAGAAAATGGTACAGCGCCATCTCTGGTTAAGAAGAGTAACTAGTTTGTTACCTCAGTTGTGACTAATGGTTAATGGTCTAACGGTTAGCAGCGCTAGATGGCGGATGGTGTTACAATGTTTTAAATATAATTCTTTGTATACGTTTACCTCATGAAGATACGGGAACGCAGGGTCAACTTCACAAATAACCACAACTGCTTGCAAACCCAAAATAGCAGTTTATTATAAAACCAAAGAAGTCGACACATTGCCCTCTACAAATTTTTCTCTTATATAAACTCCACGTTACACTCGTTAGCGCGTTTCACAAATTGGTACAATGCCATCTTGTTTACAAGTGAGGAACTATTTAACAAAAATAAAGGTATGTGTAAAGGTAAAAATAAAATTTTGTTAATATGAAATTCAGTGCGAGATTCTTTGTATAAATTAATGTTTTAAATATAATTCTTTGTATAAATAAATGTTTTAAATTGTTACTATTATTTCATCCTTCTTCCTACCTTCACATTAAAATTATTTTACCACTTAAAGTCGTTGTCACGTAAAACTTTCGCCCGTAAGTATACCGACGTTACAGGCAACCAATTTTTTTATTTTAAAATATGCGAGGAGTTTTTTTTCCGTTTTTTTCCCCCTCCTTAAGCACTTTTCCAAAACGGTGGTAGAATCAAAAAATTGACGTTCATAAGTGAATTAGTACCTAAATTCCTAAATTGAAATAAACCATTTTGAATTTGAATTTAAATAGTACAGTATATTTACGTAGTATGTATTCCTAAATAAAAATGTCTACTGTATACCACTCTGAGCAATCCCCTCTGAGCGCTGTTTCGAGTGAGTACTAATACAGGTTTCCCAATTAGAGGCGAGGGTATTTATTAGCCAATAAATACATCTGATAGGAGTAATAGAGAGAAGAGGCGTATCAAATAATTTCGAGAGACTAATTGACAGTGTCCAAGCTGGTAATAAATCTTCATCACGGTTCATATTTCTGCTGATTGCTATCTTAATTAATGATATAAAGCTGAAGAGTTTGTTTGTTTGTTTGTTTGTTTGTTTGTTTGTTTGGTTGAACGCGCTAATCTCAGGAACTACTGGTTCGAATTGAAATTTTTTTTTGTGTTGAATAGACCTTTTATCGAGGAAGGCTATAGGCTATATAACATCACGCTGCAACAATTAGGAGCGAAGAAATAATGGAAAATGTGGAAAAAACGGGGAAAATTATTCATTCTCGAGGGCTTTCGTTGCATGCGTTGCGAAAACGATTCAAGATACCAAAAATATATGTATGAAAGAATTATTCCTCTTGAAATGATCTAAAAAAATGTCCTCGACAGTATATGTCTATCTTTAAAGATTAACACACTAGAACCGTTTTTATGGTAATCAAATTTGGTCGAACCCACTGCCATACCAAACTTGCCGCGTTTCCAAGTTTAATCTGAATTAATCTTGCTGTGATCCTTTGCTACTTTGCTATTATTTTGTCGTAAGCTTTATTTCTAAGTTTAATTTAATTTAACCTGAATTAATTTTGGTGATAGTTTATTATCTTCCCGAAATTCCTACGGGAGCGGGACCTACGCGGTTGATACTTACGGGTCCCGAAGCGAAGCGAGGGCGGTTCGCTAGTGATAGATAATATTAATACAAGTAATTTGATCACACTGGGCGTGGAAATACTTAGTGAAGATTTATCGCTTGAATACATTAATTGATGGATTAGCTTCAACCTATTATTGACCTAATGCAGGGCACAAATTATTCATAATTCGTTTTGAAGAAGAGCTAATAACTAAATTGTTTCAGACAAAACATTAAATTTGTTTTGGAATGTAAAGAATATCCTCATTTATTACGTTACTTCGCTAAATATCACAAACAATCAACAAAAGATACAATCGTTTAAAACTTAGTATTTACAATCGAGACTAGAACCTAGACAGTAAAAGGTTAAATTATTGTATAATTTGTTACAGAAAAAACAGTGGGACTGGCACATTCACGGTCATTGTTACATTCCATTGACTGATCGAAATATTACTCGTAGTGACAAGGCCGTCCAACTTTTGACTTATTTGGTCGGAATTCGTGCGTGCACTACACTAGTACCTATTACTGTACAATGGAGCGTTGATGTATTTCGTATATCAAAAGTCTAGGTCATTAAAACAATGCTACATTTACGTACTTACTCTCCCGGATATCAAATTGTATGCTTCACGATGATTGACTACGTTTTAGGTGGTCGTATTATACATATAACCTGTCAAGTGCGAGTTGGACTTGTACACTTAGGGTTGTTAATTCTTATTAAGTATTTGATTGGTCACAAGATAAATAATTGCTTTTTACAAAAAAAAAAAACCGACTTCAACCTTGATAAGTAGAGATAACTCAAAAACTACTCGCCAGATGGCGCTCAATTCAACATGTATGTGTAAAGTTCTCGTCACTACAAATTAATCAAGCCCAAACACTAGATAACTGCAGTAAATCGTTGAGGAGCTCCCACGACTGTCTTTCGGCTTCATCAGATCGACTCCAGACCTTCTTGAAATGGTAGCGCTTTAATGTATTTATGATAACATGAACAAACACACTAGTCTTCCATACAATTTTCGAAAGTTGCCCTCGATTTCTCCAAGATGCCATCATCAGATCCTGATGATCCTTTCAAAAGGACCCTACTGCGCATATCTACTTTACAACAAAAAAAGAATTATCAAAATCGGCCCATAAACGACGAAAAAATCGCTGAACAAACATAAAAAAAAAGACGGTCGAATTGAGAACCTCCTTCTTTTTTGAAGTCGGTTAAAAATATAGAAATGTCCCATTTTTAAATTATTTCTTGTCTATAAAGATGCTCTTTGGAATCTAACTTAGTAACTAGGTAGGCACTCATAGATTTTGTTGTGTCTCTGTGTTCATAGATGACTTTATCCAATATGCTTTACAGTGTAAAGCATATGTTATTATGTGATGTTAGTGTAAATATATTTCAATCGGTTTACAAATATGTACTATAAAATTAAAATTGAAAGAAGTCCGTAAAAATTGCTTCGAGTGTAAGTAAAAAATAGTTTAATCCGAAACAAATTTGGATTCACAATAAATAAAACAAGAGAACGAACAATATTACTCTAATGAAAGAACTAGGGTTTTTCCCGTTGGCTCCCATTCCCATTCTCACCCGTCCCACTATACCCCGAATTCCGATTTTACTGATAACGTCAAATAAAATTAAACATTGCTTAAAATTACAGTTATAAGGAAAAGTCTTAAAGTAAAAATTGAACCATGCCGGACTTGATTGGATAACTTGAATTGGCCTTCTAAGTAACCTGGGTTTGGTCTGGTTCTTGGGCTGGGTGTTATATTGCTCATGGAAGCAACGAGACAGAATCCTAGAGAATGAGGCTATTTGTGTGTCGTTATTAGAACGAAGTTCCTTACGGCAGGCTTGGAGGAGATAGGGATTTTGCTGCGCGACCGAACTGAAAAAAATGTGATAGTAAAACCGTAAGAAAATATGCGTGGAATAAAATCGTTAAATGAGACGTGCGCAGGCGCGACAGCAATAAGGAAGTGTAATAGCTTTTGCGTGAAACGTTGAATCTAGACCTAAAAACCGAAGTACTAAGTGCTGTGTAATAAGAAATCACCTGCATTACTGCAAATTATTAAAAATTGCAAACGTTTGATCAAGACGCGTAAGCGTGTTCAAAATCCGCATCACAGGACCTTTAAAAAAGAAATCCCACCAAAAACATTCTGTAAAAAAATAGCATTGATGATTCTGTAAAAAAATAGTATTGATGATCCCGGGAACTACGAGTTTAAGTGACATTGTGGATAACATTTTATTGATACGGCTGATACGACGGTAGCTACTGCCCTGCTAAAAACATTATCTTACTTTAAAGAAATTTTTCTATCGACTGTACATGTTGAAAAAAGAAGGCAAAAGTACTCACAAACTATAAATCAAATTAATCGTTTTCGGGGTCTAGTGGGACGGGTGAGAACGGGAATGGGAGTCAACGGGAAAAAGTATGTAGGCTACCTTAGTAAATGACTTTGGGATATTTTTCAATTACAAAATATATGTATCGAAATCTCTTTATTTTTCATCGAAGCGTGGATAATCACACGTGTTGGTGCTAATTTGGTCATTGACTCTACAAACAGCTAGTTTTTATCGTGGTCAGGAACAAACACACATACAAAAAATTTATAGACACAGTGTTGATTATTCATTAAGTTTGTTGGTAGGTCTTTTATTTTATACAGCTTACTTTAAAAACCGCATTCTAATATAAATTTGTATTCGAAATAAATATGACCACATCTGACTCGTTTATTGCTAACCGTACTATTTTTAATAACTCGTTTGTTTTTAAGTGTGTTCGTATTATAAATGGATATAATGAATATCCTTTTTTACAAATTACACTTTTACTTATTTATATACATGATTTAATATCAATTTCGTAATTTCAAAATGAGAACGTATGAGCTAGAAATCATACTTAGTGCAGCCATAGATAAAAATTAACTTATTATTATTGCAAAACGTGGCTATGATGTGATTTTTGGTATGGGGATAATTGGAGGTTTGGAAAATGACATCGGCAATTTTTTTTCAAGATGAGAAATTTATAAGTTACTTTGAGGTAATTATGGCGGGTTCATTAGTTGTTAAACTATTACAAGTTTATGTGGAACGTTGCTACGTAAACAAAATTTGTCACATCTTGCATTAAGTATAGGTAATGTTACGTCAACCCATTAACGGCTAGTGGCAAGGCACTTACTATTCGGCAATATCTGTGGCGCGATCGCTATGCTTCTGCGACGTTTGCGTTTCGCTTTTAAGACGCTAAGCATACCTCTAATAGGTATGATAACACCTTTATACTCTGTAAACTATCCAAAAAAAAAGATAATTAGGTATACAATGTGTTAATTTTACACTTGATCAAAAAAATGTACGGATACTAAATAAAAAATTATCGATAAAAATGGGAAGATTTTTTTATGTCAGCTATTTCGAAAATAGAGGCACCTTAACATTTTTTTGGAAAATTCTCATCTGTCGGTTTAATTTTTTTTTCTCTTAAAGTAAACGGTGTATATTTTTCAGAGTGGTCTTATTTGAAAGCTAAATAGTGTAACTTGCCAAAAAAAATAAAAAACACCTCCGATTTCATGCACGATCGTTCACCGATGCTTATAGACGTCAGAATCAATGAGTTACCAGCCAAAAGAGGAAGAAAAAACAGTTGTAAATATAATTTAATAAATAATTGTCCATCTTAATTATGCATTAACGAAGGGGCTTGCTAAAATACCTTCGGACTACGAGAAAATTCACAGTTTGTGCGCAAGGGCATAACTTACATACATAACAACTGTTGTCAACACTGAAACACAAGTTACGCGTATATGAATTATATCAAATTGAATAAGTACGCGATATTGACAACTGACATTTTAAATCGAGTTCCTATGAACTTTAGGTATCTGGTATGACTAAGCCTACACAATTTATTAGTACAGTCAACTTTAAACAAAAAGTAGCTGATTCATCAGATGCACTAAGCGTCAACCTTCAGACACGGACTGTTTCTTCTTGTCCATCCAAATCTATTAGGTAATGTTTTCAGATACTATTCAGATGTTCTTTTTAAATCATTTTACAATTCGTGACCTTGTGCTTAAATTATACGACAGCATTTTCATTAAAAATTCTAATATATAAATTCTATGAAACTAGACAACAATCTTAGTCCAATTTCAGCCTTGTTTTGTGTCAAAATTGTCAGGCAGGGGTAGCAGCGAATGGGAAGAGAATTTAGCTCGTATGCTATCTTATGGTGCGTACAGATTATGTAACATGTTATATAACTTCTGTTTTACACGTCCACACTATCTAATATTGTTGTTTAACAATGAAACATATAACAAGACACAATGGGTTTTTGTAAGACATTATCGTCCACATTTATAAAACATGACTGTTATATAACTGTGTTTTATAACATGTTTTGTTATATATGTAGTCTGTACGCACCATAACAAAACTTGTTATAAAACACAGTTATATAACATGTTTTATAAATGTGGACGACATGTCTTACAAAAACCCATTCTGTCTTGTTATATGTTTCATTGTTAGACAACAATGTTACATAGTATGGACGTGTTATAAAACAGAAGTTATATAACATGTTACATAATCTGTACGCACCCTTAGAGCTCTATCAAAATGTCATACCGAGCCACTATTATGAAATGGTGAAAGGGTTAAAGACACAAAAATTGTAACTATTTGCAAATGACTTCTGTAATTAAAGAAAACAAAAAGTATTTCCACCCTTGATTATACGACCTTAAATATAGAAAAAGGCGAATGTTAACCGATTTAAAAAAGTAAGTTGTATCACAAGTAATTATTATGTGTATAATTAAGTGATGGCGGCTTAAGAAATTCGAATAATTACACAATGTTACAAATTTCGCAACTTTTTGACCGGCTAGAGCCGCTAGAATGAGTATTGAAAAGGCATGTTTAATACACTTAATTTATTATTACTTCAATATAATTAATAAAATAAAATTATTTCTAGAGCTTCTTTAAAATCGTTTTAGATATCTCAGGGAATCGAGTATATTGTATCGGGTAAATGTAATTCTGCATTTTATTGAATACGCCGCGAGAGAGAATGTCGTTAGGAAGTAGACCTTCTGACGGAAGGCGGTTATCACCTCGTCAATATTTCTCATTATGCCCATGACTCACAATATTTCGAAATGTGAGTTATGTACCAGTTATGTCAATCAAGCAATAAACTGCGTCTTGATGTTTGAGAATGTAATCTGATTTTTTCCGTGATATTGCGTCAGTGCGTGAGAAATCGTTTTCCGAGGTGAACTCGTATATACTTCTTATGCCCGAGATCTAGATAATCTATATAATTTATGATATTGGTAGATACCAAAAAATGTGCTGATTAGCTTTCTTTCTCATTTCAAGGAGAGGGCTGTTAGTCGTCGTAGACTAACATCTTCGTCGTCGTTTTACCTCTCTATCTGTGTATCTGTGTGTTTGTCTCATGGCATCGTAGCTCTCGAACGGATTGACTGATTTCAATGCTTTTTTTCCTTCGAAGGCCTGTTTTCTTGCGGTAGTTTTAGATATGTTTGGAAGAATTCGGTCCTGCAGTTTAAAGACAATCAGCTCTTTCCCAAAATTACGTTAGTTAGTCATTTTTGGCATAAAAATCAACTTTTGTCAAAGTCATCTAGATATTGTGCAGTGAACAATTAATATCCATTTGATAAAGGATCGCTAATTGACATTAATTATTATTTTTTATATGTAGGTAATTCAACCCAGTGTGGTTGTCGGGTTCACTCCCCTCCGTGTGGTTGCCGGGTTCACTTTTGTAGAATAGCACTACTCCTACCTCTTCCTGGGATGTCGTAAAAGGCGACTAATAGGACAGTCCAGGAGATGGACAGCAGCGTCTCACTGAGTATCATTATCATCCACTGCGGTCACCAACACGCATTAGCCAAGCGTGGTGACTATCTGGCTACTTTTGGGGAGGCCTACGTCCAACAGTGGACATCTAAAGGTTGATGGATGGACGGATGGATGGATGGTAATTCATTCGCAGTATACCTACTAGATGGGCTGTACCTGTATCTACCTACAAAAAGTTGGGGAATTTTTAAATTTTCCATTTACAGTTATTACTTATTACTTATTAATATTATAAATGTGAAAGTGTGTTTGTTTGTTTGTTTGTGGCTCTTTCACGTCGCAACATGGCTATTATATGATATAGTTTATGTGTGTAGAGATAGTTGGGAAGGTGGAGAATGACGTAGGCTACTTTTTACCGCGGAATAACATCTCAATTCCATGGAAAAATCGATGTTTTGATAGTTGCAAGGTATTTAGTTCCGGATGATGTTAATAGATGGCGTTAGTAAAATTCATTTGCAAGTTCTAAATCACGCTATCAAATACTACATGTATCGTTAATTTTCTTAAGTCATAGGTAAATGTTATAGCTTATGTTCCAGTATAACATATAGGCTACTTTTTATCCCGAGAATCCAACGGGAGCGGGACCTACGCGGCTGTTACCTACGGGTCCCGAAGCGAAGCGCGGGCGGTTCTCTAGTTACTTATAATTTCAAGCATAAACCAAACAAAAAAACCAGATTGAATTTAAATTATGTGTTTTAAGATTGGAATAAGTAATTACTCACAAATGACTTTCAGTGTAAATGTACCTAACCATATAAAAACTTATTTCATTTTAAAAGCTTTATGTACCTATCTACTTATTAAGTAGGCGAAGGGATAATTACTTGTATTCCATTTACGAATAATTCTCGAGCAAACAGTCTTGTGAAAAAAATGTTATAGGTATAGTAGGTAATAAAAATTTATTTCAAAAATATATTAGTGAGGCCGCACACCGGCACCACATATTACTCGCAACATATATTTATGGCGCCAAAATTATTGCGATACTTTTACGCGGCGACAAATGTATTGTGTATAATTATGCAGAGCGGAAGCACAGTTGTAGCGTCTAGTTGTATCGTCTTTCATTTTCGTAAAGTCAATGTTGTCATTTTTGAAGCACGGCGCCACATAAAACGAACGTTCGATCTTCAATTCTTGTGGCGCTACGAACGCCTCGCCACAAACTGCACTGCACCTACTACAAATGTGTCCTTGATGTGCGGGTTTACATACAAATATAGGGGGGCGATATATATGTCGCGTTTCAAATGTGGCGCTACAATTATTGTTATACAAATGTATCTCTGGTGTGCGGCCACACTTAAAACAAAAGCATACTGACCAGAAGATAACATGTAGGGGCATATTTTTCTCGCGGACTAGAAACACATTTTAATCAAATAAGCACTACAGGTGATGTTACTGGCTTAATAATTCCTACTAAAACCTACATGTCTGCTTGTCTATCTGTTAGGCTTTAATACCTAAACCACTGAAAAGATTTAGAATTTGGTACAGATAAAGACACTAACTTTGGGAAAGGAAATTTATATAGGATAGGTTATAGGTTATATTTTATCGCGAAATAGGGTGTTGAAGGGGTTTTTTGTGCAAATGAACAAATCTATCAAAAAAAGTGTAAAAGCAGAATAAATTAGAAGCTGTTACAGATCTACCGTTGCCAGACTGTTTCTGGTTGCCTCTTACATAACAATAGTAAGGCTTTTTGCCAGATGTCAATTAGCAGTTCCCATGCAGTTCTCACGAGTACTCAGTCGTGATGCAGATGCTACTCGATCGTATCTCGACAAACGTGCGGGCTGACACGAGTTTGCCGAATTGTGCCAAAACATCGCTTCAATGAAAACATAAAATGCAAGGCAAGAGATGGAGCGTATAAAATATAATAATTTATAGAATCTATCTCCTCGAACAACAGCGGGCATTGAGAAGGTTCAGGGCCGGTAAAAGTTAGGGGAGGCCTATGTCCAGCAGTGGACACTCAAAGGCTGATGGATGGATGATAGAATAATATCTAAGCTATAAAAGCGAAACGAATAAGGATACTCACGTATCGATTAAATAAAAAATCGACACACTCAATTTTTTTTTGGTAGGTACTATTTAATTATGCAATATTAATTGAGTTTAATAAAGTGAGTGTACGTTACACGGCTTTTTATTCGGCTCGGTATTTCCGCTTGTGTATGACGACATTAACAAGAGAGTAAATAAGATTTTATAATTTGGTGCGTTCAACCTCATCGACTTTAACGCCATTTACTATACATATATTATGTATGTATAAACCATGAGACTGTTATCAAGCATTCACTTTTTAGGAAAAACAAAAATTACTTTTTTTATAATAGGACGAGACGTAGTTTTGTCTATTTCTTCCGCTCCATCTTTACCTTCTTAATCTATGATTAAAAATTCTGTCCTTTCGTAAATGACACAGCTTAAAATGGAAGTCCTTGCTTTGGGTTCTGTTGTCCTTATAAGGTTTGCAACTTGAATTACAATCGTTTCCAACATAACTGGGGCAATAAATTTAATTTGGCTTTTATTGACACCTCAATGCGTACGAACATTAAACAGAAATAGGATACCTATCTATTGTTCGCTCAAGGACAATAAAGCGAAAGGTATGGAGACTATAAACTCGGATATCGGATTTCCCCAACATTTTAGTTCAAAAACCATCTGCCGATACCGTTCGATGTACTTACTGATCACGACGCGCCTTTCAATTCGAATGTCATTCCTAAAGTTGCAAGGATATCGCGAAACAAGGGAAATCCAGCCATAAACGAAACGACAATGGTTTATGCTCCAAACTGGTTCAGTTACGTTAGCCAATTTGGGACTTAATATCATAGTCTTTAAAGTTCAAATGCGTATATATCTTGAATGTTTACTTGTAACTGAGTAAAATATCGTTACCTACACCAAGACCTAGATAATCCCCATTGATATATCGCACAGATCATACTTGACGTATTTTATTGAAAATTTAATTGTACTTGAAGTATACAATACTAAGTTCTGCCTGCGGATTCACCCGGGTTTACCTAAGTCAGAAAACAACGGAGCATCGTTTAATTGTGACCACTTTCAGGATAAAACTATCCTATCCTATATCCGTTATAGAATTGAAAATTTCATCTCAACCAGTTCAGCGGAGAGCCTAACAGATAGACAGACATCGTATTTGCCTTATCATTAGAAAGGATAATTTATAATATAAATTCTATAATGTATGCAAACGAATTCACACTTACAACTACCTAACTACTAGAAATTTTTCCAACATAATATATTTAACTATGTATTTATTGCGTAATTTGTGTAAGCGCGAGGGATAAACAGAATGTAACTTGAGTAGGTGAAACAACTAGTGATTTAATTCAATAACATAATGTACTTGTTCCAGATCATCGGTCCCCCTCGCGTGTGTACGAAAGTGTCACGGTGAAACAATGTGTGAGTGCAGTGTTCTATCCGTTCCGACAATTAGAAGACGGCCGCGCTAGAAGATCCCACGTTCACATTACTATGCGAACACAGCTATAACGCTAGTTGACATTTACTGCGATGACTGCCTACTGAGATGGCTGTAGCAAATTTTACGGTAGCGGCAATCGGCGCAGCAACGCCCACGCTAACTGCCACGTCTCCAGCGCCATTGCGAGTCGATCTCGACGACCTGCTATATTCCCCTGATCTCCAGTCGGACTCCGACCAGCAGCCCTCGAGCAACGAACCGTTCTCTCCACCCAATGCGCCGAGAAGGTCAAAGTTGAGAAAACGGGCCGGCACCGCCTACCTCCCACCACTGAATCAGTTCACTCACTACCCTCCGCAGAATAATGTTCCACAAAATCCTTTCAACGGACCCTTGCACGCGCAGCTATATCAACAGAACGCCCGACTTGATATACAAGTACCAGGGAACCAGCGAATGCAGGAAGTAAACACTCAGTACGATAATACGGGGCAGTATATACACGATCCGACTGGTGATTACGATTACGATCAGAGGAGGAAAAATGGTCAACAGCGTCCACCTTACAATCCAGGGTACGCGGATACCCCGTATCCACCCGCCACTCCACCCACTCCATCTAGTCGCAGGTTCGATGGAAATCCGAACCAAAATAATTATAATTTCCCGACCAATCCCGTAACTCCTGCGCCTCGGACACAAGCTGACGCGGGAAAGACCAACAGTAATAGTGGTAGTAATCAAACTCCGCCGGACCGGCCCCGGGGATTCACGAAGGTAGAAACTGGAGGATCAGGCGGCAAAACCCAGTTGCATGCCGTTCTTGATTACGACGACGATTACTACGATGATATTCCTGGATCAGGTATGTTCCTAAATAATTTAACATTAGTTTAAGGAATGGCACCAGTTCATTTCCGAAGTCTTTATTTGTTAATTTTGTTACTTGTATCTAAGACATCTTTTTCTGCTTAGCGGTCATGTGCAAGACTTTGGGTTTATGCATCTCCATTAATTCCGACGCGACGTTTGTCTAGTTTACACCTTCCTTTTAGAACCATTTTCGAAATGTTTTTTACGTAATTCGTTTAACCTAGCAAAGTAATAAAGTAATAAGTGGTCCCTCGCTTTCCTTTTCAACGTTAACAAATCGGTGATGCCATTGGTATTACTAATGTCCTCGGACGAGATGTTTGCCGTCACGTAGTACATATTATTATTACTCGACCTTAAGGCGTTCAGCGCTTTTTCAACTCACAGGCGGCGATACCTACGTAACTTACCCGGATGGTCAGATATTTTAAATCTCACTCAAGTTACCAAGTAAGTCATCGATTCATTAACTTTCTGTAAGCAAAACATGATTTAAAACCGTATTAATGACATACCACAACCCGAAGGAGCAAAAAATTGGCAAAAAATGCTACGGGTGGTCACTGAAAGGGGGAGAGGGATAAAAATTGTAAAAAATGGGTCAAGTAATATGAGTACGTTCCCTTTCGATACGACCTTCAGTATCTTGTCCACTTTCATGATAAAGTTACATAGATATTCACTTATATTTGTTTGACATAAATCACTTAACAATGATATTAAATTGATTATTATTAATCATGAAATAGTTTCACCCATACGACCACAATATAGACACGATCAATCAAATCACTTCTACTATCAGTCGATAACGGTTGAACATAGCCTTCGACCGCCGCCGAGATGGGAAAGGAAACCCAAACCGCCCATAAATAAGACAGATTTGCACACTGATATCTAAACTACAATAAATTCTACACATAAATCTATTTAAGACAGAATAAGTGATCGATATGAATAGATAATGCAGTAACCAAGGTCGTTCAAGAGAATAGCTATTAGGTAGTATCGCGGTTTTAATTCTAGAGAGGCCTTCGATCGTAGTGGCGGGGGCCAATGCTACGCAAACAATGGACAACCTAACACGGTTGTTAACACGTGAAACTTGCGTATTACAATACGCGTCTAGCAAATGGTTGTTAAACGCTCCACTCCACATAGTCAAAACACGGAAGAAAGAGATAAGGTCCAATACTTGTATCTGTAGAACATTTTTATGAATCAATCGTTTATCGTGCATTTTATGACGTTTATCCGGCGAACAATTTGACATGATACGTCCTTTAGTTCGGTAAGTAAGGAGTCTCTTAAAATCAAATAAAGCGAAAATATTTCACCTTGGCGATAATTGTAGCTTTATCACCGTAAGCCGGAGGTGATTGATTTAAATAATTCATCATTGAAAAGATTAAAGTAGCTATTAATCACAGTTTTTGACTTACGAAGTTAGATGGCAAAAAGGCAGGTTGGGAAAAGTAGGCACTTTTTTGTCTCGTTCAAGTAATACAGTATTAACGCCGCTTAATTAAAAAAAATGTAAGTACCCCAATTTGGATTCATTATCTCCTTTTTTATGTCAATGGCTGAAAAACGAGTGGATGAGCCACCTCATGGTAAGAGCTCGTTGTCATCCATGTATGCCAACAATACCAAAAGAATTACCAATACTTAGTAGGCTAAAAAAGAAGGAATAAGAACGAAAGAAAATACTTGTTCTCAAGTTCCCAGCGGAACACGTTGCCGTTTAGCCCGTACCTTAGGGGCCAGCTTATGTCGCCTCTTATAACACCCTGATCTGTCGACATGGGATTGAAGTTAGTTTCAAAGCCGGTTAGTAGTTAGTAGTAGCCGAAGTGTGGTCAAAACGTAAAATCTCACTTACTAGTCGTACAAATTGTACGTCGATAACATTAGGCAGAAAAGTGGGGAAAGATCTAAATACTTAGAAGAGAAGCGACATCGAGTCAAACTAAAAGAATTTCTCGTAAACTCGTAACGTACAGTGCCACAAACTTATCTGACCCGGTGGCGAAAATTGGAACTAATGCAAATGTTATACTATTGTCAGACAAAGACAAAGACAGTCAGATAAGTTTGTGGCACTGTATTCGTATATGGAGTCTAAAACACGTCTAGTAATAATTATACACATTTTACTTAATGGTTGCTTAACTCATGTATACAACATAAATGGCCAATAACATGTGTTTACGTGTTGAACGATGCAACCAAAATGTCTATGTCGTGGCCACATCGTAGATTTGCTCACATCATGAAATGATCGACCATATCATGAAATGGTCGCATTTCAAGATATGGTCAACTGTCTATTTGGCCACATCATGATGTGGTTTGAGCAGATCAATGATAAGAAATCGTTTCTCGATATGGGCAACTAAGCGCGCGGCTTTTTCATGAAATGGTCAAGATTATTTTGATCATATCGTAAAATAGTTACATTAATTGCCGGTAGAAAATTTCAGTCAAATTCTTCAAGGTGTAGGTAGGTCTAATTGGTTACAGAACCGAATTAGCCTACCCCTACTCCACGTAGTCTTGTATGCCCTACCCCTATAGTGTTTTTTAGAACCCGGAGGCGCGGAGGGAGGGCAGCCCCCGCCCGCTGTAACAAAACGCAGACAACCGGGCGAGCTGGAGCGGCTGAGGCTGGTCGCCGAAGGCGACCAGCAACCCGAAGCTGCGCAGGCGAGCGTGGGTGTCTGTGCTTTGTTACGCAAGGGCGAAGGGGCTGCACCTTCCGCAGCGCCGGAGACGTCACGGTTCGAAATTATGCCCTATATTCCGCGTTTTTACGATCCGGCCAAACGTTGATGACCAAATCGTGAAACGTAGACGATTTTACGATCTGGCCAAACTGAGTTGACCATTTCATGAAATGCGACCATTTCATGATATGGTCGATCATTTCATGATGTGAGCAAATCTACGATATGGCCACGACATCCACACTCTAAAGTTTCTGTAAAGCGATGTATTCACGATCCGTCCCGTTATTCGATAAAAAAGTATCTACGTTTAAACTGTGTTAATTTTGACGAACTTGACATTCATAAAAATGTCAAGACGTCATCATAAGCACAATATTAATAGTGTTTCGAAAATATTATTATATCCTGGTGTGATAACGATTCGCATTAGAACAGTGAGCACCACAGGGTTAGAAGTTGGTTATCAAATCATTAGTCACGCAAAAATTCAATTCATTCACCTAAGGGTGCGTACAGATTACGTAACATGTTATATAACTTCTGTTTTATAACACGTCCACACTATCTAAGGGTGCGTACAGATTATGTAACATGTTATATAACTTCTGTTTTATAACACGTCCACACAATCTAACATTGTTGTCTAACAATGAAACATGTAACAAGACCGTACACATTAAAATAACATTGTAATATAACAGTGTTATATAACAATTCAATGCGTGTCATTTCTTAAAATATAGCATATAACATTGTTGCACAAACTAGTAACATGTTATATAACTTGTTTTGTAACACATATCGTCCACATTAAAAAAAATGTTATTTAACTATATTTTATAACATGTTTTGTTATATAGTCTGAACGCACCATAACATTGTTGTCTAACAATGAAACATATAACAAGATACAATGTGTTTTAATGACATATCGTCCACATTTATAAAACATGTTTTATAACTGTGTTTTATAACATGTTTTGTTATATAGTCTGTACGCACCATAAGACCAATTTTAGAATTTGAAGGAATGTCTATTTATTATGTAGCCTAGATTAAACGTGTGTAATTGGTTATTAATTTAAACCTAGTAATAATAACAACAACAAACAACAACAAAATCCTCTTTATTGTACACCAAAACATATTACATGATATCATTATCACACAGAGATAAGTACAACAGGCGGCCTTATCACTAAATAGCGATCTCTTCCAGACAACCTATATACAATAATATTACAATTATGTTTAAATAAGACTTTCAAAACTGTCGTTTTCTTTACTCCTTTTCCTACCATCTATCATATGCCGCTACGTCTACCCTGGGCTGTCCAATTAGGCATTAAGTTTTTACCCTTGTATATTCTCGTTTAAAGTGTTAAATATTTTTACATTCGATAGTCAATTAAGTTGCATCATCTTAAAGCTTACTTACCACAAGAAGGCAATACAGCCGGATAATGCGTACGTGCTTTAACTCGCGCCGTAACGACCTTGATTTCACTTTCGAACTTGTGTTATTATCACGAGAGGTCGGGGTACTGACTCCGTGGAGCGATACTGGGCCTGTATGTTATAAGTTATAAGACATCTCTTTCACGTCGTTTACTGTCTGTCCATTATATCAACGACGTGTATGAATGAAATATTGTTCATAATTGTTGGGTTTATTTTATGCCTTTCTTTTAGCACTTACGTAAAGATATATTATACTTACATATAAACCATTATACGAGTATATAAATATATAAACCATTGCTTGTCTACTTAGGCTTAGGCCGCATTAAGGTTTTTTTCCCGCGGTTGTAAACCGCGAAACCGCGCAACCGCGCGAAGCGCACACACTACGAATCAAAACCGCGACCATAGAGATAAAAAGTATGTAGAAATGCTCCATTCCTAAACTTCATAGGAACTTTGTCCGAAAAATGTGGCTGGTCGACCATTTTACCTTACCAAAAAAGTGCTTGTTATCTTACAGTTCTTGACAGTTAGTGAAATAAACAATTAATGATAATCATGGGCGATCAGATGAAAATTTTCATATTCATAATCATCATACCCACACTTTCTCTGCATAATCTTTTGTTTAAAAACTATAAAATGTAAATTAATGTGTTTTTGTAAATTGATCTGGTATATTTGGATGCATTAGCGACCATAATAGTAAGAGTTGTTAATAAATACAAAACAGTGACAACTACAACACAACTCAACACCGTAGAAGACAGTTTATGTAGATAGGTACTCTGTGGTTTCTGTCTACTCGATGACGCGACGTCAGAAGATTAACCGTAGAGTGCTCGCGCTATGAACGTTTTGCCGTCCACAGCGGTATGTAGGTATATAGGTACACATGTATGTATGTAAAGGATGTCCATCCTAAAACATAATTACCAAAAAAGGGTGCAATAGACACAAAGTTACTGTGCAACAATCATTTTATATTCATGTGGCAGGACTATTAAGTTAAAGTTCACGAGAGGTTATAATTGTAGATACTGAAAACGTTTAATTTTGTTACTAAGTTTTATAATTTTACTTTTTTTAACGTATTTTAAGGTAAACATTTTGCATAAAGTGAAAAAATAGCTTATAATATAGTATATGCTACTAAGTACAAAACTATAATAAATGTTACTTCCTGATAGTTTACGTTTCAGTCTTCCCTTTTTGTAAATTTATTTAATTATAATAAGCAAAAAAATATGTTTGAACATGGGCGAAAAAATGCTCCCCACGCGATTACTAACGTTCCATGGAAATTCGCGACTACTCTAGGGTTAATGCTGTCATTGTCATTTTTCGTTTCTGTAAACTAGGGATATAAAAACAATAGATATGACCTAACCATATTTTACTAGCACGAGAAAGAGTTGGGATGTGGTATATCTCAAATACTTAAAGTCGTAGTATTTTGTAGGTAGCAGCGAATGGCTCACGTTACTTATATTTAATTGGTTTTAGTAATTACGTGTACAAACGTATACTTTTGCGGACTTAATTACAATATTCTATAGAATATCTAATATGTATATTTACCATAATCTATAGAATTTGGTTCTCGGTGCCTTCAAAAAGTGTTGTAATAAATGAAGAAACACAAGTAAGTCCAAAGGAATCAAATTTCATATATAAAAAAATATTTAGTCATGTTGTTTTAATTATTTCGAGAACAAGCTAACAATTACAGAACGTGGAAGTGAGTTATTATTATGTATTTTTTTCGTTTTTTAATATAACAACCAAAATCGATCACGTGCCAACTTCACGCACATAAAGATGACGCGCGAAAATTTATCTGAAATTAAGGGCCCATCTATACTTTTTAAATCTCTGACAGAAACCGCTCGCGGTTACCGCGTCAATTTGTATGTGTTTGTACGCTTCAATATAGGGTAATAGACCCAGTAGTCAGCTAGTCAGCCATTTAGTGCATTTCCCGATTTGGATCGAGTGTACTTTTTTTTTGTAACCAATGTGTTAAATAATACATTAGAATTATTAAATCGGTCATTTATTATTATTTTTAATTAACACATTCTCAACGTTGTCTTAAGTGAAAATAAGATAAATATTTAAAAGAAAAAGTAATTTTTCTCCAGTGCTCAGCCTGCAAAATCCAGAACTCGGCTATTTTGTTCACAGAGCTCAGCTTGTTACACGACAATTTGTCTCAAAGACAGTATAATAGTAACTATTAATAATTATAAATCATCATCAACATCCATTCATCAGCCTTTGTGCGTCTACTGCTGGACATAGGCTTCCTCTAAACTGCACCATTCTGATAGTCGACCCTTCAGACCTACGGATTACTACGAGGCGACGGATCCTCTTTTGTCTGAGACATTTATTCGACAAAGTAGTAAAGGCCGACTACTGGCGCATGTACCTAGGCAAACCGCGAACAAATCTGTAAAAAATCACGGTTTTAAAATCAGTCGCGGTATGAAACCGCATATGTGGCCGCTTGTATGGCTTTCCTTGAGTCACAAAATTAGCGGTTAGCTGTCAAACCGCAAAACCGCCCGAAACGCATACACTATCAGTCGCGGGAGTAAACCGCAAGTGCGGCCGCTTGTATGGCTTTCCTTGGGTCACAAAATTACGCGGTTAGAAACCGCGGCGGTTTAGCCGTAATGCGGCCTCGGCCTTACACTTATAACAAGTTATTGTGTCAATAAAATAATAGTTTTTTTAATAGAATCTGTAACGATGACATCGCAGAAACATCGGCACAATAAAAAATCATGTTTCGGCGCATGGCATGGCTCGGAAAACCTTACTATTAGTTTTAACAATATTCAATTTTCTGTTCCGTGATTCAAGGTGTACCTTATAGGTATAAGTAAGTATATAATACATCAACTTTTTATCAATTATAATATAGAATCTGAAGCAAAATGGAACAGGTTAAATGATTAGTTCTATGCAGCTTATTTCGAGACAATTAAATTTTTACGTTTTTTGGTGTACCTAAACGCTATCAAACATGATGAATGAGATGTCATAGATTAAGATTTATTTTATTAAGTTTATTTTATATTTTTTGTTTTATTTGGAAATAAGGTTTACGTCACTGTCAGTATCCAAAGTAAAATATATAAAGTCCCATTATGTAATTTATTGTTATACTACACGAGTATAATAGACATAATAATAAATAGTAACTTTGACAGTATCAATGTATGTACCTATAGATGTATCCTGACTTTTGCGATTTACCAATTTTAGTGTTAGTCAAACATCCCAGGGCCCCCGGGACTTCTTTATTTTCCCAGAAATAAAATGAAAAAATTGCAGCCATTTTGTTTTTTCAACCTCGAAGCTCGGGCGCCTGTACTGTTTTAATCATTGCTATCGATGTATACGTCCTAGGAAGCCGAAATATGTCTCATTTCAAAGCTAACAATGTAGGTAATCAATTAATGATACATTTTATTTAATATATTTTTCATAGAAGACCAAAAAAGGATTTAAAAAACAAAATTCAATATTTTTTCATTGAATTTTCTTAGTTTAGTGCCTTTTACATGAAAACTAACCCGTCAAACTACTTTTTTTTGTTGTCTTATCATAAAACAGGCTATCACCTTATTAATAAAATATGTTACATCAAAGTTATAAGTAAGGTAGTTTAGAAGATTTTTTGATAAATATCATCGGTGTCAAAGTTACCCATATAGGGGTGGTAACTTTGACACACAACAAAATTGCAATTTTTTTATATATTTTGTCATTTTTAAAGACTTTTTATAATTTGACAATATGAAAACCAGCCCGAGAGCACTGATTAAATCATAACTTTTATCAAAGTGAAATAGCAAGAGAGTTTTTAAGAAAATACATCGATGATGTATGACGACGACGATGATGACGACCCTGTAGCCTAGTTGGTAGCGACCCTGCCTGCGACGCGAGGGGTCCCGCGTTCGATTCCCGGCCGGGGCAGATATTTATGTGGCAGTTAAATATTTGTACTCGGGTCATGGGTGTAATTGTGATGTGTTATATGTGTAGTCCATGCCACCCGCGACACAGGTACCTGGTAACCTACTGCGGGGGTATGAGTGTGTTAGCGTTTATTTATTTATTATTTATGTATCAAAGTTACCCCGATTGACTGTACTTCCTGTGTTTATCCCGTTCAAACAATTATTTAAAAAAAATACTAGATAATATAAATAATAGATACTATCTAATAAATGTGATGTTTTTAAGTTCTAAAACAAAAGAACTAGCAAGGCGAATTCAATGCGTCTACTACCTTAATAGTAGGAACCGTTTCTCACAATAACAGTAATTTTGAATGCTACCGTGACCATTAGGAAAACAATGATTTAAGATTCCTACGAATCTTAAAACAAAAGTGGAAATTTCTTTAGGATCACGTCCAAAAAAAACCTTGTAGAATAGGGCCCCTGCATTATTATCTCTCTCGGGTTCGATTCCCAGCCGATGCAGATTTTTCTCTTGATTGTGCGTGTAAGTCCATGGATCTCGTGGTACAGGGAATCTTAGTGTGGGGGTGTGAGTTGTTCGCTTTAATTGTATATTTATCCAGTAGGTATCCAACTATCCTGAATATAAATGTGGAAAGGCCCCGCTTTCGGTTTTCATTATTTTAATATCGTATTGATCTTTTTAGCACTCTAGTTTAGAAGTATTCTTAGATAGGGTATAGTAAGCTTAGTGATTTTTTTTACTGACTTCAAAAACAAAAGGAAGTTCTCAATTTAATTATGCTTTTTATATGCGTTCAGGGTTTTTTCGTCGTTCGAGTCTTTTCTTTGTTGGAAAGAAAGTAGATACTCCAAGAGTGGTCCCATGATAATGACACCAGGATTTGATGATAGCAACCCAGAGAAATCAAGGGGAACTTCCGAAAATTGTAGGGGCTAGTTGTGTTTGTTAATGTTTTCATTAAGTAAATTAAATCACTACAATTTAATGAAAGTGCGGAGTCGATCTGATGAAGCCGAAAGACAGTCGAGGGAACTTCTCACCGATTTACAACACTTATTTTGTGTTTGGGCTTGAATTTGTGGTGATGAGAACTTTACTGCTAGATAGGTTGAACTGAGCGCCATCGGGCGTGTAATTTTTGAGTAGGTATTAAATCTTGTCGATGTTGAAGTCGGTTATTTTTTGTTGTAAAAAGCAAATATAATGTTATTTAAATCGATTCACTAATAAAAAAAGACAATAATTTTATAAAAGATAAATTGTCGCGTAAACATTTTATTATTACAAATGTAAATACTTACATACAACTTTATTCAGTTAACTACCAAATAAATAACATTGTAGTCCTGTAAATCCGGATATATCAAACAATTTATATTTTATTTTACATTGTCAACAAATGTGATCAATTCATTAAGTTGTACAAATAAGGAAACCCGCGCGTTGCCTGCCAGGCTTTTTATCTCCGCTTTCGAATTCTTTGCGAATGGTTAATGTTAAGAATATTATTTTTGTGATATTGTGACTTCTTATTTTATAAACGAAATGTGTATTTTATTTTAAGTAAGTAAATTTTTGAAAATTGAGTTCTGTTAAAAATATTGTTGTAGCGTAATATTTCACTTTCGTACTCTAGCTAGATGTAACAATTTTTTTAACTGAATATAGTGCAAGTATTTAGGTGCACAAACAAGCTTAAAATGTTCCAACAAGCTTTACATTATAATTAAATATTACGAACGGCAACTAGGTATGATGCAGGCAGAGATTCTTTCGGTTAAAGCATGAATTTAGCGTTTTTGTGGTACGACTCTGTAGTGTAAAAATATCTCAAATTATTTATGATTTTATTCATGTACCTAGTAAACCGCTAACGGTCGCTGATAGGATAACCGGTGGACCTAAAAACATTGTACTGGGGTTCCATATTCAAATCATTCTTTTCCTTTTCATTTTAATTGTTTTAAATAACGCCACAATGTAAAAAACTGAGACTGATAACGTCCTTGACTACAAGGCGTTCGTTTCAAATTAGGACGCACTTTTAACGAATTTTACGGTTACGACCTTACGACATAAAATCCCGCTATGAGACCGCTAACACTGGACATACAGACATCTCCACCCACACTGTTGTTATGGAGGAGGTATTTACACACACCTACACATTTCAGTTCATTTATTAAATGCCAAAGACTATTCATTACGTTGCAATTTTCTAGTCGTGTTACCCTCGTAGCTCACCATACCAAAACCAAAGCTACTTTTTCGATTCCTTTGGCAAAATATATTATTATAATATATTATATTATATTATTGTTCTCTCTGGTATTGTTCTCTATGGAATACGGGGATTTATTTATCCAACAAATGCCTGCACCTATCAGGAATTTTACCTCATTGAATTTTGGATTGATAATATGAATCAAAAGTACAATTTCCCCAAATACCTGACAACTTTAATTTAGTTTTTTTCCATATAATAATTTTGAATCGCAGTACAACATAATATACTCGTATTATATTTGATATTGGGTAAACACTAAAATTTGCCGTAAGTATGCAAAATTTTGGCACCGCTTTGGCAATGGTCCAGCCATTCTAACGCTCACTTTTAAGCGCGGATTTGCATTGAGTTACCTAATAATTACGTGCTCTTAGGTGAACCTATAAACTTCGGCCTGTGAAAGCTTCGATAGGTATATTAATGTATACTTGAATTGCCACTGCGCGCTATACACAACTTTAGAGCACAAGTAGCTCACAGTTTAATTTAGCTTGTACCTAAGCAATATTTACTTAAGGCAAAATAAATTCTCGTCGTCAATCTACAATGAACCTGAATCACAGGGGCGGAAAGTTGGTATTAATGCGGGTTGCCATTTTAACGAATTCCTCATCGAACGCGAACGGAGTATAAGTTGTACAGTGCCACAAACTTATCTGGCCCGGTAAGGGCGGCGCTACTGTCTTGGTATTTGTCTGACAACAGTATAACATTTTCATTAGTTTAAATTTTGGCCTCCGGGCCAGATAAGTTTGTGGCACTGTACACGTCGGGTGGTCGCTAGAATACAGATGAACTTTATCTGATCTACTTTTTCGCAAATTCAGACTTCGGCCGATTACTTAATCCAGTTATATAACATCAAGTCGGAAAGGGCATCCTTACATAAATTCATTTCTTTGCAATCAAGACTGATGCGTGTTATAACTCTTTAAGTGACATTTTGTCATGCAATCGTAGGTAACACGTTTTAATTTTTTAATAACCCTTGTATCCTATAATTGGGCATTTTTAATGATGTATAATTAAAGTTAAACTTTACACCACGGAATAAAAAAAATGTTATTCATAAACTTAATTCAAAATACTTCAACCTAAGATATAAGTAATAACATAAAAAGTACATTTCCTTTTCTCTTCGAATCTCTAAAAAAGTAAAGAAATCACGTTCGTAAGTAGGTATATCATATTCCTTTTTAATTTATTCAACAACATGATGTCCAATTTAAATTACTAGAAGCAGGCTCAATTTTACTAACCAGTTCACCTACAAATCAGATTTACTATTAAGAATAACTCGCGTACACAACACAATAAATTCAGATTAGGTTAGTAATTACTGAACCTGCAAAGTGGCATGGGAAACCTGTCGCAATATTTAAGTATGATTATTCTTTATTTAAAACAATTTTTTTATTTTTATTTAATTACCTAATACGGTGGTACTTTCAATATTTCCTTTCATTCATCCACCAACAAGTTACACTCAAACAAATCTCCAGGAGAACTTTCAGAGCAGAATGAATTCGGAGAATGGGCGAGCTGATCCCATAGGAATCCATCCCCCCCCCCACACATAACACACTCAGGTAAGTATCATCGATGCGAAGTAGTAAGTTAATAAAGATGTGACTGTTCAAGATATGAATCCGCTTCTCATGGGAATAGGTAGGTATATAGATATAGATGCAATTGTTTTACTTTCGTAAAAATGTTTTAGTAGGTATAAGATATTTTAAATTAGATATCATTTTCCTTTAGAAAATGATTTTCGTGTAAATTGAAAATACATAGATATCTATTGTGATTTGTGCTTTATGTTTTTTATAATGCATTTCATAATTAATACAAAAATAATTTTATTCACTCATAATAAAAATCCCCATCATTTTTTACGTCACGTAATGCGTATTAAAGGCTATTTTAATTCCCTGGCTAACCCTGATATAAGCCAGTCATTGTATCATCCAAATCAGCTAATTTTATTAAAAAAGGTTTAATACTTCTGTTATTCATGGTAGCCCTTTCAAATTCCGACCTTAGGATACGTTACGACTGATCTAGTTTCTTTGTGCGAATAATTCAATTTACCAACAAACGCGCAATACCTACTACGAGTACGAACTACATTGAAAAACTGCATTTGCTTCCTTTTACGATAAAATAAAATATTTATTCTTGGAAATCTATAACCTACACTCTAGACATAGTTTTTATTAGAAACAAACGTAACACTTGTTAGGTAGATAAATTTTTTCAACCGAGTTCTTGAAAGCCAAATGACAGCTAAGATTTTAAGTTACGGCTCATTCACACGAGGACGAATCGTCTTTTTTCACGAATCGTCTTTTTTCACGATTCGTTATTTTTTTTGACGGCGGCAATGCTTTTTAAATACTCATGTTCACACGCTTGACGAATCGTGAAAAAAGACGAATACGGATACGTCTTTTAGAAATCACGAATCGTGAATGTTTTATGATTATGACGGATACGTCTTTTAGAAATCACGAATCGTGAATGTTTCTGAACCAATCTGAACTGAGCTAAATCACGAAATAAATGTGAACTTCAATGCGATATTTTGACGAATCGTGAAAAAACACGATTCCGTATTCAATGTGAACGTCCATCCGTCAAGACGTATCGTGTTTTTTGACGAATCGTCAAAGACGTATGCCGTGGGAATGAGCCGAGTTTTATCAGTGATTTCCGCGTAATGGCTTAATGGACATACAGCCAAGATTAATAAACAACAAAACAACTACCTATTCCTTGTAACAATGTTTACTTAAAATAAATATCAAGTGGAAGTCGGAATCAACATTGGGCATTTTGGCAGAGGGAGATCTCCCGCCAGGCAAGACGACATGCCTGGGGGGCGGCTTAGGCCCCGAGTGAATGCTCTCGGGTCGTTGTATAAGTATATGCGGGCGATGTAGAAATCTTCGATAGCGTGTTTCAGGCTTCGATGACCTCATCGTGTTTTATGTCGCCACATAACATGAATCGTCTACTATCAGCAAGTTACTGTTACCACAATGTATTTACATCATAGGCTCTATCTCTATTTACTAAACTCCACTCTCTTTCTCCTCATGCGAGTCCCTGCATACAAGTATCTCCTCTTCGATCGAGATTTGGATAATAATAATAATTTTATTACGACATTATCGAAATTTCCAGCATGGGTACACTCGTGAAGCATTGATCCTCAAAAGCGTAGGTATTTAGTTTATTGTATCAGTTATGGGTCCCCGAGACGATCAAGCGCACTTGACAAGTCTCACGTGATTGACTTGACGAGGGACTTGACACCTTTTGAAGGTGCCATCAAGTCCAGTCAAGTGCGTGTGCCATAGTCGCATACAGCCCTGTGCCCATGAAAGCAGGGGCGCCGTAACCGGGCGTGCAAGGCGTGCGGCGCACGCGGGCGGCACGCATGGGGGGGGGCGGCAAATGGACCAAAATTGGGCGGCATAAACATAAGCCTGTATAAGATTGGTATTGAACGACGGGGGTGCAAATCGGTTTCGCACGCGGGCGCCCATGCAGTTTACGGCGCCCCTGCATGAAAGTTGTGGTAGCAAAAACAAAAATGGTTTCTAACGCAGATATGGCGTTCCTTGCTATGACTCTAGCGGTACTATTATGAAAAAAAAACAAGAAAGAGGCGATGGTGTAAGGAATGGTATAAATTAAGATATCGATTCACGCATGATATTATGATATAGGATATTAGCAATAGCACAAAATCGCGCTCGGTAATTATGTCAGCGCTTGTCGCCAACGCCAAGTCTCGGTCCTATTCGTCATCCGCCATCTTCGATGTTTCGGCTGCTAATGAAAAAAGCTTGTCAAGTCCTGTCAAGTCGAATCAAGCGCAGGTGCATCAAGCGGCGTCAATCAAAATTTCTGTCAATTAGGGTCAAGCCGTAGACCGCTTGAAGGTAGTGTCAAGTCAACGCAGTAAACGATCAATATTCGCTTCAATCACGTAGACTTGTCAAGTGCACTAGATCGTCTCGGGGACCCATTAACTTCGCCTGATATTTGTTTATTTTTTCCCGGCCGGGCAGAATGATATTTGTATTACAAATAAATGTTTGTTGAAACCTATCGTCCGTGTTATCTACAGGGAATTTAGTACGTGGTACGAATTTAATAGTCTTTATTTATTTGAATTGGCTACAACCCATTAATGGCCCACTACTGAGCAAGGGTCTCTCCTCACTATTGAGGAGGCCTAGAGAATACTCCACCGCTGCTCCAGTGCGGATTGGGTTAGTGGCCAACCCATTGTCAGAAGTTTTCAGGCTGCCCGAAGGCCTCCGACATGGCTTAACGACTGTTATCTATCGGTAACAACCGGGACCGACGGCTTTACATGCCCTCCGAAGCACGGAAGCGCTCAAGATATTTTGCCACTAGCAGTCACCCAACCAACTACCGACCGCGCCCGCTGTTGCTTAACTTTGTCGATCACTTAGAATCGACGCAAGCCGCCGGGGTACGAGCGCTTCATTTCGCTTTAAGTATTTGAATAAATAAAGTTATCTACATTAAGCAAAATCAACTGAATTAAAATTTTCAAATTCATGTATCTTGACTGCACCTGTCAACTCAACTTTCCAAGTGTTATAAAAGTAAAGATGACATAACTATGACCTAACTCGGATGAGACGGTGTATCGACGACTCAGTGTCTCGTCTGCATTTCCACACGGAGACAAAATTAACATATTGATTAGAATAATCAATGAATTCAGTAGCACCAGGTAAAACTGGCTACATAATCTTTATACAACTTTCATACTATTTTTATCCGTAATAATTATAATTATTACGTCGTGAATGTCGTGATGGAGACATTGCTTTTTGTGTTTAAAGAAATAATGTTTTATAAATAAATACTAAGGATAATTATGTTTGGTTGGGTTTAATTAAAGTAATGTTAACATAATAAATTAATATTTTGAAGTACCAAAAGCACCCTCATACACAAACTCATCATCATCATCATAATGGGTTGACCATCATGACATGACCCACTATAGAGCACGGGTTTCTTCTCAGAATGAAAAGGTTAAGGCCATAGCCCACCGCGCTGCCTAAGTGCGGATTGGTGGACTTCACACACCTTTGAGTTTTGCGAACTCACCGGCATGTTTCCTCCCAATAGTCACAATAGGGAATATGCATGTCATTCAAATTTAAGTAAATATTTTTTGTACAGTCGTTATCGCTAAAATAATGATATCTGTCACATTATTTTCTATTTAATCTTTTTAAAATCACTAAAATAAATTTATAAAAAGTGCAAATTTTACGAGGCAAATTTAAAATGTCGAAACGCAACGCCATTGGTTAGACATCGGCGTGACGTCATCCTTCGCGATGGACATGTCAAAAACATACTAGAACTAGCTGTTTTCATTTATATTTCAGTTAATTTGATTGCTTTCAGAGTTTATCGTATACTTCTTGCGTGATTTTTGTTTGTTAGTGGTGTGTTACAGTTGAATGACTAACAATGTCTGAAAGTGGATTTCAAAAGGTGCAGTCGGATAATCTTCCGAAAATTGATGCTTTCATGATGAGTTCGTACTTCGCCTCAAATAATGATTTTAGGTACATCAGCTGAAATCAGGGGAGTCAAAGCTGCAAGGTGCGGAAGTGACAGATATTTAATTTAGGTACATGGTTCTCGTACAGTTTTTCTATGTAATTCATAAAAGTCTTTAACATAACCTGTAAAGATTTAGCCATTTACCTTCTACATAAGTACAAATTATACTATATCCTTCATATCACATTTTAGGAATAAATGGTTGTTAATAAATAAATCCGTGTTTGGGAATACTTTATAATCAAATCTGTTTTTATCCCAGATCTGAACGAGAATCTTACAACAACTTTTCAGGGTTTGTACCTACTTTTGTTAGCCAAATTAAACCAAAACTATTAATATTTGGTAGAAATAATTATTTTCTTCTTACGTTAAAATGATCTTCGCAACAGTATGCAGTGCTTTTTGTAGATATAATATCTCTTTTCACAATTTTACACCACTTTTTTCTTATATAAGCATCCCGTGGAACATGAAAAAATACTTTTTCCGGTGCGTTCCATCTCGTATTCTTGCACATAGGTACAATTAGAGTTGTAAAGAACTCGAGTCTTTGAGTCCTAAATTTTGAACTCGGTGACAGTTTTCACGACTCGAGTTTTAACCGTAAGACTCTTAAGACTAGAGAACTCAAGTCTATATGAGCTCTTGAACTCGAGACTCGAGACTCGAGTCTTCTTTAGCGCTCGAGTCCTTTTTACGCGGCGAGTCACGCTCGAGTTCCAATAAAAGGTTACTTTTGTGAGATATAATTATGTGTAACCAGAAGGCGATGTCGAAAAATATTATTATATTGGTATAGAAGTATAGATATAAATTCTAAATAAATCACTGTCAGCATTTCGAAGAACAGTTTGAAGAAGACTCGAGCTCTTTTAAGACTCGAGCTCTTTTTAAGACTCGAGTTCAATTTTGGCGCTCGAGTCTTCATGATAGGACTGAAGCTCGGCTCGACTCGAGACTCCGAGTTCTGTTAGTTCACTGAGTCCTAGAAAATTGAGCCGAGTCTATCGAATTAAGACTAAAAGACTCGAGTCCTTTACAACACTAGGTACAATACAGTACTTAAAATAAGGTCTTCGGTTTCCATCCATACTTCCGTTTATGAAATTAAACTAGAAAACGTAAATTTAATACTATAAAATACTCTTTCTCAACCTCGCTCATAACCACTTGTTAGTAAACAACTCCAACCTGACGAACGATGACGTCACCATAGAACGCGCCAAAAGGGCGGCGTTTGAATCGGCCTTATGTCATTGCACGTTTCATTAATTAATTTAAAATAAATTTGGACTTTCCCATGACTCGTGTATTTTTTTACGGTATTATATTAACATAAATGAGCTATAAAAACAATAAAAAAAATCATGCATATTCCCTAACACAATGTCAAAAACCTTCATCGTTTGTAGCACCCGTTTGTGGCACCGTTTATATTTAAAACAAACAATACTCACTTAAAAAACCGATTTTAACGTTGACAAGTACCGATAAATATACAAGAAGAATTATAAAAATTGGAACACTCAGTAAAAAGTTTTGAGGTGACGATTATAAAGTATGTCGGTAGCATGATCTTTTGTAAATTGAAAACAATATTTTTAAAATATAAACAATATACGTATTGTGTTTATTTTATTGCAATCTGTTCATAAATAAAAAAGTTAATTCCATTTTAAAAATCACGCCTGACAATTTCCGAATGTGACTGACTACTCACTCTACTCAGAGACTGGATTAGGAAGAGAAGAGAGTGCTGTGGACGCTGTGGTGCGGTTTTATTAGTATAAAAATAATTAACATCATAATATAGCAATAGAAACTACTCTATTAGGTATAACGTAACTTAATATTGGTATCTAACTTCAAATTAGGTATGTTTTTTTAAATTAGTGTTTGATATTGGCGCAGCTATTAACACTACTTTATTACGCAAGCCATAGAAAGCGAAGCGTGGCTATTGGTATTTTCCTATATTCATTTGGTAGGGTCACAGGCTGTATCTGACACAGATCTTTAGGCAAATGTTATTATTTTATTTATTGTAATAGTTTTTTTTGTTAATTGAATTCAATACCTACAAGAGGCTTCACTGAGTGGATGCAATTTCAATGTAATTATGTTGTATTTGAGTAATTACGGCAAAACATTAGGGGTTTGATTAATTTTCTATATAGATATTTAAACATGAAAAAGATACGTAAAATTAAATAATAACGTCTAAAACTCTAAATTATATCCCAAAAAAAAATATATTGGGTAATCATTAGACTCGAAATTTTCTTGGTTTATTGTGGTCATTAAGATTTCAATAAATAAAGAAACAAAACAAAAACATAAGTTTCCGGAAGCAAATCAAGGACAGTAGGTAGCCACATTTCTCATAATGCCACTGTATTAATTGGAGTAGAAATGAAGAGATATGGCGATACCCGTATAACGAACAATTAAGAACCGAAGTTATTAATACCCATGTCGGAAGGAATGTCAAGCAACACAATAAATGGTGTCACATTATCGATTCCGCATAAATTAATCATAATAAAGCAATGTCGAGACAATCTAACTATGTAAGAACAATGGCTGTTCGATTTGTTTACTTATCAGAGTATTTATCGCTGATTAATTCAAGACACCCGAATTCAATTAGGTACGGGCCTTAATTGACTCGCGATTTATAATTGAGAAGGAATTTAAACAATTTGCGGGAACGGCAAGAAACTAATGGTTGTTTTAATTAAACTTTTATGATGATAGCAGTATTTGAAATTTTTGTGTGCGCAGGAATTGCATTGTCTAATTCCCGTATTCAGGCATTTGATTATTTATCGTTCCTCCATCGTAAAACTCAATGTACGGCGAGTATCCATCCTGACGTTATTAATATGTTGTTCGTTATTTTTAGGATTATCCGTAAATTTTTGCCTTTGTCGTTTAAATTTTAAAGCTTTTTAATCAATTTTAAATATATACCTAATGAATTAACTATAAATAAAGTTAACATCCAGGACGATATTATTTTAGATATATACTTTATATCTTCTGAACCTATCTTCTAATTCTAATCTTTTACAACTCTCTTCTATAACGGCGAGTGCTAAGGCTCACCAAAAACAGCGCCCGTAGCCACTGCAGAACTAACGTAACAACTGAAAGAGTAGGAAGAGCCGCAGCTACAGTCTGAGGTCAGAGTTCTTTATATCACTATCAACAAAGAGGGGATCCGCTTCATCGTGTTTTATATTTAGTTCTCTAGAATTTTTTACACCAATATGACTGAAGCGTTATTCTATTCTAACACTTCTTTTCTCTTCCAATGCCACCAGGAAACTGTCTCGTCTCACCAAGATATTATCCATTAAATAACGCCAGGGATTTCAAAGCGCGTTCCAGTTTCAAAAACCGCGTTCCATTTTCAATAATTAACATTAGCTACAAAAGGAAATTAAGGTTAGGTACATTTTAATTAAATTCATTTTAAAAAGAAAGTATAAGGCGCTTTGCCTACGGAGCAAGTATTGCAGCATCTGGCAACATTGCGGCCATCGCAAACGTTATAGTAACTATCAACTTTTTACAAGAATCTTTTAAAAAGTTGATAGTTGCCTCAACTCAAGTTGCTCCGTGGGCAATACGCCTAATGCTTCAAAGTTACAGTGTCATATAATTAAACTATTTTGCTATTTTTCTCGTTTTATATGGTTTTTAAAAAAAAACGTACCTAATAATTATAATTTGAAATTTTCTGAACATTTCGCTATTGCAATATTTTCCCTACAATAAACTAGTTTTACAATCCTCAGAATTCGATGAGTTCATTGAACGATCTTTTGCTAAATCAATACATATCTTAGTAATAAAATAACAGATAGAGTTCATAAACATCTAATTAAAAATAGATGTTAGATCCTATATTATGTAATTTGGTAATGACTAGCTAATAAGCACTTTGCAGGATTTGCAAGACTCGTGTATGACGATGTACCTGTGATGAATGTTATTTAAAGTAACTATTTAATTGAATGATTTAGTAAGTATTTAATTGATTTAATATTTGATTGCTAGTTCGATGTGTATTCGGCGCGGAACCTAGCCAAGTAAATCCTAACCAAGATATTATGCTTAACGATTTCGTAACCCTTGACACGAAACCGCTGCAGCTCATAAACGGTGACGAAATCAGGTATTTCCCCTAACATCTCTAGGTGAGTCTACGAGTATGTATCATCAGTCTATAGATTATTTGCATATTATTATATCGAAGAACTTTTTCATTATTTAAAATAATCCTACCATCGGAATGCTCGTCTGCTCGTTACCAACTATTGCTAATAAAATCTAAGAAGACTAACTATCACTAACAGTCCCTACACTAGTTCTGATACCTGTCAAAGCACTAAGCAGCAACCAATGAATGGTCTTATCACCTTAACCATTCTTGTCCCAATCCGACTCTCATTTTGCATCTGGCAAGGCATCCATCAGTGATGCATTTGGGGTTACTGTCCATTGGCGATCATCATCTATTCTGCTCATCTCCGCGTTAATTCATTTACCTTTTTAGCTTTTTTGCCCACAACAATTAACATTACGGTACGAATTCTCTACCAGCTATCCATTTACTTTATTTACATGAAAAACTATGAATGATATCTATTGATAACTCATCGATAAATAGTATGGATGGTTTTTTTACCAATATCTGGAGGGAAACGGTTACGAAACTTGCCATTCGACAGTTTAACAGCAAATTAAGACATACATAAATTGCATTTATTTATTTATTTTAATGCTGACATTTCAACTTTTGATAAACAGACACGCTCTCAAGATTACAGCCGTATAAGGATTAATCTAGTGCCTATTGAAATTAATGTATGCTAATCACATTTTTGTGATTTTTATGGTCGTATTGCTATTTCATAAATGTTTTAGCCGCACCTGGATTTTGGTTATCTAGACTATACCTACGATAAAATTAATCTTGACTGCTATTTGCATACTAAATAGTTAGGTAGGCTTATTTTGACAAGAGACAAACAATTTTTTTTTCTACCGTTCCAGTTTAGTAACATCGAAAATGGTATGTCGGTTCGGTATATTACCATCAGTGGCAATTTTTCTTGAGCGCAGTCATCTAACCATGCGCACATGAAACTAAAGGTTATGGTAAACTTTACGCTATGATTATTATGATACTACCTTGTGCCATAAAGACATGAAGATCATAATTGAATGTTTTCGTTTAAGCTAGTCCATTACCAGTTCGCTATAGTGCGCAGCCCTTTTACGATGAAAACCTTATCGTACGTATCAGCGAGATTGTATTATCATAGTCATAGAGTTATCGTAATGTATCAAAGTGTCCCAACTAATTTCAGATGCGGGCCAACCAGCAGTCACGCCCCTACAGGGGCCGATACTTCTACGCAACGGTTCCGTTCCTGTTGTGCCCCTCACCTCCTACAACACCGTCAATAATGGATCCTTCTACCAAATACCTGTGAGCATTACTTTTATTATTTAATAAGATATTTTCATTTTGATCTTTTCATCATACCTACTTATTAAAGCGACAGGTCACTCACTCATCTTACAATATAAAAAACTTATATTTGCCATATTAAAATGCTTTGAGAGTAGAAAGAGGGTTAAGAGTTTCTTTGAAATTAGGTAAAAACAAATATATCTGTTTTAACTTTTTTGGTAAATCAATTTCTTATTAAAGTTTGTATGAAAATTGGTTAAAAGTATGTAGGTAGGTATGTACTTCCGCGGGACCATGCCGGCTGAAAATAAAAAAAATTGCAAATTATTAACAATAACTTGCTGAAAAATTAAAATACAATACATCAGTTGGTACACATATAGGTACAAATAGGATGAAGCTTTTCTGAAACTTCAAAGGACAAACGCACAGACGGACATAAATTCGGTGTCGTTCTCGTGTCTCGAACCTCATCGTACCATTAAATATAAAAATTCGTAGTCGCAGAAACAATGTTACTAAATTAGCAACGCAAATGAAATTATCCAAAAGCAGGCTAAACAAATACAAATACATAGACTCTATTTGCCTTACCCGTCATGTTGACTAACTCCATAAGTAGAAACGCTTACTTACCACGTACAAAATAATTATCACATGAAATGAGTTTGTTGCAACTTGTAACCCGGCCTACGAAGCGAGGGGTCCCGGGCTCGAACTTTTTATGTAGCTATTTACCCTGGAAAAAAGTAACTGCGTTAAAATGATCACTAGTAGTTTAGTTTTTCTTATAACAAGAAGTAAATATACTATAATACTATAACACTTAAAGTTAAGGATTCTGTATAATTTCCGATGAAATAGTGAGACCTACGCCACGCAGTTTATATTAAACAAATTAAAAATGAATACAGAGTACAATTTCTTAATGGATTAACGAAAAGTAAGCAAACTTTCATATGCTCTCCGTATGTTGAGAAAGGTTGTAAGCGAAGATGCGATACTAACTGCATATCACGGCTCTGTTGCCTCGGTGCTTAGGTATGGCATTATATTCTGGGGTAACACTGTCTGTAGGGATGAAACATGTATATAAGGCGCAAAAAAAGTGTATACGGTCAATATGTAATCTGAAGCAGAGATTCGTGTCAACCACATTTTATAAGACTGAAAATTCTGACATTGCCCTGTGTTTATATTTTGGAATAAAAACAAACTCAAAACTGTTTACGTTTCATGAAAGAAACAGACACAGATATAAATTCGTGCTGTTTATTGCAATACTCATCTCTATAAGCAGAGCACATTTGGTAAGGCACCAAGCATCTTTAATAAATTACCTTATTCAATACGTACCACTATTGATGTTCAATTATTTAAAAAGAAGTTGCAAATTTTCTTAAATGATAAATTTTATTAATGTTACTACACTTTAAATAACTATCTCACAGATGACACAATTTAATTTTGACCTATTCCGATCCAATACCAAAAAACTAATACCATTGGTATTAGTTTATTATCCCAGTTAGCGTGTTTTTAATAATAAGCCCAAAATATTTTAATATTAGGTACCTAAGTTATCGAAAAAAATATTTTGTATATTTGACATTATCTTATTTTTTATTTTATTTTAATATAATTAAGGCTATTGTAATTATTTTGTAATGAAAATTTTAATTAATTTAACTTAAATATTAATAAGAAATATTGTATGCCTATTTGTGGCGGGAATACGGAGGTATTATACTCAAACAGGTCAAACATCTGTAACATCTTATTACCCGTTTCCACAATAAAGATTATTTGAATTTGAATGGAAATTAAATGTGCTAATTAATAATTAATTTACTATGAGCTGAGAAAACTGGATTACGAATCAATCGTAGATAGAGAACTTCATCTATCGAACTCACACGAGAAAAGGAACGCATTTCTCTATTTCGCATTTCGTGCTGGTTTTCATAAGCAAGGACAGCCGACCGTCGAATTTTTCTTGTGCGATCTGTATCACTTTCTCGTGCTATCTCATATCGATGATTACTAGACGATATTGTTCTCTATCTATGGGTTCAGCAGTCTGGTTCATAATCACCCCAAGTATTGGAAGCCTAGCACTCTTCATGAGTCCAATGTTCTATTCACTTGGCTGTCCCCGCTGTTTCACTTACTGCAATAACTTTCAATTATAATTCAACTAGAGAACCGCCCGCGCTTCGCTTGGGGACCCGTAGGTAACAGCCGCGTAGGTCTCGCTCCCGTAGGAATTTAGGCTAAAAAGTAGCCTACTACTCGCTCTCTTTACTCCACCCTGTCTGAGGTGTGTGGAGTGTCTTTGGGGGTGTCTCTCGCGGCCCGATAAAACGGGCCGGTCCTTGGGTTGGGCCCTAAGGCCCTTGGTTGTCCATCTGTGGTTAATCAATAGGTCAAGTCCGGTGAGTGGTGGCCTTTTTACAGGCCACAGAGTCTTAAACGGGATGGGGTTCATCTTCGCGCCGCCCAGGCGATCGAGGCCCTACCGGGTGAATCCCGCTGGTGGGAAGCCCAGCAGGAGTCGATCAGCGCCGGGCGACGACTTACGAAGCCCCAGTATCAGTCAGTGCTAGCCCCGTCCCGCGCAACCAGCAAGTCGCGCGGGAAGGCCCAGCGGTCCGGTGGACGGGTGTGGAGCGGCACCAGGTCCTGCAGATGCGGGAACCGCGACGCGTCGACACGCCCGAACATGTTGCGTGCCAATCTCTCGATGAAGTCGTCCAGGCTCTCGACTCGAAGGTCCCTCTGGATGCGGGCGTTCCTGACGTACCTCGGCGCACCAGTCAGCCGGCGGAGCGCAATCGCCTGAACCGCGCGCATCCTCTTGCGCTGCGGTTCGCTGGCGAGCGCGTACCACGCCGGTGCCGCGTACGTGAGGCGGGATCTAATGTAGGTCTTGTAGACCCCGAGCTTCAGTCCAAGAGGGAGGCTCGAGGAGAGCACTGGTTTCTGCCATCGCGCTTCTGGAATTCGCGACGGCTTTCGTAACCTGTGGCTTCATCGAAAGTCTTCCGTCGATTTTGCCCCCAGGTATTTGGCCTGTGGGGCCCATTGGATATCTTGTCCGTGAAGCTCCAGAGTAGGGTCCCGCCTGTTGAGGTATCCTCCTATGTTCACGGCCTGCGTCTTCCCGACATTCACCGACAGTCTCCACGCGGCGAGCCATTCGGGGAGGGCATCAAGCGCACGCTGCATCTTGACGATGGCGTGGGTTCTATTCAGCGACGTGGTGATGTACGCCACGTCATCGGCATATAGGGCAAGCGACGCCCCCCTGCCGCCGGGATGTCATCGGTGTATCAGGCGTAGCAGACCGGGGACAGGCAACTCCCTTGCGGGACGCCGGCTGCGATCGGACGCTCGGTGGATTCGGCGTCTTCAACTACTCTGAAGCTTCTATTTTCGAGGAAACTGGAGATCACCTTAACGGCACTCCGGGGCGCCGACGACTGCGAGATCTTGTAGAGAAAGCCGTCGTGCCAAACACGGTCGAACGCCTTTTCCATGTCGAGGAATACTGCACACACGCGTTCTCTCTTATTCAGAGCCGCGGTAACGGTGTGCAACACCCTCGACAGTGTAGCCGTGCTGTTCAGCGGCATCAAAAAGTAGCCTTCCAATTCTGTTGGCAGCTAGGCTATTCCACCCCGGATGCTTGCAGTTCCAGTCGCCCGCGCCCACCACCGGTGTCGGCGAGTCCAGCAACTTGCGGACATCAGCCAACAGGATAGTGCCAGCGGGCGGGCGGTACACTGAATACTGCCGGAGCGGGGAGTTCTCGAGGCAGAGCTAAAGTAGCCTGTTACATTTGACTTAAGTAAATTACATGTAGTATTTGATAGCGTAATTCAGAACTTGCAAATGAATTTTATTAACGCCATCTGTTAACAACTCCGAAAATAAATGTCTAGCAACTAACAAAACATCGATCTTCCCATGGGAATGGGATGTTTTTCCGCGGTAAAAAGTAGCCTACGTCACTCTCCACCGTCCTAACTATCCCCACACACATAAACCTTACCATATAATAGCTTTGTTGCGACGTGAAAGCGTCACAAACAAACAAACAAACAAACAAACAAACAAACAAACACACTTTCACATTTATAATATTAGTAAGGATTAGGTAACTTCTGAGTATTCTGTTTCATTACCCTGATAACCTTTAGTAAGATATCGTGAGAAAACCGCGATATTTTCGTCGAGACTGGCCCTGTCACAGAGGGGAAGCAACGACCGACCTACGCTGATCACTTATGACTTAGTTTAAGATAGGTATTACGATAGGTATGAAATGTTATGAGTTGCTTAATGTAGGCTAACTACGCTTACCCTTGACACTTTTTATGACTTTCTTGGTTTAGGCACAAAATAAATAGAAGGAGACTGCAACAAACAATTATTAGGTAGGTATAAGTGAACTATTAGGTACTAACCAGAACTAAGAATACTAACTTTTATTAACAATCCTCATCCTAGTTCACAAATCTACTAACGAAATAAAAAAAAACTGGGGAATGTTACCCTACAGTGAACTTAGCATCCTGATTTCTGATCTAATATCTACCAAAGGCAATTTTAAATTCTAATATTTAATATGCATGAGTATTAGGGCAGACTGTTAGTAAGTAGATGATAGTATTTTGTAAAGATAACTCAATTATACCTAATTGGTGAAACAAATATATCAACGGCAAAATTCTAAAATTTTTACGAATATTTTTGAACAACGTTTACGAGTAAATAGCTTGTTGTACATTGCAGATGTACGATGTAAGAAACATGATTATTAAGTGTTAAAATCTTTATGTAATTATGACGTCTACCAAATAGTTATTGCGTTTATTAAACACAATTTACGAGACAGAATGTCAGGGACAACAGATTAGATTATAATACCAGACTTTCTTTACTAAGTGTTAAATATTAAGTAAGGTACATATAATGAATCGTTAACATAATTCACACGTACAGTATTACAATATTATTGACCTTAATTGGCTTTATTGTAACATCATTACTTACAAGTTTTACCTGTCTATGATTTTTTTTATTTGTAAGTCCCTAGTTTTTTCTTCGCCTTGTGAATATTCTATTATTAAATAATAATAATAATTCGTTCATTAAATTGTAGTGTTTTAAAATACATACAAAAAAACATTAACAAACGCCCCAAGTTATTAGTCGCCCCTGCAGCTTTCGAAAGTTCCCCTGGATTCCTCTGGGATTCTATAGTCAGATTTATTTTTATTTATTTATTTAACAAAATCATAGATGATCATCTTTGTTTCCATGATACCCTTGGATTATCTATTTTCCAACAAAAAAGAATAAATTATCACAATCGGCCCATAAACAAAGAAGTAATCCGCGAACACATTATAAAACAGGATTGAGAGACTCCATCTTTTTTGTAGTTTGTTAAAAATAAAAAAACAAAAATACATGTAAAATACATGTAAGATTGTACAAAACAATCACAGTTAGATATATATCCTCATAATATATGAGGAAATTATTGTCACTACTTCTTCCGGAACCACTTATCGTAGGAATTTGTTGAAATAATGATAGAAATAATTGTAAAACTACTTTTTCATTTGGATTAAACATCTCTTTCATTTTATTTAATTGGGCAACTTCATTTCCCGCTACAAATAACAAATACCTACTCATTTGTCATTACCAAAAATAAATTACTTCACACATCTTTGAGAATATTATGAAGAATTGTGAGTGTGTGTGCCAGACGTTTCCTTGCGATGTTTCCCTGCACTGAATCAATTTAATAATGATAATTCATTTCTAATACGGAAATATTTTTATATGAAGGATGCATTTATTTTGAACCCAGACTTTCCTGTTCTTTAGTAATAATGGATTGTAGTTACAACCTTTTTGGTTGATTTAACACAGAAGTATAATTATTGGTCATTACGAAATCATTAAAATTCTATACGGTTTCTTCATTACCTTATTGAACGACTAGTCCATAATAGAATAAACGTATCAATTAAAGCTTTTATGGAACCTAAAAGACTTATATCTGTATATAAATATTCTACCAATCTAGCTCAAGGTCCACGGAGTGACCTTAAACAGAGTCGGTGTGTCATTTTGAGAATAGACGAAATCTTTGACATCATCCTCATATTATAACACTTAAGTAAAGAAATTTTAAATAAAATAAAGAAATAACGCTATACACTCAGCCCCACGCCAGGATCCCATGTGCTGTGGATTCCATTTACCACACACAAGACAATAACACATTCCTACACCCCGTTCGAGGCCAGAAAAACTAAGCATTTGAATTATGGCTTGTCCGGCATGGTCTAGATCTATTCTATACTTACTTATAATACTGAAGTGTCTGTCTATGATTTCAATATATATGTTCTTTTTCGAGTGCATACAGTTTTTTACACGATATACAAACACGATTTAAAAAAAATTGTCTGTCTTTCTTTTGTCCGAACTAATCTCCAGAACGGTTGATCCCCTTTTTATGGGATTGTCACAGGGAGAAAGACGAGATTGTGGAGCAATATTTAAGCTACTTTTTATCCCAGAATTCCCAAGAGATTGTGATTTACGCGAGAAAATCTCCCAAGTGGACGAAGCAGTAGACATAGCTAGTTATAATAATAAAGACATCCATATGTTATGTTAATCGCTCAATCACCGATCGCAACTTCTTGTTATCTGTATTTTGTTCGTTATGCTCATAGATATAAAGCTCATACATAGAGCTAAGCAATTTTGGGTTGGGCGTGTCGATACGATAGTTAACGAGATGACCGTAAGAGGGAAATCTTTATTAAGCCGTCCATGTATTTAAAGAACAGTAGGTAATGTATCCTCGTTGGAACCGAGGCTTAATTGTGTATGCGTCAATGATGACAATTGTTTGCATTCCAAAGTTTACAGTAGTAATTAAAATAGATCTAGGTATACTTATTATATACGTGATATTTATTACGTGTGCTCACAGTTCAATTCAGCTTGTAAGCAAAATTTATTTAAGGCCTTTTAAATCTCGTCGTCAATCCACAACGAACCCCACAGTTCAATGTAATTTTTAAGCAAAACTTATTTACCTTTTAAATTTTCTTTGTTAATCTGTAATGTAACATAATTACTGGGCCGGGAATTTGGAATTTGTGTGGGATGCAATCAAAACGGATTCCATATCGAATGCGAACGTTGTGCAGTATTGATATCGCTTACTGATAACTGCCAAGTTGAAACGTCAATTAAAACACATGTTGTATTATCCAGAAGGCTGTAACTGCATGCAAAATGCATACAGTTTCCTTTATTAAAAAGGGATTATAATATTATTTTCTAGAAACTAGTCTAAGTAAAGGTGTGCGCACATTGCACCTATACGACGCCAACTACAATCCAGGTTGACTCATAGGACACAATTGTAATATGTATGAGATTTGGGTATTTGTATGTTCTTTACTTGAATCTTCGGTCGGATTGACGTACTTTGACGACGAGTCATTGCACGTAGTCCACATCTTTCGAATAAATATTGAAAATTAAACCGTAAACAACACGTTACAGGGCTCATATTAGATTGCTTTGCTAATTTGAGTCCGAATGGAGTCGAAGGCAAGTTGGCGTAATGTCCTAAGACCGTAATCCAACATCTTAGTTGTCGCCGCTGACTTATTAGAATTGCGATCGCGTAGGTTCGCAGGAAACGTCTGTTCACATCGCGTTAGTCACAATCCAAGCGTGGGCACCGTGCTAAAGTATACGTGAGTGATTTATGTGATACGCGTTGTAAGGTAAAAGCAAACTTGATATTGCGTGCCTAGATTTTATATGTAACTTAGTAAGCTTTGTAGAATAGGTGGACCATGAGGTAAAGATAAATAAAATAGCAGTGAACTGCTATGGGCAAAATTTCTTGAGCGTTTATACGCTTTCGAGGGTAAGTTAAGCTGTCGGTTCTTTTTGTTATAATTAGCTGATAACAAACGTTTAGTCGTATCGGAGGTCTTCGGATGTCATAAACATTTCTGGCCTTTCGTTGGCCTCTAACTCCTCTTCCAACAAGAGATAATGGCGCCAGCTCTCATCTGCAAAAGGACAAGTAACCTCTTAGCACGTTTGATCGCCGTTTATATTAAATAAAAACCTATCAAGAGCGTGTCGAGATACAGGTCATGAAGGGTTTCGTATTTGGGCAGCTCGCTTCCTTCCTTTCTTCTTATTTGATACGGAGAAATAATTTGTCTAATACACCGTTACAGAGTTTATCTCGTTATCTTATCAAGCCGCCAAGCCTTCCTCGCTGTAATAGCCTAGTTTGGTATGAAACCACCTCAGCTCAGCTACGAATAGACAAACGGACTGACGGATCTATGACTGGAGAAGGTACCTACTTGTGGACAAACTATTAGGGTTCCTTATGTAAAACGGAGGTACGGAATCTTAAAAACCTTGCAATATTTACACCTACGAGATGTTTTTAGTTTTTTATTTAACACATGTTATTCAACATGTTTATAATAAATATTTTATTTCCACAAATACAATAAAATACAATTAAAAGAAGTCCTTACAACCCAATCGCTTAATCGTGTTGTGAAAAGTGACATCATGTCGTTGCCCTAACTTATTCATATTCATATAAAGATCTGCGCACATTAACTCTTAACATCAACCTCACTCAGATTGAACTTTCAAGGAAGTACTGAAATAAGACCGTTATAATGTGTTAATTATGGTTGTATTTTTGATTGAATTAGAGCTCGCTGTGGATAATATAGGTACGAAGCTGACAAGAGGAGAGAGAGGAGAGAGAGAGAGAGGCTTGCGTCCAACAGTAGACATCTAAACTAAAGGCTGATAGATGGTTGATGATGGATGTAGAAATTATAATTTATTCCAAGTAAATTGACTGCTGAGTTACTTCAAAAAAATATTGAAATTTCCACCGAAATAAGAACACAATATAAAGGTTTATTTCTTTCCTAATACTTCCTAATTAGTTGAATGCATTTTAGGAGTCGAATGGAATACAGCGAATATCGCAATACAGCGAAGTAAAGATATCAGCAGCATGAACCTTCCATCCCCCGGACAAAGAAATTATTCAAATCAGGTTTTAAACAGTTTATTAAGTTAAAACATGTACCGTTTTCAAGTATTAGGTACATCTCCTACAATACAGGCGTATTAAATTTCATCAAGTAGTTTTTGCCTGATGTACCTACCTACCTACGGACAAACAAACCGACGCAGACAAACATTCCAAAAAATACTTTTGGCATCTATTGGCTCTTTGATGAACTTTTTATGCATTTTTCAACCGTCAATGTCTCTTGTATACAGACATAATGCACTTGCATCTTTCTTATATAACACGTGTAGCGGTAAACCGCCCTGAAAGTAATCCTGGCGCCGTTCTCAATGTGCGTAGGCCTTTACACTGAAAGCGAGCGTTCACCTTGCGCGGCAAGTCAAGGTAGTGGTAACCTTTGTCTAAACGTCATCTAGTTTTGATTTATATGTAGCTATCTAAACAGCCATCGTAACTTGTGCGCGTCTGTGTCTAGTAGATTTTATATGGATATTTTATGGCAGAACTACTTACATAAATAATTCTAAGTCGGAAAGAAGACTGATAGTTGTCGTGAAATAAAACAAAAATTCTGTACTTTTAATGTTAATATATTCCTTAAACTTTTAGTTTTACATAACGCAAACAAAAGTATAGGACTGTGCTGATCACAATTGAGAAGTTCATAATTTATGTCTAAAGCCAAGTCAAAGAAAAGCACCCAACTCATAGCAAACTCTAGAAAACAATCAATCTGTATAATTGTATTCTTAGGTTTAAAAAAGCTTCTTGCCATGCTTTTTATTAAAATGCTTTATCATTAGATGTACCAAAGACGATATGAAAAACTACATCGCCATAAAAGTAAGCACTTCCAATTCAGCTTGTGATAGATTTGATCTAAACTTCAACAGACTTTAAGTTATATTCAATTTTGAAAAATATTAAGCATCGATTTACTTATGAGGGCTATGTTTAAAAATGCACACGTTGTCTTTTCTATGCCTGTGCTATGATGCTCATAGCCCGGCGGCTGCTCATAGCCCGGCGGCTTGCGTCGATCCTAGCGATCGACAAAGTTAAGCAACAGCGGGCGCGGTCGGTAGTCGGATGGGTGACCGCTAGTGGCAAAATTTCTTGAGCGCTTCCGTGCTTCGGAGCGCACGTAAAGCCGTCGGTCCCGGTTCTTATCGATTGATAGCAGTCGTTAAGCCATGTCGGAGGCCTTCGGGCGGCTTGAAAACTTTCGACACTGGGTTGGCCACTAACCCCTCCACCAATCCGCATTGGAGCAGCGTGGTGGAGTATGCTCTAGGCCTCCTCAGTAATGAGGAGAGACCCGTGCTCAGTAGTGGGCCATTAATGGGTTGTAGCTTAGCTTAGCTTAGCTATGATTCTCGAAACTCGCGAATATTATTCGCATCTGATTTCACGGTCAGATCGATAGATATACCTAATGCTGTTGCTCTTATTGTTGAAAAAATGAATTGATCAATAAAACAGAAACTTGTGCGTTGGTAGTTAGTTTTATTTCCGATATTCAATATCGATTTTTTTGAAAAACATTGAATCATGTGGATATTTTTACAACACATTTATATAAAATAGATATAATAGTGACATAAAAAGGCATTTTATATACATACATGCTGAACATTACACGAATTCGCTAGTTGTCTTATCAAACTAAGTTATCAAGCTATTGTACCCACGCCTAAACCGTATCCTTGTTATTGATGTCAATTACAAGTAACCAATTGTTATTTTAACGTTCGTAGGTGTCAATATCCGCCCTATCTATAACAATAACAATATAATCATAAATATAAAATCTACTATGTTAAGTGTCACTTACATTTAATTTAACTCAGACGTAGGTTTAATCAAGACGCCTCTAACTTTGGCATAGATAGTAGCTCAAAAGGTATATTTGTCCGAAAATAACCAATCAGGTAAATGGGATAGAGATCAAACTGCTTCGATTGATGCGTAAATTTTAGAATCAGCTAGATCAATTAGATAGGGACGACTGATCAAATTGACCTATCAATCAAACATATCAGGAAGCACCTATTGGTAACATGTCGCAGCGGCTATTCTAAGAATTGATCGATAGAATGATATCGATCACATGGCCAGACATCGACGATTTAATACAAATCACTCGGTCAGATCGAAGTCGACTCTGTGGTACTTGAAGCACCTATTAAATATTATAAATCAATGGTATAGGGCGAAAAAGGCCGTGTAAATGTTGATCCCGCCAGTAACATTAAATTTTATGTTCATAAACTTAAGTTTTCAGCGTAAAGGCATAATGACATTCCCATGTCTACGAACCGGGTTTTTTCGTTTAAATGTATACGTAAGCATTTCATTATTGTTGGGAAAATAATAAGTTTAAAAATAGTCTACCTATAATTAATTCGTCTGTTTTACGTGATAACCTTATAACATAGATATCAGTGAGTAGAGCCGAAGTATTTCAATGGTATTTCAACCAATGATTTCAACGATCACCACGACTCACTCACTCCCTTCGTCACCAATGCTGCCTTGTTTAGTTATTCGGCCGAATGTTCGGCTTACTACAAAATATATTTTATAGAGCGTACGAATATAATCCAGAAACCCTTTGATTATTTTAATCTGAGCTTAGGCTATCTGGAAGAGACCGCTTTCAGCGACAAAATCGCCCATTGTTTACACAATAAGATACAATTGAGATTAAATTGTACTAAGTGTTTTAAAATGATGTGCAATAAAAAGTATTGTATTTGTATCAGAGCCAAGAAACTGAGCCGAGCAGAGATAGAGCGAGTACTCGTCGCCAGAAATGGGCAAAATGTAATCATAATTACTAATTACGAGTAAATCTGGTGACATGGAAATGCTCTTGTGAGCGCCTTTGGAAAAAGATAGTCTGAGCGTTTTTGGCGAAAGCATAAAGTGCCAATCTCAACTCGTAGCAAATACGAGAATTCGCGCGTGCTTGCGTCTTGTTGCCGAGTATCTAAACAGGACATTAGATAATAAGAAGTAGTATTTGACAATCTTGACATTCTCTTGTCAGACGGAAACGGAACTTTGGACACGAATACACGATTTGTTTTTTTTTTGTTTTTCATTATGCATGATCAGACATTCTGCCCTGCTTGTAATAACTATTGTTATTATTGTTGATATCATAATTTGGAGAGTAGGTATGGATAGAGTAGACCATCAAATTGACTTATTTAAATTTTGGGACATGTATACTTAATGTGTATCTACCTAAAGTAATACACAGTGCAATAATTATACCTTATAAATATTTTATTCCAGTGTAATAAAACAAACACCAAGTACTTAGTCATTTATTATGTACGACAAACTAATGAAAATCGCATCTTAATCTAAATTGATTCAACCGTTTTAAAGATTAGCATGAACAAATGTCGAGAGACAAACAGACAAAAGTTCTATAAAAAATTGTTATGAGATCATTGCCTTAAAAGCTCTTATTTGGCTTAACGCTGATATAAATGGGTCTGCTCATTACCACGGTATAGGACTGAATGGAAATGGATGTCATTACAAAGGAGGTCTGATGAGGAATTCACCACGTTGCTCCAGTGCAGAGTGGTGAAAGGGTTAGAGATGGATTAAATGTCGAGAGCGCTCTACGCAATTACCTCATCCGCGCTCTACATTTCTATTGAATTAACTATGTAATTTTCGATACTTTACTTTAATTTTATATTATTTTACATTTTAAAAACACACTCTCTGCTGACGGTTTAAACAGCACCGAACAAAAAAAAAAGAATAACCAGAGAAGAAAGTATGTGAGCATTCGGGTGACGGCAAATACCACTTGAGTTTAGAATGAAATTTGGAAACATGATCATATTTACGAAGTCCATATATGAATGTATAAAATTTGGCGACGCTCAAGTTTATTAAGTTGCTCCTCATTTAGGTCGACATAACAGATATCGGCATAGTCGAGAATCGAGGCGAGTAAGCAAGTACCTATCAAGAGTAATTCTAGTAGAAATAGGAAGAAAATTTCTTAGACTACGCAGGCTGTCAATCGTAGCAAACAACTTCTTACTGACATCATTAATTTGTTGCATCCAAGATAAACTAGAGTCCATATAAATACTCAGATTTTTCACAGTCTTGGAGGATGGAATTTGGCATCTACCAAAAAATATTGTTGGCAAAAATGACCAATCAATTTTCGAGACAAATTTCGAACTAATTGTGACAATTACTTGCGTTTTTTTAGCGTTTACCATAAGCCCACAGAGCAATTTTATCAAGATTGGAGTTCAAATCTGAAACCGCCTTATATATCTATCTGTTTCCAACTAAGTAGTTCCATGTAGACGGCTATCGTTAACTATTCTATGTATGTACAAGTGAACCGAGGCGCCTTCCTATTGTTTAATTTTATCGCTATCAAGATAAGAATCGACATTGATAGACATGAACAAAAAGGTTCAAATTAACGTGGAAATACGTTTATGACGATCTTGGGAATTCTATTGTATAATTATCTAAGTATTTGTAATTTATCGTATAAAAGATTGGTACAATTAACAGCCATATGAGTACGATGCCTAAATTTTTACAAATTATTTGTAGGGTAACCGACATCTTGGAATAAATGTTATTTTTACCCGACTGCGGCAGAAGGAGGGTTATGTTTTTCGAGTGTATGTATGTATGTATGTATGTATGTATGTATGTATGTATGTATGTATGTATGTATGTTTGTATGTATGTCCATTTATTTGTGAGGCCCCACAGCCCAAACGGTTGAACGGATTTCGACATATGAGGTATCGTTGAATTCGTCAGAACTGTGGAAGTGTCACAGGCTATATGAATTTTCAAAATGGCGCCCGAAAGTGGAAGAAAAAGAGGGGATAATCTTGAGTTTTTTCTTATCTTAGCAATATGGGTATCAAAATGAAAGATCGTGAAAAGACCTTTTCAAATATATATATGTATATTTCATGTAACGTTTAGGCACACGTTTTAACACAAATTGTCAAAAACCATCCCAAAAAGTAGAATTTTTCGGCGAACCCACTAAAAAGTCTGAAATAAAAATATTATTATAAAAACAAAAAACCCGACTGCTTACAAAAGAACTCAAAAGAAAAAAAACAAGTGTCACAATATCAACATAAAATACTTCATGGTGCTGCAGGCGGGGACAAACAATACTGTTACCTACGGGTAAAAAAGATTTATCACAAGTAGGTACTACGTTTGTCACCGCATGCGGCAGCATGAATTATTTTATGTTGATATTGTGACACTTGTTTTTTTTTCTTTTGAATTCTTTTGTAAGCAGTCGTGTTTTTTGTTTTTATAATAATATTTTTATTAATTAAGAATACTTACTTACCTAAATCTATAAGCACATAATTATATTTTATAATCAATATGATAGATCTATCGCTATCTGTACATAGAAGATATATCTTAAGAGAAAAACTATTACAGGGGGTCTTTTTTAACGAATAAAAATCAAAAACAATGATATTTAGAACGTGTTTCTGTTTGTCAATGATGTTGTTTGCGCTAATCTTGAAGCTGCTTAACCTATTTAGGTGCGGTTTACACTTAAATATTGTCTTAAGCTTTATTTAAATAAAAGTGTTTGTTTTATTTCAAGCGTTTATTTGATTTCGTGTTCGGTCTCTAGAGACCTCTGCTTATGAAAATAATTAATAGTTTTTTTCTAAAAATTTTCAAATACTGACAGCGATGAGTTAAGCTTTATGTCTAGATCGATTCTATAAAATCAATTATTAAGGAAGAATGTAAGAAACACGCATAGGATGCTTAACACACGATACCAGTTAGCAGTGAAACCTGCAAATACTGCGAAGAGGTGGAGCCGCGACTAGCATGTCAAATAAGCAATTACAAATAAAATGGCCGACGTAAACGTACTCGTAACATCTGCGTTTTCTTAATTAAGTATTCTGTGTTAGATTCGTAAACAAATGTTTTTATATTTGCGACAAAGGTGAACAGCTGTATTTTGTTATGTTGGGTGGAATCAAAACCAAATCATTTTAAATAATGTCAGGATAGCGTGAAATCAAAAAATACTTAAGTAATAATTTATACATATATTATAATAAAACTGGTCGTATGTTTGTGCAAGCTAATCTCAGAAACGGCTGAACGGATTTTTATGGGACTTTCACAGAGAAATACGGGAGGTTGTGGAGCAATATATAGGCTACTTTTTATTCCGGAGTTTCCATGGGAAAAACTCCTATGCAGAAACGAAGTCGCGGGTACGACTAGTTAATAATAATCATATATTTAAACATAACTTGAAGAGTTCCATTCAAGTTCAAACCGAAGGCCTCTTTGCGTCATGTACGGTGTGCCCGCTTTGATTGTGGTAACGGTTCTCTTCTAATATTCGTTAATGAGATGAAAATATCCTATTAGAAGGCTATCGCTATCGCTATAGGTAATCCCACGAAAAACATTCTGTAAAAAAACAGCCAAGTATCGATAGAGCTGTTAGTTTATCTCTAAAAAGTAATGAAATCTCTAGACCAAGTTGAGCCAAGTCTAAGGTTCCTTAGAAATTAAACCAACAAAATGTAGCTACGGTTCTAGAAAAATTATGTCCGTCATAATGTGTGATTAATCTGAAATCAAGCTCACGGTCCCTTTGCACTACAAACGCTCCCTCAGGCCACTCAGGCCTTAAAAGTTGTCAGGTAATCACATAAACTTGTCAAAAGGTCAAAATAGCATACAATAATCAAATGTTCAATAGTAATTTAAGTTATTAATCATTATTCAATGGTAATCCTAGCTTGACACATGCAATTATAATGATGAGTGTATTCACACATTAATTATTTATACGCACTACCATAGATTAACGAGGTAAAGAGATGAAGGTTTGGAAATTAATAACTGAAATATCTATTCATGACCCGGCGAGTTTTGTCTATTCTAAGCGATCGCGGCAAAGATTGCAAATGGAAAGATTAGGTAATGACAAAATTACTTGAGCTCTCCTGTTTGTCAGGAAGCAAGTAAAGCCATCGGTCTCGGTTATTGCCAATAGGCAGCAGGGGCTAAGCCACTAACCCCTGGTTACATTTAAAGACAAAAATCCTAGTCCTCAAGGGTAGCAGCACATCTATGCCCGAATTAAAAAAATAACTGTTATTAACAACCACTAACTAACTGGACTATTACTAAGAACAACTAACACGACTAACTATCACTAACAGTCCCTGCCCTTTATTTTATAAAAAAGCTAAGTATTCCATCTCTTTTCTACGTTATTCTACGAGTACTACCTACATTTGACGGATCGCATGAGGCTGACGAAGAAGCGTTTGTCACTTTGAAATGTAGAAAGTTTACGGTGACTCAGTAACCCTGACACTGTTTATCTGTGAGCCGTCCAAGGATAACTTTAAATTTTCTTAGAAGCAGAGAGTGATAGAGAGATATTATCTCTGAGGAATATCGTTATATTCTTCATAAAATATTTCATGACTTTAAAACTGATATGTAAGTATGTAATGATAGCAACCGAGACAAAGCATGAAAGCTTTCCAGAAATTTTGCCACTAATCGGTCTTATTTTTTTAGGCATCATGATTTAATTCACAGTGAAATTCATAAATATGTTGTTCATGAATTTTGTGTATTGATAATGTAACGTAATTAAACGTAAATAATAATGATTAGGTTTAATTATTAAGCATGTATTATGTATAGTATATCTATGCTAATAAATAAAGCACAAGAGAGAACGCTCAAATCTCAGGGAGTAATGGTTCGAAGTGGTAAAATATTTTTGTATTGAAATGTCCATTCATTGAGAAAGTCTATAAGGAAGGCTATAAGAAGATTTTGTATGTTTGTTTGAACATGCTCACCCTGAAGAACTGCTGATTTTATTTGAACAATTGTTTTTGTGTTAGATAATTGATATATAGAGGACGGCTTTAGGCTTTATAACATCACGCTACGACCAATAAGGGCGGCTCAACAAGTTTTCGGAAGCGAAGCTAGAGCGTCTACTGGTTAAACACAATCGTGAATACACGCTGACATACTGATACTACTTACTACTTATAGTTAGTGTAAACAACACTCTCAGACACGAGATAACTATTTAACTAATTGCCATTCTCTAATTATACAGTTAACATGTTTTTGCTCACGTTCCAATGTTTATATCTTAATGTGTCTGTAGTGAGCATTACACATAATAATTATTCAATTGGTTACTAAGTGCTCAGAGTACCTACCTAACTTACAGAGAGTTACAAATGGTAAGTAATTGGATGATATTTCATTCTAATTAAGCGTAACACGCATTAATTTTATCTATTAGAGGCCTATTGCAGGGCTGTTGCCTTAAATATTTAATAACTTTATCATTATCATTTGATTTATTTAACGCTTCTAAGGACATACGAAATTCGATAATTCGAACTATCGAATATAAGTTACTATTAATATTGAAAATGTTTACCGAAGTCATTCAAATATGCTGCTTGAGTAATTTAAACGGTTCATAATTAACGTACACAACATGAAATAAAGTTTGCAACAGAATTAACTTCGAAACTAACGTCGCGTCGCACAAATACAGATACTTTGTTTGTGCTTATAAATATACATATGTTAATATATTACAAGCCAGGCAAGGTTATTGACTTATTGACATACTTGCGACGAAGATAGAATTAGTTTCAAATTGCTAAATAACGATCGCTTGCCAAATAAATGATCGATCCAGTTTTCCAATTTTATATTTGGTAATCACATGACTCTTTAATCAATTTAAATATGAATTTTAATTTAATTGCACTGGTGCAGGTCTATATTTAACTAAAATAGTATTACATGAACAGGTATGTCTTGCTTCTAATAATAGGTAAGATATTTTAAATATATAATTAGTATTGTAATTGATTTTTAATCAGCAACTAATGTTTAAATATATTTTAATCGAAATAAATTATGTTGAAATATCAGGTAAGGTACCCTATCTTCGTACCTCCGTCGAACGATCCAGTGCGAGAATTAATAATTTCTAATGTTAATGAATTAGGAGTAGGCAATTTTGTGGTAAATCCGACTTAACTTCGCATATAAGAAAATTGTAGATTGTATGTACACACGATGAATTTCCAAAGTTTTTTCACGAGATTATATCGCTCACCAACTTTATCCCCATTCCGAACTTTCTCAGAAGCCTGCAAAAGCGATATAACAAGCGCGTGTGTATATTTCTGTGTGTATATTTGTTACTGAGTCTCGAACAACGTCAATTATTTATTATTAGTATAAAGAATTAAAATAATTTGCGAAATTATGGCTTTACACATTCGACGCCGCCGAAGACGCCGTATGAAAAATGAAACCAATATAGAAGAAAATGTGCGTGAAAGATTGTGCACGTTAGAGGCCTAGGCTATACATATATAGTAGGAGGATGTTTTAATTTACATTTATCATATAATATATCATATATATCATATGAAACGGGTTGTTAGCTTTCTTGATCTCATTTTCGGTCTTTAATAAAGCCATGATGAAAAATCTGAAAATTAGCCACAGTTTTAGTCACCATTTCGTTTTCGAAATGCTCGTCCTCTATTTAATATTTTGACGCGATTTTGATCCCGTATGAAGTTCTAAAAACTACAGAAGATAGACGGCTAGCAGGCAACCCTAAGAAAAGGTGTTAGAATTTCAATTTACATATCGTCAAGCAACAACTAAGCTTGCTTCTGCAATACCTACCCACGGTCTCACACTTTATTATAGCAGAGAACTCCGAGCGTGAATAATAGTCAGTTTGGTGCGTCATTGTATCGCCGGACGTATCATAAGTGAACAATGGATTCGCCAGAGTATCGTCTTTTTTACGGTAGCGGGTGGTAGCGGCGTGCGCCCGACTTCAGATTTAGATAATTAGCTCAGTTTAAAGGTGCGAGACGTGTTAACTATAATTATACGAAATCCGGCAGCGAATATGAATTTGTTTGGTTGGCGTTTGTACAATGTAAGTTATAAAATAAAATATTAATTTCTGTTTGCATTTGAATTTGTTTGTGTTACAATTCTTATTTGGGATCCTTCACTTAGGTATCTAATACAATATTGTAATGGTACCCAAGTGAAGCAACGCTGATGTTTAAGTCTGGGAAGAAATACAATAAATATAAATATGTGATTGTCATGTTATTTCTTAACTAACATCATCATTAGTTGTGAAAAACAAATAAAAGTCTTATAAAACATGTCAACCGAATACATACGCTATTCCTAAATATGTCGAAAAGTGACTTTAATTGTATTTGTTCACGAGAAACTAAGTATTTGCATTAAGAATCTGTCCTCTTGTCCGTTTTTTCTAATTACATCTTTAGAACTCCTCGATAAAAAATCTTTGCAACTTTTGAACTTGATAGCTTTGATGAGGTAGAGGTACATAAGGTCAATAGTCCGTTTATACATATAATATAATTCACTGCACGAAATAAATACGCTTAGCTATTCGTGGTCAGCTTTCAAAATATAAATTTATTTGTCCTAAAATCTTGAAAATATACTTTAGTAGTGATTGAGTAGAAAGTTAAGCGGTCATAGACACGTAACTTGATCGTTGAACTTTCAGAGGGGGGAACTGCTTAGAATACTGCAACTATCGTTGATTTCCAAAAAATAATTTCGTATTTAAATTAAATTATCATATCCTAAAGGCCAACGTCATGAAGAAATCTGTGCAAGGCTTTTCAAAGAAGTGTGGATTGTATCAATCCGGACTTGTCCAGCGTGCTTGACTTTCATGACTTCCGTGACGTTTACTTCGTGAGAGGAGAGTTGTGCCCAGCAATCATGGCACTATAGCAAAAAAAATGGGAAATAAAATGATGTTTGGGCAAAATGTAATAAAAATTATATTTAATAAGTTTATTTTGTACATTTTTCCCAAAATTACAGAGACTTACCATAGATTTGATTACGAATTACGAATCACATCAAGAGGAATGGAGATTGCACCTCTTCCCAGAACGTTCTAACAACCTATCTCGAAAGGCACACGCAGACGCATTTCCAGGGCTCTAGATAAAGATCTAGCGGTTTAGGCTATGTGATGATTAATCAGTCAATCAAACTAATAAAAATAATAAACGCAAAATGGTTATAAATATACAACAAAGATTAGTAAGATATTTCTGTGTTAGATTTATGACGTAGTTTTAATTTACAGATACTGTGGACGGCGCTGTCTCTAGCGCTGGGCTACGAGCTCCAAGGTCAAATTATCAGGGGAGTGCCCTGTGTCAAACGTAACTTTCAATTGTATTGTCCAACCGCCGGCAACACGTATCCTTTGTAAGTACTAATATTACGTACCTATATTTGTTAAGTAAGGCGATTGCTTCAATGATGGACGCTTTTTGCAAATCTCAATCGTGCCAAAGCAAAAAATATGAATAGTGAGTACATAAAAGGGGAATCCTAGAAATATGTTTTTATTAATTATGAATTCAAAAGGTTTTTTGAAGACATTCTTTGTGTCAAAATAGGACTCAAAATAAATTAAAGCAAAAGCGTTCCGTACGGCAGGGACGGACGGACTTCCTTTATCAAATTTAAAATGTCATTTCATATTTTCGATTCAATCTTCACTCCATTATTTAAACGGACACCAAAATAGTTTACGTTAAACTTCTAATGTACAGATTAATGAAATTACTTCCCACAATGCATTATGTGTATTAAAAATGAAGATATTAATCATTTCATGTAACTTCGAAACCTTACATAATTTAATGTTGTAATTTTGTGCGCATGACTGGATCAATCACCCTATATGTGTTTAGATCTTATATCTACAATTCTATACACACTGGTCACTATTTTATTCACAGTCTACGCAAACTACTTAGAATGCTTATTAAATTTTTTTGTTTAGTCATTGTTATATTATTAAACTATTGCTACTTGTTCGACCTTGCACACTGAACGACTTTTGTTATCTGTTAAAAAGTACCCACACTACCTGCCAATTCTTGGTTAATGTTAATTTACATAATTAAGATTCATAAACATCCGCCAAATACAGTAATAACTTGAATAGGTATAACTATAAATGATACATAAATGTAAATGTAGGTGTTAAAATAATCTTCCATTAAAGATGATGACAAAATTAAGTGATGGCAATGGAATTTGCTTTAAAAAAATTATTGTACTGAAAAATATTGCTAAAGTAAGTTATAGGTAATGAAGCTAATTCATGGGTACCACCTACCTACTAGTTTTTTCTGTTTTGGATTAATAATCTCTTTTTTGCAATAATGAGATAAGTAGGTACCTAATTAACACTGTAATTTTGTCAATTATGCGTTATCAATTATTTATCATACAGAAAGTTACGTAAACGCAACAAAAATTTAATGACCACTAAAAAGTGAATTTCACTACATTCACCACAATCCTACTTCCTACTATCCTACTTCCTACTCCTACTAATATTATAAATGCGAAAGTTTGTAAGGATGTATGTGTGTGTGTGTGTTTGTTGCTCTTTCACGCAAAAACAACTGAATGGATTTTCATGAAACTTTGCAGTAATATAGCGTAGACATCGAAATAACATAATTTGTTAAAATTTATAGAGATTTTTGAAGGGACTGGTTCCCCGAAGCGAAGCGAGGGCGGGTTTACTAGTGCCACATAAATCGGTTGAGTCGATACAAACACAGAGACAAACAAACATTTTTAAACAATGTTTTGGATTCTATGACGCTTACACAAACACCCTGTAATTCACACTTAGCGTAGAAGCATTTTCGCGTTCGGAAAATCCTTACTTATTTACGCACCTTTTTATTTAAAGTCTTACAAATTATCATGTGTTAGCTCATACAATTTAATCTTCTTCAATCTCCATGAATCATTCTAGTCGAGCTACATACGTATTAGTAAATCATACTCTCTGCTACTTACCTACTGCAGCACGCTATATAAAGATTGTAAATTATTGAAATAAATATAAACTTGGACGATTTGTAACCTTTTCGTGAATTCAATATTTTGTAACAAAAGTTTGAACTTTGAACCGATCTTTTGTCTTTTGTATCTTTTGTTTTTCTTCACTTTATGTAGGTACCTACCTAGTTTACGCCGCTACCCCTAAATAATTATTATGTATCTGTATTTCCTATTGTTTGCTGGGTTGCCTGGAAGAAATTGCTATGTAGCGATAAGGCCGCCTATTGTTCTGTGCTTTTTGTTATATTATTATTCCTTTATTGTATACCACGATGTACAAACAATAAAGAGTTTATCTATCTATCTAACTCATTAATTTTTCTACTGTTTCCAGAGATAAAATCGAGACATTCATAGACGAGAACAAAGCGTTGATAAAACGTATGTATGGGTCGTTCACGACTCCTGGCGGGAGCAGAGTGCGTCGCGCGCCAGGGGTGCCGGACATGCACACGGGAGACTCGTACTTCCGCCACGTACGACAGGCCTCCAAACCGCCCCTGCCTGACGCGCAGTCTGTTAATAACACTGGCAGGTAAGGCGATGTTTATTATATCAATAGCATTGTGGTTACGAATTGCTAGCTAAGCACTCTATGTCAGTATTTCTTGTAGTTGATATCAACAATAACTACCTAGATTACAATGTAAAAGAAAACAATGAAATTTTACCTTAAATACCTATCTAAAAAAAGTGTTAGTATTTTAAATTGTTTATCAATTTGCTATTAAAATTACATAAATATGTCTGCTAGGTCCATAATTTTAAACATGCCTTGAGATATAAGAAAAATAATGCCATAAAAATATTGTTTACCTACTGTAATTATCTATACTCCATGATGAAAGCTCAATGGCGTGTCTTGTAGTTCACGGTCATGAAGAACGTTAACTAAATTTTCCGTAGTCCAATGTTGTCGCAATGCCATCAATAAATTATGGAAATACATTTCTGAAGCTGGTCATTCATAGCCAAGCGTCTTTTGTCGATCGTAAGTGATTGACAAAGTATTAAAAGTAAGAAATTCTAGAGCGCTTCGGAGGGCTACCAGATAGATAGCAGTCGAACGATAGTCATGTCGTCGGAGCTTTTTGGGTGGTATAAAAAGTATCGATAATTGGGTTGGCCACAAGCCCATCAATCCGTACTGAAGAAGCGTGGTGGAATGATTGTACCCAAGACCCAAGGCCTGCTCAATGTCGAGGAGAGACCCATGCTCTGTAATGGTCCATTAATGGGTTAAAGCCAATGTACAATCCTCATCATATGACCATGATCACACTTTCAAAAGAGTGCATGACTAAGTAGAGATAACTGCTTGTTAATGAAAAATATGCCCGTGACCTTAAATTCAATATTGAATTTTCCAGGATAGATGCCTGCGAGAGTAAAACGGAAATAATGACGCCGTACTGGGCGCTGAACTCCGCAAGGAAACTGCGAGCCATCGTCAACACTATGCACTTCGAGCAAGCGATACACCAAGAAGTCTGCAGGTACGACCTCCCTTAAAATGAACTTTTTGATTCGAAGAGCCTATTATGTAGCGCGTACTCTATTAATCCTGAAGCGCTTTTAGCTTAGGCTTGCGTCGATCCTAAGTGATAGATCGAATTAAGATAAACCGGACACGGTTATTAGGTAGATGGGTGACAGCTAATGGCATTTCTTGAGCGTTTCTGTTCTTTGGAGAAAACGTTAAGCAGGGTCGCTGTAAGCGCAGTGCCGTAAGCAGTGTTGGCGGCAAATTGACCACGGCTGGGCTGCATAAATGTAAATATACCTATGGGAAATTGGTACACCAGCGATGGGGGTTGTAAAACGGTTTTGCACGTGAGTGTCCATACATCTAGCCGTGTCCCCGACAGTTCAGTAAAGTTCGCTCGAAGTTCGAAAGACGTGGATCCAGTTTCAATCACCAACAACTACTTAACAGAACAACTAACTACAAAACTTCTAACTATAAGATCATGCTAACCAACTACACTCTCAATAACACACACTGCTAACGGGACTTGACTCCGATTTGAGTTTGCGTTATATTCTGGGTCGGCCACATTAGCTTTATAGCGTAGCGTTATAGTTTAATTGTCCAACTGTAGGGTCTCTTCTCAGACTGAGAAGGTTAAGGCCATAGCACGCTAGCCAAGTGCGGATGGGCAGACGTCACACATTTCTGAGTTTTGTGAACTTCCCGATATGCAGGTTTCCTCACGAAACGACGTTTTCCTTCACCGTTGTTGCGAGTGACATTTAAATATTTAAAAGGCACATAATCTCGAATGAAAAGTTAGAAATACGTGCCCTAGGATTCGCACCCAGAGCATCACAGAGTACCGAATACTTAACCAATTCTTAACTAGGCTATCTATCAACGCTTATGGTATATAGATAAGTAAGAATTACTATTTAATAATTTGCTTATTATTTTCAGTAAGAAGTCTAGGAGACCGAATTCTTAACTAGGCATTCTATCACCGGTTATAACTAAGAATTTACTATTTAATAAAGATTTTTATTTTCAGTAAGAAGTCAACATCGCGTTGTTCCGGCGACTGTGGATGCGAGCAGAAATACAAATGGCACCGTCTGCTGGCCTATGACCCTAACGACGATTGCGCCGGAATATTCATGGACTGGTTTTTATTTCCATCCTGTTGTGTGTGTAGATGTAATCCGTAAAACACCGATGTATTACTGATACAAAAATACGCGACCTTTGTACAAATGAATACTATAATTGTCAATGTTCTTTATGGAACTATTAAACAGTTTTTAATTCGATTCACCTTTAAGTAATGATTGTGAAAATTGTTGTAGCTTAATTTAAATATCTGAAAAAATTATAATGTCATCTCTAAATGGAAGTGTAGGAGCGCAAATTGAAGTAAATTATATTAAAATACAATTTTTAATTTATAGTTGAGTAATTTTATTTACTCAGGAATATTTTGTAAATTTTGTATAGGTATGTTGCTGAAAATATAATGTTTAATCTCGAAAAAAAAATTAATTAAAGATACTTGCTTTTTGCAAAATTTGTGCTCCCTATTCAATCTCTAACTTATTCTCAATGTCAGTAAATTCGTTCATTAAAATCGAAACAATTTCATGATCAATATGCCGCACGCAGTGATTTTATTATAACTTAATTTATTGCGAAAATTAAATACAACAATTTAAAAAATGTCTAAAATAAAATTTATGGGCACACCTGAATTTGGTTTTAAGGCAATGTTTTAATATCAGGGACAATAAGACAATTACATAGCCAAAGGAACGGTTAGTAATGTTAGTACCATCCCAACTAATATAAAAACTACAAGAGTAAGTACTTAGTTCCCAATGAAACAGTATTGAAGGAGAGTTCTTAGGTACACCATTTTTTAGAACCTTGATCGTAGCGTTTATAAGGGCGTAATAAGTATGCCATGTTAAATATTACACGCATTTTAATCGTTATCGTAAGGCCGCGGCCTCGAATCTTGCGGGCAGCGGCGCGGCGGCGGCGGCGGCGCGGGCGCGCAAGATGTTTTGCATGTTATCAAATGGACCGACCCTCGAAAACTGCGGCGCGGCGGCGGTGTAGGAGCGGGTAACGAGCGGTGGTTGACAACGTCAAGCGGTGACCGCTCTCGCGTCGTGTGCGTCAGAATGGCGGGTCTGCTCATATTTAACGTTGATGTAGATTTAGAAAAAAAATCCTAAGTATATTCGAACACAAAAAGTTCTTTTATTTATACCGTGTATAATCAAAATCACAGATAACTTTCCATTTAAAATTTAAGACTTGATATCGACTACGATACTCTATAGTACTCTATACCGTACGCTCAATGTACTCGTATATAGGGATACTAGTAAACCCGCCCTCGCATCGCTTCGGGGAACCAGTCCCTTCAAAAATCTCTATAAATTTTAACAAATTATGTTATTCCAATGTCTAAGCTATATTACTGCAAAGTTTCGTGAAAATCCGTTCAGTAGTTTTTGCGTGCAAGAGTAACAAACCCACACACACACACACTCACTCACATCCTTACAAACTTTCGCATTTATAATAATTATTGTATAGTTAGTAGGATAGGTTAGATAGGATAGTAGGAAGTAGTATTTATATCGGATTATATTATAGAATAAAATTATAACATTGAAATCCCAAATGTGGGCACAATACAGAAATTAATGTCTGTCATTTATGTGCTTTAGCTTTAAAACCCAAATAGTATAGCACATTTACAGCAGATTGAGCACTTATTTTATGTCCTACTCTATATCCCTCTCTCTGCTACTTTCTCGCTTATTTTGGTGTAGTATATTAAGTAATATTTTATTTTATTTACTTCTTTACTCCCTTGTCTGTCAGCTTTATCCTCTTTATCTTCTTCCTTATTCCCTTCCTTATATATTCATGCCTTTCTTTATGACATATTTTTATGTTGCTTTACTATTTTAAATACTTGTACTTTCTCTTCTAACTGAAATTGTAAAATGATTTAAGACTATAATGACTACTTTGGAGTGAGGTATTTTGATAATGTATCTAAATATTCACTTCTAGGACTATTTTAAATGTTACCTTCTTTAATGTTTAAGTATTCCTTCTTTATTTTTATTTTCTGTAACGTTAAATACGATTTCATATTTGCATTGTTATGAAATTACTAGTAAATCCGCCCTCGCTTCGCTTCGGAGAACCAGTCCCTTCAAAAATCTCTATAAATAACAAATTATGTTATTCCAATGTCCAAGCTATATTACTGCAAAGTTTCATGAAAATCCGTTCAGTAGTTTTTGCGTGAAAGAGCAACAAACACACACACATACACACACACTCACTCACTCACATACATCCTTACAAACTTTCGCATTTATAATATTAGTAGGATAGTAGGATAGTAGGATAGTAGGATAATAGGATTTATCAATGTAACTCTGACGTCTGTTTATTTTTGCTTTTTATCTAAATTATTTTACTTGTAACCTTTTTGGACTTACTTATAAATTTAAATAATTCATTAATTTGAAAAAAGAACGTCGGCTTTGGAATCTTCGAGAGATCGGGTCAACAGGGAAGTCTCGAGAGGAACTTGACACGGTCTTCATCGGGTGAAGAACACATCCAGGTCTTTGTCCCCTTTTATAATTACTGTCTTTTTTTCTATATAAACCTTAATTAATTTATTAATTTTTTTATACCTAGATTTGTGACCCACCTATAAAGTATAATAATTTTAGTTTTGTTATAGGTGACGTGTCGAAATGTCTTCGGACGTTTTGGAGCAAATTATTTCAGCAATTTTTCAGAGGACATCGATATGGAATAGCAAAGACGTAAACCATAAAAATAGAAAAATAATTAACCAGTTATGGGAAGAAATTAAAGACGAACTGAACGGTTTCGTTAACGGTTTTTGTTAATGACTATTTATCCTTAAAAGCTACGGAATCCAGACTACTAGGTTTTTAGGAAGCAATTAGGCAGCAATTAATAGTGAAAATAATATTTTAATTATAGCTATAATTATAATAATATTTTATTTTGATAGTTCGTATCCCTCTCGCTGTTCTTGCTAGGGTAACGCACACGGTGACAGCCCGCGCAATCGCATTGTAGTGTTGTGCAATTTATTTAGGTTTCGTATACGTTATATTACTTTATTTACTTCTTTACTCCTTGTCTGTCATCTTTATCCTCTTTATCTTCTTCCTTGTTCACTTCCTTTAATATCCTTGCCTTTGTTTATGACTTGTTATTTTATGTTATTTTACAATTTTTAATACTTTTACTTTCTCTTTTAACTGAAATTGTAAATGTTTTAAGATTATATTGATTACTTTGGAGTTAGGTATTTTGATAATTAATCTAATTATTACTTTATTATTTATTTGTCGGGACATTGTCTCTGTTCTTCACAATTTCGATAAAACTCGCCTTTTATTTTTCTTGTCCTATAGTAGGTATTCACTTCTTCATTTGCCCACAATAAAACGAGTGTAAGAAGTAAATTTGAATCGAAAAGATGTTGTCTCCGTTGTTCAGACATTTCGTTCGCGAATGAAACAAATATCTCAGCGACACAACACTACGCCGCTATAGCGCCGCCGCGAGTTTCGAGAACTAGCCTGCGTTGCCCGCGCCGCCGCCGCCGCCGCCCCGCTGCCCGCAAAATTCGAGGCCGCGGCCTAATAGGTAAATAACCCGTGGAGAAAGAAAGAGAAGTCTTAACTCGGAGCATTGGTCATCAAAAAGTCACACGAGCAACCAGCAAAAGACTTTTATAGGTACCTTTTTATTTTATCAGTTCATTGGTTCGAAGGTTGTTAACCAGCTGCGTTTAACGCTTTCATACAGCGCAAAATAATTTAAACTGACGCAAAAGTAGATGTGAATCCTTGCTAGAGTTTCTATTGTGTACAATTATTAAATACTAGTAAATCCGCCCTCGCTTCGCTTCGGGGAACCAGTCCCTTCAAAAATCTCTATAAATTTTAACAAATTATGTTATTCCAATGTCTAAGCTATATTACTGCAAAGTTTCATGAAAATCCGTTCAGTAGTTTTTGCGTGAAAGAGCAATAAACACACACACTCACTCACTCACTCACTCACTCACTCACTCACTCACATACATCCTTACAAACTTTCGCATTTATAATATTAGTAGGATTGCCTTGCCCCTTTTCGCGACTTTTTAGGGATATCTTAGTAATTTAAACCCATATGGAAAATGTTGACTCACAGAATTCGATCATTACCTATTGCATAGCGTGAAACCTAGTGTCAAAAAACAGGACAAATAGGACTATCATAACACTGATCAGCAAAGTTGTCTTCATGGAAAGCTCGACTAATTTAATGGACCCTATTGCTAATAATTCAATAATAAACTTATTTGACATCGCATAAAATGTTCGATAAGTCGAAACATTGTGTCACTTAGGTTAATTATAAAAAAGTATCGATAATGTGATTCACTTTACATCTTAGTTTAGCTTTAGTATAGTACTTACCTAATTATGTATTGAAATGTACATTTTACAGTTTGAGGCAAATAAATTTTAGAATTTTCGTAGTTAGATTATATTGCTTCTTACTGTTGGCTACTAGATTAAGGATGATTATTGTATTAGAAATAAATATATACATTGTGTACTTACATAAAAACTTAAAGATTACCTATTATTTGTATTGTATTTGTAAATAATTTACATTTTAAGACGTACCCTACTACTAGTTTGATAAGACATAAGATTATGTATAGCAAAGCCAACGAAAAGATATTTTTTTATATCAGAATCATCGTAGTACAAATAAAATTAAATAACAACTTTTAGATAAATAAAATAACTCACGTGTCGGAATCTCATATTTATTCCAAAAACTGTTGGCTTTACTATACGAACGCAGCGACATTATAATAAACTAATACGAATTGTTACGAATTGTTAATAATACGAATGTTCATGAAAATTTACATGTACATACATTTAAATAAAAAGGTTATATAGTGTATTAAAGTTCTTATATGTATTCGCAACGCAAATTATTTTTGATTTTATTCTGCAATAATAATAATTAATCTAAGTACCTCACCTATCCTTTGGCGCTTTGCACATGGAGCAACTGGCAACTAGCTGCCAACTAGCTGTTTACATACATTTCAATTGGACTGCGCACACATAGCAACTCGAGTTTCGAGTTCCGGCGATCGTCCATAGTTTTCAGTTGCTGTAATCGATGACTAGGTTAGTTTGTCAATTGTCGCAACTAGAAACTGTTAAATATTATACCGGTTTTTTAAGTTGCCAGTTTCCGCAACTGTCCATCGCAACGCGTTGGACGATTTCACACCCTCCCTCCCTCTGCATGTGCCCGGAAATGCGTAGATTGAGCAACTCGTATAAAAGTTGCTCACAAATTGCTATAAAATTGCGGCAACCATAAACGTTGTAGCAACTATCAACTTTTTACGGGAAACTTATAAAAAGTTGATAGTTGCCTCAACTTAAGTTGCTCCGTGGGCAAAGAACCATCGAATCAGTACCGGTGCTAATAGTATAATTTATTATACTGAGCTTATAGCACAAACTTATGAAATAAAACCGGCCAAGTGCGAGTCGGACTCGCGCACGAAGGATTCCGTACCATTATGTATAAAAACGCCAAAAAAATCTGGTCCGTTGTATGAAAGCCTCACTTAAATATTTAATTGTTTTATTGTAGCCACATATTACGCACAACGCCATCTCTTGGACCGAAAGGTAACTAAACTATCGCTGAGGCGTCGAACGAAAGTATGGGCGCCCACTTAAATATTTATTTTATTCTGTTTTTTAGTATTTGTTGTTGTAGCGGCAACAGAAATACATCATCTGTGAAAATTTAAACTGTGTAACTATTACGGTTCATAAGATACAGCCTGGTGACAGACGGACGGACGCACGGACGGATGGACAGACAGACGGTGAAGTCTCAGTAATAGGGTCCCGTTTTACCCTTTGGGTACGGAACCCTAAAAATAAGCAGACCACACAATTTCCACTACTACAAAGACGTAGGTATGTACATAGATAAGCAATTGTTTCATCCCTTTCTCTCCCATGATACGTACAAAGTCTATCTCGTTTTAATTTTTTGTTGCAACACTCACGCACTCATAGACAAAATGGAGTTGAAGCACTCCCGCCATTTTCATAAGCTGCAAGAAGCTCACTTTTAGTACGAGGACCATTAGTCAACATTAAATTTATAGACCACAAAATGTTTTGTATGGTCATTGTCAATGTGTGCACTATCTATATCGTCGATTAAATGGATAAGTGTCATGTCTCATTTCTTTGCTCTTTTGATTTAATGTCGTTTTTAGGGTTCCGTACCCAAAGGGTAAAACGGGACCCTATTGCTGAGACTTCGCTGTCCGTCCGTCCGTCCGTCCGTCCGTCCGTCCGTCCGTCCGTCTGTCACCAGGCTGTATCTCATGAACCGTAATAGTTACACAGTTGAAATTTTCACAGATGATGTATTTCTGTTGCCGCTACAACAACAAATACTAAAAAACAGAATCAAATAAATATTTAAGTCGAAATATGGCTTCGATGTATTAGCGACAAGCAACGCCATCTGCTGGCTACGACGCCTCCGACGCTTTTAGTTACCTGTTGTAGTTTTAGTTTAGTTACTTTAGAAGAGATGGCGTTGCTTGTCGCCAATATGTATTAGCGCTTAGTTTAAGTTACCTGTCGGTCCAACAGATGGCGCCGCTTGTGGCTAATATGTGGCTACAAAACTAAATATTTAAGTGAGGTTTTCATACAAAAGGCCAGATTTTTTTTTGTTTTATACATAATGGTACGGAACCCTTCCACAGAATAGCGGTGCTGCATGCTCGTTAAGTCCACAAAAATAGTCTCTATCGTACACGTATACGTATCTGGGATATTAAATGACCATTGCAACTTATTTTAACAAGTACTAGGTTGTTTTACACAGGGCCACCGTAAACGGGCATGCAAGGCGCGCACCGCAAGCAGATGGCACGCATGGGGGTCATGAAAGTAAACCTGTGTGAGGTTATTATGCACGACGACGGGTTCAAGTCTGGATCACATCATGAATTTAATTACGACTGTAAATACTCATGCGTTAGAGTAGGTACTTTCACACATCTCGCTAGCTAACACAATCCTTTTGGAAACTATGAAAAGTTTGTAAGTTGGTATAGTTTTTGTGCTTTTTGTCTTCATTCACTTGGCAGAGGAAATATGTATTGCGTTGAGTCCTAATACATATAAGTACTTATTGGGCACTACGAAATAAAATATTTGAATATTTTATAGTTTCACAGAGCCACACAATAATCATTATGGTCCATAATTTATTGTTACACAATGGTGGATTTCGTTTTAACTTCATCCACAACTACAATTTCTTTATTTGTTTATCCGATTTAAATGAACAAAAATTAGCGTAGGTATCTACACAAACATATAGACAAATGAAAAAAATTGTTTTGGGTGAAGACCCTTCACTAAGATAAATTTTTAAATTGAATTGCCATGTACAGACAGATCAGTTACAGTTTTATTAGTATAGAAGATAGACAGATGTATATATTATAGCGAACATGGACTTAATAATGATAGCGAATTACCTAAAAAACACGATAGGTAGTAGGTAAACAAAGATTACAGCAGCATCACTTTTACAGCTGGTAAGGGCCTAGAGCCCACTCGGGGAAGTACCACCACCACGCCAACGCCACGGTACTTAGTACCAATCCTACCGTGTACTCGTATGTAATAGACACCTAATTGTTTTAAGAAAAAATGTGTTCCGGATAGGAAGGTGTGGAGCCGGTTACACTTTTTTAGAGGCGACCTTCTCAGTCCTCAGGGGTAGCAACGCATCTGTGACCGAATTAGAACGAGACTCATATTACCTGGACTATTAGGTACTAACATTAACTAACATGCCTAATAAATCACTAACAGTCCTTGTCCTCACACTTATTAACAAACGAACCAACTAATATTCTAACACCATCTACTAATTGGACTAACCATCCTAGTTCCTTTGAATCTACTCGTAGTTCGGTCACAGCTGTTGTTAAGGGCGGCAGGCCGGCAGCCGGCAGCGGAAGGGTGGTCTGCATGCATGCTCGTTTGTGCTATCTTAATTCCATAAAAAAAAACTAAGTATGGTACCTATTATTTGATTATCTTTAGTTCAATAATGTCAAATATTATCTGTTGTCAGGGATGTCAATGGTTAGTTAGAGTCCTACAACGATCTTTTCTCGCGTGGATGGCGTGTGGGTGACAGAGACAGTGCCTTACAGGGAAAGCAAACTGTAAGGCGCTGTCTCTGTCACCCTCACGTCACTCATGCGTCAAAAGATCCTTGTAGGACTATAGATCCATAATTTGTGCCCATACTGTGACTGTGACCATAGAGATATTACACTAGAGTGGGTGAGCCATACGGCTGCCCATTACATTGCAATCGCCCCCGGTTAGAAACAGAAACAACGATATCGGTAATTACCTATCTCTCTCCGATCCCGCTAAGCCAGAAAGAGAAAGGTGATTCCTAAAGATTTCATCTCTTTTTATCCGAGGTACGCTCTGAAGCCTGGCTTCTGCCCTCTAGGTGTAATATCTCTTTGGACGGCAAAGCACAGGATGTCAATGTCATTTCAACAAAGACGTCAATGTCAAAATTATAAAAAACAAATAGGACAATTAGGTACGTCAAAACAAGTCTAAACAAGATATTTTCATATTTTGACTATTTTGTGATGTTTTGCGTGCTATAGAATTCTATTTCACACGTTTATAAATTTTTGGTTCGTCATAATCTAAGCATAGTTTGTCTAAAACACACAAAGTTTCATTAGAAAATATGTTACGAAATACTATACGATACCTTCTAGGTGGAAGTCAATGTACGCGTTTATGCGCGTCAGCTTTAAACAGGTATAATATTTGTTTTTATGCTTTATTTATTTTGTAGCCTGCAGGGCTGATGTAAAAGCTGACGAGGCACCTGATGTAAGTGGTTGTCATAGCGTATGGACACGAGCAACACCAGGGCGTCACCAGTGCAATGCCGGTCTGGAAGGACCTTTTTTACACCTTTCTTGATGAGCGTTTCTTGTTTGATTAAGTTCATTCTATAGTTATACTTTGCATGTGTGTGGCAAAAAGATTCGGAAAATTGGACTGTAGAGGTTTTCCTCAAGCCCTTCATTTTGTGCGAAAAAAATATTTCCCTTATATATTTTAAAACTTATGCTTTAGCAGATACAGTGAATGTATTAATTTTATTCTATAAAGAATATTGTTAACAAAACAATAAATACTTATTTTTCAGGTTCAATGGCATTAAAGAATTCAGTGGATTTATGCAACCACAGAATCTGAAAAATGTGAATATAAAGCCCCTTATAAATACCTGCAATTGCCGTTCTATGTTTATCCAAACTCAGGAAACTCCAAACCCCAACAGTTTGAAGTTCTTGCCTGGTACTAAAGTGCTGGAACCTGGGCAAACATTGGATTTTCCAAATATTGGTGCAGCACATTGCAGTCCTCTAGGTGAAATGTCTGCAGTAACTAACAATTACTATTAGATATAGCAATTTGATTATTAGATAGTACAATGCCTTTAATAAAATATCAATAGGCTGCGATTCTTAAAAAATTGTTGTTAATTTTTATACTTTACATAAAACTCAGTAACTCTGTTTTTATTTGTCAAAATTAGCTTAACACTTAAGTTTTACAAAAATATCTCCTTTTTAAAATTATTGTGCTAATTCTATTGAATTATCAAGACACTCTTAAACACAAAATATTAAATTGCTGATTTTTTTCTAGTACCATAATATTTAAACATTAATATTAATTGAATTAATTCTATATAATAATTACTAGTAAATCCGCCCTCGCTTCGGGGAACCAGTCCCTTCAAAAATCTCTATAAATTTTAACAAATTATGTTATTCCAATGTCCAAGCTATACTACTGCAAAGTTTCATGAAAATTTGTTTAGTAGTTTTTGCGTGAAAGAGCAACAAACACACACACACACACACTCACTCACTCACTCACTCACTCACATACATCCTTACAAACTTTCGCTGCTTTCGCATTTATAATATTAGTAGGATTTGCCAGTTTAATATTAAACAAAACTTCAATTCTTTCAGCAAAAATGATCTTTCGCATTGACGGAGTGAAAGCTGTATTTTTTGGTTCAGATTTTATCACAGTGACTAAGCAAGATGACGATGTGGAGTGGAAACTGATGAAACCAGACATATTTGCCACTATCATGGACTTCTTTGCCAGTGGCCTCCCTGTGGTCACTGATGCTAAGCCTTCAGGAGATACTCGTAAGATTTATTTTTATGACCTTAATATAGTGCTCATAATTATTAATAGGTCTACAAGCTGTTTTAGAATAATATGCATTATTCTATGCCCATATTATATTTAAAGGCAAATCATTGACAATTTCTCAACTGTTGCACATGTCCATAGAGGACACAAAGGAGAATGCCCATGAAAGTATTGAGCGCCATCCAGAGTTGCATTAAATTCAAACTTGTTTTAGAAGATATATGATTAACCAATGATTAAGACCCAATAATTATTTTTACATCAAAAAGCGGGTTTCAAAGTTATTTAGCAAAATGTAAACTAACCTCAAAATCTAAATAACCTGCCTTATCTACCTATAGGTTAAAATAGATTGTTTCGTGAATTGTAAAAAATCAAAGACAATGCTTGTTAATGGATAGTAGAATACTTAGTAATAGCAGTAGTAGGTACCTGAGTATTTTCAATTGGTATGTGCGAATACAAATTAAATATGTAGGTATAGCAGGTTACTTGTAAATAGACTTGGTGGAAATGAAACACAAAAAACTCTGAGAGATTGTTTTATTTGTTCAATTTTATTCGTCATACTCACACTCATTACAAAAATCGTCTAAATATGGTGCAGGAGCATTAAAATCATTAAAATGAGCCCAACTTAAAAACCACACCACAGTCATGACGTGTGCACAGCAATCAACAGTTCGCCTATCAACCAGACAACAATATCCTACTATAGCTTCTAACGTATTTACTACAGCATCTTCTTTGCTTATCGATAAATCTATCTTTAATGATATTATTTTGTGACTGGCAACATTAACTTATTGACGCTTGTAACATTCCGTTGTTATAGAACTGATAATTAAAAGATCAATCAAGATTACGTTTTATTTTATCTTACAAGAAATCCCCTATTCCAAACATACATTCTGTTTGTCAGATAATGGCAAAAAATAATAAATAAATTATGATATTACTTTCACTTTAAGGCGTGACAAAAATCAGGACCAATGATGAACATTCTCCTTTCCATCCATCATGAGTTGAAAAATGGAGAGACACAAAAAGAAATCTTTTTAGCTTAAAAACTTTGAATCTGCTTAGTAACTGAACTTTTTAAAGCTACAATTGAGAGATACTTAAAATTTTTCACATTTGATTGATTGAATAAACTTTAATCAGATTGATAGATATAAATGCACACTTGCATCACTGAAATTTATTTCTGTGTCTCTTTCTGTGGATCTGTAATATGTGAGTGCGTTATTGTTAACTTTGATTTTCAGAAATAAATGAGGATGATGATGAAATAGTCCAAATGATAAAGGAGCTTTTGGACACCAGAATCAGGCCTACTGTACAAGAGGATGGTGGTGATGTACTGTTTGTAGACTTCAAGGATGGTGTCCTCAGGCTGAAGATGCAGGGATCTTGCTCCTCTTGTCCGAGTTCAATAGTCACACTGAAAAATGGAGTAAGTTCTGTTGTTTTTGTACTTGTTTTTTTTTCTACTTTGTCTTGTTTATATATTTTTTTGTAAATAGCAGTTGAACAAACAATTGTGCTATGTGATGGTAAATGATCACCCTTGCTCTATAAATTAGTAACTGCAAAGGCATAAGCAAAAAGTTGCATACCATTACTGGCTATTGACAAAAGTCTGCCCTAAATAATACAGTTATTTATGTATTGGGTGATTTATGTATTGGCGCGGGTCTCTTCTCAGTATGAGAAGCTTAAGGCCATAGTCCACCACGCTGGCCAAGTGCGGATTTGCAGGTTTCCTCACCAGGTTTCCTTTCACCGTTTGTAATAAGTGATATTTAAATGCTCAAAACGCATATAACTCCGAAAAGTTAGAAATGCTTGCCCTGGGATTCGAATCCGGACCCTCCGAATAGGAGGCCGAATTCTTAACCAATACGCTATCACCGCTACTATATGTTAAGGCTACATCGCTTTTCGGCCTTTTGGCTAAGATCAAAGTGTACTCGTAGTATATTCTTTATATTTTAAAGGAATGATAACAAACAAGTATGCAACATTGCCCTTGAGCCCTTCAGCTACTGTCCATTATATCTGTGACTGTCCCAGAACGAGTCTTAAATATTAGGACGATAGCAGATGGTGTTAAAACATTGCTGGCTAGAATGATATTATGAGGACTGGGACAGTGACTGGTAATAGTTGTCTGTATTAGTCCAGTAAGTCTCATTCTAATTTGGTCACTGGTGTTATTTTATCTTACAAGGGCTAAGTTTATCCACTTTAATGTCACTGGGTCCATTATTTTCCAACCGGAATTCAGGTACTATTAAAACAGTTATTGCATTGTAGAAATGGTACTTTGTATTGTGGTAGATGAGTGTCTTAAGATGAATTGGGACGAGAGACAGCAATTCATGTGTTTATGTTTGTTAAATTAATCGTCTTTGTTTTAGGTGCAAAACATGATGCAATTTTATATCCCTGAAGTAATAGCTGTGGAACAAATCGACGACGATGGCGATAAATTAAGTGAAAAAATTTTCAAGGAATTTGAAACATTAAAAGCGAAAGAGAAAAAGGAATGAAATGTGATCAATTTGATTGAATTTAATGCTTTAGGGATCTTGTTAATTATATGTTTATAATTATAAGAATATATTAGATGAAAACGTAATAAAGATAGATATATTTATATTTTGTTATTATAGTGTAACTAGTTTGTTATTATTTGTGCCCATAGTTTCATTGTATCGTCAATTAAATAACCTGTCAATGTAAAATAGACGTTTTTTGAATGGCTGCTTTTTAAATAATTGGCTGTTATTTAAACTCATCAATAAATATTATGATGAGAAATTATAAATATATTTTATTTAAATTAATTACTAGCTTCTTTTCGCATCTGGTTTGTCATTGCAACGCTTACCGTTACTTGACAACTGTGGGTTCAAACTTACTGACCACCAAAAATGGTCGTGAGTGTGAATATTGTGATTGATTTGAGACGCCTTTAAGAAAAAGTCAATCTCGTTAACAATTAGACTTTTTTTATTTATCACGAGTATTCGGCCTCGTATCTAGCCGAACATCCGGTATCCGGCCAAACCACTATCCTTTTTATCTTTAGTCTATAGACCTATATAATAAAGGTTATATATACAAAGTAAGAAATCAAACTCAGAATGGTAACATCATTATTTTATTTATTTTACAGGAAATTTCTAACGATTGACAATAAATTCCGACATGGAAACTTTATAAAATTAATGTCAACACTTATCTAATTACTTGCTAAACGAATCCTGATTATGATCCTACATCTTGAAGACCTGATTTCTAGTTGTGTTGCTAAATGATGGCGAATGTTATTTAATAATTTATTTATAAGATAGATTAGATTTTCGATTATTAATTTATTGTCGCTAAATAAACTAGCGTCTGTAACGTTATTATAAGAAGCATCGCAAGTTGAATAATATAGAATATATAAGAAAGGTTATTGCACAGAACAAAGATACAAAAATTATTGTATTCATCGTAGGTAGCATTGTTAGCTAATAATAATAATAAAGAGTAGGTAAAGTAAGTACGAAAAATTAAATCTAGGTAATAAATAAATTCTTTGGCGGTGCAGAAACGCACAAGCTCTTATCTACAATTTTGTGTCGATTGCGAGTTGTTCATAAGGCAAACGATACTACTAATCATTAATTTGGTTATTGAGAACAATGTTTAAACCATTATCATTGTTATACTGGCTATAGTTGTATTCATACACATGGGCATCGTCAAAATTTTTTCAGGGTGGTACATCTACTCATTAAACTATTAAATTACCTAAGTACTACATAGCTTTTACCTTTTATCTTGGAAGAATTAAAAAAAAGTGCCAAAAATCATCGCCAACTGGTAAAAAGGCACATTACAAAATACAAATTTAAATGCTTATGAAAAACGTTTATGAACACCCAGTAATTTCACTCACGCGCTACAGCCGTTGTATTAATATGTAAATTTTATTTCAAATAAACGTTAAAGTAACGTTTCCTTCATTAACAACTCGATTCCGACACACAGAAGTAAATTACAAAACGATATGATTTCATTATCCCGTTCATTCAGTCTTCGCAGTTTGTAAAATTTCAAACTATGATCCAACAACTATGTATTGATTGCTTTTCATACTTTTGAATTTAAAATTATATACAACATTCCTAATATAAACAACGAGTTTTTGAAGAAGTTATCTATTATTTTATAACAGAAATACCTAATTCTTGTAGATGGATAAAATGTTTGAGATCTAATTTAAAAGAATCTAGTACTAAATTTGATTGAATACGCTATTACATTGACAAATTGATTTCTCCATTCCTCATCCATAACTTCTTCAATCTAATATCTAAAGACGGCTACGAGTTACTACTGCATAAAATGTTAAAGTTAAATTTTTATTTACTCTTTTCTTTTTCTGCTTGTGCCGCTAATTTAGCCTCCTTTTTAGCTTTCTTCTTTTCTTCCTTCGCTAATAGCTTTGCTTGTCGCTCTTCTTCTTTAGCTTGTAGTTTAGCTTGTCTCTCTTCTTCCTTGGCTTGCTGTTTTGCTTCTTTCTTTGCCTCTTTTTCGGCCTTTAATCTTAATTTTTCTTCTTTTTTCTTTTCAGCTAATTCATTCTTTTTGTTGTCTGTATTTTCGTCTTTTTTGCTCTTCTCTCCTTGTTTGGCGCTTTCATCCGGCTCCTTCTTCTTTTTGTCTTCTTTTTTGGGTTTTGTTTTAGGCGTTTCTTTTTTTCTTTCAGTCTCTTTGCTTGAATCTCTGGACTTTGGTGGATCATCTTTACTTGTCGGTTTTAATGGCCGGAAAAAGTTTGGTTTATTCTTTTGCGGTGAAGTTTCTAGCTGCGTCACTATTTTCTGAGCGCATCTGAAATTACAAAAAAAATAAGTTTGGTAAATAACATTGACAGTGGCGGCTTTAGGGGGTGGCGAACCCCTGCAAATAAAAATGCTATTCTGTCGATCGAAAATGACGTAGCTCATTCGTTAAATTATTGCGATATAATTAAAGATTTCTGTCTAAGGAAAAGCCGCAAACATTAGTTTTAAAATGTATCATTTCTGTATTTGATAGTTTCGTACATCCTTTAATGTAAAATATTATAAATATCAAATTTTATTTATTTGTATAACTTTACCATTTCTAACCATGTTTGGCAACCAGACCTAATTTCGCACACATTTAGATAAATATATGTATACTAAAAATTTTCACAAAGGACAAAAGGCCTCGCAAAGACCTGCCCGCCCAGGGCCTCGCAAAGACCTGCCCGCCCGGGGCCTCGCAAAGCCGTGCCCGCCCAGGGCCTCGCAATGGGTAAGGCCGCCACTGAACATTGATACAATTTCCTACATGTCATCAGTTAATGGTATCTGTCAAATGAATAGACGGTAAAGAACGTGTTTCCTTGAAATTTCGATGTGCTGGTCTGTACTCACTGAATGGTTGAATGACTTTATTATGAAACTAGCTTTTGCCCGCGGCTTCGCCCGCGTGGAATTCGTTTATATCGCGAACCGGGGAAGTGGGGAAGAAGGTACGTCATCAACTATCTTCCTGGGAAAATTCATCGAAATCGGTCAGGCGGTTTAGATTTTTCATACAAACTTTCATCCCCTATTTCAAGCCTTTAGGGGTTGATTTTTGAAAAAAAGTAGCCTATATGTGACTGGGTCTTCAACTATTTTCATTCCGAATTTCATCCAAATCGCACCGGTGGCTTAGCCGTGAAAACGTCACAGACAGACAGACAGACAGACTTTCGCATTTATAATATTAGTATGGATGATGTTAAATAGAATTAAGGTAGCAAACGAGCATGCAGCCCCACCGTTCTGCTGCGGTTTAGTTAATAGCTTAATAGATAGTGTTAGAATCAGTTAGAATAGGTATAATTATATGTAGTTGGTTAGTTTGTTAATAAGTGTGAGGACATGGACTGTTAATTATAGTTTCTCCTGTTAATTGATGTTGGTAATAGACCTGTAGCAATAATTAGTGTGAGTCTTGTTCTACCTAATACGGTCACTAGTGCTTTGCTACTGCTGATGAAAAACCAAAATAGTCACCGTATTCTGGTGGATGCTGAAGCTGAAGCGGCACTCTCACGTCTTCCTTCGCGGAATTCTCTCTGAAATTCCCTGATGGGTGGCAGCCTGCCCGACGGCTCGCCCCCAGCCGGTCCACCCGTGTAGCTGTGTACTTGATAGTCTTGGAGACGTGCCTGAATCAAGTGAATATTATGAAATAAACATGACATGTATTTACTACATGGATAGATAAATAGGTCTGGTATCATCTTTATTGTGCTAAAAGTTTTTTTCAAAGTGCATTTAATACGGTAGTACGTGATTGTATGGTGTCGGTCTGGCAAGCTACCGTCTAAATTCATCGTACAATATGTACTACCTATTAGTTATGTATCTACTACATAAATTATATCTTTCCTTGAAAATATAGGGCAGGTGACAAAAAACGGATCCGCTGCATCATCTTTGACAGGCAACGCATCAATAATGTTTTTAGCGTTGCAAATATCTAAGAGCATAGTGACAAGTGACAACTTGGTAACATCCGCCATTACCTACTTCCATTAGCTGGTCCGTCTGATACTTTAATCAAAATTCATTTGAAAATATCTTTCTTATTCCCTTTCTGATCTGTTACTGTAGTTGAGGGTTAAGCTCACCTTCATGCTGTGATGCTGCGAACGCCGAAGCGTGTTTGACGCGGGCTGGCGCGGCCGAGGCGGCGCGCTCGCAGACGGCACGCGCGGCACCGCGCCCAGACACGCGCCACCACACTTGGCACCACCGCACAACTTTGTTGAACACGTGTTGTTGCTGACATTGCCGCCGCTGTTTGATGATACTGATGATACTCCTGGAGAGAATGGATAGGGTTGGCGATGAAAGTTAGTTGGTGCACGGATATTGAGTAGGTATAAGTTAGTTCTATACCTAAGTTTAAAGGTGATAATTTTGTCAGAAAGTTTAAGTATCGAGGGTTTTAGGCACCCGCCAGCTTAGTCCTTACTCCTTATGATATTTGTACTCGTATACTACAATCTATGCAAGAATAAATACCTAGTTACTAATAAATATAAATACTAGTCTTGTTCTTATGTACCTACCTGCTTTACCTATCTCGTTAAAAAGACAACAAAATCTACCTTGGAAAATTTAACGAATTTTGGTTTTATTTTGAAATCAAGAAACGAAATCACCAACTCCATCGTAGGAGAAAACGTTTCTACGTAACCAGATGTGGAATGTGGATTGGAGATGTGATGATTGTTGCAGATGTGTGTGGCGAAGTACACTTGCCTTCATGTTGATTGTTTTTTATCAAGATTTGAGCTTCAGAATATCAACTTTAACCAGACATAGTTGTGTCTCAGCTACCTATATATTTTTAGCTACAGAGATGTTACAACGGAGGCCTTGTGCTCCAGGACCTATTTCCTCCACCGTCCACTACTGCTCACCTGAGATGGAAGATTCTCCGCTGGTGACGGAGTAGAGCGAGGCTGACGCTGGCACGGAGCGCGCTCCCACCGAATACGACGATACTGAGCCAGGCACGCCCCAGGATCTGCCGCTACCGCTCGATACCTGAAACGTTGAGAAATATCCATGCTTGAGTCGCCGAGAATAATATGGAATTGGCATTCACCTCTAAAAACATTTTTTTACTTTACGCTACGTTTAGCCTTAGAGAACATAAGCGGTCGAAACCGTTCGGTGATCACGCGTCCACAATATGGTAAATTAAGAAGTTTAATTGGTGACTATTGGATCACATAGACTTATTTCTATAAAAAATATGTATCAACACCATTGTTGCCTACGCTTGCTACTGGTATGACCCCGGGGAAAATCTTACGTAAATGCACTTGCAATTTTCAAATTGAAATCACAATGTCCCATTAGCCTAGGGCCCTAAAATCAAAAGCACAAAATATGCATCCTTGCTTACCTGCCAACTCTTGCTGGTGACGAGCCGTGGTGCCTGCCGTAACCGCAGTATCTTGGCCCGGCATATGACGCAGCGCAGCGGCAGCAGACGCTGGCTGACAGCCATCTGGATGGTCTTCACGAAGCAGCGGCGGCAGACGACGCGGTGCCCGCAAGGGGACGTCTGCATCGTCGCCTTCGCGTTCACACATATCACGCACTGAAAATAAGTTGTTTTGGTTGTTACTAAGTATATTTTTATTTTTAAAAAACTTCAAAAAAGGAGGAGGTTCGCAATTCAACTGTATTTGTTTGTTACATCAGAACTTTCGACTGGGTAAACCGATTTTGATGATTCTTTTTTATTCAAAAACTGTTGCTTGTCGTGTGGTCCCATTTGAATTTGAGCGACTTCTGACGAGAAGTGTTTGTGTTATCTGTCTTGTTATAAAAAAAGCTAAGCTAAGCTACAACCCACTAATGGCCCACTACTGAGCACGGGTCTCTCTTCATTACTGAGGAAGCCTAGAGCATCTTGTTATTATATCGTCTTCTATTATCTATATATTCGTCTATATAGATCGTCTTGTTATAGTTGAAGTATTTTATGTAAAAATTATTACCAGACTGCGTCAGAAAGAGTGTAATGTTTTTCGAGCGTATGTATGTAGGTAGGTATGTCGATAGCGGCTGCAGCCCAAACGGCTGGACGGAATTTGATATAACGAGGTGTCATTAAATTCGTGAGAAGTGGTGGGAGTACCTACCTATGCTAGGTATATAAATTTTCAAAATAGCACCCGCAAATGAAAAAGCAGAGGTGTTAGGTTTGATTTTGTTCAAATCAAACGAAAGATCTTATTTCTATTGTTTTGTTTATTTTTTACTTATATTATTTTAAATACTATACTGATATTCATTAGTTTATTCAGTCAAATAAATAATCTTACCTAACATTTGGAAGAAAAATAAACCAGAAGACACGAAAGTTAGTAATAATGGAACGGAAAGTGATTTGTTCATAAACTTTTGTCATTTTCGCAGGTGTTCAAAGTTCTACTAGATCCATACCCTGTTGCATTCTATAAATATCTATATTATGTACAATTTGATATGAAAATAGGCATATTTTGGCTTCACCAGCTGCTTCTTAATGCGTTAATTAACGCCCTTATAAGTATACCTAATGAATTAAACAGAATATTACCTACACTTGTCAAAATTATCAATAAAGTACTTAGGTACTCTTATTTTCATGAATTAGGAAGTCAATGTGTATTAGGTATCATCTAACTAAGACTACCTATATACCACATAGTCTACATAGTCGCAAACTTATACTTCGTTAAAAAAATACTAGGCTACTAATTTTAAAGTTGGTAAATAAAAACTTACTTCTTCCTCGGGCGAAGTGGCTAGCTCAGGCTCATTTTCTTCCAGTTTATTGAGCAATTTGTCCTGAAACAAGAGTAATAGAACATTCAATATCGTTTCCATTTTATGGCCTTTTTGTATATTGGCGTGTTTATGTTATTTTGTATACCATTTATGTAACACTAAGTAGCCTAACGGTACCAGCCACATTCTTTAATAGAAATCAATTAACTAAAGCTGAGGGTACCGACATTTTATATTATTGGTCTCTATCTCTACTAAACTCAAACATCAAAACTCGACACATACCTACTTACATATATGTATTTTCAATAATTGTAAGTGGTTGGAATTCGTTGTCCATAGACTACAGTAGCACCAAAGATATCGATTACTATATGTATATTCCAGAAAACTATACTTAAATGATATAACTTTTAGGTACCTAAATTTGAAAAAGTAGCTAAGTATTCAAATTGACTTTACTAAAATATGTAAACATAATCTTACATGAAACAACTTTTAGGTAGTGATAGCGTTTTTTGTCTTCTGTTAGGTAACCACTTCTATATGAATAGGTATGTAGACTTTAGACCAAAGAGTGTAGTAAGTAACATACAACTTTTTAACTCTGTTGGTATCTATCTATCTATCACCTTTCGAAGTCTGGTCCTGAGTCCGTGTACAGTACACACAACAATTAAAATAAAAAGCAATTATGTGTTAATATTAAACTCATCAAAATCGTCCTCACGAAGAGAAGAACCTTTCTGTCCGGTTGATGAATGTTTCCATAGTAATATAAGGCCAACTGATTGTGTTGAGACACCATAATGACTAAGTTTATTTAATAATATATTATGATCGACGCAATCAAACGCCATTAAAAGGTCGCAGAATATACCAATAACATCCTGCCTACGCTCCCAAGCATCAAAGATGCGTTTAAGAAGAGCGATGCCTGCGTCAGTAGTACTTTTCCCTCTCGAAAAACCGAACTGATTACAATGAAACAAGTTATTTATGGAAAAATGAGATAGTAGCTGATTATATATAATCTTTTCAAAAATTTTACTAAGGGCTGGTAAGATAGATATGGGCCTAAAATTCGTAGGATCGTTTTTTTTATCGTCAGCCGTGAATAAAGGTATTAAAAATAAATAAGGGAAGGGAAAGGGAAAAAAATAAGGGAATAAAAGTATTGGTACTTATATAGCATCGGCAACTTTTGTGTCGAGGTCGAGAGTGGTGCGGATCTGATCTGACCAGCGCATCGGACTTCTGCCTCTAGGTCTTTTGCCGTCTGTCCCTGTGGCTCGGGATCAGAATACGAGCTTCGGTATCCCCTGCCTGTCGTAAGAGGCGACTAAAAGGGGGTTTCGGGGTTGGGGGCGGCTAGAGTGGGAGCTCGAACCGTCCATCACCAACCCCGGGTATGGAGATGGCAAGCGATGGGGCTTTTTGTCCCTCGCGGGCAGAGCACGAAGACAAAGGGCACCGCGCTTGAAGGGCTCCGGTTGTGTTCCGTTTGGAGATCCCGGAGTTCTCCAACAAGCGCCGAGGAAGGCCACCGGGGGGGTTTTAGTGGGTAAAAACCCACATAACCCTGTGTCGCTCCCATGGCACTGGGTACCTTTTGAAGGTTTCCCCCTCGACAAAAAAAAACAAAAAAAGGTCTTTTGCCGTCAACCTTCAATCCGCAAAAATTCATAACACTTAAGAAATTTAAGAATGTCATGTTTTTTGTTCAATTTGCGTTAATTACCTACTTATCTGTTTACTCGGTTACCTTATTGAGGAAGAACACCTATTTTAATTGCGGCAGATGGTTATAACTGATAACAAGACTTAGTTTTTGCCTACTTAACTTTTGTTTTTATGTTTTAATAAACAAGGACGTCAGACACTCATAACAGTGTAATATTTAAATGTTCCACTACGATATCAAAATATGTTAACCAAGTTTAGTATGTAGGTAGGAGTTTTTGTAGGTAGGATAAATTTTATTTATTTAGGTATTTATACAGAACAACAGTAGATTAATGGATTAAATTTAATGTGGATAAATAAATGTGTATCGATAGTTCTATACTAATATTATAAATAAGATGGACTTGTATGTTTGTAACGAGTAAACTCAAAATGTAATGGACCTATTTTTTTCGACATTATATCTACTTTATAGGCAAACTGGGCGGCTTGCTAGTCAATTAACTTGAAATACCTATATTGAAATTATAAACAATAATTTATTCATGCCAGTTTTTTACAATATTTTTTAAGAACGTACCTACTTTTTGCTTCTACGGTCGTTTCGCATTGTCTATGAAGATCTTACGTAAACAAAATTTATCTAGGCGGCGATAAAGTTGTTTTCCTAAATCTGTCGACACTAGGTAGGTAGAACCTAGGCTGTGCTGAATGGTTTTTGGCACTAGATTCTAGCGCAGGTTAGTGGAACATGACAAATCACAAATTGTAGTATCTTCCACAATATCATGTTTTGGCAGAGGTTTCTGGAAAATGCAATTTTCAGATCTAGTTTCAGTTTAGAAAGTCTGCTGTAAAAAAATTTATATAACTCATAAAACTGCCGATTACTGTAAGATATTGAAAATGAATGTGGCAATTTTGGTAAAATAACTTTTTTTAGATAGTTATTGTGCCTTCAAAGGATAATGCTAGGGTATGCTGAGCTCTACCGAGCTCTACCATCTTATTTTTTTAGAACAGGAAATTATATTAGCTTTAACCCATTAATAAGTGATTGAATACAACATCTCAACATCATTCAAGAAAGGTGTAAAAAGAGCTCTCCTTCAGGGCCGGCGTTGCACTGGTGACTCCCCTGGTGTTGCTTGTGTCCATAGGCGACGATGACCACTTACCATCAGGTGGCTCGTCCGCTTTTTCGTCAGCCCTTCAGGCTATAAAACAAAAAAAAAATCTAGTGCAAACCAAAACTAGCTAGTGCAAAACTGCTCCGCTACGTTTATTCTCTTTGTCTTATTTTCTTTACTAAGCGGATTAATTTGCAATGTAAGAAAATTTTATTGCATAATAATGAGAGAATTGTTCTTATATTTTAACCTTAACTTCTTATGAAATTCAATAACAAGAAACTCAGTTATTTAAGTAACGGTCATCTAATTATGTTATTTTACTTTATGTACTAAAAATAAAAGCGTAACATTGCCGAATCGGTACAGTCAATGTTTTTGAAAATTTAAAAATCGCTGTTAACGTTATAAAGGTCAAAATATATTTTTAGTACCTAAGTAATTATCTTCTGTAGAGCTGACCTTTTTTCGATAAGCATGGGTTAGATATATTATTATATAATATGGTCCATCCCTGGATATATAGGCATTACTAGCTTACTCGGCACCTTGTCTGGCAACATACCAATGCTATTTAGGTATCTCGGGTTTTAGTTAGGCGTCGTATTAAGATGAAACAAACAGTAAGACCTTCAGCAACATGGGTATAGGTAAAGTATCGGTATAGTTACATCAAATTCGTTCAATATTTTTTTCGTGACGTCCAAAAAAACAAACAGTCCAAATCTCAAAAATATTTTTTTAGGCTTTTGTTGGCCCCATGAAGACCCTTCATATATTTTTTGCTCAAATATCTTCTACTATGTAGGTACAACGATTAAACAGTTACATTTTATTATAAATTAAGATTAAGATAAGATAACATTCTAGAATAATTAAGTATAGATTATCTAAAGTACATTCCAGTAGCCTATGCTAAACTGGTGTTAAGCTCAGAGATCGTAGAAGAAATAGTAAACCTGTCACTCAGAACCCTCGCTACGAAATTGTTAGACGTGATTCTTTAAACTGTAGTCTAATTGACAATAATTAATTGACAGAGCAAACAATGTTTTTTGTGATTCTTATCATAAATAGAAAAAAAATTGACCCAAATCTAATCTTCAATGGCTATTTAAATAATTATTTTCTACTACGACGCTTGAATATACAGTAAGTATAAAAATATACGTGTAGGTTAAATATACAAGGTTTCAAGATTTTTTTCTACATGATAAACATGGTTGGAAATATGTAGTTATCCACGACTGGTTCTTCTCTGGTTAATAATTATGTTCATTATCGTCATTGCATCCCCATACTGTCCCACTGCTGGGCGGTAGTCTCCCTCTCCTCTCACAATATCCAGTTTGGTGGCACAACCTAATTATAATCCATACTTACATACTGATAACATACATTTTAAAGTCTGTCTATGACGCTTTCATGGTTAAATGGAATTGGGAATGAAAGTAGTTGAAGACCCAGGGTCACACGTATTCTTCTTTTTTTTCCAAAATCAATCCTTAAAGGGTTGAAATAGGGAACGAAAGATTGTATGATTAATACTTATCTGTATCACTTGACCGATTTCGATGAATTTTCTCAGGGAGATCGTTGTAAGGTCAAACATAGTCGACATATTTTTTCAAAAACTAAACTAAGGGACTGAAATAGGGGAAATATTAAATGTCAACAAGTGAAACGAGGGCATTTACCTACTTGTATTTACAAAAGTTTGAAAACTATCGATACGTGCAGGATTCGAACCCAGGACGATGTTCAACCTATGTACCTATTTATCAGTAAGTATTATGCTATAAGTTATTTTTATTGTAAAATCAATAGTATGTTAAAAATTATAAACAAATGATCTGCATGATATAAATTATTGCTTTCAGTTTGATTAAATAAACATTATAAGTACCTAATATATCATACGAAAAAAACAAAAGTAATCAATTATAATTGCGAAATAATTTTGCTTAACATCGGTCATTCTTAGATGTTTTATCTGGTGTTGCAATCAATAATGAACAAATATCTAATCTGTTGTTCAAACCAAGTGTTTACAATAAGAAAATAATTTTATACAATCGTTGAGTAACTTCCATCAGCGTGACTCCACGGTTAGGTTTAAATCGAAAAAACTGTACAGTTGGTAAATGTAACTCGACTGACTAGGTATTTTAATCGGATGCGATATTCCACAGACTATAAAAGTTAAAAATTGAAGTGTCAATTTCGGCCGACTACTTAGGTATTTTAAGTCTAATCGGATGCGATATTCCATAAACTAAAAAAATAAAAAAGTGAAGTGTCAATTTCAGTTTTAAAATACGATTTTTTTTTTGGCGCTAAAAAGGAACGTTGATTTAAACATCAGATTATTCCAATGCGCACGCAAATTGATCCAACGATCCAACATGCATACGCGAGTTGTAAATAACACAACAATTCCATTTAATCGTATGGCTTACGTCGGAGGCTAAAGAATTCGTAATTTTAAAAAATTGCTTAGTCTTATATAAGCATGTTTTTCCGCGTCCGTTAACAGTGTCCGGTAAACTAATAAAGTGCTTCGTCTCGTATCCGATTTAAAACTTGGCCCGGAAAAGTTTTTAACGAGTTCTGTATTTTGTTGTGATTATTGTGCAGTGAAGTCCCAATTTGAATATCGTTAAGAACGAGCATCTTTCGGATTTGTGGTCCGATACGATTGTCTGGTGAAAATTTATGAAGTTTTTAAAATTGTAAATAACTTTTAGACTTCAGTAACAATGCTGGATCGTTCAGTATGCAATCTTATGTCTTTCTATATAGGTAAGTTATTCATGTACAACTCTGAAATTCATTGGAAGGCTATTTTACGACTAGGTACCTACCGCTGCGATTAAACCAGTACAGAACCCAGAGGACTTGATGCTATACCTATTGTAATCCGATCAGAAGGACGCCTCATAAGTAAGTAGATGAAGTTGGCTTGAACGCAATTTTCGAAGGACCAATACCTATGCTTGAATCAACTTACTTGACTGCAGATATTTTCGCGTACTTTACTATCTCTCCTGAAGATTAGATGCGATGATAGCTGCAATCGGTGGTAAAGTGAATTTATAAGAAACCTATCCATTCTTGGCTACAAGATCTTGATGATTTTCAGCAACCAAATGCATTTGACAAAATGCTTATATTTATAAAATTAATTAAAATAAATTTGTTAAAGCTTGATCATATTACTAGGGTTTAGTGATGTAACGAATGTCATTTTTTGAACATTCGCGAATGCGAATGCGAATATCTGCTTCCGACATTCAACTTTCTATGCGTGATCCATTTGCATCTTTCTCCGAAACTACAGAGTTGGTTCCAACTCACCGGACTAAAGTGCCATCCCGCTAGAGGTCCGTTCAAGTATTAGGTACGTAAGCAAAGTTTTTTTTTTCAATTTTAACCTTTATAAAAATTCACATACGACACGAAAAGAAACAGTAGATTGGCGGTAGAAATTTTGAAAATCGGTTTTAAGCGTTTACTTTACTCGCGGATTCATTATTTTTGATGTCCGACTTTTAATCACATCTAGGTATTTGCAATTTGGGAAACGCCGTAATCGCGTTTGATTCCAACATAGACAAGCGGGTTTTCCCTATGCCTTTAATTAAAAGAGTGGATTTGCCCTATGCGTTTAATTAAAAAGTAGACAAAATTATGTAGAAAATACGGAAAAGTATTAAAAAATATTGGCTTACTAACGTTATCACCAACCAGATTCGCCCACCCCTCATTTAATCAAAAATAAGCACAGCAAAGATTCCTCTCCCCCCCCCCCCTTCACCCCTGTAGTGATTACGTAATAGCCTTATAAACCAGTGCCGAAGCCTTTGCAATTGGTCAGAAGTAGAAAAAAATTAAATTATGACACCCATTGGTACCTAAAGGAAAAAAATAGGACAAAAATAAAAGTGAATATAATTATTTACGGGCGATCTGAGGTCAGGAAGGGGTTGAGGGGGGGTTTAAGAGTAAAAAACTACCCATCCTATGAAATAAAGCTATGTACCTACTATACTTAGGTAATAAAAAAATATACATCTTTTTGTATCCACACTTTTTCACATACTTACCCTCAAATTTATGCAAAAAATTCAAATAACTGAGTTTTTCATTTTTATCTTGTACAAAAAAAAATATTATTTTCACGAAATCTGCTACAAACTTACCTTTTTATGTTTATTATTATTTACGGTTTTACGTTTGATTTGCAATTTTTTAGTTTATCACTGTTAGGTACGTTTCTTACGTTTCTCAAGTTATTAAAATGTGTTTTTTATAAATAGCTCAAATATATTGAAACATATAATATGTTTCATAATATTACAAGAATCGAATTTGAGTGATTGAGTAAATTTTCCATGGATATGTATTATATTGTTTTACACCATTATAAAGTAGAGATTTTAAAGAATGAAACGCACATCAAGTTTTTTGAAAAAGCAGGTATTTTGATGTGAGATTTTTCGAATGAAAATTAGGGTACTTTTTCGCAATTAAATTAAAATAAGGGGAGAAAATTAAATGTTTTTAAATTTAAATAAATCTGTTTGTTTCGGTCACAAAAGGTAAGTTTTCATTTAATTTCGTGAAAATAATATATTTTTATAGAAGATAAATATACGAGAACCAAAAACTCAGTTATTTGAATTTTTCGCATATAGTATATATTTGACTTTATGTGAAAAAACTGTAGATACAAAAGTTGTAGATCCTTTAATAACTTATAACTTTGCCATTTAACTTTATTTCATTTGTCTTGTAGTTTTTCCGGAAATTGCGATAAACCGTTTTTTAAACCTCAGATTTTCTTCATTTCCCAATGGGTTTTCATCCTGTTTCTATTTTTTTTCGATTCAATAGCTATCGGCATTGATCTACTAAGCCGGTGAAAGTGAATTTATTTCATCTTGATATAAAAATAAATGACTGGCTTTTTACTTATTATTTTTTAATTATTTTCTATTTTATTTGTTCTGGTCTAAATATTCGCAAAACATTCGCATAAATTTTGCGAATGCGAATACGAATATCCAAAAAACATGCGAATATTCGCGAATGCGAATGCGAATATTCGTTACATCACTACTAGGGTTAGCCTAAGGGTCATCTATTAACTATTATACTACCACCCTGCCTTTTATCTTTAATGGGTCATGCGATTTTTGATAAATCCGTGATGAGTGAGTGACGTTTTACATTTTATATACTCCTATTTAGATTTAATACAATAGTATCGATACCATTGGACTGAATTGGCATTAAAACAATAAATCTTTTTATCCGATGCATATCGACGTTACACTCATGTAAGAACTTACATTGTGGCCAGCTATTGTTCTGGCTGTTATAGGTAGATATGATTATATAGAATAACATTTGAAACTTATATCATCGCCAACATTAAACATTTTTAAAACAAAGAAACAAATGGGTAGTCACGATTTTGAATTGTTTCACCAACAATTTCAACAAAATTAGGTAGGTACATGGATCGGCGAATGACCATGATAAGAGGGTTGAAATATCGGCAAAACAATTTCAGTACCTGTTTACATTTAAAAGGAGACATCTCAGCAAGAACTTGAATTTTTCACTCCGACATTGTCGACTAGCCATTTAATTTGACGAAGAACACTGACATATTTGTAAACGTTTGATCTTAATTAAAATCTATCACAAAAATAGACAAAGTTATGCGATCGTTTCAGCGTGCATAATTCAGCACAGCCTGTACTATAACTTTTGCAAATTAACTAACTATTATGTAATGTAGGTAACTCTTTGTTTCATAACAAAATCAATAAGTACCTAGCTTTTCATTTGTTACATATTTTTTACGTGTAAATTCATATTGTTATTTTACGTAATAGCACAGTTTATAAATATACTTTCAGTTACAAGTATTTTAAATTTTCATTAATTTAATAACCGTTATGCAAATATAGAGTTAAGATTAGGTGATGTCTACGACTCTGTTTTAATGTCAATATTTTCATCCTATGCTATCCCTGCGGTGATGAGTTTTCATAATTTCCGTAAATGGATAACGTTAACGTGACGTGACGGTTTACGTTCGATATGGAGTAAGTTTCAATTTTATTAACCGACTTCAAAAAAGGAGGTTCTCAGTTTGACCTGTATACATGTAGGTATGTATACAGGTCAAACTGAAATTATCTCGCGTTTGGTTGAACCGATTTTGATGCGGTTTTCAGCGTAGTATTTGTCATACTTAAGAGAAGGTTTTAGGCATATTATTTGGCTGAACCGATTTTGACACTATTTTCAGCATCGTGTTTATCGGACTTAGGAGAACTTTAGGTACTTATCAGACTTTAAAGGGTTAAAGTCGGTTCTATTTTGTAAAAATTTATCTCACACAAATGCAGCGTTGTGGTTGTACTGTTGTGATTAAGGTAAATTACAGATGGACAAGGCGAATTTAAAAAGCCGTAGGTAAGTAAATTTTGCTTATAAGCTAAATTGAGCTGTGAGGGGTTTTTCCCGTTGGCTCCCATTCCCGTTCTCACCCGTCCCACTAGACCCCGCAAACGATTAATTTGATTTATAGTTTGTGAGTATTTTGCCTTCTTTTTTCAACATGTACAGTCGATAGAAAAAGTTCTTTAAAGTAAAATAATGTTTTTAGCAGGGCAGTAGCTACCGTCGTATTAGCCGTATCAATGATACGGAGTCCCCGGGCTACAGGGCCCCCAACGTGTGTAAGCAAAAATTAGTAAAATGTTATCCACAATGACACTTAAACTCGTAGTTCCCGGGAAAAAACATCAATACTAATAATAATTTCATTATTAACGCAAAAGAGCCTATAACAATGATCTTTAAGAATATTTGTCTGTGACTTAATTACTTTTATTTTTGTTAATTTAGCAAATTATTAAGAAAGTATATATGAAAATAAGACTGATTTTGTATTTTAATTTTTATAACATGTTTTTATACCACTTATTTATTTATTAAATTTATCTAACTACTTTTATTTTACTCCCAATTCTTTTAGTAGATAAATAACGACACACAAATAGCCTCATTCTTTAGGATTCCGTCTCATTGCTTCCATGGGCAATATAACACCCAGACCAAGAATCAGACCAAACCCAGGTTACTTAGAATGGCAATTCAAGTTATCCAATCAAGTCCGGCATTTTTACTTTAAGACTTTTTCTTATAACTGTACTTTTAAGCAATGTTTAATTTTATTTGATGTTATCAGTAAAATCGGAATTCGGGGTATAGTGGGACGGATGAGAATTGGAATGGGAGCCAACGGGAAAAACTCGCTTTGAGCAATTGAGCATAGTAATAAAGCGGAGAGTAGCAATTCCATATTCCCTCACGACTCAGGTACCGGTAGTGAGTAATGAGTAATCACGCGTGTTGCGCACGGGTCATCTCGTATAATTGATGTAGTTCCTTATGTAAAGTCAGTAGGTAGGTACCTACTTTGCAGACTTAAGCGACCTTCCTGCCTAACTTCTTTATTGAAGTAATTGAATGATTTTTTGTTGCACATTTAAAAAGTAAGTATTGCATTGCAATGAGGGTAACCGCGTGTGAATTCGCCGCTAGAGGCGCTAGTGGAAAGTGAGGTCTGTCTGTCACTTCTCACCAATGATAAAAGTTTAATCATTGCTTCTCGCTTGTCTGAATGTCACTTGTCACTGTTTATGTATGGGCGGGCTTTGACAGCAGGACCTCACCTCGCCGGTGGCGCCAACTGGTGAGCACAAAAACGGCGACCCTCATTGACTGATAAATTTTCGTTAACTTAGTAATTATAATAATAACCAATACTAATAGGTAGATATTATTTTTTTGTAAAAAGTTTGTTATTATATTAATACTACTTATATTAACTAACGTTTTATAAAAAAGTTTTAACTTTTTACATAATAAACTTCAAAATCAATTAGTAGGTACCTAGTTTGAGATAACTCAAAAACGACCGCTACAAGCAAGCACTGCTTTCGATAAAAAAAGAATGGAAAATGGAAATCGGTTCACCCAGTACCTACAAAGTAATGAGGTAACACACATAAGAAAAGGAATAAAATTACAGATGAATTGAGAACCTCCTTTTATGAAATCCGTTAAAAATGCTTAGAGTGACGATGGACAGTACTGTCTGAACTAATGGATCTAGAGTAGACGTTTCAAACATCGTAAGTACCTATAGTATAGAGGTTCCGTATAACGCGACTAGCAATGATAGAAAATAAATTCCGCTAAATGTCGTAATTTAATTTTTTTTTCCATATCTTAATTTGTTCCTTAATTATCTTTCGCATCTATATGTAGTTGTAAATTGTAACTTACCATGTAACTTACAATACGTCACCGCATCGAATCAAAGCGCAACGTGATAGGTACATTTAGTGGGGAACACAAAAAAGAAGGTGCTAAAAATCAACTCGTTGTAGGGTTTACGGTAAGAAGTATGTATATTATAAGTATAAAAAAAGAAAGTATAATATATCCGAATTATTTCATACTTGCAGTATTCTTAGTAACAGATTATTAAAATACTTCAGCTGAATTAATTCTCTAAATATGAGAATAAAAATGTGTACAAAAAATTATATTTTATTTGCAAACGAAGGTGCGGATAACTGTAGTTAATGAAGAAAAGTCGTGAATACATTCGTAAACCAATCACGTTGTTCGAAGGTTAGGATCATACACTTGCCCTGAGGCATATTAAATGCCCGAGCATTATTAGCTGGTCTGGTATATTTGTATTAGTTAGTAATTGTGTAGAAGTCAAAGGTTAATTGAATATTTCTCGCCGACATTGGATCAAGTTGTTAACTTCCAAATCTTTTTCAATAGTTTATTAACGATAATTAATACCTACATATTTGTCCTTAGCGCAAGTGATTTAAGTATTATCTACTAGTAAACCCGCCCTCGCTTCGCTTCGGGTAACCAGTCCCTTCAAAAATCTCTATAAATTTTACCAAATTATGTTATTCTGATGTCTAAGCTATATTACTGCAAAGTTTCATGAAAATCTATTTAGTCTGTGCATTCAGTAGGTAGTTTTTGCGTGAAAGAGCAACAAACACACACACACACTCACTCACTCACTCACATACATCCTTACAAACTTTCGCATTTATAATATTAGTAGGATTAAATGCATGGTTATATTGAAATGACAAAAATATTCACTCATATTCCCATTATAGTATTCTCTGTGTTGCAAGTCCTTAGACAAAAGTTAAGAACACGCACACCAAGACCACCAAGAACAGAAATTGAAACTCTTTGCTTAAACTAGGTACCTTACTATAAATCGAATCCAGAACCCTTCGATACGATGCAGTCATAACCCTATACTAGATTCCCTGTGTCGTGTCTCATAGGCAACACACAAGACTAGGATAAAGTAAGGACACCCACCCTGACCGAGAACGGAATTTTAAAATCATCATTCAAATTTTCTGTCTCGCTGGAAATCGAACCCAGGACCCTCGGAATGCAATCCATCCATCCATCAGCCTTTTGATGTCCACTTTTGGACGTAGGCCTCCCCTAACTGGCGCCACCCTAACCGGTCCTGAGCCCGTTGAATCCAGCGGATGCCCGCCGTCTTCATCAGGTCGTCAGTCCACCTGGTCGGGGGGCGTCCTATGCTCCTTTTTCCGAGACGTGGTCTCCATTCGAGGACCTTTCTTCCCCAACGGTTGTCGGTCCTCCGAACTATATGGCCGGCCCATTGCCACTTCAGTCGGCTAATTCTCTGGGCTATGTCGGTTAACCGTGTTCGTCTACGGATCTCAACATTTCTGATTCGATCACGCAGAGAAATACCGAGCATAGCCCTCTCCATAGCCCGCTGAGCGACTCTGAGCTTGTGCATCAGACCAATAGTGAAGCACCACGTCTCGGAGCCGTATGTCATCACTGGCAACACACACTGCTCGAACACCTTCGACTTCAGGCACTGAGGTATTTTGGACGACAAGATATGACGCAGTTTCCCGAACGCAGCCCATCCGATTTGGATTCTACGAGTGACTTCTTTCTCGAAGTTGGACTTACCCATTTGGATCACTTGTTCCAGGTAAATGTACTCGTCAACAACTTCGAGAGCAGCGCCATCAACAACAACCGGTACAGGTGTGACATGGACATTCGACATGATTTTCGTCTTGTCCATGTTCATCTTAAGACCTACCCGTTGTGAGGCGCTGTTCAAGTCCCCGAGCATAGTACTAAGTTCTTCCACGGAACTCGCCAGAATGACTAGGTCGTCGGCATATCGAAGATGTGTTATGTATTCGCCATTGATGTTAATGCCACGTCGTTTCCACTCCAACAGCTTGAACATATCTTCCAACGCAGAGGTGAACAGTTTTGGGGACAAAACATCCCCTTGCCTGACACCCCTCTGCAGTTGGATAGGGTTCGTCACTGTGTTGTGCACTCTGACGGACATGGTGGCTGATGCGTATAAACATTTTAACACCTCGATATACCGATAGTCAATCCGGCACCGCTGGAGAGAACTTAGTACCGCCCAGGTCTCGATAGAATCGAAGGCTTTCTCATAGTCCACATAGGCAACACATAGCGGCAGATTATACTCCTCGGTCTTCTGTATTATCTGCCGCAGCGTATGTATGTGGTCCATGGTACTGTAGCCTTTTCGGAATCCTGCTTGTTCGGGAGGCTGGAAGTCGTCAAGCCTGCGTGCAATGCGGTTAGTGAGCACCCTCGAAAACAGCTTGTAAACGTGGCTCAGAAGTGCAATGGGCCTATAGTTCTTCAAAAGGGCCTTATCGCCCTTTTTATAGAACAGGATCACTACACTTCTGCTCCACGCTTCCGGGGTAGTTCCAGTATTGATAACGGAATCGAACAACTTCTGGAGCGCCACCAGGAGGAGTTTTCCTCCAGCTCTTAGCAGCTCTGTTGTGATTCCGTCATCTCCCGGTGCCTTGTTGTTTTTAAGCTGTTTGAGGGCCTCTCTAATCTCATACAGGCTGACGTCCGGGATATCCTCGGTATAATGTCGGGTTAATTTGGCTCTCTTGTCGCTCTCCTTGTGAGGACTTGGAGCTTGCGAGGAGGCATACAACCGTCCGTAGTAGCTCTCCGTTTCTCTCAGAACTTCGGGTTTTGACGAGACTATGGTACCGGACTCGGTCTTCAACCTCGTAAGCTGACTTTGGCCAATACACAGGTCCCTGGCGAACACTTTGGAGCCCTGGTTCCGCTCAATCGTGTTTTTAACACGATTTGCGTTATTCCTTCGCAAATCGCGTCGCCGGCTCTTCGAGACCTGTTTATTGAGCCGTATGTACTCTGCCATAGAGGTTGGAGACTGGACGCATAGTTCCCGTCGCTCCCTCATAAGACCGAGAGTATGTTCTGAGAGAACTGGAGGTCTGCCACTGGGGTGGGTCTTAAAGTACCTAGACCCTACCTCTTGAACGGTTGTTACCATCCTGGTGTTATACTCGTCCACTGAATTGCACGACTCCAGGCACGCGAAACGGTTTGCGCGAAACGGAATGCAATAACTGGGGTCATTAAAGTTGTTTTTATAACATGCAGAAAATAAGACGGCAAATTAATAATAAAATAGATTGTAACATTGGACATTGTGTTACTGATGGAGGAAGCAGTGAGCAATTTTTGAAGTGGTTCTCTACTACAAATTGATTGATTATACGAAGCAGATGCCAATACTTCAATAGACAAGTGAATGCGTTAAAGAAGAAATAAGTGCTTTTTACAAAAAAAAAATAACCGACTTCAATCTTGATAAGTAGAGATAACTCAAAAACTACTCGCCAGATGGCGCTCAATTCAACATGTAAGTGTAAAGTTCTCGTCACTACAAATTAATGAAGCCCAAACACTAGATAACTGCAGTAAATCGTTGAGGAGTTCCCTCGACTGTCTTTCGGCTTCATCAGATCGACTCCAGATATTCATGAAATGGTAGCGCTTTAATGTACTTATGATAACATGAACAAACACACTAGTTGTCCATACAATTTTCGAAAGTTCCCCTCGATTTCTCTGAGATGCCATCATCAGATCCTGGTTTCCTTTTCAGGGGACCCCACTGCGCATATCTACTTTACAACAAAAAAAGAATTATCAAAATCGGCCCATAAACGACGAAATAATCGCTGAACGTACATAAAAAAAAAGCATATATACGGTCGAATTGAGAACCTCCTTCTTTTTTGAAGTCGGTTAAAAAGAAAGAAAAATATTGTGTCTGAAATGCCCCTAAGGACATAATTTAAGCACATGTATTGTTAATTTTCTTATATTTGCAGGAGTGGTGGAAGTGTGTTACATGCCGGCACCAGTTGGTCAATGCAATAACTGTTGCCCCCATGACGATGCTTTAGACGTACAATATAAACTTTACACTAGGTATGTATTCAACTCACTCTATCATTTATTTAATCATTTATATCTGTTTCAATGAAAGAGGGATGAAGATAATGTAATCATAATTTCATCTCGTGCATTTTGCCTTACATGTAAAAAAATTTACGGATTAATATTAAATCTGGAGGCAGGAAAATGCCCCTCTCATGAACGCTTTAATTACATTGAGACTTTGATTATCTAATGTCTAGAATGAGCGTCGCCCTACAATGAAAACAAAAAAAACAAGGCAACAATATCAAGCATGTGTGCGTACAGGCGATGTTTTACACGTTCGTCTATTTTCTATGTGTGCGTTATCAATGATAATACTGATATAAAAATTGAGGCCAACAGTTGGCCACAATTTTTTGACATGTTTGCGCGGATTCGATGTTCCATCTAGACATTAGATCATCAAAGCATTGAGATAATGTTACATTGATAAAGGCGTTTGCGTGGGCATTTACGAGTCCCCAAATGTATCTTATTATAATCTGTAATCGCGATAACATTTTATCCGTCTCTGAATGAATAGATCTATACTATTTTTTTGACAAACAAAGATAGCAAACGAGCATGTAGCCACCCCAATAAACCCTTCCGATGCCGCCTATGGCAACTGTGACCGACCTGGATTGAATTTAGGTAATAGGATGGTTAGTCCAGTTAACAGATAGTGTTAGTATATAAGTTAAATAGTTTTTTAATAAATGTGAGGGACAGGGACTGTCAGTGATACAGGACATAGTAAGTCCTGTTAGTTGCTCTTGATAGCGCACTTAATAATTGTTAGTATGACCCTCGTTCTAATTCGGTCACAGATGCGTTTATGTGGACTGAAATGGTCGCCTCTAAAAAGTGTAATGTAAACCAAGTTCAAAAATGTTTTAACTAAGCTTGTTTCATAAATTAATTGAGATTCGATTAATTCAGAAATGCAAAGAAGGTTAATGAATAATGCATACAAGGGCCGATCATATGTTAAAGCATGATTTTTATTATGCAAAATGACGCAATTATGTTTTCTTTATACGCTAACTTAGTTATTCATATTGACTAAGAAAACTATAATGTGTCATCTAATAAGCACATTATTTAAAGTAGGTTTGCTTGTTTTGCTGTCTTTAAAAAGACGTTTGAATTCTTTACGTTCATAGTGTCAATATGAAGTAATTCTTTCTTAAATAATTATGGTCATTGTGAAGTATGTACCAATTTAAAATAGTTTTCATCAGAGTGTTTACATGAAACATAAATAGAGAAGTGTTTGTATTAATTCTTTGTACATAACATATCTAATATATGAAAAGGAAACAAATACAAAAGAAAAACTAAACACAAAAGGTCTTATAGCTTCTAAGTTATTTCTTTTTGGCAACCTATGGAATGAAGAGAAAAACAGAAGCAATATTAAGATGGTAGAATACAGAAATTCAAAGAAGCCATTAAAATAAATAATATTGTATAAGTACCTATGCAGTACTTACAATTGAGTACACTATTTTAAAATATAGCTAGAAATTACGAAAAATTAAACTATGATTAAGTATAACGGTAAGTACAAGTAGGAGCTTAGGTACCACTGACATTAAAAAAAATTGAAACAAAATTATCTAAATTGATAGAAAACAAAAATGAAATGTTCAACCGTGACCTTACTTAAATATTGTGAAAACTCGGTCAGTTATGTCACTATGATCGATGCATCGATCAGTTTGAGTTCTATTAGATAAGTAATAATTATGACAGGTAGGTACTAAAAATATTTATTTATGCACTTCAAAGGGCATTTAAAACTAATAAAAAATAATTTTTGAGAGCCATCAACCCAACCTTGGGCAATGGAAGATACCAAACGTCAATTTAGATGTCCTCAATATTACGTAAAATTTTATGTACCTACCTATTTGACCTTTGAAGATTTAAAAACACTCAGGAATGATTTATAATAACAACTCGTCGTGTCTCTGTCTGCGACGCATGATTTCTTACTTTACAACACTGTTATTAATCCTAATGACCTGGACATGATGTGATCGTATATATGGACTTCAATCTAGGACAAGGGCATAGTCCTTCGGTAACTGTATCTACTCGTAAGATATTAAAATTTTTATATAAAGGAGCACCTAAAACAACAAATAATTGCGGTTTACTTAAATTATATTTTGAACAAAATTCCTAAACGCGATAGGAATTAATCAGTAGAAGTCATCTATTGGTTAAAGTCACGGGGATATAAAGGTGTTCCCTCACCGGGAGCATTCGTGTGTAATTTAACGTTACAGATTCGAGCATTACATCAGTGAAGGAGGAGAACCGAGCATTTCAATGCGCACCTTGTAATGATACAATGTGTAATATCTTCATACAAGTTGTAACATCAATGCCATCAAGTTTAAATATATGTTAAAGGCATTGTAATAAGAATGCTCGTAAATTCAAATCTATACTAAATGTTACATTATACGCGAATGCTCGTCAGTCAGGGAGATAGTATTGTAATGTAATGCTTGAAGTCGAATCTGTAATGTGACATTACCCGCGAATGCTCGCGGTGAGGAAGCGAATTAACGGGAAAATACCACCAGTTATATTCTTTATGCCTAGTACAGTAGGAAGTACTGATAAAATTGTATTGTTGTTTTTTAGGTCTCACCCAACCACCTTTCAAATTATATACGAAGACCAGGAGTCGCTATCAAGGACCGATTTCGACAGGAACAAACCAACAGTTATTTACCTGTTTGGCTTCTCCGAAGCTGTCACTGGGCCGAGTAGTACTGCAATGCGAAATGGTAGGTTTATCCCTTAGTTCACTTATACCTACTCTTATAATTTACACATTAGGTACACCCTCTTAGTGCACCCTTGAATAAGACATCATTCTCTTTTTCGATAAATTGTTGAAATAATAAACGCTTACAATATTATTATACCTACACAACTAGCTTCCTCCCGCAGGCTTCGCCCGCGTGGAATTCATTTAAACTTCGCCCTCCTATTTCACCCCCTTCGGGGTGGAATTTCCAAAAATCCTGTCTTAGTGCTCCCCTACACTCCCCAAGGAACACAAATACCAAATTTCAGCTTCTTCCGGTCAGTTGTTTCGGCTGTGCGTTGTCTGTCAGTCACCAGTAACGCAAGAGTTTTATATATACACAATATACACATCCCACTCCAAATCCTCGTAGAAAGATTCACTGTATCTTTCTAGCAGATAAAGGTCTGGCCTGGTTGAGAATAGCCTCGCAGGTTCATTGCCTCACTGTCAAATGGGCTATTAGATATTCGACGAGCCGCCGCGCCGTGAAATTTGAATGATTAGTTCAAATTTCCGTTCTTGGTCTGGGTGTGTGTCCTTGTCTTGTGTGTTATCCACGACACAATGAACCCTAGTGTGAGGGTGTGAGTATATACTTACGTACTGTTATTAATTTATTGGACCACGAAGTCATATCTATAGTCTCACGTATTACCGGCATGATATGACAATTCGAGAGGAAAACTTTTTATTGAGAAATGCTAATTCATTTCCCAGTAAAAAGTTTTGTGGCAACATTTGTATAGGCTTTATATGTAGTTTTCGTTTGAATAAAAAGTTTTGTATTCCTGTTTGTGATACACTTTATATTTATTTACTCGACTGCAGTAGAGCAGTCATTATCGTAAATTAATTCATTTTTTTCCCAAATGGCAAAACAGTTCGATGGCATTTTGCCAAGTTCGGAGAGAGAAACGGCGAATAAATAAATAATTAATAGTAATTAACGTATGTCTCTAGATAAATGGGATGCAAGAGAAAATACCTATTAATAGAGCTAGCATTAATTAAATTCTTTATGAATATGATTTCAAGTAGTATTTAATCGAGACCATTAGCTAATAGGTACCAATTTCTATTTGAATTTAAACTTTGCTTAAAAAATTTGATGGATCTCATGCAAAAATTATTTTAACATTTATACGCACAAAACAATAACTGTTGGTTTTCACAAAAAACATGCAGAAATTGTACTAGGTACATACTCTACAAGAATGATCTCTACAAGATTTTTGATTTTGAAATTAGGTAAGTGAAATTCACTATAGTGTAAAGTAAAACATGAAAATGAAAACCTTCTGGGAATAATATTCGCATCAACAGTAATTTCAAATCCTTTCAAATATTTGACATTTTAAATTTCATAATATGGATGGAATTTTTTAAATTTTCAAATGTACAGAATATGATATTCCATGTTCAAACTATTTTATTGAAAATTTCCTAGCAAATTTTTTCGGTATAGTCTGCAATAAACACTAGGATAACAAGTTTGTTTTATTAATGCTTCAAGTGAACCATGTCGGAATAATTTGACATATTTGCTATACAAAATGTGTGTGTCAATTAAATTTTGTATCTTACTAGCTTCCGCCCGCAGGCTTCGCCCGCGTGGAATTCGTTTAAACTTCACCTCCCTATTTCACCCCCTTCGGGGTGGAATTTCCAAAAATCCCCTCGTATGCTCCCCTACACTCCCCAAGGAACATACATGCCAAATTTCAGCTTTTTCTGTTCAGTAGTTTCGGCTGCGCGTTGTCTGTCAGTCAATCACTCAGTAACGCAAGAGTTTTATATATATAAGTAAGCGTTTATGAAGATTTTTCCCCCGATAGACATCCATTATATCAGGCACTTAGCACTAAGGCCACATACGTATAATTAGTGTTCTTTAGATGCACCACTAAAGGAAGATACGATACAAAACTTAATTCAAATTTATTCAAGCAATGCTGACTTGATGAACCACTCAAGGTGATATTACCTGGTACCTGGTTGTTCTAATGAATTATTAATTTAAATAACTTAAATATAGTATAATTGGAAGACTCTTAAGTGAAAACACCGTTTTTGTAGACAGTCAGATAGACAGACAGACTTTACTTTTGAATTTGTATGGATTTCTTAAATATTTAGTTAAATAAAAAATAAGATCTAATTTGTCATCCAATCATCACATGTCATCTCATCTAATTTCTCATCAGTTCCTTTGTAACTCTCCTGTTACTACCGAGTAGATTACTGGTCGTTAGTCATAATGTTGTAGATTTCCTTTAAAACGAGTTTGTTTAGCCTTTGGTTCGCTTCAAATAGGTGTTGTAATAGCTATAGGAAGAATACGTAAATAATAAAGGCATATATTATAATTGCGACACAGTCATAATGCATCATTAGGGTTTCCTTGATTGCAACATAACTATACCAAATCTTATACTAATACGTAAAGCTGAAGAGTTTGTTTGTTTGTTTGAATGGGCAATTCTCAGGAACTACTGGTTCAATTTGAACGATTCTTAGGCTATGAGCTACGTAACATCACGCTACGACCAATAGGAGCGGTGGAACAAGTTTCCGGAAGTGAAGCGAGGGAGTGTACTAGTTATGGAATATATTGCATAAATGTGGTCAGGATAGTTATACAGAGTTAAGTGGTCTCTCACATTTGCCAATAATGGCGTGCAAATTTTACATTAATACATATTAGGTAGGTATTACAAATTTACACAAGTAAAAATGTTTTGCTCCTCCAGAAATAATTTACATAGTTGCTTAAATTATTTATTTATTTATACTTTATTGACCACAATAAAATATTACGGCACAAATGGCGAGCTTAATGCTTAAATTCATTCTCTGCCAGCTAACCATTGGACCAAACAGAAATGCGCGAAGAGCGGTTATATGATATAAATAAGGATAAGTTATACATAGATACACATACTTATAAACTACATAGGCATATAGAACTATATAGATATATAGAATTAATACTGTATAAACATAAATACATACATATATAAATACATACATAAATCTATAAATATATACAATTATAATATATGGATACATACTTGTAAGAATTATAGTAAACCCAACTTAAGACTGAAACGAAAGAGGCGCTGTCGGACGCATTTGACATTCATTTGACCAATCATTGCACACTAGTAACTAACAGATAAATGAACACATCGTACTTATGAATGACTTTTCGTTAGTTCCAATTTTTGCCATTTCAGAGTTAAGTTGGGCGGACTGTATTGTAGAATTCTTAAATGTCATTTATTACGTACTGTCAACATTAATAAGATAAAATAAAAATAAAAAAAAAATATCTATACAACCATACATACCACCATACAACAATAAATGAAACCACGAGCCCTGCTTCATGCAAGGAACATATTACATTTAGTAAAAACCGCCTAACATCTTATTTACAAAAATGTTTTTTCAAACAAAATAAATAGCACACACATACAGGAAAAAATAGAACAGCCTATCTAAACGTCAGTCACTCACTTTTGACAACGGAAACAATCTTCGGCTATTTATTACAATAATAATAGATACAGCGTGTTGAAATTTTGAATATTGAAAAAAAAATTGCTGTGGCTAAAGTAAAGGAGTTATTTGATTGAAAATGTTTTTGGGGGTGTAGGTAATCATTAGGTACATAAATTTAAATTTATTGTTGTATGGTGGTAACCACGTTGTATATTTGATTCACATAATTAATAATCTTATTCATTATTTATTTTTCATCTCAAGAAATTCCTTTATCGAGTAATAACAATTTAAAATTAACCAGTCATTCAGTTGTCGTTTTAAATATGTCAAGGTTTTTAAATGCTCTGGTATATTATTGTAGATTTTAATGCACATGTGTTGCGAGTTTCTTGATCTGTTTGCCGTTTTCGACGGTGGCAATATGAGTTGATCAGGATATCTTGTCATAAAACAATGGTCTTTCTTTTTTTCGAATAAATACATAAATGTTAAAGTTGTATGTAGTATGAAACTTGATCAGTGTATAGGATTGTATCTCTAACCCATTAATGGCGTATTACTGAGCAACTGGCTCAAAATCTTTAAGCCGAACACGCCAAGCTAATACTTCTCATACCACCAATCCTGTAGTCGTGGGCCGGCTTCGTCATCTCTTATGACACCCTGGTTTTCTGGCACAGTATGGGGTTGGTACTTATCCTAATCCTGGATTCCAAGGCAGCAACGTTCAAGTTAAACTATTTTTCCTTATGCATGCCTGTATGTATCTATTCCTAATATAATATGTACTCAAAAAAACCATACTTAATAAACATTTGCGTACAGATTAGGTATGCTGTTTATTTGCATTTCATTATTGTTTTTTGTAACTAAAATTAAATGTATAAATTTTATATTTTCAGCCTATTTATCGGCTCACGACGTGAACTTCATCTCGGTAGACTGGTCACGCCTCATCGTTTTCCCTTGGTACGTTTATGTCATACATATTTCTAGTTGTTATTACAAGTTTTTATTACATACCTATTAAAATATGTATGATAGAAATGAAATGAAATCACACAATCTAGTTCTTATTATAGAAATAAGTAGGCGATAAAAAGCAGACAACAGGTACCTGATGGTATGTAATCATGACTTCAAACCAATCCAAAAGTCTGCTTATTACTTTAAGGTTTAAAAAAAGCTAAAAAGCTACAACCCACTAATGGCCCACTACTGAGCACGGATCTCTCCTCCAATGCGGGTTGGTGGAGGGGTTAGTTGCCAACCCAGTGTCGAAAGTTTTCAAGCGGCCCGAAGGCCTCCGACATGGCTTAACGACTGCTATCAATCGATAGCAACCGGGACCGACGGCTTTACGTGCCTTCCGAAGTACGGAACCGCTCAAGAAATTTTTGCTACTAGCGGTCACCCATCCGACTACCGACCGCGCCCGCTGTTGCTTAACTTTGTCGATCGCTTAGGATCGACGCAAGCCGCCGGGCTATGAGCGCTTATGGTTTACGTTTACACAATTATTTAATTTTATTTTCAAGCGGCGGAATATTCATTCAGTCACATTAGCCCGCCACAAAACTCAACTTTTAACGCATCCGTCTTCAACGTCAACTAAGATTTTTCACTTAAAAAATATAAAGAACGTCGTCGGGATTCCGTGGAATAAAGTTCAACGACCTCGGACAGGAGAATTTGGGGGCCAACGCCTCGTACGTTGTTCAAGGGGGTGCATTATGAGAGGAGACGTAGATGTGGACATACATAAGTATCCCTTTCCGTTTTGTTATTGCTGGTGTAATGAATGCTACGTGGCAATATTTTCACGAAAATATTACACGTCGCGTGTTCTAATAAGTGTTGACTTTGTTTTAGAGGACAAATAAAACTGTTGTCGCTTAAATGTTTATGGTGACACAGTTCTTTAAATAAACGACATTGATTGAAGGATTATTTTAAAAAGGAGTATTTAATTAACATAAACGACACATTGTCATATTCTTGCTAAGAAGCATTACAAACATCTACAATAAATGCATGTTTAACACATATTTGTATGCGTGTTACAAATAATTTGAGTGGAAGAATTTATAAGTTCTAACATAGTTTGCCACTGGCTAATAACTCTAATCCCGATTTAAATCATTTAGGTCGATCGCAGTTATCATGGGTGGCAGTGGTGGGGTGGTGCTGCATGTTCATTTGCTACTTTATTTCCATAAAACATACATAAAGACTGAAATTATAATATTAGTAGAATATGTTGAGTGATTACGTGTAATCACTTAATGGCTGCAACGATGCACCCATCCAATATCCCTACTCGTCTTTTGCTTAATTTTATGGAAAACCATATCTAGTTTATCGCTCATAAAATTCATAGCATAGTTAATTGAATAGGGTTGATACTCACTACGGTAATAAGCTACTCTGGTTGGAAGCTTATTTGAAGCTAATCGACTTAGCGCTGAACTGTAGCGCTCATAACCCGGCGGCTTATGACAATCGTAAGTGATCGACCGAAATAAGTAACTTACAGCATTGCTGGCAGCTGATGGGTTACTTACTAGGTATATTATGCTTCCGAGGACCTGTTTTAAGATAACAATGTTAGTAGTAGCTGTTTAATAACGTGTTTAAAGGGAGATCTTTGGGTGGCTTTAGATTTTCCGTTACTAAGTTTGGTCACTGACCTCTTTTCCGATCTACACTCAAGAAGCATGATGAAGAATATGGGCCTTCTTGGCTATGAGACAACACCCAATAAATATGTTGAAGTCTAAGAAGTCGTACAGCTTATTCCTAAATGATGTGCCAATAGGTTGGTTTATATTTAGCTGCTAGTTTAGCGATAAAGAATTGAAAGTTTGGTCTTTAAATTTACGGTTATGGTCCTTGAAAATATGAATAATTGTTTCCCATAGGAAAACCCATCATTATCTTTGAAAGTTTGAGTGTCGCGAGGAAATGATAAGAAAACCCATTGTAACTTTCTTTGAAAATTAGAGTGTGGCGGGGAAATGATAAATTAAACATTTTACAAGGTGACAACAGGAAAACGGTTCACAGTTATTCATTAGTTTGTGGCCCGCGTCCAAGTTGGCGAGATTTATGTGTCGCATGCACACACGATGTTAACTGCTGCGGGTTTCTGCTGCCCCAGTCGTTAAACTTTTTCAGACGTCATGTAGACAAATGAAAATGATGTTGCGCTGTGTCATGTTTACAAATTGTGAGATTGTGACGTTCAGCGCGCTATTCATGAATTATAGTGCGAATAAAAAGAATTTAGTTAGGTACATGCTTTAGACTTTTGAATTACAGAAAAAAGATTTCTTATGGATGTGTTTGCTCTTAATTACATAGTTTTCTATTAAGCTTCATATTCATATTTTATGTTAGTTTATTTTGTTCTATCGGTCTTTATGTTTTGGCGAACTGTTATAAAACCAATATGAATGCTGCGTATCAAGAAAAATAACTTGGCACAGCATCTAGCATGTGTTTGAATGTTGTGAGTTCCGTGGTCCAACTAGTTGGACAGAGCAGTTGGACCACTGCCCCGCACTCAATGTTTGAATGATTTGATGTTGTGTAAAGTACCTACATGTCAGAATAGCCTGGAAGAAATTGTTAGCCGACTCTAAAATCAATGACCACGACCTTCAGTCATGAGGAATACGACTGCAAAGAAAGTAGGTACATTCTGCACTAATGTTTTAACGATAATAAGGGAAAATTTATAGGTAGGTACTTCATAAAACTTAATTTGAACTTTTATAAATTACATTTGTATCTAGTCCTCCTTTTACTATTACGGAAAACTAGAGAACCGCCCGCGCTTCGCTTCGGGACCCGTAGGTAACAGCCACGTAGGTCCCGCTCCCGTAGGAATGAGGTGTTTGCCGCGGTCCGTAATAACGGACCGGTCGTTGGGTTGGGCCCCTGTATGGGTCCTCGAAGATTGTCCAGATGGTGATGTGGAGTATGGGTGTCTAGTCCGGGGAGTCATGATGATTTTCACGCCGCCCGGGCGATCAGGCCCTACCAGGTGAGACCCGCTGGTGGGAAGCCCAGCAGGAGCCGATCTGCGACCGGACGGCGGCTAGCGGTCTTGTCCGAGGTGGTTCATGTCGGGCTGCTCCCGCGCAGTAGGTCGCGCGGGAGTGCCCAACGGTCCGGGGGGCGGGCGTGGAGCGGCGCCAGGTTCCGCAGGTGCATAAACCGCGCCGCGTCCGCGCGCGCAAACATCCGTTGCGCTAGGTCCTCCACGTGGGCGTCCAGGCTCTCAACTCTGAGGTCCCGCTGGATGGTGGCGTTCCTCATGCACCACGGCGCCCCTGCCAGCCGGCGCAGCGTCTTCGATTGAACCACGCGTAGACGCCTGCGTTGTGGTTCACTCGGGAGCGCGTACCAGGCTGGGGCTGCGTACGTGAGTCTGGGGCGGATGTAGGTCTTCCAGATGGTGGTTTGGCCCTCAACGGGAGACTCGAGGAGAGCGCTGGACGTAGCGCTACAGCTGCTGCCTTGGCGTGATTTACGACGTTGGTCACATGGGGCTTCATAGTCAGGGAACAGTCCAGGGTTACCCCATGGTACTTGGCCTGTCTTGTCCAGGCAATGTCTTGGTTGAGGAGCTTTAGAGTGGGGTCGCGCATCGTGGTTCCTCCGAATTGGATGGCCTGCGTCTTCCCTACGTTGATCGCCATCCTCCACTCGTGTAGCCACTTGGGGAGGGCGTCGAGGCATCTTTGCATTTTAACGGCGGCGTGACCTGACTTAATCGAGGTGGTCAGGTACGCCGCGTCGTCCGCGTAGAGGGCGAGCATGGCGCCCCCCTCCGCTGGAATATCGTTCGTGTAGCACGAGTAGAGGGTAGGCGAGAGGCAGCTTCCTCAACATCAGATATAACATTTGCCTATGATTTAAGTAAATTACATCTACTATTTGCTACATTACTATTTACCTAGACCAACATTTGTCATGGGCTCCACAAATTACCGAAGTTAGCAAAAAACTATTTGCTGCTGTGGGATCTCTTAGGCGGTTTAAAAACTTTTTACCTATTCCAACTAAAATTCTGCTCGCACAGTCTCTTCTTCTACCCATCCTTGACTACGCCGATGTGTGCTACCTGGACGTCACTGAGGAGCAACTAAATAAACTCGAGCGCCTTCAAAATTTATGCATACGATTCATATTTGGTCTGCGGAAATATGATCATATCTCTGAGTATCGCAACAAGCTCAAGTGGCTCCCAATCCGTCTTCGCCGTAATGCTCACATTCTGTTTCTTCTCTATAGCATATTATTTAATCCAAATTACCCCACTTACCTAAAACAAAATTTTGAATTCCGGCATCTGAACCATGACCGCTGCCTCCGTTCTTCTAATAATCTAGCTATTAGCACGCCGATGCATTCTACCACTTTTTTCCATAATTCGTTTACAGTTACTGCCACACGCCTCTGGAACTCTCTACCTGTTACCATCCGTCAAGCCAAATCCCTATGTTCCTTTAAAACCAAGGTAATCTCCTATTACTCACAACTTTGATTATACTCTTACCCCTATTCCTACTCACGTACCATCCACGTTCTCTCTATCCTCTCCATACTCATTGCTATCGACTTTCTCTTTCTTTCTTTTCTTTTTCTTACTTTCTATGTCTCAATACTTTCTTTCTCAAAATGTCATATTAGTACACCCGGCCTTTTAAAATGTTCCTACCTTAAATCACAACTTCTCAACCCCTGGTTGTCTGGAAGAGATCGCTCTTAAGCGATAAGACCGCCTTTGTACAACTTCAATTTAAATGTCAATGTCTGTTATTTTCTTGATCTGGTGTACAATAAAGAGTATTGTATTGTATTGTATTGTATTATTTGATAGCGTGATTCAGAACTTGCAAATGAATTTTACTAACGGCATCTATTAACAACATCCGGAACTAAATATCTAGCAACTAACAAAACATCGATCTTCCCATAGGAATGAGATGTTTTTCCGCGGTAAAAAGTAGCCTACGTCACTCTCCACCCTCCAAACTATCCCCATACACATAAACCATACCATATAATAGCCATGTTGCGACGTGAAAGAGTCACAAACAAACAAACAAACAAACACACTTTCACATTTATAATATTAGAAAGGAAGGATAGTAAGGACTAGTAAGGACTAGTAAGGACTAGTAAGGATTTATTTTTGATTAGAAGGTATTATACATATAACATTTTGAACTCTATTTTAAGCTAACAGGAATTGAAAATACGACGTAAAATTTCGAGAAAAGGTAGATACTTAGTGCCATCTTGGCAGAGAAACTTCCGTGTTCCCAGATGAGAGCCAAGTCAGCAAAAGCAATATGACTCAATCAATAAAGATTTTGTAACACTTATTTTAAAATGAATCGGTTATTTTTGAATAGAAACATCTTTCAATTGTGTAAATGTAAACCCTATAGACGTAGGCAACGTTATGAACTTATGACTTATAAGACATTGTTTGAAGGATCGCATAGGCATTCTACACGCTTCTAAAAACCATGAGGTGATAGTATATGAAAACAGGGGAGAAAACTTAGACTACCTTAAGCCCCGAAATACAGAATCTCACCACATGGACATTCCAAACAGGTCCCCATCAGCGTCACTTACCACCTTAAGCGGGTCTGAAAAACACCAAGAAAAGAGAGCCATGCAAGCTGCTTGAGGAAGCTCAAAATCAACAAAAATCAAAAGAGAAAGAAATGGTCTCACGATCAAGGACTGCAAATCTCCTTGGAACCGCGCACAAAGTGTTAACAACAAGCCCAGAAAAGGAACCCGACTACGCAGCTAAGCAAGGTACTACAGTTAGGGTATTCCTAAAGACAACCATTCCTCCGCCTAGAACAAAACCAGTGAAGGCAAAGACGAGAGCAGATATGGGTCAAGTAAGCAAACCCAACTTGATCCAAGCCTCCACACCGCTCGAACACATGTACAATGCCCTTCAAGAGTTTCTAGCCATAACAAGGGCAACGGAGCAGGTGCATCTCGAGACATGCAAGAAAATAATGGAAGCTTATATTTACAATAACCAAAGGCTACTAAGTGTACTACTGGAAGAAGCCAGTGCCGCCATATACAACAACGAAACCGTCCAATTACTACACGGTAAAATGGGTACACACATGGCAGCATTCAGTAGTACAGGAGGATTCGTTGCCCTACGCGAAGAGGACGCACAAAAAGAGGGACCACCAAAATTCAATACACCACCGAACGACCCCATAGTTGTCACCGCCAAATGCACCGAAATCATGCTCAGCAACAAGTCCGAACAAGTCGAGGGGATAGAAGAGGACAGCAGATCCGGTAAGCTGTGGCCAATACCCGAAATAACCTGGGTTAATGGAGTACCCGGATGCGGAAAGACAACATGGATAGTGGAAAATGTTAAACCGGAGGAAAACGACCTCATAGTGACCACAACATGCGAAGGAGCAAAAGACCTTAGGGAAAAGTTTGAGAATCGAACAGGAGTCAACATAAAGAAGCAGATAAGAACCATGGCTTCAATTCTAGTCAACGGGGTGACAAAACCAGCTGCACGACTGGTGGTTGATGAAGCCTTGATGAATCACTTCGGGTCAATAGTTATGGCGGCTCGACTATCTGCAGCCAGCGAAATTGTCCTCATAGGTGACATCAACCAAATCCCCTACATCGACCGAGAGAACCTCTTCGAGCTCAAATACCAACGCCCCAATCTCCTCGCATCCATAACACGAGATTTCCTCTGCACACATAGAAATCCAAAAGATGTAGCCTACGCGCTCAAGAAAATCTACAATGGCATTTACTCCTCCAGCCAGAAAACTCACTCCCTGGACACGACAGCCTACACGGGCGCTAAAATACCAAAATCCGCCCCAAACACATTATTCTTAGTCCACACCCAAGCGGAAAAAACATCACTCGGGAATGCAGGCTGTGGATCCGGTGAAGGATCACGTATCCTCACCATACACGAAGCCCAGGGGCTAACATACGAAAAGGTGGTAATAATACAGACTAAATCCGAAAAAGGGAAACTGCACGACAGTGTATCACATGCAGTAGTTGCCATAACCAGGCACACTGTCTCGTGCATTTACTACACCGATGTTAGCGAGGATACCATCAGCGAGTTCATTAACGAGGCAAAAACGGCCAGCACTGCGACGATCAACGACTACAACCTGGCTACAGCCATCAGCCATAGGGACTACAATATAATTCAACAAGAAATAGAACAACGCCTGGGACGATCAACGCAGACGCAAGGCCCCAACCTAAACTGAAAACTACACTTCTAAACTAATTAACCAGCGAATTAGTTTAATCCTGGAGCATATATGTTAAAAAGTAAAAAAAAAAAAGTGCAAACAAAATAACAAAATGCATAAAAACGCACGGACACTAGGTCTGTGGTGTGCAACTAATATTGAGAAAAAAAAAAAAAAAGACATTGTTTAACAAATATCTTTTCATTTTTCTGGCACCGAAAAAAATTAATCCTAACTACACCTATATCCTAAACCGATCTTTTGAGCCTCTTGTCTTTGTACACCGTTACAATTCCCCAATTTCAGGTACATATCAGCAGTTCGCAACACTAAGTACATGGGTAAGAAATTGGCGGATTTCGTGCAGTTTCTAGACGCTTCGGGCGCCAAAGCATCCACGCTGCACGTCGTCGGATTTTCCTTAGGCGCTGAAGCTGCGGGCTTCGCCGGGAAAAACTTGAAGTCCAGAGGCCTTATACTGGGACGTATTACTGGTAAATTATATACTGGAATATTATAAAATTAAGATAAGAATTACAACACGTTGTTAGTAATCGTTTATTATTATTGTTTATTTTGTATGTATTTAGTAACACTAAATGCTTAAGCGTTACATTTGCCGGCTTAAGAAGAAGACAGCAGAAAGGAAATGATATCTTTGAGTTAACCAATACATTACGTTACTTGGAGATAATTCAATGATTACTGCTGGCAGTGTTATTGTAGCAGAAGGTTGTCTTGTCGTCTCTGATTATCGTCATCAATATAATAACGCACATAGCAACGTAGAGAATGGATCATTTACTGTTTTGAAATGGCATAAAACTTGTTATGTCATCAACCAGTATTACTCGACTTGTTATTATAGTTTGCTACATTGTCAAAGCTTGAGGTAATAAATACCTAGATTCTTTGATTAATATTATACAATAAACATTACTTTAGTAATATTTTAATTAGACCTCTCACTTTTAACTATTTGGTGTAATAAAAAATGTCTTCATAAAACTGGGTCATTAGATTGCTTTCAGATCTGTACATACGCCTGTTTGTTGCATCAGATTTTTTTCAGACTCAACTAGGTAGACTATAAATTAATGAAAATAAATGAAACATGATACATTGATACCTAACATTAATGTGACCTACTAACATTAAATATAACATTTAAATGAAAGTGCTCCTTAATATACGATATGTTACGTTTTTTTTAAATAGAGACTGACATAAACACAAAGTCTTCAACAACACTCACTTGGTGTTGTACTCTTCCATTACTGAGTGACTGACTGACAGACAACGCGGAACCAAAACAACTGAACGCAAGAAGTTACATAATTTGGCATGCATTTTCCTTAGGGAGTATAGGCAAGCACTAAGAGAGGATTTTTTGAAATCCCCTAAGGGATAAAAGAGGGACACACTTAAGTAAAGATTCTTTGCTTGCGAAGCTATTTAATTCATATAAAAGGTATATAGGGTAATTAATATCATTGAATGCATTTTCCAGGCCTTGACCCAGCCTATCCAGGCTACAGCCTGGCCAACAGCGAGGGTCATCTAGCAAAAGGCGACGCGTTATTCGTGGACGTCCTCCACACGAACCCTGGCATCTTCGGGTTCCCAGAGCCGATCGGCGACGTGGACTTCTACCCCAACTACGGCAGCTGGATCCAGCCGGGGTGCTGGTTCGATCAGCTGCTTCGGAATAACGAGCTGGATTTTATTTGTAAGTGCTGTAATTTGTTCGTCATTGCATATTCATTGTTTTTCTTCATTACCGCGTATGTCACCTTAATGCTTGTCGGGCGTCTTTATTTCGGGAAACGTTTTAAATTATAAGCATCCTCTAATCTAAATCATCTCGTCTTCTCACAATGTAAGGGGTTTGGCTATAGTCCTCAACACGAGACAGCACGTTTGCAGGTTTCCTCACGATACTTCCCTTAACGAAGCAAGTGGTGTAAATTGTAACTATCAGATATTTTTTCCCAAGTTCGGGAACAATTCTACTGAAACTGAAACCAATACCTACTGAATGTATTATATATTATTATGTCGACAGTGCTCGATTTTTATGGCGCAATGGACACCATGTCATACTGTCATCGTTTAAAGGGTTCTGAGTTCGATTCCCAGCGTGACAATTTGAACGATGCGATTAAATTTCTGTTGTCGGCGTGGGTCCCTTATCCTTGTGTGTTGTCCTTGGATAAGTATCCTAGATTGGGACTATGAGTATGCATTTGTGTAGCTTTATTTATTTATTTGTATAAATTATGCATAATTAATAATAGTGCATACTAAAAACTTTTACAATTAGTTAAATTATTATTTACTAAAAATCTTGGTGATATCTCAATGCAGTCACTAATAGATAGTAAACTACGATCGCAAAGCGCACTGCCTAAAACTAAGAGTACCTAAGTACCTATTAACTCTTGACAAATACTTTATACAAAACTTCGAGTATTATCTCTTAACAAATAGTTTATACAAATCACAACGTGTACTTCTTGACAAAATAGTTTATCCCCGGGATACACGCTTGCAGTCCGGACTGTGCAGTGCACTAGCGATCGATGCTCTGACGTCACTCGGATGCTGCAACTGAGGGCGGGGACTGCTATTACTCAGTACTCCAGTACATAAAGGAAAGTTGGACTTCCATTGTGTTGAATCATGCTGTGTTTTATTGTTGGTTTCTAGTGTGTGGTGATATTATCGTGCTTAGGATTTAGCTTTGTTTGTTTTTAGTTCAAGCCTGCGGTAGGGTCCAGGTTTGATAAAAGTTATTAATGAGATGTACGAAGTGTGTTTCTCATTTGGTTTATACTTTTTATTTCATAATTTTAACCCATCATGCTCTGCTATTGAGGTCTCTTCTCAGAGTTAAAAGGCTAAGGCCACCTTTGATTTTTGCGACTTCTGGGGCATACCTATTACGTATGTTTCCTCATGATGTTTTTCTTGACCGTTATAACAAGTGGATTTATGTGCTTAAAACGCACATAACTCCGAAAAGTCAGATTTGCGTGCCCTGAGTTTAAAAAGCGGACCGCTGATTAGGAGCCGAATTATTAACCTGTGCTTCGCCGCCTCCTTCCTTTTCAACTATTTTATTACGATGTGCAAAAATAGTACACAAATCCAGAAAAATCATATTAACTTCAAACAAAAAATATGGTCTTATTTTATTTTCCTACACGGTTCCAGCGAGATACATGATATGATTACAAAATGAAATTATTAAACAAGTTTACACTTTGATCTCATATTTACGTATTTGAGTTTTGTTTCGAGTAAAAATTTGCGTAGGTGATATGTTTGGATCGATACTCTGACGTCACTGGAAGCCGGGAACAGGGCTATTACATTGACGCGGACATTAATTAATTACCAAAATCTCTATGTAAAAACAGAGTCATTATTCGTGTAATTTATATATCATTATGACGCAATTTTACCTTGTTTTTATAATGATGATAAATATCTATTTATTTGTGACCATAATTCATAAAATAAAATCTATAATTAGAAATAAATTAAAATATATAAAACATAAAAAATATATTTTTAGTTTTTAGCTGGCAACGAGTGAAAATTGTAATCGTAATAGAATTATTTGCTCATTTTCATGTTCTCAATATAAAAAAACATTCCTAATATTTAAGATGTACCTACTCTAATCATTTGCTTTCGTTATGAAAGTACTAAGTATAAAACTTAGTTTATGCGTAACACCACAGCCATTCAGAAGATATTTGCAAGATATTTCCCTCTCAACGAAATCCGAGCCACAATTTCACGCGAATTTATTTTGGTAACCTTCATCCCGATTTCGACTCGAATTGATTTATAATGCGAATCAGATTCAAAATGGCGAGTACTGCAAGGTTAAGCAGAAAACAGGGACAAAGTCTTGTTTGCTGAATGAACTTGTATACGTCACGATCTTGCTTGACTTATTTCTGGAGAATATAGTAAACGAACGCTTACAAACTCTTACGTGGTTACATACGCGCGAACATTTTAAACATTGGTCGAATGCTTGCAGGAATGTGTGAGAGGTTACGCGAAGGTTTGAAGTGAGCGCTTTGACGTGCGATTAAAAACCGTCACAGTTTTGACAGCGTTCGAATGTGTCAAAAACTTCGCTTAATCCGAGGCTTAGGCACTTCTCACATGAGCTACGCGAATGCAACGCACTGCACTTTTCACTGACCTGTCAGTGAAAAGTGTCAGATACATCAAATTTTGGATTGCGTTGCAGTCGAGTAGCTCATAGATAGCGTTTTGTGAGAAGTGCCTTAATCATTTGCGAAGGACGTCCTCCATTTGTGGGTTCCCCTATTAGCGCGAATGTGACCAGCCTTCATAAACACCTCAAAAAATGAGACTTTACTAATACCAACTGAGCACTAACAGAATCCGCTTTATGTGTGCCCAGAATTGAACCCATGACGCCTGGACTTCAGGATCTTCAAGAATAAGTACTTGCCGTATGAGAAAAGTGACAAGAAAAAATAGCCGTTCTAATTTGTCTTGCAGGTAGTTTGAGATCCTAGAAAGGATATAGGATATTATTTATCCCTCGAATACGGTCCCTCAGGATAATTTTAATGGTAAATTGCCGTTTCTGAACTACTACATGGGCAAAGCCTTTAGAAAAAACGAACGTGATATAGTCTCTATAAGATCTTAAAGAAAATCCATACCTAGTAGGTATATTTTGCAATAATAAACTTGTACAGAGAATGTATGTGCATTATAAAAAGCAACTAAGTGACAATACATTGACCGTAGTACAAGTTAGGTAAGTACAAATTTTCTCGCTACGCTTATTATAAGGTATTTTACTTTATAGCTAAACCGGCAAATCGGATAACGTGGGTTTATTACGAGCGCTGGAGACGCCGAATCGTATTAAATCGGGGGAACATTTATCCGTTTTAATCTGATTTCAGGTATGCTACGTTCAAGGGCGAATGTAGGTAATGAAATTCCGTTGTTTCAAAAATACTGATCCGTTGCGAACAAATGCTGATCCGTTTCGTTGAAATCCGCTTCGTTGAAATTTCGTCTATGATTATGCGATTATGAAAACTTGTCATACAAATACCAATATAAAACATAAATACCCGCGAAAAGAATAACATCTTTTTAATTTTCCTGAAGGTAAAAGTGGAATGGAAGTTCTTCTATAAATATTTACTAGTAAATAATATTTTTGGAGTTATAATACTAGGCATACGTGCCACAACATAATAATAGATAGGTACTTATATCTTTTTATCGCGGCGTATCGAATTGAAACATGTTTTAACTCAGACGTCCGGCAATACTCCAAATTTATTCACTATTTAGACAGACAGACAGACAAAAGTAAAAAAAATCTATGTATGGCTTCTATTGGCCTTCTGAAGGCGCTTCATACATTTTTCTCAAATATCTCTTTTGTATCTACAGACGTAATTAATCCAGTTACCATTTTTAATGTTAGAAAAAATATTTTTATACGGAGCAACTGTCTCATTCAAAAAAAGTCAATAAATAGTTATTGTATAATCTATCAAACTATTTATGACGATGCCAATTTTAAGATAAATGTACTTACCTACTCAGACGAGACGCTTGTTGCAAAATGTTAAAAAAAGATGGTCCCAAATTGCGATCACTCACAAAAACTACTACAGCGACAATCGTAGTGTAGAATCAAATAACAAAAACTGAATTCATTTAAGCTTCTATTACTTTTGGCGAAAGCGTAAAATCGTTTAATTTTCGAATTTTTGCAATAACTTCAAGTTATTATAAGAGAACTTCCTGTTAAAAAAACTAAAGAAATAAAACTTGAAATCAATCGATTTTGTCTAGTTTTTATAGTAGGTACCTACCTACTAGTGTTGTGGTTGTAGGTTTATTTGTTCAAAACTTACTGTTTAAACGGTAAAACCTTTAATTTTAACTGCAACTTTGTTTTTAACTTTGTTAATTAAGGTTACGAATTACGTGAGTACGTTAAGTGATATCTATAACTTGCTATGTACTTACGTATAAAAAAACGATAAACCATCCAGATAAGAATTTTATGTATGTTTTCTTATTTAGTTAGGAATAAAGTTTGTTTATGATTATGATGTCATTATTGAATCATTCCAATTTATTCCGATAGACGAACTGAGGCCGATAATAGATTTGTAATAACTATCTGTACGGAAAAAGTATGCGGTAAATTGTAAAAGCAGTCGCGCCCGCAATATGAAATTCATAAATGATGCCTTCGTGTAAAAGGTTTGCCCGCGCCCATATTTTAATAATCACATATGACGGCCTGTTTCATATTGTAATAATGTTTACGTAACATATTTTACAGTGATATTGTATCGTAAAACAGCAATTATTTATTTTAATTTAAGTACGCTGTAGCGAAACAATTTAGTCGTAAACCATTTTTTATATTCACTTAAGTATTGTAAAGCTTAAGCTATAGGGTAGCTCTGTTTATGTCTGTTAATTTTTAAGAATCAAGATTAAAAAATTAAAGTAGTAAGTACTTATATGATACTAGTAAATCCGCCCTCGCTTCGCTTCGGGAAACCAGTCCCGTCAAAAATCTCTATAAATTTTAACAAATTATGTTATTCCGATGTCTAAGCTATATTACTGCAAAGTTTCATGAAAATCCGTTCAGTAGTGTTTGCGTGAAAGAGCAACAAACACACACACACACTCACTCACTCACATACATCCTTACAAACTTTCGCATTTATAATATTAGTAGGAAGTAGGATAGTAGGAAGTAGGATAGGATAGGAAGTAGGATTTTTCCGCATAAAAAGTAGCAGTCGTTTTTCAGCCCTTCAAGTGGCTCTACACAAATCACACGGATCCGATGCTCATAATATGAACGAGAAAGAAGACAAACAAACAAAAAAACAACAAACTTTATAATGTTACTGTGGCTGTAGATACGTATTTGACTAACTTTTTTTTAATCAGTAAGTATCTAAAAATACAACCAGTTGAAGGTTCTTTATCTAAGAAAGACCAAAATAAGTTATGTACATCATGTTTGTAGGAAAATGCTTACTGCAGGTTGGATTACTTGGCGTCCATCCAAAGACTAACCATAACATCTAATGTCGATAGTAGATTGGTCATTGTAGCAATGTCGGTGCGACTGGGACTTAGACCGTTAATTCTAGGTGGTATTGTTGTGCTAATTCAATATAATATTCTGTCCATACAAGTTTATTGCTAACTAAGTTAACAATAGCTGTGTATCTAACATAAATTATTTTATGTATTATCAGTATTAATGTTTACGCATCTAGTTGACATGCTAGCATAACGGAATAATTTTGTTTTCAGCAGTGATTATTTTGTGTTGATTGCGTAAATACTTATAGTCTGAAAAATTAAAAACACTGCTGTTACCCGTTAAAAACCTCCATTGTCTGGAGCCAATCCTGAGCGTAATATCTGGTCATGCCATCAATTCAAATGCGATAATTATGCAAAACTTTAAGTTAGTACAATGGAAGAAGTAGTAATATTTCACTTGGCAAGATTCAACGCGAACATACTGTGACAGCCCTGGCGTACCTCGCTAAACAATAAACAATAGGGGCCATAAACATGTCGAGACAACAATAGAACAAAAGCGCGATTGCCCGTCTTCAAAAGTACGCACGACGCTTCGACCATTACGGCAATAGTCATACGGGCGAAAGTCGGTTGCAAGGAACGTTCTCGAATTTTAGACGAATCTGGTCCGTCCGGAATTAGCGAGAAAGTTCTGGATTAGCGTGAATGGTGCGTGAGGGGTATAAAAAGGAGCGATCGGCCAACCGCAGACATTCTAGTTTCGGAAGCGGAACCAGGAAGATACCAGCGATACCTACGAGCGATACCAGTGCGAAGTGAAGTGATTTCTACGGGCGATACAGTGTTCGACGAGTGTGTTTACCAGTACGTACGTGCAGAGTGTTTTAGTGTGTACTGTGTACATCGTGTAATTTGTGTGTCTACGAGTACAATAAAGTCTTTGTGGTACATTTTGGCATTTTCTCGAACCCCATACTCCTGACACGTAACAATTGGTGACAGAAGCGGAATGCCTGTAGTACCGCAAAGTGAAGAAGGGATTCGTACGCGACGGCAGACGGCATTGGATGCCGCGCGGATGGAGTCGCCGGGTCGTGACCGCATGGAAACGGAGACCACCGCTGGACCACCGACTACATCTGCTGCATCAGCGAGTGCATTGGATATGGCCTCGTTATTAGCCGCCTTACAGCAGAGCCAGCGCGAATTCATGGAAAGCCAGCGCAAGGCAATGGAGAGCCTGGAAAGTAAACTGTTGGGGAGCCAGCGCGAAGCAACGGAGAGCCTGCGCGAAGACATGAAGAGCCAGCGCAAAACCATGGAGGCAATCGACGCAAAGCTGGATGGTTTTCAGGGAGATTTGAACGTCGTGAAAGAGGACCTGGAATTGGTAAAGGCGCGTACATCCGAGCACGACCAAGCCCTCAAAAGCCATGACGCATCAATCAACAGCCTCAGTGCGTCAGTGAACTTCCACGAAACTAGGCTCGTGGACTTGGACAATAAGCTGCAAAAGATGAAGGTTTTGGGCACGGCAGCAACCAGTCCATGTCCTGGGGCCCCGAAATTTAAGGTCCCAAGTTTCGACGGCACGACCTCGTGGACAGCGTTTAGGCACCAGTTCGAGGTAGTTGCAAATGGGAATGGCTGGGAAGACGAGCACTCATTGGCAGCACTTACCTTAGCTCTTCGAGGGGAGGCACTGCTGGTGCTTGAGAACCTGCCCGCTGAGCGACGCACCTTGGAGTCGCTATTTAAGGCATTGGAAGCTCGATACGGGGAGAAGCACCTCGAGCACGTGTACCGCGCACAACTTAAAGACCGGGTACAGAAGTCGAGCGAAGGACTGCAGCAATGGGCTACGGAGATCGAGCGCCTCGTACGTCGAGCCTATGCTTCGAGTTCCACACCGGTTGAAGACAAAGTATTAGAGGCGTTTGTCAGTGGTATACGGGACCCCGAAGTGAGAGCAACGGTGCGCTTGGGTCATCACGCCACATTGGAAGCAGCTTTAGCGCATGCCCTTGAAGTAGAATCGGTACGAAGCGACTGTAAAGGTTATAAGGTGCGCGAAGTCGTAGCGACGATTCAACCTCATACTGGGCCTATCTGCTACGGATGCGGTGAACGAGGTCATATTAGGCTTAGTTGCCGGGCACGGAAACAACCGAAATCGGTGTGGAGGGCTACGCAAGTGCAAGAGCTAGAAGCCGCCGCCGCCGCTAAGAAGACTGCCAAGCCTCCTACGAAGACCTCGACGGCTACCCAAGTTGACACCCAGGAGCTGCTAAAATTAAAAGGCGTCAGCGCCACGGGACGGGCAGCAGTTGGACTTCGTCGAGCCCCTACTGTTATAGTGTCACAAGCTTGTGACGGGAACAGCCTGGTAGCTACTGGTGAGATAAATGGCATACCCTGTCGCTTTACGATTGACACGGGAGCATCGAAATCCATCGTTCGACCGGAACTACTGAAGCGGACTATAATGTGGGAAAATGGACGACCATCATGCAATCTGCAGACAGCGACAGGCCAGCCAGTGACCATCCTAGGAGTTACGGAAGCAAGACTGAAACTCGGAAGTGACAGTTACACGCAGTCTGTTTTAGTGGCGAATATAACTGACGACTGCATTATCGGACTGGACTTTCTACGGACACATCACTGTATAGTTGATATAGCCAGAGGAGTGTTAAGCTTCAAGGATCAAGAAGTCTTCTTGGACGGTTCATGTTCAGGAGCAGTGTACTGTTTGAGGACTGTGAAGCTGGCACCCAGATCGGAAACCTTGGTCCAGATTAGGTTTCCCGAAAAGATACAGCTGGATCGATGTGTCGTAATAGAAGATTGTGGAGATCATCCTAGTTGGATCACGGCAAGGACACTGCTCATGACCAAACGTGACGCCAAATTAAAGGTCATCAATCTTAGCAGCACGCCAATATACCTCGCAAAGAATACGGTTATCGGCCGATGTGAAACCGTGGACAGCTTGAGGAAGGTCCAAGAAAACTCAGACAAACCTCGATCAACGGATCACATGACATCTTTGCTGGAGGCGACAAGGAGGAATTTGAGCTCCGAAGAATATACTGAGGCAGCAAAGTTGTTAATGGACTACAAGGACATCTTTACCAGAGGAGATAGCGACCTGGGAAGAACAAATCTTGTCACTCACCCAATAGATACTGGTACAACCTTACCAATCAAGCAAAGACCAAGACGAGTACCATTGGCAAAGGAACACGAAGTTGCTGAAATGATTCAGGACATGGTGCGCAGCAAGGTCATCGAACCGTCAACTAGCCCTTGGTGTTCACCTGTGGTGCTCGTGAAAAAGAAGGATGGCAGTACTAGATTCTGTGTTGACTACAGGATGCTTAACAACGTTACCAAGAAGGACAGCTACCCTCTGCCTCGGATTGACGACACATTGGATATGCTTGGTGGCATGAAGTGGTTTTCGACGGTCGACCTGAAGAGTGGTTACTGGCAAGTAGAAGTCCGGCCAGAAGACAAAGAGAAGACCGCCTTTACCACCGGAACCGGAAATGGCTTGTGGCAGTTTCGCTTAATGCCTTTTGGATTATGTAACGCTCCTGCCACTTTTGAGCGTCTCATGGAGCGAGTGTTGGTGGGACTTTTGGGGGACGCTTGTCTGGTATACCTCGATGACGTCATAGTCATGGGACGAAACTTCGTGGAACACAAGCGAAATCTGGAGAAGGTATTCAGACGATTCCGTGAGTCCAACCTAAAGCTCAATCCGAAGAAATGTGACTTCTTCAAGAAGGAAGTATCATTTTTGGGACACATCATATCGGACGAAGGTGTTCGAACTGATCCAGACAAGATAAGAGCTGTTCAAGAATGGCCGACACCAAAGAACAAGACCGATGTGAGAGCCTTCTTGGGGCTATGTGCCTATTACCGTCGGTTTGTGAAGAACTTCTCAGAGATAGCCAAGCCATTACACCGTCTCACAGAGGACAAGAGAATCTTCAGTTGGGATTCCGATTGCGAAGATGCGTTTGTTCGCTTAAAGGAACGTCTGTGCTCGGCTCCGATTCTTGGCTATCCCAGAAGAGAAGGGAGATTCATAGTGGACACGGACGCTAGCAATACTGGCATCGGAGGAGTACTATCCCAAGACCAGGACGGCCAGCAGGTGGTCATTGCGTACTTTAGCAAGACCCTTTCGAAACCTGAAAGGAACTATTGCGTGACTCGGCGTGAATTACTGGCTGTGGTGAAGACCCTTCAACACTTCAGCAAATATTTGCTGGGACGCGAGTTCACGATAAGAACGGACCACGCCGCTCTTAGGTGGCTGTTGCAATTCAAGAACCCGGAAGGCCAGGTTGCGAGGTGGATCGAACAGCTTCAAGAGTTTAACTTCGTGATAGAGCATCGTAACGGAAGAGCTCATTCGAATGCCGACGCCCTATCACGACGCCCATGCTCCGAAGAATGTCGACATTGCATCAAGCATGAGGCTAAAGAAGAGGTCAGGGTAATAAGGATGCAGGACCTAGACGAGTCTTGGGGAACGGAGCAAGTAAGCCAAGCTCAGAAGGAAGACAAAGACCTCAGCTTGATCATGGAATGGAAAGCCAAAGGACAGAGGCCCCTGTGGAGTGACGTGTCAACATCAAGCGCGACGACTAAGGCATACTGGGCTCAGTGGGACAGCCTTACACTAGAGAATGGCGTGCTTTACCGGATCTGGGAGTCACTCAACGGAAGGGAACGAACCCTGCAAATGGTTATCCCTAGAAGTAAAGTGGCTGATTTGCTGAAGCTCGTACACGATGGCACTTCTGGTGGGCACCTCGGCATCAAGAAGACCCTCGTAAAGATACGAGAACGCTTTTATTGGGTGCGGTGTCGAGAGGACGTCGAAGATTGGTGCAGGAAGTGTACAGTGTGCGCTTCAGTGAAAGGGCCCCGCACTAGATCCAAAGGGAAACTACAGCTGTACAACGTCGGAGCCCCTTGGGAGAGAATCGCCATAGACGTTGCTGGGCCATTCCCTCAGACGGAAGACGGGAATAGATTCATCATAGTGGTTCAAGACTACTTCAGTAAATGGCCGGAAGCGTTTGCAACTCCGAACCAAGAGGCGAAGACCGTGGCCAAGAAACTTGTCCAGGAGGTAGTATGCCGCTTTGGTGTACCATTGGAGTTACACAGCGACCAAGGCAGGAACTTCGAGTCGACGTTATTCCAGGAGATGTGTGAACTTTTGGGAATAAATAAGACACGTACCACACCGGCGCATCCTCAATCTGACGGCATGGTGGAGAGATTCAACCAAACGTTGGAAAATCACTTGGCCAAGGTCGTCGAGGAACATCAGCGAGACTGGGATCGGTACATTCCTCTGTTCCTGATGTCATATCGGTCTGCCATACACGAGTCTACGGGATTTACACCGGCTAAAGTTAACTTCGGAAGAGAAATGCGTCTGCCGTTGGATTTGCTTACCGGAACACCGCCAGATGCCCCGAAACCAACCGTTGAATACATCGCGGACTTACGGATACAATTGGACGAGACACATGATCTTGTAAGAGAGCAATGTTTGAAGACCAGCGAAAAGATGAAAACCCGCTACGATCGCGATGCTCGGAAACATGGTTTCAAGGAGGGAGATTCTGTATGGTTGCACAATCCACTGCGGAAGAAAGGGAAGTCTCCGAAGCTACAAGCACGATGGGAAGGCCCCTACACAGTTGTCACGAGGATTAATGACGTGACCTACCGGATCAGACAGGGGGACAGAAGAAAGCCGAAGATCGTGCACGTGGACAGATTGGCACCATTTCATGGATCGAATAATGCTCGGGACGAGCATGACTAAGAGGGGGGCAATGTGACAGCCCTGGCGTACCTCGCTAAACAATAAACAATAGGGGCCATAAACATGTCGAGACAACAATAGAACAAAAGCGCGATTGCCCGTCTTCAAAAGTACGCACGACGCTTCGACCATTACGGCAATAGTCATACGGGCGAAAGTCGGTTGCAAGGAACGTTCTCGAATTTTAGACGAATCTGGTCCGTCCGGAATTAGCGAGAAAGTTCTGGATTAGCGTGAATGGTGCGTGAGGGGTATAAAAAGGAGCGATCGGCCAACCGCAGACATTCTAGTTTCGGAAGCGGAACCAGGAAGATACCAGCGATACCTACGAGCGATACCAGTGCGAAGTGAAGTGATTTCTACGGGCGATACAGTGTTCGACGAGTGTGTTTACCAGTACGTACGTGCAGAGTGTTTTAGTGTGTACTGTGTACATCGTGTAATTTGTGTGTCTACGAGTACAATAAAGTCTTTGTGGTACATTTTGGCATTTTCTCGAACCCCATACTCCTGACACGTAACAATACATTGTAAGTTAAACAAAAGGTTTTATCAAAACGCAAATAGAACAGAAATGTTTTTCTGCGAAAAGGGCATTAAATAAATATGCCTATGTGAAACAGTTTGCAACTGTGTCGACCTAATAACGTAACCTATTAAGCTTAGAACATTGAATACAAACTGCGGTTTCAATATCCGCAACACAACTGCGGATTAGGTTCCCGTAGCCGCAGAACTGGACACTGCGGAAACGAGTCTGTTAAAGTTGCCGCAGTATTGGCTAATATGTATCATTTGTTTGAATATCTTCTATCTTATACTATTGCACTTATTATAAAGCTGAAGAGTGTGTTTGTTTGAAGAATGGGCTAATCTCAGGAACTACTGGATCGATTTGAACAATTATTTTTGTGTTGCATAGTCGATTTATCGAGAAAGGTTTTAGGCTATATTACATTACGCTATGATCAATAGGAGCGGAGCAACAAGTGAAACGAAGGCGACTAATAGTGATATATTAAATGACATGAGCGTTGACTATGACCATGGACTATGACGTACCAATTCGAAAAAAATGGAAATGAAAATGTACAAGACTTAAATTACAATGAATTGAATTTTATTCGAACATCAAACTACGGCAACGCATCAACAAATCTCTACGGTGAGTGGTCTTGGAAGCAAAAATGAAAAGTCGTCTTGGAATTATAATATGTCCTTGTCACGTGGTCCTTATATAAAAGTAAAGAATTGCTATTTCAAAGGAAAACGTTTTTCTAATATTGTCTTATTCATGAGAAGGCGCTACGAATACAGACATACCTAACCTAATTTCTGATGTTCGACAAGTCAAGCAAAAGACAATCTGGGAAAATAATCAAATCGCTTCGTGGTTATGGCATACTGCTGAGCTAAATATACATTTTGTGGTGTGGAATTATTCTGTGCGAGATCTAATCAGAGACCCGTAAAATTATAGGCATAAAAAGGGTGTTACTAGACCAATCGATTGATAACGCACCTATACTTGAGTCGTTGAGAATATAGAATTGCTACTCCCCCCTAAAACATAATTATTATCCTGTGCTAACAGTTCAGCTTGTGCGCAAAATTTACTTGCGACATTTTTTAATCTCGCAGTCAATCGAAAATGAATCTTATACACAGGGGCGGAAAGCTAGCATCTGGGTCGGTTGCCATTAAAACGAATTTCATATAGAGCGCAAACGGTATACTCGTAATTGTTTTTTGCCACTTACCGATAAATCTCTAGTTGTAAAAAAGGATTTGTATGGCATCGAACTACGTGATTTTAATGAAATTTTTCCAATCATTATTTATATGCATGATTTTAATAATAAAATAGCTTGTTCAGTGAACTGCTTTCATAATGAAAATGCAATATTTGATTTTGTTTCCGATATTGGTAGAGTAAAATAATTTTAATCACGTCAGAGCACTATGAAAATAGAGGTCATCGATATAAAACGAGAGTTAGAATTATTTTGTCAGTAAGTAATTGAAATAAATATTATTATGTCTGTATGCACCTATAAAATGATTAGGTATGACCAATTCAATGCAGCAGATTTGGTCATATTCCAAAGCAACCATTGGATACCTTCTGAGGAGTTAAGCTTTATTAATACTTGCCCGTGTTACAACTAGCCTGGGATCTTCGTTTATGAGCTAAATGAGTTTCTCAAATTCTTAATTCTTATTCCTGTAACCCTAAACTTCGAACGACTTGTTCGAAACAATTTAAGTGGACACAGGTAGGGCGGGCGGGCGGAGGATACAGGCGTAGGTATTCAATAGGTTACTTCGGTGCACGAAATTATATTTGGTGCACAACACTACATCGTACCAGAATAATTAAGTACCTTTGATACGGCAAAATTGCTAACCTATGATAACACGATTAAATTGATACGTAATTGAAGGATTTTCAAATGAGCCAACGAGGACAGCGTCTAGAAATGGAACAATTAATTGTTGCGGGTTATGATAATAATAGGTACGCTTTCTTAATTTTTAACAGACTTCTAAAAGAAGATTCTCAATTTGACTGTTATATTTTTTTTGTGTGTGTTACCTCTTAACTTAGTACTGAGCAAACCGATTTTGATAATATTTATTTTTGAATTCGGAAAGAGGTAGCTAGTCTTCTGGTCCCATTTAAATTACAGTGCGCCCAACTTATCTCTGAAATGGCAAAATCTGGAACTAACGCCGCCATGTTAAAAAGTCATTCATAAGTACGTTGTGGTCATTCATCTGTCAGTTACTAGTGTGCAATGATTGGTCAAATGAATGTCAAATGCGTCCGACAGCGCCTCTTTCATTTCAATCTTAAGTTGGGTTTACTATAGAGCGACATCTGACGTATACTTTTCGAGTTACCTCTACTTAACAACCATGAAGTCGGTTATTGTTTCGTAAAAAGTTAGTTTTGCAATGTCAACATTCATCTTTCACCAGACGGCTGCAGTCACAACCGCGCCTGGCGGCTGTACGCCGAGTCGGTGCTGAATCCGTCCGGCTTCCCCGCCACCCTGTGTCGAGACTGGAAGAGCAGCAACCGTCAGTGCTCGTTCAGGGTCGACGGCTACATGGGTTACGGGGCGCAGTCTCCGTAAGTACTTCGACCAAGTAACAACTTCCGTAAAAAACAACGCAGCAAAGCTAGTAAACGGCTCCAAACCTGTGGAGCCATTTAAACTTTGTGTCTACTGTGACCGAATTAGAACGAGACTCATACTAACAATTACTAACTAAACTAACAGGACTGTCTATCACTAACATTCCCTGGCCTCACGCTTATTAACAAACTAACCAACCAACTAACCTGGACTAACCATTCTAGTCTCTAGTCCATATATTGAGTCTTGTTCTAGGTCAGTCACAGTTGTCATGCGCGGCAGCGGAAGGATGGTGCTGCATGCTTGTTTGCTGCCTTAATTCTATAAAAAAATCTAATTCGATGCTGGCAGATCAGAGGGTTACCTCGAGTTGTCGGTCAGTGTCCACTAGATGGACTAATCGATGGTAAGTGGGCACCTTCGTCTATGGACATGCGCTAAACACCAGGAGAGTCTGCTGAATACTGCGTCAGCTTTAAATGAGAGCTTATCCAGAAGAACCTCATATCACAGCAACTGAAAGACCTCAACAGAGAGGAAGCTCATACTAAAACTTGCATGTATACGACAGATCGGAGATACTCCTATTGTAACGTATGTTTTTGTTCCCAGGGCAAAGGGTAAAATGTATTTGGACACAAATGACAGAACGCCGTACGCAAGATATGGGGCTTAGATCTCAATCCTTATAAGAGAAGTGTGAAGATGCTGCCATTATACTAATTTAGCGTTCGTATATCAGATAAGAAGGACTATCCGTTAAGTTGTTATAATGTTCCAAATAAAAATTGGAGCAGTCTGGTCAATGATGGTCAACAGTCATGCAGAAGAACACTTGTAATCAGAGATGGGCAAGTGTAGTCATGATTAAGTATAGTTACGACCATTTTAGCGGGGGTATTTACTTGCCTCTAGATGTAATTTGTTCGTTGGACTTTGAAAAAAACTTACCAGATGACACTGTAATTTATAATCTGATTACATTTGTCCCACCTCTGGTTTTAACTATTTATTTATTATAAGCAGTCAATTGTAGCTTTAAAACAATGTTAAATAAAAAGATGATTTTAAAAATAAAATTTAATTAAAGTTTAACGATGTTTTATACAATTTTACTTTTACAATTTTTATTTCATAAATAAAGTTTATGGAATATTTTTGTATTACGCACGGACAGCAACAATTACGTGAATACAACATATTAAAATAACTATTGTGTTTAGCACTAATTAACAAGCAGAACCATTTTGAGATTTAAATCAATATTGAGATATTCGCAAAAATAAATGACATGAAATATAGAAAAAATGTGAAATTAACATTACTGTAAAACTCTACGTAGAATAATCACCTCTATTTTTCGATATTTTTCAAGTACAAGTTGAGTGAACTTGAAAAACGTAGGAAAATGGAAATAAAACTTCGAGTTCTTATAAAACTTCAATGTTACAGTATGTTTAATCCAATATATTATTTTCTATTTCCCTCTGTAGCTATGTAGAAACGTGAATAATTGGTAGATACGTTGATAATCATTATTGTAGGTACATTTGGCTTGGACATTTCTAATATAACATGATTGATATTCCCGCAAACTGGCCAGGGTAAGGTAGGCTGCACAGGTCACAGCGTTTGACCTTTCACTTAAGGTTGTGTGCGTACTAGCCACTTTGCCGCTTTCTGCTATGAACATAATTACGTTTCTCTCGACTTTGAAACTAGACTAGAGAGGGAATTTTCTGTATTTTTTCCGCGGGAGTAAGGATGTTTTCATATTGGAAAATGAAGTTTAATAAAATGCACTTCTTTTTTTAAAATTTAAATCTCAATGTTTATTTTATGTGTTAAAATGGCCTGAAGTTGACTGGGTTATGATTTAAGGATGAAAATATGATATACATTTTAATTTAACAATAATCGAATGAATGTCAAGCCAAGTGAATAAACGTTTCAGCGTAACTGAATTTATACATTTTCTTGTTTTTATGCCAAGTTATCTAAAACATCTAACTATATTCACTCTAAAATACTATACCATGACATTAATTACAATACACACCTACAAATTATATTAATAGTATATTTATTACTTCTTGCTTAACTTCGGCAATATTGTTTTGAAATGGTTAGCTTGGTAATTCTAGTTATTGTATTTAATTTAGTAGCATATTAAAAGTTAAAATACAATAATAACGTAGCAAAGTAGAGCAAGATAAATCATAGTGTGAGCAGGGCCTAATCATTGTTTCGGAAAGTAATGAAATCATACGTAGAGGTTAGAGCCCGTAGCGCGGTCTACTTGGCAGCTCTACCTACGTAGAGCGTTGTTCTAAAGGTTACGAACTTATGACAGAGCAAGGGTTTAAATGTTACGTAATACCTTCCGACTGTATGTTTACTTTGTCTCTATGTTTATGTAGTCGTAGCTTGAAGTGGACTCGTAGTTAGAGAGCTCTTCTACAGTTTTGTTATTGCAGTTAGTAGGTATTAGGTTACTATTCAACTCAATTAGATTGGGTCGAAAATGTTCGTTTATTCATTCATCTAAATACCAATTTAATAATTTGTGTCTAATTCAATTGATTTATTTAATAACTACGCAATCCTACAGATTCCCCAGAGCAGGGTTTAGTAAGACAATTTTTCAACTAAGTTATTTGTTTCAATGATATTCTTTTTAATTTCATTTTATACTTTTGATTAAGTACATATGTATATCATTTCTTTGAGTTAGGTACCAGTTACAATCAAACTTTTAATCTGTTGCTTAAACAGACACAGTTCTAGAACTATGAAAATTTATAAAAGTTTTGTCAATATAGAGCTGTAAGTTCCCCGTGGATTATAAATAAATACACCAGACGTAAAAAGTAAATAATAGTTGAAAAGTTTCAATTGTTAAGCTGGGGTTGAGGGTCGTATATACTAAAGTATAAACATATTTACAAAAATACAGCCGCAAGTCCCATTCTCATCCTTCACATTTCCCTGTTTTAATTGGCAAAACGCCTCAGGCTTCACACGAGATCATGCAAGTACCAAGAAAAGTATGCACTCATATGACTTCGCGCATGAACGAGCACATTTCAAATTTCCTACATCAAAGAGCTCAGCGAATATAAATTCCCGCACAAGTTGAAAAAATTGCTTCAGATTTTCCGTACTGAAATGAACCTTGAAAAGGTTTTTATGCTACGTTACTACTTGAAGCGTTTCATGGATCTGTGCTTTTATGTATTCAAAAGATTTCATAGAATTGCATAAGATAAGAGTACTCGGTAAAATATGCAGCCATTACCTACAGCATAGTTAAGTATTCTCCGACGCCATCTTTGTTTCCGTTACACCTCAATAAGGAACCCGTCAGACACGTGTGCATTACTTACAGACTTTAAATTTAAAAAGCGGTTTGTATATTTTACATAATTTTACTTATATTTTGTAATTTATAGGTTTGGCACGTTCCCCCGTGTCTAGATCTACCCATAGTAAGATACAGATGATAAAAAAATCAGAATTCAAATAGTGTTGCGAAATAGATTTTCATTTTCATATTGTGAATAATAATATTTCCAGTAGAAGGGTATTAGATCACGAATACCTATTATTGAACGTTTGAATCACCTCACCGCTATAACTTGAGCCACGCAGATTCGACCACTTTTTAATGCTTGTATCGGTTCGCCAGAACAACACACAATCGGTCCTAATTAGACATGTTACACTCTCTGCGCAATCAACGTATTGTCAACATCATACACCTCCATTTTCCGACGTAACTAATCGGAGACTGATCATCAACGTGACTGACAAACAAAACACAATTATTTACAAAACACATCTAACAATGTTCAAATCTAACACAATTCTTATCTTTACTAAATAATATCTTATTGGAGTAACACTTATTTATATGCCCATTTTCATTAGAGCTATCGCTTATAGCGTTGATGACGTATCTAATTCCTCAAACTCAGGTCAGTTGCATGGTACAGTCGTCTATCCTGTCAAAGTGTTTGCGGTATAGGAAGTGTTTCTTCATCACTGTTTGACACGCCTCGTTTTCAGCCAATGCGTAATCCTGGTACCATTGGCAGGCCATTTCCACGTTGGAGGTAATCGCAGATAGTGCCATGTCGAACATCTCAATCTCCAGCGAAGACAGCTTACAGGGAATATCGAACTTTTTGCATATCCCTTTGTTGTTCAAGAGCACATCTATACCGAGGTATCTGTGTGAGCAAGGTTTCAAAAAATTAAAGATGGCTGTGGGTTAAAACTCAGCTCGTTTGAAGAAAACATGGAAACTGCAAAGTATTTATTAGTTTACCGTACCTAAATGCTTTTGAAAATTGTAATTTTATACCCCTGCTAAAAATAGTAGATAGGAGTGGGATTAGCAGAAAGTGGTGAAACAAGGGGAGTTGAGGGAAGATATTGGTGAGCTAGGTGAGGCGATAGTCTTTCAAATGTTACTGGAAAGTGGCAAAAGTGGGGACACTGGACAACGACCAATTGTAATATTACTGGTACCTAAATGCTTTTGAAAATTGTAATTTTATACCCCTGCTAAAAATAGTAGATAGGAGTGGGATTAGCAGAAAGTGGTGAAACAAGGGGAGTTGAGGGAAGATATTGGTGAGCTAGGTGAGGCGATAGTCTTTCAAATGTTACTGGAAAGTGGCAAAAGTGGGGACACTGGACAACGACCAATTGTAATATTACTGGCCGATATTACTGGTCGAGCAAGCCTACTGTAGAATACGAGTAAATGAAAAAATGCTTTTTAAAATATAATTATTTATTTAATTTTTTTCTTAATATTCTCACGTCACAATACAGGTCTATTTTAAATATTACATACAATTTAATTCAAAATATCACAACATTTTTTTACAACAAAAAAAACTTACCATATTCAAATCCCAACTAACACACACAATTTAAACCAAACAATACAACAAAGGTTACAAAAAACAATTTTGATCCAACTAAACTAGCTTCACACACAATTCAATATACGAAAATACGTAGGTAATATACCATCACGTCTGCACAGTTGCGTACGCGCAGTCATCAAGGCGTTCATAGTTCCTGGGAGTGAAGAAGTGAGTCTGGTACGCGTCAAGTCTCCCCGAAGAGCTGCAGTATTTACAGTACCACGCTTCCACCATCTCTTGCTTCTCGCACAGGTCGTTTAATGCCAGATTCATGTAGGTTGTCTCCAAGTCGGACATCTTCGGCAGGCCGAGACACTTGGAGATGCCCGTGCCCCAAATTTCCACCGTATTTGCAATGAATCTGCAGAGAATATCTTGTTGTATCTCTGTATTACAACTTTATTTTAATGCACTAACACAAATATATTACTTAACACGTTAACACACAAAGGGTTGGTTACTTTATCAACGGAAGAATTTTAGATAATTGCGTATCGGTACATGTTTTTATACTTAATGCACAATTGAATTTTATTGTCTCTATACTATACCTTGTTCATGCTACTATATTTACTACATATATTTAGTTCTGTTATTTGTTTATTAAGTTTTGTTCTAACACACCAGTATCATTTTACTATTAAATGTAGATACCTAGAGCACAAAGCTCCGTAAAACAATACAATCCCCATTTCCCTCGCCAGCGTATTTGCCTTCGCAGCTGAGATTATAATGCAAAAATAAGTCGGGAGAAATACTCGATGATAGCCGCATAAGTCTTTGACGAGAAATATTGAATTCGTTATTGATAAGTATTTTTTATTGCTTTTACTCTATTGGATTCCATTCGTAAGTATTAAGATACGTTTAGATATATGGTTTTTAGATGCCTAAATAATACACAAAGAACACTTATTCATTAAAACATGTTTCTAATCGAATCTACTAATTTAGTGAATTAGCAGTCTATACGTACCTACTAATTAATTGAATATAAATGAATATTGTAAACGTAATCCACTAATTGATACTGTTAGTAATTATTCATTATTAGATAATCCTCATTCCTATTAATGATTTATACGAATGACAAATAATTTACTTTTTATAGCTGACATTTATTTTTATGTAAAAAATAGTATGTTACTAGCATACGAAAAGAAGAACAGTAAAATATAGCTAATTGTTCCACTATTGATGTAAAAAATCTATCTCTTTCTGCTTCATGCGTTCCACAAATTATTTTATAAATTTAAAGTTACAATAAAGTCAGCGAAGCGGATAAAAAGTATACCTAACTTGCGTTGCAAATGTTGCAATGTATCTATAGTTTTAATATCTTTGCCTGATACCCATTATAATATTAAGTACGCGCACGTATTCACCTGGCCGGAGATATAACTTGGCTGGAGTCAGTCTCAACAAAGCCGGTGACTCTCGGCACGTCCTGGCACAACAAGGCCCAGGCCACCTTAGTGACCAGGCCAGCTAAGGCGTGGGCCTCGCTCAGCTCCGCAGCCCTCACACACACACCGTCCTGTCTGGACACACACAGCGGAGCGTTTCGCACCGTCTCTATCATCATTTCAGCGTTATGCTGCAAGTGATAATTAATTTTATTCATAAATTACTAGAGATATGATAAGAATATGAAGTTATGAAGCTAGTGATATAGGCAGATGTCTCTTTTGTTTTCATGGAATGTTTACTTTTAAGCTTTCAACTGGACATCGACAAATCTTTTGGCCGCTGCTTGAAGCAAGGGACCAGTCACTAGCCTGGCTTTAAAAAATCTACATACCTACTATGTACGAAAAGGTAGATAGTACTATGTTGTACTAAAATACCAGTTTGAAAATGAACGACTGAATACCAGTTTGAAAACGAAATGAACACGATAAATACAATTAACCTAAATCTAACTACTAAAGTTAATTACCATCAAAATTTAATGTGCTTACGCAAAAAATTACAAAACACTGATTTTGTGTTCCTATTTTTCTATTTCAAAAGCAAACAACACAATCGTATTAAACTAATACGATCAGTATCTACCTTGGCAAAGTCGAAGTACTCGACAGCTTTAGAGAACAAAGGCACGAGGGAGTCGCCTTCAGTGCCCCCCACACAGGGTACGCGCGTGTACACCGGCTCCAGACACAACGCCCGAGCGGCTAGGGTACTAGCACGCATCTCCGGCACGGCCAGCGACCCTAATAGCTTTCTAGGGTCGTACCACCCTGTTTCCTTCATTGTCTGTTGCGGAGAAATAATTTTTTAACATTGGAAATTATCGATGTGTTAGATTATTTATTCCGATATTAATAACACTATGAACATAAGTTGGAAATGTAGAAAATGCTTTTAGATTAATATTTTTACTTTGTTTCATAATACAAAACTAAGTAAGTAATTACTTGACTTTCTCGTCGTTTGTTTGGATTTATTTGCTATGCTACGAGCCACTACCAGCACAAAACACCAGTCAAATCTTTAAGTTTAAAAGTAACAACGCCTTATAATTAGTATATACCTACTATAAACACTGTCGTTTATCATATATATATACGAGTATTACGCAATAATAAAGAAGTTTGCTAATTTCTAAAATTTCAAACGTACACGGTCAACCTGCTAGTAATTCTGTTTTCTAATTGCTTCGGAAATTAAACGCTTATACAATGCATCGGTAGCGCTCTCGCAGAGCACGATAATGAAATCATTGTACTATCGTTGCAGGTCATCACATGAGTACAACCATTATTGGTTCGTATACCCTCCTTTTGGATAGTAATATCAGTAACGGGAAGTCTATCCAACTAATAATTATTATATTGGCGTTAAAAATATACAATTCAGTTAAATGGAAATACGAGTAGATTATTTAATGTTACTTATTATTTAAGATTTATCTTTACATACAATTTACAAAAATAATATCTATTTATTTAAGTAGGTACATTATATCTACAAATCGCTCACTCATTAGTTGTACAAATTTTTGTCTGTACGTTGCGTGCCTTTGTGTGTGTTTGTTTTGTTTGTGTGTTGTATAAACAAATTTACCTTTTCAAACAAAACTAAATTCAGAATTGTTTAGACTTTAGACCTTACCTTACCTGTGTAGGTATCAAAACACATAATACATAAAATAATGACAGTATGTTTGTTTAATTTGAGCTCCGATATAAATGTTGGTGACAAGTGAAACGATGCAATATGGTAACGCCTTAGTATCATAACGTAACAAAAATACGTTTAAATATTTACCATGCGATTTGTGGAACTGTGAATTGACTGCTCGTGTCGGAATAAAACATTTCAGGATATCTGCCCTTACCAACGACATTTCAATTTATAGAAAACGTTGCTAATAAATTTTCATCATTATCTCTTTGCAGATACCTTTTGCAGAGACATAAAATGTTTCAATACTATTATCGAGAATCAACAAAGTCACAAACCAGCAAACAGACAAAACCCTAAATCATTGTTATAAATCATTGTTATATATATATATATAATTTATATTCCCCCTAAGCTCCCTTAAAATACATTTATCCTCAAATATTTTCCGTGTAAAACAGACTTTAATTGTTTAAATAATATAGCACCCAATATCAATGTTAAGATTTATTCGGTAGCATTAAAGCTCCCATGCACTAACTGACCAGTAGAGATTATCGCGATCGGAATCCAATCTCAGCTAGTCTATAAGTAGTTTGATTTGTCGATAGTCGCTTGCGATAAGATTGATATCTACATAGTCTCCGTTATACAATGAATAAATCAACCGAATCAAGGAAATTGAATACAAGTGCATTGATTTTTATTGATCGTTCGTTAATAAATGTCTTGAGTATTTTGTGCTTACATAACATTAAGGAGGTCCCGGTCCCGTTACATAGCAATCGGTAAGCCATGAATTAAACAACGTGGGTACGGTCGGTAGTGAGATGGGTGACGGACAGTGGATTTTAGAGCAAATCCGTGATTCGAAGGGCACGTGAAGCACATCTTTAGGTGACAGTCGATAAACTACGTGAGAGGTCTCTTCAGGAGGTAAAAACTTCCAACATTAGGAGTCAACAACTCTGTGCCAAATTCAAACTACAATAAAATCAAATTCGTATACCTAAGCTAAAGCCGCCGTCAATTCCATTCCTAGAGTTCGTTTTCTTTGGCTTGTGAAAATATACTGTCAAATGCAAGCCGTTCATATCTAGGCACCGTAAAGAACATTCATACCTATCTACCATAGGTATGGAAGGTTTGCCAAATATCACAATACAGAATGTGGTATCGAGTACCTAATCAATAGGTGAATCTATGATTAGTATATCGTACGATAATTTGCCTTATAATGCACATGTATTTGTATTGTTGTACAAGCAATTGTATTGTATTGTACAAGTAATTGTATAGGTACATAACTATAAATTATTGTAATTTTTGTACGTAATTATCCGACTACGGTGAAACCATAAATATACTCGTATTATTAACATTTTGTAAAAAGTTCAATTATCTATTGTTTTAAAAAATACAGCCTTGTAACACACGGACTTCTATGTATATACACGGACAGTCAAGGAGAGCTTAGTATTAAAGTATACCTACATCATATACACACATTTTTAACGTTCATTAAGCTATTCTCGCGGTTTACTACACATTAAATAGCTCTATTCAGTAGCCACACAACACCATGACGAGTAAAGCCATCGACACTTAACGACCTATATCTTCGCCATAAAATGATAAACAGATGCTATCTATACATAAAATTTTTCATGATATCCGTGTTAGGTATGCGGTATGCCCAGCGAATTATAACCATAAATTTTTTAATTCCATTTTCATGCCATTGTCAGACGCGAACATTGTTTACAAACAAACATTGTTTTGTTCTGTTACGGATTTGTTACGTTCACAAATGTATTCAAAGTAATCGAAATTGAAATAAAAATGTTGACATTTAAAAGTATTCCAAATTTTCCCTTCACTTAATTTTTTTTCGTTAGGTATATGGATCGGCTTTATTTTTAAGTAATTTAAAATGTAATCTACATGGCCTACAATTATTCTACAATATACTACGTTTATACTACCCAAATAGGGGGAGGAGAAACAGAGTATGAATCCTCACGCACCTCACTATTCTAAATTATATGCTTATTAGACTTTAATTATCACTTATTTCATATCAACTAATAGTTCTCTAACACTTTTCAACGATTTGTGTGGCCAATCGGCATTTGGTCAACATGATAGCTCTGAGTTGCGATGATGATACTACGATAACTCTACTTTCATTAAGAACAACAAATCTATATCACCTCAGCAATCAACGGAACCATGCAATCGATAGGCGAAGCGCAACATATAACGAATGCTTTCGGGCACTCGTTAGCAATAGCATCAGCATACTTCTTCACTATGGGCGCCTGGTAGCAAAACCTCTTCTCAAAAGGCATGTCGAAGTTCACGTATCCGCTATCCAGCATCAGCACGATATCTGTGTTCTGAAGAGAAAAATGTAATGTCGTAGGGAAACTATGATAACGAGAAATTTTATTACTTACACTCAGTACGTGCGTGTACAAGGGGTTATTTATTCACACGTCCGACAACGTCACGAGAAAATGACAAGCAGTGATTACATGGGAATAATGTCACTGGGATATTTTTACGTCTCCGTGAATAAAGCTATGTATTTTTATACAATTTGTACGCGTGGGATAATCGGCGTTTCTGTCGCGCGTCTCTGTCGCACATTTAAATAAAGCACATAATATCAGTTCACGGAAAATGTTAATGGATGTACGGAATAAGATAAATTGATAATTAAATAAAACGGAAAACATTTAGACTTTCGTGTTTTAGTACCATTAAGGCTAGAATTTAAAATTTTTGGTGCTTTTTACATGCTTTTATTAAAATAGTTCAAAGAATAGTTTAAATTAACTACTTATTTATCTTAGAAAAATCGCTCTACAGAGTTGTTTTAACAATACATTTTCTGTGAATTGATGATCTCTGTTATTGATTAAATCAATTCTCAAATGTTCATTGTTTCTCTGCGATGTATAGGTACACCGGTAAGTGGATTGTAAGAAGGCTTATAAGTGATCTTTTTTCATCAAAGCTGTTGAGTCGAGAGAGATCTCGAAAAACTCTTTTGGGGCTTGGGGACGGCCTTTCTTTTAATTTAAAAGAGTCATTGTGATCGAAAAAGGGCGATGGCTTTTGTTGCGTATTTAAACGTTTTGCGTTAATTGTGCAGAATAATTGCAGGACAATTAATTTTGTGCTTAATGTTACACGAATAAAAAAGTTATCGGGTTCTATAGGATCATTACGACACATTTCTTTATTTGGTATTTGGCGCTTATGAGAAAGGCCCCTAAAGATAAGACCACGTTTATCCAACAATAACTCCAAGACTAAGGGCGCATTCAAGTAGAACGCTGGTTACCGGCGCCGATCTGCCAGCGCTTATCGGTAGGTACTGGTCCGTTGACATAACCCCAGGTCGGAACTTGTCGGCAACATTCGACGCTTATCGGCGCTGGTTCGGCACAAAGTATAGAGACTACCTGCGCCGACTACCTGCGCTGATCGGTTCCGATAAGCGCTGGCAGATCGGCGCCGGTAACCAGCGTTCTACTTGAATACGCCCTAATTCATTTTACACATTTGGTATTTACGCAAAGTGCATACCTTATCAAGCATTGAAATGATTTAAACGCGTGTTAAGTCACAGTTGGTTTGTGGCGTGTAATTAAGAATCATAACGTTTTCATTTGTGGCACAGTTACAGGTCAATAGCTTTCCGGTGGCCCGCCACCGAGGGTGCAGTGGTCGGAGCAGGGTGGCGTGTCACCATTACCAGCCGTTTTTATGGGAAACTCGTTAGAACTTATTGTAGCAGTCAATTAAAATAATAAATGAGAATACAGTAGCGAAGAAAATAAACATTGTTGAGAATTTCAATCGTAATAAGGAGTTTGCCAGTAAATTTTAGATGATTTTCGGATAGCCATACCTACTTATATCAAGTGTATAAAATTTTCAAAAACAATAAAAACCCTACTTACTATGTTGAAACCTGTAGATTAGGTAATTGAAACTGTTAACATTAATTAAAATTCACATGATTTTGAATATTATTTTTTTACTGGGTGAAAAATTTGCTTACTGAAGTACCTATGTAAATACGCAACGCAATAGTTTCAGAGAAATACTTAGTGAGCTATAAATTATGAAATGGTCACAAAAGCATGCCGGACATTTAGATAACATAAAAGACTTAAATTATAAAGAATTTTGATAATTAGAACGAAGCATCTAAAACGTTGATAATAAAATTTAGTTTTAATTACACAAAGAATATATACCATGAATCACAGATAACAGTTATAGTGTGTAACATTACCTACTGCAATAATGCCGTATTGAGAACAATACGCGTATTGATAGAGCTCAACTGAATAGAGGATATTTAATAGAAAACAGGAGCACCATATTTGCAATTAAATACGGGAAGCAAAAAAACTATAATCAAAATTGGAAAAGTAAAAAAAATAATCGGGAACACTTTTAGTATCAATGGGAATGCTATTACCATAAGGTAGAATTAATTTAAGATCAAAGTTATATGTAGAACATAAACTTTTACGTCAGAAAGGGATATCATTATTTATGGCTCAAGTGGACACAACCAAGTATTTGACGTGAACACGTAAAGGGGATATTATATTTTCCTTGAAATCATCTATTATTAACCCCCGACGCAAAAAGAGGGGTGTTATAAATTTGACGTGTCTGTGTGTGTGTCTGTGTGTCTGTCTGTCTGTGGCATCATAGCTCCTGAACGGATGAAGCGATTTCAATTTAGTTTTCTTTGTATTAAAGGAGACTTACGGGCGCGTGTTTTTAGATATGTTTGATGAAAATCGGTTGAGCCGTTTAAAAGTTGTGGGGGGTGAAAGCGGGGAAGAATAGCCGTATGTATGCAAATATATTCGTGTGGGGTCTCAAATGAAAGCGTACAGTAAGAGAATATTTATAACTTAATCCAGAATGTTCTTACCTGTAAAAAGTAAAAAATAAAAAATTAAATTAAAAATAAAAAAAAAACCCCGACACAAACATTTAAAAAGTAAAAAATAATATCTTTAAAAATAATACGTCGCGTTGGGGGACCGCTCCATTAACTTCTAACTTTAACACAAAAAAATATTGATAAATGATAGGTAAGTTTTGGGTAAAAGACGGTAGGCATGTGATACTTATGAAAAAAATCGTAGATAATGAATAGTTAGGAGCGGAAGCCCCCAGTAGATATTGATGAATGAGCACAATCACTCCGTCACGCATGATGTGGTAGGTACGTTATGGCCCTCACAAAAACTAAAAGTTCTTTGATATTAATAGGTGTCATTAAATGATGCAGGTAATTAAATGAGACATGAAACTACAACATCAAACTACATTCCCATCTATTGTTGTCATTGATTTTTTTCATTACCCGACGCTATGGAAGTAAAAAAAGACGTACTAACGTCAAAAGTAAGGCACTGTGAATAAGTAAACAAATACCTGTGATGTAATCGTTTGGAGTCGGAAAATCCAAACTACTATTATGTTGGACACTTGGACACACTAGTGAAAACTATATTATCGTAGATATTTCTACAATTCACAAGACAGATTGGCGTCCAGTATTAAGCCAACAACTTCTATATTTCTAGAAAGCTTTTCCCGCATTGTTTTACAACACGACTCATTTAAAATGCGTAGGTAGGTATGCATGCTATTCTGTGATTATTACCTATAACATTATTTAGTTGTATGGTTTTAATTAACTCGCTATTTATATTGTGGATTGTAAGTGAGAAGAGGATATTTAATGACAAAAACCAAACTAGTCAGGTACGCGTCATAAATTCAGTATAGAACAGGATAAAACTTTGTTACATGCTTAAATTCAACGAAGTAGGTAGGTACTTATGATACGTAAAACTTTATTATCAAGAAGCATTAAAAATTCTGCATTAAATTTCAACGCAGACTATATTATGTATGTACAATCTGAAACTGCACTTTTGCACATTTATTGAATGTTTCTGTGGAGAACTGTCTAAAGTGTATGAATCTTACTGTGCGGAAACAAAAAAAAATTGTATACCTATACATCCCTAAAAGCACTGACTGGTCACTGGCAACTACAAATATTTAAATATACTTATATAAATTTAATTATCTGGGTTTGAAATAAACTGTTATTACCCTCTAGTTTGGTATGTTACATTTTTAATAGTAATTGGGCAAATTAATTCATTGTGAGTCACAAAAAACCTCATAATGCATAGTGTTTTTCGTTGCATGACTAATCAGATTTGTCAGTAGAATAAAAATGTTAAGTATGTTATACTTTTTGCATCTGTAATGTTTACTTTTCAGTGTCAAGAGGATTAACTTCACTTTTAATGCCTCGTATTACTTTGTCATATCTTTACCGATATGACAAAGTTTACCTATAATATTTGGAATTAAATTGTAATAAAACTTAACATTTTTGACTATGTAGAGATCTTTAAATATCAAAAGTTAACTATAGTGCCACAAACTTATCTGACCCGGTGGCCAAAATTGGAACTAACACAAAATGTTAAACTGTTGGCAGACAAAGACAAAGACAGTAGCTTCAGTAGTTCAGTAGTTACCGTGTCAGATAAGTTTGTGGCACTGTAAATTGTATTATTGCATGCAACTAATATTATGGTGTACAGATAAAAATTATTGTAAAATAAATCACTGAAAAGATTTTACATTCTTTCGAAGGACCTACCCAAACAATAATATTAAATGATTTTATCAAAATGTATAATAAAAGTTACAGATAACCTACCTATGTATGTACAGTTATGGATATGCTATATATAACTAGTATCGTAATAGGTTCACCTATAATAATTTATACCAGACCAAATAAGCCTTAAACTGGGTAAGTTTAAAGACAGCTTCCCCTCAAAGTTCCTCAAACAACGACCAGTTGTCGATAAGCACATAACAACTGGTAGTAATTTAGGCTTATGCAGTCCAACTTTAGCTCGTACGAATAGTTCGGCATTGAACCAAGTGAGGCAGAGTGCACACTCAGATATGCAAATTTCAAATGTTGTAGCTTCGAACACTTCGCCAAGTAGAAAATATAGTCGGGAGTCACCTTCAACATATATTAAATTTTGCAGAGCCAGTAACATGCTTCGCCTTAAGATGTTATATTCAAGATTTTTAATTTTATAAGATGAAATTGAAAATACTGAAACCCCAGAAAACAACGCCGTCTATAATGTTAAGTATGAAAAAGCGTTATGAATGAAATTTTAATACATGTACGTAGATACAAAATTAGGAATTAAAATATCTATCATTATTTCTAATTGAAACAAATCTATTCACCTTAATAACGTAGAGCGGCAAAAATTTTACCAGGATGAATAAAAATCCTAATTGGTCACTGCATATAATTTTAAGTTGATGTTTACAAATGTTTAGTTAAGGACATCGCATCGCAATACCATAAAATACTATAATTTCACTTGTTTAGACATTGTAGAAGACAGTAGATAAGTAACAATAATAATTTCAGCAAAATTTAATTACTTCTTCTTAGCTATCTTGGATATTTCACCGACCAAAATGTGTATTTATTATTTATGATAAAGCATAAATGCAGTACTATCGGTTACACCGACTAGATACGAGTATGATATCTCATCAGCAATGAGAGACCGAAACGAGTCATACAATAGACGTACGAGAAAAATCGGACGTCTATATTGTAGGCAATAACGAACAACTCTCAGCAATGCTCACGTACGCCATCTGTGTCGTGTGTTCTCTAGGGAATTATCATAACATCGCAATTTTATACCCTTGATATTTTACTCTGTTATAACATCCTTCATATTATTTTATGGATGATAAAAAATCACAGTGGCATGAAATAACAATGTCTGGCTTTTGACCGCTGAAAAGGTAAGCAATGTTAGCATCCCTTGGCGGAGTAGATTACTCGTGTGATATACAATTACTTTGGAACGTTATGTGAGAATTGTTTGTGTACCTATAATAAAACTTGATATCTATCATAATATATTATTATCCGTTAAAGAGTTCTTCCGTCTGAAGCTGATCCTGAGTGTATTACTAAAACATGGTGTATTTACCTTTTGTGAGGTTACTTATAAGGAAAAAACAATCTAGTATGAATCTCGGATTGTTAATAACAATTTTAAGTAAAATATGAATTATTTAAGAAATCCGTTTTCTTTGTTCATATTTCGATTTTGATAAAACTTTGATGTTATTAACAATAACTGCTGAATTTTAACATTATTACATGACATAGAATAAAAAACCAAAAAATCATATTCGATAAAACTCCAACATTCCTACAGTTAATATTTTTACTACTTACATACGAATTTGATACTAGGTAGGTATTACATCAATGCAACAAGCATTCTATTAAAAACATCCCTTCGTAACTTTAATGGAGTTCAATAAAACTGGCGCACCTGTAAACATCGTTCCAATTCGTGACACGCGCAGCTGAAAGCCTGCACGAGGCAATTGGTGTCAATGTGCTGGAGGTCTTCGACTACTTTATACAGATCCCTGGTGCATGGAGTACATTGGGAATCTTTTGCTTCGTATAGCCGTAATCTGAAATTTTAGCGCTTATCAGGCTTTGCAATTGTTACTGTGAGAAAATGTAAAATTTAGTTTATAAACAGGCTCGCCGCATGCGGGCGTGCAAGGTGTGCAACGTACGCGAGCGGCAAATAGACAACGGAGTAGGTGCAAAATGGGCACGCGGGGGCTCATAATATATAATCTCGTAAGAAACCTGAGCTATTATGATGTAGGAGCAACAGCAGTGCCGTCGTCGGACGTTCGCGGTACCGACCGCGATCCCGCACTGCTGCCGCACCGTGCACTTTGTATGAAAACAAACGACCGTCCGTACGCTTTAGGTAATTATGTCAAATGCAACGAGAAACGTGCGGCAGCGGTCCGACACGAAACGCATAAATTGAAAGCGCCCTAACAGGTACCTAACATAAACATTAATAATTAAAACTTAGTAATAATTATTAATTCAGATTTGTACAAATGAATATGTCCAAGCCAAGCCATATCTATCATAAATATAAATAAATCAATTCAATCGTAAAAAACTTTATTCATTTTTGTTTCAATAGGTAGGTATTAACTTTGTATAAACAGTCAATCTAAACGTATACGACGAATAAAAAAGTTTCAAACATAACAGTCTGGTGACCCTAGGGTGACTTTTACTTGAATGCAATAATAACGAGTAACTTCTGCTATTTCGAACCGATTAATATTATACAAAATCGTAAATATCAGCTGAAGAGCTATCCATAGAAAAGTTTATGGCCTCATCAATGGTGTCGGTAAGGAAACTGTCTGTATTTCAGTCAGCTAGCCGTAAAACCTCTGTGATAAACAAGCGACCCCGCCAGTCACGCCGAGATCGTAAAATCTTGTCTCCTTTATTGCATTCACGCGAATTATCCACATAATGGCATGTGTGAGACTCCTGTAAAACTTTGATGTACCTATACTTTTTCGACGATGCCTGAGAATGTTCACGTCTTGAACATTACATGAATTTTATGGGAACTTACATCGGCCAGTCTGTAGACTATGAATGTTTTTTTAGTTTTTGTTTTCCTAGTTTTGTAAAGTTAAAATACAAGTGTAAAACATGAATAGCGTCTTATTTTTACAATATTTTAGCATTTTTCAATTTATAAAATTAAAATAACAATTCCTTATATATATTCAGCGAAAAAAAATCCCTAAAATTACTATAAATTATGCTTTATGTCGATATTTCGTCTCTGAAATTACTTTTAAAATAAATGGAAATGATTTCTGAGAAACGAAATCGTTATATTTATTATCATTACCTACGATCTCACCGTGAAATCAGTAACAACTTTGAACCGTGAAATTCGAGAATCACTGAATATTTTCCTGGAAGAAAATATTGAAGAAACTCACAAGTCACTTTTACTTGCAAGAAAATCTTCCAAGCATTTCTGGCTACCAATATATCGAAATAAATATGTATTTTATTACCCAACAGAGCTATAAACATAGATGTTTGTGATTCGAAGCATCGGCTATCCCTCGAGTCTACTAAAGATACCGTTAAATTATGGTGCACACCGGATTAAAGGTATATTTACTAAAGCAATTTCTTAGCCTCAGCATTTAAGTTGTTTATAGTGCTTAATGAAAATTGATTGGATAGTACTTTGACATTTGCCATTTTAATTACAAAGTTCATTCACTTTATAAGTTACAATACAGAAATTGGAAATTTCAAAGCGATACCTTCAAATTGGAAATTATTTATGCGGTCGTTATTAATGTTACGCTCCCGGGGGATTTGACATTTAAATGGCGAGGGGTTGATTTCGGTTCGTCACGTTGAATAAAGCGGGGAAAAGGTTTTTGATAACGCCGTAAAAATGTGACTGAATAACCTTTCTCCGAAACATTGTAAACCAAAAAATACTCGACGTATTGAAAATTCTAATCTGCGAGTGATATGTATTGTTTAGTCCATCCTCTTTATTAAGGTTTAATAAAATAAGTAATAAGTAGTAATAACACGCTATACACTCATAGCTCCTCATTAGTCGTCTGTGTCGTAGGTATCATAGACAACACAAAAGACAAGAACAAAAACCCAGATCAAGAACAAAAATTCAAATTGCCTCGAAAGGTAAGAAAAGAAAGGAAATAAATTTTTAATCCCATCATCATCATCCCATCCCATTACTTTACTGGATTGTCTGTCCAACAAATCCCACATTGTTAAATCAAAAAAATAACAAAAAAATATTTTAATTAAGGAATCAAAATATTGTTTTACTAATAACTAAGTAGATTAACTGATTAATTTGAATTGGCTGTGTATTTGTTCATTCAAATGCTACACGAGCAAACGTTGTTATTTTGAAGAATATTATGGAAAAGTAGGTACCTTCCATCTTCCAAACTACCTTGTTTAAAAGCAAACCTCCTGGTACTCATATTATAAATAAACGTTTAGGAAAATCGAAATATGATACAGTAAGCGATAAATTTACGTTTTGGTAAAATATTATAAAGATTTCTTAGAGAGAATCTTGGTGGTATATACCTAATTCTATTTATTGTGACATCGCAGTATACGAAGGGTCCCTCAGGGCAAGTTGGTCGCCTCGGCCGAAACTTAGAACATCATAACAGCTACGCGTCACTACTGGTATCTATCTTTCGCGTCCCAGCTTACAAAAAGCTTTAAAAACTTAATTAGAACTTTTCTCATTTTTCAGGACGTGGTCTAACTTTAGGGCAAAATTTTGAATTGTTTTAGAAGTTACTATAAACACTGTATTGTTTGAACGTTGTATTGTGAATTCAACTAAAATAGTTAATATGATAATCCCGTAGCCGTGGAATTAGTTCTGTCTGCGAGGGATGCGAGGTTTGATTTCCGGCAGGGGCAGATACATATGTGACGTTAAATATTTACAGTTATGATAATTTAATACGAAATTTAAGGTTTCAATAATAGAACATTGCTAAAACAATAGCACACTAAAAGTACCTACATATTTTAAACAAGTAATCTTCAAACAAAGCTACCGATGAGGCTTGTTTGTGCGCTGATTGTAGCGAATACTATAACAGTATATTATACCGTAGAAAAATCAGCAATCAACGCAGCAACGCAATCGTTACCAACGAGCGACAAAATCCTACTGTTCACTAGGTACATGACTGCACTTACTTCTTAATACAAGGGTATTGTTTTAGCAGCAGCGCAATGTACTGTCCGACCGGGGTAATAGCGTCAAGCACGGATACCTGCAGGCCGAGACGAGCCGCCGGCAACGCACCTCAACACACCTCATTACCACGAGCGACAAAACCCTATTGTTCATTATACATGGCGGCACTTACTTCTTAATACAAGGGCATTGTTTCAGCAGCAGCGCAATGTACTGTCCGACCGGGTAATAGCGTCAAGCACGGATACCTGCAGGCCGAGACGAGCCGCCGGCAACGCACCCCAACACACCTCATTACCACGAGCGACAAAACCCTATTGTTCATTATACATGGCGGCACTTACTTCTTAATACAAGGGCATTGTTTCAGCAGCAGCGCAATGTACTGTCCGACCGGGGTGTCAGCGCCAAGCACCGATACCTGCACGCCCGGCCTAGCCGTCGGCAACGGAGGCACGCTCCGCTCGGGCGCCGGCAACGCCTTCGGCTCCGGCTCTTCCACTTCCGTGCACACTTTCTTCGGACAATCAACGCGGCGAAATGGCGCTACCGTTCAAGAAAATTGATTACTTGCACACGGTGAATTTTTTTTTATGGAATTAAGATAGCAAAAGAGCATGCAGCACCACCTTCCGCTGCCGCCCATGACAACTGTGACCGACCTAGAACTAGACTCAATAAGTCCCGTTCTAATTCGGTCACAGATGCGTTGCTACCCCTGAGGACTGAGATGGTCGCCTCTAAAAAAGTGTAACCGGTGTATTGCTTGGTAATGACGAACGAACAATGCCTACCATCGTTACCGCGCTTTTGTGGGTCTCAAAGGTCTCTTTTGACCCGGCTATATTCAGGAGGACGAAATGTGTCCCGATGGAGGAGCTGTCCCCGCGGCTGAGCAGGTTTGTGTCAATCCCTTATGCAAGCTGGTGTTATTTAGTCGACTCCAGTTGGTAGCGGGACTAATCTGACTCTTAAAGCCTGATAGTATAAACTGTTTTAAGCTATCTTCATTATCATCGCAAAACACCCAGAGGCTCGCGTAGAAGACAGCACAGCACAGGTGAGTACCTAACTACGAATATTACGTTTGACATGGCGGGAGGACATGTTATAATGGCATATTATACCCTCCATGCATAAGCCGCGCTCATAGCCCGGCGGCTTGCGTCGATCCTAAGCGATCGACAAAGTTAAGCAACTGCGGGCGCGGTCGGTAGTCGGATGGGTGACCGCTAGTGGCAAAATATCTTGAGCGCTTCCGTGCTTCGGAGGGCACGTAAAGCCGTCGGTCCCGGTTGTTATCGATTGATAGCAGTCGTTAAGCCATGTCGGAGACCTTCGGGCGGCTTGAAAACTTTCGACACTGGGTTGGCCACTAACCCCTCCACCAACCCGCATTGGAGCAGCCAGCGTGGTGGAGTATGCTCTAGGCCTCCTCAGTAATGAGGAGAGACCCGCGCTCAATAGTGGGCCATTAGTGGGTTGTAGTTTAGCTTAGCTTAGCATAAGCCGCGTTCAGCGATTTAAAACTTAAAAATCTGGTTCTTCATTAGTCTCTAAAATTAAGAACATCAACTCACTTCCAAAGTTTGTGCCACCCTCGATTACTTTCAGTTTGATCCTGTGCAGGATTCCTTCCTTTTTCTTTCCTCGTCTCTCGCAGGGCACAGGACAAATCGGATCCACTTCAGGTGGCATATCCACGATTGCCTTACGACATCCGTCATCTCCACCCTTTTTCGCGTATCCCCGACAAAATATTCCATCACTTTTCATCTTCGATGCACTTGCAAATTTTGACAACGCACATTTTGCTATAGAAACTATGCTTGATGACAGCATATTTTATTTGAGTATTTTCAGTGCTTATTTAATTGTTGCTGCCGCGAAATCGTAATATTTTACTTTAGAATTTTCTTGTTTTTCTCATTATAGGTAATAAAGTACTCTTGCTTGATTTGATTGATAGTGAGGTGAGGAATTATTATGACATTGACGTCAAAAAGAAGTGTGTTTAGCTTTTTAATTTTAATTAGAACTTTTGAAATTAGGAAAGAAATTGTCGTTTCGGGGTAATTTGAAGAAAAAAAAGTGTAAGTACTAAGTACATGTTTAGTCGATAAAAATTGTATCAGCTTTATATTAATGGGGGCTTTACATTATACAATTTGCAAAGCGCTAACTGAGCGTGCGTGCTAAAATCGCATAGTGTAAAGGCAGTTAGACAGTAACTAGTGCAGCGAAATGTATGAAAACGCTAGTAAGTGCACTGAGAGCGCTCTGCAAATGTAAGTAGAGAAGCTCTGTAAAGCCCCCATATCAATGAAATACAGCATTTCTTTGCAATTAACCTTGTTGTGTAAAAGAAGTAATAAGCATGTATTCATATTTTGTCTACTAAATTGATGTTTAATTCTTGAAAAATATTTGCAAAAAGCAATTTCAAATGAAGTTTTACTTTATTTAGTTTTAATAATAAATAATTACGTTCAACCATATATCCTAACACAAATAAGCGCTAATATAACATTTTCACCTGTCTACGTCATCATCATCCACCCTAACGATCTTTCTGAAACGACTTCGCTTCGGTTCAATAAATCCATCAACGACGAAGCGCGAGTAGTGTGGAGTTGTTAATGAGTGCTAAGTCGTTCCAATATTGTTTCCGGTGTATTTATAGTCTGTTCACAATGGAACGGTCGAGAGGGAAAGCGCTTGCAGCGGGCAACGTACTACCTTGGCACTGCTTTATTTATAACTCATTTCTATTGGTGCAGTCTCCATATATGACACTGGATTTATTTAGGTCGTTCTTCGGATAATGATGCTTTCAGGTTTTGTTTTGTTTGTTGTGAATCGTGAGTTCTAAATTACTTCCGGATTGTCTAGTCTAAAGTAAGTTTTTTAGAATAATTTAATCGACTTGGCTGGAATGTAGATGGTTTGACTAATCTTACCTGACAGATAAGATGACTAACCTGCTAACAGCTGTCATCTTATTGCATATTGGCTGCAATCTTTAGTGCATAGTATCTCAATGGCTGCAATGAATAAGCGGGCATCTACAGTGGATTAGCCAATAGAATAAATCTCCATTCCGGCATGCCAAAATTTTACACTTTTCATTTTCTCGCTTCCATCCGTACTGTGCGATAAGGAACTTCGTTGCAGTTATTGACAGGCACGCCTAATATCAACAAGTAGTTTTATCCGATTGTTTTTAAGTGTTATCCGACTTCTGATGAGATCGTAAGTGGTGTTGAAAGTAGTCTTAAATATCTACTTGATATTGCAGAATCATAGCAGTTGTAGCAGTTGTACGGAGAAGTTTTGCCCGAGTTCATACTTGGTAACGAGTTATAGAATGTGTAAGAAGAGGGGTGATCTTTAAGATCATACATATGTAACGGATTATCGATAAGAAAGTATTTCCTCATTTTGCAGCCACCGCAGTTCTCTTTACAATACAGTTAAAATTAAATTCTAAAATATTCACAATGCTAACAAAATACAACTTCTAAAAATAATACTAGCTTAACATATCTCTGGTTATGATTTAGAACATTAAATTGCAACGATCATTGAGATACTATGTACTAAAGGCAACGATGATCAAAACTCAGGATGCAAGTATGCGGTGTATTTTGGCTTCAACCCGTTAATAACATAGTGCTATGGTGCTAAACACGAGTCACCGGGATATGAAGCGCTCATAGCCCAGCGGCTTGCGTCGATTATTTATGATTGATCGACTAAGTTAAGCTACTTCTTGAGTGCTTCCGTGCTTCAGAGGGCTATCGATAGATAGCAGTCGAAGATATTTCGGAGGCCTTCGGGCTGCATGAAAACTTCCGATACTGAGTTGGACACTAACCCTTTCAACAAACCGCGCTGGAGCAGCGTGGTGGCGTGTGCTCTAGGCCTCCTCTTAATCGAGGAGAGACCACGAGTCTATTTTCATCATTGAATTGCTGCAAAAACTTCACCTTGCTGCTAATTTGCAACAAAACTACAAAATAAATTGCTTAAATTCCATACTATGCAAATGTATTCAAAAATCGACCTTGTATTTCATGGTCATAGCATATTTTACTGAAGACTAACGTTACCCGTGAGTACTAAAGCACCGCTTGGTGATCTATCGTTATGTCCGTTTCAGGAAATCGCGTGACTAATGTTAAGGGATTTCTCGGTCAGACGCCTCGGAGGGACCAACGTGAATAACTTTCGAGGAAACTGTATTGGTCCTTAGAGAATTTGCTTACTCTGTGTTAAATATTACTATCTGCTTATTCTGTGCTATATGTTACTAAAACTTATAGGTGCTTGTATTATGGCAAATATGTTAGTACAGTTTCCGCTTTTCTCCCATGAGGCAACGATGAACGACCCATAATAAAACCTAAATCGGACCTAGGATGGTCAGTTTAGATAGCAGATGGTGTCATTAACGTTAATAGGTCTATTCGATAGTAGCAATGAGAATTGAGATCTTCTTTATCATATAACATTTGTGTTTAGTGTTACATGCAACATACTGTTACGTGTCAGGAGTACTGGGTTCGAGAAAATGCCAAAATGTACCACAAAGACTTTATTGTACTCGCAGATACACAAATTACACTATGTACACAGAACACACCAAAACACTCTGCACGTAGGTACTCGTAAACACACTCGTCGAACACTGTATCGCTCGTAGGTATCGCTGGTATCTTCCTGGTTTCGCTTCCGAAACTAGAATGCCACCCACTCGACCGAGTGCTCCTTTTATACCATTCACGCACCATTCATGCCATTTCTAGAATATTCCCACTAATTCCGGTACCGTTCGGAATGAGGTTCGAGTACGTTCCTTGCAATCGACTTTCGCCCTTATGACTATTGCCGTAAGGTCGAAGCGTCGTGCGCGTACTATTTTCCAGACGGCCGCGTCCTATTGTTCCATTGTTCTCTTGACATGTTTATGGCCCCTATTGTTTATTGTTTCCGGTTTAGCGAAGTAGATACGCCAGGATTGTCACAATACCTACCTACTCGTAACCCCATGCTAGTGTTCTTGTAACGATGTTGCCGTAATAACACACACCCAGAAAAAGAACAGTTTAAACTCATCATTCAAACCATCTCACTGTTAATTGAATCTACGACCTAACGGCAGTACCTACCTACCGGCATAAAAACCACTATCGTATACAAATCTCAGAACATACGTAAGCGTGTAAGGAAATAATGACTTACTTCAGAGAAGGAAAACTATGTGAGACACTGTTTAACTAAGATTTCTTCGAAACTTTTAAATGGTACGTTGGACAATTTGCACTTAGTTCGCGTGTTCTATGGCGTTTAAACCTTATATTGTGTCACATGTTAGTAGGCCATTTAGTTGGATTGTCATGAGTTTTGTGGAAGTTTCTTTTGGAAGTAATTGACAAACGAGTATATGAGCTGCCTGATGGTAAGTGGTCGCGATCGTCCATGGACATCAGTAACATACAAGGAATCACCGACGCGTTGTGTAGTGAACAAGTCGCATAAAAAAGTGATCGTACTATATATCAGTTTTTGATTATTATATCTAGGCCTCCTTAGTGTTGAGGGGTGACTCATGCTTTGTAGTAGGCAACGAGCAAAAAAAAAAAACGCTGGTAGTAGGCTATCAATGAGTTGAAGCCCTATAAGTAGGTGCTCTGAGTAATGTCTACGTCAGTAAACAAGCTGACAATAGGTATACTTATCCCTATAATAAGTACCTACTACAAGTGTACAATAATGGGCGGGAGACGAAGATATTAATAACAACCGCCCTCGCTTCGCTTTGGGAAACCTACAACTATAGGTATTACACGTCCTAATAGTCATCATTAGGTACACAAACTCCAAAAAAAATTAGATGTGATTTTATTTGAAGTTGACATAACATTATTAATAAAACAACAGCTGGAATAAATCAAACTATGATTGTGAAACGGCATCCAAAAAGGTCAAGCTGTTTCTAAGATGAGAACATACGCACATACATACTAAATATTACAATAAGTAATTATTGTATTAATTAACAATTATTGTTATGAGAAATGAAAATTGAATATACAATATAATCCTACTAATATTATAAATGCGAAAGTTTGTAAGGATGTATGTGTGTGTGTTTGTTGCTCTTTCACGCAAAAACTACTGAACGGATTTTCATGAAACTTTGCAGTAATATAGCTTAGACATCGGAATAACACAATTTGTTAAAATTTATAGAGATTTTTGAAGGGACTGGTTTCCCGAAGCGAAGCGAGGGCGGATTTACTAATAGATAAAATATAAAAGAAAATAAAATATACGCCAAAAAATTGTTTTTCTCCATGTCAGCCATAATATACAGATATAGGTCAGCTAAAGCTATAAACTTATAGATAAGCATAGCCGATGATGTCCATAAAACCCAAATGTCACGACTGCATAATTTTATCGTTTCGTCAACGTGAGAAGTGCTCGTGAAAACGCTCTCGGGCTATTTGGCAGCCACCCTTTATTTATCCTTTATAGGGTACGAGAACTTTAAAATACCCTACTTTAGCATCTGCGGTATAAACTTTGATAATACGGATCCCATGGCCACATATTTGGGCCACCTGCTGACTGAAAATGAGAATTCACTTAGCTTGTTTGTCCAGACAAAATAGGGTAACAGACAAATTTTCCTGGTATTTGGTTGTTTATAGTCTGTGTATGTCCATATTTTTAATGTCATCTACAACAGTAAAGGGTCTATACTCAGTTTGCGTTAGGTATGGAATTCGTTTTAATGGCAACCCACATAATTTCCTACCTAGCTAGACCCAGATCGACCTGTTGACCTTTACCAAAATAATTTGTCCCCATAAGCGTTTTGCGACCTCATAAGCATAATGAAGCGCTCATAGCTCACGGCTTACGTCGCTCGATCCGAAGTGATCGAGAAATTTAACCAACGTCAGGCGCGATCGGTAGTCGATGGGTGATAGTGAAAAAAAAACTTAAGCACTTAGGAGGGCACGTAAAGCTGTCGGTTCTGGTTGTTATCGATAGACAGCAGTCGTTAGCCAAGTCGAGGCCTTCGGGCGCCATGTAAACTCACCCCTCCACCAATTCCCACTAAAGCAGCGTGGTGGAGTATGCTCTAATAATGAGGAGAGACCCATGTTTAGTAGTGGACTATTAATAGGCTGTATCAAAAATATCACTTATGAATCACTATCTTCTTTCCTAACTTAACTCTTTCTTCTTTCTTCCTTTCCTTCATTTGTCATTTGACCTTTTGACTTTGCTGTGTCAATGATGTGTGTATGTTTGTTATTTTATTATATTTCCCTATTTATGTTTATGTGTACGCCTACCTATTTACTTCTAGGGCTGTTCTATCTTTTTTGGGTTGCCTGGAAGAAATCGCTTTAAAGCGATAAGGCATTGTTTGTGTTACTTTCGTGTGCATTTGTATGAGTATTTTGTTTTGGTGTACAAACAACAAAGTGTTAAATGATAATAATAATACCCGTGATGGGTGTGTCAACGTTAAAAGAAATTACTGAATGAATATTATCTTTGATAAATTATCCAGTGTTGTTTATGAATTCTAGGTTACGCCACTTATTTTCTTTTTGAACTCATTTTCGTTGCCACGGAGTATATTTAAGGTACTCTACAAATGTGGAATTATTTTAAATTCGTTGGTCTATATCTAGGTCAAGTTCCTGTATGAAATAGTGCTGAAATCACTGTAAGTAATAAGGTTGGCAGTATAGTTAATGAATACGCATTTTTACAAGCTTTATTAGGTACCATATTAGAATGTAGTATGTACTACGCATGGGTCAAATCTAGCGAGTTGACTAAAAGCCCGGTATTTTAAGTACCTAACGAAAAAGGCTGAGTGACTTTAGGTATAGTATTGACGACACCAATGGTCCAATTTTTACCATGCTGGAACGCTGTTCAAAAGGGCCTTGAATCGATTCTCAGCGGGCGGAAATTTAAAGATAATTAATTATATTTGAAGATTTTAAATTAAAAGTTGAAACCCACGACACAAAGAGTTCCTAGTCGGGGCGTAGGAATATGTTGCTTTATTTATATCTACATAACAAACACAAGTATGTACGTACATTATCCTATTCCTGTACCAAATAAGCCAAATTCTGATTCTAGCCCAGTACTACACCTAAATACTTATATTAAAGTATGTGGATAAGCATTGACTTCATTATATTTCACATTGGATTCCTGCAAATCGCCTGACTCATGTCGCCATTGCGGAGGTCAGAGGTTCGCGTGAGGCACACCTTGCTACTCCACGGACATGGACATTAGGCTCTCGCCCTGTAATGAAATCACCAAAGAAATAGTTGAATGTCAACAGCAAACTAGTTTAATTTATTTTTACCTGCACACAAAAGCGATGTTCGTAGCGAGATGAAACCATGTGTTAAAATTACCAAGATTAAGATAACAATGATGTAAAGTAGAAGCAAGGAAAATAAAAATATTCATAATTTTTAAAATGTGATTTACAACATTGTTCAATATTATTGTAAAGTACAATAATTGTTGCGTTTTTTGTAATTCCATGAGCACACACACGTCAAAATAGGCGGATGCAACGTTTCTGCATTTTTCTTTATTGAAATGTACAAATAATAATCTTCGTTCAGATAAGTAAATGTTTGTAGTTAGCTGCTAAAATGTTAAATGTTTGAATTCATTATTTTCTTATTGTTATTTTTCTGTAGGTGTAGATATGTCAAATTAATATTTATCGTATTGTATAATGAATTCTTAATGGAAAATAATAAAGATCTGAAATCTAACCTTAAACTCTAGAAGCGGACGATCAGTGAGGGTCATTCACGTGCCGGCCGAACAAGATCGATAAAGCAAGCTGTTGTGGAGAAACGATTTTTATTATGTAAACAGCTAACGAATGGACAGACGAGCCACTAGATAGTAATTGATCAGTGTCGCCCTCGGTCCATACAATTTAACTTTTAACAAAAAAAATACCGACTTCAAAATCGATAAGTAGAAATAACTCAAAAACTTCCAGTCAGATGTCGCGCAAATTAATATGGAACCAGACAATCAGGACTTACTTTCCAATAAAAAAGAATTACAAAAATCGGAACAAAAGTAAAAATTTATAAGGCACAAATAAAAATACAGTCGAATTGAGAACCTGTCCCTTTTTTAAGGTCACTTTACAATTGTAGGTTACTCATCCATACTACCGAGATTACTATCTTAGTCAAGTAAGTCAGTTACATGCTCACTGGTATTGGCAGAAAAGAAGCAAATATTTGTGCGCAAAATAACTTACCATTAAAAAAAACATTATTTAGTAATTAACGTTTTTCAGAAATGTGCTTATAAGCCCAGCTTGGTTACTTCAGTCGATGATCAGCAAAACCCGAGTTTGTCAATATACAGTTCGAAACTTTAACCCCGATACTGCTGTGTGCATTTGAACGTGAAAACATTTTTTTCTCTTTATTCCAGAAAATATTTCTGAATACATTTCTGTTTTAATTCGAGAGCCTTCTCGTTATTCTACGAACATTAACTGGTATTTTACAACGTTTCCATTCAGGGAACCATTTTAATCAACCTACACAAAAAGGTGTGTCTGTTAATACAAATATTTTCTAGAATTATTGATTTACTTGTCGGAAAATAAAACTGTTACGCATTGATAGACACAGATTGCCTAGTGGTTTTCCGCTGTTATGTTTTCTTAAGTAAATTTTTCTTGTCATGCTAAATTGAACTGTGAGAACACGTAAGAAAGTTGTTTTTAACCGAGAGTGGCAATTGCATATCCTCAGCGACTCAAGTATAATAATAGTCACTGAGTGTTCGTTTACCTGGAGCATTAAAATCTCTGCAAAATTTCACGTTAATTAGACCTTTACAAAGTGGTGACAATTAGACTCATAGATTCCGTTACGTACCTTCAGATTAAACGGATAATATTAGCGTAGCGAGTTAATAATAATATTTTTAAAGAGAATATCAAGGGTTTAAGTCCATAAAGAGACTAAACGCTCAAAATATTCTTTTTTATATATAAAGAGTAGTTTTGAGCGCTGTTTAGTGGAACAGGGCCCTTTGTAATAAGGAAAAAAAAATTATATTGGAGCCGGAACGTCGGCTACAATATAATATTACATAATATACATATAATATTTGTCCTTACAGTTCGAACTTTATCCTTGCTTGGGCAGGAATGAATAGTACCAAGGTCTTTTTTGGATGTTTTATCATCGCGCTACGAATTTTCGTCTAAAAAAATATTGTTTCATTTTATTGACCCCAAAACCTAATTCAATATTAGGTTGAAATTATGTTTCGTTATCAAAGGCCCAGTCGTTTACCGTTAAATTAACCATGGTCGAGGGGCGGGTTCGTGCATTCATTATTCCAAATATGGAATCCAGAGTTATAGTTATACGTACTAGTAATTAAAAGGTAACGGGTTTATGTTTGCGAAAAATATATTTTTTCTTAAGGCCAATAGAAGCTTAAATATTGATTTTAAAATTTTTGTCTGTCTGTAGTTTGTCCGAGAATCACGTAAATTTGTTGAATGAAATTTGTTGCATCTTTTACAGAAACTTTACTGAAGGTTTAAATTAAAAAATAGTGTTTGTAAAACTAATGAAATGAATTCATTTAAATAAACAAAAGACTTAAGATTCTTTTCGCTGCGTTCGATTTTTAATTCTGCCAATATTTTTTGTCACCTATTATTTAACAGAATAGATTTTGGTAGGTATTTACTTCTTATCCGAATTATACAAATCTTTTGTAATTAACGAGATATTTCACTAGTTAGTAGTTAAGTCAAATAATAGTAAGTACGACTTATCGAAAGTGTCATTCTTCGAACAATTATAACTGAAGTTAGTGGGAAAAAGAAAATATTGTGTATTTTATCATAAAACTTAAAAAAGTTTTCGTTTTGGTGCGGCCCTTATTAAACTACCTAGTTTTAACAAGGGCCACAAATAGGGTTTTAAAAAATGTTAAATTTGGTATCAAATAATTGAGGAAACCTTAAAAACATTACTTTTTCAAAAAAATAATAAAGAAAACCTTTACCTTATGTCTTCTTTTTTATTAAAATTTTTAAAATACGTAAAATATTCAATTTTAAAATAAGGTGGCTCTTGTTTGCTGCAAGTACCTTATGTAAAGTAATTACTGTCAGCGTTCAGGTGTGGGGTTCCCAACAAATTATGTGGCAGATAATCGTTGTTTTTGGTCTACGAATATTAATTTGTTACCTTTCGAGGCCTTAAATCGCCGCTAATCGAGTACCTTATTGAAGCTCGCTCTTAATTATTACAAACTTGCTTCAGCCTTCAGTTTCGGCCGCGATGAGTTTTGTTTTAGTTTATCTCCCTTTTTATCCGTTTAGGGGAGGAATTTCCAAAATTCCTTTCTTAGTGCTGGCATATAGGTACTCCCAAAGGAACATGCATTCCAAATTCCAGCTTCTTGCGTAGGTACATTTGGCTGTGCGCTGTCGGTCAATAACTCAGTTCAGTAACGGTAGTGTTTTACCTATTTTGATAACTGAATAACCCAATTTGGCTATACTTTTTTATTCAATGACTATTTGTTTAGAATTTTGTTTCTACATTGTTACTTCAAGTCTTTAAAATGTAGGTACCTTTATTCATGGAACATAGCCACGCGATGGAAACTCTGTTTACCATTTTTATGATGAATTCAGCTCCGAATATTGAAGTCAACACGCTGACCCGCTTACCTATTTGTCTCAAGAACGTTGCGGCAAGCAATTGTTTAGTTCTATAAGGTTGACTCGTAGAATTTAACTGTTTGCATTGAAGGGTGAAAATGAAAACAAACCTAATGAAACGATGAACAAGTTTTGTCGCTCTGATAGGTATATTAAATGATCGAACTTTTCTAGCGAAGAGAAAAAATATTTTAGTATACTTACTTACCCTACTTGTTGTCATGTACGTATTAATATTTCGAAAAATTTCACTTTTAAATTGGGTGTCTATATTTTTAAAATATATTACGTCGTGTTTCTTTATATTCGCAGTAGAATAAAAAAAATATGTTTAAGCATTTTTTGTTTCAGTTACCATGTCTTGCTTCATATGAAGAACTATCTCCTTAATTCAAACCAACAGGTACCTTGAATAACAACACACAATCAGAACAATAAAACTAAAAAAAGGTACTCACGATCTTAGTGTTGAGGTGCATAAGCTCGCGCTCAGTGACGCGGCGCCGGGCGGTCTCCATCTGTTGCTGACGGTACTGGTTGTACTTGTACAGCAAATACATTCCGGGCAGCGCCAACACCACGAACGGGCGCATCAAGCTGGACGACGACGTAGCGCGTTGAGGCATCTTCTCAACATTATTTGTCTACGAACACGCTACGCACTTCTCTCCATGACAGTACTACGTAAGAATCCGCAGAATTCGTAAAATTCGCAAACTCCGTAGAAGTGGTAAAATTCCCAAACTCCGGTAACGAAAGAAATCATTTTCAGTTTGAGTTAGCCATTGAATTAACTTAATGTTACTTTTGTATCAAATACGAACTAAGCCTACGTTTTAGCACTTTAAGAGTAGCTACGGGGTTTCGAAATTTTAAGACTAATTTATTGCTTTTCGTAGACCATTGTGTACACGCGTTCTTCTTTGGATTTGCCGTGCCTGGAACAAAATACAATAAAATTAAGCTAATTGTAATAAAATAGGTACAAAATTGACGACTGACGGTAATGTCGGTTCATGGTTTTCCTCTTTAAATGATATTTCAAGAATTATTTTTAAATTATAGATTTAGTAATATAGTCATTATTTATACCACATTTAAATGATTTTTAGGGTTCCGTACCCAAAGGGTAACACGGGACCCTATTACTGAGACTTCGCTGTCCGTCCGTCCGTCCGTCCGTCCGTCCGTCCGTCTGTCACCAGGCTGTATCTCATGAACCGTAATAGTTACACAGTTGAAATTTGCTACAACAACAAATACTATAAAACAGAATAAAATAAATATTTAAGTGGTTTTAAGTAGTTTTAGTATCTAGTAGATAGTTTAGTTACCTTTCGGCCCAAGAGATGGCGTTGTGCGTAAGATGTGGCTACAATAAAATAATTTAAAAAATACTTAAGTGAGGCTTTCTGTTACAAGTTCTACTTCGGGCACCCCGATATAACCCAACAGTAATTATTAATTACAATAATTATATAATTGTGTGTATAATAATTCTGTGTATAATAATTTATTCCTACGATTTATTAATAAATTCATTTATTGTTTGAGATTATAAATAAGTATTATTGACTTCCGATTTAATTGTAAAGTGGGGTTGAGTGTACGATATAAATATGGCGAACTAAGGCAGTGCAGGTCATTATTTTTGTAACAGTTGTAAGGGGAAGTTCTGCCCGAATGTATACTTGTAAAATTAATTGGTAATTTAATGTAATAAAGTATAAAGTGTAGAGAATAATGTGTATGTGTAGTAATAAACTGTGTGTAAAGATGCTGCTGAAGTTTATTTTTGGGAAATAACCTATCGATAGGGAAGTTCATCGTCCTTGCTGCAGCCAGTGTGATAGCCATTATCACACTTTCATACAGCAGACCAGATTTTTTTGGCGTTTTTATACATAATGGTACGGAACTCTTCGTGCGCGACTCCGACTCGCACTTGGCCGATTTTTTTATTTCTGAATGCATCAGCAATCCACAATTATAATAAATATATTACGCGCACAAAATCAAAAATTGTCTGCTAATTCTTTTTAGAACCTAGTTCCTGATTGTTCCAACAAATTACCGAAGCCGGAATTAATTCACTGATTTTCCGCGTAAAAATCAAAATTCACGTTTGCTGTAAGTTATAAACAGAAGTAGGAAAAAAAACAGCGATTACTAGCGTACTTATTACATATAAACCGGAATTAAGTATTTCGCAACAAAACTTGCTGTCTCGATGACACTGAAACTGACTTTATAACAAACTACTAACCACAAGATGCTCTCTCTCACAGTTATAACCTAACAGCTACTAAGAGCGTCGTAATATTATCTCTGATAGGGTTACCAACTGCAAGGTTTTGTTCGGCTGTTTGATATTAGGTACGTCCGAATATTAAAAAACTGAATAAAATTTCAAAAGAAGGGAAATAGATTAGGGTATTTACAAAAGTAACAAAATAAATTACTAATTAGTATAATTTAAATAACAATTGACTTATAAAAATATGATTTTGAACTTACCTCATCGATAATTTTTATACATTTTAATCATACTTAATTAATTCAAAAATACTTAATTTACTTTTAATAATTATTAAAAGTAAATTAATTGGGGGTGCTAAGAATCTCCGGCAGAGATCAGGCTACCAAAACCGACGACCTCTGCACCTGGCAACATACAACACCAGGACACTGAGGACCGACGACAAGATAAAAGAGCTGGAAGAAGAGATAGACAAGTTAAACTGGAGTATTGTGGGTTTATCTGAAGTCCGAAGACAGGGTGAGGACACGATAATACTCAAATCCGGAAACTTGTTCTATCACCGGGAGGGCGAACACCTGTCCCAAGGTGGTGTCGGGTTTCTCGTCCACAAGTCCCTCGTCAACAACATTGTGGAAACCGGGAGCGTGTCGGCAAGGGTAGCGTACCTGATACTCAGAATATCCAAGCGGTATTCGTTGAAGGTCATCCAGGTATACGCGCCGACTTCGACACACCCCGATGATGAGGTTGAGGTCATGTATGAGGACATTAAGTAGAGCCATACATACCTCTAAAGCTCATTTCACAGTTGTGATGGGGGACTTTAACGCGAGACTAGGCGTGCGAAACGGCGATGAGATGAAAGTGGGACCCTTCGGATTTGGGAGACGGAACCACCGAGGACACTTGCTGGCAAACTTCTTGGAGAGGGAGGGCTTATTTATGATGAACTCCTTCTTCAAGAAGAAGCCCCAACGCAAGTGGACTTGGATAAGCCCTGATGGTTCCACGAAAAGCGAGATAGACTTCATACTGGCGGACAAACGGCACATATTCAATGATGTCTCTGTGATCAACAGGTGTAAAACCGGTAGCGATCACCGCCTTGTGAGAGGCACATTGAATATCGATGTGAAGCTGGAACGGTCACGCCTTATGAAGTCTACGCTCCGCCCAACACCTGTCCAAATCCAGGGTTCCGAGAGCTTTCAGCTCGAACTCCAAAACCGTTTCGCGTGCCTGGAGTCGTGCAATTCAGTGGACGAGTATAACACCAGGATGGTAACAACCGTTCAAGAGGTAGGGTCTAGGTACTTTAAGACCCACCCCAGTGGCAGACCTCCAGTTCTCTCAGAACATACTCTCGGTCTTATGAGGGAGCGACGGGAACTATGCGTCCAGTCTCCAACCTCTATGGCAGAGTACAGACGGCTCAATAAACAGGTCTCGAAGAGCCGGCGACGCGATTTGCGAAGGAATAACGCAAATCGTGTTAAAAACACGATTGAGCGGAACCAGGGCTCCAAAGTGTTCGCCAGGGACCTGTGTATTGGCCAAAGTCAGCTTACGAGGTTGAAGACCGAGTCCGGTACCATAGTCTCGTCAAAACCCGAAGTTCTGAGAGAAACGGAGAGCTACTACGGACGGTTGTATGCCTCCTCGCAAGCTCCAAGTCCTCACAAGGAGAGCGACAAGCGAGCCAAATTAACCCGACATTATACCGAGGATATCCCGGACGTCAGCCTGTATGAGATTAGAGAGGCCCTCAAACAGCTTAAAAACAACAAGGCACCGGGAGATGACGGAATCACAACAGAGCTGCTAAGAGCTGGAGGGAAACCCCTCCTGGTGGCGCTCCAGAAGTTGTTCGATTCCGTTATCAATACTGGAACTACCCCGGAAGCGTGGAGCAGAAGTGTAGTGATCCTATTCTATAAAAAGGGCGATAAGGCCCTTTTGAAGAACTATAGGCCCATTGCACTTCTGAGCCACGTTTACAAGCTGTTTTCGAGGGTGCTCACTAACCGCATTGCACGCAGGCTTGACGACTTCCAGCCTCCCGAACAAGCAGGATTCCGAAAAGGCTACAGTACCATGGACCACATACATACGCTGCGGCAGATAATACAGAAGACCGAGGAGTATAATCTGCCGCTATGTGTTGCCTATGTGGACTATGAGAAAGCCTTCGATTCTATCGAGACCTGGGCGGTACTAAGTTCTCTCCAGCGGTGCCGGATTGACTATCGGTATATCGAGGTGTTAAAATGTTTATACGCATCAGCCACCATGTCCGTCAGAGTACACAACACAGTGACGAACCCTATCCAACTGCAGAGGGGTGTCAGGCAAGGGGATGTTTTGTCCCCAAAACTGTTCACCTCTGCGTTGGAAGATATGTTCAAGCTGTTGGAGTGGAAACGACGTGGCATTAACATCAATGGCGAATACATAACACATCTTCGATATGCCGACGACCTAGTCATTCTGGCGAGTTCTGTGGAAGAACTTAGTACTATGCTCGGGGACTTGAACAGCGCCTCACAACGGGTAGGTCTTAAGATGAACATGGACAAGACGAAAATCATGTCGAATGTCCATGTCACACCTGTACCGGTTGTTGTTGATGGCGCTGCTCTCGAAGTTGTTGACGAGTACATTTACCTGGGACAAGTGATCCAAATGGGTAAGTCCAATTTCGAGAAAGAAGTCACTCGTAGAATCCAACTCGGATGGGCTGCGTTCGGGAAACTGCGTCATATCTTGTCGTCCAAAATACGTCAGTGCCTGAAGTCGAAGGTGTTCGAGCAGTGTGTGTTGCCAGTGATGACATACGGCTCCGAGACGTGGTGCTTCACTATTGGTCTGATGCACAAGCTCAGAGTCGCTCAGCGGGCTATGGAGAGGGCTATGCTCGGTATTTCTCTGCGTGATCGAATCAGAAATGATGAGATCCGTAGACGAACACGGTTAACCGACATAGCCCAGAGAATTAGCCGACTGAAGTGGCAATGGGCCGGCCATATAGTTCGGAGGACCGACAACCGTTGGGGAAGAAAGGTCCTCGAATGGAGACCACGTCTCGGAAAAAGGAGCATAGGACGCCCCCCGACCAGGTGGACTGACGACCTGATGAAGACGGCGGGCATCCGCTGGATTCAACGGGCTCAGGACCGGTTAGGGTGGCGCCAGTTAGGGGAGGCCTACGTCCAACAGTGGACATCAAAAGGCTGATGGATGGATGGATGGAATTATTAAAATATATATTTTTATGTAACATTTTTAATGTATCCGGCACTACAAATTTTGAGATTGGTAACCCTAATCTCAGATAAGTTTACTCCACCACTTAATTTTCAATTTGCCTGACGATGCGACGAGTGGATCGATTATCACAGAAATTAGTTTATAACGGAGTTACTTTTGCGTCTCGACGGAGTAATTTGAGGCCGAAAATAGAAGCAATTGTGTGAGGAGACTCAATGAGTTGATTGATAGCTTCCTGCTGGTAACGACAGGGTTAAACGCAATATATTTTGTACTGTAAACATGTTCCTACAACGCGGCAACGTCCTAATTAATGTTCTTTCAGCCCAACGATTTGTGTACTATCACGAAACCCGGGTATTTATTTAAAAAAATAAATAAATAAAAAGGCTGATAAGATTGCAAGTTTATGAATGTATGGTAATGATGACATTAAAAACGTAAATGAAAATGATGATAAAATAATTTTGCCCGCAACTTTGTACATTGGGGATTTTTCCCCGCGTAAATTCCGATCCCATGAGATATTTAGAAAAATTACCTCTTTTATTTTCCATTGATATACCTCCATTAAAGTCGAAAAAGGAGGTTAAAAAGGAGAAAATTCCATATTCGACACCTATATTTTTTACTAACAGTACCCGCGACTCCGTCCGCGTAGAAATTGGGAATCGACATTTGATTATTATGAAGGATTTTTTTTATGTTATTTGTACCTCTTGCACAAGAAAATTTAAAAAACCGTGAATTTATATTGAAGTACTAATATTTAGTAATTGATATACTGAACCCTACGATACAATCACAAAGTATTTCTCCAGGAGCGGGTTTTGAAAACTAAGTGATTTTCACATATATTTTTTTTCTTGCAATAGTATGAAATATTGAAAAATCTGTGTTCCATCAATTCAAGCAAAGAACATTTGTTGCAAAGAAGCAAATCGGTTGATGTTTTAATTTTTTTCCATACAAACTTTCATCTTATTTTCCAAGAAAACCCTTAAATTTTCCGGGATAAAAAGTTAAATATGACCCAGGGTATAAGTAACAATTCTACCAATTTTCATGGAAATCCTTTCATGTGATGCCCGGACAATCAGACAGACAGAAAAAATATATTTTTGTGCTCTAATACGATATTGAAGTGCCCTCTAATTGAAATTTTGCAAATATATTCAATGTACAGAAAAAATGCCCTTCGAATTTTATTATAGTAGATAGATATACCTACATTATGTCCTGCTACTTTTCACTTGGAACAACTTTATTTTTTACTGAACTTACCTAAGTTGTGTTTCAGTTATAAATTAAGTACCTAACTACCCACGGCTATCTACCTAAATAAACCGGTTTACTTATGAAACCTATGAAATATTGAATATGATTACAATACATTATCGAAAATCGTACACGACCTTGTGAATATTATAAGCGTTCGCTAAATTTTAGCCTAATGCTTTATGTAATTTATGGACCACTTAGGGTAAGCCCTGGGGCTACCGTCTAATTTACGGCGACTTGACGTTGACAAGAGGTCAGTACATTAGGTTCCGATTAGTACTTTTTCCTTCGTTACGCATGTTACATTTGGGAATATACTTTCATATTCATTTGCACATTAATAAGGCTTAGCCTGACTACAATTTTGTTATTATATTGATTTATTTTAAACATCGCCTAAGACGTAAGCTTCCAAGAGCTTTTAGAGCTTATATAAAAAACCATACATCACCGTTGGGGATTAAATAGAGGACAAGAAGACAGTAGGGAAAAGCCTGTCGAGGTCAAACATTACGTGAATTTTGGAGTTTCTATTCATTCCACTTTTATAGTATGTGCCGGATTAGAAATGTATATCCGCGGATATGGATCCGAATGCGGATATTTGGTGTCAAGATCCGCGGATACGGATACGGATCTTCACTCGGATCGGTCGGATCGGAACATCACTAGTAGTAACTATAGAGCTTAATTATTCAATATACTTAGAAACTGTTAGTTTCGGCAACAATATCAACTTCATTCACAGTTCATATGAAAAATGGAAAAGTTTTTTAATTTAAACTCTTTTAGTAGAATTGCTAAAATGCCGTCTCTTGAATGGTGACTCTGCGCATAGTGCAGAATTTTTATGGAAATTTATTTAAATTCTTTGTTTTATATATTTTTGAGATATGGAACGAGAATTACAATATATTTTGGTCATTTCATTAATTTAAAATTGGAACAAGGCCCAAAGGAATCTGAAAAAAGGAAAGGAAAGTAGAGCATATTAGGAAAGTGGAGCATATTCGTAGCAGCTGAAGATTATAGATTTCGGTGTCAGCTTGGGAAAGAGTTTCATCATGCGGGTTCCATGTTTGTTCCACATTTTAGCATATTATTGTGTATTGCAGAAATTGTTGATTAAACCCAATGTAGAAATCTTGGGCGCCGCCTAGAACTTAACTTGCATTGAATGAGTACCTCAGTACCTGACAATAGGATAAGCAACGCGTAGAGACAATTATTTCACTTCAGGTGTAGGAATGTAATAATGACAGCAACCACGAATTACCACGTACGTAACCGTACCATTCACATTAATTGATCATTACGATAAGAGCAAGACATTGGGACAAACGATATAATTACTAAAGACTTATGATAGCGCATGATAAACTTAGTTTAAGAATACACTTAATTTTTAGCTAGCCAGTAATGAAAATCGACCGTGTTGCCAAAGCATTAAAGTTCCTTATTGTGTGCTGGAGAATCTAACCCTAAAAAGTACATAAAGGTCCAAAGGGTACAAAGTGGTGGCAGTCCGTGCCAGCGCGAGGCATGATAGCGATCGGTTCGGGCCACGACACTCACTTGTTTGATCGACAAGCTAAGGCATGTGGTACACGGAGATTGAGTACCTATTGTATAATAACACTTAGGCAGTTCTCACACAACGCTATTAGGATCAAGCGACTAGGATCTTGTCAATGTATGAAAGCGACGCGTCTACGATGCGTATCCTGTCAGTGAACATTGTCAGATACAGCAAATTTTGGGTTGCGTTGCAGTCGCGTTGCTAATAAATAGCGTAATGTGAGAAGTGCCTTATGCCACAGTATAATGAAGAAGAAGGTTATATTCGGCAGTCAAGAAATATCAACCTCTAGCTTCTTCCCACAGCTTCGCACGCGTGGAATTCTTTTATACTCCACCCACTTTATTTTTTAACTTTATTTATTAACCGAACAGTGTGGAAATAAGATCTACAAAACTTAGTAGCCAATTATTTATTACTGATGATAATAAGTATAATTTAAGTTGTCTGAGTATCACAAGGTCCTAAAAGCAAATTAACCATTTACCAAAAGTAGCTAATATCAAAACGACCCATAGATTTTCTCGTCCTATTTTCTATGTGCTTGCTCTTTTATCATTTATGGCATGGGTTGTAGGAATAATCATGCATTCAAATACCTTCCGGGCTCGGAGGGTTTTGGTCGGAGATTGTATTCGTACACGAAACATTATCTGGAAAATATTTGGTTCACAACGTACAGATCAAAGCATGGATTTAATCAAAACGTTTAAAATAAGTGGAAGCAATAACGTGGCAGGGGTTTTTGACGCCCACGTTGTAAGCAAACGTTACAATTACAATAAATTACACGGACTTTTTGATTAGATTTTCGTATATTTTCATTTGTTAATACATGTTAAAAGTATTTTAATGAAATATAAAAAAATACACTGTTTTCTGTTATCTGTCAATTTTCTGTTTTATTTTGTTCTTTGTCACCAGTATCGTATAGTATCGTATCAACTTCCTGTTCCCAGTGGGTTGCCTGGAAGAAATCGGTGCTAGCGATACGGCCGCTTTTTTGTATAAGTACGTGTTTTAAAGTAAAAATCATTGTTTGAATATATTCCTGGGCATAATACAAACTAGAAGAAACTTAGAAATAAACCTGAAAAATTTTAATTTCAATATTAAATAATATATTAGAGCCCTCGGCTAGTGCACATAAAGGTTACAAGTTAAACAGATTTTCGCTGCTGACTCAAGGTACAATACAACTCACAAGTTTTAAGTAGTTTGCACACTTCACTGTGTTTATAGATCGTGGTACTATGTGCATACTGTAAAGCAATTACGCGGCTATCAGTTTAATCACCCCTGGTACATACCAGGATTAACTTCTCGTCTTTTTGCACAAATTTTAAAAAGAAAAAATGTATTTTTAGTGCTATAATAATTACTTAAAGTAATACATATTTGTCACATTTTTGAAAATGAGTAAAAATCTTTTAAACCAACGGTAAAACTTTAAACTTCTTATATCCTCCCATTGTTGGGCACAGGTCAACTCTATACAAAGTGAGAAGGTCAGGCCACATTCCAACACGTTGGCCACGAGCGGATGATGATGACGATAGAGATCTAGGAATGATTTTTTAATACCTATGACTGTATTGAACAATACCTACCTAATAAATGCAGTATTTTTGTAGAGTCGGATTTTTGAAATATTGAACATTGATTTCTGTTATGTCTTTAGTAGGTACCTACAATTACGACAAAAATGATGTAAAAATCATCCATCAACTCAAGATGGCCACAGAAGAACAAACTAGGTATAACGTACACAGTTATAGAATAAACTGCTAAACGTACTACCCTACTTTGCGTCACGCCTGATAAAAAGTACTCTAGCTACACTTTGCCATATAACTTCAATCAATACCTACATGTTGAAAATGAGGAATAGGAATACATGGAAAAATAGGAACGCCTGATAATCTCAAATAACAATTGTTTCTTGTGCAGTTTGTGAGAATGGATTTTTTAATCAAAAAGATGGATTTTCAAAACAGAATCCTTATTTGAAAATGTGACGCTAAGTTCTATCGTAAAGTTCGTCGACAACATTACCCTCAAATAACAATTGTTTCTTGTGCAGTTTGTGAGAATGGATTTTTTAATCAAAAAGATAGATTTTCAAAACAGAATCCTTATTTGAAAATGTGACGCTAAGTTCTATCGTAAAGTTCGTCGACAACATTACCTGCAGTACGACGTGAAATATAACAGAAGCCTTTTTAGAGCCCATTCGATCGTAGTAATCAAAACTGGGAACTGAGTAGACAAAAGGGCGTTTCTTTACTTACCTGATGAAAGGCTCGCGGGCCACGGTCACAAGATCTTACAATGCTTTGATTTTTGCAAAATATTCATCTTAATACTGCCGATATCATAAGGTATACTATACTAGCTGATAAAACACAGGATGACAGGGCATTGATTTTTACTTTTTGATCCATTACTTAGGTACCCATGACTTTTTTAATTTCTCTTACCTAAGACCGTCTTGAAAATTTCGCACTTAGGGAAAGACTGCCATTGTATTCTATCTTCGAAAGGCTTATTTCTTGTGAGGTACCCACAATAAAGAGTTTAATATTTTATCATTTTTATCATTTTATTTGGTACTTCTCAACATCTCAGTTTTAGGTTTTAATATTCTTCATTGTCTGTCAAGTAAAAATAAATAACAAAGATGTCTTGGCAAGAACGTAACGGTCGCAAAAATTTATACCGGCAAGTTCAGCACTTTAGCAATTAAATACTGATGTTCTCAACTTTTACGCAAAAAGGAAATAGCAGAAGGCATAATCCTATTAACTGACAAAGTGATCGTGCGAAAGTTGTATTGTATTTGCGTCCATCGGCTGACTGACTTGGTGTTTCGCGACACGTTGCCAAGAACTTGTCTTTACGGTGGAAGAACTCTTTGCTGTAATTTAGCTAACAATGGTAGTCACTATTTTATTGATTTGTTTTGGGGGCCAAGTATTTGTGACGTAAGTAAAGAAGCTTTTTCTTGAGCTGAACTCTTGGATCGTGGATGAACTGTAACTGCTGTTTATGGAACTCTGTAACACCAAAGGCATCATGACGCTTGATCAAGTAAGCGGAATCAAGAAGCCAAATTTTTATTAGCATTTCATTGTTGCGACAGCAACAATATTTTAAAATACTTAACGGTCCAGTTTTAAAAAAGTAGCTAGCCATATAGAACAAAGCAGTTTCCTTAGTACTAAAACAGGTATCGCCGAATTAAACCGGGTTGTGCTTAATTACGAGACTTCCATTATAAGGATTTTTGGATGTTATTGCTTGATGTTGTTATTGTAGGTCAGTTTGGTGTATAAGCAGCAACAGAGGTTGTTTAATAATTAAGGATCGATACAGACTTGTGGATTTAATTTTTTTTATACTCAACTAGTAACCTCTTCCTTAGAATTAGAGTGAATTCAGAGTTAATGATAATACACTAAAGGATCTTAAAAGAAAATTGAAAATATATTATCTTTGACTGAGAAAATAAACCACACTTTATTTTAGCTAAATTATAAAAGTAGCGATGTAAAAGAAGTAGCAGTCATTCTTTCGATTTTTGGGAAAATAACCGTAACTATATCATGAGTATTCTGTAGCGAGTTCTTACCACATTCTTGATACATGAGTAGCTTGCGGTGTAGCTCTGAAATATTGAACCTACGTGAAAAACCTAGAAAACTTGGCAGTAGGTATGCTCCGAGAGGGCAATCAACTAAAAAGCTTCTGCCTCTCCCTTTGACTGCATTGAACATGGGCCAAATTACGGGAATAACCCTTAACTTACTTACTTAACCCTTTGAACTGATCTTGTTTACCTCGTTATGGAATTTATGTCACATTTTCTGACAGGGGCAGTGACACGGTCTGAATAAAATACATCTAAGGCCGAGGCCGCACTACGGCTAAACCGCCGCGGTTTCTTACCGCGTAAATTTTGTAACTCAAGGAAAGCAATACAAGCGGCCGCACTTGCGGTTTTTGATAATGTATGCGAATCGCGCGGTTTCGCGGTTACCGCCGCGGGAAAAAACCGTGGTGCGGCCTCGCGCTAATTTGGAGTAATTTCAACGTCCCAAACGTTATGAAATAACTAAAATCAAGCAGCAATAATAATAAACTAAAGTACTGGATGGATTGCGATTCAAATTCATTTATGTGGTTTGCTTAGAATTCTGAGACAATTCAATCAATTTATCGAAATCTAAAACTTATTACATTTTTTACTTACTTTCGAAATACTTGAAAAGGATCTGATCATAAACTTCCTTCTTCTGATAATAACAGATTCAGAAATGGGGACAAAATGTAATATTGGGGAACACGTTCTATTTTTGAAAACTTGTCGCAGAGGGATCTGGGTTGGAAACAAAAGAGGTTTTAGTCAGCGTTCGTGTAACAATGAACAACAATGATCGAACCCCCCACGGAGACGGGTGAACGGGTGCAACCCGCCGTGAACGAGAAGCACTGCGCACATTACAACGACGCGACAACCGACCAACGAAAACGAAAGCAATCAATTACGACCTTTATATCTTGGTTATTATGATTGTAGATTTGAAAAACCTACTACTCGCCACCCACTTCTGACCAACTCCGAACTAACACCAAGTAAGAATGGAAATTCAGCCGTAACGACTAAGACATAATGACCATAAATTGAATGCCTTCGTTTAAGTTGGTCCGTTTCCTGGGTTGTTAGGTATATGTGTCCTTTATTCGGTTCCCTCGAACGTTTTTATGAAACTTTCGGTTTTCGTCAAACAAATCATAAAAATAGGAGAGATCCATTTTATGAAAACGTTGAACGTGGCGGTGAAGGTGATTGTGAAAAATCTAAAGAACTTCAATCGGATCAGAAGCGACTCATCAATGCAAGGAAAGCAATACAGGTTGGCTGTTCTCGGTGGAATCACAAAGTACGCCATAAATACTAAAGTGAATGTAAGCTCGTATGGGAATTTGCGGATTGTGGAAATCTCTTATACTTAAGTAATCACATATTGCTGGAACATGATATTTACTTTCGTCGAGTAGGCTTTTTCGAGTGCTGTTTATTACATTATTTTTGGTTACATATATTTTTATGAGTATAGGTATAGTTAAAAATAAATTATACCTAGATTTTGTTTATTTCTAATGAATCAAGCAGAAAATGCATGGAAACTTGGCGACTATATTTTATAATCGTGCAGATAAGATAATAGTTAAACGATTTTGCCGTTAATCTGCTACTTGTACAATGATCGCTTGGAGATCGCGTTGTGGAATCTGAAGTTTCCCTAATCCGAACAATCGGCTCGGAGTGACCACGATGACGTCATGCCGCAGCTGGCCGCAAAACTCGACTAGCTTGTGTTGCAGCATTTACAACTGTCGGATTAAGGTCCTACTATGTAGTTTTCTACTTTAAATGAAAAATTACATCAGTTAATGGAGTAAACAAATCACGTGCAGTTTGTTACAACATGGAAAATCTGCCAGATTGTTCAAAATGTTGGAAATTTCACCTTGACAATTTTGGATTACAACTTACGTGTTATTAGCCAAATGGTCCGGCCATAAAATATTATAGTAAAATATAAATAAGTATAAGCAAACTTTGAATTTATTGCTGATAGCGATCTCTACCGAGCCAACATTGAGAAGTAGACGACTTTGAAGGAAAAGGCCATTTGGAATTTGGAAAGAGGTCGCCTCGTGCAAACTTTTGAAGTAATTGGAGCAGTATAAGATGGAACTCTTCAAAATAATCGTGACAATAATTTACTTTGGGCCCCTATGAATTGTTGAGTGATTATCACATAAGTGACCCTTTGTCGTCAATCTTTAATGCTGTAAAAAAGAAGAGAAATATCGTGGCAATACTAGTAGAGACTAAAACTAGACCAAACTGCTATAAAGTTTTATAAGTTATTGATATCGACATTGAAGTACCTATCCCGTATATCAAAAGAAAATTGTTATGAAAATAAAAGTTTAAATTATAGTCACGTTCATTCCTCTCATGTTGATGTTTCTTTGCGAAAATGCTAGTGTAACGGCCTTCATTGTTAGCGTCATAAAAAACTAGTCACGCCTCCAAGAATATTTTCGCGGTGAAGAGAACACACTTGTAATATTTTATGTTTCTGGGTCAAGAAGATTGGGCCTGTGACACCAACGCGGGATCTTTTCCCCGAAGTAAACAAGAAATATCAACGGTTTTTTGTCTTCATAATTATTATGGATCTTTTGAATTTAAAATGGAACTGTAATTATTGTAAAGAAGTTTTGTGTTTATTTTTATATTGCTTGACAATATTCCCATTTATTGGTAAAGTCTTCGTTGTTGAGCGCACTAACATATCTACCTAGTTAAAAATTTTATTTGTTGTTATTTATTTATTTTTATTCCAGTCAAAGTCATTGTCTTTGTCAATTTCGCATAAAAAATTTAAATCCTAACATATTATTTTTTGATATATCTATAATTCAAGAGAAAAGAACTAGAAGAGATTAATTTCCTGACATCCACTGAAATATTTGAAAGATTCTACTTGATAAACAACAGAAAATGCATTTGAAAAAAATGTAAAGTAACAATGAAGCTCGGAACCTACATAGACTGCAAGACTTAATGAATCTATCTAAAGCGCTAATGATCAAAACTCGTAATGAACGTCTGTTTCACATAAAAGCTCATTCAGTTCGAGGCTTATTCGATTTCACAAAAGCTTTTGCAAAGCTTACATGGAACAAGAGTCAATTATTTTTGTGCGCTTTGTCAGATGGAAATGTTAGTTATATACATACTTAAAACTCACTATTTATTTTCTACTGAGCTATAGTAATTGTTGAGTGCAGTCAAGAGTCAACATTTTTTTTTGTTTTTGGAAGGGCAATTTTCTTTATATATGTAGTATGTAGTTTATAGGTCGCACAATTCCTACATCGGTCGAGTCATTTTGGTAAAGCATTAAAATATGAACTTTGTCCACATTATGTACATATTTTATGTCATTGCTACCCGTTTGCCATTTGCTGTCTACGGATAACACTTCAATAATAAGTTGTTTCGACGATATTTTTTTCAAATAAGTTTCCAAGCAGGTAATCAAAATTTGTATTGTGACAGCCCTGGCGTATCTGCCTCGCTAAACAATAAACAATAGGGGCCATAAACATGCCAGGCGGACAATAGGAACAATAGGAGCGCGGCTATCTCGAAACTACGCGCACGACGCTTCGCCATTACGGTAATAGTCATAAGGGCGAAAGTCGGTTGCAAGGAACATACTCGAATCTTATGCGAATCGGGTCCGGAATTAGCGGGAATGTTCTAGATTGGCGTGAATAGTAGGTGAGTGGTATAAAAAGGAGCACTCGGTCAACCGCGGACATTCTAGTTTCGGAAGCGAAACCAGGAAGATACCAGCGATACCTACGAGCGATACCAGTGAGAAGTGAAGTGATTTCTACGGGCGATACAGTGTTCGACGAGTGTGTTTACGAGTACCTACGTGCATAGTGGTGTGGTGTGTACTGTGTACAGTGTGTAATTGTGTATCTACGAGTACAATAAAGTCTTTGTGGTACATTTTGGCATTTTCTCGAACCCCATACTCCTGACACGTAACAGTATTTTTATGTGTTTCAAAATCGACCTAGATTGTTGGGGCATAGCCAAAAAGTGCTAAAGAAGGCGCATATTATAACTTAATCCCGTAGACATTATCCATCGCATCTAATTTTAGACCGAAATGTTTATTAGTACAATGGGTCTAAAAATAACGCGTCATTCAGAGGAACATAAAACTTAAGATGAGAATCTTCTTAGAAGTTCGTAAACGTTCTCATGAGGAGACTATGCAACTACACATCTTCTCATTTTCATGTATTATACAAAAAGTTTTCTAAGCTTGATGGTAGGTATAACACATATCAATACAAAGAAAGATAATTTCGCGGTAATTAAAAGGCAATATTTAGCGGAATTAAATCTGAATAAGTGTTACAAAATGTATGCCATTAAATTGAAGCCATACCCCGTTTCATTCCCCGAAGCATTCCCCGTTTTTTTCGTTAGGATTTTCTATGTGATATGAAGGTCCAAAAGATCGATTTTATCCATCAAATTATTTGTTAGATATTGAAAATTCTAAATTGTAGTATCGATAACAGCACAATTCATTTCATTTACCTTCTTAATACCAGACATATCCCATGTACAATTACATTCAATTGAATCGATTGACGATTCACGTGTCATGCAATAAAAATGATAGGCTGACTCACCGCGTCGTCTTTGACTTTATAATATTTACGACCGCTAGTGTGGCGACACCGCACACACGTCACACGGTGACGTCACCGAAGCCTGAATCGCGCTATCGAAGAATTGCGGATCGCCCGCATATATACCACGCCTCGAGTACATTCACTTGGGGCCCGGCCGCCCCCCAGGCATGTCGTCTCGCCTGGCGGGAGATCTCCCGCCTATTGTCAAACTGGTGACCTCCGGACAAGAACACGTCCCCTCTGGTACCGGTAGCGCTTCAGGCTTCCCCTCCCACCTCACCTCACCGCTCACACCCGACGGACACTGCAGCGCGTCTCCCCGACACTCAGCCAAGCTCGCCGGGTTCATCGCAGCGTATGGTGTTCCGCTTCCTGAGCCCGTGCCGGCTGCCCCTACGACGACTCCACGGACGGCTGGAGTGCACCACTCGCCCTCCGCAACTGTCGTCTCACCCTCCCATCCCGACTCACCGCGGATAGAGGGTATCTTCGGGGCAAAAACAATCAACGGGTCACCAACGTCGAAGAGCACGCTGTAACATCGGATCGACCTCCGGTCTGAGCAGGGGGGTGATGTGGCGACACCGCACACACGTCACACGGTGACGTCACCGAACCCTGAATCGCGCTATCGAAGAATTGTCGATCGCCGGCATATATACAACGCCTCGAGTACATTCACTCGGGGCCCGGCCGCCCCCCAGGCATGTCGTCTCGCCTGGCGGGAGATCTCCCTTTGCCACCGTTGCCGCACACACGTCACAGCTAGTTTCCAGAAAATATTCAAAGTCGATATTAAATGATTATGACATGGATGCAAAAGTGACTTCACTATGCTAAAGCTTATAAACTAGCTTTTAACTTTGCAACCAAACAGGATAAAAGCATTTCACAGCTTTTTGTAAAAAGCCTACAAAAACGCTTTGCCGCCCAAGAAGATTGGGCAGGGAGAAGCCGTAGAAGCAACATAGATGAAAGAAACTTGTTACCGACCTAGCTGGCAGTAATGATTTCACCGTCTTGATCAAAGTGGATCGTACAGTTCAATAGACTGAAGCTCTTTTGTTGGTCATCAAAGGTGGATGGAATTTTTATGTAGGTACTGAGACTTCTAACCCATACAGCATAGGTATTTATTTATATTTATTGCTCTACAAGACCACATGGCAAAATAGAATGACACCATAGATTATATATGCGCTATCTAGATTTTTTTAGTTTTTTTTTTATTTAAGTCATCTCGTATAGGTATTTCGTTTACTATGGTTACACTCAACATATACCATAGAACTGATGAGAAAAGTTTCGGAATGGAACATTTTAGCAATAGGGTTAAAAAGTACATAGGGGAAGCGAAGGTAAAACGGACCACTTAAGGAAAAATCCATGTTACACAAAAAATATTATCTCTATTTTTCTTTCTTTTGTATTATATAATGAAGCATTTATTAATGAAACTTATTATTAAGGAACACTTGAATCAAATCACAGATACAGAAGATATTGGATGATTTCCAAAACCCTCGGTTTGGTCCGTTCTGCCTTCACGTGAAGGTAAAACGAACCAGGCATGAAGGCAAAATGGACCTATGGCAACATAAGAACAAAAAAATATCTAAGTACTCTTTACTCAACGGCACACCTTTCGCAAACAAATTTAACATCATCATCGTCTTAGACACCGGCACAACAACAGTGTGCCCATAAAGAACATGCGGGGCACTGAACCCAGCCTTCTGTTGATTCAGAAAAATAAATGAGAGCAATAGAAATATTGTACGTCTTCTTCATCTTCGCTAGATGTGTCTTTGCTTTTCTTTTTAGTGTTCTTCTTTGTAGATTTCCCCTTTCCTTTTTGTGTGTTTGTTTGTTTCCTTTTCCCCTTCTTTTCAGTGAAAAGATTCTGTTTTACCTTCTTTGCGTTTTCTTTCGTTTCCTGTGCTTTTTAGTTGCTTCTAATTCTTCGCGATTAGGTGATGATGTTATTTCTTTTATAATTGTTAACCATCTGAAATGAAAATAACTGTTGAAATATCAAACGATATAAATACAAACTGTACTGAAGGTAAAACTGACCAAGTAGTCCGTTTTGCCCGTTCCGTTTTGCCTTTTCGGTAGGCATGTAAACAATAAATTATTTTGAGGTTAAGATCGAGGAGAACCTTGCCTACTTATTGTTAAAACTAAGTAAAATAAACAATATCTCAAACAATAACACAAAATCCCTGATATCTTTAACGTAATAAAACTGAAGGCAGATCAAAATTTGCTGTTTTTACATCAAAATACGCAAAAATTAACTTACCTTGATAAAAACGTGTGCCGCTGCATGGCCGCTTCGAGGACACTGACCAACTCTGAATGCGAGGCGACTGTCAAGTTGACGCAAGCCGATAATAGATTACGTTACAAATTTAAAAGTTATTAGTCCGGTCCGTTTTACCTACAGGGTCCGTTTTACCTTCGCTTCCCCTAGTACGGCAACTGCAATGTACAGTTAAAAGCAATGAAGTTTGAACTCGCAAGTAACATTGAGTGCTACCGTTTGAACAACGAACATTAAATCTCGCCGAACAACAAATCCAATTAAACTGAACCATTCGACTTCGAGCATTTACAACCATGTTTGATTTGTGCGCGAAGTTCGGCTCTGATGTGGTTATGACTGTACATACGAGTATGAGTGAATGGGGTAGTCGGTTTTTGTACAATACCTGTTTTTGTAACGCAAACTGTATTTTAAAGGTCTCAAATAAAGGGCAAATTAAAATAAAACAATAGAAAACCACACCCAAGTCGGTTCATCAGTATCTGAGACTAGCGCGAACATAGTCACAGGCATACCTACAGAAAAACAGACAAAATTGTGAAAATCATTGTTTTGGGTTCTTTTGCGTAAATAAAGACCCACCGTTATTATATAGTTTTTCTCTTGTATCTTCCATATACAAGAACCAATCGGTTACCTACATATTAATGATAATATGTTAAATAGTTTGGATTCAACGGTTTTAGAATAGTTACATACCAACTAGTTACATTATCGTATCTAACATCGCATTACATAACTTTGCAACACACACAGTCCGCGAAAACAATGTCAAGTTGACTGTGAAGGGACTCTACAGAACTATTTTCTCTAGAGGACAAAGCGGCAATTTTCTCATACTAAAGCTCAGGTTTAACATACCAAAAAATATATTTTGTTACTTAGGGGATGTTAATAAATATCGAATTTGTATAAATAAATAATTTAAACATCATTCTATCGATGCGTTGTACCTATTTATTGTTACTTTTAATAAAGTACAACTCAAAAGTTTGTTACTGAGTGCATTACTCATCACATCAATATAATATAACAAGCAGCCAGCATAATTTTTATATAACAAAATAACGCAATATACATACATAAAACAATCTTTATACTTTGTTATGTAAACAACAAATTACTTTTACTTACGTAAACATCCTTATACAATATGATTACAATAATCCCATAATCAAATACTTATTAATCAATTTAGTTTCAATAACAACCAAACATTTTTTTTTATTTATTATTGATGTAAAGATGAAAGCAATTTTACATACAGCCAACATCGAGGATCATCCTGTCGGTTATCTACAAAGCCTTTGTAGAATGACGGTGAAAATGTAACTGAAAACATTGTTCCCTTTGTGGAACTTTATGATAAGCCTCTATTAGGCCAGTAATGTAAAACACGATTGGAGATACTTACACAATTTCTTTCGTAAAAATCTGAGGTTTTAAAATTATGTTCGTTTATAACTTAAAGATTACAATACTTATTTTAAACCCTATAAATGCTAATACTCTCTTACTCCCGGACTAGAATTTCCTGTGCTACGGATGGCATGAACAACACAATTAACACATTATTCGTTTCAATTGCATCTCCATCTCCCACAAATGTCTGCTTCTGGCCCTGTGATTAAGGTACATAGCACATTGACGGCAAAACTTTTAAATGTCTTAATAAAATAGTTTGCTTATAAGCTGAATTGAATTGCATGCTTCTGGTATATTTTTAGTCTACAGATACATGTGTAAGTTGAAAATTGCCGACATTTTACATGATACATACGAGTGAATTTACATACAAAGGTGTTGAGAATGATAGTAAAATATTTTATTATCCCCATGTAAATATACAGTTTAACACGAACATAACGCGCATCCATTTTTCCCGTGCTGTTTTAATAATGAAGGGACTGAAAATGTCCTCGTAGATGAGCTTTACGGGAACTGACGTATTCACAACGTCCCTAAAACTCCATTCTTCCCCTCTTCGTTTATCCTGAAGTTGAGTGACGTAGATATAAAAGGAATATTTAAACAGTAGCTCGCATTAATCATCCCAGTTTGAGTGCGTCATTCATAAGTACGGAACAAACGATCTATTACCCTTTAAATACAATTTAATTATATCTGTCAACCTCCGCACATTTAGCCTTAATGAAGGTAACCGCGTGTGAATTTTCCGCTAGAGGCGCTAGTGAAAAGTGAGGTCTGTCTGTCACTTTTCGCTTGTCTGAATGTCATTTGCCACTGTATATGTATGGGCGGGCTTTGACAGCAGGACCTCACCTCGCCGGTGGCGCCAACTGGTGAGCACAAAAACGGCGACCCTCATTCTCTTGGACCTTCAATTTTTTTTCTTTTTTTTTATGGCAATTATGGTGACAAGTGAAAAAAAATGCCTACCTATCATCATTATGATCAGAATAATAATATGGAAGACCACCGACCTTACCTAGTTATTACCTAGGCATACTTTTCATATTCTTGCAAATGTTTGTAAATTGTCGTTCTGTTGACTTAAATTTTGTTTCAAAATGGAATACTTTGTTCCTTTATTGATTTAAACAACGCGTAATCTAGAGGTCTACAACAATATTTACCTAAAGGGCGATTTGGCCTCGTCCGTTATTCAGCTGAGTGTACAACGAACAAAGGACTGACTTCAATTCAAGGATGTTTTTAGAACCATTGACAATCCAAATTGTATTTTTATTGCTTCAATTTTAAGTCTGACCAGATGGGCCACCTTATCTCCTTAAGAGAAGTCTGAGTCAAATGAAGGGTTAAAATTATATCACAGTAGTTTGCCCGTTTACGATAGACATACTTTTGAAATCAGTTCGCTGAGCACTTATTCATATTATTACTATAATGGCCTCATGGACAGTTAATGTATATTCGAAAAGTGATTTGCTGATACAAAGCTGTTTTGGACACCTAAACAAATAATTACTCGGAACGTGCGCCGTGGTAATTTCGCAACACACACATAGGGCATCCCTTACAAGAATTAAGTTCCATGCGTTATTGCCAAATTGTCAATCATGTTCAATCCGGTAAACCATTTCTGCATGGCATCAGATGCGTTAGGCTGAACGTATCTCAAATGTAGGATTAGAACAACTAGTCAGATCTAACCTAATCTTCAAATCATGAGTGCCTGCCTGCTTGTGAATTATTGACTCGCCCTGATAAGGACACACAACAAAAGGAGGCAAGAGACGCAAAAGGCTTACTTTCCTAAAAACCAAACAATGCAGGAACGATTACATAAGGAAATTCTTCTAGTTGTAGACGTTTTGCGCCTCGCAAACATGTGGGAAGATTTAGGTAGAACAATATAGGTACATACATACAGTACGCGCCCCTTCATGTGAATAGTACGCAAAGCCATGAAGAGTTCAATATTTTTCATCGATGATGCCACGCGTTGGTTGCCAAGAGAGACACGAAGGTGTATGAGGAAGTCTAGTGAGTAATAAATCCTACGTAACATGAAACGTTGCAACAATCCATATTTTAAAATCTTCCCTCTAACCCCCCATCCCCATCATCTAAATCCCCATATGAGTCAAATTACTACGACAAACCAATGACAAACCCACATAAACTTCCAAGCATAATATCCTTTTGTGACGTTTCCAAAAAAATATCCTCCAAGCTCTGGAACTAACGTTTCCGATCGAAGATATCGTTTTATCTTGGCTAGATTAGGTACGTTAGGTACAATTGCGTAATCCTTGAACGGGCGGCTACTAGCTAATGGAGCAGAGATATAAATTAGCCGATCTACGATACCATGGGGTGTAGTAAATTGGGTTGTCTCGCCTACATTGTCTACTAAGCAATATTCTATACAGCTGTTATCTAATTTCGTAACGTTTTTATCAATTTTATGTTTCCTTTTAAATTCGATACCTGTAAGACACATAGGTACTCGTACATTATCTTACTCAAAAAATGTAACAGAAGTCTCCAATAATTATGCAAGTAACAAACCCTTTGTCCTTATACGTCTGAGAATGTGTTCAGTGTTTACCTAAACATTGAGTCCCTACCAATTTTACCGTGACTTTTAAAGCTTAATTTTAGGCTTCAATGCAGGTAGCATTGGACTTAAGCGTACTTATATTTTACCTTTATACAACTATACGTTCAAAGTTGTTTAATGTTGGTATTTCAAGTTTTATTTCATTTGCATGATGCACTTCAAAATACTACCGCTACGTAACGAATCACAAATTGAGCAGTGATACTCCTGAGGTCGGTCACGCGACAGGTAATTTGCCATGTGGGAGGTCACATGCACAGCAAGTTTTCAAGGGCAACCTTCGACCTTACCGCAGGTCGACTCACCTCATCAAAATAATCAGCACTCTCGACAATCAATCTCGTTTACAACTACAACGGAAGACACTACGGCAGCACGCGTAATCGTGTTTTCCTTCACTGGGAACAGTTTAGCGCGGTTAAATTGACATGTTAAAGGCCACTCTCATTGAGGATACTTTCGCGAGCATCTTTTTATTGATGAAAAGGTTACGGCGAGGTGACGCGAGCGATCGGCTGGCGAGCGCGCAAGCCGGCGCGCCGCCTTACTTTGACTGAAATACGCGCTCTGGGAGCGTTTTTTGCGCAGACGCGATACGCCGCAGGATCGGGCGAAATTCACCCTATGACTCACTGCGGACAACGGCATAACGACCGTACATTCGAACCGCAAAACTGTGACTTAGCTTAACATAAAAGGAATCAAATTGGATCGCGCGTGGTAATCGCATTGTGATGTTCTGTGGGTTTGAATGCGCGTGTCGCACTGCACACGCTGGTAATTAAATATGTGTTTGACAATACAGCGGAGGCTGTGCCGCGAGACTGATGACGTCAATGTGCCGAAGAGCGGGAAGAATGCGCGATTGGTTGGGAGCTGGCTGGCTGGCTGGAAGTTGCAACGCGCGCTTTCATTTCTTTGTGTCGCGACACTGACTTACATTTGCCCTTTCGAGCATTATTGTCGCATTACACAATACTTTTTTTGTACCTTTGTAATCGTTGGACATCGCCCTGAAAGAATATAAAGTTCGACTTCGACTGGAGCTTTTATTCAGAAAATCAAAGATATTGTATATACTTTCTTAAGAAGACCAGCCAACCGGCGAGTAGACTTTGCGTCTCCTCTTTCTGTCTTTGTTCTTACTTTTCTTTAGTGATGTTGACTTTTCAGTAGCAGGGCTATTGTGTTTTTTTAGAAGATCACAAAATGCAAAACCGGTACCTAACAAAAATATTTTTTTGGCTTAATAGTGCCGTCTTTATACGTTGTAGGTACATCGCAAGACCAAAACACAGCGCCACTATTTGGGGGCCTAGATATTTACGGCCCGTAATCAAAACATTTAAACAAATTGATAATGAAGTATTTTCACGTAACATCAGCTAATTTAATTTTACCTTAGAATCAGGTATTTAAGGTAAAATCTAGCTTAAACATAAAATAAAAAATTATATCTTGGAATTTGTAGGTCATTTTTGACCAATAGGACCTGTAAACTGCTATTATGTAAATGAATACATCAAAAATACTCTGTTTTTGATAATTTTCTCGCTCTCAATAAACGCTCTGTGGTTTAAACAATGAAACGGTTCTATCCTAAAATTGTACAATCGTTATCGAAAAAAAAAAACACTGATTCTAATGTTGTTAAAAAGCATTTTGGCCAACAAATGTAGGGTGGGAACATCCGCAGCATCGTATTCTATACTCCGCGTTCGATCTGGATTTCGTTATAAATGCAAGCATGGCACACAAATGCCAGCTATCCGCCTATGCGATAAAACTATGGTACATTTAAGATTGGCCGCCGGATGTAAAAATGCCCTTAGTAAATTTTACTTTCAAGCTGAAATGAACTGTGAGCACAGGTAATAAATTTGGTTTTGGCGGGGAGAGGCAATTCCTAAAGCTCTGTTGTTTGCATACGGTGGGTAATGCTCTTGAACTGTTCTTGTCGTCGACCGGAGTTTGTTGCCTCATCTAAATAAATAAATCTTTTACCTTTTCTATTACTATTTATGTAACTGTAATGGGGTCAAATGTTCCTGTCCTGTATTGTCCGTGACACTCACGATTCTGGTGTGGGCTGCGCTGCGAATAGGGTTGCAAGGTCGCGAAACTTAAAACTGACAGATCTGCCAGTTTGGGTAAAAAGCCGGACACTCTAACACTGTCCGGCTATCCGGACGGCTGGCAACAATAGCTGTGAGTGTGAGTGATTAGTGTTATTTAATTTGTTTATTCATTAAATCTGTAGCTCAGATATTATCACGTATTTAGGTACTATATTTAACATGATTGTGTAGGTACAGATTAAAATGTCCCGCCTTTATGTACCTACCTAGGTAGGTTGCTCCGGTACCTAGAGGATCACCAGTTGATCAGTGACCGTCAATACGGTTTTCGCCACGGCAGATCTGCTGGTGATCTTCTTGTGTACCTCACTCATTGTTGGGCGGAAGCAATTGAGAGCAAAGGTGAAGCATTGGCTGTAAGTTTGGATGTCGCGAAGGCCTTCGACAGGGTGTGGCATAAGGCATTATTGTCTAAGCTGCCTTCTTATGGAGTACCCGAGTCTTTATGCAAATGGGTCGCCAGCTTTTTATCGGAGCGGAGCATCAGGGTCGTTGTCGACGGTACCTGCTCGGACACTAAGCCCATAAACGCTGGCGTCCCACAAGGCTCTGTGCTGTCGCCCACACTGTTCATCATGCATATCAATGATTTGCTCGACATCGAGAATATCCATTGCTATGCTGATGACAGTACGGGTGATGTCCGGTACACAGGCCGTGCAAATATGTCTCGGGTGCAGATTGAGGAGAGGAGGATAAAACTTGTGTCCGAAGTCGAGACATCTCTGGAGCGGGTCTCGGAATGGGGCAGACTGAATTTAGTCCAATTCAACCCCGAGAAGACACAAGTTTGCGCGTTAACCGCTAAAAAAACCCCATTCGTCATAGCACCACAGTTTCAGAACATTCCCCTTAACATCTCTACGAGCATTGGGATCCTAGGTGTCGACATTTCGAATGATGTTCAGTTTTGGGACCACTTGGTGGGTAAGGCTAAATTGGCTTCAAAGAAGTTAGGGGTGCTCTACAGAGCTAAGCGGTACTTCATGCCTGAGCATAGGATGTTGCTTTATAAAGCACAATTCCGACCTCACATGGAGTACTGCTCCCACCTTTGGGCTGGGGCCCCGGCTTGCCAAGTGGACCCTTTTAACCGTATCCAACGGCGAGCTATTCGTCTTGTCGACGATCCCAAGCTCACAGACGGTTTAGATCCGCTCGAACTGCGGAGAGATGTGGGCTCTCTCTGTGTCTTCTACCGTCTGTATAACGGGGAATGTTCTGAGGAACTGTTTAACTTAATACCTGCGGTTAATTTTCGCCACCGCACTTCACGGGATAAAGCCAGGTTCCACCAACACCACCTGGATACCTGGCGTTCGTCCACAGTTCGCTTTTCACGTCATTTTCTACCGCGTACGTGTAAACTGTGGAACGAACTTCATCCCTCAGTATTCCCACAGTGCTATGACATGGGGTCCTTCAAGAAGCGGGTCTATCGCTTTCTTCGAGGCCGGCAACGCGTTGGTGGCGCCCATGGTGTTGCCAATGTCCATGGGCGACGGTGATCACTTACCATCAGGTGACCCGTCTGCTCGTTTGCCTGCTTAGGCTATAAAAAAAAAAAAAAAAAATGTAACTTTCTTAATGGATAAAGTTCTACGAGACATTTCATCGCGCGTAACGGATCTATTCCCATGGGATGAGTGGTGAGTTTGAATAGCAATTCTATAAAGAGATTATAATAAATAAAATGCCTATAATAAATGTATAGCAGCAATACTTCGGTATGCAAGTAATAGACATAATTTCACTGAAACAAAGTGAGTTACTAATTAGACTCAAGTAATAGAGTAAAATGGGGTTAAGTAGCTACATAGTCCTTCAGAAAAGGTGGTAGGTATCCAATCAAAGTCATAATATTAATGAGTTGATAATAATAATTACGTACTTATATAATCTGTCCATTCACGTCCTCTTACAATCCTGGCCTCTTACGTCCTCTGTTCTGCCAGTGTGGGATAATGGTAAATAGGTACTTATTATATACCAGGAGGTATATACTTATTGACCATTAATTATTGACCATGGTTTAGGAAAACCGCCCCCAGATCTGTTGCTAGCTTAGAAAGGCAATGCTTGTCATTTTTTTTGCTACTACCCATTAATGGCCCACTGCTGAGCATGGGTCTCTGTAGACCGGGGTCTGGATAGAATTTTTTGTTACTAGTGGTCACCCATCCAACAACCGACCGCGCCCGCATTTGCTTAACGTTGTCGATAACTTACGATCGACGGAAGCCGCTGGGCAATGAGCGCTTTTAGGTTGTAGTCTGGTCCCGTATAAATTTGAGCGACATCTGGCGAGTACTTTCACTAAATAAGTCGGTTATTATTTAGTGAAATGTTATATATAGCATAGCACATAGGCATATATTTCCTATCATATTATAATTAATTATGAAATAAAATAGGTATTGCGAATTATATAACAAAAAAAAACAAAATTTCATCAAAAAATTCCTTCGAGCCGGATTTGAACCAGCGACCTATGGATTACAATGAATAGTATTTACCTCTACAGTCCACCGCTCTACCAACTGAGCTATCGAAGGTTGAAAAACATGTTCGAAATTTAACAGTCAAATCTACGAATATTTATATTTTACTTGGAGGAATATGTAACTTTTTTTATAAGATGGATAAAATTTAATAATTCTTTTAATAATTCATTTAAAAAGTACGTACGTAATTAATACACTTTGAAGTATTATTTATTCATTTTTAGTTTTTATTATTTTATGTTCACAGACGTTTAAGCTTTTCTTCCATTAATTATAAATAAAAGCCAAATTGAAAGAAAATAAATAAATTGTTGCCTCGTAAATATTAAAAATATAAAAGTAAGTAACTTCTTTTTTCAAATAACATACCAATATTCCATGGAAATAAATACCTCAGTTTCGCTTTTTGCACCAGTAGTTTTTTTTTTACAAAAACCTCTTTAACTTTCCTTGATTTTTGTAGAATATCAACACAAATTCATAGAGATAGGAATATACAAATTGGAGGAATAACGTCAATTTTTTTATTTGTCACTTATTGACATTTTTTATTTGTAAAATGATTCTTTATGGTTTAGCATGATCAAATTGATCAATGCTTTATTACTATTGTAGATTTTACTGATAGTAATAAAAAAGTACCGCTGCGGACAGGATTCGAACCTGTGCGGGCAGAACCCAATGGATTTCAAGTCCATCTCCTTAACCACTCGGACACCGCAGCACACGTGATAGAAGACAAAATAATGAATCAGAAGCTTGTTACGTTTATGGTGAGTAAAAAATATTATGTTGGCATCATTGTATTGCAAGTTCTTATACAAACTTTTTATGGTTACTTTCTTATGGTTTTTATGAATATTCCAAAGTTTAAAGTAATAATAAATCGTTTATTGACGTTGTCGTTTGCTGAATTGTGAATCCCTGAATTATAATTAGTTAAACTTGCATAGTGCCTAAAATACAATCAAAGCTTTTTACCGCCTTCTCAATTATTTACGTCTAATAAATTTTAGCATTGAACCCAGGAAGTAAAATAGCTATTTCACCTTAATTTCATGCTACGTATGCTCAACATTACAGCGCCATCTATTTTACAGATGTTTAGTACTATTACTGTACTTACTATTGAACAATAGATGGCAGCACGAGTAAGATTCCTTCTACTTGGCGGTAGATGTCGCTACGATGAGCGTATTATCATTATGTCTAGTATGAGTAGGCAGACGCCTGATAATAGCTTTTATTATTATTGTCTATAATATTATTAAAAAAAGTATTTCTGCGATAACTTTTTTCTTTAATTATTCAATTTAAGTTATAATTTTTTCTATTTAGTTGTAAAGATGATTTTATTGCCGCTTATATGAGCTGGGATTGTAGTTACTTTACGGGTTGTTTAATACTATTAAAATGTAAGTAAGTGTACAGAATTACGTATTTGTAGTATTGTAAAGCTTATTAATTTATCATAATATACCATATTAATATTTAAGGTTTAAGGGAATACAAGTCAAAATATTAATAGACTACCACAGTCACTGACCACAACCGAAAAAAATATTAAAAATTGGTTTGGATGGTTGTATCGATAAAAAATATTGATTGATTTAATAAGTATACTTTTTTATTCAATTTATAATTAGTAATTAATTTAAATTAATTAATTAATTCATACAGGTTTTGACAACTTTTTCGGCGACTGTCAAATAATGACATGTCAACATTGTTAGTATTTTTGCAATTAAAAACCAAAATAAAGAGTACTTAAATGGTACTTGTTGACTTTATTTGAGTGCAATTTATTGAATAGTGTATGTGTAAAATGGATATAATCATAAAAACCGGGTTCGAAAGTATTACACTCAGCCGAAATAGTTTCCATTTTTTGTCACGTTGTGCGCTGCGATCGTTTTGGTACCACCCGGTAACCACCCGCTTTGCACATAGCGAATACCTACCCCTATATAGAATACAAAATGCTTTGTATTATACAAATATAGTAGGTAATCTATCGCAACTTGCCCTTTTTACAGGTGTCAGGGCCAACCTGCCTTGAAAGGTCGAAGAAGGAAACTTGCAAGAAAGTAGTAGGTATCTCACTCGTCGTCACGCCCGCGTAGGTATCTAAAAGTGGTCACAGCACACAGTAGCTGCGTCAGCTGCACTTTCATACGTGTTGTAGTAGAACCTTGGTCAGTGTTTCTCAAACTTGATGTAAAGGAGGAATGACGTTATAATGTTAGCGTTGTGATAATGATTGTCACTTTTCTATTCCTTGCCTTTGACTTATTACAAGTATTACAAGTTTTGACTTATTACATCCTCTGAGGGTAAGCACATACCTAATCAAGTCTTACAATTTGAGGCGTAGGTACAGGCCATAGACCAAACTGCTGCGCTGGCCACGCTTCCTTTACCGATGCAAGCGATAATTCATTTGTAGTAAGAACGTATTTTTTGGAAGCACAATGTCATAATTTCAACTTACGAGTAGAATTCCCGGTTCGGTAGGTACGTGTACAATTTATCAATTTAGGTTTTTGTTGTTGTGCAAAACAATAAATAGGTCAATAATACTTTGATTAGTTTTATAAGAGTATTTCATAAACAATTTGAGAACCATTTCGTCTCAATATTTAAGAATTTTGGAGAACTAGAACTTTTTTTACTTTTAAAAGTTCCACTTGCCGCCCGATATTAGGTACCCGTTTGATTAAATTTAAGATTAGCACTTTTCTTACTGTTCGAAGTTCAGATAAACAACTAAAATGGATGTTTGAGAAACTGTGACCTCGGTGGAGAATTAAAATAACCGGTTATGAATAAAACAGAAGCTGGGCTTATTGTCAGATGGAAACTTTTTTATTAGATATATTGGATCTATTTACGTTACTACGAAACTTATTAAACTTATTTTTAAGCTATTGTATAGCTTTTATCGCGGGCCTTGAGCGCGGGGACCGAATTCAAAAATTTCGTAACGAAAATTTATTACACCCTGCACACAGACATAGTTACTATGTCTATGCACCCACACATCGATAAATACCAGAACTTTTAACTGAGATAACTAACTTTTACTTTATAACGGCTAAACCGATTTGGCTAATTTTAGTCTTGAAATATTCGTGGAAGTTCAGGGAAGGTTGCAGCGATGAGAAAATATGAAAAATTGCGAGGTAAATACTAAAAAAATGAAAATTTTAATTTCCCATACAAATCTTACCTGTCAAACATTTGATTTTCGCCCCGTCGGTTCGGTGTTTTAAGAATAATTACATGTAGATCTGGATTAAATAAGGCGTTGGAAACGACAACATGTATTCATAATAGTCGAATTATCGCGTATTTAGATTTAAAACATACAAAATAATAACATGACATAAAATAATGACACGTCATTCACGCACGCGCCAAAAGATCGTTGTAGGACTTAAATGTCAAATGTCAATTTTCTTTTTAAAAATAATTATTTTGTCAACTGAAATAGTTCTTATGCTTTTGTTCAGAATATTTAAATCTTCTTTGCACAAATTAATGCATTATCCGTTTCTAATAAAGATTAAAATGTCTTGCACCTATAATGTGTCGTTATGATGTACGTATTCTTAACAATTAGGCTTACGTCATTATTATGCGTCTCTTTCAGTGATATTGCCTATGAACTTTGATGTAACTTTTGATAACTAGGCAACTAAATGAAAACTGGTACACCACTTTCTTGGCCCACTGTAAAACAGTGAATATCTGTACTCGTATAATTTGTATACAAAGTGTTTTAAATACGAATAAACAAAGTGCATTTATTAATGAAGAAAGTCACGAAAAAATTGTGAAAGAAAATGAGTTATTACTCTATATACATTCATTTTATTATTATTATCACAAATGCAGTATTATTTTTTGTTTTGTTAATTTATATATAATGCTATGCAATAGCTTTACCGCGGCAGTCTCCGAGTGCCACACGTCTTTTTTTATTACTTTAATACTTGATGTCTAATTCGGAGTACCTACCGAAAAAACTATACATATAATATTACGTAGGTACGATGCAAATCTAGACTATGTAGATATTTGAAGATGTAATCTAGATTTCCGTACCTAATCCGGAATGATTTAGTTAAAGATTGTTCCTGTGTGACCAGACATATTCACTATTTCAATATACTTTTTTGTACGATAACAATAAGTTTTTCTAAGTTAGTCATTTCCCAAATTTCAATGACAGTAGGAAACCCGGGCCGACCTTCACGGTAACGATTTTATTGTAACAGAATTTCAGGTTTTTGTCATTTGTTTTTGACTTACAAGCGGACCTACCTTTGTTAAGTAAATAAATAGTTTTTAATCAATTCATTGTTTCCGCTTCACTTCACCAAAAGCGGTTTTAACTCTTCAGTGCGTGTGGTCAGAAGAAGAAACGGCGAATAAAAATGAGCATACCGTAAGAAAAGTAAAAATAACAATGAACGAAATGTTTATTTGAAGTAGATTTTTACAAACACTTTTTGAAAATCAAACTACGCCATCGGACAAATTCCTATGGTGAGTGGTCTTTGAAGAAGATGCGGCATGAACTCCCAAGGAGCTTTTTTTCCTGAAACAACAAACTAAACATGAGTCGCCGAGCATTTGGAATTGACAATTTCCACTAAAAACAAATTTATTACGTGTGCTCACAGTTCAATTTAACTTGTAAGCAAAATTTACTTAAGGCATTTTAAATTCTCGATGTCAATCTACAATGAACCTTAATCACAGGATCGAAAAGCTTGCATTTGGGTGGATTGATATTAAAACGAATTCCAGCTAAAAGAGTTTCTATTATTTTCTAGCATTTTTCCCTTATTTTGCGACACTTATTGGTATTTATATTTTATCTCAACACACTAACTAGTCAGCATTGTTACAACTTTACATTTCATATAAAGTTGCCCTAAATCTCTACACATTTGTAATCTCGTTTAGCATACCTTTTATTATACAAAGTTGAGTATGCCTTCGAGATTTAAGTCATAAAAAAGTCAGAACATAAAGTTTACTACATTTCAGTTAAGGACAGACAGACGAACATAAAAACAAAAGCGTACAGGAATGAATCGTAAAAGTTACATTAGATACCGCTTACTAAATGTAAACAATACAGTCGCATGCAAATAACATTTGGGTTGTGTTCAATTTACGACCATGTGAAGATTCTGTTTAGACGCGAATAGCTAATGGCGTCTCCAAAAAGTTACTAAATCACAGAAATAAGTTTTTAATTCAGGAAGCTAAAGGAGATGTTTCACAAATGTATGGCGCCTGGGCGGGTACACTGTACATTCAATAGGAAGTAGCTCATATTATTTGAAAGCTTTCCATATCATCCAAATTCTTGATTTCACCTTAGTTTGGCGACAATAATTCAATTTATGGATAATATATTGTAACACTGAGACAGAATGGTGGACAAATCGCTTGCTGATGACGTTGATAAACTTGATTTATTCTAATGTCATATTAGGAGTGTCAACATTAGTCAATGTCAAATGCATAGTCAAATATGAATATAAATCCAACACCGACGATCTTTTTGGATTTTGTTTGTTGGATCTATCTTCTATTATTAACATTATTAAGCGTATCTACAAAGTAATGCCAAATATGAGTCGCAAGCAAGTAAAAAAAAATCTTTTTATTAATGGATGGATGGAAAATTCATTATTAAACTAACGGATTAATTAATAAGGAACACGGAATTAAAGGAATTAATGATTATTCATAAATCATTAATGATAATTAAATATCTGCTTACTATTTAATTTTTTTTCTTTGCTCGGAAATCAAATTCGGCAGATAAATTAACTTTGCTTTCTATCGCATTTAGGTACATCTAGATAGGTATCTCATTAAAGTAACAAACTTCCCAATTATGTATTGGTTAGAATGACGCTTATTTAAATAGGTAAGCATCAATACAATAATTCAACTATTTCTAGTTATAATTAATGAAAATGTTGTCAGTAAAACCGCACTCTCGTATTCCTCTTATAAATCTGTCCTATTTGAAGATAATCAATTGTTCTGATCAAACATCACGCACGAAAATTAATGATACTTATAAGTAATTCAGCGAATCCTTTTATTTATTAAATATCTTTTATTAAATATCTTTAATAGAACTCGTTACGCATTTTGATCGAATACAATAAATGTAAACTTAACACTTTTCTCTGCGACAGTATTTCGATTTAACGCATCAATTGATAGAACATTTAAGGATCGTAGGCAAAGTGATCCACCGGTACACACGAGTTTTATAGTTATTGACTTAGCATTGTTTGTAGCATTGAAAATAACATTCGCTGTAAACCTTTTAAAGAGAAAGTAAAAACAGATAAGCGTATTGTTAAACGATAAGGTTGTTTGAGCCGGTAAGTGTTGCGGCGCCATTTATTCTGTTTGTTGCCGAAGCAAAAACATTTTTGTGAACGCCATTTTGAATTTTTGAAAGAGAACATTTTGGCGCCGATTGGAGGATTTTTAAGCTTCCGATGGTTGATAACGTTTTATTATAAACTAACTTGCTCGCGGCTTCGCCCACGTACCTAGAGACTGGCAATGACAAAATATCGGTAAAATGCTCCCACGGGTACCTATAATGGTAGAGTAAAATGTTCCAATATCGGTAAAATCCTATCCTAATATGTTTAAGTCCAGATCTTGTTCTACGCGTCTGCCTAATCCCTTTTCACATCACTTTTAACTTTTCAGGGATTACGGTAGCCACTGTAGGAAGCATCGATTTCAAATTTACTTACGCATGAATTTCCTTTGGGACGCACAATCGAATACGCATAAGTTTAATGCGTCAGACATACTGACGCAATATTCCCTAAACTATGGTACGAAACGTAATTCGCATTCATCGTCACTTTCCTCGTGACAATAGCGTTTACTTACCGACGAATGTCGTGCTGTCACGTACGCACGCGTCTTCCCGGAAAGATGTTATCGAGCACATCGATATCTCGACAACTAATCTATGTTTGGGGATTTGATATCGATGCTACTAAAGTGGGTACTGGGTGTTACGTATTGTTATGTAATAATATTGTTATGTAATATACGAAAATGTTAAAATAGTGAAGAATACGTCGAAGTACCTAATGATTAAATGACAAAAATGATTTTTCGGAAATTTTCGTCGATTCTGATAAAACTATTTTTTAAATAAGTAAGAGATGTCAGCGATATAACTAATCATGTTCTGACTGCAAGGAGCTTGTCAGGTAATCGTAAAAGCAAATCGTACACAAATCTAATCATTTATTTATACTTAGGTACATTTCCAAAATTTTAATTGAAGGGAGATCCTATGTCTCCTACTACAAGTAGAATCATAACATGACTTGTTGCATGCTTGATTTTTCGTCAAGAGATTGTTAAATAAATCGTTAGTCACTTTTAACTCCTAAAAGGATTAGCTAGCCAAACACAAAAACTATTGCAAATCATTTTACCTACTTATGGTAGGTATGTATATACCTACTTAGAAGAGTTTATCCAAAACGGTTAATCTTGAGGATAGATAGACCCTAATGTACCTACACACCTCGCCGATTTAATTACCTCCAACTACTGTATAATTATCTACTGGAAAGTCATAATCAATGAAGAATGTAAAAGTCGGAATCACTTCCACGACGTATCGGATACACTTGAATGGATCTACTATAAATTGTACTAGAACGTACTTACATTTAGTATGTAAGTAGGTATATTTTTCTTACGTTTAATTGCATAATTAAGTTCTATGAATCATTATCACTATCTTTTTCTTTGGAAGGTAAGTTAAAGAATAAAGTTAAAGAGTGAAGTAATTATTTTAATAGCAATTGTGTTACGGTTACCAGGGTATTCATAACGTGTCGATTTTGATTTTGGCTCAAAACGGGAGATTACCTGCTTTCGTCAATTTCCAGATTTTGTGAACTTTTAGGGTCTCTGCGAACTGACTGCAGCCACCGGCGGCTGTGGCGCTTCTTTTTAGAAGCGCGATCCGACCAACAGTCAACAGCTTCAATAACAATGAGCAGAATTCAGCCGAAGCGGCTGTCGGCCGGACCGCGCTTCTAAAAAGAAGCGCCACAGCGCCACAGCTGCCGGTGGCTGCAGTCAGTCTGCGGGGACCCTTATCTTCAACTGCATGAGCACCCGCGTGCAATATTGTTTTGTAATCACTAAATATGTTTAATCGAAAATTGCGGTTTTGCGGATACAGTCGTAGGTACACAACTGCGCGAATATCCTAAGGTAAAACCATGGGACTCATAAAAAAACATGGTCTGGTCCACCAAACTTTGCACCTTCGAAATTACGGGATATTTTGCATCCCGGGGCTATTGTTCGGGACACCGGGACAGAGCTGGAAAACGAGACTGTCCAGTTAAATACGGGCGTCTGGTCACTTTAGATATAAGTAGGTCCGGTTTCGCTTTCTTACAGAAAACCATCTTAGTCTTCAGGGTAGAAATGAACTAACTGGATTAACAGAGGACTAACTAGGTACAACAAATATGGCCTATTCCGATCCAATACCAAAAAACTACACTATCAACTAATTGGACTACAATCCTAGTCACAAACTGAGATTTGTTTTGTTTCGGTCAAGTTGTCATGGGTGGCAGCTGAAGGGTAGTGCTAAATGCTCGTTTGCTACCTTAATTCCAAAAAAACAATTAGGTGGGTGCCTACATAATATATTTTTAGTTTACACTCTGCGCGCGTTCCACTAAGCTATAAAAATGTTCAAAACTTCCTTCAAAATTTATTTTTCTATATAAAAAGTCTGTGAGCATCGCTTACTGCAACGTGCCCTTTATATTATAAAGATTGGAAAAAACATCCTTGACAGCATTCAAGTAATGCGCATAATTTTATTTATACTCATACGAACTAAGCGTGCAATCCCACGATTTAATTACCCATTACACGAATCCTTTGTTTAGAATTAGGAAACATTAAAACATACCCAGACAATATGATAGTAATTAATATTCGTTTCCTGCAATTAATATAAAAGATTTGTACGTTGATGTTTGTACTTAATGGGTATTAAGACACTATGAATCGAACTGTATACATAGTATAAACAAAAAAAGTTTAATGATATCTACGGTTGCATAAAAATCGTGCTCCAATAATATGCAGGTAAGGCATATTATGTAGCAATGAGCTGGGAATAACATTTCATTCTCTATAACTATTGACACAGATTTAATTTAGTCCTATTTTGCAAATTAACATTGTAGGTAGTAATGGCTACAGGGTAAGATTTTAACTTGTAAAATCCTTATACTCGTAAATATGCTTCTATTTGGCATTAAATAAAAAAAATATAACTATATTATAATTATTTTTCTATTTACGAGAAGTTTAAGTACTTAGTAAAATAATTTGTGTAGGAATACATTTTTTTCCTGAAAATTGTATGAAAATCAGCACAGCAGTGCAATCTAATCTGTCCAATGCCAAATGTTGACGGCATACAGTAACATTTTTAGTTTATTAGTTTTGTTATACAACTTACATCTATTTTAATAATGCGGTACCTACGTACCTACCGTTTTTTTACTTACAAAGCGTCAGTAATGTTTTAACTATCAAGTTCATTGTATTATTCCTGTTCATGAACAACAGTTAATGCTTGTCTTCTTCTACCGAAGAAAGATAATTATTATTACTTGATAAAAATTACATATATGAGCATTATAATAATTTTCATATTACACCTACCGTGGATTTCTTAATTTTTAAACATTACATTCATTTTAATATTCGATGCACAATACTCGTAGTACAATGTACACATTGTACACGTCATCAACACGTCACTCATTGTCTATTGAAAGTAAGATATTTCAACACTGAAGTTCTAATGCATTGATCAGTCGAACGGACAAGTCAATGTAGCATTTTTAAAACCTTAACACAAATTTAGACCTTACTATCCTCACAATTCAACTCACTTTTCAATTTTTTATCCCATGGAGAATTGCACGAGCTGCGTTGCATTGTGTATTATTGCATAATGCCGCCTCTACACATAGGCCAGCGCATTCGCCAACGCGCTGGCGGTGCGCTTGCCAACGTGCTTGTGAGTTAATCCACACATTGGAAGGTCGTTCAGTATGCTTTGGTTCGGGCCAATGTGCGGACGGATCAAAAAATGGATGTTGAGTTGGTAACAGCTGCAGCTGTATATTTATTCACAGCTTATAATTACTACGTAAATGTGTACAAGAAAAGGTTGATAAATTTTATTTTTATGGTACTTATTTTTTGGATTCCATAGGCAATTTTCACTCTGATAGAGCTCAATAAATTTAAAAGTTTCCTCATTACTCATATTATACGCCATTTTGTTAGGTTAGGTGTTAATACGCCGCAAGAAGAAAATATGCACTCTTGATCGCTGCTCCGGGCAAACTGATCGCGCGGCCAATGTGTGGATGGTGCGCCAAGCTTGCGACAAGTGTTCTTTGATGTTACCGACACCGCGCGGCAAGCTCGCAAGCGCGCCGGCCAACGTTCAAATGCCTATCGCCAATGCGCCAACGCCCGTTCTACACATTGGACCAGTGGCTGGGCCAGCGCACTTGCCAACGTGTTGGCCTATGTGTAGAGGCGGCATTAAGTAATGCTTTCAATGTCATTCAGAAAGCCATGTCATTGACATTTTCCATTCACTACAATGTGATTGTGTGATATCAAAAGCTCTGAGTGCTGATTGTAATATTTATAATTATAACTACATTGAACGCAAATTACAGACATGTAATTCGGTTTAAGGTTGTTATTATTTATTACAATGGTGAAATTAAAAAAAAAAACAATTCAATGCCCCAATAAATGTCAATTTGTTCGCTGATGTCAATAGTGCGTAGTGACCCGTCACAGTGAAACTTATCTTTTTGGCTTTGATTAGGGTCGATTCAGACATATCAGTGAAGTCTCAGTTCCGACACAGTACCGGCAAATTTTTCATACATTTTCGGCATTGTCAGCACTGACACTGAGAAGTGTCATACAGTGATACAGTGATTCCAAGAAATTTTTTTGACGTGACAACGTCTTATAAATTGGTTTGCCGGGTGGCACTTCAAGAAACTGCGTTAGTAGCTCCGCTCACGTTACTTATGGTAGCTACGGCGTACACACGTTGGCGTGTTTCAGAAAATGGTACAGCGCCATCTCTGGATAAGTAGAGTAATCTCACTTAGTTGTGACTAATGGTTAATGGTCTAACGGTTAGCAGCGCTAGATGGCGGATGGTGTTACAATGTTTTAAATATAATTCTTTGTATAAATAAATGTTTTAAATTGTTACTATTATTTCATGCTTCTTCCTACTATACGAATGAATATTCACATTAAAATTATTTTACCACTCAAAGTCGTTGTCACGTAAAACTTTCGCCCGTATACCGACTTTACAGGCAACCAATATTTTTTTTTAATAGAAATTGGCGTCAATGTCAAACACGAAAAAATGTAAAATACCTACGTCCTCAGACCAATAAACTATATTGGTCTGAGCCTACGTCATAAAACGAGCGATTTTTCAGATATATAAAACTAACATATTTGTGAACATAAGGGTTATTTTTCAGAGAAATAGAGGCTTGGTAAATAGAATAAAGTTTACAGGCCAATGACCTACTTTGACTACCTAAAACTATTGCCCCATCATTTTCGACAAGCATGCGTGTACACGAAAGTGACTGAAATTACTTATAAATTGCTCGTATCGAGGGCAGCAAGCATTTATCACGGAAACTAGGGTGTGTTTTGTTGAAATATACATTCGGCATCCTTATCTGCCTTACCTATGTAGGTATAAAAAATCAATGTGGGTTACAATTACAAGTGACAAAATAGGTAAAGTAAATAGCAATGCACCATAGTTAATGGAATCTTTCCAGTACCTACCTACATAAAAAATGTAATTAATGTTAAAAATATGTATTATAATACAATATTATTTATTATAATAAATAAATAAATAAATAAACGCTAACACACTCATACCCCGCAGTAGGTTACTTGATACGCTGTGTCGCGGGTGGCATGGACTACACATATAACACATTACAATTACACCCATGACCCGAGTACAAATATTTATCTGTCACATAAAATATATCTGCCCCGGCCGGGTATCGAACCCGGTACCCCTCACGTCGCATGCAGGGTCGCTACCAACTAGGCTACAAAATATATCATTATGGCTTCTTTATGGTTGTTATTTGAATTGGAGGTGTTAATTAGATACTAAATTAACAGTATTACTGATATCTAAAGCTAATTGCTTACCTAAGACATTCATTGTATTAATCACAGCACAACATGCGGTAATCTTACGCACTACAGAGGAATGTTGTAACATCATATCCTCGGAAATTACTCTTCATGTCATACCATTTATGAACAAAGACATTATCGGGATTCCAATACAGCGATCATCTTTTATTAATGAACAATTGTTTAGGTTCGTGTTGATGGGTTTCGACAAGATGTTCATACAAAGCTCGTGTTTCATTAATCGAAGTTTGTTCAAACCTACGTGAGGTTATTACCAATTGTATGTTTTGATGAATTTATTCAAAACCTGTTCAATGTAATACCTATGCCTAAATCTTTATTTGGCATCGTTGTTTTATTTTTAACATATCTACTTACTATTGCAATAGAATATAATAACAAACTTGTGCAACTTGTGCAAGCAAAGTTAAATTAGTAGTGATACGAGAAATTTAAGAAAAAAACTCTAAGTAAAGTTTTTTCCATAGTTATTAATTATTCAAAAACTTTTATATTTCATCGACAGCTTAATTTATTCTCACCTTACAAAAACCTATATAAGATGAGCAAGTCAGGGTGGGTCGTTAGTATACTAATGGTCTAACCAGTGACTTCCGGATCTAAGGAATAAATGGGTTTCTTCTGAAGCCGCCGGTAATAAGCTCCGGCCGAGTTAGTGTTTCTTGTAGCTTGTAATCTATTATTTATTAAGATGAGCTAGTGTCAACGTACCAAGTTGCTTGTAATGCAGGCGAGTTGTGGGAGTTCCAATAATAGATTTACTGATTTATTTGCAAGCAAGTCAATGATGAATTAGAAATGAATGTTGTATGATGTTTCTTGAATGTATTGAATTGACTTCATGATTTGATTTTTTTACTCTATTTCGTTTTCAGTTTTTAATAAAAACGGTGTTTGTGTGACACTACTTCAATTGTCTTCCCTACTGAATGTAAAAAAACGATGACATCTTGCTTTTTATTCATAATTTTTTCAGTTAAAAATAAAGTATCCCAAAAAAAATCAATAATATTTCTCTTCCCTGTATGAAGAAAATCATGGATTTTATTCAGTGTTTCAAAGGTTACTGACCTGCGCCAACGTAGAGTTGAGTAAATACGGAGCTATCCGTTGGATCGTTGCCAGACTGAGTGGTGCTCCAATTTATGCGGGCTGCATACTAGAAGTGCCTACTCGAAGCCTATAAAGTAAATAACGTCTACTTACCGGCGCAGCGTGTGTTTACCAGGCGATTTACGGGAATAAAAACTGCAGTGCGTATTGACCTTTATTACGGAGTTCGAATTATTACTGAGTGAATTTGATTGTTATAAAAAAAAACTAGAGGGATTTAGACTTTCAAGAAAGATTTACGTAGTTCAAAAAGTTTTTTTTTATTTATTTGTAGGCCGGCTTGGACTATATTGATACCTTTGTTGATGCTAAAACTTATTGTTAAAACCCAAGCTACATTTACCTAACTGAAATTTGAAATCCACCCAGATGTGTCTATTTTATTACACAATATATCTGTCGTGGCCACATCGTAGATTTGCTCACATCATGAAATGATCGACCACATCATGAAATGGTCGCATTTCATGATATGGTCAACTCTCTATTGGCCACATCAAGATGTGGTTAGAGCAGATCAATGATAAGAAATCGTTTCTCGATATGGGCAACTAAACGCGCGGCTTTTTCATGAAATGGTCAAGATTATTTTGATCATATCGTAGGCTGCGCAGGCGAGCGAGGGTGTCTGTGCTTTGTTACGTAAGGGCGAAGGGGCTGCACCTTCCGCAGCGCCGGAGACGTCACGGTTCGAAATTATGCCCTATATTCCGCGTTTTTACGATACGGCCAAACGTTGATGACCATTTCATGAAATGCGACCATTTCATGATATAGTCGATTATTTCATGATGTGAGCAAATCTACGATATGGCCACGACATATCTACCACCTGATAAATATACATATATTACATAATATATCTATGAAGAACTTAACTCTAAATTACTTAGGTAATACCAGTTCATTGTACCTACCTATAATAAGATGACGATCACTATTCAGTTAAACCGGCTATCAATCATAATTATATCCATTGTAAATGTATAAGCTAATCTAATGAATTAATTTAATGAGCAGCTAATTAATAATTAATTAAGTAGAACTAACCCACACCTGTGAATAGTGAATCTCATTATACCAAATAGGACTACAATGAAAACTTTTCTATTAATTGTGATTATGTAATAATTCTAACAATTTTAATAAGACTAACTTTTATAAGTATATCAAAATAGCCTACACACAAATAGACATGCCACGATTGATCGTTATTAGGATTATAGGTCGACTCAATATGGCCAAGATTGTAATATAACTTTTATTTATTTAATTTTGATTTGATCTCTTAATTAATTAAAGCCTTCGGAATATTTTGTGGAACTAGAAAAAAAAACTCAAGCTACTACTTGCTTTCCACTGAATTAACCATTATAAATCGGTCAAGTGCGAGTCAGTCTTACACACAGCATTATGCTTTGTACCAACTTTAAAATAAATAAGTAAACAAAGCCCAAACACCATTTACTTCACGATTAATTACGTTTTAACTCTTCATGCTCGTTATCTCCGCCTACACGTTCGAAGGTTTTGCACATGATGCGCTGTTGAATACAATTAGCCGTCCCACGGGGATCGTTGACCTGCAAATCATTGTCTTTGGTCCACTGAGGTTTGCTGCTACCCTGGTACTTACGTGGTTGAATACAGCTGAGAGTTAAAAGAAATTAGCATGATTAGACTAAAAATGTTTTTTTTTTGTTTCGGTTCGAAACAACATACCAGTAATTTAGATACAAATCACTATACGTAGGTAAATTATGCAATCCTAACATCCATTTCGCGTTTGTACATGAAAGATATTTGAGATATCTTTCATGTACAAACTTTAGTGATAATCATATTTAAACGCACAGAACTAAGTTCAAATGATTATCGCAATGGATCAAAAATTAATAAAGCAATCAGAATTATATCCACAACTACAGCTTCTTCTTTCAGCCCATTTCTCAATTTTATTAGGGGTCGGTGCAGTTTTGTTTTTCTCTTGCATTCTTATTTTAATTGAGTTGAAGTAGCAAACGAGCATGCAGAACCACCATTCCGCAGCCACCCATGACAACTTACTGTGACCGACATAGAACAAGACTCAATTTAAGGTCTGGGATGGTTAGTCCAGTTAATAGATACACCGGCTTCCTAGACTTTCATACCGGCTTCCTTATCTTTCATATATGATCTAGCATCGTGTAAATAACTACATGACAGACACACAGATCACAGACAGACACTTCAATTTTATTTATGCCTATGTATAAATAGGTAAGTATTTTTTCTGCAACAAATTACCGACAGTAAAGACTGATTCACCCAAACGACCATGCTATACCTACTTGTTAAAACAATACCTTCTTATTAAAAATCGGTCAAGTGCAAATCGGAACGAACAGAAAGAGCTGCGCGCCCCCCGAACCCTAAAAATGGTATCAATCCGACAATAGTAATAGTTTATAAAATATTAGTAGCACAATAGCGGCGTTTACTGTCGGCTGTTCACAAAGGAGAGGATGTAACCGTACACTCAATATTTACACAGAACTCTTCCGCGTAAGTACATACCTACTTACTAGGTACTTACGCTCTTAAAAGTTCGCAGTAGTTCGTAAGTACGGTTGCCATTGTCCAGATATTTTGATTATTTTTGATCCAGAATCTTGTCCTTCTATCCGACTTTTGATTTTGTCTGCATATTAGAGAAAATATAAAAACTCAATAAACTTTCACCTTTTGTCACGCTGCAGCATACCTATATGTACCTATTATAACTAATGAGTGTTCTCACAAAAATCTCACATGATATTAATTTTAAATAATATTTTTTATTTGTGATTAAAATGTCCACATATTAAGAAATGTCAGGATACTACTACGAGTAGGTAATACTTATTATAAAACAACTTCCTTCCGCCCATGGCTTCGCCCGGGTGGAATTCGTTTAAACTTCACCCAACACCAACTATTCAACCCATTAGGGGATGAATTTTGAAAAATGCTTTCTTCGCGGATGCTTACATCATAGTGTCTATCTGCAAGAAAAATTTTAGCCCAGTTGGTCCAGTACTTTGGCTGTGCGTTGATACATCAGTCAGTCAGTCAGTCACCTTTGCATTTTAGTGATGAGTTTGAGATGGTTAACTCATTGTCCGACGATAAAACAAACGGTATTGATTGTCCAAACTGCTTTATACTACAAAGTCTACAAAATATACCTAACAACAAAGTCTGCCTGTGTCTGTGTTCTGCTTTAAGTCAACGACAGCTTAGCGGATTTTAACAATTTTTCACTCGAAAAAGAATTACTTAGTTATAAAGTAACAGCTTCTTTTTATCCCAGAATCCCCATGGGATCGAGATTCACGGAGACAAACTTCCACGCGAACGAAGTCGCGTTAGTTAGTTTTGAGGTAATTGCGATAAGTGGTCTATGCCAATTCGATCTAATTGCATGGGTCTTCGGTTAATTGGCAAAAGTAATTTAATACAATTTTAAAAGGATCACTAAAATGTATTTTCTTCATGACACTCCCTAGCGGAACATTTAAAAATAAAAATGTTGTCTGAGTTCATTCAATGGCCTTTGGAGACGTACATGTCGTTTGTTTCTAATTAACTAATGGCTGTCTGTCTGTCCATTACTTAAGCTGAGTCAACGACGTGAAAACTTTGCAATTGTTTTAAAACAAATTGTGACTCGCAATTGTTTCTCAGTATTGTGTGTATTTCTGTACTGTGTCGACTGTCGACAGCTAAATTGAGAAGTTTGAAAACAATTAAAAATTGTTAAGATCCCGAAAACTAAAACGACAGTAATAGGTAATTCTTGAAGTCTGAGTATTTTAATATTTTATATTACCTGCCGGAAACTTTTAGAAAATATATTACTCTGAGCTTCCTACAAAACGAACTAAAGATATTATACCTAACTAGAGGTCTGTTACTTTCATATACCATGAGTAGTAGGTACTTTTGATAAGCTCCGATAACAACAGTGTAAACGTGGATACGAAAGAACTAAGGAACTAGGGAGGAACTAAACGAGTATGAGATAGAAACAGGTAGATTACTCACTGAGCTTGACTACTACTCACTTCACGCCATGCCATACAACTTTACGCAAACTAATCGTAATTGACTAGTGTGGTATATGGAATCCCTGTACAAAAACTCATACTTCTACGTCCACTATCCCAGGTCTTGCAAATTCTTTCAGTCAGTAATCGTTAGCGTTTATTATATAGATATCACAGAGTGTGTGAATGTCTAACACTATTGTTCATAAGGATTAATTACGAGGTTAACTGATTAAGAATTAGTTCGCGTCGAGTTAATGAAATAGGCCAGCGACACATTAACAGACATTAATAAGATGGACGCTATCTGCACATTAGGTACATTTTCATGTTACTTGCAGTTATGATCAGGGTTACCAACTACGGATTAAGATATTATAACATAACACACAATCACAGTAAGATCACTAAATATTGTTTTGATTTTATGCATTTAGTAATAGGTACAAATGTACATTTTTTATTTAAAAAGATAGCGCTTAATAATAATTTACCGCTACTGTTCAAGTCTCTATATCGATAAGAAAGTCCGAATTAACGTTGCAACTAATGTTTAGGTAATGTACTTACAGTAGATAAGGATTTGTGCCTGATACCTATAGTTTTATTTGCACAAGAACCTGCTTAAATTTTGTCGTTGGTACGTATCTACTTCCATTTTTCATTTAAGTTAATTTCATCGTTAGTCATAGGATACCTTATAATTTGGAATTCAGAGCCATATATTTTGCAATTAAAATTCAAAATTATTCAATCAAATCAAATTAAAACGGTAATAAAGAAAAATAATCAGTATATTTTATGAAACACCTTATTATTAATAATAAAGTTTAGTTAATTTTTAATTATACCTACACGTGCGATTTGAATAACATTTATTACCGAAAATAGATTGTATTAACATTCAATAATACTTATAATATTTATTTAATGCTGCCTCTACACATAGGCCAGCGCATTCGCCAACGCGCTGGCGGTGCGCTTGCCAACGTGCTTGTGAGTTAATCCACACATTGGAAGGTCGTTCAGTATGCTTTGGTTCGGGCCAATGTGCGGACGGATCAAAAAATGGATGTTGAGTTGGTAACAGCTGCAGCTGTATATTTATTCACAGCTTATAATTACTACGTAAAAGTGTACAAGAAAAGGGTGATACTTTCATATTTATAATATTAAAATAATAATAAAGTACGATGCTCTTACTTTGAAGTAAAATATCGTAAGGAAAACGGAATGTCCAAGAACCTTATTTATTTAGCATTTTTAATACTTACAACATTTTTATTTTTATGGTACTTATTTTTTGGATTCCATAGGCAATTTTCACTCTGATAGAGCTCAATAAATTTAAAAGTTTCATCATTACTCATATTATACGCCATTTTGTTACGTTAGGTGTTAATACGCCGCAAGAAGAAAATATGCACTCTTGATCGCTGCTCCGGGCAAACTGATCGCGCGGCCAATGTGTGGATGGTACGCCAAGCTTGCGACAAGTGTTCTTTGATGATACCGACACCGCGCGGCAAGCTCGCAAGCGCGCCGGCCAACGTTCAAATGCCTACCGCCAACGTTCCAACGCCCGTTCTACACATTGGGAGCCAACGCACTTGCCAACGTGTTGGCCTATGTGTAGAGGCAGCATAAGACGCAGCCCTACGAGTATGGGCGGTGATGCGCGTAGAAATTATTCGGGCCAAGCCAATTAAATGTCACGCAACATTTTTACTGACGAAATTGACACAATTTTATTAATACAAACAAAACAAACTGCATTAGGTATATTGTTCGTTAATTAGCAGAGATACGGATTAATTAAATGGTCTTGCACTATTAACTAAAGTAAAGAAAAGCCAGGCAACAATGGGCGTCCGTGCTGAATAAAAGAACGTATTTTCTTCAGGTCATTTTAAGTTTTTATATGCAGGTTGGGAGAACGGCAGTTGAGCTGCAGTATAGGAAGTCACTGCGGCCCATGAACTTGTGTGATACCAAGACTTCATCCTCACATTATCGACCTACATTAAGATTTTTATGTTTATTAATGTGCTTTTGATATAGGTAATAGGTACAGAAATATGTTTAGGTACGTAGAATAAGAACTAAATCGAAATTTTATGCGTGTCAATAGAAAAAGGTGTATATGATTATGCTTACTTTATGTTCATTGACTTTATAGATGATTATTGCTACTTATTTATTCCTGTCATTACACAGAGTTATGTAGGTTTGTAGGTATACCTTCAAATTATTTCTCGAGAAAATAATTGGTTAATGGAAATAATCGGCAAACGAGCAGGTGAGCCCATTGATGGTAAATAGTCACCGTCGTCTACTGATGTCAGGAAGGCCATTCCCAGTGCGTTTTCAACCAAGCAAGAAGAAAGAAGAAAAAATGCTAACTCTCTAGCTCCAGCGAGACTTACGTCCATGGACGGCTGACTCAAGCAAGTGTATCATAGAGAAATAATTAACTAAAACGAAATAATGATAGCTAACGATCATAATAATCATAATTACAAATCAAACACAAACAAATCAATCTGTCAATCTCAAGAATTCCTAAGAACATCTCACTTAAACGCATCAGTAACGCGATACTCAGAAAAACAAATCGTTAGCGATCCGACGTTCGAGCATTTACAAGATTAATGAGTTTAACATCTTCACTGTTCCTTGTTCGAAGAAATCGCTGCAGCGATCAGTGTCTCGTGTGAACGACATCGTCATAATGTTTTACAAATAAGTAAACAAGACGCCCGAAACATAATATTGATAAATGGGTTGATTGATTACGATTGCGTTGCGTGCGTCGAGCGCTCAAATGTCAGAGGTTTGTCATCTGTTTAAATATTTTTAGGGCTTACATCTGACTTATTTAAGTGAAGCACTAGGTGTACAAAGTTTTCCCGCGTAATTCCAAATCCTGATGGAATTCAGGGATAAAATGTAGCCTACGTAAACGAATTTAATACGTGACAAAGTAATTGAATAAAAGTAATAAATTCTATAAATGTATTTACATACTTGCTGGAATTCTTTTAGATTGTCATTGGGGAGGATAGGGGAGGACTAAGAAAGGATTTTTCGAAAATCCCAAAAGAATAAAAATGTGGGTTAAACTGAAACAAAACACCGGGGAAACCTTGGAGAGGAAAGCTAGTCAGGCTCTATTTTTCCTAAAGGTAATGAAGAGTGAGTGACGTTCAACTGATACATCAGATTTACCTATTGTAAAGGCTACAAAGACGTGGGACTGTCCTGATACACCAACAGGTAGACGTTGGCTGTCGAAGGTTTCATGTGATATCAATAAAAATGTGAGAACACGCAATGAAATTCTTTTAGCAGGGAGTGGCAATTCCATATCCTTGGCATCTCAAGTATAAGTTATGCACTTTACCATTCAAAACTTAATCACCACTTACTCAATTACCATCAGCTGGGGTCCTAGTCAAGCATTATTATCCTATCCTACTTCCTACTCCTACTAATATTATAAATGCGAAAGTTTGTAAGGATGTATGTGAACGAGTGAGTGTGTGTGTGAGTTTGTTGCTCTTTCACGCAAAAACTACTGAACGGATTTTCATGAAAATTTGCAGTAATATAGCTTAGACATCGGAATAACATAATTTGTTAAAATTTATAGAGATTTTTGAAGGGTCTGGTTCCCCGAAGCGAAGCGAGGGCGGATTTACTAGTAATTAATAAATAATAAAACTATTCGGATCAGATTCACTATCTTAACTTAGCTACTAACTTAGCTACAGTACTTTAACTCACTACAGCTACAGTACTCTAACATAGTTACACTCACACACACGCATTAATTACTCACTTCTAAATGGATGTCGGCTAACTATTGAAATTCAATGCCAAACCATCCCAATGGACCGTTGCGCGCGTACAAACATCCATGTGTGGTCCAAGGCACCCCATGCTCAATTGATTGTTTGTTTATAATTTTGCGGTCTGACTTTGAACTTGATCTTAGACGAATATAATAGTTGTTCATGCTGCAACATGTGGAGTTCGAACTTGAACTTGATCCAAAGTTGAAAATCAAAATTATAGATTCATTTTACTAATATAGTCGTTAAAGTGTAATATACAAACTGGCCTAAAATTAAAGTTAAAATACTGGCTAATCATTATTGAAAAATAATAAAAACTAATTAGATAAAAATTAGAATGTACGTACCTACGTATCTTTTCGAAGGGAAAGTTCCTAAGAAGGAATAAGGGGAAAAGTTAGTGAATTGGACTATTTTGACTCCACCTGGAGTCAAACCATATCCCATGACAAGCACTTTGGCTAAAACTGTTCAGTAGTTTCAGCTGTGCGTTGTCTGTTACTCACTAACTTAGTATCTAACGGAAGAGTTTTATATCCTTTAATACTAAAAGAAAAATCCCGATACATTTCCTGTTATATATCCTTCGTCCCCTGCTATCCTGGTAGCACGCGCATGGCACCGGTCCCACACGCAGGGCCGGTGGCACCATCCGTCGCTCACATGTGGTCGGAAGCGTTTATCTCCGGCCTTCACGGTGTGTGAACCTCACGCCGACTTCCTACTCCGGTTGTTCACACTGATTACTGGCTGCTGAAACATAAATTATACCAAGATACAATACAATATAAATATTTTTCACTGGATACTAGACTCAACATTTTATATGGTGGGAGTTTGATCCGTAACTAATAGCTATCCGTAGTCTGTACAGTGTACATGGAAGATATTTATAGGGAAAATTCTTAATATCAAAATATCGACTTTTGGAATGTTTAGAGAACAAAGTGTCCGTTTTATTTCAATCGGTTCAAAAAAAATTTATAAAATCTCAGGTCCTAAACATTAGGGTCATTGTGCTTTGCGAAATTACAACTAAATATTATTTCATTAATTGATAGTTACCCTGTCAACGAAGCTATATTTATTTGACCTATATTTATTTGATCGATAAATATGTATCCTTATCGATGAATGGTTACTCGGAATTCGGGGTCTAGTTAGACGGGTGAGGACAGGAATGGGAGCCAACGGGAATAATCGATGTGTTGTCCATGCTACCCGCAACCCATGCGTGCGGACATGTTGTGAATGTGTTAGCGTTTGTATAATACTTGTGTTTAAGTATGTCGCAGTAGGTATAACTATACGAGTATAACTACGCTCTGTTTTGTAGCGCCAGTAAACTATGTTAAACCGAGCATTAGAAGTGAAAGCATTGATAGCATCAGCCCGCATGTTAACTTCAATTGAGTAATAGGTATCAGTTTTTCATAACACATCCATAATTGCATACTGTGCAATTGCGTAAAGCATACCGCCTATGTTGGGCCACATAACTACCTACCTACAAAAACAAATAGTGCATTGAATTATTATGTTCTATGGCTTAGCGACCTTGGTTGTGTCAGGATGCAATTTGATTTTCTAGAAGATAGGTGACAAAAGTGAAACCCTAGTAGGTATTAAGTTTTTGGGATCGGAACACTTGTGCTGCGGCAGCTATCCTGGAAAAATGGTGCCGATGGGTTTTATCGTTTATGTTTATAAACTGTGGGCTCAACTGGAAAAATTAAATTTTCTACAACTTTGATGCTGTAACTTTTAGCCGTAAAATCCAGCAACAAGTAATAAATGAAAATAAATCAACAATTAACACAAGCACCTATGTGTGCTTGTCGTGTGTGTTGTTATAAACAATTTAACATGACACACGCAAGAACACATATGTACATACACTCGCCGGAGAAGAACCCAGGACCCTTTCAACTACAGTCCGACATGATAAACATAGCGCCTTATGGGTCGTCAAGTTATTTTAAACCTGGTGCTTTTTTCATGTGGGAGGTATTAGGTAATATTGCTATCTACTGAAGCGCATTATGTGGTTGAATGTGGAATTGTTTATCATGTTACTATTTGTAATATTATTATGAATGGTACGAATTATCTACTTACACGTCCTGTTATCGTTACATGGGTTTTTCGCATATCCTATTGACGGAAATGATAAACCAACGGTTTGTTTACTTTCATTTTTTTTCTGCGTTTTATTAGGAGGAAACTTATCTACTTATTTAACTTACTATAATCTAAATATATATAACTCAAAGGTGACTGACTGACATAGTGATCTATCAACGCACAGCCCAAACCACTGGACGGATCGGGCTGAAATTTGGCATGCAGATAGCCACTATGATGTAAACATCCGCTAAGAAAGGATTTTTCAAAATTCATCCCTTAAGGGGGTGAAATAGGGGGAGTGAAGTTTAAAAGAAACACCACGCGGGCGAAGCTGCGGGCGGAGCTAGTTGTAGTATAAAACATGTCGTTGTTTTACATGTGCCTTTGCATTCAGACTTCCAGTTATGGGCTTAATCAGGCCCCACCCCGGACCTCAGATAAAGTACCTTCTCACTGAAAGTAAAAATCTTCCAAAATTTTAAGGGAATTTTGGTGTTTGTTTGAGTTTTGTGGAAAAACTGCAGGCTTTCTGGGATTTTTAAGAATTGTGATGAATAGTATGACTTCTTAGGTTGTTGATACAAAAAACAAATGTGAAATATTTGAAAAACTGTGGTCGTGGTAGCTCAAAATAACACAAAGAGTGTAAATTTCCGAAAATTTATTTTTTAATGAAAACAAAAAGGGCTGGATTTTTTTTCTTATTTTCCCTAAAGTAGTCATGAGCAAGTCCACCCTCCAGTTCCCGCTTATCGTTGAATTTTGGGACACGTTATATAATAAATTACGTGCGTTCACAGTTCAATTTAGCTTGGCAGCAAAATTTACACCGTCAATCTATAATTACGAAGAACGATATCGAAATTTTACGTACGACCTATAGTGAGTACGCTTTAGGATATTTGTCTCGAATATCTGATCCTCCCCCCACCCCCCGCTTCCAGAGCTTTGTCCCCCCACCGAATCCGGCTTTGCTTCCTCTACATCAAGAACTGGGTACGCTTGGTACAGGAACAAGTAGGTTCTGTTGTTTACATTTATCATAACTTTCGATGCATCTTAACGGGTGTTCTTGTGTCTCCAATGACAATGGTATAGTACTGCCTAGTACTTCCAATGACTATTACTGTTTTCACAAGTGAGCTTCGACCATTGCTTCGACAGGCACAACAATAGAGAAACTAGAAGCAAGTACTGTGAAATGGATCGTTCATTGATACGTTGACTGACACCTTTCACCCGTGGCCGTAGGGTTGCCAGATAACCAAAACCAATAATCGGATAAGCCTGCGAGTTAAACTAACTAAACTAGCGGCACGCTATGATGGCCGGTTTGACGTTTGTCCGCTCATGAAGTTCCGTATTAATTGATAACGACTTTGAAGGAAATAATTGTATTACTTTATTGACGATAGTGATGTGCAGAGATTCATAAATTTTATCGAATGTAGTTTTAGGTTTAGGACTCAAAATTTATTTATTAAATTGATTTCTAAAATGTATACAAGTGTAGAAAAATCAGTTTGCACCATTTAAGGGGTGAATGTACTTGTGAATATGAACAATTTTCACTATGTGGACAAACCTCTGAAATCGCAAAAAAATATCAGCTGTTTCATACAAAAGGTAAATTTTTTATTTTTATATGATATATACCACAACTCGGCATTTGGTTTTCTAAATTGAAAATTTTTAAAAATGGAATCTAATACGATCGTCACATAGGATCGCTGGCTAGCACAACTACTACCTCCGGCAAACTCGCGTCAATGCTCAATGCAAAACAAAGCAGTTTCGAATTGACGTTGCTTCGAAAAGTATAAACTGTCAGTGCAATGCGATTGTGATATAGTTTTGACCTGGCTTTGGATTTCAAATATTGATACTGCATTACTGTTGACCCTTGCTCGTTAATTTGGACTTTGTTCAAGCCCTTTGTTGTGGATTTCGTCGATATGACCGAACGTACGCAGAGAACTGTTCTAAATAGTCAGACACGTGAGTTCGTAATACGCCTTCGTAACTATTTCGATCGTGAAGCTCAAAATGGAGGGCCAATTTTACCTATAACGTCAGTGGTTGAACGCGTAGCTGATGCGCTTAATATTGGACAACGAACTGTTAGACGGATAACTAAAGAAAAATATGGCGAGACTGGCACAGAAGAAAATAAACTTCACACACCAAAAAAGAGAAAACGAGCAAAACCAGTCGTAGGCATCGATAGCTTTGATGCCGATGCTATCCGAAGACATGTTTACGGCTACTATTTACAGAAGGAGTATCCAACAAGAAAAAAGTTGGTGCATTCACTGAAGGAAGCTGGATTATTCTTCGGTGGGGAAAGTTCTTTAACGAAGATTTTGAAGACCATTGGATTTCGATACAAAAAATGTAACAAACGCAAAATATTGATGGAAAGATTTGATATAGCGATGGCAAGGTATACTTTTTTACGGCAAGTGAAAGAAATCAAAAATTGGCAAAATGTTGTGTTCTTGGATGAAACATGGCTTAATGCTAACCATACTGTAGGCCGTTCTTGGAACGATGACACAGCAGCATCTACTTCCAAAGTTCCTGTAGGAAAAGGATCGCGACTTATAATTTGTCACGCCGGAACCATCAACGGGTTTGTCGAAGGTTCTCTCATGGCTTTTGCGTCAAAAACCACTGGAGACTATCATGAAGACATGAATGGAGAAAAGTTTACTGAATGGTTTACCTCAATGTTGTGTAGCCTCCCTGAACCATTTATTATAATTATGGACAACGCCCCATACCACTCGATGCAAATTGACAAGCCACCTGCCCAATCCCAAAAGAAAGCTGATATCGTCGCATGGCTTCGTAAAAATGGCGTAGATGCAAACATGAATATGTTAAAAGCGGAATTAGTACGTCTTTTAAAAGAAAACAAACCAACCAAGATCCGATACGTCATTGACGAAATAGCATTAGAACATGGGCACAGAGTTATACGGTTACCGCCTTACCATTGTGAGTATAATGCGATTGAGTTGGTGTGGGCTCAAATTAAGGGATATGCTGCAAGACACAATACAGAACCCCCATTTACCACAAAAAAAATGCTAAAATTATTAGAAGAAGCTTGTGAACATGTGACTAAAGGAGACTGGGAAAAGGTTGTGAATAGAACTGTTAATTAATAAGGGAAGATTATGAAAGAGATGTGAAAATAGATAATATTATAGAAAACGAACATATAATTATTAATGTAGGTGATGATAGCAGTGACGACAGTGAAAATAGTAGTATGGACGAATCTGATTAATTATGGCCTTTTGTGGCACCTTTTTTGGTATCTTTTGTATTCATATGTTTCTTGTGTGCATATAAAGTATGTATATTCATTTTCATTCAAATATTCAGTTCGTTCAAATAAATTAAATAAACATTTACATTTTTGTTTTATTAAACCTATTTAATCAGGTACAAAAACAAAACTTAATTGTTTTTTGTTCGAGAATAAATTGACATTCCACATCACTGTTGTAATGTGTCAAACCGGCCATCATAGCGTGCCGCTAGTTTAACTAACAATACAAACCCAAAGACCTCTACATTTTTTGTCTTAGATACGAAAACTTTTTTAAAAGTAAGAAGAGGCTTCTTATTTTATAATTTGCCATAAAATCTCCTAACATTTTAATAATACAATAATATAAAATATTCTTTATTCATAATATTTCATAAATGTACCTAGTATTAAACCAATACCAGCACTGTTAGTAGTAACCTAACTATTATCAGGCAAATGGTCAGATTTAAAAAAGCCGAGCAAAAGTCGGATGACCCTGACACAGTGCAATTTTTTGACTGAACTTGCAACCAAAAAGCCTGACTGTATAGGATTTAGCCAGACATCTGGCAACCCTAGCTATGGCGGTGGCATTGTATAGCCTGCTCCGCCATTAGTGATGGCACACTTTCACGTTTCCTCACCGAATATCCGTCTTAACTCTTAACCCTCGCGACGGAAACTTTGACCGCACTTTATTAATTGTCAAACACGTGTTTCACGGAAAAACAGCGTTTTAGTTGTTTTACTTGCTTATATTTGAATAAAATAACACTCTCATAGCCCCAAGGGTAACAAGCAAAGATATGAACATATCCAGACCGAGAATAAAATATATATTTTTTTTAATTTCCCCATCCTTGGAAATCGAACCAAAAACCTTTAGAATGTAGTCCGGCGTAGTAACGCATCGCTAATGCCTTTGATCTTCTGAATTCCATGAGCAACTATGTATGACCACTTAACATATTGTGAATGAGATATGTAGCTATGTAGATATGAGGTAGTTGTCGTCTATTTACTTATTTATGACATACAATTATGCTTTTTTTTAAATATAAACAGATACATTATGTACACAAATACATAATAACAGACACATAATTGTGCTTGTAAATTATAAAACAAGCGAAAAAATACGATAAGTATCCCAATCTCCGAAAAGTATAACTAAAAGTTTCATCATTGTTAGCACATAATCACATAATTAGATAATTACTAGTTACAATATTGCTTCTACTGTAATTACGAAATTAGAGCAAAAAGTCCAAATTGCTCTATGTAATGAGCGAGTTATTTGAATGTAGTATCTACTGGTCCGCTATGTATGTAATACGGATAAGAGTGTAACAATCATTTTGCTTATTATCGTAACGAGGTCGCAAAGTCTAAATATAACATTTTGCATGGGTTCGATAGTAGCGTTTAGATTAATCTTCCCACCATTTTTTATATCACTATATTCGTACATGTAAATACATACATACACTCGAAAAACATAACCCTCCTTCTGACGCAGTCGGGTAAAAAACTGTTTTTGTTTTATATCTGTCGACGTGTTTTTCACAACTTTATTGCTGGAAGTGTAACCTATAAAGTGACGTAATTCGTTTCAATATACTGCTAGATTTATAAATCCCAGAACCGGTTAGAATGGAGCAAATTAGGGGCGCAAATTACGCACAAAGGTGCTCCTTATTTTGTGCCACTCTTTACTTTGTGTCCAAACTACAAAGCAGAAATTTAAGTGGTGTCCTCAAATATGTATTAGCACGTCCCAAGTTTTGGGATGTGTCATTTATGTGCGATGTGTCCTGCTTTTATATGGATGGATCCGTAATCACACACATTTCCACTCCACACTTTGCTATGTGTTTTTGTTTGCTCGCGCCTGTGTGAGAGTGATGTGACGAACATTAAGTTTTTACGATACCTATTATATTTCAGTTCCATTTTGTCTAGACACCATAGTATAAGACACGACATATTTAAAACAGGTTGAAATTAAGACTAAGATAACTGAAAACGTACACGAAGATTTTCATTAGAGGCCTGAGTACGATACTATAAGTTTGTGTGTGTTCCACGATGCGTATGTACATAGCGCACACACAATCATACCTGAGCATCGACGAGATAGAAGACACAAGAACTGATAGAAGACTGTTCTTTAAGTACACTTACTTTAAGTACGTTGTAAAAACTCTTCCAATATGCGTAGTAATACGCACGTTAATAATTATTCAGTAATTGTTAACTGGAGCGATGTGTAGACATGTTTTGACATATTCTGACACAGAACCGATGATTGCATACAATTATTTACACATTGGCCTACCTGCACGATTTGAAGCGCAATTATAATGTCGAAAGCATGACCGCACTACTTTTAATTAATGTGTTGAATTAATTTATGTGTAATAACTTCAATATGTATTTACTTATTCAAAGTAGCGTCGTAGCATTCATTTGATTTCAAATAGTAATATATAGGTATATATATAAAGTATGGAAGTAATAATGGAAGTAATAATTTAGGTACATTACCAACTGATACTGCAAAACAACAGTGGAAGATGATTAAATACATACCTATACCAAATAATGCAACTTCATCTTGAGACTCGGAAATAAATACAAACTTCAAAAATTAAAGAAAGCACGTAAAATATAGCATGCTTTATTTTTCAAAAATTTGGTTTTACTTATTTTGTACGTCTTAAACATACCTATAAGAAAAAAAAGAAAAAATAATTAAACAATGCCATAGTTATGGACTTAGTACAAAATCGTCACACACACAAACATTAACCCGCGTCCACAGTTGGTCTAAATGTAACTATTTACTATTTGACTATAATATCTATACAATATCTACCTACCTATACTTCTCTCAAGAGATACATATTCTAGTTGTGCCTACATTTATGATCATTTATGATAATAACAAGATCAACCTTGACCGTGACTCGATATAAAACATCAGGTTGATTAAAGCGTTAGTCATTGCAATAATTATTATTGCTTCTCGACTACTGACTAGGTTCGTTACTAGCACGTGGACTTGTCAATGAATGCTGACACATGCAAATAATTTTGTATGGACGTGTCCAACTTAATACTAAACCGCCCTCACTACGCGTATCAGCGGTTCTCAATCTGAGAGTCATTTTTAAATAAACAGTTGAACCGTTAGTATCACGGTTTTCTCTAATAAAGGTAGGTATAGGCACTACACTAAAATTTTTGATTTTAATTTATTTCAAGCAATTCATAAATTTGGAAAATTATGCTGGTATAAAAAATCACGTCATATAATTTTCGAGTCCGGACACTTAGGGGGAGGTATTCGCAAGCGAAACGGGGGCGGGTTGATCAGTTAGTTGGTAAATGACCTTGACGTTTCTTTTGTATGGTAAAAAGGTATTAGCTGATTAGCTTTCACCTACTTGGCTGCCTAGCCATTAAAACTCGATAACATAATAATAATCTTCAGCTAGTTTCAGTTGTAATGACTTGATGGCTTTCTGCTTTAGGTACCGGTATGTCGATGCTGTCTCTGATTTTAAGATGTATAATACTTAATAATGATTTTAAGTTAATAAAATAAATAAATTAGTGTTTTACTGGTAAGATTTTTTAATGGGAAAAATGTGAAATGATATATTATGCTGTCTGAATTAAAATTATTTCATTGTATTTATTTATTGTTTAGTTGTTTTTTTAGATTATAAAATAATGTAAATCAAGTTGGGGCTTTTATTAAATTACCAAGAAAATATCTACAAAGTTGGGCACCACTGCCTTGAATCATGACAAAAGACGAGATCGTGCCATTTGGCACGTTCTGTAAACAATAAACAATACAGGCTCTCCCTGGGCGATCTTTTCCTCTCCCAATAAATTATTATGCCTGACGTTATTGACTTTTGGTCAGTGACTAAACGCGGCGTCTTTTTATAATTTGGAAGATAACGGTTTATATAATCAATACCATAATATAAATTATATTAAGCGTAATATAATTAATAAGTACCATAACATAAATAATTGTAATAATCGTAAGTACCCATTAGAATGTTTACTGTCTGCTATTGAAAAGGTAAACGTTTCACATTAGGTATTTATAATATTTTTTCGTCGTTTTACTCGTGATTTATAAAAAAATGCCTAACATATACTTATTAGTGGCACACTGTATCAATCGACTCTGAAGTACCGAAGATCAAGCACGAATTCGCTTATTTTACTGAAAGACTTCTGAAAATGCTAATTTTTTCGACTGGGAATGAATAACTGTAGGATCATAAACCTTATCATTCTAATAAAAATGCAATATTTACATGATTTTAATATTTCCAGCCTATAAATTAAGTATTGATTAGGAAATAAAACGAAGTAGGTAATGAAGAATTCATTAAATAACGTTTCGAAAATTTTATAACAATTATTGTTTTTTTAAGAATCACACAAACTATTATTTCATTCATATTTTCACGTTCTTGTTAACGCAATGTATTGAAAGAAGTACCTACCTGCGTACGTGGTAAATAACATTGGTGTAAACTGTAGACAAACTACTCGTAATTCCGTTTCTTGGTTGACCAATAGTTAATGAGAAATGCTTTAAAAATTGTTTTGTGAAACGTATCTAAAATTAACCTTTTCAATTAATTTGCATTGAAGTGGCACGAAGTGGTATTTGAAGAGCGCTTCAAACCTTCTCAGTTACAAGAAGATACTTCACAGTGAGCCTCTTATGATTAGGTAAGCTAAAGATGTTCACCAAAATTCAAGCCGTGTTCATGCCTATAATGCTTTTGCAATTTAGTATCAACTGGATTAATTACGATCAAAGCATATCTTCAAAGCTATCTACATATCAATGTATACTATAATATATATATTATATACCTACCTACTAACAAAGTAAATTTTGAGCAAAGTCTGAGCACCGTCGATTTTCACCCAAGTTCTGAAAGTTGTGTAAAGTCCACCAATTAGCACTTGACCAGTATGGTAAAATATAACCTGCACCCTCACATTGTAAAAGAAGGACAGTGTCTAGCAGCTGCGCAGATATTGATTGCGATGATAAAGAAATTTAATAAATGATTAAAATTGGCAGAAGTTATACAGAGCCAAAGTTGTAGAAATCATGTTTATAGGTACACGTAGGTACATACTACATAATATAATTCAGTATTATGGTATGTAGGTCTTAAACTATAAAACCGCTATATATAATTACCAGTTCCTACACGACTTCACAAGCGCTTCGTCTTTACAACACCTCGTAAAATATCCGCTTATTTGCTTATTATCGTGTTTTCCTAACTAACAAAATACGAGGTGTGCCGTAGAATGAGGTGTGTGTAAAATTTATGGGTGTTGTGAAATACTTGGAGAATATCCGTTGGGATTTGTTGTTGTTCGTAACGACTACGTGACAAACTTGCGCCGGCGCATTCAAGTACAGTCGCGTGCGCAGCGCTTATGAAACACTTTCGTTTGTCCCATATTGAGAAACACAACAATAAAATAACACAAAATTGCATGTCAATTATACGTGGAAGTTGGAATTTAAATGCTTCGTTTAACTCGATTCTGTTGTGAAATGTTTTAGACATGTAAAAGTGCATTCGATTACCTACACTTGGTTTTTTCGTACATTAGTTAGTGTGTAATACATAATTTATATATCAATAAAAACTTTCAAATTATAAAATACCGTATGTATTTTTGTGTCATCCCCTTAATAGGTTACTCTTGTAGTGATGTGTCTTTCGTCATAGCTGAGGAGGCCTCGAGCATAATTCACCCTGTTGACTCCAATGTGGACTGAAGGTGTTGATGGTCAACCCATATGTAAAGTTTTCTTACAGCTCGAAGGCGTACGACGTGGCTTAAGGAGTGCTATTTGACGATGTCAACCTGGACCGTCGATTGTGAATCTTTACGTACTCTGTGTAGGACAGAAACGTTAAAATATTTGCCATTAATAATCACCCATACAACAACCGACCGGGACCTTTATTCATCACTTCGATCGATCATTTAAGATGGATACATGTCGCGGGATTATGAGTGTTTCAATTATATCAATATCATTTTTATATGCTTTTATAATGCCCTTAAAAATAGGGTAATGCGTATATTCATCCTTTGAATCAGGAAGCTGGGAATACATAAGCTGTATTTGTAACAGTTTTGTTCACGAATGTTCGTTTAGAAACCAGTGTGGCGTAACCAGCTATTCCCTTCGTATGTACACGAGCGGACACGTGGTTACCTGATCTTCAAGGCCGATTCGCGTAAGCCTTCGTCTATACAGCCTAGAAGCCTATTTCCGTTTAAGTCTCATTACGCTGTTTTTGTGTTTTACTCTGCTTGTAACTATTGTTTTAATTTATTTTTAGCTATGTTACTTTGCGGGTTCGTACCGAATTGATAATTATTTAAACTGTTTAAAATTTGGAGAACGCTCATTCGGTTCTAGGTAGTTCTTAAATATATTCGATGTGTGTGTTGCTTTGTTTCACTTTTTTAACAAACTTCAAAAAAGGATAGGAGTCTCAATTTGACTGTAGTTTTTATTAGTTTTAAGTGAAAACTAGTTTTAACTCATATCTCTATACCTACATACTGGGTGAACCGATTTTGATAACTATTTATTTATTCGAAAAGAAGTGCTTGTCATCTGGTAGTAGTAGGTAGTCTTTGAGTTATCGTTACTCATAGATTGTTTAATAAGTTATTCGAAATATAAATTAACATAATTATTTTAATTGAAAATTGCTGGCTTCACACTGATCGTGTGTGCCATGAACAACACGCAAGTCAAGAAGAACACACACAAACCAAGAACGGAAAAAACTCATTATTGAAATTTACAGCTCGCTGGGAATGAAACCCAGAACCCTTCGAACGACGAACCGAAATGGTAACCATTGCGTCACTCATTAAATAATATCACGTCGAAAGGATAGCTTCACTAGCTTCTGTATCAATCATTTTAGTAATTCGATAAAACTACATTATCTACGAGTACATACATACTCGTACTGCATCATGCGATTGCAGTAAATGAAATTAGCACAAAATTCAATGATGATGAAATAAGTTAGAGTTATAAATACCTACTTTACTTAATCACTTTAACTACGTAGGTATGTACATATGAGTGGAATTCATGAATAATAAACTTTATATTCCACATGCACTATGCGCTCTGATAGATTTATATTGGCACTCTCCTATATTTTTCCTTATTGCGTATCAATAAAATAATAAATATTTCAATGCGTTATAACAATCACGTAAAACATTTGTTTATGGGTTATTACATGATAATATATTTCATTCATATAGGAATTTATCGTTACGACACGACACACGATCACACGACTTTATATCTACAGAGATACCAATTTCTAATCGCAAAGTGCAAGCAAATTACGTAAGTACATAATATATTTTAAATAACTCATCGATAGTTCGGGTTGGGTAAATTTATTTTCAATGTTACCTAACCCTAAAGTTGTTGTATTGGTAAAATTTACTTTGTTCTGTCTGATTTCTTAACTCTACATCCTTTACTGACTTTCATGATTCTCATTCTCACGAACCTAATCCTCCACATTACAGAACATAATCTACGCTGCCCAAGTTCAGATGAGCGGACTTACTCGTAAATAGGGCTTATAATATACTTCGGATGAGGGCTTTACACACCTTTGATTTTATTTTTTTTATCTTTTGGCAGCTTTCAGAAGATTTTATTTCTCTTAGTTTTGTCGTCGTACGTTGAAGCCGCTTGGCTGTGATAAAAAAGTTAATAATGTATAAACATGCATGTAATTGATATTTACAATGACGATATGATTTGACGACCCGGATGGCGCAATGGTTAACACGCCGGATCGGTGATCCGAGGGTCCTGGGTTTGATTCCCAGCGAGGCGGAAATTTGAATGATGAGATTGAATTTCCGTTCTCGGCCTGGGTGTGTGTCCTTGTCTTGTGTGTTGTCCATGGCACCCACAACACAGGGAATCGTAGTGTGGGGCTATGAGTGTGAAGCGTTATTTATTTTATTTATTACTAGCGGCCCGCCCGCGGTTTCACCCGCGTGGATCCCGTTCTCGTGGGAATATATGCATGTATTATACATAAAAACCTTCCTCTTGAATCACTCTACCTATTACAAAAAACCGCATCAAAATCCGTTGCGTAATTTTAAAGATTTAAGCATACAGACAAACAGACAAACAGACAAACAAACAGACGGACAAAAATAGCGACTTTGTTTTATACTATGTATTTATTAAGAATTGCGGATTTATTTGTGCAAATTACATTATTCAGGATTACATTTGTAGTAAGAGCGAATATTGTGTACATACAGTAGATGGAACAAAATTAAATTGTTGAATGTTACCTCTAACGTGGTACAAGCCTTTCTACGCCATTGCGTTTACCTAATTTATTTCAAACATTAACAATTTTACAGACAACGTGGTGCAAAAAATCCTTGTGTGAGACAAACCCATTAGTCCCATTTTGATTTTTTGCTTATAAAGGAATATTTTTACCTCAAATTTTTATGACCGGGTTATGAAAACCACAATAATATCTAGAGCCCCAGTTGTGGTCGCCAGCGTGTAACGGGCCTTAATGACATAATAATTGTGGACGGTGACGCATTAGTGCCGTCGCGTGTGTAATTACCCTAGCGCTGAGAGTCCGAAGCATCGAATTTTTTGACACGAGTAAAGAATGACTAGAATAGCTGCTTAATTTACTTTTTGATAAAGTTCATGGCTGAAATACTCGTAAATTGAATCTCTAGTGCACTCGTATACAATGTTATTAATTTTGACACAAAAAAATTATGCGTTATTGACACTATTACGATATACTTATTTTGTTACCATACTTAATTCAAAATTTAAAACTTTATTATGTTTATTTAAATTTAGCTTCAACCTTTCTTCAGATTCATAATGACGCATGGATTTCGTAAAATGTTTGTAAATATATTTCTTTATTCATAAATAAAATATTATGTAGATTTTGCAGAGTTCTCGAATGGAGTTAGTTGAATTGATTGATTTGTTGGAATTTCTTGCTAAACCATCTCGCATATATATTACAATATATATTTACAATTAAGTATTATTGTCACGTAAACAAAAACAAGGGGAGAAAACGTGAAATTGATGTCTTCAAATTATATTTCCTTCATAAAAAACCAAACACGTTCACATTGAACAATGTTCTAGCGCAGAGTATTTTACCTAGACTGCTAGACTAGAATGCTCAGGTGATGTCTTAAAACGTTTTAAAAGTTCTAGAACTTCTGGGTCTTTGTTCACAAAAACATTCCGCGTGATATTTTGCTGTCTGAAATTGGTGACCCGTAATTTTATGCAATTCAGACGAAGATTCGGACTGCTCATAACACTGAACAATAGGTCTTCCTGTCACTTTTGTGAATTTTAGCAATATGCAGTAATGCTTCCGGTGAGAAATTAAATAAAGTGCTCTAAAGATTACGGAACAGTTACTTACTATTTATGTAACTGTAAATTTGAATCGTACAAAAATGCTTACATTTCGAAAGATTTTCGTCTATCATGAACGGATGGCTTAACTCAGAATGTTAGTTTTTGGCCCTGAAACATTAAATATTAATTTAATTTAACCTTACGATATTACAAAAACAAATGGTTGACTCCCCAGCAAAACTAAATTTAATATTTAATGATGCTCGCTTATGTAAAAGGTGGAAAAAAATCTTGTAGGTAGGTACGTAATGTTCTATATATTTTTGAAAATAAATGGTTTTCCAGAGAAGTCGAGTAAATTCACGTTATATTTTCAGGGAGTTTTGTAATAACCACTAACGCTCTTTCTCTTTTCTTTTCGTGTTGGTAATGCCTGATATCTATGGGCTACCCAGTATTACCCGGCATTACCCTTAATTTTGAAGTTTGAGCAACTTGCACGCGAATATCAAGGAAATCAGTGCGGTAAAGAACAATAATATGAATCATTCTTTGATGATACATAATGTTATAGTTATTCTGTTCACCGTAGAACTTACTGAATTCTATTAGTATTGAAGCTTTGTTGACATGGAAATATAATTTAGTAGAATGTCAATAGGAGCATTGTAGAATTCCCCCAGCTTTTGAACACCTCTCTTATCCTTTATTGGTCAGCAATCTTTGATAGGCTTAATCGCCATCTCGCCCGATAAAAACTCGCACGATAGGGCGACTTGGCACCTTTAAAATTTACCTGATATTTCTGTCGCCAACTTGCCCGACCATAAAAATATGAGGTCTTGCCGATATTGCTATTGCCGACAGTAATCGGACGATAATCAGTAACCGACAGGTATGTAGCTAGTTTCTTCGTTGATTATTCACCTAAAAAGCTGTTGCTCTTCAATTTGTCGGCCAGGGAATCAAATACAGTCATATCCATTGGCCCATGTTACGCAATAGTTGGTACAAAGTTCTGGCCATGAACCGAGATTAAACGCATTTTGAGCATGAAAGTGAGGAAATTGTGAGAGAAAGTTGTCGGCTAACGTGCTTATGGTCATAATTCACAGATTCTAAATGAGACTTCATACACACTAGCCATTGCCGCAGCTTTGTCTCTACTTTTTTAAAGTGAAAAATTTCTAAAATATTTAAAGGCCACGATAGGATTCCGTATGCATGCAACTGTAACACGTCACTAATAGGTATCTAAGACCCGAGAACAAATCTATCCATCATATTTGCCCTGTCTGGGAATCGAACCCGAGACTCTTCGCTATGAAGGTAGAATCACCACCGCCTATGCTACTGGGTCATAATTTTTGAACCTTTGTAATTTTAGCACATACTAATTTATAAATTTATTTATATTTATCGTTTCCTGTACTACTTGTAATCTACTTAGGTATATCATATTACTGCAAATGTGTGAATACTGAGTAGTTTAAATATTAATCTGTGTAGGGAAATGTTACTGATTTAAATAAATAAAACGGAAGTTCTTGAACCAGAACAGAACAGAAGTTTCTGAAACCGTGGGATCCAAATAATCAAAAAACATATTTATATAAGGTACCTCAACGGTTTCGTTCGAATATAAAAATAATTTTACAAACGAACAAATATTCTATATTCTTAAAATATATTATACAGATACATAACATATCAGTTTTTACTTCTCGGTCATTTAGTTAATCTCCGTGTAATTTGGTCGCAGGGAAAGTAATGGGCCGACCCTAACGTATGGTGAGTGTTATTACAGGCAATATTTAAGATTTAAACGCTCCTGATGGTATGGAGACTAAAGCGGGGTATCTTCGTCATGCTATCTTTATAACAAACCAGTCAGTATTTTTATGTAGATTTATTATTTCAAATTATAGTTATGGTAGTCATGGTTAGTTAGTTGTTGTTTTGAATCGGTAAACCTTAATACTTGCATGTAAAACAATTGCTTTAAGGTATTTACTATTGTATGGTTCCCCTATGGTTCCCCTTCTATTTATAGATATTAAGCTCACATTCGCGCAAATACGTCAAAATAAGTGTAGGACGACCTTCGTTTATAATTAAGCGAAGTTTTAGACACATCGCAGTTGTCCAAGCTGTCAAAGGTGTGACGGTTTTTTGTCGTAGGTATATTTATCTATATCTAAGCTTGCGAACCTGGAACATTCGCGCACATACGTGCAATGTAGGTACAAAAGTTCGCACTTAGTTTTCTTGAACGGTTGGACAGATTTTGATGATTTGCTACTAACGTGGGCTTGACAGGGTTTCTAGATGATTTAGATTCACAATAATTGGAATCGCAAGGTGGTGATATTTTCCAGATATATTTATTTGCTTTGAAATCTAACAAATGATCAGAAACATTGAAGTACTGCCATAGAAAAAGTGGTTGCATTAGATGAGCATTTCCTAAAGGAATATCTAGGTATAGAATAACAGAAGTCCTGTGGAATATTTATATACCTACTTACCAGATTCACTCGGCTGATATATGGTATAAATGTCGTGGCCATGGTAAAATTTTAATTTAAATGGTCGCATTTCATGAAATGGTCAACTCAGTTTGGCCAGATCGTAAAATCGTCTACGTTTCACGATTTGGTCATCAACGTTTGGCCGGATCGTAAAACGCGGAATATAGGGCATAATTTCGAACCGTGACGTCTCCGGCGCTGCGGAAGGTGCAGCCCCTTCGCCCTTGCGTAACAAAGCACAGACACCCACGCTCGCCTGCGCAGCTTCGGCTTCTCCGGCTCGCCCGGGTGTCTGCGTTTTGTTACAGTGGGCGGGGGCTGCCCTCCCTCCGCGCCTCCGGGTTCTAAAAAACACTCTAGGGGTAGGGCATACAAGACTACGTGGTGTAGGGGTAGGCTAATTCGGTTCTGTAACCAATTCGACCTACCTACACCTTGAAGAATTTGACTGAATAGTAATGGAAATGTTGTGAATATTCATTGTTCAATGTTACTCGTTTTTAACAATTGACGTGAATTGTATTCTGCAATTCGCAATTTTTGTTGCTACCCTTTTACTTTAGGGCAAATTGACAAGAGAAACAACATTTATAATACCTACGCCAACGGCCGCCATCTTTACACATAAACAAAGCGCTTGCAGCGCCTCTACCGGCAATTAATGTAACTCTTTTACGATATGATCAAAATAATCTTGACCATTTCATGAAAAAGCCGCGCGCTTAGTTGCCAATATCGAGAAACGATTTCTTATCATTGATCTGCTCAAACCACATCATGATGTGGCCAATAGACAGTTGAACATATCATAAAATGCGACCATTTCATGATAAATATGGTCGATTATTTCATGATGTGAGCAAATCTACGATGTGGCCACGACATAAATATACTCGGTTAAATGTGTTGTAGAACAATAATTATGCACATAATTGTTCTGCTAGGTCAGTTAGTTGTTTTATTAATAGGTACTTAAATAAAATAGTTTTTTTAGAATATAATAGAATGAAAGCATTTTCAATAGTTGTAATGTTTGGCTTCTTACAAAACATGATTATGTGATGTGGGTATAAAATTCCTAATTTATTCTAACTGACGAGGTAGTTCCCTTCTTGAATATATCTAAGACGACCTAATCTCTCAGATCTTCGTGCCTTCTTACAAGTATTTCCTGAAACAAAAATTGGACATTCAAATGAGGCATTTCGGAAACTAAGTCTCATAGGTATGTCACATAAAGGCAGATAAGGCAGGCCTGGCATAGATGTGATGTGCCATTACCAGTATTTGAATACTGAAAACTTCTCTTAGCACCACAGGACAAGTAGGTATCTTATAAAACACAAATTATTATACTGTGCAACAATATTAGTCATCGTTGATATGCCTTGCTTCAAAATATATAATTTTAGGTTATTTTTCCGTTTAAACGCGATAATTTCAATGATAAGAACTTCTGGTGTAGTTATAAATAATTGTGGACTGTAGTGTGTAGCTAAGTCTATAAGTTAGGATATTATGCACTTAAAACAATCTAAATAAAGACATCATTAAACGAAGACGTCTATCAATTCAACACCTACATCGCACCTAACATTACATGGCGACCCTGCCAGAGAGAGAATAATGTTATTATAATCCACGGTTAAAAAACATACGTAACTTCAAAAAAGCGAACGGAAATAAGACCTAAGAAAAATAGTACAAGAAGATAAAGTTTTGAATAACTTAAACATAATTTTGTATGTTTTTATGAAACTCATTCTATTGCACATTAATTAAAAAAAAACTTTATAAATATAGCAAAATTAAACAATGAACAAAACCTCGGCCTATTACTAAATAGGTAGCGATTTCTCCAAGACAATACAATATTGCGCTTAGGCAGTAATATAAATATTGGTATAGCAAAAACAAACTCTAAGTTTTTCTAAGTAGTAACGAAACAAATAACCAATAAAGAAAGAGGCTTGAAGAACAACCGTTAACTCACTTAATTAGTTTCATGCTAAATATTGTAGCATTAATTGACAAGAATGTACCAACTTTGCTGGCATGACTTGCAAGGATGAATTTCTAGCTCATACACATGAAGCGAATCCAGGGATTCTTAATAAACATCTTCCGGGAAAACAGATGCAAAAAAGTTCTTAAAACTTAATCTAGAAACTGATGAAATTCTTCTATTCAAATTATCTTTTATAGGTCACGAGTAAAAAAATGTTTTAAACTTAGCGCGCTTAAGTTTCTTTGCCACTTTCCATCAAATCGTAGTCAAGCGCTAACTTATACAAAGTAAAACAGCAGATAAAAAATCTCCAGCAACAGAATTTTGATACGAGTTTCTTACGCCCCATTACCGAGTTAGCATACTATTATTTAATTATTCGAAACCCAGTACCTACAAGCAAAAAATGTCTCGAATTAGCTTAGGGCTGTCCATAATAATATCCTCAAAGGCGAAGACACGTTCAAAATATCCTTGAGTCTCGCCAAAGATTTACGTGATCTTTATTACAATGAGACCGGGTAAACGGACGATTTTTTGACCGTTGATAGGAATGCGGGACAAAAAAGATGACAAAAACGTACCCACGTGGCATCGGGATGTTTAGCACATGTTTTATTCAGCGCCGATTCGGACGCGAAACTTAGCATTATTTATATCTACGTATTCATTAATAACTATGGCAAAGTTTGGGGTCACCTATGTATGTAGGATTTAGCTTACTAAATGATGTTCTTAAACATCATAACTATATTTTGTTGGCGTGTCAGGTTAAAGAACAAAGGTATCAAAGAACTTTTATTAACATCTTTGCGTTTCGGAAAGATATGCTTTTTTATTACATTGTTTGCAGTTACTACGGAGTACAAATCAGGTGTCATCATTAAAATTACCTATTGATTTCAATAAAAAGATTAAAGATTTCAAGCGTATTCTTTTAAAACATAAGTATATTTTAATTCATTACTGGATTTGTTATCGAAGTAGCAATACTTCGATCACAAATCAATTTTATTCTTAACATTTCCTAATTATAAAATACCTATTTTGAGTTCATAATTCGTCGCATTTATTTTTTTAAGTTTTTATTATCTTGTAATACGTGTATGATCATGTCAAATCTGCTAGCTGAATTAAAACTATTGCCTCGTACTCTGCGCTCTTGAGATTTTGCATATTCTGGAAGTATGCATTGCATGCTTAAGATACGATTGCACTGCAGTTCATGACCATTATCGAATATTACGTTCAGGAATGGCACCTAATAAGGGATTTCCTCTGCAGTCATCAGTAGTGACAAAAAATTCTTTGCCTTTGTAATTCACATTTCACTGTTTTAACTTTTTGAAACTATTCATTTATATTATTGTAATTTAAAGTATCATAATATTTCGAAAGTCCAAAAAAGAAGAAAATAACAACGAACATAATTTCTAAATAGATTATACTGGTCTGTTCAACTTGACATTTCACAAGGGTTAATAACGTGAATTACTTCAGTCTGGATGCAATTGGCATGACAGACGAACAGACCAGACAAAGTAACAAAACAAGAACAGTTACTCGAGTAAGAGATACCGTAGTTGATTGATTGCAGATGTTAGCTGTGAACGTTAAGTTAAGTGCGCATTTAGTCAATTAAACTTTAGATGGGTTCGATTTGATACTACGCACTTGTTGCTCCCAGTTGACAGTTGTTAGTCTACTCGTAAGTCCTCAAGGTTGTCTTTGTTAGGTTCTTGGAACTAATAACAAATCCAATAAGCCAGTGATTAGACTAATCGTTCAGTTAGTTTTATTAGTTTCTGTCTCAACTGTTTCTTAACAGTCTGGTGTATTAAATAGGAATTTAATCTGGATCTTCACGTTAATAAAAGTTTTTTAATTCCCAAATATATTACTGTTCAAATGTTATTTTTTCATTTCTTGATTAATTCAACTCAAACGTTTAACGTAGTCATGCAATGAATTAACTACAGGATTTGGCCATCATTATTCTTATTTATGTATTATTTTGATTTAATTTCATAAGTAAGTACAAATATATGTAGCTGTTAATTTCGAAAACATTCGGATGCGGCAGGTTTAATTAAACTTTACGGTTAGTTACCATCAGGTTGTCGTTTGACGTAAAACAAATCCACATCGTTGCTTTAATAGTATTCTTGAATAGGGATTCAAAAAGTATCTAATTTGTTTTTTTTCTAACTTTTTCGGAGCTGGCAACGATGTTAGTTTCACTATTGTCCAAGTGCTATAAAAATAACTCAGCAACAAAATTAAATGGCTTTCCTGCATTTCCAGCTATTTCATAACAAATGGTACTTAAGCAACAAATTCGTCACAGTATTCATGATAATGAAGCTAAAACACAAGTTTATAAGGAGTATGTTCTCATTAGTCGTTACAATTGTAAATACGGAAAGCACTGACTGCGGTCAAAATGCGGTTGCAAGGTAGATTGAAATTGATTCATACGGAATAGCGTTAAGTTACCTCACAATCATTATTGGCCAATTTTTTAACGTTTAACTATTTAATTTTTATTACATATAGTCTGAGCAACATTTGGGAATCGACCTCGTAAACTAATTGAAGATTTCGTTGTAATCAGACAGTTCACCGGGACCACGATAAACACCCTTTTTTTATTTGGTATTCAAGGTAAAATGTACCAAATAAACCTTAACACAATCAAACAGTAAAATCAACATTATTTTTCCGTCTGAAATGTTCAGTATTAATAACTTGTTCCAAAAATTTTAAAAATATTATTGCAAGCATTTAATCTTTAGTTAGTCAGTAGTGGTTCATTGAAGGTTTGCATGAGTCTAAAATTATTTAAACAAAATAAAAGATAAAACATGAAATCCCATTTACGCATTGAATCAATACCTTCTAATCACATATCAGTTATTAGTTACTTTATAAGCTTTATCTACGATAGCAAAGATGTTTTGCAGTTACATTGATAGTATACGGTATGATAGTATATGGTACGGTAAGCAATAAATGGACGGTTTCTTTTGAATTTGTACTTTAATTTAATTACCTACTTCTTCTTTTGCATATTCGCTGAAATGGTAACTGACACATTAGAAGCAAGTCCCTAATCAAACCAGCTGGGTGCAAAATGACTAATACGAGATATCTCTAAAAATACGCAACGCGTGGTTCATTTCAGTCTGCTAGTCCCCTGCGGTTTGGAGTCAAAACCATTTGTAAATATCAAATTATCCATTACTGACTTTGTTTGACAAGTTGTAATCCGTCTAATGTATAGCGGGCAATATGTTCGTAACATATGACAGAAACGCCACATGGATTTAGTTCTATTTCAGTGCGTTTGGTTCGTATCGCTGCCCCAAATGTGTCATGTGTTGAGTCAAGCGGGATGCTGTCGGGATTTTTTGCAATGTTACTGGGGACGGCTGTTGTTTAATATAATGAGTGTATTACATTGTTTTAGAATTACATGAACATGTTGCTAACTATTTCACAATCGGGTTAGCTTCTGACCTCCTAATAATTGGGGTTAAGCTGTAGACTTTCCCTCTTGTTATGAACTTAATGTTCCTTAGGGATAGCATCCCTACATGAAAAGGGCGATGATATTTCTCGTCCATCTTACGATTTCATAAATATTTCAGATGTCTTTCAACCACTGTTTGACCATCCGTATGGCGCAGTGGTCTCCATGCCTACGTGACTTTCAAGTAGTCCTGGTTTGTTTGTCAGGGAGACAGAAATTTTAGTGATTTTTATTTTAATGAATTTAAATTTGTGAACTCAATCTATGTAGGTATGTATTTTTATCATTACGTTGTTCATGTCATCGACATAAGGAATCCTGGTGTGTAGGTTTGATTGAGCAGCGTTATCTATTTTGCGATTGAGAAATATATAAGAAGATTAATATGCTAATAATTATTAGAGCCAACACTGTCCGTTCCCTGCTCTAAAGAAAGGAGAACAGTACAATAAAACTACAGAAAGACTACTAAACTGCAGAATCCTAGACTACCCTCGGCATTCATTTGAACCCAGGTCTTTAAAACCGACTGCTGACTTAAAAACTATTAAGAACAGCACATTTAAACCAGAATTCAAAACTTTCACTATCGGATCGACTTTTCATTCGATTAATATTTTACTTACCAAAGGGCGGACATCAAATGGAATATTTATGGTACTGCATAATGCATTGCCATTTCCTGATACGATCTTGTCAGAAATAAAAACTCGATTATACTTGCAAATAAAGGATGACGGAAAGCTGATAGCATAATGATATTGACGACGATGAGACGATAATGGAAAAGTTATCCATTATGAACCAGTTTGTATAAGTGGTTTCATAATGAATCGTGGCTTAGAAGATAGTTTACAGCACTGACTGGACAATCTTAGGAATAAAATTAATAATTTATTGCAGTGTTTATTTTTGATTTTGTTATTTTTTTTTATTGGAGCGATTTAAAATTATAATTATTATGATAGTTAAATAAATAAATAAATAATAAATAAACGTTAACACACTCATACTTATTATACATATAATAAGTATATATTATACATATTAATTAATAGTCTTTTTGGTTAGATACATCTACATCTTTTTGGTTGAAGCGCTCATAGCCCGGCGACTTGCGTCGATCCTAAGAGATCGACAAAGTTAAGCAACAGCGGGCGCGCTCGGCACTCGGATGGGTGACCGCTAGTGGCAAAAATTTCTTGAGCGCTTCCGTGCTTCGGAGGGCACGTAAAGCCGTCGGTCCCGGTTTGATATCGATTGATAGCAGTCGTCAAGCCATGTCAGAGGCCTTCGGGCGGCTTGAAAACTTTCGACACTGGGTTGGCCACTAACCCCTCCACCAACCCGCATTGGAGCAACGTGGTGGAGTATGCTCTAGGCCTCCTCAGTAATGAGAAGAGACCCGTGCTCAGTAGTGGGCCATTAGTGGGTTGTAGCTTTGGTTACATCATTACAATTATTATTGTCTGTCCCAAGTTTTTTTGACAATCAACGTGTTCCTGCTTCCGTTTCACGAAGGTGTGTCACCTTAAATAATTATTTTTAAGGAATTTTGTAGGAAAATAAAAATGTCTTTCTTCAACTCTTTACATACTACCTATTTTACCAATCTTTAACCAAACCTTGCAAGGATTAATACCTACATGATAATACGTTATAAATGTTATGTTTTTTGGTTTATTGCAGCAACAAGATAATTCTATTTGTGATAGCCTAAAAGTTCCTCTAGATAAGATTACAGTAATACTGGAATAGCAAGTACCAATATTGTTTGTTAGACGGTGCTCTCAATACATTTGCTAATTTTTCTATCCGTCATGAAGAAATCGTGACCGTTGAGTTTGTACAAAAGCGTACTAACCGCCTTTTATATAAAGACTTTACGTCGTCCACACTTTTACATAATATCTATTTTCATGATATCTTCTACAGGTTAGCAATAAGTTCCCGGCTTGATGTGGCCCGAGTTAATGTGTTAATGTGTTAAGGTACCTGCGGCAAATAAGGCCCGGGGTATAATAAGGCCCACATTTCAAAACTCGCGGTAAAATACTTCTACTCCTCTTCAAATTTCACTTATGCATGCTTATGACCGATAGAAACATTGCGACGATAGCTTGTGGTCTGCTCACGCCACCATCTTGCCAGCAGCGTACAAGTTGTGAGAGGCTGAGCCTCGGAGCTCGTTTTTATAATTATTGATGACAAAAAATTGTGAATATTTTGATTTATTGGTTATGTAGCGATAAGGTAACGTCATTTTATCAAACTTTAGTCATTACGATAAGCAACTTCTGTGGGTTACACCAAAAATAGGAGCAATTTTTGTTTGAAACTAACGGTTTTATAAATTATTGCTAAGTGGTTAATGAAGCCCGCTGCAGTAGGTCTTGGGCCTTATTACCCTCCCCATCTTATATAACTCGATAAATCTTTTCTACTCAAACATTGAACAGAGATAGGTACCTGCCAGACGAGCTCTGTTCACAAGAAAACCTGCGTTCTGCTCACAGACTTATATAAAAAATAATCAGACCAACATAATTTTCACCACTACAAAGACGTAATAGGATCATTCCTTTATCTCCCATGTAACGTACAAAGTCTATCTCGTTTTATTTTGTTGTTGCAACACTCACAAAATGGGATTGTAGCACTTCCGCCATTTTCATAAGCTGCAAGAAGCTCACTTTTAGTATGAGGACCATATACAACATTTGTACACCACATATGTTTTGTATGTTGATTGTCAATGTGTGCAATATTTCTATGTGGTTGTAACCGGCGCGCCTTTTCGCGCCTTACTCTTAAGCTTATTAATAGAGAAGCATTTATCTTTTGCGAAAAATATGAGCTAAAACATATATATATATATATAAGGCCCATAGAAAGAGTATTTAAAAATTGTTATATTTTTTTCTATGCTGATTTCTATGCTACTAAGTATCTTTTATTATTTTCATAAATAAATACCCTTTGTACTGAACTTAGTTTTTTTACATTTTTTGGAATAATTCTTGAGTTTTTTAGTTTTAAAGTTAGGTGGGCCTTATTTGCCGCCGGTACCTTATGTAATAGATTACTTACTTCTATACCAAAATATAGTAAATAACATCGTGATCTGTAAGTTAGAATGTGATGTATTTAGCGAACTCAGTCACGAGAAGTAAATACAGTAGGTACAGTAGTGATTCTAAACAAATTGTTGACGGTTAGGTATAACGCAAGGAGACTCGTATAAAGAACTCGTGACGAGTGTATAAAACAATTTACATAGTTGTAATTCCATTAGCAGTGATTTCTGTAATTAGGTATACGAAAATATTCCCTCTGAGAGGGCAGGATAAATATTAAAAATAACATTTTTGAAACCCGAATACTTAGCAGGGTAGGCGATCTGAGATCAATTAATCGAAGAATTTATTCTTTGGACCAAAAAGATCGATTACTGTAATCGATCTTAAGTACTGTCTCGATCTTTTTCGGATAGAATCCCCATTCCTACTACTTGGTAAATAACCAATAACTGTCGCACTGCTGAGCTCCAGGATCCTGTCATAACGTGAGGGATAAGCAACGTACCTAACACTATTTTAATTTCGGTTCTCCGGTTCTCACTATTTAAATTCGGGACATCCTCAGTATTCGTCAAATTTCAGTTAAATCTAAGTTTAAAGGTTAAAGGTGTAAGGTAGTAAGGTCAAATTTAAGTTTAAAGGTTACTTCATATGTATCTCCGCGATAATCCGCGATATCCAAAGGTTATCCATCCATTATGCGTATCACCACCTAATGAGTTGAGTTTGACAAAATACACTTCGAGTTCCCGTCATTGAAATGTCCCCCCGCGAGAATCAAGTTGTTTGGAATGAAAAATCGAACCCTGGATCCTTCGACCTCTAACCTGCAGTCTTGCGACTCGCACACGATGTAGAAAACAACAACTCATTACGTAAGTAAATACATTATTCACTTATTATCCTGTCAATATACATCCAAGTATCTTCTACATTGATAGCTCAGTCAATTTGCTAATTACTTAACACTCGATAGCACTTTATAACTTAAAAGGGGAATGAATAACGACGTGGAATTAAGTAGGTTTACTGTTTGTTTACGTGGAAATTTATACATAAATTATGCATGTTATGACTTAGGGTTGGCAACTGAAATTATGTTATGTGATACAAATGAAAAATTATTGAAAAAAATACGTTCATAAGTATGTTTATAAATATCAACACAAAATGAAAGATTTGATCATAAGTATCGTACTATATTCCCATCAATTGTAATTATTTATTATAGAGAAAATATAGCAAAAAATACTATATTTACATCGCTATGTACTTAAGGTTAAGGAGCTTTACTGTATTAACTATTTGAACATCAATATTTTTTAAGAAAAGGAAAACTATTTGTAGGTACGATTTGTTCTGCATTAAAAAACGAAAGCTATGTATTAACTGTAACTGTATTTTTCCGTAAATTTCCTAAAACTGTTCTATTTTTCCCAAAACTACATTTTTTTCCAAAAGAAGGTAGCAACCCTAGTTACGACCTACGACGCGGACGTTACGACGACGAAGTTGCTATAAAGTCATTGGTTACGACTATTTTATCAGGACACCTTTATGTTAATTGTAATAAAATACTAACCGTATTTCTTTGATTCATGATCTGTTTTATTGACATACTGTTACGGTTATGGAAAGAAAATAACAAGGTAAGAAACCATTTAATTTAAAACAAAATTGTTACTGATCAATTAAAATAGTCATTAGGTACGTTCATTACACCAAGAGAAAGTACCCCTTTTGAAGTATGAGATTAAGCGTTATTATATCCATCCCAAAACTTATAAGTTAAATACAAAATACTATTTTGAAATGTGAATTGTCATAATTATTGTAATTATTAATATTATAATTGTTACTCAATAATAATTTCATTACCATGAAAATCATTCAATATGCTTTAAAAAGTAACACCGCATCTAAGCTTCATACCAAAAACTTCCTATCTCTATGCCAAAAACACACATACCTATCTAAACATAGTAAATTAAAATAAAAAAGCACTAAATAAAAGTTCCCTTCCCTCGGCATGGAATGTGTTAGTGAGGTCAAGAGTCAAGTTCAGTCTGGGTGTGTAGGGTATGTCTGTATGACAGAGGGAATGAACAATCCATCACCCTTATCTAAGTGAATGCACCCAGACGACGTAAACACACGTCTACGTTTATACGTAGGTATTACGAATAGTAGGTAAATATCCTGTCCAGTTTGATGTCCTTTCCAGTCGTTATAATGCATTTATAACATACTAAGTAGTAAACCCGACCGCGCTTCGCTTCGGAAATCGGGAATTCTTTGCACAGAAAACTTTTACGACATCACATGAGACACCTCAAAAATTCTATATTTCTCTACTACATAATTATATTATGCATGTACTATACTGATCACGGGTACCTACATATAAACCATATTAATCTTAACCAAAAAAACCGCATCAAAATCCGTCGCGTAGTTTAGAAGATGTAAGCATACTTTGGGTCAGACGGATGGACGGACAGACTTTCTAAAGCTTTTTAGGAACAAAATACATTTTTAATCGTGCATCAGTTTTGGTTATCCTACTTCCTATCCTACTAATATTATAAATGCGAAAGTTTGTAAGGATGTATGTGTGTGTGTGTGTGTGTGTGTGTTTGTTGCTCTTTCACGCAAAAACTACTGAACGGATTTTCATGAAACTTTGCAGTAATATAGCTTAGACATCGGAATAACATAATTTGTTAAAATTTATAGAGATTTTTGAAGGGACTGGTTTCCCGAAGCGAAGCGAGGGCGGATTTACTAGTCAATAAATAATTGTTACCAGACCAATCGATCGATACCGTCCATTGACGTTCAATCGATTGGTCTGGTAACATGGATGTTTTTTTAAGTAAAAAAAATAACAAAAATAGTAACTAACTACATTCATTAAAAAAGTTAGGGAAATTTTTGATGGTTCGATGATTAATCATTATAACTTGCTATTTCAAATTCAGTCAAACAATAAAGCGAACGCTCTGGCAAGGTAATAATCATCACTCAGTCATCGGCAGAATAAAATGATTACAATTCATGGGTACATAGGTATGTACCTAGTATCTATTACGAGTATTCTATACCTAATATATACGTCATTAAGTTACCTGTCTTTGTTATCTTAAATTGTCATTAAAAAAATTTACATCTGTAATACTTATTTTTAGAGCCGTAATTAAACTCGTTACCATCTTTCATTGATCAAAACATTGTTATCGTAGGTCAGAGGAAGTTTAATTTAGTAATAATACTTACAACAGCGAGATAATATTTAACAGTAAACACGAATGACATTGAGAATCTTGGGGCCGTGAGATCGTTAGATTTATCATTTCCGGACACCATGGTCGAAACACGAAATACTCGTATGTAGTACGTATTATGAAAATATTAACCAGTTTTACCTATTATTCTTTACCTCTTTGAATCCTTGTTTTGAACACGTACCTAGGTGATTCTTAACACAACTCAACGTTGAATTATTACTTGTTTTAATATATACATAAATGGCTTACGCCGGTTTCTTCTGCGTTGGACATTGATCTACAAATATTTATCTTAGTGTCAACAGTTAAGTACATCACCTAGGTTTTATTTTTAATTAATAGTTACAGTTAAATTTACTCAGAACAAAGAATAGCGGATATTCTCCTGCAACCATAGACATACATAATATAGACCTGCCTTGCACGTTCGAATTTGTGTCAAGTTGTAACAATCCAATTTTGAATTGAATCGGTTTGTGCGTGAAGTTGGCGCATTGGAAATTTGTTACTATATTTGAAAACGAACAGATTACATAGTGATATCTCGCTTCCGCGTTTGAAAGTTTTAGTCGTGCTGTCTCTGTCACTCTTACATATGTCACGCGCCATTTTACTAAAGTTATTATTTTAGAAATAGTGAAAATAATTTACAATTCAATGTTTACTTAATGAAATGTGATTCCTTTGGACTTTATTTGTGTTTCTTGAATTGTTAGAATATTTTTGAAGGCACAGGAAGCCATATTTTCTACATTTGCGGACGTAATTACTGAAATCAATTTTGCGTAAGGAAGATGTGTAACTCGCTGCTGTCTACAACAGACTAACTTGATCTGCTTGATCAATCACTCAGACTCAATCACACAACCTAATGTTGACCACTCGTCGTGCCGTACTCTCTCACGACTCGTGCGCCTTATGTAGGGGGAGTCCGGGAGAGTATAGCCACCTTGCACTAAAATGCTCATAAATCTTTCTATGCTTAAATATTGCTATTTAGTACGAGTCCTTAACTTAAAATACGGTCCCATCCTGAAGAAAGCATGAAACTTGGCATGAATGTAGCTGTCATGTATGTGCTTCAATGTAGATATGGAAGCACTTCAAGAAATTATTTTTCCCCCTACTCCTCCCCCTTTTTATCTCCCTCATTCTGGTTTTTCGAATTTTCTACAAAAACCATAAGACTGATGAGTTTACTCTACAGATACCAAATCATCGTCAATAAATTACCTACAAAACGATACTACACTTTATAGTGGTAAGATTAATTTATTTCTGTATACAGCCACCAACGTATTATGAAATTGTAAAAACAGGCACACTTTTTTCTTTCTTGCTCCATTTATAGGAAAACGACAAGAGTGGTGATAAAATAGTCTAAAGAAGTTTTATACCTTATACATTAAGCTACAAAATGACACTTATTTCATAGTCGTAGAGGCATTATTTCCAGAGTTACAGCTTACCGCGTCTGACTCAAGTACTCTTTTTTTCCTTTTTACAATACTATCTTTCCAGATTTAAAGCTAGATTCTAGGGTTTCAAGCAATTTATTAAAAACACAGTAAATTACAGTTTTAATCATATACATATTTATATCAATGCATATCACAAGAATCTCCCCCACACTTACAGAGACCAGTACAGGGAAGACCAGACTTCCTACAAATGCATCGTCCTTTAGTGCAGCTGCGGCATGAACACTTCGTCAATTCCTTTACGGATGATGACGTTTCTTTGTTTGTACTCCAAAATGGAATCCAAATACCGTCTTCTTTCATCCAACCCCATTTCTCAAAGTTCGGATATTCAGGATTTGGTATCAGACTTTGACCCCAGATCAATCCTGCTTGCAAATAAGCTCGCTTTGTATGCTGCTCAAGAGCACCGAGTGTTGGTGGCAGCCCGTCCATTGCCCGTCCCTTGATGAATAACGCTTTTCTAGCTTGGTTAATGTCTTCTACCTCGCTAGTTTTGTCGTAAGTCAGAATGACATATCTTGCCAAAGCATCCAATTGATAGGTTTCAATTTCATTTTGAGGTCGTGACAAGGTTTCAAATACTCTGGTAACTTCAGGGAAGGAATTCCAAGTTTTCCAAAAGGACTTCTTTCCCTTTCCACAAAATCCAGATACTGTATCGCATCCTGTGAATGCGTGGAAAAATAACATGCCACTGCATTTTTCTGGGCCGAGTTTATTCACGAGTTGGTGAATAGCAATAGTACGTAAAGCTTTCCCTGTTCCGAATGATATCCAACATTTGTTCAAACCCATTTCTTTAAGCCCGCTGTATAAGGCAATAGCTATAACCACCACATCTGTATCAACCGTTCTAATTAATATTTCTGTGTGACCATGCTGCACGGCGTGCGAAACATGGAGGAAGAGTCTGGTATCAGCTTCTTGTTTTGAATTAAGGGAGGACGTATCTACGGTGGCATCGTTACACAAAACTTGTTCCCCTTTGGTTGCGACTCCACCGCCCCGCGCCCCTACATGCCCCTACTGTCGCCATAGCCAGGGCTCCGTCACTCTTGCTCAAGGTCACGAGTTTAAATTTGCGCGCAGCTATTTAAATGGTATTTAGTACGCGTATAGTACTTACTATCTTTAGTAAAAAGTTAAAAAGTTACATGTACATATTTTGTAAACTATAAGTTCTATCAACATACGTCCAATGACAATATTTTAGAGAATTTCATAGGGAACATATTGGTCTTCGACAGTTTTCTGATAGCTGTACCCGTTTTCATAAAAAATAAAAAAAAACACGATTTGGCACATAAAAAGGGGGGAAATGGGGGAAAAAAAATATTTTTCGACATGCTTCCATATCTGCATTGAAGCACATACATGACAGCTACATTCATGCCAAGTTTCATGCTTTCTTCAGGATGGGACCATAAAACTGACTTTTGTTCGGACATGGAGCCGTACTAATTGTGTATAAATTGTACCTAAAGCTACATTATTTGTCTTTATTTACTCAAAAGATAGTTTTATATATCATTTATAGTTCAAGAGTTTTTAACGATTGTTTCAAAAGTGACTTTCGGCTATTATCTCCCGTCTGGGCTTGAGCCCCTAAATAGGGAGACTTTACCCGTTTCAAAATGAAGAAAAAAAATCATTACAAATAGTAATTTTATAAAAAAAAATATTAAAAATAGTATGGCACATAGTTAACACGAAAAGATACTTTGAATATCTTAGTGAGTAATTAACTAGTATAAGTTGTATATTTCTTAAAATAGTGACTTTTCATCACGGCTATCGTCGTACTTGGATTCTTCATCAAGCTCTGTCTCACTTTCACTCGACTGTGAAACTTGTCTTTTCACTGTCTTTTTCTTTGCTTTACCTTTTTTTTGTTTTTCGTCATTTTATTTTTTTTATTTTCGGTGCACTATCATCAATTGGGTCTGATTTTTATGGCGTTTTTGTCAAAATTTTAGTTTTTCTAGGCTGTCTACTACGACGGAGACGTTTTCTAGGAGCAGGTTTTGGAAATGGACGAATCATTTGTGGCAAAACTATTTGTCTATCTACCGTTGTCATATCCTGGTCTTGAGATGTAGAAGCGACCTCTGCTGAAGGTCTTAATATTGCAATTGCTTGCTCAGATCCATCTTCAGCCAAAATTGATGGTTAATTGGCTCTAGACACCACAGTTTCGTTCATGAATACTGATGCTGACGTTGAAGGATTTGACTGATTGCAGGAGAGAATAGCCTGGGTAAAGTTTCCCTTCCGACGTTTGGCTAATGTCTCCCACCCCATGCCAAGCTGTCTGTTTTTACAATTTTATAAAAACCTATTACGCTTATGTCAAGACTGTTTGCCGTTATTGTTAGAAGGTTAGTTACACAAACCATACTTATACATGACATGCTAAAATCAATTCACAGTAAGCAATAGAAATCAAATATCGAAAATTGAAAAAATTTACTTATCGAGCACAAAAACGCGTTTTCACTTCTTACTACTAAACGAAACTGCCAATTGCTGCGACGTCACGTGAATGAGGTGGGGGGCCCCTATGGAGTCTAAGAAGTGTAGCAATGTCGCAATATCTAGTTGTGCAAAAATTCTATGAGCAGTGGCTAATGCAATGATATTTAAGTATAGATATGTTATGCCCTTACAAATCAACCTAAAAATCTGTTCCGAAAGGAACTATACAACACACCACGTTTATCTTTTGTTTCACTACACCAATCACAACATCGGTATTTGCACAATTATGTAAAAGGGATGGCATTACTAAAACCATATTAGTGAAAAAGACAGCTAGTGTTTGTCGCTTGCGTCACCCAGTTGGTGCACTTCCGAAAGACACACGATGGCATTTTTAATTATTTTCATAACAACGTATATCAACCAACGGCGCGGCACGCTCGTAGTTGCGCTTGATGCAGACTAATCACAAGAAGTTCCAATTGGAACTTTTTTGACTCTTCACAACGCGTGCGCTTATAACGTATCTGCCTCTTGTAATATATAATATCATTGGGCTAATGTCTCCTACCTGCTAAACTCTCCCGGACTCCCCCTATGTTACGGGCGCATCTTGGCAACAGACTCCAACACCGATTCGTTACCGTTCTTTTTGACTCTATGAAATCAATCTTTGATGTGCTGGACAAATTGGTTCTTATTTCAATAAATTAATTAAACAGACTTATTTAAATATCGGTACACATCGATAAAACACGAGACTCGATCGATACTCGTTTGCTGTTTTAATTTTTAATTCCATTAAAAATCAATTTTATATTTAGCAACTCAAAAGTAGACGTTTTTCTGGTGAAGAATATTGCGGAAAAGTTTCATCAATATTACTTAATATTTTAATTCGTTAATTAATTCGATTTGGTGCGACAAACCATCGACCCGCTAGTGACACTGTGAAGGGATTACAGAGAGAAAGCTTATCACTAAAATATGTTGTGTTGTGACATTTTAATGGAGTGAGAGAACAACTTTCATTTCAAGAAATAAACAGATCAATCACAATTGAAAGTAAAATGGCGGGTACGCAACAAACGAACAAATAAACAAGACGACTTTAACATTAGGTGACATAACAAGTTTAAAAATATTTTTTAATATATTATCATCTTTATAAAACTAGTTAGTTACTGAGTGACTGACAGACAACGCGCAGCCGAAACTAATGAATGCAAGCAGCTGAGGTATTTTTGTTCATTGGGGAGTAGGTAGATCAAATCATGCGAAATAAAGTATTTTCGTGTGCTTTATTGTTTTAGTACTGAATGATTCGTGAGTGTTTGAATTCATTTTACGACAAAACAAACCAGTACGTGAGGTAAGCCGCGTTATATACGTAAAATGCTTTATTGTTCTCATAAAGTATAGAGTACAATTGCCTGAAATAACGTACAATACTTTATTATAAAGTACGGGTGGCAAACCTAATTAGGTGTTTTCGTTACGAAAGGAGGATGGGCACAAATGTATGGAATCTGGTACCGGCACCAATCGAAGTAAGTGATGCATCGTTCGTTAGGTATTTTTGTGTAGATTGTGAATAACCATAGCGCTTGTCCCGGTTCATTGTCCGATCGTAGTAATCTTACTTGAAAATATTTTTAATTATCAGTATAAATAAAGCTATTCGAAATAAGTTTTATCGTTTATTCTATACGTATATACTCGTATATGTTACTGTAAAAGCCTGAACCACGGTGACTCTTAAGATTTACCGGTCAATTTTAAGATTTACCAGTCAATCGTAAGATTCACCAACACGAGTTGATATTTTTTTTTACTACCATTTATTTGATGAATCTTAGGATTTACATTTAGGCATTGTAAATGTTATCGAATTATGTGCGTTTCAAGCATTTAAATGACACTTGCTACAAACGGTAAAGGAAAACATCGTGAGGAAACCTGCATGCCGGAGAGACCGCAAAACTCAGAAGTGTGTGAAGTCCGCCAATCCGCACTTGGCCAGCGTGGTGGCGTATGGCCTTAACCTTCTTATTCTGAGACTCCTCTCAGTAGTCATCCGTGCTCAATAGTGGGCCATGATGGGTTGAGATGGTGGTGATGATTATGATTTTTATTTGTTAATTGAATAAGCTCAAAATCTGTGCAAACATCATGAAAATCAGTCGAACTATGCCAAAGATATGATTTCTTAAATTCTAATTCGAACTAAATATATTTCGTCTTCTAAAGGCTATATTTCAAAACGGACAATTCGTACGGGTTTGTCGTCATGGTAATTTTTTGTACTCTTGAAAAGACCTATCAAACGACAGTAAAGTCATTTTGATTGGACATGGGTACCAAAACGCCCATCCTCCTTTCTCAATTCGGTCCCCACGCCCAAGGCCCGCGATAAAAGCTATGCAATAGCTTAAAAGGACAGCTGTCATGACAATGTAAGACGAAAACCATACTGGTGCCATTCCATGCTATTACAACTTATTAAATTAAATACTCGTTGGTACAATTTCGTGTGTCCAAGCTTATCACAGATAGTTCTAGAACGCGTACCTAAATATTCGCGTAATAAATAACAATAATTTCCAGGTGTATAAAAGTGTATTAATTCATGTGTATCATCTACAAGCATTGCTGCACACATCTCAAATTTTCAAATGATGATAATTTAATTAGGTATCACTTAATGATTCTCCATAATGTTCTACGAGTATAAGAAGTGTGAAGTCCGTGTCCGTCAACCCGCACTTTCAAGCGTGGTGGACTATGGCCTGTAACCCTCAAATTGTAAGAGGAGACCCGTGCCCAGTTGTGAGACAGTTATGGGTTGTGATGGTGATGATAAAGTGAATGGTTGTATGTGGTATGGTTTGAAATTTTCCGGAATGCAGCAATAAAGTTGGTAATTTCAAAGCTTATGAGGTACGTGCGATAAACACATCCAATACGCCGCTAAAAGCCTATCAAGATAAGGAGAGAGATATCCGAAGTAGAATAACAGTAAATATTGCTCATCGTAGGACGTAACTAGTTGCGGTTAGTTTCGTAATGAACGGATGTTGCAGTTCGGTTGGAAAATCTAGCGAAGCATTTTGTATAGTTACTTACAATGAAGTCTAGGTAGATAGACTAAGTATACTATCTATAGTTTTACGATTCAGAAACAGTTACACTATTTTTGTTAACGTTATCATCACCATCTCAGAATGCTAAAATAAAGACTAATGCTTTATCAAGGTCTCATACAGATTACTAACATTTTCGATATTCTCTATGTCTAGCGCAATTTGCCATTCAAATATTGTGTACATATGGAAATTAACTTTCTTGTAGTCAATTACCGTTATGTTGTCGTAAGAATTATGACATGTGGTTTGTTAAGTATAGCTCTCCTCACTTTAAGTCTGTCACTTGCTTAAATCTTTCTCGCTTTTCTCTTTTTGCCATTAAAAAGCAAATTACACTACGCTTGTAGATTTTATTCTAAAACCATAACTTTTAAAACAAGTTAAGTATAAATCCAGTCAATTTATAAAATTTGCGTCAGATTTATAAAATGGGCATTTTAGAACATGGCAGATTTCCAATACTAGCGGTAACTCTTGAAGAACCAGTCCGGATGGCCTAGATGCACGCAGGTGCGGCGCCGTGCCGTCTGCCGCACTGACCACTGCATGACTCCGTATTACTATGTATGTAGTTAGTTATACAAGATAGTAATCATGTAGTAAAGGGATCATTAAATATACACAACACACATGATCTATAGCTATGTACCTACCTATTGCAAGTTATTTTTTTTTGGGGAATTAAGGTAGCAAACGAGCATGCAGCACCACCTATTGCAAGTTGTTTTTATTTGGGGAATTAAGGTAGCAAACGAGCATGCAGCACCATCTTTGCACTTGATTGCAAAGTTGGAGACCAAACGTAGACAGTAGAATTGCTATTTGAATCCTAGATTGCTTTTCAGCGAACCTTGCTAGACGCTTTCAGCGACATTTCGGTATATCAGTTTGCAGGGCCGCCATAATCGGACGTGCAAGGCGTGCACCGCACGCGAGAAGCACATTGAGGAGGAGGGGAAGCGTAGCAGGTGAAAAAGAGACCACAGAAGGACGACAAGAATAAATAATTATTTTAATAAAAGTTAACAATAGGTACACGGGTGATGACGGGTGTTCTGGTAATACAGGTAGCGGCGGTCCTAAATAATTGTGACTGAAAAAAGTGATGCTCCTCTTAAAACTTGCCAGTTTCGATGGCCCTGTAACTATACATAGGGCCAACACTGTTGACATAACTTGTCACCAACGATCACTTCTCGCCTGGGCCCTTTGACATTGACTTGACAGTCAAAACAGATTGAAACCTGAAAAATTAACTGAGATTTGGATCACCTTTTTTTTACAAGCAAAAAAGTTTTTTGCCTGTTTAATTTCGTCAAGTAGTTGCTTGTGTGCTTTTTGTCTTTTAGTTCTGTAGTGTTAAGTTTTAATTCCATAAGTTCATCTACTTTTGATCATTACGTCATGTAATGATGGCAAAAAGACTGAAGTATACCTCAATTAACATAAATTGAGTTTTGTTTATGCATAATACACGGTTCATGCAAAAACCTAAACATGTTTCACAGACATTAACCTATTTAACAAAACATAATGCAGCTGCAGCTTTCGGCTTTACGTAACTGCTCGCGAGTTCTTTAACCTTATTATATTATAACTCTTCAATACTGCTTAATTTAACTGTCAGTTTGTCTTTATTTTTTATTGAAACTTTTAGCTATATGATTTCTTGTGGCTGAAATAGGTACACAAGGACAATAAATAAAACAAAAAAAACATTTGTCACAAAAATGTATGCCCCGGTCAAGAATCGAAGCATTTAGTACGGCACTCTTTTCTAATAGATCAAACCGCCTACGATACCTACCTACTCCCGCCAAATATAAATAGGGAATATAAAATACTTTATAATATTAAAATAAAACCTTTTTATGTTGAAAAATTTCATTTTCTTATTATTTTATTTTCGATGTGCATCTCAATCACAGCTATACAAATAATTATATCAAAACATTAATATGCTAACTTAAAACTAAAGATTTTAATTAAATGACGAGTAGGTAAAAAACCGTCATTAGTCATTACCAGTGGCGGCTGTCCCTTGAGTGCGCTCGTGCGCTGAACCACCACAATTTAATAAATAAAAATTATTAGTATTTTCTTTATAAAAATACATTATTATTTTATATAATCTGATAGATAAAAACTAATTATTCTTTTATCTCGTTTAAAATAATGACGAAAGAATTTAAACTCTTTGCTAAAGTGTTAAGATTTACTTTCGCTATAAAGAAAAGTTCTCGTGCGCATCGGCGAGCGCACGAGGTCTGCTAGTACAATTTCTATGGGATACGAGCAAACACGCCTAGCGCGTGAGACAAAGATAGTTCATAAGAAAATGTACGGAGCGATTAGCCTGATGCCGTGCGGCGCACGAATAATCCGAAGATTACCGAGAGCGCCCGAGGTTTGACGAAATTCGTCCCGGTCCCGGCCGGCGCGGGAACGACCAGCCATATTGGATTGACCTCTCGCGACGTGTTTATTTATTGTTTGTTGACGTCCGTAATAATTAGTATCTAATTATTTTTTATATGTTTTTTATTAATTGAGACAGTGTTTGTGAGTGAAAATGAGCGTAAATATAGACTATATTAAAGACAATAACTAAACTTTTGAAAATAAAGTTGGTATTAAATTGGCCGGACCACTAAGGCCTTAGTTAGTAAAGTGCACCACCAGTTTGACGACCCACCAGCCGCCACTGGTCATTACTTACTGAGTAGTGGAGAGTTTGAAGCTCAAGTAGATACTCAAAAATGCAAAATAACTGACAATTGAATTAAAATTAATAAGTTTGTAATATTCATCTTTGTGGCTTTCTATTACCTACATTTCAGTGCTTTACATTTAATTTCAAACTTGGCACGTGCAGTATTGAATGTTTTTGTTGGGTAATTATATTTCCGGTTTAGTTTTAGATCGAAATCCAGATTGAGGTGACCTGAAAGTTTTGCCAAGCAGTTTATTATATTCTTACTATGTATTCCTTATCCCTTCACGATACATAGACATAGACAAGATTCGACGATGGCATCTCAGAGAAATCGAGGGGAACTTTCGAAAATTGTAGGGGCAACAAGTGTGTGTGTTAATGTTTTCATTTAGCACATTGAAGCACTGTAGACGATCTGATAAAGCCAAAGGACAGTCAAAGTGTGTAGTATTTTATTAACTACGACGACCATATTGAATGCCCATTTCGTCCATTACATTACCTACCTGTACCAATTGATGTTGAATGCGGCGCTGCTTTCGAAGTTGTAGACATTATTTTCCGGGACAGGTGATCTTAATGGATAAGTCCAACTTTGGTGTTTCTGATGACCATGGGCAGCGATATTTTTTGCATTAGGTGGCTCGTTTGTCGGCTATTAACATAAAATAACTATTTTTTAAAACAATGCGTTATCTATGCAAAGTCGTAAACGCAATCATAAATTCATCAGTGTCTGCAATATTACCTCAGTATGCAAATTCTAGTGTACAATTACACTGAATGTTCATTATGGCTGTTGTTCCTGGTATTTATAAAGTAATCGCAGTGTAAAATGGTAGTAATTCAAGATCCCGGTAGATATCTAGATACTCTTTATGCATAACGTCCCAAATTACAATATCATCATCACTATTTATAACTGTCCCACCGTTATACAGTTTCCTCTTACATGTGTCAACATCCACAGAGACCCTTTTAGGATGCCTAGTTCGCTGTGAGCTGGTATGAGCAAAAATAATGGCGTCATCTGTGATGATTTCGGCTCAACCAAAACGACTGGAGGTGCCAAGAGTAACGTTTAAGAAATGCTTTCAATGTTTTAATTGCTCCGTGAAACGCGCCCATAGAGAGGTGTTCACACCATATAACTACCTACGGTGAACTCTTGATAAGCAGCATTCGCGATGTTTCAATTTAAATCAGCTTTAAGTTTTAGTTGCCAATTAAAATTAATTTTATTCTGCCCACATACCGCATACATCGAACAGCCGATCACAAAAGTTCATTCATTGACGCTGAATAAGATTAAAGCGTAGGTAACACAATTAATAATACTTACACAGTATAAGAATACTTAGTAGTTACTAAGCACATATCGTCAGAACATGCATTCCTGCCAGCACTATACTCTCATTGCATGTTTTTACGCTGCACTAGAGATTTTAACTTAATAGAAGCTAAAAAAAGCTTCTTAAAGCGTCGTCTTAAGCGTCATAAGCTATAAACAATAATTTGGTTTCACCAGCAGTTCTAAAATACATTTAATTTTTAGTTTAATAATACATTCTATTCATACTTTTTATAAGTGATCGTATGATAACAAATTAAGCTCTGAAAAATTATAACGTCCTTTAGTGTGGTTATATGGAAAAGCTGATTAGGTAACTTTGTAAATCATTAATTTTCAGCTTTTAATTTTCAGCCACTATCAGCCACTTAAAATTGTTATTAATTGGAGATTAACAAATAACGGTAATTAAATAGCGTAGGTATGTACTAAAAACTGTAGGTAAAAAAACTGAAGAAAACAATTCCGAAATAACCGAAAGGGCCTCATTAATAACTAATTATACAGTAGGTACTTACCTAATTGTTCGACTTAAATGTAACGCTATAAGTATTAAAATCGTATAAGTTCCAGTATACTTGAAACTCTTGAAAGTACAATGCCCCCGTTCGGTCCTCAATACGTCAGATCAATTTAATTGGTTATCATTAATGATTAACAGCGCTCCAATAGCGGCCCGACGATAGGACAATTTATAGGATCGTTTACATACATCGATTTGTACTGTTCCACTGGTTGTTTCATTAATTTTATGGGGCTATGTTTTGGTTGTGGCGTGTAAAAGTGCATTGCACCGTTGTAACCTATTTATGAATGCATCGAATACATCTATGAATAAAATTAATTATGATTCTTACAGTAGGTATTACCCCCAACAAAATAACATGTAGGTAGGTGGGTAAGACAAAGGTAAAATTTGTCAGAAGGAGAAAGTTGAAATAAAATTATTTCATAATTCTGTTAATGTCCATAACATTAAGCCTCGATGCCTGAAATAAAATTTTATTATTATTTTTAATTCTTACAAACAAGGCCTAAAGGCATAACGTTTATGGCTGAAAACCAAAAACCTCTTCACGTCACAAAACTAGGAGAACAAAAAACTTTAACAAAAAACAACTTCTTTGTGCAGAACAATATAATGGGCAAACAATTTCTACGTCTGTTTTGAAAGATACCTATTTATTATTAGCCAAATTCGTATCTATTACAATACTAATAATAATATAATATTATAATACTAATAGTTCCTACATGGAATTCAGACTCAAGTGCCTAAATCAATCTACTGAAGACTATTTAGTAAATGTACATGTCACCGGCCAGATTGAAAATTTAAGAAATAACCATTTCATGAAATTATCAATCGCAATTTTTGTTATCTAATCTTAGGTTATCTTAAAACTTTATCATTTTAATTAAAACAAAACTAACAACAGAAAGAGCATATTAATGCAGAGTGATGTCATCAAAGTCAAAAATTATTCTGAAAAGCTCTATTTACGAGAGCGCTTTGTTCCCATGCAGTAATTTTTATAACGCCGCCGATGGAAAACATGTTAATTATCATCATAAAATAAAAATGATTTACCCTACCCAACACCATTTTTTGTAAATACTTCATAATAATAGCAACCTATTTAAATCTCGAAACACTCAACAAATTCAAAATACGAATACTGTAGGGCTGTTTCATGAACTCGTTACATTCATGAACTCTAAATTCTAAGATATTTCCGCGACGTAGGTACTACCACCTACTAATGCTATTGCAATTTTGTTGATAACTCCAAATGATGCGACCTCAAACATCCCACTATGGCGTTTCAGTGTGGGCAGGATTCTCTAAAAGCAGGATTATCTATGAATTTGGACATATGAAGGTCGTTTGTTGATATCTAAATTAATCATTGTTATAAATACGAGAGAACCTTCAGAGAGACAGCCTGATGTTATGATACAAGTGCTTTTGTTATGCATCGCGTGATTAAACTTGAATCTTACTTTTAGTAGGTAGTTATATAAAAATGTATGATAAAATTCACTTTGAAACTCGTACAATTCACACGCTGAACAACACATTTAATTTTGTTAACTCATAGTTTTTGACTGAGTGTGCCGGTTTTATTTTAGATGAATAAAATCGGAAAAAATCGCTTGTCTTGTGTTCTCATTTTAATGATGAGCGATATCTGATGAGTAGTTTTGAATTATTTGTACTTGTCAATGTAGAAGTTGTTTTTTTATAAAAAATCAATTAAGTATATTAAAGTTGCATCTTATTTTTGCAATGAATGATCAAGAACACAGAAACCTAAATCTCAAACGTACGAGTATATCTTTCTCAAAATGAATTAAAATAGAGTAAATGTTGACGGTGATAAATGATCTATGTACACAGACATTAATATCAATTATAGACGAAACACACAGTCAGACAAAGCATTATCATGACGTGTCGTTAATGGAAGCAAATCCATTCTTACTAAACTAAATACCTTTTACTCACGATACCATTAAAATTGAATCATCTGTACCTGAGTCGCCAAGAATATGGAATTACCATTTGTGCGAAAAAGAAACTTAATTACTTGCGCTTACAGTTCAATTGAGCTTGTAAACAAACTTTACTTACGGCATTTTAAATTCTCGCCGTCAATATACAATGTGCCTTAAGCATATGGACGGAAAGCTGGCATTTGCGTGAAATGTATTTAAAACAATTTTTTTATCGAACACAAACGTAGTGTAGGTACATACCGTCTGAGGATTGGAGAATGTAGAACAATTGCCAATAGCTTCATACTTTATGCACGTTTGTGCAATATGGTCTTGTTGTACCGCTTATGGATAAGCTATAAGCTAAAAATACTTTTTTTCATCATAGAAAAGGGCTTCATCATTTATGCGATTATTAAAAAATACCTACACACAAATGTGTATTTTTTGTGTTTGATAAGCAAAAAAATAGTTAGTTGTCATTCAATTTGGATTTAATTTGTTAGAAAATATATTACTGTTAGGTAATTGCTGATTGCTGGAGTTTACGGTGCGGGTATGTCGTGTTCGTGTAGATTGTATTGTATCTCACCTTCCTTATTCATGTTCCTTTGGAAACTTTTCAACTTCTATAAAACATTTCAATTAAGACCAACGATTTGAATCTACTGAAGCACTGAGCCACGCGGCCACGATTCAACTTTTTCCACAAGTGATTAAATTTTACCTTAATTATTTAAATTAGGTACTAAAAGAAACATCTATCTAAGCCAGATAAAAACAAATGGAAAAAAATATCGCAGGTATTGTTCAATCAAAAACTATCATTATCAGACCGCTAAAGGTAGTGTATTAAATCACACAGGCCAACCTCTCGTGAAATCAAAGACATCATAACTAAATTATCATAATATATTGCGGTAATATAATAATGCGTGTGCAATGAGTTCAAATAGAATTGCATTTAGTCATTGAGGTATCAGATGTCAATAAGCTACAAACACACAATATCAAATGACCTATTGACGTGACTTATTAACGGTTCATGCTCGGACAGTCTATTATGAACTTTAAAACCAAACTAACCTCAAACTACACGATAAAACCAAGTGATAATGCACGCTAGAGCGAATGCATAACGCGTCGATTTAACCTTAAACAAAGTGAACACTACTCCGGTGTATAATTAAAGATTAAGTTATATAATAATCGCTTGCATACACACATGCACCCACGATTGTACACATGGACACACAACACTGACACGAGTAGAGAACACTAGAACACTAAATTATCCTACATATAAGCTTTATTAACGTTATAGTCGTTTGACGAACTGGAATTAACATAATGTCATAAATAAAAAGCATGTTACTTAAATCAATTACAGTTTTTAATTAATCATTGAAGATTAGCCACCTCAGCGGGGATTAAACTGAATGACTAGAGTCTAGTCTAGCGATCAGCTTTTCTATTTTTCAATCCTGCAACACGACATGTGGTTGAGAGTGTTGAGACTATTCTTACCAGGTCACTCATATGCACGCGAACATTTGTCCATTGTACGAATGTGTGGAAAACTGCGCGATGGTTCCAGCATCGCTTTGGTCGACTAAAAACCCCAATAAACTAAAACAAATGTTCGCGCGTTTGTAAGTAAGTGGATAAAGATAAATGAAGTGCATGTATGAAAATACTTGATGGTATTTCAACGATAGTGAATGTTCTATATTAACTTACTTCTTCCTCGTTCACAATACGACACATGCCTTACGACTAAATACAACAGAGTAACACTATTACAAAACTTAATTTGTTTGACTTGAATTCCTTTCCCTGTTGTTCATTGAACTTATTATCATGATCTGGGTTACTAGATTGTTAGAATAGAGCGTCAATTTGACTTTGAAGGTAATCAGACGTATGGACCTACTTACATAAAGTTTTTTTATTAATAAGTACAAAAAGAGATAGTACAACTAATTACCTACTCGTATAAATTTATTTTAAAAGCGTCTAAGTAATGACTTAAATATTAATTATCAAGTAATAAGTGGTCAACGCCAAAAACATAACCCACTTTACAAGAAAACAGGAAGAAATAAAGTAATCGCTTTCAAGCTATCTGAAAAATGATAAGTTAGGCGGTGGATTTGCGGAAGCCCCAGGTTCGAATACTGGACATACTCGTACATTTATGCGATAAATAAAAGTTTGTTTTGGAGTTGTGGGTGTTCTATGGTGTTAGTCACGTCATAATTATGAGTTTTATGACTGCCACACCCAGCACACGTAGTCCTGCAATGTATATAATAATTATATCTTCGTCGTTCGTTCGTCGTTGAGAGTGCACGTGTTCTAGTAACTCGTCTAGCATTAGTAAATAGTGCCATTTAAAACTAAATCTTACTACACAGTTCATAAAACTTAATCGGTGCTTAAACGAAAGTGATAATCAAGACTTTACTCTGCTGTGTTAATTGTGAACACCGGCGAGCTAGCAGCGCCCTTCACCCCCGCGAGGAAACAGTAAGACTGCATTTTTCGACTCGCTCGCACTGCGCTAGCTGGTGCATACTAGTAATTCACTCACAATACATCGCCACGCCAAAGTCCGGCATTATCTAATATCTGCAATCTGCGCCTGCAGTGTATGCATATTATATACATTACAAAAACAATCGTCAAATCAAGTCTTTTAATCAATAATGAGCGTACTGCGATCACCATCTAAAACTGCAAGCGGCAGTAGTTCGCAACCAGACTTATCTAAGCTAAATAGTATGGAAACGGACTCCACTATTACGTTTAGAAAAAGAAAACAACCGTTCGATCTTGAGTGTAATTGTTCAAAGGAAATGCAAGAAGTACGTTGTCAGCTAACTTATATGACTGCACTGCTAGAAAAATATACCGGATCTAACGATCAAATAATGAAAAAAATGCAAGAGAACATAATGGAAGTTAAAACACAAATTGCAGAAATTAAAACAAGCAACGAACAAACAATTAATTTAATTCGAGAGAATATTACAGAAATTAAAACGCAGATTACTAATATTAAATCATCATCCTCTACTATCGAATCGGAACAAAATAATATTAAAACAAAAATAACCTCACTTGAAACTAAAATATGCCTACATGAAAATAAACTAACATCTCTGGAATCAAGCTTTGATACATTCACATTACCAGCTACTCCCGGCAACCAACTGCAACTACAATCGAACGAACAAGTTATTCGAGAAATACAGGATCGCCATGACAGGGAGAAAAATATAATAATTGCGGGTTTATCCGAGCAAACTAACCAAACACCTGAAGAACGATTGTCCAAAGATCAAGATGAGGTAATGAAGATCACTCGTTTAGTTAGCACTGATATTCCCAAACCTATTAAAATTTATAGAATAGGTAAATATAACCCGGCAAAAGACCGGAGAATTAAAGTTTGCTATGACACATCAGAGCCGGCAAAACAACTCCTTCGCAACAAAAATAAGCTTCCTGAAAATTTTAAAATATACTCCGACCAAACACCGGCTCAGCAGAAATATTTACTTACCTTAAAAGAAGAGTTAAAGCGCCGCACCAACGATGGGGAAAATGACCTAACAATAAAATACATACACGGGATGCCTACCATTATTAAAATCAACTCAAAAAACTACTGACAACAAGTGCTACACAAAACACAAAATTAGAAGATGATAAACATACATACGAAGTAACTAAAAGCTATCAACAACTAAACAATACCAAATCCCGACTTACGTTCTTCTATATGAATGCCCGAAGCATACGTAAAAAAGGCAAGTTTGATGAACTTAAGTGTATCCTGAGGTCAATACCAACTACGACACATGTCATTTTACTTACGGAGACATGGATAAGAAGTGAAACACACGCTATGGAATTACAATTACCGCACTACACCCACTATTATAATTACCGAGCGGACTCAAGAGGCGGTGGGGTGTCTGCATACGTACACAACGACTTAAAACATTGCTTAACGGAATCAAAATACTTAGACGGTAATAATTATCTATGGATACAACTTAAACAATATGCGCTAGAAATAGGAGTAGTATATAATCCAGGTGACACAAATTTTAGTAATTTTCTCGAAGCATATAATTCCCAACTCCAGCAAAGGAAAAGGGCGATAGTGTTTGGCGATTTCAATATAGATCTCCTTGCCAATGACAGAAAAACAAAGCTTTATAAGGAACTAATGAAAGAAACCGGATACAAGTTAGTCAACAGACAGTCTGAAAAATACTGCACAAGGGACTCAGGGTCAAGAAAATCTATCATCGATCACGTTTGTACTAATCTGAAAAATAATTACTTTCACGTGGCAATCATTGAATCTACGCTTTCGGATCACAAACAAATATATGTGCAATTGAAAAAGTCAAAACCACCACCAAAGATACGTCACAAATATGAAGCAATAGATTACAATAAACTGTACAATTTAATTAAAGAAACTAGACTTGAAGAAGGCAAAAATGAGTACATGTACCTAGAAAACGAAGTAAAAAAATATATAAATAATTGTAAAATAACGAAGACCAAAATACTAAATCAACCCCAACAAGACTGGATAAACGGAAATATTATATATAAAATCGCTAGACGAAACTATTTATGGACAGAACTAAAAAAGAACCCACAAAACAAATTATTGGAAGAAGAGTTTCAAGCAGAAAAAGATAATGTAACGAAATTAATTCAAAATACAAAGGACGGCTACTATTACAACAAATTCATGCAGTGTGTAAACAAACCGAAAAAAATGTGGAACCTTATTAACGACTTAGCTAGAAACAAAATCAAACAAAACTGTGTTCCTTCAAAACTTTTAAAAGGATCAGTAGAAATAACAAACCCCAGTCATATTTATGAGGAATTCAATGAATACTTCTCAACTATAGGTCTCCATTTAGCAAACGAAATACCAGAATATTTCCACAAAAATAGCTCGCGAGCCTTACCTACGGATATACATCTACCAACTTTTGAAATCTTTGAACCATGCAGCGTAGATGAAATTAGAAATATAATTAAAAATCTCGATTCGAACACCAGCGCCGGCCTAGATAACATAAACACAAAATGTATCAAATGTATCGGTAACTTACTTGTTAATAACTTGAAGGACTGTTACAACAATTTATTAGTAAATGGAGACTTTCCAAATAGTTTAAAAATAGCTAAAATTACCCCTATTCATAAATCAGGACCCAAAACTGATTGCGGAAATTATAGACCTATTTCAGTCTTACCTGTAATGTCTAAAATATTTGAAAGAATACTACACAAGCGTCTGCTAAATTACTTAAATTCTATTAATTATTTGACAAATAGAACTCAAGTCGTCAAAATTGATGGAAACCAAAGTAAACCTTTACCAGTATCGTGGGGTATTCCGCAAGGATCGGTGCTCGGGCCTTTGCTCTTCTTAATATATATTAATAACATTCACCAGTTAGGATTACAAGGCCACCTGAGCCTCTTTGCAGATGACACTTGCCTCTTTTACTATGGATCTACGATTCATGAGATAATTTCCAATGCTCAAGAAGACTTAAATACATTGTCTGCTTGGTTTCAATATAACCTACTAACAATTAATACGTCAAAATCCTGTTTTGTAATTTTTAAAGCAAAAAACAAAAAAATTCCGCCACATAATCCTTTAAAAATTAATAATGTAGTTCTGGAAGAAAAAAAATTTGAAAAATATCTCGGCCTACGCATGGATAGCTGTCTTACGTGGTATGCGCAGATTGAACACGTTAAAACGAAACTTTTGTCACTCATTGGCTCACTACGACCTATGGTCCGCTGCATTCCACACAAGATGCGCTATACTATATATAACTCATTGGTGAAACCCCACTTACTCTACCTCATTGAAATATGGGGCAGTGCAGCAAAGACCAAGCTTAACGACCTTCAAATAGCCCAAAACAAAATCATTAAAATACTTTTCAACTATCATTATTTAACGCCAACTACTAAAATATATTCCGAAACCAAAATTATGAACGTTAGGCAGTTGTATATTTATAATACATGTATTCTTATCCGTAAAATATTGAGAAGCTCACTCCATACTAATGTATCATTTATAAAGGCACGACAAATAACATCCCGAACAACACGTCGCGCGAGTTTTTTAGTTCTACCCAAGATACGGACAAATTATGGCAAAAAGACGATAACGTTTGAAGGAGCACAGTTTTATAACAAAATACCGCCAATCATAAAGAATGTGACATCGCCCTGTGTGTTTAAAACAAAACTATCTGAATATGTAATTAATACGTACTCTTAACCTCAACTTGTATGTAATTTAAACATCTATTTTTATTTGTTAGACGAACGAACGCATAAAATTTGTATATTAAATGTAAACTCTGTTCTCATGTAAGTGATATAATTATCTTTTATGAGAATAAATTTCTTTAAACAGGATATTTCAGGTTCTAAGCGGCATAAAATGTGATCGTTTTTAAGTAAAACCTCCATCAATACAAATGAGAATCCCATTCAGTAATATTTGTGAAAAAATCTAAAAATATGTTTCGACTCCTATTGAGTACTATTGACCCTATGAAAATCGTTCAATATTTTTTTTCCAACTATTTGTAATCCAGTTATACATAATTATATATTTATTATTATAAAGAAGATATAGAATAATTTAATAGCATTTAACCTAATTCTTGTCTAGTTCGGCTAGCATGTACGCGCAAGCATTCTCGGTACACATAGCTCGAGGACGAACATTCATCTGTCATCCAATCAATGAGCTAACAAGATTATAGTGCAACACGAGTTCATGAGTTGTTAGTTCTCTGCCAAGTAAATAGAAGCTGTAATTTTGGTGGCTTTACAAAGCACCCATGGATAATACCTACTATGTATTTATAAAAACATTAAAAACACAATTAAGTGTCGACTTATTTTAAATTATTAGGATAAATAAATTCATCATTTACCTCGGTAACCCGTGATGGCCCACTATTGAGCACAGGTCTCTTCTCAGAATGAGAAGCTGGCCAAATGCGGATTGGCACACTTCACACATCTATGAGTTCTGTGGACTCTCCGGCATGCATTTCCTCACTGTTTTCCTTCACCGTCAAAAGATTAAAACGCGCATTATTATTTAAATTGTTTGATTCATTCTTATAACACACAGAATTTTTGTTGTGAAACTGATCAATGTGAGCCTTTAAAACTGTCTTGGAAATATTGAGAAAAATTACTATTCCGAGAGACTAGGAAATATTAACATATTTCCGCAATAGGTGTCATAAAATATGTCTAGGGTTTTGGTCAGTTTTTAAGTTTTTCTACGTTTTGAATTTCGGTCTGTTTGTATCATCATCTGCACCTTTGATTGTACGGCGGCACTCTGAAAACTATAACGCATTTGTAGCGGCTTTACTCACAGAATTCTAGTTTTGGACCATAGCTCATGAGAGTGTATTGTATATGTATGTATGGTGTATTGTGTATGTGACGTTTTAGGAATGTTCAGCCTACACTTGACCGATTTTTTCCAATCTTGTCGACAGGTAGGATTTTTAAGCGCATCTTTCGCCCCCGCGCTCTGTCGGGCTTCGACCTTCACCGAGGAATAAATGAATAAAATAATTACACAAGACAAAGAATACAAGTGACTAATGCTTCGGCTTTTTAGATCTATCTTTTAATTGAAGAGATTTAATAGAATAAATAGGATAGAAGAATCGCACTTTTTATAGCTTTCCGATGAGGCAAACTTTGAATTTCGAATAGCATAGTAGTAGAATATACCTACCTACATTGCGTATTTGTTTTGAATAGATAGTTATTATACACGTTAACTATGTTTTCTACTAATACAAAAATAACTCAGCTTCTGTAATCTGTAACAAATGGTCGCTCAGTGTTTAGTATTTATTCGCGAAGGCCACGACGACATCCGAGAGGCAATAGCGTGCAAGGTTGCAGACACCTGACACTGGTGTATGATTTCTTATGTAAATAAAAAACCTATTATTCTCACTTAATAAGCACGTAGCTTAGTATTTTTAATGAAAAATCTGAGAATTGGTTTGATTTAATTTTGCAACTACGCAACTAGTAACCACAGGCAGTTGTAGCTTTAGAAAAATATTTCTTAGCATTTGAAAAGTATACACGTGCGAAAAATGTTTAGGAACGTATTTACACAAGATTTTTTAAATAGAGATTTTCGATCGAAATCAAATATACATGGTAAGTACTTTTTTATATCATAGATTTTAGAGAAAATAAAATCTACAACAGCTATTTCTGATATTAACCGGAACACACACATTGATAAAAAGACAAACCGATAAATACCTATGCAACGATTTTTAAAATAATTGTTATGAAATCTACGTATGCCTTAAGTAGGTATCTTCAAAATTTTTTTAGTTTCAAATATCTTCCATAATACTATAATTAGGCATGACTGTTTTAAATTTTTTACTGGGTGTTTTGATTTTGTACAACAATGTAAAACTTTCAACAAAAAACCGGCGCCGTAACTACAACTGCGTCGAAATGTCGGAATAATTTCATTTGACTTGTCGAACAATACAATTATGGTACTCATAGTGCAACTATTTTAAAGTATTAAAACAAAAGTTTTTATCTTTGGCGCCAGTGACACATGTGCGAGTTATTTAGAAAATGAAATGGGGTCTGCTGGGTTATGTTTGCAATGCAATGGGCCAATTTTAATACCAATATCAGTGCGCTTAAATCGGTTATAAGGCTTGTTATCCACGTTGCGATTGTCGTATGTCTATCGATTATGTGTCTCCGAAATAAGTTGTATTCTTATCTAAAGAAGAATGATAATTACCTATGCACATAATGTACCTATTTGCATATTCACAATAATCGTGGTTAATATGGAGTAGTAGCAATCGAATAGATAAAATTCATCCCGTTTCCAAGGTCCCCGTCCAAAAACTTTTTTATAAGATTACAATTTCGCAATGATAATGTGAATCTGATTGTTTTCTGATTATTTCTTTCTTTAAATTAAAAAAATATAACGCTGTAAATTAAACCCAACGTGGGTACATGCGTAAAGAACCTAACTACCAATGTATCTCAACCCCGGAGGTCAATCCTTAAAACGTGCTTGGTTTATTTGTGAAGTGACCGATGGACCCCTCCGTGTGTTTGTACAGGATTGACGTTGATCTATTAGGGTTTATGTTTGTGTTAGATTGACAGGGCCGTTTGGAAGATATCACTCCACTTACGACCATATGGTTCGATGTTACGTCCTTCGTTGCATTTGACTTTTTATATTAGATACGAAATTAGTTATATTTTTTTACTTAAACTAATCTTTATGATTCTTGTCATCATCATAATTATCATAACCCATCATGGCCCATTGAGCACGGGTCTCTTCTCAGAATAAGAAGATAATGGAATGATTTCTATACTAATACCATTATTTACTGCTATATTTACTTAAACAATGTTGTTGTTTAATCACGAAAATAAATAACTTAAGTCTGAAATCATGCGATTTGTACAGCCCGAAATACTCACTGACTTAAAGGGCGGAAGTGTAAATACCGAACATACACGTGAACTCTAACATTAATAATATTTTCTGCATTGTTTGCGCTTAGCATAAACTTCTCCCGAAGCCAGCTGTCTGAAGCTTTGTATAGCGGGTGGTAACATTTAATACGGGTTTTAAGTCCTCCCTAAATATGAAGTCGTTAAAACTTAACGACCCAAAAAGAGATGTTTACGACTGGTCGTATATTTCCCTATTGTAAGATAACGCTTGCTTTTAAAAAGGGCTTAATTGTTATGGTTACCTATTATTATAATCATTAAAATTATCATACTATATCAAGAATTTTATGGTTATCGGTGACTTCGATGGTAGTACAAGAGTTATAATATCATAGATGTAGCCATAGGCCGCGCCAATGAGACGAGATAAATTATGTAAAAAAAATCAGAACTTCAAAACATAAATTCCGATACCCGTACGAAGCAATATTAACTCTTATTATAAATACTGAATAACTGACAGACACACAGCACACAAAAACTATTTAACACAAAAAGCTGAAAGGAGAACTGCCATTTTTGACCCAGACCCGACATGAAAGAAACATATCCCAGTTTTTTTGTTATGTTGACTAAAACAAAATTATCTATTATTGTTATATTCGAAATAAGTGGCTAACAACAAAATATTTATTTTTTCATACTAAAGGTGTAAAAAGAGTTCTCCTTCAGGGCCGGCGTTGCACTGGTGACTCCTCTGGAGTTGCTCGTGTCTATAGGCGACGATGACCACTTACCATCAGGTGGCTCGTCTGCTTTTACGTAAGCCCTTCAGGCAATAAAAAAAATACTAAAAAGAAATGTTTGATATTTATTTGCCCAAAAAACTTGTAAAATAAAACAACTTTGGATTATCCAGATGACCTAAAGTTCTAGTAAATAATAATACGTAACTATTACGGTAAGAACTCACGATGCGGAATTTTTGCGCGTCCGCCGCGGAAACGGAATTGCGCTACGGCACACGTCGCGAAGTAAAACGTAAACATATAATTATAAAGTAAAAGCAAACTAAAAACAAGTTTGCTTTTATTTTATAATTATATTTTTAAACTTCATTAAGTTAGGTATATCAATCGAGTTAAGGTTCATCTAATCTTCGAAGGTAAAGAATAAAGGTACCTACTATTAAAATCTGGGAGTGGGAGCTTGATAGTGGAATATAATATTGATTGCTCTAATGGAGATAAAGGTTTGGTGACTGTCTATTTTTATTAACTTTGAGTCATTCTAAATGAATACAATTGCTATTAAGTGAAAAATAAATGGTTTTCAAATATTTCGCCTGAGTAAACACTATAAATAATCATAGCTATAAACCGTTGTTAGCCACTGTTATTTGAAATACTGTTACTATATTTTTGTTATATGTAATATATCAAAAAAACTGAGGTACTTTTCATTACTGTCGGGCTGTCGGGCCTGGGTAAATTTTCTATTGGCCATGGCAGTTCTCCTTTGGCTTACATAGCGTCCCTTCAGGTATTTAGGGGAGCACTAAGGGAGGAATTATAGAGATTTTTCCCGTAAGGGGATAAAAAGGGCGATAAAGGTAATTTATGTTTCTGTGAAAATAATTGAATACTACAAGCATTTCGATTAGGAATTAATATGGATTTACTACTGTGATTTCATCCAACAGCAATAGTTGCTACCCTCAAACAGGATTATAATTTTATTTTTCATTGATTGGCATGAGTCGGAATGTCTACAAAAACCGACCAAGTGCGAGTCGGACTCGCGCACGAAGGGTTCCGTACCATTATGTATAAAAACGCCAAAAAAATCTGGTCTGTTGTATGAAAGCCTCACTTATTATTTAATTGTTTTATTGTAGCCACATATTACGCACAACGCCATTTCTTGGATCGAAAGGTAACTAAACTATCGCTGAGGCGTCGATAGTATTGGCACCCACTTAAATATTTATTTTATTCTGTTTTTTAGTATTTGTTGTTGTAGCGCCAACAGAAATACATCATCTGTGAAAATTTCAACTGTGTAACTATTACGGTTCATGAGATACAGCCTGGTGACAGACGGACGGACGGACGGACGGACAGCGAAGTCTCAGTAATAGGGTCCCGTTTTACCCTTAGGGTACGGAACTCTAAAAATGGTAACTGGCGGTCTATGAACCCTGGAGTTCAATCTCGTGGGAAAATTTTCGGCATTCATGTTCAACACTAAAGTTGCCATTTTATTACCTTGTGTATAATAAAGAATGTACGTGTTACCTGTCCGAGGGCGTAACCCAGGAATGAGGTTCAGGTCACCTGCTGAGCAAGACCATATTATATACATATAGAGTAATATATATAGAAAGTGAATTTGCAGAATTTGCTACTGGATTAAGTTTTACATCCCGATTAAACTTAGTACCTACTTACAATGCCCAACAATATTGAACAGAAAAGGAGAAATCACTATAGCACTGGTTACTCAAATTAGTCCACTATCACCTTGGGAAGATAATTTGGACTCATAGACAGAGTCACTGACATGAATAAAAAAAGATACAGAGGTTTTTATGCCATACTGACATTTGAAATTGAAACAAATCAAAAACGTTGGAAATACCATTGATCTATAAGGACTATGGATTAGACACTAAAGCAAAAATAGCGAGCCTGACAATACCTGTCAAAATTTTAGTGAATAAAGTATGGCCGATTCTACTAGTGTCGTGCGCACTACGTGGACGGAATCACTATCGATATTTAGTTTAATGACTAACGATATAACAGCAATAATACATGTCGTTCGTCTTCTCAGCGATATTAATATTAATTTTGATACCTACTGCGATGAACTTGTCATGTCATGTCAACCAAAATTTTTTTGTAAAAACCAGCTATCATGATGATCTGCTGAACAACGAACGAGGACACAACGACTGATCCCCCTTTTTAGACGATCTCAGCGATAGTGTTTTAAACTCTGCCAGTTAATTAGGTACCACCCTCTTGCTTAACGCAGCCGCCAAACTATTTGTCTTGTTCCAGTTAGGAAATTTAGGTAGTTAAAGCCTTTATTTATTATATGCATAATGTAAAATTATCAAAATAGAGTTCCATAACTGAAGTTTAACCATCGACAGTAAAATACTTATATCTCTATTTGGCTGTATTGTATACATATAACTAGGTATATACAGGCTTGAAGTTATGTTAAGTTTTATATCCAATATTAAAAATCAATCCTTCCATTAACCAGTCCGCCTACTCCTAAATAATGCCACTTTTGCTGATTCTGAATGTACCCGCTGAATCCAGAAAAATCGCGATAGATACTTACAAAAAATAAATAAGTCATATGTAGCACTACAATGAATTTAATTTTAGAGTTTATTCAATAAAAGCTAAGGGTGAAGATAGTACTGCTGTGTGATATAACTGACAATTTTCTTCTGATCACCCATGATTGTGTACCCATGATTGTGCATCCTTAGTGCATTAATATTGTGGAAATGGGACCGAAATGTAAATAAAAAACATGTGTCTATGTACACAAATTTTAATTTATTTGTTTAAGGCTATATAATGTACAGCATAATTACAAAAATACAAATAAAAGTATTATAGCATATTTATTAATTGGGCACAAAAGGCGATCGTATCGCTAACTAGCGAATTCTTCAAGATAAGCTTTGGGCAGATAAGATAACAGAGGAATAATTATATTTATTTTATTTATTTATTTATTTATGTACACACAAGAAAAACAGTTTACAGACATCTAAAACGGTTGGACATAATGTACAAAGGTACTGCTTATTTCTTAAGAAATTTCTTCCAGCAGACCTGCGACTGGAGAATGGTAGCGGAAAGGTAGGCTTAGCGTGTACACTCAGTAAGTATTTTCAAAAATGAAGGTATATATATATTATATACAAATGCAAACACATATGTATAACATAAATATACGGGTACATATATAAATATATAATAATAAATATATAATAATATAAATATATATACATAATATATTATATACACATAAATATATATTAAATATAAATTAAGTGATAAAAGCCAAATATGATTTTATTTTATTCTACTAATGATAGATAATATTCTCGGACACGTTGCTTAATAATTGATTATTGATTAATTGATAATTGCTTTTTACAAAAAAAGACTTCAACAAGACGAGGGTTTATGTTTTCTGGAACAATTATTTCTAGCCACTTCTTTTTTAACGATTTATTTGAAGGTAGATTACCTTGAATTGAAATTGAATAAAAACATTTATTTCAACTTTCTTCAGCGTCATTTTAAATTATCGATATATCGAATATCGATATTTTAACACTTTCTACCCTAAGTGTCATTGAAATGTAAACAAACCGGCTACTCAAATATATAAAATAATGATGTAAAACCCAACAAAACATTAACAGGCCTACATAATCCTCGCACAGATCTTCATGCAGCAAAAACATAATATATCAATATCATTCAGATATTCAACAAACAACGAAAACTGATAGGTACCTACTATAACTTGTTAATTTTGGGTGTAATTTATTTTTCCTGGCTCCGCATTGTAGTATACCACACCTCATTGTGTTTTAATGTTTTTGTTTTGCTTAAAAGACACCACAACACCTCCTATCAATGCCTATTTTAATATTGTTTTGTAGTTTTGGGTTTATTAACCATTTTGTTTGACATAAGATGTCATTTGTAAGGGTGAATAAAAAATGGCCGGCCTGCTACATACCAACCAGCTAATTTTATATGAGGTTAAGGATTAGGGCGTCTCTATCTAAGTATATTCCTATCTCTATGGGAAATACGAACTCCGATCCCATAAATCATTTTTCGAATAAAAACTCATCGCCAAAAAAACGACAAGAAGGTTCTAATCGCTTCGATACGTTTCTATCGCTACCTGTGTTCTATCAATTTGAAAAAAATGGATGTATTCGAAAAATGTGTCGGAATTAAAGCGAAGTATATTCCACGAGGAATTTCTTGATATGCGGGGTAGTCATTCGGGTCTGTGCTGAGAAATAATGAGTCTTTTTAAAACAGATTACTCTAATGAGTATTTATGGGAAATAATCTAACTTAAACGTATCCAATTGTCTTGTCCACAATAAATACCAACCAATTATGAAAGCTACTATAGAACTATGAAATGGAATGTACTTCATTCCAACCCTATTTAAATGTTAGGAGAGGACGATTTCTACGCTGACAGATTTAAAAACTAAATGTCCGGGTAGGTACATTAAAATTTCTCAAACCGACTCTTTATCTCCTAAATCAGCCACTTTCCTACCGTTGACAGATCATTTCACCGAAATCAGTTGACGAGATTAGTTCACACCTCTTCTGTCATCAATCTTCCTTTTTTAAAACAAATAATCTTAAGTCTCAAAACGATTTCGGAGAAGGTATTACCGACTACTCAAACATGTGGCCTGACATTTTGATGTTTGTACGAGATTACGTTATCGAGATTTCACATTTATTCCCAAGGTCATAGAGTCTGGTTTGGTTGGGTTTTTAATTACAAAAGAGCAGCGAGGACCTATAATTTGTCACCCTAAAGTGAGGTCCGCGCGATATTAATACAAAATTATGTCCTTGGGAACTGACTCCCCTTTCTACAGAGGTGAACAATGAACGAGTTTTTAAAATCTTTACAAAATCCATTTTATGATGGTCATTAAATTTACTTTCAATGTTGTAAACCGCTCTGATAAGTTCACAAAAACCAATTTTGTTAGAATGTAATAAAATCTTTTATCTGGTTTCCTTTCGTTTCTAATATCTAATTATTTTTTGTTAAGTTCGAATAAAAACTTAACTCTCTGATTTGATGTCGTATTCGCTAGAAAATTACCTACCAGTGACCTTTGAATTGCTTTAGAAGTCTAATTTTATTACGATGACATTTCGCTTTGTGCCAGGGTTCTTTCCTTTTAGGAGTAGAATCAACGGGGAATGTTTAAAGGAGTTTCTGATGTTGTGTAACTAATACAAAGGTTTTTCGGGTAGAAGTGGAATGCAAATGGAATGGTCATAACGTACTCTGAAATGGCAATCTGATTGTTTCTTAACTATCCAAAAAATGTAATAAAAATTAATGCTTGATATACCTACCTATCATAAGGGTGTTATAAACGCGACTTCGCATTTACTATGTATAATATTAACATGTTCATTTGGAGATGACTAAAATATCCAAAAAGGGTTCACCGTATCACCACCGCACCGTCTTATTTCAACACAGATAAATAACGGAACATTAATATTCATGGACCAAATTATCTTTTCTTTCATACATCGCATTATAGATCCTTATCTCGTCAGTATAAAGATTAAATTGAATCAAACAGTATTAGCAAAAAGTTGTTTAAGAGAAGATTTCTTCGTCCTTCATCATACTAACTTCAGTAGCGCTTTTAAGTCTCCCCCTAGTTATAAATAAAGATTATGAGGACATTAAAATACAAACTTTTAGATCCGTTAGTTTTTGTCAAAAGGTAGTTTTTGTAGATTTATTTAAACAAACGTGCACAAAAGATAATAAAAATGTAAAATAAATACCTATTAAGTAGTGTCTTCTAGTAAATCAAATAGAGTAAACGGCAGGACGAAAATTTCCCGTGAGACAAGTTAATTAACTTTAAAAGTTTCAATAGACATGTTTTATGAAAGAAACCTGTTTTTAATTTTGCTTCTAATCTGTTTGGTTCTATTAATCTGTTAACTGTTCCTTAATATTATTATTTCTATGAACTATCATGGTAGACCCGACGCGTAAAAACCAACAGGAGGGCGTGGAATACAAACTTGAATTAATATCCATATCTATTATTATTCACTGATACCGAACTTTCTACATTGTGATCGTGCAAATGAAGATAGAAAAATCAATAGAGTTATGAATGTAGAATTGATTTGGATCACCAGGTCGTATAAGTTGTTTTACAGTCGCCAAATACGGGTAAGTAGACTGGTACCACTTCGATATTGATGCTGTCTTGACAAGTAACCCTCGCTTCATGTTTGCTTAGCAACATACGTCTCGTTTACCAATCGTATTCTTACCTAAAACAATTGTTACTTGACGCACATTTCAAAAACGGAAGGAGGTTCTCTGTTCAACTGTTTTTTTTTACTTCTAAGTTGGTGCTTGTAATTTGACCGTATTCTACAAGGACATTATATAAAAAGTAAAGGTACTCTAATTCGATCAATATTTAACGAGTAGGTACTTTTTAATTGATAATGTTCTCATCGTATTAGGTACATGTCATTGTAAAATGACCAATTTTTCTAGTTAGTTTTTTGTAACAATTAACATTTAATTTATGCAGATATTACATTCAACGACCTTGAACCTCAATCCAAGTCATACATCGCCGTGAATAACAGGTAACATAAACATCTATGAGTAATGAAGCGGAGGTGGTATAAAAGAAAATACAACAAGCATGTCCATTCCGATACCTCTCAGTAATTCCGTAGTCGTTGTAGGTGGAGCTTCCTAATATGGAACTCTGCAGTATAAAACCTTAACCGATGACACAGCCAATTGTTATCTCCATGTTATGACTGTTAAAACGTATTGCGTTGTCGCGTGTAATGGCTGAATGTAATTTGTAAATGCTTATGGATTATCCATATTATGAATATCTTGTAATAGAGTAAACCAAGGAGTAACTAATTGAGTACCGTTTAGTAACTAGCCACTTGAAATTTCAATGCTTTATAATAAGAATTGTATAATAGTTCCGCGTCCTCTCAGAATTCATTCATTTTATAGTCACTTACTTGTCTGAGTTACTTGCTTGAGTCACTTTCCCGAGTCACTTGCTCGAGTTAGTTGCCCCAGTCGCTTGCCGGAGTTACTTGTTCGAGAAATTTGTTCGAGTCACTTGCCCAAATCACTTGTCCGAGTTACTGTTTAAATTTGAATTTGAATTTGACCTCAGCTAACCCATAAATTATTTTTTCTTGTATTTTTGTCATATCTTCTTTCTTTTCCAATGGGTTTCATACTGTTACTATTTTTTTGTACTTTTGATCGTTAACAACGCTATTGGCAATGGTCTACAAAGTAACTAGGTACAATTAAAAATTATAGACCCATTGCAGTATCATAAATTTAGTAATTTTTAACGCAATTATAATGTACGAATTTAAATATGGCTAGTCAATTGGTATATATGAATGCCAAGGTCAATTTTGTTATAGTTAAATACTTCCTAAAGTTTTTTGCTGTGTTATGTTATGCACAATAAAGTATTGCGAGCATGGTCGGTGACCGTTGGTGGTCGGCCGGCCTGATTTATTTGTTGTCGTTGCAAAACAGCAAGTACTCGATCATTCGTAACAGTGTAAGTAAATTTCAGATAGTTACATATAATTACTTATTTATTTAGAACGATATTTCAAGGAAACAGCTAATTGAATTTTATTAAAACAATATATTAAAATAACATTCAAAATTGCGCTGATTTTTTTATAAAATACTATTGCAAGTAGTGTAAGTATACCATTTTTGCATACCTATGCTGTATGTATATGTAAGTGCATTATTACGTTACGAAGCTTACAAATCCTTGTATCTCACAGTGACTCATTTTTCCATTTTTCTTTCCCCCTTTCCTTTTCTTGGAAAATCCGTTCTTTCTTCCAACTTTCTCCTAAATATCGAACATCGTCATTTATAAAAAAATTATAAAAACAGCTTTAGTTTATTAAACGGCTTTACATCTATTCATAAATCCCTAAATTGAAAATTGTTTATTATTTATAATATCTCGTTATCCGATCTATAAGATAGCCAGTAGGCCAGTAATATAAACCATGATCAAATGAAAAGAAAAAGAAAGTGCTTCACAAAAAATCCTTTCCGCTTGATTAAATTTTATTGATTTCAAAGAGCACAATTAGCTGAGATCGATATCTTTTGTAATATATCTTCTATATTAAAAGGTTTCGGTAAGACTTATATTTGTAATCTTTGTTTTATACTATCCCGCGCCGAGGTCTTCGTTCGTTTCGTACAAAATTGATATATACCTATTTTGTATTATTTGTACAATATTTTACTATATTTTAGTATAAAAAATGTATCAAGTAGATAAAGATCTTAGTTAAAATAACGTATAAGTATACCTACAGTCATGCGTACGTATGGTCGTACAGACCTACACTAGCTTAGGTTGCAAATTAGGTAGGTACCTACAAGAAACCTTTATTTACTTTTAAAAAGTATGTAATTAAATAAGTGAATATCTAATGATTTTTTGAATGTTTCTATAAGCATATAGTTTTATATCTCCAATAGGATACCTTGCGGCCAAATATTGGCGCCAGAGTGCAGCACTAGCACATACACCGCCGCGTTCCGTAACTGGACGAAAACGCCCAAAATGATACTTTTTATAGGCATTTGAACGTTTTGGTCAAGTTACGGAACGCGGCTTATGATTTGTTAACTGTATGTGCTAATGACGCCATTTACGCCGAGCTTTGCGTAATATTCCCTATTACTTAGGACTCGTAACATCGTAAGGATTTAAGTTGGGAATGCTGATTTATGTAGCTTTGAATTCCACAACAAAAGGCGAAAAAAATTTTTTTTATACTCGTATATGAAATAGGTATTGAAAATACAATAATGTTGGATTAGAGTGCTATTCCTGCTCGTTGCCTCTCTGTAATCTATGTATATTCTTAGACAAGTTTCTTGCTCTCTATATTTTACTTTCGACAGAAAAAATCAGCAATCCATTTCAACCGACATGTCTTGTTACCTAATAGATATAATTAAAAGACAGACATAACCTATGCTATATTTTCAAATCAAATAAAGGAGATGACCAGTTTTAGGCCAAGACTTGACACGTGTCAATTAGGTACCAAAAAAATTGTCTTATTTCCTTGATTAACTTATATAAATATTAGCTTTTTTGGCAATGGCCAAATGGAGATATTAATTTTTTTTAAGTATTTATCGCTATCTCCGTAAATGTCTGACATATTAATATATTAGTATTTTTTTCGTATTTAACAATCTTCGTAAACGCTTACCATAGTTCGCGAATAGAGCACGCCCGTAGAGATGGGAACACTTAACGTTCCTTTATGTTAACTATCGATTAAATAATCGATTGATGAACGTCATTCTCACGGTAATACGTCTTAATTAAAATAATAATTAAGATTAAATGTATTATCATGTTGTTCCTATTATACAATTATATGATTGTTATTTTTAATAAGATAGTTTGATGTGTAAAATAAATAAAAATCGATACTGATTGCTTCAATGAATCGATTAACAAAGATCGTCTATTCTGTCAATGTCAATACGTCATATACGTCAAAATGTCATATTCCTGTATAACCTTTACCTAACAGGTTTGCTTTGGAATTTTTGCAAGGAAACTTTGAGACATCAATCTGTGCGTAAATTAAATTGTGGAATAGCAATCAATCGTTGCAATGCTACTCACAGAGTACTTTTATATATACTGATGCTACTGGAAGTAGGACATTAGACGTTGACGTGATACTTGCTTGCCATTGTACGGGAATGGATCGCGCCTCAAATTGTAAGTACTTACTGCTTAGTTATACTATTATCTCTGCACTATTACTATTCTTATTCAGAAAGTGTTTTCACTAATAGCTTCCCATTGCAATAATTTAAAAACATATTTTGTACAGTTTATGTATAGTTGTACAGTTTAGGTACAAATGTTTCATACAAACCTATGAAATCTATTTCATACCCCTGGCCATTTATTAGCATTATCTATATTAATAGAACCAAATATTGTTTCAGGTACATTCTAATGATTTTTTGTGCCAAGCTTCTTGGAATGTCGCCAGCCAGTGAGGAAAGTAGACCAGAGGTGTCACCTATGGGGCACCATTGAATCTGCCTGCATTCTCTGTGGACACTCTCTTCTAAGAAGAATATGATTTCATCAATTATGCACTTCAGTACAAGAATGCAGACGTTATAAAAGAATTGATTTTACCAAGAACGGTTTTTAGTTTTAAAGCATTTATAGTTTATATTCATTGATAATAATTTATTGATGAGTGTAGCGAAGTTACTAAATCACAAATGAGATGTTGAATTCTATCATCTAACTCCGATTTGGTATATAAATAATATTTATTTTGTCCTGGGTGTTAGTGATATTTAATTTGTAATGTCCATGCCACCCGCAACACAGAGATACTACTGTGAGGGTATGAGTGTGTTTGTGTTAATTAATAAACAAGCATGTTTAAAAAAATATATTTTAATAAGAAGCATTTTCACACTTGTTATTTATTTTTATGTTGGTACTTCAAGTGTTTACTCTTATTTGTCACTCTTGTTGGCAACACTCTAAAACAGCGACCAGTTACTTGACCGATCATTTATATATTATACTCATCTCACTTGGTACACACCAATTGAAACAGGCTCGGTCATATTTTGGGGACTATATAAGAGCAAATGGCAGATATCTGATATAAATGTACAGAGAGGTCGACAGCTCTCTATTACAAGAGCTGTCAATATCAGACACCACATGGTTGTTAAGAGGCCGAATACAGTCTAGGCACATAAGTGCAAAAACATATTTTGTATATGTTTTAATTGATGGTACAAAAAGTGGAAGAGATGCTATTGTTCAATATTATTGCAACTGCGTGGTAGGAAAAAGGACTGTTGGTTGCTGTGCTCATACTATGAGCATTATAATTATGGTACCTTGGTTGGGCAAGGTACCAAGAGAATATAGTGCCTCCTGCAAAGTCTCTAGACTGTACATATATTAATAAACTATGATGATGATACTGATTAAATGCATTAAAAAAAACTGGTTTTTTATTTGAATTCTCCGATAGGTCATAAAATTAGTTCATGTTTATAATAGTAATAGCAGCTTCAACTTAACTACCTTTTACTACTATTCTAGCTACAAATGCGTGAACTCGCTATGTGTGCAATAGGTTTATGTATCTAATCCATTGCAATAAATTAATAGACACCTAATGATATTAAGTGTTATGCACGTAGTAAGTACGGGTGTAAATACCCGTTCGTAAAAAGTATATTATACTAAAATTATGTACAATGAAGATAATTATCCAAGTGGACTTAGTACCATAATTATTTAATGATATTTTCTTCATTAAACACGTAACCAGTGACACTCCAAGTACCTAGTTTGCGACAAGTATAACCTAAAAATCTCGAAGTTTATCATAAGAATACTTTTAATGGCCATTGCAGATTGTTGTGAAAATTGGGCAACATAAAATTAATATTATGTTGTAATTTATGGCAAATTTTCAGTTCTGTAACGTCGGGCCTGAGTTTGTATGGGAATTGGGTTTGTCCTTTAATAACAATACTCGTTTAAACAAATTTTAAAATTTTTATTGATAATTCCTCAATGTGGTGTTTTTCAAGTGTAGGTATGTATGTATTTTCTCAAATATATATTATGGATAAATAGGACATCTTTAGCACGACCTACAGTCCAAACGGCTGGACGGTCAGAATTGGGTTATTCTTAAAATTTTCCTGCACTACGCCCAAAGCACATAATAGAAAACTTCCCATTGTTTTGTCAATAAAAATGTCTACGACCAAAATTATAAGTACTTACTCGTACGTAATTCCAGAATCAAATCGTGTACAAAGCCCAGTGACGGGCAGGCGGGCCTTACTGCCATATCCTGAAGGTTCTATTTAGTTCAGTATGGATTGGCCCCAAGTTTGGCTGGTACCTGTACTCTTTAGAAGTTTTTGTGAGTCACAAAGAGAATTCGACCGTTCTTCTTGATAAACAAGGTATACCATATTTAGCGTTGCAAGAACATTTGTCATTCTTTGCAGAAATGATTTTTGTTTTAAATCAGAATCGATATACTTAACTGAAAGGTCAGTCCATATTACTGATAAATGAAGACATGACACATCGAGGCCCGTCCGATAAAGTACTGATAATAACGACATATGTCTTCATTGTTTTGTAATTGATTTTTGAGTGCGGAAGTTACATTCAACGTACATTATTAACAGTAGGGTAAATAACACTAGTTGATACCACAGTACACGTCCGGTTGCATAAAAACATTCAAAGTAGAGTTATCAATAACTAATCCATCAGCAGGGCCACCGTAAGCGCGCGTACAAGGCGTGCCCTGCACGCGGGCGGCACGTCCTGGGAGGTTATCAAAGAGGGACCACGAAGGGGCGATTAATTTGAGGATTACGTGTAGACACAATATTAAAAACAGCCGTTACAATCAATGATCGATAGATGATCGTGACTATTCGAAATTCAAACTAAAATGAATTTGTAATCAAAAATTACTTAATGAGAACGTGACTTGTATTTTTAAGTTGTGAATGAATTTTGCAGTAATTTATGTAACACATCGACCCTTGTATTATAATATAATTTGTATAGTGAGTAATTGTGCCACTGTGTAACGAAATATGGAACGGTAACTAAGTATTAGGGTTACTACCATTTTTGAAATAAAAACTACATGTGGAAAAAACGTACGTCTACCTATTCTAGAAAAAACGGAAAATTATACATACCTAGTTCTTTTACGAAAACACTGTACATGTTAATTTTTTGCATTAAAATTTTGCTATTTTATTATATTAAAAAAGAAGTTGATTAATAAAAAAACAGTCTTATTTTCGGAATAAAAACCATAACAATATATTTTTATATGAACATATATCTTCATACCTATTTTTTATATTTTGTTTTATACAGTTAAGTTTAAACTTACGCAATGTGAACTTCATTTCTAAGCCAACCACACAATGAGGCAATTTTTGCTCCTACGCTCGTAGTTAAATAATGGACTTGTGATTTTCGTAATCAAACAATTAGTTTAGTCCATCGTTATTCAATATGCCTGACTTGCAATCATAGAGTTATCACACCAATTGTTAATGGGCTAAAGATTATATTGCCGTGTTGAGCAGATTTCCATCATCGAATTAAAATGGGGATAGTGGGCTGACACTAGGATGTTGGTACTTCGGTTTTTTTATCACATTGTATACCTACTAATAAGGTACAAAAAAAGCCATTGATAACAAAAATATAGAATTTCACATCTAATACTACATTATTACATCATTACATTTATCATTTTATTACATTTTTATCTTGATGTCTATATGTATTTCTCAGTCGTTGTTCTGATTCGTGTTGACAGGTTTTCGCTTTTAATGACACAATTTTTGATTATGGTGACCCTACTGTGCAGTTACATCGAGACAAGTCGCTGTGGGCGGCTGGCGCGTGATGAAAGGTCACAAAACACGTAACACTTTCACGAGCGATGGCACTTATTATGTTCATTGTTGTTTAGTCAACAGTAACGAAGATGACTTCCGAGTAAGTTCAATTTCAAAGCTTACGAATATTGTTCGAGCTCATTGGAGTTATCTCAATGAATACGTCAACCTTTAAGAAATTCTAAGTCCGATATTTTTAATGTGTTCGTTAACAGACTAGCTTTAGCCATATCAAGGTGAGATTTTAAACTTTAAGGACAAAAAAAAAATTAAAACTGGTGCATGAAGTCTCTATAGTTACTTGAGTCGCCGAGAATATAGAATTGCCATTCCCCGAAAAACAATGTAATAACAGTTCAATTTAGCTTGTAAGCAGAATTTACTTAAGGCATTTTTAATTCTCGCCGTTAATCTACCTACAATGATTCCAATGATTCTTTATCGTAGGTGCTAAAATCTATCATTTGGGTGGGTTGCTATTAAAATGACAGTAGGTACCCTTTCTTTCCCGTGACTCACGTTTCCTATTCCTAAGCAAAACAGCGTTTTTTTTTTTTTTTTTACAGCCTAAGCAGGCAAACGAGCAGACGGGTCACCTGATGGTAAGTGATCACCGTCGCCCATGGACATTGGCAACACCAGGAGCGCCACCAACGCGTTGCCGGCCTCGAAGGAAGCGATAGACCCGCTTCTTGAAGGACCCCATGTCATAGCACTGTGGGAATACTGAGGGATGAAGTTCGTTCCACAGTTTACACGTTCGCGGTAGAAAATGACGTGAAAAGCGAACTGTGGACGAACGCCAGGTATCCAAGTGATGTTGGTGGAACTTGGCTTTATCCCGTGAAGTGCGGTGGCGAAAGTTAACCGCAGGTATTAAGTTAAACAGTTCCTCAGAACATTCCCCGTTATACAGACGGTAGAAGACACAGAGAGAGCCCACATCTCTCCGCAGTTCGAGCGGATCTAAACCGTCTGTGAGCTTGGGATCGTCGACAAGACGAATAGCTCGCCGTTGGATACGGTTAAAAGGGTCCACTTGGCAAGCCGGGGCCCCAGCCCAAAGGTGGGAGCAGTACTCCATGTGAGGTCGGACTTGTGCTTTATAAAGCAACATCCTATGCTCAGGCATAAAGTACCGCTTAGCTCTGTAGAGCACCCCTAACTTCTTTGAAGCCAGTTTAGCCTTACCCACCAAGTGGTCCCGAAACTGAACATCATTCGAAATGTCGACACCTAGGATCCCAATGCTCGTAGAGATGTTAAGGGGAATGTTCTGAAACTGTGGTGCTATGACGAATGGGTTTTTTTTAGCGGTTAACGCGCAAACTTGTGTCTTCTCGGGGTTGAATTGGACTAAATTCAGTCTGCCCCATTCCGAGACCCGCTCCAGAGATGTCTCGACTTCCAACACAAGTTTTATCCTCCTTTCCTCAATCTGCACCCGAGACATATTTGCACGGCCTGTGTACCGGGCATCACCCGTACTGTCATCAGCATAACAATGGATATTCTCGATGTCGAGCAAATCATTGATATGCATGATGAACAGTGTGGGCGACAGCACAGAGCCTTGTGGGACGCCAGCGTTTACGGGCTTAGTGTCCGAGCAGGTACCGTCGACAACGACCCTGATGCTCCGCTCCGATAAAAAGCTGGCGACCCATTTGCATAAAGACTCGGGTACTCCATAAGAAGGCAGCTTAGACAATAATGCCTTGTGCCACACCCTGTCGAAGGCCTTCGCCACATCCAAACTTACAGCCAATGCTTCACCTTTGCTCTCAATTGCTTCCGCCCAACAATGAGTAAGGTACACAAGAAGATCACCAGCAGATCTGCCGTGGCGAAAACCGTATAGACGGTCGCTGATCAACTGGTGATCCTCTAGGTACCGGAGCAATTGGGTGTTGATTATTCGCTCCATTAATTTGGAGAACAAAGAGGTTATTGCAATTGGTCTATAGTTAGATGGGTTTGACCTGTCGCCCTTTTTGGGAATAGGGTGGACAAGAGCTACCTTCCAGGAAGACGGCACGATGCCGGCAGAATAGGAGAGCTGGAATAGGCGCGTTAAAACCGGGGTCAACTCCGGAGCGCACGTTTTTAGCACAAGAGCAGGTATACCATCCGGCCCACTCGACTTATTGATGTCGAGGGAGAAAAGAGCTTGACGCACAGCATTTTGATTAAAACGCACGTCAGGCATCAGCTCATCACACCGCGAGATGGTAGGCGGTGCTTTCCCCCCGTCATCAAAAGTCGAGTTCGACGCAAAGAGTGTGCCCAGGATATCGGCTTTCTCTTTGGCGATATGGGCCAGGGTACCGTCTGCTCCGCGCAAAGGTGGAAGGGACGATTCACAGAAGTTGCCTTGTATGGCTTTGGCTAGAGACCAAAAGGCCCGACTACCACATGGATAGCCTAGAAGTCTCTTGCCTGTTCTGTAAATGTGCTTGAACTTTGCCCTGGTGATTTGCTTTTTTGAGGACCGGGAGGCAGCATTAAATTTCTTCTTCAGCTGAGATGCATCAGCACGACGGAGGTCGCGTGCCTTTACCCAATCCTGGTAAGCAGATTGCTTCAGGCCACCAGCCTTAGAGCAATTTCTGTCAAACCAGGCTTGGGTTTTCCCACCAACGGGTACCACTGAGTTAGGAATGAAACATTCCATGCCCTGAAGTACCACGTCGGCTATGGACTGTGCACAAACATCGGGATCATCTGAAGAGAAACAAATGTGCCTCCAAGGGTAGGAAGAGTAAAATTCCCGCAAACCATCCCAGTCCGCCGATCTAAAATGCCAAACCCGGCGAGAAGCGCATGGTCGCCGGTCAACTGCTCGTGCCAATCGTGTAGACGATCGGACTAGGCAGTGATCCGATGAGCCAAGCGGCGCCTCGACGGATACGGCATAATCGTGAGGGTGGGTGGTAAGTAGGAGGTCCAAAGTGGAAGCAAAATGACCGTCGATGTCAGGGATCCGAGTTGGGCTGGACACCAACTGACTGAGGCCATTAGCCAAGGCAAAGCTGTGAGCAGAATTCCCCGCGTAGTCCGTTGCACGTGATCCCAGCCATTCAACATGATGGGCGTTGAAATCGCCTAGGATCACCACTTCGGCACAGGGAATCCGCTCTTGCACATAGTCAATCGCCCCTTGAACGTGCTCGTAGAGTCGATCAATTTCGGTATTGCCGCTATGAGACCTGTACAAGCAGATGTAAACACGCGTTTGACCACCATGGTCAACACGTACGCAGATGGTAGACAGGTCTCTTCCTTCAAGAGAGTCAAGGCGTTGACAGCAAATATCGTCCCGAGAAAACACACAGACACCGGCGTGTGCTATAAATTTATGCTCGAGTCTGTAACCCGGATACATGAGGTAAGAAGTTTCTTCTCGGGCCGATATTTGCGTCTCCGTTAGAAAAAGTAAGGCCGGCCGCGCCGATTCGAGATGGTAGTGAACGGCGTTAAGGTTGGAATGCAAGCCCCTAATGTTGCAAAAGTCCATATTAAATGTGGAAGGGGGTGCCGCTGGTTTTAACCTTTTCTTTTTACTTGACTTTCTCATGAGTATTTTTTAATTATCGCGGGGAAGACAAAGAGTGAAGGGAAGCGATACATCACCAGTGTCTCTAGAGTCAAAGCGGAGTCACGAAAACTCCCTGTACAAGTCGGGCAAAGTGAGTTACTGGCACGGCGGACGGAAGGACCCCCGATCCGACCCGCGAATAAAAACCCCGTCCACATCCGGCTCCCGTAACCGGCAAGGAGATCATTCGACGGGCTTTTAGCATTGGCGGCGGGACAGCCTCCCAGGCCGGGATCTCCTGGGTTCGGGTCCCCTACAACCAACGGGCGCCAGCGGTAACGTTTCATCGGCTCTCCCTGGCCGCCGCGCCAGTCCATCACACCCAACCGCACAAGAACAGTTGATAATGACTCCAACGGACCCCAGAAACACCAACAACACACCGCTTCAGGATAGGAGATAGATGAAGTGTGGGAAGGAAAGGGCTGAAAAAATAGGGGAGAAAGAAGAGGAGGAGGTCTGGCTCTCCGACACTGCAGCCGAAACACGTCATTGACATTTCACGGCTGATTTTAGAAGGAGGGTGGTAGCTAGCCAGTCGGGTGTAACCCTTCCACCAGCATAAAGTACCTAAGGGAATTGAACCGGATGGTACAAGATCCGGAGACCCCTGAATAGGGGGACCGGGCGCCGTAGCCTCGTCCGTTGTTCAGCAGGGTGCACCGCGAGCAGGGGAGGACGACTTGGACTCAAAGATGGATGGAGCCCCTTACACCCCAAATTATTTAACGTAAATTATTTAACGCAACAGCTGTATCCGAATTTTACTACTTAGGAAGTTTTACTTCAAGAAAAATCGTGGTTACTCTACAAGACTGAATAGCCCTGTATGTTATTGATTTTCGTTAAGAATTAAAGAAAGCTCGTGTTGGGATAACATTACGTAATGGTCGCTAAACGTCGATTTCGTTTACGGGGAATTAACAAAATAAACACATTACAGGTTGACAAGACAAACAAGTTTCGCTTTCCATCAGATAAGCGTCTGTCTCCGTTTGCATTCAACTCACTATGTCATTTAGACGTTTAAACTCTTTGCCGCAGGTTAGGTATGTTTTATAAACCTACAGCGAAAGTTGAAGTTCACTATTAAGCTTATTTAGAAACATTAAGTATAAATCGTTTGTGATTTTTTATAGGTATTAATCGACCTAGGCTCCAATGAGGGTAACCGTTTTTGTGCTCACCAGTTGGCGCCACTGCAGAGGGCGGTCATGCTGTCAAAGCCCGCCCATACATAAACAGTGACAAATGAAATTCAGACAAGCGAAAAGTGACAGACAGACCTCCCTTTTCACTAGCGCCTCTAGCGGAAAATTCACACGCGGTTACCCTCATTCTTCTAATTTTTAAATGCTTCAGTTTCGTCTCGTAGGTACTTTAACGTCGCCGTGTCCTGAGCTGTCATGAGCTAAGTCCAACACAATTAAACTGTTTCTGAGATTAGCACGTATCTACATAAATCTAATACAAACAGACAACTACGCTGCACTACTAAAATCCTCCAATAATATTTTTTCTCATAATATATTTTCCATAAAGGTACAGATATAGCGATCAAATAAAAAATTATTCCTACCTATGTGTTAATAACAATGTAACTACATAAGACTTCTCCAAAATGTTTTATTCAACTCGTTATCTTTGTGTATGTACCTATGATTAACTGTAATATTTCGGATTAACTGTAATATTTTTAATGTTCGGATATAAATAAAAATACCTATTACGCTAAGCGATCGATCTGAATCAGTCACATGCATATGCTACAAGTGAAGGGCGAGACATAAGCTAGTGATACTCACGTGCAAATAACGTATTTATATTCAGCTTGGCTAATTAAACGCCGCGTTAAAATATAAATATTATGCAGTGCTGACGGATTTACGATACACTATCTTTATGTGCATTACTCTCTGAATGTTCTCTCTCTCATGGCGCTTCAAACTTACAATCAGGCTATTAACATTTGAGTTAATATAATAACTGGATAAAAGTGAAAAGTTATTAAATAAATATTAATATTATTATTTTACAAATACTTTATTATAAATGTTGCAGGAACTCTTTCCAACTTATTCAGAGGATATTGGTATGCAAAGTCAAAGTTGGATAAACCTTTTTTCTTATCCGTTTACACGTTTATGTTTTTAAATTTACGACTTGTGAACAAAATTTTTTCTCTAATATAAATATTTACGTCGGTCAGGAATCGAATCCGCCCTTACAGAATTCACTATTAATCGTATTACAGATTATCGAAATATAGTTTGTTCGTAATACTCTATACTATCTATACTAGAGTAATCCTCAAAAGCTTTAACACCATCATGACCTTACCAACTAACTGCTTACCATGAAGTATGGACATAAAGTAATTTACGTCCCAATCACGGGTAAACAATACACGATCGACCAACTGACAAATGTTACGAGGTCGATCATGACGCCTGTTCGAAAAATACACTCGGGTCAAAGGTCTATGCCCATTGGATCACGAATACAGCCTGATGCTGGATACCAGATAGTTAGAGCTCATGTTCCTCTGTTTATTATGCAGTCACGTTTTAATGATCCGACGATCGTATCGTGTGTGCAACTCTAATGTTCGTTTGTAATTGGATGCTAAAATAAAACTTCTGAGGATACATTGTCATTGAGTTTTTGTTGCGTTGTGAAGAAGCTACGCACGTGTTTGTCTCATTGGTTACGGCTATTTTGTAGACATAAAAACGTTTCTGATATCTTTTTTCGTTGCATAATTTAGCAGGTTCATGATGGTGTAACGAATTAGAAAAGCCCGTAGTCTAGTACCCAGTAATGCCTGTTAAGCGACGGGATTCGATTCCCGACCGGAGCAGATATTTACGTGATATGTTACTTTTGTGTCGTTCATGCCATCGCGACACATAACGCATTTATGAGTGTGTAAGCGTTAAAAAAGACTTTCCATAGCGATTATAACCCGAATGGCTAATTACCACCCTTTTGCTCGATTTGCTCTCAGATTTATTCCCTTCGTCACCACGTTACGTTACGTAACCAGTTACAAGAGAGGAATTTTATTTCGCGGTTTGGTAAGTTGTGAGAGGAGAATTATTTTTCAATTTTCGTACCTAAACCCTTCGTCCACATTGGTAACTAAACTTACCCATTCATTAGTTATTAAGATTGTTTTCCGATGATCTATACTACTGATTTTTATGTTTGTGCTCCGGCTAGAGCTAGAGGCTAGAAAGCTAGTTTTTTTCTTTCTTTCTTCTTTCTTGGAAACGCATCGATGATGACTTTGATGTTGCTGTTATTCATGGCAGGAGACAACCACTTATCATCAAGTTGCTCTACTTTGTCGGGTACCTATTTATGTAAAAAATACAGTCGCAACAGCACGTGTCCGCAAGACTAAAAAGCATGTGTGATGTCTTTGATGTTGCTGTTATCCATGGCAGAAGACCACTACTTATCATCTCTCTACTTTGTCGGGTACCTATTTATGTACAAAATACAGTCGCAACAGCACGTGTCCGCAAGAATACAATAAATCTTTTAAAAATACAATGTAATGTAATAATCAGGCTATTGCAACTGTGCCTGTATAATTATAATGAAACTACTGTTACTCCCTTGTACTGCGTGCAAGTTAGAGGCTATCACGGGGTCGGGCGAGCGCTAAAATTAGACACATCGCATCGTCTGCACCATTCATGCGTGGACGATCAATGATTCACAGTTACAATGTTATGATATAGGTTCGAGATGTAGGATAAATATTTATAATAATAGTGGCTTAAACATTAGAAGTATTCATACAGTACCTAATCAAGAAGACAAGTTAATCGCAAGTGGTCATGGTCATCTATTCATATAAATGTCTTACTAATAAGTGCAATATAAAGTTATTCCGAGTTTAAAATTATATTACCCTGAAATATGATCTTTTAACGTCAAAATTAGGAAAAAGACAAAAAATCCTAACATGGAATAACTTTATAATACGTTTTTAGTAAGACAAATATACTTAGTCGAAGTTCCGGCAATATACCTACCTACACTCCTTTGCAAAAAAAAACGGGCACCTAAGGAAATTTACATTCTACGGTCAATTTGAGTTCATATATGAAATTTTATTGTCTTATGTAGTCTGTATACTTATTATCGTGCAAATTAGTACGATTGAAGTGAATTCTGGCAATTTTTTTCTATACTAATATTATAAAGCTGAAGAGTTTGTTTGTTTGTTTGTTTGTTTGGTTGAACGCGCTAATCTCAGGAACTACTGGTTCGAATTGAAATTTTTTTTTTGTGTTGAATAGACCTTTTATCGAGGAAGGCTTTAGGCTATATAACATCACGCTGCAACAATTAGGAGCGAAGAAATAATGGAAAATGTGGAAAAAACGGGGAAAATTATTCATTCTTGAGGGCTTTCGTTGCATGCGTTGCGAAAACGATTCAAGATACCAAAAATATATGTATGAAAGAATTATTCCTCTTGAAATGATCTAAAAAAATGTCCACGACAGTATATGTCTATCTTTTAAGATTAACACACTAGAACCGTTTTTATGGTAATCAAATTTGGTCGAACCCACTGCCATACCAAACTTGCCGCGTTTCCAAGTTTAATCTGAATTAATCTTGCTGTGATCCTTTGCTACTTTGCTATTAAGTATTTTGTCGTAAGCTTTATTTCTAAGTTTAATTTAATTTAACCTGAATTAATTTTGGTGATAGTTTATTATCTTCCCGAAATTCCTACGGGAGCGGGACCTACGTGGTTGATACTTACGGGTCCCGAAGCGAAGCGAGGGCGGTTCGCTAGTTTATAATAATAGTGGCTTAAACATTAGAAGTATTCATACAGTACCTAATCAAGAAGACAAGTTAATCGCAAGTGGTCATGGTCATCTATTCATATAAATGTCTTACTAATAAGTGCAATATAAAGTTATTCCGAGTTTAAAATTATATTACCCTGAAATATGATCTTTTAACGTCAAAATTAGGAAAAAGACAAAAAATCCTAACATGGAATAACTTTATAATACGTTTTTAGTAAGACAAATATACTTAGTCGAAGTTCCGGCAATATACCTACCTACACTCCTTTGCAAAAAAAAAACGGGCACCTAAGGAAATTTACATTCTACGGTCAATTTGAGTTCATATATGAAATTTTATTGTCTTATGTAGTCTGTATACTTATTATCGTGCAAATTAGTACGATTGAAGTGAATTCTGGCAATTTTTTTTTTTAATTTTCGATGAATTCTTTAATATCGATGTACCTCCACGGCCAAGCAATAACAAGTGGTCGGCATCTTTGCAAGCTGATTTTTTTATTTTTTTAAATTAAATAATGTCACAAATTAAAGAGCTAATAACGAGTGTGACCTCCTCTTTCCAAAATCACAGCTTGAATTCTTTTGACTGAACCGGTCTCTTGATATCGATTCCACGTCCTTTGGACAGTTGAAAGACTCATATTAAGCCGCTGAGACACGTAAATTTGCGAAAAACCTTCTTCCAATAGGGCTTTAATTTTACTGGCCCTTATCGCTTTATCACTCATTAAAAAGAGGTGGATATTCAATTTTAAAGGAATGTTTAGAGTTTAGAGTGTTCAGTTTGCACAAAATGTCCAAAAAGTTTTAAAATTTTAATAGACTTAAGAAAACGTTTCATCAATTCTCGCCAATAGTAAAATTGTTTCACGACGATCAACAATAATCCTTATTTTTACTTAAATTAATTTCAAAATTTAAATTTGGAATTTAAAAAATCATGCCAGGCTGCTTCAAATTACATGCCAGTACATTGCCAAATCATCAAAACCTCTTTCTTGCTTCATTAAAATGAAGAAAAAATCTAAAGTGCCCGTTTTTTTTGCAAAGGAGTTTATTTATACTGTTTATAGAATATTTTATTTGAACAGGCTTATCTCAGGCACTACACATGAAAATTGAAGAGCTCGGCGCTCTACAGACCAAACTCTTAGGCCAATTTGTACGTTTCTTATTTAGGGCTTTACCTCAATCTTGCAAGGATTGGTGAAGTCTTGATAGTTGTCAAAATTGCGACCATTATTAATTGATTTTAATACGTACCTACACAAATTTGCAGGATGCAAGTTTTTATTTTATGTCCTGTTTACTATTAAACAATATTAATCCTTGTTGTTAGTTCAGTAAATGTTACATTTTGATTAATGCTTATCCAATCCAATTGTTTGTTAAAATGTAATTAAATTGAACAGTCATCGTATATTCAAGTTATAAATACCAAGGTCAACTAATCAAATCCGAAATCGATTTATCTTGATGCTTCCTTTATTAACAACTTATTACAAATATTAAATACATTTATATGCTTACAAAAAATTATCTAAGAGCATATAATTTAGCTACAACTAAGGTTACAATAGTACCTTGTAAGAATTACCTAATCAAGAAAAGTCAGCTCCCAATAGGACTAGAGTAGAAGAGTTCCGTAGGTAAATAAATTCCCAGTTATTTATTAGCGGATGTGCATTACCTACTGACCCACTACTGACGGGTCTCTCTTCATAACTGAGATGTTCCAGAACACACTCCACCACACCACACCAGTAATGATGGAGGGGTTGGTCTCGCAATCGGAAGTTTTCATGCTGCCCAAAGGTCTCCGACGTGGCATGATAACAATCGGTGTCAATGCCCTCTGAAGCTCGGAAGCCCTCAAGTTATCCCTAGGGGTGACCCATCCAACTATCGACCACGCAGTTACTTAACTTTGTCGATCACTTGAGATCGACGCAAGCTACGAGCATTGAGCGCTTCATAAGTGAAACATAGGCAGCCCCCTAGATAAGTTATTACGTGCATGATGTTTGTTTAATAAACTTGCAATTTCAGATGAGACTTTTTTGCTCGACAGAGCTCTTTTAATACAAGAGCATTAATTGTTATCTGCTTATTACCATATTTTGTTTTCATGATAGAACCCTAATAACTTTATTAACTCATAAAAGTTACCACCTGTAATGCATAATCAGTTCACAAAAATCTTAAGCTCATTGTTCAATAGTCGGTTTCGATTAGTTCAGTGTTTTTGCAACTTGAGCTCAACGCGCATTGTCATTTGATCTAGATAAATTTAGCGATAGGTTCGGCACGTAGACAGGGCCTGAGTGCGCGGTCAGCCAAAGCCTGGTTACGTAACTTATGGTTAATTCATGTTGGATGACGCGTAGGAATTTTGTTTACCTACGCCCCATTGTCTTATAGGCAATGAGTTGAAGGACGTTTTGTAAATGATTACTTTTCATTGTTATTTTGAGCCAGACATCCTCAAGTGGAATTGCTAATGATACTAAGCATAATTCAGTTATTATAATGATTGGGCTTGTGATCGGAATTGAGCGTAGATAAATTAATTCAAATTATTACGTCGCTATAAAGTATATTTTGTCGGTATTTTACAGGAAATTTATTACCTGATATCGTTTCTTTATTTTGTGTTTTGAGCAAATATGTACAAACGAATTCTCTCAGTTGTCAAGTATAAGTACAAATAAAGGAGAGTTGCTAAAACTCATATGCATGTCCTTAGGTAAATTAATTATCTATTACTCCTACGAACAGTACAAAAAAATAAAATAGGTACCTACATAGTTAGAATCAGAAAGCTTCTCTGACAAATTACGAGTACATAATATGTATATTTCTTTATATAAAACTGTGAAACCAACAAGCATGAGTTTCATTACGTTTTCATGGAAAAATAGCATAATATTAACTACATGATAACACACTATACCATACAAAATAAACGGGGATAATGTTACTGCAAATAAAATAAACATGACTGTGTCCTAGCTAGGCCCTGAACTATGGTTCGCGGCTCGGCCACAACTTAAGAATACTACTGAGCCGTTGACAAAGTCCGGCCGCGAGTTATTTGCCATCGAGCACATCTCTATGATTGTTTATTGTGCTAGTATTATAATAGAAGATATCGCACGACTGTTAAGTAAGCTTTCAACCCCACCCACATTACCCATTTTGTAACAATTTGTAAACAGTGTCTGAGCGTGTTAGTTTAAATCTGGTAAATTTTTTTTTGTCACACATTTTGTGTCACAGGAGTGGGTACAAGATAGGAAAGGGAAGACTTCGGTTTCAATACGTAGTGCTTTTGACATTATGCTGGCGGTAAGCTTGACTATGCAACCACCATAAGTAACACTCGCGACGCTATAACTGCGACACGGCACTTTACTTCATACTGAACTTTACTGCTCTTTCTGTTTATCATCTTCTTTCTTCTTCTTCGCTTTCTCTCCTTCCGGATTCGCCCCGAAACTCTATTTTTAAATTTTTTCTGCCTTGTCCTATTTTCTTATTTATTTAGTCCAGAACTATGCAAACACACAAGTTATTCTTAAATAATCACTTCAGTAGCTCTGTAATGCTCAAAGAGGTAATAAACCAATATCAAATATTTTTAGCGAGGGAAGAAACAATATTTTTAAATTATAATTGCAAGCTTATATTATAATTTTAATTAAATTACCTTCCGTATCTACTTTACCTAGAATTTACCTTGTTTTAAGTAGATATGTACGAAATTCGTAGTTTTAAATAAAGTTTTATTGTTTCCTGTTCAGGTATTAAAACACAAGTAGATTCAATTTCGTCATAAGTGAGTTTATATGTTGTAATAATATGTTGTATACTGCTTATGCTATGTAAAATAAGTACTTACACAAAAAAAAAACATTTGAAATATAATAATAAATTAAATAATATAAATTCTTAAAGGGTAAACTAAAACAAAAATTCTACGCAGGCGTAGGTCCTGTTTGGAAAGCTAGTTCTTGTATAAATGGCGAGTGTGAGTTGTCCTCGACATCAAATCAATATTCCGCTGACGATCGTATTATAAAATTCCTATTGTAACGATCCTGTGCAGGAAATAATGGAGCATTTAACTCCAAGCATGCAAAGTGGTTATTAAAGCTTCGACAAATAAAGCGATATATTGCTATGATAAAGTACAACGAACAATGAACGTTCATATCTAAGTACTTTTTTAAATAGTCGACTATTCTTTCCTCTTCTTTCTTAATCGACAACGTGTCAGCGATTTATTCTCGTTTTTTGCTATTTCTTTTCCGCCATTACAAAGAATTAAACCTTTGCGAAATCAAGAAGTGTAGATATCAGTGAAAACTATTGAATATATATTTTTTTTAATTCTATAATGTCCGTACTTATTACTTACTAGCTTTTGCCCGCGGCTTCGCCCGCGTGGAATTCGTTTATATCGCGAACCGGGGAAGTGGGGAAGAAGATACGTCATCAACTATCTTCCTGGGAAAATTCATCGAAATCGGTCAGGCGGTTTAGATTTTTCATACAAACTTTCATCCCCTATTTCAAGCATTTAGGGGTTGATTTTTGAAAAAAAAAGTAGCCTATATGTGACTCTGGGTCTTCAACTATTTTCATTCCGAATTTCATCCAAATCGCACCGGTGGTTTAGCCGTGAAAACGTCACAGACAGACAGACAGACAGACTTTCGCATTTATAATATTAGTATGGATAGTCAGGTGGAGCTATTAACAAAAAAAAAACAACATGAGAAATAATTATAATTTATCTTATATATTATTAATTTATGGTTAACTAGCAAACTACAAAATAACCACACATCGGGTCCAAAATCTCAGAAAAATCACGAATCAGTCTTCCTTTACAACACCCAAAGCGAACAAGTTGCTCATAACTTGGAACATGACATTTGTAAATCAGCATAATTTGATTTAAGAACATAATATTGTTCTCAGTCGGGCGTGACCTTGCTACCAATTGTTAGTTAATCTGAATAATTGGTTTAAACAATTGAATCGAGATTATCATTGAAGTTGGGGACTGCAGCATTTCAACCGAGTAACGAGTAACGAGATGAGAGCAGGTTTACCAAGTGACCGAATTTCTCTGGACATGGCAGGACATTTTGAAGTCTTATCTGACTTTTGGGACGGAGTAGCTACGATTTAACTAACTTTTTACGAATAATTGATTTTTACAAAAAAATAACAGACTTCAACATTGACTACCAGAGATAATTCAAAAATATCCAATGTACTAGCATCTTTATTTTTAATAATATCTAATATCTATACCCAATTACTTTTATAGTTTACTTTTTACTTTACATAAAATAGTTTATTTAACAATATCCAACTAACTATTCGGACTTTCTAATTTTGGTAAGTTGCCCTAGAAAAGAATAGGTATCTAAATGTAAACTACTTTTAACACGCTCGTAAAATCAGTTTATGATTTCATAACTAACCTATTGATTGAAGGATATGAATTTTCCATCTAAAGATAAGTTTTATATAATGAAAAAACTAAAAATTGTTAAGACACATTTGATATGTAAATGACTCATGTTTATGATTTATGACTAATGACCTACCTGAGTACGTCACTGCTACTAACGTCTGTAATGTAAAGTTGATACGAATACAACGGATTCTTTACAAAAAAATTAACTGCACACGCTTACCTGCATCTTTATTTTTAAGTAACTTTATAAAATTAAGTTTGCAAACTACCCTGCAGTACCTACCGCTACCGCTTAGGACGTGAATTTTCTGATATTTCGAGTCCTTATACTCAATAACACCTTTTGCTAACACATTACATTGTATTGTGTATTGGTTATATTGTAGGTAAGTAAATCCTTACCTAATTAAAAATTGAATACGGATTCATAACTACACCCCTGTCTTGTATCGAAAAAGAAAAGACGACACACGTTGACAAATCCGCTTCGCTAGAGCAGAAATACGCTATAATATACAGCATAGCGTTTTGTAGTTCGCTCGTAGTCGCTACAACGAGTCAATAAGGACCTTAGCACGGATAGCCGACGGAAACGTGGCCTGGTTTCTCAAACGATCCAATTTATGCTGTATCAAATATTAAACATCCTGTCTTGGAAGATAAGACAATACTTTCTCTTGTTACAAAGTCACTTACGTACTGTCAAGATCATGTTTACGTAAAGCATTTGCATATAGTGCTGGCATTGTGATCTTCGTGAGGTTAACAAATTGTAATGTATATTTATTATATAATTGTAAGGTCAAACGTGCCTTTTTGTGTTGTGCCTTAACATTATAATTATGTATATATGTTTTAAATATGATGAAAATTGTCTTTTTTGTTATGGAACTAGAATAAAATTATGGTTTTCTTAACTTTAGGACATCAGTATAGCCGAAGGAACCAGAGCGAATTGTCAATTATAATTATTTAGAAGAAAAAAGAAGAATTCCTTTCTTCTTTTTCAACCTTCTTTAAAACATAAATATACTCGTATATTTTATCCTAAGCTAAAAATAAATCATCCAGTTTAAATCATCCTCAGTCATCCAGTCCTATTTACTTATTTTTCACGTACAGCTCACACAGGCAGACAGACAGACGGTATGTTATCTTAAATGAACACTAACATTATCAAGAAGTTGTTTCTAAATAATAAATTTTGAAAATATTGAACCGATTTCAAAAATTATTTTACTATTAGATATTTTTATATTGCATATTTTTGAATAACAGACGCTACATTTAATACTACTTACTATTAATGGTGCAAATCTGGGGCTTCAGAGAGAATCGCAAGCGCACATCCAATGTTTAAATCCTTCAATATTGAATAAACTGTTCATAATAGAATCAGGCGTTAAGCTTACAAACTAAGTTGCGCAATGAAATACAATTCGAATGATTTATACCAGGAGTTGCATTGTCTAATGCCTACATGGTCCCGATACCATTTCTTACAAAGTTGTGTACCGCTGATAATTTAATTTATTAATGGCTATCGTTCAAGCTGTCGGGCGCTTTGTAACGCGCGGCGCATACCATTGACCGGCTTGTGCCGATGCTAAGGGTGCGGTTCCACTGAGGCGGAGCGGAGCAGAGCGGAGAGCGATTCACCAATCACATGGCTTGAAATCCACATCTCATTGTGCCTCGTGTGGATTTCAAGCCATGTGATTGGTGAATCGCTCTCCGCTCTTCTCCGCTCAGCCTCAGTGGAACCGCTCCCTCAATGTTTGGCCCATTTGCTCGCGAATGGCGGGTATGATAGCGTTTTACACAAGTGTACGACAAAAAGCGAGTAACCTGTTCAAGTTTAGTTTCTTAGCGTACCTACCTATTTATAAAGATTAGTCCCAATCGAAAAAAAGTATTCGTACTCAAAACTATCCTATACATTAACTTTAATTCTTTTGATTGCATATCAATTAACCCGAAATTTATGATAAATTACTTCAAAGAACGAAATAAAAACAAGTAGTACACAAAAAAGGTTTTATTTGTACCTATTTAGTAACATTTTCTAAAGTAATTTAGTACGTTAAATTACAGGATAAAAATGAATAAATAAAACAAAACCTCCATCACAAAAGAAAACCTGATTAAGATGATTGTATTTGCCAGTGGGAGATGGGTAAGCTAATTTATTACATGTACTTACCCGCTTAATCTAGTTAGGTACCTGTAACGTCGACAGGATCTATGAAATAATTTGAGCTGAATTGCCCGAAGCTGCGCTAGTGATTAAATTTTCCTTCTGCAATATCTACGATGCGAGACGTAGGAGAGATGCTTGATCAAAATGCAGCCAGCGGAAAACTTTTCAATATTAAAGTCTAGACTGAAAAATGTCTAGGCAAACTTGGTAGCTGAATATATGCTCACATAAAAGATTATTGGATGCACATTTTAAAGGCATTATTTGTATGAATGTCTATATTCTTCCTTTTCATAAATACGCAAGATACAGTTCTTTAATAATAGCAGTAGTAGGAAGTATCAGTATAAAAAACATAATTGTCAAAAAAACCAAGTCTCGCAACTTAGTTTTTTTACCGTAAAAAGTTGTGAGATCCATGTAATACTAAGTCTCATCAGTACATGCATCTCACAACTTTTTACGATAAAAGAACTGAGTTGCGAGACTTGTTTTTTTTTGACAAGTACTGCTTTTTGTGGGATCTCAATCCTTTTTGTAAATAGTCCAACTTTTTTCCTTTCCGGTACCTTCTACGTCTTGTGTACCAACAGTAAATTTCGTGCTTCTAGACCAAGCGGTTTTATCTGTACGTTGAAAAATCAATTAAACACTCAGTTTTAAAAATGCGCTATTACATCTTACGGGCTGAATGTAAACAAAGTCTCTAATCTAAGGCTTACGTTAAAACAAAGAATCAATTATACTTACTCGCTGATATACTTACCGGCTTATATACTTACCCGCTTGTATACTTGCCCGCTTATATACTTACCCGCTTATATACTTAACCGCTTATATACTTACTCGCTTATATAATTACTTGTTTCTATACTTAGTCGCTTATGTACTTACTCGCTTATGTACTTACCCGCTTATATACTTACTTGCTTATTTACTTACTCGCTCATGTACTTACCCGCTTATATACTTACCCGCTTATATACTTACTCGCTTATATACTTAGTCGCTTATATATTTACTTAAAGAAGTGCCTTAAACTTTTGATGTTCAGTCAGTCAGCGAGTACGTGAATACGTGTGTGGCAAAAATAAGAAACTGTAATTCGTTAAAATTCTACTAAAAAAAACTACTGGTTCAAATTAAAGGAAATTTGAATATACCGAGTTTATACTTGGTTACTAAACATTCAAGCTTCTAGTTCTATGCACAACGAAGCTATAGTGTCGAAAATGGCCTGAATTGGCTCGAGAAAAGGATGGTACGTGCGTGCCGCTTTTTCTTTCGACATGGTGGCGGCACTGCCGTGCCCCCAGATAAAAGTAAGAAAATTAAAACGATGTAGAGATTAAGTATTAAATTAGACAAGTATGTATGAACTTAACAAAAATATTCTATTTGAGAAAAACCATACCGTATTTGCTATTCTCTTGGTGTTCAGCTTGTCCATAGACAATGGACAACGTTTACCATCTGGTATCTGCTATGCATGCACTTGGAATTAAAAAGTAGGGGCAGATAGAAAATATTCGTACCTACATAAAATCATTATGAAAAGTGCACCTAAGTATTCGACTTTATTCCCCCTTCGCAGCCCTATCGTAGAAGACAATTTTTAAATATTTTACTACTAGCTTTCGCCCGCGGCTTCTCCCGCGTGGAATCGCTTTTATCGCGGATCAGGAAAGGGGAAGGGGTGCTCCCCTGCACTCCCCCAAACATAAATTTTTTCATAAAAAATATTTCTTTAAATGGTCTAATTGTAATATTTAACACTGTAATTTCCTGATTGTAGTCCAAAGTAAAAAAAATCTCAATATAAATTTATATTGTATGTTAGGGTGAGAATTTTAAGGTTTAATACCTACATAGTTCAGCATCCTCATCCATTTTGCACAGGGTTGCGATTACGACCTGTCTAGACATGTCTATATATGTATATCCGAATCTTTTCCTTCTGTTCGTCTTGTGTCAAGCTTTTGAATTAGTCCGGAGTTTTTATTTGTTTATAGGTGTAAAAATAACTTAGTTTTTCAAAAAATAACCGACCTCGAAATCAATAAGTACAGATAACTCAAAAACTACCCTACAAGTACCAACTTTCGAATAAAAATAATTAGATATAAATATCGGAACACCCAGTCAATTAAATAGTGAAACATACCAAAATTTTATACGAATTAAGATTAACTCTAAAAATACCAGTCGTATCGTATGTCGCTCAAATTTATTTGGGACCAGACGACAAGCACGACCTTTTTAGGGTTCCGTAGCCAAATGGCAAAAAACAGAACCCTCATAGTTCTTATAGTTGTCTGTCTGTCCGCCAGTATGTCACAGCCAGTTTTCTCCGAAACTATAAGAACTATATTATTGAAACTTAGTAAGTAGATGTATTCTGTGAACCGCTTTAAAATTTTCACACATAAATATAAAAAAGTAATAAATTTTGGGTGTTCCCTACTGACACTAAAACTCCAATTTTTTTTCATTAAACCCATACGTGTGGGGTATTTATGAATAGGTCTTCAAAAATGATATTGAGGTTTCTAATATCATTTTTTTTCTAAGTGGTCCAAAGTGGTAAAATGTGTCCCCCTCCCCTGGAACTTCCAAAATAAGAGAATAATAAAACTAAAAAAATATATAATATGCATTACCATGTAAACTTCCACCGAAACCACAATTTACCTTTCATTTAACCAAGTCGAATATTTTTTTATATATTATGTTACTTGCTGCTGCTACGGAACCCTTCATGGGCGAGTTCGACTCGCACTTGGCCACTTTTAAAAAACGAATTACCAAAATCAGGTCATGCAGTATAAAGTTACGAACCTACCTACCTAACACCCCTTAAAAATCGAATTGCACATCCTTTTTTGAAGTCAGTTAAAAACATAAAGTAGTTTGTACTTTCTATTAATGGGCCGTTGACGGGTTGAAGGGATAAGGCAATAAATTTCAGCGGACCTATTAATAAAATCACTTTGAGGAACACTACCGGAAGCAACCTCTTTGAGATTTCTGAGTAATTGATTCGAGTATTGTTCCAAAATATCTTATCAAATTCCAAAATTACTTCATTGAATGTCTGAAATATGTCCGAGCGTATTTAACTTTAACGCCGAAGCCAAGTAATGTGTAGGTAGGTATATTTAGACCCTGAGTGCTTTAATAGGGGTGTGATTCGTACTTGGACATTTTTTTAATAGAAAATATTCCATACTATCGATATTCATAAGAGTGACGTCCACACCAGGTGGTTTGTTTACAAGTTAACCAAACGACTTGCACATAAACAACCCATTTAATTTACATTAATTGCGTTAATTTGTTGAAAGAAGCCGCCTATGGTCGGTATAATTAGGTATGTTAATTGATCTCATGTCGCAGTAACTTTCTTTACCGTTAAAATGACTTAATTTATAAATTAATAATCAGTTACGAAACTTATAAATGTAAGACAAAGTTATTAATGTCGTGTTGACTGTGTGTTTACTTTCTTATTTCAGTTCCTATAACAAAATTCACAGAATTCGGACTTTTGCTTTGCGGACCTATCTAGATGTCATAGATTTCTAATTTACAAAACTTTATGTAGGTACATAAACCGATTTTATTGAAGATAATTTTGTTCAGTACATTTTTATAAAATACTAGCGGACCGCCCGCGGTTTCACCCGCGTGGATCCAGTTCTCGTGGGAATATATGCATGTATTATACATAAAAACCTTCCTCTTGAATCACTATACCTATTACAAAAAACCGCATCAAAATCCGTTGCGTAATTTTAAAGATTTAAGCATACAGACAAACAGACAAATAGACAAACAAACAGACGGACAAAAATAGCGACTTTGTTTTATACTATGTAGTGATATGTAGACGGACAGACAAACTGTCAGACACTCAAGTTACCAAATAAGGGATCTTATATCCATCAAAACACAACCCTAAAGCCGTTGACGGTTAAAATCCTAATTACCCAGCCTACCGAAAGGGCTGGTTCAAGATTTGGCAAGTAGTAACACAATTATAATAACCAGAATAGCATCAGAGACCACCCGTAGTTCAATTATTTGCCACGTCACTAATCACGTACCATGGAGTGACGTGGGAACCATGAAAGCATGCGAACCCTTCGAAATATGAACTCGAACACAATGACACTCGTATTAAGTACCTACCCATACATTTCCTGCTGTTCTAACAAAATCGATCAAGGAACTCTTAGCCACGCATCATGATTTCCTCAATAGCAATCTTAATATTCACTGGACGTTAAGTAACCCTTAGGTACTTAATCGTCAGTAGGTAGGTACTTTAGTCAAGACTCGTTGCAAAAAATTGGCTTGCCTTATCAAGTTTCAAGTGAATGCCTAGTGCAAATCAATTACATAAAGCTCGTTCGTTGGGTAGTAACTGATTGACAAACAACGCACAGCTGAAACTACTGGACACAAGAGCTTGAGAACTTGGGGAGTGTAGGGTAGCAATAAGAGCGGATTTTAGAAAATTTTCAATTCAATTTCAATTCTATTCAATAGCTTGAAAGCCTTTATATACTCGTAAATGTTGATAAATCAATCAAATTAACGCCCCGACCAGACATGTCAAAACGAAAGTCATCTGAATTGAGTCAACAAAGACCCAATCATAAAACTTAACACCGATTTATTTTATAAAATTTCACAATGAAAGCATTCAAGTAATAGACTTCAAAGCGCAAAACTGTCTTATCTCAAATCATAAAGTGAATGTGTAGATAAGATCTAAGCTTTTGCACAATACCGGTATAGTGGAGTATTGTGTTGTCGTTTTAAAATGTTGCCAAAACATTTAGATCGCGGCCCCGATACGATTGAGGTGATGTTTTATTACCTGTGCGCCTGCTACCGCGCAGTTATTTACTGTGGTGAGTGGGTACTTATACTTACTGTTATGCCAACTAATGTTTTGACTCAAAGGTTTCGAAAATACGGTAAAACGGAGGAGAATGACACTAAGCAATCAATTTAAAAGCATAGAAGAAATTAATTACTGAACTAACTTTTTTAATATTTTCTAAATTGCTAACGGAAGCGTAACATAGTAAAAACAATATTATTAACTTAGATTTTAAAGAAACGATCACACACGACGACCTTCTAAAATTCCTTTTAAAATGAATTTCCGCGTACGTCTCCCAACGATTGTACCAAATTATCGATGGTAATATTGATAGCAGTAGTCGTAAGGACCTTTTTGCACGGACCTGTGAATTGATGGATGAATTTCTCTTTCAATTTATCTGCTGCTGATATAATAGGTAGGTAACTACAGTTACTTAGGTAGGTACTTTTTTCTGTTATCGCAGCGATACCTATTTACAAGTCAGTCTGTATAGTTGACCACGATATAAAAAGGTTTCAAAAATACTTTTTGTATCAATTTCAATTAATTATTTATAAATTCTTGCTTAAGCTTAGAGAGCAAAAAACTAAATTATCTTTTGAGCAATTTATTGCAGAAAGACGTAATTTAAACTATTGAAGTTACCAACTCAATAATTGTATTTATTGTTTACATCAAATACAAAACAAACATTAAGTGCATTGTCCGAGAAAATACTGTTGCAAAGCTAACGACAAGAATTGCCTTTTAATTTCAAATAAAATAAACTTTTTGTAACAATAAAAAATATATCCTGTTCAAGCGTTTTGTACAACAGATCAACAGAGTAGAATCAAACTTTACGAGTATTCAAATTGTCGTCTATTCACTTATTGTTTGTAAAAAAGATCCATTCACTGATATCCAGAAACCGAACCCGGTAGTCGATTCGATAATTCATCATTGCCAATGTAAAATCGATAAGAAATTAAACAAGTAATACAACAATACGGATTACAATGCACTAGCGGCTGTTACTAACGATTCTGTATGAAAGCGAGTTTGACGGACTCCCGCTGTATTTACGTGTGACAAATGGAAATAAATCCGTCACACAGCAACATTTTAACGGTTATCGACACAACCAAACCAACCGAAATCATTAGAAGTGTGTGTGCGTGAATGAAACGGAAAACAAAATTCAATCGTTAATTTTATTTTTAAATTTTTAATTCTTTAATATAAATAAAAAATAGTTATAACAAACTTATTCTAAATTCATTGCCGTAGTCATAAAAAGGGGGTTTTTCAAAAATATTTTGACAATAGGGGGACAAAGGCGCAAATAAAATCAATTTATTGTGAATTTGTGAAGTAGGTAGTTATCTTCTTTTATGGATTTAAGGTAGCAAAGGAGCAGGTAGCACTGCTCTTCCGTTATCGCCATGACAATAAGCTGGGTTTCATTACTTTTTAAACTTTTTTATTTTACCGTGGTACAACGTAGTTTGTGTAAAACAACTAGATTACAACTTTCTTTACGTCTACAGACGGCTGCTAATAAGATATCCACGTACTCGTAGTGTCTCAGTGCAACAACCTCCATAAATGTTGAGGACATTGGCTCGCAAGGCGTCAATCAGGCCTTGCTCAACTTTATTTTCTGCATTACTTATAGGTACTTTTTGGAAAAAGTCAAAAAAAAATTAGCTAAAAAAATCCAAGGAAATATCTTAATAACTGTGTCAAAAATTAAAATCATTTTGTTTTTCGATTTCAAAGAGAAATCCAGAATGTTACGAATGTCACTTTCATTAATTAAACGTCAATAATGAAAGTCACTGCTATAAATAACAAAAAAAAATTCTAATACTAAATTACCGACCAGTAAAGAGGAAATTAAGCACTTAATTTATAAAACCATTTTTTCATCAAATTAAACCGGAACATCATTAACTGAAAGAAGTAAACAACTTGCGCAAAAACAAGTTACAGATTTCCTGGAAATAGAATTAATGAGTGGGAAATTGTCGAGCGCGTGACGGCTACCAGCCTGCTTCATCGTGGAGGCAGTCAAGTATGTCATCGGACGAAGATAATGATTACTTTCAGGTGCAAGTAAGTATACGGTATACCTATTGAAACGTAACTAATTCACTCGCCTATTTAAACGCACCTATTCAGTTACTGAAACAGGAGTGATGTGACGTAAAACAAACTAGAAGAAGGAAAGAAGGAGAACATTATTACAACAAATTATACCTATGATTATAAAAGTTATTTATGTCTCCCGGCGGGCAGAATATCAAGTATGTGTTTAAAAAAAATACAAATTTTACAGATTCGAATAAGCCATTTTTTCAATTAAAATGATATTTCAAATATTAGTGTGTCATAATCAGGTAGGTACGTTAGAATTGTTCAAAAATAAAATTTTAGCAATAAAAGTACAAAAATGTTTAACAATTATTAGGCGTAATAAGAGCGTAGAACAGTGGCAACGTTGACATGTTCCAGTTGCGTCAAACGTAATTATGTTGATCACTACAAAACCAGTGCCACGGACTTTACAAGTAAAACTAAATTGTGCCTGCGTTTACCGTTAGAAGAAAGCTGAAAAATAAAAAATTAAGTAAATCGGGCCGCACATAGATATACAAAGAAGTCATTGTCATGGAATACCTCTAATAACAGTGTTTTTTCAAATAAATTCCCTAAACAGACTTTATTATACCTCTGTTAATGATTATCTACAATAACCAGCAGCTTATTCATAACTTTTACTGCTTGGTCAAGGATTACCATAAACCTCAATTTGGTCTAATACGCTGGCATGTGGTGGGTCCGTCTCCACGTAAACACGTCGATCCCGACTCCGATTGACAGGCAGGCGTGGTGGGAGACAAAGACGTCCAGAGCCCATTATACCATTACCTATTATCCCTTAATACGAGCCGGTTCACCGCTCATAATGGGACGTCTTTAAGATGGATTGATTCGGATTAGGAACGCTGATGTAGGGTTGGTGCGTTATGAGTAACATATATTATGTACCTATACAATAATATATGACCTTAAATTTACTACTGTGAATTCGAAATGGCCTACATACAAATCACGAAACTAAATCGATATTATATTCATTCATTTATGGATAAAATAACGTGAGGATTTAATATCGGTAGATCAGTTTGATAAAGGATGTTACGCAATTCAACACAAATCTGAAAAAAAAACTTTCCCCCAGCCTTGAAACTTAAATTATTTTATGTTATGATAAATTAAAAAAGACTTTTTATAACAATTTATATCTTTTTCTTCTTTACGAGTAGAATTACGTTAATAAATGTATACTCTCTGATAAAATGTAAGTACCTATGAATTAGCTGATGTTAAAATAAAATGTTCAACCCTACAGTTGACCGATTTCGAAAAGTTCCGACTCGCGAGTTGATTTCCCGGTGAGGCGTACTCGTAGGGTGGGTTAATGGGGCCTATTGAAAGTATCTTGTGCCCGCTTCTACCCAAACCTGTGTGGGGGAAGTCACGTACACCACTTGATCGAAAAGTACTTATTAGTTGGAAATTTTTATGATGACACCAGGATCCAGCCACATACTTAATTGTCGTCCAACCATCTACCGTTCATACTGTGATGCAGTCGATTGATGGTGGAATCGACTAGTCGACGTCGATCGATAGTTTTTACTACGACAAATCGATATAACACCCATACGCTTCCGGGCTCTATTATATAGTTATAATGACAAACATAATAAATAACAACAAACTAATTAGGTACTTGTGTTTTGTACTCATATGGATGTTCATCATGATCATCGTCACCTCAACCCATCATGGTCAACTATTGAGCATGGGTCCCTTCTAAGAATAGGCACCATAGTCCACGACGCCGGCCAAGAGCGAATTGGCAGACTTTTCACACTTTCCGTTTCGAGTTCACCTCTCCAACTATCTATAGATTCTATAGGGTTGCCACTCATAGGTTGGTGGGATAAAAAATTAAGTCATTAGTAACCACTCCCTTACTATAAATTAATGCTAGTTAAAGTCGTGATGCATCTTTGTAATGAATATTCCAGTTTTATACGTGACGTCACGAATAACATAATAAGTAGATATAGGATAGGCATAATTGAGATTCTCATGTTGATGATCCATACTAATTATTAAAATTGTTTATGCACCACAGCACTTGTTACTTTAAAAGAACTTTTCATTTCTAAATCAATGTCTGATGTCAAGGCATCATTCATTCATTCATTCATTGTAGTTTCAATATTAATTATTGCGTCTAGCTCTAGGCTAATTAATTTTATTTATATTGGGTATGTGCAACACGTTTATAATAAACTAGCGAACCGCCCTCGCTTCGCTTCGGGACCCGTAAGTATCAACCGCGTAGGTCCCGCTCCCGTAGGAATTTCGGGAAGATAATAAACTATCACCAAAATTAATTGAGGTTAAATTAAATTAAACTTACAAATAAAGCTTACGACAAAATAATAGCAAAGTAGCAAAGGATCACAGCAAGATTAATTCAGATTAAACTTGGAAACGCGGCAAGTTTGGTATGGCAGTGGGTTCGACCAAATTTGATTACCATAAAAACGGTTCTAGTGTGTTAATCTTAAAAGATAGACATATACTGTCGTGGACATTTTTTAGATCATTTCAAGAGAAATAATTCTTTCATACATATATTTTTGGTATCTTGAATCGTTTTCGCAACGCATGCAACGAAAGCCCTCGAGAATGAATAATTTTCCCCGTTTTTTCCACATTTTCCATTATTTCTTCGCTCCTAATTGTTGCAGCGTGATGTTATATAGCCTATAGCCTTCCTCGATAAAAGGTCTATTCAACACAAAAAAAAATTTCAATTCGAACCAGTAGTTCCTGAGATTAGCGCGTTCAACCAAACAAACTCTTCAGCTTTATAATATTAGTATAGATTAGTATAGATTATGGTAAGGACAAAACTATGATAAATCATTTAAATTAATAATAAGCTAATAAAAATATATGTAATTCTCGCATCACACTATAGAATGAAAATATTTCAATATAAAGGTTGATTATTATCGAACTTTTAATAACAACAACAACACAGAATACAAATAAATAAAAAATATAAAGGCCAATTTTAATAAATAAAACACCTTCAAAATCTAAGATACCTTTCCAATTTTTTCTTGCAAAACTACTACGCCCAAACAATGTATAATACGAAAAAAACTGTTGATCCCATAAAAGTTGTAAAGCAAATTATCAACTACACTTAATCCCTTACGCATCTCAATCGTAAATAACCTAACGGCAAAACGAGCATCGCGGATAGATAACGCATTTTTCATTCCCTGTCCAAAAACCCCACCCCTTCGTATCACAAAGACATAGATAAACGCACAATGTAAACAAGAAAAAGCAGCCATCATTAAAACGACACATTGGTTAAAAAATCTTAACGCGGGGACAATTCGACAAAGAAACCCTTATTTGAATCGGCCATCGAGGTTCGTCGTGGGAACTGAGCGGATTCGGTAGCGCATTTGCATTGACTATTTTTTGGGGTTCCGTAGGTACCTACTAAGAAGCCAAACTGAACCCTATTAATATACCATTGCTATCGGTCTGCCTGTTACTGTTTTATTTATTAAACGGAAATAGTTAGTTACCTGAAGTTTTCACTGATTGCAAAACAATTTCGTCGAATAAAAAACCGGCCAAGTGCGAGTCGGACTCACGCATGAAGGGTTCCGTACCATTATGTATGAAAACGCCAAAAAATCTGGTTTGTTGTATGGGCGCCCACTTAAATATTTATTTTATTCTGTTTTTTAGTATTTGTTGTTGTAGCGGCAACAGAAATACATCATCTGCGAAAATTTCAACTGTGTAACTATTACGGTTCATGAGATACAGCCTGGTGACAGACGGACGGACGGACGGACGGACGGACGGACAGCGAAGTCTCAGTAATAGGGTCCCATTTTACCCTTTGGGTACGGAACCCTAAAAAGTAAAACACCAAAAAAGCACAAAACAATGTGCAATATTAAAAATCATACTGTTATGCTATTGACCTAATAATTACATTTCATATTGCTTGATGGTACAGAACCCAACATGTGCGAGACCGACTCGCTGTCGCTCGTTGACATTTTCATCCTATTATTTTGTCTAGGGGCACAAAAGTTTGGTGGCCGCAGTTAGGTGGCGGTAATGAGACGGAAGACCATTGTTCGGCTTGTAACTTCCTCGCCAGAAAGTAGAACTCGTTTGTAGAATTCGAGGAGCAACAACAGAGTCGTCTTCGGATTCGTGCGCATTTAGTATGCTGACGTAGATGTGTTGATAATGTACTAGGGAATATTACGTTCAATGTTAAACATTACGTTAAGGAAAGGTCGTGCAATAATAATAATAATAATAATATGTATGGTAATAATCTACAGTTTCTTAAGTTTTTTGAACAGGTTTGTGAGTATTTTTAGTATAAGATATTTATAAAGTAAAATAATAACATTCGATATTAGATAATAATTATGAAGATGATTTGAATATGTTTCGCTCTGTAGATGAAGTGATGGTAGTAATAAGTAAGAAGGAATAAATACCTGCCTACACTAAAATAAAAAAATAGAGTAAAAGAAAAGCATAATCCACAAAGGTTAAGAGAGACAGATTGTTCAACAAATACAATGTAGTTATGTTTAATATTCTAATTACATAATGAAGACGGTAGTGATAGAGACCATTTATCTACCATCACTTGGCTCGTCAACACGTTTACCGACTGTATACTTACCATAGTTACCAAGTTACCATAAGGTAAACGAGAATCCCTTGCGAGCGAGAACCGTTCCCCTGCTTAAGCTGTAAAATAATTGTCATTTTGTTTTCAACACTAGTATCTACCTGGGTTTATCTACATTTAAAAGGTGTTGAAAATCTGATAAGAGCAATTGGTCTAGAAAACCCTCTCCTTCTGAAAGAATTAAGAAGATATTGTCTTACAGCGCAGATAAGGTTCACAATCTGGTAATAGGTATCTTTAAATATTAAATTTGACAAGTCTTACTCATGACTTAGTAAATAAATGAAATATAAATTTTCATTAGTAATAGTTATTAAACCATTCAGTATTTCGTGCTCAAACTTATATGGAGAGAGCATACTCGAAGATTTTCAGAGCATCACTTTTCACAATTGCGCAGTTTTGCTCCAATTCGTTGGCATTTAAACCTAATAAGCAATAAAATCGCAATCTGTGTTTAATCATTGTACAGTAAATGATAGTCGGGTAATTATGTAATTCTATTTGTAAGTCATGTTACTCGCATAATTATCCGCCTGTATACTTTAAATACTACATAGTCTTTAACTATAAGTAGATCATCCCGTAGTTGCTTTTGTGTATCCTAGTGATCTTGCATGCAAAGCGAGGGTACCCGGGTTCGATTTCCGAACAGACAGACACAAAAGCTGTTCTCGTGGTTATTGTTTTAGTCAATTGACAAGATTTTGGCCTTAGGTAACATAATAATCTTACCAAGGTAGAAGAGGCATATAGAGTAGGGGTAGCTAAATACGGAACACTTCCGGAACACTCCTTCCTTAACACCGGAAGAATCGCCAATGCTTCGCTAATCTAGAAGGCGAGCTGCTAGTTTTTATGGCAATCTGAAGAACAAGACATACCTAGTTCACTGACAATACCTCATAAATAAACTATAATTCTGCAGTTTGCAATTAAATTATCATGAAAATCAAATGTTTTCCTACGCTACAACAGGCGACAAATGATTTTGTTAACAAAAAAACCTTTGCAGAACGTTATTGTAACATCAACAGACACATTTCATAACTGAAGTACGTTAAACGAAGCACAAAATTTTATGGAAATTGCACGAGTCCATTGTCTATTGTATTTGTAACTGAATGACGTTGTACATCATAAACATATGAAATAATTAGAAATATATTCGAATGAGGCAGTAAAAATTGCATATTACGATTCAGTTTGTTGGTTTATTACTGTACACATTTATTGCATACCTATTTATGAATGCAACAGTGCGAGCATAGTAGGGTAAATGTTAGTCAGTAAATGTCTTCGGTATATTCCCAGTAGGTGTGACAATAGAACTATTCAACAGTATTGACATAATAAAATAAAGTCTTGAACAATAAGTAAATAAATACTAAATATTTTATAGAACAATGCAATTGGTAAAGATGCACATGATTGAATAACCGACGAGCTAAATAAAAAAATAAATTGTAATTTAGGTATTTATACTGAAGTTTTTAACAAATACAAAATCACAATACAAAGGCGACCAAATCAATAACTGTTTACAGACCTTGTACTATTACAAAAGTAATGAAGGATATCAAACAAATAATAAGATTAAAGTTTTTATGTTATCTGTTTTTTACGGTTGGATAAAAGAATGTCAAAAAACTCATATTTTAAGTCCCGAGACACGAATAGGGCCGCTACCTACCACTTTAGGATTACGATAAAAATACAATATACATAGGAATATAAATATGTTTTCGACGACGACGAAAAGGTTTTATAATCTAACTGCCTCGGATCAGCTTATCCAGAGATTTTTTAAAATTTGTTTTGTTCTTTCGATCAATCCTTTACTCGTTTTTAGACAAGCATTATGATTTAAAGTTAACTAGGTATATGGAATGGCATTAAATGAATCTTTTAGGGACAACTTGCTTTTAAAAACAATACAGGCGTTTATCTAAAAAATACCTAAAATATATCCGGATTGGATCAAATTCCGGAAATTTTATTATCAGTTATTCGCTATGCGCTATTCAAATCTACGAGTCAAAAAGATTCCGATTCAAACCCGGATTTACTGGCAACCCTAGATAGACCTTTTCGAGACAGACAGACGGGTCCGCCGGTATTGTTATTGCACAATGTAAGCGCGGTGGCAGAGTTTATTGTTCGTGCTCCGACGGTCTCTAACAACAAACCTCTACTCTTTCAGCGTACCTTTCAGGACAGGCTATGAACTGAGAAGTATGAAATAAAAATCCCGACTGTGAAAGATGTCTCGAAATATTTATTTTTTATTTGGCATTCAATGATCAGAAACAGAAGTGCAGCAGCTTAATTGTATCTTTTGATAAATTCTCTGACACGTTCGTAGATTTAAATATCATGTTGCATCATATTGCAATTAACGCTAGTACACATTCGCAATTTACAAATAAAGACATAAATAAAAAAAACTTTTATTGTAATCTTTGGTTAAATTTACAATAACGTTTTCCTTCAACGAATAAATTGATTATTTGTAATAAGCACATACTTGTTTAAACAATAGGTGCGTTAGATACGAGATTCAAACCCAGTACCTACTCGGGAATCGAACGTCTATGCCACTTTGATCAACACATCATTAATAATACAATATACCCACAGTACGATGTGCATACAGTAGACACCTTGCAATGCTCAATGCTCTCACTTTCCGCTACCATAGGGTTACGTATAATGCAAAAAATCTACTATAATAATAATTAAGCATGACTTAAAAACCAACAAGTTATTCTTTTTTTACTATTAATGTCATAGTTAGCATATAAAATTTGATTTGATGATAGACAGTTGATTTATTAATTATGATAACATATAATAAAAAATATATAAATTACATAACGATATAATTATGGTTCTTTAACTTATGGTGTAGTTATTTACAAGACAATAGTGAATGGAATTTAACCAAAGAAATGCGCTTTATGCTAATAATGTTAACATTGTGGGCAAAATGTACTTCTACTGATGATTATATTTAGCCCATCTCTTATACGATTGCAAAGAAAGAAACAAGGCTTCAGCTCGTTGCTAAAATCTGCCATGTCTAAACATTAACCGGTCTGTGTTACCGCAAGCACGAATAGCTTGCAAGCGTTTTGTTTACAACTAAAAAAGCTGTACTTTCCCGACTTCATAACTAATTGCAGCTGCAATGTACTGCTACTGAGTAATGACGTAATCATGTACTGTTGTCTCACAGATGTTGTTGTCATTGTGTTGTATTGTCATGTGGAATACAGGACGATTTGTGGTTATACGTGGTTCATACCGATTGTTTAAAATGATTGTCTACTATTCTGTGTTCGTCATTATATTGAAATGTATCGTGCTACAAAATGTACAATAAATTTAAATCAGTAACAGCTGCATAGCCTAGTTACCCTGCTACAAAGCGAGGGGTCCCGGGTTCATTCCCGACTGGAGTAAATATTAGTACTTATATAATGTGTCAGATAATTATTTGTTCATCAAGTTCTAGCTGTCACATGCAGTCCTGATATGGAATTAAGAATGTATCAGCGTTTATTTAGAGTTGTATAATTATATATGTATTGTATAATTAATGAAAAAAATAACAGTTATAAATCCAATACTGATAAATTATGCAATTCAAAGATATCGTTAATTTTAATGCCTGCCGATTTCAAATGTATATACCTACTTAGCTTTAAAAAATCAAATATCAAAGTTATACATTTTTTATCTTTCATTAATCAAGGTTACGTAGCTACTAAGTAAATGAAAAGTTCAAATTAGAGTATTTCTTAAACCACCTTGGCATAATAATTAGCTTGCTTTAGAAATAAAGTAACAAAATCAAAAAATTAAGCAATTTCGCACCTTAATATCACTTCATTACGTATTCCTGCTCTTTGAATAATGCTGCTTATATTAATAGTAATAAAGTAAGGATTTGAATGTTACCAAAAAACAGGTGGTTTCACTCTTCTATGTCCTGTTTACAGAAGCAGGTTCAATTCCTGAACATTTTCAGATTGTATTTCGCGTCAGAAGTGACGTCATTTCTATAATACTTATCGCTATTCGCCACAAGGATTCCCTGAGTCGGTGGTGCCGTAGACAAAATACGAGACAAGAATAACAATATCATTACTAGCATAAATAATGTATATACAATTACCTTGCTGAGTAGGTACCTGCTAAAAGGAAAAATGTATCAAACGAAATCTTTGTATAAAGTAGAACAAATTGCTGACTTTGTTTTCCTTATATTATATTACACTATTAACCCTCAACCACTATAAAGGTAACCCGTCTTCGCTTCGATAAACCTGTACTTATAACACACCCGAAACATTGCAGCTAATTTATCCCGGGCTTTATGTACTTACATTATGCAACGATTAGGTATGAAAATCCTGCCAACTTTTTGCAATTTGCTCCAAGTCAATTTAACTTGTTGACGATGATGTCAACCACACACATCACTGATGCATCGCCGACCAAGGAAAACAAGAGAAAAAAGAAAGAATCTCTCCAGATTCCAACTAGAACGAGACAAATCGTCCAATGAAGAAAAACCCAGCTGTATTAAGTCAAAAAGATATTAAAGTCTTTAATATTCTACACCCAAGCGTCTATGCAATGGAGTGAAGTGAAGGTCTCCTCAGTAATTAGGAGCCGGTGTCCTGTTGGTCCGGTCATAAATCACCGTAAGTAAACACTGGTAATGAGGTTATATTCCAAACCTGATCGCCTTTTTTACCTGATGCCCATGAAATTACCTGTCCAAAGATCCGTTACGGTGTAATCTAACTGATTATCTGTCATTAGTGCATCTAACTAAGTATTACTCAATTTAGAAAGTAAAGTTCTCGTTTTGAGGGGTCTGATGGTGAGTGGTCAGGTGGTCCCCGTCACGTAAAACTTGTTCTGCGTGGAGTTACTTCAGTATCTACAGTATTTTTTTTATTCTTGTTCCGGAACAATTTTATCAATATGAAATACATACGTATTTGGTCAAGAATCTTTAGCGTGTCATTTGTTGAATGTACCTCTGTTTCGATTAAATAATCAACATCATCGAGGTGATGAAACGACGAAAAAAACTTCTCAGCACAATTTATAGTACTGTACAATCAAAAACTTACTAAGCTCTTTTCGTCCTTCAAAGTGTCTAGAGGACATTTTAGCCTTAAATGTAACTTTGTTGTACAAACTTTCGTACGACATGCCCGGCTTAACCGGTCATTCCCGATGACCCGGGCAAGGACCCGGATAAGGAGCCGGGAAAGATTGTCAACCGTCAAAGCCCTCGGGCAAACCCTTTTGAAACGCGGTCGAGAGTTTCTTACTCCCTGAGGCAACTTTAAGAAAAAACAAGCTGACTGTAGGTATACGTTACAAGAAATGTTTTTTTTCTTTCTTGTGTGACTCTTGAAACGAAGGAAGTTCTATTTTCGACGCCTATTATACATAATATATTTTTATACACATTCAGTTACTTCTCTGTCATTTGTGAACTGATTGTTTTTATTTGGCAGAACATGGGCAGAACGTAGGCTGGTACTTCTAAAGAGAGAGAGAGAGAACAAGTCAGGATCTGATTATGGAATCTCAGGAAAGTTGAGGGAAGCTCTCAATTTATATTTATAGGTGCATGACCTATCACTGACAGTTGAAATTATATTTACTTACCTTTGGTCCTATATTAGTCATCTTGTTATATTTAGTCATCCAGTTCTATAATCAGCAATTAAAGAGAAACACCTAACTCATATTTGAAGTGGTTATTATCTTGATATGAAGTGGTCATAAGTCGATAGCATTATAGATAGCGATCGACAATACTAATAATGTGTTTTTATGTAAGTGGTATGACGCGTTTTGCTTTCACGCAGCTTTTTTGTCGATTTCCGGATTATTATGTTTTTTATAATAAAATATTGTGTAATTAATGCACGAGGAAGTGAATAAAGTTAAAAAGCGTTTACGTATTTCAATTGCAGTTATCATACGTACCAACTAACTGGCCAACTAACTTTGATAATATCACCCTTTTTTACTTTAGGAAATGCAGTCAAGCATGCCGACCATATAGGAAGTAATGAAAGGTTATACGGGACTCTCACCGCCGTAAGAACAGTACTGACCTACCCACTAAAACCTGAAGGTGCAGACGCTGCCGCATGGTGCCGGGACTGTGTACTACTCTCGCTCCACGGTCCCGGCGCGGTCGATGCCTAGGCGGCAGCCTCAGCACGAGGCTCCGTAATTTTTTAAGAAGGTTTTTTTCTACCCCCTTTTTAAGGTGATTTTCTTACTCAAGGCGTAAACGCCACCACGGGGGTTATTACCCCCAAGATCCATCCTCAGTGCACTCTGCTAATCAGAGAGATATGTGGAGGATCCTGACGCCAGCTTGATCGTTGTCTGGGCCGTTGAAGTGTCCTTGAAAGTTACCTGAGGGTTATATGATATTTTAACTAACTAAACTCCCTCCGTCGGCTTTCTAACACAAATGAGGAGGCTCCCGGAGCTTTAAAGAACAGCTGACGGTGAGCAGGTACTTAACATAAGGTACTTCGATATGATTAAAAAAAAAAACATTAAATCTACCTATATAAACAGGTGAAGTAAATGTGTCTACGGCAGATAAGCTATCGACCGAAATGTAGGACGCCCTTTATATTCCTTCGGTTGAATAGTCCTTATGACTGAAAAAACTTTGTAGCTCGTAGCAACGACCCTTGGCGAGATTGAGGTTTGTGAAGCACTGAAAGTTTGTTATAATATTCATTGGTTGGACATTGATTGAATCCTTTCTCCCTGGAGGTGTTTCGGTGGCAGAACTTCACATAATGATTATATTAACTAGTATTAGTAAAGAAAACAATCCAAGTAGAAAATTATTAGGCGTGATTATTTAAACTGACATAACCTTTTTTATAATATTTAATTCAATAATTTAATTCTGATTGAATTAAAAAATCCTATTTGTTAAGGAAAGGTAACATTTGTGCGGGAAACAATTAAAACGCATTCCATATTGAACGTGACCGCCGCATAGGTGGTGTCTTTGGTATAACTCATGTTTATGGGTAATTTCACCACTTTCAATGAAGATGAAAAATCCTCAGAAATTCTATCAGATTTCTTGAGGATGTAGTAAAGTTTGCAATGGGATATACTATTGAAAGATGATGTTTAACACAATTAAATGTTTACAATGATATAGGTATCTATACTTCCGGATATAATATAATATACTTCAGGTTTAATTTTAGACTTGGTCATCGTCGATGGACGTTGAACTTTATATCTTGTGTCATGTTTAAACCAAAAACAAATAAAAAATCTCGCAAACCATGAGGAGTTCAGTAGGCTAAAAAACAAAGCTCTTAGGCGCTTTGCCCACGGAGCAACTCAAGTTGAGGCAGCAATTTTTAAAAGTTTCCTGTAAAAAGTTGATAGTTGCTACAACGTTCGATGAAAGCGTCCGACGCATTGCGATTGACAGTTGCGGAAACCGGCAACTTTAAAAACCGGTATAATATTTAACAGAAACTGTTGCGGCAATTAGGAACTGGCCTAGTCAACGATTACAGCAACTGAAAACTGTTGACAATTGCCGGAACTCGAAACTCGAGTTGCTGTGTGTGCGCAGTCCAATTGAAATGTATGTAAACAGCTAGTTGTCAGTTAGTTGCCAATTGCTGCAATAGTTGCTCCGTGGGCAAAGCGCCTTAATGGCTTGGCTACAACCCCCAATGGCTCAATACTGAGCACGGGTCTCTACTTATTACTGAAGAGGTCTAGAGCATACTCTACCACGCTGCTCTACGCTGCTGCAAGGACTTGCTGACTTCTGCTTAAATAAATCACTGGTATATTTTTGATTGCTTTGACCCCGCTGTTGCTACTTAAAAACATTATTTCTAATGACAATCCTAAAGAAAAATTTTCATTGTGTCTACTTAAAAAGCGAAGAAATAATTAATTCACCTTCATTTGCTTAGCAATTTCGATATTACGAGATAGGTCTTTGCACTTTTATAAATTTAATTTTATGTACCTAATGATTACCTAAGCCCTCAAAAAAATTTTCAATCAAACAGCTCCTTTACTTTAGCCACAGCAATTTTTTTTTCAATATTCAAAATTTCAACACGCTGTATCTATTATTATTGTAATAGCAGAAGATTGTTGCCGCTCTTGTCAAAAGTAAGTGACCGATGTTTAAAAAGGCTGTTCAATTTTTTCGTGTATTTTAGTGCTATTTAGTTTGTTTGAAAAAAACATTACTTATTGTAAATGAGATGTTAGGCGTTTTTTACTAAATGTAATTGTTGTTTGTTGTATTGTGGTATCCACCTTGTATGTTTAGATACAAGATTGTCCATAACCAAATTAGGCTTCAACTCTTATTAAATTTAAGCTACGGAACCCCAAAAAGAGTCCGTAATGAGTAACGAACAGGCGCCGTTGGTCATTAATCGTGTCGTGGGAGATTAATTTGTCTACCGAATCTCCTGACTCACTGTCTGTATTCTTTACAACTGCTTAATTTGGACTACTCTGACTCAAGCATACGTCATCGAGGGTAAACCTACGTAGTTTTACAGTTATTTTTACAGGCTGTAATAAATAAACCAAAAAGTAATAAATAAATCAATAGAAGCATAGGTTAATCGATGTAACTAAGACATAGAGAACTATGTTTTATAGTGATCGATGCTAAAACTGTTTTCTCGACAATTTTAAGATTTTTTTTATTAACGCTTCTTACGAGTATTACGAGAGTTACCTAAATTCATATCCCCACAATTAGTTTAATTATTCCTGTTCTTATCCTGGGTGTGTGTTCTTGTCTGTGTATGTTGACCATGTTGAGTATAATCGCGGTGAATGCCCATTGGTTGGTTAAGCATTCGGCCCTCCTATCCGGGAGTCCGAGTTCGAAGCCCAGGGCATGCACTTCTGAGTTTTCAGAATTTTACACGCGTATTAGGCATTGTTCATACCAAACGTATTGTCGGTCGCTGACTGTGAGCGCGCGTTACGGCAGTTCACACCGAACCGATCATACACAAATTGAGTACACGTTCATATTGGCTATTACGCACTTGTCAATTTTGTGATACGTCTATCCAATTCGTAAGTTCTATTCTTAATAAAATTAATTAGTATGTAGATAATCACTTACAGTAATATTAAACCGAATAATTACACATCAGACAAAAGCGCCTCAAATTCAATTATTGTCATTATAATAATTAATACCTAACAATTTATTCTGATTCACTTAACTTATTAATGTAATATTATATCGTTATGCAAACTATAGAATCGAACTATAGGAAGTAGGTAAACAGTCATTTCCTGCGCTTCATAATTAAGATATTATCATTTAATTATCATAATAGTTCAAGTTTATATTTGTCTTAAAGACTTATTGTGTTCATAGTTCATTTAGAAGTTATTTATGTACCAGTTATAATAGCATAGTATACTTAATTGTAATATATTATTACTAAGGCATGATATTCATAAAGAGATTATACAGGATTTACTATCTATTGTAATGAAAATAAGCAAGGTTGCACGTTGCAGTCACATAGAAACATCTCGCTATGATCATCAACGTAATTCAGAACTGTCCCACTGATGGGCACGGGTCTCCTACTCACAACGATAGGAATACTGGAAATACTGGACAAATCACAATATTACTTATATCGGTTGATAGGCAGCATTATGGTTATGGTGCATTTCTGAGCTGAATGTCGGAAAAATACCGAACACATACTTAAAAATACCGAACAAATACTTATGAAAAATATCTCCCTCGGGTACGGAAAGAATTATGTTCTTCCATAGAATAAGGGCATAGAAATACATACAATGCATTATTGATTTTTAATATCAGGACATCCTGAGATTCGTGAGCTAAGAATGCTAAGTGGCCATTGGAACCAAAGGTCACAAGACCAGAGTTCTCCTCAACAATTAACATCACAGTGAGATACTATAAGTATCTAACTTGGATTTAAGTAGGAGATTTTTAGGTACACAACATAATATACTAACGATTACATGTGCACATGTGTACATGTACACTTGTACAACATTATACAACACTGTACATGTGTACGTACATGTGTACGACTCAAGGGGGAATCCCTAAGATGGTACACATGACATGTGTCAGTAGATACATTATATTATGCTTATTTTGGTATAGCACACTGTACATGAATAGTAAGTACCGATACAATCGTTTCAAGTGATTGTACGAATATTGCGCAGTCATTGAAATACCGCAGTCGTCTAGTCCAAATATTGAACATTGTATTGTTTACAATGGGTTTTTGCTTCACTCTAACGGTTTAATCTAAATTTAAAACGAACCACAACAAATGATGACTGTATTAAGATAGAGACAGTCTTTGTGTATTCAAAACAGTATTTATTAGGGATCCGTTGTTGAGTGGAAAATATGAGAATCCCCTGTGGTTCTCATATTGTTCCTCTTAACAATTCTTACTTTCTCAGTCTGTCAGTTTAGCAGCCTGTGAGCATTATACCTACCTATCAATCTGTTAGTAAATAGTAAATGTGTATGTAAAGTTGTAAAAATGAAAAAAGTAAATAAATGTAAAAGACGCCAAGAATTTTTATATACCTACCTAATCACGAAAACTACATAATAGATCAACTGAAAACCTCAAAAAACTTAGGTTCTGACGTTTGCCAATATTTTAAAATCCATCTCAAGGTAGTTAAAACGGCTAAAAACGAGGCTGAACATTACTAATAGAGGTTTAAACACCATAGTATTGGCGTACGTGGGTGGGCCAGCGTGCGAAATGACAATAAAATGCGGTTACAGACACACATATACATTGAACACTAATGAAATGTATTGAGTGCTGATGACAAACTCAAATAATATACCTAATAAGGACTGCAGAAAAGCATTCATGATTATTTCTCTCATTATTAACGATCAAACGGGAATACCTCCCACAACTTGGTTAGAAAGTAATATCTTATTTATGTTAACAGCCAGCAAACGAATAAACAAGTCTTCTGATCTGATGAAAAGTTGTCACCATTGCCTATGGAGAAGATTAACACGAGAAGCATCACTGATGTATTACTGGCCAGGAGAAGAAGAAACACGCGCTACACACTCATAGCCCCACGCTAAGATTCCCTGTGTCATGGGTGCCATGGACAATACACAAGAAAAGGACACACCCAGAACAAGAACATAAAGGAGATGTTTCAAAATGTATGGAGCCCCGGCCACGACTTTGTACACCATACTCAAAAATGGAGAAACACAATTAAAACAGTTTTCAATCATCCAATTCCTTTAAATTGCTTTAGTTTGGTGGTACAACACAAAAATGTACACGTAAAATTGCAACACAAAAACTAAAATCCGTCATGACGGTAAGCTGTCATCACCTGTCACGTTGGTTGATTTGATTGAAGTTTGACATATGTACCTACATTTCTGTCATGTTGAGGTGACAGTAGACAGTTCGTGATCTATGATCAATGTCAAATTGGCAAGACGCCATGTTGAAACGTGATAAAAGTGAATGATAAATACAATTTTTGTACCAGAAAAGTATGCATTTAAGCAGTTTATCTTTATTTTTCTCGAATTCCATGGATTTTTCTCGATTTTCCGAGGTACTGTACATATTGTGGGCCGGATTTGAAACATCTCCTTTAAACTCATCATAAAAATTTCCGCCTCGCTGGGAATAGAACCCAGGACCCTTGAAAAAGCAATCCGTAGTAGTTACCCTTGGCGCCATTCGGGTCTTCAGGAAAAAAAAACACTGAATCTCAAGCACTTCATTGCAGAGCTCAGAGAGCCTATGCTATATACCATCCAGGTGTTTACATCAAAGGTCACACGACAGTGAAAGACGTTTAAAACTAGCTACCGTCGGACATTGTGACGTCAACAAAAAATCTATTAATTCCTTTTGTTATCCTCACCCTTTCTCCAATTGTGTGGAGCTTGTACAGAGATAATCCTACAATTAGACCCCTTCTCCTAGACAAAAGGATAGTACCCCTGTCCGTTCATATACAGCCAATAATAGTCTTTATTTAAAAAAACTTTAGCGTAGTTTTCCTTTGCACGACTTTAGAAAATCTTGCTGTAGTCCAACAAGTTCTCATAGATCGTTAATAGGATAATTGAGGAGCATATTGTGTTTAAATCTATGCACAAAGGTTGGACTACCGTATGTCAAAGGCAACTTTTACTGGTTTTATTCGAAACTTCATTACAGTTGTACGGATTAATTTCAAGTCTTTCGACAGAGCCCCTTATAGGATTAAAGCTTCCTGGTTCTTATTAACTGTATCGGAAATTATGAATGATCATTTGAGTTGAAATGTCGTTCTAATTATATGAAATTTATAAGTGCCTACTAGAGCCACCGTAAGCGGGCGGGCAAGGCGTGTACCGCATGCGAGTGGCACGTCCATTGGAGGGTTGTTAGGTTGTTTTTATTAGTGACAGAATAATCATATTTTGTAGAATTACCACTCCTCGCTAGGAACAAAATTACCTGTGGTCACAGTTCCATTATGGTTGTAACCATCTTATGGAATTTGAAATTGTTGCCATCAATCTCCAATCCAATGTGTATACCTTAATTACAGAGGAAGAAGCCGGAATGTGTGTGGGATGAAATAATAACGAATTCCATATTCAGTGCAAATTATAACTGTATCTACACTCAATCATTGTCATTGCCACTGAAATGTGGAGGTAAAACCCAATCCTCCCATGCTCATGTATGGCGTTAGTGTCCTTGACCCCTCAGAAGTACCGTTACATGAGATGGACCGTATACTTATTGTCATTAAGGGACTATAAGAGTCTTACGACAACTCCTTACCGGTCGTGGGAATTTATGTAAGTGGGTCAAAATTCTATAAACGGACCTTTCTATGACATTGACTCTTGTTTTTATTTAAAGAGTGGTTATCAAATTCCATTGATGACAAATATAATAATATACTGAAAAATTTACATAATAGGCATGACCCACCTAAATAAACCAAAAAAGGGATACAAAGTTTCTCGGGATACCTAATAAATAATACCCTAATGCAACTTCTTTTTACTTTCAGCGCTTCACTTAGGTATATCTTAATGTTGTTAGGCGAAACATAGTTTTTAGATAGATACTTAAGGTACTTTAACATTGTTAAAAAATAGCGCTCCATGCAATTAATTCGCTTCCCATTTTTTTTCCTTATAATTTTCAAAGACAAAGGCATCAGCGAAGCGTACCAAACACAAAGAAATCCTTTTATTACTGGCTCTTCTACATTAATAATCTTGAAACATAAAATATTATTACCAACAATTACTAAATGTATTATTACAAACAACAACTAACAGAACTATCACTAACAATCCCTGTCCCAGTTTACATACGATTTTCTTTTCTATGTTGATCACAATTCATTGGCGACAGCGGAAGGTGCTGCTGCATGTTCGTTAAATTCGGAAAAATGCTTACCGCTAAAACTAAATAATTTTAAATTTAAAATATCTTACTTACCTCATTGCAAATAGTGCTCCTACACATATTATTATGATACGGATACAAATTAGGTATACACGATACGGACTTTTTCCGCCGCTATTTTGATGTTGCATGAATCTTGGTCAGCGCTGTTTAAATATTTTAATATAAAGATACCAAGAGAAATACAAAATGAAAACATATTATATCTACATATGATGTTGTTTTAATTTAATCGACCGTTAGGGTTCTTCAATCATTACATTGATCCGATGCGGGTGTCCCACCAGATGTCAGGACAGGAAGCAACGCTCTTAATTGACGATATCTGAACCCCAATCGTAGGGACAGGGTCCCTGTATGTCAAACATTCGAACAAATGGGGGCGTCATTAAAACCCATTAAATGTAGAGCTTTTAGAATATTTATTATGACCGTTATTTAATTAAACAGCAATCTGTTTGGGAATAGCCTTTTAGATTGTTAGAGCGATTTCAAGGTTGGTTATTATATTTTTAAGGTATATGAAGTCTATAGGCCCTTTCTGTTCTTTCTTTCCTTTCTTAGTGCTAATTAAATGAATGCGTCTCAAAATGTTCTGGTTCTCTCGTTCTTCTTTAGAGTGACATAACTTTTTTTATTTATGAACGGATAACGTAACCCTACTTTAAAATAATAATTCATTTATAGTGAGAACTACACCCAAATTTCATCAGCCGTTTCTAAGATTAACGCGTACAAAACTACAAATAAACAGCCTAACAACAAACCGACAAACATACAAAAGTCTTTAAGACATTGTTTTATAAATTTCGATTTTATTGCGATAAAAATACTCCAGTACCTAATACTTTTTAGATTAGATTGGGTACACTCTACAAATCGTTATCACTGTAACCAACAGCGAATATTAGCATCCCTTCACTTTCAGAACGAATCGCTTACTCGAGTAACTCAATCGATCGTATAAAAACTCATTGCTCGCTAACCACAACATAACTGACCTTATCTGACGACCTTGTGAGCGGCCAACGTTGAGACCTGTGGCCAGTCACTCGAACGTGACTCACTGACCAGTGCACTCGTTGGTTGAGTGGCCAATTATCATGCCCTGTTGGGTTTAACAGTAGGTGTTGTTGTAACCTGGTTTTAATGTTGAAAAAGATCTTAAATAAAAATGGGTACTCACGATTTTAAATTGTTGGGTGCACACGATTAAAATTAGTTTTCCGGTTTAACGATATTGGTATTTGAAAATATATTATAATATACCATGTGCAGATTGGCGACTTCACACGCCTTCTATGAAGTTTTCCACTTTATAGAGATCTCTCAGGCATACAAGTTACGTTGTGTTGTGTTGTTTTCCTTCCCGAATTCAGAAGCAAGTGATAATTCAATTCATTCAATTCTACCTAATTCGCATTTTTTTAATTAGAGTCGCGCTTGCGTAAGGGTTTTGAACCGGGGTGCCCCGAGTCCAATATCAAAGTCAAAACCATCATTTCATATCCTTATAATAGAGTGAACTTTGCTGAACGCCAAATAATACCTAAAATAACATAAGATTCCTCCAGTTGATAATAATTAATCGAACCAGACGTTACTTTGCGGAACTCCATTATAACAGATCAAAGGTTAATCTACTTACTTTGCAACAATCCTCGAGCAATATAAGTAATGCAAGTAGCACCTCCCTCCCTTTCACATATGTAGGAACATGCAATGAATAGATAAATGCAATGAATAAGTAGGCGATACCTACTAGGTATTATATCTATGGTTGAACTTTCACAGAAAAAAAGCTCTCCGATTTTACTTTTAATTCAACATGTCTTCAGATTAAATCCCTCTCCAAATCCCCGCTTTATACCCCGCCCGGCGCCGCTCGCATTGTCCATGCCCGCCGTATCCTTTGTCAGTTTTTTACAAAGATTGAATTACGGGTTGTGAGGGTGAAGACCATTCGTCACAGCCGCATTCCAAGTAGTCATTTGGTGGCATCAAACTTATCTTCCTTGTGTTAGAACAGGATAGGTTGTCTGTAATTCCTTGTGTAAAATATGGCCAAGTTCAGTTTCTGTAAAGCCTATAGATACTATCTTTCACAATTGTAGTATTATCTATAGGTACATAAATATTGCCGTGCTAAGCGCTGCGTTAGTTTTAGTTAGTAATAATAACTAAATGAGACGCATCAAATATTGAAGTTTAAATAAATAGGTATCACATTATTTCCTACATTAATACTAAGAATATTTATCAAGTTATACGCTACTAACAGGTACTTGATAAATATCTACCAAGTGCCTGTAAAAACAGCTACGAGCTACATTTTTAAATAACAAACATATTTCGATATTAAAACATATCTATTTCCGCGTCAATATCTAAATCTAAATAAAACTCACTTGTTTTTCAGACGGAAACACAACTTGGCCCGATTCACTACCGAGCCCCGTACAATCTGTCGGGTACCTTCCGTATGAATCGGATCATATTCACAATACTCTATTCACTCGGATGAATGGCGGTCAGCGAGGAACCCAACACCAGAAGCGTAGCTCCACTGATCAACTCACACTTGCATCCGTAAACTTGTTTTAACTTGTTTACATGGTGTATTGACGTGTAAGTATAAGTTAATTTTTAACTTTATATTCACCAGCATCATTTCAACTTCAACAACGTGGTATTCGAACCCGGCCTCCGGAGGCCGAATTCTTAACCACTAGGGTAGGTATCACAGCTTTACTACGTTTATACTACTTTATTTTTGTGTACACCAATATAAATAAATAATACCTCACACTCATAGCCCTTCCTTAGGATTCCCTATGTCGTGGTTGCCATAAACAACACACAGAGACAAGGACAAGCACCCAGAACAGATTCGAACCCTGGACCATAACCATTGCGCTGGACAGGTCATCAAATTTTGAGTGGTATGATTAAATTGCATTAATTTACGACATATTTTACGGGGTTCTTCGTATCAATAAAAATTATTTTACTAATCCACCCTGCCAGAGAGACATAAAACAACAAGTTACAATACAAATATAAATATTACTTATGTTATTTTAACGACGTGTATTAAAAATGATAAACAATACAACTTTCCTTTTATTCTATCTTTTTATTTCGAAGACAAGTAATTTAAAATGTCTAAATTCATAGAAATCCAGCTAGGTTTTACGAAACGCCGATAGAAATTAAAAGCTCACGCCCCTTCCAGTTTCACAGTGAGACGTACCTACATTACGTACAAAAATCTCATAATAAAAAAATAACGGTAATTAGTAAATACAGTTACATAGCCAATGACCGGTGAATATGAAAAACAGGATGTTACATTTACATTGTATTCGTAACATACGTGGGACTGTCAATGAGTTCTCATCACTTAAGGATATTTTAACTGTTAACAAAACGGTAGCCTTAATTAATGGTTAAGTTACGACAGTTTTACACTTAAACCACAATGGTCTATGATTCTATGTCATATTGTTAGATGTTAAACGAATTCTAATGACTGTCTCATTGTCCGAGATGCGACAGTCTAGTTGAAATATTTATTTATATTGTGGCCATTAAACGTCGTTTGCAATTTTGTAAACGACTTTTTGATATGCTGGTTGGTTGCATTGTTACATGCACATTTTGCTTTATTAGGTACCTAATGAAAATCTATTATTTGGAAAACTATTTGTTGTAAGTACCTAATACCTATTAATTGCAGTAGGCATGTACTTACATTGTACTCGTACCTACCTATATCATATTCACTGGTATTTAAAAACATTAAATCTCGAACTTTAGTGTGTCTTTGTCCTTTTGTGGAGTCCATGGTACCCACCCAACTCACGCAGTCCTAGTAGCAGTAGGTAGGTACCTATGTGACTATGGGTGTGTAAAGTTTTCCTTGATTTTACCCAATACAATAATTATCAGATACACATATATTTCTCTCCTTAAGTAAGTATTTACTCTTAGGACCAATCCTTAGATTCTCAAACAAAGTCTTTTATTTTGTTTATTTTTCTACTTTTTTATTTCTCGTTAAGCTAAACAGCTATTCTCAATTAAATATCAAACTTGTTCTAACACATTAGCCACACTAATTAAATATTTAAAACAAAAATGATTCATTACGCAAATATGCTCAACAGAATCTATGTATTTATCTGACGCATTTGTTTTATTTTTATCATTTTCGGAAGCACATCAAGAATTTTATCTTTGTAGTCAAGGAAGCCGGCATTCCTCTTTCATTTGTAAGACTTCTTACAATAGCTGTATACAATAGGTGGAGTCAGATTTATTATATTTATATTGTTATATAACAATATACCATAACATAAAATACTTGAGTACCTACTTTAAATATTGGTTTCGGGCCGGCATTTGTGCTTAGGTAGTAGGTATTCTATGTATAAAGTCATTTTTTTTCATCTTGATTAAAAATTTAAGGATTCAACCCTTCAACGACACGATTCTTCCCTCAGAAAGGATACCTAGAGCATGCTTTACCTGGTGTTCAAGTGTGGATTGGTGGAGTTAGTGAGCAAGTTTCTTCCTACATGGCTTAAAACGATAATAATCGGGACTGACGCTTTTACAAAAGGTGAGAATGTATGGATGTATGTGGAGGTGCCCAAATTTTTTTTCTCAATCGATCACTTCAGATCGATATAACCCACCGGGCTATGAGCGTTTCATGCTACCTGGTGTCTGAGATCCTACGTGTGATCTAACTATGATACGGGTACTCACGATAAGTAAGTACTTACTTATGGTTCAAATTAAGTAGTATGATTTTTAATTTTTAAGTTGTCGCACACGTGTGGCAGCGGAAGGTAAAGCTGCATGCTAGTTTGCTGCCTAAATTCCATGAAAGAAACTTGTATTTTGTACTCGGATATTTCGACCCAGGTGCACGAATCTTGGTTACACGCCCAACCACGTGGTTACCTACCCGAAGGTAGGTCGTGGTCGACATGGTTGTAAATTGTGTATTCAGAAGATCAAAATACAATGGTGAGTAACTGATCCACAGTAAGACATGTAAAATCCGCGTTTACAGGTTTAAAATAAATGTTACGTCTCTACTTTTCCGTATGTGTTAAGAAGTATTAGCGAATAAATAATTTTTAAGTTGGGAAATGTGTGCAAAATCTTAAATACGTGTGTTTCAGCCACGTCCTACAAGACTTCCTCGAGAGGTGCTTAATGATCGCTGTTTTTTAATGTTCAATGTTGTAACACTGTGATGTAACTGGACCAGGATGTCACACTGCAACCTTTACTGATAATCCTTTCGCAAATTGGACTTACTCATCTGCAAGCGAACAATACGTGGGCAGGGCTGTTAGGTAAGTCACGTGACATCAAGCTGCACCACAGATAATAGCAACAATGAGTAAGCGTTGCCAGAAACATTTTGCAAGAGAACGTTCTTTACAACACAATGTAGCGAAGGACACGACGTGAGTTGTAAGTTGTGCCTCGACCTTTGCGGCGCTGAGTGTCATTTCGTCTGTTTATCATCGAAAACTGCTTAGTACTTGCTGTTAGAATCTGCTAAATGTAACAGAGGTACTTTATACCTCTACTAAGGCAACAGGGAGGAGCAGGATCATTAGGCAATTGTTAAATGAGATCTGGTGAGGCCAGATATGTTGTGTAGAGTTCAGTTAGGTCTTACAAAGTTTTGGCCAGTGTCCAACTTTACTGGCCAAAAAGCACGGCATATTCGAAAGTAGGCAAATTTTTAATTAAATCAAGGGAAGAGGCCTTTATGTTGGCAAATTGTGATTGAGTAAAATTATTTGAAAAATATTCAAACCTCCCGTTATTAAATTATATAATCTGTTTATATTGGTTATAATGTGTCTGTACAATGCTGTACCTAATGGTAGTATCTCTGAATCCATTGTATTGTGTTTTCATTGTATTGAATAGCTGAGAGTAATAATTAATATCTACACAATACTGTTTTTCATTTAATTAAGTTGACCGTAGTTTTCCTTTATTTAGAAAGTTATATCAGTTTAAAGAGGTACTAGGAGCCTGTCCCGGCTTCGCCTGCGTTTAACACTGATCTATACTACTCTAAAACCGGTTTTTATTTATGAGATTACCATGATAGATTGGTGTACCTATATACCAACATCCATTGTGTCTGTGGATTTCTGCGAAGTGTTTTAATACTAATTTGATAACAATGGATTTCCGCGAAATAACCCCTGATACCATCAATTGTTTTTATGAATATTTTGTTAAGGATTTGATTCGCCAGAGATAACACCACTAGCGTGATTCGTACCAGAGCTGTGAGGCCAATTTACTGTTTGCAATAAGAAACGAATTCATTCTCAAACAAAGCGTGACCTACAACAATAGCTTCTGTTAAAATTGTCTCATGAACATTGTGCAAGAAACGCCGGCCACTTATAAAAGTTAAAATGGAGCAATACTTCTTAACTACCGGTGTACTTATGGACCATTACAATAATGAAAGACCGCGTTAAAGATAATACATTTCATTTAATTTTATATTAGGTAAATCTATTACAATACTTTTAACAGTCTTAAAACAAACGACTTAGTGAGACGCGCGGCGATCTACGCCATAGTCTACATATATCTACAGTATATACAACAAAGTGTTCAAGCGCAAGTGAGGGATGCGAAGGCGCGCGGCACGGGGTTGGATGGCACACTGTAGCGTTGCACACTGGAGCAAGTTCCCGCACCGCGCGCCACTGCTTCGAAGAACTGCCTCAAATCACTGACCGACCGCGTCGGAGGCGCTTGCAGGTCGTGGAGAGACGTCGCACGACGCGGCGTCGTTTCGGTGACGGTCATCGGCCGCGCCAATTGTTCACTGCTCCGAGCCAGACTCCCACCGCTTTGGGACAACGATTCGAATAACGCACGCCGCTCTCGCACCGGAACGTACTGAGAAATCGCTCCGTGCGCGTTCGGGGAACAAGATCTGGCGCGGTTCTCCACAGACGAGGTCTTCCGTCTCGCTGCCTCCATCGCATATCTTCCCCGCTCGGCTCCGCCTGCCGAACCTTCCCAACGCTTCAGATACCTATGTCGACCTAATCCTGTTTCACCGAATCTCGTTGATCTCGGCAGGGTGTGATGAAGTGGCGGACTCGCATTTAGCTTGCTGCAATTGTCGCATTTGATGACCTTGGCTTTCCGAACCGGCGCATCTACTACGTCGATAGTCTTTAGAGCGTCGAGGGACAATGAAAGGTCTAGGCTGCGATCGGACGATGAGTCGTAGTCGTCGTCTTCTACGACGATGCCCTCGTCTGTTGCGGCAGGCGAATGGTCTCTTCGAGGTATCGATGTTTCGGAAGAAGTGAGCAGCCTTCTTCGGGCTCTCGGCGGCGGTCTGGGAGGACACGCTGGAGTATCCTGCTGAGAGGACTCCTTCTTTGGTTCGCGATTTGAAGTATCTGCGGCGGACAACACGTCCAAAAACCGTACTTGTGGTAGCGGTGTCTGACCAAGTATTTCAACGCATAGAGCTCGCACCCACCTGGCGTATTCCGTCGCATTGCATGCCTGCAACAATAGAAAATAGGGTTACCGAAATGTAAACATACAATTTATGGCTTCATCCAGAACGAGTTGGTTTTGGTGGTAGTCATTTGAATATTTATAATAATAGTTAAACCGAAACAGCTTAACTCGCAAGGGGACAGTTAAGCTTTTGATCGGGAGTAGCTAGCATGACTATTATTTCTGATTACAATCACAGTAAAACCGCTTCTCCCATCTCAACATGTTCCCTTACGTGTCAACACCTTCGCATTCTAGCCCTTCTTATGGTAAATATACCCATCAAAAGGTCGTGATTCACAAAGGGCGATGATTTACGGGTGTTTTGCTTTATAGAAATCTATTAAACTGAGCGAATCGTGAGAAAGGCGAGTTTTGGAGGGGCCCAACGTCTTGCAAGACGACGCTTTTTCTATTCACACACGTCTATAGAGGTTATATTACTGTTCACGTACATTACACAACAGCTGATCGTATCTATAGACTACGGATTTAAATAGTCCAACTCTACCGGTATCACGACAAAGTTTTTTAAGCAAAAGTTTTTTACTTTTGTACAGTAGTGTCTATTATACATAATATTTGACGCTTTTATTTTTTAAATGATATTAGTTTTTATACTGCCTAATCGAAAAAAAATTGTTCAAGAATAACATACCTACATTGTCCTACAGCTCAAATTTAAAAAATCTTTTAAAATCGACACTTCCTTAGATAATGCAAACACCGCAAATGTTTCTTTAAATTGTTTGTGAGATCTCTTTGAAACTCTTAAAATCTTCACTTGAGTAAGGATACTGTGCGTGAGAATTCTAATTAAATTTACATAAAATGTATATTGTATATCAATCAATAATTTACGAATATAATCTATCAAATACCATACGTTTTTTATATAGGGTGATTTGTATTTGGACGTATTCCTCTTGGGATGTAATGCTATGCAGATGTTTTTAAACCAACAGCATAGTATCAAATCAACGTTATTATCCAACGCTCGCAGTCGATAACAAAAGGGAATAATTCAATCATATTGCGTGCGTAACGAATCATCTCTTACATCTCGCGTGGGCGTAGATACTACCACTACCAACCACATCAACTGGTCATTGTCTAACAGCTACAATGCCTCATAAATAATTAGCAACGGATACTGTTGATCTACATGTTACGTGACCGTATATCTAACGAACTGGTTATAATTAATTATGTATGGAAAGGAGCAATTAATAGCAGTGCGAAGCCGCTTTGTCATCGCGTCTCGCTGACAGGCGAGCAATTGATTTTCTACGCGTTTTTGTTTCGCGTTCCGTCTTCCTACAAAGCTACAAACTGGTTGTTAAGAAAATCTGTTTTTCTTAAAATTGATTTGTTGTTATTGTAGTACAAATTCGATAAACATGTTTGGTCGGAGTTATTGGCGATTCTAAAAGGGTAATGTGTGAGAGAAATATATTTAAGTGATATAAATGGCTTTAATGGTTGTGCTAAATGTGAATCGTAAATTCATAATATATTTATAAAAGTGAGTCATTTTGTTTAAGTTGTACTACATGACGTATAAAGCTATAACTTGTCAACTTGTTTGTCACGTAAGGATAAAAGCTGTTCTTAATATAATATGGTAATTGTGATAATACCTAATTATTTAAACTTAAGCTTCGTATTTCAGCGTTAACCCTAAAACTAGCTTATTTTAATTTAAAAAGATGATAAAGTTAACGTCATTTACTATAAATCTGTATAAACTAATATTGTGTTTCATTTGACAAAAATATTTATTAGAATTGCAATATTATGATGTAGTATCGCTTAATCCTCGGCAATGATAGGAATGTGAAACATCACACACGTGTTGTAAAGAGTTGACTCGTGAATCAGAATGTATAAATAATAATTAAACCTTAAGAATGAATTGCTTCGATTCATTTACTTTTAATCAACTTTTTTCTTATACTTATGTGTTAACTTATAACTTTGCAGTGGGTGAACCGATTTGGATAATTGTTTTTTGTATTCGAAAGCTTGTGCTTCACGTATAATTTGAGTGAGACATTATCGAAAAATTACCCCATTTTTGAGGTAGCTCTACTGATCGATTTTAAACAAGATATTTTTTTCTAAATAGTTATCAGTAGCTACATGGGTACCTACACAATTAATTCAAACTCGTTTGACAACCCCGTATCGTCGTTGGCAATGACCCTGAGTGCAAAGTGAGGGGTCCCGGGATCGATTCCCGACCGTGTCTGGTACATGTTTGTTCTCGATTCATGTATACTAATTACCCTATCTATAGCTTCACTTTTGTCCATGCCACCCGCGAGTGACCCGTAACTCAGGGAATCCTCTATATCCATTCTAGTATAAGAATGTTAGCGTTTGTTTATTATATTTACCTATTCATATTCTAAATCTTTCAAACAAAATACCACCTTATTTATTCGTCCTCTTAATATACCTACACTTCAGGGGGTAGCGCTATCCTTTAAGAGTCGAGATTGTCATACATTTTATTTTCGTGACATTTTAAAATTTAAAATAAAATTTTAATGTTAGCATTATTCAAAAAAAGTTACAGAAAGAAGCCAAGAAGCCAATAAAATGAGTCACATTCATATCCCCTTCTAATGGATTGAAGATAGTTCGCGTGCTACCTATCAAGGAATCGATGGTTGCAATGGGGAATGACATGAACATTAACAATTTGCTCGCTCGTTTATCGGCGGGTAACATGCAGCACTGTCGACTATCGACATGCTTAGAAACAGTTCATATAACTTATCCACCGCTTACTTGAGTTATTGTTTTTTTTTTGCTATGTTCACAACTTTTAAGTGATAAATACATCCTCGGAACTATTCCTAATCAATGAATTTTGTAGAATGAACAAAACGTAGTTAAGGGAACTTCCCTATCGAGAGTGTCTAATTTTTTTTTAAATTTTATGCCCCTTCCTTAACTGCGTGACCATCCGTAGAAAGTAGGTATTTGCCAAGAAAAATCATGTTTTGCAACCACAAAGTAAATAAAATACGTGACAATAACCCCCTCCCTCGTAACCATGTGGTATTTTGGAAGACCCCCTCCTTCCTCCTAGACGGGTCACGTAGGTATTACGGATATATTCCTTACTAGCGACCCGCCCCGGCTTCGCACGGGTGCAATAACTATTTAATGGATGTCATTATACATAATATAAACCTTCCTCTTGAATCACTCTATCTATTAAAAAACCGCATCAAAATGCGTTGCGTAGTTTTAAAGATTTAAGGACACAGAGGGACAGAGAAAGCGACTTTGTTTTATACTATGTAGTGAAGTGCATCTGTGATACCCAAATGAACAAATTATTTCGAATTTGAATTGGTGGGTACTAGCGTTTCCACATCAAAACAAATGTGCATAAAAACATCCGCGTCGACGTAGCAACTCCTTTTACTGCATTTATATGATTTCTGTAATCCAGCACTGACTAGGACTAGTACACATGAATGCATTAAGTGAATCACACTCTGTACAACATACTTATATTATGTGATTACACACATGACCTCTTCCCTATATTCTCTGTCACGCAAAGTTGTTTCTACGGGATTTTAAATAAGAGTAAAATGTTAAAGCGAAAATAAAAAGCAAAAATAAAAAGGAAAAATAAAAAGCTTGCAAATAGTTTTGAGAATACAGGAACCCTTTATATCCCAGAACGTTTTTTTTTTCGAAAGAAACTGTCACTATCGTCATACCTAATTAATGATGGGTACTATTCTAAATAATTCGTTTTTTAAATTAAATATTTTGATTAAATACCTATTATTGAATATCTAATACTAAATCTACCACTAACACTCTTATTAAATTTATCTGTAGCATACATGTCTGCCTCGACCCAGAATCGAAATGCAGGACGGTATGTCATATTTATTCCATACAGTCCGCCCAACTTATCTCTGAAATGGCAAAAATTGGAACTAACGAAAAGTCATTCATAAGTACGTTGTGTTCATTCATCTGTCAGTTACTAGTGTGCAATGATTGGTCAAATGAATGTCAAATGTGTCCGACAGCGCCTCTTTCGTTTCAGTCTTAAGTTGGGTTTACTATACAAAGAATTATTACTCAAATATTTTGACAGCATCAATAATATTTCATCAATGTATAAGTTCCGATAGCGATTCCGATGTTTAAAAAGCGACTTTGTCGACTATTATAAATATTATGATTGTGGTATAAGTTTGCACAAGATTTGCATCAGGCCCTTCGTCGAGTACACGTGATTATGCCACGAGATCTCACAAGTGTGTTAACTGTATTATTATAATGTATTGTCGTTTCCTGTGTGACCGTACTTGCGGTTTCAACGCTGCATCTGGTTGCAACATGCGGCCTGTGAAAGGTTATGATAATTTACATAGATGCATCGATAACACCGCTATTTTTAATCTTAAGTACCTACGTAGCCATCTACTTTCTCTAATGTCATTGAACATCACAACACAAATGTGGAATTTAGGAAGATGAAGTACCTAATTATGGACAATCACTACAAACTATTGGTTACCGGGAATTAACTTATATACCTACCTACTCATGACAATGGTGAAATTTAAAGGAATTAATGGAAATAGAAAGCTTTTGTCATGTGCATCACTTGAAGTAGGTATTTAATGAATTTCAAAATACAACCTCATGTCATAGATATAAATTAGAAAAATTTTGGTATGTAAGAACTCTCTAATAAGGTCCTCTGTAATTTATCTTCTAGGAGGAGGTTGAAAGCAAGACTGTTAAAGAAACCTTATACTATTGACAACATCAGGAAAACTGCAACTATCAGACGTTCAGAACATCTTATACGTCAACAAACGTCTTTACAAATTATCAATACCTAGTATAGATATGGACCCATCAACCGCAGATATCTAATCTATCCGACAAACTCAGTCAAACTTATCTAGGCAAATGTCAATAATCAGTTGCCTATCTGTACGATAACGAATTCTCGTAGTATTTAGGATCATAGGATCGTCTTCACGAAGCCTTGTCACTTGTTTCATATTAAATGTATACCTAACCTTAGTGACCTTATCTGGTTGTTGCATTGACACAAAGCCTAACTCTATCTACAAATTTAATTAGTTCTCTCGTTTTACTAGTCTTGATCTTAGCTTTAGTCTTTGTTCAAGTCCGAACCACGAACTAGTATTAGCTGAACTTTTTTTTGTAAGCAATCTTCCTGATAGTAACTAGTTAAAGTCTGCCAAAGATCAGTCACATCAAAGAGGTTGTCAATAGATTATCAAGAAAGAAGTAGGAACCTACTGTACTGGCTCTGAAGCCTTGATATATTTAACTTATGAGTAAAATAATATACAAGTCATACCTAATAGGCTCTTTTAAAGTCTTTGTTAAGTCTAATGCGCACGTTACAACGACGCAACGGGGATTAACCAGCGAGGGATTAACTAAATCGAAAGTATTTAAGTATGACCATAATGATTTGGTTATTACGGTTATATACATGAAAGCCGTACTACTCGCCACCCACTCCTGAGCTCCTGACCAACTCCAAACCGATACCGAGTAATAGAGCATCCAAATATAGAATCCAAATTCACCGTAATTGGATGATTTTACATATTCAAATTGGTCCGTAACCGGGTTTTTACACTAGGTACCCCCCGCCGGAGGAGTCCACCCTGTCGGGGTGGCAAGGCTCAGTAGCCCTGCACAAGCTAGTGTAAGGCGAAGCCAAGAGAGTCCTAAATGGGGTAGCTGGGGTTCATTTGCCGCACCGGGACCGCGGAGCGAGAGCAGTACACAGTCCCGGCACTATGCGGCAGCGTCGGCAGGTTTTAGTGGATAGGTCAGCGCTGTTCTTACGGCAGTGAGAGTCCCAAATAACCGTTTATTCCCCCCGTAGCGGAGCGGATGGTATGCGTAACTGCATTTCCTGAAGTAAAAAAGGTATCTAAAGACAACAAAGTCCCACCTGAAACGTGGCGACAGCTGCGTCATCGCGCAACCGGGACAGCTGGAACGCGTTGGGCAGCGCCCCGGCTCGGAGGTGCAGGTGTCGGAGCGGCAACCTCGCCGCTGGCCGCCGGGGCAAGGTACCCTCGCGCCAGGCCAGCAGACACCCGCCGCGTACCGCCGCGCGCACCCACGCCCAGGATACATCGTCGTCGTTGTAGTACTGGCGGAGGACACCTGGAATTGGAGATGGGGTTAGGGCGTTGTCATCTTTATCCTCATCACCTTACACCAACAGCTGATCAATACTAATAAAGGTACCCCCATATCACCCTATGATGACTTGCGTTTGAAGAATTAACTCAGAAGCTTACGAGGATCAGAACATTTTAAATTTTTTACTATTCTGGTCTGATAAGGGATCAGACTGTCCAGTGTCTACAAACTGTAGATGTAAACAAAATGTAGATTTAATATCTATTAGCCTAGGTATTACCATAAAAAGATAGGAACTGAAGCTTCATTGTTTTTCTCTAATACGTGAAATCTAGTAATTACTAACAACCAAGGTCAAGAAACGCTCACACGAGTGTCGCGTGTGAAAATTGATTTTTTCATACGATTTCTTCACGTCATCTCATTGATGGATAATTGCGGATAGAAATGGAAAGTTTTAATTTGTCATCGATGAAGGCGCCGGTCGTTTTTATCCGTGCATTAGCGACAAACCGGACCCGTCTGTCTGGTTTATTCAATAACTACTGGTACGTCGATCAAACGTAATGATAATGCAGTTGTAGATACATTTTATATAGCTTATTATTACATTATTTATTACCATTCTATATGTATTACTTGCTAGTGCTCGCGACAATAACCTTTGTAGGTATACCTACAATACAAGTTATGTAAGTAGGTAGCTCTATCTTAAAAGTGTGGATATGAAAAGTATCACTAAAAAGATTAATTGTTATTATACAACAAAAGGTAGATATAATGTATTTAAGTATAGATATATTAGAGTAACTTAGGTAGCTGAAGTTTTACACATTTCTTACATTCAAACACACTGTATTTTAAGTTCTTTTATCCCTCTTTATCATATTTAATAGCCAAAACATAGACAATACAATACACAAGATTTTTCTAACCTCTCATAAACAAAAACTAGAAGAACCAAGTGCTTCATTTCGAAATCAATCAAACGACAAGTCGTACCTAAACCGGGACAACCGATAAATCATACTTACTACTCATAACCTGCCCAAACACTCAATCCACTTGACAATCAAATAGGTAGACGTCTATTGAACACGAAGGTAAACTCCGTGAAGAAAATTGTACCTACCTACCTACTTGCCTACCTCTCTCATATTGTAAGTATTAATGTTTAATGACATAACTTTTTTATAATTTTCTTTACTTAATGTCCTATTTCTCTTTTCTATGATACCTATTATAAGTCATAGATAATATATTATGTGAAAAGCGAGGCAGTCAAATTGGGCTACGTGTCGAAAATTTCTCTTCCCTTATTATATCGTTTCACAACCATAGTTACAGTAATTTCATCGGAGTAGAACAAATAATGCAACTCGTGTTTTATGAACGTAATATGATCTATTGTAATATTGTCTTTGGTTCTATTAAAATTAAACAACATTCAATTTAAAATGCTTAGCAGTGCTTATGTAACTGACAAATATACGGAACTAATAAAATGTGCAAACAAGCTTTTTGGAGCTTTTTTGCGAAATCACTATTGGGATTTGTAGGTTGACATTAATTGATTCTAAATAAACCTTACTAACATACTATACCTACACGTAATATTCCTACTCTATCTACTAACTGGACTAACCACCTCAGTTCTTAAATTGAGTTTTGTTCTAGGTGGGCACAGTTGTCATGGGCGGCAGCGAAAAGGTGATGTTGCATGCTCGTTTGCCTTATTTCAATCAATCTTACTTCATTCTATTTCAAATGAAGGTTTCCTCGCGATGTTCTTTTTCACAAAATCAAATGAAATCTACCTATACCTGAGTCGCCGAGAATATGGTATTGAAAACGCCTCCTTAAACACAAATTTATTATTTGAGCTCACAATTCAATTTAGGTATTAAGCAAAATTTACTTAAGGCAGTTTAAATTCTCTCAGTCCATCTACAATGAACCTTAATCATTAAAACGAATTCAATATCGAATGCGAACGGAGTATAATTCAATTTAAATGCACCCATCTTCAAAATTGCGTTATTTGCCCTATTGCACTCTGGTCCGTTGTGCGCGTTGTCCCAGTTTCAACCCCTAGCAATTAGAGGGTTTCACGGTGGCTAGAGGGTCTCACGCGTATGTAATAATGTAAGGTGATAGCTACACAGACTAACATTCACCATATTACACACACGCACACTAAAACTAGGCCATCATTGATAACACTTGTAATGTGTAAATTACCATTTGCACACCAATGATCGTATTGAGCCAATGTGAGCTATGTATAAAGCTGAGTTACAAGCTCACAAGTCACAACGAGCTGGCTCAAAATGCGATAACATCTACATAAACTGCAACAGCTGTCAGACCGAAACACCAAAGTTGCTTCATGATTGGCAAACTATTGTGAAGCAATACCTACTCTGATAACTTTGTCTTGTGGGTAGCGGCTCTCCCTGCGAAACGATGTATCCTGGGTTTGAATCTCGGTAACATGTCGGATCGCTGTTCCGAGGGTTCGATTCCCAACGAGGCGGAAAGAATGATGAGTTAAATTTCCGTTGTCTAAGTGTAAGTTCTTGTCTTGTGTGTTGTCCATGGAATCCACGACATAGAGTAGGTATCTTTGTATGGGGCTATGAGTATGAAGCGTTATGTGACGGATAAATGTTTGTTTTCGGTTATCAATTCACTAACATTCACTAACATATTAATTCACTATTCAGGAAACATTAGGGGGTTTGTGTGTGTCAACATTTTTTTCAATATCAGTTAATTCAATGCTAGGAGTATAGAGATAGAGTTATCAATACGAAATCGTCAATGATAATGTATTTTAAAAATGCGTTAAGAATAATCTTTGATTTTTGTTTTTTTGTAAATAAGATGGGACTTCAATCTGAGACTCCTTACAGATATTCTCCTTACATTATAATTAAAAAAGACTCATGGTTGTTTATTTAAATACATGAATAATAACAAAATTAATAATATTAGGTATTATATATATTTATATGCTATATCTAAGAAATTTCAATCACTTCTCCACTTACCATCAGGTGGGATTGTAAGTAGTACCTAAAGCATTTTTTCAATGAATTCAAAGGCATGAATTTTAAAGACGAAAACGATTCTTTACGGTACTTATTGTCACTAGATAAACCACTAATCCTACATCATTATCACTTATGTATAATAATATGCGCTTAAATCAAATACCTACTTCAAATGATAATACCTACTTATAAATATAAGCGGCAACCGGTTGATCGAAACGTGCATATTCAACAGATTTACTGAACTATTTGACCCGAAACTTAACACATCTTTATTCATTATCAACAACATTTATAAATAAAAACTGCAGTAGGTTGAAGTTAAAAATAAATCATATAGTAGTTATTTTCGTCGCCTTTAGAAGTTAATTTTTGTGTGGAGGAAATTCCTTTTGTTTTTGGAGATAAATGAAAATGACTGTCAGTATTTATCTTTACGTCCATATCAAACAAGGAAACCTAAAATAGTTCCGTCTTCAGATCATTTCTTTCAACGATAATGGGTAACTTGATAAGATAAAAAAAACTTAAATATACAGTAGGTATTTACTTAACTAAAGGCGCAATTAATCATGTCACCAACATTGCATGACGCTTAGACACAACTAAAAGTCAAGTTTAATATCTACAAATTAAATGACAGAGGGAGGGATCTATAAATCAAGCAAGCGGCGGATTTAGCTCACTGAATGAATGCCTAGAATTCTCCAAAGGCCAACGGGTTCTACAGAGCAGCTTTCGCAGCCAACGATCAGTCGTTAATTTTATTGTCTATGGCTTACATATTATTAAAATTCTCTATGAATATTATATTAAGCTTACTTATGTAACCAGTGTAAGCGCGATAGGCGTTAGCCTCAATTTTAGAATATCGTGAGGGAAATTTAAATAAAATATGCATACTGTTGCTACGTGTCATGATATACCATAAGTTTTGATGATTTTGATGAGTACCTACAATGAACATAATTATATTATGTTCTGTATTTAAATAAATAAATACTAAAGAACTCACCAGAAAATATCGATTCAGGGGTTTGACTAAAGTCACCTGGCTATATCGTTATTTTTGTTATACTTATGGACTTTTTTTATCAATGAGTAGGTAATAAGTTCGAGATGAAAATAAATAAAAAAATAAACGCTAACACACTCATACCCCCGCAGTAGGTTACTAGGTACCTGGTACATATAACACATTACAATTACACCCATGACCCGAGTACAAATATTTATCTGCCACATAAATATCTGCCCCGGCCGGGAATCGAACCCGGGACCCCTCGCGTCGCAGGCAGGGTCGCTACCAACTAGGCTACAGGGTCGTCGAAGTTGTCAATAATTGAGTTAACAACAAATGTTGGTAAGATGTGGATCCATTTTTTTGCCTTCTTAGTCGTCTTTTAGGAACCTACCTATACAAACGAGACCAAAATAAAACGAGTCTTTTACTAACAACTATCATTAATTGGACTATTACTCACAATTACTCAAAGGACTAGCGCACTAAACCAGCATCGGAAGGAGGATTCTGCATGCTCGTTTGCTATTTTGAATCCATAAAAAAATGGTTGCCTGTAAAGTCGGTTTACGGAGGATAATTTTACGTAATAACGTCAAAAGAAAAAATTATGAAAAATCGCATACTTTTATGAATTGAATTCAATTATTATTATCGCATCTATCGATGGAAGAGGGATAGTCGCGTCACAAGCCGAACGCTTGTTTCGCGCTCTCGCTTGCGCACTCGGCTCAGGCGGAACATGACTCTTTTTCGTGCATGGAGCCAGTGATCATCGATTTATAAGACGTCAAAAACTTTATTTCTTGACATTTAGAAACGCCTGAAAAGATTCGAGTACCTAGGTAGGTATTCCATCCATGTCTCTGTTGAACTCTGCTCCATTACAAATAATAATTACAATAAAAATATTAATATTCAGTCCGCCAGAGAGGAATGCTCACAAATATTCAAAAATGTTGCTACCAATACATATACTTATTTGCTTTTTTATTACCTAGTGTTTAAATATCAACGAAAGTCCTTTTTTATAGAAGCGCCCTTTGGGATTCGTTATATTAATTTGTTAGGGAGATCCATCAAGTGTGACACCAGGAAGGGAGTAACGCCTTCACAAGACCTTTTGTTACGTCACGTCGGTAGTCGGCGCATGTTATTGCGAAGTTAAACGATGAAATAATGACCAGCTTCTCATCATTGAGGAAGCCTAGAGCATGCTCCAACACGCTGTTCCAGAAAGGATTGATGGAAATAAATAATTGACAAAACAGAAAAACAGACGAGTTCAAAACTAAACTAGAATAATCTTATTTATAGGTAAGTAGGTATAGAAACTATAGAAAAAGTAAAATTCGGGTAGGTAGGTATAATACTACGAGTACTGACTTTTTGTACAACTGTAATTTTTTTATGCTTACTGGAGGTAACTTCAACTTTGCGTGGGAGTTTTTGCCTAAATACCGACGGATCCCGTGGGAATTCCGGATAAAAAGTAATTTATAGGATGCCCTATAACCACCCCTATCTTCTAGTGAAAGTTTCATTAAAATTATATCGGTTCAGCAGAAATAGACGAACCGCCAAAATTTTTTAATAAAAGTTTGTTGTGAGTGTATGATATTACACGGTAGGTATATCATACGCTATACGCACAAAGTAACGCTTATATTTTGAAATCACAGAAAAAGAGAAACACTTGAATTTCAATTATCAACAATAATTGCCTTAAATTAAGATATTATAATACCTTGCGTTTTGTAGCTTGCGTTTTGCCTTCAATTCATTTATTGATTTTTCGAAGTCGGTCAAAAATGTTTGTTACCATGTCATAAGTTCTACATCCAATTGTAATACCCAGGCACCTGGTTTCTTATAATAAAATCAAGCTGGCCTAGCCACGAGCCAACAGGTGATCAAACACTCCCGTCTCCAATGATGTTAATGTACCAATTTCCACAACAGATGTACCATTATCTCATTACGTTTTCCGTTGCTCGACAGATGTATCGATCGACGTTACGTGGTCCTGTCTGTTTTTGTGCGCAAGCACTAGCAAAATATTAGCAAAAACTAGTACACCGTGTTTAAGGATATAAAATTGTCTTTAGACATCGTTAAGGTTAGGCCTATTTAAAACGTTGCACGAAGAAATATCGCCTATTTTCTGTCTACAGCTTTCTTTAAAAAGAATGAGGAACACTTTTAACTTTTATCCTGCGTGTACGACTGATTTTCAGAAGGCAAAGTATCATAGAGATGGAACCGTGAGATGAGCAAGAAATATCATTTAAATCTGCTTATTTGTTTAAGCAAAGGTACTGGACATAGACGGAAAGAGATCAGTATCCTAAAAAGACTCAATTCTTGACTGTTTTACAGTAATAACCCTTTTGAAAGAACGCAAAGAAGCGAAATAATACAACAATAACCTTATTAATTTCCTCGCTGTGATGATAAGACTCCACCAAAACAATACAATGATCCCACTTACATACAACATTGATAATATAAGTACGTATTGATCGGTTTGCGAAACATTTTGTCAATAGGTACCTACTGCGGTTACTGGCAACTGGTAATTTTAATACGCGTTATCATGACATTGAGTTGAGGTGAATGCCACATGCATTTATTCATATTATCAGCCTTGCCAGTCCTTGAATATTATGACTCCATGAATTTCTTCGATCAACAACACCAACGATTGAAGATAATATAAGTACTTAAATAAATAAATAAAATAACGCTTCACACTCAAAGTCCCACACTAGGATTCCCTGTGTCGTGGGTGCCTTGGACAACACACAAGACAAGGACACATCCAGACCGAGAACGGAAATTTAAACTCATCATTCAAATTGCCGCCTCGCTGGGAATCGAACCCAGGACCCTCGGAACAGCGATCGGCGTGTTAACCATTGCGCCATTCGGGTCGTCAAGATGAATTAAAAAATAATTGAAAAAAATAGGTACCTACCCTACAGAAGAACGTGGAACACCAACACCTAATCTATCTACTACTTACTAGCTTACTACTAATGTTATATAGAACAAATATTTTTATTATTGTATATCTACAGTATATGTAACGAATAAAATCAAAAACCGAGTCACAAAAATCTATAATAATTTTTATATTAATTTATAGAATAATACGCTCTAAATATTAGGTACCCGTGCGGAACCCCGCACACTAATCGTCAATGTAATTGATACATGGACAATTGTTTGAGAAAAACTATCGTTGATTTTATTAAGGCAATAGATCACATAACAATGGCGTTTAGATCTTTTAACGATCTGAAAGACGCACATGGCTTGAAAAATATTTATGCAGTTTTCCTTGAATTTCCTGTTAAAAATGAAGAAGGTTCTTTAATAATTTTAACGTTTATATTTGTTATGTAATTATGTCCATCAATTTGTCTATTTGTAATAAGGAATAATTAAAAAATACAATAGTAAAATCGAAAATCTCCACTGTTTTTGAAGTTGATTAAAAATAATCTGGCAAGGCAATCTACTTGTCTAGTGTGGTCTTAAGAGAAATACCGACACCAGAGCGGTCCTAATTATAGGGTGATGATAAGAGTTCATCCTTTACACTTACACAATTATATAATGGGTTCCTCGTAAATATTGGATCATAACTTATGGGCACATTAAGTATCTAATTAACATAATGATCTAAGTATTTATTTAGTCACTGTGCGTGTGCCTATCCAGTAGGTAATCACTGCAGTCGATAGTCGATAGTAATAATTTAAGCCTTTAATTAGTACGCAGTAATTATTACTAATAATAGAACAGCTAACATTAAATTAGGTTAACTTTGTTATTGTTTTGATATCGGGTCATAAATTTAAAGCCGGCTTACCAGTTTGGTAATAAATAGTAGGTAGTAAATTTGTTAGCATTTGAAATTTTGAAATTAAGCTTAAGACTGTATTCCGTAAAGAAAAAAAACTTACTTATGTGTTTATTGCTTATGCGATTAACACGGTTGTTACCAACACAAGTAAAACAAACACTTTACAAAGTTTAAATGGCAGGGCAATCAGTTTTAATATTTTTTTTGTATTTAGCTGGTTTTCGTAGAATCTGGGATTTTGAAATAGTTTCGTTTTTGTTTTAGTGTCGTGCAAAAAACTGTATCTATATGCACTTAAATAAAATCTTTGCTCAGAAACGGCTAAACGGATTTGAATGCGGTTTGCACTGATGAATCTTAGTACCTAACTTTGGGATAACAATACTAATAAACAATGACTTACTGTTAAGTTAACGAGTCGACAAACTGAATCTTTGTTGTCAATTCAATTTTATACCAAAAAACTTAAAATAATAGTTAAAATTGCTTCATGTGTGATGTAGCTACCTATAGACGTTATTACCATAATGTCACGTAAGTACCTATTTAAATTTAAAAATTTAAATTTTAACCCGTTGTAGTATAAAATCAATATGGAAATAAGTAGGTATATAAAATTTAAACACCATACAAATAAAATATTTAAATTTATACAAAAACAATTGTTTTTCACTAATCACTATCTTCTTTCCTAACTTGTTTCTTCCTTATTCCCTTACCCTTACTTTCCTAGATTTGTCATTTGACCGTTTGACTTTGCTGTGTCAATTATGTGTGTATATTTGTTATTTTATTTTACTTTGATATTTTTGTACATCATTTTTCGCTTTTTTGTACGCCTGTACCTATTAACTTCGAGTGCTGTCCTTATCTTCTATTGGGTTGCCTGGAAGAAATCGCTTTAAAGCGATAAGGCCGCCCATTGTTTGTATTACTTTCTTGCTATTTTGTATGTAGGTATATTGTATTTTTGGTATGCAAACAATAAAGTGTTAAATAAATAAATAAACAATTGTTTGTTTTAAAATCTCTGCGTTGTGCACATGCTGCAATTCATCATAACTTTAATAAATTTCAATAAGTCTTCATGTCTGGCAAACGAACTGATGGTGAGAAGTCACCGTAATTAGTTGCCATGACCATCACTGACACCAAAGGTTTCGCTGATATGTAATCGGCCAAGAAAAAAAATGTAGAAGAAGTTAAAAACCTGTCAATATCTATTACCTCAGTAGGTACTCGTAGATACCGACAGCAGCATTATCCCATTTATGGCCCACTTATTTCCTAACTACTCCTATCTAACTGAGTAGGCTTCAAATATTTTCCACCAAGCTGCACCAGGGCGGATTGGTTGTGATAATATAATTATATTCAACATAGGTAATAGGTACAAAATCATAACAACCGTGCCTTTATCGCTAAAGTTAGTTATCATACCATAACAATTACACGTCTAAAACAGATTATTTCCGTAATGGATGTTATAAATCTAGTGAATTTCTTATTAATATCTGCTTAATCCATTTAAATTCTAATAACCTGTATGAAGTGAATGAGTTTTGACCAACTGACCTGATATCCTTATGCTAGGATCGGCCGGAGTGGGCACAGGACCTGGAGTGAGTTCAGGTCGAAGTTTCCTCAGGCCAGCCACCACACGCGGCGCCGGCGACTGCTCCCCCACAAGCATCGCCTTACCACCACACTACCACCACATCTCACCACTAAACAATTCACAAAAACATTCAACTTTATTGAACATCAGTACACCACCTTAACCGTCTAGATGTCACAAATACTTATATCAAGTTTGGCAAATGTCAAATTCTGTTCATTCAAAATTTAAATAATGGTCGTTAAATTTCCCGCGCAACACATGTTGACGTTCGTTGAGGATCGGTGCAAGCTGATTTATCCTCGAATCCCGCTACCTACTTGCCGGCCAGCCGGCGTATCAATGAATGAATGAGGCAACGACAGAGTTGATTTGTTCACCCCACTTCTCGAGTACTACGGCCGCAATAAAAATACTACAGCGTAGCCGTATATTGCATTCACGGCTTAAGCGCCATCTGTTGTCGAATAGCATGAACTTCTGAAACTTGAAGAAAAAAATATTTTAACTTTTTTCAAAAGAGCATTTGCGTTGTTGTCTTTTATGAGCAGAAATTAAACCTGTTTATAATAAATAGTTATTATGTATGTATATTATGTTATAATATTAAAATAAATTATTATATTCCTTTATTGACTTAATCCATGTTGATCCAATCATTATATTATATTAAGAAAAATAAGTAAGAGCAACAAAATCATTTTCTTTATAATAATATTTTGGTAATGTTATAATTATTATTACTTATTGAGATGAAAATTTTTAAATTTATTTTTCTAACATACAAGTGCCCGCACAACGCTATCTGTTGTTCAATAGAATATTAACTTGAATACTACACTTATAATATTTTTCTTAAGAAAATGCATAGTTTAAGAGATGGCGCTGTTAAACTATTTAATAAAACTTAAACTAGATGGCACCGCTTAACATTACCGTTGTGCCATCTAGCGTCTCCATATAAAACTACTTTTAAAGCAAAATACAATGAGTTCATTACTCTTTGGCAAAATAAGCTGTACAGTCTGTATTTAAAATATTTTGATAATAGATGGCAGACTAAGTATCAAAATTGTTAAATGGATTTTAAAGAAAAAAGGCAACACACTTTCAGAATACTCTAATTACAAAATTTCAATATTTATTCAAATAGTGATTTCATTCAATTAGGCATCATCGATTAAGGCACTTCTCACACAACGCTATTTATAAGCTACGCGACTGCAACGCAATCCAAAATTTGTATTGTATCTGATAAGTACTTTTCAGCTTTTCACTGACAGGAGACGCGTCTGCATGCGACTCCTATCAGTGAAAAGTGTCAAATATCAGTGAGAAGTGCTTTAGTCTTTCTATGAGGATACAGTTTATCAAGATATTTGACAAAATAGATTTTTATGAAACTGTAATCGCTCTACCCGATTCAAAGGTAATTTTATGTTATTGTTCTATGTGGGTAGTTAATAATGATCGAGGACTGCAATGACTATATAACAAGTACCGTAACTATCTTCTTATTTTCAATGCAGACAAAGCAATAATGTAGCTATGAATTTAGATATAACTTAATTAATAAAATAAAAAACACTTATTTTGGTACCTTCCAAGTGTAACTAACTGTATTCAACTTTATCCTTTCCTGATACTTAATTGTCGTTGAGCCATGTAGGAGGCCTTCGGGCGGCCTGAAAACTTCTGACACTTGGTTGGCCACTAAGCCCTCCACCAATCCGCAGTGGAGCAGCGTGGTGGAGTATGCTCTAGGCCTCCTCAATAATGAGAAGAGACCCGTGCTCAGTAGTGGGCAATTAATGGGTTGCAGCCAGTGTGTAAAAAATATAAAGACCCATATATTTCCGTCAAGCTGATTGGAAAAGAAAATGCGTTTTTCACTGAACAATACATTTATTTAGGTACACGACGAGTACTAAAACTTAATGTACCTAGTTACATAGTCATAATATTACTATTAAAATCACACAAAATTAAACAAATAATAAAATGGTACATGTTTATTTTCTTAAATACAATAATATTAGATACTCTTTATCTTCAATAGTGTAGCTCAACAACTCAAGTTTTGAACATCTATACTTTATATTTGAATATTCGTAGGAAGACATCGAGATCAAATATACATGGCACATCATCGAAAGCTACTAAACGTTGTATCTCTTCTACTGGTTCAGTTTAACATAGGTATATAAGGCACAAATTTAATGTTAACATAGTAACTAATGATACAATACAATAACAAATTAAAACAAATTAAAGCTTTGTCATGGAAGAATAAATATCACAATAATGAAGTGACGTAGCACAAAAACTAGAAGTCTACCAAGGGCGCCACTTATTTACATCCATCTCGTGATCCGCCGGTGGTCCTTCTTGAAGTCTGTCTTTTTTCTCGGCATAAAAAGCATCGAGCTGACGTCTCGCCTCCTCTTGTTTTTTGTACTCCTGGTACTCGATCAATTTCCTCTTCTTTTTAGGTGGCAAGTTGCTGTAATCCATCGGCAATTCGCACTGTTCCGGTAGACTGGCTATCACCTCAGGCTTGCTCTCGGCGGGGGTCGCGTCTTCTTCTCTGACGCCTTGGAACGCCACAAAATTTTTAGGTGAGTGCGCTGGCTCGACCGCGGCTTTGGCTGGGGACCGCACTTTTCTTAGATCTAATGTATCGCTGTTACTCTGGTAAGGAGCTGGTGAATATTGGTACGGATAATCATTTCTGTAAATTTCTTCTCTATGAATGTATTTCTGCTCCGGAGGCATGTCTGCGTGCATATTCATATCGATATTCGGGTTCTCGTTGCCGCGTTTATCCATGATGTGCTGTCTGATCTTCTGTAGAATAACATCTTTCGCTTCAGCTGGAACTCTGTTGAAGTATGTTCCGTTTTTGTGTCCATTGTGACCGTTGTCAGGGTGGTTCGGGAGAGGCAATTTATCGACGGTCGTGAGTAAGCCGCCAGTGGGCACATTTGGTTTGAGTGGTGCTCTCTGATTCGATCTAGCGTAAGCCCATTGCTTCGTTGAGCCGTCCCCTGAATATACAGAGTCTTCGGCATCGGATGAGGAGCGTTCATGGTCGCTGTAGTAGTGTTGTCTGTCTGATACCACGGAAGACGGCGAAGTCGGAGGGGAAAACGAAGGTCTCTCTGGTACCTGAATCGTGAGTGGCTGCGACGTTATCAATCTCGATAAATGACTTATCAGGTTCTGACTAACTTTAGAATCTAAGTCCGGCACCGACATGATAAACCGACACGCTTCCGCGGCGCATTGTCCAAATCCCGCTTGAAACTTCTTCGCTTCTAGAACCGGGTCTTTCGGGCTGTGCAACTTTGTGAGATGATTAACCGTTAACTCAAGGATGTCGGCCTTTTCCAGCTTGCTTAAGTTGTCGTCATCGATCTGTGGGCAAGGAAAAAAACATTGAGTCTATGCAGGTGCGCCGAGTATTTCTCACGTTACGCGAGGGTAAACGACACATCGGTATAACTGTACGCGAGTAGATAACTCCTGTTTATTAATGGACCCGTACTTTTGTATCCAGTTCTTCGGCCAGGACCCGCTCGAGGCAAGTGCTCGAGTAATAAATAGAAGGACGACCGGTCCGCGATAAAAATAAATGGCGTGTGAATGGAAGATGAATTACACTTTGATGGCCAATAAAACAAGCGTGGTTTCAATTCAATTGATTAACTGTAGATTTTGTGATATCAATTTAAAGATGCTAAAAAATTGAAATGTTAAATTGTTTGAGATTTATATGGAAAGGCTTATTTGGTATTCACATTTAACGGTGGTAGAAACTGAAATGGTATCTTACCTCTAACGCCCCGACCATGAGATCCTTTAGTTCGTCTAAGCATCGATTTATGCGCGCGCGCCGTTTTCGTTCTAGCAACGGCTTTGTGATTTTTTTGTATTTGGCAGTCTTCGACAAAGGTGCAGGGTCCGCTGACATCTTCAATAAATCTATTAAAAAGAAAAAATATGTTAGAAGTATGAACACATCAAGTTTGTATTTTTAACTCCTAGAAATAAAATTTAAAATTAAAACAAATACTCAAAACAAAAAATTTACGCATGAAGAATAAACATTAAAAAACACATTTAAGCATCATATTATATCAAACACATTATTCTAAACGCGTCATTAATTCCAACCAAATTATCTACCGTATCAATCTAAAACAATAACAAAACATCTACAACAAATTAAATGATAAACTGACCTTGAATTAACAATCACGTGCACTGTAACTAAACTGACTAAAAGCTGTAGTCCACGAGAGCTTAAAGCTCGACACGCGCGTCTCCGCCCGTGCCTCGGATGGTACTGCCTGAAAAAAGCCTTCGCCCTTCCCCCTTCCCGTTCCCGGCCCTACGCCCTTCCATTCATATGCGCAAGCGCAGCACGTGTGGCCAAGCGATCAAGTTTCCAGCGTAACACACTTTCCCAAGGAATTAAGAGTTTTTTCTGTTTAAACATAATTCTTGATAATGTTGTTGGTTCTATTAATAAAATTATTGGCTTAGTTTGTTTGGTCTTTACTTAAGGTGATATACATAATATCACCCCGAATGCAATGGAATGTTAGGGAATAAAGAGTCGATTCAAATTATAGAGCAAAATTTTGTTTACTTGTTCTTAGGTAGGTTAGGTTAGATCCCATTCGTCTTTCTGAAAATGTTGTTCGATGTAAAGATACCTGTCGCCCATGACAACTATGAGCTACCTAGAACAAGACTCAAATAGATGGATAGACAGTGGATGAATAGATAGGGATAGATAGTGGGATAGTCAGTATATGGTCAGTCCAGTCAGCAGATGGCTTTAGAAGATTAGTTTAATGAGGTGTATGGCACGGACTATGATGGTTTGTTAGTCCTGCTAAATGTTGTTAGTAATAGTCCAGGTAGTAATAATTATAAAACGTTGCTACAACTACTATTAAAACTACAACTTAAAACGTAGGTACAAAGGCACAAACGTACAAACGTCCCTACAATACTCTACATAGAGATCGTTATATCTTATCGGTGTTACGGAATAGATTATAAAAACACAACTTCTAATCCCAACAATTAGCATAAAACGTTCGCATCTTAAAGTTATAGTTTCAAATGGATACCACGTGTGCACAATGCTAAACATTTATGTTTTAAACTTAAACTTTTTGTTCGTTTACCGCCGTTTCGTTAGTAAATAAGAGAAACGGCAATTATTACCGCAATATATCTTCAGATCGTGCGTTACTGCTTCAAAGATAACAGGCCCGTTAAGACACCTAAAAGTTTCGGAATTTGGTTTGTGACCTTTTCTTTGTCGGCAACTAAGGCTGACGAAGACAAAAGATTCGAATAAAAACTTTACGTAATAAATGGGCCAGACCCGAATGGGACATGAGATAAAATTGCCGTTGTGGCTTCTCCAGGTAAAAATTGGCGCGAGTCGCCTTTTCAAATGTCTCTGAATAGCTTATCTTCTAACGTTTTAGAATCATAATAAAATTACCGTTTAAATTGTTAATAATTATAGGCTGGAAACCGTAAAAAGTTAAGCTTTTTGTGATATTTTAGCGGCGTGTGTCTTTTAAGTAATTCGCCGAAACTTTTTAGTTTCAAAAGTTTAACGATGTCTTATTATTATTGTATTCAAAAATATTATTATTTACCAATGGTTTTTAATATTTATAGTAGTTCGACAGTAAGTTTGCAAGAATTTCCGAAATTTGGAATCTGAATAAAATAAAATTATTTTCCTGTAGGTACCTATTGCTGCTTGCTACTTGGAAATCTTTACTAACATTTCTGCGAAAACCACATGAAATTTCATTGAGTACTTTTTGCATTATACCCGTACAAACATACATACCTACATGTTTTTCTCAAAATTCTTTTATGTACAGACATAACCCACTAATATATTTTTTATGTTAATACGAATATATTTCTCGTATTACCGGGATAACATGGAAATCTTACAACATTCCGCAGAAAGGCGTCACGTCAGTCAGATGTTATCGGTGTTACTTCCTGAGACCAGGACTCCATAAAAATGTTTGGTCTACAACGAATGCACACACAGGGTTATGAGTAAGTTGATTCAGACTAAACAATGAGTCAGGAACGCGAGATTAAGGTCTAAAGATGTAGTTAGAACCTTAATAATACTTACTTATGATTAAAATTTTATTTTTACTACGTAATATAAACCAAAATGTGTTTGCTTCTTTTAATATTACAAAATTATCAACAAGTAAAGGATGAAATAGTTCAATGTTAATCTTTAATTGCTTTTAGTAAAAACATTATTTTTTTAAATTAATATCTATTAAATTAATAGAAAGAAGTTTCTAACAATTAGTAGATGTTGATCAACATAGATCATTTTATGAAAATACCCTATTTATTAAACCCCGACGCAAAAAAGTATGGTTAGTTTGACTTGTTTGAGTGCATGTATCTGTGTATGTCTGTGGCATCATAGCTCCTGAATGAATGCACCGATTTGAATGCGGTTTTTAATCGAAAGCCAATTTACTTGCGGTGATTGTCCAGCAGTTTGTAGAGTCAGGTTAGGTCAGGGTCTTTTCGAAAATAATGTAATGCAGTTTTAGGCATAAAATTCAATTATTGGCTAGAATTGGATAGAATAAATATCAGGAAAAACTTGATCGGCCTAGGCTTTACTGGTTTATCCTATCGGGCTTAGGACGAACTAGTTTAGCCTAGGCTAAACCAGTTTATCCTATTGCATTTACAGTCCGTTTTTTTAGACTTGGGTTAACTACAAAACAAATATGGCCGATAATTGTCAAAGTCACAGTAGTCAATAAGACACTGACATTACACATATACAGTAAAACCAACTTAACCTTGAAATGAAGAGAGGCGCTGTCGGAAGCATTGGACCAATCATCGAGAGGTAGTAACTGACTGATGAATGGCCACAACGTACTTATGAATGACTTTTTAACATGGCGGCGTTAGTTCCAATTTTTGCTATTTCAGGGATAAGTTGTTGGCAATTATCGAAAAAAATGTCAAACATGTCAAGTTCTTGTTGAAATGCATGTTGAAATTATTTATCTGTGAAAAGTAAAGTTGATGGATTTGCACAATGTATGAAATTTATTCATTATTATTGTAATTTAAAATCAGTTTGTGGTGTAAAACACAGGGCGATATACCGAGTGAACCACGAGTGAACCAATTGAATTGTTTGTAAGTTGTTTCACGCGTGTAACATTGTAGGAAACTCAGTGATTTGTTTTGTAGTTAACTCTATTCTAAAAAAACGGACTGTAGGAAGAACTAGTTTAGCGTAGGCAAAACTAGTTTATTCTGAAATCGGGTTTAGCCGGTAACATAAACATGATGATCTGTTGAGGCGTTTGATGATCATCAAGCTCATTAGAGGATTTTCTTCTTCGGCGGTTTTTTTATTTACAATTATTATGAATAATTTTACTTAAGCTTCGCTTAACTAAAGAAATACAACATTTAGTACAGCCGATTACAAAACATTTAACGACGGGGATCATATAAAATAAGCGATTAGGTAATATAATTCAACTTGATTCTTAAACTAAACATAAAAAAGCACCTACCTACCGGAGGCAACGCAAACTGGGATAGAAATAGGAGCCATTTTATATCTCAATGAATCAGAAAAAGATATCTCATCACATTTCCACGATGACCAATTGAATATTAATTGTGAGATCCGTCACTGCCCCCATCACGCGCGGGCGTGGGACTGTGGGACTCAAATACCAACGTATCCGTCGACACTACGACGTATTAACCATAGATAACGAATACACTATGCACTTAACTGATAAATCGTGACCACAACAAACTTACTCAATCCTCAATCATCGCTTAACTTTATTTATTTATTTACTAGTTGTGCCCGCGACATCGATCGTGCATAGAGTTTTTCGGAATCGGGATTCACGCAGGAACTCCTGAAAAAAGGTAGCCTATATGTTGCTCCACAACCCCCTCTATCTCCCAGTGAAAGTTCCATAAAAATCCGTTCAGCTGTTTCATCAGTTACAGTTTTATTTTATTTATAGTAAAAAGTTACAACGAATTGGTTGTTTTAGTTAGGTAGGTGTTATTCATTGTCCCCGCTTATGAATAGAACAAGCAGTCATAGCCGAATGGTATGAACATTGATTTCTCGAACGAGAGGACCTGGATTTTCCTTAGGTAATATAATTAGGAAATATAATTCAACTTGAATTGAGTCTACTTACCCTGTTGATATGTTGGTGGTGGTATGTATGTTGGTGTATATTTTCTTCCTTTCATTGCATATTCCTATATGGAAGGGTTTTTTTATTTGCTTTCAAGTATTCAACATCATAGGCACATTTTTGCTTGTGGGTCGTTCAAAGTAGTAGTATATTATTTTATTTGTTTTAATGGAGTTCTGCAAAGTAGCGCCTGATTCAATTCATTATGATGAACAATTGTAGTATTTTCCTTATAAAAAACTGACCAATGTATCTCAAACGTTTAGGAGTATTTCCTTATAGGTACGCGAGGATTGACTGACTCAACGTATTTTTCGAGAACTACCCTAAGACCCCAAGCCATGGCTCAAGGCTACTGTTCTAGAAAGCCACGTGACTAACGGTTAAAAACCTCCAAAGAGTCATTTACATAATGTCACCCATGAGCAAAATGAATAAAACTTTTAATAATAAAACGATATAGGAAAAAACGTTTTGGAGAGATGTATTGTGTCTTAATAACGAAAAGTGAATAGGTTTACTAGCTTAATGATAAATAATAGCTTAATGATATTAATGACCATTAATTAAGGTATAAGACCATATCACTAACCTTATCAACTATATTAATTATGCGATAAGAATACTCAGAAACCTAATCCAGCTACCAGCGCGTGAGTAATCTAGTGACTACGTTCTACAATGTCATTAATTGGAAATGAGACAGGCAGAAACATATTAAATGTCATTTTGCGGTCACTGGCAAGGGGATTGCGACCACGGTGTATTAACAGTGTTTTTATTATATTAATGTCTCGGAAATCTACGTGTCTTTACTGCCATCGTGCTTCTACCACTATACCTAGTATGTACGAGTATGTAGTATTTTTATACTTCAGTTGCTGAAAATATGGAATTGTCACTCCCAGTTAAAAACAATTTTATTTCGTGTGCTCACCGTTCAATACAAAACTGAAATTGCGGAAAGCCATTGAAATTCAACTACATCATTTCCTAATTTGCTAAAACTTATATACCTAAATGAAAAATTTTAGCAATAGAATACAGGTCAGAAATAACATACAATGTTAAGTTGTTTACTCTTTTCGAATTAATTCCCTTAAAACAATTACACGTACGAAATTCCACCCAGTATCGTGGTGGGCGATGGTGCCACTCATTGCAATCTCTGGGCTCTACCACTTGTTTTGCACTACCAATTATTACAACTTCTTAACAAAACCATAGGATACACTACTACATACTAGATTTAATACATGAACCGCCTCTCATTCTCTTGAGTTAACTAACCAGTTATCAAAATTGACTCTACATGTTTGTAGAGACAAATTTCAAGTGCCATATACGAAAGCCAACGAAGCGGGCAAACAAGTCGTATTGACAGAAAGTCGGTGCGCTATCGTTCACATCACGTGGCCAACTGGCCAAATAATTGCTTCATTATCATTAACTGAAGATGACAGCCGAATGTCGAGACGTGGGTGTTTTTGTTTGCGGCTCGGCACGCGTGGGAAGCGAACTTGGCCGGCCGTTCTCACAGCCCGGACTCATGGTTGCCACTTGCTATTGCCACGCGTTGGTTGCTTTCAGGCTATATTAGGGTTATGTTAGGGTTTCGTCTATGTAGGTTATTGAAGTGGTTAACTTCTTATGGGAGGATAAACCTCTTCGTCTGTCTGGCTTCCCTTTCTCTCACGCATACGGCAGCGTAAGGCAGGTTCCTCCTCTCTCAACCACAGCTTTTTCTTCATTTTTTGAGCTGTATTTCGGACAGACGCATATGATTGTTTTTCTCAAGTTATACAATTTCAAAATTAAATAGTTCAACGCAGATTAATATAAGTTATTAGTTCTGCCGTGCGTTCCAAGACACACACGTTATTTTAAGATTCGATTTTTGTGGATTTATTCATTCTTAGGTTTCATAATTAAAACTAGTGAACGCCCTCGCTTCGCTCCAGGAAACTTGAATATTTTCCCATTTTTAACATGTTTCTACGTAACTCAACTCCTATTGGTTGGCTTGATAGGCTACCCAACACAAAAATATTTTTTCAATTCGAACCAGTAGTTTCTGAGATTAGTTTAAACCGTTCAAACAAAGAAACTCTTCAGCTTTATAATATTAGTATAGGGTATAAATTAGTTTGTTCTTTTCCTGTCTTCACCATAACCAACAATAAATAAGCATTATCTGTGTGCTCAAAATTTCCTTGATTTGAATTCATTTCATAATTCAATAATACTAACGTGTACTGATCGCCATTTAGAAAACCACAAGCAATAAGTTGAAATAGGTTATTAGATAATTGACGAATGAGGGGTTAATGAAGACGAATTGTACAGGAATCGGTGCTTCCTGATATTACTAAATTGTACGCATACAAAAAATGAAGGAACAGATTAATGACATAGGTTTTTGAGCGATTGTTAAGAACTGGAAGGATTAATTCAAAGGATATTATTATTGACATCACCGAGTGTCCAAGTGGCAACCCTAGTGTAGTGTCGATGCCGCGTTCTGCAGTTATGAACACAAGTGCATCGTTGCTTTTATTGAAAAATTACAACGTGTGACGGCTTCTTCATAATGCCGGTTATTTTTGCATATTTTAATGCAAAACAGATCGATTCATTATTTTTCTCTAATTTAAGACGTATGTACATATTTCCTTATTAATAAACTCAGTAAGAATTGAGCAGATTAGTCACCTGATGATGGTGGTAAGAAGTACCTTCGCCTATGGACTTCAGTTGCTGCGTAACAAAAATAAACGTTGAACCTTTTTTGTCAGTCTGTTAATTTATCGTGTTAGTGTAAAAGACATGGAAGTAAAAGTCAGAATTATTTCTAGACCACAACATTAGGTTTTTCAGGAATTTTTGATGTGTAACGATATTAATTTAGTGGAGTGAACCTTAATTTTTCATCTAATTACTTTTAACAATATACCTAAATCTTAAGCCTTACTAAAACCAAATACTTACCAGTCCTACCTCATACTAAAACTTATCCTAAGACATAAACCCAGGCCGGTATTCGATTACAAAATACAACTTTATTTCTTTCAACTCCTTTGTTTCTAGACGGGCTACAGATACCGCCAAATTTTCACAAAAAAGGAACCTAAATAAATACCTAAATTAAATACCGAAATCCAAATTCACACGCTATTTGTATTGTGACAGAATTCTGAAAAGATAACTTTATCACTGAGATAACATCGTGTTAGTAGGGGTAGTAAACCTACGGTAGATGAATATTTAAATGATAAAGATGCATGGAAATGACCAGCTCTACCACCAGTTCCGTTAATGTAAGTACGTCTATGGATTAATTATGTTACATTGTAGTTTTTAAAGTAAAAGATGTGCTTCGCTATTTCTTCTACATTACAGAAGTTTATAAAGCACCTTTGCGAAATAGCGGTAGTAGAATCAAATTAAATAAAGTGCATATTATTATATATGTAGGTGTTACCTATATGAATGAATGTTATTGAATTTTATTTTTTTTATATTATAATAATCATATAATTAGTCACATCACAGAATAATAAGTCAAATCACAACTGACGCAAGTTCATGACAACACAATCAGTGATAGCACTGCAATTTGCAGGATGGTCACCTCTACTCTTAATTAATAAATACGTATTTCATCGTTAATAAAGGAGCAATTAGACAATTACGATGAAACCTCACACGAACACCAATCAGTGTCAATAAACAAAGTTGTGATTGATCAATCAAGGAAATTATTAGGAGAATTATGTCTATTTATAATATGAGGAAGAGTTATTGTTTCGAATTAATTCCAGTTTTCTTAATAAAAGAAACAGTCACCTGAGCAGGTTAGGAACATTATGGAAAACTTTCAGTGTTCAGGTTTTATGATGTTTTACTTCACTGAATTTAACAAATGATAATAAATATGTTTTTCATCACACCTATTCGAAAAAGACGACTTGGTTCGGACTTACGGGGTTCCAAAGTTGCTGTTTTCTATTCAGCGGGCGGGAATGAATTTTCATACAACTTTTCCTGCCGGCTAGATCTTTTCCGTCCTATTTTGAATTTAGAACATTTTAGTATTTTGCGCTAAAGAAATCGAACGCAAATATTGTTTGAATAAAGAATGTCTGGTACGACGCGAGGGCCCCGCCAGCTGAATAATAAAAAAAGAAATCAAATTAAGATTTCGTTTTCAAATTAAAATTAAGTTTTCGTGCATTTTTACGTATTATTTTCTATTATACAGGGTGTCCCGTAACGAATGGATAATACGGCACCTACGTGTAGAGGGCACTATGCCGGTTCAGATAAACAAATGTTATGTTCAGTAAAAGTCCTTCCGTTTCCGAGATATTCGACATTTTCAACATTTTCAAAATTGTTCCACCCTTCGCCATTCTTTTTGGCGCCAGGACTATAAATGAAGACATTTTTTGGATCTGTTTTTTGGATAGTATTCCTGGATAGATGTGCTATCGAATGTCTTCAATTATTTTTATAACCAAAGCAAAGTTTTTTTATAAATTAAGATTTAATACCAACTTAACGTTTTTTCATATTTCATTCTTGACTTTTACTCTGCCGTGGTTAAAAAAAAATGTATGGTGGCTTGAATACCAATTTCAAAAAAAACTAGCCCATTTAACCCAGATTTCGAAATAGTATGTTACAGGGTATAATCCACCTTTAGATTTTGAATTATTTTCTTTGAAAAGGAGGTAGACCCCATTTTATGATACTACAAGTTTATTGGTTTGTTACCTTAAGAAAGCTTCAAAACTATTCAAATTCTCTTGAGTCACGATTATTGGTCAAAATAATAATTTTGAAGCCTTATACCACTAGAATATGACTAAGTCTGGTAACTCTGGTACCACCAGAATAAAGAGAGCAAATAGCCTCTTACCCTCTAATAGCGAAAAGAGCAAATAACCTTTGAACACTCATTAAAAATAACTATTAACTAAAAAATAACCGAAATAATTTAAAATCGAGATAACTCAAAAACCACTCGCCAGGTGGCGCTCAAATTTATAACGGACCACATGACAGGCACTAGGTACCAGGGATCAGACAGCAGTCTCTATTTTTCGAATGGCAAAAGAATTATCGAAATCGGTTCACTCAGTACGAAGTTCTGAGGTAACACACATAAGAAAAAACACATGATACGAACTGAAAACCTCCACCTGTTTTTGAAGTCAGTTAAAAATACTTATCAACGGAAATTATCATTTGATTGCTTTATTTATTTGCTGAAAGTAACATTTCAAGGGGTTTTAGTATTAAGTAGGTAATGAAATAAAATAAGCTCAAACCTCTTAAATTAGAGCACATGTTTTGCTCTCTTGACAAATAAGGGACAGTCAAGTGAATTTGGATGATTTTGAAGCTCATTAAGGTAACAAACCAAATTTTGGAATTAAATTGTAGTATCATAAAAATGGGCTCTACCTCGTTTTAAAAGAAAATAATTTCAAATCTAAAGGTAGATTATACCCTGTAACATACCATTTCAGAATCTGGGTGAAACGGGCTAGTTTTTTTTGAAATTGGTATTCAAGCCACCATACATTTTTTTTTAACCACGGCAGAGTAAAAGTCAAGAATGAAATATGAAAAAACGTTAAGTTGGTATTAAATCTTAATTTATAAAAAAACTTTGCTTTGGTTATAAAAATAATTGAAGACATTCGATAGCACATCTATCCAGGAATACTATCCAAAAAACAGATCCAAAAAATGTCTTCATTTATAGTCCTGGCGCCAAAAAGAATGGCGAAGGGTGGAACAATTTTGAAAATGTTGAAAATGTCGAATATCTCGGAAACGGAAGGACTTTTACTGAACATAACATTTGTTTATCTGAACCGGCATGGTGCCCTCTACACGTAGGTGCCGTATTATCCATTCGTTACGGGACACCCTGTATAAATCGGGTCCAGTAGTAGAGTGGGCGTTCATTCGTACTATTTACATTCCAGATAGGTATTCTTGACTAAATAAGCAATGTTGGCTTCTTTCATATGTCAGGACGTGAGCTCAGGATATCAAATGAAACACAGGATGAGCCAATCACACGTAAACAACTGCTTTATTCAATGATCTCTTCGGCTCAGTATAAATACTCGGTTTAGGGTTTACTTTGGTATCACGACATGTTTGATATACTTCACGGCATTACGATATTGATTTATCGATCGATCCACTCGCACACGCGGTTCACACGTTATTTACTATTAGATATTGGATATTCACGGCATTTCAACATAGAAGGAGCTTTTACAAGATATCACACCGGTAGACATTCATTTCCTTATTTTATTATTTTCCAATTCTATTGACATCTATCCGATTGACTATTAATCATCGCGTACAGATTAATCGCATCAAACCAGTATCATAGGTTTACTACCTCCTCCGTCATATATATATATTATTTTCTCATAGTGGGTGATGAAAAGTAGAGTGTATCACTCGGGTGCAAGTATATTTTTGGCTCTTGCGACGTACTTTGAATCCCTCGCTACGTTCGGGATTCTACTAAAGAATCGCTTGCTACGCTCGGGATTCTACTCTAGAATCCCTCACTTCGCTCTGGATTCAAAAAACGCCCTCGCCGAAAAAATATTACTTTGCACCCTTATCATACAATCTACTATTTAACCCCGACCTAAACGAGGGATTAGAGGATTTTCTTATTCAGGGTTTTTTTTTATTTGAAATTTACAGTTATGTAATTAAGATAACACTGAGCAGATGACCACAACAATAAATAAAAATTGTAATCTGTGATACAACCCTCGCTTCCCTGTCTTCCGCTGCTGCCTATGACAGCCTAAGTATGACAGATACAAAATAAGGATGACTCTCGACCAGAGATGTTTTATGCTAAATTGCTAAGGATGCGTCCACATCCACTTATCACGATTTTAAAATCTAATACGCTAATCTAATATGCATTTTGAAAATCAGTAGCTAACCTTATTTATAGGTGCCTAATGCCTCGATAAGCAATGCTCTTATCTTATTATATCGGCTTTTCAAAAAATCTTAGCCTAAACCTAGAGTTTGGCCTACCCTAGGTACGTTATAGATAGGTATAATATCAATACAATGTTACATAATAATGACATATTTTTAGTGCACAACCAGTGTGACTAAATTTGAAGTTTTTTTCCTTAAAATATTCTGAAGAGAGCACGAGCCTTTTTACTTTGGACAGGTTTTCTAAATCGCCAGTTAAATCAACCGGAAATAGATCGTGTGCCCCAATGATTACGAACAAGGGCAAAAACTAAACAATTTATCTTCAAAACCTTGCTATTATGTATACAAATGAAAACGTCTCCAAAAAACAACGATACCTACTTTTTCTTAGTTTACTGAGATTTATGTAATACCGACGCAAAAATCTTTTTCTTGAAAAGAAAGTTTGTACTTACATTTTGTTAAGACGCTTTCCATTCAGTTGACAAATATTTTGATTTGTATCCATACACATTTCCACTCATTTGTTTGTTAAAATATTGTGCAAAATTGATAGAAAAGAGCATTGAAAACATGTAACACTAGATAAATTTGAACTATGTAGGTATGTTAATAGATGACGAATGGGAAAATAGGCCTCTTCGGGGTTATTAATCACAACCAACCATGAATTGTAACATGTTTACACAGATACAGTGCTGATCAGGGCAGGAATCCAGTGGTGCTGGCGCCAGCTACTCTTTCAATGTAAAATCATACCTTTAACAACAACTAACAGAAAACACTCTCGGTCTCAGTCGTCATACCTACTCGCTAACCAACTTACGTTCCAACACCATTTGCAAACTGGACTAACCATCCTAGTGCCGACTTTAATCTTGTTTTTTGTCGGTCAAAAACGTAATTATTTATCGTTAGGCCAAAACTCATCAGTGCTCTTATTACTACAAAATGTCCTTGAAAGTTATATTGCATCTGCATTTACCGGTTATCACAAAACAACCAACCAAACTTCACCAAACCCGTGTAAGTATTGTTTACGCCCAAACAAGGTACAATCGTGTACAGTTACGCTATAATGAGCCGTAAAAACAAAACACTACAACTCGTATGGGAGTCGGTATTGACGGACAGTTTACAGAACTAGTTTGTGGCGCCCGCGCGTAATTAATAGAGGATCGTGATCGAACCGTCAGCAAAACAGTAGCAAACAAAGTTTGAGATTTTTAATAATTCTTGATGTTGCAGTTGCTTTTGTGGTGTGGACTTCTAGCTTTATATTAGTTAGTAATATATGTAGGTACCTACCTATAAATGGTGTTTCCTGAATATCAAACTATTCTCCTTTATTCTCGAGCACCAAAACGTTATCACTTTATACCTATTTTGTTATGTGATCTGTTTTGTAGTGAAATATGATAAAAAAATCGATAAATAATAATAATAATAGTCTCTTTAACCATTGGGTGATAAGTTGTCACCGGCACTTATAAACATCAGCCAACCAAAGGCATCACCGATGCGTTGCCAACCTAGGACATACGAAGAAGGAGAAGAATATGAAAAATATTTACTGACTCAAGCGCCACAACAAGAAATGTCGTTTGCGGCTGACTCTAGCAAGATTAATATGAAATTGATCGACATCGATTACACGATATAATTATAAACAACTTACTTATTGCCTTATTTCAAATTGCTCTGTAAATAGGTAAAAATAAGAATCTATTATTTGATAAAATATAGCGGATAATTTGCTTTTGTAAAAAAAGTGCGCACGCAGGGGTGTGAAATTGGATACACCTTTTTGCATTTTGTACGGACAAGAGGTGAAGAAAGCTAAATTTTATCTAGATATGTGTTAGTAATAGGTACATTCATTAACAAAACTCTAGTATTTATTAATGTTAATGTAAAGTAAATCCTTTTCATAATACGAATAATGGTCGAAATTCTCAGAACTATAATCACGGGTTTCTTTTAAAACGAGAATCGATATTGAATTTATAGAACTAGTTACTTAATCGATGATTATTTTGTCGGAAGCGATAGCAGCAACATCGCTCATGCTCCGATACAGTCGACAGGATAATTAATTGATACTAAAATTATTTTCGATTTAAGATCAAAGTGAACTTTATTTTTTTTTTATTTTTATTGCATTAAATTATTTGTGATATTTATCTCACACGTGTCTTTACGGCGTATCGCGGATGCCTTTTCCTTTAAGCAAGTGATAATAATTATTAATAAGTAATACACATATTAATTAATAATATAATTAATATAATAAATAATAATTATAATTAATATATAATTAATTGTGTCTGCAAAATTTCAATCAGGTTTTTCACGTACCTACCTATTATATTGACTTTTAAATGCCTTTCTTGATTAACTAATAATAAAGTTACCTACTGAAGCTATCCAGGATATTCCATTAAGATCTTAAAGTAAGTTTCTAATTTTACGACTAGGCCATACTATCACCATTCTCATTATTTCAACCCATTATGACCCACTATTGAGCACGGATCTCTTCTCAGAATGAGAAGATTAAGGCCAAAGTCCGTCACGCTGGCAAGTCTGGATTGACAGATTTCACACAACTTTAAGTTTTGCTAACTCTTCGGCATGCAGGTTTCCTCACGATGTTTTCTTTCACCGTTACAACAAGAGAAATTTAAATGCCTAAGACGCACAATACTCGCAAAAAGTTAAGCGTACCCTGCGATTCGAACCCGCACTCGAGAGAAAAGGAGGTTGAATTCTTACCCAATATAGCTAAATACTAAAATACTATTGTTTTACAAGATACTTAATATTAAAGTTTTAAACAAGAATTTCCTAATAAGTACTATACTTATTTATATACTTGTAACAATACGTGTAATTTCATGGAAGTATGGACTTAATATTTGTTTGTATGAAGGTGCTTACATTTTTTGTTGCAACGAAATACGTTTTCATTTTACACTCATTTATACGTTGCCAATGGTGTTGGATAATCTAAACGATTTGTACCATTAACCTTAAAGATATCTAGATATTAACATTAAAAGAATTGGTAAAGATTTAACATATATTAGGATTGGAAACCTCTTGTGTTTTTTAAAGCAACAGTTTGCAATTTTGGCAGTTGATCTAAGAAAGTTTAGTAGCCACTTAGGTATGTTTAGGCTCAGCTTGTATAATGTGCCAACAAGCGTGAGTACTTAGGTACTGCTAAAATTAGAGGATGAGAGTACAATTTATTATATCTTATCCTTCATGAAGAATTTTGTTTTTCTGGGTGAAAAGTGCCATATGAATAGATCTATAATACTTCACATGAGGAAAGTATCGTATAAATCTATTTACCGACAGAGATACACATAGTAATAAAAAACAATCTGACCTGTTTATCAATAATGTCGGTCAACATTAAAACGAAAAAGAAAAGCAATGCTCCTTTACGGTTTTAATTTTAGAAAAGATGACTAAAAATTAATTAAATAAATACTTATTGTTTCTCCCGGCCGTACCGGAGTAGCTAGTAATTCTGTAGTTCTCTGTCAAAATTCGCCTCGGCCGGAAACCTAGCCGTGGGAACAGAAGACGATCTGTTTTCTCAATAAAATCGCGAATAACTGGTGTATCTTAAATGATACCTTTATTCCTTTTTTGTCCATTGGTAAAACGCTGAATAACGATTGTTCTCTTTTTTGGAGATATTGTTTGAGTAACACTTTTTTATTGGTCGTTTCGTGCGATAGATTAATGTTAACTAGATTGCTACCTTAAAGAAAATATAAAGTACAATAACTGGTAAGATAATGCCTTAGTTAATGGCTGTATCTTATAATATATTTTGTCTTACATTGTTAAAAGTTATCACATCTCATGTAGTCAAGGTTCTACGCATCCTAACTTCGCAAACTTTATGTAGTAGGTGTATTTGTGTTTTTTCGTTACTATAAGAACTATTGTACAACGGAAAGGTCTATAGGTACCTGCAGTGAATCAATTTTTCATGTTGTCCAAGTGATGGAAGCCGAAGGGAAACACTTTTCAGAGATTTTTATCACTAGCGGTCACACATCCTCCTGTCACATCCACAGCTGCCTTCTTACCACTTACCAATGACATGAGACGTCTGGCTAAAATTCTTCGAGTATCTACTGTGTGATGCTAGGTTTAGGTAGGTATATATTATTATTTTTGTGATGAAATTGAAATAGGTATCTGCTTATAATGAAATCTGCTGATCGTCTTCAAAGCAGACAAAATGCATAATGTAAAATGTAAGATAATTAATTTATTTGGTATTATTTAAATATTTATCAACAACTTTAAGTCATAAAATTTTTCATAGTCATTAAAGCTTTGTCATAAAAGCTTAGTGCTATCTACATAAATATACGAGTATAAGTCTCCTGCAAAATCAATAGGTACTTAACTTACCAACGTCTTTATACGTCGATATCGGAATACGGTTTGAAACAATCAGTGCTTGTTTAGCTTCTCGTGAGAAGGTTCTAAAAGGTAGTAGGAAGGTCAACGAGCGAACTTGCTCTTTAAACTGGATTTACATCCGTTTGAACATCCGGATGCATATAAAAGTAGATTACCCACAATTTATGTCCTATCATTCAAAGGAATATATTTTATCTTATCTAGATTAGATTCATGTTGGCAGATATCCGATTTGCTATACGACACAGATATGTAGAGTCACAAATGGAGAATGAAATGAAAATCTGTAGGTATAGTATTAAATATGATCAGCAGTAGTCATTTTATAATTGAAAAAAAAATATTTGCATGTGTTGTTTCGGGTTTGGTCAGTTTTATTTTCACAGCATAAAGTAAACGTGCAATCTATTTTAATAGCGTAAATTAATCTCTTACATAAACATTATTAAACGAGCTATATTGCGCCCTTAATTATAGTACGCGACAGGTCGAGATGGCATTCGGGGTATGAAGTGAGACGCAGGGCAATAATTGACACCCCGCAACCCGCAAGTCACCCGCGCGCTCCTTAGTATTATATAGTAATGCACGAGCCCATATCGACCGCGTTTATCGATTTTAATTTCACTCACATTGTGATTGTGATGAATAAAATATTCTTATTCTATAATAACATAGTTGTAAATCATCTTACTAGCTCATATCTTATCTACATAAAAATTATTTAATTATTTACATGTCTGTCTATCAACAATATTAATTTTAGTGTAGTCATACAGTCGAGTCACAATAGCTGAATAAATCTGATTAATTTACATTTTACTTATAATAAACCTTATTTTATTAATGCTACTCTTATTTTGTTGCGATGAAAAAATATCGATATAAACCTAATCTATGTGATGCCACATCACTAGAAAAATGCCATGTCAACCTGTCGCGTACAATAAGTAATAAATTAATCAATTACCTGAGCTCGCAATCTCTATATTATTATTCAAATACGATAATTTTCTTGAGGAGATACCTACAATTTATTATTAAAACGAGATAAATCGACTCTACCTTACGCTTTGAAACAGTGACGGGGTCTAATATTGTTTTAATGATAATATTCCTACATTGAAAGCGACGTTAAATGGAAAGTGAGAGTCTTAGTTTCATGAAACTGAAATTGTTCTCTGCAAATGCTAAGCCCAGTTACCTCTCTTTCATTTTTTAGTCAGTCTTATAGTCATACAACGATTAGTCAAAACACAACCGCATTTATTTATTAACAAAACCGCAATGCTAATTTGTATCTTTTATGGTTTTCACGAGGTGCATAAAAACCGTTTTGTTCAGAGACAAGCATACAAAGGAGAACATCAGATTTGGGCCTGGAGCGAACAGCTTGTTTAATATCTTGCATATTTATATAAATTATCTTGCATATTTTAATACATCCATGTCATATTTAAAAATCTAGTTAGGTACACCATAATCATTAAAACATTATAATTTCAAGATATATAAGATATAATTATGTGTGCGCGGTGCGTAAGACGACTAGGTATAGGTATTTCATTATTCCCATCATTTTCCGCAAAAACGGAATATGCACAATGTGGTAACAATATTCTCGATCTAAAAAGAGATGTCTCATGCATGTTCATATTCAATGCCCGAGGTCCTTAAAAAAGTTGCTGGTCTCCTTTAATCAACCTAGTCCCGATTTGTTTTAACGCATTATTGATAAGATAACAATGTCTACATTCGAAATTCCAGAAACAGCCAATGTGTGAAACCAGTTAGAGTTTTATTATCTGTAGGTATAGATTGTGTGTGTTATTTCTAATGTCTTTTTTATTAAAATGTAGGCGAAGCTCAAACTAGCGGCTAAATTAATATTGTGCAGACCGCAAGGGGAGGAGTCAACGGTGATTATAATCTTATGATGATTATAGTGATAAAGGGTTCACGCTTCTCCAGTAGACATTTTATTATACCTTTTGAAAATGCATCCTTTGATGTAGACTTACGAATATTTCGAGGAGAGCTTCTTCATTTTTTTTTATGGAATCAAGATAGCAAACGAGCATGCAGCACCACCTTCATTATTTCATTATTTCTCCGTCGCTACATCATGATAGAGCGTATCACGTGATTTAAAGGAATCTGGGAAATGTTTTAACTTTGATGTAGTCAACATTGATACAAACTATTCATAAACTGTGGAATAATGAGAAATATTTTTTCTGATTTAAACCAATTTATTAGTTTTCAATGGAATAAGTACTTGAATTATGAACTTCACTAAAGGTTCAACTTTGTATCCATTGTTATTATGAAATATGATGATGATTGAGTAAATTAAGATCATATTTAAAAGTAATTTGTGTTGTTTAAAATCACGATCAATTTTTTAACGACACCTACAGCACCAACCAGATCACAAACTTAGAAATGCAAATATTGACTTGGAAACGGATCTATTCAGCTCCTTGCGTCATAAATGTCACTTCCAACTGACCTCGTGCAATACATATTTTTTACACTAAATAAAAGTAATGATCTGGAAAATTTATTTCGTCGTATCTAATCTTTTCTAAGTCTTTTTAGAAATAGGTTTTTCGGCGTTTGCTACGTTCGCTTAGTCTCAAAAACTAATTTAAATAATTACGGAGCGTGCCAGCCTCCACGTAAAATAAGACGGTCTGTTAATTGAGGAGATCTGTCTTATTATGAGCGGCGTTGTAATAAAATCTGTGAGTGATTGACGTGATCTTACTCGGGTTTGAGCTATTGCGGACAAAGATCTCTAATGTAACTATAACCCAGCCAAGTGTAGCGGTGGGTATGCGCTAGAATGATTCATTGTTGGTGGGAGCTTGATGAATTGGCTGTGTAATACGGTAGGCAGTGGGGGGCGGCATGCAAATGGCAGCTATACTTGGCCACGGAGCGGCCGGCCGCGACCGTGGGAAAACTATCGCCTGTGGCGAGCCAAGCGCAGGGCCGTATTCGGTTATTGTTTTATTTTTTACTGTTATTCCGATTTTGAAACATTATAATTGTGTTAATCTAGATTGGAGTGTAAGGAGCTCCGTCTACGCCTGCCTAAATCAACGATTTTGGAGTTTAAGTTGAGGTCCCTAGATTCTACCACCATCCCGGTGCAATTGATCTCAATTTATGTATTTTATTGAAGCTAAGAAAAAGAAAAGTAAAGTTATACATAATGCTAAATGTATACTTGGGACTGTAAATCCTACCTTATGGTGGGCAATGCAGTCATACATGGTATGGCGCAGGCGCATTAACTAAGTACCTAAATCCTTGAATTCAAGACATCCTTGTTGTGTTTAAACAGAATGTGCATATAGCGACATTTTCCACACCGCCAGCATTCGCACAACTCCCGAGCGCCGGTGTTCACTCAATCGAAGAACAGCGCTCATTCACTACCCAGAAACCAAGACACTTTCCAAAGAGATCTCTCGTTGCTAAAATAGAATCAGGCATTTCTTACGTCAGTACCCAAGCAGTCAACGCTCAATCCCTAGTCTCCAAGGCACGTCACCTTACTGAGAGATCTCCCTTTACTTAACCAGAAGCACCCAAGTCCGACCCTGGCCGCTCGTGCAGCGCTCGCGGGCGCGTGACGGCGGCGCGCGCCGCAATCACGAACTCTGACGCGCGACTTCTCGACGCAACCGAGATTGCCTGCTGTGTTCTACTGAACAACTAAATGTAGGTACCTCCTTGGTGTGTAGGGAGATTGGCGAGTGACACGTCCGTATTTTGGATCGTAATTGACCGCTTGGTTTGTCTTGAACGTTGCCGGGCATTGGAGAGCACGGAAAACTAACCAGAGCCACTGCTCTGGTTAGTCGTAGTAGTATAAAAGTCGTTAAACCATGTCAGAAGAATTCGGATCCGGTTTCAGTTATCGATCGATAAAAATCGTTAAACCATGTCGGAAGAATTCGGATCCGGTTTCAGTTATTGTTAAATAGAAGTCGTTAAGCCATGTCGGAAGAACGTTGGAATAATAACTTCAGACTCAGTTGGCTACTAACCAATCTGCACTGGAGCTGAATGGTGGATTTGGCCTACTCATCTATTAGGAAAGACCTTGCATCTGTTGTTTGAGACGAGTAAATAAAGTATTGTAAGAAGGGGATTGCTTATATCTCCAAATTTAATGTCCCCAAATAGGGGAGAGCTTATTAGAAATAAAACGTTGTTTCAACTAATTAGGTATTAAATAATAACTAAAGTGATTCATCTAACTTAGGTTAAATTATTTTGCAGTGGACTTCTATTTCTGTAGAACAATTTTACACAGGTATTTTTACATTTCTAGGGAAACATCATCAGAAGATTTTATTATTAATATACATATTTAGAATATTTAGTCCTGCTGAAGATCCTAAATTATGTTACATTTTACCTGCTTCAACCCCCTCGACGCATGTGGGCAAATCCTGGAATCTCAATAAAAATATGATCAGCGTTCAGTTTTTAATGAGCTTATTTTAGTAGTTCCTCCTTTTGCACTGTGGCTTTGCAACGTCATTAAATATTTAATTTTACAACGTCATTAAATATAACTATTAAATACTAGGATCTTGCCAAACTATGTAACCTACTCACTTACTGATACAACATGCAATCTCGAATATTTACGTTATATATCAAGATACGATACATAGATATAAAAATAATAGATATGAACGTCGCCCCTAAAGAAATAAACTTGGGATGAAAGTTTGGTTGAAAGTTAGTTGCTATTTATTATTCCGAAATTATTTAAATTCGAACGTTACATAAATTATTGCACCTTTCAAATATAATCTGTTAATATTGAGACTGAAAATATTCTGAGATCTACTTAAATGTAATTTCACATCACGAATCGTTCAGTCGCTTTAAAAAATAGCTGATACGAAATAATTAGAAACGTGACGACCTCTGATTGGAAGCACCACCGTTAATTGATTGTAGAAAAAGTATTACAGTCGACTATTCACACATAATAGATAGTAGGTATATACGTAACGTAAGTGTTATAAAAAGTTATATTATAGTTCACTAATTTTTATCTCCTCCTCCTCTCACTTTAAAGTTGTGGTAGCGAAAATGGCTCGTGTCCTTCTGTGTGCTTTTAAACCGATTTAAAAACGAAGGAGGTTCTCAATTCGACTGTATTTTTTGTATTACCTCATAATTTTACACTAGATGAACCGATTTTGATAATTATTTTTCTAATCGAAAGCTGACGCCTGTAGTCTAATTCCATATAGATTAGACGGGTGAGAATAGTTGTTGAGTTATCAGGTCTCATCGATTTTGAAGTTATTTTTTGTAAAAAGTTATTTATGACCCAATATTATAATCGCTACGTGGAAAGAAATAGAAACCCCTATTTATAGGGCTTATTCCACAAATCCCCTTCGAAGATCCCCTTCGAAGGGGATTTGGGGAAATTTTGTCCACAAATCCCCTTCGCATAGCCGAACCAAGTAATAAAAAAATCATGACTAATTGACTATAGTTTTATAAATCCACGATAATTAAAGCGGTTTTGCAAATTAATGATATTGTGGCGATTTGTTTATAATATTCAGAGTAAAGACTAAGTACATTATACATAGCTATCTGGTGATTATCTATACTAATAATATAATGCGGAAGAGTTTATTTAAACGCGCTAATTTCAACCGATTTTATTAAAACATGGTGCGCATTCCTTGAACATTCCGAGTCCGAATTGAAAAATTATTTTTGTGTTGAATAGTCAATTTATCATAACATCATCATTATTCTACGCGCAAAGCTTTACCTACTGAAATGTTGTATTCTACTGGCCTGTTTGGTTATCGTTTCATGCGAAACGAGTGACGTATTTGCGAACTTATTTTAAGGTCTTCTTAGCGGTTCATAAATTATTTTAATCCACTCTGGATTATTTTTGAGCATCCTCCTTTATACATGTGGAGGAAAAAGGGAGATCTACCGCCAGCCGATGACACTGCCTGGGGACCGCGGTCCTAACAAATTTTGTATGATGGTCCGAAGTTCACTCATTGATTGAGTTTTTAAAGATGAATGTGTCAAAATCAAATATTATTTATAATAAAACAATAAAACTAAAAAATAGGTATTAATATGAACTTAGATGCAAAATAACTACAAAAAATCTTTACCTTTTTAACTCCGTTAGGCGATGAGTTTCAATGTCATATGAAATGAATCTTCCATTAATTCTTTTAAAGAATGGTTATGCAAAATTGAATCATATCTGACCTAGGAATCACGTTGTAAAGGACTTTAATTAATGATATAATATTGACTATAATATTGGCTATGCGAAGGGGATTTGTGGACAAAATTTCCACAAATCCCCTTCGAAGGGGATTTGTGGAATAAGCCATTTCTAGGGGATAAAAGTTTGTATGCCAAATTTTCTCAGGAAAGTAGTTGGTGATGCAAGGTCAAACATGGGCTTATTACATATATTTAACTGAAAGGGGATGAAAATGAAAAGAAAACGAATTCTACGCGGACGATACCGCGGGTGGAGCTAGTATGCATATAAATATACTGCATCCTTCGTTGTTTACTATAAAAAATGTTACGTACACTGAGTACATAGATTGTACAAGCGTAAAGCTAAGGTTAGGTTAATGTTTGCCATAAACTTTTATAGCGAACCTCTTTCAATGAGTTTTGCAATAGTCACTTCGTCGCGCTTTCGCTTCGCCGCTCTTGAGTTTATCCACATTGCAGTTGCGTTAGATAAGAAAAAAGCTTGTTAGAGAGATAGTTTTAAATAGTTATAGTTGCGCTCCGAAGAAAAGACATTAATACACTTCAGTTGGACATGTGGAGATCTTTCTTGACTAGGTCGTGCTAATTGTGTAATGAGCTGCCTGATGTACTCCCCAACAAGAGCTTATTACAAAATTCTTCAAAAAAGGCGTAAAAAGCGTTCTTCTCTGGCGACAGCCATAGATTGAAGAAACTCTCGGTTTTCTCGGTCCCTCTCATATTTTCTCAGAACTCTTGTCATTAGGCTGTCTACTTTTTCATCATCCCTTCGTGCTGAAACGAGATTGTCGCGTGGGTATAGCTACATAATTATCTACAGACATCTCAATCTAAGAAGTAAGTATACAGCAATTCGTTACGGGTGTCCCTAAAACTGTGCTGTTTAAAGTAAATAATTGATAAACGAACGTATAAATCTCTTAACCACCGCTTTGTACATATAGATAAAAAGTCATCGTGTAAAAATATCTAACCTTACAGAGAGACAGAGTGACAGAAGTATCGTGATAATTACAAATTAAAAATCAAGTATTTTCACCACAATTAAGTCTTAAGAATATTTCGGAATAGCAACTCGTGAAATGGCTATTTGTCTATCAGATTGAAAGGGACTTACGTAAAATTGGTGGTCGATTCAGCTCAGTAATACCTTCGACTTTTACTTTTCTGTGATCTACGCTTTCCACCAAAGCAATTGATAGCTATATTTTATCGTGTTATTACTACAATGTCTTCAAATTGTATGTTTTATGAATTGCATGTAAAAGTATCTACACTGTTGAATAACATTTCATGTAAGGTGATGTAAGATATAGGTTTAATTGTCATTCATTTGATGAAAGCAGAAGTGTAGTCAGTTATACGACCCACGAAGCAATGGTTACCATGCCGGCAAACTTTAACGTCGACAAATAGAGATAACTCAAAAAATATTTGTGAGATATCGATCAAACTACTATCAATCAGACTGCGACAAGCACTAGATATGTAGCTTTTAAATAAAATATTATGGTCAAAAACGGTCCACCCAATAAAAAATTATGAGGTACCTAACATAACACACATAAAAATGCAGTCAAATTGAAAACCTCCTCCTTTTTAGGGTTCCGTACCTTGAATGAAAAAAAACGGAACCCTTATAGGATCACTTTGTTGTCCGTCAGTCTGTCTGTCTAGACGTTTTTTCTCGCGAACGTGTATGTAGACTCTACTCTACCTACTACACACACTACCTCTACACTGTAGAGGTATCAAGCTGAAATTCATATTATATATATTTTTTATTTTATTTATATAATATTTTTCTCTATTTTTTATTGTTATTCAGGTCTACTGCCCCTCAGAGCTGTGAAAAAAACAAACTTCTAAACCAACACAATCAAAAGATACAGCCGTTTATGCCGCCAATTTCCGAAAATTTTCGGAAACTCAAGTCAAATCAGAACCTACAGGGTATTTCCCGAGAACTCAGAATCTTGAAATTTGGAACAAAGCATTTAATACTAGGGTATAATAAAAATATTTTTCATAATTTCCATAACTATGACTCGGCGTATGTATTGTTGTGATGGGTGAACTTACGAGTATATATGCCTACAGATTTGTGCGGCACCTTCAGTGCGCGAGTCCGACTCACACTTGACTGGTTTATTTTTAAAGTTCGTTAAAAACAACAATGATTTCCGTTGCTTCCGCATCAACGAAATGCCTCCTGTCTTAGTCATGTCATCACTTAGTCATCATCCGGTGAATAAAACCATCATCATTTTAATCAGTTAACATCAATTAGGTGGAGATATTACGATAAACAACATTGTATGTACTTCTATCCTCAGTTTAATTGTAGTGCCATGTAGATAACTACCTAGGAATACAATTAAGCCTGATACATAATTGGTTAGTAATTATATACCTCTTAATAATGCTAACATTAACACCAATTACCTTGTTATCAATTAAATACATTGTAGTGCAACTATTGTGAACTAACGCATTGTTATCACAATCAAAACATAGATGTTGCCTGTAATAATTATTGTAACTCAAGGCGACATCTTCACCTTTAATTAAAGTTGTAGCCGCCTTTAAATGAATTGACAAGCCATCGGATGGTAATTGATCACGGCTGGCACCAAAAATATCATCGAAGTGTTATTTTTTATGGAATTAAGGTAAACCAACCTTCCGCTGCCGCTCATAACAACTGTGGCCGACACAGAACAAGAGCTAGGTATATCTACTTACCTAATAGTCCAAGAGCTGACTGTCTTAGAAACCTATCTTCTATGTAGGTATAAGATGTATAAGAACAAAAATGGTGTGTGTGTTTTTTCGATATCAGACGAATTATAAACCGTTAGTCTGGCAATCTGTAAGTTGACCATGTTTTTATGATGGTCAGCTCTGGGACTATAACTCGCCGAGAATATGAAATTGCTACTCCCCGCTGTGATCACAGTTCAATTCAGGCTGTAAGCCAAATTTACTTACGACATTTTAAATTTTCGTCGTCGATCTGCAATCTACCTTAATCACAGGGGCGTAAAGCTGGCATTTGTATGGGTTGCAAATAAAATGAATTCGATATCGAACGTGAACGTAGTAGCAAACGAGCATGCAGCACCACCCTTCCGCTGCCGCCCATGACAATTGTGACCGACTTGAACAAGACTCAATTTAGGGACTGGGATGGTTAGTCCACTTAGTAGATGATGTTAGAATATAAATTAATTAGGTATTAATAAATGAAAGGACAGGGGCTGTTAGTTTATGTTAGTAATTGTCCAGTTAGTAATTGTTAGTTCTCGTTCTAATTTGGTCACAGATGTGTTGCTACCCCTGAGGGAGGACTGAGATCTAAGGTCGCCTTTAAAAAAGTGAAACCGGCTCCACACCTTTCTGTCCGAAACGAAATTGCTCTTAAAACAATTATTATGACGGTAGAAACGGTATTAAGTACCGTGGCTGGCGGTGGTACTACCCCAGGCGAACTCTAGGTAGAGCCTATCAAGGAAGTGTTACAAAAAATCGATTAAATGCACCTTAACTACCAAGAAATTCTAGAATACGTGATGTTTTGTTACACCAAATCAAATATCTCACGGGCATCATTTGGTCGGCGGGTATCCGTGGCATCTTGTTGCTTCCCACGGCCGCGCACGCAACTACCAATTATACCGAACTAATTCTAAGTGCGCTGCGCCTGCGCCGGTCACCGCTTGCGTACGTAATAACTGCTACTAACTCACAAACGCTCTGATTTTGATCATCGTTAACTTTTAGAAAGGAACTTGTTAGTATTTTTGTTTATCGGGTTAGTAAGAGAAATAGATAGGATAATTTAAAAGTGTTTCAATTTTAAATTTTGAATTTGGAGATTGAGAAATTAATGGATTGCAGAATGGCGTGATCCAAATATAACAAAATCCTCAATATACACACATCAAAAGTGTCTAGGGATCAACATATATTTTTGCAATAACTTTTCTCCTGATTGATATTAATTAAAATTTTCTTTAAGGATTCATCAAATAAAGTGTTTTCGTTTGTCACAGTAACGATAAACCAAGTCACCTTTGCATTAATAAAGAAATTTGCCATTTTCCTAATAAAGGGATTTTTGACATTTGAACCACTAACATTAAAGTTCGAAAAAAAGACTGAAATAACAGTTTTCTTTAAAATTTTATTGGGTAACTTAAACAATTAATAATCCGTGTTTCTACCGCGAACACTAACAACACAAGAACATCGGTTTGGCATACTCAAAATGAGTTCATCCAAATCACGCTGTGGAATGGCCGCCCATGTTCGTTGCAACAACAAAAAAAGGTCTTCTTGCCACTGGATACCCTCCATATTCGGCAGAGCTCTTCTCTGTAGCATATCCCATGCATGCTCAATCGGGTTCAAGTCTGGCGACTGAGCAGGCCAGGGCAGGACATTGATGTTAGCTGCGGCGAGAGTCTGTCTTACAACTCTTGCGGTGTGCGGTCGTGCATTATCATGCATTAACTGAAATAAGGGACCGATTTGCACTTGTAGAGGAACGATGACGTCTGATACAATCGTCTCAGCATAAATTTGAGCGTTGAGGTTGCCTCTGATCCAAATCAACTCAGTTCTTCCGCCGATCCAAATACCCGCCCATACCATGATGGTTCCACCACTATAAGGATGGACTTCCTGGCAGGATTTTAATCGCTGTTGGCGTCCAGGGGTTCTCCAGTGTCGTATACGTCTTGTATCCGGTCTCATACCAAAACGAGACTCATCAGAAAAGCACACGAAACGCCATTGTTCTTCTGCCCAATTTCTGTGTTCAAGAGCCCATTGATATCGAATCCTACGATTGTGCATTGCTATAGGTGGTACCCGTAGCGGTCTTCGGGAATGAAGGTTCACTTCATGCAAGCGGTTTATGACTGTTTGGTCGCTAATTAAGTTCCCTGAAGAGTGATGAAGCCTCACGGCTAACATCATGGCGGTTATTGTTGGAGCTCTTCGAGTTAAGATTTGAATGTATCGGTCTTGTCTCCGTGTGGTGCAGCGATACCGTCCTCCATGGCGCTCAGCCACGGTACCAGTGCTTCGGTAACGTGTCCAAAGTCGACTGATAACACTCTGACTTGTATTCAGAGCTAAAGCCACAGTACGTTGCCGGGAACCAGCTTCTATCATTCCCACGGCTCTGAGCATTTCTTCCCTGCTTAAATGACGTCGCCGCTCCATAATAACGTTGGTTTTAATCAGTAGTAGGGAAATAGTAGCACTAATAATGTCTTCAATGCGTTGTATGTTTTTATAGGGAAAATATTGACAGCTGATTTTCATCTTTTACTCGAATTTGATTGACAGTTCCTGATTCAAATTATGAAATGCACCAAAAAGGATCCATATAAATTTATAAAATCATAAATTTATTACAAAGCCACATCTCAATCTCAAGAAATCCGCATAAAAATGCTTGATCCCTAGACACTTTTGATGTGTGTAGTTTTGGTTTAAACAGAATTGACTAGACTATAGACTATAGACTAGACTTCGATTGCTCCTATTACCAGGTAAGATGAGTAATTGTTTGCTCCCCGCTGTGGAAGTCCAACCTGTCGTGGTGTCGGGACTCAGTAGCCGTGCACAAGCAAGTATTCGGTGAATCCAAGAGGCCCCCAAATGAGGGAGAGGAGTTCCAGTTTGGGCCTCCAAAGGGGCCTCAACGGCCCAGCTGCCAGCAGGCGGCGTGATCCTCCTGACTAGCAGAGGGCACTATCATGATCACTGTGATGATCACTGATCATGGGGATTTTATATCCTCGTGGTGAAGGCATTTCACGCCTAGAGAAAGAAACCTAAGCTCTTTAAAAATTTAAGAGGAAGAATACCTTGTTAAAAAATCACGGAGGTGGCGGAACGGTCTACATATTGAGCGGCTCGTGCTGAGGCCACTGCCTAGGCCGCGCCGGGACCGCGAGTAGCACACAGTCCCGGCATTATGCGGCAGCGTCGGCACCTTCAGGTTTTAATGGATAGGTCAACGCCGTCCTTACGGGGTGATGAGAGTCCCGAATAACCTTTCGTTTCTCCCGGAGTGGACGGTATGCGTTTTCTGAAGTAAAAATGATTAATTCTTGTCTATTTTCCTAAAAATATGTGTGTAGGTAGGTAGCAACTTCAGGATGGCTTTAAAGTCACGAACCTATTTGGACACTAAGAATTCTGTAGCCCAGTTGGGCCGTGTGTACTTCTCAATTGTGGATTATAAGATATCATATAACACAACACAAGAAAACAACCGTCTAAACGTACCAACACCCTGTCACCTGACAAACCTCATTCAAACAAGCGTATCCGATCCTTGTAATCCGATGCGTCGTTGCTTCCCATAAATGTAAGCGGTATTTCCGAACGTAGCTTAATTAAGTCCCAAAAACGTGTTCAGAAATGCAACACACTCCGAAGGTTCCCACGGTCGAACACGCAAGAATACTCAATTAGAATTGAACTAATTCTAGCCGCGCGTGCGCAGCGCCCGTTAGCGGTGGTAATTGGCGCTACCTTCGCATCGTTCAAGATATTCATTTAGTTTTAAGGCTCGGATTTGGTAATAAGGGTTCCATAAGCGAGGTTTATTGGAAAATTTTGTCTTATTTGGCCGTTCAACTTAACTTATAACGAACGTAAAATTTGCAGTAGGTATTAACTGAAATCTGGTGACATCATTGCGATTCATATACATAATATGTCCCGTTACTGGGCGCGGGTCTCTTTAAACAATGTTACCACACCTTCGCAGGCCATAGTTCACCACTGATCCAGAAGAGATATATCTTACAACTTTAATAAAGTATTACGAAGAACTTTTAGGTGTGCAGGTTTCCTCATGAATTTTCATTTACTGAAGCCAATAAAATGATGAAACTCTTATTTTGTGGGAATAAGAGATGCATAACTCAGACACACCCGGTTTGGCAGTCCAACACAAAACACTGGATTATCACTGCTTCATGCAAATCTGGTGTTTTCTTATTCAAATACAGAGATTAGGTACTTATTTCTTAAAATAATAAAACATGATGAAAGATTTATGTTGTTGTAATATTTAGTTGTGATGTCTCTTTGTGAAAAAAATTCGTATTTTTGGAATTAGGTGTTAAAATTATACTCGTAAATGGTATTTGAACCAAGATAAAGATCGAGTTAATTAAGAGCATGTTTCACATTAAATCCCGATGTTTTAAATATTTAAATCGTATCCCACCAATACCTACATTTTCTAATAGATAAGATTGGTTTGTTCTGAAAATCGCGGAACTTGAAGTAACAAAATCTTATGTCTAAAAATAATTTGATTTCCATATGTAAACAAACAAGAATTCTTCAACAACTTCTATATTTATAATGGCTTCAGAATTATTCAAATGTAAACAGGAATATTATGTATCGTGTGGAGAAGGTGAAATGATACATAGGTATTATAGATTAAAAGTAAAAAAATTGCGTCGCTTTTGTACTAATTATAAATTAAGCAAAAGTTTTAACACGGAAATATTAATCTTGTTTATTATTTCTTTTGTGTAAAAAATGTGCGTCCCAAAGCCCCAAAACTGTGCACCTTACCTACCTGCGGTCCCAGTTAACAGCACAATAAAAAGATCCGTTAACACAACATTTACTTACTTTTTACAATAAATTCAGTATGTATTTAAGTAAGTACAATAACTAACTTAAAAAAATTACCGAATTCAAAATCGACAAAAAGAGACAACTCAAAATCTACCCGTTAGACGTCGCTCAAAATTATATGGGACCAGACGTGAAAAATATCAAAAGATAATAAAAAAACATACAGACGATTTGAGAACCTCCTTCTTATTTGGAAGTCGATTATTAAACTTCTTTATTTATGGTAACTGCTTTAATGTCTGGTCTGTTATAGTTCCAGGGAATTTTCGCGACGTTACCTATCTATATTTTCTTTTAAATTTTTCCTTTTCCTTCCTCATTAATAGGTACCTATAAATCCAAATTAATTTAACTCAACAAAATTTGTCAGCGAATCTAATGGAGAAATTAACGATACAATTACCTATGTAAATAAATACTTGCTGAACTCGGTGGACAAACCTAAAATAAATTAACATATTTATATTTACAATGATCACTAAAGCTCCACCAATCCGCACTGGAACATCGTGGTGGAGTATGCTCTAGGCTTGTTCAGTGACGAAGAGAATAGAGATACCCATGTCCTTTTTATAGCCTCAATGACCGTCGTAAAAAGAAGACGGTATGTACGACGATATATTATAACTTGCTACCTACTGGTGGCAAGAGCCTAGGTTCACCCGAGGGAGTACCATCGCCCGCCACGGTATTTAGTACCATTTCTACCGTCATAGTTGCTTTGACAGCAATTGCATTCCAGATAGAAAGATGTTTAGCCAGTTACACATTTTTAGAGGCGACCACCCAGTCCTCAGGGGTAGCAACGCATGGGTGACCGAATTAGAACGAGACTCTTACTAATAGTCCTGCTCTGTGTCGGTCACAATTGTCATAGGCGGCAGCGGAAGGGTTGTTACCTTAATTCCCAAAAAAAGACGGGTCACTTGATGGTAAGAGGTCAACGTTACCTGTGGATACGAGCAACACCAGGGTAGTCCCCAGTACAACGCCGGTCCTGAAGGTGAACTTTTACATCTGAGGAACCATTCTGAAAAACTCCATATCCATGCGCTCAGGGATAATCCACACCAAATTCGTTAATACGTGGCAAGTACGATGATGAGCATCATAGTGTAGTGGTCTCCACTAGTCAATAGCTAGTTCAATAGCCAATTAATGTGGATGGAAGTTCAAGCTTCGACGAGTGGTATGATGATAATTAGGGCAATGGATGTGTTGAAGTCCCTAAAGCTTAGCGTTGTTATTATTGTATTAATTGAATTAATTTCAAGGTAGACTAGAATTTCTCATAATTCTGTGTCCTGTATAACTGAATACTTTCTAATATTTTGTACTAGAGAACCGCCCGCGCTTCGCTTCGGGACCCGTAGGTAACAGACGCGTAGGTCCCGTTCCCGTAGGAATCTCGGCTAAAAAGTAGCCTATAATTATGATCTGGAACATCAAATATAACGTTTGCCTATGGCAAGTAAATTATATGTAGTATTTGATAGCGTGATTAAAAACTTGCAAATTGCAAATGAACTAACGCCATTTATTAACAACATTCGGAACTAAATATCTAGCAACTAACAAAATATCGATCTTCCCATGGGAATGTTTTTCCGCGGTAAAAAGTAGCCTACGTCGCTCTCCACACCCCTAACTATCTCCACACACATTAACCATACCATATAATAGCCAAGTTGCGACGTGAAAGCGTCACAAACAAACAAACAAACACACTTTCACATTTATAATATTAGTATGGATTCCTTATTTTGTAATGTTACGATTATTTTTATTTACGCACAACTTTCATATTTGTGTTCTCATACCCTTTTAACCCGTTATTTCTACCAAAATAAAATTTAAAAGCTTTTGCGTTTCGATTCAAAGAACGTCGGCTGCTACTATCTAGCGAATCACATTACAACTTTCAGGATACAGATGTAGGTAACATAATTGAGGCTAGAACGTAAGAAGTCATTGAGATTCAAAATTCAGTATTTTCCAAAATTAAGTGAAATAAACGCAAACAAGTACAGAAAAAAATTAAAATTCTTTTAATAGATTTTAAATACGTTCCAATTCCATATATAGACTAGACTAGATGTAAATGTGGCACATTCGTGTGGTAAGCTATTAACATAGTAGAGAGATTCATATTTGATTTGGGAAAATAAGTAAAATCCAAAATCATTCTGTGAACAAAATATCTCAAAGGAATGAAAATTGAATTTCGATCGGGGTCATTCATTCATTCATTTCTAACGTCTGTGTTTATTGAACGGTCGAAATCTTTTCTCTTGAGTTAATCTAAGAACCGTTCATAACGGCGATGCGATGGTGGCGATACCATCGTCGTGGGAACGGGCATTACTGCGAGATTCTCGTGAATATTTCATGAAACTTACCACTTTTATTCTATTGCCTATTGTGATGGTCACAGCGGTATCTAATGGCAATTGTGGTTACTTACTTGGCGAAAAATTGAAAATGGAACCGATTTTTAACACTTAATATAAGGATTACGTTCGGTATTGGTTAGGATGTTTAACTTGGGTTTAAATATGGAATATAAAACTTTAAACTTATTATTTTTTTTATTTTTCCTATTGCATATTTCGATGCCATATTTTTATACGTATTGTATTTCCGAAGTAGGTACCCATTAAGATTCTTACTTAAGTGGAAATACTTTTTAATAATGAAGAGGTTAATGAATGTGATTTATAATATAAAATATATTACATATATTATAATAGAATCCCGAAGTATTGAATCTTGGTTTTAACGATTTAAAAAATAATATTATAACGTATAAAAATATTTAAATGTTAAACTAGGTACCTACCTAATAATTGCAAAATTAGCGCTATTCTCATACCCGAGTGTTAGTATAGGTAATAATATGTATCATCTCTACCTCTACGGATTGAATGGGTTCCTGAATTTGTATTTTATTTAGTACAAATGAGTATAAAGAAAATACGTTATGTTGTATACAACTTAATATTTATTTCTTTGAAATTTCACGTTATCCTGAAGACGGTTCTTTACACTAACCGTATTATTATTCGAGCGACGTGTACTAATTAATATCACAGTATTATACTTAGGTGCTACGCTACACTACGGTACTTCTAAAGTATTAACATAAATGCAAAACACCGACCCGCGAAAATTCAAATGAGGAATGCAAAAATAACAGATTAATTATAAAACAAAAACCTCATTTTATTAAATTAAAAACAAAACTTCAACAAGGTAAGCGAGCTGAGCGACGGATCAACACATCGGTTCTAGGAACGTTAACTGTCAAACAAAACGTTTATAAATCGGTTATCACACTTGTCACAGTCCTCGATGGAGAGCAGACGAGATCATCGGAGATGGTGAGGGGAGCTCACCAGGGCCGCCACATCGACTGGGCGGGGTCTGTTTCGGAGGCGGGGCTGTGCGGCGGCGAAGGCGGCGCGTACGCTCGCTTCGCTCCTACCGGCTCGCCTTCCGAAGGTGTCTCCGCTGGTCTCTTCAACCCTCGCTCCGGCAAGGTACACCTCGGCGCCTGCGGCTGAGGATGAGGATGTGGGGCCGGAGCTATCGGCTGGAGCGGCGTCGGCCTTGCCACACCACCAGGCGCGACCGGCTGAGGCTGAACCACTTGAGGGTTCTCCAATCTTCTGATGCAGTTGCTCAAGTGCTGAAGCAACCTCGCTCCAGCTTGAGGGTCCACCGGACCTTGGCGTTGCATCGCATTCGCCGCAAGCGTTGCGTTTGCGATAAATTGTGACACTTCAGTAGCACACTGCGTGAATCCGGCCCGGAAGCGCTCCGCGTATGACATTTCAGGCTTCAGCACCAATTGGCCGCGTCGCTTCAGGCTGTGAAGGTGACGGACGGTGAGCTCCAAGATGTCTGCCTTTTCCAGCTTCGAAACGTTTTCACCTTCCGCTTGGAGGGCAGTCACCATCAAATCCTTTAGCTCGTCGAGGCATCGGTTGATTCGAGCTCGGCGTTTTCTCTCCAACATGGGTTTCATGACCTTTCGGTACTGATAGGTCCGGGAGACGGGCTCCTCGTCGGGGCAGTGCGAGGGCGGGTGGAAAGCCCCGTGCGGCGGGGACATGGTTCTCGCGGGCAGGATCATTTGTGTTACGCTCGCGACGGTCTGTAAGCGAATGGCGCGCGCGCCGCCCGCCACGCTACTTTTATGCGCCCTACACCGATTGTGGCAAAACGCCCGTGATAAAAATAGGGGTGCCACTGCCACACGCATAGGTGACGTCGAGCTTTGATTTTTATATCTATTAGGAGAAATTTAAAATTTATCTGAAAGCATTTAAATTAAAATATAAAATAGTGTTAACCGAAAATATTCAAGAAATTATTTTCATCACAATTAAAATTGAGAACTGAATATGTTTTTTATTCAAATTCTTAAAAGTTAGATTTATTACCAAAAATAAAATTGTGATAAATTAATATTAGGTAATATCAAAAAGTGTAAATGTGAAAATAAATTCCTTACTCTAACACTATTGAGAATAATTATATCTACAATAATACATTACAATAATGAATAATAGATACTTGCCTTTACAAAGTATTAATTAATTTATTGTCTAATTAAATTGCAAAATTTGATTGATTAATCCTTTAAGAAATAGTAATTTATTTATTTTATTAATATAAACATTGGTTTTGACGTACTCGTATTTTTAATGTTATTAAATTAAATCAAATACTTCATTTTAAGTTTTACACGAAAACAACATTAAAAATTATTAAATTACGCTAGCTGCTCATAGCAGCTGGATACTACAAGGGTGTCAGCTGATCGCACCTGGGCACACGTTCCCACGCGGCCCCCAAGACGCGCGGTAAGTCCCCTCACGTGAACAATGACGTCAGAGGATAAGAACAGACCCGTGGCGGCTCATTAAATCACTGTCACCATCTTTACATGGGGGAATAAATATTGGCTTTTATTTACGATATTTAAGAAATAATAATATATTAAACAGTAAATACATTTCAAGCTTCATTTTCAATAGACTCAAATTTTCGTAAACACAGAAATAAATCGGTTTTTGTAACTATTTTAAGTTTCATTATTGTGGCATTTACCTAATACAAAAAATATAGAAACTTCATTTCAAAATAATGACTAAATAAAAACTGTTCGGTAAAGTTTAAATAAATATTTGCTCAGAAAGTGTATGTGGCAGCCCTGCGTAGGCGGCGCAAGCGCAGGTCCCCGCGACACGCCGCGTGTTATCTCGTCGGTCATACAGACAGACAACGAATAGAAATTACTGTAGCGACTTTTTACAGCCTGGGCGTGTATAGTAGTTATCAGCGCACTTAGAAAACTTCAAGATTGTTTTGTAGAAAATATCTTTTGCTTTAACCTACTTCGGTTACTTACACAATTCATATTAGAGACTATAAAAGTTTTCTGTTAATTTGAAGTAAGTAGTTTGCATTTGTGTTAAAAAACTAAACATTGGTTTAGCTCGAAGTAACAACGATTCCACTTACCAGTTAATCTGTCAATTAATGACCAAGTATTTAATATACTATTTCAAAATCACTATCTCTGTTGCTCAAACAATCCAGTCATAAAATCTCTTTAACCCTAACTCAATCCATCAACGTTGATCCTACTCTTTGACAGTTCGATAATCTCAACTCGTAACAGCGGTCTTAATTACTCATTCAAAACAATAACATTCGCCGTATCGGCTTGCAGAGGTGTGAGTCGTTCCCAGCACCGCTAGTCGACTCGAGTTGACTCGACACCGGCCCATTGTGCGGTCGAAACTGGCGTGACGCTACTTACTCCAATTCTGTCTCACTCGCCAGACTGCGAAACGTCTTAACTGCCACCACGTTCCGTCTTATCGAGCGAAAAGTACCACGCTAAGAAACCGGCACCGCGCTTACGACCTTTCGTCGCAGTTCAACAATATTCACTGAGACGAAGACGGTCGTAAGTAACGCCATTCTTGTAGCAGAACCAACGTTTGTCTTTGCAAGACGGCGTCGTGGGAAAGCCCGTGCCGCGCGCGTTCCCACACACTCGGCCGGCACAAGCCAACCGATAAATTATCATAATTCCATTGTGAGTGAGACGGTACTAAGAAATTTTATACTTCATCAATCGCCGCTTTGAATACATTAGCGCGTGGATTCGACGCTTTGTTGAGTGATGACGCAAGGAGCCGGGATCGGGACCCACATAGATGTGTCTGTTTGTTCTGTCACGTATAACAACAGTAAATTCCGAATGTATGATTCAAATGCCCTGATATCCAGGTTTCTTTGACGACATTTTGTTGTGTAGTATACCTACTTAATATTTATTACCTACGTGTTTTGTTCGATGTGAATATTTTAATAAGGTAGAAAGTAAGCCGATTAAAATGTAAAACAAGAAATTTGACTTCTTGGTGTGAGAGAATTATAATTTAATGGGTTGGTACTCGTAGCTTCTTTTTCTACTTCAACTTTATCGTTGTATACCTAATGATCCCCTGGATTACCTATATAAGAAATCCCTATAAAATTAATCTATTCATATTTTTTATATTTTTTTTTCAATTGGCCGTAGATCGTACCCAAAATACTGGGAAATTGTTTCATACCTAATATAACAGCTAGGTACTTACTACTGCTACTGTGTGTCAATAGGAAATAAAATTGTAGAGAAAGAAACACTAATCATAGTTATGATCATAGATAAGATCTTATTTATACGACGATCTGCCGCCGTTTCTAAAGATTTCTTGACTTGCTTGCCTTGCTTGCTTGCTTATCCGTTATTTCATAGAAATACAAAATGCCCTCCGTCGGTCAGTTCATTCCCTTATAAACCAGTAACTTTTATACAACTAACTGTTGATACACGTATGCATATTTATTTTATGCTCACATTGTTGGCCAGTCATAGCATTTATAGAGTCCCGGTGTAGGTACTAATAATATAAATAAATAAAACAAATGGAATTTGTTTCAGCAACAGTTTGTTATTACCGCAGCAAGATTTTTTGGAAGTGAAGGTGATTAAAAAACTAACCTAACCAACCTATATTCTTCATTCCGACGTAGTCACCCTTAGGCAGTGGCGGCCTTAGGGGGTGGCGAACGGGGCAATCGCCCGGGGTCTCGCGCAACAACCCAAGCAATTAAAAACAAAAATAGATTTTTTTATCAAAAAAAAATTTCTTGCTATTCGTTTCATTTCAGTCTTAGGAAAAGCCGCAAACATCAGTTTTAAAATGTATCATTTCTGTAGGTATTTGACAATTTCGTACATCCTTTAATGTGAAATATTATAAATATCAAATTTTATTTATTTGTATAACTTTACCATTTCTAACCATGTTTGGCAACCAGACCATATTTCGTACATTGAGATATATACTAAAAAATTTCACAAAGGACGAAGGGCCTCGCAAAGACCCTCCCGCCCGGGGCCTCGCAAAGACCTTCCCGCCCGGGGCCTCGCAAAGACCTGCCCGCCCGGGGCCTCGCAACGGGTAAGGCCGCCACTGCCCTTAGGTATACCTACGGTACACCTTACTACAAGAATTCTTGTACCTAGACGTCGCAAAAATCCTCCCACATATTTTTTTTATTTTTTACGCGAACTAGGTCATTCAACCTTGTATGTTGTATCAGTTGGCCGCCTCCAGTATCCGCTTCTCACATCACTGCCCCGGTGGGTCCGCCACGAAATCCGTAAACAGACATGTTGCTAAGTGATTGGAATTAACAAACACGTTTTGTTTGTTCTTCATGCAGCGTTATGGAGAATTATACTAGTTTGACGATAAAATTTTGTCGGAGTAGAGTTCTATGTGATCACAAATCCATATTCTCTACCAATTGCATTGGCGCAGCATGGTGGAGTTTGCCTTAGGCTTCTCAGGTATCAGAAGAAAAGCTCTTTATTACTGGGCAATGAATGACTTGAAGTCAAGATCCTACATATACAAGTCAATAAACAATTTTCGTCGGTCTTGGGCTAAGCAACAACGGGCGTGGTCCGTAGAGGGATCTGTGACAGTAAGGAGCATGAAGTCGGTTAAAAGTTGCTTCCCAGTAATTAGACAGCAGTCATGCCACGTTGATTGGCGTAAAAAATTCGACACGAGAGTTGGCCACTTTACCTCCACCAATCTGCACTGCAATCTTGCATACTCTACATTTATGCTATAGGCCTCCTCAGGGATGTCGAGTCTAACACCCTATCAAAATCAAATGCCGTACAAAATCGACACGTCCAAATAACCCAAAATTACCCGTCAGTTGTCACTGAATGTATACAGGACAATACTTTTGGTGGTCTTGTCCTGTATATATTCAGCATCGGCTTTCGAATACTTAAATAAAAAAGAATTTTAAAAATTGGTTAACCCAGTACAAAATTATGAAGCAACACACAAAAAAATTACCTAGTCGAATTGAGAACCTAATCCTGTTGTGAAGTCGGCTAAAAATACGAATCGATAAAAAGAATTAGATACACTTCCGATCACTTCTCAATTGCTACCTACTTCATTTGGAAGCTGTCTGTCTCTGATATGATAAACCTATCTGACGATTCATAATCCAGCTTTGAGCTTCACTCATTCATGACTAGATAAGTGTACCTAAGTATTTATAAGTATTTCATTTGCGTCTTTATACTTAAATACCTTCTATTATCCATAGTAGCAACTCTGGTCTTAGATTTACTCATCCGTTTTAGCTGCGTAGTCATTAGTGAAAGATTCATACAGATTCAGACCTTATAGGTACATTTTTCTTATACTTACCTTAGGTATATTCATCATCGATGCAAGTCATTAAAACAAAAAAATTAGTTAAAAATTACTAAAAATAATATGAGACCGATAATAAATAGTCGGCAAGTTTTAAACTAATCTAACTAAAATGTAATGAAATCAAAATAATAAATTTTCTTCAATAAGATTGGTCGTTTTCCTTGTCGATTACAACAACGTTATTGTATGTATAATGATGTACGCTTCATGTGTAATTCATTATCAAGTGAGGTGTTGTGAATATCGATGGAGTTGAAAAAAACAAAAATTGATTTAACATGCTAGTAATTTTTATGAATCGGGGAAGAAAGAAATGTGTATTTTTTAATATTTTCGTTATATTTTTCCCGATCTTTTCAGGTTCCAAAATGTTACCTACCTACATTAAAAAGCAAAATTTTACTTATGGCACTTTTAATATTTTATACCTACTTTACGCAGATTTTTGAAAAGTGGATTCATCATCGCAAACCATAACTGTTCCACTGCTGCGCATGGGTCTATTGTTAGATTGAGAAGGTGAAGGATTGGCAGACTTCACACTTTTGAGTTTTAGGAACCACCACCATTTTAGCGAGTGTTATTTAAATGCTCAACCACAGCAAAACTAAAGTTATGGTTGTGGATCGCGATAATAAACTACAGCTCACGGGTGCACTCGGACTCGAAGTGGTCGAGGACTTCATCTATCTCGGAACCAACATCAGCAATACCGGATCGTGTGAAAAGGAAATTAGAAGACGCATCGGAATCGCTAAAAACGCAATGACCCAACTACAGCGAATACGGAGAGACCGTAACATCTCACGCGAAACCAAAATCAAACTGGTCAACTCTCTGGTGTTCTCCATATTCAGCTATGGGGCTGAGACCTGGACGTTAAGAAAGGCTGATCGCGACCGGATTGACGCTTTCGAGATGTGGTGCTGGAGAAGAATGCTTCAGATTCCCTGGACCGCTTTTCGCACGAACGTCTCTATTCTGCGCGAACTTAACGTCAAGACCCGACTTTCCACTCTCTGCTTACGAAGGATCCTTGAGTTCTTCGGTCATATTGCCAGAAAAGAAGGCCATAACCTCAAACAACTGATGGTCACTGGAAAGGTCGATGGCAAGCGACCAAGAGGCCGTAGTCCAACTAGATGGACTGATCAAATCCGAACTTCCCTGGACACCAAACTTCACGACGCACTACACGCAGCCAAAGAAAGGAACAAATGGCGTGACACCATTAGAAAAACATCTAACCTAATGGCAGGGAATCACGACCCTCAGTAATGAGGAAAGCGACGCGAGGAGGAGGATTAAATGCTTAAAACGCACATAACTCCAAAAAGTGAATTGCGTGCCCTGGGATTCTAACCTCGAAGTGGACCTATTATTAAGTAAGTAAGTATTTACTTACGTACTTATTATTCAAACTTCTCAATCTGTGCGTGTATTCCACCAAAATCGCTAACGAGCAACATGGACTAAAATCCAGTGCCCTTAGCCGAACAATTTACCCAATCTCAATAACTCTCCGTAATAACCGATACTGCTACCACGAAAACTGAAGTACGTATCAAGTATCAATTTCCAGAAACTGAACATTCAATATTTGCGTTACCTAAGCGACGGGAGTATTGAACTCGAGGCGACCGATTCGTATTTATTGACATAACTTACAATATCTCCTTTTAATCTTGAAAAAATCAACATGAAACTTTAATATTTGCTTTCGGCACTTGATATAAAAAATATCGAAGCGAGTAAACAGGTTGGTGTACGTTGCGATACCTAAACTGATATTTTAAAGCGTAGTAGCCACACCTGGGCACAAGTTCTTTGATATCGGTGTGCACACAATAAATTAGGAATCATTATGCCATTAATCTTTTTCGTAATCTAATTCCTTGGGAAACAACATGATGTGATGTTGTATAACTATTATATTCATAGAAAACTAGCAAACCCGGCGAACTCCGTTTCGCCACCAGATGGCTTCGTTTTTTGTAACATTTCGTTTGGGGATTAAAGAATTTTTTTTGTTTTATATTTGAAAAGGTGATAGAAAAAACAGAGATCAAAACAGCATAGGAAAAATAATTTAATAGACAGTAAAACGTAACATAACAGCTTATTATCCTAGGTAACCAATACGCCAATGCAACCAAATTACGTATGTACAATACACTTACAAATTGTTCGGTTTATATATCCCTTAAACTAAACAATTTGTAAACCAAATCAGACAGATACTCTTATATAATTAATCAGTATCTTCTACAACCCGTCTCACATATTGGTTCTTTATATCGAAGTAACTGACCCTCTGCACCCAGTTTCTTCTTATGAACCCATTTACATTTGAATTTACTTTGGAACTTTTCCCCAACAAATATTACATTTAGTTTCATTATAATGTACCTCAAGCCCTTTTGAAGTCATCTTTCCAACCGATAACAAATTCGTTGACAAACCCGGCACGTAAATAACTTCTGTTAATTTTGTAGTCTTAGTGTGCCCTTTTAACAACAGCTCTTCTTCACCATGTCCTTCGCTATGCATCTTTTCTCTATTAGCCACTGTCACCAACCGCGGAGTATCCACAACATAATTTTGCAATAAAGCTTTGTTGTTCGTCATGTGGCAAGTTGCGCCGGAATCCACATACCAGGCATTCGAATTTACATCTATAGCTAATGCCGATAATAATGTTCCTCTTCACGCATTTTCACATGTTTCTCCTCCTTTTCCATTTTTGTTGGTTTTTGTCGGACAGTTCTTTGCATATTGATCCTGTTTCTTACATTGAAGCATTTGCCTTTCATAAAAGGTTTATTCGCCACATTGCGCCTTCTTCGCTCTTATCAAAGCCTCTACGCAATTCTTCTTGTAATAGTTTGCTCTTTACTGTCTCGCTGCATAATTTAATATTAGAATTTTCCAATGTCAGGATAAGCGGGTCATAATCTGATGATAGACCGCTCAGTATCAACACTGACAGGAAATCATCATCTAATGGAGCATTAATATCTCGTGGTTGTTGATCCAACTCCGTGATCCTTAAGAGATACGCTTCCATATCATTAAATTGTTCTAACTTCAATCCGAACATTGTACGTAAAAGTCCAAGACGTCTACACAGTCCTTTGTCTTCATAGGCCATTTTTAAATTATTCCAAGCCTCAAAGCCAGCGGTAGCATTACGTACATGCGAAAACGACGATGTGCACCATCAAACATATTTTGGCAAGAGCCCGTCGTTGCTTGCGTTCGTCATTGTCCCTAGGGACACCCGACTCAGCCTCAACGATGCAGTCCCATAAGTCCTCATGCATTCCTCATGTATCAAATACATCCGCATCAAAAACTTCCAATTGCCGTAATTGGATATACCTACCACTAAGCTTCTCAAAATCGACAGTTATTCCAGACCTCGAAGCTGTAGACAACAATGATGCCGGCATCGCCGATGGCGATCGAACATTCCTTTTGTTCTGCATCTCGTTTTGTAAACAAAATTTAGTACGTACAATTCTTTCTATTAATCTTGGTTAATAACTGGGAAGTGTGGAATACCTCCTGGGGTATCTGGGCCCATAACCTGATAGAAAAACAGAGATTTACACAGCATAGGAAAAATATTTTATTAGACAGTAGAAGGTAACAACGTGATATCCAAGGCAACCGTATGACAATCCTACCAAATTACATATGTACAACACCTACTTAAATTGTTTGGTTTACAATGATTTTCCCTGTTTTCCTCCTTTTCTGTTGAAAATTTCCCGAATTTTGTTTGCTACAAACCTCACGGAGCTCGAGACCTTTCCAACGAATGCAAAATCGTGGAAATTGGTTTGTGCGTTCCGGAGTTATATGATCAGGAAGGAAAACCCGACTTATTTTTATATAATAGATTAAATTTGAAGAATAACCATTGAAAAATCAAAACCCTGCCACCTTTCTCCATTACGATTACGTACATACGTTACGTAACGATTAATCAAATGAGCTTCTGATTACTGCCCTCGGTAAAAAGTTAGTTCAAAACTAGACTTTTATGATTCAGTCATTATCTCTTGGTATATTTTCTATGGACAGTTTATTTAATGGAATTCTGGTAGCAGTAGTAAACAAGCTTGCATCACCATTCACCACCCTTCTACTGCCGACCTAGGATGATTAGTCCAGTTAGTAGATTGTTAAAAACATTGGTTTGTAAGTTAATTATTGAGTGTGAGCAGCACAGTGCACAGGGACTGTGATCGTTAGTCATATCTGTTTTGTTTGGTAATTGTTCAGTTAGCAATAAAATACCTATTACTCTGTAAGATTCTCGTTGTCATTCAGTCACATGCGTACTACTTCTTACCAAACGTAGACGAGTTTTGTTAATACCTTTGCCTTTGGGAAATTATTGATAACATTAACACAAACCTTTACATCCCTTTTAACCCCCCTAGTGCCGTGGTCGTTAAATTGCGGCCCGTGGACGATATTTCCGAAGCGGCGCGACGGGGGGTTGGAAGGATGTGCAAAACGGTAATGCACGTACAATAAAAATTAATCGATGTCTTTCAGGACACTATATCCATACTTCATACTAAAACTATTTTACTAACTGAATAATGTTAGCAGAAAGACGGAGAGACTAGATTTATTACAACAGTGAGTATTTATCTACCCACATTGAAATCCTACAGTTGTACCTAACAGGATACAAGAGCCCGCGAAGGTGACTTGCGGAAATGTAGTATATACTTGAGTCGCCGAGCATTATGGAGTTGCTAATCCCCGCCAAAACCTAATTATTGAACTGTGCTCACAGTTCGATTCAGCTTGCAAGCAAAATTTACTAGACATTTTTGGATCCCGCCGACAATTTGAAATGTATCTAAATAGCATAGGCGGAAAGCTGGGATTTGTGTACCATGCAATTATAACGAATTCAAGATCGAATGTGTGTCTTTGGTGTTTTAAATGTCTAGATTGATTTGATTGAAATGTCTAGATTGTCTCGCCCTACAATGAAAACAAAAAAACAAGGCAAAAATATCAAGCATGTGTGCGTGCAGGCGATGTTTTACCTGTTCGTCTATTGTCTATGTGTGCGTAATGATTTAAACATTGTGGCTAACAGTTAGCCACAATTTTTTGACACGTTTGCGCGTATTCTATGTTCCATCTAGATATTTAAAACATCAAAGACTGCTATACATTGTGTACATTACGCTCTCTAAACATTTGAGTGAATGTTTGCACAAGTCGCTCCGTGCAGGCGTGGCGGTAGGCGTGCGCGGCGGTACAAACCGCTCATTGTACTATTATCGTTATACTCGTGTGTATTTGTGGTACGATACTGGAAATTTGTTTCTAATGAACAAATATTGCCAGTAATGCCGGTCTAATAAGTTTTAAGGCTTCGTTTATCCCTGAGTCGTACTTCTGCGGATTTATTTACTCTACTAATTTAAAATAAATTACTATATAGATAAATAATTCAGCCTACCTTTATGTCTTTGGTTAACAAAATTGTACATTGCACGTTACACGACTGCGCAATAGTTAAAACTAACTGAGTATAATTTAACTTTATTTAATCGCTTGTGATTGCTACCTACTATCAATTTCGATGTATGTAAAGAGAACGTAAAGTATGTTTTGTTTGACTTGATTGTTTACTTTCCATTATTTTTTTGTCACTATGAGGATGTAGGTAACAGTCTTCGACTACGGACTACTAAGGTTAAAGTTACAACCGTTTAATAAGCTAAACTTAATGATTTATACTTAAAAAAATGAGAAGCATCAGAAAGGTTGTGCTCGTTTGCAACGTTGTTGTATTTCAAGCTCTTAAAAAATCCCGTCTAAACACCCTGACATTGTTATAAAGGACCCTTTGGCCTTATTTTGTAACATATTATGTTATAGTATGTTTTCAGTTCTATTTTATCTAACACAAATACAAGTTTAAAAATACCTACAACTATCTTGTCAATCATTCGGCTTACTTCAAATGATATCGTTCTGGTGGTAAAACAATCTATTTTAGGGCCGGATTAAGATAAAAAGCGATAATGTTTTCACACTGAAGTGCTTTGGACTCGATTAGAGACTGAATGATTGTCGGTATCGATAAATAGATACTTTTAAAATCAAGTCCCGAATAATCACTACATAGTATAAAACAAAGTCGCTATTTTTGTCTGTCTGTTTGTCTGTATGCTTAAATCTTTAAAATTACGCAACGGATTTTGATGCGGTTTTTTGTAATAGGTAGAGTGATTCAAGAGGAAGGTTTTTATGTATAATACATGCATATATTCCCACGAGAACGGGATCCACGCGGGTGAAACCGCGGGCGGGCCGCTAGTTTATTATAAATAGAAGTTAATCAATATATTCTTGCTTTGCTAAAAAAATATATATTATTATTTTTCAACAAATATTATGATCATTTTGTTTATTGATTCTTGGATTTACAAAATTGCACTGCCCTTTGAAGGGTCCTGGGTTTGATTTCAGGCAAGACGGAAAATTTTAAATTATCAATTTAGATTTGCAATCTCGGTCTAGGTGTGTGTGTTTTGGTCTTGTGCATTGTCCATGACATCCACGAATTCCACGACACAGGGAATTCTAGTGTGGGGCTATAAGTGCGTGATTGAAACACGTCAAAATGTCATTAAATACTACGTGCTACGTAACAGAGTCTTTTAAGTATATATTATATTATCTGTGCTCATGTCAATGATGCCTGTGTGAAAACGCCCGCCGCAGCGCCTAGGGTGTAAACCAAGCCTAATTGTGCACTAACTTCACTTGACAGAGTCCTTGCGTTTTTTCTAAGTCCCCTGAACCGTGCGTGACGGGGGCTCAAACGGTTTGACCTACGGGCGTGGCCTCTCCTGATTGTGCTACTACTATTGTATACTATACTACATTATTATCTATTATACATATAATATTATCTACAAGTTAATGGATTCAAAATGTCGTAGGTTCTTGAAAATTTAGTTAGTACGTTCTACCGCCATGTCTATATTGCATGTCGCCACGTACCTACCTTGTATTACTTACCTTATCGTGGTCAAGTATTAACTTCTAAGTATTGAAAAGATTTTTTTTAGTACACTATTTTTGCATAAATATTGGTAGTTATATACATTATAGACTCTTTTCAAGAGGTAGGTTTCAGCTTTTTTGTACTTTCTACTTACCAATGTGTGTGAAATTGACTTGTAGAAGATGCTTTAAGGATATTGTGGTTCATTTGTACCTATAGCAGTACCTGCATTTTACATATTAGGAAAGTAAAAATAAAGTCATTTTAAAAGCAAATTGTCTAATTTTAATTGTTTATTGTCTTGTGTTAAATGAAAGCGTCACCTATAGGTACAAATTATAAAACTCATAATCTTAATTCATATTTTTACAATTTCCTTTTCCGGCAATTTCGTTGTAACTTAACTTGTTTATGATACCGCTATAAACAAGAGCTGATTCGAGATTCGGGTTGGAAAAAAGTGCGACTTGATAAGTTTCGAGTTATGAATAAACATAATCGAGTTTCATCGGTAGTTCCAACAGGATATTGCTCCTTGCACTCTCGATGACTGAGCACTTACGGGCGTGTGAAACTGGATACCAAAAAAAATTATGCAAACCGGTTGTGTGTGCGTGCTGTGGCTGCTACGTCATCTCATTTAAGATAATTAAGAATCGGTTATATTTATCGCTTAGGAGTAGCAGACTAGGTGATGGTAAATAGACACCGTCGCCTATGGACTTCGGTATACTTACCAAAAATATCATAGATAGATGCATTGCCGGCCAAGTATTATAAACAGTATACTGTAACCGTAGATATAGGAGGGGCTCTAAAACCTGGAGCCAGGAACCATAATACTCCAGTAGTTATATGTTACGGTAGCTACTCTTGGTGGTCTTAGTCTAATGGTAGGCTTTTTACCAACCAGCTTTTATCGTCCTAACATGAAGTAAAATGAAAATGAAGAACAAACAAAACAAAAAAAATGCAATTGGGCTCTACATCAATAACGATTAAACTTTACTACTAATACTAGAACACGAACACGAAGACTTGATTAAAATAAAATAAAAATGCTACGTTTCTATCAAAAACCTTAACATCAAAAAACTTCGACCGAAGCGGCGCCAACATATCAGACAAAGGTTCGGTTTACTATCCATAATTTTACACATTCAACAAAAAAATATGCAAGGTCAGTTAATGTAATACTGACTTTTACAATAAAAATTAAATGGTTTAGTTAGCGAAATACGATTATGGGCACGTGTCACCAGTGTTTAATCGGCAGTAAAGATTAGGTAATTGAAAACAATCGTACCTGTATCTTTCCTTTTCGGACAGCATTAATATGTGAGCTAGACAACATGATTCTGGCATTTCGATTTTAAATGTAATTGCGAGATTAAAGCGACAAGATGAATATCGTACAAAATACAAAGTTTTGCACTTAGGTTGACACACTTATTAGCATTATTTAGATGTGTCCGCAGTAATATTTAATAGTAAGCGCTAAGGCCAAAGTACAAAGGTACAACAACGTAAACTTAGGTATTATTTTAGAAGAGCTGTCGTCAGTAGCTCATTTAGGTGGAACCTATGAACTGGATAAAACAGTAGAGATATAAGGAGAAGTGGGTGTGAAGTAGTACTTTAATAACTATAAAGGAACTGTCCATCAACTGTGTAACGTAAGTATAATATAAGTATAGTAAGTATAGTAAGTATAAGTATAGTATAATAATATATATTTTTTTAGCAAAGCAAGAATATATTGATTAACTTCTATTTATAATAAACTAGCGGCCCGCCCGCGGTTTCACCCGCGTGGATCCCGTTCTCGTGGGAATATATGCATGTATTATACATAAAAACCTTCCTCTTGAATCACTCTACCTATCAAAAAACCGCATCAAAATCCGTTGCGTAATTTTAAAGATTTAAGCATACAGACAAACAGACAGACAAAAATAGCGACTTTGTTTTATACTATGTAGTGATTATTCGGGACTTGATAGCGAGACCTCTTATGCAGCAAAAAAAAACCTGTCCTTCACCAGAGATATTTTTATTTCCCCGAGTTTTACCTCAGTAACGTTTGGAAACCACCAAAAATACCTTAGGTCCTTATTTAAAGACATCAATTTATAAGCCTATAAGACTTTATGGTTGTTTCTGTATAACCAGTCAACTGATGATCCTTTCGCATATTGCGCGGGGCGAAATACGTATACACTATCCTTCTTAATTACGAGAAGACTGTGGGATAACAAGTTGCAGCCATTAAAATATGGAGTACTAATTGGCGAATGAACAAGTACTAGTAAGCTATTTACTCTGTCATGAGTAGTTAAGCTACCGATGTTTATTCTCAAAGAACATCTTTAATTACGCCCTGCAGCCATTCGACATATCACTCGTAATAACAAAAACAGAATCGCAAACGAACCGTGTCGGCGGTGAACTATTTACGCATTAAAACGCGGTGGCATTATTTGTTGCATCGGTAATGGCGTCCCTTATTGGACAAATTGCTCTCTGGCCAGGGCACCAACGCTAACATTTAAATCAACCTTAATGGACGCTATTTCCATAAAGTAATGCTCAGAAGTCTCATATTGTGAGGAGCTAGAAATGCATAGAATAGATTTACGCACGGGATAGGATGAAGTAGGTGAGGTTTCAAAAGGAAATTTGTGGGCCAAATTTTAGAAAGTCTTCATACGTTTGATAACTCTTTCGTAGTCTGAGATTTATATGAAAAAAGAAAACTTGACCTGTCCTTAACACTACCCTTTCTGCAATCCACTTAAACAACATGATAGAGTTTGTAATGTTGTAGGTAATGAAATAAATGAATACTCCTCAAAAGTGCTCTTCTTCATTGCTTGCCCTTTATTGCTCTGAATTCAACTGTACCAAATGACAAAGGCGTAGATGAGCCACACAATGTTAAGGATCCCCATTCCTCATAGATATTAGCCAAAGGACGAAGGAAGGAAGAAAGAAAGGTTCTCTTAATAGAAATAAAGAAAATAGGAAGAAATAAAGAATTGGCTTACAAGCTCCCAGGAGGAACATGAAAAGTCAACTCCCAATCGAGTCACTTGTTTTATCTCGTTTCATGGACTTTAGACATAATATGTAGAACCATTTATTTCATCAGTAACACTTCTACAACATTTACAATTGGAAATTGATTGTTTAAATTGTTTGCGTTTAATGTTGCAGCTGCAGAAGTGCCATAATGATGAAAAAGGGTCGCATTCAGAGACTGCTATACTAAATCCCTATGCTATATAAATCCCAATTCCCAAACAAGTTGCCGCGTACAAACATCATCGTTCTACATTTAATGTTATGCGTCATTGCATTTCTTCGCGATTTCAGCTCTGCGCTCAATATTCCTACGACAATTGAGTTATCATCGTAATGCGATTTAAATTGGCCCGGGGGCTCTTTGACACCTGTGCTGTGGGAATCGCCAACCTGTGATAGGGCCTCGTGACTTATTGTGGTCAATAAGCCGAAACACGCGTGACCACTAATGGTAATGCCAGTAAGCAGATTACGTTTTTGCCTACATTTACCTACATAATGAACTGTTTCCACAGCACTTGGTTCTCGTGCCGTGATGTCCTTCATTATAATATGGCCATATTTCTTTAAAGCACTATGCCGATATTCTTTTTTGAAACCGTGCAATTATACGTTATGTTTGTTTCCCGGGGCGACGGAACCCTACTGCGAGTGTTTATATTTGATTTATTTACCAAGTAATAACAAGGATTTCATACAATATTTTACGGAATTTAAGATCCCTTAAAGATTTGAAAACATTTAATCTTCCATTGCATTTAAAAAATATGAATCAATTGATTAATGTTTAGTATCTATTGTGTGGTATACGTTTCAAAAAGACTTCATGTCATTGGAAGGGTGACCGCGGCAAAAATCTTAAATAATTCCGTGCTACAGAGAGCATGAAAATTGTGGTCACATAGCAGTTGTTAAGTCTTAATATGCCATAATTGGGTTGTCCACTAAAAGATGCCATATTTACATACATATGTATATTATTATGCCATTATTGGGTTTTCCATTAAAATGATAAGTATTCTAGCCCTCATTAGTAACAAAGATATAGTAAGGTTAATTGGTTGAGGCATCCTACTTATGAAATAAAATAGATTTTCAGTTGATATAATAAGGAAACCTACACACAGAAATGACGTGACGTCGAATAATAAACATTGTCGATGGAAACAGTGTCTAATAAGTAATTCACTGTAGCTGGTGCCGCGCACCTAATCCAACATGGTGCATGTTATATTCATAATTATGCGACACAAATAACTTAAATAAAACATTCCAATACCAGTATAAGATCCTCTGTCAGATGTCTCAATTAATGCTGCAATATTTGTACGTTATTTAGTATCCACATAATATTATATTTGTTTAGTAGGTAGGTATATTTTGAGATATTATAATACGAATAGGGAATATGCATGTCATTCAAATTTAAGTAAATATTTTTTGTACAGTCGTTATCGCTAAAATAATGATATCTGTCACATTATTTTCTATTTAATCTTTTTAAAATCACTAAAATAAATTTATAAAAAGTGCAAATTTTACGAGGCAAATTTAAAATGTCGAAACGCTACGCCATTGGTTAGACATCGGCGTGACGTCATCCTTCGCGTTGGACATGTCAAAAACATACTAGAACTAGCTGTTTTCATTTATATTTCAGTTACATTGATTGCTTTCAGAGTTTATCGTATACTTCTTGCGTGATTTTTGTTTGTTAGTGATGTGTTAAATGACTAACAATGTCTGAAAGTGGATCTCAAAAGGCGCAATCGGATAATCTTCCGATAATTGATTGTTTGCGCCTACAGTTACATTCACTGACGTCAAATTGCTTTGAAAACTTGTGCAGGCGCTCGCAATAATGTCGGTAGTTTGTGTGGTGAAAATTATATTTTACCCGCGACTTACGTACATTCGGACTCGAACATTCTATTAACGGAGCGCACAGTGAATAAGCTTTCTCACGTATTAAATTAAATTAGATGATAATTGTATTTGCAAAGTCCAGAATTAAACCCATTGTTCATCATCACATCATCTTTTATTGAGCACCAAGCTCCAGTGTACTACTGTACATAGATGCTTTCATGATGAGTTCGTACTTCGCCTCAAATAATGATTTTACATCAGCTGAAATCAGGGGAGTCAAAGTTGCAAGGTGAGGATGTGATAGATATTTAATTTAGGTACATGGTTCTCGTACAGTTTTTCTAAATAATTCATAAAAGTCTTTAACATAACCTGTAAAGATTTAGACGTTTACCTTCTACATACTCGTACAAATTATATTATATCCTTCATATCACATTTTAGGAATAAATGGTTGTTAATAAATAAATCCGTGTTTGGGAATACTTTATAATCAAATCTGTTTTTATCCCAGATCTGAACGAGAATCTTACAACAACTTTTTAGGGTTTGTACTTTTGTTAGCCAAATTAAACCAAAACTATTAATATTTGGTAGAAATAATTATTTTCTTCTTACGTTAAAATGATCTTCGCAACAGTATGCAGTGCTTTTTGTAGATATAATATCTCTTTTCACAATTTTAGACCAATTTTTCTTATATAAGCATCCCATGGAACATGAAAAAATACTTTGTCCGGCGCGTTCCATCTCGTATTCTTGCACATAGGTACAATACAGTACTTAAAATAAGGTCTTCGGTTTCCATCCATACTTCCGTTTATGAAATTAAACTAGAAAACGTAAATTTAATACTATAAAATACTCTTTCTCAACCTCGCTCATGACCACTTGTTAGTAAACAACTCCAACCCGATGAACGATGACGTCACCATAGAACGCGCCAAAAGGGCGGCGTTTGAATCGGCTTTATGTCACTGCAATTTTCATTAATTAATTTAAAATAAATTTGGACTTTCCCATGACTCGTATATTTTTTTACGGTATTATATTAACATAAATGTGCTATAAAAACAATAAAAAAAAATCATGCATATTCCCTATTAACAAGGTGAAAAGGGGAAATTGCAAAAGGACCATTCATTTTAATAACACCTTTTTTCCAAGTTTAACACATAAGAAGATATTTTTATTTAAAGTTAATAAATTTTTGCATTAAGTCCAGAAAAGGTAATAATTGTGGTAAGACACTCCATTGAAATTAAATCATATACTCTATAGGTAGGTATTTACATGGAACCCATAGGGTAAATAGGTATACCTAATATTAATACTTATACATACCTATTTCATAAATATTTTTTCCCGAAGTGTATGTATATTTTGAAGTTTTTGCTGAACTGAAACACAAATTGACGAATTAAATGAGAAGATTTTTCGGTTAAAAATAACAGAAGGAGCACGACTGCTTCTTTGTATTCCCTAAATTGCGTCTTGCTCTACATCGTTCACAGTTGTCATGGGCGGCAGCGGAAGGGTGGTGCTGCATGCTCGTTTGCTACCATAATATTATTAATTATTTTATTATGCTACCTTAAAAAAGTATGCATTAAAAATAGCCGATAAACGAGCAGATTAGTCTTCTAGTGGAGTGGTTACCGCCGCCCATGGTCCATCACCACAATTATTTGCCAAGGAAAAATTAAGGTAAATGAAAGAAATAAAGCAGATATTGGCTCTCAACCAGCCACAACAAGCCATTTGGCGGTTGATAACAAGTCAGACAGGCTTTACAAAAAGATAATAATATCAGTAGGTAATATTAACCATTCATTCATCTAAACCTACATTACATTAAATCTGTAACTGATCGTTGTATAATAAATGGGAGATATACGAAGAAACTATTATGGCAGGTGTCCGACGTGGGTACATGGGTTATGGTTTCGAAACCCTTAGTTTGGCTCGCTACGTAAGTAAGTGCGGTACCTAGGGACTCCCCTGGTTTCCAATCTGAAGATGAGCGTCGTCGGTCAGTTGCTTCCTATCGAGTTGTAATAGCTTCTTAACAATTAAATCCTTAGCAATTTAGGCGTAGTAGGTACCCCAGGCGTAGTAGCACCCTGAAATCTTCTCAAGCGATCGCATAAATCTTTTCATATACCTCCACCGATAGTAAACACCTTGGAGTTACTATACATATATAGTTGTTGATATATCCTTATGTGAAGTTCCATCATCAAGTAGGCCGGTGTCTATATCGCCTCTTAGGACACGCAAGTATGCCAAGTTACTATTAGGGCGATATGTACCTATCCTAAGCCCATTCTTCTTCTTCTTATAGTGCTTCTCCAACTAGTGAAGGTTGGCTATCAGCTTCTTGCTAACTTCTTTGTTTTTCCTTCTGCGGAATAATACATCGGCGCTAGCTATTCCGGTCCACTCTCGGATGTTCCGTAATCAAGACAAGAGGTAAATACACACATCAAAAGTGTCTAGGGATCAAGCATTTTTATGCGGATTTCTTGAGATTGAGATGGCGTTTCGTGTGCTTTTCTGATGAGTCTCGTTTTGGTATGAGACCGGATACAAGACGTATACGACACTGGAGAACCCCTGGACGCCAACAGCGATTAAAATCCTGCCAGGAAGTCCATCCTTATAGTGGTGGAACCATCATGGTATGGGCGGGTATTTGGATCGGCGGAAGAACTGAGTTGATTTGGATCAGAGGCAACCTTAACGCTCAAATTTATGCTGAGACGATTGTATCAGACGTCATCGTTCCTCTACAAGTGCAAATCGGTCCCTTATTTCAGTTAATGCATGATAATGTACGACCGCACACCGCAAGAGTTGTAAGACAGACTCTCGCCGCAGCTAACATCAATGTCCTGCCCTGGCCTGCTCAGTCGCCAGACTTGAACCCGATTGAGCATGCATGGGATATGCTACAGAGAAGAGCTCTGCCGAATATGGAGGGTATCCAGTGGCAAGAAGACCTTTTTTTGTTGTTGCAACGAACATGGGCGGCCATTCCACAGCATGATTTGGATGAACTCATTTTGAGTATGCCAAACCGATGTTCTTGTGTTGTTAGTGTTCGCGGTAGAAACACGGATTATTAATTGTTTAAGTTACCCAATAAAATTTTAAAGAAAACTGTTATTTCAGTCTTTTTTTCGAACTTTAATGTTAGTGGTTCAAATGTCAAAAATCCCTTTATTAGGAAAATGGCAAATTTCTTTATTAATGCAAAGGTGACTTGGTTTATCGTTACTGTGACAAACGAAAACACTTTATTTGATGAATCCTTAAAGAAAATTTTAATTAATATCAATCAGGAGAAAAGTTATTGCAAAAATATATGTTGATCCCTAGACACTTTTGATGTGTGTATCTCCTAATCGCTAATAGCTAATCTCCTTCTTCCCAAGCCTTCTTTCTCCTGCCAACCTTCCTTCTTTCACGTGTTGTTTACACGTGTGTCGCTTTGCTACATAGAATACACGGTATGGCATAACATTATACTGCCTTCTGTTACTTTTTCATGTTTACTCTTTACTGAGAGACAGCGGATATGTAACGTGGCTAATAAAATTTGCAAATTACTCTTCTAAAATTTTAACTAGAATGACAGTGCGACATCAAGGAAACTGTGACCGAGTGTTAATGACTCATGTCGTAGGTAATTGCTTGTATGTTTTACTTGTAACCCGTTCGTGTTTCATTTCTGGAAAGTTAGTTGTTTTTTTTATAATTTATATACACAAATATTTAATGAGTATCTACCTACTTACTAGTTAAGATTTTTTGAAAAGAAACCGCTCGTTTCTAACAAAAATCTCTTCAAGTAAACCTAGGACCTACACATCTTTCACAAGTAATATAGAATCGTATAATATAAGTAACATACCTATATTATATTATACATTATAATATTATGCAATTAATTTAAATAAATATGGACCTCGAAAAAAACTAATATCTGCATTAACAGAATTCAAATAGGGAAAAAATTGTGCTCCCTAAGTCTTCATTTAAGAAACCTGTAAATAACAGTTTTATAAGTAAGTATTTTAACCTGATTTATAAGTTCCAGTTTAAATTATTGTCTACAAACCGATTGACTTAGTAATTAATAACAATGAAATATCAAGTATTTTTTTTGTAATTGGGCAATATCAAGGATATAACTAATCTAGGGAATATGCTTTATACCTACCTATAACAACTAGAAAACTAAAAGGCGTTTCTAATGTTAGTGAAAATAAACGCACTGACACGAAGACAATCTGTAAATCATTATTGTGGGATTTGTAGTTCCATTTATGACACATTTAAACTTCCTTTTTTCTTGGACGCCGCGCCGGCGCAAATTCAGTTTTAGAAAATTTTATTAATGACGTATTCTGCGTTTCGTGTTTACTATCGTTAAACTATCAGGTTAATTAAAATATATCTGAGTGTCATTGATAAAGGAAACAGCCAGAAGGCTGAAGAAGGAAGACAAGCCGTTTTATAAGGACCTAAAAATTAAATAAGAAATGTATGACACAACATACAGCTGTCAACCTACAAGTAGAAAGAGCTAGAAACTTGAAACAACAAAATTTACACCGCATTTGAATACATTAAATATTATTTAAATGTAAAACAGGCACCTGATAGTTTCCATTCACCTCAACAGCGAAGTGTTAAGTAAATCCCAAGATTCCCACGGTGCGACCTCATCACGTAATCCGAATACATAAAAGTTATCAAGAACGACATAACTCAAAATCACGTTATACCAGTATCGCATCCATCGCATCTGTTTATTTAAAATTCGTCTAGTGACCCGTGATTTACCTACATGTGGTAATACGATGGCGGGAGGAGATATTTTTATTTATTTATTTACAAATAAGTAGATACTTTTAAAAGCGACCGTCTCGATCCTCAGGGGTAGCAACGCATCTGTGACCGAATTAAAAGATTAGAACGAGACTCATACTAGCAATTATTACTAACTGGACTATTAGGTACTAACATCAACTAACAGGGCTAACTACTAATAGTCCCTGTCCTCACAATTATTAACAAACTAACCAAGTAATAGGTATTCTAACACCATCTACTAATTGTACTAACCATCCTAGTCCCTAAATTGAGTCGTGTTCTGTCTCTCTATGGGATCAGACGATTAGGAGGTACTTGTTATATCAAAAAAAATCAAAATCGGTTCACCCAGTCTCCAAAGTTATGAGTTAACACACATCCAAAAAACAGTCGAATTGAGAACAACATCCTTTTTTGAAGTCCGTTAAAAATCCGAAAATGTAGAAATCTAATTGAAAGCTCAAAGGCAATTAAGTTCCGAGATATTTATGCAGATGACATTAAAATATTTAAGAGACAGGATATTGTTTTTAAGATACGATATTAAACGAACATCTCACTTCCTCGGCTGTGTAACAATCATCGCGGATTGATTATGCGGACAACTTTCTTTTCCCCGTCAGTTTGTCCGGAAATCGTGGATAACCTTTGTATACTGCTTCCTGTTTATGGTTTTACCAATTTAACGTACATTTAATGTCACATTAAACACTCTAATTAGTTGCGAAATGCCTCGCCATTTTTCTGTATTTTTTATTACGTCGGTGTTAAAAAGTTTGTGAAATCATATTGTGTAGTATATGTAATATATTTACTTTATTTATTTCTTAACTTCCTTGTCTATCACTTATCCTCTTTATCTTCTTCTTTATTTCCTTTTATATCCTCGCCTTTGTCTACTCCTTGTGATTCTTTTATCTTGCTTTATTCTTTTATAATACTCTAAATGATTTTACAATTTGGAGCGCCCTGGGACCTGCTGCCGTCGACTACGTCGGAAGGCTTGCCGCGCGGGACGCTTCTGCGCGCAGGGTTGCGCGCCAGGGTTGCGCTACCGTTTTGTGCGCTTGGTAGCGCGCCATCCCCTACGCCTCCCGACCTCTTATTCGAGAGACGCACCGGCCTCCGCCTTCCGAGTCGGTGCTTCGGACCTCCGCCTCCGCCTGTAAGAGCACTCCAGGTCGTCTCCCCTCTCATATAAGTGACTTTTCTTTAGTGTCTGTGCCTTTGTTTAACTCGCTTATTTTTTATACAGTGTTTTGTGACCCACTAGGAAAGATAAGTACATCTTTTATTCCTTTTAAAATTCTTTTATTTCAATCTTTCCCTTATAACGTTACAGTTACTCCGATACAAAAGGAAATAAAGAAGAAGATAAAGAGGATAAGAGATAAAGCAGCAGAGAGACAAGGAAGTAAAGAAATAAATAAAGTAAATATATTACATATACTAAATATTTCCCCCACCCAAGTAAAAATTTTTTGGCTGTAACAAAAAATTTTGAGGTAAAAATAGTGATTACCATCCACATTCATTATCCTGTCCATACTTCTCTATCATACCTCAATCTTGCAGAGTTAGGGGCTAGGGTTCACATTCAATGACGCCTACTCCAATGGTAACACTAGACAATCACATAGGCTTATTTTAGGAGTTTCGGACCTCCGCCTCCGCCTGTACGAGCACTCCAGGTCGTCTCCCCTCTCATATAAGTCACTTTTCTTTCTCTTAGTGACTGTGCCTTTGTTTAACTCGCCTATTTTTTATACAGTGTTTTGTGACCCACTAGGAAAGATAAGTAAATCTTTTATTTCCTTCAAAATTCTTTTTATTTATTCTTCCCCTTATAACGTTACAATTGTTAATGACTATCGTTTAATTTCAGTAGGTGGCCAAAGTAGGGACAGTCAAATTTTCTTCTTGTCCGTCATAGTATTGGTAAAATCCTTTGATATTTTTTCTGTGGTAAAAATAGGTTCATTGACTATGGTCGACAATTACTATGTATTTAGGAAACTCATCTGTAGTCGACTACCAACAAAAAGAGTCATCCAGGTCAGAGAACGACTGATGTTCTTTTGGACGGAACATAAGCACCATTCGCGTTTTCACATAAACATGAATAACAAGACCACGTCTCAGGAACAGCTTGCGAATAAAATAAATTGCAAGTTTACACCCATAGCTCCTAATTGCAATTGCGGCTTATATTTAAATGATGGATGTAAAGTATAAACGATCGTATTAGTCACCATCCTGCAATCTGTGCAATTGTCAACCCGCAATGGATGGTTAGTGCATTGAAACAAATGAAACGTCGTAAAACACGCCCTTACCGCATCGTTAAACCGGAGGCGAATTGGTCGAAGGTCTGTCCTACTTCGTAAGATTAGTGATAAGTGAATAAATAACTCATGCGTTTTTTCGGTTACAAAAATACATAGAAAACTTAAATAATTAAAAAATAGTTCAATCGATTATAAAAATCTAAACTTTGAAATAAAAGCATAAAAAACCCGCAAAAGAAATGAAATTATTATTTTTGTTACTAATTTTTATCTTATTTTTATTTGCTGTTTGTGGCGAATAGAAAATAGTATCAGATATACTTATATGACATGGATACACACACTAGACTGCAAGAACTAGCGACTAAGTACCTACTACTTACTATTACGACTAATAACTCCTCCGAGTAAAAAACCCATAGTGAAATTTATGTTTCCAGGTACTACCACTAACGACTTATTATTAACATGCCCATTTCGTTGGTCAACCTTTATAATTTAAATAAAGAATTGTTTTAAAGATACATGAACCTAGCGCTGTTGTGTGGAATTCATTCAATCTGAAGTACATTCAATATTCAATGGGCACTTATGCCGAAAGTCCAGGATCTCTTCTAAGCGCACGGACTCATCCTATTGTCCTTTGTGTTTATATATAAATATGTATTAATTGTCTGTCCCATTTGTCACATTTCGCATCTCATCAACTTACTGTTACCAAAGTCGTTCAACTATACTCTATATCTTTCCTCATTCGCTGTTCGCTTCTCGTATGGGGTGAAACACATGAAGTAGCCACGCAACCTTATCCTACGGGAAATGATTATCGCGGGTCCACTGACAAATTGGTATTACAATAATCGATATTAATAAACAAGTCGTAACAAATTCTCGTGTTCGGATGAGCGTAGGTACTTTAAACTTGTTATGGAGGTGGATGTAACGATGTAGATCGTATATTTTAATTTTTTATTATATTAACAGCAGATAAATGAAAAGACAATTTTTTTATTTGAAGACGGCTTTTCAACATGAAATTGCTCAGATATTAGACTGCAAAGTAAGATTTAGTTATAATATTAAGTAATAGTATGAGACACCTAAGGGTTAAGCTTGTACCATACAAGTACAACACCTCCCTGCTACATGTTTAGCGCCTACACTCGAAATAATGAAACATTATTTTTAAACTGGCATAATTCACCTACTTTTTATTTGTATACCAATTTAAAATAAACAAATCTTAATATTATCTACCCCAAACAAGCTTACGATGAACGATACATTAGTTAAACCGTATCCAAATCTATTAATTTGTTCAAATCATTCACTTCCGTTAGTGGTTGTAGTTTGTTAAGTGTTATATGACTCTACTCTACATTCAGTCTTTACGGAGATTCCGTATGTTCGTAACAGGTAATTTAAAAGTTTGCTAAATTCAAAATACCGAGATCGTACAATGGTCTTCCGTATCTCTTAAAATTTTAGTGTACCTGCCTAACATTTATTTATTTAAAAAAACGCTATTCAAAACACAAACCCTATTTTTTAAAAGTGATGCCGGCGTTTTCTACTAACGTTATATGATTTAATACCATTATTGCCAACGTTGTAGGTATGTCTAACAAGTTAAATATAATAAATAAAACGTCACCGCACTACCGTAGGTGTTCCTACATACCCGTTTTATGTTTTCAGATAACCTGACATGCTACATCCGTTACGTAGTGCCTGTGGGAAAAGCGAACAGGTGTTGTCACTTATCTCGCCGAGAAATGCCTCCAAGGATGTAATTATTCCGAACCGATAAACCTAAAATCAACCTTAACTCATTAACCACAAAATGGATTATCCATTACACGATCTAAAAACATAAGTCGTGATTCCCTTGAAAACGGCGTCGCAATGAAAGGCTAAGTGCGGTAAGGTATCAATACAGTCATAAAACAGTATTGAAATGTCTGAACATCGATTCGAACGAGCGATACAATCGATTCAGAAGTCGATAGCGGCTATTACTGTTTTTTGTTTGGCAGTGATGGAAACCTTATAACGTCTAAGAGATCATATCTAAACCACTTCCATATTCGCGTCGCGTCGATGAAATCAGTCCAAAGTTTGAGAAAACCTCGGGTTAGGTTACGTAAAGCCAAATAACTGCGTCGATTTTTTTTTCCAAGCATACCCTGAATGTCCTCCGCGGAGGCGTATAATAGCCTAATGGCCTATCTAATATAAATCTAATAACCTAATAGCGTCTAATAGTGTCTCGAGTGCTATAAAAATAGTAAATGGATACGAAGTAAAATATTGTTCTTAATAATATAAAAAAACAGTCAAATTATTTTGTTTATTGCTCCGCATAATATGTAAGTAGGTTTCCAAAAAGTTTTCAGAACTTACATAATAACAAATAGATATCGTTTTCATTTAAAAACCTATTATGAAACGTCCAAGTAGCATCAGGCAGGCCACAAAATTACAGCACCATTTAAAAGTAATGCGAAGACTGTACATTTTCCTGCCGTCTGTCTTCATTTCCTCCATCTCGGGACCCTTGTCTCTCACGATGTCACGATCTTGCTGACGTCAGAGTACACGGCGATATTGACTCACGGTGAGCTGATGACTAACAGCTTCTGTGGACACCATTCTATTGCTGCTAAAAATAACCTTTAACTATGTACTTCATCAGACCTTGGGATAAATGAAGCATACACTGATGTTTAGATAGATTGGCAATGCAAAAGAGCAAAACATATTGATACACGTGTGGCAGAGCGAGATAGATAGACGAAACCAATTTTTAGACGGCTTAGCGGGCTTAGCGGGCACTTGTCAAAAATTGTTCCTCAATTTTCTCAAAATACTTAATTTATTTTTTACATTTCTGTGTGGAATAACGTCCTTTGTAGTGTTAATTAGTGATGGTTACTTTTGCGGTACCTGGATGTGACTCCTATAAATATAAATAAATATAAAAACCCCCAGGCGTCGCGCTCGGCGGTGACAGCGGGCGATTCATTTTTGGTTCCGTTCAAGTGAGACAGTTGCCAATCTATAGTTATATAATAAATCTATGGACCTTGGGTTATTTTATTGGTTTATCTACCTGTAAATAAATATACGCTTAAGAACCCGCACTAGGATTTCCCGTGTCCCTATGTAACGTGGTATAGTCAAAACTAAGAATATTACTCTGGACCCGAGAACAAAAATATTTGTCTATCACTTAAACGTTTGCATCAAATTTAACACGGGACCCGTCATTTCACTAGCAATTAGGTACTACCAACTACACTTAAGGGTGGTCGTATGTTACCCCCAACAATGATACAGAACCAACTGCTTTACTAATCCTCTGAAGCACAGATCCCTTCTTTCTGGTGATACCGCATGGCCAACAACCAATCTCGTGTTGCTTAACTCAGTGTATTTTAAAATCAACAAGCAGCCTTTATCAGGCTACAAAAACAAATAATTTGTAAGTCTTTACACATTTTTCACGCCAGTTTCCCTCATAATGAACAGTCGTCAGTCAGTAATTCGTTAAGACGGCGATTGATACCCACACGTGTAAGAACGGGGGCGAGCGTGGGAATCGCGCTCCCTCCGGACCTCGCGTCAGGGATATTGTTTCTTGAGCACATGCCGGCATATGCCGGCTTAGTGTGGATATGGCTTCTACATTTTAGGCCTGCTACTTTTTAAACTGACTGCAAAAAAGGAGGAGATTATCAATTCAACTGTATTTTTTATGGTCGTTTCCTCAGAACTTTTGACTGGCTGAACCGATTTTGAGGATTCTTATTTTATTCTAAAAGTGGTGATTGCCGTGTGGTCGAAAAATATATGTATAAGCCATATAAATTTGAGTGACATCTGGCGTAAAGTATAAGAGTTATAGTTAATTATCTCTGCTTGTCAATGTTGAAGTAAGTTAGTTTTTTGTATAAACTTAGTTCTTGATATCTCCTAAGATCTTGCTTGAATCAGTTGCCCAACGACTTGTGTTCTTGCATGGGCAGGTTCATGATAACAATTATAAACCAAAAGAACTTGTACCTGAGTACTTTCATGGCTATATACGAACCCATTGCTAACCTAATTTTTATGCATGTTTTGCTTTATTTTATTAAGGTGCCAGAAAATTAATGGTACTGTACAAAAAACTCATATGTAAAAATTGCTGTAAAACATAAATTACTAACCTTTTCCTTATTAATAACTAACCCTTCCTTCATGCTATGCTAAGCAGATATAATTAGAAATTGTTTTGTAATTGAAATGCAGACACAAAACAATTCCATCTCTACATTCGAAAAACATAAATCCCAAATTATTCACAAATAACGCTAACAACATATTCTACAAATAATGACATATAGGTATCGATGATATACAATGTAACAACAAAAATATTCCTTTTTTCTACGAATAATAATTCATATTCAACAGATAATGATATAGAGACTTGTATTATAACGTAACAACAAAATTTTGAACTTTTTTCAAAATTACAAAATATCCGTAGTACAAAGCGTATCTACACTACGCGAACACAACACCCGTTTGATTGAATATACGTCCCGCATAAAAGGAAGATTCGCCATCTGCTCCCCGCTCTAATAACACACAATCGTAACGTCTCCGATTTAGATCTTGTAAACAGCTTGTTAATTTTCCGTTTGATTTATTTATTTGATTCGTCTATTTATCTAGTTAATTATTGGATTGTCGTCATTAGGCGTTTATAATAACGTGTAAATTACTTTAAGCACTTGGAAAAAACAGTTATTTTAAAGTTAGGTAGACATTAATGGATTGTGGGTTCGTAATGATTTTGGGTTCTTTAATTTCTTTATTAGTTACCTACTGCAATTTGATTTTTATGTAGGGTAACATACCGTCCTGTATCTCCATACATACATCTATTACTTCATCAACACAGACAACAAATGCTTGCTGCGTTTCTATTCTGGAAATGCTTTTTTGCATCACTTTGTTTCTCTTGTTCTCAGAATGAATACCACACAAAACACATAGTTTATTTCTTTAATATAAGTAAATAAGTAAGTAAATAAGTAAATAATTAATGTAAGTCTTGAATATAAGTAAGTAAATACAAAAAATACTGTGTATAAAATATTTTTTTCCTCTTTTCACAAATATATACAGGGTGTTTCACAATTTTGGAAATTTGACTCTCTTACGTTTTAAAAACTTGTCTATTTAAAGGAAATCATTTGACAGTGCAAAAGTTTACCAAGCTACGGCAGTCAATAGGTATCTAATGGACTACAATATAAAAATCACAATTAACAAATCCTACAAATAGGACAAGTGGTTATTTTTTATTAAACCGCATAATAAATTTAAACCCAATTCTATAGGCACTAATGCGACGTCATGTTTTTATAAGCGCGTTTTATAACACCATAAAGGCAGATTTTATTGCCCTGTAGTCTGTATAGCCACGGTTTATCCGCGTTGTATAACTTACCAAGTAGTTTACTTTATCTATATGAGTCACCTCTTAAAATAAAATTTACAGCCACAAGTGTATAATAATCTTAAACCTATTGCGCAAATAAAATGAACTAGTATAGATACGTTTATTTTTGTACAGCAATACTTGATTTGTTCAGTTATATGCCAACGAAAATCAATCAGTTTTATTTTTTTGAAGTCAGTAGCTTCTTTATGTCTCATTTATTGGGTAGATTGGTAAGGTTCTATAGAGGTAAGTATTCTTGTTTCCGCTCGTATTCAATAATCGATAACTGTTTCCACTTAGTAGGTACTTATGCCGTGAATCCATTTTATTATAAAGGGCCGATTAAATATGCATAATGAATAATTAAGTACCCTTCTAATTTAAAATCCATGAATTCATTAACTGTTTCAATTTCAGCAATAATTACTAATCTAAAACCGTCACCCCCTTATTCAGTTTGTGCATTGATTTTACTGTTTAATCCACCACCAAACATAATTCAATATGCATTTTTTGCACGCAAATATGCAAGTTAAACCAAAAACACAGTGCGAAATACCGCGTCCAGTCCAAAACCCACGTGTCCTTCTTTATAAGAATCTATTATTACTGCCAAGTCGAGTAGGTAGCAGCGTGCGCGCTCATAATTGTATTAATCATTGAACACCGGCAGACGTCGATTTTCTTCAACAAAGTGCTCTTGTTTGTTTTTTTCGTAAGGAAGTCGGCCGAAGGTGAACCGTGGGAACGCCGGGCGGGTGCACTTCCCAAAACATCGACGCACGGCAGCGAGTCGACGTGCGCCGGACGAAAAGAGAAAAAACATCCTTTCGCCTCAACGCCAAACAGGGACAGGAGACATGACGTGTGCGCGCCAAGCGACAGCTTACAATCGCGTGATCATCTACAAGAAATAATAAAACGGCAATAAAAGAAACACGAGACAACAGTAACCGTGGCGCGCACGAGTGAGCGAGATAGAAATCAGTGGCCGAAGTACGGCGCGCGCGCCGTTCGAGTCACCGACGAATTTCAAAGATCAATGATCGATGCGATAAGAGTGAGAAGCACGAAATGCCACAGGGAGTATAGTCATGCTGAGGGAAAGAGAAGTATATATAAATTTAGCTGAGAGTAAATGAAACAATGAGAGGCATGGCTCGTGTCAGCTATCGCACACGAGCCAAGATTTTTCAGCGTGGTAACAAAAGAGGGCGCTGTTTTCAGACAAATACAATATGAAGTTAAAAGAACTTAAATGTTTTATGGGGTATAAATTGAAGTATTGTTTAATATCAAATGTTATGCTAAATTATCCGAGTGTTTGTAGAGGAATAAAGGATTTTTTTTTGTCATTTAACTAACATTATGTCATACTAATCATAGTTAAAATGAATGAAAATGTTGCCTTAATTTTTTTGAACACTAGGAATAACGTCTGTAGATCGTAGGTATAATTATCTATCTTTAAAGTAATTTATCACTTGTCCCGCGCTTTCTTTGAATGCTACGCAACAGTAGCGCCAGCGACGGTAAAAAGAACTACTTTAGTTTTAGTTACGTATACTAGATGGCGAGAGTGGTTACAGATAAATTAGTTGCAGAAATGGGCGCGCAAATAGAAAATGTGAATAAGGTTTAATAGAAAAAATAATAAAAACAAAATGATTAGGTATCAAATAACTTAGAAATTAGCGTAAGTTATCTTTTTATTGTTTTTAGGGTATAGGTAGTTAACTACTAGCCTTGGTAGCGCTTAATGCTTTTAACGATTTGTAAAATATTGTTTAGGTAATTTGCGCTAAGCATGAAAAAACTATTATCTAATTTGAAGTAAGTCAATAGTTTCCCAACAGAAAGACGGGTGCATTGACATCAAAAACCATTTATTGATAACGTCACTCGAAGTAATTACTTATTGCTTCCTCTCTGTCCGGTTGCTTATCAAAGTGCATCACGTTTTGAAATCAGTTCTATTAAAACCGTTAAGATTATGTTAGAAGAACTGACATCAGGCCGGAAACTTTCGATAAATACATTAATTGACTTTTTTAAATGTCATTAGCGTAGCATTTAACTTTTTTATGTAAATTCTGATAAACATAATGCATTTGCTTATTTATTTGTGCTACTGTTTTTTACCGATTTACTTATTTTTTGAGGTCTGTGTATTTAGGAATATGGTCGAGATAACCCTTTACTGCATGAATTATGAAGAAGATGAATAAAAAATATTAAACTATGTAAAACTCTTTATTTATATACTAATAAAATATATGTGTCGAGAAATAAAAATCCTAAATCATTTAGTTGAGATTTTAATTTTCAAAACCACATATGGTTTCTTATGCATTTACGTAAAAATCACTCGGTCATATATATCTCCGTATGCATTGAATCCAATAAGAAAGTAATAAAAAAGAATTGAAAAAGTATTATTGTCTTAAATTTAGTCGAAATGAATCAGAAAGTGATTCCAGCTTTTGGTACCTAATTAAACTTCTCCCGCAAATTTAGATAACATACAGCCAAATCATGTGCATAACCACATTTTTTTCATGTGAAGACTTATTTATTAAATTGAGGTTATATTGACTTTTTATTCTTGTTAAGTGTATCTAGTCGTAATATTATGTACTCTGTACTGTCATCATTTGTATTTGGCATAACTGAATGTCTTCAAATTGGCACAATCATTGCCAAATTTTCATCTTCGGAATTTGTTCTTTGTAGGAAGGGGATATTCAATATTTACCATAAAATTCACCATAAAAGTGACGAAAGTTCATTTAGTCAAAAATGTATTAAAAACTACGTTCTACAGAAACAAAATAACAAGTATAATATAGCAGTATTAATGTAAAATATAGTCATATCGTGTATTTTATAGTCAGTGTAAAATTTTGATTATATGCATATTAAACCACATTTGTCCAAACAGAAAATTGTCTCAATGCATACGAAACCATATCTGGTGCCAAGTGAAAATCGTGTAAAAACAATGGAAAACGGTTAAAATCTGGAAAATTTACTATTGGTTAACTTAGTGTAGAGTGTGTTAATTATGAAAATATTTTTATCAAACAAAATAATTGAATAGTTATATTAGTTTTCCTTTCTTGAAATTGAGTTTCGTCGACCTCAAGAGACATACATCGACCACTCGCTCAAAAATAAGCACACTTTTAAATATTATTTAATTTTAGGCAACCAATTACTTTTCATCAAAGTTAGATAATATCTCTATGTATTTTATTCGGTATTTGGGACAGTTGATTATGGAGAAAAAAATTTGCGAAGTCATGATACCATACCATACTATATGGTGCCATATGCGATAGAGGGTTAAGTAGGTTCCTCATTTAAAACCGTGAAAATTATTAATTCTGTCCCAGAATAAGTAGTTAACTAACTATTATTCTAAAATTGTTTTTATCTCATATACCTTCCTCAATATTTTTCAGAAATTTCAGCCATATTGCTCTGATTAGCAAAGAGCACTGAGGATGGATCATGGGGATGTTATACCCCCGTAGTGGAGGCATATTACGACTAGAGGAATAAAACATCTTAAACAAAATTGTGGAGGTAGGAACCTCGTTGAAAAATCACGGAGGGACCTGAACTCTCAACGTGCAATTTGCGTAAAATTAGCACACAGACCCGGCACTAAAAGCACAATATAGATATGTTATCTATACTGTGCTATAAGTAGGTACGGCAGTGTCGGAACCTTCAAGTTTTAGTGGGAAGGTAGGTCACTGATGGTTTTATGGCTGGGAGATTCCCACATAACCTTTCGCTCTCCCGGAATGGACAGCATAATTAACCACCATTTCCTGAAATAAAATTAATCTCAGATTAGGAAATAGGTAACTTTTTTGGAGTCCCTTTTTTGTTTTTTTTTATCATATACCTATTTTATAGTTTGAAATTGACGAAAACATATAGCGAGATGGACCAGTTATTCACAATAGGTATAGGCCAGACACCCATACTTAGTATTATAAACGCGAAAGTCTGTTTGTCTGTGACGCTTTCTTTATATAGATTTGTGTGTGTTTATAGTTCATACCTACACATTGCCTGCAACAGCCACTAATGAGTAAACATTTTTCAAAAACGTAGATAGTAATTAACAATGCCCCATATCCGCTTAAAAATGTTCTTCACGGAAAAGATTATATTAATCATTATTGCCAATCATTCGACATTTAAAAACTGAAGTCGATTTCCGTTTAAACGCCAATATTGGCGCTAGTTGCACGTGCGTTAATTACGCGAAATTCCATTATACCTTCCTTGCATCAGGAACTCTTAAATTATACCAATAGGTCGGTTGGAACCAGTTCTTGATTGGGTCATTTGCGATCTGATAAAATGTGTCAAATCGATAACGTTTAACGTCATAGTCCATTAAAGCAAAAGCTTCAATGTAGAGACGTCAAGTGTATACTCTATATGTCGATGAGTGAAGTATTAATGTAATTCGTAATAGGTAGTATGTATGTTATTTTTGTGCGAATATAATATGAACTTTAAATTCAAAATATTCTGCGTGGAAGGTAGGTACCTATACAAATTATCAATGACCACAAGCAAAAACTATCCAAGACTGTAACCATAATCTTAGAAAATAAAAAATGAAGGTACGGTAATCTATGTGTGTGTGGTACCTACCTATATATGTGGCAATGTGTGGTAATCTAGGTACCAGATTTAAATACCTACCTATTAATATTCGTAAAATAAATAATACTCATTTAATAAGGAACCTACGTATAAATATAAAATTAAAACCGGCCAAGTGCGAGTCGGACTCGCGCACGAAGGGTTCCGTACCATTATGTGTAAAAACGCCAAAAAAATCTGGTCTGTTGTATGAAACCCTCACTTAAATATTTAATTGTTTTATTGTGGCCACATATTACGCACAACGCCATCTCTTGGACCGAAAGGTAACTAAACTATCGCTGAAGCGTTGAAAGTATGGACGCCCACTTAAATATTTATTTTATTCTGTTTTTTAATATTTGTTGTTGTAGCGGCAACAAAAATACATCATCTGTGAAAATTTCAACTGTGTAACTATTACGGTTCATGAGATACAGCCTGGTGACAGACGGACGAACGGTCAGCGAACTCTCAGTAATAGGGTCCCGTTTTACCCTTTGGGTACGGAACCCTAAAAATGAATATCATATAAAAACAAAATATACGTAGGTAAAACACTAACAAACAATGTTCCAATTTTCAATTTAAATTTCAAAAATAGAATAACATTCGTTCGGGTTTCGTTTAAGTACCTACACACATTACATTAACATGCACGTTCGCAATTCAAACTAAACAAACAATCGTGTACAATTTAGATTTATAACGCATTCGATTCGAATTTGAAAATAGAAGTTAGGTAGGCGTGCACGCGTTGCCGGCGATACTGCGTTTCTATTGGCCATTGGCGCGCCAATCGTGAAGCGAGGCAACGCTAGGCGTGCAGAGCTTTTCCGAAGCATTCGTTGTGGAAAACTGTATTAATTAGAATTACAAAATAGTAAAATTTGAAAACTTTGTAGTAACATGTGTCATAAAGCGAATGAAGTTGAAACAATTTAATTATGAATGTTACAAAGTTACGAATAGATAGGTAAGGTTATTTGTGGCTTATGTTACCTAAGTTCTGACTTCGAAGCTTATGAAAATTATTCGTCGATGACTAAAAAATTTTATGAGTGGAATTCCCTGTTAAAAAATGTTTTTTTTTACTCAAAACATGTCAAAATCTCCCTTCACGCGTAAAAAATTTATCATTCAACAGAATCCATCAAATTTTCCTTAGCCCATATTATATTGTTAAGCCCACCTATTTTAACATTTTAATATAAAAAGTATGGCCAAATCTGAAATATGGCCTTGCCCCAATCCCCTCACGTTAACAATACAAACCCATGCATATTTGAACAATGACAATAAGACACCTGTGTGGTTAGATTTTTTGTCATATAATATTTCTAAGCCATACGACACCTTACTATATGGATTTTTTGTAAATAAAGGATTTTGTTGTATTTTTTTATTTCGGAACCAACCGAAATCTCTCACAAAGTTTGTTTGTTAAGCTTGGTCAAGCATCAGTTGTCAGGTGTCAGTTGTATGACCAATGGTTCATTGCAATGAAACTTCTTACAAAAATCCCTTCTTACAAAATAAGGTACATTTAAAAAACAAATGTCATCCCAAGCTACCTACCTACCTAATAGCGTACCTAGTAGTACCTAATTTGAATTTGTTCTTTAATGTTATTTTTGTTTTATCGCAAAAAAATATCACTAATGAACGAATTCATACAACTTAATTTAAAAAATTTGTCATGATTTTGTAGGAACTACTGAATTACCTAATTTTCGATGGTTTCAAGCTTGTAAAAAAGTCGCCTTATCACAATGACCTTCTAGAAGGTCATTGCCTTATCATAATTAACCTAAGCCTACCTACTAGAGTCTAGTGACTGTTGTACAATTCTAATTGAAATGTTATCACTTTTCATTCCATCGGAATAAAATAATTTACATTTCATTTCACGTAACGTATTTTAACCTAAGTATTTTACATTAACACCAATTCACTAAGAAGTGAAGGCTGAAGGTTGACTTCCTAGTGAATGCGTTTAGCATTAAGTCTGTTTGAGTACAAATTTATATAGTTCAAAAATTTTAAATAAAAAATAAGCGAAACACCGCTTCGTTTCTGGAAGAATTTTTTTATCGAAACAACTCACTCGCTACACCATTTACGTGGTACCTTGACATCGCCTTAATAGATTGTCGCGAGCGCCAAAAATGACCAACGAGGAAGGAAAGTGGTCGGTTTATGCAAAAGAGACGCAAAATGCAAAAAAGTGCCAACGCGGAGTCAGCGTGGGAGAATCGAGCAGGTGTGCGAGCGGGAAGAGTGTACACTCGTGTCAAAAAAGATATTGTTTTTGCAAAAAATAACTTATAAGCAGCCCTTAGTCAGATAAATACGGACTCTTATAAGAATCATTTGTCATGCTGTTAGACTTACCTAATCGTTACTATGTTTTGTATGTTTTAGTTAATTACTTACTTGTAATAAAAGGGAGTAAATTAAGTACTAGGTATATGAAAATAAATATTGCACGTGATATTAAAAATATGATCTTACTTGATCACTTAAAATTCAAAGGTAGGTATAATTTTGAATAGATACTAAATAGGAGCGTTTAACACGATAATACATTTCTAATAAAATTGGGGCATATTTAGGTATTCGTTACGAAGCTTAAATGAACGAATAGGGACGACACTAATATAATATCTATAGGTAGGTACATGACTTAATCCTAAAGTCTGAGTAGAAACATTTAGGTATCTGTCAAATTGTCAAATATGTATGTAAATATCTGCCCAAGCCGGTAGTAGTACCCGGGAGCATTCACTTCGCAGGCAGGGGCTCTATTAAGTAGCCTAACTTAATGAGGGTAACCGTTTTTGTGCTCACCAGTTGGCGCCACTGCAGACGGCGGTCATGCTGTCAAAGCCCGCCCATACATAAACATTGACAAGTGACACTTGTCTGAATACTATTCAGTGAATAGACAAGAGAGAAGTGACAGGCAGACCACCCTCTACACTAGCGGCCTCTAGCGGCGAATCCACACGCGGTTACCCTCATTGTACCCTTCGTCTTCACTCCATGTGCAATCGGCCCATTTGATTCGTACCCACTTCGTCAACAGTTCGTTCGAACTTTTGAGAATGTCAAATTCGTTTTCATTTCAAGCGTGTCTGCTGCACTTTCTTATTATTATGCTCATTCAGTCAAATCGTCAAACGTCGCTCTAAATTTTTGTCAAGTGCAATGATTTACTTTTTACAATCCATACTAATATTATAAATGCGAAAGTCTGTCTGTCTGTCTGTCTGTGACGTTTTCACGGCTAAACCACCGGTCCAATTTGGATGAAATTCAGAATGAAAATAGTTGAAGACCCAGAAACACACATAGGCTACGTTTTTTTTCAAAAATCAACCCCTAAATGCATTAGGGGATGAAAATTTGTATGAAAAATCTGAACCGCTTGAACGATTTCGATGAATTTTCCCAGGAAGATAGTTGATGACGTACCCCCTTCCCCACTTCCCCGGTTCGCGATATAAACGAATTCCACGCGGGCGAAGCCGCGGGCAAAAGTATCTGATAACTGCAAAATATATTTGACAGATATCCTTATATCTTTTGTATTAACTATATACAAGATTTTCCCGCGGCTTACCAGCTAAGCAAAAAAAAATACCGTTAAAATTATTCCATGGGAATTTATTTAGAGGAGTAAAATTATCCTTTGTTTTTTTCAGAATCTCAAACCTCCTCCATATAATTTCCAATAAATTCAGCATTCAGTCGTTTTAACAGATTCAGCAGTTTAAGTGTGAAAAGCCAATAGACGAACAAAGTTACTTTCACTTTTTAATAATTTTATTTATCAGAAATTGTTTTTGCAGATTTGAATATCTTTACTTCATGATGGACAGACAATGTGTTTAATGTTTATGTTGATTATTGTATTATGTAACATGTCAAAGTATTCAGAAACACAAATCTCGAAATATAAATAATGTATTGTCAATGTCATGTAGAGTATTAACAGGTTTGTTTCCCAGGCAACGAATATTTAAACGAATTTCGACTTAATTGCACTTGATGTGTTATAAGAAAATGAGCTGAAGGTGGGGTACGAATCAATTGGGCCGATAGTACATTCAAAGAACATGAATTTAATTATTTTCATTCTGAGTTTCATCCAAATGTACAGACAGAAATTAAGACTGATAGACAGACAGACATTCGCATATATAACATTAGTTAGTGAACAATAATATTTAAGACTAAGTTGCACTAAAACTTTGCGACTTTTAGTAACGACTGTACTGCAAGCGATATCGTACAGTCACGATCATATTGATTTTTAATTAAGACGCCTTGAAGTAAATTGCGAAGTGGGCCCAAACTGTTAGCACTCGGTCACGTAATGCTGTTTTATCGACGACTCTTCGCAGACTGAATATAAATGCAGTTGTCGTTTTAAAAATTACTATAATTTTGTTATCTCTACTGTTTCGTAATTTTAAAGTAGATAATTATGTACTACCTAAATTATTAATGCTCGAATAATGAGTTTTTGCCTACAATAAAGACTACCCCTCAGTTCTCATGAAGGACAATAGATTCATAATATTCATATGAACATAAAATAAACTGACTCCATAAGATTCGTGTGTAAGTTTCAAAGGGTTGTTTTGGTCCTTCGAGCATCTCATAGAAAAGCGAAACTTATTGTTTTATTAAATCACTTAATCACTCTTTAAGCCCTAGACCTATCCCTCCTTAGAGTAGAGAGAGAATCTGTTCTAGTTCCTATATGAATAAGATTTAAAAGTTTCGAATTCCAAATCGACGCCGACGTCGTAAACTACATCAAAACAATAAAGCTATCATCACATCTAGTCAATAACGCAATTAATTAAACATGTCCAAACGTGAACCCGCCACTATTTGTCAGTACGTGCATTGTCTACGGTACCTCGAACGGTAAAAATGCAATGCAATTTATTCATTGTACCATTCTGTAAACAGCTCGGATCCAGTTCCAACCAATTATGCATTATTTTTTTCTATTTTTACAATTCGAACGTCTGTGCGTAAACGTTTTTTTTTTGTTCGATATAACGGAGCTCCTTATAAACATCACTACATTGTGCTTTTTATCGATACCGTTTCAAAATGACAAGTTAAGTCGATTCGTATGATAATTGTGGATTCGTTTAATAAGGTAACGATATCACCGGGTCAGTAGACGGTTCTATTTGTGGCGACTATTGAATCTATTTTAATTAATAGGTACCTGTTTGAAGCTATATTTGTTTTTATTAACTACTTATTTATGCTCGCTATCGCTTGACTTTTTTAAACTTACTTTATTAAATGTTTAAATGGAATTATTATAATTAAAATAGGTATCAATATTTTTATTTTTGAGCCTATTCAAATGAAATATGTGCTAAATGTTACCCTTGAAATCACATTCAAATCGATTAAATCGCTTTGAGATTTACTTAAAAGTCGTTGACCTCAAAAACATCCCCGAAAAAAGCAGTAAACTGACACCTTCGACACTAATCGAAAGCAAACCCATCTTGTTTAATTTTGGAATTATTATTGTAAATATTTATGCAATGCATGCATTTGAGGATGCATTGATTACAAATAACATTAAAATCAAGCGATGCTTAACATTCCAATAGCGCGAAGGTAACATCACACCGTGGGTCGTGTCACTCGTCGTGTCACATAGCTATTGACGCGTGACACCAAAGATAAGCACGCACCAAACAATACCTCTTCTATCTATCACTTTGTACGTAATTTGTATGCAAGCAGACCCGCGTACTCGAGCCGAGCTCGCCCGAACGCCCCCGAAGACAGCCGAACGAAGCCGTGGGAAAACGCGGCAGGTGTTACCGATCCAAAGCACTTCTTACTGAGTAAACACTCAGCGTATACAAAATTATAACCGCCTCGAAGCGTTTGTGTAAATGGAAAACATATTTTGTGTGCTTAATGATACTGCTCGCTTTTTTGGTGCGACTCAGTTATCAGACGACAGCTTTTTGCGATTCACTTGAAGGACTAATTGTGTCTTATTTTTGTTTTGAATTTATTGACTCACCCTTAATTGGTGCTCTTGGGGATCGTAAAGATCAATGCGTGACCTTTTTCGCGTACGTTTGTTTGAGCGCGTGTATTTACATAAATTAATGAGTGCGAATAAACACAGCGTTCGTGTGATATATCGGGCGCCAGATATGCACGTAGAGTCATTTGCGCGGCTAATTGTTGTATTTAACTTAATTACTAGTGCTGAGATAAGGAATACTGGATACTATTAAAATCAGATGAAGCGTACAAAGTTTCATTAACAAATTGCTGTCTGGTCTTTTTTCCTACAAGATATCGTGTACTTTTGATACCTACTATTACTTCAACTTTAACTTTATTCTACCACGGTATTTTTTCTACTGATACAATCTATTAGACATTAGAATTTAGATATCTCAGTTACTTTGATGCACATAAACATTAGAAGGAAACCTGCACCTTATGTAGAGTCTTCCAATTCTAAATTGGGCTTTTTGGTGGACTTGAACCCTAAGTATATAGCCCTGATGTGGGGAACCCTATGAGAGCAGTTCCGAACCCAACAGTGGTAGTTGTAGAGCAGAAAGTTTTGAGTTGCGAAAAAGGAGGACCCATAAGTAACTTTGGCTCAAAGGTGTGACCGCTATCTTCTACATCATGATTATTTAAATTTGACTTTGATACCAATTCTAGAAACAGCCTCACTCATGGCTCGTTGAACCCCTCTCAAGACCCGGGGCCGGTTTTTCTGCGAGTAGATATTCCTAATTTTGCTGTGTGTAAATGGTTCTCAGGCATGTATTTCATACCATATACAGGGTGGGTATAATACAATATTGTTTTTGACCGATGGAAGTTGTTTAGAAAAAATACCTATTTGGTATAATATAGCACTAGTGGAGTGGAGAAAAATACTGAGGAAAAGGATTAAGGAAGTGTTCAGATAAAATAGTGTCAGATAAAATAATGAGGTTAGTTGTAGTGAGGAGAGATGAGATAGGGAGAGAATGCTTCTAGCCAGTTGCAACATTATATGTATAGCCGGACAGTATCATAATATATTGTTGTTAGCCTGCCGGCTAACGTCAAGTAATTAATGCCGCAAATTTTTGCCACTAGCGGTCGCCCATCCGACTACCGACCGCGCCCGCTGTTGCTTAACTTTGTTGATCACTACGATGAATAAAAGCAATGAAAACAGTCATGATGTTATTAATATTTTTACTGAAGCAAATGGTTTGGGTTTAGAAGATGATGTTCAAGAAGGTATTTTTTTCCATTTATACTTAATTCTCAAATTAATTAAGACTGCACAAAAAAAAAGCTAGAAATAAAGCAAGTACCTACAACGTTGTTATTCTAGTATAATCCTATTGAACTATGTCATTTTCTTGGTTGAAATTGAGACAATAACATCGGCGCAAGTGACTATTAGTGTCCCCAGGTGTTCCGCGTAATGATAACACGTTGCTGACCATTTAACTGTAGTTTTCTTGTACAATTTATTCGGTTAACCATGGTGAAGCCCGACCTTACACTTAGCAACATTTTAAAAATATTTTGTGGATTGGCGGACTTCACACACTGTTAAGAAAATTATGGAGAACTCTCAGGTTTCCTTGTAATATTACTCGTATCCTTTACCAAAGAAAGTAATTTTCTCTTCACAGCTTAATCCGCGTAGATTTTTTTAGTTTATCTCCTTTTTGACAATCTAGGGGGAAATAGCCAAGCATCTTTTCTTAGCGCTCCTCTAGTCTCCCCAAAAATGAAAAAATGCATGAATTCAGTTTCTTGAGTTCCGCAGTTTCGACTTTGCATTCTCTATCATTTAGTCAGTATTGAATGAGTTTTATAATAATTCCAATGACCACATAATTTTATGAAAATATTTTCTAGAGTTGCTTACAAGATTTTTACAAAGCCCTCACTCGGATATCAATGCATATTTCATATCTAAGGTTACGTACTGGATCATTAGATCACGAGCAAATTAACGGAATAGAAACTAACTATGTACCTACCTAATTGCTAAATTCACGTCAAAATTTGATGCACTATTGTTTATTGAACAGTCATTACCTACCTACATAACTACACAATCCGTCGTGAGACCCACCAACAAGTTCGCAACAGAAATGTCAGATTTTTAAAAGAGCTCGTAATGACCACCTTCGGATCTATTACGGGTATCCAATAAAATATAATGAACTTTTAAATTACAGACACCGACACGGCTACATTGAAAACAACATTTTAACGAGAAAAGAAAGAAAAAACATTTTCCCTACTTTGCAATTTACTCCAGAAATGGACGTTGTACATTGGGTAATTATCAAAATTGGTGTAACGGTAATGTGATGAGGGAGGAAATGGACCATTAAATTCATTGACGAGTCGGTTCCCAGAGATAGGAAAATCATGGAATAAGTAGTAGATATACCTAAGCAGGATATACCTACCTTCTTTATATCTTGGCTTGCTACGTTTGGAGGACAGGGACTACTCACCAACAATTAGATGATCCGGTGGTTTTTCAGCTATTACCATAAAATAATTAAGGCATCCCCTCCTCAATTACGTACTTATAGAAGGTGAAGCACTTATAGAAGTTTTAAGTAACTGTTCATCTCATTATATGTTAATCCATATTCAGAAATATCATCCAGAATATATTGGACTCATAACTATTTTGACTTATAACTATTGGAACTTATAACGTGAAACTATACCACCCAATAAAATTTTTGAATTTATACTTTAAACTGGGCACTCTACCACTCGTAAATCTGATACTGCTCTGCCTGTTGGAAGAGTTAAAAAAATTCCTCATTACCTTCAATATTTTAAAATTGAAGGTGAACTCGCAATCTGTATCCATCAAAAGTTTTTGTTGTAAGAAATCAATTATTGCCCATATTTAAAATCGATTACTGACAGGGTATCGATAAATCAATGTGTGTAGTCTACTCGATTATTTTAATCAGGTACCTGCGCAAACTGTCAAAAGTGACTCTATAAATATTGATACAACCCTGCTAGTGATACATGGTCATAATCAGTTAAGGCTCCACTCTGCGAAGTAGAATCAAAATATCAGAGAAAAGATAATTATTAGGTAATGATTCAAAAACCTGAACGCCTATTATTTTATTCTGGTCATACTACAATGTTTTCATAATAGGTAATAAATGTATTGAAATATAAAACAGTCAAGTTTGAACAAAAAATTGGTTGTCTGTAAAGTCGGTTTACTGACGATAGTTGAACGTGACAACGTCCTAAGAAAATACTGATGGAATGGTAGCATAATCACTAATAGTCATCCTAAACTATCTTTGAATACTTAGTTATAATTTATTTACTGTTATATTGCAGTTAAAAACCTTTATTAAATATTTTACCAAAAAGACTAGTCGTTGCATACCGTATAACGTATAACGAAACATTAATCTTTAGCTAGTCTGTGCATATTATGTCATGTCAATGTGCCACAAACAAGTCAAAACAAACCTGGCTGGTTATAAATAATTTCGATAAAAAGCAAAAGCAAAACGTCAGAGTTACATTGACAAATAATGTCATCAAAGTAAACAAACGTCATGAAATCGTATTTAAAGTTACAGGAATTTATCAATAAAAAAATAAAGAAGGAATACAGGAAACATTAAAAAAGGTAACATTTAAAATTTATAAATAGTCCCAGAAGTCAATAACAAAGTAATAATTGGATACATTACCAAAATATCTACCTCCAAAGTAATCAACCTGGAGCGAGGTAACGACGGTAACGACGCATAGACGTCATGTTTTTCGTGCGTGCAGCCGTATATCGATTTATAAAAGGTAACGTTGTCACGTCAAAAATTTAGTGATCGAGCTGGTAACCGTTGAAGAGTTTCTTTAGACGACAATCCTTATAGTAGCGTAGTATCCGGTAGAGCGTAAAATTGTGTTGTGAAAGAAGTAGTACTAATTCACTAAATAAATAAATAACATATACCTAGTTATTTATCTTTAATAAAAGTACATACATAAAAACTTTAAAAACGTTGGCAATTATTATATAATTTGTCTTCTTTATGAGTCAATGACAATAAGTGTCTTGTTTCTGATTTACTTTGTTGCTAATGAGAAAAAAATACCTACTTCGTTTACATACATTTACACAATACTGTTTGTTAATTGGGGTACAATAAAGAGTTTTCTTGTCGTTCTCTTCCCAGTCGTACACACTTGACAAAGAGTCGTGTTCGTATAATGACTATGGTGGAGGGTCATCTTTGTCCTCCTTGAAAATTGCATCTCTCGGAAGGTCTCTGTCAAATTCTATTCGTGGCATTGAGACAACATTGGGTTAGGTTGGGTTCGTTATAATATTCACACGGCAACATAGCGAAGTTTTTCAACCTCTTGTCTTCACTTAGCAAGAAGCTACTAGCCTCTATTACAACAACATCACATAACATCAGGAGAGTTAAAGACTAGAGCCTTAAGAAAACCCCCTAGGATAAGAACCAACAAAAAGGTCCGAGTAGCAACCACACGATTTAATAAATGAATTTAATCACTACTATGTCCATGCCATTAAGGACTGTCATTTTTTATTCGGTTATTGAATATTAAAATTCATAATAATGAAATAATTTATTTTTTAAATCGCCAACAGCGGTAGCAATAAGAGTGGTAGCTTACCTACACGATTATTACGGTGTCGGACGTACGGCCCACGGATAATTATATATAACAGAACACGTCCGAATAATTATGGCCAGAGAAATGATATTTTAGCTCGCGGCAATTTCTGAATGTTTATTAAAAATAAATAAAATTCGGTCAGGTCCTTTACGGTGTCATGTTATAAGACTAAGTATTCTCTCATACCGTTACAGTTAGATTTTTACAAAATGAAAAGCCATAACCTTGTTTTCGGGCGTTTTTTGTCAAATAAGTATAGTAATTAGGTACTTACTGAACCCTTCATGCAATCGATGACCCAATGTTAGGTGGGTACAAATCTGGCGTATTACCTAGACTACCTAAGGATATTTTTGCTTCTTAACATTGTATGTTACCTAATATATTAAAAAATATTTGTTTCTTTCTTAACGAGCACTCCCATTTCATACAAGAAAATTTCAATATTTAATCGACTTTGTTGCGTTATATTAGTACCTAGTTAGTACCTAAATAATTTTTCAAATGAAGTAAAATTACGCTAAATTGTATTTCCGGCTAGTATTTAGAGGCTAGAGACATCCAGGTAGACAGAAAATATCCTTCAAAGGTTCAGTTATTATATCAGAAGCAGGGACCCCCAGAAAAATTGAGATGCTGGTTACACTGTGGTTCTTATACGATGTACGGCTTCAGGCATTTTCGTTTTATAGCTAGAGTTACCTAGCCACTGAATGGTAATCTTTTTATTTTTTGACTGCTATCTAGTATAATTAATAGTCCCTATCAGACGTCTCTGCAGAAACCTGTTGTTATTGCAGATATTGTGGGGTAATTTTATAGTAGGTAGGTTAAATTAGTATTTGAAAAAAAAATGTTTCAAATAATTTTACCTAAGTCAAATTCACACTTTCACGAAATATGAAATTTTTTATTCCATCTAAGTGTATCAAATTTCGACATTATTATAATCTTACTACTACATTTCCTAAAAAACTTAACAATTAATATTTTGTCACTGTCTGCTAACTATATGTACGTACTAGTCCCCATTTGATTAATTTTCTAATCGGTCATAGTTGCTGTAGTTCAAGGGTAGTTCTATGTAGATATGTAAGTACGTGTTCGTTTGCTATTTTTATTTCCGATTCCCGTACTAGCTATTACGTCGTACACGTGACCACATAATTTATTATACGTAATACAATGCCGGCGACCAAAAACGCAAGCAAGCAGTAAGTACGTACTAATTGCCGTCCTTCACTTTATCGAAATAAATACCTAAGTGTTAAAACTGCACCCCTTGGGTTTGGCTGTTTACTAATACCTTACCCTAGAAAACTGTAGAACACAATTACAATTCCAAAAAAAAGTTTAATGGAATTATTGAAATATTGAACCGCAATTTAAGAATAATTATTCGCATTCATACTTTATTTATCCAAAACATTGTTTTATCTGTAATCTCCAAAGATATACCGAAGTTGAAAACATACGAAGCGATTAAAACAACTTTATGTATAACGGTACAATTCATCAAAGTGACAGATTTCAACCGCATTTTAATCGTAATGACTTCTTCATTTTGTTCCATAAGATCTGTAATTTCACAATTTTGAGGCCCCATTACGAACCAGGAAGGACCCTGATTTATTTTGGCACATTTCCTTACAGTAAATTTTACTTGTTCTTAAAACAGGTAATCTTTAATGCCGCCTTAAAGATTTTAATATTAAGGTGTGCATCATTTTTTTTAAACTCTACCATGTATATAGTTGCCTTTATAATTTTACTCAAATGTATTACCCGTTACAAGCCACCTTCATTTAACAGTTAATTTAAAGTTTTTATTTAATTTTTAATAAGTAACAATACAAAATATAGGTAATTAAATTTTATACTACCGACAATACCCTATAAAATTTCATCCTTATATTTTCAATCATTAAGATTTTAATTGAAAATCAAGGTGCCTTGATTATGATACCCGGATGTCGGCACTAAAACTTTGTATACGATCTCAGTAGGTATTTGAAGACTGCTGGAGAAATTTAATGTGGATGATAATTACAATAATTATTTAACTTAGAAAATTTCTTAAGTTAAACTTATTCGAAAATTAATATTTAAATTAATTAATCAAAAATATAATAAATATAATAATATGAAAGATACTAAACCAAAAACGAGACTTCTACATGTTGTAAGTAAGTATAATTGTGAAGATTCGTTTAATATTATAAAGAAAATAAGTTTTATCGTTATTGGTGATGACATTTCAATAAAAATGGACGTACTATCTTTAAAGTAACAAAAAACCAAAAAAAACCTACTATTGAATAAATGTTTAACCGTCACTAGGGTAACAACGGTCATAGACCACACGCGTGACTAACGGCCCGGAACCGGAACCGCACAGGTGAGCAATTGAGCATACCGGAACAGGTACGTTACAGATTACAAAGTTCAGTTCACCCCTATTCACCTTTGTCAGTAGAAGGTGTTGGTTAAATGACCATTAAATTTATAACGATTTATGTTAGACACTTTTTTGGATTTCGTGTACGTAAATAGCTACCTACGTAGGTATTTCAGTATTAGGTAGTAGATAAATTTGTAGCGTTCATAGCCCTTAGTTAATCCTAAAGGAGTTAAACAGCAGCAGGCTTAAATAGATTGCAGCGACTAGGCAACCTCTCGGTTAATAGTCTACACATAACTTTTTAGTTTATTTTATTATTTAGTAGCCAGTCGCCCGCCGTCGGACGGATGCAATGTAATAGACTAATAAAAATAACTTTGATAAATAAAGCCTTAGCGATAATGAAGAATTCTAATGGTGAAAGAATATTTAAAATCAGTCGATTACCTAGATTAATATAGTATCGAAAAACACAAACTTTCCTTTTTTATAATAATAGTATCTAGGCATAGAAGATCGTCGGTTACTAACCCGTAAATATACCGCTGCGAAAAAATAATATCGAAACCAAACTTTCGTTGAACAACGGACATTCTGTTTTGACGAAAACCAGCGAACCGGATCTGGAGAAGCAGTAAAACACCGGAACAGGTAGTCTTACATTTACCAGTTTTACCTTATTTTACCATCCAAGTTATCGTGTATTCTGGTATACAAACAATAATGTGTAGGTAAGTATTAATAAATAGAATAAATTCATAAGTGGGCAGATATTTATATAACAAAATCGGGAGTTGTTATTAGTGACACACACACGCTACACACTCATAGCCCATTTTAAGATTTCCTGTGCCGTGGGCGGCGTGATCAACACACAAGATAAGAACAAACACACATAAACCGAGAAAGGAAATTCAAATCAACATTAAAATTTTCGTCTTGCCGGGAATTGAACCTATGACTTTTCGAACAGTGGTGCCACCGTGAATTGTGGGACTAAAGTTAACGAGGCGGAACAAAAGTGGCACCCGACGCAAGGGAGCATTGCTAAAAGGTTAATCAAAACATGTAACCGTTCATTGTTAACTTTATGAAAGGACATTTATTTTATTAAGATTATGTCATTGAAATAATAGGTATTGTAATAGGTATTTTAAGGATGTACTAATTCCAGGGTCTACGAAACTCGCACCTAAGTACCGCACTTATGTATCCATAGTTCAGTAAAAACAGTAAAGACGAAAGATCCGTCTTGAAATAGACCTTTCTCTTGAAAGGTACTAAATTATATTTGCTTTCACGATTTTAGTCACATTAAATGTGACTTCAAACATTTTAAATTACACTTTCCATACTCTCCCAAAATTTATCTCCGGCCGATGAAAGAAATCTCTATTTCTCTAACAGAGATTTCGCCTCAGAAAGTCGCCTCAGTACCTACACATTTTTATTGTGTGCATGCAAATATCTATGTTACCGTTAAAATGCATAATAAGGCAATGTGCACATTAACTAGGTAATCTGCAGATTCACTGATATGATACGTTAAAGTGTAAAAAAAAAGGTCTTATTTGCACTTTACCCAGTTAGTCTGCACAGTAACGGATGGTACATCGTTAAATTGCTGAAGACTGGCTACCTGAGTACCAATTTGTGTTGATGTCGTGGCCACATCGTAGATTTACTCACATCATGAAATGATCGATCTGGCCGATTGATCGAGATTTGGTCGAATCGTAAAAACGCGGAAAATAGGGCATATCTTCGAACCGTGACGTCTCCAGCGCTGCGGAAGGTGCAGCCCCTTCGCCCTTGCGTAACAAAGCACAGACACCCACTGCTGTCTGCGTTTTGTTACAGCGGGCGGGGGCTGCCCTCCCTCCGCGCCTCCGGGTTCTAAAAACACTCTAGGGGTAGGGCATACAAGACTACGTGGAGTAGGGGTAGACTAATTCGGTTCTGTAACCAATTCGACCTACCTACACCTTGAAGAATTTGACTGAGTAGTAATGGAAATGAGTATTCATAGTTTTAGATTCAAAATCAACTCAATTTTTATGTTTCCGTTCAATGTTACTCGATTTTAACAATTGACGTTCAAACAAGAACCTATTTTATAGACTTTACCGTATGCATGGTCGTCAGTCTGCAGATTAACTAGGAAGTCTGCAGATTAACTAGTTAATGTAGGAACTCAATTATTTTTATCCACTTTAACCAACTCAGCCAGATAATCTGCAGAATACCTCGTTAATCTGCACTCTATCTGATTTACGCAAATTAACGGTAACATCTACACCATGTACAAATTTTATATCACTTGTGTAATTTTAGAGCCAATTATCGAGATATTAAAGAACTACTATAAAAGTCGATAAAAATTACTACGTTGCTTTTTTGAACGAAGTTCCTTACGGCAGGCTTGGAGGAGATAGGGATTTTGCTGTGCGACCGAACCGAAAAAAATGTGATAGTAAAACCGTAAGAAAATATGCGTGGAATAAAAGCATTATATTGTGCGCAGGCGCGACAGCAATAAGAAAGTGTAATAGCTTTTGCGTGAAACATTGATTCTAGACCTAAAAACCGAAGTAGGTACTAAGTGCTGTGTAATAATAAATTACTGCGAATTATTAAATATTGCAAACGTTTGATCAAGACGCGTAAGCGTGTTCGAAATCCGCATCACATAGGACCTTTTTCACTCGAAGCCAAGCGTAAGCGGGTGTACCGGGGCATTTATTGCTGTGCATTTTGGACTGTGAATATTATTTTATTTCCTTGAGACAGTTAACGGGTATTTGTTACTGTGCACTAACATTATTATTTTACGTAATTTATTATTTCCTAAAATACTGAATTTCCTAAATACTTTCCTGTACTTAAATAAAAACTAATCAGCAAAATTTAAGAGAAAAATCAAGAAAACCTACATAAAATTGAGCACGATTTTTTTGCAAATTGTGTCGATTCTACATTAGCCGAAGGAACTTCGTTCCTACCTGGTGTCCCACGACACCACATCTTTTTTATCTTTTGTTTTTCTTCAATGTGTTTAAATTGTAATCGTTGAATTTAAAGGAAGTTAGTAAATGAATGTAAGAAAATAACGTTGGAGACTAATCCTACTAATATTATAAATGCGAAAGTTTGTAAGGATGTATGTGAGTGTGTGTGTGGGTTTGTTACTCTTTCACGCAAAAACTACTGAACGGATTTTCATGAAACTTTGCAGTGATATAGCTTAGACATCGGAATAACATAATTTGTTAAAATTTATAGAGATTTTCGAAGGGACTGGTTCCCCGAAGCGAAGCGAGGGCGGATTTACTAGTATTAAATAAATACATATTATCATGTTTGGATAGCAAAAGTAGGTGTATGTATTAAAATTTTATTAATAATTCTAATATATTTCTATTCTTTTTGTTTGGGTAGCAGTGTTGAAGAGCTAAGAGCAGGGCATTATTGAATATTAACGCGTTGATATACCCTTTTCAATAGACACGTCCCAGATCGTACCCTTGTCATGAGACCTTATATCTATAACTTTTAGCTTAGCTGCCTTAGTATGTGAGCTTATATTAAATAAGCATTTAAATATTACACAGAGGTACTTTGATTTCAAAAGATATCCTATCAAACTTTACCTGTATCAAATGTAAGATAAGATTGCAGACTGGTATAATATTTTAAGCACTTTTTCTTGTCAATACTTAATCGCTACTTCGCAGTTTTTTGTCAACAGAATAGGACGAGTTAAACACTAAAGATATCTTAATATGCAAATTAAATTGCAATTAACTTTTATAACTTTTATATCTTTGTAAATATAACACGTAATTAAGAGTTGGGACGCCCAATGATCTATAATCCTACAACGATTGTAACCGGATTGTTAGTTATCTATTTAATCGATAACCAGAAATGTCCATCAACCCTCAGGCGAGTCGATCTCTCGCCGGTCGAGTTTCGCTGCGGTATCATTAAGATAAAATTAATTGGGCTCCACCGGTCTTCCGCGTCCCCGTCGAGATGTAAAAAGTGGGCACACGTGGTCACTACCGTTCATTTACGAACGCGAATTATGCGTAGTACGGCAGGTGGCAGGTGACGGCGATCATGGGAACTCGGGGTTGAGCTGGGTTCCCACGGCAGCGTCATTCACCACGCCACACCTGCGCCCCTTAACGGGGATGCTACACACACGACCGCCACGCGAAGGAAAGCGCCGATTAGAAGGGAGCGGTGTGCGCGTGTGTGCGCAGGTGCGCGAGTGCGCGAGTGTACGCGTATGCGCGTGTGTACGCGGTGTGCGCTCGCGCCTCGCGCGTCGCTGTGCGCGCGTCGCGTACACGAGCGCTGATGTGTGCGTGATGCGCACGAGCACTTCTAGTTACACGATTTATTTGTAAAACTCCGTAGAAGGGCTGTTTACGTTACGCTCTACGTTCGCCTGGCGCTGTGTGCGTTCGCTTTTGATTTATTGTACTTCGTTTTTTACCGATAAGTAATACCCATCTTTTTAGATTATTTTTTAATTCGATATTCCCTATATAATTAATTATCATTAATCAAGGTTTTAGAGCGTATTATGTTCAAAAAGATATGCGCCGAGATAAAATATAGGTTTTGTGACAATAATCTACGCAAAATGCAAATGCACCTATTAACCAAGTATATTTTTTGCACTACTAAATTGAGTTCAGATAAGTTTAGAATAATAATTCAAATTAAACGAATTACATGTAATAAGTATATATTAGGTATAATGTATCACAAAAACGCAGCAAATTAAAGCGTTGAATGATAGAGACATTAAATTCTCGGGACCACTTATTAAGAAATCTATACGTACATTAAATTTGTATGCACCTCCGCGCAATATTCAAGACGCGCCGTCGACAACACTTGACAACTGAATATGATTGTGTCGCTCATTTACAATAATACCTATAATTGCAGTGTTTCTTAACTTCAGATGACCTATAAAAAGTTCTCATAGTAATTTAGGTAGCAAGATGGTAGATAATTAACCTTAGGCTGGTAACTATAACCTATCTATCTGTCTTTAACTACAGATAAATAAATGTGAATTTATTTTATGACTTAGGATTTCGAAATTAATATAAATAGAAATGAATATCATTTATTATCCGTTATTTGAAATAGTATACCTATAATAAATACCTATCTGCTGATTAGGCTAGGTGATTCCTAATTTGAGTGGGTATTCTGGGACGCTCATAGTTGTATCGTGTACGCTGCACGTTCATTTGCTGTCTAATATCTATTTAAAAACTACAGTCAGATTGAGAGCCGCTAGTATGTTTATAGGAATCTAACAATCGGAACACAATTTAGGTTGTCCCCACCGGCACCACTGGCATTCATACGAATGAGTGGCACACGGCATTGTTTACACGCGAGGACGTGATACACATGAGGGTCACGTGCCCTCTTCTACCTAATTAGAGGTGAAGCGTGGTAGGTAGGTATGTATCGTTAGTACCCTTTGACGTGCTTGAGAGGCAGATTTTTTAGGTTTCCTTTGAAACAGGTAGGTACTATTACACAATACTACTATTTTAAGGTTTAAGTTATTTATAATAATCTGTCAGTTTTGATATTTTTTAGAAAATTAAAAATAATAGGTAGGTAGTAGGTACCTAATAGGATAATTTTCTACCAACTCATAAGGTTGTCTGGAAGAGATCGCTATGTAGCGATAAGACCGCTTTTTGTACTCTATTATGGTTTTTTGTTTTCTATTATGTAATGTTCTGTTTTTGGTGTACAATAAAGAGATAAATAAATAAATAATTTTATTAGGTATACCTACTTAAAGGCGATTTTTTTCTCACCTAAATCTAAATAGATTTAGCTTCACCTACCTATAGGTGCTAAAAATGAGTGATGTTTATAAATTGGCTATGAATATAAAATAGATTATATTTTTTCCTTTACGCAAATAAATATATTTTTATTCACAGGCGTTTATTATCCCAGTAATATTTATTTGTTTTGGCTGTTACTACAACGACAAGTACCATCATTTTCATTATGACACGTCTATACAATTTAATGGCCACCTGCGAACACTAAATTTATATTTTAATAGGATTGAGTTCTTGAAGCGAAAACATTGGAAAGGTGTAAATGTAATATATACTCTAGAAACATACAGCACTTACATGAAGTAATTGACACGCTCGATTTACGGCCAATTTCTGTATGCCCATAATAAAACACCTTTGCGACCGATTCATTTAAGTCTTATATTATTTTGAGTGTGACTGTTTTTAAACCAATTCAAAAGTCGTTTACATTCTGGTTGGACTGTTAAGGTGTAATAAATAAAATAACCATAAATATCTTATTTTTATGGGATGCATTTTATTCGACTTCTCTATACGTAGAATATCTATGCTACTAAATAACTTTGTGGTCTGTATGTATATTTTGTATTAAATTTCATAGTTATAAGTACATATTCGTTTTATGTCTCACTAACATCAAATTAACTTTTTATATTTACGTCTGTTCGTCTGTCTGTTATTTTCAATATTTTTAAAACAGCCCTGCAAGGCAGGCGAGTAACAGCTAGTAATAAATAATAGTTCGTAGAAATATTATAATTGTGTTCATAAGATTATCCTACGATATAATTTATTATGAAGCCCGCATGTGTCGGAATGCCGGCATTGTCGTCGTCGCGTGGCGTGCGTACGCGCACTTATCTACGACGTGATTGTTTTAACAACGCCCCTAGGAGGGGAATTAATGGGACGAATCGATACCACGAATGGAATTTTGGGGTGCATTGATTTCATTTTTAGTTTGATATGATTTTTGTAGTGAAAATAAAGTTTTAATGTTTTAATTTGAAATCGAATTAGTATATGCATTATGATTTTTATTATAACACGTGTAAACAATTGAAAGGCCATTAAAACATCTCCATAAAATATAGCCTAGTAGTCTACACGGTCACAAAACTTCATATTTAATTAGCATTGTAATAGAAGTGTAACAATAGTAATTAATAAAATACTCTATCTAAGTATAGTGTTCTTTCTTCCAATATCTGCTATTTGTCCGTTATTGTCCAGGGTAAAAATTTTAATATTGCATAATAAAGGACTGTAAAATCCCCTCTCAACAACACAATAGCCGTCATAAAGTCGACCCTACACCAATGACAAATAAGCAGTAAACGGTCAACACGCGTACTGCACGTTCCACGCACACACAAACAAACACACACACAAGCAAACATTTCACACAAAGCTTCAGTTGTAACGTTCCGAATACAAAGTTTATTGTAACCCTACCCGCTATGCTTCCCCACTGTGGGGAGGCGGCAAAAAGTAGAGATCCTATTCTCTTTTTATAAAAGCTGAAGGCTGCACGTGGTCGGGTTGTGGTCTAGCTTTTTTTCCTTTTACGAAAGTATTATAATGTGTAAAATTCTCGAGAGCGACGGATCAGTTACTACAGCTTTCGGGACTTGTGTATCGGGTTCATTTGGTACTGAACTAATGAGCTGTGTCGTAATTGTGAATTACTGGATACAATTGAACATGACAATGTTCTGATGATCGATAAAGGTGTTCATTACATTGAGATGCCGAACGTTTGGTTTTGTTTTTGTTTCATTAGAATCGATGACTGGTTTTTTCAAGTCCAAGAAGAAACAATCAGTTACAGATTAGATGTTAATCTACTTTGCAACAATCCGCGAGCAAACTCGTATGTATGATGGTGTATACCTTCATGCAAGTAGCACCTCCCTCCCTCCCTTTGTGACCGACCGTCGTAGAGTCTACTTACCCTGATGATGCCCTGTTTTGGGTGTGGTGGTGTTGGTGGTGGTATGTATGTTGGTGTATACCTATATGTTGGTGTATATATTCTTTGTTCGTTGCATGTTCCTATGTGGGTTAACATCTAATCTGTAATAATGGAGTTCCGCAAAGTAACGCCTGAATCAATTAACTAAACAATCAGTTGTAGATTAAGTCAATTTTCGCCTAACTTCTTTTGTTTTCTTGGCCTATGCTGTCTAAAGAACTATACAGTGTCTAAAGTTAATTTAATCAGCTCTTAGGAATTCTTGGCACTTCCCCGTTTTTAATTTAACTCAGTCCACTAGTTCACTACTACTCCACTAGTTCAACTAGTCCAAAAAAGGTCCCACTAATTCAACGATTGAACTAATCAGATGAACTAGTGGGAATGAGAAGAAAAAGACATAGGTAGGTACCCTAAAAGGGTTTAATTTTTTCTTAAGAGTACTTAGTATTTAAAGCACAGAATTATATTTCTAAACACTTTATTGTTTTGTATTTACTGATTTATGACAGAGTCTTTTAAATATTCACTTTTAAATGATTATATTGGAAATTTACAATACGTTACTCAAACGAATCGAGGGCGGGCCTGCTAGATAGTAGGTATATAATAATATAAGTGTCCGTTTGTATTTGTCCAGTCACATTAAGACTTATCGATAAATAAGCCATGCAAAATGGCAGAGTCGTGTCAACGTCACTGATAGCAATGACAGGGAGTGAAACGAGTCACGGTTCGTGAACTGAACTTCACCTTCATTATGCAAATTATTATTGAGGTTCATTTTACTAGCACATCCTTTTGAGATTATATAAATGTGTACATGACTATAGCTATTTTCCATTTATTATAATATGTGTAAGTTTATTAGCGGAAATGGTAGCTACCTTAATTTGAATCTATTTTTTACTCGTACGGCAGAAATCGCCTCCTGCTTCGTTGTAGAGCTTCCATATTAAGTCATTAATTTTACTAAGTACTTAATTACTAAGACATGTACACTGGTCATTAATATTGGCTTAATTAGATACGACCTTCTTGCTCTAATCCGCCTCCAAAAAGACTCGTGTCTGAGAGTTTGAGAACTAATAGGTATCTAGTGATATATTAATATGAGTACCTACCTACTCTCTTTTTTCACCCGGAAAAACATCGGTGTTGATTTCGGTTGTCCATATTATGACATTATTGATATCTAAGGACGACGGTGACCACCATCATGTGGCTCGTCTGTTCGTAAACTTTATTATTTATTATCTCCACCGATCATTATCGATATTAAAACAAATCAATAAAAACTCGAATCATAAAATTTGAATCGACTCTAATCAGAAAACAGAAAATCTACAAATGTTCATGGGTGGGTTTTTGCATCATTTGCGTTTATTTATCGATATTTTAACCAGTTTCTTAATCACATTTGTAACTAATTACATCCCAGATCGTAAAATATTCGCTAAGCAAGGATGATGTTGAGAAGCAAATTGCTGCTTACGTTGAGGTTATTTTTTGATCTTAAGTATCTTGTTAATATTATATAGCCCGATGATTTACTCATAAATTTACACACAAATGTGAGCAGGTGGTATGATGTTATTAAAACATATCAATATTTGTTTAAAATCAATTGACAGTTGCAACGGTTTATATTTCTTGTTTTACATCCTTAGTTATTACTCATTATCGGTAAGATATAGGATACGCTATTACATTTAATTACCTATAAATGATGTATGAGAGATTGGGGCGTATGAGAAAAATATTCAATATTGATATATTACCAAGCAGGTCGGGTTATGAAGCCTCTCATACAAACTGTACCGTTATCTATATTTATACACAATGTAAAAATAATCACTAGAGTAATAATTTAACGTGACCGACTACAATCTAATTGGATATTATTCTAAAAGACGAAAAGAATTATACTTACCAATTTTCTAACATGGTGTTCAATCTATTAAATATCAATTATAATAATCTCTTAAATATCTATAAATAGACAGTTTTATCGTTAAAATATTCATTTATGACGCGACTGTCTATTCAAACATTAACTCTTCCATACAAGATGTGGTACTAGCAAGTAGCAAATGCATGAAGCGTATCTTTTAATCTTATTAGAAAATACCTGTTTCTAATTCATATACAGTCAGTACAGCTTTATTAATTCTGTCGTAATTATAATTCCATAATTTATGGTCCATCGTAATAACAGCATGAGTTTTATAGCCATTTTATTGAATGGTATTTAATGAGTTAATTTATTGAATTAGTATCTTACGACTAATTATAGTGATAATTTTCTTCGGTAATTGATATGGTTTTTAAATGTTTTGAGATTAATAGTCGTTGAATTATGCAATTAGGTTTATGAGAAATTAAACTATGGAAATACATAGATTAGGTACCTACGAACTTAATTCTGCCATTCGATATTTTCAACCAATATTCCTAAGATTACTGGATTCAGGTCAATGAAATGGTTTCAGAAAAGGGTGGGTGTTCAACTGTTTACTATTTATATTATTATCTGTAAACAGTACTGTTTTCGTCAATTTTCTTCATTAAAGCTATCTTATCTCTAAATCTTCAAAGTTATGTATGAAGAAAATTAATTATTAAACCAAATTCTAATATCAGATTTCCTTTGATGAACCTGTCACAGTTTTCATTTATGTATTATGATTTACTTGCTCACTATATTTCTTATGCGAATCAACGAAAGCAATGTTCTTATCGCTATCTACGAGAGCTCTACGAGTTTTCGTAGAGCGTCACTGTGTAGATATTTCTAGCTACTTCATAGAGAATATTTAACATAGCAAAGGGGATTTCAAGGTTCACAAAACTTTTAACTTATATTATACGTTATTTTTAGATTACTAACTATACCTATTATGTAAATATAATTGTAGTCAGTCACAAAAATAGGTCTGTACCTACATGTTTGTTTGCGATACATACCAACGTATATTTATCATCAAGACTAAATCAAGTTCAATACGAAACTCACGTCAAGCAAAACGAAGTACCTAAGTTATGATAAATTACAGGAAACCGGGAGAAATTTAATGGTTTAAAATCAACCATCATTTATGGTGTATCACATCCAGCGATATTAGACCGAGCCACCAATAAATATAATTCATCGTTGGCTCACGAGTGACCGAAGGAAATGATTTATCAGCGCAATACGTGATTTGCGAGCGCCAGGGCTCCGATTAAATCGCAGGAAGCGACATGATCAAACTGCAGCGGAACTTATCTATCCACCGGCCAGCTGCTTACTGCTGGTCGTGATTCATAATGTTGCGATAGGCTTGTTTATTCTGTTAGAATCGCCTGCGGGGCGGCGCGGTAAAGGCGAGCGTGTTATGCTATCCTATGCTAAATTATGCACAGCACGCCTTCGCGACGGAAGCGTCCAGACATGATAATGGCTACGATTTTGCAACTATTTTTCAGGTATTTAGCAATGGAAAAGCGATTTTTACTTTTTTACCATTCTAAAGGATACGTAACTACAATTTTCTTCCTACAAATCCAATTACCAAAGAATGTTCTTCGACCATTACTAACATCAACAAGCCTTAACAAATGTAATCTCGTCGGCGACTATTCTAAGTCGCGGCACGTCAAAGCATCCTATTCGTAGAAGTGTAAGTAAAAACCAGTCTGTAGGCGCGCGCTAACTCGCGTGCTGAGCGCGCGCCGCCGCCCCGCTCTTGCGCACGCGCGGGCACGCACCGTATATAAACCGACCCGCCCTTCCTGATTCAATCATTCCCTTCTGACTCTCCGCGCGCGCATGACGCATTCATCCCGAGCAACCTTGTAAATACGTAGACGTAATCTGTACATACGTAGTCGTAGGTGTATAGTTCGTAGTAGTATTGTAAAATGTGTCTTGTTAATGGAGAATCACCTTCCCCGAAGAAGGAGGCGGTGTCGCCTCGTTCTCCCTGGATGAAGCTCTTGAACCGTCAGGTAAGAATACATTACTTGTTTTCAGTATTGTACCTTTGACCTTTTGTCCAAAGTTATCATTGATCACAAAGTAAACAATAACATTTCTCTCATCGTCTTAAGTCTTCTTTTGTTGTTGGTGTCTTGTCATCTTCGTTTGTTTTCTTATTCAGTGATACTAATTATCTTGTACCTTTCTATTGCAGAGCTCAAAGCCGAGACTTCCGAGGAAAGTGACAAGTTCCGCTCGTGTTAATCTTAATAAGTGCTGGTCGAAACTGGGAGAATTGATATCCAACTCTTCTGCCCGCACTGACCTGCCATCGCAAAAGACTGCCTATCCAGAAGAACCCTTGCTGGTGCCCTTCTCTGAATACTTCTATCCAGTGGACCCGGTCAAACCAGTTCCCGTAGAAGATAATGATAACGCTGAAAACCAGAACATTCTGAACTCCAGTCGCTTCGAGTTGCTTGACAATGAGGTGAGCGAAAATATGGCCAATGAAGTTCGCGAAATCTGTTACTCAGCTCCATCGTCTACATGTTTCATATGTAAACTTTGTTATTAATGTCCGAAGGTCTTTCAGTTAATTCTACATCAGTTTAAATTTCGGTTCTATGCAGTGAAACAAAATCGTGTCTTCCAAGTTTAGATTTAGTGCGCGGTTTATCTGCTAACATAATCATGTCTTCCATTAGGATAGTTGTGGAATATTGTTGCTATATCTTCGGCGTTCTTGTGATTTTAGTTCAATATCAGTTTTAGCTCTAATTAATAACTGAGGACGTAGCAACATTAATCTGCATAAATTAGTTTTTGGTGTAATTTAACAGTTTAAATTGTCACATTGAGTTTTGGTAGACAGCTTTAATATCAACAGCACTGTAAATGAATGCACTAACTTCCGGATATCTCATTATTTGTAACGTAATTCTGCTTAAGATGTATCTGTACTGCATGTCCAATGTCTTCCATTAGTTTGTAAGAGAGTTTTATGTTGACTGTGATATTTAAAGTACACAATCGAAGCTTTAACTAGGTATAAGTAAAGTATAGAGAAAATTATCATGTAACAGAGCTTTATTAGGTTACTATCAATGAATTCGACGGATTATAACTATTTGTATGTTGATTGATTCTATACATACTTCCAGTAGAATCCGTTCATTAAATGCAACGAATCCGTCGGGTTCATTGACACCGACTAGTAGAATAGGAAATGAGAGCTTTAATAATTTTAAGATAAATGTAATCTAATTGTAGTTTTTAAGTCTGTTTAGTTACAAAATTGTGTCTTGTATTCTTTATTTGGTTTAAAATGTTTTATTTCGCAGAAGTGGGCCGAACGTGCCAATCTTAATTTTAGTTTTTGAAGTTAATTGTATGAATTTATTTTAGTTTTGCATGCTTTCTAAGACTTTCTAAGACTTTTCTTTTCCTTAAAATTAATTTAGGTTCTCAAGACTAAGTTTAAGTTTAAGTTAAGATATGTTAAGTTTTAGTATAAGGTTTACATAGTTTATAAACCATTTTCGTAGACTGATTGTTAAGAACTTCCAAGACTTTCGTTTGATCTCTCATTAAATAAAGATATTCAAACAATATGTTTTACTTTAATTTCTTTGTTTTCCGTAACATTAATTATACTTTTAAATACCAATTTAGCCTACATTAACTAATAAAGAATAAATTTTTGCATACTTTACTGTCAAAGTTATCCTAACTTTATCATTTAAACACATAAAAATGATAATCATGTAATTTACCATCACTCTTACACACAAAAATACCTTTTTTGAAAGAATGGTTGTAAATACTCAGATCACTCCAAAAACATCAAAGTTACAAACAAGCAAACATACAGTTAGATGTGTATTTTAGTAGATATCTCATATTCTTATCTACCTACTCCTCATTGATCTTAGATTGATTGGTTGTCAGTATCATAGATGTAGCATTACACTGACGTTGTCAGTATGGACTAGGCAGGCAGGCTCTCTGAGTAGGGCTCTACAATACTATACATGATCTATGTACTCTACATTAAAGACAGTATAGATACAAATAACATAAAATGCAACAATTCTAAATCACAATTATCGCTACAATTTGCAGCGCGATTTAATGGCCTTAAAAAGTCGAACACAACCGAACCTACATACATACATCAATCTGTTTTTAAAGCTCGACACTGTAGTTTGGTTATGGGCTAATGAACTAATAATAATAATTTCTTAACCGCTAACTTCTTATATTTATAAAATTCCCGTGTCACAATGTTAGTTACCTTACTCCTCCGAAACGGCTTTACCGATTTTTAACCAAATTTTATATGCATAAACAGTAGGTCTGAGAATCGGCTACTATCTATTTTTCATGCCCCTAAGTGATAAGTGATAAGGGTTGTTCACCCATAACATTTTATTTTTTACTTTTGAACAAAATTTTTTGTTTTTATTTTTCTATAATGTGGCATTAAAAATACATACAACCCTAAATTTTCACCCTTTTATCACCAACCCCTATTTTTAATAGTCATTTTCCTAGAAATAATTTATATGGCATAACAACGTTTGCGGGTTCAGCTAGTATCTTTATAACAGCCTAACATCATCGTAATATCACAAATTGTTGGTGGTTCATGTTGCTGTTCACAAATTGCGATCACAGATATTTATTCCATACAAACACTATTTGTAATTGAACCAAGACGCTGTCTGCTGGTCATCTATATCTACAATCTACGTCATACTGTTTTCATCACACTAACTTTTTATCATTATAATTGAAGTAAGGAATATAATTGAAGTAGGTCAAAGTTTCAACGTCGCGCTCTCCAATAAGCCCTCTATTTCAGAACGTACTGGATGCATCACCTTTAATAGTCGTACTCGTAAACTATCTGTATGCACATGTAAATATCAATGATAACATGACATTAATGACACCAAATTCGGAAAAAATAAACAAACAAACATTGAGGAAATATGCACACCACGAGTTTTCAAAGTTTTCAAATGTGGGGAAATTCCGCCAATATGCACCTGGTCAGCGTGGTGGGCTATGGTCTCTCTCACATCGTGAGAGGAGATCCGAGGCCAGTAATGAGACCGTATGATTTGCGATGACGAAACACAATAATATTTGTCAAGGCGCATATTAGAAAATAAATAGTTATACGTACTAACGAATGTACCACTAAGGTACATTCATCTTCATATCCTGCACTACGTAAGATGACATTCATCTTCATAGAGACTTTCTCAGAGATAGATATCAATTAGGTACCTACTTGTATGCATAATATTACCGTCTATGTGTAGATATCTACACCTACTTTATTTTTTAACTTATTTAAATTTTGTTTAGCGAGTGATGGTTCACTGCGCTCTGGCACTTATTTTAATCTTTCAATTTAATATCAGAACTTTACCTATATCTCCTTAATTTAATATTTCATCTCCTCTAATGTGGATTGGTATCTACTTACTACAGATTTTATGTCATTAGCTGACAAATTCATTCAATCAAACATGAAACAACAGACGAGCCGCTTAAGGGTAAATGTATCACCAATGCGTTGCTCACTCAGAAGCGGATAACTTGCTTCTAACTAACTCTTTAGCTAAAAACCATAGCATAAAAGTAATAACGAGATAATTAAAATTACTTCCATATTTAATTATTTAATAGGTATATTAGGTAGGTATTACACAAAAAAAATCCAGCGTGGTTTTTCCGCCCGTGTTGAGTCCGAGTTCTTTTCTCTTACTGTTATGTACCTACCTAGCTTTTATATTCCATTGATAAATACTTATTGTATAATTTTTCATTATTTTTCGCTTCTATTTGACCTGGCAAACTATGATCTGAAATAAATATCCCTTTCTTTATTTCTATTAGGTACCTATTGTTAACTTTTACTTTTTACTTCCTTTAACATTATATTTAAAAATAAAAATAAATGTTTTCATAATTACCAAAATAATACATAATCAGAACATCATTGCTTTATATAATACCTACAACGAGAGAGATTGAGTGATTCTTAATACCTACATAGGTATACCTAGTAGGTACCCATTAAAAGGTGCTACCTACTAATAAATTACCTTCCAATTTTTACCTTTACCATTTCAAAAGATAATACGTGTAGGTACACCCTTTTGGCAAATTAATCTCAATATACCTAGGTATAAAAGCGAAAGGTCACTCACTCGTCACGAAATATCGAAAACTGCTTATTCTATAAGACTGAAAGGAAGATACAAAGTTTATAGTTAGGGGACGTCCGCTAAGAAAGGATTTGTCGTAGGTATTCCACCTAAAAAAGTCAAAAGTTACGCGGACCAAGCTGCGGGTAATAGCATCTAAATAACATTTCAAATGATACGCTGAATGACCAGAAATAAAGGCCTTTTTTAAATCAAAGCGTTGTTTTCACAATTGCCTTCACACTAACTCGATATTTTTTATAAACCCCAGATGGATAAATTAACCAAAAAAGTATATCAATAAACTTTTAGATACTTTGAATGACCCTAAAAAAAGACCTCGAATGCACCTTGTTGTCTACGATAAAAGTAAATTTTGTTTTAAGTTTAAAAAACAAAATCGTCTTCACATTGGATAACATTCAAATGTACTTATTGGACAAAAAGAAGACCTTGCTTTTGGAATTTTGATAGGAGGGAACACGGTCTTACTTTCAATTTATTGGATGGCGATTCCTTTTATTTTCCGAGGTAAAAAGACTCATTTATGAGACGACGTATAAGTTATTCAGTAGAACCAGAACCGACGTTCCTACGTTGATCCTGATAACCCATCATAAATAAAAAATAATGGGTATCGATGCTACGTGTCAAGAAATAGTATAAGATACGTGACATTTTACAAAAGTAGTGGATGTCCATTTAAGGGGTATAATGCAGTCCGGGCAAACGTTTAAGAATGATAAATCGGCGGTGTTTCTATACATGATTCGTTCCGATTCCGCGATACGGGGACAAAGTGAGCGACACCTCTGGCCCGCATCACAAAAGTTGGTAAGGATATCGTAATAGGCGACCGTGAAATCGCGGGCTGTGTCGAATCGCAGAAAAATTTCGGTTTTTCGGTTATTTCTTGGGGATTTGTACGGGCTTTCTTCGCTGATTTGACACGCTGAACGGGTGTCAGTATTACAAACACATGGGCTTTGACTTAGCCTAGTACTGCATTCATAGATCTGCAACGGCTTTTCGATTTTGCGACCGATTTCACGGTTTGCGACGCGTTACATTGATGTTGACTTACCTTCCGTCACAGCTGCTCATTATTAATTTTATGAGATGTCATGCGAAAATCGATATTTCTTTAAATTCTATTAATTTTTGTAACAATGTGTATCTACAAAACAGTTACAAGAAAAAACTAAAAAGCTCCATTCTTAGTCTGAGCTAACCTCCTCTGCTCGTGGTGGTTGCGGTGGTGGTGTAAATAAACTTAGCTATATAGCTGCTGTTCATTAACAACTATATAAAGAGTTTGATTATATCTGCTCTAGAAGGGCATAACTATCACAAGCATGCAGTCCAAGAGCCGTAGGTAAATGTACAGTGACGTTCCTCTTAAACATATGTTACAAAGTAGCAACAAAGTCCCCTAGCGACAAGATAAATCCATGTGTGGCATAATAGTTTGTTTGTGAGAGGCCGCCTCTATGTCGGCGCCTTTGACTGCATTTGTCAAATGCTGCGGACTACTTAACTGATTTGTAAGGTTTCGTAACGTCGGCAAAATAAGAATTTTCAGCCTGTTTCGCGGAACCTATTTAATAATAGAAATTTAAAAATAAAACCTCTCGATTCTCGTAGCTTGAAATTGAGTAGGTATAGAATGAATTTTACAGGTAGATATACTTAGTTTTAATGTTTTTTTTTTTTATGGAATTAAGATAGCAAACGAGCATGCAGTACCACCCTTCCCCTGCCGCCCATAACAGCTGTGACCGACCTAGAACTAGACTCAAAGGGACTAGGATGGTTAGTCCAGTTAGTAGATGGTGTTAGAATATTAGTTGGTTAGTTTGTTAATAAGTGCGAGGACAGGGTATGTTAGTGATAATTAGTCCTGTTAGTTAATGTTAGTAATAGTCCAGTTAGTTATTGTTAGTATGAGTCTTGTCCAATTCGGTCACAGATGCGTTGCTACCCCTGAGGTCTGAGATGGTCGCCTCTAAAAAAGTGAAACCGGCTCCACAAACCTTCCTATCCGAAACACAATTGCTCTTAAAAACAATTATTATGACGGTAGGAATGGTACTGAGTACCTTGGCGGGCGGTGGTACTACCCCGGGCGAACTCTAGGCTCTACCACCTGTGTGTTACATTAAGAATAGTTTAAATTAATAACCTCGGTAAGCAAACTAAGCAGGTAGGTCCTCCTTTTTACGTATCTACCTATTTATGTGAGTAGTAAGATTTTATTCAGATTTATTTGCGTGCCCTTAACAGCAACGTGTATTTTTATTTGCTTAGTTGACCCAAAATTTAAGTATAAGTATTTAATGTTGGTGCAAATTATTGGAAAATTTATTATTAGTATAGCTACGTTTATTCTGACGTTACCCATAACACGCAACCATATTGCAATAATCGAATGGTTACCTTAAGATCGGTATAATAAAACCGAACTCGTATCTTTAGTAAAAATTCAGAAACCTGTGAAAATCACCGGAGCACGCCACTTGTCTTGTTAAAATTCACAGCTCCGGCCATTGTGCAAAATGACGGGCCCGTGAAACAAACAGGCGCGTGAAATTCAGATTATGTTGTTGGTACTGTACTAATACAGCTTTATATTTAGTACTTCTTGCAATGTCTTTTCAGATACTCACCTTTAACACCCTGACATAGATGGGAGTTTCCTTTAACAAGTAACCACATCGATAAATATTACTTTGTGAGGTGTGAAAGAGTTTACGCTTCGATATTTCGTCAACACGCACCGGCCGGGCCGCTAAAAGTGCTACGATTAACAGTTTCTTTAGATGGCTTCAACGGAAATGGTTTTTAGGGTGCGAATGAGTCCTTCACGAATCATGGCCACTCAAAAAAGTAAGATGTCGAAAAAAGATGTTAATTTTGTCCCCAAAACTTTGAGTTCGGTGTGAATTTTTACAATGAAGTCGTCGGCCGTAAATTTATTCATTTAAAGCCATCGGACCGATTTTGCAATGAGATGGAATTTCAGTGCATCATGCAGCTATTTTTAATTCAGTAATAGTATATTGGAGAGTTTGTCTATGTTGAAACAAGCTTCGATTATCGTAACAGAATATAATCAAGCTTCATAGTATTGACAATTAAATTAGCATCGTAATTTTGAAATTACTGCCTCAACAAGATGGATACTTTGGTTTTTCTAGACAAGCCGACATCATTACTATAGCCATAGGTATTATTAATTTATTATTTGACGTGTAAGCAATTTTCTTTCTTGTGCGCTAATGATTTCCTCGCACGGGTTGAGGCTTCTCCCAGCTAAATATAGAGTGATAATGTCGTAAGAAATATAATATTATCTTCCCCGTAGCTCAGTTTAGTCCTGGTCTTTTTAAGCTCGCGTAGTTAGCACGGGCAGGTTTCATTTGTTAAGAAAAAACTATTTACGCGTTGAATAGACAACCATTTTTAAGTCGATTTAATTTTAAATTGAATTGGGTAAGATTATAAAAAGTTTTCTATGTATATTTGTTATATACATATATTATACTTAGGTATTTATCTATAACATTATTTCCTCCTTGTTTTGTAAACTATATAGGTATGGATATAAGATGTTTGGAATACGACAGCGAATTTAAAATAATTAAAAGTAAAAAGTTAAATGAATTCACATTTATTTTCTTTCATTAGGTGAACACTAGGTTTCTACTTATAAATTGTATTTAAAAAACCTGTACGAGTACTTTTTTCTACTAAATACCGTTCTACCTACAAATGTTCAAGTGAAGTGTGAAATGTAACAACTTAAGCTACGAGAATTACCACTCTATTCTTCAAGCAGCCTATTGTCTTGTATTTAAGCCTTATTCAAACAAGTGGCCACCTCCATTAAAAGCTCCTATTGTTTTCAAACCTCACCGGGCAATAAAATACATTGTTATAAATGAATAGAAGCACTTCCAGGATACAAATGCACTTTTTAACAAACGTGTAAAGAATGTCAACACTTTATTATCTTATTTGGAATGCTTTCGAGAGATTTAAAAGAATTCTGTTAAGGGTGTAGCTACTATGCTTTGGGTATTCCTAGACCATACCTGATAGCATAAGAATCCCATAAAATGTTTTTCTTACTAAGAACTTACTAAGACCGTGAGCTTGTAATATTTAGCTGCCACTGAAATGATCGAATCAATTCGAAACGTAATTTAAAACATTAGGTATTTTCTACCTATCTTAAAGTGACAACCTATTAAAATTTATTACATATTTATTACATAAATGTACTTTCGTTGATACCTACATACTTTAAAAACAGATGAGAAAAACAGAGATGGATTAATTTCGAGTAAGGTGAGTGAGTCATGTATTTTAGCGATCCTGTCATAATGATAACAAATTACAAACAAAAACAAATGTAATTATTCTACTAATTTACACAGTTTGTGTTAAGTTAATGTAATTAATGTAATTATTATAGTCTTACAATATCCTATCCTTAAATATTCCAATTCATTACGTAATAAAAATAAATTCACATTTACGAGCAACTACACAATTTCCTCTTTAAGCTTTCACTAAACACTAATTTCCGTCCGAGATGCGTCGCTCTTATTGTTCTATGTCAAATAACACTGAAATAGCAATTAGGTGCGACGAGTCCAACCAACTGAATACGTTTTGTTGATTATGGAACATTATTTGACTATTGCGTCATTGTCAGCATATTATGATATTACAACTTTATGTGGTTTAAAAGGTAATAGCATAGTGGTTAAGAATTTGGCTCCTTACTCTGGGGGTCTGGGTTCCAATCCTAGGGCATGCACTTCTGACTTTAATACCGAGTTATGTGAGTTTATAAGCATTTAAATGTCATTCACTATAACGCTGAAGAAAATTATCGTGAAAGGTGTATACATAATTATGGTCTTAACCTCCTCGTCTTGAGAAGAGGCCCGTACCCAACAGTGGGACAGTTATGGGTTGCGATGATGATGATGATGATGTGGTTTTAAAGTTTTTTATAAACGTCAGTTGCATTCCACTCAGTTGGAATCTGTGGTTTTTCCACCTCTTTCTATGTGTGTGAGTAAAATAAACTAAGTAAACTATTCTCATTCAAGTGAGTTTTATAGAAAAGCTACTAAAAGAGACTTGACGAAGTTTCCTCTGAGTCCTACCTATTAAAAAGATAATATGCCGCCGATTCAGTCACCAAAACAACCTGTCGTAAATCTTAAAGAAAATAAAAGTGCATTATTTTAACGGGTTTTTCCCGTTGGCTCCCATTCCCGTTCTCACCCGTCCCACTAGACCCCGAATTCCGATTTGACAGATAACGTCAAATAAAAGTAAACATTGCTTAAAAGTACAGTTATCAGAAAAAGTCTTAAAGTAAAAATTGAAACACGCCGGACGGATATCTTGAATTGCTGTTCTAAGTTCCTGGTTCTGTTCCTGGGTTTGGCCTGGTTCTTGGTTTGGGTGTTATAATGACCATGGAACCTACGAGACGGAATCCTAGAGAATGAGGCTACTTGTGCGTCGTTATTTACCAAAGGATCGGGAGTAAAATATAAGTAGTTCACAACAATATAGGTAATTTACTTCAATAAACAAATAAGTAGTATAAAAACATGTTATAATCTGTATTATTTTCATAAACATAATATATTTGCTAAATTAACAAGAGTGAAAGGAATTAACTATAATAAAAATATGTATGTATAAACACATAATAAAATAATCTTTAAAGTTCAAAATCAGTCTTATTTGAAATGCCTCCTTATTAATTTGCTTAATTAAACAGAATTTAAAAAAATCATTATTTTAGGTTCTCTTGCGTTAACAAACACCCCCAGTAAAAAAAATCTCATATACCTATTTTCTAAGTACAGACAGCGACCAGCTACAGATTTATTATTAGTATTGATGTTTTTTCTCGGGAACTACGAGTAAGTGACATTGCGGATAAAATTTTACCAATTTACCAAAAATTTTACAAAAATCATTATAATACTTTAAAGCACTTTTTCTATCGACTGTACACGTTGAAAAAAGAAGGTAAAAGTAATAAATCAAATTAATCGTATTCGGGGTATAGTGGGACGGGTGAGAACGGGAATGGGAGCAAACGGGAAAAACCCATTTTAACACGCGTGACCACAATTATGTAGTTCCTCCTGTTATAAATCCTGACAGAGCACCGGAAAAGGACATTTATGTATGAGATTTTAACTTCAAAAGTGGCTGGTGACTTCCAGACACGCCATTACTGCTGACAAGTTTGTCAATTAGTCGCTTCCGTTTGAACAAGGAGAATCGGTAAATAACTATAGGTACTGGGTTCTGTTTGATAATGAATTCGTTGGAATTGCATTCGACACAAATAAGTACTAGCTTTCTGCCCTGCTTTTTGCTATGCAGCACATGTAATTTTGTCTTTAGCAGGGATGGCAATTACATATTCGCAGTATTGGTAGGTATATACTTATGAATCTTGATGCATTTTTATAAGAAACTTATACTGAATGTAAAGTGTATTTTGTATACATGAATAACTGCAGACAAGAAACTTACTAGGTAGGGAGGTATATAAAGTATACATATACAAAACCAAGAACTTTGACCACAAGAGGTCAGGTCAATTTAGGTAGAATATATTAAAAAGGAAGTATAACTTCGGCTTCCAATTCTGTTTTTACTGTAAAAGCCCGAACCACGGTAAATCCTAAGATTAACAGGTTAGTTCTAGGATTTACCAACATGATAATATATTCACATAGACTTAAGAGCCAAAGCCTAAAATTTAAAGCAACTTGGAACTACTGTTTTATTTTTTGTGCGTTTCAATAATTTTCTTATTCATTTTACGTAGATAGAGATACTTATTGTATGACTTGTAGTCAATAAACAGTTCTAGATCGTTTTTCCGAATTAATTTAAAACATTAAAAAAACAAGCTCCTGCATACCTACGCATAAATTGAAACTTTAATCTTTGGCCATTAAATCGATTCAATTAAGGAGGTTACACGCATCAAGTTACACAATTATGTAGGTACGCGAAAAGATATAATCGACCACTAATGGATTTAAACAAACCTGTAGGAAGATACACGTGTTTTTTATTACACAAAAACATTTCCTTTTTGAAAACAACGATAACTAAGAGCCTATAAATTAAATTTTATTAACCAAAGGTGTACGTCAAAACTTTCTTTATCTTAAAAGTAATAAAATGTTGTTTTCTGTTAATCTGTTAATTAAAACCAGGGTTGTACCACTTAAAAGGCGCTTGCTAGTTGCAATATTTGACACAATCAGCGAAAGGAAGCGCCAACATGAGGCCATTAAGACCGGCACAAATCACTAACACGTGACACTAAAGGCACAGATAAAAAATAAAACGTTACCACAGATAAAACCCAAGATATTGGGGCACCGTTTGTTTTTTTAAATTTGGTTACAAGTGGAAAAATACATCTGCACGTGTTGCAACTGCAATTTTGTGCGGTTTTAAATTACAGTGCATTCCTTTTTTACCGGAAATTGCGGATTTTTAGAGAACCGCTAAAAGGACGGATGAAATTTGACAGTTACGATCGGCAAAATAATATGTCTTCGGGGATTTAAAAATTTTTGTTATCTTTTAAGGTTTTTAAATTAGTTTGAAGTTAACTTTAATTTTTATTCTTACAATGATGTGTTACGATAATTATTAAAAGCCGAGGGCAGTTACTGCTCTTTTAGGTTTTTATATTGTCTACTCTACTGCAATATTTTTTAGTAATATTTCCTTGTATGGTAACCAATGTTAGAGTTCAAATATATATTTTTTTGTATTTGGTACGTTTCAACCAGTGATTATACAGTTTACCTACTTATAAATTTATATTTTTAAGCAGTATCAAAATGTTCAAAATTGTGGTAAGTAGGTACCTATCTATCCCAGAAAATCCCATACATAGCCACCAATTTAACAAAAACGCGGTCACTGCCTATCTTGCTGAGAAATCGCACAAAAAAGTCGCAAAAGAAACCAAAAAACGCCGAAGGGTGCACCAAATCGGCATATTTTAACCTAAAATGTTAAAGATTTACAAAATCTTCTCCATTTAACAATGGTCGGTAACATAATACCGACTGACCGAAAATTTAAAAAAGATGGAACGAAGAACATGAAAAAATTGAATCTTTGCAAAAATGCGACCGACATAGCCCGGGGCCCACAGGAAATGATGGCCCACAAAAAACTCAATAGAGACCTACAAAATGTCTATGAATTGATGGATCGCCGTAAACAATTATTCGCCATAACAGATCTCAAAGTGCCCTCTCAAAAATGTTTTTGAAATATCAAGAGTAGGTAGGTAGTATTTCCATCTGTGTAAAGTAAGCATTCCTATTTTTTTAAATCATCAATATTACTTGATATCCTAATGCAAATTTTTATAGCTTATCAATATCAAATCACAGATATCAAATCGTAATAAAAAAATGTTAAGGGCTATTTTATGTAAGGTCCGTTATGTCAGAATTGACTTCGTGAAGGATTTTCACGATAACGTTACCTAAGCTCATTGTTTCAGGTTAAGTTTAACTAAACACACGTTTTTCGTTGCCAAAATTTTCACAACGTGTCTTTTGAGAAAGTCTGTGACCGTGAGTCACAGAGAAAGAGTTACACACAGTCTACTAAGTAAATAAAGGCAATCTCATGCAGACTCGGATGGCGTAAAAGAAGACCAAAGCCAACTTAAAAACTATCGGTTTGTATTTTCCGGTATTGGGCCTATACTTAGGTCTTACTACCTTACTATCCTAAAGTTATTCACCCCAAGGTATTTAAAAATTTAAAAAGAAATTGTCATTAGATACAATTGGATCTGAATAAACATTAAACTGTAGGTAGAAGTTGTTTTGAATGATGTAAGTAATTAGCATTGTTCAACTTTATGTAATGCTTATATGGCTATTCATATCACCCAGTACCTAAGTACTTTGTGCTTACAATTCAGAGAGGCTGCGCCAATAACGCTTATTCTTTAATGGTATTTTAAAACTTTTAAAGGATCGGACACAAAGAATTAAAAAGTGGGCGTTACTTTTACTGTCATTTCGGTACAGCGGACAATAGGCGGCGAGGTCGAGCGCTTCGGCCTTATTATCTGCAAAAAAATTAAAGAAAAAATAACAGGTAGGTAACAGTTGAACCGACCATTCTTGTTTTAGGTTCCGTAAATATAATATTTGCAGTTATTTATATGAATAATTTTCAAACCTCTTACCTCTTACCAAAGGGGACGCAATCATCAACACACGTCTTACACGAGAAAATCATTAAGGACATCACTAATTGAATGCGTGTTAAAACATTTGAAAAACATTTGTGATGGTTAAAATAATCTTAACCTTTTATTTATTTAACTTTATTAGGTATACGAAATAGGTAAAGTGTGGTACAAAAGGCGGACTTAAAGCGAGAATCATTCTCTACCAGTCAACCTTTGGTCTAAGCAGATATCAACGATAGCGGTATGCAAACATAATTTGAATAAACTATTTATTTATTGTATTAATTTAATTACCATAATGCCAGTAAAAAAAAGTTAAACAACAACAAAGTTTACATTATTTTTTTCTTTATAGCCAATTGAGTAAATTTCATATTTATCGCTGTAAAAATCAAACTTTCTTACAATAATTTAACACACAGAACCCCAAAAGCATGGAGAGAAGGTCCCGCCTCAACAATCGATGTCTCTAAAAGAAGCGTGGCCTTTGCGAATCTGGGCAATAAATCCCAGTGATTGAATTTCGGACCCCGCTGCGCATAGGGGCTCATTATACTCGCAATCATTTTACACTTTTTGCCCTCGTATCTCGTAGTAATTTTACAATATTAAATATGATGATTGCGTATAAGCCAATTTCACGATTATCTGTCTTAGTATTTGGTTTTATTTACTGTTGTATAATTTGTGTGTATGTATGTTGTATAAAACTATGAACCTACTCTACAAAACCCATGATAGTAAACATATTTTACAACAGATTTGCTGGAAAAAATAGCAACTCACTATAATAGATGTGCTATTGTCGTTTAAGACAATACGCAACCCCTTCACTGCAGCATGCAGTCAAATCACTGTAAAGTCCATTCAAATATTTTAAAATTATAATATTTAGCTGATCGCATAATTCTCTTCGTTTTTCATAAGTCAGTGAGTCACTACGATAAATAATTAATTAATTTAACGGATTTTCGCGAAACCTTACTGGGCGCCGTTACACCGAAACTTCCTTGATTAGACGCCAAGGATCTCCGCTTGAGGAGTGCCTCAATGAACACCCTCCGTGTGAACACACTGTACGGCTTCTGCAACCCTTTCATTGATTTTTTACATGACAAAAAATTGTAAATTGATGCAATGAGTGATTTTGATCCAAACCGCAAAAACCGCGAGAAAAACGGTTTTTTGAGGTTATTATATAACTAGAACTGCAGTTACTGACTGATAATGACATGGCAGTTATTATATTTGCTCTACGTGCCAACTTGTGTATGTACCTATAGGAGAATACGTTTTCATCTTACATTCTCTACCCATAACTCTTTGCTGGGCTGAGGGTCTTCTGTCAAATTGAGAAGAGTTTAGAACATTCGTAGATTTCAAAGGGAATAAAGAATGTAGAAATTTTTGAGTATTTTTGACGTCCTGAATAGAATAGCACGATGTTGTCCTGTCAATGCATGTGATAAATAAATGTCTAATACATACTGAATCATAAATGTTTTATAATATAGGTATAGGTTCGAACCCAAGTGACCATATGACTAACACATTGTGGAATAATTAAATTTCAACTTAGCACTTACGATATATAACCACCTTCTATTATTAATAGGAGTTTGATCAGAAAAGTCATTGATGTCAACATGATCACCCATTCGGTAATTCGAGCACCCTTTATGAATGAGGAGATTGTAAGGATTCTCTTAAATGAGCATGCAGAGTAATTTCTACCTGCACATGATTTTATACCATAAGAGGTGTTTATTATTTTAATCGCTGACGCTTGTTTTGAAAATGAAAAATATAACGAAAATGAAATTAATTTCATTTCAAATTGAATTAATTTCATAGAGCTGAAAAGTTTATTTCTTATTTTTTTTGTACGCGCTTATTTCTGAAAGTGGCATTAGATTTCGACAATTTATTATGTATGGCACTAGGTACATGTATTTTATTTAGCCTTATATACATTTACAGCGAAGCAATGGAAGGTTAATAGCACCTATATAATCTAATTACCTATGTAGTTATATTGTAATGAAAAAGCAATAGTTATGAGCAAATATAGTTAATTCTAATGGAAAATTTGATTTTCAATACTGGTTTGATTCACTGAAGCCCAATAAACAATAATTTGTTTTTTTTTCATAAGAGCAGCACTCTGTCGGACTCACGGTCGGGCAACTTGCATTGTGTGTAAGCGAATAATTCGTATTTCCTTATTATCCGCTGCCTTGTACAACTTATTGTTATCATGTACGAGTAAAATGAATTTGAATGAATGGATCTTTCTGACGATTTGATACGCGCGCGTTACAGATATGAATTGAGTGCCGTTTATTGCATTTTGGAGTATTTTTTGTAACACGTTACTATTCAAGTGGACGGCCATTAAAAGTTCTTGTTACAGCATTTAAAATTCATTCATTATATTGTTAGACTTCATTCAGTGATGGAATTTATGGATTGCTTTTTATTTCTAAAATGGAGGTCGGCGTTATTGAATTCTTCAATCACTAGAATTTGAGTATTGGTAAAGTGTTACAAATTCGCGTAGGTGCCTGTTATGAGTGTACAACATTCAAAAGAAAATTAATGTTATATTGACGTCGAGTAACTGAAACGGTTACTGTATTCCATTGTTAGTTTTACGTAAGGACTCATAGAGAAATGAGTCCGGTTTACCTACTCGTTTCAAGTACATTCAACGTTGGTGTTCTCAAGGAAATAAAATAAATAAATACGAATCCAATACCTATTTACTCCCGCCTACATCACCTGATACTTTAAATACAATTCAAATTGACAAAGAAAAGTGCAATAAAATAGGCATTGAGCAAAATAACCTTTATTTATTTATGATACTCTAAAATCCGACAAATCTTAACTAAACATCCAAACTCGTCGCAGACTGCCTCCATTCCTGTCCGTCAAATAGCCCCCGAAGTTGTTTGCAAAGATAACACGAAGTCAATCCCAAAAGCTTCAACCAAAACAAATATGTGCTCAGCTCTCAGGACGCCGTTCTCGTGTTTAGATTACTTTACCCTTCGTATTCAGCGTAAAAACCCTCTTTCAGTTGATAGTGGGTGTACCAAAATGGCTCAGGGTGAATTGGTATTTAAATTTTAATTTGCCTTACATTTTAACGACATATATTCTAATCCCTCAGCAAATCCATTGAGGACTGACCCGTGCCCGGTGGTGGGCCATTTATGACATAAGTCTATTAATTTTTGGTGAAGATAATTATTATACCTACTTACGTGATTTTTCGTTACAAAAATTCGGTTTATTTACGCAGCTGGAAATTTCTATCCAAAACGCTAATCTACTCTCATTACTTTTTTAACCCTGAAAAAATGATTTCCCAGCTGGTTTTTTACACATGTACCTAGTATATGGTAATTATTTTAGTAGATAGATAGATTAAGTCCGCCCTTTGTAAACCTATATTAGTAGGTATTACTATAAGATGTAAATAAATAAATAAATAAAATTTTGGTAGTTATGTAAGTAGTTTTTTTCCTAGAAACCTTGTGACAATAAAGTATTTGCAAAATAAAAATTGTTTATTATTTCCAAAATATTTTTTAGTGTACATACAAGATTATTTACCACATTATCTACATTATTATTATGTTAGTATTGTAAACTAGCGAAGTAGCACTCTAAAGTTATTTGTCTAGATATCGCTTTAGTCACATAAACACTTACAAAAGACAACATTGGTTTACAATATAATCGGATCATTATAACATCCGGGGCCTTAACGACCCCATAATTCAATTAGGGGCGAGCATAAATAGGGTTGTCAGTCCGAAATTCTTCCGAGGGCCTATTGAACGTGCACGTGCGCCAACAATAGTTGAGGCTAACCCGACAACGCTGCGGGTCGCCGATACCCCAGTGAAAAGTTTCAATGGTGTCAAAGTATTGAGCTGAGGTGTGACGTCTTGTAAGGACTCGCATAATGGCACCGTATGAGGTTATTGCGTGGCCTTTCATACCCGCATTGATTAGACACCGTTTTGTACTTCGGTGGAACCGTTTAAGGTGTTAAGAACCTGTGCTGCGTAAAATATATTAAAATATTAAGCTTATTAATATGCTTCGCATGGTTAAATATATTTATCTTTATTATAATAAAATATTAAATCAAGTTAAATTCTGTTTTTGAAAATGGTTGAATTAAAATGTAAAGTAGAAATAAGAAGGCCGTGTTGCTTAGTTGTTAGCGGCTCTGCCTGCGAAGCGCATGGTCCCAGGTTCATTTCTCAATGGGGCAGATATTAATGTGATATTTAACAAATGTTTTTTTGGATCTTATTACTACATAATACTTTTTTTTATTAAGTACTAGTAAATCCGCCCTCGCTTCGCTTCGGGAAACCAGTCCCTTCAAAAATCTCTATAAATTTTAACAAATTATGTTATTCCGATGTCTAAGCTATATTACTGCAAAGTTTCATGAAAATCCGTTCAGTAGTTTTTGCGTGAAAGAGCAACAAACACACACACACACACACACATACATCCTTACAAACTTTCGCATTTATAATATTAGTAGGATTTATGTTTTCCGTTCCATCTATGACAGGGAAATGCATTCGCTAATAATACTCGAACTACATTTACTCGAAAGGCGTTACGGGGTATTTCAGTAGGTACCTTATATTGTAATATGTTATCATAATAAAATATCGTCCATCTCTGCTGTCATGAATAGCCACCCTTCCTTCCTCACAAACATGCGTGACCGTAGCAATACATAAAAAACGTACCTACCTTATAAACTTATAATAATATAACAGACTAAAAACTTACTAAAAAATTAACCAACTACTTAATATTAGTTAACACTTTCCGCTAACTTTACTAAATTATTCTAGATCAGCCACAGTTCTGATCAGCGACATCGGAAAGTGGGTGCTTACCATAGATTTAGCATACACTGACGGTGATTACCAACTCGTTTGCTGTCTTAATTCCAAAAAAAAACTGTTTTACTAAGTCACCGTTGAAGCGATAATCCCGACCTACCTCACTACTTACGTGCAAACAGAGGTATCTAGACCGGATACTAACCGCAGTTAGTTTCTTATCTGCCCTTCTTTGCTACCTACGTGCAAGTGTGTCACAGGTGATGTTTTTGATATATTCACCTATCTCAATGTGCATATTATTTGCAATGGTCCGCTAGTAATAAGTTCTACCTACTTTCATAATTATTACACTTTCATACAGGACTTAAATAGGTTTATGAACAGACTAGTAAATCCGCCCTCGCTTCGCTTCGGGAAGCCAGTCCCTTCAAAAATGTCTATAAATTTTAACAAATTATGTTATTCCGATGTCTAAGCTATATTACTGCAAAGTTTCATGAAAATCCGTTCAGTAGTTTTTGCGTGAAAGAGTAACAAACCCACACACGCACTCACTTACATCCTTACAAACTTTCGCATTTATAATATTAGTAGGATTAGTTAATTAAAACGTAAGACACCTACTTATTCATTCACTCACTCATTGATAAGATAAGAAATTTCGAAAACTAAGTAAGTAGGTATTTAGGAAAAGTAGGAGTCTTGAGCTAAGAACAGATTTTATATTACTAACTTAGTCCTAAGGGGGTTAGATATTGTTGAAAGTTTGAAAATCAGTTTAAATCACTAAGGCGGGGGATAACGGTGGACAGGATCTAGGATTTAATAAAGTATTTAATAGGCACGAGTAACAGTTGGAAATATTGCTATATTTTACTCGACGTCATTGTTCACGAGAATAGTTGCCTACACGAACACGTCTTGTACATTAAGAAGTTTACAAACATCAATACAAAAGGACAATCAACGAAACTCAAATAAAGCATGCCATCCAATCCACCAAATCCGAATTTACGGTGCCTCGTGCTGTGTTGATAGATGGAACAAATTTAAGTGCGACGTATGGAGAACATAACTTAGTTATTTGGAGAAAAGATCTCCTCGTATTGGAGAAGGATACAATAGAGGTGAGGCGGTGGTCGCGCCGCCCGCGGAGATGTCGCGGACGTGAAAACATGGACGCCCGTGCTTGCTAAAATCCTTTTAAGGTGCGTTTTCTCTAACGCGACTTGTTATTAAACTGCTGGTCACAGTCGACATTTAATGAAGTTCTGCGTGAAGTACGATTTGGTATTTTTATTGGAAATTATTACAATGTAGATATCGTGATCGTTGATAATCTTACACAGTAGGTAATTTAGTTTTTTTGTTTAGCTACTGTTATTTTTTATAATATGTATAGAAAGGACGTTTCTAAATTATTTTACTGAAAATATTTTACATTAAATTTTATTCACGTTAATCAATATCGACCAACAATTTGTACCAAAATATCGCATTTAGGTATAATGGTTATGTCAAGAGCGCTGATTTTTGAGGTGCAAAATTAATCAAATATACTTATATCATCATTTGAAAGAGGTGTAGGTACGTGCAGAATTTGAATTCAGTCTCCTATTTATTTCAGTTCAAGAGCAGAAAATTAAAGCCTCTAGATTACCCCTGTTTTCAATAATATTATGTACACATAACTATTAAAAATAACTGAGAGCGAAGAAGGCAAGTAACAAAGTAAACATCTTAAAAATAATTCCTATCGTAAATTTCTATGACGAAACCAACCTTAACCCATTGTCCGGGTTACAAGGAAACGCTAACTGTCCCACAGGACATTGTTTCTTTCATTCGTAAGGCAAATATTGGAGCAAGCTCATTCAGCCCGTTTGCAAACACTCCCTACTGGGTGGCGGCCAACAATACACTTCTCAGAAAGTCCGTGACAGCACTCCAAATATAGTGATTATACCCTAATTGTCTTCTCACACCTGGTTCTGGACTGTTATTTAGTTTTTAATGCCAACGACATCTTTAGGAAGTGGTTACATTGACCTGTCATTGTTTAATATTGATGGCTAGTCAGCCTGTCTGTTTTCCTAGTCGCCAATGTTTGAGTAAGTACGTTATTGTTACTTACATTTAAGGAATTCTATATTCGCTGTTTGTTACAAACTGATTTCGATCAGAAATACCATAAACAAGCACATGGATTGTGTCAGAAATATTGACGACTATAAGGCTGTTGGATTTTAATCATGGTACTGCATGATTTTATTCGGCGGGTATCAATCTATTCGTCGTAAACATCCCTTCGGTACAAATGTCGGGATTTGGTTCATCATTTATTATGCGTACCCCCAAAGGTCAGTGTTTCCTTCTGATTATAATGTGAATGTCATCAAATAAATTCAAATAAAGAGTGTATAGGTTGTTACTAAGATAATGCGCTCCTATGATTACATCACCACTTGTCATCAAGTGAGGTAGTGGTCAAGCATTAAGTATATTGCATTATTACAGGAAGATAGTTAAAGTCGGTGGACGTGAGTTGGTGTCTCTGCAATTTACATTTGACATTGCATAACAGTTGAATTTAATTACCATCATTAATTATACCAGTAAGGTTGCAAAATGATAATTAGATGGTTTAATTAAACTTTGGGCTGAGTTCAAATCCTCCCATATTTAGGTATTCGAAAATGAAATGCATGTTAAGATTTACTAGTCTCTTGCCTATGAACGTAAACATAGTGAGGAATCCTGCACATCTGAGCAACAATCATGCCACACCACCCTTTCGCAGACTCTGACCGACCTAGAACAAGATCTATAAGTATAGGAAAATAAGTCCAGTTAACAGATTGTGGTAGAATATTACCGTACCAGACATGAATAAGTTGATAAGTCGCATGCACATAATTCTTAAGACGTCATATTGTACCCTTTAGTAAGAGATTTATTTAAAAATTCACATTAATGTTACCTATGTGTGGTAAAACAGAGCAATCGACATAGTCGTTTACTTATTCGACCTATGAATTAAACAATCCTAATGCCTATTATGCATTAAAAAAATATACATTGGGTACATAAGTTAGTTGTTTGTTAATAAGTGTCAGGACAGGGGCTGTTAGTGATTTTTACACCTCTAATTTGATGTTATTACGTAATTGTCCAGTTAGTATTTGTAAGTGTTAATATGAGCCTTGTTCTAGTTCCGTATTGAAAAATTCCTTCTCTTGGATTTTCTTGGAACATTAGTGTTTTGTCTTACTAAACGTTTCAATAAAACAAACAATTATCAGTCCACTTTATTTACCTATATCGAGATCAGTAGTATCCATTTACTACTTCCATGATAGCATCCAGGAATATTTGTTATCTTAAATATTACACATAATAAACACAAACCTCTTGCAGAACCTTGACTCGAGGTAAGTTTTCGTGTTCCAACGTTTCTTTTCAAATCAGTTCCAAAACTCAACAATGACATCGGCCGATCCTTTTTGGCCAATATTTGGTTAGCTGCGCGGGCGCATTGTCGACTCGGAAATCAATTTACGATAATTGTCATTTATTATGAAATAAATATGATGCTTTATCCCGTCCTCTTTTGTGACCGAATTTCGCCTCCAAAAGACGATCACGTAAGGCCATCCCATTCAGTTAAGAATCTTGAGCGTAAATAATTTTTATATTTTGCGCACAAAGTCATCCGTGCGTGAGTAAGTGAATGGTTGTGCGCATGACATTTGACAATAATTATCAATAGAGTGTAGCTTGAAGGATATTAAGCAGAACGTTAAAGGTTTTGACGTAAAATGATGTCAAAAAATGTTTTCTCAGCTTTGGAGCAGATGTTGTAAACAAGAATTTATATTGTAATTGTTAAAACTATATTGTAAAAATAAGAAGTAAGCCGCCCTCCTCGCTTCCGTGGTAAACCTAGGTAAGCGGAATATCGATATTAATTAAATTCGGCAATTAAATTCAATAATATATGCTACATAGGTACCTACTCATATCATCATCCACACGAGGATAACCTGTATTGAGGGTGGTATGCACAATATAAATAATATAGGTATGTATCTTTTAGCTACCGTCACCACCACCATATTTGTCCCAAATATGGTATCTATCCTGCGAGGAATTGCACCCGAAACCGCTCACTATGCAGGCAGGGTCACACCAGCTATAAGGCTATAACAAATAGACATTTCTATATTTTTATTAGGTAATGTGACACTAAATTATTGACGTACACACGTAAGGTACTAGTTTTTGCTCGTGGCTTCGCTGATCCCTCGGAAACATATAATTAAGTTGATCCTATGTGTATCACTTTCCAGATCAAGGTTTACCCAAGCTAATTAGATCTTTTGTCAGTTATTTGCGTAAAAAAGCGTATTAAGTATTGACATGTTCAATATTTTTATAAAGTTAAACCAATTAACGGTATAATAGATGAAGTGAACTCAACGATTATTATACAAAGCACTCCGCGTGAGATCACATCATTATTGCCTTTTAAAGCGAATTTGTCTCCATTTCGAACGCTATGACGGCGCGGGTCTTTGTCCCTGCATGATTTGTTGCTGATGATGTACACCTGAAATATTATACAGGGTGATAAAAGTTAACGGTGGTATTTAAATTTGATAAAATTTTTAATAACATTATAAAGAATTAAACCACACAGGCAAAAAAAATGCCGAAGCATTACTGTCAACAAAACATGACGATAAGAATATTTTTGCGTCCAATTTACAAAAAATATATTTTCATATGTAAACATAACAAACATACCCTCACACACACCTATAAGTACCTAAATCGCCGAGAATATGGATTTTCCACTACTTGCAAAAAAATTATCTACCTGTGCCTTTAGCTTTTACGAATTAAAAATATACTATTTTAGCGGAACACCCTGTACAGCGATATTGGAAATTACAAAATATTCACGAAATACAAAAGATGTAAGTAATAGCATCAATAATGTCCACAATAGCACAAAATTAGTTACAATGGATATATTTACGCTCGGATGAATCCTTTACCTTTAATACATCTCTAAACATCGCATAATGACATCAAATAGTGGAACGTCCAACACCTTGAGACATTTCACAATGACTTCTAATAAAAATTTATGAATTGGATTTTGCTCTATTGTCCAAATTTAATAGACACATGGACAAAGTCCCATTTTTCTGTAATAAAAATATATTTTACAATTTCTCTTCAGTTATAGACTGATGTCAGTTTTGTTGCCTGGAAAGAAAATACATAATTCAAAATTATCTATAATTTTATCCCCTAAAAAGGGAATTTGTTCAACGAGGTTAACACTTATCACCATTGGTTCCATTTATCATGTCTATCTAGTACCTATCAACCCATAAACATTAATTAAGTACGAAGTACTGGTAGGAACGTATTCCTATCCTCCATCAATATTTCATTACTGTTTATTACCTCTTCCTTCGATGGAAAACTCGCACACCCGAAATGTTGCAATCGGCTGCAATCGGTTGCAATCGACTATTCTGGTGGAAAACGAATTTAATTTTTCATATTACAAAATTAACCAGCTTCCAAAAATCTTGAACGGTAAAGTTTTATTTCGGCGATATTTAAAAACCTAATAATACAACCTTCAGCTCTATATCTCTCTTATCCTAGCTCCGTAATGTCCAATTTGACCCGCGTGAATAGCGGTCCACGTGTCACGGTATTCGCTATTGTTCAGACCCGTATGGGATTAGGGCCCACGGTCTTAAGATCGACCCCGATAACATCTCTGCCTTTCATACCGACAGAGATGGTCGGAGATAAGAAAACTGAGTGTCCATTGTTTAGCACAAAACTTGACGAGCCAATACTGAAAAATTGAGTACTGGCCAAAAAACTGGTTCGCATGGAACCCCTGACGCGTGTCAATCATGCTGCTTTTATGATTAACGGTGCCCATTTATTTGGTCATACCTTGTTGACAAAAAGCTGGACAAAAACTAAAGCGCCGTTTGGGGCTGCTGAGTCAGGGTATAAATAATTGTCATTATGTACTTATTTATTTACATCAATTTTGGGTAGCTGTTCAAAAAGATAATGAACATTGAGCACATTCCTTCGCTACTGTTCCTTTCTCTCTGTGTCTGTCAATGCCTTTATTTTAGTGTGTCAGACTATCAGTGTCCGATTCTGTAAGTGTCGGTGTCTTTTTTTGTCAGCGTCCTTCGCAACCGAATTTCAATAGTTATCTTAATGAACAATTTATTTTCGGTATCCACAATGACCATAATAAAATTCTCAGAAACGAAATGGATCTACGGTTAACAAAGGAAAGTGATCTTAACAAAATTATTTACGAGTACCGCCTACGGACTGGTCAGGCGTTATTGGGCGGAGCACTATTTTTACTTCCTAACTTGTATTTATGTTAACGTAAAGTACGTGTCCGCATTGAATAGCGTTCGCATTGAATAACTAAGCAACAAACCATATTTGGCTAGACAATGAGCAACTTAAACATATGTATGTTCCAAACCGGTAAACCTATTGTCCACAATAAAATATCTTTAATTTTGACTGACTTAGTTAAATTATTGTTAGAAGTCACACGCGTAAACCCTATACCTATTATCCAGACAGATCATAAAAATAAATCCATACTTCCATACTAATATTATAAATGTGAAAGTGTGTTTGTTTGTTTGTTTGTTTGTGACTCTTTTACGTCGCAAAATGGCTGTTATATGGTATGGTTCATGTGTGTGGGGATAGTTAGGAGGGTGGAGAGTGACGTAGGCTACTTTTTACCGCGGAAAAACATCTCATTCCCATGGGAAGATCGATGTTTTGTTACTTGCTAGATATTTAGTGCCGTATGTTGTTAATAGATGGCGTTAGTAAAATTCATTTGCAAGATCTGATTCACGCTATCAAATACTAGGTACATGTAATTTACTTACCTATGTCATAGGCAAATGTTATATCTGATGTTCCAGTATCTCATATTATAGGCTACTTATTAGGCGATATTCCTACGGGAGCGTAACCTACGCGGCTGTTACCTACGGGTCCCGAAGCGAAGCGCGGGCGGTTCTCTAGTAAAAAATATTTCAGAACAATAATTACGCCCACAATATATACGAACTATATACGATAGTCTCCCGCCAGACTGAGATTTTTTTGCATTCATCATTGAACTTTCCACCTCGCTTTTCATCGGATCCAGGACATTTCTAACAGGTGATTGTGAGGTACAGTATATAAAGAAAGTGAAAAAATAGTTAAATTACTATTGTTATGCAGCGTTCTTTATTTGAACAAAGTCAACTGTAGATAGCACAAAATGTTTGTCCTTTTAAGTCTCTAGTTATTTCTTTAATTTCCAAATTATTTCTTTCTACCAAAGGTTCTTGGATTTCTTAGAATATAAATGTTACAAAAGTAAAGTGATCTTGACCAAACAATTTACCAGCTACGCCTACGGAGTAGTCAGGCGTGATCGGGCGGGGCGGTGAAACCCAGGGCGGAGCTGTTTGTACCACTTCCGAGAAGACCAATTTGTTCAGATTAATCATGAAGGCGGGACGTCTCCACGGAAAAATATTTTTAAGTGTAGCCCTGTCATTGCAGTTATTGCCAATTTTTGATGCTAATAACCGGCCACTGGCAACGTATGACGTAAGTGATGATGCAATGAGCGATGGTTAGTGACTGCCGGTGAGGACATCACAGGGCTTATAACCCGTTATTACTGAAAATATTAGCCGTGAATTTTATTTTAAGTCCATAAAATTTAAGTATCTACAATTGAAACGGTTTCTTTCATTAGCGATTGAGTGTGAATAATTATTATCAGTATCAGTTGTTAATGTAGTTGTTATCTACACCTTCTGTAATGTGTAACAATCTTCCGTTAACGGAGAAATTAAGGTTAATTACATCTTGCAAGCCTACCTATAAATGCAGCTCGCTTCCTAATCCTAACAAACTAAATTAAAACCAAAAAATATCTTATCAAAATTATTTTACACCAAATCAATAGTAACATAATTATATGTATAACGATACTAAAATATTACTTATTGCCCAATAAAAAACATTACTAAATTACTTAGATGTCGGTATACTTTGTTTAAATATAAAAAATAACAAGAAGATTCCATAACGTTGAACATACTTAACAAAAATCTCATTAACTGAAACGAACTATGGGCGGGGAACTTGGAAGGGCGGATAGTTTTACCGGGATCCATTAATTTGCGTCTTAGAAAATGCTCCAATATGAGCAGGTGATGCAGACCTAATAGGTCCCTTATTAATCCCTGAAAGGCGTGACCAAATACACGCAGCTGAAGCTAACAATGTGTAAATTGAATTTTGTTAATTGGTTTTGTTATAAATGTTCTTCAAATGCTCTAAATTGCCTTTTCATTTTGTAAAGGTTTGCAATTGACTCCAAGTGAACAGAACTGAAATATTGTTTAGTCGGTGAATAGTAAAAACATAAAAGTATCAAGCGAAAACTTTTATGTTTAAGTGAAAAGCCAAACTGCTAAAAGCGTTACAAGTCCCCTAGTGAAGATTTTGTAAATTAATTAAGTGGGATATAGTAATGTTTGCAAACTATTCCTCACACAATAATCACAACTACCAAGCTACAAAATTTCGATCAAACATTGAAAAAACGTCCAAATTTGCTTAAGAGCTTCGCCAAACTAATAACCTATGTCATCCTATATCTTAGATAAGTATATTATCCTGTATCTTGAGCATCCTCACCAACGATAATACAAATATTGAAATTAAATTAAAAGCATTAGTTTCATACAATAAGATCGGAACAAAATAAAAACGCTGCACACAAAAGCCCCTATTTATCGTAACTCATATTATAAATGTGTAAAACCATTTAAAGAGCAAGAATCAATAGATGAATGTTTCTTTATGTTATGGTGAACCAACTTGGCCGTGATGTTTCACGCACATTTCATTCTAAGACCAATTTAGCAAAATATATAGACAGTCTTTTGTGAATAGAAAATAAACCTTAAGATTATAACACAAGGTTACATTTTATTCCTTCTGTACATAAACATTTTCCGCGGTTGCTTATAGGAAATGAAACTGTATCTATATTATCAGAAGAGTTATATTTCGACGACTGAAAGGAAAATGTGAGTTTCCATCTTAACAAGTAAGAAGGCTTTTATAAGGCAGCTAAAGGTATACGTATTGTTGATAATCATTGAAGCAAACACTTGTTATTTTAAGAGATCATCCACCCTTAAAGCTGGCATTGAGATTCTTGACAATGAGGTGTATAATGTATTATTTATGGGACACACTTGGTAGGCATATTTGGGGCCGTATTGTTGAGTCGGAAGGCGAAGGTATTTGAGTACTGTTTGGTGGCGGATCATCAATCAGTACAATTTATTTCATCACAATTGAACTGCAATATTGTCCAGAATGTAGATGGTTTTCTGAATGCGCAGACATACAATAGATTAGGTTGGATTTATTCCACGGAATTTAAAGATTCTTAAACGAAGTTTTAGTGCCACGTGTTACATATCTATCGTTTATTAATTTGGCAGATAAATACATTAAACCATGTAGTCCAGTAAAATATACACCTACTTAAAGTTCTGGTTTTCCAAAATTGTTCCAATAATAATTTTCCCAAATCACCATCTACCTGTGTAAACAACAAAAACTTTACTTCGTTACAAAAAATCTAATGCATTGCTAATATAAAATATGAAAATAGAAACTTTTTCAATCTCCTTATTAGACTATTTGTTATTTATTAATGTCGTTGTCACGAAAATGACAAAAAAGCCTTTTGGGAAGGAAAAAATAACTGACAATGGTGACGCTAATCTCTCTGGGGCCATGATATTCTTTGTCGAATGAAAAAGGGTCTGATTTTTAAACTTAGTAACCATTAAATAAATTTGAGCAATAGGCAAAAAAGGGGTCGAAAAAAAGTCGGTGGGCAAACCACTTTTAAATATTTGTGCCATATGCGCTTCCGGCTATTTGGAGTGGGTTATGCTAAAAAATGCTAAAAGGAGACCCTTTTTCAGTTATACAATATACATAAGGCTTATGATTGATAGTCCAGAATATAAATGACACACCTTGCGAACACAATTCGTGACGGTCCAGCCGGATTGATTGCTCTAATCTAGATATATTATATTCTTTGATGACCATAAGCCCTCTTAACGTATTATTTGATTATGAATTCAAAATCCTTTCGTGTGGAAATACGTAATCAATCGTAGCAATATTTCAAGTGTATATGCCTTAATCTTATAACATTAACTATTCTTAAATAGATACCTACTACCTATAATTAGGTACTCCTATATAGTCTATGAAATAATTATAGCCTTAAGTCCTTAGGAGTCCAATGCAGTCTATAAACTGCCTATGGGTGTCTTGTAAATGGAGAAGTAAGTATACCTATTTTTAACCGACTTCAAAAAAGAAGGAGGTTCTCAATTCGAACGTATATATGATTTTTTTATGTACGTTCAGCAATTATTTCGTCTTTTATGGGCCGATTTTGATAATTCTTTTTTTGTTGTTAAGTAGATATGCGCAGTGGGGTCCCCTGATAAGGATGCCAGGATCTGATGATGGCATCTCAGAGAAATCGAGGGGAACTTTCGAAAATTGTATGGACAACAAGTGATTTTGTTCATGTTCTCATATGTAAGTATATTAAAGCGCTACCATTTCATGAAGATCTGGAGTAGATCTGATGAAGCCGAAAGACAGTCGAGGGAACTCCTCAACGATTTACTGCAGTTATCTAGTGTTTTGGCTTGATTAATTTGTAGTGACGAGAACTACACTTACATGTTGAATTGAGCGCCATCTAGCGAATATTTTTTGAGTTATCTCTACTTATCAAGATTGAATTCGGTTATTTTTTTTGTAAAAAGCAATTATTATTCTCTGACATTGCGCCATAACACGTATATATTAAAGAAAGGTACATAAGACTTCATTTCACCAATAAAATATAAATGCCAGTTACAAATTTTGCCAGTAGCGGTTGCTACTGCGGGAGGTTTCCCGCCACCTTAAAACTCTACCTACCAACCGCCCGCGAAGTTAAATGTTTTACTTGTGTGCTAAATTCCATTTACCACCGCTAACAGTGGGTTACGTTGTGGTGTTAAGTGCTTCAGTTCCACTTGTAATATTTTGCATACACACAAAGAAAACCAGGTAGAAAATCTACTTTTGGTAGAGTAAATTTAAAACTGGAAGCTTGACTTCCGTCTACTAAAGTTAGTAATAGATTATGTTTGTTTGTAACGAGCAGTGTGATAAACAACTACGATTATCAACTGTAGGAAAAACCAGATGTAACTTATTCCAGTGTCCAGTAGAGTACATCATGAACGAGATCGATTTAGATTAGACCTTAGGATGCATGGAGCCCTTAAAAATTATACGGTTTCTATGTATTATAGTCTACTATCTACTACATAATAGGTAAATATCTAACAGGGTGTATGTTCTCCGATGCTCTAATCCAAGGAAAATAAGTGGAAAGGTTAAAAGCCAACTCGATGGATATTATGATTAATTTACTATCCACCCATAGGCACGGAAACCTACTGCTTAGCATTACTCCTGAAACACTCCATCGACTGCCTACCTACCTTAGTAGCCTTCTACCTTCAAGGAAGAAAACGGAAAACCCGTCTATTATTGTAAAGAGTTGCATGCGTTACAGGAAGCTGAGTACCGCAACTAACTTAATCTCGAAGCGTGCTTGTTGAAATTGAAAGGTTCAACCATGAAACAGAAACAGCCCCATTCAGTGCCACGTAGGTTCTGCGTCAAAGGATACTAAGAACCCATGCGCCCATTCAAGAACCGTAAAATAGGTGCCTTTGAGTTAAAAGGATGTTGCGACGCCGAACTCTATTATGCTGTTCTGGAGATGCCGTAAGTCCGCAAAACCGACAAAGACTAGCATAAGCTGTAAAAACAATCCTCACAAAGGATCGAAGTTCCCAAATTTAATCCTTTTCAAAGTGTTCCGCTGCGCCAGCCTTATTTTCAAAACAGTAGACAATCCTTTTTCGATACCAATTTGCCGCCCGAATAATTCCGTTTCGCTCTTTTTTAAATCGAATCATGTTACTAAACATTTTTTATTGAACATAAAGGTGTTTCGTCGCCTTTTGGTGAACATCAAAATATGGAATGCCTCAAATTAAGTCAACCGTAAATTGCATTCGATTTTATAACAATACTTGTATTTTTCGGAAAACTGCTATGTATTTTTTCGTATTTATTTTATGTCAAGTTTTATAACTACATAATATCCAAATACATAACTTATTATTTGCGTAAGCTAATATATAATAGGTAAGAAGACGTTTATAATAGATTGTAAATGAATAACATAAAATTACAATATTTTTTCAATCTGTTCAAACGACTTAATAAAAATTCACTATCAATAAAAATTATATGTATATCAGAGAACTTGGTTTTATATTCCAAAAATCCAAATACGTGACAAAATGTTATTAAAATTTCAGGGAAACTTTTAGCGTTATAAATATAAAAAATAAAATAATCTCCCTGATTATGATTCTACAAGAAACAAGAGAACCTACAGATCGCAATATCGGCATCTCCAACAAAACTCGGCAAACTAAAAAGAGACGCGTTAGCATCTCACAATATTTTGTTCCGATTGTTAAGAACAATCCATAGAGGAAACATAAGATGCGAGCGCTCCTAAATCGGAATGCACAATCCGACCACGCCCACAAGTGCACCATTCTCTCCAACAATCGCGATGAGTCCAACGGTTTTCGGAATTTCGCATCTGGTCTTCCACAATGAGTTTCCTGTTCGGATTATATTAGATACGGATCTGGTATCGCCTTGGGACATACCGTTTTTATTCGATTTGCTCGAGACTCAGCATTGCTCGATCGCAAGTGTCCTATTGTTTGATTGATGATCCTGCCATGTTTTGTACGGCTCGTTATTGATTCGCGAAAATGGGACAATATTGTGATACCAGAGATACGAATTTCGATGGTAAATATCGTTTTGATGGTAAAGTGTCATTTTAGGTTAAGTACTTGCAAAAAATCAAGGTTTTCTTATAGTTTAACCATTGCTTTTTTATTTATTAGGTTAGGCATCTTATCAGCTGACTAATCACATAAGTAATGTCTCACGATCACCATTGCCAATTGATATTCAGAATATCAGGAACATCAGCACAGGGTGTCAGCGAAAAAATAAGCGACAAACCTCCCTCTAGTTATCAATCTACTTTTGCTACCAAGGCGATCATGGGCGATCATGAGAAACTTACAGCTGTAGTCATAAAAAAACTTATGCATTAGGTACTTGGCCTATGAGGTCTCATTACATTAAAAACAGCTCTGTCATTGGTTCAATTGTCAAACCAAATGTAAATGACCCTATGCCTTCGTGAGCACTGTGAGACTTCGTAGTACTATTTGTGAATACCGCTGTTAATCTATTTGAGACCTTAAAACCCTCAATGGAATTATGGAAGAGCCGTTACGTCACTAACTTGCGGAACCTTGTTAATTTTGCAGGAAAAATCAGCTTGTAATCAGGTATGACAGATTATTTAAACTTGTGTGATTGTAAGTTATTACATTACTTATTTCAGTTAACAAATGGAATGTCATATAAATAAATCTCAATTCATTAAAAACTAAATATCAAATGTTCTGATGTGCAAACATATTGGCCAAATATGTCGCGCCGAAACCGGAAATATCTCTAATGTAGACCACCCTTAACCAAGATTCCTTTAGAGTTGCGGAGCCTAATTATGAGAAATAAGACATAGTTTACACTTCACATGTTGGCTCAACACGTGCTAAGAAGTTTTTACGTCTAACATTCCTGTAAATATTAATTCTCAACGAAATAACGACACAAAAAATGCTAATTGCTTTTTGTATGGCTTTAGGTTTTTGCGTGACAGTTCATAGGTCTGTGTCATAGACTCGAAATTTTTTATATACTCTGTGTCAAGTAAATGTGGGCTTTGTCAGTGAAAAGTGTCAAATTACGTGGCACGAGATGGAAGATAAACGTAGGGCTGACGCGACTTTGTTTTATTGGTACAGCGCTGCAGCGATAAAATCATGAAATCCACTAAACTTAATTTTTTTCTTTTTTTTCGTTAGTATTTATTTTTATAATTATTATACTACTCCTCTTATTATAGTAGGTATACTATGAAGTTATCCAACTTCAAAATTGATAAGTAGAGATAATCGAATTGAGAACCTACTCATCATAATTTCCTTTAGACATAAATATTTCAATAACTAAGTAGTTTTAAAACTATAATAAATAGCAATCAATTAGTAATAAATAAAGATTTATGCAACAGCCCTATCTATGGGTTGGGTTTTTGCGCGCATTCATTTTTAGTTTTTCGTAAAGATTTCGCTGTTAGATAATCAGATATTGCGTGTAAGAAAAGTAGCTAACAGTCAATTCAGTCCTGAACAAAAGTATCTTTATTACTACGTAATTAAGGTTCATATTGAATCGGGAGTATAATGGTGATTGAGACGTTTTTGGTGAAAAGAAATAGCTATGCAATAGGCAACGCTTAGCGGAAAGAAGCGTAGATAAAACGCCGACAAGTTGGAGAAATATTAGTTCCAAAATATTTGTAAATGAAGCCGCGCGACAGCCCCGCGGGCGGGTAACCCTGACAGTTGAATTGTTTTCAAGTTTTCAACCAATAACATGATGAGATTCTTTGAGATTAATATTCTAAGATTTTGTAGCTTTGATGAATCTTAACTACTGCTTGAACTCAAGTTACTATTTTTCTCTAGGTACTAGGAGGCTATTCAGTTTCACTACAATATCTTCTTTAATTTGTAAACCTCAAAAGGAATTAAGAATTGAAAATAATTTCAGTTATATGGGTATAAACCCATGGTATAAACCCATATGGATAATAAGCCTACTGATGGTAGATAGCAATTAGACACATAATTCTAATTTTACATCTTTATAGAATAAAAGTATCATGAATGAGTTAAATATTATGTGAACATAATTTAACTTTTGCAAAGAATGTATTTTTTTATTAAGATGTATTTATTAATTTTCTCACTTCCACTACCGTTGGACTATATCAAAGAGAAGATGAAAAATTGCTAGTCTTGCTAGTCAAAAAATCAAAGAGAGGAAATCCTTGCGGAAAAAGCGAATAAATATCAAGTAAGTTTCATGTAAGAAACAGCACGTAAGCATCAATGAGGGGAAAATAATTGAAGAAATGCTGTTAGAGAACTAAACGAAAATTGCGTTGATATGAGCTGGAATTATTATGATGCTGATGTTGTTATGTCATCAACCGACCGATGATCTAATGGCATTATTATAGTACTAGATAAATAAATTGCGTTATGACGCACCACATTAAAAATAAATTAAAAAGAAGCAAGAAATGTCTAAATAAAACCTCGTCCGATATTTTTTAAAGTCAGCAAAAAATTATAGAATAAAATACTGTAGATATGGCTCAAAGAAAATTAATTCAGGCGTGAATTTCACATTCGAGGGTCAAATGGAACCGGGAATTGTTAAGGTTTACATACAATTATCTTTCTTGGTAGTTTGTGTGTCATTGTAACTCGACACCGTTGAGATCTTGTCTATGCGATAAGGAAGGATTTAGAGCCGTTCCATTTGGTCCCACCATTCAGCCCTCCCGTTTATTGAACATTATTGTGCGGGATGGTATAAATGTTTATACACATTGAATGGAATAATGTGGAATTCGCTTCCTTGTGCTAATGCAGTGTTTGCTGAAAGGTGTTGATTTTTGTAGGTTTACAAGAATGTGTAGAATATTTCACAACGATGTCATAGATTATGTATGTACCTACTTACATTGATAGAGCCCTGTAGATATATTTTTAGTTTTTCTCGACATTTTTTTATGTTTGTTATGTGCAAAAATCACAATCATTAGCTTTAGTGAAAGAAAAATATCACAAAGAAATTTCCACATAGACAAATTTAATGTCTGCCGATTTTTAGATAGCGAAGAAGGTATTAAGCAAAGAGAGCCAAGTTGCCAGGCTATGTGCAAAGATAGATAGTCACTGAACATGATAGATTCTTCTTATTGAATTATGTCCGGCGAACAGCCCATATCTTCCACATCAATACAAAAATATATGTATTAAACGTGAGATGTAGATAAAAAGGCACGGAGACTTAATCACATCTCACACAATAACCTACCGAAGCAGGACAAGCAAAAATATTTGCATTACATAAGTGAGTTATACAATGCCAAGATTCTGTATCTATAATCTCGGGTACAATACAAATATTATGTCGTCATTGTCACGCAAGAATCGCAAGATGTTTGATACATTTCTTGGCTAAATATTTGCAGCGACCGATAACCATCGATGGTAATCCCTGCTGAATGGTCCACCATATTGGTGTCAAGTGTAGCGTGACGAGATTATGACATTGTGCAAATGGGTGCAAGGAAAAATTGAAGGTATATGCTGGAGCTTTGAAGATTATTGGGGAACAGGGTTGTACCTATTATACTATAACATGTTTAAGTAAATACCTGAATCTAATGGGATATATTATCAAGTCTACAACTAGGTACATAACCGTTTCCATCAGATAAGATTTCAATCGAACTTATAAAATATTAAAAAAAACATTTACTTTGAATACTATGACAAGATACTCTTTCGTACAGTTGTATATTTGATGCATGTAAATCTCCTGCAATTTGAACTTATTTAACTTTAAAAAAAACTTAACAAGAACAAAAATAAACATTAGTGCAAAATGCACAACCCACTTTGTCTGTTTAAAATAATAAATTCTCTAGCTAATTAAATAATTTTAAACAAACATCTTTGATGTCAACTTCCCTAAACAACCATTCGACCCTTTTTAACTAAACTTTGCAAAACCAAGCTTCCAAGAAGACAATAACAATTAAGAGCTGTTAGGAGCCATTTAAGAGCTATTAAACCGAGGCTCAGTTCACAACTCAATGGCTTGAGCTCGCAGTTTTAGATATTAGATAACAGCTCGGGATAAGTTGTCGACAAACCGACTTGTGATCAGATAACCGATAGTCGACGTATCCACATCGCCTCTCCTTCCCAATGAAACCAACACCGCTTGACAGATCAAGATAATGGAAAGAAGTAGACGATGTTAAGTATATCATCGGATTTGAGGAGTAACGACTCGGAACACAGTCAAAAAGTGTTAACAGTGCGGTTAAATTCATCGTACCATGAAATGTCTGTGAGGGCAATGCTATTAAGTTATACCTATGGCTAATAAAAATATAAATAGGTCGTAGTATTTATACCGTGAGAATCAATCGTCACGTGTAGTATCGATAAGGTTTATGATATAAAGTTTGTTATAAGCCATGATTTTTACACTGTTTGATATAAAAAAAAATCCGAATGTATATAACCATACGAGTGCACAAATAACAGTTTTAATTTTCTTCTTTATATTTAAAAGTATCTTAAAGCATATTTTTAAGCTTTTTAAATCATATTATTTGTAAGTTTTTTAAAGAAACTATTTGCGGGCTATAGGTACCTATGCTTACCATGCGTTTGAGGTTCGGAAAGACCGTGAATTACTTTCATTACCTTTATTTAATTTTATTAATTTTTATCCAACTCTACCACCTAACCGCGGTTTTTCACTTGTAAATAGAACATAATTAGCTAGCAAGCGAAATTACTTCTAACATTCTGACATTTCTGACCCTATTACTCTAAAGAGAACCACTCGATGTTTGATACTCTAATGGTTGAAAAACATTTAAGAAAGAATCCCTCTGTAACCACCATTACCTTTTTCAGCGTAATCATACCTCTTCGACATTATCTCATTAAATGCTGCGGCGCCGAGTTTTTCCCCAGATAGCTCCCAATAAATTAGAAATAAACGCTATCATTACATCATTAAGTGCGACCGGATCCAGTAAGCTTTTTGTATTAATTGTATTAGGCATTATCGGCCATTACTGACAGTGACGTCATAACTCACTATGTAACATTGATAGTTTTATCGCCAACTAATGTTTATGCACTGCTGGGCTTAGTTTTGTCTGATTGCGTGAGGCATGAACGCATAGCTTGGTTTTCTTTCTTGACTGACAACCCGACATTGACAATGGTATAAATGAAAGTGTTTAACATAATATGTGTTTAGTTTGAGTTATATATAATTTAAATAAACTCCATCACACACCCAGGTTTCCATCTATTATACTGTTGGCAAGAACATAAAGACCTTCAGCTATATTATAGGTTTGAAACACACGTGTTATTAATATAAACCCAAGGTTCAGTTAATCGTTTTTATCCAATTTTAGATAATACATTGGCTTCGCCCTAAATTTGATGAAAAAGATTTTTAAGTAGAACATTATGTAGTTATTCATTACGGAATTAACACGTCAGATAGGGGTTGTTTCGGGGAAAACAATCCTTTTGTTGTGACGGCCAATTTAGCCCTTCAATTTAACCCTTCTTGATCGACTTAACCCGCAATCAATCAGTTGAAAAGGGTTACTGATTATTAAGATTAACGACTACTGACTTTAGAAAGGTATGTGTTCTATAGAGAACGAATAAAAGAACGAAATAAATTCATAATTAAAAATAAAATAAAATATTAAGTAATTTTATTGAAGTTCACTTTTTATTTAAGTACGGAATGTAATAAAAAATAAATTATATTATTTAAAAATTTCAAACATTTTTTTCATAAAAAGCTTTGTGTTTTATCATCATGTAAATATCTTTAAACACTGAGAAAACATAGTTATTTGGAACATAGATAGAAACTTCAGTTTAATTTATTTGTAATGATCAAATTATTTATCTTGAAACTAATTTAAACACAGCTCAAGTTAAAAATAACTAATTAGTCAAAAGCAGTAGCGTATGAGTAGAGAATTGAAGTTCCTTATTTCATTTAAGTCCAATGTTCATTACGAATTCTATGCCAAGTAATAAAGGGAAATAAGTATTGTTTCCACAATAAAGATTTCCTGTAAAAACTGTCAATTGCTTACAATACAATATTGACTTAATGGCAAACTGACTCGACCTAATTGTTTCATTTTACTCTCTACTCGCCGGTGATGTGAACGAGTTCCTTATACGGAACTCAGGTAGTTATAATAATTACATTGATTCGCGTAACGTTGAAGGAAAGAAAACCACTCATTATAGGTACCACCTTGAATACGTTTTATTTTTCGTATTTTTCAAAAAAGGCAGTATTATTCAGTGGGATGAACTTAACTTTTAAAACTCATTTATTTTTAAACTCTCACGTTCATTATAAAGTTAATGAACTTTGATTAACTTAATGGTGTTGGAAATTTTTGATCCATCGTAACCGTAATTGTTCTATTTCTGCACTAAGATCACTTTTCACATTGAGACTTAAATATAAGGGTTACCCATACATCACGTTGACGAAGCGATAATTGGCTGAATATTTTTATTCTATTGTTTTTTTTTTAATTTAAACGATGGCATATGGCATATCTGTGCCTGTGGTAGGTACAACAAATATCTTACGAATCATTCCTTCGTCGAAGCATGTGATAATTTATTTTTAATACTAGAGATGCATGTAAGATTCAAAAAGAAGCTTCCTTATGCATCTGAAATATATTTTTGCATCTTTTATTAATCGTTAACACTGCCTTTAAGACTTTATGGTTACACCTTACATTGTTTCTTAAACGAGACAAGCCATTAAACACGAGAAGATTGAATTTTCATAACAGTTTTATTGCAGTATTTCGTACTTAAAATGGAATAAACACCAATAAACGAAGTATACTTTTCAAATAATTACTCATAAAATATGAATCACATCAAAAAGTTTTCGGATTAAAGGCGAGTTGATAATTGAAACCATTAAATGTTATTGCTAATTAAAGTATGAAAAAATCTATTTCATCGCCACTTTATTAAAAATAAAATATTATATGGGTTATTTTTACTATTGGTTAAGTATCCACTGTATACCTACATACATGTCATATAAATACAGATTTCAAATTGCAACATATAGAATGAAATGAAAGAAATATTTGCTATTTTCTGGCCATCCAATATTATTTATTCAAACTTTGTAAAAGGAGATGTTTCAGAAATGTATGGCGCCTGGGCGGGTACACTGTACATTCAATAGGAAGTAGCTCATATTATTTGAAAGCGTTCCATATCATCCAAATTCTTGATTTCACCTTAGTTTGGCGACAATAATTCAATTTATGGGTAATATATTGTAACACTGAGACAGTATGGTGGACAAATCGACTGCTGATGACGTTGATAAACTTGATTTATTCTAATGTCATATTAGGCGTGTCAACATGTGTCAATGTCCAATGCATGATAAAATATAAGCCCGACCACAGAGCCCGACGATCTTTTTGGATTTGGTTTGTTGGATCTGTCTTTTATTATTAACATTATTAAGCGTATCTTATCTAATTAAACGGTGCAATCCGTCGCTTCGATTAATCCGAACAAAATCGTGACGATAGATCTCCAAGAGCTATACTGCTAATGTATAGCAGTCGATTTAATGTCACGATATTCACGTTTGCATGGGTTTTTGTTGAGATCTCAGACTCCGATATATAATGTAATATTCATCGTCAACGATATCGACATAGGTAACGATCGGTCTGAATCGACGCTGAAAGCAGTTTGGAAACGCCAACTACTAAAACGCGCATATTACTTTATGCCAATGAATACTTAAATAAGTATGAACCTAAAGTGAAGCTGGATAATTGTATGGCAGTTGTAATTTCTGTATTTAAATATTTTAGATACGACAGAAGTAAATAAGAAACAGCATTTTATTTATTCATATTTTATTTTTTCATTTCAACCATCTTCTATTAATAATATGCCATCGCCATCCAGGACTGAAGCCGGTGCCTCAATATTTGTCTGTCTTATAATGAGACGATCTACAAACCTTAAAAAGTATGCCCAAAAGCTATTGAACGGAAACAACAAAAAACCAAATCACAAGCAAAATCGAGGTCCATAAAACGAAAGCCGGGTAAACAAGTACTGCGAGATCCAGGAGTCCAAAAAACAAAGCCGTAGGTAGATATTCACTTGATCACTATAAATAGCACTAATGTTGTTCACTTCAAAGAAACACTCGGAATGTCGAAAAATGTCACTGGCATTCTAAACTTCAGAGCTCATCATTCAAATGTCATTCAATAACTAATCACAGACAACAGACACGTTTATATTTATTTTTATTTTGATAGTTCTCTATTTCGGAGTCATGGAACCGCCAATGTTGTTGTGCGTAAAAATATTTTATTGAAAATAATTTCTCTGCAGAGAACGGCTAATCTAATAATTTTTTTGATATTTTTCTGTGAATCAGTATATTTTTCTCTTTTTGTGGTGAAATGTACAAAGTCGCCGCCCAAAATGAAACATCTCCTTTAGTGCTGCCGCACACCAGAAATACCTATTACAATAATTTGTACCTATTACAATAATTGTAGTGCTACATTTGAAACGAGACATATAGGTATATCGCCCCCCTATATTTGTATGTAAACCCGCACATCAAGGACACATTTGTAGTAGGTGCAGTTTTTGGCGAGGCGTTTGTCGCGTCCAATGATGCAATAAATAGGTAGATTGAGCGTCGCCCTACAATGAAGACAAAAAAAACACGGCAACAATATCAAGCATGTGTGCGTGCAGGCGATGTTTTTCACGTTCGTCTAGTGTCTATGTTGCGTGATCAATGATACCAGTTACTAAAATTTTCCCATAAATCACACATTAAACTTAATTTATGGAGTGGTTATTTTCATGAATAAATAAAAAACCCTACTTAATTTAATTACAGTTGTTTATGTTAATGTTGTAATAAACCAGCTAAGTTAATTAAATTAATATTTTTTACGCAGTTTGTAGTTGGAAAGGAGACGGTCCAAAATTGTATGGAGTCTGGGCCTGGTTTTGTACCAGTGATAAAATAAAATAAAAAAGAAAAATAAACCATTTTTGACTAATCAAATCCACGAACTCATCTATATTTCAGTGCAAAAATTATTTATTAACTCCACGTGACGCAATTATTCTACATAATGGCGGGCAGCAGACCAGAGGATTCATAATTTTTGACGTATGACGTTAGCTGTCAATATGCCTTCTCTATGCTTGAACAATGGCTCGAACTCAGAGTGAAGGACGCCATCTTGCAAGTGTTGCAAGTAGTACCTACCGAATAACTCGAAATTAATTTTATTTTAGCAAGTCATTTATTGCAATTTGTGAATTTATTATATTTTTAATGAACTTTCTGTATTTTTTGGTACTACTTGCAACACTTGCAAGATGGCGTCCTTCACTCTGAGTTCGAGCCATTGTTCAAGCATAGAGAAGGCATATTGACAGCTAACGTCATACGTCAAAAATTATGAATCCTCTGGTCTGCTGCCCGCCATTATGTAGAATAATTTCGTCACGTGGAGTTAATAAATATTTTTTGCAATGAAATAAAGATGAGTTCGTGGATTTGATTAGTCAAAAATGGTTTATTTTTCTTTTTTATCTTATTTTATCACTGGTACAAAACCAGGCCCAGACTACATACAATTTTGGATCGTCTCCTTTTCACATTACTCTTGTACCTTTAAAAGTGGTTTATTCGACCCAATGCAAAAATAATCATTAAAATGGGCTCATAAACATACGAATATTAATGTTATATTATTATAAATAAACACAAACGTATTGGTAAACACCACCTTTCTTTAATCGATTTATAAAAGTACATGAACTAAATAATATACACGTAACCATAAACCAATTTATATACCCACAAAAATGATGTTAAGTCGGGAGCATAAAAATAGAAACTAGCAACACTGACAAAAAAATGACGTAATTTGGTTACAATAAAAATCAAAATTGAAATTTAATTAAAAATATGTTTATTGGTTACTTGCCTATGATATGTGATGTTTTTTGAGCTTTTTACCCTTCCTTTATAATTCCGGCACAGTTTAATAGCACATTTCGTCATGTTATCCCTCTTATTTGTTTATTTAAATTGCGCGCGTAATACGTAGTGACACGAAAGCGGCGCGATCGGCACTAATTGGCGGGAAAGTACTTCTGCGCCAATAGTTGGCGCAGCTTTTTTGACAGGTCTTCGCGGATTCGATTATCCATCTAGATACTTATACATCAATGGTCGCGTCACAAGAATTGAAGATCGAACACGTTCGTTTTATGTAGCGCCGTACTTCAAAAATTACAACAATGACTTTACGAAAATGAAAGACAATTCAACTAGCCGCTACAACTGTGCTTCCGATGTGCGTATACACAATATATTTGTCGCCTCGTAAATATATCGTAATAATTATGGCGCCGTTAATATATGTTGCGAGTAATATGTGGTTTCGGTGTGCGGCCTCACTTAGGAAACTATACAAAATTCAAATTTATTTATATCCGGGATCTCTTTTGTTGTCATTACTATTTACCGCGCTGTCAAACGTCAAATATAATAAGTTCGTTGTCGTTGACCTGTGCCTCTATTATGAGTTGTTGTAGTAAACGTCAAAACTGTTACTATTGCAGTTAACGTTTAGAATTTGTATGAGAATCCGTACAGCGCCTCTAGCGGTTACGATCGAATAGTCTAATACTGTAGTTACATTATGAGCTATTATGAGTTTTGGAAATGAAACTACAGCGGGTATCGTAAAGACGTGAGACGGTACAGTTTCCGTTACGTTATGTTGGCATCCATGAGTAATACCTCTCTCATTCTTTTATTATGATGTCAACAAGGATAGAACGAGACCCTGGCCAGCGAGCCAACATTTGAGAAATTAAAAAAACAAGTCTATGGATGCTCTATAACCCGACTAAATTAGGAAATGTGAAAGAAGAGTGGAATTAATGGCGGTTTGGTACCTTTTCAATTTAATTACATTAGCGTTCTGCGTCAGTCGCATTCAGTGTCAAACTGTGGTGTCAAAGTGTTGCTAACTTTGATGTTTTAAATATCTAGATGGGACATCGAATCCGCGAAAACGTGTCAAAAAATTGTGGCTAACTGTTAGCCACAATTTTTATATTTTTAGCAACTAGAAGTGAACGCAAAATAAAAATCACATTTAACAATTAATTACACGCAAATTTAAATGACAGGATATTTAGTTTAACCATTCAAACGAGCAGTGGTTCCCCTTGCCAAGTGAACTCGACGTGAATTGCCCGCAGACTGAGCTCGCCAACGCTTATATAGACTTCATAGCTTCATACTGACAGGAAATACGTCACTTTTCTCCTAACAATATCATTACGCACACATTACGCACACATAGACAATAGACGAACGGGTAAAACATCGTCTGCACGCACACATGCTTGATAATGTTGCCTTGTTTTTTTTTTGTTTTCATTGTAGGGCGACGCTCAATCTAGACATTTAAAACATCAAAGGTTGCTAAATATTTTGTTGATCTCGCAAGTTCAAAATTTCATTATTTTCATCTCTGCGTTCGGTTGCGTGAATCATTTGCCAAGCAAAATAGTGCCTAGCCATGATTTTGTTTAAATATACAGCAATATTTAATGACATTTAATTTCGATAGTGACTTTTCACCTTAGAAAATAGCGTGAGTGCCGTAACTACTACGGGTAACGTAATTTACTATTGGTCTAAGATCCGAATCTAAGTCGACTTTCACCGGCTTGATAATAGAATCAAACTTATTTTATAATAAATTTCGTATCTTAGAAAATATATTAAAAATGGGTTGACAACAAAAATCCTGGACAGAATATTTTTTATTATTTTTTAAAAAATAATTTTTCAAAAATATTGCATGATGAAGATAATAATAAAATTTTATACTGGACTTAAAGTATAGAACATATAGAATGTGCAGACTATTATCAAATCGAGTGAAAAGTAACTAGTATTGACATACCTGTTTATACCTGTCTACCCAGTAGTTCGTCCAGGTAAATAATAGTCTACCCTACGTCTGCACATTCTATATGTTCTATACTTTAAGTCCAGTATAAAATTTTATTATTATCTTCATCATGCAACATTTTTTATGAAAAATATTTTTTTAAAAAATAATTAAAAATATTCTGTCCAGGATTTTTGTTGTCAATCCATTTTTAATATATTTTCTAAGATACGAAATTTATTATAAAATAAGTTTGATTCTATTATCAAGCCGGTGAAAGTCGACTTAGATTCGGATCTTCTACTATATAGCATTTGTCAAATTTGTGACTCGTAATACCAAATTGTAAGTAAAACATGACCGCAAGTACTGTATTTAATAGAGTTATGCGCATTTACTATTAAAGCAGCGTTTTCACGATAGCATCAATAGTAACGTCCTTTGCGTTTACAACAACTCATAATAGGGGTACAGTACCGAATACAGTTTTGCAAATAAATAATACGTTTTACGGGCATATGAGATTTTAATATACACTGTGCAAGAGCTTTTGTAACACCTTTTTGTGCTAATGTGTTGGAGGAGTATCTAATTATAAATGATTGGAGTCATTTAAGTTGATTTGTCCTAATGACAGCAAATGAGGGTAAGCGTGCAGTCATAGCGATTACGTCCGGCCCTTTTGTACAGAATTCACCGCGTTATTTATTATTAGGGTTCCGTGTAAAGTAAGTACAAATATTTAATGCTTGATTTTAAAATACGCGTTATTCTGTCAAATTAACGAAAATTTTTAACTATCCTGGATATCTCAAGACAGAAATAGTAACTAATTGAAGGTAGTTGTAATTTTGGTGTCAATTAAGAAAAAAATAACATCGTGTAACGTTTAAATTTATGTTGATAAATATTTAGGTTTCATTATAAAACAATAATGGCTGGTATAAAAATATGAATTAAATAAAAAAGACGTGTGGCACTCGGAGACTGCCGCGGTAAAGCTATTGCATATCATTATATATAAATTAACAAAACAAAAAATAATACTGCATTTTGTGATAATAATAATAAAATGAATGTATATAGAGTAATAACTCATTTTCTTTCACAATTTTTTCGTGACTTTCTTCATTAATAAATGCACTTTGTTTATTCATATTTAAAACACTTTGTAGGTACACAAATTATACGAGTACAGATATTCACTGTTTTGCAGTGTTTCATAGGCAATGTCACTGAAAGAGACGCATAATAATGACGTAAGCCTAATTGTTATACCGCCAACAGACTCACGCGAGAAGTCTCGAAGAGAAATCTTGCCGCGAATTTGCACGAGAACCGAGAAAGCATCTACACTCATGCGACCTTCTCATTCGCATCCTCGATCGTCATCCGGAATGGACGGCAGTGCAGCGGCTTTGGTTTTGTGTGCATTAATATACTATAATCTTGTGAATACTAAAATAAGAAATAAATTAATATAAGTACTAAAATAATAATAATAATTGGTAACCACAGACAGTAGATAATTTTAACTAGAAATGTAAATTTTAAATACAAAAACACACAACGGTCCCACTGAGACCGAACGAGAATGTGAATACGGTTCTCTTTTCTCGCCCGAGAAACCCTTTGAAGCGGGCAAAAATACCGACACCGATCCGAGCACAGGCGAGCCCGAGAACGAGACTGCGAGAAACCGATCACATTCACGCTTCTCGGGTGTTCTCGGGGGTTCTCGGCGTGAGTTTGTAGCCGCTATTAAGAATACGTACATCATAACGTCACATTATAGGTGCAAGACATTTTAATCTTTATTAGAAACGGATAATGCATTAATTTGTGCAAAGAAGATTTAAATATTCTGAACAAAAGCATAAGAACTATTTCAGTTGACAAAATAATTCTTTTTAAAAAGAAAATTGACATTTGACATTTAAGTCCTACAACGATCTTTTGGCGTGTGAATGACGTGTGGGTGACAGAGACAGTGCCTTACAGTTTGCCTTGCCTGTATGGCACTGTCTCTATCACCCTCAAGTAATTAATATAGTGTCATTTTATGTCATGTTATTATTTTGTATGTTTTAAATCTAAATACGCGATAATTCGACTATTATGAATACATGTTGTCGATTCCAACGCCTTATTTAATCCAGATCTACATGTAATTATTCTTAAAACACCGAACCGACGGGGCGAAAATCAAACGTTTGACAGGTAAGATTTGTATGGGAAATTAAAATTTTAATTTTTAGTATTTTGCTCGAAATTTTTCATATTTTCTCATCGCTGCAACCTTCCCTGAACTTCCACGAATATTTCAAGACTAAAATTAGCCAAATCGGTTTAGCCGTTATAAAGTAAAAGTTAGATAACTCAGTTAAAAGTTCTGGTATTTATCGATGTGTGGGTGCATAGACATAGTAACTATGTCTGTGTGTAGGGTGTAATAAATTTTCGTTACGAAATTTTTGAATTCGGTCCCCGCGCCCAAGGCCCGCGATAAAAGCTATACAATAGCTTAAAAGAAAATTATATAGGTATGTGATGGAATTAATGTTTCATATTCTACACACCTGTCTCCCCTTTACATATAATAATAATAAAGCAGTAATAGCCAAATGGCTAAATATACTTAAGATCGATTTAACTTCCAAAGGGGGTTCGGAACCTGAACGCACTATAAATTTTCAAATATGAGGTTCGTATGTAATATAAAACAACAATATAACTTGCTTCCTGTATCAGAATTATTCGTAATGTTTTCGCAAAGATGATTGAAACAATTGGCAATTGGAATTGGGGCAGCATGGTATAATTTTCCTGGACCATTATCACTCTGAGCAGTACCTAGTACCTGAGCCTACCTAGCCCAGCAGTGGGACAGTCATGAGATACAATGATGAAACTAAAATAAAGAAAACTCAATTGGTGTCCTTGTTTAACCCTCGATATATTTACAATACGGAACCATTCAAAAAGTAATCTAATTCGGACTGGACCGTCTTATTTCACTATTTACAGCTCCTCGTTTGTGAAAGGACCATAATGGCGGATAAATGACGCCGTAAGCAGGTCTTTGATAAATATCTCATTATGTTGGAGATAACTGACAGAATAAGGTCCACTTATGCAATAAATACGTTTTATAACCTCGTATACTTAAGTATTGATGTTAAATGAATATGCTTTATCTTTCCGGGTTCATTTTTATAGACGCTTTATTATTTTTTATGACTGATTTAATATCGACCTAATTATTTTAACCTAAATAATGTGTCCTTAAAAATATCTAAATCAAAATTTAAATATATTAAATACAACAACAACATAATTATTATACTACTGAAGGTTTTACTACATATGCCAGTTTTTTTTTTAACTGATCATAAATAAAAATATGTCTCTACACTCTACAATTTGTCGTAGGCTCGTAGCTAACAATACCTTCACCTACTCGTACGGCTCGTACCAATAAGAAATGGAAAATAAGGAAATACATATCGGTATTTGATTTATTTATGTAGTTGAATAGGACTCAACATCCTATGACAAAATCACGTCTAATCCAGTCGAGAGTTATGCCTCGGCTGTAGCATTTTATCGTAACCCTAAATAATAGTGATAAAGGGCCGAATAAAAATATTCCAAAAGATAAATAGAGCGTGGTGGCGCAGAGGGCATTTTTATCGTTTTGATAATAAAATATCGCTTAGCACCACAATAAAACTTGCTGTGTTATCTCGCGTCGAGGGAGGCCCAAACGCGGCCCCTAAAAGGCCCTGCCCCGAGAATTTGCTGATAGCCTCAGATTACAGTGATAGGATTTAAAAAGTTGTGTTTTTTAATTTAACGGACGCGCTTTGTTGTATCTATTATAATATTTTTTATAATAGAGAAACCTCTGCATTAAATTCATTTGGGTAGCATGCGCATACAACAATATAATAAGGTTGTATAAATTCATTTATAATAAGGTTGCTATTTTAATAGATACCAAAGTTAGTTTACTTCCACCGCCCAATACTCAAAAAGTTACAAAGCTTAGCCCGAATAGGTATTCTGTTCGAAGCGATCTTGCCTATAAATATAAAAAGCAATCTATTAAAAATCAAATATATTTACAATAAATATCCCTTAAATAAAACGTACTTAATATTACCCATTAAACGCATCCCGATACGGAATCAATACTAAGCAATACCCCAAATTTTTTACCATCATTCCAAATCGATTAAATTCATTTATTTAAACATCCGCCGGCACGATGCGTCATAATCTTATAAAAACAACGGGCATCACGGGATCAATCTGTGAAAACAAAGAGTCATCATCGATCATTTGAGATTCGGACCGTTTGGGGACTCGAACGGCCGACGGTAAACCAAAACCCTGCTCCGAAATTACGGGCCTAAGAAAACAAGAAAAAATCGCTCGAAGATTTATTTAAGGGAGCGTAAAGATCTGTTTATGGTATGCGTCGGTAATTAAGGGGCGGCGTGCACACGTGCGCTCGCGCAAAAAGGAACAAAAAAAAACTATACCTGTTCCCTTCTCCGCAGCGACAGGTCCGCTGACGCGCTCCGTGGACGCTCTGGCTTACCAGCTACTCAAAGTTTGTATCGGAGGCCGAGATTTTACTGTCATTTTATAGTCCTAGTCTATGGCTATGGCCTATTTATGGTCTCTACTCCTTCCACTGACAGAGAAAACTTGTGCCAACCAGTGGGATAGTAAAGAGTTGCGACGATGATTTCTTTCGTCTTAAAAACTTATTTGATAAAATTTTAACGCATCAAATTGAAAGGTGTATTCCTTTGACTGGAAATTGATATTTGAAACGGAATTTCCTTCTATCTACACGAGCTACGAAGTCCAACCTCTTGTCACTTAAAACAGCTTTTCTCTTGTTAAGGGGCTACATCCGAAATATGGTACTTTTAAATCTAAGATTATTTTTAAAGCTCACTGTCTATATCACCGATATTCAGATATATGTATCTTCACTATATAATAAACAATCTCATAAGAGCAAAACCAGTAAAATGAGAAGTTTCCTCGATAGAAAAAAAAATTAAAGTTAGGTCCAAATAGTTTTGGTTTTCAAGTTTACTACAAAAGTTTTAATAATTAATTGATGAAAATATTTTTGAAACAGTAAATAATCAAAACTAAGTTTTCATAAGAATGAAAAACTCAAAAACCGAAACAGTTTTCAAAGAAAAAATTAAAATGCAATTGGCACTTACGTCAATAATTTTAAAGCTAAAATTAACCATTGCTATCTCACTATTTGCCTTTATAAATCATTCCATCTCTGTTTTTGAGCTCCGCTCATTCGGTTTTACGTATTATGGTTGTAGCGCCTTAATAACGAGAGAACTCCTTCAAATATGAAATTCAGAAAAGAACGTACAGCTTTTAAAAATGACATTACATGTCCGTGTTGTAGTGTGTGGAATTGGATGTGGACAACATATTATATTGTTGTCCATCCATCCGTTTATTGTTGTAGACCCTACAATGTAGGGTTATAATAATAATATAATAATAATATAATAATAATTTTATTCATAAAAAGAGATTTGAATACATAGATTTGTTGTTGGGACATCCTTTTAAGTACAGTATACTTGTGCCAGGATGGTTATCATATAAATAGCGTGAAAAACTTTGAGCATCGCTGCCGCAGTCCTTCCTTAATGTTATCTTATTATGGCTAAAATGACTTCGGTGTTCAAAGATAATAGCGGACCTGGGGTTGCGCCACTATTTTTTACCCCATCGACTGCGCTGAGATAATACGCCCTTCAGTTACGTGTTAGGCGTTTTGATTTCAAGATCGTAGATATTTTAAACAAGCCTCCCTTGCTCTTTGACAAGTTAAGTATCTATACGATAACGTCCAACATTGGATTGAAAAAGAAGAATTTTTATTGCCATTTCATGAAATTATAATATTAAATATAGGTACCTACCTACTTGAAAATATAACGGAACATGATAATTTTAAGCATAATAATAATAAATATACTTAATTATTATTATATTGGATGCAGTCTTCATGAATGTGTCTACATCTACTTTTAATTTTTTACTTAAAAAATTATATAATATTATAATTGGTAATGTTTTACAATGTCTCTGATGAGCAATTTCAGCTAGTAAAACAAAATACACACAATATAAATATAATCAATAAATTGTGATGCTCTCACTGCTTAGTAAAATAATAAATGATTTACCTATCTCACTTTTTCTCGAAGTGCAGACAGGAGAGTAAATAAATCCGAATGTAACGTTGTATTTGCAATTCCAGTTACTAATTTGGATTGCCTACAAAGCCATATCAATTTGATATTCTATTAGTTACGGCGCCCGGAGGATTATTCCTCCTGGAACTCATAACAATGGTATCTGGTGATCGGCACGCGCGCAGCCATTTGTTTTTATTTACGGACGCGCTGCGCCTCCTCTTTTTACACTCGGTTGAGACCGTGGGTTTGGATGACTGTTCAGGATTTTCGAGGCTTAGGTATGTTTCTCTGACGCAACATTTAAAATGAACTGTAACGCAGTGAAACGAGTTATTACCTATATATGTAAAAATTATTTTAATTATTATTCGTTTTTATCTTATTAATTTAGGTTTATAAACCTATGTAGGTAATAAATATTTCCAGGTTGCAGGCTTATGGGATACACACTAATACCTGCTTATTATAGGTATACAAAATCTTAATTATTTTCATATTTTTCTATCTTATAGCTAGAGCCCATTAATGTCTCACTACTGAGCACGGATCTCTCCTCATTATTGAGGAATCCTAATGCATACTCTACCACAATGCCCCGGTGTGGATCGGTGGAGGATCTTATAGTACCTACCAATAGAGTTTATACTGTTATCGGGGGTAAAGTTGTGCGTAGCCCCATTTTTAAAGCGCAAGGATAGATAACAGCTTTAAAATCTTTATCACAAAGGTCATCAGAGCTAATCTACAGCGATAAGTTTGAAGGACAGACAACACCCTTGTTGAATTTTATATACACATAATTATTTGTTAGAGTCATTCATTATGTAAGCAAGCACCCTCTTGTGTAAACAATGCTGCGGATCATAGATTATACTTCAAACCTGTGTGTTTTATTAATTCTATTGACCGGATTTAATAGGAAGATACAATACGTGCTAATACATGTATGTACACATATGGTCACGTGGACCGGATGAAAAAAATTGGCCCTTTTAATAGTGGCTACACATGTGTACACAAGAAGGAAGTATTTACACTTGTAGTAATTTGTATTTTAAATATTTTACTTTTACAGACACGAACATTTTAGGTTTTTTTTACAGACTTACGGTGGATTTTATGTGTCCTAGCATAACGTCAAAGGATATTAAGTTGTCAGTTTTTAAATTTTTAACACGTTTTCCGTATACAATTAAATTGATTTTTTGTTTAAGTGTCAATAAATTACTATATAGTTGAGGAATTATTTTTCCTAACAATAAAAAGGTTATCTCAGTAAAGTCAGAGAGGGATTGAAATCTAATCCTGCATACAACTTTAATTTTTCAAAAATGCTACGTCTGTTGCAAATTGCAAATTAATTAGGTAAATATCGGAGTCTTAAACTCATTCAGAAATATGTATATTGCAGAAATCGTTAGTACACAAATGTAGGCGTAACTAAGTACCCACCTACAGAATTATGACTGAAGTTGATAGTGTGTACGGTCGGCCAAAGAATTGGTTTACCACCCTAAGGTTGAATGCCGTTTGCAGATTCATAGGTGATAAAGGTTAGTTTCGCTTGCAGATCGATCTGACAACTTTTATTGCCATCTTTATCCGATTATAAATACGTGACATTTGTTTTGTTCTTAGTTTAAATTTTATAGAACCATTGACGTCGGAAACTTGGTACTTTGTGAACTTTTAAGATTTTCACACAAAAATAATAAACCTTGGGGGTTCCCCATACTTAGAACTGAAACCCTAAAATTTTTTTTTTCATCAAACCCATACATGTGGAATATCTATGAATAGGTCGTCAAAAATGACATTGAGGTTTCTGATATCATTTTTTTCTGAACTGAATACTTTTCGCGAGAGGCACTCCCAAAGTGGTAAAATATGTGCCCCCCTCGCTGTAACTTTCAAAATAAGAGAATGATAAAACTAAAAAACATATTTATGCTGTGCATTGCCATGTAAACTTCCACCGAAAATTGGTTTGAATGAGATCTAGTAAGCAGTTTTTTTAATACGTCATAAATCGTAAACCGCAACTTACCTTTTATTCAATCTACTTACTCGAATATTTTTTTATATTATGTTACTTGCTGCTACGGAACCCTTCATGGGCGAGTCCGACTCGCACTTAGCCAATTTCTATTAAATTACATGCTTAAACAGGGATAAGGATCTTTAGGCACGTGGCTGACGTGAGGGTGACAGAGACAGCGCCATACAGGTAAAATGCAAACTGTAAGGCACTGTCTCTGTCACCCACACGTCATTAACGCGCCAAAAGATCGTTGTAGTACTTAAATGTCAAATGTCAATTTTCTTTTTAAAAAGAATTATTTTGTCAACTGAAATAGTTCTTATGCTTTTGTTCAGAATATTTAAATCTTCTTTGCACAAATTAATGCATTATCCGTTTCTAATAAAGATTAAAATGTCTTGCACCTATAATGTGACCTATGATGTACGTATTCTTAACAACTAGGCTTACGTCATTATTATGCGTCTCTTTCAGTGATATTGCCTATGAACTTTGATGTAACTTTTGATAACTAGGAAACTAAATGAAAACTGGTACACCACTTTCTTGGCCCACTGTACCTACGTTCCTTTTCATGTTACTTTGTCGAATTATACATAAGTCACCAAGAACACAGAATTGTCACTCACCGCTAAGAACTAATTTATTCCCCGTGCTCACAGTTCAGTTTAGCTTGTAGGCAAAATTCACTTACGGCATTTTAAATTCTTGCCATCAATCTGTAATGTACCTTAATCACAGGGGCAGAAAGCTGGCATTTGTGTGGGATGCAATTAAAACGAATTCTGCTTCAAACGCCAAAGCAGTGTAGATTCCACAGACAATGATGAGGTGCCCGCTGTGCAAAACGCTTGTAATTGCATGCATAACGGTTATAATTATTGATTGTGGGGTGGCCAGGTTACAACGAGCCGATGTTAAGACTTATGGGCTATAATATAAACTGTAGTAGCAACCTCGAACCTTTTATCTGGGGTTTTCCTAATTCTTTATGGAGAGATTTTTATAACGATCTAGAAAGACGATTAGTAATGTGATGTTTAGATTTGATTCCCAGTTGCGACAGACATTTATGTCACAAATTTCGTTCATAATGTTTTTTTCAACTGTTTGGTTTGATATAAATATCATGGCGCGTACCTATATATGTACATGGGGCGCACACAATCAACCCTTGTTACCAATGAGCGAAGTCAAAGGCATTACCCAGTCAATCATCACCAATGTCAATAACACCGAGTGAAAAATTCAAAACAGTATTCACTCTCGTAAGGGATATATGGCCCGTGAAGGCAATACGTCATCCTCGGCAGGGAGCTTACACACTGCTGTCGACAGATACACTCGTGTTAAAGTTTAATTTAATTACCCCTGAATCCCAATTCCCTGAGCACGGATCTTCGGCTGTTATGGTGAGACGTTTCTTGGAAATTGTTTTTGGAGAAGAGACTAATGTGATAAATTATGTATGATTTTATAATGACTATCGATTGACGACTCGTTAAATTAATTTGAGCTGTTGATGATGGTGAGATTTTGATGATAAAAGATTCAACATATTTTGGTTTTCTGGTATGACTTACGACAATAAGTCTTACAAATGTACAAAAATAAGTTTTACAACAATCTTCAAAAATAATTCTTACAAATTTTCTAAATTCTGAGTATGACAATTTCAATAAGGAGATCCAAACTAAACCCCGGGATTTTCATGGATTTTGTTGATAACGCCGACCTGTTTAATTTTGATTTAATCTTTGATAACCGTAGGCGCACACACGTACAGGTAGGTACAGGAAGAAGCGGCTGCATCTTAAAAAACTGTCTTAAAAAACTGCCTCGAAAATCTGTCTTGCATGGATTCAAAATTCACGATCCTTGAAAGTTTAGAAGCTGCGTACACTCTTGTTAGAAGCAGTAAAAAAGCAGTTTCCCAGTTGGCTTTGAACTCGTCAGTAATTCCTTTTATGTGCCGTCACGAGCACATTACCATCGAATCCGAGCTGGTCTGTAAAAAACCTGAGCAGCTAATTATCCTATTACGCAGATAGAGTTTAAAACGCACAGGAACTACTCCCACAGCCAGCTCGCGACACCCATTAGTCACAATTACTGGCGCGAGTGGACCGGTCTATGCTAGTGATGGATCGCAAAAACTAGACCCTGATTGCTGTTTACTACCAACTACACAACATAATTATGAAGTGGCTATGTTTAGAAATAAAAGAGCGTCTTTGGTTACTAGCTGGTTTGTAGGATGTCCGCGATATTGTAAAATTTTCCTTAAGAATTGAATTTGGATTTTAACATACATACATCTCTTAATTTTCTCTCCGGAAATTTAAATATATAGTTTGGACAGAAAATTCTAAAATCTTTAAAACTACTCGTTGAATTTCGTTTAATGTAGAGTAGAGAGGCTAACTAGTAGAAAATATAACTTTAAAAATGCACTACCTACCTATTAGTACAAACAAATATCGCATTCGAGCCATTCTTTCTATCCCTCTCCTCAATGTTTCTTCAACCTCATGAGAATAAAGTTCGACATCAATTCATATGAATGAGGCACGAAAAGACATCAATTTTTAAAGATGAAGAAATTAATTTATATTCCAAGGACAATCTACCTTAACACACACAGCATAATTAGCATCGTCGAAAAAATAGAAGAAAAAGATGAAAACATGCGACTGCTTATGAAGAAGATTGCTGCCTAGCACAGAATCTATAAACTGCTACTGCATACTCATCACAGAGCCAGAACGCGTTTTCTACCTTACTAAAGAAACCCTAGTACACCGTCTACTTAACGAACTGTTATTACATTCAAGAAAAAGGGATTAAAGGAAATAGCAATCAGCGGAAGTTTTTGCGACCGCCCGTGCGTCGTCAGTCGCACGCGCTAATACGTACTTACTGCGGACTAATGATTGTCGCCACCTCCAGCCAATTAGCTAGGCGGTTGAACTTAGGTACATACGAGCCGATTCAAGAGAAATTTTTCTCCCATGCCAATATGTAAAACGACTTCGTTGTCATTAAAACGGAGAAGTAAGTGGTATTCTGAAATTTTAAAAGAGGATAAAATCACAGTATGATCTAAAATGTAAATAATTTTACGTATATTACACGGCTTACCTCACGTTACTATTATGTCGGATTCGCCCGACTAGTTTCGAACCAATTCCGAGGTTCGTCATCAGGAGCCACCGGCGACGAGAGAGTCACAAGCGAGCTCTCATCGCCGGTGGCTCCTGATGACGAACCTCGGAATTGGTTCGAAACTAGTCGGGCGAATCCGACATAATAGTAACGTGAGGTAAGCCGTGTGATATACGTAAAATGTATTCAAACACTCACGAATCATTCAGTACTAAAATGTAAATAATACTGTAAAAATCAAGCTTTGGAACACTTTTTGACTAAAATGCATCCGATCAGGAACGAAATTTGGCAATATTAAAACCAAATTATTTACTTTAGTAGCTGTGCATTAACTATGGGCAATTAGCCTAATACTCGTATTAATAGATTGGCAACCACTTTCAAGCAATCATAATAGGACATTACCCTATCGAAAGTAAAGAAAGTATCGAGTAGCGAAAAGAAACATTCCATCAAGAAATGTAATCAAAGGCAGTGATGCATATTGGAAAACCCTGTACCCATTAGTGAATTGCAGAAGGAAACCTTTAAATACCTAAATGAATATTAAGCTGCCTAAGTATGTGTGAACAATGTTAGCAAACCTCAAGAAGACCATTTCTCGAACTAATAACGTGAGTTATTAGTTCGAGAAATGGTATTACTGACACTACTAAGGAACAATATCGTCCGCTACTTAACACCAAGTGTAAGGACAATAAATCCACATCAGTGCATCTCATATCATCTGTAGATAAGTATGTAGCAACGGACAGTCGGTCGTTAGCGGCTCCTGAAATTGCTCCGCCTCGACAAATTGCTTAAATTAAGGGTCGGCAGTCTCAATTTATTTATCTCGCGTGCTGTCTTGATGGTTAACTCAAATTGTATGACGCAAACAATTAATGAGTACCTACTGATCTTAACAACATGTACACAATCACATTAATGTTGGATGACGTGTCTGGTACTTAAATATTGTGCTACTTATGACTTTTGTAAGATTGTTTGTATCACTTTAATAGCTGAGGTGATAGGCTGTTACACCGTTTTTTTAAATAATACTTAGGTACACTTCATAATCACTAGATATTAAACTGTGTCGTTGTAGCTCATCACACAAATTATGTTTGGTTTGCTTTTGATTGACGTAGTTAGCTTTTAAGAATATTAGTTAGGTACCGTAGTAGGTACCTACAGCAAACTAAAAGACAGGCATCTTTCCACAGACTCTTTAATTTCCGTTTGTTTTCCGAATTTGATCACGATCGTTTCCAATAGGACAGATAGATAATACCTAAGCAAAAGAAGACCTGAAAAACTAGGTCAGTAATACGAGTACCTATAAAGCATTTTAATGAAAAGGTAACAAAATTACGTTCATGTTTTTTGGTTTTAATAAAATTAATTATTTTCGCAAGCAAAGTACAAAGATCGCAGCAACAATGAAATTTCACCTAAATTACCTGACCAACTTTGATCAAACGATATCTAACTCTTTTTATCAACAACAAATCTAATCTACATTTCGATCAAAACAATCACATGATGCATTTGTTCTAATCAAAAACATAATCAAAAATAAAACTATCCATCGAGATCTCATCACAACGGAGTGGTATTAGAATTTTATTGGGCGCTCAAGCAGAGCGTATCGAATCCTTAATTAAAACCTTCGGTGTAATCACGATCCTTTCTTCGTCATGATAATAACTTCTTACATACTTGTTTCGTGCTATCTATTGAGTTTTTAGACGGCTTTGGTTTTATTTTACTCGGTGCGTTAAGCTCACGAATATATCCAGAGTCTGTCAAAGTGAGCCCTTGGAGATACATTAATTAGTTTTAAGGGGAACTTGAACTTAATGAAGATTGAAATGAACTAAAATTGCTCCGTAATTCAGTTGCGTTTGCTTATCAAAACAAGCATCTATGACACCTTGGCATTGATAAAAAATTTATGTCTACGTGAGCGTGGACGTGGAGCGGTAAGACTGAGGAGTCCTGATGGAATACATATTTAAATGGATTTATTTCTTAAACTAAATTAATTTTTCTAATCCTGTAAACGTCACATAAAATAGAATTGGTTTAATAATTATTTTACCAATTATTAATAGCTTTGATATTTTTGCACGATTTAACCCAATTTTTATTTTCAATTATGTTTTGTATACCTATTTCTAGTCTCTATTTAGGTTTATCGCTTCCAACAATGCTTCACCCTTCATCTCTTATGGTCTTGGCCCTTAGAGTAGACGTGGTTTCTTTACTTTGCAAATTAAGTAAAAGTTTTAAGTGACTTACTTACTACCGACTACATACATGTACATACCGGTACCTACATAGTACCAGCTACCAGCTACTTAAGTATACATTGGATTAAGTAGGCGCTAAAACGCAACTACAGGAGATTTTTGATAAATGGTAAATATACGTAAGTCTAAAATAAAATATATTTAAGTTTATTACAATTTTCTGATACAATAATAACAACTGAAAACATAAACTAAAACGTTTTGAGAAAAATAATACTTTCAGAACTAAAATTATGCCACATTAAAATTCTTATTCAACAACTTTAAACTCCCTTCATCTTCATTTTATTCAAGTTTCGTTTATTTGTTATTTCTCACCGTGTTATAAAATAGATGTTTTATACGCGTTTTTTCGTCTTTTTTGACGCGTAACTCCCAAAACTCATCACGAAGGGTATTCCAAAAAGAGAATACGTTGAGAGTAGGTACAGCATCGGGGATGATTATCGCCCTCCGTTTTTTAATGACGGCTCTCATTAATGTGAAGGAGCTTTTTATACGTGATAAAAAGTTTTCGTAGTTAGCAGTTACTTATAAGGGCTTCGGGCTGATAAGCTCGACCAATGTTTTTTCACAGAATAAAAAGATGTTCGGCAAGCTTCCAAAAGAGAAATTTTGTTAAATGCATAAGTGAAAATAAAAATAAATTAAACACCTTGGCCTGTATGTAAATTTATAGTTATGTATTTAATATAAGGAAACATTAAAGTTTGCGTAATGTTATTTCATGTCATGTTTTGAATTTTATAATTAGGGACATTTTTAAACAATCTACTTAGGTAGTACCTACAGACCTATGTATACAAAATAATAAACAACATTTCTACTAGCTTTCCTCTACTTACTACCATTAAAAAATTGTATAGTGCACACATTATTTTGATAACATATTAATCTCTAGATAATATCATTTGCTGTACAAATGCAAAACCGTTTGACCTTTTTTTCATCTGAACAAGTTTACCTGTGACTCAGTTAATTGTTCAGCAACCCCAAATCTATCCACCTTCGTGTAATATTAACAACAATACATTTGCTGTTATATAATCATAGAGTTTAATAAAAATATATCTTAAGACGTTAGAAATAAGGGCTATTCTATATTGTATGCGATAACTTTGCGCCCAACCATCCATAGAGTGGGCGAAGCAACAAGTGTGCGCAGAAAAAGCACGATTAGGGGGTGATTTATACATGGCCCTTTATTTTCCACCCTCGGTTTTATTTCATCAAATCACGTAACTGAAATTCCCACACTGAATTCGACACAAAAGCATTTTTTATATTTTAACCGCCTACATAACGTATTGTGCAAATTAATTTTATTAAAAAACATTTTCATTTAATAAATACATTTTATTCAATAATAACATATATTATTTACAATTTGGTAAACTGTCTTGCATAAAAAGAAAAAAAAACGGATAAATAAAATGACCTAAAACATACCTACTGATTTACCGAAATAAGATTTATCATAACATCATTCTTGTTCACGGTAATATAATTAATTTAAGAAAACCCGTTTCAACCAAAATTCCTTATTTTCCCACAAAGCTTTTTATGCACGGTGATCTTATTGGAATCAGTCATCCTGAATGGTATGAAGGAAGGAAGGAAATGCATACCTTGCAAATATAACCTGGCTTCCACACGAAACCTAAGTGGCTATAAAAACATTTTTTGTGATAATCGACCTTTTAATTTTATCTTTTATAAGAAAAAAAGTAATATAATACCCACGTCAACTGAATACTTTATATAGACTGACATAATTATTATATAAACTAACATCTTCACAACATTTCGTAGTAATTTAATAACACATTTAAAACAAAAAAAAATACAAATAAAAGTTAATACAATATATCTTGACTAAGTAATAACACAATTTGTCTTGAATGATGAACAAGCGCTTACAAGCTAATAAAATAATTTATTTATTTATTTTCATTTTCGTAAGTAGGTAAGTTTGCTAATTGTATGTAAAATTTTGTAAATAAATAAATAAATAATAAATATTTTCATTTTTATATTTAACCCTTAAGTAAGTTATACAATAACAAAATGCCGTAATCATTTACATTTATAATATTATAAGGTTTGTTTATACTGTAGGACGTTAAACACGCGCGTAGCCATTGCACATCTTGCGGATTTACTGAAAATTAAAACAATATCATAATTCAATAGCAACCATAAAATAATATGATTGCTATTAAAGTATAACACGTAGAATATAAAAATGCATGCAGTTACAGATTTCTCCATGAACCCGCCATTTTTGCAATGATATCTTTCTTACAATTCTAATGTTATCACAAACCATTATATTTAACGTAATTTTTATTGTTATTAAAAATTACATATTAATGTTTTTTTAATGTTATTAAAACAAAATTCAACGATCAATAAAAATCGTACCATTTCCTAATTTAAATTACGGAAGAAAATGAATTATTAAGTTATTGCGTCTCCGTCCCACCTCAAAGTGCACTTTGAGACAAGTGTACAACAAACAATGAATACAATAGGGGTGGTGCACCCCCGGGGCACACCTCTACGCAATCTCACACTTGTCACGCTGTGGGGAACGATAAGTCACTCTTTTATGGGCCACTTTTTAAATATGACGCGAAGGACTTTCCTTCACGATCTGTGACATCTATTGTCCAAGTTTTTGCATCATCTCACTGCAATCGTGAGAAGATCCACAGATCCTACCAACAGGTAGACTGACCAACATAAACAATAATATTGGTTTTCTTATCCAAATTAAGGGCGAAGATAAAGGCATTTAATATAGATACATAAACAAAATTTTCACTAACCCCAATTAGATTCTTATGGTCATATTTCGAGCACTTAACTTCGACGTTAATAAAATCCCACCTCAAAAACCCAATGATCCTTAATTGGTGCAATTATCAAGAAACGCAAAAAAGGCATTCTTACCCGACACAATATCTCCTAATAATCCTAAAACGCGCCTAATAGACATTTAATTACAACCCCGGCCGAGTTCCACTGACCCCTTTACACTTGTTTACATCTTCATCCCTCGCCACCCTCCAAAAACGCGATGAGGCATCAAAATGGAATGTTTAATTCCAATACCCATACGATTTATTACAACAAAACAGAACGGGAACGATGCACGCTTGCCATCTGTCGTCGTTCCGAATCACGCCGAAAAAAAGCTCAATATGCGACCAACCCTGGGAACCTAGGAACGAAGAACATTCCCACGAACAACCCCTCAATTTTCAATAACCAAATTAGCCTTTGCGTTACCCTATTTCGGATATGGAGGAGTCGTGAATCTATTCATGTCGATAAAAAATATCGGTGCTCCCTTTCGCATGTGTGTGGAGCGTGTATGTTTATCCCTGTCGAATGCACGTGTTCAGAGATCGTATATTTAAACTGGCATCGTATTTGTGCGAAGGCTCGATCGCAGCACCTGCCGGCGCGCGCGCACCCCATTGGCTGAGCGGTCGCTATCACCGCTACACTGATTTCTTTTAAACTTAAATTTTTTTGGAATACTCTTCGGACATACGTCGAAAAAATGCTACAAGTTTGGAGCGTACGAGAATTTTGTGCGTAGGTGGTATAAGGTTTAATCTTTTTGTAAACAAAATTTTAATAGACTTTTAAATTTGATCGAGAGTTAGATTACACATACTTAACTGGTCGGACGATTTTTTGTGTTTAATTATTTTTCTTCATTAAGTCAACACAGATCACCGGTAGTCACGCAGTCACGTGGTCACGCGTAGCACTCATCAAATCCACAGGCGTCACGCGACTCGCACGGGGTACTCAGGTCGTACGCACCCCATGTAACTTAGTGACCCCAGTTGATCACAATCGCATTGTCGGGCTCACGCCACTATTAATGAACCATATGTGATATTTACCCACGGTGGCGCGTGGACAACGCATGGAATTTACTATCAAATAACCCATTAATTGCGCAATACAATTGAGAAGTGTGCTGAAAAATTCAAATCTTTCAATTTTATTATTTGAAAAAGACTATATTTTTACAAATGCATATTTCAAAATAAAATATTTTACAATACATCATGATCAAATCATACATACTTATATAGCCTGTAAACACACGACATGCACATTAACTAGTCCAAATTAAATTTTGTACAGCCCCAATTTTATTAACAAAACCTTTGAAACAAACAGAAAAATTCACTCAACCACACAAATACAGCAACATTTTCCTAAACTACTCAAAACAATAGAGCACAATCAGCGTCAGTCTCGGAAACACAATGCTACGTCGTAGCTACAATCATAACAAACGTAGACATCACAATGCACTCAGCGATATTGACGTCACCCATGAATACAGCACCGCATTAACCCTACAATAACTACACGAATAATAGTCGTATCTTTCACCAAAATCGGAATATTGAATAAACTACTTGACGCACCCACACATGCATACGCGAGCTTTTCACGAATACGCCGCTTTTATGTCGGGGGCGGCGCGGCGCGTATAAAAGCCCGGCCGGCCCGATCAGCCCTACATTCCCGCTTGTGAACTCACTCGCAACACACGCTCTCTACGCTATCAACTAACATGTCTTACTACGCGAACAACGAATACATCATCGCCACAAACAACTCGATGAACGAGAACAAGTACAACAGTGAAAAGATGAAGAACAGCGGCTTCAAGGCGCTGTTGAAGCCGTTGATGAAGATGATTAAGAAGTCGACGAAGCGCGCTCCCGCCAAAATGGACACGTGCTACGAGGCCGAACAGAACTCGTCGAACGAGATGCTCGAGCGCAAGATATACGAGGAGATGGACGCGTGCCAGTCCGCCGCGTTTCTCGTCTGCAACAAGGACGACACGTATGACCTCGTGCCGGTTTCCCGCGAAGATTTCTACATCCCCGTCCACTTCGCCCGAACTGACGCCGGCACTTTCTTCTGGACGACCGTCTCCAAGACCGAAGCTGACTTCGCCACCTCCGACTGCTACACCGAATGCCAGACTGCTGAGCAACAGTATCCAGTCCAAGACCGATGGGTCCAGGCCTAATTGACCACACCAGAACAACAATCAGTGTCTTCCGTGAAACCAGTGCTCGCTCGGTTTCATCAACCGTCTGTGATGTTAGCTTTAATTCTTCGGTGCCATATAGTTAGGTTAGTTGTAGGGATCGCTCGTAATAACTCCTGAAAAGCTTTAAATTATGATATAACGTTTTGTGATATTTTTTATATTGTATAGTACAGTAAAGATAGGCGTCGTGATCTTGATATTGTGATCATTCTCAAATGAGCTTTAATTGTTTTAGGGATAGTAATTTATATTATATTGTATCTACGTTCCATGAAAGTTGAAATAAAATATGAATTTAAATGAAACTTCTATCTTTTCCTTATCACACCTCAAATCATAACAACAAAACACAACACAATTTTTACCTCATTAATTTCTAACCCTAAAAAAACAATGACACAACACAATCACATATACCTCATTAACGACATGAAAAACGCATCTAACACACCTACAGTTATTCATTATAAAGCGTGGGTTACAAGTAACGAGTCTATTCAGGAATCCGATGTTAAAGTGGTCAGACGAGATGTTAGCGGCGCGAGCCACTATAGCTATAGCCGACTTGCCCGGGCCAGTGTGACCATACACGGTATACCGCACGTGCATGGCCCGAGGCAAACCCGCTACCGGAGTTTTAATGGTCGCTTTTTCAAATTGCCGCGCTTTCCTCCCAGTAATCTCGTCGTTGATAACTGAGCCTAAATTATACGTTGCGTTAAATAATTATGACGCTTTGATACTTTGATAGAAAGTTGGTTGTTAAAGGCGTTATGGTTGTTTGCGATAGAATGTTTATACATTAAACTATTTAATGTTAATAATTTAATGATTGTACATTAAACAATTCTATCTAAAACAATATACACTTATTTTATAATTTTGGATATAATTTAAACTCGTAAATAAATACAAAATTAACTTTAGGTATTTACTCGTAATATTAACTGAGCGGTGCAACTAATATTTATAAGAATTGTTTTTGACCTAATTGGATTACAAATAATGTTGACCATCTCTAATAAACTGCCAAGTAAAGCAGTTTGTCGTTAGTAGTAGGCTCTCTTCTAAATGTAATTTAATTTTTATAATAACTAACTACGCCTACATAGGTACTACGTAGTACAAATAGGTCCTTAGTTAGTCCTATTTTAGAGAAACTTAAACCTGTTTGTGTATATGGGTTAAATAGGCACTTCATATCCATAAATTGATATGCATCTCTTATCTAGTCTCTAATTAAAGTGAGACTTCTATTTTTGATCTTTTCAAATTAAGTAAATTATCTTGAAACATCTCTCAATTAAGACTATCATAAAAACATTTGTATTCATATGCATACCTACCCTGTAATATGTGCAAATCGCACCTTACATTCAGTGGTTTTTGAGTAATGCCCAGAAAAACATACAGACAAACAAACAAAGATTAAATATAAGATATATTTTTGGCTTCTATTAGCCCTAGGAAGACCTCCCAAGTATTTTTTCCAAAAATATCGCAATGTAGAGACATAGCCCAATTACATTTTTATGACAAGATAGAGAATTATTATTATTATTAATATAGCCTTTTTTATTTCCGTGACATTATAACCATTTTCTTAAAAGAAAAAGTAGGCATTTCTAGTAAATGTCATGGCCCCTTTCGGGTATAGGCCTCCTCCAATTTTTCCCATATTTTTCTATCATTTGCTTTTTCCATCCAGTCTCTACCAGCCAATTTAAGTATGTCGTCCATCCAACGAGTAATTGGTCTGCCCCTCTGTCTTTTGCCAACCGGACCTTTCCATTTTGTTACTCGTTTAGGCCATCTATTCTCAGAAGAATATAGAGAATAGTTTAATTACCTAAATCTTGACAACACCAAAAATATATCAGTGTAGAGACATAACTCAGTTACATTTTTATGACAAAATATAGAGTATTGTTAAGTTAAATCTTGACAACACTCACTATAAAACAATCTACCTACATGAAAACTATATAGTTGCTATTTAATTAAATTGTTAATTAAACACGTATCTAACGCGGCACTTAGCCACTAGGCGGGAAATTTTACTCCAACTATCCATAATTGGAATTATTTCTATGAGATAAATCATTAATAGGTACATACTTATATGTCACTAAGAATGAAAAATTAAAAGTAGTCGTGCAAAATTATAATATATCTACATGTCATATAAGTAGTGTATTATTTATGATCGACATGCAACAATGACCTTCTTTCTATAAAATGCACGAAAATATCGCAAGGACACATTTCTTTGCGCATAATTTTAATACGAAACAATAAATACAAATACACACAATTAATAATAAACCAAAGTAATAAAATAATGACACCATACAATATCCGCGTGGTTTATTTTCTGTCATGCGTTTATGATCCTAAAATAGAGATGCGCTTAAAATTGTGTACGTCGCGTCTCTAGTCTCTACTTAAGCAAAACATTCTCAAGATAGATGAAAAAACGAACACTGAAAAGTAAAGAGCTATCTAGAAACATTAAACTGGTACTTACTTAACATAAATAGGCAATACATTAAAGGCCGTATCAACGTTACTTATTTATTCAGTCCCGTTAACACGTATACCATGCAAATCATTCAAGAAAATCCATCCCCGAGAGCCGAGACATGTCGCAACCTGTTCAAGAAATCGCACCTCGACAAGTTAGAACATGTTCGCTCGATTGAAATAGACCGTAAAAAAGGAAATCCTTGCATTGTGCAAATGAATACCGGCAACAACAATGTTATTTTAAACAATCAAAGCCTCACAATAAGCGAAATAAATTATTACATGCACGTGTTTCACAAAAAGCTTTCTCCGTCATTCATGTTTCATGAAGCTACCTTCATTGGTTTTGCCAAAACCAATCAATTCGCAATCAAACGTGCGTGAGAATTTAATTACAGAGTGACACAAACCGACTTTTATATAAGACTGATACACGGACAAACCAGATATGCAAATCGCACGTTATTGATTAAAAAGTGGTCGCGATACCGCTAGCCGCTGGCCGCTAGGCGCCCAGTTGTCATAATCACCACATCTCGGATCTATAATAGGTACGTGGGTAGATAGCGGACTGGTCCGACATAATAATACCGTCCGCGGCGCTCACGACGGATCCGTGAGAAATTTCGGCAGATGTACAATTCCTTGATGCGGTACGACGAGCGCTTATCTTTTTTTTCTTACCAGTTTAATAATACGTGGAGTTCGCTTCGCATCGACGACGTTTTGAGCCCCGTTCGTGACTCATCGGCGCATTGTTGGCGCATACACGTGTTCGATACGTCGGACGCTCGGGTTAGAAAGGATTTTTTGCAACCCTTATTTTCAATTCCGCAACTCTTGCGAAATTTGGGTTAATTTTTTTTTGATTCGAATTTCGAATGCGGTCCATTTTCTACACGTGCAAGGGGTATTGTTAGATTGGAATGTTCAGACATGTTTCGAGGTAAGGAAAAGCTCGGACACACGTGCAAGGATTTAATTATAATCGCAACTAGTCCGCTGTAGGTTAGATTACGTTCGATTAAATTTAATCGTTGCCGGTGTTTGTAATAAAACTATAATGTATAGTTAATTTACGATACGAAGCGGCCAAGTACAATTAAAGTTCCCAATCACAATTAAATTGCTATTAAGAAGCGGCGATAAAAGCAATTAAAGCTACATTGAAACTTGAGAGTTCCGTTCCTAAATAACGAAGCATCTAAGGGCATTTTTTATATGTAGATCGGCTTGTTGATAGTAAACTCGACTATTTTAATTATTTGATATAGGTTAGCACTTGTATTTACTATTTTTTTTTTGTTCCAATTACCTTACAAGCTTTACAATAAGAACATACATATTTGGGGTTAATATTAAAATTAAAAGAAAATGTAATCTGCACTATTTTCAGAACACGACTCTAGCTACAGATTATATTTGATTTTAAAATTATTACAGATGATTTTACAATTGACAAAATTTTAATCAAAATAAAAATGTCTAGCAAAACCTTCACATCCACAAACACCTTCAAACTTCATGCAATAAATTGTTCTAAAAGAAACTGAAAAATTGTTTTGTAAATTACGGTAAAAATGTATTTTTTCACTTAGTAAAGTAGTCTACGGCGATACAATGGTATAATAGAGCACCTGTGTAATGGTGGATGAGATCACCGTGTTTGCGCAGATGACAGCCGACCGTGACCGCCTGCGTCAGCGATGAGCTGGCTTTTCTTCTTAAGGTGCTGGCTGTAGGTATGATGTGGTATAACTTGGCTTAACGACCTCTTAGAATTAGACGGTAAAGTTAGAGGGAAAGCACCCAATCATTCATTGTAACAGCTGTTTACGGAGCTCTATTACTACAAAAATCAAAGTAAAGATTAATCTACTACATAAACATATCTATCTATAGTATTTTCTACAACATTTAATTAATAAAATTATAAAGATTATTCTATTATCTACTCTGTACACTAGGATGATTAATCGCAAAGACTCCGCAATGTAAAGTAAAGTTCAGTACTTATAATGATGAACACGTGTTTATGGAGGTGGTATCAAAAGTATATTTTCTTCGTTTCATAAAGGGAAGTGCTATTTGCACGAAAAGTAATACCATTTCTGTGATCATTATGTACATTTCATTTTTGTTCGACAGTTGAAGTTAGTCAACCTAAAACTTCTCGTGTTTCGGCTAAGAGTTTGAGAAGCAGATCTTTCTTTCCTTCTCCTTTCTTTCTTAGCTAGCAACAAATTGCTAATGTCTTCGATACCGCTGATATCCGTGAGCAAACTTGACCAGTTATCATCAGAGTCTTGTCTGCTCTGTTATTAAAAAAAAGTAAAAAATATGCAGCTAATAACATTTGAAAAATCAAAATACCTACGACTATATTTTGTTAACACTGAAAGCATGACATTTACTTTAATTCTAGAACAATTAATACTGTAAAATGTTTCTCCTTAATTAAATCAAATAATGGCGTGAGTCACTCAGCGAGCTCGTATTGACGACAGAACATTACACAAGTGATAAAAATGTATTATTATATCAACAACAATAAAAATTCCTAACATGACTGTTCACATTTCGAATCAGAAAACAAAATCTCGTACATACAAAATCACACATTTATGTAATAACATAAAAATAGGCGTGGTAATTTGGAAGTGAAAACTTAATTTTGTAAACATTGTTTATGGGCTATTAAAATAGGTATATTTAGAAAGCAAATGAAAATTAAATAGAATCAAATAAATCAAATCAAATAAAAATAGGTATTTGAAATTATTTTTATCTTCTTCTTCTTACCAAAAATAGTGATTATTATCTATGTATATGATAAGCACAAACTTCATTAATAAATAGCATTTTTATAAAATTTTGTCAGAAATTTCAAAATCACTTTGATGAATTTTCAACATTTTCATCCATAAATTATTTCAGGAATACTCTCAGTATTCAATTATATTATTATTTACTTATTTAAAAACTTCACATATTCAAAAACTCATAGGTACAAACAATTAAGATTCAATTCTATGCTATTTGCATCTATGTAGGAACTACACCTATAATATGTACATAGCTCTTCGTGAAGGTAGGTACTGCATTTAAATACACTACACTTTTTACTTCACATCTGACTTCACTTTTTCACTTTTCGAAACTCAAATAAACAACTAAAACTGAATTACATGAAATTCATAACATTAACACTTGATTTAACTATTTAATTAGACACTTTAAAAACACAGCAACACATTAATAACCACTTCCATAGGTATATCACTTCACTCACAATCACAACTAAAAAAATAAAAAATAATTAGGTACTTAAACTGCTACTAGTTTTTAAAGTTACAGTACCGTTACTTCCTGGATGAGATCACAATTATAACTGAACATCAGGAAGACTTCCTCGCCAGAATATATACTAAATTCCCCCTAAAACATGCGAAATCGTCATACATACGTTTCCCACGTACCTGAATACACTTTGACCTTAAACTAGTTATTGTCTGCGAAATCATTGTCTTGCAAATTCTGCACCCCTTGTCTCGTAGGGATCGTAGTCTTTGTAGTTCCACGTGTAGCCGCTAGATGGCACTACTTTATCGACATGCTGACATTGATTTAATTAATCAGTCAGTATATTTACCACTATCCAAATGTTTTTGCATTCGAAAAATCATTATTAAGCATAATAGAATGTAAAGATGTATTTATGTAAAGTCTTTACAATCGTCACAATATTACTATTAGTTATAATTTTACTTATTTATTACTAAACAATTCCACAATTAGATACGTAGGTAAATAATTTATTATTACTAATAGGTAAGTAAACAATTTTGTATTGGTTACATCGTCTGTTTTTGTCAAATAATTAGGTGCTAGTAGAACATTAGAGGAACAGGAACATAATAGGCAATTTGTTATTAGATACACATTTGTCATGACCTATACGATATCAGATTATATCATAATATTTCCGCAATAAGGCGGTTAGTTTGAACCTTGATAGTATAATGATGTTATTAATTTACGTTGGATACTGATAATAAAATATTTCCGTAAATAACAGTAAACACGTGACGTGTTACATCGTAATCCTAATGAATGTCAATAAGGTAATATGTAGTTTATCACTTTAATTATGTCATTATAGTATGGGGTTTCTTGTTGGTTATGAGTAAAAATATGGATTTATTCTTATTTTTATATTATTCTAAATGTGTAGTAGGTACTTACCTACTCATGTTTTTGTATAAATTAGAAATAAATTGGAAGATATTATTATGATGTTATTAAACTCCTCGAAAAATACATTCCAATAATTTACAGTCAATAAATTAGATTGAAACTAGAATACATGTACCTAATTCTAGCCTATTTTTTTACGAATAACTTAACCCTAAACCTCTTAAAAATAATATGCCGCAACGTTCAAGCTTCATCGTCCTTTTTAAACACTTTAACAATAGTTTATGCGGCAATGCCGGCAATGTATAAGACCCTTATTGGTGCACTAAAATCTCCTTAGCTTACGGTTATATCAGTATAGTGCCATGTATTAATTAAATCGAACACTAGGAGAGATAAGTATGGTGGCGGTATCGCGATGGAATGCGGCGGTATCGAGCCTAGAGCCATACGGTCATGTTCGGCTTCACCAGGTAAACAGACCGTATCGCGAACTGACACTTATGTAAACTTCCACTTTCCAAGATCACAGCACTGATACTTGCTGTTATTTATTAAACATCTGGGTTTAAATCGCCTTAGGATCTTTAGGGTGTTGGGATTGTTCGTGATTGTGTCACTTGAAATCGTTACTGAGTTAGGTCATGTATGCAAGTTTTTTTTGGGATCAAATCATTCTTTTACTTTTTTGTATCAAAAATAAAATGAAATGTTTCCTGTGTAACAATCCAATTAATCAATCAATTAGTTATCCCAGCATTGAATTAGTAGATAGTTAAAAGATTTGTCTAAAGATTCAGCAATTTAATAGATAATTCCACTGACATAATTCAAAATTAAAAGTTATTCTGAAGCTAAGAAGGAAAACTTTGATAAACCAAAAGTTTTTCAAAAATGTTCAATGGTCAGCCAATCCTCACTTGGCTAACATATTATGACAGAATTCGAATCGAGTCTCGTGGAACAGTAATGTTGATCATAAAACGAACTAATTACCTTATTAATGCATTTTTCTACGCACGATAAGTTCTCAATAGTCTCACGTGTAACGGAGCGCAATTGATTACTATTTTCATACAATCGCCCATCTCAAAGGTCACGCGTAATACCATTCAGTGCATTATTCAATATTGAAGAAACTATCCAATTGTATCGCACAAAACATCGCACGCGACATCGATGCAACGGAAAAAGAGCCTTAATTGACGGCTGTTAAGGCTTATTTAATATCGGAGGATCGTTTTATAGTAACCATTTAAGATTATTTGTAAAACATCGACGCCAAGCGCAGGTTATCGGATAGTGGCATCTCTGCGCGGCGCGCTAAGGGCTAAAATTACGTTTGGGCACCGAAGTGAGATTGTGTATCGAAAGCCAGGAAGCGCATTGTTAGGTCACGTTCTCACAACTCCCCTTTTCTTCGAGGGGGAATAAATAATTGCACTTTTTTCTGTCGCATATGGCCAAGGAAACGGAGGATTGTGCAAGATCGTTCCCACGGTTTGCCCCTTGGTTATAAAGGCCGATCGAGGTCAAGAAAAAATACGTGCTACCATAATGCGAGGGTTTCTTTTGTAAGGGCAGATGCACGGCGAATCTAGCGTTAAACGCGGAATAGTCGGACGAATGGATTGATTGCCGCGCTTTGGCTCTTGTTTTGGAATTATTTTATTTTAATGTCGAACGAAAAAAATGTACCTAAATACGTATTAAATCTTTTAAAGACTTACAACTACTAGGTAACCAGGGTAGGTAACAAAATGTTACCTAAGTTATAATTTGATCTGTGAGTTTCAAGTGGACATACTAGGTTCTTATCAGATGAAGCTGCACAAGCTGGTGTGTAGGGTAGACTGGGTACGGTTGTAACGATTTGGCTTTAATTGTTCGTAATTTTGTTGTTTATAAAAAGAACGATGATAATGACATATTAAATTGAAGAGTGGATCTTTACTTACAATAGGGCTATACTATTTAGTTCTGGTGGGTGCTATTTTTAGAGATATTTAGATTTGAAAATAAATTCCGATGTGTTTCTACCGTCCCCATGCCAGGGGCGGTTGAAACAGTGACTAGGGTCAGTTGAAACGCACGCGAAATATACAAAAAATATATAGCAACATGCTTTATTTTGCATTAGTTATAATTGTATTATAATAATCATGGCATCGTATGACAATATTAATCGGTCTTCAATGTTTTAATAGTCCTACAGTGTACGTAACTAGGCTTTGACGAATAATTTGTTGATAGTGCATAGTTTTATCTCCAACTTTTACCTCCGTATATGTATATTTGTCTCAATAAACTCAATCTACCCTATGAAAGTCTTTACTATGCGAATTCGGCATCGAGAAAACAAAACAAAATTATATGTTTCTTTTTACCTGTACCCACATATATTGTTTCAAACGTCCCCAACTCGAATTTTGGTAAAAGAAAGTTTATAGTAATGGTAGTAATAATAACTTATTAAAACTAGTCATCATTCCGTATTCTAAAAACTTCACCTAAATCATAAATGAACACTCAATATTTATACTTGAATAGATTAACATAATAATAGATTGAAACTCAAAAGAAAAATACTTACTTTTGGGTGCTAAAATACAATAGGCCTATTTATAAAAATATACAGCACCCGGTGACCAATGTAACACTTTGATTTAGGTTTGGACTTGTCACCTGCTTCTTTTTCCCCTTGAACCCTTACCTGTCGGCTCAACCATTCGCGAGATATTCGACTTGTTTCAACCGTCCTTTGTGTTAACCGTACCCAGTTTACCCTATTATGTAGTTGTATTTTTGTCAGTAAAAAAGTAGTTTCACGAAAAAGAATAATTATACTTTTTCTTCTTCTTTTATGGCGCTTAAAAATATTTCAATAATTAACATTACATTTTTAAATCATACAAGTTAGAAGGAATTCGACTCAGGAAAAAAATTTAAACATTAAAAGAGCTTGATACCGAAATAATAACCCATCTATAAAATCTATCGCAATAAAGCAATATCAATTCTTTTAAATGATTCATAATTATTTTACTCTTTTTTACAAAGTTTTCCTTTCTCACATTACATCTGCAACGCATCTCTATATAAAGCACTTTAAATCATCGTAATTGTGAAATATCAACGTTAATGATATCGCTGTGTGTGCGCAGCCGTTAGAAATAAAAAGTGTCGGTCCAAAAAAACAAGAATTGCACCTTTCCTAAGGCGTTCTTCACCTATTTAGAACTGGTCGCGTTCCCACGGTCGCTCAGTCGCCGGTCGCTCGCGCCAGTTGCGTCTCGCCCTTTTTTATTCGTATTCTTTTCTTGCCATTTTATTTTTATTTTCGAACTCGCGTAATAATTATCTGGATGGCTTCGGTAATTTATCAAGACGATGCAGCGATGTTGTGAACTTGTATGATTTTTTTTTCTTTTATATCTCTTTACTGTTTTAGACTTAGTACCAATTTTGTTTTAGGTCCTTTTACTACTTGCTGTTCTTTACCTTGGTCGGTTCTAAAAACTTTATCTTCAAAATTGATGCAATGTACTTTATTATAACAACCTCCTCATTACGTGCCTAAGCTTGTGTTTTAACGCGTTTGCCTATAAATAATCAAAAATAAAAGCGATCAATAGGGGCATGTGCAGATGAGATGAAAACAATAATCTCCAAGAAAAAACCGACTACACATCAATGCAATAAAGACCATATTTCATTGAGCATTCAAAACAGCAATTCAATGTAAATTCGTTCTTAACACGAGGGAATAGCATCGAAAGTTGTAATGACAGTGCTACACTATCGCTGACAGTTGAGAAAAGAAGAACGCACATTGCGTGTACCCGTGATCCGTTCCCACGATCCACGCGACATATGGCGCGAGCGGGGCGCACTTACGCTCAACGGTGACGCGTGCACAAAAAACCCGGACTTAGCGGATCTATAGACCGTGCTACATTGAATACAGATAAGCAACTGTATAATGGACGTCTTCGCTTTCTGTGAAGATAAAAGCTGCTTGTTACTTAGCTCAATTAAGATAAAAATATAAAGAAAAATTTCCGACGAAACAAGCATTTTAACTCTTTATCTTGGTTAGGCAAAAGTTAAAAAAACAATCGTAAGCTCTTGCGAGTTACGAAAAAACTATAAATTTACTGATTTCTAACACTGGACTTATTTTATTGCGATAAACATTTACAAAGAAATGTTACTGGTGTTGAGCATGCGATATCAGTAAAGTATTACGATTTCTCTTCTTTGATTCACCAACAATACCTTACAACACAGCAATGATAACATTACAATCATATTTTACGATAAAAAATGATGCAACGCAACGCGCGAAATAACAACATCGGAGTATTAGCGCGATTGTGTAGGAACTGTTGTGAATGCGTTGTAAAATAAATAAAAAGCAAAAAATTAAGGTCAAATCGTTCCAATTTAAATTTCGAGTAGTGTTTTATAGCGCGGGGGGCAGGTGGCGCGCCGGCGTTCGCGCAAGTGTCGCCGTTCCCACGGCCTGCGAACACCGGGCGTCTGAACACTCATACATTATCGTATGCGAGCGTGTGATGATTGCCAATTATGAAATTATTGAAAACTGTACGTTATCAACGAGTATGTGTGTGTACGTGTATTAATATTCGAAATTTAAATTGGAATGATTTAACTTTTTAACTTATTTTGCGAAGTAGGTTTGTTACTTATTACGATACGATTTTGATATTGTTACCAAATCTTCGTTTTAAAATATGTATGTGCGAAAATATTATTGAAAAAATTAAAAGTTATTTTGTAGATAGGTATTGTTTCTATCATACAATTGAATTCTTAAGAGAACTTATATAAAGCTCATAATATGTCAATTTACTATAGAAACACTAATGCCATGTCATAATATTTAATCATTACATTTGTTCAGGTAACATGATTCTTAAAAAGTTAACAGAAAATACAAACATTTTATTCATAATGAGGCAAAAAATTTCACCATTGAATAGACGTTTATTTATACAAATTAATAACGGTTAGGTACATGGCGCCAAAGATATTTAATTTATTCGAGGCATTCGCATTCCGTTGAAGTCATATCACTTTCGTAGAAATTAACGTAAAATTAAATAAATGCAACAACTTTTTCTCTCTTTAAGTCAGTCAAACTATATTTTAAATGCCCAAAGACACTGATAAAAACCAGTACTCGTTATACTTACGTATTAACAATATTATCAAAAGATTATTTTCTTATTTATTAATCATTTCAATAGTTTTCACCAAACAAATTGATTTTCAATCTATCTTTTCTTAGCCCTTTTATTCCTTCTTCCATAAAAATTGAATATATTTCACAGAGTATAAAGAACCTCCACAGATAAGTAATGTAAATGGTCCATTGCATCGTAATTGTAACAATGTCAGCGTCGCGTGCGCACGGAGCGGTCACACGCGACCCTATTGACATTACATTACTACTCCATGCTTCCAGGGTTCGTTATGTCAAAAGATTAGTAATAAATAACTAAGAAGTATAGGTACTAAACCAATACTATAATAAGAAGTAGTACCTAATATCACATATTATTGTTATTCATAGATAGATATTTTTATGTTCATCTTGTCTGTTTTTTTGTCTACAAATAGTGGTTGAACGAGCATCCGACTGACCGTCATCGGTTGGTGATCAAATACATCACCAATGTGATGCATTGATATTAAAGTTTAGTAACGCAAACAATATAAAGAGAAACATGGTTTAATAATACCTACGGCTTTGTTATGAAAATCATAACCCATTGCTTTCAATTTCGGTCTCCCGTAATAAGGTTTCGAGTTCGAATCTTGTTGCAAAACTAGGTATTTCAAAGTTATAAAAAAATGTGTAGGTATCTGAAATTATTATTACATGCTTATACTTCTAGTTTAAAGTTATGGGTACCTCCATAATGTTTTCAGTACCAAAACCGTTCATAACGTGTTAATTGTTAACTCAAAATTATACGACTTTAGTTCCGAGCCTGGCCGCTAGAGGGAATTTGATGCTTTATAAATCTTATACGTTCTATCTTATACGTATCAGAATATGTTACGACTACGATTTTGATTAAGCAGGTCATTAGTCTATAGAAATAACGTGCCACCTCTAGAGATTTCTTTTAATTAACAGATAAAAAACATTATCGTAGTCCAGAAAAATAAATATTAAAGAGTATTAAGTATTGTGACAGGTCTAGGTAGAGATTTCTATTCATTTACAGATTTAAAATACTTCACTGGGGCACAGATAAATATTATATTGCTAATAGATATAATTGTCTTCAAGCCTACTACCGAACACAGGTCGTTCGTCCTTGAGAAGGCTGAGAGCATACTCCACCACACTGCACCAGTGAGGATAGGCGAAGGTAATACACTAAATCAGTATCAATATAAAAGATTTTTTTTAGCAAAGTTTAATCTTATGTGTATGTATGTTAGTCGTTAAGGTATATATGTTATGGCCCTCGATGTCTGAAATAAAATTATTAATCTTAGCGATGAATGGCAGACCATTAAAAGCTACCGGCAACATATTTTGTTGCTTAAAGAATATACCTTTATCCGAAACCTACGTAGCACTGACCTAGACACTCGGTAGCGTGCCAAGCCAAGTTCTAGTAAATATTTGTCAGTAACGGTCAACAAAACTTGAAAGTACGTATAATGTAATAAGTATAAACAATATAACACAAACATTATTTGTAATAGCGACGAGTGTTGTATGCGCGTGCGCCGCGTGCGGTGTGTACCAGCGCGAGCGTGGCTAAGTGTTCACACGCGACCTCATAATAAGTTACATTGCCACAGCATATTGTTTGCTTTATAACTTGTTACTGTATGTTTTAATATGTATTTAAACATTATTGATGAAAACATTTTAAGTGCACTGGGATTTGACAATAATTTATAGGATTATTAATTGAAATATGATAAGGAGTTAAGGTAGAGTTCCCCGCGGCCACCTAGTAAATACAAAGAAATTAAGCCTTTCTGATATACATCTCACTTCCTACAATGTTTTTGACAATAAATTTTACAGATTAAACACGCAATTCCAGTGAGGGAAAATATTCTTAGGTATATCATGCAAAGATAATCATAGCTAAAGATTTGTGATTACGATATCATTATCATAAGAACCCCGTTCGGAGTATTACAGCGTTTTATAGTAATACGTGGGCGGAACCCGTCAGTTAAACACTGTCATAGCCGCCTTGTATCGCCTATTTCCGAAAGATTAATCGATTTGAAATAACAAACATTATTATTTCAATAAAATTAAATTATGCAATGGTGATTCGTTTAGACGTTTCAATACCTAATATAAAGCTTTACCTATTTGAGATATTATTTAGTAGGAAGGTAAGTAGGTAGGTATACGAAGACCTATTAGGTATGTAAGTACTTAAGAGTGAGAAGGTAGGTAGTTTTGAGATTCCGATCAAATATTATGTATATTTGCCAACTATAAAGGATGACGTCTTGTTTATAGCCTAATGGTATGCGTTTACGTCTAAACGATTTAACAACGACTAAGGATTCATCCATTCTTGCACAACATAATTTATTTTAATAAATATAAAAATGGTTGATGCAACGACATAAAGACTGCATAAAGATCTGTCTGCGTCCACTAATTATAATATTTAACATAACGCAACAGACAAAAGTCGAAAACGTTACCCAATTCAAGAAAGAGTAACCATTTCCGCACTTTCGTCGTCTCAAGACTTCAACCAGCATTTTGCAATTGGAACTATTTGGAACGTGCTGGTTGCCTGTGCGGCCACTTTATTTCATTGGCACGAGTGTCCGGAGTGGAATCACGCGCGGCCGAGGGGCCAGAGGCGCGCGGGGGGCGTCTGGCTCGAGCGCGACCGTGGGAACGCTTTGCCTTTAACGTGTCGCACGTGCTCGAGACGCTACTACTACAGACGCAACAACGAAAGAGACCAAACATGCAACGAGAAAGCGAGCGACAAGGACACTCGACAGCATAAGATGAAAGCAAAAAATAATACGACAATAAAATAACAAGAACCAACAATAATTTGTGAGCGTTCGAATTTCGAATCTTTCGGTCGCATGGACCGTGAAAGGGATTCAACGGATAGTTCTTTATTCGAAAGTAAGAATTAAATCGTAATGGAGCTGTTGATTTATCGACGAGGTGGTAACGGCGAAACTCGTTGCTACCGTATTTTATTGCAGTTTGTCATTTTGCAATCGCGAGCGAGTCTTGGCTCAAGATTACATAGTAATAAATTACTGAGGAGATTATTGATGCGTCTTAATGACACCTCTTCGAGGAATTCAAGACGCGTGCTTTTCGGTGCTTAAATACGGCTTACGGATGAGTTATCTCGCAAGGAAGGGTATAAAAAATACCTCCTTAGTCGTGTTTGTTAGACATTTAGAGAATACAATCCCGGGATCCCGAATCTCGGGATCCCGGGATCCCGGCCGTTTTCTAGCCCCGAAAATCCCGGGACTGTACTTGGCTAATCTCGGGATGTTTGGGATTGCCACAAACATGTCTAGTTTGCATTCTGTAGTCCATTGTGCCTTGACAAAAACTTTGCCTAGAATGTATTAAAAGCATTTGTGAGACGATACATACTACACAGGTACAGCCCTAATGGAGGAGTTCTAAATGGAGGAGTTCTAAATGGAGGAGTTCGTGGATATCACTTAGAAATAGCAAACAAATATCTAATGTCTATTCCTCCAACCAGCGTAGAACCTGAGCGAGCGTTTTCAGCTGCTGCTTATGTTGGCAATAAACTACGAAGCAGGCTTGGAAGTGAAACATTGGATGCTTTGATTTTTCTGCGATTGTATTTTCGAAATTCTAAATAGTTTTGTTGTGTTATCTTTTAAATTACTTGCAAAAGTTTATTTTTTGTAAAGGAGGATGGGCGTTTTGGTACCCATGTCCAATCAAAATGACTTTACTGTCGTTTGATAGGTTTTTCAAGAGTACAAAAAATTACTATGGCGACAAACCCGTATAAATTGTCCGTTTTGAAATATAGCCTTTAGAAGACGAAATATTTAGTTCGAATTAGAATTTAAGAAATCATATCTTTGGCATAGTTCGACTGATTTTCATTATGTTTGCACAGATTTTGAGCTTATTCAATTAACAAATAAAAATCATCATCATCATCACCATCTCAATCCATCATGGCCCACTATTGAGCACGGATGACTACTGAGAGGAGTCTCAGAATAAGAAGGTTAGGGCCATACGCCACCACGCTGGCCAAGTGCGGATTGGCGGACTTCACACACCTCTGAGTTTTGCGATCTCTCCGGCATGCAGGCTTCCTCACGATGTTTTCCTTAACCGTTTATAGCAAGTGCCATTTAATTGCTTAAAACGCACATAATTCGACAACATTTACAATGCCTAAACGTAAATCCTAAGATTCATCAAATAAATGGTAGTAAAAAAAAATATCAACTCGTGTTGGTGAATCTTACGATTGACTGGTAAATCTTAAAATTGACCGGTAAATCTTAAGAGTCACCGTGGTTCGGGCTTTTACAGTAACTTATACGAATATACCTATAGAATAAACGATAAAACTTATTTCGAATGGCTTTATTAATACTGATAATTAAAAATATTTTCAAGTAAGATTGCTACGATCGGACAATGAACCGGGACAAGCGCTATGGTTATTCACAATCTACACAAAAATACCTATCCAATGATGTATCACTTACTCTGATTGGTGCGGGTACCAGATTCCATACATTTGTGCCCATCCTCCTTTTCTTTTCTTACTGTATTGTGATTTATATTGTGCAACGAACGATATTAAAAATATTTTTTTTAATTACTCAAGGTTTTTTTATTTGAGCCAAATTAAGAAAGTCTAATCATAATATCATAATCCCGGGATCCCGGGATTATGCGTCATAAATCCCGTAATCCCGGGATTGAAAAACATGCTCGGGATTGTATTCTCTATAGACATTACGTGAATCTCGGCTCGAGGGATCGGCTTTCGGAGGTCGGGTTACTGGCAAATGGGCACATTTGGCGACCATACTGACCTCACTGCGACCAAATGGCGCAAAAAGTCAGCCATTGAGGGCATATAGCAAGCCAACCGTGAACCCACCTACGTGGAAGTCCTATCGTGTGCTGTGATTCATCAATGTAATCGTACTACCAGACTGCGCAAGGCATCTGGTGTAGCCGTTACTACAGTAAACACAATATGGGCATGTTATGCCTTACAAACATATTGGTATTACCTACATCACATTGTAGTGATTTAAATCACATTGCAGTGGTTTTAAACTCACAGTTTAAACTTAAATTGAACACGCGTAGGTGCTGCGTTTGATTTGAAAATCAGAAAAATAATCATGTTCTTTATAATGAAAATATAATTGATAAATAAGCCTAGAAAAAATGTTAATCCTTGAGGTTAATTTCTGTTATTATATCAGATTATTTATTATTATATTTCATATAGTTGAAATTTTACATAATACGGTCAACAATATTCAACACATGTTATTCATAAGAAGGTAGGTACTAGGTACGCATAAATCATAATAAGATTATACAACGAATCGCGTGCAGTTAAAAACGACACATGTCCCAAAAACTTATATAATATTTAAACCAGCACGCACTCCGAAACTTAACCTCGACTCCTCGACCCTACATTCTCGCGTGGTAAGTAAATTAAGTTTCCATATAAAATGCAATAAACTGGTAATATTAATGAAAGCCACCCTCGTCGTCATCTCGATGTAACGTAATCGGTGTTTTTGTAAAAATCTCTGAAACACGATCCCACGTCCGGTCCCAACCCGATTTAATAGACTGACCTACGTGGTGGACAATCTCTGTCACACACCAAGTTACCATCACACTTCGAAATGGTACAATAGCCCCTATCCTAAAGGAATAAGGTTCAAGTTATAAGTAATATCATGTAGAAACTGTAGGGCGACGGATGAGCAATTTTTATTGTTAATTTAACTATGGAAGTACTCATTGGGTTGGACGAAACTAAATTGTGCACATCCGGGGTGTCTATTAATGTGGTGGCTACTTCACAATGCGTTTGGTTTGTACATTTGTTCAAGATGGTCGTGAACATCATTTAAAATTCTTTGCGTCAGAAGCATGAAATGTCTAATGCGTGACTATTTGGGCATAAAAGCTGTTGTTATTTGATACCTTCATTTCGCTTTTATGTTTAAGCCGTTTCATTAATGACGCAGTCGGATCTCTTGATTCTCTATGTGTGTATACTAATTATAACTGCATAGTATATACTAAATACCTAATTTCTAAGTTTTAGAAAACCAACATTCATTTAATTTTAAGCTTATATTTTCTAGCTATAAGAAACTGAAATTTTCAATAAAATAATTGTAAAAAAAACTTTGTTTAAAGTGACTTGCAAGTAAGTCAGACTAGAATAGCTCAGATAATTGGGTGACGAACCTTAAATGAAGCAATCAACCCATCTTGCCGCCTCAACTTAACTGGAACCCCAAGTTTACCTGAAAACCTTTCACTGCCGCGGGCCTCCGAACGGGAATTAAAATCGGTTCATTTGCATAATAAATTACAGCCCATTATCACGTATCTTGGTATCTCACCCACTTTATTGTTATAACCTTGACGGAGACTTTCCTAAAAAGGAATTATTATCTTTATAATCGTGTAGTACAATGTAGCGAAAATATTCTGGTAGGTAAGCCAGTGAGTAATTGGCCCTACAGGCTAACCAAAACAATATATTACTATCATGACAGAAAAAATGCAAAGCACTTTTTTTCTTCGTGATGAACATAATTTGTATGCATTTCAGGCGTGTTGAAACAATATCGATGGCATTCAACAAGAATACCTACATAAGTAGGTATGTTTTATTTATGGCCGCAACTCGACATATTTGATCTTCCATTTATATGAATTAATGTTCACAAATAGACAACGACAGACCGATTATCACCTACGGAGCCCGACGGGACGTTATAAATTTCCTAGTCAACAAACAAATTATCGAATCATCGTAAAAGGTCACTAAATTGATGTGCTTTTGCAATTCGACCCAAGCTCCTCTTACAATAAATGCGGAGTTGTCTCGGCGGTAATTTACTTGGTGCTTTCAATTAACTCAAAACATCGAGGACGGCGACGCAGCGTCATTAATTCCATTTTCTAAAGCCAGTGCAGTGTTGCATTTTTTTTCAGTGCTACGAAGCTACGCGCTACGATACCGGCATTACTGCTGTCCCGCTCCGACGCGCTATCGCCGGCCCGGTCCCGCGCGTGTACTGCACGCGAGTCGTGCGTCTCTCTCGCACTTCCTGCGCGCGCGCCTTCAGCTCGACGGCTTCGACTGTGGGAAAAGACGGCAGGTGTTATGCGGGATCGTGAACAACCACGCATTACCATTCACATTATTCAACAATAAATAATAATAATAAGAAGCCGTGGAGCGAGTGGCGAGCACGCGCAGCTAACACATACTAATGGGTGGCGCGCGTATGTGTGCGTGCGTCTTAAAACTTGTTGGTGTGCGGGTCTTATGAGATACAGTGACTAGTGGACGTAAGTTTTTTAATGCGCGTTACGTGTGGGCGGCCCCGCGTCACGGATTTAACATGGGATTAAGTTTGGTTAATTGTTTTATGATACTTTTTGGGTCCGATAACTAAATGACTTTTAGTGGAGGCCGACTACCACTAATGACGGGATAAGTGCTTCGAAACTTTGATGTATCTATGTGCAGCGGTCGGTTTATTTTCGTCCAATTATAGAGATGGTTGTATTACAAAATAAAAGTTATAATTCAAAAGTTACACCTGAATGTATCCGTAGATTAGTAAGTACCAACCTACGGATGCATTAAGCAAGTCTCTCAACAAAAAATACAACATCAATAAACATCGGAAGACATTACGTTTAATTCGTATACCCACATGGAAAGAATTGCTTTACGGGTTTACATATAGCTAAATTAACAGCTTTAGTAACGACGCGAGTGGCGCCTTTGGGAACCCGTTTACGACATGATGGTCAATGAATTGATGGCAATATCCGCTGGCGAGTCACCGTCGCACTTACATTCATTCACGAGTTGCTTAATACGAGAATTAATGAGACACCCAATGTACGACAAACCAGATAGCCATGGAAACGGGGGCGTTGGACACCATGGGTTTGTTGAGTTCAAAGAAAGTTTTAGTGCTCATAATATAATAATTTATCTTATAGGGCGATAAAAGTTTATGATAATGATAAAAAAATAACAACAGTGCACCTCCATATTTGAACTCTCCTCGATATAATTATGGAAAACTAAAAGACGGTGCTGCACGCCAGTTATGTTAGCTAGAACTTGGCTTACCACGCTCCCGCTTGTCTAGATCACGACAATTTATGCTTTATTAGGAGGACATTGTATTCTTTGTCATTGGTTCCGTCATTGATATTTGTAAGATCCCATAATGATTGAATAGACTATGAAAAGTAGGTACCTACTTTTAGACGTCACATTAACATGGATACAAATATGTCTTATTTATGATAAACAGTTTATTGCACAACATGTGATATAAAAGCGCAATATTAGCTTAAAAAATTCCAAATGTTCGCGGGTACCTAATAGTTTCCTGTGCCTGTACCTATCTCTACATGTAAATTCGCGACACTTTTCCTTTCTCCATGTTTTTTTCCCATAATTCACGTGATTTCGTAACGACTCCGATTTCTAACTAGCATAATAAAAATGTCGGTTCCTGGTTTCCTTTCCAAGAAATAGAGGTCCATAAGTGGATTTTAGTCCGTAAGTCTTCCGTGGTAACTTTTTATATTTTCCCACTCACCTATTAAGGCTCGGTTGCAGGTACAATAATTATGACGTTGAGAGGGGCGAAGTTCACAACACCCACTTGTGCTAAGAACATGCCATTTATGGCGAGGAATCATTAGCGCCGTAATATTTAAGGAACCTGGGAACCTTTGTTGAACCTGTTATTTTGATTTAAAATAACCAAGTAAGTATACGGGATACTACGCCTACGATACTAATGTCCATGAGCAACCACTTATTGTCAGGTGGCTGGCTTGTCTGCTCATGTACCGGCTATACATTTATGAAGTACCTATACGTGTGATTAGGTAACAATATTAACTATCACAACTACATTCTAATTTTAATTAATGAAACCCCAAAGCCCAAAGCCTAACCCATTACCCAAGCCTTGAACCTCGAGATTGTATAAAAATGTAAGTTAATTGAAATTAACTAAATGATTTTAAAGATTAACCGTAAAATATGATATCGTGACGCAAAGCTAAGACATCGTATTCTGAAAGCCTTAATCTTACTGACAGGAAAAAATGTAGAGCAGTTATACTTAGAGACAGTGTAAATTTTTTAGAGGAGACGATCTCAGTCCTTCAGGGTAGCAATGCATCTCTGACCGAATATGAACGAGACTCCAGTTGAGTTTTGTTCGAAACGAATCGACAGCGGAAGAGTGGTGCTGCACTGCTGCCTGCTCGTTAGCTACTTTAATTCCAAAAAAAAAATTTGGACACTTATTATTTAATACAAATACTAATTCAATTGACAACGTACCTACTCTTATTATACACAGTAAAAAAATAAGTTATTAGTTCTATTTAGGTACAACCTGAAACAAACTGCGCTATTTAACGCTCCTGTTAAAGAGAAATATTGCTTTCTATTAACTGTATTTTCACGATCCCTCCGGAGTTTCGTGATTGCATAATCGTTCCAATTCCAATAAAACCTCTTAAAGATTTAGCTTGTTCAGTATTTATAAAGTACCTAGCTACTCTAAAACTAAGAAATAATAAATAATTTCACGTAGATTAATGTACAACCCGGACCGCACGCAATTAAGTATAGCTTGAATATTTTATTCAACAGATGTAGACTGCACACTAATTAATTGTACAGTGCGGCCATTAATTAATTTAGTTAACAGTACATTGTAGATTAATACTGTACATTATTGTATTACTCGAGAGCTGCTGGTTTGTTTTATTTTATTCGGTATTTAAACTTACATTAACATATTTTTTTCGTTTTTTATAGAATGGTTATTCAGTCCACCTGGTGTTGAGTGGCCAGCTATTACGTATATTTAAAGTCTAAAAATGTGTTGCGTTTTGAAATAAAACTAAATTAAGTACACGATGGTTTAAGGATATTTTACAACATTATGATAGCAAAGTAGCATGTCTTTTGGCTGTCATCCAAGATATGTAGCTGCGACCGACACAGAATTAGACACAATTTGAGACTAGAGTTTAGTTGCAACACAACGCATTTGATTCAGACATAAATGTCACTTAGCGAAAACCCAAATAATTTGAATGATTTGTTTACATTGTGTCCAGCTCCATTTTAAATAGAGTATAGGGTTTAAGCCACTAGTAATAAGCACAGTAAGCACACGGTGTTAGTTACTCATTTGGTTAGTTTGTTAATTGGTATGAGGACTCACTTTTTTCAAGTAAATGACATTAAGTATATCCTACTTTATATTTTTAACATATTACATTCTGATTTCAGCTTTCCAAAATAATTAAGGGTGATCGATTTCTTTAAAATGTTTCCATGCTATAAAATTAACAATCTTCTTAGCAAAAATCTTAAAGAGACAAGGATGGAACGTTTTCCTTTAGGGTACTTAATACTTTATTTGTAACTGCGAAACATGCAATATACCTATAGGTTCCCTATGTTACCAGAGTATACACAAACAAAAGTAGATATTTCATATTTGATATACAGTCATCGTAAGTGTAGCAGAGTTGTAAGTAATAGTAGGGTCTCTATAATTACACAGAGTCTAGAGACATCAGTGGACTGATTATCTTAAACGGTCTTAGCTCATTCATTTTTCTATCTCAGCGAGAGGAAATGAGAAAAATAATTACCAATCCAAGTCGCTACATTAAAGTAGGGAATAACTCGCTCTCGGTGTGGAAGTTGTTTTACTTGCAAATTGTAGCTGATGAGATTTAAATATCACATATAACAATAACATGTCTTGTAAATGGACGCGCTTCTATCGATCTATCGAGATCTATCGAGAAGAACGACAAATTATACCCGCGCATCGATTAAAAATAAATCTTCGATATGTAGAGTGCCTTTTATAATAGTTTGCGAGCATGAGACAATACCTACTAGTGATTAAAGATTTTCACTCGGAGGGATTTTTAATAAAAAATAAATTTTTCATGATTCGTCTATTCAGGAACATTTTGACCAACCGTTTTGTTTTATAAATGGGAACTTTATAATATATGAATAATATATGAATGAATATTTCATAAATAGTCTTCTTATAAAAAATAGTCCTCGTAAGTAACCCAACAGATACCTAATTTATTTAATTCTATTTTTTTATAATACCATTTACTTATTAATGCAACAAATAAATGTCATTATCCTAACAAATTTCAACCACCCATAACATGATACCTACATTACCATTTTAACTTGTTAAAAATTCAATGTAGTAATTTATGAAATCACTTAGAACACCTTAGAATTAATAAACCATCTTCAAACATTAATAAAACAACCACTGATATATTGAGGTGGATACTTCTATATATTTCAATTTGTGATTAAGCCACCAGTTAATAATATTCAATATTAGGCACTAATTTAAATATTTGAAATAATTGGAACTCATTAAATATTTATGTGAGAAAAATCTGTCACCTACTTAACTTTATAGTGGTTAATCCAAGAACTGTTTCTTCATTATCAATGTTATTACAGATATGGAAAATATTCATCACACATTGATAGAATATTTCATAACATTTAAGGTTTAGGTAGATACATTCTGAACGTAAGTGGACTTAAACGACGATCTTTATGGCGCAATACTTCCCATACCGGACAGCAATTCGAAGGGTCCTGGGTTCGATTTCTAGCTTTTCTAGAGAGAATTTAAATGATGTGTCGGTCTGGATATCTTGTTGTGTTTTGTCTATGGATCCCACGACACACGGAAACATTACGTTAAGTTGTTTTGATAAATGTTGCATACTTGTAATTTATTGAAGTTAAATTCAAAAACATTACAGCACAGCCCGTTCACTGTCCTTCAGTTACCTAACCTCAATATCTTACAAAATCTGGTCTTCCCAATTCCGATCACACCCCACGCACCAAACCGATTAAATTTGACACAGTTCATTGTGAAATGCTCTCTTCGCCTTTGAACTAATTCACGTTGCATTGCTTCGTTCAGAATAGAATTTCTCTTTTTCCACCTCCCCCAATACAAAATAAACGTCCACAAAGCCTGAAAACACTAAGAAACTTCGACTTGCAATTAGTATGCAAGCGCAAGTATTGACTGTTCGCGTCTTATTAAAGTAATTACACGGTATATCGACAACGCCGCATAATCACCAGTCATAAGGTACAAGAATTTCCCAAGACAAGTACAAGACTTCCCTTTCACTGATATCCGCTAGATAGACTGGATGAGCTTATGATTTTGGTGTCTGGACGCTGAGCATTGTTTTGAAGCAAAATATCTGGACTAATTGAAGTTGGGAGTGATGACACAAAACAATAAAAAAAACAAAATTGATCTTGGTGTAATCCTCGAGATATTGCTGTTACGTATGCTCAGCAAATGAAATTGTCACCTGTAAGAATAAAGAACTGATAAAATCGTAAAGAGCGATGCGAACGACCATAAAATGGATGATGATCTAAGGAGAACAGTGGATAGGTATATTCAAGAAAAATCTTACCTAATCAAGTAGCAAATTTTAAGAGAAGCCTTCGCCTAGGAGTGAACTTCTAAAAGTTAAATGAAGAAGCCTATCCAGTGTTATATAGCGTTGGAAACCAGTAGTGGTGCTGAGATAACATCTATAACTAAACACCGTTCTACACAAAACGCAGCTACTGTGCGCCCGCAGGCGGATCTGATAATCACACGCCTTAAGATTCTTAACTTCTGAGGAATCTTAAATGATATGGTTGGCCTTATCGTAATTACGGCCTCGGACCGAGTAAGGAACAAGATTTTCATCTTTAGGTACCTACTCATACTGGAATGTTTGTGTTACTTAGAGGAATTAAATTAGAATACTTAATTAATTAAGGAAATACTCTGAATTTTTTATACTTCAGGTATTGCAGACTCGTTATTAGTGTATAGAATTGGAAATTAATTAGAAAGCCTCTTCCCATTTCTTGTTGGGTGATGACTGATGCTTCAGTATGTTCTTAATTAAATATGTCCTTATAGGCAATCACTTTATCAGCTAGATAATTACAAATAAGGTGAAACGAGTACGGGCTTTCGCCTTGAACCAAAGATTAGTCTACCGACCTATCAGCAAAATTAACACTCGTCATACAGCTCAACCATACCCAGCTAACTAAATCATCCAAAGTCATGATGAACTTGCAATATTAATAGCATTGTTCAGTTCAGTAGTTAGAACGTAAAGAAGAAAAATGACCGACTCACAACACAAGCGGTTACAATTGATCACAGCATTAGATCGTGCTACTGTTATTTCTCGAACAACAGATTCTGTAGCCTCGGTCAGAGCTCGCCTTGATTAATCTGTGCATGAAACTGGATGCCTGACGTATTTAGTAGTCTATATTAAATCTGTAATTATTCAGTAGCCCTCTTTGCTTAGGGTTCATGCCTTCTTTCATCGATCTAGATCAGCAATGGCCTGGTCAGGAGTTGGTGTTCCTATTGACAAAACTATCATGAATGCTTCGTTCCTGAGTACATAATCGATCCGCGGTTATCTTAGACATATTAGATGATGATAGGTACCAAATTATACATAGGACTTAGAGTTAGAGTTAGCCACAAATCCTTCCTCCAACTGAAATATACGTAGCATAGCGCAGTATTCTCCAGGAGTCCAAAGTACCGTAATTATGAAAAAAGATTCCGCAGTAGGCCGCTAATGGCTTTACGCTGTTGTCATTTCTCGAATAACAGATCCTCAAGTCTCGATCGAGCTAGCCCTGATTAATATCTATGCTCGGAGCCGGTTATCTGACGTATTTACGAGTCTGTATTAATTCACTGTAATCATTCGGACACGAAGCTACCGGTTGCCTGCGGCTCCACCAAACACCTATCTTTATATCTAATGACCGTTTGTTTTGTTTTATTTAGATTCGTTTCACCTTACCTTCACTTAGTTAATCATGATAAATAATTTGAAACTAATACTACGAATGAGAACTGATGTATTTAAGAGATATTTCAGCTTGATTATCATGAATAATTAGAAACTGAAGATGTCTGCGATGATTGCGTCTTGGTTAAAAGGATAGACGATGACTTACGATTCGATCTATAGATTATAATTTCATTGTTTGTTTCTTGCGTGATAGATCTTTTTTTGAGTCTCCACGCGTCTTTAATGCTCAGTTTTTTCCAACATTATGTGTTGAATTTCATTTACAAAGTATTCTATAACTTTACAAGCCTTCGATTAACAACAGTTTAAAGGAACTAAAAGACAGTAATGTTTATTTTTATTTACAGTGGTCATATAAAATAGGTACTTAAGACTCAAACCGGCGTTTATTACTGCATTATAAGATGTCACATAAACTGGATAAGAACCATAACAAATGGACTACAGATATTTATAAATAACACTTAAAATTGAATTTCGCCGGTTACCGGTAACCTCAAAGAGTTTAACACCGCATTTAAGACAATTTTGTTTGTCACTAACCATAAAATCACGGACATACAAAAAGAAAACTTAAGATCTTCACAAAACATTAAACATGAATGGTAATAAAATTTAGAGAGGTTGTCATAAAATATGACTTAAAATTGCAGATCATTTGCCTATTCAGTTAAGGGTCTGTAGCGGTTAACAATTCCTTTTAAACAATTTTATGGTTTCTAGCACAACCTACAGGTAGTAAAATGCCGGTCAGCGGCATCTTAAAAGTTTAACTTCAAAAGGGTTTCGTACATTACCTGGAAAAAGAACAGTTACGAAAAATAATACTCCTGCTTTGTATTTTAATATTTACGGTGTATTGCAATTATATTCATGTACGATTATGGTATAATGTATTGTATTATTTAAAAGCAATACGATTGAACACAAATTCGGTTTACCATTGAACATTCATAGTTACAAATATTGGATCTATACGCTTCTGTAAATTACAATAATTGTAACCGTACTGATTCGTTACAAATTTTGTAGCCAGTGTCTATGTGGCTTATTCTACAAATATCTGACAGGTAATGTTAGTAAACCTTACAGAATTAATATACGAAATATTGTTAGGTATTGTGATTCGTATAAAAAGGAATATAATATCTTATCTTATCTTTCCTCGTTTAAGTTATTTATTATAAAAATCCATTAATGTTGGCTAGGTTGATGTGTTATTTTCAACCCCAGTTAAGTTAAATAGTGACAAATATTTTTTGTATATCTATCCGTACCTCCTCAGTCTTCAGTTTCCTGTATCTGCTGTACAGAGCTCCATCCAACTTAAATATCTTTTATCTGAGAGAGGAATATGTTATCTGTTAGCGAACAGCTATTTTAGGTAGATATATGTCATTAGCAGCCACTAATCCCTAAGAGCCCGTCATCCTGCCACTTGTCGGCTCCAGCCAGTACAATGCTCTGTCTATATTATCTGTAGCAAAAAATTGGCGCCACACCGACAGCCCTGCACCTAGCTTCGCCACCCTTTGTTTACAACCAACAAAAACCGGCACTTGTTCACTGTACCTGTTTTACAGCCCATCAATCTGTATTATCTGTGTTTCTGGGTAAAATTATCCACGAACACGTGTCACTTGATTGCATTGTTTCTGCACCATTGTTCGAGTGTCTTCGGCGTTAGATGCCGCTGATAACATTTCATGGATAACAATAGCTGTCATTAGATGGGATGCCCGGTTAGGTATTACCCCATGGGTCGCTGAACTTTTGTTGGTTTATCGCCAAATATTGCAAAAATATTGCGTGGTATTCGCACAAAGTATAAGTTGCTGCAATTAAACGTAGGTATACGTGTAGGTTTGTGGTAGACTCGTGAGATGGTAGGTGTGGTAGACTGTGATAGACACTTAATATCGAGGTTGGATGCAAAACTTCACCTTTCTCTTTTAATGGAATTAAATGTCTTGTAATTCTATCTAGTCAACTTTGGACGTCTGGCAATATCAAGAAGTAGTGAGCTTAGTCGGCAAACATAAGCAAAACGAAAATGTGCGACACACATTAGTCTGGCATTTCTCAAAAATGCATAAAAACACGACGCACATGTATATCATTAGTCAGGGCAGGCATTTCGGGCACAAATATTTGGCGAGCCTTGCAAATCGCGGCGCCACCGTCCAAACCGCTTTGTGAAAGCCGACACCGGCATCGCTTTTAACAGCAGCTAAAATAATAACACCAGAATCGCCAAATGAACACAAATGACCGTGGGATTAGGTGGCGACTCGTAACGGGTTAGAAACCCAACAGCTGCTATATTCGCATAACTCGTTAGAAAAACATGAAACTCATGGGAAAAACTTTTATCGGCGCTGCGGTTAAGTAGATAGCTGGTAGCTCAAATGCGTAGAAAGGTATAAGTGGCTCTTGATGCGACGATAAGAGCTACAATGTGATCAGACAGTGTAATGAGCGTGACTGTGTCGTGCTGAGATCACTTGAATTGAAAAACATTTTTCATTTTTGTCCTCTACTAACGCATCACTTTTTGGTTGTATCTTGTTGTATTGCAGAAGGTTGTGCCTGCTCTGGTAGCATTTTATAATGTTGTTCCTTATCTGTCTCCAGTAATAACGTGATAGGTTTTTCAGTTTAACTCTTCGACCTACCATCAGGTTAATAATCTTCCACGTGTCGTCTTAACTTCTAATTTTTCGTGATAATCTTTTTTTCAAGGCAGTATTTACGGCGAACTATATTATGAGCTAACTTAGAAAAGTATTCGCCGTTGACACTAGGTCGATAATTCCGGTCACATAACTACCACTCGCGTAGTAGGGCACTCTACTGTGAGCCTTTCAATAATTCCCTACTGTCCCAAAGCCAACAGACATGATAAAATATTATTCAAACTTAAATTGCATCTTACTAAATGCCGTTTCAGATCTGCAATATTTTTAAATGAGTCTAAAAAAAGAATCAACATTATACAGTTTATACAACAGTTGATGTATGGAGTCCACGGGACATTTGCTGAAAGTAATTTGTAGGTACCTAAGTAAATAATACTTACATGGAAGTTGTTTTTCTCATTTCACTTATTTATTCTTTTTTCGGTATTTAAATTTTATTGTAACAGTTGTTTTCGCAGACGAATTTTATGTGTTTTAATAAATTTTAGTTTACTTAGTAATACGGAGTACACTACTGATCTACATAACTGCGAATAGGCGAACATCCACCTAAACACAATTTATTGACCAACAGAATGTAACTGGCTGACGAAAAGATCAACTCTGAGAAAAACAGATGATAAATAAAAATAATGGTTGAAGTTCAAGGACATAATACCTACTTGAGATTGCACAATATTAGAGTCGCATGACTGGCCGTTGATAAATACTTATTTAAAACAAAATAAAAACTTGTTCCTTGTCTTATCGCAATTCGTTTATCTTATCACAATTTAGTGCATGTTTCTTTAAGCGATTCCGGTCACGATTATAATGAATGGTAGATTTGGTGGAAACGGAGATGTATGTAGATAATTTCTAGTACCTGGTTGACCGAGCTTTGCTCGGTTGAAAATTATATTTAGTATGAATCGCAAGAAATACGAGGAATTCCGCCATCTATTCAGGAGTCAAATCATACAACTGTTCACTGAGCACAAAATTCATTTTACTTATGTTACGGCCAAAGGATCTCAACAGCGTGTTTCACAAAGTTGTACAGCGCCATCTAGTTTCATACTACTGAAATTTCAACACGTTACAAACAGTACCTCATAGAAGTTAACTGTGTGAGCGAATTAATTGCATTTTAAATAGGTACATACTTAATTAGATAAATTCATTGAACTTTCCTTCGTACTTTTCGCAGGCTTAGGCAGTCCCCGACTGAAATTTTTATTTGCGATAAAATGTATTGAATGTTTATGATAATTAAACAACATAAATAAATATACTTTTAGTTTAATGAGCAAGTTGTTAGGCGTACTTAAAATTTTATTGATTCTATTTACAACAATAGTAATTTCATCGATCTGACCATTATTTATTTAAAACTTTATTAAAATATATTATTAAATCGATAATAACAAAACTAACATTTATTTACAAATATTCTCGTAAATATCACAAACGCACGTTAAACTATCACTACGCGTCCTGCGAGGTCAAGCGAGATAATCGCACTGATTTTTAATTTTATTCAAACAGAAAATAGGTAGGTATAACGCAAAAATAGCGCTTCAACGTAAGAATGAATATAAAAATATATTCGAGCGCCATCTAGTTTCATACTACTGAAACAAACAAACCGTATCTCATAGAAGTTATCCTAATGTTTCATAGATGGCGTCAGTTCAACACGTTACAAACAGTACCTCATAGAAGTTATCCTAATGTTTCATAGATGACGTCAGTATGATGTTTTTAAAATCTCTTTATCTCGGGAACCGAGCTTTTCTCGAACCTGGGACCTTGATAAATCGATTCCTTGAGCCGAAAACCCCCTAATCTGTAACTTTCATGAAAATCTTTGCAGCCGTTTCCGAGATCGTGATTATATATATATAAATAAATAAATATACAAGAATTGCTCGTTTAAAGATATTAGATGTAAATATCCGACAAAGATCACCACCGCTCTAACCATTAGCACCTAAAAATTGTATAACATTGTTATTACTGGTATTACCTACTACCGTAATACTATGTAACGTTTTAAAAAAGTAAATAGCCGACAAAGGCGCTTACAAGTCATAATATAGTACAATTACACTTTATTTGTACAAAAAATTTACATCATAAAACGGAAACTTGTTCTTAGGGCGCTTTTAGTGTCATGCGGATTTGCTCACGCACGCGGGATTGGCCCGCATGCGTGAAATTTCACGCTGCGGATCATACGCAGTTTAAGTTTCAGTCTTCTGCGGGTTGCGTAACGGGTTGCGTAGACGATTAGTACAATACGGTGCGTGCGCCCCGCACGACTCTAAAATGGGCAGGGCACTGAAGTTGTAGGGACGCTCACGCATGCGGATGCCCCGCTGCGGGATGACGCCCCGCACAGCGTCCCGCGTCCCGCGTGCGTTTTTCACGCTTTACAGTAAATTCATATATGAAATTGTTCTTTGCGGGTGCTACGCATGCGGGCCAATCCCGCGTGCGTGAGCAAATCCGCATGACACTAAAAGCGCCCTTAGGTAGTGATCTTGGACATAAGTACAGACCTAAGTACCACCAAAGCCATCGTTTGATGGGCCATTATAAAAAGAAAGAAAGAACAGAAAAACCTAAGAGTCGGAAAAATTGCACTCGATCCAACGTGTTAACCATTACGCCATTTGGACCGTCAACTTACAAATTATGTTATAAATGTAACATTCCTTTTACCTGGACCATTCCACGTCTCGAGACAGTATTAGCTTCATTAGCACGCATTTGAATGCACGGTCTGATGACGTCACGATCACTTACGTCATTCACGTTCGATTTTTGATCGCATCGCGTCATAGAAATATTCGCGTGACGCGTTACAGGGGGCAAAACATACTACCTCCTTGTTAATACTCGAAGCCTAATGGATCTGTTATTGATTGAAATTTTTACAAAAAATAATACATGCGGATGAAGTTCTCGTTGCGTAACATTCCATCTTAATTATGATAATGAATAGTGAAAGTTAAAACAAAATAAATAGTTCTTATAACAAAGTTTGAGATCGCTAGAAAACTCTATACCTATTCCATACACAATAAACGCCTACCTTACTTTACGAATTTCATTAAACAACTAAAATACTACAAAGTTTTTAGAAATATTTCGTCTAAATTAAACTGTATAAAATTAAAAATCGACATATTACAAAGCTGAAGAGTTTTTTCCATTTACCGGAAACACGCTTCTACCAAAATAAGAGCGAAGCTATGCTGAAAGATATTGCGAAAATAGGAAAAAATTCAAGTTTTCGAAGCGAAACGATGGCGTTCACTGGTGTCCGTGTAAAATCTCACGTCTTATGGTTAATATAAAAAGTAAATGAAAAAAAGCAAAGATTTTTATAAAATCAATCTTAGGAAGGCTTCGTTCAGATTTCATTAATTAAGTATTTATCAATCGTACAATATAAAAAAAGTCTTGATTCTTTTAATAAACACAGTGAACACACAAAGATCACATATTTCTTCAAACTTATTTCAATCTGTGGCACAATATAAAAAGTATAGTCTTATCACGGATGACTCACACGAAATGACGAATTAAAAATATAATGACGTAACAAACATGCGTCACTTCAACAAAAATCTAAAAGATCCATTTTAGTGATTCACAAAAACTTTAATGACGGCACAAATCTCGTTTGGTTTTAAAACCACAAAAAGAAAACTAAACTAATCGTGTATCACTGGTATTATTGCCATGTGACGTCGTCTCTTGCGTCACGTACATTCTATCGTTCACGGGTCATAACGTCATAGGGACATCGCGCGATATGACGTTCTCCTTGCCTTAACTGACTATTACTGGTTCTATTCAGTGTTGCCAACCGTACGATTTAAATCGTATTTGTACGACTTTTTTACCACAAATGCTATGTACGATCATGACCTAAATCTTTTTAGTCATACATGCTTCATGTAATTTTATCGATTTTAAAGTTTAATAGCGTCATTGCAACATTTTTTTTCACGAACGTATCCTTAATCCGTATAATGGGTGCGTTCTGCGTTCCAATGAGCGACCAAATCACTCAAAACGCAACCTTTTTCTATGGAAAATTGAATGTTTTAAGCGTTTTGCATGCTAAACTGGAACACACTGAATAATAATAGTGTGATAATAGTAAGGAATATTGCTACAGACTGTAGCCTACAGTTATAAAAGTGTCTGAACTTTTTTTACGTGTTAAAAAAGTGGTGGAAGTTGGACTTTCTTCTGCTTCTTCTTTGTGATGATTCTGTGATGTTAATGTTGTATGAAAGAATTAATAGGTACTTCGGCAATGAGTACCGAATTAGGTAGTAACTAAATATATTATGTTCCCTTATTTTTCATGTTGTTTTTGTGATATTAATGTTAATATATTAAATGATAACACTATGTTCAACTAAATATTATACTTTTGTTGAAAAATTTTAGTTTGATAGCTAAGATGATCTGGAATTTTTTGTTAAATATCAAAATGTTTCTAAGTTTCTAACTATTCCGATACGATCAATTTACCAATTTGCATAGGCCCATTAATGGTATGTGATGTAGGGCTTCGTCGCCCATGGACATCGCTTACATAATACATTACTTACGATTATTTTTGTTTTTGGCGATTACTACATGTCAATCCCTATAATTAAACATTTCGTTTCATGCATAGGTTTCATGCCTCTAATTTTAGGTTATTATTTTTTCTGTACCTTTTTTAATTTGTTTAAAATGTAAAAACGCACATGTATTTAAAAAATACAATTTCAATATCATTCATCTAATCAAGCAGTATCGTTTAGTTGAAAATTAATTCGAAATTTTTAAAAAATTATCCTTAGTAATATTATAATACTAATATTATAAATGTGAAAGTGTGTTTGTTTGTGACTCTTTCACGTCGCAACATGGCTATTATATATGGTATGGTTTATGTGTGTGGGGATAGTTAGGAGGGTGGAGAGTGACGTAGGCTACTTTTTACCGCGGAAAAACATCTCATTCCCATGGGAAGATCGATGTTTTGTTAGTTGCTAGATATTTATTTCCGGAGTTGTTAATAGATGGCGTTAGTAAAATTCATTTGCAAGTTTTTAATCACGCTATCAAATACTACATGTAATTTACTTAAGTCATAGGCAAATGTTACAGGCTACTTTTTAGCAGAGATTCCTACGGGAGTGGGACCTACGCGGATGTTACCTACGGGTACCGAAGCGAAGCGCGGGCGGTTCTCTAGTATTTATCTAATTTGTTGAAAATAGTGAGCGTGTGTTGGAACATAATCAAATGTCACCGTACCCATCCTACGTGAAATAGAGATAGCATAACACACCACAACATGCAGGGACCCATTTTATTTCTAGGTCACTAGGACTACCACTATAACATATTATATTTAACTGACGATTTTAGAAGCAAGCCTACTCAGGTAAATAAAGTAGAAGCTCCTTATTCGCGGCTTCTCTATTCGCAGATTCAGTAGGTATTCGCGGGTAAAAAAATTGTGACCGACTCTACGTATTCGCGGCTTAAAATTTCGATATTCGCGGATTTAGATTCGGTGTCTTCTGTTTGCGCGTTGGCTTTCTTTGCGTACCTACTGCTGGTACGTGCTGAGGCAACTTTTCAAAGTGTGACGCGGAAAGGTCTAATCTTTAGTTAAATTATGACTTATTGACATGACATTAAGTTTGGTGTTATATTATACCGCCACTATCACTAGGCAATCAGTGCATTAATTTTATTTGATTAGGACTTGTGCGACAAGGGGAAAAAATCGAGGGTTAAACTTTTGAATTCTCACCAGCACTCAGTTGGACAGCTTACAAGTGGCGTCATAGTGCTGAATCTTATTATTTTGTGCTCTTATATCGTCCTATATACATCACCTGGTGGTTCATATGACCCATCCATTTTCGACATGGGCCTGTAGTTTAGTAGGGCTCTCCACCAGGAGGGATTTATTTTTATACCATCGATTTTCTTATTTTCATAACGTGATCTGACAAAAAAACTAAAGGTTCAAAAATATATGTCTTTTTGTAAGATTGAACGATCGATATGTACAGCATACACCGCGCCTTAAAATTTCACATTACCATAAAAAGACCCGGTAGCGGAGTAACGTTAAATACAAGGTATTTTTACTCGTATGCACACTTTTTGACCTCTTGCTTAACCTTTCGTACATTTTGGAGATCCAGCAATGTAGATAGATACGAGTGCACTGTCAAAGTCGGCAGATCCAGATATTTTCATTATTACTGTTAGCAAAAAAAATTTAACATCTGAATTTGTTGACAAAAATTTAATTAAATACGACAAGATTGTAAATAGTAGGTACTGAAATTTATAGAAAAGTTAGAAGATAGATTTATTCACGGACTATACTGAAATTTTCATAGTCATCATCATGAGATTTTCTTTGATTTGCATCGATTCTTATTACTCTAAATGCATCCAATCATCCAATTAATAGTAAAATATTAAGTTATAGTACGGCAAGTTAACATAGCCCACAGGATGATGTATCACAATAATTTCAGAAGTTATTTAAAATTGGAAGTTTTCGCGAAAATTCCTAACCGCAACGTCTGGTATTTCCGTAGGTTACACGAGAGTCGAGACACCAATAAATTTATGCATGGTTGCGGTTAGGCTATAGTCGGTAACAGAAGGTATACTTATTGCGTTCGCGTTCGATACTGAATTCGTTTTTATTGTATTGTCCATTGCAAATAGACGGCGAGAATATAAAATGCCGTAAATAAAATTTGGTTACAAGCTAAATTGAACTATGAGCACCGGTATTAAATTTGTTTTTAACGGTGGCTGGCATTCCATATTCTTGGTGACTCAGGTACAGTGACGTAGGTACGGCGCGGCGCGGCGCATGGCGCACGGCGCGGCGCGGCCGCATAGTTGCCGCGGCCGCGCACGCGTTGAGGTCGCGCGTGACTCATGCGCGTGCTATGACTATGACAATACTCAAAGCACGATCCGGGATACGTTCGTCGTGCGAATATTATGTAATACGATCAACATCTATATCTATGTTATTAATATGTTTAAAGATGCCTAAGAGACTGTGTAGATCGCAATTTAGTTTCAAAATTAGATGTTTCTTTTTATTAAACAATACTTTAATTGATGCCCTTCTGTGGTCCTTATGTTTACCCTTGGTTAACCTTGACACAATCATCGACTCCCCTCGCAACGGCCCCCTGTTTAAAGTCGCTCAGCTCTGTAACGCCCAATTAAATTCTGACAGGGGTGCTCTTGCACAGTAGTAGGTCCACTGCCTACATGGATAGCTACCTTTCCGAAAGAAGGTACCTACTTAGTCATGCGACTTTCCTATTACCTTCGTCGCTTAATTAGTTTGTCTTTAGTTATTTTAGAAGTTGTTTGACTTATTTTTATGGATCAGGTACTGTATGATATTATAACTGCCTATAGGTATGTTCACGTTTGATTTGAGTGTTCGTTCTCCCTGATAGTCTTAATGAAGAGGTCTCTACAATTACTAGAGGCTGGATTACTATTGTTAAATAAATATCATAACTCATATAACATAAAAGTCCCACATTACAAAAATCCCATATAACATACAGGATAGTGTGGTGACAGTCCTCACTGTTGTCGCGTGGGCACTCCACTCAGTGCCGACAATCACGTACACAGTAGGAGTACTCAGTAGGTACTAGATACGCTGACACAGTGACACTAGGGTTGTCAACTGTGGGTACCTACTCTAAATACCTACGAGCATGTTATATGTAAAATAGAGCATTTTACTCTATATCGTGTAGGCGTAGGTATTTTTTAATCTATGTATAATTGTAACAGACGCTAAAATAAGTACCTATTTACTATTTTTTACACAATTTTTACTATACTGCTTAGTTCCATTCACTTGAAAAATAGTTATGAGTTGCAAAAAATATTTTTTTTTATTTTTTTAAATAAATTATATTTAGGTGCTCTTTTTTAAGTCCTTACTCTTTTTTTACTTCCTTTGAAATCAGAGTTACTCTTTTTTGTTCTAATAAAAGTTGGCAACCCTAAATGACAGTCCGTTTGTTTTACACTTACCTTAATACGTGACCGAGTCGCACGTCGCGGCATCGTCGCAGTTTCGAGAAAAACCACTCATTTGCGGTGTTAGTGGCTCGTATGTTCCGACATTCCCAGTGGCTGATAACATTTTAGCACGAATTATCCTCAAAAGTAAGTATCATTAGGTCACCTACCAACTCCTACGTGCGTATTAACTGCGTAGCGATAAATCAGATTCAAGTCCTAATACTCCTAACCAAATGTTTGACGCACAACATGGAACGATTGCTCGTGATAGTCATGATAAGGTTTGTTATTTATAAGCAGGTATTCTGTTATTAAGACTTTATGATCAAGATATAACTATAGGTACATGTCATACAAATGTGCCTAACTATTGTAAATGGCGATTAAGAGAAATAACGGAGGCCTTTATTCATCCATTAAATGACGAAGACAAAAATTGTTTTCTATGCCTTTGTGCGCGCTGGTATCAGTATCAGAAATTGATTTATTGATTCGGGCTCGGGTGGGACTTATAAATACCACAATACTTAGGCATTGTGGTATTTATAAGTATAAGTAGTACCCAAACGAATTCTCAATTCCTATTTTCTACGTGGCCGGCAGCGTATGGGCAATAATGACCACACATCAAGAGATTTGTACGCTCATTTGTCGTAGGTATCTGATTAAATTTAACAAACTAATTAGCTTCTGAGCCCTCGGAATCCAATATCTCCTAGACATCAAGTCATTAGTTCAATAACAATAATTGCAATACTTAGGTACATACCTATATCAAAATATCAGATTAATATCACTTATCGTCCTAGAAACTAGACGGTTGAGTAAACATAGCGACACGTGTCATCCGAGGCCTAGCAAAGGCCGCTCGGCTACATTGTGGTACAAACAGATTGTAACAACATTTATCGAGCTAAACAAACAAGTATCGTATTAAAATCTTCCGTTACTACACATGAGTCGCTGAGAATATGACATCCTCCGAAAACAAACTCCGGTGCTCGCAGTTCGAATAGCTTGCGAGCAAAATTCACTTACGGCATTTTAAAATTTCGTCGTCACCGATGTGGATAACCGAAACTTGTGTGGGATGCAATTAGAATTCCATATCCAACCCGAATGCAGGAGGTATGGTTGGTTGTGGTTTACTGGTTTGTTTACCCGAAATCGCGAGCACTCTCCATATGTGTGGTATGGATGCTGAGATTTTAGAGTGTACAAAACCCACATAACCCGTAGCGTGCAGGATCAGATATCTTTGGAAAATATGTATTATCTGAACCTGCAGGCACACCTATCATATACTCTTTGATGTTTTAAATATCTAGATGGAACATCGAATCCGCGAAAACGTGTCAAAAAATTGTGGCTTACTGTTAGGCACTTCTCACATTACGCTATTTATGAAATACGCGACTGCAACGCTTCCCAAAATTAGTATGTATTTGACACTTTTAACTGACAGAAGACGCATCGTCCTGTCAGTACATAGTGTCAAATACATACTAATTTTGGGTAGCGTTGCAGTCGCGTATCTCATGAATAGCGTTGTGTGAGAAGTGCCTTGGCCACACGCACACATTACGCACACATAGACAATAAATGAACGTGAAAAACATCGCCTGCACGCACACATGCTTGATAATGTTGTCTTGTTTTTTTTTGTTTTCATTGTAGGGCGACACTCAATCTAGATATTTAAAACATCATTGCTTATACTCTATCACAAGCTCAACTTCATATTAAGTTAACCTAGGTAAAAAATAAGTACCTACCTAATAACTACCTATAAACTAATTAATAATTTTATCTGTCTAATGAAGTCGGAGAAACAAAAATTACATTAACGAATACTAAAACTGCAATTTATAATGAGTGCCGTAACCATTACCATTGACGCATTTATCGACTATTAAATAACAAGCATATTTGCATTAATAATTTAATAGGAAAAGTAGATATACTGTATAATTGATGTCGGAAGAGATAACGATCAAGTGCGCCCTTGCTGGCCACGTGACTGCAACAAAGTCGCAACTGACTACCGACAACCGACAAACAGGTCGTATAAAAACCGTATTTGATATCCAAGAAAAACGAATGGCCCACACACGACGCTACGAGTCTGATTGAAGAATCTCCGTTACGTCTTAGATATTCTTCGTTATTAGGGGTCAATGACATTTTAAGGTCCAGACGTTATGCTACAAGGGCATTTAGTGTTCATGACTATTTAGTAACTATGGCATTTTAATTTCAATACGTTTTGGTTATTTCGTCATTATGCTACGTGGGCATTCTGATAGTCACCCATCGAAAACAATGCACTAACTTTTAAACTTCATATTTTATTTATGTACTGAAATACTTATTATTTAAATTAACAACATTTTCGTTCTTTAACCTGGTTGGATGATTCGGATATACAGATTGCATTGAACCAGGACCACAATTTTATTGTTAAAGAGATTTCAGTGACCCGCAAACTACTCAAAAGTTGATGTCGTACGTCTGACTTATTCAGTAGGTATCACCCTTATTACTGACCTATCTCTATAGCTTGTTTCGTTCGAAAAAAAAATATTACAAGGTTTAAAATTATAATGATGAAGACTAATGCATTTGTTATGGAGAAAGGATACACAAATCTCTAAAACCAACAAAATAAAGATAAAACCAGTTGTGCCCCCTAAATCAAACAAACACTCCTTACAAGGCAACCATGTGATAACACAGTGAATTGAAACCTTAAGACAATATCCTTATCAGATACTACAGGACGTATTCATACGCGTGACAATTGCAGATACAACTCTTTACGATAAACATTCTAATTATAAAATGAATTATAAATAGGAAAATTCCTATAATTACATTCGAGTACAGCGCTGTGAATAGAACATGACACGAGTCGTTAACCCGAATCCATTATTGATACGGTGATGTCGCAAATCGACTTTAAATGTATCAAACGATTATCTTAACGAAGGGCAGGAAAATTTAGCAAAACTCTTATGACTTAAATATAAGTTTTCCCAGAGATAAGGAAATGTTTTTTTATTTTGAACCGTTCGGACTGTGGAAAATTTAATTGGTTTTCGTACCAGCAGCATTTGAAGGGTTATTTATTTTTACACTAAAACGTTATTATTGGCTTCCTATACCTCATTTTTTCCGAAAACTAACTACTCTAAATCCCAGACCTTGTCGACGCTAAGGTAATTTAGGAAAACCCATTTATCGGGGATATTTATTAAGAAAGAAATCCCACTTGGCAAGACAGCGAAACGAGTATGGCGCAGCAGTTACTAAAACCGAAACGAATAAGTACTCATTATTTTACATAAAAACACAATTACAGAGATCATGTAGAGACTCTTACTTACTCTACATACTTACTACTAAAATCCATCAATTTCTATCTTGAATGAATGATATCTAAACTAAATGCGTGGTAGAGCCGAGTATCACTTCGTAGAGTTCACCTTTTTAGAGCCTAAATATAGAGTAAACTGTAGAGTCTAGAGTTTAGTCTTTATAGTACTAGATGGTCTAAAAATTGTGTTTGTTCTTTCATTCGTAAGTTAGATATGAATTTAAAAAATAACAAATCGAATAAAATCGAAAAAAATACTCAAATTTTTTTCATAATAGTAGCAATTACATAGATCATTAGGATCTCTACCTATACCAATAGGTAGCAATACTAAAATCCATAGATTCCTATCTTGCATAAAAATGCTATTTAAATTCTAAACTAAATGAATGGTAGAGCCGATTATTACTTCGTAGAATTCATCTAAACTAAACCTAAGCGCCTGAATATCTAAACTGTAGAGTCTACAGCTACGTCTAGGTATAAATAACTAGACAGTCTAAAATTTGGACCGATTCTCTCATTCATTACTTAGATATAAATTTAAAAAAATAATAAATAGGTTTACGATGTTAGATAGAGATTGTTGATCTTATCACCTTCATGAATATTATGAAGACCTCTGATGTCCGCTGTTTCCCCACCATGTTTTCTTGCACCGCAGCAAGTGATCATTAATGTCTAACTCCACATTAAGTACTCTTATGTTCACGTGCCTATCAGGGATTTATGTTGAACAAAGCCTTAGTAAAAGGTTTCTATTATAAAAAATAATAAAAAAATATTTAACATAAATATTTTTTTCTTAATTCTCCACATTAGAGCGTCAATGCGTCAATAATCGCGCTAAGATGCAAACCGTTGCATTTTACGTACATAAATTTAATTAACATAGCACAAGTCTAGATTATTCTGACCATTTCAAAGTTGTTCTAGCTCCGCCTTCCACAAAGGTCGTGGCTGCGCGACCTCGAATCAATTAGTATAACAATATAAACGCGTGCCGCGCGCCGGTTATGTGTGACGTAATTAGCGACCAAATTATATTTTCCATTGCGATAAGGTTTAAAGTAACGGAATATTTGGGAAATGACTTCAATACAGGTACCGGATGACCTTAACGACCAATTAGGTACGTTAATATTTCGACAAATCATTAAATTTTAGTGTCCATTATTTGCCAAAGTGTTATTTATAGGTGTAGAGTAGACAGAGTATACATACTGTACTATACTCCGTAACTCCATCCTTTATAGCAAAACTAGTAAACAAACACTATCCTACTTCTAATAAGTACCTCTCTATAACTTGTTGACGTAAACAGTCGTCATAGGTGTTTGATTTCCGTATAACATACCTGTCTACTCGAAGGAACTGAGTCACCGATACAATACTTTCACGGAACTCGAGATAATTGGACAAATAGTAAGGTGTGAGGGAATTCCGTAAGGCCTTCCCGTGTAGATAACGCGATGATAATTATCGAATCTAAATCCTGGTGTCGCCAACTTTTTATAGCGGATTTTATGGAGAATTGGAGTTACGTCAATCGATAGATCGAGTCTCAGCTGAATGAGAAACTTGTTTTGATGCTTTTTACTACTCAATAACCGACGTGAATGGATAAAAAATATGATTGTTCGTTCGTCCACCAACCCGCATTGGAGCAGCGTGGTGGAGTATGCTCTAGGCCTCCTCAGTAATGACGAGAGTCCCGTGCTCAGTAGTGGGTCATTAGTGGGTTGTAGCTTAGGTAGTTATGAACTAAACTAAGTAATTCTTGTGTCATGTAGATTATCTTGATCTTATTTTATTAAAATATATTCTATCTTTATTTAAACTTATCTTACTAATATTTTTATCCATTTCTGGCCTAGAAAATCTGCACGTAGATTAAAAAATACCATAGATTTTTACCTGGCCTAAACTACTCTGTGAGACTTCAGAACTTAGAATAAAAAATAACTTACTTGTACTCTTAGTTAATCTACTTTTAGTTACCTAGTTAGACCTACCTAGTTAAACTTAAAATCATCCTGAATTAACCTAAATGGTATATAACCTAAACGTGATATTCTATTTTCCTGTACAGGTAGGTATCATATTCTACCTGTCCGTGTTGTAACCGCAACCTTCTGACTTCTGAGGCTGCGCAAGAATAGTAATTAAGGTGTCAAAGATAATCTTACTTTGTATCATGTAAAAACGCCTTGAACAAGTAAAAAGGTTTACGTTTTGAGTGACTTGCAGGCTATAAAAAATGCTTTAAAAGAAACAATGATTTTTAATCGTTTTTATTATGTAAGTATAAAAAATACTAATTCAATATTAAAAATTTTGTATTTTGGTCTCCATTTATTAGAAGACATTATAATAGTCGAATAAATTAGGGTTGTCATAGCAAATTATTGATTGTAAACACTATAACTGTAGTGTCCTTTGACTAGACCGGAACAGCTATAAAAACTTACAAGGATTACAATTTTATTGACATTCTACATTTTTACGATCGTTTTAAATTAATACTAACAAGTTGTTTTAAAATTATTATCAAGAACGTCGTATTATTTTGCAATTTTCGCCGACGAGCCTTTCTTTAATTTATTCAAACGTATTGTAAAAAAACTTGAAAAAACTGACCATTATTAACAGAGAAGAGCAAAACAACAGGTTATGATATGACACGTGTAATGGCTATCATTGCAAATTGCGTACCGCGGGTAATGATAATGACGGTCAGTACATCATTACTTATCGCGTGAACTTGCGGACAATCAACGTTTTCGGAATGATGACATTTTTCACTATATTGCGTATTCTTGGAAATTGTGGCACAAATAATATTGAGTCACTAAAATAATATCAGTATTATGTAAATACGCGCTATCTGTGACGTTCTACCGCTTTGTTGTTACTGTATTATAGCCGGATTATCGAGGGATTTTTAAACATAAAAGTATTATGTCATAATGGTTTAGGAATCCCCTGAAAGATACCGAAAAATACCTTATGTAATAATCGATTACGGTAATTGATACCGATAATTACGTCATACCTATCTGTGGATGCCCCTGAAAATGCAAGTAATAGTACCTACCTACCTACTTGGCGATCAGAGATAAAATCTGTTGTCATGAATAAGTTGTCTGGTTTTGGAATTTTTGGAAAGGAGAAAGTAGGTGTTATGTTGAGGTGATACGTAGGAGGAGTCGTCAGTGGACATTTCTCATCAGAGCGTGGGAGCCCGCCCACCGCTGCGCTTGAGTAGGTAATGCCCGCTCGACGGCTACCGGCGCCGTGCACACACAGACAACCGACACACAACAATACTTGTACTTCGTAAGTCCCTTCAAAATACGAAATCAATTTATTTGTATGAATAATTGATTACAGATGCATATTTCCAACAATGAAGCGATAAACGAAAGGTCGCCTGGACTCTACAGTTCTTAACCGATAAAGATTACGTCATGGAAAGTCAGACACCAAATCTTTACAAATAGACCCGTAATGTCTATTAACATAAACCTTATTGATTACTATAGGTACAATATCTATTACCACGAGTAAATTACTCTCAGTGATTAATTACGTTAATACCTACCTACAATAGTAGGTAACTGCATTCTTATTTCGCAGCAGTGCCGTATCATACCTTCAAAGCAGCGATCCGTTGTCCGTAGTTCTGCTTGTCAATAATTATTACGCACGTAATCCGTGATTGATGAACGTCAACAGTAGCCGGCCGTAATTGACGCGGCCATTGTGAGGCGCCGCCGACCCGCTACTTGATCGATCGCCTCTCGCACAAGACCATTGCGACATTCGATACTAAATCGCCACTCTTAATTAGATGAAGGCTTAATTAGAAACTCATTGCGCAATAGTAGCGTATGCCGATGCAGCAATGCGACGCTTTAATTGTTATATTTTGCCGCAGACAATAAAACTCGGGCAAAGACAACTGGACGATATGATCGGGTTACTTTGATCTACAAAAGATGTCATAGTTACAAAATGCTACGAGAGCAGTAGTAATTGAAACTAAACGAGGCGAACGAACAATCAACAAGCCACAATTAAATAGTAGTTGTCGATACAATAGAAGCTGCTCTCGGGCCTAAGAATATCCATTGGCAATATGTAACTGGTAGCCTTACGACGAGCGCTAGATCAGCACGAGTATGTAGCGAGTGATCAAGTGATGTCCATCCGCGACCCGCGACACCGACAATTACCGGGGCCAGAGTGGCGGTGTGGCGGTGGTGTGGCGGAGTGTGCGCCCGCGCCTGCGATTGTTTACGGCGCGCACGCGCGGCGCGGCGCGTGTCCCCCCGCGCCCCGGCGGCAGCTGCTCCGCACAGGTGGCGCGTGTGGGAACTCGACGGCTCCGTGCGTTCCCACGATCGCGCGCCCTCCGCTCCCTATATAAACCCCCGCCAGACCGATTCGCCGCATTCCGCGTTCAACGCTCAGCGCTAACGCACGCTCACCTCTCACACAAACACAAATGTCCAACATGTCTTACGAGATCGCGTATTCGCTCGCAGACGACGGCCCGCAGCCCGTTTCGCGAACGTATCAGTACCGCAAAGTGATGAAGCCGATGCTCGAGCGCAAGAGGCGCGCTCGCATCAACCGCTGCCTCGACGAGCTCAAGGAGTTGATGGTCAGCGCACTTCAGTCGGAGGGCGAGAACGTCGCCAAGTTGGAGAAGGCCGATATCCTGGAATTGACCGTCCGCCACCTGCACAAGCTGAGGCGCCAGCGCAGGCTGTCGCTGAACCCCACCGTGGAAGCCGACCGCTTCAGGGCGGGCTTCACCCACGCCGCCAACGAAGTCTCCCGCTGTCTGGCATCCATCCCCGGAGTGGACGTGAGGCTGGGGACGCAGCTGATGACCCACCTCGGCCACAGACTGAACGACATGCAGCGCGCGGCCGCCGGCACCGACACGCCCCCGGCGAGTCCCCCGAGCCCCGCTCTGTCCACGGTGTCCTCGTCCTCAGGATACGTGACCCCCTCGCCACCGGCCTCGCCCGTGCCCATGCAGACGGCCGTCCCCCTGGACTGCTCCACCGGCAGCTACCCCAAGGGCCCGGCGGTGTGGAGGCCCTGGTAGACGGGCCGCAGGTCGCGCGGACCCGGCTCCACGGTCACATCTGTTCCAGCACCGCTCGGAGCCGCTCGCTCCACAAGTGTCCGCCCCGATCAATTATTCTAGTGTTATTTTGTATAAACATGAAAGAACTTTAGATCTCACAGTTATCTAGTGTAGGTTTAAAAACATCTAGTTTGTAAGGTCAACGTGAAAGCTTTAATCAAATTAGATTAAGTATATTTTGTGATATTAAAGAGTAATATTATTGTAAAAGAGTTGTATCGAGCCTTGCCGACTTAGAGTGGGTTCGGATTGTTATTTTATTATCGTTGAAAAGATTTCACAGCACTGTGAACAATTACAAGAGAGTAAGTTAATAAAAAATATTTCTTTTCTATTTCTGAATTTTATTCCCACATACCCTCCTATTTGTAGTGAGTAAGAATTTACAAATCATCAATTTGCAAGAGAAAACAAAATTAAACGTAATAAAAACATTGAAACATTAGGTATAGGTACAAAAATATTCACAAATTATGCATGCTTAAATAGCCAGTTGATAATACATATTATAGATAGTTAGCATACCTAATTTAATTACACAATAACAGTTCTGTAATAATTTTACTTAACTACTTACTAAAATAGTAAATACGCGAAGAGAGAGCTAGATTACCTCCTCATATTCGTATGCAAATAATACCCATAGACTATAGAGGTGCGATAAACATCGAAAGGGGTTAAGGGTACGACCTTTAACCCTACGCGCGTGCTCAGTAACTTTCCTGTTTACGATTCGCGTATGACGGCGCAGCGCATGCACTAATGTACGAGTAATAAATCACGTAACCCATTCAAATCAATGGATACGCAACAGTTATTCCTAAAGATTCTGAATTCATAAAAACAGTCTTCTAATGACGCAAAAACTTCTAACACCTGGCGGCGTGGGCAAAATTAAGTAGGATAAGGATACCTAAAATAGTACCTATACCGATTTGATTATTTAAAAAAATGTGATCTTAGATATGATTGATAGTGTTATCATTTATCACAGTTATCACAATCACAATAGTAGATACAGTTTCGTATACATCTAAAGAGTGAGCGGTGAAAACTACTTTCAACCAGAGAAGTGAAAAGAAAAATTATGATCATGTCATATACTTAACCCACCTCATTTTACCTTATGTTATCACCGGCAAGATGTAAAACTTCACTAGACTCATTTAAGTGTAAATACACTATAAAGATAAACACAAATAGAGTTTAATTACCAATATAGTTATCTACCTTCTCATTCTCACTGTTATCCTATTGTTTGTAAACAGAATACCTGCCTCTCAAGGCACTGTAGACAAGACAGCAGGTAATGTGGCCGGTCATAATTAGTTGTTTTATTATAAAAGGGATAGAAATTACAAAAATAAGTGTAACATTACATAAATATAATATCTAGATATTTATTTATAATTAAATTAATATGTGTGAATGTGAATAGGTACTACTTTATATTTAATTTTTTAAGAACGTATGAATTTACGAGGAGTGTGATTTTTATAAATTATTTATTGGATAATGAAATAATCAATTATCTGTGGGCTGAGTACTTAATTCTGAAATAAAACTAATAAACTCTAAAATAAATGCTTAGGTACTGTAAGCAGAACTTCGCTCAAACACGAAACCACGTGATGATTGATAACAGAACTGATGAGGTAAATATTTATAAATATTAAATTGTATTGCGTTACTAGGTACTTTTGTTTTTGAATGTTCTTGCAATTGATCTTTCAAACTTTGCAATCGATTCGAATGCGGCTTTTTATCTTTATTAGTTGCGAAACTCTGGTGAAACTATAAAAACTTTAGATGCCACACAGTAATACCGCTTTTTATTACCTACTTATTTTTAAATGATTGCACAGGTAAATCCAGCACTCCTCGTCAAACACTTTTTATTAATGATCTAAACAGTTAATACCTCATGTAGGGTAGACTGGGTACGGTTGAAACGATTTGGCTTTAATTGTTCGTAATATTTTTGTTTATCAACAGAACGATTATGATGACATGTTAAATTGAAGAGTGGATCGTTATCTACAAAAGAGCAATAGTATTTAGTTCTGGCGAGTGATATTTTTAGAGATATTCACCATTGAAAATAAATTCCGATTTGTTTCTAACGTCCCCATGTCAGGGGCGGTTGAAACAGTGACTGGGGTCAGTTGAAACGCACACGAAATATACATAAAAATATATTGCAACTTGCTATATTTTCCATTAGTTCTAATTGTTTAATAATCGTATGACAATATTAATCGGTCTTCAATGTTTTAATAGCCCTATAATATACGTAATCAGTCTTCGACGAGTAATTTGTTGACAGTGTATAGTTTATCTCCAACTTTTACCTCCGCATACGCGTATTTGTCTCAAGATAACTCAATCTGCCATCTAAAAGTCTTTATTATGCGAACTCGGCATCGAGTAAACAAGACAAAATTATACGGTTTTTTTTTTTCACCTGTACCCACACGTATTGTTTCAACCGTCCCCAACTACAATTTTGGTAAAAGAAAGTTTATAGTAATGGTAATATTAATAACTTATTAAAACTAGTCATCATTCCGTATTCTATAAACTTCACCTAAATCATAAATGAACACTCAATATTTACTCTTGAACAGATTAACATAATAATAGCATAAAACTTGAGAGAAAAATACTTACTTTTGGGTATCAAAAGACAATATGTCTATTTATAAAAATACATAGTACCCGGTGACCAATGCAACACTTAGATTCGGGTTTGGACCTGTTACCTGCTTCTTTTTCCCCTTGAACCCATTACTGCAGGCTCAACCATTAGCGAGATATTCGACTTGTTTCAACCGTCCTGTGTTTTAACCGTACCCAGTCTACCCTAGTTTTGAAATTATTTAAACCGAACGAAACAATTTTATTTTTCTCATATGAAATTAGACTTATACCTACCTATGTATTTAAAAAGCTCTCTAGTAAAACAAAGTGTGGTAATTTTAAGTTTCTAGAAAACATCAGTCGCATTAACTACTAGCTTCTATTAAATACTAGCTTCTATTCGCGACTTCGTCTTGAACTTGAAATAAAACGTACATAAACCTTATTCTATTTATATCGCGGAAACAGCTCTGTTTTTAGCATAAAAATAATCTTATATTTAATGCAGGTCATAAATTATCTAATGTGCTCAATTTTAATCAAATCCGTTCAACGTATTACAACATTCAATAACAAATACATTCTTTTTTTTTTTTTTTTTTTATGGAATTAAGATAGCAAACGAGCATGCAGTACCACCCTTCCCCTGCCGCCCATAACAACTGTGACCGACCTAGAACTAGACTCAAAGGGACTAGGATGGTTAGTCCAGTTAGTAGATGGTGTTAGAATATTAGTTGGTTAGTTTGTTAATAAGTGCGAGGACAGGGTATGTTAGTGATAATTAGTCCTGTTAGTTAATGTTAGTAATAGTCCAGTTAGTTATTGTTAGTATGAGTCTTGTTCCAATTCGGTCACAGATGCGTTGCTACCCCTGAGGTCTGAGATGGTCGCCTCTAAAAAAGTGAAACCGGCTCCACAAACCTTCCTATCCGGAACACAATTGCTCTTAAAAACAATTATTATGACGGTAGGAATGGTACTGAGTACCTAGGCGGGCGGTGGTACTTAGCAGGATTCCATTTCCGCTTGGCCTAGTAAAAAACTTTCAGAGAAAAATGTAGGTATGCAATTTTGTTACCCATACACTAAAAGGGTTAAAGAAGAAAATTCATGATGTGTATTGTGTACTTACCGTTCTGGATTCTTCTTCTTTACCTGTCTTTCTCAAAGTGGACGATGACGGCGCCCCCTTTTGGCCGCTGAAAACCGAGAGCGCGGCGATATGGTACCCAATTTTGGATAAGTAGAAAAAAATTGTGGGGCGCTGAAAAATAAATGTCTTTCAATATGGGTGGTGTAGACGTAATAAGCTTGAAGATATATTAGGTATTTTTCTCTATACCGATGTCGTGTAGCTTGCACATATTCAATTGAACCCGAGACTTTAGGCAAATTGGATCATATGAATTCACTGTGATGGTCATTATTCGATACAGTGTCTTCAAGTTTGAGCATTTGTAACAATTTATTAATTTAATATTGTTTATTTAAGCCCACGTAAGTTAGATTATAAAGTAGGTACGTATAATTGAATAAAATTATATCTACTCTATTCTATCACGCGAGCTTATTATGGTGTTCCAGTTATATAAGAACTGAACAGTTTAAATGTGGTACGTGTCCGCATGTTTTTATATTCAAAATCGTAATTATTTGTAGGTAAAACAAAATCGCTAATAAAGTCGGTGTATGCAAATTTGCAAACACTTTCTCAAGCGGCACAAGTGCCGCCATCTATCGTTCGCTGCTGTAAAATTGGTGGAATGAGGCTTACCGAACTACTGAAAGCTCTTTCGCCATCTGTTGAAAAGCTTCGGTACTTCGTCTAAGCTTCGTTATGAATTTGCTTGGTGCTCGTTGATAAGCACAAGAATACGTCAATCAATTGTAAGCTCGAAAAGAAAAAGGTAAGTTCGTCTTGGCGGGGGCAGGTGCCCCCAGATGTATCTAGGAACTACTTACCTACAAATTTTTCACATAAACCTTGCTATTTTCGGAGTAACTATACCTATAAATTTCTAAAGTTATATTTTTCGGAATATAAATTGCTTACCTATATGTAAAAGAACATTCTAGCCCAAGAGAGGGACTTAAATAATATGACATTCCGTGAAACAGAGATGCATATGCGAGCGAGTACGAGTAGATAGGTACCTACTCGTCGGTGGTGTAAACAGTCAGCGAGTACTTGCTGACATATTTACGCGTCTCTTTTGTTTACATGGAAAATCATATTTGTTGCACGCTTCAAAATAGCCGAGCTTTACCTACTCACCAATTCGCCGGCGGTGGGACACCTGCCTTTTAATGAGGGTAAAAGCGTGTGAATTCGCCGCTAGAGGCGCTAGTGTAGAGTGAGGTCTGGCTGTCAGTGTCAGTGCCACAAACTTATCTGACCCGGTAAGAAGGGCGCTACTGTCTTTGTCTTTATCTGACAACAGTTTGACATTTGCATTAGTTACAATTTTGAAATGGACTTAATGTTTAGTACCTATATTAAAATAAGTCCATTCAATTTTGGCCACCGGGTCAAATAAGTTGTGGCACTGTCACTTCTCACTTGTCACCATGTCAGTGTATGCTACATCTATGCTTGTCACTGTTTGAACATGTGCTTTGACAGCAGGACCTCGCCGGTGCGGTGGCCGCCGTGGCCCCAACTGGTGAGCACAAAAATTTTATTGATAAATTAAATAATAGGTAGGCACTTACTGCTGGTTTGATTTCGTGACATAAAAGAAATGGATTATGTTAGGTAGGTACCTACTTTAAGATTTTTTCTCAATAACTTATTAAACAAACAGCTATTTATACCTAGGTACTACTTAACTTACATAAATAATTTGTAATTCTACTAAAACTTAATTTAAATTTTGATTCAGAATTTATACCAGCTTTCATAATTTCATTAATTAATCTGACAATAATTTTAGTAAACTCAAGAATCAGTGAAACGAAATGATTGACGCAGTACAGTGTTAGGGCGCATTCAAGTAGAACGCTGGTTACTGGCGCCGATTTGTAAGCGCTTATCGGCGCTTATCCGCGCCGGTAGTCGGCGCAGGTAGTCTCTATACTTTGTGCCGATAAACCAGCGCCGATAAGCGCCGACAAGTTCCAACCTGTCACACGACCGAGGTTACGTCAACGGACCTGTACGTCTATTATGAGTTTTTAAAACTATACTCGCTAGCGACTATCGTTTAGAATTTGTATGAGAATCCGTACAGCGCCTCTAGCGGTTACGATGTTAAACTACAATTCTCATACAAATTCTAAACGATAGTCGCTAGCGAGTATAGTATTAAAAACTCATAATAGACGTACAGTACAGTACCGATAAGCGCTGGCAGATCGGCGCCGGTAACCAGCGTTCTACTTGCTTGAATGCGCCCTTATTATTTAAATGGACTTTGTACCCGTTGTTGATTTGTCATCAAATAAGATAGATATTGAATGATACTGCAATATAATAACCCACAAAGCAACTAGTAACCCACTTAACTTGATTTTAGCCGATACAGCCAATTTCAACAGCCCAGAATGTTTACCTATCGTAAGCAGGGTTGCCAGGTTGCCACATAATATAGATACATTTATAATTTCCAGGACAATTCTACTAGGACAATTCTTCCCCAGATCAGTGGTGTTTTACAGGAGGTTCACCTTCACCGGTGAAACTTCATGGTGAAGCCGCGATATCATGCAATAAGTATATTTTATAACTTCCAAAGAAATCTGTAAAGTTTAGCTATCTACCTACATCCGCTTCCTGTATCTAAGTAATTGCTTTTAATCAAATTAATTAGTTTTTAATCGCAATCATTGATTAGATTTATCTAAGAATGAGATTGTAACAAGCGGGTATTTTTAATATTTTATGTAATAGGGTAATTCCCATGATTTAAGAACGCGATTAATCTCTTTCGCAATTCATGTTCAGTATAAACAGATTTATCAAAGCTGAAATCAAGACTGTTTTAATAAGATTAGCAAGAAGGTGCACAAAGGTGCAAGAAGGTTATATATATACATACAAAGATACTAAACACTGGTTGCTTGTGTGCACGCTACTAGGTAGTAAAAGGGGAGCCCAGAAAACAATTATTTACTGTTTAACTTGTTTATTTAATCATTCAAACATACATCTTTTCCCATAGTAAAATATTCGTGTTTTTGTCTTCATCTGACAGTTGTATTTTTTTAATATCCTTTTATAAGTAAACGGCCTGTTACTCCTTCTTGTTGACATAATTAGTGATTGTCCAAAAGGAGTTCCTTACAGTAGGTACTAGGTACCTCGTCAGTCATGTGTCTAGCTTAGAACACGAAAAAAAATTTTTGGAGGCCTAACGATAATAGGTAGGTACTGTTTGTATGCGTTCAACACTGTACGAGTATACGTATACCTACGTAGATTCATGGCTCACAATTACGTTTCGTCGCCAATAAGTATAAAGATAGCCTACTGTTTTTTGTACCTTGATCTAAACAAACAGTTGTGCAGATTTGCCATTCCATTGAAAAGTTACATTTGGGGTTGCGTTTTTTAAAGGACGCAATTTTATTTTTTTGAAGTGTAGGGGGGTCAGTGTAAAGCTAAAAGCAAGTTTGTGGGGTCGCCACCCTTGTCCCACGGCCGCCATCTTGAAAATAGGGGTTGAAATGGTTTTTACGATATATCTCTTAAACTATTTATCTGATAAAAAAAGTTATAAACATTTTTTGTTGCAAATTAAATTCTCTACAACTTTGGTCCAGTAACTTTTTGTCGTAGAACTATAAATAAAAAAGTTATAAGCGAAAATGTTAAGAAATTCGAGAAAAAAAATTATATTTTTCGATATTTAAATATTATTATTATTTAAATATTTAAATAATATTTATGTATAACCTTTTTTTATCATTTTACGAAAAAATGATATTAGACCAGTTTTGTAGATCGTTTTTGAGGAACAACTTTTATAAGCAACATTTTTTTATAAGTCAATCGCTAAGGTTTTACAGCGCTCTGAAGTGAGTACTTGAGTACTATTTTTCAGAACTCTTAACTATACATAATAGGTATATTATACGTGTGTACTAATAATGTGTCATCAGTTATTATTTTATTATTTTATTATTTTATTATTATAATTTCTTAAATTATTTTACGTGGTATCCCCAATAGGCATAATCCACGGTGATTTTCTAAATTAAAACTACTCTGTCCTCAGTCTTTTCGATGGACCAGGCTGCGGCTCAGCATCTGATCGACTTTCTAAATCAAATACCAGTGGGAGAACTGGAGAAGGAAGGGGTGTTAATGTCGGCGGTTCATCATCAGTCATTTTCATTTATTAATTCTGAGAGCTCCATTACGTTGCTGCAAGTCTCTCCAGAACAATGGAAGCACACTGCAGAACATTTCAGCCCTGCTTTTCGACATCCACACATCGCTCCAGTTTCCTTTGCGTTTGCAAAAGATCAATTTTAGAAGCTCAGGGGGTGCTGGAGGTTTAGATCTCTGTACTGGCATCAATAATTTTCCACTTTTTTCCAGCCCCAGTCTTCAGGATCATTATAATTACCAAGCCACGGTTGGACCTCTGATGGTAGACTCGGAAAGTATGAAAGCGAGCTGTGTCTTGTGTCGGAGGAAGTGGACATAAGTTTAATGTACTTTTTGTCACTGCCTTGGCGAAAGGAGAAAAAAAAGAGAATTTAATTTGCATCAAAAAAAAATTATAATTTTTTTAATATAATCTTATTTCAAACATGAGCCCTAAAGCCGTAAGCTCGATTCCCGAGTCCAGAAGAATATATCTTAATTTCATTACATTCATAGAGAAGAACGCAACAAGCATAACGAAAATACGTGTCAATCTTAAAGTTTGTAGGCTTATTGTCTTAGAGAATGCATATTGAGTCACTGTTATTTCAGTATCAACTGTAACCTGTAACAATGGTATATTTGTAACAATTATGTGCTAATTTATGAGCATCACGTTCCTATCAGACGGTAATTGCGTTCGGTTCGGTTACGGTTCGGTGTTACGCTGGTTTACGCGCTAATGTTTTGATGCATCGAGATAATTATAAAATAACATGAGTCAATGTTAATTAGTTTTGCCATCGGACAAATGTGAATCGTGTTTTAGTTTTATGTTATACCGTCAGTTATCAATGTTTTAAGTAATTTTTACATACATCATACATTTAGCTACTCATCCAAATCGATCTTAAATAATAATTTAAATATTTTTCTCCCCACTGAAGATCTTGAGCACCTAAAGGTTAATATAAGTTATACCTACGAATCAACCGATAATGACTTTGAACTTTAATTGCCCACTACAAAGCAAGGATATTTTCTGGTCCTTGCGGAGTCCTAGAAGATCTACATCTATATACTGTACAACGTAGCTCCAGTGTGAATTAAATAATTATAGGGGTCTTAATAGCCAATCAACGCATCGGCAGTTGCTTGCTATTCCAGCTTACTTAAGACCTCCAACCTGCTATCTAACGCAAATAACCGGGAATGGAAACGCTTAGGAAATATTTGCCACTAGCGGTCAGCGGTCACCCATCCAACTATCGACGGCACCCGTTGCTGCTTAACTCAATCGATAAAAGAGATCAACAAAAGTCATTGGGCTCTAAGTCTAAACGCTTACTGAACCGATACTGACTACTTGTTAATCGCACAACAAAAAGAATATGAGCATATTACGAGCGCAACCATAATCTTTATATCTCAAACAATATCTAATTATCTAAAATTAAGTTATTCGCATTGCAAAGTTGGTGTCCGTCAATTCTGTCATTCAGCTTTCAGATAAATCATTTTATCTTCCATCCAGTAGCTACTTTCGAATTTCGAGGCTGAGATATTTTAATTAGATACGGACCAAAGTCATTATGTGTCTCTCTTGTTATAATCCGGCTGTCATTTCTGCGTAACGTGAAATAATGACTGTGGCGAATTAAATCGCTTCAATATTCACATTGTGCTTGGTACGACATATTAATACTTAATTTAATGTTGTAAGCGCGTGCAATGGAGTATCAGTATCTTAAGGAAAACACTCGAGTCCTAACCGTCCTACCTAGTCCTACCTAGTTAGTGATATCAGGCGTTACTTGGCGGAAAGCCATTCTTATAAAGTATGTAGGTAGGTAAGTAAAGAATCAGCTATCTACCATCATACATTGCATTGTTGCCTATAAGTTGCCTATACCTATAAGTTACTTACATAAATATTTTAAACAAGTGATAGGTAAGGTAATTTTATCTTTACCTACTGTACCTACAGAAAACACGATCAGATCTCGTAAAAAGAAGCTCTAATTCTACAAGGATAGAATGAATTGAATTTTATAGCTACCCTCAACTTTTCAGACTATTTTAGACACAAAATAAGGCTTGGGAAACTGGGACTTACCGAAATGAGAAAGAAGGTACATACCTACAGTAGGTAGAAGCTCTTTATTCGCGGCTTCAGTATTCGGGAATTCAGTATTCGCGGGTAAAAAAATTGTGACCGACTCTACGTATTCGCGACTTAAAATTTCAATATTCGCAGATGTAGTCGGTGAAAATATAAAGATTTTATTTATTTATTTAAAACTTTATTGACCACAATAGACGAATATTACGGTACAAAATGGTGAGCTTAATGCTAGGTGTAGTCTCTACCAGCTAACCATTAGGCCAAACAGAGAAACAGAGATTCGATGTCTTCTGTTTGCGCGTTGGCTTTCTTTGCGTACCTACTGCTGGTACGTGCTGAGGCAGCTTTTCAAAGGGTGACGCGGAAAGTTCTAATCTTTTGTTAAATTATGAATTGGCATGCCGTTAAGTTCGGTGTTATACCTATACCGCCGCAGGCGTATTACGCTTGATGAACGCATACCGTTTGAAATTGAAATATCACTAGACAGTCATTGCATTCATTTTAATTAATCAGTGCCTCTATTATGAGTTGTTGTAGTAAACGTAAAGGACGTTACTATTGCAGTTGACGTTTAGAATTTGTATGAGAATTGTAGTTCAGTATCGTAACCGCTAGAGGCGCTGTACGGATTCTCATACAAATTCTAAACGTTAACTGCAATAGTAACAGTTTGACGTTTACTACAACAACTCATAATAGAGGCACAGGACTTGTTGCTTTTGCTTTGTTCTTAAAAATGTCAATTAAAAGTGACATTTCTTGAATCTCATGAGAAAAATTCGACTGAAATCGTATCAATTGGAAAAATGTTACAGTTAAAACCTTATGTAAAGGTTTACGAATGGCAAATGGGCGGTGCGATATTTTTATGAAAATTAACATTTAAAATCGATAAGTTTAATTGACTTATATGCATTAATTTTAATTTATTTTTTCTTTACCTCGACAGTCTCGGAACGAATTACCGCAATCGCATACAAAATACCGTTCCATATTCGCGGATTCCGTATTCGCGCCCTATCTGCGGAACTAAACCCCCGCGAATAAGGAGCTTCTACTGTACTTAAAATACACGTAAGTGTGTCACGAATGACCTCTAGAGTAAAATTTGTGAACTGCAATCCATTAATGGCACACTACTGAGCACGGGTCTCTCCACATCGATGAGCCATGATCCCATGATTAACCCAAGTAGTTAAGTAGGTACCTTAATCAGCCACTAGCCACTAGATATACTTAGATAGGTGAGAGACGACTGTGTAATCTAGTCTAGATCAAGTTATTACATCAATATCAAGCAATACATAGTTTATTTATGTTATCGTTTAGATTAGAAGGTATCTTCAACATTAATAAACGCAATTAGATCAAATAACATCACGCAAATATAGAAGCCCTTTCTTTCTGACAAGGCACACTTATTGAATTGACCCCACAGATTATTGTTGTGAGAAAAACATAAGTGACTCTTCCGTTTTATCCATAGAGATAGGAATATACTTAGATAGAGACGCCCTAATCCTAAACGTCATATAAAATTAGCTGGCAAAAATGTGGCAGGCCGGCCATTTTCTCTACCGCTCAAATACATGTCATCTCGTGTCAAACATTACAGTAGTGACGTGAAATATGTTTATTTAGTATCGATAAAAATATGGTCAAGTGCGAATCGCATGAATACCTTTTTGTAGTCATGTGTGATGATGACTATCACACTGGCTGCAGCAAGGACGATGAACTTTCCTATCGTTAGGTTATTTCCCAAAAATAAACTTCAGCAGCATGTTTTCACGTAGTTTATTACAACTCATACACATTATTCTCTACACTTTGTACATTATTATATTTAATTACCAATTAATTTTACAAGTATACATTCGGGCAGAACTTCCCCTTACAACTGATACAAAAATAATGCCCTGCACTACCTTAGTTCGCCATATTTATATCCTACTCTCAACCCCACTTTTCAATTAAATCGGAAGTCAATAGCACTTATATAATCTCAAACAATAAATGAATTTATTAATAAATCGTAGGAATAAATTATTATACACAGAATTATTATACACACAACTAAATAATTATTGTAATTAATAATTAATGTTGGGTTATATCGGGGTGCCGGAAGTAGAACTTGTAACACTCGGCCATCCTGCAACTGTCGTGTCTCACGGCGGTCATCATTAGGTCATCATTGCTAGTCTGCTCGCGTCCCGATTTGTCACTGGTCTACGGCAGCATCTGAAATTGAAACACCGAACGAGTAACTGGTTCTTGTAATTACTGCAAATTTAATGGAGATTGAATGACAATTTTGTCACGTAGAAGTTCGCCATTTGTACTAAGTAATAAATAATAATCGGGCTTTTTTGTCAATAAAAGTTAAATAAAATAATATTTATTTTTCTTTGGTAACGTTTGTATTCTCCTCAATCGCATTTTTTTCTGTTTATACAATTTTTATTTACTGTTTATATTTTTCTTCCAACTCAGAACTTGATTTTTTTACAGTCTAATGTTAAGTGAAGCCCGTCAAAATAGAAATCTGAAAAGTGCATTCAAATCGGATAAGCAATTCTAGAGGATTAGTGAGCACAAACCTACAGGCAAATAGACAAAATGGTAAATAAATAAAGACACACACATATTATTATAAATTTTTAAATTTGTTGCCATGTACAGAAACCGATCAGTTAAAGTTTTATTAAGTACGTACAGGATAGAAAGTCAAACTGTATTTATTTATTTTATCCCATTGCTATTAATGTAACTTACACAAATTTGATTTTATTTCACACAGCTTTAAGTTTGATTCACACAGCTTTGAGTTTAATTCACACAGCTTTGAGTTTAATTCACACAGCTTTGAGTTTAATTCACACAGCTTTGAGTTTAATTCACACAGCTTTGAGTTTAATTCACACAGCTTTGAGTTTAATTCACACAGCTTTTAATTTAATTCACACAGCTTTAAATTCCATTCACACAGCTTTGAATGTATTTCACACAGCTTTTTAATTCAATTATACTGTATTTGTTTATATAACATAGGATAAATGGTTTCAATTAATCCTGTTTTTCCCAAAACTCATTTCCACTCAAGCCTTTATAATATACATTCGTAAGTATTTTGTTCGTATTTTGTTGAGGAAGACATGTCAGAAGTATGTAATGTTTTAATTTTGTGAATCGAGTAACTAGGTATGTACAATAAGACGAACGTTAAAAACTAGGAGCGACCATTTAGAAGCAAATTCAAATTCTTATGCGAACCGACTCCGTTTTCTCATAAATGCTAGGACGTCAAACGGGAAAACGCAAACAAATATATTTTTAACTATTTCCAAAAAAATATTTATCCCTGACGTTATATATGATGGCTGTAATATATAATTATGTGAACTAGTAATAATAGTACATATGAACGTGTGTGTAATAAATATGAACGTGTGGTTGGTGCATGTTATGATTGGTGAAAGATATTTATATAATCCTACGGCAAATACATATATGGAGTTTAATAGTTATTTATGGATATATATTATTTATGATTATATCGGTGGAGTTTAATATATGGAGTTAATAACAAGACGTAATAAAGACCTTATCAAATAAAATTATAAAATTAGGGTTAGTTTTTTTTTTTAATGAAGAAGTAATTTTTATCTTTCATGTTTTAATGCAATTGTATGTAATCGAAATGATTGTATTGGTGTACTTACATGAGATCGTAAAGTACTTATTATATTTTATTGTAGGTAAATTAAGATTTTCAATTTTTTTTTTGTTTTACGTATGTTTAATAAGCATAAATAGTAGCATCTATTTATTCTATATAATATTCCATGTAATCATTTTATTTATGACTAATGAGTGATGTGTACTGCTGTAGGTAAGGGAAATGGTCACACTGCACTAATATGCCTAATCAGTAAGTTTTAATCTCCTATAAATTAAATTCTAATAATGTATTGTTGAAGAACCTTAACAAATGAATAATATAACGAGGTGATATAAGTGGAATAAATAAGCCAATACTTAATGTCTATGGAAAATAAAGCTAAAGTTATTATGTATGTTATATCAGCGAGGTTATTACCTAACTACATATAAATAAATCTTGTTTGTTTTAAATTTTTGTTTCATTGTGTTGTACCTAAATATAACGTTTGAATTAATATAGGAACATAAATAAACAATTATTTTATTGAATTATTTACAGCATTAACACAAAGTAACATCTTCAATTGCGTATATACCTAATTACTTATTACTTTTTATTTATTTATTCCAAAATATTATCACTAACATTAGGTACAGGTGCTACGTCCTAATGCGTTAAGTGTATTTCATATAAACTTCTTAATAAACACAGTAAAAATAATATCTTAGTAAATCATTATTATAAAATGATTATGACCAAATTAATTAAGGTATTTACTTGATAAAATTATCAATTGGCATAATTTAAGAGATAATTCGTGATGACAATAATTGTGTTGAATATTTAAATACTTAAAACATGCGTTGTAAGCAATAAACCAATTAATTGAAAATTGTAATGTAAGTAGGTATATCACAAACGAGTATGTATTAGGTTGATCGAGTTTGAATATTATTGTGAATAACGATACATAAATAAATTAATAAACCAAGAGCATAAGTGGATTGAACCCAAAATTTCCTTCAATAAATATGGTAACTGTAATCAAGACCATGAAATATACCGTGTATTAATTTTATTTCGGCACACATAGCATTATTTGACTTGAATTACTCATTTAATATTCATGACCCATGTATCAATAAATAATATGACTATTTTGTCAAATTCCCTCTTTCATGAGAAAGAGCCAATTAGCCATAGCTTTCGTCAATAGATACCAAATAGAAGATACATATTTACATATATACATATAATACATAGATATGTTAACATATCACTACACAACAGCGATTATATTGACCAATAACTTAAGTACAATACTCAGCGTATATATGTTATTGTAAAGCAAGTCGGTAATGAGGATTTTTTGGCTGCGGTGAATCCTGAGCGTGCTACCAGATCATGATTATGTCAAAATATATTATGTAGGTATGTTGTCATTAAAACTATCAGAATGTATGTTGAAAAAAGTCTAGTTAAATTATTAAACAAAAAAATAACATTATCGCATGTACAATAAAAACTTATTGCGACTTACTATTGATCGCTTGTTTCTTTTAATCCTCTGTAGGTTAATCTGTTTCGCATTTTATCTATTTATTTATTATAATTTATAATTTATTGCACACCATGACAACAAACCGGAATAAAAATATTGCAATTTATATAACTTTTGCACAAAAGGCTATAACAAAATTGCGATTTCTTTCAGAGTACCTATGGGAAGATGATAAGGAGATAAACCAAAAAAATTGCTTTCCTACTACTAGATTCTGTCCTTGCTTTGCTTCGAGAAAGTTGTTGTTTACGTTTGTAACCATTTATCCGTAATATTTTGTTTGTCGTAGAGCAATGCTTAAAAACTTAGTCTTCTTCAATAAAGTGAATAGTCAATTCAATACTTGAAACACTAATCCCGGAGATTAGTTAAAACTTAAAGCTTTTTATATGATAAAGGTTATACTACTTTTATAATAGCCTTACAACCCGATTGTGGGGACACACAGCATTTCTTTAGTAACCTCATTGATCTATCGTGCAGTTCTACAGCATTTTCATAGTAGCCACACAGATCCACTATGTAAGCACACAGTATTTTCATAGTAGCCATACAAATCTGCCAAGTAGACGCACAGAATTCTCATAGAAGTCACACAGATCTGCCAATAGTCCTACAACCTAACTATGGGGACACACAGCATTTCTTTAGTAGCCACATAGATCTCCATGCAGTTCTACAGCATTTTCATACTAGCCACACAGATTCACCATGTAAACACACAGTATTTTTATAGTAGCCGTAAAAATCTGCCAAGTAGACGCACAGAAATTTCATAGTGGTCACACAGATCTGCCATGTAGTCACTTTTCTTATATAGTAGTCACACAGATTTATTTATTATGCAAGATAACGGCTTGATGTTATTAGATCGATTGTTTTTATTCTAACCACACAGTCTTGTTATTTGTTATTTATTTCCTTTTTGTATTTACTTTTTTGAAAATACTATTCTGTTCTAATGCTGACAAATAAATTTCTATAGCTCAATTGTACACCCTACCCTGTTTCCAAAGTTATTTATGTATTCAGCTTAATAGGTTGTCTAGAAGAGATCGCTATTTAGTGATAAGGCCGCCTGTTGTACTAATCTCTGTGTGATAATATTGTGATCATGTAATATGTTTTGGCGTATAATAAAGAGGATTTTGTTGTTGTTATTTCACTTTAGATAGCAACAAGACAATTATTATTATTACTATTATTTTCCATGTGAATACGTACAAGTGCTTTGTGTTGTCGTGTAGATATACCTATCGTTAGGTAATTTTATCTTAAAGTTTTGTGAAATAATAATCTGAAACGGGTCAGCAACCACTAACCAAAACATTCAATATTTAAGAACTGTCATAAGTTTTTATAACCTTCTAAGAAATACACCACTTCCTTTGATTAAGACAAAATGAATATGACGTACCTGTTCGTTTCTTTGTTCCTTGGATCACAAGAAGTCCCCGCCGCATGCCAGCGATTACTTTGGTAGACATGGATGGCGTGTCAAAAAAAAATCTCCGTTCCTTTGACCAAGATAATATGGGCTGTAAAGGAAAATATCCCCACTTCTGAAGTGTGATGATGACTATCACACTGGCTGCAGCAAGGACGATGAACTTCCCTATCGTTAGGTTATTTCCCAAAAATAAACTTCAGCAGCATGTTTTCACGTAGTTTATTACAACTCATACACATTATTCTCTACACTTTGTACATTATTATATTTAATTACCAATTAATTTTACAAGTATACATTCGGGCAGAACTTCCCCTTACAACTGATACAAAAATAATGCCCTGCACTACCTTAGTTCGCCATATTTATATCCTACTCTCAACCCCACTTTTCAATTAAATCGGAAGTCAATAGCACTTATATAATCTCAAACAATAAATGAATTTATTAATAAATCGTAGGAATAAATTATTATACACAGAATTATTATACACACAACTAAATAATTATTGTAATTAATAATTAATGTTGGGTTATATCGGGGTGCCGGAAGTAGAACTTGTAACACATGATAAGTAAGAACGAATTAAAAGTTTGTATATCATTAATATACAATGTGTCTAGTCACCGGTGTCGGAGACTTAAGGGTGATAAAATATGGTATTTTTTATCGACAAATCACTATCCAAATTTTCTCTTATCCCCTCGATGATAAAATGGCAGCCATTTTGTTTATTACACAGCAGAAGTTATTGTGTTTGTAACAATTTAATTTTTAATTCTTCCTAAAGACATTCCTACAAAACCCAAATTGTTACATCCAAAATTCAGTCAGTTTTTAAAGAAATTAAAAAAAAGACGAACGACATGTATTTTGCTGTTGTAACGTAAGTCATTAAACTAAATATCGATACTGTTTCCGTACGCGTAGTGCGCAACTGCGCACAACACTAGTAGAAGCAGCCATGTTTTCTTTCACTAAAAGTTTGACAGGCATTGTCAGGCTCGCTATTTTTGCTTTAGTGTCTAATCCATAGTTCTTATAGATCAATGGTTTTATCTGGTGTTGTCATTACTGGGATACTGGCCACAGATAACTTATAAGAACTATTTGTTCTAAAATAACAAGTCTATTTTCGTCGTATAAGTAAGTACTTAGGTACGCAATAGATTAAATTAATCTTTATAGTGAAGTGAAGTGACATTCACAAGTTCATGAGTGGCAAAAGTTATGATGTAATCGAATGATAATTTCAGTTACCGAGGATGTGAGGTTTTTAGTTAGCGGTTGACACTTGTATATTTATTTAGGTCACGGACATTGATCTCTTTCTTTTGTCGTGGGTAGTACTAGTAGGTATCCACAAACAAAACAATAACAAAGGACAGGAATACACACGGACCAAGAATAGAAATTGAAATTTTAAGGTTGCCTAATCAAGGTAAGTAATTTATTTGTGTAGTACCTATTTAGGTACTTATCTCCTCAAATCTTATATTTGTCGGAGACGGAACTAAAATTAGATTAAAATCAAACTAAATAAATCATTAAACTTTGAATAAAACGTAAATCCGGAAACTGTAATTTAAATGGCAACTCTGTGCGAATTGTAAACGTCACTCGATGGGATATCGGAGAGGGGGAACCCAACAGAGGGCACCTGTGTAGTCAATTACGAGCAGCGGGGACTTCTCGAGCAGACGTCGAGCTGAACGGTCGCACTAAGTTAACTAGTGTACTTTGTAATAAAATCCTATACTGCGTTGTACCTATGCCCGACGGCATAACGTTTCTCTAAGTGTATTTCAGTTGTGCCACGTTTTAACTTAACCTAAAGGCTTTAATCAAATTAAATCGAACTGTGTAACCTGAAACCAAATTTAAATCATGAATAAAAGTATTGAACGCCCACTGTGTTTTATTTTTCACCTTACAACCTGATGATCGGAGCATTATACCACCATCCTGACGAGTGTCTCCGACATATTTATATCTAACATAGTTTACCATTCATGTTTACCTTTACCAATTAGTGTTGTTTACCAATAAGTAAAACCATATAATTTTAGCCCTGATACACCTGATTTAGCACATACCTACCCTCGGGTATCACCAAGTATCTAACGATGTAAGGAAGCACCGATAAAACTAAATTTCCCAATTTTTGTTAAAACTAAAGTAAGTAGGCACTAGCTAGATGTTCTTTCTTGGTGCCTAAGATAGAATGCTGGTGGAAGTTAAAATTTAACATCAAAAAATAGATAAATAGTTCCAATTTATTCCTATCTTGATCTATCGTAATTACCTACATTACATCATTCTAAAATTCAGACTTTCAGACGTTACCTATTATATTTGATAGAATTTTTCACGAACTAGATATTATTACGTACCTACATAAAAATGCTGTATTTCATAAATATTAAAAACCAAATCAAAAATTAGGTAACTTATGAGCGCACTGCCTGATTTACCTATACGGTATAGGGTACCATAACTGAAAAAATTTGCAACGATTCCTTTTTTCATAAAAGATAGGTAACTATTATGTAAATCCGTATTGTTAAAACTAAACTTTGACCTATAAATTACGCAATGAAGATAAATTATCATTATTTAGTTTCTAACAAAAGTGGGTAAGTAGTTTTCAACTAATATTAAATAAGATATCTATACTTAATCAAAGCAGTGAAATACCTATCTAACGATACCTATTATAGTCTTGAGTCGTCACAGTTTGATTTATCTTGTAAACAAAATTTACTTGCGCCATTTTAAATTCTCGCCGTCAATCTACAATGAACCTTATTTATAGGGGCGGAAAGCTGCCATTTGTGGGCTGCATATGAAACGAATTCCAGATTGGACACGAACGAAGTAAGTACACGCAAGCAAAGGAAACTTTTCGTCAGGCCTGTTGCTAAGTCCTCACAACACGACGGATAGACTGTACAGAACTACATCGCTTAGCTTATCAAATTTTCAAGCAATCACATGACATTATCAGCAGTTTCTTTATTTTGTTTAATTTAGGTAATTTTGCGGGATTATTAAACTGATACGGCGACGACATGAAGTTAAGAGGCGACTCAGACGTAGGTAGTGACGAAATAAATAAATGAAATGACATTTAAGTAGGTATTTGAAGTCACTTTTAACACTTTGGAAAATTATACTTCCACTTCATAGATCCCGTTTTTTTTTCTTTTTTTTATAGCCTGAAGGGCTGATGTAAAAGCAGACGAGCCACCTGATGGTAAGTGGTCATCGTCGCCTATGGACACGAGCAACACTAGGGGAGTCACCAGTGGAACGCCGGTCCTGAAGGAGAGCTCTTTTTACACGTTTCTTGAAGAACCCCATGTCAAAGCGCTCCGGGAATACCTCAGAGGGAAGCTCATTCCACAGCTTGCAAGTTCGTGATAGAAACGATCGTGAACGTTCGCCACGAATCTAAGCGATGTGGATGATACTTCAATCTTTGGCGACTTGGCGAGTAGTGCGATGATGGAAGGCACTGGAAAGGAAGGAAGGATGAAGCTGGCACCAAGTCGAACAATTCCTCGGAGCACTCACAAGTCGTAAAGTCGGTAGAACACGCAGAGAGATCCCGAGTCTCTCCTAAAACCTAGGTTTTCTAGCCTGTTAGTGACTCGTGGGTCGTTGACAACTCGAACTGCGCGCTTTTGCACGGCGTCAAATGGACTAAGCTGGTATTGTGGCGTCCCTGCCCAAAGGTGAGAACAGTACTCCATGTGAGGCCTGGCCTGAGCTTCATAAAGCATCAAAAGGTCCCTCGCAGTGAAGTACTGCTTCGCCCTGTTCAGGACGCCAAGCTTTTTGGAGGCCAGTTTGGCCTTAGCTTCCAGATGACACCGATATTGCACGTCGCTCGAAATGTCAACACCCAGAATCCCAACACTTGTCCTGAGCGGTCTTGGAAAAAGAGGTACCTAGTACCTACCTAAGAAATTCTCAAGGGTCTTCCTCTACGCCTGACAAAAAGTTAAAAGCAAAGTCTAGTGTAGAAAAAAATAAAAAAACAAATGAACAATAATATTAATCATATTTTTGCCAAGATTCCTTGATTTGTAGTCCAGAATACTGAAAGGAATTAAGGAACAGAAGAAAAGGACAAGCTCAGTCTCGCTCGTACCGCTTGCTACCTATATAATAATGTTATTGATAGAAATTAGTAGGATTTTAACTTAAAATGGTTAGGTAAACAAAACGACTGTTTAACTTATACTTATTTAGTACGCACTTACTTAATATTTATTTTTATTTTTTCCCCTATTTCGACATAAAACTCCCACCTTTCTTACCTACTCAAAAGGATTGAACTGTGATTCTACTCCGCCCAAAAACAAGCTTAGCAACGCTGTTAACAAACTATGACAATAAGCTTTTTTAATTGTCAAGTGATCAGCAGTTTATCTGATGTACTGGAGTGTTCCCCTACAATCGGTTGTTTGCTATGGAATCTTCCCGGCGGCGATAACCTCTTTTTATCTGAGACGAGCACGAGACCGCTCTCTTGTAGTTATTTTTAATCAGGATAGGATTATTATTGACACTTACTATCTCTGGCTGACAGAACACGTGCCACCGACGCCTTATCTATTTGGAATTCTCCATTCAGAGTGCAATTGCCATAAATAAAACTTGTTTGTTGTTTCGCGCCGCAAGATACATGATGGATGCTTTAGTCACCGGTATAACTTTCCATTCGATGTTAACCTTTGGTGAGCGGAATGATACAGAGGTGGAATAGTTCGTACAATCAGTTGAACACACACGGCGATATGTTGAGTATTAATGCCTGGATTTTAAGATCCCGCATGATAGGTACAATAGGTGGTAAGTATAATATAATTATTTACATTAGTATCATGGACCCTGTCGGGCACGGCAACTTAAAAGAGAGGAGGATGCTTTAGCGTCAATTTCAGATTATTATCAGCTATTAATTCAATTGCATTTAACTTGTTCCATTGCCAAGTAAATTAAAAACAAAATGTAATGACGTATAAATATTGTCGTATTAATAAATTCTCATAATAATAATAAATAATACCTATATTGTATCGCTATAATTAATGAATAAATTGAATTTTATTCAATAAATAAATAATAAGTGTGAAATTTAAAAAAAATTAAAGTAATATAATGTCATGCAATTCGTTGTTATATCATTTAGTAATAATTTCAAAAATCAGTATTTAATACTGAACATTTTATAGAAGTTTCTATTAAATTCCATTCACTGAATCATTATAAAATAGTCCAAATAAATTACTAGTCCATATCATGACTAACTGCAGGATATAATGCCTTCACTCAGAAATCGATTCTGTGACGTCTCACTAAGTATAACTTAAATCTGCCAAGTATCATGATATAATTATGTCATGAAATGCCCCTCGAGACAATATCACAGATCGGTAGGTACCTACCTCAAATGTTACATACCTAGTAACTTGTTACTTCAAAATTATCAAAACAAATAATTACTTTCTCATCTTAATACTTAGGTACAACTGATTGATAAACTTCAAGACCCATTATTGATAATTTTAGTTTCATTGTATCAAAATTCTCACTTCATTAATATTCAAACTCAGATAACTCAAAAAAAATAAATAATTGTGACTACTTGGTTTAGCTCAATTGACAAAATAATAGTAAACAGATTACTTTTTTACCTTAAAACCCATACGGTAACTCTAGTAATAACTTAATGGAGTACTTTTAGTTGTAATTCCATCCGTAAACGCACCAGTAATGGACAAAAAATAAAGTACTTAATCCTTTAAAATAAGGACATGAAATATTTTATTTTAATTCGTAACACTGTGACATATGTACAATAGATATCGAGCTCTCTAAGTTTAAAATTTGATTCAATTCGGTTTGTTAGATAGACAAAATAACGTGAGTGTTCATGTGATCCTCAATTGATACTAGCAGCTTTTCTTAAGGAATTTGTTGGTGTAGTGAGAAAAAAGTTTCGTCTGGAAACTAGTATTGTTGTATTTTAATCAAAATAGCAACGCACAGTGTTCTTACTCCGGGAAATGGTTTTTTTTTATATATTTTAATGATGTTTATAACTGATGTGCTGTAATTGAATAGTTCCAATAATGGACAAGTGTCGAAACTTAATTTTACTTTCATGTATTCTGATTATTAACTAGTTTAACTAAATATTATTCCTTGCAATTTATAAAAATTCGCATATGTACCAGTAATGGACATATGTGTCCATTATTGGATATTTTATAGAAATCCTGTAATGGACTGTGATATAAAATGATAGAGATTTTTTTTTTGTTTAAAAAAAAATGTCTCCTAAGAAAATTATACGCCTTAACAAATGGGCTGGGCGCTATCGAAGCAGTAAAAAAAAAAAGGTTAAAATTATCCGAAGCAGCAAATAAATCGTAAGTATTGTACTGTATGTAATTGTATAAATTGTATGTGTTGTATAAGTATTGTGCCTAGAATAAACTTGCAAAACAAAATTACTGGTAAAAGTCCGATTTATTATGTTCATTATTGGATGTCCACAACTAGGTTATGTTCATAACTGGATAAAAACTAGATTTTTTTTTATTACTTAAATAAATTGCAACCAGCTTTGCTGTATCTCATGCGTAACACAGTTGATTATTTAAAAAAAATGACCGGACTTTACGCTTTAAGAATATTCAGTACTGTAACTTTCACAACATTGGTAAAATTTCAAGAATACTAGAAAAAGTTTCTTAAACTGTCCGTAATTCTGGTGTTTACCTTATGTTATAAAAAAAACTTTAATTCAATTAATTTGTTGTCCCGAAGATATGTTATATTGAGTTATTCTTCCTGTTAAATATTCTGTTATAACCAGTATTCCGACAACCAACAATCTATAACCAAAGCTCATTTATGAACTCGACTGATTAATTAAGAAAACAAACAATACAGATCACCTGCTATATTCCGTCAGATCCGCAGCAGTAACTCCAGACAGGCATAATGGGTTACCCTTTTCCCGGAACAATGGTTGCCAAACCTCGTCGTCCAATGTCACACGAATGCACTCCACCTCGCACGCAACTTTCGTGCCGTTCCACATAACACGCGTGTAACCTGCGCGAGCTGCTCTTGTTTCCGATCGTCATTGAAATAACCTGTACATCCTCGAAAGCTGAACTGAAAACTAAGACAGCTTCAAAATATTACGTCACATAGTAAACAAAACTTGGAAAATTATTATTGTGTTTCACTTTTAAAACAACGTAAACAAATAAGCTGTACTGTAATTGAACATTTTTTTTTTGATTATAATTCGAACTACGTTACCAGTGAAAAACCAAACCGTTCAGTTTTTGAAATTGTACGCTAATTATTTTTGTACTCGTTAAATCGAATACTTCGTCCAGTTGAGCACCAATAAAGCAAATTATTTTGTGAGTTTTTATTTAAAATAACCCTTTTCAGCAATATGCGGCGCTTCAAATCACCACACACCAAAATCATTAAAAGGATACTCATTCTTGCCAAGCTATAATGATAAGAATTTAACACATGTCACGAAAGGAAAGAACACGTATATTAAAAGCAACTTACTGCACTGTATAGGTACCATACCATGTTTTCAATTGAAAATATATTTATATACTATAATATATGTATATATAATCGAATAACAAAATCTATCACATCTAACGTTTATTTTTCTTTTTAGGCACGACCACGACCTTATAGTACCTTACCCCCTTTTTCTTTAACAATTTTGTGAACGTAGATTTTCAATTTTAAATCGAAAACATATTCAAATTCAAATTCACAAAAAAAACACAAAGAGCCGATCAGCTGAACTAATATTCGTCACTATTACATACTGTACTCAAATTCACTTCTTATAACACAATACTTCAAATCGTACTTGACCCTCAGGCAGCCTAGTAATCTAACCCCAAATTTACCCTCATAAAATTTTAAAAAAAGGGAACGTAAATTATTACCATCTTTCATTGTGTGACACTTGGTTAAACTACACTTAAATCAAAGCCTTGCAACTTTGGCTTCGACCAAGGTATTTGAATGATTTGTTTTTTCAGCGAAAGAAAACAAAAGAAAATAAAGTCGCTACCAGTGCTGCCTTAAACCATTATAACCGGAGATTCATGTTACTATTAATCACTCAAGATTGTTTAACAAACTATTTGACACACACACACAATCCAGTTTACACAAGAATTTAAGCAATGAAATATTCATATTTCTATAGACCATTGAAATATCACCTCGGACGTAATGAAATAAAAATTATGCCATACCAATACTCGCCGTCTTACTTGAAAATCCTTCATACCGATACTTGCCATTTAACTTCAAAATTATTAAGTTTTACCATGGCATGATCTTCACATCTCTTCACTTGCCATCCACGCCTCACAATATTATCATCTGACAATTATAACCTGAAAAACTTAAATAACCTAGCCCGCCATGTGTGGGACGTGAAGTTACATCTCACTTCTGAAATATCAGAAAAAAATCCAATTCTCAGCACAGTAAATACTTTATTTCACTTTTTAACAATTATTATATAATTGCTTATTAGCCAACTAGCATAGTTTCAACAACTAGACAACTTATCACCTCGACGATTATCGAACGACTGGCCGAGCTCCTGACTCAATAATCCAAACGCTGTTTCAACCCCACCACTCTCAATCCTTTCACCGGAAGTTGTCACAAAAGAGTGGCGGGGTCGAGTAGTGTTGCCATTTAATAAAAATAAGATTACCTTTCATAAAATTATTACGAAAATAAGATTACATTTTATAAAATTATGACACTTGTAAACCTATTGTGGCATTATTTTACAGAGGTACCAGCTTCTGTTCTGTATAATAGCTGTGTCGCTGTGTGTATCATCGCGATATGTTGTCCATGGCACCCAAGACACAGGTAATCCTAGCCTAGTGTGGGGTGGGGCTATGAATGTGTAGCGTTATTTATTTACTTATTTATTATTATTATTAACAAAAAATTATCTAAACTCATTTCACGTTCATTACCACGTTATCCACTTGTCTAAGGTTATCTCCATATTAATAATGTTGTTTACCTCCTCTTTGAGTCCTCCTCTCTGAGTCGCCGAGAATATAGAATGGCTACTTCCCGCTAAAAACACATTTATGACGTGTGCCCACAGTTCAATTTAGCATGTTTACTTAAGGCATTTAAAATTAAATTCCCGCGATCAATCTACAGCGAACCTTAAATGTATAGCTACTCATAAGTGTTACTGCTTAGTATCCGATCAATCAATATAATATTAAAAATTCCGTTGCTCAGTGACTGACTGACAGACAACGAACAGCCGAAACTACTCGACGCAAGAGGCTGAAATTTAGCATTTAGGTATAATGTATATTCCTTGGGGAGGAGGAAAGGATTAAGAGATATTTTTTAGAAATACTCCCTCAAGTTATGAATAAATAAACAAGAAGTATTTTGGTGGTACGTTGTGTTGTAGATCAAATGATTTCCATTTTGTCAGCTCAGTATTTTGCCGCAAACGTTATCACAACGTTGACCTAAGGATTTTCGTCAAGTTCATACTGAATAATTTCAAAATAAACCAACACTAATCAGTTAAGTCTGTAAATTCTGTAATAGACTAAACTTGAACTAATGAACTAGTACTACATATTTAGCACATAGGCAACCCCGTACCAAAGTAAGTAGAGACCCCGCCTACGATGCGCGGGACCGCGGGTTCGACTTCCGGCCGGGGCAAATAGATGTAATGTTAAAGACTGCGCACAATAACAGCCTGGTAACGGATCAACTAATCGTTGAATTATAATCTTTATGTCTTGGTTATAACAGTTGAATTTTGCCACACCCTCCCCCCTTGCTACTCCACTGTCAAAAGTGGGTGGCGAGAAGAATGTCTTTCAAGTATACAACCGTAATAACAAAGATATAAAGGTCATAATTGAATTAAAAATTAATATTTGACAGCGGTATTACCCAAGTGCGAAAATATTTCCCATATAACACACGCAAATAAAAAACCAAAGTAAACTCGATAAAATTATAATTGAACCACCGTTACATTCAAATAACCTTATATCTAGCTTTGTTTATCATGTGATGGGCGGAGGTCTGTAGTTTCAGTAGCTCTTCCTTGATCAGCCGAGTTATTTCTGACTTGGCCTTGGCCACAGCTAGCTCCTGCGAGCTCTCTATGGCCAAGTATAGCTTCCTCTCGCCTTCCGGTGGTGCCTTGCCAGGTGGAACGTAAGTACCACGAACCGTGATACCTGCTTCAGAATACTCGCTGATAAGAGCCAACGCCTCCTGTAAATAAGATAATGTATCATGTATTTTTATGATATTACAAGTCAAAACAACTTAACCAAACCTAAGGCATCTCCGATATGTTGACAAAAACAAGGAGAATGTTTGTATTTAAAGTCTCATTATTGGGTCTACAGTCCTATTATTACGTATTTAATTTCAAAGATAATAAATATCATGAAAAATGAAAATACCAATTGCAAATACATGTGGCAGCGATATTTTATTTTCTCTAACTGAAAAAAAACTAAAAACTTCAAATTATGTGAGAACGATTATTATTTGTGTGAGAATCATAATATCATTAATCATTCACACGTACTTAAGTACAGAAATAAATTAATTTAATTACCTTTAAATTAATTAATTACAATAGTAGCATCTTCGTCTATTTACTAGCTTCACGCAAACGTATACTAGGAAACCGATTAGTGCGAGCTTGAACAACATGTTGACTGCTTAGTTCAATTGGAGACTTCTTACTGGGAGAGGAATTTGCCAGATGGGCATAAATATGCAAGGGTTATCTCTAGGGCAATGTGACCTCGGGTCGTTGCATTATAACACCCGAGGACAAAACAATAAAAATCTCAGACACCTCCAATCAAAAGAATAATAAGACATTCCAATTAAAATATTTATGTACACATAAAATATTGCGATAAATATTTTCCTTTAAGATTACGTTATTTATGTGAATGTCGCAATGTTTGTACTGGTATTGTTGATCTAGAACAAATTTGTTTACTGGAAATATTACTGTTTACGCAATCAATACAACTTTGTATTTTGTTTGCTTTGTAGGTACGAATATTCGTCACAGACAGAGAAAACTATTGACGAATTGCATAGTTCCTCTCACTCGCACTAAAAGACACTTAGCTAAATACCCAGTATCAACAAAATAATTAACATACATAACCAACTTCCTACATTAATAATGTGATCCAATATTATTTATCGTTCCTTAATGTTTTTTTTTCAAAAGCTTTAGGAGCTCCCATTTTATATGCTTAACGTCGCAGCACCAAATTAAATCAATATTACAAATAGGTATCACAAATCATCTCCTGACGTACAGCAATCTTTACGAACAAACATGTTAGTCCTCCGTCATATAGATAAATGGCTATTTTTAGATAGTGAAGAAATACCGCGTAGTAATTACACGAGAATAATTAACTATCTGACATAACAGATTCCTTAGTACTCAAGATAGGGATGGGTCTAGCCGACGCGAACCGGTTCACAATTAACGGCATTATTAGATTAGATCCCTATTTGAACTTTGATAACCAACAACAAATAATTATGACAGTTAAAAATATAATATTGTCAAGTGATTACTTATTAAAAATAATTCGATAATTTTAGTTTACGTTTCTGTTAGCGTGAAATATTAATTAACAAACGTTTGAAAAGGTTTACATAAACCATAAAGTAAAGAAAAATAGATAGGTAAGTCGAAATTGAGTTAGATCTATGTAACATACAGCACTATAACTATCTCTTTTTTGGTTCATTTAAAATATCCTAATTTTATTTAAATTCACGGCACCTGAACCAAAAAAGTTTAAGTCAAGTAAATGTATCAATGTTATCATAGGTACATTGTACTCGTAAAGTGCTGAAAAGTTTAGTACGAACTAATATACAAGTCTGTATACAACAATTTAAAAACAGACTTAGTAATAAAGCTTACTCTTAAAAACACAGCTTATAGTAATAAAGTTAAGGTTATTATTAAATGGCTTAAAACGATTAAAAGCTATTTCGCAGCGCATTTCGACACACAAATGCGCACTAGACGTATTTTCGAACTGGCATAAACATTGACTTTAATTGTGTAACATACGCGCGTAAAATTGAGTATCAAAATTTCATGCACATCCTGAGGAAACCTGCACGCCGGTTATTCCTAAAGGTGGGTGAAGTGTAATAATCTTACTTACGATGGAAAAAGACTAACTATAGTTAAGTCATCGACCATATGGAATTGCTACTTTTGGCCAAAACCAAACTTATTACAAAATTAATAATGTGCTCACAGTTAAATTTAACTTGTCTGAAAAATTTACTAAGAATAACCTTAAATGTACCTTAATCGCATTGGCGGAATGCTGCCATTTGTGTGACATGCAATTATAACCAATTCCAGATCGAATTTAAACGGAGTATAATACTAAACAATGCTCATTCTGTACGTATTAGGTATCCGAACCTAAATGCCAAGACTAAACAAAACGTAAGTATCAGTTAGCAATACTTCCGTATACTTGAGTCGCCGAAAATATGGAACAGCCACTATTCGCTAAAACAAATTTCCTACGTGTGTTCACAGTTCAACTTACCTTGTAAGCAAAATTTACTTCATTTAAAATTCTCGCCGTCAATCTACAATGAACCTTGATGACAGGAGCGGAGAGCTGGCATTTGTGTGGATTGTCATTTCAACGAAGATCGCTATCGAAGATTTCTACATCGCCCGCATACATACAACACCCCATGATCATTTAATTGGAGCCTCGGTCGCCCCTTAGGCATGTCGTCTTGTCGGCGGGAAATCTTCCTTTTCAATCTGGTGCCCCGACGTGATAGCAATTTGTGGTGTTATGGTAGGTGTATGTATCTGATGGGTCGTAGTTGGGCGTATGTGTGGTGTACGTGTGGTAGTATTGTGGTGGTATGCTGGTGGTATGTTGGGCGTATGTTGGTGGTGGTATGGTGGTAGCGTTACCTTGCTGGTGACCCGCCACCTCGCCTGTTGCGGGAAGTCGTTGATCTCGAGCTCGGTCTCGTACTTGCGGAACACTTCCTCGGCCGGCTCGGACGCGCTCTCGTCGCGCGGCTGGTAGTTCAGACGCGTGTTCAACTTCGCCGCCAGCTGCTCTGCCACTGTCTTTGCCTGTGGACGAATGTTAATATATTACGACTGTTACTACTGTCCAATAAAAATGTCACACAGATACAATACAATAACACATTATTGTACATCACTAATAACAATTTAATAATTGAAATTAAAGATTTGCTTTTATGCCCTATTACCTTACTGCCCCTCATGCGGTGTATGCTTTGGACGCCTGTTTACGGCAGCTCTGTTAATGTCTCTTAATCTTGGCATTCATCCTGTTTCCATTATTATAGAAGTACAAATACAAATTCAAAGTTTCAGTTGGACAGCCAGAAATACGCGTGCTATCTTTTCGGTAGGAAAGATACGAAGCTTTATTGTATGACTTTTAATTTCGATAACCACCTACTATCAGGAGCCCAATTCTCATTTCTTAGACATACATCTCTAACAGATATATATATCTGAAAAACATGGCGGATCTCTATTGAAACCTAATTTCCGTATTCTCGGGATGTCAAATTAGATAATATCTCTAAACATTTCTTTCGACATGCAACGTTTGGTCCAGGGCGTTCGAGATTGAAATATCGTGAATTTTGGCCAATCACAGCGTTGTAAAGCGTTCGATATTGACATGTTGACAATCTTATTAGAAAAAAAAATGTAGACCTACATTTTCTTTTTACGATTCTAATAAGATTGTGATTTTTATCTATTTGTTAGTTTACAATCTTATTAGAATACAATCAAAACAAAATATTCGCTTGACATTGACATGACATATATGCACAGATTAGCTAAAGATGAATGTTTCGTTATACGGTAGGTATGCGACGACTAGTCTTTTTGTTAAAATATTTAGTAATGGTTTTTAACTGCAATATAACAGTAAATAAATTATAATTATTCAAAGATAGTTTAGGATGACTATATAGTGATTTTTTAATGCTTTTGTATGATTTGAGTAATATACAACCTTTATTTACTTCTAGTCGGGTTTTATTGACTTGGCGTTGCCATAGTCTAGTAAAACGGAACGTTCATTTCATATGTCTCTTGGTAATGTCGAAGAATAAATCTCTAATATGCCCCAGAATGACTTTTATGGATACAGTAGAGATTTTGCCGACATGTCTCGCAGAGATTTTAAGGGTAAAGATATGTCTGATTTCGAGATTATATCTAGGAAATGAGAATTGGGCTCCAGGCTGATTGCACGTTTGTCGGCTATTGTAAAAAAAAACATTACAATAGTTAACAATTTCTTGCAATAGTTGCAATATTCACGACACACATAGCCCTAAATCATTAAACTATACCAATAAATTCCAATACACTCACCGTGATAAGCGTATGTGTGGACGTGGCCCCCTTCAGTATGGCCTCCGCGGCCTGTTGCGTGGCGCCCTTGTGTTCCACACCGAGCCCCTTGGCAAGGTTGATCCGCGACGCGAGCCGCCGTGCCAGCTCCAGCTTGCCGTCCACGCCGGCCGCCGCGCCCGCCGCCGCCACCGGAGCCCCGGGGGCGGAGCCCGGCTGGAATTTGTTAAAAAATTGGTATGTTTTTGATCGAATTTCAGTTATTTTGTTTTGACGCTAGTAGAGACATATGTATGATTATGTATATTACTTTTATTACTTTTATTATCGAAATAAAGAAGTAAACGAACAGCACCGCCCATCCGCTGCCGGCCGTGACAACTGTGCTGTGATCGACCTAGAACTAGACTCAAATAAAAGTAGGCTGGTCTGTCCAGTTAGAAGTCTTAGAACATTAGTTGGTTAAGTGTGGGGACACGGACATTTTCTTACACACAATGTTAAACGAGACGTACAAATCTATTAAATCCAGAATGATTGTGGCAGTGTACCTTGATTTCCTTAACGATCTTCTTAGCAGCGAGCATGGTCTCTATCTGCTGGTCGAGGTCTCCCTCCACGTCCTCGTCGTCAGAGTCCTGCAGGCCGAGCGCCGCCTTCTGATACTTCTTCTTCTCGCTCGCCGCTTGCGCCTCCGACTCGTCGAACTTGAACCCTGTAAAAATGTTATTATAGTAGCGAACAAGCTCAATGAGTCAAAGTTTCGCATGGACAGTAGTCGACAAAATTAACGAAAATACGTAAGGATTTTTTTTCTTGACACGTCAATAATATTGAAAGCAATGGCAGTTATCATTAGGACGTTTGTCTATTAATGTATAGCTATTTATATAAAAAAATACAGTTATAGTAAACCCAACTTAAGATTGAAACGAAAGAGGCGCTGTCGGACGCATTTGACATTCATTTCACCAATCATTGCACACTAGTAACTGACAGATGAATGACCACAACGTACTTATGAATGACTTTTCGTTAGTTCCAATTTTTACCATTTCAGAGATAAGTTGGGCGAACTGTAGCATTATTGATGTCCGAGTGACACAATGGTTACTAATACGGCATGCGTATTGCTGTTCCAAGGGTCCTAGGTTCCATGAGTTGAAATTTCTAATTTCGGTCTCGTGTCTTGTATCTAGTGTGTTGTCCATGACACCCACGATACCACCACCACACCAAATCCCAACATAGCGCTATATCTGTAGAGCATTAACACCTACCTTTCCCACTAAACCCGCCGCCGGTATGCACCTTCTTGCCGTCCTTCTCCTGCGCCTCCTTGTATTTCTCCCAGAGCGCTCGCAGTGCGGGCGGCGGGGTGGCCCCGGCCAGTTCGAACGCCCGCAGCACGTCGCCCGCGTACCGCCCTTGCTCCGGAGTCAGGAACGTCCAGGCGTAACCCTTCGCCCCCGCGCGGCCTGTGCGACCGCATCTGTGCGTTTGAGGATAATTGGTAATTGATTTTGCGGTTAATAGGCTTATTTGAATTTCTTAACGAACTGTTACTTTGGAACTAGCTAACAAGGCGCACCGCAAGCGGACCTGCAAGCGCGCACTGCACGTCGGCGGCACTTAGGGGGGAGCGGTAAATAAACCATAGATTTGCACGTGGAAACTCAAATAACTGGCGACGGCCCTGCACCTAGGCCATCCATAAAAACGCAATAACAGACATGATGATAATTTAAAGAATAAAATTGAATTTCTAGCCTTAATTATATTAAGTGTACTCTGTAACGGCAATCAGATCTAATCTGTAACTGTGAGCAGAAACAGAAGTGCGTTGAGTTTCTTGCTGCTTCTTCTTCCAACACTATTCACAATAGGGATTTCTTTAAGCAATGGCGTAGTTTGACTATGGAAAAATATGACTACTTTTAAACGTGGCTTGATAGGTTTTCGATATTACAATATAATTTCAATTATTAAACCCTATATAAAACACCGACCAAACCAACCTGTGCACATAATCCTCATAATGGTTCGGACAGTCGTAGTTGACGACGAGTACGAGTTGTTTGACGTCGAGCCCGCGCGCCGCCACGCTCGTGGCCACCAGCAGCTTCACCTTGCCCGACTTGAAGTCCACGATCGTCGAGTCCCTGTCGAATTGATCAATACCTGTAACAGGCCACCGTTAATATATGTCACTTGGTATCATTTTATGTTGGTCGTCGCGTTCGAATGTGCACGCGCGTACGTACGTACGCACCCACGTAAGTACGGACGCATGTACGCACGAACACACGCTCGTACGCACGGATGAACGCACGCACGCACGGACACATGAACGATTACACGATGACATGTTACTTCGAAGATATTGTAGATACATTGAATTATTATTTTTTCTTGAAAATAATGCAGGAAATGTCAACGACGTATATCCCGTCAGCTATAAATTTGAATACCGTATAAATATATGTTTCCATTATACAGAATTCCTTTCAAAACCCTGCAATAGCTGTAAAAGATTTGCTAAGTTCAACAAACAACAGTATACTGCTTTGAAAATTTTAACTTAGATATCCAATTAATATCAAAATTGTTGGTAATGATTCCACGGAGATGGCGATGCTGAAATAGAAATTATGTTATTAGTAATTTTTGTTTCTGTTTGACATTCTAATATAGTTTACGTTAATTTAAAAAAAAACAAGATAAGAGCTACATTACAGTTGCATATTCTCATTGATATGGTGTGGTATAAATTTATAATTTTTGTGCCTTTAAAAACCTACTATAATGTACGTAATACAATCATAACAAAAAATATATGTAACAAAATTTAAAATGATTTGTATGAAATCACTTGTAAGACTGCTGGGAAAAATTTGGTAAGTATCTGATGATTCTTTTCAACAAGGACACTACATAATACCTACTGCGTTCCTACACAGCAAGAGTTAAATAACAACAATTTGATCTCACCTCCGTGTAGACTCATACAGGAGTAGGAAGCCTTCATTAGGTCCTTGAGGAGACTGTCTGCGTTCTCCTGCTTGTCCACAAACACTATGATGCTGCCCATCTGGCTGTAGAGACCCAGCAATTCTAGCAGCTTGAAGAACTTCGCGTCTTCTTCTAGAATTGCCACGTGTTGTTCTACATCCTTGCATACAACGCTTCTACCGCCAACCTAGAATTTTTTTATTTTTTTATTTATTTATTAATTTCAGTACACACAAACAATTACATTGATAAACAATACATATAGAAAGATTAGCACTGGGGTGCTGCTTATTCCATACAGGAATCTCTTCCAGCAGACCCGTAAAGAGGAGAATTGCATTGGTAAAGCAAACTAGGCGTGTACTAAAATAAAATATATAAATATATGAATACATTGCATAATATAAACTTGCATAGGTAAATACATATACCAAATGTAATACATAACTATATAACTATATACATATAAATATAATTTATTTATTTATTTATTTATTTATTTTTATAACACCCCAACAGCATTACACACAGAACATTCACAATTACATTATATTAGGCATAAGGAACTGGTATGCATGCCAGTTACAGGAGTGTACAACATTCACTAAACACTACTATTAGACGTGCGTTGCATAGATAGGTAAATTTATAATAATTGCAATGATATAAGTAGGAATTTACAAATTACATTTAAGAAAATATGAACATAGTTTTTGTTTAAACTTTGGGTACGTGTCATGAAAAATATCGATATCAGCGACTTTTTTACATATTTCGTTATAATGCAAACAAACTCTAGGTAAAGGGGAATATTTGAGAAGATTAGTTCGGCTTGGTGGAATATGGAAGATTTCGGTTATCGGATGCCTAGGGTAATGGTAAGGGATCTTAAGACCTACACTTTGTAATAAATGGTTACAATCTATATCTCCAGAAATCAGTTTTTTGAGGAATATTATATTAAGTAATGCACGACGGTTCTTTAGTGACATCAGATTAAAGTGCTTTAGACGAGTGTCATAAGGAGCACGGTGGAAGATGCCTGAGGAATGGAAGGCCAGATGTCTGGTGAAAGATCTTTGGATATTTTCAATGCGTTGTGAGTATGTAACGTAGTTAGGATTCCAAATTATAGATGCAAACTCTAGCTGGCTGCGAACAAGCGAGTTAAATAAGATGACTTTGGTCCTATTTGACAAAAAGCCTTTGGCATTTCTTTTTAGAAACCCTAGCATTTTTGCGCTTTTCCCTACACTTGCATCAATGTGAGCTTTAAATTTTAGCTTACTATCTAAGATGACACCCAGGTCACGAATCTCATTTACCTCTTGTAATGTTTCAGCATTTAATTTGTAAGTGGTCGGCACTGTGGAACGTTTTCTGGAAAACCTTATATGATATGTTTTTTTTGTATTTATTACCATGCCATTTAAATTGCACCATTTGCTAATTCTATTAAGATCTCCCTGAACCAGTTCAGTATCTAGAGCAGATTTGATTGTTTTATAAATTTTTAGATCGTCAGCGAAAAGACAAAATTTACAGTTACGTATTTCCAGAGCTATGTCGTTAATAAATGCAGAAAAAAGGACAGGACCTAAATGGGATCCCTGGGGTACTCCTGAAACAGCCATATAATCCTTAGATCTGTGACCGTTGATGACCACAAACTGAAGTCTTTTCGCCAAGTACGATCTGAACCATTCTAATAGGGATCCACTTATTCCATACCTTCTTAGTTTGTTAATAAGGCGCGAATGGCAAACCTTGTCAAAAGCACTGGAGAAGTCCATATATAGAGCATCGATCTCTTGACCTCTATCAACGTTTTCACACAAATACGATGTATAGGACAAAAGATTAGTCTCAACAGAACGACCTTTTCTGAAACCATGTTGGTGTTCTGAGATAAAAGTGTTCATATGGCGCGTGATAACTGGACAAATAAGAGATTCAAATAGTTTAGGTATGCATGACAGTATTGATATCGGTCGATAGTTACCAACGTCATTGGCGGCGCCCTTTTTAAAAACAGGTACTATTTTAGCGACTTTCCACACATCTGGAAATACCCCGTCACTTAAAGATCGATTAAAAATTATGGATAATGGTAAGGTTATAGCTGAACTGCACCGCTTAATAAACACTGGAGGAATCTCGTCTGGACCAGCCCCTTTAGAAACGTCAAGCTTTTTAATAGCACGAATGATGTCACGCTCCGTGATTTTAATGTGACTTACGGAATATGTGGATTCGTTAAAATTTATGTCAGCATCATCATTAGTTAAAACCGCTCTACTAAATACCGAGGAGAAACTGTTAGCGAACATATCAGCTATCTGAGGTCCTGTGCTTGCCGTCTGGTTGCCTTGAAGCATTACTGCTGGAATAGTTGATGCGCCATTGCGCCTGTCCTTAATAAAATGCCAAAAACTTTTTGGATTTTTGACAATGCCAGATTCAACTCTTATCTTATAATTAAGAAGACATTGCTTACTGACTTTATGAGCGCGCTCACGGAGAATTTCATATTCTAAGAGGTCGCGAGGATTTTTATGATTTAGGTATTTTTGTCTTTTACAGTTTTTTTCTGAGATAATTTTTACTAAAGACCTACTAAACCACGGGGGATACCTAGAAATTTTAGGTTTCAACTTCGGTACGTAGAGATCTATAGCCTCTTTAAGAGTATTATAAAAAATATCAGTCATATTATTTACAGTTTGACAGCCATCGAATTTCCTCATCCAATTAATTCTACGTAGGTACTGGGAGATACCGTTGTAATCCGCTTTAAAGAAATTATGACGAGGAGGCGTGACAGGTTTTAGGAAACTAGGAGCATGCAATGGTAGGGAAATATGAATAGAAGGATGCTTCGGATCTAGTTTGCTCAACGTATTACAAGATTTGGTAACTTCCAAGCTGGGACAATCAGTAAGGACGAGGTCTAAAATTTTGCTATCCTCGTTTGTTACGTCATTCATTTGCCACAAATTATTAGCTGACATAAAATCAATAAGTGACAGACCCAGTTTAAAACCATAGTTTGTTGGACAACATGGACCACCTTCAAATTCACGATTCCAATTTATAGAACTTATGTTAAAATCCCCTAATATAATAACATGATCAGATTTATCAATTACATGAGAAGTATTGTCCAAAAAACGCGAAAGGAGCTCAAAGTTTACCGGAGGCGGCAGATAAACCGCGCAAATGGAAATTTTTTTTACTATATTATTACTTTTAACTTCAATTGAGACCCATAAATCCTCTATATTACTTTCCCAGTTTATATGTCTCGATGAAGGAATACTTTTGGTTACCGCAATCATAACACCTCCTCCGTCCTGCTTTGAGCTCATTGTACATTGTCGGTCTTTCCTATGTATAACGTATCGATCATCAATAAATTCACTGTTCACAATGTTAGAATTTAGCCATGTTTCGGTGAACACAATAATGCTATAATTATTTATTGAAATGTTTCTAAGGACATCTTCCGTCTTAGTTCGCAAACCTCGTACATTCTGGTAGTAGATTGATACAGACATTTTAACGGTATCTACCACAGCATTCAATTATTAAAACTAGGCAATTAATTTAAGGCTATCTTCATTTTTGATGTATATTGCGGGACTCTGTTCATTTTTTCTTACATAGACCCGTCCATCTCTCACCCAGACGAACTTGCTGCCTGACTCTTTCGCTTTCTTACGAGCCGCTGCATGGAGGTGTTTATTCGTGGGCGTCAGATGTTCAGAGACAAACACTGGTACACGGCGTCCACCGATTCCCAGGTGTTCGGAGTTAAGCTTATCATCTCGTTTTGTTTTGTTAAACCTGCTAACAGCAGCCAGCAACTCGTCACGGCGTCGTTGACTCTGAAGTTTCACTATCACGGAGCGAGGGCGATCGCTCTCCTTATTAAGTTTTGCAATACGCGTTGCATGTAAAATATCATTATCTTCGAGGGGACTGTTCACTATTACACCGAGCTGTTGTATCGTTTTTATTAAATTTTCAGATTTATGTTCCGGTATCCCATTTATTTCCACGTTGGAAGAGCGCATGCTTTGCTCTATTTGCCCCATTCGATCTGTAAGAATCTTTACTTGTGATGTTAAGTTGTCATTTTTCAAAACAAGACTATTAATAACTTCGTTTCGCTCGTTAACTAACTGCAACAGTGCATCGTATTGCTTGCTGAAGAATGACAACGACTCCTGAAAACCAGCTATTTGATTAACAATGTTCGCCAAATGATCAGCTACAAGTTGTGAAATGGACTCTGTGATTTCCTGCTTTATTATAGAGCGCAAGCTGCTTTCAGTTACATATGACTCTTCCCCATCGGACTTTGAGCGTTGTTTTTTCGACCGCAATGTAACGTTTCTCTCTTCCCTTTGTGTTTGATCGGTGGTATCGTCGGAAGTACCGGGGCGAACTGTTGCACGTACTGGGGTATTAGTATTGTCTGATTTTGGTTGTTTGCTTACACACTCCTGACAGTTCCAGTTATTTTTACGCTCCTTGTCCAAGAGGTAAAACCGTTTGGAGGATATATTTGCACACAACAAATCGTATCCTTGTTTACATGTGGCGCATACCATAAATTCTTTTTTAGGCAGGTTATTACGACACCCGGAGCACACTTTAACACCAGCTGAAGACATTGTTCAATAATGTTTTAAGATGTTTAACCCAAAAAAAAAAAAAAAAAAAATCTCACAAAAACTTTTGAAAAAAAAACAAACAATCGATAAAAAAGCAAAATAAGCGAATGTCCAAAAAAAAAAAGAAAAAAAAAGCGCAACAAAATAAATAAAAAGGGGAAAAAAGGCCGGGATTCGATCTTGCAACTTTCGCACTGTAGTCAAGACTACGCGCTTCTACACCACACAAGCTTGTTCGGAGGACTTTGAAATTTAGACACGGTTTCAAGTCTATAGCAGTGCTTTACTAGCAAGATTGTAACATTGTCGTTGGAACTAATGAGTCCAAAGTCCAATCCTTTGTTTATTCACTCGAGTTTTGTAGAACAACGGAATATTTTAAAAATGTTTTGAAGGATTGACACTTTATTTTGCAATTTAGAAACACAGTTTTTGCACAGTTTTGTCACTAAAATTGTACTGATTTCTTTGATGTGACACAACTAGCGATAACAACACTATTGACACAATGGTTAAATTAAATAGTTGAGAAATGTAATAACACGTCTAACAGCAACGAACGTCGAACGTCTACTCGATAATATATATAGAATAGGTATATAGGATGAAAAAAAGCATTAATAACATATTTATATACATACTAATATTCGATGGTTACTGTGGTCAGTCACAGGAACAGAGATAATGTTCTTTTAACAGCGATTTAAATTTAGGCAGCGTTTTAGCGTCTCTAATGTTAGGCGGAAGGGAGTTCCATAATCTCACAGCCTGGACAGTAAAGGAATGGGAATAATAGCTGGATTTGTGAGGAGGAAATTTAAGTTTAGTTCTTAAACTGGACCTGCAAGGCATTTCAGTTGGACGAGCATAGGAGAATCTGTCACGTAGATAAGAAGGAGAGGTAGGGGAATGGAGTATATTGAAAAGGAGACATAATATCTTAGTGTTTCGTCGAAGACGAATTGGGAGCCACTTGAGATTCTTACGAAATTGAGAAACATGGTCAAATTTCCTTAACCCAAAGATGAAACGAATAGCCAGATTCTGCAAGCGCTCAAGTTTGTTTACTAGCTCCTCATTGGCATCCAGATAGCAGGTATCAGCATAATCAAGTATAGGAAGAATAAGCGTCTGGGCAAGTGTAATCTTAGTTTTCAAAGGCAAAAAATTTTGTAGACATTTCAGCGAGTGCAAAGAAAAGTGAATTTTTTTGCTAACATGACTGACATGAGCACCCCACGACAGATTTTGGTCAAAAATAACTCCTAAATTTTTGGCTGTATTTGTGTAGTTTATAGGAGTGCCGTCAAGATACAAAGTAGGAATCATATTGACGTCGAGGTCTCTGCGCTGGTGCTTACTACCTAAGATGATGGCCGTCGATTTCGCTGGATTTAAAAATAGGCCAAAAGAGCGGGACCATTCGCAAATACGGGACAAGTCCCGATTCATACAGGCGATAGCCTCATCTGCTGTCTCTAAGGTAAAGTGGCGATACAACTGCAAGTCGTCTGCGTATAGATGGAAGTTTGAAGATATTACCCTCGTAATGGAGTTAATGAAGATGGAAAACAGTAATGGAGATAAGACGCCACCTTGAGGTACACCCGCAGTCACTGCACTCCAATCAGAAAAAGTTTGCTTGTGGCGTACGCACTGCGAACGACCCCGAAGATAGGATTCAAACCATTTGATAGAGGAGGAAGAAATGTTAATAGAATTAAGAACTTCGAGGAGGATGTCGAAATCTACTGAGGTAAAAGCACTGCTGAAATCCAGCAGGACCAAGACAGTAAGCGACTTTTGCTCCATGGCCCAGCGGATGTCGTCGGTCACTTTTAACAGGGTTGTGACAGTGCTGTGGCCAGGGCGAAATCCCGATTGCTGTGGGGAAAGGATTGAATTGGTAAATAGATACAAAGAAAGCTGTCTGTGTACAATGTGCTCGAGAATTTTAGAAAGATTTTTTGTTTATTTTAAATTTTAATATAACATGTTTTTTTACAATCAATTAACTAATATATCTATAACTTAATTATTTTATCATCGGCAAATTCTTCTTGTACTTAACAAGATCTGAAGCATACCCCATTGTGGCATTTGTAATGAATTTAAAATAACATTGTGCACTAATTGCCCCTTTTAGATTCAATCATAGATTCAAATCAGGACTAGAAAAGTTCAGTTTAGGAAGTTTTATGGGTATTATTTATTTAACACCAAATGGCATTGGATCTATTTTGTTTTGTTGTGTGTCACAAAATATTCTCAAAACAAATTTTGTATGTGGAACCTTCCCTAGACAACTCATAAATCTACTCACCTGTATTTCAATAGGTTTCTGCAATATCCGTCGCGCCAATGCCTCCATCTGCCGCGGGAAAGTGGCACTGAACATCACTGTCTGTCTGTCTGGCCTCACATTATCTATGATCTTCATCACCTATATAAAAACAAGAAAATTTAAGGTTACTCTGAATGTAAAAAACACTGATAATGTAAAAATAAAAAAGATTCCAAGTGACCAAATGCGGCGCAGTTTGGTCACGCGGCCCGAGTTGGCGGCCAGCATGTCGATCATGTTGGTTGGTCAAACACTACTGACCTGCGGCTCGAAGCCCATGTCGAACATGCGGTCGGCCTCGTCCAGCACGATGTAGGTGACGCGGCGCAGGTTAGTCACGCGGCCCAAGTTGGCGGCCAGCATTTCGATCATGTTGGTTGGTCAAACACTACTGACCTGCGGCTCGAAGCCCATGTCGAACATGCGGTCGGCCTCGTCCAGCACGATGTAGGTGACGCGGCGCAGGTTGGTCACACGGCCCGAGTTGGCGGCCAGCATGTCGATCATGCGACCCGGCGTGCACACGATCATCTCTGCGCCGCGCTTTAGCTCGGCTATCTGTACACATATTTGCATCATTGATTATCTAGATTATCCTATAGATAGGTATAAAAAATACTAGCGTGAAAACTGTTAGAAAGGGAAGTAGACTACAGGCCCATGTCAAAAATGGATGGGTCATATGAACCACCAGGTCCAGGTGATGTATATAGGACGATATAAGAGCAAAAAATAATAAGATTCAGCACTATGACATCACTTGTAAGCTGTCCAACTGAGTGCTGGTGAGAATTCAAAAGTTCAACCCTCGATTTTTTCCCCTTGTCGCATGATAATGTGGTATTGATGAACACTAGACCACAATTCCTACTTCAATGGGCATTCATATTTTAATAGAATAGAGTATTTTAATAATCTTTCAGAATTCAAATAACGTCAAAGTCACACATCATCTAAGAGCCTAAACACTCACCTGCTCAGAAATCCCCGTCCCACCGTACACACACACGACCCTCAACCCGAGCGACTTGGCGAACTTCTTGATATCCTTCCCGATCTGCATGCACAGCTCGCGCGTGGGCGTCATGATGAGCGCGATCGGCCCGTCCGCGTCCTCCAGCGGCGGCTGGTCCAGCACGTGTCTGAACATCGGCAGGATGAACGCCAGGGTCTTGCCCGACCCTGTCTTCGCTATGCCTATCAGGTCTCTGGGGATGGGGAGATGTTGACGTGATTATGGGTTAGAGGCAAGGGAAACATCCCCGCCGAAGCGAGCGAGAATGGAGTGCACCGCACGCCGGTGGCATCCAATCGATTACAGTTTTATTATGTGAATAGATATTGATGAATACTTTTTGATCCTTAACAAACAGTTATCTCCAGACAAGTAAAAATTAAAAATGAACCTTACTACTAATTATCAAAACACGTGATACTAACCTTCCAGACATAATTGCCGGAATAGCCTGAGCCTGGATGGGCGTTGGTTTCTCAAAGCCCAACTTTTTCAGTATGTCAAGCTCCTTTTTACTGATGCCACAATGAGCCCAATTCTTAATTGGCTTCGGACATCCCTTGCCTTTCACACGGATACCTTCCAACTCAGTCCTATAAGCTTCTACTTCCTCAGGCGTCATTCTTGCTAATTCATTTACCTGTAAGTTTACAAAGTCAGATATGAAATCGATTGCAAGCGACAAGGAATTCTATAACGATGTCACTCTCAGGGGCTTGGGGGTAGGTGGTTTTAGATCTTTCATGCATCACATAAAGTGTCGGAGTTATTGGATACTACAAATTCTAAATACTTGTTTCGGAGAAAGGACACCTCATAAAGGGCTCTGCCTTAGCAGACCTGAATAAGCTTAACGAAACAGACTGGTTACCCTAGGAATATAATAAGGTATAAGTTAAGAGATATGCTGACATGACAACACACAATATTCTTAACATATTGTAAAATATGTAGGTTCTAGAAGGAAGTAAGGATGTGGTTATTTCTTAATATCTTGTAAGACTTCATTTTTACCTCTGTATAGAACGCTTTCCTAAACGGCATATACTTCAAACTAGCATGGTCAACTTTAGCTAGGTCTTTCCGTTGCTTCGACGCTAGGTTGGCTGCTGCATCCTTTATGTCTTCCGTCTCCTCTTCTGACGAGTACTCCAATCCATCCTGGTTTTGTTCTATTAACTCGCCTGTCCAAAGATACAAAGATTCCATATTAACCTACTAAAATTCTGACTTAACTTACTGATAGACTGAAACAAATCATTAATTAATTTTACAGCAAAGGTCAAGTACTCCAATGCAGATAAATAAAATTAATTTTATATGCCATGTTTAGTAGGAAATTCCTACCCTATCTATTACTAAGCAAACTGGTTATTGCAACAATTTACATGTATCAATTTTTTAAGGAAATTGTGATACAAATGAGTGAACTCTTGCAATTTTTATGACTTTAAAATTATGGAACACAAATTAAGGCACAAAACTAATACAAAATCATTAAACAAGGTTGGATTACCTTTGTTCTTCTGTTCTGTGGCTGGTTTCTTAGCAGTGCCTGTGAGTATGACCACCCCGGCACCACCGGTGGTCGGCACACTGATACCCCTCGCTTGGTCTATCTGATTCACTTTACGCACCTCCTGTTATAACCATTACGATCGTAATATACACATGAGAGTAGAATTGAGTCAGACACAAAACTAAATACTAGAACAAATTGTAATAATCTAATAACAGGTTTTTAATGTTTTTATATTAGCTACCACACACACTGAAATTAATTAATAGTTCCGGTTCCAACAAACATTATTTTGTCAAAGATGAGTACAGATAAAGAAAAGGTAGATCACAGTAACTGACAATAACACTAGATAAGACCCATTTGAAGCAATAAATCTACATCATACCTTCATCAATGCTAGTTGCTAGAGCCTGTGGTCATATTGATAGTACTTGTAACTTTCGTTGCGAGTTTCATCATCAGCTTTGTACTGTATCATACTCTAAATGATTTAGATTTAACATTTTTAATTATGTTTATACAATTGATGAAGCACTAACCTGTTGCACTTCTTGCATGTAAGCATCCAACGGATCTATTTCTTCTTCTTCTGGTTCTTTTTCCTTCTTCTCTTCTGCTGCAGCTTTCTCTTTTGATTCACCATCTTCACCTAAAATAAGAACTTGTTTTTAGTAAATCAACAATTGATCAACAAATGAAAATTATGATTTCTTAGATACACATGTAATGCTTCTATAATATGTTATTTATATTCATCACACCTTCATCACCCGAGTCATCTTCTAATGACCACTTTTTAGTTGTAGGTATCTGAATTGCAGTCACTACAGTGCCCTTTTGTACATCCTTCTTAGCGGTCTCTAACTCTTTTCTCTTACGCTCCGCACGCCAACGCTCGATGCGGTCTCTACGCTTCTGCATTTCTGCTTCCAAGCGACTTTGTTCTTCTTCCTAAAATGAAGAAGTATTGACACAAATATAGTTTGACTTTTAATTCTATGCGTTAAATTGATGGAAACTAATATCACTTTGCAAAATAGTGTGTAGAACTGTACCTTGTCAACAGACCCTGGGTCATATTCAGTAGTGTCAGATTTGCTGATTTTTTCTTTTGACTTTGATCTTGCATCCCTTTCTTTTTCCTTGTCTCTGTCAGGCGTCTTTTTTCTGGACGACTTTGATCCATTTCTTTTGTCATCTCTCTTATCACTAAAATATAACAAAATTATGTTAACAATAAAATTCAGATAAAATGATGTTGGAACTCAAACTGTCACAAATTTTTGAATATTAGTAATTTACTGATTCTATAAATCATTGAGAATATGATTGGTTATTACATGAAAAGTAGGTAACTCTATCCATAAGCATTTAAGTGAGAAAACTAATAGTTTGCTTAGGTACAATATGTGAAAGCAAGTAACAAATTGTGTTGAATTTTTAAAATAAAATGTTGTAGGTTAGTCTACAATCTCCTCCACCAATCTGCACCGGAGCAGCATGCTGGTGTATGCTAATGATGATTGGGGCCATTAACGGATTTAATAATTTCTCTACACATGATCATCAGCCCTAGCTAGGACTTGGAAACTAGGAACCGTTGCTCAACAGACAGGGTCACTGCCAAATATGCGATAGGTTTGTCCACTATAGTATGGGCATATGGCCATATGGCACCTAAACGGCCAGTATAACAAACTAACATAACTTCAACATAATGATTTATATCATGGGATTAGCATCCTACCAGTCTGCATAAGAGAAATATAAACATAGCAATATGAGTTATATTATCATAACAAACCTCTTTCTGTCTCTCTCTCTGTCCCGGTCTCTGTGACTATCTCTGTCTCTATCTCTTTCTCGTTCTCTATCCCTCTCTCGATCCCTACTGCGATCTCTCTTTGACTCTCGTTCTCTGCTACGGCTGCGCTTCCGCTTGGATGTTTTAGATGTTCTGTCTCTACTGCGTGACCTCGATCGTCTCCGCTTACGATCCGGCGAAGCCGATCGGCTATGGGACCGTCTACGATCACGATCTCTATCACGATCACGCCTACAAATATGAAAAATGTAAAACATCATATAAACAAAACCATCTTTATTACAAACCAAACTATGAAGTTGCTATGAAGCTTAGAATCTTGTACAACTCACCCGCTTCTAACCATGTTTCAATTCAATTTATTCTGCTAATGTAGCAATCAAAACTTTTATACATCATTTCACTTATCGAAAAGAACATAAAGTAGTAAGGTAAGCAAATGTTCTACAATCTTTACTTTAATTTATTTAATATTATTTACATTTTCCAACAAAACAACGAGATGCGATATTTCTTATCTTATGTAGGTAGGTACGTATTTCTTTCGTCGTCGCTTTCGTTTCGTTCGCTTCGTGTCTTGTTGCTTGAAGTTGAATTTTATGCACAGATAAAAATTAAACCACAGACAGATGAGAAATTAAGCCACAGACGAAGTAGAATTAATTGGCTATTTGGTGATTAAAATTCATATTCATTGATGTATAATGTTACACTATACTTGTGTTTACACTCAGCCAAAAACAAATTAAATATGGGATAAAATTGGATAAAATAAATATTTACATTTACTAACCTACAAAAAACATCTAATCAAGAAATACTTATATAAACATCCTTATTTTGTGTTAAAACAAAGACAATAATGTACTTATTACAATATTTATGAATTATTTTTTCTATAGTCCGTTTTTTTTCGCTGCAGACTAAATTGACATTAGCTGTGTTGCCACTTTTTGGCGAATCATTAATAGTGATGTGCCTCTACCGTAACTTTACGTAATTTACAATCTAGTATCGTTTTTCGGTAATAATAAAAAATGTGTCTTTAAAATAATATGACCGACCTATATAATGTACCTTAACCTTGTTATTGCGTATTCTTCAACAAGAAGTCAATAATTTTCGTACTTACTTAGTGTAATACGTAATTAAAATTAATAAATATATTTTTTATCTATGATACTCCATAGTTACCATGATTTGAAAAAAAGATTCGTCTATTATCAAATAAAAATAAAATTATCTGATAAAAGTAAAAAGTTAGGATTCATAAAACCGGTATCGTAGAACAACACTACTATTAAAAAGCTGGTATCATTATTTCGAAAATTGACATTAATTTGCATGTGTCAATTTAGTCCGTAGCGAAAAAAAACGGACTATATATCATCATAGATATAGGTACATTATCATAGACATACATAATATAGACCGGCCTTGCAGGTTCGAATGTGTGTCAAGTTGTAACAATCCAATTTTGAATTGAATCGGTTTGTGCGTGAAGTTGGCGCAATGGAAATTTGTTACTATATTTGAAAACGAACAGATTACATAGTGATATCTCGCTTCCGCGTTTGGAAGTTTTAGTCGTGCTGTCTCTGTCACTCTTACATATGTCACGCGCCATTTTACTAAAGTTATTATTTTAGAAATAGTGCAAATAATTTACAATTTAATGTTTACATAATGAAATGTGATTCCTTTGGACTTTATTTGTGTTTCTTGAATTGTTAGAATATTTTTGAAGGCACAGGAAGCCATATTTTCTACATTTGCGGACGTAATTACTGAAATCAATTTTGCGTAAGGAAGATGTGTAACTCGCTGCTGTCTACAACAGACTGACTTGATCAATCACTCAATCACACAACCTAATGTTGACCACTCGTCGTGGGCCTTATGTATGTTACGGGCGCATCTTTACTTTCTACATCCATGTCATAGACATATAAATACCTAGACCGGCCTTGCACGTTCGAATGTGCGTCAAGTTGGAACAATCCAATTTTGAATCGAATCGGTTTGTGCGTGAAGTTGGCGCGATGGAATTTTGTTACTATATTTGAAAACGAACAGATTACATAGTGATATCTCGCTTCCGCGTTTCGAAGTTTTAGTCGTGCTGTCTTTGTTACTCTTACATATGTCACGCGCCATTTTACTAAAGTTATTATTTTAGAAATAGTGAAGTTAATTTACAATTCAATGTTTACTTAATGAAATGTGATTCCTTTGGACTTTATTTGTGTTTCTTGAATTGTTAGAATATTTTTGAAGGCACAGGAAGCCATATTTTCTACATTTGCGGACGTAATTACTGAAATCAATTTTGCGTAAGGAAGATGTGTACCTCGCTGCTGTCTACAACAGACTGACTTGATCAATCACACAACCTAATGTTGACCACTCGTCGTGCGCCTTATGTATGTTACGGGCCCATCTTGACTTCTACATCCATGATCCATGTACATTATAATATAAGAGTACTTAAAATAGTTAAAATTATTGTGCTTTAATGGCTGAAATTGTTGGAATATTGTATTAAAAGTCTAGTTTATAACTATAACGTGGTTTTATTAATCCGTTTTACACAATGTAATATAAACGACATAGAACAAAATCACCATTTTTTCAGACAGTTTAATCTATACTAGGGCCATTTTAATCATAGATTTTAATAGGTCACATTTGACAGCTGTTTGTCTTTGCTTCATAGTGATTGTAATCTGCTGTAAAACATCGATTAAATGTTATAAATCGATAAGGACTTCAAACATTTGTAAATTGAATGCGATTGTTATAAAAAAGTATTATTTGCGCACAGTTCGCACTACGACTAAAAAAAACGAAAAATATAATGCGTCAAATAATGGCGCGAAATTAAATTATGACTTTTTTGTAACATTTCACGTTTCAGGATACTGGCTTTTGAGCCTAACGTTAAGTATATATAAATGAATGATTATATATTTTAAAAATGTAACACGCCTAAAATGTAACAAAATCAATTTTGTTCGTATCAAAATATTTTTTACTAGTAAATCCGCCCTCGCTTCGCTTCAAGAAACCAGTCCCTTCAAAAATCTCTGTAAATTTTAACAAATTATGTTTATCTGATGTCTAAGCTATATTACTGCAAAGTTTCATGAAAATCCATCCGTTCAGTAGTTTTTGCGTGAAAGAGCAACAAACACACACACACACACTCACTCACTCACTCACATACAACCTTACAAACTTTCGCATTTATAATATTATTAGTAGGAAAGTAGGAATAGGAATAGTAGGAAAGTAGGATTTTGTAATAGTCAAATACTTTTTGTCGATTATTTCGACTTATCGAATTCAACATAACAAGTGATCTGTTTCTTTCGGTACCATCCCTAATGTTTAAAAAGAAAAAGAGTTCACTGACGTACCTAACTTTGTAACGACGTCAGTTCTTTGTAAAAAGTTTACCTAAAGTAGGGCCATTTTAATAGGCCACATTTGACAACTGTTTGTCTTTGCTTCATAGTGAGGATAACCTGCTGAAAAACATCGATTAAATTGAATAAATCGATAAGGACTTCAAATATCTGTAAATTGAATGCGATTGTTATAAAAAGTATAAATAAGCGAACAGTTCACACAACGACTAAAAAAAATTACAAAAATAATGAGTCAAATAATGGCGCGAAATGAAATCATCACTTTTTGTAACATTTCACGTTTCTAGATACTGACTTTTGAGCCAGACGTTATTATATAAATGAATGATTACATATTTTTTGGCCTAAAATGTAATAAAATTAATTTTGTTTGTATTAAAATACATTTTATTTTGTAATCGTGAAATACTTTTTGACGATTAGTTCGACTTCTCGAATTCAACTTATCTACTCATCTGTTTCTTTCGGTAACATCCCTGATATTTAAAAAGAAAAAGAGTTCACTGACGTAACTTTGTAACGACGTCAGTTCCTTACTTTTAAGTGTAAAAAGTTTAACAACATCTAGTATGGAATGTATTAGATACTATGGGGTGCCTCCCTTACAAGGTTACTTTGGAAAATTTTGACGAACTGTCAAATGTGGCCTATTAAAATGGCCCAACTATAATAGGGAATATTACTACCTGACCACAATAATTAGACGCATGTCAGATAGCAGTCACGCGGGCCCCCCACCCCGCTCTAGCCCCGCGCGTCCCCTAGTGAGGCGCAGTCGTGTACAATTGTACATTAAGGTCATTTAGACTAGGCTGATGTGAACTTCGTTTTCCGAGATGTTTGCGCAGGTACAGTAACTGACCAAGTACAGGTGGTAGGGCCTAGAGCTCACCCGGGGAAGTACCACCGCCCGCCACGGTACTTTGTACCATTCCTATCGTGTAATAATTGTTTTAAGAACAATTGTGTTCCGGATAGGAAGGTGTGGTGCCGGTTACACTTTTTAGAGGCGACCATCTCAGTCCTCAGGGCTAGCAACGCATTTGTGACCGAATTAGAACGAGACTCATTGAGTCTAGTTCTGGGTCGGTCACAGTTGTTATGGGCGGAAGCGGAAGGTGGTGCTGCATGCTCGTTTGCTATCTTAATTCCATAAAAAAATTGTACCTCCATTAAACATTCACCATGGTACTTTTGGTACTACTGCAGAATGTACTACGTATTCCCATCCCTATTTCCAATGACGTCTTAACTGACATGCGCCTAATTATCGTGGTCGGCTAGTATATAATATGGGGTGTCTCCCTTACAAGGTTACTTTGTAAAATTTTGACGAAGTGTCAAAATGTGACCTATTAAAATGGCCCTTTATGAGATAAGTTGGGGCTTGGGCGCACTAGAGTGCGTTTCATGCTGCCTCTACACATAGGCCAACACGTTGGCAAGTGCGTTGGCTCCCAATGTGTAGAACGGGCGTTGGAACGTTGGCGGTAGGCATTTGAACGTTGGCCGGCGCGCTTGCGAGCTTGCCGCGCGGTGTCGGTATCATCAAAGAACACTTGTCGCAAGCTTGGCGCACCATCCACACATTGGCCGCGCGATCAGTTTGCCCGGAGCAGCGATCAAGAGTGCATATTTTCTTCTTGCGGCGTATTAACACCTAACGTAACAAAATGACGTATAATATGAGTAATGAGGAAACTTTTAAATTTATTGAGCTCTATCAGAGTGAAAATTGCCTATGGAATCCAAAAAATAAGTACCATAAAAATAAAAATGTTGTAAGTATTAAAAATGCTAAATAAATAAGGTTCTTGGACATTCCGTTTTCCTTACGATATTTTACTTCAAAGTAAGAGCATCGTACTTTATTATTATTTTAATATTATAAATATGAAAGTATCACCCTTTTCTTGTACACATTTACGTAGTAATTATAAGCTGTGAATCAATATACAGCTGCAGCTGTTACCAACTCAACATCCATTTTTTGATCCGTCCGCACATTGGCCCGAACCAAAGCATACTGAACGATCTTCCAATGTGTGGATTAACTCACAAGCACGTTGGCAAGCGCACCGCCAGCGCGTTGGCGAATGCGCTGGCCTATGTGTAGAGGCAGCATCACGTAAGAGTTCCCCTCGCTAAAATGTTGGTAGCGATGAAATGAGTGTTGCCAAATTAAAACAAAAAAATATTCCCTTTAACTAGGGAGAAAATAAAGATGACTTATTGTGTTCTTCCGAAGCTATAAATATTAATGTTACAAAATATATTTTTTTTCGGCTGAGCATATACTTATCCACTAACGCAATATTGAAAAAATACAGTACATAATTATACGATATTAATATTACGAAAAGGTCTACTACTCGCTCAAGACAAACAAAAGATGATATTTCGTGTAAACAAAAGAGATGCCAGCGAGTACCTGCTGACTCTTCACGCTGCCGGCCATCTTACTGTCTTTCGAACGTATCTTGAGCAAGAAAATAGCCGAGTTGCACTCGCTGACTCGGAGGCGGTGGGACACCTGCCTAAGGAACCAAACAAAGGAAAAGAAAACAAGCAGAATATTTATGTGTAATATTTTATTATATTTTTTTACAATAAGAATGATCGTCTCACGGACCCACACCCGAAATATTACTATTATCTGAATAGTCAAAGTCATCCAATTTTACTTCTTTTTCTCGATGACGTTTTTTGCCCGGAGTAGAAATTTTGGTTGACGTACTGGCTTCCATCTCACCTTCACGAGTAATTTTTGAAACCGTCTTTTCCGAAATACCTTAAAAGGAAAATTTATTAATTAGTTTAATATAAAAAAGAAATAACTTCATGTACAAATAAATAGCGTAGTAGGGGGTAGCAGCGCCTTCTTGCAAAATAATAATACCTATTTACTGTGGTTACCATATGGTGACTATCTTAATTGTAACAGTGGTATTTTATAATTAAGTTATGCTGAGTATTAAAATAAAATATAGTAATCGCTGTCAACCATTTGGGGAAATTTTCAATAACCAACCTGTCATGGCGGCAACACCGCGTCGAACACATTCCAGCGGAATTAGTTGTTCCTTTTTGCGTTTTTCACGTTCACAAAAGCTTTTTACTTTTAACACCAACTCTCTTTCACCACTTTTCAGTGTTCTAGGCATGATTAAAACTCGAAAACAACAAATAATGGGAAAAATAAAGCGGAACTGTAAGTTTCGGATCTTGACTGTTTGCGTTTTGACAGACAGGGCTGCCAACAATATAGCGTTAGCGAACTCAGCGAAGGGAACTCTTAGGTGAAACGCACTATATAAATGATTCTGTGGTCATTAACTCATTAATGTCAGTTTGTTATTGTTTATGTCAGTATTGTCAGTTTATCAGTTTACTTCAGTCAGCTCAGCTATCAGTCTGAGGCTATCAGTTTGTCGGTTGTCCAAGGAATTTGTCATTCATTTCGCGAAATGTGAACATTGTGAACGAAATCAAATCAAAGAGAAATAAATAAAAACTTTTACGTTTTAAGTTTTACGGTCTTATTCTTGTATTCATTTTTGGTATAATAAGATAAATTATTATGGCCGACGACGCAGAAAACGTAAACATTTTACTATCAAATCTAATCGTAAAATTTTAATGTTAACGTGCACCGGCTTAACACTTAAATATGTTTTAGGTTGCTGTTATGACTGTGAAAGAACCCTTGGATTTAATACGACTTAGTTTAGATGAAAGAATTTATGTCAAAATGCGCAACGAACGTGAATTGCGTGGGAAATTGCATGTAAGAATAATTCATTTTCATTACAAGAAAGGTACCGATACAGTGCGTGGCCTAGGAAACAATCATGCACGCACCTCTTAATTTTTTTTTGTGTATTATAAATAATAATTATGACTTGTTTCGGTGAAGTTAAGGCTGCGTCCACAGTAGGCAAACTGTTCGCCGCCGACTAAGTGAGCCACAAAGAAATTCGAGTCAGCTGCGAACTCTGATCAATTTGCAGACGTCTCATCTCAAGCATACTGTTCTGAGCTCTGCTACTGTCTGCCGCTCACTGAGATAGTCGGCGCGCGTAACGCTGCAAACTGCAAAGAGTGAGCGCAAAACTAACAAACTGTGATAAACACTCCATTTCAAATAGGTGAAGTGCGTACTAAACCGATACGCAGCTAAATCAGTCGGCGGCAAACAGTTTGCCTACTGTGGACGCAGCCTAAATGTTCCATAATTCCATCATGTGTGTTAACAAAATAATTTTATGTGAAATCTACCAATCTGAACTCGGCTGGGCTATTACAGACCACCTTTGCAGACTGACCCAGTGATTAAAGACGATCCAAGCCCCGTAGTGGGATATTTATCTGTTATAGATTGTGATCATGATCAACATCAATAGAAAAATTACATTTTCCACATCAATGTTCTTTCCTAACATAAGTAAATTAAAATTTTCAGGCTTACGATCAACATTTGAACATGGTATTGGGAGATGCAGAAGAAACTATTACCACCGTTGAGATAGATGAAGAAACTTACGAAGAAGTTTATAGAACAACAAAAAGGAACATTCCTATGTTATTTGTAAGGGGTGATGGTGTAATATTAGTGTCCCCTCCAGTGCGTGTTGGTGTTTAGCTTAAGACGCTTAAGTGATAGTTATAAAATACTTGAATAAAGAAATCAACAAAATAGTGTTTTATTTCTTGGCTAATAATTTCATTACAGCTTCATTTTGGAAAGATCTTCGTGGTATAAGCAACTCTTCCTCATCCATTGGTTCAATTATAGCACCAGCTGTAGTAATTACACTTGGTCTAATTAATTTTTTATGGGCCCTTTCAGGTATGAAAGTATTTCCCAAAGGAGCCCTGATGGAAGCTTCGTAGTCCTTAACACTATTAAATGGAAAAGGTACATCAGTCACTTTGTGAAGTGCTAATTTTGGATCCTTGGTCTCTATTATAATAACATTACCCTTGTTCTCATCCCGTCGTGGCATTTTTGGTGCTGGTTTTCCTATAAATCTGTTCCTTTTACGCTTAGGTGCTTGTACCCCTTTACCACCCCAAGACCCCCAACCAGGAAGACTTAAATCAACTTCTACATTTTTGTCCTTATTGATTTCATCTTCCTTTTCCTGCCTAAAACTTGCAACTACATCATCTTCTTCAAACACTTCTTCAATATCAACTTTAGGCACTACTTGTTCATCATCATCCAATAAATCTACATCATTTTCGCCTTTCGATATTGCAGTATTTAAGTACTTTGATTTTACTTCTATGAATCTATTAGGGTCAATATCAGTTTTAGTTTCTGCTTTTTCTTCTGTGGAAGGTACTGTTTGCAGGTCATTAATTTTTTTGATTATATTATCTTCATCTTTTGTTTCTTCTAAGTTATCTTTATTTGTTTCAATAAGTGCTTCATCAATCACAGCTTTAACCTTTTGATTTTTTAATTTTAAGTACTCTAGATTATCTCTAGGCCCTTCTCGTTTTCTCGGATTTTTCTTGGTTAGTTTTCTTGAAGTATTTTCTACTTTATCAATTACCTTCCTCAGCTTATTCAGCTTTTCTTCAACTTTTTTGGACACTTCGTTTTCATATGATTCAAATTTCTTAGAAATATCATCAAATGTATTTATTTTACTGGTATTATCAGATATGTTATCCACAATCCAAGTTGTTGTTGCAACTGGTGCATCAGTTACTTGATTTTTAGCTTGCTTTTTCGATTTCTTATTATTAATTGATTTTTTGGATTCATCAACAATAGACGGTCCTTCTGTTTCCGTTAGTACAGAACTCATTTTATCAACACTTTTCCTAAGAACTTCCAATACACCATCTTTATTATGACCTTCCTTTGAACTACTTTTAACATCTTCCTCATCGGAGTCAGTATCACTTGTAACGTTCCGTTTGTACATTTTATCTTTTAAATATTTTTTGTATCCAAAGTTAAACTCCTCATCTACATTTGATTTGTCTGATCTTTTCATCATCCACGGGTTTAAAGGATCCTGGGATAAAGTTAAATCAGGAACTATTTCATTATCTACTTCATCATCTGTACTAGCAGTAGCCTGCACTTTGTGTGTCAAACTCCTGCTTACAGATAATTGTTCTGCTAACTGCTGCCTGACCTATAACAGAGAGACCATGAAGGTTAAATAACTAGAATTTGTTTCAGATATTTTTTTAAGCTTCAAAAATGTTAATACTGAGTAACTAAGAACTAAGCATAATATACAATGTGCCTGGTCACCAGTGTCGGAGACTGAAGGGGGATAAAATACACTACAAATAACTATCCAAATTTTCTCTTGCCACCTCCATGATAAAATGGCAGCCAATTTATTTTTTTAACCTTGAAGTTATGGGCGCTTGTACTGTTTTAATCATTGCTTTTGATGTAGACATCTTAGGAGGCCGATAGATGTCTCATGTGGAAGCTATAAATGTAGGTAATCAATTGGTGATTCATTTTGTTTACTGTCTCTTTCATAGAATGACAAAAAAATGATTTAATAAACACAATTCAATATTTTTTCATGGATTTCTTTACTTTAGTACCATTTACATTACAAACTAACCCGTCAAACTACTTCTTTTTGTTATCTTGTCATAATACAGGATATCACCTTAATAATAAAAGTTACATCAAAGCCAAATGTTAATCATGAAATGTAGATAACATTAGCACAGATCATCAAAAAATATTCAATAAATAAAATAGTGTTCTCGTATTTAAGGAGGCGTTCCGGATTAGCCAGGGGCCGGATTACCGGGGGTCCACTGTTTTTAATATCGCCACATGTGACAATTTCCTTACCTCTTTATCATATTTGGCCCTGACCAATTTACTTTTAGCCCATTTTCCTGTATTCTTGTGTCTCAGAGTATGTCTTTCCAAAGCACGAACTTTCTCCAATTCCTCCAACTTCTTCAAAGCTTCTTCAGGATTCTTGACCTGCAGTTCTTCAAATTCTTTCAATTGCTGTTTCAATTTCTCTTTTTTTAGTATACTAGAAGTAATAATAAAAATACATAAATTGTTTAGTAAGTTCAGTAAATATTAGACTGTTAGAAACATCTACAGCAAATTTTTTTGCTTTGGTGATTTTAATAAAATCTGTAATAGACCACCCACTCGCATTACTGTTTGCTCAGTTTTTCATCAGTGCTGCCTTTGATGAAACTTATAGGGGCAATAATGACCATTTACCATCAGATGACTATTATCTAGCAAGAAAAATCAAACAATGTATTGGAAAAAAGAAATAGATTTCAATAGACTGTTCTTTACACCTACCGGTGGTATTTTTTGCTTTTAATTTTACTTTGTCTCTTAGCTTTAGCAGCTTTGTACGACTCTTTTGCTCTTAGTTTTGCTAAGTGCTGTCTATGCTCTAACATCTCCTGGTATGTCATTGGGAATTGTTTCTCCTCTTCTTCTTCATCATCCTGCAATTGAGGAGGTGGATCCACTTCGTCTAATTCTTTTTCTAATGGTGACTTTAACTTCAGTTTTGACAAAAAGAGTTTGGATGGATCTTTTTTTTCTTTTGACTTTATAGCCTTTAAAGGAAACGATACAAAGTCGACTGTGCGAGCTCTAGCTACCACTGCGTCCCATCTCCCGATCTTTTCCTTCGTCTCTATATAACCAGTCTCTCTCTTGATTCTCTCTGCTTGAGGTTTTTCTAAAGGCTTCGGTAGAACTTGAGACTTGTTTTGAGTGGCCTTTAGCTTCTTACTTATCTGTACGTGATGTGCGGTGTCTCCTAGAAGCTTTACTGCATTCAGTAGATCTAGTTTATTGGATCTCTTTACCAAGTTGAATTCACTATTGAGGTTCGTAGGCTCGTTACGAGTGGGCGCCGTGATATGTTGTGTTTTGTCTAATTTCGTTATTTCGCTTATTAATTTGTCATGATCGGATGAGATATAATCGAGGTCCTCGCCATCTTCCATGGTTTAAAAAATAACAAACTTAAATTATCACTGTTATCCAGTAACCTAACTTTCTGAAATCGAAACTTGAAAGCGAGGCAAGCAAGCGGCAATCTTAATTATGAATTTATGAAAGACAGCCACAGAGTACTTTTGTTGAAGACAGCTGGGTGTCAATGTCAATTGTCAGGTGTCAGCTAATAATCTTCTCTATCTATACTTATAATAAATCTGTAGAGAGGTCAATTCTGTACATTAAAAATATATTTCCAAAATAACTATCAGGGGGTGATTAGGGATCGATACTGATGCCAAAAATGCAATCAGTAAAAATTTTGTCTGTCTGTCTGTCTGATGTATAACCGTTATAGAAACAAAAACTACTCGACGGATTTTAACGAAACTTGGTACAATTATTTTTCATACTCCCGCGCTGGTTATAGTATACTTTTCATCACGCTACAATCAATAGGAGCAGAGCAGTGAAGCGAAATGTTGGGGAAACGGGAGAAGTTACTCCATTTTTTAAGCTTCCGTCGCGTGTGCAACCTTAATGGTTAAAGCTACACAGAAATCATGTATGACGGAAATATTCTCCTTAAAATTATATAAAAAATATTCCACGACAGCATATGTCTATCTTTTATGGTTGACTCACAATAACACGTGTAACTCCCGATAGCTTAGCAGTTCGAAGCTTTCTGATTAAGTATACCTATATTTTATATACTCTTACGTTTATGACACTTAAGTGGGTGAAATAAAGGGGTGAAGTTTAAACGAAATTCACGCGGGCGAAGCCGCTGGCAAAAGCTATTACTTATAATAAATCTGTAGAGAGGTCAATTCTGTACATTAAATATATTTCCAAAATAACTATCAGGGGGTGATTAGGGATCGATACTGATGCCAAAAATGCAATCAGTAAAATTTTTGTCTGTCTGTCTGTCTGTCTGATGTATAACCGATATAGAAACAAAAACTACACGACGGATTTTAACGAAACTTGGTACAATTATTTTTCATACTCCCGCGCTGGTTATAGCATACTTTTCATCACGCTACAATCAATAGGAGCAGAGCAGTGAAGGGCAATGTTGGGGAAACGGGAGAAGTTACTCCATTTTTTAAGCTTCCGTCGCGTGTGCAACCTTAATGGTTAAAGCTACACAGAAATCATGTATGACGGAAATGTTCTCCTTAAAATTATATAAAAAATATTCCACGACAGCATATGTCTATCTTTTATGGTTGACTCACAATAACACGTGTAACTCCCGATAGCTTAGCAGTTCGAAGCTTTCTGATTAAGTATACCTATATTTTATCTACTCTTACGTTTATGACACTTAAGTGGGTGAAATAAAGGGGTGAAGTTTAAACGAAATAAACGCGGGCAAAGCCGCTGGCTAAAGCTAGTCCATGAATAATCCACACGCATAGAGATAGGAATATACATCAATGTGCACCTCTATGATGTGCACACCTCAGAGTTTATCATTACTCTGAGGTGCACACAGAGATAGGAATCCACACGTGAGCCAGACTGTCAAATTGTCATAGAGATATCAAATTGTTTACGTCAGCGGCTGCGTTCCACGGACTGCTCAAAATGATCACGCCCTCGACGTCTATTTATCGCTATGATTTATCGTTATCCAATGACTTTTTGTGTTACAATGTTTAACCGATTTCAAAAATAGAAGGAGATTCTCTCAATTCGATCGTCACTTCACTTCACACAAGCTTCACACCCTTCACACATGAGGGGATATAAGTATCCTTTTCATGTTTGTTTAGCGATTTTTTGGTCGTTTATGGTAGAGCGCTCAACGGTTTACATTATTTTCGATGTTTACTTACGCAGAAACGATTTTTTTATGAAGTTCATGCAGTTTTGTTTGGCACAATGTGACTGTCACGCCACGTAATCTTACTAAATATTGCAGATGTTAAATGGCTACAACCCATTAATGGCTACTACTGAGCACGTTTCTCTCCTCATTATTGAGGAGGCCTTGAGCATACTCCACCACGCTGCTCCAGTGCGGCTTGGTGGAGGGGTTAGTGGCGAAACCAGTATCGGAAGTTTTCAAGCCGCCCGAAGGCCTTCCGACATGGCTTAACGACTGCTATCTATCGATAACAACCGGAACCGACGGCTTTACATGCCCTCCGAAGCATGCAAGCGCTTAAGACAATGGAAAGTATACTATGTAGATATTCCCAGAGTGGTCCGCTGATAAGGATACTAGGATCTGATCTGATGATGGAATCTCTGAGAAATGGAGGGTAACTTTCGAAAATTGTAGCGACGATTTTTGGGATGTTTTGGACGTTGTTATAGCCTTATAGCTAACTACAGTGCCACAACCTTATCTGACCCAGTAAGGACGGCGCTACTGTCTTTGTCTTTGTCTGACAACAGTATAACGTTTGCATTATTAAGTAGTTCCAATTTTGGCCACCGGTTCAGACAAGTTTGTGACACTTTAGAATGCGTTCTATTAAAAAAAAAATGCTTGTCGGGAAGTTATACCAGACGAAAATAATTAATTAAAATTAATAAATTATCGAAGGGGTTTTCAGTAATTACTAAGTAATCTATACTTATAATAAATCTGTAGAGAGGTCAATTCTGTACATTAAATATATTTCCAAAATAACTATCAGGGGGTGATTAGAGATCGATACTGATGCCAAAAATGCAATCAGTAAAATTTTTGTCTGTCTGTCTGTCTGTCTGATGTATAACCGTTATAGAAACAAAAACTACTCGACGGATTTTAACGAAACTTGGTACAATTATTTTTCATACTCCCGCGCTGGTTATAGTATACTTTTCATCATGCTACAATCAATAGGAGCAGAGCAGTGAAGGGAAATGTTGGGGAAACGGGAGAAGTTACTCCATTTTTTAAGCTTCCGTCGCGTGTGCAACCTTAATGGTTAAAGCTACACAGAAATCATGTATGACGGAAATGTTCTCCTTAAAATTATATAAAAAATATTCCACGACAGCATATGTCTATCTTTTATGGTTGACTCACAATAACACGTGTAACTCCCGATAGCTTAGCAGTTCGAAGCTTTCTGATTAAGTATACCTATATTTTATCTACTCTTACGTTTATGACACTTAAGTGGGTGAAATAAAGGGGTGAAGTTTAAACGAAATTCACGCGGGCGAAGCCGCTGGCAAAAGCTAGTAGTTAAATAATACATTAAATTGTGGAATAAAATCAATTTCCAATTATTAAATATCACAATTTATTCCTTCTTTGTAACAACTTCATTTGACGAAGGCGAAGATGGTGTGATATTTGCTTGATTGTCCTTGGATTCGTTATTTTGTTTAAATAGTTGTCGATTCCGGTACAATTTAGCTTCATCAGTGCACTTCGTTGTTATGCAGGATCTGTAAAAACATTTAGGTATCTTATCAGACACTGAACTGTTCTTAAAACCTAATACGTAATATAATATTAATCTCCTTTAATAATCTTGACTGCAATCGGTCGTGTTCAATAATTTATCCATCGATAATCTCTGAATGTAATTTTTCTACACTTAAGTAATAGGTAGAGAATTCCCAACTAATTGATTCGAGGATTTTGGCCAGAAAGATAATGTATTATGAACAGCTGTAATAGTGTAAGATGAAAATATACAATACTTAGCATTTAAAAATGGATCTTTTAAATTTGTGATCATTTCTTACCTCACAATGCGCTTGGAAACTCCGCATACTTCAGATACTGTATCAACTATGTCGTTTACAATGTTCGCATCGAGAGCTTTCTTTGGAGGTTTATTTGCAAATGCCGGTGACTGTTTACCGGTAAGAGAATGAGTTGCTAGTACCCTGTAAAAAAGAAAGTCGGTTAAATAACGTGAGTCATATACGAAAGACTTGTAATAATCCATACTTACTATACTTACTTACTATACTTACTAATATTATAAATGTGAAAGTGTGTTTGTTTGTTTGTTTGTGGCTCTTTCACGTCGCAACATGGCTATTTAAGTTTATGTGTGTAGAGGTAGTTGGGAGGGTGGAGAGTGACGTAGGCTACTTTTTACCGCGGAAAAACATCTCGTTCCCATGGGAAGATCGATGATTTGATAGTTGCTAGATATTTAGTTTCTGATGCTGTTAATAGATGGCGTTAGTAAAATTCATTGTTACTTCTGAATCACGCTATCCAATACTACATGTATCGTTAATTTACTTAAGTCATAGGTAAATGTTATAACTTATGTTCCGGTAAATCATTTATAAAAGGCTCGGGGTCGTATCGATGAAGGCTTAGAGGTCATAAGACCAAAGCCAACCTCAGGTGGTGTTTAGTGGGTAAGGCACGTAGGTTATACAAGCGTATTGCTTGTCGTGAGTCCCACATCACCAGAGCAGCCGGCTGCTCTGGTATGCATGAGCATTCACCACCTCCCTCCCCCGATGTCCGGAGGGTAGTCCAAGTTCCCATTTTACTGGACAAAAAACAAAAAAAACAAAAAAATCGAGATTCCTACGGGAGCGGGACCTACGCGGCTGGTCCCGAAGCGAAACGCGGGCGGTTCTATAGTATAAATACAAAGTTAATAGTATCTAATATAAAAAAGGAGATTAAAAAATATAATTTCTATTATATTGCGCCACATCTAGTTAGGTGTGTTTTTTTTTTACTTTATATAAGTTAATGCTTGACTACACCTACTACCTGATGGAAAGCAGCAATGTAGTCATGGGTGGTAAAGCGCACTAACTTAGAAGCCTATTCACTCTTTTCTTGAAGACACTTAAATCATAATCGGACGGGAACACCGACGCAGGCAATTTGTTCCAGTCCCTTGCCGTGCGTATAATAAATGAGGACGCAAAACGTGACGTCCGCACAGGAGGGACGTTGACGACAAAGGGATGCATACCCGCTGTACGTCGCGTCGTCCGATGGTGGAAGGGTGATGGGGGAATTAAGTTATGTAATTCCTGCGCACATTCTCCAAAATGTATCCTGTAGAACACCGAGAGGCTGGCAACTTTGCGCCTATGCTCAAGACTTTTAAGATTGGTTTGTGTGTTTAAAAACAACCAGACAAGACAACACAAAATAAAATTCACATTAAGACTGCAGTTGAAAGAGTTTCAATTGAAAGCTATTTAATTGTGTGGTGTGTACTCACTTTCGTGGAAATATAGCTTTTAACAGCTGTCGAGTAGCAGTGGTGTATGAAGTCCAGTCAATATTGTTTATCACTGTAACAGGTAATTTTGTAGTACCGCCGCCTAAAGGTATCTGAAATAAGGATTAAATAATAATAAAGTTTACATTTAAGATGAGCTAAATATTGTTTCTGCCACAAAGCAAACTATCACAATGCTCAAAATGATTATTTTCTATAATGATTATTTTCTATAAAAAAGTAATTTTTTGAGGATTTTGACCGCTTTTGCTTAGTGGGACGCGCCCAAAGTTGTGAATTTGTCAAATATAATAATGGCATTTTTCTCAGGCCCAAAAACATACAAGTAACTGAATATTTCTTATGTTACCTAAATATAATTTTAAACATATTTACCATATCAGAATCGGGATCATTTACGTCGACATTAGGTAGTCCAGTATTTGTAGTTTGTGCCGATGCTCTACGAATGCATAGCCTCTTAGCCTGACTGTTTTTATCTTCATTGGTATCTGCGCGCGATGTATTTACCAGAGCTTCCGCACCTGATAGCTCCCTTACTTTCACCTCTTCCGGCTGTTGAATGTGTTGATCCATTTCTGATACCTCAGTCTCTGAATATTCCATAGAAACTGCAGGTGGAAATTCGTTTGGTCTATTCTCTCCAATCAGACAAAGGAACTGCTGGTACAACCGCTTTAGCAGGACTTCCAACTGTTCCACTTTTGCAACGTTTGGATCCAAGAACTCCTCGGTCTGGGTGCCCTGATCAAACGTTAACTTTGTAGATTCAGGGAGTGGAGTGCTGCTTATCAGGGAACGTTTACTAGTAAAAGGAGGTTGGTTAGCTCCCGGCAAATTTTGGTATATGCTTGATGAATGTCTCGATCTGTTAGATGTTAACTTGTTTGTAAGCTTTGTAAAATTTAAGTCTTGTTCGTGATTCTGTAAAAGAAATAACCAATCGATATTAAGGAATGTATAATGCGTAACAGTATAATTATCAGAAATGTTAAAGACATCAAAGATTGCTGGAAAACAATGCTTTGTGGAACTATCCTCACAATAATGTAGGTAACTAATCGCAAAATACCCCACATCAGTGACTCATTCTACGACCGGCAACTCTTAACTAGTTTAGAGTAGTTACTTTTAATTTCGTTTAAAACGCATGCTGTCTTTGAAATTGTAACTACGTGCCTTTCGTTGAATACCCACCTCATCTTCATCGTCACTACTTGAGTCTGTATCATCCTCTCTTTTAAGTTGATGGTTGTCTAAAATCTGTAACAAAATTATGTCTGTTAATTGTTTTATGGCTATGCGAATAGTATCACCAGGCAATAATACTTACTATTATGAGCAGAAGAGTCACCTCACCACCTGCTCGTTTGCTACCTTAATTCCACAAAAAAACAACATGACCGGAAGAGTTCATACACATCAGTAACATCAACCAACCATCAACATCACCATCATCATCATCTATCTTTCTTATTATTATTTAACAGATTTAAATCATGGTGTACAATTCTGCAGATTAGTATAATCATGTCGGTTACAACAGACAAACATTCTAAAAATCATTTATTTGGCATCTATTTTGTTAAAAGACCCGCAGTGATAATTTTTTAATGTGGTAAGGGCCTAAAGCTCACCCGTGGAAGTACCACCGCCCGCCACGGTACTTAGTACCATTCTTACCGTGTAATAATTGTTTTAAGAACAATTTATTGTGTTCCTAGGGTGTGGAGCCGGTGAAACTTTTTTAAAGGCGACCATCTCAGTCCTCAAGGGTACCAATGCATCTGTGACTGAATTAGAACGAGACTCATACCTACAATAACCAACTGGACTATTACTAACATTAACTAACAGTCCCTGTCCTCACACTTAACAAACTAACCAACTAATATTCTAACACCATCTACTAACTGGACAAACCATCCTAGTCCCTTTGAGTCTTGTTCTAGATCGATCACAGTTGTTATGGGCGGCAGCGGCAGGATGGTGCTGCATGCTCGTTTGCTATCTTAATTCAATAAAAAATATCTCCCCTGTACCTTTTATGTAAGTATAGATGAAATTAATGAATATCACTTACCATAGACGATGTTTTGATGTCTTTTAACGTATTAATGCACATGGAGAGAACGTTTTTCATTTGATTGTCCTGTTTTTCCAATAACATCTTCAGCTCCTTCACATTGCGTTTTTTCTCTGAAATACCAAGACTCATTTTTATAATACTTAAGTACCGATTTAGTACTTAGTATACGTAATACATCCTAGTCTAGGCAATCGCTAAATCCTGAAACTAACGGCCGTTTTTGATTCCTTTTTAACGATGCTTCTTAATGAGTAAACAATCTGCAACCACATATTGTTCACCGGCCTCTAAACTACATCAGTTATTTTAGTTAAATAATTATGATTAAGAGCTATAAAAAATAATAAGAAAAATCATTAATATTTAGAAACAAAAAACACAAACATACCGGAAATTCGTAGAATTTTTGCACCTTTTGCGCCCTTACTGTTTTTGGTAGGGACGAAAATGATTTTCCCAACATCAAAATTACCTTCGTCAATCAACGAATCGGTATTAATCACTCCATAGTTAGAAAAAACATCACTTTCTCCCAACCACTCGACAAGAAGCCACAGTCGGCAAGACATTTTTGAAAAATATGATGAAAAATGTATTTACACTGCTCTCTTCAAAGTAAGAGTCGAAACTAAAATCATTTACCATGTCGTTACTAGTTCAGGCGCAGGTAAAAACCTAGTACAATAGATACATGAGCTTTACCTACGACAGTCACCCCCAGCTTCATCGACCCTCGCCTATTGCAAAACTAACAATGGAATCGAATATCACAAGAACAATATAAGATGTACCGTATGTTTTTTATTATAATTGCAACTGAAAAGGTGCGGCTAGTAGCTTATTGGGAGATGGAGATAGACGGAGAATTAGTTTACCTTCTCTAAATAAGACACTATCTAGGTAAGTATTTACATGTTATTCTTGTAAACATTGAACGCAAATACAAATAAATTTATACTTGATTCTGTAGATAAGTAAACATTATAAAACGTAGATAATGTTATGCGTAAGTTCATTTCATTAGGTATATTTTGGTACTTTACTAACCATGAATTCTTGGTCGTAAGCTATTATACCTATTATATTTCATTCCCAAGACACGACAAATGACGAAATCCCGTTATACTTGTGGTAAACTGCTCAAGTTCCTGAAGTTACAAAAATTATTAATTTGCGAAGTAGTTTTTGTGTTATATTTAATGACTTGTTTGAAGTATGGAATATTATCTTGAATGTTTGAAATTTTATCTTGAATGGCAAAAAACATTATTTTAGGCATGTGCTGTATAATAAGCACATATTATTTTACGCTTTGAAACGTTGTGTGTTGTGTAAAATCTTCAGACTTCTCTCTCATAGAATTATAATGAAAACAGAGCTTTCTTTTGGATGGACAACTCCGTCGACTGTAGTTTATAAAAATATTCTAGGGCAGTTTTTACCAATTTTAGAAGGCCCATCTAATAGATTAAAAGATCAGAGATACCTAGATATTAAGTCTAATATTAATCATTTTAAAATATATCAGTAATTAGGTAACAACAACAAAATGCTCTGCGAACAAAATGGATCTCTTAAATCCAACATAACAATGTTACACGTTTGCTCCTGAATAAAAAAATTAAAACTTATCAACATTCATTACGGTCTTTTGTTTCAGTTATGGGCGGATTTTACTTACAAAAGCAAAATATTCTCAATCAGTGCTGTTCATCCTATAAGAATACAAAATACAGAGAAATGAGCGCCCATAAAACTGAACAGGTAAATTTCTAACGATTACAATAGATAAGCAGGCTCACCTCCTAAAAGTAATAACTCCGTTGACTTACCTGGAAGTTAAACAATTGAAATAACGTGGCATTTTTGTGTCTGGTCCCACTTGGAAGCCAATATGGTTAAATCAAATGCGAATTTTAGGTCAGTCTTCTTCAGTGGCCTGAATGAGTACGTTGTTTCTAATTGTAATTGCATTTTTTTCTTGTAAAGTGGAAAGTGGATTGGTGAGTACAGTGTTTTTTATTAGATGTGGGTACTGTATGACATTGATTCATAAAAAATTCAGAATGTAGGTACTTAAATATATGCGTTAAAACCCACATAAAGTAATTTGCTATTAAAATTGAAGTGTGCGTTTAATAAATTTGTATTGTAGTAGTATATTAATGTATTTTTTATTAAATATCATTAACGTTATAGAAACACCTATACTAAGTTAAAGAAGTAAAGTACATACATACTTAGTTTTGCGCATAAAACGATTAGATAATAGCAAAATGTACGGTGTGAAACAAATACCTGCCGTTGATTGTGGACATAGAAAAAGTACGTATACTTAATTAAAGTAAGTTTATGAGAAAAAACTACAAGAGTGATTTCTGTTAGGTAAACAATCCTTGGTAGAATGTACCATAATATTAGGATAATGGGAAAGAAACAAAAATAAAGTAAGGAAGTGTATGTTCAGCCTGCTTTGATTTTAGAAATAAATAAAACTATATTATTGTTTTAATGTAAAAGGAAGGAACACGATATTTTAACAGGACCTTAATAAGTAAGTAGGTACCAAAGACCATGAAGCAAATATAGATTATCAAGTTTAGTACTTAGGTAAATGAAATCAAGAGTATAGTTTCATAATATATGTACTTATTATGTGTTATAGTAATATTATTATCCAATTTTATATTATTAAAAATGTTACAATATTAATAAAATAATGGTGCTGTTTGTTTTATTAAGTTTTATTACTTCAAAAAAGGAGGTTCTCAGTTTGACCTGTATATATGTATATTTGTGCGCGATTATCTCACGTTTGGTTGAACTGATTTTGATGTGGTCTTCAGCATAGTATTTGTCAGACTTAAGAGAAGGTTTTAGACATATTGTTTGGCTGAACCGATTTTGATACGGTTTTCAGCATTCAGTTATCAGTTATCAGACGTAGGAGAAGGATTTAGGAATATTAACGGCGTTTTTACTTTTTGGCGTTAAAGTCGGTTCTATTTTGTTAAAAGTTATTAAGTAAGTATGTTTGACTAAGACTAAATAACGAAAAATAATGGAATTTTTTACTGTTACCTTGCAGCGAAAATGTCCACGTTAGCTATTTCGTCTGAGATGGACGCAGCAGAAGCTTTATTAGAACTTCAAAGGGACAATCGTGAATTAAGTAAGTTTCATTTTAATGGAAAATCAATGGTATCATGCATTTGTCACGCTAAATACCAACTGCTGCTAACGCATTTTTATTATTTTTTCAGAATATGCACCATCTTATGGTAAAGAAAACAAATTACCAATGGCATCTTTACTGTATAATCTTATTGGGTCACGCGTAAGTTTTCAATAAATTTATTTTCTTTGAGACATCTACTATTTTATCAAATTCAAGAAGAATTTAAATGATGGACTGATTTCAGACGTCACTAGGTGCGGTCCAGACTAATACTAGCACCCCAAGAACATCTCCAGGTATTATAGGAAAATCAGAGGTGGATATCTAAATTATAAGTGAAATAAAATTATTTTGTAAAGATAATATTGTCATTAGCATTAATGCAAATCCTAATCATTCCAGCTCAGCCCTCCATATAGATTACAAAACAACAAACACAATGAAATGTATAGACCACATCGACAAATGAATAACAATATCGTAAAATGTAAAATAAAGCAAGAAGCAGTAATTACAAAAGTATGGTCAGACAGTTCAAACGACAATTCAGTTAAAATAAGTAGTCCAGTCATCCTGAAGCAAGACAGAGCAACGCAAACTGAAATTGAATATCAAATGCCCGAGATAGAAAAAATGGAAATTGTGATTAGGGACCTTTGTTCAAAAATAAAGGCTTTAGAGGATCGACTAAAAACTAAAAAATATGAATCTTCTTCGCTCATTGATTCTGTAGCAGATTTGAATACCGATATTTCAAACGACGAACGATCTACACGAACAGAATCGAACTTTAACGGAAGACGATCTTATAAACGCAAAAGGACATCGACAATAAATACTGATATCGTAAGTTTAACCCTATGTGAAATTTTCTATTGATATACCTAACTAAGAAACGAGCAGACATTACCCTTGATATCATGAGGATATCAATAACATCAATGCCATTTCGACTAAGAACGAAGTACCGGATTCTTACTTTTTTTTGTATTTCCAACTATGCAACTTAAATTAAAGTTCTTGGTAGTGCAGGTAACAGTATAATCAATGTTTTTAATAATATCAAACATTTTCAGGGTGATTACAACTGTAACTCAGCTAACACAACACATGTGCATTCTAGCAATGAATCGGACACGGAAAAAGATCATTCTAATAGCAGTAAGATATCAAAATCGAATCACAGTAATAAAATAAAAAATGAGATGGTAAGCATAGATTTATTATATTACCACGACTGTAGGGATAGTGTATTTTAAATATCATTATTTTTTCCCATTTTTGCTTCGGACAACCTTTTTCTCTATTCGTTGAGAAATAAGTAGTATTAAATTACATGTAGTATTACATGTAGTACAGAACTTGCAAATGAATTTTACTAACGCCATCTATTAACAGCATCCGGAACTAAATATCTAGCAACTATCAAAACATCGATCTTCCCATGGGAATGAGATGTTTTTACGCGGAAAAAAGTAGCCTACGTCACTCTCCACCCTCCCAACTATCTCTACACACATAAATTATATCATATAATAGCCATGTTGCAACGCGAAAGAGTCACAAAAAAACAAACACACTTTCACATTTATAATATTATATAGTATAGTATAGAATGGATACTTGTAATTTGGCATTACATTAAACTGCTTCGTTCAAGTGTAATTTATTCACCAGGTATCTATTGGAGATGGAAATGCTATTGTCCCCTCTAAAGTTATGAAAAACATGGACTGGTCATCATATACGAATGCAACTCGAAAATTATTAACAGCAGTTTTTTCTCGCAAGTAAGACTTTATAACTATTTTAAATACGCAGTAACTATTTTTTTGTACATTGAGTACTTAATTAGTTTTTTCTTTTTAGAGTTCTAGCGACCCATTCACTAACTGGAAAACCCTCACCTGCATTCCCTGATAAGCCTGCAAAGAAAAAACTAAATTCATCTTTAGTCAACGATATAGTACAAACAGTAGTGGAAAGATGCCATGTCCCAGAAAGCGTTGTCAGGTTGGTAAAGCTTTAATTAGTTTATATACTTATATTTAAAAAATGAAAACATTAATATAGTTTATTTTATAAAGTAAAATAGAGTTTTTATCTTTGCGATTATTTTTTATAAAAAGAGCGCTGCTCAACGATTTACATTATTTTCGATATTTACTTACGCAGAAACTATTTCTTTATGAAGTTCATGAAGTCACAATGTGAGTGACGTGTCATGCCAGGTAATGTTACTAATTAATATTGCAGATGTTAAATAATACGACATGAATACGACGAAAATATTTCTTACTGATATTTGAATTAAATGTAAATTAAATTTTATAGGACTAGCATCACAACAAAATGTGCAGACGAAAGCAAGATGTTCCGCAGTAGACAACAAAACAAAAAGAAACGCTCCAATAAACGCAATCGTGAAAATTTTCCTCCATTTAAATATGAGTCAGATTCTGATGATTTCTACTTGTCAAGTTAGTAAATAGTCAATACTAATGCCTTGATCACACGTACCGAATAAACCGGCGAGACAGTGCTCTCGGCCGAGTACTCGGTATTTGTAAACACATAGCCGAGTGTTCGGCCGAGCGCTCGGCCGGGCAACAGGCCGAGACAGTCACTCGGACCCCGTTCTCAGTGCGCCCAGCTTAACTCTGAAATGGCAAAAATTGGAACTAACGCCGCTATGTTGAAAAGTCATTCATAACTACGTTGTGGTTATTCATCTGTCAGTTACTAGTGTGCAATGATTGGTCAAATGAATGTCAAATGCGTCCGACAGCGCCTCTTTCATTTCAATCTTAATTTGCAAGGATTTTTTGGCGCGTGGGTGACAGACACAGTGTCTTACATTTTGCTTTACCTGTAAGGCGCTGTCTCTGTCACCCACACGACAAAAGATCCTTGTAAGACAATATAGTAAACCCAACTTAAGATTGAAACGAAAGAGGCGCTGTCGGACGCATTTGACATTCATTTGACCAATCATTGCACACTAGTAACTGACAGATGAATGACCACAACGTACTTATGAATGACTTTTCGTTAGTTCCAATTTTTGCCATTTCAGAGATAAGTTGGGCGCACTGTAAGTGATATTTCTAATAGACAGTCGTCGATCAACAAATATATTATAGATCGATGTATGTATGTAATTGTTTGTGTTATAGACCAGGTAAGACCAGTAGTTGTCTTTTTTATATTTTTACTAGTCTGGTATCATTAATGTGGTTTAACTTTACTGTACTGTAAGTATTTGTACCCAAATTTTGTGATAGTAATATGCAATAATAACAGGGTATTTTTGACATTTTGTAATTATGATTTAGTATAACATTAAAGTAAGTATAGCTTGACCAGAAAAATAGAAAACCTGTTATGAGGGCGCTAAAGTTTTCTTTTTTATGGCAACAGCAAAGGCAACGGTAACTATAGTAACGATCATGTAAATGAAATCATGTTATTATTGTCATTTCGACAACTATGTCGGAAGTGTTAGGTATTTAAGGAAATAAATGTTATTTTATACAAAATGTTATTTTAGCACATAGAAAACCACTTTTCTTTCACGAATATGAACAGTTTTTGTCATTTTAGCACAAAGTCTACACTCAAAGTTAAAAGACAAACATGGGACAAACTGTGACATTCAAACTCACTGACAATAAATTTACGATTGACGTTTAGAAACTAAGCGTTGCCAGTAAAACAAACTAGTTCCATGAGTTTACCGCAATAAAGCGAGGTTTTGTATATTCCTGGTCAAAAATAAGAAGAAAATTACTTTTAGACAAGTGATTATATCAATAAATTATTCACTTAAAAAATAAAATTTTGTAAACAAACGATCTCAAGATGGAATCAAATAGTCAATAAACTATTAGATCTCAAACTGTGTTTTATTAAAGTATAAAATCATACTTTTAATAACCTAATATCGCATTAATAAGTCAAGAAAGCTAAGTGATGTCATTCATTACGTCAGAATCGCTCCAATGAACACTTGATTATTAACGATTTTTGAGATGTTTTGAGTGTTATGAGCGGTTTCCGGAACGCGGCCTTTGATTAATCATCATGAACTTTCCAACATACTAAATTTCTGAACTTAAGAATAATGTCCTAAACGGTCGTGTCATTAAACGTCATTTTACCGTCAGTCAGACAGTTGATGTCGACAGTCAACGTCATTGCCATCATCAGAAAAAGTAGGTACCTAGTGTATAGTGTACTGTGGTGGAATACTGTGGATTATTAAAAAGTATTGTAGTGAAATGGGAGCTTGCTGAATAATTTGTGTTTTGATACGAATTATGCAATTAAATCGCGATTGTTTGGCGTGATAACGTACAACGTATAATCGAATAATGTCAAACGATACAGATCTGTCGATATCAGTGCCGCGTTCCTGTCTAAACGAATTCTATAGTAAATACCTGAATTTAGTGGAGACTTTTTACTACGTTACGTTATCTGAGAATAAATCGGGAATAGCAAAAGTAAATCCTGAATACGTGTACTTTAATGTGATATTTAACTTGAATCCAGTTGACGGGAACTTCAATCCTTTGGAGCTCGTTGGTCGAATACAGGTAAGATATATTTGGATTAGAATTTGTAACGAATCTCTAGACAGACAGACAGATGGCTAAAAAACTAGTTTTTACACGAGAATTTTAATTGCGGACTTATTATTGAAATCAATTGACCTGAGATACTCTTAGTCAAGGTAAGATTTTTTCTGTTTATGTGTGTTATGCATTAAATTAATTTACATAATATCATATATCATTATATGTATAGTTGTATATATGTACGTATAAATATATATTATATACCTATATATATTATTTGTATGTATTTATATAAGTAAATATATGTATATATGTGTTTAGGTATGTTATGTGGACATGTTATATATATAATTTTTTTTTTTTCTCTTTTCTTCTAGTACCGCTCACTGTGTTTTTCTGTTTGGCCTAAAGGTTGGCTGGTAGAGAATGCAATTAGCATTAAGCCCGCCTTTTGTACCGTTATATTGTAAATAGTGGTCAATAAAGGTTAAATAAATAAATAAATATCACGAATATAGTAATTTTTGTAGTTAAGAGTAATAGTGGGAATAACTTTCAGATAGTTTTATTGTAGTGTAGAATACTTAAAAGTAATAAAAACCTATTTTTTTTTATGTTTTCATAATATGTTCATCAGTTAATTAAAAGTTTGTGGTCATGGTCACATTTAATTAAAAGGTGCATGAGTATGTTACTGATCTAGTCAAGTATTATTATTTTTAAGTTTTATTCCAATTTCTGATTTTTTGTTCTTCTTCTTATCTTAAGACTGACAAGACTCATTCAGAGACTGTTTAAGTTTTATTAGAAAAGTTAAAACAAAATTGATTTACTTGATTTCAGCACTTCCAAGTTAATTTTATTAATACTATTTAAAGTTGTTTATAAATATAAGGAAGTAATGACTTGCTGTTTGAACTTCATGTTTTATGGATTATTTATAAAATATGAACTCATTTAAATGCAGTAAATGATCTCATGTAAAATTGTACACAGAGTCTCTGTGAGGACATTTAATTCTTACACCTTCTAAAAATCATCTATTGATTCTATCTATTGAATCTATTGAATATGTATAATATAATTAAAATCAGTAATGTTTACTGTGGATTTTGGCAATTGTTAAGGGAGCTGTAAGTGTCTGCAACAAATGAAATAATTTGAGTGTCTTAGCTGCTTCCCTCCCTCTCATGACCTGTAACAGTTATTATCAATTAATAAATATGTGAAGATTCTTTAATCACCAAGAAACTAATTATTCTGTCATATTTGCCTGTGGCAATGATTCATGAGTAATAGAAAGCTGTAATTTGTCATGGGTATGAAATAAACTCTTTTGCAAAAAAAACGGGCACTTTAGATTTTTCTTCATTTTAATGAAGTATAGCAAGAAAGAGGTTTAGATGATTTTGCATGTAATTTGAAGCATCCTGGCATGATTTTTTAAATTCCAAAGGAGTTGTTTCAAAATGTATGGAGCCCCGGCCACCACTTTGTACACCATACTAAAATATGGAGAATCGCAATTCAAACAGTTTTTAACTATCCAATCACTTCAAATTGGTTTACTTTTTTGGTACAACACAAAAATATACAATTGAAATTGCAACACAAAAACAAAAATCCGTCATGGCGGTAAGCTGTCATCACATGTCACGTTGGTTGATTTGATTGAAGTTTGACATATGTACGTACATTTCTGTCATATTAAAGTGACAGTAGACAGTTCGTGATCTGTGATCAATGACAAATTGGTAAGACGCCATGTTGAAACTTGATAAAATTTAATGATAGATACAATTTTTCCGTCATGGCGGTAAGCTGTCATCACATGTCACGTTGGTTGATTTGATTGAAGTTTGACATATGTACGTACATTTCTGTCTTATTAAAGTGACAGTAGACAGTTCGTGATCTGTGATCAATAACAAATTGGTAAGACGCCATGTTGAAACTTGATAAAATTAAATGATAGATACAATTTTTGTACCAGAAAAGTATGCATTTAGGTAATTTATCTTTATTTTTCCCGAATTCCATGGATTTTTCTCGATTTTTCGAGGTACTGTACATATTGTGGGCCGGATTTGAAACATCTCCTTTAAATTTTGAAATTAATTTAAGTAAAAATAAGGATTATTGTTGATCGTCGTGAAACAGTTTTACTATTGGCGAGAATTGCTGAAACGTTTTCTTAAGACTATTAAAATTTTGAAACTTTTTGGAGATTTTGGGCAAAATAAACACTAAACATTCTTTTAATATTACATATCTACCTCATTTTAATGAGTGATAAAGCGATAAGAGCCGGTTAAATTATATCCTTACTGGAAGAAGGTTGTTGGCAAACTTACGTGTCTCAGCGGCTAAATATGAATCGTTCAACTCTCCAGAGAACATGGAAACAATATCAAGAGACCAGTTCAGTCAAAAGAAGACCCGGTTCAGGCAAAAAACGCTGGACAGAACCAGGAGATGATCGCTTTTTGGTGAGTCAGTCGTTGCGGAATCGTAAGGCGTCAAGTGTGGACCTAAAGAAAATCCTTGACGAAGTAAGAGGAGTAGAAGTTAGCTTATGGACGGTCAGTAGGAGGCTTTTGGCTATCGATATCAAGAGTTACCACCCGGCTCGGGGCCCTAAATTACTCCGTGAGCATGGTGTTGCTCGACTTCAGTTTACTCGCATCTGAGCTTCGTGGACTCTGGAGAACTGGAATAAAGTTTTATTTTCGAATGAAGCTAAAATTTCTTTATGTGGAGAGGACCGACGCCGGCAAGTGCTACGAAGACCACGGGAACGCTATGCGGGTGTGTGTTTCGAAGAAAATTTCATAGAAAATGGAACATTAAATGCACACCGGTACATAATGGAAGTCCTAATTTCATATGTACAACCCGCATTAACTGCACTTGGGGAAGATTCCATTTTTATGGACGAGAATGCTCGTCCGCACCGTTCTGTCGACGTGGAAGTGTACATGCAAGAAGTTGGGATCCGTCGTTTAGATTGGCCAGCTCGAAGTCCTGACCGCAATCCGATTGAGCATGTCTGGGATGTTTTAAAGGGATGGGTAAGATCAGTGCAACCAGCTCCATAAAACATCAGGGAGCTGAAAAGAGTCATTGCAGAAGAGTGGGAAAATATTCCTCAAAAAATTACTAAAAACTTCGTGAAAAGTATGCCCAGAACATTTCAACTGTGATTTTGGCAAGAGTAGGTCACACTCGTTGTTATCTCTTTGATTTGTAACTTTATTCAATAAAAAAAATAGAAAAACAGCTTGCAAAGCTTGCAGCCGCATTGGCACATCAATATTAAAGAATTCATAGAAAATTTGAAACAAATTGCCAAAATTCACTTCACTCGTACTAATTTGCACGATAATAAGTATACAGACTACATAAGACAATAAAATTTCATATATAAACTCCAATTGACCGTAGAACGTAAATTTCCTTAGGTGCCCGTTTTTTTGCAAAGGAGTGTATTATGTTTACATAAAGGAGAATGGGCGGTTTCGTACCAAGTATTGTAACACTTTATGATGTATGTCATTAAAAAGGTCTTAAAAAGTACTAAAACTTTTTGAATGGCAGCAAGTCTGGATCTAGTGCAGGAAAAAAGATATAGCCTATTCTATGATGCGCGCTATCATGCAATTCAGCACGTTCGCGCGCTTCGTAATCGCGCATTTATGCACCGCACCGCCGCTACCTCTCTCCCCTTCGCCCCGCACTCACCAGTCGATGGTCCCGCGCAGCTAAATTGTATAGCTGCGGGTAGAGGTAAATAAACTTCTACCCGCAGCTATTGTCTAATACGAGTATAATGTGCTTTATGATTGGCTAATTAACCCTGTCACGTTGTTTCTCGATATCGTCAAGTGAGTTGTGGCTGGCTACTCAGTCGTGCACGATCGTTCGTTCGTTGTGTGACTGCGCTGTGTATAATATATCAGTTTTATTTAACCGTTTAAGTGGAAACCGTTGACCTACGCTTGTTTTATGGACCTCTGATTACGACCTCTATATTTTGAACTATGAATCAACATTGTGTGACTTGTGGACGCTCTTTGATTCGACAGCGAGTGAGACACGAATTGTCAAGAGAGGTGTTAAATGCAAGACCGAGTTTCGCTTGAAACAGCAAGAGAAGCAATAAGTAATTATTATTGCTCCTGTTTGACAGGAAAACGAACGGTGGGAACCTGCGCTCATTTAATGAGCATTATTTGGTATCTCGGTTGGGCAAGACACCAGCAGAGCATTTTGTTACCTGCTACGTTTCTAGACGATATTATTATTGATGAATAATAAAAAATGGCCGGAGAATTTTTCTTTTACTTAATTTTATTTACCTTAGGTATGGTTACAGATATGTAAACGACTTATATACGAGTAATAACACTAACAAAAAAACTTAATAAATCTTAATAAAGCAAATATAGAGAGGAGACGTTGTATGTAGATTTCCCTAAGAAAGAACGCGTGACACTTTGCGGGGCGAGGGGGTGTTAGATCCCGCCCACCATCCGCCCACTTGTTTATTTTCCATCTAATGCCCGAGATACACGAGGCTAGTTTTTCAAGCTAGGATAGCAAGCTAGTGTCAGTAAGCTAGCAAGCTAGTACTTCTGGCTTCTAGCTTCATAAAATATAACTTATAAATGAAGCTAGTTTTGTCTACACGAAGCCAGAAGTACTAGCTTGCTAGCTTACTGACACTAGCTTGCTATCCAAGCTTGAAAAACTAGCCTCGTGTATCACGGGCATAACGGTCAATAGCAAAACTACTCGCTTCGTTGTATATCGATTTTACTATGTAGTTTCACTATCTCACACTAGATGTCAATAAATGTAGGATATAACAGGGACGGACTCAAAATATAAGAAAAGTGTTGCCATCTAATGTCGAGTAGACAGCACTTCATCCTTTTCTTTGAAAATGTAAACGTCCATAACGTTGTGCACAAGTCAGGCGCCGACGGTAAACTGACTTTAGGCCACGCCTACTGTGATGATGACGTCAGGACCTAGTTGAGTCACAGTGCACAGTTGCTTAGGCCGTCTCCTATCTATATTTTTTTGCTTCATGTGTGTAACACATATTTTTATTTCATTGAAACCCTAAAATAGGGCTTAATTATTACAAAACTTTTAAAACATTGGAATGCAAATAATTCTTTACCTGCATTCAGTTATTAAATATTTTTGTATGCATACCATATAACAGTCCCAGGACAACATGTTTATACAAGTCGCAACTTGTTACAAGGGTTGGTACGCACCCCATACAACAGTGCCCATTCTCCTTTAATAAATTATAACCCTGACAAAAGTATTGAAGTAGTCCCCTAAAGTATTGAAGTAACATATTATATTATTTTGTTATTATTGTTATATCACAGTTAAAGGTAAAAGGGATAATTTTACCTAAGCAAAGAAAAAGTAGGTGACCTGTTATTATCTTTGATTACAAACAAAAGGGCTCTTAATTTGTTAATATTAATACAGATCCGGGATTACACAAATCTATTAATGCTTTATTTGCATCTGGTTTGAATAATTTGATTGAATCAAATGATGAAATCAAACTTAACGAATTAAAGTAATTGAGATGCCATTAAAACATATAAATCAGCAAATTTTGAGGGCTCTAAATATTCTAGTCAAAACTGCCTTTGTTTATTTCAAAATTGTTTTTTTCCTTTGAAAGGTGAAATAATTGCACACACAACAATCATCTCAATCTTATAAGAAGTGTTAATATTATGCCAGCAATTGTTAAAAGAATATTTAAAAACTTGTCGTAATCCTTTTTATCTTCTTAATAATGAATACAAACTTTTTGTTGAACAATAAAATATTCATAGTGCTGTTAGTTAAAATGATTTGCATATGCTCAGGTCTTGCCATATTTATCATCTTGACCCTATAGCCTATTTAAACAATAAGACAACAATAATTCTGCTAATAATTTGTCTCTAACCTGGTAAACAACATAATAATTATTAATTATACTGCATACAGACTATTAGTGGAGTGCCGTAAGTTTTAAACCTCGGAATCCAGGGACTATGAATGAATCTTCATAAAAACTGTTGGACTGTATTTCAAAATGCACAAATAGAAAAGTTAAAAAAAAACAATTAACAGATTTTTTTTTATTTTTTTATCTTTATTGGTAAGTTTGTGACCCAATAACTTCATGTTGGGTAAACCGATTTTGATGATTCTTTATATCCTTGAAAGATGGTGCTTTTGGTATGGTCCCATATAAATTTGAGCGACATCTGACGAGTAGTTTCGAATTAACTTGAATAATGTGTAAGGATGTTTTGTAGTGTGTACTTATGGTTTTTTCCTAATAACTTTTCACTGAGTATTTAGATTGTGATGATTCTCTTTTTATTTGAAAGCTGGTACTTGCATTGTAGTCTCATATAAATTTGAGCGGCATCTGGCTAGTAGTTTTTGAATTATCCTTAATAATTTTTTTGTATGTATGTTACCTTATATCTTACTACTTAGAGTTTCGATTTTGATTATTCTTTTTTTAATCAAAAGCTGGGGTTTCAGGTTAGGTCCCGTAAAATTTTGAATTCCGTCAGACGAGTAGTTTTTGAGTTATTATATTATATTATAACAAATATTATTACAGGCCGGAAATCTAGTAGATTCGTCGTTTGTGGTAACGTACGTAAAGTATCATTCAGGAAAAAAAACGTGAGACACATGTTTCAAATTAGTTTTGTATTAAGTTTTTGGGTTATATTTATTAAAGTAATAAATGAAAACTTAACAAATTAACATAATAATTCAGAAATGCAAAATTTAACGGGTCACAAAATTGTTGTGCAGATCTATGCGACGTCAAAGTATGAGATGTCTTAGTGAGACACACAATATTTGTATGGAAACTAAATAGTTGCACTCGTAATAGCCATCCAAAATGAATTTAAATCACTCGCATATGAATAAATATGATACTGCGAACCAAAATCAAATCACAAGTATAAATAACTAGGTATATAAAATATGGAATGCATTATACTCCATATGAGATGGACACATACATATTTTTTCCCAAATGAACAATTTTTGGCGATTAGAGAATGTTAAAAGACTAAAAACTAATATAGTTGCATGCAAAATGTATGAAGAACAAAGGATAATCATTTCTGTAGTCAATTAGATTGATTTATGCAAAAAGAATAAAAAATCATAAACATTAAAATAAGAATTGTAATATAATTTCCGGATGCGATCCGTCATTGATACGTTTGGATGCGCGACAGTATTCGGCAGAGGTCAATGGTGGTCGGTTTGTTTGGGGGCCGCCTAGCGCCTGGTGCAGTGGGCGCAACCCGGATCTCGGTGCCCCGCTTCCCCTTCACTCGGGCCCGTGCGTGGAGGTGTGCGTATGCGCCGCACGCTCGCTCGAGCCACTAGCTGTCAGCTAGTCTTGCCGCGAATCACGCCGCGCTCGCACACGCGCGTCACGTCATGACATGCGACGCGCGCGCACACTAACACACTATTATTATGTACGCGATTGACAACACCCAGGTGAGCGCGTACTTCCAACCGACCTCCAATATACCCCCTAGCACCTGTCTTCTCAATTCTTCTCATGATGCTCTCGCGAGATTTTAGCGAGCCGATTACGTACGTCGCATTGTAATGATGTTCATTCACGATCGAACGATATAACGATCCCGGAAGTGGAGCCGGTTCGTTAACGTCATATAGGTATGCTAATTATTGCCGACAGTGCTCAAATATTTGTATGCAAGTAAACGTATTAGTTAGTGCGAATCTGGATTTAAGATACGGTGAGTACGCAAAACTTTGGGCAAATGCGAAGCGCAATTGTTTATTGAGATACACTTAGTACCATGTTCTTCTTCTACTTTTACTATTTCATTTAAATGTTCCAATTCCAATTTCCTGAATATCCAACAGCAATAGGAAGTCCACGTTGGATAAATTTGGGGACAAATCATCTCTTCAAATTCGTCTTTTTCAAGGAAATATGAAGACTCCAGAGACAAACCATCATGCAAAGGAGCGTCCAGAAATTATTCTTTTACAAAGACGTGTTCGTCTTCACATTTTTTCGTTTCGGTTAATGTCCCTTGGGACTACCTTTTGTCATTTATGTCGTTATAATCTTTATTTGAATAATACTTGTAAGTTTATCAACGACTGGCTTGCTGGTATTAGCTGAATAGATTTCGTCAATAATTTTAAAACTGAACTCATTTGTGATGTACTTAATTATCAAATTTAATTTATCAATTGATATTGATTTGGTGTTTTTATTAATATCTCAGGATAAACTTATAAACAAATTGATAATGAGCCCGAGCCATCCAATGTTCTATGTACCACAGTTTAGTCTTGTTTTCAATGATGTTACACGACGCGGCATAACGACATTGAAAAGAAAAATTTTCAACTTCTTTGTTATATTCAAATGCCTTCTTTCAGTTCCTTAATTGTTTGTCTTATACACAGGCTTTATTACTGCTGTATGGTTATTTTTGATTCGAAAATCAACAGTACTATCAAGTTAATGATGGAATTATGTTCTCATCATTGTTACTTATATGCCCATTAAAATACCCCACAAAAGTTCACTAATGCATTGAACGTGTAATTATTGTAATACCAGTATGATTCTCAAGAATAATTCCAAAGCGTATTTCAGACAAGTTTACTATATTTTCACCTATTCATGTATAACCTGTTTTTATATCAATTAAACAGTAGTCAGGTACTTGGGTAGTACCGTCAGTATAAGGTTTTTGCGTTTTATCTAATTCTAATAAGTCATTTGGTTTTACGAAATGCAGTTCTATACTAATATTGTTATTTTTATTACGTGAAAGTTGTGAAGATGTTTAATTAATGTGTAAAGTCTTGATCCGTTGTCGAGTGTCGCAGGTCCGGCGTCCGAACTCGGATATTATTGTGAACTTTCACTTGGTCGCTGCAAGCTCTAGTAATTTATATTCACCACTTATCCACGACATCCGATCACGGATTTGAATTTACTCGTAAACATTTTGCCAAGCGAGGTTTTTTTTGTCTTGAATAACAACTTAAATAAAACATTATTATTTCTTGACGAGAATTAGTTATTTTTATACTATAATTTTCGGAACGGATGTAAAATAGTTTCTAAATGCTTCGCTGCTAGAAAGTCCAATATTGTAAAACTAATAATGGCTATGGCAGTATAAATACATCTGAACTGGTACTAGGTTTTCTCTAGTATTTAGACGATTGCCAATGAAATCGGAGTTCTACAAATTAATGTTAAAGTAGTAAACAAGATTGCAAATTCATATAAATTATTTCTTTTGATTCACAGACAGCTCACTGAACGAAAGCCATATTAGAGTCATATAAAGAAAGTCTATTTGGATGGTGATTCTATGGTCTGAACTGTAGTGGTTCGGCATCTGTAAGCGTAATAAACAAACTTGAAACACGGTGAAGTGCTAGAAGATATTCATAAATACAATTTACAACATTAGTAGCTTGAGATGGAACGCCTCAATTGTTCTTAAACAAAAGATTTCTTGATGCGACATGCTTCACAGTAGAATTTACTGGAAGTTTTATAAATTACAAAGAACCCGCCCGACCCGAGCATTAATATTAGTCAAAGTATCAGTAATGTTAGCACTCTTAAATTAAATTTTGCTTTTAGAACCGTTACAAAGTAATAATTCCTTAACCTATGAATCAGCTATTCAGGAAGATGTGAATATCGCCAAATTTTACTAATGCTGTAAACTAATATACCGAATGCAATCCACGCGTTTCACAATCAAACACGGAGAACAATAATGATCGTTGATTGGTTTGATAAAAAGCGTGTCTGCGCAACCTTCTAATATTTGTTGGAACGTATCAGCTGTATCGCCTGTATCCGGTATGATTATTGCTCTGATGTAATGAATGTCAATAGGTAGAAGGCAGGTAGGTATTATACGTGGAGCGAGAGGGGCCCATTTGCGGTTTTAGTCGGCGAATACCTTTAATGGCCATGTCGGTGCAATATCCGCCCAATATTAGCAGCGAGTATTAACTTTGGTCCTTGAACTCCACGTGTTTGGGTATAAACGGATTTTATCAGTAATAAAGAGGTTTAAAATCCTTTATTTCTCAGAAGATTTACAATTGATTATAGAGATGATAGGATGTTATGTTCAATGTACCTAATTGCTCATTGACAGTGTTTGATTCAGCTAATAGTAATTCCCTGAAAATTGTGTAATTATGTGTAGATCGCTTGGACGGTGGAAATGTACCTATATCGGATTGTTTAACCTTCCAAGGAATCAACTCGATTATTCTAGTGTTTACCCGTCACGCCGTCTGTTTAATCCGGTCTTCTTTGATCCTCCTGGACGAAAACAACTGAATAATAGTGTTTTCACTTTTTTGTATTTTCATTTGGTTTCCAATTCTGCTAATTAAGTACGGCTATTAAGATGTTTTGATGACAAAAGTATTATGAACGAATAGCCGATTTTTATTGAATGAAATATGACATGAATATTTAGTTGCTGTTATTGTGGTTATTATGAGATCTTACAATTACAATTAGATTAAATAATAGACGAATTAACATTTGGAAAGATATTTTGAGGGCAAAGTTAGTAAAAATTTAACTTTTGTGAAATCTTTTTAATGGATGGGGCTTGTAATGAAGAAATATACTCATGATTCAACCAGTGCAACAGTACAAGTTAAATACAAGCAATACAAGCAGTACAAGTTAAATAGCCACTTTTCGTGCATCTTTTAAACTATCTAGTACAGTTTGAACGAGTTTTAAACCAGTTCGCAGAAATTTTATACGGAATCTTATTCTACGTAAAGCGATTCGTGCTTCACCTGTTTTAATACCCAAACCAGTTTTGAGATCTTATTTAAAACAGGATCTCTAGCCTATTATATTAATTTTATTTCCTTAACTCATTCTTCAAGTAATAAGTAATTTTAACTTTGAGGTTAGGTTTTATGAAATCTTCACCATCCTAATTTTTATAACGAAATTGCGGGATGTTTTTGGGTCCAAACTTCAATTGCATGTAAGAAACTATTAAACATCCTGATGAATCTACGAACGTAACACCTGTCAAAGTTTGTAAAGGTGTGTAAACTATGGTATAGACTCGAATATTTTTTTATGGTTGTTAGCAAAATTTTGGTAGCATTTTGGGGACATCTTTTAAGTTAATAAATTCACCTTTGCCAAGATAGCCCGCTTTTCCTTATGATTCATTTACATTATGTACTTTAAAAAAATAGCAATAGCTACTGTTTTCTTTACTCAGATTCTAGATAAATGTTAGATAATTTAAACGATGAAAATGTGTGTGTGGTACGTTTGTAATATTACCATTGTTAACACGCAATCAAACAGTATGATGTACAACAATATTTTCTCTTCTCGTAGTAAGATCTCAGACACTCATCAGCAGTGACAGACATCGCTTGTAATGACGAAATAATATCGCAGTAAGTGCTACAAATTATGTACTTGTAGACGCATGATATTATAATGTGCAGTCACAGATATCCTTGTGACGTTCAATGAATGATTGCAATTGACGTAAATAGAGCTGGGCTGTATTTATATTCAGGTTGGCGATATTAGTCCTTTTGTGTACAGCAATGGGGAATATTTTGTGCCGTTTGGCCCTGTAAGGGGCTTTTACCAAGATTAAGTATGTTTACGTCGTGTCAATTATTTATTTAGCTCCCAGAATTTCCAACTGTTTATCCACACGTCAGGGCCATGGCTAACGAGTCTTAGAAATATATTTCCGTCGCATATCCTGGACATTTTATACTTTCTGACTCAACGGCGTCTGTCTGGGTCCCGGGCACGTCCCTGACATTTGTGGAGAGTTCTCTGGTTAGAAACAGATCTTAAATTATAATATCCGGTTATAGAATAGAATTGTTTCTTAAATGACATGCAATCAACTTAAATTGTGCCTAAAAAAGAGTCGACCACGACAATAGGGTACTTTCGGTAGTGAAAAATAAACTTGATTTTCCTAATAAAAAGCAACAAAAAATATATTTCGGCAAAATAAACACGCTTTCTCGCCTTAAAATAAAATAAAATATTAATTCTTTTTTTATTTCCGGAAAAACGCTGTCAGAACTTGTCAGCCATTTTGATGACGTAATAATGGCAAATTGTACAGTGCCACAAACTTATCTGACCTGGTGGCCAAAATTGGAACTAATGCAAATGTTATACTGTTGTCAGAAAAATACCAAGACAGTAGCGCCACCCTTAACGGGTCAAATAAGTTTGTGGCACGCACTGTATGTAAGACCGGCATTAATAATTCAAGTTGATAAGCACGAAACTGAACTGACAGTTTGGTTCTTGGAGGAATAGGTTTGCCATCATGATGAATAGGTTTGCTCTCGTGTTTTAGGTCACGTGACATACCGATTAAAAATTTCGAATTTTAATATTGTTTTTTAAAATAATTATGTGCTTTTATGACTTAAAATCAGAATAATACAGTATATTTCTACATAAATTTTTATTTTACCAAATTTCATAGTTTATTTTTCATTACGGAAAGTACCCTATTCTCAGCGTTCGATATAGCTATGCACTTTGTACACACAGCAGTAGTAATTTGATCTTATGGATTTAAATTACATCCGCATATTCTTACAATAACTATTCATCCTTGAAATTGACTAGAATATAACAACTCGGAATACGTAAATGACATTTTTTTTCGTAATCTTTCTTTATTAGACCATCTTTTTGAAAAATTATGACTTTAAAATATTTCTTAAAATTAATTTTATTTTAATTTTTTTTGTCCTGTTAAATATCAATCAAGTGCCATATAAATCAAGAGGTGTAAATAAAGCTATTATTATTGTTATTATAAAATATTTCTTGACGTTGGATAATGACTTGCAGGTTGTATCTAATCATTGGCCAAGAAATCTTTAGGTGATACACGTCACACAATCACCTAATTAATTATATTTTAATTTGAAAAACCTACTAATCGTAACATAGATGGCGGGTCATCTTCTATTAGATTTGTCATTCAACTATTTAATTCTTTCAACTTCTTGAAGGTGATGTTTGTTTTGAATTAATTTCTTGAGGTTAATGTTTGTTTTTGTTATAATTATTAAACTTTTGTGAATATCTTAAAGGTGACTGAAGTGATGAGTTAAAAAAATGTGAATTTAATTCTCTATAAAAATCAGTTAACCACGAGAAAATAGTAAAGGAAATTAATAAGAATAATAAACTGTACATCCTGGTTTAAATAATATCTCAAAACTTGTTTTAACGGGTTTATGTTAATAATAAAATATATTTTTGGTATCTTATAAAGTTTGCTAGTGATTACTCGTAATATTATGATAATTGGATTATTATGTATGTTTAAGTTAACACTATGATAATTTCAAACTTCAGTGTGAACGTCGAGAATGTTAAAAATAATGGTCGAACAGTTTTCTTTATCATAAACGTTAGCTATTAACGAGTTTACCTGTATAAATTATTCGATTTACGACAAATTTGCTTCTACCATTGATCATTAATTAAAATTAACGGTTTCAGGTTTTGATGTTTCAACTTTTTGGCTAAATGTTGAAGAATCGGCTAACATGGAATAAGAATTTTTGTTTTAACATTTAACTGTGTGAAAATGTGAATGTTTTGAACATAATTTTGATTTAGCAGCCACGACAGGTCGTAGACAGTGAAATGAACGGGCCCTCGCTAGCCACAATGGCATATTTACTTGTGAATGTGAATATTAAACAATGGATTCAGGTTTCAATTGATAAGCAGACGAATAGACATACGGAACGAATGCACAATGAGTCTTTTACATGAGGATACACATCAGAAAAATCTACATAACGATATCGTATCTTAGTTATGAGTTTACGCTTTGTGTTGCGCCCCCACATGTTGTTTCATGTATCCGTGCCCGTATTGTCGTGGTATATTTATTTACAATAAAGTTTTTAAGTAATTTCATAGTAGCATAACATACAGGTACTAAACGTAATAAACGTATGTAAGAAATTGTTCGAATGACGATGAAAATCGCACAAAAATCGATTGTACCTATAAAAGATCTAGGAGTACAGACCTACAGACACGATAAGTGACTGTTTAATGCCATGCAAAAATATATTTTACAAAATGGCAGTTACTTATAATATATCCGTTGATTTAATACACTTAATAAATCTATATCAATACATAGAAGGGGCCACAATGACAGTGATACAGTCAAAAATTACAAAACATTTAATGAGGTAAATGATACCAACGTTTAAGCACATAAGAGTGACGATGATAGCTATAATAAAAATGCTACTGCAAAACAATACGATAACTTCCTGTAGTCCTTGTACCAAAGATGAACAGCAAATAAATGATTTATTGTGGAATGTTAAATGTTTAATAAATAATTTATACGTTAGTTCTTCACTTCAATTCATAATAAAAGTAAAAGTGAACATACGGTAATCGCGATAAATAAGAAGCGCAGCGTTTGTAATGAGCGAAAGAAAGAAAATGATTTGTCGTTTCTAAATTATGAGTATTAAAAGATTATTCTTTAATAGTGATTATTTAAATTACGTGCGATTATAAACTTGCTTATTCATACATATTCGAATTCATAGAAACACTAATTGCAAAAAAATATATATATTATAATTTTTGCAGACTTCAACCTATTAGATGGGCACGGATATTTTCTCGTTATTGAGTGAGGTGCCCTTCCACAATAAATCATGCTACTCGAGTATGTCTACTGCACCTACATATTACTGCAGTTCAATATGAATTGTTATTTTGCCTTTCTTTATTTCTTTAAAAACCAATTAGAAGCTTTAATAAATTTTAGTTGACATTATTTTTTACACAGTGTCGTAGGTAGGTAGGTATCCAAGGACACAAAAATAATATCTCAGAAGCTTGACAAATTCATTGGACAGATTCTCTTGCTATTTTTCTAAGCAAGATTACCTTTAGAAATGTTCGACAAAAACTTAATTTAAACAAATATTTCAAACCATGCGAAGCCGTCACGAGCCGTTATAAAAATAAATAAATTGTAGTTGTCCGTGTCCCCATGTTCCATAACTGGCACATAAATGAATTCTCAAGTATTCTCCCCATACGTACGAACATTTAAACTATGTCGCGTGCTCGCATCCTGTTCGCTGATGACGACACATCGCACGAGGCTACGTCGCCCGTATCTCCTACACCATTGGTTGTTGTTATCTCTCACGAACGCGTGATAGAATTTCTCCTACAAACGGAACTAATTGTATCCGATATGTAATCGATTTGTTGTTTTGTACTGTGAGGTGCCTTTTGTGCCTTGAACTTTGTTTGTGAGGAAGAGGAACCAATGACGACTAATGAACTTTACCTTAGCGATTAGTGCGTTTGCGTCTTTGCGAGTGATTGTTAGATTTGTAAGAAAAATAAGATTTCCGGTCACTCTTGAACATTTTCTCAGTAGCGTCTATTGAGCCCAAATTAAGATTAACCGAGAGTATACAGGTTCGATACGGTGAATACCCATTTTCGTTAGGTTTGCAAAAACAAAGGATACTAAGTACATCACTGCCGATAACTAGGCGTAAAATTATTGCTCTTAATAATATTATGGTTTTATCGTCAAAATAACATTACAATTATTTTTTTGTCAGTCAGTCATGTAAAAACGGAAGAAAATGATAAATTATGGATGACTTTGAAAGACATGCAGTGTAAAGCAGACGCGTACCTGTTTGCAATTAGTGTAAAGTGAATGTGTCGGAGGTCGGACAAATCAGCAAGATTCTCATTGTGACGTCACTAGATTCTAATCTTTTGCTATGTCTGTGTCTGTGCATAATGGCTTTCTAGATAAAACAAATATTAGTTTATTTATATTGGGTTGTTTCTATCCATATAGGTATAGCATATTTCTGCTTTTGTAATTTCATCCCTTAATTTTATGTAATAAAATTTTAAAAGTAAAGAGAAGATTAGAAGAAAAGTTTAACTTTATTCCTTTAATGTTACTTTATTCTTTGTTTTAGTAATAACAAAACTACAAACACTGGAAAGCTATCGTCATATTTGGAGAGGAATCTAAATTACATAAATAACATAAAACAAATATATTACGTGATGTATGTAGGTACGTAAACAAAACGCACGTCATCTGATCGCAATGACGTAGAGATGTAGATTAATTAACTTTATTGTTTATGTAATTTGATTATCACAACAAATTATAATAAAACTAGACGCTGAGTGGAATCTATGTAATCGTATAAATAAATGGACAGTACAGGTTTTACTTTAGTGACTTTCGGTATTCAATCTGGCATAATTCTTAAAAATTAAAAATGTATTAAGTAATACTTCGAACTGTAATGAAATGTGCGAATAGTATTTTGTGTCTCTTAAGCTTTTAACGGTATAATTTATGACGAATTTGCAGACATATTTTTGCGTATGATAGCCACATTTATGAAAAAGGTTATAACTAAAACTAGGTAGTTTTGCAATTTTTGGTTAGCCTTAAATATTGATTTAAGGAAACGACGTTAATTAGTAAAATTTAAGGCTGTAAACAATCCTAACTAACAGGTGGTTATTATAACGTCGTTACCGATGGACTAAGTATATGAGCGATGATATGGTTTCCAAGATGGATAACATTCACAACTCAGTGACCGATATCGATATTGCGGAAAAGGATGTAAGTATTTTTTTTTCATTTTTGCAGAGTACTTAGGAAATATTTGAAATTCATAGGAAATGATAAAATTGTATCAGTAAGCATTACTATTATTTACTTGTAAATAATTTCAAGTCAAAAAATTCTCGTAAATGATTACAAAAACCATGTGTTCCTTCTCAAGATGCGCCATAATTTAGTTACGTTAGGTTAACTATTATGGTTCTTATTTAGTTAGGTCTCTTTTTAAATAATAATAATAATTCATTTATTGCAACCTCTTGGGTCATATCATATATCAAAATACATACAACACAATAAAATACTATTAAAATTAAATCAAAATTTAAAATTTGAAGTAGAATTGATTAATATCCTATCCTATTATTAATATTATAAATGTGAAAGTTTGTGTATTTGTTTGTTTGTTTGTTACTCCTTCACGCAAAAACTACTGAACCGATTTTCATGAAATTTGGCACACACATAGAGGGCAACTTAGATTAACATATAGGATATTTTTTATCCCAGAAATCCCGCGGGATCGGAATTTACGCGGGAAAACCTTCTTCACGTATGGGGTATAAATAGCTTTGTTACTCCTTCACGCAAAAACTACTGAACCGATTTTCATGAAATTTGGCACACACATAGAGGGCAACTTAGATTAACATATAGGATATTTTTTATCCCAGAAATCCCGCGGGATCGGAATTTACGCGGGAAAACCTTCTTCACGTATGGGGTATAAATAGCTTCTAAACAAACATTAATATAAAACTAACAAACATTAATATAAAACTAACAAGCCTGTCTTCCCGGAAATCCCGCGGGATCTGGAGTTACGCGGAATAAACTCCTGCGCGTACGAAGTAGCGGGCACACGCATAGAGGGCAACTTAGATTAACATATTAATATTAATTAATTAATAATTATTAATTATAATATTATAATTATAATTATAATATTATAATAATATTATAAATGTGAAAGTTTGTGTATTTGTTTGTTTGTTTGTTTGTTACTCCTTCACGCAAAAACTACTGAACCGATTTTCATGAAATTTGGCACACACATAGAGGGCAACTTAGATTAACATATAGGATATTTTTTATCCCAGAAATCCCGCGGGATCGGAATTTACGCGGGAAAACCTTCTTCACGTATGGGGTATAAATAGCTTCTAAACAAACATTAATATAAAACTAACAAACATTAATATAAAACTAACAAGCCTGTCTTCCCGGAAATCCCGCGGGATCTGGAGTTACGCGGAATAAACTCCTGCGCGTACGAAGTAGCGGGCACACGCATAGAGGGCAACTTAGATTAACATATAGGATATTTTTTATCCCAGAAATCCCGCGGGATCGGAATTTACGCGGGAAAACCTTCTTCGCGTATGGGGTATAAATAGCTTCTAAACAAACATTAATATAAAACTAACAAACATTAATATAAAACTAACAAGTCTGTCTTCCCGGAAATCCCGCGGGATCTGGAGTTACGCGGAATAAACTCCTGCGCGTACGAAGTAGCGGGCACACACAAAGAGGGCAACTTAGATTAACATATAGGATATTTTCAGAAATCCCGCGGGATCGGAATTTACGCGGGAAAACCTTCTTCGCGTATGGGGTATAAATAGCTTCTAAACAAACATTAATATAAAACTAACAAGTCTGTCTTCCTGGAAATCCCGCGGGATCTGGAGTTACGCGGAATAAACTCCTGCGCGTACGAAGTAGCGGGCACACACATAGTATTATAAATGCGAAAGTCTGTCTGTGACGTTTTCACGACTAAACCACCAGTCCGATTTGGATGAAATTCGGAATGAAAATATTTGAAGACCCAGAGTCACACATAGGCTAATTTTTTGTAAAAAATCAACCCCTAAAGGCTTGAAATAGGGGATGAAAGTTTGTATGAAAACAACGATTTTGATGAATTTTCCCAGGAAGATAGTTGATGACGTACTTTCTCCCCCACTTCCCCGGTTCGCGATATAAACGAATTCCACGCGGGCGAAGCCGCGGGCAAAAGCTAGTTAATATTATAAATGTGAAAGTTTGTGTATTTGTTTGTTTGTTTGTTTGTTACTCCTTCACGCAAAAACTACTGAACCGATTTTCATGAAATTTGGCACACACATAGAGGGCAACTTAGATTAACATATAGGATATTTTTTATCCCAGAAATCCCGCGGGATCGGAATTTACGCGGGAAAACCTTCTTCACGTATGGGGTATAAATAGCTTTGTTACTCCTTCACGCAAAAACTACTGAACCGATTTTCATGAAATTTGGCACACACATAGAGGGCAACTTAGATTAACATATAGGATATTTTTTATCCCAGAAATCCCGCGGGATCGGAATTTACGCGGGAAAACCGTCTTCACGTATGGGGTATAAATAGCTTTGTTACTCCTTCACGCAAAAACTACTGAACCGATTTTCATGAAATTTGGCACACACATAGAGGGCAACTTAGATTAACATATAGGATATTTTTTATCCCAGAAATCCCGCGGGATCGGAATTTACGCGGGAAAACCTTCTTCACGTATGGGGTATAAATAGCTTTGTTACTCCTTCACGCAAAAACTACTGAACCGATTTTCATGAAATTTGGCACACACATAGAGGGCAACTTAGATTAACATATAGGATATTTTTTATCCCAGAAATCCCGCGGGATCGGAATTTACGCGGGAAAACCTTCTTCACGTATGGGGTATAAATAGCTTTGTTACTCCTTCACGCAAAAACTACTGAACCGATTTTCATGAAATTTGGCACACACATAGAGGGCAACTTAGATTAACATATAGGATATTTTTTATCCCAGAAATCCCGCGGGATCGGAATTTACGCGGGAAAACCTTCTTCACGTATGGGGTATAAATAGCTTTGTTACTCCTTCACGCAAAAACTACTGAACCGATTTTCATGAAATTTGGCACACACATAGAGGGCAACTTAGATTAACATATAGGATATTTTTTATCCCAGAAATCCCGCGGGATCGGAATTTACGCGGGAAAACCTTCTTCACGTATGGGGTATAAATAGCTTCTAAACAAACATTAATATAAAACTAACAAGTCTGTCTTCCCGGAAATCCCGCGGGATCTGGAGTTACGCGGAATAAACTCCTGCGCGTACGAAGTAGCGGGCACACGCATAGAGGGCAACTTAGATTAACATATAGGATATTTTTTATCCCAGAAATCCCGCGGGATCGGAATTTACGCGGGAAAACCTTCTTCGCGTATGGGGTATAAATAGCTTCTAAACAAACATTAATATAAAACTAACAAGTCTGTCTTCCCGGAAATCCCGCGGGATCTGGAGTTACGCGGAATAAACTCCTGCGCGTACGAAGTAGCGGGCACACACAAAGAGGGCAACTTAGATTAACATATTAATATTAATTAATTAATAATTATTAATTATAATATTATAATTATAATTATAATATTATAATTATAATATTATAATCCTATTAATATTATAAATGTGAAAGTTTGTGTATTTGTTTGTTTGTTTGTTTGTTACTCCTTCACGCAAAAACTACTGAACCGATTTTCATGAAATTTGGCACACACATAGAGGGCAACTTAGATTAACATATAGGATATTTTTTATCCCAGAAATCCCGCGGGATCGGAATTTACGCGGGAAAACCTTCTTCACGTATGGGGTATAAATAGCTTTGTTACTCCTTCACGCAAAAACTACTGAACCGATTTTCATGAAATTTGGCACACACATAGAGGGCAACTTAGATTAACATATAGGATATTTTTTATCCCAGAAATCCCGCGGGATCGGAATTTACGCGGGAAACCCTTCTTCACGTATGGGGTATAAATAGCTTCTAAACAAACATTAATATAAAACTAACAAACATTAATATAAAACTAACAAGTCTGTCTTCCCGGAAATCCCGCGGGATCTGGAGTTACGCGGAATAAACTCCTGCGCGTACGAAGTAGCGGGCACACGCATAGAGGGCAACTTAGATTAACATATAGGATATTTTTTATCCCAGAAATCCCGCGGGATCGGAATTTACGCGGGAAAACCTTCTTCGCGTATGGGGTATAAATAGCTTCTAAACAAACATTAATATAAAACTAACAAGTCTGTCTTCCCGGAAATCCCGCGGGATCTGGAGTTACGCGGAATAAACTCCTGCGCGTACGAAGTAGCGGGCACACGCATAGAGGGCAACTTAGATTAACATATAGGATATTTTTTATCCCAGAAATCCCGCGGGATCGGAATTTACGCGGGAAAACCTTCTTCGCGTATGGGGTATAAATAGCTTCTAAACAAACATTAATATAAAACTAACAAGTCTGTCTTCCTGGAAATCCCGCGGGATCTGGAGTTACGCGGAATAAACTCCTGCGCGTACGAAGTAGCGGGCACACACATAGTATTATAAATGCGAAAGTCTGTCTGTGACGTTTTCACGACTAAACCACCAGTCCGATTTGGATGAAATTCGGAATGAAAATATTTGAAGACCCAGAGTCACACATAGGCTAATTTTTTTTAAAAAATCAACCCCTAAAGGCTTGAAATAGGGGATGAAAGTTTGTATGAAAACAACGATTTTGATGAATTTTCCCAGGAAGATAGTTGATGACGTACTTTCTCCCCCACTTCCCCGGTTCGCGATATAAACGAATTCCACGCGGGCGAAGCCGCGGGCAAAAGCTAGTAATATTATAAATGTGAAAGTTTGTGTATTTGTTTGTTTGTTTGTTTGTTACTCCTTCACGCAAAAACTACTGAACCGATTTTCATGAAATTTGGCACACACATAGAGGGCAACTTAGATTAACATATAGGATATTTTTTATCCCAGAAATCCCGCGGGATCGGAATTTACGCGGGAAAACCTTCTTCACGTATGGGGTATAAATAGCTTTGTTACTCCTTCACGCAAAAACTATTGAACCGATTTTCATGAAATTTGACACACACATAGAGGGCAACTTAGATTAACATATAGGATATTTTTTATCCCAGAAATCCCGCGGGATCGGAATTTACGCGGGAAAACCTTCTTCACGTATGGGGTATAAATAGCTTTGTTACTCCTTCACGCAAAAACTACTGAACCGATTTTCATGAAATTTGGCACACACATAGAGGGCAACTTAGATTAACATATAGGATATTTTTTATCCCAGAAATCCCGCGGGATCGGAATTTACGCGGGAAAACCTTCTTCACGTATGGGGTATAAATAGCTTCTAAACAAACATTAATATAAAACTAACAAACATTAATATAAAACTAACAAGTCTGTCTTCCCGGAAACTTGATGACGTACTTTCTCCCCCACTTCCCCCGTTCGCGATATAAACGAATTCCACGCGGGCGAAGCCGCGGGCAAAAGCTAGTAATTTATAATTTGTCATTAAATTTAGATTCAACTGTCAAATAAAATGCCATAAATATAATTTGTATGTGAAAAAGGAAGGAACATGTCAATACTTAATACTTACTACTTAAAAATGTCAAACTTTAAATTTCAGATTTCAAATTTCAAACTTCAATGGTAATAATAATAATAATAATATCCATGTGTATAAAATGTGTTAGTATGTCTTATTCTAAATGTTAGTATAATATTTGATTGCTGGGAGCATGCATTCCACAGCAGCGCAATATATAGGGACAGTCCAGCCTGCCCGCTATCATTTTCAAAATTTTGTTGGGACTGACACGCACCCGTCGCAAAAGTGACGCTGCTCGCAGCCGCATCGTGGCCCAGAAACAGTGCACACGAGCCTCTGCGAACATGCCAGATGCACTGCAGTAGCGGGGCAGCCCCATCAACATTCTGAAAGCGTCATTATATTGAACACGAAGGGCTCCATACGTTTTCTGCGAATATTTCCTCCACAGGCTGCAGGTGTAAAAGCTGTTACAGTATGACCTAAATAAAGTAAGTTTAACCTCTCTAGAGCAGCCAGCAAACCTACGGGCTATCATATTTGCCCGTATCGACAGAGCCCTTCGCTCTCGTTCAATATCCACATTATCTTTGAGGTCTGAAGTTACTATATGGCCCAGATACTTAAACTGATCCACTCTCATCAGTGGGATAGAGTTTAGATGAATTGTAGGCACATCAGTGCACCTCCCATTTTGGACCTCAAAGACCATGTACTGACTTTTAGCAGCAGTATACAACAATCCATGTCTTGCAGCAAAGTCCTCACACACCTTTAGCAGCTGTCTAAGGCCACAGATTGAGGCACTCAGCAGCACCATGTCATCAGCATAGCTTAAATTATTCAGACATATCCCATCAAATTAAATTTAAATTATTATTAAAGTTCCTTAAACATATAATTACGTATAATTACAAGAAGGTTTAAAATAAACAACATAGGCAAATGTAATGTATCAAAACGCGACTTTACGTTTAAGAAAAACAAAAAACACAACTTCCGTTTCGAAACAAGTTATGATTGTTTTTGTTTTTTCCTGTACAAAATTTATTGTTGATATAGAAGTTACGCTTAAAAAATCATAAATTAATCCACTACCTTTGCCCCCACGTAGTTATAGTAGTAGTAGTAGTAGTGGCCACGTAGTTTTTTTGTCTCGGTTTACCATCTTTTTATCTTTTTTAGGGGGCAAATTTCCTATCATCATAATTATTATAATCCTATTGCTCGTTTTTACCTGCTTGCCTAAGAGTTGTTACGAGAAAAATAGTCAACCTAACGTTTGCATATTCTAGGGGCTTCTTCATACTTTCGATTGGTATGGAATTTGTCTATTAGACAAGACAAGAAACTTTTAGACAACCCATTTGCAATTTTATTGACTTATTTAATTGAATATAAAATAGTTTTCATCAATGACACAACTCGGTAAAGGTTCTTGTAAATGGGATCTTGAACTAACTACCTCATGCGATCCTAGTTACTCCGACTACATCTATATCATTTTTTTCCTTAATCTTTTAAAGAAACAAAATGTCTCTTTCTTTCAATTGTGTGGACTATTAGTAGTAAACTATTTTTAGACCATCTATAAACAATGTGTTATATCGTATATATGCATGAGCTGTTTACGATCAGTTCGAGTTACCACATTTAGCACAGTGACGCTGGTGACCTATCCAAACGTACTTAAATGTAACAAACAAATAGCGGAACTCCGACTACGTCCTACGTACGAAACGTTGTATTTTTTATATATTTGATAGCTCTATATAATTATACATTTACATAATGTAGCTCTATAGATAACGGAAATGTGTGTAATCCGTCATTGTATACAATTCCTAGGAAATGTATGAAATTCCTAAAATTGCCCGGAAATGTGTGAAATAAATTAAATAAGACATATTTCCTAGGAAGACTACATTTCCGAAATAGCAATCGGAAATGTAAAACATTTAAGATTTTAATGGGTACGCGGGATAGATAATCCTACTTCCTACTAATATTATAAATGCGAAAGTTTGTAAGGATGTATGTGAGTGAGTGAGTGTGTGTGTGTGTGTGTTTGTTGCTCTTTCACGCAAAAACTACTTACTGAATGAATTTTCATGAAACTTTGCAGTAATATAGCTTACACTAGCGGCACGCTATGATGGCCGGTTTGACACATTACAACAGTGATGTGGAATGTCTACGACTATCGATGCCTACGACTGGTTTTGCTCGTTTTCTCTTTTTTGGTGTGTGAAGTTTATTTTCTTCTGTGCCAGTCTCGCCATATTTTTCTTTAGTTATCCGTCTAACAGTTCGTTGTCCAATATTAAGCGCATCAGCTACGCGTTCAACCACTGACGTTATAGGTAAAATTGGCCCTCCATTTTGAGCTTCACGATCGAAATAGTTACGAAGGCGTATTACGAACTCACGTGTCTGACTATTTAGAACAGTTCTCTGCGTACGTTTTTTTTTTTTTATGGAATTAAGATAGCAAACGAGCATGCAGTACCACCCTTCCCCTGCCGCCCATAACAACTGTGACCGACCTAGAACCAGACTCAAAGGGACTAGGATGGTTAGTCCAGTTAGTAGATGGTGTTAGAATATTAGTTGGTTAGTTTGTTAATAAGTGCGAGGACAGGGATTGTTAGTGATAATTAGTCCTGTTAGTTAATGTTAGTAATAGTCCAGTTAGTTATTGTTAGTATTAGTCTTGTTCCAATTCGGTCACAGATGCGTTGCTACCCCTGAGGTCTGAGATGGTCGCCTCTAAAAAAGTGAAACCGGCTCCACAAACCTTCCTATCCGGAACACAATTGCTCTTAAAAACAATTATTATGACGTAATGCAGTATCAATATTTGAAATCCAAAGCCAGGTCAAAACTATATCACAATCGCATTGCACTGACAGTTTATACTTTTCGAAGCAACGTCAATTCGAAACTGCTTTGTTTTGCATTGAGCATTGACGCGAGTTTGCCGGAGGTAGTAGTTGTGCTAGCCAGCGATCCTATGTGACGATCGTATTAGATTCCATTTTTTAAAATTTTCAATTTAGAAAACCAAATGCCGAGTTGTGGTATATATCATATAAAAATAAAAATTTTACCTTTTGTATGAAACAGCTGATATTTTTTTGCGATTTCAGAGGTTTGTCCACATAGTGAAAATTGTTCATATTCACAAGTACATTCACCCCTTAAATGGTGCAAACTGATTTTTCTACACTTGTATACATTTTAGAAATCAATTTAATAAATAAATTTTGAGTCCTAAACCTAAAACTACATTCGATAAAATTTATGAATCTCTGCACATCACTATCGTCAATAAAGTAATACAATTATTTCCTTCAAAGTCGTTATCAATTAATACGGAACTTCATGAGCGGACAAACGTCAAACCGGCCATCATAGCGTGCCACTAGTAATTTGTTAAAATTTATAGAGATTTTTGAAGGGACTGGTTTCCCGAAGCGAAGCGAGGGCGGATTTACTAGTATGAAGATATTTTTAACAGATTGTCTCACCGAGTGCCTTAATAAAAATATTATTTTATAAAACAATGAATAGGTACTCATTTCCATTACCACTCAGTCAAATTCTTCAAGGTCGAATTGGTTACAGAACCGAATTAGCCTACCCCTACTCCACGTAGTCTTGTATGCCCTACCCCTAGTGTTTTTTAGAACCCGTAGGCGCGGAGGGAGGGCAGCCCCCGCCCGCTGTAACAAAACGCAGACATGGTGGGTGTCTGTGCCTTGTTACGAAAGGGCGAAGGGGCTGCACCTTCCGCAGCGCCGGAGACGTCACGGTTCGAAATTATGCCCTATATTCTGCGTTTTTACGATTCGGCCAAATCGTGAAACGTAGACGATTTAACGGTCTGGCCAAACTGAGTTGCCCATTTCATGAAATGCGACCATTTAAAGTGAACAAATCTACGATGTGGCCACGACACATACATTTCCTAATACGATATTGGAATTGTATACAATTCCTAGGAAATGTATACATTTCCTAGGAAATGTATACATTTCCGAGGATATGTATGTATGTATTAAATATTTTTTAAAACAATATTATATACATTTCCTAAATAGCTTCGGAATTGTATACATTTCCTAGGAATTGTATAAAGTTCCTAGATTTCATACATTTCCGGTAACAGATACATTACGTTCATACAACGTGAGTATTGTGGTCCGCTGTTATGACATTACCGCTAATACTCTTAAAACTGCTGGACCGATTTGTACCAAATATAGCTAAGTGCGAGGCCGCATTACGGTTTTTTTCACGCGGTTGTAAACCGCGGAACCGCGTAACCGCGCAAAGCGCACACACTACGAATAAAAACCGCGACCATAGAGATAAAAAGTATATAGACATGCTCCATTCCTAAACTTCATACGAACTTTGCCAAAACATGTAGCCATTTGACCTTACCAAAAAATTGCTTGTTATGCAATGATGCAATAAATAGGTAGATTGAGCATCGCCCTACAATGAAAACAAAAAAAAACAAGGCAACAATATCAAGCATGTGTGCGTGAAGGCGATGTTTTTCGCGTTCATTTATTGTCTATGTGTGCGTAATCTGTGCGTAATGATATAAAAGTCGCCGCCAACAGTTCGCTGCGCTTTTTTGACACGTTTTCGCGGATTCGATTATCCATCTAGATAGTTATACATCATTGTTGTTATGTTACAGTTCTTGACAGTTATTGAAATTAACAATGAATGACAGTCATGGGGAATCAGATGAAAATTTTCATATCCATAATTATCATAGGCACACTTTCTTTGCATAATCTTTTATTTAGAAAACTATAAATTTTATGCATTAACTTATTTTTGTAAATTAATCAGCTATAAGTATTTGGATGCTTTAGCGACCATAATAGTAAGAGTTGTTTAATAAATACAAAACAGTGACAACTACAAACAATGACTCAACATCATAGAAGACAGTTTATGTACGTAGGTACTCTATGGTTTCTGTCTTCTCGCTGACGCGACGTCAGTAAATTGACCCTAAAGTGCTCGCGCTATGAACATTTTGCCGTCCACGGCTGTGTGTATATATTAAACATGTATAGGAAAGGATGTCCATCCAAAAAATAGAAGGACCAAAAAAGGTTGCAATAGACACAAAGTTACTATGCAACGAACATTGTATGTTTATGTGGCAGGCAGGACTATTATGCTCAAGTACATAATATTATATCGTAGATATTGAAAATGTTTCATTTTGTTATTAAGTTATATAATTTAATTTTTAACGTAGTTTAAGGTAAACATTATGCTGAAAGTAAAAAAAGTGAAAGTAAAATAACTTATATTATATCCCACTAAGTACAAAACTATGTCATCTTATATATCCCAGTCCCACAGCTTATACATATATCCCACTAAGTACAAAACTATATCAGAAAGTACTAATGTAACTAATTACTTTCTGATAGTTTACTTTATAGTTTCTTCTTTTTGTAAAGTTATTTAATTATAATTAGCAAAAAAATTATGTTTGAACATGGGCGACAAAATGCTCCCCACGCCATCATTCACGTTTCATGGAAAGGCGCGACTATTCTGGGGTTAATATTGTCATTGTCATGTCTGTTTTCTGTAAGCCAAAGATATAAAAATAATAAATATGACTACCATATTTTAGGCGCACGAGAAAGGGACATAGTTGGAATGCATAAACCACATACATGAAGTCGTAGTATTTTGTAGGCAGCAGCGAATGGTGCGCGTTACTTACATTTCAATTGTTTTTAGTAATTACGTCCTCAAAAATATAGAATATGGATTTCTGTGCCTTCAAAAAGTGTTTTAATAAATGAATAAACACAAATAAGTCCAAAGGAATCACATTTCCTAAGTAAATAAGTGAGTCATCAATTATTTTCACTATTTTTAAAACAGTACTTCTGTTAAAATGGTTAATGTGACAGAATTACGGTACGCAAAAGCGAGATACCAATATGTATTTTTTTTCTTTTTCTAATATAACAACCAAATTCAACTGCGCGCCAAGTTCATGCACATAGGAATAACGCGCAAATATTTATCGGGAGTGCAGGGCCTATTTAGTATTTTTAAATCCTTGACAGAAACCGCTCGCGGTTTCCGCGTCAATTTGTGTGCTCCAATATAGGGTAGAAGACCCAGTAGTCAGTCTTTAGAGGATTTCTTAATTTGGATCGCGTGTACTATTTTGGTAACCAATGTATTAATAAATCAGTTAACAGTTATCAATAATTCTCAACGTTTTAAGTGAAAATAAGAAAAATATTTAAACCAAAAAAAAGTAATTTTTCTCCAGTCATCAACCTGCAACATCCAGAACTCGGCCGCCTTATACCCACTGCTCAGCTTCTTACACGACAATCAGTCTCAAAGTGTAAACCAACCAAGACAATATAATACTAACGATTAATTAAAAATCATCATCAACATCCATTCGCCTTTCTGCGTCTACTGCTGGACATAGGCTTCCCATAACTTGCGCCATTCTGACAGTTTTTTAGGTCGTCATACCCTTCCTACGAGACCACTGTAGGTCCTTTGTCCAAGACATTATTATTCGACATAAAAGGCAGAAAAGGCCGACTACTGGTACAAGTACCTAGGCAAACCGCGAACAAATCTGTAAAAAATCACGGTTTTAAAATCAGTCGCGGGAGGAAACCGCATATGCGGCCGCTTGCTTATGTTCCCTTGAGTTACAAAATTAGCGGTCAACTGTCAAACCGCAAAACCGCCCGAACCGCATACAATATCAGTCGCGGGAGAGCACCGCAAGTGCGGCCGCTTGTATGGCTTTCCTTGAATCACAGAATTACGCGGTTAGAAACCGCGGCGGTTTAGCCGTAATGCGGCCTCGGCCTAAAAGCCTCCGCGCGATTATAGAAACAAGGCTTTCGATTAACGAAAACCTTATTTCTATAATCGAATCGAAACCTTTCATCCGTTCTGAAACTACGGTGACACAAACAGGTCAAATTAATAAGACCCCTATTTTTGCTTAGGGGGTTAATTGCTGAATAGGTATGTCACAAAGAAAACATTTTTGCTAAATGAAAACTACCTCAAAAGTCGAATTTTACTGCGAAACTATTCCTGCTCTAGTGACATTATGTATCTATGAATTATGATACTATTACAATATAATGATGGTTTAGTCGACTTAATAATCGATATCGTTGTTTCGGAGCAAAAATCGACTCATTAATTCGTGTAGCTAATAAGAATAACATACTTAATAACGAATGGATAATACGGCACCTACGTGTAGAGGGCACCATGCCGGTTCAGATAAACAAATGTTATGTTCAGTAAAAGTCCTTCCGTTTCCGAGATATTCGACATTTTCAACATTTTCAAAATTGTTCCACCCTTCGCTATTCTTTTTGGCGCCAGGACTATAAATGAAGACATTTTTTGGATCTGTTTTTTGGATAGTATTCCTGGATAGATGTGCTATCGAATGTCTTCAATTATTTTTATAACCAAAGCAAAGTTTTTTTATAAATTAAGATTTAATACCAACTTAACGTTTTTTCATATTTCATTCTTGACTTTTACTCTGCCGTGGTTAAAAAAAAATGTATGGTGGCTTGAATAACAATTTCAAAAAAAACTAGCCCATTTAACCCAGATTTCGAAATAGTATGTTACAGGGTATAATCCACCTTTAGATTTTGAATTATTTTCTTTGAAAAGGAGGTAGACCCCATTTTATGACACTACAAGTTTATTGGTTTGTTACCTTAAGAAAGCTTCAAAACCATTCAAATTCTCTTGATTCACGATTATTGGTCAAAATAATAATTTTGAAGCCTTATACCACTAGAATATGACTAAGTCTGGTAACTCTGGTACCACCAGAATAAAGAGAGCAAATAGCCTCTTACCCTCTAATAGCGAAAAGAGCAAATAACCTTTGAACACTCATTAAAAATAACTATTAACTAAAAAATAACCGAAATAATTTAAAATCGAGATAACTCAAAAACCACTCGCCAGGTGGCGCTCAAATTTATAACGGACCACATGACAGGCACTAGATCAGACAGCAGTCTCTATTTTTCGAATGGCAAAAGAATTATCGAAATCGGTTCACTCAGTACGAAGTTCTGAGGTAACACACATAAGAAAAAACACATGATACGAATTGAAAACCTCCTCCTGTTTTTGAATTCAGTTAAAAATCAACGGAAATTATCATTTGATTGCTTTATTTATTTGCTGAAAGTAACATTTCAAGGGGTTTTAGTATTAAGTAGGTAATGAAGTAAAATACGCTCAAACCTCTTAAATTAGAGCACATGTTTTGCTCTCTTGACAAATAAGGGACAGTCAAGTGAATTTGGATGATTTTGAAGCTCATTAAGGTAACAAACCAAATTTTGGAATTAAATTGTAGTATCATAAAAATGGGCTCTACCTCGTTTTAAAAGAAAATAATTTCAAATCTAAAGGTAGATTATACCCTGTAACATACCATTTCAGAATCTGGGTGAAACGGGCTAGTTTTTTTTGAAATTGGTATTCAAGCCACCATACATTTTTTTTTAACCACGGCAGAGTAAAAGTCAAGAATGAAATATGAAAAAACGTTAAGTTGGTATTAAATCTTAATTTATAAAAAAACTTTGCTTTGGTTATAAAAATAATTGAAGACATTCGATAGCACATCTATCCAGGAATACTATCCAAAAAACAGATCCAAAAAATGTCTTCATTTATAGTCCTGGCGCCAAAAAGAATGGCGAAGGGTGGAACAATTTTGAAAATGTTGAAAATGTCGAATATCTCGGAAACGGAAGGACTTTTACTGAACATAACATTTGTTTATCTGAACCGGCATGGTGCCCTCTACATGTAGGTGCCGTATTATCCATTCGTTACGGGACACCCTGTATATGCTGTGGCCTCCGAACGTTATCTGGGTCGCGAAGAATTCAAGGTGCCTAAATTGTCTCCGTTACCTACCTATTTAGTCGATTTTTGGCCCAGACATAGCCTTGTCATTGTGACATTAACTACCATTCATATGTATAATATTATAGTCATACTGTCACATTATTTGCTGCTAGTCAGCTTATTTGAGACTGAACAAAAAATGAAGCTTATTGTTAGTAATCTAGTGGTCTAAACTTTAGTATTATAAAATCAATTGATTTTTTATATCTAATTTTTAATACATGTTTGAAGCTTTTGACATCTAGGTTTTATTGCTTAATTAATTAGCTTGTTAAGCAAATAACATTTTAAAACAAAGCTAATTAAAATATTGAAAAGGAAGGTTTGCCGACTACTCACGGGCTCTCTTGAACACTAATAAGGTAGGTAGGTTGGATTGTATTTTTTTTAGTATATATACATGAATACTGCAGATACTGAAGTTTCCAAGAAGTTTGCAGTAAAATTGTGGCGTGTTCGCCTTTAGTAAACGCGGGTGCGAAGTCCAATCAGGAAAAAAACGTAAACAAATAATATTGGCGAGCGTAAACGAGCGTGGCCAGCGACGATGGGAGAATCCGGTGGGTTTTTTGTTTCTAACTAAAACACTTGTTAGACTCGAGGATATTGTTATAGTTTTGTTACGGTTATGCAACCTCACTTCATATTATATTATCCAGTAAAATACAGTCAGACATCCATACGTGTATATATGTTTTGTTAAGGTAATTTATAAAGTATTATTTTTAAAGTAGTTTACAATGTATTTTTTTATTTGTTTTGGAAAATGAAACAAATTACAAAACTAACTTAGTCCCAGTGCGGACCGTCATTTTTGTCTTTATACATTATTATTACCGCCATATACGACCGTCAGCTCTTGGACTATTAAAACTTATCTTATCCTGTCCTAAATTCTAATACATGTTCCACATTTAATTCCTTACTTTATCAATAATCCTAATGTCCATACAACCTGCAGCATTATTTGCGCACAGCGCAAATCAATGTTTGCATTTTGCCCATACAACTGAAATGTTTAATCCGCGCTCTGCGAGGTACTCGGTTGCTTGCGCGTACCATATTTTTTTTAGAAAGTAGCATCCGGTTCTGTTAGGCGCTGCGCTTCCGTGTGCGTCCGGATGCGGGCCCCGAAATAGGGACACTGTTTATCTGTGAAACTAACCGTTCCAAATATTATATCCATCCATAATCCGTAATAAGTTGCCTAGTAAAACTAGTAACCGATCATGATTTCTGTTACATTACAATACAACAAAAGGTTAATCATACCTCATTGATCGTAATAATTTTCTTATATTACTATTAGTTATTGTTAATTTAGATGCTTGCGTTACCAGAGATTATGGATAGATAGAAGTAGATAGTTGGGATCGATAGTAAATCATTTCTAATGTTTTGTCAAATAAGTATTAAATCTTTATTTACGTTGCGAACCGTTGGTAACCAAAAAGCTGAAGGTCATTACTTTTTGTATGCTTTATTTTTCAGTTACCTATGATTTTTGTTCTTATAGTTGCTTAATAATGATTAGTTGCGGAATAATTGGCGATAAATTATCTGTAGTTATAATAAAAGTTTTAGCGTGTCTGTATACAGGGTGTTCCGTTATGAATGGATAATACAGCACCTGCGTGTAGAGGGCAGAGGGCATCATGCCGGTTCAGATAAATAAATGTTATGTTCAGTAAAAGTCTTTCCGTTTCTGAGATATTCGACATTTTCGAAATTTTAAAATTATTCCATCCTTCGCCATTCTTTTTGACGCCAGGACTACAAATGAAGACATTTTTTGTATCTGTTTTTTGGATAGTATTCCTGGCTGGATAGATGTGCTATCGAATGTTATCAATTATTTTTATAACAAAAGCACGGATTCTTTTTAAATTAAGATTTTATACCAACTTAAGGTTTTTTCATATTTCATTCTTGACTTTTACTCTGCCGTGGTTAAAAAAAATGTATGGTGGCTTGAATGCCAATTTCAAAAAAAACTTGCCCATTTCACCCAGATTCTGAAATGGTATGTTACAGGGTATAATCCACCTTTAGATTTTAAATTATTTTCTTTTAAAACGAGATAGATCCCATTTTCATGATACTACAAGTTAATACCAAAGTTTGGTTTGTTAGCTTAATAAGCTTATGAATTGAAATTGAAAATGAATAAAAAACCCTTGTAATAGTTGTTTTATAACTAAGTAGGTATAGATTAATAAGAACATAATTTCCTAATGAAGTATTAAGAATATGATAAAAGTTAAGAATATTGTGGTTTCTTTTTCCCTCTAAGAGTACGCTATCCGGTTGGAATGCTCATGAATTTTTCGATTCGATGAAAATGTATATACTTATTTATTTTTATTTTATTTATTTATTTATTTGGGTCACCAACAAGACAAACATTAATTTATTTTACAATATAAACCTTATCTAAGATATTAAACTAAATGTTGTCTTAAGTAACCACGGCTTGCAAAGTGGACGTGGTTAGAACATAAATATACAAAGTTTATAATAAAAAAAAATTAAATATAATTTAAAATACACAGGCATTCTTTATATTTTACTAATCGTAATACTAAAAGTAATTAAATGGTAAAAGGATTTTAATTGACAAGTAGAGAAAAAAAAGAACTAATGTTAATGTTATGTTATGTAACAGACGTAGGTAATGTTACGTTAGTTTTTAAGAAACTGAGATTAACTGTGATTGTGCATTGATTTGAGTGCATCGTGAATTAATTTTTTGTACATATGAATATTATTGCTGAAAATGTCAAGCTTAGGTATTTGTTTCGCGAGGGTGTTATAGCGACGTTGAATTCTATTCAAGGTAAAATGATGAGCCAGATTAGTTTTTGCTGCATCAGCCACAAAAGGTGTATATATAGACTTTCTTGGTAACCGACTAGGTACGTTTAAACTTATTTTCTGAAGTAATTCAGGGCAATCAATTTCTCTAATAATTAACTTAAACAGAAATACTAAATCTAACAAATCTCTGCGTGTTTTGAGGGAGGTTAACTTAAAATGATTGAGTCGGTCTTGATAAGATGGTAAACGTTTAGCCAGGTTGCATTGGAAACTCAGATGCCAAAGGAAACGTTTTTGAACTTGTTCAATTCGTTTTATGTAAATGTCATAGTGTGGGTTCCATATAACACTGCCATATTCCAGACCGCTTCTGATTAAGGCATTAAACAGTGCTATTTTTGTGTTAGGATTTTTAAAATCTTTGGAGTTTCTAATTACAAAACCCAACAGTTTAAAACTCTTTGACACTGAGCTTTCAATGTGGGAACTGAATTGTAGTTTATGATCCAGTAGGATACCCAGGTCTTTAACGATGTTAGTGTTTTTTAGAGTATACGAGTAAGTAGGTAGATATCTAAATAACAACATGCTATGCATGTAGACAGATTCTGGTTTTGAAAGTAAAACAATGACTCTATTATAGTGTGTTATCTCCTGCATGCTTTCAAACTATTTTGGATAATTTACTGCTTATCTTAATGAACTAAACTTCGTTAACGAGACTTTCCGTGGACATTCTTAGACGGGCTAGGAATGTAATTAAAAGCATATTAACTATTTATTCAGGGCAATTTTTTTGTACAAGAATCCTTTAAGCGACTGATGCAATCGTGTGGGTATCCGGGCGGTAAAAGTACATAGGTAGCTGTAGCTTGCAATCAGATTTCGATCTTAGAATCCCGACGAACTTGAGTGAACGCCAGCTTCGAGGCGGATGTTGCCATGACTAAGAAGTAAATTTAGTTTGGTCCAAGTAAAATCTATAACTGGTTTAGTCTGAACGTTGTACATTAGAAATGTTGTTTGTTAAAGTGCACGTTGATCCGTGAGAAAATGATTTTGTTCATTTTGGTAAATAATGAATTATAACCGGTAGGATGAAGAGTTGCGCACACGCTAAAGGTCAATGATCATCTGTAGATCCGCTTCGACGCCCTCGTGTCGTGACCCTGTCCTGCGCAGGCGCCGGTTATATAGCATAAAATAAAATTTGCTTATTGATTATTGTGCGCATACATTAGTATTTACATTCGCAATAGGTGATCAATTGATCATGAAGATTTGATAATCGCAATCCTTATGTATACGTACGGGATGCCGAATTTATGTGACGGTCACAGTTCACAATATGGTATGCGATGCGAATGTCGCGTCCGAATAAAATTATGTTCATTGCTTTTATATTACCTACATGTATCGATTTCGATGACTATATTATTTTCATACCGCGCGGTTCTTTAAGGTTATACACATTGCAATGAAATAAAGTGTATGCTTATTATATGTTATATAAATGAATAAATAACCTAAAAGTACTATGTGTGTGAATGGTTGCAATAGTTAAATACAAAACAACTGACTTTTATTCAAATTTCCCGTGACTGAGCGATGCGATTACCTTACAATTACAATACCTTAACCTCTCGGGAAATTAAGGGTATTTTTGTGAACATAACCAGTCTTACTCACTTCGTTAGTAGACCTACTTACTTATAATCCTTAGAACCATAACTATTTTTCTGATTCCATATCCACACATAAATCTAATTCATCAGTCATGCGACACTATAGACTTAAATTTTCCTTCTACTAACGTTTTCCATGGAAACAAATGTCAGTATTGAGGAAAAGAAACAGCGAATGAGATTTCGATGAATCATTTTCACTCTAGACTCAGACCATAGTTATCCCACTTCTGGACTTAGATTTCCCCTAAAAATGAGAAGAGCTAATAAGAGGCTTCGTAAGTTAATTTATTGTAGACGATTAATCGCCGAATTGATCGATATCAAATCTCTTTTATGGAACTTTTTTCCTTAATACATACTATTATAATCTGATGATATCGAATCCTGATTTGAATAAGTATAATAAAAAGGTTTCATTGTCAACTTGCAAAGCACACATATTGCCTCTGAGCATAAAACTATAGACAAGGCCAGTAATACCTGTTTATCCTTGTTCCTCGTATAGACTTAACATTATTTATGTTAATACAACGTTATATCAGGTTTTCTTACATACTTTTTAAACGTGGAGCAGTAACTCTTAAGTTGGATAAGTAATAATCGGTTAGACTAATATCCCTGCAAAAACTCCCCTGCACCGCAGGTGGCATGGTCATGAGACATTAATATCTATGACCCGAGAAATTGTTATCTGTTACATAAACATCCCAACCGAGAGCCAAACCAAACCATAGCTACACATGGTCACATGCGATCTTCAAACAGTAACTTTAACGGATATGTTTGTTCCAGAAATATGTGGAGTCATCATTGGGTTGGTCGGGCGAGCGAGGAGAGGACTCTAGCTACGATTCGGAGTGCGAGGACGATGGGGGGCATCGCACGGCTTCGAGGACACCCTCGGACACGCTGGCTGCCGAGTTCGCCGAATACGTCACGCTCACGCCGTCCCAGCCGCAACCCAATCAGGTAAACAGCTTTACGGTCACTTAACAGACTAATTACTTAATTCTGACAGACTCTAATCATTACGAAGATGTTAATCAGTTTCTGTCCAGGATTAGCAATGTTTGAGACTGTAGGCTTTTTAAAATATTGTCGGAGCAACCCGTGTGTGATGAACTGTGGTTTCATTTATTATACTTCTGGGCACCGACCACTTGTTCATTGTATATTAAAAAGTTATCACATATATTTTTTTAACATGAGGATTTTTTTATTCGGTTTCATCTAATGGCATAAATATATCAGAATTAAATATAAATATTTCAAGACTATTGTTGTAAGTAATTTATTTGAAATTTTAAATAATTTGTTAAAAAATAATAGAACGATATAGATCGAGTATTAGTTAGGTACTGAATCAAATTATAATTATCTTTATTGTTAATTTAATGATACTTATTAAAAGTATATAAATACAATTTTAACATAATGAGCACAGTCTTATCAGTACCTACAGCAGCCTTCTTTTCCAAACATCCGTTACATTATTAAAATATGTAGTTATTTAAAATCAAAAGAATAATTTTGTACCTTTTCAAAATACATTTTGATGCAATAATATTCCGATTTGCATTGCATCAAACTAGTTCACGCACAACAATGCTTGGTTCTGGCTTTCAGAAATTTCAAATATTCATGATAAACGGTCCGTTTGTCGTTATCATACAATCGTGTTTGTCAAAACCAGCGCAATTTGTATCATAATCTCGGAATAACCGCTACATTAATACAACTCATTACAACACGGTCACTGGATTTTAATTAGATCGTAATTGCCTTCGTGTAAAGAATAGACTGCTCTTTACCTATAAAACCTATTTTTTATTTTCCCTATAGTCTTATGTACTTAGTTTTCCCCTCCGTTTAAGAGTTCAGTCTATGACATATTTTATCTAGTTGATTCGAGGAAAGCATTATGCCAGTTTATATTTGGTAGTCTATGAAATTTGATAAGAAAATTCTTGATATCCTACCTAGGAAAGTAGTCACTTGTTTATTTCCACATAATTTGAAGTGTTGACTATTGTATTCTGTTAAATTCACTGCATTATGCAAATATAAATATTTTATTCGTAATTATTATAGTATGCATATTTCTGTTTCGAAATATTTTTATACTATAGTAAACCCGCCCTTGATTCATTTCGAAAAATCTCCTTAGTATCTACATCTACTCAAACTTGGGAGATTGTTGGGTGTTATTATAAACTGATTTATCTTATTTATTTAACGCCTATGTTAAATAAAACAACTACTAAATATTGAGTGAAGCTTACCAGCTTACCACAAACCGTTAGTGCAAATTGCACTTAAATCCCAGTTCCCGAGATTAGCGCATACAGAACTACTGACAACAACTCTAATAATCACTATTGCGTGATAGAGGTCGACAATAAAAGTTTTTTTTTAATGTCAGACAGTGATCAGTTCAGATCAGTACACAATTTTTGGGTTTGTCTGTAGTTTTGTACGCGCTAATTACATAAACGGCTTAACCGAATTACGTGCGGTTTTCACTTCTTTTTAAGGGTAAGTTTTACTAATTATTTAGCGTTTTTAATGTTTTTTTCAATCAGTTCTTAAATAAAAAAGTTTAAAGAGTCGCCTAACAATATCCAAATGTGGTTTCCAAGGAACACATCTCCCGGAGCGATGTAAGGGCGGGTTTACTAGTTTATTATTATGATTGTCTTTACGCAACATCCAGCTTCCAGTAGCTGTGGTGTCATTTTGCAACTCCAAGCACACTGTACACGTCCTGCCTACAATTGTGACACTTGTTCTATCGCGGTGAGAGTCGCACAATTATGTAATTCTTTACAAACTCAGCCGGCATATCGTTGGATCGTTGCGCCATCTGGCCCGGTGATAGCCACGAGAACTGTTTCTATTAGTTTTGTACACTATATTTTTATAACAACATGACATTGTTATCAAGTTTATTGCCACCATGGGCTATAGAGGGTTGACTTGTAGGCACTTCAGGGTATTTAATATATAATGTAGTTGTTGTCGTCTCTACCTAATGTAAAGCAATAAGTAGGTACCTAAGGGTAGGTATATAAATATTATGACGGAAGACTTTTTACTTTTAAAATAAGCTAACCCTGTAAATAAATTTTACGATAAATGTTATAAATTTTTAGCCTTTTTGTATAATAAATATTTGGTTAAGATTCAATCGAATCTGACTGCATTACTCCTATTTTATTATACTTAAACTTAAATTTAACGTCGTCTTATCTTCCGGCACTAATGTTGCTTTCATATTTCGCAGGCAAAAATCGAGTTCGCAGTGAAACTGGGTTACTCTGAACGGCTGGCGCGAACTGCGCTGCAGAGGTTGGGGCCGGATCCTCCTCGGAATGAGTTGCTGGCAGAGCTGATCAAACTGGCGGCCAAGCGGCCCCCGCGCGCGCCCTCGCCGCCGCCGCTGGCGGAGCCCGACCCGCCGCCCCGACCGCCGCTGCGGCACATCGTTATAGATGGCAGCAACGTCGCTATGAGGTGGGTACTTTGAAATACATTCACTGCAGCAAGTACAAATTTAAATTATTATCAGAATATAACTTCCACAATATACCCTATCATGCTTAAATATCTATTACTATACCAAGTAAAAAGGAACGCTTTCACTTTAGCAACATTTAATATCTCGAAATTTGTCTTTATCTATTTCAGTCATGGTAACAAGGAGCTCTTCTCATGTCGCGGCATCGAGATCTGCGTCGACTGGTTTCGAGCTCGTGGACACAAGGAGATAACGGTGTTTATACCCAAATGGAGGAAGGAGGCGTCCAGACCCGACAACCCGGTCGCAGACCGCGACGTGCTGGAACGACTCGAAAAGGACAGAGTACTAGTGTACACACCCAGCAGACTCCTGGGAGGGAAACGGCTCATCTGCTACGACGATAGATACATACTCCGCCTGGCGGCCGACACGGACGGCATAGTGGTGTCCAACGACAACTACAGGGACCTCGCCGCCGAGAGCCCAGACTTTCGGAAAGTGGTTCAAGAGAGGTTGCTGATGTTTTCATTCGTGAACGATCGGTTCATGCCGCCGGAGGATCCGTTGGGACGATCCGGGCCGACATTAGACGCGTTCTTGCGTGCGCCCTCGTCGCGCTCCGACCCGCCGCCGGCCTGCCCATACGGCAGGAAGTGCACATACGGCAACAAGTGCAAGTTCCACCACCCGGAGCGCGCCGGCCGCCCTCATAAGTCGGTGGCGGAGCGGCTGTCGGAGCGCGCGGCGCGGAAGGCGCGCGGCGACCTGCACACGCTCAGCCTGCCGCCCACCGCCGGCCGCCCCGTCGACGCCAAGAAGCCCCTCGCCCGGGCTCACTCCGCCACCCCGCGACTCGCCGATGCGACTCTCACCACGCACTTCGACCGCGCTCAGATTCAACCGGGCCCCTCCCAGCCGACGGAAGCCAATCCCCATCGGAAGCTGGCTCGCCAGCTCACTCTCAATCCGACGTGCGATCCGAGGCTGCACGCCGCCGCCGCGCGAGTGTCGTCGGCGCCGGTCGGGGCGGCCGGGGCCATGATGCAGCATCCCATTTCTCTCTCCCCCTGCGCCTCCGAAGGTGCCCTGCAGCACTGGGAGGCGCGTCGACATATGCACTTCCACCTCGCGGGGATCTTTCCCGAAGCGCAGGTCGCCGAGGCGATGGCCACGTACCCGGACGAAACCGACGCGAAAAAGATGTGTGCGATCATTCTCGACAGATACCGCCCCAGCGAAGCCCCCCTACCTCGTCCCCCTCACATTTAACGAACGCTATAGTGTTCGCTAAGCGTGCGAATTATTTCCCCCATTTTAAACATGCAGTTGACAATAGACTAATTAGACATAGATAATACGCATGCTAAAATGATAATACTGGTGTTCATGGCACGAAAATGTCTTATTATATACAACGTTGATGTTTGAATATGCTTGATTTCTATGAGAAATTAAGTTTTATTTACTCAATCAAAAAGAAAAAGATTGGTAAATTATCTTATAGAGATTCTGGTAGGAAAGCTAGAAAGTTGCCTTTTTAGATAATAGTATTGCTTCGATAATTTGCAATATATTGTTATGGTATATTCGTCAGAAATATAGGCCGGAACAACCCAATGTGCCAATCACAATAATTTGATGTTGTTATGTATATGTGTATATGTTACTGATTTATATGGGCACTTACTTTTGTACATTCTCAGTTTATTCAATAGCAAAACACTTCTAAGAAGTGTGTGCTATTAATTTAATGATTTAATTTGAATAATTTAGTTGTTAAGTATGTACAAATTCAGTTCTAACCTTTATATATCTATGTTATAATATGACGTTATTTTGCAACAAGGACTACAAAGGAGTAAATTGCCTTATTTCCTGTTATTTGAATTTCTTGTTACATTTTAACTAATACATACATACAATACATTTAATTTTTACTTTGTTTTACCTTGATGCTTTATTAACAAATTAGTTCGTTTTTATTTTGGTTTATAAATTAAGTATAAGTCATTATTTTCAATATACAAAGATAATTTATATACCTTTGTATAATTATGCTAAAAAAACTAGAGCTAACAACATAGCAATAAAACTAGTAAAAATATGTGATGGTATAAATCATTATTGGTACTATGTACCAAAATAAATAGTTTAGTAGTTAATAGCTTGTTAGAGATATTGAGATATATATAGTCAATGAATGAATGAAATAAGCAATTTTGTCTTTTGTTGTGTTTGTATCAACTTTTCAAATATACTATATTGTTATGAATTTAGGATGTAAGACTTGTAAGTGACAGTAATAAGGCGATTGAAATGAAATAGAAATGAGTTGTAAGTTGGAGTATATTGAATGTGCAAAGTTCAAATGTATAGTATATTTGTAAATGTAAAGTCAGGCCAGATTTCGGAATAAGTCACTATTATTATAAGTATAATGTTGACACAATTTGTTGTTTGATTTGTATTGAATTGAACTTTTAAAACCTTAAATGCAATGCATGAATTGAAAACGTAAGATATATGTTATCTATTTTGTGCTATACTCCATATAATATTTTTTTTTTGTATAAACATTTATGGAGTATTGCATTTTAGTTTAATTAAGAATATAAAATTTTATCGATTTAACCAGATTAAGTTTTAAGGTGTATTATTAAAAAATATGAAGTGAAACAAGTTCAGTGCTCAGAATTAGACATATATTTAGAAAATAAAGAATACAATTTTTGAGTACTGTTGATACACATTCCACAAGGAATGTACTACTTATATATAAACATGTCTTTTTTGACATTATAGTTTTAGTAATAAATATTATGAATAGTAAATATTGTTTTATTTTTGAGGTAACTAATCTTTTGTATTAGCTTTTGACACTTTCCTTCTATTTGGATTGCTGGTTATTTTCTTGACATTCATTTTCATGTATGGCTTGCTATTTGATGGAGCTGTAAGCTCTTTTCGTACAATGTCAGATACTTTAAAGAAATCCCATTTTTCTCTTAATTTTGTGTAAATACTGGGTGAGAAAGTTCTGAATAATTTATCTACCCTGTAAACATATGGGCATGGTGTCTTTTCCCATACCTCTTCCTCACTCTCATTTTGATCAGAGTTTGAGGTTTTCATTTCTACATCCATATCAACCCCAGGAGTTACATCAACAGGTGTAGACGTCTCTGTAACATTGTTCACGGGTGTTGGACATTTTGATTTTTCAACTTCTGTAAAATTATTTGGAGATTCGTGATTCATTGTTATTTCAAGAAATTTCTTTTCTAATTTTGGTAACAAATTTTCTTTTACTCCTAAAACACTAGTAGAGATACCAAAATAAGTGTCAGTGTTTGTTTTTAATCCTTTGAGACATAGAATCGGAACAGACTTATCCAAACATATGTCTATTAATGGTTGGACTATAGTTTTAGGATTCACGTCAGCATCAATCATAATCCCTATACATTCTTTGGTTTCAATTGCTTTTTTACATTCTGTAATTCCAAATATTAGCCCATTCACTTTTCTGTAACAAAACAAACATGAGATATTTTTAAAATTATGTAAAGATTAAATATCACAATTATTTCTGGTTGTAAAAATTTATGAGCAGTTTAAGGTTTGACTTAATCTTACTTCATTACAAATTCAAAATAAATGTTTTACTCTGATCATATTAAATATTTTACTTTATATAACATGAAATAAAGTTTTTATTTTACTTTATAAAGTTTTTATGTGAGGTTAATCAGATTATAGTTGATGTATATAATTATATATAATATATGTATGATGTATATGTATATAAGGCTATTTGACAACAATAAGAGCCAAGGAAAATCAGTACTTACGGAATTGGGGGAGGTTTTGGTCGAGACTCTTTGGGAATGTGGCTTATTTCGCTCCAACGAGGCTTTTTATAATCAGGAATTTCCACTTTGAGCTTATTTAATTCTTCTGTTAATGCTGTATTTTCAGTTTCAGATGTAAGTGGCCTGAATATAACATTATGTTTAAAGACTAAAAATGACTACTTAAAAAATAGTTTTATGATCGAACTGTAAAAATAATAACTCTTATGCCTTGGCTACATCTGCGTCTTAACGCGTTAATTAATGCACTAATTTGGTGACTTACGAATAAATAGACTAATCGAAAATGTCAATTAACTCTTCATGTAACAGGAATTATTTATTTTAAAAAAGCCTAAGTAACAGGTTTATATTGTAACTATTTATATAACATAAATTCCTAATACATGAAAATAAAAAAAGATAATTGACAAATAATTGGCAAGTCTATTTTCTTCATAATTCACCAAATTAGTGCATTAATTGGACGTAGTTACATGAAAAGGATCTAATCCACATCTAGGTTATTTCGAGATATTGACATATCAAGTTTATAACATATTATGTATTCATTTTAAAATAGGTTGTCAGTATGTTAACGTGTATTATTATGATTATTATTATTGTTAACTAGAGGACCGCCCGCGCCCCCCATGGTACTTGGCCTGTCTTGTCCAGGCAATGTCTTGGTTGAGGAGCTTTAGAGTGGGGTCGCGCATCATGGTTCCTCCGAATTGGATGGCCTGCGTCTTCCCTACGTTGATCGCCATCCTCCACTCGTGTAGCCACTTGGGGAGGGTGTCGACTGTCGAGGCATCTTTGCATTTTAACGGTGGCGTGACCTGACTTAATCGAGGTGGTCAGGTACGCTGCGTCGTCCGCGTAGAGGGCGAGCATAGCGCCCCCCTCCGCTGGAATATCGTTCGTGTAGCACGACACGAGTAGAGGGTAGGAGAGACTCGAGAGGCAGCTTCCTCAACATCAGATATAACATTTGCCTATGATTTAAGTAAATTACATCTACTATTTGATAGCGTGATTCAGAACTTGCAAATGAATTTTACTAACGGCATCTATTAACAACATCCGGAACTAAATATCTAGCAACTAACAAAACATGGATCTTCCCATAGGAATGAGATGTTTTTCCGCGGTAAAAAGTAGCCTACGTCACTCTCCACCCTCCTAACTATCCCCATACACATAAACCATATCATATAATAGCCATGTTGCGACATGAAAGAGTCACAAACAAACAAACACACTTTCACATTTATAATATTAGTAAGGATTAAAGGATCCACACTCTTTGGTTCCTTTTTGCTGATTTAGTTTTTAATACTGGATAAGAATCACAACAATTGGGTCGTTTTAGGTCAAAAAAGTTTTATAGGTGGCTATAGATGTGGGTTGGTACCGATGTTAATAATAATCAATGGAAAACAGCTGTTTTAACGTGGGTCTTTTTTACTGACGATAATATCGATATGTGGCATCAGTTTGGTATACTTAAGTTATTTTTGACAAAATTGTGGATTGGATCCTTTTCGTTTAACTACGTCCAATTAACGCGTTAAGACGCAGATGTAGCATTTAGCCGTAGCATTAGAGATACACAACTTTGTTCAATAATTAATGATTAAACGAACTTACCTGTAAGTGAAGTTCTATCCTAATTATATGAAGAGCTTTGTCCGAAGAGATTAGCATTAGGTATACATGTAGTAACACATACGGTGTCGCCTATTCGCACTGATTTTTTGAGGTAGATAATAAAAAGAAACAGTTTTCTTTTTTTTGTGGGTAGGTATCTTTTGCTTCTAGTCTTGCCCGGGCGCAGTTCGTCATTTAGTTCGGAGCATCCCCATATCAGACATAGAATAAACACATAATACCAATGTTGATATTTGCATAGTCAGGGGATAGGTCCTATGTCCCGGGAGGGTGGGATGTATGCTAATCTCTTCGGACAAAGCTCTTCATATAATTAGGATAGAACTTCACTTACAGGTAAGTTCGTTTAATCATTAATTATACTCGAGCTTTGTCCTCGAGATTAGCATTAGGTATACATGTAGATGTTGAGACTTAAGCAATGAAAATATCAACACATTAGGATCAATGCCAATTTATTTAAATACTTTATTAAGTATTTAGAAATAAGCAATATTAAAAATTTAATTATGTATTAACTAATTAAATTAAAACATAATTAAAACATAAGTAATGTTAACAAAAAACATCATGTTACATGAACAATCAAGGTACCATACTTTGGTAAAAAAGAAATTCTGTAAGGAATTTCGTAAATTAGGTTTTTAATTTTACAGGCTTATTAATTTAAAAATTAATGATTTACTAATGAATAGTTCTTAATCAGACAAAATGCAATTAGCAAAAGAGTTTTGATTCTGCTGTTGATCTGCAACTATATATCTGTTATAGAAACGCCCGAAAGTATTGGAGCTACCGCTCCAACCAGCTGTCTTCCTTATTAAGTCCAAATTGATACCCATTTTATGAGCTCTAGAGGTGGCTGCGTGTCTAGTACTGTGCGCGGTAAACACAGAAATATCTATACCACAGCTGCAAAGAACACTCTTTATCCATCTACTCAGAGTTTGTGACGTAACAGCCTTATGTGGCTTTTTAAGGCCAATAAATAAGTGGTTTTCGCTACCACGTAGTGGGTTCGTCATCAGTAGATAAGAATTCAGTGTGGTAGCTGGGCAAATGGCTAGTTGGTCTCTAAAAAACGGAAGGATGAGAGTAGGTTGAGCAGCGCCGATACGGGACGTTTTTATTAAATCGGGAATTTTTACTCTAACTTCATTTGGAAGAACTTCAATGTTATTAATATTTATTTTTGAAATGGTTTGTACTCTGTGTGCAGTAGTCAAGGCTAGGAGCGTTGCAAGTTTTTTAGAGATTTTTTCTAAGTTAAGATTTTCATTAGGATACCATGGTGTTATATAATTAAGAACCAGGGAGGTATCCCAAGTAGTATTGTACTTGGGCAGAGGAGGTCTTAATCGGTAAATTCCTTTGAAGAACCGTTTTATGCGGCTATCATTCCCTAGGTCTAAGTCGGAAATTAAAGAGAGAGCAGACCTACAGCTATTTAAGGTTCCATATTGAGCACCAGATTCGTATTGCTGAGTAAGAAAATCTATGACAGTCGGAACAGAAGTTACGTATAAGTCAGTATGATTTATTTTACAGAACAAAAACCATTTTTTAAGACAAGTGTCATACTGTTTTATGGAATTATCTGATAGGGAGGCCATCATAATATGAAACGAGTTTGGTGGTATACTTCTTCTCAGGAGTGATTGCCGGATAATATCCCGGCAACCAGGGTAATCTTCTGGTGAACATCTCGGTTGCTGGAATGAGAATTTATTAAGTTTTTATTGGGCTTAAAGATTAAAGTATCAGACACAAGTAATTTTTTAAACAAGGGAAACCATGGCTGTGTAGGCCAGTGGGGAACTACAATAATGCCTTCTGCATGGTCATTCTCGATTTTTCTAAGAGTTTTTAATATAATGGAAAAAGGTGGAAATCCGTAAAAATAGAAATTTTTCCAAGAGATAGTAAATGCATCTACTTCATAGGCATCGGGGTCCCGATGCCAGGATATGTATTTCTTACATTTTTTGTTTAATCTACTGGCAAAAATATCTATCTCAGGGATACCAAATTGCTTTGTGATGCTTTTAAAGGCGTGATCTGACAGCTCCCACTCGATATCTGGGTGAACGCGACGAGACTCGGCATCCGCGATACTGTTATCTGTGGAGCTTATGTATGAAGCGAAAAGTATTATTTTTCTTCTTTCGCACCAGCACCACTGCCAAATTTGTTTTGTAACTTCAGTTAGGTGGGGAAACTGAATACCACCCATACGATTTATATACGATATGGCAGTGGTATTATCAATTCGTAATAAAATTTGGCAGTCATAACAAGATTTAGCAAAAGCTTTTAGTCCAAAAAAGGCAGCGAGGATTTCTAAATAATTGATATGTCGCGAGCGTTCGCTGTCAGACCACATACCACTAGCCCGTTTCTCCCCGCAGACCGCCCCCCACCCCGTTGTTGAGGCGTCGCTGTAAATAACCAAACAATACTTGTTTTGTTTAATTTTGTTCACAGAGTTATTAATTACTCGTGACCACCAATTTAGATCTGGCAATATCGACGGGGGTATAGTCATATATTTATCATAATTATCATCTTCTTTTATGTTAAGATATTTACAGCGTTCGAGTTCTTTTGTATAAAGCCAGCCGTATTCGACGGCAGGGCAGGCCGAGGTAAGTAAGCCTACGAGGCGGGCAAATTCTCTGACTTTACAACGTGTAAGTATTTTAAATTTATTTATTTCTTTTTTAATTTTTTCAATTTTTTCGTGAGGCAAGGAGACTTGTAATTTCTTTGTATCGATTATAAAACCCAGGAATTTACAATTTGTTTTAGGATATAGTGTGCTTTTTTCTTTGTTGATAATAAAACCTAAAGAATGTAATAAGCTTATTGTGTAAGAGACTTCTCTCAAGCATGACTCATAAGTATTTGATATTAGCAAAATATCATCTAAGTAGATAGTAGACATAAAACCACACGACCGGAGTAAACTAATAACCGGTTTCACTATTTTTGTAAACACAAACGGAGCCGTATTGAGGCCGAACGGCAAGACATTAAATTGAAACAGTTTTCCATCGAATTCAAATCTTAGGTATTTTTTATGATCACTATGTATAGGGATCAAAAAATAGGCATCTTTGAGGTCAATAGTGCTCATAAAACTACCCTTGTTTATAAGATTAATAGCTGTACGTAAGTCTTCGAGCTTAAAATGTTCTGTTGAAATAAATTTATTTAACGATTTAAGATTTAGAATAAATCTAGTCCTGCCGTTCGGTTTTGGTACTAGAAACGTAGGTGATATGAATTGACCATCACTGGGGTCGCATTCCTCGATCGCACCGATTAATAAAAGATCTTTTATTGATTGATTCGTCTGTACTTTCTCTGCAGGTGTAAGTGCTTTTGCTGTAGGCGGTGAGTATTGAACCACAGGTTGCGAGAAAGGAATGCGATATCCTGTGACCCAAGACAGTATTGTCTCATCATGAGTGATAAGGGACCACTGGTCAAGAAAATTAGATAGCCGGCCGGCGTACATTACCATGTCTAGCGGCGGCTGCGGCTCGCTGCTGGACGCGATGACTGTCTCGAGGAGGCGTCGCGCCGATTCCTGGGTGCAGGTTCCTTTCTCCTCTGGGTTCCCTTCGACCTGTGGCTCTGGGGAGGAGCTCGCCAGTTTAAAGGATTTTTCTGTACTTTGGGGTTAGTTACTTTTTTAGCAGGTTGTTTGGGAGGCGTGGGTTTCATGTCGTCTCCCGTTTTGGTTATAGCTTTTGCAGCTTTGAGCGTTTCTGCTAACTCTGCACTAAAGAGAAATTTATCAATTTTTGTCGCCTGAAGCTGATCTTTAAATTCTTTTTTCATATTGAAAAGTATGAAATTCCTTCTGACAAGCGAATCGGAGTTTTGGCAATCGCATAATAATTTTTGTGCGTCCATTAAAAGCTTAATAAGCTCTGTGGGCGTTGCGTTCTGCTCAGGTGATATAAGCAAGGTGAGAGCTTCGGCAATACAGGTTATAGCGGACGCGATTTGCTTCTGCTTTTGTTCAATACCCTTGTCCCTTTTGTGGACAGTTTCGGAGATGGCAACCTTTACCTCTGGATTCAGTAAGGGTGCGTCGATCAAGGTACAGTTGGCGGGAATCAGGTATTTATCCAATAGTTCCTTCCGGGTTTCCTTGGACAGACCCGAAGTAGCCACATGCTGGAGACGTACGGCCAAGTCAGGCTGGATGTCATTTCCATAGACTCTTTTTTGGGAGGGGTCCTCACCAAGCAGTTGCATAACCTCATCAGTAATTTGCGGTGTCACCTGTGAGTCTGGAGTAGCATCAGCGACGGCGGAATCCAGCGGAGGCGGCGGCGGCGGCGGCGACGGCACGGTAGGTGGCGGCGGCTCGGCGCGCTGCGGCGGCCGGAGTGGTGGAGCGACGTGAGGAGCGGCACTCGTCGATGGTTTAGGTATGTATTCGATCGTAGGTGCACCTGGATCGAAGTGGTTCGTGATAATATATTCGTCCACACATTACGTCATACCTATTTGTTAAGTGACAGTCCCATAGACTGCCCGCAAAACCCTGACGATGTAGGTATTTTGATGTCATCAGTATTTATATAAGTAAAGTGACAGTCCCAAAAACTGACCGCATTACTTAAGCTACGTATGTAGTAGAGTGACATTCCCATAGAATGCCCGCAACACCACATTTTTATAGCATTATACTTAATACCTATTATTAGATAATATTGTAAGACCGACCGCAACACTTATTTTTTGCGCATGAAATTAACTATGTATTCGGTAAAGTGATAACCCCACAGGTTAACCGCAGTACCACATAGATTTAACACGCGTTAGATACACCTACTAACCTTCAATACAAAACAATTGTTCCTGATAGGGCTGCGAGCGGGCGGCGGTGCTGCGCCTCGAGCTGGCGGAGCTGCCGCTCGACGAGCGCGAGCTGCACGACGATGACGACGACGACGTGGAGGACAGGCGGCGGCGCGGCGTGTGTTGTCGTTCTTTCCGGCGGGCGCGCAACAATTTTTCTTCTAACTTTTTAAACTTTTTAGCTAACGACTCATATTCACTAGGTTCGGTACGAGAGCGTTTACCCATTTTGGTGCGCGACTTGAATACACGTGCGAAGCGGCGGAGCACTGAACTGTGAATGGCGAACTGCGCCCGGGCAAGACTAGAAGCAAAAGATACCTACCCACAAAAAAAAGAAAACTGTTTCTTTTTATTATCTACCTCAAAAAATCAGTGCGAATAGGCGACACCGTATGTGTTACTACATGTATACCTAATGCTAATCTCGAGGACAAAGCTCGAGTATAATTCAGCTGTTATGTTTCTTAAAATTATCAAACGTCCATTGTATAAGTGCACATGAGTATGAAAGATCAGATCAATATTATCACATAAAACTTAATAAAAGGAAGCAGTTACCTACCAGAAATTAGTATCTGGTTGGCAAAGAACATGCTTCATTGTCTTTTTTAATTTCCCTTTTTGGATTTGTTTCTTTACTTTCAATGATGAAGCTTCCATTATTTAAATAATAGGTCAATATCACAGACGATCAATATCCAAAACAGTAAAAATAATAATGAAAAAAAAACTAATAATCAAACTTTACAACGATTAGAGACAATGCGTTTTCCGTACCGTATTATTGTTTAGATCCACCCACAATATTCCACAATGACAGAATGACATAACATTACATGACAGTAATGACACACACAGTGGCTGCGTTCCGTAACTCGACCAAAACGCCCAAAACAACACTTTTCCATAGAAAGAACGTTTTGGGCGTTTTGGTCGAGTTACGGAACGTGGCCAGTGTTACCAATTTATTATCACAAAAATATCTACCAAAACATACTTAACCCTTTTTAAGTGTACTAAAAGTCTAGCATTAAATTATTCTGAATGGATAGGGTAAAGATTAATTTACTAAAATAAATGCTAAATAAAAATCATTTTCAAAGGGGATCCGCCAAAATTGACCCAGGCCCGGCGCCAAAGCAATGTATCTCAGTTTTTAGAGAAAATATAGTAAAAATATTGTATGTATTCGGTTTTCCTAAATTCAAATGCTAACACATTTTTTCTGCCCGTTGAATTTTCATAGGCGCTCTATGTAAAAAATACATTTTTAAGAGAAACGTCATTATATTCATTGTACTATACCATTGTAATACTGTGATTATGGCATAAAAGCATGTATACATTATATTATATTTACATATTTTTCATTTGCAGTTATATTTTTATTTAGAAAAAAATTAGCTATGAAAAAATTACCTAGAAGTTCGAAAGTATGAAAAAGTGGAAAATAATGGACTATGAAAAATTGCAAATAATAGTAGATTGTATGACAAGGGTGCAAAGTAATATTTTTTCGGCGAGGGCGTTTTTTGAATCCAGAGCGAAGTGAGGGATCCTAGAGTAGAATCCCGAGCGTAGCGAGGGATTCTTTAGTAGAATCCCGAACGTAGCGAGGGATTCAAAGTACGTCGCCCGAGCCAAAAATATACTTGCACCCGAGTGATACACTCTACTTTTCATCACCCACTATGAGAAAATAATATATATATATATATATATATCGAGGGTATAGTGTTAAAACCCAATAAGTGCCGAAAAATGAAAAATCGTTTTATTTAATCATCTTAATGCATTTTTTACGCTCTTTCCAGTGGTATAATCCATTTAGTGGAATTCGCAGTAGAAAGAAAATTACTTGATGTAAGAACCCAATAAAGTGACCACTTTTAGTCATAGCTTAAAAACCAGAACCCTATAAAATGTGTTAACTTGATATATAATATTTTTATTTCACGCTCAAACCAAATAAAGCTATTTATCGGGAATAAGTGTTCAATGATATCAACGAAAATTACCCAACAGCTAAAAGGCAGTTACCACTATCTGCACTTATCGGGTTTTAGATTTACATAATGTAGACAAGAAACCAAACAGAACCAAAAGCTAAATCAAATAAATATTTTTGTTGGGTTTGATTGCTCGATTATTTTTCCAAAGTAACAAGTTATGTTTAGTTATATGATATTCGCTCACTTCGTCAACTAACTTTCTTCAAACTTTGTTCAGAGAAAAACCCAATAATCGAGGGGATTTGAAACAGAGGTGAGCAGTTAGATGTCCTGTCAAAACGTTTTTTTGAATTTCTATAACCAAAGACCCCTATTATTATTGTTTGGTGATACAGGCCACGGGAAACAAGTATTTCCGTGAGGCCACTGCGACCATTCCCTATCTATTGTGGCCATCCCATTGAAATTAGATCTGGTCTCCTACTCCTACGGTCTGGGCGAACCGTTATATTATGTTTTTAGGGTCTAGGTCCTGGATTTGGTCGGGTGTAAAATGCCTACCCAATATAAGAATCATACAGTGGGTAATTGCTATGCATTCGCAGAGGATATGGATGGAAGTTTCCTCTGCCACACACACCACAGAATCTACATGTTGCAGTGTTACTTAACCTATTGTGTGTAGGTGTTTGTTAAGTCTGCAAAGATCAGTGAGCAGCCTAATTAATATTCGAATTTCAGTCCGGCTTAGGCTGAGCACTTTATCTGAGTATTTCGCGAGTATCTAGCAATGAGGGTCTTTGCTTAACGCCCTGTCTCAGGGCTAATGCCTTAAGAACAGCTCGAGTTGTCGTCTTTGATACACCCACCAGGGGTTCGGGACCTATGGTGGGCGCCTCTGCAGTTCCTTGCTAGTTCATCTGCCCTCTCATTTCCTCGTATACCCTTGTGTTTGTTTATTGCTTGGATACCGTAGTACTACTAATTTGGAGTTGACTATCTCAGACTTTAGGGCCAGAAGCACTGCCTGGCTGTCGGATAGTATTGTTATACGTTTATTAACGTAACCTTTGTTCAGGTTTTGGTGCAAGCAATCAATTATCTCGTAAAGTTCTGCCTGGAATACGGTTGTATACCGCCCCAGTTTGTATTCAGTCTTATCTTGGGTTTGTCTCCTCCTCTCAAGGGTTTCGGTACCGCATCGTCCCATTCTTCCCGTTGCGGTATAATTACTGCGAAAAATTTATTGAGATTTAGTTGTTTATACATGGCGTCGCTAGGCATAGCCATTACTGAGCATGTTATGAGGTCCTCGTAAATTCTCCTCATGACATTCGATTTCCAGCTCTGCTTTCCTCCCTCTGCGGCCCGGAGTATTGCTGCCCTCGCCTTTTTTGAGCAAGGACGTGAAGAAGTTCGAGATTGAGAACGGCCTCCATTACTGCTATGGGAGTAGTTTTTAGAGCTCCAGTTATCATCCGACAGGCTAGGCCTTGGGTGCTGTTAAATTTCTGATGCAAGTCGCCTGGGTCGACTTTTTTGCCAGGCTATACATCCGTAGGTCACAATGGGTTTGTCAATAGCCGTGTAAATCCATTGCACCTGTTTGGGTTTCAAGCCCCATCTGGAGCCTGTAAGTCGGCAGCACGTTCCCAGAGCGATTTTTTCCTTTTCACCTGTGCTAGGTGTTGGTTCCAAGTAAGCCTATGTTCCATTGTGATCCCTAGGTATTTTAATTCTTTTGAGAACGGTATTGTAGTTCCGAACAGGAAGACGTTGTGGAGATCGATTATGTTCCTTCTCCGTGTAAACGGTACAATTAACGTTTTGTTAGCATTTACATTAAGCCCGATACTGCTGCACCAGCGTTCTACTTTATATAAAGCTGCTTGCATAAGGTAAGATGTGTCTTACCTTGCTTGCTTGCTACCGTGCTTGGGCATCCTCCACGTATGGTTATGACCAAGTCATCTGCGTATCCTTGGTATCTAGACCATAAAATTGACGATTTTTCAAAACTTTGAAGACCGGTAGGGGTCTTAAAGATGTAGTTTATTTTTACTTTTCAATTTCTTTAGTAATCCTACTAATATTATAAATGCGAAAGTTTGTAAGGATGTATGTGTGTTTGTTGCTCTTTCACGCAAAAACTACTGAACGGATTTTCATGAAACTTTGCAGTAATATAGCTTAGACATCGGAATAACATAATTTGTTAAAATTTATAGAGATTTTTGACGGGACTGGTTTCCCGAAGCGAAGCGAGGGCGGATTTACTAGTCTACTATAAATTACGCAACTTTTTAGAAGTCTTTTGTTAAGGAAATAAAAAAAAACGTTTTGACGGGACACCCTATTGATCAGGTACACCAAACCAACAGCCTTTGAAAGTGACGAAGAATGTTTTAACTTGTTTTTATTTGTTATTCGTATAAAAAACCATTTGGTAAAGTAAATTATATCTTTCATTTCTCTAGAGCTAAAACCCAATAAGTCGGTACCCTTTGTAACTTATTTTCTTTTTATGATAAAACGGATTAAATCAGAAACTTAAAAATACTGCTTTACACTAATTCAATGTATACACTTTTACCACAAATACTCACTATAACGATATTAATTTAATAACATGGGTATTTGTGACCTCAAAACTTAAATATTGAATATCTCGAAAGTGACAATTATGCACTTATTGGGTTTGAGCACTATACCCTCGATATAATAGAAAATAATAGAAAATAATACGTAAAAATGCACGAAAACTTAATTTTAATTTGAAAACGAAATCTTAATTTGATTTCTTTTTTTATTATTCAGCTGGCGGGGCCCTCGCGTCGTACCAGACATTCTTTATTCAAACAATTGCGTTCGATTTCTTTAGCGCAAAATACTAAAATGTTCTAAATTCAAAATAGGACGGAAAAGATCTAGCCGGCAGGAAAAGTTGTATGAAAATTCATTCCCGCCCGCTGAATAGAAAACAGCAACTTTGGAACCCCGTAAGTCCGAACCAAGTCGTCTTTTTCGAATAGGTGTGATGAAAAAGTTATTTCAATATAATATACATGCTTATATGCCATAATCATAGTATTACAATGGTATAGTACAATGAATATAATGATGTTTCTCTTAAAAATTTATTTTTTACATAGAACGCCTATGAAAATTCAATGGGCAAAAAAAGTATGTTAGCATGTGAATTTAGCAAAACCGAATATATATAATATTTTTACTATATTTACTCTAAAAACTGACATACATTACTTTAGCGCCGGGCCTGGGTTTTTTTGTATGGGATTTGGTGGATCTCCTTTTCCACCAAAAAAAAAAACGCTTCTATTTGTCACGTGACGTAGAATGACGTCACGAACAGGGGGCTTAGTGCGAGTTTTACGTGACATAACGCGCTCGCTACGTAGCTGCGAGTTAGCTAAAATTTGTATGGAATCGGAGCAGAGCCACCTAGCGGGACGTAAATGGCTCAGCTTGATCCCATACAAATTTTAGCTAACTCGCAGTTACGTAGCGAGCGCGTTTTGTCACATAAAACTCGCACTCAGCCCACAGATACAGTGCCACAAAGTTATCTGGCACGGTGGTCAAAAATAATAGAGGTACTGATAACATAGAGATATTACAATAGAGTGGGTGAGCCATACGGCTGCCCATCGATTGCATTCGCCCCCGGTTAGAAAGAGAAACAACGATAACAGTAATTACCTATCTCTCTCCGATCCCGATGAGCCAAAAAGAGAAAGGTGATTACTAAAGATTTCGTCTCTTTTTATCCGAGGTACGCTCTGAAGCCTGGCTTCTGCCCTCTAGTGTAATATCTCTATGACTGATAATGATTAATGATTTGTTCCAAATCTACCAAAAAAGTAGAAATCTAATAAAAATGGTCACGCTGATAACACTATGGCATGGAAGAGAGTAGAGACCATAGAGATAGGAATATAAAAGTATACAAACTATATAATTATATTGCCGCTATTGCCGTGATATTGCACAGACTTATGTAATATTAGCCACAGGATATAGTTGATGCAGTAAAAAAGTAACGTTATGGCACATTTACACTATGCGATTTTAGCACGCTCTGCAAATTGTATAATGTAAAGCCCCCATAAGTTTAGTATAAAGTATAAGTATTAGTTTATCCGGCCGAAAACGATGTAACATTTTGTAATATACATTTACATTTAGGTACTTTTCAACCTATTTATTTTAAACATGTACTTATGTACCTTCTTATCTAAAATAGATTGTAACTTGATTATTTTTATTCACAGAATCGATTTATATGCAGAAAGGAGGTGTTCAAAAATGTATGGGGGCTTTTTGGGGCTTTTACTAAATTTTTACATAAACAAAACTTCAATGCACTATAACAGCCACGATAATAGCATTGTTCTAACCTGTGTTAGAACAATGCTCCTTCCTCGATCCTTTTTTATTTTATCTTTAATATAAAATACTTGACAGCCATCCCGCCTGAAGGCTGGTAGTGATAACGTCCGATCCTATAATCTGAGGTCCGATCACTATTTATCTGATCTGATCAATAATAATCTTCTTGAAGGAAAACTGTTTCGGTCCATTAAGGTAAACTTGTGATGTGAGTGGATTGAAGATTGAACATTGAACGTTTGATTCCCGAACCAGGGTTCAAACCTGCACGCAACTCATTGAGTACTTTAGTACATAATAATTATGTAAGTAAGTAGTAGCTAGTAGGTATCTCAATGACGCACCCCTTTATTTTCAAAAATTATTTGTGTAATAGAATTTTATTATCACTAGCTTGGGTGAACAGAAACATCGCGAGGAAACCTGCATCATAGAGAATTTTCCCTAATGTTATCAAAGGTGTGGTAAGTTCGCGAATCCCCATTTGACCAACGTGGTGGACTATGGCCCTCATGTTGTAAGAGGAGATCCGTGCCACTGCCCAGCAGTGGGACAGTTACCTACTTATGTGTTGCGATGATGATGGTCTTTTATTACCACTTGTCCTGTTGAGTGGTGATGTCGATCAGGATCCAACATAACGTTTTAGGCCGCACCCAACGACTTATTTATGAAACCAAACACGGTTATTTCCGCTATTCTTTGGCACGTTGTGGGTGTAAGTTGATGTACTTACTTTAATACTTATATGATTTACTAACTTAGTATGTAACTAGTTGTGCCCGCGACTTCGTTCGTGCATAGAAGCTTTTCCTGTGTCAATCTCGATCCCGCGGGAACTCCGGGATAAAAAGTAGCCTTTATGTTGCGCTACAAGCTTCTCCATCTCCCAGTGAAAGTCTCATAAAAATCCTTTCAGCTGTTTCTGAGATTAGCGTGCACAAACAAACAGATATACAGACAAAATTGAAAAACTTTGTTTTGGGTTCTCTCGCATATACTTACTTACCGGGCGTCCCACGGCTATGCCACATGAATGGAAAGTAGGTACCTTAAATATTAAAGATAGGATATTTTACTGAAAGAAGACATCGTTTTATTTTTAATAATAAGTAGAACTGCATTCACAGATTTTTTAAAAATCGCCTACCTCAACCGGGATTACGATTATATACGAGATTTCCGTGGTATAAGTACATGATAATAATAAAGCGATACATGAAGTGTAGTAGGTTCTTGTATGCATTTCTTCATGAGCTCACAATTACCATGAAACTGAAAGGCGATTTTTAAAAAATCTGTGAATGCAGTTCTACTTATTATTAAAAATAAAACGATGTCTTCTTTCAGTAAAATATCCTATCTTTAATATTTAAGGTACTTTCCATTCATGTGGCATAGCCGTGGGACGCCCGGTATAAAGGACCCCCATTATAAATTTTTAAATATATTTTCTATGTACAGACAGCGATCAGTTATAGTTGTATTAAGTATATGTAGGTATAGAATTTATTGGCTGCAGTTTTAAATAATTCTATATTATTATTAGTTAAATAAATAATTCTATATTATTTGACGTCCAATTTTTTTATCATAAAGTGGTTTAACTATATACTAAATCTAAAAATCTTAATACTTACAAAATTGGTTTTCCAATAAGTTTTGTTATCTTGAGGTTTTAAATCCAGTAAAAATTTTGTTCAAATAGGTACGCGATTTCTGATATCAGCACAAAAGCTAGTAGCTAGGTACCTACTCAAAATTACTGTACTATTATTTCAAAGATTTTATGGCTTCTTACAAGGGTGTAACGATATTGCGATGTTTTCGGCGCATATCGTACAAAGGAATATAAATCTCTGTTTAGAAACTTACTAAGAAATGGGTTCGCAAAAAGGTCGGTTTTTTGTCGACTTGGGGCGGTTGGCGAACCGTATTGTTCCGGCAGGGGTAGGGCGGGGGATGTAATAATGATTGCAGTAAGGGTGCGTAATGAAACTTTTACCTGCTCATGCGCCGCATTTTGGACTCATCCTTAGTTGCATTTCAGTTTAGACTATAAAGTGCGGTGACGAGTTGGTTGTGATTATTTTTATTTAATATGTCTTCGAGGGGGAAAATCGAGAGATGGTTACTAGCAGATTGGAATGGAGGTCGTTTGTTAAAATCCAGTTCCATGATCAGAGTAACCGAGGAGGTGAACGTCGGAGTGGAAACAAGCCATCGGGCACTGACTCCCAAAACGGATATCGCTTCCGGTAAGTACCAAGATCATACGATTTTTTCACGTATCTACCTTACGAGTATAATCTACGTATTACTTTTATAAAGTTTATTGGTACTTATTGGAGTTGAAATTTTAGAACCTTAATATTTTTCTAATATGATTCAGAATATTTTAGATAGTATTTATGTAGTTTCGGTATTCCGAAGTTGTTTAAAATTTATTGTGCCAAAGAATGCGCGTCCGCTCGCACAAGTAAACCGTTAAAAGTATTCGCGCCAAAATTTTTAATTCGCAAAATCTAAACAGGGAGAAAATAGTTTGCTTCGTTTATGATAATTAAAAATGTTTATTTGAACTTTAATGCGTGGATTTATTTATGCGTTATATACTATCATTCAGTTCAGTACCTCCAATACCTCCTATTCACCCCGTGTATTCACCTATGAGCCTTAGGCAAACCTCACAGATGCAACCTGAAGAACAATAGGCAACTATGGCAAATGATTCTATTAATCACGGACTTTTTTTTAAACTACCGACTAAGCCTGTTTGTGGCTTTGACCCGTCACAAATACCTACCACAATTATTATCAAAGGAGGCCTATCGCCTCTATCTCGGTCGGTAAAACATTGGTAAGCAACGAGATAAACCTATAACATGTCCATGAGCGAGGGTGTCCACTTTCCATCGTCTCTATCTTACTTCGCCAAGCATCGGTAAGCAACAATATATAAACCTACCTTGGTGTGATGCGTTGGTGTCCAAATATCATACAGTGGAGTCTCGAGTGGAGGTCGTTTGTTGGCTATTTATATTAAGGAATACATAATTTGTAATTTAACTATAAACCGGCACTTACACAGATGGCGGTAGTGGATCTACTGAAGTACAGAGGACTTTGCAAGCAATTGAAAATACAAGTGCTGCAAGCAAAAGCGAGTTGAAGAATGAAGGCCGTGACTACTCGCCCAGCGCCTCTTCTTGGGAGCCCAGTGACGAAGAAATTTCTTCAGATTCAGCTTCCGACATTTCTCATGTAAGTATGTCAATAATTTTTACTTTTGTTTTATATTTTTATGTTTCCTATTAACACATCTCTCAAAGTAAAATAGTAATTACGTAACTACTTAAAGTTACAATTTCTATCTATAGTAAAAAACTTAATTATAATACTTCTTTCCATTACAGGAATCTCAAAAAGTCAGCTATACTAAACAATATTCAAACAAAAACAGCAAAAAAAGAGGTCCCAAACCTACTCATAGGCCAAATGCTGTAACAAACATATTAAGAGCGCGCCTATCTAACGATACTAGTTCAAGTCGTAAGAGGAAAAACAAACATTCCGTTAGACCCTTATCTGTGAAGAAATACTCAGCTGATTCTACAAAGAGAAATCATACACCACCCATTGAACTACCAAAGAAAACTATCAATAACAATGCCAAGGAAATAGAAGATATAAAGGCAGGGTTTTATGAACTTTTCAAGATGCTAAATGAATTAAAACCTCAATCAAAACAGTTTTTTATGGAACTATGTCCACCATTTCATCAACAAACTGCAGATAAAACCGTCAATAATATTGGTTCTGAAGAGTATGATGAGGTTAGTGATAGAAGTGAAAGTGAAGACTCCGATCGCTCTGACGATAATGTACTGATCAGCAACAAATTCAACAGAATTGGACACAATTTGAAGCAAGAGAACAAATATGAGAGTGATGATGAATGGGTAACATAACTTTGATACTAGGTATAATACTGACATAATCAATTATGAAATCTTCCATGACAAGAAAGCGTTATTTTTCTATGTGAATGATACATACACAATTTTACGAAGGTTTAGAAGTAGATTAATTTGTTGACAATATTTCTTCCCCCAGGTACCAATAGGAAGCGGTAAGACAATGATACACAAAGACAAATTTAGAAAAGTTAAATGGAAGTCTTACACAATAGCTACTCGAACATTACTACTTGCCGCATTTCCTCGAAGGTAAGACACCATCACTTACTAATGCACTTAATCTTATAATACTAATAACAAAATATCGAATGAATATATTTCGAACCAAATAATCAACCATAAAAATTATTTTACAGAATTCTAGCTACACATTCTTTAACGGGAAAACGATCTCCCGCGTTTCAAAACAAACCAGCAAAAATGTGTTTAGATCCAAAAACTGTATCGGACATCATTTTAGAAATCACATCGAGGTTTAATGTGAAGGAGAATTTAGTCAGGTAAGGTTTAACAGGTCGACAAAGAATAAATACAATGTAACCTAAAATTTTGGGTGTTTACCCGTGGTCCCGTTGGTTTGTCCCATTAATTTGATTGACGTTAAAATATGGCATTTAAAATAATCTATGTACCTGCTTTAAGGAATATCCATATATGTAATACCTATGTATAGCAGTTATTGTGTAGACATGTTTTTAAACATCCAGTTTTTCAGCTATCATATAAAGGAAGCATAAGTGTTAGAGAACAGTTAGTAAGGAAAATGATGAGGCTATGTGAGCGAAACAGCCTGCAACACCTTGGACATGGCTTTGTTATATTATAGCCTTAAGTAGGAATAAGTGTAGTATGTAACTGTGTGTAGAGTGAAAAAATCCTCGGGAGTTTATTACCCCTCCTTCTTCCAACATCACTTACCGTAGAGCTTTGTTGAAGCGATGGCGTAGTTTGACTGTCGAAAAATGTTTTTAATCACCAAAATCATAAAAAATAATTTTAATTTCATTTGCATAATTAAGATTAAATAAAATATACTGTAAATAACTGTTTTTTTTCTATCTAGTATAGTCAAAAGAATGCTCTTTTGACGTTTCGAATATGCCGTTATCATGGATTTTTATTTTATTCTAAGGAGGTTCAAACATTATATCGATATCAGAAGTAGAAAAAGTCGATAAAAGTGTAACCCCTAGTGCAATGGGACCACGGGGAATTAAAATTACCCGTGGTCCCGTTAATGGGACAAACCAACGGGACCACGGGTAAACACCCAAAATTTTTACACAGAAAAATCGTTATTCACGTATTAACTTTAAAAAAATTATATTTCAGGAGTATAATTACAACAAAATGTGCAGATGAATGCAAAATGCTTAAAACACGATTAAAAAGCAAATCCAAAATATGTGATGAAAATACAGAACCGAATGTTGAAAGAGAGCAAGAACAATGCAACTAATTGGGTAATCCATTTTAAAACATTCTACCAAAGCGCAGTAGTCAAAAAGCAACGAAAAATAATACTTAAGACTTAGAATAGTGCAAACATGATGTCTGAATGTTTCCAAGATTCCTTACAAGAAGCCTGAAATGCATGTATTATGTTTTTGTTTTTTTTTTTTTGGAAATAAAATTTGACAAAATTAGTACTGCGTCTTTTTTATAATTAATATTATACACGATAAAGATATAAACCGAAAAGAGATTGTTTTCATTTGAGGATAAATATCTTCTATTAATTTTGATAAATAAAATAAATACAATGACAGATTATCTTCCTTGCTGGAATATTCCAAGTGGAGACAATACCAAGTCGGTATTTGTGCTGGCTATGATAGCTCTCATCAGCATCATGTCGTCTGGAGTGTATTGCCATCCACTGAGTTGTCCTAAGCTTTGCAGTTTTGGACAACACTCCATGAGGAGTTCCACTGTGTCGCGAGTGAGTCTTGGGGCGTTAGGGAACCAAATGCCTTCGAGATTGTCGAACTTATAACGGCGGAGTATTCTGGAAAACAAATCCGAATATTTTAAAAACTGAATCTTGTCTTGGTAATTTAGGAAGAGCGTAATATTTTTCATAAACTTAATTTAAAAAATCATGAACACTGGGAAAAAATCCCTCATCTACTGTTTCGGGTTATAAACATAGAAATTCAATTTTTAATAAATAAAGCAAATTAATACTTTATATTGAAAACGTACCTTGCCATATCGTTATCATCTAATTTAATTTCATCACCAATAATGAGCTTCTTAAGTTTAGGGCTAGCTGTCATCAAGTACTTTAAACATGAGTTCGACAGATTACCCTGAATTATTTCGATGTGTTCCAACTTATTAAATGGAATTTCCTCCTCATGAGTCGAAGTCTGGATTTGATAGAACTCTAGACATTCTAAGTTCCTACAAGTTTCTGCTATTCTCGTAAAGTTAAATGAACCCAGGGCTCCGGAAAGCATCAGCGTAACTATTTTGTATCCAATTTTGTCTAAAAGTTGATGCAGTTCGTGACATTGAAATTTATTCAGTTTTATTTTGTTAACATTAGGTAGATCCTTTATTAGCTGTAAGACACCCTGGTCAGGCTCTTCCAAATAAATAGTCTCTATCATTGGACACAGCGCAACTATTGCTCTCATAGTCCTCATATTAGTTTGAATATCATGCATATATTGTAACTTTGTAGTGAAACCCGGTGGGCAATCGTTATTATAAATATGATAAATTGATTTACCAACGAAGGAGTAGCTACCCAGATTAGTTAAATTTGGTAGGTGTTTTATCAACAATGCCACATCAGTGTGATCAATGTTCTCTTCACCGTACATACCGATATTAATAACTGTAAGACTCTGAGTCAACTGTGGATTACCAGACAGCATAGCGTCTATACCTATTTCTGTTATGTCTGTTTCACCAGAAACGTCTAGGAGTTTTAACACTTTATTGTGTTCACCAATATACTTGAGCACTTCGTCATTGGCAATGTAAGGTATATTTAATACGGTTAAATTCTTCAGATTCTTCAGTAAATCGTACATTAGAGATAAATGCTCATCTTTAACCCAAACTCCTTTTAAATTAAGAGAAGTCAGGTGGCGTCCTTGCTCTATAATCAGTTCAAGGACTTTTCTGTAGTACGGACAAGGAAAGATCCCCGTGGCTAAGCTTTTCACGTTTTCTTTTAAGAGCAGTCGCATTGCAAAGTACCGTATGGACGGATCCAGATATTCTGTGCTGAGAATTAAATTAATGAGATCTTGAAATATATCGTTCGTCGCCCCCATGATTTCGTAGTACGAGGACACCATCGCGAAAGGCAATGCGACATCTTTCTCGGATGTCACTCGCGAAAGTGTGTGTATCAATTGTCTAGCTACGAGAGATAGTGATATTTCTTGCAGAGGTGGCACTGGACATCTGGGCGACATTGTCACTTAACTAACTCTACCTTAAACACTTTCAATTTTCACGATATACAGATTTAACTGAGCATCACTAGACACTGCTACTTTCAATTTTGGAAGAGAAAGAAGTGAAAAATTCGAGTAGTTATTCTGTGCGCATGCGCATCCCGCGGTTGGAACTGCGCCAGCGCGTTTATTATTCAAACTCACACAAACTCGGCCATTATTTATAGAACTTTATTAATGGATAAAGGTGTTTACGGCTTGAACCGTACACATCAGTGGTTGTAGTTTAAATTCTTTTGTGAAATGCGCAGTATTGAAACATGTGTATCATTAAACTATTCGTAGGTATTACGTATTTTTGTTGCTGCTATTTTTATTCAGTAAAATCATTAGAACGTAAACTTAGTAAAGACTCTGCAGTCAATCAATTCAGCAGTAAATTAATTTGCTTCGTGCAAGTATACATGTTAACAGACTTCAAAATAAGGAGGCATTGAGATACTATGTACTCAATGTAAGGAGGTTCTTTTTTTCTTTTGTGAACGTCGTCCTGGGTGTAAGAATTCGAAAGTTCTGCCGTCTGGTCCCATAAAATTTGAGCGACATCTGACGGTCAGTTTTTGAGTTATTGTCTATAATATGAATTTTATTTATGTTCATCACCTCATAAGTTGTGATTGTGACTGGGTGTTCTTTTTTGTTCAAAAGGTAGTGCTTGTTGTGTGGTCCCTTTTAAATTTTAGCGATATCTGGCGATTGGTTTTAGTTATCTCGACTTTGAAGTCGGTTATTTTTTGTAAAAAGTTAGTTATTTTGAAAGTACATATAAAACTAGCTTCGCCCGCGTGGAATTCGTTTAAACTTCACCCCCGTATGTCACCCCCTTCGGAGTGGAATTTACAAAAATCCTCTCTTAGTGCTCCCCTACACTCCCTAAGGAACATACATGCCAAATTTCAGCTTCTTCCGTTCAGTAGTTTCGGCTATGCGTTGTCTGTCAGTCAATCACCAGTAACACCAGTAACGCAAGAGTTTTATATATATTAAGATTAAGCCATCTTTTTCATTCTTTGATTCCAACAGTTATTTCGTATATATATCTCATAGATATTGCTCTTGTTTTCTGTCGTATTAATTTTGTTAAATCAATAAGTTTTAAAAGCAGCTGCCTAAAAGATTGTCATACTTAGTCAAGTTAGGAATATCTGCACTTTTTTGTCAGATATCCAAGTGACAAGTTATTTTGCTGTTAAAGGGCTACTTGTACAAAAGACAATCATCTGATATACAAGGTTTATTTCAAAATCAATTGGTGTATGAATGATAAAAATTCCAGTGAATGATTGACCTAATTATCGCGAAAACTAGGTAACAAATAATCGATTTTAACATTAATACACTACTAAAAACTTGTAGTTTTTATTTGGATTTTTTTTTTATAAGAGATGAGCAATGTTACTAAGTAATATCCAAATATCGTATATAGGAATTAAATAAAAATTTTGACACAATTTATAACATTTATGTATTTTACTAACACAAAATTTACATCGGATAAGTTACAAAACAATTGGATGTTCATTGTTGGTCAAGTCTTTCAATATTCAATAGCTTAGCGTCTGCCTTTTGTTAGTGAATTTTGCATGCTTCCACAACCTTATAACATAAGTGAAATATATTATGAGTGGCTTTTGTCTATGTAGTGTGAAGATTCATTAAGTAAAATATGACATACCACAAATATTATATGAATAGAATAAAATTGTAAACGTGCCTTGGTTTAGTTTTTTGAAACTCGTCCCTTAGTACGCACGGTCGAATAATGATGACATAATGATTCTTTCAAACGTTTTTATTTATGAACCGATTGAAATAACAAACATTAAAAGTCAAGTGAAAACCACAATACATTGTACACACGCCTTGTATAGACAGCGGTCAGTTGCATTTTTATTGTTATTTTGCAAGTGTGGTGACATCGCACACAGTCACAAGTCACACAGTGACATCACGAAACATTGAATCACGCTATCGAAGATTCCTATACCGCACGCATATTACAGAAGCCCTGACATCGGTAGTTTGGGCACCGGCCACCCTGTCGGTCGTTTCACCTGGCGGGAGATCTCCCTTTGCCAAATATGTATCTATAGATTTACGCACTGTATACTGAATTTATATAAATTTTATTATTAACTTACCTTATGGTTAACACTAGAATTTGTATTGTAATGATACTGACATAAAAGATATGAATTTCATAAATTATAGTATAGCGAAGAAATAACAACTATCTTAGATTACCTCAACACTCTTACACCACTATTCTTCATCAATTATCATATTATTATGAGTCCTTCACTTCACACTCACATCACTTAATCCAGCTAAACCCATTTTTTATCACTCTACGTAGGCACGGGCAAGTTCTTAGTGACGAGCAGTAGTATCTGCTCTATACTGAAGCACCAGTTGGCGATGTCCTTGGAGACCTGGCACCAGTACTCTCCGTGGTGCGGCTCGGCCGCCTTGCAGCGCGCCTTCACGTCCTCCTGCTGCTGCTCGTTGCCGTGTAATAACTCGAACTTGTAGAAGAACGCCCACGCGTCGCCCAGGTCCGGGTCGATTTTTACCTGCGGAATTGGAGTTTTGGGTGAATCGCACTTACTTGTGGAATTGTATTTTTGGGTGAATCGTTCTTACTTGTGGAATTGGATTTTTTGGTGAATTATTCTTACTTGTGGAATTGGATTTTTGGTTTGCCTATAGAGTTGTTTTTTTTTGCACTGCGTTCGTATTCGATATGAAATTCGTTTAAATTGCATCTCACACAAATGCCAGCTTTCCGCCCGTGTGATTAAGATACATTTCAGATGGACGATCAGAATTTAAAATGTCGTAAGTAATTTTTCTTTACAAGATAAATTGAACTTGTATAGGTGAGTAAAAGTCCTTCAATATTATTGTATACAACATTCGCGAAACTGGCATCATGTAAAGGAGACCTCACACACACAGACAAAAAGGAGGTGATACAAGGCGGCCATGTTGCCAAGCGGCAAGAAGCCGAGTACTCACCGTGCGGTTGAACCACTCGCGGCACTTGCCGAGCTTGCGCTCGCTCCAGAACAGCTGCGACACGGCCAGCAGCACGTGCGCGTCGTGCTCGCACTTCTTCAGCGCGTCCACCTGCAAACCATTGGGGATTGAAAATTTTACTTACAAGCAAGTGGACTCTGAGCTTAGGTAATAAAGTGGTTTTTAGCCGACAGCGTCATGCGACAATTCCATTTAATTGTTGGCGACTCCCGTATAAATGGCTAAATGAGCAGACCACAGACGAGTTCCGTGATGGTTATAACACGTATGTTCCGGCTTAACTTTTTGGCCACATCTGCGTTATGTATAATATTTGGTATCTAAAACGCACTAAAACTCGGGTGTAGCCGTAGACTGAACACGAAATGCGTTTCCAGATACTAAAAATGAGATACAAAATAAAGTCTGTGGGAACTGTGCACGTTTTATTATGACTCGGGTACTCACGATAGTAAGCACATGTTCCACTCACGTGCTTCCTATGGTCATTTTGAATATTGTAACTAAGCTGACATAATAACATCGGTTCCACAGTAAACACATATCCTTATCCTTACTAATATTATAAATGTGAAAGTGTGTTTGTTTGTTTGTTTGTGACGCTTTCACGTCGCAACAAAGCTATTATATGATAAGGTTTATGTGTGTGGGGATAGTTAGGAGGGTGGAGAGTGACGTAGGCTACTTTTTACCGCGGAAAAACATCCCATTCCCATGGGAAGATCGATGTTTTGTTAGTTGCTAGATATTTATTTTCGGAGTTGTTAATAGATGGCGTTTTATAAATGTGAAAGTGTGTTTGTTTGTTTGTTTGTGACGCTTTCACGTCGCAACAAAGCTATTATATGGTAAGGTTTATGTGTGTGGGGATAGTTAGGAGGGTGGAGAGTGACGTAGGCTACTTTTTACCGCGGAAAAACATCCCATTCCCATGGGAAGATCGATGTTTTGTTAGTTGCTAGATATTTATTTTCGGAGTTGTTAATAGATGGCGTTAATAAAATTCATTTGCAAGTTCTGAATTACGCTATCAAATACTACATGTAATTTACTTAAGTCATAGGCAAATGTAATAGGCTACTTTAGCTCTGCCTCGAGAACTCCCCGCTCCGGCTGTATTCAGTGTACCGCCCGCCCGCTGGCACTATCCTGTTGGCTGATGTCTGCAAGTTGCTGGACTCGCCGACACCGGTGGTGGGCGCGGGCGACTGGAACTGCAAGCATCCGGGGTGGAATAGCCTAGATGCCAACAGAAGTGGAAGGCTACTTTTTGATGCCGCTGAACAGCACGGCTACACTGTCGAGGGTGTTGCACACCGTTACCGCGGCTCTGAATAAGAGAGAACGCGCGTGTGCAGTATTCCTCGACATGGAAAAGGCGTTCGACCGTGTTTGGCACGACGGCTTTCTATACAGGATCTCGCAGTCTTCGGCGCCCCGGAGTGCCGTTAAGGTGATCTCCAGTTTCCTCGAAAATAGAAGCTTCAGAGTAGTGGCTGAAGACGCCGAATCCACCAAGCGTCCGATCGCAGCCGGCGTTCCGCAAGGGAGTTGCCTGTCCCCGGTCTGCTACGCCTGCTACACCGACGACATCCCAGCGGCAGGAGGGGGCGTCGCTTGCCCTGTATGCCGATGACGTGGCGTACATCACCACGTCGCTGAATAGAACCCACGCCATCGTCAAGATGCAGCGTGCGCTTGATGCCCTCCCCGAATGGCTCGCCGCGTGGAGACTTTCGGTGAATGTCGGGAAGACGCAGGCCGTGAACATAGGAGGATACCTCAAGAGGCGGGACCCTACTCTGGAGCTTCACGGACAAGATATCCAATGGACCCCACAGGCCAAATACCTGGGGGCAAAATCGACGGAAGACTCTCGATGAAGCCACAGGTTACGAAAGCCGTCGCGAATTCCAGAAGCGCGATGGCAGAAACCAGTGCTCTCCTCGAGCCTCCCTCTCGGACTGAAGCTCGGGGTCTACAAGACCTACATCAGATCCCGCCTCACGTACGCGGCACCGGCGTGGTACGCGCTCGCCAGCGAACCGCAGCGCAAGAGGATGCGCCCGGTTCAGGCGATTGCGCTCCGCCGGCTGACTGGTGCGCCGAGGTACGTCAGGAACGCCGTCATCCAGAGGGACCTTCGAGTCGTGAGCCTGGACGACTTCATCGAGAGATTGGCACGCAACATGTTCGGGCGTGTCGACGCGTCGCGGTTCCCGCATCTGCAGGACCTGGCGCCGCTCCACACCCGTCCACCGGACCGCTGGGCCTTCCCGCGCGACTTGCTGGTTGCGCGGGACGGGCCTAGCACTGACTAATACTGGGGCTTCGTAAGTCGTCGCCCGGCGCTGATCGGCTCCTGCTGGGCTTCCCACCAGCGGGATTCACCCGGTAGGGCCTCGATCGCCTGGGCGGCGCGAAGATGAACCCCATCCCGTTTAAGACTCTGTGGCCTGTAAAAAGGCCACCACTCACCGGACTTGACCTATTGGTTAACCACAGATGGACAACCAAGGGCCTTAGGGCCCAGCCCAAGAACCGACCCGTTTTAACGGGCCGCGAGAGACACCCCCAAAGGGGAACTAACTGTCCCGAGGGCTCCACACACCTCAGACAGGGTGGAGTGAAGAGAGCGAGTAGTAGGCTACTTTTTAGGCCAAATTCCTACGGGAGCGGGACCTACGCGGCTGTTACCTACGGGTCCCGAAGCGAAGCGCGGGCGGTTCTCTAGTTATTACAATACAACTTACACTCTTAGTCTTCCTCTGCGGCCGCGACTCCATGAATATCGCTTCAGCCCACAACCGCCCAGCGGTGGGACACTCCTGCAGAGCTTTGGCCATCACTGAATTCGCTATGTCCACGCTGCCGTTCCGCCTCTCTAGACGTACGCTTTCTAGCCTGGAATAAGTGATATACCGTGGAAGATTATTTAATTTTTTATTGATTCGTGCTTCTATGCTTCTATCTAATAATAAGATTTTGTATCCATAGTAGTAATTTGTAAAAGAGTGGAATTGGTTTCCCGAAACGAATAATCTATACCAAACAAATAAACAACATTATTATAATAACAATATAACCAAGCAGGATAATAAATAAATGAGTATATTGCGCGTTGGTCTGCCTTTAATTTACTACATAATATTCTGAATGCTTTTGTAATGATAGTTATGCCCACAATGCGTTTTATGAAGAGAAACACATGAATGGACTTACCACAACTCAGCATTTTTAGGGTTCCTCAACCTAGCCTTCTCCAGCACCGAGCGCGCCTTGGTGATGTGCTTCAACTTCTCCTCCAGCCGCGACAGCAGTATCCACATCGGTACGCACGTGGCACATTTCTTCAACTGTTTTATAAAAATATTTAATTTAATTATTCGGTAAACATAAATCAAGTTATACCCATTAATAGTCTTTATTTGTTTGGGCTTCTTTTCTTTTGCCGATTAACTAAGGGCCGAAAGTAAATTTTGCTCACAAGTTAAATAGAACTGTGAGCACACGTAAATGACAGCGAGTACTTAAAACGCCATAAGTAAATTACAGTAAGACATAACAAACAAACCAACACTCACCCCCTGCGTATAAGTATTATGCGCGTCCTCATCCCGGCCCATCTGCTCCTCGATCTGGCCCTTCATCATGTGCAGCTTGGCGTAGTCCGCGAACACCGCGATGGCCTCCGACAGCAGCTTCAGCGCCTCTTCCAGGTTGTTTAGGGACCACTCTAGCTTGGCTGATTTTATCATTACCTGTAGTGTAATGGGGATACTTAAGTTAATAACTAGATGTTGAGGGAAACATATTATATTAAGGCTGGTGTGCCCCATCGCCGGCGCGTAGCAAGTGACGCTCAACTATTTTCTCGTTCACGAAACGTACGCGACATAATATGTCGCCTCGACTCGCCGACGGTGGAACATCTGCCTAATATTTGGGTTAAATTATTTAAATAATTCCTAGTCGTTGACCACCCCTTAAACAACCATAACAAAGGGTACGTGAACTTTAATTTGCAGCATATAAGTATGACCAACCCATGTTCTACTACAACAACAATAATGTTCACATGTACATAACGACAAACATTCAACTATAAATGTTATATAGCAATGGACCCTGGGCGTGGGCGCAGACGCTCTGGCCTTAGCGAGCAGCCGGCGGGCGCGGTCGTACTCCTTGTTCTCGCTCTCCAGCTTGACGGCGGCAAGCCAGATCTCCTCCGAGTTGGGGTTGGCCTGGAACGCCAGCGACAGGATGCCGCGCGCTGCTGGCACGTCGTCTGGGAAAAAAAGATTATTTATGTATAGTTCGTTCGCGGTCGATCTAGAAATCGTTATAATTGCATGGCACTCAAATGCCAGATTTGCGCCTATGCAATAATAGTAGATTGTTACACAAGGGACGTAAGTAAGCTATTACAGAACAAGATCCAATTTGGCGCCAGTGCGAGCGCAGCTCGCATAGGGCGCTAATGGATCGCGTGCACCCGAGATATTTAGTCACACGAGCGAGCGCAGCGAGCGAGGCTGAATATAGTTCGAGGGTGTAATAGCTACTTGCAACCGAGGTAAGCATTCTACTTTATATCATTCTTGTGAGGTAAATAAAACATTGGTAATGCAAAATGAAATTTTAATTAGAATAATTAGCAAATTTAGAGAAAAAATAGAAAAAAAATGGTTACTTATTATAATTAATTATAGTAATATTGCTGCTGATGAAGTGCTTGACATTGTTGTAAATAACTTAAATCCCTTTACGAACAAACTTCACAAACTTTCAGATCAAATGAAATGCCGCCATTTCCATTTTGTTTTCGTAAATAGTTTTCTATTTTTTTTACGGCTCTGAGTTCCAAGGAGTTTTGCATAGTTTGAAATGTATGAAAATTAAATGCCGCCATGTTCAGTGTTTTTTTTTCAGTAAAAAGTTTTCTTACCATTTTATAAGAAAAGAGATTGTTTACCAAGGAGTTTTGCATAGCTTGAACTGTAATGTGAACATTACAATTCAAGCATAGTGCGACGTAATGTTGCCTTGAATTGCAAACACCAACTTACAAGGAGACTTTCCACCATAGTAATCCCTAGTTACTGAGCAAGTATGATATAAAGGTACATTTCAGATTAACGGCGGGAACTAAAAATGCCCTTACATTTTTTCTCACAAGCTAAATTGAACTGTGAACACAGGTAATAAGTTTGGTTTCAGTGGGGAATAGCAATTCAATATGCTCGGCGCTTCCTATTCGATTGATTGATTCTTGCGATTCTCTACACAGGGGAACTCCTCAGTTGTTAATGGCACAATGAATAAATTAAAATGTTTGTATTTATCCATCAGTTAGCTTTATACGCGATTTGCGAAGGAATAACGCAAATCGTGTTAAAAACACGATTGAGCGGAACCAGGGCTCCAAAATGTTCGCCAGGGACCTGTGTATTGGCCAAAGTCAGCTTACGAGGTTGAAGACCGAGTCCGGTACCATAGTCTCGTCAAAACCCGAAGTTCTGAGAGAAACGGAGAGCTACTACGGACGGTTGTATGCCTCCTCGCAAGCTCCAAGTCCTCACAAGGAGAGCGACAAGAGAGCTAAATTAACCCGACATTATACCGAGGATATGCCGGACGTCAGCCTGTATGAGATTAGAGAGGCCCTCAAACAGCTTAAAAACAACAAGGCACCGGGAGATGACGGAATCACAACAGAGCTGCTAAGAGCTGGAGGGAAACCCCTCCTGGTGGCGCTCCAGAAGTTGTTCGATTCCGTTATCAATACTGGAACTACCCCGGAAGCGTGGAGCAGAAGTGTAGTGATCCTGTTCTATAAAAAGGGCGATAAGGCCCTTTTGAAGAACTATAGGCCCATTGCACTTCTGAGCCACGTTTACAAGCTGTTTTCGAGGGTGCTCACTAACCGCATTGCACGCAGGCTTGACGACTTCCAGCCTCCCGAACAAGCAGGATTCCGAAAAGGCTACAGTACCATGGACCACATACATACGCTGCGGCAGATAATACAGAAGACCGAGGAGTATAATCTGCCGCTATGTGTTGCCTATGTGGACTATGAGAAAGCCTTCGATTCTATCGAGACCTGGGCGGTACTAAGTTCTCTCCAGCGGTGCCGGATTGACTATCGGTATATCGAGGTGTTAAAATGTTTATACGCATCAGCCACCATGTCCGTCAGAGTACACAACACAGTGACGAACCCTATCCAACTGCAGAGGGGTGTCAGGCAAGGGGATGTTTTGTCCCCAAAACTGTTCACCTCTGCGTTGGAAGATATGTTCAAGCTGTTGGAGTGGAAACGACGTGGCATTAACATCAATGGCGAATACATAACACATCTTCGATATGCCGACGACCTAGTCATTCTGGCGAGTTCCGTGGAAGAACTTAGTACTATGCTCGGGGACTTGAACAGCGCCTCACAACGGGTAGGTCTTAAGATGAACATGGACAAGACGAAAATCATGTCGAATGTCCATGTCACACCTGTACCGGTTGTTGTTGATGGCGCTGCTCTCGAAGTTGTTGACGAGTACATTTACCTGGGACAAGTGATCCAAATGGGTAAGTCCAACTTCGAGAAAGAAGTCACTCGTAGAATCCAACTCGGATGGGCTGCGTTCGGGAAACTGCGTCATATCTTGTCGTCCAAAATACCTCAGTGCCTGAAGTCGAAGGTGTTCGAGCAGTGTGTGTTGCCAGTGATGACATACGGCTCCGAGACGTGGTGCTTCACTATTGGTCTGATGCACAAGCTCAGAGTCGCTCAGCGGGCTATGGAGAGGGCTATGCTCGGTATTTCTCTGCGTGATCGAATCAGAAATGATGAGATCCGTAGACGAACACGGTTAACCGACATAGCCCAGAGAATTAGCCGACTGAAGTGGCAATGGGCCGGCCATATAGTTCGGAGGACCGACAACCGTTGGGGAAGAAAGGTCCTCGAATGGAGACCACGTCTCGGAAAAAGGAGCATAGGACGCCCCCCGACCAGGTGGACTGACGACCTGATGAAGACGGCGGGCATCCGCTGGATTCAACGGGCTCAGGACCGGTTAGGGTGGCGCCAGTTAGGGGAGGCCTACGTCCAACAGTGGACATCAAAAGGCTGATGGATGGATGGATGGATGGATAGCTTTATACAAGCGTGTTTTTAGACTCTCTTACTGAAATAGTTACTGCATTACTTGACCTGTTTAAGATGTTTGTATGGGACCTTTATTTGTAATATCCTTGCAGTTTGTACGGAAAACTAAGGCGATACTTACCTAGTTAATTTTTTGTCCTTTTGATTTTGTTCTTCTCGGTGTTTACTTTGTTCATACAACTTAATGAAAAAAAAATAACAACCAAACAAGTACTCACTGGCCAGCCACTTAGACTTGGCCCCCATGAGCCACAGCACCTCGGACTTGGGGCAGTGCGCCACCGCGCGCTGCAGCAGCAGCTCAAGGCTGGTGCGGGTGCCGTGCTGTTTTTCCAGGTATGCTGCTCGGAGCCAGATCGACTTCTTGGATGGAAACACTGAGAGCGCGTATCCGTATACTGCGCGCGCGCATTCGTAGGCGCCTTCGTTTGCGCACTGCAAATGTATTCGGATAACAGATATTTTTTATATACACAATAGATTAAACAAAGTAGTAATTGGGCACCGTTTTTGGACACTTAAAATTTCAATGCTTGAAATTAAAAAATATAACATCTGATTGCTTATACTCTGCAAAACCTTATTAGGTTTGGCTTGATCGTATTGCACAATGGTTACAAACAACAACAGCCAAACAGTGGTTCAGTTTCTTGGGTTTGATTTCTAGGGAGGCGGAAATTTGAATCTCTGTTCTTGGTCTAGTTGATCAGTTGTTGACCCACTATAAATAGTAATATTCTAATTTTCAAGTATCTGCTGTTATTAAGATAAATATTAATGGGATTCAAGTAGCGGCAGAGTTATGTCGTTACTCGCAACTTACAGCTTCTGCATCCTCCATCCAGGTGTGTTTCTGATCTTCTGGTTCAATGCCGTGTCCAATCACAGCACGAATAATAGCCTGTAAATAATAAATAAAACATACACATAATATATACATAATTATTGCGATATGAATCTAACAATTTATTAAATGTGGAAGTGTACAGGGCAAGAGTTTATGTATATTCGTCTACGTGCATGCGTCTCGTAATTACCTGCAAATGTTTAAACACATGCGTGAAATGCGTGCGCTAAACGTTTGCATGTACGCTAACATTATGCGAGCGTGTATGTGTGAATGTGAACGTCTGTGCGTGAATGCGAGCGTGTATGGGTGAATGTGAGCGCGTGCGTGAATGCAAGCATGTGTGTAGGAATGCGAGCGTTTGTACGTGCTTGCAACCAATCACGAGACACGTACAAAGCACGCGCTCGTGTGTAACATAGTTACCTGACAAGTAACCACGCCGCCAGACTTCTCTGCCTCCATGGCCTCCTTGAACCAGTGCTCGCGGTTGATCTCCACGCCGTTGGCGCTCAGCGACGTGATCGCGCGGTCTATGATCTTCTCCACCATGTGTGTGTTACCTGATTAGATAACCATTACAAAATTACCCATGAAAATTGGTCAAATGAGTTATGTGGTACTAACCACAAGGACTTCATGTAACTATTAAGTTGAAATACCCAGTTGTAAGGAATGTAGTAATTTTAGAGTATGTATGTTAGGTGGCGTGGTATACTTGACTGTAATCGCAATAATTACTTTACACATAAATAAAATTTTTATAATCTCGAAACATTTATGGACTGTTGTAGTAAGAGTATGATCCACTTTGTGTAAATTAAAAACATCATACGTTTTGCTGTCTGTTTAACTTATAACTTTCAAATTAGCTTACCATGAGCCTCTTCAAGTTTGGCGGCGGTCACCCAAATCTGTCTATCAGTGGGTATATTCTCACGTGCTTTGTTCAACACTTTCCTGGCATTCTCATACGTCTCTAGTCTCGCCAACGCTAGCCATAGCTCCACGCTGGTCGGACAACACTCCACTGCTCTCGAGAGAAGGATACGAGCGTCTTCTGGGTTCTCCAGTTCTACAGCGGTCTTCCAGAGACGCACTGAGTTTGGAATGTGTTCCAGAGCTTTGCGGAATACGCGACGTTTAGCCTGTGAACAGAAACTTTTTATAAGTATTGTTTTTTATGTGTACAGTTGAGTTGACAAACAAGTAGACGAGCGATCTAATGATAAGTATTAGAAAATCTGGAGAGTTACAAAGGCTATTTATTTTCGAGGATAAATATCAGTTTTATCGTCAACATTTTAAGTATAAACGTATAAAGTTTGGTATTGTACAGGGAAACCTAACACAGTCATCTTAGATTGTATAAAATCAGAAAAGTAGATCCACCACTTTATTTTCTACCTGGAATGCGTTAACATTCATACCCTAATTTCTATGAGCAACAGTGCACAACAACCGTTTGCCCTTTCAGCAGAAAAAAAAACAAATGCCTTGGCAAACTGCGACGCTTTAACAGTAACACCCTAGCTAATGTGCCTAAAAACCATTACCTCTCCACCACAAACCAAAAAACCACCAAATACCTTAGTCTCCTGCTCGAGATCCGCAGCCTTGACCCATATCCGCACGCTGTGCGGCAGGTTGCGGGCCGCGTGCGCGATCACCGCGCGCGCCGTGTCGCGCGGCTGTAGCCTTGCTGCTTCTAACCACAGCTCCTCGCTGCTCGGGTTTACTTCGCAACCCTTCATTATCAGGTTACGGGCTGATTGGACCTTGCCTGTTGAGTAGTGAGTGTTTTGTTAACATATTTTTGTTTAGTCTAAACTATGGGAAAATTGTAGAGAGTTTGAACAAAAATCGACAAGAAATAAGTTAGCCGGTGATCATATCCTTAATAAAGTATGAAAATGTGTTGTTGCATTTATGGTGCTGAAAAAGTACACGTTAGATATCGCTCAAATTTAGATGGCCAATATGAGGTAGCACAGTTTTTTTAAGTTGGTTCAAAAATCTAAAAATAATTGTAATAAAATACATCTGCTAATCCTGCAAGTTGTACAATTTAATTATTTTTATATTGAGTAACTGTATGAGAAACAGTATGAATATTACCTGTAACTTCCTCTAATCTGGCACTAGCAATCCAGGCGGGAGGATGGTTGGGATTGGTCTCCCGGACCGATTTGAGCAGCAACCTGGCCTTCTTAATGTCATTAATGTCTCCACCGTATGTGGGGATCATAGACTGTAGGTCTGTGAGATAACCCTTGGGATCCACCACTGTTTGTCCTGTCACCGAATCTGATACTTGGGACAATTTGACAGTCATAAGTGTGTTCCTGGCTTGACCAATTTTTCTCAGATCCAAATCACCTGAAGGTGTTAACATTCCCGGAGTCATAACTCCAGGCATCATAGAAGCCAAGCCTGACCCAGGGTCAATTGACGTAGAAGATTCACCACCAAGGTTTCTAGACAGCACACTATCTGGCAACGGAGTGAACTTCTCAGCTCTGGGGTTACGTTGTTTTCTGTTGCGGGCATCTCCTACCTCGGGTATTGCTGCCCACTCATCCTCGGAGACTTGTTTTAGTTCCCGTTTAAGATCAGAAAATTGTTGTTGTATTTTTGGTCTGTGAAACAATTAAATTGCATTTGTAAGTCTTACAGTGCCTACACATTAGGTCGAAAAAAGCATGGCAGCAGCAATTAGCAAATATATTCATATAACAACTATACCTTCCCTCAAACTGGAATAGCTATAATACTAAGCATGAATTGGCTACAACTATAAAAAATGGGTATGATAATAAAAAGACATACCTCTCCTGACGATATCTCTCCAAATCTTCTTTAAGACGTTTCTCTCTGTACTCCTTTCTTTTTTCATCCATTCTTTTATCAATAGATTCATATATGGCATCAGCTTCAGCATCATCTTTATCATAAGGATCCTGTGAAGTATTTAAATAAATGTATTAGAGGCAGCAGTCTAGAATACATAATTATTTACAAAATACATAGTTGTTGGTAGCTTGTCTGCTTGTTTGTTGTCAATGAAATATGAAAATATAGAAAAAAAATGTAAGATAATTTGAAAACCAAACTTATTTTTTACATAAAGAGTTGTTTAAGGCATTCCTTATTATAGTTTCTTGTAGGAACACCTAAAATTCCTCATAGATATTTCAACCCGGGAGCAAAACAAATTGTTTTTTTTAATACTTACAGAAACCAGGCAAGTGTCTATCATATTTTATATGGTTAATTTAAATGCAATGTTGTTGAGCTCTTTTACCTTGGAGAACAAGGAGCCGCTGTACCCTGAAAATTCATCATAGTTGGAGTCATTCAAATCTTCATCATCATCTTCTTCATCATTTTTCTTGCGTTTAGCTGCTGGTGGAGCATGGCGATCATCCCTGGAAGTGAATAATTAAAGATTGTTTCCATATCCAATGTAGCACATATTTAGAATTAAGTGATTGTTTTACTTTACACAATTAATCCTTGAATTCACATGTTTCCTCATGTGTCTGATGTACAGTAATAATAAAAATGTAACTGATTGCAATCTGTACGTAGAAAACATATTCATATTGAATGAGACTAATTTACATTAGTGGAATTTATAAATGCAATAGAACTTTAAACGATATTGTTAAATTTTATTTCCGTTTGCATGGCTCTGTACAGCAATCACAGCAAAGTCTTTGTTGATTGGGGTGTGGTTTTCCCTCCATTTTACTTAAAATATAGTAGTCTTCACTTAAAATATAGTGTTTGTTTCGTTGTGTTAGCCCTGTCTCGTCTAACAAATTATCGTGTATGGGCGTGAAGGGACACATTTGCCAAAGGGAAGCGAGGACGGAATTACTACTATTTATTTACAAATGAAGTATACTTACGACACATCATTGGCATCTCTAGCAGGACCGATATCAGACCGAGTAGTGAAACCAGTGGCTCTGAAAAAATAATTTCACTGTAGAAATTATGTGAATTTTCAAAACATTGATAAAACAACAAATATTACGAATATTATAAACAAACCCTCGGCCAACACCAGCAACATAACCTAGCGGCGCAGGTATCCCCAGAAAATGTTTCTTGTTTTTATTCACAAACGCTTGCGGTGGCACCGCCATCACGACTAAAGCAATTGAATTGTTGAAAATATAAATTAACTCGGAATATTTAGCTGTTAAAGTTAAACAATAATAAAAAGTACTGACAACATTATTATTAGTTTGACAGACAAGTCAAGCCAAATCTGTGTCTGTCAGTCAAATATGACTTTGACAATAAAGATTTGTTTGATTGATGACTGATGACATAAACAGAACACAGATGTTAAAACGAAAATATCATATCACAGATTGTACATTTTATTTATTTAAGCTTTATGCACCATACACAAGTACAGTAACAAAGGCGGACTTAATGCTAGAAGCATTCTCTCCCAGTCAACCTTCGGACAGTGTGAACACGAAGTACGAAATGGCGGCAAGGATGTAAGGAACAAAAAAAAAATCAAAAGAACAGTAATAATTATTAATATTATGCATATACGATATTGCTATTTATAGAAATAGGATATAAAATAATATAAATATATACAAGGAATAAAAGATATAATATATATCATAATATAATATATAATATAATTATGAATATATAAATAAAATAAATAAACATAACATTTATATAATATACATACACAGATAAATAAACCGTACATAAAAGAGATGATCGACGATAGGGCAAAACAGGGTATGACCTAACTATCCGTCTGATGAAACTGCGCGTGAAGTCTTTTCTTAAAGTTGTGTTTGCTGACTGGCTTTCTGAGATCAACAGGGAGATCATTCCAAAGTCGAACAGCTTGAACGGCAAAAGAGTAGGAAAGGAAACCAGAATGGTGACGTGGAACAGAGAGAAGTAAACTCTCAGTCGAACGTAGTTGCCGTTCATGAGTGTCCCGCAGAAAACTGAACTTATGTTTTAGATACGTAGGGGATTATTCATCATATAAGATAGAGAAAAGAGTAGAAAGTATCCTGATTTGTCTCCGTTGTCGAATAGGAAGCCACTGAAGCTGAGAACGAAAAGAAGACACATGGTCGAACTTACGGAGACAAAATATGAAGCGGATACAATTGTACAATTTTACCACAAAATAAGGATAGTACACAGTAGTGACAGTATAGTAGGGCCATTTTAATAGGTCACATTTGACAGTTCGTCAAAATTTTCCAAAGTAACCTTGTAAGGGAGGCACCCCATAGTATCTAATACATTCCATACTAGATATTGTTAAACTTTTTACACTTAAAAGTAAGGAACTGACGTCGTTACAAAGTTACGTCAGTGAACTCTTTTTCTTTTTAAATATTAGGAATGGTACCGAAAGAAACAGATGAGTAGATAAGTTGAATTTGAGAAGTCGAACTAATCGTCAAAAAGTATTTCACGATTACAAAATAAAATGTATTTTAATACAAACAAAATTAATTTTATTACATTTTAGGCCAAAAAATAATGTAATCATTCATTTATATAATAACGTCTGGCTCAAAAGTCAGTATCTAGAAACGTGAAATGTTACAAAAAAGTCATAATTTCATTTCGCGCCATTATTTGACGCATTATTTTTGTAATTTTTTTTAGTCGTTGTGTGAACTGTGCGTTTATTAATACTTTTTATAACAATCGCATTCAATTTACAGATGTTTGAAGTCCTTATCGATTTATTCAATTTAATCGATGTTTTTCAGCAGGTTATCCTCACTATGAAGCAGAGACAAACAGTTGTCAAATGTGGCCTATTAAAATGGCCCTACTTTAGTAAGGATAGTACTCGATTACAAAATCGACTATTAAAGATAACTCAAACACTACCACCAGATGAATATGGGCTAAACATAGAGATATTACACTAGAGTGGGTGAGCCATAAGGCTGCTTATACATTGCAATCGCCCCCGGTTAGAAAGAGAAACAACGATAACGGTAATTACCTACCTATCTCTCTCCGATCCCAAGGAGCCAGAAAGAGAAAGGTGATTACTAAAGATTTCGTCTCTTTTTATCCGAGGTACGCTCTGAAGCCTGGCTTCTGCCCTCTAGTGTAATATCTCTATGGGGCTAAAAGACAAGGAGCAGCTCTCGAATAAAAAAAGAATTATGAAATCTTTTTTGAAGACGGTTAAAGTAGGGCCATTTTAATAGGCCACATTTGACAACTGTTTGTCTTTGCTCTATAGTGAGGGTAACCTGCTGAAAAACATCGATTAATTTAATTAATCGATAAGGACTTCAAACATCTGTAAATTGAATGTGATTGTTATAAAAACTATTTTAATGACCGCACAGTTCAAACAATGACTAAAAAAACGACAAAAATAATGCGTCTAATAATGGCGCGAAATGAAATCATGACTTTTTTGTAACATTTCACGTTTCTGGATACTGGCTTTGAGCCAGACGTTATATATTTAAATGAATGATAAAATGATTACGTATTTTTTGGCCTAAAATGTAAGAAAATTACTTCTGTTCCCATTAAAATATACTTTTTTTGTAATCGTGAAATACTTTTTGACGATTAGATCGACTTCTCGAATTCAACTTATCTACTGATCTGTTTCTTTTGGTACTCTCCCTAATGTTTAAAAAGAAAAAGAGTTCACTGACGTAATTTTGTAACGTCAGTTCCTTACTTAAAAGTGTAAAAATTTTAACAATATCTAGTAGGGAATATTAAATAGTATGGAGTGCCTCCCTTACAAGGTTACTTTGAAAAATTTTCACGAACTGTCAAATGTGGCTTATTAAAATGGCCCTAGCCCCTACTATAATGTGGTTATACTTTTGCATTTTGGATGTAGTGCGGATTTTATTGTAGTCTGTGATCTCGTCCAGAATTTTTTTAATCTGTATTTTATTTTCGTTGCTTAGCAACTAATTGTTTTCAAATAGTACCTACCTACTCACAACAGAATTTTATCGTGGTTATATTTTATTTTCGTGTGACCAAAATATTGGAAATAAAATGGCAGAAACATTAGTAGCAAGTATGCCAGAATTAAATCCTAGCGCAAGTAATAGCAGTAAAGAGTATTTGCTACTTGAAAAGACTTGCGAGAATTATAAAGACAGCGATGAAGAAATAAAAATGATATTTAGCGAAATTAAGAAACTATCGAATTTAAAGGATAAAGATACTGAAATCAGTGATATAGAGGACGTAGAATTGATTTTGAAAAAGGCAGAAGACATAGCACAGGAAACTGAAAATTTATTGAAAAGTAGTCCAGCTTCCTCAGTCGGTAAGAGTGTTTTTAACAAAGGAGTACCAGTGATTAAAGTTACGAAACCAAATGAAGTAGATAAGAAAAATGATGATAAACCTCAAGTGAGTACCAAGGTAAGTTTTTTCAAGATAATTTTCAAATTTCAAACTTCATTAAGCTGTTTCACAGTGAATGGTAAGAGGAGTAGAGAGGAAGGATATTTTCAATGTTAACGTAATTGAAAACAGTTTGTATACGATAAATTATTTATTCCACAATTTAATATTACTCATTTTTTGAGTATAGGTACACAATAAATATACACTTATCAAAAATATATCACAACTAATTGATAATAAATATTAAATACTTATTTAAATGCATGGCTTAACTTTACTTAACTAAATTACTTAAAGTATTAATATGTGTGCAGATGTTTAGCTAAGACTCTGAGGCCAGCTAGCGACTCCTTAGCAACAGGTATAATGTAGGAAGTAGGGAGTACGAAACCATGACGACCAGTGTCACTGAGTTCCACAGTGAATGTGTATTTAATGCCTTGTCCTTTAGCCCAGTCATCTGATCCACCGGAAGCAGGGTATAGCAGACCACTGGATGAACCAACTTGATATGTAGAACCACCCGCTTGTTTGATAGCCTGCAAAAAAACAATTTTGTCTTACTAAAAATTTCAGTCTTAAAATATTGAGAAATTTATCTATCTTTCATTTATGTATATGCACAAATTTAAGGGTAAAACAGAAGGTAGCATGTTGTACTAAAGTACTGTTATCTCTAATGTAATTTTGTTCTGCCACCATGTGACTGGAGAGGAAGTAGATAGGGTGAATGTATATTTTTATAAGGGCAAGCTTTAATTTAATTTAAGGTTTAATTTATCAATATCGAAGTGCTCAAAAATCTCTTATATTATTGTCTGTACCTATTTAGTGGATGGCTGACAGCTAGTGGCAAAAATCCCTTCCATCAATGGAGCAATGTGGTGGAGCTTTGTATTGAAGTTATGAGGAAAGAATCATGCTCAGTAGGCAGTTGTGGGTTATAATGTCTTGAAGCCAATTTGTTGGTAGAAATAATATTTTGACTGCAATCATGCATAATAAGACACCAATTGGTAAAGAATTGTTAAGATGTTACCCATGAAGCAAATATGTTACCTGAGCAATATTTTTTCCAACAACATCCAAATCCTTATGATCTGGGGGCACTGCATTGTCGTAGCCCCAAGGGTACAGAAGATATTGCCCATAGCTGTGGTATGTTAAGTAGGCTGCGAATTTTGCTGCGCTGTTCTTGATAAATTCCTGGACAAATATAAGGTTACATTAGTTCACACAGTTATACAATCAAACAATCAAGTAACTCGAAACATAATTTTTGTACATCAAACACCAATACAAACAATTCTCATCAAACAAATCAACAAAAAAATAGTAACCCCATAGCCTTTGGTAGTTCCGGGTTCGGTTCCAGACCGGGATAGATATTTATGAGGCAGATAAAATTTTAATCTCGGATCATGAGTGTTAGTGAGGCCTTATTTCTGTTGTTCGCTACTATCGCAACACAATGAATCCTATTGCGGGCGTATGAAGAATGTGTTAGCGTCCATTTATTGATTGTTATACGTAATTGGAGTTGGATTTCAACTCACCGAAACCGCTCGAGACTCGGGTTCGGAAAAGGCTCTGCTTCCGCGGTAGATGTCGCTGCATGGATTACTCGAGGAACCTTTACCGCCCCAACGATATCTGTTGAAATTATTTGAAGATGAGTTTAGGTGTTAAAGTTAATCAGATTATACAACCAATAACTTTTTACAAAAAATTAACGACTTCAACTTCGACAAGTACAACACAAATAGCACCCGTTAGATATCGCTCAAATTCATATGGGACCACACGACAAGCCCCAGGTTTCTCATAAAAAAAGAATCATCAAAATCTGTTTACCCAGTGGAAAGTTCTGAGCTCAGGTTCTGAGTCTGAGGCTCTGAGGTAACAAACTAACAAAATATATAAAAAATACATTTGAATTGAGAACCTCCTCCTTTTTTTAATAGGCTTTATTGACCACCATAACATAAAAATTACGGCACAAATGGCGAGCTTAATGCTGTAGGTAGCATTCTCTACCTACCAGCTAACCATTAGGCTAAACTGATAAGTCTGATAAGATACTCCTTTTTTGAAGTCGGTTAAAATTAACCCATATTAGACAGTATAGTGTTGCCATGAACCTCGTTGTAAACGGATACAAAAAAAATAGTCCCAAATTAAATTGTCGTCGTATGGCGTAGGTACGCTCGCTCGTTCATAGTACATAGCTATGAAATAGTCGTAAACACTGAGAGGACAGAAGTTAATAAATCCACCCGCGCTCGAGTAAGTTATGAAGACTGATGGAGACCGTTTAAGTTTAAGTAACTTAACCAAACATTTCCTATGTTTGGTTAAGTTACTTAATTCTTTCTTACCCGAAATTCCTGTTAAGATCTGTGCCCATACAGATCCTTCCCAATCCAGGCTTTCTGTTCTTTCTCCACAAACGGTCACCTTCGTGTGTGTATTCGTAGCCGTCGGGATTTACAACTGGAAGGAAGTACCTGAAATATAAATGGTGCATAAGTGATTGTACAATAACATCCACTGTCCGTCCTGATAATATATAACCTAACTTCTCCTTCCTGAATACTCAGCTCTTAAACTTCCTACGAAGGTACTAGCAACCTAAGTTCTTGGCGAGCAACAGAGATGAGAAATTGTCGAGCCGGCGTTTGTTTACTTGGCAGCACATCAGTGCTTCCTTTAGCGTTATTAACGTCCATAAGAATCGGCGATCACTTATCGGCTCTATATTGCGACGGGCATAGAAGTACAGAAAGAACTATGGAACCAATATTATGCGTCTTGTGCCTCTTAATTCCTGAAGGTTGGACGTCATTCATTTTAAACTCACTTTGTCCATAGCTAGGCCAAATAAGTGTTCGGTGTTCAACTAATGTTCTTCCACTAATTTTTTGTTGTAACTTCAACAAGATCCTAATAAAAATCCTTTGACATAACTAAATCATAGCTCAAAGAAATTTGACACAGGGGAAAATTTAGCATGAATGAACTAAATAGACAAAATCTTACCAGTCAATATCCTTGATGTCGTCCGACTCCCCATCAAAGTTTTCAGCGAATTGGTTGATGAAATATGTAACTGTCGCGGGGCTGATCCACTCCCGGGCGTGAATGCCTCCATCTATGAACACTGCCTTGTTTGTAGGCTTTCCATCCGAAATTCTTAATATCTGTCCAAAAACAAGAGGTTTAAGTTATGATTACTCTGACTTATGACATTGTGAACTTGTTTTAATAATCACTTTAAGGTCCGGACATGATGATGTAGTTTTGGTTCGGAACAAGTACGCAAGTTATAATCCGCCATCCAATCGTACTTTGTCAGGCTGCTGGATTATAGCCTTATACTTACCTTTCACAAAGTAAAAGGGAGACCAGTGTACAACTGTGCGACGTTATGAGTTGCAACGATGATGATTATTATTTATGCTATATTATATCGTTACTAGCTTATGCCCGCAGCTTCGCCCGCGTGGAATTCGTTTAAGCTTCACCCCCTATTTCACTCCTTTAGGGGATGAATTTTGAAAAATCCTTTCTTAGCGGATGTCTACATCGTAGTGGCTATCTGCATGCCAAATTTCAGCCCGATCCGTTCAGTGGTTTGGGCTGTGCGTTGATAGATCACTATATAAGTCAGTCAGTCACCTTTGAGTTTTATAGATATAGATATATTTAGATAGCTATCTTTACTGTGTACAAAAGTGGTCGAAACATTAGATTACTTAGGTATAACTCTACAAAAAGTGCCTGAGCTAATTCTCTAAAGTTACTTCGTTACGCCCGCGTGGAATTCGTTTAAACTTCACCCCCCCTATTTAACCCCTCTAGGAGATGAATTTTGAAAAATCCTTTCTTAGCGAATGTCTACATCATGGTGGCTATCTGCATGCCAATTTTCAGCCCGATCCGTCCAGTGGTTTGGGCTGTGCGTTCAGTTCAATCAGTCGAAAATCACAAACTTTCATACCTTATTTTATCCCCTTAGGGGTTGAATTGATCAAAATCCTTTCTTAGCGGATGTCTACGTCATAACATCTACCTGCATGCCAAGTTTCAAGCCGATCCGTCCAGTGGTTTGGGCTGTACGTTCAGTTCAATCAGTCGAAAATCATAAACTTTCATCCCCTATTTTATCCCCTTGGGGGTAGAATTGATCAAAATCCTTTCTTAGCGGTTGTCTACGTCATAATATCTACCTGCATGCCAAATTTCAGCCCGATCCGTCCAGTGGTTTGGGCTGTACATTCAGTTCAATCAGTCGAAAATCATAAACTTTCATCCCCTATTTTATCCCCTTGGGGGTAGAATTGATCAAAATCCTTTCTTAGCGGTTGTCTACGTCATAATATCTACCTGCATGCCAAATTTCAGCCCGATCCGTCCAGTGGTTTGGGCTGTACATTCAGTTCAATCAGTCGAAAATCATAAACTTTCATCCCCTATTTTATCCCCTTGGGGGTAGAATTGATCAAAATCCTTTCTTAGCGGTTGTCTACGTCATAATATCTACCTGCATGCCAAATTTCAGCCCGATCCGTCCCGTGGTTTGGGCTGTACATTCAGTTCAATCAGTCGAAAATCATAAACTTTCATCCCCTATTTTATCCCCTTGGGGGTAGAATTGATCAAAATCCTTTCTTAGCGGTTTTCTACGTCATAATATCTACCTGCATGCCAAATTTCAGCCCGATCCGTTCAGTGGTTTGGGCTGTGCGTTGATAGATCACTATTAAGTCAGTCAGTCAGTCACCTTTGAGTTTTATAGATATAGATAGATATGGAGGATAACCATATTCAAGAAATCTTTGGTGCCAGCCAATATTAGTAGTAGTGGTAATTAGTGGAAGCTCAAAAAAGTAGTATAACTTACTTTGAGATCTCGTCCTTCGTAAGATTTACCGATGCTCTTTACACTCACAATTGCGGGATATGTTTGGGCTAGATAGTCCATAAAACCATGGATGTCGGCTAATCTGTGATATTGCTTCCATGTCATCCGGTGTCCTGTGCAAAAATTGTCCATTATAATTTTGATTGTATTAAGTATATTGGTGCATTAATACCTCCCATAAGAATCTTATAAAAACGTTCTAAGATTTCCCGCGTCACTGCTCAAAGCAAAAACCTTCTCGTTTGTAAAACAATCTCTTACAACAGTGTGAAATTGAATAATTCATTGCTGTGCACGGTAATTTATATAAGTTACGTTTTATCACAATTACTGTTTATTCATTAATTAGTTACGATACAAAAATATTAAAGACGATAAACAACATAAACATGCAACAATTCGCCCAGCGTATACTCCTGTTAGGAAACTAACGCAACATTTAAATAACTAGACCTCCAATTAGTCAAACCACAGTTCAAGTGCAAAATATTTGAGCCCGTGTCGAACTAAATAACGAACCCCAATTTGCGCTTGGCCAGTACTCCATGGGCAAGTCTAGAGTATTGTAACCCATGTAGGCACCTACTAAACTTAGACGACGATTTGTAGCCCTGTAACGCCAAAAATTGTAAGCTCTCGCTGCAACAGAACGACATAGTCCCCTGGATAATGACATGTTTTAGATCACTCGTATTCTAAATATCAATACAATACAAACCTTGTCGATCTTGTAGTTCTATTTCGTTCTGATCAAGTGGAGGGTTCTCTTCATTTATTCTTTTCTGCATGTCATCAATGACTACCTCATAGGAAATATTTTGTCGATTAAAAACTCGTGTAACGTTTTCTATAGCATTGGGTTTGACAAAAATGTCCACGTATGAGTGATTTCCAGACCATGTTGAGATTACTGAAATAATGAAAATGTAGTTTGGAATAGTTGAGTTGAGAGGTATAAAATATCAAGTTTTAATCTTTGGATCTCATTGAAACTTACGATTTCTTCGTCTCAATCTAACAATAGTAGCGCGGACATCATTTTTATCTGCTAACACTTTCCATAGCTGTGCGCCAGTGTAGTCAACCTTATCGACGTTGTCAGTTTGTTTTGAAAGTATCTGTACTTCTTCATCAGGGCCAGATTTGTCATTAATAGGGTCCGCTTCTTCAGAAGGTACTGTTGCCTCAGCTTGTAACTTTGCAGGAACATTTTCTGCCCCACTTTGTACTTCGGACTCAGCATAATCACTGGGTTGTTTTACAGACCCGCGATTTGGCCATTCTGAAAATTATAAACTAGAATTATTAAAACCATGAACGTTTTTTAATCTACAAAAGCAATTAAAATTCATACTTTAAGTACATGATCCGATCGTGAGCTATTATGTGTTATCTAAGCTTTAGTACCTGCATTTATACAAATACCAATTTGGCTTGTTATACAGACAGGATGCTATTTAAACGCACAGTAACCTATAATTTACATTGTCTGCCTACGTTTCACTGTTATTGTTTTATTTATTTAACTGATGCTTATTTTAATGAGGCTCAACCTAACCTTGTACTGTGATTTTTTAATGATTTCGTAATTCTGAGTTTTCCTAATGTTGATTTGCCACTAATGTAGCCAATGAAACCCACAGTCGGAAGATGAGTCCTTTCTGTTGGTCTCAGAGATGCAAATTGTTATATGGAAAGTGCAAGGTATTTCGCTACGAGGCCGAATTTATTGACATAGCTCGTATTGGCGTCTGATGTACTCCAAGAGCTATTTAAGTAAGTATTCGTTGAATGGAACCTTACTTAAATAGCTCCTTTATAATATAGCTAATATATATAGCTAATACACGACCTTTTTTGGCATTTAGACAGAGAACTTGTTGGAATTAGGAGACACTTGACTAGCACCAAATATAAGCGAGGCTAAGGCTGGCTAGCGAAGCTAGCAAGGCTTGGTTGAATGGATGACATGTAAATTTTTAATGAAAGTCTATACATATTTCCTTACGAGGTAGCAATCAATGGCGAACATATAACGCATTTATAATGGGCTATTAAAATGCGCCGCTCGCTCCTCCCGTGACATGTTTAATGACTTTCTCTGGCCACGACTTGATTTCCATTCGCGACTCGCCTGATCTTTGCCGAGCTAACGGTGTTAAGGCGAATTTACACACTTGGCTCAATCTGTTACGGTACTTGATGTATGGTATGGAGTATTGACTACTTACATCGCTGCTTCCTTATTGTTGTCAAACATTAACCATTGATGAGTACAAGTAACGATAATCCATATTTAATTTATCTCGTATTTTTTAGTAGGTCGACATTAATTATTAGTCTTATTTTTCTGAAGTTATTTAGTTTAAGTTAAATTATTTAAATACGAGGAAAGTTAAATTGAATGGAAATAATTTGTTCATAAGTTGAATAAATAATTGACAACTCGTATTGCAGATCGCTGTTCAAAGTGACCTGAGTTCGATTTCCAGCAAGACGAAAATTTTAATGATGAGATTATTTAAACAGAACAGATTTTTCTGTTTTTGTCTCTGTGTGTTGTTATTCATGGCACCCACGGGCATCATTTACACATTTACTTAGTATCATTTGTCACCCAGTTCTTCCGTTTCTAATTTAACAATTGCTCGTCGGTACCGCCTTAAAGTCACTTTGTACTTAGACTATTTCCGTAACAGCTGATATTTGATTTTACTCACGTAGAATCAAGGCAAGTATACGCCCGGAATCCTGATTAATCGTTTCGTTTCTACTTAAAGCGACTTAGAAACAATAATTTTATATTAGTATTTGGACATAATGACAGAACTGAGTGTTTATATTTCATTGTTTATTATAATTACGTTTTACTAATTAGCATAATCTTATACTATATTACGAGTTTGACAGTGCCTACTTTCATAGAAACTCTTAGGTTTTAGCTCATAATTATTATTTGATTTTTCTTATGAGAGAGGCTTTAAAATGATAGATGTTTCCGATTATCTGTGTTAAAATTAAATATTGATTTATCAGTGCTGCATTGTCTATTAAGGAAAACTGCGTTGATAAATTAAATTTGCATGTGTGACAATTATTCTCCGTGAGTTATTAAGTTGTATTTTTTCTATAGATTTCTTGACAGTATACTGTCCCACTGTAGGTTTGCTAGGATTATTTTTATTTTGGAAATCTATCGTACGTAATACAATCCCTATTTTCTATATTTTACTGTCCTGTGTTTGATCTCCTTCTCTCTGCTTTTCCCTATTTTATTCAAATACCTAATATTACCACGACAGAAACAATGAAAAATTTGAACTTTTAGTTATTATCGCTTCTCTCACCGCAGATATCTTTGTGATGTTTTGTATTGTATACGCCTATCAAAAAAATTACACACGACAGCTGATCATCAATTTTGTTAGGACTCCTTCCCGCGCCTTTTAACTAAATTCCTACTGTGAAATATTTTGAACTTCTACATTTATTTAATGAACATTAAGTATAAAATTAAAATCACATTAAATCAAAAACATGGATCATTGGATTTGTATTTAATGTTTTTGAATAGTGACATAAAACATACAATTTAACCGTATACATTTTAAAAAGTTCACACGTTTAATTCTAAACAAAGTCAATGAATTGGAAAAGTAAAAAATATTAATACGCGACTAATACCCCATTAGTATCTTTCACCGTTTCCTATTCAAGATAAATCTCCTATCTGAATACACTAATAAAATATGCATAAGTGGATCAGTGATATCTATTGGAGAAAAATAAAATAAGTTATGGTTTTTAATTACCTTTGCCCGGCTGTAGTTCGTTGAGAAGTGGCGAACAGAGGACGACGGTCACCACCGCGAGGAACACGATCGATCTCGACCACGGCCCCATGGCTACTGATGGTGGAAGCTGGTCGGCTACGCAGGAAAACGCATACCCGGTGCACTGAACGAACTGCGCACCTTTTATTACCACGGCTGATTCACTCGGCCTGTATTGACTAGCATCACTGCTGTACGATCGTCAGATCAAAGCTTATTATGTTAGGTGTTATATAACTGTATGTTATTGGAATTTCATCTACAAAGTTAAGAAACTTGAAAATAATTAAATTATGTTGCGGTATGACAAATGATGGCGAAATAGTTTGATCTAAGCGAGATCCGGTATTTCTCATCTAGTAGATTCTGTCTGTCTTGATAAATTACTGTAAACTGTACAAAGTTATTAATTGTTGTGTTACGAGACATAATAAATAACCCATTAAATAATACAAATTACCAACTATTAAATAAGCACTATATTAAACTTATAGTTTATTTCTTCTCCAGATTATATTGCAAGTTGATCTACGTAGTAGACTAGTAGATAGATGTTATTTGTAATTTTAACATCTTTGTTTATGTCCAATGAGGTTCAAAGAATTTGTCGACAACGTCACCTATCGGAATACCTATATCATAGCATTGAATTATCCTCTCCAAGATCCTAAAGATTTGTACTATATTTTTATATATTACATGCCATAAACTAATCAGAAATAAAATGTTACCGTTTTTAAAACCAGATATTAAAAATACATACAACGAACACTGAATCTAACGTCATTCTGTTTGTTTTGAAACCAGAATGACAACCTTTCTGGATCTGGAGAGGCGCCATGGCCGGTCATTGCCATCGAATTGCAGTTATTTAATAAACTGCTTACTGTAAACATGTTTCCCCTCTGTTAGAACAACTTAGTGTCCGCTTACTTCGATTTTTACGTTGTCAACTTACAGTTAAGTTTCAATGGCCGATAATCATCTATTGGGATCAATGACCTGAGGAAAGATTACATAATGAAATTTTAATGTGACATGCTCATTACTGATCCTAATTGACTCTTTTTAGTAGGTACCTAACCGTTTAAAGTAAGAATAGGCTTACGTCAGAAGCCCAATCCTGCTAAGTTAAAGAACTTATCAAGATAACCTAAAATTATTTTGTTGTAGACCAATCAATTTTCAAAACAATCACATAAGGAAAATGAGATTCGCCGTAAACCCAAGTCGAGGCCTTTCTCTGCCGGTGTCATTGATTCCAAGAAAAAAGAGGCTGCGAAAGTAGCTAGATTTATAACAAACTCACCTAAGAAAATGAGTTGCAAACATGACACATTGATCGAAGAACTTAAAGATACCAATGAGAGGGCTAAAAGTCTAGAATTATTAAATGTTCAACTCACAGATGACAATAAGGCATTGCGTAAGAGATTAGATGAACTAAGTGAACAAAAACATGTCGCTGACTTGAAATTAGCAGAATGTGAAAAGTTTATTAGTAGGCTCGCAAAAGAATATGAAACACGAAACGCAGAACTGAAATCTGTGAAACAAAATGAAAATTCAGTTATAGCTGAACTACACAAGGAAAGAAATGAACGCAAAAACTTGTCTGTACAACGGGAAAAAGATGCTCTTGTTATTCAAGATCTCCAAAGACAAGTTAAGGAGATGGAAATGATATTAAGAAGAAAACATCCGGATTCTGTATCAGCTTTAATAGGTAATATTGACTTTAAACAGAAAAAAAAACACAAAAAACGGTTTATTGGAAGTATATCATTTATGTTTTTTATTTTTAGTGGCTGCGAAGTCTTCATCGGTTGAAGATAATAAAAAGAAGTTACTAGAAGATAGAATCGCTAGATTAGAACGAGAGTTAAAAGATAAAGAAAACCATTTTCAGGGTATACTTGTGACACTTCAGGAGAAATTTGGTGATATGAAACAAAAATATGAAAATCATATTATTGACGTCGAAAGACAATTAATGGAAGAGCGTAAAATTAACAATGAACTTAAAAACAAAATAAATAGGGTTAATGTTAACAATGTTGCCGTCCAAACAGTCCCTTTGAATCATAGTTCTAGTGGAACTCAAACTGTTTTAAAACCTGACAGAACCTCTTCGGCAACTAGTAGACTGTCACAAAATTCTGCTTTGTTATTAAATAAATTGAAAGAAGACAGTTATTTAGTTGCTACAATTAAAGGTTTACAAGCAGAACTTACGGTTAAGCAACGAACTATATCAAAAATTAACAGGGAAACTGAAGAGCTTCGAAAGAATTTGCGAAACTTGCAAAAAGAAAAAGAAGGTGTGAATTTGCTCGCGTCACAATTTATCAAAATACATTATTTTAACATTTTTCCCATCTGTATACCTGTAAATATTTTTTTCAGTTCTCATTAATTTGAACCCGCAAAAGAAACTAGGCGCTAAGCAAGCAAAGTCGACTGAGAACATATTAGCAAGATTAAATACAGAAATGGAATCAGAACTAACTGAAGTTCGCAAACAAAAAGATGTTCTCACACAAGAAAAGGCTGGACTATTGGAGTCCTTAAAACGCACTAACGAAGATTTCATACTGCTAAAAAAGAAACGAATTCAAGACGTAAGTACCAATATATTTTTAAATAAATAGTCAATAAACTGGCAGATAAAACATTTGATAGTAAGCGATCAGCGTTCCCTAAAGACACTATTAAAATCAAAGGATTCACCGATGCGTTTTCAGCCATAAGTAGATCATTAATGGTTCTCGAATCCAAAACGGTGGACTCTAGAAGTATGTACATAATAATGACGGTAGCTAGCTGTTAGGATCAAATATTTGCGACCTTGCTCTTTTGTGTTTTTGAATTACCTATTTACTTACCGATTTTTTTGTTTTTTGTTTTTCGCTTACATATAAAAAGTTTAATGGTAAGTGACGATGTAGATTTGATGTGCACTAACTACAAAGAAGCCCTAGTCACTATTCACTCTTGAAACTTTAAAGCATCACATTTAAAATTTTCTTCTTTTACTTCCTATTCAGCTTCATACACTTCAACTCGCACACGAGAAAGAACTAATGCAGATGAATATGCAGTTGTATCCTCTGCAAGAGGAGATTAAACTTCTCAATCGGACGGTAGAGATTCTCCAGGAGCGAGTACGGGCAGCGGAGGATAAGCTTTTGAACTATCAGACAGGTTTCAGGGAGGTCGATATACGTGGTGGTGGAGACAATATACCATCTAAAAGTCGCTTTAATTGACTTTGGGTACCTTAGGTAATCGTGTAGGCACCGTACCTACACGATAAATTTGGTTTATTCTTACTACTACTACTTATGAGTTATGAGTCGAAATCATACATGAGTAAACTGGCCAGTAGTATACATAAGAGTATGCGTGTAAAATTGTTCAGGTGAGTACAACACTAGAAAAATTATGCTTAGCTATATTTTGTGAACTTTCTGCGTCGTTTGAAATTTTCTGTAAATTTCTTTACTTTTTGATTTGTTATTTAATGAATAAGACCCTTGAATGGTAAACCAAGCTCTCTGCTATTCATTGGCGAAACCGATCATTTCGGGTAAGCCGTCATAGATAGTATAGATACCTAAGTGGGTATCAAATATCAATAAACACAGCGATTTAAAATTCGTTGCGTGACGCGGAATGCATAGCGTTTCCCAATAAGTAATTAAAATCTTTTATATCAATAAATCGGACTTTTTTATTTAGTCAGATCTATACCTAATTATATATCATACTTACTTCTTAATTTGTGAATTGTTTTGACGTGCTATTGATTTGCTTAAGAATAACTACAAAGACAACGAATGACGTCAATAAATTTCCTGGTTAAGCGTGAAATAAGTTTCAATAGGAATTGAAATGGAAATATCTTTCTTTATTGGTCCAAATGATTGTCTTTCGACTGTTTTTGTAGAACAAACACTTTTGTTTAGTAAACACGTGTTCAACATTAGGTATTATCTAAGTATTCTGTATAGTAACTCCGTAGTTATAGACCTGGTACCTTATAGTAACTTATCTTCGATTAGGAATTCTATAGTTTAGGTCGAAAGAATTAGAAAAAATGTTTTTCAGAATTTATTAAAGACATAATGTATACTTAAGTACTTATTCATTATTTATTTGGACTATTAAAACAAATCTTCAAGATTGCTACAATACAGTCACAATACACCAGTAAAAACTCATCAAGGCATGCAGTTGTGACTTGTGACAAACGCCTAAACCGATTATAAGTAGTAAGTACTTATTTTTTATTTTCGGAAGATAGCGCCCGTCGTGTGATCTCATTTTTTAATTTTGTTTAAAATATATTTATAAATACTTGTATTGTACTTTTTAGTGAAAGAATTTTGAAATGTAAGTAATTAAATGCAGGTCACGATTTTTAATCAACTTTCGTGTGTAAAATTAATTCAGTGTTGTGACAGCGCTTTTTAAAATTGTTTAGTGTCGTTAAAACAGGAGGCACCAGACAACGTACGGTTCCTTTGTTGGGTATATTAGCATTACGTAATAAACAATGTTAAAGAATCGACGTACACACCTAACACACCCATCTACTTACGTAGTCATTAGGGACACTGTAGAAAATAAGAAAGTGGGACCATTTAGTGCCGAGATTTTAATGCTATGGCGCTAAAATGTGCAGGAAGTAGGTACGTACGTACCTATTATAACGTGGAATCTATAAGAGCTATTAATTATAATAAGTATATGGTATGATCCGTATGATGTACCTACCTATGTGTCGGAGATTTTGTGGTTTCGAGAGATGGGCCATTTTGCCTGTTGTAGGTAAGTCAAATGATATAAGATTGTTGTTGTAATGATGAGATTGTACTCTACGCTACGTAAAATACGAGTAGGTAACTGTGATTGTTGGTTTACAAAGTTTTGATAACGCTTTTCCGTTAAGTTCATAAATTAAAGCTAGCACAATTTAGTGTTCCAAGGTGGTTCAAAATAAATTTAGTAATATATTAGAGTAATTTAATGTTGATATACACCTAATTAAGTATATATTAAAGTATACGGGAAGCAGAAGGGTTCCTAATAAAGTTATCTAGTCAAATATTTTCATAAGATTTACATAGCTACTTTTAAGTATGTAGTTATGTAAGCTTTGCCCACCTATTTGAAGGAAAAGCTCGTCTATTATTATGTGCCTTCGTGTATTTAATTAAAGCAGATATTTTTAAGGTATTCAATTAAGTGTTTCATTTCACCTACCTACCTACTTCCCTATATACAAAGTTACTCTATGCTACCTACCTGAATCCCTTAATTTAACTGCCGATTACTGTACTAAGTATGTATGTACCTACTGAGATTCCGTACTGAAGGTGTTGTCGAACTGAGCTATTGTTTTAACTTTATTATTTTGAATACGTCGTCATATTTCATGAAGGTCTGGAGTCGATCTGATGAAGCCGAAAGACAGTCGAGGGAACTCCTCAACCATTTACTGCAGTTATCTAGTGTTTGGGCTTGATTAATTTGTAGTGACGAGAACTTTACACTTACATGTTGAATTGAGCGCCATCTGGCGAGTAGTTTTTGAGTTATCTCTGCTTATCAAGGTTGAAGTCGGTTATTTTTTTTGTAAAAAGCAATTATCTTACCAAGGGACGCACAAGGGGACCACCAAGCCCGTCGCTAGCTGTATCAGCGCTCGCGTACAATATCGTTTTGTACCTAACCTGTACTTAAGACTGAAGCTGCAGAAACGCAAGTAAAGAAATAATAACGGGTATTAATAGGTCATCACTAATATCACTACTTATTAGCCGCTCGCCGGCGCCTCTGATTTGAGGCCGCGTGAGGTGCACGCCTTGCATGCCCGCTAGCGTTCATGCCGTCGTTGTCTCCAACAAAAAAAAACTATTTTATCTTCACTATTTAAATTATTTGAATAGTTGCGGGCCGCACACATATTGACCGGTTGTATCCCATCTGGCCCGGTGACTTGGCCCGGCGCCGGGCCACATGGGAAAAAATTGTTTCATCTGGCCCGGTGATATGATTACCGGGCCAAATGACACAAATCAAGTGCCATCGTCCCCGGTAAGGTGAGTAAAGAGGATACGCCTCGTAATTTGTGAAATACTAAATACACGCATCTATGAAAGGGATTGAACTTATAAATCAAACTGCTTATACAATAATCAGTTTTTATTGTGAATGACGCGATTTTTGACTTTTTTAGAGGCGACCTTTTTAATCCTAAGGACTAGCAAATGTGAATAAAATTAGAACGAGACTCATACTAACAAATACTAACTGGACTATTACTATCAATAACTAACAGGACTCACCATCACTAATAGTCTGGATCACCATACTAACTGGTACTGGATCAGGTTATAACCATCCCATTCTTTAAATTGAGTCTTGATCTAGGTCGGTCCCAGTCATCATGAGCGGCAGCGGAAGCTTGGTGCTGCATGCTCGTTTGCTACTTGCAACTCCATAAAAAAAGTAATAATTATATTATGTCACAATAAGTGTAGGTACAGTGGTAGGTACATGTTTCAAAAGCACATGTACCTTGACTGCTAGGACTGGATTTTTTCCAGCGCTTTATGACAGTAAATTCTCTTACCATACTTTCTGGAGTGTTGAAAACGTGAGGTTAATGGAAACAAAGTCGTAAACTTAGAAACAATATCGGCTCTAGGATGATCATTAAAATAGTGGCCTACATAGTTAGAAGCTTGTTTATCTGAATTTCTCTGATCGAGACGGGATTGAACCCGTTATGGTAAAGTGTAGGCAAGGCATTACATTTATATGGATTTACTAAAGCTATGTAGGTATGAAATAGCAAAAGCATATAATAATTATATAGTTCTGAATAAGTAGGTAGTTTTTCAAAGACGATTTTGAGGCTTGCCGATATTAATATATTTTCTTGCATCTGCCTACATAAAGATCTGAATATATGAAGATATTCGTTGTAAGATATTTAAGAGTAAAAGGATGAATTTGTATTGGAGGGCACTGTCCTATGTAAAGTTAAATTTCCCGACATATCCCAGTAATTTCTGCAGCTGGCTATGAACTTCCAAAAAATTGGTCATACTGTTTTTTGGTTGCAGTGGGAGAGCTAAAGTGGTTTCCAGCTTTTTGTCAGTTGGCAATATTGTATTTCGATTTAATACTTAACAGTTCATAGAGCAAGATCCCAGGGCCACCAGACGTCACGTATTTTCTGACGAAGGAAATGTGGACGATTGAGTAGTGTTAGTATGTACTAAGAACGCATGCCTACCTGCTAGCTTGCTCAGACGGCCAATTTTCGGTTCATTCCCATTAGTCCCACTGAACAGTCCTACCGTAGGACTAATGAGACTTTTTTTTCCGGTTCATTCCCATTAGTCCCACTGAACAGTTCTACCGTAGGACTAATGAGACTTTTTTTCCCACTAGTTCCACTTTTAAATGTTCTATCGAATAGTGGAACTAGTGAGAACATTTTTTCTCAGTAGTTCTACTACATTTTATTTTAGCCAAAAATAACATTTTACTTCAAAATCAGTTGTAACTTTCTGGGGGCACCTCATGATTAATAACATCATCATTCATTCATCATTTCAACCCATCACGGCCCACTATTGAGCACGGGTCTCCTCTCAAGATGAGAAGGTTAAGACCATTAGTCCAACACGCTGGCTAAGTGCGGATTGGCGCACTTTACATACCTTTGAGATTTGCGAACTCTCCGGCATACAGGTTTCCTCACGATGTTTTCCTTCACCAAAAAGCGAGTGTCATTTAAATGCTTGAAACGCACATAACTCCGAAAAGTCTGAGGTGCGTGCACTGGGATTTGAACCCGGAATCCCCCGAGTAGGAGTTTTAATAGGGAATACATAAGCCTGTGATTCAAAAAACGATAATACTTAAGAACCTATTTCAGTCTTTTTTTCTTTAGATTTACGTAATTTTTTTCTTTCGTCTTTTTTCTTTAGATTTATTATAACGTTGATAGCTTAGTGGTTAAGAATTCGGACGCCTACTCCTCAGACTTTGCGGAGTTATGTGCGTTTCAAGCATTTAAATGACACTCGCTTTTTGGTGAAGGAAAACATCGTGAGGAAACCTGTATGTCGGAGAGTTCGCAAATCTCAAAGGTATGTAAGGTGTGCCAATCCGCACTTGGCCAGCGTGGTGGACTAATGGTCTTAACCTTCTCATCTTGAGAGGAGACCCGTGCTCAATAGTGGGCCGTGATGGGTTGAAATGATGAATGAATGATGATGTTATTAATCATGAGGTGCCCCCAGAAAGTTACAACTGATTTTGAAGTAAAATGTTATTTTTGGCTAAAATAAAATGTAGTAGAACTACTGAGAAAAAATGTTCTCACTAGTTCCACTATTCGATAGAACATTTAAAAGTGGAACTAGTGGGAAAAAAAGTCTCATTAGTCCTACGGTAGGACTGTTCAGTGGGACTAATGGGAATGAACCGGAAAAAAAGTCCCATTAGTCCTACGGTAGGACTGTTCAGTGGGACTAATGGGAATGAACCCAATTTTCAGGTATCAGGTAATCAAGGTACATAAAAACATTACTTACCTCACGTAAATTCTCCAAGCTGATTTTTACGTATATTTTAGGCAATATCCTTAAAAATAAGTCGCCAATACTCCCAGACACTTTCCGTCGGCCGTATTGCTTTGCAGACGCTTTAAAGCTCCCAAATTTATTAGAGTCTCCAACGCCTGACGCATTTTAATTGCACCAATTTGCTTTACGCATCTCACGCAATGCGTACAAGTACCTACCGTATGTATGTTACTGTCTTTTATTATTCATTACAACTCTTTACCGTGAACTGTGTGGTTGTTTAATTTCATTGCCTTGTACCAAGTTTTACTTTAATACCTGGACAACAGCGGCTACACCTATTGAAACGGTCGGAGTTTTTATTCATACCTAGGACTTTCCTATTCGCCCACAATCCGTTCCTTTTAACCCCAAAAGATAATACAAAATACTTCGACTCGGAAAAGTTTATTGTTTTTAAAAATTGCTAAGTATTTTGACTTACCTTTGTAATTACCACGTCTAATATGAGTTACTTTATGTATTTAATAAACTTTTATCACGTAAACACTGAAAATTTTTGAAATATCGTACAAGTTTTGAGACCAAAAAACCGCCACTGTTTGAATACCTGTCTTCAATGCGTAATTATGACCATTTGTTGCTAACTTCATTTTCGTTTGGTGGTGCCATTTACAAAAGTAGATATTCTACTACAAATTAAAAAACAAAATATACCCTTTAGTAACGTTTCCGTTTGAATATCACGCATTGAATTACGTTTTCAGTTTCGTCCCTATTCATGCTCTCATGCCCTCAAAGAGAGCCCAAAAGACAGTAACATACATACGGTAGGTACTTGTACGCATTGCGTGAGATGCGTAAAGCAAATTGGTGCAATTAAAATGCGTCAGGCGTTGGAGACTCTAATAAATTTGGGAGCTTTAAAGCGTCTGCAAAGCAATACGGCCGACGGAAAGTGTCTGGGAGTATTGGCGACTTATTTTTAAGGATATTGTCTAAAATATACGTAAAAATCAGCTTGGAGAATTTACGTGAGGTAAGTAATGTTTTTATGTACCTTGATTACCTGATACCTGAAAATTGGCCGTCTGAGCAAGCTAGCAGGTAGGCATGCGTTCTTAGTACATACTAACACTACTCAATCGTCCACATTTCCTTCGTCAGAAAATACGTGACGTCTGGTGGCCCTGGGATCTTGGACTATCAGTGTCTACTGGTGACCGTCTGTCCGAACTGTCATTGAATATAACCACACTAGGGTTTCCTGCCACAATTTGCAGTGGTATTCCTCATGACTGAGGGTCGTAATCATTGATTCTAGTATACCGATTCTAGTGTTCAGCCACCAATTTCCAGGCTATTCTGCCACAACCATCTACAATTAATATGGCAAATGTTTTTTTTGTTGACTCTGAACTGCAAAGTATCAGATTAAGTGTCAAGTTGAAAGTTGAAACAACTCAAAATCACAAAAAAGGCGATCAATTGTTTTTTTCCTTATTCTTATTTATAATAACTTAATTAGTTTATGTTGACATTTTAATTATGCATCGTCCCCGTCCCACTACGAGCAAGCATTACCATTACTACGAGCAAGCCTCTAATGGATTCTGTTATGGGCAAGTATACGACATGTAGATAACTCCTCACTCAAATATGTCAATACACAAAAGAGTTTTTTTAATGCATAATAAATTATAACATTTTGTTTTGAAATTCTAACACTTTTTTTTGAGTTGCTCAGTTATAGCAAACATTTTCCTATTACCAATGCTGCCCTCTACCTTAGACTGAAATGTTCCGGGTAACCTGCATTCCATCTTGTTTATTCCCAGTATTTCATACGTATTGGTACGTATAGGTTCTGGATAACAACTTTGAAGGATTTAAATTTAACAAAAACATATTGATGCCTGTAATATGTTTATTAACATAGCTCTATATACATTTATTGTTATTTAAAAATAGAAACATTTCACTTAGAAATTCACATAAATTTAATAAAAACGAGGCATTTATTAAAATATTAGGCTTGGTGTTGACGTTATCGCTAACATAATAATGGACTCTAGTCATCAACTCTGGCATATAAATAAAACAAATGCCATAAAATAATCAAATTCGGCAACAAAACTCATTCGTTATTGCTCATATATTATTGGATTTTTCTAGATATCACAATTAAGTAATGCACTTTACATAAATAAATTATAAAATTGTCAACTGAGCGTCTGTCTTATTATTCCTCAATTGTATAAAACAATGTCAAAAACATTCACTATTAAAATCTGATCACATGGTCCACTGTTGTGCTTAAAACGCAAACTATAGTTTTACCAAAATGTTTACTCATCACGTCTGACACAATCATCACCAATTCATTGTCAATGGGAATGACACGTTTGTCTATATAAATTTTGTCTTCTAATAAAGTACATGATATAGAATGCACTTCGATATATGTGAATATGGAAGCATTCTTTGTGACGAGTGACCCGTGCACACAATCGATCACCACATCGAAACGAGAGGGAGACGACAGTTCACAATTTCACTAGTTCATTGAATCGTGTTCGGAACGCGAACACCGGGTTCCTGGGCTAGTCGGCCTCGCCGTTGGGGACGGTGAGGGGTTCCTCGTCCTCGTTGTAGTCGAGGGAGAGGACGGAGGCACGGCGGCGCTTGCCGAGCGGTGGGTCGCTGCAGTCGCTGCCGGAGTACGTGCGCTTGTCGGCCGGCGTACTCGCGCGGTTCCCGTTCACGGTGGCGTGCGACGCTCGCAGCTCTTGCTGTAGGAACAACACTGTGCTCTGCATACCCTCCACGTCCTCGTCTAGCTCTTGGAGAAACTCGTCCAGCTCTGAAAATTGTTCGATATTTTGTATTACAGTTACTATTGTTGCAGTTTTAATGACACACTTCTCTTTCATAGACCATTGAACTCTATTGTAAAAAAATATGGACAGAGGCCTGCAGAATTTGTCTATTCTTTTTTGTTCCTTTCTATACGTAATTATTACAATCTAAATACTAGTTCTCTCTGACAGTCAACATCATTGTCTCCTCATTGAAGTTAATTCCGTCTGCCTGACAGTAAAAACTTGTAACGGAGGATTTTTATGCCTATGCTATAACAACTGTGAGGAGCAATGTCTGCAGGAGGTGGTGATATGAGATGTGCTGAAGCGAGGGCAGTTTTGGCTTACTGGTGATGCCAGATGTGGAGTGGAGAGGTGCTATTGAGTGGAGCGGTGCTTTTGAGCAGAGTAGTGTTTTAGTGGACTTGAGAGGAGAGGAGAGGAGTGAGATTTCTTTTTCAGATTTCCTATTAGAATGTTACTGGCCAGCGACCTGGCCGGTACCTATTTGAAAATGGAACGACGACAGCAAAGGAAGATTTATTCAAATTCAAATTCAAATTCAAATTCCTTTATTTGTTAACATAGGTGTAAAGGTGTTAAATGATAAAAAATAGTACACTATGTTAGACCCGTTTGGGTATACAAATATTAAAATTAGGCATAGTTTTATAAATTAAATTAAATTTCAGTGTCAACTAAAAAATCATGGACTGAGTAATAACATTTAATAATTAAAAATTTTTTCAACTCAAGTTTAAATTTTTGAATGCTCTCTATGTTTCGTAGGAATGCGGGGACTTTATTATATAGCTTTGGTGCCATTCCATATACGCTTTTGCTTAGCAAAGCAGTCTTTGATGGTATTGCCAATAACTTTGTTTTATGACGCTTACTTATCAAATAATTATTAAACATGTCAGGGTTACTTTTAATAAATATTAATAATTCGTAAATATATAGGGATGGGAATGTCAATAAATTAAGGTTTATAAAATGCGATCTACAACTGTCCGTACTTTGAATCTTTGTGATAGCACGAATGCACTTTTTTTGAGCTTTAAATATATCTTCCCGCTTAGCACAGTTTCCCCAAAACATGATTCCGTAACGTAAAACGGATGAGACAAAACCATGATATACAGTGAGCAGGGCTTTTTGATTTACTGTTTTTGACAACATATGTAAGGCATAAGAAAATTTGTTAAGTTTTTTACATATATATTCAGAATGTGTTTTCCACTTTAAGTCACTGTCTATGTACAGGCCTAAGAACTTTGTGGAGTCAGTTTCTTGTACAGCTTCTCCATTATAGTTTATATTTAGTGGCTGGAGCATACATTTACGTTGATGAAAATTCATAATTGTAGTTTTTTTGAGGTTAATTAATAAATTGTTTGCTTTCAGCCATTCAATGATAATATTTAGATTGTCATTAATTTCAGTTTCATAATTATTAATATCATTGCAAGTGAACACTACGGAACTGTCGTCAGCAAATAAGGTCATAGGAAATTTGATGCTATTAGGCAAGTCATTAATGTATATAAGAAATAATAAAGGACCTAGTACACTTCCTTGTGGAACACCAAAGTTAGGTTTACGTGGATGGGATAAATAGACGAATTCATTTTTAGTTTTAGGGCAAATGCGTTCTATTTGTGTGATCTGTATCCTATTAGATATAAAAGAATTGATTAAATCTAGAGTTTTGCCCCTTATGCCATAATGTTGTAGCTTATTTATTAGTATGTCATGTCTAACAAAATCAAAGGCTTTTGAAATGTCCATAAATAGGGTTGTTACTGGTATTTTTTTATCAACATTTGTAAACACTCTATATAAAAATTCATAAATTGCTACATTAATTGATTTATTTTTCCTAAAGCCCTTTTGTTCCTTTGTCAAAATGTTGAATTTTTCAAAATATGCATATAAATTATTAAAAATTACCTTTTCTATAACTTTCGAAAATACTGAAATCAAAGCAATTGGACGGTAACATTTTATATCCTCTTTGTCATCTTTTTTGAAAAGCGGCTTAATAATTGCAGTTTTTAGAGCATTAGGGAATATTCCATCCTCAACACAAAAATTTATTATATAGCTCAGTATAGGTGCTATTATATCACATACGTACTTAAGAACTTTAGTTGACACGTCGTCATATCCAGTACTATTCGTGTTTTTTAAAGATTTTATAATTAATTTAACATCATTTGGTGTTACGTAATTGAAAAAGAATGAATTATAGTTATTATATGTCAATGTATTAGAATATGTCATGTCATTTTTGTCAATCAATAAATAAACTTGGTCAATGAAATAATCGTTAAATGCCTGCGCAATGTCACTCGGGTTATTTATATATTCAGCGTCCTTCTTAATTTGTCCTATATATTGTTTTTGTGTGGTACATTTATTGTTGTCAATACTTTCATCATTCAATAAATTGTAACTGAAGTTGTAACACGAGACTTTTATAAACTATTAACGGTCTAAAGTTAATAGCAGAAACCAATAAATCAAGTTATATTATATATTAGAGCTTCACCTAGTTCAATAGGAAATAGTAATAAAATATATTATGTAGATTTAGCAGAGTAAAATGTCTATTAATTCTGGGTAGTTGAAAGGTGGAGATTTCAATACGTCAAAATATAAATACAACTTAATAATATTATGAATATGATGTTAAAATCAAGTGACGATAGATATAAAATACAAAGCTATGGCACGCTTGTAAAAGGCGCCAGCTATAAGAGCCAATATTTAAAGTTATTTGTGGTCTTGTGGAGCATCAAATTAAGCAATTGCAGGCGCTATCGATGGTAGATGGGTGACCGCTAGTAGTAAATTTTCTTCAGTCCTTCGGTGGTTCGGAGGGTACGTAAAGGTCTGCGCACATTACAACGACTCCACGCCAACGCGGTTACGGAGCAACTCAAATGTAAGCATTCAATTATGATCCTTATATCTTAGGCGTTACGGTTGAATTTCGAGTGTGAACGGCGTCGGTGAGCAGAGGGTGGGGAGTAGTCCACGTTTTTCAAGCGTACACTCGAAATTCAACCGTACGTCTAAGATATAAGGATCATAATTGAGTGCTTACATTTGAGTTGCTCCGTAACCGCGTTGGCGTGGAGTCGTGGAGTCGTTGTAATTTGCGCAGACCTTAAAGCGGACGGTCGCCTCCAGGCGCTTGAAAACTTCCGATACTTCCGTTGGTCACTAACCCCTCTCCCAATATGCACTGGAGTAACGTGGTGGATTATGCTCTAGTCCTCCTAATGATGATGATGCTATTTCCATGAAGAGGCAGAGTTTTACTCATTGCAAAATTCAAATTTTACCCTTGTCTTCGGAGAAAGACTGATAGTATGAACTGAAAAAACGTGTAAGTACCTACAATATTTATACCATAGAAAAACAAACCTGATTGTGACTTTTTAACTTCTTCGCTAAAACTTTTTTGTAACGCTAAATCACCCTCTAACTTAGCTATTCGCCCGCTTGACGTCATACGGCCTAGGTCTTCGTTTTCCTGATGCAACAATCTACACTTTGCCATGAGTTTCTTCCCTGTATTCGAGTCTGGCGTGAACTTCCACGCTGAGAGTTCATTTTGCGTCTCTTCTAGTCTAGCTTTAGTTGATGTTAGTTCTTGTTTTAGCCGCAGTATCAATACGTTTACTGCTGGGTCTAAGAGCGAGGGCCGTCCATTAAGACTCGCGTGTGACGATTTCAATTCACTTATTTGACTCTGAAACATTATGAATAAAGATATTTATTTTAGGTATATTAATAAGAATGAAAATAGATCTCTCTATAGTGGGCCATGATGGGTTGAGATGAATAAGAATGAAAAGATCAGTTACATTGTCAATTGGGTTTGGAGTTATATCGCTTGCATTTATTCATAGAGTTTCATAATAGAATTACGAGTGGCATTTACTTTGTGACTAGTACTTACAACATAATCTTGTATTTCTTGTTCTTTAGCAGCGAGCCTTCTAACCAGGACCTTTTCTCTATGCTGGGAGTCAGCGTATTGCTGTTTTATCCTTTCTTCTATCTCTTTCGCCTTTTCCAAACTTCCTGCACAAATTAATAGTATTGGGTAAGACTTGGTTTACAAATTTCAAATTTAATTGAAAGTATGGTAGGTATCCACTATCTTCATTTATTAATTTTATCAAGCAATATTGCATTTCTCAAAACTTGTTTCATTTTTGTTTAAAAATGCATGTTTTACATATTTTGCTACATATTCTAGGAATATAATAAATAAGTAGCATTCAAAATGGTTTCTAAAAGGCTTGATAATATTTATTTCTGAAGGGATCATATTACGAGTAGAAATTAGTTTACGTCATAAAGTGGATACAGACATGCATCTGTAAATTTACTACAGTGTATGAATAAAAATCTCCTATTTCCGGTATATTTGAAACTTTTACTTATTCTTGTGACTTACAGACAGACAAATAACTCGTGATATTTATGACACAGTAATTTGTAACAACTACTCTGTCTCCTGAAAATTACGAAATAGTTAAAGATTTATAATACTTGGGAACTGCATGGAATATTTCAAGAAGATTGCATATTCCAATCTGCATAAAAATTAACACATTTGAGACAATTCTATACAAATAGATCCATAGATTAAAAAAAAAACATATGCATTAATATTTGTTGCAGAAAAACATTCTGAGCCTTGTTTAGAAGTAATATTAATAGATTTATCTTATTAATTTTACCACTTAAATTATTTATAAGTATTGGGCTCAATTGTTAAGTAGTGCTATTATAATATAAAATTAACATTTGCAACATATATTTTGGCAAGAGCCTAACAGTTAAAACAATTTTTGATCGACAACACCTTAACTAAATATCAAAAATAGATTTTATCATTTTAAGGGCTTTAACATACACATCTCTCAATTTAAATCTAATATCTTTAAACGAGCAATTCTTGTATATTTATTTATTTATTTATATATATATAATCACGATCTCGGAAACGGCTGCAAAGATTTTCATGAAAGTTACAGATTAGGGGGTTTTCGGCTCAAGGAATCGATTTATCAAGGTCCCAGGTTCGAGAAAAGCTCGGTTCCCGAGATAAAGAGATTTTAAAAACATCATACTGACGTCATCTATGAAACATTAGGATAACTTCTATGAGGTACTGTTTGTAACGTGTTGAACTGACGCCATCTATGAAACATTAGGATAACTTCTATGAGATACGGTTTGTTTGTTTCAGTAGTATGAAACTAGATGGCGCTCGAATATATTTTTGTTCGGCTAATACTAATATTAATATTCATTCTTACGTTGAAGCGCTATTTTTGCGTTATACCTACCTATTTTCTGTTTGAATAAAATTAAAAATCAGTGCGATTATCTCGCTTGACCTCGCAGGACGCGTAGTGATAGTTTAACGTGCGTTTGTGATATTTACGAGAATATTTGTAAATAAATGTTAGTTTTGTTATTATCGATTTAATAATATATTTTAATAAAGTTTTAAATAAATAATGGTCAGATCGATGAAATTACTATTGTTGTAAATAGAATCAATAAAATTTTAAGTACGCCTAACAACTTGCTCATTAAACTAAAAGTATATTTATTTATGTTGTTTAATTATCATAAACATTCAATACATTTTATCGCAAATAAAAATTTCAGTCGGGGACTGCCTAAGCCTGCGAAAAGTACGAAGGAAAGTTCAATGAATTTATCTAATTAAGTATGTACCTGTGGCGATATAGCACACACGTCACACGGTGACGTCACCGAAGCCTGAATCACGCTATCAAAGAATTCTACATCGCTGGCATATATACCACGCCTCGAGTACATTCACTCGGGGCCCGGCCGCCCCCCAGGCATGTCGTCTCGCCTGGCGGGAGATCTCCCTTTGCCAAACTGGTGACCCCGACGTGATCACGTCGCTTCTGAGCACTGATAGCGGCTGCAGGTTCACCCCCACCTCACCTCGCCGCTCACACCCGATGAACAACAGCAGCGTGTCTTCTCGACATTCAGCCCAGCTCGCCGGGTTCATCGCAGCGTATGGGTGTTCCGCTTCCTGTTCCCGTGCCAGCTGCCCTACACACGGCTCCACGGACGGCTTGAGTACACTTCACTCGCCCTCCGCATCTGTCGTCGCACCCTCCCATCCCGACTCACCGCGGATAGAGGGTATCCAGGGCACTTCGACTACGGCTTATCAACACCGAGAAGCACAGACTGCATCAACACATCGACCTCCGGTCTGAGCAGGGGGGTGATGTGGCGATATAGCACACACGTCACACGGTGACGTCACCGAAGCCTGAATCACGCTATCAAAGAATTCTACATCGCTGGCATATATACCACGCCTCGAGTACATTCACTCGGGGCCCGGCCGCCCCCCAGGCATGTCGTCTCGCCTGGCGGGAGATCTCCCTTTGCCAAATACCTATTTAAAATGCAATTAATTCGCTCACACAGTTAACTTCTATGAGGTACTGTTTGTAACGTGTTGAAATTTCAGTAGTATGAAACTAGATGGCGCTGTACAACTTTGTGAAACACGCTGTTGAGATCCTTTGGCCGTAACATAAGTAAAATGAATTTTGTGCTCAGTGAACAGTTGTATGATTTGACTCCTGAATAGATGGCGGAATTCCTCGTATTTCTTGCGATTCATACTAAATATAATTTTCAACCGAGCAAAGCTCGGTCAACCAGGTACTATATATAATATGATACATAGCTATTCTAATAATTTGTTCAATAATATATATGTAATTATTTAGTTAGCCTCAGATCAGAGTTATAACTTACATCATGATAATGGCTCAAAACAATCCCAGTAAATAGTATAAAATAACTACTAAATAGTAATAAGTTTCAATGAAAAAAATTCTTCTTCTGAATGTAATTTGTTATAAGTTTGACCTGGTTGTCTGTCAGTGTGTTTGTTTGTGGCTTTTGAATGGATGAACTACTTTCAGTGTGGTTTTTAAATCAAAAGCCAGTTTACTTGTGTTGGTTTTAAACTACATTTGATCGAAATCGGTCCAGCAGTTTGAAGAGTATCAGCTCTTTTTCTAAACTTTATACATAGTATAAATACTTATATTATATTTATTTGGTTATTGGTGTAAAATTTAATTATTAGCTACATACTATAAAGATCTATTTGGGCTTCTGATGATATCAGCTCATGAGATTTTTTTTAGTAGGGGGCTTTATAAATATTAAATTTAGTGATATTTTGTTACTAAATTATATTTCAGGATTAGTTATATTTAATCTTTGACTAATTTTACGGACCAAATGAATGTGTCATGGTAAACACTTTTTCCTAACGAATATTCATGATACTGTTGAACTAAGGTCACTTGTCTTGCTATGAAAGGGTTGTACGCCTTAGCCTTATATGCCTGCCTTATGAGGATTTTGACACTTCACACATCTTTAGAGAACTGTCTGATGAGCAAACTTCCTCACTATGTTTTGATTCACCAAAGCGAGTGATAATTATTTTTCATAGTGCATCAGTGTAATAATATTGAAGTGCTGGATGTAACTAAAGCTACAATATCTTTAACTAACTTATTCAATATTTTAATGCATTAAAGATACCTCCCAAAGTTTTATATTGGTGGTGGGTGAATTTCTTATCCAACTATAACCAAAAAGAGAATTTAATTATAATCAAATTGATTTACAATTTTCAAGCTTAAGAGATGAAGTAAGCCATGTTAAAATTTAAAGATAAATAACGTATAAAGTATTTTAAATTTATGAGAACTCAGTTTGGCCACAGTATTTGAAATATTGTGATTGAAATAAATAGTGCTAGAATGCATTAATAAAGCAAAATTATTTTGTTGGGTTGAGTGCAAATCAGATTGCTAGATATAGATAAAATGTTATTTATAGCAACCATCATAATACTTTGTTTATGCTGATACAATGTCTGTTATCAAAATACATGTCAATGTAATACAAAGGTTGAATGAATACTACTTTATTGGTCTGCAGTAGATAGATAATTGAAGAGGTTTCAATTAGTTTCTGTTTTTAATGAACTTCTTCTGCTAAGATTATTAGCTTAAATTAAGATAGCTCATTCCAATCATGCACTGATGATTATCTATTTGTATTTATCAAGGAATATTGAAATAACAGAAATGAGATAAGTAATTTAAAAGTAGTTTTGGTTTAATTTCAAATATCAAAAACTCAATCAATACACTGTTTAAATTATGTTGAGATAAATTAGGTCTAACCAATTGTATAGGCTTGGAACTGATCAATTATCCGAAATTTTTGTATTGAAATTTCGTTAGACCATTGTCTTTTTGCTTTGAATATGCATTGTTTGACATATTTTTAAGCCATCAAAGTATCAAATTATTGTGTATTAATTTGCAAAAGTATATTTCAGTGATTTTTAAAACAATTAATGCTATTGGCCGAAGACTCCTCTAAACTTTTTTTACTGGCCAAATTATTTGCCATGTTTTCACGAAAATGATGAAAGGTACTTGCTTCACTGGCATGTATGTAAAATGTAATTTTTTTACCGGTTTGAAGAAGTCTCATTTACTTGAAAATTTACACAAAGGTGACTAATACTTCAAACATTTAGCTAAGTATAACTTCTTTGAAAGGTTTTTAGACCGAAGAAAACGTCAGAGTAATGAAAAAACTAGAATTGATACATTAGTAAGTATGACTTCAATTTATATTAGAACGAAGGTTGTTGTTTATGTCAAATGAGATACGGTAAAATATTTTTAGACCTTATAAAAGATAACCAAATTGTATATTATTCTATCAATTGATTAACATAATTATAACTTGAAAATGAATATCATTTACAGAAACTTCAAATCAGATATTGTGTGACAGAATTTACTATAAACATTCAACTATATAGTTAGCTTATTTTTCTTGATATGCATTTAAATTAAATATTTTTTTCTTTCTAAATACATTAAACTTTTGTTTTATATAACAACACCAAATATTAATGTTAAGTAAGGAACCATAATGCAGTTGAAACATTATTTTGAAGAATCAAGGATACTTTCAAATTTATTTTCTACATTTTTTAAATTAATGTATAGCCATACAATTGAGATTATTGCTATCAGTATGTAATAGCAATAAAATCTTGCATTGGTCAATAATTATCACTTTAGATCATCAATACTCATAGCTATCTGTCGCTTCACATTTCACTATATGTATAGTCTTAATAGTGTAACTGATATAATTGCAGTGGCAACATGGCTCTCTATAATTTAGAAATATAATGATGAAAGTCTGCAAACTTTACATAAAGTCAGCTCGGACACTTACTTTAAGACTGCACCCATTGAATTATCAGGTTTATCTTGCGCTTGTTAACATAAATTTTTTAGCAAAGAAAATTCTTGAAAAAAATAGATAACATACCTTTTGACATTGTATACAACCACTTTAAATGACAAGTAGTAAAGCTTACATTTCAATGTTTTCCTTTGAGTTGGGTTTATGAAATGTGTGCAGACCTTTACTATACTTGAAAAAGCCAGGTTGTACCTCTATTGTTCCAACCACTACAATTCAGAGGATGCCTAAGCAAGACAACATACAGAAAAGTGTGACAAAATACAGCATGTCCAATCTTAGTAATTTAAGGTTATATCCTATTATGCATTTGATTTCAAACAAATATTTATCATATAAAAAATTTAAATTTACAAGTATTTCTTAAGGACAACAACAAATTAAAACATTTATTTATTTATATCTGTGTCGAAAGACGAATGAATTTAAAACAGGATATGACCTCTAAATTATGAAAGGTAAATTAAGGTTTACCTAATTGTCCTATTAGACTAAAATTTAGTAAGTTAAGAATTTGAAGCATGTTACTTTTCATAGAAATTTTGGAGGCAGAAAAACATACACAATTATATTAAGCATCAATCAAAATTGATAACCTCAAGTTATCTAGACTCACTTCATTGACATTGTGTTGTTACATAGACGGAGCAAGCTTATTATATTTTTTGGTATATCAAAACTGTATCACTATTTAGTACAAAGTTTCACTTAACCAAACAATAGATAACCTTAATCTTATTAGTATTAAGAGTAAAAAGACAAATATATTTACTTTTTGCTGTTGACAAGGACTTGGAGTATCAGCATTGTTACCCTTGGCGCCCGGACACAATTTTATCCGAGCACTGGATATCGACACACCTCCAAGATAACATGGAGGATTCACTGGACCGGGCACCTCGCAATATGTTGTATTCACTTCCACTAAACACTCCACTGGCACTGCTCTCACACAGCTATACACCTCTCTTCTTTTTTCACCTTTATGAACATCTAAATACACCCCGTACCACATACTTGTATGACTAAATTTCGATATCACAATAACATTTTCATTTAACATTGTGTCATAACAGTATCACTAAGTTTAGTTAAAGCATTGTCGATATAAAATGTAACTAAGTTATGTTTGCACAGAAACAGGGCGCGGGCCATCAAACGCGAGCCGAGACCTCTACCAAGCCGATGTAACTTTGTCGTAAATACCTTCCAACCGCTTGTTCAACGTTTCAAGGTGGTCAATGTACAAGTCCTGGTTTCTCCATGAGGCGCGAAGCGAGTCCGCGGTCGCCGAGTCGATTTGCTGCGAGGTCAACAACACGCGCGCCACGTTCGTGACGCCGCCGCCCGCGACGCCCTCACTCGCGCCTTCGCCCTGCCGCTCCGGCTCCTCGGACATTGCACTCTCACTAATACTATAGGAGCCCGAGCTTTTTTCGACTGCAACCAAACACATGTTTTATTCTGGAATTTAGATTGTTTCGGCTGCCGTTATCAAACCGTGACGCATACAATAATGATAAAACCATAAGTACGCGATACTTACAGTTGTGTTCACTTCCTCTAATTAAAATAGGTATATATTTTGTGATTTTTTTACTTTTTTACCACTTAAAACTAAAGCATAAAACGGTTTTTGGCAAAAAATTATGTGACTTCGATTTAACACGAGTACGCCATCTTATCACGTCGACGTACTAGGGTTGGCAATGTTGGCTGGTTGGCAGTTGGTTGGCTGAAATAAACCGCTATATCGATATTCGTCACTTTAATAGTAGGTATCGATATTTATCTTTTATGATGATGTATTTCAATTAAAATTTTAATAACTTTTTTATACATCCGTGTTATAATTTTTACATGAGTTTGAAACATGATATATGATAACATAAATATGATAACATAATCTTACAATAATTATAATATTAAATAAATGATCTGATATAAAATTGTGTATAAATAGGTGATAGTCAGTACCCACGGTTTCCCGCCCGGCGGCACCGTACTAAAATAATATTTTATACAAATAATATCTATACAACTCAAGGTGGTAAGTGAAAAAGTCGTTTATGAGCTGTTATGGAGTTATGGAGACCCCTTAGAAAGTTTACGAGTACATAAAATCATAATTATAGTGTTTGATCTATGGGTAACGTTGCTGTCAAACAGAAGCGAGTAGGTTTATTTATTCAGTAGGTAGATTTATACATTATCGATTATGTCTTGTCACTTAAATCGGTAATCGGTAATGTGTCATATTGGTTGATATTTATTCAGCACTATTATGAACATGAAGTGTTTCCAATGTCGGTGTTGCCAGATCAATTTCACGAAGTTATTGAATTATGTGGATGAAATTATGGATAATTATTCTGTCATGACAAAATATTTTTTCATACCTATTTATAGCAGGGAATTTGAATTTGTAAAGCTTGAAAAACACCGATAAAAGTAATATCATACAGCATACAGTATATTTTAAAGGACTGTAAAAAGCCTTCAAATAATTGTTAAATTACGGAATCTACGAATAAATATATTTATGAATTCTCAGAGTAAAACGAATAATATTTAATATTTTTCATGCTTTTAACACTATATATTTGCTATATTTTTATAATAATGGAGCGCGCGGGCAGTGGAAATAAAATTATAAATATACTTTTTTTTCTTTGACTTCTTTATCTCCGGAGAAATTATAGATCAATGGGAGGAATGCACTCGAAATACTTTAATCCATCTTTAATCTGTGTACAGGAATTATTTTATCTGTAATCTGTGACTGTTGGTTGGTTGTGTTGTGTCCATGTTGTGTCACATATTTTGTGGTTGTGTGGTTGGAATGGCGGCAAGTTCAAAAATTAAAAAAGTGGAAAATGAAATTAGTAAAATGTAGATAATTTCTTAGAAAACTACTCAGATTAAGGAACCCAAAATATCATAAAGGTATAAATCGTCTATAAAATCAAAGGGTATAATAGTTGGTTAGTAAAGTGTTAAACAATGCTAATTTTAAGTTTAAGTTTGGTATTACAAAACCCAAAACCCTAACATAGTAGGTAATATTAATATTCATACACTGAATGCTTTGATTTTGAGTTTCTTTGATATTACATATAATATTGGCCATACTTTCTGCCAAAATTAATATAGGTAATTATTATGAAGTGTTCAGTAAAGTACCTACTTAGCTACCTATGTACTTTGGTTTGGTACATTGATGTTTTAAATATCTAGAAGGAACATCGAATCCGCGAAAACGTGTCAAAAAATTGTGGCTAACTGTTAGCCACAATTTTTATATCATTACGCACACATAGACAATAAATGAACGCGAAAACCTGCACGCACACATGCTTGATAATGTTGCCTTGTTTTTTTGTTTTCATTGTAGGGCGACGCTCAATCTAGATATTTAAAACATCATTGGGTTTGGTAGGTACTATTGATTGGCAGGGTCGCCCTAACTGCCTGCGGGCTCAGACCAATAAACTATAGACGGCGTGCCGTGAACAAAAGCGTGAAGCCGGCAAAAAGTCTGCCTCGCCTTGTAATACACACGGCGGCACTCACACCAAAACGACTTAATTGTGTTCTGAATAATAAAAAAGACGTGTGGCACTCGGAGACTGCCGCGGTAAAGCTATTGCATAGCATTATATATAAATTAACAATTAAATTAAAAATTTTTCGTGACTTTCTTCATTAATAAATGCACTTTGTTTATTCATATTTAAAACACTTTGTACACAAATTATACGAGTACAGATATTCACTGTTTTACAGTGGGCCAAGAAAGTGGTGTACCAGTTTTCATTTAGTTGCCTAGTTATCAAAAGTTACATCAAAGTTTATTAGAAACGGGTAATGCATTAATTTGTGCAAAAAAGATTTAAATATTCTGAACAAAAGCAAGAACTATTTCAGTTGACAAAATAATTCTTTTTAAAAAGAAAATTGACATTTGACATTTAAGTCCTACAACGATCTTTTGGCGCGTGAATGACGTGTGGGTGACAGAGACAGTGCCTTACAGTTTGCCTTGCCTGTATGGCACTGTCTCTATCACCCTCAAGTCATTAATATAGTGTCATTGTTTTATGTCATGTTATTTTGTATATTTTAAATCTAAATACGCGATAATTCGACTATTATGAATACATGTTGTCGATTCCAACGCCTTATTTAATCCAGATCTACATGTAATTATTCTTAAAACACCGAACCGACGGGGCGAAAATCAAATGTTTGACAGGTAAGATTTGTATGGGAAATTTAAATTTTCATTTTTAGTATTTTGCTCGCAATTTTTCCATATTTTCTCATCGCTGCAACCTTCCCTGAACTTCCACGAATATTTCAAGACTAAAAATCGGTTTAGCCGTTATAAAGTAAAAGTTAGTTAACTCAGTTAAAAGTTCTGGTATTTATCGATGTGTGGGTGCACAGACATAGTAACTATGTCTGTGTGTGGGTGATGGGGGTGTAATAATTTTTTCGTTACGAAATTTTTGCATTCGGTCCCCGCGCCCAAGGCCCGCGATAAAAGCTATGCAATAGCTTAAAAATGAATGAAGCTTTGTGTTCCAAAAAAGAAAGTTTAAATTTGTTCTAATTCAAACTGTCAACATAGGGCATTCTATTGATTCCGATGTGTGTTTTAGGCACACTTTTGCCGGCTTCACGCTTTTGTTCACGGCACGCCGTCTATAGTTTATTGGTCTGATCCCGCGGGCACCCGCGGGTATAACCGTTTTGCGCCCTCTCCCTTCGTCGTTTCAATACCAACCTCGCACAGATTTGCTTTTATCACGCTCCGCCGTGGTCTATTTTGCCGCCCGCACTTGTGTGCCTCCCGCGTGCAGTGCACGCCTTGCACGCTTACAGCGGCCCTGGTCTTGGCCTTGCCCTCTAATATTTTATGTGATACTTTCGTTAATTATTAGTAAACTAAATAAATTAAAGTTGACGTGTTAACGTGTGTATAGGTATATAATTATTATTGTAAATGACTTATGTAACACACTACGTACCACCGGGTACGTAGGTTTTCGGGGATACAAAATTACAACAGTGTCTATTTCTAAATTAAGTATCTATCTATGTAGTTTCTAATTCTTCGCTTACATTCATTTATTTGCAGGTCGTCGATCGTCGATCGCAACGTCTAAAAAAAAACTTTTTTTTATTAAATAGCACATAGAACATAATCATGGGCAACCAGGACTACCTGTGTCGCAAACTTTATTTTTCCAGACTAGGGTATTCGTGTTATGTAAATGTTAAAACCACCTATGAATTGAGAACAAAATTTCATTTGTCAAAAAATATCTGCTCTAGACGGGAACCCGGGACCACTCCAGGAAGAACCACTACCTACCAAGTAGGCTAAGGGTTCGTCAACTTTATCACAGTAGGTATATCATGTGATTATTATGTGGCTTACTTCTGTATTCATTTGAGTGATTTGGTTCAAAAGTCCACAAATAGTCCACAGTGGTTGAAAGATCTCGTGATCCTATTAATATCTATAATATATTTTTTTAAACGACTTTAAAAAAGGACGACTTTCTCTATTCTCCCTATTTTGTGTGTGTGTGTGTGTGTTATCTTATAAGTTTGTCCTGGATGAACCGATTTTGATATTTTATTTTATTCGAAAGGTAGTGACCGCAGTCTCGTCCCATTTAAAATTGAGCGACAATGACGAGTAGTTTTTGAGTTATCTCAAATTACCGATTTTGAAGTCTGTTATTTATGCGGATGACTGAGGACTTTTTTTAAAGGAAACGGAATAAAACTCACAAGAACTTGCAATGCCAATTTTATATTAACATTTACTATTCGATTAACACTTAACCTAATTAATGTTTAACATTAATCAATTTAAAAATTATTTCTATACAAGTATATCTACCTATATGTATAATAGATTCGGATTTAAATAACTATATCACAATATGTACAACGGAATACCGATAAAGTTTGTCAGCGCGGATAGGGTCTCCACACCTCTTGACTGCCGGTGCCGTATAGACCATGTTTCACGTCATCGCTTGCCTCACAGCTTTGTACAAGGCCGCCACCTTCTGTCGTACCTGGAAGTTCCGTCGTAATGGAAATCCCACCGCCTAGGTCACTTATTTTAATTTCACTCGGAACATATAGCTCAGGGTTGTACTTATCGGTCGAGCTGTGAACGTGCACATGTATTTGGTTCTGATTGACGGTTGAATACAGGTTGGGTAGGATCATTTGAGGGTTAGGATTGATGTAGGGCGTGTGGGGTTGGATGCAGGCGGGATTGTTGATGTTGTTGTTGTATTGGTAGTTGTAGTTATTGGCCCCCCAGTTGTAGTAGTTGGGGTCGTATCGCTGCGCTGGCATGGTGGCCGCCGCGTTGAGGTCCGTGAGGCCGGTGCTCGCTCCGCTAGGACTGCTCTTCACGAAGCCACTGACCTCAGTCTGGAAGGGGCTGTAATCCGTGTGTCCCAACTGGATTTCAGGAAGGACTGGAAACGAAATAAAAAATATGATAAACGATATAATTATATAATTATACATTATTTGAGCAATAAAAGGGAATTCCAATTACGATAGACACTTGATCATTGATACATGTAGACATAGTGGAAAAAACCTTGTTGAAATAGATGAAACCCAGTAAATATTTTTATATTTGCATAGTATATTAAACGATTAGCGTGGTACGAGAATAATATGGGGGAATACGCGATAGAGGTTACGACAGCGAGCAGCAGTCTACATATGAATCATATAAAAACATTCACTTTGTTTGTGATTCACTGCTTTTGCGTTGCTTCAATCAAGTGGTTTTCATTATGTAAGTTAGTATGTATGACATACTTTTTAAAAATTTTATAGGTTTAACAAGGATCTTTACATATAGCGTCAACTCTATTAGTGATCCACCGTTTATCTACATAGCTATCTATGTGAATGAATATTCGAACATCCATCTATCATTCTTTTTAAGTCCATTGCTGGACGCACCTTGGCAATAATATTGTAGTTTGGTCGACTAGTCATACAGGAGTCATCAATTTTTTTTATTTGACAATTTAATTTTTTGACAGTTTATTCTCAGTAAACAAAAACCAACCATTGTGGACTTAAAGGTCTACATACATTACATCAATTCAACGCCAATTCGACTGAAATTCAACTTTTTGTAAAACTATGGGCATTATTTAGAGCATAGGTGGATAACTGGTAATAAATACAGCCTATTCCTCTGGCCTATACTACTTAGAAACAACTCACACATCTGGATCTAATGGTGAATTATTATTTTTATCGGTCTAGTAGTTTTTGAATCTTGGTTATAAACATACATCTTTTTGCTTTATAATGTTACTGTAGGCGACATAAATTCACGGCCGAATGATATCGCTTGTGGATAAGTCCTTTCGACTAATATTGAAAAATTCGTAACTAAACTACATAAAGCTCATAATAATAATAAATTATTATGCTTTCCTAAAGGTTGAATGGGAGTCGATTTAAAGTTGAGTAGACGTAATGTGCGCAGACCTTAATAACGTACGTATTCTTGGGTACCTCTGCGATACTGCGACTCTTTTGTCGAGGGTTATGTGGGTTAAATTGGCTATATTGTATATAGAATGAGGTCTATACCTGGAGGTAGGTGGATGGGGTCTGGTTTGTAGTACGGCGGCTGCAGTGGAGGGTAGGCAGAGTACACAGGCCCCGTCGAAGGATACCCGGTGTTCCATTCACTCGCTCCGAGAATATTGCCGCTGCTTTCTGAAATAGAAGAAAACGATTCCGTTTATAAATTAGTCCTGTAATCATGTATTTCTTATTCGTGAAGCATGAAAGAGAACAAAATCATATTGGTTCAGAATAGGTGAAAAGTTTGAAAATGGATCAATTGAGACGTTGGACACCAGAACACAAGGGCTTTTGGATTTTGATTCGTGTCTTTAAAAATTTGATCACATCTTAACGAATCATTAATAATAATCAAACTACTACAACATTATTCAGTGAGTTGACTCACAAAGTGGACTAACAGTCACTTTTGACTTGAAATTGACTTGACTTGCTTGAAATTGCATTGCCTTTATTGGGTATGGACATTGGAAATAGAGATTTTATCTGTTAATAGTGGTCGACCGATTATAAAAATTCAACCGCAATATATTAACTTTGAACGATATTAGGTTCTATAATGAATCTTTATAGTAGGTCATTGTTTGACCATGAACTGTGTAGATTATTATGAACTACTTATAACTGTTTAACTGTTCGCTTGACTATGTACGCGTTTGAGTTTTTTTCCACTTAAATTTCCGGGATAAAAATACATTTTACTTTACATGCCAACATCTTGCTCCACAACCTCCTCTATCTTCCAGTGAAGGTTCAATAATAAATCGGTTCAGTCGTTTTGGAGATTAGCGTGTAGGTACAAACAGCTTTTTTAGATGTACCTACCTATTTAAAAATAACATTCATATAAATTTTCAGTGTTCATCAAAGTCAAGAAGTTGATTCTTTTAAGCATAAAAGCATAACTCATGGCGTTACAAAAAAAAGAAAATGAAAAAGTTTTCTCCTTTTGTTTTTAGATTTTTTTTTTTATTGTTCAGATCTTAATTCTTTATCTTAATAATTAAGCAAAATCGCGGAACATACATGGAGGTGATTTGGATACCCCAAAGGGTGCTCTATCACTGGATTTCCGCTTGACACTATTTTCTGGGACACCCTGTATATCTATAGATAACACTTTCTGTCCGTTCTTCTTTTAATGTTCATAGGAAGCCGACATAATATTAATGCCAATTAATTGTTGTCGATTGAACATTGAACCGATCGTCCATTGTCAATACCAAGGCTTAAATCCTTCGAACCTATAACTGCAGGTATCTAACTCACTCAGAGCGGCAATTTCGCTTAGGAAGATATTTTTTTAAATAAAACAGAACATAGGTAGGTAGGTCTTTACTATAATTCGTGACATTCTTAATGATTGCATAAAAACTAGTAAATTATATGACTTCTTATTTAAAATAACGCTTCACACTCAAAGCCCCACACTAGGATTCCCTGTGTCGTGGGTACCTTGGACAACAAACAAGACAAGAACACACACCCAGACCGAGAACGGAAATTTAAACTCATCATTCAAATTGCCGCCTCGCTGGGAATCGAACCCAGGACCCTCGGAACAGCGATCGGCGTGTTAACCATTGCGCCATTCGGGTCTAAAACTAAACTTTAAAATTCGGTTAAAACTAAACTTTAAAATTCAGCTTTGCTTATGAAGAAAGAAAATGGAAAATAAAGATTTCCATACCTAATACAAATTAAAATAAATAGGCTAACTATGCAAAGTACATATTATGTACCTATACATAGGGATAAAGAGAAAACTAACATTCATACTATTAAATTACATCACAAAATATTTATTTTAATTATATCTAAGTAGTAATAATTCGACTTTAAAGTCTTAGAAGTGGGTATAACATGAACTGCTTTTCTCGCAAGTTGGTTTTTCGCTTGACTCTACTCGCTGACATTGTGACTACTGGTATTAGTTCGATTATAAATTATAATGGAGGTCACACGCACGGAACTTTGTCGACAACGGTGGGATTGCCTGGTGAATCACACTTCAAGTGTCACTAAAGAGGTGTCACCACGAAAGTTAGGTCACATTGGACTAAGCGCCAAAATTACGAATAAGCGTTTCGACACCAAGTGTATTTCAATCACTGTCAAGGCTTGTTTCTTGCAACCGGGATTACCTACTAATTTAAATTGTAAATTTTATTTGTTAATTTCCAGTAATTCATTTCAATATTTTGATCGATTGTACTATGTAGGTATGATTAGGTTTACCCATACCCATATTTGAAGTTTGTATTATTTTGACTTATTATTATTTAATGCTTGTATAAATCTTGATGGTAAGTAGTGATTTCTGCTAGAGAATAGGTACCTAACCTAGTGTGAATCGTCCATTACACTCGTATAAAAATATACCGCCGAAGTAGCTATTCATTTTCAAAAGAGTAAGTACCTAGTAGCTACTTTAAACCAGTAAGTTAAAAAGTCGTTGGAAATAAGAAGTGATAAAGGTTTTCGTTTCGGTTAAGGGCAATTAAAAAATATATTGAATATTTTAAATACAAAAATCTATAACATCCATACTTCCATACTTAATATTATAAATGTGAAAGTGTGTTTGTTTGTTTGTTTGTGACTCTTTCACGTCACAACATGGCTATTATATGATATAGTTTGTGTGTAGAGATAGTTGGGAGCAGGGATGTTATGGATATCCGTAACCGAAACCGAAACTATCGGATATCCGAAATAAAAATATATCCGTAACCGTATCTGCTAAAAAAGTTTCGGATAATTTCGGATAAGGGCAGAGTCTAATTAAAACCCGTTACGACAGGTTTTTGTTTCACCACTCACCATGTAAATATGGCATATTTGTTATTTTTAGTCGTAAATGAGTCAGATCAATATTTTTTGGTATCACCCTATCTAAATAGTAGGTAAGTAGGTCTCATTAACAGAGATGTTCGCATTGGCCTCATGGGAATACTAGTTCCCCATGCCCAGACACCTAAATAATAATAATATTAAAAACCGCATTAACAACCTAGTCAATTTATTAGTTAATATTGAGTATTTCACCAATAAAGTGAAGGAAAAGATTTGTACTGCGTACTAAATTAAGTTATAATTAAGGGCAAAATGCGTCCAAAATCAAGTTTAATGTGGACATTTTTTGATCATGATAAACTTCTTATTATAAAAAGCATTGTAATTTGAAGTGTCCCAAAATTCTCAGTTTCCCCTATCTGACTTATTCATTGTATTACCAAATGATAACCCAGACTTGATAGTAAATAATTAATTATAATCAAATTATTACATACAATTTTTTTACTTTAATGTAATATCCGTAACCGAAACTATCCGAAACTTACGGATAATCCGAAATAATTAATATCCGTAACCGAATCCGAAACCGATATAATTTTATTCCTATATCCGTATCCGTATCCAGATCCGAAACTCCACATCCGTAACATCCCTAGTTGGGAGGGTGGAGAGTGACGTAGGCTACTTTTTACGGCGGAAAAACATCTCATTCCCATGGGAAGATCGATGTTTTGATAGTTGCTAGATATTTAGTTCCGGATGCTGTTAATAGATGGCGTTAGTAAAATTCATTTGCAAGTTCTGAATCACGGTATCAAATACTACATGTAATTTACTTATGTCATATGCAATTAATGTTATATTTGATGTTCCAGTACTGAGTATACTGAGTATATCATATAATAGGCTACTGTTTAGCCGAGATTCCTACGGGAGCGGGATCTACGCGGTTGTTACCTACGGGCTACGGGTCCCGAAACGAAGCGTGGGCGGTTCTCTGGTATTAATATAATTGAGCAATAAAAAAGTAAAGCGTATATTAAATGTTGCGAGTGTATTTTAAAATGAGTTTCAAAGCCAAAAATATTACGCATCGTTGCCTTTCCATTTCGCACTGCAGACGCAAAATGTTATGATATTCACAAATGGTCATTGGTCTGTGATTGCAACTGGATTGTTCTTAATATTATGTTAAATTTGATGTTCCGCTGTTTAACCACAGCTGCAGTAAGCTTTATGGTCTTTCGTGGTAATGGTATGTATGATATTTGCTTTTTAATTTTTAATGCTGGGTATTTTGAGAGAATAAAATTAATAAGCTCTATACGCTCTAGTCGTCCTGAATTGTTGTGGCCATACCCGTCACATTGCTCGACCTAAATTTTATTTTCGAAATATAATAACGTGATTCTGTAGGAAAAAATGTATCTATCCAAAAAATATTATTATTGCATATATTTTTTACAAAGCATTTTGTTTATTCTACTTCTTCCTCTATAGGTACCTACATTTTAACATTTCTCAAGCCTATTAAGATATTATACCTAAGTATTATCCAATCCATGAAGGACCTTCCTAGGTCTTTAAATTATGGAATTGATTGAAACAAACCGACAGTTATAATAAGGTACCTACGCTAAATCGATATCAAATGAGAAACCCTTTACGTTTTACAATGAACATTTAGAATGAACTAGAGAACCGCCCGCGCTTCGCTTCGGGACCCGTAGGTAACAGCCGCGTAGGTCCCGCTCCCGTAGGAATTTAGGCTAAAAAGTAGCCTACTACTCGCTCTCTTCACTCCACCCTGTCTGAGGTGTGTGGAGCCCTCGGGACAGTTAGTTCCCCTTTGGGGGTGTCTCTCGCGGCCCGTTAAAACGGGCCGGTTCTTGGGCTGGGCCCTAAGGCCCTTGGTTGTCCATCTGTGGTTAACCAATAGGTCAAGTCCGGTGTGTGGTGGCCTTTTGACAGGCCACAGAGTCTTAAACGGGATGGGGTTCATCTTCGCGCCGCCCAGGCGATCGAGGCCCTACCGGGTGAATCCCGCTGGTTGGAAGCCCAACAGGAGCCGATCAGCGCCGGGCGACGACTTACGAAGCCCCAGTATCAGTCAGTGCTAGGCCCGTCCCGCGCAACCAGCAAGTCGCGCGGGAAGGCCCAGCGGTCCGGTGGACGGGTGTGGAGCGGCGCCAGGTCCTGCAGATGCGGGAACCGCGACGCGTCGACACGCCCGAACATGTTGCGTGCCAGTCTCTCGATGAAGTCGTCCAGGCTCTCGACTCGAAGGTCCCTCTGGTCCGCTGGCACTATCCTGTTGGCTGAGCAACTTGCGGACATCAGACAACAGGATAGTGCCAGCGGGCGGGCAGTACACTGAATACAGCCGGAGCGGGGAGTTCTCCAGGCAGAGCTAAAGTAGCCTATTACATTTGCCTATGACTTAAGTAAATTACATGTAGTATTTGATAGCGTAATACAGAACTTGCAAATGAATTTTATTAACGCCATCTATTAACAACTCCGAAAATGAATATCTAGCAACTAACAAAACATCGATCTTCCCATGGGAATGGGATGTTTTTCCGCGGTAAAAAGTAGCCTACGTCACTCTCCACCCTCCTAACTATCCCCACACACATAAACCTTACCATATAATAGCTTTGTTGCGACGTGAAAGCGTCACAAACAAACAAACAAACAAACAAACAAACAAACAAACACACTTTCACATTTATAATATTAGTAAGGATATACAAAAAGAGCGGTTGAGAGTATATATTATTAATTAAACCTGCTTTCCATCAGGTAGTAGGTGTAGTCAAGCATTAACTTATATAAAGTAAAAAAAAAAAAAAAGCACGTGTTTACTTCATACATCACAGCACTTTTAACAAAGTTTGAATTGGAATAAAGCTTTCAATTTGCTTGTTTATACTAAAATATTTAACAAATCATTGTGGTTATTGTCACTACTACGAGTTTCGTTTACGTATTGCAATCGTGCATTGTTGACTCATACTTGATAAAACAAATCATTATGCTAATTCTTTTAGTTATAACTCAGCTTTGTATGTATATTCGGGGAGCACGCGACTTGAGACACGTATACAGTTACTTTGACGTAGTTAAATTAATTGTTATGGTTAAATTTGTTTTAACAGGAAAATAATAGGTTCCTCTTACTCAGTGACTACTTCGTCATACTTGTAATGAATTGAATTTTATTGTAATTGTCAACAGATTGAAGAAAAGGAACACTTTAATTTATTATTTTTTGCTTTGCTCTGCCAAACGAAACCACAAGTCGTCCAACGATTTATTAAATGAATGTCTGCTTATAACAATTCAAATCATTAATGAAAACAAAATGATAATATTAGTACCATTGTCATTTATTATAATGTAGGTACCTATTGCTCTTTGTTCTCACGTAGGCACCTGCAAGTACCTATTACGCACAATTATTATAATTTCTCTTTTCTTAGATAGGTACTAAATTGTGATTAATTTCTAATTGTCTTTAATTTCGTAAAATTTTAATTTTTAGTCTTTATTATAATAATTTACCCATAATATTTTGTTTCAACATGTACAACATGTTGAAGATGTTTTGTTTACATGTACAACATGTTGAAGATGTTTTGTTTTTGTAAAAAGTTACGTGTAGGTTAGGGTGTAAGCCGTGTAAGGAATTCTGGCTTTATTTATATTAGACTCTAAGCTGACCTCCTCAATCCTCTGCTTATGTACGAGACTATGCTAGTGCACCCTGCTGAACAACGGACGAGGATATCATTAGCTGCCAAACGGCTGACTTGATACCTTGACGGCCATAAAGCTGCTAGTCAATAGAAATATCCAACGGTTATAACGGTTATAATAGTCAAATAAAAGTAGGTAAATGCCAAACGGATAGTGGTTAAGAATTCCGCCTCCTATTCTAAGGGTCCGGGTTTGATAGTCCAGGCATATTAGTCATATGAGGGCAAGAATCTCGGAATGAGAGATAGTCGGCTATAAACTTGTATAAACCTTTATTTTAATACCCTAAAACTTGTCTCAAAACCTACTTATCGCAGGGTGTCTGCGACTACAGATATTCCAAGGTCAAAGGTCAAAAAATCGATTTTTTACACATTTATTGCAAATATCTCGTTTCCTATGAGTTTTATGCTATTTGTATTTATTATAAATATTGTAGAGGATTAAATTTTCTACAACTTTTGTTTAAACATTTTTTTTATATCTTGAACTATTTTCGAGATAGAGGGCAGAGCGCGCGCAGTGTTTATCTATATACAGTATCTTTTGAGGTCAACCTGTAGTCCCGATTAAAACACGCCGTATAAAGTTTTTAAATTATTGATAAATACATAATTATAAATGATTCGCATTTTTTAATAACTATTACATTATCATTTATCATGTTTCCAAGCTAATTGCGCCAATCCTTAGTCATATTATTAATTTATCTTTTATCACTGGTCAGTTTCCTACAATCCTCAAAGTATCTATAATAAAACCTATCCATAAGAAGAATGAAAAAACAAGTATGAATAATTACCGACCTATAGCTCTCATATCCATATTTTCTAAAAATTTTGAAAAGGCAATGTTTATACGAATTACTAACTTTATTGACAGAAACAATGTACTCACTCCAGATCAAAACGGATTTCGTAAAAATAAATCCACAACATTAGCTGCACATAACTTTGTAGGTAGGATACTTGAAAATGTGGATAAAAAGCGTGTATCGACGGGAGTATTCTTTGATATGAGCAAGGCATTTGATTTTGTCTGCCACAAATTGTTGCTATGGAAGTGCGAACGGTACGGTATTCGTGGCCAGCCACTTGAATGGCTCAACAGCTACCTTTGTGACCGGAAACAATTTGTTGAAATTCAAAACGTTAATTCGATTACCGGAGAAGAGGAATCCTTTAAATCTGAACTTAAATACAATAGAGTTGGAGTTCCTCAAGGAAGTATTTTAGGACCACTACTATTTATCATCTATATAAATGACATTGTTAAAATCACAAACCATCAATATTCTTTATTTGCAGACGATATTGCAGTAATCATACATAATAGTCTCAATATTAATTATAATAATTCAATAAATGATACAATTAGTAAAATAGTGACATGGCTTAAAGACAATAATCTTAAAATTAATGTTAATAAAACGAAATATATACAATTTGGAAATAGAGGATCAAAAAAGCATAACTTAAACGTGCATTATGATAATAATCCTATAGAAGAAACTGACTCCATTACATTCCTAGGCATTAACATAGATCGATTTTTTACTTGGAAAGATCACATAGACAAACTTTGTACAAAAATATCTCGTTTTGTTTTTCCTTTATGGCGCCTACCAAAGATAAGTAATATGTCTACAGCTCTAAAAGCCTACCATGGATATGTGACCTCTAATTTAAGGTATGGAATAGTTTTATGGGGAAACTCTACAGATAGCAACAAAGTTTTTATTGCCCAGAAACGATCCATACGTGCTTTATGTAATGTTACGCCAGATATAAGCTGCAAGCCTCTTTTTAAAAAACTTAAGTTATTGACCTTGACATGTATATATATAATATATGAGATTTGTGTCTTTGTTAGGTTAAATATGCACCTTTTTGAAGAAAAGAAAAATAATTGTTATTTTGCAACAAGACATCCCAATCCAAATACGTTCGAAAAATTCGACTCACATGTGTGTAGCAATATATAATAAAATTCCTGAGCATATGAAAACTCTTACTATCAATAAATTTAAAATGGAGCTACATAAATGGTTACTTGACAAATGTTATTACTCATTGAAAGAATTTATGTAACGATTTTTATATCTTTTTTTTATATTTTGACATGCATGTTTTATGTTTGACTTCTACTCAATAATAGGTATAATAATAATAATGAATAATAAGCTGTATGTAATAAATACTAATATATTAATGATTTTAATGATATTGACAAATTGATATTTGTACACCATAATTTGGTAAATGTGCGGTAAACTATGTACTTATTTGACCAACCATGTAACCACATTTGTACAAATAAAGATATTCATTCATTCATTCATTTTTTTTCAATAATTAAGTGTTTAATCATTTAATAACACTTACCTGTACGTGAAATTATAAAATTATTAAGGGAAATACTTTAATTATTTCTTAATTCTAATCTTATTTATACTAATTACTTCCCAACTAAATAAGAAGAAAAGAATTAAATTTTTTATTAATGTTTTTATTAAAAAATACCATTTCATACATTTATCAACGTTTAAAGAAATAGAATAATAATAAGAACTACAAGTTCTAATTTTAATTTTCTTCTTCTTCTTCTTCATCATCATCGTCTTCCAATGGCTGTAATATTTCAAATTCCTCTGCGTTCTCGTCTTCAACGACATTTGTCTCCAGTTCTTCCAAGATTTCGGGATCAAAAGTACCGTCTTCATTCAAATCACTTTGATATGGTCAAACATTAAAACAAGCTTGCCCATTACACTGGCCGCCAGCTAAAGAGCACTGCAACCCTGCTTTCCTGCATCCACATCGCGAACCACAACCATTTTTGCAGGTACAGAATATTGTGTAAATTGTGTTAAGCAATTCCTCCGGAGCTGGTGGATTCATTGTCATAACATGTTCCAGGAATTCATCACGCATTATCCAACCCCAATTCTGGGGTTCTAAATCATGCCCTAACCAAGTCTGAACTTACTGAACTGAAAGATACTGTATATAGATAAACACTGCGCGCGCTCTGCCCTCTATCTCGAAAATGGTTCAAGATATGAAAAAAATGTTTAAACAAAAGTTGTAGAGAATTTAATCCTCTACAATATTTATAATAAATACAAATAGCATAAAACTCATAGGAAACGAGATTATTTGCAATAAATGTGTAAAAAATCGATTTTTTGACCTTTGACCTTGGAATATCTGTAGTCGCAGACATCCTGCGATAAGTAGGTTTTGAGACAAGTTTTAGGGTGTTAAAATAAAGATTTATACAAGTTTATAGCCGACTATCTCTCATTCCGAGGTGAAACCCCTAATATGCCTGGACTATGAATCCCAGAGCACGCACGTCTGACTTTTTTGAGTTATGTGCGTTTTAATGTTACTTGCTACAAACGGCGAAGAAAAACATCGTGAGGAACAGGTGTGTGTGAAGTTCGCCAATCGGCACTTGGCCAGCGTGGTGAACTACGTATGGCCTTAGGGGTCTTTACTTATTCATGTGCTTAGGCTATTATCAGATCAGATTGATCGTCCATCGATGGTGTCAATCGACATTCGGTACCATGCACCCTTAACCTTCTCATTATGAGAAAGACCCGTGCTCAATAGTCAGTCATCATGGGTTGAGATGGTGAGATAACACAGTCTTCTCCAAGGTTCGTAGTAAAATAAATGAGACCCGAGTTCAGTAATGGGCCGTTTTGTGTTGAAATCACAACATTCAACTCTCTCGTTCTAATAGAAAGACAATTGGGAGCCGAGCTTCCTTGCTCTACGTATACCTCTATGGTTTCAACTGGGATGTTGAGAGCGAATATTTCTGGTGGCTTGTCTGCTCGTTTTCAGGGTATTAACATAAAAATATGGTAAACCTAATGATTTTTTAAATATCTAGATTGAGCGTCGCCCTACAATGAAAACAAAAAAAAAACAAGGCAACATTATCAAGCATGTGTGCGTGTAGGCGATGTTTTTCGCGTTCATTTATTGTCTATGTGTGCGTAATCTGTGCGTAATGATATAAAAGTTGTGGCCAACAGTTGGCTACAACTTTTTGACACGTTTTCGCGGATTCGATGTTACATCTAGATATTTAATACATCTTTGGGTAAACCCTATTAACGGCTTAAAATAACCATTTTCAATATCACTATTTATTAACCTACTAGTAAACCCGCCTTCGCTTTGCTTCGGGGAAGCAGTCCCTAAAAGAATCTCTATAAATTTTAACAAATTATGTTATTCCGATGTCTAAGCTATATTACTGCAAAGTTTCATGAAAATCCGTTCAGTAGTTTTTGCGTGAAATAGTAACACACTCACATCCAGCTCACATCCTTACAAACTTTCGCATTTATAATATTAGTAGAATTAATCTTACTGTTGCCTAACACGCATCCAAATGTCACATAAATTGTATTTTTGATGCTATTAATTTACTTATGACTTGAGATTTATTATTAGGTAGGCATTTCTACTTTTATCTACTTACACATTTTTTAATCACTGATTTTTTTAGACTAACCACCTTACTCAGATACTTATTTAAGCTATTAATAGCTGAACCGTTCCACTTAACGCTGTGTGTTGAATTGTTGACGTAAATGATAATATAGGTATTCGTACTGGTTTTTCCCGAGTTTTAATAAGTCGTCATACAAACCCAGTAGACGTGACGTTCGTCAGAGTTATGACGTTTAAATGTTTAAAATTCATTACCTAGTTTATGGAAAATTCTAAGGCGAAATTTTTCACCAGTATGAAAGTTTTAATACGTCTTTGTTGATTATTTTATACGTGGGTAAATATTAAGGTGAGACGTTATAAAAATCAAGTTAAATTGCAATTAAACATCAAAATAAAAATGCTATTTCTATGTAGTTCTGTACTTTATTGGTCTGCGGCTGTGACACAGGCAGTCCTAAAGTATAATTTATATTCAAAATCATTTAATCATGAGGATACTGTTACAATATACTTAAATACGTATTTCGTTTGCTTTTACCACTTCGTGAGTGTGTCTTTGAGTAGTTATTGCTCTTTGCAGATAAAAAACAAAACTAGTCAAAGGTAGGTATTTTAATATTAACACACAAAATCTGAAAACCTGATCAACCCTTTTGCACGTGCGTAACCTTACAATAAATTGAAGCCTTATGCGGTCTTACGCTCTACAAGAGCGATTCGATATGTTTTTGTCCCGCAGGTTTGATTCCATAAAAAACACTGTAAAGTTGGCATTGGACTTTTGGCTAGAGTCTTGTAGGTATCGAACAGTATTTTATTATGAAGTTGATTATGATGGTTTACAGAAAATCGTTTTCCGTTACCCATGGGAACAAGGTATGGATTTTTTGTACAATTGTTTCATAAACTGTATTTCAATTTTCTTTTTAATGTAAAGGTTTTCTTGTTAAAGTAGTGGATCCACCATCCAGTCTTCGTAGATTCATTTCTATTATAAATAAGTTTAAAGTGGACTATGCATGGATACATCAGAAATTGCAATTAATGCTCGCTAACATTGTGATTATAGGTTAATCTTAAACTCAACCTACTCCGAACCACAGTACTCCACCGGCCTATGGAACCCTAAAAATAAGTGGGTATTTTTGTTATTATTACCTTGGTATCATTTTATTTGCACAACAAATAGGTCCGCCTGCTATAGGTTGACGACCTCGATGCTCCAAATTATGTCTATTAATAGCTTTTTAAGGGGTTTTACTAAGCACCTTACGTAAGGCTGGGTTTTAATAAGTAGCGTAATAGACTATTAAGTGGTTTAAATTTAATGTTGTCTTTAATTTGAGTGATCCGGGTTCAAATCCTTGGCAGTTGTGCAAACCTATATTAAAAGTAGCACATCGGCAGTTTTATTTGCGTAACGTACCTATAACGGTTGATCACTTAACATCAAGTGTTTCGACTTATCGATTGTTAAAAAAAGTGATATACAAAATAATAAACTCCGCCGCGAGTTCGCATTCTTGGTCATTGAATATTTTGTTGACTAAGAAAATAAACAGAAATTACATATTTTATTTGCATAATATTTAAGGTTCTTTGGTATTATTGATATCTCCACTAGATAGGTATCTATAATTTTTAATTTATGTAAGTGGCAACTAACAACACCTTAGATCCTTGTAAGTACCAGTATCGAGTTATATTAGTCCATGGTACCAGGTTATCAGAGTACGCAGAAGACCTGATCATATGAAATTACAATGCTACATATTGTACTAGCTATTCCCTTGCTGCTTCACCTCCGTGAAAAATTTGTTTCAGCTGAACCCCTTTTTAATCCCTTGAGGGTAATTATCAAAAATCTTCTCTTAATGCTACTCTACGTTCCTTTAGGAACATGCGAGTACATCAGTAGCTGTCTGCGAGTCAGTCAGTAACGCAGTAACGGAAGGGTTTTATAAATATTGTTGATTATTAAGAAGGGAAAACACACTCTTGCTCAACTTAACATCATAATCATGAACTCAAATTAGTAACGAACATTTCATCGCTTTCTACCGAACCGTAGAGAAACGTAGATACTGTAATGCGCTGTAGGTAACAATGTCATTAGCGCTAGGTAAGCGCGACTATATTAGATTAGACCACAGTCGAAATATCGTATTAACTGGTACCACCGCTATGAAAAGTGTATCCAATAATGATTTCCAACAGCGTCGATAGCACACTAGAGTCCGCGAATCGAACGAATCCACTTCATTTTGCGGTCCGACCGCTCACTGTTCCTAATTTTGTGCGCTCGTTCATGAAATTAAAATCGGGTTAATGTATAAATGAGATATGCACTTAATAAATATTTAATTAGGTGTCTAAATAAAAGCGCTCAGTGCGTTCGGGGTTGCGGTTCACGTACAATGTTGTTATGTAAAATAATGCATTTCGCGATAAACGAAAAACCGCAGCTTTTTGACGAGTATTTTATTAGCCTAATATCATTTAACGTCATCAGTAAAATTTTCGGTTACGTATGGTTAATTATTAATTTTACGTAAATTTGATGGTTACCTATATCTGAAGGCTTTATTAATTAATGAAAACGTTTTAATTTGTATGTGAAAATTATTCGAACCCATGTACCACACCAAAACCTTTTCACGTAAAATAAGCAAAGACTTTGTCGTTGAAAAGTTGTCAAGTCTGCAAGTCATCGACCCTAGATTTTACAAGCTATGATTCTACTATCTTTAACTCTACAGACTCTACATTTTCGCCGAAATGAAAGGTCATCACAACTATTAAGCATAATACTAAACTTAATTTGTCTCATGTGTAATGAAACATCGCTAGGAAACGGCCAGGTAGTAAGTAGTAGTAGTAGTTTTAATAGGAGCCAAGTACTTAGAGTATTGTAGAGTTAAGACTAGTCGAATCATATCTTGTGACAGTTACAGATTCCATGATATTTTTGTTGCATGTGATGTTGTATGCCAATCGTATCCTACTTTTCCAACTTCGCGTTTATAGGACCTCAGGAGGTTTGATACATAAATTATTCAGTGGTCAATTTCCATATAATTTAGATGTCAATAAAATCTTAAGCACGTGTATCAACGGATAAAATATAGGCAGTCAAAATTGAAACTTTGAAAAATTTAAGCTCCTTAGTTTTATCCTTATCAACGTATGTGGATTTAAATATACGCCGACTTCTTTTGTATTCAAATTTCAAACTAGGCTCTGTAACCAAAAACTCACCGTGACAGATAATGGGACGTTTTGAAAAGCAGAAATAAAATAATCTTCATCTTTCTAAAAGCTAATTAGTCATACCGCAAAAGTACCGGAAATAATGACTTTAAACGTTCATAATTACATGATCCTTCGGTTCTGTTTACATAGTTATGCGTTGCTGTAGCTAGCGGACACGCCGCCTAGGCCTGCCTGTGACGTGGGATAATTACCGCCCGCTCCCCCTCCGGTAATGTCACATTAACACCCTCCGCGTGGTGAACTGTCAAAACATCGCACGGTACTATTTAACGAAATTGCAGCAAATGAAAACAACGGAGCTTGAACGAAAGCCATGATCGCAACAATAATACAAATTTGATTCGAGCAATCGTGTGCCATTATGTGGGCCCGGCGCGTGAATTTAGTTGAATTCGTAATTCGGTGGAGTGTACTACTAGGTGCATTTGTTTTATGTAGTTTGTTTAATAAAATAGAATATTAAAAATACTTTTCCGTTATCCATACCGTACCCCAAGTACTAAAATTTACGAAGAAACTAAAATTATGAATATAAAACAACTATAGTAAAAACGCGCTAGGTATGCGTTCCTGACACATGTCAATTCGTCATGACTAGTGATGTACAATAAAGAGGCTTTGGGCAAAACGTCACACTCGGAAAACGTCCCATGGGACGTTTCGCCCAATCATTTTTTGACTGGGTCGATTGGTCTCAGAAATCCAAAATGAAATTATATAGTCGGCAGAAAAGTCTACATACGTGTGTGAGATATTTTCACTATAAATATTAAGGTTAGCTTCTATTTGATAATAAAAAGAAATTGAAATACAGTACTTAATATAAATTATTTTTAAATAATTATACAATGACTAATACAAATGCCATAATATCTGTTTTTAATTAGAATTTAGCTTTATGTAAAAATGATGAGACAAGCCTTAAATCTTTATTTTTTATTTAATATTCGTTAATAATACAAAAATTGTTACCTGGCACCATGACTTAAACTACCTGTGATTAAAGCGAATGCCATAATTAACACAGGCAATCTAAGGAAATGAACATAATATCTTTAAAATCCTTTTTTTAATATATAATTTGTGTATTCAACCACCATCCAAGTATTTTGGCACTACTTGAATACCTTTTAAGTATGACGTAATAAATGATTTTGGTCATTTTTATGCTTACAAACACATTAATACATAGTACCACTTTAGCTTCAAATTAACATCCCTCGACACTAAAATGCCAATAACTTGTAAAGGAGACGGTCCACAATTGTATGGAGTCTGGGTCTGGTTTTTGTACCAGTGATAAAATAAAATAAAAAAGAAAAATGAACCATTTTTGACTAATCAAATCCACGTGACGCAATTATTCTACATAATGGCGGGCAGTAGACCAGAGGATTCATAATTTTTGACGTATGACGTTAGCTGTCAATATGCCTTCTCTATGCTTGAACAATGGCTTGAACTCAGAGTGAAGGACGCCATCTTGCAAGTGTTGCAAGTAGTACCTACCGAATAAGTCGAAATTAATTTTATTTTAGCAAGTCATTTATTGCGATTTGTGAATTTATTATATTTTTAATGAACTTTCTGTATTTTTTGGTTTTTCATGGTTTAGTGTACAAGATCAGGCCCAAAATGGACCATCTCCTTTCCTTTTAAAGTAGTCAGTGTTTTATGGTTTTAAAATCTCCATTTACCAAGCAACATTTTGAAATTATCTGCACTATAATTAGTTAACTGGATATTTTTTTCCACCAGCCACCGTCAAACTTGAATCAAAGAAACAATCGAAAACATAAAAAGACCTAAATAGACACGAATTTCTAGGAATCACGTAATAATTTGAACTCAGTCATAGCTTGGGATTGTAGACCAACTATCTGAAAGTACGTGAAAAAAAAATTAAAACATGTGCTCATTTGTGTAGCCAGCAAGTAAAAGTAGGGTAAGAGAGCTTGATTTCTGAAAAATCAAACAAAGGTCAAAATCTCGAAAACGGTGACCCTTTTACTAAAACGATTTTTTGACATCTGGTAGGTCTCTCTCCAAGCTATCGACCATTTCAGTTTGAGTATGTCCAAGCAATCTTTGATCTTGAGGAAAATTATTCTGTTGTGATTTTTTTTAAATCAAATGTTGATATAATATGTATACGGTAAAAAAAATACTATAATTATATACATATATGTCTATATTAAGTAATAATAGATATTTTTTCTATTCAAGAATATTCTGTTTAATTTTATACTATGTATTTAGTTGTTTTCTTGCAGACTGTACAATATTTTACAGCGAACAATAGAATTTCTGTATATACTTATAAGTGGTCCGTTTAGCCCAAAGAAAAAAATTAAATTAAATCAAAGGACAAAAACGTCCCGTGGGACGTTTTCCGAGTGGGACGTTTTGCCCAAAGCCTCATTATGTCACTTCACTACAAAAACAAAAAGTTGATATGACATGGATATAACCTTGAACGAGCGCCGTTTGACGTGGTTTTCTTTTAAAAGGTATTGTTTTTATATTTGTTATTTAAGTAATTGTAATACTTTTAGCCCAAGATTAATACAACTATTGTAAGTTGGCATAATTATTCGATTTAATGTTTGATTTTAATGTTATCACTCGTAAATAAGGCAATTAAAAGATATTAAAAAATTGACAATTAATTGTACGCCAGTTCAAAGTTACATCGCCCAGTCGAATGACAGACTTCAGGAACGCATACCGAGCGCGTTTCTACTATATATATATATACTACTTGTATTTTTGTCAGAAATTGTCTAAACAAAACTATCAATTCTAACATAACATTCACGAAAACCAAACCATACTGTAAACGTCGTCGAGCTACTCTTCTTGTTCTGCCCAAAGCTAGAACAAACTATGGTCGAAAATGCATGAATTTTGAGGGAGCACAGCTTTATAACAAGCTACCAGAAAGTGTTAAAAGTGTGCACCCATTCAAGGCATTCAAAATGAAGCTATCACAATATATAATTTCTAACATTAAATAAACAGATGAATGCCTCGAATGGGTAACATTTGGTTTTTAAAACTGTACGCAAGGATGGACAATTAGATGTTAATTTATTTATATGTTTATATTGTTCTCAAGTAAGTGACATTTGTCTTTTTTGAGAAATAAAGTCTTTAAACGTTAAACGTTAGGTAGCTCTTACTAGAAGTATTTTAAAGAGAATGACGGCGAATGGTGTGAAGACATGTTTGAAATTGAATGGATATTGAAAAACGATTTTAGGATTTTTAACGTTTAAGTAACTCAGTATAAAAATACAGTTTATGCATAACCTACTTTGAAAAGGAATAAAATCAGCCATTCTTTATTTTGTCTTTTCTACACAAAATATTGGGAACCATTTTAGGGTTTTATGAACTCAACTAACGTTGCTTCTTTAAAGAATCCATACAAACTTGCGTCGTTTATCCCAATCTTCATATTTTTATTCAATCTCTATACTGAATTTTTTTGTTCGGGAGAAATCTTAAAATTTTATCCGGGATTAATGTACATTTTATAACTTTGCCAGTTAAGTTACATCGAAACCTGTTTACAGTGCCTCTATTATGAGTTTTTAATACTATAGTTTACTATACACGCTAGCGTCTATCGTTTAGAATTTGTATGAGAATCCGTATAGCGCCTCTAGCGGTTACGATACTGAACTACAATTCTCATACAAATTCTAAACGTTAACTGCAATAGTAACGTCCTTTACGTTTACTACAACAACTCATAATAGAGGCACAGGTCTCAACGTAACCCTCTCCTTATTTGAGTGCTCCCTAGGTAATCCGGTGAAAGGAGCAAAATCCTCGGGAAGGTCAACTAGACAACATAAAGAAAACTGCGGGTTTACGTTGGCTTCCGAAACTCAGGAGTGGTCAGAGTGAGCATGATAGAGATGTGAATGACCAGTAGGTGAGTTCCAAAAGCTTTAGCTATTTGACAAATAGGTAGTAAAGAAATAGTTAAGTAAGACGCTTCTTTTATAATGTGATGGGTAATATCTATTGTGTAGAATGATGTTGAAGTGTTGTTTTGATTATAAGATGACATACATATTTCATGATTGAATGGAGAACATTTTAGTGCGTATACTTCATCACGATATGTTATTTAGCTGAAAATAGTGATAATTAAATTTCTAACGTACCTATTCAACATGACTTCAAGCCATTAATGACCAATTATAGAGCACGGGCTTTCCTTTTCCTTAATAATAACAGGGCTAAAGCAACCTTCTTTAGATACTTTTCTATCAAGCTGCTCCAGTATATATGTATATAGGAGCCGGTTTCACTTTTTTAGAGGCGACCATCTCAGACCTCAGGGGTAGCAACGCATCTGTGACCGAATTGGAACAAGACTCATACTAACAATAACTAATTGGACTATTACTAACATTAACTAACAGGACTAATTATCACTAACATACCCTGTCCTCGCACTTATTAACAAACTAACCAACTAATATTCTAACACCATCTACTAACTGGACTAACCATCCTAGTCCCTTTGAGTCTAGTTCTAGGTCGGTCACAGTTGTTATGGGCGGCAGGGGAAGGGTGGTACTGCATGCTCGTTTGCTATCTTAATTTCATAAAAAAAAAAAAAGATAGTAGGGATCTTTACCATGTAACTTTGGAAATTATAATAACAAGCAGAATTGGAACCCGTCATTTGTATATGAGCATTTTAGATTATTGCTTTGTATTGTGATTATCAATTCTTCAGGTATAGTAGTCTAACTCATGGTCCGGACAAGCTTTTTCATGTTAAAGCACAATAGCTCGTCAGCCGACCGCGTCGAACGCAAACACGCGTCGCGACCAATCAAGTGCGTTGATTAGCGCACGGTAATTACTCTCCTTTGATCACGCTTGTTCTTGTTACACAAATTTCACACGTAGCTCGGTGTACCTGTGTAGGTACATATTATGTGCTTAGTTTATAGGTACCTCAAACGTTACTGACGTAGGTACTTCGTGAAATCTATTTACCCGCGCTGCCGTAATGTATGCGTGAAAGCCATGCAAAAGCAAATGGAGTCATTGTTAGTTGGCTTGGATATGGAATTTTGGAATCATATTTTTGGGGTTAAAGAAGTATTTTTTTCTACCTAATAGGAAATCAGATGCGCCATTTAACTATAATCAAACACCACAAATTATAATTATCGGCATAAAAACATCCAACGCTTCATTAACGCTCAGTCACTGAATTGAACAGAGAAGATTTTACGTTACAATTTAACGAGTTATTATTTCCATTCTCCCACAGTTAATTCCAACAGTTTGTACAGCTTCTTAAGATTTTTTTTTGCATAAATCACGGCCAAAGCTCGCCAGTTACACGCCAATATCCGATATCGTATCAGAAAAATAAATCAGGTTTCATTGAAAACACGGCATACTTTGCTGAAGCTTTATAAATCTCATTAAACTCCCATAAGAATATTCTCACCCCTCGCACGTCGAGATCTCTCGTTGTTTTGTTAAGTTTTTGTTGGTGATCATTTACATCGTAACTCTGCGTAATTCGATACATCCTGTGCTTGACGGCCTGGCTGAAGCCTCTCTTCGGGTTTAAAAGGGTCTAACTACTGCGGAGTAACAATAACAATATTGTACACTCTAAACGTATTTAAATTTAAAATTAAGGTAATTGGTAATTTTAAAGATATAATATATTATATGCTTTATCTTTTGTTATAGTTAATTACTTATTGAATGGTACCTACTTAGATCAAATTTGGGGGCACTGACTTCTGGGAACATAACTCTTGCCCAGGTATTCATTCAGTATCTAGTATAAATACAGTTAACAGTTTAAGCATTGTTTACCTGGTCTTCGATAAATAATAAGTTCCAATATGTTTTATAGAGTGCAAGCGGTAATGATGATCGGTCGAGTGCGCCGGAATCTTAGACACGGCCAGTGTGCGTAATGTTAGTTGCTGAGATTAAGACGAGGCCACTAAATGTGTGACAGTTAAATTTTTTAAATTTTATGTACCTACATTCATACGGAATAGTGAATTTAATATTTTTGAGGAATATTGGAATACGTTTCTTATATTTGATTCTTTTCGGTGGTAAAATAAATGGGTAGGTAGGTATTCCATGAGTGTGCTGACAGAAGGAGAAACATAAAAGTCGTATTGTATTATCCATCTTTTCTCTTTTTACTACCAACCTTCCTACACCAAGAACCCAGAAAATATACCTACCAATGTTTTTTAAGAGTTGCCATTGTAGTTAAGGTAACACTATATTTAGGAGAGTTCAAAGAAGGATATTAATTTAGAGATTTTTGTTGATTTGTATAAATACTGCATTAGATGTAATTTTAATTATATTCTATAATCTTTATTTTTACTCACACATTGCAGGCGCAAATATCGAGTAGGTACTTAGTTGAAATGTATTTATTATGAAGCAACGAACTCTCAAACGAAATAAATACTCATTTAATTGTTAGGTATTTATTAAATAACATACCTATTTATTTTGTATCATTATATTTTTAGACTATCAGAAGTAGTTTTCCTTTATACTTACTTCCATTATCTTTTATTTAACCAATATACCGCAATATAAACCACATATTATTTATACATTATCGTCAGAAACCGCAAAATTTAACAGATATTTGTATAGGCATTTGTCTATTTGTCAGTGCTCCTGAAATTTTGCAATAACTATCAGTAATTATACTTAATGGATACTCAAATATACATAATTAATTAAACTAGCCTTAAACCCAGGTTTTATTAATATGATCATTATCGATCTTGTGTCTAACTAAGTACCATTATATCCAAAGTCACGATAATATTCCAAAACGAAATATTCCATCATTTTCATCATCATTGGTTGCTATTTTTGTCCCATGACTGATCATGGGTCTCCTTTCCCAATGTGAGGTGTACAGGTACAAGTATGGATTAGCGGACGCACACACGTTTGGGAGTACCTAGAAATTAGTATTCTTAAGATATTTTCTTTTCAAAATTTCTGACCTCCACGTCTTAATAATTATCTTAATGTCCTAGGAAGCTATTCTGACTATTCCCGCGATTGTAGTTTGTACCAGGCAAAAAATACTGAACACTGAGTGTGATTGATTATTATCACTGTATCATAGTATTAATAATTTTTTCTAATATTGCTGGAGTCTAAAGAGGAATACCTAAAATCGTTGTAATCGTTACTTTTTCCGACATCATTTTAAGTAACATTATTTCTCAATGAAACCGGGATCTCAAGGATTCATTGAGAACCTGTGTTACTTAATTAGTCTAAACGAGATACTTACAGCCCTAACTGGACGACAAGACGTCAACAATTTTAATGTTCATCAACGAGACATGAAACGTTGAAAAAACGCATCACGCAACTCGCTGACCGCTCGCGCTCGTGAATCTCGCCGGCTCAGTAGCCACGCAAGAGGTATTGTTACACGGAATGAATCCGGCCGATTGACGATCGTTGATACAGCCGGCCAGTCGCGTAACACTATCCGCGGTACACGCGATACGCGGGCTAGCGTTACCTATCCTATCACATCTCGTACCTGGCTCGGTACTCGATAGGTACCGATATAGGCGCAATAGAGAACCGAGTACTTTGCAGGAATGTCAATTGCCGTTGAACCTTCTAGATCTATACTGTTGCAACTGTAAACTGCTTACAGCTTAGCTGAAGGCGTTCTGGAATAGCGACTTAAATATTGTAACTGCAGTTTGTTACCGTCTTGTCTTGTTTGTTAACGCCAATATGGTTTTGTGAAGCTTAACTCTGGTAAAATATTTTTAAACTGCAGCTTGAATTTGATTTCTCTATCCAATCTAATTTATTCTTCTGCTTGCGTGCTATCAAGGAGAGTATGTAAAGTGTTCAGCATAACATGTGTTTTATTCATCCTGTACTAACTATACCTATATGTTTCGTTTCTACACTGAAGGAGGCAAACGTTGCTTTACTTCTTTTAAAGTTGGGTTTAGAACGCTTTTAATTCAGACGTCTGTTGAGCTTTGAGACCCAGGAAACATTGACGTACAGTTCCTCAAAAACCGTAAGTACGAAATACATTCTTGAGATCCAGAGAGTGTGTCCGATAATATGCTGCAGAGATGTGAATGAGCTTCTCGCCTACGTGCAAGACAAGCTACGAGTACGTCCGTGTTCTTTCACGAAGAAAATCAAATCATTACCGCCTCGGGGGACACGGCTTACCTATTTCAAACTGCGCTATTAATGTCTTTTCCTGGTCTTAATTTAAAGTTATTTTACGGGATTTGTTCGCGTGCAATATATTCGACATCGAAACGAGTTACCTTATGGTATATTATTATGGTAGTCGTGGAAATTAACTCAATACATTTTCGAAAATTTAATTACGTATTTCCTTGCTTTGATGAAGGCAAGCATTGTGAAGAAACCTTTAAATTTGAGATGTCTCCATTATGCTCTCAAAAGCGCGAGAAGTTCACTAATCCGCACTTGACCACTGTGGTGGAATATGGCCTATCCTCCTCACATTGTGAGAAGAGACCCGTGATCAGCAGTGAGACAGCATGAGATGTAATAATGATGATGAAGTTTGATACTCATATCTAGGTTTTAAATGAAGGCCTTTATCGGTAATACAAATTGACTGTAACGGCCAGTTTTTCCAGCGACTTTTATTAGGGGAACCTAGGATCATCACATTGTTCATTATTAAGCGGGTATCATAAGCTAGGTAGGTACCTACCATCTTTTCGAGGTCGAAATTTTTCCTCAGACTAAAAATAAATTGGATTTAACTCAAGGAAAATATCAGTCCACTGTTTTATCGGTTATTAACAGTGAGTGTAACGTTTTCAACATTTCACAAAACCACTACCAGAAGACGTAATTATTTCCGAAGCTACAAATTACAATTCGGTCATATTACAAAGCACTAACTGCCCTTCGAGTCAACGTCATAAAGCAAGCAACGTAAATTGCCGTTTATAATTTACAAGAATATTTTTTCACCAAAAACACATTACCGACAGAAGGTAGCCGTGGTGCACGTAGAACAATAATTGATTGTATTGAGTCCGTTGCACACCTCAAAAATGTATCAGCCAATATCAGGAACGATTATTATTTTGCCGTCTCGGTCCCACCCAAGCGGTTGGAAAGAGAAGGGGTTGTACACGGTGCTATTTGATACGCGTTTTCCTTCGAAGGATAGGAGTACGTGATTCGGTGTGTTTTTTTCGTGGGTGGAATTATTTGTAAGGTTTCGTTATGTGTTGCTCATTACGGTACAAGCGCGTATCCTGCCGGCATTGACCGCAAATGCGAGACATTACGAAGCTCCTGATCCTTGCAGATGAAGTAGCGCTCCTTTAATACCACCATTTGAGGTGCGTGTTCGCAATTCCGCAAATGGATGATAGTAAAAACTTTATTTTTTAGACCGCCCGTTTAGATGGTCGGTTTTTAACTACTGCTTTTAAATATATAGTATTATTTAGTACCAAAGATGCCTTTTTGCCTTTGATAGAAAGTTGCTGAAGGTTCACTAAAACATCATTATCGCATTTGCTAATTATGGCACAAAGCACAAATATTGTTTAAAGAAACGTTATTCAAAAGATTTTGTTTTTCGCAGTTCGATAAGATAAATAAAATTCATGTAGAGTTCAATCTTATGTCATCGTTAAAAAAGGTACCCGTTTTAGTATTTAGAATAATTCACGACCAAAACCACGTCCTAAACTCATATTAAGTCCGTCACAAACAAGTGCTCAGACTGGGAATAGAACCCAGGATCCCTTGTTGTTCTGCGTGTAGAGTCAGTATCAAATTCCTATCTAATTCTAAGGAAGCTTACGTTACTCGTAGAATTATGTACCAAAATGCATTTTTAAAGGCACATTATTTTTAACCGACTTTATAACAATGGTTCTCAATTAGACTGTATTTTTGTGTGTTTTCATAGGTTCTTACTGGGTGAATCGGTTGTGATAGATCTTTTTTATTCGAAAGCTACTAAACCATGTCTGGTCCCATATACATTTGAGCGACATCGAAGCGATGTTTCTGCGTTGTCTCTACTAATAGATGTTGAAGTCAAATGTTAAATCATACAAGTATAACTAATAACCCTCCTTCTGACGCAGTCGGGTAATAAGTATGACTAAATACCTAAGGAATAGTAATGTCATTCATACATTGGGCAACAAAGGTTGATGTCGGTTTGTTATGGCGAGGGAAGAGGCGAGACAGACCGCAGACTGCTCGGCGGACGCAAGACTGTTCAGTGCCTAATATAACTAGCTATTGTCCGTCTGTCTGTACAAGCTCACTTGTCAAACGGATCCGATGTGTCAAACTAGTCAAAGCAGATGCAATGAGGGTAACCGTTTTTGTGCTCACCAGTTGGCGCCACTGCAGAGGGCGGTCATGCTGTCAAAGCCCGCCCATACATAAACAGTGACAAATGAAATTCAGACAAGCGAAAAGTGACAGACAGACCTCCCTTTTCACTAGCGCCTCTAGCGGAAAATTCACACGCGGTTACCCTCATTAAAGCATTTATAAATTAGCAGAATCGAGGGTTTGATTCTCGAGCGAAGGTATCATTAATTAATATGTAATTTCCTTAAATAGTCAAGTTTTACCTACACCTAGGAGGATACGTTACCAAGCTACGACTCCCGAGTTCGTTTTTCATCTTATGAAAACAAAGGGTATTTTCTGTCGAATGAGCATTTTGTGAGCACAATCCCAGAATCGCGAGATTTACTGAGTAATACCTCATTTGTATTTTTGTACACCTCATGGTTTTGCTGAGTCTAGTAGTATTTTTTAAGATCAAATTCTTTAATTAATACGAACGATAATATTTTCTAAAATAAGTACATTGTTATTTAAAAACACGTGACGGAGTAGAGACGTATATCTATGGATGCCCCTGAGTAACTCCAAATACCTTGAAACCCCGCATGAAATTTTCTCTTATTCTTAGTGCAAGACTACGAGTATTATTAGGAAAGACTACCAAGTTTAATAAGACAAGTATGTGCAAACCTTAGTCGATCAGCTAACACTGTTTTCCTTTCGAAATCTCTGGTTTGCGGTTAACGCATTTGGCTCCACGCTTACAAATTTACGCTGAATGAGAGAAAATTCGTTAGTCTTTGTGCAATGGAAAATAGTAGCCGATTCTAATGATGCGGGGGAAAGGTGAAACGTGAAATAAACTGAATTAGTTATTCACGTTTAGTGGACGGCGAGACGGTTTCATGCTCGATTTGGATTATAAATAAATAATACTTGGTCATGAAATGTCTAAAAAGCAAAAACAAAAATTCTAGACTTTGAAAATACAATTTAGATAATGAAATCCAATTGCAGTTACTATGAAATCATAAAGCGCAAGGTTTTTTTTGTGTATAAATAAATGGATTTTTAAAGATGATTAATTATGTAATTGATTTTAGTCGAAGATATTAACAATATTACAAAGAAATATAATATATTTTGGACACACCTGCTGTAATTTCAAAATTTTGTTGCACATGCCGTGCAAGGCAAATGAGCGCTTGAATTCCTTGATTATGAAAGAAGAACCACTACAGATGATCCTTTTTACGACCGTTTTGAGACGATAAAGTTTGTTAATTATGGAGTATGGCTTACAGTTCGTACCTTATATTTTACTTCGTATAATGTATTGATTGTTGTTTTCTGAAATTTAAAAGTGTTAATATTTAATCATTTAGTCTTAATTTATTCGTGAAAGTTTTGTCTGTTATAGGTAACGTTCTTACTTGTATTTGATTGCCATTCATGAAACCTGTTGTAAAATATTAACCGACTGTTTTTTATACCTGAACAAAATAGTTTGGTAGTGTTCATTCATAAGCGGTTAGAAGAAACAATTATACTGGTGTTCGATGAATATAATGGACGATGGGCTTCGCTCATCTCACAAGGAGCTGTGGTTTGCGGCTAGAGAGCTTAATTCCACCCGTACAGCCACGCCCCCTATACGTTTTTATAGTTTTAATGCCCCCTGCGACTTGTCTTCAACCACTGTTGTTTTATTTTTGGTATTGGCCTGATCTTGTGAGTAGCAACCCTAACGTCTTAGAGCGTGCGTTATAAATTATATTATGGGAATATTTACATCTTACAACAGTTGGCCAAATTATACGTAGAGGAAACGTAAAGATGTTTACCTGTTTTGATTTTAATCGGTAAAGCTGTTTTTATTTTTACAGTTATGCAATTATTTCACACTTTATTGCCTTTGCGATTGCTCTACTACTGGATAAATTTATGTTCCTTTCTTATGATGCCAGGCCACTAATTATACCTGCTTTTTACCTGTGCATGTAAATCATGCAAAGATTTAAAATACGCATAAGTATTAACAGGAAGCAGAAGACCTAATCATAATAACCTGTCAATTTTACGGCTCCTATACCGAAAAAATAAAACCAATCTCTACCCAATCTAAGCTTCTTTTCCCCCTAGGAGGTCGATTACAGTTTTTGTCGGATATAATAACAAAATCTTCCCAAATAAAGACATTCAGGAAGTACGTGATCAATCTATTCTTATAGACCAACCAATGAAAATAAAAAGTTAACATGACCTAAAATATATCTAGGTACCTATTTCAATTTCGTTAATTCACAATTCAAAAATTTAAATTCTTAAGATAAATAATGCACGTAAAAATGTCTCTACATAACTCCTTTACTATCGTAAGTAAAGTTTCATAAACAAAGACTAAGCCTGCATTTTTGTAGCAATACTCTAATCCAAAGCTACTTGTTGATTACATCTGGCAGGAGACTATCATTAGGCAAGCGAGTAGTTTGTGAAGTGAGCATTGAGCAGCGTGTGATGAAACAGCACGCGCGGCGTCGCGGCTTGAAGGCGGCTAATCCCTCCGCTTATTACATCCCACAGTAGCACACGGATTGAAACCGCAGCTATTGCCCCTCGATGCAGCCCCTTCGATCTATAGGTAGTTTCGTTATCAAATTTTCACACGGACCCTCCGCACCAAGATTGACTTTATTTGAGTAAGTGTAACCGCAGAGATACGCGTCGATGAAACGGTGCAATCCTCGCTCTAGTTCACAGTAAAAAGCTCAATAGTTTTCCATTTTTAACGAATCCCACCCGACGCTTCCGAGCGTCGATTGTAAAGCAAAATAGAAGAAACAGTCGCACAATAAGACGATCGAAGTAGCCGGCGGTAGCCAATCACGCGCCCCTGCTATTATTGATCATCAAAATTGATCAATCAAATTGAAAACGTCGGACCGGAAATAAGGTGCAATATAATATTTTGTTCAATTGAATGTTTTATGCAACAGATCCTTTAAATAACTCGTTTACGAAAGGTGTGAATCGTGTTTTGGTAATAAAGATGTGAAATAACGAATTTAGATAATATAGAGATTTGGACGATTGTTATCGATGGCAATTTGTAGATTAAGGTTTTTTTATGTTAATAGCTGGTAAACGAGCAGACGCGTCACGTGATAGTAAGTGGTAAGTTAAGTCCATGGAAAGTAGCCCTACCACTAAGCAAATTGTTGTAAAAATACTGAAAATATATAGACTAAACCCACCTTGTGCATGTTAGAGTTAGAGTTGTTAAACAGTAGATAACAAAATCAATATAGAAATGATGTTTCGGACTTGTTCGATATATTGTTAGATTGTAACATAAACGTTGAAAACAAGATCTTAATAAAGACATTAGTAGCACTAGTCAAAATGTAGATGAAGATTTTAAACTACAAGCATGGTAAGTGTGATGCCTCTACGCTTCGTAAATCTATGGCCATCCACCGTAATGACATTCTGTCGGCGGCCGTGTTTTTTCTCTGGATCGCATTTGATGTTATTGTTATTATTTTCTCTCGCGGGCTATCCACGGGTTGACGACCTGCCAGTAACTATGTCCGATTTATCAATGTGATATCCGCTCTTGAGATTACTGATGATGAGGTAGTTTTTACATCGCTTTGCATAGCGGTTTAGGAGTCGCAGTACAGGCTATAAACTATTGTATTTGAGTGAAGTTCTGTGTCAGCAAAGCTGATGGACATTTTAAATATAGTATGAGTTGATACAGTTGATACATAGAGTTAAAAAAAGAAATTATGATTTGAAGTAAGTAAATACTTAGGTAATATGTTATATTATGTAACTACATTATGATAAAAATAATTTTAGACAGAGAAGGAGGGAGTGTAATTATATTAATAGTCAATAAAGATTCTTTTTTTACTTTGATAATAAAAAATTAAACAATGTTCACCAAAAACAAAGGAAGATTATATGCCTTGCATTGAAGGCGAATTTTTTTTCTAATAATTAATTATGTTCATTTTTAATCACCCTGTCTTAACTTTTTACTTTTTGCAGCTTTTGTACTCAAAACTATGTAAGCGTAATTTACTTGTCTAAACAAGATGGTCGGGTACTTCTATTTCTTCGACACGTATTATAGCATAACTCAGTTATTGCCGATAGATGTCGATACCGTCGGCAGCAAGGTGTTCCATCAGTTTGTAATTGTTGTTCCGATTGCGCCTTGCCCTGTACCCCATTATCCGACATAACAACCCTATTGTATTGTATACAAGCTGCTTCAGTGTATTGCATTGTTACAAATATTGCTGCAGATAGTTTAGGTGGAAATCAATTGGATTTAAGGTTTATGTCTCCTTTATTCTGATAAGTACTTTAAGTGTGATAGGTATTATAGGAATTAGGCAGGATTACTAATTGTTTGCTATGAAAATAATGCATTTTTATTTCTAGGGATGATTAACTTCTTTAACCAATTTAAAATTTTTAGTCGTGTATTTTTAGCCAACAATGCATTTATTGTACCTACTGCGTAAATGTCCACAATATTTTTGATTATAACATCGCTTTGGAATTTTGATTTATTATGACAAGGCAAAACTATGTGAAAATCTTTTTTTTCCCATGTCACCCCTAAGGGATTAAAGTAGGTGTTGAGACTGTTGAGAGTTAAAATTCCTTCGATGACAATTTTTTTTCAGAGTAATAATGAAACACTTACTGACCCCTATGAGGCGAACTTAGGTATAATAAATACATAGTTTGTCTAAAATCAGTCAAAACTTGGTATAAATAGCTAGCTATACTTATTAATTTTTTAAAGCTAGTACCTAAATAATAAATATAATTTATCCCTAGAAACGACTCTCATAGCAAGTCCTGCACGTAACTCATGAATGTTTATCACCTATGATTCCCAATAGCGGCCAGTAAGGTGTCCCGCTGGGGTGTAATTGCCTTGTTCCGATTGCCGTCACCCCCTGCGATATTACCCTGCATAACGTCCTATTGTGTACGGTCTTACCGTGTCCTTACCGGATATTCAGAAGTTACTATTACTAATAATAACTAAGTATGTAGAGTAGATTTGCAAAGTGTTGTTTGAAGTTGATAGTTTCTTTAACTTCAAGTCATTCTCTTAACTTTCATCAGATTAAGAAATGTGCGGTTATAAGGTTAACCATTAGGTATATTAACGTAACAGAAATGATGTTAATTTCAGTTGGTAATATCAAGGATATCACCGATGCGGTACTAGCGAATAAAGCGGAGGGAACACATTATATGTATAGCAGCTTACTAACTTTGAAGTTTTGAAGACTGATGAAAGTCTCATCAAAATAATTCAGTAGTATTTGGTTGATGCTGTAAATATCAAATACATAATTCAATGGCCCCAGATATGGTGCGCCCGTTAACAGCTCTACATACATGTATATTCAAACGTACCGACAATCTAATTTGTGACAATATAGATAATAGATACTTACATACTCAATGTATAATAATTAATTCACATTGCTCTGTTATCTGTCACAAGTTGCAGTTACAGAATTAAAAGCAAGTAAGTCGTAGTAGAATTGCAGTGGGCTGCGCCGCTGTGCGCGGTGCGCAGCGGATTGTGTTGCGGCTAATAACTTAGGTAATGCGCGCACTGATGGAGCCGTGCCGGGATTGCCTTGTAAACGCGTGTCAACGTGCCTATAGCTGGTGTAGAAATGACAGGGAACATTGCCAACTTCTTTTTTATCCACACACGCATTGTTCTTTTTTTGAAATTTGAATTGGAGTTACATTAGATCACAGTAAGTACCCTTGGTGCATCGATATAACGTACAATTTAATGATCGATGATTCAAAGATAAATAATCAAAATAGGTTTAAAAGTTTATCGCTAAAGAGCAACCTTGGAGGAAATACGAGCGTGTTTTTATAATTTAAAACTGTTTGCGAACTACATTTTAACTAAATAAAATGAATGGAAATTATTCATGATTTAATGAATATATTTATTTTCAAAAAGACAAATGTCTTGAAATTGGAATAACAATAAAAATGAAAACTACCCTTCTATTATTTATTCCTATTTTAAAGTCAAGACTTTAGATCAAATGTCAACCCTTAATTATTCAATTTACGTTGTATTAAAAATCTGTTATTTGCTAGCACTCTAATACATTAGTGAGTGCTCGGGCTGAAGCTCGTCGGCAAATAAGGCGGCAGTCAGTTAGAGGGCCGTGATTGTGAGATGTAATGGTAATCAGCGTGGATATTAATACACTTAGCGCAGCCGGGACATTGCAGTTATTCAGGACATAATTACGAACGAAATTAGTTTGTTGTTTAGTATCATTTACACAATTATATCCAACGGTAAACACCGTGTTTTGAAATTGGAATTCAAATTACTTTTTCTTTTGGTTTTGTTATTTAGATGAAATATTTTTGTTTGTTGGATTTGATGTGCTGGTAACTAACGGGTTATTCATCTGATGATTTCTTTGTAGTTGAAAATTCTGTATGAATATTTTGTTTTTTTTTTCCTTTTTACCGGTATGTAGAGCATTAAGCTGAACGTGTGCATTGATTAATAATATTTGAGTGTAATAAATATTCCCGTAATAGTTTTTAATCGACTTAAAAAAGTTTCCAAATCGACTTTTTATGTGCTATAACTTTGTTGGTATTCGAAAGGTAGAGCTTGTTGTCTGGTTCCATATAAATCTCGGGAATAGTTTTTGAGTTATCTGTACTTGTCAGAATAATTGTAGTCGCTTAAAATATGTATGTTCTGAAACTCACCTCCAGTAGGTATATTCGCGTTGGGCTTGTATTCCCGGTCTTCGTGCGTGAGGGTCCGTAGCGCTCTACTCGACGTGTTCTTGCAGTCGAAGTCTCGCAGCGCTATCGGAGTGTCCATGAACGTTCTTTGGAAACCCATCGATCTGATGGGATGGGTTGGTACGTTCGTGTCTGGAACAAGGGGATCAGTTACTGACATTATTGTTACTTTGTGATTAAAAGTAGCTTAAATACTTATTTATGGCACAGGTCACCAATAGATGATGGTAGGTGGATTTTTGTGACATTAGATATTTTTTACGAGAAGAATAATTTTTTAACAATATTTAGTGTAATTTATCTAGAAAACTGATAGGAGTTAGTTGCACAACACTACGTATGTTGCGGAAGGAAAGGTAGGACACATCCATTGGAAAATTTCTATCGTTTCGGAAAAAAACTATTTGACTACTATTACTACGAATTTTATCTCTTGCTTGAAGATCAATCATTTATGGCCACCGAAATGCCAAGTTTTTTTTTACTAGAGGTCAAAAACCATCACTACTACCCTTAAATTACCATAACGACATAGGAAGGTAACAGAAACTATTTAGGTAAAATTGCGTTTCCTGTTTCAAATAAATAGGCATGTGTCAATCATCTAATTAGGCAGAAAAGGTGTTCCTTTTTTATATTCGGCGGCCTAAAAACGGAGCCATGCCAATTCTACGCTCTCATTATAAAAGGCACCGACGCAATTATTTGGTCCCGCTCAAAAAATTCACGATAATTAGTTTATGAGTTTACACAATGCACAAAATATACCTATGCTGCAATTATGTTGTGAAATCGACAAACAAATGTTGTGAACTAATTGTTTTTATGTTAAAATTATAACTAGTGATGCTCCTTTTTATTTTAATCCAACGTTAGATCACATTAAGTATTAAATGGATTTAAATTTTTATATTTTTCATAACTCATTATCTTTAATTCGGGTGTCACTATTAATTTAACATCTCGTTACAATTAGCACTATAAAAACGATGTATCATTAACAATATTTTATGAAAAACTACAAACTATTAGAATGAGTTGGATCGAAATAAAGACGATTTTTATTAATATTGATAGACAACTCTGATCAAAGGTCTCCCCATCATTGAGAAACTCTGGAGCAAGTCTACATTAAAAATATAAAGAAGAATTATTTGTATGTTTGTAGCGAATAAACTTAGAAACTACCGATTTTATTAATTCAGCTACATTATTTGTGAGGCAAGAAGACATTTTTTTATTACTACGTATTATTACGTGCCGACCCGGGGCCAGGCGCTAGTGTTGAAAAAAGATTTAACAATATTAGACATAACGAGTTGTTTATCGATAATCGATATGACAAGTATTACGTTGCACATCCCATGGAGGGTCAAGCGAAGCGGCTTATGCTGGGGAGTCCAAATTAAGTCTATTAACTCAAACTTTTAAGTCCCTTGTGCACGCGATCTTCCTTTCTTGTCCCGTGGACTTTGGGGCTTATGCGTTAAGTACAGCCTTTTGCTTCCACTCTTTGTTTCGGCTATCTATACAATAAGCAGGATTTTCGTTCAGCTTATGCAAGATAGGGTGATTCCTTGTTCTTCGTATTGTTTTCATAAATGCATGAATAAGGCCTGGTTAATGTTTTAGTGCGATTGGATTTGATTTTGAGATTTTGAAGGAGCCAATTAATTAGATGGAGTTACGGGACTTTCTAGTTTTAACTTTAGTTTTTCTACCTTCAAATATAAAAATAGTGATGTAACCTGGACGCTAATGATGCGATAAGAACGAAATGTTAATTTGATTATAATCATTTGTATTAGTAAGTAAATTGCTAAAAGACAATATGCAATGGTGATAGAATCAATAAATACCTTCAGTTCACATCCAAAATTCAACATTAACAAGTTTCCCCTACGTTTTTAAATGATAAGCGCCTTTATTTACTTTCAGTGCTTACGTGTACTTGCACCGATGTATAATTTTAAAATTACCTTTCTGTATGGTTGAACATGATTTACATGATCTTACATTAAATAACTGCATATATTTTTTTACTAACAATACTATTTTATACCTTAATTTTTTATGTTTTATATGATAAATCTCTATTTTGTCTTTAAGAAAAAACGTTTAAATTTGGGATGGCACCTACTTACTACCTACCTACTGTATTTGGTTCCATGTTATTATTTACAGATAGCAAACAAACAGGAAAATTATTTTTGTGTACAAAATATTGTTTACTGTGCAAGTAAATAATAATTTGTTCAATATCTCTAAACATATTAAGTATAGGTACCTACCTACCTATATTTGGTATCTATCTACATTTGGCTGTATATTTTAACTTCACTAATTACCTCTTGCATTTGCATTTAGTTAATAAAGTTTCTACTTTTATATCGTTGGCTGCAGCTTTTATTGACCATGTACTTATTTATTAATGTCATTTTGTTTTCTTTACTCTTCTTATCTCAGAAACTGCTTAACCAATTCCGGCGTGGTTTAAACTATTAGGTAGGTATTATTACACAGTAACCTTCACTTAATATAATCATAGTGTTTATTTCAAGCTTTTCATAAATAATATGTTATCGTTTGCGTAGGCTCGTCCTACACTTGTGGGTTTGCGTATTTACGCGAATGTGAAAGAGCGGTTTATGATGTATAAGAGAATTTTCTAGAATTAAATTTTATTATCTTTAAATAAGTGTCATATGGGACATAGGTACGCCAGTATGTAGCTGTCGTATGCCGTCGCAAGGCCCAAGGTACAAAGCTGCAACAGTTGCTCGCGTGAGTCGGAGTTATTACTGACATACATAATTCCGCCATTGTTCGCCATCGGCACCGCATATGGCGTCCCAGCCCGATGGCTAATTTCGATACTTCCAATTTTATTCTCCTCAATATCTACTGTTTCGCGTGACTGATTCTCCCGGAAGACGTTGGTATTAATTGAATTATTGGATGCCTTCGATATTTGTTACTAGCTGTTGCCCGCGGCTCCGCCCGCGTGGAACTCAGTGTGTCACAAAGTTATTGCTGCGTTAATCCCGACCCCACACATATTAAGACACACTCCACACATCTTAAGAACAGTTGATTTTTTACTACGTTTTAGTCATACCGTACAAAAATCCGTTATGTAGATCTTGAGAAAATCGATAAAAAGACTTTAAGATATAAACGTCGGGGTTTTTTCATTCCAAACTATTATATTTTTAAACTACATTGGTAGTTTTTCATTCGGGTGCCAAAACATAAAGACCAGCTAAAGCGATGCTGACCCTCGAAAAAGCAACATAAGAGTTTATTCCGCGTAACTCCAGATCCCGCGGGATTTCCGGGAAGACAGACTTGTTAGTTTTATATTAATGTTTGTTTAGAAGCTATTTATACCCCATACGCGAAGAAGGTTTTCCCGCGTAAATTCCGATCCCGCGGGATTTCTGGGATAAAAAATATCCTATATGTTAATCTAAGTTGCCCTCTATGTGTGTGCCAAATTTCATGAAAATCGGTTCAGTAGTTTTTGCGTGAAGGAGTAACAAACAAACAAACAAATACACAAACTTTCACATTTATAATATTAGTAGGATAGTAGGATATTAGTAGGATTTATTTTAAATTTTATTTATTTATTTTTGTGATATTAAAATTTTTTGTATCACATATTTTGTGATAGATAAAAAAATATTTATTGGCCTGCACGGAATATCGAACCTGGGACACGTTGCTTTGCATGTAGATTTTGCATGTCAGGGTACTACTAACTCGACTACGAGGATTTAACGTAACTGTTATATTTTTGTATATTGACTGTCTGAAGAAAAATAAGATAAAATATTCTTTATATCGTTCTTGTAGTCAATGACGTTTTTTTCTTTCCAAATTAAATATGTATAGCATACGTTTTTTAACACGCTTTTATTAACTTCACCTGTATGTATGTTTGTATGTAACTTTACTCCATTTTCTTTAATATCTCCGGTGCCCAAAGGTCTTCTTGCTTCAAACTTATATAGCATCTGCAACTAATTATTCCCTAACTTTCTATACCATTTTCACGAAAATCCGACCACAATTTTCCGAGAAATAGCTGTTTTTCCTCATTTTTTTCTTAATTTTATACCTATACTTCCTTTAATATCTTCCGTGCCCCTCAACCGTTGTGCTTCAAACTCATAACTAACTTAAAGCTAACTGATCCCTAACTTCCTATACCTTTTCCACGAAAATCCATCGCGAATTTTCCGAGTTACAACTGTTTTTCCTTGATTTATACTAAATTCGTTCATTTTAAACCTACATTTCTGTTAATATCTTCCGTGCCCCTCAGGCGTTTTGCTTCAAATTCATAACGCACCTATAAACAGTTGATCCCTAATTTTCTAGACCCTTTCCACGCAAATCTATCGCGGATTTTCCTAAAAATAGGCGTTTTTCCTAACTTCTTTAATTTCCACCTTCCCTAGCCTATAACTTCACCTGTATGTTTGTATGTATGTTTGTATGTAACTCTCCTTCGCATAAAGAGACTACCATAATGATATTATTACACGCTTTATATTAGCTTCACTTGTATGTTTGTATATTTGTTTGTAACCGACTTCTTTGGACGCGATTTTGACCCACTTTAAATGGCCAGATTTCGTTCAAATTTTGTAGATTTATCGAGTTCCGATGACATTACACTATTTTGATAAAATTATTCCAATTTTCAATATGCAAAATAAGATTTTAATTTTTTTACTCTCACACTACTGCCATCTATCCATTTGCTACTGCCATCTACCCATATTTACGGGCAACTAGCTGTAACTGCGTATTCAGTTTGACTGCGTACATTACGTTTTACTAGATGGCGTTGTTCTTCTGTTTATTTGAATTCTAAGTTATCACAGTAGATAGATCGATAGAGACCAAATAATAGTTTAAAATTATAAAAACAAGCTATTATAAATAAACAAAACTAAAAAGTCGAAAATAAATAATAGTTTAAAAAAACTAAAAAACACGCTTTTTATAGAATACTGAACTAAAAAAATAGAAAATAAGTTTCAATAAATTTAAATTAAGAATAGTGTTAAAAATTTCAACAAACATGAATTAATAATAGTGTAAATAAAGAAAATATTTTATTTAAAAAAAAGCGTGGGGTGCATGGTGTCATTTTGATAATATCTTAAAAAGCACCCCACGCTTTTTTTTAATAAAATATTTTCTTTATTTACACTATTATTAATTCATATTTATTGAAATTTTTAACACTATTCTTAATTTAAATTTATTGAAACTTATTTTCTATTTTTTTAGTTCAGTATTCTATAAAAAGCGTGTTTTTTAGTTTTTTTAAACTATTATTTTCTAAAAAGACTTGTTATAGAAAATAAAATTAATCGCGGTAGATAGGTAGAGCACACAAGCACCAACTCTTTTTGACTAAAGAAAGCAAACCAAACACCACTAATTATAACTACTTCAGTAAATAAAACAATTGCAAAGCATATTAATAAACTGGAGAACGTCCTTGTGGAACCACCCACTGATAAGCGCCAAAGTCCCGTGGGAAGAAAACGGTTATCTATTAGCAATGATAGCGGCCACATCGGCGTGGCACCCACCATATCACTAATGAAATACGTTAAACTACACGCGATAATAATAGAATTGTTTGATTTATTTTAACGAATATTGCTGGTCACTGCAATTATTATACAAACGATTTTTTCATAATGACAGATGTATGTGTCTTTGGTACCTAATAGGTATAGCCGCCGGGTTGTTACTAAGAAAATAATTTCTCACAGGAGGTACGACTATTATATATCCAAAGATGTTAAATCTTAGTATATCTTCTAGTTCATTGGTACATGTCAAGAAGGCAATGTTCGTGTAAAAACAGTGCTTTAATACTTAATTAATCGGAACTACTATTCTAATTGTGCGGTTTTTGTGTGGTATGTGTAGGTAGATGTAGTAGTTACTTAAAAATACATAGGTACTATTACACAAATACATATTTGATTAAACTGTAAGGCACTTCTCACACAACGCTATTTATGAGGTAGGTACGCGACTGCAATGAAATCCAAAATTTGTATGTATCTGATACTTTTCACTGACAGGAGACGCGTCTACGATGCGACTCCTGTCAGTCAAAAGTGTCAGATCCATAGAATTTTGGGATTGCGTTGCAGTCGCATAGCTAATGAATAGCGTAATGTGAGAAGTGCCTAAAGGTATCCCTTTCTAAAAAAGGCAAACCTTTATACTTTTTATAGAAAATCCCACATACCTGTGACGTAGGTAATATAGCTTGCTCATAATATATTTTAATTGTTTACGGTCCACTGTGGTTTTTGTTACAGGGCGACGAATAATAACAAATTGGGCCCAGGGCGTGACATGTCCAATCAAATTAAATTTAATTTTACATTAACCGATGTACGTAACGATTGTGTTGAATTAGTGATAATATAGTTTGTGGAGCCGCCTTTGTGGTGTTTGTATTGTCTATTCGCACGTAATCAAATGTTCTGGGTAAACCTAAATATTAAACACACACTGATTTGGTGATAGAGATACACGTAAGGTGTAATCCACGATGGTGGTAGTAGGTAATTCGTGGTGTTGTTGATAACATTATACATTTCTGTATGGAACTTTTGTGTCAGCCGACAAGGCTCTTAGTGTTCTGCCTGGATCTTAAAAGCCCGGGCTTTCTTTTTAACGAACTTCAAAAAATCAAGGCAGTTCTAAATTAGACCGTATTTCAGTAACATCTTACGGGTAGTTTTTGTGTTATCCCTACATATCGATTTTGATGTCGGTTATGTTTTTGCAAAAAGTTTAGTTAGTAAATATATATTAATGAATTAAAATAATTATTGCGGTCGTATGGACATTTTTAAATATAGAGACTCGAAAAGGCTGTTGCAAGGACTGTTGTCTGTTACCTACTGTACTGTTGTAATTTGTGTTTTAAACGATTCCAAATCCTTTATACAGTCAACGTTTGAGTTTGATGGAAACTTGTTTCAATTTCAAGCATGCAAAATGCTCCTTTAACTGCTCGAGAGAAGGCATAATATTATGTAAAGGTAACTCACTACTTTTAGAGCGAGGTTCCCGGGGTCCGTCCACGGTGACTTTGATGGCTTTGATGTAAGTAGTAACTTGAGGCGGCGACGTTGATACCGTGATTGTAAGAGAAAAGCTCTTCCCTGAAACAAACAAGAATAATTAGTCGTTATACTTGTATTCACCGCATTAATAACTATCTAATAGCAAGAAAAGTTTTCTCCTCGCATCTGAAGAGGTTCAGAGTATACTTTTCCTTCTTGCTCCAGTGCTGATGCGTGGAAGGTTAAGTGGATAAGGAGGCAAGGGTTGAAGATAATTATGAGGGCTGAAACTCTCCGACAGGGTTTTACGACTGCTATGCAATGATAACAACCAGGACCGATGGACGTGCCCCTCAAAACACGGAAACGCTCAAGAATTTTTTGCCACTAGCGGTCGCCCATCCAACTATCAACCACGCCTAGTGTTGCATTAAATCACAGTTCAATGGATTAAGAGCGCTTTTTACTGGACTACAAATTCCCATATATTATAACTTATAACATTTAACCAGGAACCTACCGACGAATATAGCCAGTATAAAGAACTGAGTTTAGTATGGGTTTACAGAATCTGACATATCGTTACACATAAGTGTATAATTTAATTGATACGAATCCTACAGGATTTTTTTAAATAATGCGTTCAGAATTTAGATTAAATAGTTTATTCATTATGAGGTATTTTTTGTACTATTTCCATTCAGCGAACATTTCCATTCAGCTACGCAGGTCAAGATTCGACGTACTTATAAAAAAAAATTCGCAAATTAGCATAGCAGTAAGATACATTGCATCTATAATTGGACTATTGAAGTTGTGTATTAAATTATTTTTATTGGTGTGTATTGAATGACACTTTAGCGAGTGTAGTGCGGCATTCCTGGCTACCGGACGCCCGCGCTATGGGGAAAATGGCGAGCTTTTTGGGTGCCCGATTTGCGGTCGACAGTAATGAATGCACCGATAAATACGGAATAAAATTACAGTTAAAATGAGTGGATTAACATGTCTAATGCAGATAATTCGTGTGTAGCGCTCTCTCGATTTAGTATAAATGATTGATTTCGGCCGGTTTAGGTTAGGTGCGCTGTTTACGTATTCCTTTTAGATTAGCGGCGCGGAGCTCAGCATTCGCGTTAAACGATGACTTGGTAAGTAACTTGTTTTCCATATTGACTTCACATTTATATTGCACGTATACGCATATTGAAGGTAAATTAAAAAATTTAAATGGATCATTCATTACAGAACAAAATATGAAAATTTTTGTAGAATAAGTAGTTGATGGTTAAGTGAAAAATATTAGCTGCAAGCTGCCGGAGTTGGCTGAAGTGTTAAAAATACTAAAAGTCGAATTTCATGCATTTCAAAATTCCCTAACATTAAATTGAAAAAATAGAAAATAGGTATATTTTGGATCTGGATCAAATTTGCTTTATCGTAATGTAGGTATCATAGAAACTTGTTTACCATAGAAAATACAGATAACAACATTGCCCGTCTGTCACACGCTCGTGGCTTCCTGTAGGTACAACACAACACGTCAAGACTTGTAACAACATAACTCACTTCTACAATCTGAACTGAAACTTTACATATTACTACTATAAAGTTATGATATTATCATCATTTGGTAATAATGATTAGACAAATACGGCGTATACACTCATAGGGGCTATGATTTACCATGTTTTTATTGCCATGCTTAACACATAAATAGGTAGGTACAACCCTAGACCAAGAACAGAAATCTTTGAACTGATCAACAGTCTGTCTCACCTGGAAACAAATACAGGTCTTCAATATCAAATAAATTATTAACATGTATTAATTTAACATAGGTCCTACATTCATCTTCGTCATCATCATCGCAACCCTTAACTGTCCCACCGTTGCGATCTCTACTCTGGTCACATCATACAAGGAATGGCGGAAAAATATGTAGGTAAGTGAAGGGTTCTGTTTTTTATTGCCATATCAAAGTTTTCGTTATGGAATTAAGGTAGAAAACGAGCATGCTAATGGAACACCACCCTTCCGCTGCCACCCATGACATTTGTGTCCGACCTAGAACAAGACTCGATTTAGGGACTAGGATGGTAACTCCAGTTAACAGATGGTGTTAAAATATCTATTAGTTGGTGAGTTTGTTAATAAGTATGAGGATAGGGTTTGTTAGCGATAGTTTGTCCTGTTAGTTGATATTAGTAATAGTCTAGTTAGTAATTGTTAGTATGACTCTTAGTTCCAATTCAGTCACAGATGCTTTGCTTTCCCTGAGGACTGAGATGGTCAAATCAAAAAAAGGGTAACAGGCTGCTATTATGCGGTTATTATGTACTATACTCGTAATACTGGCATTTCAAAATTGTAGAGCACTTTTTTTCCTTTGTATTTTGTTTCCTTATATCCATTTAAGTAGATGGATAGGTATGGGAAAATGTAAATTTACAAAGCAAAATCCTATCATCAATGTCGCTCTCCTGTCACAAAGCGACATTAGATTCAACGATACATTTCAACACGGAAACAAATCATCATAAAACATTGGCAGCTAAACTGCAAAGGCGTGTCTTGAACGATGTGAAATATTGCATTTAAAATCGCTATTAAAGTTAATGCATTTCGCATGATCACTCATCAACAGTTTAGGACGTAACACAATACGCGGCGAGCTGTAAAATATAACATTGTAGTCGAATGGCCATCTTCGGGAGGTGTTGAGAGCGGGCCGTGAAATATTCAATTATTGTGCGCGGGCGCAGGTGAGCCGTGAAGGGTGAGGTGTAGGAGGGAATGGCGGCCATCTTGATTTACGATCGAGTGTAAATCCTGAGTGACATTTGTGAGTGAAGACGACTTTCGAGCTCTTGTCGCGATAGGTAGGTACAACTATGACGCGTTTTTCAGGAAAACATTTTGCGGTAACGTTTGCATTACTGGTCAGACGAGGGATGGATGCTATTATTCGGGGCGAGCAAGATCAATGAACACGAAACTTCGTTATGAGTCAACTGTGAAAATGTTTTGAGACTTCTCGTATGTATGAATGAATATCCACGGTGCATGGACATAAGATGTTTGAAGCCGTGTAAAAGGAACCAATATGCCGTGAAACAACCGTGTAATATTACTGAGCGGCGGTAACTTTACACCAGCCAAGTTGGATATGATCAGTTGAACATAATAAATATGTAAATGTGTTCTTGTACAGATATAATATTGTTTCATATATCTATTTAATGCTAACATATAAAGATAAAGTGACACTTAAGGACGTAGGTTTCTTGTTAGGTACAGTGGGCCAAGAAATAATGACGTAAACCTAATTGTTAAGAATACGTACATCATATGTCACATTATAGGTGCAAAACATTTTAATCTTTATTAGAAACGGATAATGCATTAATTTGTGCAAAGAAGATTTAAATATTCTGAACAAAAGCATCTATTTCAATTGACGAAATAATTATTTTTAAAAAGAAAATTGACAATTGACATTTAGTCAAATAAATGCTAGTAATATAATAACAATTGGCTAAGTGCGAGTCGGACTCGCCTATGAAGGGTTCCGTAGCAGCAAGTAACATAATAGGTATAAAAAAATATTCGAGTAGATCTAATGAAAGGTAAATTGCGATTTACGATTTATGACGTATTAAAAAAACACTGACTAGATCTCATTCAAACCAATTTTCGGTAGAAGTTTACATGGCAATGCACATCATATATTTTTTTAGTTTTATCATTCTCTTATTTTAGAAGTTACAGGGGGGGACATATTTTACAACTTTGGGAGTGCCTCTCGCGCAAAGTTCAGAAAAAATGATGTTATAAACCTCAATATAATTTTTGACAAACTATTCATAGATATCCCACACGTATGGGTTTGATGAAAAAAAATTGAGTTTCACTTCTAAGTATGGGGAACCCTTATAATGAATACCGAAATTGTTGCATCTTTTAAACTGCTGGGCTGATTTCATTGATTTTCCGACGTCAATGGTTCTATGAAGTTTAAACTAAGAACAAAACAAATGTCACGTATTTATAATCGGAGATGGCAATAAAAGTTGACAGATCGATCTGCAAGCGAAACTAACCTTTATTACCTATGAATCTGCAAACGGCATTCAACCTTAGAGTGGTAAACCAATTCTTTGGCCGACCGTACCTAGCCTAGGTATATCTATCTAAGTATTATTGGCGATTATAACAACAGTAGTTTAGTAGGTATTACGCGATCGAATAATGCATACTGCATTTATATGAATGTATTATTTTAATTATATAAGTTAATGCTTCAATTTAATTTTACTTCAGTGTCGGGTAGGTAGGTAGGTATGTACTTAGTTTAGCCGAAAGTAGAGTAAAAACTTATGAAAGCCAAAATGGAAGTCTTTAAGACTTCAGATTCACTTAATTCTTAGAGAACTTGGCTAGAACATTGGTTAACTCATGGACCTGAGAGTTGTCTGAATGTAGTGCATTTCCTACACTTTTATGTGCCTGCTTGATTACCTACCCAGCGTTTGTTTGTAGGTCAGTAGATAAGTAGGGTTGCAGGGTCATCGGTTGGTAACGTATGGTCGCCCTGCTGTTACGGTTTCCCATGTGGTAGTGACCACACCGTCACCTGGCTGTTAAACTTGTTTACTTGGTATTACCTAATATATAAAAATTATCCCTAAACACATTACCCAACATATTCTGTACTTTTTCCTGTATACATAAGCTACAGTGCGTTTCACCAAAGAGTTCCCTTCGCTGAATTCGCTATATTGTTGGCAGCCCTGTCTGTCAAAACGCAAACTGTCAAGATCCGAAACTTAGAGCTCCGCTTTATTTTTCCCATTATTTGTTGTTTTCGAGTTTTAATCATGCCTAGAACACTGAAAAGTGGTGAAAGAGAGTTGGTGTTAAAAGTAAAAAGCTTTTGTGAACGTGAAAAACGCAACAAGGAACCACTAATTCCGCTGGAATGTGTTCGACGATGTGTTGCTGCCATGACAGGTTGGTTATTGATAATTTCCTCAAATGGTTGACAGCGATTACTATATTTTATTTTATTACTCAGCATAACTTAATTATAAAATACCACTGTCATTATGTTACAATTAAGATAGTCACTCGCCATATGGTAACCACAGTAGATAGGTATTATTATTTTGCAAGAAGGCGCTGCTACCCCCTACTAGGCTATTTATTTGTACATGAGGTTATTTCTTTTTTATATTAAACTAATTAATAAATTTTCCCTTTAATGTATTTCGGAAAAGACGGTTTCAAAAATTACTCGTGAAGGTGAAAAGACGGTTTCAAAAATTACTCGTGAAGGTGAGGTGGCAGCCAGTACGTCAACCAAAATTTCTACTCCGGGCAAAAAAAGTCATCGAGAAAAAGAAGTAAAATTGGATGACTTTGAACGTGTATTACGGCATAAAATACACGAATTCTATGCCGTGAGGAAAGAATTACCTACTCTTGGTAAATTGTTAAATGAGATGCGAAATGATATAGATTTTAAGGGAAGCCGCACTACTTTATGCAGAAGAATGAAGGAGATGGGTTTTTATTTTAAAAAATGTAAATAAAAAAAAAGTTTTGATGGAGAGATATGACATTGTAGCTTGGCGATATCGATATCTTAAAGAATTGAGAGATAATCGTCATGATGGCCAACGTCCAGTTGTATATTTGGACGAGACTTTTATACACTCCACATATTGTACACAAAAATGTTGGCAAAGTGAAACTGAAGAAGGTGTTTTAGCCTCGGACTCAAAGGGACCACGATGGGTCATAGTCCACGCTGGTGGAGAAATGGGATTTATACCCAATACTCTGTTGATTTTTAAATCACAGTCGCAATCAGGTGACTAGCATGACGACATGAACAGAGAGAATTTTACGAAATGGCTTCGAGAAAAACTTTTGCCGAATCTGCCCCCTCAGTCTATTGTTGTCATGGACAATGCACCTTACCATAACGTGACAATTAACAAAGCGCCTACTATGTCCAGTACAAAAGCATGTATGAAACACTGGATAGAAAGTAAAGGCCTTGCGTATTTGCCGACAATGGTAAAAGCTCAGTTGTATGAAAATATAAAAGAACATAAAGAACCACCAAAGTATGAGGTCGACTTAATATTAGAAGAGCATGGCCATAAGGTAGTTAGGCTTCCGCCTTACCACTGTGACTTAAACCCAATCGAGCTCATTTGGAGTCTCGTTAAAAGAAGGATAGCTGAAAAAAATGTTGGTCAGGATGCCAAAAATATCGTAAAATTAACCGAAGAAGCAATTGCTAGTATTTATTTAGAAGAGTGGCAAGCATAATGCAGACACGTTAAAAATATTGAAGAGAAATATTATAATAATGACATTTCGGTAGATGAGGAAATGGACCGATTCATAATTGAAGTAGGAGACAGCAGCGACACTACTGATGATAGTGAATACTATTCAGATAATAGTAATATTTCGGGTGTGGGTCCGTTAGACGATCATTCTTATTGTAAAAAATATAATAAAATATTACACATAAATATTCTGCTTGTTTTCTTTTCCTTTGTTTGGTTCCTTAGGCAGGTGTCCCACCGCCTCCGAGTCAGCGAGTGCAACTCGGCTATTTTCTTGCTCAACATACGTCCGAAAGACAGTAAGATGGCCGGCAGCGTGAAGAGTCAGCAGGTACTCGCTGGCATCTCTTTTGTTTACACGGAATATCATCTTTTGTTTGTCTTGAGCGAGTAGTACTTAGACCTTTTCATAATATTAATATCGTATAATTATGTACTGTATTTTTTCAATATTGCGTTGGTGGATATATACCTACTCAGCCGAAAAAATATATATTTTGTAACGTTAATATTTATAGCTTCAGAAGAACACAATAAGTCACCTTTATTTTCTCCCTAGTTAAAGGGAATATTTTTTTGTTTTAATTTGGCAACACTCATTTCATCGCTACCAACATTTTAGCGAGGGGAACTCTTAAGTGAAACGCACTCTACATGGATTACAACGTATTATCAAATAATAGGTATAGGGTAATGCTTAAACGGACAGACACACCTAACACATAGATCAACGTAAAATTTTTGACACTCGTTTTGTAATGAATTTTTTGATCATTACCAAAACGGAAGACTACCTAATAGATAAATGTATGTAAACCGCGCGTCAACTGTGGAATGCATACCTACAAGTGGGTACATAATTTATTTTCGTACACCTACGTACGTAAAAGTGCTGGAATTCCTCTTACACACACAATACGAACATATAGATACATATCTACGTAAACCTTATTGGCTTCAGCCATCATCATTGATTTCTCTTCTTTGAAGAGACCTAAGCAGATACCATCTCCCACACTCTACCACACTGTTTCAGTGCGGTTTGGAGGACAGGTTATTGGCCTTCCTAATTAAGTATCGAAAGTTTTCATGCCGCATGAAAACCTATTACATGTCCTTAGTACGAGTATGATGTGGGAGTCTTAAAATAAGGACTTCATCGTCACTTGCAGGTGGTGGTACCTTACACAAAATAAAAAAGTAACCGTGATCGACGGCTTTACCAGCCCTCCGAAGCAGGACGAAGCGCTCAAAAAATGTTTGCTACTAGCATCCAATTTCCAATGCTACCTGCAATTGCTAAAATCTGTCGATCACTTAGGATTAACGCAAGTCGCTGGGCTATGAGCGCTCAAAAACTAGGTACATTAGGAAGGCACTCTTATTGAGTTGAGGGTTAATAAAAATGGCCAATAACAATACGCAACAGTACGGAGTAAACAAACGCATGTAAAGCGCGCGTCAACCGCAAAATTTATACCTACACACACCTACGTGTATGGTCATAGATAGGTATATCTATGTAACGCTGTTGGCATATTCCTTTCAGTCGTACTACAATTAATAAGATTAGTTCCGAAGTAATAAGTAAATACAGTGATTCATCCCTAGTTTATCTCTACGTACCTATTGTTTCATTAATTTAACGTAATAATACTTACTGTATAAAATTGTGTTTTGTTTGTGACTGCACTGGGTTATAGTGAAAAATAACTTTTGTCGTCATTTAGGTGCTTACGAGGAATGATTCGTGATGATTAATTTTCATATTGAACGTTGTCAAAGTGGCAATTGGTGAGACTACAGTAACAACAGCGGAAAACAGCTCATAACCGTTCCAGTCCCAATTTGAATCTTGTTCTCGATCGACAACAGTTGTCATGGCAGTGGAAGGATTTTATTATCTTAAATCCATAAATGTCGATAGTGACGCTAACACGAATCAATGATTACGGCAAGGAACGCCTGATAACTGGAAAGAAAGGTCATTTAGATCCGCTCATTTGCCGGCGTGAACCGAGCGAGCCGGGAACAAGAACAAAAAACGCGAAACGAACCGTAATACGATGATGACCGCTACACAAAATGATTTGGTCACATTCTGGTCATGCCGTTTATGCGCCGACCGCTCGCTCCTAATTATATGTTCAATTTGATGATAAGCGGGTCTACTGAGTGCGGGAATCTTGTCGCTTTCGAAATACTATTTATTTTTAATACTTTTATGGTTCCGTACCCTAAGTAACACACAGGGCTCACTTGAGCGGAAATAAGAACACTTGACATTTTCACAGAATACGTGTTCCTGCCCTACATTACAAAAAACGATAAAACAGTGAAGGTAGCCATTGACGATACGTCCATTTGGAATGCTTTTAAATGGAAGATTTCCATATGGAATACTAATTATAAAACATCAAACTCATAGACAAACAACTAATATGACATTAGTTTATTGAAACTAAAACCTCTAAAAGAAAAAAGACAACAAATTCCTAAAACTTGTGAATCTGTCGTCACGTTGCCTAATATAATTTGAAAGGTATGCTCCAAAATAAACGTAACCAAATTCCTTCAAAATTGTTTTATTGTATTAACGCTTAGGTGAAGCAATAAAATCGATGAGGTACTTGCTCCAGTGATTGAACATAAAATAGACCGTACGTCTATAGTAACAAAATGCATCGTAGGTATATATGTTTCTTTGGAACAAACTGTCGGCAACACAATTCATATTCCTTTGAGAAAGTGCCAAGTAATTTTGCTATTACTCTAATAATTAGTCTAAAAACTTTACAAAGAATGAAAATTATTTGATTACATGTTGTTAAGAAAACCTTGAAATCTTTAATAAAAAATCCGGAGATTCTATGTATATCCTAAAAGCTTTTATTTAGCTTGCTATGGTTTGTACTATGTTTGACTCAATCTCGTAAGCTGAATTAGAATTACTTTTTCTTACTCTACGAATTTAAAATTTTCCATATTGCTTTAGACACCTTACTTTTACCTTACCTTCCCCTTACTTTCTCAAACTAATAATCTTCAAATAATAAAAGACTCAGTAACAACAAAAAAAATTCACCGTAAATTTTAAAACGATTTAAATACCGCCCATCACTGGTGCAACCACCTTATGGGTATCAAAATTTGGTGCAGTCACCGATCCCTTAGCTCGCAGCTGTCGGCTCGCATCACGTCCAGCCGCGCTTGTTGTGATGACCACGTCGGAACCACTGGCACTGAACCTACTACCGGTGTCGGTTTACATGCTTACAACACCAACTCTTACTTTTTCTATTTCGTTCGGGTTCGATAATGCCTACTAATACGCTCGATTTTGGAGATAAGATTGGATGAATTTTGATTTATTGATCGTCAACCTACCAATTTTGTATTCATATAAAAATAACCAGGTAACTTTTTACGAAAAAATAACTTCAAAATTGATAAGTAGAGATAACTTAAAAACCATCCGTCAGTTGTTACCCAATTTATATGGGATTAGAAAACAATCAATAGCTTTTGAATAAAAAATAACTATAATAATCGGAACCACGTTACAAACGTACGTTAAAGTAAAACTACCACATTCAGATAGCCTTAACAAGTTAACGATAATAAGGTACCTAACTAATTAAGCCAACTACGGAACTCTACATTATGCAGGGAAACACTAAAACTTGCCGTTTTTTGATTATTTCTTACAAATTCTAATAAAACATACTACATGCCTTGCCTGGTGTATGACCTGTCATCGTTTCTAGAAATTACTTATATAGCATACGAATATATTATCCTGGTAATGATGACATGAGAATCGGTAGGTATTTCAATGTAAATTAGATTTCATTTCTGTCCAAATATAAAGTATAAGCACCTAATTTAGATTTATTAAAACCAAATATGGAAAGAAGTTTAGCAGAGAGTAAGTACACGTCCGCTAAGAATGGATTTTGTCACTAGCCACCAAGGGGGTAAAATGGTTTCAGTTTGTTTAAAATTCCGACGTTTTTAAAGCAAAAACTTTTAAAATCTTTAGGATTATGGTCAAAAACCACAAAAAACCTGTTTCAATATTTTTGGTAAATCAATCCCTAGGGGGGTAAAGTTAGGGATGAAAAGTGGTTTATAAAGCAGTCAAAAGCACTTCCACCCAGGCCAAGCCGCAGGCAATAATATCTAATATTTCAATTTATTAGTCATTGTGTAATGACTTTAAATTAAATACATTTTAATTGAAGTTACTATTTCCATTGTTTTAATTTTTTCCATAATTGGTCTTGCGCATTACTATTCATACTGTGTAAATAATATATTTTTCATCACACCTATTCGAAAAAGACGACTTGGTTCGGACTTACGGGGTTCCAAAGTTGCTGTTTTCTATTCAGCGGGCGGGAATGAATTTTCATACAACTTTCCTGCCCGACTAGATCTTTTCCGTCCTATTTTGAATTTAGAACATTTTAGTATTTTGCGCCAAAGAAATCGAACGCAAATATTGTTTGAATAAAGAATGTTTGGTACGACGCGAGGGCCCCGCCAGCTGAATAATAAAAAAAGAAATCAAATTAAGATTTCGTTTTCAAATTAAAATTAAGTTTTCGTGCATTTTTACGTATTATTTTCTATTATATAATATATATATTATTTTCTCATAGTGGGTGATGAAAAGTAGAGTGTATCACTCGGGTGCAAGTATATTTTTGGCTCGGGCGACGTACTTTGAATCCGTCGCTACGTTCGGGATTCTACTAAAGAATCCCTCGCTACGCTCGGGATTCTACTCTAGAATCCCTCACTTCGCTCTGGATTCAAAAAACGCCCTCGCCGAAAAAATATTACTACTTTGCACCCTTGTCATACAATCTACTATTTTGTACCTAATGAATGTGCAAAAACAAACGAGTTTCCAGTTGTGTCACATCACTGATAAACTTCATTACACCAAAGTTATCACGGACGCGTTTCCAACCAAGAAGTTAGCAGCGTTTTCCGCATATTATTAACATCTCAATAAAAGAATAGGTACAGTAATGTATACAAGCGGATAATGAAAATACGGTCTGTCTGCTTAAATTGTTACTACTACATCGCATATGGCTACAACTCATTAGTGGCCCAATGCACGTGTATACTATTTTAGGAGGCCTGCCCCATAATCCACTCGGTGCCTCATTGCGGGTTTTTAGAACTGTACCTGAGTCGCTGAGAATATGGAATTTCATTCCTCGTTAAAAGTTGATTGCCTGTGCTCATAGTTCAAACTTAGCAAGTTAGGGAAAATTGACGTATGGCATTTTCAGTTCTCGCCGTCAGACTGTTATGCACCTTAATCTAATCATAGGGGCGGAAAGCTGGCATTTGTGTTGGAAGCAATTTGAATGAATTCCATATCTAAAGGCCATTGACGATGCATCCGTTTGGAGTGCTTCCGAATGGAGGACATCCATATGGAAGTACCTCCAAAGGAAATCTTTGAAATTTTGGAAGCCGTTTACGATACGTACATTTTGCCGTTGACGACCCGGATGGCGCAATGTTTAACACGCCGGATCGCTGTTCCGAGGGTCCTGGGTTCGATTCCCAGCGAGGCGGAAATTTGGATGATGAGTTTGAATTTCCTTTCTCGGTCTGGGTCCTTGTCTAGTGTGTTGTCCATGGCACTCACGACACAGGGTATCCTAGTGTGGGGCTATGAGTGTGTAGCGTTATTTTTTTTTTTTTTGGAATGCTTCTAAATGTATGGAGGCACTTCCAAATGGAAATCGTCCATTCGGAAGCACTCCAAATGGACGCGTCGTCAATGGCTACCTTTACGCGAACGCAGTGTAGAGTCTGTAGAGGCTAAATCGAAACACCGGTGACTTTTAGGTAAAATCAAAAGTGACCGATATGTTGGAGGGATTAAGACTGAGATTGACAGTTTAATAATACTCAAAAAGCTTCACTTTATATGTGTGCCAATCAACGCGCATATACTTTTTATTTTTTTGTGTCGGAAAGCTAGTTTTCTCTAGCTACTTTGGAATCAAACATGTTATTTAATTTATTTTAGGTTTATAAGAACAATTTTCGAAAGTTTTACAATGCCATCGTTTCGACAAATCTGTACTAAGAGAGTTTTGGAAGATGGAACGGCAAGAAACTCCCAAGGAGATTTTTCCGCACTATGAGACAAAGACAACATAATTAGATACTATTAAAGGCTACATTTAAAACTCATGTCCAAAGAGTTTTATCTTCTAGTTTATACCTAATATAATAAACCCTTCATCATAGAGAAAGGCATTTCGGTAATTTTAATGGAACTTATTTATCCATTCGAACTTTTCGAGTTGTAGCCTATGATGCTGTACTGTAAAATCGTTTTACGTACGTATGAAATGATCTCTGCTTTACTACTTTTTACATAACTGGTACATGTGGGCCGGTAATGGCGTCGGGCTGCGCCGGCGCAACACAATGGGACAGTAAAGTGCGAACGTCGTTTACTGCCTGCGGTTTGGAAATTAAAATCTGACTTATCCCGACCATTCGATGCTGGTGAAAGCCGACGTTTTTAGGTTAAATCGTACTATTTCTAGTCGTGATCCGTAACACTGATAATATTACTAGTTTTTGATTTTTTTAATCTATTTGGAAAATTTAAAACGAAATCTATTATACGATGGCGAGTGTATGAACTAAGACCAAAAATGCCAACGAAAAGTCGGACATCATGTAAAATCAAGTCTTATGAAGTTATAAACAAATACCTTTCAAAAACAATATGAAATTAAGATTAAGCAATAAAACATTCCTGGATACGCAAATTGACAATAAATTGCTCGTGATTACTGCGCGTCGTGCGCAGGCGTCGACGCGACAAACGCAGATTTTCACATTCGTGTAGAAAACACTAATTTCTTCACCGCAAACGATTATTTTGTTTAACACCGTATCTGCTGAGCACTCTAATGATGTATTAGACGTAAATAGCGGGATCGTTTCTCCCGATGTTCAGAGATACAGAGTTCAGGCACAGTTTAAGGATGTATCGTGCGTGAATATTCTTTTTAAAGCCATTTAACTTCTTAATAGTTTTTTGCGTGGCATTTGTTTGAAAACAAAAATTAATTTGGTGTTAAATCCGTGTCATTTTTCAATTAAAAATATCATTGAAATAGACTATGATATTAAGTAGGTAAAGGATAACTAAGAAAGTCAAATACAGCTGTACAAAATTTCAATCAGCTATTCCGCATAGACGTATGAAGAGTAGTCCAATAACTTTAGAAAATGAGCAACTTACGCTATTAATGATATGAGATAAACGAGACAAAATGATACCATGTTTTAACTGGATTCACATTACAATTCAAACTCGGTCGAATTTGTTCTCGTGCCGCGTACAGTTGTAACCTGTACTCTTATGTGGTATCACAACTCATGTTGGATACCTACGTTCACTCCTGCTGTATCCTCTATAATACCCCTATGGTTCTCAGATATTATTTTTAGCATCCAGGTTTAGGTACTATGAATGTCATCGGTCATGATTGTTTTAGGGGATCCAAAAATGCAACTTGCGTTTTAAGAACCTACCCGTTTAGCATCTTTAAAATTATAACGCAGATGGAGATAATCGAATTATCATTACCGTAGAATACCAGTGGGTAGTTTGTAACTACACACATCAAAAGTTTCTAGGGATCAACATATATTTTTGCAATAACTTTTCTCCTGATTGATATTAATTAAAATTTTCTTTAAGGATTCATCAAATAAAGTGTTTTCGTTTGTCACAGTAACGATAAACCAAGTCACCTTTGCATTAATAAAGAAATTTGCCATTTTCCTAATAAAGGGATTTTAGACATTTGAACCACTAACATTAAAGTTCGAAAAAAAGACTGAAATAACAGTTTTCTTTAAAATTTTATTGGGTAACTTAAACAATTAATAATCCGTGTTTCTACCGCGAACACTAACAACACAAGAACATCGGTTTGGCATACTCAAAATGAGTTCATCCAAATCACGCTGTGGAATGGCCGCCCATGTTCGTTGCAACAACAAAAAAAGGTCTTCTTGCCACTGGATACCCTCCATATTCGGCAGAGCTCTTCTCTGTAGCATATCCCATGCATGCTCAATCGGGTTCAAGTCTGGCGACTGAGCAGGCCAGGGCAGGACATTGATGTTAGCTGCGGCGAAAGTCTGTCTTACAACTCTTGCGGTGTGCGGTCGTGCATTATCATGCATTAACTGAAATAAGGGACCGATTTGCACTTGTAGAGGAACGATGACGTCTGATACAATCGTCTCAGCATAAATTTGAGCGTTGAGGTTGCCTCTGATCCAAATCAACTCAGTTCTTCCGCCGATCCAAATACCCGCCCATACCATGATGGTTCCACCACTATAAGGATGGACTTCCTGGCAGGATTTTAATCGCTGTTGGCGTCCAGGGGTTCTCCAGTGTCGTATACGTCTTGTATCCGGTCTCATACCAAAACGAGACTCATCAGAAATTTATTACAAAGCCACATCTCAATCTCAAGAAATCCGCATAAAAATGCTTGATCCCTAGACACTTTTGATGTGTGTATATTACTCTGTACTTATCAGAATTAGTGTAGTGGCACAGACAATAGAAGCTATAACCTGGTTACTAACCGGCGGCGGACGCAAATCACGGCGCGCGGATTAACCAATTATTATCCAACTCCAGTGTATTAGTTAACCGGCGCAATAACCGCGGCTGGTCTAACTGAATTCGTACATTTTACAGCGTTTGCTACTGCATGAATGGAATTGAAGGGGTTGTAATGTAATGACTATTAGATTGCCACTATATCGATTTTTTTGCTATTATCTATATCTGGGTATATTTTGCGGTACGTTCCAATCACACCTCATGTAATTGGATTTGGAAATTTATGATTAATTTGGTCCTGGCTATGGCCTGACATCTTGACGTTGTCAGAGGAAATCCGAACCCAACAGTGGGACAATAAATTGTGATTTATAACGACACACGCACGCACACACACACTCACACGCATACACACACATACGCGCGCGCACACACCCACACACTTACACACACACAGAAAGAGAGAGAGACACATACACACAAATTACACACATCAAAAGTGTCTAGGGATCAACATATATTTTTGCAATAACTTTTCTCCTGATTGATATTAATTAAAATTTTCTTTAAGGATTCATCAAATAAAGTGTTTTCGTTTGTCACAGTAACGATAAACCAAGTCACCTTTGCATTAATAAAGAAATTTGCCATTTTCCTAATAAAGGGATTTTTGACATTTGAACCACTAACATTAAAGTTCGAAAAAAAGACTGAAATAACAGTTTTCTTTAAAATTTTATTGGGTAACTTAAACAATTAATAATCCGTGTTTCTACCGCGAACACTAACAACACAAGAACATCGGTTTGGCATACTCAAAATGAGTTCATCCAAATCACGCTGTGGAATGGCCGCCCATGTTCGTTGCCACAACAAAAAAAGGTCTTCTTGCCACTGGATACCCTCCATATTCGGCAGAGCTCTTCTCTGTAGCATATCCCATGCATGCTCAATCGGGTTCAAGTCTGGCGACTGAGCAGGCCAGGGCAGGACATTGATGTTAGCTGCGGCGAGAGTCTGTCTTACAACTCTTGCGGTGTGCGGTCGTGCATTATCATGCATTAACTGAAATAAGGGACCGATTTGCACTTGTAGAGGAACTATGACGTCTGATACAATCGTCTCAGCATAAATTTGAGCGTTGAGGTTGCCTCTGATCCAAATCAACTCAGTTCTTCCGCCGATCCAAATACCCGCCCATAACATGATGGTTCCACCACTATAAGGATAGACTTCCTGGCAGGATTTTAATCGCTGTTGGCGTCCAGGGGTTCTCCAGTATCGTATACGTCTTGTATCCGGTCTCATACCAAAACGAGACTCATCAGAAAAGCACACGAAACGAAATGAAAATCTCAAGAAATCCGCATAAAAATGCTTGATCCCTAGACACTTTTGATGTGTGTATATGCATTTATGAACTACAAACCTCGTCCACTCCTGCCGACGAACCGCAGATCATTAAACTTAGCGACCCTGTTCTTCATCACCGCGGAGTTGTTGCGGAGCTCAGCCGAGCAGTTCTCGTCGTTGCCGGCGCGGACGGTGACCACGGTGCCGTCCACCGCTACGGTAGTTGTGGGTTGTAATAACACACACACACACACACACACACACACACACACACACATACACACATACACACATACACATATAAACAGACAAATGACAAACCTCGTCCACTCCTGCCGACGAACCGCAGATCATTAAACTTAGCGACCCTGTTCTTCATCACCGCGGTGTTGTTCCGCAGCTCAGCCGAGCAGTTCTCGTCGTTGCCGGCGCGGACGGTGACCACGGTGCCGTCCACTACGTCGCTGAGCGCCACCACCTTGAACCCGCTTGGTAGCGTCTTGTTCGACCGCCAGTGCGTTGGTAGCTGCGAGCACATGTAGTCTGGACTGCCGGTCTTTACTGTGGACAATAATGGCTTTTGTTATTCGTTTCAGTGTTGTCTCATAGGTGCCTGTCCTAGTCTAACATTCTAACATCATCTGCTGACTGGACTGAGTATCCTGGTCCCTATTTGAGTCTTGTTCTGCATCGGTCACAGTTGTCATGTGCAGTAGGGGAAGGGTGAAGTAGCATGACCTTCTGCTATCTTAATTCCATTAAAAAATCTTATAAAATAAAACAAACACTAAAATATTTTTTTTACTTAATGTAGAAATATTAACACCAACTTGATACATTTAGTTATTTTTAGTACAGTACATATAAAATTTAATTAAAAATATATTTCTTATTTATATAAAAAATACAACAACGCATGACTAAATAAATACTTTTTTTCCATCATTGAGCACGATATTGATATTGCTCACTTTTAATATATCCATCCATCCGGTATTCAATTGTTTTGAATATTATAATAACAAGTATTAATAACTGTTGGGTGTATTTAACCGGTGTTTGTAGTATGCAATCAATTATTACAACAGCAGTTTATCGCCCGCTAGCCACGGTTAATTGGAAACACCATAAAAATAAGATTGGTACAGGAAAATGGTTAAACGGTAAAACCAACATTGTTAAGCGTTTTAACTTGCTAAAACTTGGTGTAACTTTTAACCTTTGTTATCTATAGAAAGTTATATTTATAGCAACATTTTTGTTTGTGGGTATGTACTATAAATATAAAATATTTACATGGACAAAAAAGTTTAACTTTCTGAGGTGTATGCCAAGATTTCCAGGGTTAAAAACTTAAACTTAAAGTTAGTTACAACACTATCATGGATCCTATTTTGAAATTATTTCATGTCAATATTTTGAAATGGACAAAATATTTGAATTTAATAATTTCAAATACCTATACGTTGTAAAGCGTAAAATATGATTTTGCATAATTAAGGTAAGTATAATGAGAGACGAAATATTTGTATGGTTAAATTAAACGGTTTTGTAAATCTTTAAAAATTATTTCGGCGGTTTTAACTAATTGATTACAGGAAGGCTAAGATATTGTCGGGGAAGTTTTCAAGAAATTTTATGATACTACACTTTTACAAGTATACACCCACAGTAGGATTTCATGCACCGCGAGTGTACCACACGCAACACAAATAGGACATCAAATACACCCCGAGTTGTACACGACCCGACTTGTCTGCCCTGCCCGGGAACAGAACAGGGTCTGTTACTTCGCTAACAAGTAGATTACAGGGCATTTGAATTCAGTTGAAGAAAATTCATATTAATAATTGTGAACTTCCAAAAGCCCGATCGTATAATAATCCCTAACATTCAAATGATTCTCAGTCACTAACATTTCAGTCACAGAAAAATACGACGTAAACCAGAGCCGAGTTTAGTTGCGTCAGATGCGGTTAAAACAGTTTAAGCTTCGAATTTCTTTTAAAGTTCCGTAACGGCTTGGGTATAAAAACATTAATAGTATAACTGTGGTTTCTCTATTTACGGAAGCTGGAGGTATGTACAAATTATATGGCCGCAGCTGCGGGGAGTGCGGTCGAAGCGAGGGCTGGTCGATGCGCGGACGCCGGGAATCTATCATTAGATACCAATAATCATATTAAGGTGAAAGCTTGCTACTTGTTACTTCTGGTTTTCTGGAAACTAACATCTTGGTAAGTTGGGCGACAAGATTTACGCAGCGGTTTTTTGATAACCGAACCGATAGCGCAGTTAGAACGCTAGACTACCGAATCGGTTGGGGTCAATTTCTATAATCGAATTTTTCAAAAATTGTTTACATTTTATAATTTAATTGTCACTTTGGTGATGCATTCGAAAGGAAACCTGCACATCTGAGATACTCCATTAGGTTCTCAAAAGTATGTGAATTCCAACAATCGTAGGTAGGTACTAGGTACATAGACAGACTGGTGGACTGTCTCCTGTACCCATCACATTATGAGAGTAGTCTGAGAGACAGTTATGGGCTGCCATGATGACGTTGAACTTTTTGGTACAATAAAATTTTCAATCATTTGACATCCCAATTTTTTTAGGTGTTTAGGTACTATTCCTTAGATTCATGCGGATCATACAAAGATAAAACACGTAAGCACAATGAGTTGTAGGTTTTGTTCTGGCAGGATCATTAAAAATAAGTGGCATAGTAAGCATAGAAACGAGCCCAACAGTGGGATTTGTTATGAGACAGTATAAAGATAGACTATCTTATAACAGTCCTACCACTAACCTTGCGTCTCCTCTCCCTATTGGAAACTTACTGGACTAGAGCTCCAATTGTGCTATTTATAGTTCCATAAATTGGGTCACGTTTGAATAGTTTGACACATTATGTATGTGTCAAAATGTCTGAAACTCTTCATTCGAGCCGCAATTGAATCAACATAAATAAGCAGAACCTAGGGAGAACCAGAAACTAGCAGAAATTAGGGTCCGAGAAGCGAAACGTAAAACGTAATAAAGTCAGAAACAGTTTCGGCGCTAACTTGCCAACATTACAATTAGTGAGTACCCAGAGAAGCCGCGACCAGTAAAAGCACTCGTGGTAATGAGGTGGTTCAATGCGAGCTAATGACCACTGGCCCGGACAAACTAATCTGACTTTGCATTAGCGTGTCCTGGCCTTAATCAGGACAAAAATTGTCCTAATATGTGTTAGGCGGTCTTTAACTACTGTTAGTATTGGGTTGCACTGTCCCGAGTTCGATTTCTGAATATAATAATAATAATAACGCTTCACACTCACAGCCCCACACTAGGATTCCTTGCGTCGTGGGTGCCATGGACAACTCACAAGACAAGGACACACACCCAGACCGAGAACGGAAATTCAAATTCGTCATTCAAATTACCGCCTCGATGGGAATCGAACCCAGAACCCTCGGAATAGCGATGCGGCGTGTTAACCATTGCACCATCAGGGTCGTATTATAGTTTATTAGTTCAGATCCCGGGGCCATCATTTAAGTACCTAAGTATACTGTTAGTTCTGTGGTTTTGGTTTTTGAAGATAGGTATCTTAATATTTTTTGCTAATGCTAACCATATATAAGGTTTGCCTCACACAACACGTGTGATAGTTTACAAAAAATGATAACAGCATCAAGCCCATCGAAAGGATATTATAAATTTCGAGTGGCCAATTACTTCTGAGTTTACTATCTGTGTGTGTTTTATGTGTGTATAGGTAGCATATTGAGTGTTAAATTACAAGCTAACTGAACAATGGAAATTTCAGGTAAAAACCATGAATTATTGTACACAATTTATCGGACATAATTTATTGTATTTGGTATGATTATGATTAATTTGAGTATATGACACAATCGAATATTAATATGATAATGGAAATCCCCAAAATATTTATGTCTATAATGACGTGATGAAGTATCATTACAATTAAGTTAACTTTTCCAATGAAATTAATACTGCCCCTGTTTGTTTTAATAGATTTTAAATTTTTGTTGTAATTAGTCTTTGCCATTAATATTAAGGCTTTAATAGAATGTTGTAATGACGTCACGGGAAACCTGATAACTAGTATAATAATGATGCTAGACATACAAATAATTTTGTTTCTCATAAAATGTTAGGTGATCTCATGAAAATTTGTCTTCTAGTTGACAATAAATAAATAATAGATATTAAGTATAGCCATAAAAATATTAATATGGATATAAAACCCTTTTCAAGAATAAGATTTAACAAAATGTCCGTTATTTTTTACTGTTTTTTATTTATTTCATTGCTGTTTTTAATGAAATAGCATATTTATGTTTATAGAAAACCGTGCGATTTACAAAAAAGCCCAACTTAATTTTATGCGAAAAATACAACATTTTTTAATTGGACACAAATCTTAATTTTTTTAAGCTTTCACTCTAATCATCACCGATAAGATGATTTTGGCGTTGTCTATGTTCACGGCCGACGATGACCATTTACCACCAGATGGCTCATCTACTCATTTCTTGCCTAATTACATAAAAAATAGGTGATAACGATAATATTTTATCACCTATTTTTTTACAGTTTAGAAATTTACATTTTTAGTACATTTTTGCTTGCCGTATGCGTTGAAGTCTTTTGTTCCTTTATCATTTTATCTTGATTCTATACGACAAAATGCAAACAACACAAATAAATATGTACATTTGTATAATTATGTAGGTACAGAAACCAATTCACAAATATATTTTTTTTATTATTTATTTTTAAAAAATATTCAAACATCGTGATAAATGGAAATAACTATAAGAACTGTCTTATAGTCGCGTAAGGCCTTCTTCCCTGTAATATCGAGATGTTATTTTGATATTGATAGGTAGTTTATTATGAATATTATTTCTCAAATTAACGCAGGATTGGGCGGTAAGTATAATGAAAGTTTCATTTGGCCGAAAATGTGCATACTACTTGCAGTGGTCATGCCAGGTTGCTATTTGGAGGGCCTTGTGTTCGATTCCCAGCGAACAAAGTAAATAATGATTCCCTCCTTGGTTTAGGTACATTTTCTTTTCTTTTGTGTTGTTCAAAGCGCCCATAACACGTTATTCTCCTTGTGAAACTAAAAAAGGTTTTAAGCATGTCTTGGCAGCAGTGTGATAGAGCCACTTAAAAAGTAGGTTTCTCACTTCTTGGTCAGTAGTTTGCCTTTTGTATTTATAACGTCTACTAGAGAACCGCCCGCGCTTCGCTTCGGGACCCGTAGGTAACAGCCGCGTAGGTCCCGCTCCCGTAGGAATCTCGGCCAAAGATAAGCCTATAATATGACATACTGGAACATCAACATCAGAATCCGTCCTGTCTTCACTCACGGCTAACATAGCCGTGGGGATTCAGTTTCGGGGCCGGTGGCCCCCTGACTGAGGTGTCTGCCGCGGTCCGTAACAACGGACCGGTCGTTGGGTTGGGACCCTGTATGGGTCCTCAAAGATTGTCCGGATGGTGATGTGGAGTATGGGTGTCTAGTCCGGGGAGTCATGATGATTTTCACGCCGCCCGGGCGATCAGGCCCTACCAGGTGAGACGCGCTGATGGGAAGCCCAGCAGGAGCCGATCTGCGACCGGACGGCGGCTTGCGGTCTTGTCCGAGGTGGTTCATGTCGGGCTGCTCCCGCGCAGTAGCTCGCGCGGGAGTGCCCAACGGTCCGGGGGGCGGGCGTGGAGCGGCGCCAGGTTCTGCAGGTGCAGAAACCGCGCCGCGTCCGCGCGTGCAAACATCCGTTGCGCTAGGTCCTCCACGTGGGCGTCCAGGCTCTCAACTCTGAGGTCCCGCTGGATGGTGGCGTTCCTCATGCACCACGGCGCCCCTGCCAGCCGGCGCAGCGTCTTCGATTGAACCACGCGTAGACGTCTGCGTTGTGGTTCACTCGGGAGCGCGACCCGGCTGGGGCCGCGTACGTGAGTCTAGGGCGGATGTAGGTCTTCCAGATGGTGGTTTGACCCTCAACGGGAGACTCGAGGAGAGCGCTGGACGTAGCGCTACAGCTGCTGCCTTGGCGTGATTTACGACGTTGGTCACGTGGGGCTTCATAGTCAGGGAACAGTCCAGGGTTACCCCATGGTACTTGGCCTGTCTTGTCCAGGCAATGTCTTGGTTGAGGAGCTTGGTAGAGTGGGGTCGCGTATCGTGGTTCCTCCGAATTGGATGGCCTGCGTCTTCCCTACGTTGATCGCCATCCTCCACTCGTGTAGCCACTTGGGGAGGGTGTCGACTGTCGAGGCATCTTTGCATTTTAACGGCGGCGTGACCTGTCTTAATCGAGGTGGTCAGGTACGCCGCGTCGTCCGCGTAGAGGGCGAGCATAGCGCCCCCCTCCGCTGGAATATCGTTCATGTAGCACGAGTAGAGGGTAGGCGAGAGGCAGCTTCCCCAACATCAGAACATTTGCCTATGATTTAAGTAAATTACATCTACTATTTGATAGCGTGATTCAGAACTTGCAAATGAATTTTACTAACGGCATCTATTAACAACATCCGGAACTAAATATCTAGCAACTAACAAAACATCGATCTTCCCATAGGAATGAGATGTTTTTCCGCGGTAAAAAGTAGCCTACGTCACTCTCCACCCTCTTAACTATCCCCATACACATAAACCATACCATATAATAGCCATGTGTTACGTGAAAGAGTCACAAACAAACAAACACACTTTCACATTTATAATATTAGTAAGGATGTATGGCAATGACCACTAGGCGGAATATCAGTTATTTTTTTACCTTTTTTTAAAACAAACCCAGTAAAATTCCTATTCTTTAGACACTAACATTACGAGTTTTTTAATCATCTAGAATAGGGATTAAGGCCATAGTTTACTTTAAGTTGGTGGCAGGTTCAATAATAACTGGTTTATGGCATCGTCTAATTACATTATAAATAATATGTAAAGTGTCATAAATATGAAAATGAGACTTATAATGCTAATACGGTATATTAATACTTTAAAACACATTATTAAAATTAGGTGTACAAAAACTATAAGAGAAGCTCGGGTATATATTGGAGTTTTATAAAAACGAGCTACCTGATGGTAAATCTCATCACTTTCCATATATTTATAGATATTAAAACCATCAGGGATACATTGCTGGTCAAAAAAGCAAGGAATAAAGAGAGAGGTGTGTGTTTCTTGTTAACATGACGCCGGACTTCTGTTCGAAGGGACTTGGCTTCGATTACCACCGAGGTGAAAATTTCTATGATGAGTTCAAAAAAAAAAAAAAGTATTTATTTAGTCTACACCACAAGGTATACAAAGCTGTGGTTGGAACCACCCTTTTAGCGTTTTATTGCTCGTGTTGGGGGGCCCCCTCTTCCATAACGCAAATCAGTAGACTTAATATTTAAGTTACGAACTAAATAAAAAATTACAAAAGTGTAGCAAGTATAAGTATATTGTGGTGTGTGTGTTTGTGTGTGTGTGTGTTGTTTGTTTTTGATTTGGGGGTGTGTTCCGTGGCATCCTCGACATGGGGTTGTGAGAATTATTGTTTATGCTCAACAGAGTAACAGAGTCCTTAAATTGTTAATAAGAGAAAAACCCAAATGAATAAATATTTTACTTAGTATTCCTTTGCCTAATACATCCGTGAATCGACACCAACAAAAACTATTACTTAACATCACTATGTTGTTATGATAACTATGTGTTTAACTACAAGTACTACTTGAATTGTACTTATTGCTTTAGCTCTCTTTTTATAATACTCTTTTTATTATTTAAACATACGGTAGTAACGCCTGTTACCACGAAGTACAAAATAATATGAAGCAAAAAGTAGATACACTTACAAAAGGCTGTCTTATCACTAGGTATGTAGATCTATTCCAGGCAATCAACACCTTCTTTACTTGTATAAGAAGTAGTAAATAATTGATTAATTATGTTTTTATATATTTTTTATATTTTTATTTTATTTTTATATTATATTTTTCTCTTCATTTATTGTACCAATTAGAAACTAATCAATAAGAATAATAGATTGTAAAATTTATAAAGACAAAAAATATATTCAATTGTAAGGGTAGATTATTTCAGATTATGAGTAGATGTAGAACGATTATAAAATATTTTTATGTAGATAGGTACACGTTATAGGTACATGATATTATCCTGTTTATTGTTTTAAAATGTAACGGTCGCTTCATATCACTTCCTTATTCATTTAGGTACATAAAGAGTCTTACCAAGATCGGGATGTTCCCCGAGGGTGTCGTCGATGATGGCCTGGTACCACCAGGGCTTCAGGTCGGCCATGTCACGGCGCCGCCGGCCCCTCGACTCGAACGGCAGGTGCATCCTTCACTGCATCACATACGTCACCAGCTCACAGTCACACCAGTGACGTCATACACCGTCGCTCGTTCAAGGCCACAGACCGCTCATCGACACCTAATTGGATTGATGCGTATGCCGCGTATTTCTCCACTTTCCTTCGCACGTCCTTTGACCTTCTGACTAACTTATTGTTTTAAATTTATGACACGCCACTTATGTACTGACTTGGCGCAGTTCCAATAAATCTTTCCGTTTTATTGTTGTACTCTCTTTGTACGGCAGTAAAATTGCGATGTTTATTTTGTACTTGTAAGAAAATTCTTGCTTGAGATCTTTGGGTTTCCAATATATACATTTATACTATAATATTGCCTAATTAATTCGTAAAGTCTTCGCGTTAACAGTTATCTAGTAACAAAACAGTTTGCCAACAAACTTTACACACACGTTCGAAGTCAATAACAACATGTAAACAAGCGCGGGAATGTGCATAGTTCCTTCCTTATTTCTATATTTACCACGAATAGTAGCGATGCTTGAAGTCTAGTTTCAACTTAACTTTCGTCATTTTAGTGACTCATGAGCTTCCTCGGCGGGAAGAGGCCAAAATATTTTCGTCATTCGAACAAAACGGCCACCAGTTTCTTAGAAACGTAATTGGAAAAATCACGCGCGAATACGCACGCTCTGTCAATATCAGCTGAGCTGAGATATTTAATTATGGAAGATATTTCCCCGCGCGTTGCGTCAGCGCCGACGTCTTAATCGAGTTATATTTTTTGCAAACAGTCTAACGTAAGTTCCACGTCAGTCACAGGTATTTACCGCGTCCGTCACTCGTCACCGTCAGATGAGTCAACGCGGCGCGTGGAGGCTGCACGCGTGTTCACCGGTCGCGCGACTCTCTACTACTGAGTCGCCGCCATTCTGTCACTCGCTGCCTCCATTCTCTGCGGTCAATCTGTGGTCAGGCCACGCTTCATTTGCCGGGAAAATGCGCGTCGTTCCTCTCTCGGTCGCACCCGTGGTCGTGCGCGACCGTGCGAGAGGGACGCACGCAAGTTTTATGCCATCAAACATTTTTGTTTAGTTCCATTGTTGAAAGGGAAATATAATGAGCTTTTTCATTTTGACGCCCTATTACGTATCTCGCTCTGTTGGTCCACTAGCTGCGGTTTGCGTGGAGAGAGATGTCTATATAAGACCGCTAGTCCTTTAAGTCACAAACTTCGCTGATTTAAAGTTAGCAGGTAGTTCGTAATAGCTTTAACATTTGCACAGAAGCAAAACGCTATTAGTGAAGTGTAATTAGTAATTAAAATGCTTATCAAACCTGTTGTTGCCATTAACCGCATTCATAAATAATCTGTCAATTGAAAGGAGCAGGTTTTTTAATTGAATTGTTACATTTGCTCGACACAAATTCCTGACATTGGCAGTAATAAACAAGTACAAATAAAATGGTTAGAGTAATAAGAATAAGTAACAACTAAATAATCATAAGTTTCCGTACCTACCCGGAGTGAAAGCCAAGTGAATGTGCGAATGTCTTATCTATTCCTCGGTGGTCGGGGAGTGTCTTAAGACGGGTGGGTGGGCGTGCGCGCGGCTGGGCGTGGCGCCCCGCCCCCTCAAGACGGCTCGGAAAAATTCCCGCGTCATCTCGATGCACTTGTTGCATGCCTGCGACACGACGCCGCGACGGCTACGGCGACGCTACGGGGTTTCATAGACGAGTCGCACATTTACTTCAATATTCATCAGTGCGACAATACGATCTGCTCACTGCGTATTCTTAAACTTTGTCTGACTTATTTTTTTTTACTTTCAATAGGTTACCTATGTCACCTATCTAATCTATCATCGTTTGGTTAAAATGCCTTTTTTAAATCTTATATTTTGTTAATAAGAAAGAACGGGGAACTCCTTGGAACATCTTTAAAAAATACTTATTACTAATTCTGAGCTTTAAATACTACCTAATTCAAGCGGAACCGATTGCGGACGTTCTGCAGATCCTTGTCATACTCAACTTATCTACTTACTTAAGTATCATTTACCAAAAACACTTTTTTCTCAATAATAATATGGGGCTAGCTCACACTCAGGCAGAAACAAATAAAGGTTACCAACCACTAGACCCGCTTCCCCGAAGCGAGGACGGTCGGCAGTATCGTAATAATTAAAGTAACTGTTGAGGAAGTGGTTGATGGTTGACCGCAGTGTTGACAAATTTTTGCGGGCGTCCGATACCACAGGACGGTCTGAACGCGGCTAATCAATTAGCTTCACGACTAAGTTGACCGCCGACCGTCACTCGGTATTGAAGGTTTTAGTTTTGATTATAGCTTTTATGATTTATGAGTCTGTCGGTAAAGGGGTATAATTCAAATTCAAATTCAAATCTTTATTTCTTCGAAGTAGGTTTTTACCAAAGATGTATTAAATATCTAGATGGAACATCGAATCCGCGAAAACGTGTCAAAAAGTTGTGGCCAACTGTTGGCCACAACTTTTATGGCGCCTCTACACGATAGCCAACATGTTGGCCAATGTTGTGGCGAAGATGATTGCCAAGAGATTGTGACGGCGTCCACACGTTGGAAGGTCGATCAGTCTGCGTCGGTTCGGGCCAATGTGCGGACGATATTAATATTTTCTTAAAATGAATATTGAGGTTCTAACGGCTGCTGCGGTTTAATTATTCTCAGCATACAATACAATAAAAATGTGTATAAAAATTATTATACACATTTATTTCATTATAATACACATTATTATACATCTATATTACTCATAGTTGCCATATTGTAGACATAATTTAGATATCGACGTGTGAATAAAGTGCGTGCGCTCAGCGTGGGCGCTCGTTTCTAACTGAAATCGTGGCCAACGTGTGGACGCTGCGCCGATAACTGTGCCACAATCACGCCACAACCCTTTGATCCGCGTTGAAAAACCGACACCTCACGGATCTTGCGCCAAGTTGTGGGCCAACGGCCCAATACCTACCAAAGTAATCACAAACACCCCCTCTACACGATGGCCATTACCTATTGGCCATAACCTTCGCCAACATGTTGGCTAACGTGTAGAGGCGACATTATATCATTACGCACAGATTACGCACACATAGACAATAAATGAACGCGAAAAACATCGCCTACACGCACACATGCTTGATAATGATGCCTTGTTTTTTTTGTTTTCATTTTAGGGCGACGCTCAATCTAGATATTTAAAACATCATTGGTTTTTTCAAACTCATTTCGAATGTCAAGTTACGCCATTAAAGATGTTGTTATGGTGCGTTCAGACTATATAACAAAACATGTTATAAAACACAGTTATATAACATGTTTTATAAATGTGGATATGTCATTAAAAACACATTGTGTCTTGTTATATGTTTCATTGTTAGACAACAATGTTAGATAGTGTGGACGTGTTATAAAACAAAAGTTATACATGTTACATAATCTGTACGCACCCTTAGACTCTTCAGTGTTTCATTCATGTTTTAGCTTAATTAGTTCAATGAACCCCTCCCCGTCTCGTCAAAAATAAACACGTAAATAAACACCTTATTGTTAGGGTACCGTACCCAAAGGGTAAAACGGGACCCTATTACTGAGACTTCGCTGTCCGTCCGTTCGTCTGTCCGTCCGTCCGTCCGTCCGTCCGTCTGTCACCTGGCTGTATCTCATGAACCGTAATAGTTAGGAACACAGTTGAAATTTTCACAGATGATGTATTTCTGTTGCCGCTACAAGAACAAATAGTAAAAAACAGAATAAAATAAGTATTTAAGTGGGCGCCCATACTTTCGACGCCTCAGCGATAGTTTAGTTACCTTTTGGTCCAAGAGATGGCGTTATGGGTAATAAAACAATTAAATATTTAATGAATGAACTCCACATAAATTGAATACTAAATATCTATTAATTGATTATTGGTGGAAAATTAAAAGTTTGTAACTAGACAAGTATGTATGTACTAACAGGACGAGCAATTTGCCTAAACCTCGTCCTCCGCTCAGCAAGATGCATCGCGAGTCGCGAGTAAGAGCGTGGCTTGGAGATAGAGCCTTTACACATGAGTCCCCACTAAAAACAAAGTTAATTCGTGTGCTCACAGTTCAATTAAGCTTACAGGAAACTATATTTAAGGCATTTTAAATTCTCGCCGTCAATCTACAATGAACCTTAATCACAGGGGCGGATAGCTGGCATTGATATGGGTTTCCATTATAACGAATTTCATATCAAACATTAATATACTTCGTAGTTCGTACGTACTCTTGTCTTTACTTATGCTTCAACCTATTATAGACCTGTTGTTGCTCCATTAATAAGACTTTCGTCGTAATTGAGGAATTGATCTGGTTTGCGAAGTAGTTACAATTAACCTTATTCACGAATTGTTCCCGGGTCCGATTTCCGGCTAGATTTAAGGAGCATGGGTGCTTGTGATGTCTTGGTAGTCAGCGTGTTTATGCCACCAGCAACAATGGTAATCTAGACAATGTTACCGTTTCTGTTGTCATCATTAATGTAACAAACTATATCTGTCCAATTGCTGGGCTTAGGTATTGCAAAAAGCGAGGAATACAGGCAATAATTCAACATGTCGGACAGGTGCAGATTGACAAACTATACTGCTAAAAGGCTCCTGATAATTACAACGTCTGTTATTGAACGACTGAAACTGACAATTATAAGTTAACTAAACTGACCTAGGATGGTCGCGTCCAATACATGTGCCAATAAAGCCAATTGCAGTCATCTAGCGAACTACGGCATCTGCCATTGCTTAAAGATCTGCAAACATTAAGTAGGTACTTACATCAATTCAATTCATACTTAAATTAAACTCTTAAATAATTACTTATTCGATTAAATAAAGCAGTGCACAGTAAAATATGAACTTTTGTCATGTTGTATTTTTAAAGAAATTATGATAGCTAACCAGCATGCATCACCACCTTTCGCTAGCGCCCAAGGCAACTCAAACCGACTTAGAGCTAAATGGGAACGAGAATTAGCCTATTACCAGACGGTGTCAGAACGTTAGATGGTGAGTTTATAAATAAGTATGATTATTGGTAGGTATAGGGTCCATCATATTTTTGCATTCGAAGTCGTTATCAGCTAAAAATGGTACAATTGAAAACCATAACATCGATACTGTAACTGTTACCCCCAAACGGACAGCATATGGACATGGGAATAGTCATGAGCCCCATGGCGCCTAACGAGGTGCATTGTTTAGTAGCGATTACACGCTACAAAAGGTTAAGTTTGGAGTAGGTAATAATTTTGAGTTAAGACGAAAGCGGCTGTAGCACTGTGTTCATAGATTTTGGTGACATTGATCGTGTGGTGTGGCAGTACAACTACCTACAATTTTTATTACCAACACTTCTTGATTCGGTTACTTTTTAACCGACTCCAAAAATGAAAGAGGTTCTCAATTCGACCGTATATATGCTTTTTTATGTGTTCAGCGATTTTTTGGTCGTTTATGGGCCGATTTTGATAATTCTTTTTTTGTTATAAAGTAGATATGCGCAGTGGGGTCCGCTGATAAGGTCCTCTGCTACTAATTCCACGTATCAAATTATTTTTCAAAATTAAGGTAGAATCGTTCTACGAAACCGTAGCTACTGTATTCTAAACACTTCAACGGACAATAATCATCGATGAAGTGAAGGTATGCAACTTTGGGCTAAAATGGCGTCAGAATATTTATTTTTATTTGTTAAAATCAGTAAACTGTAATTCTGCCGGTGTTGAGAGTGAAATAATAATTCAACTTGGAGATAATAGAATAAAATTAAGTTTATTTGCACATCACATTCTTACAATGTACTTTAATATTCTTGAATGACAATCTTGTCATTTTAGTATAAAAAACATATTGATTGTTGGTTGCCAACATGTTGCGGGCGACAAAAAGAAAAAATAATTATGTATTGTCATAAAAAAGTTACAAAATAATACAGGGCATAACGGTTAAATAACAACTAGCGCCATCTAGCATCAAATGGTAACAAAATATTACATAACAACATAAATTATAATAAAACTTTTATGTAACTATTAAAACTTAACGTCATATATAAAATGTAGATATAAATACATAAATGCATCGGGCTTGCACTTAAATTAAATAAAACTTTCACATAAACTGTAAAAATACAATACAAATGACAACATAATATTAACCTCCATCATCAACGTGAGGAAATTCATCTCCATATCGTTCAGCTAACTCTGTCAAACAACGAGTACCGAAATATGAAGAACTTTTAAGCCCATGTATGCATTCAGTATTTTTATCTGAAGAGCCTACCCATATCTCATTAACAGGTTGAAGCGGCACTTTTAACGGCAACGAAACTTCACATTGCTTATTGTTAAACTTTAAAGTTTCACAAAACATTTGTTCACAAGTATCAACCTCTGTGTTTCCCTCAGTTAATGTTTCAGAAACACTTTCAGTGTCAGAATCATAAGGTTGCAAATCACAATTAGTACAAAATAAAGATATAATCTGATCTGAAACGAGACTTGGAAGGTTACCTGCAATAACATAGCCAAACCGAGTGTTTAGAAGTATTGGAGTTGGCACACATTGACTGACCTTACCTGATGCCGCTGATACATTGAGAACCATATCAGAATCATATGGCAGCAGCACCTGAGAAAATATTTCTACTCCTAATAAAATGTGTATATTACTCGGAGTGAAGAATTCTGCATCAGCCAGACTGATGTTGGGAGGTAATGAAAAGTTTGACAGGTCCACTTTATTTTGTGGCAATTTAGGCGAAATCTTATCGATAATAAAACAAGATGCATTTAATGAGGAATCATTATTGATTGAATGGATTTCCAATGACACCAATTTACTTAACTTGCTTGTGGAGTTTCCAATACCTACTATATTAGATGCCATTGTTTTCGATGGAATGTTCATAAACTTTGCAAGTTCTGCAGTTATAAAAGATACTTGCGATCCACTGTCTAGCAAAGCTTTCACGTGCACTTCAGTACCGTTTTGAGTTATTAACTTTACCTTTACAGTAGGTAGAAGTACCTGCATACTCGATGTGCTGGAGAGTAATGTTACAGGGGCAGATGCTTTATCATTATGTAGTAATGTATTATGCTTTGCTTTACAAGTACCACATTTGAAATAAAATCGACACGATTTGGAGTGCTTGTTTAAACAAATTTTGCATAAGTTATGTCTTTCCACAAATGCCAATCTAGCAGCAGGAGACATTAATTTAAATTGTAAACATAAAAAGAGTTTATGCGGCAACTTACATAAAAGACATGCTGGTGTAATGTTAGCTTCCAAGCCTGTAGCTGGAGGCTTTTCCTCCACAACTGACTTGCAGACGACGCTTGGCGATTTATCCTGATATGGATGCTCTGAATTTTCCATTGCTAAAGCACGGGTTTCTAAAAAGTCAATAAGACTTTGTACAGAGTGTTCCTTATCGGATGCAATTTGGAAATCTTTATTACAAACGAAGTCTAACTTTCGTAACAGCACACACAACAAAATAGGATCCCATTGGGATACATTGTATTTCAAATTGCGTAATGCGGCAAGTTGTTGTTTAATAACAGAAACAAACTTTCTTATATTATATGAATTAGGTTTAGCTATTGGCTCTAAATCTAATAATATGCCTATATGCTCATTGCGGATTTTATACTCATTATCGTACCTGTCCTTTAAAATTTGTAGAGCATCATGAAAACTTTCGTCAACAATTGGCAAACTACTTATCAATGTAAGTGGCTCACCCCTCAAGTAGCTTTTTAAATAATAAAATTTTTCAATATTTTGTAAATTATCATTATTTATAATTACAACCTCAAAGAGCGCAAGAAATGATTTGTAATCTGAATATTTGCCGCTAAAGGGGGGAATCACTATTTCTGGCAATTTCGTATGTAAGCGTTTGCTTGCCTTGCATGCTGTTGATTCCAAGGAATTAACAAATTGTTTAATTTTCGAAAGCGTAGCCAAATATTTTTCCTCAACCTCAGCGTCGTCCCTGTCCACGGTGCCTAATTCGAGTAATTTAAAATTAAGATCCTCGTATCTCTCAAACAAGTTACGAAGCCTTTCTTCTTTAACTTGCAACAATTCAATGGACAAAGGCGATGCCGAGTCCTCATGGAAGACATTATACATTTTTGTAATGGACGCTTTCGTGTGAGCAATTTGCTTCTTAACTATAGCAATAGTCTTACCAGAATCTTTCGCCTCGGCCCACAATTCGGAGTCCGAGTCTTTTGAATGCGCCATCATAAACTTGAAATACTTAAGTAATATAATTTATAAAATTAAAATGTACGCAAGCAATATTAAAAATAAATATCAAATAATAAATTCAAATATTGTTATAAACTTCACTTCAGAAAATTTCAATTCGATTTTTTCCTCTTGAAAGGTCATAGAATGATTCAAAATTTGAAATGACGTCTGATGAACAAAGAACTGCTATATAATTTTCTTCTCTTCTTGTATATTATATTAAACTTGTTATTATTACTTTCCTTGTAGTCTCCTTAATGTTGGTGGCTCGCTGGGTATCCTTGGCGTTCACACTGCCCCTCAAAGAGATACAGATACTGCACAAAGATATTACAAATCGTCCCGGCGTGCACACGTTGAATTATGATCGTATTTCACCCTGGCTTTTCTCTCGAAGGACCATGTTAAAATCAGTAAACTGTAATTCTGCCGGTGTTGAGAGTGAAATAATAATTCAACTTGGAGATAATAGAATAAAATTAAGTTTATTTGCACATCACATTCTTACAATGTACTTTAATATTCTTGAATGACAATCTTGTCATTTTAGTATAAAAAACATATTGATTGTTGGTTGCCAACATTATTAGGTTAGTTAAGTAATAAAATAGATTAGGTATCAACTCAAGTTAGAATTTTTCAACCGACTTTAAAAAAAAGGAGGAGGTTCTCAATTCGTCTGTAGGTATGTGTTTTTTTCTTATAGGTAATATATTTCTTCAGTCGTCAGTTTTTGAGTTATTCTCAATAATGTTAATTTAATTTAGGTAGGTATGCTAACCTTTGACTGAGTTGATGATTCTTTTTTAGTTCGAAAAATAGTGCTTGACTTGTGGTCCCTTATAAATTGAAGCGATATCTGACGAGTGGTTTTTGAGTTATCTCGACTTTGAAGTCGATTATATTTTACCTAGTAATCTACTGCGGGAGTATGAGTGCGTTAGCGTTTATATTTCTGTAAAAAGTTAGTTATTGAAGCTAAACCTGAGTTTAAACTATATTGATGATACTAAGATATTGACAGTGCGAAGGTACGTTGAACTTCGCCACATGACCATTGGATTAATGGTAGTGGTAGATAAGAGAGTGCATTTTACTAATCAATTGATTGTAGCAATGATGAAGACAATAAACGCAGACTGTACGAGTATTATCAATTAAATTACCTTACTTAAAAAATTTAGTTTCAAGAGCAAGGAGAAAATATCTCTTTGATGCTTTTCAGTGCAGATCTAGGTACCTATAGCATTTACCTAACACACGTGGTATATTCAGACTTGACCATTTTTATTGACGAAAAATAGTAGTAGCAACAGCGAGACCGTCGTTTACATTTCGTTGTACCTACTTTACACATAATACGTACTAAGGAACATTTGTAAAATCATCAGGATATTATTGGTAAAATAATGCAAATACGAGCTGGTGAATTAGGAAACGAAAAGTGGTCCATTGATATTAGTAACATGAAATCTCACCAATGCGGCTCGGCATCGAAATTTTCCCTAAACATCCAAATATTTGACGTTATTTAGGTACACTAAATATTTAAAATATAAATGTATTCTTAATTTTTATAGCCTGAGGGGCTCGAAAAAGCGGACGAGCCACGTGATGGTAAGTGGTCCTCGTCGCCTATGAACACCAGCAACACCAGGGGAGTCACCTGTGCAACGGCGGCCCTGAAGGAGAGCTCTTTAATATGTATTTGATGTTACTGATAGTTATCGATGGACTATGGTGACCAGACTACATTTCCTGATTCATTTGCTCGTATGGCGGATATTAGAATAAAAAAATTGCATAAGAAAGTACATAGATATAACTTCCAATAAAAAAATCTAAAACAGTCAATAAGAAAGTAACGGTGTTTGCAGAAAACCAACACAAAAAAACCGAATTAAGAACATTTTCCTATTTTAATGTCAGTAAAAAATAGTCATCTTCACTGACTACCTATTCTGTGAGATTTGGACCCCCGCCACGTGTCCGGCATTCCGTCCCTGTTTAATCGGTTTATATTTTCAGATCTTTAATGAACTTATCTCGGAACAAACCGAAAGGGATTTTGCTGTCAAAGGACCGACTGACTGTTTACTTTTTAAGCTTAAAACACTGTATTATAATTTTAGTCCATATAAGGTTTATTATAAGTGGGGCAAAACATAGGAAATACAATTTTCGATTCTATCAAAGTAGTTTAATTAGCAGTACCTACCTAATAAGCAGAGCTTTTTTTATGATAGCATAGGTGCCCTTATGCTTCCGCCCATAACAACTGTGACCGAGGCAGAGCAAAATTATGAGCACAGTAACTGTAGGTATAGAAAGGAAATAATATATAGGGTGACTTGTAATATAATAATAGTGGATCTGATAGACAAACTACGAACGATAATAACAACTAAAAAGTTTGCAACTCAGGAACTTAAACCGCGGTACGATAACAAAGGGTTTTACAACGCACGTGCTCTACGTACGTTTTTTCTGGAAATTTTTGTTTTTGTCTTTATAATTTTACTTCTTTGGATAGCTTATAACATAAGGAAGTTTTTCATGTAGTTTGTACGCTTGATTTATACTTGATTTTTTAAAATAAATCTAGTTTTCTATCGACCACATTCGAAACAAAAAAAATATTTTACAATAATTCACTTGTTATTTAAAAATGTGTAACACTTGTGCCTGCATTAGTATTAATAAATGATTGTCGATGTATTGGTCACTGATAAAAATGTGCACAACTCAATTCAAACCACTATTTTTTTATATATTGATTTTTTTTTAGTCAAATTCGATTTTCTTTGACCAAGACCAAAAATAAGGAATATCTCGATAACGCGCTGACTTAGTATTAGGGAGATTATGGTTAATTTTGTTGCAAATCAGTTGTATTACCATATCCCAAGAGGAATACGTCGAATTAGAATAGAAGTCACCCTGTATACTGCGTTCAATACAAGAAACATAAATTGAAAAATTTACAATTTAATAATTATCATTACTAAACAAAGAAACTACATAATTTTTAAATTTTTGGAAAGGATCCGTTATATCTAGGTCAGCTTGCAGAGCCTAGGCAAAACTTAATGTTGCTTGCAGAGCCTAGGCAAAACTGAATGTTGATCGTTGAATTTTTAATAAGAGTATTGTTGTAATTCGGTAACAGTCGCGTTGCTATCCTTGAAGAATAAGATGGTAGTCTCTAAAATAGTTTATCCGGATTCCCCCTGATCTAATTTGAACACAATATTTATAGCTTTTAAAGAGATAATTACACGATAGAAATGGTACTAAATACAGTGGTGCTACCCCCGGCGAACTCAAGGCTCAACCAACTATATCCACCGTATTTTAATCAGAGTTTAATAGATTAGATTTAGTAGATTTTTTCCTACTACCTACTATTGTCGTTACTGTAGCCATACTTCTCAGAACCTACTTCTTCAGAATAGCCCTGCGCACGTTAGGACTTGAGAATGGACCAACTAAAACGTAAGAATTCAATTATGATCTTTATGTTTTAATAATAATGGTTGTATACTTGAAAGACACCAATTATAAAATCGAAATTTAACCGTTACAACCAAGACATAAAGATCTTAATTGAAACTTTTCGTTTAGTTGGTCCGATACCGGGTTGATATACAGGGTGTCCCAGGGCAAAGTGACCGCCCCTCGTCTCTTGATTATTTGGACAAGATTATCAACAAATACCATTGAGGTACGAGTACAGATCTTATGAAATTGGTTCTCTTTTTAGCTTTTTTTGTTATTTTCACATTTATTTTCATTCTATTATTTTATTATCATTTATTATCATCGTTTATCTTTAGATTCAAGGTACCTATAACATCTGCCCAAAATGAAATAGGATATCAATTATTATTAAGTTTAACATGATATTACATATTATATTACCTACAAAATCTCATAAAAATGTTTGTTCTTATTTACCGAACTAGAAACTCTTGAAGTATGCACCCCAATTTCGATTAAGTATAAGAAGAGTAGACTTTTAAAACCAGGCTAGTGGAACATTTAAGTTTCTTACTATCAAAAATACCTCTACCCTACTTACTCTACCTCTACCTAATAATGATGCAAGTCAGATTTCTCTACAAAAAAATAAAAAGCTAATAAAAAAAGATATGAGAAGTTCTTGGTGCAGCCGATTACTCATATTTGCAACCTATCACTGTCTAAAGGGGTCTTTCCTACCCATTTTAAAACAGCGATTATAAAACCAATCCACAAGGGTGGGGAGAAAGACTGTGTCAACAATTACAGACTTATTGCCATATTGCCAACCCTATCCAAGATCTTAGAGCGTATAATGAATAATCGCCTCGTAGATTTCTTAGAGTCAAATAAACTGCTCTCTCCAGCTCAACATGGATTTCGCCGCGGCAAATGTGCAAGTGATGCAGTACACGAGCTTGTAAGCTATATCACTTCCAGCATGGATGAAAGGAGAAAATGCCTCACGATATTCCTAGATATTAAAAAAGCTTTTGACACAGTCTCTATCCCCTTACTTTTAAAGAAAATGGAACGAATTGGAGTGAGAGGTGTGCCCCAAAGACTTTTTGAGGACTATCTGATCAAAAGAAAGCAGCGAGTAAAAACGTGTGTGTGTGTCAGCTACGACGCACGATTGGAGTTTACTCCTTACGAACGATAATTATGATATATATTCAAATTCAAATTCAAATTCTTTATTCCAAAAAAATTTTAGTACAAACTTACATAATAATCACTAGACCCCATACTAGGATTCCCTGTGTTATAGGGTCTAGTCTCTTCCACTTATATACAGTAGAATTTTTATATAATTATTATAGTTATTATTAAGAATTTATTATATTTATAATACTATTATAATAATATCTATAAAACCTAATTGAATGCGTGTGCGCGCAAGGCGTTATGTTTAATTGCGTGTGAGTGCGTGTGTGTAGGGTGTGTGTGCGTGTGTGTGTGTGTGTGTGTGTATGTGTGAGTGAGTGTGTGTGTGTGTGTGTGTGTGTTTATTTTAAGGTTTGTTTCTGTTGTATTATTTTTGTGACTATCTTTCTATGTTTATTAATTTTTCCGTATCTAAATATGTTAGTGTACTAATCCAATCTTTTGTTTTCTTCTTACAGGTGTGCATATTGTCTTTAAATATTTTAATGGTTTTATTTATCTTTCCATACAGGTAAGGTCCTAGGAAGGTGAAGGAATTCTGTCCAAATCTTGTTTTCATAGGGGGAACATTCCACATTGTGTGTCGCTGCGATCTTCTGGAGGTGTCTACTGTATACGGGGCAATTTTATGATATTTTAAAAGTGTGGCCATAACGTATAATTTTCGAATGCTTAGATGTCCACTTTCCTGGTAAAGAGATTCTGTTGAGTGACGATAAGGCTTTCTGTAGGCTATCTTCAATAGAGCGCGCTGAGCTCGCTCCAACCTTAACAGCAGAGTTTTTTTAGCTGATCCCCATGCAACAATGCAGTAAGTGACAATCGACTGGCAGAGTGATAAATAGATGATCCTGATGGTAGACAGATCAGCAGCCGATCTTAATTTTTTAAATATATACATAAGTTTTCTAACCCTTGCGCATAGCATGTCCACGTGTGCCAGCCATGTCAGTCGATTGTCAACTATGACACCAAGATATTTTATAGTTTGAGTTTCCTCAATCTGCGGGCAGGAACAAGTGTCATGTAGTTTTTTGCAGGTGTAGCTTGACTTGAAATGGTTCCATGGGACGAGATTTGTGACTAATCCTAAAAGCTACAAACTTCGTTTTTGCTGCATTTAGTGTTAGGACATTACGTTCTAACCACTCTGCTATTTGGGACATACCCTCTTCAACTTTTGTATGTAGTAATTTCCAGTCTCTGTCATGAAATATTATTGCGGTATCATCAGCAAATGCGAAAAGTCTTGCTTGTTGTAAGGGTAAGTCACAAAGGTCATTCACATATGCCAAGAATAAGGTAGGATATATCGAATAGAAAAAAACGAAATAAAACTTTATTTAAAATTTCGAACTTGGCGAGGTGCACTACCGTGCAACAGATAAGAAATACGAAACGAAATAATTTAATGAACAAAACAAAACGGTATTTTTATGGAACTTGGCTCAGACACTACCGTGTCTCCGATGAAGCTAATATTCGAATATGAAATAAATAAACTATACATAACTATATAACTATACAGTGAGACTACGAAGTATCGCGCAAAGAGGAGACCCCGAGAATGAGATACGCTGTGTAATGTATTCCATCTCATTTTTTTACACGTTCAATCCTACAGATATATATGTTTGTCTCTTTCTACGTAACGCCTCAACTTTTCGTGTTACACTTGATTTTACTCCTCATAAAATTTCATACCGGGCCTTATAACTCAAATCGTTTCTTAAGGAGTAAACTCCAAAAACAAGACCTGTATTTTAATAGTATTTGTTGATAATTTTGTCCGAATAATCAAGAGAAGGCGGGCAGTCACACGCCCTGGGACCTTCTCTATGTGCGCAGTCCACGGAATACTCTTTTATCTGTTCTGTGGCGCAGTCCATATCATAATTTATATGAACTTCTTTCACTTTGTACTTAATCGTAGGTTTCTTAGTTTTTTCTGTGTAATATTTATCGCTGCATTCAAACACCCCACCGCTCGCCACGGTACTTAGTACCAGTCCTACCGTGTAATAATTGTTTTAAAAAATTGGTTGCCTGTAAAGTCGGTATACGGGCGAAAGTTTTACGTGACAATGACTTTGAGTGGTAAAATAATTTTAATGTGAATATTCATTCGTATAGTAGGAAGAAGGATGAAATAATAGTAACAATTTAAAACATTTATTTATACTGTCTAACCGTCATGTGAAGGCGGAAGCAATTTAAGTTTAATGTTTTATTTTTGTTAAATAGTTCCTCACTTGTAAACAAGATGGCATTGTACCAATTTGTGAAACGCGCTAACGAGTGTAACGTGGAGTTTATATAAGAGAAAAATTTGTAAAGGGCAATGTGTCGACTTCTTTGGTTTGGAAGCAGTTGTGGTTATTTGTGAAGTTGACCCTGCGTTCCCGTATCTTCATGGGGTAAACATATACAAAGAATTATATTTAAAACATTGTAACACCATCCGCCATCTAGCGCTGCTAACCGTTAGACCATTAACCATTAGTCACAACTAAGTGAGGTAACAAACTAGTTACTCTACTTCTCCAGAGATGGCGCTGTACCATTTTCTGAAACACGCCAACGTGTGTACGCCGTAGCTACTATAAGTAACGTGAGCGGAGCTACTAACGCAGTTTCTTGAAGTGCCACCCGGCAAACCAATTTATAAGACGTTGTCACGTCAAAACAATTGTGTTCCGGATAGGAAGGTGTGGAGCCGGTTGCACTTTTTTAGAGGCGACCATCTCAGTCCTCAGGGGTAGCATCGTATCTGTGACCGAATTAGAACGAGACTCATACTAACAATAACTAACTGGACTATTACTAACACTATCTACTAACTGGACAAACCATCCATCCTAGTCCCTTTGAGTCTAGTTCTAGGTCGGTCACAGTTGTTATGGGCGGAAACGGAAGGGTAGTGCTGCATGCTCGTTTGCTATCTTATGTAATTCCATAAAAAAGACTTCAATTTGGACAAGTACAGATAATATTGATTTATTTATTTATTTCACACTTTATTGACAACCTATGACTACGTATTACAATGGGCGGACTTAATGCCTAATGGCATTCTCTACCAGTCAACCCTTAGAGATGGTGAGAAGTTGAGGTAGGCGTTTAAGGGTCGGGCCACATTGATCGACGGCCTTTCGCATTTTGCCGATTGAAAAGGAACACACTATTACGCATTATGCCGTACGGAAGCGAACGCCTCCGTACAGCTCACAGCCGTCAGCCGTCAGCGTCAGCCGTCGATCGCCGTCGATCGCCGTCGACGGCGCGTTCGGCTCGTCGATGCGAAAGGACGCGTACGGCTTTCCATACTTTACGCTCTTTTTGTATGCACAAACCGTCGATCGCCGTCGATCAATGTGGACCGTGTGCCGACCCTAAATAATAAATTAATTACGTAATAACTACATATAATATATCGCCAGATGTCGCCCAAATTCATATGGGATCACATGACAAGCATCAGTTTTTGAATAAAAAACGAATCATCAAACTCGAAAGTTCAGGCAAACATAAAAAATCTGTTGAATTGAGAACCTGTTCTTTTTTGTCGTCGATTAAAAATAATTATTATTCATGAACAATTTATAACATAATTATGATAAACGCCATCTGTCTAGCATGTAAATAAACTGTGCAACACTGCCATCTGTTAATTTCCCTCTGAACTATTTTGTTAACTTGTAAGCTGCTTTCTGTGAAGCTGCCGGTGCTTACTAAAAGCTATTTACCAGTTGCGTAAGATGGCGCTGTGGTCACAATTTTTAACTGTGATCGTTGATTGCCATGGTAGTTTTATGTTGTATTCGAGCTTTTTATTATTCTCTATAATTATAAGGCAGGCAAAAAATATAATAATTAATGCAGACAGAAACCTTTGAAAATAGTCAAAAGTAAAAAAAATGTAACAGGATGAAAACCATTGGGAAAGCTCTTTAATACGATATGAAAAGAAGTTATAAATTCAGAAACATGTCATTTTTCTCCTTATTTTAATCGAATTGCGAAAAATTACCTTAATTTTCAATTGAAAATTTTTACGTCAAAATACCTGTTTCTTTTCACAAAACTCGGTTTGCGTTTTGTTCATTGTAAATTCTACTTTCTGAAGGTGGAAAATTAAGTATAAGTACCTAAGTTTTATAAATTTCGAAAAATTATTACTTCGTCAGTATTTCATCTAGTTTACGTAGTAGTAACGAAACGCCATGTGTTGGATAGTGGTAACTGTGATATAGCTATCTCACACTTTATCAAGAAGTGGTGAAACTAATCCTTAATGTCTAGGTAACGACTGATAAGGCAGAGTGAAAGAAAAGGACATGTTGCGCCGACCAAAAATAAAATAGGCTTAATGAGCAGGAGAAAGAAGACATCAAGTTAGTGAAATTAGCTTTTATAAGAGTTGTAGGATATAGCAAAACGAAATCACTTTTAATAGTCACTACTCATTATAATATATTACCTAATATGTAACATACCTACTATAGGAATAACCTTCATACAATACAATACAATACAATACAATACAATACAATACAATACAATACAATACAATACAATACAATACATACATACATACAATACAAGTAGGTACAGTTGTATTAGTTTACACAATCCTAATAGTCACAAACTAAATAATAATCTACAGACTTAAAACTAATACAAGTGTTAAACTAATTTTGTGAATTATAATAAAACATACCTAACTTAGGTATATCAGTGTACACGTTTATAAGGTAGCGAAGAAATATTTTATTATAATATAAGTAAATACATGTATAAACACAAAATTAAGGACCAAAATACCACTATCCACAAAAAATAACTCCGTTTCTATTTGGCGTAGGACTAATCTGAATATACAGAACGGTAGGTAATTTTTTTTGTAATTTTATTACGTAAAAAAGTAAAAAATCGTATAAGTCGAGTTATACTACTTTTCACTGACGGTACAGAATTATTATTCCAAAAACTTAAGATACCTGACTGAACTGAAAAAGCAGTTATTTTGACGTGAGATTTTCGATTGGAAATGTGCTTCTTCGCAATTCAATTAAAATAAAGGGCAAAATTAAATGTTTTTGAATCAAAAAATATCTGTATTTGGGACATAAAAAGTTAAGTTTTCACCAGATTACGTGAAAATAATATATTATTTTGTAGTAGAAAAAAAACTCAGTTATTTGAATTTCTCGCATAAATTTGAGGTCTATTATTGAAAAAAAGCAAGTAATTACCGCGAATTGAAGGTTAGGCTGGGTTCTAACAGGGTTAGGTAAACTGCAAAAAACCCGTGAGATACCTACAAGTTAGTATTATACACACCAATTTATAGCTTTATCCCTTGGTATAGCCAATAAATGTCCATAAATAAAGACATTTCGGGTAAGTAAATATTTGGATAGTGACATTTTTGGAAAGCTTTTGCTTCGAGCGCGGTCACGCCCTCTGAACAACACAATATGACGGTCGCACGTTCAACCGAAAGCAAATTGATATTTCCACGCCATAAAGTTTACTGAGTTGTAGTAAAGAATTGAATAGTTTCGTTAAACTATTAATCTTTCCTCAATAAAGCTCCTTTTGGCGATTATAATATTATTTTGTTATGAAATTCCGTTCTTGCGTTTACGATAAAAATAATTTTGTAGGTACTTTTTGTTGCCTTTTGGTTTCGTTATGGCAATGCCAAATGAACTAACAACTGTATCACATCGGTTATTCATTATAATCATTTTGTTATTTATTATTATTACATCATTGCGAAGAAAAAATATTCATCCCTTTATCACTAGGTATATCAGTAGTATTTATTTCAAGGCTCAGACTATCTGGACGCCACTACTTAACTCAAAAAGTACTGCAAAGATTTTAATGTAATTTTTAGGTACGTATGTTACGTATTCTTAACATGATTTATACAATATAATACATACATAATAAAATCCTTCAAGAAATAATAAAGAAAGCAGACATCGCCGCATCCCGAACTTGTACAGCCAAGATATCACATGACGATTCGCGGAAACGAGCCTGGGAACCAAATCACGTCAGCATTCCATTCTAATCATTGCGGTACAAGCATCGACCGTAATCACCCTAGTTTTAGCTAATTTTAAGTATTTTAAGAATGTCATTTCTAATATCGAAATTAAATCGATTAATTAGTCAAATTACTAGTTTTCGTTCGACCCCTGCTGCACCACTTCGTAACTGGCGCAGTCGAAAAGGATCTTCAACCGGTGCGAAAATATCCAAAATCGATTTTTCGGGCCGGAGGCTGAAGAACAAAGAACCTGGAGAGCTGCAGCAGGATTTTGGATCCGAACATTGATACCGAAGCGATCGGACGATGACTACTAATTTATTGTAAGTACAGTGAGAATTTTATCGTTTCCTATTTAACCCTTTCCTTTAAATGCAATCCTTTTTTATAAATTATCTTACCTATTAAATTACTCTTTAATAATAATTTCGTTTAAGAAGATAATTTTAAATCCATTACGAAAATTACGTAATTTCCTTAGGTAATTATTAGGTAAATTTATTAATTTCAATAATTATAATTGATAAGAATAGTATTTTATTATAATTATTAAAATATTTTTTTGTAAAATTAGGGTGATTTAATTATGATGTATTTACTTTTTGTTCATTATCCATTCATATAAATTAAATTAACAAAGAACTTAGATAGCTATAAAACTTAATAACTTGTCCAAAATTTTCATGGGCCACAAATATATAATTGGAACAATTTAAAATTAAAATATCTACCTATATGGAATATGAAATAATTTAGAATAAAATAATAGGAAATTTTAGTCTCGTTCAATTTATAATTTGTATTAATAAATAATTAATATGCCTACATACTTTATCTATATAATTATTTAAATAAAAAAAAATTAAACAGCCGGATTAACTTTATAACATAAATTTATTAATTAACATTTAAATTAATACTATATATCATTTTAATTAATAAAAATAAAATTATGATTACAAAATTGAAATCCTCTTATTTCAACGTATGAAAAAGAGCTGGTTATTTGAAATTTTAGATAAGACACTAGGTACCTAAATTATTAAATTAATAACTTAACTTTATTAACGTAACTTTATTAAATTAATAACTTTTTACAATTATACTTGCTCTATATTTCTACAATGATATTTTTTATTAATAATTAATATGCCTTTACAATTTATTATACAACCTATTAGATTATTAATTAAATTTAAAAAATGGAAATAATTGGATTAAATATATTAATGAAGTTTTTAATCAAATATAAATTAGGATTATCTCGAAAATCTTAATAGTAGTTTTTTATATATAAGTGATTGCCTATAATCCTATATTAAAGATTTACTATAATATAAATATATTAATAATATTAATACCTTTACCTAACCAATCCCTCATTTCCTCCATATCCAAATCTCAAATATCGATAAAAGTTCTTACCTGTACATAGAGGCTGAATGCCCGAAGCAGTCATTATATTTAATTAATAAATTTTTATAATTGGGAATTAAAACCAACTACAAAAAAGAAAGAAATAAAAATAAATTCAAATTGAACCTGGAACCGGGAATTGAAATTGGAACAATTGAAAGATGACATCAGCCCTGCATTACCCCAACAAGTACAGAAGATGAAATATTTCTTTTCTAATCTTTGTTCTGCAAAGAAGAAGAAGAAGATGAAAAAGTACATTGAAGAATAAAACCAGACAACGTGATATAAGCCATGGAGGTTCCAGCAACATTTTCGTTCCAGAAGTAACTTAAATAGTTGCTGGTCTTCGGGAGGAAGGTGTTACGTATTCTTAACATGATTTATACAATATAATACATACATAATAAAATCCTTCAAGAAATAATAAAGAAAGCAGACATCGCCGCATCCCGAACTTGTACAGCCAAGATATCACATGACGATTCGCGGAAACGAGCCTGGGAACCAAATCACGTCAGCATTCCATTCTAATCATTGCGGTACAAGCATCGACCGTAATCACCCTAGTTTTAGCTAATTTTAAGTATTTTAAGAATGTAAATTCTAATATCGAAATTAAATCGATTAATTAGTCAAATTACTAGTTTTCGTTCGACCCCTGCTGCACCACTTCGTAACTCGTACGTACATAGTGTTATTTACCAACAGGTTTAAAAATACGGGGTACAGAAGAATAATTTATAAGACACCTGATTAAAACCAGCAAATAATATTATACTCATTGTTTCGGGCGCAATTAATATATTTTAAGTAACTGAATGCCATATTACATATTATTTCCTTAAGTAAGGACAGTGCTATATTTATAACATAATACTTATCATTTGTTTTATCAAAAAGCTCTCATAAGAACTGTTTGACAAAAGATTTCGCCTCTCTATGAGAGACCTGCTGGTGAAAAACGTTCTGGAAAGTACAAGGATAGTGCTTCCCAAAGCGAAGCGAGATCTGGTTGCGAAATAAAATGGCATTGGTGTGACTCACACCAATGCCATTTAATAATACCTACTCAGGTATTTCCTGTGTCCAGTACTGTGTACAATACTCTACCAATACCATTTTAAAACATCGTTAATTAACGCTAGTTTGTGTGTATTCTATGCCCCCGTGTAACTTTGTGTTTAACTATTGCGTCCCTAAAAAAATCACTTACCTATAAAATCATAGCGAAATATAAGAAAATTTATTTCTATTGACCAAAGCGTTCGGATAAGTAAATATTTGGATAGTGGGACACAAAACATTTTCAGGGAACCATTTGGTTCATGAAGACAGTCACGCCCTCTGTCGGGACAAAGCCAAGGTTCCACGGTAAGTTGGTAACCCACGGCTAATTGTTATTTCCACGCCATAAACTTCGAAGCTAGCCAAAGAAATAGCTTGCTTACAATCAATCTTTTATCAATGAACTTTTTGTAGGTAATCTTTCATAAAGGTTTGTAAGCGAAAAAATTGATGTCTATCTTTATATTGTTTAGAGACATGCGTGTCATGTATTCTTTTTTTGTGTCCATGACAAAACGATTTTATTCATCTCAGCCCTCAGGAGCAGCAACGCATCTGTGATCGAGTTAGAACGAGACTCATACTAACAATTACAAACTGGACTATAATTATTTAATGTTAGTACATTAACTAACAAGACTAATCAAAGACAATCACTAAAAGTACCTGTCTTCACACTTGTTAACAAACTAGCTAATATAATAACACCGTCTACTAATTTTACTAACCATCATAGTCCCTTAATTGAGTCTTGTTCTAGGTCAGTCACAGTTGTCATGGGCGTTAGAGAAAGGGTGCATGTTTTCTACCTAATTCCATAAAAAAGATTATTGCTGTGACGTAAAATATAATAGTTATAGCATCTCAAATATGGTTATATGTAAAAGGAAAATATTAAATATGATGTATGATATTGATTTAAAAGATGTACTGAGGAGTTTGTTTCGAGTTTCTTCTCCTTTTAAAAATATATACCTATTGCACCAGAAACGGCAGTGGAATGACGTATTGACAAAATACCTACTTATTTAAATGATTTTCAGTTTGACGTTGACTGCAACTGCGAATGAATTATACCTAATAAAATGATTTAATAAAATATAAGAAATAAAATTTAAATTACTTATTCTAATCCAAAATTTAATAACTTAGTCTAATCCAACAATGTCTAGGAATATCAAAATATTTTTTGCGTACCTATTGAAAATTCCGCTAGACACTTTGACGGCGGTTTTAGAGTATTCTTTATAAAAAAATGTATAAAATTTTCTAACATTCGCTCGCCATAGGCTTTGTCGAACGGGGTTTTCTATCGAATCCGTCATTTATTATCTGATATGTGAATGGTTTGTCGCATCGCGCCCAAACAAAGGTTCCTGAGGTATAAACGTCCAATGCAACTTGACCCCCTTTACTCCATTAGCGAATTCTTTTTCTACTTTCAGGTGAGCGGGAGCGGGGGGTACGGGGTGTCTTTATGTGCTGGTGAACGCGTTATAATACGTTTAATGGCCTGTAATGAATGGCATAACATCCATAAAGCGACAATATGGCCACTCGAACATGCCTCTTTATAATAATGCTTGATTTATCGAACGTCGCGAAAGGTGAGCTTGTTTTGCACGTGTTTATACTGCAACGCCTTCGTCTTAAAGATACTAGAAAATATTGTAATAAATCAGAACGTGAAACATGAGAAAAATTTTGTGTTCAATTTTATAATAACGGAATTGAAGGAATATTTAATATCTGATTGTCCTCAGAAGTAGGTACGCTGTTGCAAATAAATTAAAAATTGAAGACACAAATGACATTGCTAGACATGCATGAAAAATACCTACAGGCATCGATATAGAGCCTTCTCCTTTTTTGAAGTCGGCTAAAACAAAACTGAACTCCATTTGCTCTCCTGGTTGATCGTAAACGTTCAAATTAGGAATACTGCTACATATTATTTAAAAAGTTTGATAAATTCATTTGTATTCAGCGAACTTTCTGCTCGCTGTTTGTATTCATAAAATTCTCAATCATTGCATAGTGTTAAATCCTATTAATATTATAAATGTGAAAGTTTGTGTATTTGTTTGTTTGTTTGTTTGTTACTCCTTCACGCAAAAACTACTGAACCGATTTTCATGAAATTTGGCACACACATAGAGGGCAACTTAGATTAACATATAGGATATTTTTTATCCCAGAAATCCCGCGAGATCGGAATTTACGCGGGAAAACCTTCTTCACGTATGGGGTATAAATAGCTTTGTTACTCCTTCACGCAAAAACTACTGAACCGATTTTCATGAAATTTAGCACACACATAGAGGGCAACTTAGATTAACATATAGGATATTTTTTATCCCAGAAATCCCGCGGGATCGGAATTTACGCGGGAAAACCTTCACGTATGGGGTATAAATAGCTTCTAAACAAACATTAATATAAAACTAACAAACATTAATATAAAACTAACAAGTCTGTCTTCCCGGAAATCCCGCGGGTTCTGGAGTTACGCGGAATAAACTCCTGCGCGTACGAAGTAGCGGGCACACGCATAGAGGGCAACTTAGATTAACATATAGGATATTTTTTATCCCAGAAATCCCGCGGGATCGGAATTTACGCGGGAAAACCTTCTTCGCGTATGGGGTATAAATAGCTTCTAAACAAACATTAATATAAATCCTATTTCCTATTAATATTATAAATGTGAAAGTTTGTGTATTTGTTTGTTTGTTTGTTTGTTACTCCTTCACGCAAAAACTACTGAACCGATTTTCATGAAATTTGGCACACACATAGAGGGCAACTTAGATTAACATATAGGATATTTTTTATCCCAGAAATCCCGCGGGATCGGAATTTATGCGGGAAAACCTTCTTCACGTATGGGGTATAAATAGCTTTGTTACTCCTTCACGCAAAAACTACTGAACCGATTTTCATGAAATTTGGCACACACATAGAGGGCAACTTAGATTAACATATAGGATATTTTTTATCCCAGAAATCCCGCGGGATCGGAATTTACGCGGGAAAACCTTCTTCACGTATGGGGTATAAATAGCTTCTAAACAAACATTAATATAAAACTAACAAACATTAATATAAAACTAACAAGTCTTTCTTCCCGGAAATCCCGCGGGATCTGGAGTTACGCGGAATAAACTCCTGCGCGTACGAAGTAGCGGGCACACGCATAGAGGGCAACTTAGATTAACATATAGGATATTTTTTATCCCAGAAATCCCGCGGGATCGGAATTTACGCGGGAAAACCTTCTTCGCGTATGGGGTATAAATAGCTTCTAAACAAACATTAATATAAAACTAACAAACATTAATATAAAACTAACAAGTCTGTCTTCCCGGAAATCCCGCGGGATCTGGAGTTACGCGGAATAAACTCCTGCGCGTACGAAGTAGCGGGCACACACAAAGAGGGCAACTTAGATTAACATATAGGATATTTTCAGAAATCCCGCGGGATCGGAATTTACGCGGGAAAACCTTCTTCGCGTATGGGGTATAAATAGCTTCTAAACAAACATTAATATAAAACTAACAAGTCTGTCTTCCTGGAAATCCCGCGGGATCTGGAGTTACGCGGAATAAACTCCTGCGCGTACGAAGTAGCGGGCACACACATATAGTATTATAAATGCGAAAGTCTGTCTGTGACGTTTTCACGACTAAACCACCAGTCCGATTTGGATGAAATTCGGAATGAAAATATTTGAAGACCCAGAGTCACACATAGGCTAATTTTTTTTTAAAAATCAACCCCTAAAGGCTTGAAATAGGGGATGAAAGTTTGTATGAAAACAACGATTTTGATGAATTTTCCCAGGAAGATAGTTGATGACGTACTTTCTCCCCCACTTCCCCGGTTCGCGATATAAACGAATTCCACGCGGGCGAAGCCGCGGGCAAAAGCTAGTAGAGTATAAATTTCTTTGTATAAAAAGTATAAAACAGCCTTCTCAGAAGAATTAGTTCACATTTCCTCGACGTCTTAAGAGATAAAGTTTCATAATACATACTACGTACTCTGACGGACTTAAACTTTGCTCTTTTATTCGTTCTAAGATAAGGGCCCTTCGCCGCGAATTCCACAAAGCAATGAGACAGATGTCCAAATGTTATCTCACTTTTTAAAGTCCGGATAAAAAGTTTAGGAGTTTTAAAACTTATTCATACCGAACAACACCTACGTAACAAGCAGTATTGTGTTATATTAGACAATAGCGGGATAAATGTGACGTGAAATCTCTTCAGTGTGCGAGGAATAATCCACTTAGAGGCATGTCGTCGCTTTTTGTCAAAATACAGGCACGGTTCATTCATTGAGTTTAAAAAAATAACGCCGCGGGGCACCTTGTGTGCAAACAGAGTTAGTCTGAGGGGCTTTGTACAATGTGCCCTGTACTTATGATCGGGATTGTGAACGGCGAAAACTAATAGGTGTCGCTACTGATATTTAGGGCAAGATTATACCCGTACACCGGTAAAATTTAATATGGAAAATGGTGAAAGGTGTAATAGTGATCTATTTTTTATAGAATATAGGTAGCAAACGAGCCCTTCCACTGTCGATCATGTGCTCTGTTACCAACATAACAAAACTTAAATAGGGCAGTCCATATTTGATGATTAGCATTAGGACGGATATCGGAAAGTCCAATTAGCTTAGCGGACGGTGTAAGAACATTAGTAAGTATGGGGTCTGGTGTACCAAGAAATTAGCGGGTTGAGGATCCCGCTAGGTTTCTGGCTCTCCAGCACCTGAAAAATATGCCACGTTCAAGTTAAGGAGGATGATGACAGCTAGTTAGGTCAGTAAAATGTTGTTTTACTGAATAGCATAGAATGGATCTAGCATCATAATCTCGTCCCTTGTTCGATTTAAGATGGCTGGAGTTGGGGCTCCAAGATTGTTTTATATCAATATTTTTATTCCCAGACACATATCAACTTGAACCAGAAATATGCATGCCTACTAAAATCAGATTCATATATTTTAAATAACACAATGCGTTTGTTGAAATAACATAATACCTATCTATCATCATTATCATGAGGATCACAATCCGTGTTTTCCACCACTTTCTCGAGTCTTTTCTCCGTGTTAAGAATAAGTATGAATAGGACATACTTACTCCATCACGCTGGCCAAGTGAGATTTGCATGCTTCACACACCTTTGAGAATATTGGAGAATTATCTGGTTTTCTCACGTGGTTGCCACTTGCCATTATGGCAGCAAGTGATAACACTGATAACTAATATGCACATACATTTTGATAATAATTTTTGACTGGTTGGGAGCCCACCGTTTTAACCATTTGCTTAATAATAGCATTATATCTAACTAATACTATGATAAATCCGGGTAGCTAGTTATTAAGGCCGTATAGAATGTCAGCGTAGAGAAAAGGGCATCTGACCACACTGTTTGGCTATTCACGCCGCCTACAATGACCGCTTTTTGTCACCTCGCCTGTTCACAAGCTTCTACCTTAATATCTTGTTTAGCTGTGATTTATGTGATGACATATTTTAAATACAAAAAACGCCAAACTTTAAACGAATTAAAGCTTTATTTTGTAATGGTAGAGTCGAAAATACGATAATATGTAACGTCGTGTAGTCTCACCGGAATGGGTGCACATGAAAAATTGCGCGAACGTAATATTTCTAAACGTTGTGAGAGGAACAATTTCACGGCTCTTTCAATAAATGTAAGTAAATAGATTGTGGGCATTTATGTCCTATTTAGATCTCACGTGATGATTTATATTTGCCGACTTGGCATTTTAAGAAGGATGAATTGAATTTGTGCCGAATGCGTGGAAGTAGGTACGACTCGATTAATCTAATTCAGTGACAAGCTTCTTTCTCAATATAATACTTGAAATAGAAATACCCACGTTGTACTTATTGTTTGTTTTTGGAACCGTAGTTTATAAACATTAGGTAAACTTACACTTTCATGAGTGGACACGTAAAGAGAGACATTTGGATAGATCAATCGTAGGTGTTTTATGGGTTAAGACTTAAGACGCAAAGTTCTCCCGGATATTTAATGTCTAATTCAGGAAAATAATTTAGAATAAATTAAATCAAAATCATATAATATGCTCTACCTATACATTAAATATAATGTGTGATAATATTACGTTACACCACGTAGACTCTTTTTTAACAAAATAGCTGACAAACGAGCAAAAGATCTATCTTGAGGGATAGGGCTGAAACAGCTGGCTAGTTACAACTCTCTCGCTACAGAAGGCGACCAGTTTGACCTTGAGAGCCAATTTTTTTGTTACTTCTTCCTTGACCAGCTGAGCTTCACGGAAAATCGATTTTTTTCCATTCTGTCGAAATTATGAAACCCCTGAACGGTATCGACTTTTCTTTTAAAATATACGGTGACATACATTTTTGTAAGTGTTTATTTTTTTATAAGATAAAATGCCACAATTATTTAGGTACTTGTTGCCTTCTTAATCATAAAAACAAAGCATTTTGCATACTTGTGTTAGTTGAATTTAATATACCAAAAATGATTTTATAACTGTCATAAAAATTTATTTATTTATTTTATTTTAAACTTATTGCAATACCTACTAATCTAGGTTTACAAAGGGCGGACTTAATGCCTATAGGCATTCTCTCCCAGTCAACCCTGGGCGACGGTGAGAATATGTGTGACGGTGAAAATGGACTGAATGTGAAAAATACAGCAGGCAATCAAACACTATTGACTCCAAACGATGATTGAGAAGGCGGCAAAAAGTAGCGTCTTTTATAAACAAATCCAATACAAATCTGTTGCGACCTAAGCCGCGCCCAACTTTATGCCGCGCATATCAGTTTCCCGACTTTAGCCAATAAAGGGTAACCCGTGATCCGTTAAGTAAACAAAAAAAGAAAGGCTTGCGAGCCCGCGAAGCGACGTAACGAGTAAATCACGGGTAAGCCCCAATACGCTGCGCCGCCCCGGCTTAAGCCCCGTAACCCCTTTAAGTTCACCTTCCGATATCCCTGGATGTGCCGAATAAACGAACGACGAGCTTCGCTTCGTTCTCATCTTTACCGAGACACGACGTTCGCGTTTTTACGCTTTACGTGCTTCGATGCGTTTAAATTTTAAATTTCAGTCACCAATTTAATATTAGCGTACCATTTAGTACCTCCCTACTTAGTACTAAGTTCTTTTCATTTGTAAGTCAACCATCGAGCAGACGAGCAACCTGATAATAAACATTCGCTTTTGGCTATGGCCACACTTGTCAGTCTAGAATAGAGCCCGTTCAACAGCTCACTTAGGCAAGGTTCTAACTTCCTCAATGCTAGTTTGCGAAAAAAGAAATTAATTCAATTGCCTTTTACCTTCCCTCCTTTCAACGACCTCAGAAAAATATTCCTTCGGAGGTCAGAACTTCCAAAGGAATATTTTTCTCTAGTCGTTAATTCGGATGTGAAATGTTTGGTAGAAACTTTACTAAATAAGGAGGTGGTTCTAGGGTTCCTTAGTGGGCAGCGATTATTTGTTGCGGTATGAGGCTTTATCCAAGTGCTTCAGAGATCTAACTCATCACACATTCTGGATTTCGTGGAGCAACAGTTTTAAGTTTCTCATTGAAGTTCACTTGGCTCGGCATGTACCATCGCATTAAATACGACACTCTTGCATGGTAGTAGTCTGTACCTACTGCCTGGTTCGGCTAGGGAAGGCACTTGGCTAGTTCCCATTTTGATCGGTAACCCCATTGTGCCCACGGCGGTGACAACAAACGACAACTTAGAGGAACCAATCCACCAAGGATAGAATAAATTGTTTCATCTAACCCAAACAAAAATCCGTTAACAGAACGAACAATACCGCGTGTACCACCGGGAATTGGGGTCTCGACTGAATGCCCCTAATCTGTTTCAATAGAAAAGTTTGTACGATTTCCTATCGAAGGTAAGTGTAGCTGTAAAGAAATGAACCGAACGGGCGGAGGGCGAATCCCGCTGACCTGCGTCACCCAACTACTTTCACCAGCACCCTTTACACAAATTGATTTTAAATGGCGATTTATTTCCGCCTCATATCGCCGATCCGATCTTCCTATGAGTTTTATGGGCGGCTTTACGTGGGGTTAAGGAAGTCTGAGTTATAAAACGGTTTATTTCTTTTTCAGGACGGTAGTTAAGCGCCCCCTAATTATGCCGGATCGGGCGCCCACCAAATGTACCTTCATTATGTGAAGCATGACTGTAAAAGGGTTTCGACTTGGCCTGTGACGATCGTTATTCTTTACGAGGAACAACAGAACACCAGCTCAATAAATGAGTTTAGAACTAAAGGAGAACTACTAACGGCACTCGTGCAATCTTTTTTAAATAATTCTATAACATAACGGGTGTTTCAAATAAATGTCCAGTCGTCGCGTAGTTTCACCCTTTTGCAAATTTGTGCAAATTACTTTATGAGCGCGCATTCAATGGCGAGTTTGGGAGTTTTTTGTCAATGTCGTTTACAACTGCAGCGAGATGGAATATTCGTTGAAAAGTTTAACCGGCCGCGTTGAGATGGGATTCTGATTTTATGAGGTCCCTAGTCGAAACTGTCGAACCCTAAACCGTCGGCTAATAGAAATAAATAGTACCTAACCCTTCGGTGGTGGAACGTTTGCTGCCGAAAGGTTTACTTTTATTGCCGGTGACTTTCTTTTACCCGCCACCCTTTCATAATTGTTAGGGTTGAACGAAAAAATAGAAAACGTTGTTTTAGTGGAAACGTCTTTGTTTAATTTTTAGCAAATTGCAAAATTATTGTTGATAATAAAAATTCGCAATATTTTTTGCAAAAACACAATACTTTAATGTTGTTTTAACAGTTAGGTAAAATAACTTTTTAAATTGTACGTACATACAGTAAAAGAACAACCATTACCCAATAATATAATACGATTATAAAATGTTATATTAACCCGTAAGAAGGCGCGTTATGAGCATTTTGCTCACGTAAAAATTAATTGCGGTTTTTTTTCACCTTAGCGATACTTTGAAACTACAAGCTTAACAGTATCTTCCTAACTTTTCACCCCCTTTCCTTTGACACATCTCATTCTTCGATCAGTACCGCTGAATTTGTGCAGTAAGTGGATTTTGCGCACTGCATCGCAAAGCGCGGCATTTTGCTCATCACGCGCCTATCCGTGTAAGTGTTTTTGTTCAAATCATAAAAAATAATTTTGTTATTAAACTTTAAAGTATTGTTTTTAAACACGTAATAATTACCTTCCGATATTGCCAATAAGAAAAGAGCTAGCCACATAGCGTATAGGACCGATAACCGCTAGGGAAAAAAGTGTGACGACCTGAACATGGTACGGGGCACCCGCTGGATACCAAAGTCTCGGGAATAGTCAAGAGTGGCCCAAGTACGTAAGTAAGTAGGCCTGTATCAAATAGAGGATTTGCAAAGGCTGATGTATTATTTAAAGAGGGGAATACCGAAGAAAAAGGATCTTTAGTCGTTTTTAGTACTAGTTTTTGAAAGTCTAAAACAGCATGTACTTTGTACAGTAAATCACTGGAAACTAAACACGTGATGTTTGTGTGTCATGTAAATTACGAAAGAAATATATCTCAAAATCACAGGCAAGACTGATTTCTACCAATATTATAATTTTTTTTTATGTTTTACAGTTCATTTTTTTAATGTGTGCCAAAAACTGAGGAAAAAGTCTATGATTTGTTTAGTTTAAGCATAAAACAGTTTTTTTTTTCATTAAATACTTGCAAAAATATACTTTATATAATAAAATGAAGTATCTTAATTATTAATATCCTTTATAATTATTACATAATATAGTTGTTCTTTAAGAAAATACAATCTAAAGTGTGTGAGCGTTTTGCTCGCACGCGCCTGCTCGTGTAACTTTTAGACGCGCCTCCTCACGGGTTAAAAGAGTGAAGGCAATTAGCCCAGCAGTATTACCTACTGCAGAAAGCCATCTTTGAGAAAAAATGTTGCAAATTATTATTCTGTGTGTACCTACCACTGACATCAAATTCTTTATAGTGCATTAGAAAACATGTGTGTTTATAAAGTCATTGGTATACAATTCATAGGAACGAGTAGGTACATATTTAATTAAATTTCAGAAATCGGAAAAAATATACTGACAAAAACACTGACAAAAATGCGTTAAAAGTAACGTAATAAACATCAATCAATAGCGTTACGTACCAACCTTTGTAAAAAAAATCTTTTTATGTTATTTAATACGTGTGAACTCAGACCAATAAACTATAGACGGCGTGCCGTGAACAAAACCGTGAAGCCGGCAAAAAGTACGCCTCGCCTTGTAATACACACGGCGGCACTCACACCAAAACGACTTTTGTATTCTAAATAATAAAAAATAAATGAAGCTTTGTATTCCAAAAAATAAAGTTTAAATTTGTTCTAGTTCAAACTGTCAACATAGGGCATTCTATTGGTTTCGATGTGTGTTTTAGGCGCACTTTTGCCGGCTTCATGGTTTTGTTCACGGCACGCCGTCTATACATAGTTTATTGGTCTGAGCGTGTGAATTTAAAAAAAAATAACGACCGAAAATTATAGCAATAAGATTATAATAAATCGGTACATGCTTGAATTTAAAACTTAACGAAATAATTTGACAAATTAAGTAACCTAATAAAAGTATTATACATTTTTGCAGTCTCCGCGATTACGTTCTGTTTGTAAACTTTATCATATAGTAAATTTTGATGATGCATGCGCTTGGCTTTTAAACATTCTCACTTACTTACACTCTCGGAACCCACTAAAATAAGACAGGAATCGATTTTCTAATTGAAATCTTAATTTACTGATAGCGAGAACGCAAAGTTCAATTCAATTCAATTCATCCTTATTTGCCCATAAGGTTTAATACGGCATTAAGTCCGCCCATTGTAATACCTAGTCATAGGTTGTCAATAAAGTGTGAAATAAATAAATAAATAAGGTTACAAAATTGTGTTAACTTATATAAATAATAGGTGCTCTTATCTAAGCCCATTAGGCGTGCAAATTCACATTTACATTAAATTACAAATTACATAGTTTCATTAATTACAACATAGTACTTATCAATTTCAACAATACATTCTTCATAATATTTAATATTAGTCAAAGTTAGGTACAATTAGGTATATTCAATGTCAATAAGATAAATCACTAGGTCACTATCAGTCACTAGGTCCAATTCAGTTTGATTATTTTTGTAAAGTGTTAAGTATTTAAATTTATTGTCACAGCAGGTATCATACCTGCGTAGTGTTTTGTCATGCCTTGCATATACTTGAGTTGCAGAGCATATGGGATTGCAACTGCGCGCTAGAACCAAACTTATTATTACCCGTGTTTACAATTCAATTTAGCTTGTGAGCAAAATTTACTAAGGACATTTTTAGATCAAGCCGTTTGTCTAAAATGTACCTTAATTGTATAGGCGATAAGCTTGCATTTGTGTGCCATGAAATTATAACGAATTTCAGATCGAACGAGAACGGAGTATAGTCGATTTTTTTACCCCGGTACTCCCAGATTGATACGTTTCCAACCGCAAAAGCTTTCCAGCGGGGGGTATGGACCGACTGACGGGTTTTTTCACTTTCCCAGTAAGCCGTCGATTGAAATGTCAGAAGTCGAAACGGTAGTGATTGGTGACTAATGGTGTAAGGTAACACAGATAATGTAAGTGTCAGTGCAATGCATTTCGTTGACAATGTCGTAAGAGAGATAAAGATTTTGCGGTCGTCGAGTGACAAAGGAAGTCGGCAAGTGCAATACCTGTGTATTGCGTATTAGTATTGTAAATAAAAAGCTATATCTAGATACTAATATTATAAAGCTGCAGAGTTTGTTTGTTTGTTTGTTTGTTTTCTTGCTTATTTGTTTGTTTGAACGGGCTAATCTCAAGAATACTGGTTCGAATTGAAAAATTACTTTTGTGTAGGGTCCATGTCTCGAGGAAGGCTTTATGATGTATTAGATATTAAAAGCAAGTCTAACACATTATCCAAGTATCTACAGGAAGAATCAATCATCAGAATTAGTAGCAAAAAATACAGTAAAAAGGACTTATAAATAAATTGAAACAAACGTATAATTAGAAACAATAATAGGCTTAAATTTTTATTAACATGGTTATTTGGGTAACTAATAACAATATAAACATTAGTTTTAATGTGTTTCGGAAAGCATAGATCCCTGCTCCTCTACGAGACCACCTTCGAACTATTTCTGGAAGGATATTTACTACTTTAAATGGTCACTATTTGGATGAACTGCGTAAACAAAGGTAATTAAGTAAATCGCTACGAATATTTCCCAAATAATCGGTGTCTAAATGTAGTCCAAAATTAGTGTGACGGAATGGTTAAAGAAAAACAGGGCTTACATGGCGATTGCATCGTGTTTATTAATAATCAAGACCCAATTAATGTTTAATTATTGAAGTAGTGATAATAATTAAGTGTAAGTATTTGTTTCATTTCCTTTTTCTAGGAATCGAATAGCGGTCTGGCTTGGTTTCCGATGTACCGAAGGAGTCACTTAATCAAGTTAATTATTATGAGGATTTATTTATTATTGTAGTCCTTATAAATTAAGTGTTAAACAAATTATTCAATTTTGGTAGTTTTTACTAATGGCATTGCGCTTTACTGCAGCTTGTAAAGTATTTATTATGTATTCTTACGATGACACCTTCTACTCTACATTGTAATTTAATATCAAATGCGAACATTTTAAACAGATACTTTGATTGATGTATAAATGTAAAATCTTATAATTTTCTATTAATATAATAAATACAATTATAAGTTTTCTTCTAATGGAAAGGTCGTCCAAATTTGACCAAAGACCGTTGTTGAATAAAGTGAATATGAGAGAAATATCATAAATGGAATCAAATTAAGCTTCATTCAATTGTCTTTGCAAAAGAGAAAAATAAAATAAAAATCCTCAATAAAAGTTATAACCGCATGTAAACCGACTCTTCGAACAAGAGGTGCATTAGGCCGCGACACATTGGGCGGTGTTCAGAAAGTAGCGTACAGTCGTAAAATTTTATCGCTTCTAATAGCCGCTTGCGCTGATTTGTGTGACACCATGCTCTGACCGACGGTAACCGTTGCCAGTATTAAACGATCTTTAGCCAGCCTGTCTAAATTAACGATTCACTTCAAATAATTACACACTTTTGTTACCCCCTTGTATTATTTAAAATGAATCTATTCTGAGGCACAATGAAATGTTGTACAGGCGATTCGGAACTATCGAATGTCTTGTTACTCCTGGTGTATGTTTATTATGTGAATCAAAATTTATTATCTTTATTCTCACATTAAAATATAAATGCCTAAGACTTATACTTAAGTATTGGATACGTGTATATTAATATTGCTTGCTAGATTTTACTCAAACATACATACTCACTCATCACGATATTATATAAAAAAAACTTGATGGGAAAACATGAAATTTAGCAGAGTGATAGTTTATGTCAACTTCCGCTAATAACGTATTTTGTTATATTATCCCTATAAGGGGATGAAATATGGGCAGATTTTTTAAATAACATACCGACTCTTTTAAGGCAGGCCCTACAAAGATTGGTTAGAAATAGAGTACTCAATATTTTTGGTAAATCACCCACTCGGAGGGCAAACTTACCCAAATTAGTAAAAACTATCAACTGTAAAAGTAACTCATGGTGGAAAACAACTTTTAGACAACAGTTAGTAGGTAGACACAATCACGAACATTAAACAAGTTTGTTGCAACGTGATTAATATTCCCGTTTCACATCGAAACGATATATCTGTTTTAAAATATTTTAATATATTGGTATCTATAACAAAACAAAGCATCACTGAAAAATGTATTCCCATGAGCAAAGTGGAAGTCATCGTATATCAGAGCGTTTTTGTCACACGAATACATTACGCGTATTTATAGTTAAAAGATCATTTGTTGAAATGGAGCCAAATTTCCGGCGCGAGCTTTCAACGGAATTTACAAAAAGCGCCATAAATTGGCAAATAATCCCCCGCATAACGCAACCTTTGTTTGGCCACACGTGCTTTTAATATCTCGCGATCGCAACAATACCAGGATTTGGTCTTTGTGCGCGCAGCCTAACGCAAACACTTCAACTTGCGATTCCTCGGTGGAGAATTTGGCAAAATAAACGTGTTAATAAATTTTAATAAACGGTACGCGGACAAAGCGATCTGTTATTCAGTTGTCATACAATGTGTGGATCGAATTTGTCATGAGACTGTGTGCTTTTGTTTGGTCCATCAAAGGCCGTGTGAGAAGGAAGGGCTTCCGGCAGTGCGGATTCCTCTCAGATCGGTGCCCGCGGTGATATCTTGCCATCGATATTCAATACTATTTTTTACGCTGCATTGTAATTTACGCGCGTCATTCGAACACCTACGTTCTGTTCCTTTTCATTTTATTTTATACGGGATAAATATGAATAGTAAGGGAGTGGAAAAAGAAAAATCTTAAATGTACATAGATACTATTGTTATCAAAACTATTGTTGTTGTGTTTTACATTCGACGTCGTTTAGATGTTAGTAAACTAGAACGGTTGTAACTAAAATTTTTGTGAAAAGTTTTCTACTTTAGTTTCACAGTAGGAGCGGTAATTCTGTCATCATAAATCAAACGCTACTTATTCTAAATTGTGTAATATACATAAGTAATCAAATTTAAAATCCCGCACTAAAAATATTATGGAGGTAGGTTTCTCAGAAAATTTCGGAGAGTGGATAATTTATGTCTTAATAGATATTTCTATTATTTTTTCCTGTTTGTTTCTTTATGTGTTTAAAATAGCTTCAAACCAAAGCTTTCTATTCAAGAGATTGAAAATTCTCAAGGTAATAATATATTCAGTTTGGTTTATTTAAATTGATCAACACTTTTAAAAATATTATAACATTTACATGACAAGCCTATATCCATTCGAACAAAGTCGCGAGCAAAGCTAGTGGTAAGTATATCATTTGTGTTTGTAGCATTTAGTTATATATAAGTATTAGATACAAAAGAAAAATGTATGAAAACTAATGCATACGAAACGAAATCAATGACAAAGCTTCAGATTTTAAAGAATTCAGTTTGCGCCGTGCAAAAACGCGAGCCTGAATAATATGACAATGCGGGGTACGTATTTTTATTTTTTATCTGTAGCTCGGGGATATCCCGATCGCGGTTAAAATGGTAGATTCGCAGGCAAGTTTCGAAAGCCAACGTATGATACATTTTTTATAAGTTCGCTTCGATTGTTCCGCGGTGGTTTCATTTTTTAGATTCGCCCCCGTCGATTCGTCCATCGACACACGAAGTTTTTTCTTGTTTCAGAACCCCGACCGCTGTTTGTTAGTGCCAAGTGCATGTGAAGTAGTCACTTAGTACAGATCTATGAATGAGCCGTTATAGTCGTTTTGGGATCGCGCCCCATGAGCCTTTTCAACCGCAACACGTTTTGGATCGTGTGACGGTTGTAGCGTGTGACGTGTGCTAATAGGTACAGTTTGTTACACATACATACATTTACGTAACTATCGTTATCCCAAATTGTCCCACTACTGGGGATAGATGTCACACGGGGAGGGGTAGGTACAGAGTTCATCACGCTGGGCAAGTAAAAATAAATTTCGTACATTATAGGTATCTACTTACAATTTTGTCTTCTAAATTGGAGCAGAAATGCATTAAAGGACTTTTTAATATTCACCTTTAAAATGATTACAAAGGGCAAAAAGCTTGTACGAGTGTATAATAATAAAATAATGCACTTATTTTTAGGGCTTGTATTTTTTTACATACCTACCCGATAAATGTGTGGACGTACCACCTGATGGTAAGGTGTCCATCATACATGGACATCAGAGACACCAAAGGCTTATTTACCCGTAAGGTTGCTTGAGAGAAAAGAAGGTAAACGGAAGACACAAAGAATTTACTTGAAATATTTATCTTGTCACAACAGAATCAAACAAAAAAGCTTTAAATAATGCGCACAGTAATTTAGAGTCTTTTAACGCTCTAAATAAACATTTACTCCTCATAAATATTGAGCGAGAGATGACTGCATACACGGGAGCTGACGGGAGACATCCATAAGATGGCACCATCTTCATCTTGATGTCTGCATTTCCTTATCTATGTGGTGAAAAAACTTAAAAAACGACCATTATGTCATGGTCATTAATTAAGTGGCGAAACTTGACAAGTCTACGAAGGCCATTCGGTATGTATGTATCGACAAAAAAAAAATCAGGTAAACTTTACAGTCTGTTGCTCGGAAGAATCAAATGTTACTACTTATTTGTTTTTACTCTTGGGTTTATGAAATGAAGGGTCATGAAACTATTTATTTATTTATTAGTTCTTAAAATTTTTAGTCAGTTTTATTTTGTTGCTATTTAAGTATATTTGGATAATCCAAAGCTATCAGTTTATTTTAAATTAACCTATTTTCGGGGCAGCATACAATTTTTAAAGATTTAAGTTATTACTAAAAATATTTTTATAATGTCGCAGATTAAAGGTTAATCTACTTTGCAATAATCCGCGAGTAAACTCGTATGTATGATGGTGTATACTTTCATGCAAGTAGCACCGCCCTCCCTGCCTCCCTCCATCCTCGCATGTTCCTATTTGGGATTGTTGCAAAGTAGATTAACCTTTAATTGTAATAATGGAGTTCCGCAAAGTAACGCCTGAATCAATTAACTATTTTTATTGTGTGTTGCTTGTTATTACTCTATTACTAGGAAGGTACTTGCTATATCTATATCAACGTTCTTCATTTAGGTAGGTACTTAGACAAGATTTTTGTAAAGTAGTTTCTAATTCCGAATTCCTTCCTTTAAGTCCTAATGCATGTTAGTAAAATTCAACCCAGAAATTGAAATATATTATTTTATTTACATGTATCTTTTGTCTCAATTATCAAACTAAAAAAATACAATAGTTACGTAAAATACACGATGTCCTATCGTAAAACTGTCCATTCGTAGCCAGCGACTAATTAATACCTTTTGATAAGGTGTCAGAAATAATAATACGTGGAATGCAAATTGGAGTGTTCATTAATAATATAGGTGGCGTTGGATGGCTGTGACCGGCCGTGGTGGCGCGTCGCCAGCCAACGTTCGCCACATTTATTACCCACCGAAAAATCCAAACGTCATTTTTAACCGTCATCGCTAATTTGCCATTGTTTTGCCCGCCGACGCCACCTTTTTGCCCAAACCATAAAACTGATAACTTTTTCTAACTCCGGCACCTTAATTGATTATAAACTTTGTGACTATATGACGTCGCCTACAAAAAACTAAACAAAAACACTTCAGAAATTAATCATTCGCACGCCAAGAAATATATCGTTCGACTTAAGCCTCGCAATAGTGAAATACTGTGAGTGCGAGCCGTGAAAGTCAGTTGAGTGGACGTGCTGTGATTCTCTCTGGGCTCGTATCGAGTAACGTAGCCAATATGTTAGGCGCTACGGCGTCGTAGGCATCAAGGCAGAGTGCCTGGGCTGCTATAAAGCACGGTGCAATAAAGAGAATGGATGCCGCCCATCGGCAGGCACCGGCCGCCGGCAGGATTACCCGAATCGCCACTATTTATCGCCCGAGCCTTGCGCCCAGGTGCCATCAATCTATTTAATGATCGGGTCAGCACATACTCTCGCTCTTTTTGCCACTAACGCCCGACGGCGCACAAAATGAAGAAGCAAAGGCGGAGACCGGGAGATGGACGTTTGATGAGGCGCTTTTGTGTCGATCGTTGACGTTAAAAGGGTTCCCGAACGCACTATCAGCAGTTATGTACTGAAGGTTTTGCATATTTTTTTACGCAACACCGGCCGGCCTATGAAATTGACAATGGCCGTTGAAATATTTAACGTGCGTCGAAAAATCTGCCCTGTATGGAGCTATTGAATGCGATGGATCCGTATAATCGTCTCCGCATATATTTAAAAGCAAAAATATTTATTGTTTCTTTTTTTAATCATGGACGAGGTCGGCTTCCGAAAATGTTGCCGGTTATGCGATGAAGCCTTTTATGAATTTGTATGACGTAACGGTTTCTATAATAAAAATAACTTTATATAGTTCATAATAACCTTATTTAATATTCCTGTTACAATTAATTGTGTACATATTGATACAGTATTTACCTTTATATGCATAGTGGTCAGTTTTAAGAATACCTACAACTTATTAAATCTTGTGGTTCTCAAGTCAATTTACAAAAAGCTAAAATTTATTTTCGTCTGCGCTACGAGAGGGTGAAGTGTATAATAAAGAATACAAAAGATACGTCATTATCATAAAATAAAGCTAAATAAGAAGAAGACAAAAATCATTAAACATTTTAAACACCTATCTCTCGCAATAGCCTCTAGACAGACTCTAAACCTTTTAGAAATCTCGCTTGCAATAGCCTCCTAGACATTAACTGTTAACCGTTTTGAAATAGTCAAAGGGATAAATCTATGATCTAATAGTCACTCAAGATTTAAGTGTCAATAGTGAATGGCATAGTAAGTTATATGAGTCGTACGTACAATGTGGGTTGGCCGTCCATCTGTCCGTGCGCGAGCAATAGGCGCGGGGATTTGATAGCCGACTCATTGTGCGCCTCCGTTTTGTCTAAACGATCTTCGCTCCACTCGATTTAGACACAGCCCATAGCACCAATGCAATGGCCCGTGTCAGAGTGCGTGAGGATTGCGGCAGTTAATCTTTTGTCTGTTATTGTATGTTTGTGTTATGAATTCGTGACCTTTAATGTCATTTGGTGAACTTTAATGTTTGGGGGTTTAGTAATATGCCACCTTTAGCATATACATATTATATGTATTATGTCAGTTTTAACTTGCATTAATCTTTCCGTTCATAAGCTAATTTACAAACAGTTAAAATTAATTTCACGTGAGAGTAAAATGAATAACAAAGCCAAGTATAATGAGTGATTGAATTTGATGATGATAAACAACCCTTATCATCCATGACGCGTTTAATGAAATGAGAAGCCATGCATTTGCTTCTTGATTTGATCTCAGTACAAGAACAAGACAGAATTTGTAAGAAAATCTTTTGACAGCTTGCTTTGACGTAAGAATTAGTACAATGTTTGATCTCGTTGTGATCATAATGATGTCGATTACTTCATCTTTTTATACCCTATCCCATGGGAATTTCTATAAATTCGGGCTCAGCACTTATCAATGTAAATATAGGTTTCTATTTCCAAAAATTGGTGACGGCTTGATGACTCAGTCGCTTTGGCCTTTTCTTTTTATACATACCTGCAGATTGCGCCACGTAGTTTCCACAAATTGACCTGTTATTTATTGAATCAGGCGCGGGGAGGTGTCAAACGTCTTGGCGGTTGAATGTGGCCAAATTGGACAAGCGGAAGCCGCCTAGCCGGCCCGCCGCGACTTGACCGGAACTGTACCGCCCGCCGCCCGCCTTGGGAACGTTCCCATTGCACTGGAAATTAAATTTGTATTTTTACTGATAAAAATTATAATACTTAACGGATGAAATATTATTGATGATGAAACTGGTAATACTGGTAATACTTATAGATGAATAGTTTAGGGTTGGGAAAGATTGACAGGCTCAATTATAATTCGAGACTTGGAGAGGAGAGAAAAAAGCATACCGCGTATCATTTTTTATTTTCCAATATTAATGAGTCCTTAATTTTTTAAATATTTTAAGAAAAAGTTTATTCATACATTAATTTATTTTAGTAGTTGGATACATTGTAGTAGTGACGAATACCTACTTCGGTTAGCAACGCGACTTATCTTATTAGTCTTCAGACATACTGCCGACCTTTCATTGGCTCTACAATGCTTAAATTGGCAGTTAGATAGAGGACCATTCACTCAACGAAGCAATCCATTTTGTAATGACAAAAAATACTTTTTATTCAATTTATGTCGTAAATATATATATATTTTTTCACTTCGAGTGGAGCTTTATTCATCTTGTAGTTTTTGAATAAATTACATTAACATTAGAGGACTGTTGACAGAAATGTTAACTTAAAGAGCACAACAAGAGAAATAGCTCGCTGAGTCGTTGCCGTGCCTAATCGATGCATTACGTTAATATAGGTATTGTATTGCTGATGCTAACTTATTATATTTTCTTATATAAAAAAATCGCACCAAATCTAACGCACCGTAGAACTTTTCAGTTCAAAATGATAACTACTTTAGTTACATTCCTCAATTGTTTTGAGATTGGGTTATAAAAGGTTTAATAGCCACTTATAAAATCCCGGGCGAGCAGTGGAAACGCTCTGTCCCCCCGGGGAGGCTCGCAGGTGAAGTAACCGAGTTTACCATTCGGCGTCAAGCCCGCGTTTATTGGGGTAGGCCGTCTGATCGCATCACGGCCTTCATTACGACACATCTCTGGTACTATATCAAATATTTGATATTTTATATTAGCTACATGCAAATGTAACTTTCTTTATGAAATATTAAAATCGCTATTTCTATGCATAATAAAACTATAACTGATGTGTAAGCGTCTACTATTGAAGGTGATTGTTAAATACAATGGATTTCATGGTTTTTAGAATTCAGTCGGTTTGCCTGTGCGTTTGCTCGCTTATTTAAAAAATGACTTAACTGATTTTAAATTTTAATTAATGTACAATCGGCCCATTTGATTCGTACCCCACTTCGTCAACAGTTCGTTTGAACTTTTGAGAATGTCGAATTCGTTTTCCTTTCAAGCGTGTCTGCTGCACATATGACTTTCTTATTATTATGCTCATTCAGTCAAATCGTCAAACGTCGCTCTAAATTTTTGTCAAGTGCAATGATTTACTTTTTACAATCCATACTAATATTATAAATGCGAAAGTCTATCTGTCTGTCTGTCTGTGACGTTTTCACGTCTAAACCACCGGTCCAATTTGGATGAAATTCGGAATGAAAATAGTTGAAGACCCAGAAACACACATAGGCTACGTTTTTTTTCAAAAATCAACTCCTAAAGGCTTGCATTAGGGGATGAAAATTTGTATGAAAAATCTGAACCGCTTGAACGATTTCGATGAATTTTCCCAGGAAGATAGTTGATGACGTACCCCCTTCGCCACTTCCCCGGTTCGCGATATAAACGAATTCCACGCGGGCGAAGCTGCGGGCAAAAGCTAGTATCTGATAACTGCAAAATATATTTGACAGAAATCCTTATGTCTTTTGTATTAACTATATACAAGATTTTCCCGCGGCTTACCAGCTAAGTAAAAAAATACCGTTAAAATTATTCCATGGGAATTTATTTAGAGGAGTAAAATTATCCTTTGTTTTTTTCACAATCTCAAACCTCCTCCATATAATTTCCAATAAATTCAGCATTCAGTTGTTTCAACAGATTCAGCAGTTTAAGTGTGAAAAGCCAATAGACGAACAAAGTTACTTTCACTTTTTTTAATAATTTTATTTATCAGAAATCGTTTTTGCAGATTTGAATATCTTTACTTCATGATGGACAGACATTGGGTTTAATGTTTATGTTGATTATTGTATTATATAACATGTCAAAGAATTCAGAAATACAAATCTCGAAGTATAAATAATGTATTGTCAATGTCATGTAGAGTATTAACAGGTTTGTTTCCCAGGCAACGAATATTTAAACGAATTTCGACTTAATTGCACTTGATGTGTTATAAGAAAATGAGCTGAAGGTGGGGTACGAATCAATTGGGTCGATAGTACATAAAGTTCTTAAGAATATTAGTTATAATTTAATGCTTGTCTACGATCCCGTCTGTTAGCGGTGATATTCACTATGAATATAACCCGAAGCGAAGCGTTTTACTAAAGTATTGTTTGTAATTATGATTTTAAATAGAACCAAACTCGAATTCCTTGTGTAATGGAAATACACAAATAAGGCACACGATTTGCTCTAAATAAAACCGATCTGATGAAGAGATAATCCCCCTAACACTACAAGGCTTTAAAGGTTTAACTCTACATACGCCTTATTTTAACCTAAAATCTCAACTTAAAATCTTGGTTAAAAGTAAAAAGTGTTCCAAATGTTACTGGCTTGTAACGAATAAAATGCTTTTTTCTACCTTACTTGTGATTATAAATTACAAAATATAACATTTTGAATTAGGAATTTCTTTGTAATATGCGTGATTTATAAAATCAGACCAAAAAACAAATTGAGGGGTAAGTGGGAGATCATTTGAGTTGTTAATCCGTGGGGTACAGCTTATCGATATTGACCGTATCTGCAATGAACAACCACATCTATAATCTAGGCGTACCTACTTTCAATCCATCTTTTAGATTAAATAAACTCAATTTTTAACTTTATCATATAATACTTTCATAATTGCAAAATATTAAAGGTTTGACCCACGAAATCCACACTATAGCCGGTAGGCAGCTCATTAAGAAGTCGGAAGGGTAAAAAGTCGAGTCCCTCCGACGCATCGGCCTTTTTGTAAAAAGAGGCTTAATTAGGGCTCATGCGGCTACCCTACAACCCCTGTAACTTTTAATAAATGTTCGAAAAGCGTTACATAATATATGTACTCGTGTATACGTTTTGAAGTGGATTAAATATGGCATGTTTTCAAATTTAATTTGGCACCCTATTTTTGGAGTTTGTTTATAGATCTGTGTTTTTATTGACGGAGACCATGTATCTGGCTGATTCTACGAGTTCGTGCAAATCGGGTGTCCGGGGTTGTAGAAAAAAAAGTATTAACATATTACATCATTTTTTTATGTTAAACGAAGCATCAGTCATTGAGCTAGAATTCGCACGTCGAATAAACCCGTAATTATATAAATTAATAATGAAAAAAAATCAAAAACAGGTCGAAATGTCACCTCCTTCAGTGTCCCAATCACATGTTTTTCACTTCCACTGCCAATATTTTGGTGAAGTTGATATTTCAGAAACTTGGTAAAATTATATATTAGCACATACATTATGAGGAAACATTATATAAATTTTCACAAATACAAACATATTAGTTGAGTCAAAAAAAAATAAACAAACTTTGTCACGGGATTTTGGTCCTTACCTTCAGCAAAAATTGATTTGATAAAATATCCAAAAGTATAAACACTAATTCAGTGACTCCTAGTAATTCACATTCGCGCACCATTCAGTCGGCCAAGAGACTTACCAGTGGATGGAAGCGCATTGGCGTTGAAGGAAAAAACCTTATTTTGTCGTCAAAAAAGCTGTTTGTCACGGAATTTTCATCATTACCGTCGTCTAAGTTTCACAGTAAGCGATTGGTTTTAATGCTTATTTTATTTTTTAACGCAACACTTATGGGGTCTAATATTCTAGTTATTTGTTTTAAAATAAATGCTTCTGTAATTACGTGGCTATAAATAAAAATATTGCAAAAGGTCACTACCCTCAGTGTCATTGCCTTCATTTACCATCAGTTTTTAATATGAAGGTAATGATCACAAATTGAGGGTAGTGATAAAATTAAACTTGGATTATTTTTTGTCTTATATTAGGTAACTATTATCTATACATCATCACAATCGTCATAATCACAGCACAAATACTAAAACGAATATACTTACAGATATTGAAATGGTAAAAGTAAAAAATAGGAAAACCTATGAAGAAAAATAAATGGCAAGGAGGGCATCTGGATTTACTAATGGAGGCAGCGTAGGTTTACAGAAATTAGCTTCGACCTTTTAAGCCATGACTAAAAATCTCTATTGCCAGAAGATCGGGCCGAGAGTTTTGCGCGGATATGCCTTATGTGATTGTTACTAGCTTTCTGTAATGCCTACTTGCAGGACTTGGCGACTAGGTTAAAGACTTTCTTCTTGGATCTGATATCCGGAGCTTTGCGGTGTCAAGCATCAATCAAGGCAAGATACGCCGAGTGTTTGAGCTTCTCAGCTTGAGCACATTCGGTTATAAACCATGGACGAGTTTTGCCGCCGTTTAATCGTATTGAACGCAGGCTTGACCACTTCCAGCCTCCCGAACAAGCAGGATTCCGTAAAGGCTACAGTACCATAGACCACATTCATACGTTACGGTAGATTATAGAGAAGACCGATGAGTATACTATGCCGCTATATGTAACGCATGTGGACTATGCCGACTATGAGAAAACTTTCGATGCTATCGAGACCTGGGCGGTACTAAATTTTCCAGCGGTGCCGGATTGACCATCGGAATATCGAGTTGTTAAATTGTTCATCAGAGTAGGTACACAACACAGTGACGAACCCTATTCAACTGCAGAGGGGTGTCAGGAAAGGCGAGGTTTGGTCCACAAAACTGTTCACCTCTTCGTTGGAAGATATTTTCAAGCTAATGTAGTGGAAACTACGTGGCATTAACATCAATGGCCAATACATAACATATTTTCTATATGTAATTCTGGCGAATTCCATGAAAGAACTTAGTACTATGCTCGGGAACTCGAACAGCGCCGTACAACGGGTCTTAAGATGAACATGGAAAAGACGAAAATCATGTCGAATGTCCATGTCACACCTGTACCAGTTGTTATTGATGGCGCTGCTCTCGAAGTTGTTGATGAGTATATTTACCTGGAACAAGTGATCCAAATGGGTAAGTCCAACTTCGAGAAAGAAGTCACTTGTAGAATCCAACTCGGATGGGCTGCGTTCGGGAAATTACGTCACATCTTGTCATCCAAAATACATCAGTGCCTGGAGATGAAGATATTCGAAAAGTGTGTTTTGCCAGCGATGACATATGGCTCCGTGACTTGGTGTTTCACTATTGGCCTAATACACAAGTTCAAAGTCACTCAGCGGACTATGTAAAGGTTATCTCGTTATTTCCCTACGTGATCGAATCAGAAATACTGATATCCGCAAACGAAAACGAGTAATCGACATAGCCCAGAGAATTAGCCGGTTGAAGTGGCAATGGGCTAGCCATATAGTTAGAAGGACCGTTAACCGTTGGGGAAGAAAGTTCCTTGAATGTAGGCCCCGTCGCGGAAAAAGGAGCATAGTACGCCCCCCGACCAGGTGGTTTGACGACCCGAAGAAGATAGCGGGCATCCGCTGGATTCACAAGTCAGAGGGACCGGTTTGAGTGGCACAACTAAGGGGATCCGTATGTCTAGCAGTAGACGCAAAAAGGCTGATGGATGGATGAGATGGATGGAGTTTTGCCACCTTTAAGCGCGACAGAGAATGGTATGAAGTACTTTATGGCTTGACGCACCCTATTGGCTATAACATCCGCGCAACTTGACGGATCAAGAAGAAACGCAGACCTCGCCCAAGGATTAGATGCGAAAAAGTGCCGCATCCCTTACCAATCTGCTAATTTGTAACGCCTTAATCGCCGAACACCTCCAGATGATTGTAAGGAAAGAGTAGCCAGTGCTGAACAAACCTCAACTGTATACCTGTCTGGATCAGGTGTTAGCAGAAGGTCCAGGCAATTGACTGTGTGACCATCGATAACGGGCACCCGAGTCGCTTGCATTACCAGCTGCGACAGCCCAAGACATGTGGCAAAATTCAACGCTTCTCTTCTAGCATGGTCAGTCGTCTGGTATGGGAACAACCAGTCTCAATGACATGCGTTGAAGTCCCTCAGAAAGACTAGCTGCGTAGTAGGGCATTGATGTAATGCTTCATCAGCAACCACGTTAAGATATTCAAACAAAATAATTATCTCCTGGTTGCCGCTGTGCGCTGTGTAGACACATATGTTAAGAATGTTATCCGTACCTGTGTAGACACAATCCAGATAGTGGAAAGACTGGTGTCTCTAAAATGTCAGAGACGCTGACAACAGATATCGCTGCAGACAATAAATAGATAGGTGATTTGGTGCTTCCTTCTTCACCCTCCGATTTTCACGCCACTCGCCAAAGATTGAAGTTCTGTCCAAATTTATTGGATTCGTGGAGTACCTGAGTCTTAACTCTCACTATCGTTTTTTTACAAACTTCTTTCTGAGGTATTCCCGGAGCGCCAGGACTCCAGGACATTTAAAAAAAACTTGTTTTTTTATTTCATGAACAATTAATCATTACCAAAAGACTTCAATCACTACTCTCTACTCCATAATCGTTACCATCAGATGATTGGTCATTACCATCCTCAGCGTAAAATTTCAAAGGTCTATAACTCCAAAAGTTATTGGTGCAATTTGTTTAAAAATGGTGAAATTGCATAACTCTTCGTATATTTTGATCCTAGCGCCCTATTTTTAAAATCTAAAAAATTCTCTGTTTTTCCTCCGATTTACACGAACTCATAGAATCACCCATCTATAGAAATATAACCACCTCAAAATTTCACGTGAAAATTCTTTGAATTTTGGATGAGTGGAGAATGTCTGTAACTAGTTTTTTTTAAACAACAATAGTGTTTAGAAAGAATAGTAAAAAAGAGTTACCTCCGACACAGCGCGACCTTATTGGTTGCAATTGACCAATAATAATTGATTGACAACTAAGTGCGTAACTATGATTTGGCATATCCAATAGCACATGTCGTGATGAAAAAATCTTGCAAAATTTATGTTCTAGCTTCCATTTGTACCGTACGTTAAGGAACTCGTTCCAAAAACTTATTTAGTTTAACGTTTTAAATGATCAATCCCAGATACCACAGTTTACATAAAAGCTGCAGTTAACATAAGTATTCCAAACATTTCCATTGACCAGTGTACATCAACGGGAGAGATATTTGCCGAGTGCCCGTATGTAAGTCATTACATCAACCATTTGCCAATTTCGCTCAAAGGCGTGTACTTACAAAATAATGCTAAAAAGCAATATGTAAGTTGTCGGGCCCGATCATATCACGGTTAATTCATTACCGTATGAGGTCTTTCCGTATTCCGCGCGTGTGCGTTCTGCAAGTCCTCGTGGGAAGGTATTAAATATCTCGAATCAGTGCACACCGCTGTATTACTGAATGAAACTCAGATTGGACCGTCTGATAGTGTTATGCATGATCACGCCGATCTATCCTGACCTCACCTGCCCCTAGACGATCCGTTCTTCCCTGCAAAGTACGGAAGCTCGAATTAGCTCCGAGGGGTCTGTGTACCCTGGTCGTATTATTTTAATAAAGCGATGAACGCTCTTATCAGCGCCATCTGTGAGCCGCCGGCACAATGACGGATCATCCCATAATGCGGACGGGAAAAAACACGGAGCATTGTCGATTTTTTTATGCGCACTATTCCTGGTTATTGTTGCGTTGTTTAATACCGTAGGCTTTTTAAGCTAATGATATGGTTTTATCTTTTTGCATCTTCCACGATACAGAGATAACGCGTACCTGCATGGAGTATTTCAATTCAGAATTTCATGAATGGAGTGGAGATGTTATACCGATATATGAATGTGAATTTTAATGTATTTTCAGTAACTATTCAGGTACGGATTGCATTTTATTGTTATGAAAACAAAATTGTTTGGCCAAGGGGGTTGTTTATGGTCGTTGAAGAGATGGCGGACAATAATGACGATGCCATAAAGGCGCTGCCACAGCGGCGGCGTATCGGCACGATCAGCGTGGCTGAATGGAGGTTATTTACATAGCAATAAGGAGGAGATAGCGTCTCGTCTCCGCTCCGCCTTATCTCCGTTATTGCCTGTGTGTGCACGCGGCTTATGGTTGGAAAGAAAATGAACTGGGGCGTCGAGGAAATAAAGAATTCTTAAACAACCTCTGTTGATATATCCAGGGAATCTATGGAGTTCATTCGTGTCGTAGATCTATATGGAAATTTCTAACCGTATTGTCAGTTGTCCGGATTATTAGGGAGTGACGATTGATTTATTTCGAAAAATATTTATACACAATCACACAATATAGAGTACAGTTGTGGTAGTGTGCGGGATTTAGACCTTATTTCGCTAGTTTAGTTAAATGCGTTCTAAAACCCGTGCTAAAACCATGATAAAATGCTACGAGACAGGATTGCAGTGTGTACCTATACAAATAATAGTCATATTTATTACATTTTTGTTTTAATAAATGCGAAGTCTATGGCCAGGCAACTGGGAATCTGCTATACTATGAATGCGAGCTATGTCATATATTATTTCGATAGCTTGATGAAGGTCAGATGTGACGTCACTGTATAGTGCAATATTGGTACTGTTTTAAAATGAAGTTCTTCGAATTAATATTCATGCTGGATAATAAAAGGCTCAATTAAAATAAGATATTTTGCAGCTATAATAATATATTATTATATTTACTTCAATTTAAGATTTTTGAAATCTATTATATTATTGGCTTATATTCTTCCCTTATTTTTCAGGCCATTACGGCCACGGGTTACTTCTCATAATTGAAATAAACTAAACTGAAGTAAATAAAGACTTTATTATATAGACTAGCTTTTGCCCGCGGCTTCGCCCGCGTGGAATTCGTTTATATCGCGAACCGGGGAAGTGGGGGAGAAAGTACGTCATCAACTATCTTCCTGGGAAAATTCATCAAAATCGTTGTTTTCATACAAACTTTCATCCCCTATTTCAAGCCTTTAGGGGTTGATTAAAAAAAAAAAATAGCCTATGTGTGACTCTGGGTCTTCAAATATTTTCATTCCGAATTTCATCCAAATCGGACTGGTGGTTTAGTCGTGAAAACGTCACAGACAGACTTTCGCATTTATAATACTATGTGTGTTCCCGCTACTTCGTACGCGCAGGAGTTTATTCCGCGTAACTCCAGATCCCGCGGGATTTCCAGGAAGACAGACTTGTTAGTTTTATATTAATGTTTGTTTAGAAGCTATTTATACCCCATACGCGAAGAAGGTTTTCCCGCGTAAATTCCGATCCCGCGGGATTTCTGAAAATATCCTATATGTTAATCTAAGTTGCCCTCTTTGTGTGTGCCCGCTACTTCGTACGCGCAGGAGTTTATTCCGCGTAACTCCAGATCCCGCGGGATTTCCGGGAAGATAGACTTGTTAGTTTTATATTAATGTTTGTTAGTTTTATATTAATGTTTGTTTAGAAGCTATTTATACCCCATACGCGAAGAAGGTTTTCCCGCGTAAATTCCGATCCCGCGGGATTTCTGGGATAAAAAATATCCTATATGTTAATCTAAGTTGCCCTCTATGCGTGTGCCCGCTACTTCGTACGCGCAGGAGTTTATTCCGCGTAACTCCAGATCCCGCGGGATTTCCGGGAAGACAGACTTGTTAGTTTTATATTAATGTTTGTTAGTTTTATATTAATGTTTGTTTAGAAGCTATTTATACCCCATACGTGAAGAAGGTTTTCCCGCGTAAATTCCGATCCGGCGGGATTTCTGGGATAAAAAATATCCTATATGTTAATCTAAGTTGCCCTCTATGTGTGTGCCAAATTTCATGAAAATCGGTTCAGTAGTTTTTGCGTGAAGGAGTAACAAAGCTATTTATACCCCATACGTGAAGAAGGTTTTCCCGCGTAAATTCCGATCCCGCGGGATTTCTGGGATAAAAAATATCCTATATGTTAATCTAAGTTGCCCTCTATGTGTGTGCCAAATTTCATGAAAATCGGTTCAGTAGTTTTTGCGTGAAGGAGTAACAAACAAACAAACAAACAAATACACAAACTTTCACATTTATAATATTAATAGGATAATAGGATTAATAGGATACGTGAAGAAGGTTTTCCCGCGTAAATTCCGATCCCGCGGGATTTCTGGGATAAAAAATATCCTATATGTTAATCTAAGTTGCCCTCTATGTGTGTGCCAAATTTCATGAAAATCGGTTCAGTAGTTTTTGCGTGAAGGAGTAACAAACAAACAAACAAACAAATACACAAACTTTCACATTTATAATATTAATAGGATGTTAATCTAAGTTGCCCTCTATGTGTGTGCCAAATTTCATGAAAATCGGTTCAGTAGTTTTTGCGTGAAGGAGTAACAAAGCTATTTATACCCCATACGTGAAGAAGGTTTTCCCGCGTAAATTCCGATCCCGCGGGATTTCTGGGATAAAAAATATCCTATATGTTAATCTAAGTTGCCCTCTATGTGTGTGCCAAATTTCATGAAAATCGGTTCAGTAGTTTTTGCGTGAAGGAGTAACAAACAAACAAACAAACAAATACACAAACTTTCACATTTATAATATTAATAGGATAATAGGATAATAGGATAGGATGTTTGTTAGTTTTATATTAATGTTTGTTTAGAAGCTATTTATACCCCATACGTGAAGAAGGTTTTCCCGCGTAAATTCCGATCCTGCGGGATTTCTGGGATAAAAAATATCCTATATGTTAATCTAAGTTGCCCTCTATGTGTGTGCCAAATTTCATGAAAATCGGTTCAGTAGTTTTTGCGTGAAGGGGTAACAAACAAACAAACAAACAAATACACAAACTTTCACATTTATAATATTAATAGGATGTTAATCTAAGTTGCCCTCTATGTGTGTGCCAAATTTCATGAAAATCGGTTCAGTAGTTTTTGCGTGAAGGAGTAACAAACAAACAAACAAACAAATACACAAACTTTCACATTTATAATATTAATAGGATAATAGGATAGGATGTTTGTTAGTTTTATATTATACTAGCTTTTGCCCGCGGCTTCGCCCGCGTGGAATTCGTTTATATCGCGAACCGGGGAAGTGGGGGAGAAAGTACGTCATCAACTATCTTCCTGGGAAAATTCATCAAAATCGTTGTTTTCATACAAACTTTCATCCCCTATTTCAAGCCTTTAGGGGTTGATTTTAAAAAAAAAAAAAAAAATTAGCCTATGTGTGACTCTGGGTCTTCAAATATTTTCATTCCGAATTTCATCCAAATCGGACTGGTGGTTTAGTCGTGAAAACGTCACAGACAGACTTTCGCATTTATAATACTATATGTGTGTGCCCGCTACTTCGTACGCGCAGGAGTTTATTCCGCGTAACTCCAGATCCCGCGGGATTTCCAGGAAGACAGACTTGTTAGTTTTATATTAATGTTTGTTTAGAAGCTATTTATACCCCATACGCGAAGAAGGTTTTCCCGCGTAAATTCCGATCCCGCGGGATTTCTGAAAATATCCTATATGTTAATCTAAGTTGCCCTCTTTGTGTGTGCCCGCTACTTCGTACTGTTACGGTGGACCCCTGCACTCCTTTCTGCTGGCTAAGTGCTGGCTCAGCATCTGCCGTCCGGCTTATTCCCATAGTGCATCCATTCCCCCCTCAGTCTCATTCCATCTTCCATGCCAGACGGTTGCCTCCAAAATCGAATAAACTTTTTTTAAAAAACCTCTGACTCCGAGACTCGTAACATTTGGTGGCAGCGTAAAGGGATTCAAAAAGAGTCCCCGGTAACGTCTCTGAATCCTAAAGTCAAAACCGACGCGTGTGTGTGTGTCAAAAATTCAGGTTCAAAATCGACGCGTGTGTGTGTCTAAAGTTCTAATTCAAAATCGACGCAAGTGTGTCTTAAATTCTAACTCAAAATCGACGCGAATCGCTAAATCCTAAAAGTCAAAATCTCCAAAAATCTCATAAAAACTCCTAAAAGTACGTGTTTGTGTGTAACCGCTAACTCCACTGTGCTCTCTTCATTGTCGCACCGAGTTGGCCTGCTCCTGGACGTCCGTGATCCCGGAAGAGCTGCTGAAAGGTCCACTGCTGCGTACTGCTTGTGCTGTAGCCGATCTTCATCCAGAAGCAGATAAGTTATGCCCACTGTCACGCATCACTTCGTGCTGTGACCGGTATACATCTCTCCGACGACGCGACGACCCGTGGCTTATCATCACGTCTATAACGCTGAATCCGCAGGAACGCCCGAGAAACCATGAACATTCTTATCGTGCTGTCTGCATTCCTGTAAGTGTATTTATAATATAATTATTTGGTCATTGCTAAATAATTTTAAAACTATTGTGTTTTCCATTCGTAAATTGTAACTATTTCCATTATTGTCTATTCTAAATCGTTCCTATATCGTTAATTAATTTAAAACTATTGTAACTATTTCCATTGTCCACTATTCTAAATTGTACTTACTTGTCTTAATACATAAAATTACATGAAACTTAAGTCATTAATAAATTAATTTACAACTAATACACTATTTAATAAAATAATTAATTAATCTAATAAATAAAAATCCAGTCTAATAAATAAAATCCAGTCTAATAAATAAAATCCAGTCTAATAAATAAAATCCAGTCTAATAAATAAAAATCCAGTCTAATAAATAAAAATCCAGTCTAATAAATAAAAATTTAATCTAATAAATAAAAAATTTAATCTAATAAATAAAAATTTAATCTAATAAATCTAATCTAATGCATAAAATTTAATCTAATAAATAAAATTTAATCTAATTTATAAAAGTTACATCTTATTAATAAAAAGTTATATTTCATTAATAAAAGTTATATTTCATTAATAAAAAGTTATATTTCATTAATAAAAAGTTATATCTCATTAATTAAAGTAATATCTCATTAATAAAAGTTATATCTCATTAATAAAAGTTATATCTCATTAATAAAAGTTATATCTCATTAATAAAAGTTATATCTCATTAATAAAAGTTATATCTCATTAATAAAAGTAATATCTGGTTAATAAAAGTTATGCGTAATTAATAAAAGTTACGTTTAATATTCTATTGCACATTTAGATCAATTGTGATTCACCATTATTTGCGTCTTAAAATTTTGTGTACTGTGTTTTTATTTTACAGCATTTTTATATCTTATATTGTATTGTGTATTGTTTTTTGTTGTATTTTGTGTGTGTTTTTTCCTACAGCATTTTTACATTTTATGACCTATTGTGCATTTCTATTTTCTGTGTCGCGTTTTATTCTAGGTCGTGATTTTGTACTATTTTCTAAATTGTGAATTATTAATCTGTTACAATGACTCATAGCCCGACAAAATTCGAAAAACCCGAAATTGCCGTCACTGATACTGAGGAAGAAGGTCTATGTCCTACCTATCAAGGTCCCTCGACCAGGTCTATAACGAAAAAGAAGACCACAATGTCGGTTGCTCCTAAATTAGAAGTCGAACTTTCAACGTTACTTAAATTTATTAAACCATATGACGGTTCCAGAGAAAAACTTAATTCTTTTCTGGTAAATTGCACCAATGCTTATGAGTTAGCCTCAGATTCGCAAAAAGATATCCTTTTTAAATATATTCTTTGCCAATTAGAGGGCAAGGCGGAAATCGCCTGCTCTATTAAAGAATTCACTAATTTCCCGCAGCTTAAAGACTTCCTAAAGACACAATTTAGTGAGAGGAAGCATTATGCTCACCTCCTGATGGAACTTCAAGATTGTAAGCAGCAGGTGAACGAAAACGTCAGTCAGTATGCTTTAAGAATAGAAACCTGTCTATCCCAGCTACTAACAGAGATTTCCATTTCACACGGACACAAAAGCCGTGAAATGATAGGGCGAACAGCCGCCATGGAGGAATTAGCCCTCCATCACTTCCAAATGGGGTTGACACCCCGTATTTCGAATTTTGTTAGGTGCAAGTCGGTAAAAACACTTAATGAGGCAATCAATCTGGCAATTTCAGAGGAGAAAATCCAACAATCTTTATATAAGCAAACTCCTCGCTCATCTAATTCGCAACCTGCGCGTCGTAATCAAAACACACAATTCTTTAATTCAAAGTCATTTCCCCAAAAACCTAATTCCTATCCTACTAGATTCAATGGGGATAATCGCACAAGTCCTGCTAATCTATTTTGTCGCTATTGTAAAAACCCAGGACACACCCTGGAGCAGTGCCGCAAACGGCAATTCAATAATCGTCAAAATAATTTGAATCCAAATCAACACGTGCCCCAGCGTGTCAATTTCCTATCCAACGAGGTAGAAGCCGAAAATGATGAATATCCGGAGAACCCTGCAGAGGGTTACGACACCGTCGATGACGATTCAAAAAACGAGTAAGAGTCTCGTCCCGGTGTCGTACGGGACCTCGGCAATCGAAAATCGGCACCACGAATCCTACTTCTATATCCAGAGTAACTCCGCTACATGGACGTTACTCTAATACTACTACTATATCCAGAGCAACTCCGCTACATGGAAGTTACTCTAAAACAACTTCTATATCCAGAGCAACTCCGCTACATGGACGTTACTCTAAAACAACTTCTATATCCAGAGCAACTCCGCTACATGGACGTTACTCTAATACTAATTCTATATCCAGGCAACAGCAACGTAACAATGCTGAACTGCCGCAATCCACTGTATCCGTGCAGCAACACAAGGATGTTGATCTGCCAAAATCTACTATATCCGTGCAGCAACGTAACAATGTTGAACTGCCTAAAATACCAAGTCCTTCTAAATCCAACGTTTACGAAATAACCAATGATCCTTCTAAAACCTTATTACCACATGTCCTTGTAGAATCCTCGATATCCGACACTCCGTTGTCCTTGTTAGTCGATTCAGGATCTTCTGTCAGTCTTTTAAAATATTCTTGTTTCGATAAGCATCCTAAACTAGTAAAAGAGACTATTCAACTAAAAGGTATTGATTCTACAGAACCTATTAGTACTCGAGGTCATTTGAAATTAATAATACAAATTCCTAAATCTAAAATATCACATCAATTTCATGTTGTTGATTCAATACACTTACCTTATGATGGTATCATAGGATCCGATATGCTTAATGCTCATAATTGTAACATAAATTATAATGATAACCTTTTACATATCGGAAAATCAGCTCTAAAATTATATTTCCATGATCCTGCCTATTTAATTCCAGCTCGAACTGAAACTGTAATCGAATGTTCTGTCTCTAATCCTGAAATTAAAGAAGGACTAATCCTTGATCAAAAACTTTCAGAAACCTTATTAGTCGCAAACAGTATTGTTCGTGTTAAAAATAATAATAGAATAAATATATCCGTGGTAAATACTTCTGAAAAACCTATTACTCTAAAATCTAATCTAAATCTTAAACTCGAAAGTTTAGAGCCATTTCAATTTAATTCACAACGTTCTAATGCGATAAATAACATTAACGTCACAAAAGATAGTTTTAGGCGCACTGAGGAGGTATTAAACCAACTTCGTATCTCTCATTTGAATAGAGAAGAAAGAGATGCTCTCGTACAACTCTGCTCCGATTTCTCTGATATATTCCATCTCCCTGGAGAACACCTCACTCATACTAACGCCCTAAAACACGAAATTAAAACTACAACAGATATCCCAATACATACCAAATCGTACAGGTTTCCTGAAATTCATAAAGCTGAAGTTCGAAAACAGATTGATAAAATGCTGGAGCAAAATATCATAGAGCCCTCGGATTCACCTTGGTCATCACCTATTTGGGTTGTTCCTAAAAAACTCGATGCGTCCAATATCCAAAAGTGGCGAGTAGTCATCGACTATCGCAAGCTGAATGATGTCACAATCGGTGACACTTATCCTATTCCTCAAATAACAGAGATCCTTGATCAGCTTGGAAACAGCAAATATTTCTCAACACTAGATCTCGCATCTGGTTTCCATCAGATCGAATTAAACGAAGCAGATAAACCCAAAACTGCTTTCACTGTTCCGGAAGGACATTTCCAATTTTCAAGAATGCCTTTCGGGCTTAAAAATGCCCCTTCTACTTTCCAGAGGCTAATGAACTCTGTGCTATCAGGTCTTCAAGGCATTCGTTGCTTCGTCTATCTAGACGATGTCGTTTGTTATGGCCACGACCTACAAACTAGCATTTGTAATTTAACGGCAATTTTCCAAAGAATTCGAGATTTCAATTTGAAACTCCAGCCGGACAAATGCGAGTTCTTTCGGCGTGAGGTCTGCTATCTCGGTCATATCATAACAGAACAAGGCGTTAAACCAAATCCTGAAAAAGTAAAAGCTGTTACTGAATTTCCAATTCCTAAAACGCCCAAAGATATTAAATCCTTCCTAGGACTTGTTTCCTATTATCGTCGTTTTATCCCTGATTTTTCCAAAACCGCAAAAGCTCTTACTAATCTCCTGAAAAAGGATGTCCCCTTCAAATGGGAGAACCAACAACAGTTATCTTTTGATACGCTGAAACATAAACTAACAACTGCTCCTCTCCTTATTTATCCTGATTTCTCTAAATCCTTTATACTTACCTGCGACGCCTCGAATTACGCAGTAGGCGCTGTCCTTTCACAAGGATCTGTCGGTAAAGATCAACCTGTAGCCTTCGCATCGCGTACACTTAACAAAAGCGAATGCAATTATAGCACCACTGAGAAGGAGCTACTAGCTATCTTATACGGTTGTAAAACGTTTCGTCCTTATCTTTACGGACACAAGTTCATCATCATCACCGATCACAGGCCCTTGAAATGGCTATTTAATCATAAAGATCCCAGCAGCAAACTCCAGAGATGGAGATTAAAACTAGAGGAATACGACTACGAAATAATGTACCGTAAAGGTACCCTAAATTCAGCTGCTGATGCTCTCTCCAGATATCCGGTGAATCCTATATATCCTGAAAAAGAGAATCCTGAAAATCCTAATTCTAATCCTAATCCTAACCCTAATTCTAATAATGAACACCTACGACAACCTGCGCAAGAGATGAGTCCATTTGATGAAGCACTTAATGATCTTCAAAATGTTATGACATCTCCGCCATCCAGTTTAGAAGTAGATCTCTTGAACCCTGAAATTGAAAATGATGTGATGGATTTCCTGAATTCCTTAGATGATGAACCTCAACCTTCGACTAGTAGACAAAATCCTGAAACGATAATTTTACCAAATCAAACTAATCCTGAACCTTCTACTATGCTCGATAACTTACCTTCACGCGACGAGATGAATCCTGGAGTCCCTGAAAACTTACCTGTTCACGATGAGCCGAACCCTGAAACAATACCTATATCTAATCATCCTAGTCCAGACACTCCTTTGTCACCTGAAAACCTACCTGTTCGTGATGAATCATACCGGACATTTCTTAGATCTCCTGCAAGATCACATGACACTTCTATTACGGAACACAACGAAAATCTGCTCAAAGGAGGAGAAAAATTAATTATTATACCAACCTCAATAGACTTGGACGAGTCTATGCCATATGTCCAAGATGTCCTTAATAACTGCCCAGAGCCTCTCCGCGATGAATTCCTGAAACAAGAAAGATCTCAACACACTTTCTTACCTCTTACTATTCAAGACAAAATATATCTTTTCTTGTTTACGAAAGTTCATTATTTCGATGATTATTCTTATCAAGATATTTTTAAATCCCTAAAGTATGCTCGCGATGAAATTATAATGTCCTATCCTACTATAAATGAAGTGAGTACATCAGATTTTAAAAATCCTTTTGACAAACACTCTTTCGTAAAAATTTATAACATGTTTAGTTATTTATTCGATGGAACTAACATAAAAATACATATATACCATAATAACGTTATTTATCCCTCGTTGAGTGAAATCCCGAAAATCCTGAAAGAAAACCATGATATTCCTATCGCGGGTCACTTAGGAAATAACAGAATGTTAAGCCGCATTAAAGAAAAGTATTATTGGAAGAGTATGCGTAGTGACATAGAGAATTATATTAAAAAATGCTCTTCATGCCAAGCCAATAAAGCTTTGCGCCAAACAAATAGAGCCCCGATGATAATAACTACGACTTCGACCTCTCCATTCGAAAGAATTTCTCTGGACATCGTAGGTCCACTACCAGAGTCAGGGACAGCCAAACTTAGGTTCATCCTGACAATGCAGGATGACCTCACTAAATATTCATTAGCGTATCCTCTTCGCAGCACCACCGCGGAAGAATCCTGTGAGTGCCTCCTACATTTCATTTCACTTTTCGGAATTCCTAAACAAATACTTACCGATCAAGGTACCAATTTCACATCGGAATTATTTAAGAAAACTTGTCATTTTCTAAAAATTAAACAATTATGGTCTACCCCCTATCATCCACAAACTCAGGGCGCTCTTGAAAGATCGCACTCTACCTTAAAAGAATACCTCAGACCTTATATTAATGAGAACCAAGATAATTGGCCCCGTTACGTGTATACGGCAATGTTGGCATATAATACCGCCGTCCATTCGACTACACATTATTCCCCTTACGAACTCCTATTCGGACACAAGCCGCATATCCCAGACTCAGTCTATAATGATAATGTTACTGCTACTTATCCCGAGTATGTCAAAATGTTACAACATAGGTTGAAACATACTCGTGAGAAAGCAAGAGAATTTATCCAAAAATCTAAAACTAATTCTAAAAACTACTACGACTCACGTAGTCGCTCAGTCAAATATAAGGTTGGCGATTACGTCATGTTAAGAAACCATTTAAGGTTACGTAAAGCCTTGTCTCCTGTTTGGAAAGGACCTTACAAGGTCGTAAAAGTACACGGAAATCATACACTTTCGTTACTTATAAATAGACGCCACGTAAAACACCACTTTGACGAGGTCAAACGTGTAGACACTCAAGAAGTGGCTAACACAAATTAAAACAAATATCTTATTATAAAAAACAACATTACCTTATCTTTTATAAACTTACCTTGCTTTAGAGCAACTTACCTTTGCTAAGACAAACTTACTTTACCTTAAATAAACTTACCTTAGACTAACTTACCTTAGTTTAGAATAACTTACCTTTCTTTAGCATAACTCACCTTAACCTAGACTAACTTACCTTAACCTAGAGTTACTTACCTTTAGCCTAGAGTGACCTACCTTAACTTAGAATTACTAACCTTAACATAGAATTACTTACCTTAACCTAGAGTTACTTACCTTTAGCCTAGAGTGACCTACCTTAACTTAGAAGTACTAACCTTAACATAGAATTACTTACCTTAACTTAGAATAACTTACCTTGTCCTACCTTATACGAGGTTATCTTCCACTTAGTATCACAATTAGTTACTCTTTTCTTACAGCATACTGGCCCAAGTTCGTCCAGAATTTGTTCATCAGATCAACACGAGCACCGGTATATACTTTGACCCAATAGGCGAACTTAAGATCCGTACAAGTAATTTAGATGTAGTTATACCAATCGATATCTCGTATATTGAACCTCATATGCAAAACAGTAACTCGATATTGGGCACAATTAGAGTGTTATGCAACAATATCCAAATTAAATCGTCGGATAACTTAGAATGTCAAAATATATTACAACCATTGACGGTAAGATACCACGATATGGTTTCTCAGTATTCTGCTGTATCTCATCTAGTAGATAAACGTTTGAAACGAGGAGCCTGGATAGGTGGCGTAGGCGCTCTTTCCAAAATTATATTCGGAACTCTTGACGAAGATGACGCTGTCAAATACGACAACGCCATCCAGAATATTCAAAATAATGAGATAAGATTGGGTTCATTAATGAAAGAAAATATATTAGTAACCTCTACTATTTTGTCAAAATTTAATAATACCTTACACCAGATTATGATTAATGAAGCCAGCCTTAACTATGCTATCGACAGTTTCTCCCTGAAATTAAAAAACCTTACAATAATATCTAATGAGTTAATTATAAAAGCTAACATCAATTCAATCTTAAATAGTTTAGAAGCAGCTATACTCACTTTATCATTTCAATTAGAAGACATAACGAATGCTGTTATGCTAACTAATCAAAACATTCTGCACCCGGCCGTGTTATCCCCTGCACAATTGTACCAAGAAATTGTCGATAACTACAGATACTTGCCTGTAGATTTTAAGCTACCTATAAGTTTAGCGTTAAGTAATATTCACTCTCTGATGAATGTTTCTAGGATAGTATGTTATAGTTTAGACAACAAGATTGTTTTTGTTTTGAGAATACCTTTAGTTTCCGCAAAGACATATAATTTGTTTCATAATATAGCGTTACCTACTCCACATAACAGCGTTAAACCGCTCTCTTTTAGTTTTATTGTACCTAGCACTAGATATATAGCAATGACCAACGATAAGACAGAATATTGTAACTTAGAATCACTTAAGGAATGCACAGCGATAAATTCCCGCGAATACATATGTGACGTCATGACCGTGTTCCCGACCAGCGCAAATCCGAGTTGTGAAAGTGTAATATTATCAAGTGTAATAAGTGTGTTACCAGTGCAGTGTAAAACGGATTTCCTTCATGGACATATAGATTTATGGAAACCCCTTAATAACAATAACTGGATATATGTACAATCACAAGGCAACAAACTTTATATTGAATGTCCTAACTTAAAAATTATTGATTTAAACATAATCGGTACTGGAATTTTAACTATCCCGAAAAATTGTATTGCTTATTGTAAAAGTACTAAATTAATACCAAAATTTAATAACTTCAAAATTAACGTCACTATTTTTAAATCCGATTTTAATATCATTAACGATTCTTGTTGTAACTTAGATAAGTTTAGAAGTGTAGTTAATAATGAGCCTCATCTCAACCTTCAAAATATCGACTTAGACCTTTTTACATTAGAAAATAAATCAAAATTAAAATCTATAGCAGATGAAACAGATAATATAATAAACCAACACCCTATTATCAAATATGAGACTCATTATTCCATTGTAATAGTTTTATTAATTATTGTAATTTCCATTTTTTGTATTGTCAAATTATTTTGTTTAATTAAATCGAGCAGCCGTCTCTCCTTCAACTTCCCTGTTCTAACTCGACCAGATCCTGGAAGTCCACATCCAAACCAGACTCCAGATCCCAATCCGGTTATTCCTCTTAAACCTTTAAAGCGTAGTTCTGAACCAGAAGATGTTCCGAGTCCCAGCATTAGAGTTAATGTCTAAATTCCCTCATCATCTTTGTTGTTGACCTTCCTAAACATCGTATTTTAACCCCGATGTTTAGTCTTCCCCGGGGGGCTGTTACGGTGGACCCCTGCACTCCTTTCTGCTGGCTAAGTGCTGGCTCAGCATCTGCCGTCCGGCTTATTCCCATAGTGCATCCATTCCCCCCTCAGTCTCATTCCATCTTCCATGCCAGACGGTTGCCTCCAAAATCGAATAAACTTTTTTTAAAAAACCTCTGACTCCGAGACTCGTAACAGTACGCGCAGGAGTTTATTCCGCGTAACTCCAGATCCCGCGGGATTTCCGGGAAGACAGACTTGTTAGTTTTATATTAATGTTTGTTAGTTTTATATTAATGTTTGTTTAGAAGCTATTTATACCCCATACGCGAAGAAGGTTTTCCCGCGTAAATTCCGATCCCGCGGGATTTCTGGGATAAAAAATATCCTATATGTTAATCTAAGTTGCCCTCTATGCGTGTGCCCGCTACTTCGTACGCGCAGGAGTTTATTCCGCGTAACTCCAGATTCCGCGGGATTTCCAGGAAGACAGACTTGTTAGTTTTATATTAATGTTTGTTTAGAAGCTATTTATACCCCATACGCGAAGAAGGTTTTCCCGCGTAAATTCCGATCCCGCGGGATTTCTGAAAATATCCTATATGTTAATCTAAGTTGCCCTCTTTGTGTGTGCCCGCTACTTCGTACGCGCAGGAGTTTATTCCGCGTAACTCCAGATCCCGCGGGATTTCCGGGAAGACAGACTTGTTAGTTTTATATTAATGTTTGTTAGTTTTATATTAATGTTTGTTTAGAAGCTATTTATACCCCATACGCGAAGAAGGTTTTCCCGCGTAAATTCCGATCCCGCGGGATTTCTGGGATAAAAAATATCCTATATGTTAATCTAAGTTGCCCTCTATGCGTGTGCCCGCTACTTCGTACGCGCAGGAGTTTATTCCGCGTAACTCCAGATCCCGCGGGATTTCCGGGAAGACAGACTTGTTAGTTTTATATTAATGTTTGTTAGTTTTATATTAATGTTTGTTTAGAAGCTATTTATACCCCATACGTGAAGAAGGTTTTCCCGCGTAAATTCCGATCCCGCGGGATTTCTGGGATAAAAAATATCCTATATGTTAATCTAAGTTGCCCTCTATGTGTGTGCCAAATTTCATGAAAATCGGTTCAGTAGTTTTTGCGTGAAGGAGTAACAAAGCTATTTATACCCCATACGTGAAGATACTTCATCCAACCAGCGGAGCAACTGCCAGCGGGTCACGAACTGCAGTGGCCTACCTGGCGTACGCTTAACCGTCTTCGGACAGGTGTGGGCCGCTGCAGATCGAACCTGGTCAAGTGGGGATACTCCACGGAGTCGGAGTGTGACTGCGGTGCTCCAACACAGGACATGTCCCATCTATTGTCCTGTCCTTTATGCCCCTCCAGTTGTACTGGGGACGACTTAATGAAAGTCACAGATGCTGCTTTTTCCGTGGCGTCTTTCTGGGCTGGTAAAATATAGTGTCACTAACCTCCTGGCCATTGAAACGACGAAGAAGAAGAACGTGAAGAAGGTTTTCCCGCGTAAATTCCGATCCCGCGGGATTTCTGGGATAAAAAATATCCTATATGTTAATCTAAGTTGCCCTATTTGTGTGTGCCAAATTTCATGAAAATCGGTTCAGTAGTTTTTGCGTGAAGGAGTAACAAACAAACAAACAAACAAATACACAAACTTTCACATTTATAATATTAATAGGATGTTTGTTTAGAAGCTATTTATACCCCATACGTGAAGAAGGTTTTCCCGCGTAAATTCCGATCCTGCGGGATTTCTGGGATAAAAAATATCCTATATGTTAATCTAAGTTGCCCTCTATGTGTGTGCCAAATTTCATGAAAATCGGTTCAGTAGTTTTTGCGTGAAGGAGTAACAAAGCTATTTGTACCCCATACGTGAAGAAGGTTTTCCCGCGTAAATTCCGATCCCGCAGGATTTCTGGGATAAAAAATATCCTATATGTTAATCTAAGTTGCCCTCTATGTGTGTGCCAAATTTCATGAAAATCGGTTCAGTAGTTTTTGCGTGAAGGAGTAACAAACAAACAAACAAACAAATACACAAACTTTCACATTTATAATATTAACTAGCTTTTGCCCGCGGCTTCGCCCGCGTGGAATTCGTTTATATCGCGAACCGGGGAAGTGGGGGAGAAAGTACGTCATCAACTATCTTCCTGGGAAAATTCATCAAAATCGTTGTTTTCATACAAACTTTCATCCCCTATTTCAAGCCTTTAGGGGTTGATTTAAAAAAAAAAAATAGCCTATGTGTGACTCTGGGTCTTCAAATATTTTCATTCCGAATTTCATCCAAATCGGACTGGTGGTTTAGTCGTGAAAACGTCACAGACAGACTTTCGCATTTATAATACTATGTGTGTTCCCGCTACTTCGTACGCGCAGGAGTTTATTCCGCGTAACTCCAGATCCCGCGGGATTTCCAGGAAGACAGACTTGTTAGTTTTATATTAATGTTTGTTTAGAAGCTATTTATACCCCATACGCGAAGAAGGTTTTCCCGCGTAAATTCCGATCCCGCGGGATTTCTGAAAATATCCTATATGTTAATCTAAGTTGCCCTCTTTGTGTGTGCCCGCTACTTCGTACGCGCAGGAGTTTATTCCGCGTAACTCCAGATCCCGCGGGATTTCCGGGAAGATAGACTTGTTAGTTTTATATTAATGTTTGTTAGTTTTATATTAATGTTTGTTTAGAAGCTATTTATACCCCATACGCGAAGAAGGTTTTCCCGCGTAAATTCCGATCCCGCGGGATTTCTGGGATAAAAAATATCCTATATGTTAATCTAAGTTGCCCTCTATGCGTGTGCCCGCTACTTCGTACGCGCAGGAGTTTATTCCGCGTAACTCCAGATCCCGCGGGATTTCCGGGAAGACAGACTTGTTAGTTTTATATTAATGTTTGTTAGTTTTATATTAATGTTTGTTTAGAAGCTATTTATACCCCATACGTGAAGAAGGTTTTCCCGCGTAAATTCCGATCCCGCGGGATTTCTGGGATAAAAAATATCCTATATGTTAATCTAAGTTGCCCTCTATGTGTGTGCCAAATTTCATGAAAATCGGTTCAGTAGTTTTTGCGTGAAGGAGTAACAAAGCTATTTATACCCCATACGTGAAGAAGGTTTTCCCGCGTAAATTCCGATCCCGCGGGATTTCTGGGATAAAAAATATCCTATATGTTAATCTAAGTTGCCCTCTATGTGTGTGCCAAATTTCATGAAAATCGGTTCAGTAGTTTTTGCGTGAAGGAGTAACAAACAAACAAACAAACAAATACACAAACTTTCACATTTATAATATTAATAGGATAATAGGATTAATAGGATACGTGAAGAAGGTTTTCCCGCGTAAATTCCGATCCCGCGGGATTTCTGGGATAAAAAATATCCTATATGTTAATCTAAGTTGCCCTCTATGTGTGTGCCAAATTTCATGAAAATCGGTTCAGTAGTTTTTGCGTGAAGGAGTAACAAACAAACAAACAAACAAATACACAAACTTTCACATTTATAATATTAATAGGATGTTAATCTAAGTTGCCCTCTATGTGTGTGCCAAATTTCATGAAAATCGGTTCAGTAGTTTTTGCGTGAAGGAGTAACAAAGCTATTTATACCCCATACGTGAAGAAGGTTTTCCCGCGTAAATTCCGATCCCGCGGGATTTCTGGGATAAAAAATATCCTATATGTTAATCTAAGTTGCCCTCTATGTGTGTGCCAAATTTCATGAAAATCGGTTCAGTAGTTTTTGCGTGAAGGAGTAACAAACAAACAAACAAACAAATACACAAACTTTCACATTTATAATATTAATAGGATAATAGGATAATAGGATAGGATGTTTGTTAGTTTTATATTAATGTTTGTTTAGAAGCTATTTATACCCCATACGTGAAGAAGGTTTTCCCGCGTAAATTCCGATCCTGCGGGATTTCTGGGATAAAAAATATCCTATATGTTAATCTAAGTTGCCCTCTATGTGTGTGCCAAATTTCATGAAAATCGGTTCAGTAGTTTTTGCGTGAAGGAGTAACAAAGCTATTTATACCCCATACGTGAAGAAGGTTTTCCCGCGTAAATTCCGATCCCGCAGGATTTCTGGGATAAAAAATATCCTATATGTTAATCTAAGTTGCCCTCTATGTGTGTGCCAAATTTCATGAAAATCGGTTCAGTAGTTTTTGCGTGAAGGGGTAACAAACAAACAAACAAACAAATACACAAACTTTCACATTTATAATATTAATAGGATAGGATTACTAGTAAATCCGCCCTCGCTTCGCTTCGGGAAACCAGTCCCTTCAAAAATCTCTATAAATTTTAACAAATTATGTTATTCCGATGTCTAAGCTATATTACTGCAAAGTTTCATGAAAATCCGTTCAGTAGTTTTTGCGTGAAAGAGTAACAAACCCACACACACACTCACATACATCCTTACAAACTTTCGCATTTATAATATTAGTAGGATAGGATTATAATCTAGTGCCGTCTGATGGAGAGTAGTGGTCAACCCCAATTCTGTGATGACTGTTAAAATCATAAGAATATACAGAATAATATTTGCTAAAACAATGTTCTAACACTGTCATGTAATAAATTTCCCAGCTATTGAAAGAGCACATTGGCATGACTTATTAATGTATTCATATACAAAATTGATGTGTAATTCGATTGGAGCCTCCCTCACCCGCCCGTTGCGTATTAAGATTGGTCGGTCGGCCAGTGTTGGGGACGAATTACACAGAATTGATAATTCTCGAGTAGTGAAACGTAAAGGGTGAGGTCGAATATTAAAATTAAAATTTATGACGTGTGACTGTCAGGGAGTCGGGTGCGTGGCGAAACGATTTGTATGGAAATTTGACAAAACGTCTCATTCAACGGGTGCCGATGGGTGCGAATGGGTACGGATAGGTGCCGATGGGTGCAAAGCTATCACCGACGTGTCGTTTGATAGCATAATTTGGGACAACGAACGTAACCGGAGAGATTTATGTCTGTTTGCTCGGCGGTTTATTGAATGTTGTGGAGAAGGGCACGTTTTACGGTCGCTTTGTGTGTACACGGGTCAATGTAAAATGGTCGTGTGTAAAATAATATAAGTTTAAAATTCGAATAGAAACTAAAAATGAGTGCTGTGGCTTATTTGAAAATTGCATGTTTATTTACCTTAGCATTTTCAAAGGAATAGGAGTATAGGCGGGGTTCCCATGACCATACTTAGCATGTAACTCTCTTTCACCTTCCTTCAATCTAACGTATTTTAACGTACAGAAGGCTTCCTACATGGTTTTATATTTTTCACCGTGCAATGCATGAACACTTGAACAGGATACGTTGACTCTACAAAGTTATTTGCAGTTTTTGATTTTCACCAAAGTGCTTGCTGATTTTATCGCTACAAAGTACTTTAAAAGTTAGATATATGGTAGATACTCGTATACACAACTTAATATCCGTAATGTCATGCCTGATATATTGGTTGCGCAAATACCTACACTACATATGTTTGAATAGTCTGTCATATTGATTTCATAAGGTGTCCACGTGTCAGCACAGTTTATTGGTGTTCGCACTCATAACTGAACCAACTATGACCCGCCTAGTGACAGTTTTGTTTAACGTCGACACAATACACGAACTGTAATAAAAATGTATTTTTACGTTCGCGAGCGGCGGCTCTGCGTACGCCGTATAAAATTCGGTGTATTAGTGGTTGATCCGATTTTCAATTCACTAAATTGTTTAGGATCATTCAACTTGAAAATTATAAATTTTTGAAGCGTTGTAATGGATGGATAACGCATTATTTATTAACGTCACAGAGGTGTAATACATTCTTGAACCCTTCTACATTCAACTAAGTGAGTTTTTTATTGCCAAGTTAGAAGAAAGTGAGTGAGTTATATTGTTAGTATCAGTTAACAATAATTGTTCTAATTTTATCAATTATTTCGCGACGATTTATTTTCTTGATGATTGATTTGTTTTTAAGTCTCTATTGCCAATAAATGACTATCTCCAAGTGGCTAGGCTAGTCTTTTGTGGTACATTACAAGGATTTAGGAAGTTAGTGGAACCCCGAAGTTTGTCCAAATTGAACCCTAATAATATGCTTCCAACATTTGAATGTCTATCACAGGTCTACATTTTTTAAAGGTACATTAGTATGCTGCTGCCATTTTAAGTATGTGTTACTCTGTTCGCTATCACAACAAATCATAAAAAGTAAAAAATGTATTTATTTATTTAATACTTTATGTACACAAACATTATAGTATAATAGACATGAATATAATAAATTTTGTACAAAGGTACTGCTTATTCCTAAAAGAAATCTCTTCCAGCAGACCTGAGAATGGAAAAGTGGTACGAAAAGCATTTAGCGTGCACATTATATATAAATATAAATAAATATAGAAATATAAAAATATATTCAAATATATAAAAATATATAGATACTTACTATACATAATATAGGTATACATACTATATCTTTACATACATACAACTATACTAATAAATAACTACATGGACTTTGTTGCGTTAAGACATAACATTGATTTATTTAAATATGTATGATATGCACAATATTAAAAATTCGTTTAAAATGAAAATAAAAAAAACATAAATTATTTAAGTAAGAGATAAGTAGTGCTCTTTAACACTTTTTTAAAAGAATATACACTACGGGATTGTCGGATAGTTGGCGGCAGTGAGTTCCACAACCTAACTGCATGTACAGAAAAGGAGTGAGTGTAGGATGATGTTTTGTGACGGGGATAGTGTAAAAGGGACTTAATTTGTGTTCTGCACGGGGCGAACGATGGACGAACATAAGAAAAGCGGTTACGGAGGTATGAGGGGTAGTTGGGGTTTTTAAGGATATTAAAAAGTAAACAAAGAATGCGGGTGTTCCTGCGAAAGCGGATTGGGAGCCACTTGAGATTCTTGCGAAGATGAGAAACATGATCAAATTTTCGTAAACCAAAAATGAATCTTAAGCATAGATTTTGCTAGCGCTCAAGTTTATCTAGCAGCTCCTCTGTGGCATCCAAGTAGCAAGCATCAGCGTAATCTAATATCGGAAGAACTAAAGAATGACACAAAGAGATTCTGGTTTTGAAAGGCAAGAAACTCTGAAGACATTTGAGCGAGTGAATGGTATAATGAATTTTGCGACTCACCTCAGCAACATGAGCCTTCCACGATAAATTACCATCTAGATATATGCCAAGATTCTTTACTACATTGGAATAAGGGATAATAGAATTATTAAGTTCCAATGTAGGCAAGTTAGCTAAATCCAATGAGCTTTGGCTGTGCTTGGTCCCGATAATTATTGCCTGCGACTTCAGAGGATTAATTACTAACCCGAAAGACTTCGCCCACGCAGAAATACGGCAGAGATCGCTGTTCATCTCTTTTATTGCCACAGTAGCCTCTGACGGGGCGAAGTGACGACAAAGCTGCAGGTCGTCTGCATAGAGATGGAATTTGGATGAAATGATTTTCGTAACAGAATTTATAAAGATGGAGAAGAGTAAAGGAGAGAGAACGCCACCCTGGGGCACGCCAGCAGTCAGACTACACCAATTAGAAACTAGGTCATTATGGTGAATACGTTGCTGACGCCCCCGAAGATATGAATTGAACCATGTTATGGCAGAAGGTGAGACGTTAATAGATCTGAGAACCCCAATAAGGATATCGAAATCGACTGACGTAAAAGCACTGCTGAAATCTAAGAGGACCATTAATGTAAGATGTTTATTTTCTATGGCGAAGTAGATATGTAGATTCTAAAATGAGAGCCATTGCATATAAAATAAAAAGTGTGTTTACTTTACTCTCCCTAATTATTGATAAAATATCAACCTCATTATTGACCAAATATTTCATAGTTAATACTCGTATCATTCGATGGTACGAAACAATACACGCGCGAGTCTATATCGCTCTTGATCGGTATTTCCAGATCGACTTTGCTTTTAGTAAGCCAGCACACCAAAGAATTTCAGTACATCATCGAACTTACATGAGGTACCCTACATGAGGTTGTAAAACCAGTTAAATGTCAATTAGAAGCGAGCTAAAGTTGGCAAAATACGAGCTAAAGTTGGACAGGTTGACAGCGACCGGCGACGACAATTAGCATGCGAGCGTCATATGTCAATTAATGCAAGTCGTCCGCTAGTCGTTTCATTTATTCACTACAATTTGTGCTTCCTATAATTACACCTGCTGCTGTTTGGTTCAAAATTCCAAAATAAAATACTACCTTACGTTCGCTGAAATTTGGCTAAATGCAGCTGATCAATTGTTTTATTATGTTCGGTGTTCGTTTTGAATCGAGGTCAATGGTTTGTTACGTTCAATAACAATGTATCATGGTGCCTTTTCTTCTTCATAGTAAGAATAATACTAATAGGTACATTAAATAAGTTAAATGCAGATTTACAGAATTCAGATATTTTAACCGGTGTCGTCGAGAACTTTAAATAACTTTTCTAACGATGTTTTCATTACTGCAAATAAATTATTATAATTAATTACTATACATAGATACATACTATAAATTGAAAGTAAGAGGTGCGAAATTTAGTCGATTTTGAGTAATACTGGTGGGTGCGGCTCCATAAAATAATAATTAGCATTGATAGCCAAGCGGATAAAACGTTGAATACTTAACTAAGTAGGAAGACCATTACTTGCTTTGATGAAATGAAAGAGAGAAAATCTGCACAATTGAGAATTCCCCATTATTTCTCAAAAGTGTGAACAGTTCGCCAATCTGTAATTGACCAGCATGGTTGTCCTTATTTTGTGCAAAAATCTCGAGCCCAGGAAAACTGTTAAGTAGAGCTGTTGAAGTTGTAATGAGACCACAAAGCAGACGATTTTTTTCTGATAACAGTGCTACCGTCAAAGGTCAGGATCGATAAAGTCCTGGATCCTGAGTGCAGAACTAAGTAGAAGACTAGTAGCTCTCTGCCTGAACGCCAAGTAGTGTATCAATATTCTTAATTCAACTTTGACAACATTTGGTTTGATTTGCGAACTGCGCTCTGATTTCAATTCATAAAAACAAAGCCGATGATTAAAACGTTCTAAGTAAATTTGAGTTTGAAAATCTGATATTGGGCACAGGTTTAATTGGTGGCACATTCAGGGCAGTGGAATCAAAGCAAAACCGGCAGCTGTGCACGCGGGCACGCAGCTCGCAGTCGCTGCGTGCACGCTGCGGCCGTCGGGGAGACGCGCAGTTGGTCGCATTGTGCGCCTGCCCGGCCCCGCTCCCGCGAGAGTTTGTTTTTCGGGCAAATAGCTATAGGCTCGATAATGGGCTCGCGGATTGAGTTCTGGATCGGAAAGGCACTCTACTTCAGGCTAGTTGGTGGAAGGATTGGTGTGAAATGAGTTTCATAAATAAATTTAACTGCGTTTCAACCTCAGTTAAATTTATAATTTTCATAACATCTCAACAATAAATTAAACATTTAGTTTCTAATAAAAGTAGGTATATAGAGTGAAATCGCCAAATAGAGCGTGTGTCTTAAATTATAAAAAAACTTTTCGCTTCTAAAATTTAAAAGGAGTGTTACGGACGATTCACACATATCAGTGAAGTCACCGTTCCGTCACAGTACCGGCAAATCTTTCATACTAACAGCACTGACACTTCTTAGTGTCAGTGCTGACAATGCCGAAAATGTATGAAAAATTTGCCAGTACTGTGTCGGACTTCACTGATATGTCTGAATCGACCCTTAACCTTTTTACCTACCAATATTTTAGTTTTTCTTGCTTCGAAGAAAGTTATTTTACTTAATATTATTGTTTTTTACTAATCATAAATAACTGTGTCTAAATAAATGTAATGTTACAAGTTGGTATGAACCAAAAAGTGAAAGCCCAAAATTTTTTAAGTAGAGCACACTTCAGCGCCCTACGCTTGTAGCCGAGTGGCGGATGGGTTTTGATTTTTGTAGTTTCGTATTATTTGCGTATTTATCCGCCCGCCACCCGGCAGATACATTTATTTGCGCCTCGTCTGCCCCACCCCTCCCCCTGCGTTCGATTGATCGCGATATCATTGCGATAATAGGAGCGCTATGGACGCGCGGTTCCGTCACGCGGGAAACGCAGAAATATGGCCGGCGCCGCTCGACCGTGATCGCGAATATAACGATGACAACTTACTGTACCCGTAATAACCAGTCGGTATTATTTAATAAAAGATAACTTCAAGAAAGACACTTGATATGATCGGAAAGTTGTTAATGTTCAATTTCATAGTATTGAACCAAAACAGAAGATAAAGGAAGAAGTACTTATTGAACTACTTAAGTTAGATAATAGTGTTCTTGTTAATGTCGTTAATTTTCTCTTTCTATTTAGCGTCTGTCAACCCCTATTTTACCCCCTTAGGGATAAGGATCGGTAGAATATCGTCCTTAGTGGACGTCTGCTGACTATAAACTACCTACGTACCAATTTTCATGTTTATACCTGCGTCAAGCAGTTTTCAATTATTTCGCTTTTGTATAGGTATATACAGTATAGAGTACCTAAATATTAAACTTCTTTTAATCAAGCATACGGTGCAGCGCGGCGTCTGTATTTAACAACTAAAGAGAAAACAAACCAAATAAAACCCTGTATATTTTATTAAGTGCGAAACATCACACTTTTAAGCTGCGATCAATCATAATAACAACTTCTGGGTAAGTCGGTGGCAAACAAACAACATCTTTGAAAATATGCAAATGATTGTCGCCACAATACTTTGGGACCGACAAAAAACTAAAACTTGTCTTTAAATGGCTACGGTTAGATTTAACCAAATAATATTCGTCAAAGGGTTTTGTTGAATAGTGAGTCTGATGCGAGGCGCGTACGCATTCAGTCGGTTATCAATTTAAAAGTCGGCATTATCCGCATAATGCTGGGGGTGAAATAAAACATTTCAATTTGGAGATCCGGTTGCGGCCCCCGTTTCGAATCTGCATTGTGGGTCTGCGGGACCTCGTACACTAGTAGTTTTAAGTACAGACGCGCACACAAAGTTGTTTTTTATAAAAAGTCAATGTAAAATGTTGTTAAGTGGGAACTTCTCCCGAGTTGCTTCGAGGAGTATGTGTTTTGGTATTTAAACCAAAAAATGTTAAGACAGGTTTGTTTCAACCACTTATTTTTTATTACTAAAATACTTTGTCAGCCTCACGATATACAATTTATAAAACGAAATATTTTGGAGGGTGTACATGGTCCAGCTATTTTGATGATCATAAACAAATATCCAATTTCCTTTCATTGTGAAATACAATGTGTTTTTTTTACACTTGATCAAACGAAGTGTGCGGATACTAGACAAAAAATTACCGACAAAAACATTTTTTTTTATTTTTTTTTATACACTTTCTCGAAAATAAGAGCAATTTAATTTTTTTTTATTAAAAATGTTTCTTTTTGAATTTCTTTGTCTGGGAACGGTGTATTTTCGTCAAAGTAGTCTCTTTTGAAAGCTAAAAAGTGTACCTACCTAAGAAAATAAAGTGAATAACAATATCGAACATAAGCTTCGAGAAAAAAAATAAACTATTTGAAATAATAGAAATAAAACTTGATTTTTATTGATTTTTGACCTCTAACTTTAAAATGAGGCCGTTAACATAGTCGTTTTTGCTCATTTTATTAAAGTTCATGATCTAATGAACAAATTCTCTAAAGTAACTATTGCTCTATCTATTTTCATTGTTATGATATTCACCGTCAAACTAGGGTCTCTTTGATCTCCATTATCATGGCATTTATTATTTAAGTTTAATCCTTTTATTCATGTGCATATGTATGCCGATTAGACTTAGAAATTATGAAATAAAACAACTATTTGAATGACTTCTATTGTTAATTAATTTTTTTAATTAAATTAATTTATTTAATTTATTTGGAGATCAAAGAGACCCTAGTTTGCCGGTGAATATCATAACAACGAAAATAGATAGAGCAATAGTTACTTTAGAGAATTTGTTCATTAGATCATGAACTTTAATAAAATGAGCAAAAACGACTATGTTAACGGCCTCATTTTAAAGTTAGAGGTCAAAAATCAATAAAAATCAAGTTTTATTTCTATTATTTCAAATAGTTTATTTTTTTTCTCGAAGCTTATGTTCGATATTGTTATTCACTTTATTTTCTTAGGTAGGTACACTTTTTAGCTTTCAAAAGAGACTACTTTGACGAAAATACACCGTTCCCAGACAAAGAAATTCAAAAAGAAAGATTTTTAATAAAAAAAAATTAAATTGCTCTTATTTTCGAGAAAGTGTATAAAAAAAATTAAAAAAAAAATGTTTTTGCCGGTAATTTTTTGTCTAGTATCCGCACACTTCGTTTGATCAAGTGTAAAAAAAACACATTGTATATTATTATATAACTTTTAATAAGCAAAGCCCATAATGTTTAATATAGTATTTTAATTTTGAATCCTATATACATTTGATATTTTGTCATGGTAGGTGTATACGTTTTACGTATATAAAAAAACATCATGAGCAGATTTACTCATTTAAGAATTATCAATTCTTTGTAGAGGTATGGAAATTTTAACATTTCAGTCTTCACCAGTATCTTTAAAAACGGATTATATTCATCATTATGATGGCGATGGAACATAATATTATTTAAAAATTATACTTTGAAACTATTATTTTTTCAAGTAACACCGTTCAATGCGATTGTCCCTTGCAGTGTATGCTTGGTTAAGCTGCGCCTCCCTACGAACAAGAAAGGGGTAGTTAGCCGCTATTGTCTCACCGCCCCTGTACGGTTGCATTGAGGTGCTTTGCGACTAGAACGGAGTAATTGGCATTATGAAGCGACTGCTAAAGTGTTACAACGGTGAATTATTTTCCTATTACAAACATCTGAGGAACAAAAAACTTTGTTTTATATTTATTTAACTTTACAGTTTAAATAATATATTTTAATACTATCATAGTAAAATAACACCGAAATATTGCTTGGATTCTTTTTAATTTCGATTCTTTTTATATTTTTGTAGTTAATTTTTATTGTTTTGAAGATTTGCATTATAGGCAGTGAATTATTTTGCCTGAACATGTCCGATTTGAAGTAGAATAAAATTGTAGTTCGATTTTTCGTTGGCTACTTGCAATGAGTATTAAAATTAAAATTTATTAGACTATATTTGTTTCCTAGATATTAATAGGAAGTAGTTCGAATAATCATGTTAAAAATGAGTATTAATTCGTCTACTTAAATGACATCGTTAATTTAAAGCATTTAATAAACACCTGTAGTTATTTGCGCCTGTTTTTATAATCTTTTAAAACAATATACCTATTCACAAAAAACATACAAGCATATCGTTACTTAAAATAATAAATTTAATTTTTCATGCGTCCTATTGCCGCATTTGCGTTCAAAGCAGTCGCATTCGTCGCTCGGGTCGCTCCCCTACAAAGACGCGTAAAACGGAAACACTTAGCCCTGTTGACATTGCTTTCGCCGCTGTTTGTGCTTCAGATCGACCTCGAACGGGACACTTGCCTCAATGACTACATTATAGGAAAGACGCCTGTACACTTATCAAGTGTCACACACTATTAAGTGTCATTTATTTATTTTATTGTTTTACAACTTTCGTGACGCCTACGGGAAATTTTAACTAATACCCATAATTGCGGTATGGACAACAGAATTATGGTAAAATGAAGTTATGTTAAAGGTTCACAGGACAAATTACGTGTTATATAAATCGTCTCGGGTTGGAGTTGAACCTGGGATGGTATTCCTCACTTCGTAGCATTACTACTGTACAATTATCGTGAAACACCTAACTTGGATGTGAAATTTTGTCAATTCAAGCTAACACGCAATAAGCAGTGCGTTGACGCATATAAAATGCGTTTTTTTTATTTTCATGAAGCCTTGAAAGCGTCACAGACAGACAGACATTTTTTTTTCTGGAGACGTTTCATATACACTATTTTTACATATATGTAAGTTCCATGAAATCCAATACAAATTCAACGAAAATCCAGTTGTTTACAGTAAAATTGAGCGATGATTGGACGAACAAGCCTAAGCAGCTCACAATAATTCTAAGTGTAAGCAAGGGAGCACTTACACCGACAATGGACACTGCTGGCGTCAGATTGAAACAGGATTTGAGCAGTAATGCTGTGCAAATCCTGTCCGGACCAAGTGGTTACTGGTTGTTTTCTGTTCCTTGCTCCTTTGCTGTTTTAATGTAATTCGCCTCATTAGCATCTGTGAATGGATTTTGTTAGGACACTCGAATAACGTAACTGAGCTAGTATCTATGTGCTTTTTTTGATATTTTCGGATTGTGGGAAATTATTACCTGTATTATTTTGTCCGGTGTATATAGGTAGATATCATTAATGATTTTGTCATTGAGCTTCTTCTAAAAGGTTAGAACGATTTTGATGAAAATTTTTGGCTGTTTAGTTTTTGACTTTTAACCGATAGATGGCGTTGATGTCGAGTTTTACTAAGAGATGAGCCATAGAAAATCTTAGTATTGATGAGCAATAAATTTGTAAAGGTATATAAATATTTAAGATCTGGAGTAGTTCTGGTGGAATCCTGTGGAATATTGTGGTTTGATATTGTTGCAAACTTAAAACTTTTAATTACTACGCAATTGGATTATTTTTGCATTTTAATTTGTTAAGCATTAAGTAACATTATTAGGTACTCTCCAAGATACCCCTAGTTTATAGGAAATAACATTATAAGTAGGTAGGTATGTTCGGCTCCATTAAAATCCTAATTTCGATCAGATGTTCAACGTTTTTAATCCTCAGATTCTATTGATTATTTATAGGTGGAGGAGATTATTCATTCTACTCATGATTATGCATCTTTAAAACGGAGTTCGAAGCTTAACATGATGTGCAAAAGTATACATCGATTACACAACTGGTCCAAAGTATCTGGCGGTATCTTTGGTTAAAAATTAATTTGATGAGTGAGGGTGTGAAACACCTGAAATTCGAACAGTAACATAGCACATGTAATATAGTACTATTAAAGGGGTTGAATATAAAATTACAACTGACTCTACCCGACTAGCGAGACAGTTTGAATTTGGCCGTGGCAGATATTCTTGAAAATGTTTATGTTTGTTAAATGAACGAATTATCCTAAATGTGATAGGTAGGTATACCTAAGTATTTGTACTACCGTGTGATCCCTACCACAAGGAAGTTGTTTTATATGATGGTATTTATTGTAATATGCATATAAACTTGCCACTAACGTTTGTATTTGAAGCATAAGTATAATCTTGCGTGTATAATTTTAACAAATTTTCTTCTTCTTAGTCATTACAATCTCGGCAGAGCTTTCATGGTCGCCATGTATGAGTGTTGTGGCGTACCTACTTAAAAAAGCATTTTTGCTTCTACCCCACTAAAGCTATTTAAAAGATCCTTAATCAAAGCAACATAGACCTAAATTATTACTTTCCCCAAAACCCGATCCAAGAACAAAACCTAGCATAAAGCAATCATAAGTAAAGCACGATTGAAACAGTAGCGCAAGCGTAATGAATGGCCGCCACCGTATTATAACCGGACTGCAAATCTAGTTTGGAAGGGGAGTGCGGCAAGTTCGGTGAGCCTCCATGGCCAAGCGCTCACCACACCGCGTGTACTCCTCACCGCGGCTCCGTAATGATACAAATCACCTAATCCAAACACCCTAATTTATATACTATTCCCTCTCAAACTAAGCTTAAATTCGCCTGACGCAAACAACAAATAGGGCCAGCTCATAATGATAAATCCGACAGATCGCTATAACGTGTTCTTTGTCGCTTTAGCCACGTCTCTCTCACACAATGGCATACTTATTAGGGATTTAGTCCAGATATTAGTTGGGGTAGCATTGTTTGGACTTTAATAGAATTCAGAGGCGCCCCGGGTGGTTGGGTATACGTACGCGGTAGTTGTTCTAAGTCGTAGAACGCACGTGGTGCTGAAGCAATATGTTGTAAATTGTTTTAGAAGTCGTAAAAGGAACGGTTTTATTTCGACTTAGACAAAGTATATGTGTTTTGTATTGAATTGGTTGTATCAATAAATCTGTGTTGTAGAAGAGATGGTTTGTGATATCATATTTATATCATATAAAATAGGCAAAAATAGGTATATAGTGGTGGCTACGTAATATCTGTCTTTCGATTATTTATTAACGAGAAGTTAGAATGGTAGAGACAGAGAGCAACAATAATTTATTTATTGTTCTATTTGAAATTACGATTGATTGGTTTGAAGAAAATATCATCCAACCAATGCGAAGTTGGTTTCATATTCTTGTAGTATATTCCTGCATCTATACCTTGAGTACCTATAACACATAATATGTGTAGGTAAGTCGAAGCTAAGAAACACAATGTTTTGACATTGTTTACTGCACATTCCGCGCTTCCATTCTCACAGTAACCAAGGGTCGAAGTTTGAGTTACAGCGGATGTTCATAGTTGGATGCACACCACAGAGGGATTGCATCTCCGACCGGAGACCCTATGGCACAGTAGTGCGTTCGATCGATGCCCCTCGATCGCACCCCTTATTGAAAATTATAACAATGGTGTGCTCTCAGCCGCCCTCTTAACACTCACTGATTTCGGGGATGCAGTGTGGATACGCACGTATAGGATAGATAGTTTTATTTATTTCGCGATTTTTAAATTTTTACTTTGGTAACCAGTCAGATTCGAGTCGGACCACCGAGCTATACTAACTTACCTAAATAATTTGGTCAATATACACTGAACACTATACTCCTTCTTGAAACTAGGAAAATAAAATTTAAGATAATAAAATTTAATAGCGTGACTGATTGCGCTCCAGACCTTCACAAAGACCTTTACAATGTTGACGACTTGAAGAGACGTAAGGTAAATAACATTAATTAATTATAATAATGCTACATTCATAGTCTTACACTAGGATTTCCTGTGCCATGTGTGCCTTGGACAACTTACATAGAAAATTACGTTCGCCCAGACCAAGAACATTTTCGAATTTCCGCCAAGCTGAGAATCGAACCCAGGATACCCTTGAAACAGCACGGCAACCATCGCACAATTTGAGTCGTTATTAATTTAATATTCTTATCTTATTACCAACTCCACAAACAAAACGAAATATTAAATCGCGAATGAGTCGCGTATTTCAATCAGATGTACAATACAAAGATGAACATATCCACATATACCGATACCGTAGGCCGACGTGTTAATATATCGGTCGAATCGGCCCCGCGCAGGGATGCAGGGATTATAATGAGGCGCAGCCCCGCTAAGTATTTTCGACATGCGTCGCCGTCGCCCGACAAACATTCGGGGGGTTAACGAGTATGACGCTACTTGCGAATCAACGTTGTGAGGACATTCGTTGTCCGGATAATTCGGATTTGTACGTCTGGGAATGAACTTTAACACTGAATGGTGAATTTTAACGCGTTTGCTATTTGCGTGCATTCGTAGTCAATTCTTTTTAATTGTGTCCATGAAAACAAACTAAAATTTTGTCGCAAATGATTTTGTTCCCTGATTTGAGTAGTTTGCCTTCTTCAAGATCATTTTTGATAGTCGAAATAAAACTTAGTAGTTTAGGTATTTTTAAGGGAATTGCGGAAAACAAACATTCAAACCATCACAGCTAAACATAGGATTTACCTACCATTTAAGGCTATCAATCATAACTACTTCGCTATAGGCGATGAGTAGGTATACGTATTTATACATTTCGGATAAGTTTTAGAAAAGTAACGTTCTTGAAATATTTTTCCTAGGGTGGTAGGTACCTAGCTGTTAATCTCTGCATCTTATATGAGAATCGGACCTTCAAATTAGAGTTGTAGATGGTTAGAATTTTACACACTAACTTGCAATTACTGTTTAATAATTTAACTTTAAGAAAAATATAACCAACTTTAATATTGATCCACAGATATACTTCAAAAACTACTCGCCCGATGTTACTCAAATTTATAAAGGACGAAAAGCACTACCTTTTGAATTAAAACGGAATTATCAAAATCAATACACCCAGTATGAGTCACAGATAACAATCATGAAAAACACTCGAAGTGAAAACCTCTTCCTTTTTTGAAGATGTTTATAAAACTTGGCCTAAACAAAACTTTCCATAACTATAACGTACAAATTGTTTAGAAATCGGTTACTTAATATTAGCTTAAGTTAATATGACATTGTGTCCCTCAATCTCTCAAAGGGACAATTACCCGGAGCTCTCGTCTCGAACTGACGTCCACTAAGCCAACGAGCGTTTACCCTGTCTTAGGCTGACCCACGGCTAATCCTTTAGTAATAGGATGACAAATTAGGACGGCGTTGATATATGCAGGTTGAAGTGGACTCGAGGACAGCAGCTGTTTTACTATTCATTGGTACCTATTATGTTCTAGCGTTATTTGGCAAACGTCTCTATCGTATTTATGTATGTGCTATAAGACGATGTTTGTGCACTTGGGTACTGTACTCTACATTGGCAGTAGTCGGTTATTAGTTGGTTGGTTCGCAATATAGGTCTCTTGCCATTGTACTTTTGTCGTGATAGTTCCATGTCTGTTGTGTCCCTGGCTTGCTACGAACGAAATATTGCTGTCCCTATTGGATAATTAGTCTACGACTCGAGGACAAACAAAACCAACGGTGTAGAAATCACATTTTCTACCCCGGCTAGGAATCGAAACAGGGGCCTCTTGCTTCGCAGACAAGGTTACTGCCAACTAAGCTACGGTGTCGTCAAGTTACAGAATGTTTAGTTAAATTGTGTTCCCAATTTTCTACGATAAAAAACGAATAAAAAAACATTACACAGGAGTTACATCAAAATCCCAGGCACGCGTTACAGTTTTTTGAGCCAAATCGTCAGTTTCTAAACTTCGCAGAACCGAAGCATCTAATAGAAAACAGTGTTGGCAAAACAGTGGAACTAATTCCATTATGGTGTCGCGTGGGTGCCATAAACGGGCCACAATGCGGCTAACTCTGTATGTCATTAGTCAAAGGAATCTGTCATTGTACCTCTGGTACTGGGAATAGTTAAAGAATTCCATCTATTGTCACGTTCCAATAACGCATTGATGCATTGTTTTTACCATTTTGTCCCTTTTTGTTTTATTGTTAGGAAGTTAAATGTAGTTAAGTGTTTTTGTGGGCATTGTGGTGCAATTTCACGGAGCTATAGGAGAGCTATGGATGTTTTCGTTGCATAGAATCAGGCCGTTATTAGAGTCCGCGGGGACCTGTCAGTGACGAGATTGAGGTGTGCTCCTACAGCCTACAGGGTTTTTAATTACCGTACTGGGTTAATAATCAATTATTGTACGTGAGGATTAAAGTTTAAAGTGATAATTGGTAGGTATCTGACTCAGCGAGAATGTTATAAATAGTAGGTATATTGTTAAGAATTTTGATGGAAAAACATTTGGTTGCCAGATTTCCAATTATGAGGCAATTATTTGAGAATTCGATTTGTAGAAAAGGATTACCATAGGAATTGTACTAGATTGGATTTAATGTAAAATACTATAAAGCTTATTGGTGAACCAGATTTAGATGAGATGCATACGAATAAAATGCTCCAAATTGCGTGATCATCTATTTCCGCCTTATAAAATTTATTCTGAAACTCACATATGGACGCTCTCTCATGTATAAACAAATGACTTGTCCACTCCGGTGTTTCCCTTCGATTAAAATGTGTAAGTAAATAGGCTAGGAACAAAAACTTTCAGTTTCGCATTTAATTTAAGGCAGGTGACCCACCGCAGGCAAGTCGGCGAGTAAAGCTCGGCTAGGTTCTCGCTCAAGACACGTACAAAAGATATAAGCCGGCGAGTAATCGCTGGTTAGGTATGCATATTTTTTGTTTACACGGAAAGTAATATTTCAGTCCCTTTCATGGGCGAGAAAATAGCCAATAGCTCCTAACTGCTCGCTGGTGGCTGGACACCTGCCTAAACTGTCTTCAAATAATAAACATACATCAAACGGTAACTTAAAAATAAAACAATTTATGGTAAATTCAATAAAATAACTTAACGAATTCAATAGAAATGGGCTAAATAAAGCACTACTTATTAATGCAAACTACAAAGTAAGGGTCTCTACTCATAACGGAGGAGGTTAAGGGCACACATTAAATTTCTAATAACTACAAAAATATAGCCATTGCAATTTAGTTCCACCCTTGCCTGTAGATTTAAATTGGAAGATACCTAACCCTTAATAAGCAATTATTTATAAAAAAAATACTGACTTCAAAATCGATAAAAAGACAACTCAAAAACTACCCGTTAGATGTTATCAACTTATATACGGCCAGACGTGGATCACTACCTTTCGAATACACAAAAATATCAAAATCGGTTCATCCAGTGCAAAGTTATGAGGACACATACCTAATAAAAATAAATATACAGACGAATAGAAAACCTCCTCCGTATTTGAAGTTGGTTAAAAATTAATCAAAGCAAAAATTGCACTTTGAAATTGTTGATACTCGCTTCTTTTTACTCTTATTAAAACAAAAAGGGCGTGCATAACACGTAGAATATAAACAGGCAATTTACCAAATGGATCATTTCAGTGATTCTCAAAACAGAAAGCTGCAGATCTGACTTAACATAAAGTAAACAATAGAGTAACACCAGTGGCTGTAAGTTGTATTGTTTATAACTACGGGAGCCGTTTGACAATTAGGCCTGCAAAAAATTTGGGAAATGTTCTACTGTCGCACGACCATATTCTTTCATTAATAGTCTAAGAATATGTGCATAGACATATTGGTAAATAGAAAAAATTGGGCTCTTCAAAATTTAACCAACGTGACGTACATACCTATGATGTTAGAGGAAACAGCTGTATCAGTTATCGAGGTTGCCACGCATATAACTAACTTAAGGAAAATTGCAAAGGTGTAGGTAAGTACTTGTAAGTGTTCCTGACACAAATCAAATCAATCATTTTGTTGTACTTAAAAACAATTTGTTGAATTGGATAAATGTTTTTGTTATTTTAGCCTTTGACCCAAAATCATTACCTTGTAGTTAGTTGAGTAAAGAAAGTAATACAGAATATTTATTTGATTACCAACTTCCCCGTTACAGAAAGACAATAGAATGGTGCGTCACAAGCAAACTGTTAGATCCTTTACATCTCTGATACCATAACACCAAAATACATACCAAATAACGGCACAATTACTCCTTTTATATTGTCCTTTCTTCTTTCTCTTATTGCTCAAAACTGTTAGTTTACAACTTTATTGCCGGTAGATAGGTAACGGCACCGTACAATATTAACAGCCGCGATCAACGTCACTGGACTCGATCTCAAAGAGTACCGTTAACGTCATAAAGCAGGAACTAACGGTCCGACTGAACCATTTTCGAGCAACCCTTTCAACTAGTTATGAATACATAATTACACAAAACACCGTAATAGCATAACAGTTATACAAAGAGTAACGTTAGCCGCCCTTGAAAGGAAGAAAGTACAAAAGACTTTCTCCGAGAAAGGATTGGTCCAGTTGTCCACTTCCTTACGGGTTGTGACGAATTAGTTGAGAGATGACTCAATAACATTTTTTATGCACTGGCAAACTTTCTAACCGTATCAATCAGAACGTACCAGAATAATGTACTAAGATGCTGATCTGGTTTTATTATAGCATTGTGATGTTTATAAAATACCACACCGGATCAATTACATAATACAGTTCGCATCGTTAATTTTAATAAGACAATCAAGCAAATCCATATTAACTTTATAAAGAACGTGTGTTTGTTAGCGTTTATTTCATGACAAAACGCAAATGCAATACGGATATGATTTTTAGTATGAAAAATATCTTATTTATGCGACAGAACACCTTGTAATTGATTATGAATATTTTATAACGTAAAGAATAAGTTTCCCGAATCAAAGCGAGTAAATAAAATCACTGTACCTAAGACTTGGAGATAAGTAAAATCGAAATTACAAGCATTAATGCGTAAATTAACATACACCGTATGCTTATAAACTTAACCAGGCATTTCCGCAGGTCAGATTAGTACATGCAAACAGTGTATTAAATCAAATTTTGTTAGTACACCAGCATTTATGTTCATAACTTAACCCGTAATCAAGGCGGCTTTTGATCTCTCGCCAAAAATACGGATCTCTATTAAATCACGGGAGTTATGAAAACTCATCTCGACTTCTTACAATACAGATCTATTCGAAAATGTAGCCACTGCTCTTTCTAACGAATCCACATTCCAATTTCTACTCGAAACTGCCATTCCATAATGTGAACTTAACCGCATAATGCCGGGTTGGGTTTCAAAAATTCAAAGTAATTTGTATCTCATTTCATTAATTGTATCACTGATATGATTGAAAAGAAAACTTCAAATTGGTAGTAGGTACTTTACGTATTTATGGCAACATGTTATGTCCTGGTTGGAAAAATATTTCAAACGATAGAAATAACTCCAACTATATTCTGAGTAACATTTTGGCACATTTTATTGAACTATTTCTGTTTATGATGTTTCCGTAACTACTTTTGGGACAATTTATAATTTTAGTTCCTTTGTTTGAGTGATACCAACATAATGTGTAAGTGATAACAATTTTTTTTCAAATATAAGTAAATCCTTGATTGTTGTGAGCTACTACTTACTTTATTTTAGGTATTTCTACGTATTTTCATTGAATCGACGAAGAGACGCTCTACATTTAAATTGTGAGTGAATATTATACATTTGACAATGGACTAATAATAAGCGACAGGCAATGATAAGCACGGACATTTAATCAAGCGTTTAGCTTCTCTAAGTCAATATTTGATGGTTCAGCCAAGATGTCTGAAGGCAACGTTGGTGGGCAGTAGCCGCAAACAGCCGTAATCCCTACTAATCGCAACGTCAACCGAGAATGCACAAGGCTGTCAGCTAAATCATTGCGTACATTATACATTATTGCACGTGACTAAAGTAACTGCATTTAATAGTTTAAGTTTATTAAAGAGTAAAAGTGAATAAGAGAGCTTAATCTTTGAAACAGATTTGTCATTTTTACATATATTTTAAAATATCGATACTTTGAAAAGACCATCTACGAGGTGATTATGTAACATGTTTTTTTTGCAATTTAGGAAAGGTCCAATTATGTGGAAAATATTTTGTTAAAAGTGTCTATAACAAAATATTTTTGGTGAGTAATTTAGTAAAATTTATATTCTAAATGATAATTATGGTGAAACCAAATTGATTCACGTTGTTGACAATTGTTGTGCAAAACGCAATATAAACTGTCCAATGGGTTAACAAATTTTGTTTCTTTCTTTGTTCTCACTTATCCCTACTTATCTTCAAGAGGGTCTTGTTAACAAATTAACATTCAATGTTTGTAACGCAAACTCTCCCCAAATCCGAAAGCTTATTCACCTATTAAGCGTCGGATTGAAGTGATTTGGGAAAACGGATGTTAGCTTAGCCTTCTTTGTTTAAGATGTTCAGGAGATTCAGAGTGGCTATTAATATAACTACATGACTTTTTGAAGGTTAAATTTTCCTTATTTATGAGAGTCACACAAAAAGTCTTAGGTAAGGGCGATTTGATAAGTTGGTGACTTGATTAAATGGACACATACCAGCAACACCAACAGAGATAAATAATTTCTGAATAACTGCCAAGACTATGACATCAGGTTTTGATTACTCTGAGCTTGAGCTCTACAGAGCTTAAAAGTCTTTACCACTATGCAGGACTTAAGTACACTTCAGTACACTTAAGTCCTGTATGGTGGTAAAGACTTTTAGCTACCTGGAAAGTTAAAACCTGCTTCTGATAATGTTTGTGCAATCTTTCATAAGTGTTTTGGTTGTAGTGTTGGAAAGTAAGATATAACGTCCGCTGCATCCTTATCGGTCGACAACGCATCTGTAATGTCTTTGGTATTAATGTTATCTGGGAGCGACTAGTCGCCTCTAGGATTCGAAGTCAAAACTCCGGTTAAGAGCATCATTCGCTATGTCTACAGTAATACTACACAGTATAATAAACACTACATAATCGAAAGCATCTAATATGTACTTACGTTAAAATAGTAGCTTCAGCGACGCTTTGCATAATCAATACATTTTATTCAGTAGCGGCATGTATAATTCATGATGAGTGTCCGAAATGGCAATCGGACACTATTATGCGTTTGTAAAAACTGTCGCGGATTGGGCTGTATCGATCGGGCCACGTCTCGCTGGCCACTGGGCGGCGTGCGTGTCGGTGTTAATTCATATATGCCTCGTTAATTTTCCTTAACGCCCGCGCATAGCCGCGATGGACTAATGAATTTCAATTTGTTGCGGACGCGGACAAAAAACGAAAACGATCCGGCTATCCGCTTAGCCAGTTAGATGAGTTCTGTCAACGGCGTTTTCGGATAAATGTTTTAGTTTGTGTTTCAAGAGGCGTATGAGTATTGTGGTAGATTAAGAGAGGCATACGTTGCGTGTGTTTGTGGTCTTTCACACGAATCTGAATCCTGTAATAATTATTTTATTGACGTCGTGAAAACTTACACAAATAAATACAATAATAATAATTGTACTCATATTAATAAAAATTCAAATACTATTAACATACTTAAAAATATAAACAAAATAAAAATAATATAACTAAAATAAATTAATAAACTAGGGCCTTGTGGTGCAGTACCCAATACGCTGGCAGCATTTCCTCGCTGTATAGCAATGCTAAATACGTTGAGCGAGGAAACCAGCCAGCTCTTGGATCACTAGTTTTTTCCATTAATTTATTTTTTATTACTTATCTGTTATCCTGTAATATAAATTAGAGTGTAACGTGTCTTGTGGCTTCAACTCATTACTGAGCACGGTTCTCTCCTTATCATTGAGGAGGACTAGATCATACTCCACTATGCTTTAAAATTACTTGTGTGTTGTTGTAAAATTCTTTGAAATTAATTATCACCTGTTCTTCACTATATTATTAGTTATAGGTTAGGTGAATTAATAAAAGAAAAATTGTACCTACTGACAAACTTGAAGGTTTTCCAAGTTATCAATAAAGTGTTTATAAGTTTGTATAAGAAATAATGTAAAATAATGTAATGTATAAAGCACTTAATATTTATTTCTCAAAGAAGCTTTTATCAAAAGCTCGCATGCAGATTGACATCCGTTCGGATGTGTCAGTATATTTGATAGGAAAAATTAAGTCATTATTAAAAACACTTTCATGAAATGTATCAGTCACATGAATATGTATTTATGTAATAACTCTGCATTTCCGAAAAACATTCGAGTGCTATGAAAGCATGTGATTTGATTTGTTCATGCAATAGTCTGCTTACAGTGGAAAAGAGCTTCAAAAAAATTTTAAGTCGGATAGGTACTACCTCATAACTAATGGTGCATAAGCAAGGTTTTTACTTATATAATGTCATCATGCATAAGTATGCATACTTACGCTGCTTTTGGACCTTAGGGAAAGGGTCAGTGGCCAAGCCCATTGTCGGAAGGTTTTTTCCGCCCGAAGGCCGGGAAGGCTCCGTTCGCGATCGAATACTTTACGTTCCTCCTGAAACACGGAAACAGTCAAGAAATGTGGTATTAGCAGTCACATATGCAAGTTCTAAAGTACTAGGAGGAATGATGAATTCCCGGTCATACTGTAACCATTAAGCTGGAAAAAAATTGAATTAGATCCGCCTTTTATTTTTGGCTAAGTAATAAGCATGCACATAATAATTTCAATATCGACAAATAATAAAATGCGATCATCATTAACGTAATCGAAGTTAACTAAACGCGCATTATTAGAGGGTACATCTCAAAAAGTTCTCCTCAGATCTTACTCTAATTTAAATGGGTCCATACGATAAACAGCTTTCAAATAATTATAGAATTTTATAACACAAAAAAGTATAGTCGAACTGAGAAATTTTGACTCAGATCCTGGAACCTTCGTTTGTAAACCTCCATTTTTGGAGTGAGTTCAAAACAATTCCAAAAGATATTGTTTTATTTCAATATTCCTATTTATTTCAGCTTATCCTATCATCCTTTACTGTAAGCTACCGTGTGCTGTTGGCTACATTAGAATAAGTGAAAATCTATTATTTATTCCCTTAGTAATAAAATATTCGTAATATTTTATACACTTTCTTTCTTTTGCTTTGTCCAACTTTCACGGCGTTGGTAAGTACCCGCAATAGCTCATTCATATTCGCGGCTCACCTGCCGTCAAATTGAATAATGTCGGAGGCGAGAGGGAAGTTGTCATAATGTACTCCACAATGTACCGTGGAACTGCCAACTCGATGGCGGTTTGTGTGGTATATCGAATGAGAAAAGTTTTGCGTGCGTTCAGGTGCCAGTATTCATATTTTATTGACGTGTGATAAGTATGTGTACTAACATACTTCAACCGGTTTTTACTGCTGAATTAAAGGTATGTTTATAAATTCCCTGTACATTAGTAATAAACTAATCATATAACATACTAATACCATCTGTTAACTGGGCTGACCCTTCCAGTCTCTAAATTGAGTCTTGCTCTAGGTCGGTCACGGTGGTCATGGGCGGCAGCGGAAGGGTAGTGCTGCATTAGCATTCTTGATTGCTAGTTTATTGGAACAAAGTTCCTTACGGCAGGTTTGGAGGATATAAGGATTTTGCTGCGCGACCGAACTGAAAAAAATGTGATAGTAAAACCGTAAGAAAATATGCGTGGAATAAAAGCGTTAAATTGTGCGCAGGCGCGACAGCAATAAGGAAGTGTAATAGCTTTTGCGTGAAACGTTGATTCTAGACCTAAAAACCGAAGTACTAAGTACTGTGTAATAAGAAACCAACCGCATTAGGTACTGCAAATTATTAAACATTGCAAACGTTTGATCAAGACGCGTAAGCGTGTTCGAAATCCGCATCACATAGGACCTTTTTCACTCGATGCCAAGCTTAAGCGGGCGTACCGTGGCATTTATTGCTGTGCATTTTGGACTGCGAATATTATTTTATTTCCTTGAGACAGTTAATGGACATTTGTTACTGTGCACTAACATTATTATTTTACGTAATTTATTATTTCCTAAAATACTGAATTTCCTAAATACTTTCCTGTACTTAAATAAAAACTAATCAGCAAAATTTAAGAGAAAAATCAAGAAAACCTACATAAAATTGAGCACGATTTTTTTTGGCAAATTGTGTCGATTCTACATTAGCCGAAGGAACTTCGTTCCTACCTGGTGTCCCACGACACCACATTTTTTTATTTCTATTTGTTTTATAGGTATCACTGTGTCAATTGACTTTATGTACGCCGCTACCCTTGAAGTGCAATATTAAAATTTTCTTCTGATGGGTACCGTAGTGGCAAGGCTGCCTATTATTTAGTGCTTATTAAATTAATATCTTGATTTCCTCACGTTTTCATTCTCTGAAGCAATTGATATTTCATACGTAATAATTTGAAAATATAAGATGCGCGTTAGATTTGCACCTTCCTGCATGATATTGATTGCAATACAGGTTGGTTTTTCATAATATGAAACCTATACAAAAACTATATGTTTGAAAGATTTTCTTAGGGTTTGAAGTTTTTTCTTTATTATTTTCTTATCGTATACATACCTACAAAATATTTCTGATGCTTACAGCCCTCATTCTATTTCAACTATTATGGTTATAGATCTACATAGCAAAGAAAAATAAAAAAGAAAGTGAACAAAGCGTTTACACAGGCGGTACGATGAAAGACGGGTCTAATAAAAAATCCCCTAACTGCCGCACTCAGAAAGGTTCATTAAATTAGACCTAATGATTACTTAACTAATTGCCATTAAATCTGTTAATTATCAGTTCATCCCAGGAACAATATTTAAGGGTTCATTTGCTAATGATAGATTTAAGTAACCGTAGGGCGGTGCATCCGTATCGATTGCAATTCGATAAGGCATTGGTGTAGCCACGCTTAAAAATAATTGGTATTTCACAACGAAAAAATATGTATAAAACTATTAAACTCATTATTAATTGGAATATGATTGAAAGTCAGTTCTTTTACTGTTAGTTTTTACTAAAATACAATGAGAAATAGCTATTTAATTGAACAAAAAATAGAATGATTTGCACTTTTTTTCTATGGGAACACTTACTGTTGTCAATTAGACTTGTTGTCAATGTTGTCATTGTCAAATGTCAATGTCATAATAGTAAATAATAATTCCAAGATTTGTTTGTTTTTCATTTCTTGTTTAACCGGACAAAGGCAATATAAATTATATTACATTATAAATTGGCCAGCTGGACAAAGACGGCTTCACTAAAGTGGAGAAGAAGAAGAGGAAAAAGGCTCTTTGTCGCAACCAATGTGGCACAGCACCGACAAGACAGAACCATCTCCTACGTCCCGCCGTTCCAGCGTCTTACGTGTACGTCTCTCGACTCCATCACACCACGAAAGTGTCCGATGTCGTGGAGTATTTGGAGAAGATGACCAAGTACCGGTTGCTGGTAGAGAAGTTGGACTCGCGCAACGCAGTGAACTTCAACTCCTTTGTTGTGCGTGTTCCAACCGAACACCTGCCGACGTTTTTGAAGGAGGAGCTGTGGCCAAAGGGGGTCGTCTTCAGGAAGTTCCGTGGACGTCGACGACCACCGGGAGCCACCGAAAGCGCATCTCACTTCGCGACAAAGTGAATTAGTTTTTAAGTTTAATATTGTTATATGTATGTTAGTCTGTAAGGTATATATGTTATGGGTCTTTGTTACCTGAATTAAAATAATCTATCTGTTATCTGCATAATCGCGTAAATACCTCCTCTGTCCCACTTCTCTAAACCTTCTAGCATATTCCACAAACTCAATAAAGTCACTCATATCAGACTTTTTTGAATATTTAAACACAATGCAACTAAAAAAAAGCTAAGCTACAACCCACTAATGGCCCACTATTGAGCACGGGTCTCTCCTCATTACTGAGGAGGCCTAGAGCATACTCCACCACGCTGCTCCAATGCGGGTTGGTGGAGGGGTTAGTGCCCAACCCAGTATCGAAAGTTTTCAAGCCGCCCGAAGGCCTTCGACATAGCTTAACGACTGCTATCAATCGATAACAACCGGGACCGACGGCTTTACGTGCCCTCCGAAGCACGGAAGCGCTCAAGAAATTATTGCCACTAACGGTCACCCATCCGACTACCGACCGCGCCCGCTGTTGCTTAACTTTGCCGATCGCTTAGGATTGACGCAAGCCGCCGGGCTATGAGTGCTACAATGCAACTGATTTTCATTAATTCACTGATAAAATTATGGTTTATTTATCACAGTAACCTCAAAACGCAAATGTCAAAATCATCCATTACATAGTTAAGTAAGAGTTCGACTCTACATAAATTTAATGATCATTAAGGGACACTAACGATCCGTTAACTGACTGTGAGAGTGAACTTTTTTAAATCTATACTAAGGAACGAGTTAAGTAACCATTAACGACTCTGAGTGCGGCGGTAAGACAATGTTTATTTAATGGCCAGCAACTCTCCTAAGGTCATAAACTTCTTGCTGAAATAATCGCTACTGTTCATTGTTCATCGGATACCTGGAAACTTTATAACTTTACCTACTTTGGAATGGTAACCCGACCTTGCTTTGCTTAATTTTTTTTATTTACAAATAACTCTCATGTGTTGTTAGTAGTAGGTACCTACTAGGAAATGACTACTAGCTTTGCGATCAAAGGTCGAATGACAAATAGTACAAAGAATTTTTCACTCTGACTCCGTGAAGATAAAATGTTTTTTAATTAGTGAATTTGTAGCAACGCATACATATTATAGGTATTCATTTCTACGCGTAAGTTTTTCAGTGTTTGCTGCAGGTCTTCTCTCAAAATGTGAAGGAAACAGGTCACATAGTCTACCAGTCAAGTGCGAATTGGTAGACTTCATACACCTTTGAGAACATTATGGAAAACTTTCAGATTTGCAGTTCACGATTAAAAATGTAGTTTTGGCAGTTGCATTGCTCGAGATCACCCTGATTTAAAAATCGGGACATGTTACATCTTAACAGGCCGCTTGGAACCTGAAATTATAAAATAATATGTTGCACGACAACGTATAATAAAATCTAAACCTACGTATTAAAAAAACATAGAATTACATGGAAACTTCCAGTCGTTGTATGCTCAACGAGTGTCCACTAAAGGTGCGCTAGAGCCTACATCGTAGCTGTGAATGTTGTATAACCCACGGGTACGTACGGAGGTACGGCAACTAAACGGTTTTGCCGGCCCATCCACAGCAGTCATCACGCGGCGGAAGCGCACAGCGGACCAATTTCCCGCCCGCGCCAATTAACAACACTTGGTAGCTCGGCCGGCAAGGGACGCTCAAGATGTTTGTTATTTAGTAACCCTCTATTTTGCGATCTGCTACGGTTATTAATTGAAGGTGGTTCCCAATTTTGACTGGTCAAAATCTGGTTAGGTAAAGTGTTAATTACTCAACTTTGTAATGTGACTGTTGAATAAAATAATAATCTCTTACGAATTATGCGCCTCGACTGATTTTTTTGAATAAAATTTAAATGCTGTATTTGCGTTTCATTTTTTGTTTATGACTTTGTGACTCATAATTGTTGAGTTAGTGCTTTGTCAAGTAGCATAACCTGCGGATGATCATGATACTTCTAATGATACCATATCATTTTGTCAATTTATGTTTAGTAGTTAAGAAGTTCTATGGGAAAAAATTAAAATACAAACACATGTTCGGGCTGACATCATATATCTTGGCTTCGCCGTATTTAGGAAAGAGTTAGTGTTAGTATTTCTAGTTATTTTCCCGATGTAAGTTCCGCGATGACTTAAATAACTCCTAACCCCTGCGTTTGTAGATAAGGGTTCCGTACCTAACTATTCTAAGGGACTATTCAAATCGCATTATGTACTCCACTACTGGTCATTGCTCCCAGCTACCCTTTGCTTGGGTGATGTTTGTTATGATTTACGATATTATTTATCTTTGGCTAGCCGTTTCTTGCTGTTTCGCTTGCGCAGTTGCGTATTTAGAATACTTTCTTCTGGGTTTTGTAAGAAAATTTCAAAATATCCGAAGTGCGGAGGTAGTTTAGTTTTGGTTACATACAGCAAAAAATCAATACTAAATAATTCTGTATTGCCTTGTGTGAAAATATTTTTTTTTATAATGTAACCACACTACTTAGATTTCGTCAATAATCTTATAAGTTGGTACATAGTAATGGTATAGGTAATACGTCAATGTATTACGTACCTACGTAGAGTAGGCAAAAGACATCGATCGTCATACTATTGAAGTCACGTGTATTTATACATAATTGTATAATGTCTGCTAGATAGCTATAGGTAGGTACATAAAAATCAGCCTAGTAGGTAGTTATAACATTGATAATACTATTACAGGATGCCTTGCCAATTGATGGCATGTTATATGTGGTTAATATAGTCCGGTAGTTGTTAACGGATCACAATTCACAATGTACAGAATGGTATGCAATTTTTTATTGTACCAAAGTGCGGTGAGCCATGTTAAACGCGCAATAAACCTATTTTACAACATAGCCGCTAAAATTACGCGTTTTCACATAACGGTTTAGTGCGAAACTTTTTGAAAGCATTATAAAAATGTCTTTATTCTTAGGTAAAAGTAGAATGGACCTCGCTCTACAATCGTTAAAAAGTAGAGCCCAAAAGTAAAACATTTTTTACGCCCATTAAGAAGGCTTTCGCAATAGTTATATGTAAATATTGTGCAAGTACTGAATAGGAGAATGTATTCGTAAAAAAAGGTACAACGGTACCAACTATTACCGTTAAAAAGGATCGCCGATAATAAACTATAACAGTTCATGTTATAATTTGCATAAATAAACAGTATGCGATGAATGTTTCTCTTTGAAATGTCGATACTGGAGGAATTGATATAACTAGCAAAAAATCTAAATAGTAATAGGCATATTTACGATTTGTAATAATGGCCTCCGTAGATAAATATGGTAATTATACTGAAATACTTTAAGTTTTTTAAATTTAAAATTTCCTGCAAAATTTATCATTAAATGTGAAATTACATAGGTATATACAATATTCAGCTATGAGTACTGAATAACAACTACCGTTGTAAAAATAATAAGGTAGGTATGACATACTGGGCAAGTTGCAATTGATTTCAAAGAATTTTGTAAGAAAGAAAACTTATTTATTCTGTCTGTGTAATAATTATGTAGAATTTACCTGCTTAATGTAATTTAGGAGTATCTTAAACCATACTGGTCATTGATTTTCGTACCATACCACATGTATGACAGATTAGGGCTACACTCTGCATCAAACCGTAACTGCTGGTTTTCAGCGCAGTCCTCTTTTTGTTACATTTTCCATGGGATATAATTAATTACGTGTTTAATGTAAAGTGTGCGTTGTAATCAATAAAAAAATAAAGTCAACCACTCTTCGATAATTTAAAAAATTCAACATTAATTCCGATTTGGATGCCCCCATATTATTTATTCGGTTCATTAGGGATTTCAAGTAGGTGTTCCGGGAGATTTAACGTTTTTTCCTGATTTGGTTCGGACGGAAGGAATGGAATAAATATTAATAATAAAGGAGGGTTTGCCTTCCAAATTACGTAGAGAAGGCGCAGCGTGTTGACGACTCCTAATTTGACGTAATTTGCATAGATTATGCCAGTTCGTTGAGTGCCAATCTTTTTAAGTGGCCTCTTCTACTCATTTTGTGTTCCTGCCGCGACCCTCATTGGAATTTGTTATATCTACTGCCGTAAGTTTGCACAAATATTTTTTTATAATTTGTGAGTTGGTTATAAGTTTAAATATTATTTTGTAATTGGTGTCATTTGTTACAATATTTTTGGGTGCCTATTAGGTATTGAAGTACTAGGTAGTTTGGTACCTTTAAACATAAATTACACATTCGACATCGGCATAGATACTATTGCTACGTTTCATAACTATTCTTGATTTTGTTTACCTACATCGATAACTATTCAGTAAATCTACTACCTATAAATAAAAAAAATATACAAATCTTCTAAAAATTGTTTTAGTTATTAACACACACCTACTTACAATGAGTATAATTATAATGTATTATCACAGATCACAGCATCTAACTACAAATCAAATAATACAACAATAAAAGGTAAATGGACATTTTGTTCGGACCGGTGACCCACCAGCATTCAATAATAAAACTAGTCAGAGTTTGTAAAGGACCATGAATACTGCACTATGAAATCAGTCGCATTGCTCAAAAACATGGGAAAGCTATTTTATTAGCAAAGGAAGATTTGCTTTTAAGCGTATAAAATGTTGTTGATTAATGTTGTTTGTTGTTCAAATTAGCAGTAAAACACTTTTTATTGAACAGATTTTTAAATGACTTCAGAAAAAGGAGGAGGTTCTCAATTCGTCTGTACATACCTACTTAAGAAGATAAAAACATTTTTTTTCTTCTTATGTACGTTACCTCGTAACTTCGTAGGTACTGGGTGCACCGGTTTCAATAATTCTTTCGGCATGCTAATAATTGCTGTGTGGTCCCATTTTAATTAAAAATTGAATTTAAAATCAATAATTATGAAAAATATACATTTGTGAAGAAACGCATAAATTGTTTCCCCCATGCATTTGGATCAAAATTAAAACATTACGTGAAATGGTAATCCTGAACCTTTAAAAAAACCCTATTTCATTACTGAACGCGACCGTTTCTAATCGTCTACAACAGTTCTACTCGTATTTATATAAAAGTGCAATAATGTGGTCGTAGCGAATCGTGTATCTTATTTTATACAAAGCAAGTGGCGGGCTAAGCGGGCGGCGACCGCTGTGGCCGCGCCGCACCGCACCACACCGGACCTGACCGCACGCTCCAACGCAAATATCGGCTAAGGGATGTTTTACACTTCGTGTGTAAAAAGTCTACTGAAATAGTGTTTAAACCTCATAATTTTAAACAGCGTTGTGTTTGCGTTAGTAAGGTATTGGTACTTACTGATATTTTTCCAGTTTTATTACGTACGAGTAGAGAAAGTAGTCTCGTCGGTAATTTAAGTTTGATTTCAAGTCATTAGAATATTTTTGCGTAATAAATAATGGTCAGAGAAATACTAAAAAAAATCATACACAGCCAGCATTAGATTTTCTTGATCTAAGTGACTTGATATTAAACCAATGAGTCATTGCGATAGAGCAGTCCTAGACCTCTCGACAAAATATGGAATCTGAGGCCAAATCATGCAGTAGCAGCTGTCTGCGGTATGATTTTGAAACCATTATTTAAGTAGGTACCTAAGTAAAAATATTCAAGAAGAATAATTCGAAATGAAAGGCATATTGAACTGAAAAATAATGTAATAGATTCTTAAGAAGATAATTGAGCATAAATAGTAGTAATGTTTCCATAAATGTCCATCTAACAGAGGGTGACGGACCTCACAACGGTGTATATCGGAAATGAAATATTTGACTTTGCACTCAAGGGAGTTTATAGATAAAAACGGTTTCATTAGAATGCTTAAAGATACATAAAAGTATAGAACTATTTTATATAGAGCCATATCAACCACTTGAAGATGCACTGTCAATGTCGTAAAGTTTTGTGAAAAGGATTTTATGCAGAATAATAATTATAACTTAAATGAATCAACTACGCTAAAGGCAAACATAAACAATAAACACAAGATACATACTTCATCATCGTCATGATCGGCCTGGAATCGAACGCGAGACTCTTCGCTTTGCAGGCTTCGTCCTTGATTGCGTTTAGTTCTCATGCTTCCACGGCACTCTATGTAATATTGAAATGGTAGTTCGGTTTATATGACTATGCTTCTAATGTGAAATAGGTACATACATATATTTTAAGACTCGGATATAGTTTTGGAAAACCAATAATGATGAGGGTTTACTTTCATTTTCTGGCTGAAAAAGCGTACGATATTGATGATGTTTAAGGGCAAAGAATCTCGTTGTTGTATGTAATCAATTCAACACATAGGTAAATTACTCACTACTATGCACAGCTCTCTCTCCAAAACTGAGGAGGTCTAGGGCATACTGAAAACACTGGTTTAGTGAGTGCCAACCTATAAATAATCTACCTAAATATAACGAAGGCGAGTCAATCATTTATGCTATTCGTCTTCTTTTCATTAAAAATACAAGGTGACAACATTAATTGATCTGTAAAACAAACTACAGAATATTGGGCAGCTATAAATTGACAAAATGAACCCTAAAATTAATTGTGACAAAACCTGATTTGAAGTGAACAGATGTAATTAGTCCCTATACCCGCCCAGCGACCCCACTTTGTAAGCCAACATTATCTCATGTTATTTTTCGATATTACCCCTTTTTACGGGGTAGGGCCGCGTAAATCAAATTTATAGTCTTTTTATGCGGGCATTAAAATTTTATCGATGTGATTTTCTTTCGTCCTATTGTCCAGTACGTTTTGTCCCCACTCGTTTTGGAGTGGCGCATTTATAAATGAAATCTGCACAATTTGACGTTTTTCATTTCAAATAAATATTAAACTATCTTCAACAATAGACCGCATTGTTAGAAAATGGTTGAAGAAACGTTCTAAATGTATGTTTTTTCGATGAAAAATTCCAATATTACTTATTTATTAAATTCATGATGTTTTTTAGTGCTTTAAAATGATTTGTCATAAATAACATTAGTGATTCTGTCATAACATAGGCAGATTAGGGAGGCTGCTCACTCATATTCGCCTAAAAACGCGAATACCCCAGTGAAGGACGAACATAAACATAATAACATAGAAATAACTATCGCTTGAGAAGCTGAAGTAAGTTATATAACTTTTAATTATACTGTCCAAACTCAGTTGTATCTTGTAAAAGTCACTGACGGTGGAATCTAATATTAGAGAACAATGGAATTCCGTTGTGAGAAATTCCGTTACGTCCGCGCTATTCCTAGATGTGTTTATTTTATATACGGCACATAATGCATACGTATGAATTTAAACCTAGATGTAACTTGGACCAGAAAAACTTCTGTTGATTTAATTTTTGTAGAAAAACCATGAAAATTTCTCTTAAACTAAATGGTTGGCAACGCGTAGTTGATTGCAGTGGCATTGAATTTGATGGGTATTCAGGACATTTTTAACGCAAATCGCAGATGAGATAGCTGATGGAAAATAGGCTACGGGTATGCCCAGGGAAACTAGTATCACCAAATCATCACCACACACATTCATCAACAGCCCAAAATAAATTTTCCAATTTTAAGTACCTATTGAAAAAAAAACCATATTTGCATCACTTGTTGAGATTTGATCGAATCGCGGAGAATTTGATCAAATCAGAGTGTTCCATTTCCCAGCGATACACCCGGTTAGGCGCGCACGGTTGCCTGAGGCAGTGGGGGTGTCGATCCGGGAACGGACAATAAAAGCACGCGTTGGCCTTAGCGATATGCGGTGCCGGACCAACTGCCTCTGGCTTCGGGAAAGAATAAAGGGTTAAGTTCCTATTCAAATTCGTTAGAATCCTCTGAAATTCGTATTTTTTGCAAAGCAACGGTATTATCGTGGTGTGTAGTCGTCGCCTATGGTATGGAACATAAAGGCTGACTGATACTTTGGTGGCGCAGGAATCGAAGTGGATACAGTGGACACAACGCATTAATGGCCCGATACTGAGCAGCGTGGTAGAGTATGCTAGAGGTCTTATGATGAGGGATGAGGATGCGCAGAGCTTATTCATTTATGAAGACGCCTATATGGTAGGTTATCCCCAGTATATCCATATATCTCGGAGTAGCTTTGCGGATTGGTGGAGGGGTTATTGGGAAGAATAATCGAAAAAATGAAACAATCACTCAATGTTTCAAAAATTTAGATGTTAACCCAGTTTACGTGGATGTTGGACACCAAAATTGTCATTGTTTATATAACAACCTTTATAGTCCTACAAGCATCTTTTGGCGCCTGGGTGACAGAGACAGCGCCTTACAGGCAAGGCAAACATCCACGCACCAAAAGATCCCTGTACGACTATAATATGTAGATATGAATAATTTTCATAAAATACAGAAAATATTACCACAGAATACGAATATGATTTCAATACTCTGAATTCGATTCTGTAGTTTTAGTTGGATGCGGTTAAACTAAATTCTAAAAATGGTAGTCATTTATATCACTGTGTGATATTCAAAGTTATAGTTCGTTCGCGTTCGATATGGAATTTATTTTATGGCGCCCACACAAATGGCAGCTTTCCGCCCCTATGATTAAGGATAGGTAAACTGACGGAGAGAGTTAAAAACGTATTATGTCAAATGTCTTAGGTAAGTCGAGTCAGCGAAATTGAACAGCGACTACGTGTTATAAATTAGTTTTTAGCGGAGATTCTATATTCTCGGTGACTCAAATACGGGTATGTTTTTCACAATTAGGTACACCCGTATAGAATGCATAGATACACGAAATTTTTTAACTATGTCGGGTACTCACAATTTTTTAAATCTATTCTGATAATATGTATTGTGAGCGAGACATGGTCACGGCGACTGGCGAGACTAGTTCAAAATATCGTTATAAATTACAAAAATTGTGAGTATCCGTTACGCTTAAAATGTTTAGTGTCTGCGATGTTAAAGTTTATCATCATACCTCTGTAAAGTTTCATTTTTATTACATGTAGGTATGGACCTATCATGTACATGGCGTAGTGAAAGGTCCATTTGTATACCGGCGCACGGCACAGCCCAGAGGCTAGCAGCAGTCGATCTATCCGATACCGTTGGGGCCTCCGGCGGATTACGCCCGGTCTACGCACACTGCTACGATGTACAAAGGTAATATTACTCGTAGAAGGCCAAAACAGACGAAAGAGTTACGAATTACGATTACTTCTTTAGGCACGGATGCTTCCACCAAAAATGCTGTTCCCATATGTGGTATGGAAGTAACATTCTGTTGGACACTGACCTGAAATATTGATACAAATTCCTGATTATCATATCCCTCCTTTACTTACCTCTCTTTCCTCACCACTCGTCACCAGCTGACCACATCTCACCTCGTCTCGCCACTCCTCAGCCTAGCATTAAATTGATTTTACGGTTTCTGAGTAAAATCATAAAACCAAGAAAATTAAAATTAACACATCAATATTTATTCCCAAATGATGTTGATGATGTTTTATATACTTTCCTACCTAACGACCGAGTGAAACTGTTAAACATACGCTAGTCGATAAATGTTGACCAGTATCAGGTAGCAGAGCCGTCGATTTGTAGTTAGATTATCATCCGACTATCCGTTTTGTTGATTAGTTGGATTGGCTCGTTATCTAACTGATATAAATAAAATACTTTAAATCTTTCGGTTTGTTGCCCGATAGCGTATCTAGAGCTAAATTAATCGTTGCCCGTTGGTTTATGAAAGAGTTAGATGAATATCTCTCGCTTAGTTTAGATTGCTGTAGCAACATAAATATAGTACCTATGTAGGGTATTAGTTAGAAATGGTTTTAATAACAAAATATTTCTACTTAAGTTTTATTAAAATTAAAAGAGAAATATAGGTATGTAAGAGTTTTTGTATGATAAATCTTAATTTAAAAAACTCTTGCGTTACTGAGTGATTGACTGACAGACAACGCACAGCTGAAACTACTGAACTGAAGAAGCTGAAATTTGGCATGTAAGTTCCTTGGGGAGTGTAGGGGAGCACTAAGAGAGGATTTTTGGAAATTCCACCCCGAAGGGGGTGAAATAGGGGGGTGAAGTTAAAACGAATTCCACGCGGGCGAAGCCTGCGGGCGGAAGCTAGTCTAAGCATAAAGTTGGAAATTTTCAGGAAGGGAAGTAGGTACAGTACCCGGCAAGAAATAATGCACATCGGTATTCAGAAAGAGATAATCGGTTAGTTTCTGCTTTGTAGAGCGTTATAGTTATATTTTTATATTTGCGCGAGTTATTCTCAGGAATCACTGTTTTTTTTGGTTGGTTGGTACATTTACCGAACTCCAATAAAAATATAAAAAAATTGTCGATATCTCCCTAATGATTTGCGTATTCTTGTTTATCGATCATGTTTTTTGATCTCAATGTTTCTTTTACTTCAATTTGTTGACAAATAATAAAGGTACCTTACCTATATTGGTTTTAAAAATACATATGTCCAAAGATTACTGAGTTAAGACTGATATTAAGGCTAGGTTCCTAGAATCAAGCTATAGGTATACATTCGAAGCTTAAACTATTTTATTACTAAAAATATTGAGACCGAGAATCAACACGGGCTTTTACTGCCGTCTCCGTGTATTATACTCGTAGCTTGATTCCAAGAAATTATGTTGAAAAATATCAGAATCATTCTAAAAATATACTTTAAAATCTTTCTAAAAATAGTGTAAATTACCTTCATTTTAGTTATTTGTCCATCGAGGAAAACTGTAGGTCTGTACCTAATTGTTTTTTTGCAAATAAAACTATGCACGTTATTTTTTATTTCAGAAATATGCTGAGCTTTTAAGAAGATGGAAACGCTTAACAATCTTCTTAGCATATATTTTCTTTACTTTTATAAGTATTTGAACAAGAAAAAAACGCGTAGGTATGTGGAACAAGTAAGTACCTAACTATTTTTGTTACTTCTTAAAGACATAAGGAATTGTAAAGTAAAATCTTAACTCCAATAATTTTTCGAAACATCCCTAAAGAAGGTAGGTGTATCTTCAAAAATTTGATAAAAACTATATAACATACATACTTAGGTTGGATTACAACATAAGAACAGCATTAGAACCAAAAATCTTCACCGTCTACACGCGTATTCTCTAACCGTATCTACGAGTATCCGTCATTGTTCCAGGAAGCCGAATGTGATCGTAACCTGACGTCACATCAGCAATGTTTGCACGTGCTGATCCGGTTAGCTGATTGCAGGCCAACGCGGGTAACGCGACGCAGGCAACACGACGCGAGTGACGCGGGCGAAGCGACGCGGGTGACGCGGCCCAACGCGGTCAGCCGCCCGCTCGTCAAATAATCCTCTGTACAGTCGGCGCCGCAAGACAAGCCCCGCGACATTATTGTTTATAATCTATGCAAACATTCTGAAAAACTGTCCATGTCCAGACATCATTAAGTTGCAGTATTTTTGTACGTATAGATTATTAGCTATCCGCCCGCAGCTTCGTTCGCGTGGAATTCGTGTTTTTTCATTTTTATCCCCTATTTCAGGGGATATTCTCATTTTAGGGCTTTGTTTTTGATAAAATAAAGAGCTTATGTTTGACCTTGCGTCATCAACTATCGGTCTGAGAAAATTCATCGAAATCCGTCAAGCGGTTTAGATTTTTCATCCCCTATTTTAAGTCTTTAGGGGTTGATTTTTGAAAATAAACTATTTTCATACTGGATTCATATAAATCGGTCCGGTGGTTTTGTCGCGAAAGCGTCACAGACAGACAGGCAGACAGACAGACTTGCGCATTATAATATTAGTACGGACCGTTCGCTAGTGAGCAATGTGTGCAGTTGATTCGGTTAGCTGATTGGCAGCGTCGCCGTCGCCGCGTCGCAATCCGGCGGTGTTCGCGGTAGCCCGCGCCTCTCAAACGACCCAACCAACACACTGCTACGTGATCTGTACATACAAACATACATATAAAGAAAATTCGAGTGTCATTTTGTGATTTTTAAATACCTAATTGTGTTTTTTCATGTGCATGTAGTTTTTTACACGATACGATTGATTTTGTCATATTCCACTATCGATTACGATAAGTGATCGATGTATTGCATCCTTGAGTCAAGTAGGGGTGAAGTAGGAGTTGAGTTCGTTTGAAATTTCGTCGATTTTAAAGCAGGCACTAAGAAATTTGGTATTAAGAATTACAGTTATAAATAATAATAATAATGTAATTATATTACTAAATTACTTACTCATATTAACTTAATTATAATACTTTATTTTTTAAAAAGTGGCCTTACATAAGAAACCAAAAACATCATAAATATTATAATCCATCACCTCCGTTAAACCAGACTGGTTCTGATAATTAAAACCCTGAATTCATATTTACAGTGCAAAGTGATAATGCACTTCGGCCGCTATTTCTTTACCCTGGTCGAGTCACGTTCGTCCGGTGAATGGAGAACGGTTCCTCATTACGTCTCTCTTTGATTCCATCGAACGCATCTGCCTATGATTAGCTTTTTGGCGAAGCTACACCAAAACGTTATTTTTAATAAATTGGCCAAGTTGTTCGACACTTAATATTTAATTTATTGTGTGTATTCTTTTAAATGTATTTACTACAGTTTCATAGACTTTCAACCTTGGTAGTTATGACCCTTTCAATCATGCTTTTTAATTCTGACTTTGGTGAAGATTTTTGATAGATAAAATGTTCGTCCTGAAGTCGTAGCTATATGTGATGACTCGATTGTACGTCGTCATGTTCCTATACTAATTAATCCTGCAAATCTAGTTATGAAACAATGATCATAATGTGTAATGCTTAAATAACTCTTTCAATTATAGTGATGATATCAAGAAAAAAACAACGCGATTGGATTCAAGTAAAATGTAAGGTTAAAATAGCACTAATCAGCGGAGGGCTGAGAACTGTATCTAAAATCGTAATCATTAGAGTTAGTTATTGAAATTAAACTTGTTAAAATAAAGTATCTTAAATAGTGTGCAGAGGTTTCTAATAAATTAAAAACAAATGTTAATCGTTAATAATAAATTACATTAAATCTTTAAATACAAATACCTTAATATGGCGTGAACGTGACATTAAAAAGAAGCAGTGTCTTAAAAACTAGGCATCATAAAAATGAATCTTGGCCCAAACACTTCCGCGCCCCCGGCACATTACATATACCGCCATCCTATTTGGATGTATTAAAACCCTGTGGCCAGACGCCCTCTGCCTCACTGAGTGTATTCTGAATTTGAAATTTTGTTTGAGCTGCCTCAATGCATAGTGATTACGCAGCGCCCCGTGAATACTTTTTGTACTGAGCGCACATTACGTTCGTTACTGCCGTATTGAATTGTCATTGAACGCAAACATTTCGCATTTTAGCAGTGCGAGCCTTTTTGCTGTCGGTTTAATAAATGAGCAGTTTTGCCAGCTACTTTGATCGCTATCGACTTTGATCAGCATTTTTAGTTAAATTAAATGTTTATTAGATAGGAGTGTGTATTAATGTTGATTAGTTATTTGTATATGTTTTTGACAAATCAGCTCATTGAAGTGGTCATCGTCACTTATGGACACGAGCAACACCAGGGAGCTCTCATTGTGATAGGAGTTATGAAGGAGAACTCTTTTTGTACCTGCGTCTTTTGAACTCTATGTTACATGACGGTGAAATAATTTAAATTTTCAAAATTAAAAATATTACGATCTACTTTAACTATTAACCGTTATTATAACACAATTAAGTTGAAATAATGATAAGTATTATGAGTTAAAAAACTCAATCGTGAATAATTATTGTATAAAAAATTACACAACGGTAATGTAAATTACAAAATTTATTACGGAAATTATTACAGGTAGAGTTATTTCCATCCCTCACGCTGTGAAATTTGTTGATTGTAATATTGAGTTTACGCCCTATAAAGTAACTTTAAGAGCCAATAGTCCACAAATGAGCTTATTGGGCTATCATCTTCACATCGTTCCAGAATAAAGAAATAGAGGCGAACGAATTGCTTTTGAATTACGAGTAGCTCTACGTTAATGTCTTCGAATGTTCAAAAACGAAGTACGAAGGTCGTAGCAAGTCAGGTGAATAAGATTAATACCAAACTTGCAAGATAATCCCATTCATGATTCTTCGAACAGTAGTCCGGTATCTAATTCTAGTGTAATACGAGAAGAAAGAGGTTTTAGACGCCGGGTAACAACGAGTAATGACAGTAGCAGCCCTAATGCCATGTGTGGATATTGGAGAGAAATAACTTGTGTGAAGTAAAAGAGACAACGAAAGGGCTCTGAAAGACAATCTCGCGCTACTCTCATGGAGGCTAGGGCTGCATCTGTCGTTCCGTTAAGTGATCAAGGTTATCTGGATTTTAACTCACTTAACCTAGGTGTTATAATAATAGTGTGTAATAGTGTAGTTATTAGTAATATCCGTCTTATAAAAGCCGTTTGAAAACTTTTTTATGGATCCAAGTTATTTGCGTATCTTTTTCATATTGACTATTATTCTTTATTCTTTATTATCTTACTTTTTTATTTGTCTTGTTATTTGAATTGTGTACGTGTATCTACGCTACAACTAAATTCCGTTTATTGTCGTCAATGGTAGAGCGTCTTCGTAGAGCAAGACCAACACGTGTATTGCACATTGCAGACAAGTGACTAACAACATAAACAGACGCACTGTTTAGATTGAATTAAAAGTTTTTTTCGGGAAACTTTATATAATTTTATGCAAGTTAATGTTTTGTCTGATGTTGTTAATATTAATGCCTAGGTTTTTACTGTTATCATTAAGCCTGTTTTAATTCCGTGATGGAATTTGAAGACTTTTCAACCAAATTCAAAATAAAAAAGGGACGGAATTCAAAATCCAGTTAAAGTTTGGGATGCTTTTTATTTTGATATTCCTACTTATATACAATAAAATACAATATTTCATAACTCACTATCGATCTTTAATATACAATGACTGTTTTCAATAAATACATTTACATTATTTACAAATAATACACAATATTACTACACAGTGTCTTAAGTAGTCAGTCATTTTCGAATAATACGTGTATATATGTTTTAAACTCTACATAAATTCTTATTCAGTGATAATTGTAATTAGCATTCGAATATTGTGACTTGACTTTGAATATAATTAAACAATGTATGTGAGATATCGGGAAGCATTAACGACGCATACAACAATATTGGCTATTAAACTATGTTTCAAACACTAAACTTTTGCTACCAATTACTTCTTAACACGCTAAACATTTATCTACTTCTAACAATAAATATCTGACATATTCATTTATTTAACAATACTATATTATTTACAAGCTCATTGTTTTATCACATTTAACAGGTCCGCATCACACGGAATTATTAACTAACTCGCCACTAAAATGTCAATATGGTCGCCAAACCGATTTGTGCGTTGATATCGTGCTATTGCTAATCTTTGTGGACGTGGGACTCGTAGACAATACCCGCGTCGTCCGTTGAGTAGGCGCTTTTAGCTCGTTACGATGTCGTGGTCGGTCCGACACAGTCGAATCTGCTGCTTGAACCTGCTTCATCTCTTGCAGCTCAACGTTAGCCGGTCGCGTCGGATGGAACGCTGATTTCACTACTTCAATTGGCTCTTCGTCTGACTCATCGGAAATAGTTGCATCATGAGTGGAGTTGACCTCTGATTTGGAATCTGCTTTTGATCGCGGACTCGCGTTCAGAATACTTCTAGGGCTTCCACTCTGCCTGCTGCTAGTTGGAGATAATCGCGCGCTCGACGTGTCCATTGAAGAAACATTGCTTTGTAAATGCCTCAAAGCATCGTAGGGGTTCATACCATTTTTTAAAGAAAGTTCTGCCGGTAATGACTTCAAAGCCAGTTCTGCTGGGTGAGTTCCGAACGGTAGAAGTCCATTTGGGGGTAAAAATGCTCCAGGAGAAGGGATCAACCCCGCCGGTGGTAGATTGGCCATCGCCGGAGGGAATGGAAAAAGTTCAGCCCCTGGCAACGCCACGGGCGGCGTAGTTATCGGCGCAGATCCACCTGTAGACAAACATACTCAAGTTTAGTTATTGAATTTACATATGTAACATCATGCTCTTTGCTACTTTCCTCTGATATCGCAACATGACGTAATATGAAGAACGTGTCCCTAGGGACAGCTCAGGGCTCGCGGGCACTCTGCCGATTCCCTGAACAACGAGGGTGCATAATCGTACTAAGGATAATGTACAATCTGTAGGCGTTTAAAGGCGGCTTCACCAAAAGGGATGTTTTTTTAGTGCGATATTGGGAGGGTGAGGGTGCAATATTTATTTATCCGAATGCGACGTCGTTCTTTACGATCGAGACACGACATTCCGGCGTAATTCGGTCGGATATGTCTCCTTTGCGCGGAGCAGGGCATTAGCGATGCGAGGCACGCTCGGAGGTGCTGCCGGCGACACATGTGTGCGGTACAAAGCCGGTTCCATCGCGATAAGGAAGCGCGCTATCTGCCCCGAGTGGACAAAGAGGGCTCGAAACGTGAAATTTTCATTAGTAGCTGTGTTCAAAAAGTTCTTGTAGCACTGTGCTTTGATTCTCGATAGCGTGTAAGAGAAGCTGACGCATAAAAAAGATACGATGAAGGCGTAGATTGGGCCACAAAGAGCTCGGAGGTGGTGCGACGCTCTGATATCTTTTGCACTTTTTATATTTGCAGCAGTGGCAGTGCGCAGACCACTTTAAAAGGCATCGGGGTGGGTGGGGTTGTAACTAGGGGGTAATTTGGTGAGGTGGGGGCCAATATCGGCGTCGCGCCTGATTGAGGTGATCCCGACTGCTGGATTTGATTTTGCTTTTCTCTCGAAATTATTTTTAATTAAGCATAGGTTACGCTCAAAAACGGGTATTGCTCGATATGACGAAGCGATATCATTTTTAAAATTTTTATTCTAATAGTCTACACGAAATGCGGAGCAACTGAGGGTGTATGCGATATGCACATACTCGTAACTCCGAACGTAATGGCCCTGAATATAGACACACAAAGTTTTGCAAATCTCTCTGTTGAAACGAACCCGGAGTACGTTTAATAAAAGTCGGTAGGTGTTTGAGTACAACGCTCCTCGCGTTTCAGCGTCGGAAACAAAAAGTGGCTGGTGGCGCGGTCGCCTACATTGGAATAAAATTGACTCCACACTCTCTCGAACGTGAAGGCGGTGCTTTTTGTACGTTTTCTGTTCTAAACCCCCTCGTCCCCCGGCGAGGGAACTTCAGCGGGTGGTTTTGCTTCGGTCGGACCGGTGTTGTTTTGCACCGCTCAAGAGGCGCTTCTTTTATTTGAGCCGCTTTTGCGTTGTACGGCCTTGAGGGTGGTTCTGCTGCGAGCAACATGTTTTCGAGTGTTGTTTGCTAAATCGGGAATTTTTAAATTAACGAACGCCAAATAATTCGAGCGATCGGAACTTTCAAAGGAATCGGATACTAGGAGCGAACGCTTTTAATCGACCTTTTGGAATCATAAATGCTGCGTAGTTTTATTTAGTACATCACATTTTCTGCGCGACATGTTTCACAAAATATCTTGAACTTTTTTAAGAACCAATTAATTAACATACTCAAAGGCCCACACTAGGATTCCCTGAGTCGTAGGTTCTATGGACATCATGCAGACATAAGGACATACACCCAGACCGAGAGCAGAAACTTATACTCAGTATCCAAATTTCCAACTCGCTGAGAATCGAACCCAGGAACCTTCGAACGGCGATCCGGTATGGAAATCATCACGCCAAACATTATCATTAAGAAACAATGACAACATGAAACAATATATCCCTTTAAGTACAACTAGTACAATACCTTTTATAAGAGCAGCTGGGTCCCGGAGCTGCGGAGGCCTGAAGTAGTCCGCCCAGGCATAGTTGAGGTATGCCGCGTCCAGCCAGCCCGGGTTCAACAGGAACGGACTGAACGCACCCGGGTGTCCGTATCCAAAATCTAGAACAATAGATTTTTAAATTAAGTTATATATTATTTACAGAGCAATGAATTTACTCGTTATTAAGTAGATATGTCATTAGCTATCTAAATTCAATAGAAATTTAAAATTAGGTAGTTCTTAAAACACGTCTGGAAGGTGAAGCTGTGAGATTGTTACAGAAATGGTATGTTAGTATGATATTGTTGTTATGAAAACTTTTAAGAAAAACTTTTTGTAATAGGTGTAGTTTTGGTTATACCTGTCCAACTATTCTGTCCAACCTGAATGTCCAATTTAAATGTTAGAAGAACAATTTTGTCCATCAATTAACATGAGGTTTTATTGTTATTGTTACAATAAACTTAATTCATAATAGTAAAACTAAGATAATATAAGATAAAATAAGATAGTTAAACTTAATGATATGAAAAAAGAAAACTAAACTAGCTATGGTCTGAGGACAATATTGTAAAATAATATCATTGTAATGAAATCTCTAAAAGACTATAAAGTCTAGAGTTTAGCTTATAAGCTGAAATAATGCCCAGAGCAGTTACCATGCGTAGCGATAAAGTTCTAAATGCGTTTGCCCTTGTCAGCTTTGGCAAATATTTGGAAGAAGAGGTTTTTCTCTGGTCTTGATTATTGTTCAAATTAATTGTCATTTAAACTAACAATATAAAGAAATCTAGAGATGTAGCTTGTTCACTAACGTGTTAAAATGATCCTCCTAGCGCGCTAAGAATAATGCAGTTAAATTCGGCTTATTGTCGCTATTTTTATTTGTCTCTCTCTTCCTTCTTATAAGTTCCATTAATTGTATTTCGTATCAAAATCGAAATCGATTAAAGTAATGCATCGAAAGTTTTTTTATGGAATTATGGTAGCATAGGATCATGCAACACCGCCCCTCTACTGCTATCCAAGACTATTATGACTAACCCAGAACAAGACTCAAATGTGCACTACTACTACCTAGTACCTAACTTTGCTCTACATACATCTAGTACCGACAAATAATACCTATATACAAAAAAGTAACATTTTTATCTCTTATCTTATTCTTTACTAGCTTTTGCCAGCGGCTTCGCCCGCGTGTTTTTCGTTTAAACTTCACCCCTTTATTTCACCCACTTAAGTGTCATAAACGTAAGAGTAGATAAAATATAGGTATACTTAATCAGAAAGCTTCGAACTGCTAAGCTATCGGGAGTTACACGTGTTATTGTGAGTCAACCATAAAAGATAGACATAAATTATGCTGTTGTGGAATATTTTTTATATAATTTTAAGGACAACATTTCCGTCATACATGATTTCTGTGTAGCTTTAACCATTAAGGTTGCACACGCGACGGAAGCTTAAAAAATGGAGTAACTTCTCCCATTTCCCCAACATTTCCCTTCACTGCTCTGCTCCTATTGATTGTAGCGTGATGAAAAGTATACTATAACCAGCGCGGGAGTATGAAAAATAATTGTACCAAGTTTCGTTAAAATCCGTCGAGTAGTTTTTGTTTCTATAACGGTTATACATCAGACAGACAGACAGACAGACAAAAATTTTACTGATTGCATTTTTGGCATCAGTATCGATCCCTAATCACCCCCTGATAGTTATTTTGGAAATATATTTAATGTACAGAATTGACCTCTCTACAGATTTATTATAAGTATAGAAGATAAGTCGCATCAATCATTTAGATAAAGTAAACATGAGGTCGGACGGTGAAGTCTGCAAGATCGCCGCAATCAGGACTCACAAAGGATAACCGTAAAGGCGGCGACACGCGGACCGGGCACTGTTTACCGCGTCCGACTATAACAAGGGGCCTGTATACAAAACGAGCCGGTTTACTACTGCAGTTAGCCGGCATCTCTGTGCCATACGTTTTTACGACCCTCCAGCGTCACGTTGCTTTCGCCTTTCAGCTAGCGAAACGATTTTTATTTGTTTAATCGATAGCTACTGAAGACGCCACACCGACGTCTATTTTCAGCTTTATGATGTTTTAATCCAGTCGCGAGTCAACTCAATCGACGCGATCAGGTGTACCTATCGACGTTTTTATTACGGGATTAACTATTTACGAGCACTCTGCTACTTTGTTTTGAATTACGGCAACGCTTAGTCTCTTGTGAAGTTTAATGTTGCGAGAGTTTTTGAGTAGTTGGCCTCAATTTCGAAATCTAAACAACTTAGTGTTGCCAGTTCTTGTTTTCCAGTAAATAATCAGGTGCGTCGACATTTTTATTAGACGCTAAGAATGTTCGTAAAGATCGCTTTATTTCTGTACACAATCCGTTAGGCCGGGAGATTAGCGAGCGTTTCGGGCGAGCGTTTCCCAAATCGCGGGCATTTTAAATTAAGAACGTGATGGATGGCCCGTCGTACTGTCACGTGGCAATCCGGCAGAAGAACGCCCGGCATCATGGAACAATAATAAGTTAAATGTGGAGCTCGGAAACGGCTGCTCCATTTGTTAATGCCAGTATTCAATTAAATTCAGTTCCCCAACCCTTTACACATGCGGGACTCGGAATATTAACGCAGTAACGAGATCTGTTCTAATGTGGGTACATTTGGAGTATTTTAGATTTGTGTTTTATGTTTCATTTTGATTAATATTGTAGCAGAAGAAGAACACAACCATAAACGTTACATAGTTACGAATAATAAAACAACTTTAAATAAAGATGTTTATGACAACGAAGTTGACGTAATATTGAAGGAAGATCTTAAAGATAGGTTTTGGTATTACGAGGACAATAAACTGATGAAGGATACGACATAATTGTCAAAACGGGCATTAAATATCCCGAATGATATGCGAGCGTTTGTTACTCATAAATTAATGTAAGATATTGGACGCAAGCTGAATAAACGGAATCAGAGTGTAAGAGTTATTGCTCATAACCTCGGACGGGGTGGTGACTGTCTCAGAACAAACACCACATTTTACTGTCGCCACACTGTGGGTTTATTACTTTTGATCGTCTCAACCAATTGCGTTGTAAGTTGTTCGTCCGATTTAATTGTAGTATTCATCATAATCATGTTTGATTTATTTGATGTTTTCTTTCCGTGTGTTTGATCAATTTAAAAACGCGTTAGATCTATAAAAGAACATGATTCAATACAGGAAGTATTCGTGCTATCGTTTAAAACGTTATTTGATTAAATGTTACTAACTCTTCGAAAGTGTATGTAAGTTATTACTGGTACGTATGTTTGAAGTTTTAAGCAACTTTGCCATTGTCGAATGCTATGGTTTCAGGACGTCGTTAAGTTGGAAGTAGGGTTGAGTTTTAATCATCGAACCGCTCCTTCGGTTATGAGGGTCGGCGTGGATGTGGTACGGCAGCAGCGACATAAAATCCATATTTTAGAGGCAGGCGGGTGAACCGGGCAGATCAAACGTGACTTTATGACGCTGCCCCGAGATTGTTTACATCTGTTACGCGTCCGTGGCCGCACCATGAAACTTGGTAACCGCTGGTAGTGCAAGCGTGATATTAAACACCCCGGTTGTGCGTTGCGAAGTTTAGGGGCGAGTTTCCAATTGCGAATTAACGTTGGTTCGCTGTTGTAAGCTTGGTTTAAGATTTGTACAAATGTTAATTTTGTTTGAATTTTTGCATGTCTACAATATTCATCTTGAATGTACATATTTATATGTGGTTGTTTTCGTAAATTGACTTTCGAAGAGCGTTTGTAAAAAACCTACTTCGAATAAAAATATTCATTCGTCTAATGAATTCCTTAAGCTATCTGAACTCGTTAAAATAATTTGGTCTTCTCATTTTTCAAAACTATTGTTTTAATTTCAAAGAAACTATTTAGTTTCCTAAGTCCAGACGTGGTAGACTGTAAATTAAAACACTGCAAATATTTAGAGGTGAAGAAAAGGGAAAAATAAGAAACTTCAGGATCAGAATAACTTTCAAATAATGCTGATTACACTGGAATATTTTGAGTTAAACATTAGATTTTCTCCATTTGTTTACATTTCAGATTATTTGGTTTTTTCATCGCAAATTGACGTTTTATATTATTAACTCCTTAATATAATCAACTTTTCAACAGGCTTCTAGTTGCCAATATGACATATCAATTTGACATCAACTCCGAATCGTTTCTGTTATGATCTTAACTATTATTAACACGTTCGCTGCGTCTTCCTTTTCAAAGAACTTTCGGCTAGTAGCTTTGGAGACCTAAAAGATCTCCAAACTAACCTGGCCTGTGGTGCGTTAGAGACCTAATCAGTCTCCTAAAAATACAGTTTTGAAAATAATTTATATCTTCCAAAAAACCAATGATATATTTTTGAAATTTTTATGGGTCAAAAATAACCTATTGCTGTATATTTTGCTAGATTCGGACGCAGTTATGACATACGAATAAACTACAAATACCAAAATAAAATTAGGTATCGATTGTATCTCGTACCGCAACCGAAGATAGTTCAATATATGTAGTAAATAGTGATGGGAATAAAATAATATCTCAGTTGTCGATTGAAAAAGTTTTATTAAAGTTTATTTATAAACTATGGTCGCAAACAAAAAGCATTTAATTAAATGTAGGCCAATAACAAAACATAAATTGTCAATTTTTAAAGATAACATTTACTCTAAAATGGCTAAACCGGCTACTATTGAACATAATGATCCTATTAATCTTTATAATAAATTACATAAAAATATCAACGACGAATTTAATCGAATATTTAAGTGTAGGTACATAAATAAAAACAAGAATTGTAAATTCAGTGATTGGGCTACTGTAGGTATTTTCTATGGCGAAAGACAATATAATTTTTCTCTATCTCTCTCTATGCTCACATCGATACTAGGACAACACTAAATCGAGTCACGCAGCGCCCGCGCCGCCCACCTTCCCTCTCTTGCGTCTACGAGGCTTACGATTCTACGAGTATCGACATGTCTCCTAACGCAAGGAATTAAAATAATTATAATACTGTGCGTTAGGGACCTAAACCATCTCTTATTCTTTTTTTTTATGTCCTGGAATTCACCATTAAGTAGGAAGCAAATATGTATATTTGTCTTTCTCATACTTAAAGAACTTTACAAGTTAGAGCCACCCGCACGGAGTGAAAGAACACGATTTTAGTCGACGCACAATTCCGAAAACCTGTAAGAGATCTGATAGATCTCGTAACGCAGCGAACGTGTTAATAAGGTCGTCAAACCTACGGCTTAATTGTTTTTAATTGAAATGATACATTTTTCACTAATAGGCAGATATAAATTGTTAAATTGTAAAAGTGACCAATACAAACTTGTAGGAGATAAATAAATCTTTTTCTTTAAACTAAACCGTTAACGAAAAACTATTCATGTTGAAATTGGTAAGTTATGCAAATGTTTACGAATAATTTAAATTTCCTGCACGAGTTAAAAACAACTGTCAATTAATGAAATTTCCTGCACGAGTTAAAAACAACTGTCAATTAATGAACAATAATTAACATTAATTGGTTTGCGAGTCACAAATCTGCCAGAACAACTGCTTAGATTGATACAATTAAAAATTTCATCATCCATTGACTAGACGAAATCTTTACTATAAACTCGACGAACAACATCAAATCCCTGGGTTTTTGATAAGCAATAATAAATCATCGAAACGGATGCAGTGAACAGTGGAGTCGATAGCATACACATTAATTAGTGCGTGCAGCCATTAGTCTGCTACGGATTGATCGTTATTATCTCAAAACCTTTGATGTTTATGTTCGAGGATGTTAGTTTTTCCGCATACTGTCGTTTTTATTATTGACCGAAGTTTGGGCGCAACGTCTGTTTACACAGACGGTCTTCGTGTACCGTGGAACACGAAAATAGATTTGTGGTGTCAAAACATTTTGATTCTTGGTTGATTTGTATGCTTGATGGCTCTATTAACATTGTCTTAACTGTTGTTGTTTGATGAAATTTTGATGTGACTTTTGTTATGATTCGTTTGTTTAATTTGCAAAATGAAAATTTGAAATTGCAAAATGAAAATAAGATAGTTTTCATGGCTTAATTTTTTTTACTCTTTGTAAAAAATAATGTTATTCGGTAATAATTTTATTTTTTTAGCTTCAACGCATTTACAACCTTCGCTACTGAGCACGGTCTCTGAGTCTACCCTCATAACTGAGGAGGCCTAGGGCATAGGTACTCCACGGTGTTCCAGAGCGGATAGGCGGATTTTTGACATGTTTTTAATTTTATATTATTTTAATGTTCATTATCATAATTATCATCTACATGAAACCTATTAAAAGTAGGTATGTTTAATTCACCCCTTGATCTACCATCACATTCTTAAATAGTGCAAGATTTTTATTTATTTATAATCAACAATATTTTATCACTTAAGAATATCGCGCAAATTATATCGCGCAAATATCGATGATCAATGAAAAATCGTAGAGGACAAAAACATTTGTGCTTAATTCCTTTAGAGGACAAGAAGGTAACTGCTTTAGATGCTAATTGAAACTGAACAAGTTCTTAAGTATCTGCCTACAGCTTCCTCGTATTATCACAGTTAAGGAGGCAGAACGCTCAAAACAATTACAGTACGCTGATTAAGACAAAAACGACCTTAAGAACCAAATACCATTTATTATTTTTAACATTGTGAGGATACATACACAAAGTGATACTTTTTTTGAGGGGAAGTTTGTTTGAATGTTTGTTGTAATTATTAGATGCAAGCGTTTATCTGCGGTTTCGCTAACTAAACTATTCTTGTATCCTATTCACTCTCTGGGCTTGTGACAATATGTTTTCACAACTTCAGATTCAGATTTCTTTTCTAATCAGTTTTAAAGACGTACTGAACAAAGTTAACCTTGTCATAATTGAATTAATTATATTGGTTTTACTTTTATTTTATAAATAGGATAACGATCTTGTTTTCTATGGGGGAAAATAGTTTAAATAACAATTTTATTAGTACTGCTATTTTGCTTAAAGTTATATGCGCTTTAGGTACTGTATTTTGAAGTTTTCAAATTCGAAATAATAAAGTCCGTTCCTACAAGGGTTGTCAACGTGACGCGCAGAAATACCCACGTGAAGTGGTAGGTATTATTATGGACTTTAATGACTTTCATTTACCTTTTTATAGACTTAACTTGTAAATATGATTTGATAACAGCCTGTATCTAACTGTTTCCATTAAGGATGGGTCTTCTAGAGTTAGTGGCGTTGATCATTGTCAACCATCCTCTAGCGTAGATAACGAAACTTCACAAATCTAAGAAACAATATTTCCTTCACCGTAGCAAGGTTTTTTTTAAAGTTAGTGGTGAATGCCGCATTGAAACCGGAGTCTTTCGTGTGGGATAGTCAACATTTAAGCCACTGCACTATTACAGTGTTTTCAATTGCTACGGTGATTTATAAGTTAAATATTAAACAACCTACATATTCCTAATGTGTTCCTAACTTGTGATTTATAACCACCATGTAAAAGCTTATGGTGCTAAGCTGATTTCTTCCTACTTCTATATTTGAATAATTAGAAATTACATTTATCACTAATTATAGCGCCACCAATCGCCTTGTATTATGAACTAGGATTTAAGTCATTTAAGAGAAAAAGTACCTACCTATCCTACATAATTTGATAAAAATTATTCTTCGCAGCAGTGTTTCAATTTAAAAAAAAATTAATGCTAAAATTCAACTAATGTGAGAATTCTGAAACACATTCGGAACTTTTTGAAATTTTCACCGAAGAACAATAAACAAACGAAGTAGGACCCTTCTCCGGCATTTGTACAGCGTTTCTGGATTACAGTTTAAAAGCATTCGCGTTGTAAACACCAATAACCATTTATAAGGCATGTCAAAACATTACTTTAAGTTCAGCGTCGTAAATGCAGAACAATCGGAGTTATTTTCGGAGGGCACTCCACTCAAGAATAATTCACGGCTTGTAAGAGATTAAACGAATCTAATGAATGTCTGCGTGATTGACTGTTTCAAGACTTTCAAGTAACGTAATATCGTATAACTAACAGATGTTTTGTTGTGAATATGTAATTTTATGAAAATTCCGATGTTTTAAAAGTGGAGCTCCGGTATTGTTTCGTAATAACCGGCAATTGATTTAGGGTCGCGTGTTTCTCTCCACTCCGAGCGTGAATTTCGTCACTGCATAGGTACTCTGCATACCCATAGTTTATAGTCCATAGACATGGCGTGTAATAAAAGTATAGCATTTTATTATGATTTACGCTTCTTATTTTTGTAGACTTGCAGATTATTTTTGGAATAGAGAAGAATAAATTTACATTATTTGTATAAGTTGGATTAAGTTAAATTTATTCATTTATAATTCTGTATATTTTTTAACATAAAATCATTTAAGGTTGGATAAGTTTTAGTCTATTGTTGGATCAGTGCTTTAAGCTGTTAAGAAAGTGTTTTTATTCGTAGAAGAATAAATGGAAAATTACGTAATATTTGGGAATAAATGATTAGGATAAACATTATTAATTAAATCAGGAATTTGTAAAACATTACAAAACCTTATGATTTAAGCAAATGGGACAAGCATAAGTGTGTTGTCCATTTTATGATCGCAGTCATTATGGTTTTATTAAGACGATCTGCGTTTAAGCGGGGTCGTTGAAATGAATTGCTCGATTTTAATGGGAGTGGATTTGAAATAAAACTATTTTGAATGCGGTTAAACGCGGCGGCGCCGCTGCGGGCTGGCGAAATGCCAGCGTCGCACGCGCATTCGAATTTCGAATTACGAACAAACGATTACCAATTCGATTTATGAACGGTTTTTCTTTGTTATAAATGTGAGAAATTAATGATGCACGAATGTGAATTGCACGTTCGAAGTTTGAATTTATGATGATATCTAATATTTGTAAATTCTGAATTTTATTATTAGGTAGTAGAGTTTGTGGTAGTAAAAAATATTAAAATGGTTTTACTAAGATTTAGATTTTTCAGTAAAATTTTTATATTATTAAAAATGGCTTAAGTGATAATTGGGTAATAAGGTAGGATAATAATTTGATAAAAAAATTAAATTATTATGGGTATTTATACTGACTTGTGTTAAAAAAATAGAAAAAGTAAATTAAATTATAATCCTACTAATATTATAAATGCGAAAGTTTGTAAGGATGTATGTGAGTGAGTGAGTGGGTGAGTGAGTGTGTGTGTGTGTTTGTTGCTCTTTCACGCAAAAACTACTGAACGGATTTTAATGAAACTTTGCAGTAATGTAGCTTAGACATCGGAATAACATAATTTGTTAAAATTTATAGAGATTTTTGACGGGACTGGTTTCCCGAAGCGAAGCGAGGGCGGATTTACTAGTAAAAAATAATATTCAGTCGGTAAACTTACTATACTCACTTTGCTTCGTCCGGGGCTCCCTGGGTCCATCGACGGTGACTTTAATGGCTTTCATGTAGGAAGCCACTTGGTTAGGGAAGGTGCTGATGGTGATGGTAAGCGAGAAAGACTTTCCACGTCCGCTCCTTCCAACGAAGCGTAAATCGTTAAATTTTGCTACTTGGTTCTTCATCACCGCCGTGCAATTCCTTAGTTCCGCCATCACATTCTCATCATTCCCAGCCTTGATGGTCACCATTGTCCCATCTTGGACATCATCTAAGGCTACTACTTTGAAAGCCACCGGCAGAGATTTGTTCGAGCGCCAGTGTCCAGGGAGCGCCGAGCAAAGCACGGCCGGGGAGCCGGTCTGCACCAGCTCGCCGTGGCTCTGCCGATAGTAGTCGTGGATATGGGAATACACGTCCGCCATAGTTGGGGCAGGGGGATTTGCGTGCGGAAGGTGCATCGACTCCAGTATTCCCACGAACACAGTCCCTCGACACGCCACTAAAGTCCTACGTCACGCCACTACTCCGCGAACACTTCGGCAAAAGTTTCAAACACGCGATCGAATTTCAAACTCGCGGCAAAGCGCGCGCGGAGCGCTCCGGAAAGTTGTGTAAAGTATGGGCGCGAGACGCCGTATGACGGTGCGAGTCGCGATAGCGTCTCGACTCCGTACCACTTGTTGGGCGCGGGAAGACGCCTGGCGGGGGACTCGGAAAAATAAATGGGCGACTCGCAGAGACCACAAGCCGAAGACTCACGACGCGCACCGAAGTCGCCGCGAAGGGACGCGTACTCGCGAGGACTCAGTTTCGACTGATGACTGCGATACGACGCGACTTTTTCCGATGGTCAATATTTTGCGTTCGCGCGGTCGCCGCCCCCACCCGGGTGGCGGCCCCTACGTCTCGTAAAAAGCGGGAAGGAGACGAAGGGTGCGGGCGGCGCGGAGCCGCAGTGGGAACGAACGGGACGGCTGCGGTCGGTCTCTGCGTTTTTATAAAAATGCTCGCGGAAGCGGGACGCCCGTCTCCGTCGTCCGCCGGTGGGAGAGGGATGGGTGGATTTTTTTGAATCACCGCGGTGACGTATCGCGAGGCGGCGGTAATTAGGCCACGGGGCGGCGGGAAACCGCGGCCGGTGCGAAAACCTATCAACGAGCTCATGAAAAATTATGATTTCCATGTTTGAGTTGGGAGCGCGCCCCGCAGGGTGGCACTTCATTTGGATAAAGCACGCGAGGAATCCTGACTTGGGGCCCGTCGATTGACATGATTGACACGTGTAATTGCCGTATTGGGGTAGATTATTGAGCGCAGGTGTAGCTGTATTTAATTTGGAATTGGTAATATCCAATTCATTTTTATTTACGAGGACTACACTGTATGTAACCCAGGATATATCTAAATATTTGTAGCTACAGAAAAACGTAGTAAACCTTTTATAAAAGTTTATCTACTGGTAGATATGTACGTAAATGGAAACTTTAATAAGCATACATATTTAAACTAAAAGCCAAATAGGTACAGTTGAAATTAAATTTTAAGTAACACATTTCAGAAAAACGTGTCAAAATTGATAACGCAATAAAGTGCGAAACAAAGTGACTGGAGTTTGAGCCACGTCCGCGTGCGGTTAGCCGCTCGTCACGGTGCGAGCGAGACGGTGCGAGGGGGCGGGGCCGGGCGGGCCGGGAAACTTGAGGCAAACTTCGCGAGTTTCCCGCGCTTCGCGAGCGATACCGTGCTATGTTTAGCCTCAAAAATTACTTGAAACGTTTGAATTAGGTAAACGAATAAGGTATTTTTATTTTAAATCCATTCTTTTAATCTAGTAGGTAGGTAAGTGAATAGATTGTTAGATACTATTGATGCGGCCTATTAGACTATAGGCCCATGTCAAAAATGGATGGGTCATATGAACCACCAGGTGATGTATATAGGACGATATAAGAGCACAAAATAATAAGATTCAGCACTATGACGTCACTTGTAAGTTGTCCAACTGAGTGCTGGTGAGAATTCAAAAGTGCAGGTAGAGTGAGTAGGTACATTTTGGTCATATATTATTGTACGGCATTTTCACCATCGACAGATCCATGAAAAATAATAAGAAAGCGCGCAGTGCCGTAAAAAAATGAGCTAGGCTGCAATGCCCCTTATGCTCAATTTTAGATAGGTATTTCTTCGGTAGTTAAAATTCAATTTCTTTAGTAGAACGGTAGGTAACTATCACTAACTTGGTCAGCTGATACCCGTAAAAAATGACTATATAACCAACAATTAAAGATAGATAAGATATGAGAACCATCTGTGATGAGGTACCTACCTAATTACCTAACCATTAATATCACACAATCATGCCATTAAAATAAAATCTTATCTCAAACTCTGGCTAGGTAGGTACCTATTGACAATTTCTATGAACGAACTTTATCTATACCCAACCTTTAGAAAGCAAAGGCCACGCAGAAACATTTTACAATTTTTACAATTGCAATTTTACAGCTGCACATTTGCGAATTTTAAAACTAAACAACCACACCGAATTTCATATTTCGAATACAGAATGGCCGTCATAAACAAGGATATCTATGTAATATAACCTTCCAAACAGAAGTGGTTTGTAACCAACTTGAAAGGTGCCGACGCCGTTCCTTGAAACAATAGACTATAGAATCGCACCATAAACAACCCCTCCCTAACCGGCTACCTCACTACGCTATAAAATAAACTATTTTTGTGATAATACTAAAATCTTACTAACAAACTAACTTACATTATTGACACTAGGTAACCTATAACTAACTAGCTAGCTAGAAAAACCGTCCTAGATGCTATCTATACCTATAGGCAGGTACCTAAGTTTTGTTTTTGTCGCTTGCAATCGTCATGGGCGGTAGTAGAAGAGTGGTGTTGCATGATCGTCTGATACCTTAAATTCATATACTTAAGCTCTCAAGTCTGTCTTGAAAATGCATAACCACATATGCACACCTGAGAGTTCTCCAAATTTTTCACAAAAATGTGTAAAGTCCAATAGGTACGAATTTGATGAGCATAAAGGTAGTGGAGGATTCCCTGTGTCGTGGGTGCCATATAACACACAAGATAAGGACATACACCTATCAAGAATGGTAATGTGTGTCTGTGTGTGTGTTCCTGGTGCCATGGACAACACACTAGACACGTAAATCATGTCTAGTGTGTTGTCCATGGCACGATCCATGCAATGCATCGAAATATCGGTAAAATAAAATAAATAGAAATCGTGAGTACCCATTTGAATTTTCACTATTTTAAATACTAATACTAATTTAAAATTACATTTAAATGAGGTTCTCCTACTTACATATATACTTTAATGGCGTTCTAAAATACTAACTCTGATCTCTTTTTGGCGATCCAGGGTATCTTTAGAAGTTACAATAACCAGGACTAAAGTCAAACTAGCTAGCTAGCATCTTTTTGCTACGACTAGGTCATTGTACGCTTGGGACATTTATAGCCAGTTCTGCAATTTATTACTATTTCCTAATTTCTTGGCTGAAAATGTTTCGGTGGTGCTTATCTGCTTCGGTGTTACTACTATTGCTATTTACCATCTGGTAAGGTGGCTCATTTACTGGTTTGATGGTTATTTTACATTGACAAAGGCATGAATGCGTTATTACCTAACCTGAAAAAATACAAGTTACCTACTTTATTATTTTCTAATTATTTCATGGAAATCTATTGAGCTAATGGAAAAACTTTATTTTTGCAGTATTCCAAAACGTATTTACCTATTTATTTAGTTAATTGAAATATCATGTTGAAATCTTCCCTCAAATATGGATCTATAGATAGCAATCGAATAATTTTTAAACATCAAACAATTCCCTATTTCATGTCAATTTTATTGGTTTATCACCGTAACATTTCAAAGTAAATTAAAAAAATAGCCCCAGATACAGCCACAAAGCGGCAATAAAGATAATAAAAATTAGAAAGTCCAAACGAGCCGAGGGCTGATGAGGCCGGTGTCTCGAACTGTCAAAGAATTTCTCTCAATTACGGCAATAAAAATAATATTGTAGGTAAACAGTATCTGCTTTGATTGTGAGCCGCCAGCTACCGAGTGGTTTGTGCAACCCTTGGTAACTCGCCAACAATGCGTTTGCGCACAATGGAGAATATTTCTTCAAAGATCTTCCTTTATTTTCGCCCAAACATCGGCATTGGAGTATTGTGGGCCCTTTTGTTAGCTATTTACCGACTTTTGGGTTGTTACAGTGAAGGGCTGCAGTGCCGGTAGAAAAAATGTGGGTTTTGATGAGAATAGCTCCAACGATGCGGCTCAGTTGACGACTTAATTCTCTCTTCGTTGAGAAGTCGAAATTGGGTTATTTGAAAGCAATAATGCGAATCGCAAAGGGATTTAATGAGTGCGAGTTAAGTTAAAAATCGCTGTGGTCTGGCCATTCGTCTATTTAAATTTTCGCTCTTAAATAATCTTATAACTATTTTTTGTACTTTGCAGGTATTAACAACATGACAGATTGACGGATAAAATTTCGTTGCTTATAATATCTTACATTAAATAAGTCTTTTATACCTGCCATAACGTTACGAGATAATAAAGGTGCAATCTCAGGAATAAGATATTAGTATCTAATCATCAAGTTCTCTCATATTATAATACCTATATGAGAGCGATTTACACGTAAATTGTAGAATCAATGGCACCTATTCAATGGTCTTGATAATTTTTCATTCAAGCCATAGGTTAGGACGAAATCATTGCAATGCATTAAACAATGAGTTATCTCTTGAATTGTAACACAATGTAGTCCTCTATGCCCCGACCCTTTTGTGTTTGATGAAAATGTATTTTATATATAAAACTCTTGCGTTACCTACTGAGTGACTGACAGACAACGCATAGCAGAAAGTACTAAACAGAAGAAGTTGAAATTTGGCATGCAGGTATATTTCTTGGGGAGTGTAGGGGAGCACTAAAACAGGATTTTTGGAAATTTCACCCCGAAGGGGGTGAAATATGGGGATGAAGTTTAAACGAATTCCACGCGGGCGAAGCCTGCGGGCGGAAGCTAATCAACTATAAAGTGTTTAAAGTGTAACTGTGCTGATAACAGTGATTCGTGAACGCTGAAGAAATAAACATTAGGTGTGATAATTGATAAGTAGTAACTAACTAACTTAGCGTCGTGAAAAATCTTCGATTGATTCTGCAGACCACCTTTTGAACTTCCCGCTAAATTGATTGGTCATGATATCTCGAAGTTACAAAACAGTTTTTTTTTCAAAATCGTCACAAGAATAGTTCCAATAGCTTTCTAGGACCTGAAAATAAAGAGTTCTGATGAAAACTAGACTTTCGATAGCTAATCGGAGTGAAACCAAAATTTTCTCTATTTTCGAAAATTAACAAATTTTATTAGCGGGTAGGAGTTAAAAATTAATGAGTAACTACCCAGTTGATAGATTTACTTGCAATAAAAAAAATCTTTATACCTCTTCAATTTATAGAGGTAGGCAGGAGGGTACTTGCACTTGTACATACCAACACTCTGAACTACCGTTATTTTCGAAACATAAACCATACTCAAAACGCTTGCTTGACTTGGCATATCATAACATTCACACTACACAATATGAAAGCGATTACATTGAAAAGCATCCTGCAGTGCCGAGGTACTTGCGCGTCCATGTTGCGAAATGTTGAACCAACACAATGTGTGGAGGGCTCTCCGGCGCAGGAGGTGAACACAGAACACCAAATGTTGCTACGTAATTGCCCACTTGAATTTTAAGGGAAACCTTTCCGGTCAGATTGCAGAGCCATGAAGTCTATAGAAATGGCAAGATTTTATTTAACTGTATTTTAATGGGAACTCAATCGCTGATAATGTGAGATTGCCACTCCCCGCTAAAAACAAATTTATTAGGTACCTCTGTCCATACCTCAATTAAGCTTGTTAGCAAAATTTACTTATGGCATTTTAAAGTCTCGTTCTCAATCTGCAATGCAAGTTAAACACTCGGGCGGAAAGCTAGCATTTCTATAGGATGAAATTAAAACGAGTTCCACATCCAAACTGTACGCAGTAGGTATAAGGTAGAAAGTGTAGAAACGTAGTTTTAAATGTATAGTAAATGAGCATGCAGCACCAGTCTTCCGCTGCAGCCCATGTCCTAACCAGATCAAGACTTATGTCGGGACTGGATAGTTAGCTCAGTTATTTTTAATTGTGGTTTGAACAAACTTAAGCGAGTAGACATGTGCTGTGTTGTAGCATGCGTTAGTGTTGTCGTAAAGTTGCTATATTTTCTTTAGTCTTACGCCCGGAATGCGGTTTATTACACACTAGTGCGTTTTACTTTTCATTGCCGCACTAGTGTTTTTCTTATTCCACTTTTTTTTTAATATCCGTAAAGAAAGATTTATTATTTTGTAAATAAATAAACTTCTTGTACTTAGTCAAAATCTGACATGATAAGATTATCTATTTATCTATTATAGCATTTAAAAAATACAATATTTTAAATCTTTAATTACCGTAAATTCTTATTAGAAATACATAATATATTATTGTGGCTGAATGGCGGTGTTCGGTGCCTGGTTCGGTTCGGTGCGGTTAACCTGCGCGCGCATAGTTATTCAACCAAAGATACGGCGCGCGAAAAATAAACCTCCGCGCCATTTTGTGCAAACATTTTGTTCGTTTATAATTTTATACCTACCTAATTGTTTTTTTCCTCGCAAGTGTGTTGAAAATGGTCAATCGTAGGCAGCTGCATTTTGCGTCCTTATTGTTTGGTGTGATAAAGGACAAATGTCCGCCGTATCTTTTTGAAAAGCTCTCATGGTACAAGAGCACCTTGCATCAAACAAGGTCACATTGTAGCAATCGGCTTGCATATCCAGTTGCATGTTCCGCAGCATTTCGCGGCAGCTACAGATACAGCGCCACCAAATGCTGGAACAATATCCCGCCCCCTATCCGTAGCCTTAAAAGTATAAAAAGTTTTAAAGCCGCTTACATGTCTTACTTGTTAAAGTTACAAAAGGCATCCTAGACAAATACACACGCAAACACACACGCACACACAAACTCACTCACACACACACACATACACACACACACGCACATGCACGCACAAACGCACACACGCACACACACACAAACACACACACACACAAGCATATAGGTACAAAATCTCGCACAGGCACCTAGACGTTTTAAACACATAAGTACATAGCCAGCTAAATATGTTTCACTTCACTATATAGCTCCCTCTAAATGTATACTATAGTTATAAACATAGTTATTAAGTAACCTTAATCTATTAGTTAAGTAGTATGCCAGACACCATAAGTTCGAACTATTCGAAACTAAGGGTCGCCCTGAAAACCAGCGGTCGTGGTTTTTCTTCATTTCCACGACCTCATGCTGAGTGCGATCCTTTTTCGTCTGCGAAATGACTGTGGCATCCAGTTTTTGGATTCTTTATTTTATTATTGTTTTTTTTTCATTTTGTATAATTTTTTTTTTCTCTTGTAATAATTTTATTTTTCTTGTATTTTGTATTGTCACGGTGTTTTTAAGACGAAATAAATGATTTCTATTCTATTCTATTCTATTCTAAAAACGTCGTATGATACGCGTGTGCTTTGTTCATTACAGTCTTGGCTCTATTACAGCCCTCGCCTTGCGGCTCGGGCTGTGCAATACCGCCTCGACTGTAATGACCAACTTCGCGCACTTGTATCATAATGTACTATTTATTAAGTGGTGGTGCCTGTATAGCACACCTGGGTACCATAGCCCGCCGCGGTATTAGATACCATTTCTATTGTATAAAGGTAGACCTAAGTTGTAGATCTGGTTAAACTTTTCAGGAGGCGACTCTTTGCCACACGTTAAAGTAGGTACGTACCTACTCTGCAATTCGATGGTTAAGATGTAATGTGTATTTATGCTAATTTGGCAAAAGTTTACTGTAGTTAACTTCAACTCCTAACTTTAAAATACGAATAGAAGGATAACAGCGATATTATTACCGCGTCCTTGTCTAATAGTTTCGAACGCTATGGATATCCATTTAACCTGAGGCAATAAGTATCGAGTAAAAAAGAAGGTAAATCCGGTTAATGCATTCCGTAACAATCGAGTAAAAATACGACGGATTTTGTGTTACCGATATAACGTGCTTTGTTATGTACAAGAAGTAAGATTCAGGCTACAATAGCGTAAATTAGCAGGTTGGGAATTATATTAAAATTGTGCAACGGCCTTAGATCTTTTTCATTGCGTTGCTCCTAAGTGCCCAAGATAATGAGCATGAGGGTAATAACAGATAATGAGGTACTTATCTATTTATCGAATAACCTCTATTATATTATTGACTGCTTAACAAATCATTATAAATTGAGATAGTTAATGATGTTCGTTCAGATCAAGTGTAAATAATTATTAAAGAGCTTTTGCAAGCTGGCTCTCCAAAAGACAGGCCTACTTTCAAATTGTCTATCATCTGTCTGTACTTATGTAGGTATTTTTCATTGAAATTATTTCGAAATGATGATGGAGCTAGAGTGATTACAGATGTAATGGAATTAAGTATAAGTAATGGCGAATTTGATTACAGATTTATTTAAAAATGTTATGACAAATTAGAAGTTGGATATGCTATGAGTAAAATGTCTATTTACAAATGTAGAGCCACCATTATTTCTTAAAGATTAGGGTGTAATAAGTCTCAAGACTTAAGTGCCTATCACACTTATTACATGTTGTGCCCTGATAGGTGTCGCTATAATTTTATTACGTAATCATAATATCAAATATCGACTTTGTCATAATACAAATAGGTAGCAACCTACTGGTAGTTTAACATTCGAGCAACACAACAGTTTCCCAAACAAAAAAAAGTTAAACGAAAAATGTGACGTCATAAATCAGAATAATCAGAAGCGCGAGATATGTGTGAAATTCCATACTAGCGTGACGGGGAGGCGGGGGAGTGTGGAACTCATTACTGGCACGTGACACGAGTCTCACCGCGCCCACTCTACCCCTCGGCCGTTACATTTCGCCAATGAGTTATTGAGTGCGCCAAAAGCTCATGTGTTAAACCGTCAATATTATTGCTCGACTTTTGCCAAATGTATGAAAATTTCAGGTCGGAATTTCGACGTTTGAAATACTTTGCTCGTAGCTCTATACGAGTTATATAGTTCGGAAATGTTGCACTTTATTATAAATGTTACTGCGATGGTCTATTTGAGGAATATGACTGAACCTTTTATTAGCTCCAGATCAGGAAATAAAACATTTGATAATCATTTAAATTATTATATTACTTAACCACATTATAAAATACAAAGCTTCACATAAAATTTAATATATCCATCAATCAGCTCTCGTAAGTATTGCGCAATCGCTAATAATGACATTCTTCCACAGATTACAATTAGTGTCGCATAAACGTCAGACCACAGAGTACGTAGAGACGTTATTTACAAATTAAAACATTACTCAACTTCGGTAGTGATTGATATTTTAACATGTCAGTACATTTGATATAATTAACACAAATAAGAGATAAATAATATAATAGAAATGTATTGGCATGTCTTAGTCACTAAAGCTAACACTTTTTACGAAGGTTTCGTAATATTTTTCGATAAACGTTAGTTTTCCGATTATATAGGTACGTGAATACCACGAGAGTTATCAGAATACTACCAGAATTATCAGAAATTGTATGTATACATATTAAAACTTAACTCATCGTAAAACCGGTACTTACTTACTATTATGTGTATCGTAACGTCTAATTACTACACCAGTAAATTCAATTTAATTTATGTGCCGTGATTAACTTTTAAACAAAATAGGTACTTACCATTTCGGGATATTCTGTAAAAAATATAAAACATTATTTAACAAATAATAAACACAATCATAATTTCTCTGATATTAGGTAGGAATTATAGATAGCAAATTATTTCAGGTGATAATTTTCAGTTGCTATAAATCCATGCAGCAATATTTTTACAATGAGTCAACGGCTTTGACATAGTTTTGAGCTGTTTTTACTAATTCTCTAATTCTACACCGCTAATTGCATTTGATCGATGACGCAACAGAACGTCAAATTACGTCGCAAATGCGAGGGTATCGATAAAAGGCGACAAAACTCGCCCATTCCTCGCCGACTCGCCCGCCGTATTTTTCTAATTGAATCATGTGTGATTTATTATTGGTCTGATGATGTATCATTCTTTCAACAACAGCCGTGGCTCACCCCACGGGCTTGCGGCCCAAATTATTGCTACAAATGTTCACATCCGCGCTTTTTAACTGCACTGCACTGCTATGCTCCCCTCCGTTCTCTTTTATTAAACTGAGTAATCGATTTTTCGAGACTTTATTGAACAACAGGATCGGTAAATTGCGTATAATGGAAACTTTGTCATTATTCGACTTCGAGTGGGGCTTTTGTTAGTTTTTTGGATATTTGAGATTTTGGGGTAAAAAAGTTACTGCGTTTTATTTTAAAGTATTCTTATTTAATTATGGATAATAACGATTCTTTTAACCTAAATACAAAATTTTTGGTGTTTTAGATTGGTTTTCGGCTTCAATAAATTAGTAGCCTAAGCTACTAGTACCTAATTGTCGTCTTTATTAACACAGCCTGAATTCAAATCGACTAGGACACCAAAATAGTCATGAAGTAAAGTAATGAAAAATGTTTTTTTATGTAGGTACACCTCGGCCCAAAGCAAGGAGAGGGAATGTCGTTAATCTAAAGTCTAAACTAATTTAATAAAACCGTGATATTTTGTTTCTTTGAAAGCGCTAATTGCTTAAACCGGCAATCGGAATAAGAAACAAAGTGTAATGTGTAAGTATAATGTGTATATTTAATAATACATAATGAGAGATACATATTAATAGAGTCGATTTTACTGAAGCGAAACGAGGTGTGAAGTCACTAATAATAATAACAAAATATTTGTAAACATTTAGAAACCGCTGCTACGCCAATCCAAACACCTCCAAAACCAAAAACGGAAGGTACAATATCAACAAACCACCTAACATCACACCATGTCGGTTGATATACATTTTACATATCTACACTTGTACTAGACTATCTACCATCATTTCCATTTAACGCACACATTGTCTCGGAATATGCACTACCAAGTTAAAAGAGACTCAAAAATATGTCACATATTCCTCATCATCTCGCCATCAGCTAAGAGCAGTTTCCACCCGCCGCACATATTGTCACCAGGCTATTGTCAGCGGCGGCAAACAGCGCGGAGTGCATCGTGTCTGTACATAGTTGGTGTACTGTACAGTGTACAGTCTTTCGAGTCGTGAGCCGTGATCCGTGAGCCATCACAGAATTAGAACCGTATGAATGACGACATGGTGTAGTGTAGAGCATCCCTACAATCTGTTGAGACTTGAATAAAAAGCTTCTTTAGGTCGGCTGATATGTATTAGAGACTCGCTATGTTTTTAAATACGGCCGTAATGTTTTCTGACAAAAAAATTATACGCAAATATGTATATATAATAGGTACCTAAGTAAAAGTAATTTAACGAAAGTAAACATATTGGTAATCTAGACACGCGGGAGCGTTAATTGTACCTAATTTTAAACATAAGTTCAATTAGGGCGTTATCTGATTCATAAATATAATATTATTTAAATTTTAAGGCATTTATTGTATATCCGTATCGTACAAATAAATTAATGCTCCAAGATACACAATCATTAAGAGAGCGAAGATATTTTACGGGTTAAATGTAACCTAATAAAACTTGATTTTCTTGATTTTTTATCGTATTAGGGCATTGAGTACTGTTCCGTACACATAAAGAACCGCGCTTTGGTTCCGGTGCGGGTCGCCGAGGGCTGTCACAATGGACGCAGTTTCCGCGCCGCTGCCCAACGAGCGCAGGGACGCGTTGACACCCCTAATGTCAATTCTAACTATGATTCTAATGTAGAATCAGGGTTGACTCTGCCTGTTTTACCTAATTTATTTTAAATAAAACTAAATACGTTAAATATTTAGGCATGGGCATTATAATATAATTAAAGAGACAATAACAGCGACTAGTTAAACTAAATTTTGATACGTTTCGAGATTGTTATTTTTTTTTGGGTAGGTACATATTTACAAAAATTCTCAACGTAGGTATGTTTTAAAACCTTAATCAGCGTAATTCAAACGAAGCTCAATTTTAGGACAGTCACACTTATCTCTTAGCCGACTATTCAGCAAACGCCCAAAGGTAGAACCTGGTACCATATTATCCTGGTCCATTGGTATTGCATTTGATTGGTGAAATATATTATGAGCAAGGGTAGTCTAGAACTCACTGTGAGTCCATTAAAAAGAAACTACTTTAAATGGATTAATAATTAGGAAGAGCCGACCTAAAATTTAACTAAAATTTTGTAACATCGTAATAAATAACTAAAATTTTGTAAAAACAGTTTAAAAATTAGAACGTTTTTGGCAGGGGCAGTTCTGTGTATAGAATCAATCGTAATTGTGATGCAAATATATCTTTTATATATCTTTAGCAAAATGCAAAAACTTTCCATGCTTACATTTAGTATTTTCTACAATTAGTATTTTGTACAATGTAAGCAGTTGACAGCCCTGAATGCAGGCGTCCCGCTGGGCAGCGTGGTGTGTGCAACTGTAGGTGCGGCCTGGCAAGACGCCTGCCAGCATTTCTGTTTTAGATCTCAATTATCTTGGTACGAATGGGCTTATTACTTATCTACATCTACTAATGCGATACCGCTACCGTTGCTAATTGGTTTAGGTAAGTAGGTGCATACGTGTATCGTTAGTTGTTTCGTATCGTTAATGGGTTGATAATTTCTTCCTTTGATTATTTGAATGATTATCGCGTAGCTAAAGTACCTAACCTCACAGATGCAGCAGTGGCGCTTTTGTCGAGATTTAGAGATTGCTTAAATATATGTGACATCAGAAACAGGTTAAGGTATGTATGTGAAGATTAGGTATTTCCTAAAGTGTAAGTAAAACTTTAACCTAAATTATGTCCTTACATCTACTCGTAGTACCTAGCTACCTATATGTATAACAAATAAAAGCCCTACACTAACCAACAAACATAAAACCATTAACCACCCAACTTATAAACGCAATAAGACCCCTTTAAATTAGTGATATTAAAACGATTCGAAGATTCGGTTAAAGTTACCCATTTCCTTCTTCAAAGTGTTTAATCTGTCTTTAAAAGTTTATTATCTTGAACACAAAATAAACGCACGGTAATTGGTTGTTCGGCGTAATTACCATCGAAGGATATGGCGGACTGTGCAATGTGTCGTGACCAGCGCTACGGTCGGGTGGCTATGGCTGATTAATGGTCGCCATATAAAAATAACCCCACGTAATAACTACTTACATATGGGTACTGTATTTACAGTGCTACATACCTATATACGATGTAGAACTATCCTGCACATTTTGTATCTACTATGAAATGCCCGTTTCGAGAACGAAGAGGTTCTCCTGGATCCCAATGTTTGTCGACGAGTTTGTATTATTCCGTATACAAAAAGTGTTAATGTTTGTACTAATGTAAGCTTGTACTAATGTATAATAACAGAATAAGGTTAAGATAGAATCGGGATGCTTAAAGATGGATCTTAAATGCTTAAAGATTCTAAGGTAGCACATAATCATGAGAGTTCTTTGAGAAAAGTTGCATTAGTGCGGCACGCTCTCCATGGGGTTTCTTCATTATTAAAGGGTCTTACAGCAACCTTCACCACGCTACTCCATTGCGAATTTGTGGAGTGGTTTCGTGTCCAACCGAAGTATTGGAATTTTTCATGCCAAAGGCTTCTGACTTACATCTTGTACTTATATGTACCAAGATAAGAAGTCTTTGTCTAGATAGATAGCTAGATATCACGAATAACTTTTACTCTTAGAAGTCAAAAATTTGGTTCCACTTCATTTAGCTAACATTAAAGTTTATTTCCGTTATTCCCGTGGCTCCAAATAAAGAAGAGCCATAAAAACAATAACATACGATATTAACTCGTCAAACGCCGTGGCGTCAGCTGTCTAACATTAAAGATCGCTCACACGACACCTTTTATTGTTTTTTCATTTGACAAAGACACATGGCTTAACCTTTAAAACAAAGACATAGGGTTGAAAATGAGTTGAATCTCGTGTCACTTTAAAATGCATCGTATGCTATGGCAATAATAAAAACACAATAAAGACATAAACCGCGCATCTCCTGCGGCTAACCTAATGATGGCGTTTACTGTGATACCGTTCTAAACAAATAAAACATGAAAAAATGGTCGGAGAGATAGGAAGTAGCTATACCCATCGAAGATACAAACGTCTGCCTGTATTTTGTAAGGATGTCGTAAGAAACAATTTTCTGTCCATCAGTCAGTGCGTCTGTCCCTCTAAAATCGTTGTTAATAATCTGGGGTAAACTGAGGAGTAATTAGTCACCGTTTAGTAATTGGCCACATGAAATTTCAATGCTGTATAGTAAGAATTGTATGATTGAGATTGAGAAGTATACAGTATCACGTACCTATGTAGTTATATAACAGTCCTATGAATTATTATTTCTTATTATAAAACACTGAACTTACAAGTGGCCAATAACTAAACGGTGGCCAATTGCACCTAAGTTTCCCCTATAACTTTAATAAAAAACCCAAAAGAGTGTTTTAGTGAAAATTAATGACATTACTACTATAGACACTGATTAAAAGAATTTTAATAAGATATCTACTTACATGAATTTATATATAAAAATAATATTTTTTTGATGAAAATCCATTGCCGAATGTCACTGATTATCATAATCAACAACACAAATGTTAGTAAATCCAACCTCTCTGTGCAAACAACCCCTTAAAATGGTTAAAAGTTGTAATAACAGGTGGACTATGTTTTTTTATCACGTCAGTTGGTCTGTAACTTCATCGTTAGAGCAATTAACTACGTTTAATATTCAACCTGTTGTTTTATGTTCAGTTCATTAATAATAGTCAAACTGCTGACTGCGTTGCAGGTATGATAAAAAATGCTTTGTCAATTTTTCTCGTCAGAATTTATATAACTAATTTTTATGTAAAATGTTTAGCAATCGCAATTGACTACCAGACGCTGACAGAGATCTGGTGGTAAGAAGATCCATCAAAGATTATGATTCATGACTAAAGACGAAAAGAAGAAAGAGAAGTGAAAGAATTTGCAGCTTATCAGTTTGTTTCAATTTAATGATTTATACCAATATTCGTGAATTGGGTATGTATGATTGAAGGTATATTATTGTGTAGGGGGATGGGTGACCAAACACAAAATAATATTGCCAGAGCATATTTCTCTACGAGAATATACTTATTATTATGATAAAACTGTTAAAACCTGATAGTAGAATAAGCAAAATTTTGATTTTTTAATATGTACCTACCTCAAGAGAAATTATTCATGTACAAGAATAAAAGTCGAGTGGTTTGAACCGGGCTCGAATCCTGCACGCATCTCTAATGTTCAAAAATTGTACCTGTACAAATCTGGGAATTCTCTGTAATATTTTCAAAGGGGTGGGAAGTACACCAACCCGCAAGTAGCCAGCGTGTTTGACTAAAGTCTGTATTTATAGCCCACTGCTTACTCCCAGCAATGGGACAGTTATGCGTGGCGATAATACTAATTATTATCGCCACGCATAGTACATACACTCTCACTCAAGTACTCAAGAACTTTACAATAAGCTAAGCTACAACCCATTATTGGCCCACTACTGAGCACGGGTCTCTCCTCATAACTGAGGAGGCCTAGAGCATACTCCACCACGCTGCTCCAATGCGGATTGGTGGAGGGTTTAGTGGCCAACCCAGTGTCGAAAGTTTTCAAGCCGCCCGAAGGCCTCCGACATGGCTTAACGACTGCTATTAATCGATAACAACCGGGACCGACGGCTTTACGTGCCCTCTGAAGCACGGAAGCGCTCAAGAAATTTTTGCCACTAGCGGTCACCCATCCGACTACCGACCGCGCCCGCTGTTGCTTAACTTTGTCGATCGCTTAGGATCGACGCAAGTCGCTGGGCTATGAGCGCTTCGAGCGCATTACAATACTCATCATTAAAAAACAAATCAAATTAAATCTTTTTTATTTATATCCGTTTCAATTTTTAAGTACCTAAACGATATTTTAAATATCGTTTAGACATTAAACAGAAAAGCCCTATTATCTTTACGTTCAGGGAAGTGTAACAGTTTTCTATAATGAAAGTGCGGAGTAGGATATCATTCACTGTACGGAAGCGGTGTCGTGGCGTGCCGACACCGCACCGCGGGAAAATCACACCACGTCCTAGTCTAGGCGACAGCTGTACTAATACTTAAGTGTTTCCAAAAAAGTCGTCCAAGGGAAAAGACTCACAATATGATGTGAAAGTATAATAAATAAATAACTCGAGACACTTATAACCCCACACTAGGATTTCCTGCCTCCTCCCTGCCATGGACAACACGCAAGAAAAAGACATAGGTACACTTAGATCTAGAATGGAAATTTCCACCTCCTTCGGAATCGTACCCAGGACCCTTGGTGATCCGAAATGTTAACTCTTGCGCCATTCGGGTCGTCTTCGAGTAGGAAACCCGGGCTTCACGAAAATATAAGCAATTGACCAATGACAGAGGCAAAGGTACCAAGTACCTACCTTGCTTAGGGCCAATTGGATTTACTATTCTATATAGTACTCATGGATATTTGACAGTACGTGTAACTGATATTAAAATACCATCAGTTCCAAACTATATCTACTTCTAGCCCCCTAGCCTTTACTCCTGCATAGTCAGCTCTCGATCCTATCAGGAGCGTCAATTGCCCGTGCCAAATGCCACTTCCCGATCCGCGCGCCCTATGTCCTCGCTCGGAGGAAACAAACGTCTTATCTGTCTGAACAAGCCAGCAAGTGATTGAATGTTTCCGTCGATACGAGACTGATAACTTTTAGTCTTAGGTTTAAATCACCATTTTATATTTTTATTTTTTTTATTAAGATGCTTAATTTTACCTGTGTACCTATATTCCACAATAAATAATACTGATTGATTAATTGATTGATTGATCGATTGATTGATTGATCAAAAACGTAGCTAGTGACTAATCTCAAAAATATCTTTAATATTTGCATTTCAGGAATGAGGTGTACTCGTATGCTCATTCCATTCTTGACCTTTCTGGTAATATGTACATATTACAGATTGATGCCATCATATACCAGTACCCTTTGTTCGATTGCGCCATTGCACTATTATGGTGAGTTTCTTCGTTAGGGTAAGTCAGAAGTATCAGTAGTATAACGTTGACTTCAACCCATTGATGGCCCACTGCTGAGCACGGGTATCTCCTCATCATTGAAAAGGCTTAGAGAATACTCCACCACGCTGGTGGAGGGGACGATCGGTGGAGTTGGTGGCCAATCCAAATATCGGAAGTTTTCATTCCGCCTGAAGGCCTCCAACATGGCGTAACGACTGCTATCTATCGACAACAAGCATGTAAACGTTCTTAATTTTTCAGTAGCGATTAAATTATAAGGTTACGAAAAATAAAATATTACATTCAGTTCCAAACCGAATTGCAATAATACATCGACTTGAAGACTTGCACGAGCACATTGAAACAGAACATCGTATGGTAGGTGAGCTAACGGAGCGTATAAATTCGACTTTATGGGGTCATTAAGCGGCAGCAGGCTGCCGAGCCAGACTTTTTGTTTCAACGCATCACAATTAACCGTGAAACGATAATCGATTGTTTCTTGTGCCCACTTCGCTTTGACGTGCACTAATTCTCCGAATTAAACAACGGTTTTGTAATTGACGCGTATAAACTGTAGCTATTGGACGGGTTTGTATAATTTTTCAAGCGTGTAACGTATCAATAATTTATTGAGTTTTTTCGGTTAACCTTTAAATAAGATATTAAGAAATGGTGTACAATGAGTTTGAACTGTAGGTTTATTTCTAGTGATAAATTGTAGAGCACGATGCATTATTACTCTGAAATTAGTGGAAGGATTAGCAACCATAATAGTATTTGTAATGTAATCACTGCTATGAGATTATTAGTATTTTGCACAAATGTGAGTTTATCAAAGAAATATCTATGTTATCTACCTAATTAAGTCGGCAAATCGTAGTGATCATGTTTAATCCTTTTAATGAACACGTGTAACTAGGAAAAATAAAGACCTTAAGTAACTACAATTTAACGGATAAATATTTGTGAATTCGTTCATAAAATTTCAAAGGGATTAATTAATAAGATACCACGCTGTTTTTGCAGACACAACTTTCAACACTATTAATTTCTAAACGCAAAGAAATATACATATATTGAAACCAAAGCTCTTTTTGTCCGTAAAGTCTGCACGCAAGAGCTTTTCCCGATTGCCGCGTGTGTACAGTGATAGTTTCGAGTCCTTTTTTACTGACCACGGAAAAATCGGCAGGAATCCTTTTTTTACGCAGTTAGTGTCTGTGCGATTCTATCTTTTTTATCTTTCAATACACAGCACTAGGATGCTTTTTTACGTTTTAGATAAATGGTCTATGAAATCCACCATCCTTTCGTAGCGTATAGGCAAATGGTTTTAGAGTTCTATGAGGTTCCGTGAGATAACCAAACTATATTCTTATTATTTCCGTACTGCCTGTTCGTCTCTAGCTACCATCAGATTTTTACAACTGATAAAGGTTGAAATGATTTTGGCTACAACCCATTAATGACTCACAACTAAGCACGGGTCTCTCCTCATTATTGAGGAGGCCTAGAGCAAACTCCACGGTTAGCGGCCAACCCAGTATTGGAAGTTTTCAAGCCGCTCGAGGGCCTTCCGACATGACTCAATGCCTGTTATCTATCGATAACAACTGGGACCGACGGCTTTACGTGCCTTCCGAAGCACAGAAGTGTATAATAATGGATTTCTATAAAGTAGCACCTGATACAATCAATTACGCTAAGTACTATTAAAAATGCAAAAGTAAACCTCATGTACATCACTTCACGAATTAAAACACACTTTAACGTGAAGATCCTACTTCCTACTATCCTACTTCCTATCCTACTAATATTATAATCCTACTAACCTACTAATATTATAAATGCGAAAGTTTTTATGGATGTATGTGAGTGACTGAGTGTGTGTGTGTGGGTTTGTTACTCTTTCACGCTAAAACTACTGAACGGATTTTCATGAAACTTTGCAGTAATATACCTTAGACATCAGAATAACATAATTTGTTAAGAGTAACAAACCCACACACACACTCACATACATCCTTACAAACTTTCGCATTTATAATATTAGTAGGATTAGTAGGATAAAACCTCCCTCTCAAAAAATTTGCGACCAGGAATCAAAGCAGGAATATCGTCAAGTTTGCAGACTCATATCATCATCATCATCATATTATCTGGGACGACTATCTCCAAAAAGCTATATTACGCAACCGCTTCTTTTTAGAATTTGCTTCGGAAGTTTAAAAACGTATGATCATCTCAGTAGATATATACTGCGGAGCGGAGTCATAAAGTGCTGCGGGTGAAGCCTGATAGCGTTGCGGGCGCCCCGCGGATCACTTCTCCAAACCGAAACGGTTTTATAAAAACCTTCTTCCATAGAAAGCGACCAACAGATATTTAATTATTTTTATATTAAGCTTGAACTTATTTATGTACCTACACACAAGTTTCTGTTATTGACGTAGAGAAATGGCATTTTTGCCCTTTGAAAGCTAATAAATACAGTAAGGAGTTAAGGCTAGTCTTCAGTCCTTTCAGATAATTATAGCGATATCAGGATGGTATCATCAGTGCTAAGTTAGTAAAAGCCTATTAAAATTTTCAAGGCTGTAGAGTAAGAGAAATTCACTTGAACACAAATATAAACATTGTAAGTTAAACAGAAACTTGTACAAAAAATAACTTTGTGTTATTGGAAAAATACAAATATACAATATTCGTATTATACGTTCGACGTTAGCATTGCATAGTATTGGTGTATAGTGGACGCGTGCCTTAACAGGATTTGCTTTATCGCGGCTGATAAAACAACACTGTCACGGCTCCAATATGCGGGGTCTGTCGCGCGCCATTTGCCCCAACATTATGCTAACGTGTGGGATTCTATTATACATCCGTTGGGCGAATAAAGATGGAAACCAATCTGATCTTCGTAAGATAAATCATCACAAGAAACTCGGTGTATCTTGGTGTAACCTTTTGGTTTTTTGCGATTTAAAATAATTTAAAACGTATTAAGCGGTGATATGTACTGTATGGTTCACACCGTACACCAAGGAATTAAATGAAAGTTTTAATTGATTGATTAATTGAACTGATTTAATTATTATAAACTGATGTTAAATGATAAAATTGCTTATGACACTGAATGATAAATAAATGTTGAGTACACGTTATACGCGGTCGCGATAATTTTGTGAACTGAAGTGAATTAATCGATGGCGGAAATGCGCTGACGGCGCAATAGCATTTATTGCTTTGTACGAGATCGTACATGTACACTGCAGTCTTCTTTGAAGTTAAGAAAATAATAAACCATGTCTAATAAAAGATGACACTACTCGTGGTCACACCAGATAGGTAAAAAGCAATCTACCAAATAATGTAAAAAGATACGAAATCATGAAACGATTATGTTTGCTGTTTTTTTAGTAATCGCTGATAAACGAGTAAAATGAGTCATCTGATGGCTATGATAGTTGAGCTACATATGTGGTAGATACTATTGCTATGAGCTAAAAATTGCCAAAGTATGACCCAAATTAAAACCTCCTCGCATCGTTTACTACGATTAGAAAAATGAAAACGTTTAAATATCGAACATGCACACGTCAAAATCGTAACATTTTAACAAGAGCGATCAAGCACCTCGTCATATTACAGTCCCTGGTGTGCGCTCGAATGGTTCAGCGTTGCACAACAGCGATATGCGTAATATGTCAGTTTGACGAAGGTCACCGGATCCGTAGCGATGACGGCCGGACACGCGTCGGAACAGACTCATTTAAACGCTTTTTTTCTCTGTGCTTCAACTCTTGTTCCTTTTCCTGCCTTTGTGCCCGTTTGCCGATGAAATTCCTAGGTAAATAACGCTACAACTTTATACCGATGTCGCTAGGTAACGTTAGGACAGGTATGACGTCAAATAACTGTTTTGAAAAACTGCTACAAACGATATTGTTTTCTGTCGTCTAGTGCTCTACAAAATAATTTATTGTTTTCTTCGTCATTACGCTTTCAGCAAGTAAAGTTATTTGGATTGCATTGCATAATAAAGTTCAAATGGAGAAAATAGAATAGGAGCTTTAAGTAGATCTCGAAGACTATTAGGAGTCAGTAAGAAGTTATCTCAAGCTATTTTTGTTGTTAAAGAGATGGGATTTCATTCATCTTGAACATATTCGAATCGTGTATCACACTGCTGATAAATGATCAACGCTGAGGCATCAAGCAGCTATTATTTGAGACCATTGGGTGTTGCACCTCCCAGTTTAAATCCTGATGGCACTCATGTTTTTTTTTATCCACCTGGTGTTTGAGCTACCACCCTTCTAGAACCGATCGGGGAAGGTTTTTTTATGTCTCGCTTGCAGCGTTGAAGAGCTAGCAATAATGCGGGCTCCCCGCTTATTTCTTGGCTTACTTTCCATCTTGATGCTTTTGTGACTGATATCTAAGGGCGATGGTGATCAATTACCATCACGTGGTCATGGTCAATATTCGGTTCTGGTGGTCCACGGATTCATCCATGGTCGTACAATGGAAACATGTCGCTGTTAGGAGATACCGCTGTTAGGAGATACCACTGTTAGCTAGATACCACCCGCTTTGACGTAACTTGAATGGATCCTTACTATATCATAAGACTTATGACATAAGTCATTGAGCATTATATTTTTGTATTCTTGCATTGGGTACAACTTCAGAGGCGAGAGGAAGGTTCTTTATCTCAGCACCCTGGATTACATTACTTGTTCCAAGTTGATGTTGAAGTTGATTTTAATAGCCGTGGTGGTCAGGTTTAGGCAGGTAGATAAAGTATGACGGGAATTCAGGATTGGTGTCGCAAGCAGCAATACCCTTGATTCAGCCCCTAACATCTCCAACAATGCACATAGGAGCAGCGCGAGTATGCTTTATTCAATTATTGAGCTGAAGCCAATTAAATTAGTTAGATGAATGTTGCAATTCCTTTAATAAGCAATACTAATCCACCCTCAATACGCAAAATATTCACCGAGATTTAATAAAAATCGCGAACCAACTGACCATTTTTTGGGTTGCATTGTAAGCTACACGTATCAGTTTTCAACATGACATTTCAATGCGATCGTTCGCTTGTCAAATCACAAATCTGTAGCAGATGTTTATTCAGCGCATTCACAAAAATTATCGCAACAACAAAATCTAAATCCATACACCATATCTAATTATATCCACCGAGTAATAGGTAGTGTGTCGGAAAAGTATTGTACAATTTCTGCTTTGTACGGCGGTATTACTAACCTAGTTTTGGGGATATTGGGCCAAAAAGGATCCTCGAGATATCACGGTGTTTGGTTTTGAATGTGAGTTATGTTTTCTTTTGTGCTCGGTGTATTAGTGAGCCATATTTAGTTACGGTGTGCCTCGTAAAGTTGGATGTGAAAGTTTTTTAAATACGACTGATGCTTACAATCTGTTTGCTATTAATACTCGCTTTTGATACAGCGTTAAATATCTACCATAATGATATAAAGGTACGTGCAATGTATTCGACAACCATAGGTCTTCTAGAATCAACCGTATAACAAACTAACCAACTAATATTGTATCACCATGTACTAACCATCCTAGTCCCAGAATTAAGTTTTTTTCTAGGTCGACCACAGTTGTCATGGGCCGCAGCGAAAGGGTGCTGTTGCATGCTCGTTTGCTACCTTAATTCCATAAAAAAACTGGAGCCTCAGATGATATGCGTTTGTTAGAAGGGTGATGCCAGCTCGGCCGGTGCATACCAAAACTTTGACGAGCCAGTCGCCCGATATCGATTTAGCTCGCTACACTCGATGCAACTTGTTTATTTTCGCCAAATCGGACGGATGTAGGTTTTCGGGTTTGCGGTATGTCTCTGTTCAGTTAGTTGTAGGTGGTCGGTTCGAATAAAAATGCAACACGAATTTTGCATTCTATTTCGGGGATCAACAAGAGGTTTCGTTTTATACCAAAACAACTAGTGGAGTGATGAATCCAAACTTGTTTTGCCCGGTGTTGACCGAATTTAATACCGCAAACTAAATTGTGTTGTTTTTTTTATTTACCTAATGATGCCATGGTATTAAAACACAATATACCATACATTGCTTATTAGCGGTCATAGTCAAAACGTCGACATTATCTTTTAAGGTTGAAATGATAAACCGAAGATTATTGAAATGATTTACTAAAAACTATTAGTTGCTATTAGTAAAATAGTAAACTCAAAAACAAAAGTAATAATTTTCTACACCTTATTTTTACTAAACTCCTTAAAAACTGCTGTTCAACTATCAAAAACAATATAAAGAACTAAAGCGACTGTGCGATACGATATGCAGAAATCCTTTTAAAGTTTGAAATACCTAAATTAAAAGTATGTTCAGCATTCAAATTACATGACATGAACGTATAAAAAAATAGTTTTAAATTGTTTGAATATTTCTGAGATTTTAGGTAGGTAGCTTCAGTACATACATACATAACGTCTGGTGGTTTACAAATATTTTTTTCTTCTCTTTTTGGCATTTTTGTTCTCGAAGTCAAGGAGCAAGATTTAAGAAACAGAAGGTCTATCATTTGATCATTCACGTAACTTTAATTTTGAAGATGACGTCTTTATCATCATGTATAGTACATAGTGGTTTACAAATATTTTTTTCTTCTCTTTTTGGCATTTTTGTTCTCGAAGTCAAGGAGCAAGATTTAAGAAACAGAAGGTCTATCATTTGATCATTCACGTGACTTTAATTTTGAAGATGACGTCTTTATCATCATATATTACCTATTATTTCGGCAAAGGATAATATCGTGAGGAAACCTATACACTTGAGAGTTCTCGTATTGGCTCGTGCCCAACGTTGGGAATATTGTGTCTTGCGATGATGATGAACGCATTTACAACGCCTTTCGTATTATATCCCTGACTGTGACTTACCATCATATCAGGTGGTATGTTTTTACGTTATCATCGAACGCCTAATGAGGGGCATTATTGTGAAATAGTTTATTTATGTAATCACTAGCACATACCCACGGCTTTGCCCGCGAGGACAAGTAAGCATCAATTCTATAATTTTGTGAAACTACATAACTGGAACCCGAAATAGCGCTCCGCAATAAAATTTTAGTATGCATAGTAGGTACGCATCATATTACGAATTAGGTATATTTCTTTCCATGAGAATCACATCTTTTACCGCGCTAAAAATTAGCCTATGTCACTCTCCAGCCTTCTAACTATATTCACAAACAAAAATTGTCATGTCATTGTCAAAACCATGACTTTGCTACCTTTATTGGTTCATGATTGCTACAAATAGATTTATAACATTAGTATGGATTATTCAATTATCCTTATCATATTAAACTTACCCTCCACGAGCGTATGTAAATAAAATTAGAGACGGCCAGTAAACACACGGTGGGCGGTATTCCGTTGATTCAATACCCAGCGTTCGCAAATCTATTCAATGCACAAAGCCTTCTACAAACAAGGCTAATGAACGCCCCCACCTACTCAGGTAATTCGGTTATACATTCGCGGTGTCCTTTTACAGGTTTTTTTCGCAAATTTATTAGCGCTGCCTCGGTTTTGCACGTTTTATTTTTGCGTGTTGGCCTTTTTGTATGAGGGTGGCATCGCTTTTATTTGGAGACAATATCCTGAAGTCTATTTACGGGCAGTGTATTTTATACGGAAGGGTTTGATGCGCTTGGTGCGAGGTCTTTTTGATAACTATTTTGCGTTTTTTGCGTTCATTATAACCAATCAATAAAGTAATTGATGGAGTATTTTCATTAAGGATTATGGAGTACCTAAAAAAAAAAGCTAAGCTACAACCCACTAATGGCCCACTACTGAGCACGGGTCTCTCCTCATTACTGAGGAGGCCTAGAGCGTACTCCACCACGCTGCTCCAATGCGGGTTGGTGGAGGGGTTAGTGGCCAACCCAGTGTCGAAAGTTTTCAAGGCGCCCGAAGGCCGCCGACATGGCTTAACGACTGCTATCAATCGATAACAACCGGGACCGACGGCTTTACGTGCCCTCCGAAGCACGGAAGCGCTCAAGATATCTTGCCACTAGCGGTCACCCATCCGAGTACCGACCGCGGCCGCTGTTGCTTAACTTCGTCGATCGCTTAGGATCGACGCAAGCCGCCGGGCTATGTGCGCTTCCTACCATATACTAAAACACCAAATTTTGTTACTTGCTCAGGAGAAAGTAGGAGAGCTAAGTTGGTAGTCTCTACCCAACAAAGGTTCTCAAGTTCGATTTAAGGAAAAGATAAATTTAATTTTGTCTCTCGAATGATTATGATTGTGTAAGCGTTTGTTGGGCAATGGTTAACATGTCGCGGAAAGGAGACCAGCAACTTTCTTAAGGACTTTGGGCCTGGAATGAACATGCAGGAGACATCGCTTTTTAGATCAAGGATATTATTACCATATATTGTGCAAATTAGGTTTTTTACGGAAAATTATGAGAATAATGAAATATAGTCATCTTTCGCCCCGCACACACATACCACTTTTAGTCGCCACAACTTAGCGATGCCCAATACATAAATACATGTTTTAGTATACCTATCGATACAACGGAAAAATATATTAAATCGATGTAAACATACGACATTTACACATAATATAAGGGAAAAAATAAAGTAAGGTGAAATAAAAGGTAGAAAATAAAATTCTGTCCAATTTCTCTCCACTAAATCTGATTCCCATGGTGTAGCAAAAAAAGAAAATATAAAATGGATGTATTAAAATATACAAGATTTTTTGAGGGTATTGAACCAGCTGTCCATTGTCAAGGCCCATCTGATGTTCTCCTTTGAATGATTAGTTTTTTCTGTTCTCGATCTGAGTGCGTGTGTTGTTGTCTTTGTGTAATGTCCGTTCCGTAATTATCCTATATACTTACTCGTACCTAGATATAATAACTCTGTATATAAAGCGACAATTATACTTTTCGCTGTGGCATCGTTTTAATAAGTTAAATCATGTACTACACATAAAAGACGGAAGGTATTTCAACTATAGGCAACCGAAACAAAAATTGAAAACGTTGAAATACCACAGCAAACGTATTGAGAGATAAAATATTTCGTTGAGCTATATATTGAAAGTAGGTACATGTAAATAACATGCCATATGCTATATACGGACGGTATATGCACGAGCGGGTATTTTCGCTGGTGCAAGCCGTTGTAATTCACCGATAAATGCATACAAAAGAGTTCTACGTTGGACATAGCCGTGGATGCAGTTGTTGTTATTTATCATGATTTGGATAATTATTTTAATGTTGTAGTGAATGTTGATAGCATAGTGCTTTTAAATCATTTTTAGAAGGAGTTTTGCATTCCTTGTTTCGATATTAGGTAGGTACCTAGGTGTTTTCTTCAGTCATTTTTTTTGACTCTACTACTCGGGGGGTTCGGGTTCGAATCCCACATTCGTTCACAAAACTCAACGGTGTGTGAAGTCTGCCAATCCGCACTGGGTCAGCGAGGACTATGGCCTTAAGGCCATTAACCTTCTGATTCTGAGAAGAGACCCGGGTTGGGATGGGACAGTTATGGGTTGCGATTATAATAATCGTAGAGCAACTGCCAGACTTTTACAAACATGATGTTCTTAAAAAAGGCCATAGGTGAAAAAATAATGTGTGACTTCTGAATCCACGTTAGATAACCTTGATAGTCTAAGAACCTAACCTCTCGAATGTGAAAAGAAGATTTAGCCCAGAAGCAATGCAGATGTATGGCAATAAATAAGTTTAAATTTCCTTGCACTACTATTGATTTTAAAAGTTGAGTGCACGACAAAAAAGTGATATTTGATTTTTATTTTTATATATTATTTTTATTATCTGTATTCTTTATTATTGTAGTTTGTTTCGAATCAAAATGATTTCTTCTGTATGAATTGTAATGTGCCGATATTAAACTGTTATTTTTATGCATGATTAGTACGATTCGAATATTTCCAATTACAAACGGTGTTGTTGTTGTTTCATAGGTTCAATACCAGGCATACCACAGCTCACACAGATGATATTTACTCGAGCCTTTTATTTTTTCATTGTAAGAATTAGGTAGCGGATGGCCACAACTAGCCATTTATTCATTACATATTGACTGATTGATATAGGGAAGTATGGTACTGCCATTCGTAATTTACTTGTGTTAAGCGGTTTTTCAGAACGCATGCTTTCATCAAGGGCCACTACTAATAAGATGAACCCAATCAACTCTAGTCTAAAACTTAAATTGATTCTTCTTTACTGCGTTGATTGAAGTTTTCTCAACTTTAAAAATAGTGAAAATTGTTATTTAAAAATACTCATTGTATATAATTATATCTAAGAGATTATTTGAAAAATAATGAGTTCAAATGTTAGATGGTTAGTAATAGATATAATAAATAATAATAAATAAATAACGCTTCACACTCATAGCCCCACACTAGGATTCCCTGTGTTGTGGGTGCCATGGACAACACACAAGACAAGGACACACACCCAGACCGAGAACGGAAATTCAAACTCATCATTCAAATCTCCGCCTCGCTGGGAATCGAACCCAGGACCCTCGGAACAGTGAACCGGCGTTTTAACCATTGCGCCATTCGGGTCGTAAATATAATATCCTGATACCTGAAAGTAGAGTTTTTAAATTAAAAAAAAAACAACATATTAAAAATGCAATATATTTCAATCTTGTTGCTAAAGTATTTTGGTAAAAAAACTTTTAAAGAAATATGTCGCAATACCAAAAAACAAATCGAAACCTAGTGTTTATACTGAGCTGGAAAGTGTGATTCAATTAACGGAGTCGGTTGTGTGTTCGACTTAGAACCCTGTGTTTCATTTGATATCCTAAGCTGACGTTCTGATATGAAAGAAATCCACATTGCGTAGTTTGTCAAGAGTAGGCACCTACATAGAATGAAAGTACACATTACACAGAGTAAAATGTCATGAAAATCATGCTATAAACCGCCTGCTCGACCACCTGACACGATATATAGAATAATTAATTAATATTTAATTAATAGATATTTAATTTAGTAGTAAGTCGACTCCACTACAGTTTATGTCCACGCGTTGCCCTCCGATCCTCGCGGGAGGGTAATTATGCATGGCCGCTTTTTAGCGCGTCCATTGGCGAATAAAATATAAAACCGGCTACAACTAATAATTCTGCTATTTTATTTGATTTCCATAAATAAAGTATTAGCTTTGAAATTGCATTGCTAAGTAAATTCAGGATTAGTAATGTTGATGCATTTTATATGCACGCTGGTATTTGAGGCCGAAAAACTGTTAGGTAATACTTAATATGATTTTGAACTTCAATTACTTGTTGTTTTGGTAGAGTTTGTTCTCTACGCGTCTCAGGTAAGGAAAAAGTGGTAGTTAAGTTATGGTAAATTATTTTCAAATTACCATCATATACGAGAAAAACGGGAAAAACGAGCAGACTCTTGGCGGTAAATGGTCACCGATGTCTCCCATGGTCATCAGTGACACCAAAATCATCGCTGATGCCTTGCCGGCGAAAAAAGAAACAAGCAGAGAAAGTATTGACTCATAAAATTATTCTTCTAATATAATACACCAACTAGGTTATTTCAGAAACTAAGTAATAGAGTTCCCGAGAAAAAACTAATTTAAAGTTGCGTGACAAAAATAGTGTCAAGATGTAATCAAAGGTCAAGATGTTATTTTTCTACATTTTTCATTATGTTTCATTGTTTCAAAGTCGCGGATTCACTCTTTCATTATTTTTGCCTTTTTGGTTAATAAGAAAATAAGTGTAGGTATAAAATGACCAGTTTCTCCAATAGGTAATACCATACAAAGGTAATGAAAATGACTATGACCTTACTTGCATTTCCTACCATGGAAAGTCATAAATATTATTTTATCTAATGAAGACCTGTATTTACATAGTTACATAGTATCTCAATGTGTATTTATATATTTTATATGTCATATCTATTGTCAAATTTTGATGTTGCTGAATTCGAAATTTGATTTTGATAAAAGCAAGCAAATTTTTTTTTTAAACTTGTGTCAGAACTTACTCTAAAATCGTTTAACATAAAATAAAAATATGACCCAAAAATAATAATAGCTCATTTATCAGTAAGTAACAGACTATCTACAAAACATATTTTCCCATATTGCTCATAAATTTTCTTTGTATGTGCATTTTATTACTTAATTTATAATTATTACGATATAATAAGCTTCTAATTATTTGTTATTCTGCCTTGTTATCAATTCTATTTACAAATACGAAAGCTCGCTGTAAATTAAATTAAGTCAACGCCATCTACATGCCTTTCGCGGAACTTCGAAGCTTCATTCGTAAGCTCAGCAAGCGCGGAAAAGTTCCCTAGCTTTCCGTCGATGGCGTTAGCATACACGTTGACAGGATTTTTTATATTGCTGTAATATTGCAGAATCTGAAATGGTAAAAACGGTTAGCGGTGACCATCTCAGTTCTCAAGGGCAGCAACACATCTGTGTCCGAGATAGAACGACGTCTGAAAGCTTTAGGTAACATTCAGACTTTGTTTTATTTCAATCGGTTCACAAAAACTCATTAAAAAGACGCTAAAACTTAAAGTAAACTTGAAATTATTGTAAATAACTAGCAATCGATTTAGGTCTTCAGGTCTCATAATAGTTTCATTTCTAGAAAATGTAGTTTTCCAAAAATTTACAAATCATTTGCAGGACACTTAAAGCTTTGTCTTCAAAGTCATTAGGAAATAACTGATATTGTTAGAGTTAAATAAAAGTATAGGCACAAGACCTTTATGTGAGATGACATAAATTTGCGGCCTATAATATTTTTAAGATTTAAGAAAAAAATTGCCGTATCTCAAGTCTCAAGGTAATCATGTTAATTCTCTCTAATCTCAGCCACGTTTCTCAACACCGTTGTTTGTTCACGTGTCCGAGGTGTCGGGTGGGGCTATAAACGCGTGACGCAACAAAAAACCTTAGATGAGGTTGCGGAAGCTTGCGGGTGGGCGGTGTCGGGTTCACTTCCCGTCTCGGCCACGACGTGTGTGATAACGTGATGACGTTTGATTATTGTGCCATTTGTGTCGAGTTATGTGGTGTTTGTTTCGTGTTTAATTCAACTTTGCGAAGCGTTTTTGAGTTTGAAAAAATCAGTTTGGTCTCTTCGAAATTTATTTAAATCTGGTAACTTTTTTAGTTACCCCGTAGTATACTTGGTAGCACCAACTAGAAGTATCGGAGTCATTTCCTGCACAACAAATATACTATTATAACAATTATCTGTAGGCACACACGCGTAAGGAAACAAAACCGCCCTGTGGTTGCGGGTAGCTTGCCGTCGTAGTTACCTTGATCACATGCCATCATCATAATAATTTCACCATCTTTATATATCTAATTTCAGTGGAAAAGATAATCAATATGACCCAATTATAACATATCGTCGTTATCTTTATGCTGGAGACTTGAGGAGTCACTACTGTTATAATAAAATTATACACACAAAAAATTAACGGTAAAATGAGCACCTACCTAAACGCTTTCACAAAAAACTATCTAAATGGCGTGCACGCAATAAGTTTGCAATAAGCTTTACTTAGAATTAATTTAAATCACCTAAATGTGTGTTGAAATTTATATGAAATGAGCCCAAAGTCCAAACAACAAAATATGTATCGCAGCCAACAGTGCATAAATCCGACAATTTCAGAAACGAGGACCATTTGTCGGCTCGCGCGTGATTCGGGCCCAAATCTCTGGACAGAATCATTTCATATTTTCACGGGTCCATCTCTCACGGACCGCTCAATTATTCACAGGGGAGCCGCGGGTTTTCCCGCTCAAAAGTAATGGCCGGTGAACGCGAAATTACACGTGTTACAATGATGATTCTGTTTACTCGCTCCCGGAGTAATTTCACCGTTACTGTTTGAAGTGCCGTTAGATTTCGGCCGTAATCGTCCCATTTAACGGTCGGGATTCCGGCCTCATTTGGGTTGTTTTGAAACGACCCGACTTTTATTTGTGGTTGACGGGTTCTTGTCACGTGTAATTTGCATTGGACTGCGTAGTGTTAAGTTTTGGCGTATTATATACCACAAATTTTGTGGTCGATGTTTGGATATTTTGTTAATTGTCTCCGTGTTCGTATCAAAAAGCATTATTAGAATGTGAGTTTATATGAGCCCCATTTTATGAGCTGTTATTGCATATAACTTGAATGTACTGAAAAGTATAAAGCCTACGCGTTTGAAAGTTTTCTATCGCGCCAGACTCAGGTTTAGCATGTGTAAATTTTTGTGGACGTATTCAAATTAAATGTACTACTTACTGATACTTACTTTATTTTAATTTATTTGCTTCATTAAGAAAAATAAAGAAGAAACAGTGCAAAGCTGAATGAAGAATTCTTGAAGGCGTGTGAAGTCTTCTAGTTTGCGCTTGGACAATGTGATTGGCCATTGTGAGTGGACATCAGAGAAATTAATTAACTGTTGTCGAAAACACCAAAATCCATCATTATTTTCCATACGTAGGTACTTCTTATTACGATACTTCATTTATTCTCTCAGCATCCTTTTTTTTATTATACGTAACAAAAACCGCACGCAATCAAAAAATATCCGGCAGCTTTCAGTAACAAAAACCATGTCATCCCAAAGAGAGTCGCGTGACCATTTCCGGTGTGACGATTTATTACTCATATGGTGTGTCTGTTTGTTTTGGATGGCAAAAACTGGAGCCAGGCAGTCTGCCACGCTCGGACACATGGTTACGATACGGTAGGGCTTAACTTATGGCTGTTTCAAATGATATGACGATTGCCGACACATTAATTGATCTATCCATTCTATTTTTAATTCTTGATCAATTTCGTGATAGTCATTAGTACAACAACTATGTCTTGATCTTCGAACTAGGTATACATATGTATATTTGATGGTACCTGCTTAACATATTTTGGCACTGCAAGCCAATGCTGCAAGCCTTGTGTACATTCATTATATTGTCTTTTCTAAATGTATTTGATTGTAAATTACATTAGTAAGTTCGTCTCCAAATTCATTTTAACAAATCAAAATTTGCACCTCTACCTTTACGTCTTTAATCTTTACCTTCTACACTAGTTTTTCTGATATAAGTCGCTGCATACCTATAGTTGCTATACCTAGCGACGCTATTTTATAATCCAATTATTGTTGCATTTAAGTATTTCGTTATCAACATACCATTATTAGAATTATTAGGAACTTAGTCCTATTCGAATTTAAACATTTTGACTTATGACATGTTACATTAAAACGTTTTTGATACCCTATAAGTAGCATTAATTACTAGAATTGAGCCACTCATACAAAGATGGCGGGCCTTGCCTCATTGTTGAGACGTCCGTGATATTTGACGTATGCTCGTAATGAAATGGAGTGTGTATTTATTAGGTTAATTAAGTCATCCTTGAAGGCAGCCGCCCGTGAGGGGTGGATTGAGATTTTGATCAGCGTTCTTAGGGTATTTGCCTCATCGTTAACTAAAAAGCTAGTAGCAAAAATGTTTAATCATGTACATACCTACTTTGGTTTACATATTGGAAAGCACAGCTACTCCCAGCTCTAAAAAAACAACTTTGGGTATACCAATGAATTCCTTGTATAAATTGTTCATTGGTTGCGTACGTACTACGTAGTAGATTTGAACATGATGAGAGAAATTCATTCACTTTTCATAATATTGTAATTTCATAACATTGACGTGTTACGCCGCTTCAGGAATCATTGTATCATTGAGGAACGAATAAATAACTATTAACACTTAACTATGAACTATTAACAAATAAATTATTATTAACACCCACAGGTCTCAGAAGAAGTATGTATGTATTTGACCTACCCAGGAATCGATCCAGGAACCTGTCGCTTCTCAAATAGCTTATACCAACTGAGTTAAGGCAACGATATTACGCAAAAACATTCTTATCAAATTCAGAGAGGCAAAATTATTTAGAAAATCAAACCCGAAACATTTCTCTCACTATGTTGACTTAAAACGCAGCTGGATTAAATACATTAGATATGTATTTGAAATATCGTGCATAGGTATACGGAAAGATTTAGAGCCGCGAATACTAAGGAGAAGTACCTATAAATGTTTCAATTGTAACGTTTGCTGTTTTATCTTCTGTCCTGCGACATGTCTCTTAAGAGGACGATAGGGAAACGATGGAATAATGTGTATAAAAGGATTACATATTGAACAATATTTGCCATGTTTGCAACTGACTGTAGTACACGTACATACCTACTATGTCTAGATACTTGGATTTGAATTCGTAAAGGTTAGTGTTATGTACCTACCTATTATTTACTCATAGACTTCTTATTATTAGTTATTTTGAATCCTAAGCTTTTGAGCTATCTTTAAGTATTAGTTAACATTCTCAGTTTTCATATACCCTGCTGAACGACGAAATCATGTTTGTTTTAACAATAATATTGACGCAATACACTCATAATCCACATAACAATTCCCTGTGTCTTGGGTCAGCATCATAACACTCGAAGAGAAGAACACACACACCCAGACAAATAATAGAAATATAAAACCATCGTCAGAGAATCCAACTTAATGGGAATTCAACTGTGTGGGACTGAAGGGTTCAAATTCCACCTCGCTAGATATCGAATTCAGGTCTCTCCGAATAGCCATCCTCTAATGTTAACTATTGTGTGAAAAATATGGTAATTCATATAGGACTAATATGGTGACTGAAATGTTATTTTCACAACACTGTAAGTACTGTTTTAACAAGATCGCATGCAGCGGAATGCACAACCCTAAAACCGCTTTCCTAACATGAATACAATTAATGTCTCAAAATTAATAATTCTTAGCAATAATGAGACATTATTAGCGAAACTCCTCATATTTAACGTTTGAAGAATCGACTCCGGCTCTAATGAAGCGAGGGGCAATATATTAACTGTGAGTCTCGTGCGTGGCTGTGTTTGCAATGGTATATTTAATATCGAGGAAGTTTCACTAATTATATGGATTAAACTTAAGTTAATAAAGATATTTAACGTGCCTTTATAGAAACAGAACCTTGTTGTTGTGTATTATCTTATCTTTGTGTAGGTAAGTATAAGAATACAGTTAATATATTAAATGTACTTAACTGTGAGCTTTTATCACAGTAATAAAAAATAAGCATAACAAAGTCAACATCTTCCTTCCGTCTTGTATTAATAAGTGAAAGACGATAATTTGGCTCAAGAGACCCATTCCAATATTAACCTCAGTCCGCCCTGAAACATATATCACTTTCTGACAGTCGGATAGCCGGCTTTATAATGAAGACAGCGCTCTACAAACTATAATACGCCATCTAAATGCACCGTCGACAGGCATAAACAATTGAAATAATTATCAGGATAAGCCTCCCGGATCAGCGGGAAAGCCCTCGAGATTTTAACCCTTCTAAGAACCTTCTGACAGCATCTTATGCAAATTCTCGAACTTAACAACGGGTTAACTAGTTCTGTAAATAGTTGACGTGGTAAACAATATCCAACTTTATTGTTAGGCAGTAAAGATAAGTTTACATTGTCTTATATCACCGTGTCATGTCTTTTATGTTATACTATGGTAATGGTTGCTCGATTGGCTCAGCATCTTGTGATACAGCAAACATTAGTTTTGTCTACAGAGATACAAAGACCGTTTTAGGGTTATAGATAATAATATAGATTTAAAGCTTTTTTTGTAAGTGAAAGTAAAATGTTTTGAAGTCTCATAATCTAATCAGAAAAAAGTCCTCAAGTTTGTAACATACATAGTATAAAATTTTTGTCCCTTTGTCGGTTTGTCCGTTTGTAAGTTTGTTTGTTTGTGGTTTTACGCACTAAACTCAAATACGGTTTAACCGCTTTTGATGCTGTTATCATTGATATTTATTATTGTTATTAATTTTCGAATGTGGTTACTAAAGGACTGGTTAACCCTGTGTCTAGCTATTCATTCTGGGTCAGCTCACAATGAACAGAAACAATGCTGCAATGGCCAACGGTAACTATCTAGTTTTGAATTAAAGTGTTGATACATTATTTTTATTTGATTTCATACCATCCTATCCTACTATCCTACTAATATTATAAATGCAAATGTTTGTAAGGATGTGAGTGAGTGCGTGTGTTTGTTACTCTTTCACGCAAAAACTACTGAACGGATTTTCATGAAACTTTGCAGTCTTATAGCTATAATCAGAGTTACATAATTTTGTTAAAATTTATACAGATTTTTTAAGGGACTGGTTCCCCGAAGCGAAGTGATGGCGGGTTTACTAGTTGTTATGGGTGGTTAATGGACTGTATTTCTGTACTCACCTGAAGCTTCTCCTAAAGGAACACAACCCGGGATACGGCGACACCAACCAGCGCTGGGCTCAGGTCGTCAAGAAATTTCTGCCGTCGAGTACGCAAAGACTCCACAAAAATATCCAAAATAACGCTAGTCTAAATGGTCTAAAGTGCCCAGTTACGTGCAAACTAATATCCAGTGTCCGCACTAACCACGAAGAATTCGGGAAATCGCACCTAAGGATCTCCACTCGCCTGAAGCTTCTCCTAAAGGAACACAACCCGGGATACGGCGACACCAACCAGCACTGGGCTCAGGTGAGTACAGAAATACAGTCCATTAACCGCCCATAACACTAGTTTAAGATATAATAAACTGGAACTTTAAACCTTCTTAATATTTATATTGAACTGTTAAGTTAAAGTTTTTATGTCTCAGGATAGGTTTTATAACTGTAGCATTTCCGCAGTAAAAATCCAAATGATTTCTCATTACCGTAAAGATGTTACGTAAAACAGCAATTAAATACTTACATGAATTGAGTGGGTAAAATCTGATTGCGGAAGTCAATGTGTTACAAATACAATTATATGTTTAACACTTCCCATAAACCTAGATGAATGTACAGACTATCATTCATTGACATCAGAATTAGGTAGGTATATATTATTTATCACTAATAATATTTTAAACGCGAAAGTAACTCTTATCTGTATGTCTGTGTTACTACTAAACCGATTTTTATGAATTGATGTAGAGTTAATCTTGGGAGAGAACATAGGATGTTTTGTATCCCGGAAGTTAAAAGGGATATGATATTTCCGTAAAATTTCGGTATCGGTATTGAAGAACTTAAAACATATAAGTAAAAAATATAAAAAAAAACTTGGGAAAGTAAATAACAAACAACCAAACCTAAGAAATTTATTAGTGGTTAGGCGATATTTCAACTAAAACAAGTAAGAAATAGGTCACAATTTCATTTCGTTCATTCTAATAAGAAGGTAAGGTAAGGATTACCTTATTAGGATTCTTAATAAAGTTAATAAACTTATTAAAGTTGAATTTCTTAAAAGACGGACCAGGCGTTTTTCATGGCACTTTGATAATATTTCAGCAGGACGCATAATTATGGCAACTTGCTGTGGACATAAAGGATAATAATTATTAAAATGTATATTTTTTCTTGTTTTTTTTTGAAACTCATTTAATTTGTTTTCTGTTTAATAAATGTACTAGATTTTTTTATACGTATCTTTACCAATAATTTCTATATAATAAAATTATTATAATTAAATAATACCTTTTAGGCTCAAAATAAAACAATATTTTTATATTTGTACCTCTCAACTGTAGCAATTAACCCAACTCTTGTGTATAATTTCGTGTAGCAGCACTACTATAATACTACTTTAGATACTACTACTATAGATCTTTGAAAAGATTATTTTAAATCAAGTGCTTGCCCATTTTAACAGCAACAACCTACGAGTACTACACCCCGAACAATACGGTTTCACAAAAGGTCGTAGTACTACTGATGCTGGGGCTACACTTTTAATACATATCTTCGATGCATGGGAGGGATCACAGAATGCCATTGGTGTATTTTGTGATTTGTCTAAAGCTTTTGACTGTGTTGAGCATGAAATATTACTATTAAAACTTAATTATTATGGGGTAAAAAATAAGTCGCTTAGCCTGATTAGGTCTTACTTAAGTGATAGAGTCCAAAAAGTTAGTATAAATTATATTAAATCATCAGGGTCTAAGGCTGTGATGGGTGTTCCACAGAGCTCAATCTTAGGTCCTTTTCTTTTCTTAGTATATATAAATGATTTACCATATTATGTAAAAAAACATGCGGACATTGTGTTGTTTGCTGATGACACATCATTATTATTTAAGACGGATAGAAATAAACGTAATTTTGACGATGTGAACAATGCTTTGTCGCATGTATCAAAGTGGTTTACAATTAATAATTTACTCCTAAATGCAAGCAAAACCAAATGTGTAGAGTTTACCCTACCAAATGTAAAGAATGTCGATAAGACACTTAAATTAAATAATGAAGCATTAAAAATGGAACAATCAACAGTATTTTTAGGAATTACCCTGGATAGTAAACTACAATGGGGCGCGCATTTAGCAACTCTTGCGATGAAACTTAGTAGGGCTACTTATGCGGTTAGAAAATTAAGACAGCTTACTGACATAGAAACTGCTAGGCTTGTTTACTTCGCATACTTTCATAGTGTTATGTCTTATGGCATATTACTGTAGGGTAAAGCAAGCGATATACAACAAATCTTTGTATTGCAGAAGAGGGCCATTAGAGCTATTTATAAACTACGGTATCGGGAATCGTGCCGTGATAAATTCAAAGAATTAGGTGTACTTACAGTAGCCTCACAGTACATACATATATAGTAATATAGTTTTTGTAAGAAATAACATAAATGCATATAAAAAAACAGCGATTATCATAATCGCTTAACAAGAAAGATGCATGATTTGGCGACGCTTTCATATCGGCTATGTAAAGTGCAGCGTTCTTTTATGGGGCTTGGTGTACAGTTCTATAATAAAGTCCCTAAGGCAATCCGTGACCTGCCTTCAGAGTTGTTTAAGAAGCATGTAAAAGCACAACTCGTAGACAAGAGCTACTATAGTATACAGGAATATTTAAATGACAAAAAGGCATGGAAATTACCAGCTCTGCAACCAGCTCCGCTAGGTTAGTGCTTACCTGTATCAATTAAGTAATATTGTAATTTTTATTTTAAAAGATGCGGAGGAGTTTTTTTGCCGTTTTTTTCTCCTCAAGCACTTTTCCAAAACGGCGGTAGAATCAAAAAATTGATGTTCATAAGTGAATTTGTAAATTTCCACATGAAATAAACAGTTTGACTTGACTTGACTTGACTTACTATATTAACGCGTCGTAAATAAAGAAAAATAGAAAATCGTTTCACCTCTGTAACTCAAAGTGTGAACGCGAACTCACTTTACGATATAGGAAGTGGTTACATCAAAAAGAGATCTATTTCGATCGAGGGCCGGAGGGCGGTCATCGCGTTACGAAATAATTCCCGAGGAATCAAAGCTACTCCCTGGGTGGCCACCGATAACAATTATTGTTTCGCTCGGAATTCGCAAAGGATCCGACAAATATCTAATTGGAATTTCTAATTAGACTTCTAAAGCAGCGCCCGTCTAATTAGTTTAAAATAGGGGTGAGTTCTGCTTTAAAGTTGTGCACATTGTTTGTCGATGTTTATAATTATTGTTAGATTTGTTAGTATGTATGTTTGTGGAGTTAAATAGCTTAGGTGCGGAATTAAACACTTTTTATAATGATATAAAAGGGACTACTTCAGATTGATTGATTGATTGACTCAAATTGAAGTCCTACCATTTCAAAACTTTAAAGGAAAACATTTATTTCGGTCAATAAAATGGTTATAAAGTCATGGAGTTATAAACTAGTTAGATTTTACAATTGGAAATGTTTGTTGGGAAATGTTTTACTGGATACGAATTAGATTTTAAAAGTACTAAAAGATTTTTCAATTTGATCATAAAAAAAGAAATAATGAGACAATAAAATACAATAAAAATTTTGTAACTTATTCAAAAGGATGACATGACAATTAATTTCTTAATTAAGTGGATCAACTAAACCAACCAACAAATAAGTATCTAATGAAAATATTAAGATCTATTAAAACTGCCCCCGCTTTGCTTCGGGAATCAGACCCTTAGCAATGCTAACAGTTTCCGAATGTGGCTAACATATTTGTTAGGCATTATTTAAAAAAATTAACCAATTGAAATAAAACAAATACTGTGTGTGCAGTCATCGATTGGTTTAAATTAAATATATTAGGTATGTACGATGATATAAACTTAGTTTAATAATTTACATACATAGGTACGTTATACCGTTTACGTATTGTAGCGTAGAAAAATACGACTTCCATTTTAAAATTTATAAGGGTTTAAATTTTATTTGAGCCGTACCCTATTGTATTCAAAAATTAGGTCCATTGCACATAAAACACGGGAGAACATTCCCGAACCCTTTTACATAAATTGCAAGTGCGATTCCCATAAAGGTGGCATTAAGGACCCACGCGAGAAGTCCGAGGGCCGCTGACCGTCCGCAGAAGAAAGGGCTCATTTTCATTAGGGACGTTACACGTAGATTTATACGCCGAGCAAATTGCTGTGATGCTCAAAGTTTTTTTTTATATTTGAAGTGATTCGTTGATAAGCGTAAAATGTTGTAACTGTTAAGTATGTTATCTTGCGTATTTTGTATTAGTAATTAAATATGTTTTTTTTTGTTTTAGAGAATTGATAAATAACTAAGTTTAGTTAACATCTCGTTTTGTACCTTAAACATTATACTAAAAGTATCTGAATAATGTAAAACTACAATAATTACATGAAATTATAAACTTAAATTTTCGTAAACTATTTTATAAGTACATAAATATTGTATATTTTGTTTTAGGGAATTAGGTAACTATAATTATAAATGAGTAGCAGCACCTACCGCAACCTCTATATATCGCCCAGGGTTGACTGGTGGAGAATGCCATTAGGCATTAAGTCCGCTCATTGTACTCTAGTTTTAAGGTCAATAAAGAGTGAAATAAATAAATAAATAAATCCTTTAATATAGATTCAATAGATCATCAGCCTTTAAGATACTACTGCTAGAACATAGGCCTTCCTTAACTTGCGTCAAACTGACAGGTTGTAAGCCTTCTAAATCCAGCGGAATCTCGCTGTCATCTTCAAGTAGTCAGTCCAGTGCGTTCTATCAAACGACCAAAACACTCAAAACTTAATTTTCCATAGAAAGTAGTTCTAGGCCTATAACATTATAATTATGTCATAAGATATTATTATTAAAAATCAAAAAATGTAGGTAAACATTTGAGAACCTGTGACCTCGTTACCAGCGTTCCTCTGTAGCGGCTGTCGGAGGCCGCATTCCGCTACTTATGAAGGATAGGGACAGGTATTTTGAATGTTAAACATGTATCAAGTATGTTATTTGGCTCTCTACGTTGCTTGTCTTAATCGTGGTAAAAAGGATTTTTCGTTAAATATTGTTTTACTTTTATACGTAGGGGCTCGGGTGGTGTGTAGTGTGTCTGTGAACCTTAGTGAGATTGTATTTATTAATATGTCTTAAGTGCATATATGTTTTTAGTAAGTATCTACTAGAGTGCGAAATGAAAATGTGCACAATTTATTTTCATTATAAGTTCAATATTCAGGACAACAACCAAGAGCCATCTGAGAATCGTATTTCGACCAGGATTTACCCCTACGAATCCTTTGTGTTGTGAATGAAAAACGTAATAATTGAAGATGGTATGGTATATTCTCATGATTATGAGCATTCTTAGAAAAGTTATCATAGCAAATATAGACTAGATAATTATCTACTATCAAGGCCCTATTATAGTATAATATAGTACTGTGAGTAGTAAACTGACAGTAGTAGTATTTTTGAACATTTGAATTTTCTCCATAAAGTCAAAGTCAAATAGTTTATTTAATTTAGGAATTTATAAATTCGCTTATGAACGTTAATTTTTTGATTCTACCACCGCAATTTTTGATTCTCCATGACGCAGTCTACAAGATATAATATAACTTTCCTCTTAAATGTAACGAAGTCAATAGTGCAATAATATTTTTCGATATCACTCGAGTACACTTATCGACGGAGATGCGTAGGATATCGGTGTATTTAACCTTTTTACACTTTTTGAGACTTTATTAACACTTTTCGAATTGTATCAAATTAAATCTTTGAGACGAAAGTTAATATTGGCTTCCTTTCTGTCTGCGACGAGGGGTATTATTTCGAGAACCGAACACGCTCACGCCATTATCCCCACGAGTGGAACCGACTTTTGTTTTAAAATGTAGGAAATTAAAGTTCCTTTTTTCGTTGGAACAATTCTAAACTCGACAACAACTTCTATTTTAGCGGCGCCCTCACATGTTTGTGGAAGTTTAAAAAGTTGGTGCGGACTTGGGAACGACGGCTCGTTTTACTTTATTATCACCAGATTGTTAAATATTCTAATTGAAGCTCTACCTAGTAGTGTGTTTTGGAATTAAATTAATATTTAGATAAAAAAAAACGCAAATATGTAACATGGGATTAAACGTTTAATATTTTAAACATTTAACATCATCATCCAGAAACGATTCTGATACTAACGTATAATGATGAAAATAAAATGTATGTAGGTAGATTGGCTTGAAGTAAAAAACCATCTTAAACCGAAATAAACGAAAAAATAACAGTGTATAAAATACGCACAACACCTTATACAATGTTATTAAATAATTCATTTTACCTTACAGTGAAAGTAAAAATTAAATGAAACTTCCTTAAAAATTTGTAAAGCAAATCCGGTATTACAAAAGGGCAGTATAAGCCATATAAGCAGCCGCCTAAGCCACCAGATTGCAATAAACATAGCGCAGCGGGCGCGTAGCTCGGTGCTACGCCGGACAACTGCCCGCACAGGCCGTCTACGGAGAGGGCATTCGACTCAGTAATTTTGTTAAATTATTTTTTCACATTTTTACTGGTGGTTTTGAAAGCATAATATTCAGTGGATTCCAGAACTTATTAGTTGTCTCTTTATGCCATAATACATTGTGATAAGTAATTTATTAATGATTTTGTGGGTCCTTTCGATACCTGCATAACATTCAATTTAAACTTTGTGTTCCTGTAAAATTATACATAAGGGTCCACTATTGAGCATGCTCATCTCAGAATGAGAAGGTTCAGACCATTGTCTACCACGCTGCTGGTCAAGTGTGGATTGGTGGACCGTAAATAAGTATATAAGTAATTAATTATTTCACATAATGTATCCAACTAATTGTAACTGTTGCAACTAATTAAAACCTTCAAATTTTTAAAACAAAGAAACTTGATCCTCAGATAAGTCGATAAAATGAAATAAACATTTTTAATTTATACTTATAAATGAAATACTTATAAATTAAATACAAAGTACCTGAAATAAATAAGTAGCAATGTTTGGGGCACGTTTACTCCAAAAATCTGTAGCAACACCAGGCTAAGTATTAATTTTATGTTATTTTAATGTATAATATGTAAAATATAAATAACACTTACTAACTTATCAAAATTTACACAAACACAAGCTCATAATATGTTTTTAACTTAAACTACCTTTACCTAATAATGCATTAAAGGAATATGAATTTTGTAGGTTGTTAAATATTTTGTAATATAAAATAAATGAAACACGAGTCGTCTCCACAGTTCTGGCAGAAGTGCAAGGTCCCAGTCGGTCGGGCCGTCCGTCGCCCTCGTTAGAGGAGCTCAAATTAATGCAAGCCATTCTCCGCCTGACGCCACCCAGTTGTTCTTAAATCTAATTACCATGCCGTTGGCTACTTGCACGCACTCTGATTAATACCCCTATCAACCTACCTACGGTTTGTATCCATACTAATATTATACATACGGAAATCTTTCTGTCTGCCGGTCTGTCCGTGATGCTTTTACGGCTAAACAATCGCACCGGCCTGATTTGGATGAAATTGGGAATGAAAATATTTGAAGACCTAGGGTCATACATAAGCTCCTTTTTGTTTCAAATATTAACCTCTACAGGCTTTAAAAAGCGGGTGAAAGCTTGTATCAAAAATCTAAACCGCTCAACCGATTTGGATGAATTTTCATAGGAAGAATAGATATAGATAGAAGAAATGAAACAAAGTCAAACATTGGCTACTTATTTTTCAAAAACCAATCTCTAAGAGGGTAAAATAGGGGATGAAAAATACAAAAAAATTCACGCGCCGCTAATGTGATCATCAAACGCCCGAACAGATCTTACGATATATGTATATCACATAATATGTACCTAGATAGCAAATAATTCAATTTTACGCCAATAATTCAAGTTTATGCCAAAAAGCATTACATCAGTTTGGAAAAGAGCTGGTACTCTGATAAACTGCTAGACCGATTGCTACCAAACATAGCTTAAAACCACTGAAAGTAAACTGGCTTTCAATAAAAAAAAGCACTTAAGTAAATCCGTTCATTCATTCTGGAGCTACGGTGCCACAAACGGACACAAATACAGACAGATCAAACTTATAAAACTCCTCGTTTTGCGTCGTTGTTAAAAGAGAGAAAATAGAATATTTTCGGTGAATCTACGTGAAAAGACAGCGAATAGCCACTGAAAATTAAATTCAAGAGCCGATTAGTTAGTTTACAAGTTACCGGGGCTTTTATCCAAATGTGGACTATCAAAAGACGATGCGTCATTGGATGGAAAAATTGCTTCTTCACCAAGGACTTCATGGCTGCTAAATCAACTGATATTAAAGGCTCAGGCCAATAAACTATAGACGGAGCGCCGGAAACAAAAGAGTGAAGCCGGTAAAAGTAAGCCGAAAGCAGACATCGAAATTAATAGAATGCCCTATGTTGACAGTTTGAACTACATTCCGAACGCAACAAATTTAAACTTTATCTTTTTGAACACAACGCTTCATTCATTATTTTGAACACAAAACTTCGTATTGGCGTGAGTGCCGCCGTGTGTATACAAGGCTTGGCTTACTTTTTGCTGGCTACACTCTTTTGTTCCCGGCGCTCCGCCTATAGTTTATTGGTCTGAGATTACAGGTAAATTATATTATTCAACTACTCGAAAATTGAGTCTTTTCAATGCCTCCTCAAAAATGAGGAGAGATCCGTGCTCAATAGTTGGTCATTAACAGGTTGCAGCCACTCAAAATTTGATAATTACAAATCTGCTACATAACAGAAATAACGTATTAACGTTTCGAGTCGAGATTTATGTACAGGGGTTTATTAAAAAAGCTAAACCAGCATCAAAATTTATCTTACAACCTAATGAAAATCCCAAATCAAAGTCTATACTGCGAAACACACGCTTCAAACGAATCATATCACTCGAGAAGAATTTAAATAATTCTCTCAAAGCATAATATAATTTCTAATCGTTCCCATCTGCTTAACCTCTGGTCAGCGGAAGGGTTGTTGAACTATCCCGGCTCCCTCGCAAACAATTCGCCCTCTGTGTGCATGGACTTAAATAAAAGGTTTGATTTTGTGTTGTAAGGGAGCCTTGCTCAATATTTACTGAGCGGACCGACCGATCTGCATACCTTTATTATACTTGCCAGTAGCTTTGAGGTCGGTAGCTACAATGAATTTGCTTATTTCTTTTTTGGGTTCTGTAGAAACGCTGCAAACGGAACCCTGACAGGCCCTGAACCTCTTTATTACCCTGTTTTATTAAATGTATGGACGATAAATAAATAAGTTTGATTAAAACCCGAGTATGTAAACATTGTGAAAATTAGGAAAAATATAATATTTCTTGTCTAATTTTGATTATGTGTCAACTAGACGACACATTTATGATTGCAAACCGGCCCTCTTAATATTTTAACTCATATCTATACATAGATAAATAACGATACACGCTGTTAGCCCTAAACTGTAACGTGGGTGCTATGGACAACACATAAGACAAGGAATATCATTAAAATTTCCGCCGTGCCTGGAATCCAACCCTGGATCCTTGGAACGGTGATCCAGAATTTTAACCCTTATCTATTCGACCATTCGAATGGTAGGAAATTACCATAAATATGCTAAAAATTGTAATACGTATCTACACGTCGCAAACTATACTCGAAAGTATATCTTAATGTAGAGGTACCCTGAATTCGCATGTAAACTTGATAAAATTTACTTACAAAATCTATAAACTCTATATCTAGTACGTATAAGAAGGTATTGCTATAAGCATGCACGAGGGAACAATAGGACGGACGACATGGCTAGCGATAGTTGCCGCTAACGAAGGCAGTTAAGTGTCGGCGAGCGACCGGCTATCTCAAATCTGGTTAAGAATGGTTTAGCCTCTTAAGTACCTACTCGTAAGTTATTATTAGTATAGAAGAGCCTGCAAGTAACTAGTAATAGTACGTTAGTAAAATTGTAGTATTTAATGAATTATCGAGTTATTTTGTTTTGTTTAGCGGCAGATATTAATTTAGTTGGTTGATTTTTATATGCTTGACCTGCACGTCTCTATCAGATAGAGACATATTATAGTAGAGTCTGTCTGCCTATCTTTATGTAAGAAAAGTTTTCAATGTTACTTTTACGGATTTCTAGCTATCCAATCTGTTTGAAATTTTGCGTGTGTTGATACAATAATTTTATACATAGCTTCAACCTGGTACTCTCAGGATCATTAAGGTAGAAGTAAAAATCTCAAAGAAATTACAGTTTGAATAAATAAAAAAGCCACTTGAATTGTTAGCCGAATAAAAAAGAGAAGGTATGACAATTTTGTAGTTGGAATATTTTATTTTATAGAGTAACCCTTTTAACCAAGATAAAGAAATTTTAATAATTAGGTACTACTTTAAATTTAATTAGGTACTAAAAATAAGTAATATTTGTACTGACACGTATTTTATTTTATTTTATGACAAGTCACATAAAACTACAAATAGCCCTAGAACGTATGAAGTTTAAATTTCCATTATCCCTACTGCATACCTCTATCTACGTATGTTGAATCAGCAATCTCGATCTAATCCGTCTCTGTGAACCCGCTTTATGAGGGGAGCTTATTACAAGTTTGAATATCCTTCCACGCAGATTGATGTCAATCGTTGAACTACAGGTTGAAATTTTACATATTTCTACATAAATTTCTTATGACAAAAAATGGAGTAACGACAATGGTAGCCTTGCATTCTCACTGCGACGCATCGGTAAGAAAACGTTAGAACGGTAAACACTTTACCAACTTCAAAATCGGAAGAGATTATCAATTCGACTGCATATTTTAATGTATGTCTCCTCTCATACCTCTGTACCTCATAATTTTGCAGTGGGTGAACTGATTTTGACTATCCCTTTTTTATTTGAAAGTTGGTGCTTCACGTCTAGTCCCATATGAATTTGAGCGATATGTGACGGGTAGTTTTTGAGTTATCCTTAATGATGCCTATTTTTAATCCTCAACCTTAAAATAGGGTTAATAATAAAATGTGGCACCGTAGCCCCTGAATGAATGAACCGATTTATGTGCGGTTTTTCTTAATCCTTGAAAGCCTTGCGGTGGTTATTAGATATTGTTGGTAAAAATCGGTCCAGCAGTAATCAGATTTTTTGCAAAATGATGTAAGCCATTTTTGATTTAAAATTGAATTTTTGGCTTAAAATTTAATTATTAACGTAAAATTGAATTTTTAGCAATTCACTATTATTTTTAATATTTATTGGTTTTAATATAAAGCTACAATTATATTTAAGGTCGTTACCTCATAACTTTTTACTGAATGTTCCGATTTTTATGATTTGTCATCTGGTTCCATGTAACTTTGAGCGATATCTGCCGAGTAGTTTTTGCGAAATCTTTACTTGTTGATGTTATAGACGTTTTTTGTAAAAAGTTAGCAATTAAATAAAAGTAGGTACCTACCCAATAAATAATTATTACCTAAATACATCAATTTATGATTTACCTACCTACTTGACAAAAAATTTTAAAATCATGTAAATCCCCCATACCAAATTTTTTATGTTTTTCATATTAATTTGAATCCCATATTTGTATGAGATTTTTTATCCATTGAAAACAGCAGCTATTAACAGACACAGACATGTAATTAGACCTACTCGTACAAGGGTTAAATTGATTTCATCGGATCGAAAAAAACATAAGACCCCATGTATTTTTTTCATGGGGTGCGCGCGGGGAACACAACATTCGCTTTTCCTGCACTGTTTTAAAGGGTTCCCTATTGAAGGCTTACGAGGTTATTAGGTCTTTGATATATCTTGTTGTCTTTCACTGCACAACTGGAGGTCGTAATAGTTTCTACATACTCATTTAACTGCATTGAACTGTTTTAAATTTAAAAAAATGAGTTAGTTTGATACGTATTGCACACATTTTAAATGTACGAGTATCTTTTCGAATAAAAACTGAAAATTTTAATGTCATTAAATTGAACAATTATTAATACTATAAAATAGATAAAGAACCTATTAATACATTTCAGCACAAAAATTAACAAGAAGCTTTGTATTACAACCAATATTTGTCGTGTGTGTTATCTTCTACGTATTGTTTAATTTATCGTAGGCACAACAGTAACACTTCACTTTTCGAGTTTTCTATAGATAAGGCTAGCTTTGACAGTTTGTGAGGTATCGTGATACTGAGGACGGCGACTGCACCGCGTAGAGCGACAGGCGGGAGCCGGCGCGCGAAGCGGCTGCTAAATGCCGCAAGAACGACGCTCCGTCCCGTTCGCACCACCGGGAGACGCGCACCTCTCGCTCGCGCCGGCGCGAACACGTGTTTATTTGTATGTTTTATCCTTCGGCGGCTTTAAACCCAACCCACCCCGACCGCAAAGTGCGCTCCGCCGCCCGCCGCGCCCGCGCCGTCGCCGCCTCTCGCTCGCCGCCGCCGCTGCCGCGAGCACCGACTCACCCGCGAAACTTTGTCCGAAGTCGACGGGCGCGGACGTACGCCGCGTATTAATAGCCACCGCGAACGGACACCGCAACCGAGCGGGCCCACGCGCCACTACACGCGAGTCGTAGCACGACCGCGACCCACGTCGCACGCATCTCACGCATCTCACGCACCGCCCGCCCCGATCGACCACCGATACGACCGCGCCATTCAATAACAACAACGATCACGGTCTCCGAAACGAGAAAAAATAATAAAAGTTACGTTCGCGTCGAAAGCGAAAGCGACGTGCGTGCGATCGCGTAAATACGGGGCGCAAAAAGTGCCACCGTCATTGAAACTAGTGAAAAGTTTTTTCGCCGCGCGCGGGGGCGCCACCCCTTTCCGCCGGAAAAAATCGGCCCCTCGCGTCCCTCGCCCGCCCGCCGCCGAACTTTTCATTCACCGGAGAAAAAAGTGTGGCAAGGCCACCCCGTGACGTCACCGCATCAACTGGCCACGCGCGTGTTCCCTAGCAACGTATCGCATCTCATCATCGGACCCCTCCACGTGCATGAAGTTGTCAAGTGCAACCAGCGGTTCGCACAAAATGTTCGTAACGAGTGACGATGTATCGTCGGAATAGGCGGGTGCGGAGTGGAGTGTATAGTGAAATGTAGCGGATGGGACACAGTGGGGTAATGTGCAGCACGCAGCGCGCGCGGGTGTCGAGGATGCACCTGACGGGGGCGTCGAGCGGCGCCGTGTCGCCGGACACCAGCTCCACGCTGCTCCACGAGACCTACACCAAGATGACGTCTGACATCCTCGCCGAGAGGACCCTGGGGGACTTCCTGTCGGAGCACCCCGGGGAGCTGGTGAGGACGGGTAGCCCCCACTTCGTGTGCACGGTGCTGCCTCCTCACTGGCGGTCGAACAAGACGTTGCCGGTGGCGTTCAAGGTGGTGGCGCTGGGCGACGTGGGCGACGGGACCCTGGTCACAGTCCGCGCGGGGAACGACGAGAACTGCTGCGCGGAGCTGAGGAACAGCTCGGCCGTCATGAAGAACCAGGTGGCGAAATTCAATGACCTGAGATTCGTCGGCCGCAGCGGTCGCGGTGAGTGCAGAAGGTGCAGTTATTGTGACACGATTAGTATTTATGAATTCCATTTTGAAGTTAAATCCCCTTATCTCAATAGCAAAACAAAAATAAATACCGAAACGTTTAAACATTCCCAACCTTCTTTTTGTAATCGTTTAAAAGTAAAGTTAGAAAGTATCGCCAAATCGTTTTTCTACTCAATTACGCGACGAAGTTCAGAACAGACCCGCAAAGCAAACGGCTGCTAAAATGACAATATTCAAATGTTTCCGCAAAGTTGTTAAGTGGGGGAAAACTCCGTGACATTGGGAAGTGCTTGAAACTTTTTCCGCGATTCGAGAAAGTTGGGTGAATGTCAATAAGAAGGGCGGGAGTGGCCCGTAGGCCGACCCGCGCTGCCCGCCCTTTCTTAAGAAGTTTGTTTTTCTTTGCCAAGTTCGACGATATACTTTTTAATTGACAAATCAGATAAAGTATCCTGTATGAAATCTTTAAATGCTTCTGAATTTTTCTAAATGTTAATAAGTGTGACAATTTCAAAACATTATTATTGTTATTGGCAAAATTTAGTTTGAGTTTTAAAATTTAAGTGAGTTTTATAAAATGTATTTCATTAATACCTCTGTAAAATATTAAATCTTTAAAACTCAAATTAATTAGGTGAATCAGGATCAGACATAGACAAATGGAAATACGCAAGTATTCATTAAAATTAAATATCAGTAGTCTTGTGGAATAATTTTATTAATTAAACCACCGTTATTCATACGTTTACACACTTTGTTATTACATTACTTTAATAACAAAGGAAATTCAATTGAAGTAAAATGCATTTAATATAGAATATTAAAAAGACGGTTTATTTTTTTACGATACTATTTTAACTAAAAGCTAAAGTATTAATAATTCAAATAAATTCTTTAGGAAAAGTAAAAAATTTTAAGTGGTAATTATTAAACACTTAACTCTCTATAATCTCAATATTGACAACAAATTCAAACGATGTTGTAATTACCTAAAAACGTCAAATTAATATTTTAATTGAATATAGTCATAAAATATCTTATAGTATCTCTATCTCGCATGTAGAAAATGTCAGATAAAAAACTGTCTATTAATTGTAAATTATTACGACTTCTTGTGAACGCTACGTACCAGTTTTAGTCAAGGTCTAATCTGAGGGTCTAATCACAAAACATAGAATTGGGTTTATTCGAGCGAGAACGCACACATGGGCTTTCCTTCCGTTACTCTTTATGATTTGTGATCTCATGCTGTGTAGTAGTAACAGAAGGTATCAACATATAGGTATGTCTTATTTCTATTGTTAACTAAGCGAACAGTTAAATTTATATTTATCATGTCGAATCTGCTTTGTTTGTAGCTTTGTAGAAAACACTTGGACGAGAGTTACCGAGTGAGTAGAGTCGGATTTGTTTCCCTATCAGGGCTTATCCTTTAGTGAAATTTTCCAAAAAGATTATGAATCATTGTGGTATTTTTGCGGGGATTACTGATAGGAGAATATGAATGTGTGTGCGTGCATATATTGATTTATATAAGAAGTAAGTTATAAGTCTGTTTTATGTTTCTGTTATGCGTTCGAAATTCGACCATAATTTATTTTGTGAAAGGTTTCTTCATATTGACATTATGAATGGATATTTTTCAAACTGGTAATACAGTAATACAGTTATCCTCTGCTAACTAGATATGAATGAAGTCCATCGTCTACCCTTATTTGAGTCTTTCCATGGGTCGGTAGCAATAATAATCATCGGTTGATACTTGCCGCTTAAATTTATTTAATAAAACTTACTACTCGTACAACATTGACTAATATAATACTTTAATCACAACCATATTAAGTGATAAACAAGAACAATCAAAAATGTGTTATATAATTATAACAAATCATTTATTACAACTAATTGCCTGCTCTGAGGTCGACATTCGGCCGTCATTCATTCTGTCAAACGGTTAATATGATTTTATTGCTACTTGTCTACTCGTCTACCATGTATACACGTGATTAGAGACAGAGTAACTAATATAAGTGTGCGTAATATTTTATTTATTGACTAGTTGTGCCTGCGACTTCGTTCGTGCATAGGAGTTTTTCCCGCGGGAACCCTGGAATAAAAAGTAGTCCATATTATGTTGCTCCACAACCTCCTCCTCTATCTCCCAGTGAAAGTTCCAAAAAATCCGTTCAACCGTTTCTGAGATTAGTGTGCACAAACAGACATACAGGCAGACATACATACATACAGACATACAGACATACAGACATACAGACATACAGACATACAGACATACAGACATACAGACATACAGACATACAGACATACAGACATACAGACATACAGACATACAGACATACAGACATACAGACAAATAGACAAAATTAAAAAACATTGTTTTGGGTTCTCTTGCGTAGCTATATGTATAAAGGTCCCCCATTATAAATTTTTAAATGTATTTTCCATGTACAGACAGCGATTAATTACAATTTTATTATATGTATAGATATAGATTTAAATGTACTTTGTAAGCGTTATTATTGAAACATTTTAGCGTTTTGCACTTCTCCTACATATAAACCATAAGTGTGTCGAATACGTGTATCATACGCCTCCGTCCGCGCAATTTTCGTAAAAAGGGGTGAAAAGTTTTTGCTTCACGTATTTTTATATAGAAATCTACCAATTATGAGGACCAAAATGATAGGTGTTAATTTTATCGCGTTGAGAATAAAGGGCATAGAAATATGAATCTCCGAATGGGATTCGGCTGTAGATCAGTGTCGTAGCGATCGTAGCGCTACAGTATGCGTAAGAGTAACACTTTTTAAATACCAAGATCGCTCAGTAAAAATAATTACTTGACAAATAAACTCACCTTGAAGAACGTCCACAATGAATATAACTATAAGCTTATATAAAAAAAAACCGAACTAAAAAATTCTTTGATGAGCTGATGATCACCAAAAGCCCGAACAGATCTTCAACATAATATAAAGCAAATAAACCAATTTTATGTCAATAAATCAATTTTATGCCAAAAAATTTGGAATAGAGTTTTGGAAAGACCTACTCTTCAGACTGCTGGACTGATTTCTACCATACATTTAAGAACCGCCACAAGTAAGTCTTCTTAAAAAAACGCAGTCAAATTGATTCATTCATTCAGGAACACACAGACAAATTGGTACACAGATAATTATAGACTCACAAACAGACAGGTCCAACTTATAACACCCCTTTTTGAAGTCGGAGGTTAAAAATGAGAATAACATTAGGTAATGAAGAATCAGAATGAGATTATCATTTAGTCGAAGTCAATTAAATATACATTAGTACAGATCTCAATAACTACTAGTCTCGTTCAAAAATTTTATAGGACCACACGAGAAATATCTACTTTTGAATACAAAAAGCTATATGAAAATAGTTACACCCAAAAAAAACGTGTGAGATAACATACATAACAAAAACGCTCACATTGAGAGCCTCCTCTTTGTTTAAAGTTGGTACCCACCCGGTACAAAAAAATCCACAACGTTGTTACTAAGTATCTTCTCAATTCTGTGAACATTGATAAAATATACATACCTACTAATATTATAGCAGGTAATAGTCAAGTTTTACTTAATGTTAAAGCCAACATACGACTAGATAGAGGTTTATAGGTACAACATTAGAATATCATACTTCTACAGAATGATTTGTTGTGTAGCATGAACACGCATAATATTTATTATAAGACATCACAAGCACTCAATCAACTAAGAGAAAAAAAATTGGTTGTCTGTAAAGTTGGTTTACTGACGATAGTTGAACGTGACAACGTCTTAAGAAAATACTGATGGAATGGTAGCATAATCACTAATAGTCATCCTAAACTATCTTTGAATACTTAGTTATAATTTATTTACTGTTATATTGCAGTTAAAAACCTTTATTAAATATTTTACCAAAAAGACTAGTCGTTGCATACCGTATAACGAAACATTAATCTTTAGCTAGTCTGTGCATATTATGTCATGTCAATGTGCCACAAACAAGTCAAAACAAACCTGGCTGGTTATAAATAATTTCGATAAAAAGCAAAACTAAATAGACGTCAGAGTTACATTGACAAATAATGTCATCAAAGATGGGACGCCTCAAAGCACCCTCAAAGCGAGGTAACGCCGCATGACGTCAGATAACGGCACATAAACTTGTCACGTCAAAAATTAATTGAAATTTTAACTGTCGATCAATGTAGTGTTAATTTTAAATGTCTTCCCATCTCGAAATCGAACCTGCGCACCCTGTCTTCACGAACACACACTTTCATAATACTAAGGGAATACGGATCCCTCCCCATTCCAATTTAAACAATGCCTCAATGCATGTTCATTCAATACTGCAACAGATGAATGAAAAATCATTCACTTTTTGCAAAAAAGCCAAGTTCAACTTTGACAAATAACTCAAAACCTACCCCCAGAAGTTGCTCATATGGGACAAAACGGCAATCATGTCCTTTGGATTACAAATAATCAAAATTGGTTCGGTTAAAAACTATTAACAATTGGTTTTAGGAGAGGGAGAGGTAGTTAGATTGGTACATTAAAATTTGATGGGCCGGTTACACTTTATTACAGGTGACTATCACAGTCCTCAGGGGTAGCGACGCATCTGTGATTGAATTAGAACGAAACTCATACTAACGATTACTATACTACGTATGAATTTGATCTGGATAACGTTATAATTGCATGGCACACAAACGCCAGCGGTTTGCCATTGCGATTAAGGTACATTTAAGATTGGCGACATTATCTAAAAAAGGTCCTTAGTAAATTTTTCTAACAAGCTGAATTGAACTGTGAGCAAACTTTAACTTTAAACAACTCACACTTTAACCAACTACCTAGTATTCCAATACCATCTACGAGTATTAATTGGTCTAACTATCCTAGTCCATATTCTAGGGTTGTGCTGCATGCTCGTTTGCTACCTTACTTCCATAAAAAATAGATTAGATTAGAGAAATAGATTGGTGCATAATTTTTTTATGAATCTGTCGAAGTTTACGTAGCAATTCGGTTAAATCTTGCTCGATTTCTGTTCAAGTAAGGTACTTTTCAATTAATGTAAAGATTTACACTTTTCATCTTTTTCAAATATTTAATTTAAGTATAATTATATTTATATATATTTTATTTTAAGTCTCTCAAGGTATAAAATAGACAACGCACTCCGGTGAAGTAAGCGATAAAAACTATCTTATTCAAAACGATAAAAGTATACTACTTGAAGAAACTGTTATAATAGGTTGTACAGTTATTCACTAGAGTTAACATCAAATGCCGACATTCACTATGCGTGCGTGCCACCTTAACATCTTTCTGTTAAGAAGAGAAGAGTTTCTGGTTACCTAAGGTATTTACCAGGCGACTAGGGGAAGATTACTTTCATCTAAACTGATTATAAAAGGATGTTGAACTGTTGTTACTTGAAGACTGTTGTTATTTTTTGAATTGTCTTCATAAAAGTTGTATTATTAATTATTAATAAAACTATTATTCCAGGTCGGCTAATGAGGCGAAGTTGTACGTATTAGGTGTACCAAAAAACAAATTCATTAAGATTTTCTTCTAATTTATTTTGTAGCTGCACTTTGTGATACGGGAAAATGGGTCCACAAGCAGTCAGCTAAGGACCATTTAAAGTAATTTGCTAGTACATATTGCCCCCAGTCAATAAATTTTTCTTATGCCTTTCAGAATTACTAAGGTTTATTTTACATTACTTTAATATAAAATTTAAAAACCCCCACTAAGAAAAACCTCTAAATAGCATTAAATCATCAAACGCCTGAACAAACCTACATAAACTAAATTATAGCTAAAAATATTTCGGCAGTCAGATTAGTTAAACAAACACAGGGCGTTCTAATTTGGTCTACTCTTCAGGACAGTGATTCCCAAAGTGGTCCATAACGAGCCATAGAAATCAACGACACATGCAAGGGGATCGCGGAAAAAGAAAATCGTATTGGCACGGGGGCACTACCGTCCCCCAGATGGGGCTCATGGCACGAAAGTAGAGGTGCGCGTTTGTGAATCTCACATAATAATATACACGTAGGTCGTGACATTAATTGTGGGTTCCCAAGAATTATTTTCCGCTGTAAATTGAAGTCTGGGTCGCTTATTTTCTTGACTGTACCTCTAATTTTATACAGCACTGCACAGCAAAGTATAATGGAATTGATGCTTAGTTTTTGCGTAAAATAACAATGAATCTTTCTAAATGCACAAAATGTTTGAAAAGTAACGTGCGCTTTTTACAATTGATCTACAAATCAACAATAACAAAATAATCTATACCAGCTGTCAAAACATATTTTTGAAGTTAATGGATTTGTTTTAATTCAATGTAAAGTATACAGGGAGTCTATCCAAAAGAAAGAACAACCAAGAGGGTTCGAAAAAATTGAGATGTTTGGGAACCTCTGATTTAGGAGCTACGATCTATGGTACGTCAAACCTATAACACTTTTCTTTTCTCGTCGAGGGTTAAATAGCATGTACCCCAATGTTTCTTCGGAGAGGTAACAAACCGTAACTATGTATAGGTATGTTTTTTCATCTCTCCCAGACGTTTATATTATCTGTAACGGACTTCGAAATACGACTGTCCTGCTTGCGGTCCAGGAGGTTGCAGTTTATGAGTTGCGGTAACTGTGCATCAGATGGATTGCATGTCCGTCTCTGTTTTATTATTGTACTCGCTTGTAAGCTTGTGATTGTAATACAATAAATACATGTAAAATTTGGCCGATCTGGAGAAGCTTAGAATATCTACTGCCCATAAACCCAACATGTCCTAAAAAGCCTATTCGCCTATTTATACTTGGTTTTGAGATGGGATACTGTATGGACAAGATGATGGCCTCCTGCTCATTCTCTTTCTACGTAGCCGTCAAATGACTTGTCATGGTCCGACTTGGAGATTGAGAGCCAATACTGTCTCTCTTCCTGTCTTCCTTCTTTCTTGGTCGGCAACGTGTGTGTGATGTGATGGTATTTTTAATGTCGATGGACCACTGTGACCACTTACCAACACATGGCTTGCTTGCTTGTCGTATGCTGATTTGTCGTTTATATAAATTTACCATCTGCCATGGAGTCGCTGGAGAAGACATATTCTTTTACGTTTACAAATATTAAATTATATCCCATTTTTGAGGTCAGCCTGTTCAAACAAACTCTTCAGCTTAATAATATTAGTGTACCTACATTTCGATTCACTGTTTCTAAAATGTGCTATTTGTTCAGTAATAGTACGACCTAATTCTCCCATCAACGTTTCACTGTCGAACGACTCAACGCATGGGGCGCACTACATTCCTTTTACCATGAACCTCCCTGTATTAAGAAAGGGATGCGTTGTTGAATTGACATAGAAGTACCCATCCGTATATTATGGATGTATACCGGTTAGTAACAATATTCTCAATAAGGTAGATTTAAATAAGGTAGAGTGCTTTATACGCTTCGATTTACCATACCATTCATAATCATCATCATTATAGCTACCTATTATTATCTCGTTTGGGGGATTACCCTTAGTTAGTTTAACAATGAAGTAACGATTATTAGAACCTGTAAATTAGTCAAAATATTAAAATGATTTATTAATGACATTATTTACGCTTCAATATTATCATGAAAACGCAGCCATAAAGTGATTTGTATAATCGAAATTTTGTTTTTAAAACCAAACTACACATAATATTGAAAATAAAGTTTTTTGTTCTTTAGGTAATCAGAGGAAAACCGCATCGAAAAGTAGACATTTGGATACATTCCAATCCACAGTAGGGTGGAAAATCATATTAGCAATTTTCTTCTGTGTTGCCGTGGTTTTATGAAGTCTTGGCTCGAGTACCTACTTGTGGAATACTTTGAAAGTGTAGTTACAATGTTTGATCTCTGTATGCGAATGCAATGCAACTTTAATTAAATAGCTGCAGTTTTAGTCGCTTGAAGTTGTTAAACATACAATTCATTTCAGGCATGCCTTTTTTTAACCGACTTCAAAAAAGGAGGATGATCTTAATTCGACTACTTTAATGTTTCATAATTTGTAACTGGGAGGACCTATTTTGATAATAATTCTTTTGACATTGGAATGCTGGCCATTGTTGTACTTACATTAAGTCTTTGAGTGACATTTGATGAGCAGTTTTTGAGTTAATCTTAATAATATGTAATTATGGGCGTTACCTCTTTAGTTTTTACTCAGTGTTCCAATTTTTATGATTCTTTTTTATTCGAAAAGGGATATTTATCGTGCTGTCCAATATAAATTCCAGTCATTTGGTGAGCATTTGAAGTTGTTTATTTTTTTGTAAAAAATCTATACCTATAATTATATAAAACTCTTGCGTTATTGAGTGACTGACTGACAGACAAGGCACGGCCGAAACTACTGAACGGAGGAAGCTGAAATTTGGCATATATGTTTTTTGGGGAGTGTAGGGAAGCACTAAGAGAGGATTTTTGGAAATTCCTCCCCGAAGGGAGTGAAATAGGGTGGTGAAGTTTAAACGAATTCCACGCGGGCGAAGCCTGCGGGCAGAAGCTAGTTGGTTATATGATCTTGGTATTAAAATTTTCTATGCACCGAAATATATATCCATATCATATGCATATCCGAAACACTTTCCTAACAATTTTACGACTAAAGTTTACTATTAACAAGTTACTACGATTAAAATTGTTGATCACCCGATTTTTAGTACTTGATTAATTAATTTAATAAACTTTGTTAAAACGGAAAATACGGAGAGCTGGCGTGATCTTTACCAAAATATAATAATCAGAAATGGAACTCGAGATAATGGAAATGATGATGACAAAGTGACATTAAATTTCAGGAATGTACATATGTGTACAACATCGTCATAAACAGTCTTATTTTCAACTGATTGACCTACCTAACAATTACCTTACTTAGTAACTTTGAGAACCTCATTAATTTTAGACGCTATCAACTTGAAATAATTTCATTCAGATTTTGTTATAAAATGAAGAATCATGGTTTAATTCAATTATAAAATGAATTAATGAGGTCCTTTTTTCGGGTTATTCCGCAATTGCAAGATTATTTTTCGGGTTATTCCGCAATTGCGGAATAACCCGAAAAAAGGACCTCGTTTTTAAACTTTGACATTAGTCAACTACTTGGATGGGTCAAGTACTTGGTATAGAGCAAGGGTGCCTCTTGTTTGGTATAACAACTTTTCGTCGAAAATCGCTTCGACTAATTTTAGTTGGAATAAAGTCATTTCACATAATTATTAATTTGATCGAATATTTGATTGCCATAATTTTATTTCTTATCATCATTTGTTTCGAATAATAATATCTTTTTATCGAATGTTCAAATGCGCTAATTTTAATTAAAGTAATTAGGTTAGCGAGGAGCGAAGCGACGAGCGTGTTAGGTTAACAGGAACCATCGCACGAGCCGAGCGAGCGAAGCGAGCGTGCCGCGGCAGCGGCCGGCGAGTGCCAGAACCGACTTTAGGGCGTTTATAACCTGAACATTTCATGAAATGAACATTGTATAAAATAATATTCGATCAAATGAACATTATGTCAATCAATATTACACAAAATGAATATTCGATCAAATGAAAATTATGTCAAACGATATTATACAAACTGATTTTATACATGATATTATACAAACTGAAAGCTCGGGGTCTACAAGACCTACATCAGATCCCGCCTCACGTACGCGGCACCGGCGTGGTACGCGCTCGCCAGCGAACCGCAGCGCAAAAGGATGCGCGCGGTTCAGGCGATTGCGCTCCGCCGGCTGACTGGTGCGCCCAGGTACGTCAGGAACGCCGTCATCCAGAGGGACCTTCGAGTCGAGAGCCTGGACGACTTCATCGAGAGATTGGCACGCAACATGTTCGGGCGTGTCGACGCGTCGCGGTTCCCGCATCTGCAGGACCTGGCGCCGCTCCACACCCGTCCACCGGACCGCTTGCTGACCGCTTGCCGACTTGCTGGTTGCGCGGGACGGGCCTAGCACTGACTGATACTGGGGCTTCGTAAGTCGTCGCCCGGCGCTGATCGGCTCCTGCTGGGCTTCCCACCAGTGGGATTCACCCGGTAGGGCCTCGATCGCCTGGGCGGCGTGGAGATGAACCCCATCCCGTTTAAGACTCTGTGGCCTGTAAAAAGGCCGCCACTCACCGGACTTGACCTATTGGTTAACCACAGATGGACAACCAAGGGCCTTAGAGCCCAACCCAAGGACCGGCCCGTTTTAACGGGCCGCGAGAGACACCCCCAAAGGGGAACTAACTGTCCCGAGGGCTCCACACACCTCAGACAGGGTGGAGTGAAGAGAGCGAGTAGTAGGCTACTTTTTAGCCTAAATTCCTACGGGAGCGAGACCTACGCGGCTGTTACCTACGGGTCCCGAAGCGAAGCGCGGGTGATTCTCTAGTTCAACAATAAATGAAACCACGAGCCCTGCTTCATGCAAGGAACATATTACATTTAGTAAAAAACGTGTTAACATCTTATTTACAAAAAAGTTTTTTTCAAACAAACTAAATAGCACAAAATATAGGAAAAAATAGAATAGCCTACCTAAACATCGGTCACTCACTTTTGAAAAGAGCGGCAACAATCATCTGCTATTACAATAATAATAGATACAGCGCTCAGATCACGGTTTAAAGGCGTGGTTACAAGACTGTCAGTCAAACCCATTACAACCGTATAGGTAGATATATGAAACCTTCGGCTTTCGGCATTGACATTGATATTTCGTATGAGTATAGAGGGAGCTACTAGATAAAAGAATAAAAAACGTTTTTCAGATATCTTTTTCCTCATGTCAAAACTAAGACATAATTTGTTTAATATTTTAATACGATAATTTAAATAAGTAAAGGTATTGTTAAAAGTTATGTTATGAACACAAGGAAAGCATGGACATTTAGTTGTTGATTCTCTTTTCTTTCTAGGTAAGTAAATATTTCATTAGTTCATAGTTCAATGTTTGTAAAACCAATTGTATTTAATAAATAAAACTCTTTTCTTTCTAGACGAATCACATTGTTGTTCATTGCTTAAAAAAGAAACCCTAACATTATAAATCAACAACAATTATCGTACATGTGAAGCAGAAAAAAGTCGTTGCTTAAATAATGGAGAAATTACAATTTGAATTTACGATAAAAGCAAAACCAGACGATAACAAGACGAATATGTATGCCATAACCTCCATTACGGATACACAAAACCAAACTTATGTTGTGCCTAATGAGTATCAATCAGTGCATTTACACAAAGAAATACTAAAGCATGACATATTTGTAAAAATAAAGAAGTCCCTCCAAAAAAGGCACGATAAAAGACAGGTATGGATAACACTAACCAGGGAAATGAAATCAATATATCTAGATGATGACAACATACAATTTGATGGATTTCTACTTGAAAAAGTGGAACAATTTCATGACGTGCCGTCAAATGAAGCTACATTGTTTAAAAAAACAGAAAATAAGACTAGATTAGTAGCAGAGTTTTCAATAGAAAAATTTTCAAGATATACATCAAATGTTCAACAATGGTTAAATACTTTTGAAAGTGAATGTGCTCGTTTACAAATAGATACAGATTTACAAAAAGTTGAAATTCTAAGATTGCTACTGGAAGATACATGTAAAGATTGGTACACCTCAATGTTAATCAAACATACCATAGACTCAGAATGGTCTGTTTGGAAGAGAAGTTTAAGTGAAACATTCGCTGATAAAGGCTGGTCACCGATTAGGTACGCAATGAATTTCAAATATATACAGGGATCAATGTTAGAATATGCTCTAAAGAAAGAAAGACTATTACTGGAAATAAACAAAACAATAGATACACAAACCCTTATTTATTTGATCGCCACTGGTCTACCAAACTTCGTAATGGACAGAATAGACAGAGAAAGCCTTAAAGAAGTAAATGACTTGTTTAACTACATAAGAGGACTAGAAAGTTTAACAAGAAAGAACGACACAAAGAGAAATTTAAGCATGGGAAGCAGATACGATAAAAAAGAAATAAAACAAACTGAAAAAAAGTCATGCAAGATTTGTGAGAACAAAGGGAAACTAAATAGATTTCATCCTGAGAATGTTTGCTGGTACAACCAAGAAAAAAGAACAACCGATGACAAACATTTTAATTCTAACCCAATATTAAAAGTTGAACTAAGTAATGAAGATTCAAAAAACTAACATTCCCTCCACTAATTGAGATTGCAGTGATGTTGAATAACACATTAGTAGCCAAGGCGTTATATGATCCTGGTTCACGAATAACATTAATAAATTCAAGATTAGTTCAGGTGACAAATATGAAGCCAAATAATGATTTTTATGACACAATAAAAACAATAAGTGGAGGGGGAAAAACTAAAGGGTTAATTACATTGGATGCAGAGTTATTGCAAAAGAAGATTAAAATAAATGCATTTATCTTTGAAAATGAGAATTTTGAATATGATCTTATACTGGGATTAGATTCAATACAGAAATTTGGGTTGACTCATGATGAGAATTTAAATATCCAAATACAAAAAAATGAAACATTCAAAATAAGTGAAGATACGTTAGAAGATAAACAGAATGAAAGTATGGAAGAAGAATATGCAGTAAATTTTAATGAAGGTATAGATACAATTAAATTTGATATAGACACAGAATACTTAAATACCGACCAAAGGGAACAGATAAACATATTATTGGATAGCTATTCGGAAATTTTTGCTAAAAATAAATATGACACTGGAAAAGTGAAGAAGTATGAAGCCTGTATAGATTTGCAAGTTGAAAAATATTGTTCTAAAAGACCATATAGATGTTCGGTTCAAGACAAGGTAGAAATAGAAAATCAAATCTCTCAACTTTTAAAACATGAATTAATTGAAGAATCTTACAGTCCGTTTGCAGCACCTGTTACCTTAGCGTTTAAAAGGGAAGAAGGAAGAAAGAGTAGATTATGCATTGATTTCAGAGAGTTAAATAAAATAATTATACCTCAATCACAACCCTTTCCGCTGATAGAAGACTTAATAACAAAGACAATTAATTGTAATTATTTTACAACTCTGGATATAAATTCAGCTTTTTGGTCCATTCCTTTAAAGATAACAGACCGACACAAAACTGGCTTTGTTACTCAAGAAGGTCACTATCAATGGACCTGTTTACCCTTCGGCCTGAAGACAGCACCGGCTATATTTCAACGAATCTTGGGAAATATTATAAGAAAGAATGGTCTGACAGGATTTGCAGTGAATTTCATAGACGATATATTGATCTTCTCGAAGACATTTGATGAACATATCACACACTTGAAAAGATTACTTGAGGCTATTCGAGAAGAAGGCTTCAGACTAAAATTAACGAAATGTAAGTTTGCATGTGATTCGGTTAAATATTTAGGTCACATATTACAAAAAAATACGATTACACCTTTGAAAGATAATTTGAAATCAATAAAAGAGTTCCCAGCTCCTCAAAATAGAAAACAAATACGACAATTTTTAGGGAAGATTAATTTCTATGGGAAATACATTCCAAATGTCTCAATAGTACTGGATCCTTTACATAAATTGTTGAGGAAAGATCAAAGATTTAATTGGACAGAACAATGTGAGGATGCATTCCAGAAAATTAAAGACTATCTCTGTTCCAAACCTGTACTAGCTATTTATGATCCACAAGCACCAACATTTATTTATACAGATGCTAGTGCTATAGGAATTGGAGCTGTTTTGAAACAAACTCAACAAAATGGCGAAGAAAAACCGGTAGCATACTTTTCTAAAAAGATAAATGAATCACAAAAGAATAAAAAAGCTGTATTCTTAGAATGTTTAGCCATAAAAGAGAGTATAAAGTTCTGGCAACATTGGTTGATTGGAATATATTTTACTGTCTACACGGATCACAAACCTCTAGAGAAGTTAAATATAAGAAACAGACCTGACGATGAACTAGGTGATATGTCACTTTATCTGTCACAATATAATTGCGAAATAAAATATTTACCAGGAAAAAATAATACAGAAGCAGACTGTCTGAGCAGAAATCCGGTATTAAACATTGATGAAAATAATGAAGATAACTTAAGAACGGTAAATACTATTGATATTAATGACATAAAATATGATCAAGCTCAAAATATGGAACTGATAAAACTTGAAAATAATATTGTATTAGAAGATGGAATATATTATAAGAAGAGTGGAAAAAATAAAAAAATAATTCTAAGCGAAGATTACAGCAAAGCATTAATAAAAAAGACCCATGAAAAATATTGTCATACTGGAATAAATCAAACAGAATCTAAAATAAAACCATTTTATACTGCACCACATCTATCAGAAAATATTAAAAATATATGCAAAAACTGCGAGATATGCATAAAGAATAAAACAAGATTAAATAGAAAATATGGATTGATGTCGCAATTAGGGCCAGCTAACAGACCCTTTCAAATAATGTCACTGGATACCATAGGAGGATTTGGGGGTCAACGTTCCACAAAAAGATATTTACACCTACTAGTGGACCACTTCACTAGGTATGCATATATCCTATGTTCTAAGAATCAACATGCTCGAGACTTTATCAAACTCATAGAAAAAATTCCTAAAGAAGAAGCAATAGAAATCTTATTGTCTGATCAATATCCAGCTTTTAATTCAACTGAATTCAAAAATTATCTGAAGAGCCGAAATATTCAATTAATACTTACAGCTGTAGATGCACCCTTCTCTAACGGTTTAAATGAAAGGCTTAACCAGACTATTGTAAATAAAATTAGATGCAAAATGAATGAATCAAAAGGAAAAACAAATTGGTCAAAAATAGCCGAAGAATGTAGAAATAGATACAATGAAACAAATCATTCTGTAACAGGGTTTTCTCCTAAATATTTGCTATCCGGGGAATCTACAGATATGCTACCAGATGAAATAAAAGAAAAACAGTTATTAACAAAAAATTTGGAAGAAGACAGGAAAATAGCATTACAAAGGTCAATAAAATCACACAAATATAATAAAAGTTTATATGACAAGGATAGATTACAATACGAATTTAAAAAAGGAGATAAAGTATATGTTGATTATGGAAACAAATTGAACAAAAAGAAAATGGATGAAATAAGAATTGGTCCGTTTGAAATTGAAGAAAAAATATCGGATTCGGTTTATAAAATAAATACCGGTCGTGGATCAAGATCTATTGGACTATATCATGTAACAAAGCTCATCCCTATGTTTGTTGAATAAGTTTTACAGCTAAATTTTACACAACTTGTTGGAAAAATTTGCATTTCGATGGGGGGTGATGAAACCTTCGGCTTTCGGCATTGACATTGATATTTCGTATGAGTATAGAGGGAGCTACTAGATAAAAGAATAAAAAACGTTTTTCAGATATCTTTTTCCTCATGTCAAAACTAAGACATAATTTGTTTAATATTTTAATACGATAATTTAAATAAGTAAAGGTATTGTTAAAAGTTATGTTATGAACACAAGGAAAGCATGGACATTTAGTTGTTGATTCTCTTTTCTTTCTAGGTAAGTAAATATTTCATTAGTTCATAGTTCAATGTTTGTAAAACCAATTGTATTTAATAAATAAAACTCTTTTCTTTCTAGACGAATCACATTGTTGTTCATTGCTTAAAAAAGAAACCCTAACATTATATATATATTTTTATTATGTATTGTTTAGGTATGGTATGTTATAGTATATTCGATATACTTCAAGCATTTTCTTCTTCCTTCTTATTTCTGTTCTTTACAGTTCATAAACCTACTATCTGCCTTTTCACCATTTACCCAGGGCTGACTGGAAGAGAATGCCATCAGGCATTAAGTTTTTGCCCTTATATACCTTAGCATAAGGTGATACGAAATAAATAAATATAAGTATTTATGTAGGATTTGTATAAGTTAATGCGTGATTGTTTCATTCCGAAGATATTCTTGACTTACATATGTTACTGTAAAAGGCCGAAGCCCGAACCACGGTGAATCCTAAGATTTACCAACATGAGTTGGTGAATGTCCAAAATAAAAATAAAGTGTAAATTTTTTCGGGCTTTTACTACTGTCCATTTGGTGAATCTTAAGATTTACATCTGAACATGACAAATGTTGATTTGAGAAATAAAACAATGAATCCATACTAATATTATAAATGTGAAAGTGTGTTTGTTTGTTTGTTTGTTTGTTTGTGACTCTTTCACGTCGCAACATGGCTATTATATGGTATGGTTTATGTGTGTGGGGATAGTTAGGAGGGTGGAGAGTGACGTAGGCTACTTTTTACCGCGGAAAAACATCTCATTCCCATGGGAAGATCGATGTTTTGTTAGTTGCTAGATATTTAGTTGCAGATGTTATTAATAGATGGCGTTAGTAAAATTCATTTGCAAGTTCTGAATCACGCGATCAAATACTACACGTAATTTACTTATGTCATAGGCGAATAATCTGATGTTCCAGTATATGATATAATAGGCTACTGTTTAGTCGAGATTCCTGCGGGAGCGGGACCTACGCGACTGTTACCTACGGGTCCCGAAGCGAAGCGCGGGCGGTTCTCTAGTACATTATAATCATTTTCTTGCTAATCAGTCAAACTCTTACCATTTTAATTTGGTGTTTTTATGTATAACGTGGAGTAATAAAAATTAAATTTAATCAACCACTTCTTTCTGTTTTTAATAAAATACTGCTTGTTGCTTTTCTGGAAAAATGTGGATGGGGGCCCAAAGGTTCCCCATAGGGGGTCGGGAGGGGGCGAAGCTCGATTCAAAAAGGGCTCGGGGGGCAAAGCTCCCCGCCATAAAAACCATGAAACTCATATGGAGGACTAGAGAACCGCCCGCGCTTCGCTTCGGTACCCGTAGGTAACAGCAGCGTAAGTCTCACTCCCGTAGGAATCTCTGCTAAAAAGTAGCCTGTAACATTTGCCTATGACTTAAGTAAATTACATGTAGTATTTGATAGCGTGATTCAAAACTTGCAAATGAATTTTACTAACGCCATCTATTAGCAACTCCGGAAATAAATATCTAGCAACTAACAAAACATCGATCTTCGATCGTCACTCTCCACCCTCCTAACTATCCCCACACACATAAACCATACCATATAATAGCCATGTTGCGACGTGAAAGAGTCACAAACAAACACACTTTCACATTTATAATATTAGTAAAGTAAGGATACATGTTAAGGTTAGCTGTGCGGTGATATCGCAAATACGTCATCGAAACCTGAATCACGCTAACGAAGAATTGTGCATCGCCCGCATATATACAGCACCTCGAGAGCATTCATTGGGGCATCAGGCGCCCCCCAGGCATGTCGTCTCGCCTGGCGGGAGATCTTCCTTTGCCAAAGCTGTAATTATGTTTACGCGAAAAAGGAACTCCGTCGAAAGCCGTGACATGATATTACTTATTATTATTATTATTTTGCAGTTTGCATTAATAAGTATCCACTGTTTTATCTCTAAAACCAACATTACAATGCCTAGATGTAAATCCTAAGATTCACCAAATGAATGGTGGTAAGAGCCCGAAAAAATTTTTATTTCGGACATTTACAAACTAATGTCAGTACTTAAATCTTAAGATTGACTACCTATCTAATCTTAGGATTTACCGTGGTTCGGGCTTTTACAGATATGCACAGACTTAACATCTTTCAGTACACTTCATGTGTGTAGATTTAGTGTGTGTAGTGTGTAATAAGAGCGTAGAAAAGTCGTGTCTGTTTTTTACGAAATTGACCAAACAAAATATTGAGGGGGAGTTAAGAAACAGTTAAAGAACATGAATCTAAAAAAAAATAAAAAAAAGTTTGCCTGTCAAACAAAGCGCGCGCTAATCTCCGAATCGGCTGAACGGATCTTTATGGGACTTTCATTGAAAGATAGTGGAGTTTCCTGAGCAACATTTAGGCTATTTTTTATCCCGGAATTCCCGCGGGATCAGGATTCACGCGTGAAAAACTCCTATGCGCGAAGTGGCGGGTTTAAATTTTTATGGAACTTTCACTGGGAGATTGAGGAGGTACTGAAGCTACATTTAGGCTACATTTTATCCCGGAATTCCCGTGGGATCAGGATTCACGCGGGAAAAACTCCTATGTGCAAAGTTGCGGCGTTAGATTTTGATGTGACTTTTACTGGAAGATAGAGAAGGTTCTGGAGCAACACGTAGGCTACTTATTATCCCGGAATTCCAGCGGGATCAGGATTCACGCAGGAAAAAATCCTATTTGCGAAGTTTCGGGTTTAGATTTTGATGGGACTTTCACTGGGACCGGAATTCCCGCGGGATCAGGATTCACGTGGGAAAAACTCATATGCTGCAAGTCGCGAGCTTAGATTTTATGGGACTTTCACTGGGAGATAGAGGAAGTTGTGGAACAATGTACAGGCCTTTTTTTACCCCGGAATTCCCGCAGGATCAGGATTCACGTGGGAAAATCTCATTTGGGGGCACGAGGAAGCGGGTTCAGTTGTTTATGGGAATTTGAGTGAAAGGTAGAGGAGGTTGTGGAGCATTTTAAAGGCTACTTTTTGTTCTTGACTTCTCATGGGATCGGGATTTACGTGGGAAAAACTCCTATGAACGGAAGAATGAGCCCGCGATCATTAATATCTATATATTTACGAGTATACGAGTATGTATGTATCTATATTTATAAATTACCAAGTTCGAACCAAATTAAATTTTTTTTTTAAATCTGCGACGATTAAGATGTAATTGAAAAATTATAACAACTGCTGCGCTTCCTGGTCTGCTTTAACCATAAAATCTATCTATCAACATGCGCTAATTAAAACAAAACCCATTACTGAAACCGCTTTTCTAATTATAACGATAAATATGAGAGCTCAGCTTGGTGGTAATTGACATGCCTATGAGTTTTCGAAAACATTACTAAAAGTTGGAGAAGGCCTCCTTCTTGCACACAAACCTGCACATATACCAGAAATATTTGGAAAAGTTGTTACCATCAAAAGAACATTCAGAGAATACGCAACCAAGAAAATTCATGGTTATGTGAACACGCGATATTGACCCCAAAAATGAAGAATCTGTACTTATTGATAAATTCGGGATTAATTATTGGGGATGAAGTCGTCTATACTTATTAATGTAGGTAGTTGATCAGGACCACGCCACCAATTACCCATTTGAGTTCCTCAATTCACTGACAGCGAGTGGTCTACCACAGCGAGTGGTCCAGCTTATAAAATGAGACTTAAAGTTGGTGTTCCTATAATTCTTTTGCTGTGCTATCATAATGGTAATGCGAAACTTATTCCGCCAAAACTGTTATGAAACCAGTCTCATAGTTAAAGCATTACAAAAGAATATTATTGTAGCTGTAATCCTCACTGGGATTGGTTTGGCTATTTTTTTTATTTATAACTTATGTAGGCAAATGAACCAACAGATCACCTAATGGTAAGTGATCACTGATCACCGTCGCCCATGGACATTGGCAGCACTAGGGGCTTCACCAACGCATTGCAATGCTATGAACCTGCTTCTTGAATAACCCCATGACATGGTACTGTAGGAATACCCAGGGATGAAATCAATTCACAGTTTATACATAGGTACGTGGCAGAAACTGTTAAGAAAAGAAAAGAAAAGTTTAAAAATATTTATATTTTTTAAATCATCTTGAACTTTAGATTAAAAAACTTCTACATTTATAATGTCTTTTTGTTGATTTTTTCAAGATCTACAGAACTGATTTTTAAACGGTGTGATTAAAACATAGTAAAAATCAACTACTCTTATGTGTGGAGTAATATACAACATGGTTACCACCATACAACAATAAATTCAATTTTATGTACCTACCTAATGGTTACTTAAGCCCCAAAATTTCTTTTCAAAATTTTTTTTCAATCAAATACCTCCTAATTGGCCCCAGCAATTTTTTTTTCAATATTCAAAATTTCAACACGCTGTATCTATTATTATTGTAATAGCAGAAGATTGTCGCCGCTTTTGTCAAAAGTGAGTGACCGATGTTTAGATAGGCTGTTCTATTTTTTCCTGTATTTTTGTGTTATTTAGGTAGTTTATTTGAAAAAACCATTTTTGCAAATAAGATGTTAGGCGTTTTTTACTAAATGTAATATGTTCCTTGCATGAAGCAGGGCTCGTGGTTTCATTTATTGTTGAATGGTAGTATCCACCTTGTATATTATAGTCCACTATTTATCTTAGAAATCTCGCGGTGTCGTGATTCACGCAGGAAAAACTTTGTGACACACTTAGTTCCACGCGGGCGGAGACGCGGGCACAGCTATTTATAATAATATTTTCCTTCACGGAAAAATGAAACAAATTTTTTTATTTTCGTACTTTTTAGTGAATACAACCATGCATAAAAGTTAGTATAAGCTCAATGGTAGTTCTAAGTAAGGGGTTTAGGTAGAGGTCAATGTTTTGGTTAGGAAGTTAACAAGGAAGCAGATGGATGGAAGGAATTATCATTTTGAAGAACAGAAAATATACTTATAATTTCTATGAGCTGCGCTACGCTTTCCGATACTATAGTAATAGAGCCTTCTCAAAGAACGGGCGTAGGGGAAGGAAGCTCAGAATGGGTACTTTTGTGTCTTGTATCGGACACAAGCAACCGAAAAATATTTAATTTCTATAGAACCAGTCATTCCTATAGAATCATTCAATTCCCTGCGCACACGTGTGTCCAGTTGCTTCCACCAAACACTGTACGCATGCCACCAAAATGTGTTGCCGGTAACTGGACACAAAATTATCTCCGTTTGCGCAGTGCCTTAGCTAAGTTGAGATGACAAAGAATAGATTTTGACAATCACCACGAACGAATCATTACAAATATCATTAGACACCTAGTAGTAGTAGTAGATAGGTACTCGTTTAAATCATTCCAATGTTGTTTTTTATCGTTCTTTAAGTTCATTTTAATTTACATGTTTGTCTCATATTTGTCATACAAAACCCATGCGTGTTTTTATCCTAATGTTCCCTTTTCATTTTACATATTCACAATATCAACACCAAAATAAGAGCTTATTTATCACTTTACTGGCAAGAAGCTTAAAATACCAAAAAAAATAGCACCAAATTTTTACATCCCGCAAACCGAAATCAACTGATCATCAATCAAAAGTATTTAGGTAATTATTTTACAAAAAACAGTTCAAAACTTTAATAACGAGATATTTAATTCGACGACGCTAGCGCCATTCTTCTACGAAGACGAACACCGAGTAACGAATGTAAAACCCGTTTTGAGCCTATCTCCCGTTTTGTTGTCAAAATAAGATTATAAAAATTTAATCGTTCTTGAATGGTCCCAACAGCAACTCCGGTCGGATATACCTAAAACGAGATATCAATTGCAAGGTAACTTTTAACAAACACCTTGATGCAAGCTAATATTAAATGTGCCGCTAAATAAACCTAATTCAAGACGATTTTACGAGACCGGGCTACTTGTTGATATGCGGCATCACAAGACAGACGGTTTTCAAAATGCTTACGGTTGAAAAAGGGGATTTCACTGGTACCTACTAACTTTCCAAACCTCCAATAGCAGAAACCTCATAAAATCGCCTGATACGTCGACGAGTACCTGAAATAAGTAGGAATCTTTATCAATAATTTTTTTCCGAGGCATAATATAACAATAGGTATCTATGCTATTTGTGAAACATCGATGTGAAACTACATTAAATCCGAGACGCGAGTCTTTGTATAATATTGTGGGTTAAATAACTAAGTTGAAACACGAACTAGTTATTAAACAATTACCACGAGGCCGAGCAGCAATTTTGAACATACTGAAATTGCGGCAGCTAAGCCTGGACTCATAAATGGCCAAACCCATTACCAGTAATGGAGGATCCGCTACACATTCCTAGCTAACAAACAAAAAACGTCTGGAGAAACCACATAGCGAAGTCCCGCTACGTATTTTAATCCGTAGCAATATTTCAGAGTTGTGCAAATGAAAAGTTAGTCTCGAAGACTTGGAAGATGCGGCCCGCCTTCCCGCTCGGGAGCCAATGGAAAAGGTCGGAAAAGCAACGTCTTCCGTGGAGGCGGGGCCCGCCGCCGCCTGTGGTTACACAGCCATTTGAATAAAAATTTTCCTTTGAAGAATTCTTTATTCGAATATATTGTGGTCCGCCTGGGACGCGGTACGAGTGCTTTGATTACTTTTGTATCCAGTTTTACGGCTGCCTTTTCATCGCTTGTACACGTACGTTCATTTATTATTTTACATTGAAACACTAAAGTTTTAAATAGACCAGCTAAAATAATTTCTCATCTCGTTGAAAGTATTAAGTCGTTACATGAATTAGGGACCACATGGCTACAGTCTCGAAATGTAAGTTACTATGCGTTAAATAGTTGCCCACTTTCGAATATGAATTTTCCTATACTTTGTAAGGTACATTTGGCCACGAAGAAATAAAAAGTGACTGACTGAGAGAGAATGACTGTGCGGAGTATGTTTAATATTTACTCTCTTTATATAAGTTAGGTCAACCGACTCTTTATCCTGGTCTTTGCTTGCTTAGTACGGCAACACGTCACACTCATGCACATAATAGGTATAAATAATTACGATTAATGTTGAAGACGTTAATGTATGTAAAACCACCATTGCAAGCTATTTCCTTCTTAGTTTGACTGAGTACTACTACACGCGACATAAATTCTAAACCTATAAAAATAACAGACCCTTAAATTGTTTTAAATCTTTACCTGAATATGTAACGTAGAAAACGTTGAGATATAGCTGATAAATTGTTATTTTATTGTGTTAAAAATTGCATTCAGTATGGCTATAGACAACTAGCAAAGAACTAGACAAACTACACAAGTTTTGCCATAACCAAATATGATACCTCCTTTCAAAAACAAAGAAACGTGCGTGAAAGGTTTAAAAACAAAGTGAAGACGTACGCGAAAGTTGCGACCGTTTACAGTACACGCAAACATCGTGTAGGCTGCGGTAGCACGCACGGTAACAGGCCCTTGTCAACCATAACGCGGCCGCAGCCGGCCCGACGACGGTTAGCCGCGGAAAACTACCGATTCATTTACGGTTGCCCCTCGGTTTCGGGGTAGTTCGCTAAACTAACGTTACTGGGCGCTGCGGTGACACGCTTCACGCCCTGAAATCGGCAAGACACTTGAGTTATGAAATTATTTCAGTGTGTCAATTCGATGCGATCATTAATTTGTTGATTTTCAATCAATTTTGAGTGTTTCTTTTTTTATAACTAGATTATGATAAATGAGTATACAACACCCATCCGCTGCCGCCCATAACCCACAGGTCCGCAACAAGACTCAAATCAGATAAGGGATGGTTAGTCCAGATACTTACTAAAGATTTTATTGACAATATTGGTTTGTTAGAGGTACGTATGAGGATTGGGGCAAGTAATGTTAGTTATAGTCGTTATAGTCGTTATAGTGATTATTTCTATTAGTTATTAGTAGTAATAATCCAGTTCAGTCTAGTCTAAGTTGTGCTTATTCGGTATCTTGAAGTTTATAAGGGTATCTAATTCTTAACTTGATTATGTACCTAAATAGGAACGTAACTATAAATAAACACGCACTTCGGATATTGGTTATTCTCAGAGTACTCCGTTCTTTTGTTCTGAAAAAATAATAATCTCTAAAAAATTGTTGATAAAATTAAATACCTTTTTTTAATTCTCATCCTCCTCCGCAAGGTGTTACGTTTATTCTCAATATCCTCCGAAGATAATTTTCGTCAATTCTCATTCTCTTCCGCGAATAAAAAGTACAGTCAGATGAAAAATAAATACATCTCAGCAGGATTAAATTATTTTATTATATTCTATGGGCGTTTACTTCTGTTTCTGATAGAATCGCAAGAGTCCAATTTCAGATAGCGACACTGTTACCTATACTATAATTATGTAGAAGCGTACATCGGAAGCAACACAATGCCATACACATCTCACGTATTGGCATGGAGTCGTGGTATGTAGACGGCTAACAAGCCGAACACCTTAGCTTACATCAGCATATTAATTTAGTCAATTAGCGCTCAGGCATTAGCACGTCGTCGGCCGACGTCGCGCAGTCGTCGCGACAACGCGAGGAGTGTGTTTGACAGCTGTCAAATTGGATTGCAACCGGCTATTAGGGAATGTCGTTGAAGCGATAGCGTTGCGTGGATGCGTCGCGGACACTCGATTATGAGATTGTTTTCAGTTTTCAAAGGTATTAATGAATGTTTTATCACTTTGTAATTCATAAATAACTTGGATTTCTACATATTTCTTCTTTGTCTACATATTTTTGAAATTTCTCTTTAACGGGTGGCAAAGACATTCACAATCGACACATCCCAATTCCCAAAATTCTAAAATATTTATCGGTCAAATCATTACCACGCGTTTAGTACTTGAGTAGCTAATTTAAATAAACACTTGTTTGGCAGACAACATAAACATCATTAACATCATTGCTAGCATCGTAAAACAGAAGTATTTACAACTTTTTTGCATGTAAACAAAAGTAAAAATATATAGGCTTGGATACCTTTTTTTGGTACATTAGCATTAGATAAGATATAAGATATAATATTTTTGTAACAATTACATTGAACTTCGAATATAAATAAAACATTCGATGAAGAAGAGATTGCATATTTAGGTTACGAAATATAATTTTATATGCGTTTGAAATCCATCGTCAAGTTTTGTAGTCAACAACATTGATAGTATTAATTCTGGGGTATATCCATACCAAGCTTATCGTCCATCGAATTGTTCAGCTGAAGTAGTGTTATAGGAGTGACTAGTGGTACTAAGCACTGTGCCTAAACAGTCCAATTAATTGTATGATGTCCAATTTTGGAACATCCTTTGTTGTAAACTGCTTTGTCTACTTTATCTGTTATGATTTTATTGCTTTTTCATCACTGTGGAGAGCAAAGGTTAGGATAAAATGAGAGAATTATCGGTAATTTCCAAGGTTTTCTTTTATATCCGGAGATTGTTATATCCGAAAAACAATTAGACAATCGTTCTAGTGGACATTAATTTTTTTTCTAGGGCACATCCGCTTTCACAAACTTAAAATTATATTAGGGTACCTTAAGATAAATCATATAAATCATGGAGATTTCATTAATGATCGCAATTAATTTTTTCATGAATGCCGATTTTCTGACGTGTGATATTATTTAACCGCACTGATTTACTTACACTTACAAAGGTGGTTTGGGTGTTTAAGTTCAAGTATATAATATTTTACAAAACTGGGACTGAACGAGATTCCCCTAAACATAATTGAAAAAATACACTAATTACAATCTAAAACTAAAGCATGTCTCGAATTTTAAGTAACTACTGCAGATGTTATGATAATGATGTAAATTAATTATTATTTACAAATAATCACCATAAATATTGAATAACTTTCTTGAAGAATATACCTAGAACTTTTATGCAGAGGGATTTGCTGATTGGAATCAAAGGTTTTTGCATTGACCTTGTAGTGTTTAAAACAATGGGGTAGCGTCCTTATTTGGTGTCAAGAGAACGGAGAGCAATGTTTTGTAATAACGACTGTGTTTTTTAGAGCACATAAATATGTTGGTACTGTTTCTTATTTAACAATAATTTATCATTAGTTCAGGAAAAGTATGCGTTTTATGCTTTTAATAACCTGCAATATAACTTTCTACATGGCTTAACTAAAATTTCTTGAACCTAAATTAAATGCCAGTCCACCATATATGTAAATATACCGATGTATTCAATACGCCCAAGGTCTTCTTAAATTGTGCCCCATACCTTCAAAGAGTAAGATTTGATGGCAGACAACTTCATTAAATATAGTTTCAACAGACTCAATCAATGAAATAAATTCTTACGTTACTATTAGGTGCATTATCAATTTGACGGTGGAATGTCCACCGCACGCTCCCTTTTCCCCACTGAGGGGGAATCCTAACGTAACCAAACGTTCCGTATGTAATAGGACAGTCCCGTTTCCTGGTTGTTTGTCCCAGTGTATTTGTGTCCCGAGTGTCCCGAGATGCAAAAAAGTCCCAAGTTTCAGAAATAGTGTGAAAATTTGGTGAGGTGGACCATGTTGCTTTATGATTCATATCATAACAGTTATATACGACTGAACTATTTTTAGCGGTGAGGGAGAGGGGAGGAGGGGGGGTTTGTAAAAGGGGGTTTGCACGCGCGGGCGCTCATGGAGTTGAACATATTCATAAACCATTAAAAATAGGCGATATCCCGTTCCCGTTGTGAGCCAAAATCAAAATGGCCACGTTAGTGATACCCCACGGATACTCGGCTGAACTTGTGTTGTAGCCGAATACCGGCACTTTGTACTCAGTTCAGTTAATCGTATCGTGGGCCATTTTGCAACTGCGTTACTTTAGCGATTACACAACACGTAGCCATGATTTCAACAGTAACTGTTTTTATTGTCAAAGTCATTTTCGTAACGACTGTTTCACGAGGTAACTGATCATTTGCAGCGACAATACATAATTATAGCTACATAAATGACGTAGAGATGTAAACACTGCATATTACTTTTTGACTATGCCTTTGTATGCTATTTCGCCATTACGAGGGAGCAATTAAACAAACTTGAGCGCCTTCAAAATTTATGCATGAGCTTCATATTTGGACTATAATACTCCCTACTACTCTTCTGAATATCACACAAAACTCAAATGGCTACCAAAACGCCTTCGCCTAAATGATCATATTCTGTCTTCTCCACAAGGTCTTCTCCCATCCACCTCTGCAACTCCTTACCCCAAGCTATTCGTTTTAAGCTCCATCAACAAGCAAGTTAAAGAACATTAGGTTTGATAGTATTTTTCTAGTCATCACAATCCTCTTGCTATCGCTTAGTTACCCTTTACTATTTGTATTTAAAACTTTTTAATTTTATTCATTTACATAAGGCACTAATTTCTGTTTTTATTATCTAATATTATACCTCGCCCTTAATTGTATCTGTACCTTTAAGTCCTTGCCCCAAGACTGCCTAGAAGATATTGCTCTTTAGCGATACGACCGTTGATTTATTTTTGTTTAAATAATGTTAATTTTTGTAACCATTTTGTTTAAAGATCTTTTGTATTTTTCTCACTGCGATATAAGGAGTATTATTATATTTCAGTTAAATGCAAAAGCTTAGCACTCAATACAATTATGACATTGACTAACTCAAGACTACGACACAGAAGCCAATCAATAACACAAACCAAATAAACAGATAGTAACTTTTAACGTTGCGTTATAAATCAATCGGTAACGTTTAGGACGTCATAAACGTTCGCGTCATTCGTTTAGCGCGACAAGGAGTGAGTGAGGGATTGTTCGCCGTAAAAACGGCGCTATGGTTTCGTGATTCGTGTGCATGGAACATTAAGTGGGGTTATTTATTTAGGCGCGGCAACAGGCCCGTGGCGAGCCGCGACTGGCACGGCAGTGCCGGTGGTACATCACTCACTCTTGTCTGCCGCCGACCCGAGAGCCATTCGTTTTGTTCTTTGATCACCAATTTCATGCGAATTATGCATGCGTTGTACGTTTATGATTGCGCTGTTGGTTGCTTTGTTTTATGCCCGAGACGGAAGTTTTGCAGTTAGTTGTGTTTACATCTTTAGGGGTTATACGTAGGTTGTGAGTGTATGATTATTATTTACCTACCTTGTCTTTTTACCCGAATTCGTCAGAGGTGGGGTAATGTTTTTCGAGTGAATGTGTGTAGGTATGTGTATGCATGCCCTATAGCACAAATGGCCGGACAGATTTTGACATAATATAAGGTGTCGTTGAATTCGTCAGAATTGGTAGTAACATAGGGTACCTAAGTATATAAATTTTCAAGATGGCGAGATGGCGATGGATATTTTTTGTTTATTTAAGCAGATTACCTGTTTTGGAGAACTATTAAGAGCGTAGGTTTCTTCTCGAAGTTGTTCTTCACCAAAACAAGTGATTTATATTTAAATCGTGTTTGTAAAATGAAAATTAGGGATGCATGTCGGATTATAAACAACTTTAAACACGACGTGATTATCCCTAAGTTGTCAATAGCACTTAATTTTCAGTAACCTTTAATTTTTTCCAGAGCATTTAATGCAATAAGTGAACAGTAAAACTACGTCCATAACTCTATTAATCCTACATCTTTGGAAATAGGAAAAGCTTCGCCTTTGTGGAGTACTCTATAGAATTTATATACAAATTTCACATTGGTTAAAAGATTAAAGTTAAAGATTTCTTTTTTAACTGTCTTCAAAAAAAGGAGGTTCTCAATTCGACCGTATATATGCTTTTTTTATGTACGTTCAGCGATTATTTCGTCGTTTATGGGCCGGTTTTGTTAATTCTTTTTTTGTTGTAAAGTAGATATGCGCAGTGGTGTCCCCTGATAAGGACACCAGGATCTGATGATGGCATCTAACAGAAATCGAGGGGAACTTTCGAAAATTGTATGGACAACCAGTGTTTTTGTTCATGTTATCATAAGTACATTAAAACGCTACCATTTCATGAAGATTTGGAGTCGATCTGATGAAACCGAAAGACAGTCGAGGGAACTCCTCGACGATTTACTGCAGTTATATAGTATTTGGGCTTGATTAATTTGTAGTGACGAGAACTTTACACTTACATGTTGAATTGAGCGTCATCTGGCGAGTAGTTTTTGAGTTATCTCTACTAATCAAGATTGAAGTCGGTTATTTTTTTCTAAAAAGCAATTATTGTATCCATGCAAATTTTAGCCTGAACAAATTTAAGCTTTCTTGAACCTCAGAAAGTACCTTCTCTAGAAAGAGGTTCAGATTGGCGTTATCTTGGCTAAGCTATGAGGATTTAAAAGTAGAGAAAATTTTACGCGAACATGTATATGGGTATTACCACTGTATCAACCTTGGCGGGTGCCGTACTGTAGCCTAGTTGAGTGTCATAATGTTAACAATTATTAAATTTAACTATGATATGATAAACTTTTTGTACGCCGATATTAAGACAAAGTTGTATGAGTCGTCAGTTTGGCCTAGTCTACAATCCTTGCAACTTCATCTACGTTTCATCGTACAAGACAAGACACATATCTTGCACAGCTGAATCATAGTAAAATGAACGCAGTCCATGGTAAACTACGTTTAAAATCAAGAAATGAAACAGTGTTATACTCGTAGTACACAAGTATGTTAGGCGCGCTGCATAAATATTGGGAGCAAACGGGTAAGTGTTAACGATGTGAGTTCCTCTCGGGGAACGTTAATAAACTCCGATAGGCCGCAACAAGCCCGACTCGTGTACTGCGTTCATTTTTAACGAGCCACACACCGTGCCCGCAGAAAGTAGCCTACACATGAAATCACGTATGAATGAGGATTTTTTCAGTTTTTTCGCGTGTAGCCGCCGGCCGCTTCAGGCCCCATTAAAGCTTACATGTCACTCTTTGGCCCCTCACCTCGCGGGGGTGGAAAAATCACAAAATCGGTATTGGCTGAAACCCGCAGCGCCCGGCAAGCGCTCTACAATACAGCTTTGACGGACGGTCATTTAATATTAACTGTGGTTTTTCCGCAGATGGAAATGTTTTTTTTATTGCCGGCGTTATGCAGTGATGAAGTGGTCGGCCCGTTGTTTGTGACGTGTTCTGATATGTTGTGGATGAGTTGCGCTTTTATGCTCTCCACTGCTGAATGAGATTTCGTTTTGAGAGCTTATTTTGTTTCAGTTTTCATAGAGGATGCTTCAACCAGATTTCGATGACGGGCCTTTGTTCTGTTGTTAAATTACCTGCCATTTAACTTATTACCTTGTTTGCATCGAATGTCGACTGTCTGGTGTGATTTTTGATAGATATTTATTCCCGTTCCAACTACGTTACCTAAACGTGGCGGCACAAATTTCATTCGACGCACAAAATTGAAAACAAACTGGCAATAAATTTTTAACTTTTCGAACAAGTGATCAAAATCGAACTACAAAAAGTTGACGCCGGGCGAAAAGAGTATCGACCACAGTTTGAATTTATTGCTTGTGTTTTGAGTAAAAACTTTGTTAAAATATTTTACACCGCACTACATTGATATTATTCAGTTCACTGTATATGATTGATTTAAATAAAATAATTCATTCCATTCCATCCATTCACTTTATGTTACATGTTTAAGATCCATTTCTTAACTTAATATTTGCGTGGATCATTCCTAAAAGTTGAAGACATTTTACTTCATTCATCATCATCACTGTAATTTCACTGTAAATTTTACCCTTCCCAAATTCAGGTCTTTTACGACACAACACGCGCAGACCAGCTTAATTATACTGACCAAGTGGGCATTAATAGATTTTATCCTATTATTAAAGTGCCCGTTTCCATTGTTGCAGGCAAGTCGTTCACGTTAACGATAACGGTATCAACGTCTCCGCCGCAAGTGACGACGTACAACAAAGCCATCAAAGTGACAGTGGACGGCCCCCGAGAACCTCGCTCTAAAACCAGTTCGTATTGATCATTGATATTAGATTTAGTGACATGGTAGTAAGTTGTGATTGATATTAGTGACACGGTAGTAGTGTGGTAGTACTTTTTTTCCTTTTTATTTTGTGTCGAGAGAGATAAGTCTAATGTAAGGGCGCTTTTAGTGTCATGCGGATTTGGTCACGCACGCGGGATTGCTCCGCATGCGTGAAATTTCACGCTGCGGATCATACGCAGTTTAAGTTTCAGTCTTCTGCGGGTTGCGTAGACGATTAGTACAATACGGTGCGTGCGCCCCGCACGACTCTAAAATGGGTACTGAAGTTGTATGGATAAGCCCAGGGGCGTGCGCTCCTTGTAGGCAGAAATGCAGTGCTTTACTTGCCATTTACGATATTTTAATAAAACGTTTGTACGTTTTAGATGACTTTAATTAGCAGTAAATAAATGAATAAATAAAATATAATAACTTAAACACTTCTAATATTTTATAAATAACACCTATTTGTAAACACAAACGCCTGCCGTTAGACGATAGCAACAACTAATGCCGCCGCGTTCAGCAGGACATTCGTTTCCATGTGTGTAGTAATTTTGGTGTCCGTACACAGTCGCAAACGCACACATCCATATAATATCCAAAGCCACGAGCTCGCCAAGGTATGCGGCATGCTATCGTATAATCCGAACAAATCACGCATACACATTAAGCATTTTTGTTTAGTAGGGTTTTATTTGTTTAATAGCAGGAATGTTTTGTCTTTTGCTTCGCGAGGGCCAGCCATGTTGCTTTTTCATGAGTGTTGAGCAATGTTTACTTTTTGGTTTTGGTTTGCGCAGTATTAATTATAGTTTTCTCAGAAGATTTTTCATTTTAACATTTGAAACTGTGTACATTTATGTTTATTACGGAGTTTCTATAACAATTGTAGTGATTTGCTTTTACTAGTGCGTCTGTTGAATTTTTTAAAATGTTATTTGATTGGTTTGTGCTGAAAATGACATTTGAGGTGACCTATAATATACTTATTGTTATATTCTTGCATTTATTTACATCGGGATATAATAATCTCAAGTTACCGGAACCTTGAATATGTGAAAATTGAAGCTGACTAGGTGAATAGTTATAATATTTTAGGTTATTATTTTACTTAATAGAATTTCTTCCGCCGCGACGATCGATCGTTGTTGCTGTCTGCGTTGCTGTAGGAAGATGTACATGAATAGTAGTCATCTAGATAGATGTACATGAATAATAGTAGACTTGTTCTGTTGGCGTGGTTTCCGACTTAGAGATCCGTCGCGTGGCTATTATGGCTATGCTAAAAATCTATAAAAGATAAAGTTTTTGTGACCTAGTACTCCGCCGCATACCCAGTGTTATAATCCTGTGCACGCCGCTGGATAGGCCACTCATGCGGATGCCCCGCTGCGGGATGACGCCTCGCACAGCGTCCCGCATCCCGCGTGCGTGTTTCACGCTTTACAGTAAATTCTATATGAAATTGTTCTTTGCGGGTGCTACGCATGCGGAGCAATCCCGCGTGCGTGAGCAAATCCGCATGACACTAAAAGCGCTCTATGTGGTTGTCTATAGATATTTTCAAAGATATCGACGTACTGCCAGGTTAAGGTGAGCGAAATGTTGCATGATTACAGATTACAATAATGTACGTATAAGGGCCGGAAATACCCCCGTGAATCATTATTAAATTAATGCATCGTGATGAAATGTAATCTGTAATCATGATTACATTTGCTCATTTCTGCTACTGGCTGAACACTGTCTATGCTGGGGTGATTGGGATAAGCGCAGGATATATTACCAGTTTTCAGTCGTCCTACTGAAACTATGAAAATATTCACGATTTGGCGTTAGATTGTACCAGGCAAGAGATTGCAAGTGAAAATACTATTAATTTCGAAAATAATAGCATAAGAGAAGTAATAGGATAGTAAGAGAAGTAGGTAAGGCTGCCTGTCCACTGATGCAGTGCGAGGCTGCAGAACGGAGAAACAACTGAAGAATGGATTACACCAAAAAATTTTTTCTAGCAACAACCTATTAAATGACTCTTTACTTGGTTCAGACTTGGCTCTGCCACGTGGCTCATAGCTCTTCTCAGCAGGCATAAACATATGGATTGATTTAATGTGGATTCGTTAGAGCTTGTTAGGGAGATTAGTGTTGAACTTGAGTATTGTAAGTTACGAGTATTATATGGCGCATGGCACGTTGTGGTATCGGTAGGTACCTAATGCCTGCTACTTAGATATATTAGGATACAATGCTTTTAAAGTAGGCATGGTTTAAAACTTTGATACATTTAGGTTCATTAATTCACCATCTCTTACATTCGTGCGAGTACGCAAACCTACAAGTATAAGGACCAACTTTGCAAATGATTATGCGAAATCTTTGACTTGTTCGTGGTTTTCTACGCTGCCGAAGCTGTGAAAGTTTTTAATCGCATATAAAAGCGCGATCGTCGCAGCTTCGCATAGGGTACATACATTCGTGAAAACATTCATGTATTTATACAATGTACAAACGTTTGCGTGCATGTGAGAGACCGCGGTAACAAAATTCAAACTCAAGCCACCCAAAAGGAAGAACGACTTCCGAACCACTAAGTTATCACTGCTTTTACAATAAATAAATTTATTTTACGGATATTAATTACAACAAAACATAAAATAGAAGGGCGCCATCAAATTTTGGAACAATGGCAAGCACAAATGAACTCGACCGCAAAACATTTGAAAACGAGGGTCCTAATGGAGGCAATTTATTAATAATTTTCAGAATATTATTCCTAAGAAACCCACAACGAGATTTTCATTTTATGGATCTATTTGTTAATTTATAATTAACGAGCTGTCCCCCCAGAGCTTCACATGCTTTGAATTTCACTGTTTCAGTTCATCCTCATTTTTATCATTTCTAAAAATTGTCTCTTAGTGCTACCTACACTCCCTATGGAACATACAAGCGTTTCAACTACTTCAAGTCGTCCAGTAGTTTCGGCTGTTGTCTATCAGTCACTCAATCATTCAATAACGGAAGACTTATTAAACATAATATAATTTTATTAATTATTTTTGTTTGACCATTTTTAGTTAAGTAACATCTAACACGTTGTAACGAGAAGTTAATAGTCTAAACGTAGCCATTAACGACACGTCCATTTGGAATGCCAAATGGAAGACATCCAAATGGAAGTACCTCCATAAGAAAATCTTTGAAATTTTGGAAGACGTTGACGATACATCCATTTGGAATGCTTCTAAATGTATGGAGGCACTTCCAAATGGATTATCCACTTCCGATTATCTCTTGCATTATTTCTTGCCGGGTACTGTACTTTATTCGATAATCGTATTACATATTTTTGTAATATTAAATTGTAGATATTATCTACAATTTAATAGGATTTTTGGTTTAAATTAAAATAATATCTACAATTTAAACCAAAAATCCTAAACCTCTTTTAAACAACTTAACATAGAGTTAAGTTAATATCACTCAAAAAAATCATTTCACTGCGTAAACATAAATATCAAAACATAACTCTTTATCTGCATTCCGCGATGAAACTACAGCTGTTCATCTAGTTGTGCTTTGAATTAAGCTAAGTAATTAATAAATGGGGCAAAATCAGGTAAACAATAAAAATATCAATAAAGATAGGTACCAAAACAGAAAAATAAGTTTAACCATGAGTCCCAGTTATATTCTCAATTCCCTATGTGTCATTGGGCGTTTTTCCACTAGCCGGCCCGGCACCGGCACCGGCGCCGACGCCGGCCTTTGAGCCTTATGAGGCCAACTGTAAAAGACCACGTCTCAGATCCATATGTTAACACTGGCAACACACATTGCTCGAACACTTTCGACTTCAGGCACTAAGGAAGATTGGACTGCTGCATGTGTATTGTATATGAACACTGTAACCGTGTGCGTGTGGGAGTGCGCGAGGCGATTAGGAAGTAGATAGAGAATTTTCAGATCAAACTATGCAACAAATATTTAAATGTTTCTTTGGTCATGCGAAAATATATAAAGAATTTTTTATGGCCAATATTCAACTTTGCAAAAAAAAATGATTCTTCTAGATATCTAACTTTTAGTATTGTATAAATCCATAATTCGACGTCTCTGCGTTGGTATTGGCATCGTAGATATAAAAGAAACAAAAAAAGACGTGTGGCACTCGGAGACTGCCGCGGTAAAGCTATTGCATAGCATTATATATAAATTAACAAAACAAAAAATAATACTGCATTTGTGATAATAATAATAAAATGAATGTATATAGAGTAATAACTCATTTTCTTTCACATTTTTTTCGTGACTTTCTTCATTAATAAATGCACTTTGTTTATTCATATTTAAAACACTTTGTACACAAATTATACGAGTAGGTACAGATATTCACTGTTTTACAGTGGGCCAAGAAAGTGGTGTACTAGTTTTCATTTAGTTGCCTAGTTATCAAAAGTTACATCAAAGTTCATAGGCAATATCACTGAAAGAGACACATAATAATGACGTAAGCCTAATTGTTAAGAATACGTACATCATAACGTCACATTATAGGTGCAAGACATTTCAATCTTTATTAGAAACGGATAATGCATTAATTTGTGCAAAGAAGATTTAAATATTCTGAACAAAAGCATAAGAACTATTTCAGTTGACAAAATAATTCTTTTTAAAAAGAAAATTGACATTTGACATTTGTCCTACAACGATCTTTTGGCGCGTGAATGACGTGTGGGTGACAGAGACAGTGCCTTACAGTTTGCCTTGGCTGTATGGCACTGTCTCTATCACCCTCAAGTCATTAAATAGTGTCATTATTTTATGTCATGTTATTTTGTATGTTTTAAATCTAAATACGCGATAATTCGACTATTATGAATACATGTTGTCGATTCCAACGCCTTATTTAATCCAGATCTACATGTAATTATTCTTCTTAAAACACCGAACCGACGCGAAAATCAAATGTTGACAGGTAAGATTTGTATGGGAAATTAAAATTTTCATTTTTAGTATTTTCCTCGCAATTTTTCCATATTTTCTCATCGCTGCAACCTTCCCTGAACTTCCACGAATATTTCAAGACTAAAATTAGCCAAATCGGTTTAGCCGTTATAAAGTAAAAGTTAGTTAACTCAGTTAAAAGTTCTGGTATTTATCGATGTGTGGGTGCACAGACATAGTAACTATGTCTGTGTGTGGGTGATGGGGGTGTAATAATTTTTCGTTACGAAATTTTTGCATTCGGTCCCCGCGCCCAAGGCCCGCGATAAAAACTATGCAATAGCTTAAAAATATAGTAGACGGCTTGAAGATACCATTGTTATATCTACGCGTTGTAATGTACTATACATGTCAACGTGCTGAAGACCATGTCAGTACTGTACCACTCACCGGGCATAAACCGGCATCGACACCGGCACAATGGAAAAACGAAGACCCGGCGCCGGTGCCGTGCCGGTGCCGGGCCGGTGCCGGACCGGTGTCGGGCCGGTGCCGGGCCGCCTAATGGAAAAACGCCCATTGCCTCAAGATGCCAAACTTTTTGGGACTTCCATTTACTTCTAAAGAACGCAAAAAAATAAAAGATAAAAAGGTACAAATATGAATAGAATAAAAGTACAAAATTCAATAAAGATACAAAAAACAATAAAGGCACAAAATACAATAAAGATACAAAGGATAAAACAAACTTGTAAGAAGAAATAAACGCCGAAGACAACATAGACGGATTAAGGTCTAAATCATTAGGCTGAGCAATTTAAATCGCCGAGGAGTCCCGACGTGTACAAATGACGGGGCTGTACGACCCACTCCAAATCACACCTAATGTTCGATCAATCCTCATCACGTGGAAGAAATTAAAATAATTGCGCGCCGCGGGATAGTGTGGTCCTTCGAGCCGAGCGTGAAAGGGTTGACGTAGTACGGTGGAAATAAAGAGACTGGAACGTTTTGTGATGTCTATTTATAGTATTTGCCAGTCTAAACTGAGAGCTTGTTAAGAAATTACCAATATAAAAATAAGCATTATCCTCCTTAAGTTTACATGTTTTATGTTTTATAACAGTTTAAATTCCAAATACATATACAAAACAAATTATTTTGTTGTTGAAAAATGTCCAGAATATACAGAATCCACAATAACATCTTAAATACTTGTTATTCAAAACTTTTATTCATACAGACCATGCTAACGTTTTCAGATAAGCGTATATTCTACCTACTCTTGATAATTTACTGACTCATACGCAATAGGAATAAAAAGGGTTGTTTTTTATAAACATTTTAGAGTAAATTTAGAAGTGAAAAGATATATTTTTGAAATTAGTTTCTGTCTGTTATAGGTATTATCACGCGCAAACCACAGGTCATTTCAGCAAGATTATATCACAGCTGCCGAAAATGTGTTAAAAATTACTAATCTGCGCTTAGTATTAGGCCTTCACTAGCTTAGTGTTTCGTTCCTAGCAATAGGTATTACTAACAACTTTTACTATAGTACCTAATTATGAATGAAAAAAAACCCCGGCCAAATACGAGTTGGACACGAACACGTAGAGTTCCGTACCATCGAGCGATATTTACTCTCCTCTTAATATTTCGTCAATAAGTAGACTGAATGTAAAAAAGCTCCATCTTAAACTTACTATACCTACATGCGGACCCCTTTGGGATTTGAATTTTTACCTTTTTACTATTTATCATGATAGTTGAAATTAATAATATTTTCTGTCAAAATGTCAGGTGTCTACCTATTTCCGTCTATGACAGACCAATCCGTTTGTCACCCCACTGGGTACAGAACCTCAAAATGCTTACGTTAAACTACGTATTACGCGTCTCATTTAAATTTCAACAAAACGGTAGGCACACTTTAAAATGTAAAACATCCATGCTGTCTGTACCTCCGCTAGACGAATGTGAGGGCACAAAGGAGGCTGCTGTAATGAATCGGTTGTTTAATTAATTAGTCAAGAAAGGGCTCACGAGGCGAAGGGGGGGGGGTGTCTAACCACCCCGCGCGTGTGTGCATGCCCTGCATATTGATTTATTATGGCTTCAACCTCTATACGTAGGCGATAAATTATTTAATTCTAGAAGTTCGAGCGCGTATTCAACTTGGTATTTGCATAATATTGATGAATAGATCTATTGCGTTTGTAATTGTAAGTAGGTAAGTAGGTACGAAAACATAGAAGTTGCGTAAAGTAAAATGAAAACAGTTCGTAAAAGTTTGTTTTATAAACATAGTAATGTTTAATGAATACTTAAATTATGATAAGCAAGGAAACACGTTACTGGTTGAAAAGAATCGGGAGTCTATAAGATAGATACAATTTATAAGGATAATTCGAGATCCTGGAAAGGACATAGGTACTTAAGATAGTTCATTTAATTTTATATCGTTCGAAATTAATATCTAATAGGTTTCTTTTTTTGGTTAGTACACCCTGCGCCCTATACTGTATTTCCTAACATCTATCTACTTCTACTTTAATGTTGTCTGAAAGAAATCGCTCTAAAGCAATAAGACCGCCTAATGCACAAAATATCACATAATGCACAAATGTCTCGTTCTGTTGTGTCTTTGCTATGGATTAATAAAGTGTATTATTATTATCATCATAATATGCTTTCTTAGCATGATTTTAATGATATTATAAACGTCAGTGTATGCTACATCTATGGTCGTTTTTAATTCCTACGCTTGCAAAAGCGCGAGCAAAGTTCAGTTACAGTATGATTATTATTCATATAACATGTAAGAGATAATATCTCTACACACACACATACCTATATTCACTCACACACACATATATATATTTATACATATATATTCTCTCTCACATATTATGTGATTCAATATGAGTAGTAATTAGTCAATTATTTGAGTTATTCAAATAAACAGACGATTACATTCAAATATCTACAATTAACATCAAAATGTCGTAATTATTCATGTCCCTAATTGATTTCAGAATAACTTGTTTAACGGGTACTATATGAATGTGATCTCACGATTTGAGTCTATGAGTTTGAGCTCATTACTGAACACCTACGAATCTCTCGGGCCTTTAGATACCTAGGTCTTTAGTCCGATTCCCAATGCGGGAGTGTTTTAAATTATTCTATTCTCGATCAGGGTGTTAGTGTGTAGTCCTTGGGACTCACGACAACTGTAAGCCTGGTTTGGGGCTTTGAGTGTATAAAGTTATTATTACTGTTTATTAACTTAATTACCTATGTTTACATGATAATAATACAAAAATCGTATCGGTAAATGTAAAATGATGTTGATTATACAAGTTTATTATCGTTAATGTATTAAAGTCGACTACGGTAAGGTAGAAGTTCGGAACGTTTGTAAATATACCTGTATAAATAATCAATTAATTTGTGTATTAAAAGAAATAAGTCTGAAACTATCAAACCAATTGGATTTTACGATATCCATACGCACACAAATAGACGCAGTAACAGCGCGGATATCCCAAACATTGTTCGTACACCTTATCCTCTTGTGTTTCCTATTTTTACTCATTACTGGGTGGGTGGTTCAGTTTACTGGCCGCGGGACGCAGTAGCCGCCTTCTATTTAATATTCGGTCGACTATTAACGATGTTTTTCTTAAGGCAGCAATGGCCGGCTATTTTGGTGCGCGCGCGCATGATCGCAGACCACCCGCGCGCAACGCCCTGCCCGCTTGTGACTAACTTCATTGTTTATTTCACACGTAAACATCGTAATACAGTAATATTAATGCGTTTCCAATATTAATCGCTAATGTTATTCCAATTTGAATATGTAGTGGACGTCGGAATAAAATACTGGGGCTAACTAGTTGAAATACTTGGCATAATAAATCTAACTAGACCGGACGCCACCCCTCGGTGTAATCCTTTAATCAGGTCCACTGTAGCCCTTGCCGCCCGCACCCTATTTTTCCCTCCCATCTGTAACATACCCCCTGCCCCCTCCAACCCCTCGAACGGTGCAAATGACAGTTTCTAATTCCAACTTGCCATGAAAGTGTGTAATTGTTGTGCCGTTGATTTATACACTCGAACCTTTGCACGGGAGAAGCATGTGTGCATCATTTCAAAATTCTCATGTACGCGTGTGTGGGTAGGGCGTGTCGACACGCTCAATTGTTTTTCGATGTGTGCTGCATTTTGTCAATTTAATGTTCTCCGACGTAAATATAAATGAGTTTGTATGGATTAATCGCAGTTGCAGCATTTTGAACGATGTTTTGTATCGGGATAATGAGTCGAGTTGAAAATATTGAACATCAAGTGTGCAGTGCAGATATGGGGGATGATTAAGTATGTCGGTGTGATGGCTGTATTATGATCTCCATTCAAATAAATGCACAAGTTTAATTTATGCTTCTTGGTAAAATATTGTAGGTATTGGTTTTTAATTTTTTTATTTTGTTTGCATTTAGTACCTACCTAAATACCTGTTATGTGCATGTGTGGATATAATTATTTGCGCATTTAATAAAATTTTATTCAACTGTAATATCAAGTTGGTTATAGATTAAGGTTAAATTTTGGTGTATATTGCATTAAAAGTCATGGTATAATGTTATAAACGGCACTAAACGGTATAGGCCTGAAACTTCTCAGTAAGGTATCTAAAGCTTTATTTACTGGCTTACAGACCAATAACTTAAACAACACATTACTAAAATTATTTTAGATTCTTAACAAATTGATGGCCTTGGCATTGGTTTCCGGGTTCAATTTCTGACAGGGGCAAACGTATTTTATATGACCGAGAAATAGTCTTCTGATATTCTGTAGGCCAAGTTGGCTAATCTAATAACTATTCCGTTAGTGCATTTGATAGATGAGTGAAACTATTTTGGCGGAATGATAGGTATTGGTAGGTGTTGAGTGATGCTCGGAGAGGTATATAGGTTCTGTATAATTACTGTTATTTATGGGACAGTTTAAATGAAAGAGGTTTGGATTTTAACGATAAATATAATATTAAATAGATACAGTTTTTACAAACATACAGTCACGAACACACATATATAGGGACAGATATACAGGGAAAATATATATATTCAGTTAAGTACAGTTACGTTAGGCCGCGGAAAGAAATACAATAAAATATAATAAATATAATATGTGGACCTAACAGTGAGTGTGCGTACCCGTGCCGTGTCCGAGAATCACTGACTGCGGGGTGAGGTATTGGCGCGAGGCAGAGGGCCTATCGCCAAGTCAGCACTTACAATATTCCCCCCTTTTTTAAAAATTTTTTTTGGGACAAACCTAAAAGGACAAAAATTATTGTCACCCTATCATTCATTAGAAATTAAAGGCACTCGTAAAGGCACTCACATTAGGTACACATTGTATAAAAATGTCGATTCGACGAAACTGTAGTACTTAGTCATAACAGCAAGTTGAGCAACTATGTTTACATTGATTATAAAATTGAACTTACACTGAACTACTTATTATATTTAACAATTACAATTATGATTTTAAGGTATGTGAATTGATTTTACATACATTTATTTAGGAAATAAGAAAGTTATACAATCACTGGATATAAAGTTTATGCAGAAAGAAATTAAGTTAGAAACATTATACGTTAAAAGTTTTAACACAAAAGGAATTTATTTATTATAACAAGTTATTAATAAAATGTTAAAATATGCATTTCTAATTAATATACATGACTTACAGTAGGTTGTATGTTACTCTGAGAAGCTTCACCAGCGCGTCCTTTTTCCATGGATGATACAACGTTTTTTATTAACTTATTTTTCATTATCCTTCCACCTTTTCGAATAATTACACATAAACAGATGGATATGAAGACAACAATTAATATTAATACCAAGATGTGAATGATGTCCACCTTCTTTTCAATTGCTGTAGTACTGGCTGAGTTACCTGCTCCATTTTGGGCAATAATAACTTCAGAGTTCTTGGACTGCGCTTTACCCATTTCGAAACGAATAATTGACATATAAATAATATTGGCTTTGCAACTGATTCACAATAATCAACTGTTACTTCGCACAGTATACGTTATGTATATAGTTAAGTAGGTATCGAACAATTACAATGAAAAATTATTATAGAATGATCGTGATCTTAAGTTAAGTTACATTTATCTGAAAAAATTGATTAGTTGCAATAGATATTTGTTTTCGTAACCTACATTACTTTATTACACAGATGTGGTGTAAGCATCTCACGTTTACCTTAATAACAATTTAGAAAACGCACAGTAGGCTTAACAATTCTACCGCTGCGTGTAACATACTTTTTAGAAATTAACTGATGTTTACTTTGAGTTTCACTATTATTACAAGGTACATAAGGCATAATTTTGTCTGTATGATCTAAAGATTTATCAGAATTATTACACATGTCATTTTCATTTAACAAATATGCTGGCTTTAATCTATCGATAGAAATGTCAATTTGTCTGTTAAGCAATTGCACTTTGTACACTTTAGGTGTTCTACTTATGACACGATAAGGTCCATCATATGTAGGTGTTAATGATTTTTTTAACATATCATTGCGAATAAAAACATGACTGCATGTAGCGAGATCTTTATGAACGAATAATTTTTTAGACTTATTATCAGTTCGTAGCGTAGGACGAAGATTGTGAACAATGTTACGTAACTTTTCAACATATGTATAATGATCAATGGGCTTTGTACTTACCTCATTGTAGAAATCACCAGGCAGACGTAACGAATGTGCTAAGACTAACTCTGCTGCGCTGACCGAAGTGCTAGTACGTGTTGCTGCACGAAGACCTAATAAAACTGTTGGCAACTCATCATCCCATGATGATTGTTCAGTTAATCTACAGGTTAAAGCTACTTTAAGACAACGGTGCCATCTTTCGATCTTACCATTGCTTTGCGGATGATATGGCGTTGTCCGTATTTTTTGAATTCCTAATAACTTTAATAGATTGTTAAAAAGTTCGCTCTCAAATTGCCTACCTTGATCGCTAGTGAGGCGGTTAGGACATCCAAAACGACATATCCAATTCTCGTAGATAACTCTGGCTACGGTCTCCGCTGTGACGTCAGGTGTTGCTACTGCTTCGGGCCAATTTGTGAAACGATCTATGATAGTGATACAATACTTATTACCTCGTTTCGTGGTCGGTAATGGACCTACGATATCTACGTGTATATGTTCGAAACGGTTGCTAGGCTGAAAATTACCTAATCCAGAAATTGTGTGACGATTAACCTTAACTTTTTGACAATTTAAACAAGCTCTAGTCCATTTTTTTTTATGTCTGTATTAATATTAGGCCAAAAGAAACGTTTACAAATCATGTTTTGCGTTGCTCTGATACCGGGATGACTGATATTATGAACTGATTCAAAAATTAATTTTCTAAACTTCTCTGGAACATAAGGTCTTACATTGTTATTTGAAATATCGCAATATATACTTTTGCTTACGTTGGGTAAGTGTAATTGTTTTAACTGTACACTTCCCATGCTACTCGTACCATTGCTGAATCGTGAAATGAGATCATCGGATTCCTGCGCTGCGGCCAGTTCGTCGAAATCTATGACCGTTGGGCAAACAATAGTCTCAACGCGCGATAACGCGTCAGCTACTGGATTTTTACTACCACTAACGTACCTAATATCGCTAGTAAATTCACTAATGTACATGATTTGTCTGATTCTTCGAGGTGTTTCCTTCTCAGAACCAATTTTTGATAATGCGAATGTTAAAGGTTTATGATCGGTAAATATTGTTAACTGCTGCCCTTCAATACTACTTTTAAAATGTATTATAGACATATAAACTGCAAGTAATTCGCGGTCATAAGTACTGTATAACTGTTGAGTACGCGAAAGTTTTTTTGAAAAATATCCTAGCGGTTGCCATGACCCTTCTAACTGCTGCTGAAGTACTGCACCAACGCATGTGTTAGATGCGTCTGTCATGAGGGATAAGGGAGCACCTGAGACTGGATGAGACAACGTGACGGCGCTTTGAAGGCTTTCCTTACATTGCTCGAATGCTGTGGCGGCTTCCTCGTTCCACTCAATTTTAGTCTTATCTCTTTTCTTGGAGTTGTGTAGGAATTTATTTAGGTGTGCATGATATTCTGCTGCACCAGGTAGATGTGACCTATAGAAATTAACCATACCTAAGAAACGTCTAAGCTGTTCAACAGTATCAGGTTTAGGATACTCGGAAATAGCTTGAACTCTACTGGGCAACGGGCGAATACCACTTGGAGATACTGAATAACCTAAAAATTCTATTTTGTCCAGGCCAAATAAACATTTACTTAAATTTATGGTAATACCTAACGTGTGAAATTGTTCAAAAATTAATATAATGTGTTCTCTATGTATAATATCATTTTCGGAAGCAATAATGACATCGTCTATGTAACAAAATAAAGATGATTTACCAGTTTCATTTTCGATGTTTTCGATGCCACGAAGGACTGTGTTATCCATGAATCTTTGGAATGTCTGTGCTGCATTTTTTAATCCGAAAGTCATTCGCGGGAATTCGAATAAACCAAAAGGAGTTATAATAGCTGTTTTTTCTATATCTTCCTCCGCAACTCCAATAAAATGATAAGCTCTGTTTATATCTATACGACTATAAATTATCTTACCGGCGAGTGCGTAGGTAAAGTCGTGTAATCGTGGTACAGGATAGCGGTCTGGCTTCGTGACAGAATTAAGTCGACGATAATCACCACAGGGTCTGATTTGGCCATCCTTTTTCGGGACGACGTGTAGTGGACTTGCCCACTGACTCCTGGATGGTCTGCAGATACCTAGTTCCTGCATGTAACGAAATTCATCTCTTACCTTACGATACATGTCCGGTGTGAGAGGTCTCGCTCGAGAATGTAACGGCGGGCCTGTAGTCTCGATGTGATGTTTAACAGAGTGTGAAGTCACTTTATCCTTAAAAGAAATAGGTTTAGTAATATTTTCAAATTGTTCTAATAAATCACGAAAAGGATTATCATTTTGTATACTTTTAATTGAAGGTTGATTAAAATTAATGATGGATCCTATCGAGCATAAGCTGGTTACACTGTCAATTAATTTTTTATTAAATAAATCTACTATTAACTTATGCGTTTTTAAAAAATCAGCACCAATAATTGGTCTGTCTACATTACAAATAATAAAAGGCCATTTATAACTACGGCGTAATCCTAAATTTAATTCTAAAGTAATAACACCATAAGTAGTTATTTCTGTGCCATTAGCGGCAAAAAGTTTATAATCGCATGAACGAAATTGTTTACGGCTCACTTTACTTACGGGAACCACCGAAACGTTAGCACCTGTATCGATGAGAAAGTTCATACCAGTCTTTGAGTCTAAAATACACAAGCGATGATTTGCACTGATGTTCACGGTACAGTCTTCCATCGCGATAGCCTGCACCATTCCTAGTTTTCCGGATTGGGCTTCCATGCGCAAGGAGATATGCATTTCCTTGCATCAGCTTGAAATTTATGATGATACCAACATAAACGGTTGCTGCGATGAGGTGACTGGTTGTTGCAGTGGGGTGAACGTCCTGGGCGCCTGGGACCGGCGCTGGCAGAACGTGAACGACTGCGGCTCCAACGCTTAAAATTGCGGTGCAACTGGCGTCCTCTGATGCTGTTCACTTCACCTCGTAGGGCTTTGATTTCCAATGCCATGTCGCGTAGCTGTGACAGAAGCTCGACGTTGACTTGCTGGTTCTGCGTGGATGTCGATGGTGCATGGACAGCTGCCACTTCTCCACTCCGTAGGTTGTCCATGATCTTGTCAGCCATACCTGCCAGTTCATCCAGCTTGGTGTCTGCGTTACTGCTGGCTAAGATAGCACGAACCCAACCTGGCAAGCGAGCTATCCACAGGTTCTTCAATGTGTCATTAGCCGTACCTGTATTCTTGGCGAGCTCACGCATCTTCGAGAGAAGCTGGGATGGACGCTGTTGTCCTAAGTCCATTTCTTTAACAAGCTTGTGGAATTGGGCTTCGGCGCTCTCTTGAAAAATTTTTAGTAGGCGATTCTTCAACATCGTATATCGCTGTGACTCTGGAGGATCATCGATGAAGTCTGCTATCTGGCTCAGTTCTTCTCGTCCAAGTTTGGATAATACAAGGTCGTATTTGACGTTTTCGCTTTGGTGTTGCGGACCGACGACGGCTTCGAACTGCGCGAACCACATCCGAGGCATGTCCGTCCAGAAATGTGGTATCCTTGAAGCTAAGGATATCGCTGCCAACTCGTTACTTTGCTGCACTTGTGACGCTAACTGTTGCGACTGCTGCATGATGCGCGGTGTGGGACTATAGGTCAACCACGGAACACGGAAACGATGAGTGGTTACGCGGGTACTGAGTGACACGGGTACTGAGGGGCACGGGTAGCAGTGACGCTGATGTTTGTCGCGGGGATATCACGTCGGGGTCACCAATGTTGAGTGATGCTCGGAGAGGTATATAGGTTCTGTATAATTACTGTTATTTATGGGATAGTTTAAATGAAAGAGGTTTGGATTTTAACGATAAATATAATATTAAATAGATACAGTTTTTACAAACATACAGTCACGAACACACATATATAGGGACAGATATACAGGGAAAATATATATATTCAGTTAAGTACAGTTACGTTAGGCCGCGGAAAGAAATACAATAAAATATAATAAATATAATATGTGGACCTAACAGTGAGTGTGCGTACCCGTGCCGTGTCCGAGAATCACTGACTGCGGGGTGAGGTATTGGCGCGAGGCAGAGGGCCTATCGCCAAGTCAGCACTTACAGTAGGCAATTGAAGAGTAGGTCATAAACATGAATTAGCAAACTTGGACTTTAGGTTGTGTGTTTATTGATAATACATTCTCACTTTGTCCATATCACTTGCGACCTTAAGCCTAGTGCGGTGATGTGAGTGTATGAATATCATTATAATTAACAGCAGTTAAAAAACCTTAGTATGTAAATAACAATTCAATATAACCGTGTCGCATTAAACTTTTATCCACAGTAAATATCTAACGCCTAAACGAATCTAATCTATCGCTATGAATAAAGATTGTTTCACATAGCGCGCCGAGTGCACGCGCGTTACGCGGGTGCGACGACAGATTGAATTATGTCGCGGCATAGACGCGAATGTCGCTTGAATAATTTGCGCAATCCTGATTGATTTAATAGATTAACACTTCCTTATCGTTATTATATCACAGCGTGAGATGGTACATATTATTATGTCATTCTTGTTTTTAGTTGACATAATTTCAAATTATTTCCGAGTTGTAATAGAAAGACGTAAAATGTAAGATTTACTAAAAAACCCTCATTCGCTTCGTGTCAAGAAACCGCACAGATATCGGTTAGGCTGTTTATGAGGTTTGCACAAAAATTCGAGTAACCATTTTTTTGGGTTCATTTGCGTTCATAAAGACCCTCAGAAGTAGTTTTTCAATTATTTCTCTTTTTACTCTTCTATTATGTATGTTTATTAATGTAGGTACCTGCACCTGAGTCGTAGAGAATATGAAATTGCCGCTCCCCGCTAAAACAAAATTTATTACCTGTACTCACAATTCAATTTAGCTTGGAAGCAAAATTTACTTAGGACAATTTAAATTCTCATCGTCAATCTGCAATGTACACCACCACTGTAATCACAGGGGCGGAAAACTAGCTATAACATAATTACAATCTTATGGAATCCAGATCTCTCCGCTATTAATATGATAATACCTATACAAGGGGATGGCAAAACACTAGGTTCAGCTAAAACTTTGTTAATTGGGCGCACGTGCGGTTTTCTTACTTTGTCCTATTAAAATGATATCCATGCGAGTAGGTACTTAGTAGTGATAATAATCATACTGATATCATTACACTTGTAATCATACTTTTGTTATTTACATAAATAATATCTAATAGATCTAATAAATTAGCAATGACCGAACTCGCGGAAAAAGTAAAGGTTACTGAAACTGTATTTTTCCATTTAGGTACGTTAAGATGTTAGGCGTTTTTTACTAAATGTAATATGTTCCTTGCATGAAGCAGGGCTCGTGGTTTCATTTATCGTTGTATGGTGGTATCCACCTTATACATATGTACTATAATTATGCCTACAGAGTATTTCCTGCCTATAAAGTAGGTAGTGTCACAAAGATTGCCACTTGCCACGGTGTAGGCAGAGCGAGTGTGTCGCGTGAATAATTTACGCGTTCGGAACGCGACACCTGCGGGCTGATACGTACTCTGGGACCTTGATTAGTGATTTCGATTGGTTTGTAAATCGTGTCGGAACCATCCAATAGGGAACAGGAAAACGACCCAAACTTGTTAATGGAATACGAACATTATAAAAAACTTACTCTATTTCCCACCAAATATGACATGTGAAATAATTTACGACAGCGAAAGCTCATAACGTTTTCAGTGTTAAAAATTCAACAAGGCATGATTATATTAGCATAAAATAGGTACATACACCTAGAGACCATAGTCTTAGCCAATATTATATATAGTACAATGCAAACAATTAATACTAATTTATTTAAGTTTATATTATTATAATCGGCAATAACTTGACTACAGCACCTCATGGAATAATTTCAATCAAAATTTGTACTTGAAAAACGAAAACGAAACAATAATAATATGATAACATAAAACGAATTCTTTAATATTCCACATAGGCCTACGTTAAAGCAATCAGATAATTATGATAAAAGTAAAACACTACATTTTCAAACAAACAAGACAAAAGACAGATACATTGTCGGCCAACCAAAAAACAGAACTGCTAGTTAATAAATAACTCTTAAACCTTTCACCATGTCAGATCTTTGTTCAAAGGGTGCTGGGTTCGATTCCCAGCGAGGGACAATTTGAATGATGTTTAAATATGTTTTTGTCTTAAATATTATCCATGGCAAGGTCATCATGAATCCTAGTGAGTGCTATTGATGTATGTGTAACGTAATTTATATAAAATTTATTCTTTGTAGTCGTAGTTTGTGCTTTACGTACATGTATACGATGATGAGGACAGACGATTGAATTGTAACACAATTCGGAAGCACGAAATCAAGAGCAGGAAGCAAATTGCGAAGTGGTTCAGTGCGCACGGTTGCAGTTTATGTTTTAAACGGCCCTGTAGTTTATTGGGCTCTCGTTTGGTAGAAATATTAGAATAGGAAGAAGTCCTCAGTCCATTCAACACTTAGGTAACCTTTCCATCACACAACAGTTTTAAGCTGGGCTAGGAATGATGATAGAAATAGAGGCCGTTTAGGCGCAAAATGTGCAATACTCGAAATGTTACACTGATTTTCTTAGACTTCTCAACAATTTCCAAGATGTCGCCCGCCAAACAAGTGCAGATTGATAAATTTTTTACAGTTACAGATACAGTTTTAGGAAAGATTATATAGGAAGTCAGTGATTCTAATTGATAACTAGATAGTTAAAAAAACGATCAGTTCTTGTTGGATTTAAATCTCGACTTACAAAAATATAAATTGTTTTACATACGGGGTTTCCTACGTGAGTGAAGAATACGATGCGACGCTACGCAACACGACGCGATGCTACACGCGACAATAACTACGTCACGTATAAATTGTCGCAGACTTTTTTTTTATAGCCTGAAGGGCTGACGAAAAAGCGGACGAGCCACCTGATGGTAAGTGGTCATCGTCGCCTATGGACATAAGCAACACCAGGGGAGTCACCAGTGCAACGCCGGCCCTGAAGAAGAGCTCTTTACACCTTTCTTGAAGAACCCCATGTCATAGCGCTCCGGGAATACCTCAGAAGTCAGAAGGAAGCTCATTCCACAGCTTGCAAGTTCGCGGCAGAAATGATCGAACTGTAGTCTTTCGCCACGGATCCAAGCGATGTGGATGGAACTTCAATCTTCGGCGAGTGGTGTGATGATGGAAGGGTGACGTTGGCACCAAATCGAACAATTCCTCGGAGCATTCACCGTTGTAAGACTTAGGTGTTCCAACCTGTTAATGACTCGTGGGTCGTTGACAACTCTAACAGCGTGGTTTTGTACGGCTTCAAATGGATTAAGCTGGTATTGTGGCGCCCCTACCCAGAGATGAGAACAGTATCCACGTGAGGCCTAACCTAAGCTTAATAAAGCACCAGTAGATCCCTCGCATTGAAGTAATGCTTCGCCCGGTTCAGGACGCCAAGCTTTTTGGAGGCCAATTTGGCCTTAGCTTCCAGATGACACCGATACTGCACGTCGCTCGAAATGTCAACACCCAGAATCCCAACACTTTTATTAACAATGAGTGCGGCACCCTGGAATTGAGGCGCCATGACATATGGGGTTTTCTTAGCGGAAAACGCGCAAACTTGTGTCTTTGTGGGGTTGAACTCGACTAAATAAGTCGACCCCATTCCAAGACTTGCTCCAGAGAGTTTTCGACTTCAGACATAAGTTTGATTCTGCTATCCTCCATTTGTGACCGAAAGGCATTTGCAGGGCCTATAATAGGCATCTCACTGTCACATAGAACGCAAGTAGGGATACCGTTGATTTGATCGCGTTCGTCGCGTTCGCAACGTCGCGTCGCGTCGTTTTCGTCGCTCACGTAGGACACCGCCCAGAGCTATTACCTACATCTTACTATACTTGTGAGGTATAGATAATTATAAAGTCAAAGTCAAAGTCAAAGTCAAAGTCAAAGTCAAAGTCAAAGTCAAAGTCAAAGTCAAAGTCAAAGTCAAAGTCAAAGTCAAAGTCAAACTGTTTATTTCATCTAGGAATTTACAAATTCACTTATGAACGTCAATTTTTTGATTCTACCACCGTTTTGGAAAAGTGCTTGAGGAGAAAAAAACGGCGAAAAAAAACTCCTCCGCATCTTTTAAAATAAAAATTACAATATTACTTAATTGATACAGGTAAGCACTAACCTAGCGGAGCTGGTTGCAGAGCTGGTAATTTTCATGCCTTTTTGTCATCTAAATATTCCTGTATACTATAGTAGCTCTTGTCTACGAGTTGTGCTTTTACATGCTTCTTAAACAACTCTGAAGGCAGGTCACGGATTGCCTTAGGGACTTTATTATAGAACTGTACACCAAGCCCCATAAAAGAACGCTGCACTTTACCTAGCCGATATGAAAGCGTCGCCAAATCATGCATCTTTCTTGTTAAGCGATTATGATAGTCGCTGTTTTTTTATACGCATTTATGTTGTTTCTTACAAAAACTATATTACTATATATGTACTGTGAGGCTACTGTAAGTATACCTAATTCTTTGAATTTATCACGGCACGATTCCCGATACCGTAGTTTATGAATAGCTCTAATGGCCCTCTTCTGCAATACAAAGATTTGTTGTATATCGCTTGCTTTACCCCACAGTAATATGCCATAAGACATAACACTATGAAAGTATGCGAAGTAAACAAGCCTAGCAGTTTCTACGTCAGTAAGCTGTCTTATTTTTCTAACCGCATAAGTAGCCCTACTAAGTTTCGTCGCAAGAGTTGCTAAATGCGCGCCCCATTGTAGTTTACTATCCAGGGTAATTCCTAAAAATACTGTTGATTGTTCCATTTTTAATGCTTCATTATTTAATTTAAGTGTCTTATCGACATTCTTTACATTTGGTAGGGTAAACTCTATACATTTAGTTTTGCTTGCATTTAGGAGTAAATTATTAATTGTAAACCACTTTGATATATGCGACAAAGCATTGTTCACATCGTCAAAATTACGTTTATTTCTGTCCGTCTTAAATAATAATGATGTGTCATCAGCAAACAACACAATGTCCGCATGTTTTTTTACATAATATGGTAAATCATTTATATATACTAAGAAAAGAAAAGGACCTAAAATTGAGCCCTGTGGAACACCCATCACAGCTTTAGACCCTGATGATTTAATATCATTTATACTAACTTTTTGGACTCTATCACTTAAGTAAGACCTAATCAGGCTAAGCGACTTGTTTTTTACCCCATAATAATTAAGTTTTAATAGTAATATTTCATGCTCAACACAGTCAAAAGCTTTAGATAAATCACAAAATACACCAATGGCATTCTGTGATCCCTCCCATGCATCGAAGATATGTTTTAAAAGTCTAGCCCCAGCATCAGTAGTACTACGACCTTTTGTGAAACCGTATTGTTCGGGGTGTAGTAGGTTGTTGCTGTTAAAATGGGCAAGCACTTGATTTAAAATCATCTTTTCAAAGATCTTACTGAGTGCTGGCAATATAGAAACTGGCCTATAATTATTAACATCGGTTTTGTCACCACATCGTTCATCGGTGTTGAAACCCGACCTCTCTCAAATTCAGCAAACCATCACCTCACGGTGCTCAAACAAGGTGCTTCTCTCCCAAAAGCATTTTGAAGACGAGCTGCACAGTCTTGCGCGGAGAGAGAACTTTTAAAATCATGAAAAATCATCGCTCTAAAATCTTTACGACTTAATTCCATTTTTGTTGCGTACGTAGAACTTTGATGTGTGATAAAAAACAATTGACAAATGATTTCCCGCCAATTTTCTATTTTTATTGCCAAGAAGGTTGCAACGTTTTAAAAAATATAACATTCGAAATTCAAATAGCTTCGATTAGCCAGAAGTGCAAAACTTTTAGTGTGCCCCATGTATTAGGTTACTTGATCCATACATGTATAATGCTTTAAATATTGCTAGAGAACATTTACTGATACATGGTTTTCTCAATAACGGTAATATACTTAAAACTAAAATTACTCGAATTTTTATTTACTAAAATCGCATATCTACTGTTGCTAGACGAATAGGCATAAGATTTATGACAAATCTAACGAATGGATATCTTAATAATGGTATGGGTACAAATCTTCAATAAAGTAGAAAATATTTAATTTATATATTTTAAAGGAAAATAGCATCACACTAAAACTGAAAAATATTATAACATCATTGCTGTAACCCTTTGTCATATAATATGAGAACACTAATCGTTGAAACACCTCGAATCTAGTCCTGACAAGGAGGGTGTTACGACGGTGTCAATGAATTATCGAGTGTTATTGAATAAGAGAGGGGTGTGGAGCACAGCTTTCGACACACTTACTTCAGATTTAATCCTCTCCTATCCAAATATTATGTAGATCGCATGTAATGCTTTACTGAATAACGTTATTTTAGTTTTATATCAATAAGAAAAAGGGTTTATTCGTTTTGTCGAAGAACAACTTTACAATAATTAATATTGTTTTTAGTAAATGTAAATCACTATAAATATAATATTAACCTTTCTACTGTTCTTTCTTTCTTCTATGTTCTATGTTTTCTTTCTTTCTTCTTTCTTTCTCCAAGCAAAATTAAATTAACGACAAAATTTTAAACTCCTATGTGCATTACTCTGGCTACAAAATGTTCACTTCAAGTATCTAATTTAAAATTTTAGACTAAGCAATTGGATGAAATTTAGTTTTGGATTAGATAAAACTGGAACTGAATTAAGAAAAAATTGAGAACTAAAACTATTTATTTATTTTCCATTGTAATGATACAAAAGCTAAAAACCACCGTCAGTTACTAATTTAAAACACAGTATCCATTACCTACTGCATCTGCAGTCTTAGTTTACACTCAATGGAGTTGGCGAACACAAATTCGTACGATGTTGAAATTCTCACTTTAAAGCTTTAAGCCATGTTGCAGACTGCTAAGAATTCCAGAAATACTTTTGTGCATAGCCGTATATCGATTGAGTTTGTAGACAGGAATTTTGTGAAGAAATTGCTCAATGATGGGTAATTTAGAAGACAATTTGATTTAAAGAGCTCTGTAATAAATATTGAATCATTATATTTTGCGTTAAACTGTGTATATTATGTGAGTTATTTTGTTCACATCTACCTTAGAAACTTTATTTATCATACTAACTTTATTTATAAAATCTTTAAACTAAAACAATTTTTGGGGTATATATCGGCGTAGTTTGACCATCCTGTAGCGTTTAGGTATAGTGACTCTGAACTTCGGGATTTAAAGTTTTCTATTAGGTACAATACGTAAGGCTATGGTTACCTACCTACTCTCTCATGCGACTGGATAAAAATATTGCCTTACAAAATACATCTCTAGAGTACTCATACTTACGTATCTACCTATCATAAAATGTGTACCTACAGACCCCAAAGAATAAATTTCCTATACTTACACTAAGATGTTGTATACTAGGATGTAAGAACAATGCTAGAGACTAAGAGCAGCTAGTATCGTACTGATATAGTGTTGTCTCTCCTAGGGCAGCAGCAGCAGTTCCACTTCGCGTTCGGCCAGCGGCCCTTCCCCTTCCCCCCGGACCCGCTGGGCGGCTTCCGGATGCCGCCCATCACCACCTGTCAGAGTAAGTTGATTACTTTATTATTGTTATTGGCTTCAACCTATTAATACTCCACTTCACAGGAAACTATTGTAGTAATGGAGCACCTTGGTACTTTTTTATGGAACTAAGGTAGCAAACGAGCATGCAGCATCGCCCTTCTGTTACCGTCTATGATATCTGACAGATACAGAACAAGACTCAAGTTGGGGGTTAGGAAGATTAGTCCAATTAGCAGATGATTTTAGAGTACAAGTTTGTTAGTATGTATGGGGCCTGGTGCAGGGAGTGTCAGTGATATTTATTCCTGACTAGAGAACCGCCCGCGCTTCGCTTCGGGACCCGTAGGTAACAGCCGCGTAGATCCCGCTCCCGTAGGAATTTAGGCTAAAAAGTAGCCTACTACTCGCTCTCTTCACTCGACCCTGTCTGAGGTGTGTGGAGCCCTCGGGACAGTTAGTTCCCCTTTGGGGGTGTCTCTCGCGGCCCGTTAAAACGGGCCGGTTCTTGGGCTGGGCCCTAAGGCCCTTCGTTGTCCATCTGTGGTTAACCAATAGGTCAAGTCCGGTGAGTGGTGGCCTTTTTACAGGCCACAGAGTCTTAAACGGGATGGGGTTCAATGTTCATCTTCGCGCCGCCCAGGCGATCGAGGCCCTACCGGGTGAATCCCGCTGGTGGGAAGCCCTGCAGGAGCCGAACAGCGCCGGGCGACGACTTACGTAGCCCCAGTATCAGTCAGTGCTAGGCCCATCCCGCGCAACCAGCAAGTCGCGCGGGAAGGCCCAGCGGTCCGGTGGACGGGTGTGGAGCGGCGCCAGGTCCTGCAGATGCGGGAACCGCGACGCGTCGACACGCCCGAACATGTTGCGTGCCAATCTCTCGATGAAGTCGTCCAGGCTCTCGACTCGAAGGTCCCTCTGGTCCGCTGGCACTATCCTGTTGGCTGAGCAACTTGCGGACATCAGTCAACAGGATAGTGCCAGCGGGCGGGCGGTACACTGAATACAGCCGGAGCGGGGAGTTCTCGAGGCAGAGCTAAAGTAGCCTATTACATTTGCCTATGACTTAAGTAAATTACATGTAGTATTTGATAGCGTAATTCAGAACTTGCAAATGAATTTTATTACCGCCATCTATTAACAACTCCGAAAATAAATATCTAGCAACTAACAAAACATCGATCTTCCCATGGGAATGGGATGTTTTTCCGCGGTAAAAAGTAGCCTACGTCACTCTCCACCCTCCTAACTATCCCCACACACATAAACCTTACCATATAATAGCTCTGTTGCGACGTGAAAGCGTCACAAACAAACAAACAAATAAACAAACAAACACACTTTCACATTTATAATATTAGTAAGGATAGTTCAGTTAGGTAGTCATTAATCATAAGAGTCCTGTTCTGATTCGGTCACCGATGCGTTGCTATCTTTGAGGACTTAGATTGTCGCCTCTAAAAAGCGTACCTACTTCAACATACTGCTGTAGTGCGTTTATATGGAGGGGTTAGAGGTAGGTAAGTATTAGGAGTTTTTAATCTATAGAAAGGCCTCTGACATGGTTTCATGGTGAACACCTATTCATTCATTCATGTATGTATTCGTATTCGTATGCGATTCTTCATTTAAACTATAAACAAACCGAAAATGCGCGATAATTCAATACTTTCGTTCCAATAACAATATACCACTAACCTCCTAATTACATACACGTCAACCCATTGTTGTACTTAATAAATGAGGGAAATAAAACATAATTAATAAATAAACATCATAACCAAGTGCAGTTAATAGCACCACAATAGTAATATCAAACGCGAATATAACTCCTAACTAAATCATTATATCCAGTCACACAATGTAAAACGAAATTAATGATCGATTTGAACTGAACATATCACTAAAACTTCCACAAAGCAATCAAAAGCAAATCGTCCAGTTAAACTGATAACCGGATCACTCAGAAATCTATATCGGAATTCAGGACGCGAACAAACCTTATAACGACTGCGGCGGCTCAAAAGTGAATGAGTCACCAAACCGTGCAGCAATACGCTAAACTACGTTCACTAAAGCGCGGATTCAATCAGTCGGTCGAAAAATAAAATAGGACGAAACCTGACTGCGAACCCAATCGAACAAGCGTGCATCGGGCCCGCTAAAATCCAGGACTGCCCAAAACAACTCGTACAGCTCAAAACGGGTAAAAAACATTCACAAATCGGCGCGGCGTGCGCGTATCGTATAAAAACCGAGTTCGCCGATCGCCGGCCAAAAACGGAACCGTGATACCGAAAAATAAAAGCCCATAATACTCCGGAAAAAATAAAGTGGACGCAACGTGCGGGCGCGCGCCGCTCGCTGCGTTGTCGCTCCCGATATCTTTATAAGTGGAGATTGCGCTCGTATTGTTTTCGATTGTATTCCACCGTTTGCTATGCGCCGCTTTTATCAAGTTGGTTTTTAAGTATTGTCCTAAGTACAGACTTATTATAGCTAAATTTTGATTGTCTTGTGATTTGACTGTAAAGTTTGGAGAGGATCAAAAAATTGAAGTTTCGGAAAGTTACACAGATTAAAGTTATTTGTGTAAAAACATGTATGTAATTCTGAGTAGGTAATTTGATTAATTCTGATAGGCACGTAATAAATCATAACAAACATAGGGAATAATTTTAATAAAAAGTAACTTTTAATGGTGTATCTCTGAAGCATAGATTTAGCATACACTTACGTTTGGACTGAAGTGTAATATTTTTTTTCTGTAATTATTATATTTATTTGCTTTCGTACTAAAACAATTCCATCCCTAACAGATATGAGCCAGTTCGGCCTTAGTTCGAGCAACTCCCACTGGGGCTACGGCGGCGCCGGCGCTTACCCTGCCTACCTGCCGTCTTGCGCGGCGCCCGCGGCCTCGCAGTTCAACCCGCCAGCGCTCGGCTTCACCGGAACAGTGCCTGACCAGACTGCTACACAAGACTTCGGCGGGAACAACACAGGTATTTTAAGTAATTAACAACTGAACGGACGAGCCATCGTGGTAAGTGGTTACTGTCGGATGTGTACAAACATCAGTAACCAAAACGATCGTCGATGCGTTTACCGCAAGGACGTTAGAACCAAATCATGGTTCACGGTCAAAAAAGAAGGGAGAAGAAACAAAGAAAGAACAGGTCTGTTCGACCAATTCGGTATACAACGTGTCATTAGCGGGTAACTTAAGCAGGAGGAAGGCTACTTGACCTTTTTCACATGATATAATCTGTGGATTGTAGACATGACATAAGGTTTAATTGATACAACAGAACTATCGAATTCTTTCATTCTTTGAGTCAATCCAACATCCCCCATTAGTTTTAGAGATGAATTCCATCTGCTCCTACATGCTAAATTGGTTTTAATAAAGAAATCATTTAAACCATGTCACTTCTGATATTGCTAAATAGGTACTGATCGATATACGTATCCGTGATGGGTAGGTACATGTATTTTAAACAAATAAATCTCACGTCTTTATTTAAATTCAATAAACAATGCATTTTAACTTCTTTGAAAAACAAAACCGATATTATAAGCAAAGCAAGCTAGCTATTTTAGCCGATTTTAATCGCTGTATCATTTCGGTAGTTAAAGGCCATAACTCATGCGACCAGAATGGTGAAATTAAATGTACCAACATGGTTTACGACTGACATCCTCCTTAAAATCATACGGGTAGCGTGGGGACAGCGCACCGGCCGCCGACACAGCGGACAGTAAGGCCGCGCTCTCACGATACAGTGGCTTTACTTTACTTGAGCTTTAGTTTGCTAAGTGGACATTCTAGCCTTAGTTTGTTAAAAAATAATAACGCAATTATTACTTCGTTTTAAAAATTTTAGCTGAGTATGGACGCCACTAAAACAACTAACTTATTAAAATCACATAAGAAAGCTAAACATAGTTTGGTTTGTTAAAGCACGAAGTTATTTAACGGTTTTCTTTGCGGTTATCTCTGTGTCGGTAGGTACTGATATTTAGATATTAACATTTTGTAATAATTCACCTAGCAAAACCTGAAAGTTTCTTAATTACATATTATCAGGTATGTACAGCTCTACGCTGAATTTACTGTGTGTATCAGATTTTTAAATCGAAATAAACTGACAACTCTTGGTGTAATACTCAATACTATATTATTATAATTATATTATTGTCAAGATGCACTACAATAAATCACAGCTATTCACCGTTGTTATTGGGAACAGCACTCACTCATCCATTCAATAAATAAATAGTTACTAAAGCCTTAGTTAAATCTCTCTCGCTACAGTGGGTAGCCAGCCTTAACCGGCTCTCATTATAATTTACAGTGGCTCGGACACGTCCGATCTGGCCGATGAATTTATTGCCGATGCGTGCCCGAACACGACACGAAAAACAGCGCCATATTAACAACACAAACAACAGATCTATCTAGAATTAGAAACATTCGTTGCTCTTTTGTTTCAGTACTTCCGGACACGACCGGCGTCGACCTGGATCAACAGCTGTCGGGGCTGGTGGGGTCATCGCCCTCGCACCACGGGACGCTCCTTCCCCGGTACAACAATAACGCTGATTACAGCCTGTCAACGGGCCCCAGGTCACTAAGTGACAATAGCTCTCAACCCGAATCACCCGTCCAAGATGACCTACTAACATCAAACACGACACCCAACGTTCACAATCATTCAAACAGCTCAAACTTTCCCTCGCTCATGGGCTCACAAAACTCGTCGTACGGCAGCAGTAATTGCAACAATTCCCTGTACCCCGTCCTACCGGCAAGTCTACTCTACAGTCAGTTGTATACGGCGGCGAATCAAACTCACAACTTTCATCCGCTCCATTCGAATTCGATACATTCGACGCAAAACCATCATAACGAGCTGCAAACTATGATGGATCAGATATCGTCGACGACGAACAACCATCGTCATGGGAACCACGGACAGGATTTATTGTTGGGTAGTGGGAACTCGTGTGCGGCGGCGGCGGCGCGGGGGGATGACGGCAGGGTAAACAGCCTGGGACAAAGGGGAAACCCCCAGCCCGACAGTAATACTGTATGGCGTCCTTATTAAAGGCTAAAGCTAAGAACTGTATGTCAATCTATGTGACGATACCTCACTCCTAGTCCAATATGGAATATAAAGTTTATAGTAAAATCACAACAATTTATAATTTTCTTTGTTTTTGAACAGAGATTAGATCTAGTGCAACGAAATAGATATTGTAATTATGTGTATAAAATAGAGTCTTATGTGTAGTATTTAACGAATGTTTCACGAAATTCTAATAAGAAAATCATATTCGCTCCCGTCCTGATATTATACGATTTTTATTTTAATGAATTAAGAATATAACAGTAATTAATAAAACTCTACAAAGCTTTTGTTAAAGTATAATCAGTAACAAAGTAAATTATCGTATACGTTGTGACCGAATTGTACCAAATTGTAATGTCCACATATAGCAGTACTGAAAATAATTCAGTTCCATTCCTATGCTTCTCATGGCTCATTGAATCGATTCGTACGTAATCATGGAATGGAAATCATCATGAGATATTATTCATACAACATCCGATGACGCACGCACGACATAATGTAACCATGATTTTCGAGCTTCAAATTCTTAAACTGCTCAGTATTTTACCTCCAAAATACATGTCAAAGCTATTGATGAATGTGTAAAACTAATAATTATATCCCATATGTATCACTGCCGATTTCACATAAAAAAACTATAATTATAATAACATCAGTTCAACGATAAAGTATTGTTGTAATCAATGATGTTATGTAGAACAAAGTGGTAACGCCAATAAAAAATTCCGAGTAAAAAGTTAAGTTTTGTTAAATGATAATATTTTCCAACATTTTCCAAGTGCGTTTAACAGTGATGGAAAAACGGTTTCAAAGTTTCATCACTGCTTTTTCTTACATACTCAAACAATATTTTAGCATACCTAAATATTGTTTTTGTAAAAAAAATATAAATAGCACCAAAATGAAAGTTATTTTAATTAAAAGCTATGAAAACTCGATAGAATGGCCGTGCGATTTATATCAGAACTATTTCATTTGAATGTATGCTGAATGTACCTTGTGAAAGTAAGTCACTCTTATGCTACGGCTACATTAGCGCCTTAACGCTTTAATTAACGCGCTAATGTGGTGAATTTAGAAGAAATCGTCAATAATTCTTATTTTCGTGTATCTACTAGGAATTTATGTTAAGTAAACTGTTTTAATAAAATCTTGTTATTTAGATTCTGTTTAATATGATTTCCTAACACAAGAAAGTAAGAGTAGGTGATTAATAATTTTCAGAGGTCTAATTTTTTCTTATTTCACAACGTTAGCGCGTTAATTAAAATGTTAAGACGCAGGTGTAGCCTTGAAGATACGCAAGACATAAAAATAACACAACTTTTAATGTTTTAAACGATATTTCTATTTCAGTGGTTTTTGTCTATATACTGTAATTATTACATTTGCTAAGCTAAGAACGGTGTTAAGTTCATTACATACATTATTGATCGTTTATGACGGTCGTTCGAAACATGTTTGTAAAAAATCCACTTTGAATAAATGTTTCAATCGTTCAGCTCAACATTTATATAAATTTTATATTAATTTTCGAACAAAACACTTCGCAAAAATGTATACTTATCTACAAAAATTGTAAATAAATGTGAATAAGTTGTTGTAAATGCATCTTGTAAAGTGCAATAGTTGTGGAATTATGACGTTGAGTAGGTGTATACAGATATAGAATAAGATTAACTGTTGAATATGTGAACTCTGTCCAGTTGTAGATATTTATAAGGTACCTAAGGACTCTTTAGAAATTATTGTTTTATTTTTCAATTAAATTTATTTATATTTATGATTTTTCTTATTTCTTACTAATCGAAGTGTTCAATAAAGTCGAGTAATTATAATTATGTAGGTCAAATATAAAATTTTAATTATACATTATAAAATGTAATATTCGAAGAAAATTAATGTTATTTATTATTTCAAAAATGTTAAAGCAAAATACAGTAGTCTTAACTCTGATTTCTCAATCGAGGGTACCTATTTACACAATATGATGAGTTGTATTGTTACAACATATCATTATTCAATAACAATACAGCTCATTTTTGCTTAGAACAAATTGTATTATTCTTCATTTATTATTGCAAAAATTCTAAGTTGTCATTACTTTTGTGTATATGTAGAACTCACAGCATAATGAGGATTTTATTAATCATTAAAAGTTTTAACATTATTTTAAACAACTCAATTACTTCACAATTATGTTTCTTATTATCAAAATGGCCGTAAATAGGAAAAAAAGTAAGTTTTACAAAACCTGACGTGTATTATTTAGTTAATATTTACTGAATTATTTAATGTAAAATTTGAGCTCTGATGAGAAAATGGATTATAATGAACATACCAAAGATATATTGTTGTTGTCATTATTTAAAAGTGTGCAATATAGTTTTGCTATAGATAAATGTTATATTTATGTTCTAAGACTAATTTATCTTGCGTAGCAATTCATTTGGACCGCTTGTTGTCTCCTATTTCTGTTGACTACCGTAGCGGATTCATTTTTTATCAATAAATTCTTAATAACTGACTGTTGTCTTTTACTATCAAAACCTTACTTTTTATTTATATAAACTCACTAACCCTGGTCTTTCACATGGGCGCAATGTTCGACGAAACAACGAAATGGAAACCAACGCAGCTTTGACCGTTTAAAAAACCATGAGCATGTCAAAAATTTTGCATAGGCATCAATTATTATTCACGTCCTACAATTTGTAGATTTGCGAACGCGAGTGATCGACCTCTGCTGCCGCCAAACAACATGTCAAGTTTCAGCTGGGGGTTTAAGAGCCAGTTTTTTCCCTACTTTCTTTCTAAGCTAATAACGTTACAGTACCCACCAGTAAATAATGCCCTTTGGTATTCAGAAAGAGATGATCGATTAGTTTTGGCTTTGTAGAGCGTTGTTCTTACTATACAGTCCTTATCCTTACCGCTGACCTGTCACTTTTCTTTCGAATTCGGTAGAAGACGGTCGCGTTCACTCATAAATTAATATCAAGAGTTGTTAAAACCTCCAAAGGAACATCAATATGTAAGTAATAAGTATAAGTACAATACAATATATAAGTACTTAATAGGGTGATTTATTAGCTCTTAATAGATATTGCACTATTAGTGCAATGTGCGAGAGAGTCAACGCTCTACAAAGCCGTAACTAGCCGATTATCTGTTTCTAACGTCCGATGTGCATTACTTTTCTTCGGGAACTGTATTGATAAGGCAGGTATCTCATTATCGGCGATTTAGCGAAGAACTATCGGCTATTTTCTCCATCAATAAATCTTTATCTCTATGACAATCTATAATAATCTATGACATTCCATGTAAATAAAATAGATGCATGTATTAATATTTGCTCGCTGACTGTTCATACTGCTGGCAGAGACTCGCTCGCAAATGCATCTGTTTGGATGCATCTGATTTTGAATGAAACCGTTTAAGTATTTTTAATGACCGAACTTATTTTTATTTCTCACAAATGTTCATTAAATTATTGTAATAACTGCTACATAAATTTAAATCGTAATCTATACGTTCCATGCAAGTCCTTAATATTACACACCAGGCCAAAGCATAGTTAGTTAAGACTATTAACAATTTAGCTTACCACAATTTCTGGTCTAGGCATGTAGGGAGCCCACGTCAGCGTTTACATTGCACAAGGATACAGCCGTCAGCATGATGACATGTAGGAATGTTATCCATTTAATAACTACTGATTAATTTACTAGATTCCTAATTATAGACATTATGCACCAGTTATTCAGGCCATCAGACTGTTTAATTGTTATTATGTATTAAATATTTCTGGTTAAAAAGAAGAGAAGATAATTACATAGGTATTATTCCATAGTAAATTATTTTAAAACTTTCTAGAAATTTCGTCGCATTTTCTCTATACCTTCCTGTTAGTTGGCCTGGCAACTCCTTTCGATTTTAAATGATCGAAAAAGTTAAAAAACACGATTTAATATAAAAATTGATTATATAGGTAATCTACAAAATATGTAATTAAAGTAGATACTTCGGTATTTATCTATACATCAAGCCAATGGTTCTGTTATTTTGAAAAACAAAGATGACTTATCATTATCTTCATTATATCACCACGACCACTCTGTCAAGGACATACGACTGAAAAGATAATAGAAGATTTATACCTAGTAAGTTACAACAACATTTGAACATAAAATCTATCCAATAGTATTTTAGCTCTAGGTATCTATTTCCCGCTGAATAAACGGAATAATACACAAAAAGGGATTACGTCGGTAACTATTTGCAGCCCTCGCCGCAAGTTCAGTAGACACGAGCTTTTTAATGAGCTCATTACTGCGTCCTAGCGGCATTTAACATTTGCATATCACCTGTCATGATTAACCATACGGTAACTAAATGAAATTTTATCTCGTTACTCGTTGTAATATATGGTAATGTTTAGTTTCCGATGAACAATAACACGGGTGTGCTGTGCAACTGTGTAATGTTGAAAAGTTAAAGAATTTACCGCTCAGAGTGAAGTCAAAATGAATTGTAGTAATAAAATCATCTAAATTCAGTGGCAGTGCATGTATAAAAGCACTAAAGTTTAGGAAGGCGAAATTTGACAATGATCCCACCTGATGGTAAGTGACGATAAAATCCAACATGATGAAGCCTATTTATATTTATTGGAGAGTAATTTAGACTCAAAACTCTAAATAATCATGAAATTAATTTGCGTTATTATAAGTACCAAAAAAGTCATGTTGATCAAAAGTTGAAGGATAATTAACAGACTCACCCACGCGCAACTATTTAACATAAACATTACTATAGAAATACATGAATTCGTAATTATTTAAATTACTCCCCGATAACCGTTTCACCAGACACAAATATATTGATGAGCTCATTACAGTGTCATAGTAGGCCGAAGCATAATTAATTACGGATGTATAGCAATACGATACAGTTACGAGTAACTGGATATTAAAAACTAAATGAATCCCAGACAATATTTTTTCCAAAATTAAATGAATATGAATTTGTAATATTAATTTTAATACTTCGATTCACAACGACTTCCATACTACATAGTACAATAATTCATAAATACCTGTTACCTTTGAAAAAAACATCCGCTTATTGATTCAGGATAAAATATAACCGAAATTAAAATGTGAAGATTTCTTCCCTGAAAAATTGCCACTGTATTTTGTATAGATCATCCTTTCAGTTAGATATAACACCTTTTCATGCATAAAAATACGATGTCAAAATATACAAAACAATATCGAATCCAAGTGAATGAATAATATTGAGCACTACTTGATCGTATGTGGTCACTAGTATAGATCTGTTGTGTCCTTAAAATGAGAGGCGAATTGATATTTTGGCGGCCTCGGCGAACGAAACCCTAAAATAAATATCCCACCCTCATTAATTTGCGCCAATGCGATACGATGCCGTATGGACGGTAGGTATGCCAAATGATTATGTATTGAAAGGACTAATCATATTATTATATGTCTTGATTTAATTAGGTATATAATCAAGCAGCTGAAATAATTAAAAAGTACTGCCCTAAAATAAAGTCAATATATAAAACTCTTCTGCTACTGAATGACTGAAAGACAATGCACAGCTGAACGCAAGGAAACTAAAGAATGCAAGGAGGTGTTTGGCGCCAATTCGTATGTTTCTTGGGGAATGTAGGAGAGCACTAAACTTTTAATATTTTTTTTATAAAATTTGATTATAGCTTAAGGTGAGTGAAGGCATTAATCATTGGCTACACCTGCGTTAATGCGTTAATTAACGCCCTAATGTGGTGAATAAAATAGAAATTTGAGTTGTCAAAATAGTCAATAATGCTTAATTGCATAATATTAGGAATTTTTTATTAGGAGTTTAGTAAATATTGTAATAGAAACCTGTTACTTAGGGTTATGATAAATAAACAAAAAAAAAAGAAAATAGGAGTAAATGACAATTTAGTACTTCAAAATTTTGAAAAGTTTAATTTCTTCTTAATTCACCACATCAGCGCGTTAATTAACCCGTTGAGACGCAGATGCAGTCGTATCATTATTTGCATTAATAAATCGACCAATGAATTTAGAACGATAGTTACCATTTTTTTTAATGTCCCAAATCCCATGCACCAAATCGCAGCCCCTACACAGCGTCACCTGAATGTCCGCGATAATGTATCGTGGCATCTGCACACAACGAAAAATCGATGGCAGACCGATTTGGTGGACAATAATGAGATTTAAAATTGCAAAGTAATGAACGAGGATTAGTAAGGGCCTGGCAGTGATTGATAATATTTATAATTATTTTTTTATTCGAAAGAAGTCATTTTGTCAATTTATCTCTATCTCTACCTATCAATTTTAAGATCGATTATATTTTTATAAAAAATAATGTTTGGGTTAAATCTTTCAAGTTGAGTTAGATCTACTTTGCCTTGCTAGGTATACATACGGACTTGTATTGTAAGTATATTACGTTAGTTCCGATGACAATGCAATTTTGTACAGTAACTTAAGTATTCCCAAAGTAAAATATTCCGATACGGCTAAACGACTTATCTACGAGTAACGACTCGTATCTACCAACGGCCTAACGTGGGTTAAGCCTACACTTAGTATCTACTAAAAAAAAATTGCCACTGGCTTCTGAGACTAAGATATCTATTTGTACCAATTCCAACACCCAAACAGTGGGTGGTTTCTGTCGTCTCTTCCGATATTGGGGTTGGTATTCAATGCCACTCCGATACGGCCAAAAATCTATTAATGTTAATAGTGTTATATATTATGTATGTAGATATAACATTTTCATGACTCCTTTATGGCACAAAACACGTTGCACCACTATGGTTGCACCACATAAGTGCTGCATGCAATAAGTATACCTATTCAAGATAATCCTAAGTAATGAGCTGTTATTTATGCCGGTATTCATTTTGTCGGCAACTGTTTGCAATTAATTACGACAATCAATAATTTCGCGCTCGGCCGAGCGACAACAGTGCAGTGCGATAACGTTATCTACTACCGAAATGCGCGCTCATTATGTATGGAGCATCTCATTATGTATCACATTAAAGGTTTAATGTGGCGGTGCCCGAATGTTGTTAATATTAATAGTGGAAACGCGATGAATATTAATGTTTATCTTTTGTACCTATTTGAGAAGAATATTTAAAAATCACATAATATTATTGATATTGATACCATGGCGTATTCTAGAGTTGTTCTAGAGAGGTACATTTTATCCGTTCAAGTTAGCCTATCAACTGCCAAAAAGTCACGTGAGATAAAATATTATTTTTGTAATAACGTATCCAAACATTACAGAGATAGGTTCCTATATTGTTTTTTACACTCACTCATAGCCCCACAATAATATGCTCTCTGTCGTAGGTGCCATGGACAAAACACAAGATAAAGACATCACACAGATCAAGAACGGAAAGTTATCATTATTTTCGCCTCGCTGTGAATCGAACCTAGGACCCTTGTGATTCAGCCTTGTAATAGTTCAAAACTGATATAAATTATATTGATTGTTGAAAGTTAACATGCAGTGCAGATGTAATTTAGAGACATTAAATTGCACACTTTGTTTATTTGTTCTACGATTGCGTCCCAGCTCTGAGTTTGTCGTTTTGAGAATGAACGGATTGTTTAGGTCTAATTAAATTAAATTTACTACTTTGGACGAGAAGTTGCCGACTTCGTGGAAGACGTAATAGAGTAGTACTACTTGTAATATAGAGTAATACTTGTACATGTATTATGCTTTCAACACTATACACCAAAAGTACACTATACACCAAGTTTTGTTAGTGTTGATTAAAGTTATGAACACAAGGAGCATCGACCTACCTAAATCTGAAGTTTGTCGCAGCGTCGAAAATAAACCAAAAACAGCTATTTTTACATATCTACTAATTTCAAGTGATTTAATTGATACATTTTATAATAAATACTGTACTTTTTTAATATAAGCGGACACCGTAAAACACATTTTCAAGTGTCAACCTACCTATTTCCGTTCAAGAGATTTCCGTGACAAATAAACAGACCATGTGTCATTTCATAGGTCCTCAGTTTTGAGGAGAGATCCGTGTCTTGGCGCCAAATATGAAGCCATAATATTTTAAATAATTTATTGTTCTCAAAGTACATAGTAACTTTCGTTTATTAAGTAATTTTATCCTACTATAACAAGAAATGTAGCAGTGGTAGCTATGTGCTTATGAATTCGGCCTCCTATTCGGGGGGTCCGGGTTTGAATCCCAGGGCATCTCTCTCTCTCTCATCTCTGACTTTTCGGAGCTATGTGCGTTTTAAGCATTTACCTAAATGTCACTTGTTGCAAGAGGTGGAGGAAAATATCGTGAGCGTCAAAGGTGTGTGAACTTGGCCAGCTTGGTGGTTTATGGCCTTAACCTTCTCATTCTGAGAAGAGACAGACACAGTAGTGGGCCAAGGTGGCTTGAGATGATGATGATGATCCTACTAATTAAGTACTACTCGAACAAGATTGTTCAATGTTCCGTCAAGTCTTATCCATAGGTAGATATTTGAATTAACCACATAACGTAAAGTTGTATAAAAGGTTGATGCAAAACGACAGGCTTATCATTGCGTCATTTTCATAATGCAACGAGCATGCATTTTAGCGGTGTTCTATAATGCACGCGCGCGCCCAACGCCAAGCGAACACTACGTATTAATTACATATATCGCTTAATTATTGATTTTTAGCATTAAATACACGAACATTTTGGCTTCGGCCGCCCGGTGCCAGATTTATGCCTGGTCCGTAATATATTGCATCTAAATAACATCTACGGGTAGGTAATACGGGTATTTCATTGATGCATGTGGATATAAAATTTTGCTGTTATCCTTGATGCTTTATAGGGAAGTTGTTACTGCTATATTATATTATAATATATTAAGACTACTTGTTGTATTGTTGTCGAAATGTGTTTTGAGTCGGTGATGGTAGTCTTATCAAATATTAAATCGTAATTAGCAACAGCAGTCGTAGTCGGTAGTTGCATGGGTTTTTTAAGTATTTAGCAGGTAGACACAAGCAGACGGGCCACCTGATGGTAATCGGTCACTGTTGCCCTTGGACACTTACAACACTAAGAGTGTCACCAGTGCGCTGCCGGCCGAGAAGGAAGCTATGGACACGCTTCTTGGAAGTCCCCATATCATAGCTGTAGGAATACCGCAGAAGGTAGCTCATTCCAAAGTGCGTGAGTGCCAGAAAATATCGTGACCGTGAATGGCAGAATTTCTTGGGCATTTTTGAGCTTCGGAACATACGTACCAATTATCTTCGGAGCCTATTGTTATCATCAGATAGTAGTCTTTAAATCAAGTTAAAGGACTTCATTAAAATCTCGACCCACATACCACCCAATTCGTACAATTCGTAACGGAACGGGGTGGTAAAGTATCAATGCCATCTCAGCTAATTAGGGAGAGTCATGTCTTGCAGTGGGCCATCAAAGAATTAAGATCAATGAAAAGGTATCAGAACACGAACCGAAATTCTAGCCACACTGAAAATTAGCTGAGCTAAACATTTTCGAAACACCTTTATTTTAAGACTGCACATTAATTAGATTCGTCCAGGACTTAAGTGGCTTTGTGCTTCTCCTAAAATAACGAGGGTAACTTGGCAAACACCTATTAGCTTGAAATTTATACACCCAACTACTTGTAAGAAAATGCGCTCGGTTTTTTTTATTTTACGAGTTTAGTTCCAGCAAGTCTTTGTAAAGTGCGGATACTCCTTATAATTGAGAGGGTTATAGGAGGACCATATATTATTTTCGCACGTGAATCTTGAGTTTAAGCAATTTAAACGCTTATAGCCCAGCGAAGTATGTTGATTGATAAGTGGGCAATCGAGTTAAGCTACTGTGGACGCGGTGACCGCTAATGACAAAATTTTCTTGAGCGATTCCATTTTTCGAAGGCTACGTGAAAACGTTATTCTTAGGTAGCAGTGGTTCAATGGTTCTCGGATTAGGGTCAGCTCACACCGAGACGCGACGCGACGCAACGATACTGGAAGAGGCCAGTGATTTCGCGCTGCGCCGCGCGTCGCCGCGAGACGCATCTCAATGGCGCGAGGTGCATCGTAAAAGTAGGCAATCTTGCACGCCGCGCGTAACGACGATGCACTGCTGCGTAGCGATGCACCGCGCTACGCCGCGAGGCGTCACGAGACGCAGCGCTGCATGAAGCAACGTATTCTGAATTCTCACAAGGAAATGTGTATCTTTTCGTGTAGAAAATAAAGTTCTATTTTGAGCCGCTCTTTGAAAGACTGCGCGCAGCGTCGCGTCGCCTCTCGTCTCGGTGTGATTTGACCCTTAGGGGCCATCCAAACAATACAAGACTGCCCTAATCATTAAACGGTTTTAAAGTTTCGTCACGTAGCTACGTACCTAGGTATAACACGTTGTGCTATAACTACCCCAGTATAAACATTTAACTCTGATAGTGATGCCAGGATTCGAACCCTTCCCTCGCACGTAGCGTCTAAATAAGCTAGAGGGTCTCGCATTATTCTTCTACTCGTTTCAGAGAAAGGTCTGGTGTGGCAGATAAACCCGTTGCCTATAGCTGCTGGGCTGGCAAAGACTACCAACTTCGTTTAAATTCAATATTCCAAGAGCTGAGTGTAACGTTTCACAGGATTTAAAATCTTGATTGTTTTGCAGTGTACTGTCTATATTTATAGCAAGTATAATCCACAAGCATAATACCTAGTATTTTCAAAAGTTTTATAAAATTTAAAGATAGTCCCATAACATATTAAACTTTTTTAATGAATCTGTCTACATTAGTTAGGTACGCATGGTTTTATGCGTATTTCCGTGCAGTTGCCTTGTAGGAGTTCGCATTCACACAGATTGACAGAAATTGCCTTATGATATTTATTCGTAAATAAATAATTATTCCAGTCCCTGTGTTCCAGTTATTCAGTAGTGTGTAGTCTTAAAATTTCCGTTTCGAAATACCTAGGCATAATTTGATACGCCGAACTTAGCCTTCCACGTAGTGATATATCGCAGTCACCAGCGTACCAAAGGCACAAGGTACTAGGTACCAACGACACGATACAAATGAAGCTTCACAATTAAGGCGGGCACACACGGGTAGGCACGGCGCATTTGCCGGTGTCACGTCCCGACCGCCTCGCACTTAATTTCGCAGGGGGCGCGCGGGGCGAGGTGCGGTTTTAAATTACGCCCGTGCCCCCACGATTGCAGTTCGACAACGCCCGTCTAGTTACGGATAGTTCGATGATTTGCAACGGAAATGCGCAGCTGGAGGTATTATCGAGTAATCAAGGCTCGTGTAATTATTGTTTTTGAGTCAGGTTATTTTGGTTTAGGAAGATGATTTTGAAGTTAGTGGTTTTGTTTAGTCATGTCAAAATTAGACGATTTCCTAAAATACACAAGGATATATTTTTCATTGTTGCAGGGAAGCTAAGTGGATTGAACGTTGGAACTCCTCAGGACTCTAATACTACTAATCCATACTTGGCCTGCGTGGTAGACCATGGGTTAAAGCCCACACATCACCCTTACAGAAGTATACAAAAGCGCCATCATATAACTTCGAGAAATTGTTTTGCACTTGAAGAAATATTCAGTGCATTCACAGGATTCTTTAAATTAACTTCACTATATTTATAATTTCTGAATTCACTTTATTTCAGCCTTTAAGTACATGAATGTAGGTATATATGTACTTAATATATAATAAATTAAGTTTTATCAATTATAAACTGCATACTGTACTTAGGTATAGCATAAATTCTCATAATATTAGAATCACCGTTTTGTCAAATTAATCCTTAGGTACTTCAGAGCCTTCACCAGCCAAGGCAAGGAACCATAGAAACTGTTTCTATGGTTAACACATTCACTGCATACAGAGAACAAAAGAATTAAATAGGCAATAAAATAATTCTGAAACAAATTATTATTTTAATTTCAGATGTGGGTATTTAAAATCATTGTACAATGGCGACATAATAAAATATCTTCATTCATTAATGGTATTTCTTTTACATCGTTTCCTACACACTTACTTGTAAGATGAGAGCATTAATTACGTTCATTTAACTTAGTCTCCCCGTAGACGTGAGATGACAAAGTAACGTCACAAAACAAACGATGCGAACACATTTATTGCAATAATTGGCGTTTTCACAACAACAAAAGTACAAAGGCGTAAGGTAATTAGGGGGTCTGTATGAAAGCAAGTAATTGCACACTTGTGTCGAAGAAAGGATCGTCGGGGTATACGAGTTGTTCTTGTGTCGACAATTACACAGACAACGGGCTTTGACTTTTACGTGAATCCCATCTTGAGTGCTACGTTTGGGTATTGAATTATCTTTGATTTCATTCGCAAGTGTTGGCATAATTATAAGTGGGAGATCATTTTTTACTGACTCTACAAATGAAAAGTTTCTCACTTCGAATTTCTGCAGGGTGTAGGTATACGTATATTTCGATATTTTTTACTTATCATTTGAGCAAAACTTCACGAGTAGTTTTTGAGCTATATCAAATAAATGTTTTAATATGTTATTTGTGTTAATAACCGATTAACTGTTTTTAATCGAAAGCCAATTTTAGCCATGTTTAGTTGAAATCGATCCAGAAGTTTAAAGTGAATAAGTATACCTCTATTCCTGAATGATATAATATAAGGCATTGCTTGGCATAAAATGGAGTTATTAGCGTAAAACTGAATGATGAAACTGTATATTATAAAGATCTGTTTGGGCGTTTATTGATCATCAGCTCATTAGAGGATTTTCATGGTCAGGTTTCTTTTTAATTTACAGTCATTACATAATAGTATATTATTAGAAGTTAATTCTTGACTACAATCACATCTGGCGACCAATCCTTTGACAAAACGCAGCAATATAAAAAAACTTATTATTGCATACATTGCATTAACAAATAGGCTGTACGTACGATTACTTATTAGTAATTCCCAAAAGTTAGTGTAACAAATAATGCAGTAAAAATGCGCATCGTAAAAGTGTTAATTAGGTTGTTTTAATTAAAGTGATCGCAAACGGGGCGTTACGGTATGAATGGGAATATTTTAATTACGCCTGCCCCCGGCGTAAATTTCCCACGACTGCGATAAAGAATAAACATCAGCATTGTCTTAAACCCCGCTAAGAATTACAGTTTCATAGGGCTGTGCATGTTGCGAAATATTTAAAGACGTATTGTATGTCATGACGAATATTACGTAGAGGCATGTGTACCTATTTTGGCTGGATTTAAAAAAGCTATGACGTTTATATTACCTATACCCAACAGCTATGTATCTATATATTATACCCAACATCTAATGCGCCTCATTTAAGTACTCAGCCGATTATTTGGTCTACTGTCTCATTAAATATTCATGCATAACACATCGATACGAGAACGAACCTACCGAACATTCGTAGCAAATACCGAATACTCGCATTAGTGTGTTCTCAGCCTTTCGGAATAAATGTCTAAACGATTCATTAAAACTTTTATTGTTCGGTACTTTCATGTTTGAGTATTTTTAAAGATATTTTATTTCACTGTTTAGAAATGAAAACTGTTATACCTACTCATATAAATTTTAAATTATGCTGCGACACAATTTTAATGATATAAATACTTTAAGTTTCTACTTAGCTCTAGAAACTACATAATCTGTAATTTATACATTAGGTACTACGAATTTTTAATTGCATCACTCACATGTCATTACCAAGTAGCACACCAGTTTCACATTTACTAAACATTTTAAAGAACAAAACTTTGCCATGTTAATCAACAAAGCAATTAAAAATATATTATCTGAAACCACAACACACATTTATAATATATTATTGTATATTTCGAGACAAAACAAAACAAAATAAAACTAAAAAACTATGAAAATAAAATCCAAAAAATGTACCAAGCGACAGCCCTACACGGCAATGTCTCAAGTCGTCGCGCGGCGTCCCGACGGAGCCATTACGCGGTCGCCGCCGCTGATTACCGCCCGCCTTGATTCAACCCTTCAGCCCCCGCGGACCCGTGACCCCTTGTTAGCGAACGTTGTTTGTGTCAACCTGTAAATTACTGCAAAAATTATATTTATTTTACATTTATTTATTTAACACTTTATTGTTTCTACACTAAATAACAAAATTCACATACAAAAGTACAAGAAAGTAACACAAACAATGGGCGGCCTTATCGCTTTAAAGCGATTTCTTACAGGCAACCCAAAAGAAGATTAGGACAGCATTAGAAGTGAAAAGGTACAGGCGTACATGATGTGTATAAAAAGCGATTATTTTTTTTTTCGAATTAACATAGGAAACGAGTAGGTATATAGCACTATGCTTACACTGCCGCCCATGGCAACGCACTGTTTACGACTTAGACCAAGAGCAATTTAGGGACTAGGAGTATACTGATACCAACTCCATGCCAGCTGAACGTGGGGTTTTAAGGTCGACAGAAGTTGGCCTCTGTTGATGTAAAAGCTGAACTAACTAGTGACCTCTCGTGTTTTGGTTGGGAGTTTGAGCATTCTTTGGCCAGTAGGTACCTGTAAATAGTTATGTTATTTTAAAGTTAATAATTACTTACAACATGAAAACATGTTCCGATTAAGTATGGAATAAACATTCGATAACTGGCCCCCACGGCTCTGATGACAGGCCATTACTCTTTTCATGAAATTTTCCATGGCTTTTACACAGAGATCTGGTTGTATCTCACCGACGACACGTTGGATCTCTGATTTGAGCTCAGGAATCGTTTCTGGTTTATTCGAATCGACCCGAGATTTGACTAAACCCCAAAGAAAAAAATCGCACGGCGTTAAATCGCACGAATCAAACGATCTTGGTGGCCAGTCGACATCAGAATTTCGTGAGATAACGTATTCTGGAAAGAGTTTTCATAATTATAACGCGTTGTTCTTTCGAAAAGCGCTACATTTTTAATAATCGGAATGAACATAAGTGACCACTGTCAAATTTCAGAGTTGCCACTTGCACGAAAAAAAGTAAAGTACCTACTAAAAAAAAAGTAAAGTACTAAATTTAATAAGTGCACTCTTACTGAGACACCCTATATAAAGGATACTCTACTAAAACCTAACCTACCAAATGCAAAGGGGTTATTCCGCAATAGATCCTCATTAAAACATTTCAAAACCCAAACAGCAATCATGTAGGTAGGTACTTAACATTAAAGTTACAATAATAGTGTTTCATTGTCATTAAAACTATCATATTTTCATAGAGAATAGTTGCGTAGTTATAATAATAGAATAGATAATAATTATACGTAGAGCATGAAATTAATCTACTTACTTATATACTTACCTTAAACGAGACCAGTGAAAATAAATAGACCAGAAAATTAGGTAAACTATCTCGGAACCCCAGCCCCTACTTGTACCTAACTTATTTTGCCTTATAAGGAGTCTATTAGGTATACCTAATACTTAATATCAAAGGAAGTTGTTTGATTCCCGGCCTGGAGGACCTAGGTTCTATTCCTGAAGTTGTAGATTGATTAACAGGCGTTGTACTAGAATATAAAAAATACTAGGTTTACGCACAGCGTCACTACCTTAATTTATCCTGAAGAAACTCTACAGTTACAAGTCCTACCTTAATAATACATTTGGTCGTTTTTGTGTATATTGCTACTAGAGAAACATTAATATAATTAATTAATATGTTTATATTTATGATCCAAATCTAAGACATAACATGCAAAACGATAAGCTATGAAACATTCCAATACAATGATTTAATATTTAATTATAATTAGTGATAGGTATATTACCAATTACCAAGAAGGTACATTCGACTATGAGACCACTAACTCCATCTATCAGCTTAATGCAATACTATGAAAACACTAGCGCCACTGCCGCGCACACTAACGTAACAGTGTTTTTACACAGAACCCCTACTTGACAACGGAAAAGATGCCAAAAATAACGCTCGACGTACTCACCGTAAGTACTGTGGCTAGACAAGGAAAAACAGTATTTTTCACTTGGTGTTACGGTTCAAATTTCAACGTAGCAAAACGTGAACTTAATTCATATTACCGGATTCTAACAAGAACAGTATAAGGGTGTTGATATAAGAATGTTGTAAGTTCAGCGTCTTAAGAAGGAAAATAGACGTTCTAAAATTGAAGCAAGAATTTAAAGCCATAGAAATAAAAGCTTGTAGGGTGTCCGGAAAGGCTTGTACTTACGACGTTTTAAATTTGAGTGAGTTTGTAGCTCAGAATGTTTGTGTGGGTGAAGGAGGGTCGCTTTCTTATGGAGTTTCTAAGAAGGCGAAGTAAAGCAAAAGGTTCGCACTTGAAGGAGTTTTGCTAAAAATTGTACTACGTAGTTCACTGGTGCGCCGTTAGAGGGCGGGGGTTTTGTTTATTAACATTTTTACGATCTATACCTACCTATATCTAGTTAAAGTTGTAATGTAAAAAGTATGTACACTTTTAAAGCTTAATACTATTAGCTTCAGTAGTCTAGTTACAGGAGTATCATTACAAAGCTATCGTCAACTGTGTCCGTTTAATAGAGATTAGAACAATTATTAGGGTGAGCTTTAGCGGATTGTTGGTCGCAGGCAATCCCGAATCGACACTAGTAACCGCAGTAACCAACGCTCCAAACAAACCAATGACAAATCCTTCCAATTGTGTGCGCCCATTATCATCTTAACGAATAGCGTATCGCGGTTAACCGCAAAATTACAACCGCTAGCCAATCGCGGTCCTCGTTTCATATATTTTCCGCTACCTATTTTTCCGAGGGTGAAAATCTTAGAAACCACATGACTAACCGCAAATCTCTAATCGGCCAATCGGCGGTCGTAAATATAACCACAAGCCACGCCCATTTAACCGCAAACCAACCACAACGCGAGACGTTCACTCGTTATCGACTGAAGTAACTGATGTATTTTTTTGGGTCACGCGTCTCACCGTTGGCCGGTTAGCTTACACTCTAACGGTTACTTATGCTGATTGTATCAAGTTTGATACATTGTATCAGTTCTGTGATACATTTAATCAAAAATCCTAAGTAACGAGATTTTAGTCTTAAGAGGCTATAAAGCGGTAGGAAGTATTATTAAGTTACTGTGCAAGGAGATATCAACTCAACCCCAAACTGGTCATCGTCCTTCATCACAAAGATGAAATATTGATTCACCGTCGTTGAGAAAGGCAACGCACACATACGCAACCGCGTTCAGACGCACGGACACAGACGCGACCGCATTATATTCATAATGAATACAGCTATCCCACTCGTCGGTCGTCTTTGACTTTGTATAAATATATTTTGTCTCTTTCGCTCGCCACTTGAGCGGACGATTCTCCCCGGAGGGAGAGGGACGGGTGAGGGTTAGGAGGTTGTCTTCGAGAGGTCGCCAATTTCTATTTCATTAAGTGGCGCGGCTGTAACCGCAATGGATCGATGGGACTTGGCCACCTGAAAAAAGTTGCAAGCGGGACTATCCATCACAAAACACTTGCACTTTGCACTGCATCATGTTAGAATACAGTACATAAAATACAAATACACTTGGCTACACAATACTTCTTAATTTCACGCTCAAGTAACATGCAATAGGCAGTTAGGTTAACTTAACGTTTATAGCTACATTGACTTATTTCAGACAACTAACAAAATTAGAAAAAACATTAAGGAGTTAGTGATAGAGTTCTAATTTAATGACACCTTACTTATGCTGTAAATCAATTGTCTCTAACCTCGTGTTACCCTGCCCTGGTCGGTACTTGAATGTTAACAAGACATAAAATATTGACAGATTAACAGGAATACAATCTATTAAAACTACATAATACATGTTATTCTGTTTTACATACCTACATACATAATATTATGTTTTTGTAACCTCACCAATGAATCACTTGAAGCAAAATATACATTTTAAATCGGTAAATATCATTCTTTAGATTGTGTCTGTTTAGTTTTTCCAGTACCCTAAAATACAATAACCATCATATACTCGTAATGTAGCAGTGATAGCCTAGTGGTTAAGCATTCGGCCTCCTAATCGGAAGGTCCGGGTTCGAATCCCTGAGCATGCACCTCTGACTTTTCGGAGTTATGTGCATTTAATGAAATATCACTTGCTAAAAACGGTGAAAGAAAACATCGTGAGGAAACATGTAGGTATGCCGGAGAGTTCGCAAAAATCAAAGGTGTGGAAATCCGCTAATCCGCACTTGGCCAGCGTGGCCTTACCCTCGCATTCTGAGAAGAGACCCGTGCTCAATAGTGGGCCATGATGAGTTGAGATGTTGATGATGATGACCCTAGAATGTAATGGCTTGGCATAAAAAAATTATCATAGCTATGAAAATTTCCTTAACTCCGATCACTGGTTTTCTACGAATATCGTATTGTCACGCTGCTAAAGCAATTTTAACGATGCAAGATGCAATTAGATTAGAAGTTGGTTTCATTGTGATAATTTTAGTACTTATAAATTATCGATTTAATATAACATGTAGTATTGTATTGTGGTATGTAGTATGTATTGTAGTATATGTATCTTCCACATAAATATAGATAAAAATCTATCACAGCTCTTTTACGTACGCACTTTTTAATGTTGTGTTTATTTCAATCTTTCTAATTATAAATAGTCTCTATAGTACTTATAACTCGAAAGATCCCTGCTTCCTTCTTGGAATAATACTTCGGCATCGCATCGATGTATTTCAAAACCAAATATGAAATATATGTATACTTACACGACATTACACCTCGGAAAATCCACATTGTATCAAAGTGCGCTTCCTTTGAAACTCACAATGTTATTGAGATACAAAATACACATTAAATATTCATCACTGGGTATTGTGAATAGTTCGCATCAATTGTGAAGAGATAGTAGGTTGTAAAGGTAGCGTAGATTTCTCTACATTAGTGCATTAAGAGGCTCATATATAAATAGTAGAGTCATTGGTAGAGTCGTAGTATATTCCTAGCCAGTTCTCCTAACTGACTTCATAAAACAGTGGACGTTCTCAATTCAACTTTCTTTTCAATGTTAAATTCAGTTTTTGTTAAACTATTAGTTATTGGTGGCTCTTTTTTCTATGTACAAAAATCAAATTGTTTCATATTTACTACGTATTCGTATAGATAATCAGCAAACGGTCAGACGAGCCGTACGTTTCTAAGTGGTCACCGTCGTCCATTGACAAAAACGAGAAAAAAAACATCCGTGCACTAGGGACACATAAATCATGCAGGTTTCAGTTAAAGCACTGTAGTCGTCTAATGAATTCTACAGTATAGAATCCTCCACTCCTCTTACAGTAGATTTACATATTATGTTTGAAGAGTTGTCCCCAAGGTGACCGGCGCGGCCATTCATTATTCAGTACGGTCTAACGTTAATCTGCTTGCACTACACGACGTGAATGTAAATACGAAGGTTTTGGGTACGATTCCCGGCAAATGTTTGTTACTGGAGTCTTTGTTGCCTACACAGTTATAAAGTAGGTACACAATGATACGTAATTATTAAAAAAGCGTCCCTATTTCGTTCGCTTGGATGTTGGATAGTGACATTGGCATCGTGTAAATTGTAATAACATGTTGTAATAACTTTTGTTAAGGTAAATCAATTTTAATGAAGAGTAAAGTTTACCTCAAGATCAACTTATAACAAAAATAATTGAATATTTCTTTTACTCTTTATTATTTAACCTGAAATTTTACTATACAAATTGAGGCTTAGACAGATCAGGACTAAAATTAAACTATTGTAGTATTCTACATCAAGTAGACGTTAATGTGATTCATCCAAACGTCAAACATACAACAAACAGACCAAATTTTTTAAATTCACAATTAGGTAGATATAAGATTTAATGCGCCAATACATACGTCAAGAGTTTCTTACAAGCATTTTTCATGTTTTTATCTAAGGCCAAATCATTTGCAATTCTATAACGTTAAGAGATGTAAAGTCAACAGCTAATAACATTCAATAAAAGTCATAAATTCACCATCCTGACTTCGAGGGTAATGAAAAGGAATCATTGAAGATCGGCAATAAATTCAAAAGAACGACTTCCGCAAACAACCGTCTCAACCCGCGTTATTCTAGAGCACCCCGCTTAACCCTTATATTAATTAGCGAGAATATTTTGGGGGATATTATTTACGTAATAAAGCCTTCTTTAGAGCCCCCCAAATGAAATATGAGCAATTGAGGAGAGTAAGTACTTAGCACGGCCGTTAACAACGCCTCGATAAACGCAGCTGACGGAACTTTTGAGGGTAGCTTGTTGGATTTAGTTTTTCACTTTGGGTATTTAGCATTTAAGTACAAAATAATTAATGACTGCCAATATATATAAACTCATTAAGTAGGTATTTTATTGGCACAAATGATCACGGTATTATGGTGTTAAAAATGTAAAAGATTTTAGTTTAGCAAATAACGTTTTGTTGATAAGCCGTCTCCTATAGACATCAGTAGCATCAAAGCATTGTCATCAAGAAAGAAGAAAAAAAGAAGACGGTCATTTTACATCCTTACTGTTTCAGCGTCGTAAATTATGCTTCATGAGATCTTCTGCCGTGATGAAGATTTCGTTATATCTTGATTATGATTACTAACAATCAACATAAAGAGTTATGTCACATTTCTTTGGACCAATGAGTGGGCAGTTACGTAAAGCTTACTTGGTAAACCTTGCTTATTTAACTATCTGATAAATTTGCTCATTCCGCTCTATTCCAAGCGCTTTTACAACATTACAATTTTAATGTAACTTTGTATGGGACATCAAACGTCAATCGGGAAGGGATTCGGATCCACAATTCTCATTATAACGCGGGAAAAGTCGACACATGCGTTATTTAATACAATGGTCGTTCGTTAGGCCGGCGGCAGGCCTCAGGAGTTCGATGCAAGATTTAATTAAATACACCCCTCCCTGTATCGCTGCCTCACCCCCTCTATCGTCGGCAATTTCCTCCGAGCTGATTTATAGTCCTACAGCCGCGGGAACGCCGGAGCGTAAAGGATTGAGGTAGTTTTTCTTATGAGATCGATATGGTGGAATTTGTTCAAGCCTAGCGATTTGTAAACTGCCTTTACTTTGCGAACAGAACCTACGATTATGATCAGAAAAAACGATAATATTTTTAGTTTTTATACAAGTTTTAAACGAAAAGAAGCTTAGATAAACGTTGTTTTAGGTGTCTGTAGGCTAGTTGGCTCTGCCCACTAAAGAAGGGACTTGGGTTCGATTCCTGGGCGGACCAGATGTGATTGTGACAGAAAAATATTGATTTTCAGATCATGGGTCTATCGATGGGTTATTTATTAGGTATACCCAGTGCACCAGCGCTACAGATAAACCCGCAATGGGATTTACTGCGTCGTGTTATGAGTTTTTTAACGTTTTATTTTATTATTTATTTATAAGAGTCAGTCAATCTGAGTACGTCCTTAAAAACTTCATTGTTATGAAAACTTTGCAATTCATTAAAATTTTGTAAGTACTAGTTTTCACTTAAATTCAACTGTGTTTTAAATTATTTCCTCTTGTACGAACAACTGAATACGCGTCTTTTGAATTATGTAGCTAGTGAAAGAATTCCGAACACCTCCAATTTTCGATGGAGCGTGTAAAGTGTATTTCCTTGTCCGGTCGAGGATCGGGTTACTTTTTCTCGCACTATATTAAGGCAGGATAAGTTCGCCCCTCGCGGCCGACGGCCGAAAAGGGGCGCCTATGATTTATATCCGACAATTTCTTAATCCCTAACCTATAACTCTAACCCACATTTGCACTTATACATAATACAACATACATTGCTGTTTTTCTTCGATATTAAACATGCTCAGTGGTTTGATAACAAGCAATGGTAACTCACTCGTAGTTGTAGTCGTGTTCACGTCTTAACTTTTCTTATTAATCCACAAGTCATATCCATATCAGTGTGTTGTAGACATCTTGACACAAAGCCTATAAGAGCCGACACTAGCCAATTGCCTATATTTCACAGATTATCAGTTTCTGAAAATAGAAAATAATTTTGTTTGTCTCACGTAACGTTTGTGATCAAAATATTCATTATTTAATGCATAATACTATGTAATATCTTGAAGAAAGCATTAAATAAGGTCCCAGCAAGACAAGTACCAGAATAGCATGCAGTAAGAAGTCGTTAATGACATCTGAAGAGACTGAATTTTTTTAAGTGAACTATTGACTCTTATAACAAGTGGTACAACAGTTGGGCTTAATCTAATTTTCATTTAACTACTTAAGCTCTTCGTTTTCCAGTTTTGGAGATAATTATAGAGCTAACTTTGCGGCACTCGGAATTTATTTGTAACTTATTTAAATGCGAGAAATTAATAATAATATTATGTGCATAATATGATCAATATTATGCAATACTTTATACTGGATATGAAATGAAAACGTCATTAAGAAAAAAGTACCTACGATATAGACGCAATCCAATATGTTTTTAGTTTTGCGGTAGCGCAATAATAATATAATCTGTCAAAAGGTCGATTGAGGGTATCAGAGAGATGTGCCAGTCAGCTGACGTGATAGCCCTACAGGAGACATGGTTGCTTCCTCATGACCTACCGTTCCTATGTACAATAAACAATGAATTTGGTACTACGGGCACTTCAGCGGTTGATACAAGTGCAGGTCTAGTAAGTGGAAGACCATATGGTGGCGTAGCGTTATTATGGCGTAAAAGTGCTTTCGAGTCAGTGAAAGTGATAGAGTGCAATAACGTGCGTGTCTCTGCTATCAGAATAACTGTAAGTTGTAGATCCATAGTCTTTTTTAGTGTCTATATGCCTACAAACTGTTATGACAATTTACCGGAGTTTAGTGCATGCCTTGGTACCATAAGATCGGTCATAGAATCGGAAGAAAATAAAGGTATTGAAGCATTTTACATATTAGGAGACTTCAATGCTCATCCTGGTGAACTGTTTTATAACGAAATGTTAGAATTTTGTTTGGATCATAGTTTGTTATGTATGGATGTAAACTTGTGTGGCAAAAATACATTTACCTTTCACAGTGAGGCTCACGGCTGCAACAGGTGGTTAGACCACTGCATCGTCACTGAATCCGCGGCGGAAACAGTTGTTAGCATATCGGTGAAATATGACGTGTATTGGTCCGACCACTATCCACTTGTAACCATCGTTGATCTAAATAAACTTAAGCCCAAGATCTCCGATTCAGCAGCAGCGAGACCTATAAACCGTGTTTTATGGGGCGAAAGGCATGCACAGCAGATAAAACAATACCATGATATCTGTAACTCAGATTTAAGGATGATAGGTTTACCACATGAACTTAATGGGTGTTGCGATGGCCTATGTAATAACAAAGAACATCATGTAGTCTTAGATAGTATGTTTTGTAATATAATTCATATTTTAAAACAGGCAGCAATAAAAACATATCGGGAGAAATGTAGAAAGAAAGGAGGCTATGTCACAGGATGGAATAGGTACGTCGCGGGCCCTCACCGGGAGGCGAGGTTGAAATTTCAAATGTGGGTATTGGCTGGGCAACCGACTAGTGGCCGCATTTTTGATGAGATGTCGGAAGCTAGGAGGAGGTTTAAAGCTAAATTGAAGTGGTGTCAAAACAGACAAGAACAACTAAAAATGGACCTTCTCGCTAATGATCACTCTTCCAAAGACTTCAAAAGTTTCTGGAAGAATACAAATAAAATGAATGTGAAGCCTAGTCTTCCGGTGAGTGTTGGCGGAGCCTGTGACCACACGGACATAGCCAATGCATTTCGGAGTCATTTTATTGTGCGTGCGCCTCTGGGTGACGTGTCGAGCTCAAGCAGCGATGTTGAGACTGTCGAGACTAAGTCGTATGAAAAAATTACAGCAAAGATCGTTGGAAAAATAATAAGTGAAATGAAGCGTGGAAAATCACCTGGTCACGATGGTCTCAGTATCGAGCATTTTAAACATGCGGGGGTTCACCTTCCGCGTATCCTTGCGCTGTTTTTCAATCTGTGTTTGAGTCATTCGTATTTACCAGAGCCACTGATACGGACAATCGTAGTTCCGATTGTCAAAAATAAGACAGGGGACACGTCCGATATGAGTAATTACCGTCCCATCTCGCTTGCTACCACCGCTGCTAAGATATTTGACAGTGTGTTAAATAGCTGCCTCAGTAAATATATTACCATCCATGACGCACAATTCGGGTTCCGAGCAAGTCTGTCAACTGAGAGCGCAATTCTTACACTAAAACACACTGTTAAGTACTACACGGCAAGGAGGACGTCGGTGTACGCGTGCTTTCTCGACCTATCAAAAGCCTTTGACCTGGTCAAGTACGATGTGCTGTGGGGAAAGTTGAGGAACACGGGTGTACCGACGGAATATACATCACTCCTCAAATACTGGTATACTAACCAGAAAAACCAAGTGAGGTGGGTCGGTGCTCTCTCGGAGGAATACGGGTTGGAATGCGGCGTGAGGCAAGGAGGGCTGAGCTCGCCGTTGCTCTTCAATTTATACGTCAACCAGCTCATCGATCGGCTGAGCAGCATGCATGTCGGCTGCCACATTGATGACACATGTGTCAATAACATAAGCTACGCAGATGACATGGTGCTGCTCAGTCCATCGATTAGGGGGCTACGCGAGCTGCTATCAACCTGCGAGACATATGCGGAGGCACATGGATTAAAATATAACTCTAAAAAGAGTGAAATTATTGTATTTAGGGCACACAAACAACAGTCCCGCCATGTGCCGCCCGTATGTCTCGACGGTGTAGCACTAAAGGAAGTGACGAAGCTGAAATACCTCGGCCACGTCGTCACGAGTGATCTACGGGATGACGAGGATATCGAGAGAGAACGCAGGGCGTTGGCAGTCCGGGGCAATATGCTTGCCCGCAGGTTCACTAGGTGCACTGCAGACGTAAAAGTTACCCTGTTTAAAGCGTTCTGCCAGTCCTTTTATTCCAGCGGGCTGTGGGTGACATATACGCGTCGGACTTACAACGCTCTGCGTGTCCAATATAACAACACCTTCAGGATGCTGTTGGGGCTGCCGTGGCGCTGTAGCGCCTCTAAGATGTTTGCAGACGCACGAACCGACGGGTTCCACGCAATAATGCGTAAAAAAGCAGCATCATTACTACAGCGGTTACGTTACAGCAGCAACGGCATCCTGAAGATGATTGCTGCCAGGCCGGACGATCCCATCCAAAAACATTGGATGGGGTTAGTCATAGGCCTTATAAAATAAGCTAAATAGGTATACTTTGTTCCCATTATGTCTCTGTTATATTAACCCTACTAACATAGTTTTAGGCACCATTGTTACTAACACACTACTAACAATATATGGATCTCGACATCTGAAATAAAGATTTATTATTATTATTATTATTATTAATAATTAAATCGGGAGACTCGATCACTGAGCTATTAATTCGTTTTGACCAATTTGTTTGTGTAGACGTAAAATTGAAACGTACCATATCTACCATAGATATGGTATGACGAGTGGACTGGCATATTGATCACCACGTGATGCTTTGTACCTACTTCTTTAGCGTTCGATATCGAATTCTCATTGATTGCACCGCATATAAATGTCAGCTTTCCGTCCTTTTTATTAAGGTACATTGCAGATTAAGCAGTGAGAATTTAAAATGCCGTAAATAAATTTTGCTTACAAGCACAATTGCACTGTAAGCTTTGTTACTTCCATATTTTTGGCGACGAAGTTATAGAATTCAATTTAAGGTAGAGCGATCGTAAGAGACAAGAAGAAAATGTTTATTTTATTATGCTCAGGCCTGTATTTCGTCATATCTGACTTGTGCGTCTGAGTGAGAATTATCGAGTAGAGTAGAGTCGCTCCGTTAGAAGATTTTGTCTATCAATATTATCATACTGTAACCAATGCTTTACTTACTTAAACATAATATAATATTTATAACGCAGGACATTGTCCCGCAATGTACTACAATCGTGCAGATATTGTCTTTGTTTTTTTATACGTAATAATTTTCTACAAAATACAAAGTTTTGTTAGGTTTGGTCAGGACAAGACTTAAATACATAAATACATACATAAATAAATTTACGTAGATATAAAATTACAGGTTTTTGTTTACAAAACACTTTCCTTTAAAAAACATTCTGAGCTAATGAAAAATTCTTTATAAAACAAACTTCAAACTCGACTGTCTAGGTCATTAATCAGCAGCTATAACTTATGATTTGTGATACAAATAATTACAGTATGTGATGAATATACTGCGTGACTTGGAGTCTGGGCCTAGGGATGCCACCGCGTTGTAAATCATCACGCATATAACTCACAAACACGCGCCACGCTTGTATTTATCATTTCTTTGTCCACCCTAGAGATTTATCGACTAACACCGGCCCTCGGAGACGATAACTCAACAACTCTGTTATTTATTTCTTTTCTACGATACCAAATTGTGGCAAATTGTAATGGAGTTATCTTGAGAATATAAAAAATAGGAAAGGCGAAAAAGAGTACATCTATTTTTTTTTTGTTCAAGCATACATTTAAAGCCGTGAACTCTAAACCCATTGAGTTGTAATTTTTGTATTACTATTAATCGAAAATTTAGTGAGTTTGCGTGAGTTTACATGAGTTTTGTCTAAACAGAACGCAATAATACGTTCAACTTTTGTTTGCTATGAAGCCCTTTCGTTTGCTATCGACCGACATTATTCTGTTTTGAATTAAATGAATATAAATGAAATAAAATCACTAACAATTGTAATCAAAACAATGTCGTATAAAAGTTATTTTCAATTAATTTCAATGACCGTGTATATAATCAAAGCTCTCACTCTTCTGTTTTTTGTCAGCAATGCATAAATTATGCCTTGGTGTTATGTCAACTTACCACCAGGTCGCAAACATTTTCTTCTTCTACCTACTGCAACAAAGATACTCATCAAGTTCGTACAATTTTAATTCTCCTTAATATGAATTAAATATCAGATCCACCGCCTTGATGTAATTTAGTACCGTTGTTTGATTCGAACCGATTAATTAGCTGGATGATATGAAAAGTAGCTTTCAGAAGTTCGTCAGCTAATAAGCGAACTTGTATCCGAAACGTCTTTTTGAGTGAAACTTGGCGTCTTTGATGAGACGAGGGTTCGCAATGCGATTAGAAAAGTCTTCTCAAGCATGTTTTCTTTACAAACAACTCGGTTCTATAGCAACGGATTTATTACCGTCATTTTGGTGCTCAAGTAATTTTGACGTGGACTTTGGACGATACATTAATATATTTATTTAGATTTATGATTTATTTTTGTCATGTAATACGTAGATTTCGTTAATACGAAGGTAAAACCACTTTATTTACCTGTAATAATTTTAAAAAATCGGCCAAGTGCGAGTCGGACTCGCACACGAAGGGTTCCGTACCATTAATAATAAAAGAGCCAAAAAATGTGGTCTGTTGTATGAAAGCCTCACTTAAATATTTAATTGTTTTATTGTAGCCACATATTACGCACAACGCCATCTCTTGGACCGAAAGGTAACTAAACTATCGCTGAGGCGTCGAAAGTATGGGACGCCCACTTAAATATTTATTTTATTCTGTTTTTTAGTATTTGTTGTTGTAGTGGCAACAGAAATACATCATCTGTGAAAATTTCAACTGTTACTATTACGGTTCATGAGATACAACCTGGTGACAGACGGACGGACGGACGGACAGCGAAGTCTCAGTAATAGGGTCCCGTTTTACCCTTTGGGTACGGAACCCTAAAAAGAAAAGCAAATTTAAAATTTCATTACACTAGCGGCACGCTATGATGGCCGGTTTGACACATTACAACAGTGATGTGGAATGTCAATTTATTCTCGAACAAAAAACAATTAAGTTTTGTTTTTGTACCTGATTAAATAGGTTTAATAAAACAAAAATGTAAATGTTTATTTAATTTATTTGAACGAACTGAATATTTGAATGAAAATGAATATACATACTTTATATGCACACAAGAAACATATGAATACAAAAGATACCAAAAAAGGTGCCACAAAAGGCCATAATTAATCAGATTCGTCCATACTACTATTTTCACTGTCGTCACTGCTATCATCACCTACATTAATAATTATATGTTCGTTTTCTATAATATTATCTATTTTCACATCTCTTTCATAATCTTCCCTTATTAATTTAACAGTTCTATTCACAACCTTTTCCCAGTCTCCTTTAGTCACATGTTCACAAGCTTCTTCTAATAATTTTAGCATTTTTTTTGTGGTAAATGGGGGTTCTGTATTGTGTCTTGCAGCATATCCCTTAATTTGAGCCTTAATTTCATATAAAAAATAAAAATTTTACCTTTTGTATGAAACAGCTGATATTTTTTTGCGATTTCAGAGGTTTGTCCACATAGTGAAAATTGTTCATATTCACAAGTACATTCACCCCTTAAATGGTGCAAACTGATTTTTCTACACTTGTATACATTTTAGAAATCAATTTAATAAATAAATTTTGAGTCCTAAACCTAAAACTACATTCGATAAAATTTATGAATATCTGCACATCACTATCGTCAATAAAGTAATACAATTATTTCCTTCAAAGTCGTTATCAATTAATACGGAACTTCATGAGCGGACAAACGTCAAACCGGCCATCATAGCGTGCCGCTAGTTTAGATCACAGTGTGTGTATGATGTATTATGTTGGTGGTTTTAACCCCATCATTGTATGATCTGTTACCAAAATTAAGGGATAACTAGATTATAGAAACGAACTATTATTATGATTTATAAAATATAAAAGCTTATGAACAATATTTTTCATATAATGGATAGAAATAAAATATACGAGTATACCTAGGTACATACATACGTTATTTACACGTGGTAAAACAATACTGGAAGACCACTCCAGTAAATTCCACCCACAGTCGCCGAGTGTTCTATTAGCTTGCACCGCTCGATTGCTATTAAAGGATTAGCGTCGGGCACAAAGCGATGGCATTTTGTTCTCCTTGCCCCTTGTCCAGTCCCTCCCTGCCCTTCCCTCGCCTCTCCTCGCGTCTCCTCGCCTCGCCTTAGGCAGCCGACCCTCAAGACCTTTGTACATTTGCATAGCTTTATAAAACAAGCTTAGGTTTTTGCTTGTGCTTCGTTCTTAAGGAATAAAGGGAGGATAAGATTTCCAATGTATTTTTCCGAAGACAAGCTTCTCAAGTTAATTTATGTAGCCAGGTGTCTCGTAAGGTTCTTGGATACTTTTTCTTAAGGACTTTAGTCTAAAGTTCATCTAAAATCTCCTTTACAGTTCAGTGTCTCAGTATCCGACGCCCTCCTTCGTTTCGTTACTTATACACACACCTATTTGTATTTTTTTTTATCTTAATAGTCGTTGAATGAGAAGATGAGCTACCCTAGAGTATTATGTACAGGGTCACCGATATAATTATCATGGACCAAGAAATAAGCTAGATACTCGTAACTTTTTACATAAAAATTACCGACTCGATAAATAGAAATAACTAAAAAAGTACCCGTCAAATAACGTTCTTATTTATATGGGATATTACAGATTTTTTTTTAATAATAATATAGTAGATATTGTTATAATTAGCAGTAAATTAAAAAAAGTCTCGTGAGTGAGGGCAACTAGTATGCAAGTAAGCTACGTAGATAATGTATTTAGCCGTGGTCATAATTCATGTTACTGCGTATACGACTAAATCTAAACAATGCCTTTGGTACATATTAGTATCAAATTAAAATAACTAATAAATAAAATACAATACAAGATGAGTGTTATGTTAGTGTGTTTATGAGTAAGATAGAGTCCGTCGTCCGCCATCGTGGAAAAAATTAACTCCGATAATTTTTAATAAAATTGGCCTATAGCGAATTTAAAAAAGCACGTACCTATGGTGACTTCATGGGTGACGGTAAGAGTTTTATGAAACGTATGTACGTTTATACCTACTGTTTATACCTACATTAACAAGTTAAATAGTATCAATTCATTCATATAACGCGGTAATATCTAGGTATCGAGCATGCATACCGCTTGCATGCCGCATAACTGGCATAGCGGGGCATCCATTCCACAGGAACGCGCGGCGTCTCAACGCAGCTGTAGACGTCTCACCTACGGTATGACATAATCATACTAATCAACAAGGTTATATGCATGCCAGTGACATAATCATATACGTGGAAGGGTATAGACCTATGGATGTCTTCTTACGCAGTCACACAAGAAAATAAACTTACGCCCAATGCTTACGCCATCGCCAGTGACGTAAAAAAAAGTGACAGAATGTTCGTAGGTTATGTTTCGCTTTGCATGCTGGTTTTTAGACAGTAAAGTAACATCGCTAGATTGATAGATAGGGATTGTTCTTGTACCATTTTCGTGCTTTACGTTGGCTACGCTGACAAGAAGTTTATTAAATCTAACTAGTTAATGTTTCATACATTGTTTCATAATGGTTATATATATATAGATCATTGGTAACATACGCCTATAAACGAAAGCCTCCGACGCGCGACGGTTAGAGATATTGCGGCGCTCTTCTTTTTAATTCCATCACAAAAACCAATAGAAAAAAGGTGCCATAATATTCTCTCTTTTACTAACCGAGAAGTTGGAAGCCTGGTTCCCCTACTCTCTCTGTTGTACCTCTTTGGTTCAAACACATAAGAGACTGATCACTCAATTCATATAGATTATCTATAATTAACGTTTATCATTGATTCTAGGCTTGATTCCCAGCGAGGCGGTTATTTGAATTATGATACTGTCTCTACTCAATCTTGGTTTACATTCTTGTTTTTTTCTTCATACCCACGACACAGGAGAGTTAAAGTTTATTTATTTGTTTGCGTTATTTAATTCAACTATAATGAGACATGCTTATTTGCAACATTTAAATGTTTTAAGATTGCTCCAGTTTTGTGATGAAGATTTGACATTATATATTTACAAAATCAATAAAAATAACTTTATTTATACAAATAATAATGTACATAATAACGTTTTGTTTAGATACTTATAGAATGTTATATGGCAACATTAATCTTCATGTAACTATAATTATATTGCGGGATTCCTGTCCAGGAGCAGTCAGCAAGCTAACAAGCTTAGCTCTTGAGTATAATGAATTAGACCTGTAATTAGAGCGTGTTTACTAATCATAAACCAAAATGAAGCAACGTCAGCAATTACCGATATAATTACCAAACAATGTAATGTTAGGTTTAAATCTAAAGGAAATACTTATAATTGTTCTCTCTCATGAATTTATTTATTATTTCAACTGTTATGAATTCGAAAAATAGAAGTGGAAGTAATTAAAAATACTACATTTATACACACCTTATGATTGACACTAACTTGTTTAGTTTGTAATAATTAAAAGTATTATTAAAATAAGGTAATATATTTTATTAAAATTCTTTTATTCAAAATATTAAAAAAAATTAAAAAACATATTATCTACATGCACTTGAATTGAGATCCTCGTCTTTTTTATAGTCGGTTAAAAAAGGTCATTTATTTAGGGTTCCGTACCCAAAGGGTAAAACGGGACCCTATTACTGAGACTTCGCTGTCCGTCCGTCCGTTCGTCCGTCCGTCCGTCTGTCACCAGGCTGTATCTCATGAACCGTAATAGTCACACAGTTGAAATTTTCACAGATGATGTATTTCTGTTGCCGCTACAACAACAAATACTAAAAAACAGAATAAAATAACTATCGACACCTCAGCGATAGTTTAGTTACCTTTCGGTCCAAGAGATGGCGTTGTGCGTAATATGTGGCTACAATAAAACAATTAAATATTTAAGTGAGGCTTTCATACAACAGACCAGATTTTTTTTTGGCGTTTTTTATAAATAATGGTACGGAATCGTGCGCGTGTCCGACTCGCACTTGGCCGGTTTTTATTTTGTGGTGTTTCACGTAGATGGCAACAGGGTGTCAGGGGGTGGCCCAGGGAATCTCCGAAGGAATGAGACACAGCACTCATAGATTGAATGTATCCTACTTCCTACTATCCTACTAATATTATAAATGCGAAAGTTTGTAAGGATGTATGTGAGTGAGTGAGTGAGTGTGTGTGTGTGTGTGTGTTTGTTGCTCTTTCACGCAAAAACTACTGAACGGATTTTCATGAAACTTTGCAGTTATATAGCTTAGACATCGGAATAACATAATTTGTTAAAATTTATAGAGATTTTTGAAGGGACTGGTTCCCCGAAGCGAAGCGAGGGCGGGTTTACTAGTAGAGTATAATATCATAATTAAAGTGATTAATACATAAAAGCTTATAATTATACTAAACTTAAACTGACTGGTAACATGAATAAGTCGTATCTATATTATCTAGGTGCGTGATAGTAGATAGAATAAGCTATCGTCACATCACAATTTATTTATTTATTTAATCTTATAATAATTAGTACGGCCTTAACCAATTTAAAATTAATTAAATTAATTTTATTTAATTTAGACAGTATGTGATGAAGTGGTGTGATTGTGACGTTACAGCGTTCCTGTATTAGTGTGTTGAGAGTAAGGATGTTAATAAACTCTACAATGTCACTTATAAAATCTACTTACATTTAAAATGATATGACATCTTCGTACTTATAGGTTGACCAGGAATATAAAAAACCTCGCCATATTGCGGTAAACTCATGGAACTAATTTATTTTACTAGCAACGCTTAGTTTCTAAACGTCAATCGTAAATTGCTTGTCAGTGAGTTTGAATGTCACAGTTTGTCTCATCTTTGTCTTTTTATTTTGAGTTTCTATTTTGTGCTAAAATGACGGCTCATTCACACGAGGACGAATCGTCTTTTTTCACGAATCGTCTTTTTTCACGATTCGTTATTTTTTTTGACGGTGGCAATGCTTTTTAAATACTCATGTTCACACGATTGACGAATCGTGAAAAAAGACGAATACGGATACGTCTTTTAGAAATCACGAATCGTGAATGTTTTATGATTATGACGGATACGTCTTTTAGAAATCACGAATCGTGAATGTTTCTGAACCAATCTGAACTGAGCTAAATCACGAAATAAATGTGAACTTCAATGCGGATATTTTGACGAATCGTGAAAAAACACGATTCCGTATTCAATGTGAACGTCCATCCGTCAAGACGTATCGTGTTTTTTGACGAATCGTCAAAGACGTATGCCGTGGGAATGAGCCCTGACAAAAACCGTTCATATTCGTGAGTGGTTTTCTATGTGCTAAAATAACATTTCGTAGAAAATAACATTTATTTCCATGAAAAGCATTTCCGACATACTTGTCAAAATGACAATAATAACACGAGCGTTGCTATAGTTACTGTTGTCTGTGCTGTTGCCATAAAAAAGGAAACTTTAGCGCCCTCATGACAGGTTTTCTATTTTTCTGGTCAAGCAATATACTTTACCTACTGAATTACCAACTAATCTGAAAACGAAATAATCGATTTTTCCAATAATCGAATTGACTGATGGGAAAATCCTGTGCGAAGGACCTTATTCTATCTGTACCCTGCTGACCCTCTGTCGGTCATCCTAGGTGGTCGCACATGCAGAACAAAAGGTGTCACAATAACACAAATCAGAGGATGTGACTGTGTTAGCGTTTATTCATTTAAAAATGACCGCTAAAAATAGGGCCACTAAGTAGTGATAAGGAGAAATATGTTATATTGTGTACGTACCTAGATTTACTTGTTACGGCAGTCGATAATATCATTCAGTATGCGTGTGGAATGTCGTCACGTCGAAACCGTGACATATTTGCGTCCCCCGTCACCTAGCACCTTCGCACACCCCTCTATTATCACGTGACAATCCAATTAGTAAACTTACCTATATGTATTTGCTGTTGGTAATACAAAATTACCAATTTTCCTAGTGTCTACTTTAAATCAACAAAATTTTAAACAACTTTTTGATCTATATTTAAATCCCTTATGAGTGAAATATCAAAACCATTCTTAGCAGACACGAGAATGCAATTTTGCATGCAAAAAATTGAAAACATTCCTTTGTCAACATTCATTAATTAGGTATTAATTACACAACGCTGTCATCAGCATTGAATTAAGATAAAATATCCATTTTTTCCGCTTTACTTGTTTCTCAGTAGCCAAGAAGGTAATTTTGAAATGTTTTTATTGTCATCGATGCGTTTTTAACTTATAAATTTTATTCAAACTCAATAGCAAAAATTCCCTGAAGGAGGAGCGGCAACAAACTCCAAATTAAAATACTTCCTTCTCACAATTACATAGAATTCAGACTACATAATGTTGACCACAGTGCAAGTCAAGGAGGAGCGCTAAATCGCTACACCACATATCCTATGACCGAAATTTCCTCATACGTTAAAATAACTGCAAATCATAGCTATGATAAACTTATTCTCGATATCTTGGTCCTCTAGCAAACGTCGGCGAAGTTTGGATAGGTCCGACCCACGTGTCAACTGCGTGATCACGCCAATAAGTCCAAATACCATCTTCTAGAAACACGTGTACAAAACTCTACCTTATCCCAAAGCAATAAGCAATATGCAGATGCAAATAAATTTACAAAGTATAAAATCTTGCTTTTGAAAATTCAACTTTACGACATTGTTTTAAGGATAGCCAAACGAGCAGTTCAAAATTGTTGTGAGCTAAAAACGCTTCCTTTTTCACTTACTCACCAGTATGAGTGGTCAGTGAATATCGTTTAATATGGGAAATCATTACGGATATTCGAAATGATTTAAGTAATTTACTTTTGCATATTGAAATGCAACATGCTTCAATTTGTAATACTTATTTATTATGAAGTATCATAAATATGAATCGGAAGAGGAAGAGATTTTATATGGTTGACAAAATTTCTTTAAGCACAATAAATGAGTAGGGAAGTTTGGTATGCTATAAAAGTAGGTATGTTGCAGATAAAGCTAAAGAAGTCATTTTCAATGACCAGATCTTTGTTTTTTAGATAAAATTATTCATAGTCGAAATATACCTGTAGCTATATGGTAGGTATGTAATTTCTAAAATTCTAATATTTTATTAACTAGAAGTTTGTTTGTTTTAACAATAGCCAGCAGGTAAATAACGTTGTAGTACATGAAATAACACAATTAAATGACCACAAAGACTATAAAAACGACATTAAACAAACAAAAAAATATAGGTGAAGTTAAGAAAAAATTAAATTACCTACTCGGCATGATGAACGCATCATTGTTGACATGACGTAATACTGTAGTAAAACATTAAAAACATTATAATGATTATTTATCTATAGGTAATTCAATTAATAATACAGAATGCTTATAAATAATTGAATCATCATCCCCCAAATAAACACTTCAAACCACAAACTACGATGAACTGAAACTACCTTCAAGACATTGAAATTGTCGCTGCCATCAACAATGCATTGCGAATATCATGCTGATCCCTTCACTCAAGTTTTGGAAACTTAGCAACTTCTCGGATACATCTGAATATAAATATCCCGGACCGCCCCCAGCCCTTTCTCAGCCACTTAAGATATCCGCCCTGGACCCTCATGTCCTGTTACCTTGTATTGGGACGGAAACATCTATTTTGAGTTACAGCGCTTATCCCCATGGGAACGTACGCACAGTTTCAAAGTTTAGAGTCATCGAGCTCTTTAGCGAAAGGGCTCTCGATTTTGAACTTGCTTTGTTATAAATATTTTATAAGACGCAGTGATCCGAATGGTAATGAGAGCATAATATGCCATACCCTTTAGGTATTTGAGACAGATTTATTACATGCACGTTGACTCGAATTTTTTTCTGAAACAATGACGACGAAAGCCAGTTTACTTGTCGTACTTTTTAACTATGGTTGAAATCGGACCAATACTGCGAAGAGTATAATAAATCAGCTGTTTTCCAAAATTATGTAGCATAATAATTATAATTGATTATTAAGCATATAATTGCGACTATATTTTCAGTTCAGGCCCAACTAAAGTGGCTCATTATTACTATTATCCATCAAATTTATGACGTCATAAGTTTTTTATTTAGTCTTTCACTTCTTATTCGCCGACAGGCATAAAATATAGGTACTTTCATAAAGATAGGGTCAGTCAGCCGGGAGCAGAAATTACCGTATTATACTTACCTCGGCCCTCCTCTTGCGTCACTGCGAATTGTAGTGATGGATATTAATTCTTATATTGCTTTATACTTACCGTTCGTATCCAGACAACCGTTAAATCTAATAAGACTCTTGTAATTCTTAGGGATCGTAGTGGGTTCTTTGGCTTAGAAAATTGTTTAATTCCCGGATTTTTTAGTATACAGAATTGACAGAGAATAAACGAGTGTGAAGTAACAGTATAATGTTGTTTATAACTATTTTGTACAGAACTTATTGCAATGTAGGTAATGTTAAATTCTAAATAAGTGTTTTTTTCCAGTGCATCTAGTTGCTTACACGCAACTAAAACACAAACAAACGATTTTAACTTTTTTTCTGTTTGTCCGGGCTAATCCCTGTAAAGGCAGAATTCCCGCGGATCGGGATTTACGTTGTAGCATCTCTCGCGCGGATGAAGTATTCAATCGCGAAAAAATATCGATCGGTTAGAATTTATAGCCCCGTAGACCTACGTAGCCACGTAGCTTCGTAGCGCCGTAGGTCGACTCTGCGGTAAGCGAAGGCAACCCGTTGTACCTTGGACCACCACCGCACCGGTTCGAGCTCCTAATGCAGACATTATAACGGCCTTTTTCATGAATCCTTAATATTTCTTGTGTCTTACTTGTGTATTTTGTTGTGGCGCTATCGCCTTTGACAACAACAAATCTTAGTACTTACAAGGGTTTATGTGTGTTCGCGTATTATATCTAGGCGTAAGCAAACCTTTTCCTCGAGCACTTTCTCGAAGTCACGTTAATTTTTCCCTAACGAATGTGACGAGCGTCTCAAATCACGACTGGAGCTGATTGTACAAGTTTTTCCGACGAAAGTTATAACTGAGGGCGAGCGAGCGTTCGCTCTTGTGTGAAATTAGCGTCAAACTTACTCGGCGTTGGACGGGAGTGTTAGATATGTATGTTGTATAAGTATTACAAATAGTCTGTCTATAGGATTTGTATCATAAATATCTGATGCCTGTGACTTTGTTTGATATTCATATAAATTTTCAGCCTCGTTTTACTCTGTTGGGATATATTTTTGAACTTTCATTTAACCTGCAATATTGTATTGTATGTTCCGGTCAAATTTGTATGCTCAATTAAAATTACCTCCTCATATTCTATGAAGTTTAAATTTTATATTTTTTATGGAATTGAGGTAGTACCAGCCCAGCAGACAGCACCACCCAAAGTTAAAAAAGTGTAATCAGCACCACACCATGCTATCCGATTGATTGATTAGAGTAATTTTGCAGTATAATGCCAGATAGATCAAACTCGCAAAACCATTACGATGTGTCAATAATCCAGGTATTGGCCTCGTATGTATGGCATACTCATTAACTTCTTATCAGAATCCTATCTATCTTTGTACCCGTCTCGTCAGCAAGTCACGAAGCCAGTTTAGCTTACAATACGGTTTAATTCCGAGCACAATGGCCGCTCGTGGCGCTCGAAGGCTGACTGATCGAACCTTCCCTAGGGCATGACGGGATTTTTCTCATAAAGCTGCCTAGTCAGATTATTTTCATGATGTAATTGGAATGAGTTTATTAGGTTTGTTATTGAAATCTACGTTACGTTTGTAAAAATGCTTATGCAATAAGGGATCATTATTTTGATTAGCGACTTTATTTTGTTTTTTTTTTGGAATTTTGTTATAATATATTAGTTTAAATTTTAAATTGTTCTTAAGGTTGCCTGGAAGAAATTGCTGCTTAGCAACAAGATAGCCTTTTTTATATACATTGGTATATGATGTAAAGTATCAAACATACCTACACACTTATTATAATGATATTATTAAATTATTATAAAATTTATTTCAAGTATATTTATACTATAATGATTCCTGAGCTATGAGTGGTCTCATCTAATTAACAAATTCTACAAGATATCTTCATCCTGTCCATATTTCCGTGTACACGCGGACATGTCCGGAATGACAATGGAACATTTGCCCGCTCTCACCGGCTCCTGTTTACTTAGTACAACTCATTTGCTAAGTTAGAGCACCCGTTCTAACCCTCTGTCATTTGGATAATGCTTGGCAAATATCTAAAATCCGCCAAGAATCCCTCTTAGTCGAGTGACTAAATATTTAATGTCCGGCTATGAGGTCATTTTTGCATAGGTGTGAATATTTTATTAATGAAATTCAGCGCATAAATTATAAGAGTGTATGGCAATTTGGTATCGCGTTATTAATGATATCAGTTCAAATTTACATTTCTGTCTGACATCCCGTTTTAATACATTTATTTAACCAGTGCGCAGTTACTGACGAACTAACAAAGTAATCCTCTGGTGACTAATACCTAGCCGTCGTTTTTCAGTTTTGTTCTGTGTTGATTACAGTCGTTATAGGTGGCAGTTCATGCATGTTTATGCATCTCCGTAAGTATTATATAATAGATACAATATGTATTCCTACGAGAAAAAATACGTGCTTTCCTCTTTTAGTCAATGTGCAACCTTCTAAGCGAAATTTGAATATGTAAACAAACAAAACGGCACAGGAAATTAATTTAAACAAAACCAATAGAGATGCAATCTAGATAATAACGTTATTTCCATTCATTTATCTGGAATACTCCACAGTCTGGTTACACCATGCTGGCTCGGCGCCGGCATTCGCGTCCGCGACAATAAAATTTCACGCGACATAAAGCAAAAACACACCCCAGCGCATTACCGCTATACCTAGCGACCACATTAACAAGACCTTCCTACTTACTTACAATACACCCCACATCCGTGAAATTCCCGAACGAAAACCAAAGCCGGGTGTCATACAAACTGGCGAATAAAACACATTTTGTAATGTTATAGCGGATATCGAGAAACTTCGCTCGAATGTTGATAACAACTTAAACTAGAACTATCGCAACTACCGTTTTAGGTTTGATGCGTATAAGTAATGGTTCGTTTCGTATGAGTGTCCCGATTTTATTGCCGTCTTGTTTTCGTTAATGTTGGGTAATAATCAGTTAAGTATAATTAACCTCAAATGGTATGGTTGCCCGTATGGTGCAAACACTCAAATGAAAGGGACATTACGAATCCCATTAAAGTAGATTATAACAGACATTACGATGGTGTACGTAAGTACACTCATTGTATCTTATATCGACCTTTGAACCTGTATCTTTTTATTTAATTAAGAGTTATTTTGCTGCATGCTTATATAGCAAAATAAGCATGCAGCAAAATAACCCTTCCATTGACGCCCATAACAACTGTGGCGGAACCAAAACAACTCTCGGATCAAGACTATATTGTTGTTTACAGTTTGCAGATAGTTTTTTAGTACCAGCATTTTCGTTGTTTTAGTTTGAATTGAAGTGTAAGGATTTACTATTTAGCACAAGCTTTAATTTATTTTTTCCATGCTTTTCTTCGTAGAAACAAGAGAGTGTTATAGCAAGTAACTTCAACGAAAAAAACACCTTAACTAGTTTCCATTGAATTACATTTAATAAACATACAAATAATATTTGTATGTTTATTAAATGCTTATATTATAAGCTTCAATATAACGATGATCGCAAGCAACAGTTAAGAAAAATTCTATAAGGCCCCGTTAATCAATATATCTAAAAGCGCTCCAAGATCAATATTTGACTGATAAACTCGTCTTATTACGGCTAACGAGGGCAAACGTTAAAATTCTACAGAATTAGGGACATGCCGGATTATATGTTTGTAAGCGAGAGGCGAATGAAAAATAAATACATTTTTAGTGACATTTCATAAGTGGCTAATAATAAAGTCTCTTCTTATTTGCCATACCGGGTGCATGTATGGCGGCGACGATACAATATAGGTGGTATTGCTCTATGAAATTTCATTAAATAAATTGTGTATTCATATCGCTAACGTCGAGATTGTTTGTGGACTAAGTTCAATTATAGAAGCATACCATATGATTATATTATTGCTTCGCTCCTATTGGTCGTAGCGTTATATTATATTATAGCCTTCCTCAATAAATGGACTATTTAACACAAAAATAATTTTTCCACTAGTTCCTGAGATTAGCGCGTTTAAACGAATAAACAAACAAACTCTACCGCTTTGTATTATTAGTATAGATGTACTTACATACAATCACCCTGCACCTGAAATAATATATTCGTTGTGTTTAGCTTAAGATCTTCAACCGTTCGCAGTAGAGCTAGTGATCATTCACCCAATCTAACCAAACCTCGCATTAATATTTTACGTCATTTTTATTACCTAAGGCAATTTATTTTCAAAAAGACGTCATGTTTACAAATTATTATTTTGTTAACACAAAAAATAACCTGCCAGAAATCCGCTACACGATTTTGCTTCAACCACCGTACCACAATGGTGCGTCATTGGGTGTTTACCCGAGAAAAGATGGCCAACCATACTCCTTGAATTTGAATATAGGTAAATGCTAGCAAAGCCGCTATAGACATGACAAACTAGGCTGGGAGTCTCCCTTTTCTGAAAACGCAATATAATCTCTAAAGCTAAATTCACTTCGTTTAGTGCTAAATGAACTCCTCGTCTATGAAACAGACACGACGTGTGAACTGAGGTGCATTCTCACGGCGATTGGCTTACATAATTAGAACGGACCGACACCGCTCCGCCCGCCTCTATATATGGACCTACCACTATCATAGCTTGCTGTATTCCAGACCTTCCTTATTACTAAGGGCCGTAATTAATCGTCCCCTAACTATTATTGAATGAAGATGGTGTAATGCTGTATGCTGTATGTACACGCCTTATTGTACATACCTAGTCATTATTTCTACTGATAATTTCTTATTCTTTCATGTCTTAAAATGTACAAAATCTCTTAAACAGTTATTGAACTTTTAAAGTTTGATACTACTGTACTGTAAAGTAAATATGTAAATATAACATCCATCAGAAATTATTTTTTTCCGCTCGACGCGACGATGTCTAGACATGGAATGTTTATTTAAGTAAATATATTTAAAAGCTTTTTGAGGCAGATTTTTTAGAGAGTACAACAACCGTAAGCACTCTGTCCGTGGTGCAAAAGCAGGGTATGCAGCTAGTGGTGGCCCTTTCTAGGGTAGGGTCGGCTTTCCAAATGCATTGCGCTCAAATTACTTCTCTCCGTCGATGATAACACTCACAAAGCTTTGAAAAAACACAACAAGGCTCATTTAAATAAAACAAAATCATACTCAACTCATACCGGTGTGGAGTACGGCGCACCAACGCTCTCTACAGACAACGGTCGGGAAACATCTTGTTGAATAAAGAAAGAGTCCGGAAGACCCCGCGGCCAACTGGTTGAAGCGCGGCCAATTTGGGGCGCGCTCCTCTCGTTAGGGTAGTTTGTAACTGGGGCAGAGTAAAGGTACAACCGCACTAGGCGTAACTACGTGACACAACCATTATTATTCGTATTAAATTGTATGAAATAATACGCACTAGTTGGCAATGGAAGTACGAGTGAATACTTTGGTTACTATGAGCGTCGACGCAACGCTAACGCAACACGCCGTGTGGTCGCTCCCTAACAAGCATCTATCTTTAGTTCTTTACGTACCTTACGCTTTTGTTTTTAAAGTGAAAACTTTTTGCACGCTAGACGATTTTGGCAGATTTAATAAAATGTTATGAGGTCGCATTAGCAACGTGCTTAGAGCCGGAGTTAGGTACGTCTAGGGATGCTTATGCGACGATTGCAAAGAACTTAATAGCAATAAATTTAAATTTCGAAACAAAGCGCCTGTTGAGCGTGGTTGAGCTATTTAAAAACTTTTAAATCACCCGAGCACATATTTACTTTGGCCAAAAGAAACGATGTTAATTCATTGACAATAAATAAGTCAAAATAAAGTCTATACCAATACTAAAACTGGATCATAATGGATGGATAATGGATCATAATAAAAATGTCTGCCTCGGGAATCAAATTCAGGATCGTAAGTAGAGTTACTATCAACGAGAATACTGTGTCACCAAAAATAGAATACATGTTGTATAGCAACGCTGCTGTTCTGTAATCATACTTTCCATCCTCTCATCTGACTAACCTCACCTTTTTTACCATACAGCATCAATTCAACCTAGTGTATCCGAGGTAAACAAATGACACGAACGTCATTCGGCTCCGACAACAAATTGGAATCTTGCCGGTGCCTGACTGCTTTGCACCGTCTTTCTCGCCAACAGATTGCAGTACTGGCCTGCCGTACCATAGCTATTTGTATCTGCTACTAACTTTGGCAGAATTTATTCCGAACAATTCCACCTTGGTTGCTTCACTTGACCTGATTCTCAGCTCGAAATTGACAGCGTTTTATAAATAAAGTTTTTTACATATTGACATTATAATCAGCTATTTGTAGTAGGTAAAATGGTGTAGTCTTAGGCAAACTACCAACTTGTACCGCTAATAAACTAGTTTCCTGATGAAATGTCATGGTGAAAACCAAAGGAATATTGGCAAGTTTTGTATTGGTATTTTCTCTGAAAACTTCACCGCGCATTTCTTAATTAATATAATATTTTACAACTTTTTTATTCCACCTATAAACTGTCTGGAACTTCAGAGATAATAACTACAAAGAATATAAAATCTGTAATAACTAACTTGCAGTTTAAAAAATAAGACTATGATTATCATGACAAAATAAATTCTGCTTTCAACAAACAGGAAGCATTTCCACAAAGCTCCTATTTTATATTTTATTAATTCGGGAATCAAGGAGAAAATGCGCAACCTTTTTAAATATAAATCAAATCAGTATTGACCGAATGCAAATAAATACCCTGTTATCCGGCGTTTGAACAGTGTTCTTGGGGCGCGGAAGTCCGTGGCGAGGGCTACGCTTCCTAATCAAAAAATTGAACTTTCAATAAAGGGAATCATTAATTCTGCTTAGGGAGGGATCGTAAGATCCTAACGAACTCAGCAACAATCTTGGGATGTTTTTGTCGGATAATTATTTGAAAGAAATACCTCGCCGCATCGAGGGATTTTTAGCAGCCTACTTAACTACGAGATTAACTTATTTGAATATTTGGTTAATAATGTTTATAAAATAAGATCGTTTATTTAAAAATGATTAAGTAGAATGATCCGGTTACAAAGTTGACACATACCTGAACAAAGAAAATAATTGTCTAAAAAGTACGTTTGTATTGTATTGTAACCAAAACCGTGACGGTCGTTGTCGATGTTAAGGATGGAAGTACAAGTTATTACTGAAATTTCAAATATCAAAATTACTTTAACTTTTTTTCTAAACAGCTCATTACGCACAACGTTTGTCTGAATCCATTGTGACAAAGCTCAAACAACGCAATCAGAGCGGATAAAGGCCACAACGAACGTCTCGGCGGATATTGATCCGTTATTTTTCTCAGAAGCTATTAGAGTAATGCAGGCAATCCCCCAACACGGCCGGCGACCGGCGAGAATTAATGATGTCCCTTATTGGAAGCACAATTTTTTGATTCTACCCATCTCCCCTTCGGCTCTACCAAAGCTTAAACAGATACCAGAAATGTAAATTTTCAATCAAATTTCAAATTTGCACCTCGGTAATTCTTTTTATAACATGTAGTTTGGTACATAGAACAGAGAAACTATCTCCAGTGGTTACCTCTATCTCCATAAAACACCCGTTATGACGACTCGTAATTTAATGGCCTGAAAAAATCTTACGTGGTGCAACATTGAACAACGTTATAATCATATTGAAGCCTATTTTTGATGTCCAAATTAGGATGTAGACAGTGTTTTTTTCTATTTTTGTATTATTTTATTTCCTAATGATCACGTGTTAATGAAACGGATTTTCATAATTGCATATTATGAGATGGAGATTAGTTACTTCTGCGCTCATAAACTCTAATAAAATCGCACTTCTGTATCATGCAGACTTTGGCATCGCCAGCGGCGTAGGAAGCCAACAAAAGCCTTGTTTACACGAACCGGTTTACATTAAAATAGACCCCAGTCGCTTCAAGGCATTATTGGGTTCTGTTGTAGATTAAAGCATTAGATTGTCAAGAGGAACGGAACATTGTTGCTGGATTGCCATCAATAATTTTAAGATATCCTTGCGCTGATTTAGTAGCGTTTACAGGAAAAAAGACGTGTTTTAAAGCTTAAATAGTTCAGAAACCACAGAATTAAGCTTCCCAAAATTTTTAGTACCTGATTTTATGATCATAGAAGATCGAGTCTATTTTTTCATTTTCTTTGAATATTAGGTATTTTTTGGCCATCAATATTACAAGATGAAACAAAATCCGAATAGATAACAGTCATAAAAACATATTCTGGTCATTCTAGTAGGTCATGGCTACATCTTCGTTATTATTGAACTGAACAAACTGTTTTGTTTTAGACCCCTAATTATTGTCGTAGATCACTATTCAAACGAAGATATTCACTGCGACGTTTGTATTAAAATTTTCCTGAGAAAGTATTCAAAATATAAATCGGCAAGGTGGTCCAATATCAATTGGAGACAAACGCTTGAGTGCTTTCTGAAGCCAAGAGAGCTTAACATGCTGGTGGTCATAATAATCAATCCAGTCCAACAAAGTAGCATCGAATTAAATTTCCCGCGATGCGTCGTTCCAATCTATTATTCATCAAGTCTAGTGCAGATGCAACACACCTAATGAAAAGGCGGTCGATCTGACACGACGTTAATGTCGCATTACCTCAGTTCCCTCAATTAATTGAAGCCGTGATTCCTGTGGGAGATGCGACCGAATGAACGGTTACGTTTGCGTCAGACCTCAGCCGGCATTTGTCTGGGTAATTGGTCAAAGAGAAAGCTGACTTTATCATTAGTTCGTTGCTTGATTGCTTGATTGACTAGTGTTGGTTTAGGATAGTTCTATCAACACGGTGAAATCAAGGCTCTAGTTGAGACTATGTGCTAAATAGGTAACATGTAGTTTACGTTATTGAATGGACTTTAGTTTATTTTCAAGGTTTAACCTAAATAGCTTGGTAAGTAGATAGTATGTACTTGGATGATGAAATGAAAAGGAAAGGAAGAAAGTATTGGTTCTAAAGCTCCCGAATGGCACTGAGAGAGGATTGTTGTACAGTCCCCCTTAAAGGATCAAACAGGGTAAAAACTGAAACATTTTATTTCTTCAGTGGACTTCCTCAATTGTCGCTAGTAAACATTAAGAAAGGATTTTTGAAAATTATGAATCCACGCGTGCGAAGGCAAGGGCGGAATGCTAGCTCTACTATCATCAAGAAAGGTAACACACACTTTGGATAGGTAGGTTTGGATAAATAACCTATCTATAGGTATGTTTAAAAAATATTGTAGACTAAACTCTGAACACCGCACAAGTCAACTTTCAAGCCTCTGCTATCACTAGTACGTAACACAACTAACGTAGCACGTAATATCGTGTTGTAATCTGTAACTAGTAGACAAGATGTCCTACATTTCAATTAGGCGGGGCGCCATTCCCGCCACGTTGTAATCGCGTTAATTATCGGTCGCGACGAGAATCGAACTTACGACCCCTGCCTTTTAGACTAGATTAGCTTTCGGGAATGCACTTGCGAGGTAAACAACGTCTTTTCGCTTCTTGTTTATGGACGAGGAAAATGCAGGAATGCACTTTGAATAATTATTTGTGTTGAAACATTACATTAATTAATTGGATATGTATTTATTATTATGTTGTGATTAGAAACGATAAACCACTTATTTGAACTTTTTATAATTGAACCCCAATTAGTGAAAAATAAAGAAGGAGCATATTCGATTTAATTAAAGAATACTTATCGTTTTGTTTATAGTTAAGGTAGCAAAGGGGCATACAGGATTACACTTCCACTACCGGTCATGATAAAACTCAAATAGGGGCTAGAGTTGTTAGTCCAATTTACAGGTGGTGATAGATCATAGACTGTTAGTAATAGTTTGTCCTGTTAGTTGAAACTGGCAATAGTTCTGTTATTAATTGTTAGTAAGAGTATCGTTCTATTTCTCGAGGACTGACATGATCTAAAAAGTCTAACTGGCTCCACACCTTTTCTTCCGGAGCATTAATTTTTGTTTAACAATAGGGTACTTTCCGTAATGAAAAATAAACTATGAAATTTGATAAAAATAAAAATTTATGTAGAAATATACTTTAAATTCTCTGATTTTGAGTCATAAAAGCACGTAATTATTTTATTAAAATTCGAAATTTTTAACCTAAACCACGACCTAAAACACGAGAGACACTTATTTGACCCGGTAAGGGTGGCGCTACTGTCTTGGTATTTTTCTGACAACAGTATAACATTTGCATTAGTTCCAATTTTGGCCATCAGGTCAGATAAGTTTGTGGCACTGTACAATTTGCCATTATTACGTCATCAAAATGGCTGACAAGTTCTGACAGCGTTTTTCCGGAAATAAATAAGAATTAATAATTTATTTTATTTTAAGGCGAGAAAGCGTGTTTATTTTGCCGAAATATATTTGTTGTTGTTTTTTTATTATGAAAATTAAGTTTATTTTTCACTACTGAAAGTACCCTATTGTTACACAGTAGGCGATGATAGTACTGCTGGTGAACTTTAGGCTCTACCATCTATTAAAATATAAAATTCTAACACAATTCAAATATATGTCACAGATTAATTGATTTCTAATATTTCTATTGTGGGATATCTGGCGTCCGCCATGTTCTACGTCTTAGAACACAGATTGGAATCAGTGCGCACAACCGGCGCGGTCGAGTCTCGATTGTCTAGTGTGTCAGTCGTCACTGCATAACCAATGCCAAACGTCACAGTGACACGCGACATCTCTAATACAAACTTGACTAGAACTACTGACTCAATGAATAGGCTGAATCGATAACAGATGGCGTTACCAGTACGTAAACAAGTCCATTATTTTACTTCTCCGACATATATGTAATATTTGAATTGTGTGCCTACTGTGTAACAATAGGGTACTTTCGGTAGTGAAAAATAAACTTGATTTTCCTAATAAAAAGCAACAAAAAATATATTTCGGCAAAATTATATAAATAATTATGTAGGTACTAAAAATAATTACGACAGTTATATTAATGAAGTATAGAAGTGGAAGCGCGCTGTGTCCATTTCAATCAATCTCGTTTGTCTGCAATTAGTCCAACTGTTCGGTGTCTGCTCAAAGTTGAGTGGGAAGTAAAAGTTTCGCAGCCCAATTCTGATGAGCTGGAAAAATCGTTTACGAAAATTGTGATTGTTTATAATATATGTATCTTATTAAATTTATTAAGGTAAACACAGTTGTGACAATAGGATATATTTTTTAGAATATTAGTTGACCCGGCAGATATCTTGCAACAAACATAACTTTGTTATTTATAATTATCTCATGTTCTAGGCGGCGTATCAAGATAAAACACACACAATTTTTTCAACAATATAACTGTGAAAAACGCATCAAATTTAATTCAGTATGTTTTTGCGTGATGACTGGACCTGCAGACAGACAGACAAAAAATTAAAAAATATATATCTACAATCTACATATATTTTTGGCTTCTGGTAATCCTTTGAAGACCCTGCAATTTTTTTTCTCAAATATCTCTTATGTACAAACATGTACAGGCGCGCCAAAGAAATGGACTTCCATACAAGCATACATACATACATACCTACACAGACTCAAAAACATTACCCCCCTTCCGACGCAGTCGGGTAAAAATACCAGAATAATTCCCTCCCCGTCAAAAGATTGTTAGTGGACATCGCAAATGCATTGTTGTCGCAGTTTTCTGCCGGCGGTTTTCTAATCCCGGCGCTAATTTGTTCGCATTTTAGTTCCATTCTGATATTTTACGGCACTAAAAGGTTATTTCAGTAGGACTGACGTAAATTGTTTAGTAGTAGTGGCTAGCAACAGTTCAGAGTTAGGTAAACATTTGAATAAGTTTGTAGTGATAAAACTTTTAGAATCCTAAATTAATCATTTTAATGGTGACTAGCTGTACCTACCTGTGACTTTTTGCAAGGAGCTAAGTAATAGGATTTTCATTATCTAAATTACTACTAAACAACCTGGTGTCTGTGTTCCGTGTAAACAACTATAATGTTGCTGTGCAATTCAATTATTACCTAATTAGATTACATAAGTAACTAGTTGTGCCCATCACTGCCGCTAGGTATCCATTTTCTGCACAACTGTTTTAATTAACATATTTATAATATTATTAATAATATTATTAATAAGCACGAAAGTTTGATATAAAACATTTCAAATAATTATAATATTAGGTAATATTTAATCAATTTCACTAACAGCTGTCGTCGTAGGAATTATTAAAAGCTAAAAACAAAACTTTATTAGCAATCCATATCCGCAAGTGTAAAGGAATGGATTTCTCGCGCGTCAATCAAATAAAACTGCCATGAAAGGAAGTTTGACGTTTGTGATTGTGAGTTAGACCAACCAATGGACCAACCTTAAACTAGGGGTCTAGCAGGTTTATCTTTAGAACCATGGATAGACTATGGTTTAGCGTAAAACCATGTTTTATAAGAATTGTACTTTTGAATGTAGCTTTTATTTGAAATAAGGTCTAGACCAAGGTACTAAAGATAAACCAAGACCTCATAGTCTTGGTCTTAACCAATATTAAGACCACGTTTTGTAATAAGACTGAATATTATGTCTATAGAAAACTCACCTGATCGAAGAAGTATAAGTCTATTACCTGTGTTTATAGACAATGGTGAGTTCAGCTCATTGATCTGTAAATTCCTATCTCTATGGTTCAGCTTAATGAGGTGTCATTAAGTGATCTTTCCTCCGAGAACCTTTACCTCATAGAGATAGGAATATACCTATAGTAAACCCAACTTAAGACTGAAACGAAAGAGGCGCTGTCGGACGCATTTGACATTCATTTGACCAATCATTGCACACTAGTAACTGACAGATGAATGAACACAACGTACTTATGAATGACTTTTCGTTAGTTCCAATTTTTGCCATTTCAGAGTTAAGTTGGGCGGACTGTATTTATAGTAAACCCAACTTAAGACTGAAACGAAAGAGGCGCTGTCGGACGCATTTGACATTCATTTGACCAATCATTGCACACTAGTAACTGACAGATGAATGAACACAACGTACTTATGAATGACTTTTCGTTAGTTCCAATTTTTGCCATTTCAGAGTTAAGTTGGGCGGACTGTACATTTTCCTTTACCTTTCAAATTGTCAATATGACAAAATTCACGTACAATGCCGTAAAGTCACAAGATTGATTTAAAGATTTGTTATAAATATTACTTACATACTTAGTTTTATTCTCTATTATATTTAAATTTTACGGTGTTTTTATTAAGAAATCTTGAATCAAGGACGAATAACAACCACATGGAACATGGAGCCTTACCCTTCATTGTTATCCGCAAACACATTGAGGAAGAACGATTTACTTGGGGACGATGCCGATTATGACACAGAATCCTTGAAAACTCTAAAGGCCGACAGTGGAACACAAACTAAAAGTTAGTTGTTTCATAAATTTTCTAATTAGTCTTGTTTTAGGTCGGTCTCAGTTGTCATGGGCGGCAGTGGAGGAGTGGTGCTGGATGCCCGTTGGCTACCTTAATTCCATAAGACAATGATTCAAATATGATAATTTTTTTATCCATTCGTCTGTTAGCTTTAACATTTCATTTTAAAGAAACCCGTCCAAATATTTTTACGAGTGTAAACACAAAACCATACATTTTCCTAAGTAGATATTATAATACAATTATGCAAAGATGTGTCTAGTCGTCCGCTTAACGGATGAATAAAATAACTTAATCGTCCAATTTTCGTATGACTTTATAAATAACTTATTTTATTCATTCGATAATCGGACGAATAATTAAGTTTATTCATCCGCTTAGCGGACGACTAGCAACAGCCATTATGCAATATTGTCCTTCCTATAAATTTTAATAACGTTATCACATATCATTCCAATATTAATTTTCAGAACAAATTTCTAGTGGCATAACAAAAGGTCCGAGCAGGAGCATCAAGCAAATAATCCCAACACAAAAACCAAAGCGTAGGAAAGGTCGTTATTTATTTTATATTCTCATTATTTTAAATGAGCTCTACTCCGTACCAAATAAGGACTATAATTATTGATTGAATTTCCAGTAAAGTTAATGAATTGGAAGAAATACCACAGGCTTAATGTGATATATTCATTTATTGATGAGTTGGAAAAAGATTATCCAGCCATTTGTACAGTGTCAGTCATCGGTAAATCAGTAGAAGGCAGAGATATAAAGGTAAAATACAACAATAACATTATTATTTACATCAGAGCATCTTGCGAAAATATAATTTAAACATTTCATGAAAATTAAGGTATGGGACATGATGCATTTTTGAGTATAAAATTTTGAAGTAATCGTATTACGATGACAGGCAAGTATAAGTCACGTTCTAATTCTCTAACAGATTATTAATTATGATTACAGTCATCTGTATATCTCAAGATTTGTTTTTTAGGTTTGGTTGACCTTAGAACCTGTGCATTTCAAACAACACATTATGGCAAGTAAAATAATAAGTGACCATTTAATATAATCTATAATAATCCTCAGATGCTGAAGATATCAAACAGTGATGCGAGCAACAGTGCCGTGTGGCTCGACGCGTCCATTCACCCTCGAGAATGGATCAGCACGGCAGTTCTCACGTACATTGCTGACACGATCGTCAAAAATTTTCATAATCTCTCTACTTCTATTACAAATAAAGACTGGTAGGATCTTTGACTTGCCTTTAAACATTTTTCACAATGGTATACATGACTGTCCTCGTATTATGAAAGACAGGAAAGTACTATGTGGGAATTAGGCTTTGCGCACATTACAACGGCCCGTGAACATCTCACGTATGAATGATATGTGTTTTGCTTCGTCTTTTACCATCGGTACCGCGAAGGACTATAAAAGTTCCTTGCGTTCGTATTTCTTTTCGTTTATTATGAAGGTGTGCTTAAGTCAAGAGTGAATAGGTATTTTCCAAGATAGCGTTTTACCATCTAAGGGCTACGTTGTCACTTACCAAGATCTTAGTCAAGCGTTAACTTATACAAGTCTTGTCTCATGCTGGCTACCACATAGCTAGGCTCGCCTCTACTTGCATGAACGCCCGCGTGCGATACTGTTCACGCCGTGGCGCCCGCATGCCCGCTTACGGCGGCCCTACACATATTTTCTAATCTTACATATTATTATATCCACATGCCTTTACAGGCACATTGTACCGGTACTAAATCCAGATGGCTACGAGTACACACACACTCACGATCGTATGTGGAGAAAGAATAAAGCAGTTCATGAAGGTGATGTTGTTGGTGTTGATCTGAATAGAAACTTCAGGTATTCCTTTGATGATTTTTTTATTGTTGGTTATTTCATCAGGATCAGAATTTGAAGTAACAAGTGAAATAATTTTATTCATTTCACAAGTTCGGATAGTCAGTTAGGCACTTCTCACACAACGCTATTTATGAGCTACGCGACTGCAACGCAACCAAAAATTTGTATGTATTTGATACTATGTACTGACAGGCATACGCGACTCCTGTCAATCAAAAGTGTCAGATACATAGAATTTTGGGATTGCGTCGCAATCGCGTATCTAATAAATAGCGTAATGTGAGACGTGCCTTATCCATAAATAGATTGTCTAATTATTTGAAGTATAATTTTCATTTTCCTTACCATTTCTTAAATTAATCTCAGTTTTTCAACTTCTACTTTAGCTATGCTTGGGGTAAAAATGGAGATGAGGGTTCATCGGACGAACCAAACAATGTGTTCTATAGAGGACCGGCACCCTTCTCTGAACCAGAAGCGGTGGCTGTAAGGGTACGAATAAACTGATTTCTTAGAACAATAAACAATTAACCGGATACATTAATTATTTTAAATTACACAGCCTTGTACATCTAATGAGATTGTAACTGTTATAACTTTTGGAGATAATATAATGTATCTATCCACATCTTTTACCTTTTTTACGTTTTCAGGACACGATCTTGGGCTCGACGATACCCTTCAAGGTGTTCTTATCGTTTCATAGTTATTTTGAGCTGATCATATTCCCGTGGGGTCACAAAAGTGAGCCGTGCGCAGACTACTTAAGCTTACTCGAAGGTGGAACGATCATGGCAAGGGTAACACGTCCGTGTAAGAAAATAGATAGATAAGAAATACGCAGAAGTAGTTGAAGTAGATAATGTGGACAGCTTTATGATTAGTATCGATCTAAACCGGAATTTTAGGTTTGCCATGTACGTTTGTAAAGGAAACCCAAAAAAAATTCAATAAGTTATAGGTTATATTATACTTGTTCACCGCTTCCTGATAAATTCCCTGATTATCAGGAACTTATATGCCAGATAAACTACACCGTGGTTTCACAGGTGTCTGTTCAACAGTCATAAACATAAACACATAAACAGTCCGATAAGTTATCAGCCGCGTGAAGTGGCTGATAAAGACGTTATCTGGCAGATAACAATTGCGTTTAATTTCTCTGAACAGATCGGTATTTAAAAATGTAGCAAAAACTACAAATCTTACCATTTTTCGTTTTTTCGTGGTCAAAAATAAACTTTCAAATATTAAAAAAAATTTATTTATAATTCTGAACCAAAAGTATTTGATTAGTTTTTTTTTATTCTTTTCAAGTGACGATATTTTACGTAGTGGTGACGAAATGCAACTAAGCGAGACGTTGTCACTCCGTCAACCCTTAATTGGCGGGTAAATTTATCTGCGAGATAAATAAAATATCAGGGAAGTGGTGAAAAAGGGCCTAAAAATTATACTTTTATTACAGGCAATCTATGACACCACAGGAAAGACCTACAGGGTCGGCTGTACCAAAGATTTGACTTATTACGCCTGTGGCACCAGTATTGATTGGAGTTACGCCGTGGCGAAAATACCTTTCTCCTACATGTTGGAATTGAGAAGCAAACGCTACAAATTCAAATTGCCTAGGGACCAGATTATGGACAACTGCACTGAAATTTGGAGCGCTGTCAAAAATCTTATGGATTTCGTCGATCAATCTACTATGACTGTGAAGCAACCAGTATAGAATTTAAATATTCAAGATTCTGATAATGCTATGAATCGCACGTTTATACGTAGGTACTTGAAGTGGTCAACACTTCAAGTATCTACCTACGTATTCAACGATCGTACAAAATTATACAAGATAAACAACGTACTTGTTATGTGATGTGAAGTTTCGTTTTGAATCTATTGTAACGTGAATGTAAAAAATAAATTTATAAATAAAAATTGTATCGTGCACAATATTAATTTATTTCAAAATCAAAACAATACTTGATCAAAACATTTTTCAAAAACCAACAGCACAAAAACATTTCAAAAAGCTCCTTTTGCAAATTATCGTCATCGCAACTTCTTTGCGAACATCGTACAGTTAGTACATTTCTTTTTGTCTACGAAGTCGGCTAACGCTTTCACTCCATTCAATGCTTCCTTGCAACAATCTAGAATTTGTTCTTTCGGTAATAGAAATTTGTGCTGCTTACTCCTCAGTTCAATGAGGTACGAGTAGGGAATGCGCGCAATTCCGTAGCTCCAATCTATGCTTGTTCCACAAGCATAGTACATGAGATCCTTGAAATTACCTACCTTGTACATTCTTCCGTTGGTTTCGTACATAGCCTGTAAGATAACTATGAATTTAAAACTAAAAATATAATTTGATCGTGGTCATTTTCAGCTTTAAACTTGGACGTTATCTAAGATCAATTAACCCCAGTTACCTGATATAAAAATGATTGCCGTTTAGATTCGATTTTTTTCGCATAAGTCAAAATTATATCAAAATCGGTCCTCACAGTAAAAAGTTATTGGGTAAAAAACAAAAATATAGTCGAATTGAGAACCTCATCTTTTTTTAAAGTCGATTGAAAAGTACGAGTAGAATTACTTTTGCGATAGTGGTGCCCCCTTCCAACAGGTCGACGTAATCAGAGCAAGGGTCAGCTGTGAAGCACCAGGGAAACGATATCACCTCACTGTACGCGTGGAACGTAAGAAATATCTTGAAAGGAATGCCCGAGTATAAGATCAAGTCCTGTAAATAATAACGTGACTATAAGGCACTTCTCACATTACGCTATTTATGAGCTACGCGACTGCGACGCAATCCAAAATTCGTATGTATTTGACACTATTTATGTATATATATATTTATTTACTGTGTTACAATGAAATAGATTTCTTATACAAAATGATCATACGATTCAACTAGTTGTAGGTAGTGCTTGAACAATTTTCATCGAGATTTACATTACACAAAATAAACAATAAATTATGCCGTGAATTTACAATTATAATTTTTCCAAGTAGATACCCTTCAAACATCCCTTGATGAGGATATTCAAAATTGAAAAACTCAACAATATATTTTATAACCTTTATGGCGGCTGACTCTGGTTCGGAGAAAGGCTCCACACCTCGATAATTATTATGATTTGGATCATTTGATGAATACTCGAAACCGTTTCTGCCCCAATTGTGCCTAAAATAATAACACAAAATAATATCCGAACGATCGCACCGTTATTTAAAGTAAATTTATATTTTATGTTCAAAGGAAAATTGTCATGACGAACCAGGTAGAGGTGTGTTTGCCAGTAGATTTCCATGATTCGATTCCTGGCGCCTTATTATGAACTCTTAATTCCAGACAGATCACGTTCACAACTTGTGTGTGACAGATACGTTGTGACCCACACGTTGTGAACGTGAAATGTCTGGAATTAAGAGTTCATAATAGGCCTACTGGTCAAACACTTATTTAGGTATGTGGCAAATAAATGTTTGCAGTCTTAGTACGTATAGATATGTATCTCATGGCAAAATTAGTAGATTTCAAAATATCCATTACATGCATCTAAATTAATCATGTGTCAATAAAGTTAAAATCTATTATTATGTTAAGGTACGTTTTCCAAAACTCTTACCCAAAGTTTCTGTTGAGGTCCACTCCGAACACCGTATTTCCAATGCGAGATCTATTTTTGCGCCACATACGATCAGCCATGTGCGAATAATTATAACCATCTGGATTTACTACCGGCACGAAATACCTAAAATTAAACACAATTTTTACCAAAAAATGTCTATTATCATAATATTACGGAAATACATATTGTGCAAAAGAATTGGATTCAAGTGTTTCTTGTATTTCTTGCGATATTTCAATAAAATCATAAATCGGCCTGTTCCAATTACTGTTACTTTAACTGGTATCAGAATAATTATTTTATGGCAATAGCTAAAACAGGCAGATAAAATTTAGGATTTCTATAAAGATTTGTACTACGAGTATTTGTCATTTAATAAATAGCTACTCAACTTATTTATTAAGCGTGAATGCCTAATTTTAAGCAATAATTGACGCTAGTAATCACTACCTAGTAACCGAAGCTAGTAGCGGACTTTCCTGTGGGAAACACATCCATTACACCTAATTCAATTTAAAAAGTCCTATACTCCGTGATTTCACAAACAACTCGTAATCAACTCAGCCGTTACCAGTCTTTATTAGTGATACTCTGTGGAAGTTTGCCGAAGTTTCTGGCGATGTGATCAGCGATGTACGTCACTACCGAAGCACTTATCCACTCCCTCGCGTGGATCGCTCCGTCCAACCAGACGCCAGTGTTCGTTGCGTCACTGTTGGATATTTTCAACATCTAAAACAAATAACTTTCCAATATCTTAAGAATTTTTAGCAGTTGGGGTAAAATAGGAACGTATGTTTTATCGTAAGATAGCTTTGAGTATAAAATGCAGTCGGTGACCAATGTTACTTATCGAAATTGATCCAAAAATTTTTAAAAGCTTTTATTTAATTTGCAATGTATTTTAGGTCAACTTTCCTACACTGAATAATAGGAACTACCTCCTCTTGCTCTATGGACTTAAATTTTTCAAAGTTTCGATGACAAATGATAAAAATAAGATCGAATAATACACTTTGGATTGACTCCATACATGAGAGCTCCTCAACGGTTAACAACATTGTGACTACAAGTAAAATTGCTTTGCTAATAAACTGAGAGTAATAAATATATGTTTTTAGTTTTTGAAACGATTAATTTACTTGTTATAAGTGTGAGTAGCAAATGGAATTATCTATACCTATACTTACTCACCTTTATACCTCTTCCTTCCACAGTGCGACCGATAGTACTAACTGTACAAGTAGACGGATAAAGAGTTTCTAAGGCGTCCAAGAAGTTATTGATTGTATTGAGAGGATAAAAGTCCTGCCAGTCCAATAAACGTTCTGAAAGTAATGAAAACTTCAATACAACCTTCTAATAATCTTAATGAAATTCGGAAAACCGATTGGCCTTATTAAATAGTGCTACGCATTTATAGCTCCACGTGAAGATTCCCTATGACGTGGGTGCCAAATATCATACACATTCAAACACATACTTAAACTTGAGTTGAACCCAGGAACATTCAAACATAACAATTGCGCTACATAATATGAAGGTCGTCAAAATCTCGTAAGAATAAGTAAAATAACAAGGATTATAACGTAACAAAATTTAATCTCAAAATTTCTTACTTGGTGGAGAGCGAGGCCTGGGGCTACCGTAGCTAAGAGGACTCCGTGGCCTGTTAACTAGCGATGTGTCAGTTCCGGTCACTTCGAAAGGAATTTCTCTATCTTTCAACAATTTCTGTACTTGCATGGCCCGGTTTCCTTCCACCAAAATGTCCATCGAGTTTTCGCTTTCTTTGCTAATACTTATTGCTAGAAATGAGATTGCTACTATTAAATACAGTACTTATTTTATTCTTACGTAACCAAGCATGAAACTTGTGCTCATATGTCTTGTCTCCATAATTATTATCACCTGCGGGAAACTGTTGCTTCAGAATGTCAACCTAAATGTCAGATGTTCCTAAAATCACTCAAAAGATGCCCAACAGTGCGTAAAGACTGCAAATTATCGATTTTAATTAGAACCGACGGCTAAACTTGCCCTCTGAAGCGTGTTAATTATCTTATTGAACGATCAAAGTTATTCCTTACCGCCTTTTGTGTCTAAACTTTTGAGAAAAATTCTTTGGCCTTCTTTTAAGAATTTTACGTCCCATATTTGATACCTAGCGGTTTTCCGGGCCACTTTGATTGTGTCTAACTAAAATATTTTGTTAATATATGGGCATTTAATACTGGTAATTTTATTCATTTATGCATATTTATTTTGACATGACCTTCAGTCAGCCACGTTGTCAACCTCTAAAAATTTATCAAATCTATCAAACTTTTTCTTCAGCCAATAGATAGAGTACGTACATAAAATAGATACTAGAGAAGGGAAATATAAACAGTATACAAATAGTAGACGCACATTAGAGGCACTTTAGTTTCTCTACATTTAAGTAAAAATATCGTATTTTTTCGTTTTTAGCAACTTCCGTTTCGTTTTTAAGCAACTTTTTCGTCCGAGTCGTCCACACAATCCAATAAGTTCACAATACTACTAGTAAAACAAAAATACCCGCATTCAAAATACGTCAAATCTTATAACAGCAGGGAAGCAATTCGTTAATCTGAGTAGAGCAGGAGCTCGCGCAAATAATGGCGATGTAATCAAGGCGCGGGGCGAAGCGCTAAGCGCTCACTCGCTCGATAATTAGATGTAATCAGATATTTTCAGTAAACGCTTCCCGCTTCCCGCCCGCCCTCGCGTGCACTCCCTTTTAATGAAAATGCCCTACCACGAAATATAGTTTTTCACTGCTTACTCACAATTTATTCATTTATTTGACATTGGATAAAACCAAAATACTATATAGAGCTATTTCTCGTGTTTCTGCCTGTTTAATTACTCCTCCATTATGGAAATTATTTTGAAATATTCTTGATACAGTAGGTAATTATAAGTATTGTAAAATACTTGCAGTACGTTATCATTTTTGTTTCTGCAGCCGTATGTTAAGATTGTTCAAAGTAAAAAGTTTGTGCTGAGTCTGAGGGCGTTATCTATGTATAAATAAAGTAAATAAAAGGGCCCTTCGCACACGGCATCGTAGCGTAGCGTAAGCGTTTCTTAATATTCGTAACCCACATGAACATTTTCGAATAACTCCGCACACGAAGTGTATCGTAAGCGAATCGTAGGATTAATGTATTTGATTTTAATCTGTAATCTGTAACTAATATTATAAATGCGAAGGTTTGTAAGGATGTGAGTGAGTTTGTGTGTGGGTTTGTTACTCTTTCACGCAAAAACTACTGAAAATCCGTTATTTTCATGAAAATTTGCAGTAATTTAATTAGACATCGGAATAACATAATTTGTTAAATTTTATAGAGATTTTTGAAGGGACTTATGCCCCGAAGCGAAGCTAGGTCGGGTTTACTAGTCTGTAAATAAATATACGATGATTTGGATGATGATGACGATGTTTCGATGATAATGATGGTGATGAAGTATTGTTAGCGTATAAATAGCTGTTGTTAAATGTGTAAAACGTTGTTAGATTAAGAATCGGAAGCAAAAATACGGAAAGTTTCTAAAAAATCACTTAATCTTGCATGAACCATAATAATAATAACATGCATGCAAAATATACGACCAGACCCAAAAATTAATTCAAAGGCCGTGCTCCGTCTCCAATCACTACCAACAATACAACAGAGTCATACTTTATCACCGTACATAACAATCTTGAAACACTCCTAACAGTGTTACAAAGTCATCCAGGATCTATTAAAAAAAACTATTAGCTAATATTCGTGTTAAAAAATATATAATATTGGAGTCAAGTGAGAAAGCAGTGAGAACTAGTGGTAGCGCAGCTCTTTCGGTAACCCGCTAACCAGACGGCGGCCCCAAACGCCCCCCGATGTCGCCTCGACTTCGTCTTACACGCGTTTATCTTTTTAATTGCACCCCCTGACCCTGCGACGCTTGTTACCCGCTTGTTAGATTTAACAACATCTTATAACCTACCTCGTATATAACTTGAATCCATCTCATGATAATATTATATTATTATGGAAACTAATATATTACTGCTATTAGTATTATTAGATATTAAAAGGTTAAAGTCTGTTAAGGAATTAAATATTGTTCCTTTCATTTTCCTTTGCTTCGCTTCAGGAAACCTGTGCCTTAGTTCATTCAAAGGAAAATTTGTTTACATAAAATTCTTTAACTAGGTTAGTTTTTGTATGTGTGGGTGGATGTAAAAATAATGGTGACGAAATTGTGAGGAATTGGAACCCAAAATTTGATATACTTAATATCTGCTTCTGTCGAGAAAACCAGCAGCAAAATTTTCTTTTACGTACAATACATAGAAGTCAAACTATTTCCACAGTCCAGTAATTACGAACGGTGACCATTCAAAAAAGTCTAATTCACATCTGTAACCACTGCGTTGGTGAACGGTGACCGCTGCGATTCGGTAGCGCCGAATGTGGTCATTATCTCCGCGGGGGAAGGTCCACATTACCTTCGAAGATAAATCGTTGGGTTCGGCAATTAGTCGCTAAACGTAGGCGCGCCAGTATGGGGGCTGTGGGCCTAAGCAACGGTTACCAGAATCTGTGTACCAGAATACAGGATTACTAATTTACAATTAAAATTATAAATGGGGCAGGTTGTGAGGTTGGTGGTATATTGTTCCTCTTTCACACAAAAATACTGAACAGCTTTTAATGAAGCTCTCCAGTAATATGGCTTAAGTATCAGAGCAATACTTGTGTAAGACTGGCCTTTGTCCCGATATTAAAACACATTTGTGAATAAATTTGATTATTTTCTTGTCCCAGACCCCATACGTACTAACGAACCGACCGACCAACTCTCGCAGAAACATCCCGTTAATCAAACAGTTAGACCCGGTTTAAGTTATGTTCTATGTCGATCACATAATTATGTGAAAAACAGCCATTGTTCGTTTGCTATTTTAGTCCATAATAAAGTAATGTCAAGTAACAATTTGTTTTTCATCCCACCCATTCGAAAAAATCGACTTGGCTCGCCTTTAAGTGCGCCCAAAGTTGGTGTTTTCTATAAGAAACTTTTAGCGGGTGGGAATGAGTTTTTCGTCCTCTTTATTTAAATAAATGCGCGGAAAAAAACTTTTTGAATAAAGTGTGCCGCAATTATCTTTTCCGCGCACTTTTTGAATTCAGTTCAGGTTGTTAGAAATTCATGGTTTTATTTTGAAAAATGAGTTCATTAAGTGACTGTGAAAGTATAATTCCTGAATTTGAGGCGCCTTTTATTTTCTCATAGGGGGGGATGAAAAGTAGAGTGTATCACTCGGGAGCAAATATTTTTGGATCTAGTGACGTACTTTGAATCCCTCGCTACGTTCAGGATTCTAATAAAGAATCCCTCGCTACGCTCGGGATTTTACTCTAGAATCCCTCACTTCGCTCTGGATTTAAAAAAGCGCCCTCGCCGTAAAAATATTTCTTTGCTCCCTTGTTATACAATCTACTATTAATGCACTTGGGCAAAACGAGCAGACAGGTAACCTGATGGTGAGTGATCAATCACCGTCGTTCATGGATGAAAAAACTGACACGCAAAACAAAACAAAACATAGTATCATTCTGTCTTGTTTTCCGCTTCAGTTCTCGTGTGAAAAATGTAAATTTTTTGTGAGGGCAATGGATGGCATCCATTAGTCTGTCTTAGATACTCTTCTTCGTCGACGACTATTTTTACTTTGCTTAGTTTCTGAAGATTTTAAATAGAATATTGAAAGTAGCCATTACTGACATAAACGTACATGGAAAGACCTAAAGATGTTAATAAAATTCCTCTGCTTAAACCTAAATAAATGTTAAGCTATGGCTAGCATGGCCACCCTACTGGGGTGTCTGGGCTTTGTTTTTCATTAGACGCTGCTGCTTATGTCCCGTGCGTCGCCCCCGCTCGCCCTGACTTAGTGCTTAATACAAAAACTATTCAATGACCTCTCCATTTCAGAGGGATTGTCAACATTTTGTATTCTCAAAAGGTTATCTCATTTTTATTTTTAAAATATTGCCTTTGTGACGTGAAATTTTATTCGCTTTCCTTTTTTAAGAAATGTGTGTTTTCAAAACAACTGGTTTCTCATACTCAACTAGTTGTTGTCTTTCTATTTGCATTGGCTAATCCCTGGAACCGCTGATAAATAGAACTTTGACTGGAAGATACAGGAAGTACGACATCATAAAGACTAATTTTTATTTCGGAATTCCCATGGAATCGGGATTTAAGCAGAAAAAAACCTACACGAACAAAGTTGCAGTGACTAGTAGTACGAGTATTTTATAATTTTAAAATCTTCCCAATAACCATTCATACGGATCACTGATAGGAGTCTTCTTGGGACCAATGTATTTTATCTTCTGTGTGCTGTTTATAATATAGCTATATTAGCTATGCTTCGTAGATCTATGACATTCACAATAAATCTGTTAATACCATAAAATTAGTCAATAAATACATACACAAAATATAAATAAAATAAAACATTTCTTTTATTCAATATGTTAAAATAAAAATTTCAGTGCACTCCCTCGCAATGGACCATTCTTCAAACCAAGTCTTAAAATTACTGCAGTAGATACTAATTGGAGTATGGGTTAAAAGCAGAAGATAATTTGCAACAAATGTTTATCAATAAACACTAGTTGCATACTATAGCGTACACTAATTACATACTGCATTTTACAGTACAAAAATAAATATCTTCCCAAATGGCTAGCATTGAGAAAACAATAGCGATGAAGTTACCAATACCCCCATACACTGCAGAAGAAGCAGGTATTGTATTTTAATAAATTAATAGTTTTAAAAACTAAAACACTCGTGTATAAAGCTAACTGAAGTGTAATAATAGCAAAGCAATAAATTTAGTCACTGTCCTGTTCATCGTGGAAGAGTTCCTTAGTCTGGAGTAAATTCTCAGCCAATTCTCACGCTATGACATTGCATTGTCATCGGTCCTTGCCCTCTGTACAATTTTCGAACTAATCTGACTTCATGAAGTCGGTAAAAGTGAGGCGGAAAGTTTCCGTTACATACAAACATAAATCTAAACTTTATTTTTTTATTATTTATTATTCAAATTTTCGTTGCGCTGGGAACTGAATCCAAGACCGTTAGAACAGCGATCCGGTATAGCTGTACCTGCGTTATTGTTGTCATTCCGGTATTAAAATAGTTTTCTGAGAAGGAACCATCAAAATAGTTAAGATCTAATCACACGACGCGCTCTTAAGACTGAGTATCTGACAAATTTCGCTCATAGCCTTTTATGAATCAGCTACACGACCGCAGTAGGAACTATTCAACTAGATAGAACCAACATTTCACGACTGCTTTGATACTTAAAAGCATTGAGATACTATGTACTAAAGTACAAAAGATATCAGTGAGTTAATAACTCACATATAATTTCTGTCGCATTTGTAATACAACTATTTTGACAGACGAAAAATCTGAAAAAACTCCCCCGCTTCGTATGGATTGGAATGACTATCACAGACTGGAAGTTATTCATGCGTTTATGGATGATTTGGAATTAGACTTTCCATCGATTTGCACCGTCGGAGTTATTGGTACTTCTTTAGAAGGAAGAAATCTGAAGGTATATAAGAAGTTTAGTTATAATAAAATATTATTGAACAAGTAGGTATTGAAAATTAAAGTATTAACATTTGATTATTCCAATTCAGGTTTTGAAGATATCGAACAGCGACGCAAGTAACTCCTCAGTGTGGATGGATGCAGGTATTCACGCGAGGGAGTGGATAGCTCCGGCGGTCGCTACTTATGTAGCTGATCACATCGTGAAGAACTTTAACGAACTACCCGTCAGTATGACAAATAAAGATTGGTACGTAGTATCTGCTTCAAAACAATGTTCAAAAAACCTAAAAAAATACTTAAAACTTTAAAACGTTCATGCCTCAAGAAATCTGTGTGCATAATCGAAAAGTGCTTGTAATAAGCCTACTCGTTTGCTACCTTAATTCAATAAAAAAAACACATTTCATTCATCCATTTATTTATTCATAGAGACCTGAATACGCAAATACGGCACGACCCGAGAACGAGCATTAATTTATCTGATATAATATCTGACTGACTGACGGAAATCGAACCCAGGACCCTTGTATTGCAGGTAAGACTATAAACTATCTTACTTTTAATATCGTCTTATATTAGAGTATTTATATTCGCAGGTATTTCCTTCCCGTAGTGAACCCCGACGGCTACGAATACTCTCACACAAAAGACCGCATGTGGCGCAAGAACCGCGCGTGGCATAAAGGGCAATGCGTCGGTGTTGATTTGAACAGGAACTTCAGGTGAACCACCTTTATCTTGTTGGATGGTTTGTACTGAGGAATAATTGGTTTCTTGAAAACTCTCTATTTCAGAGGAAATTGCAAGTGAGAAAACTTTTAGGTGAATTAAATCAAAGTCAAAAATCCAAAAACGTCAAAAACTCAACTATACTTATGTTTTTGTTTTTTATTAAAATAAGGAGGCTGGCACCGTTTGTTCACAATTTGAACTTTTCGCACAATGGTGCATATTTCGAGTTTGTCTCTCTCACAGACTAAGACCATGGAAAAAACCATGGACCATGGAAATTTATAACATTATTTTGACTTTCAGTTTCGGCTGGGGAGGTAAGGGGTCATCGGACAATCCCACCAACACGTTTTATCGCGGTCCAGCGCCATTCAGTGAACCAGAGTCATCGGCTGTACGGGTAAATAACAAAATAAACTTTTCGCATATTTAATAAACTCTTGCTAACTTTAGATTTTTAAACATACATAATATACAACGTGGTTACCACCATACAACAATAAATTTAATTTTATGTACCTAATGATTACCTAAGCCCCCAAAAACAATTTTCAATCAAATACCTCCTTTACTTTAGCCACAGCAATTTTTTTTCAATATTCAAAATTTCAACACGCTGTATCTATTATTATTGTAATAGCAAAAGATTGTTGCCGCTCTTGTCAAAAGTGAGTGACCGATGTTTAGATAGGCTGTTCTATTTTTTCCTGTATTTTTGTGCTATTTAGTTCGTTTGAAAAAAACATTTTTGTAAATAAGATGTTAGCGGGTGTCCGGTAAAGAATGGATACAATGTTTGCTCACGAACACAGTATATTGATGACACATAACTTGCGTCGTCGGCCTTGAAAAGAAACCACTTCATTCTAAATTTAGACCACGTCATTGGAGGGAAATTTTTATTTATCATTTACTTTAGTATATTGAAATTATTCCATTATTTCAATTCTTCGCCCGTGACAAGAAAGGCATAATGTATGAATTAAAAGCACATTCTAAAAATAGTCATCAACCCAATTGTCTCTTTAATTACATTTTGCATGTAAATGCAAATACCACTTAGCCGGAATAATGGCGCTGATACCAAATTCGTGTCATCAGCGATAGCCGCTCAGATTAAACTGCAAACAGGATTTAGTAGTAAATCATTTTGGACGAATGGTTGCAAGCCGTAGCTGAAAATTAATGTGTATTATATTACTACTTTTTTGCGTTCAGTTCATAATTTTAACGTCTTGTTTAGACAAGTTTGAATTTTTTGGGAAGTAGGTAGGTACTTGTTTCTTGCCTTCTTATAAGGAATTAAGTATTTATTTATACTTGATTTGCTGAGAATCTAGAATTGCCGCTTCCTGTTATACGCGTGCTCTCAGTCAGTTATGCTTGTGAGCAAAAATAACTTAAGGCGCTTTAAATTCTTGCCATCTATCTACAACCTTAATCACAAACAAATTCCAAATCAAACACGAACGGTCTAGCCATAAATTACATTTTGCAATAATTCCACACTTAAATAAAGCAAAAGTTACACAACATTCTCATTCACAATAACCACTTGGATATTATTATTTTCCTTTTTAGAAACAAATAATAATAAAAAGGTATAATTCCGAATGACCATGTAAAATATGCTGCATTTCAGGACATTCTCTCTGAATCCGGTATCTCGTTCAAGGTGTACATAACGCTCCACAGCTACGGACAAGTTATTATATTTCCTTTCGCATTCAGGGAAGAGCTGTGCCCGGATTATGTACGGCTTTTAGAAGGAGCTACGATTATGTCTAAGGTATAAAGTATTAAATTTATAAATTCTTTAATTTATTTTACCCGTAGCTCTGTTTCAACGAGTTAACGTACTTTGAAGGGATTATTGGTATCAAGTAGTTATCTCTTATTAATTCGCTTAATTTTTTATTTCGATAATGTTGTTCACTTTTGGGGCTTTTCATGAGTTAATTTAAATAGGATAAAGAAGTGCTAAGGAGGTTTTTTGGACGTTAGACTCGCGACCATAGTAGCTTGGATTCGAGTTCTGTATGTACAACTGATTTTAAAAGGTATGGGATTGTTAGAATTTATTTACTACTTCGGTACTTTCAGATGTAAAGGTTTACATCTGAAAGGTGTGTCTAAAAAGTTCGCTAATTTACACCTTGTCAGCAAGGTTCACAATGGTCTGTACCACTCATGTTGTGAGAAAACACCCATGCCCAACCGTGGGGCAAATACCTAAAAGCACGTGTTTTATCATTTTTATTAAAAAATTAGCTATCTAAAGACAGATATTTTGCAGCTTATTTGTTTAGCTACATATATTTGTTAGTAAGACGACATAGTTTTTTGTATAGGCAATCTACGAAAGCTGTGGTAACACCTACAAAGTGGGGATTTCCCGTGACGTCATGTACGGAGCAGCGGGGACCAGCAATGATTGGAGTTATGGAGAAGCTGGTATCCCCTACTGCTACCTGATAGAGCTTAGAAGCAAGAAACACAAGTTCAAAGTACCCAAAGAGGAGATCGAAGTTACTGGGAAAGAGATTGTCGCTTGTATTAAAGCTCTGATGGAGTTTGTGGATAGAACTCCGCTTGATAGGAAGGAGGAATAAGAATGTGAGTTGTCTTATATTACATGATTAAACCTAGCTATCCGGCTATGTACCAACGTAATTTGCATACTTAAATACTCTGTGTATCATAACGATGCAATAAAAAGTACAAGAAGAAGTAAAAGAACCAAACTGTTTCGTCAAATTATTATTAATTACAGAAAACCTATTTCAATGACTTTTTTGTAAGTATTTTTTCTATGGTTTAAAACCTCCATTGACCTATTTTATTTTATAACCAACCAAAACATAGACGAAGGAAACTATATATATTCCTATTACTATGAAGGAAACAAACCATATTTTTCTAGTCCTTATAGATCAATGTATTTTTCTTTGTTCAAGATAAATATAATCTACATAAAAATTGACTAATTTGAAAGAAACATGACATAATCTTTGTGACATTAAACATTTACCAGTCAAAATTTATCGTGATTTATAATTTTTATAAAATTTATTTGGGTAATATTTTATTTTCAAAAAAATATATTCAGTGTAAAATAAACACAAAATTTTATCAAAGTGGCACCGTCTAATTTGAAAACTCAAGTATGGGAAGTCAAATTCACTAGCGAAGGCCAACGGTTTTTTGTGAAATCACTTGATACTGTTGGTGGTACGAAAATAATACTTTTATTTGTCCGAACTCTTCATTGTCTCAATCCTGGTCACGGGTCTGAGGTCTGACAGTATCAGGGGTTGAGGTCATAGTCCATTACGCTGGTCAATTGCTGACTAATGGTTCAGAGGTCCAGACTTAACATACCTTTGAGAACGTACAGGAGACTCCTCAATTGATTATTCTCAATAAATTATATTTATGTTTATTTTATTTTATGCTTAATATAATAATAATTAACTTTTATTAAGAGGTCAAGTTCAAGACCGCTTATTCGAACTCCCCAGAATAAGATTCTGATAAAATAATAACCCTTTATATTATACTAAATAACTTCATAAATTAAACGTACCTGTCCTTGTTTTAAGCAATCAACATCTGGAAGGAGGAACGAAGTACAATGGACATCATGGTGGAAGGGCCCAGGTCGGCTCAGGTGGCTGGCATGCTGCACGAGCGGGAGATACCGTACGCCGTGGCTATCGGTGATGTGGGGGGATTGTTGGAGAAGGAGATAGGGGGCGCCTTCTCCAATGTCAGGAAGGGATCGGGAGTACGTACGTATCTTGGACGATTTTTCAACTAGTTAATATTTTGAGATTTTTTAACCGTATACGCAAAAATAGGAGTGTTATAAGTTTGACGTGAGTGTCAGGAGATCGTAGCTCTTGAACAGATGGACCGAATTCATTCTCAGTCGCCAAAATTAGGTTACTAAACACTTAGACAATAATTGAGAATTATAATAATGTTACTTACCTAATAAACTAATTCATTATCAAAGTAGGTAACCAATTGCATTATTGTAAAGATTGAAGATAATAAAATGAATAGCAATAATTATTAGTCCTAAAATTATTCATAAATAATTAATGAACATATTAACATCACAATATTAATAATGACTAAGTAATTTAAGTTAAATGACGTAGCTCTTATTAATTGACATCCTTTTATATTACAACTTGGCAACAAATAGATTGAATGCATTACGCAATACGATTTGGTTTGGGCAGGTCGTCAAATGGACTGGCAAAATTATCATCGGCTGGATGTCATATACGCATTTATGGACAACATAGCCAAGGAGCACCCTTATTTGTGCAGTGTACAAATTATTGGAAAGTCAGTTGAAGGTCGCGATTTAAAGGTAAGTACTTTATTAATATTGCAATATTTTTTATTTCTAGATTGGGACTTAGATACATAATAATAAAACTGTAAAGTACATTTATGAGACGATTATTGCCTTCATTTACAAAATAGATCACAAATGCTTCGAAATAAGTTAACTACGTCGGTATTCGCAATCGATTCTTATATGAGTGTCTTCAAGTCAAGAGTGAATAGTAATACTACATTATGTACATTATATGAGAGCAACGTTACCACTTAACATCAGATGGGATCGTAGTCAAACGTTATCTTACACAAAATAAAAATAAAAACACTTTTATTTATTTTCTGCTACAGTTGTTGAAGATATCGAACGGCAACAGCAACAACAGTGGAGTCTGGATAGACGGCTCCATCCATCCGCGCGAGTGGATCAGCGCAGCGGTGGTCACGTACATCGCGGACAGACTCGTTAGGACCTTCCACGAACAGTCAGATACTGTCACCAACAAGGATTGGTAAGATAATCCTCACCGCAAAAACTTAAAACTTAATAGGTACTTACTCGAAATGAATAGAATGTTTTAACATTTAGTTAGTAGTGCTTTAACACTAAATGTAACCTAAGCTTAAAAGTATGTTTAGCAATGCAAGTAGAGGGAAGTACGGAATAAAGAAACTGTCTTATAAGCCATTGGTTGAGGACATATGAAATAAGCGTACAAACGCACAAAGAGACAAACAAATTCCGTTAATCTTCATAACAGGTCTTAATGCGTAGTGACCTGTTTTTTCGTAGATTATTGATATAAACCTTGTGTAATAATATTCTATTTATGATTTTTGAACATGTAATAAATTTTCATAATCCATGTACAAGGTACCTATTACCAGTTTTGAACCCCGACGGATACGAATACACGCACACACATGACCGCATGTGGCGGAAAAACCGGGCGAAGTACGGAGAGTGCGTTGGCGTCGACCTCAATAGGAATTTCAGGTTGGTCGCACTGATTATTGCTGTAAATGTATGGAGTTTACCGTTTATCCCTTCTATATTTTTAGCACATTAATAAAATCAAGTATCATGATGAATACATTGAAGCCCTTATAGCAAGCTTGCATTGATCCTTAACAATCGACTAAGTTAAGCAACAGTGAGCGCGGTCGATGTCGATAGATAAGTGACAGCTAGAGGTAAAAGAAGTAGTAGTGGTTTCGTGCTTCGGATGACATTTTAAGCCGTTGAATCTGGTTGCTATCGTGAGATAGCCTTGTCGGAAGTCAGGAGGCATAAAACTTCCGATACATTTCATAGCCACTAACTCCTCCACCAATCCGACGTAATTTCTTTACAGTTCTAATTACTAAGTTAATTCAACTAACGCAATTTGACCCTGATGACCCTCATCTGCTCAGTTTCCCAGCTGTTACCTATAAGTACTTACCCTCAAGTTATTTCCAGCTACGGTTGGGCAGAGAAAGGCGAAGAGGGATCGTCAGAAGATCCTGGCAATATATTCTACAGAGGGCCAAAACCGTTCTCTGAGCCTGAGACTGCTGCGGTGAAGGTAAAAAACGTGAAATTGTACTCTTGCCCGAATATAGACGTTTTTTACCCGACTGCGTCAGAAGGAGGGTTATGTTTTTCGAGTGTATGTATGTATGTATGTATGTTTGTATGTATGTCCATTTATTTGGACCGCCCCACAGCCCAAACGGTTGAACGGATTTCGACATATGAGGTATCGTTGAATTCGTCAGAACTGTGAAAGTGTCATAGGCTATATGAATTTTCAAAATGGCGCCCGAAAGTGGAAGAAAAAGAGGTGATAATCTTGAGTTTTATTGTTATCTTAGCAATATGGGTATCAAATGAAAGATCATGAAAAGACCTTTTCAAAAATATATATCATATAACGTCGTTTTAACACAAATTGTCAAAAACCATCCCAAAAAGTAGATTTTTTCGGTGAAAACACTAAAAAGTCTGAAATAAAAATATTATTATAAAAACAAAAAACCCGACTGCTTACAAAAGAACTCAAAAGAAAAAAACAAGTGTCACAATATCAACATAAAATACTTCATGGTGCTGCAGGCGGGGACAAACTATACTGCTACCTACGGGTAAAAAAAGATTTATCACAAGTACTACGTTTGTCCCCGCCTGCAGCACCATGAATTATTTTATGTTGATATTGTGACACTTGTTTTTTTCTTTTGGGTTATTTTGTAAGCAGTCGGTTTTTTGTTTTTATAATAATTATTTTGACTATCAATTAATAGCTGCTGGAATTTTAATTGAAATTTTAAAACTTGAGTTTCACTAATATTTAGAACATGAAAACTATTTCCGTAGATTTATGTACGTAGACGTTATATTATTATCTGTTTGGTGTAATTAAGAAGATATTATTTTTTGCATGAAATGTATTTTTATCATATATTTTGCTTTATGAGGGAACAGGTAGTATTAATAAACTAACTTAACCATTTTTTTTCAATAGCGCGTGATTACGGGAGCTGAAGTATCGTTCAAAGCGTTCCTGTCATTCCATAGCTACGGTGAGGTGATCATCTTCCCCTGGGGGTACACGGGGGATCCTTGCCCTGATTACGTGGAATTGCTCGAAGGAGGAACTGCTATGGCCAAGGTAAATTCCAAATAGAGTGGTTCTATCTTATACCTATTACAATTCTACCCCTGCCAAATAATAAACTTGCGATCTTTCGACCACCAAGCAGGTTTACAACCTACCAAGCAAATATGTCTTATGTTTAAATTATAGCATCGAATAACCATCGGATAAAATTAAGTAGTCTTTAATTATCAAAACTTTTATAAAAATCCGTACGTAACCTAACGTACTAAGGTAATAATCTAACTAGTCTACGATGAAGCGTAACGATATTATACTCAATTTTTTTTTTATTTGTGCATTTTACCAAAATTTTGTATGTCGCGTAAATAATTCAGAATTCTTTTCTCGAAATTGCGGGAGAATTACCATGTAATCAGTCATAATAATTATATTTGCCCATAGAAAACTAATGATTTTAAGGGGCCTTTAGCTAACTGATAATTTCGAATATATTAACTTGCAGGCTATATTTGAAACAAGTGGTCACACGTACAAAGTGGGCAGTACTAAAGACCTGATGTACTACGCGGCCGGTACCAGCACCGATTGGAGTTACGCTGTGGCCAACATCCCTTACTCTTACATGATCGAACTGAGAGGAAAAACGCACAGGTTCCTATTGCCTAAAGAGGAGATCGTGTCTACTGCTACAGAAGCCTTGAGCGCAGTGATGAGGCTTATGGACTTTATTGACAAACGATGTAGAAGTGCCCAGTCTTGTGTATGTCCTAAATGATAACTACTTTGATTAACGTACCTACAGTGTGATAATCATTGCAATCTATTGAAATAACCCTATGTTCTCTTATAAATCGGACTGAGGTTTACTGATGTTTAAGCTTGAAAAGTCTGCCATTCTTTTATCTCAAATTATTTTGAACTTGTTTGACACATCCCTATTTATATTATTCAATGCTGTTTTGTCCAAATAACACATTCATTGAAAATATTCTGTGATATTATGTCGAATTGCAATACAAACATTAATCGTTTACTGTCATAATAAATGTGACAACAATAAAAATGTTTTACCACAAACAGTAACCAGACTTTTCAATTAACGTTAATTGTAAGATCACCAAATTGTATCACACGCGTTTAACGTAATTTATGTTGGAACACATTATATACAACGCACAAAAATGCCATACATTTTGTTGTGGTCACGAATTATATGGATGCAATCCAAAAATTTATCCCTCACACCGTGCCATCAAACGAGCTCCAATAATTTAGTTTATTATTTCATATCACCAGTTGCCAAGAATTTAATTTCAGTGACATTTTTTGGTACATTTTACAACCCATTCTATGTGTAAAGGTTTGTGTGTATTGTGGTAATAAATATTTTTACAGCGTTCATAATGTCAATGAATCATCGATATTTGGCTTGGTACCATTAAGGTAGGAAACTTTGGATATCATGAAACTTATATCTGCGCCTTTGCTAAACGTGGTGTAACCATCTTTAAAATGAATTTAAAACCAAACACAACATTTAAAAACTTCATTAACTTTATTTACAGACTTTGCATTATCTTATAATACAGTCAACAATTATTTAAACATTACAATTTGAAATTCACATTCATTTATCTAACGTAAAAACACCTATCGACAGTAATCTATTTTCTGGATTCCTTTCAACATGAATGTTGTACGTCCCAAGAATTCCCAAGTACACCGAACTTGGACGGTATACATACCGATCACAAATACTTAAATACTTCCTGTATTCACGAATTAATAGTTTTAGTATGGACGCCACACATCAACGGGCCGCCTGTCAGACGTGATCAATGACTTGCTACGAGTTCTGACACCCTGATCGTTCCAGTCGGGGGAAGCTGGTCGCTTTTTCGTATTTGAAGCTGTGGAACCAGCTTCTTCCTCTCTGTCGGGACTGGAGTTTGAATCCTCTTGCGTGGGTGGTGGTCTCAGCCACCAGTCGTATCCTCCGTATAGTTGGGAGTATAGCCAGGCGGGAGGGGTCGGTAGTAATGGTGAGTTGAGGAATAACTGCGCAGCTAATGCGCTGTGGAATAGACTTGAGGGCGCTGGCAGTGGTTGTAATGGTTTCCTCGACCTGGTGACGGATGTGAAAGCACCTGGCCGCTCGTCGGGTGGCGGGCTACTCGATGCTGTCACAGATATGTCGTCGTCTTGCGGTGATTCTGGACGAGAGTTGGCTGGACTTGTCGTGCTATGCGCATGCATAGTAGTAGGGTTGTCTGATGTTACATCTGTAAAGTAAATTATCATGAGTTTTGATTAACCAAGTGTATTAAGACTGTTATTTTGGACGAATAAAATTTGCGTAATTTTTTTACAAAGAAATTTCATCGTATCATTGATCAACTCAGTATTTTCTAGACTTTTACCCACAAAAAAGCAATACAATGAATGTTACTGGCTTGTTTTAAAGGAAAGCACGTTATTGAAGTAAATATTTTCAGATACTCATAATACCCTTACCAGTTTCTTGCGGTGGCGCAGCTATGCTATGTTGATGCGCATGCGCCGGCGGCAGCACGTGCGGTGTGAAGTGCGGGTGCGTGGGCAGCAATGGCGGCGGGTAGTGGCGGGCCAGCGCGCCCCACTCTCCTCCAGGTAGCCCCGCTAGTTGATGCGCTATACCTGGGAAGAAAATTGTGGTTATTGCTAACTGTTTGAAGAGCTGTTTTTTATAGCCTAAGAGGGATAATGTGTATTTGGACGAACCACCTTTGGACGAACGATTAGAGGTCATCGTCGCATATGGACACGAACTACACCAGAGGAGTCACCAGTGTGAAGCTGAACCGGAAGGAAGGGTTATTCCGCAAATCCCTATTGGAAATCCCCATTAATGTGGATTAGTGAACTTTTTGTTCTCTTATCCCCATTGATGCCCATATCAAATCTTTTTACAAATTTTTTGAAGAACCCCATTTCATTTAAGAATTGATTTTGTTGTTCAGAATGTTCAGAAGGCATTTTATTCTACCAATTATCACTATTTTTCACAAAAAAATATGAAAATGCACAAGCAGAAAGTTCGACACTAATTGAAAATAGAAAAGATTTAATTTAAAATTCTCACTATAACCGAGCTGCGCAATTCAAAACACAATAAAGCATTCGAGGAATACAAATCGTTATGCGTAACTCACATTTTCGTGTTTACTCTGCAACAGTCAATAATGCTTAAGTGCGAAAACAAGTCAATCAACAAAACAATAGGGATGCGAGTTATCTCAAACGCTCGAGCTGCGACAATGGCCGATTAACGCACTCGTCGGAATATTTAAATAATGAGCCATTCTCCCCCACAGCGCTTCAATTCGCACCTTATCTACCCCGCAACACACTTCTATAACAAAACTAAAAATAATTGAATTTATAAAGCAATCGTCTCTTAGCAGTCGTTCTCGGTGAGCTATTATTGTGTGGCGTTAGTGGGTTTAAGAGGGAGAGGCATTCTTCATTTAAATACAACACCAATAAACAGAGAAAAAACCAAATTCCACATCGACTAGTAATAAAATGAGAAAATCATGAACGTATCAATTAACGTGTCAATTAAATACACTTTATTAGAGATAACTCAAAAACTAATCACCACTTCTGGCACAAATTTAAATGGCACCACGCAAGCAGTTTTCGAATTTGTGTTAAAAATTATGGAATTTTGTATCTTCAGCTTTAGCAATCAGCATCTTAGCGAAATCCAGGATTAACTGGAATCACTAGATATATAGATATGTAATCATACACACCTAATGTGTATAGGTATATACTTTAGTTACATAGTTAGATCTTACGGTCTTAGCCTGAGCCTTTAATAAAGGCCAGAATATTGTAACGGACGTGACGTAAGCTGATGCACTGCCAGCTAAATTGTGCCTAAAGGAGCTGCCTGCCAACGCATCACGTAGCCTTAGCCTTAGTTAGAGCCAAAGCCAAGCCAAAGCCACCGCCCGCCATATTGATGATTCCCTCCAGCCACAGCCAGGCAGCCGTCACAGCCAGACGGTGGAGCGGAAGGTGTCAATATAAGCCGAAGCCATAACCTTAGCCTTATCTGTAGCCATTGACGATACTTTTTGCATGAACTGATGTTATTTGAAAAAGAAAGATGTGACGTTGACGAATTTGATTTGGTATTCTATTCGATGTATTGTCATTGAGCAGAAAATTATAAAATCCTAAAGTAAAAAATAGTCGTATTATTTCCCTTCTTTTACATTCAGAAGTGGGGTAATAATGTTAAAAAACATAATACCTACGTCCTAAGAATGGAGAGAATAAAAAACAATGGTCGAAATTGAAAGCGATAAAAGGATAAAAGTATTAAAGAAGGGGAGACTTGGATGTGGACTTGTAATGCTTTGATGTGGATCAGCGTTTGTGGACATCAGGTGACCTCCGTATTGTTTTTACTTTAATGTACAGCCAGATAAGGTATTACGAGAACCTATAAATGAGATTTGGTAGTTGATTAGACTCTGTTGCTTTTCGTCTACATAACTAAGGGAGGTGGTTAAGAGTTAAGACAGAATAAATTAACTGGAGAAATAATATCAGTAGGTAGGTACATGGCTTCGAGACTAAAATTTTATTGAATTCAAGATTTGAAAGTTCGTTGAGGAGATTTTGATAGTTTGAAACTAAATATAAATCGGGTCGGACGGAGACGACAGTTTGAAAATGCCGTCGATGTTTTGGAAACAAACATTGATCAAGTTGGCAGAGACAGGATTTCTTTTTGAAATGTCTCATGGTAGGTCTGGAAGGGTCGATCGTGGAGAGATACTCGCGTTTGTATTTTGTTGTTACAGATGATGTTCAATTCCAAGTGCGTATGCCATATCGTCGGCTTAATAATCAAAGAAGAACTGTCTAATCTGTCAGATAAAATTTGTGAAAGCCCTCAATAAGAATCCATAACCAGTCTGAATGAAGAGAAGAGCCTTGTCAAAATGTAAAGAGAAATCAGTGAATGCTTATCAGTTTTATAAAAATGATCATTACGTGAAGGAGTATATCTCAGCATAAAAGGTGATGTATGCCATTTCATGTCGCTGTCATCATGCTGTGCAAGTACAAGTACAAGTTGTGGTTGATTTTGTTAAACTAATTTTAACACCGTGTGCGTTCCAATTGCGGGACGCAATTGTTGCAGGATGGCCGATTGTAACGGACGTGACGTAAGCTGATGCACTGCCAGCTAAATTGTGCCTAAAGGAGCTGCCTGCCAACGCATCACGTAGCCTTAGCCTTAGTTAGAGCCAAAGCCAAGCCAAAGCCACCGCCCGCCATATTGATGATTCCCTCCAGCCACAGCCAGGCAGCCGTCACAGCCAGACGGTGGAGCGGAAGGTGTCAATATAAGCCGAAGCCATAACCTTAGCCTTATCTGTAGCCATTGACGATACTTTTTGCATGAACTGATGTTATTTGAAAAAGAAAGATGTGACGTTGACGAATTTGATTTGGTATTCTATTCGATGTATTGTCATTGAGCAGAAAATTATAAAATCCTAAAGTAAAAAATAGTCGTATTATTTCCCTTCTTTTACAATATATTACATCAACGACAACAATAACAACAATAAACGTGATAACTAAAATACAAAATAAATCGTGACAGTACTATTACAAACACATTTATGAAATAGGAAATGTGTTTCGGCGTCATAATTTTCAGTTGACATTTTTAAGCGCATAAATTAACGAAGTTTGCCGGCGCCGCGACCCCGTATATTCGGCTTAACCCTTTAACACCCACCTTGGGTAATTCCCACCCCGAGCCAACCCAACCCTTTCAGCAATAGAATAAATTACAGGCCGTTTTATGTCGCAGATACCGTCGCTACGAAAATGTAAAACACATTATTTTGAATCCAACCGCTTAGCCTTTATAGTGTTTCATGAGTTTGGTGCAATTAGACAGGAGCTGCTTTTTAGGATTACCTCCTAAGCTACGCTTTTACGATAACGAGTCAAGATATTGAATCTGCGCTCAGCAGATTACAGACACTTTATTATCTCTAGAAAGATTAAAGACTGAACGCTCGATATTAAAGGTATGCATAACTTTGAAATTGTTGACAAAATGATTAGGAAAACAAGATTTTTTTACATAATGTTTAATTAATCATTTGTATTATTAATTAATTCGTGTAAAGTAAAATTGTAAAAGTAGTATTTTAGTATTAGTTATAATAAACATCTACTCTAATATCAAAATCTCTTTCCTCATACATTAGTATTCACTTTCTCACGATTTACTGGTGAACAAAATGTGCACTTATATGAGTAAGTTTGTTTTTATTTCTATACCAATTCATTAATTTAAAAATAAACTGGATTATTTTGAGTAAATACTGACATACAACCAGATATTAAACTTAGGTGCAACAAAGTTATTTATACTTTGCTAATATAGAAAAAATAGCACTTAAAACAAGCGCTTATACTGTTATGTGCATTATTAATGCAAAGCATTAAAAGTAGTGTGAATCCAGAACAACACGAAATTTTCAATTCCGAATCATAAGACGAAGCCCCAAACATACAAACCAACATTGCAAGTTAAATAATGGCTTGCAAGAACTCTACAACTCTTTACAATTGTTCGTAGATATGTTTGTTTATCAGAAAGAAAAATGGGGAGGAATTGTTTCATTTTGTATTCACCGTTCAAAGATGCAGAAGGAAGGGCAGTTCAGACGATTTGCATTCGTTAAAAATGTTTGAATTCTTTGTGTAGTGCGTTGTGTGCCGCGATTACCGGAGTAGTAAGATTAAAGGATTTTCGTACTTTGCAGACTCCACTTATAGAGTACCTACAATGGATTAGTTCAGCCCTTCAACTATTATAATATATTTTATTTATTTCAGAGTTTTGTATTACATCTTGTACTTCAAGAATTTAATATTGGGAAAATATAATTTAACAAAAAATAGATATACAAGCTTCTAGTGCTTGACTTTAAATAAGATAGAGATAATAAATTAAACAAAAAGAGGATTCGTATCTAATTAAGTTTATTCCAATGTACCAAAGTTTGGAAACATCAGTCATAGCTCCCTCCGGACAGACATGTTATCGACGTAGCACATCGACACATGCAACAAATTAGTGCGGCATCCTTTAATTGTCCTGCGGCCTGGCGGTCAAAGGTTAACGTTTTATGCGGAAGAATATCCAAATCACTTTGGCTGATGGTATTCATATGTTATAATATTACAAACTGCAGGCAGTCTTAACTCAAGATTCTATTTAAAATTTAAAAGCCACTTTGTAATTCCTATAAACTTTGTCGGGTATCGGGGTATCGGGAAATTACTTGAAAGACAACCAGGAAGTTCTTAGTATTGTGTATTGGATTCGTCCTAGATACTAGAAAAGTGTCAAATCTATTACAATTTACCAGGAACTAATCGAAAAATTATGATGTTTTGTACAACATGTGCAGGAGTCCATTTAAACACATCGTCGTAGATATTTTTTCCAAAAGTATCAACATCACTCTATCGCAGTATCGTCGTACGAGTAGGCCTTCGAAGACGTGCCCATCCGCTACATTGGTTCGAACGAAGGGGTTTTTTCCGGACTTTGAGAAATCGCGCCGCCGCGAGAGGGTTGAACCCGAACATTTTAATGCCATTTGCTAGATTGCGTCTTGCATTTTTCTTTCCACCGCTACAACGCTAATCCGCGAAGACGATCGGGATTGTCGGGATAAAAGTATTTGCTTTTTTCAGTGTGATCCCAGTGTTTGAGATTAGTGCGGAATTTTTAACGATCGCTTAAGACCCTTCGCGGCGTTCGGAGAAGGGTTAAGAGCACTCTGTAATCATTTATATATTTTCGAGCTTCCTTTTACTGTTTATTATTAAAATATACCTACATAGATAAAAAAAATAAGTTGATGATGATCCCGTAAAGACACAAAACCGTATATTGTTTATGTATACGTACTTTAGTAATAGTATCTCAATGATTTATATTCTAGGTATTCATACTTAAATTAAGTTAATAAATAACAAAAATCATTTCATATTTTTGTTAAATGTGGGTATTCGAAATATGCAATAAAGCAATATTATATTGTATTGCTTAGATATTTTATTACAAAATAAATGCTAAATGAATACTTTTATAAACTCAATCATACTTATAATCATTTGTTTTACTCCACAGACAAATTTAAGATACTTAAGTATCTCAAATAAGCAATATTCAATATCAGTATAATGTATAAAACATCGTGTAAAATCATGAGATACAATCGCCATTCGCCATCGCAATAGCCATTGTTAATATCGCGAGGAGAAACTAAGTAACAACTCAAATTAAATCTCCCGAGTTTTCGCTTCGCTTGTCACATACGCGATACGATTCAACGAGGTTTAAAATTGTTGCCTGTTCAAATAGTTTAGAATATTTTGCGTGAGTTGTATTTATATCGTTATTATAATTCTTGGTACGGTATTACTCGGTTTAAATAAATTAAATGCGAGAGATTACTCAAAGTTTTCTGTGTCTACTGGCAACGGTACCTACCTACAATGTTTTAGACTATTTTATTAATTGCTTTTGAGAACATTTTTATAAAAACCTAGTTTCAAATTAAGTAACAGGATTACTAGGTACTCATTAATCTTATCTCAATAAATAAATAATCATTAGGTACACAGTGCGCAGTTAGATGATGACGAACTTCCGTTATGTTATAAAAATAGTTAGCGTGTTTATATTCAATATAATATATTTCGTTTAGTACAAAACTTTTGCCGTCTGTGAGATTTGGTTTTTAAAGTTTTTTATGCAAAATTTTTAATAAAATTAAATTTTTAAAAAGTTAAGTTTGTAATAAACTGACTTTTTATATACCATTTTTAGCGCGAATTCAAACATTTTTTATAGATAACAATAAAGTTTCTATTCCATCACATCTAATGGCATCTAGTGACCGATGGTAAAGCACAGTTACATACTAAAAGCCTGTTCATTTCAGACTTTTTGGAGTTATGTACGTTTTAAACATTAAAATGTGAGGAGACCTGCATGCCGGAGAGTTCACAAAAACTCATAGGTGTGTGAAGTCTGCCAATTCGCGCTTAGCCAGCGTGGTGAACCTTCTCACTCTGAGAGGAGACCCCTGCTCAATAGTGGGCCATGGATTGCGATGGAGATTTTATTGAATAATTTTATTCGAAAGCACGATAACTGAACATAAGTACTATAACATTTTGTTTAATATTTCACCAAAGTACCTACTTATGAGATGCCTACGCCTAAATGTGTTGAATAATATAGCAGCTTCGATATTTCATGTACCTAAATCTTCAAAGGAACAAGTACCTACCCTAATACTTGTTTTACGTTGCCGAGACTGAATTAGCACTTAACAGTAAGTATCTATTAATAGATATTAATTCACTATTTCTTAATCTGCAACATTATTGCGAAGTTGTGCTAATTTAAGTTCCAATTTAAGAACGTTAACGAAATTAGAACTTGAGCTATTAGGTATAGAGTACCTAATAGTGATGTAACGAATATTCGCATTCGCATTCGCATTCGCGAATATTCGCATGTTTTTTCCATATTCGCATTCGCATTCGCAAAATTTATGCGATTGTTTTGCAAATATTTACACTCGAAAAAATTAAATTAAAAATTAATTTTAAAAAGCCATTCATTTCTTTATCAAGAATAAATAAATTCATTTTCAACTATATTTCGAAATTCACTTGTTGATTTCCATGTAGAAATTAGCAGACTGAATTAGTAGACCAGTGCCGATAGCTTTTCAAACGAAAAAAAATAGTAACAGCATGAAACCCATTAGGGGCCGTCCATTAATCACGTGAGGCTTGAAAGGGGGGGGAGGGGCTCCATAAAAAATCACGAAAAATCACAAGGGGGGAGGGGGGGTAAAGTAATATATCACGTGTATTTATTTTTTCGGCAACCGCGAGATACTCAACGGAAAAGCGGCGTTACATATATTTATTTCTTCGTCAAACGGGTACAAAATCGAAAACGGCTTGTAGTGTGGTGTGACCTTTGATTTGCCGTTGCCAGGCAACCGTCCGCCGGCGCCGGATTCAGCTTGCCAGTGTCAGTTATTGTGTTGTTTTAACACTGGTTGTTAACAATTATTATACAGGGTGGCCAAAAAGTCGTGGATCAAACGCAACGACCGGTTAGCTGGGGCCATTCGCTGCAAAAAACTGTTCTACAGAAGGTCTCTATCATCAACCCTTGAAAAGTAATAACTGATTTTGTATTTTTTAAGGAAATGAACTTTTTCAATGTAAATGTTAGTACAATTCGATAAATTCACATCCTGTATCATTTTTGTTTATTTGATATGATGCAACTGAGTAGTCTGTTCATAAGACACAGCTTTGTATCGCTGTGTATGTCTTGAGTTGGAAAAAATAACGCGTTTTAATAATCTTTATTTTCCTTCGTCGTAACTTTTCTTTTACATCGGACCCCACTGTGAAAAAAAAATTCTACCGAAAAGTGACCCAGTATCACAAGTAACAGTGCATTTAATGGGGATTCTAAAAAGGTATAACACATGGCTATGTGTAAAGTAAATTTCTTTCTAGGATCCTGAAATTAAAACAACAACGACTGTGAACTTGTATTTTTAAATAAATAAACACCTTTTTTACAGTAAATGTTCGAAATTCCGGCCTCTGGCCGCAATACATAATCTGCACCTTCTAATAAAATTTCTCCGTAGCCTGCGGAATGCACCTCTAAAAAACAGAAGAAAATAAATATTTAAGTGGTTTTAAGTAGTTTTAGTATCTAGTAGATAGTTTAGTTACCTTTCGGTCCAAGAGATGGCGTTGTACGTAAGATGTGGCTACAATAAAACAATTAAATATTTAAGTGAGGCTTTCATACAACAGACCAGATTTTTTTGTCGTTTTTATACATAATGGTACGGAACCCTTCGTGCGCGAGTCCGACTCGCACTTGGCCGATTTTTTTCCAACTCAAGACATACACAGCGATACAAAGCTGTGTCTTATGAACAGACTACTCAGTTGTATCATATTAAATAAACAAAAATGATACAGGATGTGAATTTATCGAATTGTAGTAAGATTTACATTGAAAAAGTTCATTTCCTTAAAAAATACAAAATCAGTTATAAGTTTTCAAGGGTTGATGATAGAGACCACCTGTAGAACAGTTTTTTGCAGCGAATGGCCCCAGCTAACCGGTCGTTGCGTTTGATCATGACTTTTTGGCCACCCTGTAGAAAATTCATATACTGGAATATTAATTTTCTATAATACAATTTGATGATACTTAATACTTATAAATACCAGTATAAATACCAATATTATAAATGCGAAAATCTGTCTGTCTATCTGTCTGTGACGTTTTCACGGCTAAACCACTGGTCCGATTTGGATGAAATTCGGAATGAAAGCGTCACACAGTCACACAAAGGCTACTTTTTTTTCAAAAATCAACCCCTAAAGGCCTAAAGGATTGAAATAAAGGATGAAAGTTTGTATGAAAAATCTACACCGCATGAATGATTTCGATGAATTTTCCCAGGAAGATAGTTGATGTCGTACAAATTTTCCCCGGTTCGCGATATAAACGAATTCCACGCGGGCGAAGCCGCGGGCAAAAGCTAGTTTTATATAATTATATTAAAAAAATATTCTTTTGAGGTACGAAAAAATACACGTGATAAGGGCGGGGGGAGGGGGGGTAGCCTTAAATCTCACCATGTATCACCAAGGGGGAGGGGGGGTTAAAAAATGCCAAAAAAAACATCACGTGATTAATGGACGGCCCCTTAGGAAAGGAAGAAAATATGACAAAACAAAGATTAATTTTTTGTCAAAGGTAAAAAACGGTTTATCGCAATTTCCAGAAAAACTACAATTAGTCCTATGAAAAAAAGTAAAATGGCAAAGTTTTAGGTAATAAAACGATCTACAACTTTTGTATTCACACAACCTCAAATTTATGCGAAAAATTCAAATAACTGTGTTTTTTGTTTTTTTATCTTCTACAAAAACTATATTATTTCACGAATTTTTGAAAATCATATTATTTCACGAAAGGAGAATGGCGAAATCAGGCCCACTTTTTATGACTACGGACAGAAACATCTGTAGGGTCTCAAAAAATTGGCTTTTTATTAACTTCATTTAATATATTAGTGATGAAGCTTTAAACAAAGGGATATTAATAATATAATTAAAAATATATTTTACTTAAAAATGTTAATATCACTAACAGTCTTTGTAAATGTGTCAGCAAGCTGTCACCCTTGCGCGCTACAGTTTGCTTTACCTGTAATACGCTGTCTCTGTCACCCACACGTCATCCACGCGCCAAAAGATCCTTAAACGACAACACCATGGACAAAACCTACTTTTTATTCATATCTGTCAATTTGACATACCTCATGTTTATTTTCCATCACTCTGTGAGTATTGTCCGATTTGCAACCGTGCTTTTTGAACTGCTCTGAGAGACTGCTGCATCTAGGTATTTAATTATAAAAACAAAAAACCCGACTGCTTACAAAAGAACTCAAAAGAAAAAAAACAAGTGTCACAATCCTTACTTCCTTACTAATATTATAAATGTGAAAGTGTGTTTGTTTGTTTGTTTGTGACTCTTTCACGTCGCAACATGACTATTATATGGTATGGTTTATGTGTGTGGGGATAGTTAGGAGGGTGGAGAGTGACGTAGGCTACTTTTTACCACGGAAAAACATCTCATTCCCATGGGAAGATCAATGTTTTGTTAGTTGCTAGATGTTTAGTTCCGGAGTTGTTAATAGATGGCGTTAGTAAAATTCATTTGCAAGTTCTGAATCACGCTATCAAATACTTCATGTTACTTAAGTCATAGGCAAATGTTGTAGGCTACTTTTTAGTTCAGATTCCTACCGGAGCGGGACCTACGCGGCTGTTACCTACGGGTCCCGAAGCGAAGCGCGGGCGGTTCTCTAGTATCAACATAAAATACTTCATGGTGCTGCAGGCGGGGACAAACGTAGTACTTGTGATAAATCTTTTTTTACCCGTAGGTAGCAGTATAGTTTGTCCCCGCTTGCAGCACCATAAAGTATTTTATGTTGATATTGTGACACTTGTTTTTTTCTTTTGAGTTCTTTTGTAAGCAGTCGGGTTTTTTGTTTTTATAATAATATTTTTATTTCTGACTTTTTAGTGTTTTCACCGAAAAATTCTACTTTTTGGGATGGTTTTTGACAATTTGTGTAAAAACGACGTTATATGATATATATTTTTGAAAAAATCTTTTCACGATCTTTCATTTGATACCCATATTGCTAAGATAACAAAAAAACTCAAGATTATCCCCTCTTTTTCTTCCACTTTCGGGCGCCATTTTGAAAATTCATATAGCCTATGACACTTTCACGGTTCTGACGAATTCAACGATACCTCATATCAAATCCGTTCAACCGTTTGGGCTGTGGGGCGGTCCGAATAAATGGACATACATACAAACATACATACATACATACACTCGAAAAACATAACCCTCCTTCTGACGCAGTCGGGTAAAAACTGACCTGGCTTGTTTTTTTTGGATTCCGAAATTGTCGCTTTTCAGCATTTACTTTTAACGTGCTGGACTGGACTTTAGCAACATGCAAAATCCGTGTATAAATTGTGATGTTATCGTAGACGCTAGACCTCGAAGTTGTGTAAACAATCAAGGAGTTATGTAAGTAAAATGTATTTATGTATGTACATGTTTTTGTTTTAAATAAGTACTAGCTTTTGCCAGCGGCTTCGCCCGCGTGAATTTCGTTTAAACTTCACCCCTTTATTTCACCAAAAATATGTATAGTAAATATATTTTTAATAACTAACTTTTGGCTGATTTTCATGTATATTTCATATATTTTGAATATATCTGAAATATATTTGAAATGTAAAAAATATATATGAAAATCGGCCAAAAGTTTGTTATTACAAATATATTTACAGTATATATTTTATATATTTATACATTTTAAATAGATTTTTAATATACTTATAATATATTTTTTATACATTTTGACATTTATTTCTTTAATATTTTTTTTTCATGGGGGTATATTCACGATAAAATAGTGAAGGCATTATTAATTCGATTTTGTCTTTTCAGATTATCAGTATGGATGAATCTATTTGTATTTTGTATTTGTCTTTTTGCATTTTCTGAGAAGATTTACTATAGTAACATATATTTTTTTTTCACCATCGGAAAGTAGACATTTCAACGAACAGAAAACATACCAACTTTTTGAAAAAAGCTGATATTTTGATGGGTGAGTTTTCGATTGAAAATTAGGGTGTTTTTTCGATATTAATTCAAAATAAGGTGAAAAAATAAATATTTTTAATTAAATAAATTACAGCGTATTTGGGACATAAAAAGGTAAGTTTTCACCAAATTTCGTTAAAAAAAAATTCAATTTTTGTAAAAGATAAAAATAAAAAACCAAAAACTTGGTTTTTTGAATTTTTCACATAAATTTTGAGGTTATGTGAAAAAAGTGTAAATACTTACAAAAGTTTTAGATCTTTTTATTACCTACAACTTTGCTATTTGACTTTTTTCGATAGGACTTTTAGTTTTGCCGGAAATCGAGAAAAACCGTTTTTTACCCTTAAAAACTCACCCCCATCCCCTTCCCTACCTCAGATCGCCCGTAAATTATTTTTCCTTTCATTTTTATAATATTCCCCTCCTTTTCTAATGGGTTTCATCCTACTACTATTTTTTTCACTTTTTATTATTTTTAAAGGCTTCTACCCTGGTCTAAATGTATTTTTTACAACATAAAATAAATAACCAAAAATTCAGTTATTTGAATTTTTTACACAGTGAGGTTATGTAAGAATAGTGTGGATACAAAAGTTGAAGATCTTTTTATTGCCCATAAATTTGCCATTAAATTTTTTTTATACGACTTGCCACATCACCCGTAAATTATTTTTCATCATATTTTCTTCCTTTCCCAATGGTTTTCGTCTTGTTACTATTTTTTTTACTTTTGACTATTTTTTGCTGTGTCTGTTTGGGGATTACGTTAGGCCCAATGATGCAATAAATAGGTAGATTGAGCGTCGCCCTACAATGAAGACAAAAAAAACACGGCAACAATATCAAGCATGTGTGCGTGCAGGCGATGTTTTTCACGTTCGTCTAGTGTCTATGTTGCGTGATCAATGATACCAGTTACTAAAATTTTCCCATAAATCACACATTAAACTTAATTTATGGAGTGGTTATTTTCATGAATAAATAAAAAACCCTACTTAATTTAATTACAGTTGTTTATGTTAATGTTGTAATAAACCAGCTAAGTTAATTAAATTAATATTTTTTACGCAGTTTGTAGTTGGAAAGGAGACGGTCCAAAATTGTATGGAGTCTGGGCCTGGTTTTGTACCAGTGATAAAATAAAATAAAAAAGAAAAATAAACCATTTTTGACTAATCAAATCCACGAACTCATCTATATTTCAGTGCAAAAATTATTTATTAACTCCACGTGACGCAATTATTCTACATAATGGCGGGCAGCAGACCAGAGGATTCATAATTTTTGACGTATGACGTTAGCTGTCAATATGCCTTCTCTATGCTTGAACAATGGCTCGAACTCAGAGTGAAGGACGCCATCTTGCAAGTGTTGCAAGTAGTACCTACCGAATAACTCGAAATTAATTTTATTTTAGCAAGTCATTTATTGCGATTTGTGAATTTATTATATTTTTAATGAACTTTCTGTATTTTTTGGTTTTTCATGGTTTAGTGTACAAGATCAGGCCCAAAATGGACCATCTCCTTTTCTAAAATTGTAAAGTTACCGTCTCAGATTAAGGTGAAAATTTGAAGGGAGGACGAGTTCTACACTCTCATTCGTCCCCCCAAACTAAATATTGCTCTCATAAAGTACTTACTTTTTTAAAATTATTTTTCTAAATCTCTAAAAATTTTAAGGTTATGTGGTCTCATTGGTTAATGTGTAAGCGCTCGAAGTCTTAAGTGTATGTATATGTGTGTGTGGACGTGTGTGTGTGTGTGTGTGTGTTTTAAACTACATTATAAAAAATAAATAACTTAAGTAGATCTAATTTGATTTTTGGGCCTAATTTTGAATCGTGACATCTCCGGCGCTGCGGAAGATGCAGCCAAACAGGCAAACAGGACTAACAATAGCGAAAAAGTAATTTGGGGGAAAGTTGGGGGAGTCACCAACCTCTCCTCCAAAAAATTTCAGCTTAATTTGCGGTAGTCACTTTATAATTTTTGGAAACTTGATTTTTTTATAATAAAAAAAGTATGCATTTCCTAGATTTAAAAATGGTGGGGGGAAGATGTGAGCGTCAGCCCCCTCCCCCCCTCAAATTTTTAGCTTAATTTGAGGTGGTAACTTAATTAAAGAAGAGCCAATTATTTACGTTACCTATCTAATTTAATAAAAAAATTACTTGGAAAGTTAATTACATGCATATCATTAAAAAAAACTTCAATAAATAAAGGAGATGGTCCATTTTGGGCCTGATCTTGTACACTAAACCATGAAAAACCAAAAAATACAGAAAGTTCATTAAAAATATAATAAATTCACAAATCGCAATAAATGACTTGCTAAAATAAAATTAATTTCGAGTTATTCGGTAGGTACTACTTGCAACACTTGCAAGATGGCGTCCTTCACTCTGAGTTCGAGCCATTGTTCAAGCATAGAGAAGGCATATTGACAGCTAACGTCATACGTCAAAAATTATGAATCCTCTGGTCTGCTGCCCGCCATTATGTAGAATAATTTCGTCACGTGGAGTTAATAAATATTTTTTGCAATGAAATAAAGATGAGTTCGTGGATTTGATTAGTCAAAAATGGTTTATTTTTCTTTTTTATCTTATTTTATCACTGGTACAAAACCAGGCCCAGACTACATACAATTTTGGATCGTCTCCTTTTCACATTACTCTTGTACCTTTAAAAGTGGTTTATTCGACCCAATGCAAAAATAATCATTAAAATGGGCTCATAAACATACGAATATTAATGTTATATTATTATAAATAAACACAAACGTATTGGTAAACACCACCTTTCTTTAATCGATTTATAAAAGTACATGAACTAAATAATATACACGTAACCATAAACCAATTTATATACCCACAAAAATGATGTTAAGTCGGGAGCATAAAAATAGAAACTAGCAACACTGACAAAAAAATGACGTAATTTGGTTACAATAAAAATCAAAATTGAAATTTAATTAAAAATATGTTTATTGGTTACTTGCCTATGATATGTGATGTTTTTTGAGCTTTTTACCCTTCCTTTATAATTCCGGCACAGTTTAATAGCACATTTCGTCATGTTATCCCTCTTATTTGTTTATTTAAATTGCGCGCGTAATACGTAGTGACACGAAAGCGGCGCGATCGGCACTAATTGGCGGGAAAGTACTTCTGCGCCAATAGTTGGCGCAGCTTTTTTGACAGGTCTTCGCGGATTCGATTATCCATCTAGATACTTATACATCAATGGTTAGGCCAATATTCTTTAAAACTTTTCCACCTTTTCTACATAATTTACTGTTTCGATTTGTGTGTGATTTTTTATATAGGCGAAAATTGAGAAAAAAAATTGCTTACGTACCTACCTAATACTTAAACGGCCCTCTAGCGGCGTGACACTTTAGTCAGGTGGGTTCAACTTGGTAGTTTTCGAAGAAAGATGTAAATGGTTCACGCATAGAAAATAGAGTGCAAATAAAAAAAGCTGAATATTCGCATTCGCATTCGCATTCGCGAATATCGGAAGCAGATATTCGCATTCGCATTCGCATTCGCGAATGTTCAAAAAATGACATTCGTTACATCACTATACCTAATGAAAGAATGTAATTTAGAATGAAACCATGGTTGAAGCTGCATTCCGTTTGCTACCTTAATTCCATACAAAATAAATAAATAGCGTTAATTATTTAAAATGCTCAAATTACATTTAACAATAATTGTCCAAAAACCACAAAGTACCTACTTAAACACTTCATTTACTAAAAGCCTCAAATACTAATGACAAATTGATTGACAATTCCAATTTAATTCTATTGACTGACACAGCAAAAACACCCGCATGTCAACGTTTAACTATTTTAGTTACATACGTAGGTACAATACAACCATCACTACAGACCGTTGCTACCTACGGGCGTACGTTTGGCTTTTGTAATGCGAGCTAGCAAGACAGATGCCCTCGTACATCATAAGGTTAATAAGAGGCCTCGCGAACTAACGACCCCGCTTTGTCAACGCGCCTTAACCCGACGCCATCTTGGGCGCCATGTTGGATTTCAATCTGCTTAACACTTAATGAATTTGCCGCTATTGATTTTGTTAAACCCCTTTTTGTTTAGCTTAATTAACCTTTTGCTGTTAGGGGTAACTTGGAAGGTTAGATTGTGACATATTTTGTACAAATAATGTAGTTGAAATAAATAAATGAAGTATCATATTGATGTTATATAAACTAGTAGAATAAAATACGAAAATATTTTATAGGCAACTTCGAATAAGTAGTTGAAAATGAGATTAATTATAAAACTATTTCACATATTTAACTGTTCGTTTAATTTAAAGTATCTGATAAACATTGATTGTCCAATAAATACAATGTCTATAGGGCAATCTGCTGGCATTTATATTAACATGCATATGGAGGCCGTGAAAATTGCTCGTCGCATTTAGAGTTAATCGTGCTCGCGTCATCATCATACGAATTCATTTGAAAGCGTTTAAAGGCTCGGTAAAAGCGCGAATCACGCCATACAAAAGGCTGTATGAGGTGGGTGGGACATTTAAAATTTACAAATGCGTAATTATGCACCCGTATTGTCGCGTGGCGCGGAAGGGTTACTCCCCCCACTCTTTCTTTCCCCCTCCCTACACAATCCCGGGCTTCCGGGCCTAATGCTATATTTAATTTTCTCTAAGGCTCCCTCATTAATAATGCGAAGGCTGCGACTTTAAGTGGCGCTCACACGGCGATGTGAGCCGCAAGGATATGTTAAGAATGGATCACCTACGTTTTCTAAGTCTCTTGCCACGTGAAAATACTATATCAACTGAAATCGGAAGTCTTTCTTAGTTAAATACGAATTACGCTACTTATTAGCCACTTAAAATTGAATTCAATGGAATACGATAACAACGAGTATCGAACTTTTTGATGAGCTGACATTAACGATATTTAATTAATTAAATTAATCATCTAAGTCATTAGTAGCCTTTTTCAAATTTCACTTCAACAATTTCAACTTTTGGGTGGCAGTAGGTAAGCCTAGTAAAATTATAAGAAACTTTGAGAAGAGTTCGGACCAAAAAAATGCCTAACAAAAAATAAAGCCATATCAGTGATCAGGTGCCACAAAAAACAATATGATACAAATATCATCACTTGTTCTAGTAATGCCACATCCATATTTCTTTATCCACGCTAAAGTCATAGCTGTTCAACGCGTGAACGTGAGTGTGGATAATTTATCATGATTTCGCTAGGGTTATTTACTGGTTCTTAGAGGGCAGCGGAGACGCTACAGTCGCGGATCTCACGGAATTTACATATTGAAGTGAGCTAAATTGTTTCTAACGGAACAAAGCGAACAACCCGCGTACTCTTGAAAAAGCCCCGCTCCCTAATGAGAATACTTGTATCGGCGGAATTATATGATGCGCAGTTTCTGGCGAATTGGAAATTTCAATTACGAGCCACTTGTATTGGAAAGTTATTTTTTATTTTGATTTAATATGGTATTCTAATATATTTATATTAAAACAAAACTTTTATTGATATTAAGCATACCTACTCTGAAAATTAAGTAGGTAATATTAAGGCACTAGTTATTTAAATTTAAAAAATATGATCAGACAGGTAATAAATAATATGCGTAGGGAGGATGGACATTTAAAATAATAATTATTAAATAATTGATAAACTTTCATACGCTTAAACAAAAGTTGAAAATTCGGACAAAACTACGATAACAACCATAAATACACTTATGAACGAACTTATTACATTCGGTACAAGTATCTCGACACCCCAGTCACGCTACCGCTACACGCTCTACGGTCGCCCGTCGCAACACAGGCGCGAGATGTGTAATTGAGTTACGGGCCTTTGACACCCTCTAAGGTCACCACGTAACGAAATAAGGTGAATCTTCACGATTTCAAACCCAATATCAAAACTTATTATATTTTCTTACACTTACAAATACCTGAAAAGCCAAAGACTTGAAGGCAGGTTTTTGAGAGTGCCTTCGATGATTTGAAGCCAAATAACATGATGTTGCCTCAAACGCTACTCGGCTTACAGATAACACTTATTTCCTTTGTAATGCATTTCACATTCTTTTATCATATTTTAATGTTATTCAAGTATTTTGATAGTTAATTCTCTTTAGATTCTAAAGGTGAATGGCATAAATTACTTTTATAGCACAGCGTGACTTAAACCCGCATTTAAGTCACAGTTTGCAGTGGCGTAAGTAGTTCATTTTTATACGGCAAATGACGCCAACTTCACGCCGTTCAAAAATAAATTATTGACAATTGCGAAGGTAGAAATTAAAAAATATATAACATGAGGGTACTTTATGACATTAAGTGACGCAAACGCGAAGGTAGAAATTAAAAAATATATAACATGAGGGTACTTTATGACATTGAGTGACGCAAACCCGCGTCAAATCCGCACCACAGGTTAGCAAATAGTCACCATGTAAGCCTGCACTTATAATTATCCATACTGTGCTTTAGTCATATTTATTTATCTTTACTGCTTTTTAAACTTATTCAGTTGAAGTATGTTTTGTGTATTGTAGGTAGGAACCTATGTGTGAAATTGTTGGTGAAAACTGTTACTTTATCATATTTTAATGGGAAATATTATTGAGTAAACAAATAACCTACTTACTTAACATAGTATGGGTAAGTACACATAAAGGGTAAAGGACACTGTTTGGTGAAATCAGCGAATAAATATTTCATAATTAGTTATATTATCTTCTCAAATTGTTGGTTCAGTATACTAAACTAGTGCTTATTACGGGTTATGCAAGAATTTACATAGGTTAGAGATTCTCCTAAATACAGTTTTATGTTGTACAAAACTTGAATATAAACATTAACAACTTCGTAATAATTCCTTTCAGGAGGCTTTGTCGTTATTTTTTTATCTGTCTCTTCATGTTTCGAACACTTTGTAATTCTCTTTCGCACAATAAAATTACATTAACATCATCGCAACTCAAAAATCTTTATGAAATTAAAGCATCAAATTATAACTTTTATTTATTATAACTACAATAAAGCGGGTTTATGTCACTCGTGCTATAAAATAATATACGATACTCGTTCGTAAAGTTGTATTTTTGAACGGCGTATATCGCACTCGCTTCGCTCGTGCGCTAACTTCACGCCGTTCAAAAATGGCCAACTTTACGCACCGTATCGTAATGTACTATTAGCACTAAGTCGCCTTTGTAATAGAACAAAGGTTTAAGTTTTAAATAAATAAAAAACCCTATGAAAATGATTATAAAACATTTCTATCTCTTGTTTTTGCTTGAGATTCACTGGTGTCAGTGTCGACTTACTGCTTACAGGAGCGCAAAGTTTATAATTGTGTTAGGGGCGTTAGACTCTCGTACTATCGGACTTCGCGCCACTTACTCAACTGATCTCAGCTCTTCTACATCTTTTAGCGTTTCGAATTAATTCTAAATTTAAATTAAACTTAATTGGTAAACACGAAAATTTACATTAAGTCATACTTATCTTATTAACAAAACTGTCGTAGTATAAAATTTTGTTTTGTTGCTGCAGCTAAATGATAAAAATAATTCGAAGAAAAAAAGGTAAACGAAAAATATCTATAAAGTAATAATAGCAATTAAATAAAATAACACAAACAGTTAACCAAAGTTAACATTATGGTAAAACGATTCTAGCGTTCTATAAACAAAAACGAGAAAACACGCTGGATAATTTTCCAATAAGTAACCAGCCGCAGGCAGCTGACTTCATACCTAGTTCATAGTGCGAATCGAACTTGAACGGTGGGTTCAGAACCACCGTGAGATATTAACCTTACTTTGATTATATACACTAACCTTAATTATTTCGTCAATAACAAAATATAATTTGTAAAACCTAACCTAAATTGACGACCCTGTAGCCTAGTTGGTAGCGACCCTGCCTGCGATGCGAGGGATCCCGGGTTCGATTCCCGGCCGGGGCAGATGTTTATGTGGCAGATAAATATTTGTACTCGGGTCATGGGTGTAATTGTAATGTGTTATATGTGTAGTCCATGCCACCCGCGACACAGGTACATAGTAACCTACTGCGGGGGTATGAGTGTGTTAGCGTTTTTTTTTAACCTTGTTTTAAGTTTATGAATTTGTATAGTCTCTTTTAGGGCTCATAACTTTTTACTGTATTAATATTTGTACTACTAACACTACTGACTACTAACCCGCGTTTTGTGAAAACTTCAGGTATATGCTAATTTCCGTTCATAAGATAAATCCCAGACAGACAGTTAAACGGTCAGACGGATAGGGAAGACTGGGCTCCCTTTGTGTCCGTGTCGGTATGGAACCCTAAAAATAGAGACTGCATAAGTAGAACCAGTATAAAGAGTGCTTCTACACTAAACATGCAGTTCTTTGTTACAACTAAAACTAAAGGGCGTATCAGTTAACGTGTTTCAAGTGAGCACAGGAGTGCTGGCTGCGTGATTTCGTTACGACTCTTTGACACTCGCTCTAATGAAATTTTGCGCCACTTGCGTAGTTTGTGTTCGCTTCAGTAAAACACAGCTCACAGTGTATACCAGATGTGATCGCGCGTGTTAAATTATGTTGTTCATTCCATAAAATTTGATAAAAAAAATTGTTCAGTATTTCATTAAAGTTATCACTTCCGTCTTTTTTTATTATGACGGGCCAATTCTCACAGTGGGATTCTTTCTTGAATTTATATTCAATGATTTGTTATACCCGATATTACTTCTTTTATTAAAACCTACATGAAGGTAGTAATAGTAGAGAATATTTTAGTGTCATTAGGCACTTAGAATAGAAGTGTAACCTAACCTACCCTAACCTAACAGTGTCAAACATCTCCCCGTGTAACACAATACACATACGGTCACATATTTACTATAGTCAAATTACATTATCGGTAGGTATACGCAACGTGCTATCGAACATATACTGGCGTGTCAGCTCAATGTGTGTCAACTGTGCACGCAAGAGCGCTCAGTGTGTAATTGCGTTAAGGCCCTTTGACACCCGCTCTAATGAAGTTTGCGCCACTTGCGTAGTTGCAGAGCGTACCAAGTTTTCATCATTGCAAGTGTTAAGTTGTATCGATTCAAAAATGAAGAATGATGAGATGTTTCGTAAAATTATAGCCAAGTTAACCAGAGTAGAGTCCAGCCAGAGAAGGGAGAGGGTAGGAAGGGAGATTCATATAATCTCTACTATTTGAAAATGTCCTGAACTTATAAAATATATAAACATAGTAACTTTACAAAGACTAGGTATTATTCATTTAAAACTTACTATACTGTACACGAGTTAACCCTGCAACTGCGTAACATAGATAATATTTTACAGTTAAATATTGTGACATCCAATTAATGTGACACAATTTCCTGCGTTCCACAAACAATCGCGAAAGGTAAACACGTAACTGCTGCCATGTTCACGAGATGCACATAATAATTTAATGCGAAATATTTAGTTTGTCGATGCGAATCGCGTCGTGACCGCGGTCCGTGTAATGGGATTAAAATATCGGCGAAGTAAATATGTACTTTGACTGGCTATCGCATTAAATTGTTTACTGCGTCGTGAATAATTTATAATTACATGCCTATGTTGCTACTTACAGAGACGTGGCCTAGTTGTTTATACATGACAGTTCGGAGTGGCACTAATATGGAAGAATTAAGCCCATAAAATTCGAAGAGCTGATACATAAATTGTGATTGGAACGGAAGTATCACTCATCAGTGACTTCAGTTAGTTATCTCCAAGCACACATTTTTTAAATAACTTAATGGATGCTTAGACTTAGACCAAACTCCCAATGATTCTGTAAAAAGAAACGGAAAGAAATGTAAATTTTTGAATTAGACTTATTTGTCACGTCGAACCCTTTTTCAGATGTATAGTGATCGTGTTTAAAACATGTACATATGTACACTGAAATCCTATATAGTTATCTACATTATATAAAAAAGAGATCTAGCAACATCATCAGCCCTCCGTACTTGAAAACCCCTGATATTTTGTTGGAAGCGTTTATTAAGATGTGACCAGGTGCGTCACAGGCGCTGCCTAGCGACGCGTTGCGACGGCAACCGGCACGTCGCTCGCGTCGCGTCGCTGGCTGCTCTTTATTGTCGCTGCGACGTTGCTTTATATTGCTGAACTTATTTCGCGGAAACGACTTTAACTCCAGAGATCCTCACAAAATAAAATAAATTAAAAACATGCCATAGGTATGTGAGTAATATAAATGTATATTATGTTCCTAATGGTTGTTACTTTCTTTATTTGCCGAGTGGTTAAGGTTTATTACAATAGTGTGTAAATAGATAAATGTAATTTCCCGTCCACTAATATTTGAATAAATTCACTCTGATCTCTGATTTAGCGTAGAGAACTTTACCTCCTTATAAATTAAAACTTAACTATGATTAGAGGTGTAATGAAATGAATTTGTAAAGTGTACATACTGGCCATACTGCTCATGACACAATAACATTTGACCCACTCACAGGTCAAAATGGACCTAGTAATACCAAAGTGACCACGTCATGCTTATTTACTAGCTTACACAAGACAACTCTACTTTCAAACAACAATTTATGGTAAATCTATGCTTTTATCATTTATGACTTAGCAACCCGGGTTATTTGTTTTGAAATTAATAGTTATTACTGATGCAACTTAAACTTAATTTTCTGAAAGTGTTATGTTTATAGATTACAACATTATTTAGAAATAACATTTATATTTAATAACAGCTTATAATAAACAAAAACCCAGCACGTTATGACAATGAACTCCATAGAAAACATCAACCAGCCCCTCACCTATTTCTTACAAGTGTCAAAAGAGGGTGGAGATCGATAATTAATCGTTTCGTGAAAGTTCTGGGCCAAATTAAATCCCTTTAGAGGCGTCCGACAGGACGGCGGCACCGTTGTCACTCTGTCCGACAATTTAATATCTGTCTAATACGGATTGGTCGGGCGCGTATTAGAGTTGACGTGAGCGAAACACCGTCTCTATTACGGGAATATTTCTATCCATAGTTGCATTATATTTCAATCCAAAGATGCATTGTGTGTATATTGCCTATATTGCTTGAAACGGTCAAGACATAGTCAGAACTCCCAAAAGTACCATATTTTTAATATGAGTATTAAATACGTCGTTATAAATACACGTATAACACGCCACGTTATGTAATGAAGGTAAATGTTAAAGATTGTAGTTTCTAATTAGTTGCTAGCTGATGCTAAAGAACGACACTTTGCTTTAGACCTATTTGTGTTAAGTAGCTAAATACTCAAAAGTTAAGTATCGTTCTAATCAAAATTATATTACCTAAATAAAATAAAAATCAAACGTAAAAAATATCTAAAGGAAAATGCTAATATACAAATTACAACTTTTTATTTTTCAAATAGGTTTACCGCTATCGTATTTCTATTTTTTAAACTGTAACTAATAATTCCTTTATCACTTTTTACTTATTTACTAACAACAATAAAATCTCACCTGACAATTTAAAAGGTAGCGATCCCATAAGAGGATCGGGCGCAAACCGCGGACCGAAGTGGAACGGATGGAAGCCGTGGTGCCTGGTCTTGGAGCGCGGCTCCCGGGGACCGTCCACCGTCACCTTGATGGCCTTCTGGTACGTCGCTACTTGCGGCGGAGACGTCGCCAGCATGATAGTTAGGGAGAACGATTTACCTGCAGCAATAAAAATAAAAATAAATTTACAGATTTTAAAGAGAGGGAAGTTCTGTGTTCGTGTGTATTTGTTATGACGTCACAAGTTGATTTTATGAAATGAAAATTTAAAAATACCTTATTAAAATACCTATAGGGTAAACCAGCCATATGGGCCCCAGTCGGTAACGTGCCCCACTCGCAAAACTCAGAGATGCATTTTGAATTTAGCGCTAATTTGACCTGAACAGGTTAGTGTCACATATTTATTGCGGCGATTTAAACGACGCAGTGTTGGTTATCATTCGTTTTAAGTGAGAAAATTGAATAAAAAGTAAGTATGATAGTCTGAATTTGTTTTGTATCTTTTAAAACAATAAGTCAAAGTATTTTTTCATATAATTTTCCGTTTTTAAAGTTTCATTCTAACGATAACCTCTTTGAACTTTCATACTACTACTATATTAACTTTCCTTCTATAATGTACCGTTTTAGACATAAACAAATTGTAGATGTCAAGTGGGGCGCATTACCTCGATAATTTGGCTAATGTGCCCTGATTTATTTCGGGTAATGTGCCCCATTTGTATAATCATTTAATAACATGATTTTTAAGTATTACTGATCAATTTTCACATTTAAAGACACGGAAAGGAGGAAAGGCTGCAGATTCAATAAAATGGACGAAAGAAAATATGATAAAAGCTGTAGAAGATGTCATAAGCAAGAAAATGGGTGAATACGGCTAGCCGGATCTGTGTGAACCACTACCACTACCATATGAAGAAGAAAACTCAGTTCTGGCTGCTTCCAAGAAGACTACTTAAGCTTTTCAGAGAAATGCAACAAGTACAATAGCAAAAATAAAGCGAAAGGAAAAGTAAATAAGAAAATAAGAAGAGATTACTTAGTGGGGCACAATTGACCGATTTATCAGGGTATTGTGCCCCACCATAGACTTTAAATAGGTAATTGTTTATCACTGTTGTTTTATTTGCATTTGAGAAGTTTTTTTTTAGTTTTTACTATGCAAATTGAGTCAGAGGTTAAGACTAATTACTTTAATAAAGACGTTTTAAATTATACCGTTTGTTATTTGAATTCTTCGAGTGGTGGGGCACGATTGCCTGGTTTACCCTAGTGGTATCTTTGCAAAACATTGATAAATGCAAATATTAGACTTTCATAAATGTATTAAGATTAAAGTCTGAATATGAAAAACATGTTTTAATGATAGTTTTTATTGAATTTCCCGAAGTTCCTTCTATGTTAATGAGCCGAGGATCTGTTGATTAATTCGTACTGCAACTCTTAATCAGATTGTTAAACTTCATTACAACTCACATATCTAATAAATAAATAATTGTTTATAATTATTGTAAACGAGGTACATTCGTTACGTTTCGACGTCAAACTCGGAAACCACGGTAATCCATAGCTACGTAACCTTTGGTTTAGAATCTAAAGCACGTTCCAAGATCACATTGCAGCGAGCAGGAATGCGGGAAGGCATTAAGAATTCGGGCAGTCGTCAAGAGTTATTTCTGTGCCGAGCTGCGGCGCGGCGTCTCTCGGCGTCGGTGTCGCCAGGAACTGCGGCATTCCAGAGCCAGACTTTGTGGAAGGGAAGAGGTTAGGTTGCATTTTACGCATTTTTCTGTCTGTAAAAAACTTGATAATCTGACAGGTAGCTTTCTGTAGTTGTTGTAGTAATTACTAGTTTCCAATGTTTCCAATGTTTCAAATAACTGTACACTATATCTACTTAGATAAATTCTTGTAAGCTACATCTGACATTCGCTAAATAATGGTGCAAACTTACGGTCAAGTATTTTCTGTCAGATATTGTATCCTACCACGAAACACGTCAACGCTATCTTTATGCATAAACCTTAGCACTGTTTCCATTTTCGATTATCAAAAACTAATCACTTTATTTTAATTAAGTAATCTTATAAGGACAACTTCATTATTGGTGTAAGTTTCAAATCTCATAACTTAGATAAAGCTGCTATACGAAGGTTAAACAACTGTTGTACCGATGATAAACTAAAATTGAGCATGTGCGGTATCCAAACCACGTTCTACCTAAACGTAGATAAGAAAACCACTAACCGGGATAACATGAGTGACCAACAATCGCATGCACGCAATATTTAGGTAATGACTGTCGCGCGGCGACGTGGTGAAATTGCCGTCGTAACACATCCACCGCACACCGCCGCAAACTACGCAAACTATATTGGTAGCGCAAATGCATCTCGTGTTTACAAGTCCATGATAACTGATTTTCAGTGCCCTACGCCGCAATCGCTATTTGTTTGTTGCGTCTTTACTTAAAATTTGAATATTTCAGCTATAGGTATTCGAATTACCTATTGTCGAAGTAACGTTGAGCGGTGCATTTTAATCGTGGAATATGATATCTCTAATGAAGTAAGATACATTTTTTTATTGTAAATAGATGAGAAATGACCAAACGAGCCACCTGATGGGAAGTAGTCATCGTCACCCATGGACATCTGTATTAGTATCTACTTATATTTCATTGAATATGTTTCTGTCAGCTACAACTACAATTTTAAAAGCTGCCTCAGAAAAAACCTTGATTTTTCTTCGTCCTTGCAATGTTCGTACCTACTTTTTTAATAATTATACGCTAATCTCGGGCAAAAGGCTTCTTTATAATATAAAAAAACACCTAAATTAATGTGTAAATAAACGATTGGAGTATTTCAGTACATAGCAGGAGAAAGGAGCTGGCCGCAAGCCAACGACAGTCTTAACATGGAAACGACTTGGACCTATGCGTAGAACGTGGATCTCAAGTCGGGTTAAACGGTGCGTTCACACCAATAGGCTATATGTATATTATTATGATTAGCGGTCTTGCAGTTATAATGGTAATAAATAAAATCATTTCGAAGAACACGTGTCTTTATATAAATAACCGACAAATCACTTTCTACACGCGCTATACCCTCATATCACTACCTACACTTCCTGTGCCCCATGAGTGTGAGAAGAGAAAAGACAAGAACTTGAAGAAGAGAAGAAGAGGGTAAAGGGCGACGGTGACTACTTACCATCACTAAGCTTATAAAATACTTGATTTATCAGTATATTCTACCTGAATATTAAACTGTCAAAACACACCAACAAACAATAAAAATTCAAACTAGGTGTTCTGTAACAAACATTGTTAATTAGAAGTGCTGTTTCCAACTCAGTTACGTTGTATCACCATACTCATAGTAATGAAATTCAACACAATCTTTCAATGTCGACAATAAAAGAAAATTTTTAGAACATTCTGGAGAAAACAAAGCGAAGTACGGTAGCGTGGGGTTGGCTGGTGGCCAAGGCCCCGCACCATGAACCATAAAAACGACATAACACCCCCACGAACCCCCGACCCGAAATGAGCGGCCTCCCACTTACTTTCATAAAACTCATAAACACTTTAACTGGAGATAAAATATGTTTTGTTTTTCCACAACAATATACACATAGCTTACATCAATGACCTTTTGATTTTTTTTAATACTGTTAAACCCGCCCCGCTTTGCTCAGAGAAAGTTGTTTCGCAGGAGTAGTACTCGAGAATTGTTAGACTTGATCATTTTAACTGATTTCACTTTTTATTTCTGAACTTATTGAAACAAAACATACCTACACCTAAGCAAAACTTACCATTATAAATTAGTTAAACCACAAATAAATTAGTTGAGCTGTTTCTCAGATAACCGTGAACAAACGTACTGATAATAATCAAACATTCTAAGAAAATCATTATTTTGAGTTAAATAGCCTTAATAAAAGCTCCAAACAATAGCTCAAGAGGCAGCGATCAGCTACATTTTACACATATTTTACATAGATTTACACAATCTAGCATTTCTTTTGACCCCATGTATCAAGCGGTGGGTTTCGATTCCGGGATGAATTCCAGGAGACATTTATATTGTATCACCCTTTGATACAATATAAATATCTCCTGTAATTCTTCATTATTTTTGAGGTCTGTTTATGCCTATTCCGTCCACAGATCAAGAATCCTTGTGGTGTGGTTAACATGAGCATTAATTTATTTTCTGGTAGCTGCACGATACAATGAAAACCACGAATAATATGTAGGTGTCCTGAAAAATAGACTTAAACCAAGAACTGTATTGCATAAGTGACTAAAAAACATGGTAGGTATAGTTACGAAAACGAATATTCACCTTGAAATATTCAAACTTCAGTAAGTATTGTATTGAAATAACAACTAGGAAACATTTTAAATTTTAATTCACTCACACAGAATCTATGACTTTTCACTCCACACCCTGTTCAAATTATTCACGTCTTGGTACCCGCAGCTCAGTCGAAAGGGCGACCTTACAAAGAACGGAGGCATTCAGCATACTTCATAAATCATTGAAGTTATTCATAAAAAGACTTTCGTCTGCGCCCCGAACATATTGCAGTGCACACGTGCGACACGCTTCATGCGCGATATTGCCGCGAGGGAGCGCCTCTGTCTCGTAAAAATATGTTTGCATGAAAAACAACAATTCGCGATATCATGTAGGTACTGTTTTTGTTTTAATACTTCATTTGCTAAAGCAGCAGGTGTGGTAAGAACATTGATAGTAAATAGATAGGTACATAAGTATATCATATTTTTATAGGTCTCTTTATTGTCTGTTTAAAACTTGGTAATTAACTCATGTACTCATGTACCTTCTCATCTTCTTTCATTTAAAGAATACATGCATTATTACTTACAACTTACTTACATTATGACTTAATAACATTGCAAGACTTTTTCCTAAAAATAAACCCTGTTCAAATACCCTTTCTGGTTTCAAAACCCTTTCAATCCTCACTTAAGTCTCCTTAATAGTTTTTCTTCGGAAATAAGTAGAAAAGAAAAATAAAAAAATAAATGTGTAAAAACCCACCTAAGAAGAAAGTTCAACCGAAAGTGAAAATGTTACCCAATTCAGCCCACGTTAGATTAAAAATCAGCTTTATAACGTCATAAAGTAGGCAGGATGCGCGTTAAGATAAGAGTTCTCCGAGATCTAAATAAAAAATGAGCCACAATCGTAATGGCAGCGTTCCTTTGATCTCGGTTTCAGGGCTTACCGGGGATTGCCGGCTTAGCGGGGCAATTTGGATATAAAACGTAATGCGGATCGAAACGCATTAGCGACATTAGCCAACTGACTGTATGATCTACCCTAACAGCCTCCGGTCATACTGTTGATACAAGGCTTTGTTTGGCATTTTTGGCCCGGATTTTAAATATCCGACGGAACTTATATTGGTATTCCGTTTATTTTGGCTGTGATTGAATTGGTGAATATGAATTTCAAATTTCAATATGAATTTCAACTTTATCATCAAGACATTAAGAAGATTATAGAATGAATATTAATCATTTTGTTAATCATTATTATACCAACAGTATATTGTAGTTCGATTCCATAGCTTTTTAATGTATGGTTATTATCATAACGTTGTTACAAAATTCACAGAAACACATGAAAATTTCCTGTGTTCTGGATATCATAGACTTCGCTCAAAGACAAGACATAATTAGGTACATTCAACCGAACAGAAAGCTAAAAACATTATTCAAGCTTCCCTCTCCCTGGAAATCGAACACAAGGCTCTTTGAAAAGCAGACACGCATGGGCAATTCATCACAAATTTAAGAAATAACATATTATGTTATATCAACCATCTGCTAACTTTACTAATTTTAAAAACAAACAAAGAAACCCCCACCAATAAAACCAAAACGAGACACCGTAAAATTCATGTTTATTGAAGCGTCTCAAAGAACAAGACGAAAGTCAAAAGCTGGTACAATTAAAAATCTCCCCCGAGACACACCAAGCCAGCGGTCAATATTACTCGACGAGACCCTCAATTTTCACCACTCTCCCCTGTGCTAATAACAATAATTAGGAATGAGTGGTTCAATAATTAAAAACGGAAAAGAGCTCGACTTGAAAAAGACTCGCAATACTAAAGAAAATGATCTCTCTTCTCTTTCTGCCAACGAAACAATTCATATACCTTATTCTATCGCTCATCTCAATTTCCTTTATTAATTTTGTCTCAATTCCTCGTCTCCATATTAAAATTAATCTAAATTGCAATAGAGGTATTTTTACAAATGGAAGATGTTTTGTCGAGGAGGCACAATAATAGTTTTTTACTCAATATAAAGTATTTTTTTAATTATTATTTCACCCTAAATTATTCATGGGTTCATGATAATCACAATTTTTAAAATTAATTTATTACACGAGAATCTTTATAAGTACTTTCTTGTCTGACAACGCATCGTTAATTACCTACCCTCAAATGGCTTGACTGTTCTTTAGTCAATTAAGAACAAAATAACAAATAATTTTCAATTACTTATTACTATTATTCTATATGCTTAATAACTCTAACGTTTGATTACCGTTACCAACACGACCATTCAAAATGAATATTCACACTCGAGTTATCCCCACAATACAGCCTCCAAGAGGTTTTGAAATAACAGGGCAAATTTAAAATCATTAGTTCTCGAGAGGGCAGCCCTGCATAAAGGGGCTCGAGTTAATAACGAAAGGTGAAGCTGAGATATTTTTCTCTCTTATTATACAAAAATATTTTTTCACCTCATAGGGCAGGCAGGGCGCGTAAGGGCGAGCCCATTGTGTTGTTTCACCAACAATGTTTGACTAACAAGCTTCTTTACATATATGTATGTATGTAGGTGCTTAGTACTTTCGCCATAGAAAAGATATATTACGTATTCATATAACTTAGACGTATTTTGAATTATTTTATCTCCTTGCTTTGAAACATCTAAAGAACGTGGTATGTATTTATTTATGTAAATCGGTTATTCTTTGTACCAGATTGCCGACGAATGAGTAGCTATTGAGAAACGGTCAACAGTAATAAACATCCAAAGAATCATCCGCGCGTTGATAGTCGCAGAAGCCTTTAATTGCATCACTGCTACAGAAAACGACAAATATTCCACCAAGCGCATTAAAAACCTTACCATCAATTTTGAACCCCATCAGGAGTAGATACACTAGGCGTAACTGTGACCAATGATACCTGATAGCAATGAGGTCCGATGACTCAATGATTAAAAACTTTTAAAAACACAATTCCTTCCCATCAAAGACCCGGTCCTTCTGTACAATTCACAAACCATTGAAGTATTTTACCTTATATTTTAGTCTCTGTGCGCGTAGTACAAAATAAAAAGATCCAACCTATTCTATTTTAAACGCGTCTAAAGTAAGGGTCAAACCATCGATTAGCAGATGTCGCTTCTTGTCTACTGGCGCGCTAAATTGCCCTCTTACTGCACGGTGGAACATAATAAGGTGGGTCGAATCACGAGAGCCAATTAGATGGCAACTCTGTAACAGGCCTAACAAGAACAAAATATATTTCCTGGTTTACTCGTTTAAACTACAATTGCGAGTTAGTTTTTAGGCCCTTTGATTAAAGTTCAAGAATATTACCTGTAAAATCGACTATTTTCGTGAAAATTGAGTCATTTCATTTTTAAGGACTAAATAGTAAATTAAAACATAATTTATTATATTAATTTTTATGTGTCCCCTTCTGTCGCCAATTTTAAGGCTATCTACATTTTTATTTTTACATATTTTACCAATATAAACCAAAACCATTTCGCCATCCATACTAATATTATAAATGTGAAGTTGTGTTTGTTTGTTTGTGACTCTTTCACGTCGCAACATGGCTATTATATTTTACCAATATAAACCAAAACCTTTTCGCCATCCATATACTTACTAATATTATAAATGTGAAAGTGTGTTAGTTTGTTAGTTAGTTTAATTGTACTTTAAGGAATATACTTACTAATGTATTGATATTATGTGCACCTACGTGTTTTAAAAGATATTCCAAATAAAGATATTTTGTATTTGTTTGTTTGTTTGTTTGTTGGTGACTCTTTCACGTCGCAACGCGGCTATTATATGGTATGGTTTATGTGTGGGGATAGTTAGGAGGGTGGAGAATGACGTAGGCTACTTTTTACTGCGGAAAAACATCTCATTCCCTTGGAAAGATCGATGTTTTGTTAGTTGCTAGATATTTAGTTCCGGGTGTTGTTAATAGATGGCATTAGTAAAATTCATTTGCAAGTTCTGAATCACGCTTTCAAATACTACATGTATTTTACTTATGTCATAGACAAATAATCTGATGTTCCAGTATATCATACTGTTTAGCCGATACGAGATTCCTACGGGAGCGCGACCTACGCGACTGTTACCTACGGGTCCCGAAGCGAAGCGTGGGCGGTTCTCTACTTCTCTAGTGCAATCATAAATACTCATGTGACAAACTAATTGTGTTACATTTTACGCATTGATGTATAAATACCTAGATTGAGCGTCGCCCTACAATGAAGACAAAAAAAACAAGGCAACAATATCAAGCATGTGTGCGTGCAGGCGATGTTTTACACGTTCGTCTATTGTCTATGTTGCGTGATCAATGATACCAGTTACTAAAATTTTCCCATAAATCACACATTAAACTTAATTTATGGAGTGGTTATTTTCATGAATAAATAAAAAACCCTACTTAATTTAATTACAGTTGTTTATGTTAATGTTGTAATAAACCAGCTAAGTTAATTAAATTAACATTTTTTTACGCAGTTTGTAGTTGGAAAGGAGATGGTCCAAAATTGTATGGAGTCTGGGCCTGGTTTTGTACCAGTGATAAAATAAAATAAAAAAGAAAAATAAACCATTTTTGACTAATCAATAATCAAATCCACGAACTCATCTATATTTCAGTGCAAAAATTATTTATTTACTCCACGTGACGCAATTATTCTACATAATGGCGGGCAGCAGACCAGAGGATTCATAATTTTTGACGTATGACGTTAGCTGTCAATATGCCTTCTCTATGCTTGAACAATGGCTCGAACTCAGAGTGAAGGACGCCATCTTGCAAGTGTTGCAAGTAGTACGATGTTGCAAGTAACTCGAAATTAATTTTATTTTAGCAAGTCATTTATTGCGATTTGTGAATTTATTATATTTTTAATGAACTTTCTGTATTTTTTGGTTTTTCATGGTTTAGTGTACAAGATCAGGCCCAAAATGGACCATCTCCTTTTCTAAAATTGTAAAGTTACCGTCTCAGATTAAGGTGAAAATTTGAAGGGAGGACGGGTTCTACACTCTCATTCGTCCCCCCAAATTAAATATTGCTCTCATAAAGTACTTACTTTTTTAAAATTATTTTTCTAAATCTCTAAAAATTTTAAGGTTATGTGGTCTCATTGGTTAATGTGTAAGCGCTCGAAGTCTTAAGTGTATGTATATGTGTGTGTGGACGTGTGTGTGTGTGTGTGTGTTTTAAACTACATTATAAAAAATAAATAACTTATTAAATTAATTTCACTTTTACACACAATTAAATTCACAAATCGCAATAAATGAATTGCTAAAATAAAATTAATTTCGAGTTATTCGGTAGGTACTACTTGCAACACTTGCAAGATGGCGTCCTTCACTCTGAGTTCGAGCCATTGTTCAAGCATCATTCAAGCATAGAGAAGGCATATTGACAGCTAACGTCATACGTCAAAAATTATGAATCCTCTGGTCTGCTGCCCGCCATTATGTAGAATAATTTCGTCACGTGGAGTTAATAAATATTTTTTGCAATGAAATAAAGATGAGTTCGTGGATTTGATTAGTCAAAAATGGTTTATTTTTCTTTTTTATCTTATTTTATCACTGGTACAAAACCAGGCCCAGACTACATACAATTTTGGATCGTCTCCTTTTCACATTACTCTTGTACCTTTAAAAGTGGTTTATTCGACCCAATGCAAAAATAATCATTAAAATGGGCTCATAAACATACGAATATTAATGTTATATTATTATAAATAAACACAAACGTATTGGTAAACACCACCTTTTTTAATCGATTTATAAAAGTACATGAACTAAATAATATACACGTAACCATAAACCAATTTATATACCCACAAAAATGATGTTAAGTCGGGAGCATAAAAATAGAAACTAGCAACACTGACAAAAAAATGACGTAATTTGGTTACAATAAAAATCAAAATTGAAATTTAATTAAAAATATGTTTATTGGTTACTTGCCTATGATATGTGATGTTTTTTGAGCTTTTTACCCTTCCTTTATAATTCCGGCACAGTTTAATAGCACATTTCGTCATGTTATCCCTCTTATTTGTTTATTTAAATTGCGCGCGTAATACGTAGTGACACGAAAGCGGCGCGATCGGCACTAATTGGCGGGAAAGTACTTCTGCGCCAATAGTTGGCGCAGCTTTTTTGACACGTCTTCGCGGATTCGATTATCCATCTAGATACTTATACATCAATGATTTTACGATATATTTTTTGTACTTATAGCAAATTTTTTGCATAGGTTATGATCGCGGCTAATTAATGATGAAACAGAGAATACTCTTGACAAAGTGACAGTTAACATTTTTACTAATATAAGTATAACCATCTTAAATCCCTTATCGTTAATACAATAAGTACCTAATTTTTCACTAACTAGAACATCTTCTTCTACGATAAAAAAAGTGTTTTTAACAAATTAGCTCAAAAACTACTAGACCAATTTCATAAAGTCTTTAACCATTAGAATTCTTCGTAATTTATGAGTAACAAAGGCTATAATATTTATTACGAGAATAATATGCTCTGTAACTCTTGCGAAGCATGGACTGGTCACTGGTCAGCAGTACACTACAAGCCTGTTACCAAGAACTGTTCACTTCCTTGTTCCTCGCCAACTTCAAACCAAAAAAAAGCGGTTGGGGCCCTCATTAAATTTCTCGCTTATTAAAAATTCCCCACGCCCGTCCGTCAACATCAGATAGGCAACTTTTTATCCCGAAACAAAAGTTATGTTCCGCGGGCACCTCGCTCCCCTTCGTCCTTTAGCCCGATAATTTGAGTGAGATTTTCTCGCAATTTAAGATAAACAAAGAGAGCGCTTACCCTTAATTGGAAAGCAGAGCGTTATTCAGGAAGGAACGTGACAAATAGACACCTCTTAACTTCTTTTCCACTTTCCTGCCATTCAGGGCTATATTGGTTTTTTCCTACCTGCAGCCGAAAGCTTTGTTTGTTTAACGAAATGTTAATGAGGATACCTCGGCATCGACTTACGGACAGTAATATAATCATGTTTTCTCAGTTCTGACACTCTTATAATTCTTTTTCCGCTACTAAGTAACGGTATTATATGCACAATGATAATAATATATATATGGTGTAAAGTCATATAAACGGAAGAAAGATATTTATTACGTCTTTCTCTTGAAGAGTAACAGTTTACAACACAAATATTTCTATAGCGGAGAGTTATTAAAAGAATTGTTAAAAGAGGTGACGTCAATTTTGTTTACAGTGCATAAGTTAAAAATTGCATTCGGGTTTAATATCATATTTTTCATTTATTTCCTACACATTGCGTATTAAATTAAAACATGAGGAGTTTATTTTGCTGCTTTTTTTCACTCCGCCGACGGAACACTTTACGAATCCGTGGTGAATGATTTTGAATCAGTAGGTTAAACAGCTATTATCATTAGAAAACATTTTAATTCTGTATGCGCGCCCATCCAGTTGCGTTATGTTGATATTTCTTACAAGTTCCCTCCTCGCACAGTTCGTTAGCCCCTACACTATTTGAATATGAGACGACGTTCGTACAGTTCATGCGACACTACACATGGTACCACGATTATTCTTCTCACATTCTAAATAGTAAAAAAAGGGAAACTGACTTCATGAATGCCTGACATGTAGACATACAGCTCAAACTACCAGAATTAGACACTATTTTTGCATCATGTTTCCTTTTTATAGTATATAATAATATAAAGGATTTTTAAAAATTTACCAAGGGAAAGTTTTTTAACTAAAAGGGTAAATCAGGTTTTAGCCATATTCATTCAAATAAATTTAAAAGGGGTTAGGTATTGCAGTTTAAGTCGCGGGCTGATAGCTAGTTTTAGTACTCGCGGTAGGTACTTATAGACTACAGGCCCATGTCAAAAATGGATGGGTCATATGAACCACCAGGTGATGTATATAGGACGATATAAGAGCACAAAATAATAAGATTCAGCACTATGACGTCACTTGTAAGCTGTCCAACTTGAGTGCTGGTGAGAATTCAAAAGTGCAGGTAGAGTGAGTACAATTTGGTCATATATTTTTGTACGGCATTTTCAACATCGATAGATCCATGAAAAATAGTAAGAAAGCGCAGTCCCGTAAAAAAATGGTGCGCCACAAAGTCGGTATTTTTTTAAGCTATTGCATAGCTTTTATCGCGGGCCTTGGGCGCGGGGACCGAATGCAAAAATTTTGTAACGAAAATTTATTACACACTACCAATGCACACTACACACAGACATAGTTACTATGTCTATGCACCCACACATCGATAAATACCAGAACTTTTAACTGAGTTAACTAACTTTTACTTTATAACGGCTAAACCGATTTGGCTAATTTTAGTCTTGAAATATTCGTGGAAGTTCAGGGAAGGTTGCAGCGATGAGAAAATATGAAAAATTGCGAGGAAAATCATGAGGAAAATACTAAAAATGATTTCCCCTCAGATTATAGAACCAAAAGGCAGATAGAACATTCGCAAAGAAAAACGACGAATAATGTGAAGCCGCTTTTTCCCTATGTGTGCATGACAACCTTAATGTCAACTAGCAATTGCACCGTATGGATACGTAATTCTTTGTGTGTGTGAGGTTGCCAAGTGAAAAGTCATAATCTCCCGCAATTTTGTAAACATTGTTCGCCATATTTTCAGCTTAAAACATTATGCACAATTAAATTGGCAAATTATTTATTACTAGTGAACGCCCTTGTTTCGCTTCGGTAAGCCCATAATCGATAAATGAGGGATGGTATTCTTTAAATTGACGTGATTTCTTATTTGTGTACCGATTCTAACTAAATGTTAACCCAAGCTCATTTGAATACGTCAGTGAAAACTGCATCTAAATTTGTTAAGCCGTTCCTGAGATTAGGCGGAACAAATGCACAGAAAAACAGACAAAAAATTAAAGTTTTATTGTATGTAATAATAATAATTGATTTTAATTTCTTCTGATAATAATTTCTTGAGCGCCTCCAAGCTTCGGAAGGCACGTAAAGCCGTCGGTCCCGGTTGATATCGATACATCGATAGATAGCAGTCGTTAAGCCGTGTCGGAGGCCTTCGGGCGGCTTGAAAACTTTCGACAATGTGTTGGCCACTAACCCCTCCACCAATCCGCACTGGAGCAGCGTGGTGGAGTATGCTCTAGGCCTCCTTAATAATGAGGAGAGACCCTCAGTAGTGGGACATTAATGGGTTGTAGCCATATCACTAGTTATCAAAAAGTATTATATAATAATTATGTGTAAATGTTCTTTTAATATACCTATTTAATTTAATATTTTATTATGTTTAATTGTTTTAATTAACCTATGGATTTTTGTCTCTTTGGGTAGATATTTTTAATAAAAAAAACATCAAAATATCAATATACTTATTTATTATAACAAAAATTCGGTTTTGATGATTTTTTAATCAACCAATGTCCTTTTTTAGTGAGACAGGTACACGTCATCCTCACTAAAATGTAATGAGCGAACCACGCAAAATTAATTAGCCAATTAATATCTTGCCTGCTTTTCCGAATAATATGAACCCATTTTTCTCTTGTTACAGCATCTGTCGGAAATCTGCAAAAATTATAGTTATTAGTAGGCTAAGCAGAAACTAAAATATTATATTATAATATTTATCATACATATTATTGGCACACGTGACATTTTCAGCAGTTAGAATGCTAATTTTATTGGCTGTATTGCCTGACTTAGGTTTAAATAAATAAAACTATTTACTTTCAAAATATTTTTTTTTTGATATCTAATATCTTTAAACGAGCAATTCTTGTATATTTATTTATATATAATCACGATCTCGGAAACGGCTGCAAAGATTTTCATGAAAGTTACAGATTAGGGGGTTTTCGGCTCAAGGAATCGATTTATCAAGGTCCCAGGTTCGAGAAAAGCTCGGTTCCCGAGATAAAGAGATTTTAAAAACATCATACTGACGTCATCTATGAAACATTAGGATAACTTCTATGAGGTACTGTTTGTAACGTGTTGAACTGACGCCATCTATGAAACATTAGGATAACTTCTATGAGATACGGTTTGTTTGTTTCAGTAGTATGAAACTAGATGGCGCTCGAATATATTTTTGTTCGGCTAATTCATTCTTACGTTGAAGCGCTATTTTTGCGTTATACCTACCTATTTTCTGTTTGAATAAAATTAAAAATCAGTGCGATTATCTCGCTTGACCTCGCAGGACGCGTAGTGATAGTTTAACGTGCGTTTGTGATATTTACGAGAATATTTGTAAATAAATGTTAGTTTTGTTATTATCCATTTAATAATATATTTTAATAAAGTTTTAAATAAATAATGGTCAGATCGATGAAATTACTATTGTTGTAAATAGAATCAATAAAATTTTAAGTACGCCTAACAACTTGCTCATTAAACTAAAAGTATATTTATTTATGTTGTTTAATTATCATAAACATTCAATACATTTTATCGCAAATAAAAATTTCAGTCGGGGACTGCCTAAGCCTGCGAAAAGTACGAAGGAAAGTTCAATGAATTTATCTAATTAAGTATGTACCTATTTAAAATGCAATTAATTCGCTCACACAGTTAACTTCTATGAGGTACTGTTTGTAACGTGTTGAAATTTCAGTAGTATGAAACTAGATGGCGCTGTACAACTTTGTGAAACACGCTGTTGAGATCCTTTGGCCGTAACTTAAGTAAAATGAATTTTGTGCTCAGTGAACAGTTGTATGATTTGACTCCTGAATAGATGGCGGAATTCCTCGTATTTCTTGCGATTCATACTAAACTAAATATAATTTTCAACCGAGCAAAGCTCGGTCAACCAGGTACTAAATTTATAAATCGACCAATGTCCAAATAGTCCATGCATATTTCCCCAAATTTAGGGTAACCGATTTTCATTTAAACTGGTGTACAAATGAATGATTGTTGAGGTTTTGTGTTCCGAGCGAACCGAAAAAATATTATTATAAATAAATATTAAAATAATGAACAATTACCTGTGAAAAGATATTCCGTCTTCTTTTCTTAGTTTTTGCGAACAACTTTTAGAGAATTTAATAATGCAAGACGGCATTATAATAGATAAAATTATTTAAAAAAATTTGACACTTGCGACGTTTATGCTATTTGACGCTTTCCGTAGTACTGACACGAGATTGTATTAGCTTTTTATTTTGTATTTGCTTTGGTAGCTTCACTTTATACTAGAACGACTACATCTGCCTTTTGGTTCTATAATCTGAGGATTTCCCATACAAATCTTACCTGTCAAACATTTGATTTTCGCCCCGTCGGTTCGGTGTTTTAAGAATAATTACATGTAGATCTGGATTAAATAATGCGTTGGAATCGACAACATGTATTCATAATAGTCGAATTATCGCGTATTTAGATTTAAAACATACAAAATAATAACATGACATAAAATAATGACACTATATTAATGACTTGAGGGTGATAGAGACAGTGCCATACAGGCAAGGCAAACTGTAAGGCACTGTCTCTGTCACCCACACGTCATTCACGCGCCAAAAGGTCGTTGTAGGACTTAAATGTCAAATGACAATTTTCTTTTTAAAAATAATTATTTTGTCAACTGAAATAGTTCTTATGCTTTTGTTCAGAATATTTAAATCTTCTTTGCACAAATTAAAGCATTATCCGTTTCTAATAAAGATTAAAATGTCTTGCACCTATAATGTGACGTTATGATGTACGTATTCTTAACAATTAGGCTTACGTCATTATTATGCGTCTCTTTCAGTGATATTGCTTATGAACTTTGATGTAACTTTTGATAACTAGGCAACTAAATGAAAACTGGTACACCACTTTCTTGGCCCACTGTAAAACAGTGAATATCTGTACTCGTATAATTTGTGTACAAAGTGTTTTAAATATGAATAAACAAAGTGCATTTATTAATGAAGAAAGTCACGAAAAAATTGTGAAAGAAAATGAGTTATTACTCTATATACATTCATTTTATTATTATTATCACAAATTCAGTATTATTTTTTGTTTTGTTAATTTATATATAATGATATTATGCAATAGCTTTACCGCGGCAGTCTCCGAGTGCCACACGTCTTTTTTTATTTTTTGACAATTCCAGGGTTTCATACTGTTTCAATACAGCTTCTAATCCATTATTCCGCAACGCCGTACAAAAATCATGCGACAAGGGGAAAAAATCGAGGGTTGAACTTTTGATTTCTCACCAGCACTCAGTCCGATATATTATATATGTCGGGAATAGTTAATCCATGTTATTCGTTTGGTGCTATTTAATCTGTAGTAGGCGCGGATCCATAGCGAATCGATACTCTATGGCGCGGTTGATCGGTCATTAGAAAAAGAATAATGAAAAAGAAATGAAGGTCGGGTTGGTGATCGTAAAGATTCCTTATTAATTGTAATGCCGTGAATCTAAAAGAGAAAAATATCGCGTGACCGCGGGTGCGAGTGGTTAAAATCAATATCGTAACATCGCGAAGTAAATCCAATCAATACCAAAGCAAACCAAACCGAGTATTCATATTGAGCCAAAGAGAGATCATTGAATAAAGCAGTTGGTTACTTGATGGCTCAATCCTGTGTTTCATTTGATATCCTAAGTAGACGTCCTGACGAGAGAAGCCCATATTGCATAGTTTAACCAACACTTCCCACGATGCCCACACGAGAAGATCATTTAGAAATCAGTCAGGATGCCGATATCCGAAGCGGGATCGGTGTTGGTTTAAACAGAGAGGAGAACGATGATAAAGGACATAGCTATTGGCGTATTTTGTCTCTACAGCAAAATAGATACCTATTCCATACACAAAATACCTACCTAAAATATCCAAACAAAAAATTTTTGAAAGGCATTGAATGGCATGTTGCAGCGGGAACTAAGAGGTGTTACACAATGGAAATGCAGATACGTATTCTCATTGAATCATCCATAATTATAATTGATTTCAACAGCATAAAACTAACGTCATATTTAGTCTTTCAGCTATGTAAAAAAACTGTGAGAATAATCAACGAAGCTACAACCCAGCAAATTTTGAAAAGGAGCAGTGTCAGAGCCGTTTGTAGCGAGGGTGGCTAGTCCGCTACACAGTAACGTACTGCGGAGCTACTGCCGTTGCAAGCGCCGTGCGCCGCGCTGAATGCAGTCAACCTGCATAGACGTGCTCTTCAGAACCAATAACACATAACGCGGTCAGTCGGTAACAGTTTTGTTTCTAGATTCTGGTGCCGATTGCTTTTAAAGTTCGGAATATTGCTAAATAACTGTATTGTGATCTTTATAACACCTACATTGTGAGGAGACCTGAACATCTTAGATTTCTTTTCTTAAAATGTTTCCAAGGATGTCTGAAATCTATCAATTCACTAAGGTACAGACCATAGTCCATCGGTCTGTGTCCCTCACACGGTGACAGGAGACTAGAAATTGGCAGGGATGGATATGAGCAGCGAAATAAAAGAACAGAACATTTAAAATATCAATTCATTGTAAGATTGTTAAAAAAAATAAAGAATATCCCAATGATCTTATTGTAGGTAGATACTCCCTGGTGTTTCTTGAATTTATACAGTGATATTATGGGTCTGAAGGCTGATGGATAAGCCTTTACTTCTCCACGGTCGGGCGTAAGCCTTCCCTAACTGGCGTTACTCTGACCGATCCTGAGCCCTCTGAATCCAGCGAATGCTTCAGGTCGTCAGTCCACCGGGTCGGGGACTCCTTTTTATTCTATTTACATTATGACTTAACTTAAGATATTGTTTTCCGGTTTCTTCAGTAATAATAGAAATAAAATTGTGTATTTTAGATCCATAATTTTATTATGAAAGTGACGTGACAGATAACTTTGACTATATAGACAATGACATTTGAATGTAGTTTATTTAAAAGAACGATATTCACAATTTGAATGACAGTATGTTACAAAAAGGTTTAGATGTACGTCAGACGACTTATGTGGTGAAGTAGCTGCAATATCGGATTGTCGTTAGTAGGTTCTAGGTTCGATTATTGGAACGTGAGAATTTGAATGATTTTAAATTTGTTCCCGTTGTTTGTGCGTATGTGTGTTTATTGACTTTTGTCCGTGGAAATTGTGATACAGAAAATCAGCTCGTGAGAGTATGAGACCAATATGAGTGTGTATCGACCAAATTCACCCTCTCGAATTAATACTGAAAACTGGAGAGTACTGTTTAATTGATTACTGAATAAACGAAAAGTAATGTGGCATCGGCTCTATGGAAGAAGCCAAAATAATAAGATTCATATTTTTGAGGTTCGGTAATATTACATTAACATTGGATGCAATGATGCACATCAGATAGGATATCGTCATTTGAATAAGATACTGTTCAATTAAATGATTAGAAGAATGTTGAAGAATTAAATTGTTGTAAAGCCAAATTTAACGGAGGATACCTATAATTTCATTAATATCTCTACCTGTAATGTTCCATTATATGTGACGGTTGTTGATTCATGACTTGAATGAGCCGTTACTGTAGAGAATATCCGTTGCAGAAATTTGAAAGCAATAGGCATTTGTTAGTAGTCCGACATCTCTTTATTAATGTGGAATGTTTTTATAAGAACCGTTTAGTTGAAAAGTTAGAGTTAACTTCTGTTTACCGCACAACACGATTATCAACCCAGATTCCACCACCACCTGGATACTTGGTGATCACTTACCATCATCTGTTATTTCTTGACTAAATAAAAAAAATATAGCGAACGCTAATGAATTTAATTTAAATGTGTTCACGAAGATTAGTCTTGTCGGGTGCGTAACTTTGTCTTGACCGTCAGTATGATCATTGGTTTGTTTGTATTTGTTGTGAAGCATGTCTGTCTAGTAACCACCCTCTTGCTTGAGTCTGCTGTCGAACAACTTGAAGGGTTCCTGTAGGAACATAAAATGTCAATCATTTCCTTTTCTGTCTTTTGTCTTTCTTTGTCCAGAAGTGAAGCTGATGAAAAATACAAAGATTCTGGCTACATCGCAATCGGGTTCGAACGGACACCGTCGCAGGCAGCGGAGAAAGAGTATAGCGAGAGCTGAGCGGTGGTGCGGATGTCTGCGTTGTCTCAAGGCGACCGGGCAACCAAGCGGGTTTGGAGCACAATGAGCACTTAAAGATGGTTTGGTTGAACTTGCTTATAATTCTGGTAACGAGTATTCAGTACGAGACAGATGTTATGTTCAGTAAAGAATAATCACTCTAATGTTGTTGCACATTTGCCAACTTATGACAAAATAAGTTATCAAAATTTTAATGACTTAATATTACAGCGATTTAATTTACAAACAAAGTTCTTGGCTTAAATTCTAATTTGAAATGTCACTACTGACAGGATGGATATAAATAAGGAAATATGCTGCAATTATTGAACTGTATTTACAAAATTTTGAGAGCGGGTTGTTAAACATTTTGACTTTGCGTAGAAAATTCATAAGTTAGCACACGATTGCTTATTGAAGTTTTCAGGAGTCATGTACCAGTCGAAAAGGATATAAAAAAAAATAAAAAAAAAAAAAAAGGAAAAAAAGAGAGACAGTGTTGAGAGATGGGCTTGGTTCTTTCGTTCCAGAGGACTGGAAAGAGAAAGCTTGCCGTAGGTATGGTTCTTTCGTTCCACAAATGTGGAAAGAGAAAGCTTACCTTGTTGTAGAGTTGTAAAGGCGAAGAGAGAGCCTTGGCGTTAAAGGGGTTAATTTGAAGGCGTTGAGAAATTTTCTTGTTTTACGACTTTGGTACATGGCTCAGGTTAAAATGATACTGGTATTTCGAATGAGAATGACTTTATAATAGGTCAGGAAGGGCCGAGCGTAAAGAGATACTCGCGTGTGTATTTGGTTGTTACAGGTAATCTTCAAAGCCTAATACGTGTTCCGCTGGTAGGGCGAGGACGGATCACGGGAAGATGCCGAAACGCATACGGTTTTATCGCGATGACGTACCGAGTAAAAGTTAAAACAAATCGCGCAAATAATAAATTGGTAATTTTGTTCTAAATAAGTGTTGTTATGTTATGGAGTTTCTTCTCACTCGCTTCTTCTCCATAGCGACACTAGCGAAGCGAGTGGTAGTTTACGGTAGTCAGGGTTAAAAAATGCAACATAAAGTTTTTGAAATCCACTCGCAGCAGTAGCAGCAATAGTCATTTTTGATGTTAAAGATTTTGAGTTTTGTTTTGATTTGAAGTAATTGAAAATCGCGGATCGAGCAATTGTGATGGCGATGATATCGGAATGGAGCATCACCCAGGGACGGGTGACTGTCAGCGATGGCCGTGTCGGGAATAGTTAATCCATGTTATTCGTTTGGTGCTATTTAATCTGTAGTAGGCGCGGATCCATAGCGAATCGATACTCTATGGCGCGGTTGATCGGTCATTAGAAAAAGAATAATGAAAAAGAAATGAAGGTCGGGTTGGTGATCGTAAAGATTCCTTATTAATTGTAATGCCGTGAATCTAAAAGAGAAAAATATCGCGTGACCGCGGGTGCGAGTGGTTAAAATCAATATCGTAACATCGCGAAGTAAATCCAATCAATACCAAAGCAAACCAAACCGAGTATTCATATTGAGCCAAAGAGAGATCATTGAATAAAGCAGTTGGTTACTTGATGGCTCAATCCTGTGTTTCATTTGATATCCTGAGTAGACGTCCTGACGAGAGAAGCCCATATTGCATAGTTTAACCAACACTTCCCACGATGCCCACACGAGAAGATCATTTAGAAATCAGTCAGGATGCCGATATATATATTACTATTAATATAATAACAATATTGTAACAGGACTTAATCTATAAACATTATATTTTTCTTCTTAATCTCTATCCTTAATTAAATTTCGTATAAGTTAATGCGTGACTACATTCCCACCTTGTGGATGGTAAAGCGTACACACACACGTAACATACTCGCTCTCGACTTGAAGACACTCACATTGCAATCGAAAGGGATACCATTGGAGGAAATTTGATGCAGTCCTTCGAGGTATCCAAAAAAACTAATATCAGTTAAAGTATCAAGCTTGGTTATTTTATGATTCTTTAAGGAGATCTTCATCTCTAAGGCTTTCAACTCACGAACTTCGCTAAAAATCGCAGTGAAGAAAACTGAATGCAGATGTTCGCCATAATGTTTTCTAAGTGTAAAGTCTACTAATCGGCACGTGTCTAATGTTAGGGAACCTTCGGATTTTGCAAAGAAGAAGAAATACAATATTGTATTAGATTGTATTGAATATGAGATGAATAAAGAATTATTATTGTTATTATTATTATTATTGTAGTTGCAGTCATAAATTGCATTCGGGTCTTTGTGAAGAAGATATGTAGTAAATATGTAAATAGGAAAAATAAAGGTTACTATTTTTCTGGCGTTACTAAATAAATGTAATGTTAAAGCTACTGATTTCGTAGCAAACAAGCTACGGCGTAGCAAACAGTGAATAATGAGTAATATTAATTTCTTCATTTTTGAAAGAAAGTTATTCTCATATTACTTACCATGTAATATGAGAATAACTTGTATTAGTCCCGCGACCTACTTGCATGGGAATTTACCTGTGTAAACCCAATCCCGTGGAAACTCAGGTATAAATTCCAGAGTATAAAGATTACGTCATAAAGGTCTTCTTTAAGAAACTGGTACAGTAAATAGTGCAACATGTATTTATACACTATTTGCGGTTACTAAATATATTATGCAATAAAAACTTAGCTGTTCTTCATTCATATGAATAAAAACAATTCCAAACGTTTGTAATAAGACCTATGTGGTTTTGGCGAGTTGAAGGGTTAAGGATACAGTATCTATTACTCGCTGGTAAGGAGATCCGTAATTACGAAGCACTATAAGTGCGCTAATCGATCTAAGACTGTTGCGTCGGAAAAAGAAGTTTACGAAATGGTATTCACTTCTCATGAGAACAGAATATTCCCACTTTGACCCTAAACAACTCTGAATTTGAGCCGTTGAGATTCGAAATGGGAACGTGTATAGACCCATTAATAGCACTCATATAAGAAAAAAAAAACATGTCCCGCCAAGGCCATGAAAAAAGCAGATAGAATGATACAGGCTTGATTCACTTTATTTGCCGGTTTTTTTCAGGAAAGCTCAGTTACTTATAAACTGTAACCTCATATTTGCCACGTTCACCGGATATTTCAAGACTTTTTCGTCACTCGTACCTTTCTTAAGTAGGTAACAGCGGTCAGTATTAATTTGTTCCGTCGTGCTAAATATCCTATGTACTTCCTACTAGTCCTTCCTATCCTACTATCCTCCTACTAATATTATAAATGCGAAAGTTTGTAAGGATGTATGTGAGTGAGTGAGTGTGTGTGTGTGTTTGTTGCTCTTTCACGCAAAAACTACTGAATGGATTTTCATGAAACTTTGCAGTAATATAGCTTAGACATCGGAATAACATAATTTGTTAAAATTTATAGATATTTTTGAAAGGACTGGTTACACGAAGCGAAGCGAGGGCGGATTTACTAGTATTAATATATTTCTAACAAAGTCCATTCATTACATTACTAGTGTAATTGGCCACTAATCACCACTTGTTCGGAATCACCATAAGTGCAGACGTCGCGACTTGGCTAATGCGGCTGATCGTGTTATTTAATGCCATACTCCTCTTTATTGCAATAGGCCATAATATCAAATTGGCTTGCAGAAGTAATGCGCTAATCGGTTAGGTTTAAGTCAAGTGTTTTTACGTTGGGGCAGGTTAGTTCAAGCACTTTGTAGGTGATACTAATAACTTGCCACCGCTTCACTTCAAGTTATATGACCCTTATGCGCAAATTAACCACACCTGGATCAAATTTTTGTTCATGTCTATCAGCCCTTTTATATTTTTTCATGTTACGCATAGTAATTATGTATTAATACTTAAGCCTCTGGAAATAAACAATATGTACCTACGTAAGAAACGAAGTTCTTTTATTTCATACCCAATAAAGCATGTTTCACTTTTTGTGACATAACGGGCTCTACAAGACTACATATTGAGGTAGTGTTACGTCACATATTTTAAAAGTAGTACCCGATCAAGAATTGCTTTTTACAGTAACAGTTAAAACATAAACAAATACAAAATATGGACGCAAATCTCTTGTTGACTACCCTTATGGTCTAGCTGTAGCCAGGTGTAGTCAATTTCGACAACAGCTAGTAGGTACAATAAGTACAGAAACTTTAAGGTGTTAGGCTCACCTTACCTTGTGTCCTTCTTAATTTCTTTATCAAATACAGTTATTTGAAACACATACAATTTAGCCCACACAAATTTAATTGCCTGGAAATAAAAAACAACAACTACCAATATTGAATCAGGGGGGCACATAAATAAATCAATGCTGTTTTGGATTGCTCTGCAAAATATTCCACGAGGAGAATATTTCCACGTACTCAGAAATAGATAGAAGCATATATCTGAATATTTACGATAATGCAGACGTCAACTCATAAAAACCCCCTCTCCCTTGGGTGAGCACTCAAAAACAAAGCCCCGCGTTCCTTGGCTACTGAATATTTCAACAGGTCTTCTCTTTGTTGGAATATTAAGTCGACGGGGGTAATTGATCTGTTAAGAATCAAATACAAACAAAATGTATTTTTAAGGTCAATTGCCTTTTATGTTTATGAATATTTAGAGAATTTTTACATATTTTATGCACAGGTTTCTTTCATAAACCGGTTAAATATTAGTAACGTTTACTTCAATACTAATATTCTAGTGCTAGAATTATAAATGCGTAAGAACTCATGTTTACACGTTTCATCATATAATTTGATATAGATATAGTATGAGTCTCTAGAAAGGACATAAAATAGTTTTTTCTCTGAAAACATGAAACATTGGGATACATTTAATGGTATTTTACCGCTTTTCCAACTCCAACGCGGGTAAAGCCGTCGGCAAACACTAGTAAATCATATAAAACAGGTCATATATTTGCGAAGCCACAATCTGTCATTTATTAATTAATTATCCTTTCGTTATTTTATTATATTCTACTTTCAACATCCGATGTGCTAGGCGGTTAATTTTTTACCATCAATTAACTAATTTAACGAAGGTTTCCAAACACAAATTCCCCACGATCCCTAGAAATATAAAGTTACATCTTGCGTTCTACTTCTAATTACTCTTCATTTATTATAAACAACACCGTTGCTAATAACGTAATGATTCTACCTGCACAGCGAATGATTACGGGTTCGATTCTTTGGGACATTCAATATGACAAATAAATATTATTTATACTCCGATTGTAGTATTTTGACTTATTTCATTAAACTCCAACGACATGCATGCATGTCAAGAATGCATAGTACCCATTATATACCTGGAATCCAAAGGTTAAGACTTTAGTCTTATGTAATCCATGAGACAGGGAATCCTTTAATGCAAATAGTGTGCAAAAGTTTATCCGTACATTTATGATAAACTAAATTGAGTCAAAGTTAAAAATAAAAATACAAAAAAAATATAAATTACGTATAAATCTAAACAATGATGTAGTATTTTATAATATTTTTTTATTATTGTGTACTTTTTGTTTTCTACTGGCCTTTGTTGCCTGAAATAAATGATTGAGTAAATAAAATTAAACGAACTCACCTCGCCCACTGCGCCCGACGAATCTAAGGTCGTTGAACTTGGCGACTTGGTTCTTCATGACAGCCGTGCAGTTCCTCAGCTCGGCGGAGCAGTTCTCGTCGTTGCCGGCCCGCACTGTGACCAAGGTACCATCACCCACGTCGCCCAGGGCTACCACCTTGAACGCCACGGGGAGGGTTTTGTTCGACCGCCAGTGTGGGGGCAGCACTGTGCACACCTGGATTTTAAATTTATTTTTTTATTTAAGCACTTTATTGTCTCTACGCCATAATATAAAATACATATAGAAACACAAGAAAGAAGTGAAATACCAATTGGCGGACTTAGGGCTTTATTGCTTTAAAGCGTTTTTTTGTAGACAACCCGGTGTTATTACAAACAAAAATTACAAACAGCTAGTACACCCTTACTTTTTTTTTTTTCTCTAGAACAAAGTAGTCCTCTACCCAATGGTTGCCTGGAAGAAATCGCTTCTTAAGCGATAAGGCCGCCGTTTGTACATTAATTACCTAAGACAATATGTTTGTACTATTTTTTACTGGTGTACAATAAAGAGTTTTGTTGTTGTTGTTGTTGTTGTTATGGTTAGATAGGTACTGCACGAAAAGTAAATGGGACAAGAGGAAAATACTAGTACACAAAAAATTACATTAATTAATTATAATAACTATCACTTTATTTCAGACATAATCCATAGCTACCTACCGGTACCTACAGTAAGATGTTAGAATTAAATGTTAATGATGTATAAATAAAACAGATAGGTAAATAAAATAACACACATCAACATACGAAAGTAGGTATATTGATGTGTGTCAAATTATACTTTAGTATTTAATTTGTATGTCTTTTGCAATGATCTTACAAGTAAAAAAGGTCTGCTTATTTTTAGAATTTCGAATATATCGAATAACTAGGGAACCGCCCGCGCTTCGCTTCGGGACCCATAGGTAACAGCCGCGTAGGTCCCGCTCCCGTAGGAATCTCAGCTAAAAAGTAGCCTATAACATTTGCCTATGACTATGACTTAAATAAGTTACATGTAGTATTTGATAGCGTAATTCAAAACTTGTAAATTAATTTTACTAACGCCATCTATTAACAACTCCGGAACTAAATATTATCTAACAACTAACAAAACATCAATCTTCCCATGAGAATGAGATGTTTTTCCGCGGTAAAAAGTAGCCTACGTTACTCTCCACCCTCCTATCCTAACTATCCCCACATACATAAACCATACCTAAAACATAATAGCCATGTTGCGGCGTGAAAGAGCCACAAACAAACAAACACACTTTCACATTTATAATATTAGTAAGGATAATAGGGAACCCTTGTATCACTCGTGAGTGTATCTGTCACACTATCAGAGCTAATGTTGTTTTGTCGATTTAATTGTAATTTGTTATAAACTAATACTACGGGTGTGGACAATGGATACTTTGATTTCCGGCAAATACCTTTATTCCCGATTATTATCTTTATTCCCTATATATATCTATATATATTTATATCTATATTACCCATATAGAAAATCTAGTACAAAGATTTTGTTAAAAAAGTTTTTTGTTACGATTTATCCATCTATACTGACTAACTGAAATTAAAATTCAAAAATTAAAATTAAAATTCAAATTAAAAAAGTATGTGGATAGCTAGTACTCGTAGATATAAACAATAGTCTGATACTCACAACATGAGGACTGCCAGTCTTCACCAATTCCCCAGGATGGTCAGCCAACAAACCCTCCAGGGTTCTCTCTGCCAGTAGCTCAGCCGTCAGCGGCTGGCTGGGCAAACTGCCGTAACTAGAAGATGGCGCCTCGTGGCCCAAACCGTTCGTCGTCGAACTCACTTCACTCGATAGATGCATCGTCCATCAGTTTATTACGCTTCACAAGATTCACTCAGTCATGCTTCATATTAATAAACAATCATGTTAAATAGTCTTAGAAACAAAGTTAAACAGTTCCCTACATCCGTCACGTTGCTTTGTGGGGCATTTTCCAATCAATGTTTGATTTGAGAATAGATTTGATTGAAAAAGATCCTTTTCTCGGTATCGCCATATTGTTCAGTTAAATCTGAAACAGAAAATTACATCGGTTAGGTACAGATGACGGTAATTAGGTAGAGTTTTTGATAAGGAATATGTTTGTTTCTAAAAGACTTATTATTACCGCGCTCGCTCACATCCATGCTGCACTTGTGGGTTTGCGTATTCGGACGAATGTGAGTGAGCGGCCTTACATCTGTACTATAGTAAAGCCAACTAAAGATTGAAATGAAAGAGGCGCTGTCGAACGCATTTGACATTCATTTGACCAATCATTGCACACTAGTAACTGACTGACCACAACGTACTTATAAATGACTTTTTAACATGGCAGTGTAAGTTCCAATTTTTGCCATTTCAGAGATAAGTTGGGCGCACTGTACTGCATAATTTGTGGCAAGAAGGACCTTCGCAAATGACTTTGCAAAGTTTTTGACAATTTCGTGGCATTAATAGATGTCAAAGATGTGACAATTCGTGCAATGTACAAAGGTTTGCGCGAATGTGTAGGAGCAGCCTTACAACGTACAAACATTCGTGCGTTTAAGTGAGCTCGGTTCGAATCGGAATAACAACAATATCGGTATTCATTTAATGACGGACGCCTGCCAAATTTTCTTTTCAATCACGCTATTTCAACCCGTTATACAACGGATCATTATATTTTAAGCCACATTGATATACATGCATAGAAACGGGCTCGTGGCAGACAAAAAAGAAGAATAGGGTTGTAATTCAAACAGAAAAAACATGTGTTATATAACGAATGAAACATCAAAGACGAAACAGTCATGGATACATTGGGTGTTAGAGTCCTTGGTCCATTCTTGAGCGAAAACCTACTTCCCCTACTCGTGATGCATCCAGTTAATAAACGAAAGAAGGTATGGCGCCAGATCCCTCTCGTTAGAGGACTACCTTTCACCTGTACTTGCATGAGGATGGGGTATATTTCCTGCTTTACGTTTTTAGGTCTGTGTACCTACTTACAATAACACACTTAAAACGGTAATATTATTATAAACGGAGACTAACAATTTTTTTAAGTTAGTTAGGTACAACGTCACTCCGTGAATGAATAGCAATCCATTTCTAAATAAGTTATGGGTAAATAGCATTAGATATCTACAACACATGATATAAGAAATAAGAATAGGTATAGTAAACCCAATTTAAGATTGAAACGAAAGAGGCGCTGTCGGACGCATTTGACATTCATTTGACCAATCATTGCACACTAGTAACTGACAGATGAATGACCACAACGTACTTATAGTAAACCCAACTTAAGACTGAAACGAAAGAGGCGCTGTCGGACGCATTTGACATTCATTTGACCAATCATTGCACACTAGTAACTGACAGATGAATGAACACAACGTACTTATGAATGACTTTTCGTTAGTTCCAATTTTTGCCATTTCAGAGTTAAGTTGGGCGGACTGTATGAATGACTTTTTGTTAGTTCCAATTTTTGGCATTTCAGAGATAAGTTGGGCGCACTGTAAGGTAAACCCAACTTAAGACTGAAACGAAAGAGGCGCTGTCGGACGCATTTGACATTCATTTGACCAATCATTGAACACTAGTAACTGACAGATGAATGAACACAACGTACTTATGAATGACTTTTCGTTAGTTCCAATTTTTGCCATTTCAGAGTTAAGTTGGGCGGACTGTACTATCCTTTTTACTGAAGATAACAATGTCAGTCATTGTCAGATACTTTCTAACAAACATGGTCCAAAAAAAACCATTTTTAAAGTAGAGACTATAGAGTAAACAAAACATTAAATAATAACCACAATGCTTATTTTTGCTTACACTTAATTCTCATTTTATAAATCATTAGCTTATTATAACCTGTTACTAACAGTGTCTACCATATTTCAAATCACCTCCACTTACCACTTGGTATTGGTGTCAAGTACCAACCTTGTACCAAACGCCTTAATTGGGTTTTAGTAGCACTTTATGCCATTGTACAACATTCCATATTTAGATGCTGTTATATGCCGTTCGCGCCTCTTCATAATAAATTGACAGTCAAACGCGGCATCAAAGCGACTTCCGTAGTAACAAGCATGCATAATCGAACGAGGGGACAAATTGAGAAAGGCCTATAGAAAATTATGTGTGCGTATTAAATATGGAGTCCAAAGATATTTATGGTATTTTTTTTCTGAGTGATTCTTTTTTTGTTTGGATTCGATGTCAAATTAGACCCTACGATTTTTTTTATAAATCACACGTATTTAATATTTAGATTTTTTAAGTATACCAAAGGTAATTAAATTCAAAATATTTTTGGGGAATAATATTAAAATTTAGGACTTTTTATTTGTATCAATATAATTGATATTTAAATATAAAAGTTACAAATTAAAATTTATAAATTCTAACTCCGCTAAAATATAACGCAAAACATCATTACTTATAGCGCACGCATTAATAATTCCAGTAATGTACAGTTAGCATCCGCGAGCTTTCCACAAAAGGCTTTGCCGATAGGAATCAAAGCGAACACGGTGAAAGGCAGTAAAAGACATGTTGGGGCTCACCCCTTGTAGAAATTAAGTTTAACATCCGATCGACATATCGCGTTTCGCAAACATGTTACAGAGAGGGTGGCTATGAGTTTGGAGGTTTTCGGATGTAAATATGACTTTATTTTTATACAGTGATATTCTATTGTTTTAACACGTCCTTTTAAATCTCTTACACGTAGTTATTTCGCTTAATTAGGTACCTCTTTTTTCAACAAGACGACTCTACACTAGACAACGATAACATAAACCAATTTTATTATACATAAAAATATACTAAGCCATTTTTCTTTGCTTATAATCATTAATTATAATTCGCTTCAAACAAAAAAGGTCCGTACTTAAAATTAGTTTAAGATTAGCACACCACACTAAATCTCTATTTTTACAAGATATAAATAAAATACATTTATGGCACTGATTTTTTAAGTGTAAACTTTGATGTAAATATATCTAACTGAAATAATATTTTTTAATCTGCTTGTTTCCTACATAAATATCCTTATCCTACTAATATTATAAATGCGAAAGTTTGTAAGGATGTATGTGAATGTGTGTGTGGGTTTGTTACTCTTTCACGCAAAAACTACTGAACGGATTTTCATGAAACTTTGCAGTAATATAACTTAGACATCAGAATAACATAATTTGTTAAAATTTATGGGTGCTTCTCGGTAGTCATACTGGGTTGTTATAGAGATTTTTGAAGGGACTGGTTTCCCGAAGCGAAGCGAGGGCGGATTTACTAGTATATTATAAAAAGAAGTCGTGTTTTCTGTCTTTCTGTCTGTCTGTCTGACCGCGATAAACTGGAAAACTACAAAACAGATTTTTATACGGTTTACAACAATAGAAAGAGCGATTATAAGGCAGGTTTAGGTATATAATTTATTATACTTTTATGTAAATTAGTAGAAATTCGGCGATATATATGGATGAGGTTTCGCCAACTGGGAGCTTTCCACGCGAACGCCGCGTAAACTAGCACAAATATAGTTAAGTAATGTACTAGCGAATTCAAGATCTATAAAAATGCTACAAAAAAGTCCGCGATAGCATGTCTCTATCTCTTACGGTTGACTCACAATAACCACTTTTATATATAAAATTAAATTAAAAACATCACGTTATTTTCAATGCTATTTTCTGTAGTTCAGTATTAATCCTTATCCAAATGAATATGTTAGTTAGCTTAGGCATTTAATGCAGATCAAAGTTGCCTTTTACAGTATATCAATCAGATGGGTAGTTTTTGAGATATTGTCGTTAGAAGGAATTAGCAGCGCGGGCGAAGCTGCGGGCGAATACGTTATATTGCAGAATGACGTCTGCTGGGTCAGCTAGTACTTAATAACAAAATATAAAAATAATAAAAAGTAGATACTCAAAAATGTATCTAACTGAAATATTATTTTTAATCTGCTTGTTTCTTACATACTTATAATAAAAAAGTTAAAAATAGTAAAAAGTACTGAAATTTCTTTAATGTGTGGACGTATTAGTTACAGCCTATTCGCCTGTACCCGCGTACCCCGGGGAAGGGGATGCTGCGATATCCAAGGATTATTGCCCATACGTTATCCACTGATAAATTTGTTAGTTGTAATATCAATATTGTACCACAGCATAGTTGAAAGAATACGAACATTTTAATAATACATAAAAAGTAGGAAAACATTTGTTTCCCAGCAATTTTTAGTATTTAGCCTAAGTTGTAAGTTTTAAGTGTAAGTTAAATAATAGGCTAGTTTAGGGTTTATGCTAACTCCAAGCTATGTAAATGTTCCCATAAACCTACTCTCTGTATATGTCTGTTAGTCAGTACTTTAAACTTTATTATTATTTTTATTAATAATTTTTACTAATAACTCATTAAAAACATTACATTCTAATCCAAACAAAATACTGAAACAGTCATACTTACGCCATCTATCCCTCTCTCACGTAACTAATTATACACGTCCCTCAAACCGCTCGCGTTCGACTGAGATTCAGCGGATTTAGCTCATGAATAGGGCAGCAATAAAATCTTAGCGAAAAACATACAGAAAGGGCGAAGGTCGTAAATAATAAAGCATGTACGGTCGTGTAGGGGTACCTTACAAGTGGGTAATGCTCGTTACCGGCCTCGCACCCTTCCACAAAGGAACCGGCAATGGGGTAAAGATACATTACACCCCCATTTCTATTTCAATGCTCGCCGTTACTAGCTACTCAGACTTTATTCTGTAATAAGTCACTTTTTCTGTATAGAATGTTCTTGTATTATAAAGAAACTGTAACTTATCGCTGTCTGTACATGGCAAATACCTATATTTAAAAATTTATAATAGGAGGCCTTTATACGCAAGAGAACCCAAAACAATGTTTTGTCATTGACTATTTTTGTATATCTGTATGTTTCTGTACGCTAATTTTAGAAACGGCTCATCCGATTTTAATGCAGTTTTAAGGATTATATTGTGATGAGTGGGCGGAATCTATATTATTATTCTCATATTGTTCTTTTGTCCGACTAACATGGGGACCATAATTACCTATAGATAAATTACAACTTTTTAATTAATTTAATTATGTCTTTTGAGAACAACCTGTTCATTCCAATTTGTACATGATATGAGTGATATCAATACTTTCAAAGGCAGTTTTCCGCCTCAAAAAATCGTTTGCTGCCACCAATCATACACTATTACTATCTTTTCGACACTTTCTCTGAGAGGTGCAAATCATTTCACGTAGGACACCACCTACCTACCACCTACAAATTGTAATGTCTTGTGAAACCCATGAATGTATAGCCATTAGCCATCCATTATAGCTACAAAGCTATCATTATTATAATTATGTATTCATAAGATACATTTCACAACCTCTTAATAGTCATATGTTAAACTTATGCAGTTAAAATGAGATAAAATTCAAATCACTAGACTCATTTAGGGATGCAGAGTCTGGTAGAGCTCAGTAGAAAACTTAAGGAAGACTTTAGATACCCATGTATACTGAACATAAGTATTGAACCTAATACCTAATAATCTGCCCGATGCCGACAAAAAACTCCTAAAAAAAGACTAAAAATTTTATTAAATCTCTTTATAATTTGAACACTCCAGACATATTCTTTTCGTCGTCGACATTCTCTATTTTTAAAGGTCCCGGCTAAATATCTAAATCTAATTTACGCGTCCCAGCTGCAAAAAATTGGCAAACCCTTCGCTTTCGAATAACATCTATTATCGGGTCGTATTTTAAAGAGAACATAAAGGGAATCAATAGCGTTCGAGTGAGGGACAGGAATTCCTGAGGGTGTCTCTGGAGACGGGTCGGACATGGATAATGATCGTCCGACGACCAGCGACGGTCGACGGGTACAAATAGGTTAGCAAATGTAATATCCGACCGTGTCCAACCCTACGTGGTTCTCAAATGCGAATGGACACTTGTGTATTACAGTGCCGTAATGATACTAGTTGAAGAAACGCTTCTTGAATTATTAAACTCTCAAGGAATCTTAAAGTGCTATCAGCGTCTTGTTTGAATCAGCCGTTAAACTATTCGTATTCCGGCCGAGGGCTTGAGAGTCAGTAGTTTATTTTTATTTTGTCTTTCTTCTTTTTGAGGCAACAGTGCGTCGGTAATGCCTTTGTTGTTATAGAGACAACGTTTTCGCAATTGTCTTCTATGGTAATACAACAATTGGTTATAGTTTTATCACATATTAATCATATCATTACTGGTCTTATTTTTTAGTAGAATTCACAAGCGGAAAATTTCAAAAATAGGTAGGTACTTCTGTTTTCATACGGGAAAGGTAGTGCTTGAAAACAATCCCTTCTGTTGGTAAGTGTTTATGAAGTCCTATTACTCTCACTGCCGTATATTTCTGTAACTGGCAAAAAATATGAACTCAATATGATACTGCAAAACTCATTTTATATTGACAATATGCGTACTGCAAGTTGAAACACAGCGCCATCAGAGGGTCGACCCTTGCTGATATTGGTGACAATAAACAACATCAGGCACGATCAAGCAGTTAAATAAGAATCGCGAGGAATGCGACGGGTGGAGTGACGTCATTTATTAAAACCCGACTTGGGTTACTGTGGAAAGGAACCCTGAGCCTTTGATAGCAGCGTGTCAAAAGGAATTGTTGAGGATTTTTTTAAATTTGGGTATTCGGTTTTTGCTTTTTGCTGTTTTATTATTTCTTCTATTTTCATTAAAAAGGCGTTTTGAATTAAGATATTACATTAGTATTAGGATGAGAGGACGATTGGAAATAATATAAGTATGTTTAAAAACATTAATTTTCATAATATTATTAAACATATCTACCTAAATGTTAGTAACTGCCTATAGGTGTAGTAAGTGGTCCAGATATCGACTGAGTTTTCGTATTCTCTAATGTACTTTTATGTGTTAATGGCCAAGCGAAAAGTGTTTAAAACAACTAAAATACGTAGATTTTAAGCGTAGGTAAGCTGAGGGATTTTTTGTTTGAATGAGCTAATCGCAAGTATTTTCAGTTGGAATTAATAAAATACTATTGTTTAGCAACTTTCATTTATCAGGCTACGACCTATAGAAGCGGAACATCATGAAATAGTCAAATAGTTGTAAAATGGGAAAAAATCTATGCTAATAAAATAAAGCAGAGGAGTTTATTTGTTTGAACGCGCTCATCTCAGGAACTACTGGTTCGAATCGAACAATTATTTTTGTCCATTTGTTGACAAAGGATGTAACATCACAATACGAAAAAATAGGAGCGGAGAAAAAAGTTTCCCGTAGCGAAGCTAGGGTGTCTACAATAATATTCCAGTTTTCCTGGGCCACAAGCGACAATTAAGACTAGTTAAAGCAAAATTTGCTTAAGGCATTTTAAATTTTCTGCGTTAATCTACATTTATTGTACAGGGGCTGAAAGCTGGCATTTGTGTAAGTTGCCTTTGCCTTACGCCTTTTCGTATCGTGGTACAGTAAGTATATAAAATCTCCTCGTTGTTGGATATTGAAAGGAAATCCTCATAACCCAATTTTAAAAGACAATGAACTATTTTTGTTCCTATACGCCGTATAGTATACGGTATGAAATATTAGTAACGCCAACTAGCGTTAGTATGAATCGCGAACTATTCGCGGGGAGTGTCGAATGTTCCCCTCGCATCACATTCTTCATTCCTATACCGGATTGAACTTGAATAATACATTCTCATTATGGCCCGTAAATCAGTTAATAACGTACGCTTACGCCTTGCCGCTTAAATAAATTAACGAAGGAACGTAAGCCTCAGTAGTCTCAGTACTGCCATTGTTGTAGTTACTTCCAGATACATGCTTAAATTAATGTTATTTCCGAGACGTACTCAAATATTAATACTTATTATCTACAACTCTGTAACAAATATACCTACTTATATGTATAAGTACCTATTTGGTATATTGAATATTTTATTTTAATAACGCAAAATATTTTTTTTACTTGAAAGTGTTCACTGCTTCTGATTGTTAGTAGATTTTTATACATATAAATAGATATGTATTGTGTCAAAGTGATAACAAAACCCAAAAATATATTTCTTATCTACTTTTATATTAATAAAACAAGTAATTGGTACTTAAAAAAACCAAAAACTGATGTTATTCAAACTTTTTTTTGGTATAAAGTAGGTACGTAGTCTGGTATAATAAGCGTTGGCTTAGTTCAAATTTGGTTCCAATGCAAAAGGTCATAATTTCTTAATTGCATCAAAAACAATAACTACAGTGCCTATCTAAATATATATGGCCCTATTTTTTCCTTTCCATTCCAAAAATAAATATCTAACCTAGCAAGATCATAATCATAACTTGGGTCTCGTTTCACATAGGTATGTTTATAGGATCTTGTAGTACCGAAGAAGCTAGAGATTCGTATAAATTCTCTACATATCGACTTTAATTGACAACGTGACAAAGTTGATATTTGGTGACTCGCATATACCTAACATATTATAGACTATTATTTGTTTAAATCACAAATTTTTGTGTGTATTCGCATTTACTTAAAAATGTGACAAAGATAGCACATTATAAAGATGTGATCAAATAATAATAAAGTCACGAGGATCTGATTTAGTAAAAGGAATAAGTTAGTTTTTTTATGCAATTGACCAACAAACGACCTGATGAGCCACTTGATGACAAAAAGTCACCGTCACCTATGGACGTCAATAGTACCAAAGTATCATAGATGTATTCACGACCAAAAGAAGCTAAGAATCCGCATAACTTCACCACAACTTCATTTTAATTTCAAACTACATAGGCTACAAAGTTGATATTTGACGACGATAACCCTAAGTAATTTTGACACGCGCGTGTATCGAGTGTTACCCTTTCGCAGAGCGGTAATTAGATGTCGGCAGCTTCAGTGTGCCGTATCTCGTAGCAGGTCATATCTAGTAGTATAAAGTTTCTGACATTAATACTAATTTGAGGTGCTTCAAGGGGCTATATTTATATTTTGCTATAAAGGGATTATATTATAAAATCTGATCTATTTTCAGGTTACGTTTACAACATTGTGTGATTATTACCTAACCCAGCCGAATGTAATAAGTGAAATTTAACGTGAAAAAAATTAATATGCATAAATCAAGCTTAAATAAAGACTGCATAATCCATCCATCAGCCTTTCGAGGTCCACTGTTGGACAATAGAGAAAAAATTCAGAATAATTTCATGTATTTTGAACAAATATTTACCTATCAGAAGATGATTCATCATCATCATCATCCTCCTGCCCATTTCCCAACTCTATTTGGGGTCGGCGCAATATGTAATATATAATAGTTAATATCAGAAGATGATTGTGTTACAAAAATGAATGACTTGCGTTAATTTCTGTACATTATTAATTATCTCGTTGGCTGTTGTAGGTACTACTTCTTTATGTGCAGTACTACACACAATAATAAACCCAATGGAATGTTTGTAAGGTGTAGTGTCGCCATAACTTTATTAATTATTTACTATGTTGAAAATTAATAAATAAAATTGATAAATAAGCATAATCATATTCCATTAGGGATGAGATCTTTATTAACATTTTTTCTCGAAATCCATAGGTATAATATTTTTCTGATTAAATTAAAATTGTATGTCACCAGAAGCATCCGATAGCATAGATTGCGCATTAAAATTTAATTAACCAGGTATTTAAAACTCCTACAAAGTTAAAGTAATACGCAAGATAAAGCACATTGAAAATGTATGTTTTATAATAAACCGGCATTGTCAAAGAAAGGAAATTCGTCACGTTGGGCGGCAATTAGGTGCCAGTAAAAGTTAGGGCGGGCGCTCTTCATTAATGGGAGTTCACACTTACTCTTTAACAAGTTCGCTATTGAGTTAAAATTTAAGCGAAGTCTATACTTCTGCTGAAACTAAAGTGACTTTACGGCGACTAAAGTCAGCCGAGTATAAAATTAAATAGTCTATATTGTCTTACAATAAAGAAAACGAGATTAAAATAGGCCGTTGAAAGCAATTAATAGCAATAAACTATAGCATTAATGTGTGTTTATGGAAAAAAATAATAGAGATTTAAAAACAACAAGAAAATATTTCTTGTAAACGATAATTTATATATTTCGCGTAGAAACACAACACGATAAGTACTTATATGCATTCTGACTAGTGTACAAGCCGTGTATTTATTTTTATAACAATTAGATGTTTTTATTACAATGTAATTAATTTATAAAATTATGTTATACCTTAACGTTAAAAAAGTTAAGCATCCTCTTAATTCCAAATAACTTAGGAGAATTTCACATAACATAAATTATCGATAAATACTCATACTAACAACATGACAACGTAAACATAACTTAAATTAATCAGATTGAGATGTCGGCCCAGTGTGTAACCCGATGCTATCACAATATGTGCCGTTATCTTCAAAGTTTGATCGTCGCGGCGTACTGTGAACGCGGGCTAATGAGCCTGCGGTTTTCACGAAAACAACACGCAGCGCCCACCCTACTCCGCCCAACTCCGGCCTTACAAACTTTAAATTAATTAATTCCCAACATTTGCACGCACCTACACCGAAACAATTGAAAGATACTTACTCCCAAAATATTAAAAAAAATACTTTCCAGTCAAACACTAACACTCAAGTCGGCACTGAACTAAAAATTGAGCAAAAAACTTTCTTTGGTAACCGCGAGAGGCGCGCGTCCGCCGCCGAAACGTGGTCGACATTAAAACCTTAGCGGGAAAGAAACCGTCCCCTTATTACGTCTCGAAAGAAATTCGCCCGCACACAGCGGCGCTCGAAAGAAGTCCACCCACACAGCGGCAGCTGTACGCGACACGGGGGGAGCGTGCCTGTGTGTGCGTGAGGTACAAATAAGTATTAAAAGAGATAGTTAGGTACGGGACAAGCACGCGAAACATATACGTCCAAAGCTCATATGCCAGAGTCCTCATTTCTTCCGAAAGTAATATGCGCAGCTATCATTCAGTTATTTTATCTCAGAAGAAACTTCTTGAGATACTCTTACAGGTCTCGTAAAACAGGTAAAGACCCTCTAATTAAAGGTGTGCTTAAATTGTATTAATGGTCGCCATTTAAACCATCTCATAATTTTATGAACGAACACGCTCGTCGAAATGTCGACTCATTTACATATGTAATTTCCACAGATTAATCTGATAAGATTTTAAGCATCACTAGCTGTGCACGAATACGTATCATTAGAATAAAACTGGGTATAGAGTCCAGCAACATTTAGTCCGCAGTACCTGGTGAAATTGCCTCGCTCGGTGCTCAGCAAAGTGCACCATGAGCAGTTTTTTTTTAACGCTACACGCTCATAGCCCCACACTAGGATTCCCTTGTCGTGGGTGCCATGGACAACACACAAGATACACACCCAGACCAAGAACGGAAATTTAAACTCATCATTCAAATTTCCGCCTCGCTGGGAATCGAACCCAGGACCCTCGGAACAGCGATCCGGCGTGTTAACCATTGGGCCATCCGGGTCGTCGGATTATGTTAGACTCCAAAATAGCTTGCAATGATAGACCATTACAGTCCAGCATTCAAAATAAACATAAAGAAAAAAATATTTAAATGCAATAAAAACATAACTTTTTCAGTGGATTTTTAAATAGCAGAGACGAAAGCACAAAAAGACGACTCCGAGAAACTAACCTAAACAAAAAAAACTTTTTTTCGTAATTTTTTTAAACAAAATTACATTAGTATCGTATAAAACATGATCTCTGTTCCAAAACAACATTAGTAGGTACTTGAAAATTTCCACAAAAAACATAACCAAAACATGAAAATTAAAAGATTAAATACCGCTTTGACTTCAGATGTTCGTTCATTGTTAAGGAGACCGCACGCTCGGTCAGCTCAAACCGCTCGGCGTAATGTTCGGATACTCGACTAACTCTACATTGTGTTCGGATTGTTCAAATAAATTACACTGATTTATTAAAATACGCATATTTTTATTTTTGTAACTGTAAATACCTAATATTTATGTATTGTATGAGATCCATTATGTATTTAGGAACTTGAAGATTATGGAGAGGTACTACACCTGACATGAGGTGAGGTACAAAAACAGCCCCATAAAACAAAACATACTGAAAACAATGTCCTTTTCACCTTAAAAAAGTTTTAATTTGTATGTGATTTGACCCTATAAAATACGTTGCGTTCTATAGATTAACTGTCATTGTTAGTATTCAAATACTATGCAGTGCAAGCCCAAATTTAAATTATGTATTAATTATATATTGGCTAATGTTTGTTAGGCCCATCCAAGGACAATTTTTCAAAAAAATTACGACGATCTAGTCTATCGCCGGCTTACAACCGAACCAATCGATATCGAAAACATATATTATCGTCTTTGAGGAAGCGCGCACGCATCTGTAAAATGTTGATACTCTCAAGACAAAATCTCTTGGTAAAGGGCCTAAGAAACACTGTAAATTATTGGGGCTACCCTCTAGGCCGATTTAAGCCGAACCATACTGTAATAAGTAGATTTTTTTGTTTCTTTTTTTAATAGCCTTAAAGCTGACAAGCCACTTTATGGTAAGTAATCATCGTCGCCTATGGGCACGAGCAACACCAAGGGAGTCTCCAGTGGAACGCCGGTCTCTGAAGGAGAGCTCTTTTTACACCTTTCTTGAAGAACCCCAACGCCCCAACGTCAAAGCGCTCCGGGAATACTTCAAAAGGAAGCTCATTCCACACCTTGCAAGATCGTGGCAAAAACGATCGTGAAACGGATCGTTCTCGTAGAGAACTATGATTTATGACCAACACCAGAAAGTTATTTTTTCTTAAACATTAACTGAAAGGAGTAATCAATAAAATGGCTCCATGGGCCCATGAGAGTTTCTTAAGTCACATCATTAAAGTAATAATATTATCCAAAAAAAAATCTAAATTGCGTCTATTCCAGTACGTCATACCTCAGAGGAGCGCATTCTAAATTCAAAAGCGAGGTATTCAATAGGGTCATCAGCACTGAGTGAGTTCTATTTGAGTGGATGAAAATTTTATGTGTCATACCAAAAGGAACATAAAGAGGCCAACAGTCAAAACACAAAATATGCAGTACGTCGTAACATGAGTGATCTTCATCAATGTTTAGTCCAAGCCCATCTCCTCTACCAAGCACATTTACCCCTCAAAGACGATATGTTTGCAAGCTGCTGAACAATTAACGAGGCTATATTACGAAGTTCTTCCTATTCGAGGTCTCTGGGGTCTGTCCATCCAATTTAATCCAAACATTGTCAAAACCTGGCTTCCTACTACCTTCCTTTTAAAATTGATTATTGAAAGTTTTACAATTTTTAATCCCCAGGGTCAGGAAACCCAGCAAAAATTCAGGTCATCGCTTCCTGTTCGGTCGGCAGCGCATCGGTAACTCCTTTTGAGTAACTGCCCATGTTTGATGAACCCAAGACTAATGGTGACCACTTCCCATCAAATTGCTCACCAGCTCTTTTTTGTTTATTATAAATAGATGTTTCACTACCATCCCACCGGATGGTAAGTATGTAGCCATTTTGGGGGAAGTAAAGCGAATTCAGTAAAATAAGGATTGCTCGTTGGCTATTTATGCAAAAAATAAAAGATTATGGCAGTTCAATTGATTAAATACTAATTTTGTCGGTAGATTACTTACATAAAGAACGACACTAATAATTAAAATAACCGTAGAGAGGATTGGAGATACAATCCAAAGGATAGTGCTTTTATATGCACATATAATTAAGCAAGTAATTGTAGTTAATAAGAACTAATGATACGTGTAACTTCAATGTAAAACACCAATTATAAATACGAAAGTAAATTCATCACATTAATTGTGTGGCTTGACACCATTAATGGCCCATTAGAGGACATGTATCACCCCTCATAACTGAGGAGACCTAGAGCATACTCTACCATGCTGCTCCAGTGTCACTTAGTGGAGGTAAGAGTTATTATGCCACACCAAAACATAACTACATTTTTTATTATAATTATCGTACTTTTATTCTAGTGCAGTCTAAAAAGAGTAGTATTTAGCCATCAACAACAAAGAAAAGCTCTGAAATTCGAGCTGACAATGAAAATTTAACGTCAACGTAAAATTTTACAGTACACTTTAATAACTAAAGCCCGAAGCCGATAGAACGTCGTATCGTTGACAAAAGGATGAGTATGTCGAGAAACCTCTTTGCCCACACCAGCCACGTCTCGCACCCACACACCTGCCACCGCAGAGCCACACGCCCGTACAGATTAACCCCCACATCCACATCTCACCATTACTAGCCCAAAACCCATACGCCCACCCGCCAAACACGCCCAACGTCTTGGGTTTTCTTATAAACCACGTTGTGTTCGACGTCTCACTCCGTCCTAAGATACTATGTCGCCACCTCTCCCTCTAGCGCAATGACGAGCTTCACATAAAGCGCCGCCGCATTCCCGCCTTTTTTCCCACTCCATTTTGACAGCTCGCGGCTCCATATCTGGCCGGAAACTAAGACAGCGTTCACAGACAAAATACTTCCACATTACCCTTTAAAAATAACTTACAATATTATCCATGCCTTCATTTTATTTGTCTCAAGTAAATATCATCAAGCTCCTTGGCAATGCAACTTACAATCTTTATTGACTTTACGATCAATTCATATTAATATACCGATAGTTTTATCAGAAATCAAATAGGTATGGTATATAGATATGTCAGTTGTGTAGACGCTATGGCAGTCTAGGCTAGTTTTGGAGTCCATAGCACATAAACTTCACTATAATAAATAGCATCAATTCTAAGCTAAAATTAAAAACTATTAATTATTGTCTCTCGCGTTAATCATATTTTCTTACAGCCCAACAAATCCTATTTCTCTCATTATAACATGAACCAAACCTAGAAGAAAGTATCGTTAAAAAGCAGCATTCATACCGGAAACGTCCATTACAAGTCCAATCCTCAAAGTTCGAACCGGTTTAAACTGACGCAATCCAGTTTCTTCGCAATGTGTGCGTCGTCTTACCGACTAAGTGGCTCAAGACGCGTTAGCGGCGCGGCGCGGGTGCGGGCGCGGGGCTGGGCGGGGCTGGAATGCGGCGCCCCGCTATCGGCACACCGAAACACACATTTTTCCCGCCGCAAACCTCGCGCCGGGGTTAGCCTCGACCCGCAGACCTCGTTCAGCGGGAAGGAGACGGTCTTACTCCTCGCGCCTGCGTGCTAAGACGCGCGCCGATTTTGACAGCTCGCCTTGCAGTCGGAATGCGGAAACAGGAGCAAGTGGACTGCGACGCTCCTTGAATACATTACCACTTCAGCTACAGCTGAAATATTAAACACTTCTTACAAATACATTACAGTTTGGAAATGTTATCTCTAGCTTACTAGGTTGTTCGTTCCTAGCACGATCATATCACAAGAAGGTACTAAGTAGGCTTTAATTAATTACAAGCAGGCAGGACGATGAAGGGTTGACTGGAGGGAAAATTAATAATTGCGACGACACTTTGGCTTAGATACTTCCACTAGTAGTATAAATAAAAAATGAATTATCCTTATCTTTCCTACAATGTTATCTTACAAAACAATCGTCACTACCAATATAAATAGTAGTAACCGCATTGTAACGGAACACTCGAATTGTTTCGAACATAAGCCGGGTATCGGCGGACCGCACCTAACTTGGGAGTTGATAGCGTCGACCTCAAAAGTGGTCGTAATAGTAACCCGAACTTGCATGGCGTGTGGCCACAGGGTGGGGTGAGGTGGCATATCAAAACAAAATGGGTGAGGCCGGGTGAGGCCGGGTGAAGCTAATCACGTGGTCGCGGCCGCTGACAATTTGCAGGTTAGCCGCGCGACCGCCGCTGCGGCCGGCCCGTCAGCCAACGATCCTTCGCGCACTAACTATCATATTAAAACGTTCTCAAATCATACACAAGCGGTTTGTTTAGTTACATTGACATTGGAATGTAATTCGTAGTCCAAACAAACAAACTCGATTATTTGTCTACGAATTTTTTGCCGTTTTTGAAATGCCGAAGACAAACGACTACTTATTCAACTGCGCAAACGACTGTCTGATTTTTATTGTTAATAGCCGTAAATTTCGCAGACTCGGCACTCGATAACAAGTGAATGAATAAAATGATTTATTTCGAACTTGGTTTTTACAAACACTTTTCGAATGTCACTCTACGCCATCGCTTCCACAAATCCCTACGATGAGTGGCCTTGGTAGAAGAAGCGGCAAGAAACTCCCAAGGAGTTTCTTTTTTCCCCCACTCACAGTTACAAATTTACAGGCTATATTTCAAACTCATGTTCAGGCTTTTTCATCTTGAAAATATTCATCCAGTTTATAATAACCCTTCGTCATAAGAATGTCCTTAACATGAGTTTTTAGCTTACAGTATGTCATTTCCGTTAATTCTAACGGAATTTTATTATAAATTTTTACGCATCTGTGTGCAAGTGGTTTTCTTAGGTATGGATTATGGTGATGAAGATGAAGAAGAAGAAGAAAGCGAATTACCCGCGCAGTTAGATCTCACTTGCACTTCAAGAACGCGATTAAAAGTTTTCACAATCATTTTTTAAAGGAGTGTTCTAAATATACATATCTACATACCTTATGTGGCAACAAATTAATCAACCATCGCAACTCATAACTGTCCCACTGCTAGACTTTTGAGAAGAGACTAGTGTTCACACAACTTTGAATTTAGCGACCCCGGAATGCAAGTTTTCTCACGATGTATTCCTTCACCGTTATAGCTAATAACATTTAGATGTTTAAGACGCACATAACTCTGAAAAATCAGAAGTGCGTGGCTTAGGATTCGAACTCGGACCTCCATATTAGGAGACCTTCTTACCCACTATGGGCTGTGACATACCACTAAAGATACATAATAAAGTAATACTCCCCAAAAGTCCATTATCCTTTTATTCATATTACACTTCTCTTTAATCGATATTCTATCCTAATTCTACGGTATTAGTCCATAAATTTTCGTTGCGTTCATTATTTCACCGTTTTATGTATCCACAATCTACCGTTTCCCTTTCCTTTGCTTTCGATATTCTCTGCTTATACCAAAGTTTAGGTAGAGAATGCTATAAAAAATCTCGTAATTAACCAGTTCGTTTTAAAGAGTGGAATCACAGAAAATTTATGCCTCGTAGTCCAATAATATCACATAGGTATTTTCAAATTTATTGTTATACAAAACTAAATCCAACTAAAACTAAATACCACACTACAAAATTCAGAACTTTCAACAATTTCACAGCAATCGTGTCTAAACATAGAGTGACGTAATTTGTATTTACATACTCATATACTATTTATAATTCGACACAGTAAAGGCACGTGTAAATGGGAACAGCACCGACATCACTGAATAAATAACTTGACACTTGTTTGCGAAATAAACAATTTAAAATGTCAAGAATAGGGAAAGGGCATGCGAACCCTTTTCCTTTCCGACATTATGTTCCTTGACAACCAATTTCAAAGGTGTTTGCACTTACGTGTGACTGTAACAGAGGGTAAAATGATTGATAAACATAACGACGACATAGAATAAATAAATCAACATTTTTATACTCTTCGTAAAATCTGTGGGTGGAATCAGTTGCTAAGAAAGTAAACTTGAATTTAAGCTACATTAAGTATTTACAGTACATTTACCTGTGATAATGATGCAATGAATGCAAATACCTTTAGAATAAGACGTGACTACTGTTACAATTATAATTACATGATATGATAAATCTAATTAAATTCCTACTAATATTATAAATGTGAAAGTACTTCTGTCTGTCTAAGGGCTTTTGATGACATTTAATACCTATAGAAATACATAGAGACCTTGGGAAAGAACATAGGATATTTTTTGTTCAATTCATTCCTTAACGGGTGAAAAGGTTATAAAACCGGTACTGTCAGTTAACCATTCCATCTTTTTGCACAATGCCGCATTTAATTTCCTCGCGTTCTCCACAGGCATTCTGACATTGTTTGTCTCTCACAAGAGCGAAGCAGCTGGCAAAACCTAGTTTATAATAATACAAACCATACTCCGTCACCAGGTCGGATTGGCGTACTTCAAAAACCTTTGAAAACGTTCTGGAAAACTTTCAAATGGGCAGGTCTTCTCACTATGATTTCCTTCACCGAAGCAAGTGATAATCAAACTTTAATACGCAGAAAATTATTGAAAATTACAGTTGAGAGCCAGTTTTGAAGCAAGTTCTGGAGTGCAACGTTAAAAACCCCCGTTATCACGGCTTATGGACTACTGTTAATAAACAATAATTAGGAAATAATTAAGAATTTCAATGTGCATAAGGATTCCCCGTGCGCTAAGCTAGTTATAATCCACAGGCTACAGCTGCGACTGAGGAATGAGGTGTGTAGTGTTGGTAAGGTTATATCGATAGTGTAACATCGCAATGAAAAATTATATGAAATACCGTATTTAATTTTAGAGTTTTAAGGTTTACTGCGATTAATTAGGGATTGACTCGATTGAAATGGCGTGTATAAATGTATTGACAAAATACATGTTTATAAATTAAATTCTTCATTGCAGTCGGAAAACAGCAAGCAAGTCGTAGGGGCTGTGTAGCGGACGACCGAACGGTTGCTACGAGTTCGTAGCGGCTATGTAGACGATCTACGCGTTCTCGTAGTCTTTCTTTACTTATTACACTCCAGAGTCTCCAGATGTAATTTAATATAATTATTATGATTTTATTTATATTTATATATTAATAACTTGGTAGTCAAGTTGACAAAATTATAAGTCATAACTATTACATTAAGAAGTTACCCTTAGCCTACAACTATAATTATTATTTACGTAATTCTTAAATTATGTTTATACAACCTAAACATTTTTATAAGTATTCTTTTCAGTAAAAAGAATAAATATTACTAATAATATTAACTCTAATTATTATTTACACACATTATACTGTTTTTTAATAGAAATATTGGCATTACTAAATATTGTTTGTGTATATTTTAAATGTACTTATATTACACGTCAATAAATTTCAGCAAAAACTTAATACTACGTAGAAGAGTCGATATGCTTACCCCACAAACAATACAACCCTTTGCAGCCGCCATATGCCGGCGCTGCGAGCTTGCCCTTAAATTACGGAACTTCCCGCTCATAATAGAGAGATATGCCTTTAATATCTGCCGGAAACTGCTCTTGTACCGTATTTGCTTTTTGCCTCCGTTCTTATATTAGAAATTGTGTAAAGCAACGCAGTTGTACATCAGCAACCATGAAACAGAATAATTGATACGTTATTCTGTTTACTTTGTTCCGTCTGAATTTTTTATACCTATAATAAAAAATATAAACTGTGGTACCATCAAAAAATTTGACCTATTTGACATGATCCTTAAAATTAGATTAGTTTAACTATTTAGTAGCTATCAATATACGAGTATGTACGAGTATATACACAATAATATTCGTTCAGTAACCATCTATTTAATTAACCATAGAAGCCAATCACAAATTATCCTTAAATACTAATTGTACGTATTCTGAATTAATTCAACGAATGTGACTTGTAAAACGCCTGAACTCAATTACATGAAGGATAAAATTATTAGATTTATTAAACTACATTTTTCAAATTATTTTATACTCCTGGATAAGCATTAAACTTTACAAAAAAGTTGAAGTCTGAATCTACATCCTACACCTAAAGTATCAGAATGATATCCATATTACAAGCCAAATATTACAGATTCGAATGAATCCCATCATTACTGCTAAAGAAAGGCATAAAAAAGGCAATACATTTCCAAATCGCCCCTTAAAGGTCCCCTGCAAGACCAGATGCAATTTCAATCACAATTCCGGGGCAGACCCGTGACGGCGCACCTGCTGACACCACGTGCCCGGCTAAGAGGCTACTTAACTTAAGTGACCCCGCTTACCGAATCCCAACTGTGCCGTCCGAGACACTCCAATGGCCAGCAATTTCACGAGCGACGCCCGCCATCTGCGACCGACGCGCCAAAAAATAACATTCCCCAAAAACATTTGCGAAAGAAAGGGATATTAGTCTCCGCGGGGCCATAATCGAAGCCAATTGGCTCACCGAACGCTCCGACACGACACTTTGCCTTATTTATACCATTACTCTGTTCTATGGTAATATCGTAAAATTTTCTACCCACCGTGTAGCCGACGCATCGATGGATTTTACCATACTGCTGTTTTGATTCATTGCAGTTACTTGGTAGTGATTTTGATCAATTTTAGGTACCTACCTAACTTAAAAATGCAGCAAATGTTCGTTTATGCTCCGACTGAGTGACAATACCTATATTTGGTATAATTGGAATAGGGTCTAACTTTACTCTGTCTTGAACAAAGTTTCATCAACAAAGCAAAGTTTTGATCACCAGAATATTGAAACCAGAGTTACTTATGAATGAGGCATTCCGTCCTATCGATTAGCAGCAACATCTGGTACAACCTTCGTATATAAAAATACTTATTAAGAAAATAACAAAAAAATAACATTAATGTTATTACGCTATGTTATTAAGATACTTTGTAATTTGGGTTGACAACGAACCTAAAACAAAAACTGAATTCATAATTTAAATTTCCCTTTGAATGATAGTCTGGAATAGTAACGATTGCGTCATAGGAATCATCGCAGTTTGTGATAAAACCAAACTAATAAATACAGGGTGATTTGTAACTCGACGTATTCCTCTTGGGATGTGGTAATACAACCAATTTCCAACAAAATGAACCATAATGTCCCTAATTCCAAGTCAGCTGGTTATCGAGATATTCCTTATTTTTGGTTTTGGTCAAAGAACACCGAATTTGAATACAAAAAATCAATAAATAAAAAAGTTGTGGTTTGAATTGAGTTGTGTGCATTTCTATCAGTGACCAATACATCAACAATCATTTATTAATACTAATGCAGGCACAAGTGTTACATATTTTAAAATAACAAGTGAATTCTTGTAAAAAAATATATTTTCTTACTAATGTGGTCGATAGAAAAGTAGATTTATTTTAAAAATCTAGTACACATCAAGCGTACAAACTACATGAAAAACATCCTTGTTTTATAAGCTATCCAAACAAGTAAAATTATTAGGACATAAACAAAACATTGTTATTAATACTTTTTTTTTTCATCCTATATACCTATTCTATATATATTATATTTATATGTATATAGTTATATAGTTATGTATTACATTTGGTATATGTATTTACCTATGCAAGTTTATATTATGCAATGTATTCATATATTTATATATTTTATTTTAGTACACGCCTAGTTTGCTTTACCAATGCAATTCTCCTCTTTACGGGTCTGCTGGAAGAGATTCCTGTATGGAATAAGCAGCACCCCAGTGCTAAACTTTCTATATGTATTGTTTATCAATGTAATTGTTTGTGTGTACTGAAATTAATAAATAAATAAATAAATAAAATAAACATTTCAGAAAAAAACGTATGTAGAGCATGTGCGTCGTAAAACCCTTTGTTATCGTACCGCGGTTTAAGTTCCTGAGTTGCAAACTTTTTAGTTGTTATTGTCGTTTGTCGTTTGTCTATTAGACCCACTTGATCATTTAAAATGAAAATTAAACAGCAGCAGTGTTTTGTTTCTGGCTACCAACGCGATCTCCCAAATTTACGTTGATTTTGATCACTAAATAAGTATGACGGCTTACTCTTATTCCGAGTATGCCGATATTATTTATTGTTATGTCTTTTGTGATGGAAACGCGGATGAAGCGCACTTTAAGCGGTAGGGTCGCTTTTGAATTACTTTCCTAAGGTCTGATCTATGTGTATTTTAATTTTTGTGGTGTAACAATAGAAAAGCGTTAAATATAATATATATTTATTACTTTAGTAAAAAGTAATCATAATATCACGAAGCGCATAAAGTGCCGGTCGCGTTCGGCGCGCCCCGACCAATTTCTCCCGCCATTTCCCCCGATTTTTTTCAATACGCGTTCGAGATCATTTAACATTTTTATGTGTAATCTTGCTTGGTGGCGATAAGACAAGGAGATTTTTGCGCGCTTCTCACTTTATTTTATCGGCGACGTTTTACAGCGCGCTCTAAACAGATTAAATCTAAAGATGGGGCGTTTTAGATACGTTTTCCATTTATTGGCTCGTATTCTGGTTTTATAAGATTACTTGCATATTTCTCGTATACAGTTTTTGTTTGAAACGTTTAAAATTGCTCACAGAGGTACTCTTAAGATACTTGTAGACATACTCTTACTCTATACTCCAGGTATTTGTACACACGTGGGTACTGTACAAGTATCTAAAGAGTATATTTCACAGTAGGGACAAAATTTTAGAATTTTTGCAAAAGAGAGTGTCGATCTTTATTTTTAATGCTCTACAAAGCATTATATTGATGATCTATAATTGGTGTTACTGATGTTCACAGGCAAAGTTTCTGACTTGCCGTCATTAGCTCGTATACCTACTTGTTCATTTTAAATTTATGATTTACAAAAATAATTAGTTACCAATCATATATTTTGTTTGTACTTACATATCACCTGAAACACGGAATCCTGGAGTAAGTAACCGTTCAAAAGTTATATGATAGCGAGGTCTGCCAAAGTGCATAATGAGTGTATAAAATTTGTGTTTTATAGATCAAAAGTCGCATAGAGTCGTCTTGTTTAAATTATGCAACATTTGTATGGAAATATAAACGTAGTCGCGGACCCTCCTTCTTAAAAATACATCCCGTATTATTTGTTGCCACGGTTTGACGTTTACTCGAGATTTCATTGCTTTTTCATGTAGATGTTAGATAGTGTTGCTTGTATTATACCGACATTTCAAGATGAAGGAACAGTGAAGTATTCCTATGAAGTTTTATAGTAGGTATATGTATAATCACAACTTTTTCATTGGTTTCAAAAGTTTTACCTATAGCTTACAACTGATCACGAGTCTCCCCTCCTCACTGAGGAGGTGTAGAGAATATTCCACCACGCTGCTCCGGTGCGAATTAGTGGAGAGTAGGATACTATACAGGTACCTATACTGACCGACCACAGTATAGGTAAGAACTTTGTTATGCGAGTTTAACATAAAACTTGTTATGCCAATTTAGGTAACGTTCTCTAAACGAGTACCTACTGGTTTAGTCTGCAGCGTCTACAAGCAATCATGCCCTAACAATATAGGTAAACATCTATGACCTCTGAGTTGTTTTTCGAGTTTAAAATTCTATACATTGCATAAAAGTTCATTCACATTTGTGCAATTTTTATGAAGGTTTTTTACAAAGTTTTATTCTATCTGATGACTCTATTTATATGAAGCTTGAAAAATATCTGTAAGTATCAAATTTGCCAATACCTACTGTGTTAAAAAAAAATGAGTATACCTAGTTTGGTAGTGGTAACAAAAATAATCGGATTCTTTAATTGTTCCTTTAAGTGCGATTCCGGAAGAAACCTTTAGGTATACGAGTACCTACCTACAACCCGTAACATAAGAGCTGTGATAAGAGTAAGATAAATAAATAATAGTAAGTACCTAGTGTTGTAAAGTGTTGTACCCCAACCAAAACCGTTGGCGTGAACGTACCTGCCGCGGGGACAAACAGCAACGCGGCAATCACTAGAGCAAACATTTACCGATGTGCCACTACCACCCACTAGTGCACGCCGGGGCCGACGCCGCACGCACTGCGAATAAACAAATAAAACAACCCAGTTGGCGTCTAACAACACAACTACACAATACATTGTCATGTAGCTACAATAATTTTAACAACGATCAAAAATCATCGACTAAAAAAACTATCCCTAAAAAATTTAAAAACATATATTTTTAGGTAAACTTACATGTTTTTAATCTGTTAGCTGTTATCTGTTAATTTTTCATTAATCAGCAGCTTTTAGTAAAATAAACAATTAACAAAATTCTATAAAATCGTTAATGAGGAAAATGAGTAAAGTAAGTATCGTGCAGTATGTAGTAGATGACCCCTGTCATTATATCGACGGCAGCAAAGAACAAACGGTCATCTACAAAAACGTTAGTTTTCAGGAGAGCGTTTTTAGTGCAAAAATTGTATAACTTCTACAATTACAAAGATATCTTCATCAATTTTGGAATAGTTAAATTTTTATTGATAATGATCATAAATAACCAATTTCATCAAAACAACAAATATAATTATGATTGTCATTAAAATACTGCAGTTGTCTCACATTACTTCGGCATTCTTAAGTTGAAGCTATTGGATAATTGCAGATATACCTAAACTATTTTGAGTTTTAGGGTGCCTAATAAAAAAAAAAGTTTTGTGATTCTTTTAAATAATTATATTTGTAATATAAAGTAACAAAAAGTATAGTTTCAGAGAAAATAACTACGAATCGTTATTGTTACTCTTCGATATTTTCCCTTACTACCTATTTCTACCCCCATATCATAAGAATCTCAAAAACTATTATTCTGACGGAATTCAAATTTTTACGGGACCTAATCTAAAGCTCCAGCTTTCGATTAAAAGAAGAATGATCAAAATCGAAACTCTAAGTAGTAAGATATAAGGTAACATACAAACATAAAAATTATTAAGGATAATTCAAAAACTATTGGTCAGATGCCGCTCAAACTTATATGAGACTACAATGCAAATACCAGTTTTCAAGTAAAAAGAGAATCATAAAAATCTGAACACTCAATAAAAAGTTATTAGGAAAAAACCATAAATACACACTACTAAACATCCTTACACAATATTCAAGTAAATTCAAAATTACTCATCAGATGTCGCTCAAATCTGTATGGGACTACACCCAAAGCACCAGCTTTAAAAAAAATAAAGAATCATCAAAATCGGTTTACCCAACACGAAATTATGGGGTAACAAACATACCAACAAAGATAGAAAAAAAAGGTATAAATATTTTTTACATTTGTGGCTTGGTTGAATGTCACTTCTGGATTCAATTTTCAATTATTTTATTATTCCAATTGCAAGCAGTCATCATCAGACATTTTTTCTTGCTGAAGAGCCTCGAGACTTCGAAGGTTATTTTCGTAAGGACAGCTGGCCCGCCGCATTGCGCGCCGCACACAATGATAAGTGGTATATGTCCGTTTGTACTTTGTTGAATTTTAAATAAGTAGTGCAGATGTCTTTTTGTACGTTGAAAAATTGGTGTAAAAAACAACATTTTTCGAGAGAAAAAAATATCACAAGATAAAACAAAGAATTCTGTGTTGAATTATGCAAAAAAACGATTTTGGCAAAATTGCAGATGTCTTTATGTTCTTTGCTGCCGTCGATATTATTAAATGCATCTGAGAGTGAGTTTGAAATCAAAATAGAAAAAAACATGATAGCAAGTGTTGCCAACTTTAAACTTATTTTATTATAACGCTATTTTATTTCGATAGGTTGCTACGTAACCTCGTTGGCTACCGGACGGGAGCAATTTGAAACCACTACTATAACTGCGTTAATTCTAAAAAAGACTTTAAAACAACGAAAATAAAGCCTTATTTCACTTGTGATTACGAAACCCTTAGGTGAGATCACAATTCATACCAGGCTAACCTTATATTCTCCGAAGAATGGTTGGTAAATTTTCAATACTCACTTTATTAAGGGTGAGAGCGGAAGGAGGGTTCGCGAAACGGGCTTTATTAGATTCTCTAGGAACGTAAGCACGAAGCCAATTGCATAGGCTGCGACCGACACCTTCATATTGAAAATTTTCAATCAAATTGTTTTTTGTCATTTTCATTCCACAGTGTATGCGGTACCTACTTATCGTCAGTTAATGATATTCTATTTTGACGAAAATTTTTACCTTACCTTATCAATAAGTATTCACAAGGAAAATTATAAATAGTCAAACGTGGAAATAATCCTACCATAGGTACGTAAAAACAAAAAGCCCAGTCACCTCCAAGAACGACGTCGTAAGATGGATAGGTATATTATCATAATTTCATAACTTATTAATAACTATGATATAACGGGGTTTGAACCTATTTGTATACATATCTACATATAAGTTTGTCATTTAATTACTAACTTTTTACAAAAAAATAACCGACTTCTAAGTCGAGATAGGTAGGTACCTAACTCGAAAAACCACCTGCCAAACGTCGCTTAAATTTATATCAAGCCACTACCTTTCGAACAAAATAAGAATCACCAAAATCGGAACATCCAGTCAAAAGTTATGAAGTAACGAGCATAAATGAAATTCACATTATTGCGAATAACTCAAAAAACACCCGCCAGATGTCCCTCAAATTATCAAATAATGGGTCCAGACGGCAATCATTAGCTTTCGAATGTCGCAAGAATTATCGAAATCGGTTCACCAAGTAGGAAGTTATGAGGTAACACACATAAGAAAATAAAAAACATACAGACGAATTTTATTGAGAACCTCCTCCCTTTTTTGAAGTCGGTTAAAAAATTAAACATGGGTACACGTACGTGGGTACACAGGTTGATAGATAGGTTGACAGATAGGTTACACTGTACAGTCCGCCCAACTTAACTCTGAAATGGCGAAAATTGGAACTAACGAAAAGTCATTCATAAGTACGTTGTGTTCATTCATCTGTCAGTTACTAGTGTGCAATGATTGGTCAAATGAATGTCAAATGCGTCCGACAGCGCCTCTTTCGTTTCAGTCTTAAGTTGGGTTTACTATAAGTGATTCCAATAAAAAAATAGGGCGTCGTCATCTCGCACGATAAAAACTCGCACGATCGTAGACTTGGCACCTTTCGAATTTTATGTGTGCTAATCTGTGCGTAATGATATAAAAGTTGTGGCCAACAGTTGGCCACAACTTTTTGACAAGTTTTCGCGGATTCGATGTTCCATCTAGATATTTAATACATCTTTGGTATACAGGTATGAATTAATAATTAAATTATAACATAAAATAGTCACAATAGTCATATTTTTTGAGTTAGGTAGGTACTAACCTACCCTTCAACTTTTACCTACCTACGTACTTGTAAGCAACTATAAGCATCTAGGTACTTGCGTACACAGATAATATATTGTTTAAGAAATTATGAATAGGTAGGTAACTAAATTACCCGACTGCGTCAGAAGGAGGGTTATGTTTTTCGAGTGTATGTATGTATGTCACTGCAGGCGGGAACAAACAATACTGTTATCTACGGGTAAAAAAAGATTTATCACAATTATTATTAGTATACTACGTTTGTCCCCGCAGCCTGCAGCACCATGAAGTATTTTATGTTGATATTGTGACACTTGTTTATTTCTTTTGAGTTCTTTTGTAAGCAGTCGGGTCTTTTGTTTTTATAATAATTATCAAAAAATAATCTAGAATCTAGGAGTAGATTAAACTGAACTGCTAAAAGGGTACCGACTTATTATAGTGACGACTAAGCGCCATCTATTGGACTTCACTATAACAAACTTGTACATTTCTTAATTCAATGGCACATTGTTACCGTGTTATGATACTAGATGGAGCTGTAAGTAATAAATATGATGGAAAATACATAGACAAACATAGAATAGGAGATATAGTATACAGGACTACGCACATATAACAACTCTGTAACCGAAAAACTTAAATGAACATAATATTTATAAGATTATGATATTTGTCTTACTTGTTACGCATAAATTTTAATTATATAATATTATGCTTGGTGTTGGTTCGGATTTGGTCAGGAGTGTGGGGCGAGTAGTACGTTTTTCAAGAATACAACAGCTGTAATTATTAAGACATAAAGATCATATGTAACTGGATAATATCGTTTAAGTTTATCGTTTACCGAGTTGTTACGAACGTAGTCCTTAGCTGTATGTATGTTTGAAAATATTCTCTCTTTCTAATCGTTTGTCATTTCCACTTACATATATGTAAGTAAGATTAGAAAGAGAGAATATTTTCAAACAATGAAATCAAAGGAGATGTTTCAAAATGTATGGAGCCCCGGCCACCTCTTTGTACACCATACTCAAAAATGGAGAAACACAATTAAAACAGTTTTCAATCATCCAATTCCTTTAAAGTGCTTTAGTTTTGTGGTGTAACACAAAAATGTACACTTAAAATTGCAACACAAAAACAAAAGTCTGTCATGGCGGTAAGCTGTCATCACACGTCATGTTGGTTAATTTGATAGAAATTTGACATAATATTATGTACCTACAATTCTGCATTGATCTATAAGGACTACCTATCTCTATGCAATTCTGTCATTTAAAGTGACAGTAGACAGTTCGCGATCTATGATCAATGACAACTTGGCAAGACGCCATGTTGAAAATTGATAAAAATGAATTATAAATACAAAAATTGTACCAGAAAAGTATGCATTTAAGCAATTTATCTTTATTTTTCCCAAATTCCATGAATTTTTCTCGATTTTTCGAGGTACTGTACATATTGTGGGCCGGATTTGAAACATCTCCAATTAATATTCGACTAGGTAAGTATTGCTTGACCAGAAATATAAAAAACCTCGCCATATTGCGGTAAACTCATGGAACTAATTTCTTATACTGGCAACGCTGTTTCTAAACGTCAATTGTAAATTGCTTGTCAGTGAGTTTGAATGTCACAGACGTCACAGTATGTGTCATGTTTGTCTTTTTACTTTAAGTCTCTATTTTGTGCTAAAATGACAAAAACTGTTCATATTCGTGAAAGAAAAGTGTTTTTCTATGTGCTAAAATAATATTTCGTATAAAATAACATTTATTTCATTAAATAACATTTCCGACGTAATTGTCAAAATGACAATAATAATAACATGAGCGTTACTATAGTTACTGTTGTCAGTTGGTTGTCAGTGCTGTTGCCATATAAAAGGAAACTTTAGCGCCCTCATGACAGGTTTTCTATTTTTCTGGTCAAGCAATACTGTAATTATATCTCTTTCTAAAGTCCTACAAGGATCTTTTGGCGCATGACTGACGTGAGGGTGACAGAGACAGCGCCTCACAGTTTGCAGTTTGTCTTCCCTGTAAGGCGCTGTCTCTGTCACCCTCACGTCAGTTATGCGCCAAAAAATCCTTGTATAGTGCCACCAACTTATCTGTTCAGTAAACGGTGTCGCTAGTGCAGTGTTTAATGTTACCATATAATAAAATTTGCCGACTGTAAAGGCAGTTCAACCACTTTGAGACCTATGATTTTTACCAGATAAAGTACGTTGCACATAATTCGATGGTAAATGATGACAAAGTCTTTCCGATGAATATAGATACAGAACTTGGGCTGTGGCTACTAACTTAAACTTCTATGCAATGACTGCAGTAACATAGGATGTTATCATTATCTCAATCAACTATAAAGCATAGATCTCCTCTCATAATGAGAAGGTTAAGGCTAAGGTTCACCATGCTTGCCAAGTGCAGATTGGCAATGTTTTCCTTACCGTTATAGCAAGTGATATTTAAATGCTTAAAACGCATATAGTTAACTCCGAAAAATCAGAGGTACGTGCCCTGGGATTCAAACATGGACCCTCCGAATGGGAGGCCGAATTTTTAATCAATTGTTTATCACCGCCCTAAAATAGGATATTATAATGGCAATGAATAATTCTCAAGTGTATTTGTCTATTTAAAAATAAATCGTAAACATCCAAAAATAAAAGAATATTACGGAGGCCAACAAAGTCAAATTTTACTTTTTCATATAAAAATTAAAATTGCAGGACAAGAGAAATAAACAATCCAATGCTATGACTATAATTATTTACATTTTATAAAAATAATTGTCATCGTGATCCCTTAAGTTTGAAGGGTTTCACACGAGAAATCCCTGTGGAAAATGATGACGATGCACCAGAGAGATTCCTTAAGCATTTTCTTTTCACTCATTAGCTTGTTATCAAATCGTTCACTAACTCCTGTAACAAAGATATAATATTACATGAAGTATAAAAAAATATTAGATACCAAATATATTCAGACACTTTAATCGATTAAGGAAACATGAGTGAGTATATTAAAATACTTAACTGAAATATTTAAGCGGGACTATAAATTAACTTGCAATAGCAACACTAACCTGCTGCAGCTGCGACGCGGTCTGCCACTTTTTCAAACGTTATTTTCGGAGTTAGCAGGCGATTTTCTTCCCCAATACAATCTAAAACTTTTAGAATAACTAATCGTGCATCACTTTCGCGAGGCTCAGGCATTTTTAATCACTTTTTGCAATTAACATCGAATTAAAACACATAGAGCACTCGCACTTCAAAGAATTGACAGCGGACATGACATTTCAAAATTGACGTTGTCTTTTTTTAGTTCCATTTTTTTCTACTGAACAGATAAGTTGGTGGCATTATAGGACTTTATCTGAGCTTGGCTTCCCCACTCTTGTCAATATTACCTCTATGTCTATGGTGTCGTAGAACACACACTAATGGGGGCTTTAGATTATACAATTTGCAGAGCGCTAACTGAGCTATCGTGCTAAAATCGCATAGTGTAAAGGCAGTTAGACAGTAACTAGTGCAGCGTAATGTATGAAAACACTAGTTAGTGCACTGAGTTAGCGCTTTGTAAATTGTATAATGTAAAGCCCCCATAAGGATACTCAAAATTTAAAAAGAATTGATATTTAACTCGATAAATGTATTGGATCAAAAGTATTGATATCCTGAGGTGTAAATATTTTTGAGGTGTAAACAAAATGCTCGCGTCGATGTCGAAATTATTTCAAGTTGATAAGTGTGCACTGGCTTTTAGAATTTACTATAAAATGAAAGAACACACCACAGCACAGCATATCTGTAAATGTGGATTATGTATACTCCGACTTTTAATTCGATTCAGTAAAATGACATTTCCAGTGTTACTGCTTTTTATTATCACAAAAATAGTGATGTAACCTGGCCGCAAATTATTCGATTCGATAAAAATATTAATCGGATTATAATCGTTTCCTAAATCGCTAAAATACTGTATGAAGTTATTACAGGATCAATAACTAAACAAGGAAATTAATAATTATAATTTTTTTCAACAGATTTTTGATTTTTAAGCGCTTTCAGTGCATGTATGAACTAAAAGCATGCAAGCACCGGTGTTTAACCTTTTCACAGCCATAGTACAAAACAAACAACTGTGCCACAAACGCCACAAAGACTTATTGTAAACAACACACTGCAAGAGTAGGGATGTGACCATAAGCATACGATGTAAATATAAATATAAGATTGATAACTTTATCTTTCAGATAGGCTTGTTTTATTTTAAAATAACTTATATCGTCACAAAAAATTGTCGAATTGACAAAATTTTAATTCAAATACCTTAAAAATTAGAGCCAAATATTACCTACCAGAGTTCGTACTCGATTGAAAATGTTATAGCAGTGGCGCATCTCTAGTTCCCTTATGACGTCACGCGTTGTCGGGATAAGCTGACTTGGCGTTCCGAAACCACAGAATTTAACTAATATTAGTGCTGAGAAAAGTGAATTGCGTACTTTATCAATATTTATTTATTTATTGAATTATTGAAATTATTCCTTATACTTTAGATATTAAAACATTTTTGTAAACACTTAAAATTTAATGAACTATTAGAATAGTTCCTACCTTGATACCATGTACACCTATTTACTGTTGGTGGAGTAGGATATGTATATTTTAAAAAAATAGGCACTTATTTGGTAAAAGTACTCAAAAACAGCGTAAATTATATACCTATTTTATTTTTCTATTGGGTATATTATATTTAGGTAATTACACATAAAAGGGCTGTGCTATAGGAAATAAAAAACCGGCTTTGTTAAATAAAAAAAATGTAATAAAAAATATGCATTTGTTTTTTCAGTCTTTAAAATAATGTCCATATCACTATCACTGTTATTCATTTTTTTCTTTTACCAAATGAGTCACTTCACTAGCGCGTATCTGACGTTACGGTTTGTCGTGTACAGTGCGCCCAACTTATCTCTGAAATGGCAAAAATTGGAACTAATGAAAAGTCATTCATAAGTACGTTGTGGTCATTCATCTGTCAGTTACTAGTGTGCAATGATTGGTCAAATGAATGTCAAATGCGTCCGACAGCGCCTCTTTCGTTTCAGTCTTAAGTTGGGTTTACTATAATACCGACGACGGCTCGCAGTGCACTGCAATGCGCTCATAACACGATTGCATTTAGTGTGGGGTAAAATAGCAATATTGCCATTGTCGATAATGTTTATTTATCTAGCTGCTGTCTGTATTTTATGAATTATTCCTAATAAAAGTTTGTTGTTTTTATTTAAATATATGTCAAACCTTTCAGAGTTGTTAATAATTTGGCAATTATTTCTAGAAAATCATAGAAGTGATGAAATATTTAAATAAAATCTTACGTGCATGTTCTACATCACTAGCTGTCGGCATAACACGGCAATGGCGCTACCGGCGTAGACTTTGTGATCAGTTTGCGATCATCGTTACTTTGTTTTATTTTTTATCTCATATAAATGACGAATGGGGAAAATGTTGTAACCAATACACTAAATAAACATTGGTTGACAAGGTATAGGCGATAAAAATATAGCGAAAAATACTGCAATAGTTTTATTTTTGCGTAACGTTTGTGTCGGCATTACCCAACATTGACGTTTGAACGTCCAAAACAATTTGTCGGGTATAGCCGACTGTGGCTGTGAAAGGGTTAATATTTTTGTTTACTGTATAATTTTAAATTAATAACCTTTCCGTATTGTTCTCTGATTTTTAATTATACTTTATTAACACACATCATCGATTCGATAAAATTGAATCGTCAAAACATCGTTCGTTAATCGTGTGAATAATCACTATTATTGAAAAGCTGGCAACATTATTTCGAAAAGTGACATTAGCGTACGTCAATTTACTGAATCGAATTAAAAGTCGGAGTATAAGGCACAGATTAAGGATTAGTTACTACGTAAGTATAAGCACGTATAAGGACAATATTCTTCTATAACAATCTGTGCAGTGTTTATTAGAATATGTCAACTGTCAAATTGGAATTGGAGCGTCAGCCGTCAATAAATTCAATTGAATTTTAGGTTATTCAAAATGTACGCTGAGTCGCTGATGTGTCAACTTTTATAAATTACGTAGACATACTTTTAAAACTACACTGAAGAAATTAATGGACTATCTAAAACTGCCCTAGTTAATTCTACACAATATGGCTGTTGTAATAGAAACTACTCTCGGAGATATTACTGTGGATTTGTATTTAGAACAACGACCTGCGACATGTTTGAACTTCTTGAAGCTTTGCAAGATGAAATATTACAATTTCAACCTATTTCATACTATTCGAAGTGGATTTATCGCTCAAACTGGCGATCCGACAGGTGAGGGATCGGGTGGAGAGTCTATTTGGGGACTATTGGAAGGTCCTGATAAAAGATTTTTTTCTGGAGAGAAGATGCCTAAAATACGTCACACAGATGCCGGATTACTTTCTATGGTATGTACTGATAATATGATGGTCGGCTCACAATTCTTTTTCACTCTTGCTCCTGACTTAGACTCATTGGATGCTGTGCATTGTGTTATAGGAGAAGTTACGGAAGGCCATGAAGTGCTCACAAAGCTTAACGAGGTGATCTGTGATGAAACCCATCGTCCTTACCAAGATGTAAGAATTACCCATACTGTAGTACTTGAAGATCCATTTAATGATTTGCCAGGGCTCAGACCACCATCAAGATCACCATCACCAAATGCAGAGCGGTTAAAAGGAGGTAGAATAGCCCCTGATGAGGAAATAGATGAAACACAAGGCAAAAGTCATGAAGAAATTCAGGAAATGATTGAGGAAAAAGAAGCCAAAGCTCGTGCTACAATATTGGAGATTGTAGGGGACTTACCAGATGCCGACATAGCACCTCCTGAAAATGTTCTCTTTGTTTGCAAACTTAATCCTGTCACAACTGATGATGACCTTGAAATTATATTTAGTCGTTTTGGCAAAATTGTTAGTTGCGAAGTTATACGAGATAAAAAAACAGGAGATTCCCTACAGTATGCTTTTATAGAATTTGAGAACAAAAAGTCTTGTGAAGATGCATATTTCAAAATGGATAATGTGTTGATAGACGATCGTCGTATTCATGTAGACTTCTCACAATCTGTATCCAAAATGAGGTGGCTAGGAAAAGGAAGAGGTGTTCAGTATTTCAATGATAAGGAATCAAAACCTGAAATAACCAACAACCGATCAAAAAGATCACAAAGTAGAGAAAGAAATGATTCAAGACAACATAATAGGGATAGAGAGAATAGGGAAAGAGTGAGGCAGAATAGGGAAAGAGATAGAGGGAATAGAGAAAGAGATAGGGACAACAGGGAAAGAGCTAGAGAGAATAGGGACAGTGAGCGAGAGAATAGGGACAGAGATAAAAGGTATAGAAATGACATGAAATCTAATAATCCAGATAAGGAAAGAGAAAGAAGCAGAAGCAGATCAAGAAAAGATGTTTCAAAAAGTGATCATACCAGAAGTGATAAGAATCATTCAAGAGAAGACAGTAATAACAAACATGATAAAGATTATTCACACAAAAACAAAAATGAGAAAAGATATGATAACAATCATTATGATAAACAGGAACCTCATAAAAATGACAGAAGAGAACACTCTAGATCTCCAAGTAGAGAACAGAAGAATAGTGATAGCCGGAAACAGCATACAAGAGACAGAAGTAATGAAAAACACACAAATAATAGTCACAAAACATCCAAAAGAGATGCAAGCCATGAATCACACCGGAAAGAAATAAAACATTCAAATAATTCCTCTAGATCTAAAGAACAAACAGAAAACTCAAGATCTTCTAAAAAAGCAGGTGAAGTACATACACCTTCACCTGTTGTAGATGGAAAAAATAATAAATCAAAAAAGAATGATGTAGCAAAAATGCAGAAGAAAGTCAAGAACATGTTAAGAAAAAACAAAAAGAAACGAAAACCCTCTACTTCATCATCTGACAGTGACACATCTGACTCTAGTTCATCATCTAGTGAGTCGTCATCTTCTAGTGAAGGACGCAAGAAAAAACGTGTGTCAAAAAAAAGAAAGAGATGTCATTCTTCTTCTAGTAGTAGTAGCAGTAGTAGTACTAGTAGTTCAGATTCTTCCTCCACATCATCCAGTTCAAGTAGTGATTCTTCTAGGAGTACATCAGAGAGTGATGATAACAAGAAAAAACGAAGAAAGAATGGAAATAAGAAATCTGGAAAAAAGACTAAAAAGTTATAGTATCTACTAATATGTATTGATATGAACCTATTATGAACTAGTACAATTATAATAATTATGCATATATTATGGTCACCAGTAGGGATAGTTTGATGTGTTACATACAAAAAGCAAAACTTTATCTTTTATGTATGTAATCTACTTAAATACCCAGCACTATGTACATCAAAGCATAATAAAATGGGTAACCACCTTGTAAGTAAACAAATCACTAGAAAACTCTGGCAAAGATAATATGTAAAATATAATTTTAGAAGAAACTTGTTCACTTCAATTAGATCTTGCCCCTCTGGCCTCACCTAAAAATATAAGCCACTACATTGCTATAAACCTTAAATTTTATGTGTACTTAACTAGGAAAGCATTTATGAATGTTTTTGCTTAAAATAACTTTTGCAATTATATAAATTTCAATGATGACATTTCTGAATTGGTGATTAGTATAAGTATATTGAATATTATAAAGTATAAGTTTGTAAAATATGTTGTGTTATTCTTTATTATAACTTGATAATATTTCCCCTGTAACCTTGTTGGTAGTGACCCTGTATATGAAGTAAGGGGTCCCAGTTTCAATTACTGGCCGAGTCAGGCATTTGTGTTACAAATAAATGTTTTTTTCTAGCGTCATGGGAGTTAATGATGTGTTACTTGTGTTATCAATGCCATAAGTGACACAAGATGGGATATGTATTTGTGGTATTTGTAGTAACATCACTATCCAGCAAAGAGTGTCTTAATATAGAAATGACTAATTCGAGATTAACAAGAATTTTGAGATTTTTAACTATTGAAAATGATAGGCTATGTGAAATGTACATAATTTTATAGACATACAATAAGTTAAGTTGAGTAATTTAACGCCTATAATGTTTACATGAAGAGTGCAGTAAGTAGTGAAAATATATTCAAAGTTTCTGTAATCTCGAATTAGTCCTTTTTATGTTATGACGCTTTTTTGGCCAGCGATATAATGATAGATAATAGCTCTTTATACCTACAATAAATAACACCAAATTGTACCTATATACTTAAATTGATAATATACATTTATAAGTAAAATTTTTCATATTGTATTTTAAATGGAATGCAAGTTTATCTTAGTATTCTAAAGCTTAGTCTCCCACAAATTGGGTTCAATTCTGAAAACAACTCTATTATGTATAATATTGAGGGAGTTCCCTTGTCTAGAACCATATCTGAACGTGCTATTTGGCCACATTTATAATAACATTGCCTTGTCTTGTTATTGGCCCCTGCCTGTGTGAACATTTCAAAGTTAATCAAACCTTCCGAAAGTTGTGAAAATTGGGTTGAAAGGTATACACATATACATACAGGTCCTATACATACAAGTCAAGCTAAAAATAATAATATAAGCATGTTAAAATTAATATGTTTTTATATGTGGAGTAAGGGTCCGTTCACACTGACCGACTCCGGGAGAGGAGAGCGGATTTATATCATGTTGGAAACAGAGTTTTGAGTGATTGTATTAAGGTTTATTTTTGAATGTGTACTTCTTGTGTAATTAGGAATGCTTAAACGCATTTAAGACACATGTATGAGTATAGCATTGATTTAAGGCAGGGGTGGTGTTGATATTTTATAAGACTTATTTATTTGTAAAGACTAAAAACACATACTTACTTATATGGCATGCGGAAAATATATTAATTTTAATTCTCCCATTTAATAACTTATTATTGTTCAATAAATTTATTTCATGTATTTTGTGAAACAAGTACCTAGGCGTTATGTATTTAAATAATGAGTACACACCAATCTTTATATTTATAAGAATACCCAGTTATATATCTGTACCTTTAGACATGTAGATAAATGTAATTACAAATTCAATTGCTATGAATAGGTACGAAAGTTTAATTGCTACTTAAGTACTTACGTCAGTTCAATGAAATATAAATAATTTTCATATATGATATAAGGATTTTCATTTACTTATGTAACATTGGCGTCAACCTGGCTTCAACACATTGATGGCCCACGACAGACGGGTCTTTCCTCAGAAATGAGGAGGCCTAGAGCATACTCAACCGCAGCTGCTGCAGTGGTTAGTGGCCAACCCAAGAAAAAGATTTTTCATGCCTCGTGAAAGCCTACGACATAGCTAACGGTTTTCATCTAATAACAACCGGGGCCGATGGCTTTCGTGCCCTCCGAAACAAGGAACCGCTCAAGAAATATATGTCACGTGCGATCACCTATTAACTTACCCTACCGACCACGACCGCTGTTGCATAAAGCGCTGCACACATTACAACGACGCGGCAACGAACCAGTTAAAACGAAAACATTTAAATAAGACCTTAATGTCATAGTAGTTACGGTCGTATAATTGAAAGACGTATGACGTAGGTAGGTACCTACTAAGTCTAAGTACCTACACACTACGAACTCCTAACCGGCACCAAGGATAGCACTCAACGAAATTCAACCGTAATAAACACGGCATAAATATCATAATTGAGTGCTTTCGTTTAAGTTGGTCTGTTGCCGGGTCGTTATAATGTGTAAAGTTCTTAATTCGCTCGATCATCTGACATCGACCGAATTAAGAACATCATAAGTGAAATCAATAAAATTTTTGTGTATGGATAAGTATAATTTTCATTATTAAATAATATTGTTACCTAGTTAATAAAACATGATAAAAAATCACTTAAGTTTTATTTGCCTCTTGGCCATAAAAGCACTATATCATTGATTTTCTCTAGATCTTTTTTATTTATTTTATTTTTGGGACCTAACTAAGTACCTACTATCGTCACCATCACAGACTCGATCGGCCAAGAAATAAAGCAATTTTTGAAGAAGATTTTTTTACATAAATGTCTTCCGTAGCCAGAAATCGAAGGGAGATCCCTTCGTTCACTACCAAAAGATTAAGAAGGTGGAAGTTATGTTGTATGTACACCGTATGTGTATACAGGGTGTTCCGATATGAATGGATAATACAGCACCTGCGTGTAGTAGTGTAGTGTAGTATCATGCCGGTTCAGATAAATAAATGTTAGGTTCAGTAAAAGTCTTTCCGTTTCTGAGATATTCGACATTTTCAAAATTTTAAAATTATTCCACCCTTCGCCATTCTTTTTGACGCCAGGACTACAAATGAAGACATTTTTTGTACCTGTTTTTGGGATAGTATTCCTGGATAGATGTGCTATCGAATGTCATCAATTATTTTTATAACAAAGGCACAGATTATAAATGCAAAAATAACTCTGTCTGACTGTCTATAAAGCGCTGGATCGATCAAATTGCAGTCTGACCAGATGACCCAGACTGTTACATAATATTATTATGACTTTCTGCTTTATCCCTAATGGTAAGTTTCCTTAGGATCATCATAACTGTATTATTTATGTTGTTTGTCTCTCACGCGGACGCAGCCACGGGAAAAACGAGTCCTTCATAGTTATTACCCGCGCATACGAAAGGAAATCATAAAACATGTCTAAATTCCGAATAGAAGGTACAACCACCTGATTGCAGGACGTAGTTAGCTCGCGGGAACGTCTATTGCCCGGCTCATTCACCCATTGTGTTGTAAAGTGACCAGCCTGGAGATGATAGCCGTTAACTTGTGCTATTGTATCCTTTATTAGTGCTCCAGACTTACTATGTTGCATTCTATAGTTATCGTATTTTGAGGAATTCAACGGTTGTTATAATAATCTTGGAATTTTTTTCAAGGATCGGGATAAAAATATTGCTTAATTAAAACTTAGGTACTCGTAGTACTATGTACCTTTGTAGTATGTAACTTTGTTTAATATACGAGTATTATAATATGTATCTACCTACTTACATACCTACAGCAACAATATCTACCTAGCCTACGTAGATAACCTACCCCGATTTTGATACCTACATTAGGTAGGTACCTTTCATAAGTTTGTTACCTTACAAGTTTTTAGTCGATAGATATGTATAAATGTTTTGATTTCTGAAACTGGTGCTTGTCGTGATCACATTTAAATTTAAGATCTGAGAAAAAATTTTGAGTTAAGTATCCCTAATAATGTTTAGGTATATGTATACCTAACTTACTTTGAATGCGTGGATGCTGTTCTCATTTTATTACGCGTCGATTTTTGAATGTATATAATAATGAAATGTTCATTAGAAGTGGGTAGGTACATATTGCTATTCCTATAGTAGGTACTATGTACCTATTACACAAGTACAGAAGACATTTTCGCAATGTTTTATGGTCATTAAAATCAGGGTAGTATAAAGTAGAAGCTGCTTAATGTGGTGAAATTAATAGCTACCTACTGCATAACATTGTCTTGTCTGAATTCATCTTCCGAGCAATTTGACACACTTTTACCTATTAAAAATCCGAGTGTAAGTTAATAAAGTAATGATTAAGTAGTTACACGTTAAGCGACGTGTCAAATACATTGTGTGAGAATTGCTTACAATACAATTAGATATAATCCATCTCTCTGTCGTCTGATCGATTTTCGGATATAAATACTTAATTTAATTATCACTTACTTATCAAACCCCTCTGTGCTATAGCTAGTAATTAACAATAGTCAACGAATATATAAAACTAGCTGACCCGGCAGACGTCCTGCAACATAATACTTTAGACGCCCTCGCTTCACTTCGGAAAACTTGTTGCTCCGCTCCTATTGGTCGTAGCGTGATATTATTCAATTCGAATCAGTAGCCTCTGAGATTAGCGTATTCAAACAAATAAACAAACTCTTTCGCTTTATATTACTAGCTTTTGCCCGCGGCTTCGCCCGCGTGGAATTCGTTTATATCGCGAACCGGGGAAGTGGGGGAGAAAGTACGTCATCAACTATCTTCCTGGGAAAATTCATCAAAATCGTTGTTTTCATACAAACTTTCATCCCCTATTTCAAGCCTTTAGGGGTTGATTTTTTAAAAAAAATTAGCCTATGTGTGACTCTGGGTCTTCAAATATTTTCATTCCGAATTTCATCCAAATCGGACTGGTGGTTTAGTCGTGAAAAAGTCACAGACAGACTTTCGCATTTATAATACTGTGTGTGCCCGCTACTTCGTACGCGCAGGAGTTTATTCCGCGTAACTCCAGATCCCGCGGGATTTCCAGGAAGACAGACTTGTTAGTTTTATATTAATGTTTGTTTAGAAGCTATTTATACCCCATACGCGAAGAAGGTTTTCCCGCGTAAATTCAGATCCCGCGGGATTTCTGAAAATATCCTATATGTTAATCTAAGTTGCCCTCTTTGTGTGTGCCCGCTACTTCGTACGCGCAGGAGTTTATTCCGCGTAACTCCAGATCCCGCGGGATTTCCGGGAAGACAGACTTGTTAGTTTTATATTAATGTTTGTTAGTTTTATATTAATGTTTGTTTAGAAGCTATTTATACCCCATACGCGAAGAAGGTTTTCCCGCGTAAATTCCGATCCCGCGGGATTTCTGGGATAAAAAATATCCTATATGTTAATCTAAGTTGCCCTCTATGCGTGTGCCCGCTACTTCGTACGCGCAGGAGTTTATTCCGCGTAACTCCAGATCCCGCGGGATTTCCGGGAAGACAGACTTGTTAGTTTTATATTAATGTTTGTTAGTTTTATATTAATGTTTGTTTAGAAGCTATTTATACCCCATACGTGAAGAAGGTTTTCCCGCGTAAATTCCGATCCCGCGGGATTTCTGGGATAAAAAATATCCTATATGTTAATCTAAGTTGCCCTCTATGTGTGTGCCAAATTTCATGAAAATCGGTTCAGTAGTTTTTGCGTGAAGGAGTAACAAACAAACAAACAAACAAATACACAAACTTTCACATTTATAATATTAATATAATATAATAATATAATTAGTTTTATATTAATGTTTGTTAGTTTTATATTAATGTTTGTTTAGAAGCTATTTATACCCCATACGCGAAGAAGGTTTTCCCGCGTAAATTCCGATCCCGCGGGATTTCTGGGATAAAAAATATCCTATATGTTAATCTAAGTTGCCCTCTATGCGTGTGCCCGCTACTTCGTACGCGCAGGAGTTTATTCCGCGTAACTCCAGATCCCGCGGGATTTCCGGGAAGACAGACTTGTTAGTTTTATATTAATGTTTGTTTAGAAGCTATTTATACCCCATACGTGAAGAAGGTTTTCCCGCGTAAATTCCGATCCCGCGGGATTTCTGGGATAAAAAATATCCTATATGTTAATCTAAGTTGCCCTCTATGTGTGTGCCAAATTTCATGAAAATCGGTTCAGTAGTTTTTGCGTAAAGGAGTAACAAAGCTATTTATACCCCATACGTGAAGAAGGTTTTCCCGCGTAAATTCCGATCCCGCGGGATTTCTGGGATAAAAAATATCCTATATGTTAATCTAAGTTGCCCTCTATGTGTGTGCCAAATTTCATGAAAATCGGTTCAGTAGTTTTTGCGTGAAGGAGTAACAAACAAACAAACAAACAAATACACAAACTTTCACATTTATAATATTAATAGGATAATAGGATTAACTAAGTAAGTATAGGTATAGATAAATAAAGGAATCTCAGGTTAAGTATAGCTCCTTTTTAAGTGAATAATATATCTGATGATGGTTTAATGCGAATGTCAAATAGGTATTAATTGTATGATTTTCTATAAAATCTTAACATCACACTAACTAAGTACCTACTTGTCCTTACCTAAGTACCTACTTACTGAATAAATCAAACCATAAAAACATTTCTCTAGATGTTCAAGTGGTATTATAATCCATCCAAATAAAAGGTTAAGATGTTCGCATGTTTAGCTCTACCATGCGTTAAATACTCGAAGAGCTCTACCCAGACTCAGACGTCATATTTATACACAGGGCTGAACTCAGGCTGAACTAGAATGTTCAATATTTCTCTCTTGACTAAAAATATTTTCACACAACACATTAATAATATAATTCTTCGTGCGAAAACGTAGCTAAAACAATATTTATAACCGAATTCAAAAAAGAAGACCTGATGTAGATAATTCTTTTTTTGTTGGTAAGTAGATATTCAAAGGGTTGTCCCATGATAAGGACACTAGTATCTGATGATAGCATCTCAGACAAATCGAGAGGAACTTTCGAAAATTGTAGAGGCGACTAGTGTGTTTGATAATGTTTCCATAAAGTACAAAACTACAATTGCATGAAGGTCTGGTGTCGATCTGATGAAGCCGAAAAACAGTCGAGGGAACTCCTCAACAATTGATTGAAGTCGGTTATTTTTTTTCTTATTTATGTATTTATGCCCTATGTTTGTCAAATACTTAATGCTTCAAAATCATTTAAGGTTATAAAACAATATATAAATACCGAATATGTTCTCATGTACCGAATGTGTCAAATAAAAATGGACGCTGTAAAATTCGCTCTGCAAAAGTCCATCCCTGTGTTCCGAACTGCGCATGTCGCAAATGTATTGACAGGAACCACGGCTTTTCTCTCCAGCGAGCTTGAGAAGACGACACTCGCTCTCTGAGAGCCGAATCTTCATCAACGCAAATATTTTCTCTCGAACATTAAGAGATAGTTAGTTAAATACTCAGTACCAATTAGTACTAAAATGTTACTCGTATCCTTAACCGCGGTCTTCGCGGTAATTCTGGTAGCCGATGCGGTGCCAACGCCTACTAACAATAAAGGTAGGTACAATTCTAATTGTTCCTAATCATTAGTCTATGTTATTTCCTGCCTCCGTAGTCAGTAAGGAACCCTATTCCTGTTTGTCGTTAGGTTTTGTCGGTTGTTAGGGTGTCACAGTGTTGTTTTGTCTCGGTTTCGGTTATCGATTGGCCGGCGAGGGATACAAGAGCGCTATATTTAGCAACAGGTTGCTGTGATGCGCCGAACCTACGACGTAGAAGACTTTCTTTGCTATCTCTGCGTAGTTTAACTTTTTTTTCTCATATTTCGGATTCTATGTACTCTACTCGGTGATCATATATTATTATATTTTGTTCATCTACCTAATAAAAATAGGTAGGTACCTACCGTTATTTTATGGAATTAAGGTAGCAAACGAGCATGCAGCACCACCCTTCCGCTGCCGCCCATAACAACTGTGACCCAAGTAGAACTAGACTCAAAGGGACTAGGATGGTTAGTTCAGTTAGTAGATGGTGTTAGAATATTAGTTGGTTAGTTTGTCAATAAGTGTGAGGACAGGGACTGTTAGTGATAATTAATTAATTAGTCCTGTTAGTTAATGTCAATAATAGTCCACTTAGTTATTGTTAGTATGAGTCTCGTTCTAATTCGGTCACAGATGCGTTGCTACCCCTGAGGACTGAGATGGTCGCCTCTAAAAAAGTGTAACCGGCTCCACACCTTCCTATCCGGAACACAATTGTTCTTAAAATAATTATTACACGGTAGGAATGGTACTAGGTACCGTGGCGGGCGGTGGTACTTCCCCGGGTGAGCTCTAGGCCCTTATCACCTTCTTCAGTTATGTAAGGGCTACAAATCAACGTCGTTTTCCTTCGGAATACTTTAGCCTTGGTATTTCATAAGTTTATAATTATGGTAATGGTGAATTAATAAAAATATTATTTCAAGTTTACTTCAATAAATCAGAAAAAACCCGCATCCAAATTAATTGAATTGTTAGTGAGGTAGGAACAACCGCCGAGACTAAAAGATAAATCTTCATTTTACTCTAGATATAACAAATTGCGTTATTCTGTAGGTCTGTACTTACTTACTTATTATTATGATGGTAAAGTGATCTAATATGTAGGTACTTCTTTGGTTTCTTCAATATTTATCACTACATAGTATAAAACAAAGTCGCTTGTCCCTATGTCCCTTTGTATGCTTAAATCTTTATAACTACGCAACGGATTTTGATGCGGTTTTTTTTTAATAGATAGAGTGATTCAAGAGGAAGGTTTATATGTATAATAATATCCATTAAATAGTGGAGAAATACTGTTATTTTTGAGGTTTCTAATGTGATGTCGTTAATTATCAATTTTTTTCCGCTTACATTGCAAACGCAGGCTGAACCCTACGAGATTTATCAAAATAATGTACTAATTATTTGTACACATTGAAAAGGTCTATTAGAAAACTCCGCGATGGTATATGTCTATCTCATGGATAACATTTTTTGTCATTTACTTTTTACGACAAATAATGGCTAATTTTCGAAGCGATTTTAACCAATACAGCATTAATCCTTATCCAATTAAATAACTTAAATATATTGTTGATTTAATATAGATGTATATGGTCCTTTACAGCACAAGATTTAAATAAATATTTTCGAAGATATTACAGATTCAAAATTGCGGGACGTAGCGAAGTAAATAAGTAGGTATGAATATAGATATTCCAAAGATAGCAGGAAATCTTCATGGTATAGGGAAAGGGGAATTGTTTTACTCCAAATTTAACACGTGCGGGCCATGGGCAGTAATGAATAAGTGGAACCAACGGTCCGAAAGGTAAATCAAAACTACTGGATCGATTTTAATCATTTTTTTCAGTGAGTGACATAGGCTATATATTGCTTGACCAGAAAAATAGAAAACCTGTCATTAGGGCGCTAAAGTTTCCTTTTTTATGGCAACAGCACAGACAACAGTAACTATAGCAACGCTCGTGTTATTATTGTCATTTTGGCAACTATGTCGGAAATGTTTTTCATGGAAATAAATGTTATTTTCTACGAAATGTTATTTTAGCACATAGAAAACCACTAAGTATTATTTCACAAATATGAACAGTTTTTGTCATTTTAGCACAAAATATAAACTCAAAATAAAAAGACAAACATGAGACAAACTGTGACATTCAAACTCACTGACAAGAAATTTATGATTGACGTTTAGAAACTAAGCGTTGCCAGTAAAATTAATTAGTTCCATGAGTTTACCGCAATATGGCGAGGTTTTTTATATTCCTGGTCAACCTATAATTATGTTATACCTACTCGTGCGAAGCCAGAGCGGGCCGCTATGTTTTTATATACAACGTTCACAGTTTTTCTGTAGTGTATTTCGTATCAGCATTGCACCCGTGCGAAGCCGGGGCGGGTCGCTAGTTAATTAATAATCCACTGTTTCAATACGGTCCTGTAATGTAAAAAATCAATTTAAAATGGATACCAACTTTACGATCTATGTACATTTCTCAATGATAGATCAAAGATGGTCGCAGTGACCTCATGGGGATACTAGTTCCCCATGCTCAAATGGAGAACGCTTTCATGACCGCCTATGCCTCCTCAGTACTGATGAAAAAATAGGGCCCAGTAGGTACCTAGTGGACCATTGAGGGGTTAAGACTTGCGAAGAAAAATATGTGACTGCAATTTTATCATGCGGGCGCAAGTAGACATTATGGAAACATGAACATTGGAAGCACAGGCAATGTTTTGTGGTTGAAGTTAGGAGCGCGTAACGGTTAATTAAATTATTCGGTTATTAATAACCTGCAGAAACTAGTCGGGCGAAACCGACAAAACAGTACCTACGTAAGGTAAGCCGCGTACACGTAAAATGAACCTGCAGTAATACCTACTTAATGATGGTGTAGCAGTTCAGCTTCAGACCCGTGGCCCGTGACCGTTAGACAGAAGTTTGCGCCCGAAAGATAAAAGGCCCTTGAGCGGGCTTTCGCCAGAAAAGTGTGAAGGCCGCTAGAGTGTGGCCGCCGCCGTATTGAAGTTAAAAAGTGGATTAAAAATGTCTTTTTATTCTGGAATTTACATATGTGCACCCTTGTACAAGTTTCTCAACACAGATAAATAAGCAAAGAGCTTATTTACTACAGGACTACAGCGCAGTTTTATGGCGCGGCGAAATATAAAAAAATAGAATTCTTCAAGCAATGCGTGTACCTACCTACCTACCTATCATGCTTTGAACAAATAAAGTTATTTACAATACGTCAGGAAAGTTAAAAGTGGACATCTTGTTGATACCAAATTTCAGCATGACCTAAGTAGGTAGGTAAGTACCTACTCAATAATTTTCTTTATTATAGAAACCGGGCCAATCGGAGAACTTCCAGAAAATTGGGATCAGACGAAAGATGACACCCAATCCCTGTTTTTGAACAAGAGTGACAAAAATGATCTAGAGCCCTATCCTCTGGCGCTAAGTGAGGAAGGTAAAGTCAAATACCACCCAACTTATGTTTCTTATCCACAGCGTATAGGTACTTACCTAGACATAATTTAATACAAAATATTACTTTTGACAGGTAACTCAGAAGGATATGAACAAGGTGTGGAACAAAGATTCGATTCTCCTCAGTCTACTGGGGAACTTGATAATCTTATCATGAGACCAGAACTGTATGGCGAGCCCCCGGCTATGGAAGGTCTTTCTGCTGGCTACGAGTCACGCCGTCGCAAACGAGGAAGTGGCAAAATTGGAGGCGCAGGTGCTGCTACCAAGGTAGCCACAAAGAATGGATCTGGAAAGAAAAATTTGAAGTAAGTTAGCGCCCGGTACATTAACAACGATCTCATAATGATATCTAACATAGTTAAATAGGAATCATACCTAACATAGTTAAATAGGAAGTTAATCAATCATTGTCCTTGTTTCAGACCAGAAGAATCCTTGTCTCCGGTGGAAACCTTGTCGAATGAGCATGACGCGCTGCGTCGCAAACGTAGAAGCGGCGGCACCAAGGTAAGCGGGGCAGCTGCTTCGGCGAAAACTGCATCAACTAAAAACTCCAGCGCTAACAAGAAGAACTTCAGGTAAATGTCTGGTAATTTATATACAAAATACATACCTAATATAATAATATTGGTAAAAGTAGGTCCTTACTTTCTTAGTCCTTTAATCCATTAAACCTTTTTTAGGGCAATTTCGGAGCGTCGCAAGCGAGATTCTGGACTTAGCGCCGCTGACGTTCGGGCTCTGCTCAATTTGTGGGAAGCACAGGAACGTAGGAAGCAAGAGTGGAACGCAAACCAATGGGCTGCAGACCGTTACTATGGCCGCATGAATTCCCTCGAAGAAGATCAGCCCGAAGTAGACGAGAACGGCGACCTGTGGTACAACGAACCAGTGGTGATTGGGCCACGCGTACGAGACTATCCTCACCATTCTTCGTTCTCCGAGCAGAATCGCATGGCGCTGGCTCGTGGCGATCCTGACATCTACCAAATGGAACCTAATGAGCTCGCGCAGAGATACGAGGAGGCTCGTCGCAAGAGGCAGTACGCGAATAAAATGAAGCGATTCATGGTGGCACGTAAACGATCTGACAGCATGATGCACCAGAACACCTACCGACCCCGGGACGACCTCTACACCCTGGCAGAACTTCTCCGCTCCGCGCCTCGTGTTCAAGAGCAGGATATACCGGTCTATCGACGACTAATACTTTAAACAGTTCAGATCCAAATGGAGATTTAATGTCATTCTTCGCTTGTAAGTTTATTATTAGTTAATAGGTAGCTTTTTCTGTGTCTTTATATAATTAATTGCAACGCACATTTCTTTTACTACCTATGATTCATAATTCAATAAAATAAGTTTCTTGATAAAATAATTCATCGTTGGCAACTACGAGTAATAGGCGAGTAGAAGAAGGAGAAGATCTCCAAATAAAGTGCATTAAATCATGATCGCATTGCATTAAAAAGGCCTACGATTTATCATCCCAAATTATGTATGTATGTGTTAGTGCGAAAATTCTTAATTCTCAATAAACATAACGTGAAACAATTATACAACCTTCTTTATTGTCCTACCTCAGTTTACAGCATATCTTTTTAGATCATGTATTGTAGTTTAGGTATGTAACACGTACGTATATAAATTTGAATAAAATTAATATTTTAACGGCTATTCAATATACAGCCAATTTTTTCCCTACCTAGTACCTATGTATAACCCGTAGTGAGGTCAAACTTCACATTTAACATTAGAATAATTTATCTAAATGTACATGGTATAAACATTGGTGATTGGTGTATTAAATTAGTGATATCAATAAATGGAGTTTTACTGGTGTCTCCATCCTAAAAAGTGATAAAGTCCTTACTTAATAATTATGGGGTACACGCAGGGGCGCCGGGAGCTGTGTCGGCGCCCGCGTGCAAAAATGATTTATACCTAATTTAAAAATATATATCTCTGGATTATATTAGAGTGCAGGTAAATAATGGTCAATAATTTGTTTAATTTAATGAAGGCAGGTAGGTAAACATGCTTCCTAGAAAGTTTCCAATCTTCTAAGGTACCTAGGTGTAGGTACCTACTTTGTGTTGTTATTGTTTCAACGAACTCTATCTTTACTGCTGGCCAAATAACGCTTTATCTATCGGTCAAGTATCTAATCAAGTAATATCGATGCGTTTGCTTACTATTAATTTATGGTAAAATTTGTAGATAAGCAATAAATACTTAGATAAGAACAAAAGACCAAAAACGACTCAAATTAAACATAAAAACATTTTAGGTACAAAAAACTTGTATACGTCTACTGAACGAACTTGCTTTATAAAAGGGCATATTAAATACAGGCACTCGTTAATCTTTTCTACTATCTATTGATCTGTTCTCGAGTGGAAAAATAAATAACTTTCACCACAATGTCAAAAGCTATTTAATTCTGGTGAATTATTTAGCTAAACGGATAGTTTTAAGTAATATGAATAAAGAAGACGACGTCAATTTAAGAAAGAACTCCAGAAACCCTTCTGAGTCATCGTCACAATCTACAAAAAGCGATATCTTTAGAGAATCAGAAGATGCCGAAAGTTCAGCATGGTCAAAGTATGATATGTTTTTCTGTATAATAAGTTATATTTTTATGTTTTTATCCCGGTTGGGAAAAGACTTGTATAATTATGCATTGGGTCGTATATATTCCGAGCAAGTGGCCGAGCATATTTTGGATTTATCGAAAACTTCGGAAAAACTGCATTTAGAAAACCGTTCACGTACTCCAGTCTGTATCAGGTACTATAAAATACAACAACCGTTGGGTAATTATGTTAAAGGCCGACCTATCCATATTAATTGATTAATTCCAGGCACCTAACTTGGATACAAAGACAAAGAAAAACTTTAAGACAATACTTTAGATCTCTTAAGTCCTACATGCTATCGAGTGAAGATGATAGAAGCTTCAATTGTTCGGAAACAATTTCATTGGCAAAAGATAAATCACATTTGATTCCAGAATTACCGAATGACTTCGATCAAAATGGTGCATTAATTAAAACTTCTACTATCCTTCCTCCAAGTATAAATAATATACCTTCTACAAGCAAGACACATACGGATCCGGGAAATAATAAGTCGCAAAATGAAAAGGTTATTTTAAGCGACAGTGATGATGATGATTCAATAGTTATCGCTTACCTCAAAGATAAGGAATTACCTATGGGTATAGAAAATCCAACTCTTAAGAAAATATCTGTAATAGAAAAAGTTCCCAAAATGGAAACAATTGAAGAGGGTGAACAATTTGCAGCCTTTCGCGGCCATTCACTTACGTCCAATGACGACACATCTTCAGAGTTTATTAGAGATGCTAATAAAATAGGGTAAAATTTAGTAATATATTAACGTTTAAAGATCCAAATAAAAAAGTTACTTACTCGTACAACAAATATTTTCATTTTACCTTCAATAAACTAGAATAAACATAATAATAACTATAACATAACAATAACTAAAATAAACTTTCAAGAAACCGTTTTCAGTGGAGCCGGTTTCACTTTTTTAGAGGCGACCATCTCAGACCTCAGGGGTAGCAACGCATCTGTGACCGAATTGGAACAAGACTCATACTAACAATAACTAACTGGACTATTACTAACATTAACTAACAGGACTAATTATCACTAACATACCCTGTCCTCGCACTTATTAACAAACTAACCAACTAATATTCTAACACCATCTACTAACTGGACTAACCATCCTAGTCCCTTTGAGTCTAGTTCTAGGTCGGTCACAGTTGTTATGGGCGGCAGGGGAAGGGTGGTACTGCATGCTCGTTTGCTATCTTAATTCCATTAAAAACAGCAACATAAAAGTTTGGCACTGTAATCAGGTTCGTTCAGATTATAATGTTTTAAATTTAACTGTAATAACTTCACAATAATTAACATTCACGATCATGACCACGGCGAGATTGCGATAAGTAGCATGATCCATGCAATTGGGCCGAAATATCGGCTTAAATATCGTGAGTACCCGTTACAGTTAAAATGTTAAGTATCCGCAATAAAAGTTCAAATTCTAACACTCAGAATACTTAGTTATATTATATGCAATCAATAAAAATTTCGAACTATAAGTAGGTCTGTACAGTCATCTTCTCAACCCACCTTGTCCAATATTGAGTACAGGTAGACACCTGAGTGTCTTTGTTTGTTTGTGTGATTGTGAGAAGAGAATTTAGGGTCGGGCCACATTGATCGACGGCGATCGACGGTTAGTCCATACAAAAAGAGCATAAAGTATGGAAAGCCGTACGCGTCCTTTCGCATCGACGAGCCGAACGCGCTCCGGCGGCGAACTGACACGAAACGCGATCGGTCGTCAACGGCGATCGACGGCCGACGTTCGCAGTCGTCGACGGCCGACGACGGCGATCGACGGCCGACGACGGCGATCGACGGCCGACGACGACGATTTTTGCGCTGCTTCTTTTTCTTTCGTTTTTCTTTAATTTCTTGTAAAACGCAAGTAAAAATGATAGCTTTAACAATTGAAAACTCCATCGTGGTCAAGAGGCAACAACAGTATGAAACGTGTCCAGTCGTTTGTTACGATTTGCTAGTATACGGAGCTGTACGGCACCTTACAGCTGCGTACGGATGCGTACGCCTCCGTACAGCTCCATACGGAAGCGTACGCCTCCGTACAGCTCCGTACGCGGGCGATCGGCATAATGCGTAATAGTGTGTTCCTTTTCAATCGGCAAAATGCGAAAGGCCGTCGATCAATGTGGCCCGACCCTTAGAAGGTTAAGGCCATAGTCTACCACGCTAGCCAAGTGCGGATTGGCAGGCTTCACATACCTTTAGAGTTTTGCGAACTCTCCTGCATAAAGGTTTCCTCACGATGTTTTCCTTCTCCGTTATAGAAAGTGAGTTTTAAATGCTTAAAAACAAGAGTCATGAAGTGTTATTTCTGTATGCAGAATTATCGGAGACTTCACTGGACGTTCACATTCCGTCTTTTCCTGGCTCACCCAGGTCACTTATCGCTGACCGTACGGAGTCAGGAGAATCTATTGAAAGTCATGACCCATATTTTGCCGAAGCTATAGAATTTCTCCATGAAGATAAAGAGTTGTTGATCGCAGCAGAAACCGGCAATTACAAGACTCTTGAAATACTTTTAAGGTATTTTTTGTATTTCAATGTTTTCAAATTTTACTACTTGGTGTATGTATCGCTTTCTTCACGAATTGTCTACCTGTTTAGCCAAGTAGACATATTGTATTCAAATTAAGCTCTGATCTGTAGAGATTTTCAATTGCTTACAAACTTTAAGTATATTTATCTTATCTTACCTATTAACATACTTCTTACCTATTAAGTAATTAAAAGTTTTCAAAGTTATTTGATATAATACACGCAGAAAACGAAAATTTGTTTCAAGCAACTTACCTAAGGTCTACTATCATTAAAAAATGTACAAAATGTGATGTTCATAGAAAAGAAGAAAATATACAACAAATGGACCACCTAGGCCGCAACGCACTCCATTTAGCAGTCTGTTCTGATAGCGAAGCTACTGTCATGCTCCTTCTGCAAACAAAAATTAAAAGTAATGTAAAGGACAACCTTGGAATGACCCCACTTTCCTTATGCTTAATGAGAAGGTACTTTTACGAGTACGTTGTTTAAAACCATCAATTTATCACAATGCCCTTGTCGATAACATTCTTAAGTGAGTATTACCTACCTAGCTATTTTATCGAAGTATTTTCAAGAATCCTGTCACTAAATATGTAATTCTAAGCAATACTTATACTGGATTCGGAATGCAAACATTATTTTTCGAAGCTCTGAGAAGCAGTTCGTAACTATCAAACAACATTATAGTTATCTCATATTTACTCAAAATTCGCCAAAGTACACTACCTACTAGAAGATTCTTAGGAATTTATTATTTCGTTTAGTCTACGTGATAGTTTATTATTACTTTAATCACCTAAACGGATAGAAATTATGCCTAGGTAGGTATAGAGACCTATATCTGTAGATGTGATGTGTGTACCTTTAATTGCTTTTGGACTCGGTGTTTCTAAGTTATCCTCGATAAATATTGAGAGTTAAAATTTCAGGCCTTCCTACAAAATAGCAAACCTTTTATTTGACCATGGTGCAGAAATCACGGCACGATCTAACTCAGTGGATACAGGATTATTTCTTCGTTAGTAATTATTATAATACCAATAACAATATTTATCTACACTGTACAGTAAACATAGTATACTTAGGTACCTAAGCGTGCCCACTTAAAAGTTCGAATAGACGAGCTTATAAAATTCATGGTTGTAACTAAAGAGTCGCGAGTCGTGGGTGTAGGTAATCAACCTGTGTTAAGTAACTTTTATGAGCGACAGCCTTTTACTCTTTAGAAACCTGGATGGAGTCCAGCACTTACGTTGCCCTTAATAACTCTAGCTCTAGATCAACGTGCTGATAACTTTATGCAGTTGAAGTGACGTCATGTGTTCGTTGCAGCATTTCCATCAGAAGTAAGCTAAGCTACATTGCTAAATATGCGTTTGACATCCACCAGCACCGCCTAGTCGCATGAGCGCTACAACTGCCAAGCTGATATGATATTGGTTTAGTTTTATTGAAATAATATCTTGTGCCGTTCTTCCGTGGTCTATTTTCCGGCCTCCCCCGCCTTCCTTGTCGCTTCCTTTCACGCCGCCCTTGCCGCTCGCGTGCAGTGCAAGCCTTGCACGGTCGCTTACGATGCGGCGGCCCTGTGTTCACTGCCAATAGAAATAGTTGTTGTAAACAATCTGCTTCGGAAATCCCTTTTGAAATTAAATCTGAAATTCAAGGCCCTTGCTTCCCCTAGATTATTAATTAAATATGCCGATGAACATCTTTTATTAACAATATAAACTTTAAAACAAGTTGGAACGTTTCAGAATTTGTTATGATGTGTACCCCGACGAAAGAAGATGCTAGAATACTTGAGCTTCTCGTCCAAAAGGGTGCCCTTGTAAATGATCCTGAAGCGCCTGGCGGCCGCCAAGCTCTTCACTTTGCAGCTATGAGTAACAACTGTCCATTAATCCGCATCCTCGTTGACCTAGGCGCGGATCTCACCCTAACAAACCATAGAGATGAAACACCAAGAGATGTGGCTCAAGTATTGAAATGTAAAGAAGCTTATGAACTGTTATTAGAACTAGAAGAAGATTTATCGAGTAGTTCTGAATCTCAGTCCAGTGCAATTTAGTTACTTTATTTAAATAAAATAGGTACTTACCTAATACTGTAAATATTAGGCTTTGATTTTGTTGTTAGTATAAAATTATTGCTTTTTACAAAAAAATAACCGACTTCAACCTCGATAAGCAAAGATAACTCAAAAACTACTCGCCAGATGGCGCTTAATTCAACATGTAGGTGTAAAGTTCTCGTCACTACAAATTAATGAAGCCCAAACACTAGATAACTGCAGTAAATCGTTGAGGAGTTCCCTTGACTGCCTTTCGGCTTCATCAGATCGACTCCAGACCTTCATGAAATTATAGCGCTTTCATGTACTTATGAAAACATTAACAAACACACTAGTCGTCCCTACAATTTTCGAAAGTTGCCCTCGATTTCTCCGAGATGCCATCATCAGATCCTGGTGACCCTTTTAAAAGGACCCCACTGCGCATATCTACTTTACAACAAAAAAAGAAATATCAAAATCGGTCCATAAACGACGAAAAAATCGCTGAACAAACATAAAAAAAGCATTAATATTATATACGGTCGAATTGAGAACCTCCTTCTTTTTTGAAGTCGGTTAATAAGGTAGGTACCTTTGATGTTTTAAATATCTAGATGGAATGGAACATCGAATCCGCGCAAACGTGTCAAAAAATTGTGGCTAACAGCTGTTAGCCACAATTTGAACGGAAGAAGCTGAAAGGACATTGTCCACTTTGTATGGGTATTTGGCCTCTAATAAACATTCGTTTTGACCTTAACTTTGATATTAGTCTAATAGCTAATTACAGCAGAAAACAGAACATAATGATCATTTTGTATCCAGGTGTTTATTGTGCGTTTAATAAATATTTTTATTAACCGACTTCAAAAAAGAAGGAGGTTCTCAATTCGACCGTATATATGCTTTTTTTTATGTTTGTTCAGCGATTTTTTCGTCGTTTATGGGCCGATTTTGATAACTCTTTTTTTGTTGTAAAGTAGATATGCGCAGTGGGGTCCTTTTAAAAGGATCACCAGGATCAGATGATGGCATCTCGGAGAAATCGAGGGCAACTTTCGAAAATTGTATGGATGACTAGTGTGTTTGTTCATGTTATCATGAGTACATTAAAGCGCTATCATTTCATGAAAGCCTGGAGTCGATCTGATGAAGCCGAGAGGCAGTCGAGGGAACTCCTCAACGATTTACTGCAGTTATCTAGTGTTTGGGCTTGATTAATTTGTAGTGACGAGAACTTTACACGTACATGTTGAATTGAGCGCCATCTGGCGAGTAGTTTTTGAGTTATCTCTGCTTATCAAGGTTGAAGTCGGTTATTTTTTTGTAAAAAGCAATAATATACGGAGGGTTAATGAAAAAATACTTAAATATTATTTATTTATTTATTACACTTTATTGTACACCACAGTTACAAATAAAGAAATTATGCTACAATTCACGTAAGTTGTGCACAAAAGGCGATCTTATCGCTCAATAGCGATTTCTTCCAGATAACCTTTGGGGAAATGACAAAGGGAAATGTAGTATACCCGTTATCTAAGGACACTTGGCTCGCTTACGCACCACCACGTCTTACTCGGTCGACGGTCGGATAACAACTGAGCCCGATGTGACCCGCACAGTGTGACGTATGCGCTCGAGACAAGTAACTAGTTTATATCCATACACTACAGGAAAGATCAAGAAATGTTGGTAGGGAAAATATTAGTTTTTAATTTTACGAATTTAATCATAATTTTATGTTAATAATACATTATTTAGAGACTGGGCAGGTGGATTTATACTATCTTCATACCTTGGCTGGCCTAAAAACCAAATCACTGTCATAATGTCCTCTTCCCTCTCGCCGCTCCTCTTCCCTCTCGCCGCTCACATTGAACAGACGTGTCTCCGATTCTCTAACAAGTGTAAATTCGAAAATAAAAAGTTACAAATTAAAATAGATGCCGTTAAATAAAAAGAAATACCAGGATCCCAACAACATTAAGCGGTGAGTGTGCAACAAACAATAAGCCACGCCCCATACAAATAACATCTTTGCACAACGCGCTAGAAATAGAATATCTCGCTCATGCATTAGAACAAATTGTAACAAGTGCGAACGGCGAAGAAGCGCATTAACCTGTTCCGTACTTTAACTGCACTCATTATCTCGCCGGCGTGCGCGACGGCGACAGTGGGACAATCGTCGATCCCTTTCATATTTTTTGTGCCGCTGCAAGTACATTTAGGCCTACAACTGCAACAATGTATCGTAGTCCGCCGGCGCATGAGCAATCAAAGTCTGAATCGGACTTAATACAGCTTGGATCCACTCAGCTAGATCCTCTGCGTAAACGACGGCGGGTGTCTGAAAACAATAACACTAGCGACGAGCTCTCAACATTTAAAAGTGAATTAAAAGAGCTAGTGACCTGCTTAGGTGCAAAATGATAGACTTGACTCCATGCACAAATGCACAAAGACATCCAAGAAATAAAAATAAACATAGGTACAATAGAACACACAAATAAAAACATTGAAACCTCAATGGATTTTATGAGCGATCAAATTAAAAACATTGAAAATAAAATATATATTTTTGAGTCTGAAAAAAAGGAAATATTAAAACAATTAACAACTCTTGAGGATAAGGTGGACACTTTTGAGCGCCATATAAAAAAGACACAAATCGAGATTAGAAATGTACCTAAAATTGCAAAAGAGACGAAAGAAGGTCTTTACAGTATGATTCAATCAATTTCTAGATCATTAAAAATTGATTTTGAAGCATCACAATTAAGAGATGTATTTAGAAGTCGTAGCAAGGCTGAACACAAAAACTCCACAGTCATCGTTGAGTTCAATGACACGTTAAAAAAATATAATTTCCTTAACGCTGCAAAAAAATACAATCGGGAGAGACCTGCGAACCAGCTGAACAGCGGACATCTAGGGATAGATGGAATTAAAAGTCCGATATACATTTCTGAACACCTTACCTCAAAAATTAGACGACTACATTTCCTGGCACGGGACCTAGCTAAGACAGAGAATTATTCTTATTGCTGGATAGCAAATGGACTAGTGTACCTGCGAAAAAAAGAAGGAACTCCATACATTGTTATAAAAAACGAAGCCCATTTAGACAGCCTGCGGAAATCTGGAAGCACTGATAACATCAAATGACTAGAAGAAGACCATCTATTATTATTATTGCTAAACAATTATATTTTTTATATTACCTTAAAAACTAAAAAACACAGTATACCATGTAATTATTGTAAAAAATATTGTCTAAATCATTGTAATATTAGTAAAAATAATATAATACTTTGTAAAATCCGTAGTGATAAACTTAAATATATTTTGTTAAAATCACACACAATCACACAATCAACACAATACACAAACACTATACACTATAATCAAAATATCACGTACATGCCTTTAATATTATATAACACATCCTATACGAATACGGTACATAATATATATATTACACATATATATACATACATATATATACATATACATATATTATACATAAAAATTAACACCAAATCACTATGTGACTATCTCTTTTCAAATAAAAATTATTCCAATCATTACAAAAATGGACTATACAATCACATAACATGTATATTAAATAACATTAATGCCTGGACTACTTATTTTTTAAACATAGATGACTCATACAGATACGCGTTTCAAATTTTTAATTATACTTAATTATGGACTGTAAGGAACTCATAGAAAAAATTTAAGATTCTGAATTATTCACCAGCACGTTGCTAGAAACCCCAGAACGTTTCAAAGAATACATTGGCGATATTGGCAAACATCTAACGGTCCTGACTCAGAACATACGTAGTGTCCGTAAGAATTTTGATAACTTTGTTGTCTTTTTAGCTAGAATGCAATATAAACCTGATATTATAGTCCTCACAGAATGTTGGCTTGACTCAAACTTCAGAACCATTTACTTAGAAGGATACAATTGCTACTACACAAAATGTTCTCATAATCAAAATGATGGTGTAGTTATACTTATCAAAGATCATCTGAAAGTTCAAGTACAAGAACCGCATTTCGAGGAGGCAAACTGTCTAATTACTACTATAGACGAATTTCTCAGCATAATAGCTATTTACCGTTCACCATCATATCATAAAATTGATAAGTTCTTAGTCTCGCTAGAAAAAGCAATGGAGTTAGTCACGGGACAGTCCGCCTTGATAGTAGGGGATATAAATATAGATATTAAAAACGACACACTTGATGCGAAAGCTGAAGAGTACCTAAATATTACTGCGCATTACGGTTACGTACCTGGACACCGCTTACCTACGCGAAACAAAAACTGCCTTGATCACGCCCTTATCAAAACCAATTTGTCAGCTCACATTTTCGTTTGCCAGGGTGATATAACTGACCATGATTCTGTCATAGTTAAAATTCGCAAAACGCCAAAATCTACGGAATCAAGTAAGAGATACATAAATACAATTGACTATCAAAAATTACTAAACCTCCTCAAAGAAACAGATTGGTCAAATTTACTTTTAGAAGAAGATACAAATAAAGCCGCTAGTTTCTTTGTGACGGAGATGAATAAAAAGATCCAACTATGTACAACGCAGAAAAAGTTACGGCAATCGGAAATCATAAAAAGGCCGTGGATCACTCCTGGCTTATTAAAATGCATCCGAAAAAGAGACGATCTACATAAACAAGTGAGAAAAAATCCAAATGACACCGAACTTATGACACAATATAAACAGTATAGGAATTACTGTAACAACATCCTGCAAAATTTAAAAGATGCGCACGATAATAACGAAATACAAGCTTCAAAACAAAACAGCAAAAAATTGTGGAAAACATTAAAGAACATTTGCAACATCCCAACCAAGAATAACAGTAACAACTCAGAAATATTAAGAATGCAGACCACACCTCAAGAATCTGTCAATGAATTAAATAACTACTTTTCCTCAGTAGGTAATGATTTGGCAAACACGATCCTATCGAAAACAAATAAAACTATAGAGGAACTTGCTAAACTATACCCAATGAACAAAAACCAAGTTCCAACTCTATTAATGCAACCGACAGACGAAATGGAAATAGATCAAGTTATTAGGAATTTAAAAACAAGATCGGCACCTGGTTGGGATGGTATCACCAGCGAAATCTTAAAAACGACCAAGCATGTAATAGCTACACCCCTTACACACATATATAATCTTAGCCTCTCATCAGGTGTGTTTCCTGACTCATTTAAAGTAGCCAATGTTATTCCTATACACAAAGCGGGTAATCCACGTGACCCAGCAAATTATAGACCAATCTCCCTATTAAGTTCCTTGTCCAAGGTACTGGAGAAGGTTGTGAACAAAAGACTATTGTCATTTTTGGAGAAAAAAGGTCTTCTGTCCAACAACCAATATGGCTTCCGCAAAGACAGGTCCACGGAAGACGCAGTTAACAACCTAACGGATTACATCAGAACCAACCTTGATGAAGGACAAAAATGTGTTGGCGTCTTCCTGGATCTAGCGAAAGCGTTTGATACTGTACCTAGAAAAATACTTTTACAGAAGCTAGAAGGCCTAGGAGTACGAGGTGTAGCGCTTGATTGGTTTGACTCCTATTTGACAGATCGAAGGCAAAGGGTGGTGATAGATGGCGTGCACAGTGCTTACTCTACCCCGTCATTTGGTCTTCCTCAAGGGGGGGTGCTATCTCCAACCTTATTCTTGGCATATGTGAATGACCTTTGTGACTTACCCTTACAACAAGCAAGACTTTTCGCATTTGCTGATGATACCGCAATAATATTTCATGACAGAGACTGGAAATTACTACATACAAAAGTTGAAGAGGGTATGTCCCAAATAGCAGAGTGGTTAGAACATTGATGTATATGTATAGATGAGTAATCTTCGCGCCAAAGCGTCGCCACTTCACATATGTCCAGGGACATATGCGTAGCTAACGTCAGTTTAGTGTTCCGTGTGACGCTTGACAAATAACGTCGGAACGAAAAATTTTCAATTGGTGAAATGCACCGTGAAAGAATGGGATTCACCGTCACAAACGGTTAATAAGACAACCGGAATCACGTTTCACAAGTAAGTTTATTATTTCTTTGTTATTTATCTACGAAAAAACGCAATAAAATAAATACAATTTAGATTTATTTGTCATTAGGTTTAGTGTTACCATATAAAACTTTGTTTGAGTTCCCCATATTTATGGGCAAAATTGTAAATTATAGAGTAAATGATTTTAATAAAGCTTTAACAATAACAACGCTGCAGGGTGCCTAAAGATCCTGAACGTCGCAATAAGTATGTGGAAATAAAATAAAAAATTAAACTGCTGTTTCAGCTGTAATAAATTGTATATTTTTAGGACCATTATTCTGAGGAGCAGATGGAACGCAATATGGATGTCGATTCTGAGGAAACCAACGAAGAAGTAAAAATCACTGAATCGCCACGAAAACAAAAAATGAGGAAAATAATTTGCCGATTAAAAAATGTATCTGCTGGGAGGCCTGGGAAACTAGGAGAATTGTTAATTTAAGTCTCTATCTATATGTATATGTTTATATAAATCATAATTCTTTAGAATTAAATGCATTAATCCTGTATACTTTTGACGTGATAACGTCTTATAAATTGGTTTGCCGGGTGGCACTTCAAGAAACTGCGTTAGTAGCTCCGCTCACGTTATGCGCTTACAATGAGAGCGAGTGAGAGGCACGCGTCCCTTCCACTCGGGCATGGTTAGCCCGCCTAAGAGCGAGAGAGACAGACATAAAAAGTGAAAGGCACGCGTCCCTTCCTCCTTAACATTACTTATGGTAGCTACGGCGTACACACGTTGGCGTGTTTCAGAAAATGGTACAGCGCCATCTCTGGAGAAGTAATCTCGTTTGTTACCTCACTTAGTTGTGACTAATGGTTAATGGTCTAACGGTTAGCAGCGCTAGATGGCGGATGGTGTTACAATGTTTTAAATATAATTCTTTGTATAAATAAATGTTTTAAATTGTTACTATTATTTCATCCTTCTTCCTACTATACGAATGAATATTCACATTAAAATTATTTTACCACTCAAAGTCGTTGTCACGTAAAACTTTCGCCCGTATAACGACTTTACAGGCAACCAATTTTTTTTAAATGAAAATGTTACTCTACATAAATCAATATCAACTGCATAGATATTGCTAAATGTAACCTCTGTGTGTCTCTTTTTGTCAGCGATTTAAAGTAATAAAAGTTATGATAACTCACTCATGTATAAAAATAAAAAACCCGACTGCTTTATCTGCGAACGTCATTATGAGAATATAATCGATGACACTTCCACAATTCTGAAGATTTCAACAACACCTCATACAGTCTTACATAGATCTTTTGTCATCCACGCGCCAAAAGATCCTTGTACGACTATATGTCAAAATCTGTCCAGCTGTTTGAACTGTCAAACTCTACAAAGAAATAAACATCCAAACGTATATATACAAACATACAAACAAACATACAAACGTATATATACATACACCCGAAAAACATTACCCTCCTGGCGCAGTCGGGTAAAAACTAGTATGGTATATTTTAAAATTTTACGCTTTACATTTTTGTTAGTAAGTTACAATAAATACCTACATTATAATTCCTGCAGAACTACATTTTCGGGGTCCGGTAGCTAATAAACAAATAAAAAAATATAAAAATAATGTCTTATTTATTTAATTCGTTAAATATTTCCAATAAATACATAAATCGATTATTTTAAACTTTATTTTATTTATATGAAGTATTCAGCGTTTTCTGTGGGGAAATTTAACCAAAATTTCACATGGGTAGGCAACCCCATTCCGCGATTCCATATTCAAAAGCTACGTCATTGCGGTTCAAAAGTGGCTACGCTTTTTAGAACGCATTTATATGAGTATTGCTTCTCTAGTACTTTATAGTCCAAGATCCCAGGGCCACCAGACGTCACGTATTTTCTGACGAAGGAAATGTGGACGATTGAGTAGTGTTAGTATGTACTAAGAACGCATGCCTACCTGCTAGCTTGCTCAGACGGCCAATTTTCAGGTATCAGGTAATCAAGGTACATAAAAACATTACTTACCTCACGTAAATTCTCCAAGCTGATTTTTACGTATATTTTAGGCAATATCCTTAAAAATAAGTCGCCAATACTCCCAGACACTTTCCGTCGGCCGTATTGCTTTGCAGACGCTTTAAAGCTCCCAAATGTATTAGAGTCTCCAACGCCTGACGCATTTTAATTGCACCAATTTGCTTTACGCATCTCACGCAATGCGTGATTGGTGTAATTGGTGCAATTAAAATGCGTCAGGCGTTGGAGACTCTAATACATTTGGGAGCTTTAAAGCGTCTGCAAAGCAATACGGCCGACGGAAAGTGTCTGGGAGTATTGGCGACTTATTTTTAAGGATATTGCCTAAAATATACGTAAAAATCAGCTTGGAGAATTTACGTGAGGTAAGTAATGTTTTTATGTACCTTGATTACCTGATACCTGAAAATTGGCCGTCTGAGCAAGCTAGCAGGTAGGCATGCGTTCTTAGTACATACTAACACTACTCAATCGTCCACATTTCCTTCGTCAGAAAATACGTGACGTCTGGTGGCCCTGGGATCTTGCTCTATTAGTACATAGTATCTCAATGGGTTAGAACGTAATGTCCTAACACTAAATGCAGCAAAAACGAAGTTTGTAGCTTTTAGAATTAGTCACAAATCTCGTCCCATGGAACCATTTCAAGTCAAGCTACACACCTGCAAAAAACTACACAACACTTGTTCCTGCCCGCAGATTGAGGAAACTCAAACTATAAAATATCTTGGTGTCATAGTTGACAATCGACTGACATGGCTGGCACACGTGGACATGCTATGCGCAAGGGTTAGAAAACTTATGTATATATTTAAAAAATTAAGATCTGCTGCTGACCTGTCTACCATCAGGATCATCTATTTATCACTCTGCCAGTCGATTGTCACTTACTGCATTGTTGCATGGGGATCAGCTAAAAAAACTCTGCTGTTAAGGTTGGAGCGAGCTCAGCGCGCTCTATTGAAGATAGCCTACAGAAAGCCTTATCGTCACTCAACAGAATCTCTTTACCAGGAAAGTGGACATCTAAGCATTCGAAAATTATACGTTATGGCCACACTTTTAAAATATCATAAAATTGCCCCGTATACAGTAGACACCTCCAGAAGATCGCAGCGACACACAATGTGGAATGTTCCCCCTATGAAAACAAGATTTGGACAGAATTCCTTTACCTTCCTAGGACCTTACCTGTATGGAAAGATAAATAAAACCATTAAAATATTTAAAGACAATATGCACACCTGTAAGAAAAAAACAAAAGATTTGATTAGTACACTAACATATTTAGATACGGAAAAATTAATAAACATAGAAAGATAGTCACAAAAATAATAAAACAGAAACAAACCTTAAAATAAACAAACACACACACACACACACACACACACACACACACATATACACACGCACACACTCCCTACACACACGCATTCACACGCAATTAAACATAACGCCTTGCGCGCACACGCATTCAATTAGGTTTTATAGGTATTATTATAATAGTATTATAAATATAATAAATTCTCAGTAATAAATATAATAATTATATCAAAATTCTACTGTACATAAGTGGAAGAGACTAGACCCTATAACACAGGGAATCCTAGTATGGGGTCTAGTGATTATTATGTAAGTTTGTACTAAAAAATTTTTGGAATAAAGAATTTGAAATTTGAAATTTGAATGTGAGCACAGCAACCTACTGCTCTCCAGCCTACGTGCTACCACAAATTAGATAGTACAGATGTTAAGCTTCATACAAAGTGCCCAAAAACAACTCACACATAGACACCGTTCACATACACCAAAAATCGGAACAATCGGACCACTTGGATCGCGGTTATTATTTTTCCAGCAATATGACATTTATAATAAGGTGCTTCTAAACGGGCAATGTTTTTTAGCAATTTGTAGCTGCATCATTGGCTACTTATTGCCGGCTATTAGAAAAATATTTTATGGCTGAGCAATCCATGGCCGAGATATGTGTTTTGCAATATGTCTGCAATAGTATGGCTCATGTTACAGACGCCTAAACGAGCTACACAAACCGACAACAATGGCTGACGAAATCACACTCGTCGCAGCGGCTTATATTGTTTTAAAAAGAATGTCAAAGAGTGAGTTAATCTTAAACAAAATCGGACCATAAATAAAAAGAAATTATACAAACATGAGGAAAGCAATACCGGTTATCACAAGATTAGCCATACCTCTACGGTATTTGGCCACTGGAGATACATTTAAAAGTTCGGCGTCACTCACAACTTCATATCGCGTAGAAAAGGATGCACTATAGGCTATAGGTACCATAATTATTAGAGAGCGACGGAAACAGCAATAGAACTCGCTGGGCAATATTGCAGAAATATCGATCGCTCAGCGATCCTCCGGCAACCTAAAAAACAATATCGGCCATACCAAACATGTAGGTATGGCTATATGGCTGGGATATTACTGCAATATTGCTTAGTCTGGCTGGTATTGCCAGCAATTTTGCCAGTTGCCAGCCACTGTGTTGCAGCCACAAATTGCCGAAAAACATTGCCCGTTTAGAAGCACCTATACACAAATAAGATAATTTTCCTTAAAAATGGATAAGAAATGGAATTATTATAACTATTATCGAAGTGATTTTTTTTATTCGACGTTAAATTGCAAATTAAAATTTTTTAGACATCTAGTTGCTACAGAAAGGTACAATAAGTCCTTACTTGCTTGTAATTCAATGATTACTAAACACAAGTCAATGTAGGACGTAGGAAGTTCTTTGTACGTTAGAGTGTATATCTGTGTACCTTCGATTTTTAATAAATACATTTAAATGAAGGATTATATTATTGGACATCTAAAATTATTTTCTTAGTGTTAATTTATGTAATAGGATTTTTATTTTGTTTCCAGTACCTAATATAGATACAAAAATATTATTATAATACAAATAATATGAAATAAACGGATCATTATGAGATCCCTTAAATAATAGTACATTATGATACAAGTGTGCGAAGTTGGTCATTACAGTCGAGGCGTTATTGAGCCCGAGCCGCAAGGCGAGGGCTGTAATAGAGCCAAGACTGTAATGAACAAAGCACACGCGTATCATACGACGTTTTTCAACACACTTGCGAGGAAAAAAAACAATTAGGTATCGACATTTTTCAGTCACAAATCAGCAAATTATAAACGAACAAATGTTTGCACAAAATGGCGCGGTTTTATTTTTTCGCGCGCCGTATCTTTGGTTGAATAACTATGCGCGCGCAGGTTAAGTCCAGAGGCACCGAACATTCAGCCACAATATATTAAACTAAATAATTATGTATTTCTAATAAGAATTTACGGTAATTAATGATTTAAAATATTGTATTTTTTAAATGCTTTAATAGATAATTAGATGAAGTATAATCTTATCTTATCAGATTTTGACTAAGTACAACAAGTTTGTTTATTTACAAAATAACAAATCTTTTGGTAACAACCTCTTTACGGATATTAAAAAAAAAGTGGAATAAGAAAAGCACTAGTGCGGCAATGAAAAGTAAAACGCACTAGTGTGTAATAAACCGCATTCCGGGCGTAAGACTAAAGAAAAAATAGCAACTTTACGAGCAAGTGTGTTGAAAATATCATTATGATATTATTACATAAGTATTACCGGAACTGCCGCAGAACGCAGAACGCGCTGGGTTTAGTTGCAAATATTGAGTTTACATTCACTATACGCAAAACGAAACAATTTTATTTCTATTATGAGATATGTCTCCAAGTACCTCTCTCCACAAGTACGTGCAATCACATTATTGCACGTACTTGTGATTATCATTTCGTATAAAAAAACATATTATTACAGATACCCTTGAATTACCTGCTTTATTGAATTTTTCATCTAAGGACTCCCGTAATCTTAATTTACAATGATAGCATTATTATTGTAAATTAATTGTATAATTAGGTAATTATGACTAACGCTTACTAAATTACATTACATTTTAATGATTCTAAACGTATACCTTTATTTTAATTTTCCCGTTTAATCCATACCAATAACTTAAATAACAAATCCAATCCACGACCTTTGCGCTTGCGGAGTCATTAACCGTAAGGGCTCATTCCCACGGCATACGTCTTTGAGGATTCGTCAAAAAACACGATACGTCTTGACGGATGGACGTTCACATTGAATACGGAATCGTGTTTTTTCACGATTCGTCAAAATATCCGCATTGAAGTTCAGACACAAACGCATATTAAACTGTGCTCGGATCCGTCATAATCATAAAACATTCACGATTCGTGATTTGTAAAAGACGTATCCGTATTCGTCTTTTTTCACGATTCGTCAAGCTTGTGAACATGAGTATTTAAAAAGCATTGCCGCCGTCAAAAAAAATAACGAATCGTGAAAAAAGACGATTCGTGAAAAAAGACGATTCGTCCTCGTGTGAATGAGCCGTAAGGCTAACGCACACAATATGCATAACCAAAATCGAGGTACATACATGAGCTTAACTTCTGTACTATTGCTTGACCAGAAAAATAGAAAACCTGTCATGAGGGCGCTAAAGTTTCGTTTTTTATGGCAACAGCACTGACAACAGTAACCATAGTAACGCTCGTGTTATTATTGTCATTTTGACAACTATGTCGGAAATGTTTTTCATGGAAATAAATGTTATTTTCTACGTCATTTTAGCACATAGAAAACCACTATTATTTCACGAATATGAACAGTTTTTGTCATTTTAGCACAAAATAGAAACTCAAAATAAAATGACAAACATGAGACAAACTGTGACATTCAAACTCACTGTCAAGAAATTTACGATTGACGTTTAGAAACTAAGCGTTGCCAGTAAAATAAATTAGTTCTATGAGTTTACCGCAATATGGCAAGGTTTTTTATATTCCTGGTCAACCTGTATCCATATTTTATGTTTGTGGTTTTATGATTGGCTTGCTCTGTACATCTGTTCATAGATACTCTGTGCCATCTGTCTCCAGTCTAACAATTTCTTATGCTTATGTTATCTATGTCCAGTTTCAAAGATGGCGGCCTTGTCGCAGTTGCTATTCTCCACTAAACAATAAGAAGAAAACTGATTTATTTATCTATTTTTGACCTTTTTCTATTGAATTGATTTAACCGTTCAAATAAAAACCACTTAGCCCTCAGTCCTAGTCATTTTGATAATGTGATAGTGTACCGATGGCTTCCACTGTGCAAGAGTCACCTGTCGTTCAGCAGACGTTCGTTGAAGAGATAGATTACAGTGAAATACAGGAATTACAGGCGAGTGCTTTATGTCGTGCGATAATGTGCTTTGTATAACTAAACAAATACTTAACAAACATTACCTCAACAGGTCGTAGGAAAGGGAGCTTTTGGTGTGGTGTGGAAAGGTTTATGGCGGAATACATTCGTTGCGGTAAAACATATCAACTCTGAGGCTGAGAAACGGGAGTTTGCAATAGAAGTGCGCCAGTTATCGCGGGTGTCCCACCCTAACATAGTGAGACTGTATGGAGCATGTACAAAAGGCGCTCATGTGTGTCTTGTTATGGAATATGCAGAAGGTGGTTCTCTGTACAACGTCCTTCATGTACGTCCCAAGCCCAAATACACTGCGGCTCATGCTATGAGCTGGGCTAGGCAGTGTGCTGAGGTAAAACTATTTTTGTCTTATCAATGACATTCATAACTAACAAAATAAATCACATTATATTCTCTAGATAAGTAAGTAAATAAATATATACAAAACAACATATGGTACCCATAACAAGTTTGGGAAAATGAATCAGTAATTATCGCTGTCCTATTTAAATATTTTTAGTGAAAAATGATTAAATTGGATTCCAATATCAGCACAAAATAATTTGCTGCAAAAATCTAAAGAATTTATGCATTGTTAAAATTTTTGCAGCACATTGTTTTTGGAGTTTTTATTTGTGCAAGAAAAGCTCTGTAGCAAAACTGGAAGTTTATAATGAGCTTACTATGACAAATAATATACAAAAACTGCTATGTTATTTTCCAGGGTGTAGCTTACCTGCATTCAATGAGACCAAAGCCATTAATACACAGAGATCTAAAACCCCCAAATTTGCTGTTAGTGGCAGGTGGACAGAAGCTTAAAATATGTGATTTTGGAACCGCAGCAGACAAAGCCACATACATGACAAATAACAAAGGAAGCGCTGCATGGATGGCCCCAGAGGTATGTTCTGGTAAACTTTGTTACTTTACAATACAATAACATTGTGCTATCTAGTTTTTTAAGAACAATTTAACAAATAGCTATGTATAATATTGTAATGTATATAGATCACTGTATGTTTACCGAATAGAGAAAAATAACATAAGTACAACATTAAGTATTCTTGATGACACTTAGAAGGAAGTTCCAGGAAAAGTTTTGTTATATCTAAGTATATCAAAGCTCCTGCAGTTGTACACTCCGGAATGATAATGGTTTTGGGTCATTATTGGCTACCTTGTAGATTGCTACTCTTGCCTCGCCATACATTGCCATCAGTTCCTATTCACAATGTTGCAACATCAGTGGGTTACAGAACATTTAATTGACATGTTGATAGTACTTACATGCCCAGCATGTTGGTGATCTTATGGCTCATTTATCTTCTGCTTCATTCAGGACTACAAAAACACATTTTGAATCCTCCTAATGTATAAATTATAACCTTACAATTTTATTAATCGTATATGATATAAGATATGGGATATTTTTTTTACTTTTTATAAGTTAATGCTTTTCTACAATCCTACCTAGTGGAAAGCAGCAACATAGTCATGGGTGGAAAAGCGCACTAACTTAGAAGCCTATTCACTCTTTTCTCAAAAACACTCAGATTGTAATTGGACAGGAACACCGACGCAGGCAATTTAAAATACATATATTAAATAGTTATATAAATATATGGCTATAGTATAAATAATTGCATAACAGGTGAATGTGTTCAGTTTGTAAGAAAAGAGACTCAGATAAAGAATGGCAGCAGTAAACTTTAATGTGCCAGTCTAATGTTTGCACTAGAACTTAATTGTTTGTGATTTTGGTCTAATTGGCACAGTAGAGAATTTTAATCTTAATCAGATGCTGGCAGACGAGATTGTCATTATGGATTATTTTGTCAACTTTGATGTGCCTAAAATATTGTTGCATACCAAACCAATGGTACACCAGACATGATCTAAGAAATCACTATTATGCTTCTATACATAGGGAAATGCTGCTAATAGCAAAAAATTTTGTAAGTGATGGGTATTTACTGTACAATAACATTTAAGGTCTTCCTTCTATTATCATTTTTTTTGTAATGGATCTATTAGGTACCTATAAAAGGGCATTATATGAAATATGAACATCCTGTGATCACTATTATCTAATGGACATCAAACATGAATTTAATTACCAGTCAACTGCTTGTTTTTGTATGCATTACTACATAGTATAAAACAAAGTCTTCTTCTGCCTCTGTCTGTCTGTGCCTTCCTAAGGCGGTGTCCTACGTGAGCGACGAATATGACGAGACGCTACGCACCACAACGCGATGCTACACGCGACAATGACAACGTCGCCTGTCGTCGCAGACTGTCACTTAGGACGCAAGTAGGGATGCCGTAGATTTGATCGCGATCGTCGCGTTCGCAACGTCGCGTCGCATCGTATCCGTCGCTCACGTAGGACACCACCTTAGTCTCCTTAGCGAAGTGACACAACAGATTTGGATGCGGTTTTCACCATTATGCAGAGGATTTCTCGAGGAAGATTTATATTATATAGTTAATATAAATTCTTTTGTAATTTACTGTGCTAGGCTATAAAGATTCTCCATTTAACGCTCAGCGAAGCGAGAGCGGGTCGCTAGTATCACTACATAGTATAAAACAAAGTCGCAATCTCTGTCCCTATGTCCCTTTGTGTCCTTAAATCTTTAAAACTACGCAACGGATTTTGATGCGGTTGTTTTTAATAGATAGTGTGATTCAAGAGGAAGGTTTATATGTATAATAACATCCATTAAATAGTGGAGAAATACTGTTATTTTTGAGGTTTCTAATGTGATGTCGTTAATTATCAATTTTTTTCCGCTTACATTGCAAACGCAGGCTGAACCCTACGAGATTTATCAAAATAATGTACTAATTATTTGTACACATTGAAAAGGTCTACAGAAAACTCGGCGATGGTATATGTCTATCTCTTATGAATATCCCACAATAACATTTTTTTGTCATTTACTTATTACGACCAATAATGGCTAATTTTCGAAGCGATTTTAACCAATACAGCATTAATCCTTATCCAATTAAATAGCTTAAATACATTGTTGATTTAATATAGATCTATATTGTCCTTTACAGCACAAGATTTAAATGAATATTTTCGAACATATTACAGATTTAAAATTGCGGGACGTAGCGCTTGTGGCGGTACTGGCCGGCCGGGGCGAGTGACATAGGCCATATAATATGTTATACCCGTGCGAACCCAGAGCGGGCCGCTATGTTTTTATACCGTTCACAGTTTTTCTGTAGTGTATTTAGTATCAGCATTGCACCCGTGCGAAGCCGGGGCGGGTCGCTAGTATTATATAAAATCAATATTTATGAATCTGTAAAATTTTTAATCTTTCATGCAATATCTTCTAAAACATTGGCAACCTAGCCTACCAGTTCACCTGGCTAGTCATCCTCGTGCCTGAGTCAGCCTCAAATTACTTGTCGTATTTTGGCTGTGGGTTTGAGAGCCACTTTTTTATACCTTCGTTTATTACGATCTTGGCTGGCAATTCATCGGTGATGCCTTTGATGTTGTTATAAAATATAATGATAATAAAAACATTGCAAATGTATATATTCAGCAAAAATGTATGCATTACAATTAATATTTTTTTATTGCAGGTCTTTGAGGGGTCATCTTACACAGAAAAATGTGATGTATTTTCTTGGGGTATAATCTTGTGGGAAGTACTTTCAAGACGGAAACCATTTGAAGAAGGTGGATCAGCATTCAGAATAATGTGGGCTGTGCACACAGGTAGAGTATATACAATAATACAACAACTATAATACTTGGATGTTGTACTCCTGTAATTTAATGATCACTTTCTTTAGTGAGAGAAACATTGTGAGGGAACTTGCACACTTGAGAATTCTTCATAATGTTCTCAAAGGTGTGTGAGCTCCACCAATCTGCAATTGGTTAATGTGGTCTAACTCTGATCTGTACCTCAAAGGAGACCAACGGAGACCAAAGGAGAGCAACTTTCTTAAGGACCTTGGGCCTGGAATATGAGCATGCATTTGACATTGCTTTTTAGATCGAAGATATTGTTACCACATTGTGCAAAGCGTTTTTGCGGAAAATGATGGAAATAATTAAATATAGTCATCTTACGCACCGCGCATAGTATAGGCTTGAAATTATAATGTTTTAATGATATTATTATGATGTAACTAGATTTTTTAATATAAAATGGATGTTTTATTATCTGCAAGATTATTAATTGAGGGTATGAACAAGCTGTTTGCTCCAGGCCCAAATCTGATGTTCTCCTTTTGAGGTTATGACGCCCAGTCCCTCGTCAGAAGTTAATGGTCTTTGTACTGTCCAGTTAAATACTGAAGATGCTCTAGGCTTGGTAGTAGATGCCCATTTAGTAGGTGTCGGTAGTAGGTGGCATTTAAGTACCCGCCGTCAATCTACAAGTACCTTAATTACAGGGTGGAAAGTTGGCATTTATTTGGGATGCAAAAAAAACGAAGGCTATGTCGAACAGGAAAACCATATGGATAGATACAACCCTTTTACTTGAATTAACTTATTGTGACAGCCCTGGCGTACCTCGCTAAACAATAAACAATAGGGGCCATAAACATGTCGAGTCAACAATAGAACAATAGCGCGCTTGCCCATCTCAAAAGTACGCACGACGCTTCGACCATTACGGCAATAGTCATACGGGCGAAAGTCGGTTGCAAGGAACGTTCTCGAATCTTTATTCGACGCGGGTCCGGACTTAGCGGGAATGTTCTCGATTGCCATGAATGGTGCGTGAGTGGTATAATAAGGGGCACTCGGTAAACGGCGGACATTCTAGTTTCGGAAGCGAAACCAGGAAGATACCAGCGATACCTACGAGCGATACCAGTGAGAAGTGAAGTGATTTCTACGTGCGATACAGTGTTCGACGAGTGTGTTGACTAGTACCTACGTGCAGAGTGTTTAAGTGTGTACTGTGTACGTCGTGTAATTTGTGTATCTACGAGTACAATAAAAGTCTTTGTGGTACATTTTGGCATTTTCTCGAACCCAGTACTCCTGACACGTAACATTATTATCAAGAGAATATTGACTTTTTACTAAATATTGAAAAGCATTGTAATATTTTGTTTATATCTTCTAGGTCAGAGGCCAAATTTAATAGAGGGTTGTCCCGAACCTATAGAACAATTAATGACTCAATGTTGGCACAAGATTCCAGCAGAAAGACCCAGTATGGCTAAGGTAATCGTATTTTTAACATTTTAATTGTATTAATCATAATATCTTGTATCAAAACATTACTTATTAAGTACAATAGGATTAAGTTAGTGATTTCTTAATCAGTAGTTAATTATAATATAATAATTGAATCAATTATCTTAATTTACCTATACATTTAATGAATCTGTAACATAAGAATTTCTTGGAAATATCAATGTGATTTTTCAATTGTGTTTCTAATCGATACAAAGGCTATTTATGCTTATTTTGGGTGCATGCACTTAAAGACATAGATTTATCAAAATGAAGGCGGCGTTACTAATCCGTACTTTCCGTATTGCGAATGTAACTTTGTGATGGAGATAGTAAGGGTGCGGTTCCACTGAGGTGGAGCAGAGCGGAGCTGTGCGCGATTCACCAATCACATGGCTTGAAATCCACACACGTGACTAAGAGTCCCTTTTATCCTAGAAATATGCCTCTTTGACATCATTTGCAATATTTTGTTAGTGTGGTAGTTTTGTTTTCACTGATATATTCCATGAACCATGGGCATAAACAAAAAAAATATGTTATTTGAAGAATCCCATTTATCGCAGCCTGTTCTTCTCCATATAACTAGATTAATTATTAAAATATTCAAGCATAAATCTATCAAGGTTATCGTTTCAGTACAAAATTGCAAATTGCGAACACTTTTTCAGGTAGTCGAAATCATGACAGCTCTTTGTGAATTTTTCCCCGGAGCTGACACGCCTATCAACTTCGACGACCTCGAAGAAGATGACACTGACGCTTCAATCGACGATTACATGACTTATGACACTCATGATAGTTTTGAGGACACAGAAAATGTGTATGAAACCAATAACTCCTTGCCGTACGTTGAGGAAATAGCCAGCAATCCTGTTCAATATAGACAGACTGGACCGTCCACGCCCGCCCGACCACGTAGCTTCGTGGAAAGTCAAGTTAACAAGATCCAAAACCTTATGACTGACCCTCTGCACCGTGCGTCAATTGTACGAGATGAGACAGATCTAAATAGAGTAGCCCCAGGCAAAATGCCACAACAATATAAAAGAGAATCCGCATTCGAAGGCAGGTCACCTGTATCTATAAACAAAACGTCTAGTTCACCGCTACCGTCAGAGAAACACAGCCATATGCCTAGTGAAAATAGCACGCCTCACGATACGTTAAATATCAGAAGTCCTTGCCTTTTTAGCACCGGCTCCTCGCCTAAACGATTGTCTCCTATAGTCAATTATAACATTGGAAATATGAATCCGAGGCATATAGACATAGAACAGTATTGGAATAGGGAAAATGATAAGGGATCCCCCGCCCGAAGCCCCTCGGTTACAAGTAATACAAATTCAACGCGGAAGGAAGATTACAACCAAAACTACTGTGATAGACTGAGCGCAACCAATAGTCCGATGAGTCCGATGAAAGAATATAATGGGAACATCCCACAAAGACTGCCTGTAGACCCAAGATATCAAACGCCTTTGCAGATAGATGTGGATGATGTAAGTAAACATTGTAATCTAGATTATTTATTTATGCGTGACTGTTTTTATTTAATGAATCCATGGTAAATTTTCAGAATGCATGGGAGCTCAGAGATTTACCGCTCAATTTTGATAACTACGTAGAAGTAAAGAATACTGCTGGTTTAGATAAGTTCATCACATTAGGTAAGTACTAGCATGATATTATTTGACCACTCTTTTATACCTATGTTGAAAAAGACAAGTAATTAATTTGGATTTTAGTGATAGTATCATTTGAATGAATGGACTGACTAATCAAACTAGTCCACACAACACAATTTATTTTTATTTTTATAACATGCATTCTATGTATGTAACTAGGGGGCGCTGTAGTCAAACAAAACCCTAAAAAAAGTAAATTTTTATAATTGAAATTAAAATATGCTACTACTTCTGACGCCAAAAGAATTGCTACGTGCTTATTTTTGAATGAATATGTCACTCAAATAAATTGTGACTAACATAAATATTCCTTTATAATTTTGTGTCTATTCATATTGTGGATTATAATATATACTATACACTATATACACTATACTGTTACATTCCTATGATACGTATATTTTACGCGTGTGTTTCGACCAAGTTGCATATATTCTGCCAAAAAGCTCTGAAGCAGTTCTCATCAGTTTAAATAGAATTGTGAAAATTCCTCCCTAGTGTTGTAAGTGCTGTAAATTTTATATTCACAAGTAGCTTGCCGAAATCTCATTGGCATGATGCCTTAAAACAACTTTCACTGCAGTTCATTACCACTTAGATCATTGTAGTTTTTGGAAATACTCCTCGAGCCAATGTTTATTTTCTTTATACTGCAATAATGATATTTTCGTTTAAGGAAACTTAAGGTTATTGAACGTAAAACATAACTTTACTTGTTGGTAATATTTTATACTAATACCAATTTTAGTGTGTATTTGCCTACTCGCCCTTTTTAACAAGGTTAACTTCTAGATAATGCCTTTAAGCTTAAGCCCGACTTGTATGATTTTACAATAAAGACCAAGCAAACAAATACAATTAGTGATCAACGCTATACGTGATTCGGCGAGATTATGGAATTATAAGTTCCAGCTAAAACAGTTATTATGATTGCTCACAGTTCAATTTATTTTTAAGCACAATAATTTCTCGACGTCAATCTATAATGAGCCCTAATCACAGGGGCGGTAAGCTTGCATTTGTATGGGTTGTCCTTAAAGCGAAAGGAGTGTAGACAAGGTATCAGTATCACAAACGGCATAGACGTTGTCGACCAAGAAGGCAAGGAAAGAATAAAAGTAATGCCTCTCAGCACCTAATCAGAACAATGCAAGTGGTGACTCTCATAAGCATCAGCATTTCTTCCATGCACAGGCAGTGATTGGTTACAAACTTAGAATAATAACGCCTAGAAACCTATTGCAAGCTCGAAAAACGCGCAACTAAAACTTAGCCATATCCGGCTAAGTTCGTTCCGCGAGCTGTCAGTGCTCAACGTCACGTTAAGTCGAACACAGCTCCCGAGAAATAATTAAAAATGACTGTCTGCACTATAAAGAAGTGTTTTAGTACATCAGACAAACATAATAAAAGTGATAATATTTCATTTCACAGGTAAGTACTGCTTTTTATACATTTTCTGTACAAATATGACGAATTATAAATCATTTGAAATACATTACGTAATCACTAAACAGTGTTGCCAGTTGCAGGGAAAAAAGTGCCAACATGGTTTAAGTTGGTTCTTAATGTTAAAAATTAAATATAATATTTACCATATCTGTTTAACTTTTAAAGTTAGTTACTTTAACGTTAAAAGTTAAACTGTTAAACTTTTTAGCCTAAATGTTGGTGTTATAAGTTCTATGAAAATAATTTACTTAGCATTTATTTTATTCGATCGTTTATTCGTTTTTTCTCTTTCATTTCATATTAAAGTCTACTAACTAGTTAGTTGTTTTGATAGCGTCTCATATTCTTTTTTTTAGCTTTCCAGTTGACCCTGTCATAGCCAATCGATGGATTGAAATAGTTACACGTAACCGCAAAGAAAATTGGTATAAGCCTACTAAAAATACAAAGATCTGTTCAATGCATTTTCACAAAAAGGATATTTATACCACAAAAAAAGTGTTTTTTGTGGGTAAACGCACGATAATGGTATTACTGAAGCCGTATCTCTGTGCGTGAAAAGATCGTAGATACATACCGCTCACGCACACAAGGATAATGAAGATGGCACGCGTTTGTGCCTATGTTTTGGTTCAGACGCGGCTTCTAGGCGTTATTATTCTAAGGTTACAGATTATAATGATATGTATAGATTATAGTCGTACAGTGTATATAGTCCGTTTTTTTAGAATAGACTTAACTAGTAAACAAATTACTGAGTTTCCGAAACATCACATTTCCACAATGTTACACGCGTTGAACGCGTTATTGTATGATATTCCGAAGTGATAGTGCTCATTCATACTGACTCGCGGGCGCGGTGGCGGGCGCGGTCACGAAATATTAAACATATGGCGTAATATCCAAGTGTTCACACAGGAATCGCACGTGCGGTCTATGTAGCGGGCAAGCTAGCAAGGACGCGCGCGGCGCGCTCGCGGCATATCAAACGCATGAAATGTTTGTGTGTGTTCACACTGAACTAGCGGCGGAGCGCGCGATTCAGTAGCGACGCAACTGAACTCTCGCGCAAAACGCCTGGCGGTCAATATGAACACGAGCTCGCCACGTCCACCGCGCGCGCGCCCTCCACCGCGCCCGCGTGTTCAGTATGAACAAACACACACTGTAACTGTTACGAATATAATATTTCAGAAAAAAAATCAAGGTTTTTATACTTTTTATTGAAAAAACACATTTTAAGTTTAAAGTTTAAAATATCCGCCAAAACGCTCCAAAGTGTCATGGCGTCGAATGTGACGTCACATCTACCGTCTATACTCTGACTTTTAATTCGATGCAGTAAAATGACATTTGCTAATGTCACTTTTTGAAATAATGTTGCCAGATTTTCAATAATAGTGAAAACTTACACGATTAACGAACGATGTTTTGATTATTCGATTATTCTTTTCTCAATATGTCTATTATAATGTATGTTAGTAAAATATAATTCAAATTCAGAAAACAATACGGAAAGGTTATTAAAATAATAAACACCGGTGCATGCATGCTTTTAGTACATAACATGCACTAAAAGCGCTTAATAATTAAAAATCTAGGAGATTATTGATATCATTCGTATTTTTATGTGTAGTTATTGATCCTGTAATAACTTCATACATTATTTTAGCAGTTTGCTAAATTATGCGAAACGATTATAATCCGATTAATATTTTCATCAAATCGAATAATTTGTGTCCAGGTTACATCACTATTTTTGTGATAATAAAAAACGGTAACACTGGAAATGTCATTTTACTGCATCGAATTAAAAGTCGGAGTATAGTCTACACGAAGTGTCAAACGAGAACAAAATAATATGCTAAGATCACCGTCAATCGCAGCGGTTCGGCATTTAGCACAACATGGCGGATTGCCGTATTTTTTAGTTTAGTAACATAAATTATTAATTAATCTTGCTAAAAATAATACAATAACTGCCGCACTCAGAAAGGTTCATTAAATTAGACCTAATGATTACTTAACTAATTGCCATTAAATCTGTTAATTAACAGTTCATCCCAGAAACAAAATTTAAGGGTTCATTTGCTAATGATAGATTTAAGTAACCGTAGGGCGGTGCATCCGTATCGATTGCAATTCGATAAAGCATTGGTGTAGCCACGCTTAAAAATAATTGGTATTTCACAACGAAAAAATATGTTTAAAACTGTAAATTCATTATTAATTGGAATATGATTGAAAGTCAGTTCTTTTACTGTTAGTTTTTACTATTTAATTGAACAAAAAATAGAACGATTTGCACTTTTTTTCTATGGGAACACTTACTGCTGTCAATTAGACTTGTTGTCAATGTCAATGTCATAATACATAATTATAGTAAATAATAATTCCAAGGTTTGTTTGTATTTCATTTCTTGTTTAACCGGGCAAAGGCAATATAAAACTTTAAACTGATTCAGGTGTAAAAATCTATATCGTGCGTGGAATTCTTGAACTGAATATTTTGTAAATGGGTCTGAATAATCGCGTAAATACCTTCTCGGACCCCACTTCCCTAAACTGTAGCGGCGCGCATTCCTGCAGTAACATGAGCGCGCGCCTCACATGATATGCTGACCATAGCATTACACCACATGCACCGAGCAAAGTAAACAATAGACTACGTCATACGCGTCACTCTGAACTGGCCAATCAGAAGACGCATCCTCAACCGCGCTAACGAAGATTCTACAGTATCTAACATATATACAAATGGTCCGAAGTTAACATTCGGACCGCGGTCCCCAGGCAGTGACATCGCCTGGCGGGAGATCTCCCCTTTTCCTCCACAAAACCTTCTAGCATATTCCACAAACTCAATAAAGTCACTCATATCAGACGTACATATATCTCACGTTGTTTTACACCAAAAACTTTGAATTTACAATTATAATGCATAAATTTCATACATTGTGCAAATCCATTAGAACTAATTTTCACAGATGAATCATTTCAACAAGAACTTGACATTTGCCGATGACAGAATGGGAAAGACGAATCGATTTGTTGCATTGGTTTTACGATTCGTTTAGTGACATTTATCGATATTTAATCGATGAATAAAATTTAAAACGTCGAAATGTAATTAATTACGAGGAAATTAAAAATATAATTTTACATAAAATAATTTTGTGTAACATTCACATAAGCATATTTAAATAGTAAATACTTATTACATTCGAGTATTATTCGATATAATCGATATCGATGCGACTCGATACAACAAATTCGTAGTAATGTCAGTGTCTTATTGACTTTACTATGACGTTGACAATTGGCCATATTTGTTTTGTAGTTAAGTCTATTCTAAAAAACGGACTATAGATCTGATATGCAACTCGATTCTTAACCCTAATAATATCTTTGATTATTTAATTATTTTATTCATCACATCTCTTATCTCATATCCTGATAATCCTGCTCCTCAGAGTTGTTTTAATAGATGTACAAAATTCTTCGGTTACAATAGTTCTTTTATTATGTATTCAACTCCCTTTTCATTTAAAGTTACCACATACTTCTAAATTGACATGTCATCTAATATTTCGTTGTCTGAATTTGGACACTGGAATTCGTACAGGGATAATGTCGGTGTAGCCAATGAAGACGTCGGTGCTACTTTGTAGTGTTTATCGAATAACTTGTCATTAGAGAGCTATGCTCGGTATTTTCCGGTATTCCACGACGCAGTATCTAAGCGATGATAGATGTATTTTGTTTGAGAATAGTCACTAGGTATACATTATGATAAATTTATTATTAACTAGTAAATCCGCCCTCGCTTCGCTTCGGGAAACCAGTCCCTTCAAAAATCTCTATAAAGGAGATGTTTCAAATCCGGCCCATAATATGTACAGTACCTCGAAAAATCGAGAAAAATCCATGGAATTCGGGAAAAATAAAGATAAATTACCTAAATGCATACTTTTCTGGTACAAAAATTGTATCTATCATTTAATTTTATCAAGTTTCAACATGGCGTCTTACCAATTTGTCATTGATCACAGATCACGAACTGTCTACTGTCACTTTAATATGACAGAAATGTACTTACATATGTCAAACTTCAATCAAATCAACCAACGTGACATGTGATGACAGCTTACCGCCATGACGGATTTTTGTTTTTGTGTTGCAATTTCAATTGTATATTTTTGTGTTGTACCAAAAAACTAAACCAATTTGAAGTGATTGGATACTTAAAAACTGTTTGAATTGCGATTCTCCATATTTTAGTATGGTGTACAAAGTGGTGGCCGGGGCTCCATACATTTTGAAACAACTCCTTTTAACAAATTATTAATTAGTATGTCTGAGATGCATACATGTGACATTTGTGACACTTGACATTTGTCAGTCTTGGTGTCAGACAAGTTAAAGTGACATTTTTTAATAATAGTAATAGGTCGTGTGAATAGTAGCTAGTTTTCTTTAGTTACAATACAATTTCCAAGCAATACCAACAAATGTTTTAACTGTATGGATCATGGTTAGAGTATCGATAAAATACCAAATATAAAAATAAAATATTACAACCACTTACAGTTAAAATGTTTAGTGTCTGCGATGATAAAAAAAATATACTTATGAAAATAAACGAAGACAAAAAATCTCAAAGTTTTAAGAGGATCGCGTTATTTTTTTAACATACTTATTGCTCGATGGCATGAAAATGTTCCCAATATTTTCCTAATTGAAAACAGCATTTGATGCAATCTTAATTGAAACACCCTAAACTGCCTTTGTGGATAAAACACAACCAAAAACACTGTGTAACTAATTGCCCAAACAGATACAAAAGACGAGCGGTCGATATTACAAAGAGATGGATGGTCTAAAGTTAAACTAATGCATCATTGGTGAGCCAGCGCGTCGGAATAGCCGAATCCTGTGCCAGGACATGCGCAGCCCGTGACTCATGCGCACTAGCGCATATACATCATCCCCACTTCAACATATTATAGGTACACACTGTACAGTACTAGTACCTATAGGTAGTAGGTTAACCTCGTGATTTGATTATGGCTTTAAATATTACTGGTCGTGGAAAAGCAATTGGGCCATGTACCTAGGTAGTATTTAATTGAGTAACATGTTATAGTGATTAAATTGAGCCGGTTAGGTACCCTTTTTAAGAGGCGACCATCTCAGTTCTCTGGGGTAGCTACGTTCCTCTGTGACGGAATTTAAACGAGTTACGAGACTCATACTAACTGAACTATTACTAAAATCAACTAACAGAACTAACTATCACTAACAGTCCCTGACTTAACACTTATTCACAAACTACCCAACCGTCCTAGTCCCTAAAATGTGTCGGTCACAGCTGTTGTCATGGGCGGCAGCGGAAGGGTGGTGCTGTATGCTCATTTGCAACCTTAATTCCATCAAAAATGTTTTTAATATTATTTGAATATTGTCGTCTTTCCACGATGTCTGTCTGCTTAGGAACCACCCTTTTGTTTGTCAGTCGCCAAACTATTAAGATACTTTCTTTCTTCTCTTCTTTCTTGGTCTGTTTCGCTGGTCCTTTTTTGAAGAATGCTGCTGGTAGCAAGCATTTACCATATTTCTATCAAAAAGTTTTTTTTTATTTCATCTCTACACATTTTTTTATAAAACCTACCTACTAAATGACAACGTTAACTGAAAAATCTGGTCCTTGAAGATAGTTCTTTTATAGAATTTTTGAAGAACACCATGTCATATCATTTCATCCTTTACTTCGTCGCTGATACTGAGATGCTGCTGGTAGCAAGTATTTACCATATTTCTATCAAAAAGTTTTTTTTTATTTCATCTCCACACATTTTTTTATAAAAACTACCTACTAAGTGACATAACGTTAACTGAAAAATGAATGAAATTGCCGGGAGACATTAATAAGGAGTAATTAACTTTTTCTTTTTTCGATTATTATGTACCTACCGCTGGAATTGGCTTCATAAGTACCTATACTCGGATTTTTAATTAAACGGAGTAAAATGACATTTCGAGTGTTGCTACTTTTTAATGAAATAAAAATAGTGCTGGGGCAAAAATATCTCGTTATTCAACTTATTTAATCCAGTTAAATAATTAATTATTATGTTAATTTCAAATTTTCAAAAAACTCGTAGTTACCGCTCTAAGCATAATATTACTACTTATTCGGTAAATAGATTGTAAGATTTATAATAACCAATATATTTTAGTAGAAATTGGTTCTCTATTGGTAAAATCATCTTCACTATCCGCTAAATTAATTGATACTACCATTGACCATAAATTGATACTATTGTTATTGTTACCGGTATTATTATCAGTTATATCGTTTTTAAGAACTAAAGACAATCACTATGATTTGAAAGTTGGCAATATTATTTAAGGAAATGACATTTCGATGTGTCATTTTACTCCGTTTAATTAAAAATCCGAGTAGGTATAGTTTACTTTGTTATGTAGTCCAATTTTTGGAAGTTATGTAATTATCGCATCAGTAATATTAATCATCCAAATTGGATATTACATCGAATGCTTCATTCATGTTGTATAATTGGATTACACATTTTTCTGCTGTTCAGATGAGTGATACCTAATTAGACTGATTGATGACACGAGGCAATCCCTACAATTCAATCAATGTACAATCACTCATGGTGCCAATCGCTCCCGATGACGCATACTTCTGAGTTGTTAAATGCTGCCACTATATGTTTGGGAAGATTACCTACATACATATTTGAAATGAAAATTTGCCTTATAAATCTTTCATCGATATGCTTTAGTGAAAAGAACTTTAGGCCAAAAAAGTGCATATAATCAAGCCTATTAAACTTGTCATGTAGGTAGTCAGGGTTAAAGCTAGGCCAATAACTTAACTATGCTAAACAACACGATATTTTTCTTAAACAAAGTAATTGACAAAATTTTTTCCTGACATACAATGTGCTTGCTTAAAAAAGTAAAGTCCCGCGCTTAATTCGAGGACAGGCCTTAGCTACAGTATCTATTAAACTATTTATGACTGCTTATATTTGAAATATAATTTTATAATAAGCTTAGATGACTGTTTTCGTGATGTAAAAATAGTTTCGTAAGTACCACATCAAGAGTGGTGTTGCCGTTAGATAAGAAATAAACAGCGCGCGCAAATATCACCGCTTAGTCATCGGCCATTGCACGCATCTATATGTAACGCACATACGCTGGTTTGTTGCAGATGCCTATTTCATTCACCAGCTAAGCTCTATAAAAACTTAACAGCCCTGTCATTAAAACGATTTATCAAACTCCAACGTGAAACATTGTTTGCAATTCTTTCTAAAGCATTTTCTGTGTCATTGTCCTTGAACGTTCCGTTTATAAGTGTACAATAGGGCCCACGAGTTTCTTTCCAGCTAGTACGCTCTTAGATTATCCGAAAATATCTACTTATTGTAAACGTACAAAACCGAAATTGCTAAAATCCTGTGTTATATTTAGTGTGTCAAACAATGCGAATGTAAAAATGGGATGCTTAAAATAGTTTTAAAAATGCTGCATGAATCGTTCTTAATGTACCCCAACGGCTGATGCAGGTTGCATAACACACTCCTACGTAAAATTTAAGTGTGCCTGTTTGTTTGCATACATTAATTACTTTATTGACAGTACTTTTCAACAGCCAAGCTTTTGTAGTTCATGATCGGGGATGCTAAAAAACCTAAAGAAATCTTAAATATAAACATTGGGGCTCACATTTGGTTATTACTCTCATAAAATTAAAATCCAGATTAATAGGGCAAAAAATTATAATGAACGCTACATACCATCATACATACATACATCCTATGACTCTTATGACTAGGATTCCCTTTGTCGTGGACGCCATGGACAATACTTTATACTTAGGTACTGTTACTGCAACTGCTATGCTTACTGCTGCGGTGCTGCTTTCTATGTTGCTTTCTGGCTTTCCTGTTAGAAGTTAGGATATTTTTCGTTTCGCTAGAAAATGTTTGAAGCTCAAAGCATAGTTACAGATATTTTATAACGATGACATTTAAACTTCCCATATTAAATTTCCTCCTATCATGAAAGATTAAGCTTAAACTTAGTGATTGTGTTTAACCCCCAACTAGAAATATTGAACCTTATTTTGTTGATAAAAGTAGTGAAAATATATCTCTTCCAAACTTCGAAAAATAAACAGTCGTGTCATGTAGACTACAGGCCCATGTCGAAAATGGATGGGTCATACGAACCACCAGGTGATGTAATAAGAGCACAAAATAATAAGATTCAGCACTATGCCGTCACTTGTAAGCTGTCCAACTGAGTGCTGGTGAGAATTCAAAAGTGCAGGTAGAGGGAGTACATTTTGGTCATATGATTTTGTACGGCATTTTCACCATCGATAGATCCATGAAAAATAATAAGAAAGCGCGCAGTCCCGTAAAAAAATGGTGCGCCACAAAGTCGGTATATTTTTTTGTTTTTTTGTCAATTCCAGGGTAAATTTGGTCATTTGATTCTTTACGGCATCAGTTTCATACTGTTTCAATACAGCTTCTAATCCATTATTCCGCAACGCCGTACAAAAATCATGCGACAAGGGGAAAAAATTGAGGGTTGCAACCCCCTCTATTTCCGTGGTCCGGGGGGTGATTTGAAACAACATAAAATTAATTTATTTTGAAAGTATTTTATGCATAGATAATATTTTTTTACATGCCGTACATTTTCGTTAGTCCAAAGGTTTGTAGGGAAAAAAAAATTCAAGGAAAAATCCATAGAACGAAATGTATGAAAAATATATGGTCTGCATTAAAATGTACGGCATCATTTTTTCCTAATTTATGTATCTTAAAACTATTTAGAACAAAGGAAAAACGTAGGAAATTGCTATATTTTATTAATCTATGAATATTTCAACTTCTGCAATAATTTAACAAATTTCAGTTTTTGTATTTCTCTATATTTTTTTTAGAACAGTTTCTTTTGAACGGCAGTACTATGTAACAATTGTATTTTACAATATCATGTTAAAAAAAAGTTGCCGTACAGTGTCAAATGACTTTACAGCTTTATAAATCACTAGCGGCCCGCCCGCGGTTTCACCCGCGTGGATCCCGTTCTCGTGGGAATATATGCATGTATTATACATAAAAACCTTCCTCTTGAATCACTCTACCTATTACAAAAAACCGCATCAAAATCCGTTGCGTAATTTTAAAGATTTAAGCATACAGACAAACAGACAAACAGACGGACAAAAATAGCGACTTTGTTTTATACTATGTAGTGAAGTATACTGTGAAATTAAGGTAATTCTAATTATTAATATACATTTAAATGAACAATAACTTTTTGACGGCATTATTTTTAATAGTACTTTTGAGTGCTAGATAATGTTTTGGAACCGAAGCCGTACTTTTTCAAATCACCCCCCAGACCACGGAAATAGAGGGGGTTTCAACCCTCGATTTTTTCCCCTTGTCGCATGATTTTTGTACGGCGTTGCGGAATAATGGATTAGAAGCTGTATTGAAACAGTATGAAACTGATGCCGTACAGAATCAAATGACCAAATTTACCTTGGAATTTTCAAAAAATCAAAAAAAAATTACCGACTTTGTGGCGCACCATTTTTTTACGGGACTGCGCGCTTTCTTATTATTTTTCATGGATCTATCGATGGTGAAAATGCCGTACAAAATCATATGACCAAAATGTACTCCCTCTACCTGCACTTTTGAATTCTCACCAGCACTCAGTTGGACAGCTTACAAGTGACGGCATAGTGCTGAATCTTATTATTTTGTGTTCTTATATCGTCCTATATACATCACCTGGTGGTTCGTATGACCCATCCATTTTCGACATGGGCCTGTAGTCTAATGTGCTAAGAAGTATTTTTTCGCAGCGGCACATGATCGAACTATATCTTTCAGTATACATTCGGGCGTAACATCCGTATCGGAGCGTACGCAAGCGCGTTTTGGGTGCATTTATAAATTCATCGTCTATAATACATGATTGTAAAGCATCGTTCGGGCCAGATGCGGCTCGGGACGGTCCCGAGATGAGTCACGTTTCTCGGAAGAGGCCGCGACTATTTTAGACTGTGTCCGCTTACCTTCTAGGAACCGGGTGGTACGGGACCAACGACCGATCGCAAAGCCAAAGTATTGTTAGATCGCGAATGGGGCTGCTTGGGCCACCATCGTAATGTCGTTTCCTCATCTTATTCTCGCTACTGCTAAACAGGATCTTTTCTAGGAAACAAAGCTGAGCGCTTGCGGCGAATGCGGCTGCTGATGTAAGGCCGATTTCATAGGAGCACTTCGCGTGCTCAGATAAAGCGCTTGTTACAAAGAATAACCATTGTAAAGAATACGTTTGTGCATGGTTTTCTTTGTCATGAATCTCGCAAAGAAAAGCTTCCGAGTAAGTTGGATTTAACGGGAACGTTCCTTAACCTCATGTAAACGCACCGGTGCCTCTGAATGATATTATTGATTGGCGTCTGCGCAGACGTAGACGGCTTCTATTTATCCACCGGTTTGAAGCTCAGTGTGCGCTGTTGTCAACAGACTAATGGACATTTCGTTGCGAGGAATCCGCTGAAAATGTAATATTTCACAGCTCGCTTAAAAAGCAATTAATATTTACTCCCTCGCTCACTTGGAGTGTATGTCACGCCTAGAACTGAACATGGGTAAATGATTACCTACATTTTGACAATATTTATGGTTATGTAATCATACGTAAATAACAAGAAACCCGTCTTAGGGCTATACATACTATCGAACCTGGATAATTGCTATGCTCTAAGGGTCTTAGGTTTATAACACATGCTACATATGCCCTATCCATTATCGAATAAAGATTAAAAGAGAAGCAGTCGACGTAGATGGTGTTCGAAAGAAATGTTTTCTTTCCCAAAATTTCCACTTCGGTACACCCACCAGGCAATTTCTTATTCCGGAAACCATTAATAATTTTATGGCAATTTTAATAAACAGTTGGAAGTGTAGAAAGCCTCTAGGCGCGTGCCCTGCTGAGTCAGCCGCAGACGTCAATGCGGTAAGAACAGCATCGCGGTAAAGTAAATAGATCGTAATATTTTCATGGGTGCCGCCGCGGCGGGCATCTCGCCCGTTATGCGCTGCTCAAATAAACAAATGTGTTGAGTTTTATACAGTAACGCCGGCCTTTGAGAGACGCCCAGGCCGGCGCGATCGGTTCTCGTTATCGATTATCGGAATTCACGAAGGCGTTTTTAACTAAGGAATGGTTTTCGCGTTTCCGTGTAAAGTCCATCTGCGCGCGCAACTATTTCTGCGTGCATTATGAAATCACCGCGTGAGAACGCAAAACGGTGCGACAAGGGGCGCACGATGGGGCCATTCGTCTTCCGTAATCCCTATTGTTAAAATAAGCCAAACACATTTGTCGTGTGTCAACAGAAACGCATTGCGCGTGCACGCATGAATCAGCTCGATACAATTAATCTAATTTAAGGTTATCGGGGAGGCATGGGACGGGCCCGGCGGCGGCGACGTCGCCCAGTCTGCGGCCGTGCGCCGGCGCATCGCCCTGCATCCGATGCACCCCGACCATCCCTGCGATCGACGATCACTCCGTGTCGTGTCCCGCGTGCTGTCGCTCGTACCCTATCGCTACTCAAATAAACTGTGCACATGCGGCCAGTGTTGCTGTGGACGGTCCCGATGTTATAGCTCAGTGAAATGCCGCAAACAGACTGTTCTGTTCAAGTTTCGATTACAGTGCAGCCGAGTTGCAATAAGTTAAAAGTGTTTGTCGACGTTTTCATGAGTGAGTAGCTTGAGTTTTGTTGCATAGCGATAAATATGAAAATATTATCATAGCTTTGGAGAACACCGAAATCTTGGAAACAATTTTCAGAAATATTGCATGATAAATATTCTTAAGTGCATATAAAAATTTACTTATAGATTATCATCATTAGTGCCATCGACTATTGATGATGAATAACATTCTCCATATATAAGTAAACCTCCTGATCAGTCTTATAATTTTAAAATTGGTTTTGGTTTGCAGTTCAACTGCGATAGAATTATAACATTAACAAAAAATATAATTTCCAGTTCACTCTTGTATTTATTTGAATATATTTTTTCACATTATCACATTCGTTCATGCATTTAAATAATACAATACTCACCCATACTCCGTAACAGAACGTCGAATGCTATTTGCAATAAGTCATTGTTCAAGTTCACTGCATATCGCTGTGTAATTAATTCATTATAAAGCGCTCAGCACGAAACATGTGACCTTAGAGAATAGTTTACAATGACAGATCTACCTGCCACGATAAATCATGTACTCATAGCATAAATATGAATCGAGCCATAATCACGCAGCGAATTTATAATCGCCGCTAACTATCGCCGACAGTGAAATAATCGGCTGTCACATTGCACTGTGAACACTGCCAACAGTCGGTTAGCTGGTGTGGTGACCGTTTGGGCGACCAGATGAATCATTGCTAATTTATTTTATGATGAAGGGCGAGGGGCGAGGGCCGCGGGGTGTATGCGCGGGCTGCGTGATGTAAACATCGAGGGCTAGCATCTCGATGCTCTTGTCAGCCGCTTCACGGCGTCAAAGTGGGCTTAGCTCATCGAAATCGGAACATGCGTTTAGTAACGTGTGATTGGCATTCGATTTACAAATTATAAAATTGTTTTGGGGATTTAACAATTTCCAAGTTCGGAAGGTGACATTTATAATAAGTATTTAAAAGTTAATAAAATTATGAGATTGTTTTCTTAATCAAGTCGTAGAATACTCGCATATTGATACCGAAGTTAATTTCTACATGGCTCTACTCAACGGCGAGACTCGTCTCTTCCCAACCATAGCCCGTAGCCCATGAAACCAGAATAAAATACCGGTAAAAAATACGAGATCGTAAATGGCCGCTATGCCCAAAAAGTTTAGTCACCGCGTGAGTCCTAAATCACATGAGACAACATAATCGAATCCAGTAACTAACCTGTTGCCCACAGGCTGGGGGTACATGGAGAGACATCTTGTGACAAAATTCTGTAAAAAAATCTGATTACCCTTAACATGATTACTACGGGATGTGTAAGAGGCCTGCATTGTTTATGCCATCACCTAGCGCACTCGGCTGCTGTCCAATTTACGAGCTCACTAAATTTATTCCCAATGTTAATTCTTTTGTTGTGCCGAAGCGTGAACTCAAAGCCCTACAACCTCTTTGAAGATTCATAAATAATGTTTACATCATGTTTACATGACGAACTCGAGTGTATAGGCCCTTTCTGTTTAACGTGCTTCACTTTTATAGTTTATATGAGTGCTTTGTAGTTTTTCTCAGCTTTTGTGATTTTTATTTGAGATCCAGAAATATACGATTTGATAGAACTGATTTCCAAATTTTTACATCCGACGATTAAGATCAAGATAAATCGTAAACTCAAACAATAACTCAATCGTTAAGTACACAAACAGTTTGTTTACATTAGAGAGACAATTAAGAGCAGTGTAAACATGTGACTAAAATAAAAGCGGTAAATAAACATTTCTTCTAAATACGGCCGAGTGTTCAGTGAATATCGAGTGGTGAGACATTTTGCAGACGGCGCTTAGTGATTCAGTCTGGTACACGATTGGCTTTATAGCCGCGATGGTGGTGAGACCGTGCCGTTGGCATCAGCGTCGACATGACTAACCGCTCTAGATACAATCAAAATATGTGACAAGTTTATTTCTATTCAGAACAACACATTCTCGATATATCCCGCCTCAAAGTTTAACATCTGCTGATTTTTTTTTGACGACATAAGTAGGTCGGGGCTCGATTCTGCGTCATGCGTGCTCCCGGCCGCGAGCTTACGTTGACGCAAAATCGTTACCACGCGAGTTGACCTCGAGTTATATCTCGATATCTCGATTATATCGTTACCGTGTTAAAGATTCAACTACGCTTACAACCGGTCTTGGTTTTAAATAGCGATAAATTTGTTTTGGAATTTAAAATAACATGGGAGAGAGTAAAATTGTTCAGCCTTACTTTTGTTTACTCGTACGGTTTACTCAAGGTTTGGGCGTTTAGAGATCGCATTTTTGTTCTGTTCGGCCAATAAATGAATTTAACACCTAAGCTAGCAAAAACATAACATACTTCTCATTAATACTGTGAGAATTATAATGTCAGAATATGTAACAGGATTATGTTCTCGAAATTTTTGTCTGTCAAGTTCTGAATCGGATGAATTTGTTGTCAGCAGTGTAATAGTCTTTACTCGAATTGTTTAATAACCCAAAACTTAATTTAAATTGCTATTGAAAAAATCCTCAAGTCGCACAAGATTGTCGTCTTCGGATTTGAAATGCAGTTTTAATTACAAATAGTACGGATTTAATAATCTTTACTGACGAAAATATTGCCACGAAGAAAATGTTTGAACATTGAGTTTCACGAGCACCTTATATTACAGCTAGACACCAAATATAAAAGTGATCTACGCCTACGAATATAAAATTTATTTTAAACTTAAGGCTAATTAGTTGCTTAAATATAAACAAAAAACAGCAAGTAGAAGCGCGTTGCGAGCGCTCCCCGAAATACTCCCGTGACTCACCGAGCTATTTCACAACGGTACCTTTGCCAATAGCTTTAGTATTGCTTCCTGTTGCTGCTTCCTCCGGCTTTATACTGTCGCCGTTAACATTGCCCTTTTTACTATAATGGAAGTTGTGATATCTTTTATCTGCATTCCTAAGTACATTATGCTTGTCACGAAAATGCTTGTTGTATAGTCGTACTGTCGATCATTCATTCTAATACCTACCACTTGACGATCCCAATTTTTAAATGTAATCTAACTCTTTCATCTAATTTGTGAATATCGACAGATTTTATAAACCATAAAGCTAATACAACTATATCCATGTTATTGGATAAAGTTAATATTGGTAATCGTACTTAACATTTCACCTTCTAGCTGATGATAATGGAAGCTGGGCGATATGGCTGAAGCCTGGCTGACTACCTGCTATCCTCTTGCTTTAAGTAGGTACCCGCGAAACGTCCTGTCTAGTTCTAGTTGCGAGCCTTGCAAACCAGATTTCTCTCTTATCTCGGCCGATAATGCATCAGTGATTGCTTTGGTATTACTGACGTCCATAGACGACGATGACTATTTACCATCAGGCTTTGTTTTTGATCGTTTGTCGACTAAAACTTTTGTAACGGAAACTGTGCTAATATATATTATGTTGAACCCTATGTTGAACTAGTCAAGCGGACATTCAATTTTGTGGATTAAGAAAGTACCCTCTTATGCAAACAACCAACGATTGGACCAGCTTGATATATAAGCCAGGATACCAAGTGGTACATATTGCGCACAAAGTCATTCAGATCTCAAACATTTTACCATCAATCAACACATGTTGCGCGAATTACTTGTTTCATTTAATTTCTTCGCTGTTTGTTGATATTGATGAGATTTATTCCCGAGGAGGCCTTTTGTTTTGCCAAAACAAGTATCGTTACAATAATGCACTTTTGAAGCTAATTTTTCTTATTTACTTTGTATGCATGCTATATCATCACGTCAATATAGTTATTTAATCTGCAGAGATTTATCTGTTCGAATGTTGTATATTAGAAGATTTCGATTCTTGGGCGTTGGGAAATGTATCAAGGGGATTAGGGCTGTCATTTCATGTTGACATGCAGAACCTGTTATGTGTCTACTGCAACATGTGAAGATGCTTCATATGTTTTGATCATAGTTACAAAATAATACGTTTAATCCTAGATGATGTTCAGGGTTTTAATATTTGGGTTATAGAATCTAATAAAACTAAAACTCTGCGGAATTAAGGTTATTTTATTGCGCGTGTTACCTTTCAATTTAAACATTTTTTTATTTTTTTAAGTTAAAATATATTTGACTTAATGTTCCATTAACCAATTATTGTCCAGTATTTTATTTCACACTGTAAATATTTATAGCTGTAAATAATATACAGCGAAGTCTTAAATCTGTTCGTGCGTTTCTTCATTTCGTTATTTTAGACTAAGCCAATAAAATTTAAAGCTGTTTTCACCATCGTTTAGACTTTCTTCCGGGAAGTTTTATATGTAGGTACCTATTTCTATCTCATGTGGAAGCTCGCGCATACCATCCTTTTAAAAATAAATTAGGGATTTAAAATAACTTAATTTGTAACGAATGACCATTAGTCCATTACTCTTTTTGGTTATTTTCTTAATCAACTATATGAAGTAAAGAATTGAATAATCTACATAATACTCGTATGTATAATTTTGCTGCGGGTTTTGTAATTTCACGTAATTCATAAAAGATTATATTTTAATTACTGATCCAAAGAAATTTAAGCTGGGAAGTTCCGGAACATTTTTGCAATTTACTATTTTAGCAAGTGGCAATATCGGTAAATAAAGAAGTTATGATGTCATAAAATCACGGCTGGCATATATTTTTACCAGAATATTTCAAGAAAATCGTCGTATATTTTAGAAGCAAACGTTAGTAGTAATAAAATTGACGTCCCCTAGGTTGTCGTATCGACAGCTCTGTTTTTAATCTTTCGCCCCGCAATACTTTGATGTGATCTGGATACTATCACACACAGCACATTAACGGAGACTGGCCCAGTTCCGATTTCGCCGTAGAAGTTGGCACGAAATTGTAAACTCCCCTCTTTACAATAGGCACTAAATACACAAGCCGCAGTTTCGCACACGATCCAAATGTTTCTTAATTTTTTAGACAACAGAAAAAAATATCGGTGTTGATTGGAAGCTACTATTATGTTCTATTTATTATTCAACTCTTAAAGTTTTATGGAAGCGTTGAAAAGAAAAAGATATTCTAATGTGCAAACAGTTAGTGGAGAATAATTTCCTCCATATTAGGAAGAGTTCGAGAATCAAGACTTATCGCGTACTTAGATAGATAAACTCTTTATTTGTACACCAGAAATAATCACATACAGCGAAATTAAAATACAAATGTGTATACAAAAAAGGCGGCCTTATCGCTAAGCAGCGATCTCTTCCAGGCAACCTTACGTACAGGAGAAAATTACAAAAAGAAAAATGGGCTAGTGGTGACAAAAGGAAATATGTAATTGTTTTTTTTTTTGTTTTTATTTTGTTTTTGTGATAATGAAAATGTGGTATAGTGAAGGGATAAGGAATAAATAGTTAGATGGTGCTTTGTAAGTAGTGATCCTTAACCTGCCTTTTGAAGCACTCTAAAGACTTAGCGAGACGGATATTGTGAGGAAGCGAATTCCAGAGACGAACAGTAAGTACAGTAAATGATTTATTGTAAAATGAAGTTTGATTTATAGGTGTGTGAGGAGCGAAAGATTGTTAGATGACCGAAGAGTGTGATCATGGGAATGAGAGATGAATTGAAATCGCTCTTTAAGGTACGAAGGAGCAGTTGGATTGAACAGGTAGCAGTATAAAGCAGACAGAATATGTAAATTCCGGCGAAGTCGAATAGGGAGCCACTTGAGTTTTGTACGAAATGGAGATATGTGATCATATTTGCGAAGACCAAATATGTATCTTATACAGATGTTCTGGAGACGCTCAAGTTTGTTCAATTGCTCCTCTGTGATATCTAGATAGCAAATATCAGCATAGTCAAGTATAGGTAGAAGCAGAGATTGAACTAGCGTAATTTTAATAGCAGTGGGAAGTAGATTTTTTAGTCTGCGTAAGGATCCCATGGCAGCAAATACTTTTTTGCTCACAGTTATAATTTGTGGTTTCCAAGACAGAGAAGAATCCATTATGATACCTAGATTTTTAACTTGCTCACTGAATGGTATCTAAACACCATCAAAATATACTTTGGGCAAAGTAACCCAGTCAATTTTCGATAATATACGCGAACTACCTAACACCATTACTTGCGTTTTCAAGGAATTTATATGCAGGCCATATGAATTGCTCCAGTGTAAAATATGATCCAGATCATTGTTTACTGCCATTATTGTATTAGGTAATTCGGTAAGGCAAGATTGTCGATATATCTGAAGATCATCTGCATATAGGTGATAGAGAGAAGTAATATTAGAAGTTATTGTATTAATGAAAATAGAAAAAAGAAGTGGAGACAACACGCCACCTTGCGGTACGCCAGCACATACAGGAGACCAGGCTGAATAAGAACCACTAACCTGTACACGATGCCGGCGTCCATGCAAGTAACTATGAAACCAGTCAATTGCAGTCGGAGATATGTTAAGAGTGCGCAGTATGCCCAAGAGAACGTCAAAATCTACAGAATTTAAGGCATTGCTAAAATCAAGAAGTACCAAGACTGTAAGATTTTGACTATCCATACCTAAGCGAATGTCTTCAGTAATTTTTAAAAGTGCTGTAGTCGTGCTATGACCGGGACGGAAACCGGATTGCAAAGGATTGAATAGGTTATTTCTGGATAAAAAGAAAGTTAGTTGCTTATGGAAAGGCGTTCTAGGACTTTGGAGAGGAACGGAAGAATAGAATACTTACTTAAATTTCGTAAACATAATTGTATAACTGTAGGTATACTCGTATATTACCAATATTGTTAAATATCGTCCGCATTTCTCTGTCGAGTCATATACTTTTGGAGTTAATGCATTTAATAAACTTGTTTTTCTTAAATTTCGTTAGTCATTCAAAAATTGTCTCACCGCCAGAAACGTATTTCGCATGTATATTATTATCCTTGCGTATTTACACTTGTGTTGTACGCAAGGACGCTTAAATTTGTGCGGTAGATATTTCCGGATGGAATGGAAGTGTCTCCGGTGAATCAGACTTTTTTTAAAGTTGGATGTACGACGTAATTCCGTGTCACAGCCGTTGGTTGGCTTCACGCGATCTCGACGTTGAGACTGCTGTGATTTTTGGCACCTGTCGTTATATTAAGCAGATCAGCCTAATTATTGATGACGCATTTTTTTACACTCTCATGTCCATTGTAGATGTTCAATTTAGGCAATGTTAATGTTCTTGATTGTCAAGTCAGCGTAACTAATGTAATAGCGTTCTCCAGCATATGACAGCTCTTAACCGCGTTGTGATACGGGTCCTAGGGCCCAAGTATAACACTCTGATGTTTTCGTTTACACTTTCATGGTTAAGATAATTTTCTTCACATTTAATACAATATCAAAACAATAAATCCCCTGATTCGTTCCAATGCCTCGGTTCTAAGAGGTAAATTTGCTGTTTCAAAGAGATAAATAGAAAAGCCACATGTCACTTCAGGGACAATTCCCGCAAGTGTCAGCCGACTGACGCAACCGGCGCGGTCTGCGGCCCGTCCCGACGGCAAATTGAAAACATATTAATGCCACCGATCAAAGAGAAGTTTACTTCGCCGGTAGATTTACGGTATTACCGAGCCGATATGTAGCAACCGATACCCGGCCTCGAATTATGAGATTTTCCACCAATAACTCTTCTAATTACGTCTGTGAAAACGTCGTTTCTATTGCACCTAATCGTAGAGAGAGAGAGAGAGAGTACCTATCTAATCTCTGATGGGACGGTAAAACTGAAATCCGCTATACTTTTAGAATCTGCTATAAGAAAATTAGGCTGTTGCCTTATTTCCTGGCTTGTACGCAGCGTATAAATACAAGTTGTAAAATTTAAGCGTGTGAATCACCGATGCGCGAACTACGTCCAACAACAGACCATTGGATTTCCTCTTTAATTTCACTCACGTGATTCGCGTGACGTACTCAAATTGTCCCTCGTCCAGAATTTGTCCCATGATAACAAGCTGCAGATTGCTTTAATTTGATAATTTATAGTTGCAACTTGGTAAGCAACAAATATAGTTCAATACATACTTTCATTTCAGACTTTCTCGATTTTATAGTTACCTACATTCCCGATGCTAACGCTATAAACGTGTGCATAATTACGATGTTTAACTTGATTTGTTCTTATACATGCTTGGTTCACGGTGACCTAGAAGGTATATTTTTAAATTCAATAACTATAAACTACACGTTGGTACCTACTGCGTCCTAATTTTACTAGGCCGGATTAAAAATACACGTAAAGTTTGGCGTTGCCTGTTTAAATTTTATGTTTCATCGAAATTCAAAGTCGTAAAATGTAGCGGGTATTAGTCACGATGTCCGGACTCGATCCATCAACAGCGGCGTGTCTGTTGCCGGTGCCTTGTCAGCGCCTCTTAGCCGTTCATTAATTAACGCGCTTAACGGAGATTGCTTTTTTCTTCTTCTCGCGCTTTCTTAATTCAAAGTCTCCATGTCACGCGTTGCGTAAATCCTACGTAATATTACATCAATTACACCGTACAGTTGTTGGGAAAGGCAGAATTGACGTTTCGTTTTTAACACTCCATATTTTCGACGGTCGAACATCAGCGCGCTTAGCTACAAACGCTCTATATTTGCTGCTTCTTTATATGAAGACAATTGGCACAAAACCACCACTTCTGCACAACTAACTTTCAACATTCCTATTATGTCCAGACTTTTATTGTTGCCAGCTTTTAACATTTACGATGCAACCTGTGAATAGTAAACATGTTATGTTAGAAAGCTTAATGCGGTGACGCGTTCAGAACATTTTTCTGGGAAGATTCTTTCGAACATCGTTGTTTAGCGGATACGTACATAAATGTTTATATGGCATTCTACTTCCGCTTTCCGTTAATTTTATGCTAGGATTATTCTGAGCACTATTGCGGATTTTGCAAGTTATAGTCAGAGTGTAATGAGCTATTAAAACGGCGAACTTGGCAAGCTCTACCGGCTCTACTATATTCTAAGGGCACGTGCTAGACGTTTGATACCGTCCGTGTAGGTAATCAGCGTCTATTATGAGTTTTTAATACTATACTCGCTAACGACAATCGTTTAGAATTTGTATGAGAATTGTAGTTCAACATCGTTACCGCTAGAGGCGCTGTACGGATTCTCATACAAATTCTAAACGATAGTCGCTAGCGAGTACAGTTTTAAAAACTCATAATAGACGTACAGGAGACTGGATTAAACAAACAATAGATACGTCATACTTCTGCCGTTTGACGTAAATTATTTCTTGATGCAAGTAGAGTGTTGGCTCGGATTAATTTATAAAAAACAAGTGGCCGACTTTTCACGTCGCACTGTAACTTTTCCACTGTTCCGCAAATACCGAATTAATTATTCTCATCCTATTGCTCATAGGAAGAATCCGTGAACGAAAGTAATATGCTTTTCGAATACATGAATGTACTTATTTTTCAAGGTTGTAAATAAAAATATATCCTTATGCAAAATTCGAAAGTTTAACCTCCATCGAATCAGATACATACATACATATACATATTATATAATATCGATACATCCAGCAATAAAAATGAATGAATACCTATTCAATTCAGCTTCAAACGTCTGTCAAACCCGTCCGTAGAGTATCGATCTTTGAAAAACGGACATTCATATTCCCTGATTTTTAGAAAATTATGAATTTTCTTAGTAGTAGATTAATATTTTGGGTATTTTGTAGCTTGTACATGATTTGGTGAAACAAATTCATAGTGAATTTCTAATTAGGTGGCTTAGTATTTTGTGACACAAAGTTGCGCTTGTAATACGTCATATTTCGAGAGCGAAATGCGGTTACGTCGTTACTACGTTGCTTTTGCGCACTGCACCTTTGGCTGATGCACGCCGCAATCATTCCGTGAATTAGGGCCGGCTACGATGCTGTAATCACCTGGACTCTAATTTATCCCTCGGCGGTGAGCGCGTGAGCGTCGCATGCGCGGCCACCGCCCGCCTATCGTCCATTGCGCCCCGAGTTGCGTCGCTCGTCTTACGAACAACAACACTGTTGCGTCCGTAACGTTTCTATGAATTATTCTCACACCGACGAAATACTACAAGGAATCCCAGAAGCTTCCGCGTGGGGTCGAGGCGCCTGCAGTGGAAGGGATACGCAAGGGTTACGCTGCGGCTACGATGAATGCAAGAGTGGAAGCGTGGGTGGGCGAGGGTCGTCGACCCGCAACGGAGAGCCGGGCGCGCGCGCCCTGCCAGCGAAAATGGCAGAAAACCTCACGAAGGGCGGCAGCACACGGTGTCCGCATTTAGCTCGGGCTGACGTCGCTGAGTCACCGCACCGCGAATAGCGGCAGTTTGTTGTTGCACCGCCCGCTCCCGGCTCTCCCGTCGATTATTTCTGGTGGCGTGCACGCCAGTGCTCGGCGCACTGTCTCCGCGAGAGGACGCGCCATGCCCCCGCTGCCCGCGCCGCCCGCGCGCCTCCGCCGCCTCGACCGCCTCGACCGCCTCGCCGCGTGTGACGTCACCACCATCAGGGACACTGTCAGCTGTAGTTGGATATTTTACAGTGAGTGTCGCCCGCGCCCCGCCGCCCCCCGACGTAGGCCGCACCCTGCGCGGTGCACCCCGACGTGTCCGACCGCGTAGCCGTAGCACTGCACTTCCTGCTACGTCGTCACTCTGTCGCGATATCGTAGCCATAACCGAACGAATCTATAGCCGATTGTAGTGATTGAACAATTAGGTCTTCAAACCGATAAATCATTTGTAATGTGTTATGCCATTGACAGTGATTAATCAATTTGGTTAAACTCGTAAGTGCTATCTCAAAATAATACGAAGACTCGCCGTGCGCCGCGCTGCCCACAACTCGATTATCGCTGCTTTGTTTAGTATTCTGCTGCCATCTATTTGCGTGAAAAGGAATCATTCGTTGAAAGCTGAAATCTAGGTGAAGCGTCTGACATCAGCAATCCGGAGTAAATTTAACTCTTGACGTTCTTAACCCTGCCGTGAATATACGAGTGATTCTTTCGTTGTATCCAAACATTGGCAGTTGTATATTACAGTTTTATGTTAGGTATTTAATGTGTTAGGTGTGGCAAGGGTCTATCCCTTGTGGGTACAAAAATTATCATCAATTTATTACTTACTTAAAACTAAAACGTTAGGTACGTGATTCAGTAGTAAAACTATTCTCGGGCATTAACCTACGCGATGCGATATATAAACACAGACATAAACATTGGATTATCCAGAAAGTTTCAACCGTTGCCGAGCCGTTGGAACACATTTCACACCAGCTTCAGCTCGTTAAATTAAACTGCAAAACGAGGAATGTTTCATTCACGGATCTTTAAACAAATCTTAGTAATCTGACTTTTTTATATTTGCTGTAGCATAACCTAAGCTTCAGTGTTTATTTTGTTAATTTATTCTAGTGATATTATCTAGTATTTTCACGGATGCCAAAACGCCCACAGCCAAGGCACGAAGAAAATTTAAATATTATGATGAGTTGAGTGGACCTATTGTACAAAAAACAAGTCATTATGGTCTATGTTTGTGCGTTTGTTTTCTTAAAGCGAAGAAATGTTTGTGTATGTCTATACACAAACATTTCTTCGTTACAAATGAATATCATTACTCCCACGCATACGTGACTTTATGCAGGTTGCAAGACTTCTCTAAAACGTACAAGCTAGATCTATATGATGTTTTATTGTCTATCATATTCTCTACTAGCGACCCGCCCCGGCTTCGCACGGGTGCAATGCTGATACTAAATACACTACAGAAAAACTGTGAACGTTGTATATAAAAACATAGCGGCCCGCTCTGGGTTCGCACGGGTATATGGCCTACGGCCTATGTCACTTGCCCCGGCCGGCCAGTACCGCCGCAAGCGCTACGTGCCGCAATTTTAAATCTGTAATATCTTCGAAAATATTCAATTAAATCTTGTGCTGTAAAGGACCATATATATCTATATTAAATCAACAATGTATTTAAGCTATTTAATTGGATAAGGATTAATGCTGTATTGGTTAAAATCGCTTCGAAAATTAGCCATTATTCGTCGTAAAAAGTAAATGACAAAAAAATGTTATTGTGGGATATTCATAAGAGATAGACATATACCATCGCGGAGTTTTCTGTAGACCTTTTCAATGTGTACAAATACTTAGTACATTATTTTGATAAATCTCGTAGGGTTCAGCCTGCGTTTGCAATGTAAGCGGAAAAAAATTGATAATTAACGACATCACATTAGAAACCTCAAAAATAACAGTATTTCTCCACTATTTAATGGATGTTATTATACATAAAAACCTTCCTCTTGAATCACTCAATCTATTAAAAAAAACCGCATCAAAATCCGTTGTGTAGTTTTAAAGACTTAAGGACACAAAGGGACATAGGGACAGAAAAAGCGACTTTGTTTTATACTATGTACTGATGATGTTTCTGAACATGCAACATTTCTGTTAACCTACTTGCACCTTTTTATAGATTTAAAGTAACTTGGCTAGTCCAATTAGCAAAGGGTGTTTATTGAACGTTCATTCATTTATTGTCTCATTAGAATTTTGCCTAAAAACCTCATGTCCGTTAATGCTAGTAAGTTAGGAGACTCAGATAGACTCAACTTTGCTTCGAGGATTTTAGTAATAAAAATCGCTATGTTACAAGATTTGCCATGAAAGCTGATGTTCAATTTAGCAAGATTCCAAAACACAATTTCATGTTATACAAAATTATATCATATTTTTCAGAATGGAAAATAAAGCCAGTTGTAAAAAACATTAGTAGTGGTACTTTTTAAAATATTATACTTTAAATATACTTAAACAGATAAATAATTTTTCAGTATACAACCTTGTTTATGACCCCCTTATGAGGTAAATATAATATTTCACGCTCACTAAATGCAGTTGCCACATATTTTGCAAAATGTAGAGAAAAACAATAACTGATATCTAATATGATATGAAAAAGTCGCTTTAGGGGCGACTTAGAATACTAACCCTAATCCCGTGCTGGCCTTAGGTGTCATAAGAGGCCACAGAAACCGGCTTCCATGCAGGGTGAAGGTCTTCATGTATAAATTGTATCATCAATATTATTATTCATGCTATTACTGATAAGAAAGATTGGTCTTTCCGTGAGTCTGAAATGGCTTAGGCAACCTCCTGCATTTTTCCTTCTTTCTTGGTCGGCAACGCATTACTCATCAGTGATGCCTTTTATGTGTCTGATATTTAAATAAAAACAAAGACATAACGGAACGGGATTTCAAATATGTACATGTATAATATAAATATAATTAATAAAATTGAAGTGTCAGTCTCTGATTTCGAAATAACTATGTCTTTTTAACTGCATATAGTTATTTTCATGATGCCATAACTCTTTCTGCTTGTCTGGGCTAATCACTGGAACGACTGAACCGATTTTTATGAAACTCACATAAAGTAAGAAGAGATTGTGGCGCAACATATAGGCTACTTTTTATCCCGGGATTTCCTTAGAATCGAGATTTAACGCGGCAAAAAAATCCCACTTACGCCCAAATCGTGGTCTCAGCTCGTAAAGGCGCTCCTTCACCACAAGCATTCTCGGGTAATGTAACATTATAGATTCGACTTCGAGCATTACATTAAAATACTGCCTCCCTGACTGACCATCATTCGAGTATAATGTAACATTTATAAAATAGCTCACAATTAAAAGACCATCATCCAATCTATCGCAGGTAACAGCAGCGGGTCAACGCCCGCGGAGGGCGCGGCGCCGCCGGCGGAGCCCGACCCGGACCTGGACTCGATGCACATGATGCTCGACCCGCACCTGCGGCCCATCTCGCCGGACCTCGCCAACGACGAGTCCAAGCGGATATTTGATGAACATAAGCAATTGGCGCAGGAGTATCTTAAGGTGAGTGTGAGCCTTAAGGTGATCTGGCTGCTGATGTTGCCCAGTGATTAACAGTATGGTATGGAGCACTATGGAGAATACTAGACAACTGACAAGACACTGCATGTGCAGAACGGTTGGATTCAACCTATTAATGAAGACCTATAATGGTTACAAACTAACCCGATGTATTTTTTTTTCTAAATTAAGTTACAGATTTCTCCACTATTTTATCTTATTCCATAATAAATGTTACCAAGCAAGTGTGAGATGTTATTACTTTAACTATTGACACAATACCTACAGATATATTCTCTAAAATTCATTCTACTAACAAGTAGAAATGAATCATGGTTACCTTCGACAAAACATCAAAACAATGAAAAATTTCCACTTTTAAAAATGAGTGTTTTAAAAGCTCGTGAGGTGTGGTATATTTATAGCACATCAATTAGATAAATTGATGTAACGATGCATGTTTCTAAATTTAGTATAAAGAATCCAGGCGCATACCGACACGGCACATGATTGTGTGATGATTCTTCTTTATAATTAAAGCTCAGATAATGTATGTAATTGTCTATCGTACTAATTGATAGTGCTAGTCACACGCCTTGAACAATGGCCGACCATTATACCTAATTTTCTATAATGTTTTAACTCTATTTGAAGTGGAGGTACACAGGATTAAAATTATATAAAAATCAGCTTTATAGTCTGGTCTAATTTGAGCGACATCTGACGGGTAGTTTTTGAGTTATCTCAACATACCGATTATTTTTTGTTAAAAGTAAAATTATTTACATTACAGATACAGACTGAGCTGGCCTACCTCAGCAAGCACAAGTCAGAGCTAGAGGAACAGATGGACGATGAGGAATTGCGGCAGAAACGGGAGATCATACAGCTGGAGAATGAAAAGGTATTATTTTGATAATTTCCACAATTTGGATGTATTTATTAACTTTCAACGAACGTATATTTCTTGTGAAGCAGCCTTGTAAGTGATCTTAATTGATTTCATCTATGTTGATACCTGCAATGTATGGGATTTTTATGGAGCCACAATTAATTACACACTTAATTTCACAATTATTTAATTTCATTTATGAAAAAAAGCATAACTTTGCATTTTTTGTTGACGCTGGAAAATCCTCATGGATACCCGACAGGCGCGGGGGGGCGCTGTCGGGTTATGCCGGACTCTTACCGGCTAAAAACCAGCGGTGTTCCTCCTCACCGTCTTCCGGCGGAGCTGCGGGGACGCATTCGCACACTTCCGCTGCTCCGCCGACGGTTGCCCGGGACTCGGGCCCAACTTGTGGGGCGCTCATCTTTGGCGCCACTCACCATTCAAACTGGCGTGCCGGAACACGGGACACGCCAGCCGCCTCGGGGGTCTCCTCCAACTGGGCGATGGTACCCCCCGGTTCCACCGCCCGGAGACCCCGGTTATGGGGGAAGACGGCGCTCGTGCGCCAGGCGCCTCCGCCCAACTCTCTTTCGGCGGATCGGGTTAGAAAGAGGGTCGTCCTCCCTCGCCCGCTCCGCCGCCTCCTTTTGCGCCATGACGCACTCACAAAACCGGAGCGCCGCCTTCCACGCTCTGTCGCTGCCGACCATGGCTCTCACGACGCCCGGCAGCGACAGGTCGTCCCCAATAACCGCCGCGAGGCTCGCCCGCGGCTCCGCCCACTCCGGGCACTCCGCCAGCGTGTGCTCCGCTGTGTCCTCCGGACACCCACAAGCGTGGCACACGCTGGTCGGCTCTCGACCCGCCACGCTGCACAGGTACCTGCCGAAGCAACCGTGCCCCGTCAGGACCTGCACAGCGCGGAAGGTGAGGGCCCCGTGTCGGCGATCGACCCACCTTTCCAGGACGGGCCGAATCGCCTCCACCGTTCTTCTGCCGGCGGTCGGCTCCGCCAGCCTTTCCTTCCATTTCCGGAGGAGGACCTGGCGGTCGAGTCGCCCCTGCCGCCCGGCCTCCTCCGGCTCTGGATCCACCTCATCGGCTCGTGCTGCTGCGCTGCGGCGCCAGTACGCTGCCGAGAGCACCTCCGCGTCCAGGTCCCACGGTGGGGTCCCGGCCAGGACGCATGCCGCCTCGCACGAGATGGTGCGATAACCTCTCACCACCCTGGTCGCCATGACCCGTTGCGCTTGGCGCAGGAGGGTCCTGTTCTGGGCGATCAGGGTGTCCGCCCAGATCGGGGCCCCGTAGAGGGCCATTGACCGCACCACCCCGGCGTACAGCCGCCGGCATGCGACCGACGGTCCACCCAGGTTCGGCAGCAGCCAGCTCAGTGCTCCGGCCGCGCGCAACAACCTGGGGACCAACCGTCGGAAGTGCTCCCGGAAGTTCCACCGACTGTCGAGGATGACGCCCAGGTACCGCATCGTCGACTCGACAGCGATGGAGACGCCGCCGACCACCAGCCGGGATCCTGCGGGAGGGGCGCGTCGGGCTCTGTGGAAACACAGAGCCTCCGACTTCTCCAGCGCCACCTCCAGCCCCAGCCGGCGGATGCGGGCCACCACTTGGGCCACTCCGGCCGTCGCCAATAGGGCCGCCTCCCGGTACGTGGCGCCGCAGGACGTGACGAGGGTGTCGTCGGCGTAACAAGTTACGTCGACCCCCCGCAGATTAGCGCCCCGCAGCACCCAGTCGTAGCCGATGTTCCACAGCAACGGCCCAAGAACCGAACCCTGTGGAACACCGCACGTCATGACCCGGCGGCCCCACCCGTCGCGCGTCGGGTACACCACTTCCCTCTCGGAGAAGTAGTCGGTGAGGAGGCGACGCAGGTAGTCGGGCACGCGATGGTAGCCCAGCGCCGCCTCGATACAGCCCCAGGGGAGGGTGTTAAAGGCATTGGCGATGTCTAGAGACACCGCCAAGACGACCTCTCCCCGTGACACCGCCTCCTCCGAGAGGTCCCTCACACGCAACTTAATACTTTGACATATCTGCCTTTTCCTCCTTTTTTCTTGGGATCTGTCATTTTATGAATTTCTTGGCGATTATTTAAAGGGGACTTGGGCGATAAAAATTTTTGATGGCTAAAGCTACCATTACTTTCAACCGAACACGAATAAACTACCCTGAAGCTTCAAAACAGAATCCACTGTCTCAACCAACATGGAATACAAGGTTTATGCAGGATGCCCTGCCGTCGTCCGTCGTCGTATTTCTTACGGTTGAATTTCAAAATTTCGATCGAAACTACGGCCACCTCCGATCCTACTAAAGATCAAAACATAAGGGTCATATTTCAATGCTTTTTGCAAGGGTCATATTTCAATATTGCAAAGCTATGCATTTTAGTCATCAGATAGCGATACATAAAATTCGCACCGTCAATTTGTAAAGTACCTCAATCACAGAGGCGGAAAGCTGTCATTTGTGTGCGTTACTTATCGTCAAATTCTTATTGCAGGACTCGTTGATAAAACTGTACTGTACGTTGAAGAAGCAACTGGCGCGAGCAGACAACGACGGCTGGCTTCTACCCGAGGAGCGGCCGCTCGACTGAGCCCCCCGCCGGCCTCCGGGCCACACCACGGGACCCACTAACTTGCCTGCGTCTCCGGGCCACACCACGGGACCCATTAACTTGTGTCTGAGTCTCCGGGCCACGCGTAGGGTTACCAACTGTCCGGCACTGTATAAACTGAAAAAGAACTTTGAAATGAAACTAATGTCGATTATTTGAGTGTTATACCGTCGACTTGTAGATTTATCGATTTATAGTCGGCGTTCAAACACTTAATTATATACATAAAGTTTTATTTTGTTCTTAAGACCGGACGGGCTTAGAAATGGCCGAATTATTTTTAAAATATACAGCTAATTACCAGGACTTTTCAAATTTTGAGATAGTAACCCTAGCCACTCCGGGACCCACTCGCTACTTGCACCTGCGCCAAACGACGGGACCCAATCGCAACCCGCAAGCTATTTTTGCTGATGTTGCGAAAATGCAGTATTACCGTATTAGGCTACAGCAGTTGTAAATCTATGACAAAATCGTTCTATTTTTTAATGAGATGACGGTTATATTGTAAAAAAACCGCCATCTGTCGGAAGCCTTTGTAACAAGTGCCGGAGACGGATTGGGAAGGCGGCTGACAAATTTTGCTGATAGGTGGCGCTATTCGATTTTGTGACTGCGTTCACTTGTGAAGTGACATTACTAGCTGACTCGGCAGACGTGGTCCTGCCACATATATTATTCATATCACAAGTCCTAAGTGTCATATTGAAATGAAGCATGCACCAGTTTTTAACGGATATCTTGAGCAATAAAACATAAAACTACGACAACCGCATCATGTTTCATTCAGTAAGTTTTTCGTGATGCTCGGATAAACATTGACAGGCATTACTAAAAACATAATTATTTTTAGCATCTACAGGCCATATGGAAGACACCCTATTATTTTCTTAAATATCTCTTATGTACAGACATTTAACAGTTATAACTTAATATGTTTATTTAGAGTGCAATTTCACTTCTTTATGATTTAAAAACAGAATGTCATATTTTATGTAAACTGTGCTGTATATGTCAAACTAGTAGCGCCATCTATTCAGGGCTCCAATTCTGCTAAGTTATAACGCTTCAATTTGTGTCTCGATTGAATTGTCTGCCACATTTTGTATACAGAATGTGCTGAAATAGCAACGAAAACTATTAAATTTTGTACACAGAACGTACCAAAATGTGTCGATCTATTCAATTCTATACACGAAATGTGCTAAAAATGTGTCAAACTTCAATTTTGCATACAGAATGTGGCAAACAATTCCATCGAGATACAATTGAAGCGTTATAACTTAGCAGAATTGGGGCCCAGAGCTTTGCGCCGCATTTCCCAGTTTATGCAGGGCGCGTAAATGTAAACCACCACGTAACATTGATCTCAAGTCGCCAAACGAGCCTTCAACTACGATTATTTTATATTTTATTACAGGTTTCTTATTAGATATTTTGTGTGTCATTCTTTGAGATTTTATTGTTGCTCTTCTATGTAAACGCTTTATGTATTACTAGCGACCCGCCCCGGCTTCGCACGGGTGCAATAACTATTAAATGGATGTTATTATACATAAAAACCTTCCTCTTGAATCACTCTTATCTATTAAAAAAACCGCATCAAAATCCGTTGCGTAGTTTTAAAGATTTAAGGACACAAAGGGACAGAGAAAGCGACTTTGTTTTATACTATGTAGTGATTGAATTATTTATTATCCTTTCGTAACAAATTTTACTGCCAATAAAATCCATTGTTCGTATTATTTTGGTCTAAACAATCATATGACCGTTTTGTTTATATAAATAAAATTTCAGTGTGTTTTTAATATCAAGATTAATACAAAATACCCATAATATCTAACAATAAAATTGATGTTTGTCTAATACTTATGGGTATAAGACTTGTTTGTCTATTTGCTTTTCAAGCCCTCTGCGATAAAAGTGTTGTCTTTTATTGAATTAATACTTTGAACTATTTCCTCTTCATATTACCAAATATTTGACCCTATTGTTTGTATGATAACAATTTTTGTTTGAAAAGCACGTTTTAGTGCTATTTTGTGTTGTACAACGAATTTATTACCAATATTTAGAACCGAATTATATAATGAAGTTATATAAGTTTTTAACACAGATATGTATCTATTATTGTTTTGATGTGTTTGTGTATGTGTGAAGGAATTTGCATATTTTGATTGCGTTAAGTTAGTGTTAGTTATTAAGGTACAATGTTAAGTTTAAATATATAATGTGTACAAAACGTGTGTTTGTTTTAGTTGCTACCAGCCCCCTTAATAACTTTTTCCATATAAGTATTTGACACCAATTAATTAAAGCAGAATCTTTCTTTCAAAATCTTTCTTTTTGATCATTACATTATTATGTAGTTAAGTAAGGATGGTGCATTTACACCACAATCGCTTGTTGTATATCTTTTAAATTGAAGTCGAGCTGTTGCTTCACAAAGCTTGACTTTATATCACAAAGAGTTATTCGTGTATGTAATTTTAGAAGAAAAACCAGAGGGATGTTGTAACACGTTATTATGAGGTCATGGATAATAAATCTGCCATATGTGAATTAACTTATCTTTTTATGCGTACTTTGATTCAGGAAATTTGATTCAGGAAAAGTTGAAATAAAACAAATTTTAAAATTCAGTCCAAATTATTCAGTTTAATCATTCGAATCTGTTTGTGTCTATTGGAATGGTGTCACAATAATGTTATAGTAAACAATTATAATTCTTGGAATTTGGCACTTGAATTAAAATTTAGAGATTCTGTTCTCATACAAATAAAATAAATAAATGCTTTTTCGATGCAACCATCGATTGGACGAATCATTACATAACAACTTATTTACAATAATTACATAGTTATGTTGTGTTATTACTAGAAAATCTGTATAAAATCAAGTAAATTCTTTTATGAAACACGTTCGGCTCTGTCAAACAATTTGAAGATAACCGTGAGCTACGTCAACAAACTAACAATATGTGAAGTAATGTTTTAAAATTACACAAAAACTACATATTTGTGATGAGTGACTAAGTTGCCAACATTGAACACCTAACCAATATTACATTACGTTATAGTGATATGATAAAAAGTTCTATTCATTTAACAAAATTGTGAATACCAGAATAAATAATCTAACAATAATTAATTAATTATTGAGAAGACAGTAAATTTACATCGACCGGGCGTCCATTGCCAAAAATTAAAAAATGTTCTTTATACTGCTGAGGTACAGCGAAATACAACCAATAGACAATTTGAATAAAAATACAGTACAATCAAAAGAATAGATTACATAGTAAAATACAGATTATTTACTAAGAAAATACATTTAACCACAACCAGACCCTATTTTACAGAGTAATGTAATATTACGACTGCAATCAGTAAAGATAATACAAATATAGTGTCCAAACTGGACTATCCAATGATGTTATAAAGATTCGACGTTAACTTGTCGCAGAGTTAGTCGTGCATAGGGTATTTCATAGTAAGTTTTTTTTTTACAGAAAATACCTCAGTAATAAAGAACACGTCTACGGATAACAATTTCGTTGTGACGGTCTTAACATCTTTACAAATGAATGAAATCCAAAAATACATTCACTAAACTATCATAGAAATCTATTTATAAAATTATATAAAAGGCAATTCCGTTCTGTCTTTTACAATAAAGACGATATCAGCTAAAACATTAATTACCTCAAACTTGGTTCTTATAACAATGACACGAGTACATTAAGATATTATAAAATTAAGGCAACAGTGTAGATCGTGTACAAGTGAATTATTATTATATCTGTACGATTTAAACTACGTAGTTAAGTAGTAATAAAACTACCAACATTGCTCCGTGACCACTCGCTGTATACCATCACAATTTACTATGCCAACATCACTCAAAGCAGTTTCCTTACTACAATATATTAATCTCAAACATTGCCAATATAGAGTAAAATACGAATACAACAGTGAAGAATAATATATGATCACCAATTTGATTGCGACATAATTATGAGAAATATCCACAGGAAATACGAGTATTTGTGTCAAAATTTCAAAATAGAGAGTTCTAACTAACACAAAAATATCTAATTGAATCAAGCACCTTCATATACATTACATACTTCGGAGGTGATAACAACCAACAGCTACCATATCTTAATCACATGTTAAAGGAACTTAACTACATTAGTATTTTTACATAATCGTCATAAAATCTGTTATTTAAAGGATAAATAAAGTTCCTTCTATCACTGGCAGTCAGAAAAATAATACTACCACATAAAAGAAGAAATAAATACTTAACGATAGTAAATAAAATACAAATATTTTTATATATGTCGTAATATATAGTCAATTTGTGGCAAATCGTAGGCAGTTAGGCAATGCATATGGCACAAAAAAGTGCCGCTAAAACTGCATTTAAGCAATTAAACTATACTAATATTGTCGGAAATTAGTTAATATTAAAACTCTCCACTTCTAAAGTGCATACAATATGGAATGAATATGAACAATTCCAGTTTAACAAAATGCTTTTACGGATAAAATAAAGTAGGTATGTATAATTATCTATTACCCCTGACAAGCACATGTGATATGTACCAAAAACAATTTATAGCCATCATACTTAATCTCAGATTCCCTTCATTTCGGGAATGGGGAGTATTCTTAGATTGATACAAATTGAGCATTTCCTTTATATGATTAGCTCAAGTGCATTCAGAAAATAACTATTGTAATTAAAACTAATCGTTTACGGTTCCTTAAAAATTAATAAATACATAAACATTTGTGACATTTAAAATCGACGCGGGATATTAAAATATGTAATTATGTAAAATGGATAAAACATCTCAAAAAATTCGATTATAAAATCAACATTCAATACACACAAAAATTTCACGTTGCGAAAGATCTGTAAGCAAGCACTATGTAAAATATCAAGTTTCAACTGACTTAAGTCTAAATAAATTGAATTAAAAGCATAAACATATAGTCACATTAACACAGCAGACAGTCCTAAGTTTGAGCAATGTTATTAGGGATACAACAATTTATTATTATACGCAATATTTATGTATTGTCAACAAGTCACAGGACCGGACCTCCTGTCAATATACTAGTAGATATAAAATTTTTGATATAGAAATAAGGATTAAAATTTGATATCTAATGACGGGGGAAGACTATTATGGTCTATCGTTGTTAATCCTGAAAAGAAAAAAAACATTTGGTTAATACCCAACGAAGAAAATATTTAGAAGAAAGTAACAATAATTAAAAATTACGATTATATTTGCTCGCTAAAATTTTATAGAAATTATATAAGTACAAGATATTGCTCGCCGTTTGCTTTTGAAACGGTAAACTAACAGTAAGTATTAATATAATTAGTATGAGGTTCTCAAGGTGTGTTAAGTTTGCTTATTTGAATACGAATTTCGTTTATATATATAGTGAATACAGATTTCGTTTATACACAATCAGTATATTTATTCAGTTGTCGTGCATGGTTAAATTAATCATTATTCGATTGTAATCTATTTTAAAACGAAATTAAGCCCGACGATCTTTTTGGATTTGGTTTGTTGGATCTTGGATCTATCTTCTAGCGTATCTTATCTAATTAAACGGTGCAATTCGTCGCTTCGATTAATCCGAACAAAATCGCAATGTCTGAGGTGTAAACACTAAACATAAGGTAGGGACCTTTTATAATAATTAAAGGCGAGTGCTGCATGGGTACAAGATATAGAAGAATGATAAAATAAAAATTATTTGCAGAAATCATCGAAACAGTATGAGCAGAAGGCAAATGAGCATCTTATTGAAAATTCAACCTACATAAAGATGCCAATGCATATTTAAATAAGTATGAACCTAAAGTGAAGCTGGATAATAAAATTGTGTGGCATAAATGAAGATTTGTCTTATCAGAGATTATAACCCAACGCAGTTGCAATTTCTGTATTTAAATATTTTAGTTATGACAGAAGTAAATAAAAAACAGCATATATTTATTCTCATTTTATTTTTTTCATTTCAATCACCTTCTATTTATTAACAATATGCCATCCAGGACTGAAGCCGGTGCCTCAGTATTTGTCTGATACCGAGCCCAACCCACCAGATACCATACAATGGTCATTACGTGCACACAGCATCATCATCCCAGCCCAGCATTCCAATCACAAGCAAAATCGAGGTCCATAAAACGAAAGCCGGGTAAACAAGTATAGCGAAATTCAAGAGTTCAAAAAACAAAGCCGTAGGTAGATATGCACTTGATCACTATAACACTGATGTTATTCACTCCAAAGAAACACTCGGAAATATCGGAATGCCGAAAAATTGTAACTTGCATTGTAAACTTCAAAGCTCATCATTCTACAGTACAGATCTAATTACAGACAACAGACAAATTTATATTTATTTTGACAGTTCTCTATTTCGGAGCCATGGAACCGAAAATGTTGTCGTGTGTAAATAGTACATTACGATACGGTGCGTAAAGTTGGACATTTTTGAACGGCGTGAAGTTAGCGCACGAGCGAAGCGAGTGCGATATACGCCGATCAAAAATGCAACTTTACGAACGAGTATCGTATATTATTTTATAGCACGAGTGACATAAACCCGCATAATTGTAGTTACAATAGATAATAGTTACTTATGTCATGATTTTCTAATTTAATTTATTAATTTTGATAAAAGTATCTGATTTTGTATGAAAGGAGGTATTGACATATGAATAACTGGCAGGTTAGCAAGAAAAGAAGAAAAAGATGACATTGGGTAATGGCATGAATGTAAATTATTATAGCGATTGTAATGTTGGGAACACAGGTTGGGAAATAATAAATGTGTAATATGATTAAAGTATAAACAGGTTATTTTCATTATAGTTATGATTTAATACTTTAATTTCATATAGATAACATATCTTTTTAAGTTGTTACAGAGTTAAAACACTTTTTAAGTTGCGATGATGTTATTGTTGTTTTATGGTGCAAAAGAGAATTATAAAGTGTAACATGAAGAGTCAGATAAAAAAATACGAAACGAATTATCACGAATTTATTAATATTTAAATTTAAAGTTTTCTACAAGTTCACACAAAATTAGCAGTAAGCGCTAAGTTGGCAACACAGCAATCAGGTGTCAGTGACGTTTCGCTAGTGTCAAATATGGCGACTGCGATTTGTCTCTCAGAACAATTACAATTTAACATAACTGGACAATAAGAATTTTGCAGATATATGTTGTCGACTCAAAATCTTTGTTTTTTTATGTTTTATTATTCAGGTAAGAACTGCACGAAATTATGAATATAGATTCATTTTTGCATGGTGCGAAGTTAGCGTCATTTGCCATGTAATAAGGAGCTACTTACGCCACAGCTAACCGTGGCATAAGTGCGGGTTTAAGCCACGCTGTGCTATAAAATATTTTATTGAAAATAATTTCTCTGCAGAGAACAGCTAATAATTTTTTTGATATTTTTCTGTGAATCAGTATATTTTTCTCTTTTTATGCTGGAATGTACAAAGACCCCGCCCAAAATAAAACATCTCCTTTTCGACCATTTTCCCAACAATCAGGCAAAACGAAAACGCGTTTAAAATATAAACGCGTAAAAAACGTGTATGTACCATATCATTGAAAATTTAAAATGAAATGATTTATTTCAAACTTGGTTTTGTTTGTCACTTTTTGAAAGTCAAACTACGCCATCGCTTCCACAAATCCCTACGATGAGTGGCCTTGGTAGAAGCGGCAAGCAACTCTCAAGGAGTTTTTTTCCGACTCATGTCATTATCAAGCCCTCATTAAGCACCCTACCTTACCTACCTTACCCTACCTACCTTACTCTATCTACCTACCTACCTACCTTACCCTACATACCTAAATCAACATCATAAACACCAATCACCAACCTGTCGTTACCCTAAGTGTCGGGGCGGCGCGCCTGCCACTTGAAGTCGAGCTGCATGAGCCACTGCTGCGAGCGCGCGCGGCCGCACGCGCGTAGCACCGGCTTCCACACGTCCGCCGGCTCCGGCTTGTCCAGGCACATGCCCGTGTTCGTGTGCTTTATTGTGCGGGTCTGGAATGGGAGGAAAGGATTAGATGATAGCGTCATAGTGGGAAGTGTGATTAGTTAGATCGTTATACAGCGAGGACAAAAAGGAGACTAGTATTTTTTAATTTTTCGTCTAGCTAGAAAATTGAATTGTTGCATCTTGGCAGAGAAACAGTGTCAAAACTCAACACTACATAGTAAATATAGGTATATAGATAAGATTAAAAATACATAAATATTTAAAAAGTTTCTCACTTAACAAATCAAACCCTCAAGGAAAAATAACACCCTCTGCTTTAAACTCATTGATAAATCACTTTCTCTGAGAACTACTGGAGTCGTCAATGCATAATTTTGTACTGAACACTAGCAACACGACTCACCTTAGGGTCGTAGGTCCACTCCTGGTTGCCGCGCATGCCGTGGCAGCGGATGAGCTTGATGGGCCCGCGCGGGTGCGCCGCGTCCAGGCAGTTGTCGTCCGACATTATCTGCTTGCGCTTCGTGTAAGCAAACACCTGCAACGAATAATACAAGTTTTAATCTGGTTACACTGTTAAAAAGAAATAGTTTACAGAATAATATCTGTACCTACCTATATAATTTTAACATTAAATACAATATGGAATATAAATCGAATTCAAATCGATATTGTCGAATATCGAGTATATAGATCGAATCATCGCAATCTCCATTTTTAAGCCTAATGTAGTCCGTCGAAACTACACGAGTACAGCCACTCGTAGCTATTTTCAATCCGGCCAATATAGATTGCGCGTATTACCTAGTCAAAAAAAATTACTGTTTCTGAGAAATGTCTATGTAAACCGTGTTTTGTTTTCAATATGTTTCAGTCGCAGATAGAACAATTTAGAATGATTTGGTACCTAGTATATGTATCACTGTTCCCAGTACATGTGACAAAGTAATCCAATTTCTTTTATCCAATTTGATCCATAACAATTGGATAAAGTTATTTGACCAGTGGAATACCACTCTTAATTCCATAAAAATAAGGTTCAATACTGACCTGGTTGCCGCCCATCCCGTGGCAGTAGCCCATACCCAAGGGCTGGCCCGCCTTGCCGCCCAGCGTGTCCAAACAGTTAGACGTCTCCGCATTACGTATCTGAAAATATTCAAAATATTGTTGCAGATTCGCACAGATTTTGTTTGATAATAACACTCAACTGATTAAAAATGGTAATAACTCTTGATAAAGTAGATCCACAAAGCCATCTGAAGGAACGTAACATCACGATGACTCATTATGAACAAATGGCGAAATTATAGTCATTAACAATTGCATTCATAACATGATTACTTAAAGATAATTTAATTAATTCAACGGATAATACGATAATGTTTTGAGTAATTTGCATAATATAAAAAATTGCACAGTGGAATTTGTGTAATGGTTTTATTATTAGTTTAATGCCAGTAATTAATTAATAAGTAAATAATTGCGCTCACCTTAATAAGTAATTATGAACTTGACATTAATAGCTTAAGAAATCATTTTTTTATTTGGATTGAATATTCTTAGCTGACGTCCCTTAAATAGAAACTACCTCCCTACCACAAGTTACATAGTACACAATATTTTGTGTAGAATAAGTGAGTGAGCGTACTTTCGCTTTTTAACCAACTTCAAAGAAGGACTAGGTTGTCAATTCAACTTTATTTTTTCATATTACATAATAGGTAACACACATATGAAAATATAAATACATGCACTGGTAGAACCGTTTTTGATCATTCTTTTTTTATTCGAAAGCGGTTTCTTATTGTCTGATGTCACATGTATATAAACTCGAGCGACATCTGATTTTATCGATTTCGAAGTCTTTTTTTTGTACAAGTTTTCCAAAAATAACGAAAATAGAAAATAGTTTAAAGTAATCAATAAAATACTCACTTCACCCAAATAGTAATACTCGAGCGGCATCTGACTCTCCGGGTAGATATTTTCGAGGTACCACCGGAAGCTCTTGCACTTGAGTCTGTCTCGCAGCGCCTTGCGCTCCGTCACGTCACCCACAGGCACGTTTAGCGCCCCTGCTCAGTTGCAATCATATTCGTACTGATTACTGATTACTTTATGTAATTTGGCAAAGTTATTGGCACAGTTACTAGAACTAGACAACACAAGCTATTTGGTTTGATTTTTAAACGACCAACTGTCGGTTTGTTTGTACCCTATTTATCCCTCATCGAAGTTAATAATCCGTTTTTTTCTCTTAATACTTATCTAAGATAAACAATAGACTCTAGATGGTTTAGTTCTATTTCAAGGATAGAGATAAGTATCTTATTGATATTAAGAGATACATAGTATAAATGAGCCAGCTTTTAGCCAATTATTCAAAATAGACAAATGACGTCACTTTTACATATGTATACCTTACGATTGCATTGTCTACTTCAGTAAGTATACTTTAATCCAGGTGACAGTTTTTATAGCCGCCTCAAGGTAAAACAGCACAATACCCGATGATATTAGCAAAATTTAAAGAAATACAATAAATTGAACCCAATACACAATTAATACCCAAACTAATTAATTCACTTTATGATTGATTCTACACGTGAATATGAATGAGGGATTAATGAGTTAATAATTTAGGTACTTTTACAAACATTAATATTGTTAGACATGCAATTCATAGATTTAAGCTGTTTTAAACACAAAATACATATTAGTAGAATAAATCTAATAGCATATTTTAAAAATTTACCGTACATTATAACTTATAAACTTTCAACCCTAAAACGCCACAATAGTTTTGGCCAAAAACAAACAAAATTTAAAACGACAAATTAATTTCAACCCTGAAAATCGTTTATTTTTGACCACACAAATCACACTTTGTTAAAATAATAATAAAGTGATTTTTTATTTACTCTGATTTTATTTATTCTGAATCAATGAAAAGTTAGATCCATATATACTTACAGTAAATGTATAAATATATAACGTAATTGTATAAATCATAAAATATGCGCACTTTGAAATTATTTTACGATTTGCAATTTATCGCATCACAAATGCAGTAACAAAACGAAAGTCATATAAAGTAATACGCATGGGTTCATATTTATATTGAACGTAGTTTATGTAGCTTGTTCTTACTTTCCATTTGAATTATTATAAAATAAAAAGCAGAAACTAAAACTACGCAGAAAAAACTTGGCAACATACGTTCTTTCAAAAACGTAAAAAATGTGTATTTACGAATGCGTGTAACAGAATACTCCGCATATTTAATTTCAAAGTGCACTTAAATAATGATGTGATGTGACGTATGTGTTTCATTGTCCTGTATAATACAAATACACTGGATAGGCTGTACTTAAACAACTACAATAGTTCATCTATGTAGCCATCGACAAAAATGAACAATCGTTTGTGTACCTATTATTCGATTCAGTGTCACGAAACGGAGCATAAACTTCAAGAAATTATTTTTCAACTTACACTATTCGCTACAAATACTAAACTGTAAAGATAATGAAAAATACCACTTATTGGCATGCATATTTCCTTGCTACGTATAGCTTTGTTTTTAGGGTTCTTTACCCACAGGATATAAAACGGAGACCAACAATTTATAGGTATGGTCTCTGCTGGCGACCTGTCTGTCATAGGGCTCGCAAGTTTGTACGGAAATAGAAAGACGCCAGTTTTTTTCTCAAAAAGCATTATTACTGTTGCCGTTATCGTAACATACATATATCTAAAAAAGAAACGAAATGAGACATAGACCACGTAATAAGAGTTAAATATAGCATGGTGGTGGAACCCTATGTGACGACTGTGTGTCCGACTTGCTCTTGACCGCCAAAGTTTCTATGCGACATTCATAACGACATAACGCCAAAACAGAACGAAACAGCCTATCCAGTGTATGCGACAACAAACACTATGGACCTGGGTTAATGTTGTAGTAGAAATGCTTCCAGTTGTCGAGCCAGACCTCGGCGAGCCGCGCGTTGTTGTGGTTCACCACGCGGCCCGTGCCGCCCGGGAACGAGTAGGGCGTGGTCTTGCGGAACACGTGGCCCACGTGCGAGCACGGCGCAATCTCTAGCCGCCCGCCGCACATCCACACCTGCCCCCGTGTTACGTCACTAGCGTGCGAGCGACGGCAACTGACTGATTGTACTCGACTGTATGACGGTAGTTGGTGCTTGTACGGAAACGATCAGCGGCAATCGACGGTAGATTCAGTGTTAGTAACAGACTGTACTCGACTGTACTTGACGGTAGTTGGACGGAAACGGTTAAACGCGACTGTAGGTTTAGTTTTTGTAACTCTATGCTCGCTACGGTTTGGGAGTAGTTGGTACTTGAACTGAAACGATGATATTCGACGGTAGGTTTAGTTTTTTTAACTATGCTCACTACGATTTGAGAGTAGTTAGCACTTGAACGGACACGATGGTATTCGACTGCTGACGCTCGCTACGATTTGACATTAATTGATTGATCATTTGACAGATTAAGGTTTTTTTACCAGTGCCATTTAATATTAAACGTTTATACAGATCTCACATCAGCCCATAAAAAAGCCTCTTACTTAAAATTCACAAAAGCCGCTTCGAGGAAAACAATAAACACAAACCCAATATCGCAAATTAACAGAATTGTACTCGAAAATAACTTGACATTTACTGAACTAAATAAGTTAAAACATCCCATCTGTTTTCCAACGAACAGTTAATCGAATTAGTGATCCGGTTCGTAATTATCGGAACCGACATCTATTTTGAGACGCGTCCTTAAATAGCAATCCGTATCGGAGGAAATCAGCACAGTTCACAGAAACGTTTCTTTGAACCAAACAATGTATATGGTGTATTTTAAGTACACATTGTTAATGTTTTATAAAGAAGTTATTTTATCACTGTCGTCATTCAGTCGAATCGTACCCCATTACGGAAATCGTGACTATGATGTTGACTGATCAAAATGGAGTATCTCTGTCTATCGTCGCATTGTCGGAATCTGTGTATCCAATGTCCAATACTTACCTGGTCTAATCATCGTCTTCATTACGGTTCGTGTTTAACGTCTTTTAAAATTTACTTATTTTTCTTTAATTTTTTTGTGTCTCTTACTTTATTGCGTAGCGCGATAGGTATATTGTACGGAGCGTAATATTTTACAATTTTTAAGTTTTAAAGTCGTACTTACGAAATTTGTCAGTCGCGAGCTAAGCCAACAATGCGGAATCCATACAAGACCAACAAATACTTTCACAAACATAAAGTCAGTTGCCGTCACCTAACTAAATCTGTTATTGTTTCACCAATATTCACTGTTTTTATAACATTTCGATGACGATTGTGTTAAAACCAAATATAAGTCGATAAAGACCAAAACATTTACAAAATCATGATTTACCTAACTGTTTAGACACATCTCACATTTTTAATCATCTGGCGTAAGCCCATTGTATGTAACTAACAGTGAACATTGTATTTCCCAATAAGCTACCACACAAAAACAAGCGTTATATAATCGGCGATATTAGTAATTGAACGATGAAATCATAAAATATACCGTTGTATTTTAGTGCTGCTCTACACGCTGAAAGCTATTATTGTTTTACGACACATAAACCTGAGTAGTAAAATAGCCACTTATATAATTAATTTATGTTATTAAATAGGTTAATCTGTAACAGAAATGAGCGTACGCTATTATAAATAAATACAAATAAATATTAGATCAATTTACAGTTACAATTTTAATACAATTATGATTGGCGTAACATATTAAACGTAATCCCCAGTTATAGATAAAGTATGTATAAATAAACATTTCGATATGGATGACTTTACTTGCGGTTAAATTTATGTTAACAGTATTAAGTATTATATTCTATTAAGCCATGAAATTGACAGAGAGTGGTTACAGCAGAGAATAGTAAAACGTTACGTTTCAATTTATACTGAGTCAGAGAGAAAAAACGATTTGTGATATGAACCACAGCGCACGGACGTAAACTATTTTTATATTCGATTTAAGAGCATTGTAAAACTATTATAAAAGCCCATTATTCTCAGAGTAAGTATTTGGATACATATTAAATTCTTATCGCAGTCAAAACATCTCTGTTATGTTTTAAAATAAATTTATTTATTCATGTAGTCAGTCGCTGAATAAATATGGCCCTAATATTTTTGTTGGTTCATTTGGTTGGTTGGTTGATTGAGAATAAGTTTTTCTTACTAAAATATTTGCGATAGTTGTTCTACGGCATATCAAATACGTAGTAGATACATAATTATATTTTGAATTTAATTATTTCTATGAATAAATAGCTTTTTTAAAACCTTAATTAATACAAATTCCACAATTTTAATTCAGAGTTTATATTAAAATTGCCATAATCAAGATTTTAAATGAAATCTCTTGCATTAAAAAGATTCATAATGTACCCAAATATTATAATATGAATTAATTAAAAACCATTTAATTTTACTGTTACAACTCTCTGCCACAAAGAATTGCTGTGGGTAAATTGTGTCTTAAAATCCATTTTAATTTTAATAAAACACATTACAATAAATACATTGCTTCTGCATTAACAAAAAGCAGAAGTTAAAGAAGCAACTGAGAAAAAACAGCTTAAAGAAATAAATTAAAACAAAACATAGTCAACAGAATAAGTTAAATAAAACGGAAGGAAAAAAAGTATAATAAAATGAGAAAAAAATGAAATGAAGCGAATGATCATGCAAGAACAACAATAGTGCAACAGTACTTAGCAGTTGTGTTCCGAGTCAGCGCATGTTTTATTAATCTGTATCCATAAATCAACGTTAATTTAATAAGTAACTGCAACTGAGCTAATGCAGTTATCAGCCTAATTCAACTGAGTGAAATATAAATTAATGTAGCTAATATTATTTATTGTTATGGCCTCTTTATGCTTTTACTATTTTGTATCCAGTTTACAATTGATAAATTACTGTCAATTCATACAGTAAACAAACTTGGTATACTTTATGAATAATCACAAAATCGATGATCAACAACAGAGGTGTTGTCAAAATAGACCAAAACAATTTATAATATTATTTTACCTGTCATTAAAAGACATCCAATTATTTCGACCCAATTCCCAGGTGGGACTGTACTCAAGCAATAACTCACAAAAAGTAAAAAGTTTGTAATGCTATTAATACTACATCGTTTTATACCCATAAGTACCTATATAATAACAGGAAACGGAAAACTTTCTAACTTGCATGCCCGTAATAGACCATACAATATGCACGAACAAGCCCTAATGTAAATAGGAAATAGTTGAATTACAAAACATTCTAAATTTACAAACACGCGCTCACAGGGATCGGCACTAAATGCCATCGCACCATAAGTAGTAGTAAACAATGCAGCTGCAATGTTAATGTTATTAATATCAAATGTTAGAAGCTTCGACCGATCGATAATTATGTTAATGACAAGAGCGAACAAACTCTGTGGTTAATCGAATCCCAAGCCACAACAATACTTTATTTAACGAACCTCGACTGCCGGTATTTTGTCAATAGAGAAAAATAAAATTAAATCTAACTATTTGTAGTTATAATTTGTACACATACAAACTCTATTCAAAAACGCAACATTTTGTTTGCATTTATATCATTTTGTTGATTTATTGCATTGATAACTACCAACAATACTAATTCATTTAACAATAAATGTGACTTTAAAGTACATATTTCAGTAGGCTAAAGGCATCACTATTTCAGTTTCACAAATAACGGTTGTTTATGACTTTTCCTTACGGTAATCGCTATTGCGTACCAGATAAGAAGTGTTATACTACGGTCTTAGTTTGAATGTTTCCAGCGGCTGAACGGATAATAATTCATTTATGATTTTTTCACTGTGTTCATGTCAGGACGTATCAGAAACGCTAAGTTAAGTAATTAAGTTAGGTACAGTAATCTTTTCATCATAAAGGAAATACGTATAGGTATTACGTATCAGTCAAGAATGAAGTAGGATTTAGTAATAAAGACTAATTAGGTTACTCATTATAGAAATCTAGTTAATGTTTTCGGTTATATACCTTACATCAATTTATGTCTTGAAATTATGTCCTTGAAATTATGTCTTATAAAATTCCATAATGTATTTACGGGGCACATAGACAAATATTTTCTAATAAATTTAGCTTTTTTCCACAGCTACGCCCGAATAGTTATTTTTCAATTAATCCCCTCATTATCGCTTTAAAGAGGAAATTCAAAAAATCGTCTCTTGGTGTACCCTTACACTCCCCATGGAACAAACAAGCAAAATTTCAATTTCTAGCCTTCAGTAGTTTCGGCTGTGCGTTGTCTATCAGTCCGTCACTCAGTAAAGGAAGAGTTTTATTTTGATGTATGGCGCCTGAATTGACAACGTGTAATTGAATTTCAACACAAAATATTTAGTTAAGTACCTAGCAATGTTACCCTGTCTTCCTAATGAAATATAATTTTCTACAAACAAAATATAAGTACCTACGAATTCAGCAATGATAGGTACTGTTGTTTCCTAACGACATACAATTCCCTACAACCAAAACACCGGCAGTCTCAGCCGCTCAACAGTCCGAACTCCGAACCTGGGTTCATGGCGTAATAGAACTCGCCCCACTCGTCCATCCAGACCTCGGCGACGCGCGCGGCGTTGTGCAGCACCACGTTCTGCACGCCGCCCGGGAACGAGTACGGCGACTTGTCGCGGAACACGTGGCCCACGTGCGAGCACGGCACTATCTCCAGCCGCCCGCCGCACTGCCACACCTTCGCGCCCCGATTACATGTTACATTTTGCTAAGGGCGCTTTGTGGGTGACTCTATTGTAAACTTTTTAACTGGTACACATATGCCCAACGTGTCAGCACGGCAAGACGTTGCCTTGTAATTGCACTTCCTTACTTGTGGCAATTAAGTTAAAACCTACACACCTACCAAACTACTCCTTTTTTTTAATTTTACTCAAAAACATAAGTGCCATTTTCAAGTCCTTTAAAACAAAATAAACCCGTATTTCATCGGGCAAAAGTTAACGACCCAAGTACATCAAACATGAATGACGTCATACGATACCCGGAAGCTCATCTCGAGGTTCTCGCCGCCCCAGATGTCCATGCCCTCGTCGTAGGAGCCGATCTTGTAGAAGTAGTCCCGGTCGATGGCGAACAGCCCGCCGGCCATGGTCGGCGTGCGGAGCGGCGCCGTGCGGTCGCCGCCGCGCCGGGACATCTCGCGTTCTGGGACTCTGTACCTGGTTAGGGAGGATAACAAAGATTTGAAATTGTTCGTCTGTCAATCGTATGTAATCTCAATCCATCACAGCCCACTGCTGAGCAAGGGTCTCTTCTCAAAATGAGAAAATTAAGTAGGTGGGTAAGTCATTAATTTGATTGTCTGTTAATTGTACATCAATAAGCATGGGTCTCTGCTCAGAATGAGGAGATTAACATCATAATCCACTTTATTGGCTAAGTGCAAATAAGCAGACTTCATACATCTTTGAAGATGTAGGATGCGAAGCAGAACCCCCCGAGTGGGAGGCTCAATTCTTTAAGTAGTTAAGAACCACCATAAATTGAACATGTTCTTTTAAAATATCCTCTACTAACTTGACTAACCATCTTAGGTCCAACTTGAGTCTTGTTCTAATTTAGTCTTAGTTGATATCGCCGACTAAATGGTGTCAATGAATACTTTTACCAGAGCTTTCAGGCAAAAAAATCTTATCTTAATCTCACCTAAACTGTCTTTAATAATCCCTTAAATACCAGGAAAATTCGAATAAATAATAACCTAACGAAACATATCGGTCATAACAGGAACACTTGTTGTACAAAACAACTACAGTACAGTATAACAACGATATCGCGCGCTACGCGTATAAACCAACAAATTTCACGTTTAATTGCGACAATTTTCACACAGCGTTACGCTGATAACACCGTCTATTCTGATAGTGTATGTTTTATCAAATGCAATAAGTTTGTTGAAAATGATTTAGATAAACGATAACCAACATTATTTAAGGCAATTATTTTGATGGATCATTAATTATTACATAAATTCGCATTCTAATTATATATATTTACTAGTTGTTGCCCGCGGCTTCACCCGCGTGAAACAACATAGTTTAATTGATTTACATAATATGTATAAACTGATACCTTTGTTTACCTTTTTAAGCGTGGAATATGAAAAGTTTAGACATTTAGAAAGCTCTAGATTCTAGGGCCTAGAACTAGAGTAATATAGGAAATCTCGCTAACTACAGACGCAGAATGCTCTGTATAATTAATATAAAAAATGTTACTAAGGAAACAGTTTTAAAAATGTGATAGAAATCTATGTAGGTATAAGTAGCTCGCATTTTTTAAAGTATTAATAGGTGTAATAGCATAATTATCAATTAACCCTTAAAATTCAATTAACTAATATCAAATCTTATCGAATTACTAGGACTAACTCGATCAAATTCGTTCTAATTGATTACATATCGGAGTGCCCTGATAAAAATCAAACAAACCAATACAAAATGGGATGTAGATCCCGCTTTAAACTATCAAACAGTGATACCTATGCAGAAAGGGACAAAAATATTCTCAATTGATACGCAACGAAGTACTAATTAATTTCGAGTCTCATCCGCACCTACTAGCTACTAGCTAATTACCTCTCATCGCAACATTCGCTAACAATGGCAGAGGGCGGTACGTTGCGCAACCAAAACAACTACAAATAACAATCGGGCCCTCGCCTTGACGCCGTCACTCAACCGACGCTTTTCACCCAAGGTCTTTGTTACATCGATTCGTCAATTAAAATACTATTAATACCTTCGTTAGGTTGAGATTATCGCATACGTACGTTACATGTATGAGTTTTAAATTATAAGTCACAAATTTAAACCGTATACTCACCACCTAAAGTTGAGTTTCCAATTGAACCCTCCCCACGTCATGTCGGAAGCCTGTATGTACTCGAAAGTGGTGTCGGATATGACGTCGATGATGGGACACACCACTGTGGTGCGGTCCTCGACGATTCGCGCTAGCAACGGCTCCAGCCAACCCTCTGGAAACAAAATGTTTTTCATTCATGTAAATGAAAAATTTACTATCTTATTCTATCTGCTAATTATTACTAGTCCGTTAAAAGCATTTATAAAATATTGGTTAGATATTTTATAAATAGTTGGTGGAAGCATTTATAAAATAGTGAATTTCTAACTATAGAACTGTGACTGTAATTTATATGTAAATGGGTATTTATCGTAAGACTGTTATTTTTTATTTTTTTATATCTCTAAAAGTTGGTACTAATTTAAATCTAAGAAACAGCTAAACCCATTTTCATGCTACTTTCACAAATATATTGTAATAAACTTGGACTTTGTTTAAAAAGGCTACGCCAATTTAAAGGAATAATAATATTGTACTTAGTGTGTGAATAAAATATTTCTGTGTTTCTGGTTTTAAAATGTCTATACTATACCCAAATTAGATCTACAACTTAACACAAATCTACATCACCTGTACATTCACAGTGCGCATCGAGGAAGGTGATGACGTCACCCTTGACGTGCTTGGCGCCCAGCAAGCGCGCGCGGATGAGCCCCGAGCGGTTCTCCGTGCGGAACAAATGCGTTGGGACCGGCAACGTCTTTATGTACTCCTCTAGCTTCTTGCCCAGGTGTTCTGTGTCAACAAACATAGCTCATAATCCCATCTATACTAATAATATAAAGCGAAAGAGTTTGTTTGTTTGTTCGTATGAACGCGTTAATCTCAGGAACTACTTTTCCGATTTGAAAAATTCTTTGTTTTGTGCGACCATAAGGAGCGGAGCAACAAGTCTCCGAAAGCGAAGCGAGGGCGTCTACTTAATTATATACAGGGTGTTCCATAAGTTAGTTGTACGACAAACTGAAACGGAAGATAGCTTGGAGAGGGACCTACCACATTGCAAAAATTCGTTTTAGTAAAAGTGCCACAGTTTTCGAGATTTTGACTTTTGTTTGATTTTTCGGAAATCGAGCTCTCGTACCCTACTTTTATTTGCTAACTACACAAATGAGCACATATTTTAATAAATTTTTTTCACGTAATCTCACACGTTGGTCTACAATTCCCAACTATGACTGAGTTCAAATTATTACGTGATTCCCAGAAATTCGGGTATATTTAGGACTTTTTATGTTTTCGATTTTATTCTATTCAACGTTGACGGTAGCTGGTGGAAAAAAATACCTAGTGAATAGTCCAGATTATTTTAAAAACTTGCTTGGTAAATGGAGATTTTAAAACCGTGAAACACTGGCTACTGAAAATTTAAAAGCATTTTAGTATCGAGGGGTGTTAATTTGAAGCAAATAAAAGTAGGGTACGAGAGCTCGATTTCCAAAAAATCAAACAAAGGTCCAAATCTCGAAAACGGCGGCACTTTTACTAGAATGATTTTTTGCCATGTGGTGGGTCCCTCTCCAAGCTATCGTCCGTTTTAGTTTGTTGTACAACTTATGGGACACGCTGTATGTATGTTGAACGGCGTCTGACGGGTCCACTAGTTACCACATACTTAGATGATTAACAGACTTATAGATGATAACTATCGCACTCACACAAGAGAAGGAGCAACTTAAGGCGATGATATAAAAAAGAGACTAGTTTAGTTTAGTTTAGTTTCCTAGTTTATTTAACTTATTTTAGTTTTAGTTTTGTTATGTTATTTTTGTTATGTTTATATTTTTATGTATGTACCATAAAATTGTTATTTATAATTGAATAAAAAGAGACAGCATGATTATGTACTATTAGTAGTTCTTGAGTTATCCCCAATAATGCGAATTAAATTGATGTCGATTATATTGATGATGCTCTCATTTTATTACATACTAAACTTGTCGAGAATTCATAGCAAATTATTTTACTGAATGTAAACTCCTCAATTAATAGGTCGAAGAAAAATTACGTAAACCCAAATCATAGGACAGATCCCTCACATTGGCGTAAAATTAATGGACAACAATAATGACGAAATTTCGGTTGCAATGTCCCGCGTTTACACACTCCTTACATAAAATCAAGGGTTAACCTTCAGAAACACCTTAAAAACCGAGTTTTGTAACTACATAACTTTAGGTTTATACTTTAAAGTGTAAATAAATTAGTAACTATCATCATCGTAATAACAGACGATCTTGTGCCATCCTATGCAATAAATCCCACCTTTACGCATTTTATCGTTTTATCACTAGGTCAAATTTAATTTATTTATACATTATTCATTAAATACGCATCCACAAAATAAATGTTATTGCCAAATAACGAGTCACAGACGTCACAGTTAACCATCTCATGTTATGGTAATTACTTAGATTAAAGAAAGATTCTATTTGAAACAAAATGTCGTGGAATTAATTTACATTATAATGTTACGTTCTCCTAGTACATTTATAGCTTTATCAACAGTCTGGTGATCAGTGGAGCGATGGATTTCCCCACTTAATGAAGACGTTTATATTTCCTACAACTACCAGCACTGGAACATCATGATGGAGTATGCCATTCTTAATTATGAGGAGAGAACCCTGCCCTGTAGTGGTCCCAGGGTTCGAAAATATCCGATATTTATAGTAAATATCAAAATATCGGATATTTTTGATATATATCCGATATATATCAAAATTTTGATATATACCCAATATTTTGTATGAAAGCCATAATACAATTTACTTTTACTTTTTATTGAGTGTTCCGATTTTGATGATTCTTCTTTTATTGGAAAGATAATACTTGTTGTGTAATGCCGTTTCAATTTGGGCAACATCTGACGAGTAGTTTTTAGAAATCTCTACTCGTCGATTTTGATTTATGAGGTAACAACCATAATTCAATAAACATTAAGTACTACGGATAATATCGTCATCAAAATCAGAACATTCAGTGACATTTTACGAGGTAGCAACCATAAATAAACTTTATTAAGGATAATTCAGAAACTACTCTCAGATGTTGCTCAATATGGGACCACCCAAAAGTACCAGCTTTCAAATAAAAAAAATTTAAACAATCAATAAAAGGTTATGAGGTAACAACCATAAATACACACCATTAAACAGCCCTACACATTATTAAAGACAATTTCAAAATCACTGGCCAAATTTCGCTCAAATTTAATTGGGACCACACGAAAGTCACCAGTTTTCAAGTAAAAAGAATCAACATAACTTTTTACAAAACAGAACAGAACAGACTTCCAAGGCGAGATAACTCAAAAACCACTTGCTAGATGTTGCTTCAATTTATAAGGTACCACATGACAAGCACTACCTTTCGAACAAGAAAAGAATCATCAAAATCGGAACACCCAGTCAAATGCAGTGTTCGAAAATATTCGATATAGCTTCTGCCAGCGGTTTCACCCGCGTCCCGTAAGAACTACTTCGCGTACTTCAGATAAAAAGCAGCCTTCCTCGATAAATGAGCTATCTAACACTGAAAGAATTTTTCAAATTAGACCAGTAGTTCCTGCGATTAGCGCGTTCAAACAAACTCTTCAGTTTTCTACACTTTGGGTTACATTATCGCAGTTTTATTAAGGATTCCGATTTAAAATAAAATATACTATAGCCTATGTCACCCGGGAATAGTGTAGCTTTCCAACAGTGATGGAATTTTTCAAATCGGTTTAGTAGTTTCGGACACTATTCAATGCAAACAAAGAAACAAACAATCAAATCTTTCCTCTGTATAATATTAGTATAGATACATATAAATATTATAAATATCAAAATATCGGATATTTTTTATATAATCCTTACTAATATTATAAATGTGAAAGTGTGTTTGTTTGTTTGTTTGTTTGTTTGTTTGTTTGTTTGTTTGTTTGTGACGCTTTCACGTCGCAACAAAGCTATTATATGGTAAGGTTTATGTGTGTGGGGATAGTTAGGAGGATGGAGAGTGACGTAGGCTACTTTTTACCGCGGAAAAACATCCCATTCCCATGGGAAGATCGATGTTTTGTTAGTTGCTAGATATTTATTTTCGGAGTTGTCAATAGATGGCGTTAATAAAATTCATTTGCAAGTTCTGAATTACGCTATCAAATACTACATGTAATTTACTTAAGTCAAATGTAATAGGCTACTTTAGCTCTGCCTCGAGAACTCCCCGCTCCGGCTGTATTCAGTGTACCGCCCGCCCGCTGGCACTATCCTGTTGGCTGATGTCCGCAAGTTGCTGGACTCGCCGACACCGGTGGTGGGCGCGGACGACTGGAACTGCAAGCATCCGGGGTGGAATAGCCTAGCTGCCAACAGAAGTGGAAGGCTACTTTTTGATGCCGCTGAACAGCACGGCTACTCTGTCTGTGAGAGAACGCGTGTGTGCAGTATTCCTCGACATGGAAAAGGCGTTCGACCGTGTTTGGCACGACGGCTTTCTGTACAAGATCGTCGGCGCCCCGGAGTGCTGTTAAGGTGATCTCCAGTTTCCTCGAAAAGAGAAGCTTCAGAGTAGTGGTTGAAGACGCCGAATCCACCGAGCGTCCGATCGCAGCCGGCGTGGCGCAAGGGAGTTGCCTGTCCCCGGTCTGCTACGCCTGATACACCGACGACATCCCGGCGGCAGGGGGGCGTCGCTTGCCCTGTATGCCGATGACGTGGCGTACATCACCACGTCGCTGAATAGAACCCACGCCATCGTCAAGATGCAGCGTGCGCTTGATGCCCTCCCCGAATGGCTCGCCGCGTGGAGACTGTCGGTGAATGTCGGGAAGACGCAGGCCGTGAACATAGGAGGATACCTCAACAGGTGGGACCCTACTCTGGAGCTTCACGGACAAGATATCCAATGGGCCCCACAGGCCAAATACCTGGGGGCAAAATCGACGGAAGAGGTTACGAAAGCCGTCGCGAATTCCAGAAGCGCGATGGCAGAAACCAGTGCTCTCCTCGAGCCTCCCTCTCGGACTGAAGCTCGGGGTCTACAAGACCTACATCAGATCCCGCCTCACGTACGCGGCACCGGCGTGGTACGCGCTCGCCAGCGAACCGCAGCGCAAGAGGATGCGCGCGGTTCAGGCGATTGCGCTCCGCCGGCTGACTGGTGCGCCGAGGTACGTCAGGAACGCCGTCATCCAGAGGGACCTTCGAGTCGAGAGCTTGGACGACTTCATCGAGAGATTGGCACGCAACATGTTCGGGCGTGTCGACGCGTCGCGGTTCCCGCATCTGCAGGACCTGGTGCCGCTCCACACCCGTCCACCGGACCGCTGGGCCTTCCCGCGTGACTTGCTGGTTGCGCGGGACGGGGCTAGCACTGACTGATACTGGGGCTTCGTAAGTCCTCACCCGGCGCTGATCGGCTCCTGCTGGGCTTCCCACCAGCGGGATTCACCCGGTAGGGCCTCGATCGCCTGGGCGGCGCGAAGATGAACCCCATCCCGTTTAAGACTCTGTGGCCTGTAAAAAGGCCACCACTCACCGGACTTGACCTATTGGTTAACCACAGATGGACAACCAAGGGCCTTAGGGCCCAACCCAAGGACCGGCCCGTTTTAACGGGCCGCGAGAGACACCCCCAAAGGGGAACTAACTGTCCCGAGGGCTCCACACACCTCAGACAGGGTGGAGTGAAGAGAGCGAGTAGTAGGATACTTTTTAGCCTAAATTCCTACGGGAGCGAGACCTACGCGGCTGTTACCTACGGGTCCCGAAGCGAAGCGCGGGCGGTTCTCTAGTATTATATAATATTCGATGTCATATCAAAATTGTGTTATAGAGTTATGAATACATTTCAAAACTTTATATTAAGATTCATTGATTGTCGACGGATGATTGGATTGACGGACATACTTGATTCCGAGGTATCAAGCTTACTTACTGCACTTCACTATTAGGTACTAAAAAATTATAGGACTTCACTATTACCTACTATGGGAGTATGTTTCAAGTCTACTACAATCTACAATGCCGACAATGCCATGTTTTGAGAAGTAGAAATACAGTAACAAAAGCCAAAAATTGTCTATTATTATGAAATTTTATAAACCAATTTTGTATTGATATATATCACAAAAAATCACTTGATATATATCGGATATATATCAGATATATATCGTGATATATATCATTGATATATATCCTTCGAACCCTGCCTACTATGGGAGTATGTTTCAAGTCTACTACAATCTACAATGCCGACAATGCCATGTTTTGAGAAGTAGAAATACAGTAACAAAAGCCAAAAATTGTCTATTATTATGAAATTTTATAAACCAATTTTGTATTGATATATATCACAAAAAATCACTTGATATATATCGGATATATATCAGATATATATCGTGATATATATCATTGATATATATCCTTCGAACCCTGAGTGGTCCATTAATGGATTCAAGCTAGTGTTATTCACTTGACAGCGTTAAAACGAAACTGTTAAAAGCGAGAAATTACACAATGTGTAAGTACATAAACAATCAATAATATTTAGGGGTCAGCCCAGTACGTCTTTAGAAATACGTGCAGTACCTAAAAGTACGTCATATTTTATTTAATATCCATGCATAACTAGTCGCATAAATAAAATAAACTTACAGAGCATTGAACATCAAATAACTTACCCTTTTCACTGGCATCGTCAACGAGAATAATTTCCTTAAGTAGTGGTCTTGGGGAACGGTTTATTGTACTCCAGATTGTCCTGATAAGTGTTGTCCATGCTTCATTGTGGAAGACTATTACCACACTTGTGGTTGGCAGAAGGTCCGGATAACGTTTGTCTTTACATCTGTTTACAACAGAAATATAAAATGATCATCAATGCCAAACTCGAAAAAAATACTAAGTTCATGAAATTAGTTCTTAAATTAGAATCAGCCTGTATATTTTAAAACACTTCCGAAATTGATGAAATGAAATGTTTAATCATTAGTTTTTACAATGTACAGTCACTGATTTCTCTGAGATTTGTAAACAGATTTGCACAATACTTTTTTGTTTGAAAGTGTATCAAGATTGTACCATTTAAATGAAGATCTGATTAAAAGGTCGATAGATGTTACTAAAAATAAAATTTATTGGATCGCAGTGAATCAACAATAATTAAAGATTTGTGCATTAGATGGTTTAGTAATAAATGTCACATAGAGATAACATTTATTATTAGAAAATCCAAATGTCGAACTGTACTTTACGTTTTCCCCTATTGTTTAGATAAATATACGTAAAAAGCTAAACCCGCGACTTCGTTTCTACGGAAGTTTTTTCCGCGTAAATTCCGCGTAAAACAGAGATGGCTTACCAATAGCACACACACATACGACACAATATTTTGAGCATGCCATCGAGCAATCATGTGAATTGGCACCTCTATGACTTTGTTAAACATTTCTTCAGAAAAAATGAAAAGTTGATACATAAAGGTTCGCCACCCCTGCCCTAAAACCTGCTCTATTTTTTTATAAACTTTGTTTTATGTTAATTAAAAATATTTTGTAGATTACCAGAATTACTTAGAACACAGGTATTTTGAAAAGAGAGATGCTATAACTATATGTTTATGTATTGATTAGCTGATTTTCATACCTACTTCAATAATGTTATTAACAGTCTCTATTTACCATATACAATTATTAGCATTAATAATTTATGTTATATAGAACAACTGACCCGGCAAACGTTGTTTTGCCAAAAAAATGTTAAGTGTGAACAACACTTAAGGGTATGAAAAATAGATAGTAACCGATTCTCAGACCTACTGAATATGCATATAAAGTTTGGTAAAAATCGGTAAAGCCGTTCGGAGGAGTAAGGTAACTAACATTGTGACATGAGAATTTTATATATAAGATTAATGAAGTGTATATTCCCAAAAACCATTGCAAATATAACTATACATTAAGACAACAAAAACTAACTATTGTTACAATGAAAAGATTGAACATAAAGAAATTATGTCAACTTGTTGTTACTTTAATGATAATGACTCAATACAAGGTCAAGAGAATAACCTATTTCCCACTAAAATATTTTTTATCACAAATAACATGGTTATGCAATTTATAACGATAATGATAATAATTATATACTGCACAGGTAGTTACTAATTGTTAGCTATTAGTGTATAGCAGTATCTTATATCTTATATTATATAGCGGCCCGCCCGCGGTTTGGCCCGCCCGCGGTTTCACCCGCGTGGATCCCGTTCTCGTGGGAATATATGCATGTATTATACATAAAAACCTTCCTCTTGAATCACTCTACCTATTACAAAAAACCGTATCAAAATCCGTTGCGTAATTTTAAAGATTTAAGCATACAGACAGACAGACAAAAATAGCGACTTTGTTTTATACTATGTAGTGAAGATCTTAGATTAGATTAGACATTATCAACAGATTAACATACAGATAATAATGCGAATTTACAGCTACTAATTACAGGGCAAAGTAACAGAAGTCTTAATAATAATTATGTCTTTTAATTTTTTGAATAAGAAATTTCATACTTACTTTTCAAACCGAACATCGGTAAGAGATCTATTGACTGAGATCATGTCGCTAGCAAGTAAATTAAATTGGTTTTCTTGGAACTTATCCAACATCAATTTCTCTTGTTCTATTGGAATGTTTACTGCCTTTCCTGGAAATTAACAGATATTTAAATATCTTTCTATAACAAATTCACCAAAAATAGTTTCTTGTAAAAAAAAAGATTTGGTTAAATAGAACTGAATAATTACTGTATTGTATTAAACATGAAAAATTTTTTATTTATTTGAATAATCAATCATAAAGAAAACTCTTTTTTAACAGACACTATAGTTTAAAATCTTATAGCTTACATCAAAATAATAAAGAAAGCAGAACACAGTTCTTGTTAGACTATTTATCGATAATAATGCATACTAGAACTATGACAAGATACAAATTTGTATGTTATATGCAAATATTCATTGAATTTGAAGTTCCCGACATATTCTTTTCATCACATTAAACATAAATTATTGTCCAACAGAAAGTTTGTATAGATTCTTAACAAAGAGCTAATTATATGGATGACTCACTAATAACACTTAATTGCTCACAAGAATTATGAGAGTATGTGTACACATTTGTATATCTTTTCAGCATTTATAAAGAATTGATTTCAAGCTAGCTATTATTTAACATTTTCTTTTATTCATTCAGCAAAATTACACCTAATAAATTAAATGGCAAACATAAAAGTCTGACGATTTAAAAATTTGATACACCAAAAGAATTATTGTTCAAGGATATTTACAGTGCTGCTAATAATTTGCATATAAAATAATAATAAGTTTTATGTGATTAAAAGTGGTATTTTACCAAACAAAATTTAAAATACATCTGAATTGTAATGTGGGCACCAAGTTGGTGCCACCAACACTGTTCTTTTCAATATAATATATTAAAAGTAACAATTAATCAACTATAATACTCACCCATCTCTCCCGGCAATTCACCCTCAGGTTTGACAAATGGGGCTGGAGCCCACCTCTTGAGCTTAGACAGTGGGTATGGTGATAACATCAAGCCATCTTCACCCACTTCCTGTTCAACCTCATTCTCTTCTATGTTAGTATCATCATCATCTATTTTATGTTGCAATGCTGCTGCAATAGCAGCTTTCTTACCTCTAGCCTCTTCCACCTACATTACACAGTTTTATTTTAATTTAAAACTCACTTAAACACACACAAGTTAGTTTCTACAACCTTTAACATTTGCTAGCTTTAAGTACATGGTTCACTCGTTACTTAAATAATTCACACATTTAGACATGTAATTGAAGAAATGCTACCTCTACAATTAACACCTCAGGTAAAACTTCACTTTCAACAAGATAGTCTATAGTTCAAGGTTTATTTTAGATATTATATGACCCTTTCACCAAATATTAACAAAATGTCTGATTAACCAATTATAAAGTTGTTTAATTTTAATCATTGTCATTAGAAAATGTGATAGGATACTCACTTTAATAGTTTCACTGGTCGTTTTCTTACATTCCCAGCCATCGCCGAAACAATCTGAATATAAAGCTAAAATAAAAACGTCAACAAGCAACCACACGAGGGATGTAAGTAAGATTATTCGACATGTGTGTATTCTAATTTTACTTCTGAACATCTTGTGATTAATCTAATGTAAAACAATTTTTTTCACTGCCACATGTCCATGCAAAGCGCGTTTCTGTTGTTGACCTGCAAAGAAATAAAGGTGAATAACAGAATACTGAATCTTACCAACGTATTCAACTAAAAGCACCGAAGTCCAATTAAATTTCATTAGGTTCAAAATATTTTTTGACCTTCTATGTATCACAGCAAAGTAGGTTTCCGGATGTAAAACGTGATAATTGTACAAAGCTTTCAATAGAATTCACTTGTAGCGGAACATAACTAAATCAAACTTTTGCGTAAATGAAAAATTAAAACTCACACAGATTTTATCGTATAAAACAAAGGAAAATTAAGTTCAATTTCATGAAAAGACCAGCAAATCTAGCGATCGACAAGATTCTACTTCTACATTACAATACTACAATCTACAATCATATCACCACATATCACAATCACCAAACCACAGCACCAAACGCATACGTCAAACTTCTAGGTACAATCTACAATTTCCTAGATTGCCATCAAATCATTTTTCCCACAGATGACACAGAATAATTTTTACTCCTACTATCTTTAGGATAAACTGTGAAACGTCAGATACGTGCATAGACAAGTAGAGATCATTAAAAAATTGCTTGACCAGAAATATAAAAAAACTCGCCATATTGCGGTAAACTCATGGAACTAATTTCTTATACTGGCAACGCTTAGTTTCTAAACGTCAATTGTAAATTGCTTGTCAGTGAGTTTGAATGTCACAGTATGTGTCATGTTTGTCTTTTTACTTTAAGTCTCTATTTTGTGCTAAAATGACAAAAACTGTTAATATTCGTGAAAGAAAAAGTGTTTTTCTATGTGCTAAAATAATATTTCGTATAAAATAACATTTATTTCATTAAATAACATTTCCGACGTAGTTGTCAAAATGACAATAATAACATGAGCGTTACTATAGTTACTGTTGTCAGTTGGTTGTCAGTGCTGTTGCCATATAAAAGGAAACTTTAGCGCCCTCATGACAGGTTTTCTATTTTTCTGGTCAAGCAATATTTCTAAAATTGTAAAAAGCAAAATAGGAAAATGTAAATACAGTACGCCCAACTTATCTCTGAAATGGCAAAAATTGGAACTAACGAAAAGTCATTCATAAGTACGTTGTGGTCATTCATCTGTCAGTTACTAGTGTGCAATGATTGGTCTAATGAATGCCAAATGCGTCCGACAGCGCCTCTTTCGTTTCAATCTTAAGTTGGGTTTACTATAATATCTCCTTTATATGGTTTTAATATTAACTTAAAATGTTTGTAAACTGTTGCTGGTTATCCACTAACAAAATAAACGAACAAGTAAAATAGAAACTTTTGTGCTAATAGCATCAATTCCATTTGCTTAATGCACACATCCGATTTATCGTACATATTATTAGGTATTTTTTCTGCCAGTAGTAACAGTGACGTTGTTGTGAAAGTACGTCTGGACGTGGATGACGACGAAAGCGCTAAACAAGAAAAAGCGTTATTGGGTACACCTATTAAATTTAATACTCAAACTCAAAGATTAAAAGAGAGTCTGTTCTACCTTAAAAAGTACAATTACGAGCACACGGCATGCGGCACACCATTATTAAATTTTCAAATTCACCCATTTTTAATAACACTACATACACCGTATGCACGTATGCACGTCCACTCGGCACATTTCTGAAATATTTTGAATGAAAATTTCCGGACGTGTGCGGCGGTTCATAAAAAAGTATGCGAGCGCTGCATTCGGAATAACGTCATTCGTTTTTTTCCGTCCAGACATCCCGAACGTACGGCTCTGCGTTTGGAACGAACGTTAGGTTTCTTTCCGTCCGGAAAAAACGGACGTGTGCGCTTGTCAAGGATTTTGTACGATAAGTTTGCATTCATGTTTCAGAATCTGAATTCCTGATCTGAAACCTGATCAGGATTCCGGATGTATGCGGCCAGCTGTAAGCCCATGTGAGTTGTGTGTGGTTGTGATGTTTGATACCGAATCGGTTCCGAATTAATAAGTGTGCGCTTACCATTCATCCTTACTTCTTTGTTTTCTTAGTATCCTTATGTCAATGTCATACTTGTCTTGTACCATGCCAGACTGACATTGTCAGTGCAAAATTGACAATTGCAGTTTTTTTATACAAAAAATCTCAATTATAATAGGTTTAAATAGAAAAATTCTGTAGTGTCAAACGAAACGGGGACAACGGGTGGGGGGAAATTTATTTTCATTACACAGAGGTGCAGTTGGCTAGATTTATTTTTAGTTATCAACGATATAATATTTGATAAAGAGAACAGAGGTGTGTGTAGTTTGTGTCGTATTATTTATCATAATGCTTACGTGGTTTTGTCATTCCTAATTGATAGTGATTAGAAGCTATAGCAATCATGAATCGAAGCAAGAGTAGTCATTCTAAAACATTGCGGGACTCGGTGTACACTAGTGAGACTGAAATGAATTCAACGGATAACTATAGACTAATCAACAACGATAATAAACCGCCAGATTTAAAACATGGAAAAGAAAATTCTTGGGTGGCTGGAGTTCAAATGTTTATATCGTTTTTACTTGCTGGATATGGAATGGTAGCGGCTAGTCTATTGCTGGATCAAGTGCAACATTGGACAGTGTTTGTTGAGGTGTCTGAAGTGTATATCCTGGTGCCAGCACTCCTTGGATTGAAGGGTAACTTGGAAATGACTTTAGCGTCGAGGCTATCCACCAATGCTCATTTAGGACATCTTGAAACACATTTAAATAGTTTAGTTATTGGAAATCTGTGTTTGATTCAGTGTCAGGCAGTTCTTGTTGGATTCTTAGCTGCAATGGCAGCAGTAGCGATGGGCTGGATACCCGATGGCCAGTTCTCTATGGGACATGCAATGCTGTTGTGTGCTTCTAGTGTGCTCACAGCATCATTAGCTAGTTTTGTATTAGGGCTTATTATGATTGGTGTTATTGTTATATCTAAGAAAGTGAACATAAATCCTGACAATGTTGCCACTCCAATAGCTGCTAGTTTAGGTGATCTCACCACCTTGGCACTCCTGTCATCCATAGCATCTTTATTATATAGATCCATCGACACAAGTATGGTGTTAGCTTCAATAATAATAATTTTTGGAGCTGCCCTCGTGCCTATATGTGGGTATGTAGCCTGGAAAAACATTTTTACTAAACAAGCCCTCGATGAAGGCTGGGTTCCTGTAGTGTCTGCGATGGTCATAAGTAGTATAGGAGGATTGATATTAGACTACACTGTGTCTAATTATAAAGGCATAGCAGTATTTCAATTAGTTATAAATGGCATAGGAGGGAACATGGTAGCCGTGCATGCTTCCAGGCTTTCAACAACTTTACATGTGGGCCAAAATCAAGGCTCAGTTTTAGGTAATACCAGCAGATTATTACTTCTTATGGTAATACCGAGCCAATTGATTTTTGTTTACACAATTGCAACTGTACAAGCTGGTCACACATCAGTTACTCCCATATTTATTTTTATATATATGTCTGCTGCATTATTGCAAGTTTTACTATTGTTAATTATAAGTCACTACATGGTTATAGGGATGTGGAAGCTCGGAATGGACCCTGACAATTCTGCCATTCCATATTTGACTGCATTGGGGGACCTTCTTGGAACAGCATTTTTAGGAGCAGCCTTCCATATATTATATGCTATTGGAGATAAGGATAGCGACTTAGGGGACTAAAGATTACATTATGTACTGTTAGTCCTATGCAAAGTATTATAACTTAAATCTCAATGTGAAATCTTATTACACAAATATTGTCCAAGGCTATGTACGTAATAATATTCGAATAAGTTGTACTGAGTTTATGTATAGGTAGTAATCCTCCTTTACTTGTACATTAAAAAAGACATTTTCTGTATATAGCAAGTTAGGATGTATTGTAATTTTAAATTGTTTGTTAAATAAGAATATTGTACATAATATTGGTGCTATATTTTATGCATATCAAAATATATTTTTACTATGTTACTACCAACTTTTCTATTGTATGTCATAATAAATGTTTAAAACATTTTCCCCTTGAAGTTCCATTTCTGTATTTACTCAATTAACCTAAAAGCTGGCAAACAAATTTTATATTTAAATTTGTTCTAGATGTTATGAGGACTGCATTATTTATTCAACATATGACATAGATATCAAATCTTATCTGAAGTGCCTGAAGTGTTTGAGAATCTCACATTTTCATGTTTGTTCAAGTTATAAAATTTATATTTCTGTTTTATGTAATTTAACAGTCATTAGTTTCAGCTTTGACACAATTAATGTTAATTGATTTAGGGTCAAATCATACCGAGACGAGACGCGACGCGACGCTGCGCGCAGTCTTTCAAAGAGCGGCTCAAAATAGAACTTTATTTTCTACACGAAAAGATACACATTTCATTGTGAGAATTCAGAATACGTTGCTTCATGCAGCGCTGCGTCTCGTGACGCCTCGCGGCGTAGCGCGGTGCATCGCTACGCAGCCGTGCATCGTCGGTACGCGCGGCGTGCAAGATTGCCTACTTTTACGATGCACCTCGCGGCATTGAGATGCGTCTCGCGGCGGCGCGCGGCCCAATGCGAAATCACTGGCCTCTTCCAGTATCGTTGCGTCGCGTCGCGTCTCGGTGTGAGCTGACCCTTAGGCGTTACTTTGCGGAACTCCAATAATACAGATATAGATGTTAATCTACTTTGCAACAATCCGCGAGCAAACTCGTATGTATGATGGTGTATACTTTCATGCAAGTAGCACCTCCCTCCCTCCCACATAGGAACATGCAACGAACAAAGAATGTATACACCAACATACACACCACCACCAACACGTGTTTCGCCCCAAAACAGGGCATCATCAGGGTAAGTAGACTCTACGACGGTCGGTCACAAAGTGAGGCTCTGGCCTTTACGTCACTTTTGGTCAACTTAATTAGGTCATACGACAGATAAGGGCGGGTTGGAAGGGTATAAAAGACGACCGCTCGGGCCAGAGCCTCACTTTGTGACCGACCGTCGTAGAGTCTACTTACCCTGATGGTGCCCTGTTTTGGGGCGAAACACGTGTTGGTGGTGGTGTGTATGTTGGTGTATACATTCTTTGTTCGTTGCATGTTCCTATGTGGGAGGGAGGGATGTGCTACTTGCATGAAAGTATACACCATCATACATACGAGTTTGCTCGCGGATTGTTGCAAAGTAGATTAACACTAATCTGTAACAATTAATGTTCTTGTAAAACTGGTTTTCCATACCAGGACTGATAGTATAATGAGGGCAATTAGATTAATGGTGTGTAACGCAAACTCGAACCGGTTCAAATACACAGATCGCATGGACTTGAGCTGTTTAGCTGCGGCTCAGTCTAAATCAGCAGCTCATGATTCAACTTATACTGATATAGAGGCATAGAAATAGAACTGAAGCATCAAACATCTCAAGTGGCTAAATGTTTACATAAAGTCGCTAGATCGCGTCGAGATATTTGATTCACCGACGCGGTAGGTTATTTAATTCATGGCGGCTCATTCGAGCCGTAGCCGCGTAACGAGTTATTCGCAGACTCGGAGTTTGTAGATCATAGGTACCACGAAAATGAAGTAGGCAACTTGAGCTGATCTGTGAGCCGGTTCACAGCTCTGACTCACATACGCGAACCGCGACCTGAACCGCAGCTCAAGCGTTTTGGTTGAGTTACCCATGTTTAAAATAGATATATTTTTAATATCAATTAATATTTGCATTCTGGGAATTTTAGGTTACAAGCAAAATAAAAAATCATTTTAAATTTTTGTTTATTGGCTTATGACTAAATGTTTACTTGACTTCACGCAATCTTCTGACAGCAGACCGGCAGGAAGAGGCAGCTGTGGTTGAGAATACCCAGGCACCACCTGCTACTGTCCTCTTGCAGCGCTTGCATGACCAAATGCCAACACAGGAGCGCTTCATAGCATCCTGGAAATAAAGTAAAAGCAACAATTAAATACTAGTATTTATTACACATGTTCTTAATTAACTTGGTGTGCCATTGCTGGTTTATTAGAAAACTTTATTTGGTTCATTATTACATGTATGTCATTCTAACACACACAATCTCACACATTTGTGTTCATATAGAGTGGTAAAAATTAGGTGGCACCCAAGTCCAGCAGTGGATTTCAAGACTGATAGATAAAGAAATGAAATGTTGATTACAATACTATCTCAATATAAACTAATGCTCTATTGGACAAAACAGTTCAATGCTTATGTTCTATACAGGGAGGGAGGTGCTACTTGCATGAAAGTATACACCATCATATTATATACAAGTTTGCTTGCTGATTGTTGCTAAGTAGATTAACCTTTAACCGATTCGTTGCTGATGGCACGACAGGCGTGTCATCAAATATATTTTACTTGTGGCTTGTGACACGCTAGGCGTGTCATTTTTAAGTCGATTGTAACACCCTGAAATTAAGTTTTAAAAGGGTCTACCTAGAACAAAACTATCATGATATTCCACGTAGATTTAGCTTGTTGTGTTAGCTTCTGGAGATTGTGTGAATTAAAAATTTGCAGGGGTTTGACAACTTTTATAAATTACATTCAAAACAGATTCGTTGCTGATGATTTTTTTACTATTGTATGTCGGTACATAAAATAAAAAAATCGTAATTTTATGCTTTTTCAAACATTTCTCTAGATGGTTTACAAAAAATAATCTAATACATGAACGTAGAATAGCACTCATAATCTTGGTCGTTGCTTGCACTTATTTGTTGCATGTATTTGTTTAGTGTACCAGATTATCAAACTATGTAATTTTATCTATTTATTTGAGAAAAAAGTCAATAAATGTTTTTATTATTATTTAATACTTAATCCAAGTTTTTAAGAATATTACATAATAGCTAGGTAGTCAATCTGATTAAATCTGTCCTTAAATCATTTAAAAAAGGGAGTACCTTCAGGTATTATAAAATTGGTTGCCTGTAACGTCGGTATACGGGCGAAAGTTTTACGTGACAACGATTTTAAGTGGTAAAATAATTTTAATGTGAATATTCATTCGTATAGTAGGAAGAAGGATGAAATAATAGTAACAATTTAAAACATTTATTTATACTGTCTAACCGTCATGTGAAGGCGGAAGCAATTTAAGTTTAATGTTTTATTTTTGTTAAATAGTTCCTCACTTGTAAACAAGATGGCATTGTACCAATTTGTGAAACGCGCTAACGAGTGTAACGTGGAGTTTATATAAGAGAAAAATTTGTAAATGGCAATGTGTAGACTTCTTTGGTTTTATAATAAACTGCTATTTTGGGTTTGCAAGCAGTTGTGGTTATTTGTGAAGTTGACCCTGCGTTCCCGTATCTTCATGGGGTAAACGTATACAAAGAATTATATTTAAAACATTGTAACACCATCCGCCATCTAGCGCTGCTAACCGTTAGACCATTAACCATTAGTCACAACTAAGTGAGGTAACAAACTAGTTACTCTACTTAACCAGAGATGGCGCTGTACCATTTTCTGTACACTGTCACCAAGGAACGTGAGCGGAGCTTACTAACGCAGTTTCTTGAAGTGCCTCCCGGCAAACCAATTTATAAGACGTTGTCACGTCAATAAGTTTGTAAGTAATAATAAATATACCTCATTCACCATGTGACTTCCAAACCCACAAATTGCCATTTACAAATTGCCCTAATAAATGAATAACACCCAGATCGAACATTTATTTCTAGAAACTAGTTTTTCTTGACAATTCTTTGAATACAACAAAACTTAAAAAAAATTAAACAATGTCACAAAAGGGTTGAGACATCTGAAAAAGTAAAGTCACTGACCTTCCATTTCAGGAAAAACAGGTAGTTTACTCTTTAAAACCAATTTCATTAATGTATCATTCTTTGCACTCCCCTATTTTGATGCAAACTAAAATTAAATCAAGTCAAAACCCATAAAAAAGCAAGAAAAGCATGTGGTTATTTATACATGGCTGATGGCACGACAGGTGTGTCCTCAATTTCTATGGCTGATGACACGCCAGGCGTGTCACAGAATATTTGTTCATAGCCATGGCAGTGTGTTCGAAAATGGGCGCCGCAACGAATCGGTTAATCTGCTATACATTGTTACTAAAATAAATATAACACCCCTCTTTTTGTCGGGCGATAAAATAGAAAACAAATTTGATCTGATCTGGTTCCTCTATTCCTAAGACATAAAAAGGGAATAAACTAACAAAAATTAAACCTGGGTGAAGCTGCAAGACAGCTAGTCTTAGAGAGGGACTCCTAAAATGTAGCAACTGTTCATAATAAAAATCTCCACACAGGAAGCTCTATCACATTGCTTCAGTGCAGATTAGGGCTCAGTGGGTTATTCAAGTATCATTTTTGTGCTGCCTAAAGGCCCTATATTATGTGGCTTAATAACTACTATCTTATGATAACTTGGACTGACCACTGAAGCACAATAAAATTACACTTCAGAAATTTTCACCATTAACAATGACAAGTCTCACTATAAACCATATTATCAAATCTAATGTTTAATTCATTCAATAGGGAATATGCATGATTTTTTTTTATTGTTTTTATAGCTCATTTATGTTAATATAATACCGTAAAAAAATATACGAGTCATGGGAAAGTCCAAATTTATTTTAAATTAATTAATGAAAATTGCAGTGACATAAAGCCGATTCAAACGCCACCCTTTTGGCGCGTTCTATGGTGACGTCATCGTTCGTCAGGTTGGAGTTGTTTACTAACAAGTGGTTATGAGCGAGGTTGAGAAAGAGTATTTTATAGTATTAAATTTACGTTTTCTAGTTTAATTTCATAAACGGAAGTATGGATGGAAACCGAAGACCTTATTTTAAGTACTGTAACTATTGTACCTATGTGCAAGAATACGAGATGGAACGCGCCGGACAAAGTATTTTTTCATGTTCCATGGGATGCTTATATAAGAAAAATTGGTGTAAAATTGTGAAAAGAGATATTATATCTACAAAAAGCACTGCATACTGTTGCGAAGATCATTTTAACGTAAGAAGAAAATAATTATTTCTACCAAATATTAATAGTTTTGGTTTAATTTGGCTAACAAAAGTACAAACCCTAAAAAGTTGTTGTAAGATTCTCGTTCAGATCTGGGATAAAAACAGATTTGATTATAAAGTATTCCCAAACACGGTTTTATTTATTAACAACCATTTATTCCTAAAATGTGATATGAAGGATATAATATAATTTGTATGTAGAAGGTAAACGTCTAAATCTTTACAGGTTATGTTAAAGACTTTTATGAATTACTTAGAAAAACTGTACGAGAACCATGTACCTAAATTAAATATCTATCACTTCCTCACCTTGCAGCTTTGACTCCCCTGATTTCAGCTGATGTAAAATCATTATTTGAGGCGAAGTACGAACTCATCATGAAAGCATCTATGTACAGTAGTACACTGGAGCTTGGTGCTCAATAAAAGATGATGTGATGATGAACAATGGGCTTAATTCTGGACTTTGCAAATACAATTATCATCTAATTTAATTTAATACGTGAGAAAGCTTATTCACTGTGCGCTCCGTTAATAGAATGTTCGAGTCCGAATGTACGTAAGTCGCGGGTAAAATATAATTTTCACCACACAAACTACCGACATTATTGCGAGCGCCTGCACAAGTTTTCAAAGCAATTTGACGTCAGTGAATGTAACTGTAGGCGCAAACAATCAATTATCGGAAGATTATCCGATTGCGCCTTTTGAGATCCACTTTCAGACATTGTTAGTCATTCAACACATCACTAACAAACAAAAATCACGCAAGAAGTATACGATAAACTCTGAAAGCAATCAAATTAACTGAAATATAAATGAAAACAGCTAGTTCTAGTATGTTTTTGACATGTCCATCGCGAAGGAAGACGTCACGCCGATGTCTAACCAATGGCGTTGCGTTTCGACATTTTAAATTTGCCTCGTAAAATTTGCACTTTTTATAAATTTATTTTAGTGATTTTAAAAAGACTAAATAGAAAATAATGTGACAGATATCATTATTTTAGCGATAACGACTGTACAAAAAATATTTACTTAAATTTGAATGACATGCATATTCCCTATTATTTACGATAAAATATGTAAGAGGCCAGACTCAACACTTCACAACAACATGTTGTTTGTTATTGTTATGTACTTTTTTATCTTCTATGAGAATCAGGTGAATACTACTTTTACTATTTATATACAGTATAAATAGTAAAAGCCCGCTGTAAAAGCTGAAAACTGTCCGAAGGTTGACTGGGAGAGAATGCTTCTAGCATTAAGTCCGCCTTTGTTACTGTACTTGTGTATGGTGCATAAAGCTTAAATAAATAAATATACAGTCATTCTTTTAATCTATTTAACAAACTATCAAATCTTTTAACATTAATATTTTAAAATAAGCAAATAACTCAACCAAATTATAGGTAGGTACATTGTCAAACTATCACATTAGGAAATTACATCACAATTTTATGAATGCTACAATACAATCGAATTTATTGAAAAGTTGAGTAGGAATGTAGGCCTGGGTGGTTATACACTTAGAATAAATTTTGTTAACACAATGGTGTAATCAGATAGGTATGTTCTCAAAGAATTTATCTCATATTATCAAAGTTCATAGAAAATAAATACATTTATAGACACAAATAAATCTCAAAAATATACACATTTAGTATGTAAACTGAAAACGACATCTGGGGTATTGTTTGTCACTATACTAACCTTCCCACAGAACGAGCAAGTGTATTTAGCGTGTTGTGTTACTTCCATTTTCTTGACCATTTTACGCAGCGAGGCACCGTAACGTGTGCCATATTTTCCTGTAATTCCAACCTTTTTCGTGCGTTTAGCCTGGAAACAACGATGAGCGGTCAATAGTATTTTGTAACAAAAATAATAGTGAAGTAATCACCAAAATAACCATTTCTAAACACAATATTAACACCGCGCACTTCTTTTTAACACTTAGTTGAATAAATTCATCACGGATTTCTAAAATATTTTAAAATTTGATTCTCACCATTGTAAAATAACCTGCCTAACACTTTTGTTGACAGAAAAAGAGAATGACAATTGACATCACACAATGCAAATGCAATGACAGTGACACTCAAACAAATCAATTTCAAGTCCACAGATCAAAACACACTTCACACTTCTTTCACTTTCTTCACACTTCGCTGACACTTCGATTAAAAAAAGACACAGAGTATATAACATTACTTCATTCATTGAGATAGGAATATCAATGACTTCATTGTATATTGTATCATTAATGATAATAAAATAATAACGTTTATTGTTTAGGTATCAGCGAGTGGTTTCTATTAAAATATACGTGAAATGTAAAATAAAATATGTTTTATTTTAACTTGACTAAAATATTTTATTACAAATACTCAAAACACCAATATATCTCTGACATGTGAAAAGCTCTATTACAATCTATATTTAAATTGTATTTTAGTTCTCTTTACATACATCACCTATCATGCCAGTCATACTGAAGTAATGCTTGCATACCTCTATAGTAAACCCAACTTAAGACTGAAACGAAAGAGGCGCTGTCGGACGCATTTGACATTCATTTGACCAATCATTGCACACTAGTAACTGACAGATGAATGACCAAAACGTACTTATGAATGACTTTTCGTTAGTTCCAATTTTTGCCATTTCAGAGATAAGTTGGGCGCACTGTAACATTTATAAGCAAATAATTCTGGAAAATAAATTTTAACGTTACAAGTTTTATATTTTCAAAAATTTAAAATCATTCATTCAATATTATGATCAAACAACATCGATTATTTTTCATTACATACTAATATTGATATTCGATTTCAAACAATGATAAATTGATAAATGCTAAAAATTGATGGTTAGATACATGAACAGGATTTTTTTGGAATAATTTTTATTCCATATAGCGTAGGTAGTTGGTAGAAATCATAGAGATAGGAATATACTTAAGATCAATGGTAGAAATAGAATATTCCTATCTCTATGTTAATATTCCATTGGTCAATGCGTCAATGGTCAATGTGGTCTACCTAATCTGTGGTTTCTGTCGTTTAATTTTATTGTCAATGTCAATGTCACTTTACGACATTTCCATTTCAACGACCTACAAATCTGTAAAGGTCGATCTTGCGGTTTTATAAAAAACCGTCCTTATTAATTGGACGGCTTAGTTATAGTGAAACTTTTCAGAAATGTTGCGAACGATTCTTGTACGAAACCAGGTACTGACCGAAAGTCTTAAAAAAGCAATCCGTTGTAATGTAACGAGATGTATAAGCACAGACTTAGCCAGAAGGAAACATTCTAACAAGTAAGTTGTATTTGAATATGCTCAGAGATGGGCTTAATGTGGTTTAAAAATCGTATTCTATAATGCCGAAATTCTATTATATTTACAATAACTGTGTACATGTATCACGTTTTCGCCATTAACTTGGCGAAATATTGCGGTGAGAATTGCATAACCAAAACGTCAATGGCTTGCCAGTTGCCTTGGGAAATGTCATTCGCGAAACATGCTTTAGTGCCGGTTCGCACAGAACATAATTTTATTATTTCTAGCCGCCTGTTACTTTTTTGTGCTTAATTCACATTTAGTTTACAATCACAGTAGTTAACAATTACGAATACTTTGTATTACATTCTTTTCTTTAAACATTTTTGAGTTCTGGTTGTACTCCTTTAAATTTTGGTCTATCTGCTGAAAATTATGAGATTGTTCTGTGGTTCATATTCTATAGCAATCCTATTGTATAGTAAACCCAACTTAAGACTGAAACGAAAGAGGCGCTGTCGGACGCATTTGACATTCATTTGACCAATCATTGCACACTAGTAACTGACAGATGAATGAACACAACGCACTTATGAATGACTTTTCGTTAGTTCCAATTTTTGCCATTTCAGAGTTAAGTTGGGTGGACTGTAACATAATTATGTAAAACATGAGGCTGTATGTTATGATAAACATATGTAAGACCACTCTGTGAAATAGTTATAATTATTACAAATACTTATATGTCAAAGTAGTTAAAAATGAATATAGGAGTAAATAAGATTGCTATTTTGATTTATAAGATTGAAGGTTTTTAAGTTCCAAAAAAGGAACCTACTTGTGAGTTGATCACTTTCCTTACTAATACTTTCCAAACTGCATCAACATAGTGCAAAGTGTCCTAGCACCCATCAGTCATGAGTTGACCCTTATAATTTTCTTTGAACTGCAATAAAAGTTTAATTTGTAGACTATTGTCACCATCCAATAAAAAAATAACATCAACCCCGCAATGGACAATGCAAGTGAGGTACTACTCGGATCTCCCTCCACACAACAAAGTAAACCTGCCAGCCTTATCCCCAACCATGGAGAGTGGCTCCATTGTCAGTTGGGAGAAGAAGGAGGGGGATAAACTTAATGAAGGTAAAAATATGGTTTTTATATATTATCTATGTCTGTCTGAGATTTTAATTCCTATAGTTGAATCTGTGTACCCATAAATTCATAATTTAAAAAAGTTCTTTGATTTCTTACTTATTACTTACTTATTTACCTTAGTATATTCTACAAGCATGGGCGTAGCCAGGGTGGGGCAGGGTGGGGCACTTGCCCCACCCTGGCCCAGCAGCTCAGTACAAGGGTGGGGCACTTGCCCCACCCTGGCTCTGAGGTCACCTAACCGCAAGCGTGTCGCATAGCATCCATCTGCCCCATGGCGAAGACCAAATTCATTGGCAAAATTGGCGAGCAGCTAGTCGGCAACCCGACTACCCGGGAGTCGAAAATTCTGGTCGCTGGCTAAGGCTGTCGAGGGCAACTTCTGTCGGTCTTCTTTTCCACCACTGCGATTACTAGATAAATCAGTTGTCCACACGGCAAAGGGAAAATCTGAACTTCTTGGCACCAGCTTTGTCGCTAACAGGTTCGTCATGTCTGTCTGTCTGTCCGTTAGTCCGTATGTCACAGCTACTTTTTTCCGAAACTATATGTATATTGTTGAAACTTGGAAAGTAGATGTATTCTGTGAACCGTTTTAAGATTTTCACAGAAAAATGGAAAAAAAGCAATAAAGTTTGGGGGTTCCCTTTACTTAGAACTTAAACTCAAATTTTTGTTTTCATCAAACCCATACGCGTGGGTACATTTATGGATAGGTCTTCAAAACAGCTGTTAAGGTTTCTAATATCTTTTTTTTTCTAAACTGAATAGTTTGTGCGAGAGACACTTCCAAAGTGGTAAAATGACCCCCGGAACTTCTAAAATGAGAGCACGATAAAACTAAAGAAAAATTATAATGTACCTTACCATGTAAACTTCCACCCATAATTGGTTTGAACGAGATCTAGTAAGTAGTTTTTTTTAACACGTCTTAAATCCTAAAGCACAATTTACCTTTCATTTAATCAACTCAAATATAAATATATTTTTATAATCTGTTACTAGCTGCAACGGAACCCTTCATGAGCGAGTCCGACTCGCACTTGGCCAATTTTTACTCGTAAGTCTGTCAGACGAGCACTACTGTCCCTCGATACCAAGAAGTCGAATGAACCAGATGGTGTTTCTGCAGTGGTGATTAAGACGTGTGCTCCCGAGTTTACTCCCGTTTCAAAGCACCTATTTTCGCTATCCTACACCACTGGAATAGTACCGTCTTCATAGAAAGTAGCCCTAGTTCAACCTATCCCCGAAAAGGGCAATCTTAGTGACCCGGCTAAGTACAGGTTAATCCTAAGGTAATGGAGCGTATTATAAATGTACAGCCCCTAGGATATCTGGAGGATCTCCAGTTGATCAGTGACCGGCAGTACATGTTTCTTTACGGACGTTCAGCTAGCGATCTTTTAGTATATCATACTCATCGATGGGCCCAGGCCCTTGATAGCAACGAGGAAGCATTCCTGGATATCGCTAAGGCCTTCGACCGAGACTGGCAGGGCTCTTCTTGCGAAGCATCCATCTACGGTCTCCCTGAGAGGTCATGCAATTGGGTAGCCAGATTTGTGTCTGAGCGACATTAAAGGCCGTATTTGACGGTGGTTGCTCAGATATGAAACCTATAAACGCTGGTGTTCCCTAAGGGTCTGTGCTGTCTCCTACTCTGTTAATTCTGCATGTTAATGATATGCTGGAGCGTGCAACCAGTATTCATTGCTATGAAGATGACAACACGGTAGGAAACTTGTGTCTGAAGTTGAGAATTCTCTGGAGAAAGTCTCGAAATGGGGACGACTCAATTTAGTTGAGTTCAACCTGAGAAGACACAAGTTTGCGCATTTTTCGCTTAGAAAACCCCATTTGTCATGGCGCCTCCATTCCAGGGCACCGCGCACACTATTAGTACATGTGTCGGTGTGTCGATGTCATCTGGAAGCTAAGGCCAAATTGGCCTCCGAAGTGCTTGGCGTCATGAACCGGGCGAAGCAGTAATTCAATGCGAAGGACCTACTGATGCTTTATAAAGCTCAGGACACCTCTCACATGGAGTACTTTCTCATCTCTGGGCTGGGGCGCCACAATAACAGCTTAGTCTTTGGCGCCGTGCAAATGCGCGCAGTTCGAGTTGTCAACTATCCACGAGTCACTAACAGGCTGAAAACCTAGTTTTTAGGAGAGAAATAGGATTTATCTGCGTGTTTCAACGACTTGACAACGGTGAGTGCTCCGAGAAATTGTGCGACTTAGGTGCAAACTTCACGCTTCCATCATCGCACCACTCGCTAAAGATTGAAGTATCATTCTCATCCCTTGGATTCATGACGATCAAGGAGGCTCCGATTTTCACGATCATTTTTGCCGCGAACTTGCAGGCTGTGGAATGAGCTTCCTTGTGAGGTATGCCCGGAGCGCTTTAATATAGGGTTCTTCAAGAAAGGTGTAAAAAGAGTTCTCCTTCAGGACCGGCGTTGCACTGGTGACTCCCCTGGTGTTGCTCGTCCATGGGTGACGATGACCACTTACCATCAGATGGCTCGTCCGCTTTCACGTCAACCCTTTAGGCTATAAAAAAAGACCGTGGGTATAGTTTGCTAGTTAAGACCATACCTATTATTTCAGAAAGTTGCCCCACCCTGAGCCCAGGGCTGGCTACGCCCATGTCTACAAGTGTAGAATAAAAATTTGAGTAAATGGATAAAATATGCCTGTATAATATAATTAATTAACTGTCTGTTTTGAATCCTAAAAGAACATTAATGAAATCTTTAATATCATGCATTCCAAGATACATATTTCATTGATAGACTCCATTTTAAACCTTTTAAATTATTATGTGTTTTAAATTATTGTGTTTCCATAGGTGATCTTCTCTGTGAGATTGAAACCGACAAGGCCACCATGGGTTTTGAAACCCCTGAAGAAGGGTACCTTGCTAAAATTTTAATTCCGGCTGGGACAAAGGGAGTGCCAGTTGGTAAACTGCTCTGCATCATTGTCGAAAACCAGGCTGATGTGGCAGCATTCAAAGACTTTAAGGATGATTGTGAGTATATAAAATAAACTGTGTTTGTGAATTTCGGTGTTATCCTCATTCATTTCATTAAAATATGTGGTGTTCAGTGACCAACACTTCTATGAATGTAGTACATACTTATTTGGTATTATGTTTTGTTTTGGTGTTATTATTTATTTGTTTCTAGAAAACTTTTAAATATTACACACATAATATATAACATGTTTTGTGGGTTGCTTGAATATATTTCATGCATATGTATCTGGCACATAATGTTCACTTTAGTCTGGATTAACTCAACAAGAGATCCCTTTCTGATAAGGAAATTCTTTGCCAACTGGGGTACAATCTATTCAATACAATACAATTTATCCATAACAGTAACAGGGCATTAAGACTTGTCGATATTTTCATTCAAATATTTTTTTTATTGAAAATCATTGGTTTTTTTCATTTACTGGACATACATAACCATAGGTTCAAGGGATGATGCATGTAACAAGTGTGAGAGTTGTTTTATTTCAGCAGAAATTTTCAGTGTTTTGTCTTCTGTTTTTACCATGTATTTATTATAACAATTTATAGCATTATGACTAGAGACCGGATAATATGCATTTGCATATTTAAGCCATTTTCAGCGCTAATAGCATATTTTTCCTAAGATCTAGTGATGATGCATATTATCGCTATAATTTACAGTATTTTTTGAGCGCAGCGCACTCAGCAGCCGCAAACTTAAATAAAAGTTTGAAACCATTTTGAACAATAATCCAGGCTTTGAACATCTGTGTGAAATTGATAGTTTTATTAATGGGTCGGGGGAAAATTTGCCAGAAAATGTAAGCGCTTACATAGCACCCAAGTTCAAATTCTGCCCAGTTACCTCAGTAGATGTGGAGCGATCATTTTCAACCTATAAAAATACATATTTTGAATGATCGAAGAAATAACCTTACCACTGAACATTTAGAACAATACTTGATTGTTAATGTTTACAAAAATATTAAATAATGTAACATGTTACTGTATCGATTATCGTCTATCATGGATAGTTTACTAAATGTATGCTGATTTTGTAATAAAAAAAATCTTAAGTTTTTTATTTTATTAAAAAACAATAAATTATAAAGATACATACTTAATAAAGTAAAACTTAAAACAAGTATCCTACTTCCTACTAATATTATAAATACGAAAGTTTGTAAGGATGTATGTGAGTGAGTGAGTGTGTGTGTGTGTGTGTGTGTTTGTTGCTCTTTCACGCAAAAACTACTGAATGGATTTTCATGAAACTTTGCAGTTATATAACTAAGACATCGGAATAACATAATTTGTTAAAAATAGAGATTTTTGGAGGGACTGGTTACCCGAAGCGAAGTGAGGGCGGTTTACTAGTACTTAATAAAGTAAAACTTAAAACAAGTATGTTTACTAACAATAAACTTAAATCTAAAGGAATAATATTTACAAAACAAAAAAAAAATTGTCATTTAATGTTGCATATTCTGTCAGTTTTCGTGCATATTTCAAGCATTTTTCATGCATATTTGCATGCATATTTCAAGCTTTTTATGTTGCATATAATCCGGTCTCTAATTATGACCATAATTTATTATGTTAATTGCCAGCCAACTGAGACAACACAATTTTTATATAAAATAATATTGTATATAAAATAAATAATATTGTTTGTGTTTTATGGTGACCTAATAATATAAATTTCCATAACATTTGCATGAATTAACAATTCGAATGACCCACAGCCTCCGGTGCTCCCTCTAAACCATCTAAGCCTGCACCACCCAAAGGTAAGATTTGACTATATACCCTTACTATGCTGTACTTCTTTGTTAAGCATAAAGATAAATAATTACATTGGTTAACCTTTTATTTATGGATTTAAGAATAAGATTATGATCAATTTAATATTCCTTTATTAAAAAAAAAGAAATTAAGCTTTCATTTTTATGCAAAAAAGTATTTTTATGCAGTGTTCTTTTGGAAGTTACAAATCCTTTGTTCTTTTTGTGAAGCATATTTGAGATTTTGTTTCCTTTTATAATTTCTATTAACCTATACTTACATACTGTTTTTCTAATAACAAAAACTTTCTGGGACTATTTCACATATCACTAAGAGGAGAAATAAGGTCGTACATTTTTGTTATTGGCTCTCACAGCGGCCGCAGCCGCTCCGCCCGCCGCCGCGGCGCCGGCAGCCGCAGCCCCGGCCCCCGCGCCCCCTGCAGCCCCCGCGGCAGCCCCTGCAGCCCCCGCGGCGCCCGCCCCAGCCGGTAGGGTCTACGCTAGCCCGATGGCACGGCGGCTCGCCGAAATCAGAAACATTCGACTTGGTGGTAATTTACTAACTACTTGATGAAGTCTCTTTTCACCAGGCTTGTTATTCTGAGATAACTTTTTATAACATTTCGGTAGATAGCAAACTGCACTTACATTAGAGCAGTAAGGTTTGATGACATATTTGTAGTGGAATGGTGTGTGTATGTTATAGTTAGTCTATGATTTATAGAATACCGTTTAATTACTGCCATTTTTCGGTATAATAGCCAGATAACAAGTTTGTCAAATATCTGCATTATATTGACCAACTAGTCGGTAAGTAGTTAGCTCATCAATTAGTTCAGCTAATCTTTAATAACCAATCTCACTGAAGTTGTATTCAGATCTGAGTAAAGCTGATAAACCAATCATTGTTGCCTTGATATGCAACATTAATTGTATTGAATGCATTTGACTTGTTATCAAAACGCTTAATAATTCAATAAATGAGTTTATTTCGTCAGCTTTTTATGATGAAAAGAGAGCATGCAGATATCCACAAACGTTTTCATATAACATCCTGTACATGATTGACGAATAATTCATCCGAAAACTTAATTTATAATCGAATATAATATGTGAAATTCATATTTAAACTGGTATATTATTATTTATTATTATCATTTGGTGATATAGGGCACGGGGAACAAGTATCCCCGTGAGGCCACTGCGACCATTTCTGATCTATTGTGGCCATCCCATTGAAATTAGATCTACCTACTCCTACGGTCTGGGCGAACCGTAGTATGTTTTTGGGGTCCAGGTCTTTGACTTGGTCGGGTGTAATTAAATGCCCTCCCAAACTGGTATAATTTTCTAATAGTATTTTTTGTTAAGTATAGTTTTTACATTTTATAAGTTTTATGTATTGCATTTAGTAAATCGGGTTTTTTCACAATTTCTTTTAATAAAAGGACAATCTTCGCCTTTAGCTTTAAATGCATAACCAGTTCTCTATCTACCTCTCTCTCCAACAACATATATTATGTGCAACAGATGTTTTTACCTTTTTTTGTCAGTGCAACAATTTTTTTGCCTTTGATATTTCCAACTGCACAACGGTCAACTAATTTACATTGTTCAATGTCATGGAGCATGTGTAGAGGTACAGCCAATGTCACCTTATCAGTGTTGATTACTTGAGAGGATTATAAGGGTTATATAAAATATCTGTGTTTATCTTGACTTGATTTTGCTGTGATTCGGTAATTTGTGCAAAAATAACTAGAAATTTAAAAGTTACTGTTTCACCATACCTGCAATTTCCAATGAACAAAAACATTGAAAAACTTAAGTTTATTTAATTTTATCGACATTAACACACCTATATACAATTGATTCATAAATTTAAATTGAACTTTTTATTTATTCCTATTCTTTGTAAATTAAAAAAAAAATTATTTAAAAAAAAATACTAAAAAATTCCATTCTTAGCACTCTACAATACTCCATTGCTTACACTCCACGTTGCTCACACGTCTCCATAAGACTATAAAGTACATAGAATACTGATATAAAAAGTATTAGTTACTAGTGAGACGTGCATGCGTTTACATAGGGCAACCGTCAGGGGTATTCGGGTCACTGAAAAGTGGTGATCTCTCAGGAGCGCCCGCCGCTGCCCCGGCCGCCGCCGCAGCCCCCGCGCCTGCGCCCGGCGCCACCTTCGTAGACATCCCACTCACATCCATGCGGGAGACCATCGCCAAGAGACTGTCTATGGCCAAACAGACCATCCCACATTACCAGCTGTGCGCCACTGTTAATATAGAGAAGACGCTCGCCATGAGGAAGGTTGTCAATGAACGACTTGAGAAGGAGAAGGCAGGAGTTAAGGTGCGTTTTTGTATTGCTACTTGTAATGTATGTAGTCCGATAAGTGAGCAGACAAGCCACTTGGAGTGCCCTCCTTTGTCCTTGAATGTGTTAAGTTCAAGTTAAACATAAGACAGGCAACCATTCCCGTTTGTCTCATAGGCTAGGAAAAGTTTGGAACATAATTAACTAAATTTTTACGCAAATTGGAAAATTCTATGTTTACATAAAAGAGATGACGTTAGAAAAGTTGTATTATGCTTTAATTGTTTGGTTAAATTCCAGGTTTCCGTGAATGACTTCATAGTGAAGGCCGTTGCGGCGGCGTGCAAGCGAGTGCCCGCCGTCAACTCCCACTGGATGGACTCCTTCATTCGACAGTAAGAGATAGAAATTATGGTGTTAACTTGGAAAGAAAGATTTCGTAGTAAGGTTTTCATTACTCTCAAATGTCAGTGAATAGTGCATTCAAATAAGAAAGCCGTTTCTGAGATTGTCGGACAACGGACGGTGTTCGAAAGCTGATGCTTGTTTTGTGCTTTGAGTGGGTAATTTTTGAGCTATATGTTTCTAATTATCGATTTTGAGGCCGTTTCTTTTTGTTATCTCGTTTGCCTCGTATAAATTTGAGCGGCATCTGACTAGTAATTTTTGAGATATAACTACGTATCGATTTTGAGTTAGGTTACTCCTTATCTTGTTTTATAAAAGTTCCCTTTCTTACCCAGATTCTCGAACGTGGACGTGAGCGTGGCGGTGGCGACGCCCACGGGTCTGATCACGCCGATCGTGTTCAACGCGGACTCGCGTGGTGTTATCGACATCTCGAGTAACATCAAGGAGCTCGCGCAGCGGGCTAAGGAAGGCAAGCTGTCGCCGCAGGAGTACCAGGGCGGCACTGTGACCGTGTCCAATCTTGGGATGTTTGGTGAGTTGTGAATAAATAAATAACGCTTGATCACGCCGATCGTGTTCAACGCGGACTCGCGCGGTGTTATCGACATCTCGAGTAACATCAAGGAGCTCGCGCAGCGGGCTAAGGAAGGCAAGCTGTCGCCGCAGGAGTACCAGGGCGGCACTGTGACCGTGTCCAATCTTGGGATGTTTGGTGAGTTGTGAATAAATAAATAACGCTTGATCACGCCGATCGTGTTCAACGCGGACTCGCGCGGTGTTATCGACATCTCGAGTAACATCAAGGAGCTCGCGCAGCGGGCTAAGGAAGGCAAGCTGTCGCCGCAGGAGTACCAGGACGGCACTGTGACCGTGTCCAATCTTGGGATGTTTGGTGAGTTGTGGATAAATAAATAACGCTTGATCACGCCGATCGTGTTCAACGCGGACTCGCGTGGTGTTATCGACATCTCGAGTAACATCAAGGAGCTCGCGCAGCGGGCTAAGGAAGGCAAGCTGTCGCCGCAGGAGTACCAGGGCGGCACTGTGACCGTGTCCAATCTTGGGATGTTTGGTGAGTTGTGGATAAATAAATAACGCTTGATCACGCCGATCGTGTTCAACGCGGACTCGCGCGGTGTTATCGACATATCGAGTAACATCAAGGAGCTCGCGCAGCGGGCTAAGGAAGGCAAGCTGTCGCCGCAGGAGTACCAGGGCGGCACTGTGACCGTGTCCAATCTTGGGATGTTTGGTGAGTTGTGGATAAATAAATAACGCTTGATCACGCCGATCGTGTTCAACGCGGACTCGCGCGGTGTTATCGACATATCGAGTAACATCAAGGAGCTCGCGCAGCGCGCCAAGGAGGGCAAGCTGTCGCCGCAGGAGTACCGTGACTGTGTCCAATCTTGGGATGTCTGGTGAGTTGAGGATGGGTCGCTAATTTTTCAGTATTTTGATCAGACATCTTTTATTTTGATTGTTAAATTGTAAAGATATTGTAACTAAAGACTATAGGCACATTCATAAAACACGATTTCTACTTTTTGAACGCCGCCTACCAGCGAACACGTTTGCTCTGAATATGGGTGCGAATGTCAATTATTGTAACGGAATGCATGAGATAAATAGTTATGAGGCTATGCAGCAATAACCAATAACTAAATGGAAATGATACAAATTGTGTCATTTGACTGCCTCGCTTTCGATGCACTTGTATGTTTATTATATTAATATGTGACATTTGTAAGTTTATTATATTAAAACTTATCTCTTGATTTAAGTCGAATCTATGCATTCGTTACATAAAAGTAAGATGAGAAGTAGATGAAAAACATAGAAAATACATTAGACATAAAAGCTAGGTGTGAAGTAATAGGTATTGCCATTTATAAGTAAGATGTGTTGTATGGTGTAGGAATCACGATGTTCAACGCGATCATCAACCCGCCGCAGTGCTTCATCCTGGCGTGCGGCGGCGTGCAGGAGCTGGTCATTCCCGACAAAAATGAACCGCAAGGGTATGTATGGATGGCACTGATTTGTTGTTATGTATCTTAAAGAAACGTTCAAGATTACTTACTTACCTGTAACAATATGAAGGCCCACAAATACCATAACCATAACAAAAATATACGCTTATTACTACCCTGGTGTTGGCTGGGTTGGACTATAAGGACCTCCGGCATTGCATAACCGAGACCTGCTATATTTATATAATTTTTGCAGCATGAATGTTTCCATTGACTTTCTCCGAGTTCCGCTAAGTGATGAAAACGCTCAAAACATACCATTTTTCGTAGAAATAGGAGTCGTTTTGACCGTTAATCGAACTTTGTGGTAACTGATATGATATGAATTTCTATTACTACACAGTAGAAAAAATATTAAAGATACATTGTAACAAACCTTCCAACTTACCCGCCCAAGAGAAATTAATTGGAGAATGCTCTAGGCGTCAGAAAGAGTCGTCCACTCGTTGGGTCTTCATAGGTTCTAGCTAATGGTATAAACTGTTCGCAGGTTCCGATTGGCAAAATTCGTTACGTTCACCGCGTCGGCAGACCACAGGGTGATAGATGGTGCGGTAGGAGCGCAGTGGATGAAGGTGTTCAAAGAAAATCTAGAGGATCCCGCCAATATTATTCTATGAGCACGTAGACTGGTGTAATGCTCCTTGCAATTTGCTGGCCGACTCACGGATTGCTACGAATTGTGAATAATGTACAAAAACATTTTTTTTATCCCTATTGACGCTTTTTACTGCCTTTGAGAATTATTGTAGTTGTAATAGGTGTAAGCAAAATTATATATTGTTTCTTTTTTAATTTTTTGTTGTAGTAATATGGATCTTAGATAAGTAGGTATTCTGTTATCGAGTCTTTTATTATTGAGATTTAAGTAAAAGTGGTGATTTTTATAGTATCGTGAATCATATTTATTTTTAATTAATCATGTTTGTCTTTTTAAAAAAGATTTTTTTTGACTCGTATTAGGGGTAATAGGTTTGCGTCCATCGGCAAATTGCATTGAGTTTGCAACCTTGGTATATCCTGCCATATCCTTCGATGGTCGACCTTGAATCTAATCGATAAAATATTGACCACTTCATTGTAAATTTAAGCATCCACGCTGTATACTAGATGATAGTTAAGAATTCTCAGTTTAGTATTCCCTAAGCACACGTTCGGAGGATATGTAGGATTATACGAAGGTTTTATTTATTTAGATAAATTAAGTTATTAATCGTACAATGAAATGTGGAGCGAGGAAGATAGGTGATTCATTGACATATAAGTACCCATAGCGCATCCCTATGAGAAGTTACAGTGGAAGGTAGAGTTGATAATGGTCCATATTATAATAATAAGGTAACAATAGACGAGACCCCGACATTGCTTAAGGTACTGCCTGTTTATTGAGACTTTACCTATTATTTATATGCATTTTTGTATATATTTTAGTTTATAAAAATTTCGTACCCTCTTTTGGAGTAAAGATCTATTTGTTTTACTTATTTATATTGATTTGATTTTGGGGGAATAGAAAAAACATTGTAAATACGTAAACGCTGCTCCGCGCCTACATCTGACGTCTTTTGTTACCAACATATTGTTATTGTAATGTTTTGATGCTGCTAGATGATTTATGATTGTTAGTGGAATATATTTTATTTATAAATAAATCCACTTTTAACAAATATCGTTTTATTTTTGTGTTAATCAGCGGGATGATATATGTTTCGTTACACTTAACACTGTTCATCCGTACATATATGACCACATCCCTATATATATGTCGGAGACGGAAATAAAATTAGATTAAAATCAAACTAAATAAATCGTTAAACTTTGAATAAAACGTAAATCCGGAACTGTAATTTAAATGGCAACACTGTACGAATTGTAAACGTGTCTCGATGGGATATCGGAGGGGGAACCCAACAGAGGGCACCTGTGGAGTCGGATACGAAGAGCGGGGACTTCTCGAGCAGACGTCGAGCGGAACGGTCGCATTAAGTTAACTAGTGTACTTTGTAATAAAATCCTATACTGCGTCGTACCTATGCCCGACGGCATAACGTTTCTCTAAGTGTATTTCAGTCGTATCACGTTTTAACATAACCTAAAAGCTTTAATCAAATTAAGTTAAACTGTGTAACCTGTAACCCAATTTAAATCATGAAGACACGTATTGAACGCCCACTGTGTTTTAGTTTACACCTTGCAACCTGATGATCGGAGCATTATACCAACATCCTGACTAGTGCCTCCGAAATCAGAAGTTGGATGTAACTTCACGTCCCACACATGGCTGGCTAGGTTATTTCCAGGTTTTCAGATAGCAATTTTCAGATGAGAACTGGATTCATAAATGGCAAGCGAGTTGACATGTGCCATTACATCTCACATGGCATGGATGGAATGTGGCGTCGAATTTTGGTAAAGCTAAGTAACACAGCGAGTATGGGTATGGCATTATTTTTATTCCATTACGTCTGAGGTGATACAATTTCATTGCTTAAATTTTAATTTTTGTGTAAACTATGTTGTGTGTGTGTAGTTTGTTTGATAATCGTGAGTAAAAATAAAGACATCAATTTCCGGTAATAAAATCATTTAACGTAGTTCCGTAATTAAAACAAATCGCTCCTCATTGTAATCTTATTTTGATGTTTAATCGCTGAAAAACAAAAGAAATCGTTTTTATTATGACCTCTATGTTTTTATTATGAAGGGAAAGTTACACCCTTTGATTTTAGTGTAGTTTAACCAAGTATTATAACATCGGAACACACTTTTATCATGCGATCATTTTGTTGAAGTTTAATGTGGGTAGATTTGTGGTATTAGTTTGTTAGAATGCCCAAGAGCTAAGTACCATTTGAAGTGTTGTGATATAAAAAGTGAATTTGAGTAGAGTGATAGCGATGAATCTTAGCTCGGCTGGTCGGACCGTACCAGTAGACATTTCGTAGCCGTAGTCCGTAGAAGTCGGTATCTGCTTGAAGTGGATGCGAGACTACTTTAAGTAGACCGTGGATACGCGGTACGCGGGTGGCTCTGGCGGAGGTCGGGGTCCATTTCGTAGCCGTAGTCCGTAGAAGTCGGTATCTGCTTGAAGTGGATGCGAAACTGCTTTAAGGTAGACCGTGGATACGCGGTACGCGGGTGGCTCTGGCGGAGGTCGGGGTCCAGGTTAGACCACGGAGGAATCCGTGCGACCCGTACGGCATTCGGAAGAATGCGCGTGTAACAAACGTAGTTTGTTGGTTGGGCTTAGCGAAAAGCCACAGGCCACGAGTTTGATTCATGCTTTGTTTTGAAGATACCTTGATGATAATAGTTGATGAGAGTTATCGGATAACAATGGTACTTGGTTGGGTAAGCATTTTTGTTCATTTAATTTAATCGAAATGTAACGTAACTAGAGTCATTTTAAAGTAAAATTATTATGTTCCGAAGTGACAATAATAATTAATCTAAGTTCATAAAATTCCTAAAGATAAAGAGGGTACATAGAATAGATTTTGTCTGGTCGAAAAAGAAAGAAACGTTTGAGGTCAGGCATTTTATTATGCATTCCGTGTTGGTACAATTTTTAATTGATAACGAGATATGACGTACAGTGCAGTGACTTTTATCAAACGTGTAATGTTCGTGATAGTTATTTTGGTTTTTGATAATTTGGTGCGCCGCTTATCGCTGAAAAGGATTAGTTGGAGAAAAATAAACACACACAAAATAGATGCTATATTTGTGCTCAACTTGATGAAGTATTTATTCCATTTATCGAGTACCTACAACGATAATAAAAGCCTACAACAATAATAACAATAAAAGCGTAAGCTAGTTTTTTTAAAGTGAACGGTTTGGTTGTTCGTTGGTGACGTCGATCGAATTAGTTGCTCATTAGTTCGAGTTGTTTTAAAAGTGAAACACAATACAATTTTCAAAGTTTTATTTACTATGTGACAAAATAATTTCAATATTCTAAATACCTGCGTAGTTCATTGTTGATTTTAAATATTGTGTAAGCGTTATCTAATGATCCAAAACATTGTCGTTAGAGTTATTACAGACGAATTAGTTGGATTCTTACCCGTTTTAGTCACTATATTTTCGAAATAAATAAAGTCGGCGTAAGTGTTTACGTCGGATTTATGATGCGTTTAGGAAGCGTTTCTAGGTTATAAGGAACTGGAGACCAATACCTTTTCTGGTTCCTATCTGCAACCAAGGGTGACATTACCTAGATATAGTAACGGCTAGACGAGGTAAAAGTGAAACGGCGTTTTTGGTATGACTTTTATTTTATTACACCTGGTGTGTTGGAGTTTTATAACTTCCATTTTATTTTCGTTCCTTGTGAAAATATGACCTTTTAATGTGTCTTGTAATTAATGAACAATGACAAAAGATAACAATTAAGATATCGGAAGTTCAGTGAAATTTTTAATTAAAGTAGCAGTTGGGTACAATCAGTTCCCCAATTATTTTTACAAGTGCAGCTCACTTCGATTGGTTTTGGTTTACCTTGTGAAACCAATGAGTTTTGAAGTAATCTCACATGTGACGATGCAATGTGCATCGTTCTGTTTTCAGATAAGTTTTCGAGGATGCACAGGCAGCAGCACACGCAGGTTACACATGTGTTGTCTGGAGCCGAATCGACGGCGGCGTGCGTGCACTCGTGGGCTTTCTGGAGTTCATTGAGTAACATTGAAGGAGGAAGCTCTGGCAACTGGCAGCCGCAGATCGGACTCAGCGAAACAGGTGATCTGTATCGTTCATACTTGTTTTGTAATAGCTTAAAGAAGTAGTAACTTTTCTTTTCGAGACGTAGTTCACTTGGTAAAAGTCTATTGTTGAGAGGCTTAGTTTTCGGTCAACTTATCGAACGGAACTTTTGAAATTATACTTGAACGGTTTTGTAACTTTGAAAAATGTATAGTCCTTAGCTATGTAGGTATACGATTTGGATGTTATTTCTGGACAGAAGAACTGATTGTACTTGAGTACCGTTCGATGAGTCAACTTATTTGCGAAATGATAACTTTTGAGAAAAGTAACTTTTATGGGAAATGTAGTTTGTTTTGGATTAATCTGTAATGTGATAGGATAAATAAAGCGACATGTTGAACAAACCTTTTTAAGATTATTTTTGATAAAAGCTCGAAATGATCATCTGGGTAGTGTAGTGTTTGTAACCGGATGGAGGTTGCATGCGGGGATGACTGGATAGAGGTTGCCTATTGGGTTGTTGCTTGTAACTGGATGGAGGTTATAAGGGTGATGATCAGAACCGGATGGAGGTCAGGGTGCGAGCACTGCAATATTTCAATGAGTTTCCTATTTATTTGAATGAGTATGGGTGTTGATCGACATGTCAGCTTTGGCCTTTGAGAGAAATAATCTGTTATGATTTTCAAAATTTCTAATGATTTGATAAAGTTGTTTTTATTCCCTGCCCACTTACGTCAGGAAGGGCCGAGCTTTAAGAGATACTTTCGTTTGTGTTTATTGTTACAGGTAAATTCCGACACCACAGCCGATCGAGTCATCCAGTTTTACGACGATTGTACGACGACGTATTGCGTTAAACGTTAAAAACAAACCCGCGTTAATAATAAATTTGGTAATTTTGCTCTAAACAAGTGTCATGTTATGGAGTTTGTTTAGCCGCTTTCTTCTCCATAGCGACACCGGAAACGGCGCGGCGGGAGTGTAGGTAGTTAGGGCTAAAAATAAATGCAAAAAAACTTGAAACAAAAACTTGGCGTTCAATCTAAAAACTTGTTGTTCAAATTAAATTTGTAGTCTCGTTTAAAATTAGTAGCTTTTGCTGAATAAAATAAAATTAGAGCTTTGTTGTAACCTAAAGTAAAAGGCATCACACGAGGACGTGTGCTAGTCAGAATGGCCGTGTTGGAGACGGAAATAAAATTAGATTAAAATCAAACTAAATAAATCGTTAAACTTTGAATAAAACGTAAATCCGGAACTGTAATTTAAATGGCAACACTGTACGAATTGTAAACGTGTCTCGATGGGATATCGGAGGGGGAACCCAACAGAGGGCACCTGTGGAGTCGGATACGAAGAGCGGGGACTTCTCGAGCAGACGTCGAGCGGAACGGTCGCATTAAGTTAACTAGTGTACTTTGTAATAAAATCCTATACTGCGTCGTACCTATGCCCGACGGCATAACGTTTCTCTAAGTGTATTTCAGTCGTATCACGTTTTAACATAACCTAAAAGCTTTAATCAAATTAAGTTAAACTGTGTAACCTGTAACCCAATTTAAATCATGAAGACACGTATTGAACGCCCACTGTGTTTTAGTTTACACCTTGCAACCTGATGATCGGAGCATTATACCAACATCCTGACTAGTGCCTCCGAAATATATAACAATGTAAATGTTTAATAAGTAAACATTAATCTTTTTCTTGCCATTTGGCGTCGTAAAATATTATTTTATGCATATTATCCGTACACAATAATGTCGATATTTCACATCTGCCAGGCAACCCGCCAAGGCTCGCAATTTGTTTATTCAATTATTGTATTATTCTACTGAATTATACTTTAAATTATACTTTAGTAAATCCTGGAGATCTCAAAAACAACCAACGACCAAAGTTGGTTGTTTTTGAGATTATTGTTGTCTAACCAATTTTTAGACACGTTGTCTAAAAGTTGGTTAGACAACAATAATACATATTAGTACATCGCACCCATGGACGTATAAAAATATAAGTTTGTTCCATGACCGTAGGCTGCATGCAGCCTTACTCCCGAAACCGATTCGAATTTGATTTTGTATCTTGACAGTCTTTGAGTCTGACTACGGTACTTAAATAATAATATTTTTTATGATGCCAGTTAAATGAGGAATATTTCCATATGATATTGTTCTATGATAATATGATAAACTTTTGAATTTTTTCATACTAAAAAGAAATGTTTGATATTTATTTGCACAAAAAACCAGATGACCTAAAGTTCTAGTAAATAATAATACGTGACTATTACGGTAAGAACTCACGATGCGGAATTTTTCCGCGTCCGCCGCGGAAACGGAATTGCGCTACGGCACACGTCGCGAAGTAAAACGTAAAAATATAATTATAAAATAAAAGTAAACTAGTTTTTAGTTTGTTTTATTTTTAAACTAGTTTTTAGTTTGCTTTTATTTTATAATTATATTTTTAAACTTTATTAAGTTACTTATATCAATCGAGTTATGGTTCATCTAATCTTCGAAGGTAAAGAATAAAGGTACCTACTATTAAAATCTAAATAAGTGGGAGCTTGATAGTGGAATATAATATTGATTGCTCTAATGGAGATTAAAGGTTTGGTGACTGTCTATTTTTATTAGCTTTGGGTCATTCTAAATGAATACAATTGCTATTAAGTGAAAAGTAAATGGTTTTCAAATATTTCGCCTAAGTAAACACTATAAATAGTCATAGCTATAAACAGTTGTTAGCCACTGTTATTTGAAATACTGTTACTATATTTTTGTTTTATGTAAGTATGTAATATAACAAAAAAACTGAGGTACTTTTCATTACTGTCGGACCTGGGTAAATTTTCTTTGGGCCATTGCAGTTCTTTACATTTTTATCTACGTCATAATAATAGATCGGAAGCCTGTAAAAGATGTTGAAGATATAATTATTAAACATTGATGTTTAGTACATAGTATCTCAATGTAATTAAATAAATACTTCGCAAAACAAAATAGAGCGACAATGACACTATAACAACATTGGGAGCAAAATATAATAAAATATGAAAGTTAGGTACCTACATAAAAATTTGAGATGGTCAAGGCCGAAAACATTAAAGTTGCGTGCAAAATAAACTACGGGCTTGTCATGGACGGCTGTCATGCCTCGTGGGATTAATTAATAATTCTAACGTGACAAATGATTATAAATTACATACTTTTTTAGCATGGTAAATATCATGATATTCTATGATCTCCGTGTTAGTAACCAGATTTAAGTGATATTGTTTAGCCTATCTATTCGAAAATTTGCCCACAGGTTTTAAATTCTTGTCCAGAGAAGCCAGGATAAGTTTTCCTTGTTTAAGCCCATTAGCGCTTGTTAGCAGTACACAGGTTTCCTAACATGCCTTTGCTATTTGCATGCATTTTTTCGCTAGTCCTAAGTATACAATGTAGAGAAATGTGCTCACCTATCCAAAGAGTTGAGTTAATTAATCCCTGCTTGTAATCAGGTAACGTAGAATTTGAAGAATAAAAATGACGGAGCCATCTTTAGAGGGAGAAGGGGATGAAGTGAAAAAACCTATAAAAGAAGTGCCTGTGGTGCAAGAGCAAGGCTTCTTTGTTCACGATACAGGCGATACTTACGACGGATTTTTTGAAGCTAAGAAAAAAGATAGAAGTGTGAAAATGCACGGTATATATTAATTGTTTTACTTATGTAAAAACTGGTCAAGTTCGTGTCAGGTCACGAGCAGCGCACTACGGAGACTTTTGTAAGGTGGTGGACTATCGGACTATTACCTGCCCTGCCCTCATATCAAAATCAATTAGTTGACTTCGGGCACATAAATCCCTAAAATTATTAGCAGTTGCATAAACTCTCGAACGGATTCCTAAATTTGAAAAAATGTTTTCCTCATACCCGTAATACTAATAACTTTTAATCACCACTGGATGTACACATCACGAGAAAATAAATGTTGCGAGTAGGTAGGTGCGATGTGCGATCGAAACCACTGTGGTATGTAAGAGTGTAGGTACTTTCGTTGTCGTTAAATGCTAACGTAGATCTATAATTATTTATACAACTATTTTATTTTATGACTACTTATATTGTGTGTTACCTACTTCATAATTTTTACTGGGAGATCGACTTTGACATTCTTTTTTTATTTTTTTATTGTCCTTTGGTCCACCCAATGAATTTAAACGATATCTGAGGTACGCTTTTTGGGTTATCTCTATTTGTGGATTTTGAAGTCTGTTTATTTTTTTTTTAATTTATTGAAACATAAATTTTGAAGCCTGCTACGACTACATGACTACATGTCTACATGAGAAACGAATAAAATGAGACCATTATTTGAATAAAGATAGATAGCTAGCTATTTATAGAATTTTTCTTAAAACCAAAGGGGCATGAACGTTGAACTTGTTGATTATAAGGTCAAAATTTTGTCAAGCTTGAATGCTGGTTATTTATACATCATCATCATCATCATCATCATCGCAACCCATCGCGGCCCACTATTTAAGCACGGGTCTCTTCTCGGTATGAGAAGGTTAAAGCCATAGTCCACCTCGCTGGCCAAGTGCAGACTTCACACACTTTCGAGTTTTGCGAAGTCTCTGGCATGCAGGTTTCATCACGATTTTTTCCTTCACCGTTTGTAGCAAGTGACATTTAAATGCTTAAAACTAGGTAACTCCGAAAAGTCAGAGGTGCGTGCCGTGGGATTCGAACCCGGACCCTCCGAATAGGAAACCAAATTCTTATCCACTAGGCTATCACCGCTACAATTGCTGGTTACACAATACTTAGACATCAATCAACAATATTAAAAGTTGATAACTGCGCTTTAGGTTCGTTATGTATGGCCCTTTTATACTAATTAACTGTATAAAATTTATTTCCTAGGTACCTTCATAAAGGCCAGCACATGTACCTAAATATAGTGTCTTCCTACTTTCTCCAACTTACGTACCCACTTACGTACACATTTAATCCAAATAGGGAATGCAACGAAGCAGCACTGAATGTTTTCGTGTTTTATCGACTGAAGTTTAATGGACCGTTTAGTGATCCATTCCAGCTCATAATGCAGAGTGTTACGCTCTACTTGCAGGAAATGTTGCATTTGAGATGTTTTATTTTAATTTTACTGAAGTCGAGATCGTCATCGAGACTGTCATCGGCCAGGGCAAAGGCGTAAAGATAAAATGCCTTTCAGGTCTATCATATTTTTCGTGGTAGGTAGCTAACGCGAGATTTAAATAATGGCGCCCCTTTAGAAACATTTCGTATCTAGGTTTTGCTTTAGGGCCGCCACTGTTGCGCCACCTCTTGCCTTCAACCAAGAATAGTGTGGGTTCACTCTTTTAATTTCTTCTGTTAGGTAATACGTCGATGATGATCTTGGTGTTCTTTATGTCTATGGATGGCAAAAAACTATACCTTACCACCGTCCTTCAAATGTATTGATTTAGGTAGGTTTTGCATTTTAATGATTCCATTAAAAAGTTATAGGTGTCTATCGTTGTTATTTTGATCACAGCCTTAGAATGATAGATAGGTACGAGTACTTCTCCCTTACTATGAGTTGATCCATCTGTTCTGGGGTTATTATTATTAATGTTGTTATCTTAACTTAATAAGTCTCTAAATAGGGAGTAAAATTCCTGTTCACCTGTTCAGCCCCTAATAAGTAGCAATAACACCATAAATTATCTTTTATATCATACTTGCTCAGTAACTAGGGATTACTATGGTGGAAAGTCTCCTTGTAAGTTGGTGTTTGCAATTCAAGGCAACATTACTTCGCACTATGCTTGAATTGTAATGTTCACATTACAGTTCAAGCTATGTAAAACTCCTTGGTAAACAATCTCTTTTCTTATAAAATGGTAAGAAAACTTTTTACTGAAAAAAAAAACACTGAACATGGCGGCATTTAATTTCCATACATTTCAAACTATGCAAAACTCCTTGGAACTCAGAGCCGTAAAAAAAAATAGAAAACTATTTACGAAAAAAAAATGGAAATGGCGGCATTTCATTTGATCTGAAATTAAAATTTAATTTTGCATTACCAATGTTTTATTTACCTCACAAGAATGATATAAAGTAGAATGCTTACCTCGGTTGCAAGTAGCTATTACACCCTCGAACTATATTCACCCTCGCTCGCTGCGCTCGCTCGTGTGACTAAATATCTCGGGTGCACGCGATCCATTAGCGCCCTATGCGAGCTGCGCTCGCGCTGGCGCCAAATTGGATCTTGTTCTGTAATAGCTTACTTACGTCCCTTGTGTAACAATCTACTATTAATGATCCTCTCAAACTTTCTCATAGGTCCGGGTCAGTACACCACAGCTGAAGGCGACGTCTACGTAGGTACGTGGGACGCTGATCGACTCGGCGGAACCGAAGAAGTTACTATCGCATACACCGACGGCTCCAGATATGAAGGGATGTTCAAAGACTGGTCATACCAAGGCCGGGGACGATACATCTACCCAGACGACAGTGTCCTTCATTGTGACTTCGTGGAGAACTCTCCTGTAGGCCTTCTTGTGCTACTTGACTGTAATGGACATAGATGGCTAGGTCGCGCTGAGCAAGGCTACGGTTGGTTACAACCTGTTAACCATTACTATGACATGCTAGAAAAGACACGTGAAAGTAAAGTGAAGCGGAGAAGTAAGATGAAAGATTTGAAAGGTGTGAGCGGTGTGAGCCGTGCGAGTCGTTCGCCTGTTTAAAAATCTTGCTCACTTAAAGAAAACATTCTTTTAATATTGCATTGATTAAAAAATAATTGATTTTTGGTTCATAATTGTTAATTAATCCAAAATATAATTTTGTGTTTCATTTCATTATCTAGTTTGTTTTCAATGTTTTTATTTTAACGGAACACCTTTCGTTAACGGTTGACTAAATTATTCTACGAAGGGCTCGGTTGGTAAGTGGGTCATTTGACTTACAGTTTAGACGTGACAGGAAACGATACATTCCTAAATTAAAATTGGGCATGCGGGATTAGAGTGCCCTCTGTCAACAAACTTGTTTTAAGGCAATGAGAGGTAGGATTGTTATACCTACTTGAGCACAACAGTCGACTGAAGTAAAGTAGGTAGTAAACAGTGGAAATGTTGAGAAAGAAGTCTCTGTTATAGGTGTTAAAACACTTGTTACACAATCACAGGGGGCATTTAGCGTGCATGTAGGTAAATGTGACAGCTCACATTTTGAACCCACTTAAAGATAATAGGACTCTTCAGAAGCAAGTACAGTCGGGCATTAAAGCCATTTAGTTGTATTGTAAATTTTATTTTGTAAGGAATATAGGCAGCTAGGGTACAGATAAGTCTTAGATCTCTCATCTCTCGTAACTGAGGGAGCGTAGAGTAGGTGTACCTACCTACTCGACGCTGCCAGTGCGGAACGGTGGAGTTGTGACCAGGTACCTGTTGGAAGCTTTTATGTCGCCCGAAGGCTTCAGATTCAGACATAGATACCCATGCTTATTTAAAAAATGTATGCAAGCAATTGTATTGAAAATGAAAAATCCTGAAACAAATTGAGGGCGAGTTAGCGAGTTACTCATAATAAAAGTACATTAAGTGACAAATCACATTAATTTGGCAGTTGGACCACGAGGACGACCTATTCCTCGTGGTCCAACTGTGACGTCATAGTTGGACTAAATAGTTGGACCACGAGGAATCACCCACCATTTTTACTCAAGTTCTAACCCAATTAAAGAATAATGCCTACTTAATGCCTTTTAAGCGTTATTTAGTTATGTTGCAATTTAGTTTTCTAAAACAGGAGTTTGCGAATGGGCGGTCGCCCACCACCGCCAAATAGTGACATGTTAACTCGTTCCGACGATGTCTTTGTGTTTTGACCTCGAATGTACGCCTACCAAATGCATCGACTTCGATAAAAGAACAACTTTGTACATTTTATAAGATCACTTGAGCGTTTAATAGCTTGAACAAAGGGAGGTACACAGTGGGTACCTACTATAATTTATTTGATACAGATTATCCTGGAAAAAAACTAATAAAGATTCACTTACAGTCGACAGACAAGTTTATTTCATTTTGCACACAATTGAGCAGGTGCAAAGGTAGTTTATAGTCAAAAATCGAATCGAATCTGCGATCGTAAGTTTGGCTGGTCTAACTCAAATTGAACAAGGAGTCTTGACTAAAAATGTAATCGAGATAAATAATCGAGATTCGGCCGTTTATTGACGAGTCTGGCTAAATGCCTACTAATCTGATCTGATTGACAGATAATTCAACTTTTCAAGTTTGTCAACTTTAAAATTTTGTAGTTTAATTTAATTATATATATCGTACCTACTTACCCATGTGTGTAATTTTTAACAATGTTTTAATCGATTGTTTAAGTAGCGATTTATTAATTAAAAAGACTATAACCAAGTAGGTATATATAGTATAGTACCTATTCCTTAATTGTGTATTTCTGACAGTTGTATTGAATTACTTATTGGTGCTTACCAAATTTTAGGTGCGGCTTTCGTGCTTAAATGGGACTATCGGAGTGGTTCATCAGCGATTATGAGGCTCGAGAATAAATTAATAGGCAAGTCCACGATTTCGTTGCTGGCTGGTACAAACGTTAGACACAAGTAGCTGGAACCGATGTTCCGAAAATTGCAGCAATTTTGTAATGTTCCCATCATTACCGAGATGAAAGATATCTTGCCATTCGTTAGAGACCATTCTGCGAGTACAAACGAGTAATGATTCGTAACAGATTCTGCTGTCGTCATTCGCTACTAATTAACACAAATTGTTTTGTACGTAATAGGTTCCTACTACCTAATTTACCTAATAGTTAATAGTTATCCTAAAATAAAATATAATTTCACTTACTTTGTTCATTAAAGAGTTTATCTCAGTTTAGTTTAAAAAATCAGGAATATATAATATGTCTATACATATTCCTGATTTTTCAGATCGATGTACCTAACTACTTTAACCTACAAATGTACCTAGATGACTAGGTAGTTAAGTAGGTACATTTGATTATTATGTATCTATTTCCTACAACATTATATTTATAATTCATATAACTTAATTTAGACATTGGAAAATACGATAGTACCTATATTAAATTAATTAGAAATATTTGTAGTTATTCTTAGATTGTCATTAACCTCAATAAATAACTGCCTAATGTTATATATCTGATTACGTAAATACAGTTTTATAGGAAATTTAACGGAGATTCCAAATATGTACACATTTATTAGGGAATCTTGGATAATATGGATGAAATCGGCGAAAGAATGTCACGGGGGTGAATCCGGCGGTGTTGTTTTTTTGGTGTGCCAGAGGTTTGACATAAAAAATTATGACACCAAATAGTGTGCCAGTTGAGAGGCTAATGCTATATTAAGTACCTTTTTAACGAAATATTTCAATCCCTCATTTTCAATACAGTATCTGTACAAAATACATAAATATACTAAAACACATTTATGAAAAAAGCCAAAGTAGAGTACAACTGGATCAGTCTGGCCCAGTCATAGCAATAAAAAGAGGAGTAAGGCAGGGTGATCCACTCTCCCCTAAGCTCTTCATAGCAGTGCTAGAATCTATTTTCAATGAACTTAACTGGAACAGACTTGGTATAGTTATCAACGGGAAATATTTGTCACACTTAAGATTCGCCGATGACATTGTTCTTCTGTCTGAAAATCCTAGAGACTTGGAATTTATGCTGACAACTTTAAGAGAAGCAAGTAAAAAAATAGGTCTGGAAATAAATCTTAATAAAACTAAACTCATGACAAACTCTATCCAAAAACCTATAAAATTCGATATGGTTAATATTGAGTATGTTGACAGCTACATATATCTTGGAAAACAAATTTCTTTTAACACAAACAACAATGAACAAGAAGTAGAGAGGAGAATCATAAAAACCTGGAACAAATTTTGGAGTCTAAAAGAAGTACTTAAGGGCCAGTTTCCCATGATACTCAAACAAAAAATTAATAATACTTGTCTGCTGCCAACTTTAACATAAATGCTTGTCAAACATGGAAGTTTCACACACAGTAAAAAGTAAAATAAGAACTACTCAAAGGAGTATGGAGAGGAGCATGATGAAGATAAGTAAATTACAAAGAATTCCGCACAAAACAATCAGAGAAAAAACAAAGGTCATCGATGCTTTAAGCTTCTCACAAAAACTGAAATGGAGATGGGCGGGCCATGTAGCCAGGGCTACCGATAACAGGTGGACTTCGCGCTCAACCACGTGGCCAGGCCCGTCAGGATCTAGGAAAAGAGGTAGACCGAACGCTCGATGGGCTGACGACATCATAAAGGTAGCTGGAAAGGAATGGGTTCACGTAGCCCAAGATAGAGACAAGTGGCTTTCTCTGGAGGAGGCCTTCACCTGAGAGGGGTTCTTGCGAATTGTAAATATGTTATTTAATTAAAGTAATTAGTATTAAAAATAAAAATTGATAATATAGATTATTATAATATATATAATATACCTGTCTGCCTGTTTGTATTCTGTAACAATTTTATTCTTTAATTTCCAATTATAAATGCTTAATGCTTAATGCTTACAATTATAAATCTAAATTTGTCTATATTTACATTATATAAATTGTAATAAATTATAAATTTAATAAGAATGAAACCTTAGTTATGGTTAGAATAATAGCTTTAAAGATCAATATAATATTATGTATTAAAATTGCAACATTCTACTTGTACCTCTGTAACAAGTCAGTGATTGTGAACGCAAGAAATAAAAGGCTTTTTATTTATTTTATTTTATTATCTGTATTCAGTGCTGAAAAATATGTTATCGGATTTATACTTACTTAGCTTAGTTGATTGAAGGCGGATAATGTGGCGTCGCCACCGTGCCGGCCGCGGCGGGCGGTAGAGTCGTAGAGCGGCGAGCGGTTCTGGCAGCGGTAGAGTGTGTAGCCATAGAGCTAGAGGTTCGGCAGATGTCGGCCGGAGGAGACGTGGGAGCGAGCCCTCGCGGCCCGCGCCTCTCCTTATCACCTTATCAGCTCTTATCACTTACTCATCGCGAAACCAATCGCATATCACGGTCAGTTGATACAAACGCGTGCAAATATCCGCTCAAATGTGATTTATACGAACTCTATCATGTTCGGAAAATTCGTGGTGTTCGTTTGGTTGTATTTGTGCGTTTTCTTCCTGAAAATCGGATACGTAGCTGTTCAAGGTGAGCATACGGTGTTTCTAATATAGCACTGAAAGATTTACACGCTTTCTGATAAGATTATACTCTAACCTTAACTCGTACCTACTTGCCTAACACTTTGTAAACATACTCGTAACTGTTTACATTCACGTGAAGTAGCCTGATGTTTTTCCTGCAAAACTAACTTGAATTAAACCAAGTAGTTGAGCGTTATGAAAAGAAAGGCGAGTGGGTACCAGGTGGGTACTTAATATTTAATTACGAACCATTAATTTTAGGCCCTTATCAGGCAATATAATAATAAATGTTCTGCCTTCAAAAGAGTGATTTATAATCTGTGCTTACACAAAATGCATTTGTAACTAAAATAGCTAAACAGGCGGGTCGTTCGCTCCCGGAACTCACCTGTTACGGGCATGAGTTTTCAAAAATAGAAATTATCTGGAATAGGAATGACAATTTATTTTTAACGGTCAGATTTGTTTCGGTTTGTACGGTACTACTACTGCAGGCTATCGCCTTGAACGTAATAAATAGGTAAGTAGCAACTGAAAGGTGATTCAAAAATATTGATAGGTATGACTGCAGGACAATGCTAGAATTATTATATTGCATTTATTTTTTAACGTTTTATCCGTTGATTAATTTTACATGGTAATGCAAGGCTTTTGTTCAGACAAAGATAATTGTACATAGCATAGGTATAATTTATTATTACTAAGTAAGTATAATCATTACACCATTGACAAGTTATTCAAATTTTGTTTCACACTTTGTGCGAAGTAGGTATAATTTGATAACATAAGAAGACTGATTTTGTTTCATTGAAAATAAAATGGATATTAAGTTAACAGTGTTTTCAGCTGTTTTTCAGCATAACGCCGCTTGAAAATATTTAGGTAGGATAAAAATTGCTTAATTTCTGTTCTTTACATTTAATTTAATGAAAAATCTACCTCCTTAATTTATGGCACTTTAAAATTTTAATAACCGATTAATTCAAATTAACACTTAAAGTAAGTAGGTACCTATTTTTTCAAGGATCATATTAAATTGCAAAAAATATAATTTAGCTTTAAAATAATGAAACATAGATTAAATTGTGACATCCGAAAATGCACTTGCATTTTCCCTCCAATGTTATTTTTAACATTAACCGCACAACGGACAACCACAAAGTAAACAGCTAGACACATCCGTTTGTTTATTACGACATCAAAGTCAAACTATTTACTGAAGAAGTGGAGTGTAAAAAATCGGCCAAGTGCGAGTCGGATTCGCGCACGCAGGGTTCCGTTCCGCCAAAACGCCAACAAAACTGGTCTGTTGTATGAAAGCCTCACTTAAATATTTGTTTTATTGTAGCCACATATAACGCCCAACGCCATCTCTTGGACCGAAAGGTAAACTATCGCTGTGGCGTCGTAAGTATACTATGGGCGCCTACTTGTTGTAGCGGCAACAGAAATACACCATCTGTGAAAATTTCAACTGTGTAACTATTACGGTTCATGAGATACAGCCTGGTGACAGACGGACGGACGGACGGATGGACGGACAGCGAAGTCTCAGTAATAGGGTCCCGTTTTACCCTTTGGGTACGGAACCCTAAAAACCGATAGGAAGTTAAATCTACATGCAATGTAGCTTCGTAATGTCTTCGTTGTCGTGAGATCGGTTCGCCCTTTATAAAGTCAATATTGTTCAATTTTTGCTTCAATTGCATAACCGCTATTTGTCATTTACTTTGCATTGGTGCGTAGGCAGGCACATTAAATTGACATAACACAATTTTGTTGAACTTCATTCCCTTTCATTGCAAGTTCTAGGGTGTTCCACGGTTGGGCTCGCGTCTCCTTCCACATTGCCAGGGGTAATGGCATGGGCGTAACCAACTTAAAATCAAATTTGGGTTAAATTACTTGATTCATGGATCCAGGGTGATCGGATTTCTGAGGCAGATGCTTGAAAGAGTTTAACAACTGTAGGTGCTGAATCAAATGCCTCACCTCACCCTATTTCCCTACCTGATTACGCCCATGACTACAGACTTCAGTCCACCACGCTTGCGAAGTACAACATTAGCAAGGACATTCAGGTGTGCAGGTTTTCTCACGATGTTTCCTAACCAACGCAAGTGATATTATTAGTTACCAAAAGCATCATTAGGTACCCAAGTACTTACTAACGTGCATCATTGCAAAATACCTAGTAAATCGAAGCAATGCAATTTTCAAATAATTACTGAACTAAATATGAATTATAATGGGCGTTAACTCAATTTGATATCAAGCGGTGGCCGGTAATTACAACGTGTTGCTGTTATCGGCGATCGGATCAATGTCGTAACGTTACGTTACGTCTCCATGTTATCCCGATCCGGCACGTGTCCTGTACTGTACCCACACTTACGAAAGGTGAGCGGATTGTTCCGTTCTATTTCTATGCACGGATTAGGAAATTGTTTATGAACGTCGGTGAGTCCGTTTTCTTTAACATTTAAGTATATTAAAAGGGGCTTTATGCTGTTACATTTAAAGGTCAACTTACTGTTTCAAAATAAACGATGACATTTAGTCAAAAATTACAAAATAACATGGTTAGCATATACCAATTTTAGTTTTAACAGATTCTTCAAAAGTAAATAACTGCGTTGCATTATTTTGCTCGGGGCTTATTATTATTTTATAATTGTGTATTTCAGTTTTTGGGGACTTCACATTAAAAGTGAATCTCCAAGCTTGTGAATAATGATTGAGAATTGTGTCACACTTTAGGTAGAATATGTAAGTATGCATATAGTACAGGAAGAAGATACCTACTTATCAACAAGTCAAATATCGTAGTACACACAAAGCAGCAATAAATAAGATTTGCAAATGCGCTTGCATATTTGAAATAGTCAGGTGCATCGAGGAATAATCAGATGCATATTTGAAGAATTGAACTTTTGCAAATAGCCAAGTACCTAACTTTCGCCCATTGATAGAGCGGAAAGGCTTCGTCCTTTAATCTAGGCGAATCTCCACTAATGTATTGACCAATAAAGAATACAAGAATATAATTTCTTCTCTAATGACATTTTTAAACTGTAGCCCGGTAATATTATCTATAGAGTATTGCAATTCGGTCAAATTTTTGAAATAAATGCTTACAACAACCTTAGCTAACTACTTAGCTAACTGACTACCTACCTGCGTACGTCTATCTACATAAATATAAAACTCTTGCGTTACTGAGTGACTGACAGACAACGCACAGCCGAAACTACTGAACAGAAGAAGCTGAAATTTAGCATGTATGTTCCTTGGGGACTGTGGAGGAGCACTAAGAGAGGATATTTGGAAATTCACCCTTAAGGGGAATAACCAAAGGGGATAACCAAATTCCACGCGGGTAAAACCGTGGGCGGAAAGCTAGTAATCTTATAGTCTTCGTATAGTTTGGTTCGGCTGCAAAGTCTGCCGAGCTGTCTTCTGGCTAGCAAAACGCAAGTAGCTCTTCTAAATTGCGTAGGAACAACGATGATGCCAACTGCACAGTAGTCATCCTACACTCATTTACTAAGTAGCATACAAAATGCGATGTCCCAATAGTACCTTTATACAATAAGGGCATACTAGTAATGTTGTGTCGTGATAATCGGTATGGCACCGAGTTTTAATCGCGTTTACGCCCACACGAATTGTGTCAACACAGCGTGACGTAAAAGTGTTCGGTGATCCAGTTTTGCCCTATCACTTGCTCCTATTGTGTTTTGAAAGTATTCCAATCGTGATGCTACATTGTAATTAACAGTAGGTAGCCACAATGGTAGAGGTATCTCTAGAATAATTAGGAAATAGCTTTCGCATTTGTCCTTATACCTATAGGTAGGCACAAACTATGCCAAGTACTTATGTACCCGAGTCAAAATTTTAGCGACAAATTACTGTCAAACAGTCAATACTTTTGATACTACTTGTGGTGTCTTCGAGCAGGCCGCGGCCTCGAATTTTGCGGGCAGCGGGGCGGCGGCGGCGCCGGCGGCGGCGCGGGCAACGCAGGCTAGTTCTGGAAACTCGCGGCGGCGCTATAGCGGCGTAGTGTTGTGTCGCTGAGATATTTGTTTTATTCGGGAACGAAATGTCTGAACAACGGAGACAACATCTTTTCGATTCAAATTTATTTCTTACACTCGTTTTATTGTGGGCAAATGAAGAAGTGAATACCTACTATAGGACAAGAAAAATAAAAGGCGAGTTTTATCGAAATTGTGAAGAACAGAGACAATGTCCCGACAAATAAATAACAAAGTAATAATTAGATTAATTATCAAAATACCTAACTCCAAAGTAATCAATATAATCTTAAAACATTTACAATTTCAGTTAAAAGAGAAAGTAAAAGTATTAAAAATTGTAAAATAACATAAAAGAACAAGTCATAAAGAAAGGCAAGGATATTAAAGGAAGTGAACAAGGAAGAAGATAAAGAGGATAAAGATGACAGACAAGGAGTAAAGAAGTAAATAAAATAATATTACGTATACGACACCTAAATAAATTGCACAACACTACAATGCGATTGCGCGGGCTGTCACCGTGTGCGTTACCCTAGCAAGAACAGCGAGAGGGATATGAACTATCAAAATAAAACATTATTATAATTATAGCTATAATTAAAATATTATTTTCACTATTAATTGCTTATATTATAAGTTTGTAAGGATGTGAGTAAGTGTGTGTGTGTGGGTTTGTTACTCTTGCACGCAAAAACTACTGAACGGATTTTCACGAAACTTTGCAGTAATATAGCTTAGACATTGGAATAACACAATTTGTTAAAATTTATAGAGATTTTTGAAGGGACTGGTTCCTCGAAGCGATGCGAGGGCGGGTTTACTAGTATCCCTATATACGAGTACATTGAGCGTACGGTATAGAGTACTATAGAGTATCGTAGTCGATATCAAGTCTTAAATTTTAAATGGAAAGTTATCTGTGATTTTGATTATACACGGTATAAATAAAAGAACTTTTTGTGTTCGAATATACTTAGGATTTTTTTTCTAAATCTACATCAACGTTAAATATGAGCAGACCCGCCATTCTGACGCACACGACGCGAGAGCGGTCACCGCTTGACGTTGTCAACCACCGCTCGTTACCCGCTCCCACACCGCCGCCGCGCCGCAGTTTTCGAGGGTCGGTCCATTTGATAACATGCAAAACATCTTGCGCGCCCGCGCCGCCGCCGCCGCCGCGCCGCTGCCCGCAAGATTCGAGGCCGCGGCACTTAGTCGGTTTCCGTCAGAGACGTGTGACGACCTACCGCCTCGCGGTCTCAGTACGAACTTCCGTCAGAACCGAGTTAGCACGTGGCACCCACTAGCGCCATGACACTGACATCTGACATGACATGCACGTCATGATTACATACCGGAAACATCACTGTAGACGTCACACTACTGTTAAATGTTTATCTTTTGGGAAGTAGGTATCACCACGGGGTATCACATTCACACAAATTCGTAATTCACCCACATTCACACCCCCAGCCCAGCAGACTCACATGCATAACCTTCACACGGGCAGAAACTCTTTTTGAGCGATGTACCTAGAAGTTTTAGGGTAAATAAATATTCTTACCTATAATCTAGGTCACCGAGAATATGGAATTGACACTTTCCGCAAAAATCTGGTGCTTGTCGTCTAGTCTCGTACTTTAAGCGACATCTGACGGTTAGTTTTTGAGTTATCAAAACTTTCCAACTTTGAAGTCGGTTATTATTCTGTTAAAAGTTAAATAATATCGTTGGCAGCTGATCAGCTGGACAACAAGCTGGTGTGTATCGAGCACGAGGAGTGCGGCGCGTGTCTGTCGGCGGCCGCGCACTGCCGCTGGTGCGCCGACCCGTACTACAACTCGCCAGTGCCGCGCTGCAATGATGATGAGAGGTAAGAGTGGTAAGCTGGTAAGACACAAACGCAGACCTCTGTATTTTATATAGATATAGGTGGTAAGAGCCTAGAGCTCACCCGGAGAAATTCCGCCGCCCGCCACGGTAGGTACTCAGCATCATTTCTACCGTCAAAATAATTAGGTACTTTAATAGCAATTGTGTTCCGGATACAAAGGTGTAGCCAGTTACACTTTTTCAGAGGCAACCATGTCAGTCCTCAGAAGGTACCCTATAATTCCATCCGCGATACATTGAATACAACTTTGTGTGCGGGTGTGTTGTGTGTGTGTGTGACATTGTAACATTTGTAACTACGAAGACTACTCTACCTATGATTCTACTGGGACAACGTATAAGGTCCTCAAATTTATTACAATAACATTATTTTATAGATTGAATTTACCTACAATACGGAACCTCGGCATCCGAGAGTCCAATCCAAACATGACCGGTTCGAAACCAACGAACCTACTGAAGTCTGAACGAAATAATGTGTCGAACATAACGTCGAATAAAATTTGAATAGGATTGATTGTGTCGGTAATTGTTGGTGAAATAAGAGGCTTAATTTGGCTCGAACCTCGGGTCAATAAGTTGTAATGGGCGTTATAAGTTGTGCTATTTACCGACGTTACCGCTACGCTTCTTCGAGCCCGAGCGACGTAGATTTATTGCGTTCCCACGTTTGGTGGCCGCAATTTCAATGGACAGGTTTGACTGCTGAAAATAAACAATGAAATGTAATTTAAAGGTCAAGAAGAAAATATCGGTTCTTTTATTGTGATTGATTTCATCAAATGATTACGCCTTTTTATGATGTGTCTGGTGTAAAACACTCAATTTTACGAATGAGATTTCCGGAGAGCTGACCTTTCTTGTACCTGTTTTATAATAAAAAAGATGCATAAAACAATTTATAAGCACGATAGGTAAGCATATAGGTAGATAATTTTGTGCAATTCTACACAGAAATTAATGGAAAAACCGTTTTTTCCCGCGGGAAACTATTAATTATAGGGGGGTAGGTACCTAAATACCCTTTGATGTTTTAAATGTCTAAATACCATACCATAAATTATTCAGATTGCAAATAGCAAAGCTTAGCTTACTAGATGAATGATGATGATTTTCTGTTCATTGAAAAATATTTAATTCAATTATAATTATTGTAGTACCTACATATCGTTAATAATTTACTGTTAATCCCTATCCGTAGATACCGTTCTTTGACCAGGGCAAGAATTTGAAAAAAAAACACCAGCCCTTTTTTATTTAGACTACATTAGGTACATGTATGCAAAAAAAGAATCTAGCTACCCTAGCTACCTACATTAATAAATTATGTAATCTGTTCACAACATTGATTTTTTACTTTGTGCGTTTTATGCAAAAAGGCGGGAAGTTGGAATTGGAAACTATTCTATCGTGTAGAGATTGTAGAGTTTAGGTACTCTCATTACATTGAAGACTGAAATCCACAAAATGCAACGTTACTTGTTTAAGAATAATCCAGGTGTATATTTGGTTAATTATTGTGTTGCTCTATGGATGTTGGTTCGATTTTAATGTACATAGGTAGATACTTATGTCCTTAGGTATTGTGTTATATAGCACTTTATCTTTAGTTCATCTCGCCCACCTCGTGCCTACAATAAAGACGTCTCTATGATGGATGGTGAAGTAGGCACGACGCAGATGAACACATTCAATGGAACTATTTTATTGTAATCGAACGCAGTCAGTCCGGTTTATCATTGATCAACAAACAATGTCTTTGAGAAACAATAAAAAGGAACGCATAATGCCACCAACTGAGTTTGATTTTGATCATACGGATTTTTAATTACGATTTAATTATGTAATCTTAATCTTATAGTCTTATAGCTATACTTCAGGTTTTGAACAAGTGTTCCATTTTTAGTTAGGAGTTATGTGCGTTATAAGCTTTTAAAAATCACTCCCTACAAACGGTGAAGGAAAACATCGTGAGGAAACCTGCATGCCGGAGAGTTCGCAAAACACAAAGGTGTGTGGAGTCCGCCAATCCGCACTTAGCCAGCGTGGTGGACTATGGCCTTAACCTTCTCATACTGAGAAGAGACCCGTGCTCAGTAGTGGGCCGTGATGGGTTGAGATGATGTTCCTAGTTTACGTGCGTTACTTTGTCTACTGTCCATAAAATGCTACACCAGTTGAAAAAATTATACTTTATATTTATATTACTCACTACATATCTGTTAATTTGCAAAATAAGAATTGCGTCTGTTATTTGATGTTTTTATCTATCTACAATCAAAAATAAACGCTTACCAGTTAGCAAACATTCATTTTTATTTTCGAATCCGTAACCTGAATGTTATGTTTTACAATACTATGTTTACATGTTTGAATGTTATGTTTTACAACTAATTAACAATGTAGTAGTATGTACCTACCAAAGATGTATTAAATATCTAGATGGAACATCGAATCCGCGAAAACGTGTCAAAAAGTTGTGGCCATAACAGTTGGCCACAATTTTTATATCATTACGCACACATAGACAATAAATGAACGCGAAAAACATCGCCTACACGCACACATGCTTGATAATGTTGCCTTGTTTTTTTTGTTTTCATTGTAGGGCGACGCTCAATCTAGATATTTAAAACATCATTGATCTACACAATCTGATCTAAACAAGGCAACATTATCAAGCATGTGTGCGTGTACCTAGGCGATGTTTTTCGCGTTCATTTATTGTCTATGTGTGCGTAATCTGTGCGTAATGATATAAAAGTTGAGGCCAACAGTCTGTTGGCCACAACTTTTAGACACGTTTTCGCGGATTCGATGTTCCATCTAGATATTTAATACATTTTTGATCTAGATATTTAAAACATCATTGGTACCTACCTACGTAAGATATAACAATGTAAGTACTGTAACACTATAAGTATATTTCAGAATTGCATTTCATGCGATAGACCATTACATAGTATCTCAATGCGATACACGGGTTTAACGCTCAAACATCGCTCAAATTCGCCTTGCAAGAACAAGACTGGTGTTGAAACATCTGTATGATCATCACAACCCATAACCACTGTCCCACTGCTGGGCACGGGTCTCTCTCTTCTCAGACTGAGAAGCTTAAGGCCATAGTCCACCATGCCGCGTTGGCCAAGTACGGATTGGCAGATTTTACAAACATCTGAGTATTGTTAACTTTCTGGTATGCAGGTTTCCTCACGATGTTTTCCTTCACCGATATAGCGAGTGACATTTAAATGCTCAAAATGCACATAACAAGTCAGAAGTGCGTGCCCTGGGGTTTGAGACTTGGACCCCCGAGTAGGGGCTATTCTTAACAAATGGCAATCACCCCTTATTATATTATTTACCATCTGTATGGAGTTTTAAAATTAATATATTTTTTTAACTACAGTCTTGTAGCAGCCGGGTGTGGTCAGGGAGCGATCCAGCGGCCGGTGAAGTCGGTATGGGAGGTGGCAGAGAACCGCTCGCTGCAAGACGTCGGCGTCGAAACTTACGAAGCGGTTGTTCAGATACAACCGCAAAGGATTAAGCTCTCTTTAAAACCACGTAAGTGTATGAATAGAAAACACTTAGGTATTGTATGTTTTGTTTTTGTTGTATCTAAATCAGAGGATTCCCAGAGCAGTCCGTCAATAACTTTATGTCTCTTTCAAGAGCTCCATATTTATTGTCCATTCAACATTGGGGAAATTGATCATCAGAAGTTTTAAGGAAATTGGTTATTGCCTTGTTGCTGGGCTTGGTTCTCCTATAACAATGTAAAGCGTAAGGCTATAGTGCACATCTCTGATAATTTATACTTTCGTAACTTTGCGTTCAATTTACATTAAGAAGATATTGTTTGTCTTTCCAGGTCAGACTCAGATAGTTAAGTTTAGTTACCGTCCGGCAAAAAATTATCCACTGGACCTATATTACTTGATGGATCTCACCTGGTCTATGAAGGACGACAAGGAAACGTTAGTGTCATTGCACGATGATCTCCCGCCGATGTTGAAGAATTTGACGGATAACTTTAGGTAGGTATGTGGCCTTTCTTATGTAACGGTATTCTTTGTGCAGATAGCTCATAGATATCGACGAGTCTTCTAATAGTAAGTAACTAACTCACATGGTCATCGTTATAACATAACCTTTATATTTATAACCATTGACATCAAGTATTAATGGTCCCCTACGGAGCACTTATTTCTTGTCCTCATTGAGGAGTCCTAGACTAGACTCCACTACGCTGCTCTGCTGTATCGGAAATTTTCGCGCCCGAAGGAATCCGATATGGCTTAAGTGCTATTTTAAATGTGATTGGGGATCAGTACGAAGAAAACCGTAAGCTGAAAGTGATGGACATAGCTGACAGAGTATTAAACGTACCAATAGCTGTACCTATTATACCTACCTATATTAGTTTGGAGATGAATATTATGAAAGAGATCAAAAACATGTTTTCTGTTACCCCGAATTTTATTGTTTATTATCATGTGCTTCAAGGAAACGCGCTTAGATAATGATATTTACGTATAGATATCGCTTATGATGCGGAAGTAACAAACATCCAGACCAACTGTGATTAATCGGTCACACCAGTCCGACGACATTTTAAATTTATATATTTGGTTTACAAGTACGCAAATACGCGAACTGCTCATAGCCCGTAATTATAGCCTACACGTTTGTGTCAATCGTATGTTATCGACAATTTCAGCAGATTCACTATCATAATATATTTTTACTGGGCACTGACAATGAAATACTATTACAAACCAGAATTTATACAATACGTATTACAGAGATACCTTTTATAGCTCAATGATAACAATGCTATTGTAACATAATATGGCACCTCTCGATTAAAAACGCAATAAATTAATCGATTTCAGGCTAGGATTCGGCAGTTTTGCTGAAAAACCAATAATGCCGTTCATAAGCGTAGACGAGCGACGGCGCGCCAACCCTTGCACCGTGGAGGAGGAGGCCTGTGAGGCCACCTACAGCTTCAAACATCACCTTTCCCTCACTAATCAGGTATGGTTTTTACATTTAACTAGCTGACACGGACGTAAGTTACTAAGTTATGTTCGCGGTAATAGATATCTTTATGATAATTAAATGTTTTTTTTTCGATTTACGTGATTATTTAATCCAGTTTTGCGTTAATTAAGTATTTTTTTATGAAAATATTAACAATATTCTATATAATTATAATAAGGTGTTCTGACGAGGATCTGAAGAAGACAGAGAACATCTCCTTGATTCTGAAAGCTCGGAACCGGACACGGCGCCAGGTACGGGAGGTCTTTGTCCAGCAGTGGACGCACAAAGGCTGGTTGCAGTGTAGCGCAGCACAAAAACATACAATACACAATAGTTATATTACGAGTATGATCAAAATAGCAACTTATAGGAACCAAAATTTTCTTTCACACGAAATCCATGGAAGGGGGACGAAGAACATGGAGTTAAAAGTCGTCGTCCATTTATTTCCAGATAAACGACTTCATACATTCGGTGAACAACAGCCGGGTCACAGCCAACCTGGACAACGCGGAGGCGCAGCTAGACGCATTAGTGCAAGTGGTGAACTGCGGCGCCGCGATCGGCTGGGCGCTGCATAGCAGAAAGATTGTTATACTGTCCTCCGACGGGCTCATGCATACTGCTGGCGATGGGAGACTTGGTAAGTTAATGCAGTGTAGTAACTAATAGGCGAGTCACAGCCAACCTGGACAACGCGGAAGCGCAGCTAGACGCATTAGTGCAAGTGGTGAGCTGCGCCGCGATCGGCTGGGCGCTGCATAGCAGAAAGATTGTTATACTGTCCTCCGACGGGCTCATGCATACTGCTGGCGATGGGAGACTTGGTAAGTTAATGCAGTGTAGTAACTAATAGGCGAGTCACAGCCAACCTGGACAACGCGGAAGCGCAGCTAGACGCATTAGTGCAAGTGGTGAGCTGCGCCGCGATCGGCTGGTCGGTGCATAGCAGGAAGATTGTTATACTGTCGTCCGACGGGCTCATGCGTACTGCTGGAGACGGCAGACTTGGTAACTTCATTATACAGTTTTATAATTAACAGGGCTAAGTATTATTATCAGTCTTCACCCGTCCTCATAGGTAACTGCTAAAGAAATAACTAACTAACTCCTAAATTTTTTTCTGGTAACTGGACTAACCATCCAAGGCTCCAAGCTCCGTTTTGAGTCTCATTCTATGTTGTTGTCTCTCACAGTCGTTCTCGTTGTGTCGCTCACAGTCGCCATGGGAGGCAGCTGATGGGTAGGTAGATGCTGCATGTTCGGTTGCTATTTTAAATGTGTAAAAAATATTGTGCTTTATAACGAAACTAGAGAACCGCCCGCGCTTCGCTTCGGGACCCGTAGGTAACAGCCGCGTAGGTCCCGCTCCCGTAGGAATCTCGGCTAAACAGTTGCCTATTATATGATGTACTGGAACATCAGATATAACATTGGCATATGACATAAGTAAATTACATGTAGTATTTGATAGCGTGATTCAGAACTTGCAAATAAATTTTACTAACGCCATATTCTATTAACAACATCCGGAACTAAATATCTAGCAACTAACAAAACATCGATCTTCCCACGGGAATGAGATGTTTTTCTGCGGTAAAAAGTAGCCTACGTCACTCTCCACCCTCCTAACTATCCCCACACACATAAACCATACCATATAATAGCCAAGTTGCGACGTGAAAGAGTCACAAACAAACAAACAAACACACTTTCACATTTATAATATTAGTATGGAATAGTATGGATACCTACATAGTACAACCCTTATACACATGAAATATACAGCTATTTATTTATTAAAAACTTTTAGGGAAACAATATGCTAAAAGCATTTCCTCTCAGCGAACTTGAGACAGTGAGAATCTTTAAATCTATATCGATCTATAAATGTAAGTAGTCGACAACCAATTGACATTGTGGATTGGTTACCCTTGGATATCGGCAATATCAAAAAATCATCAATGTGTTGCCGTCCAAGAAAAAATAAAGAGAAAAGGAAGAAAAACTTCACGTCACGTCACTTCACCTTCGCCGATTTGCGGGTATAAAGCGAGCTCGAGATTATGCCACTCAGTTTTATTCTGCGTAGGAGGATATATTATCGTATATCCGCGTAGGAGGATATATTTCATATCAGCTTCACAATTTATCACCTTTGTGTTTTTTATGTTCGACATTTGTATTTTCATAAAGAAAAATGAACCAATTCCGCACTTATAAAGAAGCTAGCGCATAATTCAACCTTCACAATAGGGCCAGTATTAATAAAACAAACACTTCAAAATTTTATTTCCGGCGTTTGTGATGATAAATTGTTCGATTTTCTCCTTTTGTTCCCATTTCCGTCAAGCATGGCGAGAGAATTCTACTGAGTTTTAATGTGTGATCTTTGAACATTTCAAATTCACGAACTAATAAGATTATAGTACCTATGCTACATTTATATTGGTATTTATATTGGTTTACGCTAAATAAAATAAACAAATACATAAAGTTAGATTTGTCTGGATCGTAGATAAGTGCCATGACAACATAAGAACAAAACACATCCAAACCGATCATCATTCAACTTTTGGCTTCCCTTGGAATCGAACCCAGGACCATAGAACCGTAGTCAGGCATCAAACCATTACGTCATATAGATCGTCATTTACGTACATCATACAAATCGATACTTTATAGCACACACATAATTATACTAAATATCATACGTAGATTCAACCCCTGGGTTTGCCAAATGAAATTCGTTAAAACTTCACATTCCTTTTGCACCCCATGGGGGCTGAAATTCTAAAATACTTTCTAAGTGCTCACTTAAATTATGACAGAAACCCTTGTACCAAATTTCAAGTTTCTGGGTGCTACAGTTTCGGCTGTGCGTTGATATATAGATTTATTTATTATTAAATTGCAGGAGGTGCTTCAAAAAGGAATGACGAAACATGCCACCTGGATGAAAACGGGTATTACAACGAGGCTAGCACTTTTGATTATCCGTCCATAGCTCAAGTTTATAGACTCTTGGATAAATACAAGGTAATACTGCACAGCTGTGGTAAGCCATGGAGCATTACGCAAAACCCATTGTGCAAACTATACACAATTTGGCGACTCATTTAGCTTTGATTATTTAATATCAAATGTGCATAGGCTGCTACTAAGTGAGTGCGCTCTACCACCTAAGACTGCATTATTAGATTATTACCACCAAAGTTTATGTTTGTAGTCAAGCCATGAGTCAAGCAATAACTTGTATATGACCTGATCTACGGCCGGCCTCGGGTCTTCTGTCACAATTAAAGAGGTAGGTACCACACTCTGGTCGAATGTGGATTAGCTGCTTTACACACCTTTGTGAATATGATAGAGGTTCTCGGGTGCGATGATTCCCACAATATTTATTCCATAAAAGCAAGAAATAATTAATTTTTGACGATGCCATTGTTGTTATTTCTAAAAAAAACGAAGCTTTAGGTACTGGTTAAAATATATCTACTGGATAAATAAACATTTTCGGTTTTTAGGGCCATCGGGTTTTTGGTTAACGCATTCGTGACAAACAGACTAACTTTCACATTTCCAAGTTTGGATCTATGTATCTCCATAAAGACACCATAAAATAAATCACACTTTTGATTTACGACATTGTTACAGGTGAACGTAATTTTCGCGGTGACGGAAAGCGTGAAGCCTCACTATGACAGCTTGCATCAGCTGTTGAGCGATTACACGTACGTAGCGAAGTTAGAGAGCGACAGTTCTAACATTTTGAAGCTAGTGAAGATGGGTTACGAAGACATCGTGAGTGTTGTGAACTTTGAAGACGATTCTGACTCGGGGCCCGCGAAGGTTATGTACTTTACGGACTGCGGAGTGAAAGGAGGGTCAATGATAGAAGCGCGCCGATGCACCGGCGTCGAATACGGCATGACACTCAATTATGAGGCACATGTTAGTTTAGATTCGTGCCCCGAATACAAAAAGGTTGGTAAAACGTGCGTATGTAATTAACTGTACTTTTGTGTAGGGTTGTTTGTCTTTTAATCGGATATGGATTTCGAAATCTCTAACAAGTGAGAAAGGGTTTTTCCGGAAATCCTTGGAACAATAGTTGTTGAGTTAAACACTGATTACATAATAATAATAATAATTTCTTTATTGACCATAAATTTTTGTAAACATTTAAGTAGAGAGCCCTGTCTCCCAGAAAAGCGCGAGCTGTGGCCTGGGAGGCAGTTCCTTCCCGAATATTATGTTACATTTCTTTTTATAGTCTTAAATTTGTAACTCATTAACATTCTATTATAAAAAGTGATTATGAAAGAAAATTATGATAACAATCGTTAATCGTTAACGTGTGTGTACGTGCGTGCGTTTGTGTGTGTGTGTGTGTGTGTGTGTGTGTAGGTGTGTGTTGCGTGCGTGTGCGTGTGTGTGCGCGAGCGTCTGTTTAATATCTATATGTTTTTCGTAAATATTATTGATCATTTACCTAATTAAGCAATTAAAATAAAAAAGATTAAAATTTTTGCAACCAATCAAACATTTTGAAACGTTTCTCCAACAAAATATAATTCGCAAGTAATGGCGTAGATTACTCCGCCACCTATCTATCACCTATGCATTGCAACCATAATTTATTTAATAATCAATTTAAGATTTATTTTATAATTTTTGATAAAATGCTATTATGTATTTTAATAAAAATAAACAACCTAAGTAGGAAACTAGAGCAAAGCCCGGATGAGACAGCCCTACGAACGACTCAACTTATTGTTTTTTATTTGACAGCAAACCCAACTTATTAAGATATCGGAGAGCCAGCTGGGTCAAGACTCGTTGGTTCTGGACGTAGACATCCAGTGCGGCTGCGACTGCGAGGGCGATGAGGATAAGGGCAACTTCCTGAACTGTCCCATCAACTCGCATCTCGTGTGCGGCGTTTGTCAGTGCAACAAAGGATGGTAATACAATAGATAGTTTTGTTAATGCTTTTGTTAATTCCCTGTTGTTGATAATTTCTTAGGTGCCATGGATGACAAAAAAGAAAATAACGTACATACCCAGACCAAGAACAGTTTAAACTCATTGTTTAAATCTTCGTCTCGCTCGATACCGAACCCAGGATCATTCGAATGGCTTTCGGTTTGACAATTGCGACACGGCTCATCCAACACGACATTACAATATCCGCACAAACATAAAAATTAAATGGCCTCACATTCAATCCCTGTATTAGAAAGTCCCACAGGAAAAAACTCATGAAGTTTTGGTCATACCCAAATAAGACGTGATAGACATCCGCTGGCAAGCATTTGAAGCTGCGATCTTCGCGTTCAGCACTCCGGGCGGCCTTTTGGTATCGGCGGCCCGGAGGGCCTTTGTGCTGTCAGCCGCATCATTAATTACTCTCGCCGTTTGGCTTACGTACTCGTATGTCTGCCTCCGGTCTCTAATGTAACGTAGGCATGAGCCTAGCGGTACGAAAAAAAGATCTCCAACTTTGCCTAAGGGCGCTGCATGTCGACCGTTTTTTGTGAGGAATTAAGGTAGCAAACAATCGAGCATGCAGCACCATCCTTCCGCTGCCACCCATGAAAACTGGAACCGACGGAGAAAAGACTCAAATTTTTAATTCGCCTCTGCTGTTAACTCACCGCGCTAACCACCGAGCATTAAACCTTATATTCCTTAGGTCGGGTCCGTCGTGCGACTGTTCGATCGAGAACGAGGCAGCGATGGCGGCGCTGCAATCAGCGTGCCGTGCGCCGGACGCCGCGCACTACATACCGTGCTCGGGCGCCGGCGACTGCCTCTGCGGCCGCTGCCACTGCGACCCCGGCTACAGCGGCCGCTACTGCCAGTGCAAGGACTGCGAGGTCAGCTTGTAAGTGGACTGTGTGACTAAATGCGTGGAAGTATTTAGGTCGTTTCTTTGGCAGTCTTGATTGGGAGAGGAGGGTAAAGATTAAATTCCTGTTCCAGAATCACTTTTTTCTGGGCCTCTTACCGCCTCGATGTGGGCTTTCAGCGCCTACACTTTTTTATGAAATTAAGGTAGCACCTCCCTTCTTCTGTCGCCATGACAACTGAGATCGACCTAGAAGAAGACTCAATTTAGGGACTGGGATAGTAAGTCCAGTTAGCAGATAATGTTAGAATGTTATTTTTGTTCATAAGTGTGAACACTTTGACTGGACAGGGACTATTAGTGACACTTATTCCTGTTAATTGTTGTTGGGACTAAATGTCTCGATCTAATTCAGTCATAGATGCTGACTATGCTATGCTGGACTGAAATGGTCGCCTCTAAAAAGTATAACCAGCTCCACACTTTTTTACCGGACCGCAATTGTTGACTATTACATCATCATTTTTAATTGTCGTTCGTTGGATCACTTTGAGAAATACTGCTCAAAATTGCAGGGAAACCGGCAAAGAATGCGGCGGCCTGGAGCGCGGGGTGTGCGCATGTGGTCAGTGCGTGTGTAGTGAAGGCTGGGCCGGCGCCGCGTGCGACTGCCCGCTCGCCATGGACGGCTGCGTGGCGCCCGGCGATACGGAGCCCTGCTCGGGCCGCGGGGACTGCGTGTGCGGTGAGTTCACGTAGTGATGTACCATGACGAGATGTTACTCGATTGTCTCGATTGACGGAACATCGAACACATAACTCGAGATGTTACTCAGATTGTATAAAAATATCCTGTGAACTGCTGAATCAGGAGTACTCTTTGAAATCGAATTCTGTCATCAGGTTCTTTATAATTTTACCAATCGAAATACAACCGATTTAAAGTAAGATATGGTGAGCGCGGCTGGTCGCTATAGCCGCCAGGATCTATGTTAATATTTGGTATTTTTTTATTACTTGGGGCGTTCGCTTCGTTCGATACAAGCTCACTAGGGATGCGTTTAACGAATAAGAGCGTCTACAACGATAAAATTACCACATTACGGCACCAGGTCGCTGCCAATGCGCGTCGAACGCCGACATAAAGTACACGGGTGCGTTCTGCGAGACGTGCGCGACGTGCGAGAACCCGCTGTGCGCGCACGCCGAGCCCTGCGTGCTGTGCAGCCTGGCCGCCAACTGTACCGACTATTGTAATATCGGCGCCGTCAACTACACCGTGCACAAGCGCCTGGATGACCCTGGTATGATCCTTTATGTCCATGCTAAGGTTCTACGTGTGAAAGTGACTGGCTGGTTTTCTGGTTGTGTGTCTGGTTGTTTGGCGGTCTGCTGCCTGGCTGTGTGTCTGGTAGTTTGTCTGTTCTCTCCGCACGCCGAGCCGTGCGTGCTGTGCAGCCTGGTCGCCAACTGTAGCGTCTATTGCAGCATCGGTGCTGTCAACTACCTATACCGTCCACAAGCTGTGCAGCCTATCCGCCATCTGCTACGACAGTTGCGGCATAAACGCCGTTGTGCCGGACATAGAACGCACTTGTTTGTTTATTTGTCTGTTTATTTAATACATTTGCATCGTTATTACAAACGGATTTGGATGATATTTGATATGGAGATCGTATGAAACTACGAAAAAAGACAAACGATTGTTCATCGTTGCCCAACTACCACGTGGGCGCAATCGCGGACCTACAGACACTAGTTATCAATAAAATCAAATAATTTGAAAAAATCTTGGAATGATTGCAAAAGTCTTGATAATCTGAGCCTAAGGCTGTTACGTTTTCATCCGAGAAGTTTCTAAAATCAGTACAAAATGTAACTAACGTTAGACTTTAACTGCATAGTAAAACTTGACAACATTATTATGTTTATAATATGCAATTGCCTCGCGCATAACCGCATACTTAGACTTAGTAGGTATATTCCTTGGTATTTGCGGTTATAAAAAAGCCATTTATTAACACCGAAGTCGAAACCGGTCAGGCTGGCTCAAGTTAAGGAGGTCTACCTAAGTGCAGCAGTTGACGCAAAAAGGCTAACTAACGAATGACCTAATAGACCTCTTCTAGTCTTTAGTTAATATTTTTATTTACAATTTGTTTCACGCTACATGAACATACTACTGACAGCATAATCCTGTTTCTAGAACTCGCAGACAAGGACGATGTATCATGCATCCTTCGCCAACTCGAGGACAACTTATCCTGCGAGTACCGTTACACTTACCGCGCGGGGTCTACCTCAACCGGGGCTATGGAAATCGTCATCAGGTCTAAACAGTGTTCCCAACCGACCAGCGCTCAGATCCTCACGAGTGCTTTGATCATCATGGCGTGCGTCATAGCTGCGGGGGTCATCGTTATAATGGGCGTGAAGAGTGCCCACATAGTGTCTGATAGACGAGCGTACGCTAAATTCGTGCAAGAAGCCCAAGAGAGCAGAAAGAACATGCAAGAGTTAAACCCCCTGTATATCTCCCCTATATCGGAGTTTCGGTTACCGGATTCCTATCCTAGGGATAAGCAGGAATGAATAACAAAATATTTATTAAGTTGTGACCTATTTCTATGCTATGTCTATCTCTTACAGTTGGTAGTAAGTCGATTTGTGAGTTTTATACCAATTCATTTTTAGCGTTGGTAAAATAATAGTATAAAAAACTACTGTAGCTGTAAGTACATGTAAAAGTTAGTAGCTGTAAAAGATAATGTTTCAGTTAACAATAGGCATTGTAAAGTACCACATTTTTAATACATGAAATTGATAAATCAAATTAAACCAAAAAAGATGGAGCGGTAACCGGGATAAGAGATAAATCGGTCGGTTGAGAATTTAAAATGTTTTTCATGTTCGAATTTTTTGTTATGTAAGTACCTTTGAATTTAAGTACAAAGCTTGCACTTAGGATATGCGTACAGAATGTTTGTACAATAAAGTATTAGTTTAGTTATGTAACAAATATTACAATTTTGTGCTAGTCGTTTAGTTAGTAACAGTGACGTAAGCCGAATTTTTTCTGTACCTACTTACTTTTGTACTTAAATTATATGCCTGTGTACTTACTCTTACTTATTTTTGTACTTTTTATCATAGAAATTGTTAAAGGTTTTTTTAAACAAATATTATTTATATGTATTGTTAAAAAAATAATTATTAATAAAATGAGTGCGTGAGTTGTTGGAACTAAGTTACATTATTGCACTGTAATTCTGAAATCTACCTGTTGTAATGCGTAGGCGTGTGATATTAAAACATTTATGTTCTAGCCTAAATATTTAATTATTAATTAATTAAACACATTCAAACCCCGCACTAGGATCAACCCAAAAACACATCACTAAACCCCATGATCCAAAAACAAACAAATCTGTCAAGTGTTTTCTCCAGCCGGGTTCGCATCCCAACCCGGAACTCTTCGCTACACAGGCAGGGTCATTACATTGCTAGTGGTTAACTAGCTAACTAGGCTAGACAATTTTCTTTTTATTGCATTTATGTGTCAATTCCAGTGATATTGTGTATAATTACTTACAGAAAATAACAATATTGAAGGATGTGTTGTTAAATTTGTTAATTATATTATCAATAAATTAAAACACGTGACAACAATGTGGATTTTTTTTATTCATTTTGATAACATTGCTATGCTACTTAAGACCCACGCTTCCCCTCGCATTTTATAACCAGAGGTTTACAACTGTTTTAGAACTTCACTTCAGTAACACGTAGGTACCTACTCTTTGTACATACATTATTATTTCCTAATTTATATTATTTTAATAATTCTAGAGGTAATAATAATTCTTTTGGAAGATCACTAGGTAGATACAAGAAGCCTTTGTGTGATTGTAAGTCTATTTTTTATTTATGAACTCTTTGTAATCTCACGGGCACAACTCGTTAAACAGTTCAAAAAAATCGTACTGTACATATTTAAAATACGATATAAACTGTATAATGTACAAATTACAATAAACAATGTTTTCTAAAAATAATGAAACCTAAGTAGGGACTTACAATATTACAAAAAATATTAAGTACAAAAACGGAAGTCTTACAGGCAGTAAGTATGTAGGTACCTATAGTAAATCGGTCACCGTCAATAAATGTTACTGTTACATCTACTGAAATTTCTCATGAGCCACCCCCGTCGCATACTCCTTTCCTGACCAGCAATATAAGATAGATACTCAACCAAAAATACCCGAAAATTGCATTGACAGTATCGGAACGTAGATCAGAAGGGCCATTGGTAATCTACGATGAAGTTCCATTTGAAATACAACTTAAATGATCTATATATGTGATGAATGCATAACAATTTGTACTTTAGATAAAATCAGATCTTTCATTACAATATAACCTTTGCTTATTGCCCTTTTATGAATATTACGCGTACTTTATCAATTTACGCATTATTATGCGTTCAGCAATCTTTGCTTTGTAAACAGTTGCTTAGTGAAATTTTATTATCTTCAAGTTTTTACTGAACGATTGAGTGCAAGGCTTTCTAACATGACAATTCAATGTGATGTATAACTTTATGCCTCATAGATAAGTACAGTTGATATTAACTTATAAACTAATATTATGACGCCTTATACCCGACGAGAAGTTAATGTTCTACTTTCAAACTAACTGTAACTAATGGTACTGAGTATGTAGTAATGCTATTCTCTTACGGTTTTGCTTTCGACACTGATGTACTGATGAATCTTTTTATTACGTGAAGATAAAATTTGTAGAAAAGTACCCCATTTGTTTATGTAGAGAAGATACGTACGTTTGAATGTTTGTGTGTACAAAAATATCCATTAAAGTAAATAAAATATTAATTACATAGTCGCAATGTTAAGCAATACACCTTGATAAAATAACGTACGATATCAAACTTTTGTTTTAGAGAATAGCACTACAAACATTTCTCGCAGAATGTTTTTGTAAGCGATAGCGAATAGATGTAACAATGATTATTATCACACATGGGAAATTGAGATAAAATGTTGGCAAAAAATCCTAAGTACCCGCAGCATTGAGATTGTAAAGTAAACATATCAGCTTGTATTAAGACGTTCGTATACAAACTTTATTCTAGCTTTGTCCATTACAAAAGGCACCCAAAACTAATCATGAAGAAGAATTTCTCGACGCACATAAATGGCTAAGATAAGTACTTAAGTTCTTTTAATAATCATGTCTACAAAATAGTAAATAATAAATTTTGCGTAATTTTACCACGTGACAATGATTTGAAATACGTAGGTATAACTTTTGTTAATCACACAATATTGACTCTTAACTGACTAAGTACCACAGACATTATAGTAGGTATTATCATTAAACTACAATATTACAATAGTATACAATGTACATAAAACTTAGTAAGTACAAGAGTTTACAACTAACGAAAAACCTTAATAATAACGGTAATCAAGACAGAGAGAAAAATTGTTGTACAGTTTTAATTAAAATGTTTTTATTGGTCGACATTATGATGACGTCACATATCTATAAATAAATATCACCCATAACTCCATAACAAATCGAAGCCGGAACCTCTCATTCCAGTCAAAACCACTACCAACTGGGCTATAGGGTCGTTAATAATTCGGGGATTTTCCTGGTATTAGTAATATTTAATTGAATCATTCAATATCAAAACTAAAGCATCAAATCTAAGCTTTATAACCCGAGGTAAAATTATTTGGATGTTGGGTTTCCCCAAAGTACTCAATAAAAACTCTACATAAATAACACAAACACTGTAAAAAAGACGTAAACTCATGTTTAACTCTAACTCATTCACACAGAAAAATTGTTTGTGTTGTATTTTTTTAACTACGGTATAATGAAATTCCATCATATCCCGAAAACCACATAATATTCTTTGCTTAAAATTATATTCAAAGGCATTTGGTCCCTCCGCCCAATATAAGATTTATCTAATATTATCATTATATTTTTGTTTCACGCATATTTATTTAGATTTAAAGTTAATATATTCTATTTATGTGGAAGAATTATATCACTTTACAAGTATTTCACTATTATAAAGGTAAGGTAACACTGATCTCTATATACCTACCCTTCTCTCGTATTGTGGATGTGTATGTAGATTATAGAGGTATAAAATAGAATAGATGAGCCATATGGCTGCCTAAGTGAAAATCAAATAAATTCGATTTGGTATTAACTTGGTACCGCAATCATCTCTCTCTTTCTATTCGAGTATCAGTTTAAAGCCTGCGTACTCCGCTCTATTCTGTAACTCTATGGCGTAGACAGAAAACGATTATAGACATCTGGTGAGCGTGAACAACAAGATATAATATAAGAAAGTACGATTGAATAGGAATATTGTGGCACCGGAAAAATTCTGACGGTCAGTTGTTAAAGAAGAATGGGCGGTTTCGTACCAAGTATTGTAACACTTTATGATGTATGTCATTAAAAAGGTCTTAAAAAGTACTAAAACTTTTTGTATGGCAGCAAGTCTGGATCTAGTGCAGGAAAAAAGATATAGCCTATTCTATGATGCGCGCTATCATACAGTTCAGCACGTTGGCGCGCTTCGTAATCGCGCATTTAAGGTCGGGCCACATTGATCGACGGCGATCGACGGTTTGTCCATACAAAAAGAGCGTAAAGTATGGAAAGCCGTACGCGTCCTTTGAGTCCTTTCGCATCAACGAGCCGAACGCGCCGTCGACGGCGATCGACGGCGATCGACGGCTGACGCTGACGGCTGACGGCTGTGAGCTGTACGGAGGCGTTCGCTTCCGTACGGCATAATGCGTAATAGTGTGTTCCTTTTCAATCGGCAAAATGCGAAAGGCCGTCGATAAATGTGGCCCGACCCTTATGCACCGCACCGCCGCTACCTCACTCCCCTTCGCCCCGCACTCACCAGTCGATGGTCCCGCGCAGCTAAATTGTATAGCTGCGGGTAGAGGTAGAAGTACTAGCTTGCTAGCTTACTGACACTAGCTTGCTATCCAAGCTTGAAAAACTAGCCTCGTGTATCCCGGGCATAACGGTCAATAGCAAAACTACTCGCTTCGTTGTATATCGATTTTACTATGTAGTTTCACTATCTCACACTAGATGTCAATAAATGTAGGATATAACAGGGACGGACTCAAAATATAAGAAAAGTGTCACCATCTAATGTCGAGTAGACAGCACTTCATCCTTTTCTTTGAAAATGTAAACGTCCATAACGTTGTGCACAAGACGGGCGCCGACGGTAAACTGACTTTAGGCCACGCCTACTGTGATGATGACGTCAGGACCTAGTTGAGTCACAGTGCACAGTTGCTTAGGCCGTCTCCTATCTATATTTTTTTGCTTCATGTGTGTAACACATATTTTTATTTCATTGAAACCCTAAACTAGGGCTTAATTATTACATAACTTTTAAAACATTGGAATGCAAATAATTCTTTACCTGCATTCAGTTATTAAATATTTTTGTATGATAACCATATAACAGTCCCAGGACAACATGTTTATACAAGTCGCAACTTGTTACAAGGGTTGGTACGCACCCCATACAAAAGTGCCCATTCTCCTTTATGTAACTGTGATTTCTTTGAAAAAAAAACCGGCACGTAGAGCGAACAAAACATAGTAGCATTCTGTCTCGTTGTGTTGGTGAAGCGCTCATAGCCCGGCGGCTTGCGTCGATCCTAAGCGATCGACAAAGTTAAGCAACAGCGGGCGCGGTCGGTAGTCGGATGGGTGACCACTAGTGGCAAAAATTTCTTGAGCGCTTCCGTGCTTCGGAGGGCACGTAAAGCCGTCGGTCCCGGTTGTTATCGATTGATAGCAGTCGTTAAGCCATGTCGGAGACTCGGAGGCCTTCGGGCGGCTTGAAAACTTTCGATACTGGGTTGGCCACTAACCCCTCCACCAATCCGCATTGGAGCAGCGTGGTGGAGTATGCTCTAGGCCTCCTCAGTAATGAGGAGAGACCCGTGCTCAGTAGTGGGCCATTAGTGGGTTGTAGCTAGCTAGCTAGCTGTGTTGGTATCATAATTGTCGTTAATTCTTCAATTCCTTATATATGAGTAAGATAAATGGTATCCATTACCTATACTCTTACTACTCGTCTGTCTACGAATAAGTATCACTGATAAATACATCGTGTAAAAACTTGAATCCTGAATAAGATCCTTATTCGATCGGTTTCAGTATACCTACCAATTTAGAAATCAGTGTTACCTACTTAACAATAATCCCGAGTTGGTCAGTAACGTTACAAGACGCGATTGTGTCAGACTTGTCTATCATGGCGGGAGGGCGGCGCGAGCGTCATCGGGCGGGAGTCGTTCTTGACCACCGTGGCCGGGATCACCTTCTCATAGGCCCGGCTCGGGACTGGCGCCGGGACAGGGACCGCGTCGGGTACTAACCGCCGGATCAGCTCCGATGTACACGGCGTCGGGACTACCCTGGAAGTGGAAACAATATTGTTAGTTTTTTTAACTGTTCGTTTAACCTTTAGAAGTAAAATAACAGGCTGTTCATTTAGCTTATCGGACAAACTTGATATAAAATACAATAAAAAATGAAATTCATGTTGAATGGTTTATTCACTGACGCAGAGGAGCTACAAAAATACTGAATTGACCTTTAGAAATTCAACGATACGAATAATAAACTTGAAGGGCGTAGTGACTCACCGCTTTAAACCTGATCAGCCCTGACAGTCAAATCTGTTGTTTGTAGGTATGTTCCTTTTTTATTTTTATTATATACCTACATCGCAAAGTATCTAAGCCATACATAGTAAGTACCAGTACCAGTACCGGTGACTAGTGACGGACATAATAAGGATAATGGTTTTAAATTTAATTACTTACTTTTTGATTTATAACTATAGGTATGTACTTAATCTGGTTAATATTGTATACTACTCTGAGTAGGGCAAACCAAGCCGTGAAAAACAGAATGAACGATACTTACCTACTAAGTATCTCTTTCTAATACGAAAAAAATTGACAGGCATGACTCAGACAGTTGCAGTTATTTGTTACCAAATTATATGACTGTTTAATTTGCGAACGAAATAATAAATAAATTGAATTAATATATTCTTTTAGTTTTTTTGGTAACTCGTATGAAAAGACAACGGTATAAAGCCGGTTCGACCTAGCTACTTTATTGCTATAATAAATATAAAGCTAGTGAGCTGCTAATTAATTAATGGTGAAGTTATATTGTCCTTCAGTATACCTAATGTGTCAGATTGTATTCAACGGCGAGAGCACAAAAGGCACGTTTTGTGTGTATGGCATAGCTGTGACTAAAAAAATAAAGTAGATATAGATTAAAATTAAGATGATAATAGATAGACATTTGATAAAGTCGTAATTATATGCAGATGAGGTAGGTATATGGCGTTTCTGTGTCGAGATAAATAAGCCTTTAAATTAAAATTCCGGAGTTTATGACTCTTGACTGTCAGTCAAAGCCATAATCTGAACTCCAAAATATTAACTATACCTATGGAATCAGCGTTACTTTGCGGAACTCCATTAATACAGATGGTGGAGGTTTATCTACTTTGCAACAATCCGCGAGCAAAGTCGTATGTATGAGTCCAAAATGTGATAAAATAGCTGTTTCGAATACACAGAACACTATCAAGCTTACCATTTGAACGGCAACAGCATTCGGAAGTAGCCAGGCATCACCGCCACGTGCTCGTTGGTGCGGATCGCGAACACCACGCGGTCCGCCACGTCGTTTGAGTTCAGCTGCGGCACCAGCCTGGAACAGAATAACATTCGGATTAATGCCAACTGCACAGACAGAGGATAACAACCCGGATGGCGCAATGGTTAACACGCCGGATCGCTGTTTCGAGTGTCCTGGGTTCGATTCCCAGCGAGGCGAAAATTTGAATGATGAGTCTAAACCGTTCATGGTCTGGGTGTGTGTCCTTGTCTTGTGTGTTGTCCATGGCTCTCACGACACAGGGAATCCTAGTGTGGGGCTTAACCTATGAGTATGTAGCGTTATTATTATAAAAAATTATATGGACTTGCGAATAGCGTCGCAAATATGAAACAGCAAGAGAAAGTACAATTGTTTACACAATATATATTTGACTGGTATCTAGAACAGAATAACACTCCAATTAATACCAACTCCTTATGGTATAGACATCTGCTGAGGGTGGCGAACGTAAGCCAGCACGAGAAAGAACAATTGTTAGGGTGCGGTTCCACTGAGACGGAGCGGAGCGGGGCTGAGCTGTGAAAAGAGGTATGTGTTTCCACTGAAGCGGAGCGGAGCTGTGGTTCTACGAGGCGGAGTGAAGCGGACTTATGATAACGTCAAGACGCTGACTAAAAATCTAATATATAAAAATAAGCTTCCTGACTGATTCACTCAATTCATCATCGCCCTACCTATGTATGGACACAGCTACAGAACTGAAATTTTGCACATAGATTACCGTGTATGTAACGTAGGCAAGCGATAAGAGAGGATTTTTCAAAATTCCTACGGGAGAGGGAATAAAATGGGTATGTTTTTTTTTATTAAAAAAGGAACTATACTTAGCTATCAATACTATGCTTGAATTTTCGCATACAAGTAGTACAACGTATTCACTCAAAATTATTTTCAGAGTTTATTGATTTTCCCACAGGATATGGAATAAAGAGGAGATAATTATAATCACTACTAGTATAAAAAAAAGTCGCTATTTTTGTCCGTCTGTTTGTCTGTATGCTTAAATCTTTAAAATTACGCAACGGATTTTGATGCGGTTTTTTGTAATAGGTAGAGTGATTCAAGAGGAAGGTTTTTATGTATAATACATGCATATATTCCCACGAGAACGGGATCCACGCGGGTGAAACCGCGGGCGGGCCGCTAGTAGTCTATATAAAGTATGTAAATTATCTCCGTAACTGCAACGAATACATATATTTTAACAAAATGGTGTAGTAATCTACGCGAGCGAAGCTGCGGGCTAAGTAACTAAAGCTAGTGAATAAATATGCGCGTGAGTGAGCCGCCCCGCTCCGCACGGCCCGCTCCGCACGACCCCGCTCCGCCCCTCTCCGGTCCGTGTCTCCCATTTCTTTCTTTCTTCCCGATATTTTAAACAATTCCGCTCCGCGCCGCTCCTCTCCGCCAATGTTGTTTCCTTTGAAGCGGAGCGGAGAAGAGATGTGGATTTCAAGTCATGTGATTGGTGAATCGTGGCACGGCTCCTCTCCGCTCCGCCCCGCTCCGCCTCAGTGGAACCGCACCCTTAAGACAACATATTTGACGGTCAGCTAACGTATGTTGAGGTTACTGTGCTTTCCTTATAAGAAACCGGCACGCATAGCAAAACATAACGTAGTAGGTACATAGGTACCATTCTCAGTTAAGTTTTTGTCATTGGCGTTAGTAACAATTAAACCTTTTATGTCATTGCGATAGATAACCTCAGTGGGTCTATGCTCTTTTACGTCTTAGGGGTGCGTTCCACTAAGCGATCACGATATTACTTTTTTTTTAAGTACTTATACTTGATTCGCCGAGAATATGAAATTGCTCCTTCTCGCTAAAAAAAACATAATACGTATTCAAATCTTTTCCTTCAATTCAAAAAGAAATTTTATCACAGAGGCGGATAGAAACATTAGTGTGGGTTGCCATTCTAACGGATTTCATTATCCAACGCGAACGGAGTTTTACGTGGGTATAATTATGCTTAATCTTTTTTCAAAAAACTGCCAACATATAAACGAAGTCATTAAACTCATTAAAAACTCAACAAGTAGGAACTGCGGATTGCGTTTTATTGTTTGTTCTGTGGAAACTTGTCAGCTTTCTACCTTTCATCTCTTTTCTACCCTAGGTAATACCTAACCATCAAGAACCATCCAAAACCTAATCATCAGGTTTATTTTCGGACTTCGAAAATATGACCACGTTTCAGAATTTCGCAACAGGCTCAAGTGGCTTCCAATTCGCCTTCGCCGGAATACTCACGTACTTTCTGCTCTCTTCTGCGTTTTGCACAGTCCCACTTCACCTAGTTATTTAAAAGAACGGTTTGAATATCTGTCCCAGTCTCATGGTGATACTTAATAGCAGTGGCGATTCCTGATGTTTATAATTAGGGTGGCTCCAGCTTTTGTTATATAGGGTGTAGTGTTAAGTGCGCATAACCTGAAAACCATTTCTTCAGACGGACAATCTGAGTCTTTCATTAAGGAACCTACTTTGAAATCGCAAAAAAGAAATTTCATACAATTTGACATTTTAATTTTTGTATGAAATAGCTGATGTTTTTTCGCGATTTTAGGTTTAGTCCCATAGTGAAGGTTGACGGTCTGAAGAAACGGTTTTAATTTCAGTTATATAGTAGATATAGATTTACCTAAATTTTTTCTTAATATTAAACTGAAATACACATGTATTAATAAATAAAAAATTAAATTGTACAATTAATGAGACCTTTATTTACTTAAACAATATTAAACAAACTATTCGCCGTTCAACGGATACAAATTTTACTATCACGAAAAACATGCGAAAACTCGTTAGGTAGTGCGCCATTCACAGCGCCAGACCCGCGTTTCAAACTCAGTGATACTAGGCGATTGAACGGGCGGGGCGCGGGCGGCGCGGGCGAACGACTTTGTATGGACTATGCTATGCATGCGCTGGCAGAAGCGCATCGCTCGCCTCGGCTGCGCTCGGCACCGACCGAACGCGACGACAATCGGCCGCGACGCGAGTCGCGTTTGTGATAGAAGACCGCAGCGCTCGTAAAATGCAATTATTGTACCTAGGTCTAAATAATTAGGTTGTAAATATATGATTTTTTACATTTTATTTAATGCTTAAAAATTATGGTATGGCGGCGCCATACGCGCCCATCTTAGAGAAATCGCCACTGGATAATAGATCTCTCCGTTCAAATTCCAACTTAACTCTGCGGACTCCTTCCCATTCGAGTAATTTCTATAAACAATCATTTAGTGCTCACGCAGTTAGTCTCTGGAACTCCTTGCCGCTAACTATAAGGAAGGCTCCAACGCTATGCTCTTTCAAAAGGCAGATAAAAGAACACTATTTGTCTTCTACGTTATAGTTTTGGCTTTCTCTCATTTCAAATTGATAATTTCAACGTTTCACTTTGTCTAAATTCTTTAAAACTGTTGGTTTGCTAAACTGTGATCTATTCGTTTCTTTTATTGTGAACCTAAAACATTGCATTGCTTTTTTGTTACTCAAATTTTTATTATTTTATTATTATGTACACCCTTGCCTTTCTTGAAAATCCTTTATAAAACTCCATAGGCCTCTGGTTGTCTGGAAGAGATCGCTCTAAGCGATAAGACCGTCTATTGCCTACACCTTTTCTGTTTTTGTAGTAAGTATTATAACTAGTAGTAGTGATATATGAACATTGTTACTGTTTAATTGGTGTACAATAAAGTGTTATTGTATTGTATTGTAATATAACAAGGCTACGTCCATAATTCAAATGAACTTTGACCAAAATCTGTTGATTTGTTAATATTTCAATTGTGTCGCGTCGATCAAAATAATACGTACTTAATTGAAAAATTTATAAATTAGGGCACTTGAGCCCAACATCTCTTTCTTTTATTTGGCAGGCAATGCTCCGTTAATAAAGAAGCCTCACAATTATACCTACCTACGTCTTAAAAGTCTTAAAACTTTTCCACATAGTGACTAGTGAGCTACGAGTTTATGACATGTGAGTTTATGACATGTGTCAAAAAATATTTTTCAACATCAACTCATAATAACCGAATTACAATGTAAAGAGAATATAACACTGTAGTAAATAACAAATATTATTGTCGAGGACAAAAGTAATTTATATAAAATTTAGTCATTAGAAACATTTCATTTATTATCTTTTAAACTACCCATGCGACCATTAACTGTATGATGCTAGATGTACTGTTCATATCACTATAACATGACATGCCAGTATGACCACTAGAGGTCATGGGTTCGATTCTCGGCCGGGGCAAAATTTTGTGTGACACATAAATGTTTGTTAATGCCACTTGTTAATTGTCGATGCCACACGACACAGAAAACCCTAGCGCGGGAATATTACCAAGCAGTGTTTATTAAAGTTTACCCATTTTTAACAAAGCAACTACAATGACATTCCACACCTCTGACGCTTAAATCAAACACTTCGATGTTTATTGGGATTATTAGTAAACATCAGAGCATGTTTATTTTACAATACCCCGACACGATTACCTTGAATTGACTTCCTCGAACATTCCAGTGGATCGGATGAAGTATGGACAGATGAGCGAGGTGTGTACTCCGCTCGCCCCCTTGACTTCTAGCTCCAGCCTGAGAGCCTCGTCGAAGCCACATGCAGCCGCCTTGGAGGAGCAGTAGTCGACCAGCTTGGCCACTCCCACGTGGCCGGCCATTGACGCTATCGTCACGATGTGGCCTTTGTTATCCTCTATCATTGTAGGTAGGAACGCTTTCACCGTCTGAAAGGAATAAATGAAATCATAACAATTTCTTGTATTCATGCGGAAAATAAAACAAATTAAGTTCATATTACTCGTATTATGCCAACATTAATAAGGACTGTAAGCCTTTTCTTATTATTTCCGTGAAAATGAAAGGGTTTTATTTTTTTGTAATGCGGGATGTAAATATATTTTATCTTTCACTTAATGGATAAATAAATTTTAGCGGAAACAACAATTTACTTTCTTATTAATAAGCTAAAGACAAATGTTAGTCGAATTCATTCGAAAAAAAGAATAAAAAAAAAGTTACGATATAATTATGAAAATTCGCCTAATAAAGTGATAAGTTAGATATTAGTTGTACCAGGTACATTCATTGCTTAGCGATCGACTAGATACAATAGTTAAGTAGAAAGTAACTGATCTAGAGTTATTGCGACATCGTCAATGTCAGGGTATACGGACATCCTATACATTGAACTTAGCCTCTTCCGTTCATTATAGTCGGCTTCATTAAAATAAGTGTAACGGAGGAATTTCATAACTATCCCTAGTTGCCGAGAATATGAAATTGCGTCTCCCCGCTAAAAAAAATTTAAGCAACAATAATTACTGCCGGCATTTTAAATTCTCGCCCTCAATCTGCAATGTGCTTGATCACAGGGGCGGAAATCTGGAACATGTGTAGGATGTAATTAAAATGAATTCCTTAATTGAACGCAAACGAAGTGTAAACTTTAAATCGTTTAAACGTCAGAGAGGAGCAGGAAGTGGTGAGGAAACGTGTGGCGTTGTAAGGCGAGATAAGGTGAAGTGAAGTGAGGTGAGGCGAGGTGAGAAGTAAGAATAAAAGCTAAGGAGAGGTGAGGCGAGGAAAACGTCTTCAAAACGTTACTGGCTGGCAAGCAAGACATAAGTACAATGAAAAAAGGCTTAGATTAGATATCATTATAAATAATAAATAACGCTTCATACTCGTAGCCCCAGACTAGGATTCCCTGTGTCGTGGGTGCCATGGACAACACTCAAGACTAGGACACACACACAGACCGAGAACGGAAATTCAAATTAATCATTAAAATTTCCGCCTCGCTGGGAGTCGAACCCAGGACCCTCGGAACAGCGATCTGGCGTGTTAACCATTGCGCCATCCGGGTCGTCAATTGTTACTTGTGATTGAATAAAATTAATAAGTAGATAAGTATCTAATTATGTTTGCTCTTTTGTACACTAAAGAATGTAGGTACCTAGATGATGTAAAAATACAAAAAAGGCTAAAACCCTTATCTTATATTCGATCTTAACTGGAAGTTTAGTAATAAAACGTGAAATAAACTTAAATAATCAAGTTCAGTGAACTTAAAAAAAATGCGAACTGGTACAGTACAGCTACATAACAAAATAAAATAATGATTTAATTATTGTTTAACTAACTTTACAACCCTAAACATTGGTAAATCAGTATTTTTATGCACTTAAATAGTCGTCAAAAGTACACAAGCCCGATGTTTGTGATGCCAGAATAGTTTGTCGCATTTGCAGCATTTATAAACAACATCCCCCGTGTGGTTACCGGGTTCGCTTTTTTAGAATAGCACCACTCCTATCTCTTCCTGGGATGTCGTAAAAGGCGACTAATAGGACTCCAGGAGACGGGCAGCAGCGTCTTCCTGTGTAATGCCAACATCTTCTGCGGTCACCAACACGCACTAGCCAAGCGCGGTGACTACCTGGCTAAACCCCCTTATGGTAGCCGCATATAAGCCCCGGCCCCCAGTCCCCGGCAGCTCCGCTATTCCTGGTTACGGTAGCGGCCACGGTAACGGCGTAGCAGGGGGTGCTAAGAATCTCCGGCAGAGATCAGGCTACCAAAACCGACGACCTCTGCACCTGGCAACATACAACACCAGGACACTGAGGACCGACGACAAGGTAAAAGAGCTGGAAGAAGAGATAGACAAGTTAAACTGGAGTATTGTGGGTTTATCTGAAGTCCGAAGACAGGGTGACGACACGATAATACTCAAATCCGGAAACTTGTTCTATCACCCGGAGGGCGAACACCTGTCCCAAGGTGGTGTCGGGTTTCTCGTCCACAAGTCCCTCGTCAACAACATTGTGGAAACCGGGAGCGTGTCGGCAAGGGTAGCGTACCTGATACTCAGAATATCTAAGCGGTATTCGTTGAAGGTCATCCAAGTTTACGCGCCGACTTCGACACACCCCGATGATGAGGTTGAGGTCATGTATGAGGACATTAGTAGAGCCATACATACCTCTAAAGCTCATTTCACCGTTGTGATGGGGGACTTTAACGCGAGATTAGGCGTGCGAAACGGTGATGAGATGAAAGTGGGACCCTTCGGATTTGGGAGACGGAACCACCGAGGACACTTGCTGGCAAGGTTCTTGGAGAGGGAGGGCTTATTTATGATGAACTCCTTCTTCAAGAAGAAGCCCCAACGCAAGTGGACTTGGATAAGCCCTGATGGTTCCACGAAAAGCGAGATAGACTTCATACTGGCAGACAAACGGCACATATTCAATGATGTCTCTGTGATCAACAGGTGTAAAACCGGTAGCGATCACCGCCTTGTGAGAGGCACATTGAATATCGATGTGAAGCTGGAACGGTCACGCCTTATGAAGTCTACGCTTCGCCCAACACCTGTCCAAATCCAGGGTTCCGAGAGCTTTCAGCTCGAACTCCAAAACGACGAGTATAACACCAGGATGGTAACAACCGTCCAAGAGGTAGGGTCTAAGTACTTTAAGACCCACCCCAGTGGCAGACCTCCAGTTCTCTCAGAACATACTCTCGGTCTTATGAGGGAGCGACGGGAACTATGCGTCCAGTCTCCAACCTCTATGGCAGAGTATAGACGGCTCAATAAACAGGTCTCGAAGAGCCGGCGACGCGATTTGCGGAGGAATAACGCAAATCGTGTAAAAAACACGATTGAGCGGAACCAAGGCTCCAAAGTGTTCGCCAGAGACCTGTGTATTGGCCAAAGTCAGCTTACGAGGTTGAAGACCGAGTCCGGTACCATAGTCTCGTCAAAACCCGAAGTTCTGAGAGAAACGGAGAGCTACTACGGACGGTTGTATGCCTCCTCGCAAGCTCCAAGTCCTCACAAGGAGAGCGACAAGCGAGCCAAATTAACCCGACATTATACCGAGGATATCCCGGACGTCAGCCTGTATGAGATTAGAGAGGCCCTCAAACAGCTTAAAAACAACAAGGCACCGGGAGATGACGGAATCACAACAGAGCTGCTAAGAGCTGGAGGTAAACCCCTCCTGGTGGCGCTCCAGAAGTTGTTCGATTCCGTTATCAATACTGGAACTACCCCGGAAGCGTGGAGCAGAAGTGTAGTGATCCTGTTCTATAAAAAGGGCGATAAGACCCTTTTGAAGAACTATAGGCCCATTGCACTTCTGAGCCACGTTTACAAGCTGTTTTCGAGGGTGCTCACTAATCGCATTGCACGCAGGCTTGACGACTTCCAGCCTCCCGAACAAGCAGGATTCCGAAAAGGCTACAGTACCATAGACCACATACATACGCTGCGGCAGATAATACAGAAGACCGAGGAGTATAATCTGCCGCTATGTGTTGCCTATGTGGACTATGAGAAAGCCTTCGATTCTATCGAGACCTGAGCGGTACTAAGTTCTCTCCAGCGGTGCCGGATTGACTATCGGTATATCGAGGTGTTAAAATGTTTATACTCATCAGCCACCATGTCCGTCAGAGAGTACACAACACAGTGACGAACCCTATCCAACTGCAGAGGGGTGTCAGGCAAGGGGATGTTTTGTCCCCAAAACTGTTCACCTCTGCGTTGGAAGACATGTTCAAGCTGTTGGAGTGGAAACGACGTGGCGTTAACATCAATGGCGAATACATAACACATCTTCGATATGCCGACGACCTAGTCATTCTGGCGAGTTCCATGGAAGAACTTAATACTATGCTCGGGGACTTGAACAGCGCCTCACAACGGGTAGGTCTTAAGATGAACATGGACAAGACGAAAATCATGTCGAATGTCCATGTCACACCTGTACCGGTTGTTGATTTGATGCTGGGTAGGCCCACGCAAAATTTAAACTGGCCAATTACTAATGGCCAATTAGTCCACAATTTAGCCTAATGCGAGAAAATGGTAAAGTGGTGACATCTGTAATATTTCTTTCATTAATAGTTGACGCCGTAGCCCGTAGCCTATTGTAGTTTGTAGCAAAGATGGCAAAATGTAAAAGGTAACGAATACAGATTATAATTTACATTCACATCTGGTTCTTTTTGCTTTGTTATAATGACACTGCCTGCGAAGCGAGAGGACTCGGGTTCGATTCGTATTGACAAATATTAATGTGACTATACCTAAACCTTTTGAATTTTCGACAAGTGTTACTGAGCTCATTTGCTATCATCTTATTATGTAAGTACTTATTATAAATGCTATTTCGCGGGTGCTCACATGCAAGGCAATCCTATAGCGGGTTATGACATGTACGAGTAGACTCTGTTTATATTGTCTATGTATTATATTAAGCGTCTTCTATAAATAACTACATAAGAAATCAGATAAACAATTTAAATTAAAAGACAATAATACATAAAATTATTCCATCAGTTATTAGTTTATTACTTATTTTTATTTACATAATTAGTTGCTGGGCAATAAGCTTTTGCATCATACCTACTTGTTTTATTAGACCGCTTCCACACTTATTATTAATGAAGGTCAAGCTAAAGCGTGTTCAAATTTAAGTTTTTTTATATGCCATAATTTTGATTTGTTTGACTACAGAGGTATTAATTTTATTACTCGTCTGATAGATTGCCTTAGGTGTTATTTTAAAAACATTTTATCGGCCTAAAAGTAAAGTTATATTTTGCATTGAAATACATTTATAAGTATACCTATTCATATACTAACCATATACAGACACGAGAAAGATATTACCAATTAATATAATACCGAGTACATACCCAAAAGTGCGCCAGAATATTGACGTCAAATGTTCTTTGTATGAGGTGGTCTGGTGTGTCCAACAGGTACTGGCCGGATACAACGCCCGCGTTGTTGATCAACAGAGATACCTGGAAACAATATAAAATATTATAATTAAATTTAACCCACAGTTGGTCACCTGGGGTCTCTTAACACCCAAAATATGATATGACCCCAACGCAAATTTTGCTTTTATAATGTTGACTTTTAAAGTACTTTTCATCACCCCTATTCGAAAAAGACGACTTGGTTCGGACATAAGGGGTTCCAAAGTTGCTGTTTTCTATTCAGCGGGCCGGAATGAATTTTCATACAATTTTTCCTGCCGGCTAGATCTTTTCCGTCCTATTTTGAATTTAGAACATTTTAGTATTTTGCGCTAAAGAAATCGAACACAAATATTGTTTGAATAAAGAATGTCTGGTTCGACGCGAGGGCCCCGCCAGCTGAATAATAAAAAAAGAAATCATTAAGATCGCTCGAACTATTTCCCGCGTTTTCGTGCATTTTTACGTATTGTTAGAAATTTTGTTTTGTTTTGAAAAAATGAGTCCTTCCAACGATAGTGAAAGTATCCTCCTGATAGTATAAAAACTGAAGCGAGTAATGTGATGAATACTTTATTACCTGCGAAATCCCGGGAAAAATATTTGAAAGCCTATGATAATTTTTTGGAATGGAGAAATGCAAGAGGCGCCAAGAATTTTTCAGAAACTGTGTTTTTGGCGTACTTCCAGAACTTAGCCAAAACTAAAAAACCTTCCACCCTTTGGAGTATCTACTCAATGCTTAAATCAACAGTCAGTTCTAATAACGATATAAAACTGGACACATATTCGAAATTAATAGCATATCTGAAGAGGATGTCTGATGGATTTAAACCTAAAAATCCAAAGTGTTCACAGTCAAAAATGTGGAGACTTTTCTTAATGAAGCACCCGACGAAATCTTTCTTGCCGTAAAAGTAAGTAACTATGTATATGGTGGAGTGGACTATTATAGTAAAATATAGCCATAGTGTTTTAAATAGCTGAATAATAAAAAAAGAAATCAAATTAAGATTTCGTTTTCAAATTAAAATTAAGTTTTCGTGCATTTTTACGTATTATTTTCTATTATATATATATATATTATTTTCTCATAGTGGGTGATGAAAAGTAGAGTGTATCACTCGGGTGCAAGTATATTTTTGGCTCGGGCGACGTACTTTGAATCCCTCGCTACGTTCGGGATTCTACTAAAGAATCCCTCGCTACGCTCGGGATTCTACTCTAGAATCCCTCACTTCGCTCTGGATTCAAAAAACGCCCTCGCCGAAAAAATATTACTTTGCACCCTTGTCATACAATCTACTATTTCTTCTACTTCTAAAACGCGTAATCTATATATCATAAAAATGTAGAACTTACATGTAAAAGTTACGCACTGTCAACAACAACAAGCAAAGGTACGTCAGTGAACTCTTTTCTTTTTAAACATTAGGGATGCTATCAAAAGAAACAGATCAGTCGATAAGTTGAAAAAAAACGACTACAAAACGAGAACACCCGAGAAGCGTGAATGTGATCGGTTTCTCGCAGTCTCGTTCTCGGGCTCGCCTGTTCTCGGATCGGTGTCGGTATTTTTGCCCGCTTCAAAGGGTTTCTCGGGCGAGAAAAGAGAACCGTATTCACATTCTCGTTCGGTCTCAGTGGGACCGTTGTGTTTTTGTATTTAAAATTTACATTTCTAGTTAAAATAATCTATTGTCTGTGGTTACCAATTATTATTATTATTTTAGTAATTATATTAATTTATTTCTTATTTTAGTATTCACAAGATTATAGTATATTAATGCACACAAAACCAAAGCCGCTGCACTGACGTCCATTCCGGATGACGATCGAGAATGCGTTGCCAATAGGGTAGTTTCGGTAGTGAAAAATAAACTTGATTTTCCTAATAAAAAGCAACAAAACATCTATTTCGGCAAAATAAACCCGCTTTCTCGCCTTAAAATAAAATAAAATATTAATTCTTTTTTATTTCCGGAAAAACGCTGTCAGCACTTGTCAGCCGTTTTGATAAAGTAATAATGGTAAAAGCAAAAGTCGCGTGTATGTATGCATAAAGGCCGCTCTACACTTAGTTCGCGGGTCACAGCGCGAACTGCCGCGAATTTAACAACGCTCTACACTCGCAATGGTTCGCAATATTTTCACAGTCACGTTCGCAACGTTGAACGAAATGGACGTCGTAGAAGCTGTTGCTGGGTCCCTAACAATGCGCTTGATAGCGTACTATAATTATGTACATATTAAAAATAAAACGCAAATTGAAAATCGGTGGAGAAATCGGAGGATACTGACTATATCAAGGATACTCGAACAATACTGACCGACGCGAACTGCGAGTGTGGAGTCATGCTCATACGCGTCGCGTTCGCGCTTCGCGCTCCAAAATCCGACAAAAATGGAGAACAAAGCGCGAAACCGGGAAGAATATGCGAAACGGCTCCACACTTAGTGTTCGCGCCCTTTCGCGGCCATCGCGCGCGATCCGCGGGCTACGTGTAGAGCGGGCTTAAAGTTGTTATGCACGAAACTGAACTGACAGTTTGGTTGGTTGGTTTTTGTTTTTGCCTTTATGACGTCACACCAATGCCTCTCGTGTTTTAGGTCACGTGACATACAGATTAAAAATATCGAATTTTAATATTGAAAAGTTTCAAAATTTAATTTTTTGGTACTTATAACACAAAAAAAAATTAATTGGATTCCAGGATGCACTTTACATTAGGTAGGTACAGCTTACATTATATTTATTGACATTGTTTAATTAGCAAATCATGTAAAACCACAAAAAAAAACATAAAAGCTGGATACCAATGCTGGATACTACACGTGGCAAATAAAATATTACTTTTATGACTTGGTTTGTTGTCATTTTATGTTTTTTAAGTAGATACACTTAGGTACTTTAGGAACGTAATTGGCTAATAACATGAGTTCTTAGAAATAGTGGAATGGGCATTGGCAACACTAGGGGTTTCACCAATGCGTTGCCGGCCACGAAGGATGCGATGGACTCGCTTTTTGAAAAACCCCATGTTATGGCTCTGTACGAGTGTACGCATACCCAGTGATGAAATTTGTCCACAGATTTTTATACGGTGTGACTAAAACATAGTAAAGAATCAACTACTCTTATGTGTGGAGTTAAATATAGTGCACTATTTATCTTAGAATTCTCGCAGGGTCGGGATTCACGCAGGAAAAACTTTGTGACACATTGAGTTCCACGCGGGCGGAGCCGCGTGCACAGCTAGTTAATGAATGTTTGCGCTTCTACCTACGTAGTTTTTACGTTCCTAAATCTTCTACCACAAGGATGTCTGTTAAAAAATGCAACTTTATACCTAGTTAGTAAAATTTCCACTGTTCAATGTACACTTAAGTAGGTACCTACACAACATTTAAAACTGTTGGTAGTTAACCACAATTTTAAAATCTGGTTACTAACTACGACTAACAGTTGTTAACTACTTACATGTAGTTATTGTAATTTAACTACAGTAGTCAAACTACATGATGTAGTTATTTTTAATGTGTTTGCTGTTGTTATAATAATAGTTATGACTAGATAGGTAATTTTATTTTTATACATAATTATGTAGGTACTACGTGGAATGAATCGATAAATCAAAGAACTACAATTAGAAGTTAGTAATTAGAATGTTTAACTACTTCTTACGATTACTTAATGAAGTTTGTAGTTATGATTATGTACTTATTACTACATTATGTAGTCGTCGTTAGTAATCAGTAGGTACTTAGATTTCATATCGCCCAATATGCTTGTGGATTGAAGAGGAGAATGATTTTTATTATGGAATCAAGGTAGGAAACGAGTATTCTGCAACGCCCTTTTACTGTGGCCCATGACAACTGTGCTAGACTGAGAATTACACTCAAATAGAAACTGGGATAATAAGACCAATAAGCAGATCCAATGAGCAGGGTGTTAGAACTTTAACTGATTAGTTTGTTAGTAACTGGTGCAGGGTATCTTCACAGTATAAACTTGTGTAAGGGTTATCCATATCTAACGTTATTTATCTCTGTATTTTTATTATTTCAATGTAATGTCATTTGCCAAGTTAATATTCTAAAGTGAGATTTAAATATCGAAAACCGGTTCTGTTTGCACTCCGAACACGGAGCAATAATACTTAGGTACATGAAAACAATGCCTTTAGGTAATAATGACTTTGATCCCTAGACCTGCGGAAAACTTGACGTCTAAAACGTGACGGCCCAAGGTTGCGAGTACATTTAGCTAATTACAGTGTCACGGCAAGACGTATTTATTATAGGTAACTTATAATACAGTCAACGACAAAGAAGTAAGTAAGTAGTTAAGTGTCTAAATGTTATGCCAGACAAAAGGATCCGATGCGCAAACATTTGAATGTTTGAGGATAAAGCATTTGATTGTTATCCAAACTTACATCTAAGGCACTTCTCACATTAGGCTATATTGTATGACCAAATTAGATCGAGATATTATACTAATATTATACTAATTATAGGTGGACTATTACAAATAACAGGACTAACTATCACTAAAAGTCCCTGACCCATATTCTTAATTACTAAAAATAACCAGCGATTGTTGTAATAACATTAGTCAGGATAAGCGCCAAAATAATATGTTTTCATGAATGTCGCGCCAGTGAAAAGCCCGGTAATACTATATTGACTGATCGTCCTCTAAAATACAATTCAAAAACCAAAGACACGCGCTCATTTATGTCTTTTGATACTCACAATATAATGTATAATCTTAGTATAAAGGATCGTTTATTTTTATAGATGCTATCAGTAGGTATACATTAAGCGGTCAAGGTTTTGGACCCTATTTATCATCAATTAGGAATCGGCTGTCAAAAGAAGAGATAAGATCATTTTCGCCTGTGTTCGGATGTCTACATTGTCTACGTAGTGTCGGAGTCCAGTTATCGGCACTTAAGATAACAATCCTACTTCCTATCCTATCCTACTTCCTACTAATATTATAAATGTGAAAGTTTGTAAGGATGTGAGTGTGTGTGTGGGTTTGTTACTCTTTCACGCAAAAACTACTGAACGGATTTTCATGAAACTTTGCAGTAACATAGCTTAAACATCGGAATAACATAATTTGTTAAAATTTATAGCGATTTTTGAAGGGACTGGTTCCCCGAAGCGAAGCAAGGGCGAGTCTACTAGTTAGTCATAAATGTGCTTACAAATATTTCCATGAAGTATACCTATGATTAGAGTTTGAGTTTAGGTATATGTAAGTAAATAGGTATCAGTAATTAGACCTAAATTGAAACGATGAACTCTTGATAGAAAAAATAAAAACGTAATTTTAGTTTTCCTCTTTTCAGTATGCCTTGAACAAACTGTAAATTTTAAATCCTATATTCATTTAAATGTTTGAATGAATATGCCTGCTGTTTTTTGTGAAATAAAATTCATATAAATAATTATCCAAGCGTATATAGTGAAAAGGAACACTAATTCGGTTAAACCGTTTTTAAATAAGCGAAAAAAAATATAACTAACGAACAAATATTCTCAGTTTTTCTCAAACATTTTGCTTATGCAGATATCAACCAATTACCAACAGTTATATTATTTGTAAACAGCTAACATAAGATTTTAAATAAAATACAGTCATGCTGCTATTTACTCATATTTACATTGATGAAACTTTAAAAGAACTTTTTACTTAATGTTGCTTTCGCTGAGTTTATACGGAATATTATTGTAATCATTTAAACAATCATAAATATTACTATGTGACATTGTCAATTAATTATAACTTAATTACTTTAAAAAACTTGATTGAAAAACTGAAAAAAAAAATATTATTACATATAGGTAACATTTATAATTATCGTTTAATTTTCAGTTTCACATTGAAATATGTTTCATACCGTTTCTCGTAACAACTGAGGTATGTATTTATAAATTAGTATTAGATATTAAGATCAAAGACGTTTATTAGATTTTATTTGAGTATATAAATAATCTACCCTCCTTTAAGTATACCCTGACAGGGTTAATTTATGCACATAGGAATATTGTTTCCATCTAGACTTAAGCATGATAAATTATGTATTTTGGTGTGGTAAGGTTAAACGTAAATATTTAACAGGAAATGAAAAAAAATGAGTAGCTATAAAGATCATAAATCCTACAGAGATGATATAATTTTATGATTTTATCCACTTTTAATTCCAATAATATTAATCAGGCGACTCAACAGGTAAAAATATTGATCGTCAAGGTCTGCGTGCATATAACTTCCTGGTATATTTTTATTCTGCTATTTTAACTAAAGCAATGAATTTTACATATTCTGTCATTATTTTGATGCGTGCAGTTAAGAAGTTAAGATATGCCTTCTCTGGAAGTCCAAACTAAATCTCCTAATTGTGGTACCTAGCCAAAAAATGGGGGAGGTTATGGCACCCGGTCCATTCGATTATTGGTTGCTGGGTCTACTAGCCAGTCCGAGTAGGTACTCACCCAAGCTGGTAGTGGTTTAACGTGGCTGGCTATCACCTTTTGGAATATTGGTTTTGTGAGTATTCATTTGAAATGATAAGCGGATCAAACATTTTCATCGATCGACACTCTACTTGTACCTAACGATAGATCAAAATATTAATTTCAATTTATAACTTATTTAAAAATATACCTAATTTTGCCATTTTGAACATATTTATAGACAAATTACAAGTCTTCCGACACACGTTAAATGGCACGTTCTTTTTCGAAATTGTCGGAAATATACAGGGTGATTTGTAACTCGACGTATTCCTCTTGGGATGTGGTAACACAACCAATTTCCAACAAAATTAACCATAATGTCCCTAATACCAAGTCAGCTGGTTATCGAGATATTCCTTATTTTTGGTTTTGGTCAAAGAACACCGAATTTGCCTACAAAAAAATCAATAAATAAAAAAGTAGTGGTTTGAATTGAGTTGTGTGCATTTCTATCAGTGACCAATACATCAACAATCATTTATTAATACTAATGCAGGCACAAGTGTTACACATTTTAAAATAACAAGTGAATTCTTGTAAAAAAAATATTTTCTTACGAATGTGGTCGATAGAAAAGTAGATTTATTTTAAAAAATCTAGTATACATCAAGCGTACAAACTACATGAAAAACATCCTTGTTTTATAAGCTATCCAAACAAGTAAAATTATTAAGACACAAACAAAACATTTCAGAAAAAAACGTATGTAGAGCACGTGCGACTTAAAACCCTTTGTTATCGTACCGCGGTATAAGTTCCTGAGTTGCAAACTTTTTAGTTGTTATTGTCGTTTGTCGTTTGTCTATTAGACCCACTTGATTATTTAAAATGAAAATTAAACAGCAGCAGTGTTTTATTTCTGGCTACCAACGCGATCTCCCAAATTTACGTTGATTTTGATCACTAAATAAGTATGACGGCTTACTCTAATTCCGAGTATGCCGATATTATTTATTGTTATGTCTTTTGTGACGGAAACGCGGATGAAGCTACTTATACCGCGGTACGATAACAAAGGGTTTTACGTCGCACGTGCTCTACATACGTTTTTTTCTGAAATGTTTTGTTTGTGTCTTAATAATTTTACTTGTTTGGATAGCTTATAAAACAAGGATGTTTTTCATGTAGTTTGTACGCTTGATGTATACTAGATTTTTTAAAATAAATCTACTTTTCTATCGACCACATTCGTAAGAAAATATTTTTTTTTACAAGAATTCACTTGTTATTTTAAAATGTGTAACACTTGTGCCTGCATTAGTATTAATAAATGATAGAAATGCACACAACTCAATTCGAACCACTACTTTTTTATTTATTTATTTTTTTGTAGGCAAATTCGGTGTTCTTTGACCAAAACCAAAAATAAGGAATATCTCGATAACCAGCTGACTTGGTATTAGGGACATTATGGTTAATTTTGTTGGAAATTGGTTGTGTTACCACATCCCAAGAGGAATACGTCGAGTTACAAATCACCCTATATGTATAACAGTAAGTAAATAAATTAAATGGTATGCATTATTTACCAGTGACACCTTGAAAGCTAATCGTCAGATATCGCTCGATATGTGGACCCACACAGCAAGCACTAGCTTCCGAATAGACAAAGAATTATCAAAATCACCTCCCTTTCTTGAAGTCGATTAAAATATTCTTATTTTTAACGAACCTGAGCCTGTTATTTGCATTTATCAGGTTCTAGTAAATGTGAATGTGTGAAGCAGTGACTCACCCTGCCAACCTCCTGGTGCACCTGTTTGGCCACCCGGTAGATGTCGTCTCGGCTCGCGAGGTCTACTTCGTACCCGTAGCACTTGCCGCCGATGCCTTTTACTAACTTCACTGTGTCTTCTAGCCCTGAAACAAAACAGAGGACATTAATTGGTAAGGTAAGCAAATTTTCATTTGTTTAGAATTTTACTTGCGCTTGAATATTTATTTTGAGCAAGAGAGCTCTCGTCGCAGTTGGCTCTTGAAGAAGGACCTTGGAACAGTTATCAACCCCTATAACCCTTCGAAATTAGTCGGGGGAATCCGAAAATATTAACACGTGAGCTAAGCATGCATTTTGCTTACCTTATAGGTAGTATAGCTACACGTAAAATATTTAATATCAATTGTGATTCACGAATCATTCAGTGAATTATTCAGGAAGATTGTTGATGACGCAAAGTTAAACATACCTAGGCAATTTTTTTGGAAAACGTATCCCCAAGAGGCTGAAATAGGGAAAATTTAATTTTCCCGAAGCGAAGCGAGGGCATTCACTAGTCTCTCCGCTCCCTGTTATCAAACAATGTTTTATTGATTGGTGGTCCTCGTACCTAACCCTACTTGAAGTGACTCAGATTCGATTCCCGAGCGGGGTAGATGTGACGGATAAATGTTTGTACACGGGTCATGGTTAGGTATTAGTTATGGTGTTGATTGGGTTGTCTGTGCCTACGGCGATATATCGATGGGTGTGTGTTTATATCTTTCGTTTTTTTACTAAGCAAATGGTGTGAATATGTTTCACCTCATCAGCTTGTGTGTGACAAGCTGATGAGATGAAACATATTATATTGTAGAAAGTTGCAGCAACATGTTTCACTTTATCATTAGGTACTTGTCATCAATCAAACTTGTGTTGATATCAATCATGGAGTGTCGCAATCATAATTACATATTCACTTCTAAATCAGACATGTCCTTGTAATCTAAAACATGTACCTAATAAAAATGTAACCGGTTAGCTTTTGAACACAAGAAAAAATGATTCTATTTCAGATTCTATTTCAGATTCTATTTCAGAAAAAATGATTGAAGGGTCTTCATAGAAGCGATAGGAATAGGAGCCAAAAATATTATTTTTCGAATTATTGATACGGTTTTACGATACGAAATTAGATACGGTTTTCGAAGTTGTAGTGTTGGAAGTCTAACAACTGGTGTATTTTTCATCGTAATACACTGCTTAACATCTAATTCTACGGCTCCATCTGTGTAATGTCGAACTACGCGTAGCTAAACGCACTAAACTAAGGACGCTTGGCTACTGCGTAGGTATTCAATCATTCCATTTTCGAATTTCGCGCTGTCCCGTTCCCCCCTAAGAACATAGCAGCAGGCATACATCTATCTAAAAACTCTTTGATGTGTCATAAAAACCGACACCCGATTTAGCGGTTATCGTTTAATGCCATTAGTAATGCCGCATACAATTAGCGCGCTAACCCCTTGGCTACATCTGCGTAATTTCAAATTTAGAACACTAATTAACGCGTTTAGGCGCAGACAGGTGGAGCCGAAGGGTAAGGTATAAAAAATATGTGTTGCAAGATAACATTTGCCGGTTCAGCTAGTTATTATTAATAACTATTGATGCAATATTCTGTGTAACCTTCAAAAACGAGGAAATGTATCTTTGAATTTTTAAATACATAGATATATTTTAAGTTAGGTATAGCATTGAAAAGAGCTTAATTATTACTTCCCTATTTTAAAAAATATTTGGGAAACGTGCGTTTACAATGTGACCTAATTTAAACAATTCCATTTTTTGCATGCGAAAAATAAAAGTTGAAGGAAAGTCTCTATTCAAATTAAAGCCTAAGTGATTGAAAACCAAGAAGTTCAAAATACGTGTTTGTGACCATTATGTGTTTTCACAAAAGATATGAAACACTTTTATAAGAATTGCAAACTATTCCGTGATCTGGAGCTGGAGCGTATGCAAAAAAATCCTTTTACGATATTGAATATTTTCGGCCTCTTTCAAATAAAGGAAGACAATCGACGTGGTTTTTAAAGCTTTTGATTGAAATTTATATTTAACTTTATTGTTTTATACCGAACGTAGGTAAATATAAAAATATCTTTTCGCGTAAAATACTTCAGTGTTAAAGTATCTAAGAAATGATATGACACATACACAATGTACGAAATTGATGCCCGTTAGTGCCTTGTAACACATCCTTTGTTTAGAGTTTAGATAAAGAGAGAGCTTTTACGGACTTGTTCCGAGGAGAAAACCTCACTTAGCGTAAACTTAACAAAATATGGACATAAATGGTAATTTTATAACTGTCCAGTGACATTGGCAATGACCAAAAATAATACAGAACTACCTGCCAGCGCAAATAAATTTACATCTAAAGGACATATTTAAAGGTATATTCAATTAGGTACAAAAAGATATATCTAGCTACAGATAATTATTGTTAAGGGTTTTACCACTTCACTGCCGTCATTGCTCCTAATGTATAAAGGATGTAGTTTTAACTAAACATGGTAAACAACTTCCAAGGTTGAGAAGGCATATGACGTCCGAGGTAAACCTAAGCTTCAGATCGACAAGCGAATGAATGGTATACCTAACTTTTTCTCACCAAGTAAAACATTGAGACCTCATTATTTGCAACTAATCGACTTCGTTTTAAATGGCTGTTATTGGTTCACTGAACTCAAGCAGTAGGTATCATACAAGAAGGCCGGATAACTTAGACCGCTGAGTAGGGATGCCCGATTTTTTGCTTTGAATCGATTTTTTGGATCGTAATAGATCGCAACCCTGTGAATCGATTCACGATCTGAGTCGTATGGCATTGAATCGATCTCATTCGATTTCAAAAGATCGTATCGTATTATTAAAAAATGAATGAAAAGCTCCAAAGAGTAAGCTAGATTGCTTATTTCAAGTAGAAAAACTTAGTGTGGAACACAAGATCACTTTAATTTCATTTGTTTTATAGATTCCAACTATTTGCCAAATCGTGCAGTTTGTATCGCTCTACCACCTATCAAAAATATCCTATCAAAGTAATATCAAAGAATTAAACAACAAATTAGACTTCAGTAAGAGAACACCTTACCCACATATTTAACATACCCGGCAATAAAAAAAAATTAACATCTACCTTCATATTTCATACGTAAGGCTTAGTTTGATCGATGTAATTTGAAACTAATCTCAAATATCTGATTGAAGGTAGGTAGATAATCTCACATTGTCGTAGGTAAAGAACAAACATTGTTGAAGATCTTTGTTCTTTTACCGCCAATACTAAGTTCGTGTTCGTAAAGATCATGTCGGTTCAGTGGCGATTTCTCTAAGATGGCGCGTATGGCGGCGCCATACCATAAATTTTAAGCATTAAATAAAATGTAAAAAATCATATATTTACAACCTAATTATTTAGACCTAAGTACAATAATTACATTTTACGAGCGCTGCGGTCTTCTATCACGAACGCGACTCGCGGTGATTGTCTTCGCGTTCGGTCGGCGCCGAGCGCGGCCGAGGCGAGCGATGCGCTACTGCCAGCGCATGCCTAGTCCATACAAAGTCGTTGGCCCGCGCCGCCCGCGCCTCTTCGATCGCTTAGTATCACCATAGTAAAATTATACTGTGGCATCACCGTATCACTGAGTTTGAAACGCGGGTCTGGCGCTGGGAATGGCGCATTACCTAACGAGTTTTCGCATGTTTTTCGTGATAGTGTAGATTTGTGATTACGGTTTCTATCTTTCTATTGATTTAATTTACTTTTTATTTAGTAGGTAATTAGTTTATAATGAAATGACATGAAATTATGAGTGATTCAACAAAATCTGTGATACAAGAACTTTTAGAAAGACCTTTCACGACGAGATCGTTTGCCGAAAAACGGATGATAGTGGAAAATGGACTTTCACTATGGGACAAACCCTAAAATCGCGAAAAAACATTAGCTATTTCATACAAAAATAAAAATGTCAAATTGTATGAAATTTCTTTTTAACCGACTTCAAAAAAGAAGGAGGTTCTCAATTCGACCGTATATATGCTTTTTTTATGTACGTTCAGCGATTATTTCGTCGTTTATGGACCGATTTTGATAATTCTTTTTTTATTCTAAAGTAGATATGCGCAGTGGAGTCCCGTGATAAGGACACCAGGATCTGATGATGGCATCTCAGGGAAATCGAGGGGAACTTTTGAAAATTGTATGGACAACTAGTGTGTTTGTTCATGTTATCATAAGTACATTAAAGCGCTACTATTTCATGAAGATCTGGAGTCGATTTGATGAAGCCGAAAGACAGTCGAGGGAACTCCTCAACGATTTACTGCAGTTATCTAGTGTTTGGGCTTGATTAATTTGTAGCGACGAGAACTTTACACTTACCTACATGTTGAATTGAGCGCCATCTGGCGAGTAGTTTTTGAGTTATCTCTACTTATCAAGATTGAAGTCGGTTATTTTTTTTTTGTAAAAAGCAATTATTATTTGCGATTTCAAAGTAGGTTTCTTAATGAAAGACTGCAAGTTTGTTAGATTGTCCGTCTGAAGAAATGGTTTTCCGGTTATGCGCACTTAACACTACACCCTATATAACAAAAGCTAGAGCCACCCCAATTATAAACACCAGGAATCGCCACTGTGTCGGTTAGGTTGTTATTCATAGTTTTAATGATACGATTTTTTTAATACGATCTTCTTGGCATACGATTCGATCCAGGCGAAGATCGCAACCTGTTGAATCGATTCAAAAAATCGGTAGATCGCATTGCCGTTAATCGATCTTCTAAAAGATCGATTCAGATCGGGCATCCCTACCGCTGAGGCATAAATTATCTTCTATTTTTTTTATCGGCAAAACGAAATTTGAGTATAGTTCGCGTCACGTAAAAAGAACGCTAGCGGTCAAGCTACGCATTAGGCGATTTATCGGTCTCTGTGGTGGTTCGGTCTCTTTAGTTTGTTTTTAATGTACCAATAAAGAATTAAATATATGAATCAATGAGCAACATGCAAATAAAACATATAGTACTTTCGTGCGCGAGTGTACTCATGCACAAACATACTCCTTCCACTTTCTTCCAGCGTTCTTTTTACATGACGCGACCTATACCTAAGTTCAACCTTCAAAACCACCACAACGACCAAACCAAAAGTGTTAGTTTTTTTTGTTCAGTAACATCACAACGATCAAACCAAAAGTGGTAACTTTTCTGTTTTGTTCAGTAACATCACAAAGACAGACAAGTTGCACGACGAGGCGCACGCGTGCATGCGTGCGGATGCGTTTCCGCAGGCGGCGCAACGTAACCGCAATGTTTACGTAGCGTTAACCAGATTATCAAACGAAGCGTGACTGGTCGCTACAATTTTTACGATTTATGTTCCGCACAACTGACTGGGATAACAGTATTTTTGTAACAATTGTAGAAAGCCGGGCTTCGGTCACATTGTATGTAATTACTAAAATTCGACTCTTAAAAATTTAATTCTCTATCTTTAACCAAATTAACAAGAAGAGGAGATTCTAAGTTCAGTGTGTCTCAAGTGTATTTTTTGTTTGTTACTCTTTTCATAGCCGAAACCTAATACATCTCGTCTAGTCCCATACCTATAATTTTGAGCGACATCTGACAAGTAGTTTTAGCGTTATCTCTACTTGACGATGTTGGAGGCGGCTTTTTCATAAAAGTTATAATTATTGTAGGTATATAATATATGTGCATATTAATATTTTTCACCGGCTGTTATCAAACTACATGCTAAACCTAGCATTTTTTTTCTTCACTTAACTTGAGTAGGTATTGTTTTTGGTCTTGGCCGAATACACTTGAAACTGCACTTGATTCAATTCACCGAACACGACATTCGTTTACGTTGCATTGCGTAAAACTACGGAATGCAGTCTGCCTTGACGCATGGATGTAATTCGGTTATAATTATCTGAGTTTAAAAATTACAACATGACAGCTTTTTGAAATAACAAGAACGTTCTATGTAAATATGTTTATCCGTTGAAGCTAGGCGTTCAAACCTGGCATAAAAAGGATAACTAACAATTTGCAAAAAAATAAACGCCTTCTAAATCGTCATGTACCGATAACTCAAAAAATACCCGTCATATGTCACTGAAATTTAAATGGGATCAGAGGACGAGCACCAGCTCCCACACATACAATACAATGACATAAAAACTTCTCCTTTTAATTAAAAAATTACCAAGTATTACGCTTACATTTGGAGAGTACGGAGACATCCCAGCCAGGAACGCTCTAAAATCCTTTTTTCTCTTACGGTTACATTTTGCTCATCACTAACAACAGGTAAATAATAAAAACCGGCCAAATGCGAGTCGGACTCGCGTACGAAGGGTTCCGTACCATTATATATAAAAACGCCAAAAAAATCTGGTCTGTTGTATAAAAGCCTCACTTAAATATTTAATTGTTTTATTGTAGCCACATATTTATTTATTTATTTATCTTTGATGGAAAACTTACAGCTAGATTTACATATTGTTTAGATAATTACAAAGTGTCATTACAAGAAAGCCAATTACAAGTTTTCACTGATAGAAAGCAGTACAATATTTGACAAGTTTAAAATTTTATTAAATATACATTTAAGAGACCTAATAGTTTGTATTTATGTCTGTTACAAGTGAAGTGTGTTGTGAAGTTGATTGGATAAACCTTATCATAATTAGTGACTCGATTATTTTTAATTACTTATTGGAAAAAAAGCCTATAAAGCCTATAAAGATATTACGCCCAACGCCATCTCTTGGACCGAATGGTAACTAAACTTACGTCGAATGTATGGCCACCCACTTAAATATTTATTTTATTCTGTTTTTTAGTATTTGTTGTTGTAGCGGCAACAGAAATACATCATCTGTGAAAATTTCAACTGTGTAACTATTACGGTTCATGAGATACAGCCTGGTGACAGACGGACGGACGGACGGACGGACGGACGGACGGACGGACGGACGGACGGACAGCGAAGTCTCAGTAATAGGGTCCTGTTTTACCCTTTGGGTACGGAACCCTAAAAACCGTATGAGAAATATAAGTGTGCCCGAAAGAAATCCTTTTTCCGATAATATCTGAGTCCCACTTACATATCACATAAAACAGGTTGCCTATAAAGATCACAACGTTATGAAAAAGGGATTAGATCTCGTGAAGAACTAAGCCCCTAACATCCCCTACACTGCAAACCTTAACTTACAAAACTCGCAACATAATGTTGATACAAAGTGGCAGGACCAGACGGAATATAGCCCTTAGAAGCGTTATTATTCTAAGATATAGCCATAAAATTTTGGAACATTCTAACACGGAAAAATCTCAAAACCAGCCTTAATTACATATTTATGGTAGTATCATAAAACTTATGATGCATTCGGAATATTTTAAATCGAGTTCGCAATAGCTCTATTGTTTATGGTAATAAACTGAAATCAAGATTCTTGCAATCATACATATTTCTTCATCTAATATACCTACTCGTAGGTAATAACTGCGAAAGTTCCAAAGGACTTGATCGATTGTTGACCTATTTTTATGTAATTCAAGTAGTCGTCAAAAGTATTGTTCATAGCATAAGTATAGTGATGTGACCATCAATGAGGGTCCATAACAGCGGAATAAAGGAAACACTTCATGCACAATATTTGTCAATTGGTTTCCAAATATTATGCCATGCTTACTGCACTAGTTGAAACCTTTAGTGGATAGGATATATCTAATTAGGTATATTACCTTCTTAAAACAACAGCATTCATTTCATTTTCATTTCATTTCATTTTCATCGTTGACAAGACATTAAATTGAAGGTCTGTTTAAAATTTAAGCTTGTACGTTTTTTCCAAGTTCCGGCCTTTTTGCCTTCATTTCCTGGTCAAAAAAATCCGAAGTGGTAAATAAACAATACTGTAAACATTGAGGTACTATGTTAACTAGAGACGCTACGCCAAACAAAAGTCGTGATCCATTTCTCGGTTTAAAGATATCCGTCGCTGCAGCGCTAAAAAAAACTTACTGTCTAATCTATCATTTTAAGCCGCAGCGCTTGATAAGATACAAATAGTCGTACAAGGATCTTTTGGCGTGTGGGTGACAGAGACAGCGCCTTACAGGTAAGGCAAACTGTAACGCGTTGTCTCTGTCCCCCACGTGCCAAAACATGCTGGTCGTTGTATTCAATATTCATTCAGTAACATGGCGGGCGAATGGCGGACGATAAATAATTTTTCGTATTTATTTTTAAAATTGTGAAATCTGCTTACTTAGTGATGTAAAGTTATTCCTGTGCATTTTTTCGAGTTCCTCGAATTATTATCGGAATATCGTAATGCACGCCAAGGCGTTTTTTATGATGGTTGCTTGAAATTCACTGAAATTCCTAGACGTCATACACGTGTGTCGCGTATGCGAGCTAGCAACCGTACTGAGAGAGTTGCGGTGCATTCACCGCAACTGACTGGCGTACTTTGCGGTGTCATCTCTAGTACGTTAGTACATAGTATCTCAATGACTGTGAAGCAAAATTTTTTGCATAATGAGGTGAAGGTCAAAGACCACACGATGAATAACAAAATTTATTGCTACTTTTTTGTCCGTTAGCGGTCGACACTTTGCTGACGTATACTTACCTACTCAATATGCTAAATTATGATTTTTTGCAACACCACCAAATTATTGTAAAACTTTATTGGGTAGCGCCTGCTATAAATTGGTAGGTATAAATAGCAATTTAAACATTATGGAAATTTTACGCAAAGTAAACTTAATTGTGAAATAATGAGAAATGAGTGGTTTTATACATAGTTTAGATACCTACATAAATAATGATGATAATATGAGAATAAGAAAGTTTTTTCCGCAAACTAGCATAATATAAATAAGATTTTATAAGGTTTTAATGATAAAAAATATTGGTTTTCATTAAATTAGTTTAAAAGTAAAAAAAATAACTAAATTCGAAAAAACCTAAAATGCTATAAAACTTTGGTAAACAAAGGTTATTTACGTCAGTACGTACATATGTATGTCTGTACGTCAGTATATATTTGTTGGTAAGTATATTTAATTTTATAAACGATAGAGTAAAAAGGTTTATGATTTTCAAAACGGTAGGTACATGAATAAGATACTTATTACTTATTTATTTTATCAGACATAATGTATAACGTAATATTTATAACGAAGTTATCGGTATTGCCGGAATCGTAGCCACTCTTGTGATGGAGTCGCAAAAACTCCATGAAATCTCAAAGTATTAGCAGATATATCATTGTATATTTATAAACTTAAGCTATATTGAACATACCTAATGTCTTTTATTCTTATTAAATACTTGTAATTGCTTCGCCTTAGATAATGTAAACGTTCAAAAAAATTATACGGGATTCTTTAAATTGCCATAAATTACTTGAATACTTTAATTAAAACCGCATATAAATCGGTAAAGCCATTTCTGTTTAGCGGAGAAAAATACACTACAGTCAGAGTAAATGTCTAATCCATGTAAATAATTAGATCTATGATGCTAATTTTTACCAATAGGTACATAAATGTTATTATTCTCAAATCTTCCATGTACAGATTGTACAGTAATCAGTTACGGTTTTTTTATGTGTAGATATTATCTTATTCGGAGCTTTATTCAATATCTGTCAATCCATCATACCCGTACATCGACGTACATTGACCCTATTGACCGGACAGCCTCTTTGTGTGTGCAAGCTGTGCTTTGCCGACTTTTTGTTGCTACAAATGGTCAACTTGATCATTAAAAGTGGCCATAAAATCAACTAACAATGCGTTGTTTGTATGGAAATCATTTATATAAAAAGATTTGATTTGCGTATTCATGTTAATTACCTAAACATTTAAGTGTTACTACATTACATTTTGTCTATACTCTATTGTGTCTTAATGATTTGTTTAGTCATTTGTACAATTCTTAGTGTGCACAATAAAGTATATTGTATTGTATTGTATTTTTTAGAATTGAATTTATCCCATAAAATTACATGTAGAATATACCAACACTTAAAAGGTCACAAATGTCACAATACATTCCAGTTTTCTATTAAAAACTCATTAGATCTAGAAGGTAAGTAGTAGCCGCTCATGTAAGCCTCAAAATAAATGTTTCGTTGCATATGTTACGGCTAATACCCGAAGTGCGGCTACACCTAGTTCTAGCCGGCTACAGCTAGGTGTAGCCGGCCACGTGTTGTTAGAAATAGGTGTATCATATTTAATCAGTTTGTATAATATCGTTTGACATAATTTTCATTTGATCGAATATTCATTTTGTGTAATATTGATTGACATAATGTTCATTTGATCGAATATTATTTAATACAATGTTCATTTCATGAAATGTTCAGGTTATAAACGCCCTAAAGTCGGTTCTGGCACTCGCCGGCCGCTGCCGCGGCACGCTCGCTTCGCTCGCTCGGCTCGTGCGATGGTTCCTGTTAACCTAACACGCTCGTCGCTTCGCTCCTCGCTAACCTAATTACTTTAATTAAAATTAGCGCATTTGAACATTCGATAAAAAGATAACCACCGGTGTACGTACGGCTATATCTAGTTCTAGCCGACGACAAATAGGATACACCTAGTTCTTACCGCACGTGGCCGGCTACACCTACATAGTTGTAGCCGGCTAGAACTAGGTGTAGCCGCACTTCGGGTACTAGCCGTAACACATACACGAAAAGGGAAGCAACAATTTTTGCTCATCTACAAAAATAATAATAAACCTTAATTTTTGTATTCAACCGTAGTTAGTCCACTGGAGAATAAAGTGACCAAAAAAAAACGATAAAAAATACACTCACGTCATTTTAACCCACAAGTGCCAAGGCAAAAAGCAAAGCCTTGTTAAGCAAAAATTAGAAGTAGTGAAGCAAAATCAACACTTAACTGTAAATGCCCCGTTTTACCCACTTACAAACGAATGAGTATGATTGTTGGAGCCAATGATATTAAAAATAATATAATTATCTAATTTATTGGAGTTCTTCAAGTTCTTTCTTTAAACGTAGGCCGTTAAATTTAATGCTCTGTGTTTCCTCAAATTAAATGAACACGCAAGGTGTATTGGTGTTAGACTCAGTCAATTTTTGCGCTAATGCACCCCGTCGAATGACGAAGAAAGAAGTTTTGGCTAAAATACTTTCTGTTGGAACCACTTGTTCTGTACCACCGGGTGGTAGGCACTTGCATGATGGTAAGGCATTTTAGTGCCATTTCTACCTCCATAATAATTGCTTTAACAGCAATTGTGTTCCGGATAAAAAGGTGTGGAGCCGGTTACACTTTTTTAGGAGCGACCATCTCAGTTCTCAGGGATAGCAACGCATCTTTGACCGAACTTAAGAACGAGACTTATACGAACAATTTAAAGACACGATTTATGTTCTGTTCTGTCTAACTGCATGAGAAAATTCATTCAGTCGCGGTGATCGGGAACACAACGATTATGACTTTGGTTACACTGAGAGCCATGGGCGACTATGACCTCTTATCATAATAAGGTGGGTTGTCTGCTCGCTTGGATTTTTAGATTAGGAAAAAAAACTTGATCGAGACCGGTCCATTCATTTAAGATCTTTATCAACACAGAGTGACACGTTAAACTTATGGTATACCGTCTTTTTATGAGGGGGGTAAAAAATGGCCGGTACCTACAAAGTTAATTTGCTAATTAGGTACATATTTAATTATTGTTAATGATTGCATGACACATAATTAACTGATTTTACTGATAACTTAAACTGACTTATTGCATTTAACACAATCATGTTATGTGCTCTTGACTTTACCTCGCTTCCTGGTAATCGATGTTCTTGACTTTAGTTCCGAGTTAAATTTTCAATATCTGGGCAAGGTAAGTAACATTTTATTTGGGTTATTTAAATTTTTGTCTTAAAAGCCAAAATGTCAGAAGTATTTATATCTACATAATAACTTCAAGGACGTATCATAAATATAAATAGAGTCATCAAAGCCGCTTATTACACGACGGCAATAAAAAAGTGTTTCAGAGTTTGTGTATGCTAAATTGTTTTATTTTTACATAGCAGGATACAAGATATCTTTTGTCTGCTACTGCTTTGTAAATCAGTAATTAGTACCAATTAAGGTAATTTTATGTGCAATGAAATAGGTACCTATGTATAATTAAATTCTTTTGATGTCGTAATAAAAGTTAAATGTGCTGTCGCGCTCTAAAACGAGATAATATTTGAATTTGTTTATTTTTCTTTCTTATTTCTTCCATAATTACCTACTTGACAACCCTTGGATGTAGGGGATATCGTTAGAATCCTTAAGTCTATTGTGTAACTCGCTAGTAGGTACATAGGTATAATATTTAGAAAAATATGGCTGCACTTTGCCGCCATGTTCAAATGTCAACTGATATATTTTGAACAATTTAAAGGGATCCCTAGGTTTTTCCACTCAGCATTGTTAAAGGGAAACTGCATTCAAGTGAAACTTTCACAGAACAATCAAGATCATACCCGGGTTGGAATATCATGCGTCAAGTTAAACGCAATGCCTAAACTCAGAGTATAATTTTGTTGACACCATCCTGTGAGTTGACGAAGACAGACATGCTGTTATTTACGAGTCACCTTTCTCTCCGTTCACAAGAGAATGATAATATTGACAGCTTTTAACGCGAATAATAAGTATTGTGTGATTGTGTGCTAAAACATGATAGTAAATACAAATACAACATAAATTACTTAGGTAGGTACATACCTATTATCTGTGCATGAAATATTATACTATATCTATAATACCTATAAGTATTTACTGAATATTTTGCTATGAATTCTTGCTAATTCCTACCTATGTTAGGTACCTATATATCTCATAAAAGAAAAAGAAAAATTCTCATAACACACCAACGATAAGTTTATGACACTTACCGGGAAGTCAGCATGCACACACTAAGCTTATCTTACAGGAAAAACTGTACTAATATTATAACGGTACGGGAGCCGACGATGCTAAATGTGGATTTACTCGAGCGTCATAGAGACCTATTGGGTTGCAAAGCTTACATGAAAAGAAGAAAAAAATGTTATATAATGTATATCTTTTCATCGGTGGGGGAAGCCGCTATAGACTTTTAAATATGTAAAAAAATAATGTCCATGTGGACATACTCGAGCGCTTCAGATATTGATACCATCAATGTTCTACGTATTTTTAATAATGTACTATGTCAATCTGATCGTTTGTTTGATGGGGGTAAGGGTTGAAAATAAGAGAGAAAAAATCTAATCGAGCACGATTTCAGAGCAGATTTTCTAAGGGGGTATTAAGTGAACCTAAAAAAAGCTCTCATTCAATAATCTGACAATTTCGATGTGACGCAAACTCGCTACCATTATTATAATGTGCAAAAAAAATTCGAACTTATATATGGGGCTCATATTTGGTGGAGGTACTTAACTGGGTACCAGGTACCCCCTGTACCTTAATCTGACGCGCTCGAGTAAATCCAAAAATCCCCTCTTGGGCTCCCTAGCTATAAAGAGAGAGTGCAATATTGTGAGTTTGCGTGCAGTTTGATCTCCGGCACCACGGCACTTATTACAAAAATTCTTTCACTAATTGACAGGTACATTATTCCGAACGGACATAAGCATATTATTATAGCATGTAGGTAAGTAGGTAAGGTATATAAAACAAGCTAATGTTATGGTCATGGTATTCCTACTTAATTAAAGCTGCAAGTAAATAATAAAGCATCGAACTGTTTGTTGTTCATGACAATTTTAAATATAATAATTGACGACCCGGATGGCGCAATGGTTAACACGCCGGATCGCTTTTCCGAAGGTCCTGGGTTCGATTCCCAGTGAGGTGACAATTTGAATGATGATTTTAAAATTCCGTTCTCGTTCTCGGAGTTTGTCCTTGTCTCGTGTGTTGTCCATGGCACCCACGACACAGGGAATCCTAGTGTGGGGCTATGAGTGTGTAGAGTTATTTAAAATTATTATTATTTATTCCCCAGCACGTAACATAATATTTTATCTATAGTGTGAATTAAGGATATAAAAAATGACTTTTTGATCTTATCTTCTAATTATGGATATTATTAAGGTCCGGAACTGTTAATTATAAATATTTTTTTCAAAGTAATTATCTGCGTCACGTAAAATTTTTGAATAATTAGGTAGGGGAGAGGTCCGATTTCGACGAATCCTTATATTATTCCGGTAAAACAAGTACTATGTCTACAAGTAGTGATTTATCCTAAGTCAAATTTAGTCTATAATCCGAATTTACCAACACGTTGCGCGTATGTTTTATAGTTATTTAGAAAAAGTTATTTTTTTATGCAGCGGCGGAAAGGCACAACTAACCCCACTTCGGGGCAAGTTGTGCCGTCGCTGGGGTACGTTGTGCCGTCGCTGGGGTACGTTGTGCCGTTGATGATGCGAGGTGTTCTACATGAATGAAAATTAATTTAAATTTAAAACACATAAAATTTTTAGTGTTTTATTAGTTTGTTTAGTTTTTTATTATTGAGTCTTATTAAGAAATAAAAAATATAACAAAACTAGTTAGTCCATAGATGACTGATCAGTATAGCATTTAGGTCATTTTCAATACATTATAAATGGGCCCATTTCTTACATTCTTCACATTTAATCAATTTTTCTCCACTGGCAGAGTTAGAATAGGCATTACACACATAATATGATACAGTGCCACTCTTGTTTGTCATCAGAACTGTTGTCATCTGGCAAAACTTTTCTCTTAGCGAGGTTCTTATTCGGTTTTTTGTTTGTTTATCTTTTCTCTTGCCTTTTTACATTCGTGTTTCTCTTAAACTTTTTTATAGTTTCAATTTTCTTTTTTATTAGTTACTCCCACACCTGATCTTCAGCCAAAGCATTTTTCTCTGGAGTGTCTGTAAGAATAGTTGTTTTTCTTTAACGTCTTTTATTATTTCCAGTGAATCGGGGAGTTGCTTTAGGCAGTGGTCTTATTAGCTCTGGTAGGATTTGCTGTATTTTTATCTCTTGTGTTGTTATCAGCTAATTGAGGAAGCTGGAAACTGCAGCAAGGGACAGTAGGCTCCTGAGAGCGCTGAAATGTCTCTTGCTCTTTATTATCTGATGGTTCAATTGTACAGTCAATGCTACAGTTGCTTTGCCCAGGCTGCTGCTGCAAATGCTGTAGTAAAGATGGACTAGTCTGAATCTCAACATTGCTGCCTACATAATTTGACCTATCAAGATAATTAAAGTTTCTATTTAAAGTTTCTCTGTTTAAAGGGACAGGCAAGTTTTTGCACCTTGTTTGGGTCGATTTTCTGGCATCGGGCGATTATGACAAAAGACGGTGCATAATCTTCGTCTGTAAATAATAAATGGGGTTGGTTGTGCCGCGGCACAACTAGCCCCGCATGAACGGCACATTTTACCCCGTTTAAGAGTGTGATATTATGTCTCAAATAGAAAAATCACTGTGTTGAAAGTATAAAAATTACTACGCAACAAATTAGAATAAATAACATATGTTTTAATAAAACTCTCATATTAATAAAACGAAAAATGCCCTCTTGCGACCAAAAAATATCGAAACGAAAATATTTAGTTAGGTGGCGTCAGAGGACCCTAACATGCATTGTCACTACGTCCGCATCGCAGACGCAAATAAAATGGCAGCCGCGTGTGCGCGACTGTTAGGCATTACGCAACGCAAAACAATCGTGTAACCATCTTTTTCTGTTTTCGAGATATCTGCGTCGGAACTACTTACCCCCGGAACTTTTAGCCCCGCTCTCCCCTACCTACTTAGTATTAAAATGAACAAAATATAATTATCACAAAACTCAAAGAAATTATAATAATTTCAATAGATTATCTCAAGGATAACTTTATACATATTAAACCAAGTGTTCACAAGTAGGTAACATTTCAGTGGACAATTTTTAACAAAATGTTTACTGAAATTGTACAGTAGGTATAGTGGTAAAAAAAATCTAATTTGATACCTAATTGATACATAGGAACCTAATAGGTGTTTTGTGTACTTATTGTAATTTGTGACCTCACTGCCTGTACTGTTCCAAGTGGTTAATAAAATATTTCGTGATGTTATTAATTAAAACGTTAACTAATATTAATACTATCGTTCATTGAAAAATGGGTTATTCTCAGAGTACTCCGTTCTTTTGTTCTGAAAAAATAAGAATCTCTAACATTGATTCTCAAAATACTCCGAAAAATAAATCCATATTTTTTAACCTAGGTACCTACTTGGAAAAATTGTTTTACCCTTCATTGTACAAGGAGAAATAAAATGGCATAGCCAGTTCCTAAATACCTATAACCAATCGTATCTACACTATCTACACATAAATAAAAGCTAATAAACTTTGTCAAAACCTAGGGACGGCCTGGCATATAGGATAGAAGGGGGACTTCGGGTGGACAGTATTCTACATACTTAAATAATATAAACTAGCTGGTGACCACGGCTTTTTCTGCGTAGAAGTGCCTACTTTCGACTGATATTCAAAAGAAAAAATCATCCCTAAGTCTATCCCCTTACAAGTGGAACATGACAAAATCCGTTCTTAGTAGATGTCTTCTAACCGTAATCCACCTCTTTGCCTTTCATCCGTATACATTAAGCGGTTTTCAATATATCCCGATGAAGTTTCATCGCGTATTTGAACTCTTTTTTTTTAACGGATTTTTGAAAAAGATGTTTACCTATATTATGTAACCATGGATCTTAATCTGGCTGGTAGTTTACGTTTAGGTACCTATGAGCCATACCATACCATACCATATTATAAATATATGCTACTGTAAACTAATTTATCACATCAAAGAGAACTACGTTGAGTCGTTATTACCTGTATCAATATCAATATGATGCCGCGATGTCAATTCAAACAGAGCCACCGATAATCCGCCGGCGACACTACTTGCCATCGACATTAACCTACTTACAGTAACTAAACATCTGATGCTGACCTTAGCAATTATAGGCTCGCCTTGAACACCGTAACAACTGACGCACAGTTACGATTTGGCTACAAAACTTTGTTTTTTAATTTACGTTGCATGTTAATAGACTATAAACGTATTGGAAATCTGAACGCCACGTTTTTGTAAGGTATCTTTAAATTTTATTAAATTAAATTTACATTCATATTTTTTATGAAGTTGTTTAGTTCATCGACTTTTTAATGAATGCAATTTATCTTTTTCATCTGTGAAGTTTTTTAAATATAAAAGATGTTTTAAATTTAAGACTTTCGGTGCACGTTTAATTAAACGATTTATCTTAGGGAAGTGGTCAAACATTATTCATGAATTAATTACATAAATAACTTTACAATACATACAATATAAATTATATACACTATTAAAATTAAATGTAAACAAAAAACATTGATTTTTAAAAATCCCCAAGATGCTAGAAGGCAGTTCAAATACTCCACCTTAATATCCACTTTACTGCCAGCACGTAGATATTAAATTGCCGATAAATATGTCAGTCACTAACCTATATCTAACCTCAATGAGTTACATAGTTAATCTAATGATCATTAAAATCATAGGTAATTAAAATATCGTTATATTATAATTAAAATAGCAATCTACAGATCACTGAACCGTCAACCTTCTTAACTTGACACGTGCCTTATGAACCTGTTCTACAATAAGTAAACATTTGGTAGTTGAAATAGCCAGTTTCTGCATAGTAGGGTAGGGTAGGGTAGGGTAGATCAAAGAAATCATTTCGATCGATCAATATCTAAAAATTTCATTTCCTCGTACTTTTCACGAATTAAAAGTTGTTTGACAATTGTATTAACCTTTAGTGTAGGAAAAGCAAATCTATCATTAAAGGTTAGTACTTAAAATTTCCAACTAGGTACATTTCCATAATTATGTACTAACCTATTTAATTACTATTGCTAGTTACTAAGATTAATACTTGACTTAATTCAACTCTGAGTTAAGACGTTAGTAGATAATATGTACATACTAGATAGGTACACAAATACAATAATTGCTTTTTACAAAAAAAAGTAACCGACTTCAAACTTTATAAGTAGAGATAACTCAAAAACTACTCGCCAGATGGCGCTCAATTCAACATGTATACAGTTCTCGTCACTACAAATTAATCAAGCCCAAACACTAGATAACTGCAGTAAATCGTTGAGGAGTTCCCTCGACTGTCTTTCGGCTTCATCAGATCGACTCCAGATCTTCAAGAAATAGTAGTGCTTTAATGTACTTATGATAACATTAACAAACACACTAGTTGTCCATACAATTTTCGAAAGTTCCCCTCGATTTCTCTGAGATGCCATCATCAGATCCTGGTGTCCTTATCAGGGGACCCCACTGCGCATATCTACTTTACAACAAAAAAAGAATTATCAAAATCGGCCCATAAACGACGAAATAATCGCTGAACGTACATAAAAAAAAAGCATATATACGGTCGAATTGAGAACCTCCTTCTTTTTTGAAGTCGGTTAAAAATAATTATTTATTTCGATTATTCATTATAAATTTTAGTGCACATTACATATAAAAGCTATGGTAGCACTAAATAGGTACATGTGTTAACGACTTTAACAAGTTTGATTTGACAATCAACTCATCGTAGATTGTTCGCATTAAATGGATAGTCGTAGATACGGTCAACAAAAAATAAAATAATATACTATAGGTATTGTTGGTACATTTCCAAAGTAGGTAATAGCGCACACTGACTTGAGTACCCATGGAACAATGTAAATATAATAAATGTTATCTAAAGAATAGTCGTACCAGCTATGAATAAAAGGCTTAATATTTTATTACTTGTCATAGACACTTAAAAATGCCTATGCTACTCATTGTTATGAAATTAATCAAAATGTTTTCGATCTTTATTTATATGGATTAAAGAAATTAATAATCAATATAAACAAAGACAAAGAAATATTAATAAAACGGCCGCAAAAGAATCAAATTAGTCCGTTAGTTGTCACTCAAAAGTCAATTTTATTTTTAACACCTTTTTGTCTTTAAATAAAGGAAGGTAACCTTAACATTCTGCGATTTCACAAAATATGATTTAAAAAATCTACCAAAATGTTAACCAAGTACCTATCGGTGAATCACTATAAATACTTTTTCAATATTATGCTTAGGACCTCAGACCAAATAACCAATAAACTATAGACGGCATGCCGGGAACAAAAGAGTGCAAAATATCTATATTTTTAGACAATATTTGGAAGCAACGCCACTGTGTCTCAATCAATAAATAATCCAATCAAGCTATTCACAAGGTCACAAACGTCTTAATTAAGTATGATTACGCCTTTGAATCACTCTGAACTTCCACTTATCCTTTCATTACACCTCATCAAATACCTCGTTGAGAAATTTATCATTCCACTACATTGTATATAATAAGTAACTACGGAGGTCAGAAAGGTTGATAACTGTTATTACTGATTATATGGAATACATTTACATGTACCTAAACGGTATGGTAGTTATTGATCGCGGCTTGAAGTTTTTTTTCGACAGAGCGGAAGAATGGTGGTGGAACCGTGGAAGAGGCAGAGAGACAGACAGATAAAATTACTTTTGCATTTACAACATTGGAATGGATATCTAGTTAGATACAAAAAATTAAAAAAAAGAGTTTGTACCTGTCTTCATTTACCTGTTTATATTATTTAAAAGACGCGTGCTATGTAACGAGCATTTTTTAACTATTGGCTGTGGATAGTAAACGAGCATGAAGCACCATCTTATTTATGCGACACAGAACGAGACTCAAATCGGGAGTACCTAGTCATTTCAGTTAGCAAACGTTAGGTAGTTTGTTAGTCCATTAGTAGGTTCTGCTAGTTGTACGGTGGGCCAAGAAAGTGGTGTACCAGTTTTCATTCAGTTTCCTAGCTATCAAAAGTTACAAATAATGACGTAAACCTAATTGTTAAGAATACGTACATCATATGTCACATTATAGGTGCAAGACATTTTAATCTTTATTAGAAACGGATAATGCATTAATTTGTTCAAAGAAGATTAAAATATTCTGAACAAAAGCATAAGAACTATTTCAATTGACAAAATAATTCTTTTTAAAAAGAAAATAGACATTTGACATTTTAGTCCTACAACGATCTTTTGGCGCGTGAATGACGTGCGAGTGACAGAGACAGTGCCTTACAGTTTGCCTTACCTATATGGCACTGTCTCTGTCACCCTCACGTCAGGCACGCGCCTGAAGCTCCTTGTCCCTGTATATGCAAGTAATGTAATAGAAATTGGCTAAGTGCGAGTCGGACTCGCCCATGAAGGGTTCCGTAGCAGCAAGTAACATAATATAAAAAAATATTCGAGTAAGTAGATTGAATGAAAGGTAAGTTGCGGTTTACGATTTATGACGTATTAAAAAAACTGCTTACTAGATCTCATTCAAACCAATTTTCGGTGGAAGTTTACATGACAATGCACATCATAATATGTTTTTTAGTTTTATCATTCTCTTATTTTGGAAGTTACAGAGAGGGGGGCACATATTTTACCACTTTGGGAGTGCCTCTCGCGCAAAGTATTCAGTTCAGAAAAAAATGATATTAGAAACCTCAATTATCATTTTTGACGACCTATTCATAGATATTCCACACGTATGGGTTTGATGAAAAAAAAACTTTTAGGGTTTCAGTTCTAAGTATGGGGAACCCCCACGGTTTATTATTTTTGTGTGAAAATCTTAAAGGTTCACAAAATATACCTACTTACCAAGTTTCCGACGTCAATGGTTCTATGAAGTTTAAATTTAAACTAAGAACAAAACAAATGTCACGTATTTATAATCGGATAGATGGCAATAAAACTTGTCAGATCGATCTGCAAGCGAAACTAACCTTTATCACCTATGAATCTGCAAACGGCATTCAACCTTAGGGTGGTAAACCAATTCTTTGGCCGACCGTACCTATGTAGTTTTCTGGAATTAAGTTATAAATAAATATTATCTAGTAATATAGCAACCTTTACACTGAAATAATCGGTTTCCTAGAACCAATAGCACTCGGAAATAAACGATAAACATATAATCCAGCAGGTTAACTTGTAAATTATAACTTATATACAACAGCTAGTTAGTAATTACTAATTAGTGTAGAAACTCCAAGCACGCAATGAATATATTTCTCAATTCGTACCTTCGCAATACAAACAAAGACCATGAAGATGTAATCTGTTGTTCACAGTGCGAATGTGAAATTTGTAATTAATTTAATTATTAATTCAACCTTGGATACATCGTATTCAAAAACTGTTTAGTTTTATAAGAACCCTGTAAAATTTATTATGTTTTAAGCCTCCTTATTTTTGAGGATTGACCTTTACTTCACTGGAAACCTGCCCAAATAAATAACTTACGAATATCTGTCTATCTTCTATACAATATAAGTAAGGTAAGGTCACCAAATAAGGCCTACCTTAATTTTTTCATTACTTAACTAGCAGGTTTATAATTAGAATGTACTGGAAATTTCAAATACTTATAATCATTTATTAAACTTTGATATTAATGAATCAAAATCACTTTAGAATCTAAAATCACACTTTTGTGACAACAAATAACTAAGATGTCACTTTGGCCTTATTGGGAACCCTGTGTCTTAATAAAGCCTTAATAAAAACAAGAAAGCATTCAATTTCTTAATTAATACAAAACGTTGTCACTACTTATATTAAACCTGATGAGATCAATTAATTACTTTTGGTCATTTTAGATCACACTTTCAGAGATTCTCATCATGTAAAAGTACTATTAATCAGCCTTTTCAACGACAGAAACTTTCATAGAACGAACAAACCAACGAAATCATCTTCGCCAGATATCATGGAGGTAAATTATCTTGGAAGTCTGGCTCTCTTGCCTTTGAACAGTACCATTGGCGGAATAGCTGATCCCATAGCATTTCCACAGCCTACCACAGTCACATTTTCAGCATCCTCATACGCTATTTGATGGACTCTCTTTCTCCCTTTGGCTGTCAGAACTTCCTGCTGATGGTACAAAGATATGCGACATTTTTTTCATCAACGTTGTAAATGCTTTGAGGTTCAATTCCAAGTCTATCCAGCACGCTTTTAAATTTGGAAAAGTGATCACCTACAATATTTAATTTAATTTTTGGACACGAGCTGGATTCATCATCTGTGCTTTACGACGTGCTAAGTCAGGGTGTCGTTTCAGAAATAACCTCAACCATTTCTTCCCCGCAGCATTTTTGGCATAATTGAACGTGTTTGAATAATTTTACAGAATGTAAAAAAAGCCTGTACGCGCAACATCTTTGAAGTCATCGGCACTCCAATATCATCCAAACAAATGATTCTTCTGAAAAGTCCAGCTTCTTGATCTGTATTCAATATATAGCCGACCGACCTAGCTTTCGTATAGTCGAACCACTCTCTAGAAGTCTAGATGGTTGCGTAGGGTTCTTCTTGGCATGTAGTATCTGGCTGCAGCAGCATATGTAGATAGTATACCCCTTCCTACCATTTTAACAGCGTTTTCCATTTGTTATGAAGTCCATTGAGCCCTATTTTTCCTTATGGTAGAAGCTTGTACTTATCCTTTTTCCATGATGTTACTAGAAACAAGAGTATTTTACTCGAGATACTTTTCTAACTGACATAAATCATTGACATAATAAGGCCCGTATCTGTGCCTTTATAAGGCCTATACATTTTTATTATAGGCCTTATTAGGACATGGCACATGGATAAACAAAACGACAATTATATGGAATACTCAGATATTACAGTTTTTTAACTTATATGAGGAGGTAGGTAAACTTCTAATTATCCTAGAGACAAAACACAGCACACCTTGTTTGAATAAAAATAAAAATACTTATGCTTTACTCCGCCGGAATTTTATAAAAACAAACGTGCGCTCCGCGTCGTGGTTGTTTTTGACTGCTGGTTCCAACCTACTCGCGGTACGGGCCGCTTGCTGTGCTTGTGTGCGTTAGGTAATGTACTCGCACTCTTCTACAAACATTGACAGCCATTTGAAACCGTGAAGCGCGAAATTTAAAATATAGGCCTTATTAGGGCATAGGCCTTATTTGGGTCACCCACCTTATAATCAAAAGGTCACTCACTCATCATGAAATATCGAAATCCACTTGTCAATATTAATACACGTCCCTTGAACGCATTTTGCGATATTCTATCCCTAAGAGGGTCAAATAAGGGTTGAAAGTTTGTATGAAAGTCCGTCAAATTGTAAAGCGGATAATAGGTAAGAAAAATGCTCTTTGCGATTGTAGGCAACACTTTTATTAATTTATTTATTTTTAATATTTTACATTTCTATGTGGCATTCAACCTCTTTGTTAAGTTGCAAAGTAGTATTATTTAAATATGGAACTGATTTTTATTATGTAAAAAAGAGTACATGGTATAGAAGAATGTCAATAGACTAGAATGACCTAAGACCACAGCCTAAGACAATGTACATACATAGTTTAGCTTAATATAACAAGAATATTGGTTTTAATGTGGAGTTGTAATATATTCACCTTCTCGCGTGTGCGCTACCAGGGGCGCCGTAAGGTGTTGGTGCGCCCGCGTGCAAAACAGATTTTGCCGCCCCCTGTTTTTACAATTATCAAGACAATTTTGAATTTTCTTACTACCTTGTATAAATAATTTTTTACTAAAAAAACCAACTTTAAATTCGAGATACCTCAAAAACCACTCGCCAGTTGTCGCTCCAATCTATAAGGGACCACACGACAATCGCTACCTTTCGAAGAAAAAAGAATCATCAAAATCTTAACTCTCAGACAAAAGTTCAAATTCAAATGGGACCAGATGGCATTCATTAAATTTCGAATGTCGAAAATATTATCAAAATCGGTTGACTAAGTACGTTATGAGGTAACACATAAGAAAAAACATACAGACTAATTGAGAATCCCCTTTTTGGAAGAATAAAGCGGCAAGCTCTGGCTATTTTTTTATTGACTAAGCAGACAAACGAGCAGATGACTCCCCTGATAACAAGTGATCTTCATCACCCATGTTCCCATGTACAATGGCTACATCAGGGGTATTACTAACGCGAAGACAAGAAGAAAGTGACGGACTCCATTCTTGAAGAAAGAAGAAGAAGAAACGTTTATTCCAAAAAAATGCCTAATAATACAATAAGGACAGATAAAATAAGGTCGGATAATACTAACATAGCTATAGTCTGGCCGGGCTAAGAATGCGTTAATAAATAACATTATGCGTTGTAACAAATAACAATAACAACATGCATTCATTATGCATAATATTTATTCAATTTATATGTTGTTATTTTTTATAGGCATTATATTTCAATATATTCAATAAATATTCGTTATGTAAATACAATTTTAATGAATCAATTAATTGAATTAAATCATAATCCAAGCGATTATGATGAAACTTCAATCTTCGGCAAGTGGTGCGATGATGGAAAGGTAAATTTGGCACCAAATCGAACAATTCCTCAGAGCCCTCACCGTTGTAAAGTCGGCAGAAAACGACGTCTAACCTGTGAGTGACTCGTGGGTCGTTGACAACTCGGACTACGCGCTTTTGTATGGCGTCAAATGGGCTAAGTTGGTTTTCTGGCGCCCCTACCCACAGGTGAGAACAGTACTCCATGTGAGGCCTGATTGAAGCTTTATAAAGCGTCAGCAAGTGCGCCACAGTAAAGTACTGCTTGGCCCGGTTTAGGAAGCAAAGCTTTTTTAGCAAGGCCCCCCAACCTGGCCTTAGTTTCAGTTAGAAAAGTCAACACTTTGGTTTTCTTAGCGGAAAACGCGCAAATTTGCGTTTTTGCGGGGTTGCACTCGATAAATTTAGTCGACCCCATTCCAAGACTTGCTCCTGAGAGTTCTTGACTTCAGACACAAGTTTGATTCTGCTATCTTCCACTTGTCACCGAGAGGCATTTGCAGGGTCTGTATAATAGGGATCTCCAGTGCTGTCATCTGCATAGCAATAAATGCCGTTTTCACGCTCCAGAATTTCATTGATATGCAGAATGAACAGAATAGGAGAAAGCACAGAGCCTTGGGGAACACCAACTTTTATAGTTTTCACGTCTGAGCAACAATCGTCAACTACGACCTTAATATGTCGCTCGGATAGAAAGCTGGCTACCCAACTGCACAACCTCTTAGGAAGACCGTAAGATGGTAACTTCGCGAGAGCAGCCCTGTGCCATCCCCGGTCAAAGGCCTTAGCGATATCTAGGCTAACAGCCAGTGATTCCCCATTGCTATCTAGGGCTTGAGGTCGCTTGAGGTGTGTTAGATAAACTAGAAGATTACCAGCTCTGTCCAAAATAGACGCTATAGAGTATGTAAAATTTTTCATTTCAGGTGATATATTCAAATGAGGCTAAGAGAATCATGTGAGATTTAATGCCACTAATCTTTTTCATTCCACTTCTTTCTTTTTCTTCACTTCTTCTTTATTTCATTAGCACAGAAATTTAAATTACCATATGCCGAGTTTTAACGAATTTAACGTCATATCTTAGATGTGCCATTGACTCTACACTAAACCTACTAAAAGAAAACTTGACATCCCTGTTAAGATGCGGACTTGGCCCTTGGCCTGATCCTATAATTATATCACTACGATGCTTGGGTATTATCTTATAGTCTCAGAGCTAACCGTCATAATAGGTGGGAATAATGTATAAGCATAAAAATGGTGTGTCAAGTCTTTTTCGTTATCAGACAATAAATCGTTTTTGGGGGGGCAAAATTTTTAAATTTTGTCGTAGGTAAGAAAATTATCGATTGAATTTTCAACTGTGGATTTTATGGATTTAAGAAGCGTGCTATGAAGCTTGTTGATGAATTGTAACACGGATCTGGTCAACACTAATAAGCACCGACCTGACCGTTTCGCCTTCAAAAAACTCTATGGACAACAATAATACTAATCTACTTATCCTTTTGCCATTACAATCCCCACGGCCGGCATCAACTACCTACGTAGTTTGCATCGCCATTCGTGTTGCGTCTGAAATAGTTTGCAAGCGTCGGTAATCTTGCCTGCTTTTAATATCGCAGTTTTCAAGAAAGGAAGTGAATAGACATTTGCTAAGTTCTTGCACAAGGTTTGCAATAGGATTGTTTCGATAGACTGTAATTTTCTTTTCGTGTTATGGTTTTTCAACATCTTATATAAGACAAAACTTTTATGTTCATGTGATCGCTCGATTTGCCGCCCCCCTGGACGTGCCGCCCGCGTGCGCCGCACGCGTTTCACGCCCGGTTACGGCGCCCCTGTGCGCTACAGCGATAATGGTTGAAAATATTGAAAAACCTGTATAAAAATTTTCGTTAAATCGACCCCTAAGAGGGTATGGGGTATCTTAAAGATGAAAGTTCAATGGATGTAATTGTCAAAAATCAGTCAAAAATACTTCCACACGGGCTAAGCCGGTGAAACAGCTTGTTATTATTATTATCGAATATAATATATTTAGAAGTCTCAATATTACTGTCATATTGTGCGAAAACGAAGCTTTAACTCAATATTTTAACTTAAATATTCAATATTTCACTATGGAAATGACTTAACATAGTTTAATCCTGTGGATGTTTGTATGGTGAATGTACGTTAGGTAAGTAAGTATACATAGCTAGTCATAATTATACTTATCAGATTGCTAAATTATAGCTATCTGATGATAAGTCTCACGAATATGCCGAAACCTGGATGGTGACAAAGGATACAAACTTATTACCAGTAAAACGTTCCCTTGGGGTAATTAGCAGGGTTTTCTCGGTTTTCGACTCTTACGCGAACTCAAACACACAAAACAGTGGTAGTAAAACAAAAATCATTGGACGATGTGTTATGTTTAAAATTTAAAATCATATAGGTACCATGTGTATAAGGACAAATACTGGTAGGTATTATCGATCAGCTGTTGCACAAGCGACTTTGGCCTTAGCTGCAGTGTCGTAGCAGGCAGGTAAACATTGATTTCGACAGCGTAGCACGAAGGGCAAATATTTTGATTAGTAATAATAGTACCTAAATTACACCAACCTACTACAAAATTTTTACTCATAATATGTTATTTTTTTTACTTGCTATTTCTGTATACTCAAATCATGACAAAAGCAGATCAGCCTTTTTCGCTACGGGACCAGAAATTTCATTAGGTACAATGCAATCTCTTCATGGTGGTTTATTCAATTGCTTAATGATGACAATATACAAAAGCGTGGGATAAAATTTCATATTGTTACCATTGTATTTGCAATCTATGTATTAGGTTCTTTTCAATAAGTTTTGAACAAAGATATCATAATAGACGCGACTTGTCATTGGCTCAGACCAATAAACTATAGACGGAGCGTCGGGAACAAAAGAGTGAGGCCAGTAAAAAGTAAGCCTAGCCTTGTATACAGACGGCGGCACTCTCACCAATGAAGTTTTGTGTTCTAAATAATAAAAAATGAATGAAGCTTTGTATTCCAAAAAATAAAGTTTACATTTGTTGCATTCGGAAGACGGTTCAAACTGTCAACATAGGGCATTCTATTAGAGCAAGATCCCAGGGCCACCAGACGTCACGTATTTTCTGACGAAGGAAATGTGGACGATTGAGTAGTGTTAGTATGTACTAAGAACGCATGCCTACCTGCTAGCTTGCTCAGACGGCCAATTTTCAGGTATCAGGTAATCAAGGTACATAAAAACATTACTTACCTCACGTAAATTCTCCAAGCTGATTTTTACGTATATTTTAGGCAATATCCTTAAAAATAAGTCGCCAATACTCCCAGACACTTTCCGTCGGCCGTATTGCTTTGCAGACGCTTTAAAGCTCCCAAATGTATTAGAGTCTCCAACGCCTGACGAATTTTAATTGCACCAATTTGCTTTACGCATCTCACGCAATGCGTGATTGGTGTAATTGGTGCAATTAAAATGCGTCAGGCGTTGGAGACTCTAATACATTTGGGAGCTTTAAAGCGTCTGCAAAGCAATACGGCCGACGGAAAGTGTCTGGGAGTATTGGCGACTTATTTTTAAGGATATTGTCTAAAATATACGTAAAAATCAGCTTGGAGAATTTACGTGAGGTAAGTAATGTTTTTATGTACCTTGATTACCTGATACCTGAAAATTGGCCGTCTGAGCAAGCTAGCAGGTAGGCATGCGTTCTTAGTACATACTAACACTACTCAATCGTCCACATTTCCTTCGTCAGAAAATACGTGACGTCTGGTGGCCCTGGGATCTTGGACTATATTGGTTTCGATGTGGGCTTACTTTTGTCGGCTTCAATCTTTTGTGCCCGGCGCTCCGTCTATAGTTCATTGGTCAGAGGACATTAGTATTGAATTTAGTCTGTTTTCTTATAGGTAGTAAGTTGTATAATTATTTAATTTAATTATTTATTTACATATAATTTTTTTTTCGGGAGAGATTGTTGCTAAGCACTAAGACCGCCTTTTGTGTAAATTCCGTTCATTGTTATTTTATTTTGGTTATCGCCTGCCCGTACATACCTAGTACAAATTATTTGAATAGTACGATTATCCACAATTAATTTTTCGACCCATTTTTATAGCTTTTATTCAGGGACACGTGGGGCTCTATTCGTCTCGACTCCAAGTCGTTCATTTGACGACCATTAACATAAAAGCGCACGTATGTGAGTAGCAAAAGAATATAATTATGTGTATCAATGATTGTTTATTTGAACGGGCTAATCTCAAGAACTACTGGTTCGATTTGAACAATTTTTTTTGTGTTGAATAGTAGATGTATCGAGGAAAGCTTTAGGCTATATAACATCACGCTACGACTTACAGGAGCGGAGTTACAAGTTTCCTGAAGCGAAACGTGGGCGTCTACTAATTATAATAATAGAAATTAAAAAGAGACAGGCGAACTACTCACAAGTGTTTCATCAACATTTTTTAAATATAAGTGTATAAGCAAGTGCGCAACCCTAAAATTTTATCAAAACCGGATAGTCTAGATTGATCAGTTACTCTAAGTCCGCTATTTAGGTATCGAAATATAATTTTTCGATAGTTTGAAATACAAAAAAAAAACAACTCAAAATATTGGTTTATTCCGCTGTGTCCTGCAATGTCGGTCTTATCTTATCTATCCGACATTCGACGTTGGCCCGCTGTCAATATTTGACGAGGGTCTATTGATAATTTAATTTGTGACTGCTACGTATCGTTGACAGTACAACATAATTATATAATTGTTTATTATTTCATACAACAACGAGTATTACTGACTACTCCATCGAGGTATACACTGGTGTTAAAGTAGTAACTATCCACATCTCTAATTATAAACGCTTCTAAATACACTGGTGCACAATACGACTAACTTTGTATTGTGACTATTATTTATACATATGTATGCCACACGAAGTAAATGCAATCCATATCTTTAGGAAGAAGCGCAATAGATTCCTATACGAATTCATTTTGTACGTGAAATGGTCGTCGTAATAGTTATGATCTGAGACCAAACATTTACCTGTAATACTTTACTTTACTCCGATTGAAATTAGGAGCCATAACTAAGTAGACTTTGTGACCAGAAATAAGACTAAGGGTACCTATAAAACCGAGGACATTAGATCAACAAAAGTAATTAAATCAATAGTTAATTAAATGTTAATTGGTTCAATACGCTACATTTCATTCAGTAACAATAAAATAAATGAAATATTTTTTTAATTCATATAAAAGATTTCAACGCGTCGCCGCGCCGTCGCGATGTCATTCTTGTTAAAATGTGAGACTGCTGGTAACATCCCAAAACATGTGATTGCAGTCTTCAAAGCACTTATTAAATTACATGGTTTAATACATTCCATTTAAGTTTTATTTTAATCAGAATATGAAGTGTGAATCCGCATATGCGGAAAACCATTTTTTAATGGAAACGGGAAATACAAAAGTGTTTTTATTGATATGACGCTTACGTAATATTAGCGGTAATTTATAAAAATATTATCGTAATTCAGGAAGAAAACGTATAACAGGAAAATATTTAAGTAAAACAAACTCATCTTCCACAAAAAACGACGTGAGACGAACGTTACCGAAAGTAACAGATGAATTGTGGTTGTGCTGTTTTGTTTATGGTTCGTAAGACATTGCAAGTAACTACTAGGTAAACTAAGGATATATAAGACTGTTATGTTCTTCGATTAATAAGTGTAGAATATCGTGTTAGTTAATCAAACAGTTGCAAATATCGGGGAGGTCAAGGTAACTTGAACACGTACGAAGCTATTTAATCATCTGATTAATCATTATTGACTATTTCTGATTGTAGCCATTATTCACTGTTGACTATTCCGGTCCCTACTAGCTTCAATCCTCGGCCAATATCTATAATATTATTCATAAATATATCCAATGATATCATAACAATTTTTTACCAATAAAACATTGTACATAGGTAATTATCATAACTTAATTCGATACCTATGTATTTTATTTTATATAAATGTCATGTCTAACCTCACAACGTGTAGAACCCTAATTAATTAATTAATTTATTAACAAGTTAAAGCCCATTATCTTCAGCTGTATTAAGGTTCCCTTTTACCACTATAATAAATTTATTTCATCTATTTTTCCCTGTTCCTTACTGTTTTGATTCGCTTTTCTCTAAATACTGCTAATGCATATATATTTATATTATTATAAAATAAGTATTAAAATAATAATATATAATATTATTATATATTACTTGTTTTACTTATATATACTCTGTTAACCTGAAATTACTCTTCACTTCTCGTGCACCTTACCTCTACCTTTCTAACGATGTCTCTCCCGCCAACTCATAAGGTTGTCTGGAAGAGATCGCTATGTAGCGATAAGACCGCCTTTTGTACTCTATTATGGTTTTTTGTTTTCTATATGTAATGCTCTGTTATTGGTGTACAATAAAGAGATAAATAAATAAATACCTAACTAGTGGTAAAATTAAATTATAATACTAACCTTTTTTGTTAATATCCCATAAAACGACGACGCATCCGAGCCGCGCCAGTCGTAACGCGATGAGGCTGCCGAGGCCTCCCCCACCGCCTGTCACCACAGCCACACTCCCCTTCAAATCCTTCTTGGGATAACCCACTATCGACCTGTATATCGCCTGTATCACATATCCAGTAATAAGCAGCCACAAAGCAAGTATATCCATAATACCCTGTATTATCGTGTACTTGTTCCGCATACACTCTGGGATCTCCCTCGTAAGAGGCCCAGGCCTCATCCCGTTAATATATTCCTCTGTTTTGGTCGACATTTTTTTTGTTTTTTGATCTTATGATATATTTGGAACCATCACTTTTGTTCGGTTTGTGCACTCGTTTGTGCTTTGTTTGATATCTGAAACAAGAAAAATACTGTTTATTATTTGTGTAGCCGTCGGTTCTAAACCCTAACATAATTATGTAATTATACTGGCAGACAATATTTTAGGAATATAATCTAAGTATACAAAATTTGACAAATTACACCAAACAACGAATTCATTAAAAAACAAAAGGGCCTCATTAATAAACGCGGCTTAAAGTTAGGTACTCCGAGTTTAGGTAAATAAGTAAGTTTACAGAACCACATGACAGGGACAAAAAAATTAAACCTAGAGTAACTTTAAGCCGCATTTAATAATAAGGCCTAGAGTTCAATAACAATTAAAGACACCCAACGTAATAGAAACTTTATATTTTGATACACATCTTGGTTATTTACTGTAGCTTTGTGGGTATATATCCCTTTACTTACTAACTGTGTCTTTTCAAGTGGACATATTATTATAATTATAATTTAGTTATTTTCTAATATGTAAACAAACGATTTTAACATTTTTGTCTGCCTGTCTGTCTTTCTATTTGTCCGAGCTAATCACCAGAACGGCTAAACTGATTTTTATAGGACTTTCACTAGAAGATAGAGGCTTATGGCAACATATGGGCTTTTTATCGGAGAATAAGTAATCAAATAAAAATGATAATTAACAGTTTTCACAACATTAATGGTATTACTTTTAAACCTGAACAAGTTTTTAAAAGAGACCATTTATAAAGCAATTTATAAATTGTATACACTCTTGAAAGAATTCTACACTACGGCGTTGCCTATACACCAGTCCGGGATTTAACGGTCTGCAATATTTAGTTCTCCGATGCACTTGCAATATAATCTAGCGTGTATCAAATCATCTTGAATTACCTCATTGCGAGTCATAGATGGATGTTACAAAACGTACCTAACCAATACAAAGCAAATAGGGCGTGATAACAACGCAACGCAGAACTCTTCCTCTTAGAGAATCTAATACCCACTACTTATGATGATTTTAACTTACTTATCATTTTAATCTTATAACTAGCTGAGTCAAATTTGTTCGCGTGTATCAATTGTTAAATCAGGTAACCTAATAACCTAAGGTAAGATAAGGTAACAACCTTATTTAACTATTCCGTGATCGTGTGTCAGATACCTAATAAAATTTTAATAACTCTGGACAGAGTCGATCTATTTTATTAACCGACTTCAAAAAAGAAGGAGGTTCTCAATTCGACCGTATATATGCTTTTTTTTTATGTTTGTTCAGCGATTTTTTCGTCGTTTATGGGCCGATTTTGATAATTCCTTTTTTGTTGTAAAGTAGATATGCGCAGTGGGGTCCTTTTAAAAGGATCACCAGGATCTGATGAAGGAATCTTGGAGAAATCGAGGGCAACTTTCGAAAATTGTAGGGACGACTAGTGTGTTTGTTAATGTTTTCATAAGTACATGAAAGCGCTACAATTTCATGAAGGTCTGGAGTCGATCTGATGAAGCTGAAAGACAGTCGAGGGAACTCCTCAACGATTTACTGCAGTTATCTAGTGTTTGGGCTTGATTAATTTGTAGTGACGAGAACTTTACACATACATGTTGAATTTAGCGCCATCTGGCGAGTATTTTTTGAGTTATCTCTGCTTATGAAGGTTGAAGTCGGTTATTTTTTTTGTAAAAAGCAATTATTCAAATAAACACAGTTTTTCTAACCGTCAACTTTAGAGAATCACATGACAGGGACAAAAAAGATTTCAACGGCATGTCATGTGATTCTCTAAATTCAAAGATTAGAAAAAGACAAAAACATTTAAACTTGGAGTATCTTTACACCACGTTTATGAATAAGACAGTAAATGTTATATGAAGGAACTCGGTTGAATTGGGAACATAATATTTTCAATTCCTTGAGCTCTATTCAGTTATTTAAATGAGAATTGTTTAAGTATTATCATTTAAATGGATCAATATTAAATGAAATGAAGAGATGAAATTTAGTGAACCTTCCGTAGTAATTTAAAAGCGTAGGTCATTTTAATTGATTTACAGCAAAATTATTTACAGACACTTTATTATTATTATTATTTGGTGATATAGGGCACGGGGAACAAGTATCCCCGTGAGGCCACTAATTGAAATTAGATCTGGTCCCCTACTCCTTCGGTCTGGGCGAACCGTAATATGTTTTTGGGGTCTAGGTCTTTGATTTGGTCGGGTGTAATTAAATGCCCTCCCAATATAACACTCCTGCAGTGGGTAATTGCCATGCATTCGCAGAGGATATGGATGGAGGTTTCCCCTGCCCCACCACAGAATCTACATGTTGCAGTGTTACTTAAGCCTATTGTGTGTAGGTGTTTGTTAAGTCTGCAATGACCAGTGAGCAGCCTAATCAATGTTTGAATCTCAGTCCGGCTTAGGCTGAGCACTTTATTTGAGTATTTTCGCGAGTATCCAATGATGAGGGTCTTTGATTGGCGCAAACCGGGTGCCTTCTTCCACAGCTACTCGCCCTGTCTCAGGGCCAGAGCCCCAAGAACAGCTCGAGTTGCCGCCTTTGATTCGCCCACCAGGGGTTCAGGACCAGGGGTTAAAGACACTTATATTAACTTAATTTTATTATGACTGGTATCGTTCCTTTTTAACCGATTTCAAAAAAGAAGGAGGTTCTCAATTCGACAGTATAAGTAATTATAAGTATGCTATTTTAAATGTGTGTTCGCGGATAGCTTCGTCGTTTATGAGCTTATTTTCATAATTCTTTTTTTTGGAATGAAGATATGGATCTGATGATGGCATCCAAGAGAAATCGAGGGGAACTTTCGAAAATTGTAGAGGCGAATAGCGCGTTTATTAATGTTATCATAAAGTATTTTAAAGTACTACAATTTAATGAAGGTCTGGAGTCCATCTGATGATTCCAACGATTTCCAGCAGTAAGTACCTACCTTGTGTTTGGGCTTGATTAATTTGTATTGACGAGAACTTTACACCTAGAGGCTAGACATAGGCTAGATGGGTTGAATAGAGCATCATCTGGCGAGTAGTTTTTGAATTACCTGTGCTTGTCGTTCATGAAGTCTGTCATTTCTTTTTTGTAAAAAGTTGGTTATCATTCTCGTAGTTACCGTTGATAGTGTTAAATGTTTAACGCAACCCTTTCCAAATTTTCACTTTAAAAAAGATTTAATAATTGCAAACTTGACGTTAAACTTTTAACGTTGACCTACTTGATACGTATGTACCTACATACATTGTATACCCAAGTACATACATACAACTACCTTCTCAAGCGCGTGCAAGTTCTTAACACTGAACTTAACTTGAACTGGAAATCAGTACCTATTATTTTCGACATGCAGTCATGTAGTTAGCACGTGGAAAAAAACCGAATGACGTCAGCCATTGAATTTAATGATACCAATTAGTTTTTTGACATCGCGTTTAACAGTGAGGTTACATAAATATGCATTATGTAGTAAGAACAATATATTTAATTTGTAAGAAGTAGAAATAATGTTTTTTTAACAGCTTAGTTTACCAACTTTTTATAGTAATTATATGGTGTTTACGTTAATTACACAACTGTTTACTTATTGCGTTAGAATGATCTAAGATTCAAAGAGCGTTTCCCATTAGCTGGGTCGCGACCATGCCATCAAAATAAAATACCTACTATTTCGATATCAAAAATAGCAGCAGTTCAAAAATTTTGTCACTAAATAGGGATACCAAAGTACATTATGTAGCAGATATTAACAAAACCTTTTTACTATTAATAAAATTATATAATTTTACCTAAAGGAATCAGCTTAGGTTTAAAAGTATTAAGTACGTCGCGAAGGGGCATCAGGACAGTGAGAAAATTACCAGGCCATGGCAGAACAATGTTTGGGAAACACTGATCTTAGCATTTAATCTACGTTATACTGGTTACCCCAATTAGAATATGACTATACCTAAGTAAAAAAAGAAAGTTAACGACTATATGGCATAACAGTTACCATGCCTGACCGCTATCGAATAAATGGGTAAAAAAATGGCTACCTCCTTACGACTCATGCGTTCCTAAATAAATAATAACGTCATTCAAGTAGATCAAAACGTGAATCTCGCGTTGTACCTATAGCTGGGGAGCCCAAGAGGGGATTCTTGGATTCACTCGAGCGCGTCAGATTAAGGTACAGGAGGTACCTGGCACCCAGTTAAGTAGCTCCACCAAATATGAGCCCCATATATGAGGCCGCGCCTATAGAATAAAGGATCAGATTAGTAAAAAAAAATTGATCATCAGACATTCTCGAGCGCGTCAGATTAAGGTACGGTGAGTTAATTACACGCTAAAAAGTGTGTATTCCACTAATCTGACAATTTGAGAATGACGCAATGAAAGGGGAGGGCTACAAAGTTGTTAAAAAAAAACGCCATCTTGACATTCTCGAGCGTGGCTAATTTTTTATTTATTTTGAAGGAAATGATTCAAGGATAACGAAAAATATATAATCTGACGATTTATAAGAGCCGAAATAACAAAAATTCGTCATTAAAGTTTAATGTTCAAAATCGATAAGTAGAGATAAATCAAAAAGTACCGGTCAGATTTCGCTCAAATTTATACGAAAACATACGACGAGCTTTCGATTAAAAAAAAGGATGAAAGGATGAAAATTTAAATTCTCAGTAAAAAGTTATGAGGTAGCGACCATAAACACACATTATTAAAAATAACTCAAAAACTGCCCATTAGAGGTCGCTCAAATTTATACTGTATCACAAGACACGCACCAGCTTCCGAATAAAATAAGAATTATAAAAATCGGAACACCCAGTCAAAAGTTATGAGGCAACTACCATAAATCCAATACACATTATTATGAATAACTCAAAAACTATCTTCAAGAAACGTCAAATTAAACGAAAGGTTAATCTCACAAGGAGGTTTTTAACCAATCTTCGGGAGAGTTTAAATAGTTTAAACTGGACTTGATCGATTATCTACCGTTGATCTTAAGAAATAATTCGTGACTAAACTCTGAAGCATAGTTTAAACTATGATTGATATTAAGGCCCTTATATTATGTAAATACAAGTATTCTACTTAAAAACATACACTTCTTTATTAGCATGCTATTTCCTGAGCTTTTCTATAAATGAAGTTCAATGATTTAATTTTTTTTTGGCAGATTAGGGAAATCCCTCTAGATAATCGTCAGATTAAGAGACAGCAAGTCTAGGACATAAAGATGAACCATATATATCTTAATCTGACGCGCTTGAGTATTTCAAAATGGCGATTTTTTTTTTGCATATTAGTATAATGGCTGCGAGTTTGGGTCACATCCAAATCGTCAGATTATTGAATTAGAGCTTTCTTTTGGTGCACTTAACACCCCCTTAGAAAATCTGACGCGCTCGATTAAATTTTTTTTTTTTCATTTTCAACCCTTACGTACGATCACCCCCACCATGCAAACGGTCAGATTAACATACATACATTATTAAAAATACGTAGGCCATTGATGGTATCAATATCTGACGCGCTCGAGTATGTCCATGCGGCAGTTTTTTTTTACATATTTAAAGATCTATAGCCGCTTCCCCCACCGATGAAAAGGTATACATTATATAACATTTTTTTCTCCTTATCATCTAACCTTTGCAACCCAATAGGTCTCTATGACGCTCGAGTAAGTACACATTTAGCATCGTCGGCTCCCCTACCACTATGTTATAATTGTAACCTCTCCATCGTTTTAATCTTTCGGGTGTCTACCTTACACAAGTAATTATTAACCTTTTTATACTAAATATCACAACGGGGGATCCTAAGCACTAATATGTTGTCTTCTTTTTGTTTTATTTTTTCTCTGCTAATTCAAATGTCAGTTTCATAATAATAGCAATCTTTCAAATTTATGATACCTAATAGAAATGCAATATGTCTTAATTATCTAAATAACCTCTAATACAGGGATAATGAATTTCCATGCCTTTTTGTCATCTAAATATTCCTGTATACTATAGTAGCTCTTGTCTACGAGTTGTGCTTTTACATGCTTCTTAAACAACTCTGAAGGCAGGTCACGGATTGCCTTAGGGACTTTATTATAGAACTGTACACCAAGCCTCATAAAAGAACGCTGCACTTTACATAGCCGATATGAAAGCGTCGCCAAATCATGCATCTTTCTTGTTAAGCGATTATGATAATCGCTGTTTTTTTTATATGCATTTATGTTGTTTCTAACAAAAACTATATTACTATAAATGTACTGTGAGGCTACTGTAAGTATACCTAATTCTTTGAATTTATCACGGCACGATTCCCGATACCGTAGTTTATAAATAGCTCTAATGACCCTCTTCTGCAATACAAAGATTTGTTGTATATCGCTTGCTTTACCCCACAGTAATATACCATAAGACATAACACTATGAAAGTATGCGAAGTAAACAAGCCTAGCAGTTTCTACGTCAGCAAGCTGTCTTATTTTTCTAACCGCATAAGTAGCCCTACTAAGTTTCATCGAAAGAGTTGCTAAATGCGCGCCTCATTGTAGTTTACTATCCAGGGTAATTCCTAAAAATACTGTTGATTGTTCCATTTTTAATGCTTCATTATTTAATTTAAGTGTCTTATCGACATTCTTTACATTTGGTAGGGTAAACTCTACACATTTAGTTTTGCTTGCATTTAAGAGTAAATTATTAATTGTGAACCACTTTGATATATATGCGACAAAGCATTGTTCACATCGTCAAAATTACGTTTATTTCTATCCGTCTTAAATAATAATGATGTGTCATCAGCAAACAACACAATGTCCGCATGTTTTTTTACATAATATGGTAAATCATTTATATATACTAAGAAAAGAAAAGGACCTAAGATTGAGCCCTGTGGAACACCCATCACAGCCTTAGACCCTGATGATTTAATATCATTTATACTAACTTTTTGGACTCTATCACTTAAGTAAGACCTAATCAGGCTAAGCGACTTGTTTTTTACCCCATAGTAATTAAGTTTTAATAGTAATATTTCATGCTCAACACAGTCAAAAGCTTTAGATAAATCACAAAATACACCAATGGCATTCTGTGATCCCTCCCATGCATCGAAGATATGTTTTAAAAGTCTAGCCCCAGCATCAGTAGTACTACGACCTTTTGTGAAACCGTATTGTTCGGGGTGTAGTAGGTTGTTGGTGTTAAAATGGGCAAGCACTTGATTTAAAATAATCTTTTCAAAGATCTTACTGAGTGCTGGCAATATAGAAACTGGCCTATAATTATTAACATCGGTTTTGTCCCCAGTCTTAAAAAGTGGAATAATTTTACTGCATTTCATTAGATCTGGAAAAGTGCCTAAATCGACACATTTATTAAAAACTACGGCCAAAGTTGGAGCTATGACATCTATTATATGTTGTATTATTTTTGTTGAAATGCCCCACAAATCACCTGTATTTTTTATTTTAAGCGACTGAAAGGTCTTAATTATTTCGCTTGCGGTAGTATACTTAAATTCAAAAACAACATTACATTCACTGACATTACTTTTTAAAATAGAAAGTGCTTTCATCGGCGAGGAAGCTAATGAATTGGTTAATTTTATTGGTATATTACAAAAATGATTTTCAAAAACGCTTGCTACTTCTGTGTTGGAAGTGATTTTATTTTCATTATCTAATAATTCATAGCTGAAATCGCGGGACTCAACGTTACCTGTCTCGCTGCTGATAATCCTCCAAGTAGCTTGTATTTTATTTTCAGAATTAACAATTTTATCCTTAAAGTACATTGACTTCGCCTGAATACAAACCTTTTTAAAAGTTTTCGAATAATTTTTTACATAGTTTTGGAAGCTTGGACAGAAATTATATTGTCTTTCGCCATAGAGCTCATACAATTTATTTCTACTTTTAAAAATACCTACAGTAGCCCAATCACTGAATTTACAATTTTTGTTTTTATTTATGTACCTACACTTAAATATTCTATTAAATTCGTCGTTGATACTTTTATGTAATTTATTATAAAGATTAATAGGGTCATTATGTTCAATAGTAGTCGGTTTACCTATTTTGGAGTAAATGTTTTCTTTGAAAATTGACAATTTATGTTGCGTTATAGGCCTACATTTAATTAAGTGCTTTTTATTAGCGACAGGATTATTGACTGAAATTCTTTGACCACAGTGGTCTGACCTCAGCTTGCTAAATATCTCCCTTTCAAGTATCTCACAATTACAAAATATATTGTCTATACAAGTAGCTGTATTAGCGGTTATTCTGGTGGGGTCAGTAAACATGGGAACAACATTTTTCGAGAAAAAAAATATCACAAGATAAAACAAAGAATTCTGAGTTGAATTATGCAAAAAAAACGATTTTGGCAAAATTGCAGAAATGTCTTTATGTTTTTTGCTGCCGTCGATAGTATAGTGACTATATACATATATAGTATATTACCAACTTAACGGATTTCCCGTCAGATTTAACGGATTTATGTCAGGCATTAACGGGAGAAAATATATTTTGACAGTTAACGGATTTTTTGACGGAATTTACCGACATGCTTAGTGGAATTTGAAAATTATAGTTGGCAACCATGACTATACGAGGAATGGAATTTACTTCTCGCTAAAAACTAATCTTACGGTTCAATTTAGTTTGTAAACAAGATCGGTTATTGTATTACGTTTTCAGCGTTTTCTATACCATTTTACCAAGGCCAAGGATTGACTGGTCTAACGCACTGCTAGACATTAAGCATGCACATTGTACCATTAGTATAAAACAAAAAATAACTAAGTGGGTACTACGTAGTATCAAAGGGAAGTATCAAATCTATATAACCACATTATTATTTCATGTATCTAATGCTGCCTCTACACATAGGCCAGCGCATTCGCCAACGCGCTGGCGGTGCGCTTGCCAACGTGCTTGTGAGTTAATCCACAAATTGGAAGGACGTTCAGTATGCTTTGGTTCGGGCCAATGTGCGGACGGATCAAAAAATGGATGTTGAGTTGGTAACAGCTGCAGCTGTATATTTATTCACAGCTTATAATTACTACGTAAATGTGTACAAAAAAAGGGTGACACTTTCATATTTATAATATTAAAATAATAATAAAGTACGATGCTCAATCTTACTTTGAAGTAAAATATCGTAAGGAAAACGGAATGTCCAAGAACCTTATTTATTTAGCATTTTTAATACTTACATTTTTATTTTTATGGTACTTATTTTTTGGATTCCATAGGCAATTTTCACTCTGATAGAGCTCAATAAATTTAAAAGTTTCCTCATTACTCATATTATACGCCATTTTGTTACGTTAGGTGTTAATACGCCGCAAGAAGAAAATATGCACTCTTGATCGCTGCTCCGGGCAAACTGATCGCGCGGCCAATGTGTGGATGGTGCGCCAAGCTTGCGACAAGTGTTCTTTGATGATACCGACACCGCGCGGCAAGCTCGCAAGCGCGCCGGCCAACGTTCAAATGCCTACCGCCAACGTTCCAACGCCCGTTCTACACATTGGGAGCCAACGCACTTGCCAACGTGTTGGCCTATGTGTAGAGGCAGCATAAGATATCGTACAGAATTAATGTGGCATTAATTTCCAATATCACCTCTGGGCTCTGGGTTATGAAATAAGACCTTCACAAGAACTTTAATTGTTCACAAAAAGACTAACATTTATAGCGTTATTCATAAACTTAATTTGATACGATTCATAAATATCGACATGTTTTGTTTTGTTTTCGTAATTATTTCATTTATTTAAAGGCCAGACGAATATAAATGAGCTACCTTATAGCAGCTAGCCATTGTGATGTCTATTAAAATCTAAATTTTTATTTATTGATTTGGATTTCATATAGAAACATTTATTAAGAAATCACACTAGCGCCAAAAAAGACGGAGTAAGAAAAAAACAGTTGTGAGATATTAATATTATGTTGGTTGAAGTCATCGTAATGACTACACAATATCTTAGTTAAGTTATATCTTACGTATGTGTGTATAACTGTTTAGTATGTGGGTGTCTGAGGTTGTGCAGCAACCGTTTCACATATTGCTACATGTATATTGTCTATTTCATTCAACTTACAGATAACCAATTAAATGTAATGCAAGTTACACTACAAAACTAATTAAATTTTGCCACATCCAATTATGGTTACCAATGCCAAAAGGCCGGGCAAATCTGGACCGTTGCGTTGATAAACCTTATGTCAAAGAAAGATAGAGAAACACTAATACTAAACTAAATAATATTCTTATCTGCTACCAAAGATAGATAAAATGTAACCATGATCATAGATTATAATTTCATCTGGTGCATTTTGCCCAAATGGTAATAATGATAATTGCCCAACCTATTTCATATTATGTTACCATAGAAAAGGTTGTTTTAGCAATCTTGGGTCTTGGAAATTGGGTCAGGTTGTAGACAGTACTTTTAGAAGTTCCAGTGAAAATCCTATTCAAATCGAATAAAGCGTTCTAGAGATCTGTACCTCTATTATGAGTTTTTAATACTATACTCGCTAGCGACTATCGTTAAGAATTTGTATGAGAATCCGTACAGCGCCTCTAGCGGTTACGATACTGAACTACAATTGGTATTATGAGTGGCCATCGAATAGTCTAATACTGTAGTTACATAAACTACGGTAGTTGCGGTCATGTTTTACTTACAATTTGGTATTACGAGTCACAAATTTGACAGATGCTATAGTAAATTACGTTACCCGTAGTAGTTACGGCACTCACGCTATTTTTTAAGGTGAAAAGTCACTATCGAAATGAAATGTCATTAAATATTGCTGTATTTTTAAACAAAATCATGGCTAGGCACTATTTTGCTTGGCAATTGATTCACGCGGCCGAACGCAGAGATGAAAATAATGAAATTTTGAACTTGCGAGATCAACAAAATATTTAGCAACCTTTGATGTTTTAAATGTCTAGATTGAGCGTCGCCCTACAATGAAAACAAAAAACAAGGCAACATTATCAAGCATATATGCGTGCAGACGATATTTTACCCGTTCGTCTAAATTGTCTATGAGTGCGTAATGTGTGCGTAATGATATAAAAATTGTGGCTTACATTTAGCCACAATTTTTGACACATTTGCGCGGATTCGATTTCCCATTATAAATATTTAAAACATCAAAGTTAGCAACACTTTGACACCACAGTTTGACACTGAATGCGACTGACGTAGAACGCAAATGTAATTAAATTGAAAAGGTCCCAAACCGCCATTAATTCCACTCTTCTTTCACATTTCCTAATTTAGTCGGGTTATAGAGCATCCATAGACTTGTTTTTTTTAATTTCACAAATGTTGACTCGCTGGCCAGGGTCTCGTTCTATCCTTGTTGACATCATAATAAAAGAATGAGATACTATTACTCATGGATGCCAACATAACGTAACACAAACTATACCGTCTCACGTATTTACGATACCCGCTGTAGTTTCATTTTCCAAAACTCATAATAGAGTTACTGCTCAGCATACGATCAGAATGACTTACAAAAAATTTATAATTTTTGTTTGTGATTATGATTAGGGATTATGATTGCTTCTGGAGACACGGAAATGATTGATTGGATCAGGATTTACAACACACAAAATGCTACATCACACAATATAAACTAATAAAGCCATCAATCTGAGTCTGAATGGAATCACATACATAGTCAAAGACACACGCGCAAATATGCATTTATATATCTATGTGCAACATAAAATACGAATTGTAAAACAGTATTTTACTGCTGAATAGTTTTACTACCTATCGATATGTATACTTTTATTAAGCTATTACTTTCATATTGTAGGTACTAAACAAGACAGAGATTTTAAATAAGCAAAAGTTAAAAATATAGAAATTAGTTATTGATTCCCCTTCCATTGTCTACTAGAAGCAAAGTATGAGTAGATATTAGATAGTAGATACCTTATAAAGTTATAAATAATTATACCTATTATAATCGTGTACAATTAGGTAATGAGTAAACATGGTACACAAAAAATCTATGTGTGAAACTCATTATTATTTTTTCCATAACTATTATTTATAGATGTTAAATTAAGAATACAAAAAAGACAATGATTAATAATTTGAATATTTCATTCCGTAAGTACCTACACATATTTTTAGATTTTTGTTTTGCTTTTAGTGTAATGCGGATTATACCTATTATTACATTTTTACAGAGGATAGATATATTATGCAAGTTGCAACGCGTTTCGATGACATTTTCGTTTTTTTGTAAATAGCACAAGTTTAACTAGTGACCTCACCCAAAGGATTAGTAATAAAGTAGTTGATATATAACATCATTTTTGAAACCCGCTCGCTGCATTTCACATGATGACCTTGAAAACTTAGCAAACGTCTCGGATTAGACATACTCGTATACTTGAGTCGCCGAGCATTTATGAACTGCCACTCCTCGCTAAAACAACTTTATTACTCGACTGAAGCAAAATTTAGTTAAAGCATTTTTAATTCTCGCCGTCCATCTCTACAATGAACCTTAATTACAGGGGTGGACAGCTAGTATTTAACGCGAACGAAGTAGGTATAGATTAAATTGTCTTTTGTATACGAGTATACAAATTTTCAAAAAGTGTTTAAAACGAAGCATAATAGCTTTATAGCCACTTCTGAATGCGTGACGTCATCGGTTTGGTAAACAATGACAGCTACACAATACAATGACGTGTGTGCAAATTTTATTTGTTTACGATTCAGATTTTTTTGAAAGGGGAAATGGAACGAGTATCAAAAATACCAGGATTTGATGGGTTTCCAAAAAATGTCATCACACAATGATTTGTGTTTTATGATGATGGTGAACTATAAATATATTGCAATTAAATTTTTTTATTCAATGATTTAAAATTCCTTAAATGATTTCTATGTTTTTGATTTTTTGCGATAACTGTCCGATCACAATCATCACATGTTCTTTGACGACCCATTAGCAAAAATTTAATCGTTATTGTTAGCTATGAATTTATGTATTACCAGAACTATACAGAGCTCACTTTCATGCTTCATTCCGAGTCATCCACTTAAATACTATATTGTTATTACCATCGCGGCGTCGCTTTTAGTATCGTCTATAGAGTTTATTACCTTATTACTAGCTTTAATAGCTGTCATTTATAAATAAGTTCTATCAATACAGTGTTTAATCGTTTGTTTCATTCTTATTATCACTTTACGATTTCTTTCGCTTTTACTTCTCCCCAATTATAATGCAAATTTCTGAAACGAGCACTTAATTATATTGTATTGACAAAATTTTAACTAAGTAAGTATATAAAACTCTTGCGTTACTGGTGACTGACAGACAACGCACAGCAGAAACTACTGAACGGAAGAAGCTGAAATTTGGCATGTATGTTCCTTGGGGAGTGTAGGGGATCACTAAGAAAGGATTTTTGAAAATTCCACCCCGAAGGGAGTGAATTAGGGGGGTGAAGTTTAAATGAATTCCACGCGGGCGAAACCTGCGGGCGGGAACTAGTACCTGCATAATTAAATAATTTTAAATTGAAATATCTACGAGATTATTCAATATCATGATTATTCTTAGCGAAAAGTGCTAAGAAGTACCTGCTTAAAAACCTTCTTGGCCTGTTTTAAAATGAACATTTTTGGTATGTACTAATTAAATAAAACAATTTCAGGAAAATAAAAACTAAACGAAAGAGATTTTAAGTTTTAAACTTTTTTTGCCAGAATCCATGCAACTATGTATACCTAACAATAAACGAATATCTTTCTAGTTTAAATAAGAGCAAAAAATTTTAAAATTTATTATGCAAATTGGATAAAAACGGAGCAAGTACATACTAATTAATGATAAAGCTTTAGTAATATAATAATGTTAATAATATAATATGTTTTTCTTTAGTAATATTATATGAAATTATGGTCATAGTCACAGGACTCACAGGTAACAATTGCGATTAAAGTACAGAGCCTTACTTAATGTTAATTCAATTGTTCTCTTTGATGAGATGTAATCATAACGATGTAGCTGCCCGAGTTCGAAATATTTGAGTACGAGGTCGACCATTATTGGCATAATATGGAACATGTTTGTTTGTGTTACGAATTACGATAAACAAAACTGAATTAGGTATTTATAACAAGTTGTACGTTCTATTTTGAGGATTACGTGTATTAGGTTCTATGATGTTGATTGTACTTATAGGTACCAGTTAGTTTTTTAACTTTTCTACTTTTTTTTCGGATTTGCTAAACTCTATCAAAATACCTATATGTAGGTAACTGTTGAGATAAATAAAAAAACACAAACATCTCTTATGTATACTGACATAATCCAGTCACATTTTTATTATAGGTACCGTAAAGGTGAGAACATAATTTACTAACATTTTAGATGTTGTTGAGAAATGAAGCTGTGGCATTTTAACATTAGGTGCCGTTTAATCGGCCTTATCCGACTAATCTAGAATAAGTATCCTAAAACACAGACATTAACATCCAGATTATAACTGTACTTGTCACATTGCTACAATTTTATTTTTGATCTTAATCCACATCATGATTCATATTCATTGACGTGGAACGTGAAGTAGTACGCGAGTGGAAGTTCACTCTTCCATACATCGGTCGCTGTCGCAACAGCTATCGTCGGTCGGTGAACGCAAGCTAGTGGATTGCACAAACCGTGCTGTGCCCAGTGCTGTACTAGGACTGTCTTAGAACACGAAGGTCATTTATGGCATATATTGTGAGACAGCTACAGACAGACCGATGAGTATAATTACGTCGGATGGTAATCGGTCCGTAATCTCTAGCCAAGTTGCCTACTTTCCAATGGTAATTGTTTTCGCTGTGTAATTGCTTGTGAGATTACCCATTAAATTTTTCTTGGGAGGAATGAGTTGATAAAATGTACAGGGTAACGTATAGGTAATGTAGGTATTGATTACATTACATTTTTACTTATTCCACTTTTGTACATACAAAATAACGCGATGCGACACGTGACAATTTGTTTTACAACCGGTTATGTTATCTATGTACAATGACGTTCGTTTTGTTTTTTCTCAGTGTTTTTTATATCGGGTAAATTATCTATTATTATAAACCACAATTATAAACTATATCTTATTTTTATAAACAATAGACTCTAGGACCTTCAGACTAAATTTATGGATAGAAATCCTGCTATTTTATGATCTGTTATTTACACTAAGAGATCGATAGGTCAATCAAATCGGCCGGTAGTCGCACGCGCGAAGAAATTAAATAATGGAAATACCGAATGTCGGAGAGGCTTAGTCGCCATCTCGCACGACAAAAACTCGCACGATCGTACGACTTGGCACTTTTCAAATTTACCTAATATTTCTGTCGTCAACTCGCACGACCATAAAAATATGAGGTAAATTTGTACAGTCAACAACAAAAATCCTTTTTAAAAACGGTTAATGTTTTATGGTTGGACTTTAAAATATAACAAAATGTTATTATGAGAATAGCAGTCGTTAGTCGGTGATTGCCGATTGGGCAATATAAAATTTCCGTTATTCTGTTTATCTCCTTAACAATCCATTTACGACGAGAGAACTTTGTCCTACTGGGCGAATACGGATTGGAACCAAACATTTTAATACCCATACTCTAATGAGCCCGACAGTGAATGATGGTATGTAACGACACATGTGGTTCCGTTGTATTTCAGTATTTACAGTTTCCTAGTTATATTCCTTAGTAAAGTCATGACCAGGTAGTTAGATCTATGGTAGTAAGACCTATGGTCATGCATTGGTGGTAGATATTACCTACATATAAATGTTTACTTATTTCGCACTTATAATTCGAATTTAAAATTATCAATCTTATGAATTTCCATTTTTTTATACCTATCTTAAAAAGTTACTTCCCATTCCCTTGTAGAGAACGGTATAGCTAACGCTATAGGTGGATACGTTTGTTTTTTAGCTACCAAATTATTAGCAGAGCAATCCATCTAGAGTTAAATGCCTAAAGATGTCCGTAATATCAATGAGTATCTAAGGTTCTAAGGTAATATCAATACCTGCGCATTACAAGCCATTACGGAATGAATGCTTCCGCTACTATAACCCCTTGCATTTACAGCTTGATAGCGGAATTATACAAATCAACATAATATGGATTTAGGATGGCTGCCATCTAGTTAGCTATATAGAAAAGTAATAAGTTTTATTATGATTTACAAAATTTCAATCCTGATTCTATTAGTATCCCATAAAAAATTATACTTGTCAAAAATACCCAGTCTCGCAACTCAGTTCTTTTGCCGTAAAAAGTTGTGAGATCCATGTACCTAATATAGACTAAATTCAATACATACCTACACCTCGGCTATAAGCTTTTATCTCACACGTAAATAATAACAATAACCGTTTACTTGCTCACACCCAAGAAATAGGATCCGACGTCAAGCGGTTGGCATGGCTCGTAGTTTGCCGTATTTCACCCGTATTTTACCCCTAGACGTGAAATATATAAAAACTGTTATTTGCGGACGATCCACAAACGATAAACTGCCTCTTTGCCAAATAAATATTTCGTAAGGAGTGAGTGACCTTTCGTTTTTATTATTTTATATTTAGATTTGCATTAAAAGTTACTCAAGATACATTTTAATTTACAGTATTTTGAAGGCAGCGCATTAATGTAGGTATTAGAGGGCATTGCTCCACATTAAATCTCCCCCGTAGCAGCGGCCGGTACGAAGCTTTGGTTTTATAGCCGACCATTTAACTGACCGCCGACCGTTCTGAGAAAGCCTTGGGTATTAAAAAAGTATGTTCTTATTACTTTTTTAATGTTTTACTCAGATTTTTTGTTCATTTTCTTTGACGTACCTCCTACCTATATGAATTTTAAATGTATGGTTCGATCGATTACCTTATATCGATTTTCTTACGATAATATTATGTTATTCTTTTATTAGGTATCTGTTATGGCAGTGTATCATTTGTGGACAAAAAACTCAATGATAATGACTCAATGACATCCAAATTATAATTTTAAAAAATAAAGGGGCAGTTAAAAAATTGGAAAAAAATTAATTGGCCCATATAGAATGAAAATCCTTTTTGGGTTTAGTTTTTGTTTACAATTTACATTAAGTATGAATCGAGCGGTTCCTTTTTTGGCTGTCGATGGTGGGTACCATCAATTACTTACATAGGCGACGACAACTATAGATCATCCTTTCGCATCTCGTTCGTATGCTAAAACGGAACTCTATCTAAGATAGACTAACTATTTTTATCATAGAATTTAAATGACAGGGCGTAAACATTTTGCCCGTGCGTACGAACAAACAATGACGCACGCGGTATGTTTGTGACTCCGTGATCTGCATTACTGATTCCCCATTCGTACTGAATGAACTTCACGAGCATTCAACTTCACCGATCGTTTCATTGACAGACCAAGGACGGTCAGTATTACTGACAGGCCTGACGACTGACGATCTTATAATACTCTCCCTATGATGATATATTCATGATTAAGAATTAAGAATTTACCTATCCGTTGTTAATATTATTTTTTAAATTTAAGATGCTTAATTTATTTTATAGCGGACTGTGCAAGTTTTGCTTTGGGTTCAGCCAGCCGTGACCACGATCCATACGACTGGTGTGAAATATCAGTGTACGAAACACGTACCCACCTACTGTGAGTTACTCATAGCGATTACAACGGAAGTCTATGACTTTGTTTTGAAATATTCCAAAATTGAGGTGTACACCTCCACACTAGGATTCCTCATGTCGGCGGCCTCAGGGAAAGCACACAAGACAAGAACACACCTAGACTGAGAACAGAAATTATTTTCGAACAGCGCCCCGTCGTGAAAACCATTTCGCCACAAGGGTCGTCCACTCCTATTGTCCTTTTGTATAATCTGGTGGCACGATCATACCCCCGCCAAGATGAGCTAAGCGAAGCGCAAGGGTACTACCTACCTTTTCTCGAAGTGCTTCGTAATTTTTTTGTACCCTCATAACTTTGGTTTACAACATTTTTACTGAGATGTAGAGATTGTGAAGTTAAGGTTGGTAGAGTTAGTGTAGTGATGTCTTTTTCACAGCCATACGCCATACAGTCCGTTTTTTTAGAATAGAGTTGAATACAAAACAAATCACTGAGTTTCCGAAACATCAAATTTCCACAATGTTACACGCGTTAAACAACTTACAAACAATTCAATCGGTTCACTCGGTATATCGCACTGTGTTTTACACCAAAAACTGATTTTAAATTACAATAATAATGAATAAATTTCATACATTGTGCAAATCCATCAACTTCACTTTTCATTCACAGATGAATAATTTCAACATGCATTTCAACAAGAACTTGACATGTTTGACATTTTTTTCGATAATTGCCACCAACTTATCTCTGAAATGGCAAAAATTGGAACTATAGTAAACCCAACTTAAGACTGAAACGAAAGAGGCGCTGTCGGAAGCATTTGACATTCATTTGACCAATCATTGCACACTAGTAACTGACAGATGAATGAACACAACGTACTTATGAATGACTTTTCGTTAGTTCCAATTTTTGCCATTTCAGAGTTAAGTTGGGCGGACTGTAACGCCGCCATGTTAAAAAGTCATTCATAAGTATTAGGTACGTTGTGGCCATTCATCAGTCAGTTACTACCTCTCGATGATTGGTCCAATGCTTCCGACAGCGCCTCTCTTCATTTCAAGCATATTTCAAGGTTAAATTGGTTTTACTTTTACTGTACATGTGTAATGCCAGTGTCTTATTGACTACTATGACTTTGACAATTATTGGCCATATTTGTTTTGTAGTTAACCCAAGTCTAAAAAAACGGACTATAGATTAATATAGTATACTGGAGAACCATACGCAGTCGCCTTGGAACACTTTACATGAAAATGTTTTTTGCGGGATCTATTTTATTCGGGAAACATACCGGCGATTATCTAGAGACAGCGAACTAAAAATGCTTTTTCTGCTCGCTGTCTAGAGACAATTAAGCATTTCGTGTGCCACCCACGACAACTATGACCGACACAGAACAAGACTGAAATCGGGACGATGGTGATTAGTTCAGCTAGCCGATGGTGTTATTAAGAACTTAGTTGATCATTTTGTTAGTACTGTTAGTAGGTACGACAATTGGTTGATATTTCAGATGTCAGGGTTCCATTTGCTCTTTGATAGACAAGAGACAGTAGCGTGTAAAATATTTCATAGCTGCACTTGTAGCCAATAATCATCTTTGCTCTTTTCGTGGTTATTTTGATTGATTTGATCTATATTTACACACATTGCAAAATATTGGTTGCCATGTCCACTATTATAATGTGGTAAACTTTAAAATGTTATACCCACACTAATAAACGTGATATAAATATATAAATACCTAATATCAACGTAACTGATCATCTTAAGTAAAAAACCTTCTAGTTTATAAAAATAATATAATATATATGCTAATATTCCTCCCGCACGCTTCTAACAGTAAAAGTTTTAAATAAATAAAAGGTCAGTCAAGGCTACCTACTGATTTATACTGTTACAAAACACGATACGTCAGAAGGCCTATGGCTATCACATTTGAATAATTGGTAATAGCCGGAGATATGACAAATAAATAATTACACTTTTGTATGTTAAATATCAAATCCATTAATAGACTCGTAACATGTTTGGAAGGAACTACTTCTACTGGTTCATTATTTTAGTGTTGCTTCTTATTATTATTTTTCTCATTCTCGCGCTCACTTTACTCTCTCCACTACTCAAGATAATTTATTACAAAATACTAATTGTTACAAATAGCTATTAAATAATTAATTACTTTAGTTCAACCTATCATTTACATACATAATTATACTGTTAATTATTTTAAGGTAAATGATAGGAGTGAAAAAATCTAACTTTCTAGTTCTCGTCGCACCTCAATTTTTTGGGTTATTCCCACTGGTCAGCACATTTGCACTGATAACCGGCCTTCGCTTCTATTTTGGATTTTTATCATTTCCAATAATTGTAAATGTATGACAAGATTCTTTTTGACATTTTTTTATTTATGGATTGTTTGAAATTAAATAATTTGTAATTAACACATCCAGCAGAGGTATTAAGGGACAGATAGATCGTCCCATCGGAACCTTTTAGGTACGGAATAAAAAAAGGAATTATAGGTTCCACTATTTTCAGTTAATACCCTAGGGAGGCGTTAAATTCTACTCTTTCCACACAAACACTGCCAAAATAATAACGCAATCTAAGATTAACAAAATCACCTTGGTGTATGTGAACTTAAACTGGTGTAGAAATGATTCAAGAAAATCAATTACACTAATTCTGACTTACCTATACACCATCGAAACTGGTAAGTACTTAATTATCTACATACGCCGACAAATCTTAGCATGTACTAATATCGGATATTAAGAACAACATAATATGTACATACTTAAGTAGATAAAGAATAAATACTAGGTACTAAAACCACTTCTTTTAAAGTTTATCCAAGTTGTTTTAACCGTTATGCGTTGATTTCGGGGCTTTCCTGTATTTTTGTGACCACTTTCTCTTGCTTTCTCTGTGGCAATGATGGACCTCGATTTTGACTTGGTAAGTAAGTATGAGTTATATCTCGACGCGAGCGACCGTGGATATTATATGTATAATATATGACCGTTATCTCAGTTCATTTACCTACGCATGAAAAAAGTTAAAATGAAATGCAATTTCCTTTTTGTCCAATGCAATTCCATTTTCCCATCATGAGGAAGGTCTTACTGCTTGCATGTTTTTTAACGTTTATAATGTTGTTTCGACCTACCAGTAAGGGTTTAAGAATTCATTACATTAATAATAGGTAGGTATATTACAAGGCAGAAAGGTGGGAAAAAAATTATAAGTAATCTAGACAATATAAAGCTAATAAAGCGTTTGTTTGGTTATTTGTTTGTTTTTAAACGTGCTAATCTCAGGAACTACCTACTGGTTCAAATCGTTTTTTTTTTTGTATTGAATAGTAAATTAACTGAGGAAGACTATATTCAAATTCAAATTTCAAATTCAAATTCATTTATTGCATTAATACAGGGAGTTTTAGATGTTTTACATGAACTCGTGTCTCTGAAATATACCTACCTTAGTAGGTGTGCAAATTTACATTTCATATTAAATAACATTACATTGCCTAATTGCCTAACATTAATAAATAATAATCAGTGAAATTAGTTAAGATTAGTACATTAAAATTAAAATTACATTTCATAAGCAAAGCGAGGGCGTCAACTAGTAATTAATAAAGTGGTCATAACGCGGAATATTTATTTTAAATATAAAATCAACAAACCAGTTTATATTTATAAACTTCTCATCATAAATCACAAAACTACTTTGAAAAAATCTTACAGTGATCTATGTGTTAATTAAGAATATATGATATTTTATAAATTACCGAACATATAAATCAGAAACATTACATATAAAAAAATATTAAATTTTGAATTATTTATGGGCGTCACAAATCATTTAAAACCTGTCAAGTAACAACAATATTTAGAAGTTATGAGTTATGAGGTTGAACAATTCACACGGTTGCTAAATGACATTGACCTGGTATAACTACAGCCGAGATTCCTGTGAATATTTATCAAGAAGCGTCACGTGAAAAGGTTATATTATTACCTTTGATGTTTTAAATATCTAGATGGAACATCGAATCTGCGAAAACGTGTCAAAAAATTGTGGCTAACTGTTAGCCACAATTTTTATATCATTACGCACACATAGACAATAAATGAACGTGAAAAACATCGCATACACGCACACATGCTTGATAATGTTGCCTTGTTTTTTTTTGTTTTCATTGTAGGGCGACGCTCAATCTAGATATTTAAACATCATTGATTACGTTTAACTAATTGTTTTATTATTTACTGTAAATTAATTTAAGTCCGGGCATTTTAACCGAGATCAAAAATGGGGTTTCTTATTTTAACTGTAGGTATTTTTTATGTGTGTTACCTCATAGCTTTTTACTGAGTGTTCCGATTTTTATTATTCTTTTTTCATTCGAAGGCTAGTATTTGTCCTCTAGTCTTATAGAAATTTGAGTGACATCTGTAGGATAGTTTCTAAGCTATCTCTACTTATTTTTTCCGAAATCAATCCAAAAACAAAACGTAAAAAACAATAGGTATGTAGAAACAGTGTTTGAGTTAAATTTGCATTCATGTACGTGACATAATGAAAATAATATATATTATACCTACCAACTTTAATACTTGTTATTTTTTCCCGTTTACAGGTAAGGAATATGCATATACTATGTATATGCGAAAAAAAACCTTTGTGCATAAATTTTGTGAGTCTTTTTTACTTATGTTTACTGTGTGGTTAACCTTAACTATGTAAGATATTCATTACAATAGGGTTCAGTGTCAGGGAACAATTTTTAACTGCTTTCCGTGCGGTTTTAAACAGTAGTACCTAATGCTTCACTGGAACCGAAATGAAACAAAAATTATAGACCCTATTTATTGTGCCATATTTTTAAGTTATAAACTAACCGATTAATATACTTATACCATCTGTTAACTGGACTAACCTTCAGTCCCTAAGTCCCTAGTTCGCAGTTGCCATGCAGAGCGGCAGAGCAAGAATGGTGCTGCATGCTCGTTTGCTACCCTAATTCCATTAAAAAAATCTGAGAGCGGTTTAAATTTTTTGATAATACTTCATTATATTCACTTCAGTAACTGTAGGTGTCTTGATTAGGAATTGTTTTGGTTACATCTTTGTGTCAATAGCTAACATAAATGCAAAAAAATATATACCTAGGTACCTAACTATTTTTTTGTTTCAACGTGTGTCGACTGTCTAATAGCCTGTAATATACATGTTCAATATACGTATGAATTGATTATACCTATTATTTATAGATATGACATAAGATAAGACTTATGAGTTATGTTCTATTAGGTACTGATTGCATTGCGTTTAAAGCCAGTCTCCTTGGATTGCAATCTAGATATACGTGTTTTTTCCTGAATTGATCAATCGTGCTCACCGGTGTACAATCGAGATGACTGTCAAGAGTCTCAAGATTGCGTAAAATTTTAAAGTTCATAAACCCACCTAGCATGTCCTTCAAGCTTTATTGTACAAAAATAGGGTTTAATTATTGATGTTATTGATAAGCAATTAAAACTAACAAATTTATGTTACTTATGTTGATTAGAATCATCAATGTAATTTATGGTCGTTTTATAAACGGGGTATCCTGACCTGACACAGGTATATATTTACTTAAAAGGATGCCCCTCTGTGTATAACTTAAATTGTAATTGTAAAATGAGAGAAATAAAGTATAAACCATTTATCCTACTAATATTATAAATGCGAAAGTTTGTAAGGATGTATGTGTGTGTGTTTGTTGCTCTTTCACGCAAAAACTACTGAACGGATTTTCATGAAACTTTGCAGTAATATAGCTTAGACATCGGAATAACAAAATTTGTTAACATTTATAGAGATTTTTGAAGGGACTGGTTTCCCGAAGCGAAGCGAGGGCGGATTTACTAGTTATGAAATATACATTACTAGCGGACCGCCCGCGGTTTCACCCGCGTGGATCCCGTTCTCGTGGGAATATATGCATGTATTATACATAAAAACCTTCCTCTTGAATCACTCTACCTATTACAAAAAACCGCATCAAAATCCGTTGCGTAATTTTAAAGATTTAAGCATACAGACAAACAGACAAACAGACAAACAAACAAACAGACGGACAAAAATAGCGACTTTGTTTTATACTATGTAGTGAAAATGTATGTAGTCATAATATTCTGTGTAATGAATACCTGCTTATTAATTCGTGAACGAAGTCATCATTTACAATACTAGGTTTTGTATTCCTTGGTTATGATGAGAGTCCCGTGCTCAGTATTTGGCTATTACGAGTAATAAGTTGATATGACTTGGCTATAGGTAGCTCATTAATGGGCACAAATCATAGGCACGCGTCTCTCTTCATTATTGACTTTAGAACCGAGCTGCTCCACCTATGTGGACAGGTGGAGGAGTAAGCAGCCACCCGAAGAACTCTGACATGGCTTATAGATTGCTATCTATCGAAAACTACGTGCACTACGAAGCACTGAAGCGCTCAAGTGCCAGGAGCGGTTACACTTCCAACAACTGCGCCCACAGTTGATAGACTGATATGACTTACTGTTAACTAATTAAAACTCTCTGTATCGTAAAATTAAACATAATAATATATGTACATGAAACAAACGTAGTAAGTTGAACGAAGTACAAGCTAACCTGTGTGAGATGATAACCACACCAGTCGGCCTTGCGTTACTCAATCGTACGCGAAATGCCTCGGCGCGGGGCTCTGGTCAGTTCGGTATTATAAAATCTGATAACTATTACAATTATTATTAAGTAGCTCACCCGGCATACATTGTCCTCCCACATATATTATAATTTATAATATCTTCGGTTTAAAGCCGCGTATTAACATTAAACATGCACCAGTGTTTAAATTTAGACGTCCACTAATACAATTGCAAAAACTGCATAAAATTTCATCAAGGAGTTTTGCGTTATGTCCGGACAAACATACAGACAAACAAATATTCTTAAAGTAATATTTTTGACTTCCACTCGTATTGGCTCTATGAAGACCTATCATAATATATTTTTTCTCAAAATAGCTCCATTATACAGACAAAAGCCTTGAGTATAAAACCAGAAATATTATTATTGTTAATTTTTATGTATGTTGAATTTCATCAGAAGCTTTAAGTAACATTTTCAATATTTATTAATTAGTATCATGATATCATTCTAAAAGTCAATTTTAATACAAGCGAGATCAATGAAGTTAAATGTACTACTAAAGTTGACTACAGAGACTAAAATTTAGTAGGAACCTCCATATAAAAATAACGCTACCCACTCATAGCCCCACACTAGGATCCCCTGTGTGGTGGGTGCCATGGACAACACACAACAAGACAAGGTCACACACCCAGACCGAGAACGGAAAATTTGAACTCATCATCCAAATTTCCGCCTCGCTAATAATCGAACCTAGCACCTAGAACGGCAATATAAATATTAATACGTATATTAAATGTTTATTAATTATGACTACAGGAAGTTTATTGATTAATACAATACCTAATGAGATATATCGAGATAATGCTTTATAATCAAGGTTAAATATCGGAATAATATTGCCTTGTCGTGAAACAAAAACGCTTGCGTAACGTGAAAATCAGATCACTGCTCTAAATATATTGAAGTGCAGTAAATGCATGGTAAACAGAAACCTCTCAAGTTAAGTACCGACGGCACATATTATCTAACTAATTATAGTCACGTTGAACAATCCTAGGCAGACAGATTTTCGAATTTTATGCGCGTTCGAATTTATCATTATCAGAAATAGGTATTATTGCAAAGAGCAAATGGCAAACTTTATCAATTGATTTCGAAAAATCGAGTTTACTGTTTTAATCATAAATTGAAAATTCTTGAATAATAGCATTTTCCTACGTAGATCTGTATTTGAATCACAAAAAAAATTGTCAATCTCATTTATCGATGTAGAGCCGGTAACTGTTTTTTTTTTCGAAAATAGCCTGCCGACATATTCGTAAATGATCATTGTTTCCAAGTATCTGAACACTATTTAATCTAACACGAAGGCATGGCCGATGCATATTTTCAACCAAGATAAGCAAAGAAGATCGAAGCAAAACACAACATATTGCATATTGGCTCTCAGATAACATAACAAATACAAATCTTTACTTAAATCGTTAATTGTTAAGAAGAAATAAGCCAAGAAAATTAAAAAAATGCTTGCAGCAACTACAGTGTTATTCATATCTTCGATAATTTTCAGATCATTTTGAAAAGAACTTACAAGGATCGACAGGGTCATTATCATTATAATCTATATATATAAAAGCGAAAGGTCACTGACTCACTCACTCACTCACTCATCACAAAATCTCAGAAACCGCTGAACGTATTGAGATGAAATTTGGCAGGGTAGTAGTTTATAGTTAGAAGGGATCCGCTAAGAACGGATTTTTTTATATTCCACCCCTAAGGGGGTCTAATAGGGGTTCAGTTTGTATGAAAGTCCGTCAATTGTAAACCAGGTGTTATGAAAATTGGTGTTTAGAATATGAAAAAAAAAATAATGAAAAACCTGTATCAAAGTTTTTAAAAAAATCATCCCTAAATGGGTAAAATAAGGGTTGAAAAGTTATAAAAGAAGTTTGTCTCTTTGTACACGCTTATCTCCGGATCGGCTGAACGGATTTTAATGGAACTTTTACTGAGAGATTCGGAAGGTTTTGAAGCAACATATAGGCTACTTTTTATCCAAAAATTCCCGCGGGATCAGGATTTACGCGGGAAAAACTCTTATGCGCCAAATCGCGGGCTTATATTTTTATGGGACTTTCACTGGGAGATAGAGGAGATTGTGGACCAACATACTTATAGGCTACTTTTTATCCCGAAATTCCCGCGGGATCAGGATACACGCGGCAAAAACACCTTCGCGCCAAGTCGCGGGCTTAGATTTTTTTATTTATGGACTGGGGATTATCACTGGGAGATAAAGGAGGTTATGGAGCAACATATATTTTTATCCCAGAATTCCCGCGGGATCGACGTTCACGCGGGAAAAGCTCCTATTCGCGAATGAACTCGCGAGCTCAAATGGGGCTTTTACTGGGAGGTAGTGGAAGTTGTGGAATGTTATATATAAGCCACTATTTATCCTAGAATTCTCGCGGGATCGGGATTCACGCAGGAAAAACTTTGTGACATAATACTGAGTTCCACGCGGGCGGAGCCGCGGGCGGAAAGCTAGTCAATTATTATTTTTAATGCTAATGATACATAGCTTTAGTGAGAGCTCTACACTACATAAAAGACTTAATGACAAAATAATACTTGGGATACTTCACATAATTAAATATAAATAAGTATGATAATGATTAACAAATCTAAAAATATGTTGTAAGGATATCATACGCCGCTAAATGATTGCGTTAAAAATGTTTTTATGCAGATATCCTTCATTGCAATCAAAATATTCCCATGTCAAGTAGATCATATTTGTTTACGACTTTAATTTATTGCTTTATTTTTGTAGCAAGGCTTAACTTAACAATCCAGTTTCGTAAGCCGACACAGATTTTATTTTAACTGACACTGGCCTACAGAAGATTCCGTTCATATTGTAAACTGGTTTCCCAATTTTGCAAAACAAGACGCCGATTGCAAATATCGATTGTTTTGTAAGTCATCCATGGTTAGTTTGGTTTGGAATTATTTAGCTACTTATTAACTACACATTGACACAGTGATGAAATTTTTATTAGTGTGTAATTGCCAGTCGGTGGACGATTTCTTAAAAGTTAAAAGCAGTAGATATACATTACCACTGTTGGTGTATGTTTTCTGGATAAGTAGGTTAACTTAATTATGTATATCGAAGCCGGTTTGTTATCCGCGGACCTTTAGGGACGCTGACTGATTAGCAAACATTACTAGTACAAAAGTGTAATTGACAAATATTTATATGTATTTATCATTACTACCTACTGTACAATTTTTTTATTTGTAGTTAATATAGTTTGTATCGTCTCTACAATGCAAGAACACACTTCAATCATAGTTAATATTTATTATGATTGATTTATGACATATAATTCAAAGCATTTTTGGTATGCATAAAAATATTTCTATGCATAAAATCAATCAATCAGAAGCATCTAGAGGCAAGATCGCCTTGAAATACTTTCTAATCTCTTGTGAACTATGCGAAATCGTTTACCTAATACGAATAAACATTTAATTAACCGTACGGTTTGACAACTCACCTGATCGTTTTTGACAGGAAGCCGGAAATCAGCTGATTACGTTCACTGCACTATTTTTTTCGGTTTCGTTTAGTCTTGACTAATGTGTTCAAGGTAGACGAAGATGTGTTGTTATTGTTTGGGGTTTGAGGTATTGGAGAGGCCAGTAACGGCGCGCGACGTTACCAATCGACTGACGACTGAGCGCTTGGCGACCAGAGCGCTCGCCGGTAGACTGTGGAGGCAAGTGCGCGGCTGCGCGCGGCGACCCTCACACCCTCTGATCGCGACCTTCACGCTCCGCCGCCCTGCGCCCTCCGCCCTCCGCGCTGACAGCTCTGAGCCTCTGACAACTGCATTGCATCTGCTGACACCTCTGACAGTTTGACAGACGATTATCTGTGCGCTGTGCACTTTCGACCGTGTTTGTCAGATTTACTGCTTCAGGTTTATTTAATCAAATCAGTTATTAGTTTGTAGAGATAGATGACTGTCTGTTTTTATTATTAAATCTATTATTTATTACCTCAAGATTGCCTCTAATTTAAAATAACATTTAGGTAGATACATATTGGGGTTATAAACAATGTATGAATTCATTTGCACAGAAACAAAACTAAGTATGTAAAAGAACTAGATGGCTGCTATTTTATACTTACCGCCTGCAGCTTTGAAAAATCATCATAGTAAAATTAAAGGAGCCAGCCCAATATATTCATTTAACAGAAATTAGTGACACGAATTAATTATATAGAAAATACCTAAACAAGTGGGTACCTACTTTAAATAAAAATGTTTTAAGTAGAGACCTATAAATAAGCCGTAAATATGAAAGCATCTCTTGGTTTGCATGACAGAGTCACCAACCGGTTCAAATATGTATGAACCTTAACGATGCAGACTAAACAAAAAAATCATCAAAATTGGACCAACCGTTAAGGAGAAGGTCAATGACACGCACGGCCAGAAGCCTTATATGTTCCTAAATATATGTATGATACTTCGGTTTGTACGGTTTGTACCTGCGTGTAGTACCTACTTAATGACTTTTTACTTTACTAAGAGATTATTGTTAAGAACCGTTCATAAATTGCTAATTTATTTACTTTTCATGTCACATCTCTTTCTGTTTTATTTTTTCCGTAGTAATTTTATCAGTCACATCCATAGTAACAGTAAGCGGATGTATAAATGCAACTTGCGATGTATGAACGTAACGTATCTATCTATCTATAGTTTTAATATATTATGTTTGCCGTTCATAGCATCCGTCCCTTCCACGCTGAAGTATCGATACTATAGATACGATACGAGGCGGTTTGTACACAAGGCCGACCGGCGACCAGCTTTGGCAATCAAGTGTTGCACACCGCATTACGATATTATAACTTAGACATTATAAATAATACAATGTTGACATAAACAACCGTTAAATAACAAAAGACCTATCATAAATAATCAATAAGTAGAGTCACGTCACATACTTACGTAACGCAGGTACATTAGTAAACTTAAAAACCATTAGTATTATTTTCAGATTATATCAATCAATAACTATAATAATAAATACCAAATAAGATGTTAAAAAAATTAAGTTGCTAAAAAATTGCAAATGTCACATGCTGCGTTATAAAGAAATAAATGCAAGCGCTCTACCAGATACGCAAATTAATAAAATATGTTATTTGGATGGTTTCAATGAGCCAAAAATATGTTCCATAAATTCGTCATTAGCTCTTGGACTATAAAGTGCTATTTTATGTTAATTGCCGATAGCTGAGCAGACGAATCATTAGGTACATGAATTTACACGACATCAGAATTATTGCTTTTTTTTTTAAATAACCGACTTCAACCTCGATAAGCAGAGATAACAAAAAAACTACTCGCCAGATGGCGCTTAATTCAACATGTAGGTGTAAAGTTCTCGTCTACACTAAATAACTACAGTAAATCGTTGAGGAGTTCCCTTGACTGTCTTTCGGCTTCATCAGATCGACTCCAGACCTTCATGAAATTGTAGCGCTTTCATATACTTATGAAAACATTAACAAACACACTAGTCGCCCCTACAATTTTCGAAAGTTGCCCTCGATTTCTCCGAGATGCCATCATCAGATCCTGGTGATCATTTTAAAAGGACCACACTGCGCATATCTACTTTACATCTCACTTTTGAAAAATAGGTAGGTACCAATTTATATCAATAATCAATCAATCAATATGTCCATAAATGTCTCACTTCTTCCTTTTTTAAATTTACCTCTATCATGCCCTGCACTAATCACTAATGACAAAATATGGTACTTGAGGTGAGTTTCTGTAAACCTTATAAATAAATTAATAGGTATATATAAACAAAACATTTACTCATAGCTCCACACTAGAATTCTCTGTGTCGTGGACATCACACCCCGGGACAAAAACACACACTCACAACAAAATTAGAAGTTTAAAGTCATCATTCACCTAAGCAAGTGATAAATAATTAAATTGTAACATTGTGTATCATAATAATGTTTTTGAATTATGAAAAATATTATCATGACTATGATGAACTTACGATTACATCTACGTAGAGGTACAAAAATGCAACCGCCAAGAACGCTCTACCTTTTATCGAAAAGTGCTCTCGGAGGTACTTATCTGCCGGACTCCATATACAATTTATTGTAATTAATATTCATTATTACATTTGGCCCATCTCTGAGCGTGGAAAATCAGTAGACAGATATATAGAGCTACTTTCTCATTTATAACTTTAGTACGGATTTTATTATCAAGTTTTAGTGCAACTTTATTTTTCCCAGTTTTACATCTCTTGCCGAGAGCGATGGCTTCTTTCGCTGTAACAATAAAATTATAAACGGTACTTCTTCGTGCTCCATTTGTTTACACAGATACTTTTCTAAATCGCCACGATACCGCTTAACACGTTCCCTGCGGCACAGATTTTTCTGTACTTTCCATTACTGCGTTACGAGGCGTTTTAAACCTCGTCCTAAACCAGACATTGTGGCGGCACGAGGCATATTAAACCCCACCGCCCGTAGGAGACAAAAATCCTTTTTTTGGCGCCAAATAAAACAAATTGTACGGTTTTTGTCGCGATTATTATTAACAATGAATTGATGAACCTAAATCTGCCGCCGCCCGTGGTTACATAAGTTAGTTTAGATTCTATAGGTAAAATAAAACGTGGGATCTGATGTACCTCGTACCGCACTGAAAAATGGCAGTTTTTCATATTATTTAGTGATGGGAAAATAAATATCGATTTTATATATTGGTATTTTATTTTTAAAATTTGTGTTTCTCATTGAAACAGTTCAAACAATAATATTTTTTGCAACCAGTGCATTCTGTGAAAATTTTCTTTACTTTTTTGTCTGCCTCACGACTTGTTAGGTGCGGAGTTTTTCGTAACATCCTACACATCTCCTCTTCTTTGATCCCTTTTCGAGATGATGTACCTACTTTGTTTGCAGTGGGTTCTGAAAAGTAGGGTCGAGCTTAGTAGATTAATTTAAGAGTAAGGAAATGGTGGGTAGACTTGAGTAAAGTTGGTTAGATTAGAATAGAGAAGAGTTGGGTAAAGTTGGTTTGAGTACTGAAGAGTCGAGTACAATTGGGCAAAAGCATTAAATTTTGATGAGCAACACACCGTTTGCCGGGTCCGCTAGTTAACTCAATAAACAAACATACCATAATTTATCATGATTAACAACCTATTTGAAGAAAGTTACTCAACAAGTCACATTCACGTTTCTATTAACGATATAACAAGTAGTTAGGATGTTTGAAGATTACCTGTATCCACATCCAAGTCGTTCTCTGTAAAAGCTTCGAATGCGTTGCACAACACTAACCGCATGAAGCTAGCGTAGGGTGCGGTACGAGGTGCGCGGAGGTACGAGGCGTTTGCAACCTCGTTCCGCACAGCGTTAGAATTTTATTAGTTCAGTGCGGCACGAGGTCTAAGAAACCCGGTATTAAGGTGGATATACCATAGAACTAGGAATTAATAGCACATCTCAGATATATAGTTATCTTTTTCCTACACTGAACCAGATGGAAGTTATGCCTCCCGCACGAACGAGAAGTTTAAGTTTTTTCTTACCGCTATAACGTCGAGACACGGACGAGGTGTTTTAAGCCTCGTTTCGCACTCATCGTGTTAAGGCGCGAGTGCTACTTCCCTAGGAATTTATTTTCTGAGATCAGCTGGATGCCTGTCAATCATAAAGTTTTGATTAACCCAGAAATATGGCAAAGCGAGAAATCGTTTGATAACTTTTTGTGGTAATAATAAAAATGTAAAAGCGAAGCATTTATAGGTAAAAAAACAAAGCATGTATGTTTAAAGACACGTCGTGTACGTTATCCATACTAATATTATAAATGCGAAAGTCTGTCTGTCTGTCTGTCTGTGACGTTTTCACGGCTAAACCACCGGTCCGATTTGGATGAAATTCGGAATGGAAATAGTTGAAGACCCAGAGTCACATATAGGCTACTTTTTTTTTCAAAAATCAACCCCTAAAGGCTTGAAATAGGGGATGAAAGTTTGCATGAAAAATCTACACCGCCTGACCGATTTCGATGAATTTTCCCAGGAAGATAGTTGATGACGTACCCCCTTTCCCACTTTCCCGATTCGCGATATAAACGAATTCCACGCGGGCGAAGCCGCGGGCAAAAGCTAGTAATTTATAAACCACGAAGGTATTTTGACTAAGGTGTAGAGTTTGTTGGGTGTGTAGAGTAAGAAGCTTGGCTCTACGTGTGATCTGATAACTTTTTGACGGTACAAGCCATATGATCTCGTCTTGGCATCATGTAAACATGGGTGTGAACACACATAAAAAACATACATTCTTTTTTGAAGTCGGTTAAAAATTGCTTTATTATAATTTATCGTCAACAATATTTCCCTAAGGGATCAAAACTACAGTTTACAGGTACTAATTAAAGTGACTGTCCCAGGATCTAAAATATCTGAGAAACTATGTATTTTTTTCCTTATTTCTTCTCTCCATAATATGTACCTACCCATCATCATAATCTCTCCTTGCATACTGATTGCGCTGTGGTTGCCATACAAGATCATCGTTCGAAGGAAATTTGAATGTTTATTTTTTTCATGATCATGATTTTCTCATTTAATATTATGTATAATAATTATTGTTTCATTTAAAGAAGCGCAGATTGAAATTTTCATATTTTGTGGAAATTAGCGCCATCTGCACATCATCGTACAAAACTACTAGAACATGAGCTTGGAGCATTGGATCTTGTGACTGCAATCAAGCAATCACCTAAGTTCGTTGGTCAATTTGATATGCATCTTTGATCAATCCTCACTAGAGGGCATTGTATGTCATTAAAAATTAAAAATATTTTTCATTTTAGCAACCGACAAAAAATGGCATCGTAGACGTATTATGCATTTTAATTATATTTTTGCTGCCTGCACCTATTTGTATATATTGGCAATTAGTATACATATATGTACATCGGTCCCAACCCAATAAACACTGCAATAAATTTTGTTAACTTAGTACTTACTCAACTGCGTCAGTAGGAGGGTAATGTTTTCCGAATGTATGATAGCGCCTTGTCGAGTTATCGAATAGGTACTATTGAATTTGCAATTATCATTTCATCTTGGATTCAGGTAAAACTTGGAATAAAACTAAAAATATGAAGAAAGTCTTTGTAGTTCTAGATATAGAGATTATTACCTACCAATTTATTCATACTTCATATTAAGTTAGAGCAACGAAATTGTCTATCTCTGTAGCCTTGGTTTTACACACTTTTATGTGATTAACATTCACAAAACTAAATTGCTACATTGCATAAACTTTAGATCTATTGCAACATTCAATTGCATTCGAAGTTTCGAGATGACTAACATTTTAAAGAATAATATCTAAGTCGGTGTTTCTTATCTTAACGTTTTAGAGTAGGGACCTTTGGACAAAATGTGTTTTTTTCCACGGACGACTAACAACAACAACGTTTTACAAGTGATCTTTTTGTTGAAAAACTTATTTTAAATTACTTCACATAAATATAAAATATACATAGCACCTACCTATTTAAATCATTGAAATAATAAGCAGTCTTAGAAGTAGAATTATTATTTTGGACTTTGTCGTAAAGCAACAACAACGTCCCATATATCCTACATCATACAATAAACTAATAATATTTCTATTGTTATTTTCTAAACTACATACATAGGTAAAATCATTTAAATTTATTGATAGATTGATTGTTCTATTCTGCGATAATTCATGTCTTTTATTCATAAGAAAAGTAAATTTTTGTAGTTATCATTCATTATATTACATTCATACATTGTATCAATCGTTACATAAGTATGTATAAATCTATAAAAACATTTAATAAATAACTAAGTACCTATCCTGAAAAGACAACAATAATTTTATTACCAATTTTCTCGATGAGATCTTACTATCCATCAGTCTATTTTAATATGATTAAAAAATAAATATTCTTTACTAGAGAACCGCCCGCGCTTCGCTTCGGGACCCGTAGGTAACAGCCGCGTAGGTCTCGCTCCCGTAGGAATTTAGGCTAAAAAGTAGCTTACTACTCGCTCTCTTCACTCCACCCTGTCTGAGGTGTGTGGAGCCCTCGGGACAGTTAGTTCCCCTTTGGGGGTGTCTCTCGCGGCCCGTTAAAACGGGCCGGTTCTTGGGCTGGGCCCTAAGGCCCTTGGTTGTCCATCTGTGGTTAACCAATAGGTCAAGTCCGGTGAGTGGTGGCCTTTTTACAGGCCACAGAGTCTTAAACGGGATGGGGTTCATCTTCGCGCCGCCCAGGCGATCGAGGCCCTGCCGGGTGAATCCCGCTGGTGGGAAGCCCAGCAGGAGCCGATCAGCGCCGGGCGACGACTTACGAAGCCCCAGTATCAGTCAGTGCTAGGCCCGTCCCGCGCAACCAGCAAGTCTCGCGGGAAGGCCCAGCGGTCCGGTGGACGGGCGTGGAGCGGCGCCAGGTCCTGCAGATGCGGGAACCGCGACGCGTCGACACGCCCGAACATGTTGCGTGCCAATCTCTCGATGAAGTCGTCCAGGCTCTCGACTCGAAGGTCCCTCTGGTCCGCTGGCACTATCCTGTTGGCTGAGCAACTTGCGGACATCAGTCAACAGGATAGTGTCAGCGGGCGGGCGGTACACTGAATACAGCCGGAGCGGGGAGTTCTCGAGGCAGAGCTAAAGTAGCCTATTACATTTGCCTATGACTTAAGTAAATTACATGTAGTATTTGATAGCGTAATTCAGAACTTGCAAATGAATTTTATTACCGCCATCTATTAACAACTCCGAAAATAAATATCTAGCAACTAACAAAATATCGATCTTCCCATGGGAATGGGATGTTTTTCCGCGGTAAAAAGTAGCCTACGTCACTCTCCACCCTCCTAACTATCCCCACACACATAAACCTTACCATATAATAGCTTTGTTGCTACGTGAAAGCGTCACAAACAAACAAACAAACACACTTTCACATTTATAATATTAGTAAGGATTTTAGATACGGTAACAATTTATGATAAATACCTAATGATAAAATACCTATACTTAATATTTAAAGAGCCACGCTTGACGCTGCCTACAACAATAGGTTTACAAACTCTGAATATACCCAGGTAAGTAGATACTTACTTCTTTTATTGTTGAATTTCCATACTTAAACATACCTCTAGAAAAAACCTTGAAATTTATTCATGAGTTTGACACCTTACAATAAAGAATATTATATTATATTTAAATAACATTACCTCATTCACACGGCACAACTTACAGGTTTGAAACAAATGTATGGCGGCGGTGATTTTGTAATTGGAAATGACTGCCATCTGACTACTTAAATAATTTAAATATTTACCAAAACAGAACGTTTTCCCTGTAACCTAAATGTAGGTAGGTATGTTGCGTAGACTGTCTACGAATATGTAGGTACTTCGCTACGACATGGAGTAACAAAAATCATTGACTAGAGGATGGTTCTTTACAGAAATAAAATCGTTCGTCAATTTTTTTATCAATGTATTAAGTAACTTTTACTTAAATATAACGAGACTACGATGAATTTCATCTTTCAATAACACTAACGTAATTGCGATGTCTTTTTGTTTAAAGTTGAAACAAACAACTTAAAAATATACTGAAATTGTTTTTTCCTCAATACCAACCATTATTGCATTTTGTTCAGGAAGCTGTGTTATATTAATGTTACTGTTCTTAGTTTGAAGGAAAAACGTGGAAAGTACTGACAGATTCAACTAAATCTGCAAATATATTTGTGCAGGTAAATATTGCATATTGCATAGGTACTTGGCCGTGTTTCCTTAACAATAACACTTAGCGATTTCCTTTATTTTATGCATGGAAACCGGCGCGGCGCGTCGATAATCCATAAACACGATTCTTGGCCGTTAGAGGGCATAACAAACGCGTGCGGCCTCGGCTAATGAGAATTATACGAGAACTGAATACAAAATAACAAAGATTCTTGAACAATGTACGGTGTACCTCTGCTTAAGAATTAGAAACGATGATACTATTTCAAATTACAATGTGCATCGTAATGATTGAATAATGATCATCATTCCAGGGTGTACCTACATATTGCTGGATTAAAAAGTTGCAGCAAAAATGTCTGCAGCTCTATATTTACTCCATGCTGCAGCTATAGGGTTCTTATTAAATTGACCCTTTGCTATTGCAATCTCAACTTAAAAAATAATCAAAATCATTAAAACTCAGCGAGATAGAACTACATTATTATGCTTACAGTCCCACGCTAGGACTCCGTATCATGAATGACATTAAGACAAGAGCACACACTGACCGAGGATAGAAAAAAGCGAAATAAAAATAATAAATCACGACGGTTAAAGTGTAATTAAAAAATAATAAAAGAACAAATTCCTTACGTACTTAGTACCTATTTGGTTCTCCAAGATGTGGTAACCACATATTTAACTCCCTGTGAAATTAATAAAAAATCAAAGAAAATCCGTCGGCAGCTGCCATTAAATAGGTTTTTTAGTTTTATGTAAGGTAAATAATTTGGAGATATGCCTACATACTTACCAATCGTTTAGTTCTATCTTTTTTTCCACTAAGTATGAACTGCAATTAAATCCAAACCTTTTTCAAAACGGACTAGTAGTTTCGGTTTTCCACAAACAAATTCTTACTGCAGCGCCCCCTAGTGAGTTGTTACCGTAACTCCTATCTACATCAATGTATCTACCTATGTATTTAAATCTTCAAAATTAATTATATTTAAAATCGTAAAGTATTATATTTAGTTATAAAAGAATTGACTATAAAGCCTTTATTTAAAGATTACAAAATCTTTAACAGGGCATGTAATTTAATATTGGCTTGACCTTTGATGAAATAAGCAGTTGAAGTTTCAGCAATAATTTTATTAAATCTTTGTTTCAAAAGTGCATAGGTATTTGTAATTAAATTTCAACAACAGTATCCGTATAATGTACTCAGTTAATTACAAGTAGGTAGGTACAAAGTATACCTTTTTATGTGCTTACGTCTTCTTATAATAATAATAATAATAGCCTTTTATTCCTAAACATAGGGTTACAAAAAGTCCCTAAGTTCGGTGTGCCTTTTGGCATAGGCCTCCTCCAGTTCCTTCCAATAGGTCCTATCCCTTGCTACTCTCAACCAGAAAGGTCCCGCTGTCTGTTTCAAGTCATCGTCCCATCTCCTGGCTTGACGACCTCTACTTCTTTTGCCGTCTCTTGGTAGCCAAAGGGTGACTTGCTTACTCCATTTGTCGATGGGGTGGCGTAGCATATGCCCAGCCCACCTCCATTTTTGGAGGTCTATCCGGGTAAGAATGTCAGTGAGTTTTGTTTTTCTTCTTATATCTACGTTCCTGACTCTGTCTTTGACTTTTATCCCTGGCATGCTTCTTTCCATAGCACGTTGGCATTTTGCTAGCCTTTCCCTGTGGTGGAGTGTTATTGACCATGTTTCACATCCATAAGTAAGAACTGGAAGAATACAAGTCTCGAAGGTCTTCTTTTTAATGTGGTTGCCTAGATTCTTACTTTTCATGATTTCCTTCAATGACCAGTATTTTTTCCATCCTTGGGCTATTCGTTTGTTAATTTCTTTTGCCATTTCGTCTAAAGGGGATATTATCTGTCCCAAGTAAATATATTCTTTAACATATTCAATCTTGCTGCCATCCACCATAATGTCTATTTCCCTTGAGTTTGTCATCAGTTTTGTTTTACTGGCATTAATTTGAAGACCAGCTTCTCTGCTTGTATTTGCTAGGCTCTGCATCATTTGTTCTATTGTTGCTGGATTTTCTTCAAGAAGCACCAGATCATCGGCAAATCGCAGGTGGTTTAAGCGAGCTCCATTGATGTTTAGACCTAAGTGTTCCCAGTTTAGCTGTCTGAAGATGTACTCGAGTACGGCATTAAATAGCGTAGGAGATAGAGGGTCTCCTTGCCGAACGCCCTTGTTGATAGGGAATGGTTCACCTGCTGATTCTAGTTTGATTCTGGCTTTGCTAGATTTGTAGATACACTTAAGTATTTCTATGTAGTTGCTCTGGACCCCTTGTTGTTCAAGGCTCCGCCATATGTATTGGTGCCTGAGGCTGTCAACGTCTTCTTAAGTACCTACATAGTTGGTACTTACATACACAGTTATAAGTTTTTCTGTAAATAGCACGTTTTGGATCGTCGTAACCTCAGACCAATAAACTATAGACGGAACGCCGGGAACAAAAGAGTGAAGCCAGCAAAAAGTCAGCCGAAACTCGTTCACTCGATTGTTCACGGCGCTCCGTCTATAGTTTATTGGTCTGAGGTCGTAACATTATCGCAATAAAGGAAAAAACATGCACACAAGTAACAAATAACAACCCTATATACAGGGTGATTTGTAATTTGACGTATTCCTCTTGGGATGTTGTAATACAACCAATTTCCAACAAAATTAACCGTAATGTCCCTAATACCAAGTCAGCTGGTTATCGAGATATTCCTTATTTTTGGTTTTGGTCAAAGAAAATTGAATTTGACTACAAAAAAATCAATAAATAAAAAAGTAGAGCTTTAAATTGAGTTGTGTATATTTTAATCAGTGACCAATACATCAACAATCATTAATAATACTAATGCAGGCACAAGTGTTACACATTTTAAAATAACCAGTGAATTCTTGTAAAAAAAATATTTTTTTACGAATGTGGACGATAGAAAACTAGATTTATTATAAAAAATCTAGTATACATCAAGCGTAACTAAACTACATGAAAAACTTCCTTGTTTTATAAGCTATCCAAACAAGTAAAATTATTAAGACACAAACAAAAAATTCTAGAAAAAAACGTACGTAGAGCACGTGCGTCGTAAAACCTTTTGTTATCGTACCGCGGTTTAAGTTCCTGAGTTGCAAACTTTTTAGTTGTTATTGTCGTTTGTCGTTTGTCTATTAGACCCACTAGATCATTTAAAATAAAAATTAAACAGCAGCAGTGTTTTGTTTCTAGCTACCAACGCGATCTCCCAAATTTACGTCCTGGCTCGGACATACCCATATTCCCATGGCTATCTATATCTCCGAACGGACAAGGATTTGGGGAAACTTCCAATAGTAAATATTGATGTACTATTTTATCCCAAATTGAAAATGTGCTACTCATTATTATTGGCTGTAGACAAAAATGCCCATTCTCCTTTAGATAAGTAATGTCTTAATTATGTTAAATAAATGTCTGCCCCGGCCGGAAATAGAATAGTTGTGTGTGAGTGTTTATTATGATGACCCATCTCCAGATACAGTCTCGCTTGTTAAACTAGTTGGAATGTAAAACAACAAAGTTAAACCACTTACATTACGGTAGGTAGTAAAACAAGATCTTAAATTAGTTCTATCGTATCTATCAACTTTTATGGAGATAACTTTACCGTGGCTAGATCGTCCCGTTATCGGAGAAAGTGCGGTACGTTCACGACACTACTCACGGCTCACAGACCGCAGTAGGCCAACTCTACTGCCTCGAGTCGGCAGAACCGCTGCGTTCGTTCGCGTCTCGTGCGGAAGGCGCGAAAGAATACCATATTATCTGTGCTTTTCAAATTGAATTTGGAATTGTTTAATCGTTTTTAAATACGACTTAATTACGCACCAGGTATGTGATTATTAAGTGATAAGTTAATATTTGATTTTTATATGTACTACATACAGAATAGAATATTCCTATTTTTTATTTGTTTCAACATGAATTTAGAATTATTAGTGTCCAAATAATTTCAGCCTATTTTACGCTTATTATAAAAATAATTTTGTTTCAAATTTTATTACGCGGCTGATAAATTTAAAACCCCGCAAGGATAGAGTTAGTGATAGTATTACTATAATAATAATACACCTATAGTTAAATGTTTACAGTAACAAAAAATTGTAACTACGAATTTTTAAATAAACTTATGTGCAACGAATGCCAACGATACTCTACTATGGGATATTTGGAGCGAATAATTATGGCAAGTAATGCACATGTTTGTATCGTAGAAGCCAGGTTAGAATGGCTGTAGTTCTGAGAAACTGAAAACTAGGCAAGCGATTATACCTCCTGAGATTAAACGACATTTTAATTCACACTAAACCACAACTCTTTTAGCTCAAATGAACAATACTTACTCACTCACACCGGCCGTACAACCCGAACATATGTACATACCTAAATAAACTGCTTGCACCCACCCACTTATTTATTTTAACTCTATTGTACCTACTAGGTACCTGCTTATTTTTTAAGTCACCCATGGACATAACATTAAGGGAATCGCCAACGCGTTTTCAACCAATAAAAGGAGAAATTACTAGTTCTCAAGACTCCAGTTTTTATTCGGAATCTAGATAGATTACTGCAAAACTTCCTCGCATGATGAGAGGAGAGAGGAGACCCATGCTTAGCAGTAGGATAGTTATGGGCTGTGATGATAATGGCCGCTAGTCAGCTTAGGTAAAGAACCCGTCTTCATTTGAAAGATTCGTCATATGCATCCTGGCTGCAACCCCTTAATGGCCGAATATTCTATCACTAACACTACCGAGCACGGGACTTTCCTTATCACTGAGGAGGTTTAGAGCATATTACACCACGTTGCTCCATTGTAAATAGGTGGATTGGATATGCATCCACTAATCCATAATGCAACATCACGATACACACTAGGTTTTCTCTAAAATAAGGTGAAGTCTCTACAACACGAGAGAAACAATCAGATACCTAATAGTAGATAGAAGTTGAAATCGCATTATAATAGCCTTACTTCACATCCGTCAATTAATTCGAGTGCTATTTTTGTGACACAGAACCGACATTCAGTTGATATTAAGATGAGAAAAATATAATCTAAAACGTTCACGAGACGACAGACATACCATAGCTGACTAAGTTGGTTTTAAATCATGGACTACAAATATCTGATATCTGAGCATAAAACAACTTTCTTTTAACTACTTTCACGATACGAACTTATTCCTAATGGCAAGCGCTGTTGGTATTTCTTACATAAATGAAAAAGATTGGTTTATTTAAAAAGCTTAATAAAGCTTTATTAACATAACTTTTACAAATAGGCATTTAAAGAACTTTTCCGTAATAGGTATAACAAATACCTACAGTTGCTTAACTAAAAGTAGAATTGACAATATATTTATAATTTTTTATCGTTGTTCTCTCTAATTTTACAAAGGATATTGATTTAGGTGATGTATTTTGGAAGTTTTGGCTAACATTTATATAGTGTTTTGTATATAAATGTGATTTTTCAATTATAAAAATGCCATCGAACCATTTTTAGTCCAGGTTACTACCATCCTCATAGCGAAGTTATTAGTTAAAAAAAAATATTGGCCTAACACTGGTTATTCCTAAAATGACCGATCGAAAACAAATAATAGATAATTGCACAGCATGGACACGGTTGTCTAAGTTAAATCAGTGAAGGTAGAAGCTAACCTCGTAGACGTTGGCCTTACTCAATGTAGGGCTCCATAAATTACCTGACCGCACCATATTCTACAATCGATTGCAATTAAAATTACCTTAGTACTTAGATTACGCATTCAACGACTTTTAAATGTATTTTTCTTAACTTAATACCTACTCTACCAATGTGCTAAAAGTTAATAAAACATTACAGAGATAAAGTAATGTAGGAAGATATTTTACCACATTTTTACTAGTATTTTTTGGCGTAGTCATCCAAATCTGAGCTTTGTTTGAAAAGCTCATTAGGAAAACAAATTAATATGATTAACAAAAATTCGTCCGAATAGACAAGACCCAAACAGAGTTAGGTAGCCTACCTAATAAAGACGTTAGAACTACCTAAAATATTATAGAGCTCCGTTGATTTTAAATTAGCTGAGTTAGCAGTCGATGATACCATCACAATAAATTATTATTTAAACGGATATGAACTATTAATGCTTCAATGCGCGTAGCGTTTAACTTTTTAAGGCGATGCATGGAACATTAATTTTCTACCTACAAATACTTAATTTGTTCACTATTGCTAAATTATGTATAATAAAAACGAGCACACATATGCGCCGTTTTTAGGTTTCCGTACCCAATGGGTAAAAAGGAACTCTAAAATCTTTTGAAAGCCCACCTATACATATACATACACCTGAAATTTTCACAGAATGCGTGTTAACAATGCACATACGAGTACATGGCTCAAGCCACATACATTTTCCTACTATTAGTATGTATAAGAACCAAGCGTGTTTTCAATAATTATTACTCAGTTTCTTTTTTCCTTTAGATATCATGTTAGAAGGCACAAAGATACACACGCCGTCTCAGATGGCAAGCATATTCGATATCGCGAAGGATACCGTCCTCTTCCTCTTGCTGTCATGTTACTACATACTGGAGTCGCTATTCTGGTCCCTCGTGCCCAATATACTAAGGCCTTTGAAGAGTCTCAAAGATGATGTGGTGTTGGTGACGGGAGGCGGTGGAGGTGTTGGAAGACATTTGGCCATTAAGTTGGCCAGACTTGGAGCAAAAGTTGTTGTTTGGGATATCAATGAAGAAGGTAATGTCTGCTCAAAAACATTTTATTAAAAGCCTTATTTGGCCTTTCTTTTAACAACAAAATTGCTGAAAATGAAGACGAAGACTTAATTTTGAAAGTTTATACCTATGTTGCCCAGAATGTACCTAGTACGTTAAAATAGACGCTACATATAAATAAATAATCTAGGTATTACCATATATAATCTAAAAGCCAAATAAATAATCTAAAAGCATTTTTCCTGTATATTTTTTTCAATCATAACAAGTAATAAGGAAGTTGTGCAAAAACAGAATAACACACAATAACATACTGGCTGAAAAAATGCCCCTCATTTTGTCCTTGCCTACTTACTCGGATAATAACAAGTGTTTGAACATTTTAGCTCTGCAGAAAACATGTTCAGCAGTGGAAGACGAGGGTTACTCTATAGCCAGTTACGTTGTGGATCTAGCAGACCGGGCAGCCGTGTACGCAACCGCTAAAAGAGTCAAAAAAGAGGTAACTATCCAAATTATAGGATGTGGAATGAGCTTCCTTCTGAGGTATTCCCGGAGCGCTATGACATGGGGTTCTTCAAGAAAGGTGTAAAAAGAGTTCTCCTTCAGGGCCGGCGTTGCACTGGTAACTCCCCTGCTGTTGCTCGTGTCTATAGGCGACGATGACCACTTACCATCAGGTGGCTCGTCTGCTTTTACGTCAGCCCTTCAGGCTATAAAAAAAAAAAAAAAAAATATTTTTCACTTTTGATACGCATAGCATATCGATAATGTTGCTCGTAATGAATGTTGATGTTGATTGATTGATGATTATTTTTTGATTGCGACGCGTTAACATTGGTGCTTCTATTGATTATTTAGGTAAGTAACTTAAGAACCTTACCTTATCCATACAAATAAGTAAAATTGAACTCTCTGTCTGTGGTTTCAGAATACTTAAGTGTGTTTTCTCAACTGCTTATAGTTATTTACGTGAGAAGTACTGAAATACAAAAAAAACTTTTTTATTTTTGTCCGATTCACTGACCGTTTTTATTGGATTCTTACTGAAAGATAGAGGGAATGAGGGTAACCGCGTGTGAATTCGCCGCTAGAGGCGCTAGTGCAGAGTGCGGTCTGGCTGTCAGTGCCACAAACTTATCTGACCCGGTAAGAAGGGCGCCACTGTCTTTGTCTTTGTCTGACAACAGTATAACAGCATTAGTTCCAATTTTGGCCACCAGGTCAGATAAGTTTGTGGCACTGTCGCTTCTCACTTATCTGAATATCACTTGTCACTGTTTATGTATGGGTCGGCTTTGACAGCAAGACCTCACTCGCCGGTGACGCCAACTGGTGAGTACAAAAACGGCGACCCTCATTGGGAGACAACGTATAAGCTACTTTTTTTTAAGAATTCCTACGAGATCCGAATTTACTCTTGAAAATTACCCACCGAACGAAGTCATGGGCACAGTTATAATACTTACTTAGTGCTAAATTGTGCTTAGTGTCTTATAAATTACTCTCATTATTTTTTCTAATTTTATTTTAACCAGTTAGAATAAATATAAAATTTTAGTTTTTTTGGGACATCAGCAGCTTTCGTAAGAGGGTTACATTTTCTTAATTTTTTTAAGAATCGTTCAATAGTTTACCAATTTTGTACGCAAAGACAAATTTGAAGTCGATTTATGAAGATGTCACCGGCGTATGTCCGAAAATGATATTAATTTTGTACGAATAGGTAGTTACTTAATGCGTTTACCTCAATATGGTAACGGGTGACATTAATGAATACATCATTACTACCAGTTGTCGTTCACGTTAAGAATATTGTTACATAAAATGATATTAATTTTATTATGATTAAGTTTGGGAAGATGCTATTCGAAAAATGTAGCAAGCAGTTGCTTGTCAGTAAACAAGTTGATTTATTGACCCTGTCCTTAATTATGTAACCTTTATAGTTAGGTACATAGCTACATAGAAATATAGCATGGTAAACAAGTGTGGGCACCGACTTTCAACATTAAAAATTAATGCGTTTGCATTCGTTGCATAACTAGTAGTTATACTTACCTAATCATTGTAGCAAGGTCAATCTTTACACACCGTTAAAACTTACAATCATAGAACATTCGTTTATTCTGATCACCTTTAAGAATTAGGTAAATTATGCAATTTTACAGCTTGCTCAACATACACAACTTATCAAACTTCCCATCTAAAACGACATGAACATCCTAAAGAACTCTCAGTTGTGGTTCCTCTTACTAAGTCGTGCGTGACCAATTTTAGATAATACCTTAGGTATGTTCCATAATTTCAGTCCGGACCTAAATGTAAACAAGCAATCATTTTAATAATAAGCTTTCTGCAAGCCCACTAGCAATTAGGCCTCCAGATTTAATGAACTGCCCACTTATCGGCCCTAAGCCATCTTAATCCTGACGAAACTTAGGAATCTTAGAATACACACATTGATTTACGATTTATAAAAGCCAAAATGAGCGCCACTAACTAACAATATTACTTTCTTACAGGTGGGAAAAGTAGACGTGCTCATCAATAATGCTGGAACAGTATTCGGCCACACACTACTAGAGTCTAACGACACGGCCATAGAAACTACGTACAAAGTTAACATCCTCTCGCACTACTGGGTAAGTGAACCGACATTGAAATTGCTACTCGTACCAAGTATTATGATAACAATTAATGCTCATTAACTATAAATTGAACCGTTTACGTACCGTCCTGGAAGCGTGTTCTAATTTTTAATTATAATTATTTTAATTATAATTTAATAATAATAATAATATTTATTTTTTTAGCAATAATATTAAACAATTATGACAAAATATGAAAATCAACGCTAACTTATTTCAATCATTTTTTTCTGGTTAAACCATACATTTTTAGAGAGAGAACATCATAGTTACTAAGTTTGCTACAGATTCTCAGTAATATGGGGCATTTCGGACATTTGTAACGTGTTGCGCTAGAAATATGATAGCAGAACGTAATACCAGCACCGGGCAATAAGTATACGGCAGGTGTATCATTTCTAGATCATTATGTGTAGCAACTGTTGCTACACGCGACCGTAAAGAATCAAGCCTTTGAGAATGCTTTTATAGACATCAAAATAACGTTTTATTTCGTGAAAATGGTACTTCCAAAATAAGACGTTATAATATTTGCTTCTATAACGTTTTATTTCGTAACGTTATTGTAGCAAATGAGGGAAAATATTATACAAGAATTGTATAAGAATACATTTAATAGGAAACTTTTGACGTAAACTCTTGAAGTGCCTTTTTATGCAGAAAGAAAACACTGCAAAACACTGCAATTACATAGGTTGAATTATTTACATAGGTATGTAACAATATACATTATAGCAACTTGTAAACAACTGTATACGACTCTTCCCATAAATGTAGGTATATTGATTTTACGAGCATACCTACATAGGTACTAGCCATGTCATCTCTATAGTAAGTAGTCACCGTCGCCCGCGGATATGCCAAAGTCATCAGCGATTTGTTACCAGTCAAAAAATTCAAAGGAAAGAAAGAAAGAAAAAAGCTGGCTCTCAAGCTCTTAACCAAAACGCGATAAAACCATATTTCCAACTGTGCGTTTAAAAATTTATACATAAATAACATGATATCTGCCTTCGGCTACGCCCGCGCGGAATTCGTTTTTGTTTTTTAATTTAATTCCCTATTGTAGCTCTTTAGGGGTTGATTTTTGTGAAGTAGTCTATGTGTGACTCTGGGTCTTCAACTATTCTCCTTCCAAATTTCATCCAAATCCGTTCAGTATTTATTTCGTGAAAGAATAGCAAACATACTTACATCCATCCTTACAAACTTTCGCATTTATTGTAGTAGGATAATAATAATAATAAATAATATATGACATCTACCCGGAACATCACATGACGACCACGACCGCTCTGTCAAGAGCGTACCAACTCAGAAGAAGAAGAATAATTTGTTAATCAATAAATTTCCAGACGGTGAAATCCTTCCTCCCCGACATGATAGAGTCGGGCAAGGGCCACATCGTGACGGTGGGCTCGGTGGCCGGTCTGCTGGGGACCTACCGCTGCACCGACTACAGCGCCACCAAGTTCGCCACTGTCGGATTCCACGAGAGCTTGTTTACTGAATTGAGGGTATGCTATGTTGATATGTATAATGTATTTTTATGCAAACGAGTTAGGTAAGACAAACGAGAAAATAACATTCAAAATCGACAAATTAATTGAGAAGTCAACCCGTTTCATATTATTTGGTAGATATAGATATTTAAATTAAAAAAACCTCTAAATTCTTTCAAATTTAAATTGGACTACATGTAAATATCAGCTTACGAAATCAAAAAAAAATAGTAAAAAAATCGGTAACTACCTACACTACCTAAACCCAGTAAAAAGTTATGATGAACACAAAGGAATACAGCCGACTTGAGAACTTCGGGAACCTTGTCCTTTTTTGAGATCTTCATTGTATGACTTGGCGATGTTGAAGTCGGGTTTTTGGTTTTTTTACATTCTACATTTAAAATTATTGATTTGCAAAAAAATATAAGTACCTAATTAAGTATATGATTGCCGTAACGGTAACCGCAATTGAAATTACGATATCAATGGTTACGAAATAAAAAAATAGAATAACAAAATTATTACGCGCAATACGTAAGTACCTATACTTACTTAAAAGCAACGCTAGTGTGGGTTTAGAAAGCCCCATTTCGTTATGACGACATAAAAATAAAAACTCGAAAAATCCGTCTTTAACACAGCTTTAGCTTTCTACCTGTGTAGGTTAAACATGGTTTTTAACCGACTTCAAAAAAGAAGGAGGTTCTCAATTCGACCGTATATATGCTTTTTTTTTTATGTACGTTCAGCGATTATTCCGTCGTTTATGGGCCGATTTTGATAATTCTTTTTTTGTTGTAAAGTAGATTTGCGCAGTGGGGTCCCCTGATAAGGAAACCAGGATCTGATGATGGCATCTCGGAGAAATCGAGGGGAACTTTCGAAAATTGTATGGACAACTAGTGTGTTTGTTCATGTTATCATAAGTACATTAAAGCGCTACCATTTCATGAAGATCTGGAGTCGATCTGATGAAGCCGAAAGACAGTCGAGGGAACTCCTCAACGATTTACTGCAGTTATCTAGTGTTTGGGCTTGATTAATTTGTAGTGACGAGAACTTTACACTTATATGTTGAATGGAGCGCCATCTGGCGAGTAGTTTTTGAGTTATCTCTTCTTATCAAGATTGAAGTCGGTTATTTTTTTTTGTAAAAATTCCAGAGAGTTGATGAATCAGTGAAAGAGTGGGACTTCTCTTTTGATAATGTTATTAATATATCTGCGTAATCAAGTTGAAGACCTTTTTTCTTTGTTTGACTGAACGCACTATACCTACTTATTACAAATAGATACCTATAAGTATAAGAAGTAAAACGAGGGGCAGGGTTACTAATGTAAATTATTCCTAATATCAGTGATTTACCGGTGTATGACGACAATCACCAATTTCAGTAATAGGTAAGTACTACACTGGTCAATTTTAAAATTCCATAACATTCCCATTCCATTAAAATATTTTAAATAGTTTGCCACGACTCTCAATATTGTAGCCAACCGTTATCGATGTCAGTCAAATTTCAAAAACAATAACCATTTTTACCGCAACAATGCATGAATCTCTTGAATCTTACATAGGTGCAACTTAGTCGTAAAGTAGGTACCTACCTACCTATAGCTTAAATTAAATACCTACGTAGAAATTAGGTACATCAATGTATTAATCACTATTGAGTAATAAACATTATTAATACTTGGTATTCGTATAAGGCAAAGCCGGCGATTAAGTTTCTAATTCATGTAATAGGCGGAAAATTATTGTAACTTTAACAAAGAAAGACAGAGTGAAAATTATTTGTCTCGGGAGAATTAAATAAGCATTGGGTATTCATAAAACATTCATTACTTTATTTACTAGAGCTAATCGTTATGTTAAGATATACTTAGATACTACAAATCATACAATCACCTGTACATTGTGCATGTTTATGTTCATTTTATTAACCAAATTCAAATAATTGCTTTTTACAAAAAAAATAACCGACTTCAATCTTGATAAGTAGTACTCAAAAACTACTCGCCAGATGGCGCTCAATTCAACATGTAAGTGTAAAGTTCTCGTCACTACAAATTAATCAAGCCCAAACACTAGATTACTGCAGTAAATCGTTGAGGAGTTCCCTCAACTGTCTTTCGGCTTCATCAGATCGACTCCAGATCTTCATAAAATGGTAGCGCTTTAATGTACCTACTTATGATAACATGAACAAACACATTAGTTGTCCATACAATTTTCGAAAGTTCCCCTCGATATCTCTGAGATGCCATCATCAGATCCTGGTGTCCTTATTAGGGGATCCCACAACGACGAAATAATCGCTGAACGTACATAAAAAAGCATATATACGGTCGAATTGAGAACCTCCTTCTTTTTGAAGTCGGTTAAAAAGAGAGGAGGTTCTCGATTCGGCAGATTTTTTGTGCCTCATAACTTTTTACTGGATGTACCGATAGGATATAGATTTGTCGTGCAGTTTTTAAGTACACCCTTATAATTTGTAGACACAGTTAATAACAAAGTGGTGATAGCCTATTGGTTGGCTACTCTTGTGGGTCCCGGGTTCGAATCTCAGGGCGCGTGCGTTTGACTTTTCGGACTTAAGTAAGTATGCCAGTTTGTAGCATTTAAATGTCACTTGTTATAACGGTGCAGGAAAAAAAATCGTGAAAAAAGCCTGCATGCTGGAGAATTCGCAAAACTCGAAAGGTGTGTAAAGCCAGCCAATCCGCACTTGCTTAGCGTGGTAATCTATGGCCTTAACTTTCTCATTCTGAGAAGAAACCCGTGCCTAGCAGTGGGTCAATTATCAATTATGATGAGGTTGATAATGTTCTCATTTTATTACTTGTCGAAATAAAACGAACAATTTTTAGTCTGTACAAATTTTAATTATGTAATTTTCCCCGACTTTTCCTACTTTATCAAGCTCACTTCACTCTAATACTTTGACAACACTTTACAGGCTCACGGCCACACCACGATCCACGCGACGCTAGTGTGCCCGTACTACATCAACACGGGCATGTTCGACGGGGTCACCCCGCGGCTCATGCCCATGCTGGAGCCCGACTACGTGGCCGAAACCATGATCGACTCCATCCGAAAGAACGAGGTCAATTGCATCATGCCTGGCTCCGTGCGGTATTTGCTGCCTCTTAAATGGTAAGGGAGTTAGTAGGTAGGTACTTTGTAGATTTTGTGTTATCGATTTAATTAGATCGACGGTGTTATTGTCGTTATTTCTTTTACTGCCAAAATAACTCCGTTTTAACCAACTTCAAAAAAGGAGGTTCTTATACTTTTTGTGATAGTGATGTATAGTTAGGTGATCCAAATTATGTTGTTGATACCTACCTAATTTTATTTCATTTTTACTTGTAAATAACTTGTATAGTGACATTTTTGGCCCTTTGAAACACCAACCTGTCGAGATCACATAATATTTGGCCGACTGAGCGACAATAATTGGTCCTACAAATGATGCTGCACGCGTTGGACATATTTAAACTCCTTAGCTCTTAACAGACATTTGGAATGGCTAGCTCACCCACGCATTTTAACGTACGAAATTAGAACTGACACATATTGTCCGAACAAAAAAATTGCCACCCACTTCAAATCTACTTCATAGCCTTCAATGTAAAAATCCAGAGACTACTTGAGAAATTAATAGTACCTAATCATTATCATTAAAATTAATAACACGAACTTTTTTGTTACAGCCTGCTGCCTGCCAAGATGTGTTGGGATTTAATGCACCGTGTGATGAAGGGGCCACAATCCATGATGGAGTTCAAAGGAAAACCCAAAGTTGCTTAGACTATTGGCTATCTCATAAGATCTATACTTCTAAGTAAATTTTGCTCGCAAGCTAAAAACTGTGAGCACACCTAACAAAGTTGTTTTTAGCGGGGAGAGGCAATTCTATATCCTCGGTCCTCGGCGATTAATAGGTAAATTGGTACGATTGTACTTATAAGGATACTCTGGATACTTTTATACAAGCATCAATAAAGTATCGGAACTTAGATAACGAAGTCATGGGGTTTCTACAGGTTTTGAAATTATGTATTTATTAAGACTGATTTTAAGCTCAAGAAGATCAATAAATTATTTTAAAATAAATTATTTAGGTGTTTATTTAATTAATTTACTTACCCAGTTCTGATGTCAGCGTAAAGTCTTACTTATTAGAAAATCATCTTTAAGGCTGCGTTCACAGTAGGCAAATTGTTTGCTGCCGACTAGTGAGCCGCAAAGGAGGATTGGCACAAATGTATGGAATGTGGTACCGGCCCCAATTGGAGTAAATGATACATCGTTGGAAAGATATTTTTGTGTAGATTGTGAATAAACATGGTGCTAGACCTGGTTCACTGTCCGATCAAAGTAATCCTACTTGAAAATTATATATATTTTTGGTACTAAGAAATGTTGTCGCTCTCAATAAAAATAGGGTAGTCGTATCGAAATTAGGGTAGTTTATAATAAACCTTCTCGTCTTACCTGGGGATTGCTACCTGATCGCGGGTTCGGAGGGTTTAAAAGGGCAGAGCGCATAAAATAATATTCATTACTTTACAGACTTTAGTAAGGGAAAACTCTGCCCGAGTAGTAAGTGATTAATAATCTATTGTAAAAGTGAGTACGTAAATCTATAACTAAGGGTAATTATTGTAATTATTATGGTGACTGTGTTATTATGAATATTTACTTGATATGGATTATGTTTATATGGTTGTACAACGGTTGTTAATAAAGTATTATGAGGTTCCTAATGTGTAATTCTTTTATCAGAAGTGGCCCTGAACACACGCAATGCCAAATAATAAGAGGAAGAGTAAGGAGCGCAGACGCAGACGGAGGGCTCCTTCGACGTCGAGTAGCAGCACGTCATCGTCATCCAGTGATAGCAGCAGCAGCTCGTCGAGTGCTGCTGCCGCAAGTACCCGTAGAAAATCGAAACGAGCTCGCCATCGGTCACCGAATGTAAGTCAGAATGTAATTATTTCGTCTGTCATATCCGAATTTGATCCGCTAACCGATGACATACAAATGTGGATAAACGTTATCGAAGCAAACGCTCGTGCGTTCGGATGGTCCGATCAAATGACAAAATATCAAGCCTTACAAAAATTGAGAAATACTGCAAAGACTTGGTACGATTCGCTTCAAAAAACCGAAACCACCTGGACCAAGTGGCGATGGAGACAGTGGCGAAATACTTTGCTAGATACGTTTTCAACTAAACGCAATATGTTCTTTTTGTTAAAAGATTTAATGGAAACAAAGCCTAACGATTCTCAGTCTTTATATGAATATTATTTTCAAGTAAAATGTAAAATTGATCGGTTAAAATTATCTTTCTCGGAACAAGATATTATTTCTATTATTGTAGGGTTAATCGGAGATAGAAGTATTAGTATTGCTGCGGAATCAGGCAGTTTTAGATATTGTGATGAACTGGCATCCTTCTTACATCATAAAGAATATAACTCTGCAGACTCAAATGTATCGCAGAAAAATTTAATAAATAAACCCGTTTCTCGACAATCATTAATAAACTCGAATTCAAACAAGTTAGTAGACTCCAGTAGTACTAATAATAGCAAGATCACTTGTTTTTCATGTGGTGAAAGTGGGCATAAGAGGGTAGACTGCAAACATAAAAATTTGAAATGTAATTTCTGTAATAAGCCGGGTCATGTAGAGGCTGTGTGTAGATCTAAGAAATCTGTTGCAACTAAGTCGGAAAAGGAGGCAGAGGTGAAATTGGTGGGTGCTACACATGTTAAAGAAAAATTTTTTAAAGACGTTTTGGTAAATAGCCTTGAATGCAAGGCTTTTATTGATATGGGAAGCGACTGTTCTCTCATGTCGTCCGAACTGGTGGAAAAACTAGGGTTCAAACCATATTGTTTAGAAAATCCTATCAAGTTAACAGGGTTTACGATGGATTCCGGTACTGAGGTGACAATGGCTGTTAAGGGATCACTTAAGGTTGATAACGTATGTCTCGATACTGTGTTTTATATTGTAAATAACCTATCGGGTTGTAATTTATTAGTTGGCAGAAATTTTACTGAAAATAAAACCATTATGTATACAAGAATCGGAAATTGCCTGCTGTTTAGGCCTGTTACAGAGGAACAAGTTTATTTAATTCAATCTTCTATGTTACATTCAAATAGTCAAAATCACATAGCGTTATTAAATGAAATATTTACCAAATATTCAGGTTGTTTATCAACAGATCTGGCATCCTTGGGTCAAACATCTCTGGTCGAACTAGATATTGAGCTAACAACAAATAAACCTGTCTCACAACGTCCGTATCGTATGTCTGAATCTGAAAAATCGAAAACTAGGGAATTAATTGATGAGTTGCTAGAAAATAAAATTATCCGAGAAAGTAATTCACCATATGCCAGTCCCGTGTTGTTAGTGGACAAACCAAACGGACAAAAAAGACTATGTATTGATTACCGACTATTAAATAAAATAACAATAAAAGAGACTTACCCTATGCCTCTCGTGGAGGAGTTAATTGATCGATTAAAAGGATGTACACACTTTACTTCTTTAGACTTAAAAAGTGGATATTATCAGATAAAGATAAGTGACCAATCTATTGCTAAAACAGCCTTTGTCACCCCAGACGGTCATTATGAGTTTCTTCGAATGCCGTTTGGGCTATGTAATGGACCGGCGGTGTTCCAAAGATTGATGAACACCACATTAGGTAAAATTCGCTTTGATAAGGTTATTTGTTACATGGACGATCTTTTAATAGCAACGGATTCCTTAGAACAAAATGTTAACGTGTTGGAAGAGGTTCTTAGTTTATTGGTAGAAAATGGGTTAACAATCAATTTAGAGAAGTGCAATTTTTTTCAAAGCTCAATCAATTTCTTAGGATATGAGATATCAATTGATGGCGTTCGACCAGGTAAAAATAAATTAGATGCAATAAAAAATTACCCAAATCCTCAAAACATTCACCAGGTTCGGCAGTTTTTGGGGCTAATCAATTATTTTAGAAAATTTATCAAGCAATGTGCAATTCTGTGTAAGCCATTAACTAAGTTATTAAAAAAAGACGCCACTTGGGAATGGGGTACTGAACAGGAAAATGCAGTAAATTACTTGAAAAATGAGTTGATCAATGCTACGTTAAAAATTTTCGACCCTAAATTACCTACTATTCTTTATACTGACGCTAGTCGTGAAGGGGTAGGTTGTATTTTAGTACAGGTAACTAGTGACGGAGAAAAACCCATTCATTTTTATAGTAGACAAACTACCGACGAAGAAAAACGTTATCACTCCTATGAACTAGAATTTCTAGCAATTACTGTGGGTTTACATAAATTTAGACATTATTTACTTGGTTCTACTTTTAAAATTATCACAGATTGTAATGCAGTTAGGTATTCTTTAGCCAAAAAAGACATAAATTCCCGTATAGGCCGATGGGTTCTTCAAACCCAGGAATTCACTTTTGAAACTATCCATAGACCTGGTACTCAAATGCAACATGTTGATGCATTAAGCAGGAACCCCCTTACTACTCAGATTTCTCCGAGTGAAAATAATGTCATGGCTATTACTATTTCTGAACCAGATTGGATGCTTTCTGTACAACTACAAGATTCCAAAATTTGTGCGATAAGGGACATATTAACGTCAGGAGAGGCCGAGACGAATAAACATATTTTTGATTGTTACGAATTACTAGGTAACAAAGTTTATCGTAGAACGGAGTATGGTCGGCGTTGGTTGGTACCGGGAAAATGTATCTGGCAAATTATTAGAGCAAACCACGACGATATAGGTCATTTTTCTGTTGATAAAACACTTGAAAGGATTAAAATAAAGTATTGGTTTCCTAGAATGAAAAAAGTTGTATCAAAATATGTAAAGAACTGTATTAATTGTATTTATTTCAAAAATATACATGGAAAGAAGCCAGGTAAATTGTTCCCGATACCAAAATACGCCAGACCATTTCATACACTCCACGTAGACCATGTAGGTCCTTTTATAAAAACTACTAAAGGCCATACGCATTTACTAATAGTGGTAGATTCGTTTACCAAATTCGTTTTCATATCCCCAGTTCGAAATACTAAAAGTAAAGTAGTAATAAATGAGCTCAATAAAATTTTTAAAATATTTGGTAATGCTAAACGTATTGTCTGCGATTCTGGAACGGCTTTCACTTCTAGTTTGTTTCGAACCTATTGCAAAGATAAGAGTATTCGCCTACATGTCATCGCCACTGCTATGCCACGGGGAAATGGCCAGGTTGAAAGGTACAACCAGACTATTTTAGAAGCGCTTCGCAGTATGGGAGCAGAAACTGACGAAAATAAATGGGATAATTACATAGACAAGATTCAACAAGGTATTAATTCTACAATAAATAAGACAACATTTGCAGTACCAAGTGAACTATTTTTCGGATATAGAATTCAAATGGACTCTGATAAAGTGTTAGAAGACAATGACGAGCAACCTATTGATATGACAGCATTGAGAAAACAAGCGGACGAAAATATAAGAAAAGCAGCAGTAAAACAAAAAGAAGCATTTGACAGCAAAAGAAAAGATGCAAACAGATACAATACGGGAGATTTAGTGGTCATTAAAATTCCAAGTCAGTCGAATGATGGTAAAAGTACGAAACTGTTACCTATCTTCAAAGGTCCATTTCAAGTGGTTGAAGTGATGGGTAATGATCGATATAGAGTTTCAGATATGAGAGGTTCAGAAAGGACAAAACAAAAATATGAAGGTGTCGCCTGTGTCGAAAACATGAAACCATGGATCCGAATCGGGGACATGGATGGAACTTCGTCAGAATAAACAGCGGATGTTGTCAGGTATAAAATACTTTTTCATCTGTTATGTTTATTATTGTCAAGTGTAAAAGTCTCGATCAACTAAGATGTACTTGCAATATTATAAAATGTTGGCCGACGATGGAACAGCACGTTAATATTGCTTGTATAAATTAAACGCCCTAGAACATGTGAGATCCTCTTGCAACACTATTAATGCTGGCCGACGATGGAATAGCACGTTAGTGTTGTTTGTGGAAGACATGTCTAGCTACCACTTGAATGGAGCTGACCGACGATGGCACAGTTGCCCATTCATTTGGGAGGGCCTTGTTAGATAGATAAATTACATGTGACAATCAATCTGACAGCGTGGTGCGTGCTTGCTGACCGTCGAAGGGACAGAGGCGTGAGCTATGTTGCGGATGGATGTCTTGTGTACTGTACTAATTAATTCTTTTGTTCTCGGCAGTTACACCAGACATGGACGCATTCAGGGACGAATGCGTATGCAGGACGGCCGGATGTTGTCGCTCTCAATAAAAATAGGGTAGTCGTATCGAAATTAGGGTAGTTTATAATAAACCTTCTCGTCTTACCTGGGGATTGCTACCTGATCGCGGGTTCGGAGGGTTTAAAAGGGCAGAGCGCATAAAATAATATTCATTACTTTACAGACTTTAGTAAGGGAAAACTCTGCCCGAGTAGTAAGTGATTAATAATCTATTGTAAAAGTGAGTACGTAAATCTATAACTAAGGGTAATTATTGTAATTATTATGGTGACTGTGTTATTATGAATATTTACTTGATATGGATTATGTTTATATGGTTGTACAACGGTTGTTAATAAAGTATTATGAGGTTCCTAATGTGTAATTCTTTTAGAAATGTACCTAGTTAACTGCGAAAACTTTTTTAAGGAATTAAAGTAGCAAACGAAAACAGAGCAGTGAGCACAGCTCTTCCACTGCCGCTCATGACAAGACTGAAATGGGAACTAGGATGGTAAGTGCAGTTAGCAAACGGTGTTAGAACATTGGTAAGTTAATTTATTAGCTGACCCGTGACTGAAGCCCCTCTCCGGAACACGGGTACCTACCTACGGAAGATCTCAAACTTTAAAAAGCCTAAACATTTAGCTGCATGTTGTAAAAAAAACAAGGGACATTTCTCAACAATTAAAAACTTCTTGTTTTAAATTACTTAAGTATTTTTTAATTAGAAGTTACCTAAGCAGATATTTTTAGATGATTGTTGTTTTCATCCATTTGTTTGATTTCATAGATGCGGGAGAAAACTATTAGCTTAACCTGAATCAACACAACAGACAAGTTGGTCATTGTACAGATTGCATACTTGTGAAAGTAAATTTACCTAGAGTGAGGCAACAGACAATTTGGTTTTGTGTACTACTTGTGAATACAAATACAACATAACTATAGATAATCACTGTTAATTTTAGTATGATGTACTCATGTAAGCATAGGCAAATTCTCGTCAAATGAGGAACGTGGCAACCGCCTACCCTTGCTTTCGGCACTTGAACATCTACTGTGTAAGTTCAAAAACTCGGTGAAAATTGACCGAAATAGAGCCGAATGTCTTTCATTAACCCATGCTTCCAGGCGCTATTTTTTTTTCTACATACTTTTAGCCCTTATCAAAGGCCGGCTTAGAACTTTGCCGACAAATGTTCACCAATCCCATTACTCGAAAGCATTAACACGCATTGGAAAAGTCTGTCTGTTAATTTTCCAATTTTAGAAAATGTGTGGTGAGTGGTCAGTGTGGTATTTCAAATTGTAAGGGTGGTATTCCACTGGTCAAATTTCTTTAAGGAGTAATGACTAGAGTAAACAGTTTGGACAATTTAAATAATTTAATGAATAAGACTAGTATCACAACTATTGCTTATGGCTAAAATAAATCGTAGAAATAATCCAGTCCTTGTCCTATTTCCCAAATGGCTACGCCCGTGCCGTATTCGCGCGCGAGGTCTAATCGCTTCTGTATGGAGTACAGCGTCGGGTAGAATATCTTCTTTGCGCCTTGTGATGTTCTGCAATTTGATGAGTTAATCGTTAGAAAACTTATTGATGGAACATATTATGTAACATTTAATTTTCCATCCTGCTTTTATTATAAATTTTAAAGTTTTAATGTTTGACATACATTCATCAAAAAACATTTGAATTGCTTATCTAATCAATACAAATCCTGAGGTTATTCAGATCGTAATATCGTATTGTCAAGACAAGGTTATCATAAATGCATTGTCATCAAAATAAATACAATAATGGGAAAACTAAACTTCATGAAAGAATAATTTCTGCTTGAGCTTGCAACCCACTCTAAAAAAATGCAAGTTATATAAAATCATTTATAATGCCCATCAACAACTGTAAAATAAAAAAGTGCCTACCTGATTTCAATATAATTTTCAGCAGTATTATTGTTGTACTGTACAGCTTGGTTGTTCTTAGCATTCTTCAGTAGTTCGATGTACTCGGCACCAACAATGGGGCCTCCGCCATTGGCAGTGTAGGAGTTTCCATAGAAATTAAGGCCGATAAGGATCTTGGATCTTTTTGATGGATTATCGTCATTGTCTATCAGCTTTTCTACACATAATCTCACCCAATAGAGTGGTGCGTTTGGACCTGTTGTGAAAGAAAAGTATAATATGCTGAAGGATGAATAATTTCTACAAGTCGATAAATTATAAAAACCTACTCAAATATATGTATACGTGTTACCCACTACCCTTTAAGCAGTCTGCCTTCTGTCAACCCTAAGCAAATGGCGCTTCCCCTATGGGTATCGAGACTTGTAGATTCGATTATAAGCAGTATTTGTGTCCTTCGCGGAACTGTAGACGTTTACCTATTACCCGCGCTGTCAAATAACATACATCGTACCAAGGCGATAATGATGGGTCGCAACAACTGCGGTTTTCGGGCTAGAATATCGAGCGATATTTTTTGCTAACGACAACTGTAGGGGAAAGCGCATAAATCCAAACAGGCTTTTACAGTGTAAGTATTATTACAACATATTTTATCGTTTTTATAGCGTGTAAAATATTTTAATGATAATATTTGAATTATATCAATCATATCTGATAGCTGATCAGACAAATTAAGTAAAGATATAGTTGATTGTTAAAGCAAACAATACAAAAGTTCTGTAAACTAAAGGGGCATGAAACGAAATGCGACGACATGATATAGAAGCAATCAAGTAACCAGAAAAAAACCAATACTTCGCTAAGCACTGTTTAATATGCACTTTAAGATTATGATAAATTATACAGGCATATTATCATGTTCTACAGTAGACCACAAGACTGTCCGCTATTTGTTTTCAGCGGATTCTCAAATGTTTTGGACATGTTGCTCGAAGGGACCCTAACAGCTTAGAAAAGCTGATGGTAGTTGGCAAGGTCGACGAGAAAAGACCACGCGGTCGCTCACCTACCCGCTGGTCCGACCTAGTAAAGCCTGCCGATAACCCAAGCCCTAAAAACCGCCGAGGACAGAACATCATGGAAAAGCATAGTGCACCAAGTGACCAACACTTTCAAGCTAGACAACCTTCAGCAATTAGGAAGTCAAGAAGAAGACAGTAGACTACTTAATGGGCTGGAGTCAACTACAACTAACTCATTTACCTGGCTTTTGTGGACTAGAGAAATCATAAGTCATCACAGAAACTGCTTCCACATAAGGATGTATGTCATTAAAAGCTTGGATAAAGAACTCATCACTTGGATAGCCTCTGAAGGGAGGATAAACCAGAATTAAACTTAAATTTTGTTCACTCATCTCCAAACCTGAAAAACATAAAGTTAACTTTAATAGTTTGTTTTGTCTCACTTCTTACTTTTTTCTCCTACTTTCTACCCATTGAATTTTAATAAAAGTGCGATAAGTTTAAAGTTTTATTACTATTTATTATTCAGTAAATCTTAATCTTTTATGTATCATTCTTTGCATTATAGCATATTTTGTTATTTCAGTTGCCTCTTTTCCATTTTCAGGATATTTTTAAAGATATATTATGTGTAAATTAAAAGTAAAAATTGATTCCTCAATTTAACTAAACACATTTCTATTTTCCTAAAAATACAAAAGTGGACTGTTTGGTTTGGATATTTTCAAAAATCAACTTGTATCAATATTATTTTTCCTTACCAAACTGCTGAATAAACTTCACAGATTTTTCAGTATACTTCCCAATCTGGGAAAGCATTTCTAGAACAATTCCATCAAACTTCCACTGTTTGCAAGTCTTCTTTACTTCGTCTATGAGAGCCTTCTGCTCCGAATGAGAAGTTGACTCGGAAAAGAATGCCTTCAAATCTGACTGTTGCCAATTATCAAACAGAAGTCTAGGCACAACTGAAAAAATGTTTTAAAATTAAGTGTTTCTAAAAATTTATGTCACATAAAATTCATTTTACTTGGAAGTTGCATCTAACAACTTTTAATAAGATTCATTATTTAATTTTGTTTAAGTTCATTTGTATGTTTAAGTAAATTTTTTTACAGCATAAATGTACATATAACTATTTCTTTCTTAATTACAAAACAATTAAAATTTAGATTACATAATTTACATACAAAAGGTTACATAAGTTTTGATAACATTTTTAAAACTTTTTTTTATTAAACTTACTTCTCAAGTTGCTGTCAGCACCTTTTTGCCTTATAGTTTTCACCCATGCATGGTCTACATCGTGAAGCCCTGTTATAATGTAAATGTTGGGAGTTTGTCTCTTGATTTGCAGCCACACTGGTGAGATGAAATTGAACTTTGGAGACCAAGTTTTTGCAACATCATAGCCTTTGTTATTCCACTGTAATTGAAATGTGACATTGTATATATTGTCAGATTATTTTATTGTACCAAATGAACTCTTATTATCAATGCCTATTCACAGCAATGTTTACATGTATGAAATGTATTGTTTACAGTTTACATAATAAATTATCTTTGCGTATAAAATTATACTATCTGTTATTTACTTTGTAAATCGTAATCAGCAAAATAAGAATAATTAAATTGAACACATGTGGCATAAAAACATTATCATGTTAAATAGAAATTCATGAAAGTAGTAACTATTAACTAATCAATAATCGAAACGAAGTAACAAACTTACGAACCGGCGTCACATATCCCAAAACTGTGTTTTTAAAGTTCCTCCACGCAACATCGTGATGATACGTGGCATGGTATTTCAGAATATCCTTCACTAGAGGTGTTTCTACAACTAATTTTCGATCCAAAACATTATTCTTCCTCGCTCCCTCTTGAGGTTTTACGCCCTTTTGTGATTTCTTGTCAGACGTAGGAGGAGATAAAGTGGCTAAACAAGCACTTAAAAGAAAGAGAACTTGCAGAATTGTTCTCAAACATTTCATTTTATACAATTATTTCGATATATTTTAATACAATACAAGCCGAGAGCGAAATTACACACCGGTATGCTTAACTTAACAGTTAACACAGTGAGATGAGATGAGACATGAGATTGATGAGACACAAATATGACAGTTTAACAATGTCTGTCAATTATTTTGCTGACACTATTGACAGACGTAGGCCGCGTTCCGTAACTCGACCAAAACGCCCAAAATGACACTTTTTCATAGAAATTTGAACGTTTTGGGCGTTTTGGTCGAGTTACGGAACGCGGCCCATACTCATTGATCTATAATATTCCTATCTCTATGCGTATACTATACCGATAATGACAATTTCCAAACATAGAAAATAAAATATTGGTTAACGTCAAGTGGTCTAAGATCCGAATCTAAGTCGACATTCACCGGCTTGATAATAGAATCAAACTTATTTTATAATAAATTTCGTATCTTAGAAAATATATTAAAAATGGGTTGACAACAAAGATCCTGGACAGAATATTTTTAATTATTTTTTTATATTTTATTATTTTTTTATTTATTTTTAATTATTTTTTTATTTATTTATATTTTATAGAACATATAGAATGTGCAGACTATTATCAAATCGAGTGAAAAGTAACTAGTATTGACATACCTGTTTATACCTGTCTGCCCAGTAGTTCGTCCAGGTAAATAATAGTCTACCCTACGTCTGCACATTCTATATGTTCTATACTTTAAGTCCAGTATAAAATTTTATTATTATCTTCATCATGCAACATTTTTTATGTAAATATTTTTTAAAAAAATTATTAAAAATATTCTGTCCAGGATTTTTGTTGTCAACCCATTTTTAATATATTTTCTAATATACGAAATTTATTATAAAATAAGTTTGATTCTATTATCAACCCGGTGAATGTCGATATAGATTCGGATCTTCTACTAAAGGCAGAACGTGGCAGAAGCAGAACGCCAACCCATTGATCTATAAGGCTATCTCTATGCGCCAACCTGACAACCTCATTGATTTGAAAAAACCATAAAGGTAGAAGCAGGCACAAATGGGAGACAACAGTTTTTCAAAGAAATTATTATTCTACCAATACAAAATTTAAGTATTATGTAATTATTTAAGTTATATTAATTAAATAATATTATATTAATTAAATTAATTAGTTATATTAAAATTTATATTAATGATTGTTAGAAATTCATGGTTTTGTTTTGAAAAATGCGTTCTTTAGTTAGTTTAGTTGTTTTAGTCGGGTTAGTCGGGTAAGTCGGGTTAGTCGGGTTAGTCGGGTTAGTCGGGTTAGTCGGGTAAGTCGGGTAAGTCGGGTTAGTCGGGTTAGTCGGGTTAGTCGGGTTAGTCGGGTTAGTCGGGTTAGTCGGGTTAGTCGGGTTAGTCGGGTTAGTCGGGTTAGTCGGGTTAGTCGGGTTAGTCGGGTTAGTCGGGTTAGTCGGGTTAGTCGGGTTAGTCGGGTTAGTCGGGTTAGTCGGGTTAGTCGGGTTAGTCGGGTTAGTCGGGTTAGTCGGGTTAGTCGGGTTAGTCGGGTTAGTCGGGTTAGTCGGGTTAGTCGGGTTAGTCGGGTTAGTCGGGTTAGTCGGGTTAGTCGGGTTAGTCGGGTTAGTCGGGTTAGTCGGGTTAGTCGGGTTAGTCGGGTTAGTCGGGTTAGTCGGGTTAGTCGGGTTAGTCGGGTTAGTCGGGTTAGTCGGGTTAGTCGGGTTAGTCGGGTTAGTCGGGTTAGTCGGGTTAGTCGGGTTAGTCGGGTTAGTCGGGTTAGTCGGGTTAGTCGGGTTAGTCGGGTTAGTCGGGTTAGTCGGGTTAGTCGGGTTAGTCGGGTTAGTCGGGTTAGTCGGGTTAGTCGGGTTAGTCGGGTAAGTCGGTTTAGTCAGTTTAGTTAGTTTAGTGACTATGACAGTATTATTCCTGAATTTGAGGCGCCTTTTATTTTCTCATAGGGGGGGATGAAAAGTAGAGTGTATCACTCGGGAGCAAATATTTTTGGCTCGGGCGACATACTTTGAATCCCTCGCTACGTTCAGGATTCTACTCGCCGAAAAAATATTACTTTGCACCCTTGTAATACAATCTACTATTGTGCCCCTACTCCACACCACAACCACAGTCCACAACGGACGAGGTTATGGTTCCTTGATTATTTTGATATTGCTGATGTCAAAAGATGAAAGTGACCATTTATCATCAAGTGCCTCGTCATCTATTAATAAAAAAGAAACGTTTATTTTATGTGGCACGTAAATATCTAAGGGCCTGGAATCAAACTCGAGACCCTTCGTTTCGCAATGGCCAGTCTACCTACCGAGTACCGACAGAGCTACACAATAATTGTCTTTCTATATAATTAAGGCGGATGTTATGATATTTTTTGAAATATTACGTACACTTACATCATAATATCTCATTAAATATACTTACTGTCGATTAATTACATCACTGAGTCATTGTAAAAGCCAAACGTGACATAACAGTTGATATCCATTTTTTCAGATCAACAGGTAAAATCATTTCCTCTAGGTTACTTTACTTGTTTGATATCAAACACTCCACAGTGTTAACGACTTTCATACTTCCTCTGATGTAGTGAAAGAAAGTATTGCCGGTAATGGTCGACGGACCAGCTCATAAACAGTGTTTTGCCAGAAACCGAGTCCGCAACATGGCTCGTCGATATCTTTCACGACTAATCGCAATTGGTATCGTGTTAGCTTCTTTAGGTAAACAATAAACACGCAATTAGCCATTTACAGTTGGAGTTCATTGAACTATTTTACATTTTTTGTACACGGCCAGTGTTAGATAAAACGAGTGTTTCTAAATGTTTACTTTAAGTGCTGATTTCCGAAACTATTTTATTTCAGGAGTGAGTGGAAAACATGTGCAAAAGAGGAGTACTGACAATTTAAAGTGCCATGAAACTGGAAGATTTTACAGGTTCCGTTGTTGTTGTATTTTTTATTAAATGAGCCTTGCTTTTAGATGATCGCGGTCAACAGTCAACATCTATTTGCTGTAATGACGATAAAATTGTTTTGTAAAAGTGGTTTAATTATATTTCTGTTCTCGACTTAGATGAATAACTATTTTACGACCAGGTTTTAAATATTTTAGTGAAAAAATGGAGTAATTTTTACTAATATTAAAAATGCGAAAGAACGTCCGTCTCTCTGCTAGCGTTTTATACTTTATCCGTTGAACCAAATTAGATGATGTTTGGTATAGGGATCATTTGAGATCCCGGAAAATACAAGTAAGTATAATTATCTTTAAGAGGCGAAAGTGTTAGTGGTGTTGGGAATCAATCATTTCGCATGCAAGGAATAGATATAGGTTTCTAGATTTAAAAAAAAAACTAAATTAGGTAGGTTTAATACACGATAAACATACGAGTAATGCATAGCTTTGAGTTCACAAAGGGCTACAGGTAAATTGTTCTCCACGCTTCTTTCAGGATCAAAAATAAATAAATAAAATTTATGCAAAGTCCTAAGCTAAGTACATGTCGCTATTACCTAAATCAAAGGTCATTATCAACTAAAACAAGTGAAATTATTCTATTTGCAAATTGATAAAGAAAGCTGCGTCGCTAGCTAGCGTAACTAACAGTTGGTGAGCAATTCACGGGGTTGATGTCAGTGGTAAAGGTTACGCAAGATTCCATGACGAATGAATTTGCAGTCATGCAGCGTTTTCCACGGGGAAAGCAGCATGCGTTTTAAGTTTTTTTTACAATTCCCTTTAACTTTACAATAGATGTTGTTACCGTTGTGCCTTTTGAATAAGACTGATCGTTTTTACACGTTACGATTACTTCGATATAAGAAACTAATAACTAGGTACCTATATATTTATTTTAGAAAGTTTGTTACAATTACCTTTAACTAGAAAGAAACTAGGCAATTGTAGTTAAAGTTAAGCAAAATACAGGAAATTAGTAAACTAATAAAGATAATCTCATAACATCTATTTGATTAGGTATACCTAATCAATGACAAATGCGTCGCGCATGCGGTAGAGCTGTGCCGCTGATTTAATCAGCACAATAGGAAATACTTCCTAGCTTCCTACGATATCACGATTACACGATAGAATGCGTCGGGACAATGACCCGCAAGACTTTCGCCACAACCTTGACAGCGCATGCTACCAGCTACCGGCCGTGCACCGGCGCCAAAGCGTATATTTCACATCATTTCAATTTCCTGCACACACTTGAGCAATTCACTTTCGCTACTCTTTACTTTGAACTTCACAAATCAAAGTGTGAAGCAAGACAAGAGTGAGGTATTAAAATCCGTCAAGTCATCATCATCACATGCTACTTAAGGAAAAGAAAGACGAATCGCTATTATTAACAAATTTCAAATTTTCTAATTTATTCAATCTTCCGTACCTTACCACTTAATTGTCGTTTTGATGTTTTTAATTATTTATTTGGCTTGAATGCCCAGTTTCTTCGAATGGTCCTTCGAGCAGAATTATAAGATTAACGTCCTATTTTTTAAACGTATCTAAGGGCTCATTCCCACGGAATACGTCTTTGACGATTCGGCAAAAAACACGATACGTCTTGACGGATGGACGTTCACATTGAATACGGAATCGTGTTTTTTCACGATTCGTCAAAATATCCGCATTGAAGTTCACACACAAACGCATACTAAACTGTGCGCGGATCCGTCATAATCATAAAACATTCACGATTCGTGATTTCTAAAAGACGTATCCGTATTCGTCTTTTTTCACGATTTGTCAAGCGTGTGAACATGAGTATTTAAAAAGCATTGCCACCGTCAAAAAAAATAACGAATCGTGAAAAAAGACGATTCGTGAAAAAAGACGATTCGTGAAAAAAGACGATTCGTCCCCGTGTGAATGAGCCCTAAGGGCTCATTCCCACGGAATACGTCTTTGACGATTCGGCAAAAAACACGATACGTCTTGACGGATGGACGTTCACATTGAATACGGAATCTTGTTTTTTCACGATTCGTCAAAATATCCGCATTGAAGTTCACATTTATTTCGTGATTTAGCTCAGTTCAGATTGGTTCAGAAACACAATGGACGTGAATACTACCAACGGATCTGTCATAATCATAAAACATTCACGATTCGTGATTTCTAAAAGACATATCCGTCATAATCATAAAACATTCACGATTCGTGATGTCTAAAAGACGTATCCGTATTCGTCTTTTTTCACGATTCGTCAAGCGTGTGAACATGAGTATTTAAAAAGCATTGCCGCCGTCAAAAAAAATAACGAATCGTGAAAAAAGACGATCCGTGAAAAAAGACGATTCGTCCTCGTGTGAATGAGCCCTAACAAGTGTCAAATTGACATAACGTTTGTTATGTAACTATGAACTATGAACCCCGAAGCAGTGTTGCCAACCGTACGATTTAAATCGTATTTGTACGACTTTTTTACCACAAATGCTGTGTACGATCATGACCTGAAATCGTACGCCCTATATACGATCTTTTTAGTCATACATGCTTCATGTAATTTTATCGATTTTAAAGTTTAATAGCGTCATTGCAACATTTTTTTCATGAACATATCCTTAATCTGTATAATGGGTGCGTTCCAATGAGCGACCAAATTCAAAACGCAACCTTTTTCTATGGAAAATTGCATGTTTTAAGCGTTTTGCATGCTAAACTGGAACACACTAAATAATAGTAAGGAATATTGCTACAGAATGTAGCCTACACTTATAAAAGTATCTGAACTTTTTTTACGTGTTAAAAGAGTGGTGGAAGTTGGAATTTTTTCTGCTTCTTTTTTGTGAGGATTCTGTGATGTTAATGTTGTATGAAAGAATTAATACTTCGGCAATGAGTACCGAATTAGGTAGTAACTAAATATATTATGTTCCCTTATTTTTCATGTTGTTTTTGTGATATTATTAATGTTAATATATTAAATGATAACACTATGCTCAACTAAATATTATCCTTTTGTTGAAAAATTTTAGTGTACGATTTTTTCCCTACAATTTCGGCCAAAATACGATCTTTTTAACTCTTATGATACGATGTTCTTCAAAATAAAGTTGGCAACACTGCCCCGAAGCATGCCTTTAAGTGCCTTCCAAAGCACGTTAGCAAAACATCAGTCAAATTCAAATACAGTCAACAGGGCCATGAGTGCTACAGATGCATTTCATCTAATTTATTATATTTTTTTATTTCAAAAGGAATTGACGACCATTGCGTGCGTGTGCATGCTTATTCGCGCGTAAAACGATTTGTACTTTATGTACCTACTAATAATTTTCTAGGAATCCTGATCGAAACGAGGGTGTAATATGGACGAGCGAAGAATGCGCCAAGTACTACCTCTGCCTCGAAGGCGACGTATTCGAATTTCGTTGCTCGCCTGGTTTACTTTTCGATGTCAACAGGCAGTTGTGCGACAAGCCGCAAAACGTGCATAATTGCGATCTGACGACAGGTAAGATCGCTTTCGTTTGTTATGTAAGTGATCGTTAATGAAGCAACCCATTTACCTAACTACATTGCGGCTGTCGATTATAATATTAAAGATATGATAATTATGTCATATATTATTCATCTAAACGTTGATAATAATCTTGACCATGACAGTTTGCTCATAAATAAAATGCAGATAGACTAAATCTGAGGAATTCCTTGAACATGAATGTTTACGAGTTTTACGACATACCAAATTCTCATATCCAAACTCTGCCCAAAAATCCTGATTTCTGACTCAAACAGTATGACCTATAATACTGAATCACACTATAAACACACAAGTAACACAACAGAATAATTTCGATCCATGAAAATATTCTTGCACATAAATGTCTGCCCCGGCCCGAAGCGAACCCACGCTGGTATTCAAAATGGTCACCTGACAATTCAGCAATCGGGACATAGTCGGCCACACACATACCATGACATAGTACCCGGAAACACTGCTAAACCGCAGAAATTGCAGTTTTAGTTTTCTGGACCAAATTTTGAAACATTAACGATGCCTCCATTATGTGGTTTTAAACATCTCCTTTTCTGTTTTTTCTACGATCCTCAAGTTAAAAAGTCACAACAAGATTTATGAATTGGTTATTATTTTCGTTGTTAGTAGTTAAAAGATTTATAGATGGTTTCTTGAAAACATTTACCTAATTATAAACCTCAATATTTTTATACCTTCAGAGATTTCTACGCGATCTGTTTTATAACCATGTTCTGTAACAGTACTTATGGGCTGAGTGCGAGTTTTAAGAGACAAAACGCGCTCGCTACGTAACTGCGAGTTAGCTAAAATTTGTATGGGATCAGTCCATTATGGGATCAAGCTGAGCCATTTACGTCCCGCTAGGTGGCTCTGCTCCGATTCCATACAAATTTAGGTAACTCGCAGTTACGTAGCGAGCGCGTTTTGTCACTTAAAACTCGCACTCAGCCCACTAATAATTTTCAGAAACTCTAATACCAAAGCCTCAGCTGGACAAAGCGTCATGCGCCAATGAAACTCACCTCGGCTGCTCCGATGACATGTGCATACCTTCGGAGTACTTCTGTGATGGGTCTGCCGATTGCGATGACTCCTCAGATGAAGTATATATTTCATATCATAATTAATATAGGCATCATACATGTTTTAGGTATATATTTTTTGGCCTAGATATTATTTGACGGCATAAAGTACTAAGTAGTTCAAACTATTCGGCTCCGTCATGATCCTCTCTATAACAGAGCATTCATTTTTATCACAACATAAGTTTAGAAATCAGCAACTCGAACACCGTTAATAACAAGTATATGTCATCAACTTTCACTGCGTGTACAAGTTTTTTATTCATGTTATGAATGTATGAATGTAATAACAGTTTTGTGATATTAAATTACTAAGAGACCCAGTGTCATTTCTCGTCATAACATACTAACTTGAGTACCTACTTAATTATATATCATCTTAAAATGAATTTTTAAATTATACATTAGCACTCAGATTTAATATATACCGAACTTTTATCGCATAACTCTATCCATTTTTATGTTATATCCAGGGTTGGTGTGACATCAACGATGATCCCAATTCAGCAGAACCATGCGACCCCGGCTTGTGCCACTTACCCGAATGCTTCTGTACGAGAAACGGTACAGAAATACCAGGAAGTCTCGTGCCGAGTCAGGTAATCATCATTACTTAATATGCAGTTCCTGCTTAGCACATACCAACGGAACAGAAAACGTTTCCATGCTTAACGTTTGTCGTTTAATAATTTTATGGTTTGATTGGTGTTAGGTATTGTTATAGAAATATAACGAGTTTGATGACGCGGGTTAGTTGACGGTAAGACTTAAAAAGGTCAAAGGTAGTCCTCCATTCAGGAGAACTGATGACCTAAAGATCAACGGATTCCGTTGATTTCAAAAGTCCTGGAGCTGTTCGAAGTTCCTTTAAAGGAGGCCTATGTCCATCAGTGGACTTACAAAGGACGCGGTAAGTAAACTGTGATTGTATGCACATACGTACTTAATTATTTGTCTCCACAGACGCCGCAAATGATCACACTAACGTTTGACGGGGCTGTCAACCACGAAAACTGGGACATCTACACAAAACATCTCTTCAGTTCTGATCGCAGGAACCCTAACGGCTGCGGAATAAAGGCGACATTCTTCGTGTCCCATCCCTACACAAACTACAGACATGTACAAAAGTTATGGAACGATGGACACGAGATAGCTGTTCACTCTATAACGTAAGTTGTTTTACATTTTTCTTCGGGATTGTACAATTTTCTTGTATTTACGACTAAAGTCACTGAAAATTTTGGACAATACAGACACCGCGGTCCAGAAGAATGGTGGTCCAAAAACGCTACTGTAGAAGACTGGTTTGATGAAATGGTTGGCCAAGCGAACATCATCAACAGATTTAGTAGAGTGTGGATGGAAGACTTTAGGTATTTAACGCTTAATTTATTTTGAAAGTTAAAACAAATTGTTCTAGACATAATTTGGATCTTATTATTTAAAAAAGTGTTGCTTGTAAGATATTTCCATAATCATTCAACATTACATTTTTTTTTTCAACTAAGTGAATAAATGGTCATTATGAATTATTCATGTATCCTAAACGCGTAAACGCGTTATATGTTAAAAAAATAGATATTACACCATTTTTAGTCGTAAGGAACTTAACATATTTTTGTAACATTTCAGGGGATTGCGAGTACCCTATCTATCAGTTGGCTGGAACCGACAATTTCTGATGATGCAGGAGTTCGGTTTCATTTACGACGCAACTGTAGTTGCTCCAGTGTCGAACCCACCATATTGGCCTTACACCCTCGACTACAAGATGCCTCATAACTGCATGGGTAAATATTGAACTGTTGATTTTTTTGCAAATTACATTTCCCCAGCCTATCATTTAGCTACCTTCTTTTTAGTAAGTTATTTCCCCAGGGCATTATGATAATAAGTAGAGCGTGTGAAAGACGATTAAGTAAGATGTTATGAGTTACCATTGTTACCAGACCGTTACAAAGAATATGATAACAACTTTGTAATGATCTCTTAAACCACCCGAGCTCTCTTCTAACTCTAAAACATTATTTGGCAATCTATATTTTTATTTGTGGATATTGCATGACTAACATAACTTCCGGATGTTTCAGGAAAGAAATATAATTGATTGTTTTTAAATTGCTAGAAAGTTCTACATACTTAAATTATATTACAGCATTTACATAATGTGCATTACACATTTCATAACTATTATACTTTAATATTATATCGAAATTTCTTCGCAGTTTTCTTTTATTTTAATCACATTTTCAGGGAATAACCAGTACTGCCCAAGCCGAAGCTATGCAGGTCTGTGGGAAATGGTCATCAACCCACTGGTGAACGGTGAACACACTTGTGCAACGCTCGATTATTGTCCATCTACCATCAAAGGCACAGACGTCTACAACATATTGATGGACAACTTTAAAAGACACTATCTCAAAAATAGAGCCCCGTTTGGAATTCATCTCAATTCTGCATGGCTTAAGAATAAGGACTATTTGGTGGCGTTGAAGGTAAACATTAGAATAATAACGCAACAACACACAGTTACACACTAAGGGTGGGTTGTTTCAAACCGTTGGTTAACGTAACATACGTACGTCAAAAAGTACCGATTACGAAAGATGTTTAACGTTCGTTAAAATTTAAGTGTTGTTAAGGCCTCCATTTTGTGAAACAACTCGTTTTTCGGTTTGACGACAGTTAGCGCTATTTTTAACGTTGACGCGTACGTAAAATGATGGTGAAGCAACCCGCCCTAAGTCTCACACTTAAATTAGTATTTACTCATTTTAAATCATATTTGAAACTTCGGCGAACAATAAGATTCATCGATAATTTTGTTACAGAGATTCACAGATGAATTACTCCGACTACCAGATGTATACTTCGTGACGTACCGTGAAGTTATCGATTGGATACGAAGACCCACTCCAGTACTACAACTCAAGAAATTCCAACCCTGGCAATGCAAGGCGCGCCATTTTGAACCAGCGGAGGTGGCTTGTGCTAAACCATTCACCTGTAAACTGCCTTCAAAGGTGCTAGAACACGACAAATACATGATCACCTGCACTGATTGCCCCAAAAGTTATCCCTGGATACGAAATGAATTCGGTTTTGAATAGCAAAATGTTCTCCATAAAAATTTTGAGGAGTTACCCTTAGTATAAGTAGGAGTTTAATACTAGTAGGCTATTGAGTATTATTTGAGTTAATTTATTGTAATGATTACTAAAATTCCCTAAGTACTAAAATGTGCAATACTTTGTTAAGTAGAGAATAAATATTTTGAAAATCACTATTTCGTTTTATTATTACACTTAAAGTAAATTATGTCTTTTCATCAATACATAAATTATAATAGAACTGTGATAAAGTTGTGTCTGTACATTGATGTTACCGGCCAAACATGATTTCAGGATAAACATGTATAGCCTATTCTAAAATAGATCATTCTAAGCCAGATATCCTACATTTTATCCTGGTTTGATAAAATAGTTAATTCTAGGCTTATTAAACCAAATGTACACTTTAGAAACATACGGTAGAATAATTCACATAGGAATAACAGACAAAATCTGAATATGTAAATTATATAGACAAAAATCTCAAAAAGTAGAGTTCACTTTTTATTGTCTAAAAAACTTAACCAACCTTATATTAATTACTTATTGCAATAATAATAAACACACCAAATTGTATACTATCCTTCCTGGGTGATAAAGGGATTAGGTATGGCCTCCATACCATCCATAGGGCATATTAACACTACCGAAGTACCTCTGCACACCACCAAGCCAAGGGCTCTAGTGTCATCAAGGAGCTTGTAAGGATCATCAGGATCTGAAAACCAAAGACATGACCATAAACAAGATATTCTACACTAGCTTTCCCCCCACTGCTTCGCTTCAAAGAATTTGTGTTTCAGATTGTCACCCTTTCTATCCTTTTAGTGGGGAAATTTGAAAATTTTTCTCTTGGTGCTTCCCTACACTCCCCAAGGATCATGTATACCAAATTTCAGCTTCTTGCATCCAGTAGTTTCAACAATGCATTGTCTGTCAGTCACTTAGGAAGAGTTTGATAAATATTGATAACAAACTATCCTTAATAAGAACACCAGGTCAAACTCATAAAATAATGGAAAGTGACTATTATCACCCATAGACAAAAGTCATCACTGGCTAGTTGTCAGCCAAAAAAAGAAGGAAGAAAGAAAGCAATGACTGGCTTTAAGGCCCCAACCAGATTACAACAAATTGTTTGGCAGCTGACTCATTCATTACTGTGGTAGCTATCCGCCTAAGTGTCACATTTACTACAAGCTTAGAGTACCCTCGGGTTCAAACTGGATGATACAAAATCTATTGATCTAAAAAAGAAAGAGCAGTTGCCGATGTCCATTGTACAACAGGCTGCACTGTCTTGGCTTGGACTCAAGTATAGATGAAGCGTTTTACACCCACATTGAAGTAATACTATAGGCATGATTGTTAGATTTTTACAGTTACTTTCTGACAGGTTATGATTGTGAGAAGGCATTATATTGACAGATAATCTTCAATATATCAAATAAAATATGCACTTATCTTACCTCTAAGATATTCGGTCGTGTTGTCTAACACGAGATTAAGCAGGGGGTCATAACCCTTCAAAATTCCGGCGGCTTCCCGGCCACCAGCGAACTTCACTCGGATACTCTTCTCTAAATATTTACTAAGATCTAAAATAGACTCTTTTCGCCGTTTCTCTTTGTTATCTCCAGCTCCTCCAGAGGCCTAAAACATTTAAAGCACATTTATTTTGTTTGTTTTGTCTTTTAACTCAAGATCAGTCTACGTAATTTAAAGTAATTAAACAGACTCACTTTAGCTTTATCACCTCCTTCTTTTGTCGCCATTGCACTCTACACGTAAATTATATTTATATTGAAAGTAAATCGGATGAAATCTTATAAATCCCGGCATGAAATTGATAAAAGCAGGTTTACAAACCAAACATTTGAGTTTTTGACATTTGACATAATCGCAAGGTTATGATACCATAGAGAAAATTATATTGTTTTTATGATGGCATCCTAACCACAGAATAGCAATATTTATCCGTAAACAAGGGCAGTGAGTCATAGAGTATCACTTGGTTTTTACTTTGTGATGTCAATTTATTGTCATTGTCAAACACATAATTATTATGTGTATTGTCAATTTGTCATTTTTGGCGCTTGTGATTTGTGACATAAAGTTGTAATTTGTTTGTAATCGATTGGAATTGGAATACATTGTGCATTGCATACATTACCTATAAATTAATTCATCCGCACGTCACAACAACTGTGTTCGGCCAATTTCACTTCTGTAAAACACTGTTATAATTACTGCACGTAAGGAACCCTCATTGTATTTCAGGTCTGGGTAACTTGTGTTTATTTCACCACTATTTTTGCGTTCCAGATGTATTTTTGGAATGGGCATTACAGTGAATTTGTGAGGGTTTCGTGTCGTACGCAGCAAATGGTATATCAATGCGCTCATCGGTAAGCTACATCTTGTCTCACGCTCCCGGAGAGTCGGTGATGTCGCACCCAGATTACGCCCAACACGCGCAGCACCACGCGTGCCTGCTCGTGTTGGTGAAGGGCATAGGAGGCGTACTCGCTAACTTCAGCAAACTCTGGGAGAGAATACAGCGTGTCAACAACATCAAAGTCACTGGTGAGGCCTTCACAAGCCACTACAAGCTTGTTTAAACTCTACAAGTAATGTTTAGTCCTGATAGTGCAAGATTTTGCAGTAAAATTATTTAGTAGTAGTGTGTATTTTCCAGATTGCTTTCCATCCATACACACACCTATTTGCATTATACTCCAAGTTACTATTTGAAACTAAAACAAAATAATTGTACATATTTAGTGATGCTTGGGTTACAGATTCTACTGGTCAAGTGAGAGATATATGGGTGAGATATGTAAGAGACTACCCAGTAGAAAATAATGATTGGGGAGATTTTCAAACCCATCGGTAAGTAATACACAAACAAAAGCTTTGATAGTTGTATTTAAATTAAAAATATACTCCGACAAACTTTAAGTAACTTAATTTTCCTTAATTATTGCAGGAGGCTATTAGGTCTAATAACTCTCAGCAAATTCACAAATCAAATAGAACTAAATGAGGTTTGCCGAGTACATGAGTCACTCAAAGTGAAGTACTCAAACACTCTGTATGATTCTCGGGCATTCATGTTTGGACCTGGCAGCAACTTAAAGAAGCCAGAGCAGGAGCTTGAGACCTACAGTATTTATGATGAGGACAAGGTATCCAGGGACAAGGGAAGCATCAGTGATAGGTAGATGTAATATAATAATGAATGATAAGATGCTTATGCTACATAGCTAGATGATGTAGATATTTCAATAAATAAAAGTTGACTGTTCATCAATCATTAATACAAAGACCTTGTATGTACTCAACTTTAAGGCAAATAAATGATTTGATTTGGTTTAAGGCCAAATATTTGGACTTGTTATGGTATGGTTCAGTTGGCCAATAAAAAATCTATCCAGTTGAGGTTCACCTTATTCTTGCTTTGTACTGGGTATGGTGCTGGTAAATTTTATTAGAAAATATTTGTCTCTAAACACACAAAAAATAATGTTGCTAATATTAAAACAATACAGAGAACAATCAAGTCTACTTTTCTACCATTTTAGGGTATCCATTCCAAGTGAACAACCAGACAGTATGTCTTCATCAGAAAGCTTTCCACGCTCTTCATCATCCACTGCCTCATACTCTGTGCATGAGGAGAACTTCACCACTCCTTCCAACTTCAAGACAACTGCCATGTTTTATGGGGAGCATGACCCTGTACCAGACTTGGAACAACATGTAGCAGATCTGATTAACTCACTCTTCTGGGTTGTTGAATCAAAGAGATTAGAGAGGTCCAGAGAGAAATTGGAAAAGGTTTCCTTACTATTGGCGCCTTTTGAAAAGAAAGACTTTGTTGGTGAGTTTTATTTATCCTTTAACAAAAATTATGTTGCATTTATGTATTTTAAGCATATACATTAAAAAATGAGAACTAATGGTATTAGAAATTGTGATATCTTCTAGATATTTATGATTATTATAGATATAGAAGAACATTCAGAGTTATATGAAACTAGCTAAGAAATATTTATCTATCACAAAAACACCCCTGTTGTTATGAGATTAAAATTCCATAGGCAAACTCATTTATCAAAATATGTAATGGTTTTTTAAATAGTTCTTTAACACTTTATAGTGTAAATTATTGTCATAGAAATAGAAGTTAAAAGCTATCACATTTTTTTTCAGGACTTGATATGGAATCACGAAATAATAAAAAGCGATGTATGGGACGTGTAACAAAGAATCTAGCTGATTTGACACTACAAGCGGGACTTGTGTCAGACGCGCTGAATCTCTATCACTCCTCGGCTGAAATACTCAAATCTGTAAACGATTGGCTCTGGCTAGCGGCCGCGAAAGAAGGTTATTTATTTATTTTATGAATGTCTCTCTGTTTTTTTAATCTGTGGCTATTGTGCTTATTATAACTATGGTTATTAAAAAGTTCTAGGTGGAATAAAACTTAGATTTTCGATATAAATAATTGGACTTTCAATTTAATGAAGTAGTGTATATAAATATATACCAAGAATTTACCAATGTCAAATTATTTCAGGTCACTGCGCCACATCCGCTATACTCCAATACCCAAACCTAAGGAATACGACCCCACTGCATCGTAACGCGAGTCTACAGGAAAGTTCGCCGAACAAAACAAAACCTCTCTCACTGTACCAACCGAGTGCAGATCCGTTCAGGAAATTCAAGATGAGCTCATCGCCGCTTCGCTCCTCTAAAACATCCAGTCCTGTTAACCCACCTAGTGAACTTACCCCTTCTTCGTCAGATAGCGTAGAGACTTCTTCGCGGCAATCAGAAACAGATATGGCTGATTCAGAGTCCCTAGCGTCCTCTAGCGACATAGAATACCAAAGTCAAAAGTCTTACATCAGCCCCGACCTACCCTCCATTCCTAGACAACCCCCCTCTCAGATCAACAACCAGTATCTTCTCAGTGGAGAAGAAATAGCGGAGAAGTACCGAAAAGCCATAATACATTACAGTAAATACCAAAATGCGGGTATTATTGAGACTGAAGCGTGTTTCAAAGCGGCTAGGATTGCGGTTGAACAGAATAACAGTTTGCACGCGTCCAGTTTTCTACAGAACGTAATATTTATTAATTTGACGCTCAGTGAACAGGAAAAAATACAAAGATTCGACACGCTTGCTGAACTGTATAAGGAAATAGGTATGTTTTTTAACTATTATTGTTGTTTTATATTTTAACTACATAGTTAACTATTAGCTCAAAAAATAATTCGTATATTTAAAGAAAAACTGTTTCAACATACCGAGGGTATAGTGTTAAAACCCAATAAGTGCCGAAAAATGAAAAATCGTTTTATTTAATCATCTTAATGCATTTTTGACGCTCTTTCCAGTGGTATAATCCATTTAGTGGAATTCGCAGTAGAAAGAAAATTACTTGATGTAAGAACCCAATAAAGTGACCACTTTTAGTCATAGCTTAAAAACTAGAACCCTATAAAATGTGTTAACTTGATATATAATATTTTTATTTCACGCTCAAACCAAATAAAGCTATTTATCGGGAATAAGTGTTCAATGATATCAACGAAAATTACCCAACAGCTAAAAGGCAGTTACCACTATCTGCACTTATCGGGTTTTAGCTTTACATAATGTAGACAAGAAACCAAACAGAACCAAAAGCTAAATCAAATAAATATTTTTGTTGGGTTTGATTGTTCGATTATTTTTCCAAAGTAACAAGTTATGTTTAGTTATATGATATTCGCTCACTTCGTCAACTAACTTTCTTCAAACTTTGTTCAGAGAAAAACCCAATAATCGAGGGGATTTGAAACAGAGGTGATCAGTAAGATGTCCTGTCAAAACGTTTTTTTGAATTTCTATAACCAAAGACCTCTATTATTATTGTTTGGTGATACAGGCCACGGGAAACAAGTATTTCCGTGAGGCCACTGCAACCATTCCCTATCTATTGTGGCCATCCCATTGAAATTAGATCTGGTCTCCTACTCCTACGGTCTGGGCGAACCGTTATATTATGTTTTTAGGGTCTAGGTCCTTGATTTGGTCGGGTGTAAAATGCCTACCCAATATAAGAATCATACAGTGGGTAATTGCTATGCATTCACAGAGGATATGGATGGAAGTTTCCTCTGCCACACACACCACAGAATCTACATGTTGCAGTGTTACTTAACCTATTGTGTGTAGGTGTTTGTTAAGTCTGCAAAGATCAGTGAGCAGCCTTATTAATATTCGAATCTCAGTCCGGCTTAGGCTGAGCACTTTATCTGAGTATTTCGCGAGTATCTAGCAATGAGGGTCTTTGCTTAACGCCCTGTCTCAGGGCTAATGCCCTAAGAACAGCTCGAGTTATCGTCTTTGATACACCCACCAGGGGTTCGGGACCTATGGTGGGCGCCTCTGCAGTTCCTTGCTAGTTCATCTGTCCTCTCATTTCCTCGTATACCCTTATGTTTGTTTATTGCTTGGATACCGTAGTACTACTAATTTGGAGTTGACTATCTCAGACTTTAGGGCCAGAAGCACTGCCTGGTTGTCGGATAGTATTGTTATACGTTTATTAACGTAACCTTTGTTCAGGTTTTGGTGCAAGCAATCAATTATCTCGTAAAGTTCTGCCTGGAATACGGTTGTATACCGCCCCAGTTTGTATTCAGTCTTATCTTGGGTTTGTCTCCTCCTCTCAAGGGTTTCGGTACCGCATCGTCCCATTCTTCCCGTTGCGGTATAATTACTGCGAAAAATTTATTGAGATTTAGTTGTTTATACATGGCGTCGCTAGGCATAGCCATTACTGAGCATGTCATGAGGTCCTCGTAAATTCTCCTCATGACATTCGATTTCCAGCTCTGCTTTCCTCCCTCTGCGGCCCGGAGTATAGCTGCCCTCGCCTTTTTTGAGCAAGGACGTGAAGAAGTTCGAGATTGAGAACGGCCTCCATTACTGCTATGGGAGTAGTTTTTAGAGCTCCAGTTATCATCCGACAGGCTAGGCCTTGGGTGCTGTTAAATTTCTGATGCAAGTCGCCTGGGTCGACTTTTTTGCCAGGCTATACATCCGTAGGTCACAATGGGTTTGTCAATAGCCGTGTAAATCCATTGCACCTGTTTGGGTTTCAAGCCCCATCTGGAGCCTGTAAGTCGGCAGCACGTTCCCAGAGCGATTTTTTCCTTTTCACCTGCGCTAGGTGTTGGTTCCAAGTAAGCCTATGTTCCATTGTGATCCCTAGGTATTTTAATTCTTTTGAGAACGGTATTGTAGTTCCGAACAGGAAGACGTTGTGGAGATCGATTATGTTCCTTCTCCGTGTAAACGGTACAATTAACGTTTTGTTAGCATTTACATTAAGCCCGATACTGCTGCACCAGCGTTCTACTTTATATAAAGCTGCTTGCATAAGGTAAGATGTGTCTTACCTTGCTTGCTTGCTACCGTGCTTGGGCATCCTCCACGTATGGTTATGACCAAGTCATCTGCGTATCCTTGGGTATCTAGACCATAAAATTGACGATTTTTCAAAACTTTGAAGACCGGTAGGGGTCTTAAAGATGTAGTTTATTTTTACTTTTCAATTTCTTTAGTAATCCTACTAATATTATAAATGCGAAAGTTTGTAAGGATGTATGTGTGTTTGTTGCTCTTTCACGCAAAAACTACTGAACGGATTTTCATGAAACTTTGCAGTAATATAGCTTAGACATCGGAATAACATAATTTGTTAAAATTTATAGAGATTTTTGAAGGGACTGGTTTCCCGAAGCGAAGCGAGGGCGGATTTACTAGTCTACTATAAATTACGCAACTTTTTAGAAGTCTTTTGTTAAGGAAATAAAAAAAAACGTTTTGACGGGACACCCTATTGATCAGGTACACCAAACCAACAGCCTTTGAAAGTGACGAAGAATGTTTTAACTTGTTTTTATTTGTTATTCGTATAAAAAACCATTTGGTAAAGTAAATTATATGTTTCATTTCTCTAGAGCTAAAACCCAATAAGTCGGTACCCTTTGTAACTTATTTTCTTTTTATGATAAAACGGAATAAATCAGAAACTTAAAAATACTGCTTTACACTAATTCAATGTATACACTTTTACCACAAATACTCACTATAACGATATTAATTTAATAACATGGGTATTTGTGACCTCAAAACTTAAATATTGAATATCTCGAAAGTGACAATTATGCACTTATTGGGTTTGAGCACTATACCCTCGATACTTTTTCAATGGACTTTATACATTTTTAGCACAATTGGCAGTCTAACCCTGACTTTCGCACGAAAGGTTTCCGGATTTAATTCCCGAATGAAGCATACAGTAATGTGACAGATAAAATATTGCCTTTGAATTTGACCATATAAGATATTTTACTTGGCCTACATCAATCAGATATATTGTCATGTTATACAACTTATGGTGTCCCTATATCATAAACAATTAATGACCCAGATAGATATTTTAACAAATATTGTCAGGATTCCTCCGCAAGGCAGCATTCTGCCAACGCCTGGCAGCCACTCGGCAGGTGAGCCCCAACAACCCGAACCCGGACTGGCAGCGCTGCTACTACCTCATGCTGCACAGCTTCCCCGGACACCGGCTCAGCCTCGACCCTAACTATGTTATACAGCATCAAGTTGGTGAGTTATCTAGTGTTGAAATCTAAGATTTGATGACATGAAAAAAAGTATTGGAATCCTGAAAGGAAGTGATCAAGATACCGAAGATGTTAAAATCGGGTGCATGTTTAAATAAGAAAATGTTTGTTAAGTTGTGTTAAATTAAATATCTTTACCTATAATTAAATACCTGTAATGGGTTTCAGTCACCCTTAGTAAGCTAACCTTCAGTCATCCTAACAAGCATAATATTCAATGTTTTATTGTTTTTGTATGTTTGTTCAATACTACCTCATTCAACATTACCTCGCTCAACACCACCATTTTCCACCCACTACACTGAACAACAACATATTCACTCAACACTCCCTCATTAAACATATCCTTATGCAACATTACTTCGTTGAAAACACCATATTCAACACTACCTCGCTCAACCCTACCTTGTTCACCTCTACCTATTCTTCACTACCTATTGACTACCATCAATGACGACCCGGATGGCGCAATGGTTAACACGCCGGATTACTGTTCCGAGGGTCCTGGGTTCTATTCCCATTGTTGAATGATGAGTTTAAAGGAGATGTTTCAAAATGTATGGAGCCCCGGCCACCTCTTTGTACACCATACTCAAAAATGGAGAAACACAATTAAAACAGTTTTCAATCATCCAATTCCTTTAAATTGCTTTAGTTTTGTGGTATAACACAAAAATGTACACAAGTGACAGTAGACAGTTCGTGATCATAATACATTGAATTGATCAATGACAACTTGGCAAGACGCCATGTTGAAAATTGATAAAAATGAATTATAAATACAAAATTTGTACCAGAAAAGTATGCATTTAAGCAATTTATCTTTATTTTTCCCAAATTCCATGAATTTTTCTCGATTTTTCGAGGTACTGTACATATTGTGGGCCGGATTTGAAACATCTCCTTTCCGTTTTCGGTCTGGGTGTGTGTCCTTGTCTTGTGTGTTATCCATGGCATCCACGACACAGGGAATCCTAGTGTGGGGCTATGAGTGTGTAGCGTTATCAGCTATTCACCACAACCTATCAACCACTCCTCACAATCGCCCACAGGTTGGCCGGCGCTGCAGATCCAGTTACTGCAGGAGCTGGTGGTGGCAGCGCGGCGCATGGGCCACCCGGCGCTGGCCACGCGCCACATGACCTTCCTGCTGCAGACCATGTGGCCGCATCTGTCCCGGCAGGAACACCGCGACCTCGCTATACAGCTGCAGGTTTAATAGGCGTGGATTACCATCCATCAGTCTATACTAATAATATAAAACAAAAAAGTTTGTTTGTTTGTTTGAACGCGCGAATTTCAAGAACTACTGAATCGAATTGAAAAAATATTTTTGTGTTTAATAGTGCATTTATTGAGAAAGGCATTGAGGAAAGCTATAGGGAAGCTACTCGCAAATAACATTACAATACGACTTATAGAGCCACAGCAACAAGTTTTCCGAAGCGAAACGAGGGAATCTAATTAACAATATAATCTACTACGTCAGCTTGTAATATATAAGATTCTAAATTTTGGGCTCATAAGCACCCAAGGTACAATGGGAATATAAATAAATTTGTTTATACCAGCGACTCAAGTATAAACATATCATCTTCATCTCCAGGCGCTATCAGCCCAATGCGAAGGCGGGCCGGTACCACTAGTGCTAGAGACAGGCGAGGTGATCCCGCCAGCCAACTTGACGCACGTCCCGGGCTGCTCTATGTTCGCGCCGCGCCCCCCGCCGCCGGCCTGGGCGCCGCACCTCGTCAAACTGAAGTCCCAGCACGGCCCGTTCATATTCACGCCCATACACTTCGGCAGTCTCGAACGCAAGGCGAAAAAGGATGAGGGGAAGATGGGTAAGGTTGTAGGGTTTTTCAGTGTAAAGATTATTTTGTTGGTATTTATGTGTACGCCGCTGCGTTGCTATGTACTTGTATTTCGTATTACGCACCTTTGAAATCAAGCAATAAATCCATAGGATGTTAACTCGAAACATTTGTACATAAACAAGCGTCATTATATAAATTTCTATTGTAATTTATCCTAATTGTGTATTAATAATAATAATATAGCTTTATTTCTCTCACAAGGTTACAATATATAGTTACAGTAAGATACATGTACCAAGTGGTCGTTTAATATTAATAAACGCTCACACATTTTATACTGTGAATAATATTGTGAAAGACACGAAATAGTACCTAATGATGGCCACTTCGTATTAAGAAGCTAAATTACAAATAACATTTTTTTCAGAATACTTATGGGTAGAAGACGACATATGCGAGGTGCAAATGAAGCTGACAAACCCTCTGCCATTTGAACTGAAAGTTTCCAATATGCGGCTGCTGACGTCAGGAGTTGTCTTCGAATCCATCCCCGAAACCATAATCCTACCCCCGGACTCCCCAACTACCGTAAACTTACACGGCACACCCAAGGAAGTAGGAGAATTACAGATATTGGGATACTCCACTCATACACTAGGAGTTAAATCTAACTGTCGGTTAAAAAATATGCCTATGCCACACAAGTTCCCAGCTTCGTTCACTATCGAAGTGATTCCGAGCCTTCCCACTATAACAATAGAGACCACAGTCGCACTGTCAGGAAATATTAATTTGGCAAGTTCGGAAACTGTGGGTAGTGTCACAAATATTTCGTTGTACAATGGAGAAAGTACAGAGTGCACTATCAAGATTACTAATACTAGCAATGTGCCGATTGAGTATCTGGATTTGGCTATACAAGTAAGTATGTATTGTTTCATTTGTGTAGTATTTTAAAGCTAAAGTGGTTTCGCATTAGATCCCAGTGAGATTAATGATAATTTTTGCGGACCATCAGATATTATGTTGTTTTCATTGAATATATTCTCCTTCAATGTAGCATCAACTTTAAATACGCATCAAATTGCGTATGAAGTATAAATAAAATATTTAATCGATGGTCCTTCGAGCTGTTGACCACTAGGCTATAAATGTGTTTTCTTCGTTGTATGTAATTAATTTCACTTTTTTTCTTAACAGTCCAACATGGATAGCCAACTACAGTCAAAAGTTTTCCAATGGTCCAATGAAGACTTGCAAGCACAACTACCGATAGGACCCAATATGGTGGCAACTATAGTGATGAAACTATATGGAGAAGCAGACTTCCTTGACTTGGGTGGAGTGGGGGAAAACCTGTTCCCTAACAGCTTGACGTCGAACTACCCCTCCCGTGTGGGGTCGCCCGTGCCTCATGCACAATCCTCCCTACCCACGCAGACCTCTAACCCACAGACCTCATTGAGCAGTGGCCTTATGCCGAGAACTTCGGGTAGTTTCAGGTACTAGTTATGTTTTCTTACCTTCTTTACATAATGCTTTACACTGACAACTACTTATATTGTTCTGGGTGCAATTTTAATTTGTATTGTTTGAAATTGTGTTTTTTTTTATTATTCTAGGTCAACAAATTCTCAAGCAACAAGTTGGTCAGCACCAATATCTGTTATGCCACCATCCAGAGGTCGACTAATTGAAGCACAGGTATTGTAAAATTATTACTGTTTATTTATTTATTTATGTACACTTTATTGACCACAATATAGAATATTGAAGAACAAATGGCGAGCTTAATGCTAATGCATTCTGTTATTATTATGTTATTATTATATTTTAATACATTTCTATGACTTGAGGAATTGACTATGTAGGTACAATTTTACTTCTTTATTCAGATCAGATACATGCATACATAGTTTTTCCTTTTTATTCCAGATACTCATAAGATATTCCGGTGGAACGGGTAAAGAAATGCACTGTCGACAATCAACTCTCCAGGTGAATCTGGAACTATTGCCCAGTGTCTCTATCACACACTGGGACGTATTGCCCGCTGAAATGTAAGTATTATCAGTACAAGATGATGTAAGTATTGAATTTAGATGAAAATAGTTACTTCATAACTCTTATGCATTATAGACGGTGATTCGATGAGAATATGGTACTTTCGGTAGTGAAAAATAAACTTGATTTTCCTAATAAAAAGCAACAAAAATATATTTCGGCAAAATAAACACGCTTTCTCGCCTTAAAATAAACGAAAATATTAATTCTTTTTCCGGATTTCCGGAAAAACGCTGTCAGAACTTGTCAGCCATTTTGATGACGTAATAATGGTAAATTGTACAGTGCCACAAACTTATCTTACCCAGTGGCCAAAATTGGAACTAATGCAAATGTTATACTGTTGTCAGAAAAATACCAAGACAGTAGCGCCACCCTTACCGGGTCAAATAAATTTGTGGCACTGTATGTGACCGGCATTCATTCAAGTTGTTATGCACGAAACTGATCTGACAGTTTGGTTCTTGGAGGAATAGGTTTGCGTCTATGACGTCACACCAATGCCTCTCGTGTCACGTCACGTCGTGACGTCGTGTCGTGTCACGTCGGTCACGTGACATACCGATTAAAAATTTCGAATTTTAATATTGTTTATTAAAATAATTATATGCTTTTATGACTCAAAATTAAAATATTAAAGTATATTTCTACATAAATTTTAATTTTTATCAAAGGAGAACTGCCATGGCCCATAGAAAATTTACCCAGGCCCGACAGTAATGAAAAGTACCTCAGTTTTTTTGTTATATTACATATAACAAAAATATAGTACATAACAGTATTTTAAAAAACAGTGGCAAACAACTATTTATAGCTATGACTATTTATAGTCTTTACTCAGGCGAAATATTTGAAAACCATTTATTTTTCACTTAATAGCAATTGTATTCATTTAGAATGACCCAAAGTTAATAAAAATAGGAAATCATCAAACTTTTATCTCCATTACAGCAATCAATATTATATTTCACTATCAAGCTCCCACTCCCAGATTTTTAATGGTACAGTGGGCCTAGAAAGTGGTGTACCAGTTTTCTAGTCATCAAAAATTACATCAAAGTTCATAAGAAATATCACTGAAAGAGACGCACAATAATGACGTAAACCTAATTGTTAAGAATACGTACGTCATAGGTCACATTAAAGGTGAAAGACATTTTAATCTCTACTAGCGAACCGCCCTCGCTTCGCTTCGGGACCCGTAAGTATCAACCGCGTAGGTCCCGCTCCCGTAGGAATTTCGGGAAGATAATAAACTATCACAGCAAGATTAATTCAGATTAAACTTGGAAACGCGGCAAGTTTGGTATGGCAGTGGGTTCGACCAAATTTGATTACCATAATTACAAAAAAAAATAACCGACTTCAATCTTGATAAGTAGAGATAACTCAAAAACTACTCGCCAGATGGCGCTCAATTCAACATGTAAGTGTAAAGTTCTCGTCACTACAAATTAATCAAGCCCAAACACTAGATAACTGCAGTAAATCGTTGAGGAGTTCCCTTGACTGTCTTTCGGCTTCATCAGATCGACTCCAGATTTTCATGAAATGGTAGCGCTTTAATGTACTTATGATAACATGAACAAACACACTAGCTGTCCATACAATTTTCGAAAGTTCCCCTCGATTTCTCTGAGATGCCATCATCAGATCCTGGTGTCCTTATAAGGGGACCCCACTGCGCATATCTACTTTACAACAAAAAAAGAATTATCAAAATCGGCCCATAAACGGCGAAATAATCGCTGAACGTACATAAAAAAAAAAGCATATATACGGTCGAATTGAGAACCTCCTTCTTTTTTGAAGTCGGTTAAAAACGGTTCTAGTGTGTTAATGTTAAAAGATAGACATATACTGTCGTGGACATTATTTAGATCATTTCAAGAGGAATAATTCTTTCATACATATATTTTTGGTATCTTGAATCGTTTTCGCAACGCATGCAACGAAATCCCTCGAGAATGAATAATTTTCCCCGTTTTTTCCACATTTTCCATTATTTCTTCGCTCCTAATTGTTGCAGCGTGATGTTATATAGCCTAAAGCCTTCCTCGATAAAAGGTCTATTCAACACAAAAAAAAAATTTCAATTCGAACCAGTAGTTCCTGAGATTAGCGCGTTCAACCAAACAAACAAACTCTTCAGCTTTATAATATTAGTATAGATTAGACACGGATAATGCATTAATTTGTGCAAAGATGATTTAAATATTCTGAACAAAAAGCATATAAGAACTATTTCAGTTGACCAAATAATTCTTTTTAAAAAGAAAATTGACAATTGACATTTTGTCAAATAAATATGCAAGTAATGTAATAAAAATTGGCTAAGTGCGAGTCGGACTCGCCCATTAAGGGTTCCGTAGCAGCAAGTAACATAATAAAAAAAATATTCGAGTAGATTGAATGCAAGGTAAATTGCGGTTTACGATTTATGACGTATTAAAAAAACTACTTACTAGATCTCATTCAAACCAATTTTCGGTGGAAGTTTACATGGCAATGCACATCATATATGTTTTTTAGTTTTATCATTCTCTTATTTTAGAAGTTACAGGGGGGGGGGCACATATTTTACCACTTTGGGAGTGCCTCTCGCGCAAAGTATTTAGTTCAGAAAAAAAATATGTTAAAAACCTCAATATCATTTTTGACGACCTATTCGTAGATATCCCACACCGTGTATGGGTTGATAAAAAAAAATTTTGAGTTTCAGTTCTAAGTATGGGGACCCCCACAGTTTATTATGTTTTTCTATTTTTGTGTGAAAATCTTTAAGCGGTTCACGAAATATATAGTAAACCCAACTTAAGATTGAAACGAAAGAGGCGCTGTCGGACGCATTTGACATTCATTTGACCAATCATTGCACACTAGTAACTGACAGATGAATGACCACAACGTACTTATGAATGACTTTTCGTTAGTTCCAATTTTTGCCATTTCAGAGATAAGTTGGGCGCACTGTACCTACTTATCCGACGTCAATGGGTCTATCAAGTTTAAACCATTTATACTAAGAACAAAACAAATGTCACGTATTAATAATCGGACAAAGATGGCAATAAAAGTTGTCAGATCGATCTGCAAGCGAAACTAACCTTTATCACCTATGAATCTGCAAACGGCATTCAACCTTAGAGTGGTAAACCAATTCTTTGGCCGACCGTACCTTTATGCTTTACCTTCGAAGATTAGATGAACCATAACAAGATTGATATAACTTACTTGAAGTTTAAAAATACAATAATAAAATAAAAGCAAACTAAAAACTCACGACGCGTTTTACCTTTGCGACGTTCGCCGTAGCGCAATTCCGTTTCCGCGGTGGACGCGGAAAAATTCCGCATCGTGACTTCTTACCGTAATAGTTAAGTATTATCATTTACTAGAACTTTAGGTCATCTGGATAATCCAATCATTGTTTTATTTTACAAGCTTTTAGTGCAAATAAATATCAAACATTTCTTTTTAGTATGAAAAAACTCAAAAGTTTAAAGTGAAATATTTTGTTGTTAGCCACTTATTTCAAATATAACAATAATAGATATTTGTTATACTCAACATAATAAAAAAACTGGGATATGTTTCTTTCATGTCGGGTCTGGGTCAAAAATGGCAGTTCTCCTTTCATAGTTTATTTTTCATTGCGGAAAGTGCACGGAAAGTTCAGTACGGAGTGTGCACATTTAACAATGAAAGAGATCCATAAATCTGGGTCAAAATATTGATGGAACACACAAAATCATTAGTACACTCAGGGAGTAACCAAACAAGAACAGAAGGGGTTCTTTCATCTTTGTTACCCCCTCACCCTGGATCTTTGCCCTCACCTTCCACCTGGGTCTTTGTCATCCTCCCTCCCCTTTCCATACATCCCCTCCTTCTGATTCTTTGTCCCCCCCTCCTTTTGGCACCTTGCTGCCCCCTTCTGGATCTTTGTCTCCCCCATCCTCGGAAGAATGCTGCTTCTATTTAACCTCCAACCGTCCACATCCTCAGCCCGAGCCAACTATACCTGGTGCTGGACGTGCGCAACCTGACGTGCGAGGAGTTAGAGCTGCAGTACGCGGAGGGCCGCCGCCTGCTGGTGGAGGCGGGCGAGGCCTGCCGCGTGCCCGTGCCGCTCGACCGCTGCCCGTTCAGCCTGCCGCCCGCGCCGGACGACGACGGTTAGTGTTGTAGTAACTTAGAAAAAAGGTGGTTCTCAAATCAAATTTTTTATGAATATTACTTTTACTTTGTGAACAGATTTTTACAACCAAAATGCGATTGTTTTTTATGGAATTAAGGCAGCTAACGAGCATGCAGCACCATCCTTCCGCTGCCGCCCATGACAAATGCGACGTAGCTCGAACCAGACTTAATTTAGGGACTGTATGGTTAGTTCAGTTAACGGAGACTATCGCTCTTTATTGTATTGTAAGTAAACTTATGGCTATTATCGTTATAGTAGAAGTTGTTAGAACATAAGCTGGTCTGGATAGTTCATAAATGTGTATGATTACTTGGGCAAGGAAGCCAGGTTTTTTAGTTGTTGCATGTAATAGTCCAGTTAGTAATTGTTTGTATTTGTGGAAGTCTAGTTCTAATTCGGTCACAGTTGTATATTACATATATGCGATCTTCAATCACTTAACCTCCTGTGTCCAGACGGCGGCGAGTGCAAATCAACGAGCACAACAGCGAGCTCGTCGCTGGAGCGGGCGTGCGCAGAGCACGTGACGCGGCGCGTGGCGCTCCGCTGGCGGCTGGCGGGCGGCGCTTCGGGCGTCGCGTCCGTAAGGGGGATCGCGCTGTCGCACGCCATGATGGACATCGTGCGCGTGTCGCCGGTTAACTGGGGTAAGTGGGATGGGGGGGGTGGGGGGGAGAGTGAGTCAAGGGAATAGTGACACAACAGCGAGCTCTTCCATGGAGCGGGCGTGCGCAGACAACGTGACGCGGCGCGTGGCGCTCCGCTGGCGGCTGGCGGGCGGCGCTTCGGGCGTCGCCTCCGTAAGGGGCATCGCGCTGTCGCATGCCATGATGGACATCGTGCGCGTGTCGCCGGTTAACTGGGGTGAGTGGAGTGGGAGTCAGAGGGGGTGGGAGGTGAGTGGCGGAATAGAGTGAATGAGGATTGGACGACATATTTTGTTTGTTTATTTATTTCGATAATCCAATAGAATATAATTTTCTTTGAATAATGAATGCCATTATAAAATTTGTTACAAGGACAAACAAGAATTACACAAATAAAATGTTCAAATTATGTAACGGTATGTGTGGGTATTTGAGTTGAGTCTGTATTGTAAAAAGTTCCATCTGTATCAGTGATATCGTTTTGTAAATTAAGATAATATACCCGTACCAACAGCATCAAACCTAGATCACGCTGCGGAAGAACAATCCTCAGACATTCTACCAGCGATTAAGACCCTGTTGACTTGACTGACTACACTACCAAACTACATCTTCGCCAATACAACACATTCCAGAGGTGCACGTCAACGACCAGTGCGTATCGCCGCAAGCGGAGTGCGCGTGCGCGGCGGGCGAACGCGTGGCGCTGCGCGTGGCGTTGGCCAACGGGCTGCGCGCGCCGCTGCGCCGCCTCTGTCTGTCCGTGCGCCTCTACCAGGACCACGGGAACGGCACGCTCGACTACAAGCTTGATAACCGTGTCGCTACCGCTGGGAATAACAAGTTTGTTCATTATAGTTTTTTGGTCAATTGTAAAATGCTGATAGTGAGTCTGTGAATGATTGAGTCCGTACATGGCTGAAAATGAATAATAATTGTTGTTTTCTTAAACATTAGTATCGCATTAGATTAGAACCCTCAACATGATATTCTGAATTTTTGTCTATGTTTCTGTCATTGCTAATCTCAGAAACAACTTAACCGATTTGGTTTTTACACTTTTTAGTAATATAATATAATAAGATTCATATTTTGCGTAACAATTTTTGAATATAAACAATTTACAAATCTTCATCAAATTTAAATTTGAACAGTTTATCTGTAATTTATGTGTATAATTTTCAACTTTCAGGGTGGTTCTTGCTACATTATTGGAGTCTGCCAAAGTCCATCATGAATGCACGGTTGTGTTCTTAACGCCTGGAGAATATAAGATTGACATTCAGTGTTCAACAACAGAACCCATTCTGGACGAGAATTCTTTAAAAGATTTAGACAACCAATGTATCCCCCAAACATGCGCAGGCGAAGTCACTCACGTTTGGAGATTTATCCCGCCAGTAGCTATAAGTGTTACAGATTAGTGTATGTTTAAAAAAATCTTGGTTTAATATTTATTTCAAATATTATTATGTATAATTGTCTGATAATTGTGAATTAATAGTTATTCAGAAATATAATTATGTTATAATAACATTGTTTTGTTTTATTTTCTAGTCTAAAGCTAAAGAAGGTTAATTTATTTTTTGTGTCTACAGCACCTAAAGGAACAAGGCAAGGCAAGACCGTTGCGCAATCGTTAACCCTAAGGCTTACGCACACATGCATAACCTAAATCGAGGTACATACATGAGCTTAACTTCTGTACTATCCTTATTTTGTGCGTTTAAGTTACGCATTACTCTATACTTCCGAAAATTTTATTTGCCCTAAGGTTGTCTGGAAGAAATCGCTCTTTAATTTTATAATATATTATTTAATTTTATACAAATGTCTCCTCTATGTTTCTCGCTATCGTAGATTAAAGTGTATGATTATTATTAACAAGGTTATTGAAATTATATTATTTTGATAAACGGATTTTTTTTAATTTGTTGGGCCAAAACAATGCTGTCCAACCAAAAACCATAAACAAGCAAATGTTATGTCAAACATGAGTGTCATGGTGACAATACTGACAATTCAGTTTCAAGTCAAAGTCAAACTGTCAGTTCAGGTTCACTCAGGTTCAGGTACCTAATATAATGTTCAGGTTCAGATCAATATAATTACAGCGGAAAAGCGAATTTTACTTTGAAAACAAAAAATATATAAATAATCTCGTTTCTTATAAAGCGTTTTGAGTGCTTAATAAATTTCCATTCTTCACGATGCTCCATTCTCATTGCATTATACAGGGATGCAAGACGACCGTTTACAATAAACCACCCGGTGTGAATTTTTTTCCGTAAGTTTACCAATTTACTAACTAGCATCAAAAATATTATTCTAGTAAGGCAGTTGGCATAAACCATCCGAATTATAATGTCACGTTACACCTGGCTGCAGGCATTTTGGGACAATCAAATGTGAAATCAAAATCTCAGTCCAGCGTCCACCCATGAGAGGATACGAATAATAAAAGTTTAATCTCTTCTAACCTAACTGGTGGAAACGATCCCCAAAATAAGTTCCTTAGCATAATTATATCATTTATATTAAAAAAGGCATATAAATATGATATGGGTTGTAGTTGTAACTGAATGTCTTGCCAAAAATCTTTTAATTTAAACTGAAGCTCATTCGTTTTTTTACTTTGGATTTGTGTCTATAATAAAAAATGGATGAAACGTAAAGACTATGGGTAGGTTAAACATTATAATCATTATACCATTATTTGTTCCTATATGTATTGACCCATATTCTGTCAGCTAATGAAAACTTTATTACTTACCAGATGTCCAACATCAAATGAAATGAGAAATAAGTGGCTTCATGTTTTGAAAAACAAATGTTCATCCATAGATTGGCCTAAGAGTAGAATCTGCTCAAAGCATTTTGAGCATAAATATTTTGACTCCCAAAGAAGACTCAGGGAGAATGCCATTCCAACTCTGTTTCCAGCAAAGGTAAGGATTTATCTAAGATTTATTTAAAAAACTTAGTGAATAATAACTTCCATCAATATGTCTACCAAACATAGCCCGTAACAAGACAGCTGTATATGTGTAAAAATAATGTCTTAAACACATTTCCAACAATTATAGTGGATTGATGAAATAATTAATAGGTAACCTAAGTATCTAAAGTTTTTATGTTACTCTCTTTAAAAGTATTGAACATCAACATGGTTGTTTAAATCCCTCCTAAACAAAATCTATTTGTTTATCTGTTCCCTAATAATGTATTTTACACATCACTTACAGCCCAAGGACGCCTCTGGATCGAAACTTGACAAGTTGTTGAATAAAATGACTCAGTCTGAACTAACACAGAGCATAAAAGAGGACTTGCAAATGGTAAATGAGCCATTTAATTTAGAACACTGTATTAATGAAAACCTAAAATGCAAATCTGGAAGCAGTGAAGAGACAATGCTTTGGTTGATAATAAAAAAACAAGAACATTTGAACAGCAGATTAACGGAGGCTGTTTCTCAGAACAGGAGGCACACAGAATTACTGCAGAGAACTATTGATGAATTTAAATCTAAAAGGCAAGATAAAGATCAGAGCGTGGAGACAAATAAATATATAATTAAATGTTTGCAAGAAAAACTTGCCGCTTATGAAGAACAACTTGATATATTAACTTCTATTGAAACAGTGTAAAAAAAAAACAGTGTAATAATATTTTTGTAACATGACTTTTCTTGTACTGAAAAATGAAACACATTGAAAATTTCAGTTCTGTATATTTGCATGGAATAAAGAAATTGATCCCTAATTCACGTTACTCACTCTTCAGAAAAAATATCCTTATCCTTACTAATATTATAAATGTGAAAGTGTGTTTGTTTGTGACTCTTTCACGTCGCAACATGGCTATTATATGGTATGGTTTATATGCGTGGGGATAGTTAGGAGGGTGGAGAGTGACGTAGGCTACTTTTTACCGCGGAAAAACATCTCATTCCCATGGGAAGATCGATGTTTTGTTAATTGCTAGATATTTATTTCCGGAGTTGTTAATAGATGGCGTTAGTAAAATTCATTTGCAAGTTTTGAATCACGCTATCAAATACTACATGTAATTTACTTAAGTCATAGGCAAATGTTACAGGCTACTTTTTAGCAGAGATTCCTACGGGAGTGGGACCTACGCGGCTGTTACCTACGCTACGGGTACCGAAGCGAAGCGCGGGCGGTTCTCTAGTTTGCTATATTTACTGTGCAACTAATAAATTAAATTACCTCCTCTCCTCTGGTATCTCCTCAGGACAAAATGCAGTAAAAATACTGTCATTAGTGATCAATAACATTTTTTAGTTTGGTGGTCACAGAACTGAATTTATTTTTTCAAATCTTTAATAAAATTGTTTCATTATTGATATAAATACCTCTTTGATAGAAGATCTTATAAATAATTTTTATTTAAATAAATTAGCCTAGCTAAAATGTTCTCAGTCAGGGTGGACTACTTGACAGGAAATCATTTCAGTCTTATGAAGTAGCATTTATCTAAGACCCTTTAGTTTATGTTTATTCACTAACTTAATCCTACTAGTCCTACTAATATCCTATCCTACTATCTAATAAAAGAAAAATAGCCGAATACATAATTTCATCACGCATTTGATATGCATTTATTTTTGGAACGAAGTTCCTTACGGCAGGCTTGGAGGAGATAGGGATTTTGCTGCGCGACCGAATTGAAAAAAATGTGATAGTAAAACCATAAGAAAAAATGCGTGGAATAAAACCGTTAAATGAGACGTGCGCAGGCGCGATAGTCGTATACACAAGCGAGTAGTATATAATACCTTTCTCTTTCTCCCTCTTTCTTTTCGTTATTTTGTTATTGTTATTGTGTTTTTGTTATTTTAGTTGATAATTTGAATTACGATTTTTTTTTATTTTACGTAATTTATTATTTCCTAAAATACTGAATTTCCTAAATACTTTCCTGTACTTAAATAAAAACTAATCAGCAAATTTTAAGAGAAATTTACAAATAAAATTGTAATATTTAATACTTATGTTTGCGATTTTGCAGAATATTACCATTAGTTTGAAAATTGACTCATATTATTCTAAACCTCATAATCTTATATTACAATGATATTTATTTGTTTCACCCAATACTACTTCAATTGATGCCTTTGACTTCATTCAAGACATATTAACATGGAAAAAATTAACTACATATATCATTTTTTTCGTAATTGTTTCTCTAGTATTTCCCTAAGTTTCAATTTTTTATTTGTTTTGTCACTCAAAGGTCTTCCAAGTGGAATAATTTCCATCTGTTGGAGCCTACGTCTGAACCTCTGATAGAATTCTAATACAGCAGGATCTGCCCAAACATGCTTTGAGTCAAAATCTAAAACTCGTAAAGTGTCTAAACTTTGTGCTCTACTCAAAGCAACATAAGCCTGTCCAGCTTCAAATATTTTAGACAGAGACATTTCAACACAGTCTAAAGTCAAGCCTTGAGATTTATGTATTGAAAATGCCCAAGCTAAATTCAGAGGCACTTGTTGTCGACATAATAATGTGCCATTCGAATTTTTTACATACCAACGTTCGGCTCTGGCTGTGTATTCCTTTTTATTTTTGAATCTAACTACAGGCAAACCCTCTTCAAATCTACTAACTATTCCCCTAGCACCATTCACTAAACCTGCATTGACATTTATATTTTTGAGTAACATTACTTGAGCACCCACTTTTAGTACCAGTTTTGAAGGTGCTACCGTTTGCATATCAAGTAAGTTTGTAGCATTATCACTATCCTGAGAACTAAACACTTTCTCTTCTCCCTGAAGTTCTCTTAGTTTTGATATATTTATAGTCTTTGAATCATTGGTGTGAGAACACAGCCGTGTTGCCAAAATACCATCACTCTCAATCTTCTGACGAGCTGTTTTCAGAAGACGGTCACTAATTTCGTTTGTTACGCGCCCAATCCTTATGCTATTGAGTATAGATATAAATTCTTGATCTTTTTGTCTGTGCACTTCCTTCAGTTCAAAGCACAAGTCAACACATCTGTCCCAGCAAGGTGATTGAAAACAAAATCTTTTCCCAGTCTTGGTTTTGTCTACAACTGGTGGTAGTTGCAGAAAATCTCCACATAGTATTAACTGAATTCCTCCAAATGGTTTATCGTTTTTTCTTACATGCCTTGCAACTGCTTCCAGTTTCTGAAATATTTACAAGTAATAATGAAAATAAAGTCACATTTTTATTATCCATCTTCTAACAATGTTAATCTTGAAATCCTTAATGTAATAATATGTAGGATCAGAGTGGGTCTAGCTATGAATGCATCAGTCATTTAATTAAATTCTGTGACCAATTTTCAATAAAACACAACTTTTTGTATTAGATGGGAAAAGTACCTCAAAAAAGACTCCATCCACCATTGATATTTCATCAATAATGAGATGCTTGCACTTTCTCCACTTCTGAGCCACTAAAGGCATCTTCATAGCTTTCTCACAAAGGTGCTCAATGGAACCACTGCCATCACCAATTCCAGCAAAGGCATGAAGAGTTGTTCCACCTGAAAAAGTAAAACAAATTATGGGTATCAATTAACAAAATATATTTTTTTTTCAATAAGAAATATTAACATAATTTTACATACATAGTTTTCTGGATTTTAAGTGCATGCAATTTAAAACTACTTATGTTAACCCATATGGTGCAATGTTTATCATGCTGGATTGCTATTCCAAGGTTCAAATCCCAGCCAGGCACAACTATGAATGATGAATATTTCTAATCTAATGTATTGTCCAACATACGTTATCCTATTAATGTAATTTTGGATACTATGTTGGATTGTAACAAACTGAATGTAAAGCTATGACTTATTATGTTATTTTTGATATTATTACACACTTAATAACTTACCAACATGACAAGCAGCAACTCCAGTAGAGGCTGTGGGCATGGTAACATCAGGAGGCAATGCTGCAACAATCCTTTTAAGCAGATAACTTTTACCAGTACCTGCGGACCCAGTAAAGAATATATTTTTCCCACTAAGGCAAGCTTCCAATACTCTTTGCTGTTCAGAATTCAAGGAGCTTATATTAGTCAACGGAGATGGAGCATAAAGTTTTTTAGGTGCTGGGCCCTTGCCTACATCTTCAGACTTTCGTTTCTTCGCTGGTGGCGAAGGCGTCGTGGATGTAGCTTTGCTAATTTTACTTCTAGCGCTGTTTATATCAGCGGTCGTCACAGGACTTATCTCGTCAAATGCTTGAGCTTTGCCGCTCAAAAGTTTAGCTCTCATACTTTGCTTAGAAGACGTGCTGTTGCCAGCGTCCTTATCACCTGTCATTTTAACAAATATCGTTCTCAAAAAAGAAACTAAGTTAGTTGGCGGTGCATTCGATATAAATAAGGTGCAACCAACCTCCTGGAACTTAATGCTAGCTTTTCCTTCAGCCATAAATTTTTTAAACACGTTTAACCCTTTTAAAGCTAATCTAATGACGGCATTTTTGTCACTCGATATTTCCATGAACATTTCCCGAAATTCATTTCTGATGAGTCGTAACGAGGCAGTTTTATAATTCACTTTTCTAATGATGGAACCTTGTTGAGTAGTCCATTCTATAGTTACAGCACACGACAAAAATGATTCTCCGGAATTCATTTTGGTTTTGAGTATGATTTTAATTCATAACTAAGCACAAAATCTGGAAATTGTACACGACGCGTGAATATTAAATTAAACCGATTCAGCAAAGCGCGAACGAACGAAAACAACATTCGAAGTCGAAGTATATATTCGAACGTAGTATGCAACGGGCTGTCTGTCAATGTCAAGTGGCACGTCAATTGACGCCAATGTCATTATTCTTCATTCACTCACAGATTATGATCACAAATTAGATAATACAGACACACAATAAGGATAGTACAGAAGTTAAGCTCATGTATGGACCTCCACACCTCGATTTAGGTTATGCATGTGTGCGTAAGCCTTAGGGTTAACGACTCCGCAATGGTCTTGGATTGCATCTAGTTATCTAATTTGTTGATATGGATTAAACGAGAAAATAAAAATAACAGTGTATGATTAAAATCATTAAATTTAATGTAATTAGTAACCATTATTCATATTTGTATTATCATTGTAAACAAAGATCACGGGAGTCCTTAGATGACAAATTCAATAACACAGGTAATTCATTATTCAGGTTATCTGTAGTAATATATTATAATTTTTATAGGAAATGATAGTATTTACGTGCAATCGTTTTGATAGCACTTGGATAGCACGTACTTGTGGAGAGAAGGGCAAGGGTCTTGAAGAGATAGGTACTCTTTATAAAAATAAAATTGTTTAGTTTTGCGTATAATGAATTTTAACTAACTTAATATTTATTTCAATTAATTTGAATTCTATAATGTTTTTGTATCTCTATTAGGTACTTGAAACAAAATAATAATCCTATTACATAAATTAAAACTCAAATAAATGATTTTACAAATTGTCCAACAATCCTTTGATTTAATATTTATTAAAATCGAAGGTAAATATTTGCGGCTATGGGTTCTCTCCGTAGACTTCGTAATTTCCTTCCAGTTGCTACCAAAATTACGCTTTCTTCAACACTTCTTCTCCCGATCCTTGACTATGCTGATGTTTGCTATCTAGATCTAACTGAGGAGCAACTAAATAAACTAGAGCGCCTTCAAAATATTTGTATAAGATTCATATTTGGCGTTAGAAAATATAATCACATCTCTGAGTATCGGACTAAGCTCAAGTGGCTCCCAATTCGTCTTCGCCGGAATAGTAATATTCTTTCTGCTTTATACTGCGTACTGTTTAATACAAATACGCCTGACTATCTGAAACAACAGTTCCAATATAAATTGTCAATACATGAAGATCGCTTTCTTCGCTCCAATGAAAACCTCTCTCTATCAGTTCCTTCTTGTACTTCTTCCTTCTATAGTAATTCCTTCAATGCAGTGGCTGTTCGTTTGTGGAATTCTCTACCAATCTCAATCCGACGAGCGCAGACACTTGATACTTTCAAGAAAAAAGTAAAAGATTTATATCTTTCATCTTAATCTCGACTTGTACTACTCTTTTCTATTCTCTTTTACATACTATCCTACTTGTATTTACTTTTTCTAAAAGACTTACTCTTCTGTCCTACTGACTAACTGCTGACAAACTAATAAATTTGTATAGCTCAATTGTACACCCTACCCTGTTTCCAAATTTATTTCTGTATTCAGCTTAATAGGTTGTCTGGAAGAGATCGCTATTTAGTGATAAGGCCGCCTGTTGTGCTCATCTATGTCTAATAATGTGATCATGTAAAACGTTTTGGTGTACAATAAAGAGGATTTTGTTGTTGTTGTTGTTGATGTAAATTAAATATACACTTTAAACATACAAAGAACTTCCTACCTTGACTTGTGTTTAGTAATAAATCATTGAATTACAAGCAAGTAAGGACTTATTGTACCTTTTTATAATGCACAATTTAACGTCGAATAAAAACAACCACTAAGATAATAATTATAATAACCCCATTTCTTAGGAAAACTATCTTATTTGTGTATTATTAATGTCACATTGCTGGAAATAACAACCGTGGTCCGAGTGGTCCGATATGTTCCGATTTTTGGTGTATGTGAACCGTGTCTATGTGTGCGTTGGTTTTCGGCACTTTGTATGAAGCTTAACATCTGTATTATCTAATTTGTGGTACTATCAGCAAAATTGATTCGTACCCCACTTCGTGGACATCTGGACATTTCGTTTGAACTTTTGAGGATGTCAAATTCGTTTTCTTTTCGAGCGTGTCTGTTGCACATATGACTTTTTTAATAATAAGCTCACTCCGTCAAACGTCGCTCCATAGATTAATTGCGTCGCTCTCGTCAAGTGTCAAAGTGCAATGAATTACTATTTATCTTGCAGATATTATTTTTGCTTTTGTATTAATTATATAGTTGTTTTTCCCGCGGCTTCGCCCGCGTTCGAGACAAGCAACAACAAAATACCGTTAAAATTATTCCATGGGAATTTATTAAGAGGAATAAAGTAGCCCATGAACCAAAAATTTATCACAATCTGATAAAAACAACTGTGATGAGTTTCATATCCCTTCTACTACCCTCTTCATCCTGTTAAGAGATGATTTCCGAGAAAAAATATCCTTTGTCTTTTCCAGAATTTCAAACTATGTCCATTCAATGTTCTGTAATGTAATGTATTTTTTTTGCAATTCATTACAAATTCAGCATTCAGCCGTTTTAGGAGCTTCAGCAGTTTAAACGTGAAAAGCCAATAGACGGACAAAGTTACTTTCACTTTTTAATAACATATCAGATATCGTTTTTGCAGATTAGAATATAATATATTTACTTCATGATGGACAGACAATGTGTGTAATGTGTATATATTTTAAAGTATTCTATATGTCCAAGTATTCAAATCTCGATAAACAGACGTATCCATACTAATATTATAAACGCGAAAGTCTGTCTGTCTGTGACGTTTTCGCGGCTAAACTACCGGTCTGATTTGAATGAAATTCGGAATGAAAATAGTTGAAGACCCAGTCACACATACCTAGGCTAGATTTTTTTTAAAATCAACCCCTTAAGGGTTGAAATAGGGGATGAAAGTTTGTATGAAAAATCTACACCGCATGAATGATTTCGATGAATTTTCCCAGGACGATAGTTGATGACGTACCCCCTTCCCCGGTTCGCGATATAAACGAATTCCACGTGGGCGAAGCCGCGGGCAAAAGCTAGCTGTAAAATAAGTTATGTATTGACAATGTCATGTAGAATAATAAGAGGTTTGTTTCCAAGGCAACGAATGTTTAGACGAATTTAGACTTAATTGCATTTGATGTGCTGCAAGAAAATAAGCTGAAGGTCATCATCAATCATTTTGGCCGATAGTACCTCGATTTAGGTTACATATGTGTGCGTGAGCCTTAGGGTTAACGACTCCACAATGGTCTTGGATTGGATTTTGTTATTTAATTTAATGATATGGATTAAACGGGAAAATAATAGTGTATGATTAGAGTCATTAAAATTATTAGTTCAGTCAATCGGGGTAACTTTGATACATCACCGCTGTATTTTCTTTAAAAACTCTTACTATTTCGCTTATGAGATAAAAGTTATGAGTTAATCAGTGCTCTCGGGCTGATTTCATATTGTCACATTATAAAAAGTCTTTAAAAATGACAAAATATATAAAAAAATTGCAATTTTGTTGTGTGTCAAAGTTACCACCCCTATATGGGTAACTTTGACACCGAAGCTTTCTACCTTCCTAACTACTGCTAACTAACTACCTTACTGTCCGACTCGCACTTGGCCGGTTTTTTTAATTTGTGCCCGCGCAAAAGGAAATAATTCATTTTTGAATGGTGTGAAGTTAGCGTCATTTGCCATGTAAAAAGGAGGTACTTAAGCCACGGAGAACCGTGGCATAAGTGCGGGTTTAGGTCACGCTGTGCTATAAAATATTTTTCATCCCACCTATTCGAAAAAGACGACTTGGTTCGGTCTTAAGGGGATCGAAAGTTGGTGTTTTCTATTTAGCGGGCGGGAATGAATTTTCATACAACTTTTCCTGTCCGTTATTTAAATAGCGGGCGGGAATGAATTTTCATATAACTTTTCCTGCCCGTTATTTAAATTTAAATAATAGTCGGGTAAGTCGGGTTAGTCGTAGTCGGGTAAGTCGGGTAAGTCGGGTAAGTCGGGTAAGTCGGGTTAGTCGGGTAAGTCGGGTTAGTCGGGTTAGTCGGTTTAGTCAGTTTAGTTAGTTTAGTGAATGTGACAGTATTATTCCTGAATTTGAGGCGCCTTTTATTTTCTCATAGGGGGGATGAAAAGTAGAGTATCACTCACTATATTTTTGGCTCGGGCGACGTACTTTGAATCCCTCGCTACGTTCGGGATACTACTAAAGAATCCCTCGCTACGCTCGGGATTCTACTCTAGAATCCCTCACTTCGCTTGGATTCAAAAAAGCGCCCTCGCCGAAAAAATATTACTTTGCACCCTTGTAATACAATCTACTATTATAGATTTCTGTATTACGAGTTGTTGCCCGTGGGTTGGTGTTGGTGAGGTGAACGTCACTGCCTGGCTATAACCGTGAAGGAAAACACCATGAAGAAACCTGCAATACCTGCATGCCGGAAAATTCGGAAAACTTAAAGGTGTGTGAAATCCGCCAATCCGCACTTGGGCCAGCTTGGTGGCATGTGGTCTTAACCTTCTCATTCTGAGAAATGAGCCTTGCCCATTAGTGGGACAGATATGGGCTCGATTATGATAATGAATGCTTGCAGCTCCACCCTAGCACTGCTGCACATGAAATCTGAGTCTGACCCAGAACGACACCCAAATAGGGACTAGACTGGAATGATGAGTCCAGTTATACGCTGGTATTAATAAGTAGGTAGTTAGTTCATTCCTAAGTGTGATGATTATTTTATTAGATGAGTTGTCACCCTTGAGAACTGAGATAAGTAATCGTCTCTAAAAAAATTAACAGGCTCCACACCTTTCTATCCGGTACATAAGCTATAAGTACTATTAATATAAAGCGGAAGAATTACTTTGTTTGTTCGTTTGAACGCGCTAATCTCGGGAACTACTGGTCCTATTTTTTTTTTTTGTTTTGAATAGTCCATTTATACATAAAAGGTATAGGCTCCGAAGGCGAAGCGAGGGTGTCTACTTAATAATATATGTATGTTGCAGGACGACGTCTGCCGAGTCCACTAGTAGGTAATATTATATTTCTTTACGATTGCAACTGTTTACTGACCTACTAACCACAGCACGGAAAGATTGCCCTAATGATCATTTTATTATAGCTGGGGATTTTAACTTACCCTGCATTAATTGGACATCAATAGACCCGGTTATTATTCGGAAGGGATCAGTTGAGATTCAAAATTCAGCAACACATCTTTTAACACAAACTTGTTTTTTAGGATTCACTCAATTCAACAATATTTTAAATAAAAGTAATAATACATTGGATTTGGTATTCTCTGATTCTTCGGTAACGATTAATAAGTCGGACTTGTCATTAGTAATGGAGGACCCACATCATCCACCACTTTCTATTGTTGTTAAAGACATATTAGTTCCAGAGCTAAAACATAAATTCCACACAAAATATATTTTCAGACGAGCAGATTATAACAGCATAAATGATTCTTTTAAGAAGCAGGATTGGTCGTTCATTAAAGATAGTAGTTACAACATAGAAGAGGTAATTGAATTTTTTTATTCTATTATAAATTACTGTATACAAACCTATGTTCCACAAGTTTATTGCTCAGGAACTTATGTTTATCCTATCTGGTATACTAGGTCCTTAATTAGGCTAATAAAGGAAAAATCTAAAGCTCACAGAAATTGGAAACTATATGGTAACCCAAATAATTATGCACACTTTGCTGACCTTAGGACTAAGCAAAAGAAACTTCAAGATCAGTGCTATCACTCGTACACATGGACGTATAACCATGCTCGTACATCACTTTCTCTCAGCAAAGAATTAAGACTGAATTGAAAATTTCTCTGGCTATCCACAAGAAATGACATATGCTCATAACGTCCTTAGTATTACGCAAATCGAAATCTGTTCCGCTTTTAATAAATTTTTTATTCACTTTATTTAGATTATAAGAGCTCTCAGGACAATGTTATACATGACATTAAGGTTACTACGCATGATATAGATCTGTAAACTTATTAAATGTCTTGATGTAACAAAAGGAGCCGGTAGTGACTCTATTCCACCTATGTTTTTTGTTGAATGTGCTCAGACATTATCAGTACCCATTTGCTTAATTTTTAACAGGTGTTTTAAGGAGGGATATTTTCCAAGTATCTGGAAAACTGCACATATCGTACCCATACACAAAAAAGGTCACAAAACTGAAATAGAAAATTATCGTCCTATTTCTATACTGAATGTGATAAGTAAATTATGTGAGAGGGTCGTTCACGCACGGATATATCCTGTATTAGCCAAAGCAATCCCCACAGAGCAGCACGGATTCATAAAAGGTCGATCAACAGCTACAAACCTTGGTGTTTTTATAGAGCATGTGACTAATGGTATGCAGGGCGGTGCTCAAATTGATGTGATCTATACGGATTTCGAAAAAGCATTCGACCGCGTAGATCACATTATACTACTGCATACATTAGGATTCCGGGGTAATCTTTTAAGATGGATGGAATCTTACTTACGGAACCGTACACAGGCTGTGGTTGTAGGAGGATATCGATCCGATTTTATTGATGTCCGTTCTGGTGTGCCCCAAGGATCCATTCTTGGGCCTCTTCTCTACGCCGCTTATCTTTACGATATAGGTAACTGTTTTCATTATGCACACTTCCTCATGTATGCGGATGACATGAAAATATACATGTGAATTTCTAATGACGCGGACTGTAAGAAACTCCAGACTGACCTCGACAGATTACTATGTTACTATACAGATAACCGCATAACCGTCAACATAAGTGTTCTTTAATAACTTTTACTAGGAAAAAATGTCCAGTAAACCATGATTACTCACTTAATAATGTCAGTATTAATAAAATAAATAGTGTGCGAGATCTTGGTGTATTCATGGACTCTAAATTAACCTTTAGTGATCATGTAGACTCAATTGTTAACAAAGCTTACAAAAATCTAGGGTTTGTGTTAAGAGTTTGTCGCCCCTTCTCTGATATTAGTTGCCTCAAGATTCTATATTACTCGTTTGTTCGAAGCATACTTGAATATTGCAGTATCGTCTGGAAGTCTGGAACCCCCAGTATTTAACCCAAATTCAAAAGTTAGAGCGGATACAGTTGAAATTCCTAAACCATTTAAACTTTCGGTGTAACCTTCATTTTCAGGATTATAATGAGTCACGCTTTCATCATAATCTTATGACCTTGGAAGACAATTCAATAGACATGACCTTTTTGTATAGCATTTGTAATGGCCTCATAGATTGTATGGAACTCTCATCAAAAATATTAAACTTTTATGTACCAAGCACCCGAACGCGACATGCACGAACTAACCTGTTTGCCCCGCAGCAGAAAGTAACAAACTATGCACAAAATTCGCTAGTTAACAAGCTACACAGGAAGTACAACATTTTATCATTAATATCGATAAGTATTACACACATAGTATACATATATAACACACATACACACACAGACACGCACGCGCACACACACACACACACACACACACACACACACGCACGCACACACACACACACACACAAATATATTTAGCGACTGTCCTTAAATGTTTCTATTTAAAGAATGTAAATCCATTATTGGCTTTACGACTAGATGATAAGTGTTATATTATATAGTTGTTTATAAATTAAGCTGTGGATTTTGTTACAATAAAAATAAAATAAAATTAAGTGACAATATTTGCTGCATAAAAAAATGTTCTTTAAGTTCTATTTAGGTACTTACTAAAATTTTGTAAAAAAGTCATAAGAACTTTTCTTTATTTATTTAGATATCTAATGGTTACATTACAAGCATCTTATATAAAATCTGTACATCTATGTAAGTAAGTGATGATGCATAAGTAATTATTTTTATATCGAAGCTCAAGCTGACGTGATGCGATCGCCTTACAATTAAAATAACGGATATTGCTCTGTCCGTTGAAACAGTCCAACTAAATAGTAGGTAGCGGCTACAAATTTCGTATTAGCCGTTGTTTTATTTTGTTTCGTCCCGGAGACAGGCTGTCACTTACTGAACGGCTAATAATTCATCGCCAAGTCGTAAAAGCGGCTAAAGATAAACAGACTGTCAGGAGTAAACAGAAATATACTAATACGTACGCAACCAATATTCAGTGCGATTTGCTTTGTCTTGTTGGAATTCGGTCACCAAACTTCATATTTTACTGAAAAAACAAATCGCACCTTCGGTGCAACAAAGTCGCAACAGCACATTTTTAGTAATTTTACAGGAGAGCACTTTTAAGATTTTTTTCGCATTTCTTTTCACATTACTCGATTACTATCTGTAGTAGGTTGAAATGTTTATACTATTAATGGTTTATACTTATTGCAACAGTTTCACGTAAAATGCTTTTTTAAAATTAATAAAGAAATACTAATAAAAGGCATAACAAAAATAATAAAAGGCTTAACAAAAAAATGTGTCCTGAAGTGTGACTTTGTTGCACCAGGATTTAGGTATTTAGTTTACTGACCTATGTAGATGCGTCTTTATTGCTCCAATTAGTGAGAATAACAATGGTCATAAATATATTTTGTGTGCTTGTAGCTCCAATATACGTTACCTAAACATTTGCGGGAGCGGAGGCACTACTGGCCGTTAAGACTTTGTTGAACCATAATTCAGGGAAAAGTCACCAAGAACCACAAAGGCACTTGCTCTATCTAGTAGGATTTTGTTTTACTTCCGTGAGTGTCTTTGATTCCCTAGACAAAGGCATGGTTAATAGACAATTCGGCATACTTAACTCAATTTTGCAATTTTAGCTATTTGCGACTTTGTTGCACCGAAGGTGCGAAATATTTCCGACTAGTAAATCCGCCCTCGCTTCGCTTCGGGGAACCAGTCCCTTCAAAAATCTCTATAAATTTTAACAAATTATGTTATTCCAATGTCTAAGCTATATTACAGCAAAGTTTCATGAAAATCCGTTCAGTAGTTTTTGCGTGAAAGAGCAACAAACACACACACACACACACACATCCTTACAAACTTTCGCATTTATAATATTAGTAGGACTAACCAACTAATATTCTAACACCATCTACTAACTGGACTAACCATCCTAGTCCCTTTGAGTCTAGTTCTAGGTCGGTCACAGTTTTTATGGGTGGCAGTGGAAGGGTGGTGCTGCATGCTCGTTTGCTATCTTAATTCCATAAAAAAAGGCAGTGTTTCGGTACGACCTACCTAAGTACCGTGGCGGGCGGTGGTACTTCCCCGGGTGATCTCTAGGCCCTTACCACCTGTTAGTTTGTCGAAATATTCGAATCCCGCTTAATACCTTTCATAATTTTTTGAAGTAGGTAATGCACGTAGCACATAATTTTCGTTGCTGCTGCCTTAATCGATAATTTAGATGAAAGCTATCTAAATCTACAAAGCTTGAACGTCTTTTACCTCATACGTACCTACCTATAATAAAAAAAAAACTTATGTTTAATTGAAATAGAATTGAAATAGAACATAAAAACATTGTACGGATTAATAAATAATTATCAGTAGAAAATCATTAAAATGGATCAAATGCAAGAAACTTTGATCGTGAAGCTTTCAACAGAATCCCTCGGCAATATGTAATTTAATCTGAAAGCGAGGACAAGACCTCATTATATCGTTTCAGAGAGTCACTGTGTGCAGAAATCGGCAGTGTTCCTTGAGCATGACGCAATCGTAGTATGCGATGCCAGAGCAGACGCTTCGTCGAGAAATTCATTACACATGCTATATTTCAAAAGCCTAAACCGTGACAGTAACCAAACCTCGACGCCAAATGACATGAGGTCATCAGTCAAACTCTGCTGAATGTTTTGGTAAAATTGATCGCCTTCTATATTTTAATGACCCTTTGTTGCGAGACAGGATAGGTACCTTCTGATACTTATGTAGGTACCTACATAAGTATCAGAAGGTACCTATCCTGTCTCATTAGGTAGATACTAAATCACAACCTATACTGTCGTTCTGTTATTAGTGATTTATTTTATTAATCGATCTTACGTACCTATCTGCTTAAAAAATGAACATAAAAAACTGACTTTACAATTGTATACTATAAAATTAAAGAGGTACCTCAACATAAGTTTAAAACTTAATTAGCGACTATTTCAAAAGCGGGTAGGTAGGTAGGTAGGTTAGGTTACCTAATAACACTATTAAGGAATATGCGAGTGAAGTCAACCCAGGTAAAATTGAATTTCAGTGTAATTTTGGACAATATTATATTAATTGCAGGGGGCCTTGGCCTCAAAAAAAATGTTATTTAATAAAATAAACGGAATTAGGTTTGATTTATGTCAAATTGAAACAGTAGGTAAACATGGTAATATCTGGGGTAGCGGATTTCAAAGTTACCCTGAAATTCAAAGTTACCCGAGGTAACTATCGTGCTTTAGGTACCTATTGACTGGGTTTTTTTTATTATTGTCAATATGATTAATATCTTGCGGTGGTGTAAGTGTAATAAAAAAATCATGTTATCCATTCATTAATGGTGCTAAAATATTTTTTTACTTATATATGACAGTTTTGCCCCTGAGAAAAATCTTACACAAATCTGTCTGAGAAAAATCTGTACCTACTCCCCTTTAGTACATAGTATGAGTATCTCAATGCTACTCCCTATCAAATAAGGAATTTTCAGCTACCCGTATCTTACTGACATAGGTACGGACTTCAACACCTTAACATACTTATATAATTGAGAGTAGTAATATTTTTTTTTACTCCAAATATCCAACACTATTCTTTGATCTCATAGTACCATGTTCAGAAAATATAGTAAGTATGCCTACTGTTTATTAATTTCAAGAACTTTAATGCGAGATACGAACGGAAACCGCTCCTAAACGTATCAACGCCATTTGCTTTCAAAGTAAATACACATAATATTTTCGCGACCGTATGGAATTATTTGGCGATGAAAGAAATAAAGTCCATGAGAGCCCAACGACACATAAACTTACCTACACACAACAATTTATAGCTGCATTAATATTTCCATCTCCATCCGTTATTTGATATTTAATTTGCTGCTTGTCTGTAAAGGGTTACAGGAAAATAATAAACATTTATGTCATCTTCTTTGCAACCTCTAACTGTTTCCTTTCATAACGTGAGACGGTGAGACCTATATAGGCCGTAGGACCATAGTCCACAAAGCTATGCACATTGCACATACACATTTTGTGGGGGTTTTCACGTATTTTGGAAACCTTTATAGAGAACTGTCAGTGCCTCAAATTTGCAAGATTCCTTGTGATATTTTCCTTCATTGAATTAATTAATTTGATGTTATAAATTTGGCAATCACGTCGGGGTCACCAGTTTGGCAAAGGGAGATCTCCCGCCAGGCGAGACGACATGCCTGGGGGGCGGCCGGGCCCCGAGTGAATGTACTCGAGGCGTGGTATATATGCCAGCGATGTAGAAATCTTCGATAGCGCGTTTCAGGCTTCGGTGACGTCACCGTGTGACATTGTGCGATGTCGCCACATAAGTATCTAGATGGAACATTGAATCCGCGCAAACGTGTCAACAAATTGTGGCTAACTGTTAGCCACAATTTTTGTATCGTTACGCAAACATTACGCACACATAGACAATAGACGAAGGTGAAAAACATCGCCTGCACGCACACATGCTTGATAATGTTGCCTTGTTTTTTTTTTTGTTTTCATTGTAGGGCGACGCTCAATCTATATATTTTAAACATCAAAGGTATGCACATTTTTTATTTCTTTTCGGGATACCAAAGTTCAAACCACTAAATTATCACTACTTATTTATGTAATTTTGCGTAAATATCCATAAATTTTCTGTAGAAAGTAATGGTCTACTTAAAGACTCATGTTGCTGATACGTGATCTATCATGCAATAAGAAAAGTTGGATGGGTTAATAATGACTACCACGTAGCAGTAGTAATAATACTTTCATACTGTGAGAGAAATTTACTGAATCAGTCTCGATGTCGTTACATTTCAAATGTTTTGTAGGAATTTGTTTGGCATGCAAGATGCAATCTTTGTGCATTGTGATGAAACGATACTGGACTTTCAGAGGACCGGTTTGACTTTAGACTTTTTTGGTACTTTTTCTTTTTTAAGTTATGGGTTTACCTACCTACAAACCCGAGTACCTAAATCAAAACCGATATTGAGGGTGAGTTCCAGTAAAGTTAATTATGGACTAAGTAAAGCTTGAGGAAAGTTCCACTGAAGTCTTAAAAATAATAAAATGTGGTTTTTGTTAACAATCAACACCTATTATAAAAAAACGTGCCTATAGAAATAATCAAACAGACTGCGGCAAATCGTCAACGTGTTAGATAGAGATCTAAAATGCCACAAAAGCTACTGGAATTAAGAGTACTAAGATCTATTTATTTTGCACAGATACCTACGAATCCCATTCCAAATGTAATTATAGTTATAGCAAATCATCAATGAATCTGTAATAACAAAACGAATAAATTCCAAAGCTACAACGCCACCGTTCAGTCTATTTCAATCATCGACAGATAGCTTCCTACGGGATGACAAACGCAAGGAATCAATACAGGAAACGGGCGCGTACATAACCCAGAATTAGCGAACTGTCCGGTACATCTGTTGCCGAGGATGGCGACGGTGCGTCGTAAATGCGACAACCAACGATTTAAAGCCATTACTCAAACACTTGACTTTACAGCTCATAAAGACAATGAACTAATAGATAAAAGTATTCGAAAATAATATCTAGAATAAAAGCATATTATAACAAATTTGCAAGTTAAACGGGCCTATTCCGATCCAATACCAAAAAACTAATACCATTGGTATTAGTTTATTATCCCAGTGAATTTCTATTCCGAACGAATACCAGTCATAAACGAATCCCAAAATTATTAAAATGGTATGAAGGTACAGTCAGTAATAAAAATGCTGTGAAATGTGATATTAAGTACCTAATGTATATTTCAATCAAAATCAGTCTTATTAAACATGTTCAAGTGTAGTAACAAATAATTGCACAAATACCATAAGAATAAATAAAGTTTTTCCAACAAATCACTAGGCATCGTTTTCAACTTTAAATAAAAACTATCACAAAAAAATTAAAATTACAATTAAATACTAAAATTATAATTATATAGTAAAAGATTCAATCAACAACTATGACAAAAAGAAATTACTTTTATACTTTGTAATCAAATATCAAATATTGGCACGACAGTCATTACAATTTAATGTGTTTTAAAAAAATCAACATTAAATAGATAAATAATAATTATTTGTGCAAGGACAACGATTCGTATAAAAACAGACCTTATTTTATTTGATTGTCTTAACGTTCATTAAGCAAAATATCAAAACGCTTAAGGCGCTTCGTTTGCTCAACCCTTGACTGTGATTAGTTGGTTTGGATTTTTAAACAATAGGAACGAGCTCACCTTTTTTGCTGGTAAAAAAAATTGGCATGTCAATCTACATAAGTAAAAATGTGCTTTTTTGCAGGTAAAAAAATTGGCAATCACTTTCATAACAAAATGTTTGTATAAAATTTAGGATTGAATTACGATCATTATAATAACTTATGAAATAGCAAAAGAAACGTTTTCTGTGACTGTACTAAAAGTTATGTTTTGGTATTCGTTCGGAATATATTAGGTACTTCTTTTGAATGGTATTCGTTCGGAATAAAAATTCACTGGGATAATAAACTAATACCAAATGGTATTAGTTTTTTGGTATTAGATCGGAATAGGCCGTTAAACGTCGTTTCTTCAGCAAGTCTCTGTAAAAGTAAAACAATATGAAATTAGAACTAATTGATTTTATTGCATTTATTAGCGGCAAAGGAGAACTGCCATGGCCCATAGAAAATTTACCCAGGCCCGACAGTAATAAAAAGTACCTCAGTTTTTTTGTTATATTACATAGGTATAACAAAAATATAGTAAGTAACAGTATTTTAAATAACAGTGGCTAACAACTATTTATAACTTTGTGACTACTCAGGCGAAATATTTGAAAACCATTTATTTTTCACTTAATAGCAATTGTATCCATTTAGAATAAACTATTATTTTATTTTACAAGTTTTATGTTCAAATAAATATCAAACATTTCTTTTTAGTATGAAAAGTTTAAAGTGAAATATTTTATTGTTAGCCACTTATTTCGAATATAACAATAATAGATATTTTTTTTATAGGTAAGTACTCAACATAACAAAAAAACTGAGATATGTTTCTTTCATGTCGGGTCTGGGTCAAAAATGGCAGTTCTCCTTTATTTATATAGTTCTCATCTCGTATACTTACAGCAATTATACAAATTAAGTAAAGTGAAAAACCATACATCTCGCGATTTTTATTGAAATGCGAATAGTCAATACAGCAACAGCAGCAGCTATCTTCCCTACTAAATTCTTAAGTAGGTATTTAAGAGGACAAAGCTGTGCTTTTTCTTCTTAAATTAAAAAGATGTAGGTAGGTATGTGGAGTGCGAATTTCTTAATTGATGGATGGATCGAAAAACAAAACAGGAAACTACAGCTTTCATTCTGTTAGTTTATTCGGAGGGTGTTGTCAAATGGGCAGGGTACGACGCGACGCCATGTCAGTCAAATGTGGGTTGATATTTTTATATAATAGGTTTTTTAGTATTATAATGCATGATATTAATTATAAAAATTGTATGTTATACTGGCTCCAATAAAACAATATGAAAAGCGTTTCTACTTATTAAGTTACATCCTCGATGCCGGTATTTCTATATTCTTAACTTTGTAGGTATTTATTAAAGGACAAACTTGGGCTACTTTTTCTCTTGTCTCAATTGCAAGTACCTACCTACCTACATAATTACAATACCATAATTGTGTAAGGTAGAACCAGAGTGGTCCAAGTGACATTTTTGAAAAAAACCCGATTTTGGCAAAAACGTCCAAAATTCTATATTCTTTTATTCCACTTTCATTAAATTGTCATTCAGAAACATTGTCTAGGAAAAAACGCAACCTCTCACTTTGGACTTAATGGAATTTGGAAAATCTTAGTGTGCCAGACTGGTCCAAGTGACAAATCTGTACTTGGATGATTATGGTTCTAATTTTGTGAAAAGACTATTTGATCAAAGTGCAATGTAAGGGCGCATTCAAGTAGAAAGCTGGTTACCGGCGCTGATCTGCCAGCGCTGGTCCGTCGAGATAACCTCTACATAAAGTTTTTGAGTTACTCTTAATAATGTGTATTTAATTTATGATCGTTACCTCATAACTTGTCACTAGATGCTTCGATTTTGATATTTCCTTTTTTTATTCGAAAGCTAGTACCTACTTGACGTGTGGTCATATATAATTTTCAGCGACATCTGACGAGTAGTTTTTGAGTTATCTATACTTCTCGATTTTGAAGTCGGTTATTTTTTGTAAAAAGTTATTGTATTATTTGAAAGCTGGTACTTGTCGGTGGTCCCGTATAAATTTGAATAACAACTGACGAGTAGTTTTTGATTTATCCTTAATGTGTATTTATGTTTGTTATCTCATAGCTTTGTACTGGGTATTCCAATTTTGACGATTCTTATTTTAATTGAAAGCCTGGGCTTGTCGTGTGGTTCCGTTAAATTAAATTTGATTTACATCAAACCAGTAGTTTTTGAGTTACTCTTAATAATGTGTAATTAATTTATGGTCGTTACCTCATATCTTAACACTGGGTGCTTCGACTTTTTAAATTATTTTTTTATTCAAAAGCAAGTAGGTCCTTGACGTGGGGTCTCATATAAATTTCAGTGACGTCTTACAAGTTGTTTTTGAGTTACATACACTTAGCTTTCAAGTAAAAAAAGAATCGTCAAAATCGGAATACCCAGTAGAAAGTTATGAGATAACAAACATAAATACACATTAAGGATAATTCAAAAACCAATCGTCAGTTGTTGTTCAAATTTACACGGGACCACCGACAAGTACCAGCTTTCAAATAATACAATAACTTTTTACAAAAAAATAACCGACTTCAAAATCGAGAAGTATAGATAACTCAAAAACTACTCGTCAGATGTCGCTGAAAATTATAAATGACCACACGTCAAGTAGGTACTAGCTTTCGAATAAAAAATGGAATTATCAAAATTGAAGCATCTAGTGACAAATTATGAGGTAACGATCATAAATTAAATACACATTATTAAGAGTAACTCAAAAACTACTGGTCCGATGCCGCTCAAATTCATATGAGACTACAATGATACTTGCATTGAACCACTTGCACTGTACCAGCTTTCAAATAAAAAGAGAATCATAAAAATCTAAACACTCAGTAAAAAGTTATCAGGAAAAAAACATAAGTACACAGTACAAAACATCCTTACACATTATTCAAGTTAATTCGAAACTACTCGTCAGATGTCGCTCAAATTTATATGGGACCATACCACAAGCACCATCTTTCAAGGATATAAAGAATCATCAAAATCGGTTTACCCAACACGAAGTTATGGGGTCACAAACTTACCAACAAAGATTAAAAAAAAAAAAAAAAGGATCGGTAAATAAGTTTTTTTTTAACTTTTCTATTTGTTTGTAGTATGTTTGTGCTTGCTGATCTCAGAAACGGCTGAACGGTTCGTTATGGAATTTTCACTAGATTCTTTTTTGTTCGAAGGTAAAGTAAAAGTAGTGCTTGTCATAATACTCATAATTATGGTACCTTGTACATTGGAGCGACATCTGGCCGGTGGTTTTTGAGTTATCTTGACTTTGAAGTCGGTTATTTTTTTTGTAAAAAGTTAGTTCTGAATCATATTAATATACTAGCTGTGCCGCTGTGCCCGAGGTTTCGCCCGCGTGAAACTCAGTATGTCACAAAATTCCGGGATAAAGAGTAGCCTCCATGTTGCTCCACAACCTCCTCCATCTCCCAGTGAAAGTCCGCAACTTCATTCGATAACAGTATTTTTTCCCGCATGAATCCCGATGTGGCGGGTATTCCGAATAAAGAGTAGCCTACTTATGTGTTGCTCCACAACCTTCTCTATTCTCCAACGAAAGTCCCATAAAAATCTGAAACCGCGACTTCGTTTGAGAATAATAGTTTTTCCTGCGGGAATCCCGAATTCCGGGATAAAGAGTAGCTAATATGATTCTCCACAACCTCATCTATCTCCAAGTGAAAGTTCCATAAAAATCTGTTCAGCCGTTTCTGAGATTAGCGTGCACAAACATAAGTAGATTACGGACATATAGATAAATTTGTTAGAGTTTTTAATCTTTGTTTGTGCCAGAGTGGTCCATGTGCAAGAATTTTTAAATTTTTTAAATTTTTGTTTGTGCCAGAGTGGTCCGTGTGCATTTTTTTGTGAAAAACCATCAATTTGTTATACTAAATACAAATGATTGTGATTAAACATATCTTATTACTTTAATCTAACTTGTTAGCTGTAATTTCAATAAAGAATTACAAGTTAAAAGTTATTAGTTTCGCTACAATAAGTACAAACGCGTTTCCCTCGTTTTCTCGAAAAGTTAAAATTGTCACTTGGACCACTCTGGTTCTACCTTACCTAATTATTCTTGTGTTAGCTGCGCCCCCACCAGAGCCCTGACCCGCGCCAGGTAGCAGCCGGACGACCGCTGCACCGCTATAAAAGGGACGGACCACGCTACCTGGGCGCTCACTTGCCCGTTCGCTTCAGACGCCGTTACTCTGCTCCGTTGCATAACGAATCTCTTGTTAACATTTAACTGTCGATTGTAGATTGTTAATTTAATAATTTAATTTTCGTAATTCTTATTTTAATATTCAATTTTGTAATTTGTAAATTTTAAATATAATTTTGTTTGTGTCGTTTTGTTTTTTTTTTAATTAATTCTTTAAATAAATATAAATTCAGAAGTGGGATTCTTATCCGCTTCTATTTGATTTTGCCCACTAGTATTTTCGTAATTTTAAAATGTCCAATACTCGACGCAAGCGAGCACGTGATGCAACTCCCCCCAGTGATTTAGGACGCACCATGGAGGCGATATTGAATCGTCTGTCCGCGCTGGAGCAGCGCGCCCCGTCGGAGGCTCCCTCGAGCGCAGCGACGTGTCCCGCCATAGCGGAGGCGTGCACCAGCACATGCCCCGGCGCGTCCCCCGCGCTTAGCGCCCATTCAAACGGCGCGTCGACATCCTCTCCAGGACCCGACACGGCTGATGTAACGGAGCGTCTTATCGACGCACTAAAATCCATCAATCCGGTAAGATCCACCCATTACTATGTGTCTGAATTTGACCCAGGTGTTCATGACGTTAGTGTGTGGTGCGAGGAAGTTGATCACGCCCGTTCCCTGAATAAGTGGGACGAAAAAGAGTGTCTGGCTCGCATAGGTCACTGCTTAAAGGGAGAGGCACGCTCTTGGTTGGGACAGTGGGCGAGTACCGAACGCAAGTGGTCTAATTTTAAATCTGAGTTGAAATCGTTGTGTCCGCGTCGCGTGGATGTTGCGACCGTTCTTTTTGAAGTCATGTGCACCGATTCTGATAGTTACTCCACGTATGCCGAGTACGCTCGCCAAAGTTTATTGCGCCTGCGAATTGTTAAAGGCATTAACGACGATTTGCTGTGTAACATTATAATACGCGGCGTTAAAGATGCACATATTCGTGCAGCTGCGATTAACAGTAATTTGACGACAAATAACATCGTGGAGTTCCTATCGATGTATATAAAGCCTGGCCAATCCAATGTTAACGCTTACAATCGTTCTCGCAATGTTTTACGGGGTAGTAACAACTTGCATAAGAATTCGCAGACCACCGTTAACAGTAATTCGCGTAAACGAACTAACAATCGCGATGATTCCCTGAAATGCTTTTCTTGTCATGAATTTGGCCATACGAGTAGACATTGCCCTAAGCGAATGAAATTAACTCCTAATTCTAACCGCGATTCCACGACTCGAAACACTCCCAAGCCCTCAGCTGTAACGTGTACGTTTTGCAGAAAGACAGGCCACACCGAAGAAATATGCTTCGCTAAAGAACGCTCAGAATCCCGTAACAAAGTCAATGTAAATTTTTGCCAAACAACAGACCGACAAACCACGACGTGATAACTGCAGTGTTGTGTGGCGTGCCTACCGACGTATTAATAGATAGCGGTTCTAATATCTCCCTGATTTCCATTGCTTTAATCAAACATTTGCCTTGTAGAATAAAACCAAGCTTTCAATTATTGCGTGGCATAGGTGGATCTGAAATTCAGTGTGATAAATACGTTACATTGCCAACAGAGTTTAAAAACATAACATTAGAAGTTGATTTTCATATAGTGCCTCGAAATTGCCTTACGTGTCCAGTGCTCATCGGTACAGACGTCTTAAATCGACGTGGTATTACATACATTCGCACGGCCGGCTCTCAGGAACTAATCAGAGATGAATCTTTTGCAGATAATAGCGTACGTGAAGTGCATTCAGCCTTAAGTTTGGACACTGTGAACACCCCGTTAAGCGGCGCTGATAAGACGCGGTTAGATTCCATACTCTGTAAGTACTCTGATTTCTTCCTAAGTGGCACGGCAACTACTACTGTGACTACCGGTGAAATGCATATACGGCTCACTACCGATACCCCCGTTGTTTACCGACCTTATAAATTATCTCTTGACGAGAAGCTACGCGTTCGCAATATTATTAGTGACTTGCTAAATAAGGGTATAATTAGAAAATCGGAGTCGCGATATGCAAGCCCAATCCTGCTCGTACGTAAAAAGGATTCGACCGATAGGATGGTAGTGGACTACCGGGCTTTGAATGCCATCACTATCAAGGACCGATATCCATTACCGTTGATCGATGACCACATCGATAGGTTAGGTAAGTGCCGATACTTCTCAGCCCTCGATATGGTCACCGGTTTTCATCAGATTAAATTAAGTGAGGAATCGATACATAAAACCGCTTTTGTAACTAACGAAGGTCATTATGAGTACCTAAAGATGCCATACGGTCTTTGCAATGCTCCTATTGTGTACCAGAAAATTATTACAGATACCCTCCAAAGTTTTATTGACGCCGGTCAACTTTTAGTTTATATTGACGACGTACTTCTACTTAGTAATACAATTGACGAAGGCTTAACATTATTAGATTCGGTTTTAAAACGATTAACAGAGTCGGGATTTTCTATTAATATACGTAAGTGTTCTTTCTTAACTTCCGAGGTAGAATACTTGGGTAGGTTAATTAGAGATGGTCAGGTACGGCCGAGCCCTGCGAAGGTAGATGCACTGACGAGATCAGCTGCACCCCAGACGGTTAAGCAGGTTAGACAGTTCCTCGGTTTAGCAGGTTATTTTAGAAGGTTTATTCCGGGATATTCCACTAAAGTAGCGTGTATAGCCGCTTTGACTCGTAAAAATGTAAATTTCCATTGGGGTGAAGAGCAAGAAAGGGTAAGGCAGGAAATAATTCGTCATATGACAAGCGAACCTTTTCTTACTATTTTTGATCCGTCTTTACCTACAGAAGTCCACACCGATGCCAGCTCCATGGGGTACGGTGCAGTTTTACTACAAACGCATAGCGATCAGCGGAGACATCCTGTTGCTTATTTTAGCAAGGTTACGGTAGGTGCTGAACCCAGGTACCACTCCTATGAATTGGAGACCCTTGCGGTTGTTAAAGCTTTACAATATTTTCGCCAGTACTTAATAGGTATACATTTTAAGGTTGTTACAGACTGTAATGCTTTAAAGATGACGCAACGCAAGAAGGATCTTCTTCCTAGGGTGGCGCGCTGGTGGATGTACCTGCAAGATTTTGATTTTTCCTTAGAATATCGTAAGGGCGTTCCAATGTCACACGCAGATTATTTTAGTCGAAACCCCGTTAACGTTTGCGATGCACGAAAACCGCTTAACTGGGCACAGGTAGCTCAAGCAGCCGACGAGGAGACCGTCGCGATGCTAGATAAACTCAACCAGGGGCAGCTAGACGCGTCGCGCTACGTCAGAAAGAACGACTTACTTTATTATCGTTACAGTGCAGTCGGTGAGGAACCTCGTTTACTGTGTTACATACCAAAAGCGTACCGTTTAAGTTTGTTGCGCGTTTTCCACGACGAGCATGAGCACCTTGGTGTCGAGAAGACAATAGACCTGATCTTACAACACTTCTGGTTTCCGGGCTTACGCCAATTTGTAAGTAAATATATTTCTCATTGTGTTATTTGTATCTCACACAAGAAAATACCACGCGCTCCCTTACAGCCGATCGTGTCGTGGACCAAACCTTCAGCTCCTTTTGACACCATACACACGGACGTGCTAGGCCCTCTGCCAGAGTCCAAGGGTTATAAGTTTGTCCTCATCATGATTGATGCTTTCACTAAATTTTGTCTCCTGTAACCTATTTATAGACAGGATAATGTCGAATTAAAGCGTGCATTTACCAGTGCCATTTCCATCTTCGGCACACCGCGATTAATTGTTTGCGATCGAGGACGAATGTTTGAGAGTGAGGAGTTTAGCAGCTGGGTATCTAATTTCGGCATCGAGCGGCATTTCATAACACCTGAAATGCATCAATCTAATGGGTAAGTGGAACGTTACTGCCGCACTGTTCTTAACATGATAAGAATAGAAGTTGTAGCGGTACGCTAAACAACCCCTTTTAGCTACGTTAAATTATCTACACCTATCTACCATATCGCAGAAGGCGAAGACCTACCTACATAGAAATTAATTATTAACCTACCCCGGCAACCGGATACTGCAAGCTGCATATTATATTTTTATTCTGAACTAAATAGGATTTGACGCCCGTTCAGAAACCAAGAAGCAGCCGCAATATCATATCAGCGCCGTACAGTCTTCACTCGCAGCATGCAAGTACATCCGTCTTCGTTTGCTTGATCTTCACGCCGCCGCCGTAGTCGCTTCTTCTGCCGCTGTCCCGGAGCTGTGTTCCACGTCGCCGCTGCCCGCCGAATGAGGTCTGCGCCGGCCGTCGCGCCTTTTATATGCTTCGTCAATCACGGAGTTCAACATGGCAGCCACAATGGACGCACGTCGTTGTACGAAGTTCAACAAAATTAGAGCGAAGAAGAAATATATATTTTTGTCTCTTTTATAGATAAATACGTTGCCGAAATTATTAATTTGTATTGAGTTAAATGTGATTGGTAGAAATTTAGATATTTTTATTGGCTAAACAAATAGTGATATTTTTATTGGTTAATGCTTAGCGTAAGCTGGTGTATAAATATAGGCAGGGTTTGTCAATAAAGCATTCATATTCATATATCCGATACTACCTACAGCAGTACCTAACAAGAACCAGTCGTTTTATTTATCCGCCACTAGACCACTCGGATTTGTTAATGGTGGACCTCTCACCACCATTACAGTGGTGACCCCGAGAAGAACACGGACCCCGAAGGGCGCAGGAAGGCCCCAACCATTACATTGGAAACCCGAGAAGAACACGGTCCCGAGCAGGAACCCCTGGAAGATCACGACAACCGACATTGGTAACTCGAGAAGAAAACTACGAAGAAACTCTGAACGAGCATTGAAGAAAAATCTCTGCAAGAAACCACTACGAAAATCCCACGAATATTGAAGACGAACGCCTGGACGAATTTCGAAGCAAAATCCCTGCAGGACTACGGACGAAAATATCACTATGGAGCGAGAAATGAAGAAATCCGACGCATCGACATCAAACCCGGACAAGGAACAAGAAATCGCCAGTATATCTCTGTCGTTGAGAATACCGCCGTTCTGGAGAGATAAACCTCGACTGTGGTTCGTCAGTTTTGAAGCGGCAACGAGCGACTTGAAGAAGAGCCAAGCACAACTAGCGCAGATGGTTATCGCCCAACTCGAGAAGCAAGATATTGAACAAATTGCGGACCTGTTGTACAACCCGCCGGCAACCGACCAATATAATTCGCTGAAGGACCGTCTAATTTCTGCGTACGAAGAATCCGACAGTCGCCAGCTACAGAAACTACTATCAGAGATAGAACTTGGAGAACAGAAGCCTTCTCAACTCCTACGCAGAATGCGTACTTTGGCGCGAGACAAAGTTCCAGATTCGACGCTACGACTGATGTGGGTAAACCACCTACCCTCACATGTTCGATCGGTACTAGCAGTGAGCGAAACATTCAGCACGCAGACGAAGCTCGACGAATTGGCACTCCTGGCGGACAAGATGATCGAAAACAGCAGCAGCTCACACGTATCGATGATCGAAGGCACTTCAACCAAGGCCAATGATACCCAGCTTCTTCTCGAAGAAGTTCGGCGCTTATCATTAGAAGTCGCCGCGCTCAAAGCCAGTCAACCCTGTTACCAGCAACAGTACAATCAGCGCAATCAGAAGCATCGAAGATCACCTTTTCGACGTGACCGTTCCTTCAACCGAAGCCGTTCAAGCTCAAGAACAAGATCTCCCTACTGCTACTATCATCGACGTTTTGGTTCTGAAGCAAGAAGATGCACAACGCCGTGTACATTCAAGAACGAAAATATTATGAAGTCGGAAAACTAAATAATACGCTCGATGCGACGGGATCCGGCGTAACAGAAAAGTCCTACCGTCTTTTTGTCACCGATAAAAAAACCAAGACTACCTTCCTTATCGACACCGGAGCGAATATCTCAGTCTTACCGCCGAGACAAGGACAGAAGATGAAGCCACTGGAATTTCAACTTTACGCCGCAAACAACACGGTGATTCCAACCTACGGAGAAAAATCAATGGAACTAGATTTAAATTTACGAAGACCGTTCAAGTGGAGATTTATCGTCGCTAAAGTCAGTAAACCTATCATCGGTGCTGATTTTTTGCAACATCATCAGTTGATCGTCGACATCAAGAACAGAAGATTAATCGACGGGAAAACAAATCTTGCATCTCAGTCTTTCGTTCAAGCAACAAATCTACCCACAATAAGAAGCATAGACGTTCAACAATCTTATCACAAGATCCTTGAAGATTATCCTGGAATCACAAGACTAACTTCAATGAAATTAACACCGAAGCACGACGTGGAACATTTTATTGAAACAACCGGACCACCGCTTCACTGCCGTGCACGTCCAATCGCACCGCACAGATACGAGCAAGTTCGGAAGGAATTCGAAAACATGATTGAGCAAGGAATATGCCGTCCAAGCAAAAGCCCTTGGTCATCACCACTTCATGTCGTACCGAAGAAGAACGGAGAATTACGAGTATGTGGAGACTACAGAAGACTGAATTCGATTACTACTCCCGACCGCTATCCAATACCGCGAGTCAAGGACTTCACTCATCAACTGTCGAACAAGACTATATTCTCCACTATTGATCTCAACCGAGCTTACCAACAAATCAAAGTACGCGATGAAGACATTCAGAAGACTGCAATAATTACTCCAATGGGATTATTCGAATTTCCAAGAATGACTCCAGGACTGAAGAACGCTGGTCAAACATTTCAAAGATTCATACACGAAGTACTTCATGGACTCGACTTCGTTTTCGCATTCATTGATGATCTACTGATTGCAAGCCCTGACGAAGAAACGCACGAAAAACATTTACGAACCGTTCTACAACGATTAGAAGATAATGGAATCACAATCAACCCTTCAAAATGCATATTTGGGCAACAAGAAGTTCAATTTCTTGGTTTCAATGTCAGCAAGGAAGGAATCAAACCGCCTGCTGAAAAAGTCAGAGCAATAATCGACTATGCGAAACCAAAGACAATCGAAGAACTAAGAAGATTTCTTGGAATGATAAATTTCTACAGAGACCATATACCTAAAGCATCTGAAATCCAAGCACCTCTTCACGCCTATCTTCACAACACGAAGAAAAAAGACAAAACAGCAATCGAATGGAACGACGAAGCCACGAAGGCATTTGAAGCTTGTAAAGCTGCGATCCAAAATGCAACTTTACTGGCACACCCATCGCACGAGGCAACACTTGCTATCTTCAGCGACGCGTCCGATAACTCAGCTGGAGCTGTACTTCAACAATATGTCAACAAAAAATGGCAACCACTTGGTTATTTTTCGAAGAAGTTCTCCGATACGCAACGCAACTACAGTACATTTGACAGAGAGCTACTCGCTATCTACATGGCTATCAAGCACTTTAGAAAAACGTTCGAGGGAAAAAACCTAATCGTTTTTACCGACCACAAGCCATTAACATATGTACTTCAGAAGAAACCTTCAACATCTGAAACACCACGACGCGCAAGACAACTCATTTTCATCAGCGAGTTTACAACCGACATCCGTCACATCAATGGAAAGGACAACATAGTCGCCGACGCACTCAGTCGCATACCAGTTGACAGTATAACGTGTCCTACATCGATCGACTATCGCAAGATCGCCGAAGCGCAAGACAGAGATAGCAACAATATCAAGCAACTTTTGAAACAAAGTAACTTATCAATCAAGCAAGTTACAATGCCAATGACACATCTACCTATCTTCTGTGAAGCCTCAACGTCAATCATGAGACCTTACATACCTCAAGAATGTCGTCGTGATATATTTAACACTCTGCACAATATCAGTCATCCAGGTGTTAGAACAACAAGGAAACTAATCACTGAAAAATTCTTTTGGCCTTCAATGCAAGTGGATGTTGGCAACTGGGCGAAGCAATGCATTCAATGTCAAAAATGCAAAGTACAAAGACATACATCAAGCCGTCTAGCTTCATTTCCACCTACGGAGAGATTTGAACACCTGCACGTCGACATCGTTGGACCATTACCTACGTCACCGCAAGGACATCGATATCTCGTCACAATGATCGACCGAACTACGAGATGGCCAGAAGCTATACCTACCGATGACATCTCTGCAGAATCCATCTCAAAAATAATATATGAAAACTGGATTACTCGTTTTGGTTCACCGAAAACAATCACAACGGATCAAGGAAGAAACTTCGAAAGTAGCCTGTTTCTCAAACTACTTCAAATGATGGGAATAGAGAAGACACGAACAACAGCATACCATCCACAAGGAAATGGCATACTCGAGCGCTGGCACAGGACGCTAAAGACCGCAATCAAAACTCGTCTATCTCAACATTCAAAGTGGATTGATGAGCTACCTACTGTGTTATTGGGTCTACGAGCAACACCGCGCGCTGACACTAGCCTTAGCGCCGCTCAGCTTACCTACGGTCACAGCTTAAGACTACCGTGTGACTTCTTCACTTCGACTTCAAGCAATCAAGAAATGAATTATGATTTCGTAACGCAACTTCAAGAAACAATCAACACAGCCTTACATTCGCATCCCACATCGTCTCACAGGAATAACAAACCGGTTTTCATTCATCAAGATTTAAAAACATGCAAGCAAGTCTTTGTAAGAAACGACGCTGTAAAGAAACAATTTCAACCTACCTACGATGGACCGTATAACGTGTTAGAGCGAGATAGCAAGACTTTTAAACTACAAATACCAGGAAGGAAATCTACTGTGATATCAATCGACCGACTGAAGCCTGCCTATATCATCAATGAGGATACTTCAGAGCACTTACCACCAGTATCATCATCATCATCATCACATCAACCACCAGCGAGGAAGTTTGAAAACGTACCATCAACATCAACATCGATCAATAATAGCATCAAACCTATATTGAAGACTACAAGACATGGACGAGCCGTCAAGCCTCCGGTTCGCTTTCGCTAGGGGGAGAGTGTATGTAGCGGTACGCTAAACAACCCCTTTTAGCTACGTTAAATTATCTACACCTATCTACCATATCGCAGAAGGCGAAGACCTACCTACATAGAAATTAATTATTAACCTACCCCGGCAACCGGATACTGCAAGCTGCATATTATATTTTTATTCTGAACTAAATAGGATTTGACGCCCGTTCAGAAACCAAGAAGCAGCCGCAATATCATATCAGCGCCGTACAGTCTTCACTCGCAGCATGCAAGTACATCCGTCTTCGTTTGCTTGATCTTCACGCCGCCGCCGTAGTCGCTTCTTCTGCCGCTGTCCCGGAGCTGTGTTCCACGTCGCCGCTGCCCGCCGAATGAGGTCTGCGCCGGCCGTCGCGCCTTTTATATGCTTCGTCAATCACGGAGTTCAACATGGCAGCCACAATGGACGCACGTCGTTGTACGAAGTTCAACAAAATTAGAGCGAAGAAGAAATATATATTTTTGTCTCTTTTATAGATAAATACGTTGCCGAAATTATTAATTTGTATTGAGTTAAATGTGATTGGTAGAAATTTAGATATTTTTATTGGCTAAACAAATAGTGATATTTTTATTGGTTAATGCTTAGCGTAAGCTGGTGTATAAATATAGGCAGGGTTTGTCAATAAAGCATTCATATTCATATATCCGATACTACCTACAGCAGTACCTAACAAGAACCAGTCGTTTTATTTATCCGCCACTAGACCACTCGGATTTGTTAATGGTGGACCTCTCACCACCATTACAAAGTTAACCACAAAAAACAAGCTTGGTCCGATGTACTTTGGAAGGTGCAGTTGGTGCTCAACATTACCAAACAGAAGACCACGCAGTGCTCCGCGCTACGTTTACTTATAGGAATCGATTCTACGACGCCCGCCATACATTCTTTAATTCGCGATGTGACCGCACAAGGTTCTAGCGGTAATCGCGAAGCATGTCGCGAGTTGCGCCGGCAGCGAGCAGAATCCTTGCTAGCCGCGAACCAATCGCGTCAGGACCAGCACGTTAACAAAAATAGGTCACCGTCTAGAGTATACTCACTGAATGATCTTGTTTTTGTCATCAAAAGATCACAAAGTGCAGGTAAGCTCGACAGTGGCATGAGAGGACCATACCGCATCGTCAAGGTGTTACCACAGGGACGGTACGAGCTACGGCTGGTGGCCGGGTCATACGGCAAGACTACCCAAGCGGCGGCAGAATATATGCTGCCCTGGCATGGAGAATGGACTCCCGAGGCTTGCGCCGCTTTCTTTGACTGTAAGTCAGATTAACTTTTTTTGATGTGCCAGTTTTATTTTTTCAAAAAATACAGTAACGAAGTTGATGTGCCTGTTTTGCTTTTTTTCTAAAAAGTACAGTAACGAAATTGATGTGCCAGTTTTGTTCTTTTTTCTAAAAGTACAGTAACGAAACTAACTCTATTTGCGTAATGTGTGATCAGGTTATTTATTCAATATTAGTACAAGTAACTAGTTGTTGTTACGAGACAAGTTTATGTAAAGGATCCTGCTACATGTATTTGTAGACTGTGTTGACGGGTTTCAAGGTCTTGGAAGATACTCGTGTAAGTCCCGCCGTGGCTTCGAGTTGACCAAGATGGCTTGTATAATGCCTGGGTTCAGTTCTACTGGGTCTGTAGACTGTGTTGACGGGTTTCAAGGTCTTGGAAGATACTCGTGTAAGTCCCGCCGTGGCTTCGAGTTGACCAAGATGGCTTGTATAATGCCTGGGTTCAGTTCTACTGGGTTGTAATGTTCGGAAGATTACTCATGCAATGCCCGCTGTGGTTTTGAGTTGACTGACTTGCGTAATGCCTGCGGTTTCGGACTGTCTTGACGAAGACACATCCGTGTGATTCCTGACATGTAGCAGTAGATAAAATTGAAATTGTTTACGCATCATAACGCATATGAACGTTAATCGTACTTAGCCTGATCACCATTCCTTTACATTAGGTTTTTGAATAAAAACTAATGCGTGATTCCCACTTCAGGTGCTGATGATTGTGGCAATGAAGATGGTACCCTGGAACAGTCAGGTTCGGGTACATCTGCTGCTGGCTGCGAGGTCGCCGCCACGTCAGGAGAGGCCGTGTTAGCTGCGCCCCCACCAGAGCCCTGACCCGCGCCAGGTAGCAGCCGGACGACCGCTGCACCGCTATAAAAGGGACGGACCACGCTACCTGGGCGCTCACTTGCCCGTTCGCTTCAGACGCCGTTACTCTGCTCCGTTGCATAACGAATCTCTTGTTAACATTTAACTGTCGATTGTAGATTGTTAATTTAATAATTTAATTTTCGTAATTCTTATTTTAATATTCAATTTTGTAATTTGTAAATTTTAAATATAATTTTGTTTGTGTCGTTTTGTTTTTTTTTTTAATTAATTCTTTAAATAAATATAAATCTTGTTTATTTTCACCATCCTTTCAGTATCATAATCGGTGTTTTAACCGGGAATTTTATTTTTCATAAATAATAGAAAGTACCTATGTTAACAACCGGTAGTCACCAACTTACTTATTTAAAATCCTTGACTTATTTATGTGACTGTTGTAATAAATAAGGTGAATATGGTGATAAAGGTGAATATGATAATACATGTATCTGTCGTAATAACATAAAGGAGATGTTTCAAATCCGGCCCACAATATGTACAGTACCTCGAAAAATCGAGAAAAATCCATGGAATTCGGGAAAAATAAAGATAAATTACCTAAATGCATACTTTTCTGGTACAAAAGTTGTATCTATCATTTAATTTTATCAAGTTTCAACATGGCGTCTTACCAATTTGTCATTGATCACAGATCACGAACTGTCTACTGTCACTTTAATATGACAGAAATGTACGTACATATGTCAAACTTCAATCAAATCAACCAACGTGACATGTGATGACAGCTTACCGCCATGACGGAAAAATTGTATCTATCATTTAATTTTATCAAGTTTCAACATGGCGTCTTACCAATTTGTCATTGATCACAGATCACGAACTGTCTACTGTCACTTTAATATGACAGAAATGTACGTACATATGTCAAACTTCAATCAAATCAACCAACGTGACATGACTCATGACAGCTTACCGCCATGACGGATTTTTGTTTTTGTGTTGCAATTTCAATTGTATATTTTTGTGTTGTACCAAAAAAGTAAACCAATTTGAAGTGATTGGATAGTTAAAAACTGTTTGAATTGCGATTCTCCATATTTTAGTATGGTGTACAAAGTGGTGGCCGGGGCTCCATACATTTTGAAACAACTCCTTTTGTTTTAACTCGGGCCATTTTAATGCCGGGCGTTTTGATGCCATTTATAGTCGGCACAATCATAAGATTCCGATATGAAGGCTGTCATCACAGTGACAATAGTGAAGTACAACAAAAATCGATGCATTAAATAAACCGATTTATAAATTTAACCGATTATAAGTAATAAGACTTTCTAATCGTTTCGTTAATTAAGTTCGGAACGATAATTTATAAACCGACCTCTGATTGTTTTCTTAAAATCAGGTAAAAACAGATGTAGCGTTGAGATTAACACCGAAAGGGATAATAAGACAATTTGACTAGTAAGTTAAGGTGAGGAAATTATATTAGTTATTAAAATGGAAATTTCATTAATCTAGTGAAAACGAAGAAACTATTAAATGGTTAATAATTATCCGATTTGAGTGGAAAAGGCTTAAAAACGTATGTATTGGGAATTTATAATAGCTACGAAAAATCGCAATGCTTTAGACATATTAAGGAATCTATAGTCGGCACAATCATAAGATTCCGATATGAAGGCTGTCATCACAGTGACAATAGTGAAGTACAACAAAAATCGATACATTAAATAAACCGATTTTTAAAATTAACCGATTATAAGTAATAAGACTTTCTAATCGTTTCGTTAATTAAGTTCGGAAATTTAAAGACCGATAATTAATAAACCGATCTCTGATTGTTTTCCTAAAATGGGTTAAAAACAGATGTAGCGTTGAGAGGAACTCCGAAAGGCATAATAAGGCAATTTAACGAGTAAGTTAAGGTGAGGGAATTATATTAGTTATTAAAATGGAAATTTCATTAATCTACTGAAAACGGAAAAACTATAAAACGGTTAATAATTATCCGATTTGAGTGGAAAAAGCTTAAAAACCTATATATCGGGAATTTATAATAGCTACGAAAAATCGCAATGCTTTAGATATATTAAAGAATCTATAACTATTTGTATTTTGGGTGTGACATGGTAGCACATACTTTCGATTATAGTAATGTATCGATTATGGTCGATTCATAAATTGTTTCAAGCGGTCACATAACTATGAAACAAGCCTCCTTATAAAACATTGTAATGACGTCTTAAATATTTGTTCAATTTTACACAATTTATGATGTAAACTGATAAAAATAAAATGAAATGATTTATACAGTTTATAAATAACACAAATAAAAAACAAGCAGGGATGGTTTACATATTTCGCCAGAATTTCTAGTATTTACCTATGTAAGTACGTATAAGTAAGTAAGTACCTATCTTAATATTCTTAGTAAGTAAACAATATTACTCCAATTCGTTTAACCCACTAGTTACTTGCGTTTAATATTACGAATAATGCCTTATTAAAATATTTAACAAACTGTGGGCAATTTTATAACATCATGCTACGAGCAATAGAAGCGATGTGCCAATAAAATATGTTGCAAAAATGGGAAGAAATGTTTATTATCTGTAAATATAAAAACAATTTTTCAAAACGAAGAGGAGGTGGATTCACAAGTACATTATGTACCTACTTATAAAGCTTCATTGATAATAAATATAAACTGTATACTGTATATGCACAGTAAATAGTGCATTACATAATCTAACCAAAGTGACCTATCATTCACTACGAAATATCTTCGCTTCATAGTAACATTACCAGCGGTTCGAATATCAAATCGAAAAAATATATATTTCCGTAATAAGTAAGTTGAAGACGCCCATACAAGGTTAGTTTGTGTTCATAAATGACAGACGTCATATCGGAATCTTATGATTGTGCCGACTATATAACTATTTGTATTTTGAGTGTGACATGGTAGCACACACCTTCGATTATAGTAATGTATCGATTATGGTCGATTCATAAATTGTTTCAAGAGGTCACATAACTATAAATCCAGCCTCCTTATAAAACATTGTAGTGACGTCTTAAATATTTGTTCAATTTTACACAATTGATGAAGTAAACTGATTAAAATAAAATAAAATTATTTAAACAATTTATAAATAACACAAATAAAAAACAAGCAGGGATGGTTTACATATTTCGCCAGAATTTTTAGTATTTACCTATGTAAGTACGTATAAGTAGGTAAGTAAGTACCTATCTAAATACTCGTAGTAAGTAAACAATATTACTCCAATTCGTTTAACCCGCTAGTTACTTGCGTTTAATATTACGGACTAATGCCTAATTAAAATATTTAACAAACTGTGGGCAATTTTGTAACATCATGCTACGAGCAATAGAAGCGATGTACCAATAAAATATGTTGCAAAAATGGGAAGAGGTGTTTATTATCTGTAAACAAAAACAATTTTCCAAAGCGAAGAGGAGGTGGATTCACAAGTACATTATGTACCTACTTATAAAGCTGCATTGATAAAAAATATAAACTGTGTACTGTATATGCACAGTTAATAGTGCATTGCATAATTTAACCAAAGTGACCTATCATTCACTACGAAATATCTTCACTTCATAGTATCATTACCAGCGGTTCAAATTAAAAAAAATTATTTCCGTAATAAGTAAATTGAAGACGTCCATACAAGGTTAGTTTGTGTTCATACATGACAGACGTCATATCGGAATCTTATGATTGTGCCGACTATAGCCCATATTCCCATACTACGATGAGCGATGATGATGAGATGATTTACGTATGCATGAATATGTTACCCTGTATGGTACATGGTAGTTGGTTTAATAGTTCGGTATGTGTTATATTATCCCGCGGTGTAATTAGTTGGCTAGGCTCCAAGTAGGTAGCGATGGCCGGGCTGCGTTGAAACCGTGTTGAAACAAACAATTCGTGTGAACACCGGACAGCGCGGGGTGAAATTATGGTGACCATGTCTCGCCACTCATTAGGACACTAGGTTATTACGTCATAAATAAAAAAATATTAGATTGCGTCATAAATAAAAAAAATTAAACACTTAAAATCGAGTTTACTTACATAATTTGCCTTACTTATTGTCCACCTAGGTACCCTTGAAATTGTGTCAATTTAATTTATTTTAGCAGTATGTATCCGATTTAATTTGTCTGTACTCAATTGTTATTTTTATGAAGCCTTAGCCCATTTGCTCCATGCCTTAGCCCCCGCTAAATAAATATCGAGTTTAAAGTTACCCTAAAATTCAAAGTTACCCGGGGTAATTGTCCGCTTCAACATAAAAGTGGCATCTAATAGGTAAGCATAAAATTACGTGATCAAATTTTTATTTACTTGATGTCAAACTGGGTAACTATGAATTTCAGTATTTAAGTTTCGAGAGGTTTCCATTTTTGTTTCAATTTTATTTATCCTGAAATAATATCAGTATCATATTTCAGTATAACGCACTAGTTGTTTTTATTGAGGCTAGGCCGCCGTGTTCAAACTTACCCTGAAATTCAAAGTTACCTAGGGTAATGCAGCTACCTACCTATATCAAGTAAAAATGAAATACATATTAGTCCTCTTATTCGATTAAACATAAAAGTCCTCATACTAAAACATTTTACTACTTAAGTAAAAAAATAATTAAAAGTATGTACCTACCTCGTATTCAAACCGTCCATAGTACCACAACGCCATGGGGTATGTAGGCGGCGGAGAGAGCGGCACACATGGGACGCATCTGTGCACTCGCTGGAGGTGTACCCTGAAAAGCGTATCTATAGTGCAGTCCTCGGCTTCCATTTAATATTATTTAAAATTGTTGAAAATTGCGTCTTTTACACAAGTACAATATGAATGCATGCTTCTTTTTATGTATTTTTGTTAATTTGTAGATACAAAGGTACCTATTATTTGAAATACTAAGTAAATTTAAAGAGGAAATCAATCAAAAAAATTACTACAACATATTATAATACACAGGTAGGTACTACTACAAACCATACGACCAACAAGTATCTAAGTATTAAACTTTATTTAAAATACTTAAGCTAATTAAATGTAGGTACTATGCAGAATAATTATTATAAAGTGCAGGTACCTATTATTATCCACTAGCTGTATTATTTCAAATTATTTATTTATTTCAAGCATTAACTATGTTATAAAAAATCATAAAATATTACAAGTATACTTATACCTAAAAAAATATTTAGTTACTTAAATTTAACAACTATTGATGTAACATTTCCACGATAAATAAATTAATTTTTCAAATTTAAAATTACTATCACAAATAGTCAATATGCCTACAATTCGTATAAGTATAGGTACTCGGTAAAAATACTTATCCAGTGTGTAGGTAATAGATGCCACCTGCCTGCGTTAATTTCAACGGAAACACAAGTCTAGTTTTCCCGAAAAAGGATTATCCCGTATTCACGCAAAAGAAGTCCAGACATGTTTTTTGGTTGTTTGATTGTTTAAACTTCTTAATTTAAAGCTTTAGCACACCTGTGCGCAAACATTGATAAAAATGTGTATCAATGAATTAAACTGTGCAAGAACAATAGATTCGTTATCAGTTCAACAGGTAGTGACTGGCTGGACTATGGATTTGGCACACGTGTGACGTATTTTCCTCTAAACGCAGCTGTGGAGGTCTTCGCAGATGTTTTATGGCACTGAATATTTCCAAGGCGCTTTATTATTTATTACGATATTGCCGTTTAGAACCTAATCTCCGTTTTTATTATTCAGAAGGAACAATGGTCATCACGGCCCAGCGTTATTTTTGGCATACGGAGCGCAGCTGTGGTGTCCGCGTGGGAAAGTATGTGTTTTCTCCGCATTGTTTGAATAACCCTTAGGTTCCGCTTAATGGCGGTAACTAATTACGCTTCTACCTTACCGAAGAAAAATTAAACAAAAAAAGTTGTAACTGAATTTTGATTTAACGTGCTTAATTATTAGGTAATAAGTAATCGGAACTTCAATTAAAATACCTATCTAAGTAGTGGCCTTTGACAACAAGTATATTATATGCAATAAGTAAAATTGATCATTTCATGTTGTAAATTGTAGATCCTGAGATACCTGCAGCGTAGGAATATAATTTTAAGTCGAAACCAGGGTTTACCTACAGCTATCTATATTATGTAGGTAGGTCTAACGAAAAGGTACCTACTCTGAGGGTATTTGTAATTCGAATTAAAAATAATTTCATAACGGTTAAGCATATAATATGGCTATTAAATAAAAAATATGTTATACTTTCTTATAAAGTTATATTAGACTGATCAATACGACGTGAATTTGACGTTGAAGAATCTTTTAAATAAACATTTGAAAAAAAACTTCAAGCAAAAATTTCCGAGAACACGACTTTAGACGAGAAAACGGAGAAGTCGAGAACTCGAGAAGTCCCAAAAACAAAAGCTTTTAATACGTAGATACCTACAGTCAAATCGGGTAACTTTGAATTTCAGTAGGTCTAGGTACCTACCTATAGGTAACTTTGCTCGTGAACTTTTATATACGTGGATACAAAATACTTATAACTTTTTCGCAACATAAGTCATACCTAGTCGCGTAACTTCTTGACTTCTTGATAAACTTGACAAAAGACTTATTGTTGTAAGTAGGTTTACAAGTACAACATGAAAAAATGCCGTTTTATAAAGTCTGTCTTAGATAAAATTATATTTTCATAATTTATAGTTCTCACATCAGATGCTTGGATATTGTGACATTTATTCTACACTTGGATCGTATAGGTAAGCGTTCAATCGGGAAAAATAAGTATGTAGATAGATATCTACACCAATATAACAATTAAGGTATAGTATATTTATATTATCTTCTTATATATATTATACATGTATAATATCAATATATATATTTATTGTGAATATTTTATATTTTTTTTTTGTTGTTTTCGTTTTTTTTCTCTTTTGTTTCAATACCTATTTTCAGTATATAGCTATAGATATTTATGCCGCCTTTTCGCTGTGTTCGTACTTCCTAAAGGTTGACTGGGAGAGAATGCTTTTAGCATTAAGTCCGCCTTTGTATCTGTACATTTGTATAGTGCATAAAGATTAAATAAATAAATAAATAAATAAGGTAGGTACAATGTACCTACCTAGGTACTTAATCTAACTAACTAACTAGAGTTCGCCCGGGGTAGTACCACCGCCCGCCAAGCCAAGGTACTCAGTACCATTTCTTCTGTCATAATAATTGTTTTTAAGAGCTTGTGTTCCGGATAGGAAGGTGTGGGACCGGTTCACTTTTTTAGAGGCGACCATCTCAGTCCTCAGGGGTAGCAACGCATCTGTGACCGAATTGGAACAAGACTCACACTAATCATTACTAACTGGACAATTACTAATATTAACTAACAGGACTAACTATCACTAACAGTCCCTGTCCTCACACTTATTAACAAACTAACCAACTAACATTCTAACACCATCTACTAACTGGACTAACCACCCTAGTCCCTGGGTCTTGTTCTAAGTCGGTCACAATTGCCATGGGCGGCAGCGGAAGGGTGGTGCTGCATGCTCGTTTGCTACCTTAATTCCATAAAAAAGGTACTTAATCTAATGGTCCGTAATTTAGCACCAAATTGCTTCTTAGGTACTATTGAGATTTATTCAGATAACATCAAAGTGCAATACAAGTTGCGTATGATTGAATTGGGCCCATAAATTTGTCTCCAACGGCTTCAACCAACGCGGTCTCATCTTGTTATCTAAAACAGGTGTCACTTTTAACCGCAAACTCGGAAACTTTGAAAATAAACCATACTGTCGTAAAACTCTTAACAAAATAAACCTGGCAAAGCGTTAATCTCTTAAAACATCTGTATCGCGCATCGAACAAGGGGATGACTACGTCTACGTATTATCTTTACCCCCATTAGTACGATCATACTTAACTCTTAACCAGATGAACGTTGTTATCAGCTTAACAAAAACATTGGCTCTTAAGCTTTGATATTTTTGTTATCGAATTAAAATAAGGTAAGTAAGTAGGAACTTACATGATTATTGTTGGTAGATAAGTACCTTAGTGTAGGCAGAGTATACGCACATGAATAATAAAGAACGTGTAGGGTGTAGGTACGTAAGACATAATATGATTATCCTTCCTGCCGATCTACCGTCATATTTTGTAAGGTGATAATGTAGATATACTTATTTTAGTATAAATAATCTGAAGAACTCCAAGGAGAAACTTTTTAATATGATTTGATAGTAAAAGCAATTTGTCGGACAGTCGTATTGATTTCAGTGTAGAACTAAGTCCATAAGACGCAATCAAATAGGTAAGCTATCATAAGTTGCATGGCCATTAACCATAATCCATGCAACTGGATTGAAATATAGGTAAAACAATTCAAAACCGTGGATACTCCCGATTTTTAGTGCCCACGATGCGATGTTTAAAATCAAGTTGAGGTCAAATACAAAACAGAAGATAAATTATTAAATAATTATCATGCTAAAACATTTTATTTTTGGTCCTCAACACATCCAAGGGAGCGAATGTCTGATGATCCACAAATCATTGGTATTGATATATTGGTATTGAGCTATTGATATAGGTAGGTTTATGCGCTTAAGTGTGAAAACGATTTCTATTACTATTGGAACTGAGTATTTAAATTATAACATTTACAACAGAGGAGAAGCTGAAATTATCTATGCAAAGGTTGGAATGCACTGAAACATTATGTAGGTATTTATCCTTTCTCTTTGACGTTCAACATAGGTACATAGTTTCAATTATATTATTATTAACTTAAAAATTGTGCCACTGAAGCCAATAATAACATGAGCTTTTATAACTGTACAATCGTTAATTCAAATTAGATAGTATTACCTACACGTTGACGTTAAGTAGGTATATTATTTTATTATGGCTCATGAAAATACTTAGAGAATATTAATTAGTGTTGTACTTAGTTCTTGACTAACGCTAAAAGCATGTTTTTCATATTCGATATATTGAAGCTTTAAGTGTTTAAAAGTTATCAAATTCAAGTAAATAGGAACCTAAATAAATAGTTTAGCAAACATTACCTAATGCAGACAGGCGCGACGCGACTGACTCGAACAAAACGTTTTACAAGAAAACATATAAACTAACGGTTAATTTTGAATTGTCGGACGATAAAAATGTGGTGGTTATGAACATGAAAATGAATGTTGATTCTATTATTAACGCCATCAGAAACATCACCGCCTCGGTTGGTAATTATTCTTAAAATATATTCCCAAGATAGTCTTCCAACTGTAATATTTATAAACCGTTGTACCCTACGTGCCTAATAGCAATTACTAATTCATTCAGTATTGTAGGTACCTGTCTTATTGATCTAAGTGATTTGTGGTGTTAAAGAGTTATTGAATTTAATACTTATTACCTACAAAATATGTATTAAGTACTTACTTAATAAAATTTGCATTGTTACTGAGAGAGAAAATATATTGATACTACTAGGAGTTTCTTGCCGCTTCTTACCTACATCTGCACTACCTACCTATGTGTAGGTATATCATACAAAAGCGAATTAAAGCGAAAAAACTTCAGAAAACATTTTTCTGGACCTCAGCAAAATTTACTGTACTTATTTAGGTACAATTTCTCCATTATTAATACATGAAAGCTTGAAGAGGGTAATTATCATCGAATTTAGAGAGGGGAGGCATTTATTATTATAAGTATTATGTCGCAGAAGTACAGAAGTCAGTAGATATCAATAATAATTGTAGCAAATACTCGTAATACCTATAGGTAGAGCATTTAAATTGAAAATATTGAATAAAATCTTTTGAATTGTTAAGTTTGTAGTTTCTCGGAGATAAATAAATGAGGCGTTCAAGTTTTTTTTACAAAAATGGTGCGTCAAAGCGGTTTTTATATTTCCGTCCTCCAATCAAGTTTTTGTCAATGCGTCGTCACCGCCCTTTTCGGAAGATTTGAAACTGTCATTCTGAGAATTATTAAAAAACATACTAACTAACCTAACCAAACCAACTACTTAATTTCTGTTTCAATAGTTAGTAATTAGGTACGTAAGATCTTACTACCTAATCCACGGATATAATTATGTGTAAACGTAAACAACTTCGAAAATAGGTAAACTCGTACATCAGAATAGGTATCTACTGTTATTTTGAGTTTTATATTCACATTAAAAAATATTGCAGAAACGATGGCTTATTCAAATTCTGAGCATCGTCACCGAAAACAAAGAGACAAGAAAAACACCTTTATTAATCAAAAAAGAACCTATTCACTTAAATGAATCTAATTAGTTCGATATACTTAGGTAGGTAGGTACATAGGTAACATAGGTACCCTCAGCTTGTACCTATGTGAAATCAATTTTATTTGTTAGTGTTTGCTTTGTTTTCTTTTGTCAGGTTTTACAACAGTCCCTACTAATATGGTTATTAAGATGTTTTTAAAAATTAAAATGAGGTTTTGACAATACCTATCTCTAACCTCAACTTTTTGCATAAAAAGGTAGAGGTAGGTGTTACCGGCAATTAGATACCCTACTTATAAATACCTACTAAGAATTAAGTATAACGATATTTTCCTGCGTAGAAAAGCCACATTACCACTTTCGTTCGAAAACAAAAAAGTTTTAAGTGTTTCATAAAAAGCATTAATAATTCAGCAGCCGAATTGAAACATGACCTATCTTTACAACGACTATCAACCATAAACTAATGGCAATTAAAGTGTAAACACAAGTCGTCGGTTAAATTTGTTACATTGTCCAGACTACCCGTTATGGCGTTATTCATAACGTCGAAGGAGTGCTAGATAAATAAATTAAATATTTATATTGTTCGAGTAAGGCATGATCTGGCCGGGCCGGGCCTGGCCGTGGGATCAGGGTCCGATTGCGTCAAGGATATTTTTAAACAGCCGCCTAGCACGACGCGGTGTCATAAAAACTTACAAGGAAGGGTGGCGCCGAGACTTTTGCCTAGGTCAGAGACATTTTGAGATTATTTATTTCTACCTTCCAAATTTTTATGGGTCTTTAGGTCGATTTAAAGAATTCTGGTTAACTATTTATTATAGCTACTTATTACCTACTGTTAAAAAAGCGGACTAGAGCTTCAGTTTTCATGCATAATATTTTTTTCAATGAACAAAGGATCTGAGGTTACTTGATACCGTCGTCTCTGAGGCGATGCGATCGGCCATGGCGACCATATCCTTGTATTAGCATATAGGTAGGTATATAGCTGCGAACTATACAATGGACAAGATAAACAGAAGACGATCCGTACGCAGCATCATGCCATCTCTGTCCCGCGCATTCAAGCCGCCCGAAGTCAGTGGGAGGCGGCGCCGGCGGGAGGCGCAACGGAGCCGACGCATGGTGGAAATGGTTATTTTTTGTATCTTGTCAATGAAGGGACGGGTAGGGGCGGGTGTCGCAGGACTACGCGCTCAGTTCGTCAGTTCGTTCGTCAGTACACCGCAGCAAGCGCACGCGCTCCCGCGCACATGTTGCACGACGCGTTAAGTTCACCCGCCATCGGATTTCGAACTATGAGTTACGAGACATACGAGAACAGAGTGCTCATTAAACGCGAGGACCCCGAAGGTCCCGACGAGGACGAACACTATTACGGGTACGCGCCGGTGGAAGTGAAACGCGACAGTGCCGAGATGCAGGTTTTCCCGCCCAACTCCCCGACCCGGCTCATGGACCTCAGCAACTCCGAGCGACCGACGCAAGTCGCCGCGTCCCCGTGGCCCGTCAACGCGATGTTCGATAGCGACGATCGAATGTACCAGCACCAGCAGCCTCAGTATCAATCCTACGACCAAATGTACGTCCCCGATCAGCGCCAGAAACAGTTTCCTCGAGCGTTCTATTTCGACGATTCGAGCTCGCAGGACAGAGTCGAGACCTTCTACGACGGGACAGACATGCAGGCGATGGGAGAAACGTACCGGTCCTCGACGGAGGAACGCAGCGATGAGAACGAGGAGCAACGGAGATCCAGGAAGCGGACGTCGAAGTCGTCGCGAAAAAAAACCCAATCATTCGAGGAGATGCAGATACAGCGCGTGATGGCCAACGTGAGAGAAAGACAGCGAACGCAGAGCTTGAACGAGGCGTTCGCGAGCCTCCGTCAAATCATTCCATCGCTGCCGAGCGACAAATTATCCAAGATACAAACTTTGCAGCTGGCTACGCAGTATATAGAATTCTTGTACCAGATCCTCTCAAATGGTGAGTCAGTAGCCAGCAGCGACGGTGGCAGCGACGCGGGTAGTGACCACGGGAAGTACCTCGCCCAGGATAAGCTAAGTTACGCGTTCTCCGTCTGGCGAATGGAGGGCGAATGGACCAATGGCCAAACGTGAATATGACAAAACGTCTCCGATAAAAAGACATTTTGATTCCATTATTTTATAACAGTTGATTATTATTTTGTATAAATGAAATGTTTATAGATATTTAAGTAGGTTAATATAATGTTAAAAAATGTGATAGTTATCTTCGGTACCAAAAATAATTTTATTGATAAATGTAGGACTGTAGGTATATTATAAAATATGTAAGTATAGGTACTGAGAATCTTGTGAAGTTTATATAATATAGCTGAATACCAAATGTGACAAAATAAATCAATTATAATTATATATGAGTACATAATTATGTATAAAGCTTAAGTTTGTAGATAAAGCAGGCATTTTTGTACTCGTTAACAGTTTATGACACTAAACTTTCTTATCAATTACTTCAATTACGATAGTAAATAATAATAAAACAACATTATTTGTAATATAAATTTATTCGCTACATTATAATACAAATACAATTGATTTAAGTAATAATAGTAGAGTAATAAAAATTAAAACAATAAAATCGTTATATTGTTATAACAACAACCTATATACATATTGTTAAGCTTAGTGTATATGATAATTCAGAACTTATACAAATAGGTAGCAACTTTTTTCACTTACCTACATACACATATTCATCACTTTCATCAGCAAATGAGATGACACACAAAAAGGGTCCAGTCATTATAAAACAAAGGTCTTTGTACATATTTATGTATTGTAATAAAAATAAACAATTGAAAATAAGTTTCATGTTTTTTTAACAATACTATCAAAACAGGTAATTATTTCATTGAGAGTTATAGTAATTGGTATGTCAGTCTTCTATTTCGATGGTTGCAAATACTATGTATATACCTATTGGAAGATCAGATTAAAATCATTACATAAACATTTTGAACATAAAAAATTAAATAAATAGGTACATACTTAATTGTAATAGCAAGTCATTCATTGAAGAATTTATAAATACAAAAAGACAAAGTAAAATTCATTACAATACACAAACCAAACCCTGTGATCCAAACATGAGATGGAAGATTGATTGAGATTTAAGTAATTATTGCACTACTTAAACTAAGTTTGTTAGGCTTGATAAACACTAATAGTAACAGAACTACAGACCAGTCGTCTCAAAGATGATTATTCAAATAAGATATGTCATACATTCTACTAGTTCCAAAGAGTGTGCCCCTAATTACGTGAAGCATATGAGGGGTTCAAGACGAATGTGGGGAAGATTGCAAAAACTTGTTTATTTATATACCTACAGCATGTTTGTGTTCCAGCTGAAATATCTCTAATGCAAGGTATTTTATAATAAATCCCTTGCAATCAAGAACAGATTAATCACCAACATTGAAAATAATCATTTGAAAAATCTCACGTGACTCAAACTGATTGTTTTAAGGAGGGTACAGGGGAAATTGTACCAAATCTCAGGACATCATAAAGATTCCAAATAATGCAAAAATCACCTCACGTAATTAATGGACGCCCCCAAATGTAGAAGTATTTCGGTGCGCTGTACAGTATTAGTATGCGTCAGTAAATTACAACCGCAAATACCAGCATACAATATCAATTATAAAATCAATTCAAAAACTTCACTACCCACTACTCCAAAATCTTTCTTTACTACTTTGAAATTTCACAAAATAAGAAATAAATGATAATTAATTAATTAAGGAGTTTTTCATATTATTGTCCTGTGAACCTAACATTAAATATTTCAATTAATTAGTCAAACATAAAAAAAAAACTATTTGGTTATCGAATTGATCAAAGTTAATCAAAGTGATCAAACTCGTGTCAGGCGCAACTATACTCCGACTTTTAATTCGATGCAGTAAAATGACATTTCCAGTGTTACCGTTTTTTATTATCACAAAAATAGTGATGTAACCTGGACACAAATTATTCGATTTGATGAAAATATTAATCGGATTATAATCGTTTCGCATAATTTAGCAAACTGCTAAAATAATGTATGAAGTTATTACAGGATCAATAACTACACATAAAAATACGAATGATATCAATAATCTCCTAGATTTTTAATTATTAAGCGCTTTTAGTGCATGTTATGTACTAAAAGCATGCATGCACCGGTGTTTATTATTTTAATAACCTTTCCGTATTGTTTTCTGAATTTGAATTATATTTTATTAACATACATTATAATAGACATATTGAGAAAAGAATAATCGAATAATCAAAACATCGTTCGTTAATCGTGTAAGTTTTCACTATTATTGAAAATCTGGCAACATTATTTCAAAAAGTGACATTAGCAAATGTCATTTTACTGCATCGAATTAAAAGTCGGAGTATAATTTTCTTTGATATTTCAAATTGACGTATACTCCGACTTTTAATTCGATGCAGTAAAATGACATTTCCAGTGTTACCGTTTTTTATTATCACAAAAATAGTGATGTAACCTGGACACAAATTATACGATTTGATGAAAATATTAATCGGATTATAATCGTTTCGCATAATTTAGCAAACTGCTAAAATAATGTATGAAGTTATTACAGGATCAATAACTACACATAAAAATACGAATGATATCAATAATCTCCTAGATTTTTAATTATTAAGCGCTTTTAGTGCATGTTATGTACTAAAAGCATGCATGCACCGGTGTTTATTATTTTAATAACCTTTCCGTATTGTTTTCTGAATTTGAATTATATTTTATTAACATACATTATAATAGACATATTGAGAAAAGAATAATCGAATAATCAAAACATCGTTCGTTAATCGTGTAAGTTTTCACTATTATTGAAAATCTGGCAACATTATTTCAAAAAGTGACATTAGCAAATGTCATTTTACTGCATCGAATTAAAAGTCGGAGTATAGGACAATTGACGTTGAATATTCAATCTCTCTTGATTTTTACTAGCCTTAGTATAAGGCAATCCTTTAATCATAGGCAAGGCGGACATACGCGAAATTATGTTCATTGCTGTTCTAACTGCGTTTCCTATAGAAACCTTGCAATAAAATAGATTCAGAGTTATAAAGTAAAATATTACAATAAAACAGTAATATTATTTACAATAAAAGGCACGGTGTTATGTTTTGTTGTCTGTACAAAGCGTAAATTGATTAAATTAACATAATTTGTAATTATATTTAACCAAATATCTCATGCCACAACCACAAACTACCACCAAACTTGCACTGAATCCCACCATACATTTATTTATTTATTCGTATTCGGGTTATTTTATTGAATTTACCCCATAATACTCAAAATGCATCCCTGCTGATTCTAGTAAACGATAGCAATACAGTTTAATACAGTTTAAAAATATAGATACTCAAAATAAAGTAGGTAATATCGAAAAAAGATATTATGAACAGCAAAGAAAAACTCTTGCACCCAACTCACCCCTATCTCCCCACGTTAACATTAGTTACTGTCTCAACTAAGATTCAAATTTATTGTCTCACTTTGAACAGTTTGAACAGACTAGATATCGGTGTGATGTACCTAGTTATAGCACGCCATGCATTACAACCACCAAAATATTAAAATTAATACATATAAAAACATTATGCTACACACTCAACTGCACAATCAAAAACGGATCTGTTAAGAAATTATCAGCTCATCTGCATTCATGTCCAGTTCATTGATCTGTGAAACAAAATAGCTTTATTTATTTTTCGCATTAAGGAGCTAGACTCCTGTAAACTTTTACTGACATCCTCTTATACCTGATAAAGAAATAAAAATAAATAAAATCACGGATGCGTTGGCTTCTATCCATTAATGGGCCACTATTCAGCATGGGTTTGTCCTCATACCTAGCGAGGAGCCTACTCCACCACGCTGCTCCAGCACGTATCGGTGGATGGTTTAGCGGCCTAACGAAGTGTTAAAAATGTTTATGCCTCTCAAAGTCATCCGATATAACAAACAATCGGGACCGACGGCTTTATGCCCTCTGAAGCACGGAGCCAATTTAGAAATTTTGCCATTTAGTCACCCAACTATCGATCGCACCCGCTATTGGTTAACTCGGTCGATTCCCTGGACTGATGTATGCTGGAGGATAAAAGCTATTGCGCTAAGAGAATTTTAACAGAGAATTTTAACACTGCGTTATCGGCCACGAAAAAAGAAGCAAAGATCTCTCCAACCCTGAGCTGGAACACGACAGACATTACGTTTGGTGACTGAACCTTTTAGGCAAAAGGTTCGAACACATTTAGAGTCGAAAAAGCGGAAAATACCCCTAATATTACTCCAAAAGAACGTTTTTCCGAAATAAAAACTACCCTCGATTCCCCGCATTAAGAGAGAAAATCTTTCTCCTAAGATACTTCGACTCCTATAACACTACGAGGGAAGTATGGATAATCATGAAATTATCGGAGCGGTTTCAATGTCAATAGATGAAAGACCCGTGACCGATGCGTTAATCATTTTGTAGTCAATAAATAATGTACTATCTTTACGACAACGCGCAACGCCGCCATGAATGTAGGTTAGAGGCACATCACTTCAGACGTGACGTGAGAAGGGCCATATGGTCAACACTACATCAGATCAGTGCCCATTAGATATCGATACCAAAACCTTTGTAACGTTAATTTTTATTGCTTTTGTAAGTAGGTACATGCCCTTATTATTCTTCTGCTACTAAGTGACTAAATGATAGATAGACAAATCATAGCCGAAATTACTGAACACAAGAAGATTTTAATTGTTCTTAATTATTGTGTAGATAGAATTTATAGTATTGCAGGTTTTCTCACGATGCTGAGATAATTCATTTGCAAGGCGTTGTTCATTTTTTAAAGTGTGAGATGTGTGCACTTTGACCTGGTTTTAAAAACGTTTACATTTACTGAACATTTTTTTTCACTATCAGCCGACAAAACACCAAGTATCTGATAGTAAGTGGACACAGTTCTCAAGGACTGTATAATAAGTAATGTACCTACATTATAGTACGAAAATTAAAGGTTTTGTTGAACACTTTGGTTTTTGAATGAACTGAACTGAATTTACTTTTATCATGTTTAACTGAAGAGCCTTACCTCTTGATTGATATCCCTGGGCAATGGCTGCTCACTCTCCTTTTCGTCGTCCCCTACCATCCACTCCTCTTCTTTTAAACCTGACTGGATTACAAAATATAAACTTTAGTGTTAAATGATGCTTCACGTTAAAATAAATATACTGTATATAAGTAATCATAATTGTTTTTTTTAACTTTATAGTTTTTTTTTTTTATGGAATTAAGATAGCAAACGAGCATGCAGTACCACCCTTCCCCTGCCGCCCATGACAAGTTGACAACTGTGACCGACCTAGAACTAGACTCAAAGGGACTAGGATGGTTAGTCCAGTTAGCAGATGGTTACTTGCGTACACGTGTACTTGCGCACGTACATACCAAGGGCGCGTGTGTGCGTACGAATCTACGTGAGTGGGTCACAGATATATAAAAGAAACATTAAGCAAATGTAACCTTTATTTCACCACTACAGAGAAGTTTCATCCCTTTCTCTGCAATGAAACGTACAAAGTCTGTCTCGATTTTTTGTTATTGTTACACTTACGGACACAGACAAAATGGGGATGAAGTAAGCCCGCCATTTTCATAAGCTGCAAGAAGCCGAAGCTATTTCATCTTTGAGCCTAAATTCAATTTTATTTATTTTAAAATTCCGTTCTCGGTCTGGGTGTGTGTCTTTGTCTTGTGTGTTGTCCATGGCACCCATGACACAGGGAATCTTAGTATGGGAATATATGCGTGTAGCGTTATTTTTATTTATTTATGGAAGAGATTTGTAGACCACAAATTGTGATTGTGAATTTGTTCAGTATTTCTATGTAGTTGTAACTGTCACGCTTTTTCTTCCATATGTTACGTCTTCATTTATTTTGTTTGTGGCGTGTACAAGTATATAACACCGAGCACCATCACCCACTCACCAGTGCGTCGGCAGCGTCCATGTCGGCCTGGTGCACCTGGCGCACGTGGTCCTTGAGCGCGAACGCGCGCGCGTAGCTCGCGCCGCACAGCGAGCACGAGAACTTCAGGTTGTTCTGCTTCGCGTGGCTGTCCATGTGCACGCGCACCGCGTATAGCGACGCGAACGGACTATAGGGAACAATTTTTTTTTTCAGGTAACGAAGGATCATAGTATAAAAGTACACACAATAATAAAATAATACAAAAATTGCATATTAAGGTAAACTCAGGAGTAATTCGTCACCGATGAGTAAGTGGCCGCTTGAAACTTCTAATGCATTTTAATTAACGCTACCTCTAAGAAGTTTACAAAATTGCGTAACCTATCTAGCTGTCATATTAATCCATTTTTCTCAATAAAATGCACTGAATTTTTTAAGAAACCAATAACTTATCGGTGGCCAGTAACATCTCAGTTTCCCCTATAGAACATAGACTTCCAAGGTCTTTTGTCACGAATTTTGTCATGTCAGACAATAATTCATTTAGGCATAATTACAGTTGAAAAATTCAATTAATTTACATTACAGGGAATAATCCCTAAACTTTTATATAATGTTACTGCTACAAGAGTAACTAACCGATTACACTGCTGGCAGGAGAACGGCTTGGTGTGCGAGTTCTTGTGTCCGGCGAGCTGGACGGACGTCTTGAACGCCTTCGGACAGAACGGACACTTGTACGCGCGCACGTCCGAATGCGTCAGCAGGTGGTGGTTGTATACACTGTGCGCTTTAAACCTGCAAATTATATACACAGTTCAAATAAGATACTCTTGTATTGTCGCATAATCCGGTTTTTGTGATTAAAACACCAATTTGTATTATTAAAATAAATATTACGTTTCGTGTGCTCATTAACATTGCGTTTAATCGATTAACTCGAGCAACACCTTATAAATCGCCTATAAAACTGAAAGATTGCTTGTACAAATACCTCAAGTTTCTATCACTTACTTTTTACATACTCGTATTCTATGATCTTCCAAATACTAAATATCAAAATACTAAGATATAGTGCTAGCATGCGAATACAAAATAATATTTAATGAAATGAATTATTTGAGGTTTTTTTTGAATTTATTGTTTCTTTCAATTTTCAATAAGATGTCATGGGTCATGGCATCCTTCTAAACAGACATCGCGCCTGTTTGTGTGCCTGTGTGTGTGTGTGTGTGTGTGTGTGTGTGTGTGTGTGTGTGCGTGCATACCTCTTCCCGCAGTGCGGACAGGTGTAGGGGCGCGCGCCGGTGTGCGTGCGCATGTGCAGCGTGAGGCAGTACGACACGCGGAACGACTTGCCGCAGATCTCGCACGAATGGGGTTTCTCACCTGGGAACAAAAAACGTAATTATTAAACGTAACAGTGGACGTTAAAGGGATTAGATAGATTGATAGTTAAAAACATTAGATTGATGGTTCTTGGGAGGCATTCAGAGCATTCGGGGGTATCAATTTTCGGATATTTGGGTTGATCACAAACCCCACCAGCAATCCACATTGAAGCGCTACAGTGAGTATGCTTTAGGCATCTTTAGTGATGAGAAGACTTCAGTACAATGCACAATACAATACACAGGTGTATCATTATTATAATAACAAATATAAAATCATTTAGTATTTATGTGTAGTAAAATGTAACAATCAACATCCATACGTACCGGTATGTATCCTCTCGTGTTTAACCTTCTCGTGCGGCCGAGCGAACTGTCTGTTGCAGAACATACAGGTATACGGAAGTGATTTGTCCTGCTTGCCTACAACTACCTGGAAACAAATTATTTCTTTTTAAGCTACCTTAAATAGGAGTTACTTTTTCCTCAGAATAATTTGACAAAAAAAGTCTGCCTAGAAAATCCAATCCCGTATCTTACCTCAAAAAATTGTAGTATATCAACACAAATTGGGAACAAATTAGAATAGTAATGTGGCAACAATGCACACGTCACACGGTGACGTCATGGAGTCTGAATCGCGCTATCCACACTTTATACACCTCTCGAATACAAAAGCCTCAAGAGCATTAAGTCGGGGCTCTGCCGCCCCCACACATATCGTCTCACATGACGGGTGAATGTCACTTTATCAAAGTTTGCGAAAGTTCGATTCATATACTATACTCATTATCATCATTATCATGAAACATTTTGATCATTAGCCAAACCTTACCTTATCAGTATTATGAACACTCATATGCATATCCAAATACTCCTGCGAAGTGAACTTCTTGTTGCAGATGTGGCAGTTGATCGTATTGGTGTTGTTGTGAGAGTTCTGATGGATCACGCGGTAGTCGCTCGGTATCAGCTTGTTGCATATATCGCATAGGAACTTGTCCCCGTTCACCAGTTGACCCACCTTGGTTTGTACGGGCGGTTCGATAGGACGAGATCTGGTGGGGAAATTATTGGTCAAACGGGCATTTCTCTGTGGTCATACTAACCAGTAACTTTCTCATTGTATTGTTTAGATTACAATCCCATCACTATTTTCACGTATTTTTAACCCCCGACGCAAAAAGAGGGGTGTTATAAGTTTGACGTGTCTGTGTGTCTGTGTGTGTGTGTGTGCGTATTTGTGTGTCTTGTGGCATCGTAGCTCCCGAACGGATGAAGCGATTTCAATTTGTTTTTTTTTTGTATTAAAGGGGACTTACGGGCACGTGTTTTTAGATATGTTTGATGAAAATCGGTTGAGCCGTTTAAAAGTTGTGGGGGGTAAAAGCGGGGAAGAATAGCCGAATGTATGCAAATATACTCGTGTGGGGTCTCAAATGAAAGGGCACAGTAAGAGAATATTTATGACTTAATCGAGAATATTCTTACCTATAAAAAGTATAAAATAAAAATTAAATTAAAAATTAAAAAAACCCCCGACACAAACATTTAAAAAGTAAAAAATAATATCTCTAAAAATAATACGTCGCGTTGAGGGACCGCTCCATTTACTTCTAACTTTAACACAAAAAAATATTGATAAATGATAAGTCTTGGGTAAAGGACTAAGTAGGTAGGCATGTGATACTTATGAAAAAAATCGTAGATAATGATGATGAGTAGTTAGGCGCGGTCCCCCAACGCGACGTATTATTTTTAGAGATATTATTTTTTACTTTTTAAATGTTTGTGTCGGGGGTTTTTTTAATTTTTAATTTAATTTTTATATAAAGTGTATTTTTATTTAGTGATAATTACATAGAACAAAAAGTAGACCATCAAAACATAATATATGATAATGACAGTTTTAAATTATGACTAGTTGTTATCATTTAAAACTGAAGTAGTGAAGTAGAAGTTTACATACTGTGTGCTATTTATTGGCTTCGCTTTAAAATCATTTTGTGCCAGAAAAATAAAAAGGGTTAGAAACCACTAAAGAAACCACCTATATAAAACTGGATGCTAATAGCGTGGATAGAAGCTGCTAAAGCCTTTACTCCCAATAAACTCTCAAACAATGTGATAACACTGAAATGGCGGTATAAATAAATAGACAAAAAAACATTATCTACTCACTTGATTGGATCATGCATTCTTTTATGGAGTTTGAGAGATTTTCTCGTGGGGAATACCGTCCCGCAAGTTACGCATTCCAAATCTAATTTAATTAGCGAATCGAATACTGTTTCTGTAACAAGAATATTTAATATCAAATATGTAGTTTCTTATAATATTGTTTTATTACGTACTTTTATTATTGTACTTTATCATTATCATTTACTGCATGCCTAAAATCAACCATGTTTTGACATTTTTTGATTGCCTTTTAGGGTCTCCGCAAACTGACTGCGGCCACCAGCGGCTATGGCGCTCCTTTTCAGAAGCGCGATCCAGCCAACAACTAACAGCTCCAATAACAGTGAGCAGAATTCAGCCTAAGCGGCTGTCGGCCGGACCGCGCTTCTAAAAAGAAGGGCCACAGCGCTACGTTAGTTTGCGGGGACTCTATAATTGAATGCTTTGGTCCATTGCCGCGTCGTCGTACTGTGCGCAGTGGTCTAATTGGTAATTTAAAATAAAGAACAAATAAATTGAAACCTTTAGATTTGTGAATTTTCATGTGTGCACAAAGTGATTTGTGATTCTCGTAAGACACTGGACAGTGAGGGCATGTATATTTATCTGAAAAATAAAGACAAAAAAAAACTTTAATAAAGATAATGAATTGATATTTGTCTGTTCGTGCTTATCCATAAATATTACAAAATGATGAATGTTAAATTAAATTTATTTATCCTCTTACTTGAAATCATACAGGGACGTGATTTAAACTCAGCTAATGTGGGAACAAACAGATTGCACGAGATACAATTGTAGATCTTGACTTTGTTGCCGGTGGTTGTTACTAACTCTTGCAAGACAACCTTGTGGTATAGACCACTTTTTTCTGAAAACAATACAATACATTAGAAGGCAACATTAAGAAACACAAAACCCAGGTTAAACATATTGAAACTATGAACATGAGGCAAAAGATAGTATTTTACAGATGATATCATCCTTTTCAAGAGTTTTTCAATGAAGAAATATATCGCCAATTTAAGTAAAGCAATTAATTTCCACATACACATCAGTGAGTCATAATGTAGACATAGTCATAAATATAATTATGCTGTGAAGCCGAATATAATCGCACGCTTAATAATAAACAGTAATAACTCAAAAATCAAAATGTTGGGAAATCGTGTTAAAAGTTTTGCATCATAGTACTAATTTTATGAAATGAAACGTGCGAAGGATGTTTTCTCACTCAAATTCGTCAAAATTGAACGGCTGTCGAATTCTACATATATTTTTCACATTGTTGTAACGTTATTACAAAAACTCGATTTTCTTAATTTAGGACTTATTTCTCTTTTTGAATAAGCGTGCAAATTATTATGAAGGCTACAAAGAAGTTTATTCTGTATCATATCATACGAGTATATCATAGTTGGTGAGTGACTGACAGTTACCGCGTGTAAGGGAGGACAAAGAGAGGATGTTTGAAAATTCCTCCAATAAACTGAAAAAAACCGGCCAAGTGCGAGTCGGACTCGCGCACGAAGGGTTTCGTACCATTATTTATAAAAACGCCAAAAAATCTGGTCTGTTGTATGAAAGCCTCACAAATATTTGTTTTATTGTAGCCACATATTACCCACAACGCCATCTCTTGGACAGAAAGATAACTAAACTCGCTGACGCGTCGATTGTATGGGGGGCCACTTAAATATTTATTTTATTCTGTTTTTTAGTATTTGTTGTTGTAGCGGCAACAGAAATACATCATCTTTGAAAATTTCAGCTGTGTAACTATTACGGTTCATGAGTTACAGCCTGGTGACAGACAGACGGACAGCGAAGCCTCAGTAATAGGCTCCCGTTTTACCCTTTGGGTACGGAACCCTAAAAAATATTCAATGTAGGGGAAGCTATGGTGCAAAAGCTTATTTATCATTACCTTCATCATTGGCGTTCTTTACCGCTCCATTAGAAACCTTATTTTTCTGACCAGACCCCTTAGGTTTGGTCACCTGGGCTTGTTTATCTGTTGAGACTGGTTTATTAGGTTCTACTATTCTATCTGGATCTACAAGGGCTGTAAAAGAAAATAAATTTTAATTTAATAAAAGTTTAATTGCTTACTTTTTCCATTTTTCAACTTAAACAAAATAATTTGTATTATAGTTGTAACTGAAATAACTTTTGAATTTTAAGACTTATGCAATTTAATTTATGTATTATTTTATAACTATTGTGTATTGAGGTAATTGAAATGTCATTGTACAATTAAAATGTAAATCATCATAATGTAGGTCTAAAATAATAAAGTTAGTTTTTGCTCTCATGTCCACTTGGAGTATCATTTTAATAAAACTTCCCAATTTAATTTGGATAGCTTGTTATTTAGGCTACAAGAGCTAGTTTTAATCACATACAGAAAAAGTTATTTAAACTTTTATAATGTACAAGGTAACAATATGAATTCACATACATAGTTCATATGGATGAGTGGACGGAGCAGCAGCACCTTTGAGGACTACAGGCGTTTCGACAATGTCACCAGTTTCCGTAATCATGCGACGCAGAGGTAGCTTCTCATTTGTCGTACCTCTGCCCAAGGTCTCAGGCTTCTCAGCATTGTCACTTTTGATTGGTATTGAATTATCACTAGGTGTTTCATCTAATGGTTCCTGTAAAACAGACATTTTTTTCTATTTACACCTTAAAATGGAATCATTAATTTTAATATAAAAAAAAATCAGAATGAAAAAGACCACAGAAAATAATGTTACATTAAATGTTGAACTGTTAAAACAGTATACTACCAAAAGTATAATACCTTTACCTAAACCTTTAATATCAACTTAAAAAGAGATTCAAAATCAATGTTTGTATTTTGCAAATCTTCTATTACCCTTATTTCTGACAACGAAATGCAAAAATCATAATTTATTTTCATACCTCTACTACAACATCTTGATCATTATGAAAGTTTTGTATATGATCAATGACTGAAGTGAAGGAAACCCCACAAGTGTTGCAGCTGTATATTTCCAATGGATTTTCTTCAGGTTCTGCCTTAGATGTGTCTTGAGGTACAGTCAAACATTCATCTAATACTTGTTTTTCTCCTAAAATATACAAAAATAGACGATAAATTACAGTTTGCTGTAATAAATTAACAGTGGATTCAAAAGACTCAGTACCAGTCACTTAGGAGGGTTCAAGTGTAAAACTTGAAGGCTGCCTTGGCACAAGTTAGCTATTATCCAGCAGTGACCATATAAACTGACGGATGAATAGATGTTTAAATGTTAATGAGTATGAAACAACAATATTACCAATGCTGGTATTGTATGTATCCCTTAACTGTTTATAATACCCAGTAATTAAGTAGGCATTGACTTCTACTAGATTAAGAGGTAGGTATACAAGCCAAGGATACAATGAAACAACATGCTCTATGCATCTTTCTTCACCTTAACTTTCTCTCTAAACTTTGTTACAGGTACCCATTTACCACCATGTAGCTGATATATATATACAGGGTGTCCCGTTATGAATGGATAATACGGAACCTACGTGTAGAGGGCATCATGCCGGTTCAGATGAATAAATATTATGTTCAGCAAAAGTCCTTCCGTTTCCGAGATATTCGACATTTTCAACATTTTCAAAATTGTTCCACCCTTCGCCATTCTTTTTGGCGCCAGGACTATAAATGAAGACATTTTTTGAATCTGGTTTTTGTATTTTACTCCTGGATAGATGTGCTATCGAATATCATCAATTATTTTTATATCAAAAGCACAGATTCTTTTTAAATTAAGATTTAACACCAATTTAACGTTTTTTCATATTCCATTCCTGGCTTTTACTCTGCCGTGGTTCAAAAAAATGTAAGGTGGCTTGGATGCCAAATTAAAAAAAAAACTAGCCCATTTCACCCAGATTCCGAAATGGTATGTTACAGGGTATGGTTCACCTTTAGATTTTAAATTATTTCCTTTTAAAATAAGGTAGACCCCATTTTTATGTTATTACAAATTAATTCCAAAATTTGGTTTGTTACCTTAATCAGTTTTAAAACCATCCAAATTCACTTGACTGTCCCTTATTTGCCAACCAAGAGAGCTAAATTTGTACCCTAATTTAAGAGATTTAAGCCAAAAATACTTCACTACCTACTGAATACGTAAATCCCTTAAAATGTTAGTTTCAGTAACCAAATAAAACAATCAAATGATAATTTCCATTGATAAGTATTTTTACCGACTTCAAAAAGGAGGAGGTTTTCAATTTGTATCATGTGTTTTTTCCTATGTGTGTTACCTCAGAACTTCGAACTGGGTGAACCGATGTCGATAATTCTTTCGCCATTCGAAAGGTAGAGACTGCTGTCTGGTCCCATAAAGGTACCTAGTACCTATCATTTAGTCGGTTATAAATTTGAGCGCCACCTGGCGAGTGGTTTTTGTGTTATATCGATTTTGAAGTCGGTATTTTTTTTTGTTAAAAGTTAGTTATTTCGAATAAGTTTTCAAAGAGGCTATTTGCTCTCTTTAATCTGGTGGTACCAGACTAACCAGATTTAGTCTTATTATAGTGGTATCAGGCTTAAAAATTATTTTATTTACCAATAATGGTGAATCAAGAGAATTTGGATGGTTTTCAAGCTAATTAAGGTAACAAACCAAATTTTGGAATTAACTTGTAATATCATAAAAATGGGGTCGACCTCGTTTTAAAAGGAAATAATTTAAAATCGATAGGTGGACCATACCCTGTAACATACCATTTCGGAATCTGGGTGAAATGGGCTAGTTTTTTTTTAATTTGGCATTCAGCCACCATACCTTTTTTTTTAACCAGGGCAGAGTAAAAGCCAAGAATTAAATATGAAAAAACGTTAAATTGGTGTTAAATCTTAATTTAAAAAGAATCTGTGCCTTTGTTATAAAAATAATTAATGACATTCGATAGCATATCTATCCAGGAGTACTATACAAAAAACAGATACAAAAAATGTCTTCATTTATAGTCCTGGCGCCAAAAAGAATGGCGAAGGGTGGAACAATTTTGAAAATGTTTAAAATGTCGAATATCTCGGAAACGGAAGGACTTTTACTGAACATAATATTTATTCATCTGAACCGGTATGATGCCCTCTACACGTAGGTTCCGTATTATCCATTCGTTACGGGACACCCTGTATATAGTCTTTTAGATATCAGCCCTGGTCAGGAATCAAACTCCAGACCCCTCGCCTTGCTTTTAGTACTAACTAGACTATGAGGTCATACTTAAGATCTACTGTTAATAAATAAATATACCTTTCACTGTTGTTAAAGATATAGTTCCATCATTATTTTGTTTTGTAACAACAGCATTGTCCGTGCAAAGATTATCAACCGAATCATTGTGAGTCAAAACTACATATCGGCTCTCTCCATCTTGTAGTACTAATTTTAATTCTTGTGTTTGAAGGCAAGGCTTTGATAATTGTTTGCTAAGCAGCTCCATGTACATTTTGTTGACCTCAACATTATTGTCAGATGGAAGTTTTATAGTAGCTGCAGTCAAATTGCCTTCAATTTCATTTTTACTTCCAGTAGCTGTCAAAATAAAATATGGGTTAGGGTTTAAAAAAAATGTGTATAATTCAAATAGGTATTTTACAAATCAATCCTTACTGGTCAACACATTTTCTGCCTTTTCAATTGATTCATTGATTTGATTATGTAGCTCTATTTTATCGCTAAATTCTACAGTTGTGTTTATCGTTTCACAAGTATCACAGTTCAAATGTTCTACTAGTTCTTCAATTGATGCATATTTTGTGCCACAAACGGGACACGGGAAGGATATGCGAGACAAATGTTCTATAAGCGATTGTTTAGACTCAAATCCCTTTCTACAACATAAAGGACAGTAAAAAATAATATCTCCCATTATGATTACTTGATTAATGGCATTGCCACAATAGAAGGAGGAAGATGTTTTTCGAAAACATAAGGGCATTAAATATTTGTAAACATATCACTCATGCTTGTATTCCAATTTGACATTTATCTTTAGTAGGTAGGTATCTCAATTCACAGCACTTGAGGAACTTCACACCGCTTCAAATGAAATAACATTCACAGCACAGTTCAGGGAGTTCAGTTCAGATTCAGCCAGCAGCCAGCCACTGATTTTGTAGTACAATATGTATAGTGCCACCAACTTATCTGTTCAGTAAACGGATGTCGCTAGTGCAGCTTCAATGTTACCATATAATAAAATTTGGCGACTGTCAAGGGAGCTCAACAACTTTGAGATCTATGATTTTTATCAGATAAAGTATGTTGCACATAATTCGATGGTAAATGATGACAAAGTCTTCCTGACTAATATAGATACACTACTTGGGCTGTGGCTACTAACTTAAACTACCATGCAATGCCTGCAGTAACATAGGATGTTATCATTATCTCAATCCATCAGGGCCCACTATTAAGCATAGGTCTCCTCTCATAATGAGAAGGTTAAGACCATAGTTCACCATGCTGAACAAGTGCGGTTTGGCAATGTTTTCCTTTCCTTTATAGTAAATGACATTTAAATGCTTAAGACGCACCTAACTTAGAAAAGTCAGAGGTACGTGCCCTGGAATTCGAACACGGACGGAACAGGGCGAATTTTTAATCAATCAGTTATCACCCTAAAATATTTTAATGGCAATGAATAATTCTCAAGTGTATTTGTCTATTGAAAAAGAATTCGTAAACATCCAAAAATTAAAGAATTAGGCCAACACAGTCAAGTTTTACTTTTTCATGTAAAAATTAAAATTTTAAAAACAAGAGAAATAAAAAATCCATTGTTATTGACTATAATTATTTGTATTTTATATTATAAAATGATGCCGGTGCGCCAGAGAAATTTCTTCAGCTTTTTTCTTCTCACTCATTAGCTTGTAAGCAAAACGTTCACTAACTCCTGTAACAAAGATATAATATTATATGAAGTATAAAAAAAATTAGATACCAAATACATTCAGTGACACTTTCCCACTTATGCAAACATAAGTGGGAAAATAAAATAACTGAAATATTTAAGCGGGACTATTAATTAACTTGCAATAGCAACACTAACCTGTTGAAACTGCGAAGCATTCTTCATTTTTTTAAACGTTATTTTTGGAGTTAGCAGGCGATTTTCTTCCCTCATACAATCTAAAACTTTTAAAATAACTAATCGTGCATCACTTCTAAGAGGCTCAGGCATTTTTAATCACTTTTTACAATTAAAATCGAATTAAAACACATAGAGCACTCGCACTTCAAAGATTTGACAGCGGACATTACATTTCAAAATTGACGTTGTCTTTTTTTAGTTCCATTTTTTTCTACTGAACAGATAAGTTGGTGGCATTATACCTAAGTCGTACTATCTGTGCGTACGTAATACCTAGTACCCATGGAGGATAGAACTAAGGAGGGTCATCTGTGTATATGAAAAGTGTCCAGTTGTATGCGCTAAATAACAGTTCCAAAATCCTCCACTGGTGGCGCTGGTGGATTCACAGGGTATGGTATGAATCATGGAGGATTATCCTCCATGCCTCCATGCTACTTTAGTCGATAATGACATTAAATTTTTTAACTCGGCATACTTCAATTCAATCAATTCATCTACGATTGCTACATTCATACCATACCCTGTGAATCCACCAGCGCCACCAGTGGAGGATTTTGGAACTGTTATTTAGCGCATTCAACTGGACACTTTTTCAACTTTTCTCCCATATAAGATGACTCTCCTTAGTTCTATCCTCCATGCTAGTACCATAGTGGGTGATAGGGTTGCAACGATATATCGAAAAATAATATAATATCGAAGGGGACATATCGATATTTTTATCGATATTTGCGCTTTATCGATACGATAATATCGATATCATATCCGAAGAAAAAAATCGATAATTCACTACCTTAGATAAGGCTGTTTGGGCTTCGAACATTAGCCTTTTAAACAAATAAAAAACATCCTCTACTTGTTTTATTTCTTTATTTATTTATACAACAATTTGCTTACAAAAACATGACAGTTAATTAACCAATGCGTTTTTAAAGCTTCTCTATATAGTTTCCTGCCGCGCCAATAAGATCGGCAACAGGTGAACAAAATATGTCAATGGATGGATCCCATGCCACTAAGCCATTGAGTAAAGTGAGCGCCCGCATCAGAGGTGACTCCTTTGCAAGGACTAATCTACACGTTGGTACTACAAACAGCTTATGAGGCCGGCGTCTTACTTGAACGTAATTGTCAGGGACATTCAATGAAATAAGTTCTAGCACTGACGGGTTGGTAATGTTTCCCCTAATCAGTTGCACAAAATATTCAATTAAAAATAAATTACGCCGATACTCTAAAGAATTGTAATTTAACATCCCCATAACAAACACGCTTGGATAAATGTAAGGATACCCAACATGGTATCCATAAGTACGAAAATATAAGAATCTTAAAAATTTCTTTTGGAGCTTTTCCAACATAAACTTGTATTTAGCTTCATGTGGGCTCCAGATAGCTGCATTACTTTCCAGTACGCTACGTACAAAGCTATTGTACAAAGTTATTTTCTCTGGCTGTATGGGCTTAGCCCCTTTGCCTGTCCGTAAGGACTAATGAAACAAAAAAATCTCTATGAACTTCAAATTTTTTATTTAAATTTAAATAAATTCGATATTATCGACCAAAATATCGATATTATCAACTATCGATAATTTCATTGCCTCGATATAATTATCGATATTACAACAACCTTGCATCCCTAGTGGGTTACTTCTTTATATAGGTAGGTAACGAAACAATGTCAATCAGGGGTGAATAGGTACAAAATTCAACTTCACAGTCAATTTTTGTTTATTTACTGTCGGAACATTAATAAAATAACTATTACAAACTTTTTCCGGTTTCCTTTATTTTCCGATGAAGATAAATAAATTACATAATTTATACTAATTCGACCTGATTTTTGCGAAAATATACGTGTCCCTATTCATACTCGAATCGGGGCGATTAGAGACGACAAAGGGGATAATAGGAAATTAAGCAAAGGGCTGCCAAAAGGCTTTAATTTGGTTAAGTGGCATTGCCCTACTTAGATCTTTGAAAGTATTAAAGAAACGTCCATTTCTAAGCAATTTAAGTTAAAATGCAGGTAGATAGAAAATACAGTAAGTAGATTTAATAGTAGATTGTATGACAAGGGAGTAAATAAAGATTCGTTTTTGTTCATATTAAATTTAAATATTTACATAAAGTGCCAACCCTGTCCTCATTCAAACTTCACCGTTTCTTTTAAAACCTTATTATTCCCTATTGAAACGGTCGGAGTTTTTATTTATACCTAGGACTTTCCTATTCGCCCACAATCCGTTCCTTTTAACTCCAAAAGATAATACAAAATACTTCGACTCGGAAAAGTTTATTGTTTTTAAAAAATGCTAAGTATTTTGACTTACCTTTGTAATTACCACGTCTAATATGAGTTACTTTATGTATTTAATAAACTTTTATCACGTAAACACTGAAACTTTTTGAAATATCGTACAAGTTTTGAGACCAAAAAACCGCCACTGTTTGAATACCTGTCTTCATTGCGTAATTATGACCATTTGTTGCTAACTTCATTTTCGTTTGGTGGTGCCATTTACAAAAGTAGATATTCTACTACAAATTAAAAAACAAAATATACCCTTTAGTAACGTTTCCGTTTGAATATCACGCATTGAATTACGTTTTCAGTTTCGTCCCTATTCAACCCGCAATCCCTATTCACCCCGTTTTACGGTGTACCTATTCAGTATTATCCACAGAACACTATACCTACACCACAGACGAGGTATCTAAACACCACATCCTTATTTTGTGACACACAAGACACCACTGATCTCCGCTAGGAGTAATAATGTTCTGTGCCACTGATTCAGTCATAGCATAGAATATAAATAGACCAACACCACAAAATAATTACAGTCCTACTAGTTATGGAGCCCAAGAGGGGATTTTTGGATTTACTCGAGCGCGTCAGATTAAGGTACAGGCAGGGGGTACCTGGTACCCAGTTAAGTAGCTCCACCAAATATGAGCCCCATATATAAATTCGATTTTTTTTGCACATTATAATAATGGTAGCGAGTTTGCGTCACATCGAAATCGTCAGATTATTGAATGAGAACTTTTTTTAGGTTCACTTAACACCCCCATAGAAAATCTGACGTGCTCGATTTGATTTTTTCTCTCTCATTTTCAACCCTTACGTACGGTCACCCCCATCAAACAAACGATCAGATTAACATAGTACATTATTAAAAATACGTAGAACATTGATGCTTACAATATCTGAAGCGCTCGAGTATGTACACATGGACATTATTTTTTTACATATTCAAAAGTCTATAGCACTTCCACCACCGATGAAAAGGTATACATTATATAACATTTTTTTCTTCTTATCATCTAAGCTTTGCAACTCAATAGGTCTCTATGACGCTCGAGTAAATCCACATTTAGCATCGTCGGCTCCCGTACCATACAAGGATCTTTTGGCGCATGTAGACCAGGGTAGAAGCCTTTAGAAATAATAAAAAGTGAAAAAAATAGTAGTAGGATGAAACCCATTAGAAAAGGAGGGGAATATTATAAAAATGAAAGGAAAAATAATTTACGGGCGATCTGAGGTCGGGAAGGGGATGGGGGTGAGGTTTTAAGGGTAAAAAACGGTTTTTCTCGATTTCCGGCAAAACTAAAAGTCCTATCGAAAAAAGTCAAATGGCAAAGTTGTAGGTAATAAAAAGATCTAAAACTTTTGTAAGTATTTACACTTTTTTCACATAACCTCAAAATTTATGTGAAAAATTCAAAAAACCAAGTTTTTGGTTTTTTATTTTTATCTTTTACAAAAATTGTTTTTTTTAAACGAAATTTGGTGAAAACTTACCTTTTTATGTCCCAAATACGCTGTAATTTATTTGATTAAAAATATTTATTTTTTCACCTTATATTGAATTAATATCGAAAAAACAGCCTAATTTTCAATCGAAAACTCACCCGTCAAAATATCAGCTTTTTTTCAAAAAGTTGGTATGTTTTCTGTTCGTTGAAATGTCTACTTTCCGATGGTGAAAAAAAATATATATGTTACTATAGTAAATCTTCTCAGAAAATGCAAAAAATCGAAAAAACTCGAATTCGAATTTTTTTTTTTGAATTATTATACAAGTGAATACAAAAGTTTTAGATCTTTTTATTACCTACAACTTTGCCATGTGACTTTTTTCGATAGGACTTTTAGTTTTGCCGGAAATCGAGAAAAACCGTTTTTTACCCTTAAAACCTCACCCCCATCCCCTTCCCGACCTCAGATCGCCCGTAAATTATTTTTCCTTTCATTTTTATAATATTCACCTCCTTTTCTAATGGGTTTCATCCTACTACTATTTTTTTTTTGTTTTAAAAATTATCGACCCTGGTCAAATGGCTGACGTGAGGGCACAAATTAGATAACACAAGATGTTAAGCTTCATACAAAGTGCCCAAAAACAACGCACACATAGACACGGTTCACATACACCAAAAATTGGAACATATCGGACCACTCGGACCGCGGTTGTTATTTCCAGAAATATGACATTCATAATTCACAATTAAGATACTTTTCCTAAGAAATGGAGTTATTATAATTATTACTTATCTTAGTGGTTGTTTTTATTCGACGTTAAATTGCGCATTATAATTTTTTTGACATCCAGTTGCTACAGAAAGGTACAATAAGTCCTTACTTGCTTGTAATTCAATGATTCATTACTAAACACAAGTCAATGTATGACGTAGGAAGTTCTTTGTATGTTAAAAGTGTATATTTACCTTCGATTTTTAATAAATATTAAATAAAAGGATTGTTGGACAATTTGTAAAATTATTTATTTGAGTTTTAATTTATATAATAGTATTATTATTTTGTTTCAAGATCAAATAGTGATACAAAAACTTTATAGAATCCAAATAAAATGAAATAAATGTTAAGTTATTTAAGTAAATGAGTTAATATTCATTATACGCAAAACTGAACAATTTTATTTTTATAAAGAGTACCTATCTCTTCAAGTCCCTTTTCTCCAAAAGTACGTGCAATCAAAACAATTTCACGTCACGTAAGTACTATCATTTCGTATAAAAATTATATTACTACAGATATCCTGAATAATGAATTACCTGTTTTATTGAATTTGTCTTCTAAGGACTCCCGTGATCTTAATTTACAATGATAATACAAATATGAATAATGGTTACTAAATTACATTAAATTTTAATGATTCTAATCATACACTTTTATTTTTATTTTCCCGTTTAATCCATATCAATAAATGAAATAACTAGATCCAACCCAAGACCATTGTGGAGTCGTTAACCCTAAGGCTTACGCACACATGCATAACCTAAATCGAGGAACATTCATGAGCTTAACTTCTGTACTATCCTTATTTTGTGGTGAGGGTGACAGAGACAGCGCCTTACAGGTAAGGCAAAATGTAAGGCGCTGTAAGGTACTTCAACTCAGACAACAGACCTAACACAATTTTCACCACTACAAAGGCGTATGTAAAGTTGGGCCATTTTAATAGGCCACATTTGACAACTGTTTGTCTTTGCTTCATAGTGAAGATAACCTGCTGAAAAACATCGATTAAATTGAATAAATCGATAAGGACTTCAAACATCTGTAAATTGAATGCGATTGTTATAAAAAGTATTAATAAGCGCACAGTTCACACAACGACAAAAAAAATGACAAAAATAATGCGTCAAAATAATGGCGCGAAATGTAATCATGACTTTTTTGTAACAGTTCACGTTTCTAGATACTGACTTTTGAGCCAGACGTTATTATTAAATGAATAATTACATATTTTTTGGCTTAAAATGCAATAAAATTAATTTTGTTTGTATTAAAATACATTTTATTTTGTAATCGTGAAATACTTTTTGACGATTAGTTCAACTTCTCGAATTCAACTTATCTACTCATCTGTTTCTTTCGGTACCATCCCTGATATTTAAAAAGAAAAAGAGTGCACTGACGTAACTTTGTAACGACGTCAGTTCCTTACTTTTAAGTGTAAAAAGTTTAACAATATATTCTAGTATGGAATGTATTAGATACTATGGGGTGCCTCCCTTACAAGGTTACTTCGGAAAATTTTGACGAACTGTCAAATGTGGCCTATTAAAATGGCCCAACTATAAGCAATATTTTTTCCCTTTCTCTCCCATGAGACACAAAGTCTATCTCGTTTTATATTTTTTGTTACAACACTGACGCACACATAGACAAAATGGGGTTGAAGCACTCCCACCATTTTGTTAAACTACAAGAAGCTCAATTTTAGTATGAGGACCATAGACAACGTTTGTAGACCACGAATGTTTTGTATGGGAATTGTCAATGTGTGCAGCATGTCTATGTACAGTGCGCCCAACTTATCTCTGAAATGGTAAAAATTGGAAATTGTTTTTGCAGTCTACTACTTAATTCTATGTAACGTTTGTGCTAAGGAAGAGTGGGGCAAACTGCCACAAGTGTAATTTATATTACGCTTACTAGGTTGCCTCATCAACTGTATAACATTATGTAAAGGATAGACTGAATAAAGATTTTTTTGATTTTGATTTTTGATGGCGGCGTTAGTTACAATTTTTGCCATTTCAGAGATAAGCTGGGCGCACTGTAATTCAGCGTTACTTCGTCTCATTTGTAATTAGTATTTTTCGAATGAATACCTGAAGCACTTCAAGTAACCAATTCGACTTCTCATTATCGTAATTATTTGTATTAAACGCTTACAACATCGATAGTACAATCAGTACAATCAGTTCTTTAATTTATTCAATTACCTATCAAAATATGGGAAAATATTACGTTTCATTTTTATATAATTAAATATTATATTTTCTACATTTTTCTACTAAGAGTGATCACATTCACAATCAAACAAAATTGTATAATCTATGGAATGGACGTATATTTATAATGTATCTGTAGTTGGCGGGTGCGTAGGTAGTCCGACAGGAGTATAGTGTTCTGTGGTGCGTAGGTAGGTACCTACCTACCTATGGAATCTGGAATATCTACGTGACGTGCGCTCATCGTGCGCTCTATGGACGTGCGTGACTGAATGATCGCCATTTTGTTTTTGTGGTGTTGTTTTTAATAGTTTTCCGTACTAACAGTTAGTCAATCGTGCCTAATTAAAAGCGTAATATTAATCAAACAGTAATATATTGAAGCTCAAATAAATTAGTGTCATATTTTGTACAGTTAAATTGCGATAGTTTAGTGATGCTACAACAGGACGTAGTGTATTTTACGTATGTATAAGTCAGTATTTTCGCGGGTAAATTTAACTGCTACAAAATGTTGGGAAAAAGAATGCATCACAACAGTAAAGGTCGATTAGCTAGTAAGGGTCATGATAATGGAAAACCTTCTAGCCCTGGAGTATCTCCTTACAACAAACCTTCAAAACTTCCGGGTGCTGTTTCAGTAGGCAAAACAAAAGTTGATAATATGTGCCCAATTCCGTACATAAGATTACAAGACAATGCTGTTAATTTGCCACGATTGACCGCAGTATCCGCAAGATCTGCAGACGAACCAATTGGAATGGATGAACTTGATGCTTTGCAACTAGAGTTGGAATCGCTGCTGTGTAATGCAGCGCTTCGTATCAGGTACTTCCAAGGGGAAATTGAAAGCATTGATACAAACGAATCGAAAAGAGAGAAAAAGGGCAAAGCCGCTGGTAAACAACTTCAGTATTCAGTCAAAAGGAAATTTCAAGAAGATAAAATATCTAAGACCAAAGACTACCCAAAAATATCAAACCAGCCAAAAGTGCCTAAATTTAAAAATTTCAGTAACGCATCCTCAGGAGGATCTCAAAACAATTATTCCAATGACAATATGAATTCCGATAATTCAGTTAAACTAGAACTATCGCAGTTTTCTCTTCCAAAGAACAACATTCCATACAAATTTTGGAATTCAGTGGAACCCTACTGTGCTCCAGTTACCTTAGATGATATCAAGTTTTTAGAATCCCTCCTAGTCCAAAGCAGCAATACTACTCCACCACCGATTCCACCACTGGGTAGACATTACTCAGAAGTTTGGGCAGATGAGCATATTTCAGAAGATCAAAATGCTTCAAACCCTAATAAACAAAAATCCTCTGGAATGTCTCCTGAATCATCAAATTTGCGTAAAAAGCTGGATAAATCAGAGAACATGATCACTGGTCCATTGACTCAGAGACTAGTATCAGCATTAATGGAAGAAAATGTGATGCCCTATGAAGTACCTGATATAAAAATAAAACAGACTACAAACACAAAGAATAGTTATAAGAACTCCCTGACATTAGAAAAATGCCTTAGAAAGGAGCTTGTAGAACAGGGCATATTAGATCCTGAGGATTTGCCCCCTCTCACTAATCCTGCTGATGATGAAATTTTAGCTGAAATCAAAAAATGTCAGACGGAACTAACAGCTGTTAGAAAAGACAACTGTCGCAATCTCAAGAATTTAATAGGTTTATGTAAACAAGAAATGATAAGACTTAACTTGAAAAAGCAGCTTGATCAAGTTGATATGGAATGCATTGATATATACAAGAAGATGGTTGCTGCTAAACAAAAGAAAAGACCAATCACTAAAAAAGAAAAAGAAGATGCATGGAGAGCAATCAATGAACAAATAAGACTCAATAAGGAAATTAACGCTTTACCTCTAACTGGACCAAATACAAGTTAATATTTGGGTCTAACTCTACAACCTAACACTTTTGTAGGGTGGAGAAAATCCCTGTTCATCAACCTGGTTTTGATATCAGTACTAAAGCTATGCATTTTGGACATGTCACTGGCACAATTTTGGCATGCTCATACCCCAGGGCTGGTCCAGTGCTTGGATTATGTATTCCGCATTAGTGAACTTTGATTTTTGCCTTAATAAAGATAATATTACATAAGTCTTTGTTTTATTTCATGTCATCTTATTAATTTACATGAGAAATTATAGTCACAATGGTTGTTCTGTTTGAATTAAAGATACAATTCAGATTCAAGAGGGACTGGAAATTCATAGATTTTGAGGTACATACTTATTTGTCTATGGCAAATCATTTTAAATAATTCATTGAGTAAACTTTCTATAAAAGTCTGTATCTTTTAAAAGTCCACCCACTTCAATATCAAATGATAAAATGACAATTTATAGGAATGAAAAAGAAAATGATCAACTAATTTAATTAAATTAATTTCCTCTGTCTTCTAGCTACTAAAACGACATGCAATTTGTATATTATAGTCATTGACAATTATGGTATACCTAAATAGAGTTATTTTATTTTGTAATGAATCCGCTATGTATTTACACTCAATCTAAAAAAAACTGTATATGCGAGTACATATACACATACATTAATCATTGTTGAATTGTAAACACATTGTAAATAAAAAGCAGTTTATTTCTTTTAATTTTACGGTGGCTCGGGCACGGGGGGTTTCTGGTTCTTCCGCACTCTATTCTGCTAGGAGTATAATATTGTTCTATGATTCTGCTCTATTTTGATTCTTTGATGCAAATGAAGTGGTTGTAAAATAAAAATATTCCAATGCAACTTCCGTTCCGTCGCAACGCAACTTCCGTTTTAGGGAAAACGTCGCCAGTGTTGCCAACTTAACGGATTTCCCGTTAGATTTAACGAATTAGGGTCAGGTATTAACGGGAGAAAATATATTTAGACGGTTAACGGATTTTTTGACGGGAAAAAAAATCAAGAATTTAGTTCTAGTGTTCTAGTAACGAACTGTAGAATTTAGGTCAGAGGTAAGAAATCTGAGGGTGCAACAAACATTAATCTATCCCAACACTTAAATTGTGATTTTGCTTTTACAATGTTATTGCTACCTTGTTCAAACGCGGAGGCAGAAAGAGTTTTTAGTGTATTAAATGGAGTAAAATCAAAATTGAGAAATAAAATGAATGATAATATGATCAACGCAATTTTCAATATTCGTTCTGCATTAAAAAGAAATGGCAAGACATGTTACACTTTTGATTTGCCTCTTATTGCTATGCTAGGATTAATGCTAAACATAAAATTAAAATCAGCCATCCACCTTAACAGCTGCTCCCATAGCGAGTATACTTAATAACCTTAACTGGAAGCGATGATGATGATTGTGATTTTTTGTTATAAAGTTATTTTTATGTTTTCTGTGTCTGATGACGATTGGGATTGTTTCTTTAAAACTTTTTTTATATATTCACTAGTAAACCCGCTCTCGTTTCGCTTCAGGGAGCCAGCCACTTAGTAGTAGATAGCTCTCAGAAGGTGGATTTTGTTTTGACTGGTTTCGACTTTACAGTTATGATTGTAGTAAGTATGAACAAATGATAAAAAAATCTATAAATTTTAACTTAGTACGTTATTCCGAGGTCTGAGCTATTTTACTGCAAAGTTTCATGAAAATCCGTTCAATAGTTTTTGCGTGAAGTGTAACAAACACATATACAAATACATCGTTACAAAGTTTCGCATTTATAAAACGTATTTTTATTTAACGGATTTTTTTGACGGACACAAAAAAAAAATTGACGGATTTTTGACGGAATTTACCAACAGGTTTAACGGACTTTCGAAATTATAGTTTGCACTGAACGTCGCAATTTCTCCTATTCGCTATGAAATTGCCAGCGGCAAAGCAAGTCGATACAAAAGTTTACTTCTAAATTCCTCAATAATTATACTACTTTTTAACCGACTATAAAATAAGCAGGAGGTTCTAAATTAATCTGTATGTTTTATTATATGTGTTTATAGTTCCTTCGTCATTCGAAAGGTAAGTGCTTGTCGTGTGGCCCCTCATTAATATGAGATACATCTGGCCAGTGATTTTTGAGTTGACTCGAATTTATAGTCGATGATTTTTTGTAAAAAGTTATATTGTTAGTTTTCTGTGTGGCCAAAATGATAACATCCAAAGCGGCTTTCAATTTGTACCAGTGTTAGGCCGGCCACATACATGCGGAATTCCGAAACGGAATCCCGAAAAGGAATTTCGATTCGGGATTCCTGACGCAGTGAAATCTATACAAATGTATGGCGCTGTCACACACAAACGGTAGTTTTTCCTGACGGAATTGTCTATGATTCGGAATTCCGAATCATAGACATTCCGTTCGGAATTCCGGACGCAACGGCTCCATACATTTAGTACGAGACGCCACACACATTCGGAAATTTCCGTACGGAATGACAGTCAAGGACCAGTGTTACCAACTCTGTAAAATATTTATGCCTAAACCAATGTCAAAACTCCTTAAAATTGCCTCAAATATTTAGAAATCTCCCTAAAAATTACATTTAACAAAATTTATATATATTAAGTAATGTGCAGTAATATTTAATAATACTCTTATTTATTATATTATTTCAGTTTCCTCAGTGTCAGAATTTTTAAGATCATACATGAACTGAAAAGACTAGGATGGGATGCTTATAATAATATAATGACACCACAAATTAGATAATACAGATGTCAAGCTTCATACAAAGTGTCCAAAAACAACGCACACATAGAGACAAGGTTCAAATACACCAAAAATCGGAACACATCGGATCACTCGGACCGCGGTTGTTATTTCCAGCAATATGACATTTACAATACACAAATAAGATACTTTTCCTAAAAAATGGATAAGAAACGGAGTTATTATAATTATTATCTTAGAGTTTTTTTATTCGACGTTAAATTGCACATTATAATTTTTTTGACATCCTGTTGCTATAGAGAGGTACAATAAGTCCTTACGTGCTTGTAATTCAATGATTCGTTACTTATTACAAGTCAACGTAGAATGTAGGAAGTTCTTTGTACGTTTAAAGTGTATACCTTCAAATTGTACCCTATTGTTATTTTATTTCAAGTAAGTACCTAATAAAGATAAAAAAATCATTATTTAGTAGAAAAAAATTTAAATAAATAGATTAAAACGAGATCCCTGCGGTGCAATAACCAATTTAAATGATCATATTAACATTATTACATATTACCGAAACTGCCGCAAAAACGCACTGAGTTTAGTTGCAAATATTGAGTTAATATTCACTATAATTTTGTTTCCCGTTTAATCCATACCAATAATTTAAATAACAAAAACCAATCCAAGACCATACCGGAATCGTTAACCCAAACGCTAACGCACACGTACATAACCTAAATCGAGGTACATACATGAGTTTAAATTCTGTACTAATATCTTTATTTTGTGGTTCAAGTGACTCAGTTGCTAATCTATAGTTATATACCAAGTCTATGGTCGACAGTAAAAATAAAAATGTACTTACTCTGTGGTCTACATGCGCCGTTGTCTATGTCATTCCGAACGGAAAAACCACGTATGTGTGTGGTGCATTTACGCAGTTCCAAATCGAAATTTCGTTTCGGGATTCCGTTTCGGAATTCCGACTGTATGTGGCGGCCCTTACTATAATAAAAACAACTAGGTATTTTGATTTTGACAAGTTTAGCGTAACGATTACAAAAAATTCGAATTCTAACGAAAGTTAAGAAAGTGGATTCTGTTTATTTGTAATGAGGGCTAAATAATTGTTTTGTTACTGGAGATAAATTACTTCAAACCATATTTCTACGTATTCCAGCCGTAGCTTTACATCGTCCTCACGATGGATAATCCCCTAACGCCGAATAAAATTCAGAGATTGATACACTTGGCCGAAGACAAGTCTTTTAATGTGCCAAGACGATTGTTGTTAAATGATGAAGACGTAAAACGGTCAGTAGCACTCACAATAATAATAAATCCCCCAGTGTACTAACTTTCTTTTCATTGTGGATTTAACTCATTGTATTAAACATAATTTCCCAATACCTACCAATACTAATTTCTTGAGCCTTAATTTGTTATTTATCCCTTAATTTTATTTCAATACCTAAATTCAAGTGTACCTTTAGTTTACCTACATATTTATTGTGTACATTGAACACCAAGAGAAAATAAAACCATCTCACATCTCATACTACATGACTGTATAGTTGTATGTTACATTGTATTTACTTTTTATATTTTTCGTTACGAGCAGATTCGCATTTCACCAGGGCACTATGAACAAGTCCAGTGCAAACACTAATTATGAGTCTTCTTCTGGCATTTTGGACTTGGACAAACTTGAAGGTTTGTCTCACTTAAATTATTTTAACATCATTTCATGCAGTCATAAATATAACATTTTAAATAATAAAATCTTCAATATTTTTAGGATTTGGTGAGTCAGGAATTGGAAACTTGTCACTAAGTAAGTCTGTAAGTATTTATTCATCAGCTTTCACTTACATAATATATTAAATGTTACTATAATTTGAACAATATTAAATGAAATCTCTGTGACCTGAAAACTTTTCATTTATTTTCAGACTGCATTCAATCCTGGTGAGATGACTGGCAGATCCACTGGTACAGAAAATGTGGACATAATGCCTGTATCATCTCAAGGACATGAAGAATATGGCCGCCATTCCCTAGCCCTGGACAATCTTCAGAGCCACATGGACAAACAAACATCGGAAATAAATGATATCATGAGACATTCCATTGCTACTAATTACTCTTTCCATTCCAAAGTAAGTTTGGTTTTCTCTTGAACTTTATGATGTAAAGTTACAATTTACATTTACAACTATGCTAATACTAACACCTCAGTGGACACATTTTTAGCCAAATAAAGACAGGCTCAACATTTTTACTAACTCTACAATATACATTATTATAATAAATATAAAAATAAAAGTTGATTGAACCAAAATTTGTAGATAAATAAATAAACATTAGCATACTCAACCCCTTAGACTCAGATATCCTGTGTCATGGGTGGCATGGGCAACATTAATACAACAACACATCCTTAGCATCCATGACCTGAGAACAAATACTTAACTGTCACATTAAATATTTGCTTCAGCTGGAAATCAAAACCAGGACTCCCTACACAAGTTGGGCACTAGACAACTAATTTATGGGGTCATTTTTAAGTTCTTTGTATCCCAAATCTCGAAGAATTGTAGAAAACCTTGTTTTTACAATGTTCTTAACCTGCTCTACTGAGTATTACTCTTTAGTCAAGAGTGAATCAGCTAGGAAGTTCATTGTGGATGGAAATTTGTGAAAATGCTATAATATTTAAATTATTACATTTCAGAGGGACTTGACAGCTGACGAAGCTTCCCTTGTAATCCGCGAAGCGCCTCTTCCTGTGACACAGAGTGTGCCAATGAATTTTCAAGACAGTCTTTTGTGAGTGTTTTTTATAGTATTATGGATTTTACATAAGACCCATTATAGTAAATAATGTACTCACCTGTAAAAAATAATGATGTTTTCAAAACAAGAAGGTTTGTCAGCTGTTGTTAGACAATAGTGTAGAGTTAGATGGATAACCAATAATGTCAAGTGCTTGAGCAATATGTAAAGATTTCAGGTCTGTCATCATTTTGGAGATAAAATTATAAAAACAGTGATTACACAATCTAGGTTTTGTTAAAGACTTCATCTACCCTAGCATCTAGCCCATTCTCAAGGAATAATTCAATTAATATTAATGAACAGTTATATCCTCCAATACTTTAAGCTTATTCCCTCCACTAAGAATTGTTTCTCTTTGTAAATAATCCGCAAGGTCTATCTATTATGCAGGTCCTGTCTATTGTTATCAATTCTTATTGAACATCTGTACTGTAAGCCATTAAAATCTGTTACATTGAAATTTGATAAAAGGCTTTAAGTTTCTGTATTTTCAGAATGAATCAATCAAACATATCAGTTGGTGCTTATTTTAAAAATAGATGTCCAGAGTTTGGAAGGATTCTTGCTAAAACTGACAGCCCTGATAGACTGTTGCATCCCAGTATTTCTGATGGTAATTTTATCATGTTTTGCACACTCACCACTTTATGTTATCATCACACACACACACACACTTTATGTTATCATCTTAAACATTTTTTATTACACTATCATTTATTATTTGTTCGTTAATATGCCATCTTATTTAAATAACGAAGACTTCTGACGCCCAAATCTCAGCAGAGACGTTACTAATATTTTATATAACTGCTTATTTCAGTGTCAATAAATAATACCACAGAACCAGTTCATAAAATTGCAAATCACACCTTCAAGTTAGATAATACACTAGACAGCGTACCAGTGAGGCAGCCAAAGGTGGTCAATACTGAGACAGTGTTGGAAAAGTCAACAGTAAACAGTAATATAGGACCAGTTATGGATAAACCGAATGTTAGTGTTATGAATATGTCCAGTGTTAGAAATCTCATGGAACCCCCTAAAACATTTCAAAAAGCCTTGAACACAACTGGAATCAACTCAGTACCAAATTCAGGCAATAACCCAAATCAGATGCCATTTAGCAAGGGTTCAGGAAGCACAAAGCCTTTTATGACATCTTCAAAACCAACTGATGTGTTGCTGCGTAATCTCCAGTCCTCATTGAGAATGGTCACAGAAGATACTGAGGGATCAATGGAAAACTCATTAAGTATTTCGAAAATTGCAGATTATTTGGGTATGAGACCTCAAGTTTTTATGATTAAATGCATAAAAAATTATTACTATGATTCCAAATGGACAACATTTTTACATCCTAGTAATTATGATGATTTGCATAAATCTATGTTGATTTTTCAGGAAGGCAATCAAATATCAGTGTAACAGACATGCTACAACTGAACAATCACATGAAACAACAAAACCGTAAGCAACCACTTACAGAACTTCACCTCAACTTGCTAGAGGATAAGCGTATCAACCAGGATGTTGCAGTGACACACTTGAAGGATACCAGGAAAGCTGAAACTGCTAGTTCCTCTGGTACAATGAACACTGTTATATCACTGGATAAACTGAAAATAAAAGATCAAAGTGACATACCAGAAGTTATTGTGACTCGCGATTCTGGCATCAGAAGCAATGCGGATTCCACTGAAGCAGGTGAAGTTAAAACCCAAAGTGCTGGAAGGTCCAAGTCTCCTTCAAGCAAAAGCCAATCCACTCTTAGTACAGTGCAAGAAAATGTCTCAGCCTTCAAGAACGGAGAGAGTCCAACGGACTCTAGGAGAGGTACTTTATAAACATCATATAGTATTGGAATCAGTTATGCTTTCCTACATCCGACAAAGTAGATTTAATACAAATTTAGTGCTTGTTGTATACTATACATTGATTTATTTATAACTTGCAAATTAAAACTAAACAGACAGAAGTATGTACTATCGTGTCTATCACGTGTGCATGTGCATACACAATTTTTAGATATTTACTTAATTAACATACAATAGATACTGTATTGTAAAAATCTGCAAGCAATAAGTAGTATAATGTGTAACATTTCAAAATATGACCAATCAAGTTTCCACATAGAAATATCAGGCATGTATTGAAATATGTATCATGTTTTATTATGTGTGCTTAAACTAGATGACGAGTAGTTAAAATTTTCAGGAGAGATTTACATATCAAATGTTCCTTCCCCAAATATTGGTTATAGAGAATTAGATAAGTCCGTAGATTGGCTCGAAGTGTTGCAACAGAAACAGATGAAAGAAGAGTGCTTGGCTAAAGGTTTGTGGGTCTTCTGACGCTTTGTCTGGGCATCTAATAACATCATTAAAGTTAAAAAATCTAACATTATAACAGTGATAAACAAATAACATTTAAGGCTTGCAGATTTTATATTTAAAATAATTTTTTCATCCACTAAACAAAAATTTTAATATTTTTCGTTTATTCTTTGGTGAAGTTTAACTATTAACAAATTATTGCTGTATCTATTTCTTAATGTAAGTTCAGACTTATTTTCATGATTAAACTGTTACAAATTATAATTTTATTACACTAACATAAAAATTATTATAATTATATCTCATCAAATATGTGTAATGTAAATATGTTATATGACAACATAACATACTTAACACACAGGATTAAATTTTGTTTGTCCATTTACAGAAAACTGGGCAGATATACAAATGACAGCTGTAAATGGATTTGTTGGTAAGTAAAAAATGATGACAAAATTCATAAAAATTTATGAACATTCATAAAAACGTAAAATTAATTGCACAAATAATTTTGTACTCAGGAGTTAGTTGTCCCGTCACCATCACAATGTCGACTCTGACAGACAGCTGGTTGACGGCCAGGATTGAATTTATCACCTTGCCTAATGAGGGAAAGGATCTTACCATCGAATTACCCCGACTTCCCCTCCTCTTGTCTCCTGGCAAAACGGAACAATTCAACCTTCATTTCACGTCGAACATAGAAATGGCCACGAAATTACCCTTCATAGTACACCTCAAAGATGCCTCCATAGACGGAGATATGAAACAGGAAGGCTTTTTGGAAGTGAACATCAAAATGCCTGCAATGCAAGCTCTGTCTTGCGATGGTGTGAATAAGGTTGCTTTTCCAATCATCCAAGAGAAAACATCCTTTACTAAATATTTCGTGCTTATAAGCGATTGTCCTGTAGACTTGAAATTGGAATTGGCTATTACTGAAGGAGATAGCATGTTTGTGATAAAAAATGTTCAAGAAATTAAGAGAAGTGAAGTGAGTAAAGCATTGATGGATCGCCAGAGCTCAGTGGAGGAGCAACCGATGAGCAAATCAAAAGGAAAAGGGATAAATAAGCAGCTCTGTAGGCTGACCAACGAAAATGCTATTAAAGTTACCATCACATTCAATTCACCCAAGTTATCAGATTTAGGATTAGGTAAGTAAACCATAAATATTTCTTTGTTTTCATAAGGCAAAATAATAATCTCTTCTTCAAGCAGGAATTTTAGGTGAACATAAGTAATTGGCTGAATTATTGTATTATGATTACAATAAGATTTTCATACTTGAGCTACTTTTTATATTTATTGTATTATTATTATTAAACCCAATAGTTTCGCGAATGTTGCTCTTCATTAACAATATTTGCAATCACATTTTGCTTATTTTAAGTACCGTTGATTTTAAATGTTACAATGGTACAGTATGGTCATTTATACTCGGCTGATATGAAATTAGCTACGAGTGGCTGCGCAGATGTCGATTTTAAGGCCAAAATTCGTCCATGGCCAATACGAAGTAGCGCATCACAAAACACTGTCATGGCCGCCGTGTTTTTATTGGTCAGTTAACATCTCGGAAAACGAATTTCATATCAGCCTAGTCAAAATGACCTTACTGTACACACACCCGCGATATGTAATTCGTACGCTACTACTAACCCATTGCATCCATCATAATCACGATAAAACAATTATCAATATTGTTACAGACGAAGAGCAGGCGACATTCAAGGGCACGTTGAATGTGAACCTCATCGGGGGCGCCACTGTGTTGAAGCGCGTCAGTATAACGGGCACGGTGGGCACCGCGCGGCTCGCCCTGCAGACCACCGGCGGGAAACTGCAGCTCGCTAATGGTAACTTTATATCTGATCTGTTATGGTAACTTTGCATGTGATTTATAAATAAATAACGCCACACACTCATAGCCCCACTCTTGGATTCCCTGTGTCGTGGGTGCCATGGACAACACACAAGACCTTGTCTCACACCCAGACCGAGAACGGACATTTAAACTCATCATACAAATTTAGGCCTCGCAGGGAATCGAATCCAGGACCCTCGGAACAGAGATCCGGTGTGTTAACCATTGCGCCGTGCCGTCCGGGTTGTCTATAATGGTTGAACAATTATTTGATATTTATTGCAATGTGAAACTATTATTGAATAAATGTTTAGAAATCTGTTTTCGATGTCATACTCATACCTGGTGCTCTCTTATTTATATTTCAGAACCGGTCAGCATAATACTAACTAACACAGGGTCTGTCAGCGGGTGTTGGGTGGTCAAATTCCAGATTACCAACTTCACCGAGAGCAACTTCCCCTTCAGGGTATCTCCGACCAAGATTGAGATAGGCCCCGGGGGTACCGCCAAGTTGAATGTCGTTTATACGGGCTCTGAGGACGGTCCTAGTGAAGCGTAAGTATATTTCAGAATGTATGTGAATCAAAATATCCACATGATAAAATGATTTTTAATTCGAATTTGATTTATTGCCCATACGTAATATTTTTTGTCGGCAATGCATCTCTAGTGACGATTAACTTATTTGTTGGTATACATAAATAAAAATAAAATTGACTTCGATGACATCTCATATAAAGAACATTGTAATCACTATTTTGATGTTACGTCTTTTCATTAGTAGCAGTTTTGTCCCATTTTTTAATTTACCGAAATAATTCCAGAACCCTAATATTAGAAGACACGGTAACTGGCGCGACGTCATCGATCGACATAACGGGCGGGGTAGAGCGACCGAAGTCGTTTCCGATCAAAACGAACCTTAACTGCATGTCATGGGTGCGCGCTGGTCGCAAGGAGATCAGCCTCAAGAACTTCAGCGACAAGAAGGTGCAGATGCGTTGCCAGATAGTCGGCGACGGGTTCGCTATCGACCTGCCGGGGATGGAGTCGCGCGGGGCCTACTGCCTCGCGTTTGGCCCGTGCGAGTGCCGCCCCCTGCCGATCATTTTCACCCCCACGTCGGTGCGACCACACGTCGCCGCTCTGCATATCGTGTTCGATAAAAATTGCGATTTTTCGAGAAAGGTATGTACTTATTTTGAACATAGTGTTCAAAGAATAATAAAAAATATCAACTTGTGTGTGATGAAATATTTCAAACTTGTCGCGTATTTATGTGTAGTTCAAAAAAGTGCAAATAAAAAAGAATCCTACGATGTGACATTGCAACATTGCAAGTATGTATGTTGTTTATCATCAATATTTTATAGCATAGGCACTATGGGTATTTGCTAAAATGCTTCACAATGTGAAAACATCTAATTACTTTACCAGACTACCGGGAAGGCAAACGATTTTTGGATAGACAGATATGGGCGTATCCAGCTTTTGATCCTCAAGGGTCCTGAAATCAGATTTTTAATTTGTAACTGCGTACGCTTATGTAGTCAATTTTTTGTATTCAAATGTTACAAGTGACGTACAGTAAGGTATAGTGCCACCAACTTATCTGTTCAGTAGACGGTGTCGCTAGTGCAGCGTTCAATGTTACCATATATAATAAAATTAGCCGACTGTAAAGGGAGCTCAACATCTTTGAGACCTATGATTTTTACCAGATAAAGTATGTTGCACATAATTCGATGGTAAATGATGACAAAGTCTTTCCGACTTATACTATAGATACACAACTTGGGCTGTGACTACTAACTTAGGCGCTTTGCCCACGGTGCAACTTGAGTTGCAGCAACTTGCAATTTTTTAAAAGTTTCCTGTAAAAGTTGATAGTTGCAAGAACGTTTATGGTTGCCGCAATTTTATAGCAATTTATAGCAACGATCAGCGTTCATAGGGATGCAAGGTTGTTGTAATATCGATAATTATATCGACGGGTGCAAAGAGAAAAAAGTTATCTGCAAAATAGCAACTTTTCAGGACAGCGCATAATAGGAAAAAGTGCTCCCATTTTGTTAATTTTCAACCAAATCTTTTGAAATTTTTATCACTGCTTCATTATTTAATAAGGTATCTACATGCATATTTTATTTCTTCTAATTATGTTTAATTTACGAGATATCGCAGTTGTCTTCATCTACTTTGTGCTTAAAATCATTAAATAACTTGCAATAGCAATACTAAGCTGTTGTAACTGCGACGCATTCTGCTACTTTTTCAAACGTTATTTTCGGAGTTAGCAGACGATTTTCTTCCCTCATTAAATCTAAAACTTTTAAAATAACTAATCGTGCATCACTTCTAAGAGGCTCAGGCATTTTTAAGCACTTTTTGCAATTAAAATCGAATTAAAACACATAGAGCACTCGCACTTCAAAGAATTGACAGCGGACATGGCATTTCAAAATTGAAGTTGTCTTTTTTACTTCCATTTTTTTCTACTGAACAGATAAGTTGATGGCATTATAATTATAAGTCGGCCGCTCTGAATATAGTTACGAGTAGCTGTGCAGATGTCGATTTTAAGGCCAAAATGGTGGTAGGAGGCGGGGAGTGCGGGCGGTAGCATAGGTAAGCCAATATGAAGTTGCGCATCACAAAACACTGTCATGGCCCGGTGGCCGCTATGTTTTGATTGGTCTGTTACTGTACCTGCGCAAACATCTCGGAAAATGAAGTTCAGAGCGGCCGAGTTATAATGAACTTACTGAATAAAACAGCCATTTATACTTTGGCAAAGGGAGATCTCCCGCCAGGCGAGACGACATACCTGGGGGTCGGCCTAGGCTTAGAGTTAATGTTCTCGAGGCGTCGTATAAATTTTCGATAGGGCAATTCAGGCTTCGGTGACGTCACTGTGTGACATATGTGCGATGTTGCAATACTTCACAGATCAAGCTGCACGGGTGTGCGGAGAGCGTCCCGGGCGGCGCGGGGGGCGCGGGCGCGGGGCTCCGCTGGGCGGGGCTGGTGACGTACGGCGACACGGCGCTGGTGCGCGCGCAGCCCCGCGCGCCGCTCGACCTCGCGCTCTACAACCGGGGGCGCGCGCCCGCCTTCCTCGCTGCTAACGTGCATTTTAATGGTGAGGGGAATATAACATTTATTTGTATAAATATAATACTGTAAAATCATATTATAAGTGGAAAAGTCAATATTTATTTTAATAAAACTGTAATAATAATAATCTTTATTTACTCGGACAACTACAGTCCATAATTTGTTAGTAACAGTTCCTTAAAAACTATGTTAGTACACGCATACATTTAATTTTGTTTAAATTTAAATTTCATTAAATTAAATTAAATTAAAAATCAATAAAATAAAATCAATAATAAATTAAATTCAATTAAAATATAATAAAATCACCAACAAATAAAATAAAATAAAATTAGAATAAAATAAAATCACCAATTTAATATATCATGTACCTGCGAGGCACTCCGTGCGGACAGTGTCGAGTCGCAGGTGGTAGGTAGAGCCTAGAGTTCGCCGGGGGTAGTACCACCGCCCGCCAAGGTACTCAGTACCATTCCTACCGTCATAATAATTGTTTTTAAGAGCAATTGTGTTCCGGATAGGAAGGAGTGGAGCCGGTTCACTTTTTTAGAGGCGACCATCTATCCTCAGGGGTAGCAACGCATCTGTGACCGAATTGGAACAAGACTCACACTAATCATTACTAACTGGACAGTACTAATATTAACTAACAGGATTAACCTATCCCTAACAGTCCCTGTCCTCACACTTATTAACAAACTAACCAACTAACATTCTAACACCATCTACTAACTGGACTAACCACCCTAGTCCCTAAATTGGGTCTTGTTCTATGTCGGTCACAATTGCCATGGGCGGCAGCGGAAGGGTGGTGCTGCATGCTCGTTTGCTACCTTAATTCCATAAAAAAAAGGTCCACGTCTATTTCGGACATGGTCATGGTAATGACATAACACTTATTTTATCACTGCAATTTTGCCACCCTTGGCGTTCCTCTGAGCAACCAAAACGCTGAAAACATTTCTTTTTTCTACAGATAATGTACTTTGAGAGTTTTGGTCACTAAGTGGAGCAGACAGGGAACAAATGGTCCGTCCTTACTTTTTATTAATTTGAAATTTACCATGTTTAATTAATTGATATTTTTATGTTTTGATGTCTGTATGTTAACGATGACAAAATGTAAAAATAAAAAAATCACTTTTTGACTAACACCTTATTCCGTAATGTCTCACTAACCCACTGCTGAGCTCGCGCCTTTACAAGATGTGAGAAATAAAGATCTGTCTGTGTTCGCCATCCTCTAAAATATTATCAATACATATTTTCCAGTCCAATACGCGTGCATTGAGCCGCACGCGCGCGTACTGGGCGCGCGTCGCGTGCTGGGCGGGCGCGCGCGGCACTCGCTGGCGCTGCGGGTGGACTGGGGCCGGCTGGAGCGCCGCGCGCGCATCGCCCAGGGCTCCGCCCTCGCTACCGTCACCGTGCTCACCGGGCCCGAGTATACGCGGCGAAGGATACTTAGGTGAGTGGTATGGTGGTGTCTGATGGGATAGTGTGATGCTTTTGGTCTTTGAACCGGTTTCAGTGGGCCCGAGTACACACGCCGGCGGATACTAAGGTCTTTTTTATTTTAGTCGCTTCGTATCGTACGGCTGTCGTGCGTTTCTCGTTGCGGTTGCTCGCACTGTGGCACTTTGTATGAAATCAAACTACTGCCCGTGCGTCGTACGACAACCGCAACGAGAAACGCGCGACAGCCGTACGACACGTAGCGACTAAATTGAAAGCGCCCTTTGGTGAGTGGTGGTGCCTGATGAGAGAATATGATGCTTTTGTTCTTTGAAGCGGTTTCATTGGCGTATGAGATGATAGTTTTGAGTATACTTATGCTTAAAAAAAATAAGCGACTTCAACATCGACAAATAGTCTCTCTGTCTGCCAATCTAACTCATGGACAGTCATTTTGCAAGCTTTAATACTTAATTATAATTTCAGAATTTTAAAAAGCGAGTCTCAGAATGGAGAGCTGGATACCTCCCTGCTGCCGGATCACCTCAAAGTATTAACCGAAAAATTTGATGGGGAAGACCCCAGCATGGATAAACATTTAGAAAATTTCCGAGAAACCAAGGTAATTTTAACTCTTATATTGATGATAACATTGATACTTGTTATTTAGCGTTGGTAGTATCAGAAAGAAAAGGATGAATATTGTTCTTTGTTTATTCACTTATATTATTCTGCTTTGTAATTATGCTATATTTTTAGCTGAAATAATTTATTGTTTCTAGCTGGATAAAATCGGGGTACTTGGTTTGCGTAACGAGTTTTTATTTTTAACAGTTTTTAATAATTCCTGTATTGTCTTCCAGTTATCGTTGAATGAGCTCATCGAAAGCTTGCAAGAGCTGACGGCGCAAATCGACTTACCACAGGATTTTACTGAAGACAATACCATCGTTATAAGCGACGACACGATGGTCGAACACCACACGCTTTGCGATTAGAACTACTTTAAACTGTAAGTGTTTTGTAAGATAATAATCTCAATTTTCATTAATAATTATATTTATATTACCTTATTACTTAATAAGACTGGCCTGTGCCTTGGTACTATGATAATATACTCAAAATAAATGTGCGAATTGTGCTACAAGTCAAATTGTTTTTCGTAGTTTTTAATGCAATACATAGATATGTTTGTATCTCAAAACATCCTCATTCTTTGTATTTTAATTAAAATGATTTGAACATGATCTAATTTTAAACATTAAAATTGTATTGTTTACTATTTTAGTAGGAATAAATATTTCAGTTTCCATGTTATGTTTTCCAAATGAGGCTGAGAAAAAGTAATATTGATATTCATGTACATTCCTACGAAATGCTATTGTCCGTCCTACAATCGTAAAGTATTGTTACTTCTTGATGCTGTATGTTTAAGAAAACTAATTCAATAAAATCCAATTATTTAATTCATATCATTTATTATTTTCTTAACCAGTATATTTATTCCAATCGTTTTCCTATTTTTTTTAATAATTGTATCTAAGAGATTCGACTGACAAACGCAGTTATCTGTTAGAAACGACCTTTAAAAAAAAATATTGCCTACAACTTATAAAACTAAAATGCATTTCCATCCACTTACAATAATAAAGTCATTAAACACCGCAAAATGATATTTTATATACAGGACTAAATTTGACGGTTCGTAGAATTTTAAATCGATATCTTCACTAATAATTATACTAATTCTTTACGACGAGCCCCGTCACGTTAGCGTAGAGTATTACAAATAAGTTATTGCTAATTTTGAAAAACCATAATCGTATTAAAATGATATTTCTCGTGGGGCTTATCGTAAAGAATCGCGTCAACAGTACATCGAGCTTGGTGTATTTTATATTATCATGATTATACATTACTTACACAACGAAAATATTCTTCTAACGCACGAACATAATTCGCTCATTTGGCGGAACAATGACTTAACTACATTTTTTGTAAAAATAATGAGTATGATGTCTGGAATCTTCCGTTGAAGTTACCAACATATCCGTGTCTCGCTCTCGATATTTAGACAAATTGTAGTTAGGTCATTGTTCCGCCAGTCGAGAGACGGGCATACGACCAGACATCCGTCACGCACCCACCACACACACATACATCGCATTTGGCAGTTTAACATAGTATTCTCACAATTGTCAATATTCACATGAAACTCTACCGATTACTTGTAACCAAACTAAACTGAAGCTACTATATTTATTACAAAACGAACGAGAGATAAAATGTGAATATTAACAGCATAAAACGTGAGCTTCACTTAGGAAGTCTAAATGCCGTACACTACATAAGAAAAAATCTCATTAAAATGGAAGTACTTACGTTTTATCATGATTTCATAACAAATCGGGGTCAAAAATGGCTGACATTAGTGCTTTATAAATGCCTCTTTCAAAAGTCAAGGCATTACCACCTAATGATCTAATTTTGCAAAAGAAGACCTAACGGGAGACAACGATTTCAAAAGGTGAATCTAAAAATTGTATTACATTAAATTTAATGTATATCTACATTCATCAGGGACATTCGGAGCGCGTCGAGCCATCGTTATATACAACACACAATCACACGTTTTTACATTAGGAATTAAAGGATTCTAAACTAAATATAAACCAGTCACTTAATGAGCTAACAAATAGAAGATCGCCAACGTTACACTGGCCTGAGCGCCGACTCGCAAGCTCCTGAAGATACTGACAATGTTGAGGCTCGAGAGTTACGTAAAGTTGTCATTCACGCTTAAATATTTCTTAAATAAAATACGATCGGCTGACATATTCTAAGAGATCAATATGGCTTTAAAACATGTGCGGCTTGCTTTAGAGCTGATCGACGCTTTCCTTCCTAGCTGGTTACACCCACATACTGATTGAAACATACAAATCTTCAAAGAACCGAAGCACTTACACCATTAGCAATGTATAAATGTATATGCGAACAGATGGGCTCTGTTTCCACAAAATAATTCAAGTCCACGTCGATACGACAGATTCCAATATAACATAAGATTCGGAAATAATTTGCCATTAAAGTATAATTACATTACTTATCACAGACAATTCTAAATAAAACATTATGGTGTATCAATGTGTCGGGATAATTTGCAGGACAATTAAAAATAATAAATTCAAGTCTAAAATACACCAACTATAACTAGTCTTCAATGGTACATTAGGTACAGTCACAAAGTCGAGGACTACATCGCTTAGCTGTGATCGTTTTAATTGTCGTGTGTTTATGAATGCAAATCGATATACATATTTTATTGGTGTGTCTGTGCATCCACGTGTTTATATTTACATAATGAAACGGTAGCTGCGTGTTGTCCTCAGTTGTGTAACACTATAACATCAACACGACAAACTAGTAAAAAAGATTGCGATCCGCACCCTCTTTAGGATCCGATTTTATGAAACTTTCGTTAATCTCTTGTAATAACAACAAATCAAATTGCAGACCGATTATACTATTCGATTATTAAGTGATTTAATAAAATCGATATCATAATATTTACTGTAGAAATATTTTTATTACAAAAAGAGATGTTTCACAGTATCGGTTCCTAAATATAAAGGCTAATGTATGTATACTACTAATTTCATTTCATATATGTACTTTAATTATAATTTCCACTGAAAAACTATTAAGGCGCAATGTGTCAGCTACGTCCTGATAGGCCGTAGCTCGATTCAGGTATTATGTAAATCGAACGGGCAGTATCATACCCGAGCAATCTGTTAAGTACTGACTTGTACGCATAAGTCTTTGGGATATGACTAACCAGTGATGCTTAACATCGGGTCGGACGGAATATGAACTAAGTTGATTCACGCGGCTAATTATATCCATTACATTAGTGTTTGTTAGACCCGAGTGGATGCCTGCTCGATTTTGCGACGTCGAAGTAGTTAATTAATTAAAACTAAGTTAGTTTGGTTCACTCAAGTTCCGAATGTACGTAGTTTATATTAAATTCATCGGATATTACTAAATCTTAGATTATCAGACAAACTATCACTATTTATATGCGTAACGTTACGCAGACTGGCATTTCTTCGCTTAACTATAGTAAAAAAATCATATATCAGAGTTAATGTAAAATATTCGTGCGAGCTCGAAGACAAACGATTAAAATTTATCGACACAAGCAAGGTATGCATGCCTACATACTGCGATGTAAATATAACTTTAACACTACGCCCGAGAGCGCCGCCTCGCCCTCAATTACGAATGAACGGCAGTGATTCTCAAATCCCACAATAAAATCACTCTTCAATCTACTGCTAAACCATTAAAATGTTTACCATAATAAAATGTTTCAATGTTTGTAATAATTGCATTTTGAAACACACTTACATCTCTTTCATTCACAGCATATACTCATATTTAAAATAGCAAAGCTATTAATGAAAGTACGATCATAAAATTAAAAAATTTATACTGAACTGTGAGATTCCAGAATCGCGCGCACGTTCGACCCACGAAAACACCAAACTAAAGCTCATTGTAAAAATACATCTACTTTCTATCCGTCAAACGATTGAACCTCGTTTTAAACTCCGCTAATTTGCACTAACAATTATATTGGAATCATGGTTGAGTTACATAAATAGTTGTATCTAAATGCTCACCAAACGTCACGCTCCTATTATTGCTCGATCCGTCTGACCGTGGAGCCACAAGGTAAGTTAGGCGCGCACTATAAACCGCCGCGAGGTCCACATTTGTACGTCCAATTTGTACGCACGAGCGTTGCACGTACGCAATGGGAAGACGACTGTAAACTTTGCTACAAGATGGCGCTACGTTAACTGTTCATTGAGCTCTTTATTGCTTTATTTTTCGAATAAAACTGTGATTAGTGTGTTTGAATGTAAAAATATAGGAACAACTCATTCCTAAACTAAAAGAAAAACTCAAATCTCTCCAGTAACGCCATCTTCAAAGCTGTACGTACGCCGCCTTACTCATTGGGAATCGCCAACGTACATTATAATTGAAATATCTATGTTACAAAGTCAATATATCGCACCGAAATAACGCCGCGCTACAATATTGTAGTATTCGAATCTTGTATTCACTTTACGGGCTAAGATAACGTCTGTCACAGTTTTTAATACATTTCACGAAAATACAATGAATTATCCAGTTTTATTTAGACACAGTGGTCCTTGCGGTCTCATATTTTTTTAACATACGCCGATATTACACCGTACTTTGCAACCGCTTGCTTTAGTTACACTTCATATTACACTTACACTTTATGTAATTTATGTAATTCAGTCAGGTAGCTGTGATACCAGTTTTGGGAATATATTTTGAGCTTCGTGAGAAACGAAAAAACCATTACGCAGTTTCGGTACATGTTAGACACATATCGTCTGTGAAGTTCCAACAGAGCTTAAAAAATCGTTAGCAATTTGCGCGATGTCAGTTTTATCATAATTGCGGTGCTATTTTAGATATCTTTTTACTAAATTGTCCGAAAGATAGCACATGATCTTTTTGCTTCAAATGGCATCAGTGTGAAAACCAACAAAATCCACTTAAACATTGGTAGAACTTCACTAACGATACATTACTGCAACGACATGTCGAAATCACGACTATACAGCTAAATAGTACATATTTAAATGTATGGCGACTAACTTTGTCACATTACAATACGACTTGGCTATATAGCCAGCGATGTCGCCATGCGTCAAAGTGAGGTGCAAGCTTCGTACAAGCGTCCTGTAGTAGGCAGGGATGTTATGGATATCCGTAACCGAAACCGAAACTATCGGATATCCGAAATAAAAATATATCCGTAACCGTATCCGCTAAAAAAGTTTCGGATAGTTTCGGATAAGGGCAGAGTCTAAAAATAAACACGTTACGACAGGTTTTTGTTTCACCACTCACGCGCCATGTAAATATTGCATATTTGTTTGTTATTTTTAGTCGTAATGAGTCAGATCAATATTTTTTGTTATCACCCTATCTAAAAAGTAGGTAGGTAGGTCTCATTAACAGAGATGCTCGCATTGGCCTCATGGGAATACTAGTTCCCCATGCCCAGACACCTAAATAATAATAATATTAAAAACCGCATTAACAACCTAGTCAATTCATTAGTTAATATTCCGTATTTCACCAATAAAGTGAAAGAACAGTTTTGTAGTGCGTACTAAATTAAGTTATAATTAAGGGCAAAATGCGTCCAAAATCAAGTTTAATGTGGACATTTTTTGATCATGATAAACTTCTTATAATAAAAAGCATTGTAATTTCAAGTGTCCCAATAATTCTCAGTTTCCCCTATCTGACTTATTCATTGTATTACCAAATGATAACCCAGACTTGATAGTAAATATAATCAAATTATTACATACTATTTTTTTTACTTTAATGTAATATCCGTAACCGAAACTATCCGAAACTTACGGATAATCCGAAATAATTAATATCCGTAACCGAATCCGAAACCGATATAATTTTATTCCTATATCCGTATCCGTATCCAGATCCGAAACTCCACATCCGTAACATCCCTAGTAGTAGGTAACTTGAGCCAGACCGGTACAAATTGGCTACATATAATTGGCTACAAATCGAACAATTCTAAGATTTCGTAACTGTTCAAAACTTATTTGCAATATTGAGAATGTGTTACATGTGTATTTAAATCAACTCTTAATTTTCTAATTATTGCAAGTGTTTAAGGTTACGTTAAAGTTTAACGGTTAAACGGTCACCGTTGACCGTTTGTTGTACGATCAAGTTAAACTTATTGGATGAATGTTTAACAATCTTGGTAGTTACATTTAAACTTGATAAAATACACATGTCTTTATGGTCTTCCATCAAACGACTAACAATTACCAAGTGCAATGGCCCTTTTTAACCATTCCAATCAACATTCGATACAGACATAATATTAATTTTATCAGACCCCTCTGATATACCATTTACCCATAACCCTCAGTAAGTTACCTAATAACTGTGAAAAAGACGTCATACTATAAGTTTAGGTAAACACAACCAAAGATTATCGGTAGAATAAATTTAACATTGGGGATCTATTAGTCTATTACAAGGATCGCTTGTATGAAGCCTGCGCGTTGTGTAATCGAGCGAGTGGTTAGGGTGGCGGCGACGACGACTGCGGTTGCAACGACGGGGACGTCGATTGCGCTGGTAACGACGGGGACGTCGACTGCGGCGGCAACGACGGCGGGGGCGACGACTGCGGCGACGGCGGCGACGACGGCGACGGCGACGGCTAGGGCGCGCGGTACAGCAGGTAGGCGGTGAGCGCGGGCGGCAGCGCCAGGCGCGACGCGGCGGCGCGCAACCGCGGCCGGCCCACGCGCTGTCGGATCACGCGCCGGCACAGCTCCATCAGCGGCAGGGGCTCCGCTGTAAGGAGATACGTCGATATCTATCGTTATATCATAGTTGTTGTTGCACAATAAAATTACTAAACAATCAGTGGATTACGATTGATACCAGATTTTTGAACGCAGTTCCATAACAGAAGTTACTGCAAAAAATTGCTATTAGCTGTGCCGTCAATGGTCCGCGGTTTGTTTTTCATATTATTTGATAGTTAATTTACAAAGGCTGATAATTGAGCTATGAAGTTTATTACGGACTAGCTGTGCCCGCAGCTTCGCCCGCGTGGAACTCAGTGTGTCACTAAGTTTTTCCTGCGTCATAGTCAGAAAGCTTCGAACTGCTAAGCTATCGGGAGTTACACGTGTTATTGTAAGTCAACCATAAAAGATAGACATATTAAGCTGTCGTAGGATATTTTTTATATAATTTTAACGAGAACATTTCCGTCATACATGATTTCTGTGTAGCTTTAACCATTAAGATTGCACACACGACAGAAACTTAAAAAATGGAGTAACTTCTCCCGTTTTCACAACATTTCCCTTCACTGCTCTGCTCCTATTGATTGTAGCTGATGAAAAGTATACAAAATAATTGTACCAAGTTTCGTTAAAATCCGTCGAGTAGTTTTTGTTTCTATAAATGTTTACTGACAGACAAAATTTTTACTGATTGCATTTTTGGCATCCGTATCGATCCCTAATCACCCCCTGATAGTTATTTTGGAAATATATTTCATGTACAGAATTGACCTCTCTACAGATTTATTATAAGTATAGATATAAGTATAGATTATTATTCTATGTACGTGCTTTTTAAGAATGTAAGTATCACACGCTATGGTGAAGGAAAACATCGTGAGGAAACTCAAACTCAAATGTGTGTGAAGTCCGCCAAATCTGACCTAAACCAACGCGGTGGATTTGGCCTTAATCTTTTATGCTGAGAAGTAGGGATGCCCGATCTGAATCGATCTTTAAGAAGATCGATTCACGGCAATACGATCTACCGATTTCTTGAATCGATTCAACAGGTTGCGAATCGTATGCAAAGAAGATCGTATGGAAAAATCGTATCATCAAAACTGTAGGTAACAACCTAAACATCATGATCTTTGCCAACACCGCCTTAGTGTTGGCGGTAAAATAATAAAGACCTACAAAAATGTTTGTTCTTTATCTACGACAATGTAAGATTACCTACCTACCTTCAATCAGGTATTTGAGATTAATTTCGAGTTACACCGATAAAAGTAAGCGATAGGTACGTATGAAATATGAAGGTAGGTTAATAGTTAATAGTAGTTTATTTTAAAGTTAATTATATTTTATTTATAAGAAATATATATTTATATGTTAAATGTATACTGCAGTGTTCACTGACTGAAGTCTTAATTTGTTGATTTATTCTTTGCTATTACATTGATAGAATACAAAGTGCGAAAATGATTTTGCGAGCACACATTATTTAATTACAAAAAGAAGAACCGACTTCAATCTCGATAAGCAGAGATAACTCAAAAACTACTCGACAGATGGTGCTCAATTCAACACATGCAGGTGTAAAGTTCTCGTCACTACAAACTAATCAAGCCCAAACACTAGATAACTGCAGTAACTCGTTGAGGAGTTCCCTCGACTGTCTTTCGGCTTCATCATATCGACTCCAGACCTCCATGAAATGGTAGCGCTTTAATGTACCTACTTATGAAAACATTTACAAACACACTGGTCGTCCCTACAATTTTCGAAAGTTCCCCTCGATTTCAATGAGATGCCATCATCAGATCCTGGTGTCCTTATCAGCGTACCCCACTGTGCATATCTACTTTCCAACAAAAAAAATAATTATCAAAATCGGCCCACAAACGACGAAAAAATCGCTGAACAAACATAAAAAAGCATATTATACGGTTGAATTGAGAACCTCCTTCTTTTTTGAAGTCTGTTAAATATAATAAGAATAACATAGCGGAGAGTTGTAATCTATAATATTAATGAAATTAAATTGAACTTGTGTTCCACACCAGATTTTTTTGATTATATAAATTAAATAACGCTGGTTTGAAATACAAAATCTAGCATATTTTCGTGGCTTTTCGTTAAAATAAAAACAATACCATACGATCTTCGGAAATCGAATGAGATCGATTCAATGACATACGATTCAGATCGTGAATCGATTCATGGGGTTGCGATCCATTACGATCCAAAAGATCGATTCAAAACAAAAAATCGGGCATCCCTACTGAGAAGAGACCCGTGTGCAATATTGGGCCGTGATGGGCTGAGATGATGATGAAAGTTTAGGATACTGCTCATCGTCGCCTATGGATACGATCAACACCAGCACCACTCATTCCACAGCCTGCAAGTTCGTGGCAAAAATGGTCGTGAAAAACGGGAACGGAGAGGTTCGCCACGCACGTCTAATCAATATAAGCCAAGTCAAGTCAATAGTCCTACGTGAGCGACGAATACGATGCGACGCAGCGCGACGTAATGCGACGCGATGCCACACGCGACACACACGGGTACAACTTCAATCTTCGCCGAGTGGTAATAGCTACACCTAAAATGTTACAAAAACCAAAACAACTCACGATCAAGCCCGCCAATATACTTCATAGTGATCTCGGCGTGTCCCCACACAGCTGAGACGATCGGATGCAACGTCTTCCCGCGGAGGCCCCGCGCGGCCACGCCGAGGTACCGACCGTCCGCGCAGAACGCGAGCGTGCCCTCGTCCATGTCCAGGACCACGAGCAGCCGGTCCGGGACCAGAAACTGCTCGTCGGGCCGCAGGAGCGCCGGATACGTGGTCCCGCTGCCGCCCGTGCCCTTCGCGTTGTGGTATACCTGGAACGGGAAGTTTACAAGTTAGGGCAGGAATTTGAAATTTTAATAATTTTTAAGGGGAGAGATTGTTGTGTTGGCGAAGTGGTTGTCTGATTAACTTAAAAATTTGTACAGAGGGCAGATAACAATGCAGTTTTGTGACAAACATGGCCAAATAGCACGTTTCTCCAGACAAAAGGAACTTCTCAACAGTTAATGGCACAATGCGTATTAAGTTTTTTCAAACTATTAATTTGGTAAAAACATTATGTACCTACTATATAATATAACTATTGGATATCGGTTGAGCCTCTTCTCAGACTTAGCCGTGGTAAATGTTAAGGCAGTCATGAGCACAGCCGTCGCGAGCGTTTACTTGCGACTCACCCGAACACAAATATGTAGTGGCTAACTGGCAAATAGCAGGGTAATAATGGCTATCCTTACTAATATTATAAATGTGAAAGTGTGTTTGTTTGTGACGCTTTCACGTCGCAACAAAGCTATTATATTATGGTAAGTTTTATGTGTGTGGGGATAGTTAAGAGGGTGGAGAGTGACGTAGGCTACTTTTTACCGCGGAAAAACATCCCATTCCCATGGGAAGATCGATGTTTTGTTATTTGCTAGATATTTATTTTCGGAGTTGTTAATAGATGGCGTTAATAAAATTCATTTGCAAGTTCTGAATTATGCTATCAAATACTACATGTGATTTACTTAAGTCATAGGCAAATGTAATAGGCTACTTTAGCTCTGCCTCGAGAACTCCCCGCTCCGGCTGTATTCAGTGTACCGCCCGCCCGCTGGCACTATCCTGTTGGCTGATGTCCGCAAGTTGCTGGACTCGCCGACACCGGTGGTGGGCGCGGGCGACTGGAACTGCAAGCATCCGGGGTGGAATAGCCTAGCTGCCAACAGTAGTGGAAGGCTAATTTTTTATGCCGCTGAACAGCACGGCTACACCGTCTGTGGTCCGGATTCCCCGACGCACTTCCCAGATTACGCGAGACACTCGTCGGACGTTCTGGACATAGCGGTGTACCAAGGCCTCCATTGCCAGCCACGATTGGAGACAGCATGGGGTCCGACCATGTTCCTGTCCTGTTAGTCCTGGCGAAGGAACCCAGCAGAGTCTTTCATGCCATCGTCAAGATGCAGCGTGCGCTTGATGCCCTCCCCGAATGGCTCGCCGCGTGGAGACTGTCGGTGAATGTCGGGAAGACGCAGGCCGTGAACATAGGAGGATACCTCAAAAAGCGGGACCCTACTCTGGAGCTTCACGGACAAGATATCCAATGGGCCCCACAGGCCAAATACCTGGACGCAAAATCGACGGAAGACTCTCGATGAAGCCACAGGTTACGAAAGCCGTCGCGAATTCCAGAAGCGCGATGGCAGAAACCAGTGCTCTCCTCGAGCCTCCCTCTCGGACTGAAGCTCGGGGTCTACAAGACCTACATCAGATCCCGCCTCACGTACGCGGCACCGGCGTGGTACGCGCTCGCCAGCGAACCGCAGCGCAAGAGGATGCGCACGGTTCAGGCGATTGCGCTCCGCCGGCTGACTGGTGCGCCGAGGTACGTCAGGAACGCCGTCATTCAGAGGGACCTTCGAGTCGAGAGCCTGGACGACTTCATCGAGAGATTGGCACGCAACATGTTCGGGCGTGTCGACGCGTCGCGGTTCCCGCATCTGCAGGACCTGGCGCCGCTCCACACCCGTCCACCGGACCGCTTGCTGACCGCTTGCCGACTTGCTGGTCGTGCGGGACGGGCCTAGCACTGACTGATACTGGGGCTTCGTAAGTCATCGCCCGGCGCTGATCGGCTCCTGCTGGGCTTCCCACCAGCGGGTTTCACCCGGTAGGGCCTCGATCGCCTGGGCGGCGCGAAGATGAACCCCATCCCGTTTTTGACTCTGTGGCCTGTAAAAAGGCCACCACTCACCGGACTTGACCTATTGGTTAACCACAGATGGACAACCAAGGGCCTTAGGGCCCAACCCAAGGACCGGCCCGTTTTAACGGGCCGCGAGAGACACCCCTAAAGGGGAACTAACCGTCCCGAGGGCTCCACACACCTCAGACAGGGTGGAGTGAAGAGAGCGAGTAGTAGGCTACTTTTTAGCCCAAATTCCTACGGGAGCGGGACCTACGCGACTGTTACCTACGGGTCCCGAAGCGAAGCGCGGGCGGTTCTCTAGTTGAACATAAGGCAGGTGTCCCACTGCGCGCGGGTGATTCGACAGCAAATTTCAGCAAAACAAAAAAACAGCTGTAACCACTCACGTTATTCCTGCCGACGTCCCACCCCCAGCTCTGGTCCGTCGTGCCGACCAGGCTCTGATAGCCGACGGAGTGCAGCGGCGCGTGCGACGTTGCCACCCCTACGACCGCGTGCGTGCCTCGATGCCGCGCCGGCCACATTCAAAGATTCATCCAAACAAACCAAAACAGCTGAAGCCACTCACTTTATTCCTGCCAAGGTCCCACCCCCAGCTCTGATCGGTCGCGCCGACCAGGCTCTGATAGCCGACCGAGTGAAGCGGCGCGTGCGAGGTTTCCACCCCGATGACCCCGTGCGTGTCAGTCACGTTCAAAGACTTATCCAAACAAATCAAAACAGCTGTAACCACTCACTTTATTCCTGCCGAGGTCCCACCCCCAGCTCTGGTCCGTCGCGCCGACCAGGCTCTGACAGCCGAACTAGTGCAGCGGCGCGTGCGACGTTGCCACCCCGAAGACCGCGTGCGTGTCCGTCACGTTCAAAGACTTATGGAAACAAATCAAAACAGCTGTAACCACTCACTTTATTCCTGCCGAGGTCCCACCCCCAGCTCTGGTCCGTCGCGCCGACCAGGCTCTGATAGCCGACCGAGTGCAGCGGCGCGTGCGACGTTGCCACGCCGACGACCGCGTGCGTGCCGCGCTGCCGCGCCGGCCACACCACCTCCCAGCAGTGCAGGCCGCGCGAGTAGCCCACGCGGCCGCGGATGCAGTCCGTGCTCTGCGCCACCGGGTGCCGGTGGAACGTTAGCGCGTCCTCCTCTTTCACGAATATGTTTAATGATCTGGAAATTAATGACATCATTGTTTAGGATCGACTTTGAAGTGAAATAAAATTAAAGTTATTTGAAGTTGTTTTTTTTTTTACACCACCACTTTTCACCATTATCAGATCAGATTTTACTACCAATTGATTCCGCTATAAGACCTCTGAGAGGTCCGATCGCAGGATCCATTGGAAATTTAATCCTTATACAAATATTATTTGTTCGATTGGAGAGCTAAAGCCCGGCTAGCTGAAGCTAGCTGGTACCGTCCTCTTATTTGAATAAGTCGCCAAACGATTTGTCGTGTTCCGGCTGGTAGTTCAAACACAATTTTTCTTCTTTTCTCCTCTTCTTTCTTCACCCACTCATGTTCATGGGCCATGGTAACCACTTACTATCAGAGTGCTAATGTGCGTTTTCCGGCTATTGAACATAACAAATATCGGCAACGTATAAATTCTTTGCACTAATAGGCAACGATGGTTGTTTATGTTGTTTGCTGCGTCGCCATGTACGTAAGCACCGAAATGCTACATTTCTAGTGTTAATAGGTAGTATGACCAGTGAGACAATCTCAACACACAAGTCTCACTGGCCATACCAGTAGGACAACCTAGTATGACCACCGAGAATCACCCGAAATATTCACACCTAACAGAGGTAGATAGAGCCTTCTGCTGTAGATGGCGGCGCAGAATCAATATTCTCGTTGGTACTTTTGTTTAAAGATGACCTACTTGCTATAAAGGTAAGAATATATTGTAACGATTCTTGTAGAGTATAAATAAGAATAACGGAAGTCACTCAAATATATTTTCTGTAGCTAGATACATTAACATAATAATATATAATACGTCACTTGTTCGGCTAGAAGAGCTACATGCTACATCACTTCATCGACCCACGCTGATGTAGCTGCGTACAAAAGCCAGTCGGAATTCTAATAAAGTTTTTACATTCGGTTCATTGTATGAAACTGTTTTGTCTCTATTCGCAAATAAATACCGAGCTATTCGTTCACACTTAAAATATTAAACATAGGTAATAGTGCTTCGACTCACAAAAAGTTAAAGACGTTACACGGCAGTATCATAAAAAGTTATAGAACTTAATATAAAAATTATGTTAGTTCCTGAGGGACCTATTATTTTTTTCAGTGTCAGGTGATGCCAGGAATATGCAGGTACCTTGGTTTAAGTACAGATTTCAGTCTCAATTAAACCCAAACAACCAGCTAAATCCACTCATATTATCTCACTAAATTAATTAAAGTTAATAAACAACCACTCCGTTCAAGTAGCAATAAAAACTTTATATTTATTTACGTTGCACTAAAGGGTTATCAAGAATATATTGCATTTACGAGTGCGCTGATGCGTAATTTTCATATAAAACGACATCACACGTTTTATTACGTCCATTGACAGTTGTAAGACCCGGCTTTTTATCGACGAAACAGCCTTGTACCACCAAATGCTTCATCGATTACGCAAATTACATCTTAATCATTGTAGCGCTCATTGCTCGGCGGCTTGTGTCGATCCTAAACGATCGACACAGTGAAGCAACTGCGGGCGCGGTCGATAGTTGATTGGGTGACCGCTATTGACAAAAAAAATTCTCAGCACTTCCGTGCTTCTGAGGGCAGTTAAAGTTTTCGGTCCCGGTTGTTATCGATACATAGCATTTGTTAAGCAATGTCGGAGGCCTTCGGGTAGCGTGATAACTTCCGACACTTGGGTTGGCCACTAACCCCTCCACCTCCACCAATCCACACTGAAGCAGCGTGGTGGTGGTGCGTCTTCACCAGAGCTAAGCTAAGCATCGTTGCTAAGGCTGCTGTTTGACATCCACCAATCACATTCAATGGCTCTTAACTTTTAGGGCCTGGTCCGGGAGCGTTCAAGGCTTAACTCTGGTGGAAAGGCACCCATAGCTTTGTAAGTTAGCAGCACTTTCGATGCCTCCCATGACAACTGTGACCGGCATGAGGAATCATGATTACTAATAACAGTTAAATCTGAAGGCACGGAAATGGCCGCCAAGTAAGCTCTAATATTTTTTCTCGACTTACACGGTTTTTGCCAGTAAACCACCCGTGGAGTCTACTGAGTAGACTCTACTTGTGCCTTTTTTGGGGTTAAACAGGAGTTGGTAGTGGTGTGTCTGTTGGTTTATGTATTATTTGTGTCGTTGCATGTTCCTATGTGGCAGAGAGGAAGGTTTTATGAACGTGTATACTCTCATACATACGAGTTTGCTCGCGGATTGTTGTAAATTGGATTTACCTTTAATCTGTAATAATGGATTTCCGCAAAGTAACGCCTAATTCAATTAACTATCTCGAGGTCTACATCCAGCAGTGGATTGCTCTGACATGAATGAAAAAGTGGCTGTTTCCTCGTGTTCTCCTATCTTGTCCTACTATGATATTTTCAAAGTAGGACCATGAGGAAGAATACCTTTATTCCTCTAGTCATATTGCAAAACTATTTAATAAATCATAAATTATTTTATATTACTTAATTTTCCTACCAGGTAGTCAAATTAATTAAATTAATTTTTAACGGACCACGCGGAAGACCCATTCCCCGGGGTCCTACTATGACGTCATAGCAGGACCACGACGCAACACCCCGTAAAACTCGCCAACCCTCACCTGTCATCAGGGTTCCACGCGTGCTTGAGCTGCAGCTCGGGGTGCGCGGGCGGCGCGTCGAGCAGCGCGTCGAGCCGCGCGGGCCGCGGCGGCTCCGGCGCCAGCTCGCGCGCCACCACCGCCTTGAACGGCGCCGTGCACTCGCGCGACACCGACTTTACACCGCCGGACAGCTGGAACACCACAATCCACGTGTTTAACGAAAGTTTATAGTTATAGGGTGGTCGCATAGTCAAGCTTACCGCCAGCGCGGTTGACCGGAGCGCAAGTCACGAGTTTACAAGTCTCTTGTACTGTTTATAGTGAAAAAGACCCGCGCCGATGAACCGCGCTACTAATGTTACATCTGCACGGTTCATCGGCGGTGGTCAACTGCGCTGGCGGTAATCTTGACCACTGCAACCACCCTTGACAAAGAAACCGATTTCAACATACTTTCATATTGATTGACTTCAAAGACTTGTAGATCTACAAGTAGGTAATAATGAGAACTTAAACAATGTATCTGAAGTCAATCAATATATTATAACTAAAAAAAAACTCTTCCGATACTGAGTGACTAACTGACTAAACTACTGAATGTAAGAAGCTGAAATTTGAAATGCATGTTTTTTGAGGAGTGTAGGAGAGCAGATTTTTGGAAATTACTCCTTACTGTCAGGATTAGCTTACTGTCAGACACCTTGTAAAGGGACAAATTCTCTTGTAGCTGGGACCAATAATCTTCCTAACCTCCACAATTTCTATTAATTTCCACTTTTCACCATCCAGAATGATAGAGTGAACCCCGATACTATTAAATTTGTTTTACTCCCTTGGTGATGATCGCTACCGTGTTACATCTTGGTTTGAAAGTTCAGCCTTGCGGGACTGAAGCGTCTGTATCAAATAGTCTTTAACTAGTCGAAGCGAAAAACATTTAAAATTGAGCGAGACCACGATAAACGATCGAACATTATCATTCATTCAGTGCGTGGTGAAACTTTTTTTTAATGAGAAAGTGATTAAGATTTTTATGTGGCAATTACTCTCGCCAAATATTTTAAAATACTTCGATGAAATGTAATTAACAACCAATCAGTAATTCAAACACCAGAGTTCGCCACAGTCCACTTTTAAAATCAGACCAGCTGGAACGAGAATTGATGACTACATGGGAACATAGTAGAAATAGTAGACTTTTAGCCCCATATCCAGTTCTATTTCTCAGCCTTAGCTGAGCCTAAGATTTGTAGCAGAGATGGGCAAAATATAGTCATATAGATTTCAGTTACATTTGAAATACGAATGCTAAGAACGCTTTTCCATCCTTCCAAGTTCACGTGGGTATATCCAGGCCATAGGCCTCTAGATGTAATTATAACCAATCTCTGGTTTGAAGTAATTAAGTAGTGATAGAGAAAGAACAAGTTGTTTCAATGCTCTGTCAGTCACGCGTAGATCAGTGAGCGTCGCATTTTGTGTCATAAATTCATTATAAATCTTGTGTGAAGTCTGTCAAACAGCACTTGGTCAGCAATGGGACAGTTATGGGTTGCGACAAAGAGTACTGGGGATGCGCTTAAGGACCTCATTACAGTATACAAAAGTGGTAAGTTACCTTTTGCCCCATGTTCATGCCCCTGCAGCGAGTGCGGGCGCGCTTCGGCAGCGCCTTGAGGCCGCCGCGCCGCGCCTCCTCCGCGCCGCCGCCGCCCCCGCCCCCGCCCCCGCCCCTCACTGAGCGCACCCCGCTCTTGTACCTGCAATACAATACAGACAGACACCATTACACTACTTGCATTACTTCATCCACAAAGCTTATAGACTGTCTGGCGTGACGTCACCGGGAAATTATGCTCCGATGGCAAAAAACCAAGGTTTTAGATGTTAGATTTAGATTAAGATTTTAGATGTTAGATATTAAAATAATTATTTAATAATTACATTTCGTAGTAATTATTATGTTAGGGTAAAAGAAAATACGTAGTACAAATAAAAATATTTAACATAAGCGAAGGAATAAATGCTGCGAAAGGTACGTACGTACTTAGGAGAACGTAGTAAAAAATGCAATAAAACCGTTTGTCTGGTTAACTTGGCGACCTATACTGTGTCAGCCTAACGAACCCTTTGATACGAACGAAGAAACCCAAAAAAGTCAATCGTGCAAGATGAGACACGCCCCTACATCTCAAACGACGTTCGGGGATCATCGTTCGGAGTAACCATTTTATACAATTATCCGGACAACTGGAGTACGATAATTAAACTACAAAGAGAGAAAAAATGTCCTATTTTTATACCTTCTGATACATACGATACGATTAACCGTATTAATTCCAGAAACCTACTATGAAGCAAAAATAGTACCTATTAAGTCATTAATTCTGCTTGGCTCAAGTCTACCCTTTTACTCAATGTACACTCTTGTCCAAGCGGTCGTGGTTTTGCTAACGAGGTACATGGAGGGATATTTGTAATGTCGTTAATTTTCCGGAGGGTTGTTCTCTCGACGAAGTGCTTCCATTTCTGCCGGTTGGAGGCGTTACGAGCATATTGAACCATGATGGATTGAACCACGGTCCTCTTGCCTCCCACATGACCCTGAACTGAATGGTAAGTCTTTTCAAATAAGGCAGCATGACTGTGAAAAGTGACTGGCTTTGAGTGCCTTTCCACTAGAGCTGAGCTAGCTAACTTTGCTAAGGATGCGCCTATAACCCTACGGTGACGTAACCAAGTAGGTAATTCTATGACCCTCCGTTTGCATCTGACAATCGCAGAGTCAAATTATACGAATACTAATAACAGGGCTGTGGTTGAGACCGAAACACGTGACGATGTGCGCTTTCATTGTTTGTTAATGCATGTTTCCTGTCGATGACAGGTGTGACGTCACGTAAAAGGACAGCGTTTATAAATGCTGTCTTTTTAAATAACATACGGATACTACATTTAACTTTTAGTATCTATTAATAAGTACCTCATGATACATTTCCAGGCCAGAGGCCCGAATCGATAGGCAGCACTTAGATGATGAATGATCATTAATTACGAATGAATGGTAGGTTATCTATTAGTGATTTATCAATTAAACGCTTTGTTTTGGAGAACAATAGTACCTAGGTACCTAAAGCCCAAGAAAACTTTCGCGAACTTCATAATCCAATACATTAATCAGTACCTCACCATAGCCTATAGTTTTATTAGGTGTATCTATCCTCATCGATAGTTACATACCTAAAGACCTTAGTTACATAGAGTTATTTAAGAAGTACCTAATAACTTTAAAGTTATATGTTTTTTTTCTGCTTATAAATCAAGCAGATATTGCAAGTTGACTCGTCTTTAACGTTGCTATTAAACCACGGCGATGTTTTCCATAGCATATTCTAATATCCTCAACAATCGATTACACTATTACAGTAACGACGTCCACGTGTAAATGCACTATCAAACCAGAAGGCCATTCAACGTGAGCAGGAAGAACTCTAAACTACAATTTAATCTAAGTGGTTCAAGCTTCGTTACTTAATAGTATTGTTGGTAGCGAAGAAACTGGTTCTCGAGTGGTTTGTGAGTGGTCGCGATGTCATCATAGCAGACGTCGGCGCGGGCGTCGGCGGAGCCGCGCATCTTATGTAACCAACGGCCGTCTAACCGTGAAAGTCGCCGCTCAAAAGCCAAGGTTAGCGTGGCCCTGGAACTCGCACCAACAACACATGCGAATATTACATGACCGCATCTATTATAGCTTTATTCAATTTGTTTGTTTTTTCCAACAACGTGATGTCATGTAATTGCACGGGCGGTCTTTAATCGACGCGATCGCCACTTCGTATTGTTCGGAGCTTAACGTTTGCACAACGACGTTGCGACGGTCGAAACTTTGATCTCGGCTTTGCCTAATTGTTCGGGCGCGTGTACCATGGCGTGATGTCATCGATGGTGAACTCGACTTACTATGTAGGATGGGAAGGGACGCCTAGAAGGCGCGCAACTTACAAGGCCGTCTGCCTTTCCGTCGCCCTAGAGCGGCTGCATGACAAAAGCGGGAAGTGAAAGGCAGTAAATGCGTCCCCTCCCGTCGGTCCCATCACGAACAAACTTCTTCATCGATTTTATTACTTCCAGTCGACTATGCTAAACGAAATCACGATATTTATTCCAAGATCAGTTTTTGCTCTACGTGCCTTTTGCCTACTCAAATAACTCGGACAAGGTGCTAATATTTTAAGCGGACATTAAAATTAGCGAATGTGTTCAAATAGTTGAACGGCAAAGCTGTTTAATATACGAGTATACGACCGATATTGGGAGATAATCTGGTGAGTTCACATGGCCGTCGGTAAACAAATGGTCACGTGACATGTGCCCGACGTCCGCTAGTACGTAACTACGTAGGTACGAGATACGAGCACGTATTTACGAGTCGCTTCGTGGAACTTATCATTATTGCAGATGCTTTCCGCGCTACTAACCCAAACAGTAAATTTTCTCCCGGCCTCTATTTGCAGTTTGGCTTAATGGTCCACTTTAATCCTGTATTCATGAGGAGCGTTGCCAATTTGGTTCATAAAGGTGAGAAAAATGAGCTGGAAGCTGGGTATTTTCGGTATAATATTTTTAAAAATTGTCAAGCATAAGATCGGGCGCCGTGTTGAACATAACCGTTCACGCTCAGTGAGAGGTGAATGGAACCGGCGAGCGTTGCTAGGCCAACTACATTAGCGTGTGCCAGCGCGCTCGAACAATGAACTAGACAAATGACGTACGTTCGGTGCACGCCGCCATTGTAAATATTACATCTACATCCCATCCTCGCGCCACTCACCGGAGTGATTGGCTCGCGGTGAATTCCTCTCTCCTTTTGCGAGCCGCTACGTGCCCTCATAGTTTTCTGGTCGCGAGAGGCGGTTAGCTCGCATATTGGCTTCACAAAACGCTCTTGTTGGTTATTACATTTTTCACAAAAATATTGAAACGTGGAAAAAAACCCGACATCAAAAGTTTATCATCCCACGTACAGAACCGCCCTGTGTATTGTCTGGGAAGGAAATGGGCTAACTTTAATCAATTTATCTAGTGCATTGTGGATAACTATTCCATCTGGAGACACTGAAATGTCCTCGTCAAGAAATGTAGCTCGCGGAGGCATAGTCTCTAAATTGTGATCCCATCTTTGAACCTTTTTCAAAACAGAATATAAGTAGCTTTGTACGTAAGATAATAATGTCACTCTATAATGCTGTTTCAAAAATTCTCTACCAACATCAACAGCAAGCTAGTATTTTTTTATTTAAATTTTCTAGAACACTACATGCAAATATGTATGCAACATGTTAAGAATAAGTACGTAAATACATATATCAAGTTGAATATAAATAGAGTAGACCTCCGCCCTCGTATTGTTCAGAGTTTATGCGGTTCATCATGACGTGGTAGGTATACGATAAGAATGAACACTAAAGTAGATATATATTTGACGTGTCAGAAGCTTCGAGTTGGTTGTTCTTTATCATGATTTCGTACTATTTTACTCTGTGTAATGTGTAAGTTCCTTCCAAGTAGGTACTCTTGTCAAGCTATGCAATGTGGGCGTCTTTCGTCAGGATTTCAACTCAGGATATCAAATGAAACACAGGATTGAGCCTCACACCATCACATAACCAACTGCTTTATTCAATGATCTCTTGGCTCAATATGAATACTCGGTTTGGGTTTGTTTTCGTATTGACTGTATTTACTTTGCGATATTACGATATTGATTTATCGATCGAATCCACTCGCACTCGCGGTCACACGATATTATTAATCCACAACTTTCGAGATTCACGGTATTACAATTAAGAAGGAATCTTTTCAAAGTTTACAATAACAAGATACCGGCGCGATATCCATTTCACTTCCATTATTTCTCTTATGACAGCTCCACCGCGCGCCACAGTGTATCGATTCCGCGCATACCACAGACTAAACAGCATCAAACAGTTTACTATTTCCGACACGGCCATCGCTGACATATCACCCGTCCCTGGGTGATGCTCCATTCCGTTATCATCGCCATCACAATTGCTCGATCCGCAATTTTCAATTACTTCAAACCAAAACAAAACTCAAAATCTTTAACATCAAAAATGACTACTGCTGCTACTGCTGCGAGTGGATTTCAAAACTTTGTGTTGCATTTTTTAACCCTAACTACCGTTTTTACCACTGCTTCCTAAGTGTCTTCGCTATGAAGAAGAAGCAAGCGGAACAAACTCCATAACATAACACTTGTTTAGAACAAAATTACCAATTCATTATTTGCGCGATTTGTTTTAGCTTTTACTCGGTACGTCGTCACCGTATAACTCTAATCGGTACGTCACCGCTATAAAACCGTATTCGTTTCAGCATCTTCCCGTGATCCATCCACAAGCACGCTCTACCAGCGGCAACACGTAAGATTACCTGTAACAACCAAATACACACGCGAGTATCTCTTCACGCTCGGCCCTTCCTGACCTACCATAAAGTCATTCTCAAAAATCTTAAATTTCGTCTTTATCTGACTTTATCAATGTCAATATCCAAAAACAATAATCGCATTCCTAAAAATCTCGTCTCTGTCCGACTTGGTTCGTAGTTAGTTTCCGACCCTGTCAACATGTCCATCTCATGTGACTAACCAGTATTCCAAAACAATGAGATATCGTCAAACCAGCATTTACACCACTTTACAGCTTTAATCCAACCAGTATTACACAAATTGTCAGTTCACCCATGAACTCAAATGGCTGAAGGTCATTAACTCAACATCATCATCAGATAACTTTTCAAGTCTCAAACGTCATCACTTTGCTTGGTACACTCTGTTATTAACGCCTATGTCGAGCGTGGACGTCAAACCTGTGCCTATGTCGAGCACGGACGTCAAACCTGTGCCTATGTCGAGCACGGACGTCAAACCTGTGCCTATGTCGAGCACGGACGTCAAACCTGTGCCTATGTCGAGCACGGACGTCAAACCTGTGCCTATGTCGAGCACGGACGTCAAATCTGTGCCTATGTCGAGCACGGACGTCAAACCTGTGCCTATGTCGAGCACGTGTCTCCAACGCCTAAATCGAGCGTGGACATCAGAACCTGTGCCTATGTCGAGCACGTACCTTCAACGCCTAAATCGAGCGTATACACCACAAGCTGTGCCTATGTCGAGCACATCGCTTCAACGCCTAAATCGAGCGTATACACCACAAGCTGTGCCTATGTCGAGCACATCGCTTCAACGCCTAAATCGAGCGTATACACCACAAGCTGTGCCTATGTCGAGCACATCGCTTCAACGCCTAAATCGAGCGTATACACCACAAGCTGTGCCTATGTCGAGCACATCGCTTCAACGCCTAAATCGAGCGTATACACCACAAGCTGTGCCTATGTCGAGCACATCGCTTCAACGCCTAAATCGAGCGTACACACTACAAGCTGTGCCTATGTCGAGCACAACACCAAGCATCGTGTTGACCAAAACTAGGCCAGATGGGCCTAAACTTCCTCATTACTGATTGTCACTTTAAATTCATCAACTTGACCTTCAGGCACTTTCATCGCAATGTCATGGTTATCAAAAACCACCATTAAACCGTACCAGGTTATGAACAATGATAATGTCAAACAAACATACTGGTTAAACAATATCTCCCATATCAAATTAACTAGTGGACTTTCTCATGACTTAACCTCATAGCTTTTAATTCAAATTAGCTCAAAACATAATTGTAGCTTGTACTCAAAATAAATTAACTGGTCACTTTATATTCCCCAAAAACAAATTTACGTTCCTTACAAAATTTAGTTTTTATCACGTTAATCAGTTTTTCTCAAAGCAATTGAATTTTTCTCAAAGAGTTACAAAGTAACAAAACCGTTCCAATACAATTTCAAAAGTTCCGTTCGACAAGTTGACTGAAATTTAATAAAACTCAAAAAAAATAAAGAAGTCCTATTAGTTGACTACTATGTCACTATAATGCTGTTTATACTGTCAACTGACATCAATTATCCAGTGCATAAAAGTAAACTAGTCATTAAAGCCATTAATCAAGAATTCAAAAGTGAATATTTAATACGGAGTCAATTTCTACTGAAAACTTATTACATGAAGTTTCTCTGAGATGTATTTCAATGAGTCATTATCAAAGAGTCCAAATAACTGCCTAGTCCATATCATGATTACTGCAATCCATTTTTTTTGCAAATTGTATTAACTAAGAAATTTATTCTGTGGCCGTCTCACTGTAACTTAAATCTGCAAAATATATCATGAAATACCTCATGAGATAATACCACAGGTAGTTAAATGTTACATACCTAGTAACTTATTACTTTAAAAACTACTTTGATGATAATCAAAACAAATAATAACTTTCTCGTTTTCATACATGAAACTGAATATTAAACTTCAAAACTCAATATTGGTAATCTTAGTATCATTGTGTCACAATTCTCATTCCATTAATCGCTAATTATTAGTGATAATAATTCACAAGACTCAAACAACTCAAAACTAATTGGGACCACTATAACCAATTAAATTGAACGGATAATCACTACTTTGCTTAATAACACAAAAATTCTTTTATGTTCCATTAATGGGTTCTTTACCTTCAAAACCATTAGATAACTCTAGTAATAAGTAATGAAGTACTTTTAGTTGTAATTCTATCATGTGTTATTAACAAACTTTTAAAAACTTTAATTCAATTAATTTGTTGTCCCGGAGACTTTTATTGTGATATTCTTTCTTATTTAAAATAGCTCCCAACTATTCAACCAAACCTAATTAAAGGTCATCCTATCTAACAATAAAAACAATGCAGAGATACCTGACATCCAGTAGCGTAGTATATCAACACTCGAAGCATCATACATCCAAGTCCGACTCCAGCAGAACTTTTGCAGGGCAGCACTGCAGGCTCATGATGCAGATCCTTTGGCTCATGTAGTATGCAGACACTCAACAATGGCATTGCACAATATTCAAAGAATTTCAAAGGGTTTGTTGATACTTCCCCGTTCCACTTTGATACCTTCACAATAATTTATTTATTTATTTCACACTTTATTGACAACCTATGACTAGGTATTACAATGGGCGGACTTAATGCCTAATGGCATTCTCTGCCAGTCAACCCTTGGAGATGGTGAGAAGTTGAGGTAGGTGTTCAATAAATTAAATACGAAACTACATGCAACACATAAAAATATAATATATAATTATTAACCTATATTATACAATATAATATATAATAATATAATATATAATATAATATAATATAATATAATATATAATAATATAATATATAATATAATATATATACATATATAATATATATAATTATACATAAAAATAAATAGAAGATGTAATAGTAGTGACAGAATTAAATAACCTATTAACTTATAGGACAGAAGTCAATTATTTTCGATGACAGACAAATAATGTTCTCGGACTTGTTTTTTAAAGGACCACAGAGTTGGAGCCTTTCTGATCTTTACGGGCAGGGCGTTCCAGAGCAGCACAGCCTGAATTGTGAAGGAATTATAGAAGAAACCAGTATTCATTGGTGGAATGTAAGCTTTTAAATTTGTGGAGGAACGAAGTACCTTGTCATGAGTATCACAAAGGTACTGAAAATTTTCCTTTAAGTACTTACGAGAAGTTACACTATTTAATATAGTGTAAAGAGTAAACAAGATTCTGGAGTCACGCCTCTTGCGAATAGGTAGCCATTTGAGCTGGCGTCGATAATCAGAAATATGGTCGTACTTACGTAGACCGAAGATGAACCGGATACAGTTGTTTTGTAGGCGCTCCAGTTTATTTAGAAGTTCCAAGCTAAGGTCAGGATAGCACACATCACAGTAATCAATAATGGGGAGTATAAGAGATTGAACAAGCATGAGTTTGGTCTTGGTAGGAATAAAATTCTTAAATCTGTACAATGAGTGTAACGTCCCAGTCACTTTTTTACTGACAGCATTAATTTGCGCTTGCCATGACATAGTACTATCCATAACCAACCCCAAATTTTTTACAGATGTACATAAGGGGATTACGTTGCCGTTGTACATTAGTGATGGTAGAGAATAGTAATCCACCTTAGATAACATCCGTGAACCACCCATCAGAATAGCTTGACATTTGGAGGGATTAACAGCAACCCCGTAACGGCATGACCAGTTATATATAGCTTCAAGGTTTTGGTTTACCTTGCAGATAGCATTGTGAAGATCGTCGACGTCAGAGTGTACATACAGCTGTAAATCATCTGCATATAAATGGTACGAACAGTTAATAATGGAAGAGATCGAGTTTATAAACAATGAAAATATAATCGGAGATAATATACCGCCTTGCGGCACGCCACTGTGAAGATCAGCCCAGTCTGAACACTTCTGCCCAGAACAGACTGCCTGTTTGCGGCCGCGAAGATAGTTTGTAAACCAAGCCAGGGCGCCAGGGGAAAATTGCAAGTAGGTTAGGATTGCAATAAGGATTTCGTGGTCGACTGTGTTAAAAGCATTAGAAAAGTCAACAAGTACCAGCACTGTGACCCTTTTATGATCCATAGCTTTTCTAATATCATCTGTAACTTTGATCAAAGCAGTGGTGGTACTGTGACCAGAACGAAACCCAGACTGATAAGGGCTCAGTAGGCTATTACAAGAGACGAATGCGGAAAGTTGCTTATGTACACAGATCTCCAAGACTTTTGACAGGAAGGGAAGAACAGAGATTGGACGATAATGGTTGGGAAGCAAAGGATTCGCAACTTTAGGTAAGGGATGGACTAAAGCCTTCTTCCAGGTTGTCGGATAACATCCAGAAGAGAGGGAAAAGTTTATGATATGGGTAAGGACAGGTAAAAGGACATCAAGGATGTTAATAATCATTAGGCTGTTGAGGTCATCACAACCCACCGCCTTGGAGTGAATACTCATAACAGCCTGCTTTACATCATCCTGACTGACAGTAGAGAACTGAAAAGGAGGTAATGGTAATGGAGGTTGCATTGCGGTTATAGACGCCATGGTTTGGGCACGGATCTGGGGGTCCAAGGTAGGACATGAAGAAAAATGATTATTTATATCTTCGAGGCTAAGTGAGGGTCCCAAATCCGTTATAGGTGGTTTACAAACACCGAGAGATTTTAGAAAATTCCATACACCAGCAGGAGAAGAGTTGACGATATTAATATGGATGTAACGGCGTTTAGCTATTCGTACCATTTGATTGCATCTGTTTCGAGCCTTTTTAAATCGCAGCCAATTGTCATCTGTGCGCTCTTTTTTATATTTACGGAAAGCGCAATTTCTCTTCCGTATGGCCATTCTCACTCCCGCTGTCATCCACGGCGCAGGAGGACGGCGCAACCTGACTTTACGCTTAGGGGCATGAACGTCGTAGATGTTAAGCACAGTACGACTAAGAGACGTAACCATGTCATGTGAATATGCGGGTCAAGTCACTTTCCCTAGCGTCTTTCCTAAGATCGTCCATGTTAATTTTAGCGTAGTTACGCAGTTCTACAATTGCCGGAGTAGACTTAGGAGTTTTAATTTTGTATGAAGCATATAAAAGATCATGCCTTGAGAAACCTGGAGCGAGTAACTGTCCGTGTATGTCTACACGATCAGGTGAAGCTGTTATGATATGGTCGATCCAGGTGTCCTCAGCATTGTGATTACGATGAGTTGCTGTTAATGGAAGTAAAGAGAGGTTAACCGACTCAATAATGCTGCGAAGTCTGAGAGTACGAGGCGAACCCTTTAATAAGTCAGTATTGAAATCCCCCATGATTACGTAATGAGTATATTCCGATCCTATGCTGTCAAGAGCGCTTTCTAACGCCGCAAAATAATCAACAGAAGGAGGACAGTATACTACACCCAGAACGACCTTATTGCCCTTCACATTCAATTCCAGAAACAGAAACTCGGAAGAGCCCGAGTACTGCGAGGGAGAAGCAAGAAGTACCTTGTAAGGAATAGAGGCATTTAGGTAAATGGCGACTCCACCACCTCCCTTGCCAGTACGGTCATTTCGAATTAAAACAAAACCAGAAAGAGGGTAAAATGAGGAACGTAATGATGGCTTCAACCAGGTCTCCGAAACAAGAATGGCGTGGGTACAATCAGAGGAAAAAACAGATTCCAACTCTGAAAAGTGACAAGGCACACTCTGCGCATTAATGTGGCAAATGTTCAAATTAGATTTACGAGAACTAAATATATCATTTAATTGATCCTTTAAACCAATAACTGTGTCATCTTCACAGGACTCAAAAGAATCCGTGCTATTAGCTGAAACATAAGAATCACTGTCTGTCATTATGCAATAATTTATAAACTATATTTATATTAATAAATAATAATATATACAATATGATAAATATATATAGAACAAGAACAAAAGTAAATATAAATTATACTAAATAGTTTTTTTTTAAACCCTCTGCAAGCATTTACCTGCCTGAATTCACCAAATACTCTCAATCCAAAACACCATCCAAAAATTGACTATGCAATAAAACTATTTAATAGGTAATTACAAAATAAAACAATTACACTAAACGACCACCAGACGACATGGAACAATTTAAGTTAATCCTAAGAAAAAAGTCTAAAATAATAGCCTGGTAGCACTGACTAATAACTTTCAAACACTATTTAAGTTTAAATTTTACAATAAATAACAATTCAAATTTTGCCAATAATATTTTAAAATAATTATTAAAATGCATGCAACCATTAACGACAAAAACTGTATTAATACTAAGTTTATACATTGTGTAGTAAGTTGTAAGCATGGACTAAAACAATTTATAATCTGTTAATAACAATGTAGTCAACCAGTTGAACGACGTAACTACGATACATTATCTATGGACTCTATGGTATTAACTTATGTTAAGTTTAAAATTACCTACTCTGTGTCGCAATGACAGTTGTCAATGTCATACTCATACGATTAAAATGTTATGATCTTACAATAATAACAACGGTTAAAACTAATAAATATTAATAGAGGTAGTAAAATAAAAATGAATACTTAAAATAAAAGTGAGGGTGTACAATAAATTATAACGAATACGTATTGAACTTGACGAATTGTGTGCGCATACACACCGTTCTAGATCGTATGTACATAGACTTACGATGAATGATCGGAGAGCAAACTCGATGATAAAGGAGTGAATAAACCAATGTCCTACTTCTTAGTAGCAATGCGAGCAGTTCTCCGTGTCTTCTTTGATTCGTCTTGCTGGTTTGCTTCAATCGGCTGCTTTCGCTGGCCAGTATGCAGCAAATCCAGCGCTCCAGAATGCGACTTGGCTTTTACGCTATCATCTGTGTCAGACGGTGGAAACTTTGTAACCAGCGTATCTAAATCCTCCTCACATACAACTTTATAGCGGCCCCCATTGGGAATTTTAATATGGATTACACCATCAAGTGTCCAGACTTGTCGCATGCCAAAGACACTCCGGGCTCGCTTGAAAACCGCCTGTCTGGCCCGAGTAAGGAACTCAGTGATTATAATGGAGGATCCCTTGAGCTTTGTCTTCGCTTTCCAAACTTCTGCCTTAATTTTGTGACTGCTGAAATGCACGAGGACAGGCTGAAGTCTATCTCCAGATGAGACACCAATCCGATGACAGCGCTTGATACTGGTACTGGTTATATGTGCGAGTCCCAGATTGTTGTGGATGATATGAATCACTTCATTCTCCAAGTCTGACTCCGACTTATCATTAATGCCATTAAAGAGAAGGATTTTCTGACGTTGACGCATTTCCATATTATCTACTGCCTTGGAACAATTGGAGATCTGTTCTCGAAGCAGACTAAACATTCCAGCAACAAGGACCTTAAATGACTGGAAGTCATTACTCAACTGGATTATATCAGGGTTGTTCTGAGATGACGACGCTGCAGTGAGCCTGGCTTCAAAATCGGCTAGTCTTCCAGCCAGGCTGTGTTCCAACTCCTTCTGCTTGTTCATTACTTCAGTCACGTCTGACATGGTCACGTTTAAGGTGTCACTTTTAGTGAATAGTGAAGTGAAAAGTGGTGATATTTGGTGAAGCAGGTAATGCTCAGTTTTATTTCACATGTAAGTAATTAATACTACACTTTGAGCAGAATGTTATTCAAAAACAGATATTACACTGATTGTAAAAAAAAAATGTAAATAAACTATTTATTTTCAATTTAAATTAGGAACGATTCAAACCAGCTGTTATTTATATGCACCTACCCACAAAAAAAAAAAAAAAATAATATGACACAGACTTCTTGGGTTGTCATTTATTCTCTTAAAATACACGTTTACCAGCATGATTCGTTACTCATAATGGCTTTGAATGATTTCATATCATTTATCATCGAAATATTTCTCGCCAATATTTCGTAAACTTAGGTTATGTTTCCATGAATCTGCTAATTGTCATTCATGACTTATTAACATCTAGTTCTTCGGGATTCTTTATCCCACTTCTGATGACGTGTCAGAAGCTTCGAGTTGGTTGTTCTTTATCATGATTTCGTACTATTTTACTCTGTGTAATGTGTAAGTTCCTTCCAAGTAGGTACTCTTGTCAAGCTATGCAATGTGGGCGTCTTTCGTCAGGATTTCAACTCAGGATATCAAATGAAACACAGGATTGAGCCTCACACCATCACATAACCAACTGCTTTATTCAATGATCTCTTGGCTCAATATGAATACTCGGTTTGGGTTTGTTTTCGTATTGACTGTATTTACTTTGCGATATTACGATATTGATTTATCGATCGAATCCACTCGCACTCGCGGTCACACGATATTATTAATCCACAACTTTCGAGATTCACGGTATTACAATTAAGAAGGAATCTTTTCAAAGTTTACAATAACAAGATACCGGCGCGATATCCATTTCACTTCCATTATTTCTCTTATGACAGCTCCACCGCGCGCCACAGTGTATCGATTCCGCGCATACCACAGACTAAACAGCATCAAACAGTTTACTATTTCCGACATATTTATCTCTTCAATTTATTTTACAGCGATTATGTAATTTTAGCACATTTTGTAACTTATGGGTAAAAATGCTTTCAAAATTGTACTTCACTATCTGTACGCGGGAGATTTACCCGCATAGATCCCGATCCCGCAGGAATTCCGAAATACAAAGCTGCCTATGTTATGTTCCACAATCTCCTCTATCTTACAGTGAAAGTTCCGTCAAAATAGGTCCAGCCGTTTCTGAGATTAACCGGAACAAACAGACAGAACACAGAAAGGCAGACATGCAGACAAAATTGTAAAAAAAAACTTTTGATATATTTTCCGTAAGCTAAAGCGGTTATTTTAATATTACAAATGGACACTCCAGTTTTATTTATTTGTATCAATATAGCAAAACTTTTAACTGATATACTTAGGTAGGTACCTATAATTGCAAAAGGAAGATATTTAAGTAAATCTATTTATTAGGGTTATTCATTACGGAATAGTTCACAACACAAGTCACATAGCATTATAAGTTTCAATCAGTTCATGAACTAAAAAATAATGACAATTAAAAGAATCACGCGTTAACATTTTTAAGTGTTAGTACGACGTAGTTTTCCCGAAGCGAAGGAGCTACGTACTAGTTGCAAATAAATCCTTAGCAGCAGTAGAAATACATCAGGGAGCCGTAAGTTTTATTAATGCTCATAGGTCGCCGCAGCCATTTAGCTAGCTAAGTGGCTCTATAACTTAGATACAAAAATCTATCTACTAAAATCATCAGGGTTTTTTATAAGAGAACTTATATGCATTTTAAAGGCAAAGCAAGTAAATCTTCTTTGTGTTAATCCGACCTACTACTCGACGCGAGGAAGCAATCCGCAGCCCGTAGCCCCATATATAGTTGGCTTAAGCTTATAGACTTAGTGAGTGGATCACGTGCAACAACCGATTATTAAATCACACTACCTCGCATAGCCTGCTTAATCATTCTACGTCTTTATAAAAAAAAAACAATGTGGTTTTACAGTAAAAACTAGCCTTCTATTAATAAGGGCAACATTACCAGGCGCAGTATAAAAAACCGAGTTGATTGGCAACATTTTATTATACCCGAATAAAAACGACGCTTACAAACGAAATTGAAACGTCCCAAACTGAATTGGACTCGGCCGCGCCGGTCGGCCGGCCAGGGAGGATTAATTATTAATTGGATCACAGCACGTAGGTATATTTATGATGTCTTTTAGCAGTTTCACCCAAAAACGTTTCGACTATAACAATTTTTAATTCGTGCACTCGCTTTAATACAAACCATTTAGGATAGTTGAATAACTCAATAGGTATAATAGAGCTTAACCATTTTGAATGTAGGTAATTGAACGTTAGCCAAGTTGTGTTTCATTTAGCAGATTACTCTAGTATATTCAGAGCACTTTAAGAAAAGATTAGAGTAGTTTGTTAGGAAATGGAATTGGAATCTGTAATTTTGTTAAAAAATAACGCAAACCTTCATAAATAAACAATAGAGCTAATTTCCCAAACCCTTATCTTAATTTTCCTTATCACGCTAAGCTGTTGTCCAAGTCTCTTAAGGCTTTATTAATTAAGAAACGTTTATAGAATTAATCATCCTGCGTTATTTTTATCGTTAAAATTATAATTTAGTCACATGTATCTTCTGTCTTGCAGAGCTGATAAAGCGATGCCTTTGTAAGTATAGCTTATGTGGAAGAACGGCAGTAACCACTTATCACCAGTCTTGTCCATTCGTTCTATAAAACAACCAATTTCAATTCAACATTTAACAGTAATCAATTGCCAATGTAGTATTCGTAGACGTTGTAAACCCTAACGAACGTTAAATAGTCGGTACCAATTACGGAACCAAGTAACAACTTGGGGTCGACATGTGTTGTACAAGACATCCATTCTGGATGTGGAACTTGCTGTAGATCGAAGGATTACGATCATTATAGTGGAAGCTCCTAATGAAGTCGGTGTTATGTAAATACCGCTTAAATTATTCATGGCTGCTTGTAAATGGAATTAAGTAACGTTATTAGTATAGAAGCTTATAACTTCTTCCTTATAGCTCCTTGGAAGTAACTACATCGTTATGGCAAACGGGTGTTTCTACATATTATAAGATTTCTGTTATTTTGTAATTATCATTTATTTAATAGGCGGTAAGGAACTTAAGGTCTCCCGGGGTAATATCAACGCTCGTCATGGTACTTAATACCATTTCTATTGTGTAATAATTATTTATTTCTACAGCAATTGTATCACATTTAGGAGGGCGTGATCGTGTGTTAGGTACATAGGTAGCAAGACATCTGTTACCGAAATAGAACGAAACTCTTACTAACAATTACTAACTGGACTATTATTTATCAAACAACAAGTAAAAGTAAAGTATGTATCTCTAACAGTTTCTGCCTCAGTCGTCAAACCTACTAACGAACTAACATTCTAAAAAGTTCTACAAAAGTTAGCACAACTAGAGTCTGGACTAACTATCTGAGTCTCGATTTGAGCCTTGTTGTGTATCGATCACAGTTATAATGTGGGTGGTACTTAGTGATGGGTGGTGCTACTTGCTCAATTGCAACCTTAGTGACATAGACCAAAATTAACAAAAATCTAGTTATTTCTCCTGACTTATTTTTGACAAACTATTCAGGCAAACTATGCAGACAGACACCAAAGAAGAATGAACAACTTGTTATTCGTAGCTGGTTCCAAGTACCTACTAGTACCAAGTGCGCCGTACTAACGCAAACAAATGTGAGGCAATGATACCTTACGACGTATCTTCCATCAGATGTGCGTCAGCCCTTATTAATCACGAGAGGATGTCTAATCCAAGAATCAGACCCGATTTTACTTTGCGTGTAAATCTACCTTTATTTCATCGATTTTTCCCAATCAAATGGGCGTGGATGGTAATTGACCAAGTTCCTTAAACGAAAATGTATCAAAGAATAATGACTTAGAACTAGTGTAGGTACCTAAGTGATATTAAAGTCACTGAACAATAAACTGCCTTTGCTATTTCTTGAAGACTTCGCCGCTAAAGTAATATCGGAAGTGGAATAGTAATGCTATTGTAGCGTGGCAATAATTATATAGAAGTATCGGTCTACTATTGTTTAAGATGCTATCTGAATCTGTGACAAATTTCAAATGAGTGATTTATAGTTCAAAAATTCATTACAGTCTTTTTGGTCGATGGTGCATCGATGAAGCAAGGGTAAGACAAGCATATTTGTCAAGGACTAAAACTATATAAACCATTCATCCAAATATCCGATCCCCCCACGCGCAAGTAGGTATACGAAATCCGGATACAATGATCCGATCGGTCAAACGATCCACAAGTTCAGACCTTTAGGACTGTTGTTTTACAAGCTACTTTTACTGTCGCCGTAATATATTCGCGCGGAAAGGTTTAATGTCAATAGGTATAAGTGGCAGAGGTTTAAGTTGTGTCACATTAACATTTCACATTATTCGCAACGTGGAGAAAGCGGCGGTCAAGTCGCCGCTCGAGGAAATGCGAGGTCAGCCTTATAGGGTGCAACAACGGCATGTTAACACTAACAATGTAAACGCTAAAATTGTTTATTTCAAAAGTGATTTGGTGAAATTTAATGTTTTACACGTTTATAATATTACCTTGGTTTGTATGATTTTTGCTTTATTTTCACCAGTTTCAAGAAGTTTGATTAACTTAAAGAATAAGATGTATATCATGTAAGACATTTTAACAATACATTAATTACCAAAGATCTTCACGTGAGAAACATACTTTAATATTGCGGTGCCGGTGCCGGTGGTAGAGAACGGTCTCTTCTTGTGTAAATCCAACTCGCATTCATCAATTTAAAACTAAATTATTTTGCTAATTATTTCCAAATATGTAGTTACAATAACTAATGATGTACCAGTAATGACCCTTAACATGAAGATGTAGGTACGATAACGACAAGTTTTCATTTACTGGTACAGTAAAGTAAAAGTAAGTTAGATCGATACTTGTAACGTCGAAAAGGCAATCGACCTCTAACTTCGTTTACAAACTATTACATCTAATACATCCAATGAGGTCAATGACCTACCACCACTGAAGTTTCGCCTAAATTAAGGTACCTATTTACTTTTACTACATTCATTACTTTTCAGTCAACATTCATGTCATCTCAGCGTTTCTTTCCTTTTCACGTGTCAGTGTGTCACATGTTCTGCCTTTAATCGTCCATTGTCATAGCGTGAGTTTTATGACAGATCCAATTTGCGACATACGTTTTTAATGTTTTTAGTTTTTTATGTACTACTCGAGAATCATTTATTCATTGTTGCGTAGGATATTAAATACATAATAAATATCTTACCCAACTTATCACTAAGTTTCCAGCGAGCAGCTTTTACAACTATAAAATGAGACATCACATACATCCAACACCTGACAATAAGTAGATCAAACGAATTTATTTGTCACGTAATGATTATGTGTTCGCTTTGGCCGGAAATCGAACCTATGACCATTCGCTCGATAGACAAGCACTAACAACTCGTTTCATGGGTCAATAATGCTTTAAAACAATTTGAATGAAAGAGCTATCTTGGATCACTAATGTAATAAAAAATATTACTGATAGAGTAAGTTTTTTACTAGTGAACGATGAGAGCCACATATCAAACTCGATTAACATGATATATTAAACGTTGACATTTTGAACGACTCGATTAAGTTCCTTTACCGCAGTTCAAATTCAGGGAAAGTTCGTCAAAATTGATAGTCGAAGTTTGTAATCCTCTTTTGCGAAAGATAAGCTCAGTTGGTGTGGTTGGCTTATCGGTGCTCAAATATTTGTTATTATTATGCATGAGAACTTAGGCTTGTTCGATAAGGCGTTCGTTACCTATAAACGAGAGTTTAGAGAAACTTATATGTATCTATTAAACATCGATGTATTTAAATGATTCAACAGAAACTTGGAAACTAGGTTAATACTACTTGGCAGTATTCGATTAAACAAACCGTAGCAGTACACTCAATAAATGAAGTTATGAAAAAAAATATTTAACCCATTAATGGCTCACTGACCTCACTGTTGAGCACGTCCCATCATTAATAAGGTCATCTCACGTCTCGAAATCATTCTTGAGCAGTGGTCGTCAAACTGCTTCCCGTCGCCAGTACCACCGTCGGCCGCGACAAAGAAAAATATTTTCATTGTTATTTTAATGCTTAATTTGCACGTTTTAAACAGCAATAAAGATACATACGCATACTGTTATATCTATGCAATTATGAGAGTGCGACTAGCATATTTGTTACCCCAATCATAAAGTCATACAATATTACCAGAAAACGAGGTTACTCCATATCTTCGGTAAATTCAAAGTTACTACTATCAACATCGAAGGTACAGTTACGTTAGTCATTCAAACCTTAAATCTTCTTCAAGCTAGAAGTAAGTATAAACACGGACCTCTACTCTATAATGAACTGGATAAATTCTACCATTTCCTGTGTTATCAATCATTCGATTCCGTGCGGTATAAAAGGAAATAAATTTAGTTTTTTAGGGTTCCGTACCCAAAGGGTAAAACGGGACCCTATTACTGAGACTTCGCTGTCCGTCCGTCCGTCCATCTGTCACCAGGTTGTATCTCATGAACCGTAATAGTTACACAGTTGAAATTTTCACAGATGATGTATTTCTGTTGCCGCTACAACAACAAATAAATACTAAAAAACAGAATAAAATAAATATTTATGTGGGCGCCCATATCAAAGGCCCATACGTTCGACATTCGACCTTTCGATCCAAGAGATGGCGTTGTGGCTAATATGTGACTACAATAGGGGTCGATTCAGACATATCAGTGAAGACTCAGTTCCGACACAGTACCGGCAAATTTTTCATACATTTTCGGCATTGTCAGCACTGACACTGAGAAGTGTCAGTGCTGTTAGTATGAAAGATTTGCCGGTACTGTGACGGAACGGTGACTTCACTGATATATGTGTGAATCGTCCGTAAAACAAATATTTAAGTGAGGCTTTCATACAACAGACCAGATACAGATTTTTTCGGCGTTTTTATACATAATGGTACGGAAGCTTTCGTGCGCGAGTCCGACTCGCACTTGGCCGGTTTTTTTTGTTGTCTTTACGAAAGACTGCTTTGTAACGTTTCGATCACAAATGCCTGTTTCAGAATCGTTACTATTCATCACAAGTAACCTTTTAAAATGAAAACGAGTTGCGCACCTGATTGCGTTAATCTCACCACTGTACAGACTGCACTCTATACCTCTCAACTCTCAACCATTGAAGTAAATTACCACGACGTTTATAATTTTAATGGATCTGTTGACATCTCCGTCAAGAGATGATGAAAGCGGACGTAAAATTGACGGAAATAGGATAACAATAAGTGACGGAATCAAATCTCGAGTCGTCACTGGCAGGCCTCGGAATCTCGTCTGTCTCGTTTCAATAACAATTAAATAGTCGCTAGGGCGTGTCACGGCAACCTTGTGTCCGTTGCCGCGTTGCAACAGGGCCTTGTGTCAAGGGAAAACCCACTTTGCAGTTTCCCTGGCCTTGAACCAACATTCGCGAACATAGTCAAGAAGTTTTCCAGCGTGTACGCAAGTTCCATGAACACAGAGCCCCTATGAACTCATTCCCTGAGTAACAGTTCCGCGAAACAGGTAGTTCCGATGAATTCATAATGCTAAAGTTATGCTAAAGGCTAATCTTTCAATAAATTTAGAAGTGTAACCTTTAGCAACGTGTTATTAGTGGCTTAGTCAATTTTATTATCATTACAATACATTTAATTACCTCCGCTCAGAACCACAAACTAGATTTCATGATTATAAGTTTTAGTGAACTTTGGGTTTTACTTATAATGAAGTTTATATTTTCTGTTGATAAGAAGTGCAAAATATATTAAAATAGTGAATTATTAATTAACCATTAAAGTTATCAATATCTGATATAAGATTGAATACCTATAGTTTTAATCGACAGCAACACACGAGTGTTTCATCTTAACTCTTAACATAGGAGGCATATTCTATCATTTCTATCACACTACTTAAGTGCTCATAATCGTATGTTCCTAGTTCAAAGGTTTTTAAATACCTCGATAACTACTGTCTGTTTTATATTATATATAAATAAATGATGGTAAATAGTAAACAGTCATCATCGTTCATGGACAACAGCTACATCAAAGACATCCCCGATATTTTCAGTTGTCGGCTAGATACACTTACTCTTATTTATTCAAGGACTCAATTACTAACTAAGATTCCTCATTAAAAATAGCATTACATAAGCTTCTGCACTAACACGGGTCCTAATAATGAAAATCATTCGGAGTCTACGTGTCGAGAGGGTCCCTCCGGGAACAAAATAGACGTAGAATAATTTATACCAAGGATATAAGTGTTGGTTCATCGTCCCTCAGAACAAACTACCCAATTGACCCAACAATAATTTCATTTTGTCTGACGTACCCAGGTTCGTAATTTATTCAATCACTAGTCATTCAAAAGTAACTAAACCTATAAATATAGCGGAAGATGTAACACCTATCCTCCCTATACGTAACTTATTACGCATTTGTAATACCTAACAATAAATGCAAATACTTTTTTCCTCATATAACACAAATAACCCTTTACTAGCACCCATGACAAAAAAATCTATGTGTCACATAACGGTAGGTTAGCCGGATTCAAATCCTGAACCATTCCCTTCGCAGACAGGCACCAACTACATACACTACAGGTTTATCAAAAAACTTTGTTCGAAGATCTAAATTAAGCCACACACCACGAATTTATAGTTTCATGAAGATTTAAGGTTATCAGTGAACCCTAGCGCTGCAGCAGCGCCGGTTGCAGTACGGATTACATAATAGTGACGTGTGCGTGCGGTATCGCGGCTCATGCCGCTCATGTCAAGGATGCACCGACTACGGCGTTGCCGACTCACCGCTGAGCCATGGTCATTTATTTCGAGACTACAATGCTGAAAATTTTAAAGTATATCTTGATTTATGGAGATTATTTCGGTTCCTTGCATTTTTTGTGACATGTTAACGATAATGGATTTAAAAAATAATCCATAGTACTATTGTAAATTCGTAACTGTCGGTCTCGTACTTTTTCCCGCTTAATCCGCTGAATCGATTTAAAAGAAATTTGGCAAGGAGATAATTTGTGGCCCTGGAAAGGACAGGATAGATTTCAGCCCACGTGTGCGAAGCCACGGGGTAAAACTAGTGTTAAATAAAATCTAACTGCAATGGAGCACGTCACAACGACATTATACACACATCAAAAGTGTCTAGGGATCAAGCATTTTTATGCGGATTTCTTGAGATTGAGATGTGGCTTTGTAATAAATTTATGATTTTATAAATTTATATGGATCCTTTTTGGTGCATTTCATTTCATCGCCAACAGCGATTAAAATCCTGCCAGGAAGTCCATCCTTATAGTGGTGGAACCATCATGGTATGGGCGGGTATTTGGATCGGCGGAAGAACTGAGTTGATTTGGATCAGAGGCAACCTCAACGCTCAAATTTATGCTGAGACGATTGTATCAGACGTCATCGTTCCTCTACAAGTGCAAATCGGTCCCTTATTTCAGTTAATGCATGATAATGCACGACCGCACACCGCAAGAGTTGTAAGACAGACTCTCGCCGCAGCTAACATCAATGTCCTGCCCTGGCCTGCTCAGTCGCCAGACTTGAACCCGATTGAGCATGCATGGGATATGCTACAGAGAAGAGCTCTGCCGAATATGGAGGGTATCCAGTGGCAAGAAGACCTTTTTTTGTTGTTGCAACGAACATGGGCGGCCATTCCACAGCGTGATTTGGATGAACTCATTTTGAGTATGCCAAACCGATGTTCTTGTGTTGTTAGTGTTCGCGGTAGAAACACGGATTATTAATTGTTTAAGTTAGCCAATAAAATTTTAAAGAAAACTGTTATTTCAGTCTTTTTTTCGAACTTTAATGTTAGTGGTTCAAATGTCAAAAATCCCTTTATTAGGAAAATGGCAAATTTCATTATTAATGCAAAGGTGACTTGGTTTATCGTTACTGTGACAAACGAAAACACTTTATTTGATGAATCCTTAAAGAAAATTTTAATTAATATCAATCAGGAGAAAAGTTATTGCAAAAATATATGTTGATCCCTAGACACTTTTGATGTGTGTAGTATTACTACTGTACTGTAATAGTATATTCCTTGCCAACTAAACATAACAATGCCTATTGAATGAACCGTTCCCATTGATAACAATTTTTACCAGGAAGTGTATATATGTAGCTACTTTATTGTTGGCCCTCGACAATCTTAATTTTTATAAGTCTATTGGCTATTGTACTGATATACCGGGGAGGTATAGTGATCAGGCTGGAATGGTCAAGTTAATAGTAGATCAAACAGAAATTAAAAAACCGGCCAAGTGCGAGTCGGACTCGCGCACAAAGGGTTCCATACCATAATGTATAAAAACGCCATAAAAATCTGGTCTGTATGGTTGCTTTGCCAAAGGCCACTGTGACCACTGTTTTATTGTAGCCACATATTAGCCACAACGCCATCTCTTGGACCGTAACTAAACTATCGCCTTACGTCGAAAGTATGTATGGTCGCCCACTTAAATATTTATTTTATTCTGTTTTTTAGTATTTGTTGCTGTAGCGGCAACAGAAATACATCATCTGTGAAAATTTCAACTGTATAACTATTACGGTTCACGAGATACAGCCTGGTGACAGACGGACGGACGGACGGACGGACAGCGAAGTCTCAGTAATAGGGTTCCGTTTTACCCTTTGGGTACGAAACCCTAAAAATAATTGGTAGTGGTTAGTGGTTCACTTTAGGGTATCAGACCGTAACAGAATGGCTTATTCTCTAGGCTCAAGTCCTTCTCATAACATAAAAAGATGCTTGTCAAATTCAATCTGATAGATAAGACGTTTTTGGAGTTTACTCCTTAAGAAACGATTTGAGTTATAAGGCCCGGTACGGGAATTTTATGAGGAGTAAAATCAAGTGTTAACAAAAGTTGAGTCGTTATGTAGAAAGAGACAAACATATAAATCTGTAGGATTGAACGTGTAAAAGAATGAGATGGAATACATCACAGAGCGTATCTCATTCTCGGGGTCTCATCTTTGCGCGATACTTCATAGTCTCACTGTATAGTTGTACTGTGCGTATGTTTGTACGTGTGTGTTGCGCGCCTGCGTATTACGAAGTTCTGCCACAACTTGTATACTGCTGCCGAGTACAGGGTATGCATGCTGTATAATAAATGCATATAGTAGCATTTATTATTATTATTTATTTGGTCGTTGGTTAATAGGGTGCACGGCAGTGTTCAAGCCAAGTTTATATGAAATACAATTGATAAAAAAATATATACATATTTCAAATTCGAATATTAGCTTCATTAGAGACACGGTAGTGTCTAAGCCAAGTTCCACAAAAATACCCCTTTTGTTTTGTTCATTAAAATATTATTTGTTTCCTATTTCTTATAATACTTGGTGCACGGCAGTGCACCTCGCCAAGTTCGAAATTTTAAATAAAGTTTTATTTCGTTTATTATTTATTTGGTCGTTGGTTAATAGGGTGCACGGCAGTGTTCAAGCCAAGTTTATATGAAATACAATTGATAAAAAAAAATATACATATTTCAAATTCGAATATTAGCTTCATTAGAGACACGGTAGTGTCTAAGCCAAGTTCCACAAAAAATACCCCTTTTGTTTTGTTCATTAAAATTATTTTTTCGTTTCCTATTTCTTATAATACCTACTTGGTGCACGGCAGTGCACCTCGCCAAGTTTTTTTTTCTATTCGATATATATAATTATATATCATAATTATCGTTCGTAAGGAGTAAACTCCAATCGAGCGTCGTAGCTGACACACACTTTTTTCTTCACCGAAGCAAGTAATCATTGATTTTTATTTTTTGATAAATTAGAGGTGCGTGCAGGATTCTAACTCAGATCCCCCCGGTAAGAATCTAACGTTGAAATCTCATCCATCAGTACATTAAGGAACACCTACCAAGGGCCATTAATAAAATAGTCTCATTATACCCTACTACGAGTAGTACCTACCACAAAAACGATTGTTCACATGACGTAGTTAGTTTAACACGTGACAATTACACAGTAAACGTTATGTGCGGCATGCGACATAAATGAAGTAAAATAAATATCGAATGTCAACAACATACGATCGTCGATCGTCGTTATTATTAACGCTCGGCCATTGTGTCGCATCGTTGGATTAGAGCGCGGGAGATCGGGCGCATCGATTAGATCACTTTATGTATGTACCGTGTATGAGTAATGGTCGGCGTTTGTGTCTACGACTGTTCGGTTGTTGACTCTACCTGTGGCTCTACCCTGTAGCTGTAGGCTTGCCTCACGCTTGATAAGTCTGATTAATGCCAGCTAGTTCTAACAACGTCACAACATCACCTATGCACTTTTACAAGTCTTACTAATTCGATGAAAAATTTTGTTCCATTTAGGTAGGTGCAATATGCAATATCTTTTTTCTAATCTCTGTTGTCGCACGCTGCGGTCGTGCTCTGAGAAGATGTTATACGCCTTACGAGTGAAAAATATCTATTTCCAAAAAACGTGGGCTCTCCTCAAAGATCGCTATGTCCAAAAGGTTAAAAAAACATGCGTAATATTTGGGCTATATTGTTTGTTCGTTGGGCGCATGACAGCGAGGGCCGAGGGCCTTGACTACAATGCGCGCGCGCCGTAGCGTGTCAAGGGAGCGCTGCTTTCGCCGCCACGCCTGCCTGCCGCTACTCGCAAGTCTGACTGGACACTTTACATCGCCGTATCACTCGATACAACCTAAATGCCACTCAGCTCATTTACTTCAGCCTCTATACCCTACCATTACGCAACAAAGCTGAAGTCTAAACTATAATCTGCGAAAAAGTACGAAATGTGCGAAAAAAACGCACAAAAGGAAACAAAACGGTGACAATGTGAAGGAGAAACTAGGTCATTGAATGTTTGGCTCAACATTGGCACACAATAGGTTATAACAACAAGCTGAAGGCGAAAACAATTTAAACACGGCCTCAGCGATGGGGCGTTTGTGTAGGTTTTAAACGTGTCGCATGAATTACCCACACGATGCGATGGTATGTACGATGCATCGCCGTTTGAAGGTTCAGTTACAAACACATAACTTAAACACGTTGTCCTTACAACGATAAATACGCATTCGCAATTATAAACTTAAACAAAACAATTAGTTGTTACCCGCATCTTAATTTTTTACTTATACAACTGACTTTTTATTTTCTAGTTTTAGAGGATAAATTATTACCTTGTTATTATTATTTTTAATTAATTAATTTACATTAGGTTAGAAATCAGCATTAAATGGGAGAAAAATTTAACTCTTTATTAGTTTTATTTTTAAAATACTTTCATACATACTTCTAGGTCTACTGAATTTTTATGTTACATGTAGAGTCTACTAACATTAAGCGTTAATAAAGCATATACTTATACATAAATAAAAATTGTATTGCAAAGAAAATTTAAATGCGAAATTTAAGACAGGCCCTGTCGCAAGAAATAAGACTAAGACAAAGTTGACCAATCTTCTAAGTGGCGCGAGACGTTGGCTCGAGAACAAAGCCGATCCCCTACCCTCAGTCGTCGCCGCGAGATAAGCAACCTCTACGTCTAGTCTTTAGTCCCAGAGCATGACAATATCCACGGAACTAGCAATATCTATGTTATAAACGATGACAAACTAAAATAACGAAGAGACAATAGATGCATCATTTATTTTGTGTAACAGTCGGAACGAAATAAACGATAACATATTTACCACCCGTAGAGACGATGGCTCGGGCGAAGTTCATCTGTCTCGGGGTCTCGGCATATTTATGTCCGCCACTACATCGAGTAATCGTAAAGTGAAAGCGTTTAAAATGCCTTTAATTTTTAATTTTGAGTTCATATCCGCGAAACATGGCGCGGGTTAAACGATCCACTCAATTAATGTTGACTTCAATGCCAATGACAAATTTGGGAAATTTTAAAGTTCAAGTGACAGTTGACACACCTATATATTCTTCATGATTAGTTCCGTCATCTAGATAATTTCGATTGGGTTTTGGTACCAATATCAGTATAATATAATATATGATAGGGACTTATTATAATCAAGAATGTTTGTTAAGAGAGATACTAGAAACCCATTTTAAATTGTTAAAAGTAAGGGAGATGAAAATAATTTGAATTGTTAATATGTAGTAAAAAGAGGAAAAATCTCGTGCGTTCCAAGCCTCGGAAATAAAATTTACATAAAAGCGCAAATAGCACAACGCCAGCATGATGTTCTTATTTGAAATGAGCTGGGCGTGTGGTCAGAATGAACTGTGATCTAGCGTTTCATGCCATCCATTGAAGTCATTGAACTGGCTGATGAATGGAACTTACTTCCAATTAATTAATGGAAATTACTGGAAATATTAAAAGCCTTAATTAAATTTGTACTTAGAATTGATACCCAATTGTTTTGCGCATATTTTTATGTAGAACATTACACTTTTTGAGCATACATACTGAGTATAATTCATCCAAAATAATTTTCAAATACAACATAGAAAAGATAGAAAATTGCTTTAGACAGTATAATAAATAACTAGTTTCTACGTACATTGACGCGATTACGTAACAAATATTATTCAATGAATTAAGGCAGGTTTCCTGAATACACAAAGAAACTTTAGTATCCTGAGGATGGATACGAATACAGAGATACATTCGTATACTGTAAAGGAATACGTAGGAAGACACAATTGCGAAGCCCGTTTAGTAATTCTTTCGTCTCCTACGGGATGAGACGGCGAAGGGAGGCGTCGATTTGAATTATTCATACACTCGTACCTTGGCTGTCAGATCCGTAATACTACGACGCCCGGGGCTGGGTCTATCGGGAAAACTACGAATGAAACATAACCACACTGAACTGATTCAATTTCTCCCATGGATCACTATGGATGTGACCCTAATAACACTCATCTTTATTTAGATAAGTATCGATAGACCGACATAAATCAGAAATTTTTAGGGCATCGGATCAAATTCATTTATTATTATTGGGTGTTGCCGTTACGCTTAATTTTTTACTTTTGTCATCGTGCCTTTGAAGGCACTGACCACAGACTTTACTGCGGGGATTTCTTTCAAATTTAATTTTTAGTGAAACTTTAGCGTATGTGGCATAATGTAAGCTGTATTCTTAAATAAGATGATGACAATGAAGTTAATTTATACAACAACTAAATGTTAACTTCGAAGTTGTCATACATTCGATTTTCCATGTGTAGGTAATACAAATCTGCCATGTACAAAAATTTGGTCAGCTTAGTAATTTTTGAAATACTTATCAGTCGAGGCTTATTTCACGAAACCATAAACGTTAAAACAATTGGAACAGTATTACTAACACACTTCGAAACAATGTATTGAACCACGGAGTAAAAGCATGAGATATTTGTTTTGTTTTGTTTTCCTGGGATAAGATCGACGATGCGGTTGGACTGCATTCGAAACCGGTATTGGAGTAGGCGCTTGGTAATGCGCGATATATCAACTATATTATCACAAAATACCAATACGAAAAGTATTTTTAGTCTATAGTATATATGGGTATTTTAAAGTTCTCTACAAGACAAACAACATTCATCTATTTCAGTAGACTGACTTGACCTGCCATTTGTCGAAAACTTCGACTTTAAACTTTGCCCTGGCAAACAGATTTACATTATTGTGTTACATAAAAAAATTATTACAAATCCTTACTAATATTATAAATGTGAAAGTGTGTTTGTTTGTTTGTTTGTTTGTGACTCTTTCACGTCGCAACATGGCTATTATATGGTATGGTTTATGTGTATGAGGAGGGTGGAGAGTGACGTAGGCTACTTTTTACCGCGGAAAAACATCTCATTCCTATGGGAAGATCGATTTTTTGTTAGTTGCTAGATGTTTAGTTCCGGATGTTGTTAATAGATGCCGTTAGTAAAATTCATTTGCAAGTTCTGAATCACGCTATCAAATAGTAGATGTAATTTACTTAAATCATAGGCAAATGTTATATCTGATGTTGAGGAAGCTGCCTCTCGCCTACCCTCTACTCGTGCTACACGAACGATATTCCAGCGGAGGGGTGCGCCATGCTCGCCCTCTACGCGGACGACGCGGCGTACCTGACCACCTCCATTAAGTCAGGTCACGCCGCCGTTAAAATGCAAAGATGCCTCGACGCCCTCCCCAAGTGGCTACACGAGTGGAGGATGGCGATCAACGTAGGGAAGACGCAGGCCATCCAATTCGGAGGAACCACAATGCGCGACCCCACTCTAAAGCTCCTCAACCAAGGCATTGCCTGGAAAAGACAGGCCAAGTACCATGGGGTAACCCTGGACTGTTCCCTGACTATGAAGCCCCACGTGACCAACGTTGTAAATCACGCCAAGGCAGCAGCTGTAGCGCTACGTCCAGCGCTCTCCTCGAGTCTCCCGTTGAGGGTCAAACCACCATCTGGAAGACCTACATCCGCCCCAGACTCACGTACGCGGCCCCAGCCTGGTACGCGCTCCCGAGTGAACCACAACGCAGGCGTCTACGCGTTGTTCAATCGAAGACGCTGCGCCGGCTGGCAGGGGCGCCGTGGTGCATGAGGAACGCCACCATTCAGCGGGACCTCAGAGTTGAGAGCCTGGACGCCCACGTGGAGGACCTAGCGCAACGGATGTTTACGCACGCGGACGCGGCGCGGTTTCTGCACCTGCGGAACCTGGCGCCGCTCCACGCCCGCCCCCCGGACCGTTGGGCACTCCCGCGCGACCTACTGCGCGGGAGCAGCCCGACATGAACCACCTCGGACAAGACCGCAAGCCGCCGTCCGGTCGCAGATCGGCTCCTGCTGGGCTTCCCACCAGCGGGTCTCACCTGGTAGGGCCTGATCGCCCGGGCGGCGTGAAAATCATCATGACTCCCCAGGCCAGACTAGACACCCATACTCCACATCACCATCTGGACAATCTTCGAGGACCCATACAGGGTCCCAACCCAACGACCGGTCCGTTGTTACGGACCGCGGCAGACACCTCAGTCAGGGGGCCACCGGCCCCGAAACTGAATCCCCACAGCTATGTTAGCCGTGAGTGAAGACAGGACGGATATATATACAGTATGTCATATTATAGGCTTATCTTTGGCCGAGATTCCTACGGGAGCGGGACCTACGCGGCTGTTACCTACGGGTCCCGAAGCGAAGCGTGGGCAGTTCTCTAGTGTCTACTATATTAAATAAACATAAAAACAATTTTAAGAGATTTTAGTAAATTAAAAAGATTTTAATTCCTACAATAAATCAAAATGTATTCTGAACCCTAAAGTTATGAACATCGATATCATCAACATAATGAGAAAATTGAATCTCATTAGAGGAATAGATACTTTGTCAATGACGTTACGTTTATAGAATACCTGTTAATTTGTTCAAAAAGTGAGCACTAATGGATGATATAAAACCAATCTTATTAATTTTCATAATTGTGACGGCAAAAAAACGTTCAGAACTTTAGGTATATGCAACAATCTTATTTTATTGAAAACTACATGGAGGTTCATTCCCTTTGACGTTGAACGGAATCGATCGAATCGTATACAAGTGACGCACAGACTAACATTCAAACCATAATCCAGGATTGTTCTAAATATTAGATTAGGGGTTAAGCGAATAAAAGGCGATAAATAATATAGAACACAAAAGGCAAAGGATAAATCGTGTGGTGTATGTGTGAGACGAATGGGGCTACGAGTGGGGTCAATGACACGCACCCCGGCCCACGGTGGGGCACAAATACAGGACGTGACTCACTGTGGGGTTACCAGCTGCTACGGCAAAAACCACCCTCGAATGCGCGTGTTGCTGCATGCACTGCTCTTTATTCTAAATTTTAATTAAGTAAACATGTTGCTCGTGTGCTATGCAAAACCGTCTCGTTTATTTATTTCTTTTACTAAAGAATCTTCTTAAACGTAAATTATCCATTAAATTATATATTATACTTGCTGAAGGAAAACTAAAGAGCTGTGAACATTGTTACATATCTGTATTAATATTATTTTACTATGTGCAAATCGCAACGAGGGTTAATAACGGGGACTTCTGTAAGGATTTCTACACAGAATCGTACAAATCATACCACAAAAAGATGAACACTAATGGCGAATTCGAAGTTGTCACAATACTTTCCGTACATACGTATGGAGTACGTAACAGCGATTGTGATGTAGGGAGTGAAAGCGGCAACATATGCCGGCCTCATTCGCTTTGTAATGTGTCGATCTCGTCGCCATATGGTACATACATTGTGAACACACACTAGGTCACCAGTAGTCCCGATTCAAAATTTAGCACTGGACGAGGGTTCACGAAATGTATGAATTTTTAATGATTTAGGAACGGGGATAAATGAAAATTTTAGCCAACGAGCGAATATTTACCCGACAGAGTAAGGTAGATGTCAATGGGATGCTGTGAGTTGCATGTAAAGGGCGAGGAACCATAACAATTTGGCCTTCACCTAGGGCCGGCTGGGCATCGATCCTACGAGTATATCCGCGCCTGCCTGACGGGTATATTTATAGATATGCTCGACACGGCGAAAATCAACTTACTTCAGCACACTATGTATCGCTGCGACAGTGGCTCGCCAGTAAGGACAATGCACCTTGTGTATTATGAGGTTGACTCAGAACATTAAGCACCTAAATATTGTGCATTGTAACTTAAAGTTTTTACAAGTCGTGTTAATAGTGGCGTGACTCACATCGGTGGGCCAAACTTTGAAGGCGGAAACCAGCAAGGGAGTGACGTAATGTGCTTTGTGGTTATTCATTAAAAGTATATCGACGTGAGAACAATCGACTCAAGGAGAAGGCGGCCATTAGCGGCATCGAATCGCCCTTGTCCTTAGGATTTCTCATGATGAAAAAGAATAGTTGTCTCGAGGCGTCAATAACCTCGGCGGTAGGGATCGTGGAGGTTGCAATAAATACGACATCGGCGGGTCTGGTATGGTCAAGAGCCTTTCAAGGCCGGGAGGCGAGGCGGGGAGCGCCCGCGCCCCACATCTGCGCCTGGGCCACTCTTACCCTACCTGCATTCCACCAAAGACAATCGCTCTCTGATTCTCAAATCACACTGCAATTACTTAAAGTAAGCGTTGTGCTCGATTTGGAAACGTTTTAGTAACAATTCTAAAGTCGCATCAATTATGTAAATATCTTACAATACAATAGGAGCACCAAGTAGATGGCGACTACACTGACGACAAGTTTCGAAGGCTTTGTCCTTGCAAAGGAGTTTAGCCGAAAATCTTGACGCTAATAATAAAATTTTTATCGGCGCTTTCGGAGCTTAGTCTGTCAAGGTCGCACATTAATGGCTTTGTACTTGAAACGTTAACGCTATCGACTTAGGTAGGGCCGACCATGCAATACCTTTCTTCGGCGTAATCCTCCTCCGGAGCCGTGCACACCATAACACTATTATTTATAATCCTTAGCATTTTCAAAGATAACACTATAACCATAACATTACTTCGGAACAATTTTCCTGGCGACGGGATATTCTTTCACGGGTGCACGACACTATACACTGCGAGCATCTGTTCCGTCGGCAGGTAGAGCGGATTGGAAAGAGACAGACGCAATCATGTCATTCGCAGCGAGGATTCAACAAAAGATCTGTGAGCCGACAGGAAACATGCCCGCGTGCGGCGGCGATGCGAACTCACCGCAGGTCGAGGAAACGTGCGGCCTTCGTTCTCCTTTCACAGGACATGTCGTCTGCCGGTCGATACACTGGGATGGTCACTTCACCAGGGCGTAGGCACCATGCTCGCGGTTCGCGCGTGCGTCCGCGCACCTCGGACACTACCACCGGCGGCGAGAGAACGCGCGCACTGAGCCCGTGAGCCGGTCGACGGTCGGTCGCAGTCCGCGGCCCGAGGCCCGAGGCTCGGTTCGTCGAAGCGATCTACCTGCCCGTCGTTTCCGCGGCGAGGTGAAGCGGAGGTGCGCATCGCGACGCACGAGCAGGTACACGACCGCACGCTCCCACTCGGGGAAGGTGGGGTGCTCAGTGCTCACTTTCCTCAACTCCTATCCATATAACCATATGGTCACAAATGTCACAATACCGTCGCTTCGTTATTAACTACTAATCATAAAATTTATTAAACTTGAGTGTATTAAAAATAATAATTTAAGTGAATTGAAATCTTGTAACTCGCTTCCTTTATCGTATTATCTAACCCTGCTAAATAACTTAAAAGTGTCTCCTGGTATGCATAACCAAGTTAATGAGAATTTCAATTTAACACAAAATCCTGTTCCAACACAATTAGGTAGGAAAGCTAAGTATTAACTTTCTAATTACCTTTTAAATTACTGGAATTCCAGAGGCAAATGATTGTTTTTTTAATGTCCCAATTTAGGTAAACGGTTCTGCTCTGTGTTCTATGTAACGAGGTAGAACCGCTGCTCAAGTGGCCTTTTCGGAAGGTCGAGAGAGAACACCCCAAGGGTAAAAGTTATGCAAGGCTTAAAATCTTTGTACGTCTTGCCTGGGGCAGGAGAGAACCGGTTCCGTCCATAGTGAGATTGTGACTTTCAAATGAGCCTTCCAAATCAATTGTCAGGAGTACCAACACTACATCTACATGTAACCATTTTAAAATGGAATCCTACTAATATTATAAATGCGAAAGTTTGTAAGTATGTATGTGAGTGTGTGTGTGGGTTTGTTACTCTTTCACGCAAAAACTACTGAACGGATTTTCATGAAACTTTGCAGTAATATACCTACCTTAGACATCAGAATAACATAGTTTGTTAAAATTTATAGAGATTTTTGAAGGGACTGGTTTCCCGAAGCGAAGCGAGGGCGGATTGACTAGTCATTTATAAATGTTGGTCTGTACTCTGTAAGTTGCATTGACCTCTTGCCAATAAGGGGCTTGCACCGTTCATTAATTTTATATTATTGTTATCAGTAATATTTAGTATAGTGTATTGGATTTACAAGAGACCATGTAGACGTTTTGGAAGGCCTTTCGAACGAAATGCCGAAAATTTTAAGTCTCTGGTCTTAAGTAACCCTTTATTCGCTTGTTTTGTCCACGATGTGGTTGGTGGGTTGAAGTTGTAAAATTATTTTGACATCTTTATCTTTTTGTGTCAAATATCCGTTGGACGATTTATTCAAAAGTGTTTTGTTGCACACTTTGCTGATTTTGATATAAGTCCCTCATAGAGTTCGTTTCTAATTTCTATTCAAACTTATACTATTAAAATTGCACTAAACATTTCTATATCATCTATTTCACTGCTTCTGTGCAGTTTTTGTTTGCGAAAAAAAAGGATGGAAAGTAAATACGGATAATTGTAGAGCATCGGACTGACCAAGAGATAATTTCTACAAAACAAAAAACAATTTAAAAACTTCCTACTGGGGTATTATCAACTTAGAAAGATAATGTTCAATAAAAACATAATATTTTCCTGGATGAAGCAATACGACAAGGTAGCTTTTTATGAGAACGGTTAATTAAATTAAAATGACGATCAAAGTGGATACAATTTATTGTAAACGCAACAGCAATTATATTGCTGATTGTACATAATCTCTTGTAAAGATTCCCACGGCTTCATTACTTTGTCGGAAAACAATTATGTATATATTATTTGTATCCTTTGTTGTTTGTCGTATTTCTTTTAAGGTTATCAAATCTTATCTTGAGTTATTGTGGATGTTTTGGTTAGTAAATATATCCTTATAGAAGGACTATTTTTATAGGATTCAACCCAATGGGTTAGACACATTCCTACAACGAAACCTAACTAAATACTTTTTACTAATTATTTATTTACCCCTTTCGAAAGTTTTTAGAGCTTTTGCAATTTCGCTCAATGGGCCGCAAAATATAACCATACTATCATGAATCTCATTAAATAATGCTGCAATTTTTATCAAAGTAACTGCTTACGATAATAGAGTATATGTGAAGTAATTCTATAACGAAATGAATTACGATCGAGTTTCGAAAGCACAGATACATAGTTTGCGTTAAACTAACAAATTCAAATTCCCTACATTCAATATAAATTTATGATATGGCATAGAATGATGGTTGATTTTACGTATGGAATAATATTTACACATAGGTGATAGGAATACATCTATAATGTAACTCGGTTTCTTTAACTAGTATAATTCTGTACCGTCAGTGAAAAACAGTATAAGTCTAAAATATGAAATGTTGGGAAATTCAAAAAGAAGTTTTAAAATTTTCGAAAAATTATTACTTCGTCAGTATTTCATGTAGAATGTTGAATGAAAGCTCAATAGTTAGTGTTTATCAAACAATTTTTCAATATTTAATTATTTTTTATCTATCTTGGTTTTTGAAATTTGAAATTTAAAAAAAAATGCGAGTTGTATCACTAGACACGAATTTTACTTTTGTGTTTAATGATGTAAATTGATTTGTATCAATTTACACGTGGCTTCTATATGGAGATTAAGAATACAAGTCGCGAATAAAAGCGATTTTTTGAACAATTAAAAGACACAATCAAAATTATGTAAAACAAAATTTTGTAAGAAATTATGCCATACAAAGGATGTTTACATAATTTTTTAGATAACAGAGACTTTTTTAAAGATATATTGGTTTACACAAAAATATTTATGTATTTTTCTGTGTAAAATGTGCAGATTGGCAACAAAAATCTGAAAATTTTTAATTATCAGACAAAAATGAACTCCCCGTCTCAAAGAGTACATAAAGTGAGTCATGCTCATGCCTACAAAATAAAAAGAAAGCCTTTTTTCTTTCGCATAGTAGGTATACTATAGTATACTAGGTTTCGTATAGTAGGTACACTATCATGAGACCTGTCGTAATGTATCATGGATCAGAAAGTTGGGCTGCAAAGAAGACGGATGAGGGACGATTGCATGTGGCGGAGATGAGAATGTTAAGGTGGATGTGTGGAGTGACGCGAATAGTAAGTAATTAATATATTAGAGGAAGTCTGAGAGTAGCACTAATAACCGAAAAGTTGAAAGGGAACAGAATGTCGTGGTATGGGGCATGTCACGAAGCGAATGGATACTTATGTGACGAGAAGAGAGATGGATATGAATGTACATGGACGGAGGGGACGAGAAAGATAAAAAAAAAGATGGATCGATTGTGTGAAAGAAGATATGGAAAACAAGAGAGTTAGGGCTTGTTTCACCACTTCCTGATAAAGTCCCTAATAGTTTATTAGGAACTTATTTGCCATATAAATGACAACTTTCGTTCCACTAGTGTCGGATAGAACTATCTGGCAGATTAACTGTCTGATAAGTTATCAGCGCTTCAAATGGCTGATAAAGACGTTATTTGGCAGATATCACTGGCGTTTAGTTTCTCTGAATGGATCGATATTCAAAAATGAAGCAAAGGTTACAAATCTTACATATTTCGTTTTACATGGTCAAAATATACTTGCAAATATATAAAAAGAGTTAACTTGAATTATTTTGAACTAAAAGTATTTGATCACATAAGTTTTTATAATTTTTCTCAAGTGACGAAAGTTTACGTAGTAGTAACGAAAGGCAATGTTGTGGATAGTGGTAACTGCCATATAACTATCTCACACTATATCAGGAAGTGGTGAAACAAGTCCTTAATGTCTGTCTAGATGACGACTGATAAGGTAGAGTAAACGAAAAGAACATGTTGCGCCGACCAAAAATAAAATAGGCATAATGAGCACGAGAAAGAAGAAATCAAATTAGCCTTTATAAAAGCAGTAGGATATAGCAAAACGAAATCACTCTTAATAGTCACTACTCATTATATTATTATTATGTAACAGACTATATAATAATCTTCATTAAACTAATACAGGTAGAGTTGTATTAGTTTACACAATCTTAATAGTCACAAACTAAATAATAATCTACAGACTTAAAACTAATACAAGTACAGTTGTATTAGTTAACACAAATTTATAAGTGTACTAATTTGTGAATTAAAATAAAACATAATTTATATCAGTTTACACGTTTATAAGGTAGCGAAGAAATATTTTATAATACTATAAGTAAAGTTATATGGATAAACACGAAAAAACTCTTACTTATACCACTATCCACAAAAAATATCTCCGTTTCTATTTGGCGTAGGACTAATCTGAATATACAGAACGGTAGGTAATTTTTTTTGTAATTTTATTATGTAAAAAAATAAAAAATCGTATAAGTCGAGTTATACTACTTTTCACTGACGGTACAGAATTTATTCCATCATATTCAAAGTTCATCAGATGGAATGCGATCAAATATATATGTGTACCTAATAGTACCTACATTAGAAAAGAAACGTAAAAACGGTCGAAAAATGGAAAAGTGCTTGTGGCTCTAATTTACACGTGAATATCGTTTGTGGTGATATGAGTCATTTCCGAAGGCTCGGCCAACTTTCACCGACTCATGCGCTAACAATTAACTGAGCAAACGCATGCTCTCGCTTCCTTTTTCACAGTGTGGATTATATAGGTATAGCTATCATCCTTCTAAAGTCGACTGGGAATATTTTATGTAAATAGCCCAAACGAGCAGATAAGCCACTCGATGGTAAGTGATTGCCATTGCCCTTAGACACCAAAACCACTAAAGGTCTAATCTTTGCGAACAAACGAAAACGAAAGAACTGACTCTCAAATTCCCAGGCAAGTCAAGTCAGCCCGACAAGCTTCACGGAATGTTTTTCAAATTTTCGTTTTGTACTCGGTCACAGTAGTTATGGACCCCAGCGGAAGGATGCCCGTTTACTACTTTAATTCCGTAAAAAAGTGACGAAGACTCCTACATAATTTAGGTTCCCGATACCTTTCTGGTGGATGGTCATGGATAAGCGAAAGCAACCACGTAAGCTGTGGGTCTATTTTCCTGTATATACCTATCTATACTATAATAAAACTGTAGGAGCACGTGTTCTGTACATTGAATATTTTTTTGAAATTTCGACTAAGGGGCACTTACATATCGAGATAGAACTCAAAATTATATTTTTTTTATTTATTGTCTGTCTGTCTGTCTGTCTGACCGATCATCACGCTTAAACCACTGGATGGATTTCATTGAAACTTGGTAAAGTTATTACCTATATACTGGTGTCTATTATAGGCTACTTTTTTTTTCGAATAATATTTAGGTTCCCTAGGGATAGGTGACTAAAGTTTGTATGGAATTTTTTTATAACGTCGTCCGATTTACTTCAAATTTGCAACAAAGGGTTATCACTTAAATTAATAGAATACGTGTTTCTCAGTTTTTCGATATTTTGTAAGGAAAAGAAAAAAAACACAAAAGAATGCGGGAATTTGTAAATTTTTAAGGTAACTTTCTGACTAAACTGAAAATGATTTTAACCCCATGTTTAAAAATTATTACAGTGAAATAAGTAATTTTCAATGTAAAATCAGTATTTAAAAAATAGCCAGCAAAGGATGCAAAAATGGGGATAAAGTTGGTACAATTAGAGGTGCAGTGTTTATTCGAGTTGACTTAAGTTTTGTCATTTTTGTTGCGGGCTTAGATTTTTGTGAGACTTTCACTGAGAGATAGAGAAGGTTCTGGAGCAAAACATAGGCCACTTATTATCCTGGAATTCCAGCGGAATCAGGATTCACGCTGGAAAAACTACTATGCGCGAAGGTGCGAGTTTCATTTTTATAGGACTTTCACTGGGAGATAGAGGCAGTTTTGGAGCAATATGCAGGATAATTTTATCCCGGAATTCCGTGGAATCCTTATTCACGCGGGAAAAACTCATATTCGGGAAATAGGTCGCGGGTTCAGATATTTATGGGACTTTCAGTGGAAGGTAGAGAAGGTTATGGAGCAGTATATAGGCTACTTTTTGTTCCGGACTTCCCGCGAGATCGAGATTTACACGGGAAAAACTCCCTCCACTCAACTGCTCTGTAGAAGTTGTGAAAAAAATCATTAAACATTTTCGCGCGCCAAAAATACTCGCACAATGCGAATTCTGTGGCATCCTACTAATATTATAAATGTGAAGATTTGTATGTTTGGTCCTCAATCACGAAAAAACGGATGAATGGCTTTGGATGAAATTTGGTACACGGATAGTTTATAACCCAGAATAACACAGGACACTTTTTATCCCGGAAATCCCGCGGGATCCGATTTTACGCGGGAAAAACTTCGACGAGTATGGGTATAGCTTCATAACAAACATATTAATATAAAAGTAACAAGGCTGTCTTTCCGAAAATCCCGCGGGATCGGGAGCTTATCCCGAAATTCCTACGGGAGCGAGACCTACGCGGCTGATACTTACGGGTCCCGAAGCGAAGCGAGGGCGGTTCGCTAGTTACCTATAAATCACTACGTCATGTTAGCCAAGCTATAGTGTTTTTTGAATCGCTACAAGTTCTAATACATCACATACGTGATTAATTACTAGATATAACACCTACTAAGCAACTAAGCTAAGAAGGCGAAAAACTTTGTCTCGGAATCTTATAAAATGTGTCAAAAAAAAAAACGAATAAGAATTCAATCAGTCGAATTATGTGCGTTATTAGGTACGTCAATGGTACAAAACCTATAAGTTTTATAACCTTACTATTGTCTTATTTTCAGAGCTGTTTCGATTTGGCAGTTGATAAAATGTATGTCGTACACTTGAAGGGCACATCTATAATGAGTTACGAAATAATACGAATAATATGTTACGAAACGCCTCATTGAAGCCTTGGATTTCAAGAAACACCCAATAAAACCTAAATTGTACTCCAAATTCTAAAATGACGTTTATTATCGCTAACGGATTAGTATTCAAATAATTCTTCCTGAAGATATTTTTTTGTTTAAATACAAAAAGCATTATAAATGTCATTGATCTAGTTTTACAACAATTCAATTTTCATTATAACATTTTGTGTAATAGTTTCAGTAACACTTCATGGTCAATGTTTTGCTCGCTAATCCGAGTGCTGGGGTCGCTAGCAAAATATTCTCGACCCGAGTACGACTGTTTGTCACATGCGAAGTTTTCTTGTAAGTTAAATTTCTTGATGAACTTTCTTGATCCTGAATACATCGAAGGGCAAAGTTTCGCACTCTACTAGGGTTGTTTATGAAACCGTCACAAGCTTGAGACGAACAATTCGATTTCTCTCTCGATGACTGGCGTTGTAAATTTCACACTATAGTATTGGAGAAACGCCGGAAGCTATCGGGCAACTTTTCTTATTCAGTAAATTAGATGTGAAACTTTCCGTAGGTAAGCATAAAGTTATTTTGTTACGGGAACGTACAATTTCAGTAAATGGGGAAGTTTGTCGGGCTCGTCGATGTTAAAACGATGACACGTTATAATGTTGACGTGGCACATGGGTTCTTTTCCTAATAAAATTAAGTATTTTTTCAACTGTGTGTTTCTTTTGCAGCTACTTACAAGATTAATAAATTATTTGACACTTCTCATAAAATGACTGTGTGCTACCTAACCAAGTAGATACAACGTAAATAACCACTGCCTACTTGATAACCATACGTACACTTGTTTCTTTAAAGAATATCTTCGAGATAGAGCAATCGTGTCGAACCCCGAGTGCGTAACAATATTTGCGCCAAAAGTACATTGTCTATACAAAACCCAATGTCGGCTAGATACAAGACGAAACCGTCCAATATATAGACAAAAAGCTTGGCTTAATAGGATGGCATGCAAACGAAAATCCTCTCGTCACAGTAGCTTGGCGATGTAAATAGCGTATAATGGCAGTATCCTGAGAGCTTCTCGTGTACTTTCTACTTATCGTCATCCCGCGGCGAGGACAAAACGACGGGCCGAGAATTCCCGCCGGATACCCGAACGACCCTCTTGTTTTTTCTCCACTGAAATATCATTGTTGAATGTTGCCCCCGCTCTTCGTTGTTCTGTCTGTAATTTTGTTTATTGTGGACAAACGAACGAGTCACACCGCGCCCGACCCGGCGATTTCGCGCTATCCGACATTCCCGAACGATCTACCCAAACAGTAGGTAGATACATAAGGCTGGTATAATTTAATTACAAGATTTTAGTACGGCCTCAAGGATGGCTTGGTAGTTCGAAATCCCAGCCTCTCACTTGGACGATTTTAATGTTTTTAATTTTAGTATGACTGAAAATAGATCCTTATGGCGCAATGGTTAATTATTCCGGACTTGCGTTTGAATGGTCCTATTACCAGGGCAGAAGGGACAGAAAAAATATGATTAGTTTATATTTGTTTTCTTGATCTGGGTGTGTGTCCTTGTTTTCGTGTTGTTTATGCCACCCACGACCAGGGGAAACCTAGTGCAGGGCTATGAGTGTATAGCGTTGTCGAAAACATTTTTTACTGAATTATGTACATGTACGGTCGGCCAAAGAATTGGTTTACCACCCTAAGGTTGAATGCCGTTTGCAGATTCATAGGTGATAAAGGTTAGTTTCGCTTGCAGATCGATCTGACAACTTTTATTGCCATCTTTATCCGATTATAAATACGTGACATTTGTTTTGTTCTTAGTTTAAACTTGATAGAACCATTAACGTCGGAAACTTGGTAAGTAGGTATATTTTGTGAACCTTTAAGATTTTCACACAAAAATAATAAACCGTGGGGGTTCCCCATACTTAGAACTGAAACCCTAAAAGTTTTTTTTTTCATCAAACCCATACGTGTGGAATATCTATGAATAGGTCGTCAAAAATGATAATTGAGGTTTCTAATATCATTTTTTTCTGAACTGAATATTTTGTGCGAGAGGCACTCCCAAAGTGGTAAAATATGTGCCCCCCTCTCTGTAACTTCCAAAATAAGAGAATGATAAAACTAAAAAACATATTATGATGTGCATTGCCATGTAAACTTCCACCGAAAATTGGTTTGAAAGAGATCTAGTAAGCAGTTTTTTTAATACGTTATAAATCGTAAACCGCAACTTACCTTTCATTCAATCTACTTACTCGAGTATTTTTTTATATTATGTTACTTGCTGCTACGGAACCCTTCATGGGCGAGTCCGACTCGCACTTAGCCAATTTCTATTACATTACTTGCATATGTCAACGGAAATGTGTTAAACCCGTCATTGTATACAATTCCTAGGAAATGTATACAATTCCTAAAATCGCCAGGAAATGTGTGAAATAAATTATATTGGACACATTTCCTAGGAAATTTATACATTTCCTGAATAGCAATCGGAAATGTAGTACATTAAGATTATAGATCAAAATTTTAATGAGTACGCGGGATAGATAATATGAAGATATTATATTTTACGTTATGATTTTTACCAGATTGTCTCACCGAGTGCCTTAATCAAAAATATTATTATGTAAAACAATGAATACTCATTTCCATTACTCCTCAGTCAAATTCTTCAAGGTGTAGGTAGGTCGAATTGGTTACAGAACCGAATTAGCCTACCCCTACTCCACGTAGTCTTGTATGCCCTACCCCTAGAGTTTTTTTTAGAACCCGGAGGCGCGGAGGGAGGGCAGCCCCCGCCCGCTGTAACAAAACGCAGACACCCGGGCGAGCCGGAGCGGCTGAGGCTGGTCGCCTTCGGCGACCAGCAAGCCGAAGCTGCGCAGGCGAGCGTGGGTGTCTGTGCTTTGTTACGCAAGGGCGAAGGGGCTGCACCTTCCGCAGCGCCGGAGACGTCACGGTTCGAAATTATGCCCTATATTCTGCGTTTTTACGATTTGGCCAAACGTGGATAACCAAACGTAGACGATTTAACGGTCTGGACAAACTGAGTTGCCCATTTCATGAAATGCGACCATTTGAAGTTAACAAATCTACGATGTGGCCACGACATACACATTTCCTAATACGATATCGGAATTGTATACAATTCCTTTTCCAATCCGTCAATCCAATTCCAAAATCAATTCCAATTCCAATCCGTCTTGCTGGCACTTTAAACTCCTTTAAAAAATTACTGAAAGATCACTATCTACAACTTTGTCACTAGAACTGTTCCAACTTCCCTCAACCCTCCTTGCTTTTCGCTATCGTTTAGTTACCCCATACTGCCATTCATAATAATATTATACAATTATATATTTTTGCATTGTTCTTATTATTATTAACTGTGAATTCAATGTCTCCTTCATTAGTCATAAATCTTTTAGCTTGGTACACCCTGCCCCCTTTCGCTATATTTACCGTCTTTTTCTTCTTACCCTAAGGTTGTCTGGATGAAATCGCTTTTTAGCGATAAGACCGCCTTTTGTATCACATTTTGTACAACTGTCTTATTCTGTAATGTTATGTTGCTTTGGTGTACAATAAAGCGTATATTATTATTATTATTATTATTCCTAGGAAATGTGTACATTTCCTAGGAAATGTATGAATTAAATAATTTTTAAAACAATATTTTACACATTTCCTAAAGAGCTTAGGAATTGTATACATTTCCTAGGAAATGTATACAATTCCTAGATTTCATACATTTCCGGTAACACATATACAGGGACAAGGAGCTTCAGGCGCGTGGCTGACGTGAGGGTGACAGAGACAGTGCCATATAGGTAAGGCACGGTCTCTGTCACTCACACGTCATTCACGCGCCAAAAGATCGTTGTAGGACTTAAATGTCAATTTTCTTTTTAAAAATTATTATTTTGTCAATTGAAATACACACATCAAAAGTGTCTAGGGATCAAGCATTTTTATGCGGATTTCTTGAAGAACAATGGCGTTTCGTGTGCTTTTCTGATGAGTCTCGTTTTGGTATGAGACCGGATACAAGACGTATACGACACTGGAGAACCCCTGGACGCCAACAGCGATTAAAATCCTGCCAGGAAGTCCATCCTTATAGTGGTGGAACCATCATGGTATGGGCGGGTATTTGGATCGGCGGAAGAACTGAGTTGATTTGAATCAGAGGCAACCTCAACGCTCAAATTTATGCTGAGACGATTGTATCAGACGTCATCGTTCCTCTACAAGTGCAAATCGGTCCCTTATTTCAGTTAATGCATGATAATGCACGACCGCACACCGCAAGAGTTGTAAGACAGACTCTCGCCGCAGCTAACATCAATGTCCTGCCCTGGCCTACTCAGTCGCCAGACTTGAACCCGATTGAGCATGCATGGGATATGCTACAGAGAAGAGCTCTGCCGAATATGGAGGGTATCCAGTGGCAAGAAGACCTTTTTTTGTTGTTGCAACGAACATGGGCGGCCATTCCACAGCGTGATTTGGATGAACTCATTTTGAGTATGCCAAACCGATGTTCTTGTGTTGTCAGTGTTCGCGGTAGAAACACGGATTATTAATTGTTTAAGTTACCCAATAAAATTTTAAAGAAAACTGTTATTTCAGTCTTTTTTTCGAACTTTAATGTTAGTGGTTCAAATGTCAAAAATCCCTTTATTAGGAAAATGGCAAATTTCTTTATTAATGCAAAGGTGACTTGGTTTATCGTTACTGTGACAAACGAAAACACTTTATTTGATGAATCCTTAAAGAAAATTTTAATTAATATCAATCAGGAGAAAAGTTATTGCAAAAATATATGTTGATCCCTAGACACTTTTGATGTGTGTAGTTCTTTTGCTTTTGTTCAGAATATTTAAATCTTCTTTGAACAAATTAATGCATTATCCGTTTCTAATAAAGATTAAAATGTCTTGCACCTATAATGTGACATATGATGTACGTATTCTTAACAATTAGGTTTACGTCATTATTATGCGTCTCTTTCAGTGATATTTCCTATGAACTTTGATGTAACTTTTGATAGCTAGGAAACTGAATGAAAACTGGTACACCACTTTCTTGATCCACCGTACGTACCTATCTGTATATCAATAAAAAGTTAAGTTAATAGCAATTTAGCAATAATACATATTTAAAATACGAATAAAAACGTAACTGTGGGCTACGATGATTCGGATTCGAAACTGGCATACGCATTAGGTCGTTTAAAAAAATATATATATGCGTAATAAACCATTATTCTTGGTCCGGTCAAGGAAAGCATCGTGTCTGTGAGGAAATCTGCATATTTTAGTGTTATTTGTAATATTCTCAATTGTGTGTAAAATGTGCCAACCGGCAAGTAGTTTCCGCGACTATGGCCTTTAACGCTTTACTCTTAGGAGCTAGGTAACATTATGTACAATTAGATAAGCGTCTACATGTATGCATTCTGCAGAGAGCATATCATTTCAGTTTTATTTTTTATCATTTAATCCTGTCGTGACCCAAAAATCAGATACATAGCGACATATTTTACAATAATTTAATGTCATTTTACGTAGCCATATTTGCATAATGACAGTTTGTATTCATAAATAAACTACTTACAGCTGCGAGCTTGTAGTTTACTAATCTATTTAAATGTTAACTGACAAATAAGTAGCACACGTTTCGCTCAACGATAACAACATTCACACTTGTATTTACAAGATTGTAATAAATATAAACTAGATTACGCCCGTCATTTCTTCCGTATCAAAACAATACAATGTAGTGCAAACACAGTGTATTTGTACACTGAAATAGCACACAAAGCGAAACTTGAAATAACGCGACAGGTATGCAAAAAGCAGCCTTATCGCTAAAATGCAATCTCTTGCAAACATCTTTAAATGAAGGAAAAAGTAACGAAAAGTAGACGGAGTGTACATATTAAATAAGAGCAGTGATCTGAAAAAAATATTTTCATAACCCGACGAACACTTATCACCACTAATTATGATCATTTAGCCCGGCGGCATACCTCGATCCTAAGTGATCGACAGAGTTACGCGATCGATAGCTGGATGACCAATGGGTAACCGCTATTGGAAAAATCTTCTTGAGCGTTTCCGTATTTCGAATGGCACATAAAGCCGTTGCTCTCAGTGGTTATCGTTAGAGAGCTGTCAGTCGTTAAGCCATGTCGGGGGCAGTTGGCCAATTAAGTGTTAAACGTTCCAGTTCCGGTTGACCAATTAACCCCTCTAGTCCACACTAGAAGCAGCATTGTGGACTATGCTCAGGGTCTTCAAAATGATGACTATGACTCGGCGCATTAGTGGGTCTTTAATGGGTTGAAGCCGAATAAGTGGCACCCTAACAGAAAAGTAAACAAAATGCTTTAGTGACTTGTGACTACAGTGAGTGAACAAATTATTCGAGTTAGCTTTGGATAAAGTCGTTTGACTTGGTTGATTCGAGGGGGTGGTAGTTAGCCAGCGAGGCTTCACCGAAACATAATATTGCCGGTAATAATATAAACAAACTAATAACAATACTGATAATATAATCCTTACGCGAAGCCCTATCACCTGCACTAAGTAAGCTATCGGCTTCTGTTGCCACTTTCATGTGATTGCGGGTTAAAATTTTAGCACGCCCAAATATGGCATAATATCGTGGTATCCTCTGAACAAATAAAATGTACTGAAACGTACTGACAATTATTGATTTTTGACTGTAGTGCGTGTAGGATTCAATAACCTGTAATTAAAATTAGTGTTATAACAAGTAGCAATCGTGTCGAATTTTTATCAAACAATAAACAATACGACCTAGTATTTGGTTTCAGTGTCTGGGCAATTAAGTTTCAATTAATGAAACAAAGCAATCGATGTAAAGATGAACGTGCTTCACCTTACTAGCTTACAATGTGAGGTACTGAAATATCTTGTGGCTGAAACACAAGATGATTGTAAACGTTAGCTACATAGATAGTTGTAAACGTTAGATGATTTTACACGTTAACCCCCGACCGACGTAAAAATAAGTGTGTTATAATTTTATCTGTCTGCCTGCATGTCTGTCTCAGGTCTCAGGGCAACATACGGTAATAGGTACACGAGTATCTGAAAAGGTCTACCACACATTAATTATCCTTTATTTCAACAACCTTAATAATATTAAAGTCCTGAAGACTACAGTTCTTCACATCAGTCCTCATTAAGATCACAGTTAGTAAACTAAGCAACTAGTGTTCTAACAGCGCTGACGACGGGACTAACCGTCCTAGTCCCGATTCGAGTCTTGTTGTGTCAGTGACAATTGTCATGGATGGTACGGGAAAGGTGGTACTGCATGCTCACCTTACTCTTATTACTAATGTTAACTTAACTAGTTAAAAACTTAATATCACATGGCATTCTCTACCAATCAACCCTGTGATCTGGTGCAAATGCAAATATTAAGTTTATTAAAACTTTATCTTTATAATAATACAAATATGATATTACAGTAAAAAACTTATTTAATATTATTTTCATGTCGTGCACCTTATTCATTAGCTTGGACCATGGAAAAAAGAACTCGACATTAAAGGGTACCCCCCTTCATTATACTGTTAATTAACACTATACAGAACCACCCCACCGATGTCTAGTCACCGGAATAAGTGCACGTCCCCCTAATGCGAGCCGACAGCGTGAAAGCGACTAGGCCGATATTGGTATCGCGCCGGCACATCACGAATCGATAGCCTATCGCGAATACGATATTTATGGAAATTGCTAATGCTTCTGCCGAGATACGTTCATATTTTATACGGAACATTTAATTGGCAACACTGCCTCAAGAAATATATTTTGCGCTTCAAGTGGAGATTACGTAGTTTCGTGTAGAATTACCTAAGCGTTTTATTGAGAGTGGATGAATGAGACATGGTGTCAATGCCTTCAATGGGCAACGATGACCTATCTACCAGACAGTTTATACATAAACTTGGTTATGTATATAGCGTGGAAGTAACTAAGTAAATTAATTAAAATAAAAAATAAAATACTCATCTTCAACGTATAGGAGAACTGCCATTTTTGACCCAGACCCGACATGAAAGAAACATATCCCAGTTTTTTTGTTATGTTGTGTATAACAAATATCTATTATTGTTTTATTCGAAATAAGTGGCTAACAACAAAATATTTCACTTTAAACTTTAGAATTTTTTCATACTAAAAAGAAATGTTTGATATTTATTTGCACAAAAAACTTGTAAAATAAAATAATGATTGGATTATACAGATGACCTAAAGTAAGTAGTAAATAACAAGTAACTATTGCGGTAAGAACTCACGATGCGGATTTTTTCCGAGTCCGCCGCGGAAACGGAATTGCGCTACGGCTCACGTCGCGGAGCTAAAACGCGTCGTGAGTTTTTAGTTTGCTTTTATTTTATTATTATATTTTTAAACTTCAAGTAAGTTATATCAATCGAGTTAAGGTTTATTTAATCTTCGACTGTAAAGAATAAAGGTACCAGTAAAAATCTCGGAGCTTGATAGTGGATATATATAAATTTATTGATTGCTCTAATGGAGAAAAAAGTTTGGTGACTGTCTTTATTTCCTATTTTTATTAACTTCAGGTCATTCTAAGTGGATACAATTGCTATTAAGTAAAAAATAAATGGTTTTCAAATATTTCGCCTGAGTAAAGTCACATAGCTATAAATAGTTGTTAGCCACTGTTATTTAAAATACTGTTACTATATTTTTGTTATATGTAATATAACAAAAAAACTGAGGTACTTTTCATTACTGTCGGGCCTGGGTAAATTTTGTATGGGCCATGGCAGTTCTCCTTTGAGACCTTGACCAGACAAGATACATACCTATTAACTGGTTAGTTATAAATTTTTAATGTATGCTTTGTATTTAAGTGGGCGACGCTCTCTTTGTGTGTGTAAATGAGCGTTTTTATGAATGAGCTTTTACCTTTGAGCCATTTTGGTTGAGTCTATATCCATGTTTGAAGCAAGAGGAGCAGGAGGCCATTTCTGGGAAACTCGTATTCAGCATTAGATCATAGACATAGACATAGAGATTATGGGATGGGTGTAGCCGTAACGACCGCGATTCCGCGAGGCGTCAAATAGAGTAATGGAATGGAAGAGGCTCAAACCGACACTCGTTGCCGATCTTGCTCTGTAATGGAAATCTAACTGCACGCGAAGGCAGCATTAGGAGGTGGGCGTTGGCGCAGTAGGCGTTTGATAAGGCTTCCCCTATCTGATACTGGATAGTGGATACCCTAACGTCACAGATTGAACACGGTCTAACGTTTTGCGATACAAAGCTAGATCTGGTCAGCGAAAGAACTTAGCTAGAAATGGGTCTATTGTAGACGGTCTACTGTTACATGTTCTTCCTTTTTTAATCCCATATTTTACAAAGAAATAGCACACAGTGGAACGAATGACCAGTACAACAAATGTTTCATTGACCAATAACTTCTATCTTCTATTAGAATTTGACATAAGTCCACCCATTCCTTACTAGTGCCATGACTAGATTTAATATTGTATGTTGTTTCAGAATATCAGATGAAGTTAGCCTTGATCTATTACGAGTAACACCAAACGAATTAAATTATCGAATTTATTGATCATTTATGAAATCTAATTTTTAATACATATACCATAAATAAACTAGCACTTAAATAAACGGACACGTTGAATGGAAATTCCATGTTGAGTGAAATGGTTGTATTTCGATACCGCTTTAAATGGCGTACGGATGCCAGCGATAAAGCCTGGATAAAATATCACTGTCTATTAGCATTGGTTTGCCATTAGTTGATTTATTCCTGTCAATCACGAATAGATCAAACTAAGCGACACGCCCTGGCATATTTAGCGATGTGAAATGTTAATGATTACTGTTGTTATGTGTATGTCAGATTGAAAAGAAAGATCCGATTCTTCATTGATTTGACACTTATCCCACTTTTATGTTCTACTTGACGCTAATCTATAGGTAGCTTTGCAAGTTTTGAGTATCTGATCGTAGGTGAACATATCAAGAGCTTATTTCGCCAAACAACTTCAATGGTGGCAGACGGATTAGTGGCTAACCTAAGTGTGTCCTAAGTAAAATTTGCCGCCAAGCTAACGATATGGTGTGACACATGTCTTATTATTAGTTAAAATATAATTAAACCCAAATAGGTCGATTTACGTTGCTCTCTGAATACCTAACTGTAACGCATCAAGGTTTAACTACGTTAGAGCGCTTAATATCAAGGACTTCAATGACACTTACTCTCAGATAGGAATGTTGTCAAGCACTTTGACAACTTAAAAATCCATATCCATATGGCTCGAAGTTGCAACTCGGTTGGTTAACAATATCCGTGGAAAACAAGTGCTTTTATGTAAAAATGCAATTAAAATTGTAGGCATAACCGGTAGCTATATGTATTACAGATATCTGTACCCTATTTGGTATTAAAAACTAACTCACGGTCACGCCACGTTGTTTAATCGTTACATTTTTATGTACATGTTAAAGGTGGTATGAATATTAATACTACAGGCAATCACTGTTACTAGGCTAGGTAGGTAATGAAAAGCGAAAATTCACGCGCTTCATAACGATTCCAGGGCGGCCGCACTGAATGGGAAAATTGCGCTTTTCAGCGAAATGAAAGCTCCGTAGCCTGCAGAATTTCTCAAAGATAAAAACGCACATAAATTTTCGGATCCAAAGCTCCTTTGATATTACATTATGTAACTACGGACTGTTATGAAACGGGGCGAATTAAAATTTTAGATTTATTGTGCTTCATTACTATTGTTTACTTTTTTCCAGGTTTCTTGATTATTAATTTCGTATAACGAATAATTTTAAATATTATTACGTTTGATTTAATGAAACAGATTATTTAAACACACGGTTATTTTAAACAGGAGTTATACAAGTAATTTAATTATGTAGGTACATGTGTCCTTTATGAGGGTTATTTCCGTTAAGTGATAAAGTGTATTTGGGTTATTTATTGAAAAATAAACATAAATTTTTAATTTATATAATGTAACTTAATCTAAATCGAATGATGTGCGTGCCTGTGGTATGAATTACAAATGCATGCCGGACTCTACGTTAAATTTTCCGAAACATTAATACCACATAGACACGAATTAAAGTGCTGTAATTTTAATCCCACAAATAGATTCTAAATACAATTTGAAAACGCAATTCATAAAGAAAATCAGCAAAATGTGGTCGGGTTAGGGTGTATCATTAAATTCGAATGACACTGTTCATTATAACGTTACGTAGGTATACTTACCTAAATAAGTGTTAAAGAACTGACCGCTACCACACAATCTCGGAATGATAGATGTGTAGCTAGAAACTGGATGAGTGTGAATAGTAGGTATTGCTGCAACTTCTTGACAATTTATTTTCTTTAAGGAACGCAGGCAGCTCTACTATTCTGCTGCCGCCCATGACAACTGCGTCAGTTCCAGAACTGGAATCAAGAGTCTTGATCTAATTTGGTCACAGATGCATTGCTTCCCTTGAGAACTGAAATGGTCGTACTTCCCCGGGTAAACTCTAGGCTTTTACTATTTATAACAAATTATTTTATATATACTGTTACTTATTGTATACAATAACATCGAAAATTCCATAGATAAATAGTTCCATTCCATGTATCAAAATTTATATTTCAACTAGTCGCTATAACAAGTTTTTGTGTGACTCCTGAAGTGAAACAAAAGTAATTTTTTTCTGCTGACCCGCGGAAATGGAACACCGGCATTGTTAATGCAGATCTAGGAAGAGGAAATGATGTATCTTACGCAAGAAGGTCGCTGAGGCCGTGCCAAAAAATGTTGACAATGGTAGCAGGAAAGTGTTCGCCCTGTAATAAGGCCCTCCACTCTCGTGACAATGATTTATAAACGCGATATTATTGTACTCTCTCGTGTAGTCTTTTCTATAAAAGGATTCCGAACAAAGCCTGTTGGCTCTGGTAACGTCAAATAAAGCGTAGATAACTTAATTACTTTTATTATTACATATATAGAATCATCGATATAGATATACGTTTGTTTTATTTTCTATTGGCTTCTGTTGTAGCTTATTATTGTATCGTGCGTTGTATTGTATAATTACCGAAGGACTACATCCATTGAGGTTACGACTGTATTTACACATTCAATAGTAGATAATAGGGTATGCATTAGCAATGGTTAAATAAATTATTAATATAATAAAAATATTATTATAAAAACAAAAAACCCGACTGCTTGCAAAAGAACTCAAAAGAAAAAAACAAGTGTCATAAAATCAACATAAAATACTTCATGCTGCCGCATGCGGTGACAAACGTACGTAGTACTTACTTGTGATAAATCTTTTTTAACCGTGGAGCCGGTTTCACTTTTTTAGAGGCGACCATCTCAGACCTCAGGGGTAGCAACGCATCTGTGACCGAATTGGAACAAGACTCATACTAACAATAACTAATTGGACTATTACTAACATTAACTAACAGGACTAATTATCACTAACATACCCTGTCCTCGCACTTATTAACAAACTAACCAACTAATATTCTAACACCATCTACTAACTGGACTAACCATCCTAGTCCCTTTGAGTCTAGTTCTAGGTCGGTCACAGTTGTTATGGGCGGCAGGGGAAGGGTGGTACTGCATGCTCGTTTGCTATCTTAATTCCATAAAAAAAAAAAAAAAAAAAAAAAAAGGTAACAGTATTGTTTGTCCCCGCCTGCAGCACCATGAAGTATTTTATGGGGCCCGACAAATAAATGGGCATACATACAAACAAACATACATACACTCGAAAAACATAACCCTCCTTCTGACGCAGTCGGGTAAATATATTGCTTATATTTCTTCTTTTATTTTAATAATATACCACGGTAAATCGATAATGTATTACATATTACTTTTAATTACAAGGAGACTTATAGTCGGCACAATCATAAGATTCCGATAGTATGTCATTTATGAACACAAACTAACTTTGTATGGACGTCTTATTACGGAAACATATTTTTCGACCGGATATACGGACCGCTGCTAATATGTTAATATGAAGCGAAGATGTTTTGTAATGAATCATAGGTCATTTTAGTTAGATTAAACAATGCACCGTAAATAATATAGTTAACAATATTATTATTAATATTATTATCTACGCAATTTATAAAACTTTTTAGCTTTATGTTATAAACATGGAAAATTTAGGGGGTTTCGTACCACCGACGAGACGGCGAGTAATTCTCAGATATTTTCGCGCTCAAGATACTTACAAAAATATGACAGAATGTCATGAACAAAAGAGATGTATATGGCAGCGAGTACTGTGAGTGACTGTTCACACTGCCGATGAGTACTCGGTCGCATCTGATTTTGTTTACTTGCTTAGCTTTGCTATTAATTTTCGCAAAGAATAGGTATTGAAACCTCTTTTGGCTAAGTGTCTTATTTACGCAAGAATGTATTTACACCATTGTACCAGTACAACCTGGATCCATCCTTCGGCCTTCCTTCAATGAGAACCAACGTCTCCTGCCAGTTGCAAAACTTTGAAGCGGTGTCCCTGCTCATGGATATCACTGCATGAGCTTTTTGAACTTAATACCGACGGTTCTGTTATATACAGAAGTAGGGCGGTTGTCTAGTAGATAGCTGTCACCCTTCCAATAAAATCGCCAGTGAAATGATATTTTGCATGTATCAATATTGCACTCCTTTAAATACGGCAACGTGTACATACATACCAGAGTTGGGCATTATTCGAATAAATTTTTATCTGAATAATTATTCGAATAAAATTTTATTCGCGTTAAAATTATTCGCGAATAATTTATTCATGAATAATTTATTCGCGAATAATTTTAATGCGAATAAAATTTTATTCGAATAATTATTCGTTATTCTAAATAATTTTACACCTTCTTAAGTTACATACATCACATTACCAAGTGTTTTGCGGTTCCTTTGTGTTATTACATTAAAAAAATGGGTTGTTTTCTGGAGTTTTTATTCCAGGCAACAAGTAAAGATATTTTGTTTACAAGACGGGTCGTACAAAACTTACCTAATTATGAATTTGTAGTTAAGTGAGTGAGATAGCGTACTTTCTTATCAGTTGTGGTTAAAAAATAACTTGCAAGCTGTGGAATGAGCTTCCTTCTAAGGTATTCCCAGAGCGCTTTGACATGGGGCTCTTCAAGAAGGGTGTAAAAAGGATTCTCCTTCAGAGCCGGCGTTGCACTGGTGATTCTCTTGGTGTTGCTCGTGTCGATGGGCGACGATGACCACTCACCATCAGGTGGCTCGTCTGCTCTTACGTCTACCCTTCAGACTATATAAAAAATATGTGCATCCGTAGAACGCGTTTTTTCTTATGCCACCATGATCAAGTAGATTGTCTGACAACATGTTTGAAGAAAGAGTAATGATGAAAACAAATATGGTAAAGAAATAATCACAACTGTAAATTCTTGACAATTATACGAATAAATACATATTTGATTTGAAAAATATTATCCTTTTGTTTTATTTTTATCTTTATTCGAATAACGAATAAAAAAATTTATTCGTCATTCGAATAATTTTCCTTTGAATAAAGCAAGTTATTTATTATTCGCGAATAATTTTTTCTAAAATTATTCATTCGTTATTCGTCATTCGAATAAATTTTGCCCAACTCTGATACATACTTATATAGGTACTCATGGAATATTAGTGACGACTAGTCGTCAGGTGGCTTGACTACTCGTTTTCGGCTATTAATGTACTTAAAAGAATGATATCATTTTGACTCGTCATTAAAAATGTCATAATATCATCTTGTGAAATGAAAAATTATATACCAAAACAACTTTATCGTTAAAGTGAGAAGTACTTTGAGTATTATGAAGAATTAAAAATGCCCTTGGTTAAAATATTTTTATTGGTTATAAAAGAATTAGAATTGTTTACTTAATATGAATATTTAGATATTTATATAAGTTATAAATATATACTAGGTATTATGGCGAAATATGCAAAATATTCCAACTTGTTTTAGTGATATTATATATAATAATAATATATGTTACGGCTAGTACCCGAAGTGCGGCTACACCTAGTTCTAGCCGGCTACAACTATGTAGGTGTAGCCGGCCACGTGCGGTAAGAACTAGGTGTATCCTATTTGTCGTCGGCTAGAACTAGATATAGCCGTACACCGGTGGTTATCTTTTTATAGAATGTTCAAATGCGCTAATTTTAATTAAAGTAATTAGGTTAGCGAGGAGCGAAGCGACGAGCGTGTTAGGTTAACAGGAACCGTCGCACGAGCCGAGCGAGCGTGCCGCGGCAGCGGCCGGCGAGTGCCAGAACCGACTTTAGGGCGTTTATAACCTGAACATTTCATGAAATGAACATTGTATAAAATAATATTCGATCAAATGAACATTATGTCAATCAATATTACACAAAATGAATATTCGATCAAATGAAAATTATGTCAAACGATATTATACAAACTGATTAAATATGATACACCTAGTTCTAACAACACGTGGCCGGCTACACCTAGCTGTAGCCGGCTAGAACTAGGTGTAGCCGCACTTCGGGTATTAGCCGTAACACATACACTGCATAAAATATTTTAATACAGAAATAAACATTAGATCATATTAATTTGTGCAAAATTAAATGAGTATTAGAGTTCGCCCGGGGTAGTACCACCGCCCGCCAAGGTAGTATTCCTACCGTCATAATAATTGTTTTAAGAGCAATTGTGTTCCGGATAGGAAGGTGTGAAGCCGGTTCACTTTTTTAGAGGCGACCATCTCAGTCCTCAAGGGTAGGAACGCATCTGTGACCGAATTGGAACAAGACTCACACTAATCATTACTAACTGGACAATACTAATATTAACTAACAGGACTAACTATCACTAAGAGTCACTGTCCTCACACTTATTAACAAACTAACCAACTAACATTCTAACACCATCTACTAATTGGACTAACCACCCTAGTCCCTAAATTGGGTCTTGTTCTAAGTCGGTCACAATTGCCATGGGCGGCAGCGGAAGGGTGGTGCTGCATGCTCGTTTGCTACCTTAATTCAATAAAAAAAAAGTCATTACAAGGTTTTATAAAAGGGCTTGTCACCTAGTAACGTGACCGTTTAAAACCATCTGTAAATGAACCAAAATCGATACATTACATTAATCGAAATTAAGTCGCTATTACGATATTCTTCAATTCGTCGATATTTTTCAATATCTCTAAAACGTTATGATATTTCAGCTATTAGACATTCCCGACGCACTCCATTTAAAGCTATTTCTACTTAAATCGAAATAGTATGTATTACTAACCGTTTTATAGATTTCCATTATCAGTAAATTAATGAAATTTCCCTTACTTTAAATTACTCTTCGTTTATTTTATAACGTCACGTTTAAGCCAAAAGATGATCATAACGAACTTTGGAGCGTTTTGTTGGGAATTTTAAACTTAAAATTTAAAATGTATTTTTTTCAATGAAAATCTTAATTATTTCTGAAATATTATATCTGTTACAGTTACAATAACATTTCCAAATGTTATAAAACAGGATTTGAAAACCTGTACCAGCATGCCTTTTGCCTCATTTTGTCTTTCGTCGTTCCCAAAAATGCTATACCTGTTTTAATTAGATTTTGAGGAAACAATATAATGAGATTGGACGTAATGTTAACCTCTTTATTTTATAATTTGTCACAATTTATAAAAAAAAACTAATTAACTACACGTAATTTTTTAGTTTACCGCTGTTTCAAAATGTTGAAAATAATATTGGTTTATTAAACTTGTTTGGTGACCGCAGTTGTTTTATTGATATTATTACACTGAAACTACGATTAGATGAAAAACACAAGAAAGAATTCAAGATTATTTTTGCTCTCCCCTTTAAGTACTGCGGAAATATTGTGTTTAAATTTCCAAACTTCATCATTCGTTACTATTGAGAATTGGTTTCTTTAGTGTATCGATTTTTGTGGTACTTCTCTATTGTCACTGCAGTGACAAACGTCATATCGGAATCTTATGATTGTGCCGACTATAACTTTGTGCAAATGTACTTTAAGGGGTTAACGTGCCTTGAGCTTACTTATTTTGAATAAAATTAAAAATAAGTAAACAGTTGGAAATACTACGCATTTGCATTGCACAACATTAAATATTATACAGCTAATCTGATTTGCATAATAGAATAAATTGAATAAACAACATAAATATAATAATAATCTCTTCTGTTAAATTCACAAACAGTAAAATATAAAAACATTTGCATGACTGAGGTAAAACGTAAAAGGAGGCAACAATTCCTACCATTGTAACGTATTATGAAAATATCTATTTTTTAAAGTAGGTTTAGGTTGAGTTTGTTAAAAAGTCAATCATTAACCTGAATTAAAGTGAATTAAAGATAGAAAATATAAGTCCCAATTAATATTGCCAAGAAAAACGAAAAAAATGGTAGCTGTTCTGTAAAATTTACACAGACAGTAAATATGGAGAGTAAACATTAATTACTTAAATATAGAGAACAAATGTAAAATGGTAAATTTTATAAGTGGATTCTTTCAATCAGTGAAAGTGTGATATTTTCACTAATCATTTACGAGGATTAAAATTCGTGTGAATAATCTGCGACTTTCAAGTTCTATTAAATTTCCTCGTAGTAGAAAAAGGAAATCATTAAACTTCTTTGAATTCGCTTTAGCACAAGATCCATTCGATACACCAAAAAACGTGATTTTATAAAGGCATATATTATGTGCATCATCATTTGTCATAAATAGGTACCTACCTATGTATGGTCAATATACCTACTCGTACAATTGTACATCCATGATTCCTGAACAGATTTGTATCTTTACAAAGAAAAAATATAGAAATTTTCTCTCAATCATATTAATAGATTATGTATATACACGGAGAGTAATGTTTTTTACTATTTTATAGCACATTTTTCGTTCGATACTTTCTAAAAATGAATATTTTGATAAAACTTTCGTTTTAGAATTTATAGCTTTCAGATTTTTTATTTAAATATATTTTCCCAAGACAATCTGTTGCCTGTTGTATTCTTGGTCAACGTTTGTGGCGTGTCGATCTGTCGATGATGTCTACGCCGCAATTGTACGGGTGTAGTGACCGTGCGACATAATCCTATTTGGTTCATTTACCTGTACACTGGTAGTCGGTGGTAAGCGCACATAATACTGTGTAATACGGTTTACTATTCCACGATCAATACCAATTTATAGACACGTGTATTATGGTTTGTATGCGCTAACAAATCGTAGCGACGGCCAATCGTATTTTAATGAAACTTGTAATATAGATAGAATACCTTCATAAAATTATCAATAACAAATAAAAAATAAAACCGGCCAAGTGCGAGTCGGACTCGCGCACGAAGGGTTCCGTACCATTATGTATAAAAACGCCAAAAAATCTGGTCTGTTGTATGAAAGCCTCACTAAAATATTTAATTGTTTTAGGGATTGATCATACCAAACGTATTGTCGGTCGAGTATGAAAAGGAGTAGTTCAAATATTGGGACAGTTTTTGGAATCACTCTGTATAAATGAAACTATTTTTTTAATTTCTGAGCAATCTTATTTATTTATTTATTTATTTAAGCTTCTTTGCACCATACAATGTATACGATCAAAAGGCGGACTTAATGCTAAAAGCATTCTCTGCCAGTCAACCTTTGGGCAGTGGGAAAACAACGAAGGCGGCAAAAGAATATATATACACGTACATAAACATATATATTATTATACATATCATAAATAAACATACATGTAATTAAAATAATATCATACATAAACTTAAATATACCTAAAAAATATATATAATATATATATATAATATAAATAAATATGTATACAAATACATATTATGACAAATTAGTGATGACTAAGGGAATTGAGCAGATGAGAGAATAGGTGCTTCTTAAATGAATAATAAATCTTACTATTTTTTACTAATCTAATCTTACTATTTTTTATTTATTTAATAGTTGTTTCTGCAGGTACACAAGAGGTATCAAATATACATAAACAGTTTACTTCGCTACATATGCTGACTAGAAGTACACCCGCGGTCCTGACGTCAGGATGGCGGGTGTAGGTACCTATTTTATTTTAAATCTTTGCATAGAAGGAGGTACACAAATTTTTAAGATAGGTACACTGAGGTACACAGCAGGTACGTTTGTAATCCAAAACAAATATTTAAATCCGTGAGGTACACCCGCCATTCTGATACTCACTGTTCCGAGGGTCCTGGGTTTGATTTGGTTCTGGCTGGTCTGGGTTTGCCTCGCTGGAGGCGGCAATTTGAATGATGAGTTTAAATTTCCGTTCTCGGTCTGGGTGTGGGTGTGTCTTTGTCTTGTGTGTTGTCCAAGGCACACGACACAGGGAATCCTAGTGTGGGGCTTTGAGTGTGAAGTGTTATTATTACCTTATTAATTCATTGTAACCACATATTACGCACAACGCCATCTCTCGGACCGAAAGGTAACTAAACTATCGCTGAGGCGTCGAAAGTATGGGCGCCCACTTAAATATTTATTTTATTATATTTTTCAATATTTGTTGTGGTAGCTGCAACAGAAATACATCATCTTATTTAAATAAATTTCAACTATTGTGTAACTATTACGGTTCATGAAATACACTGGTGACAGACGGACGGACAGCGAAGTCTCAGTAATAGGGTCCCGTTTTACCCTTTGGGTACGGAACCCTAACAACATCCAACGTAGGTATAATACATATTATCTGTTTTCAGAATGGACTTTAGAAAGGATATAATTCTCATATCAATGTCGTAAAGCCTTAGAAAACGTAATTATTCCCAGCAAGCGATTATTAGATAAATACAATCGGATCGAAGTAATATGCCAATTGAAATATTATTTTCAGGCAGATAAGGATTAATAAGTACCATCAATTATAAATAAAAACCCAGATACCTACCAACACCCTAATTGATCGACAATTTATTAATTCCAATTTCCATAAATCTGGTTTAAACGTTGAATTTATGCCGAAATAGGTTAATTTGAATGAAATAATGATCGGATTAGCAGATTACAATTTTAGACAGTTCTGGAAATTGTTCAAAACTTTTTTTTATGGAATAAAGATAGCAAACGAGCATGCAGCACCACCCTTCCGCTGCCGCCCATAACAATTGTGACCGACCTAGAACTAGACTCAAAGGCACTAGGATTATTAGTCCAGTTAGTAGACTGATGGTGTTAGAATATTAGTTGGTTAGTTTGTTAATAAGTGTGAGGACAGGGACTGTTAGTGATAATAAGTCCTGTTAGTTAATGTTAGTAACAGAGTTGGGCATTATTCGAATAAATTTTTATCTGAATAATTATTCGAATAAAATTTTATTCGCGTTAAAATTATTCGCGAATAATTTTAATGCGAATAAAATTTTATTCGAATAATTATTCGTTATTCTAAATAATTTTACACGTTCTTAAGTTACATACATCACATTACCAAGTGTTTTGCGGTTCCTTTGTGTTATTACATTAAAAAAATGGGTTAAGGCGATTTGGTATAATTAGCATAATGTCTACTATCTACCTGTTTTCTGGAGTTTTTATTCCAGGCAACAAGTAAAGATATTTTGTTTACAAGACGGGTCGTACAAAACTTACCTAATTATGAATTTGTAGTTAAGTGAGTGAGATAGCGTAATTTCTTATCAGTTGTGGTTAAAAAATAACTTGCAAGCTGTGGAATGAGCTTCCTTCTAAGGTATTCCCAGAGCGCTTTGACATGGGGCTCTTCAAGAAGGGTGTAAAAAGGATTCTCCTTCAGGGCCGGCGTTGCACTGGTGATTCTCTTGGTGTTGCTCGTGTCGATGGGCGACGATGACCACTCACCATCAGGTGGCTCGTCTGCTCTTACGTCTACCCTTCAGACTATATAAAAAAATATGTGCATCCGTAGAACGCGTTGTTTCTTATGCCACCATGATCAAGTAGATTGTCTGACAACATGTTTCAAGAAAGAGTAATGATGAATACAAATATTGTAAAGAAATAATCACAACTGTAAATTCTTGACAATTATACGAATAAATACATATTTGATTTGAAAAATATTATTATTTTGTTTTATTTTTATCTTTATTCGAATAACGAATAAAAAAAATTATTCGTCATTCGAATAATTTTCCTTTGAATAAAGCAAGTTATTTATTATTCGCGAATAACTTTAGAAAAAATTATTCATTCGTTATTCGTCATTCGAATAAATTTTGCCCAACTCTGGTTAGTAATAGTCCAGTTAGTTATTGTTAGTATGAGTCTCGTTCTAATTCGGTCACAGATGCGTTGCTACCCCTAAGGACTGAGATGGTCGCCTCTAAAAAAGTGTAACCGGTAACCTTCCTATCCGGAACACCTAGTTCAACTTGATTTTAAGGAAATACTTAGTAATACCTAATCTTACCAGTAAGTTCCTATTAGTTACCTACTAGTGGACCCGCCCTGCTTCAATTTGGGAAACTTATTTTTTACGTCAAGAATAATATCTACTAAATACACACCTACATAAAGCGACAGAAAGCGGGAAGTGACTTTGTTTTATACTACCTATGAAGTAGATTTGATTAAATGTATTAGATGCTGGTGCTATAGAATCAAAAAAAAATAGAAGTTGTGACAAAACCAATAGGGGTAAGTATCATTGATACTTAACATTTTGCATTTATTTTAACTTAAAGCAAAACCTCTTTTAGCTACTTTGTCTGCCGCTAGTAAAAAAAACACCTTATAAAAGTATGTAATAATAAGTTTAGTTTTCAACAATACAAGTTTCGCGGTGCACGCTTACATATAAAAAATAGCTGAAACCATTCTAAATTCAACTTGGTCGGGTTTCACATAAAAGGCCTTACAGAGCATAACATCAAACTCAAACTTTGTTTTGTTTAGACTTTAGAGGTGCAGCGGCGTTAATGTTGAGTTGAGGTGTAGTAAAACCCTTTTAAACATCAAAACTTGGCTCCCGTCACTGACACTGAGCTCATGCAAAATTAACTAAGTATAATGAGTCGATCCGGAGCGTCGCTAATCCTCGGCTGGTTGCGATTTGTGATACGCACAGAAACCAGACAGAAACACAGAAAGAGATTTTGTGTTCGCAGAATTATGTATTTATGCACAACAACGTTTACCTTTTATTCAAAGAAACATTTTAAACTTTCAATTCCATCTTTCCAGTTATTGCTTCAAACCTTCCAGCTCATTAAATACAAGGGTTTCGCTGTCTCTGATGATCATATGTCTATAAATTCGTTAACAAACGCCTTAAAGCCATCAGGCCGCCACCTGTATACGAAATATAGGTTTCATAGTCACCACTTTGCCAACCACACATGGCCAAATGTGATCACGCTGGAGTCTTCCAGAACCTCACGAAATCATTGTGTAAGCGATAAAGTTTTACGTGTAATAGGTCCAGCGTTTGCATCTACTCTACGTAAAACTTCTTGCTTGAGCTAGTGCCTCACTTCGATCATTGAATTTCGTTACACGTATAAACAGCACCAACCCACTTACTTGTATAAAAAAAACAACGCGACAGACGCGTCAAATCCACTCTAATAAGGACAAAGGTAACAAAAACGGTGCCGTGAAAAGGTGTAACACAAGTAGGTTGAAATCTCGCAGCTGCCGCGAACACGTTGCCTGTTTGTTCCTCGCTCGTCGGGACTCGCTACGTGTTCTCATTTCTCGAAACAAATAGTACCTACTTTGTCGGATGAAACAAATCACAAATATTTTAGGAAGCTTTGTGATACATAACAACAATACAAGTTTGCTTTGGGATTGTGTGATGTATGCTATTATTTGACAAAACTACGTCTTTAAATGACAAAATTTGCGTAGGTTTGAAACAAACTCTAAAACGCTGAATGCTGCTCTAGCAGGGATTGATTTAACTTCAGCTTAGCATAAATCAGTCTATCATTATTTGAAAGACCATGCCTGGAAAATCCTCTAATTTGCGGCTACTTCCGTTTACCACGAATTAGAATACCATACCGTTAAAGTAGCACAGGAAAGTAACAATATATCAGGTGTTTAACAGTTTATTGCAGGTCAAAATAATTTACAAAACCACGATTCTGCATATAAAAATTACTTGTAGCTTTATGCACTTCACCACCAGGTATTCCAAATCCCACGTTCCTGCGCGTGCAGATATTCTTAAAAAGGGGTACAGTTTATCTCGGTGAGGATTTGTTGAAACAAATAATATGTAGTTTTATTTTCGAAAAATTTCGTGAAAACCCGCTTCCAATAAATTTACTTTTCATTAAATTTCTCTTTGCGTATCAATATTTACCTATCTTTGTAGATTATGGTAAGACCCTGATTTCATTAAAATTTGGCCGAAGAATTTATCTGTAAAAATCTGGCTATAAAACCTCATACATTTATTTCATCGAGGAAAATTTGTGTCGTTACTGATTCTGTATCACAACTTAAATCAAGTAGGTAAAATAATAAATGCACTAGCTGCACTGACACATACCCTCATCATAAACAAACGTTATACAGAACAAAAATGCGGCATTTGCGATTGTTGAATAGTACTAAGTCCTCTTTCTCTACCACATAAGTATAACTGTACTTTACTTTCTAGTCTCATCATCGCGCCTTTGAACACTCGTGTTCTAACCGGTTTACAATACAACGGTTTTTGTGTAAACACAGGTAAACGGTGCAATTGTTTCCACCGGCTTCAATGAAGGTGCTGCTCATACACTTCTAATAATCTCCAAGTACACCGGCGACAGTGACACCCGCATAAATATTTGCACAATCGCTCGAGCCCGAGCAACTGTTACTAAATAAGTATGAACTCCCTACTCGATAATACCAAGGCTTTCCACTTTCAGTGCACCACTCGTGTGTTTACATCGATCGGTCAGTAGATGCTTATGCGCGGAGCTAATTTTAACGCTAAAATGCAATTTCTTACAGTTCTTTCAATAATATTGGACATAACGTACTCGAATACTGGTTACAGTACACATAACGATGGATACAGAACAGGTATTTTCAAAAGTACCTACATCATTAATGTATATTTTTGTTATTGCCTAATACACTATAATAATTGTCATCTACTCAAAAGATTAGAGCGATGAAGGGCCCCTGGTTCGATCTGTAGCAGCAGACGTGTATTAAGATGGATATAATTATGTTTGTGTGTTAGTTGTTTGCTATTTTTTATGTTAACCTTCTGTGTCATCGTACATTGGGAATTTGAATCCTAATCAAAGCTGTTAGCCTGGTTAAAAAAATATAAAAAGCAATTAATCTTAGTTGTTTGCGAGCCTATTTAAACGTTCCGTCGATAGCAAACACGTTTCATCGACTACGAGTTACGAGGTCTCGACAGTAAATGGCAATGAAAAGAATTTGTCGAAATGTCAATATCGCACCATTCCTTTACAATCTTAAATCGTGTGAAACTTTTATATAAACGAATGTATAAACGATATGACGAAGAATTCGAAGAGTGACACGTATCGTTTGAATGTTATAAGCATCCGTATAATTAGTTAGACTGTAATATTAAAGTTAGATTATAATTCGACCCGTTACCTGCGATGTCGGTGGTCCAAGGTTAAATCTGCACGTATCTTTGATTTTTCAATGTTACGTGTGAATAATATTTCGTGATTAAAATACAAGGTCGAGAACTGAATTATGTATGCGTTAACATAATGTATATTTGGTTGGCTACAGAATATTAACCTGGACTACTACTGGATAATAGTACAGGATAATCATAAATATATATGCTAGACTAGATAATCACAGCTTAGCAAACTTTTTCATAGAAATGGCCAAAGACTTTCGAACAGGTACCTACCTACCTATTAGAAAAGGTAGGGGAACGTGTTCCTACTAAATCTTTAACATCCTACCAGGAATACCATTGTTTCAGTACACGCTGCCTGATTTTTTATTATAATTTTATAGAAAAAAATGTTGATGTAAATTATTTATTTTGCTTTCTTTCTTCTTTCTACTTAACATAATTACCTGCCAAAGAAATACAAAGTTTTTTTAATTTATAAAGCCAGATATTTTTATTTAATTTTGTGTAGAATAGCGAAAAAGTTGTTAAATTGGCAAAATGCTAAGCTTTAAGCTGCCGCAGAAAACTCATACCATCCTTGCAAATATTAACATTTTACAAACCTGAATGAGAGGAATATAATAAAACCTCTTGTTTGTAATGCTTGTCGCTAAGGCTAAGTCTAAAAGATTTAAGATTAATTTGTAACACGACGAACGCGACAATCACTATTTATGTATGAGATCATAGTTTACCTACATACAAGCTTACATATATTTTGCAAAACGAAAATTATGAATATCCTATGATGATATAAGAAACGCTACAGTGTATCTGTTAATATCTATTTAATATTCGTCTTAAAAATACCTATCCTTACTAATATTATAAATGTGAAAGTGTGTTTGTTTGTTTGTGACTCTTTCACGTCGCAACATGGCTATTATATGGTATGGTTTATGTGTGTGGGGATAGTTAGGGGGGTGGAGAGTGACGTAGGCTACTTTTTACCGCGGAAAAACATCTCATTCCTATGGGAAGATCGATGTTTTGTTAGTTGCTAGATATTTGTTCCGGAGTTGTTAATAGATGGCGTTAGTAAAATTCATTTGCAAGTTCTGAATAACGCTATCAAATAAGTACTACGTGTAATTTACTTAAGTCATAGGTAAATGTTATAGGCTACTTTTTAGCCGAGATTACACCGGGAGCGGGAACTACGCGGCTGTTACCTACGGGTCCCGAAGCGAAGCGCGGGCGGTTCTCTAGTTTTCACATAATACTGCGCGCATCTTGCGGGGTCAAGTCGGTAAATCGCGGAGTCTGTAACACATGCGATATAATCGCATCACTCATGCTACGATACTGCATATTCACTCGGTCTTTGACGACCTCCAAACTATATTTTACGCTTACGTTCAATACAACAATTGCCGATTTCGTAAATACTTTTTCGATAACTTATTTTGCATTTCGAACTTGTTATACCGAGTGATTTCAAAAACTGTCTCAATATTTAAACTACACCTTCAGAGAAGACAACTGAGTAATATTAACGTAAAATTTTACGTTTTTTATTTATTTATTTTTTCACTTTAAGTTGTATTTTCTGAAGGTGTAGTTTAAATATTGAGACAGTTTTTGGAATCACCTGTATTTTCGTCCACCAATACTTTTTCGTCTTCCTTCTTTCGTGATCGGCAACGAGTCGGTGACATCTTTAGTGTTACCTATGTCCTGATGACACGGTCACCATTTACCAAGGTGGCCTGGGTACTTGTTTCTCGTCTATTTACATAAAAACACCACGTGTCGTCAATATGAATCTATCAAATCACGTCCTCGATATCAATGCTACGTCATAGGTAAAAAAAATGTGTACGTTGACATTACGTCATGAAAAGGTGCAAAAAATCCCAAATTGAATCGGATCCAATCGATCAATATTTAAATACGTTTTGATTACTATTCCGAACCTTGAAACACTTAACCTTGCTGTCTAATACCTAACTTATTTATTTATTTATTTTATTATTTATGTACACACAAATGAATTGCAAACAGAGACCTTAAACGTAGGATACAATGTACAAAGGTACTGCTTATTTCTTTAGAAATTTCTTCCAGCAGACCTGCGACTGGAGAATGGTAAAAGAAGGTAGGTTCAGCGTGTACACACAGAAAAAATAAATAGAAGATAAATCTGCAAATACATAAATATATATAATTAAAAATTAATAGATTAAAAATGTATAATATAACAAATAATGTGACATAAATATATATACATACATAAAATGATAATATACCATATATAAAGGTACATGAATATATTTGTGTTACAGGTGATATATAGCTTTATTCTGCTAATGAAAGATAATACTCACGGACACATTTCTTAAAACGGGATATTGTTTTGGCATCACGTATGGTAGGTGGAAGAGAGTTCCATAGTCTCACTGCATGAACAGAGTAAGAGGAGGAATAGGAGGAGCTTTTATGCTGAGGAAACTTGAGTAAGGTTCTAAGGTGTGTTCTGCATGGAGCTATAGAAGGACGTGCGTAAGAGAACCTCTCACGAAGATAGGATGGGGAAGTAGGACAGTGTAGGATATTGAAGAGCAAACATAGTATCCTAGTGTTTCTGCGATAACGAATTGGGAGCCACTTGAGTTGCTTGCGAAGATGGGAAACGTGATCATACTTTTTAATACCGAAAATAAATCTAATGCAAAGGTTTTGCAAGCGTTCAAGTTTATTCATAAGCTCCTCAGTAGCATCCAAGTAGCAGGCGTCAGCGTAGTCAATAATAGGTTGGATTAGGGTTTGAGTGAGATAGACTTTGGTTTTAAAGGGCAGATAACCTTGGAGACATTTCAGCGAGTGAAAAGAGTGATGGACTCTGCGACTGATTTCGTTGACATGTGGACGCCATGACAGATTAGAATCTATGTATAACCCCAAGTTTTTCACAGTATTGGTATACGGAATGGGAACACCATCAAACATAACTGGAGACAGCGTTAGGGGGTCAATTTGACTATGGCCGTATCTGCTACCGACTATAATCATATAATATAATGCTAACTTATTACGTCTTAGATAATTAAAAATAAATTTTATTCAATAATTATAGCTACAGATTTAAATGTTCACTAGTAAGGAATAGGAAGAATAAGGATACACATAATTGCTAATTTTGTTTACCTACATAGACGCGAATACACGCGGAGCGTTCACCCGAAAGGTATTATCTTGACATCAAAAGCATCAATAACGCGTTGTCAGCCAAAGAGGCGGTGGGTCGACCAGATAAGAGCAAAAATATTAAATATCAATATCAATATTGAAAAATTTAACAAAACTAATAAAAATTAAAGTAATAAACTTCCTCAAGTGATTCAATGGAATACATATTCAATAATTTTATTTTATTGTTACATAAATATATGTAACCAAAAGATAAATAGAAATATTTCCATAATTTTAAATTTATACACCTGTAACCAGTATAGACGTACCTCAGGTAGCGTAGCACAATGGCACACCGTACTCCATGTTAAGACGCATCCGTTCGATCACAACTTGATACTGAGTAACTTTGTAAAGGTAAACAAATCGCACGTAAATTATCGAGTCGTCATTCGTCAGTCACACTTGTGTCGAACCGTATTGCCGTTACCGTATAGCCGTATTACCCGAGTGTAACACGTTTACGGGGCAACGCGCCGAAACCAACTGGTAAGGACGATCTATTATAGCGGTGCGCGTGCACAAGATCTCGGACCATTTCCCCCACGCACACTGCTCCGTTAGAATTTGTCGCATCGATAATGTGTTTCTCTATATTTCCCCGTGTGCACGTTGCTAAATTGCATTTCGCATGCATGCATGTAACGACGTCCCTTGTCAATCTTACTCCGTGAAGAGCGATCGGAGATTTCGAATCGACTTTTAACGCCGATGACGCAACACTTAGTAAGTGCATGAATTTATCACTTTCTACGTGTAGTTTGTTTTACTGATCAACAATGACCATAATAAATTGGTCGATGTAGATCCTTTCACCTAATTTATAAGGTTTATTTGTTGCCAAAAATCAGTAAAACGTCCTATTGACTATTTATGTTGTAAACTTTAACTTTCTAATAATCATAATTATGAATATTTTATAAAAACCCTTGTACATTTAAATGTATTTAGACAAAGCCGAGATCATCAATGTTTATCACTACAGGAACTTCAATTGTTTATAAAAAAGATCCTATTCCATTAATCAATAAAAGATGGATGAGAGATATGATTACAACAGACAAAGAAGGTACTAAAATTTTGTTACTCCGCCTTGTAAAGTGGCATCTGATTGATGTGAAACAAGCCAACCTCTGTCAAACTCCCAACAAACTTTTATAAATGATACGCCGCGCCGGCATTAGATAATCTGGTGTACGTACAATTGTAATTTGTACAATAATATGAGCATTTCGTCAACATTGGACATTAGCGGCTTTGACATGTTTCTCGTCAATTTATTATTATGTACCGATATTAGAAACCCTTGTATCCTTGTTATGGGTGAATCTTAAGCTTACCAAAATCCTGCTAGGGGCAGATATTGCTTTCTTCTTATGTCTCGGTTGAGTGGTATCATTAATTAAGTAATTACCTAATTACATTTATTAATTGTCATCGTAATTAGGGACGTGTGTTAGCCCATGATACAGCGAATCTTAGAAGAACACCAGAGTAATTAGTGAGTGATTGTATACTATATAGAGTATATAGAAGAATTAGTGTTAATTGTATATCTACTACAAACTATACAGTGTGCAATGCAATGAAGCTAATCTAATGCCGTTAGTTGATCGTTCAATTTTTTCCAATGCATTCGCCACGTTCGCCAAGGCCGTTATTCACCGGCTCCGACAGGTGTCGCAGGTCTCAGCTAAACGCACGTCGACATCACTATCGATTTTCCAACACTTCAAGTGCTACTTTCCTATCACCGATTGGTGTTATTTGAATACTGCATCGCCACAATGCAAGAACATGCGATCCATCGACTTCGATAGCGTTTTGATATTGCCTTGTTATCAAAAGGCACAATATAACATCGTCGCGAAAGTCGCAAACATCTTGTAGTGCTTTAGTCTTTTGAATTAGAAACTTATTACATAATAATAAAGTGTGTTTCGTGCGGTTTTTCTGCTGAAATATTAAATTACTTGTTTGATGACCATAGTTCAAAAGTAATAAAGTGGAATTTTAACTCTATTAAGCTTTATGATTTACTTGAGTCCTAAAAACGCGTATTCTATTGAGATAATATTATCATTACTGCGTGTAATTTGCATAATACCAATGCGTTTCAACTCTATGATATCTTCTTGCCAGAATGCTATTAAGGATCTGGGAATACGACAAGTTTAAAAAGCCGTTTCACTTATAATATTGCCTTCACGTAATATATATTACGTAGTATATTGCTTGACCAGAAAAATAGAAAACCTGTCATGAGGGCGCTAAAGTTTCCTTTTTTAGCCAACAGCACAGACAACAGTAACTATAGTAACGCTCATGTTATTATTGTCATTTCGACAACTATGTCGGAAATGTTATTTAGGGTACGAAATGTCATTTTAGCACATAGAAAACCACTTTTCTTTCACGAATATGAACAGTTTTTGTCATTTTAGCACAAAAAAGACATTTAAAGTAAAAAGACAAACATGAGATATACTGTGACGTCTGTGACATTCAAACTCACTGACAAGCAATTTACGATTGACGTTTAGAAACTAAGCGTTGCCAGTATAAGAAATTAGTTCCATGAGTTCAACGCAATATGGAGAGGTTTTTTATATTCCTGGTCAAGCATACACAACCTTAGTTTTTCGCATTTGTAAATCATTACAAGTGCGAAAAACTAAGGTAACAACATCAGTTTAATAACAAATGCGGCGCCGTGGACCATCATGCAATATCACTATCATAATTCTAGAAACATCATAACTAATGACGGGCTTTGCGAAGTAAGTGAGAATAGCATTCCTTATTTATAAACACAGAGCCACGATTAAATCAAAATGTATATAGACCATCTGTTTATACCAACGAGACATTAATAAAGTACAAGGCAAATTTATAACAGTAGTCGTTCGGTCAACACTCTCTCACTTAAATATTCGAATGGAGGTCTGTCTACGAATGTATTAATTAAAGTTTCCTCGTGCAATAAAAATTGCTTACCTATTAAATAAACCTTTGCATTCCAAGCGAATTAAAACCTGACTCGAGACATGTCTCTGAATATAGCCGTACGACTTTCAAAAATATTTTTTCTTAATGTACAAGAAATCCTTGTGAGTGAGGCTCGTTGTCAGCCTAATAGAATTTATAAGTTTGGGGCGCGCTGCATAATAAGTTCGACCGTCCGACGTGAAAGTAACAATGGTATAAGGTATGTACGTACAAGTTTTGTTGAAGATTTTTTTTATGTAAATGATCGACAAAGGAGATGTCGTGCCACTTGGTGGTCATAAGCGACAGTGATAACATACCAGAACTAACGTGCTGGCCAAAGCACCCCTCACCAGAGCGTCTAATACGCTCAATCAGGCTCATGACAGGCTCGATTTATTGTATTGGGTTTTAACCTGTAAGAATAGATGTGTTTGTGAACAAATGAATAAATGGTTTCAAAACATGGCATCATCGACGCGTTTGCAGCAAAGAAAGAGAACAATTATACATATTGGTTATATTTTACATACTTAAAATCTAGCTACTTACAAGAATGTAGTAGGACTCATGTTGCGTCCAGTGTGGATATTTATTTCGTATTACCTGTAACATAGAAAGATAGTTTTATATAATGTAAGGCAGTAAAATCCGACGCTCGTAACATTAGTGACAACCTGACAACAAAGACACATTAGAATTATTTAGCACCATTTATTAGACACCTCGTACCTTACACGTGTCTCAAACCCATAATCCGTTTTGTATCTGTAGAATGTATCTGGGTTCAAAATCAATTATGTATAACGATATAATAATATCATCATAAAGAAATATTTTTCTAATAACAATACAAAATAATGTACCTATGAATGGTAAAAAATATACGTATTTAACGAATGAAGTAGGTACCTACTTGGTGCATATTTTATAAAGGTGGGAATTTCTTAAAACAAAAAAAAAACAAATAATTCAATTAACTTATAACCATCAACATTTTTCTTAGATATTATTTACAAATGTTAAACCTTGAATAATTTCAAAATATAAAATGATTTCTTCAATTTGCATATTTTTATCTGCAAATAAATAACGAACTTGACCACGGATGACGTTTAAAAACGTATTGAGAAAACAACCGACGGTGATTGTATTGCATCATGTGTAATTATGTTAAATCAAACATGTTCCACGTAAGGAGGTCAAGTTCGCCAATAGTCTACAACTAGCATCGACCGCTCTCCGCACAGTTAAGTTCAACCTATCGGTATCTATCCTCCAGAACTCTTACACTGCAATCAATTGTTACTAGCTAGAACCCAAGTAACAAAGTTCTCCTGTATACAGGCTCACAGCACTAGTACGTCTCTCTTAGTGGTTCCAGGATTTACTACCAAGCTTATAACGGGTTACACAGAGTTCTTTTAGTTTTATAGTACATCTATTCTTATAAGTTGACTTATAGTCGTGTATAGAACAAAATTATAGGCGCAGAAAAGGCTAAGATTAACTATAAAAGTGTTGCATAGGTGTAAATACACTTGAGAAAACTTGCTCCAGTATGTAACACTTATAATCGGCTACAAGAAGTAATTATAAATCCGCTATTAGTGTCATACGCCAATAATAGTAATTTACAGAACTAAATACACTTAGAACCGTTTGCATTTGTTACTATATAGACCTTATAGGGGTGTATAAGTCAACTTTATGTGCCAATTATAAGTAAATAAGTTCTAGAGTGGTTTCTTTTAGGAGTAAGTGTACTTGGTATTATTGTGGACTCCCGAATGCTGTTATAGTCTTCATTTCTGTATAAAGGTTTCTTGTAAAACTATTAGTGTCTATAGATATCTTAGTGAATTTCATATAAGAACACATTTGTATGTGGAACCCTAATGCGTCACAATATGGCGCGACAATGCTGTTAGGATTAATATTATTTTTAAACACAACTTAGTTGTGCTCAAAAGTTAAGTTATGCTGTGTTCAAAAGGCGAACAAAAATTGAGATGTAAAACACTATATAAGTACTTCACCGAAAATACTTACGCGTTCGCCGTGCAAACATGTATGCACTTATAATATTACGTGCGAAATACTTGTTAATACATTTAATATAAAATAGATGAACTTATTTTTTATTATTTTATTTTCCTCCATAATCGAACAACACAACAACAATTCAGACATGTTTGAAGTAGCTAGTAATAGATGCGCGGAGTATGTTACACGCCTACCTGGTTCTATTAGAATTTATTAGATGCTTATAGCTGGCTTCGCGGGAGCAGATAGTTCTGCGTAGTCCAAATATGAGTATATTATTGGTCTAAGTGGTGCTCGCCAAATATACTATGAGTTTTTTTTAGCAAAAGTACGCGTATAAAATGGGCCCTTTTCCGTGGTTATAAACGTTTACTAGCCTGTTATAGACTTGGCCCCGGAACCACTACAAGACCACATTTTGTTACTTGGGAAGAATGGTAAGAAGTTAGAACGTTGTACTTCCAATCTCGCGGATTATAATCCTGCACGCACTGCCTATGTACTAAAGTAATAACAAAAGTAAGATCACAAAATTATAATCACTCACTTCATTGAAGGATAATGTGATAGGGGAAATTAGCACATCTGAAAGTTTTCGAATATTCTCAAAATAGTGTGACGTTCACGAATTGCATTGCGTGGGAGACTAGATGAGATTCGGGGGAGAAGTGGGAGTTCTGATGTACCAATAGCTGTATGTAGGTATGTATGTGTACATATATGAAGTAAAGACAAGGATAATGTTTGCAATTTAGTTGCTAATAATATACCTAAAGGTATTATTTGATTATTATAATGCATATTCAAGACCTACTTCACTGTCTCAAAATACCAGTTAAGCTACAAAAATATCTATACTCTTTATTATTGGCACAATCTACCTTTTACCTTGCATTATTAATTATTATTCACTTTGAAAGTAGCACAGTTGTTATCAAGAAAAATGCCTCCAACAACCTCCCTATCGGTTATAATAATATGTGTGATTCTTATTTTAAGGTACTTCGTGAATATTCCATTACCTAAATGGAATGTACTGCGTATGGTAATTTGCGAAAATAACAAGGGTACACATACATTAGATATGCGACCTTAGCTTAGAATACAAGGTCAGGATTCTTATACAGCGGTAGGTCGTTTACATCGTATAAAATAATAAGCATTATTTTAATAAATTCGAACATAAATAACGTGTATGTATTACATACATTGGCATTGGCTGCAATCCATTAATGGCCTAACTGAGTATGGGTCGCTCTTCACTACTGCGGAGGCCTTGTGTTTACGCCAACACGCTGATCCATTGCGGATTGGAGGAGATAAATTATGATTTTATTGATTACATTCTCTCAGGTTGAGAAGTCAACCTAAATTATGACGAGCATCGACGTCGCCACTAACGAACATCGGGAATACCAAAGGCACCTGAAAAGTAGCCTAAGCAGCAAGCACCTATTAAACATTTCACGGCTGCCTTAAAAACAGGAAGAGTGAAAGATAGTTAACCAGAAGGCAAATGTACATATTAATCTCGGAGGTACACGTCAACTGGTCAGTGTTGGTGTGGGTGGGGTGGGGTGTTAAACCTTAAACCTAAAAACCGTGTCGGCTTCATATCTTAAGCATTAAGCAGGGAGTTGGCTTAGATTAAGATGGTTGGAGCTCATTACTTCCTAAGAGTCCATGTGTCCTAGATAGACGGTCAATGAAGACAAGCCAAAACGCTAGAAGAAGTAGGTCATAAAAGTGTGCTCCAATTCGGTCATTGAACTCCTCGTTCGGGTGTTGGATTTCCTACTGTTTCATATGGTGACCTGAACCTATTTAGGTTAAAGTAATGAAGGCTCAAGAACGCCACATTTCTTCGGGTTCAGGCGAACGATAAGCAACTCTAGAGGCACTTGGCAGAGTTAACACTATTGAACAGATGTTTAACTAGTAAATAATATATCACGTGTAGTGTTGCAATAGTTCAAAGGTCGTTACCAATATGTAAAATGTTACAAAATCTTCATTAGACTCAAGTTCAAGCAGTGATTTTACAATCGAATGTCATTCTTCGAGCCAAAACCTTGCGGATACTAACAAGTATAATATGTATAGTATTGGTGCAAGGTTACATGGATTTGATAGAGCAAAAGAATTGTTATTGGTCCACTGCACTACTCGCCGAACATCCTCCTCGTCAGTCACTCTTTTAAGTAACCTGAGTGCAACATCCATGGGACACTTTTCGCGCAGAGGATTCTAGAGGAAATGTGTTCAACAAAGCCACGCGAGTATCCGTCCCTCTAAATCGCCCTCATCCGAAGCGAAACGAGAAAGCACGAAGTTGCTCGAAGTAACCTTCTCGTTGTTGTTCTACTTCGATCAACTTTGCGTGAAATCATCCATGTTGGCCTCTTGGCCCTAATCATTTACCTGTCTATCATGTACGGACGTACGTTACCTACTTCGCGTGCAGGTAAACGAAGGGCGTATCGAAATGTAAACTACGCAAAACGATTGCGCTGCTTGGAAGCCGCGTAATGAACCCTCACAAAATGCTCTTTATTGCCTTTGATGGGTCCATAACACGGTCATTGTCGTGACATCAATTAACTGCGATGAATTGGCCGCTTCGCTTCCGATGCGATATTTTCCCGTGTAAAATACATCGCATCAAAATTAATAGGATATTGGCGAGTCCGCCTCTCGCGTTATTGCCTACGCCCAGTGAATGAGTTTTAAATCACTGTATCAATGTTATAAATGCCTGGTAACTTGTCACTTTAATATTAATAAAATTTTGTGTTGGAAATGTATTGGATTTTTGTAAATAGCGGGAACACGAACTGACGTGCTACCTGACTGATGTTTAGTGGACATCGCCGATCTCTGAGCGCCGATCATGGACATAAGAAAAACTAAAAATGTATTTTCGGCCAAGAAAGAGCAACTGAGCAAGTTATTAATATAATAGAGAATACTTGAACTTTGGAACAGTCAGAACAATATTTCAATGTAATATCTAATGTTCTTCGTATAATTAGCAACGTTGTACTGAATATTAGCAGAAGGCATATTATGTATTAACATATTATGCATTTTTCTTATCCTTAATACCAACGTTTCTCATACACACACTGTCAAAACTCTTGAGTTCGAACAATTCATCACATCATCTGTGAAATTCACAGACCGTATAAGTAAACTCATGACGCAGCTTGAATTCATTGATTTACAATTTCCATTCATTCATAAATTATTTATTATTAATAATAATAATAATAATAATAATAATAAAAGATTTATTTGGAACAAAAACATGTGTTACAAAATGGTTCAACAGTGATCCTGCATAAGTAAAAACTGTGTTGCAGCGATCAATGCTCTCCCTTAATGCAATGAACAGAGTTCCGAAGCTGAGCAAACAATAGAATAAAAAAAAATAAAAACAAGCTAAAAACAAACTTAAGTATCCAAAAGTATGTTTCATACAAAAGAGTTAAAACAAGATAATTATAAGCAAATTAACCAAGGTAAGTAACAAAGGTAATATGACTACAGAATAATAATTGTGTGTGTGTGTGTGTGTGTGTTTGTGAGTGTGTGTGTTAGTGTGTGTGATTGTCTATTATGTTTGTGTGTTAGTCTCTATGTGTGTGTGTGTGTGTGTGTGTGTGTGTGTGTGTGTGTATGTGTGTGTGAATTGTGTGTCTGCGAGTGTAAAGTAAAACTAAGTTAAGGGGATCAGAAGTTCTTCTGTCTGGTCATACGACAGATTAAGGAGCCATTTAATGCACTTATCTTTGCATAAGTGAGAAGTGACCGAATAAATATTAAGGACTTTATTAATTTTATTATACAATGAACAGCCTAGGTAGCAATAGTGACGTTTGGCTATCATTGTTCGCCAACGTTTTATTGGGCAAACCAAATATGCACGGACTTGGCGTTTAGACATTAGGTTAACTGGATTGTAGGACAATTCTGAGTGTTTACGTAGAATGGTTTGTAAAATGAATAACTGACGTACTGTGGGTAATTTACAGCTCGAATACAGTTCTGAAGTGGGGAAGAGTAATGGTTTTTTGAGCATCACCTTCAAAACTGCTCTTTGTGCTCTTTCAATTTTAATAAATGTTGTCTTAGGTGCACCCCCCCAGCACGTAATACAATATGATAATATAGATTGTGCAAGGGAATAGTAAACAGTTTTTAGGCACTGAAAATCAACCACATTCCTAATTTTTTTAAAAATAAACATCAGCTTTCTTGTACGAGAAGAAACAGATTCTATATGCTGGTGCCAGGCTAGTGAACTGTCTACTATTACACCGAGGTATTTGATAGAAGTAGTACGTTCAAGAGGTGGACACTGGCATGCGGTAATCGAACTAGTACAAGTGTGGGCATGAACTGAGAAGGATGTAGGAGCCTGAGTAGTGATGTTGGGGGCAAATGTTATATATTTGGTTTTACCAATGTTGAGGGTAAGAAGGTTCTGGTTGAGCCATGCCAAAACAGAATTCATGGCATTCTGAGCAGTGTGTTCAACTTCCGGCCAGCTCCCACCGCTAACTATTAGAGCTGTGTCATCGGCATAACTAAGAATATTACAATTGGGAAGACGTAACGAGCACAATTCATTGATGTATATAAGAAACAGGGTAGGTCCTAAAACACTACCCTGGGGGACGCCATAACGTATTGATTCTTCTGTGCTAGTAAAATTACCAATAACAACAGATTGTGTCCGATCAGAAAGGTAACTTTTGAACAAATCAAGAACAATTCCCCTGATACCATTGAGTTCCATCTTGTCAATGAGCTTTGGGACAGAGACAGTGTCAAAGGCTTTTGAGAGATCTAAGAATATACTGACTGTTTTGCGTGAGTTATCAAAGTTACGAATAATAATATCGGTTAGTGACAGTACAGCATCCTCAGTGGACTTCCCAGCCCTAAAACCGAATTGGTTCTCTGAGAGAATGTCGTTTTGTATCAGATAATTGACTAGTCTTTTGTTCAAAAGTCTCTCAAAAATTTTTGAGAAGGTTGATAGTACCGAAATCGGCCTGTAGTTAGTGACACTGTCTCTGGCTCCGCTTTTAAATATAGGGTGAACAAGTGCCTTTTTAAAAGCGCGTGGAACTACACCTAAACTGAAACAAAGATTAAATATATTTGTTAGAACAGGGACCAGGATATGAGAGGCAGCTTTTACTATTTTGTTTGAGATACAATCCCAACCAGTAGCACATTTATCCTTTAGATTTAGTATCAAAACTTTTACCTCTTGTTCATCTATGCTAAACAGGGTCATTGATTTTAACGGCGGTGAGATCGGGGGACAGGTTTTACTAAAATCAGCATTTATTGGAAGGTTAGGTGTAATTTTTTCCGCAAGACACCTCCCAACATTGGCAAAAAAGTTGTTTACTCTATCTACTGAAGCTAAAGGTGTGCTACATAAGCGGAGCAAATCAGCGGAAGAAGACTTGTCAGATTCAATATTTGCTATTTTCTTAACTAGTTTCCACGTTTCAGATGGATTTCTCTGGGCCTTTTGAAACTCGTTACGCTCATATTGACGTTTTAAATGTTTTAGCAGATTATTGCAAAAGTTGCGGTATCGAGTAAAAACTGTTTTAAGGTTTAAATCATCTGGGACTTTTTTATGCTTTCGGTATAATTTATCTTTGTGACGTATACATCTAAGGAGTCCCGGAGTGATCCAGGGTTTAAGTATGCGTTTTTTACTTGGCAGTTTAATAGTTTTAGAATGGATCTTAATAGCATCAGAAATACACAATACGAGGTCTTTAGCAGCTTGGTCTGGATCCGTGGAAGCAAGGATGCCAGAAAAATCAACCTTTTCTAAATGAGCAACAATATCCACAATATTTGGTCTCTGAGCGGTGAATTGAGCTTTTCGTGTTATAATTTTGGTATCACATATAAGAAAGAGAGGCAAATGATCCGTAATATCAACATCAAGAATCAGCGTAGTAGAACTGCCAGACGATTTAAGTATAATATGGTCCAAACAATTCTTTAACCGAGTTGGGAGAGTATGAGCGGGGAGCATACCATGTGTAGCTAAAAGATCTAGATAAGTATCTGCATAGGAATCATTATTATCGGGTGCTATGTTGATGTTAATATCACCAACCAAAATAATATTACTATAACCATTGTAGTTATTAAGATTTTCATCAAGACTGTTGAGGAAAAGGTCCACATTTTTATAGGATGGAGATCTATACATAGCAAGCACTAAAATATTATTAGAGAATTTTAAGGCTAAGCTATTAGCTTCAATAATTGATGTTGTTACACTATTGCAGTTTAGATGCGCTTTAACATAGACTACAACACCTTCATTTTGATTCGTGAAGGTAGACGCATATGACTTAAAACCATCTAATGTTGGAATATTAGGAGATTTACTCAGCCAGCATTCAGATAAGACAACAATATCAGGCAGACATTTCAATCGCTGTAGTAAAATCAATAGGCTATTAAAATTACTGTTTATGCTACGGATGTTTAGGTGAAGGATTTTAAGGAATACATTAGCATTTTCTAAATAAGTTCCCATATCTTCCGGTAGGCATATATGGGCCTTTGACAATGAGAATCGCTCGATATCATTGCTTGCTGATAATATGTGATCCATAATAATAAATGGGGGTATAAATACTTATAACTAAACTTTCTGAACGATTAAATGTGAAATTTATGCACACACAGCCAGGGCCAGTTGTATGGATAATAATTAATAAGTAGTGGTAATTAAAATCTGTAAGTTTAGTGTGTATGTATTATGATTAAAATCTGTAAGTTTAGTGTGTATGTATTATGATGTTTACCTATCAGTTTAATTGTACGTGTTGGTTGATTTTTAAGTAAGTAGCAGCAAATTGCAAGTTGGGTGATTAGAACAGTGAAATTGTGAATACAGTAACACTTGACAACAAGCGTACATAATATAAGAGTTGAATTAAGTTTAGCTTGATACAAAAGTAAAGGTGATAAAAAATTAAAAATAATTTGACAAACGCGAAAGTACTGTAAGCTTCAAAGACAAAATATATTGTTACATCACCTTCGCATAAACGTAAGTAATATTTTTATTATTTAAGTATATGTATATATTGTATATGTATGTGAGAAAATTTTCATCTAGAGTTAATGTTTAGTACAGGTATCGTAGTAAACAGTATTTGAGTAATAGTGACTCCCTATGTATCGTATAATTAGGTCGGTTTATACACAAATACCAGTAATTAAATAGTACGTAAGGTTCAAGACATTAATACATACATTAATACAAGTTGCAAATAAACAAGAAAATTAAAAGTACTATGGAAACATTTACATGCTTTTTAGTTTTTCTAAGTCGACTTCAGAAAGAATACGAATTGGCTTGGAGCCTTCAGTTTGTCGAATAAATATTCTTCCCAATGATATCCAGCAAAACTTATAATCAGAGTTTTTAACAAATTCGCGTGCCAAGTAAAATAGTTTTTTAGTTTTATGCGTATACGCTTCAGATATGTATATCGGTTTTTGTGGTCCTATGATACTGAGGTATTCCGTGTTCAACTTACATTCACTGTTTTCTCTATTAAATTTTTTATAAGAGGCGATTAATTTGTCCCGAGTAAACACACTAGTAAATTCAACTCTGATCGCCTTGTTTGCAGACTTTGAGCCAATTCGATGTATGTCCTTCAATTCTGTATGGTTATATGAAACACCAAGCGTTTCTGCTGTCTTGGATAGTAAATGCTTCAGATCCTCTTTCGACTCTTTATCGGTAGAAGGAATATTCCGGATTTCAAGGCACGTAGATAGAGTTTGTCGTTCCAGAGATTCTACCTTGTTTTCGAGAAACTCAATCCTGCTTACATATCCTTTATTGGATTCTTCTAATTGGTTTAGTTTCTGGAGCACTACGTCGTACTTGGTGGAAAATTAAGTCCATAGCAGACTTAACTTCATTTATGGAGCTTAAGATTTCGGTGAACTTAGCATCCTGTTGTTCCTGTAGGTTGTGAAATAGCTCCAAGATATCGATGTTGCGCGGATCAAAGTCAGTACTAGTTTCGGGGCGTTTCCGTTTAGTGTAGCGAGTTGTTATGTTTGCTAACTCGTCCTGCGCTGGTTCGTTTAAGTTGGGATCTGATACACTCTGATGAATAGGCGTCCTGAAAACAGTCGGCGATACGGATTTCTTCGGTGGCGTGTGCTTTAGCGGCATTCCTTTATATAATCTTACAGAGGTTTAACAACATGAACTTCATGCACTTATTCAAATAAGCGCGCGCAAGCAAATCGGAGGCGAGAAGCGAAGCTCGGCGGGATCGTCGACGTTGTACGACGGTGAGCGCTGTATCGTGTAGTACCAGGCGAGAAGCAAGCGCAAGGAACAGTTTACGCAGTCCGCAGTCCGCACAGCGACGGCACGATAAACGGGGAGTGAGAGTGAGCGGGCGCAGTATATATTGACTTCTGTGTGCGTACGCGCACGGGTTGCGAATAAGCGCCGCTATCAGTGTGTGTATTGCGTTCTGAGCGTCGATGACTAATCGGCACTATACACTGCGTCAGAACAGCTTACCTCTTGCTGGTGTTGCGGTCCTATTTACTGCACTGATTTAATTTCACTCTTGGTTAATAAATTAAATTATTTCACTTTTATTATTAAACTTGACAATACGTTCACAGACGTCTGCTCGCATTCGAGGTCCGGGAGGAGGAATCATTTATTTACGACCCGGATGGCGCAATGGTTAACACGCCCGATCGCCGTTCCGAGGGTCCTGGGTTCGATTCCCAGCGAGGCGGCAATTTGAATGATGAGTTTGAATTTCCGTTCTCGGTCTGGGTGTGTATGTTGTCTTGTGTGTTGTCCATGGTACCCACGACCCACGACACAGGGAATCCTAGTGTGGGGCTATGAGTGTGAAGCGTTATTTATTTATTTTATTGTCAATGACAATAATTAATTTGTAATTTAAAAGTGTTTTTCTAGAAAGATTAAGAAGCTTTTACGAATACATAAACACAAGGCGTAACTCTGCACAAAGATAAATCTTTGAATCGAATAGGTCAGTTATAGAACCACAGCGGGTATCATGTACGGAAAAGCAAACGTGATTAACGGGAGACATTCGGACTGGAACAAATGAAGCCAGTCCCAAGACAAATGTATAAATGATACGGGGCACATCAGTCGGTGGCGAACGGTGTCCGTGCGGTGCGGAGTACGGGGCCCCAGATTTAACTAGGTACCATTAATCTCGCGGTGGGCCCCAGATAAACTGCTACGAGAGAAATGTTCAATCTGCTCACTCTAGCTTTATCGGATTAAAGAATTATAAGCTTATTTTACGTTTGAATTCGCAATGCGCTCGTTTCGTAAACATTTTTATAAATGCAATCTTTAGTTATGACTTTTCCACAAAACTGTTGTATTTGTCTGTTGGAATTTACTAAACGATGCTGTATTTAAAGGTTGTATATAGTATTGGTGAAGAATATAATCTGAAAAGGATAACCTATTTGAGAATAAACATTAAGATTGCCTGTTCTAATGCAGTGAGAATTTACATCTAATTGTGATATACTTATTTATTTTTGGATTTAGCAACGCAAATCTTACAATTCAACCTGTCCCTGCAAAAGATACATTTCCTGACAGGGACCCAAACTCGGTGTACCAAGAATGGTAGAATCAATTTTGAAGGAGAAATGTAATGAAAGAGGGGCTTGTTATTAACATAAGAGCTGTCGATGACACTCTTATAGGACTAAGAGTTCACTCCAGTTGCGGCGCGCCACCGAAACGCCTCAACGATCATCTGTGTACATACACTTGGGTAGTCTGCGCGCGCACTACGATCAATATCCGTGGCTGGCTCCACTTCGCACTACGTAAACTCCGTCCAAATTTTTAAGACCTTCAGATCAACAGGAGAATATCTTACGAAACTTTTTAAGACGCTTTTGTTTAAAATACAGCGATTTTGATGACTGTTTTTTGATGACAGATTTAAATGCTGTTAATAATGAAATATAAATACTATCACTACATAGTATAAAACAAAGTCGCTATTTTTGTCCGTCTGTTTGTTTGTCTGTTTGTCTGTATGCTTAAATCTTTAAAATTACGCAACGGATTTTGATGCGGTTTTTTGTAATAGGTAGAGTGATTCAAGAGGAAGGTTTTTATGTATAATACATGCATATATTCCCACGAGAACGGGATCCACGCGGGTGAAACCGCGGGCGGGCCGCTAGTGTAGTATAATTTGTAAAGTTTTTCCAATGAGTTTATATTTGGCATTCTTAAGTTTAAGATCTCAGTGCGATTAATATACCGTTATAAGTATATAAAATAGTGTGTATGTGACATAGGTAAAGCTTTACCGCGTGGTACCGATCGATAGACCTACTTAGTCTAGTAGCGGTCTGTGTTTACCATGCTGCCTTCAGCCACGTGCTCACTAAACCTATTTAATAATATTTGAAGGTTATGTCAAAGAATATTTATGTAAAGTGAACTTATTAAACAAGGAAGTGAGAACGAAGATCAGATAAAGAATAAAACAACTTAGCGAATGTTGACTGTTGACTCATTCTTTATTATAACTTTATTGTTTAATTTATTTTTATTTAATAGCAAACAGCGTTAACTATTTCAAATTAGTATTCTATCGAAATAAAAGGAGGGTGTCGTCAAAATCTACATCGGTTTAATTAAAGACACTGCCAACATTTCATCTATTCGTAAAATTCTATTACTCATTAATTAAATTTCTCTTAAATGAAAGCTTCTCCATTTATATTTAATAAAACGCAGGGGAATATTGGAAACACTTGGGAATACTTAAACTCGGAAAAGGTTGATTACGGAATTATATTAATTGACTAGCGACCCGCCCCGGTTTCGCACGGGTGCAATAACTATTTAACGGATGTTATTATACATGTAAACCTTCCTCTCGAATCACTCTATTTAAAAAAAACCGCATCAAAATCCGTTGCGTAGTTTTAAAGATTTTAGAACACAACGGGACAGAGAAAGCGACTTTGTTTTATACTATGTAGTGATATGACATTCATGGAAGGCTCGCTAGAATCAAAGTTGATTTTCCCATAGGTATCTATCTATTTAATATTCGTTACTTATATAGATCCCTACGAGCATTCAAATGATACTTCAATATGAATACTTCGCCTGACACGTTTTTATTTAGTTGACTACGTAAACAAAACCAAGTAGGAAAATATTACCTAATAATTAATTAATTTAATATAAATAAATAATGAAACATGACATCTCAATTTTGACATCGTATAATAATAATGACAATTTTAATGGAAAACTCACTGACATATTTAATATTATAATTATAATTGACTGGATGAATGATCACAACCTTGACATAAATTTTAATAAAACAAAAATAATGCAATATAGACCGTACCAAAAAACCCCCCTTGACATAAATTATACTTATAATAATACTAGCTACCCGCCCCGGCTTCGCACGGGTGCAAGTTAGATTTACCATAGCAGCGCCATCTATTGATTACTTACTCAACCCAGTCGAAAGGTATCGACATCTGTTACATATAATTGTGACTGTCAAATAATAACACTCTTAATTTAGTTCTCTTGTGTGGCGCTAGGTGTCTGTTCATCTGTGAATAAGACTGCCATGTCAATTGTCATTACTTGCAAAACTTACTGTCAAATAATAAGAGACAAATAATTAGAAATAAATTAAAATTGCGACTATAATTTGAGATTTAAAGTATCCTATCTCTCAAGTTGGATCGAGTTCGATCACACATGCACGCACATGGTGTGCGAATTTTATTATAATCGGTTAAGTGGTTTAGGAGTCCATCGCGGACCAACATTGTGACACGAGATTTATATATATTAAGATTAATATAGAATGTGTAGACGCGTTCTCTTTATTAGGATTAGAAATTGACTCGCATATTAATTGGAAACACACAAACAGAAATTAAGAAATAAACTGTCTAGCTTCACATATGCCCTAAAGGAACTAAGTTACAGACCTCAAGACGGCAATCTCTGCATAATTATTATGCTTACGCTTACTCATGGCTCATGGCTAAGATACGGGATTCTGCTTTGGGGCAACAGCGTGGAAGCACACCATGTGTTTACTATTCATAAGCAGTGTATCCGTATCTTAGCAAACTTAAATGAGATCGATACCTGCAAACCACATTTTATTAAGAACAATATGCTTACAATGTCATGTATATATACATCCTGGAGGCCTGTATTTTTGTCAAAAAATACCCGGATTTTTTTACATTTCGACATAATTTATCATGTAGATACGAGAGCCGTCAAAAGAACAAACTAGTCATACCTGCTACAAAATTAAAATTATATAGTTCCGGACCATACGCAATGTGTGTAAAAATATTTAATAAATTACCTAATAAAATAAGACTAATATATAATGACACAAATTTCGATACTGAATTAAAGAAATACTTAACACAAAAATGTTACTATAAATAAGAAGAATATTTTGACGGAAATTAAGTAGAATAATATATGAAATTCTTATTTAAACATATTATTATAAAACAGGTCGGTTCGCTCCCACCAACTGTATTGCTATACCCAATTAGGGTCCATATTATGTGTGCCTGTGTAAAATATCATGTAAGATCTTATGTACACCATAATATGTTGCAATAAAATATTGACTATATCTTATGTACCTACACCATAATATGTTGCAATAAAATATTGACTATTGAAACATTTTGCCTTATAATAATTTATTATTCATTTAACATCGTATTATATTATTAGTTTATTTATGTATTTACGTACCGCATAAATATTTCAGATTTGTAAAGTCATACGTTAGTAACTTGTCTACAACGCCATCAGATCCGAGTTAATAGTTACAAAACAGTTTTAACAAAACTAGGCGCAATTAAGTTAGTACCTTGACAAGAATTACGATTACCTATAGGTAAATTTCAAATGCACAAACACAATCCTTTTTTAATGAAGACTCATTTTGAGTCCAAAGCATTAAGTAAAGTGACGATGATTCCTTTTTGAAGCCCTTTAGTCTTTATTCTAAAAAAGTGGTAGGTGTAATATAGAGGGGAAAAAAGTTCATTACCGTCATTAGTACCACGCATCGGATAACAAAAGTACCAGGAAGACAGCATCGCATGACCAATGTGAAGTGGGACGACCAGCATCGCATGACCAATGTGAAGTGGGACGACAGCTGTATGCCACACTATAGTCTACGAAGTGCTCAGGACGTAACAATGAGTGCTCGCCAACCGTCACAATGACACGGGTGGGCGTCGCACGGGGTTCATTGAACGCCATTGCGAATCTTCAGGTATGGGATACTATCACTATGTATCCCTTCAAGCTTATTAAGTACATAAAAGCGCAAGGCCGTGTAGTGCATTCCAGCCCTACTCTTCAAACTCTCCGTAAGCTAGGTGCAATTCATGTAAACAATATCTGTATTCTGTAGATATTTTTTATAACGCATTATATTTTATCGTAAAAACTATTACTACTGTTTATCGTTGAAAATAGGAAATTGCGCATCGGTCAAACCTTTACCATATGTACTTCCAAACAAACCAATTTGGTTCCATTCTGAATCAGCAGAGATCTTGAGTGAACGTTCTAATATTAAATTTTCAGAATGACTCAGTTATACTGAAAACGAGCACAAAGTAATGATCATTACTAGTTTAAAACATTTGTTTAAAGGTTTATTGTTCCAGTAATAATAAGTTATAACTTATAACTGTTATACCTAACAAACATCTTACTATCCGAATTGAGTCAAATCAAACTAGCGAGATAAGTACCTACCTATCTACATTCACAGAACTCAATGACATACTGAGTTAGGCATTAATCTCTAACCATCCGCTGTGGAACGCGGCTTGGCTGGGAAACTGGGAAGGATCTAAACTTCCTCAATAACATGCACAGATTTAGGCACCCGTAATAATCTGTCACAAATTCTCGCCGTCATCGTGGGTTGACAGGTAAACCTAGGTTACATTCCTTACATTGTTACATTCCTTTGTAAAAAAAAAAACAATTTTTCAGGTCCTACATTATGAATTTATAATTCTATGCTTTAATAAAATGGAAAAATAATTATTTTCTCACAACTAGTTACCAAACAGCGAAAGAAAATTCCACTCTTGTAACTGGTTACGTAACTTTAGTTACCAAAGTGGACGAAGGGCAATGAAACACGTATTTAACGTAACGTTTTCTTTTAAAGTCCTCAAACCTAAAAGAGTACTTGTAAGACAAGGATTTAAAATTTGTATTTGATTTTCTGGGAACAAATAACTTATTACAACGTTATTAGAAATAGAAAACTAGGGATAAAATAAATAAAGTTTTTTTTTATAGCCTGAAGGGCAGACGTAAGAGCAGACGAGCCAGTTTTAAAACCAGTTAAAAGCAACTACATACTTCCGCGCTTGTCCCAGGCACCAGCTAGAAAAAAAACGCAGGAACTGTTGAACTAATTGAATCGAACAATCGACGTTGAACGTAAAACCTCCGCTTTTTTAAAGTAGCTTGGGAAATTGTCCTCACAAATATTTACCTAAACACATTGCGCATATAATATTTGACCATAAACGCAAAGCGTTGTTTTGGAAATGCATGTTCTACATATTTTCTGATTTTAAACAGCCCGTGAGCTGAGCTCCCCAGCTGTGCCGAGTTCCGACACACGTGTTGTCGCAGTTAAATATAACCGACAGTTCAACGCACGAGGGGGCCGGAGCACCCGACCAACCTACTAACGTTATGGTGTGTTTCAGACTCAAAAACTTAACACAGATATTCCATTACAAATCATCTGTAACATACTATTGTATCTTCATCATCGAAGTTATAGTTACTGCGATGTCTGTCATACTGCCTTACAATTATTGTATTGTAAAGCTACATGAGAGACGCAGGATCATTTCCTGAATCCAATACATATTTTTATTCCTCTCTACTTGTTCAAATGTTACGCCAAAATACTGAAACAGTCTGACGCTGACAGAGGGACAGCAGATTTCGAAATCAGGCCTTACCTTTTATGACATTATGAGTCGACATCATTTACAGCAATTTTAATAGTTTCAAGCTAATAAGGTCCTAGAAGGTCCTGTTACAGATGGTTAATTAATTTACAGGCAATTGTTCATCGTTACACTAGAACCAATAGCTCTTGCTCTATCCAATTAATAAAATGCAACATTGTTTAAGATAGACATTCGCTAACTAAAACACTATCGCAAAAATTTCGCGAGGCTAAAAAAATAGTACCATGCCAATCCGATCAAGTAAACAACTAAAAATAAAACCGTTCCTCTAATGATTCAAATTATATCAGTACTTTATATTATTTATTAGTCTTCTACTTCCGTCAGATAAACAAGTTGAGTGACTTAATCGTAAACACACTTGGAGTACATTACGACTGAATTGATTATAGCGAATGGCCGAGGCGTGTTGAGAGAACCGTAAAGCGTTGGAGATTCGGAAAAACACACCAGGCTTGTCTTTTAAGATAAGCTGGATAATATATTCTTTAAATTAAACATTTTTCGAAAACTCAAAATATGTCTCTATATTAATATCGTTTTAATCATGTTTTCATAATAGATCAATGGATTAAAGCCACGCAAAAATACGACGTTCAAAGATTTTTGTCATTGAATATTTCTTGGATAACAGTAACGCATTAGGATGCCTGTGATGTTCGTTGTAAAATATATGACTGTGTAATCTATTACTTTTTATTTCGTAGGGACCATTCCAGTGTCCGGGATATAAAGCATCCCGACCCATATCGCAGGATATCAATACGTTTGACATACGATGCGCGGACATTCGCTCTCTGTACAGCTCTATCATTTACGACAGATTTCATCCGAGATAGAACGCCGTGATGGTGGTTGGAGTAACGATGTAAAAGTAAAGTACCACAATCACAAAAGAGAGATCATGCTAACTGCGTTATACTTAATGTTCCCTACCCATTGTCCGGAAGCGAGCGCAGCTCGGCGCTTTTCTAAATATTATTAAATCTATCTTTCATACTTAAATCATACTAATCATATAACTGTTTTAAAGACGACGCTGTACTTTAAATATTATCCAAAAGGTAGACTTTGTTATGTATTATTGAATGGAGATTTGAATGCATGTATGTTACCTACAACGTCAATATCATGCATAACCAGAGAGAGTTAATTTGGTTCCATTTGTCTCTGCACCGCTGTTATATTAATTGAACGATCTAAGTAATTGCAGACCAAGTCGCGAACAATATCTTTTTAACCCCCGACGCAAAAAGAGGGGTGTTATAAGTTTGACGTGTCTGTGTGTGTGTGTGTGTGTGTGTCTGTGTGTCTGTCTGTCTGTCTGTGGCATCATAGCTCCCGAACGGATGAAGCGATTTCAATTTAGTTTTCTTTGTATTAAAGGGGACTTACGGGCGCGTGTTTTTAGATATGTTTGATGAAAATCGGTTGAGCCGTTTAAAAGTTGTTGGGGTTGAAAGCGGGGAAGAATTTTCACTCTGTCTCTTTGTGGCATCATACCTCCCGAACGGATGAAGCGATTTCAATTTAGTTTTTTTTGTATTAAAGGGAACTTACGGGCGCATATTTTAAAATATGTTTGATGAAAATCGGTTGAGCCGTTTAATAGTTGTGGGGGGTGAAAGCGGGGAAGAATAACCGTATGTATGCAAATATATTCGTGTGGGGTCTCTATTTTTACCTATAAAAAGTATGAAATAAAAAATTAAATTAAAAATTAAAAAAACCCCCGACACAAACATTTAAAAAGTAAAAAATAATATCTTTAAAAATAATACGTCGCGTTGGGGGACCGCTCCGTTTACTTCTAACTTTAACACAAAAAAATATTGATAAATGATAACTCTTGGGTAAAAGACCTAAGTAGGTAAGCAAGTGATACTTATGAATAAAATCGTACTTAGATAATGAATAGTTAGAAGCGGTCCCCCAACGCGACGTATTATTTTTAAAGATATTATTAAATAGAGACGTTGTAAGATGCACTCTGCAATATTTCACTGAGGAGCAATGACGATGATATTAAAGAAGGAAATCGCTGCGCATTCGTAACAGAATTTTGTTTAGTGAAGTTTTTTGGTGCCGTCCGATAATGCTTTGTTCACGTGGGGTTTTCTGCTTTTTTCTTTCACAAATGCAAGAGCCGTTAATTAAGAGTTCCTCTTTTGTAAAAACATTTATTTCACTGCAGTCATCTCATTAAAGCAGAACGTAATATAGTGACCAGGGAATACAAACTTAATTACAAAATTATTAATAATTATTAGAGCATTATCTTGGGTATAATGAAATGATTTTAGACTACGTTTATGATGTTTATGAGAATGTAATATGCTTAGAAAGAACACATTGTGGGGTACTGTAATTGCCTTATGCCAATGGGCCTCTGAAATAAAATTTTGAAAGTCAAGTTTAAATAAGTCTTGGCCGGCAACCTATTGGCGATGGTTTTGTTACGTTACGAATGAAGGCGAAAAGAGGCGGCTCATTTGTTCATTTACAAATACTAATTCTATCTAACCATAGAAATTTAAATTCGGTATTATTTTGTAATCAACCTCCCAACTTAACCCTCCGTGCACCACGTGGGGTTTAATAAACCCCAGCTTAACAAAAATCGCCGTAACTTTTGAAACGGCCGCGTGACTTCCACGAAACGTCGTGTAGCTGGAGTTGCCACGTTGCCGGATCGCATAGTAACAGTGATTTAGTAGTACCGTCGCAGGCGCAGCGGACGGTCGCCCGCAAAGTGTGGTAGGGTGTCACAAACCCCACGTGGTTCGGGACGTCGTTTAAAAGGTAAGCAGTTATGACATACAAAATATACCTATTTCTACATAAATATTTATTTATTTTGTTTTTTTTATTACTTTAATTGTTTATGTATTTGTTTATAGGTCTCATAATGGCTCGACGTATTGATGATCATGAAATATTATCGGCACTTATGGATGATAGTGATGGCGATACAGATGAGCTATATTTACCCAGAAGTGAAGGCGATTCAGATCATTTGAGTACTCAACTTGAAAGTGACATTGAAGAGGATGCAGAGGACATAGATATTTCTTCAGGAGGTGAGTCTTCTATATTGGTAAAGATGGCACAACAAAATGGCTCGAAACAGCAAACGATGGCCTCTCACTTTATTTTTCTCGATGCTCAATCATGCAGGAATCAACGCTATGATTCTGTATGTACATATATTCAATAATGGAATTGAAGCAGGAAAATCTAATAATAGGATGAAGTTTATTCGTGATCTGGGAATGGCTTTGATTGAAGAGCATCTGAGAAACCGCAAAGATAATCCACGAATTCCAAAGGATTCTCGTGAGCACATACATGTCTTACTTGGTGAACCAAGTGTGGAACCACCAAAGAAGATGCCAAGACGTGTAACAAGATGTTCGGAATGCGATAGAAGAAAAGATCGGAAGACCAAGTACGGTTGCGAGCGATGCGAAGTACCTATATGCTTAGAGCACGCATATTTTTTTGTAAAAATTGTGCAGATTTGAACCAACTGGAATCTCAAGAAGACTAATTATGTTTAGTTATTTTTATTTTATTTTTGTTTCTTATCTCATTAGGCCCTGGTATAAAGGGCGATAAGAAGTTTTAGTTAAGTTTTTTTTTATAAGGCTAAACCAAAGAAGATGGTCTCCTCTTAGTTCTTAAAAAAGTACTATTTTTGTTACAATGCCTATAGATAATAAAAATGTTTAGTATATTTAACAAATTTATTTTATTTTTATCTCCTAATAATCATAAAACAATATTAATACGTATAAAATCAACTTTAACCTCCTGCAGCCCAATAGTTTTTTCGATGGTACTGTAAAATCACCCAGACGTCCTTTTTAAATGACCTTTCTTGTAATGTAGTAAACGCCCAAGACTTCGAAGTATATTTTCTTGTCTCATAAACTACATAGGATTTTTTTAATCAATTTTGTGGGTACTAAAATGTATAAAAGAGCATGCTGAAATAGATTTTAATGGTATAACTCGTGTCTTTTTAAATAGACATTGGGCGTTTATTACATAACTAGGTGTAAAAACATTGACCTTTATAAAAGACATCAAGCGTTAATTAGAAATAAAACGTTTTTCTTTATTATCAACTTTCTTATTATTAATCAACGTTATAAAAATTATACAAAGATATTTCTTATCTAAATAAACCACAATTCGAGAGATCACTCATAGAAACTACACTTCTCTTGTTCAAATAATACTACTTATAAAAAAAGAGGTAAAACAAAAATCAAGACCTCATGTCTTGAATGGTAATGTTACAGACCAGTTATTATTGTCAATTGCCTCTGAAATTAAAGGAGCCTGGGGCTGACGTGTACTCCTACTTCGAAGACTTCTTCCACGTGACCTGGCACCTCTGCAACGTTGAGGTCGACCTCGAGTAAAAGAAATGTTTGGAATATTTTCAATTTCACGCTCTCCGTCTTCGAATTCCGAAGATGAAGTATCCTGCTCACTCTCATGGACTACAAACTCAACATCGCCTAGATCGTCATCACTAGGCACGAAATATTCCGTTTCTGATTGCCCTAAAGCTTCAATAATATCTCGGTCACACAAATCTGTAAAGAAATTTATAAACATAATATCAACCCGAAAGTGATTTAAAATGGACAAAACGGTTGGCAATTGGCGCTCAATGTCCTTTATAATGGACAAATCAAAATTATTAAAAATTTACAAGTTGCTGAGTAAAATAGATCAATAATATATAATTACGAACAATAAAGCATTGATTTTATACAAAGTTTTAACTAAAAATTCACCTATTATAAAGATTATAATGGATTTACTTACGTGAACTCTGCGCGTGAGCCATCTTTCGTTGAAATATCACTGATTTGACATATGCCAATTTGACATTTCTATTCCATAGTCAAAGGTTGCCAATGTAACAATAAGAAACTTCGTAGTGAATGATAGTAACGCGCGAAATTCAAATAAAATACTGCCTAAAATAAAATGTCATTTATAAATGACGGTGGGCATTACTTTCACAAAGTGCTGTTTTTTCATGGGCGTTACTTCTATTTATTGATTTGTACTGTAAAAGTGACATTGGGCTGCAGGAGGTTAAAAGGATATTCTCTATATATAGATAGAATGATGTTGGGGTATAGGAAACCCCACATAGTGCAGGACGCAACTTTTACCCACGTGGTTTACGGAAGGTTAAAGCTACGATACAGCTACAAAGATAAGAAATCCAAACGGCAAACATTAAAACATTGGAACTTTAAATGAAATCAGTGGATCAGCGCCTAATTTAGTGTGTAATGTAGTAAGTACGCGTTGGGCATGCAGGTTAGAACTATTCCCGCGAACCAAGGTTCAAACTATTTTCATTTAACACAGATCGCTTATCGGGCCATTGACGTACGTAACCTACTTTTCTGACTAAATGACCAAGTTAGCGGCGAGAATACCTACTACTCAGATATTACAAGCGGAAAACCACTTCACGATCACGTGGCAGCCGGTTAGGTATTTCTTAGAGTTCAAACTAAATTACCGTTTATAACAATATTTAGGTAACGCTTTAGGTTATAAACAAATATTGTGTGTAATGAACTATTTAATTTTATATTTAAGTAAAAAAAGGAAGGAAGGAACTTGAGTGATATGACCGTAACAATCACATTAAAATAAATATAAATTTTATTAAATTAAGGTTATAACATTGTGTATATTTCTTAATTTGTGTGCAAAATTAATAATAAATAGGATTTTTGGAACTGGATACAAACTTTATTTACATACACGGCAAGCTAATAATATTTACATAATACAAAAACATTTTGTTAAAACGCAAATGAAAATGTCAATTTAAACCGCACGAGATCTATTAATATTAATGCTCCAAGCCCACCATAAATACACGTCAATACAATTATAATATGGTAGGCGGGTTCGATACTAAGATCGATGTGTGGACTGTGGTGCTGTAGCAACGTGTGAATAACCGCGGAGTTTTTTTAAGCGTAGCGAGTTGGAAATAAAGACAAAGAAGTTCGCACGACCTTGTCGGCGTGTGCCTTGCCGACGAACGCGGAAACGTCTAACTACCGCCTACCAGCAACAACCGCACCAATCCTATAGGTAAACGATGCTCGCCGCTGAGCACCGACTTCCCATAACCTCAACGAATGCCATTACCAGTCCGTGTTGCGAGATTTTATCTTTTAATAAGGTTTTTTTTCGTTGTAAGTAATACACATACCGGCAAACGCTTGTTTATGAAACTTGTCGACAAAATAGCATACGGAGATACGTATGGTAAGTGGTCATTGTTGCTGTTGAACATCAGTAGTACCTTCTAAAAGCATAATCGATGCGATGCCGAATGAAACGGGACTTTCGGGTAATTCTGTCTCTCCTACACTGGCCGAAACATGTATAGTACATAAATTCACAGTATGTACTTAGATTTTACGAGGGTTGTAGCAAGGCGGTTAAATACCTTACTACCGTATTTGTTCTAGAGCAAATTTTAGTACATACTATGGAAAGTAAGTAAAATTATTTTACGTAGGTCCTGTAGGTATATTTTCTCTGTCGATTTTGAGTACGACTCTACACTAATACAATTTTCGTATTTCCTTCATCTACTTTAGGTTGTTCTATGTGCTCTTTATGTCTTTCATTTCATGTTTTTTGTCGTCATTTAAGAATATAATTATATTGTAATTCTATATTTATCCTGAACAATAGTTAAAGTTATCATTGTTAACATTCCACAAGGTATATTTCCATTTTGTCAACACATATAAACGGCATTATGTCACGATGTTTGACAATAACACTACACACTATTTATAACGTATAACACATAATTTAAACATAAAATAAGTTTAACGAGAAAAAAATGCTTAGGCGCTTTGCCCACGGAGCAACTATTGCAGCAGCTGGCAACTCGCAACTAACGGGCAATTAGCTGTTTACATACATTTCAATTGGACTGCGCACACACAGCAACTCGAGTTCCGTCAACAGTTGCCGCAACTAGCAACTGTTAAATATTATACCGATTTTTAAAGTTGCCGGTTTCCGCAACTGTCAATCGTAAATCAATCAATCAAGTTGCTCACAAATTCCTATAAAATTGCCGCAACCGTAAACGTTGTAGCAACTATCAACTTTTACAGGAAACTTTTAAAAAGTTGATAGTTGCCTCAACTTGAGTTGCTCCGTGGGCAAGCGCCTTAAAGTTAACATCAATTAAATATGAAAATAAAACTCATTAATTAGCAATATGTGACGTTCAAATTCAAACCGAGGGGGGGTTCGTCAATTAAACCGACAAAAAGGTGTTGCCATACGGAAGTTTAATACGATATCCGTTGAACAATGAGTACCTAAAAAAACAGGTAAGTAAATTATATAAAACGGTTTGCATAAATACGCCGTAAACAAGGCAACTGGTTATCCTCACTAAATTTATTACTATTAAAACATGTAAGATTTATTTTAAACTCTTCCTTCCTCTCGGTTCTTTTAAAGTACTATTAAACTTTAAATGAAACGTCTTAACGTCTTCCATGTAAGTTACATGAATAACGAACAAAAAATACAATTTTAGAATGCAGAAATGGCATTTGAGTTGAGTCATTATTTTGGTAAAATAATAACATCGTAACACGTTCAGTTAGCAGATTTATATTGAACGACATAATATTTATATCGCTACAAACATGTATCACTAGTAATGCGTCTCGCCTCGCTTCAATATCCAATAATTCATCCCTTATCCGGGGTACCGCATAATCGTAGACCATATTTTTAAAAAGATACGCCATACTGATCAGACGATACGAAGGAACCATTACGATTTAATTTTATAACCATAACATATTATGTAATTCATTTTAATTCACACTATCTTAGTTGTGATTATAATTGTCTAAGTGTTTGTTTTATTATTTTTAAACATCTATTCATTTTCGAATGAAATGAGATGGTTAAAGAGCACGCAAGTAATCTATACTATATAGGTACCTACTATTATCAAGCTGAAGAGTTTGTTTGTTCGAGGAGCTATTCTCAGGATCGATTGGTTCCAATTTTTTTAAAGATAGTCCTTTTATCGAGGAAGGCTTAAAGGCTATTATAATATAGACATAACACCACGCTACGACCAATATAAAAATATAATTATTAAAATGTCACCTTGACTTGTCTCTATATAATAGTCTCAAAGTATACTTACTTATTAAAATACATACAAAGTAATCTAATGACACATATAACTTTATTTACCTGTTACGTTACGTTATCCGAGTTCCGAGTAAAGCAATTAAATACAAACACAACCCAACGATTCATTGAACTGTTAAGTATTGAAATGATAATTAACTCTACTTATGTCATGTTACTTACATTATTTTTAACACTTTAAGGTTTGAACAACGTGAATCTAGTTTTTAAACACGAAACTTAAATACATTGTTTTATATTTTTTGAGATCCACTAGCCAAGTTAATAAGGCTTACGTGAAGTAACTAAAACAGATGAGAGTACCTACCGTCTGCATATTTTGGTAACAGCAATAAAATAAATTTAATTACCACTTACAAGTAGGTACAAGTTAAAAAATCCATATTTTCTTATAATAATAAAGTAAAGAGCCATTGTCTTTACACGGCGCACATATTGTAAAAAGGATCAATAACTCAAGTAATGGCACAAAATGGTGAGCTTCGGAAGTCATCGCTCCTTCCGAACATCGGAGGGGTGTGGCAAAGTGTTCGGACGTGGGCACTCAGGGATTCTCTCGGCACTAACTTTACATGCACTTATCTCTAATGTAGTGGGGAATGGTGAAAATGTTGAATTTTTTTTATACCAAGTCCTACATATACCTACCTATAATACAATAGAATATATGCTTCATTAAATTAGTTATTTTGAGGCTAATTTCGTTTTGACAATTCATTTGACTTAGATGAAGGAACTTTGTACTGACGTCAAATAACTCAAGTTCTACTATACAAAGAATATGTATTGCATTTATTTTATCAGCTTGATACAATATAGACGTAGTGTAATGCTACATCTATGGACGTACTTGATAGAATGTTAGGTCGAAGCCACCACCACTTCAAAATGCATTCATGCATTTGTTACAACACGAAAGGCACCGACACGTTGCCGGCCAAGAAAGAAGTACTAGTAAGAAGTTACTAATAAGATTCCAAAGCAAACCACCACGACCGTGGTAATGCTTCTTAAATCAGTAAGAAAACGCGTAGCCAAGCACTTAAATTATATATAACATCATTGTAGCCAAGTAGGACTTCAACACTGGCTACACATTGACGTTTATATTATGCCCGTATCGGTTGTATCGGTACACTGAACTCCAAGAGATAAAACGTTGCCGGTACCAGGAAACGGGCCAAGAGCGGACGTCGATCTCGCTGGCACTCCTTAAAGAAATGTAACGGACTTAGAACTTTTATTTAACCTATTGACAGATTAATTACAAACTAAATTTATTGCCCGGAAAATAATTACAGCGCCGTATGTGAATGTAAAAATATTTTACTTTGAAGATTTCAAGCAAAAAATTGCAAAAGGAACTAAGTATTACAAACAATTAAGCGCACGAATGATATTTATTTATTAAAAACAAATCTGTTTTCTAGTCGGTTTGAAACTGAATGGACATAAAATCTTTTTTATAGACAACAAATCGACGTAGATTTTGATCTGGTGTCAATTAATGAACGTATCATATCAGCCCATAGGAATAAGTAACTAACAGGTAGATCTATTGCTTGATTAGAGATTGACTTCTGTCTTATTAACTACACAAAGCTCAGTTAATTGTAAGCCAAAATACACGTCATGTAAGTACAAAGATAAACTTGATAACATTTCAAAGATCATGTAAGGGCGGGTTCCCACTACGCCGGACCGGCAGATCTGCCGGAAACCGGACACCGGACAGAGTGTTCACATTACACCGGATCCCACAAGAAAATCGGCCAAGCACCTCAGTTGAATTTGGACCTGTGCCCACAATGGACGCCTATTTTTCGATTTGGATATCGTTCATGACGTGTAGCGTCTACTTTACTCAGAAAATGCGAGCCGAATGAAGTGCGGGGAGCACGGGCTGCACGGGCGGGGCGGGGAATACAGGGCAGAACTGGTTCACATTACTCCGGTCCGGTGATTTTACCGGCATTTTGTAGTGACAAAACGCTCGGTAAAAATGCCGGACTCGGCGAAAACGCCGGATCCGGGATAATGTGAATAGCTTCATACAATTTGTACAGCCACTAGGCCTTCCGGGAGTTTTACCGAGCCGGCAGATCTGCCGGTCCGGCGTAGTGGGAACCCGGCGTAACTTTCATAATTTTCTTTGTAATGTCAAAGCACTTAAATCTTTTTAGCAAAGTGTCCAATCGTAAACCACCAATGGCACGAATAGTCCTGTTCAATAATTTTGTATTCAAGTCATAAGTGTTACAATAATATTGACAATAACCTAAACAATAATGAAAACATATTTTCAACATAAACGTATTTTTTGTGCCTATTAAAACCCGCAACGAGGTTGGTCAGCGTCGCCACAACAATCGACGCTAAATAGCGGTGGCGTGCTAACCTCCGCTTACAAACGTTCAATTATACTATTCTTACAAACACTAAGAAAAGTTATAAAAAAAAAGAAAACACACGCTTTAATCCCACGAAATATGTTTCTTGTAATTTTATTAATTTGAAGCTATAACTAATCAATTCATGAACTAATTTACTTCCAATACTACTAATCACAGCGACATGGACAATATTACAAATTACGCAAAAACACTAATCTTATAAATGCTAGGTACGATTACGCTATAACTGGGGTTCTTGTGAGACTATACAATCGATAAAAATACACTGTTACGTAAAACATTATTCATTTATAAAAGTAACATAAACTAGCAAAAGATTAACACTGTGACGACACCAAAATGTTTAATCGTGTGTCGTGACATAGAGTTCCATTATTAAATTATCACTGTTTCAGATTAATTCGTAGGAACCTGGATAGCTTTTAATCGGCTCTTTGGTTGGCACAATTTTATGCGTTATTTGGGTGATAATTATGTGCGTTGATTGCGTTATTTTGTCGTAGTCGAATCTTTCCTGACAAAAACTTGAGGTAACGTTGAATACAAGGTTGACAAAATTTAACCAACAATAAGACCCTGCGAATTGATACTGCACCAGTCACATTGTATACTATTTAGTAAAATACCAATTCATTTAAATTATATTGCATTTCGTAAGTACCATACGATATCAATTAGTAACATTTTGCGGTCGTAAAGGTGAGATCATCAGGGATTACGTAGAATTATCGGTCAATTAACATGGCAAGAGGCTAGTGACATTATGTTAACACTGCAGATGGCCAAGAGAATGTAATGAATGTAACAATACCAAAATACAAGTAAAACATAACCAACTTTTGGAAACATTCCGAAGAAGCCAGATTTTACACATTTTAGAGGCGACCATTTTAACCGTATCTACATACCTGTGACCGAAGTGAACATGACTTAAATTAATTAACTAATAGGCATTAATAACAGCCAAACATACCAGCCAATAATCACAAACTGGGCCCGCCCAAGTTCTCATACTTAGTAACAGACAGACCTAACAACGTCCCTCCCTAACAATAATAACTATCCTCTGTTAACTGATGGACTAAAAAAATTTAGTCTTGTTCTGGGTTGGCCAATGTTGTTAGTGCGGCAGCAAAAGGATAGTGCTGCATAATCTTAAGCTATTCTAAGTCCATAAAAAATGTCGAAACAAGATTATGGATTCAATATTCAAAACTGTAGTAGTGGCGTATGGCTTCATCTAGATCAGACGAAAGGACACCAATGAAGTACAACGTTTGAGCGGGTATCTCCTCTGGGGCACCGTAGCTGGATTCTAAGAAAGTGCCATCTTCGTTACTTTCGAGAGCGGGTGGTCGGCAGTAGACAACACCGCAGGGAACCGGGATACATTGTCATTGTAGGAAACTCTTCTGGGAAATAACTAAAACTACAGTTGTTTCCCAGAATTTACGCCTTCATGTTTAAAACATTCGGAAGGAATTGTTCAGAAACCGAAGAAACGCGTTTCGACGGTAATGAAATTATACATTCAATATTACAATTGAAATATTAAGTAAATGAATTGCAAATTACTTTTTAATATTAATATTTTTATAGCTTCGCTCCACTCATAAATTAAAACTACTATCTCACGGTCATTAAAATCAACTGTTTCTGGAGTAATTTTAATGTAATGTTCTAAAATTAATACAAATAAAGAGCAAGACTCATGGCAGTCATGACTAACATCTGCTTTCCGCATAGAACGCCTCAAATATTTCTAGGTTAAAAAGTTCATTTCCTAGTCAAACATTATTTATAGTAACAACAAAGAAAATCAGTGTAACTACCGCTAACACCGCCCACTAGTTGATATTTCTGTCTCTTAGTATTTATAATTGCTCTAACTTCGCCTTAAAAGAAATTGGCAACGAGACTACTCTCGATCGCACATCAAATTCATAACACGATGGCCACCAACGTTTTAGGTTCCATATAGCGACCGTGAGCGTTGATCGACGCGGGTGGTACGCCACGTTGAATATAAACGCCCCGTAAACATCAGGCTCCGTGCTACCAGCAGAGTATATTATAAAAGCAAGTCAACTTCGGCCTAGTGTGAGATATCTCACTATATCACATATAATTGCCTGCTTTTGTTCGATACCTACGTAGCGACTGTAGGCATAGCTCCAAATGCCGACAGATTTAACTAACTGAGAAAAGTTTTTTTACGCGTTCTCCCGCTGACTGCGTTGCGCACGCATATGGCAACACGAGACTTGCACACATGCAAGTGCACAATGCCCTAGCTAGAGGGTCGTACCTACTATTGTATGAAGAAAACCTGCCTTTTAAATATGCTCTGCCACTAGTATGCTTTTGCCCCAAGTTCATTATAATCCATTTCATTACGACAGCTGAGCGAAGACGAGTCGGTAAACGCGTCATAGTTGCAACATATTAAAGATTTATTCATAGCCCGACAAAATTGTTTTGGTTTAAATGATAAACAGAAGACGAAATTCAGTTTCCGCGAATACGCAAGTAAACAGAGTTGTAGTGATAGAAAGCCAATTTAATTATAAATTTGCATTAGAAACCAATAATAACAAAACAATGATGAATTGTTACTATGGTAAAGAGGACATTTGATAGAATGTAGAACGAGGTAGAAAATAATTAGGTCATGGTTTGGATAAAAAATGAGGAAAACATTTTAACAAACGATGATTCCATTATTATTAATCGAATATTTCAATGAAGATCTGTTTCCAACAATTTTTTTTATGTTACTAGTCGACACAATTGACTTTATACAAGAAAATAACTGATTCCACATCGTCAAATACAGATAACTCAAAAAGTATTCGACAGATCGCTTAAATTTATATGGGTACCTACACACGAAAAGCACCAGCATATCAATAACAAAAAGTAATAATGATAAGAATCGGAAAATCGGAACCATTAATTAAATAAACCATTAATACAGTCTAATTGAGAACCTCTTCATTTTTTTAAAGACACCAAACAAAACCTCGCAAAACAAAAGATAGATAGATAGTGTTACGGTAAAGTAACAACAATCTGAATTTGTTGCTCACAACTAAGATGGATTTCAACTAAAGCTAAAAATATAACGAGCATATTGTTCAGAAATAGAATAGTTTTTCAGTAAACATTATAGAATATAGATGAACACATAGTCTGCCATTCATCTGTCTGTTCAAAGCTTAACTAAAAATTATTGCATTGATGCGGCTGCGGCAAACTAGCGTTTTATTACACTGCAGTGTGTTCTTATTAGACTACTGGTATTGAAAAAGGTCCCAAAAATCTATATCTTAATCCAAAACTCTTCCGTTAATGCGGACTGGCTGACAGACAACAAACAGACAGTCGAAACTATTGAACGCAAGAAGCTGAAATTTGACATGCATTTTCATTGTGGAGTACCTAACTATAGACTCTTCTATCATATCCTCCCACCAAGAGGGGATTTTAGGGATTTAGCCCTCAAAGGATAAAAAGGGGTATACACTGAAACAAAAATTCTATACCGGCGAAGCCATGGGGGGGGGGGGGCTAGTATTATTATTATTGCGAGCCATATTTCTTATTAAAATAAAACAATGGTTGTAAATTCATGGTCAGCTGCAACACAAGGAATTTTAGTGCGAACATCAGTTCTAAGCGTTCAGTTATTTACTTTAGAATATGGTTATGGTTGAAAACCTTGCAACGTGTACCTAGTTGTAGAAGCTAAACTAGCGAAGATGACGTTGCACAAATATTTGATACCCTTGACCCACAGCAATCAGTGTGTAGACTTACTTTTTGTCAATTGCAGATGTGTCGTGCGGTCGTGCTAGGAATTATTATTGCATCAGAATATTATTTCAACGTAACGCTGCAAACGGGAAAATAATATCGATTTTTCTCTAAAGGTATAGGAGCATTAAAATGTCTAAGGACAGGCAGTATGTAACACGATTGGTACTTACTGTTGCGAATTTTTTTAACCATTCAACTATACCCACATTACCTCCCTAGGAAAAAATCGAATATAAATCGTTGTATTAGTTATTAAAATTACTAAATACGAGCAGTAATAGCTTTGTTTCTACGGAATAATGATATTATTTTAAAGAAATCGCAACTAAGGGCGTCAGTAACAACTAGAAAACTTCAATGCGTTTTGATATCACCACTTATGGAAGTATAGTTAGTTGAACAAGTTGTTCTCTAATTGCAGTGTTATTTTATCTTTCCGTCGGATCAAAGGAATTTCATTTTGTTCATAACTCGAGGTCAATTCCTTTTGTTCGACATCAAACACGTAGGAATCCTTTTGTGTTAAATAGTGCAATACAGAACCATGTACAGAACTATTACCTATTGTTAGATAACATAACATGCATTACAAATATTATGTATACACTGACGACATGGATAGGCGTGAATGAATAGATAAGAAGCTTTAATAAGTAGTAGGATATTTATCTAGAAACCGGTAAATCTTTTTTTTTCACAAATATATAGATTTTTTCACTCCAAATACATTAACAAGTAAAATAATTAATCCCATTGATTGTGTTGTCCGTGTGCAAATTGATACAATACGAACAAAGTACATTTGCTTTTCACTGAATTTATTAAGGTGATGTCCGGAAACTTATATGAATAAACTGTTCTTATATGTTCTTACCTATATGAATAAGTGTTTCGCTGTCGCATCCCTGAGGAATAATATTTCTTTAGGTAGGTACCAGTATCCAAAAGGACTGATATACGATAATGCGCACATTTGTTTATGCATAGAAAACAGTTACAACATGAATGGGAATAAGTATGCGTTTGCGTTAACACATCTTTAAAATCAACGTTAAATTGTACATTATATACAAAAACACAAAAAGGGACAAAGACATATTATAACTTTAAACACTTGATTATGTTAAACCTGTTCTTTTTATTAACATTTACTGCCTTACTTATAAAAATCTACTAATCATCTTCTTAGCAACAAATTAGTTAATTAGTAATTAACTCCTTAAGTAATGATTAAATATTTTCTACTCATAAACGTCACTTAAGCGTAACTTAACTAATGAACCGTTAAGATCCTAAAATTTATTTTACCCTGTAAACACTGTCAAATGTTGACAGTATTAAAAATTTATCGCGTCAACGCTAACGTTTATAATAGCAACATTCCATCAATTTCCATCACTAAAAAAATTCAGCTGTCAGCAGCTAAATTAGTTAGGTAGGTACCTAGGTAAAGTAAAATGCATTTCTTTACTTTTATGACGTTTTAGTCTAAATTAGTTGTATTGTTAGTATTTGAATGTAGTTTTGCATTTTTATGATTATGACGGTAAGGGTTTTTTGGGCCGTAAAAGTAGTACTTAAAATTATAGATTGGAGTAAATATTGTGCAGACTGTGTGCAGATGTTTTACTGATAGGTAATTATGTTTTGTAAAGTATTTGTAAAGATTGGAAATGCGTGGGAATATATTGAGTGATTGTTAAATGTTACTTGATCTGTGATTTCAAGATATTACTTATATCTTATATCTACCGTAGTACAATACTAAATACGCGATACTACATATATTATTATTTAATCATCTAACATGGAAAATACAATAAAAAAAGAGTGCGATCTTTATCGCTCAAATCTAGCATAGGATCTCTTCTTGCATTATATTGTTTTTGTGTCCTAATCGTCCGTGTTCTTCCTCTTCTAATGCTCCGTATTTGTTCTATTTCATTACGGAAAATACTTAATACATTGCCTTCATCAAGAACATCCATTTTATTAAATAATTTTCAAGCCACAACGCAGAAAAAATAAACTCTAATGACAAAACTTTAAAACGACACGAAACGAAAGTTCACAATACCTACTAAACTTAGACATACGTCATACAGCAGCTGATAGAAAACCGCCATTTTGCTACTTAGGGCCTTAAACAATCCCTAAACATGGGTTCGCCATTGATTAACTTGACAGCTAATTAAGACGTTGCTAAGAAACTGCTTAAAGTTAATCAACGATTATGAGTAAGAAATATTCTTAAATGGTTACTAAGTATTACTTAAATTTTAAGCAACGTTTATAAGTAAGGCCTTTAATTTCTGGATAAGTTGCAGATACAAATCATTTTGTTGACAGTTATCCGTAGTAGTCGTTGTCCTTTTCCCTACTTACGTAAAAGCTTTTACTCGCTACTCCTTACGTAAAAAATTTAGTACCTGGTTGACCGAGCTTTGCTCGGTTGAAAATTATATTTAGTATGAATCGCATACTGATAAAATATGAATAATGTTCTTCGATCTTTCCGACATAATATGAGTTTAAAAAGAATTGCGTGTACTTATGTACGCACGTAAGAAGTTATACTTCTTTGGCATCATTAATAATAAATATTCAACGTTAATAATTTTGACAGCTGTCATCCGAAATGTAGGTCTCAACCAGACCTACAACTTTCCCAAAGACACCAGTGCTCCAGGAGCAGCCGTTGCCGGGATATCTCCGTTCGAAGTTTGACAGCTGTCATTGGAAATGTAGGTCTTGACGAGACCTACAACTTTCCCAAAGACACCAGTGCTCCAGGAGCAGCCGTTGCCGGGATATCTCGGTTCGAAGTTTGACAGCTGTCATTGGAAATGTAGGTCTTGACGAGACCTACAACTTTCCCAAAGACACCAGTGCTCCAGGAGCAGCCGTTGCCGGGATATCTCGGTTCGAAGTTTGACAGCTGTCATTGGAAATGTAAGTCTCAACCAGACCTACAACTTTCCCAAAGACACCAGTGCTCCAGGAGCAGCCGTTGCCGGGATATCTCGGTTCGAAGTTTGACAGCTGTCATTGGAAATGTAGGTCTTGACGAGACCTACAACTTTCCCAAAGACACCAGTGCTCCAGGAGCAGCCGTTGCCGGGATATCTCGGTTCGAAGTTTGACAGCTGTCATTGGAAATGTAGATCTTGACGAGACCTACAACTTTCCCAAAGACACCAGTGCTCCAGGAGCAGCCGTTGCCGGGATATCTCGGTTCGAAGTTTGACAGCTGTCATTGGAAATGTAGGTCTTGACGAGACCTACAACTTTCCCAAATCGAAATGATACATTAAAAAATATCGATATTTCTTGGGTGATATATATCGATACATTTGAAAAATATCGATACGATAAATATCCATTTGCCCACATAGAGATTACAGCGCCATCTAGTTTCATACTACTGAAATTTCAACACGTTACAAACAGTACCTCATAGAAGTTATCCTAATGTTTCATAGATGGCGTCAGTATGATGTTTACAAACAGTACCTCAAAGAAGTTATCCTAATGTTTCATAGATGGCGTCAGTATGATGTTTTTAAAATCTCTTTATCTCGGGAACCGAGCTTTTCTCGAACCTGGGACCTTGATAAATCGATTCCTTGAGCCGAAAACCCCCTAATCTGTAACTTTCATGAAAATCTTTGCAGCCGTTTCCGAGATCGTGATTATATATATATAAATAAATAAATAAATATACAAGAATTGCTCGTTTAAAGATATTAGATATGTAGATATTATATACTTTATAACATAAATGTGCAAGTATTGTTTCAAATAAATAAATTAATAATATAGAATGTTCCATTTTTATCACTTGCTGTATCTAATGGATAGGTTGTCAAGGTTATTTTATATTATTATTCATTAAATTGTGCTATTATTTCTTATGATAAAGTTACGGTCAGAAAAGCACAATACCTTTCAACAGCTTTCGAATCTTTCGACAAGAATAGTGACTTAAAGTTGATAAATATTCACGTTTACATTGGTACCAAAATTTTGCTACTCCTTTGAACATAATTTATTTATTTATTTAAATCAGGTAACAAAGACCCATAAAATATATACCTTAAAGACTAACATACATACATCAAATATAAAACTTAAAAACTAATTCACTTAGACGCGAAGTGAAACGCGCTTTCGGTAATGTATAAAGATTTTTATACACTAGAAGAATATAATTATAAGCATGTATATTCTCTTTAATCTTTAACTCCCAAGTTTCAACACAAACACGCGCTTTTGCTTAGCAAAAAAAACTAAACCAAAACCAAATTATGCTAAGTCTTTTAATTTGAGAGATACGTATGGACATCTATCTATACCTACGTTAGCACGCTCACAAGATCCATTTAGCGCATACGTGCCATATATGATATTTAAAAACAAAGGCTACCAGATCGCACACACGTGTAGCTTTGAATGCGTCTAGACGACATAAACACAAAACTCAAAACCTTTTGCTGTTCAAACACTCGAAGCTAAATCGTAGCTCTCTCAACCGAAGCTATTTTACTTTGCATTTCACTTCCAAGTGACGTTTTAAACGAAATTGCTATGTAAATTGCAGATGTACATTTTAAACAATTCATATTTTGTCATTTCAGTTAAATGGATTTAATTCTTATCCAAACATTAATATTTTAACGCAGGTAACATGGACATTCACAATTAGACCAAAAACCGCTCATCAGGTAGAATTCAACTGAGAAATTAATCATCCTTGGTTGGTATAAATATCTGCTTTGTCTGGAAATCGTGTTCGCCTACCTTCAAGAGCTATCTACTCGATAGTCACTTCAATCAATACAATAGCATTGCCTATTATAATTTTACAAGAGACTTAAAGAGAAGTTGTTAAACTAAAGAAAATATGTTATGTAAACAATATGCAAATAATTGCGCAATAAACAAACATTAATCGGTACTAATCATAACGTCATAATTCATAATCTTACTAGTAAATTTCCATTTGCTAATAATTATTAATTATGTCAACAGCATACGCACTATAAATGTCTATTACATTACGTCTATTATAAATGATAGATGTGACCGATCGTAGGTTCCTCCTATCGAACGCTACATATTGCCTACTATGTAACACTTGATAGACAGTAGACACAGATATAATATGTATACCACATAGCATTATAATTATAACAGAGGATAATGTTACAGTAACGTAATAGATCGAACATCTGGTTAAGAAACTATGTAGATTGTGTATTAGCATTAAGAGAATCATCCTAATTGATATCGTTCCAACAATACAGTCAAATCGAAGTGAAAATAGCGCAATGTTTAAAAAAAGAATTAACTCTAAATAAACATGAAACAAAATCACTGAATCGATTAAAATATTTGTCGAAGTTACACTTGATGTTAAATTACCGGCTATTAACGATTGTGGTAAAATGACAAAAGCAATTAATAAAACGTAAAACAACGTGTTTATGGAATATTTACGAATTGGCAAAAATGTTACAAATACATGCGAGATACCACTTTACTAATGGATATCATTAAAATACGATTCCAACGGTCGACCGTCCAGATTGAATAATGAAGTGGCTTTTATTAAAATATTCTTTGTTCTATTGTTAAAATTGTTTGTTGTAGAGAATCTTTAGTTGGATTGCATTTGTATCTTAAAATTTTAGTTTCTGATCGGAAGCCATGTTAATACCGTACATTTTTATTTTTAAACCGACAAACATTATTCTGTGCCATTAAATAGTCATGTAGCCAACGATGTTAATGAAAATTCTCATTTCTTTAATAAGAATCTAATATTCTAGAAGTATTCATGTGTGAAGTTTGTATTTACAAAATCAGTAAACTACTTCAGGAGATTATTTCAATTACTGTTCTACTTGTTTCAAGACACGTATCATATTGACCGTTAAGTGGCTTATACCAGCCAAATACAGAATAATTACTGGTACGACAAAGTAACGAGTAGATAGCTAGGAAGTTGATTGCGTGTACTTTATATTAATGGTGCTTATCTGTCCTGACAGACGTAGGTACCGGGGCACATACCTATATGAATATCAAGGAGTTGGTACATATTTCGGGCAATGGCCTGAGATATTGACGTGGCCATCGCTTGTTTATCAATTATTAAGCGATATCAGGCACCGAACATTTCGATTACGTCAATGACAGTTAACGCGCTGGTTGCAATATTGTGTTATGAGGAAGCAATCAACGTTGAGGAATTCGATTAATGGCTTTGAAGATGAAAATTTCCTACCACATGTGCAATTATATTTTATAAACTTTGATGTCTAATTAAATTTTAAACTCGGATTCCAACTGTTTATAAGTGTCCTTGTAGTTCTGTACTGCGTAACGCAACAGCATAACTTAAAATTTTTGTTTGTAGAGACAATTATTAGGAGTTGAGCAGTCATAAAGATGACTTGAAAAATCGAAATAAAATAAACATCCATTTTGAGTTCACGTAACAATTAGCGTTTCGCAGGTGGTCCACACAATAAACTATAATCGGGGTCCGAGAATCAGGATCCCTCGCTTTGCAGGTAGTTTCCCTAGCAGTTGACGGCGTTGAGTAGTATTGTTGGCAATGTTTACCTAGCTAGGTCAAGAGCAGCTTGCATTCCAGCCGCCACGATCCACCAGGGTGGCGGCGTGTACATCCGCTGCAGGACCTGGTTACCATGCACCGCGATCCTTCTGCTTCCAGTCCATAACACCACTTCACTTAAATTGGTCAAACCACGTTCGAATGTCACAACACTGTCATCTTATCACCTTATCGACCTATTTACAGATGCAGTGACGTAAACCGTTTACCAACTTATTTCCGTGTCATCTGCGGGCACACTGACGTCAGATCGATATTTAAGTTTATCGTAAGTGTCCGAAAAGTTTCCACGTGCGAATTTTGGGTAAAGGAAACACGGATTTAGCCCGATAAACCGAGACGTGGAAGACAAGAATTAGTAATTGGGAGTGCGGGAATAAAAATATTAAAGCGACAGAAGAGCGCTATCGAGAACGTCCGGACTTTTCAAAAAACTTTAGGGGAGTCAATAATTAGAGGGAGCGACCGGCTGAATGAAGAGAATAAGGGTTGTTATGCCGGCAGCGGTAGGGTCGATAAACTTTTTGTGTGAAGGGCCAAAAATTTACCCGCAGACGAGTCGGTATCGAGGGCAGGGATAGCTCGGGTAGGAGAATCGGCGCGCATGCAAGGGTAGTCGCGAGACGAGATCGCGAGCGACGCGGAGCGGTCGATCAGTGCGTCGCTCGGCTCTGAACTGACGTCGGTCGGGAGCTACGAGCTACGGAGTTTAGTCGTTCGCCCGCCCCCGCACGCTTAGTGCTGCCCTGTGATAACGTACCTTGCTGATGCGAGGCGTCCCGGTCCCGACACTCCCGACACAATCACGCCAAATTCATCGTGTCATAAAAGGCTGCCGTGACGGGGCTGATCAAATACTTTTTTAGAGAATTCGACGTCGAAGATAGAGAAGAGATGCGAAATTGCTTAAATTTTATGTTCTATGATAATTTGAAATACAAAGATTCCTGTTTGTTATAAATAGTACAAACAGAATTTTCCATGAAAATTTTTATTGATAGATACAAAAGGTACTAAATACAGTTTAAATTTAACAGGTTTTACAATGAGCAATGAATTCTGATCTAGTGGTACAGTTGACATAACGTCAGCTGTGACTATTTCAATAAATACACAAGACCAAGACACATAAATAAATATAAATACACAAAAACAACAACAAGAAATTAACATAAAAGGTTTTAATGTTAAATAACTTCTGAATTGCATGACTAAATCCTAGCTTGAATTATAGTTGCAAATGAAATTGCCACTAATTCGCTGAATATTTGCGTGCTCAATATTGTTTTCATGTTGATTAATTTGCTGGTGTCTTCATTGGCACGTACGCGTTACGATATTGGTAGCATAAATAAACAAGACTACGGTTAGTAATCAAAACCCCAGGAAAATTGCGATGACTGTACTAGAAATATATAAAATAACGCTGCATGAACATAATAATGATACACTGAATAAGACAACATAACACTTATTACAACTTTAAATACAGGCACTACAAGAACAAAATAAAATGTAGTAACTGGTTAAATTAAAGTAACATTTCCTTACATTCAAAATGAATTAGTTGAAAATTATTTGGTGAAATTCTCGCAAGCATTGCACATTATGAAATTGTAGCTTACGAATCCTCAATTCCTCACCAACTCGTAAGCGCGACGTCGATAAAGCTTTATCGTGCGATATCGGACCTCGTGCCGAGCAATAGGAAATCCAAACGAAAAGGAAAAATGTTGCTTGAGATAAAAGTTACTTAAAAAATCTTAGTCAATTCCGATCGAAACTAAAATTGGCATAATGTACATTTTTATACGGTTGGTTTGAAAGGATTATTGTTGCACCATCAGTGCCTCTTCCTGTCTATATGAAACTCATTAATTACCTAAAGATTTAAAAAAATAAACTTTCATTAAGAAAACTATCACGGAATATGTTTAATATGAATGTATAGAAAAAATCATCATATTTAATCATAACGTCACGACAAACATTCGATTTCTATTTAAAGAAATATTTATAATTTTGTATTTTACTTTCTAAATAGCTTTTGCACTTACTTTTCTAATGTTTTTCATGATTTAGCCGTTTTGGTTTATGTATCACGAAGTACAAAGGGCCGATAGCCAATTATAACAGATACGATGTATAAGATTCTTAGTTATTATTCTCATTGTCTACGAGTTTATTTGATCTTGGAAATGGTCTCAAATAAGTCAAATGTGTCGCCTCATTTTCTCTCGTACCAATTTTCTTGGGAGTTCTACAGTGCACCTACATTGAGTAGTGTAGACGTAGTATGACCTCCTGGAGTGATGGAATTGCATATTCAACATTAGTAAAATTTACATTTAAACGAAATTTACAATGTAAAAAGAAAAAAAAATCTCGCAATATTTATGAGACCGTTTTTATCGGCAATTCCTATAATGGCGCGCAATCTAGACTGAGAAATCGAATCATAGAAATTTTAAAGAATCATTTTGGTCTGAATAAAAGTTTTATTTTAAAATTTATAACATTTTACAATAGCGAATAGTCTTCGTGTATCAGGTATCAGTTCACTTAACCTTGACATATTACGTCTATGATGGAGCTGTCTTTTATCTAAAAAAATAATATTTTGAGGTTTTTAACAAAAATGATCTGTAAATTATACCTACATAGTACATACAGGCGGCGTTGCATTGCAAGTGCCATTGCTCTAATTTGTATAATGGATAGGCGAAGACGGCTCCTAATCCTGCCTATTTGTCAACAATTATCGCCATCGCAACTAAGAAAATGTCGATATGTTTAACATTCTATAAACACGATAAGGAAATAAACTAGGTACAACCACATTTACATACATCAGTTAAATTAAAATAAAATTAAGTAATCATCGAATCGTGTAAGTAATAAATATTCCGTCCATACCTATTCATACCGTTCATACCTATTCTACAGTGCACCTACATTGAGTAGTGTAGACGTAGTATGACCTCTTGGAGTGATGGAATTGCATATTCAACATTAGTAAAATTTACATTTAAACGAAATTTACAATGTAAAAAGAAAAAACTTCTCGCAATATTTATGAGACCGTTTTTATCGGCAATTCCTGGCGCGCGGTCTAGACTGAGAAATCGAATCATGGAAATTTTGAAGGATCATTTTGGTCTGAATAAAAGTTTTATTTTAAAATTTATAACATTTTACAATAGCGAATGGTCTTCGTGTATCAGGTATCAGTTCACTTAACCTTGACATATTACGTCTATGATGGAGCTGTCTTTTATCTAAAAAAATAATATTTTGAGGTTTTTAACAAAAATAATCTGCAAATTATACCTACATGTGCATACAGGCGGCGTTGCATTGCAAGTGCCATATTGCTCTAATTTGTATAATGCATAGGCGAAGACGGCTCCTAATCCTGCCTATTTGTCAACAATTATCGCCATTGCAACTAAGAAAATGTCGATATGTTTAACATTCTTTAAACAGGTGACCCGTCTGCTCGTTTGCCTGCTTAGGCTATAAAAAAAACACGATAAGGAAGTAAATTAGGTACAACCACATTTACATACATTAGTCAAATAAAAATAAAATTAAGTAATCATTGAATCGCGTAAGTAATAAATATTCCGTCCATACCTACTATGTAGTAGGTACCTATTATGAATACGAAAGTGTTGTTTGTTTGTCGATTTTAACCGACTTCAAAAAGGAAGGAGGTTCTCAATTCTATATACTTAATATGCTTTATGTTTGTTCAGCGATTTTTTCGTCGTTTATTGGCCGATTTTGATAATTCTTTTCAAAGTAAAAGTAAAGTAAAGTAGATATGCGCAGTGGAGTCCGCTGATAAGGATCACCAGGATCTGATGATGGCATCTCGGAGAAATCCAGGGGAACTTTCGAAAATTGTATGGACAACAGCTAGTGTGTTTGGTTTGTTAATGTTATCATATTCATTTCATATCATATCATATAATATTATAAATGCGAAAGTTTGTAAGGATGTATGTGAGTGAGTGTGTGTGTGTGGGTTTGTTAATGTTTTCATAAATACATGAAAGCGCTACAATTTCATGAAGGTCTGGAGTTAGGGTTGTCAGATCGATTCTTCTTGTTATCGGGATCAATAACCGATTTTTCGGGATTTTAGGGCTTTGGTCGGGAGAAATAAAAAAATAAGTTAATAATATTAATTATACATAATATATTAAGTAAACAAACATATTTTTGCATTGCACTGTAGATATAAGAAAAAAAAACATAGTAGGTATTTGTGACATAAGATAAGAACCGAATGAACATGTTTATTGTTTTTGTTCTTGCCATAAGTACTTATTTGTCATTTTTTTTACCGCGTTTAACAACTTTTGAGCTTTATCGCTATTCAAAAAGGTCTTAAATTTTAAACAATTTTCATCAAAATTCAAACGAATTATTAATTCCGCCTTTATTAAATCCATGCTCATTCGGTTCCTTTCTTCTGAGTATAAATCATTAGTATACTTCGTTGGATGGAAAATGTGAACTTAAAATTATCGAACTTGTTTTTCGGGAGATTATTTGCTTTGTCGGGAGTCGGGAGGACATACAAAAATTCGGGAGAATCCCGCCAATTCCCGACCGTCTGGCAACCCTATCTGGAGTAGATCTGATGAAGCCGAAATACAGTCGAGGGAACTCCTCAAATGTTTGGCCTTGATTAATTTGTAGTGACGAGAACTTTACATGTTGAATTAAACGCCATCTGGCGAGTAGTTTTTGAGTTATCTCTGCTAATCAAGGTTGAAGTCGGTTTTTTTTGTAAAAAGCAATAATTATTTCACGTCAAAACGCAGCAATGGGCAAATGTGATGTTTGGTATGGAAATAGTTGAAGGGCTGGAGAGTAAAAACACATTTTACTTAATACTTCCTGGAAACGTACAAATCAAGCTTCGCTAAAGTTCGCGAGTTAACTATGTTGTGTAGTACATCGAGTAGTAAAAGTCTAAGGATTAGTATAAATCAATGGGCCAAACAGGGCATCAGAATTGTTATACCACACAGCAACATCTGTCTGTAAATCGGAGGTAGACAATACCTACTGCATCTAATATTCATCCAACATTATATTACGGCAGAAGCTTTACCCACATAAGAGCGATACCCTTTCATGTGGGTAACGTATTTAACCATGCCTCATGTAGCTCCATCATGTTAAATATTAATTAGAATATGTACTCCACTATAATGCACGCAGTTGTAAGCTCTGTTTTCTTGTTAGAAATCATTTCGCATAGTTAGATCGGGTGCTGCTCAAAATCGGGTTAAATGAAGTTAAAATATACCTACAGAAACCACGAGACCACCTCACACTACCAATAAGTGTGATAATGGTACTATCCAAATCTGAAGCATTATTTAGCTGGCTATAGACATGAACTCTTTGATATTACAATAACGACTCTAGAAGTCTTTCTTATATTAGGCATAGGTTCTTAGTAATTTCATGGAGTTAGCTTACTACTGGTGCAAAAATAAAGGAAAACAAAAATTTCTTGTTGGTTCCGAATTCCGATATACCATTGATTTCATAATGGCATCAGCATCACTGCAACCCATATCTGTCGCACTATTGGGGTTGTGTTTCCTGTCGAAGTGTGATGAGTACAGGTTGTAGGTTGTAGTCCACTAAGCTGGGCAAGTGTGGATTGTAGACTTGAGAACATGATGGGAACTCTGTTGTGTAGGTTTTCTCTCCATGATTTCTTTCTCAAAACAAGTTATCATTAATGTATAACAAGCACATAATTTTTTAAATACACCTCTGCTCTGGAGTTTATCGTCCACTAGACCATTACTCATTTTATGCTACTATAGAGACCTAAAACGTAAATGGTACTACTTAGCAGTTACTAGGAATGGAGCTATTAACCACGGTTGAATAGTATATCATATCATATAATATACTAGTTCTCTAATGGAGATACTAAGGGCCATTCAGAAACCAAATACATATCGTAAAGTAGCCCATATAAATCCAATTATAATGAAATAATATAGGTTAATGTAATGTAATTATTGTGGAGACCTTGTGTTATGAATTCTTAGCAGACTTTATCATGAAGGGACTACGTAATTCGATTTAATTTACATGTGTTTTTTGTGGTTAGAAGTGTTAGGTATAAAATACTGACCTGGATAATATCCGAACATAGTTTTAATCACCGTTTAAACAGTAATTTAATTGAACTGTTGACAAATTAAGTATGCGTAGGGTTCCATATATTTATGGAGGAATTAATGGGAAATTACAAATTATATCAACGAATTTTCAATTATGTATGTTACAGTGGGAGTGAGATCTGACTAAGTAAGCACTGAAGTCACAGAATACCTACAAATTTTCAACCAGAGTAGCCATATTCACTAAGAAAAATATAATAGATATGATAGGATTGCACAAGTTTGCGCAATTTTCAACATGCGGCGAATACGGTATTGTCAGAAATGGCAACTTTTTGAAAGTTGGATGGAAAATTTTGTGAGCCAGCTATCCGTCGAGGGCAAAGGACACTGCGAAATGATTACGTTGAATTCATAATAGTATTGATATAAATAATTCATAAAACTACGGTTTACAGTTTTTATTAAGACCGTGTTTGTTGCAATTACAATGTCACAACAATATTAATCGTGCCTATGTGTGTGTGTGACGTCGAACTCCCTAATAGGAGCCTTTTGATGCAGGACTCAAATCTACGCAGTAGTAATTTTAATTTTTTTTAAATTATTATAATTTATTATTTATCACTTGCTTCGGTGAAGAAAAGCATTGTTAGAAATCTTGATCACCTGTAATCTTCCAAAATCCTATTATCACAGACGTGTGAAAAATTGTACCGATCTACAGCTGGTGTAAAAAAATAAAACCTGGACCCCTCATATCATATTAAGTGGAGACTCGCGCCCAGGCGTGGGACACTTAAAGATTGCGAATATTGCGATGACGATAACGTTATACTATACTATTGTAGTTTTACTATTGATTATTATGTAAATGAAACACGTTTAAATCAACTACGCCCAGTAATTTGAGTAAATTAACTATTTACAGTTGTTGGAATCAATCGGAGTAAGTCAAGGTTCGGATGCTAAGGCGATCGTGAGACACGTTTCAAGTATCATGAACCAACGCATTTAAATAATTTAAAACTGAATAGGCTCGCAGGTTATAATTCTTCTGGTATGATCGTAAATGCGTGCAATACTATTCGTTTCCCTTTTGAAAACTACTTCCTTGATATCTGACTATCTGTAGACCTCTTTTAATGGGCATAATTTTGGTCCTGACGTCCTGAGCTCTCAGAAGAAGGTAGAAAGAAGAAGGAATGATAAGGTTTCTTTAATTTTTTTCGATGCTGTCTCTTTTTGCTTTTTCGTTTCATCGACTTGCAAATCACAACGATGCTAAAGAAGTTTTCACTTCAAAACATTCAGCGGTAAATTTTATATAAATAAGTAAATTTTAATGTAAATAAGCGGTAAATTAAATTTAATTAAATCATACTTATGGTTTTTAACAAATACTTTTCCTCATATGACAATACTCTTATTTATAGACATGTTTATAATCTATTAGATGTTGGGATGTTGCCCGCACCTTTGGCCCACGTGGAAGTTTTTTGACTGATTCACAAACAAATTTTCATCAAGATTTTTATCCCCTTTCGGGTTGATTTACTAAAAACTTTGAAACAGGTGTTTCATTATTTCTAAAGCCCAGTTTTCACAGTGTCTGCTTTAAAATCGACCACAGTTTAAACAAATTTTCAACCCGTATTTTAACCCTTTAGGAGTGGAATATTCTTTCTGAACGGATGTATAAACCTTTTCCTTGTCAACCGTTTTCATTTATGTATTATCAAAATCAAAATTCTATGGTGCACGTGCACCGGAACCCAACGCATTAACACAAATACCTAATAATATTATGAGTGTGAGTTGGTCATATTATTCAGATGATGCTATGTTATTCTGCGATAGATAACTAGCAGATTACATCATAAGTTGGTATAGCAGTTGTCTTGAAATTGTATAAGACAATTTAATGATATTACCGTTCATTATTTTAATGTTTGTTCAAATATTAATTACTACTAACAAACGCTGCTGCGCTATAGATTTAAGTACATACTTAAATAACGTTCATGGTTCACAAACACTAAGTTAAATTAAATATGGTTGTAATTTTTCTAATTTTGTCTCTTCCAACCCCGTGTATATAATCAAAGTTCCGACCATTCCTGCAATATGATTGTTAAAATAATGTAGGTAGCATTTATTGTAATAATCAGTCTAAGAAGTATTTTTAGGTAGAAGAGAATATTTTGTACAAGGGCAAACGGTTAAGACTGAATGATATTAAAGAGAATGTTGAATAAAATCAATTTGGTTTTACGGGTTACGCTCACAAAATTATATTATCTCACTCAGGTACCTGCTCGACGCTAAACGTGTAGAAGGCTTATTTTATATAATAATATCAATAATATAGTTCAAACATCATGATCCCTATCGGCACCTACTATTTATACTATCCCGGTTTTGGCTATAGGTACATATGTCAAAGTCCACCACGCAGACTTCTCACACCTAGGAGAACATTATTGAGAACTCTTAGCGAGATACGGTAGCAGTATCTAGAAAAAAAGTTGTTATCTTAAGTATATAAGCGGGATCGAGTTGATTGCTACACAGGCCAGATGCCTACCTATTCGTTTATCCTCAAATGCATCACCTAGAGTCCTAGACCGTAGTCCCACAAGGGGCACTACGACTGAAAGTCGGTTCGGACTCAAAGCTCCTCTACCACAAATTACCACATATCATAGTATTGTGACAAACCTGGCGTATGTACTTCGCTAAACCCGAAGCAATAAACAATAGGGGCCATAAACATGTCAAGCGAACAATGGAACAATGGAGCGCGGCCGTCTCGAAAGTACGCGCACGATGCTTCGACCTTACGGCAATAGTCTTAAGGTTGAAAGTCGATTGCAAGGAATATACTAGCTAGACCGTTATTCCAAAAATTGCGGGAATATTCTAGATTGGCGTGAATAGTAGGCGAGTGGTATAAAAGGGGCACTTGGTCGAGTGGGTGGCATTCTAGTTTCGGAAGCGAAACTAGGAAGATACCAGCGATACCTACGAGCGATACCAGCGAGAAGTGAAGTGATTTCTACGGGCGATAAAGTGATCGACGAGTGTTTACGAGTACGTGCATAGTGTTTTGGTGTGTGCGAAGTTTATTTGTGTATCGACGAGTACAATAAAGTCTTTGTGGTACATTTTGGCATTTTCTCGAACCCATTCATTCCTCCTGACACGTAACAGTATAAATGGACACTTAATCGATTCGTCGTGGTTGAAATGAAAGACGACGAACTACAAGAATGAGTCCTGATTTCATACAACACATCGTACTGTACAAAAGCCTCTTACTATAAACGGGTTACGAATGTTACGATATGTATTTTCTTTGATATTTCGACTCAGGCGCATGAAAGTGGGATATGACACGAGTAAACATATTGAATCATCTTTAAATTAATTTATTAATACATAAAATATTACTTTGGCCCTACCAGAGCTTGTTCTCTAGTTTTTATTAATTAATAATATGATAATTTTAATTTTATTTCATCCAAAAGCAAAACTGAGACTTGAATTTTAGGCATAAGATAAATCACAAACTTCTTACGTATACCCCTACTTAAGTTCGCAGCTACACACGAGGCGATAATTACTAACGCCTTGAACGCAAAAGTTTGGTAATTCAAATGTTACCATTGATTTATTAATACTTCAGGAACGCAGTAATTTATATTATAAATAACTTTAATAACCTCATAGATTTTATAATGTGGGTGGTTTAGCGGTTTTCAAGACTGAGTCTCGAGTTTGACAAAAGAAATGTAGGTAGATACTATATGAGCATACTAGTAAATCTGCCCTCGCTTCGCTTCGGGGAACCAGTCCCTTCAAAAATGTCTATAAATTTTAACAAATTATGTTATTCCGATGTCTAAGCTATATTATTGCAAAGTTTCATGAAAATCCGTTCAGTAGTTTTTGCGTGAAAGAGCAACAAACACACATACATCCTTACAAACTTTCGCATATTTTATAATATTAGTAGGAAGTAGGATATAAAACATGACTTCAACTATCAAGCTGTTCAAGAGTTACACGTTATTGGGTGGTCTGTGAATTCACATAACGTCTCACAGACCATCTATTTAATAAAACTTGTTGCTGTCTGACCCATGGACAACACACAGCTTGGTATGGGGGCTTTATTTCCATCCAGTTGTACCTATTACTACTACTGTAGTGGGGTTTCCTTCCCAATTCCCCGTACGGGTACCTACCTACCGTACGGGGAATTGTATGAATTTAAATAAAAGCGTTAAAAAGAATAAAACTTTTTATAGCACATAATTATTTGTACCTAAGTAGAAACAAGCGGAAACAGAATTTGTAAAACTGAGAAACAGCATCCGTAGTACCTATTTCCGTTTTCCGTAAATGGGACGACGATGCCTCGTTCTAATATTATAATGGAGGCTGTTTTAAAAACTTTTACAGTTATTTTTGTTTCAAGTATAAAGAGAATAATTAGCAGGTAGGTACCTTCTATTGCATGTACGGTTTAGTTAAATTTTAGAAAATATTATTTAAACAATTTTAAGAATGGCAGAACCATTAGAAGAAATTATGTTATGACACAGTTAAGTCTCTATTATTCAATGAATCGGTTCACATACATGACGGAGAAATCGATGGACATATCTAAGCATATAAAAGTGTAGACGGTTAAGCATATAAAAATGGAGGAATTGTATACTAGAACTAAAAGAATAACAGGTAAAGAATAATCAAGAGGTGTTGTGGTGAAGTTTGCTAACGCGAGGTGATGTGTGATGAGATGATGAGACGATGATCGGAGTTGTGAGGTGCGTTGAGGAAAGTAGGAGAGTAGTAATGTTACATTTTATTATAAGTTTGAATTGAAAAAAGTAAATACAACGACGAAGAGGCTTTTACAACTTGCCGATGGTGAAAATAATCTGTTGTTCTATCTAGTCTAGTTCATATTTTGAAGGTGAACTGATTATGCAAATGAGAAAACCAGGTCACAAATTTGCGCGTTTTCTGCTAAGAAAACCCCATTTGTCATGGCGCCTCAACTCCAGGGTAGGTACCGCACTCACCGTTAATAAAAGTGTTGGGATTCTGGGTGTTGACATTTCGAGTGACGTGCAGTATCGGTGTCACCTGGAAGCTAAGGCCAAATTGGCCTCCAAAAAGCTTGGCGTCCTGAACCGGGCGAAGCAGTACTTCAATGCGAGGGACCTACTGATGCTTTATAAAGCTCAAGTCAGGCCTCACATGGAGTACTGTTCTCACCTCTGGGCAGGGGCTCCACAATACCAACTTAGTCCATTTGACGCCGTACAAAAGCGCGCTGTTCGAATTGTCAACGACCCACGAGTCACTAACAGGTTAGAACACCTAAGCCTTAGAAGAGACATAGGATGTCTCTGTGTGTTCTACCGACTTTACAACGGTGAGTGCTCCGAGGAATTGTTCGATTTGGTGCCAACGTCACCCTTCCATCATCACACCACTCGCCGAAGATTGAAGTTTCATCCACATCGCTTGGATCCGTGGCGAACGACTACAGTCCGATTTTCACGGTCATTTCTGCCGCGAACTTGCAAGCTGTGGAATGAGCTTCCCTCTGAGGTATTCCCGGAGCGCTATGACATGGGGTTCTTCAAGAAAGGTGTAAAAAGAGCTCTCCTTCCGGGCCGGCGTTGCACCGGTGACTCCCCTGGTGTTGCAGGTGTCCATAGGCGACGATGACCACTTACCATCAGGTGGCTCGTCCGCTTTTTCGTCAGCCCTTCAGGCTATAAAAAAAAAATCTATGAAATAATTTAATTTGCTAGATTCGTAAAACATTAATAACTGGGAATGTATGAAAATTAAAAGACTCCATTACATGTACATAAAACGCATACTTCAGGTGTAAAACACGTCTGGATTTCAACATAATACATCTCGTAAATTAAGTAGCCAGCGAGCCGGTCTCTGCGGTCAACAGGACAACGTAAACGCAAGGTGAAATTCAGTATACATGTACAAGAGAATGGCTCCTACAAAGGATATGACGGGCGACCCCACGAAGCCTTGGTGGCGCTTGCGCATTCTAAATACAAATTAGGTATCTTTAGGTAGTAGTGTGGGAAAACTTGTACAAAACATAAATTCGATTTTCAAATATCAAATGCAATCGTTATTTTTTGTCGTGACATTTTTTTTGTCGCCATTCAGAATTAATCCTCTTTCCTAAATAAATTATATACGGCGGTAGGTCCAACACAATCGAGATTTTATCCTTTTTAGTTCACAGATGTCAAGTTCAAATGAAAATTAAGAAGGACTGCCAATTCAAGTAGCAGGGAAACTGAAAAAGTTTTAAAAGATTTTATGTTGTTAATACTGTACGATTTATTAAAACAAGGTTAATTGAACAAAGCTTTGGCAAAGACGATGAATAAAAGACGAGCCATCTGATGGCAAATAGTTGCCGTTACACGTGAGCCGTCACGTGACGTCTCTTGATGTAGATATCATAACCGATCATGGCTTCATGGCCCATTATTGGGCATTGTACAAGATGTACATACAATGTACATCAATTATACTAGAGGCATCATCAACACACTACCGATCATGAGTAAGATTGAGAATTTGATTCTTATAGGTCTTAGTAACGAGTTTCTACATTCAGGAGGTAAGGTAACTAAAAGTGTTTTACAGAGCCAATTTTCTAACAATAATAGACGTGACTTCCTTGGCGCCATAGCCAACTGATAAGGAAACTCATTCTACAAAAGGATCGTTAAATGTGTCACAACCAATTTAATAAACACTTAAACATATTAAAAAAAAACTTGATAGTAATAATCTACTAATTCAAATGCAGCCACGCTGACATATGACATTTCAAACCAAATGGGGGTTACCGTTTACCTAGTTTTGTGGGTCTAACGATAGATGGTATAGAACATGATATTGTTCAAGACATGAGTCACAGCCCTAACCTCGGTTCTTCAGCCTTCAAGTCCATTTACCACTTGAGCGCCGAGGTGCTGTTGCGAAAGTTGACAACATTGTACGTGTTTCGCGTGCAGACGATTCTCGTTCTTGTCACGTCATAACGATTAAGACTATTTTCCGTTTTCAATTTTTTTTCGCCAGATTTTATCACCCGTTTGGGATCTTAACGAAGAGTTTGCCGCCATTAATATAATTTTACAAATGTGACTGAATTGTAAACGACGTTATTTAAATCAATGAAGTCGTTATTTAAATCATAGAATACGTCTTGGATATTTAAATTTAACAACATCTAGTGTTTTTCAACGCATTCTGAAACTTGATATCGATTTTTTTTTAATTTGCGATCAATGCACAGAGTACTATTATTAAAACAAGTAGTCGATAGGTCGATACCTTTGGGAAACCACATAGCAAAGAGTATTGCAGCATATTAACATAGTAACATTGAAACTGAGCCCTTACCCAGTTACTTAGCACTATTGAAAAAGTAGTACATAATATATTAAAAGTACACCGAGTACCTCTTATTGTCTCAAAATAAATCTTCTCCGAGGCCATTAAGATATAGCTTGCGTGTTATTAAGGTACTGGAAATGGAATAGTAGGCTGCATTCGGGAAATTACGTCACATCTAGTCGTCCAAAATACCTCAGTGCCTGAAGTCGAAGATGTTCGAGCAGTATGTGTTGCCAGCGATGACATACGGCTCCAAGACGTAGTACTTCACGATTGGCCTGATCCACAAGCTAAAAGTCGTGCAGCGGGCAATGGAAAGAGCTATGCTCAGTATTTCTCTACGTGATCGAATCAGTAATGATAAAATACGTAGACAAACGAGGGTAACCGACATAGCTCAAAGAATTAGCTGGCTGAAGTGGCAATGGGCCGGCCATATGACTCGAAGGACCGATAACCGTTGTGGAAGAAAGGTCCTCGAGTGGAGGCCCCGTCTCGAAAAAGGGAGCGTAGGACGCCCCCAGACCAGGTAGTCTGACGACCTGAAGAAGACTGCGGGCACCCCTGGCTTCAGAAGGCGCAGGACCGGTCAGAGTGGCGCAGATGAGGGGAGGCCTATGTCCAGCAGTGGACGCAAAAAGGCTGATGGATGGATGGATAGATGGAATTAAGGCTACGTATGTAAATCAAAATTATCTACAAGAATTAAAAACAAAATATAATAGCATTTGTACTTCCACATAATGATATAGACATAATCGTGTCGTGTTGATACCCTTCATTTAGGTTCCTGTCGACTGTTAATGGGCACGCTCGTAGGTAACAATGCGACATTAAGACCCACTGATGAGTGAGTTATGTCCATATACATAATACTTTAAGCAAATAGGTGCGCGAAGGTTGCGGTGGGTGGTGTAACTGGGTAAGCAGTAAATTAACGAACGGTTATAGGTAGGTACTTTACCGTACCCGTATGGTAACTAACTAGGGTTTTCCGAGCGTCACTTCACTTTACCTTGCAAGCGTTTCTCAAATATCAGTATTTTTCTGATTTTGAACATAATAATAGGTGGCATGCCTTTAGATTGAGGTTAATACCTAAAGACATTGTTCAGATATAGATATTTAGATAGATAGATATTTAGACAACTTGTAACGAGTCTTTAAGTCTAAGGGCGCATTCAAAAAGAACGCTGGTTACCGGCGCCGATCTGCCAGCGCTTATCGGTATAGTCTAAGATCCGAATCTAAATCGACATTCATCGTGTTGATAAGAGAATCAAACACACTGATAGAAACTTTTTTTGATAGTTAAAAATATTTGTTAATATTTAACAAATAATTTATTAGAGACCACTTTTTAGTGCTTGATAAATATTTCTTAGTATTTAAAAAGATTTATTAATATGTAATAAATGAATATCAGATTTATTAAACACAAAAAAATCATTTTAAATACTAAGAAATATTTGTTTAATACTAAAGAGTGGTATAAACTAATACTTATATTCTGTCCAGGATTTTTGTTGTCTACCCATTTTTAATATATTTTCTAATATACGAAATTTATTATAAAATAATTTTGATTCTCTTATCAACCCGATGAGTGTCGATTTAGATTCGGATCTTAGACTATACCAATAAGTGCTGACAGATAGGGACAGGGATGGGCAAATGGGAAAAACATATCGACATTTACCGTATCGATATTTTCCAAATGTATCTGAAATTAACTTAAATGTATATGATATTTCGATATATTTTCCCAATATGCTATTATTTATAAAAATTGCCAAAATATTCGAAATTTTAAAGTACCTAAATACACATCTGGCTGTTATGACATCAGTTTTATTATTAAAAAACAGGTTTATGTACATGTAGCCAAGGAAAAATCAACATAGTATACAGTGCCACAAACATATCTGGTCCGGTTGCCAAAATTGCAACTAATGCAAATGTTATACTGTTGTCAGACAAAGACCAAGATAGTAGCGCCCCTCTTACCGGGTCAGATTAGTTTGTGGCACTTTACCAACCAAACCAACAAGCAGTGTCATTGTCATAGACAAGTAGGTCATAGACTGGAATTTTTGTTTGTGTTTGAAGCAAAGAAACTAAACCCATATAGCCTACTGCATACCTACTCTTTTTCTAAATTTAAGAAATCGGATTGGTCAAATAGGTACATGATGCGATCCATGAGCAGACAGCAGAGCTTTAAATAAATAAATATTATATCTGAAAAAATATCGATATTTTGTTAAATCGATATTTTTTACCCAAACGGCCCAAACCTACTGGCAGATCGGCGCCGGTAACCAGCGTTCTTTTTGAATGCGCCCTAAGGGCGCATTCAAGTAGAATGCTGGTTACCGGCGCCGATCTGCCAGCGCTTATCGGAAATTTAAAGTAGGCAGCTGTTGTAAAAAGACCCGGACTACTAACAAGACGACTACCTTCAACTACTATCAAGAGCAAAATGGTAACTTATATAAAAAAAAAACCGGATATTCCAGTAATTCGGCCGGACACAAAACCAAAGTGTCCTAAAAGCCAGTAACCCTTCAATGCGGACAAATAAAATCTTAAACTTAATAAATGGACCAGATAAATTTATTTATGACCTCAATATGTACTATCGGCAAAATTGATTCGTACACCACTTCGTCGACAGTTCGTTTGAACTTTTGAAGATTTCAAATTCGTTTTCTTTTCGAGCGTGTCTGTTGCACATATGACTTTTTAAATTTTATATTTGCTCACTCCGTCAAACGTCGCTCAAAATTTCTGTCAAGTGTCAAAGTGCAATGAATTACTATTTATACGGCAGACATTCTTTTTGCTTTTGTAGATATTAATTACATATACATATACTTGTTTTTCCCGCGGCTTCGCCCGCGTTCGAGACAAGTAGCAAAAAAATACCCTAAAAATTATTGCATGGAATTTATTAAGGGAACAAAGTATCTTATAGACCAAATTTATCACAATCTGATAAGAATAATTGTGATGAGTTTTATTTCCCTTCTACTCCCCTCTTCAAAAGTTAAGAGATGATTTCCGAGAAAAAATATCCTTTGTCTTCTCCAGAATCTCGAACTATCTCCATATTATGTTCTGTAATGTAATAATGTTTTTTTTTTTGTAATTCATTATAAATTCAGCATTCAGCCACTTGAGTTTCAGCAGATTCAGCAGTTTAAGCGTGAAAAGACCAATAGACAGAGTTACCTTCATTTTTTAATAGTAATATTATTTGTCAAATCGTTTTTGCAGATTAGAATATCTACACTTCATGATGGACAGATAACGTGTATAATGTGTATGTTAATCTATATGCAGTATTCAAATACACAAATCTCGAAATATACAGACGTAGCTTTGATGATCTAATGTCTAGATGGAACATCGAATCCGCGCAAACGTGTCAAAAAATTGTGGCCAACTGTTAGCCACAATTTTTGTATCATTGTATTATGGATCACGCTGACATAGACAATAGACGTACGTGTAAAACATCGCCTGCACGCACATATGCTTGATATTGTTGCCTTGTTTTTTTTGTTTTCATTGTAGGGCGACGCTCAATCTAGACATTAGATCATCAAAGAGACGTAGGATATGTATTGACAATGTCACATCTAATAAAATAATAACAGGTTTGTTTCCAAGGCAACGAATACTTAGACGAATTTCGACTTAATTACACTTGATGTGCTGTAAGAAAATAAGCTCAAGGTGGTGTACGAATCAATTTGGCCGATAGTACATTATTAAAATCAGTAGGTAACCTAGCAAAGGAAGAATAGGATATAAATATGTTATTGAAATAATGTTTGTGTGTGGTTATCTGTGAAAGAATTTTTAAAACTTTCAATGTTAGCCACGGATCAAATTGTTTAACATTGATGTTTTATCGGTATAAAAGGCCAATATCAAGAGCCCTATTCATAGGTACGTCTCTAGTTTAATCTAATTCCTTAAATATAAAGCTATGTAGAAGGTGGCATTTGAGTATTTGAATTTACTTTCTATACTTCATTCAATTATAAGAAATTGTAACAAGAAACTGTGTCAAACTTTAATTAAAAAACGACCTGGCTTTGATTTCTTTGATTGTCAAGTTGAGGGCCTACTTTTTACCAGAAACGCGAGCTAGTTTAGGCAATCAATAAAATAGATTAAACATTTGGAAGGTTGGTTTATATTTATAATAGATATATATATCTGTTAATTAATATTATCACGAGAAGAAGCCTAGTCGATAGTGGAAATACCTTTGAAGGGAAGATCCCGAGTTCCATTCCCACTGGGGGAACTGTTAGAACAGATAATGTTTGTTCTAGGGTCATGTGACATGACCCTAGAACAAACATCACACTCATGTCAGGTATTTATTAGTACCTAGGTAATGTGTTATTTCTGTTGTCTTCGTATGCCACCAGTGACACAGGGAATTCTAGTACGGGAGCATAGTGTGTGTTAGCGTTTATTAATTTTAATAAGGTTATCAAATTTTACAACAGAAAAATAAGTTATTTAATTGTGTATTGGAAAAGGTTGGAGTTCGTACTAGGTCGCCCTGTATAAGAAATCTCCAGACTCTCAAACCAGAGCAACTCATTAGTAAATTACTAATGGTCTAAGAGCCCGCGACGCGCAGACCTTCGTTATATTATAAAAGCTGAAAATTCTTCTATATACGTCCCATATACAGGTATAAGCAAACCCAGCCTATGCAACCTGGGTCGCGGTGGCTTTGGCAGGTAACAGGTAGTAAAGGTGGGTAAAATTGTGTTTCAAATTTGTGATAGCATAAAACTTAGTTTTCATATATTTTAACTTACAATCATATTAGAAACCGCCTCGTCTATTGGCGGACACTTAGGACGGTGGCAACCCCTTGCCAGACACCCTCACAGTCTAATTATTTATAAATCTACTTTCGTCATAGTATAAAATCTGACTTTTATATATGTTATTCAGAAAATTATACGAATAATGTTTCCACAGTCCGCAGTCACTTTCGATGGTTCCCCTATCTTCCCAGACACATTGAAGTCTACTCCAGGCGTGCGCGCGATGAATATACATGTAGGTTGGTGCGAGTGAAATAGCACGATATATACTCTAAACTTATCAAGAAAATTAATTATGTAGATTTATAACGGATTAAAAGTGTAAATTTTAAAAAAATGATGTAAAAAAATTTTCTTAAAACAAATTATGAAATCATTCAATTTTGAAATGTATGTTGGTTTAACTATAAGGAGAGAAAATAATTTAGATCGTAATGAAATCAGTGGAAAAAGAATTAAATTATACATTTAATTATAGCCATTACAAAACAAAGCAAAAAATAAAGTTTCAAACATTGTTATTGTTAAATTAAAAAAAAAACAATTATTTCCATCGTCATCGTCGGTATTTCCATTATCTTCATCACTGCTACTCCATTCTATGGATTTGTCCTCATCAATGACACTATCTTCAACAGCTTCTGTAATAATTAAAGCAAGTTAGAACAATTATGAATAGCCGATGATTTGTTTATGAACATTGAACATTATAACATACCTGACAAAGTTTGTAGAGAATCACTGACATAATGAGGTAGCTGATCTCCTTCAAACCATTTAAAATGGTATTGACCACTTTCCAGTACCCAGCCATTATTTTCAGGTTTACGTGAAGTAGGTTTACTTAAGTAAGTGAGCATTGTTCCAAATCGCACCAATATAATTAGCTCGTAAAAAATGCTGCAGTAGCTCATTTTTACAAGGTGGTAAACTGCTAGCATCAAAATTTCTCAATTTTTTTCGATTGAAAGCCTCATTAATATCAGATACTTTATACGAGTCTATAAACATCTGAACTCTAGCAGCATCAACATCAATTACATTCCGAGCATTATATACACTGCATATATATTTCTGAATACTATTAAAAACGTTCTTTCGTTCATCGCTGTCCTCCATTAATTCGCTTTCGCCAAACTTAATAAAAGCTTTTTGGTACTCGTCGAATTTTTTTAATAGTTTATAAGGTCTCAATTTTCCTTTTCTAAATAATGCCGGATTGTAATCGCATCCTGTAATGGCGTGGAAACCAGTCAAGCTTCGACACATGGATTCTCCTAACTGTGCGTGTATCTTCGTTAGATCCACGTACCTTACATTGATGATCACTGATGAGGACAAATCCATAGAATGGAGTAGCAATGATGAAGATAATGGAAATACCGACGATGACGATGGAAATAATTGATTTTTTTTTTAATTTAACAATAACAATGTTTTAAACTTTATTTTTTGCTTTGTTTTGTAATGGCTATAATTAAATGTATAATTTAATTCTTTTTCCACTGATTTCATTACGATCTAAATTATTTTCTCTCCTTATAGTAAAACCAACATACATACAAATTTATCTCCTTAACTTTAAACTTCTAGAATTTTATCATCAACTGCCGATTTTTCTTATTATTTTCTGCACAATACTTAAAAAAATATCTATTGATATCCTTACTAATATTATAAATGTGAAAGTGTGTTTGTTTGTTTGTTTGTTTGTGACGCTTTCACGTCGCAACAAAGCTATTATATGGTAAGGTTTATGTGTGTGGGGATAGTTAGGAGGGTGGAGAGTGACGTAGGCTACTTTTTACCGCGAAAAAACATCCCATTCCCATGGGAAGATCGATGTTTTGTTAGTTGCTAGATATTTATTTTCGGAGTTGTTAATAGATGGCGTTAATTTGCAAGTTCTGAATTACGCTATGAAATACTACATGTAATTTACTTAAGTCATAGGCAAATGTAATAGGCTACTTTAGCTCTGCCTCGAGAACTCCCCGCTCCGGCTGTATTCAGTGTACCGCCCGCCCGCTGGCACTATCCTGTTGGCTGATGTCCGCAAGTTGCTGGACTCGCCGACACCGGTGGTGGGCGCGGGCGACTGGAACTGCATCCGGGGTGGAATAGCCTAGCTGCCAACAGAAGTGGAAGGCTACTTTTTGATGCCGCTGAACAGCACGGCTACACTGTCGAGGGTGTTGCACACCGTTACCGCGGCTCTGAATAAGAGAGAACGCGTGTGTGCAGTATTCCTCGACATGGAAAAGGCGTTCGACCGTGTTTGGCACGACGGCTTATTCTCTACAAGATCTCGCAGTCGTCGGCGCCCCGGAGTGCCGTTAAGGTGAACTCCAGTTTCCTCGAAAATAGAAGCTTCAGAGTAGTGGTTGAAGACGCCGAATCCACCGAGCGTCCGATCGCAGCCGGCGTCCCGCAAGGGAGTTGCCTGTCCCCGGTCTGCTACGCCTGCTACACCGACGACATCCCGGCGGCAGGGGGGGCGTCGCTTGCCCTGTATGCCGATGATGTGGCGTACATCACCACGTCGCTGAATAGAACCCACGCCATCGTTAAGATGCAGCGTGCGCTTGATGCCCTCCCCGAATGGCTTGCCGCGTGGAGACTGTCGGTGAATGTCGGGAAGACGCAGGCCGTGAACATAAGAGGATACCTCAACAGGCGGGACCCTACTCTGGAGCTTAACGGACAAGATATCCAATGGGCCCCACAGGCCAAATACCTGGGGGCAAAATCGACGGAAGACTTTCGATGAAGCCACAGGTTACGAAAGCCGTCGCGAATTCCAGAAGCGCGATGGCAGAAACCAGTGCTCACCTCGAGCCTCCCTCTCGGACTGAAGCTCGGGGTCTACAAGACCTACATCAGATCCCGCCTCACGTACGCGACACCGGCGTGGTACGCGCTCGCCAGCGAACCGCAGCGCAAAAGGATGCGCGCGGTTCAGGCGATTGCGCTCCGCCGGCTGACTGGTGCGCCGAGGTACGTCAGGAACGCCGTCATCCAGAGGGACCTTCGAGTCGAGAGCCTGGACGACTTCATCGAGAGATTGGCACGCAACATGTTCGGGCGTGTCGACGCGTCGCGGTTCCCGCATCTGCAGGACCTGGCGCCGCTCCACACCCGTCCACCGGACCGCTTGCTGACCGCTTGCCGACTTGCTGGTTGCGCGGGACGGGCCTAGCACTGACTGATACTGGGGCTTCGTAAGTCGTTGCCCGGCGCTGATCGGCTCCTGCTGGGCTTCCCACCAGTGGGATTCACCCGGAAGGGCCTCGATCGCCTGGGGGGCGTGGAGATGAACCCCATCCCGTTTAAGACTCTGTGGCCTGTAAAAAGGCCGCCACTCACCGGACTTGACCTATTGGTTAACTACAGATGGACAACCAAGGGCCTTAGAGCCCAACCCAAGGACCGGCCCGTTTTAACGGGCCGCGAGAGACACCCCCAAAGGGGAACTAACTGTCCCGAGGGCTCCACACATCTCAGACAGGGTGGAGTGAAGAGAGCGAGTAGTAGGCTACTTTTTAGCCTAAATTCCTACGGGAGCGAGACCTACGCGACTGTTACCTACGGGTCCCGAAGCGAAGCGCGGGCGGTTCTCTAGTTTTTCTTATTTTTTTACAACTTTCTTAAATCATAACTTGATTCCATAAAATTCACTTGAATTCATTCTTGATGATGATTTAGTTGAATAAAAAATTTAATGATAATTTTCAAAATTGAATGATTTCATAATTTGTTTTAAGAAAATTTTTTACATCATTTTTTTAAAATTTACACTTTTAATCCGTTATAAATCTACATAATTAATTTTCTTGATAAGTTTAGAGTATATATCGTGCTATTTCACTCGCACCAACCTACATGTATATTCATCGCGCGCACGCCTGGAGTAGACTTCAATGTGTCTGGGAAGATAGGGGAACCATCGAAAGTGACTGCGGACTGTGGAAACATTATTCGTATAATTTTCTGAATAACATAATATATAAAAGTCAGATTTTATACTATGACGAAAGTAGATTTATAAATAATTAGACTGTGAGGGTGTCTGGCAAGGGGTTGCCACCGTCCTAAGTGTCCGCCAATAGACGAGGCGGTTTCTAATATGATTGTAAGTTAAAATATATGAAAACTAAGTTTTATGCTATCACAAATTTGAAACACAATTTTACCCACCTTTACTACCTGTTACCTGCCAAAGCCACCGCGACCCAGGTTGCATAGGCTGGGTTTGCTTATACCTGTATATGGGACGTATATAGAAGAATTTTCAGCTTTTATAATATAACGAAGGTCTGCGCGTCGCGGGCTCTTACTCTATAAGAATATACTTAAATAAAGAATGTTTCATAAAACTGGATGAAAGATATGAAGATGGGGGCCTCGTTTAGTAATAAGACGTATCTGCCGTTTCGTGATAAAATTACAAACATCTTGTCGCGTAAACTCGCAGTGAAGTGTAACCAGTCATGGTAATGTGATGTTCACGATAACGAACAAGTAACCTAGCATCTAAATTCTTTAAAAAAATAGTCAGTGATCGACATGTTAACATGGAAGACTTTTTAGTAAAACTATTAATGGAAGATCTTAGAGCGATGATTTCTTGTATTTTCATCAGTTTTTCGGTGACGATTTAATCGGTTTTAATCGGTTTATTATGATTATTGTCGACTTGTAAAGTACCCAACCTAACATTAGGTTTTTAATTTTTTTTTCACAAACGCAAAATATTCTATGTTAAGATTCCCCAAAAGTCAAAAGACATGTTAAGGCATAGGTTGGTTTGAGTTAAATCATTTAGATACTATTTACAACGTGCATTGCACAATACCAGAACTGGGTAACTTAAACCTTTGTTTCCAATATAACTCAACGTTTATGAATTCAAATCGTAATTGTTGTAATAATTGTAATCTTCCGAGGCCGCAGGTTTCAACGGAAAGCCTCTCAAGTACGTACGGCCCGTGTCGGCGTTGTTTAGTTCAAGGGTAACTCAGGGTTAACTATTTGAAAAATACTACATGCATATTAATAAGCCTGAATACAAAGGGCAGGTAATTAGAGTTTTATTAGATTTATTAGGTAATTTATTGTTACGTGTGTTTAATGAATTTGTGTTACCTTTTCAGGTGCGGTAACTTCAAGACTTTCAGCCCCCTTATTATGAACTCTTAATTTCAGACAGTGTGGGTGAATAACGTGGGTGGGTGAATAAAATGGGTGGGTAACGTGTGGGTGACAGAATCATTCATAATACGGCCCCTGTTCAACACCGATTCAAAGAGTTCGTTTAAGAGCTGAGTTCTTTTAAGAAACAAACAAACTAATCGAAACACTTCTTAAAACAGATATTCAAATAATAGATAACGTGAAAAGAGAAGACGAGCACTTGGTGGTAAGTGGCCTACGTCGCCTATGGCAATAAACACTTATGGCACAATCGTTGCGTGGTGTGGCGATGCGCATGCGTCGCCGGTCAGGAAAAAAAGTTGCTCACAACAACAACTTCTCTGTAATGGTCGTGCTATTGAGTACGAATGAAATAAAATTATTAAGAAAAAATAAATACATACATGATTCCATATTAAAAATATTGCCGATTTACATGTTTACCGCCTACTTTATGATGTAAAAAAAACATTTTTCATTTCCTATACGGAACAGGAATCTGATACGGCATCTTCTTGCAGTCATCATTAATCACCGTCAAAACCGGGCAGATTATGTTTTAGCGGAATTAATAGCAGGTAGGTACTACGCATGATTGTTTACAAGTCATTGTTAAAAATATCATACGCTCTTGTCAATGTTAATATTGTGCTTGTGATAAAACAGAACACTTCTTACGATTCATTTATACCGTCACCGACCGTAAGGTCGTTACCGACCTTTTTAGATCACCTTAACAAATCTTATTACAGGTACTTTGCATTTATTGAGGATGTACTAGGCTTGCCAGTATCCAAGAATCCATGTATAGTAGAGCCTTTTTAGCGTTTTGATAACACTGTTTTCAGATAAAAAATACTAATCCACGCGTTACTTACGCCTTGCAATTGCTACCGTTGCAATTTCCGGAAAATATTTGCACAGATTCGTCTCTATTAGGTACTTGAAGGATATTAGTGAATAAAATTGAGATAACAAAATATATTGTTGGAAAGAGAATGGTCGGCATAATATGGTATGAGGAAAAATATACCTTTGTAATCTACGCGGGACTGATCATCAAGAAAGAAATATTTTTTGTAGTCGTTTGTATTATAGCTCTATTTATACATATTTATATTGACTAAAATTACACTGAAGCATGGGCATAAACTTTGATATAGAAAGTACCGTGTCTTAATTCGGTCGGTAGTCACGTTAATTAGATCATGGTATTATTATATTTAATTGTGACGAATAATTATTATATTTAATTGTGACGAATAATTACCTATGTTCAAACTGAGTCACGATAACATCAGCCGTTACGAGTCTGTTCCAACGTAAATGTTGATGGTTAATAAACTATTTATTTAAAACAATAACAACCACATAATAACATGATTAGTAATGTCACGAGCGTAATAAAATCAAATCACTCACCAGCTCACCACAAATAGCCGCTTAGCTTACTGCTAATACTGCAGCTAAATACAAGAATTCAAAGTGTCAACTACAAGACATGTAAGAGTACACATTCAACGTTCGGTTGAACGTCCTAGACTCACTCAAGGCCTAGAGCACCTCATTGCGAGGACCAGCTGAGCTGTGCCGGCCGTCAGTCGGTTCAAGGGCATCCGGTGAATGCCACCAGTCGAATTTTTTACAATCGCTCACTTGATGACTTATCTTAGAGCCGGATGGACAGAAATCATCGTTGAATAGACACATAATCCTCTTTATACACAATTCTTGTGCGTGTAGAAATCGTGTAACTAATATTAGATGTGATTTCATCAATTGAGATAGACATAATGTGTTTCGATTTCCAAGGCGGATTAAGCCCACAAGTATGCTCACATTTATTAGATGTCGCTGTAACCAACTTAATAACAAATGTGAATTTCACATATAATTATTATGAACGCACAAAGAAATAATTTATTAGAAGGGAATAAAGACATAGGCAGTGTCTTTAATTCAAAAGTATTCGATAGCATTGCGTGACCCAAGGGAAAGTCGAAATATAAATAAATTATGTTAAATTTCTTCTAAAAAACCTTGCCCGGGTTAGATCTGAAATACCTACCTATATTTATTTCAGTATGAATAATTTAGACTTGTAAATAAAGAATTAGGTAGGTAAGGGTCTTAGTATGGTACTACTTAGGGGTCTCACCTATACTATCGATCGTCTCAACTAATGTCACGGGGTCAAATCTAATCCTTAGATTAGATAAATATTGAAAAATTTTATACATATAAAAACATTGAAGGGTTTGTTATCGATGTTGGTGCAGACTATCTGTCTGCCTGCCCGAGGAACAGTCTGAAAAACTTGTGAAAATATTCGGATGATATAAATATTTGTGTCACTTTGGATTTAGGTCTACGATTATTTTTCACACCGGAAAACGAATAATAATAATTATGTTCCCGCGGGAAAGTAGCTAAAGTTTAATATGAAGATCACGTCAAAAGTCTTGTAATGAATTTTATGACTATGAATATAAATAAAAATACTGCAAAACTTGGGATTTACAAGCGCATTTTCACACGGAATTTTCTCCTAGGATCACCGCAAACAAAATAAAGACATTCCCAGGAAAAGATAACGAGAAACACCTGCAGGGGACGGGATAACTGGCTGTAACTAGGTAAGAACGTAAAACCTTTGTTCTTTCGCGTCCGAGACCCGACTCCTCGAAAATTTATCTTTTTACTTTTTTGCTGAGTAGCGGGGAGCGGTCGCCTTAGCAGGGCAGGTAGACTGCTGAATACAATACGCCGTGGCTGTTACATACGTACAATGCCGTATGAATTTATACATCAAGTGTACGTCGTCCTGAGGCAGCCGCGACGCGATACGGACAATACAACTACTTACTGCGTAAGTATTTTATGAAAATTATATTAACCATATTACAAACTTTTACAATAGTTACATGGGAAGGCTGTCTTTAAGATAAACATTTTGCAATTTATCATAACCAATAGTGGCTAAATTAAATCTACATAATAGGACATTTTCATATATTATCTAAATATCTTAATATTATGTCACATTCATTAGTTAATATTTTATTAGCTGATAAAATAGGTGCTGAGCTAAAAGTTTCTTGTTCTGATGTACAATAAAGAGTTTTGTATTGTAATAACTATGTAACAAAATATTTTATAAAGCACTACTTTTGCTAAAAACCTTTGTTTTAAATATAGTCTCAAAGTAACAGAATTTTTATGTTTTAGAGTAAGTTTTGAGGCTGTCAAAATATAAAAAATAGGTTGCTTACATCCATTGAAACGTCATCAGAAAAATGTTACTTTTTACGTTGCAAAAAAGATTTGCAATATACAAATTTTATGTGACATGAACTTCTATCTACATAATTATAATATATGCCATGAGAATAAGGGTCATTCGAGAAAAGGTAAAGCTTTTGTGGCAGGGACATTCCCATGCCTTCAGATGTAATTGTAATTCGTAATCATGGTAACATTTTTACTATCTCTGCTAGGACTCCAGCTAGAATTAAATTTACTTGAGTCGCTGATAATACGGAATATCATTCCGGACGGGTTATCATTCCCCGCTAAAAATAAATTTATGTGTGGTCACAGTTCAATATAATTACACAAGGTGTCATCATATGGGTGCATTAGACAGATTTAAACTTTACCTAGTTTGACAACACTGGTGGTCGTCAAAATGTTGTCCGGGTATCTTCGACGGAGGGTGAGGGGGGTGGAGAGGATGTTATTGGTATACATATAGGGCCCTTGTGCAGCCATTGGTTATGACCTTCTTGTAACTGAACTAAAGGTCTGTCTGAAGTCCTTTGTACACTCACACATAAATATAGACGTCAATAAGGATTTCACAGAAAAAAATCTGGACAGCAGAAACCAGTCATGAATTGGAGCATTTGGTCACGTAACTAAGTAATAAGTGACAAAGCATAGTAAGTAAAAGACAAATTATACAATTAGTGGCCAATTATTTTCAAGTTATTTTTGTACAAAGAATAAGTAACACTTATAATTGTCAAGGATTCATAAACTAAGTACAATCCATTGTACCTTATCAGCAGATTATACAGTGGATCTTGTTTAATGTAATCATTTGAGGTCATCTAAGGATAATTTAATTGTTAGTGTCAGAGACATCTTATTAATTCAAGGTTTGAGTTAGTAGTTATTTCCTTTATATACCCACTTAACAAGTACATTAAGCACAGGGTTGAAAGGTGGCCAGGAAATCCGGGATTGTTGGACTACACTTCTCGTTGGATTTGTATAAATAAAATTTTAACTTTTAAAATGTAGAAGCATCATTAATTAATTATCAGTTAAATGTCAAGAAGTAGTAAATAAAACACATTACATATAAGTAGCTATGTGTACATAACATACAACTATGTGGAATTAAGTCTATGGTGTCAATAAACAGGTAAAACCCATACTTAATTGTTGAAACCATAGCAGTGTCATCACTCATCATAGTGACGATAACCTCTTTTTAATAGGTATTGAAGTGGTTGTTTACATAGATATCAGGTAATGAAATGCGTACCTATATGTTAGATATGTAAGTACATATTTTAGGTTGCATACATCTTCATTGAAGATAACGAATTTATTTTATCTTATTCCACAAAAATTTTATGTTTACGAATTATAAATACTTTGAAAACGTTAAACGACAATCAGGCTCGACATTGAATGTTGATTTTCTTTATACATAATCATAATCGTCTGTTTACCATTGACGCATAAACAATTTCTGCATCAACAATGTGATCAAAAACACTACTACACTATCGACAGATGTTAAAGTAACTGAAGTACTTTGTAAACTAGCATATAAATAATACGAAAACTATTTATAAGTACTGCAAGGTTTCAGATGAAGACTCTAAAGTAAGTCCCCGAATCGATTTTCAATCATTCCAGGCAACCGAAGCGTCAGTAGAAACAATGAAAAGTTTTTTACCTTCGTTTTCGTGACTCCACGATGCCGCTTTAGTTTCCCAGCGCTGAGTACAGTTATTCACAGCACTTATCATCACAATACGGTAAACAGGTTAATTACTACTCTACCATTTAAAAGATAGAAAAATAATAATTTATCTACAGTTAATTATTTCTAATATAAAATACACAAGCTGGATAAAGCAAGGGCTCGGGCATGACACAAAACAAACCAATAGAAAAAGAGAAGGACTAGAACGCGACGCGCATGCGTAAACTCAAACATACAACCAAACCAAACCAAACAACTGTCGATAAAATAGTTCCACAGAGGGCGCCTAATTGAACATAATACTCTATGGTTGATCATTATGTTGATAAGTATATTCCTATCTCTATGGTTGATACAATATACTACCTATTATTTTCACATGGCATGGTGCTTGAAAGAATCGCAATTTTTTAACGTGGCAACATTTCATCCTCGAAGAAATAATGACTTTATTTATGAAAGAAAGTTGAATGATTCTTTTTGTTTCTTGAATCAAAATCAAAGAGCTTATTTTATGCTCTTGAATAAAAAATATATATAGCCTTTAAATAAAATATTGTAATTGCAGTTATATTTCATTGCTCAAACTAGAACCACTTCATGAATCGTAACTTTTTACCACATTTTAACTCTTATTATACCATATAATTTTAGGCCGGCTCCACACGTTGGCGCCAACGTCGGCCCCAACGTTGGGGCAGTTTTTTCGTGAGGCATCCACACGTTGGCTATTATGCCAGTTCTGTCCCGTCAGAGCCAACGTAAAGATGTCCGATACAGAGATCGAAATTGCTGTTAGCGCTTCGCTATTTTGACGCGAAATACAATTTGAAATTTTAAATAAATCTTTTTTATTAAATTTAGTGGTTTGAAAAATGATTTATCAATATTTTGGACTATATTAAGTAATTATATGTGGATTTAAACACTTTCCCAAAACCCACCACCAATTAATGTAACATAGTAAAATGCATTGGCATTTGCCCGTGTTATTTGAGAATAGGTACCTGGTAAATCCAGAGAATATGTATGAATAAATGAATAATAATAATAATAATAACTATAAGTTATAATTCAATTGCGTAAATCATTTTCATATCATTTTGAATAGTACGCCATGCATCAGCTATTAAGTTTTTTATTTTTGTCGTCATTTCGACTTGCGGTTCATAATATTGGATGTAACTGGTATATTTCTAAAAATTCTAAAACTTTTTCATTTGTCCATGTTGATTTTGTTGATATGGACGCCATTATCGCTCGATTTCTAGACGTGTGTACTCGATACCTGTTGCAACAAGACTGAGCGAACCGCCAACGCCAACGTGTGGATGGATCGCGAACGTTGGCGCAGATTCCTTTGATAAAACCGACACACGCCCGCCAACTCCCAACGCTCGCCCCAACGTTGGCGCCAACGCCATTTTCTAGCTCCACACGTTGGGCGAGTAGCGTTGGCGCGAACGTTGGCGCCAACGTGTGGAGCCGGCCTTATATGTAGTTTTAACCAAAGAGTTCAAAAGTAGAGTGGGCGAGCCATACGGCTGCCCGGTTAGAAAGAGAAACAATGATAACGGTCTTTCTCCGATCCCGATGAGTCAGAGAGAGAAAGGTGATTACTAAAGATATCGTCTCTCACTCAGAGTAATGATAATAGATTGTACAACTTATTACTATCTCCCCATGTTTATCATTCCTCCAAGATGCAATATGATTTAACCACAGACTTATAAAAAAATCTTATCTATATTCCTTATTGCCGCTAGTTCTTATCTCTATCATTCCTCCAAGAATTGCATTGATCTATTTCCTATCTCTATGGATAATTTATTGAAATTGACGTTCGCTACTGTCACTTCGCATAATGAGGATCTTTTGGCGCGTGGCTGACGTGAGGGTGACAGAGACAGCGCCTTACATTTTGCCTTCCCTTTAACCCTCTACTGCATGAATTATGAAGGAGATGGATAAAAAATATTTAACTATGTAAAACTCTATTTATATACTAAGAAATATATATGTAGAGAAATAAAAAATCTAAGTCATTTAGTTTAGATTTTTATTTTCAAAACCACATATGGTTTCGTATGCATTCACGTAAACAATCACTCGGCCATATATATCTCCGTATGCATTGAGTCCAATAGGAATAAATACTAAAAAATAAATGAAAAATTATTACTGTCTAAAATGAAGTCGAAAGGGATCAGAAAGTGATTCCAGCTCTTGGTAATTAAATTTCTTCAGAAAATATGTATAACATACAGCGAAATTATGTGCATACCCTCATGTTTTTCAAATAACGACTTATTTACTAAATTGAGGATATATTGACTTTTTATAATTGTTTAGTGTATCAAGTCGTAATATTGTGTACTCTGGAGTGTCATCATTAGTTTCTGAAATAACTGAATATCTTCAATTTGGCACAATCATTGCCAAACTTTCATCTTCAGAATTTATTCCTTGTAGGAAGGGGATATTCTATAATTACCATAAAAGTTACCACAAAAGTTACGAAGGTTCATTTAGCCTAAAGGGTATTAAAACCATGGTCTACAGAAACAAAAGAACATGAGTATATAACAGTTTTAATGTAAGATATAGTCATATCGTGTATTTTATAGTCAGTGTAAAATTTTGATTAAATGCATATTAAACCATATTTGTCCTAACAGAAAATTGTCTCAATGCATACGAAACCATATCTGGTGCCGCCGGGTGAAAATTGTGTGAAAACAAAGGAAAACAGTTAAAAACTGGAAACATTATTATTGATTAATTTAGTGTAGGTTGTGTTTATCACGAAAATATTTTTATCAAACGACAAAATTTAATAATTATGTTAGATTTTCTTTATTGAAATTGAGTTTCGTCCACCTCAAGAGACATGCATCGACCACTCACACAAAAATAACCACATATTTAAATTACACATTAAATTTTAGGCAAACCAATTATTTTTCATCAAAGCTAGATAATATCTCTATGTATTTAATTGGGTAACAACGTATTTACAACACTCGATTAGGAAGAAAAAAAATTGCAAAGTCATGATACCATATATGGTGCCATATGCGGTAGAGGGTTAAGAGGCTGTCTCTGTCACCCATACGTCATCCACGCGCCAAAAGATCGTTGTAGGACCATTGAGATACTATGTACTAAAGTAATGTAGGACTATATACCAGTCTTTCGTTCACTCAAATGAATACTGAACGATGTTTTAATTAATCGATTATTCCTTTCATAATTTTATATACCTACTTATTATCTCAGACCAATAAACTATAGACTGCGCGCCGTGAACAAAAGCGTGAAGCCGGCAAAAAGTCAGCTTAAGCACACATCAAAACCAATAGAATGCCCTATGTTGACAGTTTAAACTAGAACAAATTTAAACTTTATTTTTTGGAACACAAAGCTTCATTTATTTTTTATTATTTAGAACACAAAAGTCGTTTTGGTGTGAGTGCCGCCGTGTGTATTATACAAAGTAAGCTGACTTTTGCCGGCTTCACGCTTTTGTTCACGGCGCGCAGTCTATAGTTTATTGGTCTGAGCTTATTATTATACTTACTATTGAGAAGAACTCAAAATTACACAAAAATCCGAAAAGTGTTTACATTTAAAAATAATAGAAAAAACACATTAAAAATATTGATAGTAAATAAAGTAAAATAAATGTACAAATCGATAACAAAAATTCAAATCGAATTAGGTATTTGCGTCCAGTTTTGAGCTAATACAAAAAGGTTCTATAAAATACAAATCTACAGAATTTATGAGAGAGCTTTGGAGTAGCGCGGACTTGTAGTGACATCTATGCAGAAAGATTGAACTAAATTGAACTAGTATATAAATACGGGTTTCAATGGTAGATGTCGCTTGTAAAGCATGGTAACTATCATTCCTCCAAGTGGTAATAACACTAATGACAATTTAATTTTTACAGCTTCTTGTAGATGTCTCTACTTCATGATAATTATAATATTATTTTATTTTATCTATGGTATTTTTTTATTGTTTTCAAAAATTTTCTACAGAAAGGAGAACTGCCATGGCACATAGAAAATTTACCCAGGCCCGACAGTAATGAAAAGTACCTCAGTTTTTTTTGTTATATTACATATAACAAAACTATAGTAACAGTATTTTAAATAACAGTGGCTATTATTAACAACTATTTATAGCTATGTGACTTTACTCTGGCGAAATATTTGAAAACCATTTATTTTTCACTTAATAGCAATTGTATCCATTTAGAATGACCCAAAGTTAACAAAAATAGGAAAAATAGACAGTCACCAAACTTTTATCTCCATTGGAGCAATCAATATTATATTCCACTATCCGCGACGTGCGCCGTAGCGCAATTCCGTTTCCGCGGCGGACGCGGAAAAATTCCGCATCGTGAGTTCTTACCGCAATAGTCACGTATTATTATTTACTAGAACTTTAGGTCATCTGGATAATCCAATCATTATTTTATTTTACAAGTTTTTTGCAAATAAATATCAGACATTTCTTTTTAGTATGAAAAAATTCAAAAGTTTAAAGTGAAATATTTTGTTGTTAGCCACTTATTTCGAATATAACAATAATAGATATTTGTTATACTCAACATAACAAAAAAACTGGGATATGTTTCTTTCATGTCGGGTCTGGGTCAAAAATGGCAGTTCTCCTTTAGTATTCTTTCCTGCGGGGTGCAACGCTACGTCAACCTACTCTATCAAATTGCATTGAAAATAATTATTATTGTAAAAAGAAGAATAGGTACATTCCCACCGCCGGCGAGTCGGCGAGTGAATCCCAGCTGTTACTCGCTCAGGGCAGGTGTCTGACCGCTAGCGAGTAGCGAGTACCTATGGGCTAATTTATCGCCCAAGAAAAAGACTTAAATATTATGACATTCCGCGTAAAAAAAGAGATGCACATGTGAACGAGTACACGCCCACGCCACGGTGTGAACAGTCAGCTCAGCGAGTACTCGCTGACTAATGCGTCTCTTCTGTTATGTTTATGAAGTTAGACACAGGCAGTTGTCCGTCGTTATCGTTATCGTAAAGAAAGAAGAAAAATAGAAGCGATCTGTGCCTCTATTATGAGTTGTTGTAGTAAACGTCAAACTGTTACTATTGCAGTTAACGTTTAGAATTTGTATGAGAATCCGTACAGCGCCTCTAGCGGTTACGATCGAATAGTCTAATACTGTAGTTACATTATGAGTTTTGGAAATGAAACTACAGCGGGTATCGTAAAGACGTGAGACGGTACAGTTTCCGTTACGTTATGTTGGCATCCATGAGTAATACCTCTCTCATTCTTTTATTATGATGTCAACAAGGATAGAACGAGACCCTGGCCAGCGAGCCAACATTTGTGAAATTAAAAAAACAAGTCTATGGATGCTCTATAACCCGACTAAATTAGGAAATGTGAAAGAAGAGTGGAATTAATGGCGGTTTGGTACCTTTTCAATTTAATTACATTAGCGTTCTGCGTCAGTCGCATTCAGTGTCAAACTGTGGTGTCAAAGTGTTGCTAACTTTGATGTTTTAAATATCTAGATGGGACATCGAATCCGCGCAAACGTGTCAAAAAATTGTGGCTAACTGTTAGCCACAATTTTTATATTTTTAGCAACTAGAAGTGAACGCAAAATAAAAATCACATTTAACAATTAATTACACGCAAATTTAAATGACAGGATATTTAGTTTAACCATTCAAACGAGCAGTGGTTCCCCTTGCCAAGTGAACTCGACGTGAATTGCCCGCAGACTGAGCTCGCCAACGCTTATATAGACTTCATAGCTTCATACTGACAGGAAATACGTCACTCTTCTCCTAACAATATCATTACGCACACATTACGCACACATAGACAATAGACGAACGGGTAAAACATCGTCTGCACGCACACATGCTTGATAATGTTGCTTTGTTTTTTTTTTGTTTTCATTGTAGGGCGACGCTCAATCTAGACATTTAAAACATCAAAGGTTGCTAAATATTTTGTTGATCTCGCAAGTTCAAAATTTCATTATTTTCATCTCTGCGTTCGGTTGCGTGAATCATTTGCCAAGCAAAATAGTGCCTAGCCATGATTTTGTTTAAATATACAGCAATATTTAATGACATTTAATTTCGATAGTGACTTTTCACCTTAGAAAATAGCGTGAGTGCCGTAACCTCAGATTATAGAACCAAAAGGCAGATAGAACATTCGCAAAGAAAAGCGACGAATAATGTGAAGCCGCTTTTTCCCTATGTGTGCATGACAACCATAATGTCAACTAGCAAAATTGCACCGTATGGATGCGTAATTCTTTGTGTGTGTGAGGTTGCCAAGTGAAAAGTCATAATCTCCCGCAATTTTGTAAACATTGTTCGCCATATTTTCAGCTTAAAACATTATGCACAATTAAATTGGCAAATTATTTATTACTAGTGAACGCCCTTGTTTCGCTTCGGTAAGCCCATAATCGATAAATGAGGGATGGTATTCTTTAAATTGACGTGATTTCTTATTTGTGTACCGATTCTAACTAAATGTTAACCCAAGCTCATTTGAATACGTCAGTGAAAACTGCATCTAAATTTGTTAAGCCGTTCCTGAGATTAGGCGGAACAAATGCACAGAAAAACAGACAAAAAATTAAAGTTTTATTGTATGTAATAATAATAATTGATTTTAATTTCTTCTGATAATAATTTCTTGAGCGCCTCCGAGCTTCGGAAGGCACGTAAAGCCGTCGGTCCCGGTTGATATCGATAGATAGCAGTCGTTAAGCCGTGTCGGAGGCCTTCGGGCGGCTTGAAAACTTTCGACAATGTGTTGGCCACTAACCCCTCCACCAATCCGCACTGGAGCAGCGTGGTGGAGTATGCTCTAGGCCTCCTTAATAATGAGGAGAGACCCTCAGTAGTGGGACATTAAGGGGTTGTAGCCATATCACTATTTATCAAAAAGTATTATATAATAATTATGTGTAAATGTTCTTGTAATATACCTATTTAATTTAATATTTTAAATATGTTTAATTGTTTTAATTAACCTATGGATTTTTGTCCCTTTGGGTAGATATTTTTAATCAAAAAAAAACATCAAAATATCAATATACTTATTTATTATAACAAAAATTCGGTTTTGATGATTTTTTAATCAACCAATGTCCTTTTTTAGTGAGATAGGTACACGTCATCCTCACTAAAATGTAATGAGCGAACCACGCAAAATTAATTAGCCAATCTTGCCTGCTTTTCCGAATAATATGAACCCATTTTTCTCTTGTTACAGCATCTGTCGGAAATCTGCAAAAATTAAAGTTATTAGTTATTAGTAGGCTAAGCAGAAACTAAAATATTATATGTATAATATTTATCATACATATTATTGGCACACGTGACATTTTCAGCAGTTAGAATGCTAATTTTATTGGCTGTCTTGCCTGACTTTTAGGTTTAAATAAATAAAACTATTTACTTTCAAAATATTTTTTTTCGATATAAATTTATAAATCGACCAATGTCCAAATAGTCCATGCATATTTCCCCAAATTTAGGGTAACCGATTGTCATTTAAACTGGTGTACAAATGAATGATTGTTGAGGTTTTGTGTTCCGAACGAACCGAAAAAATATTATTATAAATAAATAATAAAATAATGAACAATTACCTGTGAAAAGATATTCCGTCTTCTTTTCTTTGTTTTTGGGAACAACTTTTAGAGAATTTAATAATGCAAGACGGCATTATAACTGATAAAATTATTTTAAAAAATTTGACACTTGCGACGTTTATGCTATTTGACGCTTTCCGTAGTACTGACACGAGATTGTATTAGCTTTTTATTTTGTATTTGCTTTGGTAGCTTCACTTTATACTAGAACGACTACATCTGCCTTTTGGTTCTATAATCTGAGGGGTAACGTAATTTACTATAGCATCTGTCAAATTTGTGACTCGTAATACCAAATTGTAAGTAAAACATGACCGCAAGTACTGTAGTTAATAGAGTTATGCGCATTTACTATTAAAGCAGCGTTTTCACGATAGCATCAATAGTAACGTCCTTTGCGTTTACTACAACAACTCATAATAGGGGTACTGGTTTTTAGAGTTAGACATAGGTAATTATAATTAATAGACGTCTACATGCCTACCTGCTGATTTTATCATCAGTAGGTACCTATAATCTTTTGCTCCAATTTTGATGTGAAACGATACGATCTGATCACTTGTAAACTGTTGTTGGTGTGGCGCTGGCGCCTACGCTTCGCCCGTGGCGACGCTTATTCTATCTCACAATGCCTCATCTTTTATCTCACTCACTCGATCGGTTTGTTTTGATTCGCGGGCACACGATAGTGTTTGGAGCCAAGTTCAATTAAATATTGTCTTGCGTTTTATTTTAATAATAACATTTTTTATATTTCAAATTCGAATATTAGCTTCATTAGAGACACGGTAGTGTCTAAGCCAAGTTCCACAAAAAATACCCCTTTTGTTTTGTTCATTAAAATTATTTTTCGTTTCACTATTTCTTATAATACTTGGTGCACGGCAGTGCACCTCGCCAAGTTCGAAATTTTAAATAAAGTTTTATTTCGTTTATTATGTCTTGGGCTCCTCAAATCAAAGATGTCAGCCGAAAGCTTTTTGCTGCGTTAGGCCCGTTGCGCAGATTACGTAATCTACTGCCAATTAAAACCAAGGTAGCGCTTGCCCAATCTCTGCTCCTTGACTATCCGTCCTTGACTATGCCGATATTTGCTATCTGGACATCACTGAGGAGCAACTTAATAAACTTGAGCGTCTCCAGAACTTATGTATACGGTTTATTTTCGGTCTTCGAAAATATGACCACATTTCCGAATTCAGAACTAAGCTCAAGTGGCTCCCTATCCGACTTCGCCGGAATACACACATTCTTTCTACTTTGTACTGCGTGCTATTCAGTCCTACAAGCCCGCCTTACCTGAAAGAGCGGTTTAACTACAGATGCTTGTCGCATGACAAAAACCTTCGCTCTAATGAAAATTTATCTTTATGTACTCCTTCTCATTCTTCTTCCTTCTTCCATAAATCCTTTTCTGTCCATGCGGTCCAACTTTGGAATTCCCTCCCTATTAGTATTAGACTCTCCCCTTCACTTGATTCGTTTAAAAAACGTGTTAAGGAATATTATCTAAAGTCTATTAATTAATTTGATTGCGCCATCATTTTCACTTTTGAAATTTATCGACTACATAAAATTTCTGATATGTTTGTTTTTGGTCAAATAATCACATTTATATAGTATGTGTATATATATGTATGTAAATATATGTATGTATATGTGTATATATGTATGTAGGTATATTATGTATATTCATAAAGTCAAAGTCAAAGTCAAACTGTTTATTTCATGTAGGAATTTACAAATTCACTTATGAACGTCAATTTTTTGATTCTACCACCGTTTTGGAAAAGTGCTTGAGGAGAAAAAAACGGCGAAAAAAAACTCCTCCGCATCTTTTAAAATAAAAATTACAATATTACTTAATTGATACAGGTAAGCACTGACCTAGCGGAGCTGGTTGCAGAGCTGGTAATTTCCATGCCTTTTTGTCATCTAAATATTCCTTTATACTATAGTAGCTCTTGTCATATTCTTGTCATATCATATTTATATGTATATATATAAATTTATTGTATGGTCATTATATTATGTATATATATCTGTTTGTATATTTTGTATTCTTTTTATCATCATTACACTGTACACCCTACCAACATCTCTTGTTTATTCCCTTTGCCATCTTCCCAAAGGTTATCTGGAAGAAATCGCTATTGAGCGATAAGATCGCCTTTTGTGCACTAATACTAATTATAGCGTAGTCTTCTTATTTATTACTATGGTGTACAATAAAGTGTAATAAATAAATAAATAAATAAATATTTATTTGGTCGTTGGTTAATAGGGTGCACGGCAGTGTTCAAGCCAAGTTTATATGAAATACAATTAATAAAAATTCGGTTTAAATATTTTGCTTAATTTAAGACTTGTTAATTTTGTTGCACGGCAGTGCATATAGCCAAGTTCGTTCTTCAATAAATTTATTTTGCGTTTTGTATACATATATATGTATATATACATATATATATACATACATATGTATATATATGTGTATATATATATATGTATATATGTTTCACATCTGCCAGGCGTCCCATGACGGCTCACATTTTTTTTATTAGGTGATTGCTTCGCTTCGGCATCAGCAACTTAGAGTTGAATTTCGAAGAATTTTGACAAAGGTACAAACACAAAATAACAATTTCGTACAAATCTCGGGTGGCATAATTGTGGATTGGGAACACAATTCATTTCGCAGAATTCTTCACAAGCCTGAAGGTTTTCTGGCAACGTTTTCTTCACGTAAAATAAGGTTAGTAGAGGTGCGGTTTGGATTGAAAACCAGTCGCAGTTTTAATATAGGTACCTACCTACTTATTTATCTATTGTTAATCGCGCTTCTTCATAATTTCTTACATTAATGTTGCCATGTGTCAAATATCGCTCAAATGTAAGTATATATTATGAGATGAGATAAGACGATCGGCTCCTGCTCTCGACTAAGAAAAGAAATGTAGTACGAATCGGAACACCCAGTCAAAAGTTATGAGGTAAATACCATAAATTAAATACGCATTAGTAAGAATAACTCAAGAACTACTCTTTAGGCGCTTAGTACCTACGAGTTTAACGTGATAACGTGCTCGCTATTCTGCGAGTCACCTAAAATTTACAATAAAAAAATAACTCGCAGTTACGTAGCGAGCGCGTTATGTCACGTAAAACTCGTAGGTACTAAGCCCCTGCATGTTGCACGGGACCACACGACAAGCACTAGGTACCTACCTGTCGAATACAAGAAGAATTTATCGTAACTTTTTACAAAAAAATAACCGACTTTAAATTCGACATAACTCAAAAACCACTCGCCAGATGTAGCTCCAATTTTTAAGGGACGACACGAAAAACTCTACAAATAGAGAACAAAATAAACAAAAAAAAAACAATAATCAAAATTGGAACACCCAGTCAAAAGTTCGCATAAAATAAATTCACATTATTGTGAATAACTCAAAAACGACCGTCAGATGTCACTCAAATTAAAATGGGACTACACGGCAGTTATTAGCTTTTGAACGTCGAAAGAATTATCGAAATCGGTTCACCCATTACGAAGTTTTGTGATAACACACATAAGAAAAAAATACATATCTACAGACGAATCGAGAACTTCCTCCATTTGTTGAAGTCAGTTAACACGTTCGCTGCGTTACGAGATCTATCAGATCTCTTACAGGTTTTCGGAACTGTGCGTCGACTAAAATCGTGTTCTTTCACTCCGTGCGGGTGGCTCTAACTTGTAAAGTTCTTTAAGTATGAGAAAGACAAATATACATATTTGCTTCCTACTTAATGGTGAATTCCAGGACATAAAAAAAAGAATAAGAGATGGTTTAGGTCCCTAACGCACAGTATTATAATTATTTTAATTCCTTGCGTTACGAGGCATGTTGATACTCGTAAAATCGTAAGCCTCGTAGACGCAAGAGAGGGAAGGTGGGCGGCGCGGGCGCTGCGTGACTCGATTTAGTGTTGTCCTAGTATCGATGTGAGAGGTCGCGCGCATGTTTCGCAAATAACGTTACGTGTTTGTGTCATCAGCAAACAACACAATGTCCGCATGTTTTTTTACATAATATGGTAAATCATTTATATATACTAAGAAAAGAAAAGGACCTAAAATTGAGCCCTGTGGAACACCCATCACAGCCTTAGACCCTGATGATTTAATATTATTTATACTAACTTTTTGGACTCTATCACTTAAGTAAGACCTAATCAGGCTAAGCGACTTGTTTTTTACCCCATAGTAATTAAGTTTTAATAGTAATATTTCATGCTCAACACAGTCAAAAGCTTTAGATAAATCACAAAATACACCAATGGCATTCTGTGATCCCTCCCATACATCGAAGATATGTTTTAAAAGTCTAGCCCCAGCATCAGTAGTACTACGACCTTTTGTGAAACCGTATTGTTCGGGGTGTAGTAGGTTGTTGCTGTTAAAATTAAGGTTAAAATTAGGGCAAGCACTTGATTTAAAATAATCTTTTCAAAGATCTTACTGAGTGTTGGCAATATAGAAACTGGCCTATAATTATTAATATCGGTTTTGTCACCAGTTTTAAAAAGTGGAATAATTTTACTGCATTTCATTAGATCTGGAAAAGTACCTAAATCGACACATTTATTAAAAACTACGGCCAAAGTTGGAGCTATGACATATATTATAAGTTGTATTATTTTTGTTGAAATGCCCCACAAATCACCTGTATTTTTTATTTTAAGCGACTGAAAGGTCTTAATTATTTCTCTTGCGGTAGTATACTTAAATTCAAAAACAACATACATTCACTGACATTACTTTTTAAAATAGAAAGTGCTTTCACCGGCGAAGAAGCTAATGAATTGGTTGATTTTATTGGTATCATTTTCGTAATAAATGATTTTCAAAAACGCTTGCTACTTCTGTGTCGGAAGTGATTTTATTTTCATTATCTAATATTTCATAGCTGAAATCGCGAGACTCGGCGTTACTTGTCTCACTGCTGATAATCCTCCAAGTAGCTTGTATTTTATTTTCTGAATTAACAATTTTATCCTTTATGTACATTGACTTCGCCTAAATACAAACGAGTTTAAAAATGTTGGCATAATTTTTTACGTGGTTTTGGAAGCTTGGAGAAAAATTATATTGTCTTTCGCCATAGAAAATACCTACAGTAGCCCAATCACTGAATTTACAATTCTTGTTTTTATTTATGTACCTACACTTAAATATTCGATTAAATTCGTCGTTGATATTTTTATGTAATTTATTATAAAGATTAATAGGATCATTATGTTCAATAGTAGCCGGTTTAGTCATTTTAGAGTAAATGTTATCTTTAAAAATTGACAATTTATGTTTTGTTATAGGCCTACATTTAATTAAATGCTTTTTGTTTGCGACCATAGTTTATAAATAAACTTTAATAAAACTTTTTCAATCGACAACTGAGATATTATTTTATTCCCATCACTATTTACTACACATATTGAACTATCTTCGGTTGCGGTACGAGATACAATCGATACCTAATTTTATTTTATTATTTGTAGTTTATTCGTATGTCATAACTGCGTCCGCAGCTAGCAAAATATACAGCAATAGGTTATTTTTGACCCATAAAAATTTCAAAAATATATCATTGGTTTTTTGGAAGATATAAATTATTTTCAAAACTGTATTTTTAGGAGACTGATTAGGTCTCTAACGCACCACAGGCCAGGTTAGTTAGGAGATCTTTTAGGTCTCCAAAGCTACTAGCGGAAAGTTCTTTGAAAATGAAGACGCAGCGAACGTGTTAAAAGTCGGTTCACCCAGTACAAAGATGCCTATTAGGTAATAAAAAAAAAACATCAAATTGAGAACCTACTTACTCCTTTGTTCTAAATTACTTTAAACTAACATAATCTAGTTATCCTTCAATGCGATCCCAACTTAAGTTTGGCAAGTTTTAAATTCCTGAGGATGGTAATGAAGTGTAACGGTAGCATTAACTGTCCATATGTTGGTTGTTTTACGAGCTCCACACAACGGATTTATGATGGTAACTTTACTTTAGGGTGTGCTCAATTTCATGGCAAATTAACGTCGGGAAGACATCCGCACGTTTTCTATAAAGCTTCGCACCGTAAAAGTTTCAATCGTTTGAATATGTATGTCTAGGTCGAAAAAGTTTGCCACTGAATATTAGAAGTGTCACCTGGGAGTTTTATCTGTTTTCAAAATCAATGAATCTATTTTGGTACGGGAGCCGACGATGCTAAATGTGGATTTACTCGAGCGTCATAGAGACCTATTGGGTTGCAAAGCTTACATGATAAGAAGAAAAAAATGTTATATAATGTATACCTTTTCATCGGTGGGGGAAGCGGCTATAGACTTTTAAATATGTAAAAAAATAATGTCCATGTGGAAATACTCGAGCACTTCAGATATTGATAGCATCAATGTTCTACGTATTTTAATAATGTACTATGTTAATCTGATCGTTTGTTTGATGGAGGTGACCGTACGTAAGGGTTGAAAATGAGAGAGAAAAAATCTAATCGAGCACGTCAGATTTTTTAAGGGGGTGTTAAGTGAACCTAAAAAAAAGCTCTCATTCAATAATCTGACGATTTCGATGTGACGCAAACTCGCTACAATTATTTTAATGTGCAAAAAAAAATCGAACTTATATATGGGACCCATATTTGGTGGAGGTACTTAACTGGGTACAAGGTATCCCCTGTACCTTAATCTGACGCGCTCGAGTAAATCCCAGATTCCCCTCTTCGGCTCCCCAGCTATTTGTAAATTAGAAAAAAAACGTGCCATTACTTATTTTTTGAATAAAACCATAAAAGAGGTATCTAATGTATCTAATTAACTTGCAGACGTTCATTTTCCAAAATGAGTGGTCTGCGTGTATTTTTAATGACTGTACCTCAAAAGTTTTTCGCCTGTTGGTAAGTGTTCATAGTAGCCAAAGTTCGACCAAAAGCACCATGGCAGCTAATGAAAAACTTTTCTTAATCTATGAGTACTTTCGGAATTAAGCTGTGTGTGTAAGCTTGTGTGTTCATTTTACTATGATACGGGTATAAAATATACGGGTATATGTACCTACCTATTTTTGTACGCGTACAAAAATACACATCGTGTGTACCCGTATCATAGTAAAATGTGTACAATCCGCGATGTGTTAAGTTTAAAATCATAAGCCTTGTGTGTTGTTTATCAGGGACATTAGGGTGCACCACGAGCTGATAAAGTTGGCTTACTCTGGGGATTATAGACTTATTTTATGGGTGGAGTAGGTACGCTCTACGCTTACTCCAGTATGAAGAAAGAACCGAAGTCTGAAATCTATACTTATCTGTCAACGTACCTATACTAAGTTTCGTTTATCGAGCTTTTGAATGAAAGTTTTTTAACATAAATGTATGCTAAACTGATGCTAAAACTATTTTTTTATAATCTACTTATGGCCTGAGAAGCAGCCGTAGAGTCACGAATTATTAGTAAATGGTCATAGTTGCCCAGGCTTATTTGATGCGATGTAGGCCACACTCGATTAAGCCTTTAATTATGCATTATATTATAAAACTATTTTATATGAGTAGGTGCTAACTTTTAGAAATAAATTAAAAACTGTCTTTGTTCCTTTTGCTTTGCTTATCTACAAAAAATTAAGGTGCTTCAATTCACTCAAAGCCTCCGTAAATATTGAGGTGAAATTCGAATAAGGAGGTACCTTCTCTAATTGCCAGCCATTGTCGTATATTTTTGATCTTCAAGCAATCGTCGACCCAATTTTTATCTCAAAGACATGGGTTCAGTGGTTTTAACAAAGGCAAGAGGTTAGACCTAATAGGGGTTCTCAAGCCATGCCTGCCTTCTCTCGGCTTCCTTTGACGTAGCCGACAAAATGAAGCCAATTTAAAGCGGGTACCTATTTCAGATGAAATGAAATGTGGAAGGAAAACTCCTACATACAACTCGTACATTTACAGATCTTCGGAAATTTCAATTCCTCATTGCGGATTGCCATACAAATATTTTTTATATCTATGTTATAACATTTGAAAGTACAAAATATTTTATGGAAAATATAATTTAAAATATTGTTTTTGTTTAATTTACCTAAGGTAACACTGATAAAAAAGAATTTACATAAAAAGTTCTTTAAACTGCTTAGGTACCCTTCTTAAATAAACATTAGAATGGTAACTACCTTTAACTTGCCCAAATAAAATTTTCTGCTACATTATTAAAGGCACAATGAATTTCTTATGTAATCTACGAATGTACATAGAAAATTAATACTTACTGTTAAATATAACCGTTATATATTATAATTGTTCTCTGCACATCCCTAAGGTTGGCTAGTAAAGAATGCTACTTAGCACTAAGTCCGCCTTTTATACCAATTAATTTAATCGTCAATTAAGATTAAATAAATAAATATAAAGGTTACTGTTATTAAGAAGCATGATTTATCTTTTATTATTTACGAATATAATATAGATATCAAAGAAGTTAATTAGATCTGACATCGTGTTTTCAGCACTGAATGACCTGGATACAGAGGCTGCACCGCAGGCAGGGGCGCGGCGAATCGATGTGTTGCCATGGCGACCGCGACGTCTGCCGAGGAGCCTGAGCTCTACTGTCCCTTTCTGTCTCGCCGTGATATCATATCACACAAGCCTCACTTCAAAAATGACTGAACTACCACTCCACCAATTTGTAAATTAAATCTTATTCCATTCACTCACGGCCACCTTTACTTCGATGAGAGGGACCGAAACGTCGTTATTAATGCGAATCGGAATCTTCGTGCGCTATAATATAAAGAAGAAACAGTTTCTGGAATCAATAAAGACAAACAGGCAGATGGCTGTAACGCGAAATACACTCAATGTGGTTCAAAATTAAGTTGAAAATATCAAATTAACTACATGTGTTAGTAAGTATAACTGTGTATATCGGACAGCACTTAGTGGGTGGCTTTACAAGATATTTGGGGTTTGTTCGAGTCTGTTAACATCTGGCCCCCGCGTCGGAAGGGTAAAGTCTGCATCTCAGATTGGAGGTGTTGTAATTAATTATTTATTTGGCTCGAGCTTGTTTGGGTTTGGAGGGCGAATTATTGTCGGAAATTAATTTTGTTGGCTTCCAAGAATAAGTTTGTGTAGGAAACAGAGCTTGATATTATTATTAATAATGTTACATTTTGGTCAACACAATTGAATTGGTTATAGCAATACTTTAATGCACCGAATTATGTTTATTTGTAACTACCCAAAATTGCAGTGTAACGAACTGTGTCATAGGTACTCATTATTATCTGAGTACCTGAGTATGACACAATATCTACTTCGTATCATTTTGATACCTCACTACACAAATAAATAAATTGATTAATTGATCTTCTTTGGGTAGGGTGTTCTTTTTATATATCTTCGATATTTAATTTGAAAGCAATGATAAATAAGGAGGTGCTATATTCCTTTCTTCTTTCTTGGTCGCCAACATGTCTGTGATGACTTTGGTGTTATTTATGTCTTCGTCAATAGCCCGATAAAGTAAATTATCTTAAAGGTAGCTAAACAAAATATTTTATAATAGCTTCAGAAGTGAGCGTTCAGTTAACAAATAAACTAAGTTTTCACCGTCGTCATTATCGGAACAAAAGCTTAGCAAACAATGTCTTGTCTGCTCCTGACGGCTTTTCTCAGCTTTTACTTATAATAAGCGCTTATAGCGCGACTTTAAGCCGTAAGTGACTGTAAGTTAAGTGACGGTGTTGTTGAACATGTTAAGTTTTGAAGGTAATCGTTTGATGGTATAATAAAAAAAAATGTATACAGGCAGAGTCGGATAAAAGGTTGGGCAATAATTACAGTTACATCCCGAGACACAGAACGCTTTAAGTATCTTTTTTGCCCATGAGTGTACCAACCATAGATTTAGCATTAATAATATAATGAATCTATGGTAGGTACCAACACAGCGCACAGTACATTTCGTCCCTACATACGTTAGAAGACAAGTTATAATTAGTTGGAGATCTTCAGCGGTCTAGGAATCTTTTAATTGTATTAGTATTCTGTAGTGTAGTAAGTTCTTTAAATAAATTATAGATTTTTAGGTTCCGTACCTAAAGGATGATGCAACCGTAAGTAGATATTAATATGTGTCACGTCTGTCACACGGCTCTACCTATCTCTTGAAAGTAATTTGTAGGGGGGTGTAGTCTGACGGGGGTTTTACATTCTATATTGTTTTTGGTCAAGTCATCATCATTATCATCTCAATCCATCATGGACCACTATTGAGCACGGGTCTCTTCTCAGAATGAAAAGATTAAGGCCGTAGTCAACCACGCTGACCAAGTACAGATTGGTTTACTTTAAACACCTTTGAATTTTGCAAACTCTCCGGAGTTCAGGTTTCCCCACTATGATTTTCTTCACCGTTATAGCGGTCTCGTATTCGAACCTGGACCCGCCGAGTCGAATTCTGAACCACTAGTGATCAAAAAATACTTATGAGTTAATACTTAAGAGTCTTTCTCGCACTTAACAGGTTCTTTTGTTAATTTATTGCGTTGTCTAACTTGAACTTCATCCTCACTAACAATCGGTTAAGATTGCAGTAAAGCATTAGTTTACTATAAGATTTAAAAAGAAAACCAACGCAGAAGCGAACCCCTGTAAAATAACTGCTATGTATAAATCGCTTCAGCTTAACTAGAGTTCAATAAGAACAATGAGAGTCGTAAAGCAAGCTTTGTAATTACGAAGCTCTACCGCTGTAGAGTTACGACGTAATGCTATATTAACGTATAGATTTTGTTTTGCAAATTGGATACATAATCTATTTTTCAAACAATATCTTGTCTATCTATGGCTGATGTTTAGAAACAGATAGTAATCTAATCCTTTCATCTAAGTTTGTCGGTTACTGAGTTGTTATAATGTGCGCAGTCCTTTAAAGGGCTGTAATAAATAAACTTACTGTGTCTTTGTTACACAAGCTACACATCGATATTTCGAACCACATTTTTAATAACCGACAAATGAGCAGTTGAGCTTTGATGGATTAGTGGAAACTGACGCCCGTGGACATCAGTAACACCGCACAGATAATGCTACACGCTACACACTCAAAGCCCCACACTAGCATTCTCTGGGTGGATGGAGTCACGGACAACACTTTAGATAAATATATACTAACAACAACACACTAGACACACACTCAGACCAAGAATAAAAACTTAAACTCATTATTCAAGTTTCGCCTCCCTGAGAATCGAACCCTGGAGAGCGATCGGCGCTGCGCCGACGTGTTATCCATTGCACCATTCGGTCACACAGGGTTCCGTCCCATATGCAATATTTAATGTAATCATTGACTTAGCAAAAGGCCTTCGCATATTCTGTGATACATCAGTAGGTAGTTTTTGTGCTTATAAAGGCTACAGATTCTGCAATAATCTGCACTGTAGAGCCTGGAGTAAGCTTAAGAACTCCTCAGTTATGAATACCTAGAGGCGTGCTCAGCAGTAACTATTAATTGGTTCAACTCAATAGCTACAAATCCTCGTAAAGTACCATCGAGCATTTAAAATACTTAAACACACGATTTCTTACTTTAATCTTAACCCTTACAGACAATATTCTTACCCAAAACAAAAATCGACAACCCCTCACGTACGTTTAACTTGGAACGTGTAGCAGTCCCCTCACCGCAATGAACATTAATCACTCATAAAAAAGACAAAGCGACTCCTGAGGTACGTCATATCTAACATCGACCTTAGTTTCATTAAAAACTCCGAAGGTAACCGAAGCTTCTTAATGACCGGGTGCTCGTGTGTCACGAACACGCTAATATTTATGTAAATTGCAGAGAATATGATTAGTCCTACGCCTCCCCCGCTGATAATCATATTTACGGCTTCCACCCGCTTACGGGAAGGGGGGACCTCCCACCTTCGCTGGCTTCCGGTTGCGACTGTGATTTAAGAAGACTATTTTCAAGCATATAACTCGATTAAGTCAATGTGAGGTTATGATGGCTTTTAAATGACAACTGCATACACTAGTTATACGTAAAGATATAGGTAAGATAGAGAGAATGGTATAGGCGCTAGGTACCTACTAGGAGTATATGGTATAGGTACTTACTACTCTTTTCACCATACTCTCTTAGTACCAACGGTAGTAGTTACCTATAATACTCAGCACATCTCTTATACCAATATGTTTTTCGTTAACAAAAACAAAACAAGGAAGTTCACAACAGTGCAAAAATTTCATTTTTATAAGTAAAACTCGACTTATATCGTCTTTTAGGACTCCAAATCTCTCATCATCCATACAAGTAGGTATAGATATCTAAGTAAAGAATTGGAAAAGTTTTAGTACAATGATATACATAAAAACATAAACATAAGATGAATATGTATAAACTGAATTGATAGAAAAATAATAATGAAAGTTAATTAGGTATACGTTTCTCCATAATAAGGAACGCAACCCGCTACGCCGCTAAGGTCTACGTCGTAGCGGCGCGGCGGCGTGAAATGAAAACTTTAAAATATTGAAATATGTCAACCCACCGGGACCACGGGTAGACACCCAAATATTCAAGTTTTATATGCAAACAGGGACCTACTCACGATTTTGAATTATTTTGCTTTGCCTTTAATTTTCATCCACTTGCATGGATCATCTCGCCACAGGATGTCTCGCCGTGACTAGAAAAAAATGCAAAATCGTGAGTTCTCGTTTGCATTTCAAATGTTCAGGATGCATGATGATATGAGTTTAAAATCATAGTAATATATGTTTCTTTAAAGTTAATACAATATTTTGAGGGAGGTCACCAGTGCAACGCGGCGCCGGCCCTAAAGCAGAGCTTTCTAGGATGACACAATTAGTTGTGCATAAATAGTTGATTCATCAGAAAGTCGCATTATTTACATATTGCTTGCAGGACCTCATGTCAAGGTGCTCCGGAAATACCGCAGAAGGAATTTCATTCCACAGCTTGCAAGTGCGTGACAAAAACGATGGCAAAGATCGGACCAAAGAGGTTCAGTCCAATCAATGTGGATGGAACTTCAATTTTCTTTCGTGGTGTGATGATAGAAGGGTGACAGTCAGATACTAGTTTTTATGCTATCCGTCAATCGCTGATACCATGCCGGTCAAAAGTAAGTTGTGATCTACTCATTAAAAGCATTTTGAGGTACCTATTTGAATACGTACAACTTTTTTATGAAATTAAGGTAGCACTAACAATAATACCTACCTACTAAAATAGTCGGAATAAACAAATTTAATTCTTGAGTTGTTGTCTTCCTCATACGCACGGCCATTATAGATACCTACACGTTTTAACACACATAATAAAAGTTAGGTATTGCATTGACAATAACGAAATCTTTACCGTCCAAGTTTTATAAATTAAACATCGACTTTTTTCATTTGATTAAAATCAGGTTATTGCCTGTCTTGAAATCAGAGAGTTGTTGCCTTTAATTTGCTTTCCTCATGATTAAGGAGGTCTACATCGTACTCTACCTACTCTCTCTACGTACTCTAGTCCATGGTAGTCAAGTATCTAGGTATTAATGGGAAGTATTTACGGTCAAGACAATAAGGCAAAGTTAAAGTTTTCTTCCTAGTTTAAAAGGCTATAAATAAAATTAATACTACTGTGATTTATGACGTTAAGTTTATAAGACTACATTATTAAAGTGGAAGTGCGTCTCTATATAATGACCTGTTGGAAAAGTATGTCATAAGAAACCAGGTAGGTACCGTCAAAATAAAAATAGAATAATGTAGGTAACAGCAGAGCGTGGATACTATGGATAGATAACACACCGACTCAAACCACACCCAGAACGGGAAAAAATATTAAACTCACCATTCAATTTTCCGTCTCGGTGGGAATCGAACCTTTTGAATCCTTTGAAGGTCCCTTTGAATGGCAGTCCGGAATGGCGATCGTTGCGCCATACCTACGGATCGATGGCTTAACATTTACAAAGTAATCTTTCAAAATCAAATTTCAAACTCAAACTCAAAGTCAAAGTCCCTATTATTTAGGAATAGGTATCTCAGGTTATATGCGGCCCAAAGAAGATCATTCACAATATATTTTTTTCACGAATAGGTATCTCCTACGTACAGATACATACGTATAACCTAGTTACATTTCAAATTTTTATTGGATGTAGATATATTAAGATAAAGATAAGATAAGATTAAGCTAAGGTAAGATTAACATGCTCGATGACATTGACTTGCACTAACGATCAGACAACTGTAGGTAGGTGTGTTTGTATAAAGTGTGGCAGTGTTAGCGGGTGCAATGAACAGCGGCCAATAACCCGGCTATTCGTCTATTGCCCGCTGGCCGCACGTTCCTAACTAAAACAACTTAGGTACTATACTAATTGCTTGTGGATGCCGGAATATCTAAAGTTCAGTATGCTTTCAGTACCTGTGCTGCTTATTTTCATCTGTGATAACACTATTATGAAGTTATTAGTGATGACACCAAATGGATGAATCTTTTTTAAACACAATAGGTACCTATGTTTAATATGGTTATGGTGTTCACTCACATTAGCACGAATACGCGAACCCACATAATTATGTAGGACCGACCTTCGCAAATGATTATGTGAAGTTTGTGACACATTCATCGTATTTCCTGCTGTCAAAGCTTTGACAATTCTTACAATGTACAAACATTTTGTGCAGAGCCCGCGAATCTTTGTACATTACACGAATTGTCTTCATCATTTGTGAAGGTCCGTCCTACACTTGTAGGTTAACGCATTCGCGAGGATCTCACATCCGGCTTAAGAGTAGACTCGTACAACAAAAGTTTGGGAGTGAAATGAAGTCAAACCAAATGAAGGGACTATTGAGTTCGACTTCATAGTGTAACTTCGAACATTAAATGTTTTATGTCTTGATGTTTTTAGATCCAGAAATATTTCAATTGTTCTTTGCTGTCCACTAAATGATAATATAACTAAAAGAGGAAACCTGGTAACTTTTGAGTTAACTATTCATTATGTTTTTAGAAGTGTGTAAATTCCGTTATTTATTATTTTTATATTTTTGTATTTGGTAGCCTGGTTAACTGCCTGTACCTACCCCTCACATTATGAGAGGAAACACGTGCCAAGTATTGCGATAGCTATGAAAAGCGATGACGATGATGAAGGAGTATGTGCAGGGGCGTGCAAGCGTCTCTATCTATTGTGAGTCCAAGTCAATCTCTACTACTGTATGTTGAGCTTTAATCCCAAATGTAGGTAGGTCACATAGATTTAGTACTTAGTCCTTTAGTCCGGCGAAGAAGTTATTATTAAAACAGACCTAGAATCGTTTGTAGCAACATGAGCTGATATGATAGACAGAGATAATGTGGGGGGACCTATGCTCCTGTATGGGCTGGAAACACACCGGAAATGTGAAAGATTAATACCTATAGGTAATGATTTAATGATGTTGATCTTGCGTGTGCGTTTTGTCATTTGTGGAAGTCGATGCTTACGACACAGGTAATTATAGTGTGGGAGTGAAGTGGTGTCCGGTGCACGGTGTGGGCATAATAATTGTTTTGTTTAGCGACATCTAAAAGTTTGGTATAAATATCCTGAATTCATTCTTGAAAAATTATGTATGTCTGCAGCTGTTGTGTACCTATGTTATTAAATACCTACTTATGTAGTGAAATACCTACTACAAAGTTTGTGAAGGACTAGGTATACAAAAACCACAAAAATGAACTTTTTTGCTTAGCTTCTTTAGATAATTTCTAACTTCGTAATTTCAGTCGTCAGCCTTAAGACATAATGTATGTACCTATGTACCTTTATCTCCTCTTATTGTAAAAAAATTACAGATTGCTGTTAGATAATATTTTTAACACTGCCCAAGTCAGCAACTTGTCTGACCTACTGAAAGAATGTGGCATGTAGACTTTGCATTTCATAACCATGAAAATTCCTGTAAAAATAAGTACCTACCTAATTTTCTACGTAACTTAGTTTCATAACTGTTGCCTCATTTATAAAATATTCATATCTGCAAAAGAGTCAAACTTCTCTGGACTTTTCCAGAGTCCTCGTATGCTTATTAGGTGCTTTGTTCGTATCTGATGACTAAAACAACAAACGTTCCGCGAATCGACGTGGAATGGCTCATCGTTAGTCGTGGCTCATGTGAAGAAATTGCGTATGATTAACCGAGCGCTTTGATTAAAGTGCTCGTGTTAGCATAACGCTAAACAAGAAAGAAACCGTAATGGCTCGAGGCAGCAGTAACGACGAGTCGTGAAGTGGGTGGGTGGTAGCGGGCTGAAATGTTCAAGTCTCCACTGACAGTTGTCGAGCGGCCGCGGGTCGGTCACTATCGCGTTTCCCGCGTGAAAATCGCTTTCCCCGCGGTCGCGGTGCGGCGGAGCACGTGAACGCAGTGTCCCGCCGACCGCTCGCGTGACACGCCGCGCTCCTCGCATACCGCACGACCACCCCGCTCATCCTGCAGGAGCGGCGTACGAACCCGACGCCCGCCCGCGCCACACTGCGCCCGCTCGGACCGAACTCGTGCGCGCACCCCGAACGTTCCAATTTTGAAAAGTAAACTTTTTAAATAATAGATAAGCCGTGCCATCGATTGGCGTTCGGAGCTGTCTTCATCGCCGGAGCAGTGGAGGAAACTATGCGGCTGAAGGCGGTGGCGAGGCGTCTCAATGCGCAAGGTGAGTGGCAACTTTATTAATAACCACTGAACAAAGTTGTCCTCGAGAAGTGGATTGTTGGCGAACTTTTGCGCTTAGGGATGCGCAGTAGGTATACGAGATAAGGACAGTGTGATGCGCTCGCCGCGTGCCGCGATTGGTCGGTGCCTCCCCCGCCTGACAAGATAGCGAGGGACATCCTCCGCTAGTTGTTTCGCTACATTGTACCGTATACATGAGCGACACAGTACATTTTCAGTTGCGGCCTCTTTCGGAGGGACGATCCCTCCGTTGTCACCTGTCATTGGATGCGCCCGGATGCTTTTCCTTATTTATTTAGAGTATTTACATTATGTATGTCAATGTTACGTGTTACGTACATTGTATTGTTTGTACCTAATGTAACGTGGAATTCCGACGTGCTTTATTGAAAGATTTCCATGAGACATTGTTCAAGGGTAACAAAGTTTACCTAATGTTGAATTGTAATGATAGATTGTGTTCTTTCTATTAGGGGTTGTAACTTTAATCTTAGAAGTGATTGTTTCGTGTCTTGTTTAGGTACTGGATAGATACGAGTAGGTACTTCGTTAGTAGATACGTACCTAAGTATAAAGTAGGTATTAGGCATTAGATATCTTAATGCTGAAGTTAGGTACCTGTATTTAATAAAAGCAAAGTGGAGATATAGTTATGGTTTTACAGACGCAGCACCAATTCCACTCATTAAATATGCCGTATAAATACGTATAATTATTTAATAGCAGACAAACAAAATAATATATGTTTCATTTAAATTACATAGGTAGGCTGACCTAATTATAACATAACCTAACGATAGCAAAATGGTCACCATTGCCAAAGATTACCATTGTTGTCAAACAAAGAAGAAAGAAGAATTATGTAGGTATCTACTCACGCTCGATATTAAATGACAGAGAACTTTTTATTATTCCTATAGGTAGGGTATTTAACTACTTAGGTCTTACTCGAACGTACCTACCAGTTAAAGTTGCGTTGTGATAGGGCCAACAGCTTTTACCCAATTGATATCCTGCCCTTCTCCCTTGCATAGCGATTGATGATACCTTTTTCCATGTTGATATTAAATTTTATCTGATTCAAAATGTTTTGAATATCTGAAGCTTTTTTTCATTTGTTTATCTTTTTGCATTCGCTTTCTTGTACCTACCTATGTTATATATGTATTTCCTATCTTTTGGTGGGTTGCCTGGAAGAAATCGCCCGCCTATTGTTTTGTGCTTTTTGTTATATATTTTTGTTTCATTGCTTCATATTCCTGGTGTACAAACATACAAATAATAAAGAGTTTATCTATCTATCTATCTTATATCTGTTTCTACGTAAGATTTACCACAAGTCATATTATGTTTCTATGTGTTTCTACAACATGGCTGGCCGTCATAAATCGCATCGTAAAAATCATGATTGCAACCGCGTTGTGCAAACGATACCTATTGGGGATCTGTCTCTACCGTCTACCGCTCTGTTTTACCGGAGTGAGAAATAAATCAGAGCTACCTATCAGGATAGGTAGGTCTGATTTATAAATTTATTGATAAACAGAATTTAATCAAAGCTTATTCATGGTTCAGCAACACTTTTTATGGACTTAAGATAACAAACGAGCATGCTCCACCCTTATTCTGCCGTCCATGACAACTGTGACACAGAACTAGAGAAGGGATCAAGTCCAGTGAGATGAGGTTTGTGAGTGTTAGGTCAGTTCATTGCGTTGTTAGTAATGGGAAATGGCTTGGTTCCAATTAGGTCACAAATATGTTGATAATATCCCTTGATATTGTCCCTTGAGGACTAAAATCATGGACTTTAAAAAAGTATAATTGGACTACACCTCTCCAACCACAAAACAATTCCTGTTAAATACTTAAATTACAGGGTAAAAGTGGTAGGTATTCACCCCATCCGAATTTTTTAAATTAAAATTATTTTCATTTTGTGATATGGAAAGTAGGTATGACGTGAATATGTCCTTGTCCTTAATAAATACTGTTCAACTGTATTGCAGTGCTTGGATTTGTCATGTTGTTACAAAATTTATTGAAAGGTACATTTAATCATTAACAAATTAGTCTTTGGAGTTAATTAGGCATTTTTTTTTTTATGGAATTAAGATAGCAAACGAGCATGCAGTACCACCCTTCCCCTGCCGCCCATAACAGCAGCTGTGACCGACCTAGAACTAGACTCAAAGGGACTAGGATGGTTAGTCCAGTTAGTAGATGGTGTTAGAATATTAGTTGGTTAGTTTGTTAATAAGTGCGAGGACAGGGTATGTCAGTGATAATTAGTCCTGTTAGTTAATGTTAGTAATAGTCCAGTTAGTTATTGTTAGTATGAGTCTTGTTCCAATTCGGTCACAGATGCGTTGCTACCCCTGAGGTCTGAGATGGTCGCCTCTAAAAAAGTGAAACCGGGTTAGAGGTCTAAAAAATTGCAAACGATAGGTACTTAATACAAAAAGAGTAGTGTCATTGTATTTCATTGGTCAGTCTGCTCTAATCTGAGCTGCCATAGTAAAGAACACTTTGAGAAGAAGGTCATTATCAAAATCGTATGAAGTCTGCTAATCTGCATTTGGTCAGCTTGATAGAACGTGACTGTTTAAGATGACGATGATCTTAAAACAAAAAAGTTATACATTCATAATATATCTTCTTTCTGCTCTACCCTAGTCGTAGCTACTACACTTTCTACATATCCAGAAATTACAAACAATCTTAGTAGTTATATTAAAACATTTTTCTGCTTTATGGCCAAGTAATTATTTGGCCATTGTTGTAGGGAGGCCAGCCACAATCATAAACAAAGGGGCGTCGCTACCTCGCTCTTTTATAACGAAGAAGGAAACGTTGATCCTACTTATTAAAAAGGCTAGGTTCTATCACTTAGCCCTTCGAAGTCCAATGTTAGATCGGTATAGATTAACCTCATGGACGCTACTTCGACTGAATCTGAGCCCTTTGAATCCAGGGTGCCACGCTGTCTACTTCAGGTTATCAGACCGGACCATTTGGTCGCGGGGAGACCTTTGCTACTTTTCCTCAGGCATGATCGCCATTCAAAGATTTACTTTTTTGTCCTTCTACTAGATTGGATAAAGGTAGGTAGATATAATTGTATTATAGCATAATACGCTTTTCAGAGCGTGTAGAGGTGATGTAAAATTCCACACGCTATATATTTCCGTGTAGGTATGTTGATACAGCGGCCATTCGACCACGCTCATATCTGCTCGTTTTATCGTATGTCATTAAACTGGAACATGATTGTGTTCGGAGTTTGCGAAATATCAATAAATTTTCATATTGGTATTTTTGCACCGTGTTTATTGATGTATCCTTGATGTGTTCGAGAAAAATGGGGATGAATGGTATTCGAATTTACCAACGTTATGTTCCTAGGTATCTATTAGACAAATAATTGGGTAGGTATATATACCTATCAGGAGAATATTACATTAAAAGTATACGTAGCATATTGTAGAGGTAGCGATAATAATAGATAGAGTTTTAAGTTCACAATGTTTTAATAGGGATAAACAACTCAAGCACTTCAACCAATCAGTGATCAATGTCATTTAACATTAGATACATCTTCTTTCATTACTGTCGATCAGGATTACTAACATTCAGGGTACTTACCTACATTCTCTTGTTCTATATTAAAGAGCAAGTCAATCACGTGCCATCATGGCTGCATCACCATGTAAACCATCATCCTTTATAGAACCGTACAGGTTTAAAGCGAGATATTCATGTGCCTAATATTTTTCGTTATCATGTAAATATAAATATTTTTACGAAGGCGCGGTAAGGAGGTATTTGGTGAAGGTGTTTTATTAAAAAAATACAACATAGTTATGGAATGTTCGTATCAGTTAGGCCCAAGAAACGGGCAGAGCTTCGACACTAGCCACGTTTTATGGCGCTCATAAACGTTCCCGGGAACGATCTCATCCGAGTGTCGCGAAATTCGATGCCCTTTGTGCCCTCCGATCGACTCAAATGACCCTATTCCCTTTCTTAAGAATAGGATAAAAGTAACGACCGTACATAAAATCGAGTCAATTTGCTGACCGTATCTGCCACTCTCTCTACGGCACGTGCAAAGTGTTTTAAACAAATATTCGTTCCGAGCGAGTCCAATGACATTAACAGTCGCCATCCATGGGCCGTGGCTCTGTCCTCCATAAATAACTTGCACAATATTCAATAAGCTCCAGGTTTATTCCTCCAGGAATAGTAGTCGTAAAGCTCGCAGACATACATAAGGACGGATCCTCGAATCACAATAACGCTGGAACTCAGCAGAATCCATAATCTTATTTTTGTACCGCACCACGGAGCGTGAATTTTGCAATTACGAGAGCGCCGATAATGGCACGGAATTGTCACCTCAATGGCCTCGTCGCTAAAGGCCACTGTCGTGTGCCGAGGGTCTCTCAAAATAAACACTTCTTGTCTTTACACGTGCGAATGTGGACTTTATCTCGAAGTCGGAGAGTTACCTAGCGGGAGCGGGCAGGTGGCGCGTGAAAGCGAACTCTTTGTGGAGGGAGGAGGGCAGATTATGCATCGCAGATGTTCCACGGCGACATCCATTGTGTTCCCTCCTATAATTTTATCGAAGCTGATTTACGATCGATTGTTCGGCCGGTGGACAGTCAGCGAGGCGTCGTGTGCGTGCGTGCGCGCATGTGTGCGCCGTGCGTGCTTCCACGACCGTCGTAACTTACCTGCAGATGGCGCTCCGGTATGAGGAGCTCGCTCACCACACGACGCCCTCGTAAATTAAGAAACGTCTCGAACCGTGTTCTTTTCAGCTTTATTTTATGCATCGCACAGAAATTACGGGCTATGCTTACCTCTGCTTTGAAAATTCAACTCTCCTTTTGTTACGCCCCGCGCCGCGGCTAAAGCTCTCGATTGGCAGATGTTTATATTCAACAGGGCTCAGCTAATGCCCAGATAAAACACCTTCGATAAAACAAGCCATAAGTTTCGCTGGGAAATTGTTTTCCGGCACAATTAAGATTGAGTTTCAATAGTGAAAAGGCACTTGTTAGCCGCCGTTTACTTCAATCAATAGGGCGTAAAATATGAGAAAGTGTTATAAACTATAAGAAAAGCATTATTGTATGCCATAAAAGTATTGACGCGTTTATATACATATAAGTAAATTAATATTACAGTACTCTTAGATTGTTTTTCCTGTATATCATCCATTACATACCTACCTTTGATTATATACACATACCTACCTACCAATTTATCTGAGGGGACCTTTTTATCGGCCTCTATTTAAGTATTGCCTGTTTCGTAGAAGGTATTAATCACGAACCGAAGCAGACTTATTGCTTTACACGAACTTCGAAGGCACAAGGCACAAATAGGTACCACAATGTTCTCACCATGCGTCGGGCATAACAGAGTGGTAGAGAACTAAACGACCTCGAATAGGAGATGGACAATGCTATGCTTGATCATATTTACTTAGTTATTTGTTCTTTATTGAACCTTACATAAAACTCAAGAAGGTATGTCATTTGCCGTGCAAATGTTTAACGGAGTAACTTATTAAGAACGGACACATTTGTATTCAGGTAAAGGCAACAAAAGATGAACAACTATGTACAAATCGTATTTTTTAGATGAATACTGCGCAAAGGCAAGTTAAATAAATTAAAAAAACTCTTGGACCAAGAAAAACCTCTAGCTCATTGATGATCATCAAAAACCTGAATAGATCTCCATAAATAGTTAGTAATAAAAATTTTTGCTACCTACAAAGTATCGCAAGGATAGTGGTTTACGAATGAGAAAACAGCATTGAAATTGGTCCATTCGTTTGAGAGCTAGGATGTCACAGATAGACACACGCACACATTCACAGACAACTTCAAACTTATAAGACTCCTCTTTGCGTCGGGGGTTAAATAGGTAGATATATATTAATTTAAAATGAATGAATAATATCTTGACATTAATTAAAGCGCAAGACAACTATTAGCCTAAGCAAACTTCCCTGGTCGGAATGTGGGCGAAAGCGAGTTATAATTAAAGGCGAGTCAAGGAAATGAGGTCGGCCACACGGGGCTTCAGCGGCCTTTCATTACATACATACGAGTATATACATATAACCCAAAGGGAACGTACAGAGACGGGTTTTGTCTTATTTACTTTAAATATGTACTTGTTGGCATCATTAAAAGTATTTTGCATCTCACACTATGGATAAGACTCAATACCTTGATTTTATAGGCAACCTAGTATGCCTTTCCTTGTTGTTTAGTTAATACATTCTGTTTGTTGTCATTGATAGAACTCTTTAGTAGACGTCGGAAGCGTCGGTAACCGACACATTCAGAAGACTTAAGACCGATCGGGTTGATTAAATTATATGAAACTTATTACACCAGCAGCGGGCTTTTATCCTAAGGCTTCTAAATGAATGAAAACTTAAAGATTATTTCAATCAGAAATACTTAGTCCTGAAATACAAGTTAAATAATGACTCAGGTTAGGAGACAGAGAGACCCTGCTAATAATTCCTGTAAACTATTTTTTTTTGTTAAGTTGTATAAAACGAAATGTAAGACTGTTGGTACTTCAAGCTATCGAGAAATATCAATAAGACTGATTCATAGCAATTGAAGATTTTCTGTTCCGTTTAGAAACTGCGGTTTATAGTTGCATGTGTGTTATGAGGTGATCTCAGCGAGATAACGTTATCTGTGACTCACCTGTACCGCTGCAGAGTGTACGATAACTGGTACGGAATACTGGAGTGAATAACGACATAATCCTACTATTATTATAAATGCTAAAGTTTGTAAGGATGTGTGTAAGTGTATGTGTTAGTCGTTCACGCTACTCACTACTTATTGAAGGGATTTTCATTAAACTTTGCAGTAATATAGCTTAATATCGGAATAACATAATAAGTTAAAATTTACAGATTTTTAAAAATAATTTGGTCATAATACAACGATAACTGTCAAGTAAATAAGAAAAAACTCAGTCTTTTGAGAGCTATCTTCTACTAGGGGGCTGGTTCCCCGAAGCGAAGCGAGGGTGGGTTCACAAGTAAGTATAAGCAATATGTGCGGTGAAGGGCTCACAGCACAGTAAAATGGTTTGAGTCGGTTGTATGGATTATTTAGATTGTTGTCGTTAGATAACAGCCTTTTTTAATAAGTCAAATAGTTAGTTGATGTTAGGTACTTACTTGGTCGACTTGTGAGCAACTTCGAAGCGATAAATGGTCACCATTGACATAAACCACTGTGACATAAACGCCGGATCTACCCAGCTGTTTGTAGAGAGCGTCGCTACGCTCTTACAACCTCCCACAAACGAGCCATTCTTCCAGCCGTTGACCCGTGGTGGTCAAACTGAGGCCCGTGGCCGGTATCGGTTTTTTTGAGGAGACAGGGTGCGGAAAGGTGTGCGGGCTTGCAGACGCTCATACAGATAGTGGCGGCCCTGTTGGTAGCGCTATATTTTTTTATAGGGATGATGGGGTTAAGCGGTAGATTACATGGACGACAAAAACTGCATAATTATTATTACATTTCCGTTCGCTATATAAGTATTTTGTGTTACGTGGGTACCTACTAACTTACTTACAACCGCAAGCCAGTATCTTGTGTGCAAAATACGCAGAAATTCACGAAGTAATCTTTTCTAGAAAATGCCTAAAGAGAATGTGGGAGGGAAAGTTTTATTCGAAAAGCTTTGATGCGAGAAGTACGAAAATATAGAGTTAGCTCGCGAATTAACTGGAATAAGTCCATTAAAAGGTTTCAGATAGGTACAAGGGTGTACACTGTACATTGTACGCCTACACAGGTTTATAGTATTATTTATTTCCCATGCCATTACTGTCATTTAAGCATTTAGGACTCGTTATAATACCGAGGTCAGTATTGCGTGAATGGCTGAAATTAAAAGAGAAATTACTTGCCGTTACTTTAGTACCATTGCGCATTAAAAAGGCTGTAGGTAGCAATGAGATATGACGGTAGATATTGTTCTGATAGCAGTTATTTGGGAGTGAGGTACTTGTCACATCCTCTGATTTGAACGTTAGAAAAATCGTGATTATCTGATATAGTTAAGATAACGTCTTGATTATATAGTTTGAATTTATGAGGCATTCTTTCAAAATATACTGAAGTTGTGCTGAGGGGCCTCTTTCCGCTCTTTCTTCCCGTTCACTTTGTGAAACAGTGGTAGGAACAAAACTATCGTATACATGAGTCAGTGAACCCTCTAGTTATGCATACCTAGATGATTTACCTTATCTGAGCGAATGGTCTTCCTCAATAGAGTTCTAGCTCAACTTGGTCGCTTTATTAAGATAGGGGATAAAAGCCAAGGCTTAATTGTTCATAACTATCAGGATTAACTTTATGCCATCGGAAGTTCATGAACCCTATATGGGCAATATGGCTGACCTTACATGCTTTAGGGTAATGGGACCCAAGTATGGGAAATCACAATAAAACAAGTCCTTGACATTAACATGATTCCATAACCATGAACGTTCCATGGGCACTCCCATGAGTAAGGTCACGAGCCCCGCTGGGAAACTGGCAATTGGCATGGACCGACGTATTCGATATACCTACATGGAGGAAATGTATAGCCCGAACAAATATGAAGATATGTATAAGTAAACAGTCAATGAACTTTGTGCTTTCGCTGATTTTATTCGTATGAAATCGATAAGGGATACCTATTGGTAAAATACATGTTGGTGATTGTAAAGTGTATGATTTGTGGTAAATATCAAGTTTTTGTTCGAATTCATTTTAATTTAAAATTTAAAGTTATTGTATGTGAACTGATAAAGAGAAACGGTTCTCACATTTAAAAAAAATGAAGTTAAATATTATGTGATAATACCTAAATGTAATTAATTTTCAATCTTACCTTTTTGGGAATGCAGCTGGATTGAAACAAAGGAAAAGTAAACAAATCCTTCATTGTAAGACAATTCTTAGAGTACATGCCCAGTCCTTGACATTCGCAAGATGCAATGCGCACCAATATCAGCTTTCTTAGGTAAGGTCGTGAGTCGTGAGCTCCCGCAGTGAGATGAGTAACGTCGATAAGTACGTCGCGAGTATAATACATCTTTAAGTATTCAACCGTAAGAGCCAAGACATAAAGATCATTATTGAATGTTTTCTTTTGAGTTTGTCGGTTGTCGCGTTGCTTTTTTTTTATTTTTTTTATAGCCTAAGCAGGCAAACGAGCAGACGGGTCACCTGATGGTAAGTGATCACCGTCGCCCATGGACATTGGCAACACCAGGGGCGCCACCAACGCGTTGCCGGCCTGGAAGGAAGCGATAGACCCGCTTCTTGAAGGACCCCATGTCATAGCACTGTGGGAATACTGAGGGATGAAGTTCGTTCCACAGTTTACACGTACGCGGCAGAAAATGACGTGAAAAGCGAACTGTGGACGAACGCCAGGTATCCAGGTGGTGTTGGTGGAACCTGGCTTTATCCCGTGAAGTGCGGTGGCGAAAGTTAACCGCAGGTATTAAGTTAAACAGTTCCTCAGAACATTCCCCGTTATACAGACGGTAGAAGACACAGAGAGAGCCCACATCTCTCCGCAGTTCGAGTGGATCTAAACCGTCTGTGAGCTGTTGCTGTGATGTGCGCAGACTTTAAATCATTAAAAGGGGTGCCATTGCGAATTTAATATTAAATAAATGTCAGCCAAATTCGTATAATGTACTTACCTGTCTGTAAATAGCCTGAGACATTTCGACATGAAAATGGATGGAAAAATGGATAAAATACAATAAGCCATTTTTTTTAATGCAAGTATCGTAACTAAATAGCAAATACCGTTTTGGTTCCTTTGTATTGCGTAACGTGAGTAGCAGATGATCATAGGGACGTAAAGAGGTCACTCATAATGTGGTTCGGCACTGTGATTAGCGAGATTTATGATCGAGTTATTACAATATTTTCCCAAATACATTGTAATCAAAAATGTCGCAAGTCATATCAGCAGTGTTTTATGCTAATTATTATAAATGAATGTTGGTAAGGGTTATTGTCCAGTGCGCGCGATTCGATGCTATCTCGTTTCCGAGCGTCGCGCCGCCGTTATTATGATAATAGCTTCGAGACACGAACCTTATTACAAAAGGCACTTGTTTGTGATCAATCAGTTTTTATTTCGTTATGTCCTTTATGCGTAACATTAAAAAATGAGCACGCTCAACAGAAAAGTAGAGCTACACCGTCAAAGTCGCGGCACCTTGAATTTCTCTTTCCCTAATGCTAAGTTCCATTAAATGTTTAAGTTTTTGTCGTTTTATGCTTATTTAAGACCTTTTAGTATATTAACATTAGACCTAATTAGCAGCCCTATGACTTCTGTAACATTGGTGACCTTGGTTGCAAATTGAGTATACATAATATTACTTAATTTAGGTCAGGTCATGTATGTACTACGAATCTGTATCTATATCTTATTTTAGGTGCTTCTATTCTACAATCAAACACCGAAACTTTTCTTAATGGTTGAAGCAATCCCGAGAGGCTTTTAACCAGACAAGAGTTCCTTCTAAACTGGCTATTCATCACCATCATTGCAACCCATAATTATACGTATGCTGGGCACGGGTCTCTTTTTACAAAACGAGGAGTACAAGCAGTAGTCCAACATATAGGCCAGGTACAGAATGGCGAACTACATGACATCACGCAGAACTCTTAGATGTGCAGATTTTTTCGACGTTAATTGTTTTCAACGAAGCAAGCAATAAAAAAATCCATTACGCACACAACTTTGAAAATTACAGGTACAAGCACATTTCAACTTTAAAAACATTCGGCGACTACTGTTTTGAGAACTGGCAACACACTACTTCACATCGTAAAAGCAAGACTTACTTAAGATGAATCTGCAGAGGTCAGCGCGACATCGATCCGTCACCCGTACAATAGAGCGGCAATCTGGTTATGCCCATCTGTCACTGAGATAGTGCTGATACTGTCACCATTCAGGACCCTCATCATGAAGTTACAATTCCTTTTCCTCACGCTTTTCTTATACACTACGGCTTTAGTATCAGAGCTGAAGTGTTTTTGTGAGCTTTTATTGAACTTGCAATGTTTGAATGTCAGTATGTGTTCGTATTAAATATTATTAGCTGAATACGAACAAATTCTGCTTACTTTATAGATTTGAGTTTTTTCCTATTTCTTTATCTCTGATGACAGTGCAATTTAATGACAAACATCCTTACTTCCTTACTAATATAAATGTGAAAGTGTGTTTGTTTGTTTGTTTGTGACTCTTTCACGTCGCAACATGGCTATTATATGGTATGGTTTATGTGTATGGGGACAGTTAGGAGGGTGGAGAGTGACGTAGGCTACTTTTTACCGCGGAAAACATCTCATTCCTATGGGAAGACCTGGAACCTGGAACCTGGCGCCGCTCCACGCTCGCCCCCCGGACCGTTGGGCACTCCCGCGCGACCTACTGCGCGGGAGCAGCCCGACATGAACCACCTCGGACAAGACCGCAAGCCACCGTCCGGTCGCAGATCGGCTCCTGCTGGGCTTCCCACCAGCGAGTCTCACCTGGTAGGGCCTGATCGCCCGGGCGGCGTGAAAATCATCATGACTCCCCGGACTAGACTACCATACTCCACATCACCACCTGGACAATCTTCGAGGACCCATACAGGGTCCCAACCCAACGACCGATCCGTTGTTACGGACCGCGGCAGACACCTCAGTCAGGGGGCCACCGGCCCCGAAACTGAATCCCCACAGCTATGTTAGCCGTGAGTGAAGACAGGACGGATTCTGATGTTGATGTTCCAGTATGTCATATTATAGGCTTATCTTAGGCCGAGATTCCTACGGGAGCGGGACCTACGCGGCTGTTACCTACGGGTCCCGAAGCGAAGCGCGGGCGGTTCTCTAGTGATCATATAATATATACTTACTACGCTCAGGATTGCTTTCAGACAAGGGAACTATGCAACATTTAACAGCGCAGAGACGAAAATTCGTTTTCATTTAAAATTCATTTTATTGACTTGAGTAGTTTTATGTACCTATTTAATAAATATTGTTAAAAAATTTAAGCAATGCTTGTTTCGTAAATCTCGAAAAGACCTACAGTTTAGATGTGTTGCTTGATTTGTAGTGAATGTTAATTTGTATAATTGCTTTTTACAAAAAAAATAACCGACTTCAATCTTGATAAGTAGAGATAACTCAAAAACTACTCGCCAGATGGCGCTCAATTCAACATCTAAGTGTAAAGTTCTCGTCAATACAAATTAATCAAGCCCAAACACTAGATCACTGCAGTAAATCGTTGAGGAGTTCCCTCGACTGTCTTTCGGCTTCATCAGATCGACTCCAGATCTTCATGAAATGGTAGCGCTATAATGTACTTATGATAACATGAACAAACACACTAGTTGTCCATACAATTTTCGAAAGTTCCCCTCGATTTCTCTGAGATGCCATCATCAGATCCTGGTATCCTTATCAGGGGACCCCACTGCGCATATCTACTTTACAACAAAAAAAGAATTATCAAAATCGGCCCATGAACGACGAAATAATCGCTGAACGTACATAAAAAAAAAAGCATATATACGGTCGAATTGAGAACCTCCTTCTTTTTTGAAGTCGGTTAAAAATTTATGTGGGATCAGACGATGAGCACCAGCTTTCATTAAAAAAAAAAGAATAATGTATTTAAATATTAAATACACATAAGAAAAAAACATACAGTCGAATTGAGAACCTATTTTGATGAGATTTGTCATGTTTGTGTATATATTTTACGTTTTATATCATTCATTAAAGAATTGGCTTGTTATATTATGTCGACAAGGAACTTAACGAAGGAAACGGATACGCGGCAAGGCAGATACTCTCTGGATATAAGTATAAGGAAAACATTTTCCCCTTATCTCTGACGTCGGATTAGAACAGAGTATTCCGTTTTCCTCACATTATCAAATTTCCGATAGCCGGACATTCAGTTCAACCATTTATACGAAAACAAAATGTTGATGAAGATAAATCGTCTTCGGGTCCATTTGAGGTGGAACTCCATTTATCGGTATCGGTTTCAAATATGAGATAGTTACTGCTGTCTACACTAATACTTAAAAAACATTTATGAAGAAAAAAGATTTGTATTTTTGGATGTAATGAAGAACGTGTAATGAGTAACTCAAAAAGTACATTTTAAAAATTATTTCACCATGAGTGTTATGATATAATTATCAATTACTAATGTCGAATTGTACCTAAGTATATTGTTTTTCCTGAGCAAAGCAACAGCCGGGCGCTAGTTTTATAATAGCAAATGGATCAAATATGTATTATATAAACCAGTTATCCGTATCTACTGTACCTAGTTATCTATCCTTGTATTCAAATCTCTTCCGCTGGTGATTCATTTTGGTAAGACACGGGCACCTGGTCTCTGCTGTTTCAGATCATTGAGTTTTTTATCATTTAGTTTAATTCCGACTCTAGGTACTCTTACATAGTATGAGGGTACTTTACAAAACAAAGTAAGCTTTGAAAAAAGTAGTATGTGGAAGAGAAATAAGCGGGACCGTCCTCGTTTTTATGACAATGCTTAAATGCTTATTACACGGACCTTCATGGCCGACGACCACGTGTCGTCAAACGGTCTCTCTGCTTCTCTGTTTTCTATATAATAATTAATTAATTATGTTCTCGTTATCAAAAAAACTACAAACAATATTTTTCAATATACTCGTGTATTTAAATCACTAAGGTAAAAAGCTAGAAATTTTGTGGGATTGTAAATAAAACGAATTTCTTATCGTACGTGAACGCACTATCTACGGTACTACCCTCATCTACGTCGAAATCATTGATTCGTTTGTTAGATTTCAAAAAGATTTCGGTAAACAAAATCGAATTCCTTAACACAATTATATTCAAATCAACATTGTACTGATCGGTAGCCATAATACCTTCACAGTTTGACACATCGAGACAAAACACCGTGTGTTTATGTATGTGGCACGAACTTTTGTTATTGGAAGAGGCAATGGGTATTGTTATAAATAATTTATTACGTTGGATAAGATTTCGTAATTGTTTCGTACGATTATTTTGGCAACGTCTTTGTTAGAGTCAGTCGTACGTCACAAGTTTGTTTACGACTGATGATGCAAGCAAAAATTATTAAGACAAGGTAGCTATTATTTATCAATGGCATACAGTAGAAATTAGTACTGGTAATATGTTTTTTACGGATTTAAGATACGTGCGCGTGCGTTAAGGAGCGTGCAGCGCCAGTCTTCCGATGCTGTCCATGACATCTGTGGTGGACTCAGAAAAAGGCTGAAATCGAAAGATTTACTTACATCATTTACCTGTACCCACTAACGTGTAAAAAATGTTCAACGACCAGTCATATAACATTAAATATAATAATAAGAAATAGCAAGTAAGGAACCTAAAACTTGGCTCAACTTGGTCTAGAGATTTCATTACTTTTTAGAGATAAACTAACAGCTCTATCGAGACTGGCTGTTTTTTTACAGAATGTTATTGGTGGGATTGAGTATTACTGAACTAGCTCAGATGCATCCACGATGTATCCATCAACGCCTGAATATAACTTTATATATGTACCTACTTTAAGTATCAATTAGATGAGATATTTTAGATTTTGCCTAGTATGAAATGATTTATACTGGAAATTTTGAAACAATTTTTCCTTGCAAGTATATTTTCAAAATATTTATTTTGATTTTATATCTGCATTTTATCTTGATTGTGTTTGACTATAACTTGAAAAGCAGTCATATTTAGGTATGTTAATACAAAAATTGTGGCAACATGAGCGTGAAATATGAATGAGCGAACATGCAAAGGCGCGCAGGGCAGTCGAACATGACTTTATGACGTACTATCTGACTACCGATGAATACTGGGCATGCATGCATCTCATATCACAATGTGACTCTCTAGGATAATCTTAAAATAAAATATTCGTATTATTTTAAATGTCTGTAGCAAAACCTCACAATTTCACTGAACGATAAATTTAATAAAATACGAGGATACTTTTTGAATGCAACCCATTAGTTGCCCAGTACTGACCACGGGTCTCTTTTCAATATTAAGAACGCCTAGAGCTTACTCCACCACGCTGCTCCAGTGTTTACCTATTATTTAATTTTACTCATATTGTGGATCATGATTTCACAAGGAGATGTAACGAATTTTGAATACTTAATAGGGTACTTTCGGTAGTGAAAAATAAACTTGATTTTCGTAATAAAAAGCAACAAAAAATATATTTCGGCAAAATAAACACGCTTTCTCGCCTTAAAATAAAATATTAATTCTTTTTTTATTTCCGAAAAACGCTGTCAGTAGGTACTTGTCAGCCATTTTGATGGCGTAATAATGGTAATGTGTACAGTGCCACAAACTTATCTGACTCGGTAAGAGGGGCGCTACTGTCTTTGTCTTTGTCTGACAACAGTATAACATTTGCATTAGTTCCAATTTTGGCCACCGGGCCAGATATGTTTGTGGCACTGTATGTATGACCGGTTCATGATGACAATTTTTTATGACAGTTTGGTTGGTTGGTGTTTGATTTTGCCTTTATGACGTCACACCAACTCTCGTGTTTTAGGTCACGTGACATACAGATAAAAAATTTCAAATCAAATCAAATCAAATGTTATTTATTGTGGAATACAGGTAATTAATAATAGGTATTACATAAATTCAATATCCAGTTCCTCTATATTCCCGCCTCAAAAATGGGCATACTAAAGATTCGAATTTTAATATTATATATTAAAATAATTATGTGTACATAAATTTTAATTTTTATCAAATTTCATAGTTTATTTTTCATTACGGAAAGTACCCTATTGCATCGCACATCTAACTTCTTGCCAAAGTGTCTAACTGAAAATCGGAAATATCTCATACCTAAATATTTCCATTATTCTATGTTGAATTAGTTTTAAAAATTGTTTCGTAACAGAGTTTTATAGCAATACTTTTGCAACAATAGATTGTATATAGTCATGGAATTATCTAGAAAAAAAATATATTCTATTTTCAGTAAATACAATGCGTTGCATATCAATTGTGCTCAGTGCCGCGCATCGTAAAGGGTTAATTGGTGATAAAACCGCGTAATTGGCGTCGGCTATCGCTCGCGCTAATGAAACCGAATTGCTGTGTTGTACCTAACGATCTATACCGACGATATCTCGATTCTTTTGTAAATAACAACCATGTGTATGGTTTAGTTTTTTCAGACACGACCGAGTTTACCTTTGCAGTGGTATTGATTCACACGATATTTTTAACAGCTGAGAACAAATTGTGCATTTGCGTTGCTATACTTGAGGACTAAAATATAGCCAGCTCTTCTATTCTACTTTTAATATGTCAATAAAATTTCAAATTTATTGAAGATTTTGTTAGGAAGGAAACATTAATCTTTCTTTTTCACTAGATTTGATCATTAAACGCAAATATACATCGATACAGTAAAACGTACATCTATTACTAGATATATTTATTATTTTGGAGTGATGTCGTTGAAAAGGCTCATTAAATCTATGTGGTCGGGTCAATTAGCCGCTAAGCGTTCGTGACTTTTGACTTATGGCGGTCCTCTTCGATGCGTGGCCATTCCGAGGATTCGTATCAGAAAGAATGGAACGGTTAAGCTTTGAATGACATTCAAACATGGCAGCCGATTAAATTATTTCATTGCTTCGTCTCAAGAATTAAAAAATAATAATCGTTTATACCTAAGTAGATTAATGCCTAACGGGAAATTGTGGGTGATCGCAAATTTTACGTAAATACAACATAACCACATCAAAAATATGTAGATACTCCTAATATTTTTAAAAGTTCCTTAAAATGTAAACAATATACCTACCTACTATAGGTATTTGAAGTTCATTAAAGTTGTGTTACTTCACACATAATTATTACACGTAAATTATGTTTTGAATCCAGGCATAACATAATATCTAATACTTAAGAATTGAATTCTCACAAATTGTTAATTCGCTTAAACAGATTCTTTATTTACTTTCGCAATATTAGCTTTTTAACTGACGTATATAAGTAAGTATATAAGTTTGGATTAAGTTGCCATCATTAATCTGAGGTAATAGGGTACCTATAAATTGCCTGTCAACTTAGCTTTACACTTTTGATGGCCTGTCGAAACCCAATAGCTCGACATATTATGTATGTACTAGAGAACCGCCCGCGTAGCCCGCGCTTCGCTTCGGGACCCGTAGGTAACAGCCGCGTAGGTCCCGCTCCCGTAGGAATCTCGGCCAAAAATTAGCCTATAATACGATTTACTGGAACATCAACATCAGATAGGTATAACATTTGCCTATGACTTAAGTAAATTACATGTAGTATTTGATAGCATGATTCAGAACTTGCAAATGAATTTTACTAACGCCATCTATTAACAACATCCGGAACTAAATATCTAGTAACTAATGAAACATCGATCTTCCCATGGGAATGAGATGTTTTTCGGCGGTAAAAAGTAGCCTACGGCACTCTCCACCCTCCTAACTATCCCCATACACATAAACCATACCATATATGTAATAGCCATGTTGCGACGCCACAAACAAACAAACAAACAAACACACTTTTACATTTATAATATTAGTAAGGATAAGGATTTTGTACGACAAATGCGGGTTATGATGTCACAGTCCATTACAGTCTTCGGAGTGATTTATTTTGTAAGAAATAAACTTTATAAAATCTAGTAGATAAATAAGCAGACGAGCGAACTTATGATAAATTAAAATTTCGTATGTAATTCAAAGATCGGACATGGGACAACATTGACACAATTCCTATACTGTGAGATCCCCTACCTGTGAGTTTCTATACCTACTGTGAGATACTGTGACGCATCGTAGACGCGTCTCCTGTCAGTGAAAAGTGTCAGATACATACAAATTTTGGATTGCGTTGCAGTCGCGTAGCTCATAAATAGCGTTGTGTGAGAAGTGCCTATAAGTAACCAAATCCAAAACAAACAGGCTAAACACAATTGACTCTAGACAATAATAGGAATACTGAGGTGCTGATAAAGAACCCTTTCACCATGAAATAATTTCAAGAAAATGATTAGATATGAATAACAAAGAGTTTACAATAAAAAAGGAAGTAAGAATGAGGTAGGAAGCCTCATCACCGCCATAAGCGTTCATAATAAAGCTCACGTGCATCGGAGTCGTTATGAAGCATAAAAATGGTACACGTTTTAATAGGAACAGTTCCAAGGCAACAGTTTAGTTACAATAACAGACTTGGCCAGAACAATTAAATAACAATTTGCACAAATATACAAAGTAAACAAAGAACACTCATCGTTAGAGGGGTACCTACCAGTGTTTGTTCAAAAATATTGTAAATAATATAATAAGAAATAATTGGTTAATATTGAAAAGTAAAGTAAGTGTTATCCATGGGTGAGCTTCGGTTATTGTAATTCGATGCACTAATTGTTGTATTACATACCTGCTTTAACAACAACAGAATTTTAATGAATAAGATAGAAAATATATTTAATATATCTAATATACATGTACAATCTTAATAGAATAAAATATAAAGTCCTAATAATAATTAATCCGTTCGTATTCGCGTGTGCAAACAGGCATTTAAATAAAGATTTCCCCTTTCAAGATATACAAAGTTCACACTAACTTCCTTTTCAAATAAACACCTCAGCACCACATTATAGGTGTCGTGTAGACATTGGGGCTATTACCCTTATCATTGTAAGTGCTTCGTGCTTTCTGGCGTTCCGTGAAGGAATTCGTGGGATTTCTATGGCTACTGGAAAACAACTGTCGTAACTAGGTATACCTTGCATGTTGAGAAGTTCTTCTCTTCCTATTTTTTTAATTGATATGTGGGTTAGTTTTTGTTTTTCTAATTGTCAACTTTTTTTTATCATATTATTAAATGATGTCAGTTTCTATAAACATCCATCCAAAAATAACTACAAAATAATAACTATTTACAAAAAAATAATCGACAACAAAATTCAAAAACTAACCGTCAGATGTCGTTCAAATTTACATGGAACTAGACGACATTTACCAGCCTTTGAATGTAACACTTCTGTGTTATCAAAATCGGTGCACCCACTTAGAAGAAATGGGGTAACACTTAAAAAATACAGTTATGTATAACGTAACGTTACTCCTTTCTGAAGTCAATTAAAAAGGCTTTCTGAAGTCAATTAAAAAGGGGGGAAATGTGTTAATTCAAAATCAGTATGGAAATATTCCACGTTTGAGCTTGTAATGTTGTTAAATATGCTTCTAATTGATGAGTTAATTTTTACATAAGCACACATAGCGCGAAGCTCAATGCTTATTTTAACTAATAAAGCACCTCTGTTTCGCTTTAGGAGTTTCAGGACACCAGTCTCTTTGTACCCACATTCGAATTTTCGGAAATTAATGGTTCTTTAAACTGACCTGACTTTTTATTTACGACATTAAAATAAAATTAATACCATATGATAAGTGAATCACATCCTAAAAAATCTAAAAATAATAGTTTTTAATAATTTAATAAGTGTTTTTTAATTTAATAAGTGTTTTTAGTTTGCGTTAATACAGACAATTTGTTCATTTTGTTTCACTTGTTCTCTAGTTCATGTTACATATACATACAATTTCATATACCTACATATTCGCATACGTATAGATCAGTAAACTAAGGCACTTATCACACAACGCTTTTTACCTATGAGCTACGCGACTGCAACGCAATCCAAAATTCGCCGGATCCGACACGTCTTCTCACTGACAGGAGACGCATCGTAGACGCGTCACTTTCATACATTGACAAGGCCCGAGTCGCTTGCAAATAGCGTTGTGTGAGAAGTGCCTAAGTGCATGGTGCATGATGCTTATTATGTACTAGCGGACCGCCCGCGGTTTCACCCGCGTGGATCCCGTTCTCGTGGGAATATATTATGCATGTATTATACATAAAAACCTTCCTCTTGAATCACTCTACCTATTACAAAAAACCGCATCAAAATCCGTTGCGTAATTTTAAAGATTTAAGCATACAGACAAACAGACAAACAGACAAACAAACAAACAGACGGACAAAAATAGCGACTTTGTTTTATACTATGTAGTGATCAGGTTGCAGTGTTCCGGACAGCTCGCATGTCGCGTTGGTGGCGCGTGCGGAGGCCACCATCCACTTCGACTTATCGGATTAGGAATTAATTTTCCGTTTCGTGTTTCCCTTCCTTCCGTTAGTGTCTTATCTTTTTAAGTCGAAGCGAAATTGATTTCAGATAGATTAGTGCAGGGAAAGAAGGAAACTAGGTTGGTATTGGAACTTGAAAAGATAACATTGCACACTATATTAGGTACGTACATTAATATTGATGTTTATTTTGGACACAAAATATCGTGAGGGGATCGGTTTATCTCAGAGTTCTCCAAAATATTCCCGAAGTGTGCCAATCATCTCTTGTAATATTCAAAAATTGAGGTGGAGCAGGTCTAAGAAATCTGTTCTCCGTACATTTCGAGAGGAAGCTCCTACCGCTTTACACTATACTATCCGCTCATCATAACCGAAGCACGACAAAAAACCTACTTAAACTAAACCTACTTACCTAAGAATAAAAGTTAAAGAAAGTGCTATTAAAATCCTTTGGAGTGCAATTACCCAGGATAGATTCTCCAGGATTAGATTTTTTCGAATATAAAAGAGTTAACTCGGAGAAATATTGCATGTCTCTAAGATTATCAATGTAGAGAAATAAAGGTTGTCCATAATAATATTTCTAAATATGTCTCCTTCATTACTTCTATAGAATACCCTACTGCCTTTGTTTTGCTACGATCAGAACAGTACAGCTAACAAGACTTCGTTAGTATAAGGGTTAAACATTGATTACATCAAAGTAATGAGGAATAACTTTGAAAGAATGGGTCCTTTCCATGGAGACCTAGAAAAAAGCGTTTATTTCATATTTTTATCTTATCACAATCTTAAAAGAAAGGTCCTTAATATTTATCATCGAATCAAAGGTAGGCCGAGTGGAAAAACAGTTAATTAGGCGGCACTGGTCACGCATGTCGCGGGGGCTATCTCACGGGCGAACACATTTTCTTCATTAACTTGTCCACCTCCTATATTTTTTACGTCGCAATAAAAAGCTTAAGGTCTTTTCATATTAGAATATTCGCGTGTGTGCCGGCGTAAATCACTGGATTGTCACTGTGGTCGACTTATAATTTTATTGTCGGAGGAAGGCGACACGACAGCGCGGCCGTCACGCGACGCGTCCGCGCGCTGATCGGCTCACGCTTCGACCGACCACCGGCCACCGACCACCGACCACCGCCACCGACCGATTCGACCGACAGCCAACGGATTCAGCTTTTATTGTCCCCGTTCTAATTATGGAGTTATTTCAAACTAGATCTCACCTGAGATTGCCCGTCTAGACTTGCCATTGGGCGTTCTTTCGTGCGAGATTAATTGTATTTGCGGCAATATAAAGTGGATGATTACGTTTTTGATGGTTTTCGTTTGAGCACGTTCACGGCGACAGAGATTAGTTGTTCTGCTTATAAATATTGCGGTGCTCATGTAATACCTACTGATGCTACAAGATTTTTTATTAAGTAGCTAATAGAGCTGAGGAGCTACAGAGGGCAAGATAAGCTAATCGTTGGTTAATGTCGTTAGGTAGCAAACGTTCCGCATTGTCTAAGGCTTAACGGTGGCATAATTTGATCTAATATTGGTTTGAATCCCTCTTGTTTAATGATGATTTCTCCATTAATTTGTATCATTGAATTCTTGCTGGAGTATGCCCTTGGTGTTCACATTAGCAAAGGAACCACTCATGCAGTGTTCTTCAACGAAATATAGGTAATTACCATATTGTCATACTTTAATATTGTCAGTGATTCTCGGACCCAACTGTAATATCTGAGAACATTTTGTATACCTATTGCATAATGTTTTTATTATTTCACAGCGTAGAGTTCCGTTTACATTTCACTTCCGTATTATCTTAGTGCTTAAAGATGCGCGCTTTTTAGTTTAACTACGGATACGGATAAAAAGTATGACTAAACATTCTCCGTTAAGTTCTTTGTTTGTTCTAAATACAATGTAACTTCGTAATTTTGTAATTATTTAACTAAGCAGTTTAAATAAAACGCATGTGAAGTACATAAACGTTTGAACACACACCTGAAGTACTGAAAGTAGGTTGTCCGTCCCCTCCCCACGGCGATTATGCGACAGGATGCCGACCGGTCTAGCTAATAGGTGTCATTACTGTGTCGTTCTGAAATTGCTTCACTATCGGACGAGTTATCACGGTGACTTTATAGGTCCAGATTACATGGTACCTTTTTATGTCGTCGATAGGAACAGCGTACAGCCCCGCCCCACATTGTTCGCTACCTACTTTAATTGCTCTGAATAATTCTTGTGAGCAGAATAGTGTATAAAGCTCGCAGGATTTGCGTTTATGGTCTTTGTTTGTGAAGTAAAGACGTAGTGGTTTTAATATACTTAGTAAATTGCTTTGATAGTTGATATTTGATGACTTTATCCATACTAATATTATAAATGTGAAAGTGTGTTTGTTTGTTTGTTTGTTCCGCTTTCACGTCACAACCAGGCTATTATATGGTATAGTTTATGTGTATGGAGATAGTCAGGAGGGTGAAGAGTGACGTAGGCTACTTTTTACCGCATTAAAACATCTCATTCCAATGGGAAGATAGATTTTTGTTAGTTGTTTAGTTCCGGGTGTTGTTAATAGATGGAGTTAGTAAACAACTCAGTAATAATGGGCGATTGGAAACTGATGCCGAGGGCTTTGTGGCACTAACGGGAAATTTTTGTAACTTAGTACGGAGTAATTCAGAACTGATTGCAAGTGTTTACCCAGATTTACAAAATAATATATTATGTGAAGATCAATATTTATGTGAAAGGCCGATTTAAGCACCTAAAAACGATATCCATACTAATATTATAAATGTGAAAGTGTGTTTGTTTGTTTGTGACTCTTTCACGTCGCAACATGGCTATCATATGGTATGGTTTATGTGTGTGGGGATAGTTAGGAGGGTGGAGAGTGACGTAGGCTACTTTTTACCGCGGAAAAACATCTCATTCCCATGGGAAAATCGCTGTTTTATTAGTTGCTAGATATTTAGTTCCGGATGTTGTTAATAGATGGCGTTAGTAAAATACATCTGCAAGTTCTGAATCATGCTGTCAAATACTACATGTAATTTACTTATGTCATAGTCAAATGTTATATCTGATGTTCCAGTATAATAGGCTACTGTTTGGCCGAGATTCCTACGGGAGCGGGACCTACGCGACTGTTACCTACGGGTCCCGAAGCGAAGCGCGGGCGGTTCTCTAGTTTTAATAATATTTGAATGCGTTTCTGATACTGTCTTGGTATAGGTTAATGATTTTTTTTAAAAGCTGAAAATGAGCAAACGTATATCGCTAACTGTATTATTGTTAAATAATCGAAATTTAATATAAAACTGATCGTATTTTGTCAAAATACCTGTTTTGAAAAATGAGGTTCTCAGGAAGATACTTATGTAAAATTATTGAATTTATAAAATATTTCTAAAATGAATGTAAAATGTTCATATTATAGGTTTTTCAAACACATTCACAAAATTTTAACTTTAGGATTATCTATGTTTAACCATGCAGACCACATGGTCTGCATGGTTAAACATACAACAGACCTCCTCTATTTAGATGGAAGACCATTTAACGGGTATTCTGTTTTCTGGGCCTGTGTGTAGCAAGAGGTGAACCTGATGTGAACTAGGTGTGAACCAGAATCTACCCTAATTTGCTTGGTGAACAGATTTCTCCTGTGAAAAATGAAATGATGTTCTGAAATTTTAAATATGGAATTTACTATTTTGGATACAGCCGTATGAAAACTACTTGATATTAAAAACATTCGTATAAAATCTCAAAATACAGGGATTGTATTGCGGTAAAGCTAATTGAGGTGTTAATTTATTCACCGCATTGGTATCCATTTCAATTTAGACAACCCAGCGCATGAGACGTTGTCGGATATGGCAAATCATAAACTTTTTCCGAGGTAAAAACCGACTTCAATATTTAGAAATCTGTTGAAAAGAAAATGTGTAGGTACCTATAATTTATTCCATGTTTTTATCTTGTATGCTGTCGATCTCATCCACTTTAGGGTTATTAAAAATGGCCTCTCTTTTAGGAGGACAAGTTCTGGGCAATACTCCACTGTGAGCCATTAGGTAAAGCTTTAAAGCCGTGAAGCTAGATTACAAAGGCATTTTCTTAAAGACTACTAGGTTTTTGTTCAGTAAAGTTACCTACATGGGTCAAAATATTCGACAGAACGTGAGGTTCAATAGAGAGGCCTAAATTGCACTCTACCACCTTTTTCTACTGCGGAGTTGCTTGAAGGACTCTAACGTTTAGCTTAATAACTGTTATTTTTGACGATTACAATCAGAATCGATGACTTAGCGGGCATAGCCGTTCACGGAAACATTAAAGAAATTAGATTGAGTCAACGCCAAACGATTAAACGTTAAACGAGTACAATAAAAAAGGCCGTCCATAAGGGTATCTGTTATACTTATGTATGTTGATAATTTTCCTTTGATAATGGTAACTATTTATAGAGGCGACCATCTCAATCCTTAAGGGAAGCAACACATCTGTGACCAAATTAGAAAGAGACACTAACTGACAATAACTTAATGGACTATTAGTTACTAACATCAACTAGGTACAGAACTGATACTAACAACCAAAGAACTTATACTTATCTACTGACAAACTAAACTAATCAATTACTAATACAAATAACTACAGTATGTTTTTTTTCGTTACGGACTAAATTGACATTAGCTGTGTTGCCACTTTTTTGCGAATCATTAATAGTGATGTGCCTCTACCGTAACTTTACGTAATTTACAATTTACTTAGTATCGTTTTTCGGTAATAATAAAAAATGTGTCTTTAAAATAATATGACCGACAGGTATACCTATATAATGTACCTTAACCTTGTTATTGCGTATTCTTCAACAAGAAGTCAATAGGTAATTGTCGTATTTACTTAGTGTAATATATAATTAAAATTAATAAATATATTTTTTATATGTGATACTCCATAGTTATAATGATTTTTAAAAGATTCGTCTATTATCAAATAAAAATAAAATTATCTGATAAAAGTAAAATGTTACGATTCATAAAACCGGTATCGTAGTACAACACTACTATTAAAAAGCTGGTATCCTTAGAATAATAACTGGTATCATTATTTTGAAAATTGACATTTGCGTGTGTTAATTTAGTCCGTAGCGGAAAAAAACGGACTATAGGTAGTTCAGCCGTGATCCATGCAACTGGGTCGAAATATCGGCATACCAAAATACATATGTATTATAGTAAAAATAATGTTCTAATTCCAACACTGTCTGTTAACCGGATTGATTATCCTAGTCCCGATTTGAGTCTTGTTCTGTGTCGGTCACAGTTGTCATGAGTGGCAGCGGAAGGGTTGTGCTCCTTTGCTACATTAATTCTACAAAAAATTGTGTTTCGTCGTATTCGTGGTACTTGGTAGTCAGTGTTTTTCTCTCTTTTTGTTGTTTTCTTTTTTTCCTTCTGTTGCAACGCAACAGTGATAGCTTGATGTCATCTGACGGTGAATTTTATCATCAAATAGCCTATCTGACCATTATCCGGCTGGGTAATTAAAAAATTAAAAAAACAAGATTTTTGGCAATGAATAGTCACTAATTACAGACACCACAAGTTCGAACTGTTCGAAACTAAGGGTCGCCCTGAAACCCAGCGGTCGTGGGTTTTTTCATTTCCGCGACCTCATGCTGAGTGCGATCCTTTTTCGTCTGCAAAATGACTGTGGCAACCAGTTTTTGTATTTTCTTTTATTATTGTTTTTTTTTCATTTTGTATTTTTTTTCTCTTGCATTAATTTTATTTTTCTTGCATGATTTTGTATTGTCACGGTGTTTTCAAGACGAAATAAATGATTTCTATTCTATTCTAATTATTATCGATTGTACAGACCTACCCGAATTAAATATGTCCTGAAGAGCTAAGAAGAGAGATAAGAATGAATTAAGTATGCATACCGCCATCGTCGATATCTGCTTAGACCAAAGGTTGACTGGCAGAGAATGCTTCTAGCATTAAGTCCGCCTTTTGTACCACACTAAGTATGTATGGTATAACAAAGTTTAAATAAATAAATAAATGATTTATTTTGGTTATGAATGAAGAGCTCATGATTAAAGTAAAACTGCTTACAAAAGTCACAGTTGTATTTTTAACATTTTGTAAGAACTACAAGTATACAAAGCAAAGTTTTGAAAAGAAAACCAGGTAAAAGCTCTACAATTTTTTTTGCGTAGGTATTTAAAGAGCTTCGGTAGAAATAGGTAGGTAAATAGCTCTAGAACATTTAAATTTTATTGTTATGTAATCTGCGGAGATCTTAAATACCTCTAATATCTGTTTTTCTCAAATACCTTCTATGCACAGACGTCGACTACTATAATATCTATGTAATAAAAGCATTATATAGTATTATGTATAAGTAACTGATCCGGCAGACGTTGTTCTGTAACATAGGTAGATATATTATTTAAATCTCAGATTTTAAGCGGCGTATTAGGATGAAACATATACGATTTTTTAAGTTAGTCTTCCATCAATACAACTGTGAATACCGCATCAAATATCATCGAGGGTCTCATGAACTTTCTTAAATAATATATTTTTCTCAAAAATCTTAACATAATAACATAACCTCGTTACATTTTTTAATATATATCTAGAGTTGATGTCATTTTCTCACAAAGCGAATAAGTAGGGGAAAGTGGGGTAAATGGGAACACTTAACTTCTAACGCCTATAAATGATAGAAAAAAGACATAGACATAAACAACTTTTATTGTAACACAAACTTTGGTTATCTATCTACTTATCACTGATAATAAAGTATAAAAAAATAAACGAATTATTAGAAATATAGATGAAAATCCAAAACATTGTCGTTCCTTTTTACCCGAACCCCTATGGGGTAATTGAGAACGAACCATAGGGGAAATGGGAATAGATTTGAAGTGATTAGGGACGACAAAATGAAGTCTCCATAATAGCCTACAGTTTTTTGGTTGGCACAAATAACACAAGTAACTTTTACTAATCCCGCCAGCAGTATTTTTGGCATCTTCAATTGCACGCCGAAGATCTTTGTTTCAGTCTTTCGAACGTAGTTTCGAGGCATCTAAAGGAATTTCAAACGTTAAAGTATTTTTACACAAGTAACTAAAGTTATTAGGGATAGTGAATAACGTAAAGAGTAAATTGGAACGTTCCCAATTGCCCCACCTGCCGCTGTTCACAATTTCCCGAAATAGTCAATATAAATAAAAATAGCAGCCACTTTCAACTGTTTATTTGGTAACTTTCAAATCACATAAGGTTCGAAAACAGATAGTACGTATATAATAGCAACCAAATATTGTATATTTTAACCTAAAAATATTACAGTAATATCAATTCTAATGAACAATAAAAGTTATAACAAATTTGCAAAAAAGAGGTTCCTGACCTTGACAGCACGCATGTGGCTTTTGATTCCCACTATTGCGTATGGGCTGTTTTATTTATTTATTTATTTAAGCTTTAATGACCACAAAAAACAAATAGGGTACATAATATATGGCGAGGTTAATGCTTAAAGCATTCTCTACCAGCTAACCATTAGGCCAAACTGATACACACGAAGAGCGGTATTATGCTCTAAATATTAAATTCACAGTGTAAGTATTATTTCATAAAATAATAAGTAAAATAAATAAGTTTATACATAGGCATACACACATACAAATAATATATATAAATATCAACATATACAAATATAATAAGTATATAATATATAAATTAACAATAAATGTATATATATTCACTATCATAATATACCTATAATACAGTGATAAATATGATATAAATATATATTTCAGATGATGTGACGTCTATTATAAGCATTGGTCAATCAGGAAAGCTTGTAACCTTTTCTTAAAGCAGAAATTAGTTCCCGGCTTCCGAAGTTCTTCAGGTAGAGCATTCCAAGAACGGATTGCCTGAACTGCAAAAGAATTAGACATAAAACCAGATCGATGCAGCGGGAAAGAAAGAACTGTTGGGTGCTGGATGCACCCGTTGAACAATTGCAAGCCAGTATAGAGTGGGGGAAACATTACTTATTTAGCTATTCCTAATTACCCGCCGTTCTCAATTGCCCTACTTTCCCCTAATAGCGAAAAGTAGTCAGAATAGACTGCAGGCATTCATAACGTCCGTCGATTGTTATCGTTATTTACGATTTATATTTAAAAATAAAATATAATAAGCACTGATGAATAATGTGATAGGTAAGTGTTTGCATCAACGCATTTATGCCAAATCATCGTCAAAACCCACTGTCGTGCATTGCAAGGAAAACTTCACAGCTCATATTGGTTCTGGAAGAGTTAATAAACGACAAAAAAAATTTAAACTCACTAGTACAATTTAAATAAAAAAATATCACTTTAATTTATAGGTATGTATCTACTAGTTAGTGAAATATCGTTTGTTAAAGAATTATATGTAATTTTTTTACCGACTTCAAAAAAGAAGGAGGTTCCCAATTCGACCGTACGTATATAATTATGCTGTTTTTTTATGTTTGTTCAGTGATTTTTTCGTCGCTTATAGGCCGATTTTGATAATCCTTTTTTTGTTGGAAAATAGATATATGCATACCTAGTGGGGTACGCTGATAAGGGAACCAGGTTCTGATGATGGCATCTCAGAGAAATCGAGGGGAACGTTCGATAAATTGCAGGGACGACTAGTGTTTGTTAATGTTTCATAAGTACATTAAACCGATACTATTTCATGAAGGTCTGGAGACGATCTGATGAAGCCGAAAGATAGTCAAGGGAACTTCTCAACGGCAGCAGTTATCTAGTGTTTGTTGTAGGCTTGAATGATTTGTAGTGACGAGAACTTTACACCTACATGTGTTTAATTGAGCGCCATCTGGCGAGTAGTTCTTGAGTTTTCTGCTTATCGAGGTTGAAGACGGTTATTTCTTTTTGTAAATAAAAGCGTGTTAAAAAGCAATTATTTTTGTAGATAGACTTGGGTACGCATAACTTGGTGAATAAAAGGCTTATTAATGTGAAGAACTTTTTAAGCATAAAAGTAAAGAGATAATAATTATAGTGGTAACGTATAAGTGCATTATGTATGTGCAAACTTTTAATTAATCGTAAGTAAATCCTAAGAAGGGGAGTCTTCACCATCTCATAATATATTTACACTTGAATAAAATATTGCAACTGTCAACTGTCACGTCAGTGAGACCAGGATAATACAGAATGCTCGAATAGCGAATAATAGCTCGTTAATAGCTAATTCCGAATGAGATTAATTTAGTTATAAATAAAAAATAAGTAATAAGTTATGATGAATATAATTGAAATTATCATAGCGAGTGGCATATTTATAAGTTATACATCCGTGTTTAGTCCATTAGTTCATTTAGGGGTAGATGATGTATCCAGATAGGAGGGTCAAGTGTCCCCCCGGGGGGTGAAATATCCATAAAGGGGGGTAATTTCTGACCGCGTAGTCAGATTGAATATGAAGATAACGCCCACGGCGGAAAACAAGACAGCAATTTTATGTAGAATTCTGAGCTCCTTAATTGACTTGCAGATAACTATCACGCAACATTAAGTATTAGATTTTAATTATTTTGTTGGAAGGGTTCGCCGTGATTGTTTGCTTCCCGACTAAAAAAAGATTCAGTTACACTTATTGCCCTCGTACCTCACGTTTCCGTGATATCGAAGTCACTCATGAACAGAGAACAAATTATTCATGTCTCGGCCGGGAACAGAACTGATAATACATAGAGTTGTTATAATTATTTACGCTTCGTCATACTTACTGTACAAAAATTATAAAAAGCATAAAATTTTATTTTCTGTCATACAATTTTGCCCAACCCTGTAGATACTCAAGCTATATAAGTCAAAAGAATTTATTTATTTAGTGTATCTTATAAACCAACAAAAAACATCTTTCGGTTATTGAATTTCAACATTGAGATACTACTATTGAGATACTGTGTAACATATACATCAATGAATTCCAATAAGTTGATAACCCATTTGATAACCCAATAAGATTTGACAACGATTGATCAAAAGTTGACTCTGACTTGAGTTATTTGAGTGTGATTTTCAGCATTCTTACATATCTGTTATGAAATGCGTTTCACAAGGGTGACACTCCGGCGTGATATGGTATAAACGCAACCCCTTACAAGAAAGTATCGACAATAACACTAGTAAGAGGGTCGCTTTTATGGCATTCGCCAGATGGCGCCTGTCATTGAGTGCACCCACATTTCCACCATTCTGCCTGACCCTTCCGTCTTCCCAACATTCTATTGTTGCAGCGTCTAATAAGAGCGTATCGACGCGGGTCTTATTAGATTGGTAACTTCGATGAAGGTTAGATGTCAAACGAATCTGGCACGTTATATTACATCTGTAGCGAGTAATAGATTGCTGGACATAACAATACCTATCATCGGAAAATACGCTTCATATTTATATAAAGAAATTAATCATTTTGGAATCATTTCTGAGTTGCTGTGAGAGAAAAATTTGATGCAATTAAGCGCAGTTAGGTTAGGTACTTTGTTTAATACAGATTATTTAATAGTTCATAATTTTTCAAAGAATCTATTTTGGTTTTCGTCGTGAAATTATACGTTAATAATGAAAATCATTATAGGTATAAATGATTATCGATTGTGATGTTATTATTAGCTGTACGGACATGAGGCGAATGAGTCCGACCTTAACATAGAATTGTCTTCATCCTACCTTATGGTACCTACATAGTATCGGACTATGTAAGTTATCTATCCTTTATTTTTTTGTTCTTGGCCAATAACACAAATGGGTGACAATAATACAGATTACTCATTGTGGGGTACCTATTCACATGAAACTCATAAAGCTATAAAAAGCTATGCTAGTAGTCCATACCAATAGCCAAAAGTGTAACTAGCTTACAAACGAAATTAGGGTGCATTAAACAAACTTATGACAATCGTGGTTCTACGATCGCATGCAGAATCGTAGATTGTTCCTCGAATAATTTGCCTAATGACAGGCGCTCGACTTACATTCGTTTCATTCTAGCTTCCTTCAAAATACCTCGTTGCCTTCAATTTAAGTGTGCCTCGTTTGTTAAAATAATATTTATGACGCGTTTTCGTGATGCCTCGCTAATTAGAATACTTCAAATTCCGTTTGACGCTAACACTTTGTAGTGTAGAGGAAGTATTAAAGGCGTTTTAGATCGTACGACACGATATTTTATTTTAGACAAAGATAATTTTAGTATGTTTAAAAGCAATTTTTTATTTTTGTGTTTTTGATGGGATTACCTTTTGATTTTGATTACCTTTTGATTCTCTAAAGCACGACATCAAACTCGACATTAGAAGCAATTATTTTATTGGACAGGTTTGAAACATATTCAATTGTAAAATAAAAGACCCTTAAAGAGTGATGAAATACTGATTGGATAATGAAACCCGATTAAAACCTTCATTACGGGCTATTTTAAGTATCGTAGAAGTACGTCGTGTATCAAAAATTAAATTGCGTGGCTATAGGTACTCATGTACTTAATGAAGTAAGGAGTGATTCCTTACTTCATTGTACTGTTCTGGGTGCAAATTGCTGAGCAGAAAATCATGCAAAGGTTTCTAATATTGATGGTCGCTATACAAGTATTCCTATAAGACAGGACATACCTTTATCAAAGCGTCCATCTTGAATGACATATAGAGTTAAATCAAAACGCTAAAGATGGAAACTTGTAAAGCCTGTAGACCGTAAAACTTAAACAATTCGGCCACAACTACAGAACAAACAAGTTATTCAAGTATCGTAGACCGTGGTTGCATGTGCTACGCTATCTCAGTAATTTTCCTAATGACAGCGGCGCGGCGTACCGCTCGGCGCTTCCTCCAATTTAGTGATACCTATTATGTCGAAAATGAATCGTATTCGTTAGCGATTCTATTAAGATTACGGATAAGTAAAATGTATTTTTTCGTTCGGTTGTTAAGTTTTAAGCCGTTTAAGATTCGCATTATTTTGTTTTTCTTAGTTGGAAACGTTGGTTTTGATTTTTTTTCGTGTTTTATGTGCAACATCGTTGAGCGTACTGACTACTATGATGAGCTATAGATACTGTCGCATTCCCCTACGAATGCTTTCCTATACGTCATAATATACATCATTTATAGACCAATAAATGTAAGTACATAAGAAATGAGACAAACCTTACGTTATAACGTTTATTTATTGTCTAATAAGAAAATGTTAAACTTCCTGGACAAACAAATTGGAAACTCGTTATCACGTGAGATTTTTCCAAGTTGAGCAATAACTGTGACATTATAAACAATGGCCGGGGTGGGCGGGGGCGAGGGGGCGGGGGCGCTCGCTCTGCTAATTAAACAATAAATAGCCGCCGGCTAACGATTATTATATTCAAAGCAACTTTGGATTCGCATCACTCTCCGGTAATGTGTCAACGGAGCGCGGTGGCCTATTCTCAAGAAACGAAAGATCTTTTTCTTTGTGATTTCGAGGTGAAAATATCACTATTAATAATGAAGCTAATTAAAATAAATGTAAATAATGATGTCGAATTTAAAAGTCAACTTGGAAGACATAACAGAACATAAATAAGATGGTTTTAATAAGTTTTTCCGCATACTTATGACTGAGCTATTTTTTCCATACTTTAACTTTTTTATTTTTAATCGTACATTCAATACGAAACATACTTGATAAATATAATTTGTTAAGATGTTACTAGAAACCACCAAGGTGAAGTACACATTGAACTCTTAATAAGCGAGTTCATCAATTCCGTCTTGGCTCGAAAGACACAGGTAAATTCGAGTCATCGGGTAACTTCTGATTCTCTCCTTGTTACGCCATAACCAATAGTTAATATGAAACAGTTTCTAATGAAATATATAATAAAACGTTCATTCATACGCATTAAGTAACACGGTCGCAGTATCGCGGTAGCTGCGACACAATTATATAATGTATGTCAGGTTGCTCCGAGAATAGTCCCGCAGTCATTACGAAAGCTCGTTAACGCTCTCTAATTGCATCGGGTTAATATAGACTTTGTTAAATAAAATCTCGTCTCGCCCCTTGTGGAGTTTTTTCGTTATTTACCGCGCTGCAGATGCCCTTAATGACGCGTTCTGAAACTTACGATGACACTTGGCGTTGCCCCGTCCGCGTTAATTGCGCAAGGAATTAAAGAATTTTCGTTCTTCCACTGAATTAATGGGACGCTCTGATGTATACAGAGGCGGGAATTGAAATGCGATTCGTCTCGTTTAAGAATACGTTTTGTTCGTTATGTGCGAGGCGTTATGTACCTACTGTTACATATTATTATGATATTTATGTGGTATTTAACTGAAACACTATAACACATTAGCCAAGTGTAGGTAAATTGGTAGACTACACACACCTTTCAAAACATTTCTGAGAATCTTCAGGCGTGTAGGCGTATTTTACTTTAAGAACCTATTGGTAATTGATAAGTGGTAGAGCCAATATGAAAAGTATATAGGTAAATTAAATATTTAGTACAGAATTTAACCGGCATATTACCACCACCTACCACGGTACACCGTATAAGTAGGTATACCTACAGTTGTGATCCGTTTGGAAAGGTGTAGCACCACATCTTTGACCGAATCGGAACGAAAATCTTACTCTTACATCAATTACTATTGTACTAGCAGTACAATAGTAATTGATTAATAACAACTAACTGACACTAATACTCGTTACTCCAGTCTTCATAACTTCTAACGAACTAACAGATCGGTACCTACCACTGACTCTACAATTCAATAAATAAAACACAATACCAATGAATCGTAAGGTAAGCTTGGGCAGGCTGGCTACTCCTATTTTGGTTTGTCGTGTTATACGATGCGGTGGTCCTACGGTATAGGCACAGGACACCTATAATAATAAACACCAGAAATCGATCACACATCTCGTTACTTTCTATACAAATGCATTGTCCCCCGCGCAAAACTACCATCTACCACGGTTCTACCATCATAAACAATAACGATAATAATCAAATAATTTCATTAACATTTGTATCAGCAACAAACTTTTACAAAATCAATATCGTATAAATTATAAACACTTAATTCTCAGGGGCTAAATTAATGGCATAGCGCGCGCTATTCTTCCGAGTTTCAGAAGACTCGATGTCTAAAGCCGTAAAGATTTCCGAATATAAGTGTAGTTGAGAATTAGGCGGCACGTGGCTAAGACATTACGTTGCGCAATTCGCGCACGATTAAAATTATCCCACTCCGTTATCGCTGAAGGGAGTGACGAGTTGCACAGACTTATGTAAGTTGAGAATAGAACAGATATTATTATAATTACTAGAGAACCGCCCCCGCTTCGCTTCGGGACGGTATGGGCCGCGTAGGTCCCGCTCCCGTAGGAACTTCGGGATAAAAAGTAGCCTATGTATTCTGGTTTATGAGCTATATTATTGTAAAGTTTCATTAATATCCATTCAGTAGTTTTTACGTGAAAGAGTAACAAACATCCATATTTACAAACATTCGGGTTTATAATATGAGTAGGACGCAACTGAACTCTCGCGCAAAACGCCTGGCGGTCAATATGAACACGAGCTCGCCACGTCCACCGCGCGCGCGCCCTCCACCGCGCGCGCGTGTTCAGTATGAACAAGCACTAAAACAGAGATGTTATATGCGTGCAACTTTTCTTAAAACAATTTCCGTTTATTTCAATTTGTATAAATTTTATTAGATATTATGTAACTAAGTGGCTATTAGAGGCGAAACAAAAACAATTGCGCTTTGGATTGCACGTTAAGGCACTTCTCACACAACGCTATTTACGAGCTACGCGACTGCAACGCAATCCAAAATTTGTATGTATCTGACACTGACAGGAGTCTCATCGATGTGACTCCTGTCAGTGAGAACTGTCAGATACATACAAATTTTGGATTGCGTTGCAGTCGCGTAGCTCGTAAATAGCGTAATGTGAGAAGGGCCTTAGTCGTCGGTCCCGGGTGTTACCGTGAGACAACATTCGTCAAATCCTATCAAGGGCCTTCGGGTAGCACATGCCTTCTGATACTTGGTCAATAACTCCTAAATTAAAGTCCATCGAAAAATAAAAAACGTATGAAACGCATTTAAAACTAAAAAATAAACTGTCATACTGTCAACAAATTTTAACAATGTGACGTGGTGCACCTAAAATGGCCAAGAAATAATACCATATGACGTGATAAAAAAAAGTAAAATACCCTTCCAGATCCGATACCCTTCCAGAATCTTATGACATGTCTGAAGTTTTGTAGGTGTATGGCAGCGATGTTAACAAAGACGTTCGCAGTTCGGCAAGACTGGCGTGAATCGGGCAAACGGATGACGACGTGATTGGCGCCCTACTTAATTAATCCAGGGCCCTCTCTAATTAATAACAATAATTCCATTGGCTCTTGTCGATCTACCAGATGACGTCTCCCATTCGATAACTCGACACGACCGGGCCACGATTGTCCACAGCTCCTTCAGCTAACAGAAGTTACTTCGGATAATGAAACAACGCTATATATGAGAATTTGCGAAATTGGGATCATGTTAATGAAATTATTAATACTGTGATAAAATAATTGGGTCTTTGGTATTTGTATAGTAAATATGATAGATATAATAATAAAAGTAAATATGTATAGATGATATCCATTTTAGTTGCTCTTGTATTTTTACAAATTGTGAGTAAGTGATGTTCCTGCATGATTATTTGGTTGGTAACTTCAAATGTTGGCGGTGACCAATCCTAACTATTTACAATCAGATGGCTCTAGCGACAACAAGTCGATTTACTTTAAAATTGAGAGTGAGACTTATTTCCACATTTCAAATAAAAATTTAAATTTTAGAATAAGACACCAAATTTAATTAATCACACTTTTGTTTATAGAATATAAAGTATGTATTTGTTTTTGTTGTGATTGTCCGAGACCCGATTTGATATGACCCTTGTTCTGGGTGGGTCACAAATGTCGTGGGCATCAGTAGAAATGTGCTGCCGCATGCGCTTCTGTTGTCATAATTCCATAAAAAACATTCGCATAAGTTTAATCTTTCTTTGAAATAAACAAGTCTTTAAAACACATCTCAGTTATTCCGAGGGCTCCGAGAAATAAGTAAACAAAAACATTGAAGAAGTTGCAAAAGTTTTAATTTGAGTTCTCTGAACGAGTTTCTCAATACGCCCTCGATTATTTCGATTCTCGAACAAAATGATATCTGTTGTGTGTTTAGCTTGTAATTACGTGGACAAAACACCGACTTGTCTCAAGGAAATTGCTGATGCCGTATCAGTGCAAAGGGCGACAGATCAAACGGCCTTTTGTTTTATCTGTGGGTGACAGTACAAGGCGGAGAGCGGGCATTTCATAGGTTTCCTCGCACCTTTGTACGCTCCTACCTGCCTGTTTTGTGCCACAAAACTTATATTACGAAAATACAGTAATTTATTTCTCACAATTTAAAATATTATTTCTTTCAGATTCAGAGTAGGTACATATAAAGTATTTCTTTTTTCTTTACTCCACGTTACGGTATGTTTAATTTACCTATATATTTACTTATGTAACTAGCCGGTAATCGAGCAAACGAGCCATCTTACGGTAAGCTGTCACCATTGACCATGGACATCAGGACAGTGGACCAAAGGCATCACTGATGCGATATCATGTAAGAAGGCAGAGGAAAGAAAATGAAACCAGTTGCTCTCAAGCTCCTATTTCAAATATGACGTGTCGTTTAGTGGCTCACTCAACTATTAGTAGCTAGCATGGGTTTATTAGTCTAGTCCGCCGGCGAGAAATACGACAAAATATAAACACAAAAAATAATTTACAAAAAAGAACTATACATACTTAAAATCAGTTAGATGTTAATAAATAACAAAGATAAAAAGAATATTTATCATTGAATCAAATAAAAAAATATCTTATTCGGCAATAAAAAGTTAACACCTCCGCTGCCGTTGGGGTCATTAGAGATAATGGCGAAAGGCCATTATAACATATCTGTATTTGCGCAGCGAAGCCCCGAGACATGTGTAACTCAATAATTTTATTGTCCGCGGGATTTAGCCCACAATTGCGTGAAATATTGTCAGTGGGTTCGAACATATGCAGCGGAACCCCACGCTAGGGCGAGTCAGTTCATAGCTCAATATGACGAATGTATACAATATAGTTTCATACGTTTTTAGATTATTACAAAATACGTATAGTTTTATAACAATTGTTTTTTTTTTGGGAAATATTTTTTAAATAGAACTCAATGAAACAAAATAATTGGTATGTTAAATTTATCTTACAATTAAATGAAAGTTTGTTATCAGTACTGTTTACAGAATTAAAGTAGATTTATTCCGAAAATTAAACTTTTGTGCATATTATCATAAGGCTCGCAAAGGTATCCTCTGTCTCATGTCTCATGTGCAAAAACTTAAAAAAAGAACTTAATTTTTAAAAACTAAGTAAACAGACGCCTCTTTCACTTTAATTTCAAACTACTTACCTAATTTAGATAAATATATTATTAAGGCTAAAGTCACAGGAATATTTAAAAAATTATCACTTATTCGTAGATTGAATGTGAGTAAATGACTGTATTTTTTAATGTGTAATAAACCTCAAATATATACCAAATTAGTATCTCCATCATCATTCGTATTTATATTATACGTATACAAGCGCATTAATGATATAGTTATGATATCTTTTGGATCCCAAAATGTGTCGCTAATTTGTTGCAGGGGAGGGTTACGGGGACAAAGCCAGTGAACAAAAAATGCGACATCTCTATTATAGCGTATAATGTGCGGATAAATGTTGTTTCGTGTGTAATTATTTTTTGTAATTTTTGTTATTTTGAGCGAGTGTGCGATTGAAACAATCCAAAACTCTGATGTTTGTAGGCTATGTCTACAATAGAAGCGTCGCGTAGTGTAGTTTTTAGATTAGTGGATGGTAAGGTAATGGTTTACCAAATGTGTAGAAAGACAAACCGTGAGGAAGTCATTCTTTTTACTTATTTTTCTCAGTGTGCAAATATTTTATTATACACATCATTACTTTAGGTGATTAGTGAATTCCACGCGAATTATTTATTTCAAGTATATTCGTAGTAAATTCTAAAATATGAAGGTAATATTCTAACTCAATCATTAACATTTATTAAACTTACAATATACCTAACGCTGTATTCATCAGGCGACCGAATACAAAAAATAATTTTAGCTTAGGATGCGAAAATAATTCTCTAAAGCAATCAATCTTAATGGATCCAAGAGTTACTTTTCTAATCCCGTGAACAATTACGTTGGCATCATTACTCGTGCGTATCTCGTCTAAATCGACAATATCTGTACAGTCGCGTGCACTCTAATCCCTGGACGTCTCTCGCCCGCCCACTGAGGGTTGCATGTTCGATTCGCTTCTGAAAATACTCATCACTTCTGAAAATGCTCATTTATTTCATTAATACATTATTAATATTGATAGAAACTGATGAGTCTTGTATAGGTACTTAGTTGGGTAACATCTGAGTCCTCCAAAAATTATAGTAAAAGTTCCATAATATTCAAATGTTTCATCGAAATCATAAGTCCACTTCATATGTTCAATATAACTATAGAGAATATATTGGATTTCCTTTGTATTATGGAAAATTTATGTTAATGATGGTAAAAAATTATAGTAAATAATCATAAGGGCTGATCAAATTTTCTCTCGTCTTTTTCATCTGACAACCCTGATAGATTGGATAGAGTCGCGTGAGAAGTGAATTAAATCGCCGCGGGGTCCGATAGACCACTTACCGGATCGTGTTCGTGTCTTGCGATTGATAGCGAGGGAGGGTTACAGAAACTTAATTCATGTTTGATGTCACTCCCGTCACTTTATTACGTGTCGGAGGAAATACTGATTTCTTTGAGAAGTGTTTTATGGGGTGAAGATTGCAATATTTATCATTTGCGGTGAGCATAGTTGTGGGATCGGTGAATTAGAGCAACTTTAATTAAATATCCATGTATGTAAGTCCGAAGTTACGAAATTGAAAAAGGGTTTTGTTATTATGGCTACGAGTCAGTGTAATTTGACGACCCCTTAGGTACACTTAGGTATTGGTTCTACATCAAAATATCTGATGACATTAACTTATCTAGGTATGAGTACATAACATTTTTACATTAATATCGATGCACATTGACAATAACTATGATTGCAATAAAATTAAAATAATGAATCTGGGATAAAAACATCAATCCATTTACTTGTATCTAAACAGCTTATCAAAATTTTATTAATCTTCTGGAAAATTATTGACAAAGTGACAAATGTTCGGGAAGTAATTGTTTAAAGCTAATCCTTTCAGTTTACCAAGAAGACCCTCTCGGGGGCGCAGTATTAACCCTTAAACCCTTAACGGAGGGTTGTAGGACACGCGGACTGTCACATTCACAATAATGCGTCATACGTTAATATAATATCTGTGAACAATATTGTCCCCCTCTATTTCGAAGTTAATGTTTTTCTTTATGCTAGGATCAGAAACAGTGGAAACTCCATTAGTTTTCAATTTACAATCATATTTAAATTGATTTAGGTGAGTCCAGACATTTATGTCATACATTTCTTAGATATAACATAGTAAATCTAAATGAGTGTTACGAAAATACATTGTACACTATGGGGTGTTAATATTACTGGCTTGATCCGACATGACAATAAATCATCTAATTTGGCGTCGAAATCCGAATTCCGGGTTGACAGAATTATGTCGTCCATGGGTGGATTTACAATTCAACTGCGAAACGTGTTTATTACTAGGATAGCATAAATATGAAGATTTATTTCCACATTTCGTTTTGGGATTTACAAATACAATATACACACAGAGGTGTAGCGTGGTGGCATAAACATTAAATAAAAGTGATTTCGGCTATAATGCGGCGGTCTACAATACCTATAACTGACTAGATTCTTATTTCGATAGAATATAGATCGTAGTATTTTTGGAATCGATAGAAGACAACCCTGTCTGTTACTATCTGGAACTTATGTAAAGATTAATACTATATTAACCATCTTTCCGTGAATTATGGTATTATAGTCTATCCGTGAAGCCCCGCTTGCTTGCCTCTTGCTTGACTTACCGACTAAGCTATTCGTAGTTTTCCGGTTGGGGGATGAAGCAGTATTTTTTTTCTTTTTCTCTGTTTACTTATCCATCGGTAAAACATATGCATCGGTAAAATCATAGATATTAGAGATATGTACAGGCGTCGTAAAATAGTTACCATCAGTCTGTATCTATATTTGTCAGGCTTGTCTGTATGTGTCTCGGTTATTTACATTTAAAAACAATAAATATTACCGCGAGTCAAACTGGGATATCCATTGAATAGAATCCTTATGCTCGGTCACTACGAGCTACGCTACTGATATGATACATGAACTTTTCTTAAGATCACTATTCCTTCCATATATAAGGAAAGTCGTTTAGTGTGTACATAGGGGAATCAATGTAAGGTACGTATACACAAGAGAACAATGGGCTAAGGCGTCGACACAATGGACAATGCCCGTACCTCCGATACGATAATACACTCATCTAGAGTTTGTCTGTGTGAGTGTCGATACTGCTTTCACATTGTGTAACACAATACAAGTGTTATGGTAGCCGCTGTAAACTCTCCGACTCAGTTATTGACTTTAAATAGAACGTTTTCGAACAGCGGCGCACTCTGGATAGGTTTAGCCTTTTTTGTAACAATATCGTATCTAACCAAACTATGGAATATTGAAGCAGTGTTTATTAGAGACGACATGGCCATCGTTTAATGATTGGTGGGGTTAGGTATATAAACTCAAACTAATAAATTTTGACTAATAAAAAATATTTTAATTCAATTGTAAAATTCCAATAATTTTATAGTTGAAGCAGTGTCAAAAACCCATTCAAAGAATAATTCATTAAAATCTCAGACACACAAAAGTGACCAGATTGTTCGTAATAAAACAATGTTTGCAAATGTCCGTAGCTCATTTTATGAACGCATGATTCTGGTAGATAAGTAGATTTGTGACAGCACGGTAATGACACACATAAATTCGTGAGGACAAACACCGTTACATCGGCTTAGCTTCCGAACAAACAGGGGCAGTGGGCCCAAATGACACCATGTTGCTTTTGAGGGTTACGAATTTATTAGCTTGGAATATACCGTTGGTATTGAAGATAAATATGTCTAATAATTTGTGGGGAGCCGTTTTTGTTCTTTGCTTATTGAGGTAATTCATTTTTGTATCGGTTTTTAGTAATATTTAAAACATTTTTCAGAATAGTCCTTGAAATCTTAAAGAAGGTGTAGGTGGTGATTCTCGCCACCTTCTTTATCATGAAAATTCTTTAATGGTTTTTATTTATACAAGGAATATTTCCCCTAAGAGGTTTTGTTTCATAAGGGCGCATTCATGTAGAACGCTGGTTACCGGCGCCGATCTGCCAGCGCTTATCAGTACTGGTCCGTTGACATAACCTCGGTCGTGTGACAGGTCGGATCTTGTCGGCGCTTATCGGTGCTTATCGGCGCTGGTTCGGCACAAAGTATAGACTACCTGCGCCGACTACCTGCGCGGATAAGCGCCGATAAGCGCCGATAAGCGCTGGCAGATCGGCACCGGTAACCAGCGTTCTACTTGAATGCGCCTTAAGGTCGACTTTAAATAGTCATAAATGACAAACGAAGAGTAGGTAAGTGAGGGAGGCAAAGAACGACAACCCATAAACCCGGGATCTTACCGTCTGAAAATTAGACATAGGAAAACTCGACTGCAGTCTCTTACACCTGGTTATCACAGCAATATAACTGAAGTGTCTACTACCATTAACGAATAACAACTTAGCACAGGTCTTTCCACATCTTGCGGTCTAGAGCAGAAGCCACACAGCAGTGCGGAACAGGAGTGTCTACTTACCTTATAAAAAGCAGATTACAGTCATAATGCATTCCGTTCACCTTTCGGCCAGACAGGAATGGTTGTTACCGGCGCGTGCGCACGCGTCACAATGCAACGGAAGACGCCGCGCCGCCCTCAGCAGATGCTCGATCTTGAAACTGGTTTCTAATGAACGCAGTTTTATTGACCTCTTCTTTGGTACCTCTATTATAATCAAGGATTATGTTTTTTCGACCATGTTTTAAATTAACCGCAAGTTATGATAGAAAGACTGATTGGCGCTGTTGAGAAGGATATGGACTGTAAATATGCTGTTTTCCGTAAAGTACAATTTTACGACAACATAGGACAATTTTGAATGAATTTTTGTATTGAAATGTATGTCTCTTTAGTACGAAACGCTTCTAGTGTGTCGGGTTTTTAGTTAAAGATGACAAATAATTCACTTCGGTACAAATAAAGACGTATAAAATTATTAGAATTTACTTCCGCTCATGATAGAATCGGCACGCGCCTCGTAACACACACAGACAAACAAACTCGTTTTAAGCACACAGATAAGAACACGCGCCAAATTATTATTGAGTGCCATAATGAATGAGCCCTAAAATAAACCCGGGTACAAAGCTCACATCTTATATTACACGGTTTTGTAAGAAGAGGAAGTAGGATGGCAGCTGGCCTGACTTCTTTTACTTCGATTTGGTAATGATGGTTTGTAGTGCATTGCGCTTTTGTTCCGGTGTCCTGTCGCGTGCCTCGATCTATTATTGAGACTGTAAGTAGGTGGAAAGGTGTTCGCTCTAACTGTTCTGTTGCCACTCAAGATGTTTTGATAGACTAGGCGCGGATCGACAGCACTCGTGCTTAATAGTCATGTTAATGTTATACAGGGTGTCCCGTAAGTAGTGGACCAAGGGGATGTGGGTGATAGGGGGGGTCCCGTTCTACGTCAAACACAAAATTTTATTGGCCTAGGCCTTATAGTTTTGAAGTTATGAAATTTTTAAGGATTTTTTATAAAAGTTGGCACCTTGAATACTAATAGTATTGGAAATATTATTTTTTTTTACAATTTTATGTTTGTTTTATTTAATACAGATAGTAAAACATATTTGCTGGTTATTTTTAAAGTTTTCCAGTTCAAACCATTAGTAGGATAAGAATTAATCATGTCTTAATTTATTAATTTTGGCAAAATTTTAATTACACAAAATGCAACATGATCTTTGATACATCGTGGTGTAAAAAAAATGTATGGACACCTGGTGGAACTTTATTTTAAAAACATCTGTAGGCCATACCGAGTTTAAAAACGTATAACAATAATACAGCTAATTAAGTTATAGTTATAAAAAATACAACGTTAATGACTTTACCCAAATTCCCAGAAATGTTTACGAACAATGCAACTTTCTGAGAACCATATCGCTGTTTCATTCCTGGTCGGGTCGCTAGTTTTATATTCTCAGCCGCTATTGGTTGACGTCTTTCGCCCCTTCTCCTGTTTTTACTTCAATACTCTCACAAGACTCTCAGTCAGAGTTTTACTCATAGTTCGGCTCTTCACACGTGTTTTTATTTCATTTCTTTTACTAAGTAAAAGACGTTTTTGAAACCTTGCTTGTGCTTGTGGGTTGGACATTGATCGTTTTATTAACATTTTTTAAGACATTATCTTAATAGTTTATTGGTAGATCTACCACTAGATGTACGCGAGATGATGTGGTTGCAAAACGATGGTGCACCCGCCCACTACTCACGGGGAGTGATTAATTTTTATGAAACTTATCCAAATCGATGGATTGGACGTGGAGGTACAATTTCATGGCCTCCACGATCACCTGATCTCAATCCAATAGATTATTTTTTATGGGGCTATTTTAAGGAGGCGGTTTATGAGAAGACTATCAACAATGAAAGAGAACTGAGGGAAAAATTAAACGGCGTGGTCGAAATAGTTAAAAATAATGCGCTAGAATTAAGAAAATTAAAAGAAATTTTATAAGACGATGTAGATTATGCATAAGAGCTAGGGGAAGACATTTTGAGCATATGATGTAAATAAATGGATTTGTTTTTCACAAATGTATTTTTATTTATGATAATTTTAGTCGATATTAACCAACATATTTATACCTTTTTGGAATTGATAAAAGCTGTACTTGTTTTAAAAATAAAGTTCCACAAGGTGTCCATACATTTTTTTTACACCACGATGTATCAAAGATCATGTTGCATTTTGTGTAATTAAAATTTTGCCAAAATTAATAAATTAAGACATGATTAATTCTTATCCTACTAATGATTTGAACTGGAAAACTTTTAAAATAACCAGCAAATATGTTTTACTATCTGTATTAAATAAAACAAACTTAAAATTGTAAAAAAAACTAATATTACGAATACTATTAGTATTCAAGGTGCCAAGTTTTATAAATAATCATAAAAAATTTCATAACTTCAAAACTATAAGGCCTAGGCCAATAAAATTTTGTGTTTGACATAGACCGAGACCCCCCCTATCACCCACATCCCTTTGGTCCACTACTTACGGGACACCCTGTATACAACGTCGTGGAACATATTGTAATACAGTCGGTATTGTGATGTCTCCCTTATTTCTGCATATATTTTTTGTAGGTTATAAGGTCTATAATTCGCTAAAGGTAGTAACTCCGAGCGAATTCTAGACTTGTCTAGACTAAAGTGTCTTGTGCGTTGTCCATGGCACCTACGACGTAAGTAATTCTAGTGTTTGGCTACGATTGTGGAGCTTTATTTTTTATTATTATTTTTTTTACCTAAGCGGACCAGCTGATGCGTTACTTGAGGGTCATCATCGTTGTGCATTCCCATTAGCAGCACCAGGGGCGTCACCAACGCCTATCCTTTTTATTACCTATTAGGTACTCATAATAAACAAGTAACGTAAAATAAAATATTTAAATAATACATGTTACAGGACAACATCTGCCGCTGCTACTCGTACCTAGTGTCTATTGAAGCCCGTATTAATGAAAGTGTTTTATTTGTTTCAGGAAAAGAAGAAGACGCCGATCCACTAGCAAAAGATGTAAATAACGGAGGTATTAATCAAACTTGATAAATTTCTTCACAATATTTTAAGATAGCGGTAATTCTACGAATATAATAAGCTAGAGAACTGCCCTCGCTTCGCTTCCGGACGCGTAAGTATTAGCCGCGTATCAATATTGTCGAAGTAAAACTAAGACATTATTACATACTTTATTAGGGGTAACGAAAAACTACTCACCAGTCGATTCTAAAATGCATCTTAAAAATCGATACTTTTAGTAAAAATTTGTGATAGACATAAAAAGTACATTTAATTTGAGAATTTCTGCCTTGTTATGAGGTCGTATTCATCATTATGGCCTGCTTTCATTATTATGAGCTCTCTATCATTGCTCTGCTATGCGTCCAATACTTCATAAGTAGATAGTAAATCTCCTTATCATAGGACATCACATCACAAAATTCTGAATCGGCAAATATCATGATTATTCTATTTAATCTCCTTTAAATTGCAAATTACAGATAGTACCGCAAGGACACAGTTTTTATCGAAGAGATACGCTGAGGTATCTGAGGGATTCCTAATTATCTGTCACCTTATCATTGTTTTAACCGAACTGTTTATCTTTGTTGATTATTATTATTGATGATAATGTACATAGGTATCTATCTAACCTTTACTGACAATAACGGAAAGTGCTGAGTAATAATGTTTAAGACTTAATAAATGAACATAAGTATATAATTATTCATCATAATAATATTAAGTACAACTTTATTATGATATATTTACATTATAATAATTTTGAAAACTCTGATCCCGTAATTAATTCGAAACCTTGTGTTGGGTATCTTAGAGTTTTAAAACTATGCTGTAAGTTATACTATTGCTCCCTGATAGCTGACATACCTAACGTACATACAAAAAAGCTGCAATTTATAAAACTGATTGATCAATAAGCGTAGGTACATCTATGACAGGGCAGCAAATAGCATAATATACTTATTCCCATTTCCGTCCTCTATCTGAGCTGTACGATGCCTGAACTATGGTCCAAGAATTATGGTCTGTATGTACATCATATATTTTAATATCAAACGAAGTTAGAAACTGGAATGTTGCTCTTTTTTGCATAATCTGGACAACAAGTATAAGTTATATTTTGATTCTAACACGTTTCTACGGTTAATTCAAGGAACTCAAAAACGTTATCGAGTAAATAGTACCTATGATAATAGATATCCTCTAGATTAGATACGTATTCAATAAGGTATTTCATATAAAAATTACAGATAAAGTTTATAGCTCTTAAAAATCACAAATAATATTTTTAAAACGATCCATACACAAAGTCAAATATCAAATATATAGTGTATTTTTAGTACAAACTAGCTTCTATTAAACTAACTACTTAAACTAAACTTTCTACTTAAATTAGCTTCCGCGCGTAGCTTCACCCGCGTGGAATTCGTTTAAATTTCACCTTTGCAACTGCCTACAATTCTTTCCTACTGCTTAAATCGACTGGCAAAGAATGCATTTAGCAATAATTACGCCTTTTGTATCCTGTATGTTTGTAAGGTACTAAAATTTAAATAAATAAATATTTTATGACTATGTTACTGACTCAAAATATAGCATTCCCATTAGTATTCAAATAATAACTCATTTTATTGGCGTATCTATCAATCTTTATATTGATTATTATAGTTATGATGGTCAATGTTTATCTCTATGTCATAAAGCTTATCATTTTAATGAATAATTTATCATGATATTGTATTGCGATAGCTACAATGCCGTTGTATATCTATAGCCGACAAAAGAGCAGAACGCTGTGTAAGATGGTAGGTGATATTGATGGTAGTGTCATCATCGAAGCTTTCCTTTACAAGAAGAAATTGGAGTTTTATTGAAGAGCTCTCGTCTAAAACATTTCTCGATTACTTACTCTTATATGTTACTTATTTTTTGTTCATATAAGAGAAACAACGACAAAATTTCGCACTTAGCACTTTTATAACTAGTTTTTTGATCAGTGTGATAATAACAATGACAGAATAACATATACCTAAGTGATCCCATGAGAACTTGTCACCTGTAATAAATTGTCCCAAGTCCCAATCAAGGTCATTGACTACCGATGCGGAAAATTTATCTCAATTTTATAAAAATGATTATGTTTAATCTTATATCTCTTCCAATACCCTGGTCACAGCTTTACCGATTCATTTGATTTAATTCGATCAGCCAAGAGTTGTACCAGTCATGCACACATAGTTCACATATTTTTTATTAAGTTACAATTAACGCACAGATAAATATACTGTATTAATTAATATTTATTTTAATTATCATAACCATCTTCTCAAGTGACGAGATGTGGCTTGACATAAATAACCAATTCCTCTCTAACAAATCTTTTGTTAGTACGAGAACAGAGCTGCTTCATTTGAACAAATGTGCAACCGTGAAATTATATGACTTGTTCTTTATCTTTAGATATGATTTTTTGTATATTTAGATAGGATTAGAGGTTATAAAATACATGACGGAGTAATGCGTTACATCACACACTTTTTATACCTTTAATTCGGTGTCAATATAACATCGCATATCATCAATCTTGATGCGATCATGTACTCGTATACGTGATCGCAAATACGTTTTGAAGGATGATTGTAATTATCACAAATTATTGTATCTTTTGGCTAATCTACAATTATTCTGATAGGACCAGGGAAGATTAGCATTTGCTATGAGTACATCGACGTGAGCTGTGCGTCACACCGTGAAAGTGTAGTTACGTGTAATTATTTGTAATTACGGCTGGAAAAGTAAACGTTAGGATTATATTGGAAGGGGTAAGTAAATAATGTGTTTAGTTACAGTAATAGTGTTAGTAACAATTTTAAGGATTAGTAACAAATGAAAAATTATTATTATACTAGCGAACCGCCCTCGCTTCGCTTCGGGACCCGTAAGTATCAACCGCGTAGGTCCCGCTCCCGTAGGAATTTCGGGAAGATAATAAACTATCACCAAAATTAATTCAGGTTAAATTAAATTAAACTTAGAAATAAAGCTTACGACAAAATAATAGCAAAGTAGCAAAGGATCACAGCAAGATTAATTCAGATTAAACTTGGAAACGCGGCAAGTTTGGTATGGCAGTGGGTTCGACCAAATTTGATTACCATAAAAACGGTTCTAGTGTGTTAATCTTAAAAGATAGACATATACTGTCGAGGACATTTTTTTAGATCATTTCAAGAGGGATAATTCTTTCATACATATATTTTTGGTATCTTGAATCGTTTTCGCAACGCATGCAACGAAAGCCCTCGAGAATGAATAATTTTCCCCGTTTTTTCCATATTTTCCATTATTTCTTCGCTCCTAATTGTTGCAGCGTGATGTTATATAGCCTATAGCCTTCCTCGATAAAAGGTCTATTCAACACAATAAAAAATTTTCAATTCGAACCAGTAATTCCTGAGATTAGCGCGTTCAACCAAACAAACTCTTCAGCTTTATAATATTATAGTATAGATGGTGATTGTGATCGTGAAGAAATAAAAATTAAATTGTTGAAGATATGTTTATGCAAAAAGATATCATGTGATGGCATCTTAATAGACAAACCATTAAGATAATTTTAATTCTTTTATTTGTTATTTTGTTTTAATAAAAAATTTAATACGTTATAATCCTTACTAATATTATAAATGTGAAAGTGTGTTTGTTTGTTTGTTTGTTTGTGACGCTTTCACGTCGCAACAAAGCTATTATATGGTAAGGTTTCTGTGTGTGGGGATAGTTAGGAGGGTGGAGAGTGACGTAGGCTACTTTTTACCGCGGAAAAACATCCCATTCCCATGGGAAGATCGATGTTTTGTTAGTTGCTAGATATTTATTTTCGGAGTTGTTAATAGATGGCGCTAATAAAATTCATTTGCAAGTTCTGCATTACGCTATCAAATACTACATGTAATTTACTTAAGTCATAGGCAAATGTAATAGGCTACTTTAGCTCTGCCTCGAGAAATCCCCGCTCCGGCTGTATTCAGTGTACCGCCCGCCCGCTGGCACTATCCTGTTGACTGATGTCCGCAAGTTGCTCAGCCAACAGGATAGTGCCAGCGGACCAGAGGGACCTTCGAGTCGAGAGCCTGGACGACTTCATCGAGAGATTGGCACGCAACATGTTCGGGCGTGTCGACGCGTCGCGGTTCCCGCATCTGCAGGACCTGGCGCCGCTCCACGCCCGTCCACCGGACCGCTGGGCCTTCCCGCGCGACTTGCTGGTTGCGCGGGACGGGCCTAGCACTGACTGATACTGGGGCTTCGTAAGTCGTCGCCCGGCGCTGATCGGCTCCTGCTGGGCTTCCCACCAGCGGGATTCACCCGGTAGGGCCTCGATCGCCTGGGCGGCGCGAAAATGAACCCCATCCCGTTTAAGACTCTGTGGCCTGTAAAAAGGCCACAACTCACCGGACTTGACCTATTGGTTAACCACAGATGGACAACCAAGGGCCTTAGGGCCCAGCCCAAGACCCGGCCCGTTTTAACGGGCCGCGAGAGACACCCCCAAAGGGGAACTAACTGTGCCGAGGGCTCCACACACCTCAGACAGGGTGGAGTGAAGAGAGCGAGTAGTAGGCTACTTTTTAGCCTAAATTCCTACGAGAGCGGGACCTACGCGGCTGTTACCTACGGGTCCCGAAGCGAAGCGCGGGCGGTTCTCTAGTAAGTTATACGTGCTAATCGCTATCGCCTCTGTGATAAAATAAACGTTTTATTGTAGTGTTACACGTATCTTATTATCTTGTCACTGACGTAGAATTATTAGTTAGAAGTTAAAAGTTCCTGAATTAAAAAAAAAGATTAAAATCATACAATACCAAACAAAAACACTTAATTATTAAGCTACCTACGCCATGTCAATGAGAAACAGTAACAATGTCTATAAAAAATTACTACTAATATTCCTAAAGATAAAATGAAAACACATGCTGTAGAGTAGACGACAGGCGATCTTATCGAGAGGTTCTTCCAGACAACCAATGTCTTATAGAGTTTGACATATAAAAGTATAATAAAAATAGTTTAAAATATCCAAAGTTTAGAATAGACATAATCGAATATCAAAAATATACAATAATCAATAACATAATAGATCAATAATATCTGTATACCCGTTCTATCCTCGGCCACAATACGACCGGGTAAGCGCGACGCGACGGTCGACCACAAACAAGTACTAAGGTAAAATGGGTCGTGAATCGATTCTCTTCCCGGTCGTAACCGTGTCATTAATGCGCGGTCGTAAACCGCGCTCGTGGGTCGCTGCGACTGGAATGCGTCGTGAGGCACGCCCCACGATAAACCACCGATGTCCATTCTAAGCGACAATTAGCTTAATATGGCAACCGTAGGCTCTGTAATGAACTCATTAAAGAACGCATTTCAACTATGCTTATAATAAAACTTCAATCGAGGTATTTCCTTTTGCCTTTCTTCTTCTCTTTGATGATTAATCATTCATCCGAGAGAGGTAGGTATGTGCATATTGACAAAAACGTTGCGTAAAATATTATATTGATGTTGACTGTATGTCTCCTTTATTTTTATGCCTAAAAGGTAAAGCTACGTCTTCCTATTGTTATATGTACAAATAAAATAAAAATACTTATTTTTACACGAATTACTGATATAACTTGCCATTGTATTTTTTTTTTCAATATAACCCACAGTACGGTCGATAAAACAATATTTTCACGCTAAAAACGAGTTGACTGTATAGAATAATATATAGCTGAAACCTTAGAGTGAAGTTCGTCGTACCGTAACCGTCTTGTAAAGCGTTGAATGTCAAGGTTTGCGAAGCAGAACCAAGCACCGCATACAAGAACCAAGACCACTCCGCTCTTTAACCCTGTCAATGCGGAATTAACGTGGTTATTTATATTTCTTTAGTTTCGTTCCATCTTCGGCGCCTTACGCTTTTGTGCGACGTGTGCTGGGAGATTCTAACAACACAAATGGAACCGCGAACTTGAATAGTATTAAACGGTCTTTATTTTGTAAGTACCACTTGCTGTAGTGACGACAATTAGCGAAATTCGCGGGAAAATTAACAAGTGTTGATTTTTTAAACAAAAGATTTTGATATGAGATTCGTCCGCAATGCAGTGGTATAGCTCTCACTTATACGTATCGTAATCGATTCATCATAGCGATAAATGTGGAAACATTAATTTATATATAAATAGACAGTAAGGAACGAACGAAACGACGACGACGTAAATATGTCTCAAACTTTCAAATTCTTAATAAAGCACTGGCCAGACCATATTTTTTGTCGGGCAGGATGAATCTTTTAAATAAGAAAGAAGTAATGGAATGAATAGTCTTACGGAGCTCTAATAAATAGTAATTAAAAAACCTCCGCCAATCCGTTCTGGAGTAACGTGGTGGAACAGTGTGTTCTTAGTCTCCTCAGTCACGAGTAGCAGCAATAAATGGGTTGAAGCCAGAAAATACGACAATAGTTAATCGCTAACTGGATTATACAGTACTGTGACAGGCACCTTCCTTAGTTTGCCCGATCTAAATGAGCTGGTGTACTCGCGCTTGACGGTCTCAAGACGCCATTAGTCTCGGTACCTAATTAAAACCAACCGACATTGTCCCATAATGTCTTTGTTTCGCAAAACGCAGGGAATTAATTTTTATTCTTACATAATAGCGTTTAGTACCTCGATTACAGTTGCTTGAAGATTTGCGTTGTTTGTTTTCAATAGCGGTGTGGTTGAACATAGGTTTTGTCAAATCTGCTCGAATCTGTTTTTTTAAAGTGTACCTAATACCTATAGGTGCATATCCTAATTAAAGGTCCATATGCAGATCCTAATTTTGTAGGGATGTTAAATTAAGAGACTATTTAATAAATCTGGTTTTCAAAATTGCTATATTGTTACTTAAGGTCGTCTACAAATTATGTAAGTATTTGGTCACTTCGATAGTTAAATTGAATTAATTTTAACTCAAACGTTATACCTACACATATTTGTGTATGTAGGTAACAACAAAAGATAGATAAAAGTCGAATATAACACAATCACATCTTAAAGATTCCTACATATATTCAATTGAAAATTATAAATGAAGCTGATAGGTAGTATGTTTCTTGTATATTTTTTCTTTGTGGGAAGTAGAGACGTGCTCGTTGTTAGAAATAAACACAATCATACGAGTTTGCTCGCGGATTGTTGCAAAGTAAATTCTTGATCTGTAATAATAGAGTAAATAAAGCCTGCTATAAATTAATTTATTTTAGTTAGTTTTTTCAAGATTTTATTTATGAGTAGGTATATCAGAAAAGCTTTTTTGTAATGAATAACATAATACAGGACAAAATAGTAAACATGGAAATAAACATCTATTTTACCCCGAAATTGGAACTTGTGATAATATAGAGCTCGCCTTCAGTTGACGGAATCACTAGCAGCAAGTTACTGGGTCGCCTACTTATAGTATATACTTATTCGTATGCATATGTAGTTACATATCTTCAAAACTAACAGAGTATAAAGGATATTATGTGGTTAGTCAGGGCCCAGGGGTTCGAAATGATGTGTGATAGTCTTTGAAAGCTCCCACATCGTTTACATACATAAGTTTCCACATATTTTACATAGGGGAGGCGCGTGCAACAGTTTTACCACCAATTAGAAGCAATACCACAACCATCGGCTGAAGTGCCATCATTATCTCGACTTCGATATGCCAAGTTGGCTCTTCCGCCCCTGTCATTAGGCGGAGAATCCAATAAAATATTCACGGGTTTTTGGAGACAAGTGGAGTGAGCAATCCTGAAGTATGGGGTTGGGACATAGTTAAAGCGTTTACGTGGAGAGTCGTCGAGTGCGCGGCCTTTTGTAGATTTTTCTATCGTTTTGGCGGGTATTTGTAAGCCGAAGCTATTTTATCAATTCGTGGGGGAAGTCGACTTGCACGACTCATTTTGACAACTCTTCAATGTGGTGAACGTCGGGAATTTTTCGGGGTAAGCTGCGTTATATTATATATGTAATATGTAATTGCTGTATCAACTGAGGTGGAAAAACGATATTTGGTACGGTTCTGGCCAGAAATAAAATACATTTTTTTTTAAATAAAATACATTGTTGTACATTAGTATTAAAAATAAGAAGCTTTTAGACTCTATAACTATTCGCATCAAGTGAACGAATATGATTGTCTTATCAATTCTGTACGAGTTGTCCTAAGCATGTATTTTTATTACAATACAAATATCATAATGTATTACATTACACAGAATCTCAAAGGACGACAGCTAAAACAAATAGAAAATCTGTTTTGTATCTAAAGTGTATGGGATAGAGAAAGAGATATGAATCAAGTAAATAAACTGTACGTGACTAAGGTATAGTTTCTCTAACCTGTACTCGATGTCGGATCGAGTTAAAAATACGATTGAATCCAGTCGAGCCGAGGGACTGTAAGAACATGAATATTACCGCCATAACAACTACATAAACGCACTGAAGCGTGCAGTCTCTGATTGGATACCTATTTCTGATTTAATAGGATCCGCGTATTTAGATATTTATGATATGCATGGATGTTTCAGTGAACGCCGATTCAATGGTTACCTTGAAAACTTTGTTATTCATTTAGGTTTCAGTTTGCTGATTACATATTATTTGGTGATTTACGTTTTTGTCTGTTTTTATGGGATTTACGTAGCAAATGAGCACACCGTACCATCCTTCCGTTAATTGTAATTAACCTACATAGAACAAGACTCAAATAGAGGCTAGGTCGGTTAATCTAGTACACATGTGTTTCCAATTAGAATTTGGATTTATCTGAATAATTATTTATTAACAGATATGGTATGATTTTACCATTAAAGAATTGGTACATTTCTGATAAATTACAAAATGAATAGTTTTTCGTATGCAAAGTTACTTAATGTGCTAAGAATGTGCCAAGATATTCCGATACGGCTCAATTGAACTATTTGTTAAGCAGTCTTGCGTCCCAGGTGTTTTAAACGAACCGTATGTGTTGCAATATTGACTATTTGCTTCCTATTTTAAAGTGTCTATAATAATAGTTATAGATGGCAGGCGTGTACTAATAATGATTGTTCGGATAACACAAAAATAATAATAAGTAAATATTAAGGGGAACACAGCCTCGCACAACTGCAATGATTTCATTTCAAGTGAGCTCTTCCCATATATACCTTAATGGCGAACTCTCACATTAAACTGTGACCATTGTTTTCACCTTCCTTTTGTTTCAAGCCCCCTCATGCTTCCCATGGGGAACAGATAATATTCCCCATAGCGTTTTGTGATTTTATTGTGTTTGGTATTTGAATTACTTTGCGCTTACTTTAAGCATTGGACATTTTAAGTTATTGTTGATGGATCTGGGAAACTTAGCATACCTCATGATGATGTAATTAATTACTTCACTGGACTAAGTTATTAAAAAATAATTAAAAATAACGAAAATTAACTGCCCTTGTATTACTTCAAAGAAAAAAGACTCAGAGGCATGTTTCACAATTAGACAGAAATAATCAAAACAATAAATTTGATCTGGAAACGTGTGGGAAACGTCAATAAATAAGCTCATAATAGTTACTGTAAAGTTTCTATGCACAGACATTGATCAGTTACAAGTTTATTGTGATCATCAATTTTATAAATACAGATAATTTATGATGATAATATATGATGTGTACGTGACGATAAAAAAGATAAATTTTAATGATAACACGATTTTCAGCTAGGGTAATAATTCAATAAATATTTTGATTGCATTGTAGATGTCTTACCTAAATGTTATTAGAACATAATTTCGTCAGTAAAACCCAGCGAATACAATTACGATTAGCCTACAGCCGTGTACTCTATCTGTATATTAACTTGATTATCAATTTCATTGCACGTGTCTGTCCGTTATTGTATGAGTTGTGCCGCGGGCTATGTGAAATTAATTTCGACTACGACGGTTGGTACACACTAGCCAGGGGATGGGAGTAAGGGCGTCATGCCCCAAAATGTTGAGGTTACCGGTATTTTTATACAGGTATATCTAGACGAATATGGGCACATATAATTTTGATAATCTCTGGTAGTGTTGACTGGTTTTAAATGTATAAACTACTCGTACATGCTACTTATATACTGCTATATAAATCTATAATTTGTGTGTACATTTATTTTTTGACATTATAACTCAACCAGCTTGACCGGTCTTTATGGAAATTAATAAGCATACAAAGAGCCTCTGATTTCGCAAATGTTTTTAAAATATTTTATAGCCAATACCCAAACTTCCTAAATGGCGTAGGGGTTAGTTGTCTATCTAAGTCAGTATCGGAAGCTTTTACGGCACTCTTAGGCCTCCGACTGTAAAAAAACTTTAGGGCGGCATCTATCTATAACAACTGGGAACAACGCGCAACGGCTTTAAGTGCCTTTCGAAGCACGGAAATGGTTACCAATCCAAATACCAAATGCATCCGAAGTTGCTTAACTTTGACGACCATTATGATTGATGCAAGCAGTTGGGCTATGAAGGATGTAAAACATAATACCTGCACGCAAGACAAATAAAAGCTTTTAAAATGGTTTGATGTAGTACAATTTTGTCTATTCAGTATACAAAATGGTATAACATCGTATCCCTTCATCCCCACGCTGACAGCACGCCTGAGGCAATTGACTTGGAGTCGACTGTATTAGCCGCGATACGCCGGTTTATCCACCGCGGTTACAGATAAACAAAATGTAATACGAATATTTACTTCAATTATAACTCCGAAGTCATTATTGTTTTGGATGGATGGATGATTTTTTCTCTTTTAATGTTTAAATTCAGAATTCATTGGTATGCGTGTTTCTCCAACATTAATGCATGTCATTTTTTTACTCTGATTTATAGAATCAATCGCTGTTTTACAAAGGTGCTTTTATGTGCTTTATGGTGGAGAAGAACAAACGGCAATAGAAATTTCTCAGTACATCTATTAAAACGAAAGTAGAATGCTACAGTATATCTTTAATTCAGAGGTATACACTAACCTTAGCGGAACTGGTCGCGAGCTGGTCATTTCCATACGTCTTTGTCGTTGATAGATTATTTTTAATTTTAAGCGTATCTATTTATTAGTGTTATTTATTGATATTTTCTATGGTCATCTGAAAGTTAATCAATGTGTTAATCGTGTCCCGTGGGAAAGGTACACCACATCCAACCGCAAACAATTGTGGTCGATAGTTTGCGCTAATTATGTCAACCACAGAATTGATTTAGGTACCCGTATTTTGTGTGAATATACTTTATTCCAAATTATATTGGAATGTTGCACTCAGTTACAAATGAGTTTTGCGATGAACTTTATTATGATTGATTATAAAAATTATTAAAAAACGAAACATACACATTGGGTAGGATTAAAATAAAATGGTAGCAGAATTGCATCTGTATTTTAGATATTATTTGAAAGTTCTAAAGTAATTGGACAGCGTGGTGAAGTTATGTTCTAGGCCGCCTGAATAATGAGGAGAGACCTGTGAAATGTATCTCGATTTCCACGTCAAGACTGGTTTACCATAAGTACTTGCATTATCTAAACAATGCTTGGCGAATCCGAATTAGTCACAAAACTATCTTGACAATATTTAATATTAATGCTATACATTATATATTAATATATTAATGGTACATTGAAAGAGTGGCTATACGACCTTTGCCATTTCAAAAACCACATAATTATGTATAATTGACATTATAAAACGCTAACGACCTTATTCCTTTGCAATTACAGTATAAAACATCCCTGCACTCTAACAAATACTCACACATAACAGATCGCCTATTTACACATCTGTGGCTTTGTACGACAGATACTTACCTACGCGTATAGGCACATATTCCTCGGCAGTCCCTTAGAAGTCGGCTTTTAAGAGGCCGACAGAGTGGAGAGTGGTGTTGCGATCGGCTTCAGTGCTCACCCTGGCGACAGTAAAAAATATGAGCATCCCCCCGATACACCCACCCGCGCCATCTTGAAAAACTTTGTCACTTGTAGCCGCGAATCGATCCGTGTCTACGAGGCCTATGCCGTAGATCGCATAGCCGCTATTCAACCGACACATGACCTTTTAACGTGAGAGCCGAGGCAAACTTCTTTTATTGTTTATGACTTCAAAGTATAAGTACCTTAATGTTGCTGTCGAACAATCTATTATTAGGCGATAAGTGAATAATATTTGTGACTTTTTTGTGGTACTTAGTAGTCGAGAGCGACAACTACTCACGTTATTGTATGTATATTTATATATAAGAAAATATAAAGATTTACAGATTATTTTTCGTTTATAAGATAGTGGTAAATGAAGCGTCAAGTTGCAGCATAGCAACCAAACTTTTGTACAGCATTGAAAGCATTACTCATTGTCTTTTAAATATAAAAAAAGTAATTTTGAGGAACATAACTAAAATTAGAGAACTACATATTATGAAGGTACTGAAAAGGTCACTCTTTGAATAGTCAACACTTGATTCCGAAAAAAAGGGTTCCAAGTTCGATTTTCGGCTGGAGCTGACTTTTATGTGACAGATAGTTATATTTTAAATCTCGAGTCTTCGAGTATGTTTTGCTATTAGTTATATTTGAATTCAAACCATCCGCGACTCAGTGAATCATCTCAGGTCCAGTACGCGTATATTTATAAATATGATTTTGTATGTGCTTTATTTCAACATTCATGATTATTTGTAAAAAAATTCTTCATGTACAAATTGACGGGAGTGATTATATAAAGTTGTTGAATGTTAGATGCGGCCTTGTAATGATTCAACTCTGTATAGTTGGCTTAATGCAAACTCACCGATCTATGTATATTTTCTATTGTATTTCAAGCATTGTCGAACCCCTTACAGCTTGACTTTTATTGTCATTTAAATGATAATCACTAAAAGGATTTGTAAGGAATTATTCACATGACTACCTTGACAAAACAGATACACCCTATGGCTAAGAATTTTATTATTGGGTTTCACATTTAATAACAATCCTTATGATAGAGTGTTTAAAGTACATTTAAGAATGTTGTTAATGTATTTAGTACTTTTAAACACAAAACATGGACACCTAAGGGGCTCAGCAGGTGTCTTTATAATTTTCTTCTAATGTCTGTATAGAATGGGCAGTCAATGTATAAATGGGAATTATAAGAAGATATATTATATAGAGATGCAAGACACGTAAGATGTTTATAGAGATGTTGGCACGGTAAAAATAATTGCCAACAGTAAAAATGCGAAAGTATCTCTGTCTATCTTCACGGACAATACGTCTAAACAAGGAAACTGATTAAAAAAAATGGTAAAGAGGATCTTCTATTGTGAAAAAGGGGGAATCAGACTAGGGGATGAAAGTTGAATGGAAGTTTATCATTGTCAAGGATAAAGCAAATATTTTGTGTCGGTTACAGTTTGCACGAGTGGCAGCGGAGAGATGGTGATGCATGCTTTTTTACTATCTTAATTCTACGAAAAAAAACACGAAGAATCAGCACTGAAACAACGTATAAGTGCAGGAAGATTGAGAACTCTTTAGTGAGTCTTAAAGAGAATAGATCTTTGGATAGATGTAGGTCACTAAATGAGTGTACTAGATTACGAAATATTTTTTTCCATACAACATCATAAACTATCTCTTTAGTTCCTTTGTAATTTCGATGAAATTTGTGACAATCAAAGTTAATAAAAGTTCAACTTTTGCAATATTTCAGAGATAACTGAGACATAACTCAAACCCATATCATTTTTAACAATCACAGGCTGATTAGCTATCTTTTCCGCAGATTCACACATTTGACAAAAAATGGTACCCCTTTGAGGTCAAGAAAGGGATCAACCCTTGACATCAGTTCGAAGACAGGTAGCGACAGATAAAACCTTTAATTTCTTCAAAAGATAGTTACATTGTCGTTGTCACCTTTAAAGGGTTTAGATGTTTAAAATTAGTTGCATTCAAATAGACCGTGTCAACCCGCTTGTTATAACGAACCGTGTGAAATCTGTAACAATGACAACCGTGTTTTTTTCCAAAAAACCAAAAAACGTGGCAAAAGGATTAATCCTAAAAACGGGTGCCTCAATTTCGCGAATTTTACAAAATTTTGCGATGCTAAAAGTGACGAGTTTTTAAAATTTTAACATAAATAACGCCGAATTAGCAGACGATCTACTTGAAGGAATTAATGAATGAGTACTGAGTAGGTATGGTCAATAAACACTAGTTAATTAAATAAAATACGTACATCATCGAACTTATCGCAAATAATAGAATAACATGCTCAAAACTCCGCTTTCTAATACAGCGGGATATCTTTATATTATTTAAAGAAACGTGTACGAAATGCGTTATACATTCTCCGCGAAGTCGGAGAGGAATAAACCAATTTAACAAATGAACTGTGGAGAGGTATGATTTTTATCAGACCATCTTTTGTTGGCTCAGGGGGGTACAAAACAAAGGTATGTGAACGTTAGTTCGATCGGGCCTCCTGACTTACAAAATGTCTGGATAGCTTTATTATTTCAAGAGTTTATCAAGTGAGTTAAGCTTTGTTCTTCCTTCAATACAAATGGTGCTCCCTTATTAAAAATACGCTGTATTACTTCTAATATCCTGTATAATTCTGTAAAACTATGTAGATTTTATAGAATTTACGAGTTTGAATATTTTTTGTCATTAAGGTTTTGATATTTTAATACGTTTACTAATCAAATGAAAAAACCTTTTACATCTTTAACTGATTACTTGGAATTATCGGTTATTTCTCGACAGTTTTTTTTGGCATAAAGTATTGTGTGTAAAATGATTAAAATTTTGTGTGTATTCCTGAAGAATTTTACTTCGAATACAATACTCGTTATGTTATCTAAACGACTTTTTTAACTGTACAAATAAGATGAGTAAATTAAATATGTTTCAAATAAACAATATAAACACACCTTTTAAATCTCAGAGTAATAAGTACAAGTCGTTGATGTATGAATGATAAGATTTTTGCATTACATTGAGTAATAAATAATGAATACGCTGTTCTTGCGGTCATAGAGCCGAGACGCAGAGCATTAATTTAACTAAACTTTTGTTTATTGACGATTTTCTTTCGTAGACACTCGACTTTCAATAATGTCCTGTTAAACACACAGCAAAATAAACTCTAATCCTATGAAATATAATCGATAATAGATCGTTTGGGCATGTTTTATAAAAACTCAAGGTACAGGGGTAGGAAAGAATAGATATGGGGCCCAACTACGCCGATTGAATTCTTTGGTTTGTAAGACTCGTAACGGACCCCAACGTATATTTGGACAGCAATCTGAGAGGTCTGAAGTGGGCCCATGGTTTATAATTACTATAATTTAGAAGCAGATGACGGAACGCTTCGGTATCAATGTACACCTTTTGGCCAAGTTTGATGCGAATATTGTAAAATACACTGTAACGCATTTCGAATTTTATTTCGGGAATAGGTAGGTACGTTTATGTTACTGAGTTATAATGTCGGTTTAAAATCTTAAAAGTAGTACGAGCCGTTGAGATTTTATTAGCAGGAACACCGTAATAACTTAATTAGAACTTTAAAATTACTTAGACATGAATAAACTTTCTTAAAGAAAAAATACATACTCACTCACACACACGCCATGCTCTATGGCCCCTTGTGTCGTAGATGACATGAACACGCACAAAGAAGACTTCATAAACAATTACGACACCTGAGCAAATTTAATATTTTTACCATAATAAATTTCTGCCCTGGCCAGGAATCAAACCTGAGATACAGGATATGGACAAGTTGCTGTAAGAGTATGTCATACATAAATAATGTTAATAAGCTAAAATATCTATTTGCGTTGGTTGCGTTGCGTTTGGTTCGCGTAACACATAATTTTTTTTATCAATGTGTCAACACCCAACTGCAAGTATAACCTTTAAAGAGAATATAAAAAAATTTTACATCGACAAGTAGGTAATAAAATAAAGCTCAAATGCTACTCGTCAGGTGTTTAATTAAAGTCGGACAACGGGACTAACACCATATTTCGAATATAAAAAGAATTATCAAGATCAGTTACCTACCTTAATTCCATAAAAAAAATGACATCCATCCGAAAAACCTTTTTCCTTTAGTGAAAACGGTTAAAAAACTTAAAATTATGCCTATTATTGTCTGTATGCATACAAAACAATACAAAAACGAAAGAGGAAACACAGACTGGCTGGCATCGGATTTTATTAAAATCGTGATGAGCATTGCATGATATATGGACAGGAGTTTCGTATGAGCTATGTTTGATGGGGTTCGCTAAAAGGCGAATATTGTAAACTTCTATTAATGGACGCATCGTATTGACGATACGCATCGTATTGTCCATAGCCATTGGGCTACCTTAAGTAAGACCTTATCATGTTCAAACTTCAAATAGTAATATCGTCGTTATATAATTGTGTCAAACTATTCAATCAATGTTCATAGATGTAGCATACACTGACGTTGATGCTCAGTTGATGCATTAATAAATTAGCAGAATTAGTCCAGGGCCTAATGCAATATTTTTTAATTGTCGTTCCACATTTGTAGCACGCAGCGTTATCACACTGACACGAGGATTGCGTTGACAGAGCGCGGAAAAATACCATTTTAAAATAAGCAATTTTTCATGGATCACGCGCCGCGCCGCCATGAATCGCCAAGTCGAATTTAAACTTGATTTACCGAGCCCAAAATCCAAATGTGCAAGCAATATCTGTTTGACTTATTGCTTTAGCTCGCTGTGATATTGGTTGTTTGGTTTGGGTGGATGCTTCTAATTAGTAAATGGAAGGTTCGTGTGAGATGTGACATTTGACAAGTGAAATGCTATTAAAAAATAAACTTTTTACAGGTCAAGTCAATGTTGATGGTTTGGTAAAACATAGCTTGAACCTACCTATTAATAATCTTCTAGAAGACACTGGTCTTCCCACATCAAAGAGGAGGCTTAGAGCATACTCCACGCTGTTTCAGCGTAGATTGATGCAGGGGTTAGTTTCAAAAGTTTTTATGCGGTTAAGGCCTCCACCGTGGCTAAAGGACTGCTTGCTAATAATAAAAATCGGGACCGACAGCCTTGCGTGTCCTCTGAAACACGGAAGCGCTGAATAAATTTTGCCATTAGCAGTTACCCATCCAATCCATCCATCCACCCATTCGCAGTAACTTTAGCAGTTATTTTATTATATAGTATAGATTTTATTTTAATAACGTACGGTATATGTAAATATTTACACCGTTAAACTGGATATAATCATACATTTTAATCTCGCACACGAGCAGAAAGCCATATCAGTAATATTATCTTTTTTCTTGACGTCTATCGTCAAGGTTAGATAAATTTAACAGTCATTGTTGATAAATCTCATACACTTACTACGTTCACGTTTCAATATACCTACTATGTTCATATTCAAATTAAATGGCCTTATTAATGTTATTTTATATTGGAAACTCTCAGGTGTATGTGATTTCATCTCGGTGTTTTCCGTCACTATAGAATACAGGTGTTCGCAACGGCTATATATTGAAAACGCGATATAACGTTACGCTACTTTTATAACGCCTATTATTTTTTACGCTATAATATATTCGTTCGCTTCGTAGAACGACGCGTTTTGATTTAATCGTTGTAGAGGACGCCTAATAAAGAGACGTCTTTGGCGACAGATAACAAATTATTTTATTGTGTGCTTGTTATTTATGGATATTTAAGGACACATTAAAAAAAATTAACTCATTTTCAGCACATTACTACTGTGTGAGCGAATTAATTGCATTTTAAATAGGTACATAGACTTAATTAAATAAATTCATTGAACTTTCCTTCGTACTTTTTGCAGGCTTAGGCAGTCCCCGACTGAAATTTTTATTTGCGATAAAATGTATTGAATGTTTATGATAATTCAACAACATAAATATATACTTTTAGCAATGAGCAAGTTGTTAAGTGTACTTAAAATTTTATTGATTCTATTTACAAAAATAGTAATTTCATCGATCTGACCATTATTTATTTAAAACTTTAATTAAAATATATTATTCAAGCAATAATAATAAAACTAACATTTATTTACAAATATTCTCGTAAATATCACAAACACACGGTAAACTATCAATACGCGTCCTACGAGGTCAAGCGAGATAATCGATTTATTATGTATTATCTATGGAGATAATCGCACTGATTTTTAATTTTATTCAAACAGAAAATATAACGCAAAAATAGCGCTTCAACGTTAGAATGAATATATAGCCGAACAAAAAATATATTCGTTAAATCAGTACTGGACATGTAACTGAATATAGTTCTTATGCGGTCATCTTAAAGCATAATTTGGTAGGTGACAAAAATATTATTACGGATGTTCGGTTGTTCCGTTCTCTTTCGTTCGAGTATTTCTGTTTCGCTCTCGCATAGAACATTCGTGATTTGAATCGTGCGATGTCGTTGTGAGCGTGGCTATGGCTAATAATCGCTCAACGTTATAACTTATAACGCTTGCCAGCTATAATAAATAACCGGTTGAAAGATTATAAATAAATATTTGATTATTTTATCAGCTATCTAATATAACGAACACTTCTACTATAGAAGCATGAAAAATGTAAAATGCACATAATTATTGAAATTTGGTGTTGCAAGATTCGAACCTGGTCCCATCCGTTCAAGATTCAAACGTTCATACGCTTCATGATTTGCTACATTTGCTATTGCTTGCTACATTGAAATTGTACTTAGTCATCAAGATAATTGTTACAGAATCCATTACTTTTTTGAGCCACCAATTTTAGTACATAATTAATTCTAACTTCAACGGATTGAAACGTCAGTTATCTTCTACGACATTAAAACATTATTTGATGAAAAATAAACAAAGATTAATTTATTTAACACTTCGTAAATTAACAGTATCAAACAATTCGTGGCTAGTGTCGTCTGTTGAGGTCAGTCGTTGCACGTGACACGTCTTTGATGTTTCCGATATGATGAAATGTTTGATCGTTTACCATTTAATTTGCTACTCTACACCCACCAGAAAATTGTTATTGGCGTTATTGCATATCAATTAGAGTTGTAAAGAACTCGAGTCTTTGAGTCCTAAATTTTGAACTCGGTGACAGTTTTCACGACTCGAGTCTTAACCGTAAGACTCTTAAGACTAGAGAACTCAAGTCTATATGAGCTCTTGGACTCGAGACTCGAGACTCGAGTCTTCTTTAGCGCTCGAGTCCTTTTTACGCGGCGAGTCGCGCTCGAGTTCTTTTCCGCTTGGAGTCTTTCTGTTTAAAGCAGCCAATAAAAGGTTACTTTTGTGAGATATAATTATGTGTAACCAGAAGGCGATGTCGAAAAATATTATTATATTGGTATAGAAGTATAGATATAAATTCTAAATAAATCACTGTCAGCATTTCGAAGAACAGTTTGAAGAAGACTCGAGCTCTTTTAAGACTCGAGCTCTTTTTAAGATTCGAGCTCTTTTTAAGACTCGAGCTCTTTTAAAGACTCGAGTTCTTTTTAAGACTCGAGTTCAATTTTGGCGCTCGAGTCTTCATGATAGGACTGAAGCTCGGCTCGACTCGAGACTCCGAGTTCTGTTAGTTCACTGAGTCCTAGAAAATTGAGCCGAGTCTATCGAATTAAGACTAAAAGACTCGAGTCCTTTACATCACTAATATCAATGGTGTAATGGTATCAAAATTCTTTTCCCCTCTATTGTTTAAAATAACTATTTCCAAAAAAAAAAAATACTTCAACATCGACAAGAACAGTCGCTCACATTTAAATGAGAGCACAAGACAAGCACAGGCTTTGCGAATACAAAAAAAATAGTAAAAATCGACTCACTTAGTAAACGTTATTGAGGCAAAACCGTATAAAAATATAGTCAAATAATTGAGTACCTCCTTTTTTTTGAAGTCGGTTGAAGTATAATTACGAATGAATACGCATACATGCACAGTCCTCTAGAAGGGTAGATTTGGTTGTTATTTACACACCCAAACAACACCAAATACCTTTATGCATATTTTAAAAAGAAATAAGTATATATTTTCAATATATAAATGTCTACCAAGTCAAGGTCTAGACAAGAACTCTTAGCTCGAGGCTTAATCAACTGCGATGCAGTATCCTCAAAGATGTTACATATTCATCCATCCATCCATCCATCAGCCTTTCGATGTCCACTGTTGGACGTAGGCCTCCCCTAATTGGCGCCACTCTACCCGGTCCTGAGCCCGTTGAATCCAGCGGATGCCCGCCGTCTTCTTCAGGTCGTCAGTCCACCTGGTCGGGGGGCGCCCTATGTTCCTTCTTCCAAGACGCGGTCTCCATTCGAGGACCTTTCTTCCCCAACGGTTGTCGGTCCTCCAAACTATATGGCCGGCCCATTGCCACTTCAGCCGGCTAATTCTTTGGGCTATGTCGGTTAACCTTGTTCGTCTACGGATCTCATCATTTCTGATTCGATCACGCAGAGAAATACCGAGCATAGCCCTCACCATAGCCCGCTAAGCGACTCTGAGCTTGTGCATCAGACCAATAGTGAAGCACCACGTCTCGGAGCCGTATGTCATCACTGGCAACACACACTGCTCGAAAACCTTCGACTTCAGGCACTGAGGTATTTTGGACACACTGAGGTATTTGTTACATATTATTTGATTTTAATTCCACTTCTGATGTTGATACGTTTTAATTGAAATGACAGAAGCACCTACTTCTTAATATCTACATGGACCAACGTAGTGATCAAGCAAATGATCAATGTTGAAAACATTGAAGTATTCCACTTTTATAAATCTGTAAATGATCTTTTTTCTAATGAATTAAAGGTTTAGACAGAAATAACTCTAGAATAGCATTAATGATAGATTTAAATACTTTTCAATTTCATAAACGATTTTATGTCGTCAAGGTTTATATAAAAACTTTAAATCGAAATACTGCAACAAAGAGAACTCTTATTTGAAAGTGGCAACCATGGGGACAACAGTCGGGCGTCAGAAAGAAAATTAGGATGTGAGCCGTCAAAACTTCAAACCCAGGCCGTCAAAGCAATGGTTCGGTGCTTGTCGCACTATCAGCGAGATTTCAGCCTCATAGCAATGAAATTAGGTGCCAAAATATGAATACACAATTATATAACGTTATTTTTGTTTTGTTTCAGAATAAACTATATAAGTTAATAAATTGTTATAGATCCCTTATATTATTATTAACTTTTATAATAATATTGATTTTAAGTTAACGTGTGAATGCTGTGACATAAACTTTATTGCAAATATTTAATTCATAATGATAAAATTACTAAGTTATAGGTCTTTATGTCATGTACATTAATGGACCACAATTAAACATTTTTAAAAGTTTTTCACATTTTTAATATTTAGTGAAGTTATTTAAATCTAAGAGATGCTCTCCTATCGCTGGCGCTGGCAGTAAAACTCTACGTAACAGAAACATTTTAGAGGGATGTCGCCCCCGCATTACACCTCGCTCATTATTTATCACATTGTCGCCGAAATTAATGGCAAACCCTCGTCAAATGATTTTTATTTTATAAATAAAGCTCGTGGCTTCTGGCAGCTTAATCATATCTTTGTATTCAGACGATATGATGTGCAAGTGGATGGGATATGGTCAAAATTAAAATTTACACAATTTTTTTTTGTAGAATTCAAAATCACACATTATTGTGGAAGTAGGTAAGTTTTTATTATCACTGTTTTAATGTGAGTGTGTTTAGTTTGAGTCTCATTCTAGTTCGTTCAACTACTATTTCTTTGTTCAAGTAGCAGAGCAGTAAACAATCGTTAGTGTTTACTTTATACTTTTTGTATATAAAGACAAAACGAAAGATTACTACGTAGTTATGTTAATGCTTAACTCATTTATCATACGAACTTCCTCATCCATTAAACTTAATTAACAGAGTTATCTGGTGCCAGAGGTCATCTCAGAGGAAACCCTTCCGCAATATTTAACGGTCTCGTAAAAACACAGTTAACAGTATTCTAATCATCAGTTTTATCATTTTAATGCAACACCCAGTTTTAATTACGGGAAATAGCGTTAGTGTCTCCTCATTAAACATTATCACGAAAATATTGTTTATTTATAGCAAAAATCGATAAGCAATTTTATTGAACCACCCGAGAGGCGACCGAATAAAGGTCTATTTACAAAGACGGGGTATGTGTGATCGCGGTAGCAGTTTTTGAGTAGGTAAGCGGTATTCCTTAGCGCAGGGGGATATTTCTTAACAGCTTAAAGCTTAAAGGGTAAAGGGTACCTACTCATTTGTTATCATCGTCGTACCTACTGAACGCATGACATTTTCATATTAGGCCCTTTCTATCAATTCTTCAAGACGGGTTGATCGAGACAGTTACTATTCCCAATTGGTGTAGACCCAGCATAATACCGGTTCACCTACTCGGATACCGGTATCGACGGCAGTAGCGGATACCGCGCATTTCTGAACACTCTGAACAGGCCTTATGTTTGGGCATTACTTTTACATTATTTTCATTCCCTCGATAAGACGAACGACGTTTGAATTTCGATTGTGCGATGTTGATAATTCTTTATTTTATTAGATACTTTAACAGCTAAAGGTTAAGGGTGAGTTTCGAGCGGTAGTGTACAATTTTGGAAGATGTGAAATTTATAATTGAAGGTCGTAAATTAAGGTGACATCGACAGTTGTGGCTCGCAGGGAGGACTCGGCGGAGGGAACTTCAACTAATATTTTATCGAGGAGGTAATTATTTGATCGGTATTAGGGTAACAGATGAACCGTTTCCCTTCTAATGTAAGAAAGTGTATTACGAAATGTGTGATTGATTGATTTGACTATCTTCAGTAAGTAAGAATAAAAGCAGGTAAAAATACAAATATTAAAATAAAATTTTTAAAGTACACTCACGTTTTAGGTTAAGATTTTTAGTTTATGAACATAAATGATAAGAAGTACCTAAATACAACGTGGTTACCACCATAAAACAATAAATTAAATTTTATGTACCTAATGATTACCGCCCCCAAAAAAAATTTCAACCAAATACCTCCTTTACTTTAGCCACAGCAATTTTTTTTCAATATTCAAAATTTCAACACGCTGTATCTATTATTATTGTAATAGCAGAAGATTTTTGCCGCTCTTGTCAAAACTGAGTGACTGACGTTTAGATAGGCTGTTCTATTTTTTCCTGTATTTTGTGCTATTTATTTATTTATTTATTATTTATTTATGTACACACAACAGATTATAATATAGAAATTACATTTAAGTAAGGATGTACAAAGGTACTGCTTAGTTTGTTTGAAAAAAACATTTTTGTAAATAAGATGTTAGGCGTTTTGGGTTGGCTTTAGTATCCTGCTGCACGATTTCCTGAATAAATTTGGCTTTAATCTAATTGCATTTTGTGCGTAAATGCGTAGTTTTTTTTAAAATCTTAATTTTAAGTTTTTAAGGTTATTTATAAAATTTGAAGACAAATATTGAGTGTATTTGGGTGATGTTGGCTTTAATTGATAGATATTAATGGCTCAAATCATAATCTAATCGCATTTTTTGCGAAAATGCGTCGTTTTGTTTTAATTTTAATTTTTGTTGTTATTTTCAAAAGATAAGACAAATATTGAGCAGTTTACCGTATCCTGCTGCAGGGCTAGGGGGGAGGGGGTATTGAGGGGAGGGGAGGGGGAGGAACTTCATCCTAAAAGGGGGAGATGCCGAAAGCCATAGTTTTCGAGATTTTTTGTCTCCAATAAACATAAATCCGTTAAAAAGGAGGGCTTATAGATAATGGGGTGGTGGGGGGCATAAACTTCTTTCAAATCTCTTGCTGTAATAAATTACAAATAATGTAACTGTCATTATAATATTTTTTCTTTGTTAAAGGACGTCATATTGAGGGCCATTGGATTCTGATTAAGACTGGAAGTCTGCCCAGATAATATTAGATCTGCCAATGTTTTAGTTCCCCTTATTCAAAAATACGATTTTAAAATTAATTGAGTGCATAAAACATGTTTATAAATTAAATCCTTAAATAATTCTTTCTTTTTTGCTAAAATTCGTATGTTGAGTGTCTCCTCGTAAAGAGGTATATATTTTAAACTTTTTGCTCCATTTTCTAACAATAATTTACACAAATATTGAGTTTCAAACTTGAAAATAAAAATAAAAAAATCTAGAAAACTATGGCTTTCCGCATCTCGCCCTTTTAGGAGGAAGTTCCTCCCCCTCCCCTCCCCTCCGCTCAACACCCCCCTCCCCCCTAGCCCTGCAGCAGGATACTAAAGAAATACCGGCGTTTTTTACTAAATGTAATATGTTCCTTGCTTGAAGCAGGGCTCGTGGTTTCATTTATTGTTGTAGGTATCCACCTTGTATATTGTCGGACACATAAACGAATGTTGCGGCCGGGAATTGCGGGGTTTGTTAACTATCTCTATATATCATTATTATATTCCATGTAAGGAGTTCAATGCCATTTTGCTATCAGGTGAGAATTTAGGGAATAGAAAAATAAATATTCGTTGGTTTTCGGTTTAATTTTTATGTACGTATCAATTCGATAACTAAGTAGGTACGATTAGCTCCAATTAAGCATGGACTACTAATAACAGTAAATAGTCCTTAATGGACTATTTATAAAAGTATGCTAAATTAGTGCTCACAGGTAAAGTACGTACAAATTATTACTTTACTTTCACAGTTGCAACTTACTGAAGATTAAGCATAGAATATAGTATCCGTTGGTAAACGCGTTACACAGAAAAGCGTATGACTCGACCCCACAAAGAGAGTGCCAGGTGATAATGGGCCCGTCAGTGCACCGATGGTCCCCGACTGCGCGGTGTCAGCGACGAATGCGTCAAAGGGTTTGTCGCGGCGCGAATTTAATCGACCAGCGGGGGATTTTCATCACGATAGAACTGGTTTATCCCTTTTGTGACACTAACGGTTTTCTAGACCTTCTTACTTAAGTATGTGATTTGCGTGGAAGTTCTCGTACCAGTATCTTTGTTTGTGTGTTTATGTGTTATATGTTTGTGTGTAGACCTAGCGTTTAACATTTTACGAGGTACCCTGATTTTGATGATTCTTTTATATTAGAAAGCTAATGTATGTCGTGTGATCCCATTTAGAGAACAAAATCTAACGAGTAGTTTTTGAGATATCCCTACCACGCTGTCCAAGAGTCTTTAACAGACGTTCCGGTTGAGATACTTAGGTGTGTGTAGTACAGGTGTTCTCATGACGTTTTCCTTCCAACTAAGCGCGAGGCCGCACCACGGTTTTTTCCCGCGGCGGTAACCGCGTAACCGCGCAATTCGCATACATTATCAGAAACCGCAAGTGCGGCCGCTTGTATTGCTTTCCTTGAGTTACAAAATTTACGCGGTAAGAAACCGCGGCGGTTTAGCCGTAGTGCAGCCTCGGCCTAAGTGATGATCAATTTCTTATACCTACATAGTCAAACGTATTTCAACACATTCTCAATAACACTATCATTTACATTGAATAGTGATATTTTACGACAACATCAAAGAGCTATAAAATTGTAGACCGATATTAATTAAAACGCGGCGGCACACAGGCTTATTCTGTGAAGCGGTTCGGAAGCGAGGTGGCGAGGTCGCGTCCGTCCAGCGACTATCAGTTTCAAGAGAATCCGGGCGGAAGGTCATCTTTACATTGTCACAGATACACTATCTATTTGATATCATTTTTCTCGTAACTATTGCACGATACGTTCATAGACTACTCGCATATCAATATCGTGGAAATATGTATTCAGAATAGGGACTGAACCTTTGTGTCTGGTTAAGGTAGGTAGGTACTTCGCGACTTTTTTATTCAGTCGTTAAAGTTGAGTGGTGCTGGTGTCTGAATTCCAAGGTATTTGATATGTTTATTTTACTTTTTTAACACATGTCTTTAGTTATATATTTTTCGGATTGTGTTGATATTATTTTGTAACAAGTTATTGACTTTATTTTACTAAGTATTATATCTTTAGAGTCAGTCATGGAGTCAGTCTATTTATAACATATTTTTGTTGGTTTTGTTTAGCATTTAGATATTTTGTGTCTGTAATTTTTAGTTTGTTTAAAGAAAGAACAGATACTCACGGATATCTTGAGTCATATTTCTGAACATGATGTATTGGTACAGCGTAAGTTGTGACACTGAAAATATGCATGAGTAGAGTAGAATCTTAAATGAAAATGTTGTCGATAATATCATGTTAATGCATAACATAACAACATACAGGTAGGCACAAAAAGATACTATACAAGTACAAGTAGAAAATACTTGAGAACAGCCGAATAGGTAAGGCACGAAAAATTTCGCACGATCCGTACGAATTTTGAACTGAAATCGTGTTACACAAAAACTTGATCATTGTCATACAAATGTATCTGTTGTTACGGCTCCTAATTGCTGGCTAGGTGTGTAATTTGCGCAGCGGCATTGTACAGAAATCAATAGTTTATTGTGACCTTATCGAGTATCCCTCGAAGGGGCCTGTTCACTCGAATTGTAAGATTTAGGGGCCAACGTGTACAGTATTGATATATAAAACTATCCGTTCGTCTCATAATCTTGTTACTTTGGGATGATTGATTAGATTGTTAAGATAGAGTACGTAAGCTATATAGGCTTTTAGTGAAAAAAGGGTGTAAGGAAATTATAGATGTCGAAGGAAGATTATTCCGCTAATTTATTAATGAATTTATGTTTTTCAGTAATTAAAGACCCGTTCTGCGTTCGAAATTCGAATTCGAGAATGAACTTTACCTATTCTGTCAAAGAATAACTACGGACGTAGGTACCCATTTTAAAGGTCATGTCATGTATCAAACGCGTGGTTGTTTGCATAGAGAGTATTATGTTAGAATGTGTTTGTATGACTATTTATTTTTATAAAATGCAAAGATTTATACATTATTATATAAAAACATTAGATATAAACGTTAACCGTGACAAATTCCACGCGACCGCGTAATTTTTCGTAAAAGGGGTACAAAGTGGTTGCTATTAGATAATATATTTATTAACCTACTCATGTTAGAGCTAGACGTAAAGTTTTAAGATATTTAGTCCTGAATGTCCTTATTCTTAATTATCAGTTTAAAGTATCAAAGATCATTAATAAGTATCCGTAACAGATTTCCTGGGAGGATTGGTTGTGTAACGGCTCCCCTAGCATCACCAAGACGCATTAGCGGGATTTCCTCTAATGACTACTAAAACTGAAGCGAGGATAACATCCTAAGTGGCTTTAATTCACCGCCGTGGTTTAAGTTCATAACATTGCGCGGTTATTGTTTCCTTCTGAATTATGATTGATTGTTATCTACTAATATAATAATACTACATTTAAAGTTATTATGATTTTATATCTCAAAAATAATGTTGTTGATTTTTTATTTTTTTTCGAAACACGTCAAAAAATATTTGGAACAAGCTGTTTATCTTAAAAGTTGTAATTAAATGTAGTGTATTATTTTAATTATTTGTGTCATTATAGAAACATACATTAATCCTGCTAATATTATAAATGCGAAAGTTTGTAAGGATGTATGTGTGTTTGTTGCTCTTTCACGTAAAAACTACTGAATGGATTTTCATGAAACTTTGCAGTAATATAGCTTAGACATCGGAATAACATAATTTGTTAAAATTTATAGAGATTTTTGAAGGGACTGGTTTCCCGAAGCGAAGCGAGGGCGGATTTACTAGTAATTTAATTAAGTAATTTAATTATTTCAACTATAAGATAACGTATCCCATACGAGACGTAAATAAAGGAACAGTCGGAAATAAAGTTATTTTATAAGATACGTACTAACTAAAAAACCAAAATCCTGAGTAATTACTTATTAAAGTAAAATAATAATGTCTGCAATAGTAAAAGTAACGACTTAGGCGGTGTACTACGTGAGCGACGAATACGACGCGACGCGACGTTGCGATTTTGATGTAAGCGATCAAATCAACGGTATCCCTACTTGCGTCCTATGTGACAGTCTACGACAAGACGCGACGTTGTAATTGTCGCGTCTAGCATCGCGTCGTGTTGCGTAGCGTCGCGTCGTATTCGTCGCTCACGTAGGACACCCCGTTACACGCAACGCTGGGCGCTCATCCCTTGTGCACCCTGTAGGGATAGTGGGGTGGGTTGATTGATGAGCCGCCCTTGTTTTGCGATCGCCGGCTCAATTACAACACGATTATTTAATTTGACATGATACTTTGAACCTGACGCTTTCCAAGGGTAAATATTCCAACAGTTTTCCTTCGGTTCGCGCCTTCCCTTGCACGATAACTTGCACAAATTGATTGAACGTCTTCAGGTCGATAAAATAACTATTCAAAATTTAATGAAAACCTTTCTTTCACCGTGGAATGGGAGGTTGACTTGGGTGACCTCAAATTTGGTCTGAATTAAATTATCATTTAATCTTACCAGTCGCTACTACCACAAAGCTACTACTATCTATTAGAGCTTTTTAGTAATTAAACAGGTCTCATTAGGCGTACCCTTCGAAAGAGCTTCCATATTGATCCCTTAGTAGTAGGTACCTATAGGTACCTTCCTTACCTTTCTACTTGAGAAGAGTCGAATGACAAATTCTTTTTATAATAACGTAGTTGTTTTTGTAATGAGTCAGGAAGCGAAGACCATAGGTGTTTAAACTCAAGTTTGTTGCCAATTTTATTGTTCTATTAATATCAGTTTAAAATTAAAAAAAAGATTGTATTCCATAATAAAGTACAGAAGAACAGTGTTGTACTCTTAATCTGTTGTTAAATACAAAATCAAGTTAGAAAACAATATTTGCTCAAGTTAGACGTTATCTTGGGCGGGCGTCATGCAAGAAACCAATCACTCATGATTACCCCGATTAAATTAACAGTTTCCGGTTTTCGTGACTAATGTTTTCAGTAAGGGATTATGTGTTTATAAATTTGATATATTGACAGTAATGTAAAGTGAAAGTGCTTTTCTTTTGTCAAGGTTTTCTATCAAGGACACTGTTCTTGATGTAATTGGCCTACTTGGATTAGGCTAGGTACTCTACTACGTTGCTCCAGTGCAAATTGGTGTTTTTTTTTCTTTTAGGTAGACACCAAATATTTTCTATTATACTAATGGATAAGTACCCTTTAGGAATCACTTATTAAATTACAGGAATTACCCATAAGGAATAAAGTCACTTTTTTTTCTGATAGAGACTTTCATTTTATGTTACCTTAGCAAAAGATTTTAAAACGAAGTTTTATCTGAAACTACATAATTCCCTCCCAACAATAGTCCAGTCGTGTCTATGGGCTAGCGACAGAGTAACTGCTACTTTATAATGCTACTTTATTACGGATATAAATTCGATAGATCGCCCCAGGAGGCGCTTACCGACTGGCTATCGTGATTTTCGATTTAGGGTCCGTGCACACGTCAGATTTTTACCGCCACCATTCGATGCAAGCTTTAAAGTACACGTGATTTTAGGCTTATTTCATCGCGAGAACTTAACTTTGTGAGATATATCAATCATGTGGATTGTTTGCTCATCAGTCGATTATTTAAATACAAAAAACATTGACCAGGCACATATTTTGAATATTAAACAAAAATCTCGATCACTGCTGTAGCGACGAGAAACATTAAAACCGTAACTGAAGTGCAAGTCAGCAAACCTCTCTTTCGCTATGCTAGACTTATATCCTACAATTTTTTGAGAATTCTGACATTCAATATTTTTCATTGATACTAAAAGAAATCCACATTTCTATGTACACGGGCCCTAGAGCTCGCTTCGCTCAAAATTGAAATGGCGAACCCCTTTGTCGAACCAATTTAAATGGAACATTTTAAACGCGATTCTTTTGGCGGTCATTCAGTTTAAACGGGTTCAAGGGGCGATTGGCAGAATGGCGATGCGTTTGTCAAGATTGACGATTTCAATCGTCACCGTTTATTTAGTCAGTTGCATTCATAGGTTTCAATTATTTCGTTGTTTGATGCATGTTTTGATTTAGATAGAATTTTCAAAATAAAAAAAATCTAATAACACTAGTAACTTAGTGATGATTAAGAGAACACACAATAAAAACGATAACGGAGTAATGTAATAACAATAGCAAGTGTCAATCAATCAATCAATAACAAGTAACGGAGAGATTACGAATAACTTTGCTTCGTCTTCCGTTACGCGTCCTACGAATGACTGTGATTCAACAACCAGAAAAAGTTTTTCGTTACTGAAGTAACTTGCTTGCGTCGTTGTTCCCGTTTGATTCTAATGTAAGGATCTTGAAGTCATTTAATAGAGATTTTTAAGGTAGAGCGCTTACAAGTCAAGCGTTAACTTAAACAAAGTGAAATATCTAATCCTTTGTATGCTTCTGTAGGATAAATAGGAATAAGGTTAGTTAGCAATTGTACGACGTGTACGAATTAATGAAAAATAATGAGAACATGAATGTTGGCTGTACATTATTGTTCTGCGTCTATAGACTTTCAGTTTTCAATAACCTCTTATTAATGCAGTATATTTTTTATGGTTTCTTTTAATTCTAAAAAATTCAATTTTATATGTAGTTATAATAAATTTTTCTACTTCTTTTATATAATTTCAAATAAAAAAAGCCAACTATAGATTAGAGCCTTAATAATTCTTTGTTCGAGCACCAAAAGTAAATCCAAACGAATGTCGAATTCTTATTCATAAAAGTTAAAAGTTGAATATTTCATAAAGCAAGAACTTCTGTCGAGAACTTCTTATGAAAATAGGCCATAGTTTTGCGTTACCTCTTAATCTGTAGAATTAGCGTGTACACTAATCGCTGAAACAGGGTTGTGTTTGTTAGAGAACGAATGCGACGTGAGTTATAGTGTGGTACTAGCATAAACCTCGCGGCAAAACTTCTAGCAACTAACTTTTTTGCTCAAGCATTCCGCCTTTGTAGCCTTGTTCTATCGTTAGTTGAGAAACGACTCACAAAAAACAATCAAAATATTTCAAAGGTCGATATTTCAGTTGCAATTTGGGTGAACAATAAATTGTGAAATCCTTGTATGATAAGTAAATGCGTTAAAAGAATACCTTAACGTCCTTAACCATCGTCGATCAATAACTAAATTTTATTTTTGCCCATTACAAAAATATTTTTTCTCTATTACAGAGTACAATATCTACTGACGTTCTTATTTCTTAATTCATGCGTTTTTAACAACGTCACTTGTATGGACATTGATCCTATCCTATGCCGGTGAAAAGTCATCTAAACATAGTTTTAAGACTGATATCTCATGATATCTAGTCTAAGGGTAAAGAAAGTTAGAAGAAACAAAGAGAGAAGTTACTACATTTCTCGCGTAATCGCCGCCTGTAGAACCCTCCAGCGGGAGACACGAATCGCCGACAAAGGGAGGTGCCAAGTATGGGGCAGTTCGCAAATAAAATTGTCGCCGCAAAACTTGGCGGCGTCGCGTGAGTTCGCGACCCACGTACGCCAGTCATTTGGAATTCAACACAGATCCCGCTCTTTACGACGATTGGAACTTTGTTTCGATACAGGATTTATTTAGGTGGTCAGTGTAGGTAGGTACGCAAACATGTGTTGTGCTCAACTATTTGTGTAGCGTGTTGTTGATGAATTTTGGTAGTTTAGTGTCTAGTTACGAGGTTTGGAGTCTCCATCAAATATTGAGGAACTAACGTGTGTGTGTTCCTGGCTCGTGTTTCACTGTACGGGTCGGGTGATAGTGTTGAATAGGCACTTGTTCGCTTTTAGATAATAATACAAAAAATCGCTGTACGCTTATAATATAACAGAACACTGAAGCATAAAATAGTCAATTTGTTTACCTATTGTACGAGTTAGCACGCCCACAATCTTTTTAATAGAATCGGCTGACCCGGCAGACGTCCATACAAAATTTGCATCTCGTTTTCTTAGGCACTTCTCACACAACGCTATTCATGAGCTACGCGAGTGCAACGCAACCCAAAATTTGTATGTATTTGACACTATGTACTGACAGGCATACGCGACTCCTGTCAGTCAAAAGTGTCAGATACATAGAATTTTGGGATTGCATCGCAGTCGCGTAGCTAATAAATAGCGTAATGTGAGAAGTGCCTTAGCGGTAATAAGTATAGGCTAAGAAACATGGAACAGTTTTTAAATTAGACCTTTTTAAATTTATTTTAAATTAGGTGCTTATAGCCTTACAACTGCGAAAACCGTGTGAGGACAGAGACACGCGGTTTCCTAGACTAGGTACGGAACTCTAGTGATCGTTAGTACTTACCTACTGTTAGTTGATGTTAGTAGGTAATTGAGCCAGTTAGTAATTGTTAGTAACAATATCGTTCTAATTTGGTCTCAGATGCATTGCTACTACTGAGGGCTAAGATTTCTGAGGGATTTCTGAGAATTTCTGAGGGCTAAGAGGGGTAGAAATAGTACTAAGTAGGTACAGTTGCGGGCGGTGGTATACACTTCCCCGGGTGAGCTCTGGGCTCTGTCAGAGAATATAAATATTTATACATATGTAGGTACTCCTCGTTTATTCATACTTGAATGCTAACAACACCTAACAAATCATGTCATAAGGCACGATTATAATGAACAACCTTTTTTATTCATATTATAAATTCAAATGCGGCGGTGACACAAGCTACCTTATAAATTCATGCGCTCGACGCCATATTACAAGTTATAAATTTTCATACGTGTTATGAATTTAAATTTTCTTTATGCAATACAAGGGTAGAGTCAGTATTAAGAAAGATGTCTTTAATAGCATATTTTTGGGATAAATATTTAGGTGGGTAGGTACATAGGTAATAGGTTAATTGACTGATAGACATACATACATGTTTTGGGTGTTTTGGTTGTAATGTTTTTATGCAAGTTTCATATTCCATATTGGCTAACTTACCTACGGTAATTAGATGATTATTTTTGATGGGTGATGGTGACCATTTCTTATGGAATTGGACGCCTGCTCTTAGATATTGTTATTTGGTAAAGATTATAGAATAAATCTATGTAAGATTCAAACTGACCTTTTTTATAAAATTATATAGGTACCTAGTACCTACTTATTAAGAAAAGAATTCTACCTATAACCCAAACGGACATATTATATCATAGATATATCATGTATGTTTCTTGATTGTTCAATGTTCAAGTATCTAGTTATGTTGTAAGTATGTACTGCGCCAACTATTCCTAACAATAACAATATCTACATACGAATGTATTCAATGACCTTAAGGTCATTTTATTTGTTAATTATACATAAATAAGTAGTTAACTAAATAGCTGAAGGGTGACATATTGTGACTTTATATCTAGCGAGTTTCTATAGATACCTACTCGTACTAAATGCTCATATTAAATCATGCCATATTAAATCTTCTTCTATTTTATATAGGTATCTATTTATCTTTCTATCAATATATATAATTAAACTGTAACTGATCGCTGTTTGTGGACGTTAATTTCAGAAACGGTTCAATGGATTTTACTGAGAGATAGAAGAGACTGTGAGGCAAAATAAATAGGCTACTTTGTATTCCGGAGATTAAAGCGGGAAAAACTCCTATGTACGAACGAAGTCGCGAGCAACAGTAACACTCATATAAACGATTTGTTTTTGTTACAATTTTATTATAGGTATGTAAAAATATCTACCAATCCGCACTCTAGCAGTGGTGTGGCAGTGAAGCAGTTATGGAGAATTCTCTAGGATTCCTCAGCTATGAGGAGAGAGCCTTGCTCAGTAATGAGCTATAGGTATAGGTCCTTGCTTAGCTCGGACATACAGCTTATCTGCAGCGTTCTGTGAAACCGATTACCGCATCAGAAACGGAAATCGATTACGGACGTCGTGTCGGACGCAAATCGATTCTAGTTGTCACCTTCACGATTGATGATTGCTTCTGCATTCACAATCCTGTTCTTATAATTGATTTGCGTCTTAATTTCCAACATAGATTCGTTTTAAAGTAAATGAATATGTGCATATTTTGCTTAAAGCAGAAAGTGTGCTTTAAAAATTTGTTATTACAGAAATGTAAATTTTCCTAATAATTATTCATAATTAATAAAGAAATATTCCTCTATGACTAGGATTTTTGTAGGAAAAGTACCAGGTCAACCTAGTTACCCAAATACCAAACGACGGAAACGATAGGTATCTACTTCTTTCGATTGTTATTGATTAGATACCTACCTACTATCTAGTAGAATACCGGCTAGGAACACGGATTATGAGAAACTAAACAATAATAAACTACCATTACCTCTTACTTATACCTGCTTACTATAGGTATTAATTAAGCATATTTTATTAGATTAGATAGCTAGAGATAGATTTAGATATAGATTAGAGGTATCTATAAGTTTGCACCCAAATTAAATTAGGTATTTTTAATTCTGTAAGGCTGCCTAATGATAGTAATACCCACAAACTAAGCTAATAAGCTACCATCGTACATGGATGTAAGTAACACAAAAATCGACCATTACCTACCGACGTGAGTCCTGTGAAGATAATATCGTTTAGTAGGTAGATACTGCTTGGCATTGCAACTGAATATAAAAATATTTTTCGGTAGAGTCCAGAAGGAAGGTCGTTGCTAACTAGGCAGACAGACGCGAATACTACCGTTGAGTCTACCTAACCTGGATTTTACAAAGCCCAACCACGTTCCTAAACTATTAAGTATTTATGTACTTATTCATTTACCAATGCATACCTACGCTACCTATAAAATCAAATTCGTAAATTGATAATTGATACTCTTATAAATCATAAATAATTTCTAAACAATTTAATATGATTCAACAAACATTATGCAATAATAATCAGTGGATACAAATGGGTTTAAACAAATTGAATTATCAATAATTGAAATATCAATAAACATAATAACATAACTGCACAAGATAGCGTAGCATATCTATGCTACGCTATCTTGTGCGTACGTATCTACGTAGACATATAAACGTTGCATGGTAGAGCGGCTAGGGAGGCGAGTGAGTTCAGTAGCTAGAGTGGCTATAGCGAGCTGAGCAGTGAGCCGCTTGATGCGCAGAACACCTGTGCCACAGAATTCGCCGGCAGACAAAGACGCAGATAACGAGGAGCATCCCATTGGTGCATCCGTCGCGAGGCCCCGCCCCCCGGCCCGCCAGCCAATCGCACTCGTCCGCACAGATCTTGAGTGTTATCTAGTTATCTGCCGTCTCACTTGCGACTCTCCAGCTATTTTCAGACGTTCGAAATGTGAAAACGTACATAGTGCACTGAAAACGTCACGCGAGGAAATTAACCTTTCGATTCGGTTGAGCAGATGAGATATGCGTTCTAAGTCGTTTGTAATTTCATACGTTGGCGTATACTTAAAGCGTCAGGTGGTTGTTTTAACGCAAGTATTATTTATTATTTAACTAGAGTTTTGTCATCTAAAAATTTTTAATAAGCGAATAGCTAAAGAAGATTTAATTTGAAACCCATTATTGCATGACTATACCTGCAAAATCATGTATGATAACATTGATAAAATACCTACATACATTGTGTTGAATACAATATGTCAAACAGGTAGCAAAATTTGATATGTAGAGACGCACACGGCCAACTACTAAATCAGCATTGTTTACACAATTGGTTCCTTGTTCAATGACCACCTACGTTGAATCAGTTGAGTGTTCTTGCCTAATCAGTGTAAGAAGGTACACACATCGATGATCGATTGTAAGTATATTTCTTATATACGTAGAAGTCACGATACCTTAGCTCTATCAAGGAAATCAATTGTTTAGACGATCACCAAAAAAAGACTATAGAGCAACTATTATACCTACATCCTTACTTAATATTAAGTTGTCGCCGCTTTTTGCCAAACTTAAGAAAATTTGTCAAAACAAACCAATAACTTAAAATTTTATTGGGAATTACTACTGGTTGTAATTTATACTGCCCTTTGCATAGAACATAGCGTTCATTGAAAAAATCCTGGAGTATTTTCAGTCGGTAACCTTGTGCTAGCGTCCCCGAAACCCGTGCGAGAGAGAGGGGTAGTACAAAGACACAAGCGGGGTGCGGGGGGTAGGGGCGGCCCAGGCGAGGGTATGATTCGGGATTCTAGGGATGAGCTGCTCTCGCTTCCTCCCGTTACTCTGGCACCGTTCGTCGCGGCCGACGCACATCTGACGCGTGGCCCGCGTCACTATTGCAACCGAATCGTGCGCGGCCACTCCGCATCCCTTAACGCCGTAACGTGCACATCACTACGCTTACGAAATTCGAATTACGCGCTCGAATGGACAACCAGAATATTCCAATTTTGAATTTTTCTTTTAATTTTCTTAAAGTGAAGTGCTTAAGCAACTCGTTTGTTTTCATTATTGTCTAATAGCTTGATTGGAGTGACTTCGTTTATACGTAATATTGATGAGTCTTATAAGAGTTTAGTATGGAGTGTATACGGACAGTGGACAATTAAGCACAAAGTTACCACCGATGCTGTTAGCTATTGTTCTTGAATACTAAAATGAAGATGTCTGGTAAGTTGTCCATATTAGTTCTTAAAATAGATACTTATCTAAAGAAGTTTGCTGGGAATATTTAAATTGACATACATAGGTACCTAAATTTCCTTTTTATTTATGGTTCAGTGAAAATCGCATTAGAAAAAGTCAAGTCGTAGGGATAAGTGGGAACAAACGCAGTCATTCATAAGATGATTTCTTGAGGATATATTGCGTGAATGCCCCGAGAGTTAATAGATTTTCTTAAATATCTTCCATGTACTTACCTACAGGCATCGATCACTTAGAATTGGAATTGGATTGTATAAATATCTTTATCTAATTACTAAAGAACTATAGTTTGGTGATATAATTATCAGTTAAGCATCTGTTTTGGGTGATTATAAGAACCTAAATGCTTATCTTTAATTTTAATAGTAATTATTACGGATTTTAAGACAATTAGGTAGATATCTATGTAATTAATCATTATCTATTTAAGTGACGTACCTACCTATCTTCATTGATATTATGCAACATAACAAACTTCACATCTTATGATGGTATCAAAAATGTCCAGTTATCTACCGATAAGTAGGTATTCTCTTGATTTTTATGTTTCGGTGAACCAAACGATGATTTATTTATTACAAAATATATTAACTTTTAAGCAAAATTATATGCATTGAAAACCATTTATAAATCGACTTCAAAAAAGGAGAATGTTCTCAATTGATTGTTTTTGTGTATGTGTGTTGCCTCATAACTTTGTACTGGGTGAACCGTTTTGATAATATTTTTTTATTCGAAAGTTAATGCTTCAAGTCTGATCCTATTTGAGCGACATCTGCATATAATTTTTGTGTTATTCGATAGATAGGTAGAGGTAGTAGGATATACGGCTAGTTTCTGTTACATAGGTATTTATCCTCTCTTACCCATAAGAGGTTATCAAAAAGAACTGAAATTTCAAGTAGCTAATTAGGTACTTAGGAACGGTGGCCAATAACACCTCATTTCTCATTCTTTGTTAATAAGTAGATACCTACTGATTAGTTTTATTTATTTTAACTGCAATAATAGACAGTATGATTACTGGGCCATATTCCGTGTTGTTCAGACAACTCTATCGTACTCGAATTAGGTACACTTTTCTCATAGAATTATATACCTACTCAGAAGTTTAATCTGGAAAGGTTATTGGACGCTATTTGTATCAAATTAAAACTAAATCCCTACAATATTCTTAGAGCGAAAGTCTGTCTTAAATAAATAAATAAACGCTAACACTCTCATACCCCCGCAGTAGGTTACCAGGTCCCTGTGTCGCGGGTGGCATGGACTACACATATTATAACACATCACAATTACACCCATGACCCGAGTACAAATATTTATCAATCAAATCAATCAAATCAAATTGTCTTTAATCCGCTAAACCGATTTAGATAAAATTTTTGTCTTTAATCTTTAACTTAAAAGGAGAAAGGAATATGTTGGGTGTTGTCGAATCTCTACAGCACTTTTATAATGTTGGTACATTAAATTACATAAATGTACTTACATGTACTTATATACATTACATAATGTACTTACATACCTTTAAGTTTTTACATAAATCTAACGATCCACATGGTTCAATAGTTACCATGCCGGACAGCCTTTCCAGACATTCGATGAGATTCCTTTCGATGAGAATCGAACCCATGACTGGTTCGATTCTCATCGAAACGGACATTTGAATGATGAGTTAAAAAAATATTTTCGGGTTGAGTGTGTGTGCTCTTTTCAAATATTACTTTTCAGATGAATATGCTATATTTACTTAAACAGCTTTCTTCTGTAAGCTAAGGGTTAATTATACCTACATATTAACTTCATGTTAAGTTTTGTCAATTTATAGTTAAATAGGTAGGTACTTGACAAAACTATTTGTCAAAGTTCTGAAATTATACAATGTATGCCAAGACCGTTGTTGCTCTGTATTAATTGTTCTCACGATTTAGTTTTACTAGTTGGTGGCTTCTGAGAGTTGTAAACTTAGAAATAGACTACACTGGAGAAATATACCTACTAAGCATTTTGATGTAATGTAATATAAAATAATACAGATTGTAACAAGTAGATATTTCGTTTTCTTTTGGTATCAATAAATCTTTCAGGAATTAAGGTAGAACACGAGCATGCAATAGGTACCACCGCTGCAGCCCATGACATCTATGATCGACCTAGAACAATACTCAAATATGGACTAAGTGGCTTAGTTTAGTTAGTAGATGGTGTTAGAGTATTAGTTGGTTAGTTTGTTTACAGTGTGAGGCCTTGGACAGGATTGGTTAGCGATAGTTAGTCCTGTTAATTGTTGTTAGTAACAGTCCGATTAGCAATTGTTATTAAGATTATTGTTGTACCTAATTCGGTCACAGATGCGTTTATAGGTACCCTTAAGGGCTAAGATGGTCGCCTCTAAAAGTGTGACCGGCTGATAAATGCTTCGGGGTACATACAACAAACTAGTGCTAGTGTATCTATTAGGTAAGTACCGAGTTTCTAGATTATAATTCATTTTAAGGTCTATAAATTGGGGCTTGGGGTACGTCATATCCGGCAGTAATAAGTGAGCGTTGAATACAGACATCTTTTTCTATGTGTAAAGTGTAAACAACATAGGAGCCGCAGAACAACTCTTTGTATCTTTCAACACGGGCAACACAGAACACCAGCACTCACTAATGTTCTTAATAATCTCTGCTAACTGAACAAACGATCCTAGTTGAAGTCTTGTTCTAGGTTAGTCACAGTTGTCATGGGCGGCTGTAGTTGTAGGTACCGACTTTGTTTTGCATGGTCGCATCATCTTAAATCCATAAAAAAAAGTATTTCGCTAATACTTTGTGAAGAGGAAAATAAAGAACTATTATTATTACTGCTCCGACGTGTCTATTGTAACTAATGACGACCGAAAGTTTCTGATTCGGTTTTGGGTTCGGCCAATTTCGGCCAACATTTTAGTTTCAGCCTTAGTTCAGGCCGAAACTGAAAATAAGGCTGAAAAACCAGATTCGGCCAGGCACTAATTATTATTGTAACTTAATTTTAAAAGTTTATATTAAAAGTTTATCTAGTTAACAATGTTGTAAATGATGGTACGAGTAAAGCAGATTTTCAATAGTCTAATAAACTTTAAGCAGTTGAACAAATATTGTAAAAAGGGCTAACCGTCTGAGAGTGCTATCTGATTCTGTTAAGGGTGCGCGAAAAAAAAATAAGATTATTTATCTATGGTGTGTCAGAAGTGTCAGCTTTTGGCGGGCGCCGCCGGGTTGAAAGATTGTTTGTCTTTAATGCTTGGCACAGGTTCGAATATTTAAGGTTTGTTTACAGCAATGATGTGCGAAATCGGATTTTATGTCCCTTTTTTGATTGCGGTTTGTGTTTTTTTGTGGTAAGATTCGTGTCAAGTGTCGATTATTGGAATAGGATTATCTATGATTGGGTTTTAGATGCGTTAACATCTTGTGTTAATTTTAAGGCTTTTGTTTGTGTAACATTAGTAGCGTTTATAACTTTAAGTTCAGAACATTTGCATTATTTTGCGCATGACTAAATGTCATCTAAAATTTAATAACATTGGCACTTACATCATTATTTTATGTTAATCTAGTTATACTTTTTCAGATATACAACGTGGTTACCACCATACAACAATACATTTAATTTTATGTACCTAATGATTACCTAAGTCCCCAAAAATTTTTTCCATCAAGGAGGTATCCTTTACTTTAGCCACAGAAATTATTTTTTCAATATTCAAAATTTCAACACGCTGTATATATTATTATTGTAATAGCAGAAGATTGTTGCCGCTCTTGTCAAAAGTGAGTGACTGACGTTTAGATAGGCTGTTCTATTTTTTCCTGTATTTTGTGCTATTTAGGTTGTTTGAAAAAAACATTTTTTAACCCCCGACGCAAAAAGAGGGGTGTTATAAGTTTGACGTGTCTGTGTGTGTGTGTGTCTGTGTGTCTGTCTGTCTGTCTGTGGCATCATAGCTCCCGAACGGATGAAGCGATTTCAATTTAATTTTCTTTGTATTAAAGGGGACTTACGGGCGCGTGTTTTTAGATATGTTTGATGAAAATCGGTTGAGCCGTTTAAAAGTTATTGGGGCTGAAAGGGGGGAAGAATTTTCATTCTGTCTCTTTGTGGCATCATAGCTCCCGAACGGATGAAGCGATTTCAATTTAATTTTCTTTGTATTAAAGGGGAATTACGGGCGCGTATTTTTAGATATGTTTGATGAAAATCGGTTGAGCCGTTTAAAAGTTATTGGGGCTGAAAGGGGGGAAGAATTTTCATTCTGTCTTTTTGTGGCATCATAGCTCCCAAACGGATGAAGCGATTTCAATTTAGTTTTTTTTGTATTAAAGGGAACTTACGGGCGCATATTTTAAAATATGTTTTATGAAAATCGGTTGAGCCGTTTAAAAGTTATGGGGGGTAAAAGCGGGGAAGAATAGCCGAATGTATGCAAATATACTCGTGTGGGGTCTCAAATGAAAGGGCACAGTAAGAGAATATTTATGACTTAATCGAGAATATTCTTACCTATAAAAAGTATAAAATAAAAATTAAATTAAAAATTAAAAAAACCCCCGACACAAACATTTAAAAAGTAAAAAATAATATCTCTAAAAATAATACGTTGCGTTGGGGGACCGCTCCATTTACTTCTAACTTTAACACAAAAAAATATTGATAAAATATGATAAGTCTTGGGTAAATAGGCATGTGATACTTATGAAAAAAATCGTAGATAATGAGTAGTTAGGAGCGGTCCCCCAACGCGACGTATTATTTTTAGAGATATATTATTTTTTACTTTTTAAATGTTTGTGTCGGGGGTTTTTTTAATTTTTAATTTAATTTTGTAAATAAGATGTTACGCGTTAGGCGTTTTTTACTACCTAAATGTAATAATGTTCCTTGCATGAAGCAGGGCTTGTGGTTTCATTTATTGTTGTATGGTGGTATCCACCTTGTATAAGATGATTCAGTCTTATTATCTTAATAATAATATATAGTAATTTAAAAAACTCCATAATTTAACTTAATACAATGAAACAACTCATCTAGTCTTATTCCATACAAGACAGTATTTAGGGATAAAGAAAGAAAGTTTTAGGTGGTAGAGCCTAGAGCTCACCCGGGGAAGTACCACCGCCCGCCACGGTACTACTTAGTACCATTCCTACCGTGTAATAATTGTTTTAAGAACAATTGTGTTCCGGATAGGAAGGTGTGGAGCCGGTTACACTTTTTTAGAGGCGACCCATCTCAGCCCTCAGGGGTAGCAACGCATCTGTGACCGAATTAGAACGAGACTCATTGAGTCTAGTTCTGGGTCGGTCACAGTTGTCATGGGCGGCAGCGGAAGGTGGTGCTGCATGCTCGTTTGCTATCTTAATTCCATAAAAAAGAAAGTTTTTTTTTATGCTTGAAGAACCTATATTAACCTATTGTTAGAAGTACACCAAATCTAACAGGATTACATCTGCATCAGCTACATTAAATCAATAATGTCTAAATTTTTAACGGTAACCAGAATATTTCCGTGTATAAAATAGTCACCTACCAACCAACGGTTTTCAGGGTTTCACGCCCAAAATATGACAGACACCTATTAAAATACCTCCTCTGTCTATTTTTCACAGAGCTCTACCTATTGAAAATAGACAGAAACATTCAATTGAGTGAATGCGTGTTATATTGGCTGCTATCTTAACAAATAATAAAAGTGGAATTTTCTACATTATACCTTGTTATTGCCCTTGTTATTGCTTATTATTAAATAATTAGAGTTATTATCGCTTGACCTTACTGAACTCTACATGTGGGGGTCGACTCGTACTTGACAGGTTTATTTAACAATAATAATAACAGAAATTAAAATGAAATATGATCGAGCCACCTTTGCATTGTCGTTGTCAGGTGACCTCAATGAAGGTTAATATTATAAAAGCTAATTATCACCAGATTTAAATATGACCACCACCGTATCGGGCAATTACAATATTTAATATGCGAATCCATGGCCTGTTATTGTTTCAATGAATGTAAGCAATGAACTACGTAGGTAACGTAGTTTCATTTGCTTTCGTAAAAGCAAACAGGAGAAGAAGTAAAAAAAGACAAAAAGAAAGAATGATTTTGAACTGATTTAAATAAATCTTGTACTAGGTGCTAGTTAAGCCAAGTTCTAGCCAATAGAACTGGCTGTGTGTAATGCTCTTGGCACGCAACGCATGGAATATCGCCTTATGTGCTGATATTTTTTATGGATGACAGTATCCACCCATAGGTGGTAGGTTTATTAGGATACTTTTAATCCAGGTAAACGGATTTGTTTCCGACACATTGATAAAAGACAACTTGAAGATTCTTAATTACATAATTTAAGGTATTAAATATTCAATTATTATAATGCCTGAAATTAGTAGAGAGCAATGCTTCGCGTGAACTTAGATTTATCGAAATGAAGCGAGGTCTGCCAGTAATATTTATAGCTTTAAATATTATGAATAAGGAAATAATTGGTAACCATGGATAATGCAGTAATGTACGGATTTATTGCGGAGAGATCAGGTTTAATGGTCAAGTTATATTGATCGACGGACTGTGAATATGAATTACCCATTCTTTAGATCCCCACATTAGAAAGCTTGGGTTTCTTCGAACATTCACCGCCTTTACTGGTCGTCAAATGAATTCCTACTTAGCGTTGTTGTATCTCCGATGAAGCATGCAGTTTTCACGCCTGCTTAAGATCACATTTGGAATATTGGAAATTGGTATAAGCGAAATTCAACTCTAGTACTAAGACTTAAGGAGACGTGTTTGGGAGGAGGTGTAAATGTAAGATCGCTGTAAGACAAGTCGAAAGTGTTTTATGAGTAGTCTTACGGGGCCATGAACCGGCGGTGACAGTGTTACCCGCGTGTATTGTCAGTCGCCGTGTCTAAAACGTGAAATCGTCTTTCCGTGGGGTCTTCGGACAAAGGCACGTTGAGATTTGCCAAATATAAATAATATAATATTTTAACCACAGATCACAACAAAACATCAACGATTATAAATTGAGATTTATTTTGTAATTTTACTACGACTTACTTAATAGCTATTTACATTTAACATAACCTATGTAAAAATATTAATTTCTCAGATTAATAAAAAAATTCTCAATATTTAATCAAGGAAAAAAAATTTTGGCCATTAATCATACGAGCTTTTACTACCAAAGCGTCGATCCAAACTGCAAAAGATTACACCTTTTTCGGGCAATTAACAATGGCCCAGTACAATGACGTTTGCAACAAATCTCAAATTCAAACTACCCGTATGATATGATGCCAAGATGACATAGTTACCAGGTTACCACGCCTGATTGCTATTTTACGGCTACTGGGTTCGATACTAGGCGACTTGGATATTTGAATGTGACCATGATCACATTTTTTGGAACCAAAGCTCAGGAAGAAACTTTCAATAAAAAAAAATACCAAACTCAATAATAAGTTATGAAGTAGCAAACCGGAAAAAAATTCAGTCGAATTAAGAGCCTTCTTCTATTTTTGAAGTCGGTAAAAAATTATAGCACACTATATTTTTTGTGCATTAAATAAACAGCCATCTCCATGCCATTTGTGTCCAGTGAGTGTTATTTTAAAACTGGCGCGAGTTTAGCGGAAAGCGAAGATTTAACGACGGAGCGTCCTTATTGTCCGTGCACGCAGCGTCCGACCAAACGGACCTTGCAATGCTAATTTGAATTTGAAATTCGAATTTTACGACATCCATTTAAGCGTGACTGTCAAACGAACGAGACGTTGGTCATAACTACTTTCTTAAAAATGGGCTTCTTTTCCTGCCATTTTACTTAAAACCAATAATAACCGTTGTCATTCTGAGGATCAGAATGGTCTGCTGTAGGGGTAAAACCCATTTAAGGAAAATTATTATTTTCAACAATGCAACGCAAGTTGCAACCCGTGCATCATTTACACAAGTGTACCTATAAGCTATACGATGGCTTCAATTGTACATTCATGGGTTACTCCTACATATTAGCTAAAAAATCCACTTCTTATGCTATGAATATTAAACATTAAAAAGTAAAAAATATGCTATAATTTATGTGAAAAACGCTTCAATTAATTACTTGCAACTAATTACAATTAATTAAAAATTGGCGAACTTATATTGTTTAACTTAATTGTGACTTTCTGAGGAGAAGACTCAGTGAGTTATTAATGATACACATTGTTTGTATGACGCCTGCACGCGTGGCAAGAGATAATTATGGATACTAATTGTTGGATTGTAATTCTGTGAAGCATTTATCATCTCTATGCCTACATAATTGACGTATCGTATACCCACCCACCACATTGACTTAACTCTCTTCAATAATTGTTAATACCAACAATCCTACTAAACTTAAAATTATTTTTTTATTACTAAAAAACTGAGAGCGTAAATGCTCAGAAATAGTGATTTTGATTTAAACAATTCATTTGGATAAGCTTATTAGGTACTTAATAGCGTGTTCTAATATTTCATAGAAATCAGTGGCGATTTCTCTAAGTTGGCGCGTATGGCGCCGCCATACCATAATTTTTAAGCATTAAATAAAATGTAAAAAATCATATATTTACAACCTAATTATTTAGACCTAAGTACAATAATTACATTTTACGAGCGCTGCGGTCTTCTATCACGAACGCGACTCGCGGCGATTGTCTTCGCGTTCGGTCGGCGCCGAGCGCGGCCGAGGCATGCGCTTCTGCTAGCGCATGCATAGTCCATACAAAGTCGTTGGCCCGCGGCCGCCCGCGCCTCTTCGAACTCTTAGTATCACCATAGTAAAATTATACTGTGGTATCAGCGTATCACTGAGTTTGAAACGCGGGTCTGGCGCTGGGAATGGCGCATTTTTCACGACGAGATCGTTTGCCGAAAAACGGTTGATAGTGGAAAATGGACTTTCACTATGGGACCAACCCTAAAATCGCGAAAAAACATCAGCTATTTCATACAAAAATAAAAATGTCAAATTGTATGAAATTTCTTTTTAACCGAATTCAAAAAAGAAGGAGGTTCTCAATTCGACCGTAGTATATATGCTTTTTTATGTACGTTCAGCGATTATTTCGTCGTTTATAGACCGATTTTGATAATTCTTTTTTTATTCTAAAGTAGATATCCGCAGTGGGGTCCGGTGATAAGGACACCAGGATCTGATGATGGCATCTCAGGGAAATCGAGGGGAACTTTTGAAAATTGTATGGACAACTAGTGTGTTTGTTCATGTTACCATAAGTACATTAAAGCGCTACTATTTCATGAAGATCTGGAGTCGATCTGATGAAGCCGAAAGACAGTCGAGGGAACTCCTCAACGATTTACTGCAGTTATCTAGTGTTTGGGCTTGATTAATTTGTAGCGACGAGAACTTTACACTTACATGTTGAATTGAGCGCCATCTGGCGAGTAGTTTTTGAGTTATCTCTACTTATCAAGATTGAAGTCGGTTATTTTTTTTGTAAAAAGCAATTATTTGCGATTTCAAAGTAGGTTCCTTAATGAAAGACTGCAAGTTTGTTAGATTGTCTGTCTGAAGAAATGGTTTTCCGGTTATGCGCACTTAACACTACACCCTATATAACAAAAGCTGGAGCCACCCCAATTATAAACACCAGGAATCGCCACTGATAGAAATATCCGTAAAAATCTCAAACGCAACGATACTGTTATCGACTTAAAACTATCACCTACGACTCACCATGGCAATTATTGGATAATATTGAGCTAGTCACGTAAAGAAACCTACGATTTAAACATGGCAACGCTTTACACAAATTCATAGCGACAGGTGAGCTGGCATAGCAACCGACTAAGGACGTAGGACTCCACAGAAAAGGATCCTTTAGACACGTTTTACATCCTGCGCATTGTGAGCGGAACTGCACTTTTATAATGCAAAGCAGTTATCATACCTTCCGCCGCTTTGTATTAGACTTCGATCAAGCGTTTAATTTCATAGCGTTTTTACAACGCCACGTGCTCAGCAAGACGTAGACAAGATAGGGGTTGTTTTAACAAGTTTATTAGTAGTAATGGGGTGGGTTATGATTTATGGAGTGTCTCTTTCAGCTGTATTTGCTAGGGGATGCGCTTTATTGATGACACGCGTACGTTTTGTCGTGTGTAATGAATTTGGTTCCTTTGCGTAACGTGTTCATAATTTGAACTAATTTATTACATTTGTAGTTCGTTTCGTTTTTAAAGTCTATATCTTTAATTCTAAATGGGTTAGGTCTTTTATATCTCATTGCTACAGTTTGAGTTTGTTATGGTAAATTATTAAATTTCTCTTCGACAAGTAGCATAAATAAACTAAAGGCAAAAATATGATGTAAAAATATGAGTGTATACTGTATGATGATAGTATAAAAATATTTGAAATTTTCTAAAATAACGGTAAATATCCTAGAAAATCCTAAGGATAAAATGTAACGATGACACTTTCGCCTACACAGACTGTCTACATGTTCTCTTCAAGTACTTTTAGCATTAAATGACCTGATGAATAATGTTAAGTACTAGCCGATGTATTTGCAAGTGATCGTCTGTTAACATGTAAGCGTACAAAGGTTATGTTAAGTCGACGGCAAATTTAATAGCGTCCCATGAATAAAGGAAGACAAAAACTATGATATCTTCATGTCTTGGATTTGCATTTCGGAGGGATGCTCCGAGAGACAAGAGACAAGCGGAAACTCTTTGTGGTGAGCGGAAATGAGGCATAATGCGATCACCATCTTGCATTCCTTCATTTTTTGTCTCGCAAATAAGTCCGACCTGTTTGCGGGTGTAGACACCTAAGTGCCACATTGGCTGTTGACGTGTAAACTTACTGCAAATTTTAAACCAGATTTAGAAATCATCAAATTTTCAAATTTGGAGATATGCCTTTAGGGATTTAATAGATTTAAATAGCTTTTGATTACAAATAACATAACAAACTCTAGTGTCTAATAACAAATTAAAAGACATTAATTTTGACATTAATTAGATTACCTTTTTGTAGATTATTTCAAGAGTATTTTTTTTCCAGCAGCGGACAGTCAAGAATCTGGCAGTCCACCGCCAAGCCCTACCGACTCCGCCACATCGGAATCAGCGCCCACCTTAGTTCACATCAAACAAGAGAACATGGCTCCGGGAACAGACATCAAAGATTACTACGGAACCCTCGACTTCGGCATTCCAGACACCTACTTCCCGCCGCACTCAATTGAATATGGCAGGAACTTCTTACACAGGCCTCTAGACATTCCGAATCAAAAGTTTCTAGATCCTGTCAAAAGTCCTACAGAAAAAGAGGACGAAAGAAAGAAAGCCGACGAATCAGAGAATCCCGAATACAATCTACCTATCGAATTAGTGTTCAAATCTGAAGGCATATTTGCAAGAGTGAACATACCTAGCGGAACCAAATATGGACCCTTCAATGGGAAATGGGAGAAATATCCTTTAGACAAGAAATATGCTTGGGAGGTAAGTTTTTTGTATTCCTAATAAGACACGCCATCCACATTGTCAATGCCACAATATTTTGAGCTTTGAATGAACCACTTGTTAGCACAACTTCGGGATCAAGTGTAATATTAAGTGTCGAAAACGAATGAGTGGTCTCGGCAATAAACTATCCCTTTAAACTGAAGCTTTACAGAGTGTCAGACGTGAGCAGTAAACTGTTGATTTTATTGATGTCCTTAAGTAGCACAGTTCTTTCTTTACACGTTTTTTTGTCTTAATTTTTCTCATGTCACATTTAAGTAACAACAAGATATTTGTCTTTGGTTTGTTTGAAACACGAAGAGAGGATTAAATTCAAGTTATTTCAAATAAAGGAGTGGAAGGGTCAAATGAGTAATGTTTTGGACGCATTAAATTGTCTAAACTAAACTCGTGCTTGAAGTGCACTTTTACCAATGTCCGTGTCAAGATGCATGGTAAATAGCCGCTATTGTATATTAATTGTATTGTTATATCTTCTTGCAAATACCTATTTAGATTTCTTTACATGACGCAATCAACTATTAAACATTTGTCGCAAGTTTGAGTTACAATTACGTCAATCGTTGGAGTTAAATAAGCGAACACATATCCAGTACAAAAATATTTTAGGCAGTTACGGTAAAAAAATCAGAATTCTTCAGGGAAATAGACTTGCAAGAAATGCAAGTAAGCGAAATTTTTGGCTGTTTGATGAATCGTGTCGCATTTTAAAGGAACAATACGAGAAATTGGAGTGCGAGTGAATGCACTCACAGTCGGGAGGGCGTGCCGCGATTATCTGCGCATCGGAAACGGAAATCAATTGTTTGATCCGCATGCGGATTACATTAAATAGATAGAAATGTAAAACGTATCGAGTTTCTGCAATATTTGAACTGTCGAACGCACCTTTTGTTGGCAGTGCTCAGTTTTAAGTTTTCGAGAATAAGATGTGAATAAGAAGAGCCGAGCCGGAAGCGCTTCGTTCTGTATAAATCATTTATTTCTGACAGTGTTCCTAGTAATGGTTTAATTGGTATCGCAGTTGTTTTTAAATTCAAACTTAAAGATGAATATTATATAGAATATTATGATTATTTTTCTAAAGTCAAATAAAAAGAGTCAAATGAAAGTAAAAAAAAAGATGTGAGTTAACGTGGAGTTGATGGACGTATAAAATACAATCATACATTTCTACAATATTTTTTATAATTAATTACCTACAAATCTAATTAGCCAATAACGTTATTATTTATTTGGACTCGGCTGAATGTTGCTGATAACATTTTTAGTGATACTTTACATTATAATCAAATAGATCTACTCGTAGGCACTGTAATGTAATGTAATGTACTGTACTTGATGGCAATAATTATTATTCATATTTATTTTTACCTTTATTGATACGTGATATTGGTGTTATTATATTGCAATTCAAACTTCATTGTGATTCAAACGGCAGGGATGCATTTTCAGTGCACTTCTTAATTCTCTTTTATTGATTTTTAAACGGCAATAAAAATATTAGTTTTTTTATTCTACGACAGTTTACCTAATTAAAAATGATCTAATTTCCGATTGTAATGCGATGGTTGGAAATGATTTAGAATTTTATATTATCTACAAATAGCAATAAGAAGTAAAGTGATACGCGTTTTATTTACATTTATTAATATAATGTGATCGTTTCTTTTGGGACTTTATGTACTTATAATATGAATTTTAACTCCGATCAATATTCCCTATCAATATTAAATCTTTGATATTTAATATAGCCCATATAGGTAGAACTACAGATAAACGTAGCTATTCAAGTTTATACACTTTCTTGCAATACGTTTGATCTCGCTCCTGTACGTGACGGTAGGGTAAAAGTGCCAATTGCCGGCACGTCATTATGAACCACAGAACGCTGACCGCGCTTCCGCACTGTCGACTGGAAAGGCTCTTTGATGCCTTTGCACTGTGTGACGTCATATAACGGATTTGCTTACATTCTGCCAATCAATATTTCGAACAGCCAAAACGAATGAAATTTGTGTCCTATTAAATTTAAATAATTAAATATCACTTTATATTATTATTTAACGCGTTAATTTTTTAATAACATGTTATACTTTTAGAAAAACATGTAAAATCAATAATGTAAATAATAGCTAAAAACATTCGTATCCAAGCTCAACCTTAACCTTCGGATCGATAGGTAGAAAAAGACAAAAAAAAAAAAACAACCGAATGAGGGCATCGATAACCCTTCTGTTACCTGCAGTCAGACAATAGGATCGGATTAGTTCAATATCCTCACAATATGACTACCCAGACTTAAAGGGTGACACATATTCGTACTCTGCTGACGCGGTAACATTATCTAACCACCGTTTCACGCGATATCTCAATAATCTTTAAGTAAAAAATAACAAAAAAAAACAGAAAAAATATCCAGGTAATCAAAGTATTCTTTATGTGAATCTCCCGTGTCAAAGTGCAATAAAAGGTTGCGTACGAATAAACCTTAATTTTGACTAAGGCGTGACCCCCGTCAACAATTTTTTTACCTCAAATTTACACTTTTTTAAAGAAAAAAAAACGAGGTAACGGTAAAATTAACAATGCGACATGTCAGAGTACGAACTTTTGAAATTAAAGTTGATTGGCAAGCTTTTTAAGGGAAAGAAATCGTCCCGAAATCTCTTCAAATGCATCTCTTCCTTTTGAGATCTTTATTATTAGAATTTATATACTTCTTTTCATTTGGTAAAATCCAAGCTTCATGTCACACATTTTCACACGCATTTGGAATCAGTTGTAGTTTTATTATAGAATGACCAGTATAATACTTAATTGCTTATGAATGGTTCATAAAATATTGTTTCATTGAACAGAGCATATTATACTTATCCACTTATTGCCCGTGGTCAGATATTCTTTCTCTGTCTCATGTATTGTTTAATAAGTAAACCAAATAATAATATTTCAAATACAATAAGAATATTCCAAAAGAACACGTGAATGTAAACTATCAAATCAATTCAAATTTCTAAAAGCAAATACCAGAAAACTTATTTCGTACTTTTAAATCACCTGATTAGTAACTTTTAAGAACAGCATTAATTCTAGAAGCGAATAAACAGAAATAACGTCGTTCTTTTATGCCTAAAACTCATTTATATTTTTAAACACCAAAAATGATTGCTCCCAGTCACTGAAACTAAAGTTATGTGCATAATAATTCTCATGCAAAACACGTTCCGATGTAAGCGTTATTAAGTTTTAAATATCGAACCCTGAGAACTCATCGTCATTACTCATCTAATGAATTTTAGATTTTCAAAACTGGATTCTATAATCCCATCATATCTGTAAATGTCAATCAAATTACTGTATGAATTATTAAAGTGATCTACATTCTATAATTCACGGGGTGAATCTATCAGAATTGATGCGAAATTGGCATGGTGCGGGTCCCACTAATTATAATTGCAATTTTTCTATAATTGTGATTGAAAAATTCTTTTGAATTTATGTCGGAAATGTTTGCTTTAGACCTGACAAAGGGTATTGCCTATGAATGTTTTATTGGTTGTTTATTTTTCTGTGCGAAGCGTCGGTGCTTGAATAATTTTGTTTGTAATGTTATTGTGGAATCTGAACGTTGGGTTGTTTGACTCTCTCGTCTCGCTTCATATTTATACCGTCATATTATTGATATATTTTATACTAGCGGCCCGCCCGCGGTTTCACCCGCGTGGATCCCGTTCTCGTGGAAATATATGCATGTATTATATATAAAAACCTTCCTCTTGAATCACTCTACCTACTACAAAAAACCGCATCAAAATCCGTTGCGTAATTTTAAAGATTTAAGCATACAGACAGACAGACAAAAATAGCGACTTTGTTTTATACTATGTAGTAATTTTAGCACTGAGTCATTTTTAAATATAAAATAAAATATTACCTATGTCCAAACCGTCACTTCTTTTTCTCTTTAAATCTCTCATTTCTTAATAACCTAAAAGTTTTTGAAACATTGATGGATGGGTTTTATGGTAGTTTGTTTTAATAACTTTTTATTACTTGCCAAATGTATACAGAATATAATTTCAAAAGTATGCTTCATTATTGAATTGGTTAAAATACCGTCAAAGAGTTTGCGTAAATATGTTATTTAATTTTTCCTTATTTCAAGTGGCATGATGACTGTGATTACAAAACAATAAAATAATATAACCAGATAACCTTTCATAATGAAACATTAATAAAATGTTACAAATCAAACATTTCTTTTATTAATTTTAGCAAGACTAATTAATATTTTTATTTCACAAATACGACAATCTGCCTGATGTGCTAAACGCTATATTCTTATCTCATTGGCTAAACGCCGAAACGCTATGATTGACGTTCATGACGTCACATTTGAGTAAACAGCTGATCATAACGTATTGTTTTGTTCTCGTTTGACACTTCGTTTACTCAAACGTTAAAATTTAAAATGTAACTTTTTATTAATTCAACACATTAGCGCGTTAAATCACACGTAAAGACGCAGGCCGCCCAGGTCTGTATAGCCGTAGTGTTATAAAAGTCGTTCGTAAAATTGTATAGTAAGAAACGTTCTTAACTTTCTTAACTTAAAAAATAATGAACGGAATCCCCACGAAAAGGTGGTCATATTGCTAAAGAGCAAATTAAATCCATTTCAAAAGAAATTACGACAATTTATTTGAAGTTATTTAATGTTCACAAATTCATGAATCTTAATTAAAGTACACAAAGTTAACGGCCAAATAATTCACATTAACACGTTCACTGCGTCTGCTCAAAAATAAAACTTACTGCCCATGCGTTACGAGTCATAATCTTGCCGTATCAGTATTGCCTGCTGTGCGTTACGGCTTGTATTTTGCTGTACCAGGACCTGACTTTGAAGGCTCTTACAGACATGGAAACCCATGTTTTACTTTAAAAAAATAAACGAATCGATAGATTGTATATCTATTGACACATGGCTAACGTCGCCAGGGTCTCGACCTGATATTTTAGAAGTTATGCATAATTTTGAAAATCAACGATTTCACGGCAATATACATGCCGTGCCGCATGTAGATCGATAGACCGAATTTAAAACTAGTGTTGGGGAACATTTGTAAGATAGTTGAAGATTGTTATTTTAAAGTCATGCAAAATCAAACAAAAATATAAGTAATTAGGAACATAAGCATTAAAATTATTTGAGACCAAATGTATCGGATCAATTTCTTATCGTATAGTTTAAGATTTAATTGTGAAAAAATTGCAAAATAGGTTGAAAACTGCTATTTTATTATCATTGATTTGTCATGCAAAATCAAATATATATACACAAGTAACAAGAAACATAATCATTGCAATTTGAGATCAAAGATATGGGATCAATTCTTAATCGTCTGGTTAAGTTTTGATTGGGAAAAAATGTTAAATAGATAAAGACTATTATTTTAATAACATTTATACCTCACCACCTTCCGTCTTAATTACTTTATTTATATCAAGTTTCTTACGAGAACGCTTCATATTAATTTACGAGCGCTGATAAAGCGCAATCCAGTGTCGATACGTGCAAACGATGATCCTTGTGCACATCACTACGGCACACTGAAGCTGCGCGCGAGTTCCCTACAGTGCGGTACGGCGTCTAAGTTACGGCAACATACATGCCGCATCGCACCATACATAAATAATTAAGTTCTGGTGCGTTACGGCACCATTATATGCCGTACTTATTTTTTCGAAAAATGGAATACATTTGAAGAAAGAAACTTGGATATATATTTATCTCTTTTCTGCGTGCACGGGAACATATAAAACCCAACCCCGCACCGGGCGTAAGACACAGAAAATTGACCGCCGCACAGTTCGGAAGTCAAATACGGCAAAACTCTGCCCGTAACGCAGCGAACGTGTTAATACAATAACAACCTACATTTAAAAATGTATGATTAAATTTTCAATTCACAATCAAACTGTGAATCGCATTGTAAAATTAATTTTCGCGGCTTAAAACTCGGACCTCATTCCCAGTAGCGTAGAATCCGTTGCATTACTGTCAAAATATCTGTCATATTCGTGTGACATCCTTTGAAAGTAGCCACCCCCTTCGGCAAAGGATTAGCTCATGCGGCCCCATTACATCTTCATTACGGTAGGCGGCTGACATTTCTGTCCATTGTTGCATTCCGAATAATAAATATAAAAAATATTATTGTTAGAACATTTATTGCCACCGTTGCTGCGTTGATAATATTTATACGATCCATGATCTCTGCTTACAATAGCGTACAGATGTGCGCTGTATGGGATCGATCAGAATTTGTAACTCATTGTTTGATCATAATATTCTATATCATAGATATGTGTATTTTATACAGAAATAGATAATCCGTAGTTATTCTTTTAAATAAGTACCTATTTCAACGAAAACCTAATAATGAACGACTCTACATTACCCAATACTTAAATATTCTATGTAACATACTGTCGTAGGTGGCTTTTACGGTTTTATCTGTATCATAAGCATAACGCAACTAAAAATCCATTCAACCGAAAACTAAAAATCGTTATTTAAATATTATATTATTCTAATCTGACGAAATGATAGGTTCACCTACAACCCCACGGTCTAGTAGCCCTATTTGTGAAGCGGCAGGTCTCGGGTTCGATTCTCGGCCGGGGCAGATAAATACAAGATATCAATGTTGCGTGTGTATGAGCGTGTCATCGTTCATATAAAAAACCTCCTGATCAAATTAATACCTAATAATTACTAAATAGAAAGTAATATACAAGTATAAGACAGATATAAAAATGAAATCCTCAAATCATTCGCAACCGTTCATTAATCAGTTCATAGCGATTAATCAAGCGATCCTAAAAGCTAATTTATCGTAAAACCACATCTTCATTTCACTCTTCTCGAGCGTTGTTGATAAAGTGGCGTTATAAATAACGCTAACAGGAGGGAGCGTCCCCTTCTATCTAAACATTTCTTTTATTATTAACAAGCAGACACTTATCAGTTAATCTTACACCGTTGTACAATAGGAGCTAATCTCCGGGTGTGATAGAAATTTATCTTCGCCGTATCGACGGATCATTGTCGCGTCCTGTCACCCCTGGATACGGTATCGGAAACATTGACAGTTTGTTTGGGGTCGCCGCTGTCATAATTTCGATGCGTAATTTTGGTTAGCGGTGGTTAACTTGTTTTGCGATATTGTGATAGTCATATGTTTTCTGATTTCACGTATAAAGTGATAAGGTATCGTTTTTGACCATATACAGATTTTGGTTTTAATTTTTAATACCTCATGAGTAATTAGTGTACTTATTTCTCATATTCTTACATAGACATAATATATTTATGTAGGTACCTACGTCTTCCGATTATCATGACCATACATAGCTACATAAATCAGATATCCAAATCACCAAGACTTCAGTTAACTTGATGCATTAAGCACAATAGTTTAGGTACGGTAATTGTAAAAGACAATGAAGCTAAAAGCTTATTTTTTCCTTACACTGGTTAGATGTAGATTCAACTGAACAATGTTTTGAAAACACAATATACCAATAGCTTAAATTAGGATCAGCATAATGAGTCTTAACCTATTATGAAACCACAACTTTTTCTCAGGAGCACTCATTAGGAACGAGCGTAGCCTAAATAATCCGTGAGTTCGAACTCGCAATAAAGTCTCATTGCAAAGTTTGCTCACGAGTCGTCTCTGCGGCTTCTTATTTCCACCGATATTTTTCCCAACAAATTCGTGTTCGCAAAAACAGCGCGGGCGTGCACAGTGGGGCAATATTTCATGTGAGCTGGCCAGAACAATAATAGCCCGTGGAGTCGAAGCCACGGCACGTTCGCGCCACAATGTTAAGCAACCACCATTATTCCGTGATCTCCCACGTCCCGGCGGAATCATCGGGATGTGGATTCGAAAAGAGGACGCGCGTAACACGCAGGGAGCAAGTTAAACTGGTTGGTTCCCTATAATCGCCAGCATCCGTGTAGACAAAATAACGAAATACCCCGAAAGCAATGCGATATATGCACCGGTTATTGGGTTAGGTTAAGACTTGTTTACACTGAGAACTCGGCAGAGGCGATTGTTGATGCGTAGGATGCCAAGTAGCTTGCTGCGGAGCTGTAAATATTCCGCAGTCGATTTCAAAACAATGTTCTTAAACACCAACGAATTTTAAAGAGACGAAAACGGCGTTTACGAATGATTTATTGGAAATAAACGGTCACGACCATTTTAAACTACTTTTCTGTTGAATTAATCTTAAGTGAAGTAAATAAGACAATGTTGTTTCTTACTAATGGCCACAGAGAAGTTCTTTTGACTAAAAATCACTGACTTGCTGGGATTTTATTTAACTGGTATATAATTTATATGCTACTAATTGTACCTAATGAATTTTCATACTTGTTAAAGTAAATATATTTTTGACGTGACAATGTTACGTTTTATAATTCGATATCGGCTGCACGCACGAAAAACATGACGTTTATGTGCCGTTATCTGACGTCATGCGGCGTTACCTCGCTTTGAGGGTGCTTTGAGGCGTCCCATCTTTGATGACATTATTTGTCAATGTAACTCTGACGTCTATTTAGTTTTGCTTTTTATCGAAATTATTTATAACCAGCCAGGTTTGTTTTGACTTGTTTGTGGCACATTGACATGACATAATATGCACAGACTAGCTAAAGATTAATGTTTCGTTATACGGTATGCAACGACTAGTCTTTTTGGTAAAATATTTAATAAAGGTTTATATCTGCAATATAACTGTAAATAAATTATAACTAAGTATTCAAAGATAGTTTAGGATGACTATTAGTGATTATGCTACCATTCCATCAGTATTTTCTTAAGACGTTGTCACGTTCAACTATCGTCAATAAACCGACTTTACAGACAACCAATTTTTTGAAAGTTGTTTTTTTTTTAGAATCTAGATAGAACCTATCAATAACAAAAAACGTTGACCCAGAAATTCGAATCCAAAATACGGAGCGATAAGCAAAACAAAAAACCGAATATAACCGAATAATTCCGGATCCCAGCAATTGTCACCGTGACGAGACGTCGGTGTCGTGCAAGGGCCATTTTTTGCGCGTTTTGCGTGTAATCTTCCACTTAATCCGTTTTAACGCATCCAGATGTGCGCTGTTGCTTCAAATTGGAAGTATTATTTGATTGCTCTTCTATACGTTTTTAGATAGATAATAAATATATGGAATAGATTTTAAAAATAATTTTTTTATGCGTTATTTTCACTGTGGAGTGACTCCGGTGATTAGAATAATACCTAATTAAAAAGGATTTAAAAATGGTTTTATTCTATACTTGGCTCTAATTTAAGAGTAATCTTGTAGAGTTATGCGTTGTCTATTTTCATTCTTTAAAGCTCTCTTTATAATTCTTAATGTTATCTCTTAATTCACAGTTATGACCACAGTAGAGACTGTCTCTTTCCAAGATACCTAAGTTTTTTTTTTTTATGGAATTAAGATAGCAAACGAGCATGCAGTACCACCCTTCCCCTGCCGCCCATAACAACTGTGACCGACCTAGAACTAGACTCAAAGGGACTAGGATGGTTAGTCCAGTTACAGCTCCACCGAGCTAAGTTTGCACCTCGCTGGAATGCGGCACCCCGCCCCTACTCCCCGTTCACCTCCCCGCAGTCGCCCTGTCGCGTCAGTATGGTTAGCATCTTTGTCACCGATACGCGTCATACCGAGTTTTCGTCTCCCTATCTTTTGAATTTGAAATTTTTGAACTGTTCTTGTTAAGTTTTTTGTTGTTACCACTGTTTTGTTATAGTACTGGACTGTGGACTGGAGTGAGAGCGAAAGCGAAATGTCGGGCATTGAACCTATGAACAGTAGTGATTCTGGTTAATTATAATTATCATAACTTTTGTGTATATTTTAATGTACATAAGTATAATATAAAGTTAAAAACAGTAAATGCAAAATAAAATTTAACAAACACTTGTTTAATTTATTAAAGTCATAGCGAATCTTTTTTTGAATACCGTACCTAAGCGTCCGTGTGACGTAATCGACGCGAGGTGCAAACTTAGGTTGGTCGAGTAGTAGTAGATGGTGTTAGAATATTAGTTGGTTAGTTTGTTAATAAGTGCGAGGACAGGGTATGTTAGTGATAATTAGTCCTGTTAGTTAATGTTAGTAATAGTCCAATTAGTTATTGTTAGTATGAGTCTTGTTCCAATTCGGTCACAGATGCGTTGCTACCCCTGAGGTCTGAGATGGTCGCCTCTAAAAAAGTGAAACCGGCTCCACAAACCTTCCTATCCGGAACACAATTGCTCTTAAAAACAATTATTATGACGGTAGGAACGGTACTGAGTACCTTGGCGGGCGGTGGTCCTACCCCGGGCGAACTCTAGGCTCTACCACCTGTATACTGGACTTAGTAAGAGAACAGTAAAGTTGATATCAATAATGTTAACTCTTGCTTTTGTACCTACATACGTACGTTACTAAACAATTAAATAATAGGCAATTGAATTCTGAGTGTGCTTTAGAAAGGTCCCAATATACATATTTTCCGATTTGATCACAAACTGTCTCGTTGTGAATATGTTCGTTAACGAGACAATTTTGGTACTTGATACTTTAAGGGAAGTGATGTTACCGAACACTTCGACGCTTGTTTTAAACACTTAACACTTAAAGGTAGGTACATATTACTATAGACATATCTTGACTTGAATAGTTAGTAGGTGAAATGTAGCCGTAGCGAAGATAACCAATATCTAGGTAATTTTTAATGTCCACGGTTAAATTATTATTATCAGCAATGGTTTTCAGTTTATTTATTTTCTTTAATCTATATTCATTACTTACATTTATTATTGCTAAGTCATATGAATAAATGGGCTAACTTAAACGTAAAAAATTAAGTAGTTTAGAATGTAAATGAAATGTCTTTAGTAACATGAAAATGTGACATAAAATTGTTCGTACATTTCGAAAGAGTTCACGCAAAGTGGCACCATAAAATTAATTGGAATTATTTGGACCGAATTGGAACAAGACTCATACTAAAATAATGCAATTCCGACCATACCAGAAACCCTCACTTGACATTAATTTTATGTACAATAATATTAAATTAGAATGTGTTGATGTATTTTCATTATTAGGCATTGAAATTGATACCCATGTTAACTGGAAGAAACACGTCCAAAAAATTAAATCTAAATTAGCAAGCTTCACCTATGCATTAAGAGAATTAAGAAAAACTACGGATTTTAAAACAGCATTAAGCGCATACTACGCATACGCATATTCATGGATGAAATACGGTATCATACTATGGGGTAATAGCGTAGACGCTCAGGAAATATTCATCTCTCAAAAAAAATGTATACGAATACTAATGAATATAAAAGAACCTGAGAGCTGCAAGCCGCACTTCATAAAAAATAATATATTATCCCTGACATCTATTTACATTTTAGAATTAGGCAAATTTGTAAACCAACACCCAGAATTCTTTATTAAATATACAGACGTACCAAGGCAACACACGACGAGACACATATATAAACTTAAACCACCGCCATCGAAAATGAGAATGCACAGTAACAGTCCGAATGCAATGGCAGTAAAAATATTTAATAGACTGCCAAAATATATAAGGTGCGAAAAAAACCCACAAAAATTTTGTAACAATTTAAAACAATTCTTGCTTGAAAAATGCTTTTACAATCTGCATGAATTTTTAAATTATGGGGGAAATTAAATTAAATTAAATTAAATTAAATTAAATTAAATTAAATTAAATTAAATTAAATTAAATTAAATTAAATTAAATTAAATTAAATTAAATTAAATTAAATTAAATTAAATTAAATTAAATTAAATTAAATTAAATTAAATTAAATTAAATTAAATTAAATTAAATTAAATTAAATTAAATTAAATTAAATTAAATTAAATTAAATTAAATTAAATTAAATTAAATTAAATTAAATTAAATTAAATTAAATTAAATTAAATTAAATTAAATTAAATTAAATTAAATTAAATTAAATTAAATTAAATTGGATTATATAAATAAGTAAAAATATAATAATGACGCAAAAAACGAAACGGTCTGGTCTAATCCAAAATTGCAACACCCTGAAAGGGTTATCTGTTATGTATATCTTTATGTATCCATGACTAAGCAATAAATGATTGAGTATTGAGTATTGAATTAGAAGTTTTATAACATTGACATACGACATAAAACAAAAAGAACAGTGATACTTGACACAGTTACATTATAAAACAGTATTATATTTATTCTGTGGTATAACAAATATACGACATACTGCGGAGTGTTCGCCGATCGCAGAACAAAAGATCAGATCTTTGTGCTAATCAATGGGGTGCCGTTAATACTGTGTCAATGGGACGTTTTAACACCTACATAAGCTTGTACGGTATCCAAAAGAGGGACCTTATTATGAACAACATAAAGATTTTTTTCAAACAATAACCGCAAAGCCGGATCGCTTATTCAGTTTTTTTGCGCAATGATATCAGTTCGTGGATATATTGTCACGTCAGGAATTAGATCGGTTTGTCTATGGTTAATGGACGAAACGTGACCGTAAAAGGCGATCCTAATTTCCTAATTGTGGGACACATGACAATGATGAAGAATTAAAGTGTAGTCCTGTTGAATAGTTACTTTTACGGACGTGTCGGGAACTAGTTCGCGAGCTGAAAAAGGTTTGTACAAAAAATACTTGGAATGTAACTAATGTGATAAGGCGGCCTAGTTTTTGTGGACAGTTTGTAAGGGATGTAATGGCGTTCTAAGATGGTCTACATGTAAGTGAGTTAGGTATTTGGAACACGGGTAGTATACTTAAATGATGAATAATAGGTAGATAAGGCTAAAAAGGAACACCATTTATGTCGTAGAAATGTATTATCACATTGTAATAAAGAGTTGTAGGAAATTAAAACCAAGTATAGAAACACACCAGAAACACATAGGTATGTAATGATTGCGTCATCATTGACTAACAATTTAAAAAAATCAATAGGAAATAAACATACTGTATGCAATCAAAACGTAGAAAAGAGTCGTTTTGAGGGTTACGATCGCTAGCGGAACACGCCCAATGTTGCGTTTTTTTAGTACATAGGTCGCGATTCCAATTTCAATTTTCGAATATCTGACCAAGACGCTTAGCAAACATTAAACACACAAGAACATGCATTAACATTATACGGATAGGTATATAGGCGGTCCAATTTGGCGCAGGCGTGCGGGATACGGGTAAATAACCGCGCACACAAATTGTTATCTTGTGTAACGAGACGTGTGATTCGCGCAACGACGCGTGATCACCGCTACGGTAGAAGTCGCTCTTCAGATCCCTAGTGACGGTCGGGCGGTACGGCCATGTATCGATATTTGAAATGTGCATTTTTACATTGCGATTCCAATTTCAAATTTCGAATATCTGACCAAGATGCTTAGCGATACTTCCCGAAACATGAAACACGCGAGAACATGCATTGACATTATTAAGTATTTATTCTGGACATCATTCTAAATAAAGTATGTAAATTAAATTATTACTTTTACATCTTTTATTAGTAGTAGTTTTTGTGGAAGTAATTAAAGATAACTTAGTTAACCTTCGGAAAAACAACTATCGAATGAAATGTAAATTAAAATTAGAATAAAAATCTCAAAAAAATGTTTTTCTGATTATATAATTAAGTCTATTGAGTCAAAGGTGTATCAATAGATAACATTGTATATAATATAAAAAGGTATGTATTATATTATATGAAATCAAGTCTACCTACTTATATTTTAAATTTGGTATACAACACTCACCTCGGAAACGAAAAATCGGAATTATTTTTTCTCTTGTTGGTTAGTTGTACTCTGTAACAATCATATAGTTCAGTAAAATTATGTAAATAAAAAAATATGCTATATAATATAAAAAAAAATTCTACATAAGTAACCCTTTTTTACACACATAATCTGACTGTCAACACACCAAAAATAAAACTATCGACAAGGAAGGTAACCGTCGTACATCACTAGAATTTATGAAATGTAATTTTCTGACGCGAACGAGTCGCGAACATTTGTAGCTTTCCCAAGTATTCCGGGAAATTGCGATATCCGCGCGGGCGACGGGCGGCGCGCGGGCGGCAGCGGGCGGGGCGCAAAATATGAGATCTACCACAGTTCGTTCAAATTACAAACTCCGTTTTTATAATAATCTGCACTGCAGTCATTTCCACGTGCCCCATATTAAAGTAATGCTCGTGGTACTTTAAAATTGACAATTTAATCTTTTTGTTCACTTTACAATTTTTACCTTTGGATTAATCGTTACCGGTTAGGGGTTTCCTTGTAGACTTAGCTTTTATATTGAAGTCAGTTTACTTCATTCTCTTAATTTAATTTTGTATGAAATTTAAAAGTTGTTATTGAAGGGTAAATTTTGATAACTTGAACAGGAAGCTGAAATTAGTTTCTCCATGTTAAAATGTAGGTAGAGATATGAAACTATAAATTTAGAATTTAAATATTACACAATTATATATTTTTGCATTGTTATTATTATTATTATTTACTGTTAACTTAATGTCTCCTTCATTAGCTATAAATCTTTTAGCTTGGTACACCCTGCCCCCTTTCACTATATTTACCGTCTTTTACTTCTTACCCTAAGGTTGTCTGGAAGAAATCGCTTTTCAGCGATAAGACCGCCTTTTGTATCACATTTTGTACAAATGTCTTATTCTGTTATGTCATGTTGCTTTCGTGTACAATAAAGCGTATTATTATTATTATTATTATTATTATTATTATTATTATTATTATTATTTGACGCTTGTTTTTCTCTCCGAAGAGGTCCTGCCTACTAGTACACGGGCGTTAGCCAAGTGTACCAGTGTAGCATTACGTTGTTACTAGTTAATATTTAAAAACTTGCGCACTTTGCATTGTTTGCGATACATGTGATGGAATTTTTAGCACTTCCAGGTTTTTAGACAAAAGTTTTGGTATTACTCCAGTGGTTGATAAAACTATTGGTAATATGTGGACAGTCTGAACCTGCCATTGAGTCTGCAATTCAATGGCCAGGTCTCGGTATTTAGTAAATTTTTCTGATATTGTGGTTTGCAAATTGTGGGTATTGGGTATGGCTATATCTACAATGTATGCAGTCCTGTTATGTTTGTCATGCACGGTGATATCAGGCCTATTAAAATGTACAGTTTTATCTGTCAATATTGTCCTGTCCCAATATAATTTGTATGTTTTGTTTTCTAACACTGGTTGTGGTTTGTATTTATAATATGGTTGTTTTTTTGATATAAATTTGTATGTATGTGCTAGATATTGGTGAATGATGCTGGCAACCTGATCATGTCGGTGTTTGTAATCACTTTGTACCAGTGATTTACACGCCCCAGTGATGTGTTGTATCGTTTCTGGGGATCCCTTACACCTTCGGCATAAATCAGATTGTAATGCTATTTCTTTCGTTATGTGTTTCCTATAATTCGCGGTACTTATGACTTGATCCTGGATAGCTAACATAAAAGCTTCGGTTTCGGGAAACAAATCACAATTCTTGAGCCATGCATTGGACTCCGTTTATTATTATTAGATCTGATTACAATCAGACAATAGAGACGTCTGTATTTTGTGATCCTAGGTGATCGCCTGTTGCGAAGTTTTTTGAGTTTTTTTCGTTTTACAAATTAATGTGGGTAATGTGGGTAACATATGGGTGACGCTTTTGACTAGCAAGTTGATTTATTGTTAGTAGTGGAATACCTATGTCCTGCCATGGTAGATAGGTACCAAATGCCTGGTGAACGGCCGAACTTCGACTCTTATGTTATGCCATACTCGATTTAACTAGATACCGTAATTTAGGTTTTTAACGTCATCTGTCCTGACGCGAAGCACCAAAAAAATCGTGATAACCCTGAAAAATGTACAGCGTTGTGCAATGCAATCACTGCAAAATAATTGGATGTTTCACGTCAAGACATCGAGCATTACTCATGAGTGCGGTCCAAGTCTCGTTGGCAAGTGTCCGCGCAGCGCAATCATCGATGACTGATGGCCGACATGTGCCGCGCCGCTCCACTACTCATCGCTTGCTAGCTTGCTAGCTACCCTCGGTAGGGTTGACGATCGCTGATCAAGTGATCAATATTTAGCTTTGATCGTCACGCCTTATTCGTTATTGCGTACATTTGATTTCGACTGGTGTAAGTAGAGTTCTGGCTATTTATATTGTTAAGACAATAATTCGTAGTTCCGCTACCATTCGGTAGGATCTGCTGAAGCCTGCTTATGTTTTCCTTATGTCTTTTGTTTTCTTATTATCATTTTATATAGATTTTTGACAAATCACATTTACTCTAGAGTGTACCTACCTAACCTATCAAATAACGCTTGTTAATTTATAAACGTCTTAAATTCTGTCTATCTTGAAACTTTGAGCAGTACATTAGAATCGCCATATATTCAATTCTGCAAAAATGGTAGGTATCAAGTTCATTCTCGACCTACTTCATTTAAGAAGTGTGTTAATAAGTACAAACCCTAAAATGATCCGCAAATGAGTTCAAGTCAATCACTTTACAAAAACTAAAACTAAATGAGCTACATATTACAAAGACCTGATCATACAGATGTAGATATTTCGCAACGTGGCAGCCCTGTTCAAGACGAGGGTCCCTAAGATAATTATCTTTTTTACCGAACGCACCCGACGCAGTTTTAATAACGTGATAAATGCTGCGGAAAAGGCTTGTCGCTGACGCGTAAGGAGGGTTTCCCGACTTCAGCTTTGATTAATACCTTACACTTGTTTGCTCCATCAAGTCACTTTCCAAGACCCTTATGCCAAGTCATTTAGACTGAAAATCGAACGACTGAGCTGTCATCCCGATCTGCAACTATACTTGTTACGTCTTTTTTATTGTGCAACAGATGCTTTTTATTTTTCACGTGATTTTCTCCTAATTTTTTCGAAGTGGGATAGGGGATCGCCTTTTAATTTTACGCCGAATTACGCACCTTGTTTTCTTGACTCTTCTATTAGTACTAGTTATTTATCGTTGTTAGACTTGTAAGTAAGTATCTCCAAACGACTTTCATTCTTCTTGTTACTTCCTTAGTCGGTTAGTCTATTGGTGTTATGAGTTTAATATTGGTGACGATATAGAATAATTGTTTTTGCGACATATTGATACTAAATTCATGAAATTATATGAAGCACAAGTACATTAAAGGAGAATGCGCAATTTTCATAGAAAATTACCCCAGCTCCGGCGCAAACGTAACCTATCTCAGAATTTTATACATTGGATGTGTACAAAAAATAAATGTATTTGATCTCCCTAATCAGTGGCTAACATAGAAAAAAATTGCTTTGATAATTCATTCAGGCACGATTTTATACTAAACTATCGTTACAAAAAAAAACAAATCTCAAGTAAAAATGCAAAGTAATATCTAAAATAATCACTTTTATTTTAATTCTTTCATAACATATACATATATATTGTATAATTCTGAGTCGCAGGGTCGGAGCGCAATAAAAGAGTATGTACGTGCATTCACGGGCGTCGTACACTGGAAGTTGCGCCCATGTCATTAGTATTTTATATTATCTTGGCTGGGTCCGAAACAACGTTCAAGAATTTGAACATCCTGCTGCTTACTTAGATACCGTTTTGATAGACTTAGAATTATAAGAGAATATAGACATTACTTTATGATACTGTGTTTATTAATATTACCCTCACCACCCACCCAAATGTATATATTACAGAAAGTAATAATATGTGCCATTTGTAGGCACACATTCTTGTCTAAATAAAATATGAATAATAATATACACATACAAAATATATAAATATAATAATATTTTCTATTTGTGTAGTTTACTAAAATTCGTGCCTGAAACAATAATGTTTAGCCACAGATTAGGGAGATCACAAGTATTTATTTTAAGTACCCATTAAATATACAAAATTATGAGATAGTTACTTTTTGCGCCGGAGCTGGGGCAATTTTGCGCATTCTCCTTTACCTATACATAAAATTTGCAGGTTTTCCTTCCGTTAAGAGATCCTGACTTAGTAGCAATTGGAACACTTTGGAAATACGTTTTATTCAACAAAGAAATTGGTTCACAAATGTCAGAGAGATCATTGAACAGTAAACCAGCCATACGTGCCCCAGTCGGTATCGTGCCCCACTCGCAAAACTCACAGATGCATTTTGAATTTGGCGCTAATTTGACCCGAACAGCCCCCCAATTCTGCTATTTTATTTTAAGCCGAAACGGATCTGAAGCGCATTGGAATCTACTTTTGGTATTCTACTAACAATTGGTTAAAACGAAACCGAAACGCATTGGTTACGCAGCCGAAGCGGTTTGGTTATCGTATTCTGGTAAGAACACGTAGCGTTCCGTTAGCGGTTCAGCTTTGATTTCGTATTCTGATAAGTTTTTGACAGTTGGTAAGGCCGAAACGCTACGGTTCTGCGTTGGTTGAAATGTCAAAAATAGCGGTTTTACATCGGCAGCGAATGAGTAGCTTTTGATAATATTGCGATTAAGTTTTGATCGAAGGTACCACCTTGATTTGATTTAAATTCCTTTTCGCGTGTTGATTGTGAGCTAAAACTTTTTGGGAACTTAAAATTCATTGTATTATCATTGTTTTACAACAGTTATCATTTAAGTTTTTTTGTACCTATATCCAAGTAGTCATAGTCATACGTTCTTACGTACATTATTCTTGCAGAAATATTTTTTTATTTATTCAAGAACTTGGTAGGTACATTATTATAACAATTATAATTATCTTGCCAAACTGTAAAAGAACAGTTTATTGGCAAGGTGCATGCACAGATTTTCACACATTTGTACCCTATCTAAAAGTAATCTATAAGTAAACCTTAAACAATTAAAGAAGTTAGGCAAGTACCTACTGTCTAAATATGTATACCTCATGAAGAAGAACCCTAATATACACCTAGTACAAGATCTATTATATAATAATATATTTAATTTGACTTTAATAATATACTTTTTAGCTTTGTTTTAAATATATTTAAACTAATTTTATCCTTCAGTCTGATATCATCTATTTTATGGTATATTTTAGGAACCAAATATTTACTTGTTCTTTCCCCATAATAATTTATAGCCCTTGGTTGCATATATTTACTCGGTTTATTATGCCTAGTATTATATCTCCTTTCAACTTCAATTTTGTATTCCTCACTAAGATATTGTTGATGTGAAACCATTTATGTTATCTTTTTGGTAACTGGTAATATTTTACAATGTTGAAATAACTGTTCATAGTCCCCCCTGAGAGCATCTTTTGTTTTATTTAATTATCTATCAGACATTTCAGCAATCTAATTTGAAGTTTTTTAATTTCCTGCAAATATGAATCAAAGGTACGACCATAAACACTTAATCCCAGCTTAATCCATAGCTAATTAGTGAGTCAGCAAGTGCATAATATACTGTATACATGGTATGCTTACTCAACATGCTTTGTAAATGATAAAATTTACACAGTATACTTCTGAGATTGTTACAAACACTATTTATGTGCAATTTCCAACTGAATTTTGTATCCACTATCAATCCCAAATATTTAAAATTGTCAACATACTGCAACTTATTACAAGAACATCCCATTTTATTGTTGTGTAAGCATTCATATGTGTGTCCTATAATGTGGACATTATTACTAACATAATTCATTGCCATCCTGTTATATGGAGAGCATAATTATATGCATGCATTTTGTTTTGCTAAAATTGATTATAATTCCGTTATCATGTGCCCATTTAGTTATGTTCTCAAAATCACACTGCAAGTTTTGTTGAATTTCATGAATATCTTTCGAAGAATACATTAAACACATATCATCCGCATACATTTATATGCTTTACATGATTTTTATACATTTGTTACACTATTCACATGCATTATGTACCCTACTGGCCCATACACCGATCCAGTGGGTACCCCTTGTGTGACATGATCCTCCAGCCCTGTCTCACCAGCGACAACAGTGTGTATGGTTCTGTTTGAGAGGTAACTTCTGAACCACTCTTTGGTGGGCACTCTTTGGTGAGCTCGTATTTAGCTTAGGATATGATGTTGGGGCAGTTTTTATTAAATTTTTTATCGACGACAGAAACTTGAAATTAAGATGAGTAAAAGAAAGTAATTGTACAAGATAAAATTCAAATTTGAATTGTGGACTATAGCCCGAACCTCTTCGTCTTTTCGTCTGAGTAATAGGATGTAGAACGTATTAAATAAAAAATATTAATAATATCATTTTATTTCAGGCATACCTTACACATATACATACCTTAACGACTAACATACATACACATTATAATAACTTAAAACTAAGTCACTTAATTTCGGCGAAGTGAGACGCGTCTCCGGGGACTGCTGGTGGTCACCGACATCCACGGAATTTTCGGAAAACGACCCCCTTCGGCCACAACTTCTCTTTTAGGAAGGTCGACAATCCCTCGGTTGGTACACGCACTGCAAGAGCTGAAATTTACAGCGTTGCGCGAAACCAACTTCTCAGCCTGCACTCGAATCTTCGTTTTCTTCTCCAAATATATATTCCCATATATGTTCCGATAATTTTTACTTATCTTATTGCACTGTGAAATTCGCCCGCCGGCGCTTCGTGAAATCAAAACAAACAGCAAACTTGTCATAATATTATGTCAACTGTCAAGTTGAAACTTTCACTTTTCGTGGAGTAACCTTTTTTTTTTACACTGAGCAAAGATACACATGTCATACAGCCAAAAATCTTTGAAATGTATCAATACAAAAGTAGCAATGTACGCGCAACTGAATTTTTTCGAGTTGCCACACCATAAGCCATTCATATGCGGCTCTAAAACCAACCGTTTCCGTTTCGTTTGCGTTTCAGCTGCCAACTTAAAGTTAGTGGAATACCATTTGCCATTACAAACGCAACTGTAAGGAAGCCGAAACGCAGCCGATCCGTATCGGTTAACAAATAGCAGAATTGAGCAGCAGGTTAGTGTCTCAAGTATTGCGGCGATTTAAACAACACAGTGCTGGTTATCATTCGTTGGAAAATTGAATAAAAAGTAAGTATGATAGTCTGAATTTATTTTGTATCTTTTAAAACAATAAGTCAAAGTATTTTTTTCATATAATTTTCCGTTTTTAAAGTTTCATTCTAATGATAACCTCTTTGAACTTTCGTACTATTCTACTAGGTACCTACCTATATTAACTTTCCTTCTGTTACGTACCGTTTTAGACATAAAAAATTGTAGATGTCAAGTGGGGCGCATTTCCCCGATAATTTGGTTAATGTGCCCTAATTTATTTCGGGTAATGTGCCCCATTTGTGTATTCATTTAATAACATGATTTTTTAAGTACCTATTACTGATCAATTGACACATTTAAGGACACGGGAAAGGAAAAGAAAGGATGCAGATTCAATAAAATGGACGAAAGAAAATATGATAAAAGCTGTAGAAGTAGAGGATGTCATAAGAAAGAAAATGGGAGTGAATACGGCTAGCCGGATGTGTGTACCTATTACCATATTACAGTGTTTTTCAAACTTGGGGGGTTGCGAAGCTTCCGTAGGGGGGTCGCCAGAAATCGAGAGTAATTGAGTAAAAAACAATAAGGATTGAAAAGATTGATTTATTAAAAGAGAATTTTGACAAAAGGATATACTCATAAACATTTCTATTCTATGTTTCAATACAAACAAATAAACAAAAAATAAAATCCTAAGACATTATAACATTTTAACATGAGTTAATGCGAATGTTGTGCTCGTTTTTGAATAATCAGTTTCATCCATCGTGGATCTGTATTTGCTACACTTAGAATTAAATCGTTTTCCTAAAATACTAATATTAGATAAATATTGTATCGACACTTCGATACTATCGATACTTCGATACTAATATTATAAAGAGGAAAGGTTTGTTTGTTTGCATTGAAAAGGCTCCGAAATTACTGAACCGATTTAAAAAATTCTTTCACTCTTGGAAAGCTACACTATTCCCGGGTGACATAGGCTATATAATATTTTCCAAAAAAAATCGGGATCCTTAATAAAACTGCGATAATGTGGGCTACATTAAAGTGTAAAAAAACTGAAGAGTTTGTTTGTTTGAACGCGCTAATTTCAGGAACTACTCGTCCAATTTGAAAAATTCTTTCAGGGTTAGATAGCTCATTTATCGAGAAAGACTATAGGCTGTTTTTTATCTGCAGTACGCAAAATAGTTCCCCCGGGACGCAGGTGAAACTGCTGGCAGAAGCTAGTATGTGTGATCAAAAAGTGAAGCATCAGGAGCCGGGGGTCGCGAAATATTTTCTTATGCCAGGGGGGTCGCATCATGAAAAAGTTTGAAAAACACTGCCATATTATGAAGAACAAAACCCACTTCTGGCTGCTTCCAAGAAGACTGCTTAAGCTTTTCGGAGAAATGCGACAAGTGCAATGGCAAAAATAAAGCAAAAGGAAAAGTAAATAAGAAAATAATATGAGATTATTTAGTGGGGCACATATGACTGATGTATCAGTGTAATGTGCCCCACCATATACTTCCAATAATTGTTTATCACTGGTGTTTTAATTGCACTTAAGAAGTTTTTTAAATTTTTATTATGCAAATTTATTCAGAGGTTAAGACTTATTACTTTAATAAAGAAGTTTTAATTTATACCGTTTGTTATTTGAATTCTTCGAATGGTGGGGCACGATTACTTGGTTTACCCTACATAAAAATATAGGCGTAGAGCATACTGATTCTACGCTTTGTTTCAAGTTAAAAAAACACCCTGGTCAATTTGTTACACCAGTCAATTAATTTATTATTCATTAATAGAATGTCAATACTATTACCGAATTGTCTTGCACACCGAAATGATAGCTCTTTCACCCATATCGGCCGTTTGTATTTGAACGGCAATAGATCAAGTTAGAACCCCAATTGATATAACACAAACACGGAACCCGATGTTAAAACATCTTCGTAACGACGTCTCATCGCCAGCGAATATCAATAGCTACATACGATTAAACACCGCAATCATAAAGTAGGGTAGACTGGGTACGTTTGAAACACAGGACGGTTGAAACAAGTCGAATATCTCGCTAATGGTTGAGCCTGCAGTAAAGGGTTAAAGGGGAAAAAGAAGCAGGTAACAGGTCCAAACCCGAATTTAAGTGTTACATTGGTCACCGAGTGCTATGTATTTTTATAAATAGGCATATTGTATTTTGATACCCAAAAGTAAGTATTTTTCTCCAGAGTTTTATGCTATTATTATGTTAATCTGTTCAAGGGCAAATATTGAGTGTTCATTAATGATTTAGGCGAATTTTATAGAATACGGAATGATGAATAGTTTTAATAAGTTATTAATATTACCATTACTATAAACTTTCTTTTACCAAAATTCTAGTTGGGGACGGTTGAAACAATACGTGTGGGTAAAGGTGAAAAAAAAACCGTATAATTTTGTCTTGTTTACTCAATGCCGAGTTCGCATGATAAAGACTTTTAGAAGGCAGATTGAGTTATCTTGAGACAAATACGCGTATGCGGAAGTAAAAGTTGGACATAAACTATATATTGTCAACAAATTATTCGTCGAAGACTGATTACGTATATTATAGGGCTATTAAAACATTGAACACCGATTAATATTGTCATACGATTATTATACAATTAGAAATAACGGAAAATATAGCAAGTTGCAATTTATTTTTATGTACATTGCGTGTGCGTTTCAACTGACCCCAGTCACTGTTTCAACCGCCCCTGACATGGGGACGGTAGAAACAAATCGGATTTTATTTTCAATGGTGAATGTCTCTAAAAATATCACCCGCCAGAACTGAATACTATTGCCCTTTTGTAGATAACGAACCACTCTTCAATTTAACATGTCATCATCATCGTTCTGTTGATAAACAAAAATATTACGAACAATTAAAGCCAAATCGTTTCAACCGTACCCAGTCTACCCTACTTACGATACAATTACATAGGTAGGTATTATAAGACATTAGGTATGATACAATTTTCTTTAAGATATTTGTGAAAATAAAATCGATCAATAATTTTGGTAAAATTCCAACGGATACGTACATTTTTCTGTAGGTAATGATAATGATGTTGTTTTAACCACGTTAAAAGACCCTTGGCAATAAAAGATTCCGCCATTGCTGCGAGGTCGGAATATCGACATTATATTTTAGAGTTCCGCACTCAAAGGGTGTCAAACGAAACCCTTAGATATATATTATGCTTCCGCTAACTATGTGTCGTTGAATTAAAATAGGTAAATACCTGAAATTATTACTGAGTTCATGTTACTAAAATACTCTACGTGTGCTATTCCAACTTTGACTGGTTATTATATTTTGTATGATGATTTGATGCAGTTTTTATTATAATTTAGAATGTATGTTTACTTACATACCTATCATATTATAAAAATCGGAATTTTATCTATTAACAGGCAATGATGGAACCCTGCCCTAACCAGCTGCCTATTATCGAGTATCATGACTCAATCGAATGTATGCACACTGAATTGTAGTGTCTGCCAGAAAATTGTAGGTTGCGCCACCCCTCAGTTAACCGATAACCCTCTTGTTTTAGCTACCAGAAAAAATAATAGACGACTAAAGCTCTTACATGGAAATTGTAGTTGCGTGAAGTCGTAAATTTCAGGAGAGTCTATGTCTATTTGATAAGAAAATAATCGTTACATAGGTATATTTAAGAAAAAGTCAGCATCAATCCGCATTGGAGCAGCGTGGTGGAATATGCTCTAGGCCTCCTCAGTATGTAATGAGGAGAGACCGGTGCTCAGTAGTGGGCCATAAATGGTTTGTAGCCATGTTTAAGAAAAGAACCATTAAGAAAACTGCAACTTCTTAATTTCTATGTTAATAGGTAGTTACGTGTTTGTTGATATGTTAGAAGCTTAAATAGAGATTCTACTTGCATTAGATTAGTCATTAGACTGTAGAAGCTTGAAATATTTTTTCGTTTCTCAGTATTTGTTACAATAAAAAATCGGGGGCGCAAAATACTTACCTATTGAGTCGTGTCGTGAAAAATGTTGAAAAACCCTGGTACACACGATATTGAATTTAAATTAGGGGCAGATCATGTAACGCGACTTCTAATATCTAGTTCATGGCTTTTTAAGACGGTGACATGACGTTCAAGATTAAATTTAAAAACTGTAATTAGGTACCTACTTAGGTATAAGTATAAAACTGTATAAAGGTCATAATTAGTAAGACTAGTGCCTAACCAGTTTAATATTCAGGTCATTACTACCGTTTAACATGCAAGTGGACATTTAATTAAACGATACCAGCCTTTATAAAATTATTACTTAGCTCTCAATCAACCGAAAGGTTAAATTAAAAACAACGCCAATTCACGTTGTAGGTACAAAAACTGAAAGGATTGTCCAAATTCACTGTTCAGTCCAATTGAGTTATGAGCATAAAAAACAAATAATGCGAAGTTGCATCCCCGCAATAAAAAAGTGATTAATGTGCTCGCCTCCTATGAAAATTAAATCATTTGGGGAGGTTACTGATAAATGGCCAAGCTGACGACCTCGGTGCATCTTGACAGGGACTAATAGCGCCATCTATTGTTGAGTTGCGGTGTCCACTCTAATGTCTGCCATCGGCAGGTGGCGCGCCGGACGCTCCTAAAGTTATGATTGCGGTGAAATTCCGACAGTCTCGGCGGAAATATTATTAAGCTCTGCAATCTCATTTGCCACGCATTGTTTAATATAACAAACATTTACACTGCTAATTATTATTTAATACAGTGTTATAATAATTTTTGTAATTGATAAAGCTCAGTAGAATGACAAAAAATGTTGTTATGAAGGAATTTTTCGTTCTTAAAATTTGTTATAATTTTTTATATTGGGTATTTTTAAATTACGTTGAAAAGTATAGAGACAATAGAGTCGTTTTGAATCAAAACCCCAAACTAAAACTAAACTCTTACTAAGGTGGCTGATGAAGTAGTTTCTAAGGCGTTGTCTAGGTGGCGCTGTTCCTAGTATTTGAAAATGTTTGTGCTTGTACAGTAGACTTCCTTTGTTTCATATATTTTTTGTATTTCAGGTCTTCGGCAAAAATGGGGGCTGGCTGGATGGGACACTGGATAATACTAACTGGCTTAAATTCGTCCGGTCATCAAACTATCCTCACGATGTCAACGTACAACATTTATTAATAGGAGGACAAGTATGAACTTTTAAACAATATTATATTTGATGATAGTAGGTACCTAGTGGGTGGTGGTAGTTTAGTTAACAAACATTCACGGATGACCTAAAATAGTCACAACATATTGGATCTACAACTTAAATTTTTTAAGTTTTGTTATTTTTCAATCATTGAAGAAAATCTGTTGTGAAGGAAAACATCGCAAGGAATCTTGAGTTGGTGTCTTAGAGTGTTCCATGATATTTTCAAATTCCGTAAACTGCTTGGCTTCAACCATACCATAGGTAATCATTCTCATTGTATATGGATTCCCGTGCCCAAACGTGGGACCCGTGCGAAAGTACGAATAGGGGTTCTTGTAGTTCTTACGTGGTAGATATTTACTTATTTTTTAAAATAACCAAACGAATAGATGCGCTATCTGATGATAATTAGTACAAAACTGTCATGGGTAGGTACCAGAAAATCTAAGTATGATGGTAAGTGGTAACTGTCATGGGCACCAGGAAATCTAAAGACATCATTGATACATTTCTGGCTAAGAGTAAGTAGGGAAGATGGAAAGAATGCAACATTTTATTGGAACATTAGGTACAGAGGTATATGATCACAAATGCTTCCAGCAATTCTGTATAGTTATGAGTGTTTAAAAATCGACGAAACGTTTGGAGAAAAGATAGGTAGAGCTGCATACTTTGCGTGGCTCGTCTTGGCAGGAGCACTCCCGTGCCTCCAGACATATCTTGGCCTAAGTTAAATTAAGTTTTTTTCATGACGATCAGTATGATGGCTCAAGGAATCCTGGTGTTAGAATACGAATTTTTAGCATTATTTAGTATTATTTTATTGACTGAAATGTTATTGACAACACTCAACGTAAAATGAACAAACCGTCGTTAGTCACCAATCCGAGCCCACGATAGTAACGAATAAATCGGAACGCGAATCATTATCAGAACAGCCCTCATTAACCGCCGTGCATTGTGTTACCCCAATCAAATTTGAATGTGGAACGTTGGTAACTTCCGGTGACAGAAAATCGTCGGCTGAACAACTGTGTCCCACTTCCGGTCAGAGGGAGAGAACAGATGCGGTGATTAGATTCACTCAACGACCCTTCAGGTTAAACGCTATTTGATATTTCGCCCCTGTGTATAAACCAGTGCGTAATATGAGGTCACAGTATGAAACAGCTTTTGTTTGGATATTTCTACACGTCATTTTTTTTCTTAACATAAACTCGCTAAACAGAGATGATTTTTATTTCGTCATGAAAATAGAGATGGCTGACTCTAATCATGCAATAATAGTACACTTACACATTTTTAACTTATTGATGCCCTAGCATGAAAAGTAACTTTATTTGCGGCTATTACCACATGATAATTTTACCTACTTTAGGATTTTTGTTCATTTTTCTGTAGAAACGGAAAATATAGATAGCTTTAAATCGATTTAAACAAATTTTTTACAGTTAATGCAGCATAATTTGTCAAAGAGGAAACTCGTTGTCCTTAATTGAGTTTGTTTTATTTCAACCAGTTTAAGAAATAATGTTGGTTTAAACACGTCTTCCAAACATTATTTCGAGTGTATATTTTCTCACGATATTTTTTTTACCAAATCAAGTGCCAAATTATTAGCCTAACACAAAGATCCATTACCCTGTTCGGAAGTCCAACGGTAATCAAGACAATTATTGATTAATTATTATACGATAATCTGAAAATTATTAATTGTAAAAACCAGCTTCGAAAAAACATTTCACAGATTCACTCATATAACACATATTCACGCCGCGTTCCAGATCTGGTACAAAGTGATCCGCGACATCCCGTCGGGGCAGGAGCTGCTGCTCGGGCCGCGGACGCTGCTGCTGGTGCAGGACGACCACGCTGCCGCTGGTGAGTTCTGATCCTTACTTTTGTTCTTATTAGTTGGTGCCAACTATTGTGCGGTTGTAGGCATCTACGGACATAGGCAATAAATAGGTTTTTGAAGATGTTTTAAGGATACGATAAGTAATATGGGTAATAGGAATATGTAGGTAAAAATATTCTTTATTGGGGAGTTAATTTATTATACATACCTACACAACTACACAAACTGTTATATTTGAGACTGTCTATTATTGGGGGTAGATTATAGACCTACATAGGTATGTATCAACGAAATTGATAAATTCTTTAACTTTAGTTATGATAAACCCAGTTACCTATACGATAAATTCGGATAATTTCTTTTGTCATGTTACATCAAGGAATTTTTGATAACCCACACAATTTGGTTTACTACTAAAGTCCGGAATGTAGTTTTCTCAATTTTTCCGACTTTTGTGACCAATGATGCAAATAACCCTCTTAATATTTATAACCGCGTAGTACTTTTATGTATATGGACTCGGGTAGAATCACGGCGATAGCCGCGTGTGTGCGTGTGTGTGTCACAGTCCGCTGCGTACCGTCCAGGGCGACTTAATTGGAGTCACCTGCGCCGCCCTCTAACGTGTGACTTTTGACTCATATTGCACGCTCTATACAGGTTGATGCAATTGTGTATCATTATGTAACATTATTTTAGAAGAGCTTTGGAATTGGAACGATTTTTACACCTATTGTGTTATCTTAATAATGAAGTTGTAACTGATGATGGTTTGTTACATAAAAGGTGATTGAAGAAAGCTATAGGAGTATAGAATCGCATCATTGCATGAGTTTTATTAGTTTCTTTGTTTGTTTAGGTATTTGTCTGTTAGTTTTACCGTTACTCTATTTTTATTGCATTAGAAAACAATGAATTTTTGTCTTTGCACTGTTTGTGTAGGTTACCTGTTTTTCTGTTCATAAATTTCATTATTCTCGGCAAGGGTTTAAATTAGTAGAGTGCAGCAAGCAGCACGGTAGAGTACGGTTTCCGCTGATGTTTTGGTTGATATAATTTTATAATATTTTCTGTGAGAAAATAACATTATTGGGACTTAGTAATAAAAACAGATATTTCATTAAAATTTTGCAATATGAAGACTAACAGTCGTTAAGGGCAATGTTTTAATGAATCAATCAATTGTTCAGTAAAATTTAAGTTTGCAGCAAAGCAACCATCACCTCACAAAAAAATATACAAATAATAATATAATAAATCCTTTTTAGTTTCACACTGTACAATACGTCAGAAATCACGAGGCGCGGAGACACCGCGCGGGCGCGCCGCGCGCCGCTGCCACGCGCATGCGATATTTAATTTAGATAAATCGCGACGTGCCGCGTTCGATGTGAAAAATCACGCATATGCTGCGTTAATGTCAGGGGGCTGGGATTTGGCGGGAATCGGCTAGATGTGGCTTGGCCCTATTGTTTACACATTAAGGTTTTCATAAAAACAAAATTATACAGGATGTATACCGTAAAAAAATTCAATTGTAAAATTGGTGTCGGAGTGCCCTTTGAAAGAGCTTTTTTCACAGAATTAAGATGGTAAATGAGCATATACTAGTTTCAGCTGCCGCTTATGACAAATGTAACCGATTTAAGACAAGATTCCATTATGGGTTTACTTTCCAGTAAGGTGAAAAGGAGGATTAGCTTCTGTTTTTGGTCTGGGTTATTGTCTTTGTATTTTGTAAAGAGTAAGAAAGAAGCGAAACCGATGTAGAGATAACCAAGAAAGAGATGAAAAACAAAAAACTCCCCATCCACCCAAAACCCTCTAATCTTTTTGAGGAATGCTCTCTTTTAGCTTTTTCTGCTCGGTAGTTTCATATTATATTAATTGCTGTGATTGCCGCATACTGAAGTCGTATCTAGCATAGTATTCAGCTTTATAAGCGAGGTTCCTCAAGCTTCCTGCGTCGCTTCCGGTGGGACGACGACGCAGCCGGCTTCACGTGATATATGCGATTTTGATTGCACCTAATTACTATGTTTGATATAAGGCACCACTCACTATTTTTTATTATCTGAGTTAAATATTTAGCTACAAAATAATCACATAAAATAAAAAATAAATGATGCCTTCTGTAGTTACGTTATTTTCTGTGAAAAATCGAAGTTTAAAAGTGATGTAATTGATTAGTAGTTTCACTTCACTCATAGTACCTACATAATGTACGTAATTAATTTATAACGCTATAATGGAATATTTCATTTTAAGATCTTGTTTTTAATTTATTCATATATTATCTGTAGGTGCGTAGTTGTGTTTGTATGCTACGTAAAAAAAACTACTTGTTGTAGATCGCGCAGTAATACAATTCATATTTGAAATTGTCTAGCAAAGTATTCAGAACTTTTCTCACTTTTTATTACCTTACATTGCAACTATTTTAAATACTAAATTGTGAAAGAATTTTAGAAAACGGACAAGTAGTAATGTTTGCGTTTATTCGTTACAAACATTTAAAAATGTTGTAGATAATGTCCAGGCTTCTAAATTTAAATTAAGTAGGTAACACTAAATGTATAAACCTAGTTTAACAAAACCACACTAAACCGAAACGCAGCAATTAGGAGCGTTAAATGTTCAATAGGCCTAAATAAAATCAACAATTGTATAATCTAGTATGCATCAGCACATTTGCAGCGGCTATTTTGGGCACCCACATCGTCGGATAAACAGCAGCATGACATTCCAATAACGCCGACAATGACTCTCGAATATAATCCATAATTAGAATCGATTTGCAGTCGGCCCATTCAAGCATTTGTCGTAATGCTCCGGGTTCACTTGCATAAGACATGATTGATGAGGCGTTTATCGCGAGGCCACCTATCGCCCCGTTCATTGAAACGTACGATAACACGCACTTTTTGCAAAAGGATTAATAAATTCAACGTCACAAGCCCGAGATAAGTGCCTACTTGAAGGTAAAAGCTTAAGTCCGTTTCCTTGATAGTAATTGATTGATCACCATTTTTGTTTTCAATTTGGGTTTGGGAATTCGATGTTTTGAGGTCACTTTACTCGTGTAAGGTTCAATGGTAATCTTTATGTTAAACGGTAATGTAGAGTTAAGTTTAAGATAGGAACTTCAAAAGTACTTCCGTTTTAAATTACTCAAAAAGTTTGAATGAGAGGAACTTTTTGGTAATCGAATGCTGACATATTTAAAGTATTGCCCAAATTATAAGCAACGAAATATTATTTATTATAAGCGATCATAATAATAATGTAAAGTTAACCCTTTATTAGCGTTCCTTTTTGGAATTGGCCGCGTGCGTTCGTGCGAGTAATGAATGAGTGTCGCGTTGACATTTGTCATCGCGCAATTGTCGCGCAGATTAAAATTGATGACGCTGCTTTGTCGCCGGCGCACGCGCCATTGTTGTATGCAGAATCCGTATTATCACGCGTACGATTATATTATAGACGTTCAGATGCAAAGTGTGAATGGGACAGGCTATTGTTTAGAACACCAATTATAAATAATGGATTACGAATGCAATGGTCAGGGCGATGAATTTAAATATTTTTGGTGGGTACCTATATAAAAACATATGTTGAGGTAAATAAGGATTTGCTGAAATGCAGGAAATACTTGTATTTGCTCAGACTATTAATTAATTATTCAGGATTTTTAAAAAAGTCATTTGAGTTAAGTAGTAATTAAATTATTATTTAAGATACGTTGTTGTCTGTTTGATGAATATGCATTTATTAAATTTAAATATCGCATAATTAATAATACAGGAAACATGATTCGATTCTAATCTGTTCTACCTATACTTATTCTTATATGGTGCGTATATTATTTAAGAAATTACATAAGAACCTATGCATTATTGAAAATGTTGTTTGTTTTTAATAAAAAAAATAGATATCTTGTGCTTTGAAAAGGATCATCAATTATTTTGATTTTTATTTCAAAATTTTATCATAGAGATTATCTTGCGCAAATCTAACGTAACCGAATCACACCGATCCCCTACGAAACTGAATGATTAATCAAAAAATTAACTAACAACAATGGCCGCACCCCCCCATTAAACCGACTACAATCGCTCGGCGTCCCACATCGCGTATTTATTTAACAATCAAATAAATATTACGGACAATAAAATAGAAATATTTCAATTTAATATCACCGCCCTCAGTGAAGGGTTAAGTTTAGTACGGGCGGGTTTGTCTCGTTTTTTGTTCGCAGATTAGATGGCTTTTCTCATATCTAGATGTAACGCGAAATTGAACAATTTTTACTTCCACAAAAGATAAATCAATTATCCGCTATCGTCGGCCATTGTGGATGTGGTTCGTGTCGCATTGTAGTAAATGTAACACGAGTCTAAAAATAAATTCCCGTTAGTTTTCTATGCTTAATAAATATAAAATTTGTTATTAAATAATCAATTTTACTATTTGTAGGGATAATAAAATTATAATATATACCTTAAGTAGAATAAAAAATCTGAGACAAGAAAACCTTCAGAATTATAAGTAATTTTATTATAATCAATCAATCGATGAATAATATATAAAACTCTTCCGTTATTCATTGACTATAATGAATAATTGTCAGATAACTCGCACTCGAAAGTACGAAACGCAAAAGCTGAAATTCGGACTACCTACTCGTACCTACATGTTCCATGGAGAGTGTAGGGGAGTGCTAAGATACGTTTTTTTAAAGTTCCTCTCATAAAGGAATAAAATAATCTAAAAAAAAATCCACGTGCGTGAAGCTGTGGAGGAAAACTAGTCGTACAATAAAATTATAATAGTTTTATTATTACACAATGAAATAACTAAAGTATAGGTAATTTATTTTATACAAATGACTTTATTGTGTAATAATAAAATCACTAGAATCTAATAATGTTATTATGTGTCCTTGTTTTCGGTGTCATAGCGTTGATTGAGATCGTTAATTATACTACGTACCCTTTACAATAATTTACACTATAACATTAGCTGATATTCTAATAAACCTATTTTATCGTTACCAACATGCAATCTTCGAATGTACCAAGCATGAGCAAAACCTTTTCAACGCCCGAAGCGCAAGCAGCGATGCAATGTTTATCAAGTTTATAATACACATTTGACCCTTTTAGATTAGGTTTATATCCAGAACAAATTCAAATCATCTCCACATCGGCTTCCTGTCCGACGTTAGTTGGAACCACTCCAGGGCGTAACGGTATTTGATGTGCACTGGCTCCGATGCATTGAGACTCTGCAGGTAGGAAGAAAGAAAGTAGGCAGCCTAGATTATCAGTTTGGTAAAGGTTGGCGGTAATGCTTGCACTTAGTCTGCCTTTGTCGATGTTGTTTTAGATATATAATACAGATTAGTGTGAATTAACTGAATAATGCATAGTGGCTTTAAGCTTTGAACGAGTTGACCGTTAAATTTTATTTTATTTATTGAATAATTGTCCACGAATAATTTATTTTTGAATCCTTTAATGCAAGAATTTACTGAAATTCACAATTTTAGTTTAGATATGTTTTTAAAACTTTCAATATATATTTTCATGTTTAGAATAACAAATATATATAGGAACAACATACGATGAAAATGTAATATCACAATTTTTCCGTATGGAAGATTTTGTTACTGGAAAAAAGAAAAAAAATGCTTTAATTTAACTTAACATCGACATTCTGCACAGCGGAATATCTCTGATCTCAGCGTATAAGCCGCGAGGGGTAACGGTACGACGACGCACTTGATGCGTCTCCGACCGTCTGCGTGGTCCCGCGGTCCCAAGGTCCCGAGGACCCGCCCCGAGCGTCCGGTACCGGACCGGAGTGTAAACACTAGTGTATTAAAGTTTGTAAATTACATTTCAATACCCTCGGAGCATTGTAGGAATTCATTTTATGCACGTAAGTGGAAATGAAGTTGAAGCGTTCTTAGCCCGGCGGCTTGCGACGATCTTAAGTGTTCCGAGTAAGCAACAGTGGTTATAGGTGGATGAGTGACGCTTAGTGGAAAAAATTCTTGGTTTTTCGTGCTTTGGAGAAAACCTATGTAGAGTTGTTGGCCCTTAGATTAGTAACCGTAAAGCGGTTTTCGCGCTTTCGAGGGTGTGTAGAGTCGTTGGTCCTTATAAGTTGGTATTGTGAGGCAGCAGTCCTTAAGTCATACACAGTCAAATACAGACGGAAGAAACGTGAAGGAGTGTGCTCTAGGCCTCCTCAGATATGAGGAAAGATCCTTGCTCAGTATTTTAATTTGTAACTATGATTATTGAAGTGAAAAATTAATCAATCAATACATAACACATTCCATTGGCTTGTTCTATGTAACGCCTGTCCAAAACCACAAACATAGGGATCAATTTTATGGGAAGCGAAACAACAGGTGTTGCATCGTTTGAGGGTTCGTTAAATTCATTATAAAGATCGGTAAGTCACCGTTCCGGTGTGTGCGCGGAACTTACGCCATTTGGTGGCGTCGTGGGAAAACTTAACGTGCGTTACTCCTGTGCATTACTGCTCTTATTCCTTAATATTAACCATCTTTAATTATTATAATCTATAATATATAACTTATGTTAAAAAACGAAGTTTTACTCACTCATTGTCATAAGGATGTTTGGAAATGAGGTAGTTTTTGAGTACTTATAAGATGTTAGCTGTAGAGTCGCTGATAATATGGAATTGCCACCTCCCGCTAAAAACAATTAATTACATAATTCAATTTGTCTTCTAAGCAAAAGTTACAAAAGTTTTTCGCCGTCAATCTATGTACAATGAACCTTAATCACAAGAGTGGAAAAACTAACATTTGTGTAAATGAAAATTAATTAAATGAATAATAATTAAATGAATTACAGGAACCGATTTTGTAATAATGCACCCGTCGCGGTAAAGGGTTAAACGTGTGTATGAAAATCAGTCAACAGTTTGTGATATAAAAGCTATCAATTCATTTTGACAGTTAATTATATTTTAGAGGAGTTATATTTTTTGATCCGCTCCGTACTTTAGTACATAGTATCTCAATGTCCGCTCCGAAGACATTATTGTTAACATGCAAAGGATAAATAATGAAAAAAGTGGAGAGATAATAATTATTATCCTACTTCATACTAATATTATAAAAGGGAAAGTTTGTAAGGATGTATGTGAGTGAGTGTGTGTGTGGGTTTGTTACTTTTTCACGCAAAAACTACTGAACGGATTTTCATGAAACTGCAGTAATATAGCTTAGACATCGGAATAACATAATTTGTTAAAATTTATAGAGATTTTTGAAGGGACTGGTTTCCCGAAGCGAAGCGAGGGCGGATTTACTAGTGAGACATAAAGAGTTGTTTAAATGGATATTAAAATAATTAGGGGAATTGGACTGTCTTACTTTCGGCGCGCGCTACACATATTTTGATTTTGCCTTCATAAAATGATTCTTTTGCGGTTTGAGACACATTGATTTGGCGTCGACCGAAATTTGTATAATAACATGAATTTATTTAATATTTTTCATAGGTCGACAGGTCATGCGTAATCAAAACCCCAATAATTATTAGAATCGAATAGCCAAATTAACCGCTTACTCACACAGACCTATTGTCACGCATAGGTGATTTTTATTCACTGCGAATGTCGGGTCAAGTGGACATATTACCCCCGTGGGCAGGTAGGGTGGGGGTGACTTGCCCTCTGATAATTGTAACCAACACTCCAGTGTTTTGTTGACATCATTCACTGTTTGGTGAACTCTTGACTCTTCAGGTAGCATCAGTGAATCGCGTGCCATCCTCGTTTCAATGTTTGTTTAGTTACAAATTTTCAGGTGAGTTATTGTTTTTCCCTTGCTTTTGAATTTTTTAATTTGGAATTTGTTCTATTTTTATAGTGGAAGTTTAAGATGTTGTTGAACCAATTTATAACAATAATTGTATAATTTACAAGTATACCAATTAATTTTTTTACCATTAAAGGACATTTACTTGAATTAAATAGTGTGACATTCAGTCCCTTAATTAATTTCTGGATTATACTGAAGTGTACCGAGTTATAATTTTTTGGAGTGGTGCCAATTTGAAACAGTGCATAACCCGTTGACTATACAATGCTGACGAAAGAAGAAATAGTTTGTAGTCTTTTTCACCAACGTAAACAAAACAGCTAGAGTTCACAATAAACGCCCACAGATTTACCGTACCTATTACTTCATTTCTTCTTATAAATCATACTTCTCCGATGATATCATTTACAGCCTTGCCTTATCACGGATGCGGCGCGATTCTCGTTAGACAATGCTCGAGGCGTGGCTTCACTTGTCGTGACTGGAATTAATTTTGCATGTGTCAATGTAGATCACTTTATATCGCACTTATTCATACTTCCGAGCGTGAGCAATCGTAAATCGAATGGGGCGACGACGACATGCTTCGTTCATACGAAGAAGCGGGATGGATATATTGTACCTACGCATATTTAAAAGTTTAATTGAGTAGGCAGACTGACTATTATAATTGCGTGTCGTGACTTTTGGCAGCAAGAACTTGCATGGCACCAGCTAGATAGGGTTAACTTTATATTGGCTTTTCATTACTAGCATTCTAATATTAAATTTTTTTTAAATATATAATGTCACTGTAAAGAAGATCCCCTAACTTTTCATGTAGGTAGGTAGATACTTGTTAATTTATAGAGCGACAGATTCTCAGGGAATTAAGGTGACAGAGAAATGTATGTTCCGGCGGCGAATGTGTCTGATATTAACTATTTCTTGGTCATACTATGAAAAAGGGCATTGCAGTGTGGGAATGGCCAGAGCAATCTTTTTACAAATGCTTAATTTCTTAGTTTAGGTATAAGCAAGCAATTGTGCAGACAATTTTACTGATAGAGCGTTATTGCATTAAAGTGCTTATAAGAAATTATTGCAAATGAGATTCGTCTTCAACGCATCATTTGTGCTAAATATGCAGATGATGCACAAACAATAATTTGATCTAGATTACCAACTGACTATAAATCATCGTTTATTGCTAAATTACTATCTTCTACATCATTATATTTAAAGACATTCAAGTCTTTTGTTAAATAAATCACCACAACAACAATTCTCATATTATTAAATCCTGTAGGTGCAAATGGGGAAGTATCAGCAAGTGATTTTTTCGTTTGTAGTTTGATGTGTTTTTAAAATGTACCGTTTTTAATATTTAACTCTCTTGTTATTTAGCGGCAAGAGGTCATTGATAATTTTGGTACTACAATACTCTATGGCCAATGAACAAAAATGCAATTCTTATTTATTGTTAAAAAATAATTATTATCGTCATTATCATCTATCCAAAATTCTCAACCGACATAATGTTCATTGCTCATTGTCAAACATTGGTCATCAAGTAATAACCTGTATTCTGTATGTTATTCTTTGTAATATAAAATTAATTGTTTATTTTCCAGGTCGTGGAGTGTCCAGCGCATCCTCAGGTCCACATCAGACGGAAGACGAGGAGCGAGAGGACACTGATCCCAGGTGTTCTTTCTGCGACGCGCCATTTCCTAACATTGACGTGTAAGTAAAATAATATTGCACGTAAATGTTTCTTACTTAATTCTTATTTAAAGATCTTTGTTAGATTGTTACTATTTACGAGTAGGTACATTTTCGTTCAGAAAAAATGTTATGCTTAAAAGATGTAAATTGGTAATAAATAGAGGTAAACTAGTAATAAAATAAGTTCTAGATAGGAAAAATTAAAATAAATGGTATAATTAAATAAAAATAGGGTTTGATATATTTAATATTAGTGCAATTGGGCAGTTTCCACTTTTATATTGTACGAGGCATGGTGTAACATTTCGTTTAATTTTAATTGATTTAAAAATTAAAATTATCTCCACTTAAATAATCCTGAAAACATATTTCCCAAAAGCTATGGGCAAAAGTTTTTTCAAAATAGGGCGTGGGCGGTAAACTCATAACTTTCAAGGTTCTACGTATACCGGTTGTCGAATTAAATTCAAATCACTCATGTGGGTATACCGTGCCTTATCTGAACGATCCATTCAAGCCGGCCGCTTGTGAGATGCAGAAGTCGATCAATTCCAAACGTCTTCAGAACCATTAACCTCTTGCCATTAATACTATTTGGTCGTCGGAGGAGCGGTCCAGTAACGATTTATTTAGTACTAGAGATGTGCCCGTTTGATAAGGCGTTTGTCGATTATATTGCAGCGCGGGATGTAGGCATACACTAAACGTATTCTGTAGTGAATATCACTAATAAGCGAACGTTAGCACCATTTAGAATATACATAAAATTGCTTAGAATGAATTCAAATTCAAATATTTATTTGTTCGAAGTAGATTTTGACAAACTCTTTTCGAGTTTCGAGAGTTCGAATATTTGAGATTCTCTATTGTCAATCTGAATTTTTGTTAAAGGTCGATTATATTACACGGGTGATTGCAATTATTACAATTAGGTATTAAGTATAAGCATTATTGAATCTCAATAGTTGATTGCACTTACAAAGTTTTACCGTCTATTCTTACTGTTTTATTAGAATTTTACTAGAATTTGACAAGAGTTAAGAATTCCATGACACCTCATATTACGTCCAGCCGCTTTGGCTAAAACGCGCCAAAGAAATGGACATAAATAAATGTATGTATGTAAAACAACATTCCCTCCTTCTGACGCAATCGGGTAAATATAAGAGTAGGTATAACTAAATCAATACTATAGTTAGGTAAAATTAACAGGTACACTAGAAGTTAAAAGACCGTAAGAGTCTATCAACGTACAACTCCGTAATTAAACTGCGTGTGTCGCTCTACGTTATCTTAGCCGCTGTGTTAATAAGCTGGCGTGTTTTAGTTGGAATTAAAAAAAATCCAATAAATCGACACAACACCGTTACAATTTGATATTAGAAAAGATTTACTATCTGTGTGACAAGCGACAGAAGGCCATAATGACGTGTGTCATCATATTCTATTGAAGCGCCGTCGAAGCTCGTCAATAATGCAAAAGATGTAGATTATCGACATGCACAGTTTTAACGTATCTTCGAAAGCCTTATCGCGTCATCACTATTGTGTTAACGACATACCTAGTGAGATCGATTAGCGATATGTTAAAGGGTTTTTAAATTGTGGTTCAACTGATTTTAATAAATAAATGTATCTGTATATCCACTTTAACGTCTTTGTATAGCTATATATGATATACTGAAAACTTTTTGGAAACTTCCTTTTAAGGTAGATTTTAAGGTAGTCTGAAAATAGTAGATTGTATAACAAGGGAGCAAAGTAATATTTTTACGGCGAGGGCGCTTTTTTGAATCCAGAGCGAAGTGAGGGATTCTTTAGTAGAATCCTGAACGAAGCGAGTGATTCAAAGTACGTCGCCTGAGTCAAACATATTTGCTCCCGAGTGATACACTCTAGTTTTCATCGCCCCCTATGAGAAAATAAAAGGCGCCTCTTAGGATTTATACTTTCACAGTCACTTAAAGAACTCATTTTTCAAAACAATACCATGAATTTTTAACAATCTGAACTTAATACAAAAAGTGCGGGGAAAAGACAATTGTGGCGCACTTAATTCAAAAAGTGCGCGGAAAAGATAATTGCGGCGCACTTATTTAATTAATTATTTAATTATTATTAAATTATGCACTTATTTAATTTATTTATTTATATTCCTACCGTCATAATAATTGTTTTTAAGAGCAATTTTGTTCCGGATAGGAAGGTTTGTGGAGCCGGTTTCACTTTTTTAGAGGCGACCATCTCAGACCTCAGGGGTAGCAACGCATCTGTGACCGAATTGGAACAAGACTCATACTAACAATAACTAACTGGACTATTACTAACATTAACTAACAGGACTAATTATCACTAACATACCCTGTCCTCGCACTTATTAACAAACTAACCAACTAATATATTCTAACACCATCTACTAACTGGACTAACCATCCTAGTCCCTTTGAGTCTAGTTCTAGGTCGGTCACAGTTTTTATGGGCGGCAGGGGAAGGGTGGTACTGCATGCTCGTTTGCTATCTTAATTCCATAAAATAAAATAAAAAGTTTCTTATAGCAAACACCAACTTTGGGCGCACTTAAAGGCGAAACAAGTCGTCTTTTTCGAATAGGTGGTTTGAAAAAATATTTCTTAATTTGTTATATCATTAAATATTTCTTTTAATAAATATTATATATTATAAATATTTACTTTTTTTTCTGTAAGCCTTTTAGAATCCAAGGCAATGTCATGGTATACCACACAGGAAAATAATTAAAAAACTTTTCAGGGTACCTACAAACTATTCTTTAAGAACATTCACCAGCTTGCAAGAGGTGATAATTTCAGATAGGTATAGGTAAAATAATGATAAAAAAACAAAATTGCAATATGCTCAGCTTCAACTTAGGCCTTCAAATGAATATCAACTTTCAAACCTATCACTGCTTGTAACATTGAAAACGATCTTCAATTAGGTATATTGATCAGGTCAGTTACAAAAAAAAACGATTCGAGTGATCGAATCATTCGCGTCCACTCTTACTTTCGGTTCGGACACAATCACAATTGAAATGACCGTGCGTCACACCTACCAACTATCTGATCCATCAGTTGCGACGTGAACGAAATTCTAGCCTATTTCGTGTGTGGTTTTTGTGTAATCGATAATAATATGATTCGTCTCTCACTTTTCATTTTTGAATTTATAATCCTTATTTACTTGTTACTACTTAGGTAATGTTGAAGTTTTTTTGTTTAATGATTATATATCATAACAATAATTCAATAATTCGCAACAATAGGTTATGTTTCGCTTTAGCAAGTTTTTATCATCTAAATAATTACATTGCCTAGACTCCTTAGTTCCTGAATTAGTACGGTAATGTCCCAAATATTTTTTCAACTCTGTCAATTACCCTTCACCACATAAAAGTAATTTTGAGACCTGCTGATTTTCCTTAAATTAGGAGATAATAAAATAGAGGTAAAAGATAATAGTTTTTTAAAATTTTGAAAAAGAATGACTTATACCTACGGAAATGCGAAAAAGAAAGATGTAAAAATGTGAAATGAAAATGAAAACGTAACGTTGATTGGTTTCGTTCAGTTTAATGGAGCGTTAAAACGGTATTACGTGAATAAAGAGATCACTCACAAAATCATTTTTAGAATGAAGGAGTTCACGTACTATAATTTAAAACGCTACTTTAGTAATTGTTCCTTTTTATATGGTTTCTTTTTTAATATAAATAGCAGATAAAATGCAGAGGGGTCACCTTACGATATTTTAGTAAAATCGATTGCAACATAGTACCTATTCTAAAATGGAAGTCCTTTGGAGAAGTAAATGTACCTGTCATTGTAACAAGTTTCAAACAGTTAGGGTAACCATTCGCTCATATTACTTAGTTGTTTTTTATGGACTTTAAGCGGACTTTTCAATGAGCCAATTTTCAGTTTTTTAATAGGAGCTTGAATATTTTGCACGAAAAATACTACAGACGTGTCATGGATCTCATGGACGTCATACAAAGACCATGGACAGCATACCATAGAAAAAAGCTATTATTTAAGTTGCCTAAAAACAAAGCCTAGCTGTAAACCCTAACCTACAAAAGCATTACAGCACGGTAACTTTTGTACCCATACGGATTGTCAAAACGTACACCACACAATCTGTCAACTAACTCAATTTACCAGGACATTTAAAAAAATCCAATTTTTGTTTGCTTACTGTCTTGCTGTCAGGACTTTTTAATGAATCATGGTGATCCAACACTAAGGTAGTTGCACCAGTAGTGGCGTATGTGGGAGTAATGGATCGAACCGAATGAAAGTTGTTCATCGGATGTTATCAATCCGTGAACATGTAGATCAATTGTGCGATCAAGATCTTATAATTGAGTTCCACTGTTCTCTGTGTGCGATTTACATTACAACGTAAATTAATTTAGCTTATAATTATATCCGACTAGTTGTTTTAGTATGCTAAGATGTTTCGATTCGCTGTAATTGATATCATAGTGTATTTATGAAAACATATTTATTTGCCAATTTTTAATATTCTTTTGTATTTTTTAAAATGTTAATTTTTTTTTTTTTAAATCATCCTATCGTCTGGTCCCATATAAATTTGAGCGTAATCTGACGGTCACTTTTTGAGTTATTCTCAATAATATGAATTTAATTTATGTAAACTTTTGATTGCCTGTTCAGATTATGATAAATCTTTATTCGTTCGAAAGGTACTGCTTGTCTTGTGGTCCCTTATAAATTTGAGTTTTTGAGATATCTTATTTTAAAAAAAGGCGAGCTTTTTAGATATCTTGATTTTGGAGTCGGTTATTTTTATGTAAAAAGTTAGTGGGTTTTATCATCAAATGGCATCTGACTATTTAGATGAAGCTCTTTACAAGGAGCTGAAAGTATTTAAACTTATGAAATCGCGTCCGCTAGTGATGAAAAGAAACGTAAGAACGTACAGCGAAATAATAATTTCTTTCAACACCAAAATAAATATGGATGACAAAAGTGTAGTGTATAATAGAAATAAGCGGCCTACTTTTGGCCAGGCCTATCTATTTACGCAATATGCTATTAAGAAGTACACAATCGGTATCTGTTTGAACGTTTACATAGAAGTTGAGACGCTATGCTAGCGCTTCTCAACCTGTGAAATTATTTTGACATAAAGGAAAATGAAGTATCCAAAAAATACACATAATTATCTCTATCAGTATACTACGTGTAATTATAGTTAAAAATACTTGAAAATTAGGTTACAAAAATTATTACTACGCGTTAACCTTTTGTTTTGCTTGACTATCTCATAAGTTAAATTGAATGCAACAAAAAATATATCTGATATTATTGTAATAATTGTAATATTATTGTAAGGGTGAAATTAGGATTTAGTTTATTATTACATGCTATAAAATAGTTTCCTCGTAAACACGACAACTACACAGGTTTTCATACGTTTCTCAAGCACTGATAAATAGTTCATTAAAATGCTTTAAAATAGCTAATTCATGCATGGCGTAAAATACACATTAACACATTGGCAAAATTAAAACCCATAAAGTTTAAGGTTGAGAAGCGCTGTCATAATAAAAAATATTCATTGGTGAAGATCGTTGCCGCTGATACAGCTGTTGCGAGCGCCCCCCGAGGGCTCCGAGCGAACCTTGTACTGGAACAATTGATCGTGCAGTAGATGTAGGTACCACTATCAATTGCACGCACAGAGTAGAGTAGCTATACCTAGTATTTATACTAGCGCAGCTTCAAAGCTTTCCGACATCTTTTCGGTAGTAAAAGAAGACAACCTTTTTGTTTTTCTTCGTTAGCAAAGCTTTTTTAACGTGGACAAGTCGTATGCTTAGCTAGTCGTAGTTATTTAAAAGCCAATATAATTTATATAAATAAGAATTTTATAGGTATATAGATAGAAAAATTAGAGATATATATGGTATGATATTTAAAAATAACGAAGATACTCCCCATGATAGACACCCCCTTTGCATAACATTTACCTAGTCCGTCATTAGAAATAAGTAGCACAGCCAACATATTAAGTGTACTATGCAGCAATCCCTACAACCGCTGTTTTGATTATCGGCTACAGGACTAGTACTACGTAATAGACGAGTGAACAGCATGTAAGCGACGGAACCATTACTGACAGTAGATTTTATTCCTAAGATTAATTAAAAGATACGGCAACAGGCCGGCTATCCGAGAGTGAAAACGGTTCACCTTATCATATTGACGAACGAGGAGCTTTCGTACGTGACATGTTGCATAGCGACTTTTACAGTGACCGCTAGATATATTCACTATTAAAACCAGCAATGTAATGTTTAAAGAACCAATGCTCGTGTTATGTAAGACGAGACAGGTGGAGCGGTCTGGCCCGAGGCAGGGGTTGCGTGCACTGGACCAGTTATCGTCAAGGAGAGTTACCGAGATTATTTTTGCAAATGATATACGTTTTACATCAAAGTCGGAATACCCTATACGACGGACTCGAAGATCTACAACTTTCTATTCGTAACATACTATGATTACTATTATTGATTGAGATAAGCCGTACCATTAGTGTTGTATTATGTTTCTATTCGTTTAATCACTTTCTCATCATGCTTTCAATCGGCCAATTATTTAACACTTTGAGATATTTTCGTTATCGCTTGATAATGTTACTAACTTAAGTCTAATAACTTAATTATGTCTATCAAAGTTCGTTGTAACTGGGAGATAAAAAAGAATGAATTCATTGATCAGATACAATTATTTCCTGTTGCTAGCTTGCCAGAAATACTAGAGCTTTTATTTTTTATTTTATTGATTAGATACTGATAAATTAGTTGTAGTGAATAAATTGATTCGTCAGCATTTACACCAAGCCTTATTGTTTATAAATCTGATTGGGTTGAGTTATTATGTATATTATGAATATCTTAAACATTTGCTATCTACTACTACTCGTGATTTAATCTAACCCTTTACACAAGTCAATCAAGGACCTCAGAAAGGTCCTATTTTTTTTCGAACACGCATTTTTCAACGAAAGAGAATATCGTGACTAATCCTAGTAGGTACGAGTATTTCTGAAAGGTATCCATAACGCACGTTATATGTCAAGCCGTACTTAGCCATCATAAACCTATTGCACTAAACTATTTTAACATAGAGACTGGGATTAGAGGAAAGGGGATGAGTTATGGCGCACCCGATGAACTTTACGTAATCGATACCAGAGCAGTACTTACTTTGGGTTTATTACACAGCCAAGTTAAATATTTGATGTACCTATAAACTGAAACATGACTGAGTTATACGCGGTCCGAGATACTATAACTTGTCTTCGCGTAGGCGGTCTAAGGGCATATGGCGCTCTACATGACTCTTAACGACATGTTAGATCTTTATAAGATCGGCTTATGCAGACGAGCAAGTAAGATACTAACAAATGAAAACTGAATCTCAAATATTCTCTTACTGTCAGGGTTGATATGTTTTATGGTACTTAACCCTTTGGATTCCAGGTATATAAGCGGTACTATGCATTCTCGACATGCATAGATGTCGTTGGAGTTCAACAGTTTAAATTAGAAAAGGGTCTTTACCCTTCTTCTTGAGCAATCTGCACTGGAGCCATCTGATAGAAATTTTTGCTCTTAGCCTTTTCAGTTATGAGTCGTACCCTGCAGTGGGCTAGCAATGGCTTTGAAGTCAAAGGGTTAATCCAACCGTTTACCGATGTTCTTCAAATTTTTCTTTACAATTTCTCCACTAAATTTGACGTAAGAAAAAATTTTCTATGCTAACGTTACTTTTTTGGTCCATTTCAGGCTCGATCGCCACCTGATTCAGGCTCACGCTCAGCCCGCCTCAGCCTTTCACTGTGAGCTGTGCAACCGAGCCTACAGCTCCCGAACCCTGCTACTCCGTCATCGAGCCCTCGCACACACCGACATCAGGAAATACCCCTGCGAAAACTGTCCTAAGGTATGCATAGAACTATTCTCAATTAATGATTAGGGAACTATCTGCCCTTATATCTCGATAAGAGAATTTGGGTGTCAGTTCGATGTGATTTTTGTTATGTGCTCAGAATAATTAAAAAGTCAGTTGACGTTTTAAATGTGGTTAATGTAGTTTTGTATTAAAACATCTTTGCTTATTGTCCTTAATCAAGCAAAATAATTAATTACAACTATTCCACAATAATTAGTTAAATTGCCCAGCAAAACTATCTAAATCGTTGTCTACAAATATCTACATCTTTTTCATCATACTTAGATAACTATTACTTAAGCCATAAGAGCATGTAACTTCACGCGTCCCGAAACCTGACGGTATTTCAGGCATTTAGCGATCCTTCCAACCTGCAGCGCCACATCCGCGCGCAACACGCCGGCGCCCGCAGCCACGCCTGTCCCGAGTGTGGCAAGACCTTCACCTCCTCCTCCGGGCTCAAGCAACACACGCACATACATTCCAGCGTCAAGCCCTTCCAGTGCAAGGTTTGCTTGAAGGTGAGCGTTTTTGCATTTCATTTTTGTCATTGCTAACGTGGGTCACTTGCAAAGGAAAATCTGACTTTAACATCAATAATAATAAAATAAGGACATTATCAACATAGTCGAAGTAATTTATGTACAAATTATTGAGGATAATTCAATCCTACTCGTCAGATCTCCCTCGAATTTAAATGGGGCCCACGGCAAGCATCGTAATTTGCTTAGCTGGTTTACCAAAGTACCTATACTTAAAGACTCGCCTTGATATTACGAGTATTAATTTTTAAGTATTGATATATGTCAAAGTTCGTCGTTAGTATTCAAAATGTAAAGGTGATTATTACGAATAATAAATAAGAGTTTTTTTTTCTTTTTCAGTCATACACACAGTTTTCAAACCTGTGTCGACACAAGCGAATGCACGTCGCCTGCAAAACGTTAGTGGAGTGTGGGAAATGTGGACAACCCTTCCAAACGTACGCCTCTCTGACTAAACATAAGAGATTCTGCGATACTGCTACGGCTGCGAATGTCCGTATGAGAGGACATCTACCACCAGGGCTTCCTCAAATTCCTCCGATACCAAACGTCGGGATGAATACGCCAAATAATCCAAATCCATTTCCAATGTATAGAGGACAAACTCTGCCCTTGCCATATAACACTTTTGCTCACTATCCAGCTCTCTTCTCAGCTGCAGCAGCAGCTGCTTGTCCGCCTGAATTTTTAAATCCATTACTTTTCAATGTCCAAGGTGCAAGGCTAGCAATGGAACATGATCTCGCTATGAATTCGAATTTATTAGCTCAAAAACAACAGGAAGGACGAATGTCCGTGAAAAGTATGGATAGCTCAACTTCCCTGGATGAAATGAAGAAGAGCAAAGAAATGGAATTTGATCAAGCTAAAAGGGATGATGAGAATTCAGACAGAGTAACTCCTAAGTCTCAAAGTCATTACATAAAACAATCCCCATCTTCAGAAGAAACTTCTCAACATAGACCATCACCAGTAATGCCATTGCAAGCACCTATTGCTCCATTTAGTTTCGGTAGCAATGATATTAAGCACAGTTCACCTTTTAATTTATCTCTAAAGCTTAATAATAATGAAAACATTGGAAGCAAATCAGTATCTCCACCTTTGGCTAAAGATTTAAGCAAAAATATTGCGAATGATGAAAAGAGATATTCAGACAACGAAGAAGATTCTAAGAAAGATCAAAGTGATCAGCCACTAGATTTATCAGTAGGACGTAAACAGAGCGACAAAGAGTCTGAAGGAGATAACGACGATCGTTCCTTTCGTAACTCATCGGTTAAATCTTTTTCTCCGCCAGAAAGCCCAATCGAACGAGAAAGTAAGACACCGGAGAACGATACCACTGACGTCGACGTGGAGGGCGTAGAGCCAAAGCGGGATGATTCTCCGCAACCGTTGGTATCTTCACCTCTAGCGTTTCCGATGCCCGTCCACCCTCAGCACAACAGTAGTCTTATAAATGCCATGTATCCACCATATGAAATGGATTCAATTCTTTCCAGACGTTTCGCTGCTCATCCGCCCTACGTTCAGAGCTCCTTCAATTTTTTATCCCCACTTCTCGGGTCTGAAGGCCCAGACCAGCAACCGAGTGCGTATGCAAAATTTCGTGAAATGAACGCCGGCACTGGGAAGCTCCGCGATCGATACGCTTGTAAGTTCTGTGGCAAAGTATTCCCGCGCAGTGCGAATTTAACGAGACATCTTCGTACTCACACGGGGGAACAGCCTTACAAATGCAAGTACTGTGAGCGTTCGTTCTCCATTTCGTCCAATCTTCAACGCCACGTGAGAAACATCCACAATAAGGAGAGGCCGTTCAGGTGCCCGTTGTGCGACAGATGTTTCGGACAGCAGACGAATCTCGACCGACATTTAAAGAAGCACGAGGCAGAGGGAGGAGATTCGCCAAGCTCTGCCGATACGGAGCGAGAGGATGCGTACTTCGACGACATTAGGTCTTTTATGGGAAAAGTGACGTGCTCTCCTGGACCGCGAACACCACCCGTGTCTTCTCCCCACACAGTCGCTCCCCACCCCCCGCATCCCCCTCATCCCTCTCGAACATCCCTAGCTATCTCCACATAGCCGCCGGCCTACTCGCTGCCGCCACCGCCGCCGCTCTGGGCACATCCTTTCGAATAAAATTCAACTAGGAATAACCCTGGCTTAAAGAAACGAATTAAAACTTTTGCTGTTTCAGTAAAATTGCGTTCAGTGTCACTTAAATATTGAACAGCATTAAATTAATATAAGAGGAGAGAATCAGATTATGGTGCTGATTTAATTCGTTTCTTTATCAATATTCAATTCTCATGTAAGCATTCTAAGTAGCTAGATATCGATGAGCGGGTGCAAGTGCGATATAGTGACTCTCTAATTTAAAAATATTACTATACCGAGAGCAATAAAGACGATATTTCTCGACTAGTTAGTATGAATAATTTCGATAGGTTAGTGTCCGTAGAAATATAGGCGTACGTTTAACTTACTATAAGACATGACAAAACGTTTTAGAAAATATATCTAAACTCATCTTTGAAGCGTTGTAATGTTCGTAATGATGAATTGGATTATTCGTTCCTAGGTTTTATCGTGGTCCTAAAAACTTTTGATGTGTCAGAATGAAGGGAGTAAGGGAGATATTTAGTAGTTAATACTTACATTCAGTGGGTGGATCTATCTAAGTAAAACTGTAAATTAATGTTAATATATTGGCAAAAAGAATAATATTTAATCAATATAAATCACTCGTTTAGTCAAAAAATCTACCAAAGTTTCTTTTAGGTTAAAATTAATGTTTGGTTTGGAAATACTACGTAATATAAAAACATTGTCTTAAAATTATAAATAAATGTCGTTACTTTATTGCAGAGATAACTAATGTCATTTAAATATTTTGTTGAATTTGTTAAATACATGTTACTGTAAATATAATTGAGGTTTGCACAAAGCATATCATGCATTTAGGTAAAGAAAGGCTCAAAATTATTAGCTATATAATTATATTGGAATTGTTGCATAAGCTCAGTACTTGCATAGAAACGAATTCTAAGTACTTGAATTTTAATTATTCACATAGAATTTTAAGCAACTTCTGTCATATCTTATAAGTTTTAAAAATTCACAATGAATAGTTCGTGGAAATTCCTGCGTACTTATGATGTTATCGCTGTTATAAAATGTTGAAGTCCGATTTGTAATATATTCAAGAAGCAATGCAATAACTTCGAATTAGATATTTCATATCACTTGATTGCACTAAAATAGTTCTTAAAATACTATAAGATTTCTATTGTCACATGATGCGTCAACGATTTCGCCATATGTCCTACTTTACTTCCTTGGAATTAAATCGCAAAACGTCAATATTGTAATGCATTGTAAATTAAATCCAGTATAATTTATTTTTTGTTTTATTTATTTGACCTTAAGTAGGTATGATATTTCTCTCATACATGATTCGCTTCAATTCGTACCTTAGATGATATTATCCCAACTACTTTTGTTTTACGTTGACCTGGGAAGTAAATAAATGCTAACACCACTCACTACGATACCCTGTCTCGTAGTGGATAGAGGATAATATAAATAACACATCATTAACACCCGTTAACTGATAACAAAAACGTATCTGTCACATACATACCTTATGGGAATCGAACCAGGGGCGCTTCTATATGTTTCGAGGGAGCTTCGCAGGCAGAGGTAGGCCAGAGATGATGAACCTTTATGTATTTATGTGTCGTGTTTTAAAGAAATATTTTATGAGTAGGTACATACATAGATGTGCCATTTATCGATTATCGTTATCTTTACAACAATTTTTTTCTTAGTACATGATGAATGATGTGATCGATGATGTGCTCAAAATATTGTGTCACATGCCATTTATGCCACGCCTGCCATTGGTTCGATATCCCTGGACGGTATGAAAGCGTTCACAATAAACGTCACGGGCTATCTTTTGGAAAATGGTCACTATTGCCAGTCGATATTTATAACTTCAGGCAGGCTGTCCTGGCGGGTACTGAGAAGGCCTGTAGCATATTCCTTCAAATTGCTACAGTTCAAAAGTTTAGTGATTCGCCAACCACTTATTTCTATTAAGTAACATAAAAATCTAGTAGGAATGCTTGTTATTTTAGTTTCATAAAAACATTTACAATAATTAAAATATTTTTTATTTGTCAGTGTTCAAATACTCTTAGATTTCACTTAGTTCACACAGATTGACAAGATCGAGTTCCTAAGATTCTTACATCTATTGCAGTAAAAATGGCACAATCATAACGCAATCTGCGTTGACACAACTGGAATAGTGTAAAAAAGACACACAAAATTATGTTCACTAGGGAAATTGATTTTCAGGACCTTACTTATTTATTTAGAGGTTTGATGGTATTCCAAAATACACAAAAATGCCCAATGGCTATCTTATTGTAATTACATTGCAATGTTCGTAATGCAGATGATGGAATAGAATAGTTACGTTCTTACAAGAGATAATGACATGTTTTCCAAAAATGTTTCCACTGTTTCAATAATAAATGTCATTTTTAGTGTTCTATAACCAAACAAATAAATAAATAAATAAATAAATAAACAGGCACATATAAACGGAAAAAAGGCACCTCGAAAACGAACCGGTTCTATTTCTTATACGGAACGTCAATGTATGTAAGGGGCGAGTTATACAGAAACGGCGTAAGGTGAAGGCGCGGCGCAGACGTGGAAAGGATAAGGCTCGGACGTAATTAAAATTATATAGAAGAGGCACAAAAACGTTACGATGCGTCATTATACAGGCTGACTTTGTTGCGGTAGCATGTCGTCCTCTTCAGAAGACGACATGCTACCCTATCCTTATGACGTCACTTGTAAGCTGTCCAACTGAGTGCTGGTGAGAATTCAAAAGTGCAACCCTCGATTTTTTCCCCTTGTCGCATGATTTTTGTACGGCGTTGCGGAATAATGGATTAGAAGCTGTATTGAAACAGTATGAAACTGATGCCGTACAGAATCAAATGACCAAATTTACCCTGGAATTGTCAAAAAATCAAAAAAATTTACCGACTTTGTGGCACACCATTTTTCATATGACCCATCCATTTTTGACATGGGCCTGTAGTCTATGTGGAAATTGTCACAAGAACATAGATATTTTAAAATAATGGAAAAATTACTTGAATATCCTGATCGTTTTCCTTCAGTGTATAAAATGTCACAAGAATGCTTCCATATTATATTGTCAAAAGTAAAACACGGCCTTCAGAAGCGGCATACAAATTGGAGAGAACCAGTCTGTCCTGAAGAAAGACTATTGATAACATTAAGGTTAGTAAAACATCAATTATATTTTAAAAACTTTTTGGATTGGTAAATACTGAGCACACCGTATAACAAACGATGTGCTCTTGGGGCGGCGCGGCCAGTCGCGACTGCTAGCGACGCGGCACAGGCGACCAAGCGGTGTGCCTGTCCCGCGCCGCTTGAGTGTAATTCACGAATGTCGCCTTCGTACTATTTGTATGAAAACGTTTTGAAGTGGTACGCGCCTGCGCCACGTCTTCACCTTACGCCGTTTCTGTATAATTCACGCCTAATGTTCACGTTTTGCTTGGGTCGCCATGAACTATTTTTTTTTCAAAAATAACCGACATCATAATTGAAAAGGACAGCGCAAGTTAGATCTGATGTCGCTTGGCACCAACTTTCGAATACAAAAGGAATGATCAAAAGTGGGTTTTTTCATTTTAAATATTTAGACTTTTTGTAGCTCGCTGGTACGGAACCCCACTCGTCTAAGTCCAACCAATACTTGGTAGGTTTTTTAAGTTTAGAATTTGTAGAACCTTTCATGAATAGGGTACTTTCCGTAATGAAAAATAAACTATGAAATCTGATAAAAAATAAAATTTATGTAGAAATATGAAAAAAGAAATGTAAGAATATTTAATATTCTGATTTTGAGACATAAAATCACATAATTATTTTAATAAACAATATTAAAATTCGAAATTTTTTATCGGTATCTCACGTGACCTAAAACACGAGAGGCATAATTGGTGTGACGTCGTAAAGTCAAAACCAAAAACCAACCAACCAAACTGTCAGTTCAGTTTCGTGCATAACAACTTGAATGAATGCCGGTCATACATACAGTGCCACAAACTTATTTGACCCGGTAAGGGTGGCGCTACTGTCTTGGTATTTTTCTGACAACAGTATAACATTTGCATTAGTTCCAATTTTGGCCACAGGGTCAGATAAGTTTGTGGCACTGTACAATTTACCATTATTACGTCATCAAAATGGCTGACAAGTTCTGATAGCGTTCTTCCGGAAATAAAAAAAGAATTAATATTTTCTTTTATTTTAAGGCGAGAAAGCGTGTTTATTTTGCCGAAATATATTTTTTGTTGTTTTTTATTAGGAAAATCAAGTTTATTTTTCACTACCGAAAGTACCTTATTCTTCAACATCAATTCTACAAAGTGCAGGTTTAGATAGGTTAGTTAGGTTTAGATTTTACTATAGTACGTACTGACAGGACGATGCGTCTTCTGTCAGTTAAAAGTGTCAAATACATACCTACTAATTTTGGGTAGCATTGCAGTCGCGTAGGTATCTCATGAATAGCGTAATGTGAGAAGTGCCTTATTCCAGTTGTTCATATTGTGACAGCCCTGGCGTATCTGCCTCGCTAAACAATAAACAATAGGGGCCATAAACATGTCGCGCAAACAATAGAAACAATAGGAGCGCGGCAATCTCGAAACTACGCGCACGACGCTTCGCCTTACGGCAATAAGGGCGAACGTCGGTTGCAAGGAACCTACTCGAATTTTATACGAATCTGGTCCGTCCGGAATTAGCGGGAAAGTTCTGGATTGGCGTGAATAGTGCGTGAGTGGTATAAAAAGGGGCGATCGGTCAACCGCGGACATTCTAGTTTCGGAAGCGAAACCGGGAAGATACCAGCGATACCTACGAGCGATACCAGTGAGAAGTGAAGTGATTTCTACTGGCGATACAGTGTTCGACGAGTGTGTTTACGAGTAGGTACCTACGTGCATAGTGTTGTGGCGTGTACTGTGTACAGTGTGTAATTGTGTATCTACGAGTACAATAAAGTCTTTGTGGTACATTTTGGCATTTTCTCGAACCCCATACTCCTGACACGTAACAATATTATATTCATTGAATGTAAGAAGATCAAATTACTTCTGTACATAAAATATGTGTACTATTCATATTGCTCCTTTTGGTTCCATAATCTGAGATATTGCTATTATAAATATTTCCTTTACGATCTACGATGTCGTTAGTGAGATTGTTTTGTTTATCATACAAGTCTATGAACAATGATAAATTATTATTGAAAATAGGTATCTATGATATTTATCTGTGATATGAAAATATGAATATAATGCAAATAATAAATACCTGTCCAACAAGTAGTTCCAGGAAGGCGGTGCTTTTTATTAATGCGTGATATTTTTTTACTTTATCAAAGCTGTTATCAATATATTCGCTTTAGATAATAAAGATAAAATTAGAGAGTCAATGAAGAGGTTAAAGATATTTAAACTTACATCATAATTGTATTTATTTTGTCATGATTAATCATATCAAAGTCATGTTCAAACATCTTTAAATTTTTATTCATTTTGTAAGTAGGTAAATACGTATACGACTGATTCTTCAATTAAATCTCTGGCCTTGGTCATACACAATAATATTATGTTACTGATAAACATAACTGAGTTCACAAAAAAATATTTTGCGACGACGAGTTTATATGCCTATTTAATAATATACCTACTTTGTTATGAATCATTTAAGTACCTAATTTTAGCAAAATTACATGTGAAGTTCATAATAATATACCTATCGTTTAATTCTCGCGTCTATTCGTCAAACAAAGAAACATTGATTTAACACAGTAAGGACCTTAAGTTCGTAGGTAGCCGTCGGAATGAGACTTGTGGATCGAACAAAAACGTGACCTTTAACGAGAGATTTTTATCAAGTTACTGGCAAAATATTATATAAGAGATAGCGAGCGACTGGTGGCGTTATCAGTGAAAGCAAGGACGGAACAAGGACGCAGGTAAGGCAATTACACTGATTATCGAGAGGTTGTCGGACCATTCGCTGGAGCCTTTGTACCCTATAATAGTGTCGGATTAAATGGGCGATTGAGTTCACCGCGACACGCCTCTAGCTTACCTACGCACGGATTAGTTGGCCGGTTCCGTTTTGTGACATCTTTACGTTCCTACCTACCTGCCTGGGTGGAGATGATTGAATGTGTTCTGATTAACTAGGAATTCAATTCAGTGATTCATATTGAGTGCTGAATTTATTAAATTTCGAGCAAGTGTAGTCGACTTGTATGTACCTATTTTATAATTGCAGTTATATTTCTGAACTATCTTGATGATGTGATATGCTCGCTATTTTCCATAGTATGGCATTGATTAGGTACAGGTTTTTTTAATTCAAAATTTTTTTATAGCCTGAAGGACTGACGAAAAAGCAGACGAGCCACCTGATGGTAAGTGGTCATCGTACCTATGGACACCAGCAAAACCAGGGGAGTCACCTGTGCAACGACGGCCCTGAAGGAGAACTCTTTTTACACCTTTCTTGAAGAACCCCACGTCATAGCGCCCCGGGAATACCTCAGAAGGAAGCTTGCAATTTTGCGGCAAAAAAGATCGTGAAAATCTTGGACATATTCTTTAAGTTAAACTTCTTATAGCACATAAATGACATCATAGATGTGACTGCCACATAATAATGTAATTTAATTAAGTACCTAACTAAGTATAAAGGGTGTATTAAAATATTCATCAGAAGCCAAATATAATTAGGTATAGTAACTTACTAAATATTTAATAAGCAGCTTATTCTTCTATTAAATAATTACATTACTGATAAAACTAATTGATAAAACTGGCGCAGAAAACAAAGTAGGTAGGTACTTTTGTACTTACCGTAACTTTATTTTCGTTTCCTGAGTTTATAAATTAAGTATATTTTAATTGAACGTCGTTAATATATTGACAGCATGATCCTTAATCACTTTGTCACTTAAATAGCAAGACATCGCAGTCACCAGGATGGCGACATTCAACAAATTGTATCCTGTACCCTTATAAGTGACGTAAAAAGTAAAGCGTACGAAATAAGATTCAAATGAGGGCTTACGGGGAATTATGTCTTTCGGAATCATTGTTAACGTTGATATGAATTGCTGTGCTCTTATTCGCTTCTTATATCATACGTGACTCGGAGAGAACCGCTCTGTGCAATTAAATACAATCGTTGCGTGTATTTTTGTATTTTTTCATTTAACCACCAGTCATTACGGGGGCAATAAATCTCCTTGTTGTCTGTCCGGCGTCGTTAAGAACTTCATTAAGTTTTCCGAGACGTGAGTTTTTCAATTGAAATCATGAGAACGAGAGCGCGAGGTATTTTAATATCACGATCGCGATGTGACAAAATGCCAGGAAATTGATTCAGATTTGTGGGCATCGTCATTACGTCCGCTCCTTGTTTGTAGCGCGACGGGGACGTTTTTGGGAGCGATATTAATTGGTCTGATTGTGAACTATTAGTGAGAAGAGGAAATGATATTAATATTAATTTTAAAATATTTTAATAGGTTTTTATGATTTTTTTTATAGCCTAAGCAGGCAAACGAGCAGGCGGGTCACATGTCGCCCATGAACATTGGTAATAACAGGGGCGTCAGCAGTGTGTTGCCGGCCGAAAAGGAAGAGATGGACCCGCTTCTTGAAGGGCCCCATGTCATAGCACTATGGGAATACGGAGGATAATATGGAGGAAGTGCGTTCCACAGTTTACACGTTTACTTGAATAGGTTACTTTTCAAGAGTTTTCTTTTACAAAGCGAGGGTATGATGTATGTTATTACTTTTTTATGGAATGAAGGTAGCATTCGAACATGCAATACAACCCTTCCGCTGCCGCCATTACAACCGTGGCAGATCTTATTAATTTGATATCCTTTTAGCGTCATAAATTGTCGTCTATACATATATGGTTTTTAGAACAAATATTGTATTAGCTAAGCAATCAATGCATATTATTATTTAATTGATTTTTTATACATATATTTTGAGTTGTAAATAGATCTATATAGTATTTAATTTCAGGATAAGTATGTATATATATTTTAATTTGTCAAAACAAACCTTTCTTTTCTGTCTTACGTCGCTCACAGGAAGATTGCTTCTCCAAACATACTCTCACGATGCTTATCGATGCTAACCGGCAGTAAAACAAGTTCTTAAGTCGGTATTTCTGTACCTATCAACAAAGTAACGCACTAATTGAAAAGTGAAAAAATTACCACATTCGATAATTACTTGATTAATCGTTCATTAATCGCATTCAAGCTACTGCACTTATTTCTACCGGTTTTAAATATTTGTGTGTGTTAATGTAATATTAATTACTTGTAGGTGTTTACAGATCTACGATAGAGTGATGGAAAAATAACTGATATGTATGGTAGATTTGCCATATGGGATGTCAATGTACACATCTTACATTTCGAAGTTTTAATGAAACATTTTGATCCTTTTAATAAACCTTTAAATAAGTATACATTTAAATAATTAACATATCGCGTCTCAGAATAACGGTACAACTTTAGATAAGACAATAAAAGGAAAAATTACAGAAAATGAAATAAACAAAAACTTACTGCGACGAAGTGGAAGGGAAAAGCAAAAATGAACGAATGGTGTAATATTTTGTCTACTATTCTATGGTAGATAAATATTTTTTTGTTTCTGCTTTCATATTAAAGATTGTATCTCATAGTAATCTCGGCCAAAAAATACAATAAAAATACCAGTAAATAATGTTCTAGTGGACACAACGACATCACAAGCCGATCTATAAGTTGCGGAAAACACCTGGTTTCGTAAAAGGAGCACGTAGCTGCGATACGATTGGCAATTGATTATATTAACACAATAAGCCTCCGCCCACCGGCTGTCATATAAATTACAAATGTAAATCTAACAGCAACATCCGTTTTAATTACGGCCTGGACTGAGGTATGACGTGCGTGGACATTGCGGATGTTACGGGAAACTGTAAATACCGTGTTCATGTAAACTATACTTTTATGTGATTGTAAATTTAAATTGGATTGTACACATTATTATGATACTCAATTATGTAGAGTGCGTATTGATGTATAATTCATCTCATAGTCTCTTTATGGGCTGATTCATTAACACCCGGCAAAATAGTTATTCATCATAGTAACCCATAACTGTTCCACGGTGGGGTCTAGTACTATCTCACAATAAGTCTAAGGAGAACAGACCATAGTCCACCACGGTGACCGAGTGGAGATAGAAAACTCTTATTTCTGCAGATTTTCATACCTACTATGATTTCTGAGTAGATATATGAAGGAAGCAAGTGATAATTAAATCCTTATAGGTATGTACTAGTACATAACTTATCAAAATTAGAGGTTTGTGCAGGATTAGAACCTAAGCCCTGTCGGAGAGTTCACATGACATTAAAAAAAGAGCTAAGCTACAACCAACTAATGGCCAACTACTGAGCACGGGTCTTTCCTCATTACTGAGGAGGCCTAGAGCATACTCCACCACGCTGCTCCAATGCGGGTTGGTGGAGGGTTTAGTGGGCAACCCAGTGTCGAAAGGTTTCAAGCCGCCCGAAGGCCTCCGACATGGCGTAACGACTGCTATCAATCGATAACAACCAGGACCGACGGCTTTACGTGCCCTCCAAAGCACGGAAGCGCTCAAGAAATTTTTTGCCACTAGCGGTCATCCATCCGACTACCGACCGCGCCCGCTGTTGCTTAACTTTGTCGATCGCTTAGGATCGACGCAAGCCGCAGGGCTATGAGCGCTTCTCACATGACATTAATTTAGAGTAAATTAAAGAGTATTTATATAGAAGTAGTACGAATGTACGATACTAGAACGTATGAAAAGAAAGTTTATAATAATCCCTTATATAATATTATGTAGTGATATAAAGGTTAAACACAGGATGTTTTGTGTAAAAATGGTCAGTAGATACCTAGGCTTTTGGTAAAAAATAATGATTACCTATAAATGAAGTAAAGAGGAAGAAGTATATAGATATAACTACCTATACCTACTATCCAATAATACAATAATACTCATAATAAAATAATCTCAACCAAACATCTCAAACAATAAACGGATGCAGCGTCAGACCAAGTTATTTATTTATGCACCGCACGTCAAAGAGAAATATTACGGTATTGTCATTACTAGAAAATGATCTAATTTACGAGTGTGTTCAGCTGGTGGGCAAAATTATCTATGTCTTTATAAAAGACACGACAATAGCAGAGATACAAAGAATTTAGAAGAGTCAAAAATGTTATAAGTAGGTATTTTTCTTTTCTGTAATTTCAACACAAAGTGACGAGTTAAAAGATTATAACTTTTTTTAGTTATAATAAAGATAGGTAAATACATGCCTACATACTCATACCCCGAAGACGGATTACTCATTTCACGAGCAGTATAGACAACACCCACCAAAATATATCTATTACGTAAATATTTGCCATACTAGGAAACGAATCCAAGACTCGTAGCCTCGCAGTCAGGGTCACAATTCTTCTTAAACTTGTCGAAATTCAAACCATGACATCTCTTTACGGTTCCGCTCCGCTAATTTATAAATGTTCCAATCGCGTCTCGTTAAAATAAATTGACACATTTTTGGCACATTGCGTATATACAAAATGTGTCAAACTATTCAACGAGACGCAATGAGCCGTTTTTGTGCTCACCAGTTGGTGACACTGGCGAGTGAGGTCCTGCTGTCAAAGCCCGCCCATACATTAACAGTGACAAGTGATATTCAGACAAGTGAGAAGTGACAGTGCCACAAACTTATCTGACCCGGTGGCCAAAATTGGAACTAATACAAATGTTATACTGTTGTCAGACCAAGACAAAGACAGTAGCGCCGCTATTACCGGGTCAGATAAGTTTGTGGCACTGACAGCCAGACCTCACTCTCCACTAGCGCCTCTAGCGGCGAATTCACACGCTTTTACTCTCATTCAAGTAAATTTTTGTCAATTTGAGTTAAGTTTTAACATGAATGATTTTTACGGCATGTAAATTGTTTGCTATGCGAAGCGAAATTTATATGCCGTATCACACACCATATAATGGATGCGTTCAAGTTTAAGCGGTGTGACCGGCCATGCTTCTTTATGCGCGGATGTAATTAACACTTGAAAGTTCGCCTTTTATATTTATATGCCAGGCCCTTAATAAATACCGCGTGACTAAGATGCGTAAATACCTATCTTAAGTGGTAAAGGGAATTTTTTAAACTGTCTTCTCGGAAAATATTTATATTAATTTAACAAAAAGCAGTGTGTTTTATTTTTAATTTTTATTACGAAGAAATATAGTATTTTATAGAACCTACTTGTGGATACACGCATTGATTGTGGTAGGTTATAGTCAGGAACCATGATAAAATTGTATTGTAGCGACTCATGACACACGACATTTGGTATGTGATAAAAATATGAAAGATCCTGGATTCTTGTTAAATTTTTTATAAGTATAAATTAAAATTGTATTAATATCATAACTATTCACATATTTTAAGTATGCGCTATACGTAAGGGTAATTATTGCGGTTACTAATTACTGGGTTTAAAAGAAAATTATTTACGAAATGGGGATCTATTTAATAAAAATGTTTAATGGAATTTTTATCTGTGAGTGGGTTTATTGGTTGGCTGTGCGTTTTTTCCTATTATTTTCGCATTTTACTGTCGTAATAAATTAATATTAATACTTAAATATTATTAATATTATTTAAATGTTATTAATATTATTTAAATGTTAAAGGGCACATAAATAAAAAAGTAGGTACTTAATGACAATTTAAATAACTCCGTAGAAAATAAAACTGGGGTTAAATCGCGATGCTATTTGCGAAATAGAAGTATAATTCCCGAAAGAGTACGGGTTAATTAGAAAAAAATCGATAGAATCGATTTTAGCAGGCACAACAATCGTTATCTACTTCGCAACCTATCCCAGTAACAATAAGCGGTTACGAAACCAAAAGGAAACCGAACCGTTTCGAATGTAAGCACCGACGCGGCGGCGCGGCGTCGGCATCGAGTCGCGGAAGTGCGGTAATCGATATTGCATCGATATTGTTTGGGACACGCACTGACTCCAACTTTCGTCGTCATGGAATTGTGTGTAACTTTTGTGTAACTGTTATTCATTATTCAGTAACTTAGGTTCATGTGGTAATCGGCGATTGACGAATTACTCGACTCGACCCTGTCACTCAGGGTGACCTTGCATACCGAACGGAAGGTCCCGGGTTCGATTACATGTTAATTATGTAGATAATTTGGTTCTGTCAGGTTTGGTGGTATGTGACGTCTTAATGAGCGGTGATAACCTAATGCTAAGGGAGGGGGGGCTGTCTGGGTTCGAATCCCAGGATGGCTACAACCTATTAATGGCCCACTACTGAGCACGGGTCTCTCCTCATTATTGAGGAGGCCTAAAGTATAGGGGAAGTGCGCCCAAAACGGGCACGTTAAGTTTAAGCAAGAGAAAAAAATATAATAATAATAATAATAATAATACGCTTTATTGTACACCAAAGCAACATAACATAACAGAATAAGACATTTGTACAAAATGTGATACAAAAGGCGGTCTTATCGCTAAAAAGCGATTTCTTCCAGACAACCTTAGGGTGAGAAGTAAAAGACGGTAAATATAGCGAAATGGGGCAGGGTGTACCAAGCTAAAAGATTTATGGCTAATGAAGGAGACATTGAATTAACAGTAAATAATAATAATAACAATGCAAAAATATATAATTGTATAATATTATATGAGTGGCAGTATGGGGTAACTGAACGATAGCGAAAAGCAAGGAGGGTTGAGGGAGGTTGGAACAGTTCTAGTGACAGAGTTGTAGATAGTGATCTTTCAGTAATTTTTTAAAGGAGTTTAAAGTGCCAGCAAGACGGATTGGTTGAGGTAGGGAGTTCCATAGGTGGACAGCAGTGACTGAGAAGGAATTTTGATAGAAGGATGTCGAGTGTGAAGGAGTGCAAAGGAGGAGGTTTTTAGAGGAACGGAGTGATCTGTCGTGGGTTGAGTAGAGAAATTTAAAGTTTTGTTTAAGGTACGGAGGATATTTTGGATCAAATAAGATATTGTAGAGAAGAGTGAGAATATGAGCATTGCGGGGAAAGCGGATTGGGAGTCACTTGAGTTTAGTGCGAAATTTAGAAATGTGGTCATATTTTCGAAGTCCAAAAATAAACCGTATACATAGATTTTGTAGGCGCTCAAGTTTGTTAAGTTGCTCCTCAGTGATATCGAGATAGCACACATCGGCATAGTCAAGGATAGGTAGAAGCAGTGATTAAGAAAGCGAAATTTTAGTTGGAATGGGTAGGACATTTTTAAGCCTCCTGAGAGAGCTCACTGCAGCAAACAGTTTCCTGCTAACTTCAGCGAGCTGCGGCGCCCAGGAGAGATGTTGGTCCATGTAAATTCCCAGGTTCTTAACCTTAGTAGAGCAAGGGATAGTCACACTGTCAAGCGAAACAACGGGCAGATGGGACCATGTAATTTTGGAAATCATACGCGAGCTTCCTATGATAATAGCCTGGGATTTACTTGGATTTAAATTTAGTCCAAAGCTTTTACTCCAGTAGTTTATATGACTGAGATCGGCATTAATGGATGCAATCGCAAGAGGTAATTCGCTTAACGGCTTAACGATGCTTGCTGGTAGATTTGAAAATCGTCTGCATATAAGTGGTAGAGAGAAGAAAGTTGATGACTTACAGAGTTTATGAAGATACAAAAGAGAAGAGGGGACAACACGACACCTTGTGGGACACCAGCTAGTGTGTCGTTCCATGAGGAGAATTTGTCCTGGATTTGAACACGTTGGCGGCGTCCACACAAGTAACTTTGAAACCAATCTATGGACGAAAAATACATAGATGAATAATAATTTTAATGCTATTCTATGCTTGATCTATTGTAGTTTCACACCCAACATATAAATTACTCATATGTTTCATAAATTACAAGTAATATCAAAAATATGAAAGTCTTCCAAATGCTAACTTTGCCCGGAGGCTGGCCTAAAGTGGGCACGAGCATTAGGGCAAAGTGGGCACGCAACGGGTAAAGCGAGCTTGCAAATATATATTGGTTAGATCATCATCATCTTCTCAACCCATCATGGCCCACTATTGAGCAGAATGAGAAGGTTAAAGCCATTAGTCCACCACGCTGGCCAAGTGCGGATTGGCGGACTTCACGTCATACCTTTGAGTTTTGCGAACTCTCCGGCATGCAGGTTTCCTCACGATGTTTTTCTTCACCGTTTGTAGCAAGTGACATTTAAATGCTTAAAACGCACATAACTCCGAAATGTAGAGGTGCGTGCCCTGGGATTCGAACCCGGACCCTCCGAATAAAAGGCCGAGTTCACCACTAGGCAATCACCGCTATGTTGGTTAGATAAGAAGAAATAAATATATGAAAACATCAGGAAGGCAGTTTACGATTCCGTACCCAAAGGGTAAACCGGGACCCTATTACTGAGACTTCGCTGTCCGTCCGTCTGTCTGTCCGTCTGTCACCAGGCTGTATCTCATGAACCGTAATAGTTACACAGTTGAAATTTTCACAGATGACGTATTTCTGTTACCGCTACAACAACAAATACTAAAAAACAGAATAAAATAAATATTTTAGTGGGCGCCCATACTTTCAACGACTCAGCCATAGTTTAGTTACATTTCGGTCCAAGAGATGGCGTTGTGGCTAATATACTTACTTCTTAGTTTTAAGTGTGTCTTTCATACAACAGACAAGATTTTTTTGGCGTTTTTATACATAATGGTACGGAACGTTTATTTAAGAGATTCACGGCATTAAAATTAATAAGGAACTTTTTACAAGCACAACAGCACAAAATTCCGATCGCATGCGATATTCATTTTCTTTTCATATTTCTCCATTAATGACAATTCTCCCGCGCGCCACAGAGTATCAATTCACCATCGACCACCTCATCTACCACAGATTAAATAGCATCAAACAAGTATCCTATCTCCGACATATTAATAATAGCATTGATCACTTAAAACTAGACAAAACACAATTTACATGCCTTCCTTTTTTTGCATAATAACTTCAAAATTATATTTTATTTCATACGAGCCGAAGCCTTCGTCCGAGGTGGAACCGGCGACTGCCATGGACAGCGGCGGGGTAGGAGGTAACGTCTATGAGACCTAAGACCACATCGAGTTCGTTTAGGTAGATTCCGTTTGGGGTGCCCGCTTTAGGCTGGTGCTCGCTTTGGGCGCACTTCCCCTACTCCACCACGCTGCTCCAATGCGAATTGGTGGAGCCAATGAGAGTCTCAGAATCCCAGAATACGCACCTTTAACTTTAAAGAGTTATTGTGCGTTTTAAGCATATAAAATTTAAATGTCACTGGCTATAACGGTGACGGAAACCATAGTAAGGAAACCTGCATGCCGTCGCAAAACTCAAAGATGTGTGAAGTCTGTCAATCCGCACTTGGTTAGTGTGGTGGCCTTAACCTTCTTATTCTCAGAAGAGACCCGTGCTAAATAGCGGGCCATGATGAGTTGAGACGATGTCTTACTTGTTTACATACCTATTAATAATGAGGTTTCCATATAATTCTAAAGTTTTTTGTTAACTGAACTAGTCGTGGGCGTGCCCAAATCGTTATTCAGAAGGGGGGAGGGGGGCATTACTTATTATTAGGTGTGCTAATAAGCGTCATTGTGCTAATTCCTATTCTTCATAAGCGTCACCGTTAATAATTAAAGAAACGTTGTGTATCAATCTTAATCCATTATATTTATCAAAAATCTAAATCTACTTAGTTATTATATAATTAAATCTTATACACCAAATGATAAGCTATAGGGAAATCTATATGTTTGTTTGATAATATACATAATTAGGACAAATGCGATTGCATTCAACGTATTACTATTTTTTTAGTTGGTGAAATAACCTGTAACATAATTTTTAGAGGCGACCATCTCAGTCCTCAGGGGTAGCAACGCATGTGTGACCGAATTGGAACAAGACTCACACTAATCATTACTAACTGGACAATACTAATTTAACAGTCCCTGTCCTCACACTTATTAACAAACTAACCAACTAACATTCTAACACCATCTACTAATTGGACTAACCACCCTAGTCCCTAAATTGGGTCTTGTTCTAAGTCTGTCACAATTGTCATGGGCGGCAGCGGAAGGGTGGTGCTGCATGCTCGTTTGCTACCTTAATTCAATAATAAAATAAAAAATTAAATTAAGAATTTAAAAAAAAACCCCGACACAAAAATTACATTTAAAAAATAAATAATAATAAAAGAAACTCAAGAAACTCAACGTCGCGTTGGGGGAACGCTCCTAACTATACATTATCTCCGATTTTTTTTTCATAAGTATCACATGCCCGCCTATTTAAAGACTCGGTTATGAGGTTACGTTAGTTACTATTCGTAATTAAATTGTTAAGGTTGGAGCGGTCCCCCAACGCGACGTTGAGTTTCTTGAGTTTCTTTTATTATTTTTTATTTTTTAAATGTAATTTTTGTGTCGGGTTTTTTTTTTAAATTTTTAATTTAATTTTTTATTTTATACTTTTTATAGGTAAGAACATTCTCGATTAAGTCATAAATATTCTCTTACTGTGCGCTTTCATTTGAGACCCTACACGAGTATACTTGCATACATACGGCTATTCTTCCCCGCTTTCACCCCCCACAACTTTTAAACGGCTCAACCGATTTTCATCAAACATATCTAAAAACACGCGCCCGTAAGTCCCCTTTAATACAAAAAAAACGAAATTGAAATCGCTTCATCCGTTCGGGAGCTATGATGCCACAGACAGACAGACACACAGATACACAGACACACAGACACGTCAAACTTATAACACCCCTCTTTTTGCGTCGGGGGTTAAAAATAAAAAATATTAGCCTCATGCAGGTATTTAACTAAATTTTATTAGATACATATTTGACTTCTTATTGGATTGCCATTTTCAGAATCCACCAGTTTTTAAGCAAGGTCCATGAAAATTAATCGTCTTGTTGAAAATTGATTTCTTCTTCTTATATATTATCTTCTTCTGGTTATAAATTGTCGGAATATAGTAAATATTATATTCTTGATATGAGACCTCATTCAAGTTAGTTCTATGATTTAAATATGAATGCTTGTCAAAAAAATATTGTCCTTAGCTACGTAAACAAGAAAGATGTTAATTTTATGTTCTCTAAATAAATAATTATTTTACAAGTTCTTCTGCCTCTCATTAACCTCACCAAAACCTCCACCACTCCAACATAAATAATGAATTTTCAACACAATTCAATGAAAGTTTAGTTATTTTAAATTATGTTAAGGTTTTTGAAAATCTACAAATCTAAACCATTAAAATTATATCTCGAAGGTCTATAGAAAATAAGTAAATTAAAGTGCGTAGGTATGTAGACAAAGTGGAGGCCACCAGCTAGTCTTCTTATATAATTTCCAAAAATCTCATAGCCCGACTTGTTGTAAGGCGACTGATTGATCGAGTTACACCACAGGCCCGGCCGGAAGTAGGATGACTGATAGTGGCAAAAGTGTCTTGAGCTTCTGTAATTGAGCGGTTCTATGCTTCGGAGGGCATTAGTCGTCGGTGTCGATTGTTATCGCGGGCTATCGTTAAGTCATGTCGGAAATCATCGAACAATAAAACTTTCGAAACTTCGTTTGAACATTGTAGGTACTGTACTTGGTAATAGGACGGCCTATTTGATTGACCCCAATCCTATGCTAACAGACCAGATTGTTAAAAAATATAATACTGTGACAACCCTGGCGTATGTACTTCGCTAAACCGGAAGCAATAAACAATAGGGGCCATAAACATGTCACGCGAACAATGGAACAACGGAGCGCGGCTGTCTCGAAAGAACGCGCACGATGCTTCGACCTTACGACAACAGTCTTAAGGTCGAAAGTCGATTGCAAGGAACATACAAGAGCTTCATTCTAATAACTACCGGAATATTCTGGATTGGCATGAATGGTGCGTGAGTGGTATAAAAAGGGGCACTCGGTCAACTGCGGGCATTCTAGTTTCGGAAGCGAAACCAGGAAGACTGGTATCTTCCTTCATCGATACCTACGAGCGATACCAGTGAGAAGTGAAGTGATTTCTACGAGCGATACAGTGTTCGACGAGTGTGTACCTACGTGCAGAGTGTTTTGGTGTGAACTGTGTACATAGTGTAATTTGTGTATCTGTTACGGCTAGTACCCGAAGTGCGGCTACACCTAGTTCTAGCCGGCTACAACTAGGTGTAGCCGGCCACGTGCGGTAAGAACTAGGTGTATCCTATTTGTCGTCGGCTAGAACTAGATATAGCCGTACACCGGTGGTTATCTTTTTATCGAATGTTCAAATGCGCTAATTTTAATTAAAGTAATTAGGTTAGCGAGGAGCGAAGCGACGAGCGTGTTAGGTTAACAGGAACCATCGCACGAGCCGAGCGAGCGAAGCGAGCGTGCCGCGGCAGCGGCCGGCGAGTGCCAGAACCGACTTTAGGGCGTTTATAACCTGAACATTGTATGAAATAATATTCGATCAAATGAACATTATGTCAATCAATATTACACAAAATGAATATTCGATCAAATGAAAATTATGTCAAACGATATTATACAAACTGATTAAATATGATACACCTAGTTCTAACAACACGTGGCCGGCTACACCTAGCTGTAGCCGGCTAGAACTAGGTGTAGCCGCACTTCGGGTATTAGCCGTAACATATCTACGAGTACAATAAAAGTCTTTGTGGTACATTCTGGCATTTTCTCGAACCCAGTACTCCTGAAACGTAACAATAAAATATTTTTCGATTGGCGACTGCACTCCCCTAATTTGCATTTCGGCCACCAGGATCCCCCAGCCCGATCCCCCATGAATCTTGTTCTAAGTCGGTTACAGTTGTTATGTATAATTCTATAAAAAATCTACATCTGTCTTACCGTGTCCATTAGTTCCGTTGTACAAATGAGGATATTCGTGCATCTTTTTCTTAATCGAAGAAGAATTTATTCCATAATAGCACCTCAACAAACTTTATCCACTCCACCAGCCCAAATGTCACCCGTCTATGTGTCTGTTCATTAGTCCGTTAATAATTAAAGGAAACATAGTATATTGCTCTTTATACTATGTAAATTTAAATCTTACACACCAAATGACTAGTTTAAAAACTTGTTTTTTTGATGTAGGTACCTACTTGTGTATCTTCAGTTTCACGAATATACGATTGTTTTGTTAAATATTTGTGTGTTCATTAATCATTTTTTTGTCTTAATATTTACGAATAGGTACATACATCGCTTACCGTGAAGAAGTTTACCTCGTACTTAAAATACTCAGGACATCAAAACATCTCGCTATTTTCGGTACAGTAAAATGGAAAGTTTTGATCTACATTACGCCGAGAAATAATTACATGCCTTAAAACGTGTTTCCTAGTTGAGTCATTGTGTTACCTTGAAAAAAAAACGAAGGTAAAATGGCGTGACAATCGATTCGTTATATGGATCGTAAAGTGGATCATAAATTTACTAATTGATCCATATACTTGTTACGCGTTACGTAATGAAACTTGAATTGTCGGTTTGGGATACTGTGGCCAGCTGGGTCGCTTAAATCAGGATACTTTATTAGTATAATAATAAATCACTTTTCATTATTTAATTTATATTTCTATACCTGTTGATTTGATTGTACCTGTTTTTGAACACATAAATGTGTAGAGGTTTTACCCAGTAAGGGATACACAACAATGGAGATAGGGTTTCAAGCCCGGCCGTGCTTTTCATCATAATTATAATTTGAAATAAATTGCATGTTAAAATTTATTTAACTCCATAGCTGCTTTTTATATGTTATGTTTAAGTTATTTTCATTAGATATTTAGCAAAGGCAGATCTCTGGTCCTGTGAGATGCCAAAGGCGACTGACCGGGCATAATGTTAACGGTTGGAACTACGAGCGGTACAGAAAACTTCGACATCGTGATTCAGGTTTTTCATGATGTAGGTATGTGTGACACTGCAGATAAAACAATTACACAAAAACTCCCTTCATTACATAGAAATGGTACCTACTTACCCAATATGGGTATCCTGCAATTCAAGCCTATGAGTGTGGAATCCATAGCTCAACCTGTCCGTGACTTACCGACAAGTTGTGCTTGTGCACTTGTCTTTTAAGCTTTTTTCATTTTAATATTCAAATATGAGCTTAAAGCTTAGTATGCAATTAGCTGTCATATTTATTTTATTTTTGATGTTATTTTAATGTGTTACGTAACATAGTTGAATGTCGAAATTTAAATCAATTTCAGTTACAATATTGTTCGGATACAATACATTGTCCAAATCAAAGACTCCAAACGGCAGCGTATGCTAAATCCATGGTCTAAATAGACAAACACTGGGGTACCATAATTATTCTTTATTCATTGAGGATGAACATGATGTAACAACCACTTTACCTTTTTTGTTCATTTATCATAACTGAATTGTCGTACTGCGTACACCATCGAATAATTATTTATTTATTGATTGGCTTAGTAAGGGGATTTTTCCTGAGAAAGATAATATTGAAAAAACGATACAAATATCAATACCAAAAATAATACCGATTTTTTATTGATTCAAGATAAGACCCTTTCAATCCTCTCTTACGCTACCGCCCATTACAACTGTGATCGACTAGAACTTAGAATAGGGACAAATAGGGACTTAGATGGTTAATATACAGATGGCGTTATTAAAAAATAGTTGCACCTATTTATCAAAACTGTAAAATTGTAATTACTAAATAGTTTTTGTAAGACTTCATGCCCTCTGCTGGGTTACAAAATCTGTTGTACATGTTTAGGCTCCATTAATATTATTCAAACCAAGGTCTATGCATAAAGTATAATTTTAATTACCCCTACCTAACTTATTTTACTATTCGAATTTAAGTGTACAAGTAGGCTAATAATTTATTTCATGTATACAGCTTTGACATGTAAACTCGCATTGCGTGCTACTTGGAGATCAGGAATCGATGCAATCGCGAACAATTTGCCATATGTCATGCGGACAGATATACTGTATGACGTTGATATCAATAACTGATAATATATTGTATATATTTTAATCAATGCTTCATAAAGTTGTGCACGATAAATTATAGCCCGTAAATTTTAGTAATTATAGCTTGTAAAAGAGTATTATAATGTTATCCTTATAATACTTTTGTACAGGCTATTAATGATAGATCTCTTGGTTACTCACCGCCAAGGCTTACCCCGGGTGTTAACTCTTAGTCAGGATACAGCGAGATTGTTTTTCAGCTCACTTTCTCGAAACCCCCAGTATCTAGCTTACACCTATCGGTGCCTATTTATTTCCTCCTACTGTCTGAAAAGGGCGCTCTTCTCGCTATAACCCAGGGTTACCCCGGTCCATCTATAAACATGGTAACATTATGAACTAGCTTCCAACGCGTTGTCGTTAAACATTTCCTATTTATCCCCGAAGATATTACAAAGTTTTCATAAAAATGTTGAACGATGGTCTGTTTTGGGGTTTGCTGCCGAAAAGACTTAACGAGTTTAATCTATTTCCTTTATGCTTGTGTAATAATGTTTCTCTAAATATGTCTCTCTATCACTGTAACTATGTGTGTATTATTCTTTTTTCTATCGTATGTATACTGATTGAGTATTAGTCCAAGATCAAGAAAAAAACCAACGGCCTTTCAAAGCATTAACAGTAATTATACTGGGGGTGTAAGGAGCTCTTGTAATTTTTGAGTCAAGGCAACCTCCTCGCTCCTTTGCTTTTCATGCAACAAGCTGTGCAACGTTAACCATGGCGCCCAGTCCTTCAGAATTCACTAGGACTTTGTGCCTTGAACTTTTATCCGAATTTAAAGTAGATATCTACCATCCTCTTATTGTATTCAGCCTCCAAACGACTTGTCAAATAAAAAATAACACTATCTTTATTTTAAGACAACAATTCTGCAATGAAAAAATTAATCTCCTCTATGACACGAACCTATTAATTATACAGCCGTTTAAAATTGTTCTCGTATCATTATACAATTACATTTGTTGCAACTATGTATAAGCATTAATTAAACTATTAACAGTGACCGTTCAAACGGTGCAACTAGAAATATAAGCGATGAAAACCTCTCGGTAATTACTCTCCACACTCACAATCAATGATTCATTGTATTAGCGACATGTAACTAGTTTTATTTCGCACACATGTTTAATACAAACATGTCCGAGATCCGCTTTAAAAGTAGTTTTACATGAGCATATATTAATATTAACTAATTAATTTACACTTCACTCGTAGTAAACTATATTAGTTATAATTTAATTGTATAGATTTTATAATTTATTAACCGTATTAAAAGTAATAAACATTTTGTAATGAGTAAGCAGTGCAGTAGCCTAGTGGTTTATTAAATGTTGATGTATTTATTTATTACCTAGTTATAATCAGTGTACTGGTAAGTAAAGAGGGTAACCTTATTGAATATTTTATGACAATAGCTTACAATTTATATACATAACCCATGAAATTACATACCTACCTTCTTCATACATACCTACATAGGAGTGCTAAGCATCAGAATCTCTTCTAGTCTAGTCATCAGCTATCGTCATATATGCCATAATTAAATATCCCGTGTTAAGTAATTTTAATATACCTACAAATGTTGTTAAATGCTAACAACTTTTTACTTTATGAAATGAGTTAGAAAAGTAACTCAATTGAAAAAAAACATCTTACGTGAGTCGTGAAATAAGATACTAGTCGAAATGCTCTACTATTTAAAAGCTCTAGTTACGAAAATTTAGCAATGTGTTGCAGTGTCCGCGGGCTAATTAACATAATCCTTAGTACGGAATACTACGCACGCATGACTCAAGTCTAACCACAGTTTTTGTAGCCTGGTATCACATTTTAACTGTAAAAAATAAGAGCAAACTGCTCATGCCTCTCCAAAAGATGTTATCCAGTCAATTAGTGTAGTTGACTATTTAATTACATTATAATTAAAGTCTGTATTCCCCGGTTAATCAGCCAACATCATCTTGATATGGTAGAGACGCGTTGCAATTAGACGATTAAAAAACTCACTCTATAAAGTCGATGGCACTAATTTTTTCCTCCGGATTCCCTCCGCGTGGTTTTCTGCGTAGTCGATTTCATCATCCGCTGCCGGTGAACGTCTATGGAAGACATTCGTCATCAAACATCTCTTATGTCAACTATCGAATACCGTGGACAGCTATTAAGACGGAGACATGTTGTTTTATTCATCACTTTCCTGTTTGATACTGGCTGTTTCGATTGGTGTCAATTGTAATACGATATAATACGGATTTGAGCATGGAAAGTAAATTACAACGGGTAACCTTTATCTAAATTGAATTATTATGGAAATATAAATTGCAAGGTAACTTCAACACCTAAAATCAAATCAAATAAGAAAATTTAATATAATAAATTATTACAAGCAGAGTAGTTATTAAGGAGAGGTTTTAGGTAATGTAGAGTCTCAAACATGGAGGGCTAGGTTCGAAACTCAGCTGTATAGTCCACTACCTATTCTGTACCTCTCACATTTTGAAAAGAGACCTAGGCCCTTATTTTGCTAATTTAAAAATGCTTCAATTGCAGCTCGATTGAATAATTTGACACATGTTTGACACATACCTACCCCATACAAAATATGTCAAACAATTCAATTGAGATCCAATTTATCGGTTTATAAATTAGCAGAATTGGGGGGCTGGGCCCAGCTGTGGGACAGTTTTTTTTTTATGGAATTAAGATAGCAAACGAGCATGCAGTACCACCCTTCCCCTGCCGCCCATAACAACTGTGACCGACCTAGAACTAGACTCAAAGGGACTAGGATGGTTAGTCCAGTTAGTAGATGGTGTTAGAATATTAGTTGGTTAGTTTGTTAATAAGTGCGAGGACAGGGTATGTTAGTGATAATTAGTCCTGTTAGTTAATGTTAGTAATAGTCCAGTTAGTTATTGTTAGTATGAGTCTTGTTCCAATTCGGTCACAGATGCGTTGCTACCCCTGAGGTCTGAGATGGTCGCCTCTAAAAAAGTGAAACCGGCTCCACAAACCTTCCTATCCGGAACACAATTGCTCTTAAAAACAATTATTATGACGGTAGGAATGGTACTGAGTACCTTGGCGGGCGGTGGTACTACCCCGGGCGAACTCTAGGCTCTACCACCTACCTAGCGGGACAGTTGCGGGTTGCGATGATTACAAGCATACAAAAAAGGATAGGTATGATAATATACAGCTATCTCAAGCAGGACTGTATTCAAAGTATGTGTGCATTTCACAAATATCTCTCCAAGTGATGTGAATTATCGATGTAATCAGTAATCGATTCTAATTGGGGAAATCGATCCTCAATCGCATCGTTCATGTATCGATGTCATGGTAATTATTGCCTGTTCTCGCTAAGACGAGTCATGTAGGTAGTAGTCGTTCCCAGGAATTCTTCGTTTAACATCTTATGGTAAAGAAATTGCAAAGAAGTATTACACTATTTAATAGAGTTTGACCATATTTATCTAGACGACCATATATTATTTATTTTCAAATAGGTAAAAAAAAGTTTTTTTCCTATTTATGACCACTTATCTCCTTAATGGCAATATTAATTAAGACGTATGTCAGCTACATTTCTGTCATAATAATCGCACTAATCGCAGTTTAAAGTTATTCCATTTTTTTATTTGTCTGTGTTTTGTCTTTTTCTTATCTTTGACTTCAGAGAATTTTAGACAGGGACATTTAAGACGGCGACAAATAATAAAAAAATTAATCCATACTAATATTATAAATGTGAAAGTGTGTTTGTTTGTTTGTTTGTGCCTCTTTCACGTCGCAACAGGGCTATTATATGATATAGTTTATATGTGTAGAGATAGTTGGGAGGGTGGAGAGTGACGTAGGCTACTTTTTACCGCGGAAAAACATCTCAGTTGTCATCACAAGATCGATATTTTGATAGTTGCTAGATATTTAATTCCGGATGCTGTTAATAGATGGCGTTAGTAAAATTCATTTGCAAGTTCTGAATCACGCAATCAAATACTAATAATATCGTTAATAATAATAATAATATCGTTAATTTACTTAAGTCATAGGTAAATATTATAACTTATGTTCCAGTATAACATATAGGCTACTTTTTATCCCGAGAATCCTACGGGAGCAGGACCTACGCGGTTGTTACCTACGGGTCCCGAAGCGAAGCGCGGGCGGTTCTCTAGTAACTTTATACTTCGTTTATTAGAAAGACACAAAAATGAATAAAGGTGTTTCGGAGTTTCGCAAGGAAATAAAGGACGTTTCTTTTTCATTTGTTTTTAACAAAAACAACTTTTTTAAAAACTATATTCTAATAAGGTATCTAATAAGCGTAAAAACGTTTTTTACGACTATTTGTAAACGAAATGTACAATTGGCCCATTTGATTCGTACCCCACTTCGTGAACAGTTCCTTTGAACTTTTGAGGATGTCAAATTCGTTTTCATTTCAAGCGTGTCTGCTGCACATATGACTTTCTTATTATTATGCTCATTCCGTCAAATCGTCAAACGTCGCTCTAAATTTTTGTCAAGTGCAATGATTTACTTTTTACAATCCATACTAATATTATAAATGCGAAAGTCTGTCTGTCTGTCTGTGACGTTTTCACGGCTAAACCACCGGTCCAATTTGGATAAAATTCGGAATGAAAATAGTTGAAGACTCAGAGTCACACATAGGCTACTTTTAAAAAAAAAATCAACCCCTAAAGGCTTGAAAAAGGAGATGAAAGTTTGTATGAAAAATCTAAGCCGCTTGACCGATTTCGATGAATTTTCCCAGGAAGATAGCTTTGATGACGTACCCCCTTCCCCACTTCCCCGGTTCGCGATATAAACGAATTCCACGCGGGCGAAGCCGCGGGCAAAAGCTAGTATCTGATAACTGCAAAATAAATTTGACAGAAATCCTTATGTCTTTTGTATTAACTATATACAAGTTTTTCCCGCGGCTTACCAGCTAAGCAAAAAAAAATACCGTTAAAATTATTCTTTTTTTTTATTGATTAAGGTAGCAAACGAGCATGCAGCACCACCCTTCCGCTGCCGCCCATGGCAATTGTGACCGACTTAGAACAAGATCCAATTTAGGGACTAGGGTGGTTAGTCCGATTAGTAGATGGTGTTAGAATGTTAGTTGGTTAGTTTGTTAATAAGTGTGAGGACAGGGACTGTTAGTGATAGTTAGTCCTGTTAGTTAATATTAGTATTGTCCAGTTAGTAATGATTAGTGTGAGTCTTTGACTTTGAGACCGGACACTTTGGATTGGCCCACATGAATTCAATTGATTGTTGTAAACTATTTATTTCGCACCAATCAGAGGCTGTTATTGCTGTAAAAGCATATTTTTCTTTAATACATATTATAATGAAAAGTACATGTTTTTATAACAGATAGGTAATATTATGATTTAATTATTTAGACTAATATTTTTTGCTTGCGGCCCGGGATTGGTCAGCTAAAATATGTTTATGGCCCCATTAAAAAAGGTAGAATACCGCTGCCTTAAAGGGTTCAATAAGGCTAAGAGGATTGTTATAAAAATAGTAAATAAGTGAAAAAAACTAAAGAAACAAATGGACAATCGCAGACACTAGTCAGTGTTTACACTATACGCGATACTGATTATATTATATTAATACATAGTAATGACATCGTATCTATATAATTTAATACCTATGATATTGTGTCGGTGCTAAAATGTCCATTATAATTTTAATAAAGGAAGAGCAAGGTTCACTTGTTTTTAAATCCTGTTATCAGTAATTGTAGAAAAACAGCGCTTAATGTGAGTTCTTTTACATTAAATAGCTACCAACATCTTCTGGCTGCGTATACGCAAAAGGTAATACCGGCATTGCAAAATCGCGCACCAAGAAAGGGTGAACATTAATATTTCATTAAAAACACGCGTTAATGTTCCACACGTATGAACTGATGTGTCAAATTGAAATATACGAGTTGTGTTTAGAAGTGACATTTATAATAAACGCTGTTATTGTGGACTGTTGTGACTCAAAGTCCTGTCAAAGTGGTTGTTTGCGCTGTGCTCAATAATAAATCTTACTTATTACTCATAATTGTGTAACGTTTTAGCATGTTATATTTTCTAGAGTAAGCTTTAACCTTACAACAGTATTATTCATGTCGTAAAGTTATAAAGGAGGCACGCACTAGACAACTGTACCCACAAGACCTAAAATAAGCTCCATTTTTTCCATTTTTTCTGAATAATTTTTAATGATTGGATATGCTCATTAAAAAACTAGTATAATATGTTATTATTATCTATCATTTAGAGACTTATCAGTAGAATAGTGTTTTTTTGCTATTATACGATTTTACTATTAAACGAGTATTAGATACCTACTTGTATTGCGAGTGTGTCATGTCATATTGAACGAGGTTTTTCCTTGCAAAAAAGTTGATATATTCACTGAGAATAATAATTAATTACTATTCGTAAGAATACCACAAGAACTTAAGACAAGCCGGCATAAAAGGATTATACATCCATGCTCAGTGTAAAAAAGGCTTATGAAATTATGTATCAGCAGAATCAGTCTTATATGTTGAACCACGAGCATTGAATATTTTAAAATGTTATTTTCATACGTAATTTTCTGAGAAAATTAACTTTGACTGACAAGTTCTACATGCAGTGTATTTATTAATTTAATATTAATAGAATATACCTATTGCGTTCCAATCATCCTGGAAGTTTTCTTTGTTTTTCGAGAATAAATATTTGCCCAGGTGTGAAGTTGATGATAATAGGTATTACGTTTAAAAGAGTTAATGTTTATAAGACAATAAAACGTGCATAAGTGGGATATTAAACTATTATCACAAGACTGAAATAGGTAGGTAACCAATTTCATTTGAAAAGAGTTTTGTAAAATATACTGGAAACGATAAAGTATCTATAGGTTATATTGTATTAAGTATGAATAATAATGAAAAATCTTTAAATAATGTTCGGTAAGGAATTAAAACTTGCGTAGCCATCCTCCTGTAACCGACATAAAGATGTATCAAAGGCGAGGTGTACAACGCAAGTAGCAAAATAAATCCGACTAAACAACCAGAAACGTTGCGAAAATGTTCCTTGTTGCGTTGCAAATTGTATGGGTCGAATTGTAAGAAAGGGGGAAAAGGCAAGGTTCTAATTTAGAGTGGAGTTGTAACCAGTTCCGTTACAAAGCTGGTCTCGGGTCTAAAGAGGGCTACAGCGTACTCTAAGTTTTTGCTGAACACAAATCTCGTGTCCAAAATGTCCAGACCTCTCCGACAATGTTGTGTACACTTGTAGTAACCGTGGAGCTACGAAATTAATTCTTGGCTGATAACAGATATAGCGTTTTGGTATAAGATAGCAAAAGACGCGATAGATAAAAAGCATAAAAAAGTAGGTATACTAACATAGTTTTATCCATTGGTAAATTTCGTTCGGACAAATTTTATTTAGACTCAAAGAAAACAGGGACATCACTATTTTTATTTAATATCTTTAAGCAAAAATATTACGAGTCGATAACAAATATATCTACACTTAAATGGAAAGTATATAAAACAAAGTTTTAAATACGTACCTTACCAATGTTTAAATCTTTATAATAGGACACGTAGTAGATATTTGTCGTTTAAAAAGATTAACAATTTGATAATTTCATACAAGAATTACTTGAAGCCTAAACCGTTGCATAAAATACTATTTTTATACATAAATATCTATCAAATCTGTGATCAAATATAAGTATCGGGCCGGCGCCGGCGTTGCACAGGTGACTGGTGTTGCAGTTGCATGTGTTCATAGGCGACGATGACCACTTATCAATAGATCGCTCGTCCGCTTTTTCGTCAGCCCTTTAGGCTATAAAAAAGTAAGTAATCTGCCACACCGTAGTTTCTTTGCATCTCTTCGTCGGATAATTAATTCTTTCAGCTTTTATTTTTGAACGTGAACCAGCCTTAATTAATAGGAAAGTATTCGACTTTAGTAGTAGTGACCACATTATCTTGGGTCGACATTGCTCTTTCATAAGTTGAAGAACTTAGAGTTATAAAATTTCATACCTAATTATTGAACCCTTTAGAAACTATTATAACATTTCATTCCGTATTTCATATCACTAATAGACTACAGTCCCATGTCAAAAATGGATAGGTCATATGAACCACCAGGTGATGTATATAGGACGATATAAGAGCACAAAATAATAAGATTCAGCACTATGACGCCACTTGTAAGCTGTCCAACTGAGTGCTGGTGAGAATTCAAAAGTTCAACCCTCGATTTTTTCCCCTTGTCGCATGATTTTTGTACGGCGTTGCGGAATAATTGATTAGAAGCTGTATTGAAACAGTATGAAACTGATGCCGTACAGAATCAAATGACCAAATTTACCCTGGAATTGTCAAAAAATCAAAAAAAAATTACCGACTTTGTGGCGCATCATTTTTTTACGGGATTGCGCGCTTTCTTATTATTTTTCATGGATCTATCGATGGTGAAAATGCCGTACAAAAATTATGCGACGAGGGGAAAAAATCGAGGGTTGAACTTTTGAATTCTCACCAGCACTCAGTTAGACAGCTTACAAGTGGCGTCATAGTGCTGAATCTTATTATTTTGCGCTCTTATAGCGTCCTATATACATCACCTGGTGGTTCATATGACCCATCCATTTTTGACATGGGCCTGTAGTCTATAAAACGTATGCTGATACGATATAAAAATATTTCATTTTCACCAAACGTAAGTAATTCAGTAAAAAATAACTTTCAACGTACTTAATATGATTATCAAAAAACCTTCATAAGGTACTAGGAGAACATAAAGTCAAATGAATCACGATAATTTCAAATTCAAATTTCGCGTGGCATATTCAAATCAGTGTAATTGCGACGATGTCGCCGGTCGGCCGATTAGCGTCGAGGCACGCGTGTAGGACGAAGAGGCTTTCACCACAGCTGAGTTACTGGTGCTTAGTGGTGCAATTGAAGCTATATCAAATGAAATACAACTGGTTTAATATAATAAGAGGGTCCATTCATGAAACCTTCGATAAAGAAACCACTATTCTGATTCAATCAATCTGTTTTTATAAGAATACGTCATTAAGATGAATTTCCTTATGAGAACCAGTAATTATGAAAATCTATCCTTTTAAGAATTCGTTTTTTACAATTAAACATATAAGCGTTCTAATACAACAGGTAATTTAATTAAATAAAGGATCATTGTTTTATATTTATTTAAACTTTATTTACCTACTTTATATTGTTTTCTTATTTATGCACTGAAATGGAAAGTGACCGAAACCGTTAGGTACTTGATTGGTGTTAAATTCTTGGTTATGATAAAACGAACTTGACAGCTTTTTACAAATCAGAAGATTTATGTAAATAAACGACAAAGAATCCGACCAGCCAACAGACGATTTTTAATTCCTTGTGGTGGAATGCTTTGAATGATGGGTTCATTCCCGTTCTTGGTCTGGACGTGTTTTTTTGACGTATAATGTAATTCACGGCGGCGCCCCCGTCATAGGGAATCCTGGTGTAGGGCTATGAGCCTGCAGCATTATTTATTTATGATAAGACAAAAATTTCACTTGACGGTGAGGGACAATGAAGTCTAAGATGAACGTCTAAGCATGTTAAATCGTATTAACTCACCCCTTGAAGACTGCTACATTAAACGCGGGCAGAACACCTAAGTATACAGTCAAATTATTCCTTCGCAGATAGTTGGACGCCGTCATCCATGGGCCACTGCAATAGAAGTCATTAAAAAGGACCAAGTTGTTTTAGATTTTAAAGTAATTAATCTTAAGAAGCAAACGTAATTATTTCTGTACGAGTAATTATTAAAATGTTAACTATATTAATCTTGTTTCAAAGTAGTTTTTATTAAAAAATATGTTGTTACCTACTTATTGAATAAAAGTACTAACTTTGTCAAACGAAGTGATTTGAAGAGATATTTGAATTTCACACACTTATTTAAAACATCATGGAAAACTATCAGACGAGTTTCCTCGCGATGTTTTCGTCAAGCAAAAATGACAGACAAATCTGTCTGTTGGCGAGTAGTGTTTTTTCCGTTACGCGCATTGTATGAGAAGATCGAATTCTCGACTGATGTTTTCCGCCACCTACCTTCTTTATTTTAATAAAAATAATAAATGTAAGTAACGTTACCCTCAACTTTCTTACACTCTTACACTTCACACCTGACATTTTACGTAAAATATATCCCCTCTCCTTTTCACCCCTTTTAAAATATACTTTCCGGGAATAAAAAATCCTATATAACGTGGTTACCACCATACAACAAAAAAATTAATTTTATGTACCTAATGATTACCTAAACCCCCAAAAAATGATTTCAATCAAATACCTCCTTTACTTTAGTCACAGCAATTTTTTTTTCAATATTCAAAATTTCAACACGCTGTATCTTTGGGGTGTTTGGGACTCCATCCATCTTGAGCCCAAGCCGTCATCCCCTGCTCGTGGTGCACTCTGCTGAATAACGGACGAGGTCACGGTGCCCGGCCCCCCTATTTAGGGGTCCCTGGACTCTGTACCCTCCAGGTCTGGCCCGTAGGTACTTTTTGCTGGTGGAAGGGTTCTACCCGACTGGCTAGCTACCACCCTCCTTCTAAAAATCAGCCGTGAAATGTTTTCACGTGTTTCGGCTGCAGTGTCGGAGAGCCAGATCTCCTCCTCTTCTTCTTTCTCCCCCATTTCCAGTCCTTTCCTTCCCACTCTTCATCTATTTCCTATCCTGAAGCGGTATGTTGTTGGTATATCTGGGGTCCGTTGGAGTCATTATCAACTGTTCTTGTGCGATTGGGTGTGATGGACTGGCACGCCGGCTAGGGAGAGCCGATGAAACGTTACCGCTGGCGCCCGTTGGTTGTAGGAGACCCGAACCCAGGAGATCCCGGCCTGGGAGGCTGTCCCGCCGCCAATGTTAAAAGCCCGTCGAATGATCTCCTTGCCGGTTACGGGAGCCGGATGTGGACGGGGTTTTTATTCTCGGGTTGGATCGGGGATCCTTCCATCCGCCGTGCTAGTGACTCACTCTGCCCGACTTGTACAGGGGGTTTTTGTGACTCCGCTTTGACTCTAGAGACACTGCTGATGTATCGCTTCTCTTCACTCTTTGTCTTCCCTGCGATAAAAAATATGAGAAAGTCAAGTAAAAGGAAAAGGTTAAAACCAGCGGCACCCCCTTCCACATTTAATATGGACTTTTGCAACATTAGGCTTGCATTCCAACCTTAACGCCGTTCACTACCATCTCGAATCGGCGCGGCCGGCCTTACTTTTTCTAACGGAGACGCAAATATCGGCCCGAGAAGAAACCTCTTACCTCATGTATCCGGGTTACAGACTGGAACATAAATTTATAGCACACGCCGGCATCTGTGTGTTCTCTCGGGACGATATTTGCTGTCAACGCCTTGACTCTCTTGAAGGAAGAGACCTGTCTACCATCTGCGTACGCGTTGACCATGGTGGTCAAACGCGTGTTTACATCTGCTTGTACAGGTCTCATAGCGGCAAAACCGAAATTGATCGACTCTACGAGCACGTTTAAGGGGCGATTGACTATGTGCAAGAGCAGATTCCCTGTGCCGAAGTGGTGATCCTAGGCGATTTCAACGCCCATCATGTTGAATGGCTGGGATCACGTACAACGGACTACGCGGGGAATTCTGCTCACAGCTTTGCCCTGGCTAATGGCCTCAGTCAGTTGGTGTCCAGCCCAACTCGGATCCCTGACATTGACGGTCATTTTGCTTCCACTCTGGACCTCCTGCTTACCACCCACCCTCACGATTATGCCGCATCCGTCGAGGCGCCGCTTGGTTCATCGGATCACTGCCTAGTGCGATCATCTACACGATTGGCACGACCAGTTGACCGGCGACCATGCGCGTCTCGCCGGGTTTGGCATTTTAGATCGGCGGACTGGGATGGTTTGCGGGAATTTTACTCTTCCTACCCTTGGAGGCACACTTGTTTCTCTTCAGATGATCCCGATGTTTGTGCACAGTCCATAGCCGACGTGGTACTTCAGGGCATGGAATGTTTCATTCCTAACTCTGTGGTACCCGTTGGTGGGAAAACCCAAGCCTGGTTTGACAGAAATTGCTCTAAGGCTGGTGGCCTGAAGCAATCTGCTTACCAGGATTGGGTAAAGGCACGCGACCTCCGTCGTGCTGATGCATCTCAGCTGAAGAAGAAATTTTATGCTGCCTCCCGGTCCACAAAAAAGCAAATCACCAGGGCAAAGTTCAAGCACATTCACAGAACAGGCAAGAGACTTCTAGGCTATCCATGTGGTAGTCGGGCCTTTTGGTCTCTAGCCAAAGCCATACAGGGCAACTTCTGTGAATCGTCCCTTCCACCTTTGCGCGGAGCAGATGGTACCCTGACCCATACCGCCAAAGAGAAAGCCGATATCCTGGGCACACTCTTTGCGTCGAACTCGACTTTTGATGACGGGGGGAAAGCACCGCCCACCATCTCGCGGTGTGATGAGCTGATGCCTGACGTGCGTTTTAATCAAAATGCTGTGCGTCAAGCTCTTTTCTCCCTTGACATAAATAAGTCGAGTGGGCCGGATGGTATACCTGCTCTTGTGCTAAAAACGTGCGCTCCGGAGTTGACCCCGGTTTTAACGCGCCTATTCCAGCTCTCCTATTCTGCCGGCATCGTGCCGTCTTCTTGGAAGGTAGCTCTTGTCCACCCTATTCCCAAAAAGGGCGACAGGTCAAACCCATCTAACTACAGACCAATTGCAATAACCTCTCCAAACTAATGGAGCGAATAATCAACAACCAATTGCTCCGGTACCTAGAGGATCATCAGTTGATCAGTGACCGTCAATACGGTTTCCGCCACGGCAGATCTGCTGGTGATCTTCTTGTGTACCTTACTCATTGTTGGGCGGAAGCAATTGAGAGCAAAGGTGAGGCATTGGCTGTAAGTTTGGATGTCGCGAAGGCCTTCGACAGGGTGTGGCACAAGGCATTATTGTCTAAGCTGCCTTCTTATGGGGTACCCGAGTCTATATGCAAATGTGTCGCCAGCTTTTTATCGGAGCGGAGCATCAGGGTCGTTGTCGACGGTACCTGCGCGGACACTAAGCCCATAAACGCTGGCGTCCCACAAGGCTCTGTGCTGTCGCCCATCAATCAAATCAAATCAATCGCATATCAATGATTTGCTCGACATCGAGAATATCCATTGCTATGCTGATGACAGTACGGGTGATGCCCGGTACACAGGCCGTGCAAAAATGTCTCGAGTGCAGATTGAGGAGAGGAGGATAAAACTTGTGTCGGAAGTCGAGACATCTCTGGAGCGGGTCTCGGAATGGGGCAAACTGAATTTAGTAATAATAGTAATTTAACCCCATTCGTCATAGCACCACAGTTTCAGAACATTCCACTTAACATCTCTGCGAGCATTGGGATCCTAGGTGTCGACATTTCGAATGATGTTCAGTTTCGGGACCACTTGGTAGGTAAGGCTAAACTGGCTTCAAAGAAGTTAGGGGTGCTCTACAGAGCTAAGCGGTACTTCATGCCTGAGCATAGGATGTTGCTTTATAAAGCACAAGTCCGACCTCACATGGAGTACTGCTCCCACCTTTGGACTGGGGCCCCGGCTTGCCAAGTGGACCCTTATAACCGTATCCAACGGCGAGCTGTTCGTCTTGTCGACGATCCCAAACTCACAGACGGTTTAGATCCACTCGAACTGCGGAGACATGTGGGCTCTCTCTGTGTCTTCTACCGTCTGTATAACGGGGAATGTTCTGAGGAACTGTTTAACTTAATACCTGCGGTTAACTTTCGCCACCGCACTTCACGGGATAAAGCCAGGTTCCACCAACATCACCTGGATACCTGGCGTTCGTCCACAGTTCGCTTTTCACATCATTTTCTGCCGCGTACGTGTAAACTGTGGAACGAACTTCATCCCTCAGTATTCCCACAGTGCTATGACATGGGGTCCTTCAAGAAGCAGGTCTGTCGCTTCCTTCGAGGCCGGCAACGCGTTGGTCGTGCCCCTGGTGTTGCCAATGTCCATGGGCGATGGTGATCACTTACCATCAGGTGACCCGTTTGCTCGTTTGACTGCTTAGGCTATAAAAAAAAATCTATTAGTATTGTAATAGCAGAAGATTGTTGCCGCTCTTGTCAAAAGTGAGTGACCGGTGTTTAGATAGGCTGTTCTATTTTTTCCTATATGGAATTGTGTACCTATTGTGGTATTTAGTTTGTTTGAAAAAAACATTTTTGTAAATAGGTAAGATGTTAAGCGTTTTTTACTTAATGTAATATGTTCCTTGCATGAAGCAGGGCTCGTGGTTTCATTTAATGTTGTATGACGGTAGCCACCTTGTATACTTCCCCAAATTAAAATTTCATTACAATTAGGAAGGAAGCAGACAGATGAAAATGAATTCAGTATGTTAAATCAATGCAACAAAAATTAAATAAATCTAGCTAGAAAGGCGCTCTTTGAATCTCCTTTTAAACAATGAAATAGAAATGGCAAATTTTAGAAGGAAGGCATTTGTAATGAATATCCTTGGTGTCCTTTCACTTAGTGAAAACCCTATATCACCCTATTACATCACTGTGTCAATATGTATGTGTGGGTAATTTATAAGACTTGCAGAGACTTGAAATTTGCATTCAGCGTACACTGAGCCAATCGCGTACAGTTAGGATGCAAATTTCATGACAGTCCCTTGTTTTGTAATTACCATGTAAGGTACATTGCTATTTTAACTAGAATATATGGCTCGTTAAGGGTATTTTTTCATTACCATTCTGTATACATTTATTTGGGTTGATGAATCTCATTATCAAAACCTACCTATATAGCGTGTAACGCAATGGTTACCATGATTACCAGGGCCCAGGGTTCGATTTCCAGCGAGGTGGAAATTTGAATGATGATTTAAACTTTCTGTTCTTGGTCTGGGTTCTATAGGTATCCTTATCTTTGTGAGTTGTTAATGGCACCTACGACAGACGAAATGTTACGTGTATGTGTGTGTGCTGTGTTATTAAAAATATCTTGAATATAAATATTTCAATAGGTAAGCTGATTCAAATTCAAATTCAAATTCAAATTCAAATTCAAATATTTATTTCTTCGAAGTAGGTTTTTACAAACGCATTTCGAAAGTCAAGTTACGCCATCGCTTCAACAAATCCCTACGGTGGGTGGACTTGGAAGAAGAAGCGGCAAGAAACTTCCAAGGAGTCTTTTTTTTCTCTTTCTCCACTCACAGTACAGGTTGCACTTAGTACTAATTACGGCTAACTTCTAAAACAATACATACCTACTTACAACTAATTACAATTTTACACATACGAACATGAGTGGAACCGGTCGCGGATGTCTATATCCAAGCATCCTTGTCATTTATGTATTCATCGATTGTATAATATACTTTCTTAGTAAGCTGTGTTTTGACATGTTTTTTAAATATTTCAAAGGGCAAATCAATTATCGACTTAGGTACTTTATTATAGAAGCGTACACCGAGCCCCACAAAAGATCGCTGTACCCTGCTAAGGCGATATGAGGAGATGACTAGATGGTGCATATTTCTAGTATGCCGATTAGAAACATCACATTTTCGTTTATATAAGCCTAAATTTTTCCGAATAAACATCAAATTGGTATAAATATATTGTGAGGCTACTGTCAGTACTCCGATTTCTTTGAATTTATCGCGCACAGATTCGCGTGATTTTAGTTTGTATATTGCCCTAATAGCTCTTTTCTGTAATCTAAAAATTATATCGATATCTGCTGATTTACCCCAAAGCAAAATACCATAGGACATAATATTATGAAAGTAAGCAAAATATACAAGCCTTGTTGTTTCAATGTCCGTAAATTGTCTAATTTTCCTTATAGCATAAATAGCCTTACTAAGTTTACCTGCGAGCGTCGCTATATGGGTTCCCCACTGAAGCTTACAGTCCAGAGTTATTCCTAAAAAAACTGTAGATACCTCCATCTTTAATTTTTCATTGTTCACTTTAATAATCTTACTATTACTTTTTACGTTTGGCAAAACAAATTCTACACATTTAGTTTTATTTGCATTGAGTACTAAATTATTGACAGCAAACCAGTATGAGATTTGAGCGAGGGTACTGTTAACATCATCAAAGTTTGATTTATCTCTATTAGTTTTAAATATAATCGAGGTATCATCAGCAAAGAGTACAATATCAGCATATTTACTAATATAATGTGGAAGATCGTTAATATATATCAAGAAGAGAAAAGGACCTAGAATTGAACCCTGAGGGACACCAATCGAAACTGGGGATCCTGACGATTTAGCTTCGTTTATGCAGACACTTTGAACTCTAGAATTTAAGTAAGCTGATATTAATTTAAGTGCCTTATCGTTAAGACCGTAATGACTCAATTTAAGAAGTAACGTTTTATGCTCGACACAATCAAATGCTTTCGAGAGATCACAAAATACACCTATAGCATTCTGTGATGCTTCCCAGGCTTCATATATGTGTTTTATGAGCCTAGCACCTGCATCAATTGTACTACGACCTTTTATAAATCCATACTGCTCGGGATGAAGCAGATTGTTGTTAGAAAAATGAGATATCATTTGGTTTAACATGATTTTTTCAAAAATTTTGCTTAACGTTGGTAAAATTGCAATTGGTCTATAATTATTAATGTCTGTTTTTTCTCCGGACTTAAATAGAGGTATTATTTTACTAGATTTCATAAGATCGGGAAAAGTACCCAGCTCTACACAATCATTGAAAATTACTACTAGATGAGGGGCTACAATATCAATAATATTATGAATTAATTTTACTGACATCCCCCATAGATCACCAGTTTTTTTATTTTTTAAAGATTTGAAAGTTTTGATTACCTCTGCTGTCGTAGTATGTTTGAATTCGAACGGAACACTACATTTACTAACGACACCCCCCAAGAGAGTACATGCAGTTGCCGGAGAAGATTGAAGGGAGTTTGTTAACGAAAGTGGTATATTCTGAAAGTGATCTTCGAAAGCGCTCGCTACCTTACTATCAGACGTGATTTTACTTCCATTAATAATTAGTTCGTATTTACAATCACGTGATTTGGTTTTACCAGTCTCTTTACCAATGACTTCCCATGTAGCTTTTATTTTATCATCCGAGTTTATAATTTTGTCTTTAATATATAGCGACTTGGCATGTATGCAAACGGCTTTAAATATTTTAGAGTAATTTCGGACATGTTCGAGGAAATTCTTAGAATTAGAAAGGATTCTATAATAATATACTGAGTTCATCAAAGCGAGAATTTCCGGGTTTGATTCCTGACCGGGGCACACAATTTATGTATCAGATATTTCTTTCAGATCATGTGTGTTAATGAAATCTCATTTTTTTCTTTAGGCCACACGCGATATAGACAATCCTAGTTTGCCAATATGAACGTGTGAGCGTTTAATATGAAACATTATAAACTGACCGATTTTAAGTCCGAAACACTGCGGTCGTAAAGAAAAAGAGATAAAAACATAATGTAGGTCAAAAAGGAAATATAACCTGTTGCAAAAACAAATGAAGTAATGTAAACAATTCAATGCAAACTTGGTAGAACAATGTATCTGTGCCTACAGGATTCTCGCGGTCTCGGCCTCTTACCAGCTGTGCAGTATCGCTTCGCGTCCGAAACGATATTTCACGGGGCGTGTTGCTATCACCTGTCAAATCGTACAAGTGTTCCGCCCGGCCACAACCTATTTTAATATCAACTGTTTTAGACGCAAATACGGTAACTCTGTTATCTTAGCTGTTATTTAGACGACTGTTTCTTACAGTTCCAAGGTTTGCGGGTACGGAATTTGGGTGGTTTGAATATTTAGATTCAGGTGGTTTGTAATATATGTACGTAAATCATTTAAATTTAATTTTATTCAGTTGGTGATGATAAGAGATTTAAATAATTATGCTGTTCAGTTTAAAATACATTTTTGTTTTCTCATTAACGTTTTTGTTAAATTGTTCTCACTGATTTTTGTTCGTATTATAATATCTAGGTATCTACCTTTTTTCAAAATTATTAATAAATTGGGATCTAAAATGTTTGGCGTTGTATGAGGATATTTAAATTTTTTTAAGAAAGTCACTAAGTGACAGAAGAGTCAAATATATGTTGATAACATAGCATATAGTAACAAGCAATACCATATAGCATGCAACTTACAGTACAGTTGTATAACGTAACTAAACTTTTTACCTATTTCGATGCTACAATCGTACCAACTGGATAAAGAATCTTCTCGTTATATCTGACCAAAACTGGTTATCGTTACATACAAAGAATTATAATTCACGACAGAATTTTGGAACTTAACTAATATCACTATTCCTAATACGTACACACTGAGAACTGAATATCAAATGTTAGAAATGTTTTCAAAATATGTATTTCATACAAGACGTCCGTTTATCATACATTTACATCCACTTTAGACTATCCTCAATTTCAATACTCAGTTGTATTGACGTGTGTCATCTTTAGATTTCAAAACTTTAGCTGGGTCTATTTAGTCATAGGAAATATTTATAACTCTTTGTATGCAAAATACGTAATGCATGTCACATTGCGCATGATGGCTGATAATAGCCACGGTCACTGAACCCGATTGTTGATCTAAGGATTATACAGAGTTACAATTTGCTCGATGAATCTTTATAATTCGTCATCTTAGTGTTTGCGAATGTATGCATAGTATTGGGTAAGTTAGGGTTGATACATTTGTCACGCTCACGCCCACAGATTACAAGACCAGAGATAGCATATTTACAATTTAAGACTTCGAATATCCCTCGCACCATAACTCGAAAAATTTAATAATTTGGTAACCAATTTAATATTTCGGTTTCGGTAAAAGAAAATAAAAAGTGAATCTGCTCCTGAGAGTGTTCCATAATGTTGTCAAAGGTGTGTGAAGTTATTGGTTGGGATAAAGACGATTTTTGTTGTTAGAACTTTATTGTTGTTAATAAAAGTAAAACTGATTTGTTTGTAATTCATTAAGTACTTCTAAAATACGGTGTGTAGCCTTTACTAATTACTTACAAAATAAATCAAACACGATAATGTTAATCTAACTAAATATTAAAAATTAATATACCTACGTGAAAATTTAAAATTAAAAACTCATGACTGAGATCAATTTTCTGTCAAAAATACCTTACATCATTTTGAAAAAGAGTCTCTCAAAGTGCCCGATCGATTTATTTCAAATTAATTAGCTAAAAACTATAGAGATGAACAACGCTTTCGATTTAAACCCGTGTCTGTGCTCAAATCGGTCCATTCTTTCAGGAGCTACGGTGCCACAGACAGACACAGAAATGGAATCGAACCCAAAATATCCCTCGCATCGCAGGCAGGGCCGCTTCAGTTATCAATTTATCATTGATTCGTATTTCTAAATAGTTTTAATGCACATTTATTTTATTACACTTAATGATTCAGTTTATCTATTTTTGGTGCTGACTTTTCAGTCGAGGATACTATAGGAGAACGTGCGGTAATGCAAGGATCAGTTTGGTATGTTTTCAGTATGAAAGGTGACCGTATGGAGATTAGGATCACGTCTCGATTTGATATGCGATTTTGATTGTATCACCAGGTCAAGGCCGTCGTTTCAGTACAGACAATCTTGAAACATTTCGTGGACATTTGTGGAGCGATCAATTGTAAGATTATCAATTATTCGTGATAAAACACTGATTTCTTTCAGTGGGCGGTTAGAAAGGCGATGTAGAAAGTGTCAGGACATAAATGCAGGCACCCACACAAATTATTAATTATATTATTATCTAATTTACCTCGTTATAATTTTACTTAATTGGCGAATGATTAATTTAAGTTTAATTTTTTATGGAGTGCCGGCGAAGCATTCTAATCAAATGCGTGCGCGCTATTTTTTCAGTGTCAATTTGACAGTTTAAATACCATAGATTAGATCAAAATTCCTAAGTCGTGGCAATGCTGTATCGTTTCCGAGTTTATCTGTCTGTCACGCAAAATAATTTGCCCATCTAGACTGTGGATCAAGTCTCGATTAGTCAATTAAAGTAGTCAACAAAAAAACCTTTGTACAACATCACATTTAGTTGCAAAATAGTTACTATTTTTTGGAAGAAACTATAACAGCTTTTGAATTGAATTTAGAATATAAGTTTATTAGACCATACTGGAACCCATTTTCCCGACAAAATCTACTGGTGTCGGACAAAGACATAATATCTACTCATAATTAGATATTTAAGGCACCAGCGATTCTCTTATTTGTAAATAGATGTATTTGTAAATTTTGAGGGTTCAATTTAGGAATCAGTGTTTTTTTCAAAAATGTTTAAAGAAATTCTTACCGTAATGTGACATCAGCTGAGGTTGTTTATATTTGAAAAGTCTTTAATACGAACACAAATGCCACTAAATAAATAGTTTATGTTTATAACAAGTTCCTTTTAGTCTAGCTGTATCAGTCAATAAATTAGTAGCTATTGTTGGGAATTTATAAAAACTAGTCTAGCCTGCGATGTGGAAACTGAATCGATAAAAGATAAAATATTTTCTTTGTACTGCAGCCGCTTATAATTATTTTTATAATGATTTATTTATTGTTATGGGAATGCTTAATTTACATAATGACTTACTTTACTTTATCGTTGGAACTATGACAGTAGAAACTAGTTATAAATTCAGTTGATCATACTCGTAGATAATTATTAAAACGTGAGAATAATATGACATATCGCGATACTTATGGCAAGATCACGCGTATGATATTTTTATTTTTTGTTTCCAATTACGTGTTCCAACGTGTGGGAAAATTGTAAGGCAATTCCTATAAACTTTTTTAGGCTCATCTAGAACTTCAAGGCGTTGCAAAACTCATTGTCTTGTAATCTGTTTGTGTGTTGTAGTATATTGGCTGTAGCTTATTTTGTCAGTTTAGCACACATAACGTTTTGTCTCATAATGTAGATAACTTAAAGCATATTCTAGCTCTTGTGTACATTGGTGAAAAAGTAATATTATAGGTTCTAAAGACAGTTTTCATGGTTTAAGTTTTTATAAAACTGATCAGGTATTTCACCTACATTTGTATGCTTTTGTAGAGCATCCAGTCAGTATTAGCCATCAATCCGTCGAAGAACCTATACGTTATTGTAAAGTATTACGACTTTATAATTATTGTTTTCGTTCCATGATTATGACATTTAATATTTATCCGCCATACTTATGGGTATCAAATAAATACCTTAAGTATAATTTTGTTCGTAATATTAATTTACTATAAATCTATATGTTCAATAAACGCCTACCATTTTGTTTATAAACCGGTCGGATGCAACAAAGCAGAATGAATAAAATATCTTTAGGGAATTTAAAGCGAAACACTATTTCTCACCTTCCCGCTTATTCTATTCCTGTACCTACCTCGCTACTTTGCATTCCCCTCAGATAGTATCGAAGGCTATAATATCCCTGTAAGCCTTCTCGACGTCTGTGGCCAGCCTTTGTTTCATACTGCGAACATCACTAACATTCTATTGAAATACTATGTGCTTACATACTTCCAGCAAGCTGCAAAAGGTGTGCGTAGACTATACGTATGTCAGCTGGGTCTTAGAGTAACATCTCAATAGAAATGGTCAGGAAGGACCTTATTAGGTAGATTGTGGAGTTAAGTATGTGCTGTGTAGCTGCCTAAAAGGCTTGAATTCACGTGTTCGTTGCAGCTCCGGTATTCATTGTCAATCTTTCCATTGGTTAAGTTCAGTTATAATTACAAGGTTGATAATTTTTATTATGCAAGATTTGAGATAATTATAAAGAATGATGATGAGATTTTTCATGAAGTAATTTCTTAATTCAAATGCGGACATAATTAAAAATGATTAGTTGATAATGATCATAGGCCCGATTTGAGTCTCGTTTTGGATTGATTACAGTTGCCATGGGCGGCAGCGGAAGGGTACTGCATGGTCGTTGGCTACCTTTAAGCCATAAAAAGCTTCCTTTTAAAATCAATCGTTAAATGTTCATGTAACATTCGAGAGCTACTTGAATGTACTTAAAAATCTCGTTCGTTGCTTTGCTCTTGGTCGACAGGACGTCGCGTCCTGTGCAATAAAATATTTAGCGGTGAGATCTGCCTATGTAATGCCCTGAAGCAGAACCCTTTTAACACCCTTGGTCCAACCGCAGTGCGCTACGAACTATGACGCTCCAGGAATTCCTCAGAAGGAACCTCATTCCTCATACTTAATCTTAATGAATCCTTCTAGTACCTGTGCTTACCATCCTAGCCTTCTCTTCTCTTTTGTCAGTCACAGTTGTCATGGGCGGCAGTGGATGAGCATCCTTGTTTGCTATGTTAAGTCCACTAAACACACAAGCAACCCTGCGGGGGTGTGAGTGAATTTAATTTTCTTTTCAAGCTGAGTCATCCAAGTAAGGCGTACACAGCCATCCTTAGAATATTTGGGGCATGTGAGAATAATGAACCGCAGATAAGAGAGCAGCGTGGTTGTTTATGGTATTGTTAGTGAGGGCAGTTCCCAGTTTGGGCTGGCATGCGATAGATGTTCCGCGGGACAAAGCCACCACGCCTTCTAACCGTAATTGCTTATTTTATACTGTATTACTGAAAGGAAATAAAATTAAGTAAATTTTAATGAGCAAAAATGTAATAAATAATATATTGGAATAAAACTATGAGAGAGACCGATGTTATTTGAATTTGCGGATTATAATTAGCAAAAGTCAGGTTTAACTAGTTTTAAACAAAATTCTATTCTTTTTACTTTACAAAGGTGTGTAGCTTTAAAGTTATGTGAAGTCCCACACTAAGATTTCCTGTTTTGGATCAACTGGACAGCATAATTAAATGGGTTTCTTAAAACCACCTATCGAATATGAAACTTTTACACAACAGTCCCAAAAACATTGTAAACACTTATACATGTTTAACCCTATTCAAATTCACATAGTAAACAAATAAAAAGCCGATGAAACCATAATCTCGGAGCTCGGTCGGCGCGTGGGCATTCCGAGGCGTCCCGCCGCGCACATCTGTTTGTTTGTCCGTATAAATAACTCACAAACATCGGCTCCCGGCTTTGATAAATCCTTCACCGTTGCCCCGTGTGTAGTGTTGACTTAAACGCATTGTAGTCTCTGACGCGCCACTTAATCTATGTTGCTGAAATGGTATGTTTAGACCGAATCTGTGTTGAGTATTTATTTGAATAGTACTTGTAAGATTCGATTAGTATTATTTTTTATTTCAAACTAGCTTCTGCCTGTGGCTTTGCCCGCCTGAGTTTCGTTTTTATGGTGAATTGGGGAAGAGGGTCACCGTTTTCCTTTGAGCTATACTGTTTAAACCTTTTGCGATTTGATTCTTGAAAATATAGTAGGTAGTGTAAATGTGTGACCCTCGGTTTTAAACTATTTTCTTTCCGAATTCCATCCAGATCAGGCCAGTGTGGCGGTTTAGACGTAAAAGCGTTACCTACAGACAGACTTTGGAATTTATAATAATATAAAGTATGAATTTTACTAAGACTTTACATTGTCGTAAATCGGACAGTTTAAAGTTGTCTATAATCTTTTCAAAGCCGTGTACAGTCCGTCAATCGGCACTTGGTCAGCGTGGTGCACTTGGGTGGATTTGGGTACTCTTCACTATGTGTGAGAAGACTCGTGCCCCGTAGTGGGATACTTATAGGTTGCGGTGATTGATATAATATATGAGAATATTCTAAATGAATTAACACAAATAAGGCGGTGTTTATAAACACAAATAGTAACTAAATCGATACAATCTACAGGAATAAGGTGCTTACTAACCATGCTTGAAAGGCCTCGATACACCGCAGTAAAAGCTCTTACATAATCTTTAATCTATTCCGAGCTACCGTTTTATTTAGTAGCGATATCTTTGTCTCCCCGAGCGCATTGTTTATCTGTGAGGCGGTCCCGTCCTATAAGGTAGCGCGTTCGATTCCGGACTCGAACAACCGTTATACTGTTGTGATTGAGACGGCACGGGTAACACTTGCCTTACACGTTGTATCGCCTTTTCGTTATTTGGATTAGAAGGAACATAAGTTAATGACATACGGTAAAAGGATAAGGCTGGGTTTCTACTGCAAATGGGTAATGCGGGGAATAGTCGAGCAGAATGGAGTAAAACTGATTATGAGTAAATGTAAGTTTAGTAAGTACTTCAAATAGTTTAGCAATAATAGTTCAGACCTTTAATTAGTGATTTATCACTGTACTTGGAAGGAGTTTTTTCGAGAGCTTTTTCGTAAGAGGTTGCGGCTAAAGCCCGTAATTTATATGATTTTTAGTTCGATTTTCCTCTGCGTAGCATTTATTTTTTCATCCAAGTAGGAACGCTTGACAAACTACGCACTGTGGGCTTTTTCATATCCAGACTTCAGCTCAGGATGCCAAGTATCAAACCTATCTCCGTCATATTTATTATTCGCTTCTCAGTACCATAAATGAACGAAATTCATTTTGAGTTTTCGCTCCCTAAGTCCTTTCCGCTAGACTCTTTATCGGTGAAAGTGTTTGTATGCGAAATTTTCGAACAGAGTATGTACGGAACCCAGTCTTCTCACAGTGGAAGCCTGGTGGATACTTAAACATTAAAACGGGAAAACTTATAATTGGTTTATTTCAGTAATGTCTCTTTAGCTCTAGTATATAATTTTTGAATTTAAGTATTTAATTTTAATACCTACATGTACGAGATTGCCAGTTGGCTTTATTATGTTGTGCAGGTGAAACAAGATTTTCAAATCTAGACACCTACGTGTATGTGGTCAAATTAATGTTTAACTTAAAATTTGAATAAGGTTATGGACAGCAGAAACTCAACGAGAGGCCCCTGCTCACTTTCATATAAATAATCATACAAGTGTCATTAGGTAATACTTGTCTCATCGCCTACCCAATCCATCTTCAACTGTCGCGAAAACTTGCTCTAAATTAAATTAGAAAGCCGGAAGTATAGATTTTGTGTTCTGTTCTGTGTAATTAATATGCGTAGGCTAATTGTCGGTGGCCGGCCATCTCTATTATGCTATTACATGTGGATGTAGAATATGCCTGGAAGCGACATTATTCATTACTTGCTTGTTTAATTTAGTCGTATTATATTTATTTTTTTATCATGAAAGACAGTAGCGGATGATGAATTGTTGGTGTAGGTAAGCTCGCAGCTGAGGGGCTTGTGTAAATAAGTGATTTACAAAAACTACGGCTATGATTATTTGTGATCATAAGTAGCAGAACCTGTTACACTTCTGTGCTTCGTAGGGCACTTTACGGTAATAGGTCGGCTTTGGTTAATATTGTCAACTGTAAACTAGATTACAAGTATGTCATCGCCGACTCTCCAGGTCTGCTTAATGAAGAGCAGAAACTGAAACGCCTTATGCCCAACATCAGGTGCTTAAAAAATTAATCTACAGTTTCAATATAGAAGTCACATTAAATAATGCTTATTTATTTAACTTAACATTCAATCTAGGTAATATAAATTGGGGAAAAAGTAAAGTAAACCAAAAAAAAGAAGCGATAAAATAGGAACCTATAAATTCTATCTACAGAAACGAAATAGGATAGATAAGCCTTTCCAGGTCATATATAAAGTATTTAGGATAAGATGGCCCACACATTTCGTTGATAAATCTACGGGCAGATTCGCTTAGAGGTAATAAATTTCACAAGATTACCGACGGCATGATTAATAAAGGCGGCCAGTACAAAAATGAAGAGAGCCGATCGATCAACGTGGGTGTTTAATTTGTGCACACGGTCATTTATCTTTTGACGTTTAGCTGGGCCTTATGCCGCGGTAATGATACGGGGTGACTCTTGCGTACGTCTAATAGGCCTAGCAATGGCTAAACGGAAAATCTATGACATTTGAATCATAGATTTAGGAGGATTACAGATGGAGCGAGGAAAATTAAAATTCGTTGATGACTTGATTGTTATGCAACAAAAGAAAAGTGGATGATGTTGAAAATGTGAGCTATTAATCATTTTTTAAATCTCAATTTGAAATGACAAACCATTTTTCCGTGTGTAATATGAACCATACCTGTTTGAAAAAGGGACAGTTATTGTTTCGTTTTTTTACGCGGTGTGAGTATGAGATTCATCTGTCACAATAATTTTCAACGCTCCATCTTCTTACCTAATTAATCTATGGCTAGAATAATTTTGTTGCAATTAAATTACCAGCACTTTGATGTTGCGTTGTAATGAGTGTACTGTACTACTTAGTTCAAATGGTTAGATAATTTCGATGTCAGCTAAAAATCCATGACGCAATACAGTAATTATGCAAGGAGAAATTACGCATATTAATAAGCAATGAATTAATGGAAAAGACAAAAACGGAAATTAACATATATTGTTTTATTATTGTTTTCAAAACATATGCAATCAATAGATCAGTTTAGCTAATAATTGCTTTTAAAAAATCAATCAATTTCAACATCGACAAGCAGAGATAACTCAAAAACTTGTAGCCAGATGGCTTTCAGTTCGACCCATTTAAAGTTCTCGTCACTACAAATTAATCAAGCAAAAACACAAGGTACCTGCTGTAAATCGTTGAGTAGTTCCTTCAACTGTCTTTCGGCTTCATTAGATAAACTCCAGATCTTCGTTAAATTGTAGTGCTTTTATATAATATATAATTTAATGAAAACTTTAACAAACAAACTTTTCAAAAGTTCCCCCCAATTTCTCTGGGATACCATCATCAGATCCCGGTGTCCTTATCCACCCTTGGAATATCTTTTGACGTGATAACGTCTTATAAATTGGTTTGCCGGGTGGCACTTCAAAAAACTGCGTTAGTAGCTCCGCAGCTCCGCTCACGTTATGCGCTTACAATGAGAGCCAGTGAGAGGCACGCGTCCCTTCCACTCGGGCATGGTTAGCCCGCCTAAGAGAGAGAGAGACAGACATAAAAAGTGAAAGGCACGCGTCCCTTCCTCCTTAACATTACTTATGGTAGCTACGGCGTACACACGTTGGCGTGTTTCAGAAAATGGTACAGCGCCATCTCTGGAGAAGTAGAGTAATCTCGTTTGTTACCTCACTTAGTTGTGACTAATGGTTAATGGTCTAACGGTTAGCAGCGCTAGATGGCGGATGGTGTTACAATGTTTTAAATATAATTCTTTGTATAAATAAATGTTTTAAATTGTTACTATTATTTCATCCTTCTTCCTACTATACGAATGAATATTCACATTAAAATTATTTTACCACTCAAAGTCGTTGTCACGTAAAACTTTCGCCCGTATACCGACTTTACAGGCAACCAATTTTTTTTTCCAACAAAAAAAAAAAAAGGATCATCGGCTCATAAATGACAAAAAAACTCTGAACACACACAAAAAACAGCATACATACGGTCGAATTGAGACCTCCTTCTTTTTTGAAGTCAGTTAAAAATACTAAGTAATACTTAGACTTATTTTTATCACGTTTTGCTTCGGCAGATTTTAATAACTTTGCATCAAGTTACAATAGATAATTGTAGCATTGCATTTAAATGCAATACAAACCTTAGACAATTAGGAAGTAATAAAAATAATAGATATAATTGGGATTAGCCGTGTTTATTACCGTAGTTTTGTCTTCCTACTAATTTTTTTGTAAAATCCTAGAATCAATTTTATTTAATATGCATATTTTTATTATAAAAAATATATCATTATTTTCATGGCTATATAGTGTATAACTATAACGAACAAATCTGTATATGGAAACTATTAGTTTCGAGTTAAATATTATTACCGCAAAACTATAGGTATGTAAGGTTAAGGTCACACACACATATATGTATTTATCCCCAGACTAGGATTCCCCTGTTATAAGCACCATTATGTACCTACAAGGTACGAGTACCTGTATGAGAACTCACCCAGACCGAGAATATTTTCCCCTTAATTTTGAGGTTGCAACAAATTAAAGGCGGGTATCCGGGGTATCCACCCTTTCGTCGTGAACATTCCAACGATACGAACGGCGCGGTTTGCATCGTTGTTGATTATACCTAATTCCTGCGTCGGTTCCGCCTTTGTATGGTGTGAGTATAATTATTAAAGAGTTATAAATAAGCTATTATTAGTTAGTTCGTGCAAAAACTTAAAAATTAAAATTATTACAATCATTAAACAATACAATACAATTACAGATTAAAAAATTGTCTGATCCCGCCTGTGTATCATGAGAGTAAGTATGATTAAAGAGGAGAATTAATAAACTATTATTAGTTGGTGTGTGCTACATCTTAGACTTCATCGCCTTGCCATGCCTGAACCATGTGGGATTTTTTTGAAGATTATCATAATTAAAAAACAAAAACAAAGAAATGCAAATTCCATCTGCACTGGTTAACAACAAACATTACTAATACTATATCACATTACCATAAGTACATCACTATTATGGTGCGGGAGCCGACGATGCTAAATGTGGATTTACTCGAGCGTCATAGAGACCTATTGGGTTGCAAAGCTTAGATGATAAGAAGAAAAAAATGTTATATAATGTATATCTTTTCATCGGTGGGGGAAGCGGCTATAGACTTTTGAATATGTAAAAAAATAATGTCCATGTGTACATACTCGAGCGCTTCAGATATTGTAAGCATCAATGTTCTACGTATTTTTAATAATGTACTATGTTAATCTGATCGTTTGTTTGATGGGGATGACCGTACGTAAGGGTTGAAAATGAGAGAGATAAAATCAAATCGAGCACGTCAGATTTTCTATGTGGGTGTTAAGTGAACCTAAAAAAAGCTCTTATTCAATATTCTGACTATTTCGATGTGACGCAAACTCGCTACCATTATTATAATGTGCAAAAAAAATTCGAACTTAGACATTATATGGGGCTCATATTTGGTGGAGCTACTCGTACTTAACTGGGTACCAGGTACCCCCTGTACCTTAATCTGACGCGCTCGAGTAAATCCAAAAATCCCCTCTTGGGCTCCCTAGCTATTATATAGCAAGTACTTATAATATCATATAGTACTTCGATTTCGAGCATTGCCAATACATCAGATCGATAATGCGACAGGACGGTTAATTGACGCAACGCGAGGTGAAAGGTCCGACCAACCTGACCTCAATCCTTTAATAATCTCGGACAACTCTGTTAATTACCGAAAATCGAAGCAATCTTTAATTACGTCAATGTATTGAATAATGATGCACATAAATATTAAAACAGCAATGCAAACCTGTATAAGGGCGGTGACCCACTCAGTGTAAGTTGGCGTTAAACTTTCTTGAATGTCCACGTTAAAAGAATTAACGATATTTTCATTTTAGTATTATTAAATGTTTATATTGCAAAATTAATTAAAGATTCTTTTTTAATAATAAGCGGTTTATAAAATAGTTTTTTGTTAATAGCACATAAACACAAAACGAGCAGACCAGCCACCTGATGGAGACTGATCTGCGTAGCTCATTATAATTTCGATCAAATGTTATCTCTAAGGGTTCTTGAATATTTTCATAAATAAGTTAAATACAGTGGAATCTCGATAACTCGAATGTCAAGGGAAATGCCAAAAATTTCGACTTAATGAGTTTTCGACTTAACAAGAATTTTGAGATACATATGATTTTTAGTAAAATTTCGACATAGAAAGGCGTTAGAAATAATATGATGAGCTATTGATGATGAGCTGCCACGTCTTTTTCTTCATGCCCTTTTTTACCGCATTGATAACATCGAACTTTTCACGTAGAGTTAGTCTTCAGTTTCCTTTTAGTACTCATGTTGTTGCTAATTTACAGCCAAATAAGTTCTGACTGATAGTCGCCCAACATAAGTAAGGTTCACAGCTGTGTTACTTAGAAAGTTTAATTAATGTACAATTCATTCAACCATTGCACGTGTACAAGTTACAAACAATAGATTAGAAGCTCCGAACATTCCTTTTGGATTTTATTGCTATGAGTTCGGGGAATCCCAAGTTCGTCGTCATTATATTTTACTAATTTTGACTTAGGGAGTCTGTTTTTGAATTTCGAGTTATAAAGTATAAATATGTACTATCAATACCCCATATGGATATAACATTTTGTTCGATTTATAAAGTCTAAATAATTCGAGATATTGCGTATTTGGGGGTTCAGCGGAAGGGAATAAAAATTATTTTCGACTTACTGAGGATTAGGTACGACTTAACGAGGTTCGAGTTATAGAGATTCCACTGTATTAGGTTTCTAGTAATTCTTATAATAATAAATTAACAACGCTTACAGTTTCACTTCTGTGTCAATTCAAATGCGTAGAGTCTTATTAAAAAAAGCTAGACTCAAGTATGTAATCTCCTTAATATTTAAAATAAACAAGTTTAATAAATTAATCAATTCAAATAAATGCAAGACGAATTTAATTTCATTACTTTTATTATTGTTATTAATTTATTGAATATCTAAACGCATAAATTGCGTCATTACAGGCTATTTCATGAATTATTAACGCGAAATGAATATTTAAACGCGCCTTATATATCCATTCATTGAATAAACCTCTTAAAATGCTACCTTTGTAATGAACCACCGTAAAAGGGAGGATTCAAAACTGGATCAGAGTGTTTTATACATCAGTGTTTATTGAAGATAAGAGATTTATATAATTGGGTAAGGTAAACATGAAAAGTACAAAGGTTATTGCTCATAAATTCTTATGTCTCAATGAAATGAGACTTTCTGTATCTTTTTTATATTGGTATGATTTGGAATTATGCTAAAGATTTTAGTTTAGCAGATTTTAAAGTCAACAGCTGGAAAATTAACAAGCATACGACCTCTCTTCGGATTCTCTCAGACATCAGTGACACATAAACCTAAGCGTATTTTATTATCATTTTGCTAACATTATTACTGAGAAGGTACAGATAAAATCTAAGGCACTTCTCACACAACGCTATTCATGAGATACGCGACTGCCCAGTTCGCCTACTCGTATGCTACCCTGTGACCCTGTGTCCTCACACTGCGCTACTCAAATGAAATTTGAATCGACCAGAAATTTAAAACTAATAGATGTGACCTTACCATACTTTAGGGTTAGGTACGAAAATGTCACATACATCAAGTCGTATTCTTTTGTAGGCTGCAGCGAATGGCGCACGTTACATTTAATTGATTTTAATAATTACGTCCACAAAAGAATAAAATATAGTTTTCTGTGCCTTCATAAACTGTTTTAATACTCCAAGAAACAAAAATAAATCCATTTCATATGTAAATATTGTATTGTTAATTATTTTAATTATTTCTTAAACAGTAGAATGGTGTCTGACATGTATAAATGTGACAGAGATGGAACGGCTAAAATTACTATACGCGGTAACGAGATCACAATATGCATTTTTTTTCGTTTGTAAATATAACAACCAAATTCAATTGCACGCCAACTTCATGCACAAAGGGGTAAGGGGCGAAAATTTATCAAGGCCTATCCATTGTTTGTACATCCTGGGCTTGACAGTATCTCCTTGACGGGCGCATGCGTGCGCTATGTCATGCCGAATGTGACCATTTTGTTTTCGTCTCAAACTGGGACATCTTTTGGTTAAACAAATTCCAGGTTTTGTGAACATCTTCAACTCTATGAGCGTATTTAAGAGTTGAAGAAAGAGTTACTTAGGTTTTAAGAGTTGAGTCGTAACTGCGCGAATATCTAAAGGGGACACTGGGACATACAAAAGGAATACGGGAGTGTCCCGTTAGATACGGGCCGTCTAGTCACATTAGTCACGCGCGACTAATCACACCATCACGTCAAAAATTTTGTCATCGTCAGTGTTGCCGTTAGTGACTTTGTCGCTAGAAATGGCGACTTTTGCGTAAGTCCTAGCGACTAAAAATAAGATTTGGTGACAAAATGTTTTAGTGATAGAATGTTTTAGTAACTTATTATATCTGGTGACTTTTGGAGCGGCAATCAAAATAGATTTAGGGTTTGTAATGCATGTTAGCTCAACACCGAATTTTAGTTTCGAAGTTGTAGAGTTCGAGCGTAATGAAATGAGGAATGCTGATTAAAAACTAGTTTATTAGAATAAGGAATTCTCACACTACATCTTCTACTTAAATTGAAAAATTAATAAATAATTAGACGTTATTATTTTTTGTTACATAAGTAGGTACCTTACAACGTTACAAATTACAATAAAATATTATTTAAATAACAGAATTCAACAAAACTTAGTAATGGAAATAGTAAAATAAAATTTTACATAAATATGAAATGAAAAGAAATAAGAATTGCATCGGAGTTGCGTCGCCGATATGAGCTGAAGCGACGAAGGTTAGTCCTACAGTAGAACTGTTCAGTAGAACAGATAGGAATAAACCGCAAGACCGCCGCTCTTGGTACATTCAGCGACTTTCTCGTTAGAAAGTCGTTACTTTTGATGCAGGATCCAGGGACTCGCATTTTTAGGAGTTGGTAACACTTTCGAACCGTGCGACTAGCGTAGCATGTAGCTTGTCCTGACATGAGACTGATAGGATACCCGTCGTATATGCGTCGCCTTGTGTGCGGAAGTTGGTAAATATATATGGCGTCGACTCACGAGCGACGCGTAGCATACCTGGACAAGATCCTAGTCGCTTACAAATAGCGTTGTGTGAGAAGTGCCTAAGACGGACATATTATTTTTATTTTACATAAGTGAAACACTAAGGTTCTTTATGCTGTCGGAATATATTCGCTGCACTGCTTCAGTAAAATAAACAAGCCATCTTTTATGAATAACTTAATGGTAAAGAAATTAAACAAATTAGTAACAACGTAGAGACATTGTGGCGCCCAGTATTATAATTAACTTGTCCGGGAACATTTATTGAGAAAAACTTGAATCTTGGAAGAAATAACCTACGAACAAAAACAGATAAACATTCAGATAAAGTCGTTTTGTTCAAGATTCTAGTGACTCCGGCACTACGCTCCAAATTCGACTGTTATTCGTTTTCATTAAGTGTTATTTCACATTAACAGTATGTACGTGAACATTTTTTTAAATAAATAGATCTGTCACCTATCCTTAAATAAGTATTAGGATTCTTGCTTTTTTATAATTTAATTTTACTGTATCAAGCTTAAACTCGTAAGTATGTACCTACTTTGACGATAGATAAAATAATTACGGCGTTAAGGGTTCATACTAACGTAAGCGATACCTACTATACTATGTTATGGTTGATAAATAATAATAAACCACGGCTTTTCTATGTTATTTACTAGGGAACGTAGGAACTTTCGTACGCAGGGGCGCCGTAAGGTGTTCGTGTGCCCGCGTGCGAAACTGATTTTGCCGCCCCCTGTTTCTACAATAATTATCAAGACGATACTGAATTTTCTTACTACCTTCTTGTATAAATATATTTTTACAAAAAAATTACCGGCTTTAAAGGCGAGATACCTCAAAAGCTACTCGCCAGATGTCGCTCAAATTTAAATGGGACTAGACGGCATTTATTAACCTTCGAATGTCGAAAAAATTATTGAAATCGGTTCACCAAATACGAAGTTATGAGGTAACAAACATAAGAAAAAAAACATACAGACTAATTGAGAACCTGATCCTTTTTTTGAAGCCGGTTAATAAAGCGGTAAATTCTGGCAATTTTTTATTGTCTAAGCAGACAAATGAGACTCCCCTGATGGCGGGTGATGAGGATCACCCATGTACAATGACTACAACAGGGGTATTACTAACGCGTTACCTAACAAGAAGGAAGTGACGGACTCTATTCTTTAAGGAAGAAGAAGAAATGTTTATTCATAAAAAAATGCCTACTAATACAATAAGGACAGATAAAATAAGATTAATACTAACATAGCTACTTAACTAACATGAAAAAGTAAGCACCGAATCGAAAAGTATTGCCCTCAGTGTTGTTAAGTTTGTGTCAAAAACGCTCGAGAAAAACGAACCGTCGCCGTCGTCGTTCTCCACGAACCCAAGCGATTTGGGTGAAACTTCAATCTTCGGCAAGTGGTGCGATGATGGAAATGTAAAGTTGGCACCAAATAGAACAATTCCTCAGAGCACTCGCCGTTGTTAAGTCGTCAGAACACCCAGAGACGTGAATCACTCGTGGGTTGTGGACATCTAGGACTGCGCGCTTTTGTATGGTGTCAAATGGGCTAAGCTGGTATTGTGGCCACCCTGCCTATAGGTGAGAACAGTAGGTACTCCATGTGAGGCCTGACTTGAAACGCGCAAACTTGTGTTTCGTGTTTTCGTTCGACTTTTAGTCGACCCCATTCCAAGACTTGCTCCAGAGAGTTCTCGACTTCAGACACAAGTTGGATTCTGCTATCATTAACTTGTGACCGAGAGGCATTCGGAGAGTCTGTATAATAGGCATCTTTCGTGCTGTCATCTGCATAGCAATGAATGCCGTTTGCACGCTCCAGCACTTCATTGATATGCAGAATGAACAGGGTAGGAGACAGCACAGACCCTTGGGGAACACCAGTTTTTATAGTTTTCATATCTGAGCAACAAACGTCAACTACGACCTTGATATGTCGCACAGATAGAAAGCTTGCTACCCAACTGCACAACCTCTCGGGAAGACCATAAGATGGTAACTTCGCGAGAAGAGCCTTGTGCCAGCCCCGGTCAAAGGTCTTAGCGATATCTAGGCTAACTGCCAGTGCTACCCCGTTGCTGTCTAGGGCTTGAGCTCGCTTGAAGTGTGTTAGATAAATTATAAGATTACCAGCTTTGTCCAAAATAGAAGCTATAGAGTATGTAAAATTTTTCATTTCAGGTGATATTCAAATGAGGCGAAGAGAATCCTGGGAGATTTAATGCCACTAAACTTTTTAATTACACTTCTTTCTTTTTTTTCACTTCTTCTACATATAATACCTATCCTTAGCACAGTTTAAATTATCATATGCCAAGTTCTTATTTTATTAAGATGCGGACATGGCCCTTGGCCTGAACCTATGTGTAATTGTATCACTACGATGCATGGGTGGGTATTATCTTATAGTCTCAGAGCTGACCCTCATAAAAGATGGGGATAATGTTATAAGCATGAAAATAGTGTAAATGTCTTTTTCGACAAAAGCCAAATTATAAATCGTTCTAGAGGGCGCAAGAATCTAAGATACAAAACCTTAGGTAAGAAAATTATCGATTGAATTTTCAACTGTGGATTTGATGGATTTATTTGCTAAGTTCGTACACAAGGTTTGCATAACTGTTTCGATAGACGGTAATCTTCCCTTTGTGTTGTTTTTTCAACATCCTAAGTAATAAGACAAAACTTATATGTTCACGTGATCACTCGATTTGCCGCCCCCCTGGACGTGCCGCCCGCGTGCGCCGCACGCGTTGCACACCTGGTTACGGCGCCCCTGTCCATACGTCGTGTTCTCCTATGCTACGACAGGAGTCCTTTAAGAAGCAGGTCTTTCACTTCCCTCTTATCTGGTAGCGCGTTGATGACGCCCCTGATATTGCCAAAGATCATCGGCTACCACCTAAAACCAACAAATATTATTCGAGCAGATGAGTCATAATATGATGGCAAATGGTCATCGCTACCTATAACCACCAGTTACCAACCAAAGACTTGATACAGAGGGCAAATTCGTTTTAAAATACAGACTAGAAACGTTACAAGGAAACCGTATTAAAAATGTTTAACTTCAGTTGGGTATCGAACCCAAGATCAACTACAGATCGCTTAAATGTAGTCAGTATCAAGGCTTCTATCGTCTCATAAATATTATTTCATTTAAGAATTACCTTCACAACACTAATATGTAATTTATGAATTTACTAGCCTAAAATTGTTAACCCTGTAATGATTAATAACAATTACAATCGACTGAACACTTGGTGGTATTAAGGCGTCGAATAAAGTGAACAAAGCAAAAATTGGATAAGCCCCGAGCATCGATTCATTAAAGGCCGATATCGAATTTATTAATGCTGTAACTCACGCAGGTCGAGGCACGCGCGGAGCCTGCGCGTGCGCACAAACCGCTCTAATTTCGCAACTCCGTGTAGACGTCGCATAGTATATCACGGCGGATATTTAGTGGCCGGCCGCCGCCCCGCCGGTGACAGCCTTATCTGTTATCAATATATGGATAGATACCTTATTCGATCCAGCCTGATCTATAGTACGCTCGCCGGCCTTGGGATTACGCTCGGAACGGATTCAATTTACAGTAGAACGGCCCGAGAATTGCTTGTCTCGAATTAGAATTTATATCGCTTCCTAATGAGGTGTTTGCGATTCTTTTATCATCTGTACCTACATTCGAAAATGACGTAGTACTACACACTACCTTAATAGGTATGCGAAATATCTGTACTGAAATACCGCGGTTTTTGTTCCGTGTTTTCAAGGAAATTTTTGTAATAAAAAAAATGAAGGTTCAGTTCAGTAATCAATTATGTTAGTTTATTATTTGAAGTGGATGTCTCTACTATGACTATGGCGCTGTTACGCTAGTGAAAGGGAGGGTAACCATTTTACTAGAAGAACTACTACACCTACACCTTTTATCAGTGCGCGTGTGTGCGCCTGGGTGCATAATAGTGTATATTGCGACAAGGGTTAGTGCCCTGGGCGTGCCCAAGGCAACGGGGAATTGATAGCGGCACGCTGGACTACATCATGTCCATTCCGGAGCCTTGTACAAAGCCTGTAAATGCTCGAGACTATATAGGGCGCGATTAGGCGGAAGCCACTCGCAAATGCTCAGAGAATTAACTTTGAATTACTTTAAAGTTCAGACGGTTTACGCTTATGGGATGATACGGGCACCGGAGAGACATTTTAGATTAAATCTAAAAGGGATATAAAGTTACTGTATTGCGTCAGTATTGTGGACTACGTAGACTTGTTTGCTATAAGTATAGATAAATAAACTGAGACAAAACTGTTCAAAACCCATTTTGTTCTCTATTTTCATAAGTTTTTTGGTAGTAATAAATAACATCCTCAAGTGTTATGGACAAATTTCAACCACAACTCACCTGAATTTAAATTAACATGAACTTAAAGCGAAGGTATTATGAGTTGTAGATACTTTATCTTTAAGGTAAAACAAAGGTAGAGTCAATTAAATTTTATAAGTCCTAATTACGGCTCGCACAAAGCAAATATCGACATGAATGAAAGCGGAGATTTTTGAGCATAATACGTGTCGAAACATCTCATAATTATCACGTCAACGGTACAATGTCAGAAGTGCATATTCTGGTCCAACCCTGAAACTCAAGGTTGTCCCTAATTATTCCTTTCGAATGAGACGTCATTTCCTTGCGCTTACGAAATATTAAATATAAAAGCGACTTTTTCGGGTTTCGAAGGTGTGAATTTAAATAATTGCAATAATCTCCCTGATGGACGGACATGCGAACTTAACCTTTAAGTACCGACGCGTGGTCTGACAGACACTTTGATACTTACGAAAGTCTAGTTACATGTGTTAGCGTGAAACTATCCCCCCGTGCGTCTCTCTACCCCTCAGTTAGTTGCGCAGGAGCGTTCGTGGAAAGTGGCCGCGTCGGCACTCGTTGTTCTGGTGAGTTATGCCGTACTTAAAATTTCGAGTGGTCTGTCAGACCACTCGTCTGTACTTGTGTAACTTTTTTTGAGTAGGAGTTTTATCGGATTATATCGATTTTATCCCTTATTTTCAGTCAGCTAAAAATATGGATAAGCCAAGTACTTCGGGCATGAAACGGGCAAGTACCAGCACAAGTAAAAGTGTTCCTCTCAAAAAGAAAATTTTTCAAACAACGCCTCAAAATAAAAACCATGAGGAAATTATGCAGGAATGGCTAAATGAGAGCTCAGAATCGGACATTGATGAGATCGATCCAAATTTTATTCCTTTGGAGAGTGACCATGATACGAAATCTGAACAGGACGGGTCTGGAGGAGTGGAGGAGTGCAGCAAACCTGTATGCAAAGAGTGTTTGTAAAGACTTTTTGCATACTCGTTTTCTCCAATTTGATGCTTTGCGATTTACACGAAATAAGTTGATTACATATAAGGTATATATTTTTTTTGTTTTTATGATTATTGATCTTTAAGAAAAAAAGACTGTTAGAAAATATATGTTGTTTGTTGATTAATAGGAATTAATAATTTAAAAGTATGTTTTTTCGTCCAAAGAATGTAAGACTGTAATTTGATTATTTAATATTAGTAATAAATGGTTATACTTTATTTTTTTGTTTAATTTATACAATACCTAAATACATATACAGTACATAAAAATTTATATATATACGTTATATGAATAAACATAAAAGATTTTCATAATAAAACTCTGGTAGTCTAGCAGACCTCACGTCGGTACTTACGTAACTGAAGTAGCACGTCGGTACTAGAAGGTTAATGAGCGGGTCGATGGTACCCAAGGTGTGAAGAAGACAGCAGAAAACATGTCTTCGAACATGATATGAACGCCCTTGGGATGTTACTGATTTTAAGGTATATTATTAAGTTCATCGAAACTTATTGCGCTTGGGCATTACGAGATTTCTTTAAAATTGGTTTGTAGTTACAGCTGATGTTATGAAGTTTAAACTTTCGTTTAAGGCAATGTTTCTTTTCAATGAATCTTGAACTAGCAAGTCTAGTACCTATCTCATTTTTGCTTCTGTCTGGTACATAATATCATATTTTTCTCATTATATAGGTAGATTCGGTAATTAAATTATATAAATTAATTGTTTTTATCAAAATTAAGCAGCATAAATATCAGCAGTTCATTTCATTACTTTCCTAAAAGCTGTTTAAACTTTTGTTACTAGATATTCTTTTCACAGTATTTCCGTTCAAATTTTTATTAATCTGTTCTTTAGTGGACACAATATATATACGTTTTCCGAGATGAAAAATATGATGTACATATTGTTGGGTAATATTGTACCTACTAGTAATGCAACCACGATGCGAAGTATCCGATAAATATGTTAAGTGGATTCTGCGTGATTTTCGAACAGAGAGAAAATAAAAACAAAACTTAAAAATATCAATGATATTCAATTTGTTCCTACTGGATAAAATTTTAATAATAGTGAGTAAACCTAAGAGATGATCTTTAATAATGATTATATTAATATTAAATAAATATAAATATTATTTTTACGATTTGACTATGAAGCGCTTATACCTTGACGACTCGAGTCGTAAACGACCCAGTTGTGTAACTACGGGCGCGGTCGAGAGCTAGCTAGATGACCAATAGTGGCAAAATTGCTTTCAAGTGCACGATAAAACGTCGTGATCGTTATCGTTAGATAACAGTCGTTAATATATGTCAGAAACGTGCGGCATAATCTTCAATTTTTTGAGTTGTTCATTTACATCTCACCGCGACCGTATGTGGCGCAATGACAACCATGTCGGATCGCTTTCGGTCTTGGATTTGATTTCCAGCGAGTTTTTTTTAAGTATCTGTTCTTGGTCCGGATGTGTATGTGTGTGTTTATCTTTGTGGTTTATTCATAGTACGACATATTGAAACCTAGGGGCTATGAGAGTTTGTCATTATTATTTTATTATTACTGAGAAAGCGTAATTTTCGATTCAGATATTATAAAGTCAGTTTTTTATGGTCGTTTAAAAAGTGAAGGTGAAGGTTATATGTATTAGCATAATCATTTCAAGAAAAAAGGTCAGTAGCGTCAATTGTTTTTAGTATAACTTCGTTTACGGTGAAATGTTACTTTTTATTTTATTCTGCTGGACAGTTCGGTTTCTTTCTTAGAAGGATGACTCATTTGTTTTTGTGGTCAAAACAGATTTGGTTTTGTGTTGAAGCGATTCTGGTATATGTCGCGTGGGTAGATATAGCGTACCCATTTAACAAAATACCTTCCTAGGACCCTTCCCTTCACAAACTGGGCTATAATCAACTAGACTACGGAATAATCAATTATTGTAAGCCTCTTAACTTACTTAGGTATCTATAATAAAAGTCTAGTGAACACTCTCACCTCGCTTTGTTAAACAACCCCTTAGGGGTTGGTCTTTGAAAAAAATAGGAAGCCTATGTTTGGCCTTACGTCAACTATTTCTCTTAGAAAATTCTTCGATATCGGTCCAGCAGTTTCGATTTTTCATGCAAACTTTCATCCCCTATTTCAACCTTTTAAAGGTTGATTTTTGAAAAAAGGAGCCCATGTGTGATCCAGGTCTTAAACTATTTTCATTCCGAATTCCATCCAAATCGGACCTTTGGTTTAGCCGTGAAAGCTCCACAGACAGACAGACAGACAGACTTTCGCATTTATAATAATTATTAAGTATGGAAATATGGATTGATAAAAATTACGTACTATAAGCTTCTTGAAGTTATCAAATGATAACCACTAAACATGTCCTAAAAGCACGAAGCAGCTCTAGCGATTGTGTCACTACGATTCAACTATCGGCCGCGCCTATGGTCCTTCTCTTCGACTACTAAAGATTGACATAACCGTTATGGCTAGGAAATCGATACCTATTATGTTAACTAGACAAATAAACTTTACAAACTAAAAAGAAGTTTAGTTGCAAAAAATTGTGAAATAAAGAAACTCTTCATAAATGACGAGGCCGAGGAGACGTTTCTAAATGGTGAAAATATCCATTGTTATTAGTATTATAGTACGTAGAAATAATATGTAGTGTATGAATATAAGTATTATTATTTTATTAAACTTACACGTTGACCACGTACTTATTTAACTACTCTGTGTTCAAATATGTCCATTAGTAGACGTACTCAATATGGCTTGGTTTTTTATCATTCAAAATTATAATTTTGATAAGTTTAATTTCTTCTTAATTCAAAACATCAACATTATAATGCTGAATAGATTCTTCTTAATTCATCATATTAGCGCAAGTTAAGAAGCAGGTAAGTATAGTCGAAGCATATGATGCTACCCAATTTTATTCGATCACACTTCACTGACTTCGACATATCAAACAGATTGTATTGATATCGTTAGACTTCTGGGTAATGTCAACCTTTTTTGTATTAATAAACCTTCCCGAACCTGTGCCAAAGAAATTCCGCGGTAAAACATCCACGACCAACAGAATATTGTTATTTGGCTAATTTCCTGGTACCTGAGCCGGAATTATTTAAAATTGTTATAACTTTGTTACATGGAAAAATAAAAATCCTATGATACCTATGTAGGTACCTACATTATTTACCATTCTAATCCCAATTCGAGTTTTGTTCTGTTGGTCACAGTTGTCAGCAGCATAAAGGTGGTGCTACATGCTCATTAGATAACTTAAATTAATAAAAAAATATGAGAATTTTGTCATACGTAAAGCCACTTTCGTGAAAAGTAAGTATTCGTCACAAACATACAACATATTCTTTAGGGTTATTCTTTATGAGGATAATAAATTACTCAAGAACGGCATTGATTTAGAACCGTTTGAAGCTGGAATGAATATTCATCTCGTTTTGTTTTACGAAACCAAGGCAACAAAATTAATAGTACCTACAATTTAAATTAGACCCCGATTAATTTGTATCTGATCTAATTTAGCACATAGTAAATCATTATTTTTCTGTAGCAAGATGGTTAGCTAGCCCATTTAAAGTTGTCTGCACGCGTGCTGCCCGAATTCCGAATGATGAATGTGTTAACCTAACCGAATTGACAACTCATTTTCTTACTACAGATTCCATTACCAAACGTTCAAATTATATACTACCTTCGCAACACCGTAGCATAATAGTAGCCTTATTCATACAAGCATCATTATTTTCTGTCTCGCAACAAGGCAAAAACAATCAATAAAAATAAATCATTTAAATAACCATAAACACGTATTACAATGCGCCGACATTACATCTCCTAATGATTTCGCTAACGAATCATTGAAAGTGGTTGGATCGCGTGCGCGAGCGCATGTCCGTTGAGATCTAATCGAGGGTGTGTACGTGTTTGTGAGGTATAACTGTGTGCGTGCAATGCGGCCGTAATAATATGAAAGTGTTGTCCGAACCCCGCCCTAGCCTCGGGCAGGCTTGCTGTTCCATTTACATCTGCTCGAATAGTTTATTAAGCCTTCTGTAGAGAAGTCCGTCTGACCACCTATGCCATGTCTTATCAAGCCAATGAGTCCACACTCTTAATTAAAAGTGTTGTAACCGGTCGGCCTACGTTTTTTGCGTTTATTGAATAGCGTTGGTGCACGTCAAAATTAATTCGTCGTCTATTTCATTGTTTCTCGGAATTCAAGTGGTAACTCAGGTACTACCAACGCGATAACAATATGAGCGAGCAAAATCAATTTAATATTAATTTCAATTAAATAAAAATATGGTTGTATATTATTTATCGTTGACGTTGTATAGTAGAATCTAAGCTCATGACAATGTATTGTATTGTAAGCAAATTCCATCCGCTTATTGCACAATGGGCAACGATGATGATGTACTTTCATCATCTAAAGTATAACAATGAGTAATATCTTTAATGTGTCATTCTCATCACTCTCATACATGACTAACGTGACCATTTTGTATTTGGCTCAAAACGGGACATCATCTTTTTTTGTCACGTTCCAGGCCTAGATATTTATATATCGTGTGAACGCCCACATGCAAAACATTATATGTATTTAGTCATCTATATTTTAATATAATTATATAATTAAATTATCTTATTGTAATATACATAGCATACAGATATATTATAACTAATTTGTATCATATCTAAATAAAATGACATTGAAAAAGTTTATTAAAAGTTTTAGATATGGACGGTATGAAGTTTATAGAAACGCCTCAATTGTCGTATTAGTGATCATAACTAGCAATCTCTTCATTATCGAAATGCAAGATTTTCATCAATTTCATGCAAGAATTTATAGATACGCGAGTGATAAATTAATAGATGCACCTACCTTACCAATAGCTTTCAATGCAGCATTACACATATCTAATGTATACTACGTTTGTCAGTAAAAAAAATTATGTGAAAGATTTTTCAAACTGCTCTCGAAAGAAATTTTTTTTAACTAGGTAATAAATATTTTATGAATAAGATAAAAAAGTTTAATTAAATTTACAAAGTTTTTGCAGATTTAAAAAAAGTGACAGTTTGGCGAAGCAAATTTTGGTTGCAACATTGTAAGGATATAACCCTCAAGATGCTATCATGGCTTCCATAATATTTTTTGAATTATGACGATCGTGAGGCACAGACAATCTACACCGATGTTCTGGTACAATTTATAATGCTATTATAATAAACAGTATAGTACAATGTTGTGCATAAATATGGGAGAGAAATGTAATTGCATTATGTTAATTGTAGAATAAAGTTTATATTTTCCGAATGTTACGTTAACGACGACTTCTACGAGTATGTGTAATGTGTTTTTTTTGTTATACAAGCACCTTTAATGTTGCGTAATAAGTAAATTGTAATCTTCAATGCATATTATATTGTTTTCACTTAGAAACTTAGCAAACACTTTAACTTAATATATTGCTTCATTTACCATTACTTAAACACTGAAAAATTGAAGCACATGGCGAAATTTTTGGAGCTACCAACTGTTATTTATGAAGTTTGGAATTATTGCATAATGTAAACTTGACGATTACGAGTATATTTTCGAATGTAAGAAATTTCGGATTGCTGTTGACAAATAATATCATTTAAAGCGCCTGTTTAAATAGCCCTCTCTATATATTAGTTAGCAAAACTAGTCGTGTTCTAAGTAAGGGGGGGGGGGGGTTATCCAGAAGATACGTTTGTTGTTTTGTTCGTTTGTCGGTATTTAATATCCTACTATCCTACTAATATTATAAATGCGAAAGTTTGTAAGGATGTATGTGTGTGTGTGTGTGTGTGTGTGTTTGTTGCTCTTTCACGCAAAAACTACTGAACGGATTTTCATGAAACTTAGCAGTAATATAGCTTAGACATCGGAATAACATAACTTGTTAAAATTTATAGAGATTTTTGAAGGGACTGGTTTCCCGAAACGAAGCGAGGGCGGATTTACTAGTATTCAATATTTACTTTTAAAGTAGACGAGACAATAGAACCTTTTAAATATATTTACATACCTTTGATGTTTTAAATATCTAGATGGAACATCAAATCCGCGCAAACGTGTTAAAAAATTGTGGCTAACGGCTAGCCACAATTTTTATATCATTACGCACACATAGACAATAGACGAACGGGTAAAACATCGCCTGCACGCACACATGCTTGATAATGTTGCCTTGTTTTTTTGTTTTCATTGTAGGGCGACGCTCAATCTAGACATTTAAAACATCAAAGTTTACATAACATTATTTAATAGGTAGTTTAGCAGGCGATAAAAACAATGCGATAAACTGGCAGGTTGATTGACATAAGTGCAGTGTACAATACTTTGTGACTACTTTAATCCATTGCTATTATCTATATTGATTTATGTCGAGCATTACGTGTAATTTTCGATTCATTTAAATAATAATAAAATACTACATAGTCACAGCTCTACACTAGGACTCCCTGTTTAGTGGGCGCCATGGACAACATATAAGACCAGGATACACATATACATAATGACAGAGCTGAGAGCAAAACACTCATCATTCGAATTTCTGCCCGAGATTTTTCATTTCTTGAACGGAGAAGTAAATATAATTATAATAAAAGAATAACAAACTTAATGTAGGTACTATTTCTTCGTCTTTTTGGTTTTTCTTTTATTACCGGTATCGATATACCGGTAATAAATCGTACCGATTGTCAATACCGTACGATTGTCGTGGGGGTAATTTCATAACGGATTTTTACTATAATCATATACAAGGATAATTCGAATGGCAAGCCTTATATGATACTCTGGAACGATATTCTTTAACGGTTAGGTACAAAAACTATTTTATCCATTCAATAATTCTAAGTGTTTCGATTACAAAATTTGTAGTTAATTAGAAAAGCGGTTTAGCTATTCTCACCAAATATTGATGCGCTTAACATGAAGATAAGGTATTACATTGTTTCATAGATAATTAAGCTCTTATTGTATTAGAGAACACGTAATAGATCTAGCGCCCTCTGCCGGTTCACGTCGCGGGCTAAACACCAAAGGTCTTCAAATGCGTGCGTTACACAATTCAACAGCTGTAGTTGACAGATTATTAAGTGTCAAAGTTGAAACATTATTAAGGATGTGAATAGCCAACAAACAAGCAGACAAGCCATCTGATATGAAGATAACACGTAGTCACGACCATCCATGGACATCGCCACATCAGTTATCAAATAAATAACACATTTAAACGGCTGGCTACAACCCATTAAAGGCCCACTACTAAGCACGAGTCTCTCCTTATTATTGTGGAAGCCACGTTGATCCAGTGCAGATTGGTGGAGGGGTAGTGGCTAAACCTGTTTTAGAATTTTTCAAGCCACCCGAAGGCTTCCGACATGGCTTAATGACTGCTTTACGTGTCCTCCGAAGCGCGGAAGCGCTCAAGAAATTGTGCCAATAGCGGTCACCTATCCACTCACGGTGGTATGGTGTTTGTAACTACAACTTAAATAGCGCGTTATAACTTAAATTTGGTACCTACTTATTTGTTTTTATTATTTGATTGTGGTGACTTTTTTTTAATGATGATAAGGTTCCAAGCCAAGCGATGGCGGTATTTGTATATTCTAATTGACTTAATCGAGGAACCACTTTTCTTGAGATAAAAGAAATAGAGAAACGTTACGAAATAAACATTTTTATCGCGATACAAAATTACCTGCTATTTATAATCATATCTACTTAAGTGGCGCCGATAGGTAAAGCAAAAGTTGTCTGATATAAAAAAGTTGTCAACGCCTACCCGCCCAGGAAATATTATAAAAAAGCTTTTTGAAGCTCCACAATTATAGATCATCGCCCACATATAACCAAAACACGGCTGCCGAATTACGCCTAACAGTTATATAACGTCTGGAATGAAGTAGGCCTCGTTTCATTCATACAAATTCTGGTGAATTTATAGACATATTCCAAAATTAATGTTTGAACATTAGGAAGTCAATCAGGTGTCGTGTTATAACCTAAAACGAATAGGCTCATTTGCAAATGGCCAATAAATTTAAACAAAATGTTGTGTTGTTTAAGAATGTTTGTAGTTTTATAAGATTTATTTTATTGGATGACATTTTGCTTTCTCTATAAATTATAGTATTGATCTTTAAGCATCGGTGAAGTGTTATTACTTCTTTTAGCTTACCAACATTTTTACTTCGAACTTTTAACTTTTTTTCTGATAAATCGTTTCCACTGAACTTACTTCAGTGAATAAACAGAGTAGGTTCAAATAACAATGTAGTATATTTAACAAACTTTTTATTTACATGTATCTAGTTTAGATACTATTTTCCCAAAGGTGAAATGGAATGTTAATTATATTCCATCTATTTATCGTAATTTCAGCAAAACATATATCAAAATTAAGTTTGAAAAAGATGTTGGAAAAAAATATACTTACATTTACAATACACAAACCTACGTTCCTTATGCGTGTCTAGATATATTTATTAGTCGTAGATAAAATAGATAGCCACTGTAATTTAAAACGGAATGCCAAAAAAAAACAAAAATAGAAATAAAACCTTAACATTCAATAACAATACAACAATACAATAACATACCGATGATGGATCAACAACAGTTTGAGTTGGAGAGAGATGTCACTGAATTTTGAAGACAAAGAGGCTGCGTTGTTTCGTAAGGCCGGGCAGTTGCGGGCGGCCTTGGCGATTCAATTGTATCGTTATCTAGTGGTTGACCAATATTTTTACATTGATTGTACAGGCTTATTTCTTGTTAGATTGCATTGCGAGAGGCTTGGCACGTGCCGCGGTGGTCATCGTCACTGTGGGAGGTAATTGTTTGAGAAATTAATCCTTTGTTTAGTAATCAAACTTATCTTTGAGAAGGTATATGCAACAATATCAATTAAAGAGGAAACTGTCTGATTGGTAGGTACAACAAAACAATCTGTTTCAAGTTAGAAATTGAAATTTTTTACTTTCTAATTAAATTAAAAATAAATTAATCACCTTGATCACAATACTTAAGAATACCTAAAATTCTTTTATTAACCCCCGACGCAAAAAGAGGGGTGTTATAAGTTTGACGTGTCTCTGTGTGTGTGTAGGTGTGTGTCTGTCTGTCTGTGGCATCATAGCTCCCGAACGGATGAAGCGATTTCAATTTAATTTTTTTTGTATTAAAGGGAACTTACGGGTGCATATTTTAAAATATGTTTGATGAAAATCGGTTGAGCCGTTTAAAAGTTGTGGGGGTGAAAGCGGGGAAGAATAGCCGTATGTATACAAATACACTCGTGTGGGGTCTCAAATGAAAGCGCACAGTAAGTGAATATTTATGACTTAATCGAGAATGATCTTACGTATAAAAAGTATAAAATAAAAAATTAAATTAAAAATTTAAAAAACCCCCGACACAAGAAATTAAATTTAAAAAGTAAAAAATAATAAAAAAAACTCAATCTTGAAGTACATAAGTGTGTATTAATAATACTAATAATATTTTTTTTTAAATAATATTTTTTTTTTAGAATTATCTCAAAAATTATCTCAAAGGAATAAAGTTTTATGAGTGAGTAGGTAATGTTTTAATTATATGATGCAAAACGTTTCGGCATATCTATGTTAGGTATTATGTAGGAACTCAAGCGTGATTTTGGAATAGAAAAAGTAAACTACTTACTGTATTTAAATTTAAATAGGTTTATTCTTCCATTCATCCATCAGCCTTTACATTGTCCACTGTTGGGTCTGTTGGACGTAGGCCTCCCCTGCTAGGGAGCCCAAGAGGGGATTTTTGGATTTACTCGAGCGCGTCAGATTAAGGTACAGGGGGTACCTGGTACCCAGTTAAGTAGCTCCACCAAATATGAGCCCCATATATAAGTTCGATTTTTTTTGCACATTATAATAATGGTAGCGAGTTTGCGTCACATCGAAATCGTCAGATTATTGAATTAGAGCTTTTTTTAGGTTCACTTAACACCCCCATAGAAAATCTGACGTGCTCGATTTGATTTTTTCTCTCTCATTTTCAATCCTTACGTACGGTCACCCCCATCAAACTAACGATCAGATTAACATAGTACATTATTAAAAATACGTAGAACATTGATGCTTACAATATCTGAAGCGCTCGAGTAGGTACACATGGACATTATTTTTTTACATATTCAAAAGTCTATAGTGCCGCTTCCCCCACCGATGAAAAGGTATACATTATATAACATTTTTTTCTTCTTATCATCTAAGCTTTGCAACCCAACAGGTCTCTATGACGCTCGAGTAAATCCACATTTAGCATCGTCGGCTCCCGTACCATTGAATGAATGAATCCCCTAACATGCTACATAATATACAATAGTGCTGATATAAATGTGTGCGCCTAAAATTTTGAATTAATAATGCGCATGTTTACTAAATAAAAAACGTTCAAAATGATGGTAGGTGGCCATTGCCACCCATACACATTTCCGTTCCAGAGAGGGAAACGCGTTGCCGATAAAGAAGGAAGCATTCCACCTATTATTTTTTATTAAATATATTTACTTGATTTTGCACTTTGAATTTTTTTAGTCAGCTAATTTATCATCGACAGATAAGTATTTAGTGTATTGTTAGGTATATCTTTGCTGTTATGTTCGAGATTAAATAATTTAAACAATAACGTTAAAATAAATAGATATCGCTTAATAATGTCCTGCCAACTTAGAGCCGATTGCTTAACATAGAAACATTAATTGATAAATCTTTAAAGATTAATGTTATTAAATTAAATTATAAAACTTTAAATATAGATGTCAATCGCAATTATAAAAATGTTATTGGTGTTTGCGAGTGGGATAAAAAACCATCGCAAATAACACATAAAGCATTATATTGACGTGTACAATTCTATTTGCCTTCGTTCCAGCTACAATTCGATTGTTATAGTCTAAAATACGCACAGTGATAAGATCTCCGTTCCAAGGTCTCTTAACGTTTGTCATTACCATTTTACAAGCGTTTGAAATTTAACCATTTATCTTACGTCTTTGATAGATGAAGACATATAGGCTGCTCTAATATTTCGATGTAATGTCAATCATTACCTCTTTTATTTATTGCCAAAATATTAAAATGAAAACCAAATAGACGCAGGACTTAGGTGCAGTTATAAGAAAACTGATTTAGTGATCTAATTCCATTCAGCCTTTCGTCAAAGGTAAATGTAATATACATTTTCGTCTGATTTTATTTCGGAGCTCTCCGTGTCTATATAATCGCCCTCACAATTCGAAAGTGAGTTGAGAATAATTAATCATTTAGTTAGGAAATACTTCGCGTCTATTTTTTATAGAATTGTCAACATTAGCTTAACAGTAATCAATATTTTTCGTCAAGTAGTTCTCGCAACATTGAAACGCTTTTTTGCATAACAAATTGCTAATTACGAAATGTTGACACCTCGCTAGCGTACCAGGCATGCATGTGTTTACTAGGGCACAGTTTCCGAGAGTACTGCATTATATCTTATTTTTTACCGAGATCGCAATTAATTATTGCGTATCAATCTGTACAGAACCAAAATTGTATTAATTTTACTTTAAAAAACTTGCAATGATTATCCGTTCTAAAAACGTCATGTCGTCAAGTTACGCAAGTTCGCAATGAATTAATTATATTAGGTAGAATTGACAACTTCCTCTGAGCAAACTCGTTCGCGACAACTCAAATGATGTACCGGCGTGTATATCTTATTACGATAAGCTCAAAGTCCGTTTCAAAGACGATATTGAAGACGGATATTTGCATTGCCTTCACGGCGTATTAACCTGAAAGTTGAATAGTTGATGTGTTGTGTTGTTTGTAACCATACTACGGACCCAGTTAGGATACTGTTTGTTTATAGTTTTTGCGTGTGTGTGTGTGTAGCAGGTCATGATAGACAAATCGAGTACAGGTTCACACATTAGCTTTTAAATTGATTCACATTCACGTTCAATGGCAATTTTTAAGCTTAGATACATAAAATTACCGTGTACAGGTTATGATTTCATTTTAATTTATTATTGACTTTCGTATATTGTATTTTATTTTTATTCGCACTTTATTGTATAAACAGAATATGATAATGATGATGAAAATGAAGTTACTGAAAGCGGACATAATATCTTAAGGCATTCTCTACCAGTCAACCCTTGGAGTAGGTGAGAAATTGTGGTACTTAGATGGCAACAATTTTGATACAATAGAAATAATGGTGGTTATAATTTGATAAAATTCTTAGTTCAATTTTTAAAGTGATTATTTTATTATTAAATTGTACGCAATCCCTTTCTTATTAAGGCAGCAACAGTTGTACTTTGGGATGAAAGTGAGTGGAATGTCCGATGCGTATCAGACGACATAAGCGCACTAGTGCGGACGCCCACGGTTCACTCAGAGATGTCGTTCCGACGTTATCCTAGATATAAATCAGGCTTGCACCACATCGTGTACACTCCATAGATAAGAGAAACGCTATCTTCGACAACACTTACATAATCATAAGTACAATTTGAGACAAATCTATCGTAGGCTCGATGTTAATCCATTGGTTATTAGATGTTACATTAGTAAACTAATTTACAAAAATCATTCTTTGAATTCCTAATTAACTTGACAAAGCCTTCTTGGAGTTAAATTAAATTAAAATTAACTTCAAGAAGTAAAATTCTTGAATTAAAATAAAATTGAAGTAAAATAAAATTCTTGAAGTTAAATTCTTATTGAAGTTAAGTTTTATTCATCTGTCAAATTCCTATCGGGAATGGGTAGGTGGTAGGTATGCGTATTCTTTGCCATTTCAAAGTTATAATAAAAAATTACAATATTATGATAAATAGCATGTGACCACATCCTTATTGCTTAAATAAAGTACCAATTCTACAGAATTTCTTTATCTACCTTCACGGAAACGGTAAAAGGACGAGGAAAAGTTTTGAAGGACATCTAGGTAGGAATTCAATCCAACTGCTTTCACTTTTGTTGGGAATCCCATAACGTCGAATAATTTTCTTTAAAAATACCTTGTAAGCTTTGTCCAATTTAATATTAGGTATATGTCATTTCAATGCAGAAAACCCCATATAAATATATTATGTATATGGGGGCCACTTACTTAAATTTTAACTTTATTATCACAATAAATGATTCTTTTTAAAACAATTGATTGCAACAGTGGTGCGCTATACCTAAGTTTGTATAATAATATCTAATACTAGTAAACCCGCCCTCGCTTCGCTTCAAAAATCTTTATAAATTTTAACAAAATTTATTTCGATGTCTACGCTATATTACTGCAAAGTTTCATGAAAATCCATTCAGTAATTTTTGCGTGAAAGAGCAACAAACACACACACATACATCCTTACAAACTTTCGCATTTATAATATTAGTAGGATAGTAGGATCTTTCAACGAATAATAATAATAATCTTAATGAAATATTAAATCGTAATTAAAGACAGTAGATTTTAAACCAAAAATTAGGGCTATATTCTATGTTCAAAAGAAAATGTTAATTACGAGTATTTTAACAGCAAAAAGTAAACCTACTGACACTAATACGCTTCAATTGACATTGCGTATTAGCATCGATCAATTAATTATCATTAAACCGACGTAAAAGAATTGAGATCTTCGTGGTTATTACGGCATTGAGACGACAACGAATAGAATTATGTCATAACCGATGTAAGCTGAACTACCTCGTCGCCCGCATAATTTTATTAATCGGATTGAATCGGAGGATGTCTAAAGTATTGGTTAGGTCATGCTTATCTGGTTCTATACACAGGTTCTATACGTTGGTTAAAGTCACGTTCGGAGTCGCGACCGGCCACGACCGGCGCCCTATAGCAGCATTCCTTCTGTCAAATTTAAACCGAATAAGAAAAAATACTAAGAACATAGGTACAAGGACACATCACTTCTAAGAATTTCAGAGCTTGAACAGCACTGATATGAATTAAGAATGGGATTCCCATCCAATCTACTCGTATATTAATAGCTTGTGATGAGAAAGGAAAATACGAGTGATAATTTCGTACGTAAATAATGTGTTATTCCCTCCTGTTAGTGGGAAGTACAGAATGATTCGGAATAACAATACTCTCATAGAGGTAATTAATAAATATTAAAAAGAAAGTTTAATTGGAATTCTGTAGGGATTGCCCGTGATAAATTTTTTAAGGTGACGAAGAAAATTATGAACCTTATTTATAGTAAAACCTTTCTTGGATATGCCGACGGAAAGTTATGAATAGCCGTAGACTTTTAAACATTGGATAATAATAGTACTTACTAGTTAAAAGAATGTAATAAATGAACATTCACGGATACACAACAATACAAACCAAAATTATGCATAAATTATTTTATATTTCTATAGGCCCATATTAGGTTTCATGGAGTCTTTTTCACCTTTTGTGAGTTAAATCCTGCACTTTTGTTTTTTAAACCTTACTGTGATCGATAATTTTGTTCGTCCAACCAATTAATTAATAATAATTAATGCAGAACGTACCTACGATGAATTTTACGTCCATCAATTTTGCAATATCCCAATATGGTTATAAAAGTTAATAATGAGCTAGTTATGGTCAACATATCGAAACGTTTACCTAATAGGTTATAAATATAATGAGTGGTGAAAGTTGTGAATACGTCGTTTATGTCAGAGGGTTGTGTCGACCTTAAGTATTGAGTTGCTGGACAGATTGGACGAATTGATCACACGTCGGCCCAATAAAACTGAAACGCTCATTAAATCGCTTTAATTTCCGAAGTAAATGTAGCGGTTGTGAAATAAACCGCTCTTTTTATGACATTACTGCCCATTAAAACTGGAACAAGTGAAAACTCAAAATGCGAAATGTCAGTGAGAGGCCTCGGTGCCGACGAGTCCACGTTAATTATTTGTAAAATTTGACCTTTACTGTTTGCTTCTGTTTCACTTAATTTAATTTACTTAAGATCCCAACCTGCCATTTATCGTCTAATTAATTTCTCAATTAACAATTTTGTCGCAATACTGGCAATAAATACTTAATTTCAATTTTATTGCTTTATACAAGTTGCCGATGTCCTCTCATTCTTGATTATTGGCTACGCTTTTATAGTAGCCTTACCTATTATAGGTAAGTATATTGTGACGCATTATCTATCTGTAAATTAGCATTGCAATATAAAGCTTGATGAATTGATTTTTTACTGAACCATTAATGCACACAATAGGACAAAAATTATGACATTATTATTGCGTTCAATATGGAATTCGTTTTATTTACATCCCACACAAATGCCAATTTTCCGCCCCTAAGATTAAGGTACATTTCAGATTGACGGCGAATATTTAAAATGCGCATACTAAATTTGTTTTTTGTAGGAAGTGCTAATTCCATATTTTGGTGACTTAGGTATTATGATTATTCCCTCACCGTTTGTTGCAAGTGACATTTAAATTTAAAACGCACATAACTCCGAAAAGTCAGAGGTGCGTACCTGGATTCGAACCCGGACCCTCAGAATAGGAGGCCGAAATCTTAACCACAGGCTACACTTAAATAAAATAATACTATATTCACTACAGGAGAGCTGTAGGGAGAAAACATCCTACAAAATTAAACGTATGGTCTTGTAATTTCTTAGAAAACGTCTGTAGGAACTCTTAGTACCTATATAAAAGGAAAGTTAAAAGATTAAATGCAGATTTTACAAATTACTAGATATTCTAAAACTAAAACTGGACCAAAAAAAAACTACTGAGTAGTCACAAAATGTCAGATTACAAATCGAATAAACGACTCGGAGAAATAAAAAAATAAGCATTGTATAGAAGCGAAGTAGTCTATTCAAAAAAGGAATGTTAGCGAAGTAAATGAAGCAAAGCAAATATTTTTTTGTAACCTTAATTACGATATTGGTTTTCCGGCACTCCGACCTCGGCGATGGAATCTTTGTCGCTGTCGGATGTCAAGTTGCTCACGTTATCTTGAGGCCTACTGTTTGCCCTTGTTATTGATAGTAAATACGTGTTTGTTTCTTATATCATACTAGCAGGCCGGACAGACTTTGTCCTGCGACATGTGATTTGTATCTCAGTTCGAGCGAATTAAGATAAAGCATACAACAGTTATATGTTAGACCATATTGCAAATTGATGGCGATAAATAAAAAAGCCTTCAATAAAATATATTTACTTACAAGCTAAATTGGAGTATGAGCAGAGGTAATAAATAAAATTGTTTTAGAAGGAGAGTGAAAATTCTCTTAGCGACTTAGGTAGATATAGGTAGGTAGTCATTTTTGTTCTGAAACTCTGAATCGCGAAAACTAAACGTTGTTGTTTTTGTAGGACTTTTTATAATCGCACTCAATATTTCGTGACCGTCAAAATCTTATCTTTTCTGTTTAGTTTTCATTTCCAACGCGCCATACGAAAATTTGGTACAAAAAAAATTGACAATGTAATTCAGTCGTAACTTGACATGCTTAATTTATGCATATAGATCAATGATGTTATTATAAAGTAATAATAATAAACGTAAAACTCTTCCGTTACTGAGTGACTGAGTGATTGACTGATTGACAGACACACACAGCCGAAACTAAGAAGCTGAAATTTGTAATGCATGCTCTTTGATCAGTGTAGGGAAACACTAAGACAGAATTTTTAGGGAATTCCTTCTCGAATCGGACAAAAATAGTAGTAGCAGTAGGTAGTAGTAAAATATGTTGTGATTGGTATAGAAAAATTCCAGATTCCATTTACTACTCTTCTAAGTAGTAGTAGAGTAGTAAATGGAAGCTGAAAATGAAAATGAAAGCTACTCTGAAATACCGTGATTGTCAACCGTGATAGAGACAACATCCAGCTCAAGAACATTTTCTACAGCCACGTTGTCAACCGTGATAGAGACAACATCCAGCTCAAGAACATTTTCTACAGCCACGTTAGGGCTCCCACATAAGTGCGACATCGCGTTGTGACGCAGGAATGCACGGCGCGCTGCAAAAACATGCAGCAAGACGTGTGTCGTATTTATCTGCGGCATAACGTTACACACCTCGTTCTTTGGGACAAAAGTGATTTATGAAAATACATTTATGCTCATTCTAAAATAGTAAAAAATTCTCCATCTATTGTCATCTAGTTCATAATCGTAATAAGCAGATGTACCCAAAATCTGCTTCATATCTATTTAAAGTAACAACAGTGCAAAACTTATCTTGCGATCTATGATGCAGCTTCAAAAATACATACGTCCACTGCCGTCGAATGTCTGATCATTTGAGGCACAGCTTTGTCTAACGAAATCTCTAAGTGCTGTAGGTTGCTGCAGGTTTCTGCGGCATGAAATTATGCTTCAATTTTGTGTGGGAGCACTAATTATCAGAAAATTTGCTTTGGATGTAAAGCTTGTTTGGCAATAAGCTTAATTGGCAAATTAAATAGTATCGTTGTTTGTAGTTGTTTTATTTCAATCGGTTTTCAAGCAAAAATTACTTATGTGTCTATTTTAAAAATCTATCTAGACGTTTACGATGAAAAAAAAAACTATGAACGAAGCCAAGCGAGGGCAAGTTTATACTAGTTAAATGTAGATAAATAAAACTACCTTTTTATTGCAATATCGCGTGTATTAGATGATAGTGGTCTTGGTAGTAAACGGTATCTAAATTGTTCCATTTAATTTACTTATTACGTGTTATTGAGATGTTTAAAGCATGATGAAATTTCAATATTATATCATTATAAAAATCATCTTTGTAAGTATTCAAATCTTGAAGGCGTTAAACGTTATATTCGGCATATAAGTATAAAGTAAACTAATAATAACTTTACTTTTGTAAACAAAGTAGAGCAATAAACTTTAACATTAACTTTTTAACCAAAAAGTCAATTCATACAATTATACTTAATAAAAAAACATTATATTATTATATTATTGCAACAATCTCATTTTATTGAATTTCATTTACGTACGTTTAACTTTACATAAATATATAAAAAAAGTTATTTTATAGCACAGCGTGACTTAAATCCGAACTTAAGTCACAGTTTTCCGTGACTTAAATTAGCGATTTTTGCATGGTAAATGACGCTAACTTCACACCGTTCAAAAACGAATCATTATTAATAATTTCGTGCAGTTCTTACCTGAATAATAAAACATAAAAAAAACAAAGATTTCGAGTCGACAACATATACCTATCCGCAAAATTCGGATTGTCCAGTTTTGTTAAATTATTGCACCTAATGGTTCTGAGAGACAAATTGCAGTCGCTATATTGGACACTAGCGAAACGTCACTGACACCTGATTGCGGTGTTGCCAACTTAGCGCTAACTGCTAATTTTTTGTTGTAGAAAACTTTAAATTTAATCATTAATAAATTCGTGATAATTACTTTCGGGAGGTTTTGTCGTAATTTTTTTATTTGACTCTTCATGTTACACTTTGTAATTCTCTTTCGCACCATAAAATAACAATAACATCATCGCAACTTAAAAAGTGTAACTCTGTAAAAAGTTAAAAAGATTTATTATCTATATGAAATTAAAGCATTAAATTATAACTATTATTTATTATAACTACAATTAAGCGGGATTATGTCACTCGTGCTATAAAATAATATACGATACTCGTTCGTAAAGTTGCATTTTTTAACGGCGTATATCGCACTCGCTTCGCTTCACGCCGTTAATTATTATAAAAACAAAAAACCCGACTGCTTACAAAAGAACTCAAAAGAAAAAAACAAGTGTCACAATATCAACATAAAATACTTCATGCTGCAGCATGCGGTGACAAACGTAGTAAGTACTTGTGATAAATCTTTTTTTACCCGTAGGTAATAGTTGTTTGTCCCCGCCTGCAGCACCATGAAGTATTTTATGTTGATATTGTGACACTTGTTTTTTTCTTTTGAGTTCTTTTGTAAGCAGTCGGGTTTTTTGTTTTTATATTATAATAATATTTTTATTTCAGACTTTTTAGTGTTTTCACTTTTGACAATTTGTGTTAAAACGTGTGCCTAAACGTTATATGATACATATATTTTTGAAAAGGTCTTTTCACGATCTTTCATTTGATACCCATATTGCTAAGATAACAAAAAACTCAAGATTATCCCCTTTTTTTCTTCCAATTTCGGGCGCCATTTTGAAAATTCATATAGCCCTTGACACTTCCACAGTTCTGACGAATTCAACGATACCTCATATGTCGAAATCCGTTCAATCGTTTGGGCTGTGGGGCCTCACAAATAAATTGACATACATACAAACATACATACATACATACATACATACATACATACATACATACATATATACATACATACATACACTCGAAAAACATAACCCTCCTTCTGACGCAGTCGGGTAAAAAATAGTCAACTTTACGCACCGTATCGTAATGTACTATTTACGTTGTTGCCAAGTTATACTGTGCGCGGTATGTGTGCTCCAAGCACACAGAAGCTGAAATACTTAATTAAAACTGTCAGTGATTTAGATTGTTCATTGAAATATTTAAAAAGTATTATTAAATATTTTTATTAGTACATATTTTTATTTTTATATTAAATTTATAAAAAATATTATATTTCATTGAAATGTCTCTTAAAATATATGTCTTATACATGCGACTATAAATAATGTACGTGTCGTTAATAAAATTTTGATAACCGCTTTCGTGTAAGTGTTTATTTGCTGCTGATCAGCTGACAAAGTTATTACTAAGTATATGTCATTGCGCCAATTAAATCCATATAAATAAATAATGTTCAATCATACATAACTGAATTTCAAGAATAAAATAATTGACTTACTGAACTCTAAGGTTATTTATCAATCTTTAAAACATAATAGTTGCCCCAGTCACCTCTACAATCCTACGCAAGTCAATTTAATTTATACATACCTGGTTTGATATGCGGTAATCTGTTTAGATACATTGAAGAGATAATCAATTTGACAATCAGACGAAACGATTTTATTTTATTATAATTAATATACAAGGAGGCGGTAGCGAGGTCGGTAAATTCGAGATATTGAGAACGGAGCAACCTCGGACTTTCCTCAGTTAAGCAACCGATATGCACGCATGCCGAGGGTATGTTATTACTTTTTCGTTTTGGATCGCAATCTTATTACAAGTCCAGAGTTTAAGGTATGCAGAGATACTTTACTAAAGAAAAACAGACTTCAACATTGACTAAAGTAATAAAATAATAGTAATAAAATGGAAATATCATTAACGCAATTAAAGTCAATTAAACACGCTGGTGGTAAAATTGTCTGTTTAACGATTGGGCCCCAATCTCTATACATTTTGAGTTGGTGTTTGCAGAATGTTAAATAGATGAGCTGATTGTTCTTCTACTAGTAGGTAAGTTAAGCAAACATTTCACAAATACATTATATGATACGGTTAGCTCATAATAATATAAATAAAATTATTCACTATAAAATATTTCATGCATTACCTGTTTACAATTCCTCATTGATTTACGCTCATAGAGCGGTTATTGGAGGAAATAATGCAAGTAATTACTGCACACTATTAATTAATGTAAGAGGTTCCATTAGGCATAGTTTGAAGTAATAAAAATGGTAATTTCTGATTGTATTAATGAGCGCTAAGAAAATAATGTTACGGGCGTATGACAACGTTGGTTAACTAATTCAAATGCAACAATGTTAATGTTGTTCTATGCATCTGTCTTATTTATGACGGATACGCTATGATACTAATACCTACTAGCTTTTATCCGCAGCTTCACCCACGTTGAACATTTTTTTTTCATTTTATACCTTTTTAATCTCTTTAGGGGAGGAATATCCAAAAAGTCGTCTACTCTGCCTATGGAACATGTATGCCAAATTTTGATACCCTTCCGCTGCCCCCTTTACACTGCCGCGATTTCAACTTTGACCGACTTAAAAAAAGACCTAGAACAAGGATGAATAGTCCAGTTAAGTTAACAGCTGATAGTGTTAGAATATGAGTTGGATAGTTTGTTAATAAGTGTGAGGTGAGATATAAGTATGAGGATTAGCGGGGAGAAGGGCAAAGAGGTGCGAAATACGAATGATTATACATGTACACGGCTTATTCGGTCTTCCTTGTTATTCGCTTCGAGTATTCGGTCGTGCTTGGATATGAGTTGGTACTTTGGCATGAATCAAAGAATTACTTATCTATACCTATACCTGGATGCATCATCTTTATTTTTAAAAATGTTATTAATACAAATAAATCGTTGTAGGACATATTTATCGGATTTAAGGCATATTAACTCTTTTTAACTTTGAAAAATATTATGCTCATTTTCTGTGTTCTCGTGTAGTGTTGATAAATGCGTTTTGGGGTAACACAGAACAATTATAGATACTTACCTAAGTACACAAAAATGTCCCTAATAAGGTGATAAACAATGTAGGTAGGTAAATCACTGCAATGCAATGCGACCTTTGCATGGTTAATTTTAATGCAAGGTTGTTGTCATCTGTTTTTGGCATAGTATGTGCACCTAACAGGATTGAACCAAGATTTGACACCGGTAAGATCTTTATTAGCTAAAACTTCATAAAATGCTGACTGTGTGTTAGCGTGAATTTTTGCCACGTAATCCCATTGTGTAGTCCACCAGGTGGACTGACGACCTGAAGAAGATGGTAGGCATCCGCTGGGTTCAAAGGGCTCAGGCCGGTTAGAGTAGCGCCAGTTAGGGGAGGCCTACGTCCAACAGTGGACATCGAAAGGCCGATGGATGAATGGATGATGATGGATGAATCCCGTTCCCGTGGGAATATTGTGATGATGAGTAGCTTATAATTATATTGCCTTATATGTGTATCTGTCTTTTAATGAAAGTTACATTAAGTTAGTCCAGCCCTTCTAGAAAAAAATTTGGTACCTGGACGAACAGACAAAAACAAAAAAGTTTTTTTTACATATTGTATAATACATATATAATTTTTACATAATATTGTATAAATACAGTTATTTTGACATCATAGACAGACACTTCAATTTTATTTATATGTATGGATGTACCGATATTTTTTCTACATCGAAACACACATTCCAAGTTATTGATATCGTACACTACTTAACTATTATATTTCGCAGCTTCATTCTTTGCGATTTATGGTTAACAATTATGTAGATGTCGCCCCAAGCGTCAGCCTTCCACGGATTTTTAGAGCTGGCAATACTAAAAAACGTCACTCCACGTGGTCTCATCCCCACCCTAGCTTACCTGCTTGACTCGTCTCGGGATTTTTGCTCATTATGTCTTTCCGTGCCGAAGCCTTCGCACGTTCACGTCTCATCACTCGTCAACATGGGAAAGAAGAGGAAAAGAAGTGAATATAGTGAAAAATATATCAGGCGAAAAATTACAAAATTAGTAAAAAAAAAATAAAAACGAAGATGTCGAATAATGGAATCATCAGAAGACGAAGAAAATCACCGTAATGCGACGCCTTCCGTAATGCGAGCAACTATCCTGGGTTGTCTCTGTTACATAACCTGTGATGCGTTACCGCTAAATTTGGGCAGATACTGTCACATAAGGTTGGAAGAGCTAAAATATAACTATCCCCTTTTAAGGGCAAGTTATTACGGATTACGCTTCGAGAGCAACATCATCCACACCAGACGCCTTCCGTAATGCGAGCAACTATCCTGGGTTGTCTCTGTTACATAACCTGTGATGCGTTACTGCTAATTTTGGGCAGATACTGTCACATAAGGTTGGAAGAGCTAAAATATAACTATCCCCTTTTAAGGGCCAGTTATTACGGATTACGCTTCGAGAGCAACATCACCATAGTCGTCGCGTGAAGACAGGCTGCCACCTTGTCACCACTGTTGTCACCGCCTGTAGTCGAACATTCACAATCAACAACGTCACGAACGGGAACACCTGTGCCATCCATCAGCGACAGCAATGGATGTTCTTGAAGTTATGGATAGATATGCAGCATGATACTGCTTTAGGGAAGCCAATCCATAAGAATGTGGCATCTCGGTTGCAAGAGGTCATATTAAAAGGCCTGCCTAAAAACACTATCTGATCCTCTCAAATTGTGAGGTTTTGTTACCACCTATACTTAATCAGGAGGTTAAAGTAGCGTTGCCGGACTCATTAATAAAACGCGACGCTTCCTTGTTGAGTAAACAGAAACAAATAGCCGTTGCTTTATCGGCTCTGAGTGTCGCTACAGAATTAATAATCAGCAACGAGACATCGAAGCAAAAGATTTTGCGACCCAACAGTGACGCCTGCCGTCTGCTATGCGAGAAATCCATACAAAGGTCTGGTGAGGCTTTAAAAATTCAAAACACGCAAAAACCTAAAAGTAAACTTACTTTTATTAATAATAAAAATCGCTTCATTTTTAAGGCACAACGGAAGCTGTACAAAAACGACAGCGGCGCCGCGCCGGGTCGAAGTTTCGGCCGAGCCAGCGCCAGCAGTCGCGTGGCGCTCACAGCAGGCCGAGCCAGCGCCAGCAGCCGCGTAGCGCTCACAGCAGGCGCGCTCGTCGCCGCCGCCGAAACGAGCACCCCGGAGGCTTTAAACCAGGTGTGTACTGCGGGCCGCTTATGGTTCACCAAAATTAATTGATTTTTAGTTTCTAAAGATACCTTTTTCTTCCACGCCATATCGTACTGATATGCCTAAAGTTTATCCGCAATCAAAGCAAGAAGAGATTGATTTGAAACGTAGATAAACAGTTTACTCGACTTCAAAGCTATATCACGGTGCGATCATGTGGAAGGAGAGTTCATATCCAGTGTATTCTTAGTACCTAAACCAAACGGTAGCAAAAGGTTCATTTTGAATTTAAAATGCCTAAATAAATTCATTAGAATTTCTCATTTTAACATGGAGAATTATAGTACCGCCTCAAAACTGGTAACTCCTAAATGTTTTTTGGCTTATATTGATCTAAAAGATGCCTATTTCTTCATACCCATAATTCAAAGTTATAAAAAATATCTATGTTTTATATACAATGATATACTTTATGAGTTCAATTCCTTACCGTTTGGTTTATGCACTGCACCGTTTGTTTTCATGAAAATGTTAAAATCAATATTAGAGCTATTAAGGTCTAATAGTATGTCTGTAGCTCATTAAGATGATTTTCTGTGTATAGGACGCTCATTCGAGGAATGCAAGCATAATACCCATAAAACTATTTTTGTTTTGCAAAATCTGGGTTTCATAATAAACTTTGAAAAAAGTAGCTTGACACCTTCCACTGAATGTAAATTTTTAGGTTTTATGTTTGATTTAGTAAATATGTTACTGAAATTGCCTAATATAAAAATAAGTAAAATGAAAAATGTGCTACATAATATGTTACGCGACTTTGCGAGATTCATATGTCTATTGATATCTATCGGCTTGTCCAGGAATAGGTACAATATTCATGGTTTTATACGAAACGTTTTGAGTTCCTTAAATATAATTTTTTACTTAATAATCCATCATAATATGACCAATTAGTATACATTTCTAAAGATGCTCAGGATGATAAATTGGTGGCTAAAGCATATTGAAACACGTTCAGTCTATCAGAACCCCAAATTATTGTCTTGAAATCTATTCTGATGCCTCCAACATTGGTTGCGGAGCCTACTGTAATGGCAAAGAGGCTTTTCGTTATTGGAAAAGTGACGAATGTCACTTACATATTAATTAATTAGAATTAAATGCCGCCTTTCTTGCATTAAAACTTTTCGCTGATCACCTGCAGCATTGTGAAATTTTGTTACGTATAGATAATATAACTGCAATTGCCTGTATAAATAAAATGGGTAGTGTTCAATTCAAACATTTAAATAACCTGGCAAGACAAATTTGGCAATGGTGTGAAAGGCGTAAAATTACAATTTTTGCATCTTACATTAATACAAAAGATAATATATAAACTAATTACCTATCGCGACAACTATTCAAAGATACAGAATGGGAATTAAATGACGAAGCTTTTATGAAAATTACACAAGAATTCGGCCAACCAGATCTAGATTTATTCGCTAGTATGTGCAACGCGAATTGCCAAAAATATGTATCGTGGAAAAATGATCCTGATGCTTGGGTTATAGATGCATTTATCATATCATGTCAAGGATTGTTCTTTTATGCATTTCCACCATTCTCTTATTACTCGTGTACTGCAAAAAATTATGGATGAGAAGGCGGAAGGAATTGTTATGGTTCCTTACTGGCAGTCTCAACCATGGTTTCCTATTTTTCAAAGAATTATAATGGGTAAAACAATCTATTTCAAGCCTAATAAAGATTTGTTAATCTTTTGTTTTAGATCACACACACAGTCTGCGTCAAACGCTGAGCCTGGTTGCCGCGAAGTTATCCGGCAAGCTTTATTGAAAAGATCGTTGTCATCCAGATCGGTTGATATAATGTTAGTCTCCCTATCCGACAACACTTACAAGCAATAATATGATTGTTGCATTAAGGCCTGAATACAATATTGTAAAATAAATAAATATGATTATGAAACAGCATCTGTGCCTATTATTATTCATTTTTAACAAAGACCTTTGATCATGGTGCTAAGTATGGAACTATAAATTCCTATAAGTCTACCTTATCTTTATTGTTGGGAGAAAATATTGCTAAAGATCCCAGAATTAAAAGTTCTGAATCATCTGGCTCTACAGTGGCCTAACGAAGGGCTTGATTTTATTTTTTTTATTTATTATCTCTCTATTGTACACCAAGAACAGAACATTACATACATTACATCTAAAAACTCTTTCCATGAAAACTTTAACTTTATTGGCTCTGGTGTCCGCTCATCGTGTGCAAACTTTCTCTCTCATCAAGAAATAAAATATAAATATTATTAGTAATAAAGAAATACTTATAAATACTTGGAAATATTTGACGAACCTGTAGCCTAGTTGGTAGCGACCCTGCCTGCGACGCGAGGGGTCCCGGGTTCGATTCCCGGCCGGGGCAGATATTTATGTGGCAGATAAATATTTGTACTCGGGTCATGGGTGTAATTGTAATGTGTTACATATATGTGTAGTCCATGCCACCCGCGACACAGGTACCTAGTAACCTACTGCGGGGGTATGAGTATGTTAGCGTTTAGCGTTTACTTATACCTGATCTTATTAAAACCTCAAAACCAAACGCCTTACAACCCGTTCTCAAATTTCCTTTCTTTGACACACGCCCTGAAATACGTCCAGCAAGAAAATTAATGGAGTATTTAAATAAAACTCGTACATTACGTGGATCCATAGAACATTTATTTATTAGTTTTAAAAGTCCTCATTCTAAAGTATCTTCTCAAACATTAAGCCGTTGGATTAAAAGCACACTTAAAGAATCTGGAATAAACAAATCCATACTTTCAGCACACAGTACTCGACATGCTGCCACATCCAAAGCCAACAAACTTGGGGTCAATCTTGATGTACCTAATTAGAAAGCTGCTTGGACAAACTCTTCGTTCGTATTGGCAAAGTTTTATAACAAAGTATTATAAGCTCAAATGATTTCGCTACAACATTTTGTCTTCACACACCTGAAACAAAATAATTTATGTATAACATATAAAACACAAATTTTTTTGTGGTTATTAAATAAACAATAATAAAATAATACTTACAATGATGTCTTTTCTATGCACTAAAGCGAGAGGTTACTAAAACTTAAACTCGCAACACCGTCACATTTTATTACCTTTAAACATCCTACATAATTGTTAACCATAAATCGCAAAGAATGAAGCTGCGAAATATAATTGATGATCAAGCGAACTTGCAAAGTGAAGTTCGATCACAATTATATGAGCAGCTTCATTCGACGCGATTTATACACACCCTCCCTACAGATTTAAACAATATATTATGCCCTACCCGAAAAAGAATATATAATAAAATGTGACAACTTTTTTATAAATTGCACTTTAAACCAAATGAGCAAAAATCCCGAGACGAGTCAAGCAGGTAAGCTAGGGTGGGGATGAGACCACGTGGAGTGACGTTTTTTAGTATTGCCAGCTCTAAAAATCCGTGGAAGGCTGACGCTTGGGGCGACATCTACATAATTGTTAACCATAAATCGCGTCGAATGAAGCTGCTCATATAATTGTGATCGAACTTCACTTTGCAAGTTCGCTTGATCATCAAATATATTGTATACAATGATGGATTCAAGGAGAAATAGCTGTCATACTGTTTCAGCAAAAAAGCATTGAAATGCAGTTAATATAAAACAATACAATATGAGCACTGTTTTTGTGAGTCGTTAATGAAAGCGCATAGTATTTAATTAATCCATTTAACGAGACGAGCCAATGAATAATGTATCATTTCATATAATATAATAAATTCATATAACCATTATTATGTACAAATGAAGTTTTTTATAATATGAGTAGCTCATTAGAAAACGAGCCACCCAATTACGACCGTACCTATAGGGTACCGCTAATGCGTTTTCAGAAAAAACCTGGCGACACGATATTAGACGACACTAAGGCCAAAAATTAAAAATACCAGCCAAGTGCGAGTCGGACTCACGGACGAAGGGTTCCGTACCATTATGTATAAAAACGCCAAAAGAATCTGTCCTGTTGTATGAAAGCCTCACTTAAATATTTACTTTTACGTTTTTTTGTACTCGACGACCCTGTAGCCTAGTTGGTAGCGACCCTGCCTGCGACGTGAGGGGTCCCGGGTTCGATTCCCGGCCGGGGCAGATATTTATGTGACAGATAAATATTTGCACTCGGGTCATGGGTGTAATTGTAATGTGTTATATGTGTAGTTCATGCCACCCGCGACACAGGTACCTAGTAACCTACTGCAAAGGTATGAGTGTGTTTTTTTTATAGCCTAAGCAGGCAAACGAGCAGACGGGTCACCATCAGTAAGTGATCACCGTCGCCCATGGACATTGGCAACACCTGGGGCGCCACCAACGCGTTGCCGGCCTCGAAGGAAGCGATAGACCCGCTTCTTGAAGGACCCCATGTCATAGCACTGTGGGAATACTGAGGGATGAAGTTCGTTCCACAGTTTACACGTACGCAGTAGAAAATGACGTGAAAAGCGAACTGTGGACGAACGCCAGGTATACAGGTGGTGTTGGTGGAACCTGTTCTGTGTTCAATGTTCTGAAACTGTGGTGCTATGGGGTCTTTTTAGCGGTTAATGCGCAAACTTCTCGGGGTTGAATTGGACTAAATTCAGTCTGCCCCATTCCGAGACCCGCTCTTAAAAACGCCATCTCTTGGACCGAAAGGTAACTAAACTATCGCTGAGGCGTCCAAGGTATGGGCGCCCACTTAAATATTAATTTTATTCTGTATTTTAGTACTTGTTGTTGTAACGGCAACAGAAATACCAACTATGTAACTATTACGGTTCATGAGATACAGCATGGTGACAGACGGACGGACGGACGGACAGCGAAGTCTCAGTAATAGGGTCCCGTTTTACCCTTTGCGTACGGAATCCTAAAAATATCACAGATGACTCTGCAAAAGTGGTAGTTTACCAGATTAATTCTTATGAAGGCTGTGTGTGAACGTCCATATCAGATGCTTTGATTTTTCCGTTTCCGATTAACAGAGGTCAGGGGATAAAATTCCACATTCTTCACTTAGCATAGGTACGGTCTTCTGGTATTGAAACAGCCAGTCCTGTGATATGTTGGTTGAAGTTTCTGACAGGTCGGAGCATTCGACATGGTCTCGCCAATTGTTAAATAAGGTTTAGAATAAGTATGTAGGATGGCGTCGATGAAGCTTTTACCACCAAGTTAAAAATATATGTAGGCATAATTATTATCATCTTATTATAAGTTTTAGACTTAACACGGATGAATTAAATCAGTAATTGAAATATTTTTGATTCATTGCCTCTGCACAACTAAAGATTTATAATTTAAATATTTTCAAGAACCTTAAGCAAATATAATTTAAGTACCCCTTCCCGTATACTCGTATATCAGGTAGTTATTAAGAAAAGGCAATATTGTTTAAGATAACCAATCTACAGTCGCAATAAATAGACTAATGAGTGTCAATATCAAGCGAACTAATCGTGCTTGAGTGTGGAATTATATAGAACTGTTTATACCTCATTCTTGATCAGTAACGATCTTTCTTTTCAAAAAAATAATTGCGATAAAATTGCTAACGAATGTCAGAAAAAAATAATAAAAATCTTCAATAAACAACAAATTACAATAGAAGTATGATAAAGTAATAGAATATTCTTCCCTTAAATGATCACACTGCTCGTACACAGTATGATTTTATTGTTAATCGGATCAAAAACCTTTAAATGGTTTGTTCTATATCCTGTAAATATTTAAAAAATCCGTACTACATTTTTAAGAAGTATTGTGATACCTGCTCACAGCATTACTGCAGCATTAGCTTAATCGTATCGAATTTTCGTAAAGATATAGGTACAAGAGTAGTTACTTACCTCGATTTGCAATATATAAGATACATATATCAATAATCTAGGTACTTATAATCAAAAACAGATTAAGGCAATGATTTTCTCAAAAATAATAGTAAAATATCCCGATTTATTAGTATGAAATCGCTCTAATGAAATTTTTTACCCTCGTTTTTATCATTGCTTAAAGAGCATTGGTAGTTTTTAACACTTAATCCAAACTAACCTTAGACCTTAATACAAATTTGAATTTTATTCATCTCAGAGCATGTACATATTATAATTATGTATGCTAGCCTATAAAGTATTTATGATATGCTCACATACTTTTTATAAATTTTATAATTATGTAGGTATACGTATTGTCTGAAATTAAGATTTATTATTATAACAGCTCTATATATATCTACAAGTAATGGTCAAAAATCGTGCACCCGCGTCGCTTGAAGGTCGAGTGACGCTGAGGCCGATCGGTCACTATGAACAATGGCCATCTATTGTAATTACTATTAACTTATGTGTTGTGCAACTGATAGCTCCAGCGATACACGCACCACTCGAACCAATAAAGATTGACCTCTGGAATTTGGCTTTTTATCCGTTCTATTGTAATGTTAAAAGGTAACTGAGGGAGGCAATGTATCAAAATAAACTGGGACTTCATGGTCCAAGAGACTGTATGCCCTAGTTACGAGTAATGCCTCATCGGCTCGAGACGCAGTGACGAGACTCAATGCCTAAAACTACTTTAATTTTGAGCAAGTGCAAAATGAGCCGGCGGAATGTAAATCCGCTCACGAAGGTATTTCACGTATTCGTATTACCTCATTGATTTGTACTTTATTTTTTATTCATAAAGTAAATGATATTATGGTGATTTTTGAAGCATTGTAACTTATGCACTGTATCTGTCATTATGTTGCTCAAATTCATTAGATATTATTTAGTACGACTGATAAGGAATATTTTAAAGTCATACTTATTTCACAATTATTTTGAAAAGTTTTTTTTTTATTTAGTTAAGGTAACCTACCTAGCAAAAGAGCAGACAGCCCCACCCTTCCGCTGTCGCTACTCGCTACCGACCCATAAGAAAGACATCAAATGCGGACTATATCGATATTTGTATCTAAATAATGGACATAAAATTAATGCATTATTTAATATAACAATAATTAAATTATAATTAATAATATAATTAATAATTAAATTATTGTTATATTACTAGCCGACCCGCCAGACGTTGTCTTTCAATACCAAAATTTGCTACGTGGCATGAAAATGACTCCCAACGAGCGTTTGACGTCAGTCATAAGATTCAAAAATCAAGCTCCAGTGTATTCATAGCTTTATGTTAACAATGTACCTCATAAAGGTCTGTCCATAATGTCGTTATGTTGTCATGAATAGTTGCTTAACTGATTGGATTCGCAATACAGCAGCAATTATGCGTTAGGTCGAAACAATGCAGAAATGACCAGAGCGGATGAAGTGTGAGGTCGGTCTTAAATTGCGTGTTTGAGCAATAAAAAGAGTGACCGAAATCTAGTTAGATCGTTTTCGATTCGATATCGATTTCATTGTTAATGTCGTACACGGAAGGCGATCGTCAGTAATTACTGCTTGGCACGTAACGATTGTGCAATAGATATTGAGTTACTGAAAAATAACTAAAAGCCGTTTCGAAAACCCACGTCGCTATTATAAGATTTTGGTTCTGTACGTTTTAAAAATCATTTTTAAATCCTAAAATGACTACCTAATAAAAATTACTAACTACATTTTTTAATCCTTCAGGTGGAGGGTTTTGAGAATTTATTCAAGTATTTGGAATATAACTTGGAGTACCTATTTAATTTGTTTAACAAAATCTCACGTTCTATGGAAAATATCTGACTTTGTGAACGGAACCCAAGAAAGTAACGTAGGCTCTATTCCGACAAACTGACCACAACTGACAACCATTATCTAATTATATTAGAAATCTAGGTTTTAAACCTGTTTACGTTTTTTTATTCAGTGGGTTTTTATACTTTGTCATTAGCATATCTCTAGTAGTTGGCTCAGTACAATATAATCGAAGGTCGTGGATTCTTATCTGCATATTTTTGTAACAATCCAATTTGGACAAAATTACAACTACAACAACACGCACTGTTATTAATCACTTTGAACAATATTATAAAAAAGTGATTTTTGTACAAACTCACTCCCTGAGTTTAAATTCTAGCCATAGGTACTGATTCAAGAATGAAGAAGAGAATGAGAAGCGTTAATGTATTAAATTTGAATTTCGGTGAAATTGTTGAGATTCACTACTCAAAATACGTTCGGTCTTTTGCTACTATAAAATAAAATAATAACTTCTTACAAGAAACCCGAATTTCTTGAAGTCGGTAATAAATACTGTGCAAAAGATTCGCGTCCTCGGGAGCTGTAGGTATCTACGTTAATGTGTGTGTTGTTTAATTTAATGATTAATTTGCATTTAGCGACGTATCGTCAATATCCAAACCTATAAAAACTAAAGAGTTGACTGAACGAAGTTTCACTCAGTCAGATGTAGCAACATAACCGCATAATATAGTGAAATTATTTATTTTCTCAATACGCGAAAATTACACGTCTTAATAGAAATCACAAATTTGTAACCAATTGCCCTTAAGTTGTGTTACCAACCATCAATTTCCTAGTACCCCAAGCTGTGAAGGAATTAATGAAAATTGGAAATCTACCAAATCTATTGATGTTCAACAAACCTTAAAAACTCACAATGGACTTGTAACGAACCTTATAATACGATCTGACGACTTGCTTACACAAAATGTAAAACATTAAAGTTCCCAAAACGAACGGCAGCGGTGGTCTTCTTACAATTTACGATTGGTAACTAGATTAAGTTAAGTTTTATTTTATTAACCATAAAAACTTGAGTAAAAATGTTATCCGTAAGAAAGGTTGAGTGCAAGCTGCGAAACGTGATTTTACTATCACTTTACAATTCTTAACGATTTCCATTTTTTTCCTTTTGTTAAAGTGAACAGAGTTATCTACACAAAAAATTAACGTAAGATTGACAGCTGTGGGTGATTGCTGCGAAACGCCACAATATCACCGTCCTACAACTAGTTGGTAAGAGAAACGAAGAAATAGAAAACCCATTCCTTTTTCAAATCCATTCTTTTATTGATCAAAACACATAGTACACCCATTTATACATAAGTATATCCATTCATAGGACATCTACCATAATAACAACACAAAAAAGAAATAAACGACATTAAAAAAATTTAAACCATTTCCGCACAATTCGCACTTGGCCAGCGTGGTGGACTATCATATGGCCTTAACCTTCTCATTTTGAGAAGTGACCCGGCTCAATAGTGAGTTAGGAAGGATTGAGATGATGATGATGATGAATTAACCATTTACCTTTTGTAGGTGCACCACTTTTGTAGGTGTGGAGAAGAGAAACCTTGTTAATATGGTTTTTCATCTAATTGTTTTGAATATTTAGTACTCGGAAGCATTTGTCAAAACTTTAAAGTTTTTGAACTTTTGTAAGCAAACAGCAAGATATTGTCGAAAGGTTTGCTAACAATCCATTGTGAGTTTTAAGGTTTATTGACCATCAATAGGTCCGTTCGATTATTTATCAAATTTCATTAATTCCTTCACCGCAGGAGGCACTAGGAAATTGAAGTTTCGTTACACAATTCAAGGGCTACCGTTTACATAAGTTTCTGTTAAGACGTATTTAGTAAGTAATTTCGAGCATTTCGCTATAGCAAGCGTTGATGTTACTTGTACATCTGTGTCGATAAAGTTTTTTCAGTCACCACTTAACTTATGAACTTGAATACCGAAGATATACCTACTTAATATAATTAATACAATAATATCAATTACTAAATGTAAGTGAAACGGTAGAAACATTAATCTGTACATAATTACCAAAATAAAGAAATAACAATAAACTTTTTACCATTCAAATCACGTGGAATTGTGACTTTAGCATAGTTAACTAAAGTTTCAATGGAAAAGAAGTCCAGTAAGCTTATGACAAAATGAGTTATGGTCGAATTTTGCCTAGGTAGTTAAATTACTAATAAGTAAAAACTAATACGCAAAGGACCGTGATAGACACAACTATGGAAGATAGACACGCTAATATATTATGAAAAAAATATAAAGTTAAAAAAAACATTGCATTTCTTTGAATGCGTTATATTAAATGATTAAACGAACTGACCTGTATGTGAAGTTCTATCATAATTATACCAGTGCCGAGTCCAAAGAGATTACCTACCTAGAATAAATATAACACAAAACTCGACGCTGGTATAATTTTGTTTTGTAAAACGCAATGTGTACTGCAGATATTAGATTTTCTCACTCCTTAAAAATTTAATCGCAACGTGACTTATGACAAAAACAAATTGACCCATCGAGCTCACACGCAAAGTGTAGCTACCGAAGGCGACTTAATTACTTCCTAATATTGACAATGCTGGTTCTTGCAGTCGGTTCCCGGATCATTATGACAGGTCAGTAAAAAACTTCGAATTCATTCAGGTATTCAGTTAATTTATGCCGATACAAGAGTTAGCATTTTTTTACCATATTGTTCAACATATATATATGTAACTGGTCTAAGCCCTGATTTGTTTATTTAGAATTGATAATGTATCTGTTTTTTGTGCTTGTTAACATTTTTATTGTTCTCATTATCATTTTAGAATCATTAATTTAAGAGATTCTCGCGAATATGTCGTTATTGCATTGTGTTAATGACTCTGAAATATTGAAGAACCGTAAGCATTCTTTTGGTAGAAAATTAACTGTGAGATTCTTTGGTGTACCAGAGGGCACATTGAATTGGTTGATCAGTTTTTATGTATATTACGTTTCCGATCTGAAAGTATTCCATTACATACATGCGTTTGTGTTAAATAAATAATGAACCAAAGGTGTCGCAACATTACATCGATGACCGGCCGTAGCATTCTAGTTAAAATGACATAGGCCACAGTACTTCGTCTTAAATCTACTTACTTAAGGCGACCCAGATTGACTGAACGCACATAGCGATGCAATAAACTAGAGCACAATGAGAGCGAATGTATTATTCAAGCGCGTTATCTGTGCCCGAGCGCACGAGCCACACAAATTGTGCGCCCGCGCCCAGATCTACATCGGCGCGATAGCACGCGCACAGACATCACGATGCGCCCCTCACTAGCTCCCAGCATGCGCGGTGAAATTTTTCCTTCAATATACGTCGTCGAGAATATGGAATTGATACTCCCCGCTAAAAACCGTTTTATTACCTGTGCCCACAGTTCAATTTCGCTTGTAAACATAATTTACTTACGGCATTATAAATTCTCGCTGTCAATCTGCAACGTATCTTAATCGTAAGGGCGGTAAGCTGGCATTTGTGTGGGATGCAGTCAAAACGAATCCCATATCCAACGCGAACGCAGTGTACGTCTATGACGTAAGAGTGATGAAATCAGATAAAATGCATAGATTTTTCTTTTTTGTACATTACCTGTGTCCCACCTGCTGCTAAAGTGGCTATTATGTACCAAAGACATCAGTTACTTCTCAGGAACTCAGTTCTCACTGTGGTTGTATTTTATATTGGTCAAGCATTGGTTACTTGCAACTACTTTAGAAGGACTGACATGAGATATGATTTAATTTTCGATGGTCTCAACTAGTACAAGTGCTAGTGTGAACTGGTGCAAGTGTAGATTTAAAATATGTACTAAAATTGCTTAGACAACATATATCTAAATAAACAGGCATAGCCACTACTAACTAGGCTACAGGGTTGTCATTAATTTGTTTTGTTGCAAACATACGAGTATTTTTATTCCAGTTGCAAACTAACTGATTCACTGGATGCCATTAAATAAAACTTTAAAAAATGTTGACCAATGTGATATTAATTCGATTATTTTAAATTAAAATTAGCGAGAAATGATATAGCGTTTTGTTTTTTTGTTTCCATTTTATATTGTCGTTGAAAGTATTCAGTTACTTTTAAGGACTTTCATTATTTTTAAATGTAGTAGTTGTAATAAAAATCGACTACTTATATGTATAAAGTAGCTCTAATTAATTAATAATTAAAATATATCTACTTTCGAAAATTTTAATATATTTGACACTCATAACTTTAATTTTAAGTTTGATTAATACAAACACTAACTCAAAAGCTCATTAGTGACTACCGTTTTAAATCAACCCGCATTAATTATTCATTATATTGAAAATAATAAGATATTACGTAGCTTTTGAGTAATACACGTATTAATATTTAATATCAAGACCAATAGAAAGTTAATAGCAAAGTGTGATTAAGATTTATAATGACCAAACCGTGTCAGAACAGAAAACTGTTTACGATCCCAATTTGGGGTTCCTCGAGAGCTGACCGGGAGACTCGAGAGCTACTCGGACTGTATAAGGAATCCAATATTTTCTCGATACGTCAGTAAGGAAAAGACTGTATAAATATTAAAAATTCAATCGATCAAAGTGAAAGGAACTACTATCAAATTTAGTTTCCTAAAATGTTTTGATCGATGGTTACGCGTAGCGAAATCGTTATGAGTTGATTTCGTGGAGTTATTCAATCAATTATAAGTACCAGATATAGAGAGTAAGTAGCCGCGTTGAAGTCCATTGTGACCCGACACGCTCCAACGATTAGACAAATTATACTTTTATATTATGTCGACACATAGTCTGTCACTGCGTCTTATCGATGTTACCTTGATAATAGTTATTTACTTCGGATACAATTCATACAATTAAAGAAGGAAGTTGATTGATAATGTACGGTTGTTATGTTGAATATGCTGCGCTTGTTGGTCTACGAATATACAACGGTTTTAAACGTTGATCACTTCCAAGATGTTGAGAGACTTGAGTCCAGTGGTAGAGAAATTTAGTGTTGTGATTATGATGAAAATCGCTTGGAGGAAAATAATAAATAGTTTATAGGAATTATAATTATGGAATTAGTTGGCCTAAATTTAGTAGTATTTAGTTAGTATTTTAGTTGGTCTAGGAATTAAAATATAATATATATTTATATTAACTACTTACCGTTTATTCGAAATATTAAAAATTTTAAGGCTGATTTAGGCTATAAATAAACGACGATAAAAACTAAAAACTTGTTTATTATAATCTATAGCAACCTACATCAATTTGTAGAATACAATGATTCACTGTTATAAAAATACGCTCTGTGTCTTTACAAATACCACGTCAATAAATTCCCTGCATCTTTCTAATAGCCGTGTATGTAAAACATCGTTACTGAGATGTGTATCTTAATAAATAATTGTCTGGCAACCGCAGTCTACTTTTTCTTACAACCCACCTGTCGCACGACTAACTACATCCTATTGTGTTTAGTACAACAGATACGCTACTCTACACGGGCATTCTTGAGCTACCTTTATAGTAACTTAAACAACACATTCACGTTTTAACAGTGTAACTGTTCGTTTTGTTTATTGAGTCTGCATTTAAAGGTTTAAAAAAATATTTATCACCACAAAAATTGTTATTTTAAATTTTATTGTACTTTTTCATTGTCTTTTTATTGTAATTACATATTGGAGATAATTTTTAAGTTCAAAAAAGGAGGTTCTCAATTCTATCTGATTTTTTTTCTTATCTCAGAACTTCGTACTGGGTGAACCCATTTCGATAATTCTTTCGCCATTCGAAAGGTAAAGACTACCATCTGGTGCAATTTGAGCGACATCTGGCGAGTGGTTTTAGAGTTATCTCGACTTTGAAGTCGATTTTCTTTTGTAAAAAGTTAGTAAGTTGAGTAATAAAAGTATCTAAAATACACATAAAAATATCTCCATAATACATCATAATAATATTGTAAAATGTAAATGTTAGGTAGATACTAAGCAGCTGTGAAATTCGTTTTCTGTAATACAAAACAATCAAATCTATTACACGAGAACGTGACTCTGTGAACATACTTAAATATACGATAACATCTACTACATATTGTATTTAGGTAGACAACAAATACCAGAGGATAAAAGGCTAACTTTATTATTATACTCACACTGAAACCGTGTTGGAGTTGAGTATCATAAATTAATAGTTTGCAAAACAAAAAATACCGTCGTATAAAGTAATTGAAGTAAAAATACAAAGCAATGAATATAGTCACTGTGTCGTTAAACGTTGAAGAGTTCCCTTATCTACACCTGATTCTGAGTGTCTTATTTAGCCATGTTTGTCATAAAGTTGCATTTGTCATCTTGAACTCTGTGAAAATATCCAAATTATTCAGACTTGAAAGAATGAAAGAAAGAAAGAAGAAATATTTATTCGTTGTTGACACAACACACTGCAGCAGAACTAAACACAACAATAAATTATACAAAGTAAAAAAAGACTTATAACCTAAAAAAACAAACAACAACATAGTAACACACGCTAAATTAAAATTAAAAAACTAGATAAAGATAAACTCAATATAAGTAATACCTACATAATATAATATAATTATGTCCGTGCTACAGCATGTCGAACAACGAATGGGTCTAGACTCAGCTATTGCCGCGTGTGAGCACAGCGCTGATATTTCAGTCTAGGCCCCGCCTTCCGTGATGGAAGCCCGATCATTCAATTCATGAAGTAGGTTAAAATTAGGCTGAAAGTTTCCGTTACATGCATATCTTTAGGTCAAGCTATAGTAAGATTATAATGTATATCATTTCAAAGACACAAAAAGTGGTACTCCATTTCTAACAAAACCATAAAGTTAGTACCAAGTTGGTACCACTTCCTAACGACTCAGGAAGCTGTAACCAGATTGTACGTCCTACTTACAACAGTGTACTAAAAGAAGGACATATTTTACACTGCAACAGACATGGCAGATCCGATACTGTTTCTTGTAATGTCCTTCTTACTTTATCGCATCTGATATCGTCCACAAGTTACGGAAAAGGCGATATGGGAGAAATGCAGGTACGTTATTCGAGTTTCCCATAGGTTGGTGATAAAGGTGTAAGGAAAGTTACGAAAAATAAAATATGTTTGCTTAAAAACTATGCTACAGTTGGAGTTTGGGTATAAGAGTAAGCCTGAAAAATTCTCAGTAGTGAGTAGTAGTCTACTGAGCACGGGTCTCTCCTCGTTACTGAGGAGGCCTAGAGCATACTCCACCACGCTGCTCCAATGCGGGTTGGTGGAGTGGTTAGTGGCCAACCCAGTGTCGAAAGTTTTCAAGCTGCCCGAAGGCCTCCGACATGGCTTAACGACTGCTATCAATCGATAACAACCGGGACTGACGGCTGTGCCCTCCGAAGCCCGGAAGCGCTCAAGAAATTTTTGCCACTAGCGGTCACCCATCCGACTACCGACCGCGCCCGCTGTTGCTTAACTTTGTCGATCGCTTAGGATCGACGCAAGCCGCCAGGCTATGAGCGCTTCAATAATATTTAAGCGCTCATAGCCTGATATACTAATTTACAAAGCTGAAGAGTTTGTCTGTTGGTTTGAACATGCTTGTCTCGGATTGTCGATTTATCGAGGAAGGCTTTATGCTATATAACATTACGCTACGACCAATAGAAGCAGATGCAACAAGTTTGCCGAAGTGAAGCGAGGGCATCCAAAGTACAATATTGACCGACTAAATTACTTGGAATATAATGTCTAATTGGAACTAGGGTGTTAGTCTAGTCAGCCGAGGTTGTGAAAGGATGAAGATCGTTAGTCATTCCGTTAACAGGTATGAGGAAGGCAGTGACCTTTAATGACAGTGAAATCTGCTAGTTAGGTATTCATAGTAATACTCGTAGTATAATTAGTAATTTTATTAGTCAGGGTCTCGTTACAATTTGGTTACAGTTGGGTTGCTGCCCTTTAAAAAAGAGGGTCTCCTGAAAAAGTTAACCGAATCCATATTCTACAACTAACTTTTGAAATAAATTAATCTTATTATAACGTTGTTTTATTGTTGTTACTTTTACCGGTCCTACTAAAAATATTATGTTAATATGATTACAAGGCCAGCTCATAATAATTAATGCATAATTTGCACATAATTCCAGGTTTCAATTTTTGATTTCAATTAGCCAAGTCTTCCTACATACGTATACGGCAATGTTAATTTTTTATTTATTCAATGAAGATTATTTTTTCAGGGCTGTGTAAAATAGTTTTGGCAATTTTATCTATTTGTATATTGTTGCCGTTAAGTGTGTCAACGCTAGGATTCCCTGTGTAATGTACAGGGAATCCTAGTGTAGGTATAGCGGTATTTTTTATTTGGTATATTGTTGTTTTTTTTAAACCGCAGGTGGCAGGAAGCTGTGCTACGTGGCCCACTACAAACTGTAATAAGCCCCCGTAATCAGATACTAAAACACATTTGATTTTGCTGTGACCTTAAAATGTCGGCCGTTCACGAATAGTGAAAACAAGAGGCAGATAAACAATCTGGCTATCGTGCCCCACCTGTATTTACTATACTCGTTCAAGTAATTAAATGTAAATTAAAACGAATCCATATACCTACATACATAAAAAATATAATAGATATAACAAAACGATAACTGATCGCCTAACTGACCACGAATTGTTCATACAATGAACACATATTCATTGTGACGCTTTCGCGGCTAAACTACTGGCCCGATTTGGATGAAATTTGGCATGAAAATAGTTGAAAACCCGTGTTAATACATAAGCTACTCGTACTTACTTCTTTTTTCAAAAATCAACCTCTAAAGGCTTGAAATAGGGTATGATAAATCAATCACACAACCATATCGTCATCATAGATTTTTCATATAACCATGTGTTATAATATCTAAACCACTTGATAGATTTCGATGAATTTTCTCAGTAGGATAGTTGATGATGCAAGGTCAAATATAAGCTGCTTAGTTTTTCAAAAACCAACTCTTAAGGGGCTGAAATAGGGGATGAAAGTGAAAAAACGAAACTCACGCGGGCGAAGCCGCGGGCGGATAGCTAGTATGGAAAATATATGGGAAAAAATTCCGGAGGCCGTTGTTGACGCAAAGCCAAAATAACGATTACATAATTAGAAGTTTTGTCTGTTTGCATGTTTGGTTGTATGTGCGTTTATGCCCGCCAACCTTATAAACGGGTTGACTGATTGGTTTGGTTTTCACTAATATTGTGTGGTCAGTTTTCGATAATAGTTTATTTTAATTTTCATTTTATTTTAATGGTTTCTCTACGATACCTACATGTATGATAATACTATACCTAATTAAGATATTGAGACACAATATTACAATATTGCACTTAATCCATACTAATATTATAAATGCGAAAGTCTGTCTGTCTGTCTGTCTGTCTGTGACGTTTTCACGGCTAAACCACCGGTCCGATTTGGATGAAATTCGGAATGAACATAGTTGAAGACCCAGAGTCACACATAGGCTACTTTTTTTTTCAAAAATCAACCCCTAAAGGCTTGAAATAGGGGATGAAAGTTTGTATGAAAACAACGATTTTGATGATTTTTTCCAGGAAGATATTTGATGACGTACCCCCTCCCCCACTTCTCCGGTTCGCGATATAAACGAATTTTACGCGGGCGAAGCCGCGGGCAAAAGCTAGTATTATGAATAAATAATGCTAATTTTATCGTATAAAATGCTTAGTTTGGGGTATCATAGTGTTTAGTACTTTTTAATCCCTTAAATAATGAATTATAAAGTCACCAATCTTGACTTCTCTTCCTTGTATTTGTGGAAAAGTACTAGCGACATTAAAGTAACACCTATAATACTTATAAAAGCCACATAGACTTTAATTTCAAATACAAAAAATGATAGAGTACATTCTATGAAAAGCGGCGATCATTCATTTTAAAGTAACACTGCTCTGTTATAAGAATAAATAAAACTTAAATCAATGACTGTAAAAAAATTAAGATGAACATAACTATGCAAGAATTGTTTCCATAATGGCTTAATATAAAGTACTTAATAACTTTACCTAACTATATTATTCTATTAATTTCTCAATGGAACTTTGGGGTCTGAATTAACACACAATAGATCTTACAAGGGTTAAGTTTCATTTAAGGATCCCCAAAATCTAATATGTGAATTTGAATTTAGATCCGTTGTGCTGCCAGAACGATTTAATTATGGTCGACGAGCGCGACTGAGCAATGAAAGTTTGTGGGCAGATCATTGCGTCACCATGGCTACCATCTGGCACTTGTTCATGTCAACTGATATTAAAAACTTAAGCCACTTATGGGTCATTTTTCGAGTCAATGGAGTCGAATTACAAGACTTAAAACATCTGATGATATGAAAAATCTAAAACAGTTTTGTTGTTCGCTACTCATTCATAGCTAGGATACCCTGTGTCGTGGTCATGGGTGCCATGGACACGCAAGAAAAGATACACTCACTCAGACCGAAAACGGAAAAACTCATCATTCAAATCATAAGACACAACCTTAAGTAATCGGCTTATTCCACAAATCCCCTTCGAAGGGGATCAAGTATGCGATAGAGAATAACTATTTAATGGATAGAAAACAATGGGTAAATGAACCACTTCATAGAAAATCATCGTCTGCGTATTTTAATTGCAAATGGGTACTCACGATTTAGAATTGTATTACCTACCGACAGTTTAAATCGCTTTCTTGGGATTTTGAATTTGAAAAATCATAAAATGACAAAAAATGAGAGCTCATTTACCTACCTACTGCCTTTGTAACCGGGGAGGTACTGACGAATTTACGCAACATATTTTCGGCAAGTTGAAATTGCAAAATTAAAATACTTCATTACTTAGGAACGTCCGAACATCATCAGCAGCTTTTACCCTACTCTAATTACCTAGGTGCCAATGAATGGGGCATACGAAAATCTTTTTTGTAGCTATTATTTATTAGCTAGCTTCTATTTTAAGATTTGATATCATCTTTTTATGTGAAGAACAAGGATTTAATCTTATAAAAACATCATGGATCGTAAAATGTATTATTTTGTGGGATTGGGTGACGTTATGTTAATATGGGTATGCTAATGAATGCTTTTCACTAAGTGGGATTTATATACATCTGTTGTAAAAAAATAACTTAACTTTAACCTACCCAAGATTATAAAATTTGAGGTTAATACCAATTATACTTACTACTGATTTAAAATAGTCTCACTTTCCTAAAGGCTCACCCATACTCAGTCATTAAATATCTTACCGCAAATAACAAATATTTAAAGTGAAACTTATTCAAAGTATCCAAATGATTGCATGACATTCAAAGTCTGGTAACGTAGATACGTCTACTACAATAAGCTTTATGTATTTAAATTTATTACCTGCTGAAATTGAAGTCAGGTTAAAGTTGTGATAAATATCGTTGCTGCTTGAATATATACACATATAATAACTATTTTAATATAATACGGTGACATGACAATCTATCTAAACTTCAAATTAATGCATACACCCTAAGCCTTAATTATATCATTACGCTAGCAATATAATAAATCAAAATATAATTGACAGTGTACTATACAATGAATTCACATTTCAATTAAGGTTTGATTTCAATAAAACTTCCTCTTATTTCCATTTTAAATTGACCGTTAAATTTTTCGTTGGAATGAAATTATTATGTTTACGTCATTATTATTACGTTTTTGAACAACGAACGTCATCAACAGTCGAAGTTCCATCAAACAGTGGCGTTATTTGGTATAGCTATTTTATTGTTTTTCTTTGTAATGTTTGTTACTTCAAATCAAATCAAATCAAAATCTATTTATTGCCAGTTACATTTATAAAATATACATACATTACAATTAAAACAAGTAGGTATTTCTAACTATGGCAAAAGGGTTCGTCTCAGCTAATGTTGACATGCACACAGGGGTACATGCAACGCTGTTTTTCAGACGACCCCTTCTCCCTGAGGTGTTAGGCGGGAGACGCGACAGTTGAGGACTCCAAAATCATCAACTATTATCAAAGTTAAAGTGTTTCAAGTTAAAACTACACTAATTTAAACATTTAAAGCATTACTTAAACTACTTAAATACTACATGGGTGGACTTACATATTTATAATCTATATAATTAATATTTTTAACTTATAATTTTATGCTATAAGGTAGGCTGATTTGATTTTTTGCTTAGACTTTATGCGCCAGTGTGTGTGTGTGTGTTTCCGTGTGTGTGTTTGTGTGTCTGCGTGTGCGTGTGTGTGTACGTGTGGGTATGTATTTGTGTAAATAAATGATAACATTATTGGTGGGCTATTCAATTTTAAAGAAATCTTTTAATTTCAGAGAACCCCAGTAGGTAAGTATGTTTCAGATTTTCCGCAGCATTTTGTTTTTGCAGCAGTGCGGATTTATATTTTGTCTTAAAACAATCCACGCTCAGTTTCTTCCTAAGTGGGGGTGGCAAGTCATTCCATATCTTTGCTGCGGCAAATCTGAAACAGAACCTAAATCTAGACGTTCTGTGTTTAGGAATTTCAAGTAGGCTTAGTGAGCTAGTGCGGAGGCTTCTATGAGTTACATCTTTTTTCCAGTGGAGTTTTTCAAATAAGTATTCTGGTTTTTTATTCCATATGACCCTGTGGGTAGTACAGGCATAGTTAAGCTCTCTCCTCGCATTCATGTTTAATAATTATTAAACTTAAATAATTATTGTTTTCATACATTTCCGTAGGTCACAATATTCTCTGCATGTTAGTTATATTATAAGCATAAGAACGTGTTAGGCACTTCTCACACAACGATATATATGAGCTACGCGACTGCAACGCAATCCAAAATTTGTATGTACATATTTGACACTATATACTGACAGGAGACGCGTGAACGATGCGACTCCTGTCAGTCAAAAGTGTCAGATACATAGAATTTTGGGATTGCATCGCAGTCGCGTAGCTAACAAAAAGCGTAATGTGAGAAGTGCCTTAGGTACAAGATGCGAGTTAAGGAACAAGTGAAATTCGATAAATGTCATTAAGCCAAATCGATGTAAACACTTCGATATCTGCATATATTGTTAGTTATCATAAAAAATATTGATGCGTTTTTCACAACCCATTTCTGTGTCTCCCTCTCACAACGTGAAGTTGCCACAGTACAGTACATCACGCCAGCCAAGTCCTGAATTGCATTTACAGCCCACACTAAGATTCCTAGTGGCGTTTGCACGGACCACTTACGAAGACACACACACATCAAAATATTCCGCCTCGACTAGGAAGCGAATCCAAGACCATTCTAAGGTCAGCCAGAAAGCAATTGCGCCATTTGAGTAGTCAAATTGTTGCAGTAATTTATAACGAATTTGTGTAGGTAGGTGTCTTAGTGGAGGATTCAATCCCAATCTATTCATGAGTCCAAAGTTCAAATCACTTAACTATCACAGCTACATCGATGTGTTTAAGTAGGCCAATATTTTGTGGAAGGACAAAGTTAACGAGATTGGCTCTATTAGGTATCGCAATTACAAGCGAGTTGCATTAGAAAACGATTTATACTTTAACAGTTATTCATATCAATCAGTGCGAAACATCAAAACTTTATCAATTTATCATTTCAACAACATCTAAACGGAATCATTACTTCGGTACTTTGATGTATTGCGCTCAACGGAAGCTTTCGACAGTGCGTTCAGTCTGACGTAATTTTCCAACAATGGAAGTTTGTTGTAAACATTTTTGAACGTACTGTTGTTATTGCTATCTGATAATTTGCTATCGCGTTGAACGTAAATAGAGTTATCAATAGATTTAGATTGCGTTTGAATTTAAAAATAATGATTATTTGCGGCGATAATATTGGTAGCTTTGTTATCAGAAGGGCTTGGCAGGGTTAAATCTCGAAACTTTTCCTTTTTGCAGCGCGGTATGATTTGAAGTCGGTGGCAAAGAAAACTACCACGATAAATATGCATTATAATAATGGTATTCTTATATAAAAAATTAATTGCTTATGAAAGAATTAGTACTGTTAAACAAATGTACCGACATTAAAATATTTGAGTGACAGTTAAAATCCTGAGTTTGGAACCTGATAGGAATGAGACGTTAAAAAACACCTAAATCGACTTCCTTGAGCGAGTACAAAGTCATAACTTTTAACCTATTAAGTAATGAAAAATAGGTTGCGCGGTGACTGCGCGTGCGGCGGGTAGGCGCGGCGTAGACATGCCCGCGCTATGTTTTAGTATAGTGTCTCACTTCGGTATACTGGGATTCAACAGTCTTGGTGTGTGAACATAAAAATATTTTTTTTTTCATGGCTTTAATATATTTAGATAAATGATTAATGGACCATGATGTAACACTATAATTTGTAGGTGATAATAGCTTGAAGGTGGTATTGATATTTTAAGTGATTTGTCTCTGAGCAAATTATTGATTTTTTTAAGTATTGTTATACAGCTATCACCATCAAGTTACTACTCAGATAGATAATGTATATTTAATTATTAAAATGGAATTTGTTTAGATTGCATTATTAAGTAGGTAGGCTTCTTGAAATATGAAGAATTGAATGAAGGCAATAGAACTCAAGTCTTTTACTTAGTAGACACGATCTCGACTATAAAGCTAAAGGATCATAAATGTTATTTAATTACTATTTAGTGCAAATATTTTATTAAATCATCCAAATGACTGAAGAAAAACAATAATAACAAATTGTCGGACATCAGTTAGTATGTCGAATTTCATATCTTATCCTTAGGAATGTGAAGGTTAAGATGTCACAATTTTCTTGAACGACTATAACCGTCCTACCAGCCCTGCACTTAACCTAATAACATCGCAATCTTGCGGTGTTAGCTGACGAAATTGCGGGGTCATCTACCGGGCACTAATTGAGATAGTCTTTGATTATATACACGTCTAGATTCCGCAATTCAAACAAAATGTCACTCAAAAAACGTCTTCAGTTTTCCGACATGTGTGAGTACCGCTCGTGTAGTTATTGTAAGTGCACTGTCAAGGTGTGCGTGTGTAAGGGATGCCTGCTTCAAATTGTTCACATACCTACTTTTTCCCTATGATCTTTGCAAATTAAGGTTGAACAGAATAGGTTAAAAAGTTATTGTTTTGTATTAGTCTTATATTTATTTTATTTTATGTAAATTAATAAAATTCTACAAAAAGTAGAAAAAATAATAAAGTAACTGGTATTAAAAAATTAAAAAACATGACAGGAATTGAAATTATTGTTTATTTCTATTTTATGGTGTAGGGTGTAGCGCAGCTCAGGACATCAGGAACTCAAGGACTTGTCGAAGAATACCAAAGGAAAAACATTAGGGTAACCCTTAGAATAATATTATAAATATTCTAGGGGGTAAACTAAATAATGTATGTACTCAAAATGACAGGAAATAATAAAAAGTAAATGGGAAAAAGGAAATAATAAGTAAATAGATTTCAACATTCATCTCTTTGTATTTGTTTTTGGAACACTTTTATTGCTAGGCCACGATGTCTGATCTCTAAATATGGTGACATCTTATTTGCAAATATTTTTCTATAAGTTTTAACAGGCTTTTTTGATGAAGTTGACAATAATCACCAATATTTTTAAAATAAGTAGGTATGACCGACAAACTGACTCATTATTTTAAGAGATATCAGTTCATAACCAGAGGACGATGTTGCATTGTTTCCATATCACCCACTTTTATAGTCCTTAATTCTGTACTCAGAAGCCTCAGGTGCATTCGGTTTTACACTAGTAGCCGACGCCGACCAAAACATGCGAGTCGGGACAATGCTGCCTAAGGGCGCATTCAAGTAGAGAGACTGTCAGCCAGCTCCTGCTTATAACAGCTTGCTTTATGTGGAGGTTATCTCGACGGACCAGTACCGATAAGCGCTGGCAGATCAGCGTCGGTAACCAGCGTTCTACATGAATGCGCCCTAAGACGGAATGCATAATAAAGTCAATTTTTTGATGAAATAAATACTGTCGTGTTTAAATAAACATAACTTAATATATTAATATAAATAAACTTTACCTAATTAGTATTAACATAGATGTAGCATACACTGACGTTTAGATAGATTGGAAATGCGAAAGAACAAAACATAATTATGATACGCGTATGGCAGAGCGAGATAGATAGACGAAACCAATTTTTAGACGGCAAAGCGGGCTTAGCGGGCACTTGTCAAAAATTGTTCCTCAATTTTCTCAAAATACTTAATTTAGTTTTTACATTTCTGTGTGGAATAATGTCCTTTGTAGTCTTAATTAGTGATGGTTACTTGTGCGGTATGTACATGGATGTGACTCCTCTAGATATAAAAACCACCAGGAAGGCATCGCGCTCGGCGGTGACATTGACAGCGGGCGATTCATTTTTGGTTTCGTCCAAGTGATACAATTGCCGATCTTTAGTTATATAATAAATCTATGGTATTAACTTATAAGTTTAACTTTATTTACAGGATTTTATAATTTAATACTTATTTGTAATTTATCTCCCGTAAATTCGGCGTATCCCCTAGTAATAAACAGGCAACACTCGCTAATCAGAATATAACGAAATAAAAAATCATGTTTTCTTTAAACTTTGTGATTTATTTAAAAAGCTTACTTATGAAGAGTAATCTTTTTGTTATTACAAGGTTTTTCCACATAATTGCGAAACAATTTCATTGCACAAACCGGCATAATTTATGTTTTTTCGGGAGCACTTTGTCGCTAAGCAACACAAATGACACTGACCTACGTGTCATGCTGCCTCTACACACAGGCCAGCGCATTCGCCAACGCGCTGGCGGTGCGCTTGCCAACGTGCTTGTGAGTTAATCCACACATTGGAAGGTCGTTCAGTATGCTTTGGTTCGGGCCAATGTGCGGACGGATCAAAAAATGGATGTTGAGTTGGTAACAGCTGCAGCTGTATATTTATTCACAGCTTATAATTACTACGTAAAAGTATACAAGAAAAGGGTGATACTTTCATATTTATAATATTAAAATAATAATAAAGTATGATGCTCTTACTTTGAAGTAAAATATCGTAAGGAAAACGGAATGTCCAAGAACCTTATTTATTTAGCATTTTTAATACTTAAGTACAACATTTTTATTTTTATGGTACTTATTTTTTGGATTCCATATGCAATTTTCACTCTGATAGAGCTCAATAAATTTAAAAGTTTCATCATTACTCATATTATACGCCATTTTGTTACGTTAGGTGTTAATACGCCGCAAGAAGAAAATATCCACTCTTGATCGCTGCTCCGGGCAGACTGATCGCGCGGCCAATGTGTGGATGGTGCGCCAAGCTTGCGACAAGTGTTCTTTGATGATACCGACACCGCGCGGCAAGCTTCCCAATGCCAAGGCCAACGTTCCAATGCCTACCGCCAACGTTCCAACGCCCGTTCTACACATTGGGAGCCAACGCACTTGCCAACGTGTTGGCCTATGTGTAGAGGCAGCATCAAGCAAGTCTAACTTGGACTTTATAGGAGCCGTTCGGTAGAGCCGATTGCGGAATCTAGACCGTGTATATAATCAAAGGAGATAGTTTAGCTAAGACACTGGCCGGTTGGCAGACATCCGTAAATTGGCCATTTATGGTGAAAGTAGGGACCATCAGGGCTGTGGAAATGCTAAAGTTCATTGTAGCTCCCGATATTACCGTCATGTTATGGTGCTTCGCTCCAGGGCGCGAGGCGAGGTTTGAGGGATTCGTGGAAAGGACGACGCTTTCGCCACTTTAGATCCAGATAGAGGCGAAGGGGAAATATTCGCAGGTATATTTACTCCACAAGTGTACAAAATTCTCCTAAAATAACATTCAGCCTACTTTGTTTACAAATTTTGGTGATTACTCGATTAATCTATTGGTCCAATAAATCTTAGTAGGTATCTACGATTATTATAATCATGAAAACTGGACAAAACCTATTTACTTAGTACTTTCTGAGATAACTATGCATTAGACACACAGAAATACTATTTTATACTACATTTTGATCTCTTAAATTAATTATCTTCATCCTACATTATATAATTTTTTACGAGATAAACAAACATGCAGATATATGTATAATAAGTGATTCAACAAGAGAACTTTTTTTCATTCGATGCTCAATATCCTAAAAGGAAACAAAACGTGAGCGTCAACCGTACTAAATCTGATCAAAATAAAATAAGTCACATCCGAAACGGATCTAAACCAGTGACAGCAACAAGCATCCCACGTCCGCGAACTGTTCAAAACGTGTAGCGTTCATGCAATCTGATTTACGCGAACCACTCCTGAAACCGTAGCCGCTAAAGTATCCGATTCCCTTTTTAGAAATGCTAATTCTAACACAGATTATTCATTGCCCGTGTTGTCACTGTACTGTCATTTGAATGACAATTAGAATTGTTGTGACAAAATCGTTAACGGTTTAACAGACTGCACTTAATACTGGATAATTTATATATAGTAAACCCAACTTAAGACTGAAACGAAAGAGGCGCTGTCGGACGCATTTGACATTCATTTGACCAATCATTGCACACTAGTAACTGAAAGATGAATGACCACAACGTACTTATGAATGACTTTTCGTTAATTCCAATTTTTGCCATTTCAGAGATAAGTTGGGCGCACTGTAATGGCATTGGCTCGTGCGGAAGTACTATTATTAACTGATTTTCAAACAACGTTATCCTCTCTTAAAAAGACACGGGATATGGCAATTCCGTTTTAAGTAGACGTCTCCTACTCATAATTTATCTCCCTGTCATATTTTCATCAACTCCCTGTCATAATAATTTGTATGTATGATGCCTATCTATAAATATGTATGTCATATTTTACAATATGTCATATTTTGTGTTTAGTCTACTTATAATGCCACCAACTTATCTGTTCAGTAGAAAAAAATGGAACTAAAAAAAGACAACGTCAATTTTGAAATATCATGTCCGTTGTCAATTCTTTGAAGTGCGAGTGCTCTATGTGTTTTAATTCGACTTTAATTGCAAAAAGTAATTAAAAATGCCTGAGCCTCTTAGAAGTTATTGCACAATTAGTTATTTTAAAAGTTTTAGATTTCATGAGGCAAGAAAATCGCCTACTAACTCCGAAAATAACGTTTGAAAAAGTGGCAGAACGCGTCGACGTTGTAACAGGTTAGTGTTGCTATTGCAAGTTAATTAATAGTCCCGCTTAAATATTTCAGTTATTTTATGTTCCTCACTTATTTTTGCATAATCGATTAAGGTGTCACTGAATATATTTGGTATCTAATTTTTTTTATACTTCATAATTATAATATTATATTTTTGTTACAGGAGTTAGTGAACGATTTCGTCGAAACAATGTTCAAAATATTTGTTCCTGCGTGGGTATCCTTACAAAATCTTCTGCCTATAATAATAACAAAAGTTATTACTCCTTTATAGCTAAGCTAAAAAAGCTAAGCTACAACCCACTAATGGCCCACTACTGAGCACGGGTCTCTCCTCATTACTGAGGAGGCCTAGAGCATACTCCACCACGCTGCTCCAATGCGGATTGGTGGAGGGGTTAGTGGCCAACCCAGTGTCGAAAGTTTTCAAGCCGCCCGAAGGCCTCCGACATGGCTTAACGACTGCTATCAATCGATAACAACCGGGACCGACGGCTTTACGTGCCCTCCGAAGCACGGAAGCGCTCAAGAAATTTTTGCCACTAGCGGTCACCCATCCGACTACCGACCGCGCCCGCTGTTGCTTAACTTTGTCGATCGCTTAGGATCGACGCAAGCCGCCGGGCTATGAGCGCTCCTTTATAATAACAGTGTAATACAATTATAGTGATGTACAGGCACATAATGTTAATAAACCTGTTATCTTATTATCTATCATGAAATATCTTCTAAACAAAGCCATAAATCATGTAACAGATCATTTTGTACGTTGCCTCCGTGACTAGAGGTCAAGTAGCACTTGTGCTTAAAATAATTGCACTTATGTTTGTAATTGATTGGTTCAGTTCTTTGTTTAGAGAGCCCTCTGGACGACCGATTTGTTAGAGATAATTTGAGTCCTTGACTGGAACACTTTTAATAATTATGTTATACAATATGAGCTACGCTTGCAACAAATATTCGGTTTGAGAAGATTGAGTAGCTCAGCAACATAGCTAAGAAATCGTGGCTTGTTGCTAGCTTAAAAATGTGAACAAAAACACGAACCTACTTTTTAATGTACTGTTACTATATTGTTTTTACTTTTTTCATGTATTGAGGTAGGTAATTTGTGCATTATATTTGCTTCGTATGTACGTAGGTATGTATGTATTTACTTGTTTGAATATGTCAACTTTATAAGAAGGTAGGTAACTAAGGTGTGATTTACCTATTGGACATTGGCAACACCAGGGGCGTCACCAGCGCGTTGCCGTTGGCCGTGAAGGAAGCGATGGGCCCGCTTCTTGAAGGACCCCATGTCATAGAACTAACTACCAAGTTAGATTGGTCTATAACGCAAGAAACAACTTCCAACACAGTGCTGGTAACAAATATAGCCCACTTACCTCAAATCTTCAATGGACCCTCCTTATTCTCTTGAGTTGGAGTGATGGTTGTGTTTGGTTGTTGACGATGATGAAAAGGCTCGGTGACGTATGATTGTAATCCGACGTAATTAGCATCACTTCACTAAATTATAGACCTTTATAAAGTTGAACCTCATCCTATCACTCAGGAATTCCTGTGTAGGTATTTTTCACTACTAATAAGAATCTAGTGAGGATTTTGCAGCAACCAAACTTGAACAACTTAAATACATAGATAGAATTTAGTATTATGTATTATGGCGAAAATTTTCTTCCACCCTCACTGTGGTCATTGTGATCAATCAGTGATCGCTATTCTAGCCAATCAGATCGCAGCAATTTAAAGTACCAAATGTGGTTCCTAACGTCATCTGTTGGCAAACTAAGGAATGGACCATCGGCACTAGAAGTTATCCTACTTATGAAGATTATTATATTGATTAAATTACTTGTTTAAGCATTAGCGCTTCACCAGTAGGTACCTTAGGGGATAAAATACCACATTATGTGTTAAAATATTTTATTTCATTAAAACGTTTTACAAAAGCTTTTTTGGTATTTTTATCTTCAGCCAACTCATATTACTAGAGTTATGTTCATGTGGTGTTTCTTTTTTGGTATCAACAAGTGTTCCTTGAGAAAAGTTTTTCATTTAGTATAAAAAGTAAAGGTTTTGTGTAACTTAATTGAAATATTAAGATGATAATTGTTAATAATGTCGGAAAAACTTATGCGGTCTATAAGCTTTCACCAAAAACGTTGCCTATGGCCATTGGCATATAGGACCGCTCACACGCCTCTCTCCTTTCTGTCGCTCATTATTGTCATGTAGTTTCCTACCGGGCGAAGCCGGGAAGGATGGCCAGCCAAACATAAGATAAATATTTTCTGTCATTATTTTCGTAATGAATAGCATTTTAGTCATATTTAGCAGATTACATTAAATAACAAAAAACAAAAAATAAAACACCTTTGTGCAATATGTCAAGAATTGGTTTCATCCTGTTGTCAACATCCGGTTCCGGGGTTAGTGCGACCCTCAAGTTATTTACAGCTTAAAAATAATAAAAAATATATCTATATATTAAGTATGCATATGTATAAAAATAATGCATAGGTATAATGTAAATAATTTGTGATGTGGAACTAAATATGACAAACCTTTCAATTCACTGTATTTTTTTTCTAGTTCTTCCATAGCGTTTCTCAAATCTTTCATATAAACAGGAGCCATATCAGGGTCTGAAATTATGTTATTAAAACTTAAGATTTTTTTATATCTCTGGCCGAGCGATTTGAAAATTGAACTTTCGAATCGGAATCAAACCTCAGAACACATATCTAATTTTCAAAAACTTGAGCGTATTACAATAGGAAACTAGCACGAGCAATATTAACTATTTATTGTAATAGATGATTATTAATTAGTCCACATAAAGATAGATAAAAACGTCTATGAAAAGATTATACTATATAAAGTTTATACTATACCTACTTATTACTGTATAATATATTCCGAGTATAACAATGTTCCGTGAAGCCTAGTGAAACCGTGTCCCGTGGAAACTATGTAGGTATGTATATGAGCAAATTATTTATTTGCTCCCGAAAAACTAAAAACTGTAGGTATTTGTGAAAATATCAGACGTCTGTCTATTTCTGTTTAAGAGGTAAAGCCCTGTGACTAACATAAAGATACATCGGAGGCATTTTAATGGGGTTCTATTCTTCACCCTTTGGGTACAGAACCTTAAAACATTGAGTATTTGGACATTATTTTATCCTCGATGCTTGCCACCAATAATACACAATTTTTCTGGATTTTTCATTGCATTCTGCTCACTTCACACCTAGTAATTTTTTTTATATCTATATCTACCTGTTCGAGAAAAATATTTTGGTTTTGGCATTTGGTTCCCGTGAATTTCAGTTTTCCCATTAAAATAATCTGAAATTATCGTAAAAAATATTTATTTAATAAACATACCTATACTATGTATGTGAAGTTAAGCAACTATGATATTCGAGACAAATATTTGTAAGCTCTCAACATGTTGAAATAATTTTACTTAATATATATCTAGGTATATAGATATTAAAAATAAAAAAAAGTCATTCAATTAAAATAAGTTTCAGTGCAATACTTGTTTCAACAACAGGATATCTTATCATTAAAAACTTAATAAAATTTTACAGCTCACATAAAAAAATCAAAATGTTGGGAAATCTTGTTTAAAGTTTTGCATCGAAGACTAGTTGCACGAAAATGATACAAGCAACTGATCTTGTTTTCTCGATCAAATTGGTCAAAATTGAATTTTCGCATTTTTATTATTTATTTATAGCGTTATATATTTAATTTTATTATTATTATTATATTTTTATTTATAGCGTTTTATCACAAAAACTCTATTTTCTAATTTTATGACTTGTCTTTTTTTTAAGCGTGCCATAAGTTAACAGTGCAATAAACTTTATTATGCATAGACACAACAGCGGCAGTAAACTCACCATTTACGTATGCAGGTTCCCGTAGGTGAATGTATCTGACAAGATTTCGTGGCTTTGGATGGTCTTCCCCGGTCATATCGAGATGAAGTTCTATTTGGTGGTTCGGGAATTCATCTATCAACAAAATATTTGTTTTTACGTAACTCATAAATCTCTAACCAGATATTTTAGGAGAAGAGGAGAGTAATGTACCTACCTACATACAGTACAGTCACTTAAGATGTGGTGACGACGACGACGTAAAATTTCGTCCTCAAGTAAAGGTGTAATTATGTCATTTCTTTTAAAATTACATAATATAATGTAGACCTTAATGTGAAATAATGACGCTCATAATTGTACTTATAAAGACCATGTCATATAAATTAAAGCTCGAGCAAACATAATAATTCTGTTCTATGATGATTACCAATAAAGTATCTATATCATAACTAATGTGACATGTGTCTTAAATAGGTCTTTTAATAATACGAATATGCCATAAAAACATGATACATCTTTTTCATACTATACTCACTGTCTTTTTACTTCTTACCCTAAGGTTGTCTGAAAGAAATCGCTTTTTAGCGATAAGACCGCCTTTTGTATCACATTTTGTACAAATGTCTTATGCTGTTGTTATGTTGCTATGGTGTACAATAAAGCGTATTATTATTATTATTAATTGTTACGTAAGACAAAGTGAAAGTTACCTGTATATCTTTTGACGACATTTATGTATTTTTCAAAAATACTCTCTAGTTTTTGAGACGTAAACCTCTTTTCTACTGAAACAAAAAGATAAATTAATGTAAGACCATGTCATAACTTAATATAATTATAGGCTCTGTATAAATAAAAATATTCATCACCATTTCTATGACATTTGCTTGCTGATAAAGTAATAATGAGGATAACGAAAACACGAACAATAGTCAAAATATTATAGAGCAACAAATCGTCCAAAGTCAGCAATATTGTTAACATTTTACCTTACTTTCATTTATTTTTCAATGATTTATGACTGTATACCAATAACACATAAAAAACATATTCCGATTAAAAGTTCTTACATAAGCAGCTGTTAGTACATTGATAGAATACCAAGTGGTTTTAAAATAAAAATTACATAGTCAATATCTGATGAGATGTTAATAAGTGATTATTGAATTAAATAATAAATGTTTAAACGAGAACAGTTTTAATAATTGGTCCTTTGATTATATAGACGTGTATATAATCAAAGAATTGGTCTATTGAAGGCTTGATTTTGTCATCATCAATGTCTAATATCAATGAATGTTTTATTTGAAGAGAATATATTACTCGTACAATGTAGGCATTTCTTATTTAAATACCTACACTGATTAACCATTAATGATGAAACTCTTAACTCAATACATCCCATAACATTGAGTTTAATGACAATTTATCTTTCCATTTACGTAAGTGTAAAACTTAACTGGTCATAAAAAATATGAAACCAATTATTTTGACATAAACCAACCATACTTACTAACCCTTGGCATTTTTTACGTACATAACAGACCAATGATGGGCAGTTATTATCATCAGTTAAATAAGCTTGAAGATTATCTGCGACCCACTACTTTTGGAATCAGAAGGACATATGACGTGATGATAATTGTTGAAATTCGTTTAATGTACTAATTGATTATGTACGTAATTCAATTAGTTGGAAGCAGCGAGAAATTCTACAGTTGGTTGAATTGAAATGAACATAAAGTATTTAAAATTCTTCGCAATTATTGATGCGACGTGAGGAGGAATTATCAGTGATGGCTTAGTGTGGAATGAACAATTTAAAAATCCATTCATTTATTTTATCATTCAGTTCATTTTGAAAACTGTGTGGTTCTCTGTTTTTTTTAGTTTTACTTAGAGAAAAAAAACTCTTCAGTAAAAAAACACATCATATGAAAGATGATTTTACACGATGTGTTTCTTTCCTTTACCTGAGAGTTTTCCTTGATCATCTCGTAGGTAGATGTGGTAAGTCTGCCAATCCAAACTTGAGTTGGTCGGTGACCCTTAATTTTATGACCTGACCTGATACCTCATATTGTCTTTCACATTCACCCCAATACGATAATGTATGTAACTCAGGCCCCTATGGAAGTTCAGCGTCACAATCAGGTGATTAAATTGACTAATCAAAGTTTACTAAATATTTTATACTGACCATTAGACCGGAAATGACTCTACATTATGTTTCAAACGTTGGCGCCTCTATCGCCTTTCATTAATTTATTATGCTTGTAAATAATTTCAATTCGTCAATAAATTTGTTTTTAAAAACTGGTTTGTCAAATCAAACCCGATAATTAAAATTGTCTAGGTCGTAATTTTAATTATTACGACTTACAAATGAATCCATTATGAGCACCTACATATTATTTTTATATACCTATACAGGGTTATTGAAAATTACCGCTTCACCTCTTGCAGGCAGCTTCACTACATTAATCCTAACAACGTTTGTTCGACGACTTTTTTTAATTAACAGTTTTAAAACTTTTTGTTTTTTCATACAAAATTTATTTATTGCGTCTGAACTCGCATTACTCTACGCTACGCACCTTGTATCGGCACGTGTTGCGGGGCGCGGGGTTGCGTGGTGACGCAAATCCTCCAATTTCTAAGTAATATACAAGTGCAATCAGTGATAGCTTCCACACAATATTTTATCTTTATATCCGCCCTCGCTTCGCTTCGGGAAACCAGTCCCTTCAAAAATCTCTATAAATTTTAACAAATCATGTTATTCTGATATCTAAAGTATATTAATACAAAGTTTCATAAAAATCCGTTCAGTAGTTTTTGCGTGAAAGAGTAACAAACCCACACACACACACTCACATACATCCTTACAAACTTTCGCATTTATAATATTAGTAGAATATAAATAACCGACTCAATAGATGGAGCATCAGAGACGTGACTACACCGAAAAACACTGCGGAAACAAAACCAACGTATTCGTTATCGATACTTTTTTGGTCGTTCGCTTCCCTAAATCGTGTGCAGTACCTAACATAATATTAAATTTAATAAGAATCGATAAAGTTTATTGCTGTGCAGAAATTATTACCCTCGTGGATCTCGATAGTTGTCGTTATTTCAAAATGTACCTAAATTGTTGTTATCGACGCCAGTGCAGCGACAATCGTGAGAGCGGCCGACCTCATGTGTGTACTGCGATGATGTACTGCGATTTGTGTACTACCCGTAATAAGAACGGAATTCAACTGCTAAAACTAGAATACACACGGTTGGTATTTGCGCCCGACTGCGCAATTTTTTGTGCACTCGTCTGAAGTCATTCATAGGTGACCAAAATTATGAATACGCTACATTACATTAAGACCAGTAGTTGTAAACGAATTTCAATTTAACGCTACGCTTAACAGCACACACTCATAGCCCCACACAAGACAAGGACCCAGACCGAGAACAGAAATTCAAACTCATTATTCAAATTTCCGCCTAGCTTTTAAACGAACCCAGGACCCAGGAATAGGAACTGCGATCCGACGTGTTAACCATTGCTCCATTCGGGTCGTCATTTAATTAATTTGACTGATTTAATTTATCATTTCAGATCCTTTAGGGTTCATTTAGGGGCGGAATGAGGCGAAATTCACTCTTAGCTTAATTCACCTACTCATACTGCTCATACTACACCTACTCATACTACTCATACATACTCATATACTACTACATACTCATACTCTTAGCTTACATCACCTGTCTTTCTACTCAGTATCATCTTAAGAGGTTGAGTAGTTTTTGCGATTTCGTGGTTAACCAGTGAATGAATTTTTTTTTCGTATTTTAATATTCTGATACTTATAATAATTATGTTGCCTATTAGTATGCCTATTCGTTAATAGGCATAACTGTATAAAACCTGTTACTAATGTCTCAGTAAATAAAATTTACTGGAATAAATAAAGTAATTTTAGGATTTTTAGACTATTTAATTTGAAAATTTAAGATTTTGTTTAGATACCTACATTAATTTAATGCTTTTTTATAAGAAAGAAATAATAATTATTCCCCATTAAAAGATGATATTAGGCCTTTCCAATGTGAGCTATAAAGACATTTTTCAATAATAGTTTACTTTTACGTAATTTATATATATTTTTTGAGTAATATTTTCTATCTTTTTTAATTTTTAAAACACGGGAGTTATATTAAGTCAAGATACAATATCAGAACGCCGAACAAATGCCGTCAAAGCAGCTATACAATCGTTCGTACATCTAAATGAATCTAATTAAAACTTTGTTACCTTTGCAAGGCCTTATATTATAATTAGTTAGTAAATTGTTGTTATCAAAACACGCTGTCAAGGTAAGTACGTATTTCAAATCTAATCGAACTATAAATTATTAATTTAGGTATGATTTAGATTAGACCTTGTTTTTCTGTACTGTGATTTGAACAAGTGCTATGGTAATGACAATAAGATGTAATAGTAGAGGGAGCAAAGTAATATTTTTACGGCGAGGGCGCTTTTGAATCCAGTGTGATCCGATGTGAGGGATGATGTGAGGGATTCTAGAGTAGAATCTCGAGCGTGGCGAAAGATTCTTTAGTAGAATCCTGAACGTAGAGATATTCAAAGTAAGTCGCCCGAGACAAAAATACATATATTTGCGCCCGAGTGATACACAGTACTTTTCATCTCCCTTTATGAGAAAATAAATGGTGCCTCATATTCAGGCATTAATTCTATACTCGTACTTTCACTGTCACTTGAAGAATAGATATTTGCGTTCGATTTCTTTGGTGCTGAAAACTAATATGTTACAAATTCAAAAAGTGCGCGGCAAAGATAATCGTGGCGCATTTATTTAAATAGGGAGGATTAAAAACTCATTACTTCCCGCTAAAAGTTTCATAAAGAAAACAAAAATTTTGGGTGCACTTAAAGGCGAACCAAGTCGTCTTAACGTAATTATAGTACGCGACAGGTCGACATTGCTCGGGGTATGAGGTGAGACGCGGGGGAAGGGACACCCCGCTTGCCGCACGTCACCCGCGCGCGCCTTATAATAGTAATGCGCGAGCCTATATCGATCGCGTTTATAGAATTTCATTTCACTCACATTTTAGTTTGTTGTATTAATTACAATATTATTTTAATGTAGTCATAAGTGCTAGTACCACAATAGCCGAAACTGAATAAATCTGAGTCATTTTCATTTAACTAATAATAAACTTTATTTAATTGATGTTACTCTTACTTTGTTTCGTGAGAAAAATATCGATATAAGCCACATCACTAGAAAAGTGCCATGTCTATCTGTCGCGTACTATACTTTGTTAGATCAAGACTTAGAAGAGTACAAGTCCTAAATATTATGTCATCTGCCGAAATCTGTCATATGAAGATATTTTTAAAGAGAGATTAAAAACCACGTATAAGTACATAAATTAAAATTAATAGACGTGGTACTAAAAATCTGTTCAAAGATATAACTTGGCTTATTGGCTTGGTAAATTGGCTTACAATAGCCGGACATAATAAGAGCTTGCACACACTTGGCGTTGGACGTTGCAATTATCCCGTGTTAGTAAAACTCCACGCGTTAGTTTGGCGTTACAAATGTCGTTACACTAACTGCAGCAAGCAAAAAACACTTACCTATCTATAGGTATTTTTTTAACAAACATGAACTTGGCAAAAAACTTTGCTTACACATTAATTATTTGCCACAAAAAAGGAGGTTCTCAGTTTCAGTTTACCTGTATGTATATTTGAGCGTGATTATCTCGCGTTTGGTTGAACCGATTTTGATGCGGTTTTCAGCATAGTATTTGTCAGACTTAGGAGAAAGTTTTAGGTATATTTTTGGATGAACCGATTTTGATACTGTTTTCAGCACCGTGTTTATCAGACTTAGGAGAAGTATTTAGGAATATTAACCGCGTTTAACTGACCAATTTTTTCCTTTTCGGCGTTAAAGTCGGTTCTATTTGTTAAAAGTTATTACTATCATTATATTTATAAATAAATTAACCGCTTTTAACTGACCAATTTTTTCCTTTTCGGCGTTAAAGTCGGTTCTATTTGTTAAAAGTTATTACTATCATTATATTTATAAATAAATATTGTTATTAATTATCATTAATTTAAAAATTTAGGTACGTATTAGTGTGTCGGAGCGATGGAAGTAGCAGTTGAAACATACATTTTCTTACTTAATAACGCGCATTTGTCATAAATCTCCTCGTACGTAAAGCGCATTATTTTTGTACTCCTAGATGCGTTTTCAAAAATAAAACTTTTTAAATGTCAACATTACGTATAAAAAATAAATAATATTCCAGTAGCGATTTGGTGCGAAATGGCAACGAGATGAAAGTGGGACCCTTTGGATTTGGGCAAAGGAACCACCGAGGACACTTGCTGGCAAACTTTTTGGAGAAGGAGGATCTGTTTGCGATGAACTCCTTCTTCAAGAAGAAGCCCCAACGCAAGTGGACTTGGATAAGCCCTGATGGTTCAATAAAAAGCGAAATAGACTTCATTCTGGCAGACAAACGGCACATATTTAATGATGTCTCAGTGATCAGTAGGTTTAAAACCGGGAGCGATCACCGCCTCGTGAGAGCCACATTAAATATCGACATAAAGCTGGAAAGGTCGCGCCTGATGAAGTCTACGCTTCGCCCAACACCCGTCCAAATCCAGGGTTCTGAAGACTTTCAACTCGAACTGCAAAATCGTTTCTCGTGCCTAGAGTCCTGCAGTTCTGTGGACGAGTATAACACCAGGATGGTTACAACTGTCCACGAGGTAGGGTCAAAGTACTTTAAGACCCACCCCAGTGGTAGACCCCAAATTCTCTCAGAACATACTCTCGGTCTCATGAGGGAACGACGAGAACTATGTGTGCAGTCTCCAAACTCTATGGCGGAGTACAGACGGCTCAATAAGCAGGTCTCAAAGAGTAGGCGACGCGATTTGCGAAACCACAACGCAAATCGTGTTAAAAACACAATTGAGCGAAACCAAGGCTCCAAAGTGTTCGCTGGAGACCTGTCTATTGGGCGCAGTCAGCTAACGAGGTTGAAGACCGAGTCTGGCATCATGGTCTCGTCGAAACCCGAAGTTCTGAGAGAAATGGAGAGCTACTACGGACGGTTGTATACCTCCTCTCAAGCTCCCTTGCCTCACGAGGAGAGCGACAAACGAGCTAGACTAACCCGACACTACACGGAAGATATCCCGGACGTCAGCCTGTATGAGATTAGAGAGGCTCTCAAACAGTTAAAAAAGACGTGTGGCACTCGGAGACTGCCGCGGTAAAGCTATTGCATATCATTATATATAAATTAACAAAACAAAATACCGACACCGATCCGAGCACAGGCGAGCCCGAGAACGAGACTGCGAGAAACCGATCACATTCACGCTTCTCGGGTGTTCTCGGGGGTTCTCGGCGTGAGTTTGTAGCCGCTATTAAGAATACGTACATCATAACGTCACATTATAGGTGCAAGACATTTTAATCTTTATTAGAAACGGATAAGTAATGCATTAATTTGTGCAAAGAAGATTTAAATATTCTGAACAAAAGCATAAGAACTATTTCATTTGACAAAATAATTCTTTTTAAAAAGAAAATTGACATTTGACATTTAAGTCCTACAACGATCTTTTGGCGCGTGAATGACGTGTGGGTGACAGAGACAGTGCCATACAGTTTGCCTTGCCTGTATGGCACTGTCTCTATCACCCTCAAGTCATTAATATAGTGTCATTATTTTATGTCATGTTATTATTTTGTATGTTTTAAACCTAAATACGCGATAATTCGACTATTATGAATACATGTTGTCGATTCCAACGCCTTATTTAATCCAGATCTACATGTAATTATTCTTAAAACACCGAACCGACGGGGCGAAAATCAAATGTTTGACAGGTAAGATTTGTATGGGAAATTAAAATTTATATTTTTAGTATTTTGCTCGCAATTTTTCATATTTTCTCATCGCTGCAACCTTCCCTGAACTTCCACGAATATTTCAAGACTAAAATTAGCCAAATCGGTTTAGCCGTTATAAAGTAAAAGTTAGTTAACTCAGTTAAAAGTTCTGGTATTTATCGATGTGTGGGTGCATAGACATAGTAACTATGTCTGTGTGTAGGGTGTAATAAATTTTCGTTACGAAATTTTTGAATTCGGTCCCCGCGCTCAAGGCCCGCGATAAAAGCTATACAATAGCTTAAAAACAACAAAGCACCGGGAGATGACGGAATCACAACCGAGCTGCTAAGAGCTGGAGGAAAACCCCTCCTAGTGGCGCTCCAAAAGCTGTTCGATTCCGTCATCAATACTGGGACTACCCCGGAAGCGTGGAGCAGAAGTGTAGTGACGCTGTTCTTTAAAAAGGGCGATAAGACCCTCTTAAAGAACTACAGGCCCATTGCACTTCTGAGCCACGTTTATAAACTGTTTTCGAGAGTCCTCACAAATCGCATTGCACGCAGGCTTGACGACTTCCAGCCTCCCGAACAAGCAGGATTCCGTAAAGGCTACAGTACCATAGACCACATACATACGCTACGGCAGATTATACAGAAGACCGAGGAGTATGGTCTGCCGCTATGTGTTGCCTATGTGGACTATGAGAAAGCCTTCGATTCTATCGAGACCTGGGCGGTACTAAATTCTCTCCAGCGGTGCCGAATCGACTACCGGTATATCGAGGTGTTGAAGTATTTATACACATCAGCCACCATGTCCGTCAGAGTACACGACACAGCAACGAACCCCATTCAGCTGCAGAGAGGTGTCAGACAAGGGGACGTCATATCCCCAAAACTGTTCACCACTGCGCTGGAAGACGTGTTCAAGCTGATGGAGTGGAAACGACGTGGCATTAATATCAATGGCGAATACATCACACACCTGCGGTATGCCGACGATATAGTCATTTTGGCGAGATCCATGGAAGAACTTGGTACAATGCTCGGGGACTTGAACAGCGCCTCACAACGGGTGGGTCTTAAGATGAACATGGACAAGACGAAAATCATGTCGAATGTCCATGTCACGCCCATACCGGTCGTTGTTGATGGCGCTGCTCTCGAAGTTGTAGACGAATATATTTACCTGGGACAAGTGATCCAAATGGGTAAGTCCAACTTCGAGAAAGAAGTCACTCGTAGAATCCAACTCGGATGGGCTGCGTTCGGGAAATTACGTCACATCTTGTCGTCCAAAATACCTCAGTGCCTGAAGTCGAAGACGTTCGAGCAGTGTGTGTTGCCAGTGATGACATACGGCTCCGAGACGTGGTGCTTTACGATTGGCCTAATCCACAAGCTCAAAGTCGCGCAGCGGGCTATGGAGAGAGCTATGCTCGGTATTTCTCTACGTGATCGAATCAGAAATGAGGAGATCCGTAGACGAACGAGGGTAACCGACATAGCTCAAAGAATTAGCCGGCTGAAGTGGCAATGGGCCGGCCATATAGCTCGAAGGGCCGACAACCGCTGGGTAAGAAAGGTCCTCGAGTGGAGGCCCCGTCTCGGAAAAAGGAGCGTAGGACGCCCCCCGACCAGGTGGTCTGACGACCTGAAGAGGACAGCGGGCATCCGCTGGCTTCAGAAGGCGCAGGACCGGTCAGAGTGGCGCAAATTAGGGGAGGCCTATGTCCAGCAGTGGACGCGAAAAGGCTGATGGATGGATGGATGGAGCGATTTGGTCATATACCGACGTAATGATATGTTTTATGTCTTGCTCTTAAATTACATTCTGTGAATCATCTTAATAACGTTTAATTTATAATAGGTCTGTGATACGAGAGATCCGGGTTCGAACCCCTGCCGGTCGGATATTTATGTGCCATAGTGATACTCGTAGTAGAGAAGTGTTTTTTCTACGGTCGAAAGCGTAAATGTTGTCTTATGGGTCCTATAGTCCACATCTGATGAGTAGTTTTCGAATTTTCTCAGCTTGTCAATGTGGTAGTCTGCTACTTATTTTTTGTGAAAATTGAGTTATAATAACTTGCCATAGGTCGTCTTTGGTTCTTTGTTAATATTAATCCCGCTGAAAAATACCCGCGTTTTTGTCGCGCCAGAAACTTTTTAATTAATTTCGTTTCAGCCTAGTTAAACCAAGTGCTATTTCAAAAACATCATAGAATATTTTAAACATCGTAATGACTGTAAATTAGCTTAGCACCATTTAAGATGGGGCAGTTTCTGTAAAGCAATTGCTTATTCTATGACGAAACCGAAGCAATCTAGTAGCTTATTTAGGGAGATTTCTATGCAAATTTAACTACAGCAGTTACTGCATACGCGACTACTAACGAAGTACGCCATTAAAATGGGCCGATAGGCGGTGACATTAAAATTTTCATGACGCATTGGATATCGATTGTTGAACTATATTTACTTCTATTAGGAATAGGTAGATGGCGCTATCAAGAATGCTATATTAAGATATCATTAATATTAGTATGCTATCTAAAAAGTAAAAACATTGAACTATTATACTAGTCGAAGTAGAAAGATTTATTTTGTGGTATTGCCATACGACGTCCGTTTCCACTGACTTTTATAGATCTTCGTTGTCCCGATAAGGCCATAGGAAATGCTTACAATTGATAATAGGGTTAAGACGACTGAGCTATTTTGTTCAATCGTCTACATTTCTTGTAACTAATACTTGCCTGCAGGGATACACGATACGCAATCAAACAGAATGTTAGCTGTAATCATTAATGGGGGTTATTGTACCTATCCGATTTATGTGTTTTAACAGATTGGTACCTACAATTGTAAAGTTAACAAGGCGAGATGTGTTTGGAGAGCGATTGTAAAATAACTATTTACAAAAAATTACCGAATTCAACATCAACAAGTAAACAACTCAAAAACTACACGCCAGATGTAACTCAAACTTGTTAAATGTTAAATTATAAGGTAATGGCCATAAATTTAATACACATTATCTATCTATATCTTCTATACTTATAATAAATCTGTAGAGAGGTCAATTCTGTACATTAAATATATTTCCAAAATAACTATCAGGGGGTGATTAGGGATCGATACTGATGCCAAAAATGAAATCAGTAAAATTTTTGTCTGTCTGTCTGTCTGTCTGTCTGTCTGTCTGTCTGTCTGTCTGTCTGTCTGTCTGATGTATAACCGTTATAGAAACAAAAACTACTCGACGGATTTTAACGAAACTTGGTACAATTATTTTTCATACTCCCGCGCTGGTTATAGTATACTTTTCATCACGCTACAATCAATAGGAGCAGAGCAGTGAAGGGAAATGTTGGGGAAACGGGAGAAGTTACTCCATTTTTTAAGCTTCCGTCGCGTGTGCAACCTTAATGGTTAAAGCTACACAGAAATCATGTATGACGGAAATGTTCTCCTTAAAATTATATAAAAAATATTCCACGACAGCATATGTCTATCTTTTATGGTTGACTCACAATAACACGTGTAACTCCCGATAGCTTAGCAGTTCGAAGCTTTCTGATTAAGTATACCTATATTTTATCTACTCTTACGTTTATGACACTTAAGTGGGTGAAATAAAGGGGTGAAGTTTAAACGAAATTCACGCGGGCGAAGCCGCTGACAAAAGCTAGTATTTGAATAATATTATTATTGAAGCTTAAAGTTAACACGTGCACTGCGTCTGCACAAAAATAAGACTTACTGCCCATGCGTTACGAGTCATAATCTTGCCGTATCAGTATTGCCTGCTGTGCGTTACGGCTTGTATTTTGCTGTACCAGGACCTGACTTTGAAGGCTCTTACAGACATGGAAACGCATGTTTTACTTTAATAAAATTTATAAACGAATCGATCGATTGTATATCTATTGACACATGGCTAACGTCGCCAGGGTCTCGACCTGATATTTTAGAAGTTATGCATAATTTTGAAAATCAACGATTTCACGGCAATATACCTACTCGTACATGCCGTGCCGCATGTAGATCGATAGACCGAATTTAAAACTAGTGTTGGGGAACATTTGTAAGATAGTTAAAGATTGTTATTTTAATAACATTTATTAAGCAACAGCGGGCGCGGTCGGACCCGGTAGTCGGATGGGTGACCGCTAGTGGCAAAAATTTCTTGAGCGCTTCCGTGCTTCGGAGGGCACGTAAAGCCGTCGGTCCCGGTTGTTATCGATTGATAGCAGTCGTTAAGCCATGTCGGAGGCCTTCGGGCGGCTTGAAACCTTTCGACACTGGGTTGGCCACTAACCCCTCCACCAACCCGCATTGGAGCAGCGTGGTGGAGTATGCTCTAGGCCTCCTCAGTAATGAGGAGAGACCCGTGCTCAATAGTGGGCCATTAGTGGGTTGTAGCTAGCTAGATAGCTAAATATTTGAAGATAACTCAAAAATACCCACCAGGTGTCGCTTTTTACAGGAGATCATACGACAAGCATTATACCTTTCAAATAAATAAAATATTAGATAAAATTGGTTCACCCAACACAAAGTTATGAGATAAAACACATTAAAAAATACAGTTGACTTGTGAAAATTTGTGTTCATCCTTCATTTTAGTTGACAGTGTGTTTATTTATTTACGGAAATGGCAGAAAAATTAGCAAATGAACCGCCTGATAGGAAGATAAAAGTAATACTATAAGCATTAATGACATGTTGCCCGTAAAAAAATAATAAATTACCTGCTGATTAATTTATGTCGTTATGTCTCAATAACCTGCCAGAGGAGAAACCGCAAGCCAGCTTCTTCTGTTATCCAGCAGGGTGCACCGAGTTTTATAGAAGAGCAGCGTGGACCCACGGCTTGATGAAGGCTCTTACATATATAGCTAAGGAACTTAAGGTTCTTTCGTCTATATCAGCGTGCGCGGCTATCTATTTATTTTCTTAGGAATTATTACTTATCTCTTATCATAATTGTTTTTCCTGATAAGGGTTTTGTTTTTTACTGTACCTAATCCAGATCACTTGACAAAGTTCGACTTCGTCGAATTCGTACACCTTTAAATTCTCATGATTGGAAGCAGGTATGATATAAGATTTTTGTTCTATTATTATGAAATCGAGCGTGAAAATCAAAATCGATTATTAATTAATGCTTACAAAACTCGAATATCTCAGGCTTCGAAACTGAATATTAACGAGATATTAATTTTATCCTACCACGTCTGTCACAGAATTATCGGCAAATTAAAATTACAAAATTTGCACTGTTAAACATAAATGGCCAAAGAAGTCAGGTCCGGTAAGCTGATATAATTATAGCATCAAACCACTTCAACTAGAAAACAGCAATAGTCGTAATATTATAATACCACGCTTAAGGCTCCCATCACAGTCGTAATATCGATACAAGAATATTATTAGCAGCGATAACGGCCTGGTATGAAGACGTAAGTAGACCAGTAATTTTCTCCATAGCACTATATATATATAAGTATTATCGTCGGAATAACAGTTTAGCCTTATATACGAAAATTTAAATTAGACTGTGGAAGCTGAGTACTAGGCATTCAGAGAGCAATAGCGTCCGATTTGGAGGTGCATAGCAATCGGCACCATGTAAGTCGCTAGCATTAGACCGCTTCCCTAACAAAGCGGCTTGGAGCCTCGCACCAACTATTGTATGAGCTATTTGCCTTATCGGTACAGCGCGTAATCACAACCGCTCCTGGTAAGTGTGGCGTGAAGTTTTTGATACTTTAGGTAAAAGTTTTTGGCCAGTTCATAAAAAACATATGCTGAGAAGAAGGTTTGAAACAACATTGAAATTTATTGACAACGATAAATTTTGCGATATTGGAAAAACTGATGTTTTGTATTTTGTAGCAGCTCGATATAAATCTTAACTTGGTTATGTCCATTGTAAAAGTAAAGAAATAAGTGAACATTTGTTATTTTATAAGTAGACGTGAGCAGAAGATAAGATTCTACTTAGGGCGATGTAGCGCCTAATATGAGTTTTAAGCTACACTACAATACTTTGCAAGGCTTGAATAGAAACTCTTTTCACTCCTTTTTGGAGAACTATCTGTTGGTCATGAAACAACTCCGTCACGATAACTATGTATGTTTGACGACTTATTCGTTTTTCTCTGTATGTCTCTCTCTCGATCTCTTTGTCTCTTTGTTATTCACAAAATTGTTTTCTGTGTGTTTGTTTTCGATTTGTTTTCTCTGGTCACAAATAATTTGATCAGCAGTTACTCTATCCCAGTAGCTCAGTATAGCCAATACCATGTAAGTTACTAGCCGGGAGCCACTCGCTATTAAATCGCTTCTCTGGATACCAAACATCAGAACCCACAATTTGATATGCTATTTGCCAGACCATCTAGGCTTTTTAGTTTTGATATTTCCCAAAGTTTAAGTTTAATTCCGTACAGTGTTTATTATAGGTTTAATTCTACTGTTATAAGTAAAAGGTATACCTAAAAACTTAAAAAAATAATACGTAATATGAATCAATATACAACTGTTACCATTTATCAGCAAGAAGAAATAATACAATGTATTAAATTTTATAGCGGCAGAATTACATAAAGTTAAAGTATCTAATAAAGAAGAATAATTTACGATCACTTAAAAATTGTAAGAAAACCCTTTAACAAGAGAACAAGAAATAGAAATAAAACAGGAGGCCTGACGATACATACAAATATATGTGTGCCATTTTTATCGCGTTTTTTAACCATATTTAACTACGCACCGCTAAATAAAAGGCTCTTTGCAAACAATTATTCAATTGTAGTTATAGCCAAGTAGAAAGGTTCTATGTAGTACGCATTAATCGCCCGATGTGTATTCTGTACGCAATAATGTTATTCGCATTATACGCAACATTAATTTTCACTTAGAGTACGCTGGTGTAACGTGTACCTCATTTACATTTACATTGTACCTTTTACGCTAAACATCCAATAAGTTAACGCAATTGTTCAAATGTCTTATCGAAATCCAACTAAAACTAGTGCAGTATGCCTTTTGGCGATACTTTCAACATTTACAATTGTCTATTTCCCTTCGGCCGTGTATGATACCAGAGTTTGGTAACCAGTATTCATCTTCATTGCTGTAACTTAAAGCAATCCAATGACTTTAAAGAAGCACTATTATAATTATTTTATGTTTATTTTTTATATTTATATTATATATGATTATATTTATTGACGTATAAAAAGTATAAGCACACTTATTAACACTTGAAGGCAAAAGAATTAACACTTGATAATAAGTGATGATCACAGCTCATTAGACGCATCAGAATGTCAATTAAATATATTGGCGTAAAATGCAATATATCTGACAGGCAATCTCGTATTTGGCACATGAAAGAGTTTAATGAAGACCAAAACACAAAAACCTGTTTATCGAGATCGCTTAAAACAACAGTTACAATTATATAGTTACAATTATTTTTAAATGTTAAAAGTATTTTCAATTATTAATTTATATAATATTATGTTATGAGTGTAGAAGCGTTTGCTATACATTACTGTAATTTACGAATGACTTCAAAATAGGAAAGAGGATCTCTATACGACTGAATTTTAAATTATTCGTCTTATATTCTAAAACGCTTGTCGTGTGGTTCCAATCTACATTTGGGCGAAATCTGACGAGTAGTTTTTGAGTTATCTCTGCCCATTCAATTGACTTAGACTACGTTGGTGATGTTCTCATTTAATTTATTGTCTTTATGGGGTGAGAAAATGTCTGTGTGCGTGAGGTGTGTAGCGGGAGCGCGCGAGCAATAAGGTTAACCACGTAATGTAAGCTAATCGTTTATTGCACGGAAAACACAAGAAATAAAAGTACAGCTACACAGTTAACACAGCACGAGATATACCCACAAATAAAAGAAGGAGAAGAGAGTGATAGGCACAGAATATAGGCACAAGCAAGAGTCTTAACACTAGACACACGGAAATACAAGTTAGGGCACAGCGTAAGCACTAGGTACATGAGAGGTAGTCGAGCGATCGAGCGACGCGGGTTTGCGTTGGGACGTAGCGATGCTGACTGCCGCGTCGGCCGACCGAATGAGCTGCGTGAGCGCAGTGCCCCGCAAGGGACGCGGGGGGGCGGCAGTGGCTTCGGCCGACGGCCGGCAATACTCGGCTCGCCTCGGTGGTCAGGCGAGCGCGATTGCGTTCGGAACTCCACAGAGCGCTCCAGGTTTGATTCTGTGGAGTGTCGCTGTCCGTGCTCGTGCGTGATGTATGTATGTAGTGTGTGTATGTGGTGAATAACATAAACATAATATAATACATAAGTATATGTGTATGTGTGAGTGTGTGATATATAATAAACTACATATACATAATGAGAATGTGGGACGAAGGTTCCCACATCACTCCCCCCCAGAGACCGGGTCTACGGTCGATAGTAGTCCGGAAAACGAACTCGGCGGCCAGATCTTGTTGTTTTGCCGCCTTCCGGAACTATGGACTTCAACCGTGTAGGTGGAGGATCAGGTAGGAGAGTTGGAGCTGGAGTAGGGATGGGTAGAGGAGCTGGAGGGAACTTGGGAGTAGGGACGGGGTCGTTGGTGGGGGATGGGTCCACGAGTAGGTAGGCCGGTTTAAGTCGGTCTATCGTTACTGTGACCTCCCTGCCCCTAACCAGTATTCGGAAAGTCTTGTCCCTACGTTCAACCACTTTGTGAGGTCCTGTGTAAGGTGGTTGTAAGGAACCTCGGGTTGAGTCGTCACGTAAGAAGACGTGAGAACAAGTCCCTAAGTCCTTCAGAAGGAAGGACTTCCTATCGGTGTGACGTGCAGCAGGCGTGGGTCGGATCTTGGCCGCTATGTGCCTAAGGCGGGTGGTAAACTCCGAGAGGTCGGTGGTTTCGGGAGCGGAAGCTTGGAAAAATTCTCCTGGCAAGCGGAGAGGCTCACCGTAAACCAGCTCGGCGGAAGAGGACTGAAGGTCCTCTTTGAAAGACGACCTGATACCTAAGAGCACAAGCGGCAAAGCTTCGACCCAGTTGGTATCCACGTGACACATTATCGCCGCTTTGAGTTGGCGATGAAATCGCTCGACCATACCGTTGCAGGCCGGATGGTAGGCGGTGGTGCGACGGTGTTTGAATCCAATCACTCTTCCAAGGTACTGGAAGAGCGCGGATTCGAACTGCCGGCCACGGTCGGTAACGATATCGGTTGGACATCCAAATCTGGATACCCACGATAACAAAGCATTACCGACCGATTCCGCGGTGATGTCTACCAAAGGTGTTACTTCCGGCCAGCGGGTAAAACGGTCCACTACTGTCAAGCAATAGCGGTACCCCTGTGATGGTGGTAGGGGCCCGATAATGTCCACGTGAATGAAGGCGAACCGAGCGCGAGGTAAATCGAAAGTGCCCACCGGTGCGGACACGTGACGATTCACCTTGGCACGCTGACAAGCCAGGCACTTTTGTGACCACGCTCGACAATCTTTGCGCACTCCAGGCCAAACGAAGCGTTCGGCCACCAGATGGGCGGTGGCCTTAGGTCCTGGGTGGCTGAGACCATGAAGATTGTCGAACAATGGCTTACGTAATGACAGTGGTACAAAAGGCCGTGGTGTTGGTGTGCTGACGTCACAATAAATTTCCCTACGGCTGCCAGGAATAGTGAGCTTCTTCAGGCGAAGTGATGTTTCTCCGCTGAGGAACTGGAGAAGCTCATGGTCCACTGCTTGGGACTCCGCGAGAGTGTCGAAGTCGACTGGCAGCTGCAGTTCATCGACGCGGGATAATGTGTCCGCCACCACATTATCCTTACCGGAGATGTGACGGATGTCGGTCGTGAACTGCGATATGAAATCTAAATGGCGGAACTGACGAGGCGAACAGTTGGCCTTCCGTTCGTGGAATGCGAAACTGAGTGGCTTGTGGTCAGTGTAGACTGCGAAGTGGCGTGCTTCCAGCATGTGCCGAAAGTATTTTACGCTCTCATAAATTGCCAAAAGTTCGCGGTCGTACGGTGAATATTTCTTCTGCGCAGGTGTTAGAGTACGCGAGAAGAAGGCAAGTGGCTGCCAATTACCATCTTTGAGTTGCTGCACTACAGCACCCATTGCTGTGTCGGACGCATCGGTGACTAAACTTAGTTGAGCGTCGCAGTCAGGGTGTGCCAGTAGCGCAGCGTCGGCAAGACTTTCCTTACACTGGTCGAAGGCTGAAAGAGACTCACCAGTAAGATGAACCGGCTGCGACCCCTTCACCGAGCCCGTCAGCAGGGCGTTCAGTGGGGCCTGGATACTAGCCGCGTGAGGCAGGAAACGCCTGTAAAAATTGACCATCCCCAAGAAACGGCGCAGCTGCTTGACGGTCTTGGGTGGGGGGAATTCCCTTATGGCCTGTACCTTAGATTCCAGAGGTTTGCTACCGGATTCTGAGATGCGGTAGCCCAGGAATGTGACCTCTGGGGCACCGAACACGCATTTGGAAGTGTTAAGGAGAATTCCATACTCGTGCATGCGTGTGAATAGTAGGCGCAGGTGTTCCTCATGCTCTAGTTCGTTTTTTGAAAATACCAAAAAATCGTCTAGATAGGCGAAGCAAAAGTCTAGACCGCGTGTCATCTCATCCACAAACCTCTGGAACGTCTGGCCTGCGTTGCGGAGGCCGAATGTCATATAAGGGAATTCAAACAGACCAAAAGGTGTTGTTATGGCTGTTTTCGCGATGTCCTCCTCGTAGACTGGGATTTGGTTATAAGCCTTGACAAGGTCGATGGTACTGAAGACTTTGTTACCAGCTATATTATGGGCAAAGTCGTGGATGTGACGGATGGGATAACGGTCGGGGATTGTCCGTGCGTTCAACTGTCTATAGTCACCGCACGGCCGCCAACCGTTATCCTTTTTAGGAGCAAGGTGTAGGGGCGAAGCCCACGGGCTCTCGGAAGGACGTGCAGTGCCGTTAGAGAGCATGAGTTCGAATTCCGTCCTAGCTATCTTCAGCTTGTCAGCTGCGAGCCGGCGGGGAGCGCATGAGACAGGTGGGCCAGGTGTGGTGCGGATGTGGTGAACCGTGGAGTGCTTTGGAGTCCCCGGTGTGCCAGAAGGGCGCGTGATGTCAGGAAACGTGTCTAACAGCTTGTGATACCTCGTGTCGCCCGATGCTACCTTAACAGAAAATACATTGCAATTAATTACTGATACATTAGTGGAAAGGGTGGTTGTATTGTCCACTAGGCGTTGGTTGCGGATGTCGACTGCTAGATTAAAATGGCTTAGGAAATCAACACCAATAATGGCCTTTGTGACATCCGCAACTGTGAAACGCCATGTGAGATCACGCCTTAAACCTAAATTTAAATTAAGGTTGATATAGCCATACGTATATATTGACGAACCATTAGCCGCGCACAGTTTAAAGTTCGTTTTATTACGGCGTTCGCGTAGCGCCGATACGGGATAAACGCATAAGTCACTTCCCGTGTCTATTAAAAATTGCACTCGCGTGTTGCGATCGGTTATAAATAAACGACGTGCCGACACAGGACCGCACTCGGTTGCCATAACCGTGGCTGCAGGTTGAGCGGTGGGTGCGCGTGGTGATGAAGCGCGGCGTCGGTGTGTCGTGTCGGCCGCTGGCGCTGCAACGCGCGCGCTGCGTGCGCGCCGCGGCGACGGCTGTCGGCGTTGCGGTGCGTCGTTAACCTGGCACGGGGCGGCGGTGCGTCGATCCACCTCGCGGGCCAGATGCTTGACCTGGTCCGACAGGTCTTTAACCAGCGCGGCCGTGGAGTCCGGAAGTGGGGCGGAGGGAGGGGCGACCGGGCAGGAAGCCGTGATCTCCTGCAAGCGGTCCGCCATGTCCCCCAGCTGTTCCAGGGTGTCGGTGGGCAGCGTGGACAACACTGCCTGCACCGGGTGTGGCAGGCGACTGCACCAGATGGTGCGGATAAGCTGCGGCGGCGTGGATGGACCCGCCAGGTCCTGCAGGTGCCGCAGGAACTGTGACGGAGTCCGGCTGCCGATTTCCTCCTTGTTGAGGAGCTGGTGAATCCTCTCAGATTGAGAGACGGTGTGTCTGTTGATGAGCTCGTCCCTTAATCGCTCGTAGCGGTTGTGGGCCGGAGGGTTAAGGATAACGTCCCTCACGGTCCTTGCCTGATCGATTGTAAGGCTAGTAATAGTTAAATTGTACCTCTCAGCGTCCGTGGTAATATTGTGTAACACGAACTGAGCCTCTAAGAGTGCAAACCAGAGCTCCGGATCCTCCGAATCAAATGGTGGCACTCTTAGGGCTGCGCTGGTGCTGATTGCTGCTGTTGCTGCTGGTGCTGGTGGTGGTGATAACGCGCCGCATGGCGCATGCTGCATATTTGCGCGGCAACGTGCTGCACGCCGCGTGTGTGCGCGCTGTGTCACAGCGCGGGCGCGGCCATTTTGCGCACGGGCGGCGAAAAGCGTCGAGTCACTCGACTCGGCTGTCGAGTCGTACTTAATGTCTCTAAAATCACTAGAGTCACTAATAACACAATAGTCACTATCACTATCACTCATTTTTAGTGTTCGGAAGGTGGTCACCAGTTATGGGGTGAGAAAATGTCTGTGTGCGTGAGGTGTGTAGCGGGAGCGCGCGAGCAATAAGGTTAACCACGTAATGTAAGCTAATCGTTTATTGCACGGAAAACACAAGAAATAAAAGTACAGCTACACAGTTAACACAGCACGAGATATACCCACAAATAAAAGAAGGAGAAGAGAGTGATAGGCACAGAATATAGGCACAAGCAAGAGTCTTAACACTAGACACACGGAAATACAAGTTAGGGCACAGCGTAAGCACTAGGTACATGAGAGGTAGTCGAGCGATCGAGCGACGCGGGTTTGCGTTGGGACGTAGCGATGCTGACTGCCGCGTCGGCCGACCGAATGAGCTGCGTGAGCGCAGTGCCCCGCAAGGGACGCGGGGGGGCGGCAGTGGCTTCGGCCGACGGCCGGCAATACTCGGCTCGCCTCGGTGGTCAGGCGAGCGCGATTGCGTTCGGAACTCCACAGAGCGCTCCAGGTTTGATTCTGTGGAGTGTCGCTGTCCGTGCTCGTGCGTGATGTATGTATGTAGTGTGTGTATGTGGTGAATAACATAAACATAATATAATACATAAGTATATGTGTATGTGTGAGTGTGTGATATATAATAAACTACATATACATAATGAGAATGTGGGACGAAGGTTCCCACATCTTCATTGAAATAGATTATTTTTGTAAATTTATTATTCAATCAAGTATCAAATACATCGATCAAAGTTTATAATTGCGATTACTCATTATCATAATATCCAGTGTTACCTTTAAGGGGCACTGAGTAATGTACATCGCGTTCACCATTGTTTACCTCAATCGACTTTCTTGTTATAAAACGAGATAAAATCACAAATCTCGATTACGAAATACTCACGGCACGTGCGGGTAAAGCTTAGTGGCGACCGACTCTCCTGTTAATGTAAAGGTCTACTCTACATTACACTATTATGTAGAGACATCTAAATCTAGCGAAGATTTATATCTAGTTTGTCAATGGTTTTAACTAAATTAAGCTTATGCTATATAGCTCATATTGTATTTTGTAGGACTTAAAGATTTTTATTTCTTATTTAAGTTTTGGGAATATTTTATAGTCTCTAGGTTTCTGTCCCATCTCTACATATGTAGGTAGGTAATTAATAGTGTCTAAATTAAATCTGGAATTTTTGGTTTACCAAAATGCATTAAGGAAACTAAGATTTTGTGCCAAATTATTCCAAACTTTAATTCAAATATAGGTAGCATAGTGAGAGAATTGTTACTTTATGCCTGTGTTTAATATTAAGTAGTTTGGTCTGAAACTTATGAAGATCGAAAAAAATTTCCTACATACGTAGCAATTGAGCTTCGAGATTAGGCGATTGGCTGATTTTAAAGGTGTAGCGACCTCGCACTATGACACAAGATGTCGTCACGAAGCTTGAATCGCGCTATCGAAGTTTTACAGTAAATGCAAACATATAACAACTAAAAGATCCTAGGGTAATTCGAGAAATGCTAATTCATACTCGGCATTCATCTTTTATACAGGTCCTTTCAGTTGCCTATTTAAACGCCTTACATTCGACGAAGAACTATCTTGTTAATACAAGATAATTCTTCGTCGAATTATTATAGTATACCGTCTACTGTAAAACATTCACTGCCACTATAGTCATTTTGCAATATAATACGTATTATTTAAATTTACAACCGATGCTGTTAGGTTGCTGGTAAGTAAAATAAAACAATCAGAGTATCTAATCAAAAGGAAAATTAGTAGTTGTAATGAATGTAAAATGGAAAGTTTATAGGTGAAATGTAACGACTGAGGACTGAATTCTCAGGCTTTCTCTTGTATTTTTCTTTTAATAATTTAGTAGCTTGACTTCACAGTGTTTAACAAAAGAATGTGTATGTAATGTATTGTAAAAACTTTTGAAGAATAGCAAAATTTACATACCTAGAGAAAACTGTTTTCTTAAAAATAACTAGCGAAAAATAATGTTATAAAATAAAATGACCTTTTTTATTCCTTAGGTGTTTAAATTTTTGAAGCTATTTGACTGCTTAAAGGTACCTAATGAATAAATGTTAATATTTATTACGTTTTCAACTACTTAATAAATAACAAATGACGTAAGTAGACTAATGTAGAAATTGTCCAATGACATCTGTCAACCTGTCAAGAGTTTATCCTAGTAACTGGGTCAAAATAGTGACATACAAAATACTTTTAAATCAATTTATACTATAAAATATGCATCTAAATTTTTAGTTTAAATATTATTTTTCTCGTAATAGCAATGAATGTGGTGATGTCTGTTCTCGAGAAATAATCTTGTCGGGTGAAGTTACTCCATAATGCATTAGTTCTGTCTACTTACATCGTTTATAAGGAGATTATGTTACGCATTGCTTCTTTCAGATCCATATAGATTGTTCAATTCACGCTGTTAATGCATGCTTTTAAAACATTAAATAAATTCAGATGCAGAATAGGATTTTAGGTTACCTACGTTTAGTGTTATTATTAGTTATTTATGCTTGTTTATAATAAAAGTTATATCCATTAATTCATTCATTCATCAGGTTCTTTGCGTCGTCTCCTGGACGTAGGCTTCCCCTAAATTGCTCCACTCTCCCCAGTTCTGAGTTTTCTGAATCCAGCAAATACCAGATTTCTTCTTCAGATCTTCAGAATTTAGAAACCAGGTGGTGGTTTCTAAATTCTAGAATTTCAATTATTGTCATCGGTTCAATTAGGTACCATTGAATATGAACCGAATTGGAGTATTTTCCCTGACTGACAGAATTAATAAATGATGGTCTCAATAGATTAAACCATACAGAACCATATTTGAACTAGTATTGGAAACTCACCCTAACTTAAACAGAAGTGTCTGCGAAGCTCGTAAGCAAGTCGTGACATAACTCCGGCGGGCGGGCGTAATCTCGAATAAATTGCGTACACTTAGCGACTCTTTATAGACCTTTTAAGGTAGAAAATTTAAGATGATAATCGACACGCTCATAATTAAGATCGTTGGTGATAGTGGGTTCGTGACGGGGTGTGGGTGGTTCCGCTTCCGAGGTCACGGGTGGTCCACGAGACCCCTTTTGGGGCTCCTGCTTTTTCTAACATGTAAGGTATGGAGATTAACGATAGTACGCCATTTTAGTACTTGAACTCAAATCTGTGAATCAGGGCTCCTAATGAGAAGATTTAATAGGTAGCTAATTTGTTGTAGTATTTAGCTCGGTCGTCATGGTTGGTGGTTATAACATCTGATTCACTTTAAAGTCAGAATAATGTCCAATACGCGATTTTTTGCAGATTGTTGAAGAATATTTCACCCGAGTGACCAAAATTCTTAGATTAATTAAATTTTTAGAGTAACTGAGAAATTTTCATTATTGTCAGCGAGATGTCAATTCACTCCTGGATGGAAGCTGTGTGTTATTTGTTACTTGCATTAGTTCACCCAATTGCCCGCTGCATTTTGTTGTTCGCAACATATTAAAAACATATTATTATTACCTCGATAACCCCAAAGTTTCAAAAAGCGGGTTCATTATTGTTGGTGAAGTTCCCATTACAATTGATAGCAGTTATAATTTTTATCAAGTAACTTGTCTGCACTTTCTTACCTGTCCTAGGCGAAGCATCATCTGTTTCCACAGAACTTCTTTTATGTATTGTATTGAACTTTTTATGTATTGTATTGTATAATATACTATAATTCTTAGGTATTTCTTCCATTTGTTTTTCTTTAATATTTATACTAAGGTAATATATTCATAAAATATTTATATTATATATATTTTATTATCCTATTTATTTTTAGTGCTTATGTGTATAGTTTTCTTATGTATTTGCTGTTGTATTTTTATTATTCAGTTATACTTCTATTATTTTATCATTTTGTTTTAAACGGGATTTTTTTTTCTTTTTCTTTTCTTGTTTTGAAGCACCTACTTTTTGTCTTTTCTGCATCTACCCAGGGCTGACTGGTAGAGAATGCCATTAGGCATTAAGTTTTTGCCCTTGTATACCCTAGTTTTTAGGTGTTACAAAATATTAAATAAATAAATAAACTTCTAAATTATTAGGTACTTGTGAAACGGGCAAACGAGATGTCCCGATCGGCGCAAAAAGAAAACGGTAAAATGGTCTTCATCGTAGAAATGTAGTGGCAAACATCGTGTGTGGCGTCCTCTGATACTTTAAATAATATACGAGCACTGGACGATCCCCATATCTCAAAGGGAAGTATTTTGCATGCAGCGACTACCTATCTTTTAGGGCAATCTTAAACGAGGGCTCTACTTCATTGCAGTTCTTGAAACACACGCAATAATTATTAAAAAGTTACCTTATACCCTAGCCGCAGAGTTGGTTTTAGATTTAATAGTTTTAACGCATTAGACACTTGGATTTATTGTGATATACCAAACGCATAATTTTATCGTAAATACGTAATAACGTATTGGATGCGAGGAAGAGCGTCATTGAGGTAATGTCATATTATTATAAAATGTGCCCGCATTTTCTTGATTGTATATCAAATTGAATGAAAGTGAAGGCATGTAATACATATATAATAATAGCAACGTTGTGATGGGCAGATGTTTAATAAATAAATTGAATGGGTTATGAAGTAATAACACAGTAGAAACGGTAAAATTGTTAGATGCTGTATACTATATTTGACAAAATATAGGTACATTTTTATTTCACTAATTTTTAGAAAGAGAAACCAGAATTTATTTATTGATTTACAACCAAGACATAATATCTCAATAAAAAATTTATGATAATATATAAGTAGTCAATAAATTTCTACAATTTCCAAACATCTACCTATTTTACTCTATATATTTATCTTCTTTTTTTTTTGGTGGAAAGTAAATATTCCAAAAATGGTCCCATGATAAGGACATCAGGATCTGATGATAGCATCCCAGAGAAATCCAGGGGAACTTTCGAAAATTGTAGGGGCGATTAGAGTATTTTATGATGTTTGAATAAGTAGGTATATTAATTATAGCCCTACTATTTAATGAAGGTCTGAAGTCGATCTGAAGCTGAAAGACAGTCGAGGGATCTCCTCAACGATTTACGCAGTTAACTTGTATTTGGGCTTGAATAATTGCAGTGACAAGGACTTTACACCTAAATGGGTTCAACTGAGCGCCATCTGGCGAGTAGTTTTTGAGTTATCTCGTCTGTCAATGTTGAAATCGGTTTTTTTCTAAAAAGGAATTATTTCTGTAGTGTTCTTTCTTTTTACAAATGCATTAGTAAATATAATAGGTATGCCTTTAAAATAAATGATTATAAATTTCAATTGAACATGTTTCGCGTGTAAACAGTCAACAATAAACCATTAGCGTTTCTTTTATTTGCATTAACTCGAGAAGACCGTACGGTATACATTTAGTTCAGGCGATCGTCTAGCGTTTATCAGTTCATTAGAGCGGACGAGGTCAAGTCGACTAGCGACACCTCTCGTGCCAAGCGGCTGATGTGTTGTTACGATTGTCCTGGTGTTGCAGGCCACGCTAGGCTAAAGGACAATGCAGGATAGAATTAAACGTCAACTATTTGATCGGAAAGCTGTCTTTAAGCGGGCAAATTGAGATTGGATTTAAAAGAAAAAATGCTATTATCGATACTGTTGGAAGCTTTGGTGAGGTAATAAAATTGTGTGTTCCGTTGTAAACTTATTTTTTTATTATTATGATTTTAGACTTAAGTCATCGCGGATTTCAACAAACGGCGGTCTAAAGGTAGCCATTGATGACACGTCCATTCGGAATGCCTCCAAATGGAAGACATCCATATGGAAGTACCTCCATAAGGAAATCTTTGAAATTTGAGAAGCCATTGACGATACGTATATTTGGAATGTTTCTAAATGTATGGAGGTACTTCCATATGGAACGTTGGACGTTGGACGTTGGACGATACGTCCATTTGGAATGCTTCCAAATGGACGTATCGTCAATGGCCACCTTTATAAGTTGGAGTTCTTATCTAAGTTGGTCCTGAGTTCGATTCCGGGAATACGGAGATATCTATCTACCTTATCATTTATAATGGATATAATTGTATCTCAAATATTGGAAAGGATTAGATAAAGTTAGGAAATTTTGAAAAGGTATATAAATTTTGTAATAAAGAGTTACTTTTACAAACTGCATTAAAGTTTAATGCAATTGAGAGTTTGTCATGAAAATTAAATTCAATTGGGCAATTTGTGTCAATAGGTCTCAGAATTATTGGATTAGACATAAACTAAAGTAATTACACATATGTACAGTGAAGTTTTTATAACATTAGTAGCATGATACAAGCGCACGTCAATTAAATGATAGCCTTATCAGTATCGATTTGACGAGATAAAAATATTTTTAAATTAATAAATAAACATATTGACCAATTAAGATGCATGCACTTATTTTTTTGATACATGTGAGAACGCAGTTTCTTAATATCGTGTAAATAAATGAGCTTAGAGTAGCGTGTTTATTTTATACATATTTCATGGCACGATTGACGGCTTTGATAAGAAAATTGATAAAATTACAAGTAATTCTGTCACTTAAACCTGGAATGGTCAAATGAGGCAAACATTCCTCTAATTGACAGAACGGGATTGATGTAAAAGTGCTTATCAAAACCATATATAGTTTGCGATTTGGTCGACAAATTAAACTTCGTAATGCACAATTTAGCTTTGAATTTGGAATTTCAACTCACTAAGTATGTAGATGTTGATTTTAAGGGCGCATTCAAGTAGAACGCTGGTTACCGGCGCCGATCTACCAGCGCTGATCGGCGCTTATCTGCGCAGGTAGTCGGCGCAGGTAGTCTCTATACTTTGTGCCGAACCAGCGCCGATAAGCGCCGACAAGTTCCGACTTGTCACACGACCGAGGTTATGTCAACGAACCAGTACCTACCGATAAGCGCTGGCAGATCGGCGCCGGTAACCAGCGTTCTACTTGAATGCGCCCTTACATAAAAAAACCTGTATATAACCTAGGTATATACAAAAACATATAAGCCGGTATTTAAAATCTATCTGAAATTCCTTTTTATTTATTAAGTTTAAAATATGATAACATTATTTCTTTTATTTTCGCTCTATCGAAGTAACTATATTTTAGTTCGTGACGCGCTCTGCCTTCACCGGCAATACCTGCGGTGTATGAGTACTTTCATCCAGCAAATCCCTACATCAATCGTCCTGCGTCTAAATTTATTTCCGGGCACGTAGTTAACAAAAAAGATAATTCAAAATGCAAACATTTTAAAGCACTCGTCAGTTACAAAACAAGCTTAGCTGTGTCTGCTGTGCATAATTATACCATCAGAAGCTCTCGGCAAAAACAGTGAACTTTCTAGACACACGAGTACAGTCACATACAAAAACTAGTCAAACTAAAGATGTCTTACTCCAACGCTTCGTTCGTTAATGTCTTAATCCACATCTCAATTAGAAATTGTGAATCGTCGTAATGTGTTTTATCGATTCATTCGATATCGAGTGTGGCTTAAGCGCACATCAAATTGGTCAGTATCTTTAATTGAATCGGCTTCTTAAAAGGAAGTTGGTAACAGAATTACACAAGTAGACACTTTAAGTGCGTAAACTGGATTAGTAGCGGCGCGAAATATACATAAATATTTGCTGGAACGCAGTAAAGATGTTTTGAATATTTGCTACGAGAAGTATCAATACAAACGGATATCCGTTTAATGGTTTGAAATATTTTTTTCTATCTAATAATTATATATATAAAAGTGGACTGACTGACTTATTGACTCATCATCGCCCATGAATGAATGAATGAAAATATTTTTTTTTTCATAAAAATTCATTTGAGGCAATAATGAGATTTTTATATGTTGTAATGGAAACTGAGTAAAATAATTGGGTATTCTGATTTTGATGATTCTTTTTTGTTCGAAAGGTAGTACCTACTGTTCGTGTGGTTCCTTATAAATTGGAGCGACATCTGCGAGTGGTTTTTGAGTTGACTTTGAAGTCGGTCTTTGAAATCTTTTTGCAAAAAGTTATGTACGTAGTACCTATATTGTTTCATTACTTTTTACAAAATGTTCAATGTTCAATGTTTGGCACTAGCTAAATACTGTCAGATTCAATGTAATAGAACTCGTATCCGACACCACTAAGAGACATGCGACCTAGTACATATGCAAATACATAAAATGACTCTTCTATTAAGATAATATGACTTATTTTTATTGCAAGGTAGACCAGCTTCAATATATATTTGCCCATCATCCTTTGGCAAGTAGTTAGCTTTTCATAATCATTAAAAACTAATTTCAGGAATTTTTGAAATTACTTCAGGATAAGTAATACTTACTTACATCGAATATATAAAAATGAACTTCCTGGCTGATTCACTAATCATCGTCCTGCCTATATGTATACCTTTTGAGCTACAGAGCTGAAATTTTGCACATAAATTAGGTAGGTACTTATGTAACGTAGGCAAGTGATAAGAGAGGATTTTTCGAAATAGGGTTTTTGGCGCGAAATTCAAATGAAATTTTAAATAAATCTTTTTTATTAAAGGAGACTGGCGAAATTAGGCCCACTTTTTATGACTACGGACTGAAACATGTAGGGTCTCAAAAAATTTACTTTTTATTAACTTCATTTAATATATTATTAAACAAAGGGATATTAATAATATATCTAAATAATATTTTACTTAAAAATATTAATATCACTAACAGTCTTTGTAAACGTGTCAGCCAGGGTGACAGAGACAGCGCGTTACATTTGCTTTATACCTGTAAGGCGCTGTCTCTCACACCCACACGTCATCCACGCGCCAAAAGATCCTTGTACGACAATACCATGGACAATACCTACTTTTTACACTTTTTATTTATTTTATATCTGTCAATTTGACATTACTCATGTTTATTTTCCATCACTCTGTAAGTAGGTAAGTATATATTGTCCGATTAGCAACCGTGCTTTTTGAACTTCTGCGAGAGACTTTGCTGCATCTAGATAATTAAAAACTGACCTTGCTTGTTCTTTTTGGATTCCGAAATTGTCGCTTTTTACGAATTATGTACTTGGCTAACGTACTGGACTGGATTTTAGCAACATGCAAAATCCGTGTGTAAATTGTGGTGTCATCGCTAGACCTCGAAGTTGTGTAAATAATCAAGAAGTTATGTAGATAAGTAAAATGTATATAAGTATGAACATTTTTTTTAATTATATTAAATAAGTTTAAGGAGAGCTTGAGTGCCATATAACCTCCTAATGAATATTTATCGTTTGTTCTAGCTAACTGAGGAAGATAAATGTGATACATGTTGGACATTAGCGAATAACACTACCATACAACCCATATCTACCCCAGGGCGGCATTTAGTTAGTTAGTCCACCACACCAGCTCAATTCTTGGATGAATTACTGATCATATACGATAAAGGATGAATCAACTTGTTTTATTTACTTCATTACCTATTATACATATACCTAGGTAATTCCTGTCTATTGTGAATTCTAGAATATTAAATATTTTACGCGTAATATGGCGTAATACAAATATTTTTTTAGTATTGTCAATTGGGAACTGTCAAAATAATTTAAAAATATAACCTCAAAATGTATTATTTTATTCCCTTTTACATTTTTTCCCCATTGTCTACAAATATTTCAGTTCGTGCAGCAATAAAGCGATAATCGTAACATATTATATGTCAATTTTCATTCTTGTCCGTGGATTATGTTGAGTGGGCCTGACCATGTATGGGGTTTTGCCAATGTCCTTTAGTCATTGAGATACTATGTACTAAAGCCTGTAGTGGTTTGAAAAATTATTTATCAAAATTTTGGACTATATTAAGTAATTACACTTTCCCAAAATTAGTCAACATCCCTATCCCGTATTAACGCTAACCCCGTGTTAACGCTAACCCCGTTTTAACGTTAACACTAACCCCGTGTTAACGCTAACACCATGTTAACGCTACCACCATGTTAACGCTAACACCGTGTTCACGGTAACACCGCGTTAACGCTAACCCCGTGTTAACGCCAACACCGTGTTAACGCTAACACTGTGTTAACACTAACCCCGTGTTAACGCTAATCCCGTGTTAACGCTAATCCCGTGTTAACGCTAACCCCGTGTTAACGCTAACCCCGTGTTAACGCTGACCCCGTGTTAACGCTAATCCCGTGTTAACGCTAATCCCGTGTTAACGCTGACCCCGTCTTAACGCCAACCCCGTGTTAACGCTAACCCCGTGTTAACGCTAACACCGAGCTAAAGCTAATAGGGAAGTTGACTGTACTATCTAATATCTAATATAAATTATAAATACGAAAGTTTGTAAGGATGTGAGTGTGTGTGTTTGTTACTTACTCTTTCACGCAAAAACTACTGAGGGGATTTTCATGAAACTTTGCAGTTATATAGCCTAGGCATCGAAATAACATAATTTGTTAAAATTTATAAAGATTTTTGTAGTGAATGGTTCCCCGAAGCGAAGCGAGGGCGGATTTACTAGTCTAATATAAAAATGGACTTTGAGCTACAGAGCTGAAATTTTACACATAGATTAGGTATGTAACGTAGGCAAGTGATAAGAGAGGATGTTTTGAAATCCTACGGGATAGGGAAAAAATGGGTTTGTTTTTTTTTAATTGAAAATTAACTACGTACCTAACTATAAAGACTACCTGCTTGAATTTTCGCACACAGGTAGTACAACGTGTTTTTTCAAATCTATTTTCAGGGTTTCTTGATTTTCTCACGGGATATGGAATAAAGAGGAGATACAGTCCCCAATATAAAGTACATTATCTCTGTAACTGAAACGAATACAGTCATCAAATTTGGCTAGTAGTTAGCTCTTCATAATCATTAAAAACTTTTATTATTTATTAAAGAATTTTTGAAATTCCTTCGAGATAAGTAACAAATATCTAATACAAAATAGTATGTAAAAATCGGCCAAATGCGAGTCGGACTCGCGCACGAAGGGTTCCGTACCATTATGTATAAAAACGCCAAAAGAATCTGGTCTGTTCTATGAAAGCCTCACTTAAATATTTAATTGTTTTATTGTAGCCACATCTTACGCACAACGCCATCTCTTGGTCCGAAAGGTAACTAAACTATCTACTAGATTCTAAAACTAGTTAAAACCACTTAAATATTTATTTTATTCTGTTTTTTAGTATTTGTTGTTGTAGCGGCAACAAAAATACATCATCTGTGAAAATTTCAACTTTTACGGTTCATGAGATACAGCCTGGTGACAGACGGACGGACGGACGGACGGACAGCGAAGTCTTAGTAATAGGGTCCCGTTTTACCCTTTGGGTACGGAACCCTAAAAATGGATTTCCTGACTGATTCACTCATCATCGTCCTGCCTATAAAGTTTGAGCTAATTTTGAGCTATGAGTGTGTACCGTTATTATTATTAATCACTTTTTTAGAGGCGACCATCTCAGACCTCAGGGGTAGCAACGCATCTGTGACCGAATTGGAACAAGACTCATACTAACAATAACTAATTGGACTATTACTAACATTAACTAACAGGACTAATTATCACTAACATACCCTGTCCTCGCACTTATTAACAAACTAACCAATATTCTAACACCATCTACTAACTGGACTAACCATCCTAGTCCCTTTGAGTCTAGTTCTAGGTCGGTCACAGTTGTTATGGGCGGCAGGGGAAGGGTGGTACTGCATGCTCGTTTGCTATCTTAATTCCATAAAAAAAAAAAAAAAAAAAAAGTACATTTTCTCCGGAACTGCAACGAATACATTTATTCGTGAAATTAAAGAGTGAAGCTGCGGGCGAAAAGCTAGTCTGATAATAATTGTGTTAGGACGATGATATGAGCCATGAAATTTTTTTTCTAAACAAAAATCCGATTCCTTTTTTTGGATTTACATTTTCACTTTGAATGAAGAGGAAACTTGAGCAGTCTATCTGCCTGTTAAATCTAATTTTTTATGATATTATGGCTTTTCATACAATCATAATAGTCGCTACGAACTGTTCTCAGTATTATATTCGTTGTGTTTATTGACTTTGATTCCAGATCCTTTATAAAATAGGAAGACACATTATTGATGTAAGTAATATTCGTCTTAAGATGTTCCATCTGTCCTTAATTAAGTCAATCTATCTTGTATGTGTTGCAATCTAATGGATCTAGCTGAAATTGGTTGAGTAATTTCTAAGTTTAGCAAGTTTATGTGAACAGACAAACCGAAAAAAATTATTAAACCATCATAATATGATCTATTATTATCCCTAAACTATTCGTATACATCGCTTGTATACGAATAGTTTAGGGTTAATATCTATTAGTATCTATAGAAAAACCAAAACGCTACAAGTGCTTACCTACCTAATGAAAAACCAATACAACGCAACTGTCGCAAAATTGACTCTGATTTAAAACACAAACGAAGATCGAAATATTTAGGTCAAGACAAGCGAGCTTAGCTTCAACAAAAGTTACCTTGTAATAGAAAAAATATTCTTATCAATTTATCCACTGGAGCGTGATCAAGTACCGTGTTTACAACGGTTCGCTTTTACATAATAATTTTAATAAGTACGATTGAACGGCGATAGTACCAAGGTCCTTTAATTGTAGCTTAGATTGGAGCTTTGTGTAAATTTGTAAATGTCGAATGTCAACAAAATTGTAGCTGTGTCGGAGTTCGATTTTAATACGGCTGCGTAATCGTTGATTTATTTTTGTAGTCGCATGTGTGCTTTGTACGCACTAAATTATGCAATTAATAAAATTATCTTTACTTCTATAGCTATGCTAATAATATAAAACGGATAAGTTTGATTGTTTAAACATGCTTATTTCAGGGACTAGGTTCGAATTGAAAAATATTTTTGTTTTAATTAGTCCATTTATTAAAAATTAATGAATATCTATAAATATACTATTAATTCAATTTCTTGAATAATTTAATAAATTTAATTCATTTAACAATTTCTCTTTAGCCAGCCAACTTAGCAAAGCACTTATGTCCTTATAGACTGTCTTCTCGATCCATTTTTATTTGAGCGATATCTGACGGGCCGTTTTGGAGTTATTCTCATACATAATGTGAATTTAATTTATGCTAACTTTTGACTGGGTATTCCGATTTTTATGATTCTTTTTTTTGTTTGAACACAACCTAGTGTTTATCGTGTAGTCCCTTATAAATTGGGGCGACATCTAGCGAGTGATTTTTGAGTTATCTCGACTTTGAAGTCGATTTTTTTTGTAAAAAGTTAGTTATTTATTTACTTGTGCGGTCGGAAATTAAAACCTCCTCTCACACCCACCCTTTAACATTCTGAAAGCTGATATAAATTGCTCCAATGTTTTTAACTTGAACCTTACTTAGTAAGATTAAGGCCGGCCACATACATGCGGAATTCCGAAACGGAATCCCGAAAAGGAATTTCGATTCGGGATTCCTGACGCAGTGAAATCTATACAAATGTATGGCGCTGTCACACACAAACGGTAGTTTTTCCTGACGGAATTGTCTATGATTCGGAATTCCGAATCATAGACATTCCGTTCGGAATTCCGGACGCAACGGCTCCATACATTTAGTACGAGACGCCACACACATTCGGAAATTTCCGTACGGAATGACAGTCAAGGACCAGTGTTACCAACTCTATAAAATATTTATGCCTAAACCAATGTCAAAACTCCTTAAAATTGCCTCAAATATTTAGAAATCTCCCTAAAAATTACATTTAACAAAATTTATATATATTAAGTAATGTGCAGTAATATTTAATAATACTCTTATTTATTATATTATTTCAGTTTCCTCAGTGTCAGAATTTTTAAGATCATACATGAACTGAAAAGACTAGGATGGGATGCTTATAATAATATAATGACACCACAAATTAGATAATACAGATGTCAAGCTTCATACAAAGTGTCCAAAAACAACGCACACATAGAGACAAGGTTCAAATACACCAAAAATCGGAACACATCGGACCACTCGGACCGCGGTTGTTATTTCCAGCAATATGACATTTACAATACACAAATAAGATACTTTTCCTAAAAAATGGATAAGAAACGGAGTTATTATAATTATTATCTTAGAGTTTTTTTTATTCGACGTTAAATTGCACATTATAATTTTTTTGACATCCTGTTGCTATAGAGAGGTACAATAAGTCCTTACGTGCTTGTAATTCAATGATTCGTTACTTATTACAAGTCAACGTAGAATGTAGGAAGTTCTTTGTACGTTTAAAGTGTATACCTTCAAATTGTACCCTATTGTTATTTTATTTCAAGTAAGTACATAAAGATAAAAAAATCATTATTTAGTAGAAAAAAATTTAAATAAATAGATTAAAATGAGATCCCTGCGGTGCAATAACCAATTTAAATGATCATATTAACATTATTACATATTACCGAAACTGCCGCAAAAACGCACTGAGTTTAGTTGCAAATATTGAGTTAATATTCACTATAATTTTGTTTCCCGTTTAATCCATACCAATAATTTAAATAACAAAAACCAATCCAAGACCATACCGGAATCGTTAACCCAAACGCTAACGCACACGTACATAACCTAAATCGAGGTACATACATGAATTTAAATTCTGTACTAATATCTTTATTTTGTGGTTCAAGTGACTCAGTTGCTAATCTATAGTTATATACCAAGTCTATGGTCGACAGTAAAAATAAAAATGTACTTACTCTGTGGTCTACATGCGCCGTTGTCTATGTCATTCCGAACGGAAAAACCACGTATGTGTGTGGTGCATTTACGCAGTTCCAAATCGAAATTTCGTTTCGGGATTCCGTTTCGGAATTCCGACTGTATGTGGCGGCCCTCAGTTGCAAGGCCTCTGTATACTACCGCCCACCTCCCCTTACTGTTTTTCTCCATAGACATTTACTTTCATTTTAGTTTAACGATAACACTGATTGTATCTTCGTAGAAATGGTACATATACTCGTAAAAACGGGTACTGACGATCTTGAATTCGATCATGATGTTTTAGTCCGAGTAAAGGTGACTGGGAACTTTACTATGGGAAAAGTCCCCACGGCGCACAAAGACGAAACGTACGTTATTTTAATGCTTTGGACCTGTAGGTATGTTCACTTATAGCGCTATGTTGTGACATATGGGAATACCTACTTGTGCCTAAAATGATTTAATTTTCTTCAAGATGTTTTTTTTTATGGAATTAAGGTAGCAAACGAGCATGCAGCACCACCCTTCTTCTGCCGCCCATGGCAATTGTGACAGACTTAGAACAAGATCCAATTTAGGGACAAGGGTGGTTAGTCCAGTTAGTAGATGGTGGTAGAATATTAGTTGGTTAGTTTGTTAATAAGTGTGAGGACAGGGTCTGTTAGTGATAGTAAGTCCTGTTAGTTAATATTAGTAATTGTCCAGTTAGTAATGATTAGTATGAATCTTGTTCCAATTCGGTCACAGATGCGTTGCTTCCCCTGAGGACTGAGATGGTCACCTCTAAGAAAGTGAAACCGGCTCCACACCTTCCTATCCGGAACACCATTGCTCTTAAAAACAATTATTATGACGGTAGAAATGGTACCTACTGAGTACCTTGGCGGGCGGTGGTACCTACTACCCCGGGCGAACACTAGGCTCTACCACCTGCTGTTGTTTTGTATCACAAAACAATTAATAAACATGTTAAAAAAATTTTAACGTCATTATATCTATAGTAATATGGTACCTACTTTGTGGAATAAAAAAATATAAAACATTTTTGAAATATCTACACTTCAAGTCTAGCCTCCGTATTGAACAAAGGGTAAATAGAAACAGGAGGTATGTAATAATAAGCTTTTATTAGGTATTCATCTTAATCAATGACAATAATACTGTCCAAAAAGGCGGCTGGCGCAAGATTGACATCTTCATGTAGGGTTACCCTTGTTTCGTATAACAACTTTTGATATAATTTAAATAAATCGAACAACGTTTAAGATAATAATCAGTTTGTATAATATCGTTTGACATAATTTTCATTTGATCGAATATTCATTTTGAGTAATATTGATTGACATAATTTTCATTTGATCGAATAGTTATTTTATACAATGTTCATTTCATGAAATGTTCAGGTGGTTATAAACGCCCTAAAGTCGGTTCTGGCACTCGCCGGCCGCTGCCGCGGCACGCTCGCTTCGCTCGCTCGGCTCGTGCGATGGTTCATGTTAACCTAACACGCCCGTCGCTTCGCTCCTCGCTAACCTATCCTATTTAATTGAATAGTTATTATACCAAAGAATACAGTCTAAATTAAGTAGGTGAAGGAACAATTTCAACAATAATTTTTCAATTAAATATGAAAGGAAACCAATAATTGCTGAACCGAATATCCAACACGATCTTTCGACTAAATCATTATTAGTCTAGTTTACATTACTTTAATTAAAATTAGCGCATTTGAACATTCGATAAAAAGATATTATTCGAAACAAATGATGATAAGAAATAAAATTATGGCAATCAAATATTCGATCAAATGAATCTAAAATTAGTCGAAGCGATTTTCGACGAAAAGTTGTTATACCTAACAAGAGGCACCCCTTCAAAATGTATGGCCTATAAAAGATAGTATAATATCATACTCGCAATATGTGCACAACATCCCACTAACATATCGACGACATATAATTGGCATAGCCATTTTCGGGGTGATATTATTAATATTAAGGTGTAAAGTGAAATGCAGTAGTAGAATAATAGGAAAAAGTAAAATATTGAAACCTTATTTTCTCAATATTCCCATACGTTACAGGAAAAAGAAATGCACGAAAATTATGTGAATAATAGTATCTTTCATCTAAGATAGGTTTCGTGGTGGTTTAAAATGGACCTATAGTAAAATAAGAACATCATCAACGACGTAAAAATATTAAGTAAAAAATCATAAAAAATGTAAAGTTGGAATAAGAACTTTCTCAGTTTTTTGAAGTTGTTTTGATTGTTTGCAAAATCACTCAGCTCGTACCTACAGCAATTTGACTGATTAGGTATATTTTGGAAAAAGACTTATTAAAAAACATAATACCTAAGGCTAAATTATTTTCTTAGATTATTATATGAGGCCATATCACCTGACTTACCTTTGAAAAAAAAATATGCTGGTAAATACTGATCAACCCCAATATAGGTTGAACTTACTCCATATAAATGATTTCTGCCTCCGACTCATCAGTAACAAATGCTTATCATACATAAAATACATGGATTTAATTTAACACACAATTATAACTTAAACAGTCTAACAAAAGCTAGTAATTTTGACGGTCGATACAAATCTCTCGCTGCAGGACACTAGTTGTAGTCCGAAACCAAGGATGATACTTTAATCGCTTGCCAGGAGCCCAAATCAATAGAAATACTTACTACGGCTTTGATACATAGAGTTTAAATTTAATTATATTAATACCATGCATGTAAATAATAGGTTAACAGCTGGAACACTAGGCAGTGTTTGGCATATTGCAACGCGCACTTTGATAATACGCGTTGTAGACCCAAGAAAAGCGCGTATTATCTTGACCTATATGGGAACAAATAGGTACTACTCTTTTAAAACTACCGTGTGTGTCAGGCCTCAAAGAAATCTGTGTAATTTTTTTGTGCCTGTTAAGCTAATTTGCATAACACTGTAGGTAAGCATATTTTACTTCGTAACTCAACATAAATATCCTCATAAATATCTCTAATCATAACATCTACCAAAATTCTTATTTACATAATATTTAATACCTATGTCCAACATGAACAAAAAATCCTATGGTAAATACCATCCATTATACACAAGAAAATAAGATGGTTCGCACTTGTAAATCACGTCACATAGACGACAGAGGCATGTTGGCTCGTTCAGCGGATTAAATAAATGTGTGATGTGTGAACTGCAGTAGATGATTAACTCCACTTTCACTGGCAGAGCTTAGCGAAGACATCTGCCGCTCTGAGGCGAATCAATTTAATTTGTGCGCCCGCGCCGGTTCCAGTTAAATACGATAGTACGGCCACGCATGCGCATATGAATACAAAAGTGTTGCGAAAATATTAATAAAATACAGTTAAGTTTTTGGTTAGATAACCAAACACTTAACCAAACCAAACACAGTATAGATGTACTGTCTATGCCACCCATAACACAAGAAGTCCTACGAGTATAAAGTTGTTAGCGTTTATTTATTAATTAACAATTGCAAAAATACAATAAATAATTAAAACCCAATTGTGATTTAATCTAAGACCATTTCTTCCGTAATTACATTCATAATCGATCATAAAAAAAATCTATCCACAGTTGATAGGGTCCTAAATCTCAATCTTCATTATAAAATATCTGTTTATTAATTAATCAAGCCATGTGCAAGTTTTGAATCAGTATCATCAAGCCGAATCAAGTTTATTTATTTATTATAACATAACAATTTCATTCACTTAAACGAGGTAACAATTGTAACGATAGTTGAACACGACAGTACAAGCTGTCGATCGCCAATACATTCCAGTTAGCAGTATCCCTAATCAGCTGGTCTTCGCTCGACTCCTGCATCCTGTTGCTCTTGATGAATGCACTTTCCGCAACATAAACAAACGTAGGGAAATTAACTGCGCTACTTTCCATGCCATCCAACAGGTTGCGGCTAAGGTACGTTTCACACAAAGCTCGGAATAATGAAAACAATTATTTTGAGTTAGTTGCAACATACGTGCAATTTTTGCGAGTACTGTTATAATCTACCGAATTGTATTTACAAGTAATCAAACTACAAACAGGATAATGTAACTCAGATCTGAAAAAATGTATTGAAATAATAAAAAAAATATTAGAGGAGTTTTCAGATTTCTATGATGTACTGTGCTACAAATTGTAGTAATAGGATAATCAAGTGTAACAAATAACAAAAGCGATAACAACACTCTTTATGAAGCAATTTCTTATATTAAAAAAAATAATATAATTATAATTTCTTATCAATATTAATTGACATATCAAAGGAGATAACCTTTTACTCTGTTAAAAGTTGCAGTATTTTGCATAAGTTCAATACGAGGTATAGGTAGGTAATACTATATATTGTGACTAAGCATAACAGAGCATTTGAATAAAATAATGACCGTTCTAGACCTGCATTTCGAGTTCCGAAACCCAGACGGTTTCGTTTCAATATTCAGACGTCCAAATTCCTGTTTAGAAGCAGACACTAGACATTGATAAATCTCATTATGAACAATGCAATTCACTTTTTATTAAGAAAACATACAAATGAATAATCTTCTTGTCTGCCATTCTGATAGTTGATAAATTTAATATACCAAAACATAAATGAATAATGCATTATTAATACACATACCGAAAATGCATAGTCCAAAGATTAAATAGAGATTTCGAAACTATTCTAACTTGATTGATTCAACGATATACTTATTAGACGATGTCGTCAGTTTCATTTGGTATAGATAAAACTAGTAGGTATTATAAATCTTATATGCTACTACGCAATAAATATAGAGCTGTTATATAGTTAAACTTAGTCATTGATTAATCTAATGATAATATATAGCAACTAAAGATAGAGACCTCTGATTTTAATAGACAGTTTGATAGATTGACTATTTAAAAAAATATTATAGATATCGTGTATAAAGGTAGAGACAGAGACAGCTAAATTTGTCGTTAAATAGCTTATTAAAAGTTTTATCAGTATACACATCTCATAATAGGTACAAGTTACGCCTGCTGTGTGTGAATTTCGACCGTAATTAATTTTGTAAAAAGTAATCTGATTATTATTAGATTTATTTTCGCTATGTGCTATGTTTATGTTCTCCTGCTTCATATTAAATGTAGTTTACAACTTTAACTATACCATACGGCACATTCCTACGTGTAAGTAATAAGTTTGTAGTAGTAAGTAATAAGTAGATATTTTCATTCATTAATTAATTAATTCTAATCATTATTCAGATGAATAATGATTTGAGCAAGCAGAGTTGTAAAATCTGAGTAGTTTGAAAATTGGACTCTGCAACAAAGTGGTCATCGTTCGAATCCCACACGCAACTCTTTAGAAATTGAATAGAATATTATTTGCGTTTTAGAATTAACTTATCACTTGCTTTGGTGAATACTGAACAGATCATCTGGAAACCTAAGCGTTCTTACTTATGTTGTCAAAACGGACATCTTGATGCTTTATGTATCTAATTACGAGTACAATGTATTAATGACATAAAACTTATGCCATTGATAAGCTACTATAGAAACTGACTATCTTTTATTATCCTAAAAATAAAATTCTTATTCCAAAAATAACACTGAATTGTGATCAAGCTAATTGGATAATAAATAAATATAACATTACACGTGTCAGATGTATACAAATTATGCACACATGACCTCAAAAACAAAACCGGAACCAGGGCGCTTTAAAAGCATATTGAAAGGTACTTAGGCTGCGATATTTTAAATACATTTTACGTAATAATACTGCAGTCACTAATCCCCATCGTAACAAGTTGCAACTGCTATCAGCGCAGTGACGAGGTCTGCGGGCTATGATAATTACGTTGGATGCACTGCCCGCTCGAGGCTCGGCCGTGCTAATGCCTAGCCGCATCTCCGTACGATCGCCCGGTCCCAACACTAGAACTCCTCTACAATGTGCACAAACATATTGCCTTTGTGTATCCATAGTTGAGTCTATACCCTGAGGGTATCCTGTGGGCACAACTGGGTGGTGGGTAGGTCCGTTGGATGGTGGTGTATTTCCTTTGTGTCATTGTATGTTCCCATGTGGTAGAATATACACCACGATATCAGTTCCTCGTGGATTATTGCAAAGTAAATAAATCTTTAACTTGTAAAGAAATTCAAACAAATAATGTCCTAAAATAAATGAATAAATTAACTCTACACTCATATTCCCACACAAAAAATTACCGTGTCCTAGGTTCTACAGACAACACAAAGACCGAGATCCTAAATTGAAACTCATCATTCAAAATTTGGTCTCGCTGGAAACCCAAGAGCGGGATGCGGGATATGTTACTTCAAAAATGTGTCGTTTTTATGGCTGATGAAAGGTAAACTTATACTCAAAGATACATGAAAACCATTCAAATGATTAGCACCTAAAATTATTTCAGTAGTCTAGCACAATAATTTTGCTTTTATTCCAATATTTGATTTTATTGCAATAAATTACAAGTTTTTAACGTAAAGATGAGCTAGATTTCTATTTTGTAACACTATATTGAAGTTAGCTTTTAGTAGTACAAAGCTTTCTAAAAATAAATAATAGCTACTGCACAATAATGCATTTACAATGTTTGAATGCCAATGAATAATAATCAATCGAATATCGCATTATGCATTTTTAGATCTATAAATCATTGATATACTAGTCTGTGACAATAAGGACGCAGAAAATGTTATCAGTTAATTTGTTTATGTCATGTATTGTTTTGTCTGGTTATAAAGATTTGTCCACATATTCACAGCCATTATGGTGAAATATAAATATGGCGAATAACATCGCGAGATACTCTAGAAAGATTTAGCGCAGATATTGATCACAAATGACGCCAAAAAAAACAGAAAAAAACATTTTTGGCCCAAATTGAACTAAAGGTTAATCAATACTAGGTTCCTCTAATTTCACAAATATAATAAAACATTATTCACCTAACATATTGATATCATAATTTAAAAAACCCGACTGCATTCAAAATATTAAGTACTTTTTTAGTACATAATATTTAGTATGTCTCCACTTCGGATAGGTACCTACATACATACTTTCCCCGGCGAGGAAGTCCACCTTGTCGTGGTGGCGGGGCTCAGTAACCGTGCACAAGCCAATGTACGGTGAAGCCAAGAGGCTTCCAATGGGGAAACGGAGGTCCAGAATGGGCCTTCGCTTATGTGGGATTCTTTCCCCCGGAGCGGGCAGTATATGTAACTAGGTACAATTCCTGTAAAAATAGGTACCTATGAGATATAAATATTCAATACTTACTTAATGCCTGTTTATAATTATACTTCCCAGATCTCAAAATGTTGTCTCAAGACATTTCAACAGTGACCATTATAGACGCGCCAGCGACCGTGACGCCCGCGGAGATGTTTGACATTAGCTTGAAATAAACATTCGATGATTCGCTATTTCCATGTCTGCACCACTAACGGCCCATTGAGTCTTTCTTCGAATTTATTTATTGGCCTCAACAAGCTGTTATGTATACTAAATACGGTATTAAAGCCGTATCTTTTGTTTACCTGTTCTTGTGCGAGTATAGGTGTTGGTTAGCAGTGTTAAAGAGCGTTAAAGGTTAAAATTGTTGCAGATATCGGGCCTATGTTTCAGGCCTATTGTATAGCATAACAGTCTAGTCCGTATGCCGTCACTGGCATCACATGATCGAACATCTTCAATTTCAAATGCTGTAAATATCTGTAATAATATATGTCTTATTATGCTTATTTAAGAAGTCGATTCAGTAAATGTGTACAAATCATTGTTAAACGTAAAATAAAGTAATTAGGTATATATTAAGTTGTTCTAATCCCTAATGTTATTAAAATAAACTCTACCTTAGGTACGTTATTTTTACACATAAATCCATTTGATTACTCTGATTTCCCAAATTAAATTTGACAAATTAAGTTTTATAATATATAATATATATCTATTGATTCCCCATCCGGGTATACTAAGATAATATTTATATTTAGGTAGGATAGTAGGTCGTATTAGTAGTTACACTACTTGATCACTAACAAATTAGCTACAGGGTCGCCGAAATGTAGATTTTATTTCAGAATGACAGCTGTCTACTTTATTATTCAGCAAAACATGTACTTGAGCCAACAAAGCTGTTACTTATTGAACTTTCTGATTAAACCTCATGTAGCGGTACACGTTTAAATGTCAAAAGGTGAGCTATTTTAGATACCATTTTAATTACATGACAGAAAAAATCAGGAATTTCCGCCTAATACCGACCGCTTCGAAATAATGTACTTGCATAAATTGTCTACTTAGGAAGTACATACAGTTCATAGTGTATTAAATGATAAATATTGTATTTTAATAATTTTTATCACTGCCTCATTTCAGATTTATTAAGTCTTGATTAGTAGCAGATTGGAGTTAATTATAGTGCGCATTGGCATTGCGTATTTACTAATAAATGTACGTGCTTTTATATTTTACCGCTTAAAAGCGTTCAAGTTTCCTTTCCATTGTAACGGATGTGAACGTTAGCCTGACATGGGCAAAATGTAATCATGATTTACGATTATAGATTACAATAAATGCTGCATTCATATCTTCAGGTATCGTGCGTGGCAGACACGTGGCGTGGCGGACAAAATACTTTCATACACTTTATATACCTAGATCACCTAGATGTATTCACATTTAGCGCGCAGATACGTGACCGCGCCAGTAAGCGTTTTCAACGAGAATGTTTTGTCTGCCACGCGACATGTCTACGCGTGTCTGTAGATATAATTATTATGAATGGAGCATAAAACGTTATAGACTACAGACCCATGTCAAAAATGGATGGGTCATATGAACCACCAGGTGATGTATATAGGACGATATAAGAGCACAAAATAATAAGATTCAGCACTATGACGCCACTTGTAAGCTGTCCAATTGAGTGCTGGTGAGAACTCAAAAGTTCAACCCTCGATTTTTTCCCCTTGTCGCATGATTTTTGTACGGCGTTGCGGAATAATGGATCAGAAGCTGTATTGAAACAGTATGAAACTGATGCCGTACAGAATCAAATGACCAAATTTACCCTGAAATTGATGCATGAGAGCAATTAGTACCTATTAGTAGTTGAATATAAAATGTTTTTAATTTTTTTACTCTTTGGGTACCGAACCCTAAAAACGTTCAAGCACCTCTGCATTGAGTCCTTAATCTATTAAATCCTTTACATGGCTATTACAGTAAAGATACGAATGAATTAGACTACTCAAGTGTCGGACTTCCATCGACGAATATTGAATTAAATGATAAGTAGTGAAGGTAAACAACATTTAGATGACAGATTCGTAATAAATGAAGTAAGTCGCCGATGAAGGTTGGCTCGGTGGAAAGAAACTGGAATTTGATAATTCTTATATTATAACAAGTACCCGACACGAGTTATGAAAAGGTTCGTTCAAACTAAAGAGGAAACGGATACGCTAAATCGTACCACTTCCACTTTGGCTGAGGTCATTTTACTATCTTTGTTTTTAAGATTTTTGTATCTTAGTTATTGAATGTAAATTTTTTCTTAGACATTGTTTCTTAAAAAAACCCGAATTATTATGACGTGATTTTACCACAATTTTTGTCATCGTCTCCTTTGAGTGACTCACTATCGGAAAGGTTTGTTAATTTTTGAAGACGAGATGTGGGTTTTATTAGTATTACTAGCCTCACCCTTGGCGCCAGTGCACATTATCTCGACATAGAATTACCTTCAGTAAATCGTCAGTAACGACCATCCAGAATCGTAATGTAATAGACATTATTGGCGAGTATTCATGTCTCAGATCTATCGCATCCAATAAATCCTGTTTTGGGGTTATGGCTCTCTTCGTATTATGACACAGTTTCGCTGTACCCAAAGTAAACGCGGAATTATCAAATAAGCTAAAGTACAAAGGCTGAACAAAGCCCACACAGATCAGACAGGATTCCTAATGCACTATCGGTCGAGCTGTATATATCAAACATTAGCATGGCGCGCAAGCGAGTGTTGCGTGTCACCGCCCACTATAAAACGGTAGGGTATCCATGTTACAACCTGTTCTAAAACACTGAAAATATCGTGTGTATTTTGGGGAAAGAATTTTTTGAAAGTTGTAGTTTATTTATTTTTTGAACAGGTTAATCTCGAAAACTACTTGATCGAATTGAACAACTATTTTTGTGTTGGATAGTCTATTTGTCGAAGAAGACTCGAATCGGCTACAACAAAAAGGTGCGAAGCGTCAAAAGAAAATGTTGAAAGCATTAAATATTTATAAACCTGAAGAATAAGTTTCCCGAAGCGACCTAATTAATAAGAAGGAAATAATTTTACAACCATTTTAATTTTGCTTCCAATTAGGGATGCAAGGTTGTTGTAATATCGATAAAAATATCGATAATTATATCGAGGCAATGAAATTATCGATAGTTCATAATATCGATATTTTGGTCGATAATATCGAATTTATTTAATTTTAAATAAAAAATATGAAGTTCATAGAGATTTTTTTGTTTCATTAGTCCTTACGGACAGACAAAGGAGCTAAGCCCATACAGCCAGAGAAAATAGAGAAATAAATCAAGTAGAGGATGTTTTTTTATTTGTTTATATTGTAAGAAAAGGCTAATGTTCGAAGCCCAAACAGCCTTATCTAAGGTCGTGAATTATCGATATTTTTCTTCGGATATGATATCGATATTATCGTATCGTTATAGCGCAAATATCGATAAAAATATCGATGTTTCCCCTTCGATATTATCGATATTATCGATTTTCCGATATATCGTTGCAACCCTACTTCCAATCTTTAACTTTAAATACAAATATGTAAGAGCTGTTTAACTGGAGGATAAAAATGCCTTGGTTTAATTTGTGATTTTTACAATATTCACTTAACTGTTTTTAAGAAACTTTACAACTTATTTGTCTCTCACAAAAAAAAAACAATAGTAGGTATAGTAATTCCTAATTGATTGAAAAATTCTGGAGCTGGAGTTATGAGGTGGACGTAGAACTCAGCAACATAGGAACTAAGTAAAACAGAAAACGCAAAGAGTTTGGACTCATTTGTTGGGTTTTAACAAGTTCTAAGTAACGAGGGCCTCTTTTTAGCCGAATACTATTTACTATCAATCCCAGATATTTATTATAAGTCTTGAATAAATACAAGATGAAATAAAAGACAAAATCATAAATAATATGAAATTACGTATCGCATTTTGGATTGTGGAGTTATTTTTCAATTTTTTTTTTATAATTGCAGCAATTTTTGAGTCTATCCTTCGTACTGACTTATATTTGGTAATTCCACGTGCAGTACTGTGAAATCGTTGAAGGTATCAGCATCGCATTAGTTGTGTACACAATGTTAGCTGCTTTACGCTTCGTAAAAGTTTAGTAGTCTCGCTAAATGCGCGGAATCATGCAAACATTCGAATAGTTACTGAATAATAAGAAAAGTCTTAACAAAAGCTATGCCTGAGAGTCATTTCAAGCAGCGCTTGAAATGACTCTCAGGCATTTTAAATTTTTGAGTAGGTAAAAACTTCAACTTAAGTAGGAAATTAAGTTTTCAATTTATAGATCGTATGAATTCCGTGTGGTTAAGAACGGCCCAAAATAAGAAATCAATTAAAAATTATAATGACATATTTCTTCACAAATATGAGGCAATGCTTATGATGTGAATAGACAACAATCGAGGAGACGAACCACCTGATGATAACTATATACTCATCGTAGCCAATGGACATTACTACCTACCTACAGACGGTCAGAAAAGAAAGAAAAAAAATAGAATACACAAATATACTTCTTCTAGTCGTTAAACCCTGACTATGAAGAGAAAATCTCATAAAATGCTCAATATAAGTGCCGATCATATAAAAACGAAATGTGTGTTTCGAATTTTTGTCCAAGAATTGTGCACTAGTTCAAGTTATTCAACAATAAGTCGATTTAGTCGGGGTTGGTGCTACCTGCGATTTCGTTTACGGAAAACTCAAAGTTTCAAGTAAATGTGACGACAATTATACATATTATCTTTAAGGGGTGTCTTTTTTAATAAATATGTTCTCAGTGCTTCCACACTTTCGGCAAAACCTTAATTCTGAACACTTTTACAATCACAGATCTAAAGCACATTTAGCCATGGAAAATCAAAATAAAACAGTTAACAGTATTTATTAGCAGAAGACCTTACCAGCTCGCTCTAAATCATGTCACAAGTAAATTCAGTCCGAGCTGGCATTGTAGGTGATCGGTCGATGGGTAAGTCGATCTTCGTCACAGTCATTCGACACCGCGGATCGCCTATCCGACGATACTGCACGGGACTGCGGGGTCGCGCTTACGGAATACGTCTCTCATGCATATCGGGTTTTAGTCGGCATTCTTTGGAAATATCAGTATCGTTGTACCGAGGTATTCATCGTTTGATCTATACTGACTGACGAATAAGTGCACGTGATATTGCTGAAACGCTCCGAGAGTGTGAAAGACAAGGGGAGATTCCTCATATCCGGCAGTCATCGAGGGGTTTTATCGGGTAAAACTTTCATATACCCCGAAAGTCGTCAATTATATTCAGAAAGCTTTCGTCTTTTTTATAGAATTAAGGCAGCAATCGAGCATACATAATAGTGGTATTTACGGTAACTGTGACCAACACTGAACAACTGACTGGGATGATTCGTCTAGTTAACATACGGTGTTAGAATATTAGTTGGTTAGTTTGTTAATAGGAGTGAAGACCAGAGGCGCCGTAGGCTGTATTTGCGCCCGCGTGTAAAACCGCTTTATTTGGTGGAGGTGTAAGCCGCCTTATTAGTAAAAGATTTATACCACGCAATGGCCTGTCATCTGTCATGACTTTAAATCGCTACCTAATAAAGCACGGAAGCAATTATAAAATTTGGTTCGCAGCAGTCCCTAGTTTAATCGGCACATACGAACTTCTTAATTCGATCGATCATTTCTGAGTGACACAAGATGTAAACGTTTCGTTTAAAAATGTTATCTTATTCCCTGAGACAACTCGGTAGAGCAATATACAGAAAAATGTATGAGGGTTTTTTTAAGTTTAATTTTTCTTTCATAATAGATTTTACTGAATAAGGTAAAATAATAATTGATAGTAATTAATAATGGCTTGTTACATGAAATAAAGAAATTAAATAATTTACATTGTTAAACAACCGTACAATTAATTTATTTTCTTTAATAAGACTTATTTATAAAAATTGAAATTCATTGTAATGTGGCATGTCCAATTTTTGTTTCTTAATTATTTCACAAAAGAGGCTAGATCGAGTTTAATTGCTTTAACTGCATATTTATATCTTCATACAGATTAACAAAAGAAAAATTTTTCAACTTTTATATTGCCACGAAACATAAAAACAATGCATTAACCATCGTATAACTTAGCGATATTCTCCTTAAACTCAAACAAAGTGAGATTAAAAGTTACCGCCATTATAAATTAGGTATGCCTAGTCCATCAACACTCAATATACTATTATATTTATTGACCCTAATTGCTAGATGCACTCCGAGCTCGACAGATCATTACGCGATCACAAATATGGCAACACGGCCAGACGGCCATTGTCGACGATCCTCTCGTATTTGAATAGCTAACATGTTTACGCACATGTCACACTCAAGGCTTTTAATTATATATAAATATTTCATTTAATCTTATTATAAATATTTCAGTAGATAGGTACTTCTGAACCTAATTCCATGGTCTGATTTGGATACAACCATTTTTTTTTTAATTCTTCTGAAATTATAATTTATCAGACATGCAATTGGGTTCAGAAGTATTCCACCTTTCGTATTGACATTGTTTGCTTTAATTAGAATTTTTTTTAATAAACCTCCTCCTGTTTTTGAAGTCAGTTAGAAATTATAAGTCAATCACTCGTTTTCCTGTCACTCAATCAAATCAATCACATATCGAATAGTTATTGGAAGATTTATAATTAAATCGTAACTTTAAACAGAATTTACAACAAAATTAATAAAATATCTGTACCTACATGATTGTACTCGTACTTGGTGTTAACCATTTTTATTAATATTATGTATTATCTACTTGAATCGCTTATAGTACGTGGTAAAACTCACACCCGTATTATGCGTCCGTCAATAGCGTTTTAAATTGAAAATCTCACATTATATTACCCGGCATCGCTAAAGAGTCAAAATGGCTCAATTTGTCGTGTAGTTATATCGTTTGCGACGCTTATTAACAATTCAAAACACACTAACGCAATAAACAGATGCGTAGGCGATATTCGTCTTAGTACTCTGGCGACAACCAGCCAGTAGAAGTACGTTTGCACATAATTTGTGTTGTTACCGACATTGAAATGTAGATGTTTCAACATTTCTATTCTACGTTATCCGTTTCTGAAGTAGGACTGGTTGTAATTTTATCGATTATTTCATATTTGGACCTCTCCACTGGATTATCACTGGATTAGGTACCCTCCACTTATTACTTGGTATTTTAGAAAATGATTAAATCGTTGTGATGATTTTTATCTATCTTAAAGTAAGATTTTCAATAATATAAGCTAAGCTCATTGCGAGATGTGCATATTTTACTACGATACGGGTATTCATGGTTTATTTATATTGATCTAGTAACTGTTGCACAGATTTCTTAATTTGTTTACATTAATATGTAGCATTACTTCATCATTATCTACATATTTATAATTTAGTGTACCTACCTACCTGTGTATAAATAATATTGTTTTTTATATTATTATAAGAATTACGCACATAGCATACACAGACAGAAAATTACTAACAAACATACAGGTACTTTCGAGAAAAACGCGACAGCTATATTCGATGAGTCAAGTGTAAAACCATATTGTGTACAGTCATGTATAATAATAAGTAGTTTTAATCTGCAAATATCTAGTTTCCTTATTCACTGATCCAGATAGTGTCTTCCTTTGTAATTACGCCCAACATGAGCCGCGCTTAATGGTTATGAATGCAGGTAATTTATCTATCAATCGTTTATTGCGGAAGACGTGTCACGGATGTCATCAAAGATTTAAGATAACGATCGTATACTCCGTACACGTTTGATATGGAATTTGTTTTAATTGCAACCCACATAAATGCCAGCTTTCCGCCCCTGTGATTAAGATTTGTTGTAGACTGTCGGCGAAAATCTAAAATGTCATAAGTAAATTGTGCTTAAAAGCTAAATTGAACTGTGAGCACACGTAACAAAGTTGTTTTTTGCGGGAATTGGCAATTCCATATCCTCATCGACTCAAATAGGTATACCTAATGTTATAGGTACAGTCGACGGCTAAGGTGTCTCCAGAGTGCCATAGTATAGTAACGAATAATGTGTTTGTTTGTCATGTTACTGAATAACATAAATGTTGCAGGACCACGTCTGCCGAATCAGCTAGTAATCTATTTACATTATAGTAAGTATATTATCATGCTTTGTTTAAATATTCTATTATTAAGTAAATATTAATTTTATATTTATATTTATTAATTTACTTAAAGAACTTATTTTATTAGTAACGAACGACGACTATATAGGTATTACTCCACACATAAGAGTAGTTGATTTTTTACTATGTTTTAGTCACACTGTACAAAAATCCGTTCTGTAGATCTTGAGAAAATCGATAAAAAGACTAAGATGTAGATGTAGAGGTTTTTTATTCTTACCTAAGTCAAGCAGGGGAGTGCATGCCATGAGCCCACAAGTTTAACCATTATACAAAAAATATATATTTTTTAAACTATATTAGTAGTTTGTCATTGGGTGCTAAAACATAAAAACCAGAAGGGATGCTGACCCTCGAGAAAGCAACATAAAATTGGTTATGAGAAAAACTGCCGGTTCTCAAGTCAACACCAGAAGCTTTAAATGTCTGTCTTTGTGCTTTGTTTATTGTCGTGACAAAGCGCGTAGTCACAGGAAACTGTTTGCGTTTAAATTGAAAGGGAAAATTGTTGGGGATGAGTGGTATACGCAGAACGAACACAGTTTACGTCAATTTCTGCCATGTACTTGTACACTGTGGAACGAATTTCATCCCTCAGTATCCCTACAGTGCCGTGACATGAAGTTTTTTTTATGGAAGCTGTTTACATAATTTCGATCGAACTTCTTAAAGTTCGTTTGATCTTAAATTGGACAGAGTTTATTTAAGTCTTAGGAACAAAATCTCTGGTTAAATATACACTTACCTTATTATTTATAATACGTTTAAATAAATTATATTTAAGTAGACCTATGACGTGTTGAAGTTGAAGTATGATTTACGGTTTCTAGTTACGTTCCTAGGTTGTTCGTAACCTAACTATATGTCGTAACATAGCCAATTACACAAAACGTACACTCAGACGATACCACAGATTAAAGTAATTGATTCCTTTGAACTGGAATAAATTAAATTACTCTTCGTGATTACTTTGTACTAGTCGCCTACATAACATAAAAAAGATAGGTAATAAAATTTTAAACAGAGAACTTCTAAATCTTAACAATGTCCTAAGCAAAAAATGAGCCCGCTCTGAATCACGATCGTAGAAATATTTGATTGTAATGCAGGAAGCAATTGCATCGAGCCGTACTCTGTGTTATCTGTAGCACAATATTACACAAAGGCCCAGTTGCATGCAGGTCCGAGCACGATATTAGTCCACAGTTTGTTGATAACGGCGCGCGGGCCGCCTTATCACCGCGCCCGTCCACCGGCACAGTCGCCACATTCACTCCACTTGTACTGCGCACGTGAGTGCTTGGTACTTGATCGAGTTTAAAATATTTTCTTGTTTCAAATAAAGTTCTCTTAAATTCAGTTTAGTATTGAAACAATTGTAAAGTTTGTAGGTGTATAGAAATAGTTATTTAGCGATACACCGCAAACAAAGAGAAACATTAAACCATTAGGCAAGAAACCAAGCAGAAAATATATAAACATTGCCTTATAGTAACAGACAATCAGTGTTGTAGTTCAAATAAAGTTACATTGTTTATCTTGCACTGCATACCTGGAAGTAACGAAATTGCAAACAAAGAACTTTTAGAACTCGTTATATATATTATGATATGTGGCATAGATATGTGGCACTAACAGTAGAAAAAAATGTTAAAAATCTCGGTGACATACCAGCGACACAAGAAATTATATAAGATGCTTGTTGTATGTAAGATGATTGTTTCATTTATTCTACCACATGCCAATCATTAATACATTAAAGTTTATAATATTGCGTTTATGTACCTAAATCTGCTACATATTTAAACAACTTTTCGCTTCATCAAAGAAAAAGAGAGCTACTGTTAAAATACCCATCAAAATCAAATATTATCAACCATCTGTCATAAAAAATTATATTCCAGCCAAAAGACAGCTGACTATATTACAAAAGCAATGATTAAATACATTTATTATTACCATTAAATAAAAATACACATACCTACTATTTAAGTACCTACATGTATTACGATTAAAATGTTAAGTTATTTATGATGAGCTTATTATCCAAATGAAATTAAATATAATTCAGTAAATAAGTATCAAAACCTGTCGCACGTACTACACAAGCAGAGATCATGCGATGCTTGACGCTAGAGTCAAGGAGAGCGGCCGGCGCCGACCACGCCCGCGCGCCCCCCGCGCCCCGCGCTCCCCGCACCATGCAAACCGCACATCGATAGATTCGATTGTTGCTCATTACGTATCCTGCTTCTGCCGTACCTTTAGCTATCATAAATACCTATATCGATACTATACCATATAATACTATATCTATACTAAACTATATAGGTAGTTACTATATCGCCGTAGCCCAACTCATTTATAGCCGGCTAATAAATTAGACAGGTCAATCGAGCGGGGTGAAGGGGGGACGCATTCGCAGATCTTTAACAGCGTTTCGGATAACGCGATAGTAATCGGATTGGAAAATTAATTACCTTTTTTGTATTATGATTATATAAGAATTCTTGATAATTAAATGCAAATGGGTATGATTAATACAAGTTTGTATAATAGAAAAAAATCGAGAGCCTATTTACATGTAAAATGTTTATTTTTCACGAGTTTATAATCAAAGATATCGATATTGAACCGATAGGAATCGATTTCGAACCTATGGACCACTGTTAGTTCTTACACTGTGCCTATATCAATAATAACCCAACCCAGTTACAATGCTGCTAATTGGACCCCACCTTATAGTTAGTCCCTAACGTTCCGAGTTTTATCGACTTGCAAATAAAATGGGGCGCGACTAATTGATACGCATAGACCGCTGCAACGGCACTTTGAATCCACGTTTGAATAAAGCGAAGTCGAATTAAAACTACACATACAGTTGATACATTGCGTGATAATTTCTAAAACTCACATGTCTTTTGTGGTTTGTGATAAGTGATAAGACCACTATAATAATTGTAGGTAACGTTAGATATACCTTAACAATTCCGATTGAAACTTATATCGTATAATAAGTAGAGTTACATTCGGAAGGGTGAAGAATAGAACTAGATTAATGTGCCCCATAGTCCGAATTCATTGTAATGCAAATATCGGATAGGAAATATAGTTATTTTTTTATTATAAGGAGATTGGTTTTGTTTTTGATAAATATGTCAAGATATCGGCAGATCATATTTTGTGGTCTCACCAGAAAAATTATTGTGATATGAATTGTAAGATTTAAGAATAGGTACCCTATAACTTTGTCTAAAGAGATGATTCGTCGTTCCACTATATATAGCACAGAATCCGCGAGCGTTTACCCATTAGTAACAGATATGGATACAATAATTCTGTTTTATCTGTAACCGAGTACTAATGATCTGCAGTGCGGGCGGCTTTGACACGGCGACAAATAAATATCCGCGATTAGTTCGCGGTAAGTTACACATTAATTATATTAAATCAGATCACCAGAACATTGCGGATCTAGGTATACGGTGGGTACCTTTCCGGCTGGCCAAGCGGATACTTTATAAAATTAATTACAATTCTATACTTTGAGTCATGGTTAGTTAATCCTAAAGCATTGTTGATAAGGATAATGGAACAAAAAACCGTGTACGTACTAATAACGGACGCTTCTAATCGTTTTAAAAGTAAATTACATCACTAATAAATTGATTAATACACTCAATAAAGGCTCCTATTCTCCTCACACTATGCTACTCACAGTTGCGGATAGATGGACTAACACATCTTATAGGCACGATCCGATAACAAAAAGTAATATTGTCACATAAATATAAGTAGACTAGCTTTCCGCCCGCGGCTCCGCCCGCGTGGAACTCAGTATGTCACAAAGTTTTTCCTGCGTGAAACCCGATCCCGCGAGAATTCTAGGATAAATAGTGGCTTATATATAACATTCCACAACTTCCACTACCTCCCAGTAAAAGCCCCATTTGAGCTCTCGAGTTCATTCGCGAATAGGAGCTTTTCCCGCGTGAACGTCGATCCCGCGGGAATTCTGGGATAAAAATATATGTTGCTCCATAACCTCCTTTATCTCCCAGTGATAGTCCCATAAATAAAAAAATCTAAGCCCGCGACTTGGCGCGAAGGTGTTTTTCCCGCGTGTATCCTGATCCCGCGGGAATTTCGGGATAAAAAGTAGCCTATAAGTATGTTGGTCCACAATCTCCTCTATCTCCCAGTGAAAGTCCCATAAAAATATAAGCCCGCGATTTGGCGCATAAGATTTTTTCCCGCGTAAATCCTGATCCCGCGGGAATTTCTGGATAAAAAGTAGCCTATATGTTGCTTCAAAACCTTCCGAATCTCTCAGTAAAAGTTCCATTAAAATCCGTTCAGCCGATCCGGAGATAAGCGTGTACAAAGAGACAAACTTTTTTTATAACTTTTCAACCCCTATTTTACCCAGGGATGATTTTTTAAAAAACTTTGATACAGGTTTTTCATTATTTTTTTTCATAATTCTACACACCAATTTTCATAACACCTGGTTTACAATTGACGGACTTTCATACACACTTTGAACCCCTATTAGACCCCCTTAGGGGTGGAATATAAAAAAATCCGTTCTTAGCGGATCCCTTCTAACTATAAACTACTACCCTGCCAAATTTCATCTCAATACGTTCAGCGGTTTCTGAGATTTTGTGATGAGTGAGTGAGTGAGTCAGTGACCTTTCGCTTTTATATATGTATATAGATACATGCAGTCTGTGAATCAAATTCGGGAACAATGTTACTCACAATATTCTAATTCAATTGGGATGAAGTAAACCTTCATGTAGCGTGGTAAATTCTTGGCTTCCTCAGTTATGAGGAAACTCTGGTGTACAGAAATAGGTTATTATTGGGTATAAGTTAAGCCAAGGCCGCAATCTAAGTAGGTCGCAGACAAACGTGGCAATTATATCGAAATAGCTCAAGGCTCAGATCCTTCTGATTTTATCATACAACACGCTGACAAAACGTCGTTCTTTGACAGCTTCTTATATAATTTTTTTTGTGAAGAAATATAAAACTATTAATTAGTCATCAATTTTAATTATCTCTTCTCGAACTACTACCGACAAGTCATCGAGTGTTCAAGGTGAATCTCGATTAAATCGTCGTGTTGCGAATGAAAATAAACAATACCGTAGTTGATATGAATCAGTCATCATTTTTCTGAACCGAGGTGTTTTCGACGAAGGAAATTAAGCCATAAAAAGTTACGATGCGATCACACCAAAAGCGCCGGCACTACGCATATTTTATGATAATGCGATTATTCAGTGCAAAGAAAAGTCGTCAAAGGCATCGAATACCGCGATTCGAACGTTGATGTCGAATCTGTCAAAATACATTGTTATGGTTTTAAATATAATAATTTTGTTTTTTAAATCGATATTTTATGATGTGATGATATGCACCCGGAAACGGTCTTTTTATGTAATTAGTTAACTTAGCTGTCAAACTTTTGTTTAATGTCGCCAGTCAAGAGTTAAGTACTCTGTTATGTAGTAGGTACTGCCGTAACCATGATCTAAATTCTAACTAGATCAAATAATATGTATAAATAGGTAAAAAAATGTTACTTCCCATTAAAACATAAAAGACCATGATATTCGTAATAATATAAGGTTAAAAACGTATAACATATTATGCACTAAAAATTTACGATTCTACTCCACCAAAAACGTTTACACTACGAATAATTTATGATATCATAATTGTACAGTACAGAGGAAAAGTTGTCAAAGGGATTCGAATACCGATTCGAATATCGAAATTCGAACTGTCAAAATACTGAACCTGTTGGCTCATTGTGACGGTAATGATTATTATTTCGACTTTAATTTCGGCACAGCGGCCGCCGCGTGACCTTTTCACTCAAACGATATTTTTTTATTTCTGATGTGGTTATCATCAAACGTTGATCTCGAATGTGGCAGTGGCGGTCCGATCGAGGCTGCTACATCCGTTCTCTAAGGTCTCCGGCGACCACGCCTAGCTCAAATGGCTGCGATGCCTACAACTCGAGTATAATACCCGCTACTGCGCAATTGACTGCTCCAACATTCATTTGGAACTACTAATTTGAGAGGTTCGAACTCTACGGCTTATATGGCGTAGGCTTTTTGCACAATTCCTTTTAAGTGAGAAATTAAAAGTGACTTCATAAAATAAAAATGCAATGCAATCATTGTACATAAAAATGTTACTATCTCCTTGTCGGTTGATTTATTACTTTTGAGTTTAAGTAAAGAACATAAATAAATCGTAATGAAAGCTTATTGGTGTAGGTAATGTTTTTTAATTGATAATAAAAAATGGGATATCGAGGTGTCATTGTTTTAAATAACAGTTTTTTAATATTGTTATTTTTCCACATTTATTCAAATTAATTATTGGAATTAATATGCTACATCCGGAATCGAGAGTTTAAAACTATTACATACATATTAAGAATAAAAAATAAATTCAAAAATTACAATTCATAAAAATATTCTCTAGACATAAAATAACCCACAATGTGAGGGGTTTACGCCATAGTTCTAATACGATAGTCAAGTCAAGCTTTTGAGATTAATTTTACATATAACCTATAATTATAATAACGTGATTTATAAACCAATACCTTCTACTACCTTATTATATCACATTGCACCAATCTACAGCCGATCAATCCGCGTGCTCTGATTGACGTCTTGTAACGATTCCGATGCGTTACTTACTATGATACATACTAAAACAAAGATAAAACTGCCGCCTGTCCGGTACTAACTACTGGTTAAATTTTGTTTACGCAATTGATTACCGATTACCAATGATTTACAAATCGCTACTGATTTCTCTTTTGTAAGCGATCGATCGTTGACTAGTTTTAGCATTTTGATTAGGATTTAGAACATTTATGCAATTGAAGCGTAAAGAGTAACGCGTAATTTGACACAATTTATTTGCACCGAAACATGGACCTTAAATGAGAACGAGCCGGTAAAATAGGGTGTTTCGCAGAGATTTTAAGTATAGATACGACCTTACCATGCTTCAGACGCGCGTTAATGAGTCAATGTTGAGATGAGCTCGTAAGCTCAACCCGTTACAGTAGTTTTATGGAAGCAGCGAATGGTGCATGCCACTACACGTCAATTTGTTTTTGTAACTACGTCCGCAAAACCATTAAATATGCCTACTTGTGCATTCAGAAAGTGTTGTAATAGGGATAAGGCGCGAACATTTATCGGAAGCGCTGGGTCTATCTATGCTTTAAATCTCTGGCGTTTCATAAAACGCGACAGAAAATGACCCCTGCTTAAGGACAGGGCTGATTATTAGCAAAAATAAGAGAAATCATGTTATCGTGTTTGGTGAGCAACAATTCTCTTACTGGAGTCACTCGTCAAACGACTTGTCGTTTTTTAACTGAGAGATCCAGTGCATTTTATTGTTTCTTTGCTCTTCCTTCTTTGTATGTTGTCGCTTGTATGTTGTATCTATACGTAGACACGTATTGTGCAGTGCACTGATCAATACGAACCATAGTATTCTGAGGCCTTCAACGAAAACATTTGTGTCTTCTAGACTACATCAGTACATGTGAACACGGCCTTAATTTTTTTTAGTAAATTTCAAACAGATGATTTTTAGTACAAAAATTATCCAAGATATTAATCCAAATTAAAGAGGTGGGCACTTTAATATTTTTACATTTGGGATATTTCAGAATTACATTATAAAATTCAAATCATTCGAGGACAACTATTTATCTGACATACGAATATCTGCCCGATTGAACCCGGGACTTTTTGTTCTGGCTGAATCGATTTTGTTCTATAGGATTAATCATCGCTACCAATTCAGCTACAGGGTCGCCCAATACAATTACTATGAAGTGAAATATAAATTATTAATACTCAAGCATGGCTATTGTTCTCTTGATATATAAGTATAATAACATAAACACTAAATGATTCTTGAGTATTTCACGAAACGAACTGACGTCTTTATCGCACCAGAGATATTAACAATGAGTAAGATTGAAGACTTGAAAAATAATTAAGTACTGAGCTTTTAAATGAGATAAGTAATACAACCGTAGGCCATTACTTGCAAGAAAATATTACAAGAGTTAAAGGAAACAAACAGCCATTAATAATAAATTGAAGGATAATTATAAATCCGTATTGTGAAGACTTCAGCATTAACCTTCACTGATCTTAAGTGTTAACACTTCGACGCCGGAATGACGTACGAAAATTACCCACGTAGATTTTATTTATAGAAGAGTTATCCCGAAAATATTGAAAAAAAACGTTGTTTTCTTTTCGCATTACGTCAAGATCATCAAACTTGTGTAAAATATATACAACTACATAATTATATAATTATAAGAAAACATTATTTTGCATTATTTTAATAAGTTATAATTATGTTAAGGTAAGAAAGTAGTATTAAAAAGCGTTCTCAAATTAAACAAAAAAAAATATGTTTTATCGTGAAGGTGCATTGAAAATGAATAAAAGTTCTCGGTTGTTAACGTTTTCAACATAATTGCAAAACTTTGTGATAATAAAACTATTAATTACAAATAACAACTTGTAATTAATACTCAAATATTTGTCATAAACTTGTTGGTGCAATAAAGTACTGACAACTGAATTTATACTAAATTAAATATTAACAGAAATTTCGCAACATCCAAGTGAATCTCGTCCAAATAAGAAGGAAGTATAAAAGTAATAACTCTCTCGTGTACAATAAAATTTTATGTAACCCTAACGGTTTTTTTATTTAAGGGTGTAAGTAAACATATAATTATGTATAACTGATACGCCTGAAGAAATTAATATTTCAGCAATGAGAAGATCTAAAAATAATGGCCTAGTCTTTAGGTGACGCTAAAAATAAAAATATTTTTTTTTTGTTAATTTTTAATAATAAAAGAGACAATAAAATTTTTTATACATTTTTTCAGGCCACGACACAGATTAGGTTTATTTTACAGTATTAAGGCTTACCAACTACACACTACAATTAACTAAGTAATTAGTTTAACTCATTACAAGCTAGGTTACCCCTATCTAATACACCTACGTGAACTGGCCGGTGTTACGCTACGTGGGACGTTCAGAAGCAGATTAATTACGATTTGGTCGTAATTTCACTTGTTCCACCTTAATTGCAGTAATAAACATTAATCAGAACATTTACATGAAGAGTGAGAGGGCCGTTTAAAATAATGCAGCGGACCTCAGGGCTCGGACTTGAAGTCCGCCCATTACCGACATGATTCACACGAAGCACGGCGAGGCGAACATGAAGTGATTTTTTGTCTTATTTTGGACCCTTGTACTCGTACAACTTACTAGACGATGGGTATAGCACCGAAAGCGACCCTAAAATAAACTCGCATTAGGTTGAGACATGAAATTTTTAACCGACTTCAAAAAAGGAGGTTCTCAGTTTGACCTGTAGGTATGTATGTATGTATATTTGTGCGCTATTATCTCGCGTTTGGCTGAACCGATATTCATACGGTTTTCAGCATCATGTTTAGCAGACTTAGGAGAAGGATTTAGGAATATTAACCGCGTTTAACTAAAACGATTTTTACTTTTCGGCGTTAAAGACGGTTCTATTATGTTAAAAGTTATTACAAAGTTTAGATAACACGACATCAGTACGGCCCACTGAAATGCATTTGAAAAAATCGACGCAAATGTACTGCTATTTGTCAATGAGTGCCTCTAAGGTGCAGGTCTCATGATAAGACTAATACGACGATTTCTTTGGAAACAAGAGATGCGTGTGCTTTTTGTACTTCTTCTGTTCTCTTCGGGAGTACAACGTTTAACCCGTTTGATATCATTTATTTGTGTAATTACCCATTACTAAATACAGTTTTAACACAGGCATTTTTTATGTTCCGCTAACTGATTGACGGTCATCGTCATTCTCGCACCAACTTTTTATTCAGACGGCTCTGATTGTTCGCGTTTCACAGACGAATCTTTTAAATTGGCACAAATAAAAAGCAGGTTTTCAAAAAAGTGCAAAAGTAAAACCTACTTAAAACTGCACTTTTACGAAATATTCTTTCTTTGGCATTAAAAAAAGATTCGAACACTATTTCGATTGGTTTCTGTTAACCAGCAAGATGGAGTCTTTGGGCCTAATTGGTCACGCGCATTTGCGTCCACGCCAAAAGAGAATTGCAGCCACTCAATGCTAGTCATCGTTACGTATTTTATAATTTTGAAGACCAAGAAAATGCATCGGCGAGGCTACACTAACATTTATATTGTCTTTAGTCACAGAAAAACTCGGTATAGAAAAGCACGTGTTTTCCTTCGTTACTTAAGCCGAATCAAATTAATGACTTTGTTATACAGGGTGATTTGTAATTCGACGTATTCCTCTTGGGATGTGGTAGTACAAGCAATTTCCAACAAAATTAACCATAATGTCTCTAATGCCATGTCAGCTGGTTATCGAGATATTCCTTATTTTTGGTTTTGGTCAAAGAATATCGAATTTGACTACAAAAAAAAATCAATAAATACATATAAAAGTAGTGGTTTGAATTGAGTTGTGTACATTTCTATCACTGACCAATATATCAACAATCATTTAATAAGTAATATTAATTCAGGCACAAGTGTTGCACATTTTAAAATAACAAGTGAATTCTTGCAAAAAAAAATATTTTTTTACGAATGTGGTCGATAGAAAACTAGATTTATTTTAAAAAATCTGGTATACATAAAGCGTACAAACTACATGAAACCAAAAATAAGGAATATCTCGATAACCACCTGACTTGGTATTAGGGACATTATGGCTAATTTTGTTGGAAATTGGTTGTATTACCACATCCCAAGAGGAATATACGTCGAATTACAAATCAACCTGTACAGTCAGTCATTTCATTATTTCATGATACATAGATATCGTACGAACACATAAAATATCTATATAGATCACGTTGTTAGTTATCATTTATTTTTAAATCTATCTATAACGTTTATGACGCAAAGTCGCTCTTATCATAGTTATTTTTTTAGTATTTATGAACAACTAGTATTTGGACCAGGAAATGTGTTTTCACAGATTGTAAAATGCAGGGTAATTAACTAATTGATGTAAAGGAATAAAAAAAACGTTTTTGTGGAATAATATTTTTATCGAGTAGAAATGTATTAACAATCTTCACAATATTATAAATTAAGGCTTCTGCCCTGCCATTAAATGCTTTTAGAATATAATCAAACAATAAATCTGACACAGTTTTCGATTGCACATTTGATACAGAAATACCCGCACAAAGTAGCTATTTCATACTATTAAGAGCAATTAAAGATTGCTACCACGTACCCAAAGATCCATAAAGCTTTCTTCGAAGCCTAAAGCAGCGAAATTGCCCTCGAAAATTTCTCACTTTACCATAAATGATACCATTGCGGCGCATTACCGCCGTACCGCGAAAACAGCCCAGTTAAGTTAATAACTAAGTAGTCAGGAACTCGAGTGCGTTCAAGAGATCAAAACGATATTATTTCATGGCGAATATTTTCTTGAATTTTTGGCGAGACAAGACCCGTAATGAAGAGTTACGACGGTGTTGATTTTTACATAATGAGCCCACTCATTTAAGACCGGCACCTCATACTTCGTAAAGCATAGTAACGTTATTACTCTGTCAAATTGTTACGTCCTTTTGCACATACTCAATAATTCACCGCTTATGAAAACCTGTCAAAATGCATTATACCTATTTATCATTTACCATATGTGTGTGTATTCAAAATTTAGAACAGGGGCCTAGGTCTGTTAATTTGTAAATATTCCGTCAAGTCGCAATTAATGCATGTCCACGTTCTAGCAATTATTTCTTAGCAAACTAACCAACTAATGTTCTAACACTATCTGTGAACTGGACTAAGCATCCTAGTCCCTGAGTTGAGTCTTGTTCTAGTAGATCGATCACAGTTGTTATGGGCAACAGCAGCAGGGTGGTGCAGGCTGCTCGTTTGCTACCTGAATCCCATTAAAAAAATAAATTAGTAAAACGTTATTAACAAATTTAATGAAATTGTGCTACGAATCTAAATGCGTCACGTCATAAAGTAGCGTTATAAAATATCTTCATTATGATCGTAACCCACAACTATCCCATTGCTTGGCAGACTTCATATATGCTTTATTTCATACATACTTAATCGCGCATACTTCATCGCGCTAGTCCATTGCGTATCAGTTGTAAGTGGTCAATTCATGAATCTAAAGATTTTTACCTGCCTAAAGGCCTCCGACATGGTTTAACGATTGCTTTCTAACAGTAACAACCTTGACCAAGGACTGCGTGTCCTCTGAAGCCCAGAAGCGCTCAAAATTTGCAACTAATAGTCACCCATCCACTCACCGACCGTGCCCGACGTTGCTTAACACGATCAATCACTTAAGACGCAGGTCGCCGCCTTTTAATTTAAGAGTAGCAGCGATAGTGTTTTAATTTACATCCAAAGTTTCAGACTGAATTACTTTGTTAAAAAATAAATTTTATTATTTATTTTATCAACTGTATGATGTCAATTAAGTGTTAAGATTTCGACCTCCTACTCGAAGCGTCGGAGTTCGAATCTCATAGCACGTTTTCGTTTCGGAGTTATGTTCGTTTTGAGCATTTAAATATCACTCGCTATAACGGCGAAGGAAAACATCGTGAGGAAACATGCACGAAGGAGGGTTGCCAAAAACTCAAATATGTGTAGTTTACCAACACGCAGCTGCCCCGTGTGGTGGACTATAGCATTAACCTTTACATTCTGTAAAGAGACCCGTGCTTAATAATGGGCCATAATGGGTTGAATTCAATCGAAAACCCAATTACAAAGTTACGAATAAATTCCTGTTTTGCGTAAATGGGAATTCCTTGCGAAGGGTTTTTCTCGAACGCATCTATTTCCGTGCCGACATTGTCGTGTGTGTGAAACTCACTCCGTCACAGTCTAATTAAACCGAGGAATGTCGCAAGGTTACTCTCATCTGCTGAGCTTTGACGGAGGTGCTATAAATACTTTGATTGGATAAAAGGTGTTTGATTACTTTTCTTTTATATCAGTTTTTTTCTAAGTGGTCAATAATGTTCTTTTATGTCAGCTTTTTTCAAAGTGGTTAACAATTTGATTTTACGTCTTTTTATGAAAATTCAAAAGCGTTCATTTATAGATGCTGGCGCTTTTGTGGCTTTCAAGGGGGCGACAGGGGAGCATTGTGGCACTCAAAATCAGTATTCAAATGAAGGTAGGTACTCCACTGATTTCGAGTGCGCATGTCTTTGTGTGTGTGTGTGTGTGTGTATGTGTGTGAGAATTAATGATTGGTTTACTGTTATGTCAACAGATGGCAGACAAATAATGATTGGTCACTGTGGCTCGTAGCCAGTAAAGGTTGCTGATGCAAGAAACGTTGCTGGTGAAGAAGGAAGAAAAAAGACGAAGAATACCTAGAGAAAAATACATTGTTATTCAAAATTGCGACCATCTCAGACCTCAAGGGTAGCAACGCATCTGTGACTGAATCAGAACGAGACTCTTAAGTTCACAAACTAACAAGACTAAATAACTATTGCTAAAAGTCCCTGCCCAAGACCACTCATTTATTGAGAAACTAACCAAGTAGCTAATGTTGTTACACCATCTGCTAACTCTGCTAACCAACTTAGTCCCTATTCGAATTTTCTTCTAGATCGGTCTCAGTTATTATGGGCGGCAGACGAAGGATGGTACTCGTTTGATACCTTATTTCCAAAAAAAATTTATAACGTCTCGTATACAACGCAAATCACACATCACTAACACCCATGGTCCAAGGACAAATATTTATCTATCATAATATATACATATTATAACTCCCCAAACTGGGAAACAAATCTGGGATCTTCGCGTCGAAGGTTAGCTACGTGTTAGCTACTATCATGTTATTACTATCATGTTAGCTACGAGGTCATATAAATAATAATTGTCATGGCTCATGAGTGGCCACTTCATGTCATTCCGTATTTGAAACAGTTCAAATAATTCCGAAAAGTGATCGACTAATCAAAAATGTTTAAGCATTTTGACATTAATTTCACATAGACGAAGTCGCGAGCACTTTCATGTTTATGAAACAATTTAAACAGGTTATCAAGCAAACGTTTAAGATAATTAATAAGATAAAATTTCATAAAGTGCTGCCTCGAATATTAACCTCGACAAGACACTTTAACATTTAAACTATTACGTAATTTTCTTTTAAAATTTCGCTTACTTCATTCCAGCTTCACACAAAGTATTTGAGTCATAGGACGAAAACTAGATCAAAAATTGACACAAATATACTACTTTTAACTGCATCATGAAGTCCGCTCATACATATTCATAAGGCAATACAAAAGACATCAACGCGTGGCGAATAATTTCCACCTAATTTTATCGGATATCAAATGTCAGAGAACTCGTAAATCATGGTTATTTTAACGGTTTATTTACTGTACATTAAGACCTAAACATCTTTGAAGTGCAGTAGATCTAATAAAGTCGTTAGTTACTGAGCATTAGAGCGGTCCGTCCCAAACTCGGTAGGCCTCTCGATGTCGAAGACGTAAAAACGGCGGGAAAGTGTCCTAACAATGAGTACATAGCGGAGACAGGGACAACGCGTGCACTGGGCGGCGTCGCAATCGCGACTAGCCGTGCTATCGTTCAAACCGCGCGCGAGTACCGTTAGACAGAGAGAGCGAAACGACGCAGTGCGTAGGAGCGAGAGGGCGAGTCCGCGCCCCGTCCGAGCCATCCGGAAGCCTCGCTGAAACTGGACCGTTTTCTTTTCTTGTTATTATTGAGATCGGCTCTCAAGTTCTGTTGTTGTCGCGCGGCGCGCCGCTCGCGCTGATAACGCGATGCCACACCGGCCTGCGCACGCGCACGCTCCGCAGCTTTAAGCTCGCTCGCTCGCGGACTATACACCCCCGTGATGGAATGGATATTCGATAACCAAGTGATGTGGTACTGACTTCTTTATTCGGATAGTGTGTTGCGATTCGATATATTTTTAATTTACATTTTAGTTGGACGCAGTGCTATTAAAAGTGAAACCGATACTCAGTGCTCTAATTAGCCGGGTACATAACGACTGGATTTTTTTTTTGAACTTTCATATTGTACTAGTGTCCTGTAACTCATTGAAGCTGAAAAGCGAAGTAGGAGGATACGCTGAAAAGGACTTTTCTATAAAACGAGGTATGTAGATTTCAGTGAGAAAACGTGTTTTTATAAGGCACCGATGTAGTTAAAAAAACTTAACCCAATTATGTGTATAACATTTATTTCGATTCAAAACAAAATTTTCAGAAGTTATGACAGTAAAAAACTCAAGAGTTGTAAAAAAACAGTTTGGAACAAACTTTCTCGTTTTATTAAAACCAATAAATTTAAAAAATATCACCACTATAAACTTAAGCAACTGATTAAAGAGAACGGTTTCAGGCGGCAAACATAATATTTAACGTTATTACATTCTTCGATCATAACTTTAAAATTAGATCTTACCGATAAAATTTAATGCACATTAACTTTATGAAAACAAACTTTATGTTCCTCTGAATAAATTATTATAATTTTAATAATTACTTAACAAAATTCCATCATACTCGTACTGTATAAAGTTTTTTCTTCAACTTCTCTTTATACCAACGAAAGAAGCTGATTAAAAATAGAAAACTGTAACAGTCATACAGTATAAGGTCCGACACTTCGCGAGATGAATAATTTGTGCATTCCACTTTCCTCCGTATCAAATACGTGATACGAATAACTCATCACCATTTCTTATCTACTTTTCTTCACATATAATAAATCTGATTCATATCGCTTCAAACGTTACTTTAAAATAAGTAGTGAAAGAAAGTATTTTTGTAGTAAGTGGACTTTTCCCGTAATGCGGCCCTGCGTCCATCATAACGCTTCAAAAATAAAAGTGAAGGGTACGATTTCACGACGATTTTCACTTATTAACAATACGAGAAATAAAAAATAAAATATACAGCATTATTCGACCTAGTAAACCAGAAAGAGTTACGCTATTTCGCAGTAGCCGTCGGCGGCCGGGAGATTTTTTGCTGCATTTGTCCAATGAACACGGCCGTCTCAGTCGGGATGGGCGCACAGAACTTGAATTCTATTGTCACTTATCAAACTTTCCGGTAATTAATAAACAAATATGATTAAATTTGTCATATCATCCTCGACAGTTATAATCTGTATAATTAATATCTATCATTAAAACCAAGCTTGCTCATAAAGTAAGAACAATCATCAATTGCCAAATTGATTAAATAAATTATGCGGTTTATGAATAATAACTTAATTGTTATAACAAATATTTTTAAATAAAATTTTATCATTAAGAAATAAAACAATAAAACTATTATGGGAGTAGGTAAGTAACATTGATCCAATGAAAGACAGTGATACAACTTATCCGTGTGTTTAATAAATTTACTGAATATCATAAATGGTAATGATGAAAAAAAAACATTGTCTTATTAAGTATTTTAACAATATTTACCTGCCTAGCGTAGCCGTTGCAATATCGCTTAATTAAATTCTTTATATACGTGATTTATTAATGACTTAATTCTTACTATGAATCCGTTATATAAAAAAAGTTTAATACAACTGAATTGATAATCTGAATTTGATAATCTGTAACAGTAATAAGAACCAGAATTGAACAAAAAATCAACATAAAACCACATGTGGTCGATATAAAACATTTAACGAATAGCGCGTTAAAACGTTTCGCCCACAACGTTAAATTAAATGAATTCCTTTCTGAAATGCTCAGTTCAGTTTTGTATCAGCTCCTTGAAAAGCCTCGCAATATGGCTACCACAAAAATAAACCAGAAATAAAAATTAACGTGGTGATTCTCGAAATTGCACTTATCTTGCAATCGCATCGCTGAAATAAAGGTATAAAACTGAGAGTTTATATTCAAATTGCTACGATAATCTGCGTCAATATTATGTTATAAAAATAAATGCTTGTAAATATTGCACATTATCTTCTAGTCGCTTTTATTATTTTGCGTTTTATGAACGTAATGTTTTTCATACGATAATGTCTTCTTATAAACAAATAATACACCATTGGATGCGAATACATACTTATCAGGTAATTTATTATTCATTAATTTGAACTTATTTGATTGCGAAATTTAGCGGATAGTTTCCGCTTAAAATTAAACAAGCGTCAATTGGTTCAGCGTAAATAATCAGCAACAATGCGCCAGGAACTTCAATTTCAATATTAAAATTAACGGAACAGTGAAAAATAGAAAGTGAATTGTTGAACGCATGATATAACAAACCAATACCATCTGATCTCAATAACTACTTGCCTAATAAGAATGCTGTTATCAAAGATCTCGCACACTGCGAAGTCAATTTAAATCCTCCACTGAACTTTTTATTTTACATAAGACATGGACACTGATATTTAATGAGTATTTTACAGATCAATCGTTTTGCACCGAAACTCAATCACGTTTCTTTTTATGATCTGCATTTCACACTGACCACAGTTTGCCTCCGGACAAAAAAGAAAAACAAGGCCGCAATTCAAGCTGTGTCATCTCTGTTATTATAACATAAAAAAATAATTAGACAATTCGCTTTCACTGGCGTTGCAGAATAAGTGCGTAGAGTTAGGTAACCGCCAGACTTGTCTGAATTTATATCGATCAAACGACAACTTTCCGGTTTAATAACGATAATCGTAAACGTGTGTGCAACATACAGTGTTTTTGTGATATGAGAAGTTTATTTAATGCTCGTAAACAAAAGCACACTTCTTTTACATAATTAAATTAAGTAAATTCTTGTTAACAACCGGACGGTAAACAGCGATGAAGTCCAAGATGTTGAGCGCATTAACTTCTAAAAACCTCTAGCGCTCGCGGATTAGTATTTAGTACCTAATGTTCATACACGAAAATTCCCCCATATTTACTTAATACATAACTAATTATAACGCTACAAACTATGCCCTGAAAACAAATATAAATCTGTTAAATACATGTCTGCCGTAGCCGCGAGTGTAACCCTTAACCCTTTCGCACTAAAGGTAGGATCGCAACCTTTCCATACTGATTCTTTTTTTAACTAGGTATCTGTGATAGGGCCGCTATGATGGACACTCAAAATCTTATGAATATCAGCCATCGTCACACCAAAACAAATATATTTAATAAATAAAATATATGTATGAATAAATTAAATCAGGCGTGATCCGAAGCTACACGACCAAAATGTACCAACAACGTATTATTACTAACACTGCATTTAATACGAATGTTTCACAGTTACGTCTATTGATATAGAATTTATATTTGTAGTCATATGTCTTTAAATAAAATAAAACTCGGTTGATTTACTTAGATGTGACTAAGCGACACTAATTTATTCAGTCGAAAATGTTACAGTTTTTGCTTAGTCTTACCTACATGTTCTTGTCAACCTCAAAGAGGAAGAGGTTATCAATTCCTTGCTCATATTTTGTTTTTAATCCTCACCTTTAATTAGTAGTTGATCATTTTTTATTAAACATAAACTAGTTCTTGGCATCAGCTAACTATTGTAATGTAACACGGCAACAAGTCGAAAGAATTTATTTAAATTCAATCTTTAAGTGAACGGAGCATAAAGCTGTTGGAGTCTCAGAGGCGTTTCAAATTAATGACTCGATTTCGAATGATCAATTAGTATATTGCAAACACTGGAATTTGCAACTGAATCGAATGGTTAACCTAGATTTTGTTTTAGTACTTTTTGCGATAAACATTTTGTTAATTATTTGCACTAAAACGCTAAATCTAGTCCTTGAGACGCTTTCGCTGTTATAGTACCTACCGGAGAGGTATAGTTTTCTCTGCAACACTGCTAACTTAGTACTAACTGCAACTATAAATTCTAAGTCCAAAAGTAATGTAGTACAAAATTCAATATTTTTTGACATGTTTATAAATAAAACTGTACTTAATGCAAATGATGCAACCGTTAAGTTCAAGTTCAGTTTTCGGTAAATAAACAACCAACTTCAAATAGGACTACGTCACATCTACTATATATTATATAAAAAAGATCTCATTTAATAGGACTACAAGTTATTAGATTAGACTGTAGTCCCGTTTGATGTTATATAGATTTATCAAACAACTAAACTTTAAATCGGATTTCCAACGCCATCCTATCCTACTAATATTATAAATGCGAAAGTTTGTAAGGATGTATGTGTGTGTGTGTGTGTGTGTGTGTGTTTGTTGCTCTTTCACGAAAAAACTACTGAACGGATTTTCACGAAACTTTGCAGTAATATAGCTTAGACATCTGAATAACATAATTTGTTAAAATTTATAGAGATTTTTGAAGGGACTGGTTTCCCGAAGCGAAGCGAGGGCGGATTTACTAGTATGTGGATAATACTACTTAGTATTTGAATTCTATATCTTATTACAAATATAATCATTTCATACTGAAAATCAAATCATTTATTTCATGTTGGAATTTATAAATGGGCTCATGAACGTTATTTTTTGATTCTACCGCCATTTTGCAAAGATGCCTTATATTCCTTTATAATGAAGGAAAAAATGTAGCACATCTTTTAAAACTTTAAAAACATTTTAAATGGAAAAAATCGTATTAATTTTGTGAACGTTACAATCTTGAAATACCTATATTGCCACTAATCATCATTACATTGCCTGTGGATACTACACGGCCAGTGCTGACGTGACCATTTCTAAATCAAATGATCTGTAACGATTAAAATGCAACTCCGTTTATTCCAATTGGCTTTTTAGTTAAAAACAAACAAAAAATATAATTTAACATTTTCACAATCTTCTTAATTGTTCAACTGAAGCAATATTTCAACGCAATTTCATTATAATTATAAAGCATAAAACGTTTAAGATTTTAATTTTTCAATAAAAGATTTACTTATTTGGTTTTTAACCCTAAAAACACCAGCAATTAAATGAGCACAATGTAGATGTTAATTACAACTTCTTTAATACATTTAAATTATAAGCACGATTTGAAAAAACAACTGTTAAATAACTGCCCGGCCGGAAAACAAACGGTTGACCCTTTTTCCGTAGGCAGAATTACTACTCACTAGGCCGTAGGGTTGTAGCTAGGAGTTCTTATTTTTTTTTCATAGATAGATAGTTACTTATTAGGTAGTATGTTAGGTCTAAGGATAGGTTAAATTTTTTAGTTTTAGTTCTGTAGCAAGGTAAGAACTAACATAGCTGTAATAAACTTCTACTAACAAAATGGTAACTCACTCTGGTCTAAACTAAATATTCAATATTATAATAATAAAATAACAAATATTAAAATATTTTAGTGTTCGAGCTAAAAAAACAACATCAGATGTGGAATATTGTTGCTTACTACGCCCTTGTGCTTAATTGCAAATTATATAAAAATAATCAGTATTTAGGTCAAGTCAAAATGTAAGGTTTTCCAGAACAGATAAGATTACGAAGATTACATATTCGCCGAATAACTCCATAAATGCATCGCTTCGTAAAGACCTAAGATATTTTAACGTACGTGGGATTCAAGGCAATTAAAGCATTATTAATTGATCAATATAATAAAATTTCACCATATGAAGACTTGTTCTAAATTAAGACGAGTTATGATGGCTACATACAAAAAAGGATTTGTAACCATAAGTGAAATGTTTGTAATATAGGTGAACTGTCATTATTTTGAGTTTCGTTACAATGTTTTAAGTTCTTTTTTGTAATCTCAATATGTATTTAATAAATTTTAACAAGTAAGAAAGCGGTGATAATCTAATATTTAATGTTCTAATGGTATCCTACTCTAGCGTCCGGGGTCAAATCCTAGGACCACCACGCACTTCTGACTTTTCGGTAATATGTGCGTTTAAGCATTTAAAAGGGAAAGAAAGATAAGGGAGTTAGTCTAGAAGTGACGGCTAATAGGCTAGAATGGAAGATAAGAACATATTGCACCGATCCCAAATAATATTGGAATAGGTATGGGTAGGAAGATGATATGAAGCATTTAAATATCACTCTCTGTAACGATGAAGGAAACATCGTGAGGAAGCCTGAATGCTAGAAAGTTCTCAAAAACTCAGAGGTGTGTCAAATCCGCAAATCCGCACTTGGTCTTAACTTCTCATTCTGAGAAGAGACCCTTGCTCAGCAGTGGGACAATTATGGGTTGCGATGATGATGATAATGACTTTATCTTAAAATACTTAAATGATTTATTTTACATATTTTACGGCACCTTAAGGCATATATTTTTAGATTATGGATCATCTCCAAGAATACCACTTACAGAGTAAGTGGAATCAGTGTTCGTGTCAAACGTGTACTCTGTTCTCCGACATACGCGGGCGGAACGCCTTATAAGGTAGCGGTAAATTGAAAAATTACTATGTCTATAAGCCATGGTCTTCTATTTTAAAGAGTGCAGGCAATCTCGGCCACTTGTAGTAAAACTTCATAAGCGGTTATAATAAAAAATATTTCTCCGTGCTATATAATTGCTTATTGGCTTACAGAAAGTACACGGAAGTAGCACGATTGATTAGATTTAATTTACGCGTTCTTTTTTATTTTTTAACTGTTTATCCAGTTTTTTACCCGACTGCGTCAGAAGGAGGGTTATGTTTTTCGAGTGTATGTATGTATGTATGTTTGTATGTATGTCCATTTATTTGTCGGGCCCCACAGCCCAAACGGTTGAACGGATTTCGACATATGAGGTATCGTTGAATTCGTATGAAATCGTCAGAACTGTGTTAGTGTCATAGGCTATATTAATTTTCAAAATGGCGCCCGAAAGTGTAAGAAAAAGCGCGAAGCCGCACCACGGTTTTTTTCCCGCGGCGGTAACCGCGTAACCGCGCAATTCGCATACATTGTCAGAAACCGCAAGTGCGGCCGCTTGTATGGCTTCCCTTGAGTTACAAAATTTACGCGGTAAGAAACCGCGGCGGTTTAGCCGTAGTGCGGCATCGGCCTAAGAGGGGATAATCTTGAGTTTTTTCTTATCTTAGCAATATGGGTATCAAATGAAAGATCGTGAAAAGATCTTTCAAAAATATAATTTATCATATAACTTTTAGGCACACGTTTTAACACAAATTGTCAAAAACCATCCCAAAAAGTAGAATTTTTCGGCGAAAACACTAAAAAGTCTGAAATAAAAATATTGTTATAAAAACAAAAAACCCGACTGCTTCACACTTGTTTTTTTCTTTTGAGTTCTTTTGTAAGCAGTCGGGTTTTTTGTTTTTATAATAATATTTTTTTCTTTCGTATTTATTTTAGCTAAATGTTAGATAGTAGTATTAAAGCTGGACTTTGAAATGGAAGAGCCAGGTTACGAATATAAGGCGGCGTCCTACGTGAGAGACGAAAACGACGCGACGCGACGTTGCGAACGCGACGAACGGGATTAAATCAACGGTATCCCTACTTGTGCCCTATGTGACAGTCTGCGACAACACGTGACTTTGTCATTGTCGCGTGTAGCATCACGTCGTGTTGTGTAGCGTCGCGTCGTTTTCGTCGCTCACGTAGGACTCTCCGTAATAAATTATTTTGAATATGAATTTGAATAGGTACCTCATCAATTTATTCTTCTCAATTTATAATTCTTATGTTAAACATTCTTAGACAAGCTTCTTGTAGAATTTCCTATAGTAGGTACCTATATTACAAAAGATAATATGGGCAAATTTTCCGCTCAGTTCATGCTTTGAATATTAACGACAACGATCATTACGGAATTAGTCTTCGTACTGTGGGTAGGTGTGACGACAAATAGATGGTTTCAAAACGAGCTCACTTGCACGTCACATTTGCATATAATTGCACATCGATTCTAATTATTCTGAGACACCCAACGTAGATGTTAATTGGTTTTCGTTATCTCAGTCCAGATAGGGTTACGAGAAAGGTAAATTGCATGGAAATATTGTTTTTTCTCATAAACGCCTACGTACAGTTATTTGATACGGCAAAAGATTTTAAATAGGAATCATTTTAGTTCAATAATATATTCTAGTAGCACCTAGATTATACCTATTGGATTCTAAAGTGACTATGAATCAGATAAAAAAAACTGGTTGAGTCTTTTAGAAACTTTAATTATGTTTACTATAAGAAACACATTTTATAAGGATTCCTTTGTACAATCCCTATGAATTAAAATATCAAGTCCCAATTAAGGAGACATATTCAAATGGCGTGGCGTGTGTAGCACAATTGTTACCATGCCGGATCGACGTTTAAAGGGTCCTAGATTCGATTCCCAGCGAGGCGAAAATTTTAATGATGTATTTTTCCCTTCTTGGTCTCGATGTGTGTTCTTGTGTTGTGTGTTGTCCATGGCGCTCGCAACACAGAAAATCTTAGTGTAAGAAGCGTTCCTTATTTATTTATATCTTTGTGAATTGATAAAGTGCAGCAAAACGTCATGTTTATTTTATACTAGCTCATCCGACAGACGATGTTATTCATCTAAGGTTCTTGGGTGCGTATCAAGAAGAAACAAACTCTACTAAACTACGAAAACCCCATCAAATTTCACGCAGTATTTTGTGTGTGGTGCTTGGACAAACATAGAGATAGACAATCATTTTAAGAACAATATTTTTGGCTTCTATTGGCCCTATGAAGACCCTTCATAACTTTTTTATCAAATATCTCCTATGTACAGAAATAACCTAGTTACATCTTATATATGTATAGAGATAGAGATAACCACACATGAAACTAAAATATATAACTACAGTACGAAAATAAATGTATTGATTGCATTTGAAGCTGCAATCCGACGTGAAAAATGGCCGATTGGAAAAAATACATCTCTCGCTAGGATAACGTACCAAATATTATTCGTCTGATGCAGTAGACACATGAATCACGATGCAATAAATAAATTCGAGTATCCTGGGGATGAATTCGTGAAACTATTCGGTAACCGGTGCAGGCGATTTTGAAACCAAACTGCACAAATTGTTAATACTAAACAAATCGAATATTGTGTGCTATTTTCAAGATACGCTATCAAAATAGTTTTCAACGAGCACTGAGACATAGACTGAGTTCTCTGATAAAAATTCAAGGAAATTCCAAATAGTCTGCATTCAAGTACATCACTCAGATTGTAATAAAAATGCACAGACGGCGATATAGACGGTGTCGCATAATTTTTAGATTCATTTTCATAATGTGCAGCCAAACGGGAGTGAGGTCAACAGCGTAAATTTACTTATACCTACTAAACATTGTCCATGTCACCCGCGTATATTAATTTTCCTTAAACGTACTATACCTACATATTCAGAAAATAGCAAATATTGCATCGGAGAACACGAATATAACCCCCGAAGCTAAACTTCTCGGTTCAAATAGCGTATAGCATTTTTTAATTCGTTGACGGCTACGACAGAGTTACAGCGATTACTAAGATACTTCATTTTTTCTATCAACTTGGTCTCATTAATTTGATAGGATTCTTGAACTCGGTGATAGAAACGAATAAAGATAATGCTATAGTTCCAGCTACGTAGGTTCAACATAAAACTGGTCACATCTCCAAAGAAAATTAAATATTTCAAAAGTGGTGCTGTTACGTGTTAAAATATGCTTATTATTATGGTCTTATAGAAACATGAAAAGGCATAACTATCACTCATTGCTTGATCCACACAAACTCAAAGGTCTTCTAAATACCCTTTTTCGTACAAGATCTTATAACTGCGATATACAAGTCCATCTCTTACTGCTCTCGTATCCGCGGTAGATGATCGTTACCCGCTCTGATTAAACAGCCGTGCAAGATCAACAGCAATAAGCAGCGTTCACAGAAATTTACACGACCGCTTTTTGCTGTACTGTATCGACGCAAACACGTAACTTTATCGAGACTACAGTTTTTTCGCACTTGCGTTCCAGTAGACGAACGTGACAAATGTGCGTAAACTGTAGAATGTTGCCGCGTTGCTAGCAACAAAAAATGCCCGTGTGAAAATGTCCTATAGTATTCTTACACTATTCCTTAAAAGTCTTTTATTGACGATCTAGCTATCTAAAATACTTTTTTACTTAAATAAAACAAAATATGGTTAAAAACTAATCAAATCGGCTAGGTAGGTACGCACATACGATAGGTATGGGGTGGCAGCATATTATTGTAGGTACAGTCATTAGTCTTTAATTACCACATTTTTTTTAAATCAGAAGTGCGTGGAAAATTTTCAATTCACTGATTTTTACTTATAAATAACTTGTCGTAATTCAAGCCCTTCATCATATTCCTCTACCAAATTAATACCATGGCTAAAAGCACCGTTACACCTACATATTATAATCATAGTAAAATTATGGAACACGATTACCGATTGAATGGTAAAACGTTTTAATACTTGGCCTTAACGGATACTGAAGATGTTAAGAATAGATTACTACTTACACAGAGAAACTGCGTCCGCTCCGAGCAAATAAGATCGCATGATAAATGAACGGTTTCTTGAAAATTATTCATAGTTAAAAATATTTAAAACGTACAACAATTATAATACAATATTTGCGAAAGACATTTATCTATGCTATCTGCAATGGTTTTTTCAAGGTTAACATGTTTGGGTTACTTGTAATGTTATGTCTGAAATAAATGTTGTTAGATTCAAGTAACAATACTTCGATTACCTTCGGAAAGTATTTTTAATTTTCAATGGAAATATTTAAATAGGAAATCTTAATGACACATTTATATCATTACCGAATTTCAAAAACGGCTTATCCAAATTGAATGAGGTTTTTACTACTAAGTGTATTCAATAAAGATTTATTTTAGCTTCAATAGGTGTACAAAAATGTGTCAATCAAATGAAACCTGGCTAAATATTTTTTCAAGTGTAGGTAGGTAGGTACTAAACTAAAAGGTTTCCTGAAGCAAAGAGGGCAGTAACTGGGACTAAAATATAAATTCTTCGACCATATGGCGACTAAAATCTAATTGAAAATATTGTGGAACTGAATACCAGTTAATTTGTTCATGCGCAAAAACACATTAAACTTCCAAACATAGCGGACAAACTTCTCTTAATTGATGGTTGAATCTAAAATTCTTCGCGTAGCAAGTCTACGAGGCAGCCATTAGTGTGGTATTGTGTTGTGTTTGTAACAAATAAGTTTATTCACGAGTAAATATTTGAAATACAGTAAGGTAAAGTGTAAGTGTATGAAAGAAATGCCTAATACAAGTAATAAGGTTATTTTTAATAGATTTCAAAAAAAGAAGGCAGTCCTGCACTCGAATACTTTTTTGTATGTAATTTAACTGAGTTCGTTTTATATTAGAAGGCTGATGATCTTTGTCCGATCATATTAGTTTTGGTGACATCTGACGGGTAGGTAGTTCTTGAGTTATCCCTAATAATAGTAGGTACTTACGTAACTCACTTCGATTACGTCGATGACGTCACCATTTTGTTACTTGTCAATGATGCAAGCAATTGCTTTGATTTTAAACTCTATATTAAGTATCTACAAAACACGTAACCTTATTTACCTTTACCTGTTATTTTTTTTTGTTTAGTTAATCAATAACAATAATAAATCCTTACTTCCATATTCCGGGGAAGAATTTCTTGTGTCACGGAAGCATGTACAACACAAATATTTAACTATCCGATTAATACCTGCTCAGACCGGGAATCGAACCTTAGACCCCTCGCTTCGATGTAGTGGCATTCGATGTGGCGTATGGGACCATCGTTTCGCAGGCGGGGCCTCTAAGAAATAGGATACGGGGTCATTTATTATACATACGTAGGTAAGTACAGTTGGTAGTAAGATGTATTACTATCAACTGTGTAAGCCTAAGCTCTAATTCCCATTTGACCAGCTATACTACGGCCTTCACCTCTAACGTTCCGAAAGGAGATACTTCAACAATGAAATCGTTATATCTGATGATAATGAACATTAACAGAATTAATTAATTGCTATGATAATTGTACTCGACCATATCTTTGTTGCTATTAATTTTGTTTAGTCACGAAAAGTCTCACATTTGATTTTGGAACGAGACTGACATTTATTAGACTTCTATGGTGGCATGGGGATATGTAATATTAGATTGTATGACAAGGGTGCAAAGTAATATTTTTTCGGCGAGGGCGTTTTTTGAATCCAGAGCGAAGTGAGGGATTCTAGAGTAGAATCCCGAGCGTAGCGAGGGATTCTTTAGTAGAATCCCGAACGTAGCGAGGGATTCAAAGTACGTCGCCCGAGCCAAAAATATACTTGCACCCGAGTGATACACTCTACTTTTCATCACCCACTATGAGAAAATAATATATATATGACGGGGGCACTTGTCAGGATGTCAAATAAAACAAGAGTTCAGAGCCACGCAACAACACACAACCAGCTACTTTATTCAATGCTCATGTATGGCTCATTATGAATATTCGGTTTGGGTTTACTTTGGTATTGATTGGATTTGCTTTGCGATATTACGATATTGATTTATTGATCGAACCACTCGCACTCGCGGATACACTTTATTTATTATTATTAGAGATTCACGGCATTAAAATTAACAAGGACTTTTTACAAGAACAATATTCCGATCGCACGCGACATTAATTTCTTTTCATATTTCTCCATTAATGACAATGCTCCCGCGCGCCACAGAGTATCAATTCACCATCGACCACCTCGTCTACCACAGATAAAATAGCATCAAACAAGTATCCTATCATATATATAATAGAAAATAATAGAAAATAATACGTAAAAATGCACGAAAACTTAATTTAATTTGAAAACGAAATCTTAATTTGATTTCTTTTTTTATTATTCAGCTGGCGGGGCCCTCGCGTCGTACCAGACATTCTTTATTCAAACAATATTTGAGTTCGACTTCTTTAGCGCAAAATACTAAAATGTTCTAAATTCAAAATAGGACGGAAAAGATCTAGCCGGACGGAAAAGTTGTATGAAAATTCATTCCGGCCCGCTGAATAGAAAACAGCAACTTTGGAACCCCGTATGTCCGAACCAAGTCGTCTTTTTCGAATAGGTGTGATGAAAAGTGTTTTATGCTCCCACAACTGGATATTGGCGAGTATTATTTATTTACGTAGATATATTGTACACACATAGGTACTGTAACTGGTAAATATTTGTATATGGAAGATATTTAAGAGAAAATTTTAGGGATTAAAAAGTAGTTCAAAAAAATTATGTCATTTTAAATTCCCGTCATAACATTTTTCCCATGTATCAAGCCATACATTCTTCGAAACGAAGGCAGTTACTAGCCGATAATAATACCAATTTAGTTCTTGCCCTACTATTAGTAATCAGCTGGGATCTTACCTACAGACCTCTTTAGGTAGGACTCATATTGTTCGCTCACACGTGCGTTGGTAGTAAAAAGCGCACTTTCATTGTCTTTGAGTGGCATGCGTCTGCTACTTGCGTAACGTCTGCTCAGATGGCAATCGGGTGCATGGGAAACTTATTTTCTGAACACAACTTGTTTCACACACATGAATGGCCGACATTAGCCCTGTATTATTGTACGCCTCGTTACGATCCGACGTGGACGATACTAATGAGATGCAATGCAAAGCTTTGTGTGGTAAATATATGAGTACGATTTGAATTGCTTAAATACCGTATTGGGTAATTTGGGGATCCTAAAGACTTAAAGGTCAGTAGTAATGGGTCAACTTTACGTAAAATTGTTTGCAGTACACATGACCCGTAGCGCGCGTTGGTAGTGGCTCTGCCAGCAATGTGAGGGGATCCCTGAAGGTTCGATACCCAGCCGGGACAAAAATTTATACGACACTACAATCATTTTCATAAAGATCTCGTTCAAGAAACCAAGGCATTGCTTAATGCAATTAAAATCGTAATCCTACGGATTAATACAGTTAGCCAATTTCTTGAACATGAAATTGATTATTACAAAAAAATGACTAAATAAATCGTCATTGCGATTTCATTCGATGAAATCGTTTCGCTTCGTAGGCATTGTCGTGATTCTTAACAATAACTTTGAATTCTCATCGGCGTATGAAATAGTTAAAATTTCCGTTACGTCACCAACTAATTGCCATTACCAATGATTATAAAACCGATATTTTATGGGCAATTTTGAGATGTAATCGTCATACGAACTAGATCTATGTGTGCTCACAGTAATGGACACTGTGCCGTATACCTAGTTATAGTGCAATACCACGATTTGACTACCTCGCATTAAATGTGTGTGTATTTTCCTTATTATCTCTGACGTAAACATAAGCAAATTAGAAAATGTTGCCTTTAATAATTAACTTAATTACTCCATAATCAGTAATTTTTGTTGAACTAAGATATTATTATTATTTATTGATACCTTAAACTTAATTAAGTTATCTATGGAAATTATTTAGAAAAACAATTCATTATAGCTAGTTACATTAAAAGGACTAATTATATTACCACTAAAAGTAATCATCATCATCATCATCATCTCAACCCATCATGGCCCACTATTGGGCACGGGTCTCTTCTCAGATTGAGAAGGTTAAGACTATAGTCCACTACGCTGGCCAAGTGCGAATGTGCGGACTTCACACACCTTTGTGTTTTCTCACTAACAGTCACTTTCACATCACTGTCCTCTAATTATTACTTAACAACAAACTAACTAACTGACGTCATATCGTTCATATACAACGTTGTTACCATGATACAACAATAAATTTAATTTTATGTACCTAATGATTACCTAAGCCCCCAAAAAATTTTTCAATCAAATACCTCTTTTACTTTAGCCACACCAATTTTTTTTCAATATTCAAAATTTCAACACGCTGTATCTATTATTATTGTACTCGTAATAGCAGAAGATTGTTGTCACTCTTGTCAAATTCGAGTGACCGATGTTTACACAGGCTGTTCTATTATTTCCTGTATTTTTGTGCTATTTAGTTTGTTTTTAAAAATACATTTTTGTAAATAAGATGTTAGGCGTTTTTACTAAATGTAATATGTTCCTTACATGAAGCAGGGCTCGTGGTTTCATTTATTGTTGTATGGTGGTATCCACCTTGTATAAGACAATAAAAAAAATAAAAGTTAAATCTCGTATAATAAAAGTTCTGATACAGTTTAAATGTTATTGTAAAAATTTTAAATTTCTTACTGATTCGCATACCTAGAATTACTAACGAAACAGCAACGGTAAAGATTTATTGGTGCAACGGCGTAATTGGTTGGAATGCCACGGGAATACGTGTAGAACCTATTTCGCGGCTTCTCTGACTTCAAAGTTTTTATACCAATTTGTTTTTTCGTTAAATCGCTCGATATCTTGTAACTTAAACGTCATTTTCACTGTATCTAATAAAAACAGTTGCTCGTTGGTACTTTCCGAGTATTGTGGACCTAAAGCCGTCGTAGGTCTCCATGAAGTTTTGAATTTCATGGTAAAAGGAAGGTTTTACTTAGAATTTATTTTAAAGTCACTTCATACACATAGGCAATCTCCATAGAATATACGCCTATACATATAAATAGGCAACCTACCTGGTGGTAAGTACTCAATATCGCCTAAGGTCTGTAACTCCAAAGGAATCAAAATTGCAAAGATATACATTACCAACTAAACAAGAATAGAAGGTCCGCATTTCCCGGCCTTAAAATATTGTGACCTACTGTTAGTAGACAGACAGTTGGGTAAACTCCATACCACCGTACATAAGAACTGTCGGAATTAAACTAGGTAGTAGAGTCCAGAGTCTTTCAACAATACAGTAGACTCTCGGTAATCCGATAAACGTTTTGCAACGCAATGTCGAACTAGCGAATTTTCCGGATTATAGAGTGCTGCCTAGGGCCCCCCACAATACAGACGTTTTTACAAAAAAGTACTTGTTAATCCGACAGATATAATATATCCAATGATAATACATATTGGATCCTGGCATAGTTTCGACCGTTACTCAATAGGTTCCAGCAGGGGAGATAGACTTAAATTCAAGTTGAAGCTACTTAGTTGTAAGCATGAAGTATTTTAACAAATAGCAATTCCACAGTACCAATTACTGGTTAATAACTTGGATAAATAGATACGGTTTAATATTCAACAATACCTTGTCTACAAGTTATAGATTTTATTGGTATTCATTTATGCGTAGTCCTGATTGCATCGTCTTAAAACATCTAATTCGCATCGCAGCATCTACGCAGATGTCCGACAAAATTATCATAAGACCTTCACGTGAATCTGGGCCAATAAAAACAACGTTAATGCATTCGATATAGTGTAAAATCTGTTGACAAGTGTCAGGCCGCGGGCTGAAAGAATTGTTAGGATACGCCATTTTTTATGGAGTTAATGTCGCAAACGAGCATTCAGCACCACCCTTCCGTTGTCGCCCATGACAACTGTGACCGACAACAAGCCTCAATAATTTAGGGACTAGGATAGTTAGTCTAGTTAGCAAAAGGTGTTAGAAAGTTACTGGATTAGTTTGTTAATAATTGCGAGGACTAGGTTAAATTTTAAATCACTGATTTACTGTATTGGTATTTTATAAGTGCACTTGGAGAATGGGCATTTTGGTCTACAGTCCAATAACAATGAGTAGCATATTTTCGATTTGGGATAAAATAGTACATCAATATTCTATTGGAAGTTTCCCCAAATCTTTGTCCGTTTGGAGATACAGGCATGCGAACATGAGTGCCCAAGTGAGATGCCCAAGCCAAGAAAATTATTGTTATACTAGTAAATCCGCCCTCGCGAAACCAGTCCCTTCAAAAATCTCTATACTTAAATTTTAACAAATTATGTTATTCTGATGTCTGAGGTATATTACTGCAAAGTTTTCAGTAGTTTTTGCGTGAAAGAGTAAAAAACCCACACACACACTCACATACATCATTACAAACTTTCGCATTTATAATATTAGTAGGATTATTGTTGCTTAACAGGACGACGTACTATTGGTACTTGTGCTCATGTTTTGTCAATAATATGGTACTTATGTGCCCGTCATGAATGGCTGGCACCAATTTTGGGTAGGTATTTGAGGTAAGCTGAAAACTTGTCACATAGCTCTCCTATCATACCCCAACAGAGTAGTGCAGACCTGGCTGGTCAGTAGCGGAGCTAAACCGACCACGATGTTTTTTTTTCATAAAAATGTATTTTGAGTATTGTTCGAAAGATAGTACCTGCCTACTTTTCGTGTGGTCCCTTATAAATTGGAGCGACATCTACGAGTGGTTTTTGAGTTATGTCGACTTTGAAGCCAGTTATTTTTTTTTTGTAAAAAGTTATGTAGGTACCTACATTGTTTCATTATTTTTTAACAAAGTGTTCAATGTTTGGCACTACCTAAATACTGTCAGATTGAATGTAGTAGAACTCTGATCCGACAATACTCAGAGACATGCGACCTAGTACATAAGCAAATACATAAAATAACCCTTCTATTAACATATATTATGACTTATTTTTATTGCATGGTAGACCAGCTTCCATACATTTTTGCCCATCCTCCTTTACCTTAAAAATAAACTACATATTTATAGTAGTAATGAATAAACCATATCCAATATCTTTCAAAACCCAATACCGTTGGCATCATGCGTGTACACACAGAGCCTTCCACGTCCTTAGGAATGTGCCTATCAAAACCATAACAATGGTATAACAAAAAATCTCCCACGGCACATAATAATGAATAGTTAACGACGAAAACTAGGTGAATCTTTGTGCAATAGTCTCGTGTCTTTTAAAAGAAATATGATCATTTTCAATTTCATAACGTTTCCCACACCTGGCATGAATGGGCCTGCAGTTGTCAAGGAGGGTACTGACAAATTAGTGTAATCCAAAATAGATTTTGTATTACTAGACGTAGGCTATTATTATACTGTCCGTTTCCCAATGTCTTTTTGTTTGTTTTCATCTTCTTGATTTGTCGTAATAACTACAAACGAGTGTGCTAGAGAAGCGGTCATAGCTCAGCGGCTTGCATCTATACTAAGTGATCGATCGAATATGTCTCGATCTCGACACTTTACCACTGACCACTGCTACTGGCGGCTGTGGCTCAGTGGCGACTCTTTCGGAACTGCTTCGGTGCCACCGCCACCGGTAGCCGGAAGCCGCCAGTTTATAACCCACTCTTGCTACCGACTGTGGTCAACGATACATTTACGCCTAGTTCCTATTGAATCTAAAAATGTTGATGTTGTTGTTTGATCATTGAGCTTAAAGTCAGCAGGGATAATCCTACTATCCTACTAATATTAATATTATTAATATTAATATTAATATTATTAATATTAATATAATAATATTAATATTAATAATATAATATAATAATAATATTAATAAATAATATTATTAATATCAATAAATAATATTAATATTAATAATTAATTATTAATATTAATATTATAAATGCGAAAGTTTGTAAGGATGTATGTGAGTGAGTGTGTGTGTGTGTTTGTTGCTCTTTCACGCAAAAACTACTGAACGGATTTTCATGAAACTTTGCAGTAATATAGCTTAGACATCGGAATAACATAATTTGTTAAAATTTATGGAGATTTTTGAAGGGACTGGTTTCCCGAAGCGAAGCGAGGGCGGATTTACTAGTAATAGTATATTCTGTAACGTACACAATTTAAACTCAACATATATATCACTGATGAACAGTCCCTGCCACAGTGTTCACTAACGAACAGAAAATTAACGTTATTAATAACACCCTTAACATAACTAACTTACCCTTAGCGTAACTGGACTAACCGTCCTAGTCCCGCTTTCAGTCTTGTTCTCGGCCGGTCACTGTTGTCACGGGTGGCAGTCTGGCAGTGGAGAAATAGTGCACGCACGTTTGCTATCTTGAATACATAATAAAATATGTCACTAAAATTACCTTTCAATTTATTTTTCTTCGTTAATAGCAATTATTACGTTCTAATAATTGTCAACCACTATACAATTCTTAACACAAATAGGTGTTAACATGATAAAAAATTAACGTATCTCTATGGATTTGATAACATCGAAATACGACACACTTCTCACGCTACATCATAATAATTCTAGTTTCTAGACAACATCTTCACACTTGTCGTTTTTATGGGTCCAGTTATTGCTTGAGGTCCGCCGGCAAAAGTATGAGTCGTATTAATTCGTGGAAGCTATACTATCAGGGTTGGCCACCTTTTTTGATGTCTATAGTATTTTTTTGGATAAGCTTTAGAAATCTTTATTTTTATCACTCTATTTTATACTCAAAAAAAATTTTTTTAAACAAATGACCAAAAACTATATTTCTTGTATTTTCTTCAGCATAATTAAATAAACCTACTAACGAATATATATAAGTTTATATGTGATTAGTTTTGAAATAAAAAAATATCGAGGACCTTTCTCCTCCATGTATTTTAATGGTCCTTCGAGCTATAAGACCAACTTATTGTCACTTGCTATTGCTATGTTATATCGTTAACACTAGTACAACAGCGGATTTCATCATTTCTGATTAGTCCCGTGGAAAATAAAACGAGCATCTAACATATTGCTACTATTGTGTTAAACAATACAACGAGCGGACCTCAAAAATGCGAAATAGCCTCATGAACATATGTTCTATGCAAATTGTTTGAATATCAGCTTTGTAGACTCTGTAGCAAACCGATTGCAAATGACTACCAACTAAATCTCGTTTATCTAAGAATTTAGTACAACTCTATTGTGATTTTATTTATACGACAAATATAAACAATGATTTAGGATAATTCTATTATTACAATATAACTTAAATAATATGTATGTATTTCAAACTATTATTCTAATGTTCGTAGCTTCGTTGATTGCTTGCCATTTAATATTTTAAAAATGAAATTTTATTTTCATTATCAATTATTATAATAAATGCATAATTATAAAAACAAAATTTAAATTAAAGTCATAAACTTTTTAAAATTAGAACATACAAACGCATTTATTGAGCGTTAGAATAAGCACTATGTAGATTGTAGAGTACTGGGCGTAACATATACCTATATTGAGTGTTACACAACATGCATCTTGACATTCCTTTTTGTTCGTCAAACATTCGTTGTGGGCCGTGAGAACCATTCCCACGTGTCGATAGTAGCGCAGATACAGTGTGCAGCGAGCCGGCTAAACACTGTTTTAAGATAACGCCCGATTAGCGCATCCGACAAGCGTAATATGCGCACAGCTGACTCATCGCGCATAAAACGGAAACGTTTATGTTTTCACGCATTAAATATTTCTACGAATTTACGCCAATTAAGCGACTAAATGGAATTTTGAGCCATTGCAACGTTAATATAGTTAAAGCGTCTTTATTAACGCTAGGTAGATTTCTTTTTTAGAGGTCCGGGGGTGTGATACATATATGACATATGTTTACACATGTTTATGTAGTCCAACATAATCACTTAATTTTTTACATCGGATCTTTTTGAAAGTACCTAATAAGAATATCTTTGTTTGTATTATCGAATGACTTACAAATTTCACCTTTAGGTATTAACAAACTTCGTTAACCAAGAATGGGTGAAAGTACAAAGCTAAATTATTTACATTACATTTAAAAATCACTTCACCAAATCAACTGACTGGACTGGACGGGACGGAGTAAACTCTAATACGCATATTTTTGTAAAATTAATGGTGGGGGCATAATTAAAATTCAGGCCAAAAACCAAAATTTAAACCATTGGTCACAACATAATCATATTGCTCCAGTGCAAATTACAAGAATTGTATCCCAACGCGAGCCTCGTTATTTCCATTATTAAGAAATACCGATACATGATTAGCTAGGGAAGTTGCATAATAACGGTGCTCAGAAATACAAATGTATTCACGGTCATACTTCCTTTGCAGTGTGCAATGCCGACTTTTACCTTACAACACTTAGACCACTTCTTAGGAGCCGTAATTTATTACTCTCACAACCGACATCCGCCCCTGGTGATTTGTAATAACATCCACGCGAATGTATCGCGATATTTCGTCCTCGCGTGTTCCTGTCGGTAAGTGATTAGCGAATCGAGGATGTATGAAGGTAAGCGTAATTAAGGATGAAGGTAAAGATTTAAATTACTAAAAGCTCTTACTGCCATTTTTATTGCCGTCTTAAACTTCGATTACCGCCGATATGTACCGCATACTGATTGGCATCGTCTTTCATCGATTTTATCGAATAACTCTTCGTCAATATCGATGCTAACTAAAGCGTTGGGCAATAGCCTATGGACGCATTATTTCAAATAAGAAACACATTCGGCAGGAATCGAGTAGATTTATGAGCGGTTTCGAAAAGCAATCAGGGGAGGCGTGACCGATAGTAATTATTTCTTAACACCATCCTCTGCACGTAGCTACCGAACGCACTCCATTAGACACTTCCTTTACTGTAGTAAGGTACTTACTCCAAGGACCTTGGGCCTGGAATATGAACATGCATGAGACATCGCTTTTTATATCGAGGATATTGTTACCACATTGTGCATATTCCGTTTTTGTGGAAAATGATGGGAATAATGAAATATAGTCGTCTTACGCACCGTGCACACATAGTATAGGCTTGAAATTATACATAATGTTTTAATGATATGATGTAACTAAGTTTTTAAATATGAAATGGATGTATTAAAATATGCAAGATTATTTGAGGGTATTGAACAAGCTGTTCGCTTCAGGCCCAAATCTGATGTTCTCCTTTACTTTATGTAACCATTTGAGACGTCCCTCATCGACATTAGTTTCATGCATTGAAGGTATCTCTAGTCTTCAGTGACTTTATTGGCGCTCCGACTTCGCCACCAAGATACGCATAAAATATTTTTTTAATGGCATTCTTATTTATTTACTTCCTTATACTTAACGTTTGTCATTAACTACAACACAATCATCACATTTACTCATCACTTTAGAAATGAAGGGGAATTTTACCACGATTAATGTAAAAACCCGAGACTTAAATTAAGTAATATCAATCTTTCTTAAAGATTCCACTGCAACCACTGACGTACCACAAGAATTCGTAGATGCTATCCATAATTTTATCTAAAAACTGCCATTGAAATGTCCATAACAGGTACAAACACCTTCCCTTCGATTGAGATGCGGCTAACTCCTAAAGAGTTAATAAGATATACGTTTATTGGAAAGCGATTTGGGGCCCAGCTAACCCCGCCCGACCAAATATTTATCATTTTAACGGCATCATGTTTTACGATACGTATTAACCCGCTCGTTTAGATTTGAGGGTCTTAGTTTTATGGCGAGCAAATCTACAACAGGAGGCAGAGATCCTCTTTATCGGCCATCTTAATAGCTCCATAAAGGATTTATTATCGCCTGTGAATGAATCGACTGCGGTGGATGTTTATTGTAAACTGTAATAAATCAAAATCTAAAATTGTGTTCCATTCATCCGCCAGCAACACGAAACTCGTTCTTGATGGCCGATTCATAAGAACTTTTAAGGAATATGCTAAACACGAGTTCAACTATTAGTATTAATTTATCTTAGATGGCGGATTTTTGTAGATTGGTCTGTGTTTAAAAAAATGCTCGTGAAAAAGCTTTGTGTGCTTAACTTTACAATCAATAGATAGATATGATGTCCTTAAGTGGCCTACTACTACTGAACTAGCTAGGAATAACATAATTCTGAGTTTTCTTTTAAGTCATATTTTTACCTTACTTATCATCACAATTTGTTTTTGGTCCTTATAGCCGCGGGCAGACCCTTTTGTGGCATTTCTCTTCGTAACATAATTTAAAGCTTATTACGGTTTTCGAAAACTAATAGATCGGTACTTCTTATTCAGATTTTATATCTTTTTGTTTTAATATTAATAATACCATAAAGCAAATTAATTACCTAAACTAAATCAACCTAAAACTTTAAAATAATACTTATCTATTCGTAGAAATGCCCATATACACAGATTATCTGCTACGTTACGTACCATCAATATATCATCACAGAGCTGTCATTGACACGGTTCTTGTTATTGTCACGTAGAGACCAGTTTCGACATGTTGTTTGACAAGAGATCTGACAGCGAGTCTTCGTGATGAGATAAATGTCTAGAACCAAAGCTAAATAAGACTGTACAATAAGTTCATGCAGTACTTACTACGTTTAAATATTAATTAAGTCATCTATTAGCGAAAAGCTCCACACAATAAATTTTATTTATTGTAAGCCCAAATTCGTAATTTTGCTGTTTTCTTTTTATTGTTAAATAAAATTGAAAGAAAGAAAGAAAGAAAGAAAACAAATTTATTCCGTCCGAGTTACAGTGTGAAAAAAGCGATATTTAAATAAAGTACAAGTACATATACGAAGTCGGCACCATACCCTCCTGACGGAAACGACCGCATTCAGATTTTATGTGAGGGTTAATTGTTGTTATATTTACAACGTTCTTCGCCTAACACGTGTAATGCTTTGTAAGAATTGCGAATACGATTATTAGTTGGATAGCTGATGGCTACAAAAAATTTCTTACGCTTTTCCTTGCTTCGGAGTGTACAGTGAAGCGCCTGAGAGAACATGGTGAAATATGCTTCAGATATCCTCATAGACTCGTCGCTTGTCTGCGCTACTTATTATTTGAAGCCAAAGTTTGATAATATCATATTTCCTGAAAAGTTGATAATACACCATGAACTTCGCTTGGTCGTAGTCCAAGTTAAAGCCTGGTCAGTGAGTAGGGGTGCCGCTAGCTGAATTAGTCCCGTCGTCCCTTCAGCTACCAAGCTGATATTGGTTTACTTTTATTGAAATTATATGCCGTACTGCCAAAACAAAAAAGCAAAGCATGCCTTGCGCGCCCGCTTACAGTAGCCCTGGTTGTGAGGTGAGGCGAGGAGACCTGTGTCCTAAAATGATGGTTAATCGGCTAAGTAAACCAGAATATACAACTTCGGAACTTGCTTCGAAAGGAAGTTAAATCACATAATAACACATAGTCTGTCAAAGTTAATCGGAAATCATTTTACGATGTTTATGCTACCGTAACCGCTATCACGATTTTTGCGATACTACCACTGTAGACTATCATTTGCGATTAAGGTATGCAAAGTAACTCATCAAAGTCGAAACAGCGATTTTGATTGCAATATTAGGTAATGTCTTTTATGATCTACAGCAACCTGGTAGAGACATCAATATTTACTGTTACGTAAAAATAAAAATCATATCTTTGACATTTTATTGAGACATCTTAAAGTTGTCGTGAATGAGTAATAGATTCTTGAGCAGTACATTTTTGTCGTAATTTAAGTTGATGTTTGATGTTCCGCTAGTACGTAACGTTACTACTTACTACCTAGAATTAAATTGAATTAAAAAAAATCGAAAATGGACAAAAACAAATAATTGCATGCATAAACAGCAACGCACTGATGTGCTTTAGTGGTAGTTTTTTAGGATATTAAAAATAATTTTGTTCATATACTTACATATGCAAAAGAAAGAAATCTATCATCTTGGATTTTATTTTTACTTTCCGCTCGCATTGCCACAATTTACTCTTATAATAAAGCTCGAACATATATAACGAATATGGACCCATATATCTTTTAAGTTTCTATTTAAATGCCGAATCTTAAAGTTATCCTAATATTGGTACCGAATTTAAACCATATAAATTGATCTAATGTGTTGTTTCAAAACCAAAATTACTTGTCATTAGCGAGACTAAAATGTTACAGAACAATACGAGTCCCGACGATTGTCGCAGTGCTGTCGAAGGCCGCACGTGATCGCATTTCCTCTGACATTACACACAAAACGGTCACGCAACAATAAACATTATGTATCAAGCCTAATCAATGCTTCGCAATTATCAAAATGTTAAAATATTGAGCGCTCATGTTGTACAATCTTCGATTCGACATGTTCCACTCAGCTAAGAATTCTTAGAGTGGTATGTTTAAAATGAGTCATGTTGACCTTAAAGTTTGAGCATTCCATATAAGCATAAAGCAATTCACATCCCTATTTAATTTATTATTCGTGTAACTTGATTCGAGGAGATCCTGCCTGACGAATATTTGGCCCTCATAGTTTATATTCTGGGTCATTTCAATGTAAGGAGAAACTCTCCCTCTGCATTGGACTAACAATGAGTTGAGGGCCTCACATCCTTAAGAAGTTATAACATAAAATGAAACAATAAAACTCAAAGAGTACGATGCGTTAGCAAATAGCGAGCGAACAGATGTCCAAGCATGCCAGCTGAAATTCAAGCACCTACCTCTGACCTTTTACTGCTATTAATCCGGTGAATGCACACAGTGACTTAATCTTTTTATCAATAGAAAACCAATTGAATCAGCCCATGGAACAATGAAGTCGTGTTTTGTTTGGAAGCCAACTTCTTGTCGCTTCGAGGCTAGCTATTACAAAACGATGAGTGTACACTTTCGCTTGGCCAATCAGAATGGAGGCAGCACGTGCAAAGCCGGGTCAGAGGTGAGCTCGCGCCTCGATATCGGCTCATAGGGAGCGCATTCTAATCTATTGTTAAAAATAAACTGACGAAAACCAGCTCAGCACGACACGGGGTTAAGGCGAGAGCAGATGAGTAATTAATCATCCGTTTTATTTTTTGTTTGTACCATCGCTAAGTCAATTGTTTAGAGTCAAAGTTCAATATTATGGCAATTATTTAACGTTATTTAGAGACAAAGGAAATTACACTTTTATACAGGCGAATATTTTAGAAGGTATTAAAGGATAGCGACACATCTCTGATTAAAAATAAACAAGATTTTTACCAAAAAATGTACTGTTAATATAATAAATGTTAGTAAGAGTGACAAAATATATCACTAACAGTCTTTGCTCCAGCCTTCATACCTTCTTACGAGTTAACCAAGTGTCGTTGTAGAAAACTAATTGCTAACTGACCTACCATCCTAGTTCAGATTTTAATTTATCTAAGTATCGGTTGTAGTATTCATGAGAGTCAGCGCAAGGGTGGTGTTGTGTGATGGTTTGCTATCTAAATTCAATAAAAATAAACAGTTGTGAGCAACAAATTCAATTGTGACACATAAAACCAAATTATTCATTTTTGAGAATAAGTAAATTACGTAAAAAGCTCCCACTTGTAGTACCTACCTGCGTCTTTATTTATTCTTAACATTATTAGATTCACGCATCTGTTTCTACACAATTCCTTGACCTTCCCTCCAACATTTTACTCATGTTCGGTAAAGCTATATTGTCCGAAGCCTATCGAGTCCTAATCACCGCGTTGTCACCGGCCGGCGTGACGTATCAGATAGCGCTAAAACCTCGTTATCTCTGTACCCCGACAACATATTATGTACGTTATCTACGACTTGACAATGACTGGAAAGGCTTTAATTCAATCAGACAGGAGACTCGAAGATAGCTGTATCTAGCCGTCACACGAGGGGCGCGTCGACCAATAAATCGGCGGTCGAGCTTGGCGTGAAAGATGAAGTGCCCGTTTAACATACAATGAGTCTGCACTCTGTCGCAACGGAACTCAGCGTAGGACAGAACTGGCTGGATTAAGGACCGTTTATTTTGTGCACAACGCTCGCTCAAGTACTTTTTGTCACATCCAGGATACTAATATTATAAAGCTTAAGCTGAAGAGTTTGTTTGTTTGTTTGCTTGGCTAGGGCTAAACTCAGGAACGACTTCCACAAATTGAAAAATTCCTTTATGATAGACAGTCCGTTTACCCAGAAAGACTTTAGATTGTAAATTATCATCACACTATAACCAATAGGAGCGGAGTATGAAAAATGTTGCAAAAATGGGTTAAAATTTAAATTTGTAAACTAAGTTGAAATTGAAAATGATGTTGTGATAAATAAAGTTTATAGATCTTACCTCTTATAAGTATTATCATTAGTAGATATTACTAAAGCTCACGATTATTCAAAATCTTTAAATAATTTATTCATGAGTAGCATGTAATATATTGACTTTTAGTACATTAAATTACACAATCTTGCATTTTATAGCACTTGTAATTAAAACATGGCCTGTTAAATACTCGTATAGGTATAACTTACCGCATACCCCAAGATATTAAGTATTCATTAAGTGTAATAGATTAAAAGATAATCTCAATAAGATAAAGAGCTAATAGCTGTTCGTATTGAACAATTTATTACTACCTAAGCTAGTTGTTAAAATTTTATCATTTTTGCGATAAACTTAAAACTTCATTTTTTTTAACACTCTAAAAGGCGTCTAAAAGGCAAAGTTAAACTTTGATATTGTATGGACTAAAACATACTAACTTTTTTTGTTTGAATATTTCATTACAAAAAAAAAACAATAAAACAAAATTTTGAAATCACCTAGAATTCACTTAATTTGCACTATGATTTTATTTATTAAAATAAATAGATCCTTAAAAACAACACTGAACCAACAGACTTAAAATTAAGTTCAAAAACAAATGTAATAATGTATAATCCAGAGCTAACTTATTTTCGTGCATCTCACAACAAAATTCATGTTCAAGTCGAGTAAGCGCAGCATGGGATTAGTCGCTAACGAGTCTGGGTGTGTCCTTTGCACCAAATAACGCGATCATAATTGTGAGTGCAGTTAGGTGCAACATTATGGAACAAAGTAAGACGATAGATTCATCTTACATATTCAATTCCATCCCGAAATTTACTCATATAAAGCACTTATAGGTAAGCAAGCTAGCTTATCAGCGAGTATAAAGCACTTGCCAATTAACATAAAGTATAGCCCTCGTTAATACTCGTACCCACCACTTTTTTATTTGATGATACTGGTGACATGGTCGCGGTGAATAATTATCATCAGGTAGCCTGTCTGCGTGTTTATTATTAGCTATTAACATAATAGTTTACTTTTTACAAAAAAACCCTTATGCGATAACCCAAAAACTACTTACTCGTCAAATGTCGCTCAAAGGGGGATGCCCATTATTGGCCATAAAATTTACTCGATTGAAATTATGTTGAAAAAAAAAGGTTAAAAAAATATACGATGTGCGTATAATATCTCAATATAGGAAGGTTACGTAACATTGCATTACAATAAAAAGTAATGGAAATGATTTAATAAATATTTATATTTTTACGTCAATCTTGTTGATTATTGTTAGTTGTTGCCATCATAAAAACATTCTGTCGGATAAAATATGATCGTAGACAAAATTCAGTAATAATAAAATGTTTACTTGTCTTGTAATTTTTTAAATATATAATGGTTTACTGAAATTACATAACATGTAAAACCATACATATATTTAACCCTACACATACAAAATGGACTTGTATCGATTAATTTTATTATTGATTTTTGTAGTAATGGTAACTTCGAAAGCTATTGACGTTTGTCAATTTGTCAGTCTGAGAATGTCACAGATTTTTCTATTCTGGCATATAGTGACTTACTATAATGTCAATATTGCTTGCGGGACAAACCAAATAAAACAAGCACGTGTATATTACAGTGAGCATGTAAGGCGTAACGGGTGCTATGAAATAGAGGTATGTTCCCAAACAAGAATGAATTTTGGCCCTAACTCTTCTTTAATAAGGGCAAAAATTGCAAGCCGGCATGTAAGTCGAAGAGTATACCTACGCATAACTTCTACACCCGAACTTTTTTTGTAATAATCTTTCGCAGAACAATTCATACTATCGTATACTAACAATCTAGAATATTATTCTGTTGTGCATTTATGGCCAAACTCTCTATGAGCGATGGGCATCCCCCTTTATACGGGACCGGACGTGTAGCACTTCCTTATGAATCCAAAAAAACCGGCCAAGTGCGAGTTGGACTCGCGCACGAAGGGTTCCGTACCATTATGTATAAAACGCCAAAAAATCTGGCCTGTTGTATGAAAGCCTCACTTAAATATTTACTTAAGTTTTTTGTAGCCACATATTAGCCACAAGCAACGCCATCTCTTGGACCGACAGGTAACTAAAAGCGTCGGAGGGTCGTAGCCACATATTAGCCACAAGCAACGCCATCTCTTGGACCGATAGGTAACTAATTTATCGCTGAAGCGTCGAAGCCATATTTCGACTTAAATATTTATTTTATTCAGTGTTTTAGTATTTGTTGTTGTAGCGGCAACAGAAATACATCATCTGTGAAAATTTCAACTGTGTAACTATTACGGTTCATGAGATACAGCCTGGTGACAGACGGACGGACGGACGGACGGACGGACAGCGAAGTCTCAGCAATAGGGTCCCGTTTTACCCTTTGGGTACGGAACCCTAAAAAAGGTCAAATACTGTAGAATTGAGAACCACCTTTACATACATACATCATCATTTTATAATAATAATCGCGAACACCTACGATTTGATTGGCAAACTCCTAAGAAATATTAAAATACTCTTATACTTACTCGTATAAACATTGGCCATCGTTTAAAAACGAATAAAAGGAATTAACAACTGTAACTAACCCAAAGATTAACCACTCTATCTCACCAATTACAGCCGTCAAACGTCAACCTTGAAAGTTTAAATAAAGAAAACATCAAACACTTCAGTACCATAATGGTGTATTGTTAGGTCGCTCCAGATACGAAGTCTAGATAATGTACGCATGCGAAAAACTTAGATATTGCCATTGTATTAATTATTCACCACACGAATTACACAAGATGTTTTTGTCCTCCACCGCGTGTTTCAACACTCATACGTCAGTTATTTAATTGACGGTGATTTGTCAAACTTAAAATGTAATTTATTATGAAATGCCTTCTGCGAATGCAGAATGGGAACTTAGAGGTTCTAAGCAAAGAATGCAAGAAATTTTTAGAAAAGGTTATGCACCAAACCTTGGTTTTAAATGCTTTGTTTAAATATTTAAAAAAAACGGTTTTGAAGCGATGCAAAAGACAGTTATGCGGCTGCATTGTTACTTGATAGAAATACTTTATGGACACGTGGACTTTAAATTTACTACAAGTTTAAATATAGTTTATGATAATTAGATTCATCTTTCTCATTTATTGAGTTGTCATTATTACAATTGTGTAGTGCTCACATCTCAATCAAGAAAGGTACTAGACCTAGACATAAAGCTATACCCCTTATAATTTATAGTCTGCTATTGAAAATACGCTGTTCCTATAGAATATGTTCAAATAAATCAACCGAAAAGACAACTTCTAAATTAGGACTTGTTTATAGAACATTTGAAATCCGTCCCGTGCGATTTCACCAAAAGCGTTTGCGGTTAAAATAATCGACTATTTTGAATGTGAAACACATCTGCTTATCGGATCGCAGTAAAAAATGAATTATATGTCTGAACTCGTAATTTGAATACGGAGTAGCTAGAGTAATAATAATAGTCCGTCGATGGCATCCGATAGGTAAGTGGTTTTCGTAACGCCCCTCGAGCAATCGTGATAGCATCGGACTGCGCGTGCGCAGCCGCCGCTCAGCCATCCAACATTGTTTTGTGTAACTTAGAAACAAATGTACACCTGGACGATGCCGAGATCATCGATAAATGCCCCATCTCCATTAAAATAATTTTTACCAATATAAAGTAGACGGATGACCGGTCCGGTAATTGATGTGAATATTGTCCTAATGGAACGATATCATCTCACGTCATAAGGACAGGCGTCAACCTCAATCCCTTAAGGACGTGTCTGACCTTCAAATAACATGTGATAATATCGATTATTTTCGATTTGATACTTACCTATCGATCGCGTCTTCGATTATGTCAACTTTGACAAGCGGTGTTTAAAAAGAGCGAGGCTGCTCTTATATACCGAGTTTTAAGTGATGTTTTCAACTGGACTATCACTTAAAGTGGGAGCTTCAGAGATGTTATCAAAAGGAATTTGAGCTACCTAAACACTGACAAACGAAAGTTTAAGTAATTCGGTAGTTGCACTTTTACTAATGAACTATTGTTCCGCTATAGTAATTGTTCTATTATTAGGTACGTTTGGAGCAGTAGTCAATATTTTTTAAGATTTGAATTAGATAACCAGAATCTTATAACTTTGTTGGTAGGCATGGGTTGGATTGTTGAGTAAACAGTATTTTTATATCATCTGATTGTTTGAAGTCTGGTCTTTATTCTTCGTGAAGTCTAAGTCATCATTTATTCTAACGGATTATTATATGATTTAGGTCGATTTATAGAATCTGCTTTCTAAGGGATCTTTTCGGGTTTAATTCAAGTCTCGAACAGATATTCTCAAGTAGGCAACACAGAAGTTTATTCTCAAGTCTTGCTTCTTTCTAGTAAGATACAGATACCTATTTTCCAAAACTAAACTTGTACCGTGCAGGATGTAAAACCGATTATTTATTACTTATTGTTAAAGTTCCTATTACCAACAAAAAATAATAAGATACAAAACTATGAATAAGTACAAATTAGCCACGGGCTTGGCAACAATTAGTAGCAGTATGAGTCACGTGGCATCGGCTATCGGCGAGTTCAAATTCAATCGTTTAATGGCGTCGATTCAATCCTCAGCGTTATCATATGATCATGTCGAAAGCAAGGTTGCAGGGAGCGGTCAAGGGATAGCAACGCCTTCACCTCGGAGCCTTGATGAGTCAGATATCGTTCAAGCGCATTGTATACTGATATCGATCCTAAAGACGTGACGCTTGCAACATTCCTCACTAATTACAAGTTATAACATTATGATTGCTTAAGGCTGCTGTAATGTTTCGGCTTAACCACCTCACTCGGTCATCTCGATAGACGTGAAAAATATATGCATCTAGTTTATCTAATGGTACTTGGAGGTTATTAAGACTTAAAATAATTCAGACGTCACTTAATACGTTAACCTTACGTGAGCTAATGATTAGTACCGATTTTTCAGCATTCAAGACAGTAAAAGAGCATGTAACATCTCAACTCCGTTCCCGCCCTCGACAACTGTGACCGACCCAAACAAGACTGAAATTGGGATTAGGATGGTTTTTAAAAAGATAGTTGATAAGCTCAATCGACAATGGTAGTTAGTTTAGATGTTAGTGAGGTTCTCACTCTAATTCGATCTCAGTTGTGTTGGTACCCTTGAGTTCCTTAATGGTCATATCTAAAAATGTGTAACAAGATTGACAGACGGATCTAGATGCTTCTCTTCTTAGCCCTTACAAAAAAATACACCTACCTTTTCCTTATCAACCCTAATCATTTGTGCATTTACTGATTATGTAACTATTGAATTACCAGATTCAGTGAAACTTCAATTAGCTGTTCATAACATAGGAATCGAATCCTTCCAAGCTTCGATATTTAAAAACGAGTCCCATATTCGACCAAAATGCCAGCCGGCTAGCAATAAAAGTTCACTGGCACTTGTATTTTGGGCGATGCAAGATTCAAACCGAACAAATACACGTTAACATTAAAAAGAAATTGCCCAACGTGGTCGACGTGTACGACGCGCGACGCCTGACAGGAGCAAACTCACTTTCGATGGCTAACCGTTACGCATAACAGCCTTATCTGATGCCGTTTCGTAATTTAGATCTCCACGCATTGCCCGGGACCGTGGGTCGTGAGTCGCGACCTTGTTTCTTCTGATTCATGTCCTGTTGAAACATGATATCTTTGATTGTTAAATTAATTGACTATGACATAAAGGCTAATTATGATAAATGTAGAATGATTATATAAGGTGCATTACGATCTATGTTCACTAATGGACCTTCCATCTCACATCTCGGTGGCATAACATTATAACCAACTTTTGACTGCTCTAGATCTAGGTATTTGAAATTGGTTGCCAGCCAGAAAGAAAATTGCCACCGTTTCAATCTCCCTCAAATACAATTCAGCACTAGTCGTAGGTCGTAGTAAAAGCACAAGGGCAGAGTTAATCTAAAATTAAACTTGAAATAATACTATTCTTGTTTCAGTTCTTGGCTCCACTTGTGTATTGATCAGCAAACTGTACCAAAATCTATAGAGAAAAAGAGGCTTTAACTCGAAACTTATCACCTTCTTACGACCCTTAATTAAATTAATACTCAATATATACACTAATTTACTTCGCCCGTATAACCGGCAAACTAGAATGCTGTCTTCCCCATACCATATTCGATCTGTCGGCGTACGCCCATGCTCTGGATAATTTTATGGAATTTCCTCTAACATGATGTATCTAAAAGAGCTCTATAGAAGGCGCGTCAGTGAAAAGCTGATTGGTCCATGTTTTTGTTTAATAATACTTCATTTATAGAGCTTCTACAACCGGCTCGGGCGATCGACTTTCTTGTCGTTTGTTCGCGGTGTAAAGGCGTGGATTCAATGCGGTTTGTAGGCAAAAGATCATTTATTTAAAAACAATTAAATTTATTTTTAAAATTAATCATCATAAATATGTAATTACCTATTTGTAGGTATATGTCGTTGGGTGCCCACAGTATGATGAGCTACAAGAACGCAATATTATAAAATTGATTAAGTATTATCATTTATGGCGGAAGCGAGCTATTAAAGTGTATTTCATCAGTGGGTACTACATATGTGTTTATAGATTTTATTAATATTAATTTGTTACGCATAGGCTGTTACTATGTTAACACCTCGGATCACTCCGGTAGTGTCTCGAAGTCTATGTTGATAATAAAATTTCACAGTATTGAGATTACGCTTCAATATTAATCGGAACCATTCCGCTTTATCTGTAGATTTAAACAAAAATGTTAACTCGTTTACTTACGATAAGAAACCTTTAAAAATCAGATCGAGAAAGCTATCAATATAATCAAGTATTTTTGCTTTCTTAGAATTCTTTTCAACGATCTTTAGTTGTGCCTATATAAAAAATTAAGTAAAAACTGTATTATATTATCGGTGTGGTCTCCGACCTATAAATGCCAAGAGGTTTCTACATCGTCGACAACTTTTAGAGGCGTGGTCATATTTACTGTTATAGGCACCGAGACATGGAGCTAATACAATTAAACCCATCGATGTATGCTGCGCAGTTATATCGGTCGTTCATTGAATACGAACGGTTTTACGGGTCAGTTAATGGTATTAGCGAAGGGATTTATTCAAATGGAGCCTTAATTTGGCAATCAGAGATAAAAAAAAACATACAGAACAGAATTTTATTAAACTTATAGACTGCATTTCTATATTGAGTTTATACTTCAAAACACCCTTCTATCGCCACCCCTCCAGACCTAAAAAGTATGTAACTTTTCTCTGTGTTCCGTGTCGTATAATTATTAAATATAATGACATCGTAAATAAATGTAAATTAAAATTATTTTGTTTGAACTTTTGGCACCGTATCTTATAGACGTAACAAAATAAAAAATATACTTAATAACTGATATACAGAATGATCATTTGCTTCGCCTCTTAAGAAATATAAAATTTTTGCCTGTGCCTAATTTTAACACTAGTAGGTACCTATATCATTTTTATTTCATTAGATCTGACATCCAAGTCAGTTTTTTGCCGCTTGTTCTATTTTATTCCATGGTATTTATCAGCAGAAGCTACATTTTTGTTAAGACAAATACACGTATTACCTACCCGAAGTGCTAACGTTTAGCTCTTTTTCCTATCCAATGAATCGTACCATCATATCTTGGGAATTTGAGCTCGCAACAGTCCCAGACATTAACAAACCGCTTCAGTCCATTGAATATGCGTCGTAAATATGCGTCCAATCTCGTTAATTGCGGGAAGACGGACGGATAGACAGACCACCCAGACGACGAACATATTGCGTTACACGGGCTTCCTAGCAACTCTTTTTGTATCCTGATAGCATCCGTACCAGCTTTCGATTTATGAAAGGCGCTCGCATGCTTTATATGCATGAATATCATCTGGTCGGAATGAGACTGGTGTGGTGAGGTTTTTGTAAAGTATATTCACGAAGGTATATTTAACATTCAATCTATTGACGGTATGAGAAAACGTAAACTGTTGTTACACTGTTCCTCGTGTTCTTATTTTTTGATACTTAGTGATAAAATGAGATGTTTATTACGTGGATATACAGTATGTTGCAAGCAGAAAAGGGGTATGTTAGGAGGACATTATTTAATAGGTACTTTAATACTCTGATTGACCTCTTTCCTCTTTATATAGGGGTGTTTTTTTAGAATAAAAATTAAAATACAATATTGAACCCAAAACTACATATTTATATTGATGTTTTTAAGGCAACTGTACTCCATCCAAATCTTTTCCAATTAGAAGTACTTTTTTGAAAAATACATACCTAAAAATATTGTATCAATTTCACGAATTTTTTTAATGAAACTTTTAGCTTAATGTTTCGATATTGATTATAAATTCTACAATTTTCTTATCAACATTGCAGACTTAAACGCCAAATTCAGCAAATCTATAAAAAGTATTTATGGTTCCTTCATTACTTTGTTATCAGAAACCCTATAGTTTATTGTTGGTAACTGTACCTAGCTTACCATTAAAACTAAGACTGCCGTGCGCTTACCAAAGATGCATTATCAGCGCCGTCTATCGTTTTTACCTACAAAGAAGGTTATATAGAGAGACACAAACCCAGAACTGTTGTTTCCATAAGATAACTAAGGCCATTGTGGTTACCCTATGACAGTTAGAGCGAGGTGGGCATGTTACCGTTAGTGTGCACACAGCCTGAATTCAATTAGGCTTGCATTACATTACATTCCCTGCCGACGGAAATGCAGATGCATCTTACTAACGGTACTGGCTTGCTGCTTTTTCTTTGATATGCTTCCAAAATGTAGGTAGTCCCTTAACTTAATAATTATTTTTGTTTTTTTTTTTTTTTTTTTTTTTTTTATAGCCTAAGCAGGCAAACGAGCAGACGGGTCACCTGATGGTAAGTGATCACCGTCGCCCATGGACATTGGCAACACCAGGGGCGCCACCAGCGTTTCTCTACTGGATCTTACTGTTTTTTTAACATAATTATAGATGATAATATATAATCTTTTGTAGATATATTTATATTTTACGCTTATATTTTACGCTTAACTCATCGGGGACTTCGCACATTTTAACATGATACGGGTACTCACAATACATATTTTGGATACCGATATTTCGACCCAGTCACATGAATCATGGTGACGGCTCAATTGCGGTGGCACGAATAAAGTTTTTTAAGTACACTAATGCAGGTAAGTATTGTTGACAGAATAAGACAACAGTTTCATTGATCAAGGTCGGGATAGGAGTTCCGAGTTCGACTCTCGGTCACAACAGCTATTGACACACAGTTTTTATTTCAGGTTATATGTTTATGGTGATTCCATTTGTGTATGTATACGTCCGTACACCCGAGTGTTTGTTTAGTAATACTTAGTATTTAAAAACACCTACATAATTACAAACTTAAGAAAAAAATTCAATTCGGATCAAAAAACCCAGTTATACTAAAATATCAGGTATGTGCCTAATATGCGCAAAAAATGTACTTTATAAATACACATTTATACTTCAATCGTAAAGATGATATCGTTATGTTGAACACCATTCGATTTACGATAAGACATGCCAACGTTTAAATTAACAAAAAGATACACGCGTTAACTTACTGAATAAACATATATATTTTTTTCAAGTTTTTTATTCACCTTAAGCCTTCCGACATGGGGACATGGGGTCCGTCAAGAAGTGGGTCCATCGCTTCCTTCGTGGCCGATAACGCGTTGGTCCATAGGTGATGGTGATCACTTACCATCAGGTGACCCGTCTGCTCGTTTGCCTACTTAAGCTATAAAAGTAGCTATAAAAAAGTATAGGACAATGGTTAACATGCAATGCAATTCGATGGGTCCTGGGTTCGATTCCTAGCGAGGGGGAATGATGGTTCTATTTTTTGTCCTTAGGTTAGGTGAAAATTACCTTTCTCTCTATGACTAATTATGTGTTCTTGTCTTTATATGATGTCCTGGGTACACATGACACAGGGAATTTTAATGAGGGACTATGAGTGTATTAAAAGCTATTTTAATTGGTAATAGCCGACAAAAGGACAGCCGAGCCATGGTAAATGGTCACCAATGCGTTACCGACAGTAAAAAAAGAAAGAATGAGAATGCTTTTAGCATTAAGTCCGCCTTTTGCTCGTATACGTTGTATGGTGCAAAGAAGTTTAAATAAATAAATAAATAAAGAAGAAAGTAAGGAGCAAGCATTAAAAAAATCCTTTGGATTCTCCAAATCACCAGATAAGTATATTCTTCATATGAAGGAATTTATTTTTTATAATTTTCCTAGTTCTTTATTTGGAAAATTGTTCACATTCGCGATATGACAATCGAGTCGACGAGCGAATTGTCCATATAAGTACCGACGATAATATTTCCGGGACGTCACGTGCGCGTTATATGATTTATAGATGATACACGAACAAAAACTATAACTCATAATTATTGTCTACTTGATAGAAATATATTTAGGAAATTATGTTATTGTAAATATTTAAAACACAGTTAATTCCTGGTGCGTACAGATTATGCAACATGTTATATAACTTCTGATTTATAACACGTCCACACTATCTAACATTGTTGTATAACAATGTTATATAACAATTCAATGCGTGTCATTTCTTAAAATATAGCATATAACATTGTTGCAAAAACTTATAACATGTTGTATACCTTGTTTTTGTAACACACCGTCCACATTTCTAAAACATGTTATTTAACTATGTTTTATAACATGTTTTGTTACATAGTCTGTACGCACCAAATAGGAGGATACCTACCTAAAAATATTTAGTACATTATATTCTTACATATTGTCAATCTGTGCATTTGTTGCCGCAGTTCTCTCAAACGTCTAAACAAATTTGGATGCGGTTAATGTTTGTGTTATTACCATTGGTTCATAAATAAAATATATATGTATATTACACCGTCCAACATTTATTCGTCGATACCGTCCTACGAAAGCGCACAAGGTTTCCGAAACAAAGAAAGGGCAATTAATAGTGCTTAATCATTGATATACCGAGCAATGTATGTAAACATTGATGGCATAAATCAACCAATACACAAATTTATTCATTAGACAGTAATTTCGGGTTACCTACGATAAACAAGCTTTGTAGGCTTTTCCGGCGTCATCGAAAACCAGGTCGTTACACTTTGCATTAATTCTCACGGATCACGCACTAAAGATCCTGCGGAGATGAGACCAGTTATTATTTCGAGATAGCTATTATGCGCTTCGTACGATTTTCGATCTTACGTGTATTAGTATACAACACACAACGAGATAGAGTACAATGCAACCGTGTCGGATCGAATCAGCTGTCACTTCACACGGAGCTTTGAGCAGTCATCTCTTGAATGTCGCCAGCTAGTCTGATTATCAAGGATTTATTTATATTGAGCTGCAATACTCTTAAGATCACTCAAACTTTGAAGGAGGATTGCAATTAGGAATAGATATAAAACGTCAACCAAAATTGCTCCAATATGTTCTGAATTTATCCAACAACATCGGTGCGTACATCTTATAGTAGCTAGGTATTTGTATAAATATATTACACAATTTACCTACAATTCGAATAACGATTCTTAATTTCTATTGTGATTATGATGGTGTTCTATTCTGTAAACTTTAAAATTTTATTAATCCTTACCGAAACTGAAATAATAAGAATATAAAGATAATATTTTAATAAAACAAAGTACATTTTATTGAATTTCTTTACGAAGCCTTCAAGATTATACCTATAATAATTACCTACTACATTATTCTGGTGTTACTTGGTCGACGTTTATGGTTTTAAACCACTTTATTGTGTTAAGTTAAGCCACCCACGAACTGAAGAGCAAAAAATCGTTTCTTTCCTTTCTTTATTCACAAAAAATATTCACGTAGGTACGTGACTATCCAAGAGGTCGTTTTGTAGACATTTTTACATGTTATAAATACATCAAATAAAAAGCTATTTCAAGCACGATACCCAATGAGCTGAAAATAATGGAATGTACACATAACGAGCGCGATATCACGGTTTGTGAAAAACTAACAATGCGTAAGAACAATTTTGATGAACCCCTAATATTGCGTTTCAACGTGCACGATACTTTTCGCTCTTAATTGGCTCCCAAATGAGCGGAGTGCCTTAAATGAATCAAGGCGGCCTCTTCAAAGAGCCTGAGCTTATTTATTGTGCGTCGCTGCTTAAAACTTTAAACAGATTAGAGTTGACGTGGCTCCGACGATAATTTTAATGGCTCAGCTTCAAGTCGGGTGTAAGCAGATTCACGGTTCATGTGATTCAATTTCAGACTTTCACCCGTAAGTAGAAAGTGCTAACGTACACAAATTAAACTTATCTACACAAACATCTTGAAACGCGAAGATATTTTACAGTAATTTACGCAAACTGCTTACCAATATTCGGCCCTGCGTGTTATCTGACGTGTTGAGTGCATTTTTCGACGTTTAATTGGAAAAGGGCGAGAGGCATTAAATTCAGTAGCGATGTGATTAGTAGATTTACTTAAGTTTTAAATTAAGTTAATGGTCATTAAAGTAATTAATTAATACCAAATATCATTTCGTGCTTTAAAATTCGAAGTTATTTAGAAGTGTTTTTTAGAGATTGTGAACAACTTCTTTACTATGTCAGAATAAGCAGATTGATACTAATACTTACCATTTGAAAGGATGTAAAAAATTAAGCTCTTCATAACGACAGCACCTTACATATTCAAATCATCGAGATTTTTTGTCTTAACAGTTCGGACTACATGAGAGTTTTATTCACAACTTAGCTTTAAAGACAATGTTTTGAGGTAAAACAATCATTTTATTACCGACATAAATTATGTATATGACGGCGCAGTGAAAAGGAGGTCCTTATATCTGGACGAGTTTGACAACTGACGTAACACCGCGTGCTAAAGAACCATTCACGACATGGCGACAGCAAGAAGAGGAGCTGTCATCAGGTTGTGGAGGCTCCTTACGTGTGCTGGTGGAACGTCGTGATATGAAGATACAATCCGTGATATTCTGTTAAATCCGTTATAGTTGTTGAATGGAATTATAAAATGTACTATGTCTAAAGGACTTCGTTTGTATTCAAGACCTGGTCTCCTTATCGATACCTCATGTATTTGTACTCAAGATAGCCGGCATCCTTTCTACATCAGAAGTGGGATAAAGAACCCAGCGCTCATGAAACCTTGCATAAAAACATTAAAAATATTGCATTTAAACGCATTCACAATAAACGGTGAAAAATAAAAGAGGACTGACAAAAGATATGTCATTTGAAATTTTCTTGGAAGTGAATATTTTACGATGTACTTAAATCATTACAAAAGCATTAGAAACGATCGAATTGGAACGATGATTGTTGCAAACTGAGGTTGCAAATAAGGATTGTGTTGTTGGATAGTGAACACCTACTTCCATAATATATTGTTCGATGGAGCTCTTGTGGTAACATTGTTCCATTGGTTGTGATAATATTGTTCCGTTACAGAATGTGCAAGCAGTGTCATGGATATAGAGGTATGGAAAAGTCTCACAAAAACTCTCAGACGATTCATGAACACGACCATGACCGTGTGTAAAGTATGAAAATATGAACGATATTCGACTAAACTATGTGAAGAATTATGCTGTAAAGGTGATGGCGGTTGTAAAAGCCATGGCCAGCGTATCATGGATATGCAGAAAGTCGTGTATAATACGAATGTACAAAAATGTGTGGAAATGTGCGCTAATGTGCGCTAAAACGCACGTTTCAGTATTGTATGCTTCTTAGATCGCTGCTAATGTTTGAGAGGGCACACCGTCAACATAATTCTGGTTTTCTATTGGTATGCGTTAATACTAAACGCTTATCTGTATGTATTACATTTCTAATAACATTGGTGAGTGGGTAAGTCACTAAGGGTGAGTATGTCGGTAAGGCAATAATTACTATTAACATTGGTATACTTCTTGGAGAGCCACGTTGCGATGGGGATTCCTGTAGAGTACCTAGCTGAATAGATGAGGAGGACAGAAGGAGCACAATTATCATGCGTTATGGAGGAAGGGTGGTGCTGTACGCTCGTTTGCTTTCTTAATTCCATAAAAAGGAGGGTTGTAAGTTCTTTAACTAGTAGATAATTTACCCTATTAACTATCAATAATAAAGTATGGAATAATTGTAACGAAATCAGAACAAAATGCATACGAGATTAAGACGCTGTTGTTTTAGACTTCCGTTTCTATTGTTTAATTCGATCCGAACTTATTTACGTTGTCTTAAGTCTACTTCAAATGTCGTCACATTATATGTCGGTGATGAGGCTTAAAAGGGATATCTTAGACCTTCAGCCGAATAATGTCATTGAGCTTTACAAAGTGTTGAATTGCTGCGTCCTACAAGATGTTAACTTGAACATCGTTTAAGGAGCTAAATAATATTTCTGATGAGATTTATAGCCTGAAAGCTTTGAAATTGATGAATCAATTGTGATAGGATTTGGCTTCAATAGTAATGGATAATAATGTTTGTTTATAGCTAAAATTGTGACATGCCCTGGTTTTGCATGGCTACAATGAAGATATAGTATGGGATCATTATGGAGCGATTAAATTGTAACTACCATTGGATCCAATGTGAAGTTTGAGGTCTGGGGTTTATGATTATTGTGTACAGAATAATAATTTCAGAAACGATGAGATGAATATCATTCGGATGTTACGGACCAACAGTAAAAGAATATTAATGACAGTAATGTTATTTGAGTAACTTCTATGGTAACTTGAGCTAGGATTGACTGTTGCTCTAGAATACTCTTGAGGATTGGTTTAGAGGCAATGTACGGCATCAAAATAATGATTAGTACTTTTGAATACCTAATATCTTCAGAATGTTAATGGTGTGACTTGCAATGGAGAGCGAAGTTTATCTAAGAGCTTAACGTAATGATGTACGATGAACGTAGAAATGCTTAACGTAACTATTTGGTTCAAATGTAATAAGATTGTTGTCTTAATGAGTTGAGTTCTATTTCTGAGATGAATCGTAATTTAAATGTTCTCATGAGGTTTGGTCAGCATTTTAGCAGCCTTGGTAGTTCTATTTTATTAAGAAACATTGAAGTTTTCCCTGATATTTTTGTAAACCTACCGAACAGAGAATTGTATGATATTGAGGATCGCGTTGAGTTTCGTTACGTGGTTTGGGATATATAGTGAAGCAGAGGAATGAACGCGACGGAATAGTCTTGTTGTGGATTTGCAAAGTTGCTTCAACCTTCACCGCCAAGATAAATGACCGATGCGGTACATTCATACAACACGAGTTTAGTGTCAATACGCTCCGATGCTTCCATGGATGTGAGGTTTAATTACGGAACATAGGAGACATTGAAATAGCTAATGTAATATGATGTGAATTAATTTAATTTGACTACCTAATTTTCAGCTTGCTAATGGCAATATAGTATGAACATTTATTATTATTGTCCACTGCATGCTTTTATTAGCCTGTAAGCTACGACTGGGCATGCCTTTTCTCAAAAGTGAGGGGACTGCAATTAACTTGCAACCATAGTGTGTAATGTTGAAAGCGTCTCTGGTACCTGAAACCCGGCAAGATCATAAAACTTATGGCAACCAATCAAGGTCGATGACTTATTCATCCCTTCTAAAATATGGAATCGGTTATTATTTTGTCAACATTTATCCAGTTAGCCATATGGGAAATACTGCGTACACACTAGGTACTTCGCACTTGAAAATTATTCAGAATAATAAGGCAAATGTGGTTAGTATCGGTTGTAAAGATTTGGTCTGGTTGGTCGCGCAGTAAGAAAGTTTCTTATCCACTAACAGCTCTGAGGGTGCCATCTTCTAACAAGGTCAGCGGTCGTTTGATCAATTTAACACTGCACCTTTCAATAATATTAAGGTGCCTTTCTTATACCACTGACGTTGGTTCTCAAATAAGAACGTTCTATTTACAATAGAGACGACATCTCGAGACCGTGATCATGGCTATCATCATTGAACCATTCTAAGTACTGGTATTTGGGGATTCTTTAACGCTTTCTTTCATTCTTCATCGGGCATGTGATATGTGATGGGCGTTTTTGCTAGTCATCATTCTTAATGTTGATATTGGGGCGATATGTTGTAGTAACTTTGTTATTTGTCTAACAACTGAAGCTCTTCAATATTGGAAATTGCTGTTCAAAATTATTGGTTGCAGATACGCCATGTGGGAACGTGGATGTATGTTGTCAGCGGTAGTCATGACGGATAACTGAGGCTGAATGTCTCAACAAAAACTAACGTTCGAGCATTGCAATTCATGGGCACAGTCATTGACAATTGTATAATGATAATGGAGTAAATACACGCAAGGATTTTCCAATTTTTGACCAGAGTGTAATGGAAGGTACATTAGTAAAAGCAGCTGGTAAGGTCTTTGAATTCTTTTTTTTCATTCTCTGCAGAAAACAGCAATTTTACAGTAAATTTTGGTACTGAACGCGATGACACCGTCACCGAGTATACATTGACGACAAACGTAAAGTTTTTTTGTTTTTTTTAGTTCTGTTACGAATATAAACCCTGCTGCATAATAATTGCCTGTGAGGCTAGAGGTTACCGGTTCGATCCCGGCTAGTGTAATTATGTAATGGTTATGTGAATTTTGTAACCAAGGGTCACACTAAGTATCATAATGGGGTAAAGGGAAATCTCTCGCCAGACGAGACGACATATTTGGGGAGTGGCTGAGTTCCGACTGTTTGCTTTTGGTACTGTGTAAATATATGAGTGATGTAGAATTCAACGGTGGTGTGATGTGCAATATCATTTCAATAGAATAACGCAGAGTAAAGTTATTTCCTCCGAACAACTCTTGCTGAGGTAGTATAAGTAATAGTATTACTATTTGAAGAACACGTGGGTAGTGTGTGTAAGTGTGAGTTTGAGGGCTTAGTTGAAATTGTAACAAACACGATCGGTGGTGAGGAGGCCGAGACGGCGGTCAATAAGGAACAAGATGTTCATATTTACCAAGCTCATAGTGATAATGGTATTTCAAAACGGAGTGATAATGCAATAACAGCTGGCTCAAACAGTCTTTCAGCTGCAGATAGTGAGTTTTAGTGTGGTTATCCGTGGCAATTGTGGTAGAATTATGGCGCACGTTTATGGCTAGAGGGACGAATGCTTGACTTAGGTTATCAGTATGAAATGAGTAAGTATTGTTAGAGGTGGTGTCGAGCAAGCGACAAGAGAAAATAGGTGCGCATCTGGTCGGAAACAAGCTGGTTTAAAAGGCTTCATAAGCCAGAACCACGCCCGAACTACGCCTTTGGTTGAAAGATAGCTGCCGAGTCTGAGAAAAACCCGCTGCCTGCTGTGGAAGATACCTATGTTCGGCTGGTTTAAGGGGCTACAGTTGTCCAGGCCACCGCTTTTAAGTAAGCTGGTCGAAGGAGCTCTGTACGTCCGGTCCACGCCTTGAGAGTAAGCTGGTCGAAGGGGCTTTGTACGTCCGGTCCACGCCTTGGGAGTAAGCTGGTCGAAGGGGCTTTGTACGTCCGGTCCACGCTTTGGGAGTAAGTTGGTGCAGAGGGCTCCACACGCCCGGTTCTCGCTTTTGGAGTAAACGAATGAAGGTTGCATTTATGCTGAGTTCTCGTTATATCGAGGAGTTTTGCGAGTTCATATGCGCGTTTTAGGTCGAGATGATGAAATACAGAGAGCAGTTCATTACGAAGATTGTTGTAAGTGAGTTTTTATGTGGCATGATTGAATCGGATTCACGATTTGGAACAATTAATGGAATGAATGAAATTGTTAATAAAATAGAAAGAACTGAGTGATAACACGCATGTTGATATTGAAGGTTAATTTGGTCAGATTCAAAAGTTGAGCATACTCAACGGGAATGTGTGTTGCTACTTTGTATCAGGTATGGACGAGCAATTACTAATTGGATGATTGTCTCTTTAGGTGACTCCCAAATCTAACTAACCGCTCGAGGACGCGCGGTGGTCAGGGTTGGCCGTGACGGCGCAGTGAAAAGGAGGTCCTTATATCTGGACGAGTTTGACAACTGACGTAACACCGCGTGCTAAAGAACCATTCACGACATGGCGACAGCAAGAAGAGGAGCTGTCATCAGGTTGTGGAGGCTCCTTACGTGTGCTGGTGGAACGTCGTGATATGAAGATACAATCCGTGATATTCTGTTAAATCCGTTATAGTTGTTGAATGGAATTATAAAATGTACTATGTCTAAAGGACTTCGTTTGTATTCAAGACCTGGTCTCCTTATCGATACCTCATGTATTTGTACTCAAGATAGCCGGCATCCTTTCTACATAATTATAATTTTATTTGTTACGTAGGTAAAAGTATGTAGTTTATCGTAACATTCGGAGCGTAGATTTTTAATCGTTAATTTTAAAATTATATCTCAAACAAATAACATCAATGCTTGTGATATTATGTCAAATGATATTAAAGAGAAAATGATATGACAGAAACACAATAATAAGCCTGCGTTATACCTACAACCCTTTAAGTTATCTCAAAATAATCTATATGCAATCTATCTTAAACAAACGTTATCAATGTGTGGCCGGCTCAAATCTAAGGCTGTCCCTCGCCATGTTATCCATCATTACATCACTAGACGGCTTCTTGCTTCACTAATATCTCATTCACGCATGCGTCTCTCCGTAACAATCTTTAATATCAGTTTTCGATCACGCTTGATCTCTATGACCCTTGACGTCGGCTACCGTGGCACGTTTTTTTAAACTCAATAAATTAAATGAAACCTAACTTATCAATCATAAGATTCAAAATTCACTGAAACAGAAAATACGGCGGCGACTTGTTTGCATCGTCTTATGTTAACAACCTGAGATTAATATGTTAAATAGTCACATCTGGTTGTTAGTTCAACATATAAATAATCTATACTTTTAATGTTGACAAATTATAGCAATAAATATGTAGATTGATTTGATAAACTTAACAGGAAATAAAAACAAACAAAAAGCTTAAAGCAGCACGTGTTATCAAATTTTCGCGTTATTAAAGTTGCAGTTGATTGAATCAAAATTAGCATGCCGTAAATCCCTGGGTTTTGCAATTAGTTTATTTCTCATTGCTCTTTCCTTTGCATTCGTATCGAAATTTCGCAATAAAAGTCATCGTTGTAGCGAAGCCATTAAGTAAATGAATGGTGAATATGGAGCAACATCCTGCGAACGTAGGAAGTCGAACCAGTTTGTGACTAATAGCGGAGATGGGAAGATGCGCGCTTCACACTGCGGTTATTGTTAATTCGTTTGTACATTAAACGTACAATCACGGACATTTGTGTCCTTTTTTGCGAAACGAATTATATTAAAATGTATATTACATCTACTAAGAAATATGCCACTAATAATATTTCTCATTAAAATTAATGTAGTAGCAAAGAAGGTACTAGTGAAATATAAAAAATGATAAATTAATAAGCTTTGCTTGAATAAAAAATAATAACAATTATTCGAACACATAATATGTTTTTTTCAACTACACTATTGCCCATTTGGTGTAAGTAGGTACCTACCTAACTGAAATTACAACTGCGTGGATATAAAATAACAAACATGCATAATTACTTTTAAATTTAAACCTTATTGGTTAAAACTCTTTAATTTTATCAATTTTAGAAATCAAACTACATCGCGTTTGCGGTAACGATAAAATAAGCCATGTGTACGTTACCTAAATTGTTCGATTCGATGCCGCGATGGGCCGTAAAGGACAAGGACGACATTAATGCATTCGCGCACTTAAACACCAATGCTAAAGTCAGACAGACCTCATGTAATCCTGTACCTCTAAATACATGACTTTATTGCAGTGTACAAACCGTTTGGCAAATTAAACAAGAACAAAACATTTTTATACAGAATTAAGGTAGCACCACACTTCCGCTACCGCCCATGACAACGACTAGAACAAGACTCAAATGGGGACTTTATAAAGTTAATCCAATCATTTGGTTAGTTTAATAATAACATTAAGGATTCGGACATGTTATTGATATATTTTAGTGATAGTTAGTCCTAGTATTATTACTACCCTTCAGAACCGAGAACAAAAAAACAACTAAAAAGTGCAACCACCTAGAACCTAGTAGCGTTCCTATTGTGAAAGCAAGTTGTTTCTTATAAAGCCTCGTTTTAAATAGTGCGAGACACCTTCACTTCGTTTTGGTATTTATAAACTTACGTACACTCGCCAGAGACCTTGTTACTCATTTCTTCAAACAACAAACAACCCACGATTTTAATGCGTTCTCTGGAAATTTGTGTAACAGATGAATATGCATCCAAACTATGATTAATGACGGACACGTCAAACTATGACTCACAAAGCTAGTCAACTAGTCATACATAATTGAAGGATGTACCAGTAACTTCGAAATACATCAAGAGTCGTATAAAATATGCAAAAATGTTATACGACTCTATTTTATTTTTAAAACGAAGTGTGTATGTATATTTTTTGAAAGAAAAAGTAGTGTGACCCTAAATCTTCAACTAATTTCATACAGAATTCCATCCAAATTGGGTTGATGGTTTAGCCGTGAAACTATCACAGACAGACAGATATTCGCATTACAATATTAAGTAGGTATGGATACAATGGAATACATGAACAAAGTTTATCCAGAAACAAATAGCTACAATGTTCAGAACACTTTACATTCGAACGCAGTGACCCAAATAGGGATCAGGGTACTAAATCATACCAGATATGATAGTACATTCGTGGTGGTGCTTTATCACATATAAATCACTAATAGGAACAAATTATTCATGCGCATAATAAAGACTTCGCATCGTGAGTGCTCTTGCATTTCTTTAACAGTAATCGAATATTAAAGGGTGGCTGGTTACATAGTATGAGTGTGTTATTATCTATTTTATGAAAATATCCCTGAGATTTAATGTCGTAGCTGAATACCATTAAACTTCTTGATGTAGGTACAACCAGACGAGCCAATTGATGATAAGTGGTCAATATCGCCCATAGATATCAATTAGACATCGTGTTATCTAAATTGTTAGGTACTTCATTAAACGTACCACCGTGCATCAAAAATATGACTGTCGTATTAGTATATAAAAGTAAATCGGCACCTACTAGTGAACTTGATCGCTTCGCTGGAAACTAAAATATTTCTCCTATTTTAGACCCTTGTTTGATCTTGCGTCATCAATCATTTTCCTGAGAAATTTCATCGAAATCGGTAAAGCGGTTTAGATATTTCTTGCAACTTTCATGCCCTGTTCAAAACCTTAAGGGGTTGATTTTTGAGAAAAAATAGCCTACATAACCCTGTCTGTGTCTTCAACTATTTTCATTCCGAATTCCATCCAACCGATGGTTTAGCCGTGCAACTGTCACAGCCAGACAGACCGACAACCAGAAAGACAGACTTTCGCATTAGTAATATTAGTGTTGAATGGGACTATCATAACAAGCCGTTGACTATAAATGATTTGCTAAGCTCCATTTCAGAGTATTTTGAGAATCAGTGTTAGAGATTCTTATCTTTTCAGAACAAAAGAACGGAGTACTCTATGAATAACCCACTCGGCGCCCCGCGGGCCGCACAAAATTTGGGCACAACTTTGGGCTCATTTTTGGGCTCATTGATTATTTATTAAGATTACTCGACATATGGTTATATAAAAATTTAACATTATGTGACATAACTATCTATTAGGTACTTAGTTATTTCAGAAATTTCAGCAATGGAAAGTGGTAGGTAAGCTCGGATGACGAGATATCGTTTGAGTATTGGGAAATTGATATCAATTTACATTCGAAACCCTTAGTTCGAGGCTAACGCTACGAGATTACCGATAAGCCGGTGGTCTCACCTGTTTCGATAAAACAAAGCAGATATAACCTATTAACGTAGTAACTGGTGTCGTAAGTATCAAGAATCAGTTGAATATTATACCACTCAAATTACTGCTTGCCCTTTGTGCCCATACTTGGTGAAATAGTAAATTGGCCCAATACCACCCATATTGATTGTACCGTTATGTAAATAAATAATAAATTGTACCTACCTACTAAATAAATAACTTCTTAGCACAATTCACGGTATGCATTTTTAGAACATAATTTTGTTCGTTCTTAAAACTACTACTTTTTTAGTTACTCGTGGGGACTATGGTATGATATTAGCATTACTGACACTATTATTTACGAAGGAGAAAAACAGAAAAATAAAGTAAGAGATGCAAAAATAAAAATATAAGTAAGTCTCAGTAAAAACAAATACATATTTATGCACCTACCTACTGACTGTCGTACCTATACCTGAACGTTCGTTCGTTTTCCGACTTCCAAGCAAACCCGCGAGAAAATCCAAAAATTAATAAATAAATATAAAACATTAATACCAGACCTACTCCACTCGATTTGAATAGGTATCAACAAACCAAAAAAAGGTCAATGTCCTACCTCAAAATATTGCGGTATTCTGTTTCAGTCATCTGCCATTTTACTTTGCCTATTTCGTTGTAACATCACTGGGCTGCAGCTATTATAGTCATTCATGCTATACAGAGAACAATAGCAACAGTCGTCTTATAAGGCGTCGGTGACAATTGTCCGTACCGACTACATATTTTATCAAAGAAGCGTCAATTTTCAACTAAACACAAACAGGACAATAGTCCGTTTTCCGTCAATTTAGCTCTCAATAAACTGTTTAACTCGTAACTCGTAATTGAACAGTTATTTTCACGCATAAATAAATAACATATTTTCTTGACGAGTTATAAATAATTTATTCGATTTATCGCAGTTTTTTTAATTTTTTGCTTAATTTGATGATTCAGTATCATTGTACGCATTGTGTCGCTGGACGTATTTATAACTTATTTACGATAATGAGGGGATATATTACAAAAGCATGCGCTTAATAGATTTTTATTGACATGCTTATGTTGATTGAACTCCTTATTAGTGACGCACATTCCAAAATGTTTTCTAGTTCCCACTCTATATGATATTTTTATTGAAATATAAGTCGCAAGCTAGTATGCATGCTAGTGGTCAATTCTTGAGCGTAATTCTACTCAAGTTCTATTTATCATAACAAACACCCGTAGTCGAACCCATTTACCCACCAATTTGAATTTAAGTAAGTTTATATCCTTCAGAAAGCGACGAACAGAGCCTGAAATAATTCAAAATAGCTTCATTTATAAAACTTGTGACAAATATTCAGAAATTACATGTCGAAATGAAGTTGGTATTACGTGCAAGTTATTTTCTTAAAATAATGTAAAATTTGTGGAAAAGAGCACGTTGCGTAAAACAATTAAACGTGTAGCAGAAACACAAAAATTACACTGGTCTCGATTTTTTATATAGTATAATATAATGCTACTGTGTGATTATGAAGCTCGTTCCACAGCTGGCCGAGCCAAATGTCAGCATCGCGTTCATTTCGGTGGTAAAAAGAATATATCTCGCGTCGTTTACACGAAATGGCACGCGCTGAGAGGCGCGGAGCGAGCATGTTTTTGTATTTGTATATTATGCATGACACCCACAACACCGGAAATCCTAGGGCTGTGTATTTAAAGTTATTTATTAACAGGCTTAGCTACTTTGAGATACTTTGTATGTGGGGAGGTTTTCCCTTGTAAATCCCAATCCCGCGGCAAATCCCGGACAAAAAGAAATCTGTCGATTCAGCCGTTGCAGGGATTAGCCTAGACAAACAGAAAAACAGATACACAGACAATTTTTTGAAGTCAATTGTTTGCATTTTGTTATCGTGTATTCGACGTTATGCACTTGAAAAAATACGGTTATTGTGAAATCACAGCCAGGCACTTCAAATTAATTTATATAGATAATTATAGAATAGATTTTTTACTTACTCTGATTTTAAATTATCACATATCGGTTCATTTTTTATATTTAAAAAATTACCGTCTCCGCTAGTCTTCACTTCGGGTGGTGTTCAACCAAAATTAATTATCGGTATATTATGCAACTTTCTATACTTTACTTTTAACGCAGACTTAATTTTAATCTTACAAATTAACGATGATCAATTTCTTATGTAAACATTTAGAACAGTGGACTAAAGGGAATATGAACGCCAAAATATTCGTTAAATAAATTCTCAATAAAAAGAAAAAAATCACTTACCCTGTATCTTCTTTTTAGTTATTATAACATTGTCTATTACTTCCATTATCGTTATTAAAAAAACTAAACTCGCTAACTTAAAATAAAAACGCTACTCGCTTCTTAGTCTGCTTCCTACGAAAAAGATTTATTTGACCGCAGCATAATGCGTCATTCTTACGTTATTATACATTTATAATTTTATTGCAGATTTTTATATTTTTATATGCGTAATTGTCTTCCTTATATGCATGGTCTCGTCACACCAGTGGGATTATGTGTATCGCAATAAGGGGTCATGACTTTTAAAACACCTTATATGGTTCTCTTTTTTTCAGATTCGTTAAAAACTAGCTTGAGATGAGTTATGCATACCTACTCTTTTTTTGACGTTTTGATATGAAAAGAGCATATGAAAAGGGTATATAGGTACTACTCAGATATAGAATCTCGTGGTCGTTACATTACCCTAAGGGCCTTATTAATAAACGCGGCCTAAAGTTACTCCAGGTTAATTTTTTTTTCCCTGTCATGACGTGATTCTCTAAAGTCAAAGGTTTAAAAATTAAACTCGGAGTAATTTTAAGCCGCATTTATTAATAAGGCCCTAATATACTTTTGCCGGTGTTCATTATGATGCGCCATGGGTTTGCCTGAACTTTTTGTTTACAAGCTACGGTGATAATAATTTATACGAAACTAAGTACTAATAAAATCAGCCATAAGAGTAGATTTATTTATACAAACAGATTTTTTCTATTTATTAATGATATAAACTTATTATTTTATTACTGGATCAGTTTTTTACCATTTTTATCGATTTCTCGTATGCTATGATAAATGAAATAGCGCTGTCGCGGAATTAAAATTTTTAGCTACTACATACAAAACAAGAAACATTAAGTTGTGACTAATGTCGAGTAATGTTATATTTTTTCTTATCTCTATGATCTTGCCTTCCTTATTTACAAATTATACAGAAATTTCGCTAATTGTGACTAACGTTGTTTCCCTAAAATATTTTTTGCGCGTTCTATAAGTATTTGGCCTTCTTTTAACCAACATTTCTAACTACTGTTGTGACCATTTCAGTGTTGTCGCATTTATGAGAAACATAACTTAAATTAGTTGATGATATACATATTTTTGATTATATTTTAAAGTTTCCATAAGAATAATGAACATTATAATTATTATTACACTGACTAGGTCAAATAATATGCATTTGTAGTGTCAGTCAATAAAACCATCCCGAAATTCAGCCGTCAACGTTTTCTTAAAACTATGTCATAAATTTACCAGTCCCACGTTGCATAATACGCAAAAATCACTTTCGAAAGTGATAAAAAGTCAAAACGCCCGCGATAAAGGACCCTTCTCTTCTCTTCGGTCATAAATGTATCTGGTGTTCCGTAATAACCCCCAATGATATATGTATGTATTTGTTACTTTTACATTTTATTACAGTTTTAACTATTACTCAACATTTTTAAGTGTAATGTTAAATTTCTCTCGAATGTATTGGCTCATTTAGGAAACGAATAATGTAACTTATGGATGCTAATTAAATCGAAGTAACCATAAATTACATCTTTGTGAGCTTTTTGTTGGCGCTGGAATAAAAAAATAATTACGTAAAGTAACGAAGCGAAGGGTATCCTTAAAACGGATATTTTTCGTTTCCTTAGCGCTTGCTCACACGAAGACGAGTCTTGCCTTTTTTACGAATCGTTTTTTTCACGATCTCTTATAAAATTAATTAATTTATAAAATAAATATTGAATAATAATAAATAAATTTAATTATAAAAAAATATATTTTTTATTTATTTTATGTTAACATCCGACACACAAGCAGAATAGTTAAGTAATCACCCATGGATATCAATAGGTAATACCATAGACATCATTCAGAAAGAAGAAGAAATAAATAAATGATAACAATCATTACCCTACAAAATTTCAATATAAAATAGGGTCAGTAGTCAGCCAGGCTTAATAATACATCATCGCACTATGCACGAACAGTGAAACCGCAATTCAAGTAGGAATGTTGCTTGCGGCTCTAAAAAATGATCTATTACTACTACTAATTTATTTTATGCACTGTAACATAAAATAACTACTTCAAGGTTACGTCATTAGCAATTAATACTTTGTTTTAAGTAGTTAAACTTGGTTTTGCTGCTGCATTACTTTTATCGTATATTAAAGAACCTTAAATACTATCTAACTAAAATAACATCTTTTTTTAATCAGATTAGATATGATTAAGCACTTGCTTCGACGAAAAACATTATGGGGAAAACCTCGAATATCTAACATTGGTGGACATTGGCAATACGAAGAACGTCACCAACGCGTTGCTAGCCAAGAAGGAAGCAATGGACCAACTTTCTGAAAGACCTCACGTTATAGCACTGGAGGAACACCGATGTAGGAAGTTCACAATTTAAGCCACGAGTTAATTAAGAATACGGGATGTTGACTTGACTTAAGATGGCTAAAAACCCTAACATTCTAATTTAAGATATTATGATGGCGACAAGAAGTTTTAGCTAAGAATAATTGATATACTGGTGACCTGTAACACAGGTTCTCAAGCCTACTTCAGGCACCAGGCTCTCGCAAAGCACTATTTAGAATATGTACTTAAGCACTTTTATTTGTAACCCGCTGTATTGTATAGTGCCCTTTGTGAGAGCAAATAAATGGATTTTGAATATGTCGTTAAACATGAAATTGCATTTCAAAAACTAGCCCAATAAAACATATCTTAGACACTAGTTTCAAAAAACCTTGTTGTACATGTACAAATATTTTGATTTCGTCACTTCAAAACCCCATACAAGAGAACATTCGTAATATGAGGGCAATTTGAAGTAAAATAAACCGGGTTAGAATCAGGGTTCACACATCGACCAAGTTGTCACTGAGTCAAAAAAAATTATTACGTGTAAAGTACTGGGTGCGCCTACGTTCATGTGTATTTTATTTCGTTATCATTAGGTGTCCCACTGCTGGACTCATAATTAATTTTGTTGAGTACCAGCCATAGTTCACCAGGCAATCAAAGAAGGCACAGACGACCAACCAATACGTCACTGGTTAATGGCTGAACAAATTCTGCAACAACTCTTGGCCTAGCGTAAAAGAGGTGTAATAGCAAGAACAACATCAATACAAACCCAACGATAAAAAAATCTGTGATAAAACACAGCAGCTTCCCACAATGGAAACTGTAAATGTATGTTAGTAATTAATATCAACATCATAAACATTGATCTCTATTCCATTTAATTACAGTATTTGGATGGATCAAAATAGTTTTTTTTATTGATTGGTTATACTTACATGTTAATCGTTTGTTGTTGCTGGCGGTTGTTTGTTTAACCATACCGAATTTTATGTTGAACTTTTTGTGTCAACCCTAATTTGAATTGGCATTTGAGCCAGCCGGACGGCAACGACTTAATTATTGTTATTCAAAGTTAACCACTGTTCGTATCAAGCGTAAAATAATTGCGGATTGAATCATCTACAATCTTTAGTGCAACCATAATATTTTGTTATGAATCCGTTCGATTATTCAACGACCTTAAAATAGGTGATATAATTTTTAATAACCTTACTTTCAATTTATTTACTTACAAAATATTGATTATAGCTGTGATAGCTCTATGTAATTTATATAACGAGAATACATCGAACGAACCGCGTAACGCGCGAAAACGCGTATCGCTAGCGATAAAGCTTTACGAGCGCTTACGTGCCTTTGAAGGCACACTAATCCACCAGTTGAGTTGTTTGCTTTACACACACTTTACCTATGTTGACTGGGGGAGGAGGGAATGCCTCTCGGTATTAGTTCATATGTTCTACAGTTTAAATGCTCTACAATAAAGAATAAGTAGATATACTATACTAAATAATATGTACAATACTTCACCACTTAGTACCTACCACGTTAATTTTATCACGTCTTCAATCGACGCTAACATTTCTTAAACGAAGTTTGCTGTTCAGATTAGTAAATCAGTACCCTATATTCCATGTCTTTTTTGTAAGCCCCAATTCATCAGACCGATAGATTGTTAGGCTACAATTGAATTAATTAACAAGAACGACTATTGTAGAGGAACGCTAATGTTACCTCACGAAACCTTAACCCACATCAATGTTACATTACACAGTGTCATATCAATCTTCGGTGACGATTAATAATCATGGCTCCCATTGCTATGCATCGGAATCATCGCCTATTGTGTGCTATGTATATGTAATATGATACACACGGCCTGTAACAATGTACAGCAGTCGATCGGTTTGAGAATCCTAAACAAGGAAAAAAAGAAAAACAGCAGTCATGAATGGATTGCATTATTATAATTGGAATGTTCTGATTGTTTATTTAACTAGAAAAAAATTAATACTGTTCAAGAAATACAAACAGACGTGATTTGTTATCGACAATACTAGGAAATAACAGCTGTTCAAAATAAAAAATAAAAACTTTAATAGTATAAATGCAATAAATAATGTAGATAAATCTGGCAGATAAATTCAATACGCAATACCTAAAATGCATGAGGGTTACTGGAAACACTAATAATATCTATACACATTTTACCTAATATTAAAATGGTGTACGCCATTGGGTTGATATAATGGACTGGCTGTGTGTCACAGTACATTTTTCAATAGCCAGGCCTCTAATAGTGCCCGCAAATTGTCTATGCCTTTGTTTCGGCATGCGAGATAAAAATTCATTCATACACACGCCGTATGAAAATATCCATCTTGTTAAGCAATGACCGTATCATCATTTGTTGTGAAACGCAGACACGGATTGTATTCAAACGATTTGTAACTGATGAGATGCGAGTAAAAAAGAAAAATTTGTATAAATTTATAAGAAGATACAACGTGTTCTTTTGTATTCTCATTAATAGTAGGTATACCCACTTACTTTTTATATTTCTTTCATAAATCGGTAAAAGCATTACTTATATATGTTTTCTCGTTCACACACACGCACACACACATACAAATAATCTGTGCTACCTGCGGCAAAAATGAATATGACTAGAGTACTATTACACTAACGTATTTGTTGTATTCCTTTTTGTATTCAATATTGTTCAAAGACAAAATACGTTGCAAATGTTTTAAAGTGTCCGTTTTATTTAAGACTTAATAAAATGAAACATAAACCAAAAAGTTACTGCATCATAATATTTTGAATATAGAATATTTGATGCAATAAAATAAATTTCCCTGGTCATGAATCAGCCATTTAATTACGTACGATCCACGTTGGATCTGACGACAATACAGGGTTCGCTAACATTTGGCAATAGTTCAAAGATCATGCAATTAATTTCAATGTCCGATTTCTAGAATCGGATCTACAGGACTCTGTCACGATGTGGCTAATTCAGTGACTATTCCGCAATATTATCATGGAATATTTCTAATGACTTTGTCGCAACATTGAAACATTTGGGGACGTTGAGGCTAGTTGTGTAATTCAAATTTTAATGGCGATAGAATTAACGACGCAATGAAACTTCTTATTCGTTAATGACTGTTATTACGGGACCCAGAGCCCATCATTACAAGCTCAAACAAGCTTTGTAACATTCATATTGGTACAAATTTTGAGTGATTGATTTATTAGTGTCACTATATTATTGGTCTTGTTTCAGAGTTCTAAAACCGCCGCCAAACTGTCTACCGCAAATGAGATTATACCCAATTACCACGTCCAAGCGCTAATAGGTAAGTGATTTATAGATTTATTTAGCAGAGCACACTCAAACCTCTTCTGCGTATAAACTTATACAACACCAATTTCGCGTAGCGAGAAGTTAATTATTTAGTATTCGTATATAGGAGTTACATTTCACGCAATTTAGTTAATTGCCTTAAACAATAAAACGATCAAGAGATTGCTCTTAAACGTAACATTAATTTTAATTAATTTCTTAATTCAAAACCTGTTAAATTAAGTATCTCATGATTTGTTTACCAATAAGCATATCTTAGATTCGCAATCGATAATCAAATAATCTAAAGATACTCGTGCTTGCTTATCTTGGGAATAATAATACAAAATTAATTCTGCTAATGTATCGCGCATGGACGATTGCGAAGCCCTGTAATGCTACCAGCTTATTATAATAAACGTGGTACGTTCGCGGGCGGCAACACGGCGTGACCTCGCGGCTGCGATTAGTCGCTACCAGGGTATCTGTGGACCCCCAAACATGCTCCGCTACGCTTATAGGGAGATCAGAAGTGGTAATCTAACAGGACTTGTGCGGTATATTGTGCTTGTTTGTTTAGCCTTGGTCGCGTACGTTTGCTAATACCGCGCATTAAATGTTCATATGTTTAATATAAATGCTTCGTTAGGATCTTGCGAACAGTTTTGTAGTTTGTAATATGCGTATATCATGACAGCGGGTGTGTGAAAATCGCACAAAAATAAGGACTGTTGTGAAAGTGAGATGAAAATTATAGATAAATAGAGTTTGATATTGTGATTATGTAAAGTTTTGCACAGTACCTACTTAAAACGTATTTTGTAAACTACAAAGTCTTTCAGTGAACAGTTTCCGAAATGTACCTATGTACCTAACAATAAGTTTAAGATAAGGCCTTTTTTGTTTTTATTAAGTAGGTCAATATTAACGGATACTTCTTTACTTTTAATTGGATACACTCAAATATTTAAAAAGTGTAAGATTTCATAAAAAAGCATAATTAATCAACTTGTGATGTTAGTGCATAAGGCACGAGTTGAAATGTAGAGCGGAAACGCTCCTACAATCTATGGCTTCTTAAAACTATTCGAGACATTTAAATGAGTCGTGTAATTGAGTAATGAAATAGATAGGCCTTAGAGAATTCTAATTCACATCTAGTGAGAATCTAGTGCATCATTCATTGGCGAACGAGGAGCATACGGTCCGATTTACCGTGCCCGATCTGCTGTGTAGCAAATGAACGTCGGATAGAAATTTCCGCGGCGATTCCAGCAATTTTCCGCCTTAAATCCATGCAAATTAGAGTAATTTATGCGCCGTTCTCACTTTATGTCGAGCAGTGCAACCAGTGTGACGCGATCCTAAATAGGAAGACGCTAGAACGAGGTTCGTGTCACTCTGGACCTTATTACTTCGCAGAACCACTGCCTCATTTCTGGGAATCTAAATAAATTACACAGTAGCACACGGCTTTAGTAAAAAGCGGTATTTCTGAATTTGTAAGGATTGCGAGTGATAAACAGCAGTAGATAAAAGATAAGCGTAAGTGAGCATGCATGTCACAACTGCTGAGTTGTCTCTCAAAAAGATTATGTTCGCGAATGACTAATGTCTTACTTTTTATTACATTTATTCTGTTACGAAACTGCAATGCGTGAAAAATGTTTGTATTAATTAGCATCAACGGTGGGGATCTACTATATTAACGTCAAATTACCATATGTGTGACTCAAGTTCGAATCCTGCATGCAACTATGTTTTATGTTTTTGTAGGTATAACCTAATATACTATTTATTTTAGGTAATTAAACTTTGAAAATAACGGCCGTAGTATTCTATAGACAACTCCTTAAACCACGAAGCAAGTTACCTACTTTCAACTTTGTTATATAATTTTTAAACATGCAATTTCTTTAACCTATTGATATTTCTAAGTTATAAATCTGCGAAAATATATATTATGACTTGCACATTTACAACGCAAAAATCAGAGTTGACACAAAGAAGATTTGTGTTGTGAAGCATGTAATTTAAATTCCTCATTAAGTTCATGTCAGAAAATAATTTGGACACACGTCCAGTAATGAGCGGCAGTCACGCGATGTTCGGCTTGTAACGTCTAGTTAAACATGGATTAGAAATAAACTCATCTGCAACTTGCCAACTGCATAATATTATGCAATAGAAATTATGCTCGATGTTAATATTTACATGCAAAATCTTCGATCTTGGAAACTATATGTCTACCCTAAGTGGGTTGGCTCAAAGTTTTTGATTTTGATTGAGTTTATGACTTTTAATTAATTTATTCATCACCATAATTATTCGAGTAACTTTTGTAGATATAATACTAGTCCCCCGTATTCCCTCAATCTAACCTACAATACAATACACAGTAGGTAACTGTTTACTTCAAACTTGAATGGAAATTTTTGGAGCCATTATTCATAAAACTTTACTTATGCATCAGTAAAGTGCAATAACATACCGGAAAATTTTATATTTCCGACATTGCTAATGTTCAAGGATAATAATATTCTAACCAGTAGAATATGACTTTTAGTACCATAATCATTTCCTAATTTTTAAGTCAGTGATTTTCTGCTATCAAATAAAATTTTAAGTCCATCTGATATTTTTTCCAACTTTTGATAACATATTTAATCAGTCGAATTAATAGAATTCCCAAACGTCCCTTTGGATTCCAGGTATATAAGCGGTACTATGCATTCTCGACATGCATAGATGTCGTTGGAATCCAACAGTTTAAGTAATAATTAAATACGTCCCTGGTAACGCATAACAAGTATTATGTCACTAATTTTGTGTTCTCGCTGCGCTTTTCGTAATAAATTAATTTGGCATACATGTGTGACACCTTGAAAATAATTGCAAAAACCTTGCGCTAATTGCTTGACATATTTGAGAACAAAGTGATAAATGAATCTGAAATAATTGAGTTATTGATTAAACATAAATTTATTTATTTAGGTATGAAATATATATCAATATCACTATACCAAATTGAATACAACAATTAAATAAACAACGTAAATTCAGTCATACGTTTAATACTCAACTCAATTAATTCTGTACTTTTCATTTTACGTTAAAAGTCGCCGATCATCTATCAAAAGTGTAATACGTTATTCACTATACTTAAGTATAAAATTACTACCAATTTTATCGCCGTTAGACTCAATAGGAAGAAGATAATAACACTGAGAGTAAGAGTGTTAAAAGGCAATAAATATCTAGTTGTTTACCGTAAAGTATTTTATTACCGCCGCGCTCAGAGAAATCGGCCGTTTCTCTGTTTGGCTCAATACAAATAATTTATTTATCTCGTCATTATTTCCGATTAATTACTTTACTTAGCAATATAGATCTAGTAGATCTAAGCCTCCCATAAGACTCGCTGTTATTTGAATCGAAACCTACAGGGATATTGGATTCGAATCAGAGGAATTAAATTCGAATCACAGGTTCGGAAGACCGCGTTTTGAATATATGTCATTTATTAAATTTAAAAGATATTATGAAAAATGAGATAGGAACATAAGATATTATTTGCCCTAAACGGGGACTGAACCCGGGACCCTTCGCTCTATCTTCAGTTCCCTTAATACTACTCGACGGGGTCTTATGTAACTACATACATGTAACTACCAAAATAATGTGACTTGGCTTGTTCCTTATTTATACATTATTTTATAATGCACTATTATTTGTGTGCTTCAATTCGAGTATTTTCATTGGTCAAAAATAAGTTTCCTGTTCGTACTAAATGTACACAATGTTGTTCCATTAGTCTGGTATACAATTACCGTTTCGCTTTTCCAAGGAATATAAAGGGCTTCGAGGAACTTACGCACTAACCATACTTATTATCTTCAATCTTGATAATCCATTAAGCGAAATCAATGTAAAACGGTATTTTTATTTATTTATTTTGTATTTCCTTAATTTAAAGCGAAGGCAAATGTAATGAATAAGAGCATTTCCGTTGATTAAGTTTGTTTGACTGTGAATATCTGTGAAACACAAAACATTAGGTATAAAAATATAACTTAGATATTTTATATTTTAGTAATGAAATAAAAATTTAATTTGTAATAAGAACGTCAGAAATTCAAACGTACCCTAGTACCATAGTAAACATAACATAGATAAATAAGATTACACAAGAACATCTTAATGGAGAAATAAACATTTATTTATTGTCCAAATTTTATAACTCCATTAATTTGTAAATGCTTCAATCGCGTCGTATTTGAAAAGTTTGACACTACACTACTCTAACACAATGCAATTTAAGCATTTATAAATTAGCAGAATTGCGCCCACATAAAATCAAAACCTATACAGAGTTATCAATTGTCAATAATTTCAATGTGTGGTTTTAATAATAGGATACTTTCGGTAGTGAAAAACAAACTTGATTTTTCTAATAAAAAGCAACAAAAAATATGAATGTCAGAACTTGTCAGCCATTTTGATGACGTAAAAATGGTAAATTGTGTAGTGCCACAAACTTATCTGACCCAGTGGCCAAAATTGGAACTAATGCAAATGTTATATACTGTTGTCAGAAAAATACCCAGACAGTAGCGCCACCCTTACCGGGTCAAATAAGTTTGTGGCACTGTATGTAAGACCGGCATTCATTCAAGTTGATATGCACGAAACTGAACTGACAGTTTGGTTCTTGGAGGAATAGGTTTGCCTTTATGACGTCACACCAAATGCCTCTCGTGTTTTAGGTCACGTGAAATACCGATTAAAAATTTCGAATTTTAATATTGTTTATTAAAATAGTTATGTGCCTTTATGACTCAAAATCAGAATATTAAAGTACATTTCTACATAAATTTTTATTTTTATCAAATTTCATAGTTTATTTTTCATTACGGAAAGTACCCTATTGAATTAATTAATTTAAATATTTTAACACCGGATAGTGTGAACGCAGCTTCAGTTAGCTTTAGCCTGAGTGTAGCACGCGACCACGGCTTATCAAACAACACTGTGAATCACTAGCCTACTTTCCTACAGACGATGGCGATATATCGAAAGCAACGGATTCACGGCATTTGCGGTTTCCTACAATTGAATACCTCGCGGTTTCAACATCTACCATTTTAATTCGCTTTATTATGCTCTGTAATAAGGGCAGATTCGGATATACCTACTTCTTTGTTTATTTTCGCTGTTTCTCACCTTGTTTTTTAATATTATATTAGGTATGTAAGATATATACCATTATTTTTTTTCCTTATTAATACCGTAACTGACTGAAACGACGAAACTGAATGACAAACCTTAAATTCCTCACATATGTATGAGCTGAAGATTTCTGGAAATTTATTCCCTAAACGAGTGCATACAATATATAAATTATAATATAAAAGTAAATTTTGTTCGATTTGCCTACCTTTTTAAAGATGTAATTAATCAATAACTCAACACCAGGAGTGTCAATCATATCATAACAACCCTATAAAAATATTTATAACTCAATTTTCGCCGATTTTCTTATATTATCTCTCTTGCAAATCGTTATTTATAGAGCGGCATTCTGTTAAGCAAACGAGAATGAACTAGATGTTGTACATGGCTATTCCATTAATATTACGCACTATATTATAACACTACAGCACTTAATTTAAAACGATTGAGAATGCTATTTTTCAATGTCTCCGTGTTTACCTTAAATTTATTATTGTAAGAGTTATAGATATTTTAGTAAACCAACGGATTGGAATGCGTTTATGTGTTTATTGATTTATATTTGGAACATAAACCGGCGCACGCACGAACTAGAACAATTTTGTTCGACATTATCTTACAGTAACATGAATTTATCAAGCATAGTTATTCTGTGAACAAATCACCTGTTTCTTTGTATATTCTGTGGTGATATAGTTTCAATATCTTCACAAAGTCGTATCAAATAATAATTGCATCAAATACTTTTAATGTTTTCAATAAAAAAATATAAGAAAGCCAAAGCGCTCGTATCGCAATCCAATACCTAACGACAAAAAATAAGTACTAATTAATTACTTCCAAGTAAAAGTTACACGACTCTTAATAATAAGTATGGTTAACTTGTTATCGAATGTACGAATGTAAACATTTTTCGATCAAAAGACATCAACGTGTGCACTCGCACAGTTGAATCTGTTTTTAGAAACCATAGGTTTGTTGGTTAACATACCTAATTATTGTAATTATCACGAATTTGAAAATGTTAAAATATAATATTAAAAAAAAAAATTATAAATAAATTAATTAAATTTCATATACCTATAGAAAATATATTTTTTTTACTTTAATTTCATACATCGTATTACGTTCATCCGATTTAAAAGTACTTATAAGTATATTTCATAATATGTATTTTAAAGTAATTAAATACTTCGAGTTAAATTAAATTACGTAATATAATACTATAAAACATTAAATTTTCACATAATCGGAACAGATTATAAAACAACTTTCTTTAAAGATTAAGAGTGTAGGAATAGGAAGTTGTCTTAGATATTTTATTTCTGTAGTTTTAATGAAAATAAATGTTGATCTGGTCTTATCTTTTGCATTAAGCAAAGCAATCCCAATCCCTTATAGAGTCATTGGAGGCGTCAAAACGCGAATGGTACAATAAAATATAGGGATATGCAAATTGATAGATAAAAGAAGGTTATAACATGGTTAACCTAACGATCTAGCAGGATTGCCTGCGCGGGCGCATTGGCGAAGTAATATAAACTTGTTTAATAACGCGGTAGCCACTTAAATCGTAAGGGCGCATTCAAAAAGAACGCTGGTTACCGGCGCCGATCTGCCAGTAGGTTTGGGTCGTTTGGGTAAAAAATATCGATATATCAAAATATCGATATTTTTTCAGATTTAATATTTATTTATTTAAAGCTCTGCTGTCTGCTCATGGATCGCATCATGTAGGTACCTATTTGACCAATCCGATTTCTTAAATTTAGAAAAAGAGTAGGTATGCAGTAGGCTATATGGGTTTAGTTTCTTTGCTTCAAACACAAACAAAAATTACAGTCTATGACCTACTTGTCTATGACAATGACACTGCTTGTTGGTTTGGTTGGTAAAGTGCCACAAACTAATCTGACCCGGTAAGAGGGGCGCTACTGTCTTGGTCTTTGTCTGACAACAGTATAACATTTGCATTAGTTGCAATTTTGGCAACCGGACCAGGTAAGTTTGTGGCACTGTATACTATGTTGATTTTTTCTTGGCTACATGTACATAAACCTGTTTTTTAATAATAAAACTGGTGTCATAACAGCCATATGTGTATTTAGGTACTTTAAAATTTCGAATATTTTGGCAATTTTTATAAATAATTGCTTATTGGAAAAAAATATGGATATATCGAAATATCATATACATTTAATTTAATTTCAGATACATTTGGAAAATATCGATACGATAAATGTCGATATGTTTTTCCCATTTGCCCATCCCTGTCCCTATCTGCCAGCACGTATCGGTATAGTCTAAGATCCGAATCTAAATCGACATTCATCGGGTTGATCAGAGAATCAAAATTATTTTATAATCGAATATTAGAAAATATATTAAAAATGGGTAGACAACAAAAATCCTGGACAGAATATAAGTATTAGTTTATACCACTCTTTAGTATTAAACAAATATTTCTTAGTATTTAAAATGATTTTTTTGTGTTTAATAAATCTGATATTCATTTATTACATATTAATAAATATTTTTAAATACTAAGAAATATTTATTAAGCACTAAAAAGTGGTCTCTAATAAATTATTTGTTAAATATTAACAAATATTTTTAACTATCAAAAAAAGTTTCTATCAGTGTGTTTGATTCTCTTATCAACCCGATGAATGTCGATTTAGATTCGGATCTTAGACTATACCGATAAGCGCTGGCAGATCAGCGCCGGTAACCAGCGTTCTTTTCGAATGCGCCCTAACGCCGCCACCGCTTCTAGTATTATATTATAAAGTGAACTAATCGAGCCAATGGAGCAAAATTAAATGTAAATCTGCTCTGGTTATATCGACTGGAAATAATGGTTTATGCCTTTATTTTGAAATAACGACGACTTAATAACGATGATGATTCCTTGAAAACTAATTATGCGTTAATGGTACAAGTAATTAATGAATTTAAAGTCGATAATTTAATACTTTATTGAGTTATAATGCTATAACTTTTCTTGCATCATTTAATACTGTTCACTACAACTATTTTTATATTACGAATATGTAACACAGAATAAAATACGTTCACTCAGTCACAAAGACTCACTCACATCAACACACTAGGTTTTATTAATCTATAAAGAAAATAATACAAAGCTTTAAATATAAATGTTATTACTTTCGCCATATTTATGTAGTTTGTTGTACAAATATATTTTACTCGAACATCCTAAAACATCCTAAGTGGTTATGAATGATGAATATGAAATTTGCATACTGTGGAAGTCATTTCTGATGTGTTTATTGCACCTTGCAAGCACTTTTCTGAGATCAAATAAAGAGAACGGATACATTTTCAATTACAGAGAGGAAATGCTCGATGTACCGCAGAAATGGTTGACTTACAAGATTTATGCTTTTATAGCCAAGAAAATATGAATGGTAGGCCTTGGCGTAAGTCGAGGTAAGTTTTAATATCAATTTATACTGGCGATTGGTTTGAAATTATTGTTGAATAAATATTTATCATAGGTCTGTTTAATAAAAAATAGCAAAATATTATAAAATATAGCCATGGATTCAACCAATTAATGACCCACATATCTGAGGAAACACTGCGCCAGGAACATTTGGTGGAGCATTTATAGCCATAATCATTCATTCCATTCAACCATTTCATTCTCACAAAATCTAATTCCATACTACATATTTATAAAAACCTAACAAGATAAACATACATTAAATACATTTCGATTAATAAAAAACGCATGCCTATCGCAGCTAAACGAAAGCTCACGATTGGCCAACGCTCTCATTAGCTCCATCACGAACGAGTACAAAAAGCTAAACGAATACTATACGAGCTTGTATATTAGTTATAATAGTCGCGCGTGCTCATTCAGTGTGTTGGAACACTTATAACGGGTCGGTGGCTAGCACGCGCGCCCAGAGAGCATCAATTATGGGGTCGTGAGCGCTCCCGCACTCCAACCAATATAAATAAAACTGGCCAGCACACGCCACTACCGCTGCCACAATTTCACAGTGGCGCAATTGTAAAATGCTAGACTGAAAAGGTCTCGAGTTCAAACTGCTTATCTTTATGTCAGAACAACCGACACAGAGTTTAATGTCTGATGGGTTCTCGCCATTATCAGCACGTGCCCCCGGCTGTTTAGCGCTAACTTTGTATTTATTAGCTGTGAAACTTGTTTAATAAGTATTTTAGTAAAAAAGCTTACTTAAATCCAATTAATTTTTTTTAAAGTGTTCGATTTTAACCGTATAAGACGCTCCTAAATAGTTGAGTTACAGATATACCTATTGATCTTTGATAAAAGTTGTACAAAGTACGAGTATACTGTATTTTTTAATTTCATCTGTGTGTGTATATGTATGAACTAACATATATAATTATGTTAAAACTAAACAGAGACAAAACTTAACAATACAATTTATAAAACAAAGAAGGTACCTAAATCTGATCATGTTAAAATTCCTTTCTAATAATTAAATTTTTGTATTGATACAATTGTTAATAATTGTACTTACGTTACCATTTTCTAAAACTACACTGAAATTTAGTTAAGTACCCTTATAAAAACAATTAGTTACACATAAATCACACACAACTGTGTTAAAACCCAGCAGTTGTAGAATTAAAGCAAGAGCCTCCTGAATTAGATCATAAACGGTATTTTAATCCAATTACTCAGAAAGCTTGGAAGTGTTGTCACTCTATAAGTACAATTCGATGACCACGCGATTGGAAGTCGTGACTCCGCACGATGCCACGCGACAGCCGACGCGGCGACGTGTCGCGTCACGAAGAATAAGATTAAAAGTAAATTTGAGGCGTCGGACACAGACTTTCTATGTCTCAGTGTTTTAGTTTTTATCCTAGTTCCTTAATTTTTAGTACCTACCTATTACCTACCAAGTTGAATATAATAAAGGTATGTAAAGGTATATCAAAGGTCTGAAAAGTAACATGAATCCCACTAAGTTGGATTCTGTCAAAAATACTTACTATTAATTTCCTTTTTTCTTTGAAGCGATGTTTGATATTTCTAAAAGTACTTGATATTTTCAAAAAATATGAAACCAATTTCACATTTTTTTATTATTTCACGATCAACCGAAGAAATATTAAAAAAAGTATTACATCACTAAATAACACTTCTTACTAATTAAAAGCAGCTATAGATCACCGAAGCGCGTAGCCGGTGACCATTCTTTAATTTTTCCGCGCCCCGTGCCATTTTCGCTTTCCCAACAATAGCGTCGGTCACGCACAAAGTGGATAAAAGCACCAATTGATTCGCTTTCGCTTCCGATGTCGTAGTCGATGACAACACCCAGCCCTTGTGGTTTCTGCCTGCAACTGTGAAATCTTTGGGTAAACCTCAGACTAATTTATTTATATCCTTATTATCGGCCGAGATATAAATTAATTGGTTTGTAAATTGATACTTAGCTAAGTTTATATCGTTGCAACGTTGCAGTGTATGTAAGAGTAATTTGAATATATCGTTTATTATTTGAATGCACTGTTTTACCATGATTGTATACAAACATACATATTTAATTAATAGATGAAGCACAGCTTTGTACTCTTTAATAATGAAAATTACGTAAAAGATGGAATGTGAAACTACGACGCATTTGACAGGACATGACACGACGTTAAAAATGGCTATTGTTAAATTATCTATAGAATATAATATTGTTAACTAATCTGTAACACGTGGAATCCGAGTAAAATTTCAATCAGTCCAAGTAGTTTCAAACGTAAAAAATTCAAATAATAGATTTATTAATATCTACTCGAAACCTTGCTACCAAGTCAGATTGATAAGTCCAGAGTGAGCAAGAAAACAAAGCGAGCGACCATAAACATGTATCGTACTTAATGTTCTGGTCGTGTCTAAACGAATAATGATACACAGGTGTATGTAGCCGGTAACCCGTTCTGTAAAACCTCGACAGAAGCGTGCACGTAATATATTATTTGAAATGAACGTCATGCCTTGCTTTGTTAGGGAAATGCGAAATCGTATGTACAGCATTTGTTCTTAGCACTTGCTTTTGTAGTATTACTGGTAACTATTTACCTTTATTTATTTATTTATTTATTTATTTAACCTTTATTGACCACTATTTACAATATAACGGTACAAAAGGCGGGCTTAATGCTAATTGCAATGTGTTACATAAGTATTTTATGTGTACATATTTATGTATTAGTTAAGTATTGTAATGTCATAAACGTTGATATTTTGTTTGTGAAAAGGAACTTATGTCCAAAAACAAAACATGGGTCGCAATAAACGCAACCAACACTAAAAATTATGTAACCTATAATTTTTTAGCTTGACGCATAGGTAGATATGATAATACAAAAATAATGATATTATTATTAAATATCTGCCGAAAAAAAAGCAAACAAAAATGATCAAAGCATCTTAATTTAATAACTTAATTCGTTAAAAACCGTTTAAGAGTAAAAAACCCAAAATAGTATTTAAATTGTATTCTCATTTAAGTTGTCTTCTCACTTAAGTTAAATACTTATAAGAAGATTACATTTATGATAAGGATTTAAGAAGCTAATCTCCATCACAGCCATATTTGTTGTAAAAAATTTAATAACTTTGTTTCACACCCGTGAAATCACACTTAAAATTGCTATAACAAAGTGATACACATTTAAATAACATATTTAAAAACTGCAACCAGTATAAATTGTTTGTAAGCAGTCGTAAAAAGTTTATCTGCTACAATTCCCACGGTTTAAGGACGTTAATATATTTTGATTTACTTTTATACTTTTGGCATTGGCTAGTCCTTATTTCAGTAGTTACATGTATGTTCATATATATTTATAATTCCTCTATCTGTGTTTATACCTATCACTGAATTCCACGTAAACAACTGAACCGAATTCATCACAATTCGATTGTGATGAATTTTTTATGTGTTTGACTAGGTCTTTGGAGCCTACTAATTAAAGGCAGTTGTAGATAGTAGTTAGATTTTTAATTGGAACCTTTACATAGCGCTGTTTTCAAGATTTATTATAGCATCAGTCCAAGTATGAAAAACATGCCACTGCAATATTCCCATAAATAAAAAGCTGTTTAATTTGATACGATTATATCTTAAAAGTGGATAAGAAAATAAGATTGTTCAAATAGAACATTAAATGTGTTGCAGGACAATCTTTGTAAGGTAAGAAATTTATCTACATAATAATATCTTCTTGATCGGAAATCACTCGCAAACTATAATAAAATAGGGGAGCCAGGGGTATGTACTAACAAATTTTATTATTTTTGCTGTAATTCTGAACTTAATTAATTTATGGAGACAGGATTTACTATCAACATATAATAACTATCTCTTTTTGACATAGTAATAAAAATAATCTACAATTCGTATTAGTTTTTGCTGTAGAGCGGTTTTTTTAAAAAAAGTCGGTTTTTAATACTTACCCCGTCATTGGGGCAAGTATTAACTACTCTGGGGCATATATTAACGGAAATATATTGCTTGATTTTCACCATTATTACAATCTTATACACTAAGTAAATATTAATAAATTTTTGTAAAGCATATTATTTATTAATATAATTAATAAAACTATCTCTTTACACTCAATGCCGCTTAATACTTAAAGCTTGATACAACATTAGGTTATTTTTTTATCAACACTTCTTTAATCAGTCTGTATTACGCATTATACTTATAGAAGAAAGTTTCAACGCTCTACCCCTACGATATAAGCCTTTAAAATTATACAACAAATATGCAAAAAATAATAACATCGTTAACATTAATAAAAGTAAACAAAATACAATCATAGATACAAAAATTAATATCTTTTGCTTGACATAACATCAAACTTCATAAAAAAGCAACCTTTATCCATCACTAGCGGCCCGCCCGCGATTTCACCCGCGTGGATCCCGTTCTCGTGGGAATATATGCATGTATTATACATAAAAACCTTCCTCTTGAATCACTCTACCTATTACAAAAAACCTCATCAAAGTCCGTTGCGTAATTTTAAAGATTTAAGCATACAGACAAACAGACAGACAAAAATAGCGACTTTGTTTTATACTATGTAGTGATAATCATCGTCAGAGTTGCAGTTTAGGCATACAAAACTGTATGAGTTTCCTTTGATACATTTTCCATGCGCTCATTTTTTGCATGACCAGCATTCAAACCAATCAACTCTTGAAGTATTTGATGAATACGATCCACCACATGCCATGCCTGTAATTTCTCATTCTGAAATAAAGAAATAAATTTTGTAAAACATCTTTCTACATCTTCAGGGGCAAGTATTAACATGTTAAAACTTACCCCTGACATTTTGTTAATACTTGCCCCGAGCATAACGCTTTTAAGTGAAACATTGTATGTTTAGAACGACAAAAGATAATTAAATAGAATAAACGTGATATTATAGCTAGATAAATTACCATCAATTCACTGTAATCTGTATGAGTTATATGTATTACATGTACTAAAAATCAAAAAAGTTTTAGTTTAAAAAAGATCGTTTACCTGCTAAAATTCACTCATGACGTAGAACTTTTAAACGCGGTGTCCGGACGACACCTGACAGGTCGCAACGTGATCGGGACGTTGTTCTTGTCGTCGCATCTCGTACACAGATCACACTCATTAATAGTTTTGCATCTATGAGCTTGTTAATACTTACCCCCGTTAATACATGCCCCTGGCTCCCCTAGCTACTATTAATCTGAACTAAATACCAACTAATTGTTTAAATATATCTTTAACTAATCAAAGCGGTTTTGATTAGCTTAAAAACTTTCTTAAATCCCTTATTACATAGCCTAATGAACAATAAATTTAATTCATCCAACCATCACCATATATTTAAGTTTCTCTGATAGGCCAGCGAACAATCGTCGGACGCCGCAGGCCTCTCGCGTTATCGCTAGCAAACTTCGAACAAACAAATTCAATTAGGATTAAGAAATTAAATTTTGCCTCAAAGATGCCGCACAGCTTCCGATGCTATCCGAACCAGGTCATTGACGCTTGATATCGTCGTTCACATGCGAGTACTTTTTACCGAACCGACTCTTCCTCTAAAATCTTTTATTGTAAACAGCAAGAGCAATTAAATTCATTCTTAAGTCTAACTGGTTCCTAATTATACTGGAAAAAATTTATGGAGTTCATTCGCACGATCACTACCTGTTCATTCGCTTTGTACAAGAAATTTATTATCTTCGATATACTGTTAATCACCTGATTATTTAATATGTAGTTTCCAAAGTGTTTAAAATACAATAGACACTTAATTTTAATTTATATCAGCTTAGCTAACCATATATTTCTAATTTTCTAGCTTGGTTAGATTTTCCAACTACTCCAGTATGAGTAACTTGCATGAAAATCTAGAAGCGTAACAAAAATTCTTTATTCCTCAATTTTAGTGTTACGTTGGCAATAAGTATACCTAGGAATCTATATTTAGAAAAGCCACGACGTTACGCAGGCAAAAAAGATCAAAAATTAACGTGGTCAATTAGCATGCAGCATGTTAATATTTTTACGGTACTTTTGATGTAGTTTGCTCAATTTTATTACATGTAATTCATGTTATGTAAATTAAAATTAAAAGAAGTTTAAATCGAATACAAGATTTGCTATCATCCATTGCTTATAATAACCTTAATAAATCTTAATTATTAACTTTGGCCAACTCTCGCAAGGAAACAAATGCCCAATAACGCTTTAGTACAAGGGAAGGCGGACAGTAATGAGACTTCCCGGGACTCATGCTTTGAACTGATGAAACGTATTTACCTCGGGTATATGCAACTACGAAGGATTGATTGATTGATAAAGAGATGGCTAAAGGTATAGAGCTGACTTACCTACATTGCCTTCAACCTAAGGGTACTAAAGAAGTTAACACAGAGTTTCGATGAAAACAAACGGTACTAATAATTATGTTACTACAGTTCGCACCTTGTTTTAAGAAATTAACAGTAACTGTACATCACGTATGGAATACAGTTTTTATTGTGCGAAAAACTGTACACAGTTACATTTATTGGCATTTAGTTTCTACGTGACGAGTATAAGTAACGAATCGTGTGGCATCCAGTTTTCTTAGAAAAGTTGCCGTGAGAAATGTCGTCCCGAACCTTTGACACTGTAATGGCCGCTTGACTGGGTTGAGTAATTAATTTCAAGTGTCCATGACGACATGTTAAATGCACTCTTCATATAATTAAAATGGTTACGAGTATACCACAGTAAATTACTTTAACGCTTGGGAAAACTGATCAAACGCTTGAAAATAAACAATTAGGTGTTAATGAATGTGGTGTTATTAAATCATATGTAATGAATTAAAGGCCCGTTCAGTTTCTCATTACACTCAGCAGGGGATCACGAGGATGAATAGAAGCCTTTAAATGCCAAAAGGATGGATGGGGCCACTTTGATTTCATTTAAATGTGGCAAAGTTTAATATTGTACCTAATACGTTTTCGTAATCGAAATTAAAGACTACCTGTGACCCGGGATTATTATAGTGTTGCAGTCTTATGGAAATGGAGTGAGAGATTAAACATTAATAAAACTATTATTTGATGTAATATAAATAAAAATAATTATTTACAAAACATAATATAATATTATGTTTAACATAATATAATTTCAGTGAAAAAGAAACCTTAAAAATGACAATTAGCTACTAAAATGAAAAGCAATTGGAGATATCTCAGCATAACCTGAAATAGGATCGTAATTTTATTGCTTGACTGCAATCCTACTTGCATGTTAAAGTGCGTTGATTTAATCAAAAACTCACTCTTGATTCACTCTTGAAGACACAATCATTATAATTTAACGCGACCGTGGACGTCGGCAGATTACCCAGTTTTATCCACTATTATTTCAGCGCTATTTTTCATCCACCCTCTTTTCCCCATGCTATAAAGCTAAAATTGTTATATAGTGAAAATTTTACCATATTTTAAAGTGTAAGTCGTTGAAGCTTACCTAGTTGAAGTCTATTACCCAGGCACTTGTTTATTACGGCACCACCTAACGTGATGTTTATAGCTGAACTTATTAGACGTGTGTCTAGCATTAGATAGATCAATTTGTCTCAATCCTACCTAATTGGACCCTCTGTGTCTATAAACTTCAAATGATTCTGTTTGCTGGGTGATTTAAGGGCCACTGTTGTGAGTGCTTGATCGCTTGCGGATTCTAAGTTAATATCTAATAAAATATTTATTGACACATTGATGACGTTGATTGTATAATAGTGAAATACACACATACAAGCGTTTCTACGACTTGGTATCTGTTAAATTAATAAGAAATAGTGACGATTAGGATGATGACTGATGATCACGATACACGCTCAAGTATTTTATAGGAGTGATATCCAAGAGCGAAATGATAACTATTACATAAATATAACATTGTCTGCGTATATGAGGAATCGTACCCTAAAAACTTTCGTCGATGGATAGCATCAGCAGTAACTAGACTATGGGGAACACGAATATTGCTACAAGTCAAATAAAGCATACTAAGCGTAGGTAGATCCTACAGAAGTCTAACAAGTAAAAGTATTAATCAACTAGCAAACCCGGCGAACTCCGTTTCGCCACCAGATGGCTTCGTTTTTTGTAACATTTCGTTTGGGGATGAAAGAAATTTTTTTTTTGTTTTATATTTGAAAAGGAATAAAATTTTGGTTTGTACTACATGCTAATGTATTAGAGATGGCGCTGTATGTGAAAAATGATTTTCCCTGTTTTCCTCCTTTTCTGTTGAAATTTTCCCTGAATTTTGTTTGCTACAAACCTCACGGAGCCCGAGACCTTTCCAACGAATGCAAAACCGTGGAAATCGGTTCGTGTGTTCTGGAGTTATAGCGTCAGGAAGGAAAACCCGACTTATTTTTATATTATAGATAACTGACCTTGAAATCGCTTTGCTCATAATCAGGCCAAGTAGTTCCTCATTTTGAAACCGTTTGTTTATTTGATAAAATAAACAGAAACAACGTTAAACAGAAACAGCAAAGTAACCAAGTAGAAATGAACATTTTAAAATTTGCACGAACAAATAAAGCATCGCAATGATAGCGTGCCGTGACATAAATAGCAATATGAGGCTGGAACGTAGAATTATCTAAAAGGGGACCGTCGACTACTTTTCCTTTGCCGATCGAGTTTTCTCGCGACCGGTACCAGTCACATCACTTAGCGGAAACTGTCGTTTTCGATCGCAAAACCGGAGCGATGATTCCTCTTATCAAATTACGGCTCTCGTCTGATAGTGAAAATTTTCCCACATTTTCTCGAGGTCCGTCTCAGCTGATGATATGAATCAGTATGAAATTGTTGGTCCGGACCGCTGGAGGCCTCTAATAGCAGGTTGTTGGTAAGTTTTCACTGGACGCCCGCTACGCACCATCGCTCCGCTCTAGATCACTCTGACGTATCGATGCATACGGCACTGAATAGAATCAATTTACTATCAATAAATATTATGCGGCCGTAATATTCCTTCTAGCACTCCTTACTAAATCTTTCTAATATTCCAATGCCTATAAATGGACTGTTCAGGTATATATTACAAATTAAAAAATACCAGGTACAGTGCAGTTAGCTGTGAATATACTACAGGTGTCTTCGTTTATCTATTTGCGTCTAAGGTTACAGAAATGGCATTACATTAGTTAACTGGTTAATAATAACAATAATTAATATTTGAAATTATATCGCAAAGAAATAAAAAACATGTAGTTTAGAAAGTAATATTTCAAAATAATTAATGTAGGTACAATTTTTTACAATTAAAATTGAATTTTATTTTACTGCCCTTGTAGCAATATCATTAATGTTTTTTACAAAAGAAACATATTCAATTCGAGAAGTGATTCATCGAACGCTTACAAAAAACCTAAATATAATTAATTAGTATCTTAATAATAAGTACCTACAGTCGCGAAAGCTTTACACAAATACTCGCAAAGTTTTAAACTCAGGCCTCCTCGCTGAGCACAATCACTAGCGAGCTAGCTACAAGCTCAGCATTTGACAACTTTACTGCGATCACACAAAGCACGAAGCAGCGCGCCGACTGCGATCCGACGTCGCGCCGCGCCGCGCCCTGCGCACGCGCCGCCTAGGGGTGCGAATCAAGAGATTTGATTGGAAATTCATGTACGTATATGTATAGTATGTATGTGACTATAAGAAAGTACCGTTATTCATGAGCTTTTTGTTTATTTTAGGGCATACTCAAAAAACCAATTTTGGTTATTATTAAAATCTTACCCCCTCCCCCTAATAAAAAGTTTAAAGATGCTTATTACAAAGAACGATCCACGTTTTACAATATGCCCTTAATTAGGTCTTACAATATGCCCTTAATTTAGTTTATCAACAAAATATGTTCCTTGCCAAACAGCTGTAAAGCAATCGACAAGGTCTAACAGTTGGTCGAGATTTGTTTGATATTGTCGTCCGACACTGTCGCTCAACTATCTCCAATAATTTGAGGTCGATGCGAGGTCAATTAAGTTTGAGGCAAGACCTTGATTTTTTGTTTTTTTTAATCATTCGTAACCTACACATTTGTACGAATTATCAGAGTGGATATTTTGGTCGAAATTGATTGTCAGTAATTATCATTATTAAAATTTGTTAGCGGGAATGTTTAATGAGTTCCAATATTAGCAATTAAGATTTCACTATCTCTTGCTTCTTATAAACTTACGATAATTAGAAAGGTCTTTCAAAATCCCTGTTACTGTTATCGATAAGTATCTATATCTATCACTTATAAAAATGCTAATTTCTGGTTTATTTAATCTATTATATCGATAAAGTCAAGTTACTTTTACACTTTTATTTTTGTTACTTATAAATTTGTTTATGTAATGTTATTTTTAACACTTTAAATTGAATTCCACAAGCTAATTACATACAATAATTATTAAAAAAATGTTTTAAGTTTAAACCTTTTTTCAAATAATACCTCCTTACAAACCGACAAACAGAATTGAATTCAACCTATTGGTCAAGTAATTTTAAAAAAATATGTAAATAAATAAAGTGCGATGTGCCAACCTTAGCAAACAATGCCTATAGGTGCGAGCATGAAACCAATATTTGAACAAAGGCTCGCCGCCGCCCCCGGCGATCGAATGTCATATCACAGATCACAGTTCAGCCTTAGATTCGTCGGTCTCGCATCGCAAACCCTAGAACACCGCTTCCTTCTCTGTTTACGAAACGATCCTAGCGGATCTCGTTCCATTCAAATATTGAATGACAACGACACGTCCGAACTATTTGTGTCCGCAACCTCGCTATATTTATTACCGCGTCTGTCACTTATTCATGAATATTTGTATACATTTCTCAATATTCACATCGCAAGTGCGTTTGAGTGTGCTGATGCGTGCTACCTGAAAAAACATGTGCTTAATTTTGTTAAGTAGATACCTATTACACCCGCGCAATGCTTTAGACAACTCAAGTAATTTTTCAATCTACATATACTTATAATAAATCTGTAGAGAGGTCAATTCTGTACATTAAATATATTTCCAAAATAACTATCAGGGGGTGATTAGGGATCGATACTGATGCCAAAAATGCAATCAGTAAAATTTTTGTCTGTCTGTCTGTCTGATGTATAACCGTTATAAAAACAAAAACTACTCGACGGATTTTAACGAAACTTGGTACAATTATTTTTCATACTCCCGCGCTGGTTATAGTATACTTTTCATCACGCTACAATCAATAGGAGCAGAGCAGTGAAGGGAAATGTTGGGGAAACGGGAGAAGTTACTACATTTTTTAAGCTTCCGTCGCGTGTGCAACCTTAATGGTTAAAGCTACACAGAAATCATGTATGACGGAAATGTTCTCCTTAAAATTATATAAAAAATATTCCACGACAGCATATTATGTCTATCTTTTATGGTTGACTCACAATAACACGTGTAACTCCCGATAGCTTAGCAGTTCGAAGCTTTCTGATTAAGTATACCTATATTTTATCTACTCTTACGTTTATGACACTTAAGTGGGTGAAATAAAGGGGTGAAGTTTAAACGAAATTCACGCGGGCGAAGCCGCTGGCAAAAGCTAGTTTTGGAATAAATATTTAGAATGACATTTTAGAAGCTTTTCGTCTTTTTCAAATTTACTATCTGTTTTTTAATTTTTAACCGATGGGCAAAACAAACACTATTAAATATAAATATTGAAAGCTCCTAATGTACCTAAGTTTTGAAAACTTTTGAAACGGATTTAAAATGGCTTAGCTGTTTTTGATATTAGTAGTATCTACCTATCGACGCTTTATAGTGAAAACCTCGTATAGGGTAAAAGAAGTAACTTTTCAAGAGGACGAAAAAACTGCGTGTTGCAAAATATTTGTATGGGATTGTTTATGTTGTTTTATTAATTTATGTGACAATTTCATCCGCTTTTATATCCAGAACTGTTATATTCTGTAAGATTGATCGAAATGCATAGAATGCTACTTACGAGGTATTCGTACTACAAAGATTCGTATTCACACCGAACTGAGGTTCTCAATTACTCTTATAGTTGGGGCTATAAGTATCAAATGGACAAATCCTTACTAATATTATAAATGTGAAAGTGTGTTTGTTTGTTTGTTTGTTTGTGACTCTTTCACGTCGCAACATCGCTATTATATGGTATGGTTTATGTGTATGGGGATAGTTAGGAGGGTGGAGAGTGACGTAGGCTACTTTTTACCGCGGAAAAACATCTCATTCCTATGGGAAGATCGATGTTTTGTTAGTTGCTAGATATTTAGTTCCGGATGTTGTTACTAGATGCCGTTAGTAAAATTCATTTGCAAGTTCTGAATCACGCTATCAAATAGTAGATGTAATTTACTTAAATCATAGGCAAATGTTATATCTGATGTTGAGGAAGCTGCCTCTCGCCTACCCTCTACTCGTGCTACACGAACGATATTCCAGCGGAGGGGGGCGCCATGCTCGCCCTCTACGCAGACGACGCGGCGTACCTGACCACCTCGATTAAGTCAGGTCACGCCGCCGTTAAAATGCAAAGATGCCTCGACGCCCTCCCCAAGTGGCTACACGAGTGGAGGATGGCGATCAACGTAGGGAAGACGCAGGCCATCCAATTCGGAGGAACCACGATGCGCGACCCCACTCTAAAGCTCCTCAACCAAGACATTGTCTGGACAAGACAGGCCAAGTACCATGGGGTAACCCTGGACTGTTCCCTGACTATGAAGCCCCACGTGACCAACGTCGTGAATCACGCCAAGGCAGCAGCTGTAGCGCTACGTCCAGCGCTCTCCTCGAGTCTCCCGTTGAGGGTCAAACCACCATCTGGAAGACCTACATCCGCCCCAGACTCACGTACGCGGCCCCAGCCTGGTACGCGCTCCCGAGTGAACCACAACGCAGGCGTCTATGCGTGGTTCAATCGAAGACGCTGCGCCGGCTGGCAGGGGCGCCGTGGTGCGTGAGGAACGCCACCATCCAGCGGGACCTCAGAGTTGAGAGCCTGGACGCCCACGTGGAGGACCTAGCGCAACGGATCTTTGCGCGCGCGGACGCGGCGCGGTTTCTGCACCTGCGGAACCTGGCGCCGCTCCACGCCCGCCCCCCGGACCGTTGGGCACTCCCGCGCGACCTACTGGGCGGGAGCAGCCCGACATGAACCACCTCGGACAAGACCGCAAGCCGCACTCCGGTTGCAGATCGGCTCCTGCTGGGCTTCTCACCAGCGGGTCTCACCTGGTAGGTCCTGATCGCCCGGGCAGCGTGAAAATCATCATGACTCCCCGGACTAGACACCCATACTCCACATCACCATCTGGACAATCTTCGAGGACCCATACAGGGTCCCAACCCAACGACCGGTCCGTTGTTACGGACCGCGGCAGACACCTCAGTCAGGGGGCCACCGGCCCCGAAACTGAATCCCCACGGCTATGTTAGCCGTGAGTGAAGACAGGACGGATTCTGATGTTGATGTTCCAGTATGTCATATTATAGGCTTATCTTTGGCCGAGATTCCTACGGGAGCGGGACCTACGCGGCTGTTACCTAAAAAAAATGAGCAAAAATGCATTCCCGAGGTTTCCACTATAAGGCGACGCTATGTAAATCTCTTTGTTGATAGTTTGTGTATCGATGGTGATGAAACATGAAACTTATATCAAATATGCAAACTAAATAAAGACAAACACTAAATAGATACCTGATACTGCTTACGAATGAAATATATGTAGAAACATGTATTCAATTCCGCTGCAAGAGACTTGTAAAAGTGAAAAAACCGGCCAAGTGCGAGTTGGACTCGCGCACGAAGGGTTCCGTACCATTATGTATAAACGCCAAAAAATCTGGCCCGTTGTATGAAAGCCTCACTTAAATATTTACTTCAGTTTTTGTAGCCACATATTAGCCACATGCAACGCCATCTCTTGGACCGACAGGTATCTAAAAGCATCGGACTACATATTAGCCACAAGCAACGCCATCTCTTGGAGCGAAAGATAACTAATTTAACGCTCAAGCGTCGAAGCCATATTTCGATTTAAATATTTATTTTATTCAGTGTTTTAGTATTTGTTGTTGTAGCGGCAACAGAAATACATCATCTGTGAAAATGTCAACTGTGTAACTATTACGGTTCATGAGATATACAGCCTGGTGACAGACGGACGGACGGACGGTCGGACGGACGGACGGCGAAGTCTCAGCAATAGGGTCCCGTTTTACCCTTTGGGTACGGAACCCTAAAAACAAAAAAATGAAAAAAATTGTAAAAGCCTTCGAATAAACATTATCATAATAAGAAATCCATTAGATTTCCGATCTAGTCGAACGCATTTATCAAGATCACCTAAGCGCGTACGCATCAAATAATGAATATTTAATGAAGCTATGTAGCTAAATGGACACCGTACTCAACTTGTTTGACATTAAATGCCACTACATCAATGCTTTCATGGATTTTTAAAGTAATTTAATGTTTTTATCTAACCAAATACAAGTGGCCAAATAAATATGAGTTGTAAAAACTACAGACAAATAAATGAACGCAGCTTCTAGTTAGTAGTTATATCCCCAAATACGTATGACGACCGGAATAGTCATCGTGTGCCGTAAATGAAAACATTATCATATTATCATAGTGAGTCCGCTTCGCGACATGTACGTAGAAATCTATTTTCATTATTTAGTGAGGTCTTAAAGTCGAATGCTATCAAGGTGTGCTGTAGTAATGCTTAAATGTCCTGCATTAATGCTACGCGTGGGTCGGTCCGTCCACATTTCTATGATGAATCGGCGTCTAGCACCGAGCATGTTACGAAAATTCGCCGTAATTTACATATAGATACGATCCCGCGACATATATTCACGGAGTCATCGATAGTTCGCATTGTGTTATTGTTGCGAGAATTATTTATTGGCCACCGCGAACAACCATTACACTTCATTACAGTAGTCTCAGAATTATGTAAGCATTAGGCAAATAATGCGTAATGCTAATGGCGAGACTTAAAAGACTTGTTGCGTTGAGAAAATCAATGATATCTATAAGACAAATATTCACAAATTCGGAATCAAATGTATTATTATCTAAGTGCCCTTTTTTGGGTAAACAACACATATTATATAGTATGTGAGTAATAGTTACATCATTTATTGTAAAGTTATTTTATCAGTATCTTTTACCTACCTGCGTCACTTTTTAACAGACTTCGAAAAAGGAGGAGTTTCACAATTCAAATTCAAGTACCTACTCGTACTTTTATGATTGTTTGTCTATTCGAAAAATCGTATTTTTCGTGTGGTCTCATTGAAATTTCAATGACACATGAGGATTGGTTATTAAGATCTCTCTAATATTGAGTATTTAATTGACGTCGACAACGTCGATAACGTTCTTATTTTATTGCCTACTTATCGATGTTGAAATGGGATTTTTTTATTACGAGTATTATTTTTGTACCTATTTGTCATTTTAAACATGAGCTTCTGTACCGATGAATAAACTTCGACTTCAGCAATACGATCAAATGCATTTGCATCATAAATCGTTAATATTTTTTCTTGATATGCTTACAAAATAACCAGATGAAACAATAGAAAAGGCCACGCGCTGTACCGCGGCTAGAATTATCCAATCACAGTTGACAGGGCGATGTAATTTAGCGGTCGTTTTCAGCGCGCACCGCCCACGAGCCACCATCAATCACACAGTGGGCCATTCTTTACCACGAGATACTCTAATGCTCGGATGTTTTGCAATGCAGGGTTACATTTTGACCGGCGCGACGTGACGGCGCAATGAAACTTAACCTTCGAGACCAATTCGTATACAAGATTGTCGTCAACCGTCAGCCTATCTTTTGGTGTACATTTTATGCATAACCGTAGCACTAATTAAAGATCGTGTAATTTTTAACGACCTGGCCGATTAAGGTCATATTTACACAGTATATTCATCATTTTTGAAACGATGGTTCATCATTATAGAGCTTGACAATGTTTGTTATAAATGTTATATTTAAGCCGTTTTATGTCTATGTATAAAGAAACAAACTATGCCTATTTGAAGAAAATTTAACGTTACTTACAGAAAGTTTTGATACTTAGTTCAAAATTAAAAAAAAACTTTTTGTTTGGTTAATCGATCAATTAGTTTCTGAGAGCCTTTATTACAAAACGTAGCTAACTCCTTTACTGTACGTAATAACAATATTTATAGGGTAATCCATTACATTATTATGTATACTAATAAATTTTATAGATGTAGGTATAGTACAAAAAGGAATTATAAATTAAGGTAGGAAAATATATCCCTTTAGAGAATAAACTATTGAACAACCTTTCTTATTGCTTTCCAATATGTAAGGAACCCTGTACCATGATTCTATTTCCATATTTCTATTTCCACTAGTTCAAAGTGAACATTGTCTGTCAGTTATACACTGTTAACGTTTTATTAAGTAGAAGATATATAAAATTAATTGATTATAATTATAAGGTGGAGAATAACAGCGCAAAGCAACTCGCCTGCGGGTTGTACGAGTAATCAAAACGATTTGAGAAGTTTGCAATCAGCTCATTGCTTGATCGGAGCGTAACCTTTTTAATTTAAGTAGGTTACATTGAGATGAGATAGGTATGCTATTTTTTCGTCTCGTTTTATTAATGTAGACGCTATTATGTTACGTCAATACACACCTGCTTCTATCTTGACGTCACTTCCGTTAAGAATTACATCCGGTTGCCAGTATTCGCTTCAAATTGAAGCATTCCATCTCCGTCCTCAGAAATAGTTATGCAACTGTAACTTACTTCATAGAATATGATCAATAAAATTGATCAAAATGTAACAATGTTGTATTAAAATTTATTAACATGTAAAAATTATCTAATAAAACGGATCAGATGTTACAATGATCTGGCAAAATTATTATTTTGACAACATTGAACCCGAAGGCCTACTGTCCACGGACGCGTCAAATGACGAATGCATGCAACCTACAAATGAAAGCAAGCGTATTTTGCATATTTGTTGTGTCGAACCGTGGACACAGATTTGATTATTTCTACGCAAGATACAAGCAATCGGCAATTGACGATAGCGTGCATAATATGCGTGATAATAAGACGTGCGGTTTATGTGGACAGTAGAGTCCCAGATTTGATTACTGGCCACATCAGTCAGGATGTGTTAATTTTATATCCTTGTCACCAATCTTAGGAAGTAATCCAGATTTGTGTGATAGAAAAAATGTAAAAAGGACCTTAAACAAAACACAAGATTGTTTCTTTTTTCGTTTTAATACCAAATTGATTCCGAAAATTTTTTATCTAAAAAGAACAACTATTACAATACTCACAATATAAACAGACCTAGAATCATTCTCAAATATTCTTTAGCTTCATTAAATCGGCTCGTGTAACTAACACTGTTTCAAATTTAATGGCGCGTCGACGCACGCGCGCCGCACGCGACGCTAATGATCTGCAGGTCTATTCTACTATTTTTTCTCATATACTATTCAATACTTTATTAAAGATATTTGGGGTTTTCTCTACAAACACTGAGGCAGCGTAAAATAAATGTTCTTCTCTATGATGAGGAGTAAGAAGTGCTTAATGGGCCATTAATTAGTGGGCATTTAAGTTTTAGTTTGTGGCGACAAATTCCGGTTCATGGATTGGACATTAAATCAAATAACCGATCCCCTCTAAAGCAGCGCGTTAAAATATATAATAGACTACTTCAGTTATGGGATCCGTACCCAGTATTGGGCCAGTAACAGGTTGAAGCCATTTATTTCTTTATAAGTGTAAAGTAGCAATGGGTTAACGTGACGCAGATTTTCTTAGTGCTACATGATGGGCCATCATGGGTACATCGGTGACAATGACCACTATTAAGTACTCCGTCTATTCACTGTTTACTAACTATTACTTAATATGGAATATATTAAGGGATCAACAAAAACAAAACGGTTACGATTAAACATTGATCATTATAAAATATGAGTATTTTCCAAAGACCCTTAACTAATCTAAAACACTTCGATGCTAATTTACATACGTCTCATATCAACAAATTATATCTTTAAATGAACAGTGAAAAATATAAACAGAAATGCAAATGTATACAAATTTGGTTAGCATGGCTATAAAAGTATAATAAAATATAATGTGATGCGATCTTTAATGACTTTTCGATGCGGCTCCGACAGTCATTTATCTTTCGTAACGTTTTATGCTCACTATTTCGTTACACACAAATGATTATGATCATTAGGTCTTTAAGATCAATCGTTTTTTTCGAAGTTTAGATGTTATAGTTGAATGTAACTTATTGTTATTTAGTCCCATTGTCGGGCAAAAGATAGAGGGCCAATGTAGCTTTAAGTGCCTCTCGACGCATGAAAGCGTTAAATTAATTGCAATATACTAGATACAATTTAAATTGCTTAATCGTTTACGATTTTTGCACGTAACTGCTATAAAAGCTTTACAAAATTGTTGCGTTAAAATTACATATTTTAATATAATGGTTTTACATTTATAATCGAGAGGTGAGATATGTTATAAATTGATTTATTGTTAATAAAATGATACAATGATTTTAATAATAAAGCATAAAATGTATTCTCAAGACCGGAAGCAAACGTAATGGAACTTGTAGATCTTACGTAATTTTTATAATAAGAACACTACTCCTTTTACATTTTTGTTTATAATGTTGCCTTTCCCAAATATGTTTTTAAATGATTATAAAATGTCAATAGATTAATGATGTCTTGAAAATATTAATTTAGTCTGATACCCAAATAGCACTCTCATTATGTGCATCACAAATTCTGGATGATTAATATTTGAGCTAGTTTTATTATAAAAATCGAGAATATTTAATGTATAGCCTTGTTTAGTTTTTAAGTAATAGTTAACATTCGGGACATAATTTATTCTTATAATTTATTTTTCTGTTTAAAGACAAAGCTTTTAACTATAATATTGTTAAATATGCTAGCTGAGGAGTTTCTGTAGCCTTTCTCCTATTCAAAAAGAAAATATAGCACATTAGCGAAAAATTACGTCATGCATAAATGTCTTAACAGAATACCTACAGTCTACACATATAAATGATTTTGACTTTAAATTATTTGACAAATTAGTATTTTCAATGCCATTTTTTTCATCATTGTTAAGGACATTGTAGTTAACAAATGTTAAAACAAAAGAGCCCCAAACATTCTCATAAAACAAGGTGAGTGTGGTAACGTAGTGGCACCCATCGATTACAATAGATACGTTTGGTATATTAATAAATTTCTTCTGAGCACACTGAAGAAGCTGTGTAATTAAGAACTTGGCCTCAGGCTGGAGTGTCGAGGCGGCGAGTATGATATATGACGGCGTTTTATCTATTGTGTCTACATCGCCGATAATCACCTTTGTGTTTGGGTCTGTTAAAATTTTTGTTTGTGAAAATGTTCATTATAAAATGAAAAATTGCATAACGTAAAAAATCACATATATACAAGACACATATTTGTCATTTTTACACAAATTATATGATAAATAGTGTGTACAATATGAATTAGCATTAGGTACTTAGTAAAGATGTAAGTGATTGATTTATTAGCTTTTATTAAGGTACTTATGACAGTCAGTTGAGTATATGCATTTTATATGTGTGTTTATATATTGTATATTTATTTATAATGGGGCCTAGTACTGAAAAAAATAAAACAATTTGACCTAAAAAGATTACCAACAATGGAAGTAATTTGCACATCTGCACTCTACTTTTAAAGCGTCCGCTAAGGAGCACAGCACGCAACGAAATAAACGCAAAATGCCAATAAAATGAGCGTCTTGGTGGACACTAAGACGTTTACCGCATTGATGTAGTGCCGCATCAGTTTCAGCTTAGACTGCAACCAAGATTTACTGTTCTGTAAGTCATGCCGGACGATTTGAACGTATTTTGCCGTGTCTCCGTCCTAGGGAAAGACTGTAGCGGATTTATTTTTTAGTTTAATGATAACATTACTTAAAAAGTCCTCAGAGTATTTGGTATTTTTGTGAATTCTATTATATTTCAGTAGCACATATGAAACTTGTAAAGAAAACCTAAAGGAGACGATTGCCTTTTTTTAAGTGAATGACTTGATTGAGATGAACGAATGTTCTGAATTTACTAGTCTTAATAAATGAATAATTTAGGGCCAGTTTTATAACTAGTCGCATGAAGAAAAGTGTTGACACAGATAACTACAAAGATAATGACAGTTTCATTCATTCTTTTGACGTTTACTTTGACCTTAAGATTAATTACTTACCTTCTCCGCGCCAGTAATTCATGTCACTACATGTGATTAAAAAAATGCAATTAATATCGTTTATTAATTCATCCATCTCTTCGACTGTTATGTACAGGCATGTCATCGAATGGGATTCTTCGCTTACAGTTTACAGTGAAGCGCTGTTAAAACACTATTAACTTTTTTGTGTCATTTATTAGCTCGGATCATAACATCAACTGCATTCTATAGCCTTCTTATAAGGCGTATAGAATCTTTACTTATACTGTATGGAATTACCATTTGCATAATAAATTTAAGTGATTCCAAACTGGTTTCCAACTATGTCGCAGTAAGACAGGAAATTCAATGTTTATTTTTCCTTGCTCGGTTTAAACTCATGGGTCACCTATCAATTCGTTTTACGGACATTTTGAATTGACAGATTGATTAATGTTCCTTCGTTTATTTCAAATTAAATTCTGTTTATTCATAATTTTTGTTGTAAAAATAATGGGTATTAATAAATTTTAACAAGATCTAATGCAAATCATTTCACTAATCAAATATTTAAACGCTATAACTGCCTATATTATTTTGTAAAATCAGTATAATTTTGGTGAAAGTCATTCCAGAATTCCCCGTATTACTGTGTAACACTGTATCTTTAGCTATAACAAAGCTGTAACTGATCTATGTCTGAATATTATAAAATTTATACGGCCAATTTTTGTCTATTTGTATATTTTCACGCATAACATTACGCAAAAAATACTGAAAGAAAATTTTGACCGTGAGACATTAATAACAACAATTGGTAGTCTTTGCAACGTAAATATTAAATTGGACCTGTTTACTGGCTATCGTTTAAAAGTAATTAGATAACTCGAAATAATTTTGCGTCTAAAATAATTATAATTGTTTATCTTCACCCACATTTTTCACTTGTACCATATCCAAAGTGTCTTTGCGACGATTGTGAAGAGCCCCTATAGATACTGTTACTATTAGCTGATTGTGATGTATGACGGGATCGTGCGGATAATAACCAGTTAAGTTTCGATCGGACGAGCTTATGCAAATCTCTTTTATTTATCACTGAACACAAAAATGAATGAAGACTCGTTTGCATTGTTTAACGCGATGTAGAACGAAGATTAATATATGAATCTATAAAGTAATATTAAATGTTATACCTTGTATAACACTCATTATATTTTCTAATGATAGTTCCTAAAGGTTAAGGACATTTAAACACAAAATCACATGTTAATATTTATATTGGTTAAAATTTATCACTTGTCATACAGGTAGGTATGCTACCGCGTATTGAGATGGTAAAGCAAAAAAACTATGATAAAAAAATGTTTCATCTCTTTCTAGTGATGTCATAAATATATTATTTATCTTGTTTTTTTAACATTAGACACGTTCAGTCAAGGATACCCATGGAGTTAGTATATTAAGTCCATGAGGATACCAGAAATTTAAACATTACACTTCATTTCCAAGTTTGACCCCTCTATGCGTACTTACAGGTCGATCTCATAACTTCTTATCACGAGCCTCATAAAACTTCATTGGTACAGTCTCCCTAGCTATTTTGCGTCTTCTCTGAAACCCAACACTTTATCGGCCTCAGGATAGAGGAACAGCTTAAAATAGCGTTTGTGGTCTCCCGAGAGCATAATCTTCCTCACGTGGGCGCTTTCCGCAATAAAGGTCATTGGAGACATATGCAAAATTAGAGGTCACTCCATAGTACTGCCATGTTATTTATTATGCGAACCTTGGAATGGAAATCGCATGTCAATGCGTGTGCTAAAATTCCATCGTCAACTCAATAGTCTTTATAGTACCTAAGCTAAACTTGAAAGCTTACATTGTTACCTACACCACGAATCTAGAATCATTTAATAGTATACCTATCTTTATAATTTACTTTTACAGTGAAGAAACTCGTTCAATACGTAGGTACGTCCTTTATGATGTTTACCTGTTTTATTTTGAGTAGGTACGATCTTCCTATATAACGTTTAAATCAAAAACAAACAAAATCCTTATCCTTACTAATATTATAAATGTGAAAGTGTGTTTGTTTGTTTGTGACTCTTTCACGTCGCAACATGGCTATTATATGGTTTGATTTATGTGTGTGGGATAGTCAGGAGGGAGGAGAGTGACGTAGGCTACATCTCATTTCCATGGGATGATCGAGGTTTTGTTAGTTGCAAGATATTTAGTTCCGGATGTTGTTAATAGATGGCGTTAGTAAAATTCATTTGCAAGTTCTGAATCACGCTATCAAATACTACATGTAATTTACTTAAGTCATGGGCAAATTTTATAGGCTACTTTTTAGCTGAGATTCCTACGGGAGCGGGACCTACGCAGCTGTTATCTACAGGTCCCGAAGCGAAGCGCGGGCGGTTCTCTAGTAAAAACTAAAACTGTTAAAGATTGCAATGGACCCAATTTAAAAACAACAGTTTCAATAAGTAATTATATTATACTTGGGATAAAAAGTGCATCTTAGATAAAAACTGTTCGATGACAACGCGAGAATGTACAACTATGTACAGGTTTTCGCAACTTAATTAAAGTCTGAAATTGTATTCAACGACTTCCCTATATTATCGCGACCCTATCTTCGGAAAGATCAAATAAAAAATGACATTAAAAACCTGTGAAATACCTTCCCGCCTCAATTACTTATACACCTCATAACTTTATTAAAACATCAATAATGATAATTTACTTACATCGACGCTGTGCATATTGATTTAAATAAAAAACGGTGTTCCGAAATGGTGCGAGGAATATCTTCCTTGACATTTATATAAAGACATCGTGTAAGATATTCACATCGCATGGTAATATGGAGCTACGAATTGTGTATAAAAAGTGTCATCCGTCCTCAATGTGTCAGTGAGTAATTGAGGTAGCAGTGTTCTTGATGAGTGCGTAGGCGCCTGCCGTTGGAATACGCAGCTGGATCGCTACAACTCAATTTTTTAGGTTTTATGATGAAAGGATGTCAACGTGTACACTTCATTCAACCGCTTTTAATGTATGTAGATAAACTACGATTAATCTTCAGTTCCGAGAGCTAAAAACATCGCCAAGAAATGTTTCAAGCTCTATTACATTGATCATTAATTATAGTTATAAATCTAGATTATACAATCTTCAATCAACTATGCGATTACAAAAGTTAAATATAAACAAAAGATAAACAAAGATATTAAATATTTTACGGCTTATTAAATATCTTAGATAAGATTACCAACTAACATTTACATAATATGTGTCACATTTATGTACCTATATCTGCCTCGGATGGAAATCCGCAGGGTCACAACCTACTAGCTAGTCAGTAGCTAGCTAGTCAGCTGTTACAATCACATCCGAAGAAAGATTTCTACTCGTAAATGCATTAATTGAATCCAACATTGCTTACCAAAATTGTACTTTAGCAGCGTCTCAATGAACAATGTAAGTTCAATTGCAATAAGAGACCTGTGCTCCAAATGGGACCGCTAATGGATTGAATCCAATGTCTTATTCAATGTGAGGTAACCCTACGCGTGATGGACGTGTACATCAACATTCGAAAGATACAGCTTCTCCGAAACTTTTTACGTAGCCGACAATATTTCAAATAGGAGGATTTTTCTTGTGATGGTTGATTTATGGATGCATTCAATACGACGTCTTCATTGAAGCTTTAGGCTGGTCGTGAGGGGGAGTGTCTCGGATGACCCGAAAATATTCAAAGGAACTTCCCGATAAAGTAATAAATCAAATTCTTTGTGCGTAAACCTCTTAATGCATGCGAATACATTTATCATTTCGATCACCACACCGTCTCACCGGAGAGAGTGAAAACTTTTCGTGTATTATCTTGACGCGAGAAATTGAGGAATAATAAGTAACCGGCTTCGTTTCAATACTTCTGACCAACTTCGTTCTTTTATTTGGACGTCCTCTGTTATGTTCGATTTTTATTTTCGCATCGCATTTTCGAGCTCATTTGCTAAAGTTGTTTGTCATCTTATTGTAGGGCTAACTTGTATTTTAATGGCTTCGTGAGAAGTGAAAAAACCTTCCGTGAATTAACATTTTTATAGCAATGTTTTAAATTCAAACAACATGAATATAATAATTTTATCCTCCATTTTTTACCAGAGGCTGATTGAATTCTAGTGAGCCATAACACTTTTCAAACTTCAATTGAGAAAGGACTCATTTGGTACAAGACGCGCTCATAAAAATTGCCACTAGCGGTTACCAATTCAACTCCTTAGCGCCCGACATTTAGGTAACTCGGCCGATCTATTCCAATATCAAATCTCTCTTTTCCATAATGCACGACCTTTTTCGGCTATCCATTTTCTTCATGTCATCGTTGCAAACTTGATCTAGAAGATAGCGCCGCAGTGATATCGCTTTTATGGATGTTTTGCCTTCTTTTATATTTTTGACACTTCACTTTTGGTAGTTTACCAAATAAGGACTGTCTTTGATCAAAGTAAAATGAACGATTATGTTGTTACTGTACAAAAGGTTTTTATGATCAGCTACTCACGATGGACTCTGACATTTTAAGTCGGGCACAAGTGTCGATCCCCGCCAAACAATATATGAATACACATTGCATATTCATTGCTAATCATTGATAATATATAAGTTACACTAACTCAATGTTACTAGGTAATAATAAAATTTACAAATAGGTAGGTAGGTAGGTACTATAATGTTAATGCACTTTAACCATTCATGATGTCTTCATTGTTAATGGTGATTCTTGTTAGCATTACTTAGCATAGCATGTGTTGACTATCCATAAATAAATAAAAACAGCATGCCATCATCAGATGCTGTAGTCCTTATCATGTGGTCCCATGATAAGGACTCCTTAGAATATCAAAAGGATTATCAAAAACATAGACGATGAAAAAATCTGCGAACACACATAAAAAGTATATTACACGGTTGAATTGAGAAACTCCTTTTTGAAGTAGGTTAAAATGTGCAAATATTATAAATCCGAACATGACTGTATTTGATTGCGCATTCCGCAGTAAAACACATTTTAAATAATAAATGTAATGTTGATTAACGAAAAGAATAAGATTCCCAAAGCGAAGCGAACACGGGTTGAAGTAACAAATAAAAATAAAATTTTATAGCAGCAAAAGTCCGAATAGATCTTGTGAAGCACGCGAGAACCTTCCGCATTAACTTTATGGTAAACGCTGGCAAGCGTGCGGTAATAGTACCTATCGAATTACAATTAATATCCGCTGATGACATGTTTACTGGTCACAGTAATCTTCCTTGTTCAGTGTTATAGCCATTATACATGATAGCTGTAAGCTAATGGTGCATAAATATAAGTTATTTATACAATTTTCTCACAGCTCATAGAGTACGATTGCACGGTTAGTTATTGTTGTTATATGTACATTTCCGACAACTTTCTATAATTGTCCAGTGGCAAACTTAACAAATCATGATTAATTTTATGTTATTTCCAGATATTTACATAGGATTTGAACATGTTCTCTAGCCAAACATTACTTAATTTAGTTACAAGACAATAATCGCAGTAAATTTATAAACACAATGTGAGAGGTACAGACCAAAGTCTCATCACTTTACATACGATAAAAACGTATTTGAGATAGTAATATAACCTAAAACACAGTGTCATTTAGAGTGTTAAAATTTCACAAAAAACATTTTACCCATACAAAGTTGCATGGCATAATGTGTAGCTAAACGCGCATAAAATAAGAAAGAAGCAATTGAGCCCGAGCAAATGGCCAGCGCGGCAGCGGACAGTGCAAAATGCATCGTTGATCCTCGCATTTACTTTCGTACTTTCACTTTACGGACCAAATGCTCTAGTTGTTAATATACTTACTATTTATTATCGTCTACCGGTATATGGCCATGGTGATCCCTACATTTCTGTGTGCATTATGTTTTTATTACGGAATTAGGTAAATAAATTATTAAGCTTATGTACATACATTTGATTAATTATATTCCTCTTTAATAGTTAATTATAATTTTAGGTATTGGTTTTTTTTAATTAAAAGAGACGTGAAAATTTACCGACAAAGTGACTTCTTTGTATTCTCACTTAACGTCTGTCAAAGTTTACCCAAATTATTAAAAACACAACCTACCCTCCTTCTGACGCAGTCTGGTAAAAGATCCATAATATGTGCCTAGTATATTTTTATTGAACTACCTACTCGAATCAATGACCAATGAGCTTACTTTTGAAACTTGAATATCAGTGGTCATCAAAAAAAATTAAGGGATACGCCAATTGTTTCAAGTTTTGTGTTCGGTGTTTTGCTTCGACAAAACTAAAAGCTAATTAATATTAATACTAGATATGATGCGATTTGAATTATTAAAAATCCCACAAAAGCAAAAAACAAGATACCTATACCTAAAGTAACATAAAGTAACTGCGTGTGATTTCATTAAAAGTTTATATTTATACCCCAAAAGAATCGCTCATTTAGAGCGATTCTTTTCACTTTGTCAGTGATTTTATGTTAAAATATTAATAAACATTGTTTTCCTTGTTCCAGGTATGTTCTAAGCGGGTCTCGATCGTCGCTATTCGTCTGAACGGACCATCAAGCGATTTCCGTGGTCGAGTCGGTTGTTACACATTACTTAGCCGGTGACTATCGGCGGAAGCGCTATGTGCCCACGGCTATCTCCATTTACAGGGCTCATTCTACTTGTGTCTTGTTGTGTCTGTACCTTTACAATTGTTCATAACGTTGCACAATGATATAATGACAGTTTACTTGTAACGCTCAGCTTTCATTGCATTTCATTTATTTAAATATATAGGAAGAACTAAATGTCCATGAATCAAATATAGAGAGGAGACGGCCTAAGCTACTGTGCACTGTGACTAAACTAGGTCCTGACGTCATCACAGTAGGCGTGGCCTAAAGTCAGTCTACCGTCGGCGCGCGTCTTGTGCACAGCGTTATGGACGTTCACATTTTCAAAGAAAAAGATGAAGTGCTGTCTACTCGACATTAGATGGCGACACTATTCTTATATTTTGAGTACGTCCCTGTTATGTCCTACATTTATTGACATCTAGTGTGAGATAGTTAAACTACATAGTAAAATCGATATAGAACGAAGCGAGTAGTTTTGCTATTCATCGTTAGATGGAAAATAAAGAAGTGGGCGGGATCTTACAACCCCTCGCCCCGCAAAGTGTCACGCGTTCTTTCTTAGGGAAATCTACATACAACGTCTCCTCTCTATAGGTATTTGCTTCATGTAAATGTCATTTACCTGCGTTCCCATACCCATGCGTTACATTATGTATTATTTATTCATTAAAAATCTAATAATCGTTTACAAAACATTATTTCTTGTCGATGTTCAAGTTTCAAAACAATTAGAAATGCAACTGCAATTTAATTTTTTTAAATGATTGTAGGTAATGTAAAATTGTTAATATACTAATTGTCAGTAAACTACGAACACTGTTTCATATTGGCGTGATGATATTTTATATAACGTACTTAATTGCATAAAAATAAAAATTCATTGGTTAATTTTGTTAATATATATTTTTTTTTTAATAATAAAAATAAGGGTCAGCTCACACCGAGACGCGACGCGACGCAACGATACTGGAGGAAGAGGCCAGTGATTTCGCGCTGCGCCGCGCGTCGCCGCGAGACGCATCTCAATGGCGCGAGGTGCATCGTAAAAGTAGGCAATCTTGCACGCCGCGCGTACCGACGATGCACGGCTGCGTAGCGATGCACCGCGCTACGCCGCGAGGCGTCACGAGACGCAGCGCTGCATGAAGCAACATATTCTGAATTCTCACAATGAAATGTGTATCTTTTCGTGTAGAAAATAAAGTTCTATTTTGAGCCGCTCTTTGAAAGACTGCGCGCAGCGTCGCGTCGCGTCTCGTCTCGGTGTGATTTGACCCTAACGAATTCTTCAGAAATCTTAGAATAATTATAGTATAGAAACCAAGTCAGCGCGGCCATTTTGTAACACCTTTATTGGAGCCATGGTTCCAAACACCGTTCCGCTACGTAGTATTCAATGTTAAACGTATCTCGCGAAAAAAAATAATTATGGCGATTTGTGCTGTTTTTTGTCACAAAACTTCCGAAAAAAGACATGTAATAACATCACTTTTCACAGGTTAGCTTCCAATATTTCATAGTATCTTGTATTTAATTAGGTTTAAAAAAAATCGGTTAGTGCTTCATTTTAGACCGAGCGCTTGTATGACTACTGTCATTCTATAGTATAATTATTATTCTAGGTCAGAAATTGAAATATAAAAAAAGCAATTGTCAATCACATTTTACCACTTCATCCCAACGTCATAAGTTCATAAATAATAATAAATTTGAAAGACCTCAAAAACGAAGACCTACAAACCGATCATTGTTTTGTAAAAATCGACCGCATATCAGGTACGTACAAGTGTAATATTGACGTGTCGCAATTATTTCATATTCCATTACTACCGAACTATAAACTTACGAGATGTGATCTGTCAGGCGTCGGAAAGCCGGCTCAGGTATTTCAACACGACAGTAAAACTCCAAAATAATTCCACGGCACGTCTGTAAAACGCCCACTTTACGCGCGATTTACTTTTTTAAACTCACTTTCCTTCAACCAGTTGAGTCTGGAAAGTTTATGGGGCGATTAAACTGTTTGCGACTTCTGCGATGCAGAGCGGTCGAAACGCGATAATTTGCAGCGGTGTAAGGTACGCGCTTGAAAGCTGCGTGCTAACGACGAATTGTACAAACTTATTGCACATTCAAAATTTAAAAAAATACACGATAGGTATAATCTAAATCCATAATAGGTACTTGGAGTTAGATTAAAGCAGTCTTATAATTTACTTTTCAGGTCGTTTAACTTTTATGTGGGTTAAGCTATTTTACTATTAAATCATCGATGAATTTTACAAAAAAAGTGAAGACACTTTAGGAGTAAAAAAGCAACGAAACTATTTGAAAAAAAAAAACAAAAATTCATCTTCATTCACAGATTATTTTTAATTAATAGCGATCAAATACTGCATGAATAAATGTCTACCACGGACTATGAAGTAAAACATTCAACCCACGTAACAATTGTCTCGCATATCGTTCGTTCATGGTCGGTCAGACAAGACAGCTACACGGATTCATATCAATGTCATGTTATGGCCCACTCGCATCCACCACGTCTGTAACATTTTACTCTGCAGGAAGTACATGGCTATCGTCGAAGGCTTTCCACATCTTTATCGTCCACTATTCGAACAATATTACCTATTGTTTCTACATCGCTCTATGCGGAAGCTTTCAAATGTGTTTGAACAAAATCTATGTTATTTCTAACGTGACATCTGTTTTATATCCTGTTTTTTATTGGAACAGCGTGGTAGAGTATGCTCCGTGTTCTATGCCCTAGTAGTATTGTAAGTAGTCATTGGAATGATGCCATATAACATTCTATGTGTTTAATATCTTAGATTTGTTAATGTTTTGCTTACACATTACCGAACTTTGCACCGCGGCAAGAGACTTTCATTCTATCAAATTATAATACGTAAGTATATCTGCATTCCCCTGAAACTGCGTTATAGGTAGGTATTTAAATAATACCTAAGGAACCAAATCATTTTATACGATCAAACAAGATACTGAGATTTGTCCCAAAAATGTACCTACTCGTAAATGTAAGATAAGGTAATAAAGTTGAAATTTAATAATCATAATTTTCGAAGTCCAGAACCTTGCCCCAGATTGCGAGTAATTTCCAGCGATCAGTCAATGCTGAGATCTTCATAAGATACCAGCGCGACTGCTTTATAAATTATGTGCATGAGTCATACGATAAATGCATATACATAATTATATTATGTAATTAGCATTTGTTATCACAACACATGCCGTGGCTCAATTATTACGAGGATTAAGTTAGTGTTGCTGTGACCTTCGTTTGAATACAATAATTTTAAACTGCCAAAGTTTAAAGGGTTTTCAGTTACTAGTCATTCTCAATGCTATTTTAGAACGTTTTTGTGGCCTTTTTATCACCGAATAATTTATTAATCGTTTGTTATATTGTTAGGTTGTTAGATACCTTATTATTAGGGCCCGGATAAATATGTATTAAAAAATCTAAATTATGTACATAAAATATGGACGAAAAATCAAAAATATGGAAAAAATATGGAGTATAAATTAACGATACTTTTTATAATTAAACATTGTTTTATTGTAAGAAAAGGGTCACTCGTGACGTACATAGTTACAGTTACATTTAAAAAACGATAAAAAATGGCGAAATTTTTATATCAACAAAAAAAAACAGTTTTATTCAACTTCCATTACATTAGCCTTATCATGAATTTGCTAATGTTTAATATTTTCAGAGCTATCAGAACAATATCGGATAAAATCTAATCCATTAAATACAAACATTTTGAATAACTTTTAACAACTAGATAATATAAATATTATCAAAGGGCAGAGATTTTAAAATTGTAATGTTGGCGTATCGAAAACTTGTAACGGTGATAAAATAAGTGATTAGTTATACGTTCGCCTGTACAAATTGCACGATGTAATAGGGCCCAAACTGCCAGGCCTTGATACATTTATCGTACACATATGATACAATTTAGATACATACCTATATCACTTACAAAGACACTAACTCTCACCTTGCAAATTGACTTAAATATGTTCTGTAACTTAATAACTTAAATAATACTACATGTCTACAATTATTCAATGAAACTACAGTCATACAAAAGGAAGACTTATGATTATTACTTTATGTAAGTAACAAACGCTCACACACCCATACCCCCGCACCAAGATTTCCTATGTCGCAGGAGAACAAAACATTGTCAGTTACATGAATATCTTCCTCGGCTAGGAATCGAACCCGGAACTTCTTGTTAGTAAAATCACTACCAACAAGGCATAGGGTCGTCAATATTAAATGCTAAATAAATTAGGTACATACCTTCCCTAAAATTTAATTATTTTAGTAACAAACCCTACCCTACCCACCCTACACCCTGCATGCTCGTTTGCCATCTTAACTTAATTAAAAAAAAGTATGGGACAATCGTCTTAACTTGTTACAGAATCACTTTCTTTTAAATGAGTCTTCAATACACTTGTAGTATGAGTAACGATAAAATAATCGTCCTCCTTTAATTATTTTAGTAACAAAACTTCCTACGCTTAACTGTACTACATTTACCTTCCTCACTGTACATAAAAACCGGTAGGAACAACCTGCAATATAAAATGTCCCAATTTATTTTTACTCCCTTTTGATAAATAAACATTTATGTTTTAACAACATTTAGCGAATGTTTGCTTTTATTTTTATATAACTAGTAATGACATTTTTACGATATTGTATATCTTATTTTAAGCAATAACGAACCAGAATATTATCTACTAATGGGTATACTAACTAATTTAACTTACGACTTAATACCTACTTACGCTGTAATGATTTATAGTTTTGCTAAATAGAGAATCGCCGCTGTTTCCGGCGCGGGCCATATTCGGTTATCCATTTTAGTTTAACATCGTTAGTAAATACTAAATTTTATAGCTAATTATATCTGCCATTGAGACGTTAAATGTCTTAGGCAACTGATTCTTGTTATATTTGGTTAACGATTTTTTATAATGAAACTTTTGCACGCTAACATCTCAGAGTAAAGCCAAAACTGAAAACATTGCCTTTTAGGGTCACTGCACATTTATCAACTGATATGAATTTATGTCGGCTGGCCTCTTAAATATATTGAAATATTGTAAAGAGAATAAAAAAATATGATATAATTTTAGTCGAGACTAAGATTCATAGCTCAGAATATTAGATGACAGACGATCCGATGACAATAATAATAATAATTATATTCTGCAAACAACAGATTTTTTTCACACAATACGACGGCCGCTAAGCCAAATATTGCTATATCTATACTAGGTATTTACTTACCAATATTTTGCTGAAATATCCCTGCCTTTGTGTGATACCTTTTCACACTTAATCTACTGAATCGACTTTTATAAAATTTGACATGGTACTTCCATTTTCATTTAAGATTCTGGAAAGAACAAAATACATTTGGCATAATTTTACCGGCATTTCGTTGTATTTCGACTCCCATGTGGGCGAATCCACGAGCAAAAACTAGTGCCATAATAACGAAGTCCAGCTGCGACAGCCGAGATATAATACGCAAAATTTATTTCTTCATCACGCCTACGTTGCGTGTTAATGACAAAAGATATTGTTGATGTGTCAAAATGATACGACGCTCGTTAATGAATGAAAATTAAATTAACGCTGCAACGTATTCATTACATGCGTCATAAAGAAATATTAAATGATGCCGGGGAATATCTGATACGATGTCGGCTGTCTGTTCTACAATATTTACACTTGTTAATTGTAATTCCATTTCCCGCGATACTTTCACGCGATGTAATCGACATAGTTATTATATTTTATAATTATAATTAATGATAGTAAATTAGTAATTAAATTAATGATCAACACGTAATCATTTGATGCTCTTGCCGATTTGCAATAGTAGGTGATTAAATAGGAGTTTTGTCAACAAACAATCCAAAAAAATCGCTCACTAACTAATGTCCGTATTCAAATTTTCTGTGTCGTATTTGGGCATACACAGAGATATTAAAAGACAAATAACAATGAGCGAAAAAGACCTAAAACTGAATCTGTCGAAAATAGTAATAGAAACGATACTCGAAAATTACAATAATTTATTAATACCTTAAACAAATCCGATTAAATGAACCTCTTTAATGATACAATGGAAATGTAAAAAGCTCAGTAAAGAAGAGTAGGTACTAAATTTTTCGGACACAGCTACTAGGTAGGTACTAGGTACCTACTTACTATCCAATCCAAGTCCAAATCCAAAAATCCAAGAAGACTGACATTTTTATTATTATCATTAATTAAATACATTTTACTGCGCTATATTAGTAGACAATATTATTTTATAATCTTAAAAGTACATATGTAACTTTGAAGTTGCAGCCAACAGCCATACCTAATGTAAGATGTCACCGCTCTGTGTTTTTAATAAAGATATTTGTCTGATCCGTTAACCTTAAAAAAGTGTTCTCTTTAACGACGTCAACCTTATTTGATATCATTTTGAACAAAAAATGATCAGGCGTGGGCGAAACTGCAACGTAGAATCCGGTGTTAAGACTTTCGCATTCAATAATATTTTATAGCTCAATTTCAGAAGGCTTCTTAACAGATAATAATATACATAAATGAAAGATATATTTTTTTGCATAGAACATATGGAGAAAATTATTTAATAATATTATATTGTTTTATCAAGGCCGTTTCTTCGTATATTCACGTATATAATATACAAAAGAAAAAGCATTTGAAATTTATTTGAAAACGACATTAGTAAGTCTTAGTACAGTGCACCATATGGGCACGGTCGTACGACGAAAGTGTCCCCACATTGTAGTCACTCGACTTGTTCACGTGTGAAGAACTTAATTAAGTTCCTTTATAAATGAGCTCTCAATACAGTCTTGGATGAATGAAATAAAGAAATATCGATGCAATTATTCACCGACTTTTAAAACATTTTTGATTTATAGGGGCCATCGCTATTTAGCTTTTGGTTGAAACGACCTCAATATTTCAGTATAAGCTTTGAAGGCTACCAAATCATGCGCAGATGCTTTTGTGCATTTTCGAAACATCACATGTATGAAATTGTAGCAGCTTTTTGATTTTCCATTCGTATTAAAACCAATACCTAACGACACATGACGAATCGAAGATATCAATGACGTGTTGCCAACCTAGTCACATAAGAACGAATGAAGAGAAGAAACGATGTATCAATTAACGGACATAAAACGCTTATCATCTCTCGAAAGCTTTGAGTAAATGGTCTCCTCGTATAAAGTCCTTGGTTTAGTATGGATGCTTGTATCTACAAAAAACCTATCTTATCAAAGATACGTTAATAGGTACCTATACCTACTGGTTGAATGTAGTTACGAATATACTCTTGGCACAGTGGGAACTCGCAACCGAGCCAATTTCATGACTATATTTCTCCAATTACAAGTTCTGTAAATCTTATAATTCTTACCGTAACGTTATTCCACGCATGCAGGGTAAAGTTTATTAGGTACACATTACACTATAAATACACATTAGCACTCAGTCGTATTTATTACCTTACACGGACGTAAGAAGCGAGACAACTCTTGCGCAAATGTAGTGGCAACTATTTATTCTTAGTTCAAATATTACTACATATTATTAGTTTTCAAACGCGTCCGCTTGTCTGTACACTTGTCACCGGATGCGTGTCTAACTAAATTGATGGGACCAGTTCAGATGATTCGCGCGCAAATTTCACCTCCGCGTTTCAACTCGTTTTAATTGCGACGCATTATGTAGGTACGCGTAGCTATAATTGCCCTTTTAAATCACGTTACCCCTTTCAATCAATATCTTCTGATGTGTAAATAAATTGAATCGAGAATTTTATGTCCAATTAATTAGATTAATGTGAAACGTAATCGGTGAAAAGTATCTCATTTGCTGGATAATTATCAACTGTGACTTTTCGGCAACAAAGATGAACGGTGTCCTTCAAATTAAAATTTCGTTAAAATGCCTCCTCGTGAACATTGAGTCCGAACGAAGAAGTTAATGGCCAACGTAAATTTGACACGGACCCGTTTTCCGTGTCGCTTTAACGAGACATCTGATTCAAATACAATGGGTGGTCACCGCCCCTTAATTGATTTGTTCCCAGAAAGAAACAAGTTATCTGCGAAGTATGTAGAAGCGAGTCGCGGATCTGTCTTAGGACGATTTCATTTCGGGGTATAACTTGAGTTGAATTATTCCATGTTTCGTTTAATAATGTTTATAAAGACGTAACGTTGGTTGTCTGGGAAACAGCCTTCTTTTCGACGAAATTATTGCGGATTGTTGGAGGGGTTAGTGGCCAACCCAGTGTCTAAAGTTTTCAAGCCGCCCAAAGGCCTCCGACACGGCTTAACGACTGTTATCTATCGATAAAAACCGGGACCGACGGCTTTACGTGCCCTCCGAAGCGCGGATGCGCTCAAGAAATTTTGCCACTAGCGGTCACCCATCCGACTATCGACCGCGCCCGCAGTTGCTTAACTTTGTCGATCGCTTGGAATCGACGCAAGCCACCGGGCTATGAGCGCTTCAATTAATATTAATATAAAGTAGGGCCATTTTAATAGGTCACACTTGACAGTTCGTCAAAATTTTACAAAGTAACCTCGTAAGGGAGACACCCCGTATTATTTAATATTCCCTATTAGATATTGTTAAACTTTTTACAAGGAACTGACGTCGTTACAAAGTTACGTCAGTGAACTCTTTTTCTTTTTAAACATTAGAGATGGTACAGAAAGAAACAGATCACTTGTTATGTTGAATTTGATAAGTCGAAATAATCGACAAAAAGTATTTCACCAATACAAAGTAAAAAAATATTTTAATATGAACAAAAAATTTTTTTTTTACATTTTAGGCATGTTACATTTTTGAAATATATAATCATTCATTTATATTTACCTAACGTCAGGCTCAAAAGCCAGTATCCTGAAACGTGAAATGTTACAAAAAAGTCATGATTTCATTTCGCGTCATTATTTGACGTATTATTTTTGTCGTTTTTTGAGTATTTGTGCGAACTGTGCGCAAATAATACTTTTTTATAACAATCGCATTCAATTTACAGCAGTTTGAAGTCCTTATCGATTACTTAAATTTAATCGATGTTTTTCGGCAGGTTACCCTCACTATGAAGCAAAGACAAACGGTTGTCAAATGTGACCTATTGAAATGGCCCTACTATAATAGTATAATGACGACAACATAAGCAACCTTATTATTCATAGGTTAATGAGAAGATACGCAAACGAAATAATTAGGTACATAAAATCATACAAAGGTTCAAATACCTAAATACTAGACGCGCGTCGCAGGTTTATGAACATAGTCCAGATAGTTTTATCTATAAATATTCACACAAGCATTCTAATGGTGAAAGAATTTTTGAAATCGGTCCAGTATTTTTGAGTTTATTCGTTACAAACATTCAAATATACAAACACTTATTTTTATAATATTAGTGTATATAATTAACTTTGTAGCCGGAACCCATGTTACCTATCACAAGTTAGGTATCTATAATATATTTAAATGTTGCCCCACAACTAAGCGTGGTTTGATTGAAAACCTTTTACGCGCAGATACAAGAAAGTAGAGCAGAACAATCTAGAAGCTGACAGCTCATTTACGTTCGTATTAACACCAATGTGTAAGAGAAAACCTATTATGTAGATTTAGTAGCCTCTTGTAGTGTAATTCCCTTACAGTCAATTAATTAAACTTATTTTATAACGTTTGTTTTAGACTAGGGAACACTGATTAAATCCTGAATGACCGCGATAGTTGAAGGCTAGAGATAAAATTTCTTGAGCGCTTCTGTGCTTTTATGGGCATGTTAAAACGTTGGCTGTTATCAATAACCACCGAAAATCTCAAAACTAACCGCGCCCGAAGTTGTTTAATTCAATCACTTTCGATTGACGCAAGCCATCGAGCTTCGAACGCAATGCATTAGGTAAAAAAATAATTTAGATGATTATTTTTTTGTTCAAAAGGCTGTGCTTTTCGCGTGGTTTCTTATAAATTTGAGCGACATCTGGTTTAGTGGTTTTCGACTTACGATATCTTGATAGTCGAGCTATTAATCGATCAATCGGTTCAAAAACCATAAGGGTCAGCCCACACCGAGACGCGACGCGACGCAACGATACTGGAGGAGGCCAGTGATTTCGCGCTGCGCCGCGCGTCGCCGCGAGACGCATCTCAATGGCGCGAGGTGCATCGTAAAAGTAGGCAATCTTGCACGTCGCGCGTACCGACGATGAACGGCTGCGTAGCGATGCACCGCGCTACGCCGCGAGGCGTCACGAGACGCAGCGCTGCAACGTAACGCTGCAAGAGAAGCAACGTATTCTGAATTCTCATAATGAAATGTGTATCTTTTCGTGTAGAAAATAAAGTTCTATTTTGAGCCGCTCTTTGAAAGACTGCGCGCAGCGTCGCGTCACATGAATAAGAACAGAATGAAAGCTTCATACTAGCGTCTGAAACGAAACCACTACTACATGCACACGTTTGTGTGCGTACCCTGTCACGTACAAGGCGCGGGGGGCGAGGACCGGCCCCGGCTGGGGGCAAACTGGTTTAAACCAGCTCGGTTGGGGTGCGAAAATTAGGGCTGCCAACGAATCGTTTTTTTATGAATTGAATTAATCGAATAATTTAAAATTATATAGTGAACGAAAAATATTAAACACTGGTGCATGCATGCTTTTAGTATATACATACATGTACTAAAAGCGCTTAACAATTAAAAATCTAGGGAATCTGTTTAATCTTTGTTTTATAATAAGTATATTATAGATAAATAAAATGTTTGGCTTCGAATTTTCTTCTTATTTAGTATTTTCTAACAATCAGGTATCAGTACCATACCTATTTAATTTTCAAACAAATTGTTAGGTTAACCATTATTCATCTTTCAAAGCTACACCGTGGTTTATATTTTTAAGCAGTCCAATAACTCAAAGACTTGCCTAATATCGGCTGGTTTAACGCATGGAAACATACATAATACATACAAAACATTTTTTATAAATTAATATTTATTAAATACAAAAAAACGTTAAAGGTTTTTTATTTTAGCAAAAACTACTGTAAAAAAATATTCACTTCAAATTGAATGACACGCTTAAATTATTCTGTATAGTCGTGTCATCGCTGACTCTGGCTCGGTACACACTTGACCGTTTTATATTAACCGAGTGACAGCCCTATAAAAATAGGTAAGAATTTTGACGTTTACTAGGAAGCTTTCATTCTGTTCCTTTACTTATTCATGTGGTCGCGTCGCGTCTCGTCTCGGTGTGATTTGACCCTAAAGGTACGTCAATTTAAAGAATACCGTATAAATAATAATTAAATTAAATCTTATATATAAAATTCTCGTGTCACAATGTTAGTTACCATATTCCTCCGAAACGGCTTGACCCATTGTAATTAAATTTTGTATGCATATTCAGTAAGTCTGAGAATCCGCTACTATCTATTTTTCATACCCCTAAGTGATAAGGGTTGTTCACCCTTAACATTTTTTTAAATATTTGGACAAAGATTTTTGTTTTTATTTTTCTATAATGTGGCATTAAAAAATACATACAACCCTAAATTTTCACCCTTTTATCACCAACCCCACCACTCCACACCACCACCACCACCAACCCGCATTGGAGCAGCGTGGTGGAGTATGCTCTAGGCCTCCTCAATAATGAGGAGAGACCCGTGCTCAGTAGTGGGCCATTAATTGGTTGTAGCCATCACCAACCCCTATTTTTTAATAGTCATTTTCCTAGAAATAATTTATATGGCATAACAACGTTTGCGGGGTCAGCTGGTAAATAAATAAGATTCTCGACATAAGAACTTCTGAAATAGATATATCGATTCTAAATCAACTTTGATACTACTTTACAACCGGATTAATTAGCAACATACCACGTAAACGTTTAGAGCTTGAATAATGGCCTCTGAAAAGAGGATGTAACATGGCCTTCGTAATGATATAGGTAATTACAATAAGTCGTAAACTACAACGGGTAATTACAAGATAATTCGCAGTTTTACTTTTATAGTGATTTAACGTACCTAGCTCGTCCTTAACTTAAAGTTATAAATCTAAGATCGTAAAATTAGACAAATGATTGACATTTAAAACGATCCCTGGCCCTTATTTAATTTTGATAAATGTTGTAATTTATACTGGATCTACTTACGTGCGGACGAAGGTGGATTAAGTAGTATAGTAAAGGATAGGTAAAAGATAAGCCTGTAGCTGTAGCTTAGTTTTAGTAACCCACTGACTGCGTGTTCCCGAATTAGTTTCTCAGCAAAATAGACATAATTAGATAATTGACATACCCAAAAAACTTCAACCACTTAGTGCAAAATAATAATACAAAAATTGTATCTACAGTAAGTGCGACAGCAATTTGGAAAGTTAAAGTTGATATAATAAAACAATTTATGCGGTCGTAAGAAACAGGAAATTGTCCTCTAATTGATGGCAATGATAAAGTTATTATTAGTTGTGTACTTAATAAGAGTGTAGTATACGGGTGAAAACTCGAGCACGCACATCCGCCGATGGTCGCTAACAAGAGCGAGTGTCCGAGGTGCTACGTGTCTAAATTCCGACGACGTGCGACGGAGAAATCTTAGTCATCGTCAACCTTTGGTCATACGTTATTATTATTAGAAAATATCCATGCAATAACAGGGTACCTACTTATTATTTGTTATATCTATCTGATTGATACATTTTCGTTGAAACAATCTTGTTCCAAAGCTTGAATTAATATTTATATCACACGTGTATCAATTTATCGTAACACTAGAGAACCGCCCTCGCTTCGCTTCGGGACCCGTAGGTAACAGTCGCGTAGGTCCCGCTCCCGTAGGAATCTCGGCTAAACAGTAGCCTATTATATCATATACTGACTGGAACATCAGATTATTTGCCTACTAGAGAACCGCCCGCGCTTCGCTTCGGGACCCGTAGGTAACAGCCGCGTAGGTCTCGCTCCCGTAGGAATTTAGGCTAAAAAGTAGCCTACTACTCGCTCTCTTCACCCTGTCTGAGGTGTGTGGAGCCCTCGGGACAGTTAGTTCCCCTTTGGGGGTGTCTCTCGCGGCCCGTTAAAACGGGCCGGTCCTTGGGTTGGGCTCTAAGGCCCTTGGTTGTCCATCTGTGGTTAACCAATAGGTCAAGTCCGGTGAGTGGCGGCCTTTTTACAGTCCACAGTCTTAAACGGGATGGGGTTCATCTCCACGCCGCCCAGGCGATCGAGGCCCTACCGGGTGAATCCCACTGGTGGGAAGCCCAGCAGGAGCCGATCAGCGCCGGGCGACGACTTACGAAGCCCCAGTATCAGTCAGTGCTAGGCCCGTCCCGCGCAACCAGCAAGTTGGCAAGCGGTCAGCAAGCGGTCCGGTGGACGGGTGTGGAGCGGCGCCAGGTCCTGCAGATGCGGGAACCGCGACGCGTCGACACGCCCGAACATGTTGCGTGCCAATCTCTCGATGAAGTCGTCCAGGCTCTCGACTCGAAGGTCCCTCTGGATGACGGCGTTCCTGACGTAAGTACCTCGGCGCACCAGTCAGCCGGCGGAGCGCAATCGCCTGAACCACGCGCATCCTCTTGCGCTGCGGTTCGCTGGCGAGCGCGTACCACGCCGGTGCCGCGTACGTGAGGCGGGATCTGATGTAGGTCCCCGAGCTTCAGTCCGAGAGGGAGGCTCGAGGAGAGCACTGGTTTCTGCCATCGCGCTTCTGGAATTCGCGACGGCTTTCGTAACCTGTGGCTTCATCGAAAGTCTTCCGTCGATTTTGCCCCCAGGTATTTGGCCTGTGGGGCCCATTGGATATCTTGTCCGTTAAGCTCCAGAGTAGGGTCCCGCCTGTTGAGGTATCCTCTTATGTTCACGGCCTGCGTCTTCCCGACATTCACCGACAGTCTCCACGCGGCAAGCCATTTGGGGAGGGCATCAAGCGCACGCTGCATCTTGACGATGGCGTGGGTTCTATTCGGCGACGTGGTGATGTACGCCACATCATCGGCATACAGGGCAAGCGACGCCCCCCCTGCCGCCGGGATGTCGTCGGTGTAGCAGGCGTAGCAGACCGGGGACAGGCAACTCCCTTGCGGGACGCCGGCTGCGATCGGACGCTCGGTGGATTCGGCGTCTTCGACCACTACTCTGAAGCTTCTATTTTCGAGGAAACTGGAGATCACCTTAACGGCACTCCGGGGCGCCGACGACTGCGAGATCTTGTAGAGAATAAGCCGTCGTGCCAAACACGGTCGAACGCCTTTTCCATGTCGAGGAATACTGCACACACGCGTTCTCTCTTATTCAGAGCCGCGGTAACGGTGTGCAACACCCTCGACAGTGTAGCCGTGCTGTTCAGCGGCATCAAAAAGTAGCCTTCCATTTCTGTTGGCAGCTAGGCTATTCCACCCCGGATGCAGTTCCAGTCGCCCGCGCCCACCACCGGTGTTGGCGAGTCCAGCAACTTGCGGACATCAGCCAACAGGATAGTGCCAGCGGGCGGGCGGTACACTGAATACAGCCGGAGCGGGGATTTCTCGAGGCAGAGCTAAAGTAGCCTATTACATTTGCCTATGACTTAAGTAAATTACATGTAGTATTTCATAGCGTAATTCAGAACTTGCAAATTAACGCCATCTATTAACAACTCCGAAAATAAATATCTAGCAACTAACAAAACATCGATCTTCCCATGGGAATGGGATGTTTTTTCGCGGTAAAAAGTAGCCTACGTCACTCTCCACCCTCCTAACTATCCCCACACACATAAACCTTACCATATAATAGCTTTGTTGCGACGTGAAAGCGTCACAAACAAACAAACAAACAAACAAACAAACACACTTTCACATTTATAATATTAGTATAGTATAGACTTAAGTAAATTACATGTAGTATTTCATAGCGTAATTCAGAACTTGCAAATTAACGCCATCTATTAACAACTCCGAAAATAAATATCTAGCAACTAACAAAACATCGATCTTCCCATGGGAATGAGATGTTTTTTCGCGGTAAAAAGTAGCCTACGTCACTCTCCACCCTCCTAACTATCCCCACACACATAAACCTTACCATATAATAGCTTTGTTGCGACGTGAAAGCGTCACAAACAAACAAACAAACAAACACACTTTCACATTTATAATATTAGTAAGGATGACATAAGTAAATTACATGTAGTATTTGATAGCGAGATTCAGAACTTGCAAATGAATTTTACTAACGCCATCTATTAGCAACATCCAGAACTAAATATCTAGCAACTAACAAAACATCGATCTTCCCATGTAAATGAGATGTATTTCCGCTGTAAAAAGTAGCCTACGTCACTCTCCACCCTCCTAACTATCCCCACACACATAAACCACACCATTTAATAGCCATGTTTCGACGTGAAAGAGTCACAAACAAACAAAGACACTTTCATATTTATAATATTAGTATGGATAGTATGGATAATACAATTAGGTACAACTATAAAGTTGCTATGACACGAGAGTTAAAATTTCATGTTTAAAATGAATAAACTTACGTTTTTTATCGTTTCGCTTTTTTTCTCAGTCTTCTTCCTTGATTACAAATTACGAAATGAATTCTGTGAAACTTTTTGTGTGGGGTTCGTAGTAGTAACAAAAACATTTTTTTGGATAACATCTAGAACCTCGTTGCAATCAATTTCAGTTTATTGTATCCGTCTTTCGGATATCAAATACATAAATTGACACACTGACATACAAAGTTTTTGCTTTTTTTACTTTTTACAATGATATTTATTATAAGATACTTTATCAACTTTAATTGCAACGGAAGTAAAACTCAATGTCACTTAACGTAAACACTCGTTACAATTATTCTGACATAATTATTTAAGTATGGAATTAATGTAAATCAATAAAAAATATGAATCAAAACTAATAGAAGTAATAAAAAAATAAATTACTCTTACAATTTATTTTATACCTTACTATTATCTTTTTGCTAGTAATATCCCTTTTTGTACATTTTTTGCTTGTTTTCAGTAAACACATATTTTGTTCTTATGGTAACTGAGGTGCGAAACGTAATAACTTATCACTGTATAAAAATGTTTGTCGAAATAGATTCGCAGGAAAATATTTCATATTCAAATCGCTCCGAATGGTTGTCATCACCTGGCCAGTTTCTCCGCTATAACCAGTTGGAAGCTTTGCTCGTCGCGATCCTCGTCCGTAATTAACGATACTGGCCCGTGAAATCGAATTATGTCGACAAATCGTTTCGCGACCATCACTCACATTTATCGATTATTGATTTAAATTTATGATCCGTATAATGCTTTGCGACTAATGAAAAACAAAGATTAACATAAGCGCCGACCGATTTGGAAAACTTCAATTACATTTATGCGTGTAACGTTGTAACGTGGAATGAGGCACCCAGCATGCGGTACATTACTATTCGGTATAATTATATCAACTTTTTGTAAAATTTACTTCTTTGTAAATTTTATTTGCGGTGTTTTGTAAAACTGTCATCATCAGACGCCAGACGCTCACACTACTAACCAGAACACTTTTCAATACAAGTAATAAATTGTATCAATATTCTTCCACCACGCTAGTTTATTAGCTATAGCATAATATACTCTCAAGTACCTCTGCAGATTACCCTCGATGGATTATTTTATAGAGCAAACTATAAAATTAATCAATTTAAAATCACAGCCTACTTACCGTTCAATTAAGTTGTCGATTAATAATAAATCATATGTTTTAAATGATTATATTCGCTCACTAACAAGTTAATTGTTTTATAACCTCTCAATTTCTCATTATGAGCAAAAAATTAAGATTCTACGAAAAAATTAACTTCGTTGAAGCCTTGAGTGCAAGTCAATATAATGATGTACCTGCGTGGGGTCCAAGATTCATCCGAAATTTCAATTTTGCAAATAATTACAGCGTAACTAGAGAAACGTTGAATTTACATATTAACGATTCCTCCTCAATCAATGGTAATTGAATACAAAAATACAGGACAGTTTTATTAAGCCAAATGGTAATGAGACATGATTACGATTTTATTGAAGTTTTGAATGTTAACAGCCGAGATTTCATTCAGATTGGTAATTATAAGAAATGTAAATGGAAATGACTTTAATATAAGCTACATGTTGGTAATTAGGTACATTTAGAGATAAATATGATGACAATATTTAAGCTGATAATGACTTCATGTAGATGACGTTTGTAATAAAATCTTTTAAGTTAGAAAATTTACTTTATAAACAAATCGTAACCACAAATTTTCATGTTAGTAGGGATGGGAAATAGTCAAACGTTTTTAAAATATACAGTCAAGGTTAGAATAGTTCCTTTACGTATGCTGGTGTGATGGCTATCAACAAAGTAAGAGATCGCTACTCGATAAGGCGCTGTTGCACCGTTAATGGATTAGCTGACATCTTCGCCATAACGTGTTAGGAATTTAATACTGGTTTATCAAGAAGATGGTAGTGATATATCGACGGTCGGTAGTGAGAATGAATGTTAATAGTTTTAGATGTGTATTAAAAACTTTACTGTAACTATGCGAATGTGCGATTAAAGTTTGCAATTACTTAATTGACGGTTAAGTTATTTTTGTGCCTTCTTCAAATGATAAAAACATAATTCAATATTCAAATATGTATTTCATATTTCTATGAAATACATATTTGGAGAAATTGGTGATATTTGCTGAATAAATGTACCTACCTATAATTATGTCAGCAATGTTTTTTAGACGTTTTGTCTATTTTTAATATCGACTCTTAAAAACTTGGAGCCTTACTCTACATTTCATTTTAATCGGTTCACAAACAAATAGAACATAAATTTAATTAATCCTTAACTTATTTGTATTGTTAATGAAAATTAAAATAATTATTTCCGAACAACATGCATAATACTTAATTCGGAAGGTGTATTCCAATATTTCCAGCGTCCATGTCAATAAACCGTTACATTGTGAGTTTAAGTTTAAATATAATTATATAGATAATAGCGGTCACGTCACTCCGAATTAGTCCACGCGAGGTACGAAGCCCCGGTGCAGATAATACTCGCGAAAGCTCCAAAGCTTCCTTTGCGAGAGAAAGCTCATCTTATTTTTGCGCTCGTACTTATTTTTAATGAATTTGAGTACTTTGAGTACGGTACTTAGTATCTACCATTCCTACCGTGTAATAACTGTTTTAAGAGCAATTGTGTTCCGGATAGGAAGGTGTGGAGCCGGTTTCACTTCTTTAGAGGCAACCATCTGTCCTCAGGGGTAGCAACGCATCTGTGACCGAATTGGAACAAGACTCACACTAATCATTACTATCTGGACAATACTAACATTAACTAACAGGACTAACCTATCCCTAACAGTCCCTGTCCTCACACTTATAACAAACTAACCAACTAACATTCTAACACCATCTACTAACTGGACTAACCACCCCAGTCCCTAAATTGGGTCTTGTTGTATGTCGGTCACAATTGCCATGGGCGGCAGCGGAAGGGTGGTGTTGCATGCTCGTTTGCTACCTTAATTCCATAAAAAAAATAGGTACCTGTGTGCTTAGAATTTTTTTATTGTAGCATCAAAAAATTATAATGATATTATTATAACACTGTAAAGTTCCCATAAACATAAATACTACGCATAATAGATTCTCATCTTGCACGCATTGTATCGTCACGCATTATTATCACTCATTTCTAATTTATCTATACTTCTATACTAATATTATAAAGAGGAAAGATTTGATTGTTTGTTTGTTTGCATTGAATATTGCATTTGCATTGAATATATTAATTGCTCCGAAACTACTGAACCGATTTGAAAACTTCTTTCACCGTTGGAAAGCTACACTATTGCCGGGTAACATAGGCTATATTATATTTCAAAAAAAATCGGGATCCCTAATAAAACTGCGATATTGTAGCCCAAAGTGTGAAAAACTGAAGAGTTTGTTTGTTTGAACGTGCTAATCTCAGGAACTACTGGTCCAATTTGAAAAATTCTTTCAGTGTTAGATATCTTATTTATCGAGGAAGACTATAGGCTATAGACGGACGCAAAGTAGTTTCCACGGGACGCGGGTAAAATTTTTGCTAAAATTGTGGTAGAATAAGGTCTAATAGAAATATTTAAATAACAGAATATGTGAATCTCATTCTCTACGTGTTTTGTGACAAATCTATTTTAAATATAACCAACGTAGTGGGATAAAAATAGTTATATTAAATTTTGAGGAGATAAAGAGGGACAGTGCTACTAGGAGTACATTAATGGCTTAAAACCAGCCAACAATAGATCTTTAGTTAGTATCAATCACCTAGTATATTTTGAATAATATGGAGGATACTACTACGACTAAATAAATTTTCATATTTGTATATGAAAATTTATTTAGATATTTAAATTTAGAACCTTGGCTTGTGATCTAAATGTTACAATATCGGTAGCTACCGTCCATGTCACTATAAATTAGTTCAGAGCGAGATTAATAATTATGTAAAGCGGGCGCGCTATGTACGGCAATACATCGAGAGATTCAGAAGCGCTTCCTTCGCGAGAGAAAGCGCTTAAGACGTCGAACGTTTGGCTAAAGTAATTAACTACTCCTGTTTCGGGAAGTTATGCGAACTTGTTAACTTTACATTTTGCGTTAAAATTATATGTCTTAATCTCTAGTCATCAAAACCATTTTTTTGCTAAGTGATCGACCGAGGTAAAAAATTTGCGATAATGGCGGTAGCTGGACGACCACTGGTAGAAAAACGTCCTTGTGCATTTCTGTGTTTCAGAGAGCACAAAAATCCCGATTGTAATCGACATTATTCCTTAAGAATATGGCTATTCCTTAGGGCGGCATAAAAACTTCCGACAATTGGGTGTGTTGGCACGGCAGTACAGCCTTAGTACCGAACGCTAAACTAGCGGTATTCGTGTTGTACATGCAATACAATTAGTCCAGACTTACCTCAAGTGGAGCGGTGTAATGCCTGATGACCTCTTCACGCGACTTACGGTCCCTACTTGTTGGTCAATCTAAACCAAATTCAATACACACACACACACACACACAAACTTCGATATAGCGGTAATTCGACTAGCGGTGTAATCCACAGGAAAAATATAACACGACAAAGGAAAATCAGCGACGCGGTTGGGCTCAGAGAGCAAGCGGTTGTTCTGCTAGCCAGAATTTGACTAGCTACGCGACATTTAACCATCGCGATTATCAAATAAGTGAGGGTGGATTTTAAATCTTTGTGGACCACTAAGAATTCTACCGCGCAAAAAAATACAGGTCCCTAGCTTTTCTTGCATTGGTGACGTCTTTAGTTGTTACAAATTTTTATGACCGACCAATTAAACATCGCAATCGCCAATATTAAATGGCTTATCTTCTTTGTCGAATTTAAATATAATTCAGATGTAGTCACAGACAAAACTGTGGCGTTAAGTGATTTTACACTGATTTCTTTAAAAAACAATTACCAATAGTTATTCATTGGCATAGTAAACCTTGTCATGCAACATTCCTAGTGATCCGATCAGTGTTTACTACGAATACAGCTGGCACGTCTAATTCCAAGTAATTTAAAATAATTTATTGGTCAAACTTAACCAACTCTTCTACTGCTCGGATACCTCGTAAATAACAAATTTATGTATTTATGACGTACAGGAAACTGTTGGCGCTGATGTTGATGAACGCAATTAGTAAACGGAACTGATTAATTAATACCAGTACGTTATTTAAAGCTTTGCCCGTAGACAGAAAATGATATAGACATAGAGGTCTGGTGTGCGTGGCTTACCTACATGAGACAGCACGAGAAAATGCGATTGTATGTGGCACAAAAACAAATTCAACGGTGACCTCTCTTTTGTTTAGTTAAATGACTGCCCTTTTCTTGAATAAACCGGCATGCAAGCAAAACAAAACACACTATCGTGCTGTCCCGTATTTTCGTCTCGATAGATGACATAAATGTCTATACGCTTCCCCATCATTGGTTTTGCTTTTCTGAGCAGAAAAAATATCAATTCAACAAAGTTATGCCCATCAATTATAACTCTATTTGATAGTTAGCTTTTATGAAATAAATTAAAACTTTTTGATTTATAATTTAATTATTTTCCAATAACAAATGGCGCTATTGATGAAGTTAGTGTTTACATATAAATATATTTAACAGGTCTAGTCTACTACATAGTTTTAAGAACTTTGAGTATCACATCGTAAAAAATATGGATTTATTTAGAATTTATTTACAGTAATGCAAGATGAGACGCAATCCCCGAACTGTAACATTGTTTAAATAAGGCTTATAATAATATCTCAAGTCGCCTTTTATATACCATAATTTTTATATTTCACTGGATATACCTAAATCAAGCGTGCAAATAAAGAATAAGTATTTGTATTTTGTTCCATATCATAAGTAATTGAACTCTACTTATCCACATTTATAGTTTATTGTTACAGCGATCTAAACGGTGCCTACTGTACAATCGGCCATTAAAATTCTTACATTTAATAATATTTAAACAAAACAACTCGAAGCAGCGGTAATATTGGGAGCCCCACAAAACCCGGATTACAGTGTGCGTGGCCGGTAACTCGCGGGATTTAATTCATGTAGTCTTGCAAACATGAATTTATTGGAGGCTCCGTACTAGTAGCAAATCAATAGACGTGCCGCGCATCTATAGTGCAGTCCCTTTGGAGTAAAAGCATGTAAATGTCTACACGAAAATAACATTTTAGTAGGACGGGTGAATTTTGTAACGTTATTGAATAATATTATACATTGTAGTAGAAGTAATTTTGAATTTAATGCGCTATCGTACAAATTATTACCAATTTATACCTAGTACATGAAATTGATTATGTGCTTTATAGGTAGATAACAACTTATAGGCCATTATGTGCGATTGTTGTTAATTATTAACCAATTTTATGCAATGCAATATGTAATTACGTAATTATAAAAGGACGGCCACAAAGATGAAATAAATTTAAATTAATTTTAAACTGACGTAAATTTTGATTAAGATTTTCAGAAGCGCTTCGACGAACATTGTGTTAAAAACTAAGATTGAGATTGTTAAGCCATGTCGCAGGCCTTCGGCCGGCATGAATACTTCTGACCATGTTGGCCAGTAACCCCTCCACCGAACCGCTGATGTATGCTCTAGGCCTCCTCAGTTATATTAATACCTGTCCTCAGTAGTGGACTATTAATGGGTTGAAGCCAAGTGTTAAATTACAGTTAGGTTGGTTTAACTCAGTACATTTTCTCTATAATACACCTGGCAACACTAATCGGAAGCTCACGAGTAACGCCCCCACGCCATTGTGAGGAGCTCACGCCATCTACCGAGTAAACACCATATTTACGACTTGTCGTGCCAGTAATGCCCCACAATGCCCTTTACTACCTCATTGGTGATTTCCAACAGATAGTGATAATTGGTAAGCGCTTCTCCATTAAAAGTAAAACAATTGCCTCGGAGAAACTATTACAAGATTGAACGATTGAACAAAATTGTAAACACGAGCGCAATAACTTTGGAGAAGAAACTGTAATTTAAAATTAGAAAGAATCAGAACAAGAGTTTTGATGGCCAAAAATTCCCGCCATTTATTAAACAGAGTAATGGCTAAATATTGTAATCTATTGTTTTCTACTATTACACTAATAGTCGCAAGAGATTTTGAATCTCTTGTGACTTGAATTTTATAGTACAATATACATAAGACTATGTCTGGTATGTTCAGAATTATGCAACCTTTTTAATACGAACAATGAGGTTTTCAGCCAATAGGTTATTAATTAAAAAGTGTTCCTATTTAAACGTCAGGTACAAGGCGAAGTCACTGTTTTTATAATCCCTTAATGAACCCCTTATAAGGTCCGCGTCCGCTCCAGAATCTGCATTGCTCTTCAATGTAATCTCACGCTGCAGCAATTATAAATTTGAACGGACGAAATGTTGTCGATCCCAGAATAATTGGTAAATAAAGGTCCAATTACTTCATTATAATCGTAACTAGTCTGTATCTGTAAAGATTTAAAAAAAAAACTTAGTGAGAGAGACGATACGTATAACTCAAATTTAAAACATGTAAACACGAAATTCGTTTTAAAACTACAAGCAATCTAAAATATGACATTAAAGGCAATGTCACGTCGAAAAGTAAAGTACCATCTTTTACTTTTGTCACTTTTAAATATCAAAGGCATAATAAACGTGGAAATACGCGGTGTATTTTACATAACACTCGTTTTATCACCAATAAAAACTTTCAAAATTTATCAACAGAAACGGAATTAAATCGGTCCCATAATTGCAATTAACTTAAATCCTTTGGTTAACGACCAATTTGTCTTTTTTGATTTCTTACGCAAGAGACCTTTAATTTGGATCTCGGAAACCAGTCCACCCGATAGTGGGATCTCAATGTAAACGGACTACAGAACATATCATATTATGAGAATAATTTTATACAATTATTATTTTCTCCTCACATGTAGGTACGTTAAAGTTGATAACATGATTCATTTTGCGAGGTCGTATACTCTTCATTCTTCATAATTTATTCACCGAAATATGGTCACAGAAATTGTAACCGTAATACTACGAGTCATATAAGTCCTCGTGTGTTATATCAAAATAATATTATTTCGTAAGTAAGACGTTAAATAACCAAATAAATTTATGTTCATTTGAAGACAATGCAATAATTTTGTTATAAAACCTTTGTTAACGTCATAGACGAAATATAATAACAGTAATATTGTACCGGGCTACGCCAAAAGCGCTAATATTACAAAATATACGATCTTGTTACAGTCAATGCCGATAACAAGAGCCAATAACCAATAAAATGGCTGGCACGTCAACAATAATAACTAGATTTAAGACACGTGGGCCGGCTGAGTGTAATGCCAAAAGTTCTTGCTCAATGTGAATCACGTAGAAACATACCGATCGAATAACGCTCGAACCGCACAAAGAACATTTTGATAACCATCAAAAATAATAAAGATGTACGTTGAACATACGAAGGCCAAAATGAAACCAATTGAAAAGAAACTCTAATTGTTATCATCTTATATCATAAACAGTTATATCATAAGCATGGGAAACTATTCATACTTAACGGAATATAAACTAATAAAGAAAACAAGTTTTGGCGCTAATGTATGACTAAACCTTCACTACTTAAATGTAAGATTTAAATTAGAATTAACGTATTAGAACACCTTTTATCGCAACATAATTTTGAATGTCGTAATTTTAAAACTTTAGGTATATTTTGTGCTAACTCAATGGGATCCGTATATAGCTGTGTCATTGTTACAATTGAATCAAACGATTCATTAGACAACTACCTAACTACTTAGTCACGGTAAGATGTTTTTGTTGGATATCTAATATAAAATCTATTCGAAGAAAACAACAATACAACCAACAACTATATATCCAGCTCATTCTGAAAAACGAAGGCCGACCGGCGGTAAACAAAAAAGAAATAAAAATACCCAAAACGGGCATCGGCTATTAACAACAAAAACGTAATCTATCATTGCTAATCTGTACAAACATTCATGCGCCCCTTCGCCAAAGACGCTTGCCTAAAACTACTGACCACTTAGATAAATGGCAACTACAAATTTAGATAAAATGTCAACAACATTTAAAATGCATTCTCAAAAAGTAGTTAATGCAAAAAATGTGTTACATAAATTAAATCTCAACATAATAATAACGACAAATATTAAGTATGGTAGATAAGTTCGGTGAATTATGAGGCCGTGTGTTGCCAAGTAGCGTAACTAGCTCATCGCTCTCTGGTGTCCTCCCAGTACAACACTTAACAATCGACCACTGCGTCCATATCATCCTCGGGAATCGAGACATTTCGCTTAATGCCAAGGCTCCCCGCATCATGTGGGCAGCCATTGTAAAACTACTATTGTAATATGTATCGGGTGTCGCTTCTCTTACATCATCGACATTTAACATGAGAAATTGAAGAGCTTTGACAATCATTATCGGTTGGTGCATGGGCGATCTGTTTGTTAATATTAAATACGCATCACTGAGTTTGACCGTATTAAATGTCGTATTATTCGAACATTTATTCAAAGACTTGCTTAAGTGCTTTTCATAAAGTTGTGTGTGTAACCCGTGTTAATATGGCCAAATACTTTAGATACTTAGTTTCGTGAAGTATTTGTTACTACCTGGTTCTTTGTTTGGATTGAAAACTTCTTACTAAATATGAAGTGAAAAATTATAGTGAAAAGTTTGACTTTTTATCCCCTTGCATTAACTTCAAAACGACTTTTATCTAAAGATAGACATGCAAAATATTTACGCTTGATGGCATCGAAAACGAATCTTCGAAATTAAAAAAATATTTAAGTATTTTAATATCAACGAACAAACTGTTGTTGCTTGCGTAATTTTTATCAGGTATAAGCATAAATTGTGAAGGTAAATGCGTATTGATAAGCAAGCTTCATAGGTGTTACCCAGTGTCGGCCAAGCTGTGAGATCTTGACCCGCATCACGCGATTGCATCCTAAGCCTAGGGCTGTCAGATCAAAATACCAAAAAAAAACGAAGAAAAAAAGAAAAAGTTATCACTAACGTGGTACATTGTAGTAAGAAGTGAAACGTGGGCGGTGCAGTGCAATAGTTGTTCATAAAGACGGGGACAGGCGATAAGGTCAAAGGTCACGAATGCAACGTGCTTCGGATAACATTACATTAATCAATTCCGTTGTTTGTTGAACAAGTAAAAAAAATAATGTACTGATAAGTAACATGTTAACATTTCGTAGTCAAAATCATAATATCATTTCAATGGCTATTTACCATATAAACAAGAAACAAGAGAATTAAATACTGAAGTTACAAATTTATTGATGTGAAACATCTTATGGCTCACTTGTAAACTGAATTTTGGCGTGGCCTACGCTTCGCCCGTGGCGACGCGACGCTCATTCTATCTCACAATGCGTCATCTTTTATCTCACTCACTCGATCGGTCGACCTCCGTTTGGTTTTTATATACATATTTCAAATTCGAATATTAGCTTCATTAGAGACACGGTAGTGTCTAAGCCAAGTTCCACAAAAAATACCCCTTCTGTTTTGTTCATTAAAATTATTTTTTCGTTTCCTATTTCTTATAATACTTGGTGCACGGCAGTGCACCTCGCCAAGTTCCACAAAAAATACCCCTTTTGTTTTGTTCATTAAAATTATTTTTTCGTTTCCTATTTCTTATAATACTTGGTGCACGGCAGTGCACCTCGCCAAGTTCGAAATTTTAAATAAAGTTTTTTTTCGTTTATTATTTATTTGGTCGTTGGTTAATAGGGTGCACGGCAGTGTTCAAGCCAAGTTTACACATACATACATATATATATACACATATTATTATGTATATATATGTGTATATATATATGTATATATGTTTCACATCTGCCAGGCGTCCCATGACGGCTCACATTTTTTTAAAAGGGTTTTCTCTGCTTTCTTGTAGACTGGCTCGCAGTAATAAATATTTGTAATTAGAGTCACTAACAAGCTCCTCATTATTCAACATTCTTGTGTAAATCTTTCATGAATGGGTACCTAAACTAACCATCAGACAGTAAAAAATCCTGGTTGTCCATGGACATCAGTAGCAACAAAGGCATCGCCGATGCGTTGCCAATTTAAAAAAAAGAGAGATAAAGAAAAAAACTGACTCTTAAGCCCTCACCGCCACACACTGCAATACAACGCGACAATTCGTTTGGTTGTCTAAAGTAAAACATGTTTGCCAAGCAGTACAATAATTGCTCCGTTGAAAATCCGAGAAGTGGCAACCCTACGAGGCTCTATTACGTCCCGCCCCGACGAGCGCGGCGATACACCCTAATGACAGTCCGCTGGTGTCAGACTGGTTGAGCGTTATCTATCATTGAACTGGAAGGTCGATTGCTCGTAATGCGGCCGATTAACAGGTGGATTGTACTCGTGCCGTTCTGTTGTGCATTTCTCATGTGTTTTTCCTTGCCGCATTCCGTTTAACGTGTGCACTGATGATTTAGTATTATAGTGTGTTACATGCTTTACTGAACAGTATAATGTTGGCGCAGTCGCTTAATATCATCGAATTAATTTTAAACAAGAGTGAGTAGGCTTTTACTAAGTTAGCGTGCTATAAAAGTTAGCCGTTGTAACTAACTTAATGCAAAAAGGAAACTTTAATATGATAAAAAGACTAAAAGGTCTATAGGCTTCCTCATGATATAACTAATCGGGACGAAAACGTGACTGAAGAGAATATTTAATGACAAACAAAAGACCCAGTAGCCACGTCGACGTAACTCTGCCTCTCCGAGTCTCAGGTTCTATTCCCGGAGTAAATATTAATGTGACGGATAAATGCATATCTTATATATTGCGATGTTAGGTATTAAATCATACGTAAAAAGGCTCCTCAGCCCACTCAATCCTTTTTTAACCGACTTCAAAAAAGAAGGAGGTTCTCAATTCGACCGTATATATGCTTTTTTTTATGTTTGTTCAGCGATTTTTTCGTCGTTTATGGGCCGATTTTGATAATTCTTTTTTTGTTGTAAAGTAGATATGCGCAGTGGGGTCCTTTTAAAAGAATCACCAGGATCTGATGATGGCATCTCGGAGAAATCGAGGGCAACTTTTGAAAATTTTAGGGACGACTAGTGTATTTGTTAATGTTTTCATAAGTACATGAAAGCGCTACAATTTCATGAAGGTCTGGAGTCGATCTGATGAAGCCGAAAGTCAGTCGAGGGAACTCCTCAACGATTTACTGTAGTTATCTAGTGTTTGGGCTTGATTAATTTGTAGTGACGAGAACTTTACACCTACATGTCGAATTAAGCGCCATCTGGCGAGTAGTTTTTGAGTTATCTCTGTTTATCGAGGTTGAAGTCGGTTATTTTTTTTTGTAAAAAGCAATAATTTAGGTTCATTTAATGTAGGTACAGACAGAGATCAGTTACAGATGTTTATATAGACCGGTAATAAAAGGAATTAGATTTTTATACGCTTTGAAAATTTTTTACTGTCACATGACGCAACATCGGGCAACTTGTTAGACGGATATCACAGTTGCATTATTACATAATAATAAAACTAAAACATAACTAATACTAAAGCTAACAAAAAATAACATTATAAAACGTCCTTTGAAATTCGAATAAAGCTATCGTGATACAATTAGGTCGGTACGTAAAACAAATTTTAGATTCATGAATGGACCTTGTACGGCGGAGAGCACATAAATTAGTAAACTTGTCCACTATCATAAATCAACGTTAAATATGCGTCTAGAACATCAGGTGAATACAAATACTGATCTCGTTATGGAATGATAGATTAGGTCATTTTACTAAATACCTTGCCTTATTTTGCCTAGCGACGGCTAACGGCTAGCTAACGGACTTCTAAATCAATAGGTTGAGATAACTCAAAAGTTACAAATAAGATGTCAACAAAATCGCAAACCTCGAATAAATAAAGTAACTACGATTGTTGCCTTTAAAACAATCTGCCTTCAAAATTCAGGATCCTGCCTCCTCCGAAGAGATCAGGAGCTACGTACGCCCATGAATGGAGCTCTAACTCAGTTATTGGTGGCAGTCGAGTGAAAACAAAAGTTTACTTTCTGGTCATTGTTCATCAGTGATATTTTTACGTTCAAGAATATTCAGTGACCGTTCTTTAAGTACATGGTATCTCAATACGGTGACCACTTAAATCACTTGATTGTTGATTGTAATTAAAGCAATCCAATAAAATTTTTATTATTACAGTTTAAATAGAGAAGAACTTTATTACTATACCTATTCATAAACATTTTATTATTATATTTCCTGTGTTCAATGAAAAATAATAATTGTATAGGTGCCTACATAAAAATAAAGCAACTCGTTAGAAACCATCGTTGCAATCCATATTTAGTACTATTTATTGTATACAGGTTTCTTCTCACCGAGAATAGTAGGTCATAAACCACCACGCTGACCAAGTGCATATTCTTCCCCACGATGTTTTCGTTTACAAGCAAGTCATAACTGGTTTCTAACTCTTTAGGCATACCATGTAATAATAAGCCTTAGTTAGAATTAAAGACACCTCATTCATCAATGCTCTGAGGCAGATTGTAGACAAGGCGTGGAAGCAACTCTTTGGCTCCAAAATAAAGGCTCTCGAAAACAAATATGACCTTCACCAATAAAGGACACGACAAAGAAGAAAAGAGAAGTACCTACACACAAATCAAGATCTCAAGGAGTTCAAAGAAACCCAAGGGACATGATCATTAAATTATTTATATTAGCAACATAACACGCACGTTATGTCATGTTCTCATGTGCAATTTAAAACAGTATTGTATGTTACTGTTATACACCATCATACGGGGTCAGATCGTCCGTAACAATGCTAACTACTCCATTAACATAACGTGGATTCTATAAGTAGAACAAATGGAAGGCCAACATACGTATCGAGCCTCAATAAAGGGCAAGTTATAGAGAATCTTTATTTCGGCGCCGACTGACAATTCACGCTTATTAACGAAACAATATCTACTGAGTTATAACAAAAAAATATGCCGAAAGTTACAACATTTTTATGCTGTTGAGATATTGAATAAGAAAATTCTTAAAGAATATAACAGTACGTGTTACTTATTAAGGTATATATGTTAAATGTCTATAAGGATATACCATTACATTAGACGAACAATTTTGTCCTCGTTAACATCATATACTTTGTATATAGTCGGCTTATAAATATATGTACCTATATCTACAAACAGGACGACGAAAAGTCGCACACTTTCTCTGCATAATCCCTATTCTACTATTACCTCTAATATGATACATAGCAAATGATAATGACGACAAAAATAAGACCATGATACGCTATTTGAATGTCATTAGGAGCTCTTGACAACTTAAAACAAGCTTCTTTCATGGTGAATGTTGTTTTTTCGGCCTATTCCGATCCAATACCAAAAAACTAATACCATTGGTATTAGTTTATTACCCCAGTGAATTTCTATTCCGAACGAATACCAGTCATAAACGAATCCCAAAATTATTAAAATGGTATGAAGGTACAGTCAGTAATAAAAATGCTGTGAAATGTGATATTAAGTAATGTATATTTCAATCAAAATCAGTCTTATTAAACATGTTCAAGTGTAGTAACAAACAATTGCACAAATACCTAAAGAATAAAAATAAAGTTTTTCCAACAAATCACTAAGTAGGCATAATTTTCAACTTTAAAATAGGAAATAAAAACTATCACAAAAAATTAAAATTACAATTAAATACTTACAAGAATAATTATATGTATAGTAAAAATTTCAATCAACAACGATTTGTATAAAAACAGACCTTATTTTATTGTCTTAACGTTCATTAAGCAAAATATCAAAACGCTAAAGGGGCTTCGTTTGCTCAACCCTTGACTGTGATTGGTTGGTTTGGATTTTTAAACAATAGGAACGAGCTCACCTTTTTTGCAGTTAAAAAAAATTGGCAAGTGATTCTTCATAAGTAAAAATGTGTGTATAAAAATTTAGGATTTAATTACGATCATTATAATAAATAATGATAATTGCTTTTTACAAAAAAAATAACCGACTTCAACCTCGATAAGCAGAGATAATTCAAAAACTACTCGCCAGATGGCGCTTAATTCAACATGTAGGTGTAAAGTTCTCGTCACTACAAATTTATCAAGCCCAAACACTAGATAACTACAGTAAACCGTTGAGGAGTTCCCTCTACTGTCTTTCGGCTTCATCAGATCGACTCCAGACCTTCATGAAATTGTAGCGCGTTCATGTACTTATGAAAACATTAACAAACACACTAGTCGTCCCTACAATTTTCGAAAGTTGCCCTCGATTTCTCCAAGATGCTATCATCAGATCCTGGTGATCCTTTTAAAAGGACCCCACTGCGCATATCTACTTTACAACAAAAAAAGAATTATCAAAATCGGCCCACAAACGACGAAAAAATCGCTGAACAAACATAAAAAAAAGCATATATGTATACTGTTCGCGCCATTAAGGCGTATTTTCACATCCACCCTCATTCTATTGATAAACGCGATGGTTAAATATCGTCGCGTTGTAATTAGTCATATTCTGGCTACCAGATCAACCGCTTGCTCTCTGAGCCCAACCGCGCCGCTGTTCTTCCACTGTCGTGGATATTCTTCCTATGGATTACTACTAAACCGCTTGTCCGCTATATCGAAGGTCGTGTGTGTGTTTGTGTTGAATTTGGTCTAGATTAAAATTCGAGCAAGGACCGTAAGTCGCGTGAAGAGGTCATCAGGCATCCCACCGCTCCACTAAGGTAAGTCTGGACTGATTTAGTGCATACACACCCACGAATACTTACCGCTTGGTTAGCGTTCGGTACTAAGGCTGTACTGCCGCGCCAACATTATTTTTGGCCCATTCGAGCCGGATTTTCATTCGGATTCATTATTTTTGGTGCATTCGAACCGCATTTTTGATTCGGATTCATTATTTTGGTCTTTAGTCCATTTCATTTCTGGTCTTTGAACCTAATTACCGCTCCCGCTAATAATTAAATATTTTCCCCGCTTAATATACCCATATAAAACCCCGCTAAATACACCGCTAATATACCTTAAGTAAAACAACACAAATTTATTTTATTGTGTTGCAATTTCCATACGCATAGATACATAATATCAACTCCCATTTCGTGTTCCATTTTCTACTAGGTACTTAATTAATACGTTACGAATTTACGCTTCGATATTTTTCTTGTGTCGGTAGTTTTGCATTACGTGAATATTATTGACCGGTTAGCGCGTTCTCGAACGATCCGCCCGCTTGCTGCAGCATTTGTGACGAATAGTGCATTCTTGTTTGCATCCATATTAGTAACTTTTCAAAATGTCGAAACGCGATATTTATGAAAAGAAAGATTCATCTGAACTTACAAAAGGAGACGAAGCTTCGGTTTTAAAAATTAATTTGAAGGTGTTGGAAGGCAGACGTGACGCATTATTCGCTCGATTACAGATCGTTTACGACCGCTCCTTAAATGCCTTTGAAAACAAAGCTTCCGAAGAATTGTTCATGTGTAGTACCGCTACTTTAGATAATTTACGTACTGAGTTTAATTCCGTAATGGATCAGTATATTGAGACACAAATAAAAATTAAACCCGACACTAACGTAAGTTATCAAAGTCACGCCGCTTTTGAAGATTTATTCTGTCGTTGTAAATACGTAGAATCGAAATTAAATTCCATTAATACGTCCCAAATTTCACCGCCTTCTATTAATAAAAAATCCATTAAGTTACCGGAACTTGAACTAGCCGCATTTTCTGGGGATCCAATTAAATGGCCAATTTTTTATGAATCGTTTAAGCGCACCATTCATGAGAACCCTGATCTTTCAGACCATGAACGTGTTCAATATTTAATCGGTAAGCTATCCGGTCCCGCTCTGAGTGTGTGCGTTGGAATCACACCGAATGGTGACAACTATCAGACTATCTGGACGTCACTAGTCGAACGGTATAATGATAAACGCAGTCTCGCTACGGCATATTTAGATAAAATGTTTGACTTAAAACCGTTTAATATTGCTACTTCTAAAAATATAGATTTGTTTTTAGATAACTTTAGTACCGCAGTATCGAGTTTAAATTCTTTAAAAATCGATAATTTATCGGATTTAATTATTTTATATTTGGCCTTAAAAAGGATCGATTCAGAAACCGCACGCTCCTTTGAAATGTTTATGCGAGGCACCGCTATACCTACTTATAACGATTTAATTTGTTTTCTCCGCGAACAATCTAAAATACTAGACCGCACCGCCCCAGGTGTTACAAGTACATCTGGTAAACGTGTTTTATTTGAGCCCGCTTCAAAATTAAATAATAAACCGCATTTAAACGCTAAATCTATGCATTCCTTTGTCACATCTTCTTCGTTGAATAATAATAACCGCTTTCCAGACAAGTCTTCATGTTCTTTATGTCGTAATAATTGGCATCCGCTATATACGTGTCGTGAATTTCATGATCTTTCACTTAATGATAGATTTAAATTCATTAAAGAACGCCAGGGTTGCACAAATTGTTTAAGTTTAACCCATTATTATTCCGCTTGTAAATCTACATCAAAATGCCGCTTCTGTAAATGCAATCATCATTCGTTGTTATGTCGAAAGCAAAGGGTAGTAGGTTCGATTCCGTCGCGCCACGAAGTAAACGGCGCGCCGCCTGCGCATGCGCCACAGCGGCAAGACATCGTTCGTAAGCCGGCCGCTGCTGGCCACGGGTCGAACTCAAACGCCGCAACTATTGTTCGCGCTCAGTCCGCTCCCGCGCACACCGCTTCCTCGAGTCGCGACAATGACTCAGTCAATCAGCCGCCGCTGCAGCTACAGAGTACGTCGTTAGCCGCTCAAAGCGAGAACTATATGAATCAAACTTGTTTGCTCGGAACCGTTCAAGTTTATATAAAAGATTTATCGGGTAATTTACACTGTATTCGAGCACTCATAGATTCTGGTTCTCAGAACAATTTTATGACATTATCTTGTAGTAAAAAATTAAATATTAATGTCAATAAAGTTCAGCGTGCCGTGGTCAAAGGAATAGGGTCATCACCTAGTCCAATTAGGGGTGTCACTTCGGTCACTTTGCAATCTCGTTTTGATAATAACGTTTTGATACCTATTGATGTGTTCGTAATCGACCGCATTACAGACGCGTTGCCGACGGTTCGGATAGACTTGTCGAAACTTTTTTATTTAAATAATTTACCGCTCGCAGACGCTAGTTTTGCTTCACCAGGTGAGGTTGATATGCTTATAGGTGCATCTTTATTTTCTGATATATTACTGTCAGGACGTGCTCACGGTCCGACAGGTACTCCAACCGCTCTTGAAACTGTTTTCGGATATATTGTTATCGGAAACACTCCATCGCTTAATTCCGCTTCCGCTAATGTGTCACTTTGTTCGACTGTTGAATATCGAACGGATACAATCTTACAAAAATTCTGGCAACTTGAGGAGGTATCGACGTGTGAACCTGCCTTAAGTCCCGCTGACCGCGAATGCGAAAACATGTTTGTTAATAATTTCACCCGCGATGCATCGGGCCGCTACTCGGTTGCATTACCTTTCTGCAGTGACGTCACTCTCTTGGGTGATTCATATGAGTACGCTAAGAAACGCTTTATGTTACTTGAACGTAAATTGACTTACAACCCCGAGTTACGCTTAGAATACGACGCTATTATCCGCGAATACCTTCATAAAGGTTATATATCACTGGTAACAGAGGATGATTGTACATCCGGTTATTATATTCCTCACCATGCTGTGGCAAGACCTGACAAGACAACCACAAAATGGCGTATGGTGATGGATGCAAGTGCAAAAACTACATCGGGAGTTGCTCTTAATGATATTTTACACACGGGACAAAATTTACAGAATGATTTATTTATTATCTTAATTAATTTTCGACTTTATAAAATAGCTTTTACGTCAGACATCAAACAAATGTATCTACGCATTTTAACGCATAACATACACCGCATCTTTCAAAAGTTTTTATATCGTTTTGACCCCGCACAACCGATAGCCGTGTATCAGTTCAACCGCGTCTGCTTCGGCCTTCGAAGTAGTCCTTTCTTAGCCATGCGAGTGCTACGGCAACTTTGCATTGACGAACGCAACCGTTTACCGCTCGCCACCGAAGTTTTGAAAAATAACTGTTACATGGATGACATTTGTTATTCAGTACCAACTCTAAATGAATGTTTACAACTTAGAGATGATCTCCGCGAGTTGTGCATGGCCGGGGGCTTTGAGCTCGTCAAATGGTCTAGCAATGAGCCAATCTTACTGGATTCGCTACCTGAAACGCTACGCTATGATTCCCGCATTAATTTTAACGATCCCGCTCATACATTGAAGGTATTAGGTTTGCAGTGGTGTCCTGCAACCGATGAATTTATGTTCAAGGTCCAGTTAGATAACCGTCCGCCTACGAAACGCAACATTTTATCTGTCATCGCCCGCCTGTATGATGTACTTGGCTTAATTGCGCCGGTTATTTTATATTCTAAACTTATTTTACAAAGTTTATTTTCTTTAAAAGTCGATTGGGACAGTACACCGCCGCTTGATATTTTGCGCTCGTGGTCGAAGTTCATTGGAGAACTTCATTTATTAGAAAATCTCCGCATTCCGCGACACTTAGGTGTGTTTGAAAACTCATCGATATCAATTGTAGCCTTCTCTGACGCTAGTGAACGTGCGTATGGTTGCGTGGTTTATGTTAGGAGTACAAATGATTCGTTCGGTCCTGCGACAATACGTTTGGTGTGCGCTAAGTCAAAAATTGCTCCGCTCCAAACTATATCTATAGCTAGATTAGAACTGTGTTCTCTATTAATAATGTCTAAGCTTGTCCGTCGTGTAGTCGATTCATATCGAACTCGCCATGTCGTGGATCAAATATTTTGCTTAACAGACTCCATGGTTGCATTATCGTGGGTTAATTCACCTCCGCATAAATTCAAAACTTTTGTTGCAACGCGTATCACTAAAATCACATCCGCTATTCCCGCAGAATGTTTCTATCACGTACCGGGTATTGAAAATCCTAGTGATTGTTTATCGCGTGGTTTAACGCCCGCTCAAATTGGAAATCATCCTCTTTGGTTCTCAGGACCCTCTTGGTTACGTGACGACGTACAAGAGTGGCCTATCAAGTCTATTAATCCCGCTACAAATTATACTGAATTACCTGAATACAAGGTAACCGCTCTTTCCGCTACCGCTTGTACAATTGAACCGCACCCGCTTCTAACGCTGTCACAGCGAATCTCCCGCTGGTCTGTGTTGTTGCATACAATTATTTATATTTATCGTTTCATAGGTAAATTACCTCGTTCTAATACATTCTCTGCAAGTGATATTTCTTTCGCTGAAATAAAGCTAATTAAACTATTACAAACCGCTTACTTTTCAGAAGATATTCGTTTACGTCAACAAAATAAAGTATGTTCCCGCTCTATTCGAAAACTCGCGCCATTCCTTGACGACAATGGCATACTGCGTGTCGGTGGTCGTCTGCGCCACGCCGACTTGTCTTACGAGCAACAGCATCCTGTCCTGTTGCCCAGTAAGGACCGCATTGTACTGATGTTAGTCGAATACTATCACCGCTTACACTGCCACACTGGCCCGCTCACTTTGATGTCTATCTTACGTCAACGATTTTGGATAATTTTGTGTAGAAAATTGGTGCGTCACGTGACACACAAATGTAATTTTTGTTTTAAAGCTAAACCTAAGCAAGTGCTACCGCTCATGGGTGACTTACCCGCTTACAGGGTTACAGAAACTAAGGCATTTGTCCATACCGCTGTTGATTTTGCTGGTCCGCTATCCATAATTCCATATAGAAAGCGTGGAGTCCGGCCGTATAAATGTTACCTTTGCGTTTTCGTTTGCATGGTAACGCGAGCCGTACATGCCGAACTTACCACCGATCTAACTACGATTGCTTTCTTAAACGCTTTCAAACGGTTTCTGTCGCGTCGAGGAGCAGTTTCCGTAATATATTCAGATAACGCTAAAACTTTCGTATCAGCTAAAACCGCACTATCTCAGGTGTACACGCTATTGAATTCCAACGAATTTAATATTTCATTTAGTAACGAATTAGCCGCTAATAAAATAACATGGAGGTACAATCCTCCACGAAGTCCTCACTTCGGTGGGAATTATGAAATTTACGTAAAGGCATTTAAGACGCATTTACATCGAGTTGTTGGTTTGCAGTTGCTCACCTATGAGGAGCTGCTAACAGTTGTAACGCAAATTGAGTGTATAATTAACTCACGCCCGCTAACGTTGCTTAGTGAAGATCCTTCAGATCTCACTGCGTTGACTCCGTCACATTTTTTGATGTCTACGCCATTAAAATATTTGCCCGCGTCCGATGGTAGTAGCGATCATATAAAACCGCGTTCTTTGTTGCACCGCTACGAACTGCTAGAGCAAATGGTTCAGTCGTTTGCTAACCGCTGGAAATTAGAATACCTTAATCTATTGCAATCTAGAGGAAAATGGAACACTCCTTCTAATCCTGTAAATATTGGTGATGTCGTAGTCATTATGACTGACAACACTCCACCGCTACAGTGGCCGCTCGGAGTCGTCGTTGCCACTTATCCGGGCAGCGATGGCATTTGCAGAGTAGCTTCTGTGAGAACGTCGACAGGGGTCTATAAGAGACCTGTCGTACGTCTCTGTCCGCTTCCTTCTCACTAGAGAAGTTCGCGTTGTCCCCGCCTTATCCGCTATTCTTAAATACTTAAAAACCGAGGGTTTTTAGGCCGGGGGCAATGTTCGCGCCATTAAGGCGTATTTTCACATCCACCCTCATTCTATTGATAAACGCGATGGTTAAATATCGTCGCGTTGTAATTAGTCATATTCTGGCTACCAGATCAACCGCTTGCTCTCTGAGCCCAACCGCGCCGCTGTTCTTCCACTGTCGTGGATATTCTTCCTATGGATTACTACTAAACCGCTTGTCCGCTATATCGAAGGTCGTGTGTGTGTTTGTGTTGAATTTGGTCTAGATTAAAATTCGAGCAAGGACCGTAAGTCGCGTGAAGAGGTCATCAGGCATCCCACCGCTCCACTAAGGTAAGTCTGGACTGATTTAGTGCATACACACCCACGAATACTTACCGCTTGGTTAGCGTTCGGTACTAAGGCTGTACTGCCGCGCCAACATATACGGTTGAATTGAGAACCTCCTTCTTTTTTGAAGTCGGTTAATTATTAAATAGCAAAAGAAACGTTTTCTGTGACTGTACTAAGAGTTATGTTTTGGTATTCGTTCGGAATAGATTAGGTACTTCTTTTGAATGGTATTCGTTCGGAATAAAAATTCACTGGGATAATAAACTAATACCAAATGGTATTAGTTTTTTGGTATTAGATCGGAATAGGCCGTTTTTTCTTTGTGATTAAGCACAAAGAAATAAATTTTAATCATATTGACCTGAAGTAACGAAATGATTACTAATATTAAACACTAAATATTGTATTTGTAATAATGGCTTTATTTTATACAACTTTACAATCTTTACATTGACAACAGCGCGGGAAGTCTAGCCATCGCGTCCACTAGTGATGTCCACCCTCTCGGTATATCCATAGTGTTGCGCATTATCGGCTATTACGATATTCCATCTAACAGTTCGGCCATCCTGGCAATCCTTCGGCCTCGAAGGATACTCTCATTGATGTAAGCAACAACGTTGTAGAATCTTATTATGCTTCATGACCGCAACTTCAATTTAGTAACTTCGGCTTCTTGCAATAACCATTCAATTTGCATTATATCATAATTATGTTACTTCATCATTATCATCTCAACCCATCATGGCCCACTATTGAGCACAAATCTCTTGTCAGAATGAGAAGGCTATAAATACCATAGCGTAGATATAATTCACATATAGCATAATATGTGTTACTTAGCTCCACGTGGCTTCATTGTACACATACTCCATGCGATAGTTAATTAGAACCCTTTTCACGGCCAATTGTAGTTACTCTCTTTTTTTTTGTTTGTGTCTTTGTTTCTTCCTTTTATTAGTTGTAGGCATTCAAGCCATAGCTTCTTGCAGTTACTGTAAGCATGAGCCCCTTCACGGCATTTATGCGCATCCTCTCTTAATGGCACTGTAATGAAGAGGTTCTCCTGAACAATATAATGTGCATCTGTAATGGCATTTAATGTCCCATCTCTGTCTGACGTATAAACATGCGTCTCTATCAGCATTTGATACCAAAGTGCCTCTCTAGGCTATTTCAGTGTGTATCCTTAACAATATTTGAAGCCTTGTTCCTCTCTCGGCAACATAATCGTACACTCAAATCAGCAATTGAAACAAAACCATCTATCGGCTGTATAAGTAATGCGCCCCAACCGGCCTTTCAAATCTGATGCCCCTCTCGGCATTTCGGACCAGCAATATCTAGAGCATGGTTCCTCCAATGGCAATATCAGCTATTTGATTCTCATGACATTTGGAATATGGCGACCCTAACGGCATTCCGGATATTCATCCTTAACGGTTACTGAAATAACAATTCAGGTATTCGCCCCTCACGGCTTTTCGTATATTCATCTTTAGTGGTTGATGAAATATCAATTCAGATATTCGGCCTTCAAGGCATTTCAGACAATCGTCCTTGACGGTAACTAAAATACTACTTCAGGTATTCGCCCCTTACGGCATTTCGGATATTCGTCTTTAGCGGTTGATGAAATATCAATTCAGATATTCGGCCTTCAAGGCATTTCGGACAATCGTCCTTAACGGTAACTAAAATATTACTTCAGGTATTCGCCCCTTACGGCATTTCAGATATTCGTCTTTAGCGGTTGATGAAATATCAATTCAGATATTCGCCTATCATGGCATTTCAGATATCCATCCTTAATGGTTAATAAAATACGGTGCCCTCTCGGCATTTCAGACTTACGCCCCTAACGGCAATTCAGATATCTCGCCCCTCACGGCATCTGAAATATGGTGCCCCTCAATGCATTTTCAGACATTCGCCCCTTACGGCATCTGAAATACGCAGCCCCTCACGGCAGTTCAGATATCTCGCCCCTCACGGCATCTGACATATGGTGCCCCTCAATGCATTTCAGACATTCGCCCCTTACGGCATCTGAAATACGCAGCCCCTCACGGCAGTTCAGATATCTCGCCCCTCACGGCATCTGACATATGCAGCCCCTCACGGCAGTTCAGATATCTCGCCCCTCACGGCATCTGACATATGGTGCCCCTCAATGCATTTCAGACATTCGCCCCTCACGGCATCTGAAATACACAGCCCCTCACGGCAATTTTCAGACTTTCGCCCCTCACGGCTTCTGAAATACACAGCCCCTTACGGCACTCTTCAGACGTTCGCCCCTCACGGCATCTGAAATACACAGCCCCTCACGGCACTCTTCAGACGTTCGCCCCTCACGGCATCTGAAATACACAGCCCCTCACGGCACTCTTCAGACGTTCGCCCCTCACGGCATCTGAAATACACAGCCCCTCACGGCACTCTTCAGACGTTCGCCCCTCACGGCATCTGAAATACACAGCCCCTCACGGCACTCTTCAGACGTTCGCCCCTCACGGCATCTGAAATACACAGCCCCGGATCCGGTTATTCGCCCCTCACGGCAGTACAGATTTCAGCCCCTCACGGCATCTGAATATATTTTAGCCTTTTCGGCAATTGAGGGTTAAGATGCACCATTTATAAGCCCCTTACGGCACCTCAGATTTCAGCCCCTGACGGCATCTGAGACATGTGGCCCCCTTACGGCAACTCAGATTTCGGCCCCTGACGGCATCTGTTATATGTAGCCTTTCACGGCAATTCAGATTTTAGCCCCTCGCGGCATCTGAATATATTTTAGCCTTTTTCGGCAATTGAGGGTTAAAATGCACCATTTATAAGCCCCTTACGGCAACTCAGATTTCAGCCCCTGACGGCATCTGAGACATGTGGCCCCTTACGGCAAATCATCGTTTTTCTCGTTTTGTATTTTGTACTTGTTTATATATTTCAACATATTCAATCGACTTGATCGACTATTTTGTCCTTGTCATTTTCTCGTTTTATATTTTGTACTTGTTTATTTATTTCGACATATTCAATCGACTTGATCGACTATTTTGTCTTTGTCATTTTTCTCGTTTTATATTTTGTACTTGTTTATTTATTTCGACATATTCAATCGACTTGATCGACTATTTTGTCTTTGTCTGGTGTGGCCCCACACCCTTCATCCATAATTAATCAGATCACCTTTCTGAAACACAGTTGAACAACATGTATAAGTAAACATTACACACACCAAGTGGCCTTAAGCCACACCGTAATTGTAAAAATGGATATGGAAGTCCCATTGATTCATTTTAAATGCAACTCGTAGAATCAACTAAAGCTTAAAATGATGTGATCTATCCACACATGTTGCGTTCCATAAATGCTTCATAAGCAGTGTTGTTTTAATTATTAATTCTTTAAAATTGTGAGCTTAGCACTTTTTATATTCATCAGTCATCTAAATACTCGCTGAAAATAAGAACTTTGAGAACACATCAATAATTTCAAGTCAATAATGCTATTGCTTTTTTTTTAACCTTGATGATCCACCATAGTGTGTAGTGGATGATAACCCTTATGTTTTAGTTATACTTTAACAATCTACATTTTTTTTTTCTGAATGATTTTACTTTTGCCATCAATAGGTACTCTATTTTCATAGCCGCTATGAAGATTTAGTTCCCAAATAAACACAACAACTTCAACTCAACACATTCAACTACAACAATTTGAGCACACATCATAAAACTAAGATGCTGAATACTACAGTGTGTACTTTTCAAAATGATAACATTAATTTGGTTTCTGTCACTAAAACTTGCATTGCCCTCACCATTTTATTTACATAATTTCCTATTTATTTATATATTTTCATATATATATTTTTTTTATCAATGATATCATTGTTACTTTCTACAGGTAGACCCCGTATGATAACACAATCCAAACATTCATTAATAAGAGAAACTAGAACTTCATTCATGGCTCTTCAAACATTGTATAGACTTTAGAAACTAGACTTTAGAAATTAATTTCAACTCAATTTTAAATTAATATCAACTCAATGTCATTTCTAAATAACAATTATACTATCAACCAATCGTATAAATTGCACATATCAAAATAACCAATGGGGATATCATTACTTCTCCATTATCTTATTAAACGCTCTATAGTGTAAGCATATAGCATATACAATGATTTCCTGTATTAAAAGCATAGGACTTGTACGTGAGAAATAGATTTTCCAAATATCCCTTTATATAAATCATTTTAACAAAATTATGAAATTTTAAAATAAATTTATCTCTTTGTTATTATCTTATTATTTTGTAACATTATTGTTTTGTTTCTCTACGGCTTGTAATATATGTATTACCTTATATTAAATGTTAATTAGCCATATTTGCATTTAAATTCTAAAATCTCCTGCTCTATATTTCACCAAAGAAAATATAACAAAAGGCAAGGACAATAAGTCCACCATTCAATATGACTTAAGCACTATACCAATAACTATCACCACCATAAACCTGTTATACATTTTATATAATGTTTTATATTATGTTATATCATGAACTGTTATAAAATATAATTAGACCCAGTGACCAAATGAAAGCACTACATTTCATATAATTGCCTCTGCTAACTCAACCTATGTCAACAACAATAATAATATAACAATAATAATACATTAATAATATTATAGCTCATTAATTAAGTGCCCCTTTCTTTTACAAAATCATTAATATTTGTCTTAATTTAAATTTTAACAAGTTGTTCGCAGTAATTTTGTTTTACAAAATCTCCTTAACCTCTCTCTCAAGCCTACCTTTAAAACTCACTACCAGTATCCATTAGGCATACTCAGCCCCTACATTAAGGCATACCATGTCAACCAATGATTCCAGTCCATTCATCCATAATATCTTTTATCCTTAGAATTTGATATAAATTCCAGAATTAGTTCCTTAAAATTTATGAACATTATACTATATAAATTTATAGCTTAGTTATACTTCTACATCTCAAGCCCCTTTATTTATCAACTTATATTTGCTACCCTGAGTTACCTAGAGCTAGAACAGATTACTTTAGTGATAAGATCCCCCGTAGTTAATACTAGGTGTATTTTTTTTTTAGTTCAAGTTTTACTAAATGTACTGGTAAAATGGTATGCAACAAAGAGTAATTGTATTGCCCATGACTAAGTTTATCACAAAATGAACATATCCTAAGACTTTCCCTGTCTTTCCTTGCACACACAACCAACAAAAGCTTATGTCCATTGCTCCTGTGTTCAAAACATTTAATAGCTTTATTTACACTGGTCTTTATTGCCCCCGTGTGCCCCAATGATACATTAAGCTAAGTTTATTGTAATAAAACTCTATAGCATTTTCACTTGTGTAACTTTTTGCTATTCAAAGGATATAAGAAAAGCCCAACTTATCTTATATGATGATTGCTGCACATATCAAACCTTGCCAACACTCCATAACTTAGGAGTGTAGTTGTATTCTAATATTATACTTGTCCCATCCATGAATTTTAGATATGCCTTCCCAATTTGAATCCAATGCTCTATAGAGCTAAATTCTATATCCAATATGCTATATGTAGATCAGACTTTCTGTGTCAATTTTCTTATAATGCAGTTAGTTCGAACTTTTTTCTATAATAATTGTTTTCCTTATTTGATTCTTTTCCAATCCTTGGACTCTAGTTGTAGATAAATTCAATCAACATAATTGTTGCAAGAATCTTCTTTCCTCAGATTCATTTACATTAACTCAATAGTGTAAGATTACTAGAACCCACGAAAGTAAGTGGTCTCAGTGTTTCTTTTCACCATTAATATAATATATATTATGCACTCTCAACTCATTATTTAAAAAGTCTTTTTAACATGCATTTTGCACCACACCAATTCACAACAAGAAACACGTCACAACTTGACTTAATGCATCTAGGGTCTAGATATCACGAGTAGTATAGGTAATACTCCATCCAAAGTAACATGTTAGTTACACAAGCACTGAATAATGTTAATATGAGCATATTTAAGCACTCTTAACTTATCTTTTAAACTTTAAGGCCAGTCATTATGCACTTTGTAACTTTTCAAGCGTCTTTTCCTCAGTTGAATTTAGGTTATCAACACAAGTCACGAATTTTATATTATACATCTCGCCAAGCTTTACACTACATATAGGCACGTAAGTTCTATGTCACTTCTGAATTATTAAACACTAAATATTGTATTTGTAATAATGGCTTTATTTTATACAACTTTACAATCTTTACATTGACAACAGCGCGGGAAGTCTAGCCATCGCGTCCACTAGTGATGTCCACCCTCTCGGTATATCCATAGTGTTGCGCATTATCGGCTATTACGATATTCCATCTAACACTAATAAAGCAAAAAAGATACATTTTGCATATTGGTAGATTTAAGATTTAATTTTAGATTTAACAGTCCTTCATACAATAGACTGGCTTTATTATTGAAATTCCTGACTTTATGGTACATAATGCTTATTCTGACTTTGTACAAGTCTAAACCAAGGGTACAGTTGGGTACAGGGTACAGTATCCTGTTTAATAATTAACACCAAAGTAAATACAACTTATATCAAGACACCTATTCAATAAGTAGGTATAACTGATACTGAGTGGTTCGTTAGTAACGAGAAGAGAAAATGCGAAACAGCAATCGAGTTCGTATTTTAATGGACAGCGGGATGAAGTTAAGCCTCTTACTGATTAAAACGAAGCGTTGGAAATCGGCTTTTGTATATCCAGCCTAACATAGATAAACAGCTCCCAGGTACCTATACAGTGTTGACAGCTAATTGATTGATGTAAAATGATAGATTTTTAAGTACCGTTAAGCGGGCATCAGATGTGCCTCCATAAGGCGATACTTACCACACATTGAATTCAATAAGCTTCAGCCTATATGGTCTTGTCGGCTTCCACAGCAAAGATAGCTTTATTTGAAGCTTAATTAAAAATATTGACATTACTCAGGTATAATTACTCAGTTATTACTAAACTAAACGGTAGTAAGTTAATAGGATAACGCCATATTTAATAAAAGATGTGTTAATTTTTTGTTGTTATACAAAGTTTAAAAGGGGGATGCCCATTATAGGCCCTAAAATGCACTCAAATGAAATTATGTTGAAAAAAAAGATTAAAAAAATACAATATGTGCGTATAATATTTCAATATAAGAATGTTTACCTAACATTGCAGTACAATAAAAAATAATGGAAATGATTTAAAAAATATTTATATTTTTACGTCAATCTTGATTATTGTTAGTTGTTGCCAACATAAAAACATTCTGCCGGATAAAATATTACTGTAGAGAAAATTCAGTAATAATAAAATGTTTACTTGTCTTGTAATTTTTCAAATAACTCAATAATAGGTCAACTGAAATTAATTATAATATGTAAAACCATACATATATGTATTTAATCCTACACATACAAATTGGACTTGTATCGATCAATTTTATTATTGATTTTTGTAGTAATGGTAACTTCGAAAGCTATAGACGTTTGTCAATTTGTCAGTCTGAGACATAGAGATAGGAATATTCTATATAGTAAACCCAACTTAAGATTGAAACGAAAGAGGCGCTGTCGGACGCATTTGACATTCATTTGACCAATCCTTGCACACTAGTAACTGACAGATGAATGACCACGACGTACTTATGAACGACTTTTCGTTAGTTCCAATTTTTGCCATTTCAGAGATAAGTTGGGCGCACTGTAGATCAATGGTCTGAGAATGTCACAGATTTTCCTATTTTGGCATAATATGGTGACTTACGATAATATTAATATTTCTTGCGGGACATACCAAATAAAACAAACAAAACAAGCAGAATGGTGAGCATGTAAGGCGTAACGGGTGCTATGAAATAGAGGTATGTTCCCAATCAAGAATGAGTTTTGGCCATAACTCTTCTTTAATATGGGCAAAAATTGCAAGCATGTAAGTCGAAAAGTATACGCATAACTTCTACACCCGAACTTTTTTTTGTAATAATCTTTCACAAAACAATTCATATGTTATATATTTTTCTATTGTGCATTTATGGCCAAACTCTCTATGAGGGATGGGCATCCTCCTTTCGCATTTAAATGTTTGTAATTGGGATGGTTTCTGATTAATAACCCACTACTAAGCACTTATCACTCCTCATCTTTCAGGAGGCCTAGAGCATAAGTTTGGTAGAGATGATACATAATAAGTTTAATGTCTCTGTCTGTTTTAAAACGTGAAAATTAATCCCACGTGGGTACCTAAATGTTAAATTTAAAATTATTAAAAAATTGCTTAATCCCGAATTAAAATAAAATACCGAGCGACAATTTGACAGGTGTATTTTACTTTCACCTGTCAAGAATATGTAATTATTATTATGAACGTTAATTTATTACCCAACAAACAAGACTGCAACATTTTTCACACTGGCCAAGGATGTTCCATCGGATTTTGTTGCTTGTCGCATATATTAATAGCAACTAGAATCGCGTGGTACTATACGTGTAATTGTAGCACGGGAGGTCGCCCACCGTTTAGTCTATGTTTGGTAACTGTGTGATAATACTATGACACTCGCAGCATCCGGCTCGATTTCGTTAAGGCAACACGTATTAGTTAACTTGATAGTCTTTTAAATTAATTTTTGGACGACGCCGTAGACCAGTTTCTACAACAGGTATTTCTTTGGATAGTGTTTATATACCTATTATACACTCGCCTATTATATCACCTCCGCGCTTAGATTCGCTATGTCGCAGGTTATTTAGACAAATAAACATTTATCTATCACATTAATATCATCTACCCCAGCCGGGTATCAATAGGGTCAGAGCTAACTAGGCCAAATGGTATTTATTTCTTTCAGTTTATGGACAAACATCTATAAAAATAAATAGATAAAAATAAGTGTTTATTCTCAATTCTCAATTATAGATCCCACGAAACAAAAACAAACATTTGTCACTCATAAACATTGAGATACTATGTACTAAAGTACCTCATAAACAGTCTGACACAACCCATAAAGCATGAATGTAGAGACGCTCGAATGTAAAAAGATGAATGAATGTTTTATTTGCTTTTTACTTCTTTTTCTTTTTTCTATTAGCCAGCAACGCAAGGATGTCATTGGTGATACATATATAGTGAAGGTAAATACTTAAGTAGCGGTGATAGCCTAGTGGTTAAGAATTCGGCCTCCTATTCGGAGGGTCCGGGTTCGAATCACAGGGCACGCACCTGTGACTTTTCGAAGTTATGTGCGTTTTTAGCATTTAAATGTCACTTGCTACAAACATTGAAGGAAAACATCGTAAGGAAACCGGCATGCCTGAGAGTTCACAAAAACTTAAAGGTGGGTGAAGTCCGCCAATCCGCACTTGGCCAGCGTGGTGGACTATGGCCGTAACCTTCTCATGCTGAAAAGAGACCCGTGCTCAATAGTGGGCCATGATGAGTTGAGATGATGATGATGATGAAGGTAAATACTTGCCTTCCAGTGAAGTCGTGGTCTTCTCTACCTCCCACAAGGGACGACGTTAGGAATTGCTAGAGCTATGACTATGAGCCACCATTGCGAGAGCGTTAGGGTGCGGTTCCACTGAGGCGGAGTGGAGCGGGACGGAGCGGAGCTGTGCCGCGATTCACCAATCACATGACTTGAAATCTACGTCTCTTCTCCGCTCCGCTTCAATGGAAACAACATTGGAAGAGCGGAGTGGAGCGGAGCAGAATTGTTTAAAATATCGGTAAGAAAGAAAGAGATGGCAGACGCGGAGCGGAGTGGGGCGGAGAGGGGCGGAGCGGAGCGGGGCGGCTCACTTACGCGCATATTATCACTAGCTTTTAGCCCGCAGCTTCGCTCGAGTAGATTACTACACCATTTTGTTAAAATATATGTATTCGTTGCAGTTACGGACATAATGTACTTTATATAGACTACTATATCTCCTCTTTATTCCATATCCCGTGGGAAAATCAATAACCTCTAAAAATAATATTGAGAGAACACGTTGTAGGTACGTAGTTGTATGCGAAAATTCAAGCATAGTATTTAAAGCTAAGTATAGTTCCTTTTTTTAATTAAAAAAAACAATTTGTTCCCTCTCCCGTAGGAATTTCGGAAAATCCTCTCTTATCACTTGCCTACGTTACATACACGGTAATCTATGTACAAATTTCAGCTCTGTAGCTCAAAGAGCATAGGTAGGGCGATGATGAGTGAACCAGTCAGGAAGTTCATTTTTATATAATATTAGATTTTAGTCAGCGTCTTGATGTCATCATAATCCGCTCCACTCCGCCTCGTGGAACCGCAGCTCCGCTCTGCCCCGCTCCGCCCCGCTCCGCTTCAGTGGAAACACATACCTCTTTTCACAGCTCAGCCCCGCTCCGCTCCGCCTCAGTGGAACCGCACCCTTAAAATGGGCCGGTCCTTGGGGTGTGGGGCTTTTTAGGACCTATAAGGCACGTTAATCGACTATGTAGGTATATAAAAAGCGCACTTTTTCATTTTCAAAATAAAATTAAATTTAATCAATGGTAAAGCACACTGCTACGGATTACAATATTATGAATTTCAAAGATTGCAAATAGCAAACATTATGCAACGGGCACTCACGAAGACATTAACTTGTTACCTAATAATTTCGAACCAGTTGCATAAATAAAATTTAATTCAAGAGTGTTTGTTTTTGCTTCCCGGGTAGATAGCGATATATTTAGATATTTTTATTAGGTACTTCCAAGACCGCGAATCTTTGCGCACATTATGGTTCAGTAGGTACGTAATAATATCAGTATACCTACGCGGGCAAAGCTGTGGGGGAAAGCCAGTTTATATTATCTACTCATAAGTCTAGATTCTATTACGCCCATAGGCATTATGTTCGCCCTTTTTACCCCTATTTTAATGAATTCAGGTTTTTTTATTAAAGGTTTATTTGGATTCGAACCCAGACCTCGTTCAGGAGTCTATACTTCAAACCACTCGGTTAAATCTATCACAGTATTAGATCTGTACAATTAAACTGTCGTTCCATCTAGAATACATCCAACACGTTAAAACTCCGCTTTGTATGAAATTAAAATAATAACCAAGATAACATATAATTATGCAAGAACCCTGAATAACTACATATCAATGTATGTCATGTAACGTTCGATAAATAATACACTACAGAGAACACATAGATAATCCAAGTATTACTTATTAATACACTTAGCATTTTATGAGACGTATGTAAATCTTTGTACTGCTCTTATTACATTTCATCCAAAGAGCAACAAAACCAGTTCGAAGCACCACATTTCAAACAAACTAATTATATTATTATTTATTTATACCAGATTGTGAACAAGTATAATTTGCGTCTTACTGAACAAATCTCGTCTCGCAACGATAATATAGTGCAGCATAATCATTCATCATATTACAAAATAATGGGGTCTAATATTTTTATAACAAGTTTGATTTTATTACCACGTACGTACATACATACCTATGTAATTCATTATAATATAAGGTCATGAATCCTACAGACCTACATGCCGTTCTACATCGAAAAATAAAAATGCACAGTTTTGAAACATAAATTAATATTTTATTTTTATTTTAAACGGAAATTTAAATAACTTGAAATATTTAATTGATATAAGGAACCATGTCAAAATGCTTGTTCTAATTTATAAGGCTCGCTGTCCATGTTTATCCGTTACACCAAAACATAACCAATTATTGCTTTTTACAAAAAAATAACCGACTTCAACATCAACAAGCAGAGATAACTCGAAAACAGCTCACCAGATGTTGCTGCATTCAACCCACCTAGGTGTAAAGTTCTCGCTACTACGAAAAAATCAAGCCCAAACACCAGGTAATTGCTGTAAAACGTTGAAGAGTTCCCTCGACTGTTTTTCGGCTTCATCGGATCTACTCCAGATCTTCATTAAAGTGTAGTGCCTTAATATATCTACTTAATGAATGAGTTTTTATTCTATCCATATTTCGATCATAAATCTCTCTAGAACCTACGTTCAAACCAAATAAACCCACTACATTTATTTCTACTTACTTACTTCATGTACAGTAATCACAGGCTATATTTAATTGAAATTCCGAACCATCCCGTCTGTTTCATCTCATCATTAACTGTTAATGTCATACTTGAAACTCACAATGCCCTTAAATCCCTAATAGTTGGCAATGTGGGCACTGCTTTACATAATCAGATTACGCAGTGTTTGATAACACGAACCAATGCAAATCCCGGCTGGACATTCCCATTATTTATTAAAGGGACGTCTAATAAAATCCAACGGGCATTCACGGTTGTATTGTGGTCGTGATAAAGGTATGACCACCTACGTACAGCGAATGCGTTGGCGGGCGTCGTGTTAGGATTTCACTAGCCGAGATTATTATGGCATTGGTATGCCGTAGGTGCAAGGAATATCGGTTTACGAACAACCTGTGTCTGGTTAATGTCTCCACCTCTGACACGAGCTGTTTGTTGTGATTTTAATTGTGTTGCCTTGTTGTTTTACCTGTAATTTGCCAGTCACGACTGTGAAATGTAAGAGATTTAACGTTATATCGTTGAGAATGACCGCAATGCTTTTGAGACAGCGCAGCCTGAAGAACTTACGAGGTCTATTCACTGCTTTAACAATGTTTGTGTAGATAATTACAGTAGGTATAAATTATTTATTGATACACTTAATAAAAGTATATCGCCGCCCTTAGACACTCAAAACGGCGTCACCAACGCGTTGCGATAACCGATACAGATGGATACAAATATCAGAAATTATTGACATAAAGCGCTACCTACATTGCTGTATATGGCCTCCGTTTTTTTAATGCTGCAAGAGTTTTCTTAATAGAGCAGATTTGTAATTACGTCAGGATCATTTCTCGCTGCTATGTAGAAAATATTCATGACGTGAAATTAGTGCGCACGCACACGGCATGACAACGTTAAAAATTATTCTAGAGATTGTAGAATGCATTAAAAATAGAAGTGCCGTGTAATAATGTAACGGTAGGTTAATACCACTTCTTGTTATATTTTTATATATACCTTTATAAAAGCGAAAGGTCACTCACTCGAGACGAAATATCGAAAACTGCATGACGTACCTACATAGATGAAGTTTGGTAGGGAGGTAATTTATACCTACTTTGAAGACGTCTGCTAGGAACGGGTTTTGTCTAAGGTCCCTAAAAGACGCAAACTTTGTAAAGGGATGTAAATTAAATTAAAAATCTGGTACCCCTACACAGCAGCTAGTGTTTTATATTATATCGTGGTAAAAAATATTATTATTACAATGTTATACAATTCAAATTATGGTGAAATATAACAACTTAATTTCATTACATACATAAAAAATGCTTATTTAAGCAAATAAAATGTCCTATTATAAATCGGCCAAGCCCAGGAATTCTAGGAGTTCGTTTTCTATCTATATCGCCAATGTAATCAGCGTTCCGAAGCGTAGATACCTACAGTTCAATCATCATCAAAAGTAATTAACAGCGACAATATTTTATTACCGCTATGCACAATTATTCACATTGCAGTTTTTGCAACGTTTCACGCTATTCGCCCGATACAACGCGCCGGACTTTTAACGGGACAGAGACGGGTTAGGAGCACAAAAAAGTAGACTTTATATAACTTATGTAACTTATATAAATAGTCAATTGCACTTAACAGTTTGATAAAGGTTGACTTACATTATATAACTTGAGTGAGTTTTTATAGCATCGAATATAAGTTGTTTGAGCTTGTCAAAAGCTACTTGTTTTAAGGTCAGTCGTCTACCTAGACCTAGAGTCTAAAGTCCCGGTTTCAAAACCTGCAAGCAATTTTAAATCCTAATAACATGTGATATTGTAATATCATTTACTTAACGTGCTTTTTAACCAACTTCAAAGAAGGGAGGAGGAGATCTGTCTAATACTTTTTGTGTAATAACAGTTATGATTTTATTATAACTTAAATCAACCACAAACTTTAATTTTAATTTCTGGTTACCGCAATTTTGACATGTTTACTGTATTTTCTATTGAAAAATACAGTATATAATATATTTACATAATTACTTTTTCCACATAAGTTTTCCCACAAGTGGAAAATTTCTGATAGGGACGTTTGAGATGGTAAAATTATCAATCTGTTTCATTATTCGCCAATCGTTAATGGTAGAACAAGTGTCAATATCAAGACAGACGGTGCGTCATTCACAAGTAGTTTAATGAATTAATTCGCATAATAATACGGAGCGAATTTATTGCTTCTTGATTGCTACGAAGTAACGCAGTAACACTGCTGATCGTGCTTATAAAACTTGTCACTATTCTTGTAGTAGGTAGGTAGCTACTACCGTTTTTATTGAAATTTTCGTGTGCACCTATAATGAATGTAATATGTATAATGTGTATACATCTCTTTACATACTTATATCAAATAATATGTATATTTTCCAAGTGTTCCTACACTAAATAGAGTCGTAACAAAAAATAAGGTGCTTGGATACTGACCGTTTATGTTTTAATATACCTACTTTTAATAGATAGATAGATAGATAAACTCTTTATTGTTTGTACACCGGGAGTAAAAAAGAAAGAAACAAAAAGGTATAACAAACAGCACAAAACAATAGGTGGCCTTATCGCTAAATAGCGATTTCTTCCAGGCAACCCACCAAAATATAGGAACTACAGAAACAGGGGGCCGTTAATTGACTTTATCAAATATTTTTATTATTGCAAAATAACATTTTAAACACTTTTCTTACAAACGACGCGACGGTCAATCGGTCAGCAGTGAAACCGTCAATTATCATCCGTAACAGCAGAACATTACCGCCGCATCGATCAAGAAGGAAGGAGTACCTAAGCCACTGCAATGCAATAAACCCGATTGAAGATAGCTACGAGTACAATAACCACACAATAAGTGTAACCGACCACTAATGAAGTCAGGTCATTTAATACAAATTTACTGAAGGATTTACCTAGAAATTTCACCGCAACCAACGCATCCTAGCCTGCTGTCCGCAATCAAAGAGTCATACATCATTTTAATACTGTCCGTGTCACCGCAAATCCGAATCTCCAATGCAAATGAAACGCAGCGGTCCAAGAGTTCGCCCTAATGGTACGACATAAATTATAACTGAGCAGGTCCTGTTATCTACCTCCGTGTATACAATTTCGTGGAGATTATACTTGAATACATAATGGAATACATTATTGTATCTAAATCGGTACGATCTTCGTCGTCTTTATTTTAGATTCGTGTTTGTTGAAGCGGCGGGCGTAGGAACAGTTATACTCACATTATATTATGCAAGGCATATCTATAGAAATAAAAGATTAATTTGGTAGTTTGAGGTCACTTATAATTTGACCTATTTAATTATACTTATTCAATAAACCTTTAAAGACATTAGGTATTAATTTATTGCTTAACCACAAGATCATGAAAACGTTGGCGTAATTATAAAATTTTAAGTAGGTAGCAGTCGGAGTATGAAATCGATTAAAGAGTAAAGCTTCTAAGTTAGTACATACTATTCATTATGTTATCGCAATTTATTAGTGTAAAAAATATTACTAAATACATATATAACACTTGGCAGTAACCCAAAAAAAGTGAAAAAATTAATAAATATAGATTTGAAAATAAATCTAGAGATAAATAGTATGTCGCTAATGTAAAACTATGATGAAAGCTGAATTAATATATAATATAAAATATCTCAATACGTTGATTTATTGATGTACTTATTCATCATTTTGTGATTCAGTTCACAGGAATCATACCTAACTGACAAACTTTTAACATTATTAATATTACCTAATAGATAGGAATATAACTACCTACATGAAACAAACCCTGTTTACGATCATTTAAAGAAACTAAATGTCAAACCTGTCAAAAACAACTATCATCAACATTGAAACATATTTTTTCGTCAAATGGCATTACAAGTAGAAATAGCAAAGTTACATTTTAGACTCTTCATAATTCATACAAGTACTTCCATAAAATAATGTTAATTTATAAGCCTAGCCGGTACCAACAGCAATACAAACATTTCTCGCTGCTAAATAAGTTGTTCCTACACGGGTCACACGCATGACCTACACCAACTGCTTTTTGTGCATGCCAATATGGATCGTTATCCATTATTATAGAGACTAAAATGGCATTCATAAATCGAAATGGATTTCGACGCGTGGCCCAAAGATTTACAAAAAAAGTCCTGATTTCCGTCAGTTCCCACGACGTAGAACGGCCCCGTTCTCACATGAAATTACGGTTTATTTACAACATTTCGTCTTAATACGCCTGCGTGACAAGTCAGGGTGTGATTGGTGGACACTGACAGCCAGATACATAAGATATTCACTCGTAAATACATAAGATTCCGCCATGATTGAATCATTTACTATTGCCTTCGTCGATCTAATTATACTTAGTATATAATTTATTCCTGAGTTGAATATTATTATTAGTTACTCAAAATATTATTACATCTAAATGTAAAATTGTAGACTGATGTTTTGTTACAATCCTTGTTATGGTGCTTATAGCGGAATAGGTAGTAGGTAGGTACATATTGTTTTAAGTACTCGCTTTCACAATAAACCGAAGCCTTACGTAACTAGTAGTCGTATTAACTTTATCATATTTTCCATTATACAACATTATACAAAATTCAAGCATATACTTAAGCATGCAAATAACATTATTTATGCAGACGACATTGTACCAATATTCCTAATTCATGCATTAGGATATCCAAAACATTATGCAAAGTAATAGTACATTATGATACAAGTGCGCGAAGTTGGTCATTACAGTCGAGGCGGTATTGAGCCCGAGCCGCAAGGCGAGGGCTGTAATAGAGCCAAGACTGTAATGAACAAAGCACACGCGTATCATACGACGTTTTTCAACACACTTGCGAGGAAAAAAACAATTAGGTATCGACATTTTTCAGTCACAAATCAGCAAATTATAAACGAACACATGTTTGCACAAAATGGCGCGGTTTATTTTTTCGCGCGCCGTATCTTTGGTTGAATAACTATGCGCGCGCAGGTTAAGTCCAGAGGCACCGAACATTCAGCCACAATATATTAAACTAAATAATTATGTATTTCTAATAAGAATTTACGGTAATTAATGATTTAAAATATTGTATTTTTTAAATGCTTTAATAGATAATTAGATGAAGTATAATCTTATCTTATCAGATTTTGACTAAGTACAACAAGTTTATTTATTTACAAAATAACAAATCTTTTGGTAACAACCTCTTTACGGATATTAAAAAAAAAGTGGAAAAAAAAAAACACTAGTGCGGCAATGAAAAGTAAAACGCACTAGTGTGTAATAAACCGCATTCCGGGCGTAAGACTAAAGAAAAAATAGCAACTTTACGAGCAAGTGTGTTGAAAATAGATATTAATTCATTCGCTTACGTTCCATTACTTCCAATCTTAAAATATCACCTAGTGAAGATGTAATGAATTAATACAAATAGCAGATTCAATGAAGCAAAGTAGCATAATGCTCGTGGGATTATTTACAATCGACATGTTTTTTCCTTAGCTCGATCCTTGATACAAGTCAATATACCATGTTCGCCGACATAATCGATACAGCTAAACAGTGCGTCCATTTATTTCTCATACTCGGTTCATACATCGGAAAGTAATTTCATATCTTTCCATAAGGCGATCGACGCGACTCGTTTCCTAAAATAGTGATGCGAAATAAATCAGAGATTGTGCTTGTCGATATGTTGCGCCGCAGTCTAAAAAAGCGGTACGTGTGAATCTCCTAGAGTCGCGATCCTATGAGAGAATATACGGTGGAATGCTGGGCATGTGTGCGGATTATGTGTGATCGATCTGATTTTAGTTGCGCTTTGGCAATACGCAACCAATGCACAGCGCTTTGGCAATAAACCTAATAGGTACCGAGCGGAAACGACGGGAATACATTCATAACTTTTACACGCGTTTATTTGCCAGGCTCGCAACGTTCGGTTTACAGTGTTTCAAACGCAACGCATGTTCCTCTTCGACATAATAGGTATGTAAATGTCTTCTCATTCAATCAAATATATAACATGGATTTAAAGTTAGGTATTCAAAAATCAGATCAAGAACTTCAAAGTGACTAAAGCAAATGAAATCGCTACGCTTCTTTTTTGCATACACATTCAGGTAATGCATAAAAAATATGAAACACAAAATTATCAGGTCAGTTGCGTGGGCAACAAATACTTACCAATTGAATGCCTTGTGTAAAAACTACTTTTTGTATCTATGAAATTATAACGATCTAGACACATAATCCAGTTTTTTATTTGTTGATCGATATTCGATATGCAATGGCTCCCCCTATAATAGGACATGTAGATTGTAGGTATGACTTTTTTGGCAACATGATCAAGATTGTTCGGTTCATAATTATACACGAAAGTTGTTATTGATAATAAATAAATGAGAAAGTAATAAATGTGATTACAAACAGTTCCAACCAGTAGGTATTCTTGATTAACGTTTATAACTAGGTAAGTAGTATAAGTGTGTAAGTATGTACAATCTAAGTACATTCATATAATGACTTCATTAAAATAATAAGAATTGTTTTTATAGAAATATCTGTAACAACAAATTGACGAAAAATAAAAGAAACGCACAAAAAATAAAATAACCAAAAGGCTGACCAATCATGATTTTGATAATATTTAAATACAGAATAATAATATTAAAAAAAATTGTATCACAATCTCTTGCTTACATAGTACGTACGTACCTCATAAAAATAAAGAAGGTGCATGTTAAAGTAGTGTATTCTAGTGTTTTGCCTTTTCCAGATAACAGACGAGACGTGTCTTTCTTTTTCTATCTTCCAAGGATCTATAATTTTTCAACCAGGAGAGAGAACTACAGGAGAGAGGAGACTCCATTCCGATGTATTTTTGCGTGTCCTTGCAAAGGCAAAAAATAACACATATATTACAAGATCTTTGTAAGCCGATATGTATATTTTTGTATAGTTTGAAAACATACACGGTGTTCGCATTCGATATGAAATGATTATTAATTGCATCTCTCACTAATGCCAGCTTTACCGCACCTGTGACTAAGGTATATTTCAGATTGACTCTAAGAATATAAAATGCCGTAAGTGAATTATACTAAGCTAAATTGAACCGTGAGCACAGGTAATAAATTTTAAGCCGGGAGTGGCAATTCTATATTCTTCGCGATGGGTGCGTTATAGAGAATATAGAGATATCATTAAGCGCGAGTTCCGCACGAGCGGCGACGCGCGACGCGTTTTAACTGAACACGGTCGCCATGCGCCGGCGCAATAGAATTATTATGATCGATGATCAGTCAGCTGGTAATGAGGTTGACTCTATTAAATTATACCTCTCAGTTTTTATAAGACGCACGGTGATTATAATCTATGTCTACGCGAATGGAAAAGGTGACACGTTCATTGTTGCTCGCGATTTCTCGATTAGGTATGTATAGATTAAAGTTTGACCAGAGATTGTATCCTACATTCGTTTTCGGTTTTCACTTTGTGGACGTTGACGAGACTCTGACGAGTTAGATAATTAGCGGTACAATAATACAATTTTAAGGTTAGGTATTGAAAATAAAATTCGGTACAATTAAACAAGTAAAACATCATAAGTGTAAATTGAAAAAAATATATATGTTACCGTTAATTTGCGTAAACCAGATAGAGTGCAGATTAACGAGGTATTCTGCAGATTATCTGGCTGAGTCAGTTAAAGTGGAAAAACTATAATTCCTATCCTACATTAACTAGTTAATCTGCAGACTTCCTAGCTAATCTGCAGACTAACGACCATGCATACGGTAAAGTCTATAAAATAGGTTCTTGTTTGAACGTCAATTGTTAAAAACGAGTAACATTGAACGGAAACGACAATGATGAATGATGAATGAAACAATGAATACTCATTTGCATTACTAGGTACTCAGTCAAATTCTTCAAGGTAGGTAGGTCGAATTGGTTACAGAACCGAATTAGCCTACCCCTACTCCACGTAGTCTTGTATGCCCTACCCCTAGAGTGTTTTTAGAACCCGGAGGCGCGGAGGGAGGGCAGCCCCCGCCCGCTGTAACAAAACGCAGACACCCGGGCGAGCCGGAGCGGCTGAGGCTGGTCGCCGAAGGCGACCAGCACGCCGAAGCTGCGCAGGCGAGCGTGGGTGTCTGTGCTTTGTTACGCAAGGGCAAAGGGGCTGCACCTTCCGCAGCGCCGGAGACGTCACGGTTCGAAGTTATGCCCTATTTTCCGCGTTTTTACGATTCGACCAAATCTCGATCGATCGGCCAGATCGATCATTTCATGATGTGAGCAAATCTACGATGTGGCCTCGACATCTACACAAATTGGTACTCAGGTAGCCAGATTCCGCAATTTAACGATGTACCATCCGCTACTGTGCAGACTAACTGGGTAAAGTGCAAATAAGACCTTTTTTTACACTTTAACGTATCGTATCAGTGTATCTGCAGATTACCTAGTTAATGTGCACATTAACTTATTATGCATTTTAACGGTAACATATACATTTTTTAATTTTAGGTAGATGCGTACCGTGTCCTTCATCCATGAAAATTCGTAATACAGAGGTGTCAACGACGCATTGTCGGCTTAGAGGAAAATAATGCAAAATGGATATAATAATTATGTGAAAATCAAGATATTAAATGATTAGTAATCAATGTTCATAACAGAAGCCACAATTCAGATATGTTTATTTATGTGGTAAGTTTATCACATAATATACAGTGGCACATATACCGTGCTCATATATAATGTACGACATGTGATGATATCTTACACGTGTACCGCATGGGCTGCCAACCGCGACGTGGTTTATTGGAGAACACCCAGTCCAATAGAATAACCGTGATGTGTTATCATCGAGTCATCACGTTTACAATTCATGAGATAATAAACGTGTTACAGAGTTATGGTGTTAGCAACCTTACGTACACTGACCAACATGAAAATAAAAAACTGTAAACAATTTGTACCTACCTACTGTTAGTGATGCGATGCGATGTGTTATGTTTGTGATGCGATGTAATGATATTTAATGTTATGAAAGTCTAAATCACCACTTTATAGGTACTTGAACTGCCGCAAATATGGATATGCTACTCTCCGCTATAAACAACTTTATCTATTATGCCCACAGTTAAATTTAGCTTGTAAGCAAAATTTACTTAAGGCTTTTTAAATTCTCGCGTCAATCTACAATGAACCTAAATAACAGGAGCGGAAAGCTGATATTTGTGTGGGTTACCATTAATTTTCTTTCCATATCGAACATATTTATTAACTTATCATTAATAAAAAATATATATGTATTTCGATATGCATGCGTGTACGTGTATGTATATGTGTGTACCTATTTGCGTGTGTGGCTTTGTGAATATGTGTGTTTGTGTATACCTCTTATAGAAATATCGGTTCCGCAAAGTATCAGCAACATTTTAATAGCCATCTTTGCATCCAATAGAATTAGTGTGATGGATGACCAGTCGGCAATCTAAACGCCATCAGCGATAGGAGCACTTTTTGCCGTTTACACTATGAAATTAAATCTTCTTTTTCAGGGGTCTCTTGTTCATATGATATTCTAAGATTATACAGATTAGAGGCTGGATTGATAAGTACAGATTATAATGACGTAGAGAAGATAGATGGTCTACCTATTAAGATTGGCTGTCCAGGTATATCATTATAACCATCGCGTTACTCACTTTATTAATGTAAATATAGTTTACATAAAGTAATAATATGGGGAGTATCAATTACAATTTATGAGGCTGCTTTAATAAGATGCACTGTTTTCGCTAAATTCAATATTTCAGTTAAGATATGCAAGTATCAGAATTAGTTATAAGAATTAATTAAATTTACACACTTTAGCATCAAAATATATATTTGAAAACAAAGTAGCTCTCTAGGTCTCTACATTTTTTAAACCAACTCGGAAAAGTTGATTACAAATATTACTTAGTAAAACTAAAAACACATTTTATATAAATTATACAATATTGTAGTCTTTTTTAATACCGATAGGTACTGATTTCCGATCAGTCAACGTCTGGACAAAAAATAGTTTCTAAAGCTCTGTTAAAAATCGGCCAAGTGCGAGTCGGACTCGCGCACGAAGGGTTCCGTACCATTATGTATAAAAACGCCAAAAAAATCTGGTCTGTTGTATGAAAGCCTCACTTAAATATTTAATTGTTTTATTGTAGCCACATCTTACGCACAACGCCATCTCTTTATTTATTTTATTCTGTTTTTTAGTATTTGTTGTTGTAGCGGCCACAGAAATACATCATCTGTGAAAATTTCAACTTTGTAACTATTACGGTTCATGAGATACAGCCTGGTGACAGACGCACGGACGGACGGACGGACGGACGGACGGACAGCGAAGTCTCAGTAACAGGGTCCCGTTTTACCCTTTGGGTACGGAACCCTAAAAATATAAAATATTGAATACTTAATAACTAACAAAGGTCAAATCATAAAACTTTTTAGTATCGATAACCACGTCATCAATATGGCCGACATTATAATTTATTAAATTAATATAGGTACGTTTCATATTCAACACTCCGATATCCACCCGTTATAGTATCTATGCATACAAAATTACGATGTCTCATTCCCATTCGCACAACGTCTCTAATATTATACCTGCATTATTATTGGCTGATAAATAAAGTAATTTATCGTCGGCATACTCTATCGTGCGGCGCACATAACGCTCGAATTCGATAAATAGGCTCTCCACACACCGAGGCGAATGACGATAATTTATTAAATCGCAGTTTACATAACAAACCAGTGGGACGAGTTGACGAGCCTATTCGAAATGCATAAAAGCCCACAAAAGTTAGCAGTCGGCTCCAAAGAGCTGTAGCGGCAACGGCACGAACGAATAAGCAATTCAAATGCTAATATATCACAAGGCGGCGGCACGGTGTCATGCCGCTCATTGGCCACGCTATTTACATTAACATACATAACCGTGTAGCCCCGCCTCCCGTACGTCACGGCGCTTCCGAACGTTAATTACGAGCAATTAGCGGATCGTGACTACACTCGACACGGGATCGATGGACACAAATATGTTGACCGCTTCATACACCGCGCAACGCACATATTACATACTGTGTTATTAGACGTGCCTCCCTTTCATCTCGCCGACAAATTGATAATTTACAAGCTACTATTACAGCGTACGTGCAAATATTGAGGTGTTTTTAGAGCTATCTTATCCTGTGTTTACCGTGAGTTTGCGATATAATTGACTAAGAAAAGTCAAAGAAGTACCTACCTATCTCATGTATACCTAATATCTAGAAAACTGAAAACCTCTTTTTTTATTACCATACTTTGTTATAAAATAAGTAATAAAAAAAAATAAAACTACAGAGGTAGGTATAAAGCTACCTCGAACAATAGTTATAAAGAACTCTACAATAATTAATTATAGGGAGTAGGTATCTCATTATGCTTAAAGGGTATCGTATAGAATAGCTGATAGTTATAGTGTGAAACGGGTCGCTTCAAACAACCTCATGTCAGAATTTTGAGACTAGCCAATAAATTAAACATTCCAAGTCAAGCTTCCAGAAATGTACCAAATACATCTTTACCTACTAGTAACAACCAGTTGAAACTGGTCTATGAAGATATATTTGGTATTCCTGAAACTGGTGCGCCTAGATGGAATGCATATCGCAATTCTAAGTTATTCCGCTTTATAGCCCAAAACTATGTCGCCATTCTGCCATCTGATGGGATTGTAGTCAAGCATTATATAATCAATAAAAATCCTATCAATGATTTAAATGACAGAATATCCCTCACCACTAATTTTGATCCATCATTCGTTTCCTAAACACTGTCTAAATACTGTCTGAAATAAGCGAACCAGGAAGAAAAGACTTTGGAAAACGCTTTAAAACAAGAACTGCTGCCGTATACTTGAAGTTGACCTCATAGTGTTGTTAATGTGCGATTATTTCTCCTACAAGGGCTGCCGCACGAGGCATTCAGTAACAAATCATAAGCAAACGGGCGCGAGGCTCACGAGTGCGCCAAATATGGCTCCCGGACGTCGATGGCCGATGGTTCAAAAGGATTTATGTCAGTCCCCTTTGGCGCAAATTAGCGCATGTCATGTAGGCGTGACCCAACAAATTTTCTTCTCTCAGAATAACATATTTCTATGTCATATTTAATACCATTCAGCGATACTTAATTTGAATAAAATGTGCTTGGGTGCATTTGGAAATATGTATTAACTTTGGTAGGTTTTGGGGCAAGACTTTATAGGCAGAGACGAAATCAGACATAATTAGGAATTATCTGGCCGTTTTAGCGTTTAGGTACCGTCGCAATATCAAAGGCAGAATCTATGGGGTTTTTCTCGACCTATGATAAATGCATACATGCATAAGAACCATTAATTTACTATGGTACAAAGCTCAAAGATTGCTAAGTTTATTCAAAATCAAGAGTATAGGTACGCAGAACTAAACGCATTTGAAGTTATCTTAAGCAGGAAACCAGTCATGTCATTCGTACCAAAGACAACATCTCCTAACGGCGCTCATAACAATGCAATAGGAATATAAATCCATTAACCAGATTGCTCCGTTCATCTCAAAGTCTACATGGAGAGATCTCGGGCAATCATTATCAACGTGCCGAGTCTATTGCTATAACTTAAGCATCAATCTTCTACACTCTAATGAAATGTAATACTGTGCACGATGATATCAGCGAACTGAATACCGGTACACCTGACACGCTCGCCGCCAACACACGTGACAATGCTGATGATATACGCGCCCATCCATCATACCATTAAAATTATCCAATTTATTACTGCTCGACCGCATCTCATTTTTGGAACAACTGTCAGTGACGCAATATGCAGAACCCTGGTGAAAGGGCTCAAGAGAACACTAGTTTATTGGCCCTTTCCAAAACCTGTTCCCTTTATCACATCGATGTGTATTATCAGCACTTTCGAGCAGGTTTCGCGGCAAAAAGATATGCATTAAGCTATTGAACAATCGTTAAGTACGTCAATCGACATAATCTTCTCGGTTCATCGGCTCAAGCTTTTTTATTCATTACTGCAAAACTTTCTCGTTTTTTTGCTCTGGTCATATTTATGATCGGGTTTTATGTAAGTAATTAACGTAAAGTTGGATGTTTCGGTATCAATTGCTCCAGTTTCTGATGTCGTAAGCAAGTGGGCGTGCGTCGAAGGCGAGCGTAGGAGCTGACATCGATCAGATGGTCACCCCCGCCGACCGGTCGCGTCATTTCGCAATTTCGGTAGACGTGTTAGCATACCTATCTACCTTTCTAGGATATTCATGAACGATTTGAATAGCGTCATTATTTAGCTGATAAACTTTACAGACTATGCATTCGGAAACAAACAAATGAAATACAGAATACTGTCATCATAACTTGGCTCAATATGATCATCTCCAATTTATCTTAACGCCCACAGTTCTGACAGCGAATTTGTAGTGTTTGAACTTTGACCTTTGCATAATGTTAGCAACATTTCATGTAAAGTCCAGCCGTAACTTCATCCTTGTCCTGCCTTATTTTATGCAGTTTGTAAGAGCGACCCCTTTTATTGTTCCAGGTCGGTGGCGCACGAGCCCGATGAGCGCGTGCGCGGCGGCCGCCATGCGCGAAAAGCACGCGGCGCCGCGCCGCCTCGCCTCCCCGCCGTCCTCTCCGCTCGAGCGACACCCCAGTCCGCTCGGCTCGCCGCGCGCGGAGGAGCCCCTCGACCTCAGAGTTACGCACAAGCGCCCGCCGCGCCTCGAAGACGAAAACTGCAACCTAATAGCGGCGTCTCCACCGCCGCACCCGACGCACCCCGCACACCCGGCGCATCCGGCGCTGCTCCAGTTCTGCCGGAGACTGCCGCTGGCGTTACCGGCCTCCTTCGGGCGGTACCCGTTCCTTCCGGCCGCCGCGGCCACCCTCCTAGCCCCGGGAGCGCCTCGACCGCCCCCGGTCACCCCGAACCCCGGGGCCAACAGAGCGCGCGATCGCTACACCTGCTCGTACTGCGGGAAGGCGTTCCCGCGCAGTGCGAACCTGACGCGACATTTACGGACGCACACGGGCGAACAGCCCTACCGCTGCAAGTACTGTGAACGCTCCTTTTCGATATCTTCGAATCTTCAAAGACACGTGCGGAATATCCATAATAAGGAACGACCGTTCAGATGTCGCCACTGTGACCGCTGCTTCGGACAGCAGACGAATCTCGACAGGCATCTAAAGAAGCACGAGGCCGAGAACGGCGACGATGGCCGCCGGAGATCCCCGGAGGAGACATACTTCGAGGAGATTAGATCTTTCATGGGGCGAGTGGCGCCAGCACGCCGCGCCGCCGCCGCCGCTGCCAGCGCCGCGGATCACACCTGATAGTAAGCTCGATCGCAACCGTACACCGTTACAAAAATCTGGTCGATATATCCAAATGACTTTCGTTTATAAATTAATCCGCTCTAATTCATTTTGTGAGGTGTGACTATATTGAATTTCGCGACACGCCAAATTTAATGTTTAATATTTTCTTCATTTCCGAAATCTAAATGTGTTTATCTTTCCTTGAAAAATGTCCTTTTATTGGAATATCGCTGATTTTCTATAAATTCTGGCGTTGTTGTGTGATCAGGGCGTGATAAGGGACATTCAAAGTAAGCTAATTATCAAACTAGAAGTGATATTAAATCTCATGTACTTACTGTAAATATGAAATTGTTCAAATTAGTGTAGTTAAAAACGTACCGAATTTTTCACTACCGATAGAATTACACAAACAAGAATGTACTATCTATATTCCTTGTGTATAAAGAAGTATCTAGGTATTAAATATGTTAAGTGTTCAGAGTGTTCGCTATTATAGAGTTATGAATTGTCGCTAAATAAGTATTGTATGAATGTAAGTAGTTTATTTGTAAGTATTATTTGTAAATTTCGCTTTCATTGTATCGATGTTAAATAAATTAGTATTGTAGTCTGAGAGGAAACGCCGGTTACCAATAAACGTATAACTTGTTGCTTATTGAAGATATTATAAATATATTTTTTTATAAAATGTTAGAAAAGTTGTTTAAAAATTTACGGGATGGCTCTGAAGTTTATAAAATGTGTTGCCTAAATTATTTAATTTTGGGGCAGATTTACTGAAAGTTAGCTCATTTATAGATACTTTAGTGAGTGCAAAATGTCCTTATTGTTAAGTTTCAAATGATTACACAGGTTGCACATACTTTAATGTATTTTGAGATTTTACATAGAAGAATTTATAAAATAGTGAAAATTGTATACAAATATAAAGTTGGGTCTAAATTTCATGTACTAAATTAAGGGATACAAATCTGTGATTTTATTTATTACTTTGCTACAATTGGAACCGTTAATATTTTAAATTTTAATAGTTAAAGACGAAGTTTCTCAAAGAACTAAGCTAAACGTTCCTTTAAGTATAGATAGATCTCTATAATTGTTACGAGTATAGAGTTTACCTAGAATATAATACGTTCTTCCCCTTTACAAAAATAAAAATCGTTATTGCTTTAAAGAGTTCTGTTTGAGCATACAACACTGCTATTGTTAGATTGGATTAAAGTGTATTATCAATTGCAGAGTCAATGTTACCTTTATATGAAAGAAACACGTTTGCCATGCCTTAACTGTTTAGTATACTCGTACCAAATTAGCTTTTGAACGTGTAAGAGATGCTATTTAACTTATAACTAGGATGTCTAAGAAATAGAGATTATTACGTTTGTCGTTTTGTACTTTTGATACATATTAGTCGTTCAAAGGTCACCGATTACCTTGTCAAAATGAAATAAATAATATTAAATTGATTTTGTGATTTTATTTACCTTTAAGCGCCAACTACGAGTATAATAATACCTATAACATTTTAAATATTAGGTATTATTTTCAACATCTATAAACAAAAAGATAGGTATATATCCATAATGCAGGTTAAAAAGGCAGCTAGAACATTACTCAGATTATAGAACCAAAAGGCAGATGTAGTCGTTCTAGTATAAAGTGAAGCTACCAAAGCAAATACAAAATAAAAAGCTAATACAATCTCGTGTCAGTACTACGGAAAGCGTCAAATAGCATAAACGTCGCAAGTGTCAAATTTTTTAAAATAATTTTATCAGTTTTATTGCCGTCTTGCATTATTAAATTCTCTAAAAGTTGTTCGCAAAAACAAAGAAAAGAAGACGGAATATCTTTTCACAGGTAATTGTTCATTATTTTATTATTTATTTATAATAATATTTTTTCGGTTCGCTCGGAACACAAAACCTCAACAATCATTCATTTGTACATCAGTTTAAATGAAAATCGGTTACCCTAAATTTGGGGAAATATGCATGGACTATTTGGACATTGGTCGATTTATAAATTTATATCGAAAAAAAATATTTTGAAAGTAAATAGTTTTATTTATTTAAACCTAAAAGTCAGGCAATACAGCCAATAAAATTAGCATTCTAACTGCTGAAAATGTCACGTGTGCCAATAATATGTATGATAAATATTATATAATATTTTAGTTTCTGCTTAGCCTACTAATAAGTAATAACTATAATTTTTGCAGATTTCCGACAGATGCTGTAACAAGAGAAAAATGGGTTCATATTATTCGGAAAAGCAGGCAAGATATTAATTGGCTAATTAATTTTGCGTGGTTCGCTCATTACATTTTAGTGAGGATGACGTGTACCTATCTCAGTAAAAAAGGACATTGGTTGATTAAAAAATCATCAAAACCGAATTTTTGTTATAATAAATAAGTATATTGATATTTTGATGTTTTTTTTTATTAAAAATATCTACCCAAAGAGACAAAAATCCATAGGTTAATTAAAACAATTAAACATATTTAAAATATTAAATTAAATAGGTATATTAAAAGAACATTTACACATAATTATTATATAATACTTTTTGATAACTAGTGATATGGCTACAACCCATTAATGTCCCACTACTGAGGGTCTCTCCTCATTATTAAGGAGGCCTAGAGCATACTCCACCACGCTGCTCCAGTGCGGATTGGTGGAGGGGTTAGTGGCCAACACATTGTTGATTGTCGAAAGTTTTCAAGCCGCCCGAAGGCCTCCGACACGGCTTAACGACTGCTATCTATCGATGTATCGATATCAACCGGGACCGACGGCTTTACGTGCCTTCCGAAGCTCGGAGGCGCTCAAGAAATTATTATCAGAAGAAATTAAAATCAATTATTATTATTACATACAATAAAACTTTAATTTTTTGTCTGTTTTTCTGTGCATTTGTTCCGCCTAATCTCAGGAACGGCTTAACAAATTTAGATGCAGTTTTCACTGACGTATTCAAATGAGCTTGGGTTAACATTTAGTTAGAATCGGTACACAAATAAGAAATCACGTCAATTTAAAGAATACCATCCCTCATTTATCGATTATGGGCTTACCGAAGCGAAACAAGGGCGTTCACTAGTAATAAATAATTTGCCAATTTAATTGTGCATAATGTTTTAAGCTGAAAATATGGCGAACAATGTTTACAAAATTGCGGGAGATTATGACTTTTCACTTGGCAACCTCACACACACAAAGAATTACGTATCCATACGGTGCAATTGCTAGTTGACATTAAGGTTGTCATGCACACATAGGGAAAAAGCGGCTTCACATTATTCGTCGCTTTTCTTTGCGAATGTTCTATCTGCCTTTTGGTTCTATAATCTGAGGAACATTAGATATTTCATACCTCCCTCAGTGAATTATCTTCACAAGATTCGCGACCTAAAATGATAAGGTCGTTTTATACAGATCTGTGATTGTCAGTCATTTGTCTAATGTTACTAAGGATACGTAAGAGAATCGTCCCACGTTGCATTCGTTTAATATAATAGATATATTGACATTCACACACATACGAGTAATAAAATATTACTCATATAATCATAATATGAGTAATATTTTCAAATCCACTATCATGCCCGTTATTATGCCTTTTATTTTTGGCATCTACAATAAATTTAAGAAAAGTAAGTTAATTGTAAATGATTTTGATATCATAGTAGTAGATAGTTTCACCTATAAACAACAGTGGAATTTCCAAAAATCCTCTCTTAGTGCTCCCCTACACTCCCCAAGGAACATACATGCCAAATTTCAGCTTCTTCCGTTCAGTAGTTTCGGCTGTGCGTTGTCTGTCAGTCACCAGTAACGCAAGAGTTTTATATATTAAGATTATCGGGTAGGTAGGTAGGTATTAGGTATATCAGTTTTCCGTAAAGACAAAAGCAGTAATTACTAAGTTCAAACGTTAGACCGAACAGGATAGCCGGGGTTCGAATCCAACATGCAGCTCTAATTTCAAAAAATAAAGTGCGTATAAATTAAATTTTCATATTCGATGCTTGCTACGCTAAAGTAACAATTCGTGGGGAAACCTGCACACCTGAGAATTTTACATTATTTTCTAAAAGACGTGTGACGCACTACGCCAGTGTGGACTTCGCATACCTACTGTGAGAAGAGACGCAATTTGCGGCTTGCTTAAAAATATCAAATTTGGGTCTCATTTTCATCCATATAACGTGAGAAAGGTCCCAAGGTAAAAACGAATAGCATATAATGACATTCATTACAACCATAACAAATTAAGGTATCTATGTACGTACTTTCATTCGTTATTTTCCCTGTTCCAAGTACAATCAAAAGTTAATCTTCGTAGTACCTACTTTATTTCTGAGATCCGATACCACGATGCCTAGAGGCGTCCTAGAGAGCGTGCTCTAGCTTTACAATATGATTATAGTTTATTATCGTTAATTTGCAACCAATGAAACAGCTTAGAACTCTGAACGCCATATTGGAAAGGTAGGTAACTGCATAAAATAAATAGTTCTTCTGTCGAGTTGATTTCCATTTGATTGCACGGTTGTTATTGTTGTTAAAAGGACCGGCCTTTCTTGCCTTTTATACATGTAATTTTACTTTATCATTTAGGCAAAACAAAAATGTTCATACCTTTACAAACTGCTCAAACTTATTTTCTATGGCACATCAACATATTTACATACATACACTCGTATTATAAGACAACACAAACACCGACAACTCGACGACAAACATTTATCCGTGACATATCTCCAAGGATCCCGGGACCTATTATCGTGCGACATTTATCACTTTTGTAGTACAATAATTACGTTATCTATATTGAACGCCAGTGTATTTAGACTGCATTTCATGGACTAAATACACAAGAGAGACTCATCTACATGACAGGTGACATTTGGCGCAATATAAACCACTAATTCACAAACAATAGTTCAAAGCGATGTACCGTAAATCGTCAGAATCAACGTATACGAATAGCTCTATCTATAGTTACCACACTTGCACGATATTGACTACCGGGGAATTTCCCTCTTTATGGCGAAAAGCGCTTGTAATCCCAATACCGAAATCTACTTGCCCTGGTGACTTAAAGGGGTACAGGCCGATATCTCTATTGCCATACCTTTCAAAAGTGTTGGAAGCCATCGTGCACAGGCAATTGTCCACGTTTATCAATGAAAACAACTTGCTTAGCCCGTTTCAATCTGGTTTTAAACCTGGACATAGTACTACCACTGCCCTGCTTAAGATAACCGAGGACATCCGAGAGAGTATGGAGGGTAAAATGGTTACAATCTTGGTTTTATTAGATTTCTCGAACGCATTTAACATGGTTGACCATGATATCCTCCTTGCTCTCCTTGCGGGACTTCCGTTCTCTTCTACTGCTATGGGATGGTTTTCCACATATCTTCGCGGCCGTCAACAGGCTGTCAAGTTGGAAGGCTGTCTGTCTGACTGGTGCGATCTCATCTCTGGTGTTCCTCAGGGTGGTATTCTATCGCCCTTACTTTTCTCAATCTTTATTAATTTTCTCACTCCTCTTCTTGGTTGCTCTTTCCATCTTTACGCTGACGATCTGCAAATTTACACCCATACCGACATTGCAAACATAAATAGTGCAGTAAAGAAAATCAATGCTGATCTCGACAATGTCAGTAGCTGGTCTCACAAATTCGGGATCAATATCAATCCTAGTAAATGCCAGGTGATCATAATCGGTAGTGCACGGCAGACGGTCAAAGTGGATATGAACTCGGTGGCACCTGTCATGTTTGAAAATAATATTATCAAATATTGCTCTAGTGTCAAAGACCTCGGCATCTTCATCGACAGCAACCTTAGCTGGAATGCGCAAGTCACCGAAGTCTGCCGTGTTGCGACTGCGTCACTCACGACTCTGAATCGGCTCAGGCACTTCTTGCCTACTGATACAAAGGCTTATCTAGTTCAAGCGCTCATTTTTCCGATCATCGACTATGGTGATGTGTGCTATTTAGACTTGAATGAGGCTCTTTTAAACAAGCTGGATAGACTCATAAATAATGCCGTTAGCTTTGTTTTCTGTCTGCGTAAGTATGACCATATCTCTGCTTTTCGCTCAAAGCTTAAATGGCTTCCAATCCGCGAGCGACGGCGACTTCGGATGCTTTGCTCACTGTTCTCAATTCTCTTTGATCCCCTTTCGCCGGATTATTTAACATCCAAATTCCAATACTTATGTTCTTCCCATGAACGGCAGCTTCGGTCTAGTGAGTCTTTTGTCCTCTCTATTCCGTTGCACCGGTCTGGCTTCGTTTCTCACTCCTTCACCGTCCAAGCGGCACGTGCGTGGAACTTGCTCCCCGAGAAAATTAGAAGACCCGGTGGTAAGCTTACTTTTAAAAATAAGTTACACGTGCTCATCTGCTGGAAAGTTACAATCTAGCGACAAGTTAATCATCATCTATTATATAATATGTCTCGTATATATTGTGTATATGTATATATAATTATATATATGTGTATGTATATATATATATACAATGTGTTTTTTTTACACTTGATCAAACGAAGTGTGCGGATACTAGACAAAAAATTACCGACAAAAACATTTTTTTTTATTTTTTTTTATACACTTTCTCGAAAATAAGAGCAATTTAATTTTTTTTTATTAAAAATCTTTCTTTTTGAATTTCTTTGTCTGGGAACGGTGTATTTTCGTCAAAGTAGTCTCTTTTGAAAGCTAAAAAGTGTACCTACCTAAGAAAATAAAGTGAATAACAATATCGAACATAAGCTTCGAGAAAAAAAATAAACTATTTGAAATAATAGAAATAAAACTTGATTTTTATTGATTTTTGACCTCTAACTTTAAAATGAGGTCGTTAACATAGTCGTTTTTGCACATTTTATTAAAGTTCATGATCTAAGGAACAAATTCTCTAAAGTAACTATTGCTCTATCTATTTTCGTTGTTATGATATTCACCGTCAAACTAGGGTCTCTTTGATCTCCATTATCATGGCATTTATTATTTAAGTTTAATCCTTTTATTCATGTGCATATGTATGCCGATTAGACTTAGAAATTATGAAATAAAACAACTATTTGAATGACTTCTATTGTTAATTAATTTTTTTAATTTAATTAATTTATTCAATTTATTTGGAGATCGTGAAATTTTCGAGAAAGTGTATAAAAAAAAATAAAAAAAAATGTTTTTGTCGGTAATTTTTTGTCTAGTATCCGCACACTTCGTTTGATCAAGTGTAAAAAAAACACATTGTATAGTATCTATAATATTTATTTGTATATTATATTTATTAGTATCTGTATATAAAATCATAGTATATATGTATACCTATTTATAATTTATAATACGTCAGTTATAACCGCTATTCGTGTATCTCTGTTTGGCCCAATGGTTAGCTGGTAGAGAATGCAGTTTAGCATTAAGCTCGCCATTTGTACCGTAATATTTTATTGTGGTCAATAAAGTTTCAATAAATAAATAAATATTTACCAGTGGCACAATAAAGTTAAAATGAATAATTCTCTAATTAGATACAGATTGCGAATATCCGTACCAATCACATTTCCAGTCAAAGTAACTATTGTGAATACAAACTTGACGGAATCAGAGCTTAAACCTTGGTGCAAACGGGAAGCTGATAGCTGATGTACGTGATGTACGATATACGAATTGTAAGAATTTTCTTTTATAGCAGAATATATATTATTTATGGTCTATATGGTCACTTATGACTTATAAACGTCCATGACATCGAGTTTTACCAAATATGCTCCCAATCAAGAGAAATACATAAGTTGCTTATACCAAAGTAGTGACTTAAAATTATTACTAAAATTATTTATTAAATTACTAGCCCCAACTCTACAGTAACAAACATAAGTCTTGTCAATTCTTACATTAAATATTTGATCTGAAATTGGATATCCTTAAGTAAATTACCTACCCATAGTTAAAATAATTATGATTTTTCATAATATGTATTTCTTATTACTTTATACTACATATTACTTTAACATATCGAAAAATGAGAAATAAATAAAATTTTAGAAAAAAAATCATTACCACTTGGCTCCATCATAATGGACGACACTGCAATCGGGTTAATTTTTGCTTTCTTAATAGCTTAAAGTCGGCTAGAATTGAAATGCGAAAAAAAAACTGTTTTGTATGACAAGACCTAAAACCGCTATCGTACATAGCTTGAACCGCGGCTAGAAATGGCAATGCAGGGTGGGGCAGCTTGCACAACGATGACACGGCGCGGGCGCTTGTTAGCGGCGCGTGCGAGCCACCGTTGCGTAGCACTACATTATTTATTGCTTATTGAAAAATTCACCAACGCGTTTCAAGTTATAACTTTGTGGTTCGCCAATCGTTTTTGTATATCTACATTTTTCCGCTTTTGTCAATCGCAAGCAGACGTGACGCAAGGGATAGTTCGTCAAGACAATTATGGAGGTAATTAGGTTTTTTCAAACGTATTCTGCAATCAACTCGCAAAGCTCAGTGCCCGGTTACATTTAGGCAATAACGCGAACAAATGTGAAAGTTGGTCTCGACGCTTTATAAAATATCGCATCTCATCAGCTGGGCAGTAATTACATACACCATTGTAGGTGAATTTTGGTTATTAAAACGTGAATCCAAGAACAGCATATCAAGATATAAATAACGAAATCACCAAACTTGTGGTCAGTTGCGTTATTTTGGACGTACACTTGCGGTGACATGAGAACACGGATATAAAAAAAATATGTATAAACAGAAACAAAATAATTATAATCATTTTTGTGCTTAAGTATGTGTATCATATCTATATAATATCTGAAAAATAATTTTATAATCTAAAACTAAGTAAATAAATATTCTTGACATATTGTAGGTACCCACTAGGTAACACTCAGAAATAAATTCTCACACACTAATATCACACGGAATACCACACGGAAAACATTACCAACATTCAAGGGTCTACCCGAATCGAACTGGAAGGTCGCCGTTGGACTAATATTTTCCTCATAGCTGCGATCCATTAATAACCCACTATTTAGCACACTTTCTCTTCTCACAACTGACGAGGCCTAGAACATACTGCACAACACTGTTTCAATGGAGACAGTTCTGTCCTATATACACCTTTTAAAACTGCAAAGGCACAACTAAACTAAACTTTACCTTTTAAAAATTCAAACGAACAACGCTCACTGAGATCATCTAGTATCACTACATCTATGTGAGAACAGGTGACCGATCCATCAGCAGTGCTCACCGAAGTGGCTAATTAACGTAGAGCAAGGTCGCTGATGAAACAGCACCCACTTGAGCCCACAAAAACAAAGTCATTGCGCAAATCGACGTCAGAGAAACGCTTCGAAAATCACTCACTTCTGCGTCCTTCAATTAATACCCTTTTTATTTTGAATCGGTCTTCAGTTTTAAGTACGGCCGTCTTATGCCTAAATGACGGTTTATTCACTGGAAAATTTAACAAATTATCTCTTTTACTACTTATTTTTTTCTCAATTAGATCACGATTGTTACAAAACTCGCAGAGTGTGCAAAAAAGGCATCAAAAAGACGGCACCGATCGCTATTCGACTAAAATTGAAAAGTTGATTGGATATATCCGCAATAGTGGCATATCATACTGAGGCACTTACGTTGCGCCGAATAAGGTCCTACTTGCCCTGCTTTGGTCAGGACCTCATGCCTGGTGGAGATATTTTGATGAGGACGAGATAAATTAATTATAGAGTGGCACAGAACGCTAATAAACTGGCAAACTTGCTTATCGATATGGACTGGATATAGACGCTAGTGTCAATATCTTCTCAGAATGGGTATGGATATTCTTGGTACCAACGAAAATATATTTTTTTAGTAACATTTTTTAGTACAAATAATAATTACAGGAAAAACATAACCGTTATAACAAATAGATAACTTTTTACTCTTCTTAACTTGGTTTTACAAATATTGGTGTACAAATAATTAAATAAAAGAACATTTAAATATTATCCTCAACTTTTTAAAATTTTTCCGAATTTGACACTAGCATAAATAAAGTACGAAACATCTTGTTAGTCTCTGATGTGATACAAGTTTTTCAATGCATCACCATTTTTTTTTAATAAAACTTAAATTTACCATGAATCATTAACCAATAAACTAACTTATTGATAGAAATCCCAAAATGATTCACATTGTTCATGGAAGCCCTACACGCTTTCGCTTAACATAGACCTCTCCGTAGATGACAACTTTAATGACGTGAATTCGTATGGGGTGTTAATTATCCGATCAACTTTTTATACGTCCTAGAGTATAAAGCGATTAACTTGCACCTTATACATGATGTTATAATTATGTAATGTATGTTAAAACCGGACGAACTAATCTGTAAAGTGCATTACATATTAGAACTCTCTTACCAGTCGTCTAATCTTAATATGTCCAACTAATGCCCTAAGTTACTTCGCTTTAGTATACTTATGACTATATTATAGAGTAATACCGTTTAAAACTATGATTTTCCGTCGTTTACTGATTTCTTAACAGCACTACCGTATAACTACCATAGCTAAATTGTTTAGATATTAGAATCTCTAGAATTTAAAGCAACCATTGTAATAAACAAATTCGCTTGGAGCTAAGCTGTAATGACTAATATTGAAATATATTGAACAAATTCGATCTACAGTTGAAGTGTTCGTCGTTAACAGTCATTTTAGTGCAGTTACCACAAATCGTGAAACTTGAGATAAAGTGGCACAGTATCGATAATAAGTGTACCGCGATCAGTAATTATATGGTGCATGTGACGATAACCGTCGACACTATTGTGCATAATGTCGTCCAGTATTACTAAATTATAGTGGTTGGTGCCTGATACCGTCGACCGGTTGACGGTAGGGTTCCTTAACCTCGTGTTTAAAACGACATTAAACTGATTTTTCGACCTGATATTTTAAATTTATTTTTTTTAACCATTTTGGCTACCTCGGACCTCGCGGGTCAGTTTGTTATTACTCTGCATGTTGTATGTAAGAATGTGGTATCGGTTCTCGGACGGGGTAGATATTTAAAAAAAGATGTTTGTTGTTGTAAAAAATTTAAATTAAATAAAATTTGTGTCATTAGGTACAAGTGTTTGCAAACAATTAGCAAGGAAATAACACAGCATCTAACGCAGATACCTGAAATTACACCGGGCGACCTATTGGCTGCAATGAACCAAGAAATAATTAATTGACCAATACGCGCCCACATAGGACCATCCAATAGATAAGTCATGACGGAAAAATCTTATACATTTTATGTCCTAGCCTCCACCCGAACCGCGCGATAAGGAACTTCGTTTAAAAAACGTGGATCACTTACAGCTAATCTCACTTTATATATTATCCGTAGATACTCTATACGTACCTACACATAACCACGCAAAACTATCGATACTCTCCGTAGACACGCGTGTTTTTGCTGTGAACTGAAAAAAAACTTAGTTAAAAAATGATCATAATTATTCAAAAATATAACTGTTTCACTACAGCCTCGCTCGGCTTTCAAACTTTACAGAACCCGCAGCGCAATCCAGATGTCCTGACAGGTCGAGTCGTCACCCGTCACATTATAAATTCAGCGCGCTCGAACGAGGTACGTTCTAATTAGATCCGTAAAATAAACAACTTAACAGTTCATATTTAATAATATTTCTAATTCAATCTTTTATTTAAAAGAGATAAACAGTCTAATTAATTTATCTCTACTTACAAAAAGTTAATTTGTGAACAAATTACCCAATTTGAGTATACATGTATCTAAACTAAAAAGTGCGTAAATATCTCTACGGATTTAATGATAAACAATACATACTTTGCAAACATATTTTATGTTTTTCCTACACCACTTACCTCTTTTCCTACTATTATGGTCATTGTCTACCTAATATTTTATAGAAGAGCTTTTAATAAGCTTACCTTTTGATTTATTATCATCTCTCTATGTACATGACCATTTCGTGTTATATTTAAGTTTTTCTTAAATTATAATGGTAAATCTTTTATTTATTTATTTATTTACCCTTTATTATATAACTTACAGCTAGGTAGTTACAAAAGGCGGACGTAATGCCTTAAGGCAATCTCTACCAGAAAACCCTTGGTGTTGGTGAGAGTTATAGTTGAGAGTAAATAATAGCTGCAATTCAAATTCAAATTCAAATATTTATTTCTTCGAAGTAGGTTTTTACAAACGCATTTCGAAAGTCAAGTTACGCCATCGCTTCAACAAATCCCTACGGTGAATGGACTTGGAAGAAGAAGCGGCAAGAATTGCAATTGAATACAATCAACTGACCAACATATATGGAAATAATAAAACACACCATTACATAACGTAAAAATAACTGAAGAATTTGTGACTTTTGCTAAAATTGTAGAACAATATTATCATTCAATTCCAATAAAATCGTGCCTCGGCCGTACGTAACAATAATGGAAGTCCACAAGCAAAAAAAAATTGTATAACCCTTACTTACCTATATTTAAAGTCACCTATTATTATTATTATATTATTTCTCCTGAACACAAAGTTTATTAGTTAAACTTCAGTTAGGATTATAAACTTTAAAACGTTGAGGAGCCACCGATAAGAGCACGGTGGAAAGCTCCCGATGTAAATCAGCGACTAATTCCGGACCAGTTTTTCGTAATAAGCTCGATCGCACTCGATTTACTCGCATATTTCGCTGTGATATGATTTAAGAAAGCTCAAGGTGTGAGGCAACAGCGAAATAGCTGAGATTTTGAAATATACTTAATTAATTTGAGGCTGTTCTTTGAGCCGTAAAAGGAACTTATACATTATGGAAATACAAGTACGACGACATCCACAGGAACCAACAAAAAGTAAAAATAAATGACATAAAGTTGCAAAACAAGATCGAATTCCGAAATAATGAGCACCTACGGAAGACTCGAATATTTTGTCGGTGGACGAACACGCAGAAAAGGCTTGATTAATTAGTGAGCGGCGAATGATCGAAATGCGTTTGCGGTCCAGTTGCCCAGACCTTCCCGTATGTCTCCTATGACCCTCACACCTGATAAGTAGTTTACCCTGCTCACCGAAATCTTCCCGCCTTTTTTCGAGGGTATTTGGAGAGAGAAATTGTATTTTTCGTAATATTTCGTATACGAATGCTCTGGAAAATGATACTTTTATAAAGCACTTAACTTTATAACATTGATTATTACACTTACCAATTTTCGAATTTTTACCCAAAATCACTTAAATATTGATCGTTTTACGTGTTTACGTTTTTTGACGTTCAACCTGTAAACGCACATACCTACAATACATATTCGCGCACTAAATCACTGATGATTCGCCTAGTGACTAGATACTGTTTTTTTTCTAGCAGCTCAATTAAAATCTTCAACGCTTAAAAGTAGATCATACTTACTATATAGGTATGCAGCTATGAATATAAGCTTGTCAGTCTGCAACAAAAACTTTACAAACTAATATAATTAATTAAAAAGTCATTATCATTACAAAAAATACGTGATGCCTAACGTCTAAAGAATAGCACGTTTCAATCGCCCTAGGGCCTATCTGACGAGTCTAAATAATCTATAACATGACCACGGTTATTTGCACGATAATCGTACTGATGAGAAAACCAAGTTATCCAGAGCTTTGTGAGTGCCAGTTATATTGCAGAAATATATAACACTAAATGGGGCCGTTGTAACTGATACGTATCTAGTTAAATCAGCCGGGCCAGTCCATTGGCAGTGGTTTCACTCTCTATGCTATCCCGCTAGATGATTTTCTACGCTGATACAGTTTTTCATTTGGACATCGCGACATGGCGAGTGGCTGGTTTCACTGATTGTGTCCATAGACTTAGGAACGTTTATACTAGTCACTGATTACGTCACATCTCTTATGAATGTCTGAGCAGGAAGGTACCGTAAGTTGTGAGATGTGAATAATAATTGATTATGATACTTCGACCCAGTTGCATGGATGAAGTACAGCTGATGGTTTACAGCGATCGGGTCGGAATATAGCCGTAAAAGGTACTTATCGTGAGTACTCATATCACATTAAATTAATATACTTACTAGCATTCCCTCTACAGCTTCGCCTGCATAGGTTTTTTTGCAGTTTGTCCCCATTTTTATAACTTTAGGAGTGGTTGGTCCAAAAATCCTCTCTATGTGCTCCCTTACACCTTGAAATCAGTAGTTTCGGCAGTGCGTTGTCTGTCATTCACTCAGTCGGTCACTAAAGTAAATTTTATTTAATGATTGATGTTCCTATGTTAATGAAATTTCTTTTGTAAACAACAATTTATTTTAAAACTCATGCACTACTGTAATTTTATTCTCCCTACGTAATTGTTGTAATGAACATCAAAAATAATAACGACCAGAATGGTCAGTATAAATCGCTTCGGAAATAATTTTACTCTGAAATGATTTATGTGTCTTTAAACGTATGTTGTCCTTATGAAAAGACCTTCAGTAGTCTTATTTAAGTTTAAAAATATTTTCAACGCGACGTTTCTACAATTCACGGTGGTAAATTGACTTTCTCGGGCCTTCGCAGTGACTGAGGTCTCGGGGCAAATAAAATGATTGAAGATCAAAATAAATGAAGAGCACGTACAAATGAGTTTTATGTGTAAAAAATTGTAAACTTCAGTGTTCATCTATTTTAAGCCACTCGTAGCTTGCAATTTCATTCTCACCTAAACGGACTTTCACTCTAGGTATATTGTCCCTTTTGCAAAAATCCTTTGTCACATATTTTATTAAATCAGTTAAAAATAATTTTTATAGTCATCTAAACTTTGATGATGAATTTTTAAAAATATTTTTAATTTAACCTATCATACTCATGATCTGTATGGGATATTCGGTGTCGCGGTTGCCATGAAAAATACAAATGAGATATAACTAATTCAAATTGACATAACCCGTGTTTGAGAACAAATATTTATCTGTCACATAAATATCTGCCTGGGCTGGGAATCTTACTCAAAACCCTCATTTCTCAGGCAGGGTACCTGCCACTATTGCTACGGGCTAATAAAAATATTATTATACTAGTAAATCCGCCCTCGCTTCGCTTCGGGAAAACAGTCCCTTCAAAAATCTCTATAAATTTTAACAAATTATGTTATTCTGATGTCTAAGCTATATTACTACAAAGTTTCATGAAAATCCGTTCAGTAGTTTTTGCGTGAAAGAGCAACAAACACACATACATCCTTACAAACTTTCGCATTTATAATATTAGTAGGATAGGATAGGATAGGAAAAACAAAAACCCGACTGCTTACAAAAGAACTCAAAAGAAAAAAACAAGTGTCACAATATCAACATAAAATACTTCATGCTGCCGCATGCGGTGACAACCCTAGTACTTGTGTAATGAATCTCCTTTTACCCGTAGGTAACAGTATTGTTTGTCCCCGCCTGCAGCATCATGAAGTATTTTATGTTGATATTGTGACACTTGTTTTTTTTCTTTTGAGTTATTTTGTAAGCAGTCGGGTTTTTGTTTTTATATTAATATTTTTATTTCAGACTTTTTAGTGGGTTCGCCGAAAAATTCTACTTTTTGGAATGGTTTTTGACAATTTGTGTTAAAATGTGTGCCTAAACGTTACATGACATATATATATATGTGACGGAGGTAGGTAGTAAACCTATGATACTGGTTTGATGGGATTACTGTGATGAAATCTGTACGCGATGATTAATAGTCAATCGGATAGCTGTCAATAGAATTGGAAAATAATAAAATAAGGAAATGAATGTCTACCGGTGTGATATCTTGTAAAAGCTCCTTCTATGTTGAAATGCCGTGAATATCTAATAGTAAATAACGTGTGAGTCGCGAGTGCGAGTGGATCGATCGATAACACCAATATCGTAATTCCGTGAAGTAAATCCAAGATGTCAAAATACCAAACCAAATCTAAATGATCTAATAACGTATTTACTGAGCCAAACTGTCTGATTCAATAAACGGAGATGGTGGTGTGTTTGGCTTAGAACTAACCCTGTGTTTCATTTGATATCCTGAGCTCACGTCCTGACATATGAAAGAAGCCCACATTGCTTATTTAGTCAAGAATACCTATCTGGAATGTAAATAGTACGAATGAACGCCCACTCTACTACTGGACCCGATTTATGTATATATATATTTGAAAAGGTCTTTTCACGATCTTTCATTTGATACCCATATTAAAATGGGTAAAAGGTAATAAAAAGCTCAGTAAAAAGATTCTAACTTCTCGGTTCAGTGGTTAAGACTTTCGTTGTCTGTAATGAGCAAAAATAACGAAATTTTTGATAATTATTTATGTACTTCTTTCGTTGAAGAAATATATTAATAACCATGAACATGAAAATTTATAATAAATATTCGAAGTCAGGTCCAACGTCCGAATGAATAACATACAAACTAGTTTCTACTACAATACTTTTTTTTATTTTCTAGAAGGTTACTTAAAACCAAACACACAAAGTCGCAAGCAACACTTTACCGAATCTCGCTATCACAACATTTAAAGTAGCAATATTTTCTCACGGTTATATCGTAGTTCCTAGAGACCATAAAATCCGCAGCCCATACCGATCGAATGCTTCGAGATGCATTCTGTAAGTGATCCTTTTATAACCGATCATACGAATGAGCAATTAGACCGCTCGCATGCCTGACATCGCATTCACCGACCACACTCGCTGGGAAATCGCTGTGAACTCGCATGCCATGCTCATGCTGTCTCCAATCAATGGCGTCTGCTCGCATATAATGTATCTGGACACCTATTTGATCTTTTTCTTAATATATTAGACCCACTTTGAAAGAGTTGTAGCTGGAAGAATAATTGTTATTTTTATTCTTGTTTTGAGAGACCGGTACATCGATATTCTGATTTCAATGATCGATACAGGTTACTGATTACATAAGCTAGAGTTTCGAACGACTTCAATTAATCAGTCCACTGCATAGGATATATCATGTCTGGTTGTTGCGTGTCTTCTAAGACGTTTTTGGAAGTCCTGACATTTTTGCGAACTTATAAACACAACGGTGTGCCGAAGCAAAACATTGTAATACAAAATAAAACACTCACACGCTCAAACCATTGCATTTTGGATCCCCAATTCACGTTTGGATATAAACAAAAATTATATAAATACTTCAGACTTAAAACAAAACATTTATACAAATATTTACCCCAGTACGATTCGATAATCCACCACAAGTAGGGTTATCACCGTCTGAATTGCATCATCCCATTATAACAAGGCCTGCTTATTCAACCTAAAAATTTGATGAAACAAATAAAAATAAATATTTGCATTGATTGAATTTCTCAAGAAATAATTGCAATAAGAAGAAAGACTTGCCCACACGCTGTAATATGCCCGACGTGTTACTTCTGACCGAGTTGTGGTTACAAAAGAAGCGATCTATGTAACCGCACCGATTGGTTTCCATGCTACAATTGTACCGACTACGGGAAAGTAATTCCACGCGAAAGAGACAGTGCTATCGATAAGTTATCGACTTCTAGAATTTAACACAAAACCCCTAAGTAATAAGGGCCGTAGTTTACGAATTTAGAAGAGCTTCAATTGTGTCGAAATAATTTGACACTTTTGTATATTACCATATAGTTTCAACCCACTATTTACCCATGACTGAGCAAGAGCTGCTCCTCATCAGTAAGGAGACCTTGAGGAGCTTGTTAAGTAAGCTACCAGTCTACTTGTTTAATTTTTCAATATGCCTTTTTTTAATTTTTCACAAGTTTTCTCACGATTGACGACAAATACATTTCATGCTTAGTCCTATCTCTTACCGAATAACGGTTTTTTCTTGTTAGTAACAGTTGCGGAGCTTCACTTGATCGTAAAAAAGTATATCGTACAAAACAAGACTATAATTTATATTCATCAGTCAGAACCAAACGTCTAATTGCCTGAAGCTCGGAAATAGGTACTATTATAAATACAGTTTACAATCTAAGATACTTCTTTAGTTTGATAACTAAACTTAAATTAAATGAATCCTTAATATTTCATTAGCTAACAGGTTTTATAGTTTCCCCGTGATTATTTGAGTCGTATCAGTATTCGGTTTTTTCGCATCCTCTCGGATTATATCTTCGAATTCGTTTTTTGTGATAAAGACAAACTTCTTACTTTATTAACTCTGATCACTTTATCTTTGTCCATCGGGTCCTAAGGACGTTTTTTGTATCAATAGTCGACAAACAATCGTTCCGTCCAATTCATAGTACAATATATGTATCTACATAAGTTTGTTCTAATAGTACGAAAGACATTACAGATGTCGTCCTGAACTTAACACCTTTAGGGTAAATTCAGATATATCAGTGAAGTCACAGTTCCGACAAAGTGCCAGTACCTACAGTGCGAAATATTATTTCATTCATTTTCTATGAACGCATAGTGTCAGTGGCGAAACAGAGGTCTCAGTGTCAGTGTCGAAAATGCCAATATATCACTAATATGTCTGAATCGAGCATTATACTGAAAATTCAGCGCTGACATAGAACTGCTGACACTAAAAAACTTTTTACGGTTTATTCTTGAAGGGTTACCCTATCCTACCTAGTAAAGAATTAAAAAATTATAAATAGGTAAATAAATATATAGAACTATATAAGTACGTATTGATAAGTAGTATTTAGTAGTACTGGCTACCACGCTCAACTAAAATCGATCGTTGAATGAATAATATAATTATTTCGGTTGTACAGTCGAAGAGGCAATTAAATGCGCGTTCCTCGCTTGTTGTAACCGATCTCCATGGGGCACGTTAACCACAGCATCAGCAGATGAGCCAATCTTCTGCTCATTTGTGAGCTATATACCCCACACAACAAAATGTCACTGGATACATGTAAAGAAAATCTAAAATATGACTGAGAAAGTAATTCAGGAGAGGAGACATTTAGTGTAGAGAAAGTGCTAACAATTTATGCATTAGTTCTCCAACTTTCAATGTGACGACACTCGAAAGCTTATCTTTAACTGATCCAAATACATCACTAGACTCGGTAGTAAGGTGATAATATATCATACATATGTTTTATTCATGCGACGACTGTTTCTGATGTCGTAAGTTGGACCAGCACTATCGTTTTTGCTCACTTCGCCCGCCATTATACACAACTAATAAATGCATTATAAATGTATGAAACTCATTCTGTAACTGGAACGGCTAAATATACTTGTATTTAATTTTCTATCGGCAAAAAATAATGATGTTTCTATAATACCAGTCTTGAAATCTGTCTTCATGACAGAATATGTTAGGCTTTGCTAGTTACTTTCTTAGCTCGGTAATGCTACAAATGTCGTGAAACTTCTTTCTCTACGTGTAAAAACTTTAATAACACATTTGGTGCTTATCAATTCGCCTCTTTCTGAGGTTTATGAAATATGAATACTTACTTTGAAAGTGCAAGCTACAGCTAAAGTTTTAGAGGGTTAACTAAAAACAAGCTGCAAGCAACTCATCACAATTCTGCATTAACAACAAATGTTCAATGGATATAATAAGATCACAAAATTGTACCGTAAATTGTAGAGATATTATTTAATTTTTTCTGCAAAATAGAAAACGATAAAGAATAGTTTTGCAGCTAGATAATTTTACGATTCGATCATTAAAAGAGTTTTTATTGAGAAATATTTACATTTTCCTAATGAGTTTTATAATTGACATACAATGAGCATTCGTATTTAGGTACTTATTCGTATCATTTCGTATTAAATCTTCTTATTGAAGTGAAATGGATGGTGTCAATACAAGAAAATGCTGATTACCTCAGTCTTCTACAGTTCTATCATAAAACTGGAGCAACTTTATAACGTGACTTACGAACAGAACCTCCTTATATTATGTCCATAATAGGTAACTAGAGCGAAGACGCCGTTTAAACTCTTTCTATAACCCGTATAGATATAGACAGCATTTTGTCGTTCGGTAACCACACCCAAGCACGTGTAAGTTCAACTCAGAACTTACATAATTGTATCCAGCGATAAGGCATGACCTCATCACGACGCTGCAGCTACTTGCAGGTACCACCAACGGAAGCAAGTACAGGACGGGACACGGCGAGATGTCACGCGAGCCTCACGCGTCTTAATTTAAGTGTTATCGCCCACGACAATCTACCATAATTGTTCACATAAATCTCAGACGAACAGTTCGTGGGCTCTTTCCTTCAGTGCACTCCTACTTTGCTCGTGTATCTTATATGACACATCTGACAAAGTGACAAGCTTAGAAAGTGGCCAGAGCGCATTGGTTGTGGTTTTGAAGCTGTTCCGCTGTAGTTCTATTCAAGGGGCCTTATCATTTTTTTCAAAAACCAAATACCGAAATATTTATTGTGAAACAAAAAGTGAACACATATTTTAAAAATTATATAATCGCAACAGCTAATGCTGTTCATAATTGAAGAATAACTTCGGCTGAAAATTTTTTTGTGCGTTGTTTCTGAGGAGTTGTCTGCCGCGTAATTCGTAACCACCACTTGATAGTGGACGATTTCAGTCGCTTTATTGATATGAACAAATTCTCCCATGAAAAAAGTTGCAGTTCCTACAAATGAACTTGTGTTCCATTATGAAAGATGTTGAATGTCCATATGAGATAATTTTATAGATCGGTTGCAGAGTAGTCACACGTAAATCGTATTAGCTACCTACTTAAAGCTTATAAAAATACTTTAAAATTGTTCATTGCTACAAAATTACATTTAAATGGGTTCCAGTAATTAAAGGTATTTCATAATCAAATTGAAAAAATATCCAGGTTATAACTTCTCACAATTAAACTTATTTTTATTATAAGACGATATTCTTTTCACCAATAAAAATGTCAACATTAGTGAAGATCCTAAACTGCATCGAATTGTTATACCTAATCATGAAGTTTTTGTTCCAACATTTCTTCCTTCGTTTAGAGTCAGAACAACTATCACTTAAGCTGATAAAAAATGGTAGGCACCTTGTGAGTGGCGTAGACAGACACATATTTGTGCATCTGAACACAGTATCAATCATTCTAATGAGGCCCGGTAGGCCCGGGTGGAGAGGAGAGCCTTCGGCGTGAGTCCGTCAGCCCGTCACGAGAGGAACTTAGTGACGTCGTTGATGATATATCGATGCCCAAATTCTGACAAGGTCTGCCAGTCGGTAAAAATTGTTGTAATGTGCACACTAGATAAAATCTCTATCGATAAAATATCGATATTATTATCGTTATATCGTAGAGATAAATAATAGAAAATTGTAGTGATGATTGTTTACTTACCATATTTTTTTGGTTCTGTACTATACTTTTTAGGAGAAATACTTGTTGTATGCACATTTAGGGATTTGGGATGCCTCCAAAAAAATCTATAACTCAAAAGATTTTGAAAGTTTAATGAACTTACTAATATAAGACAGCATAATGACGAAAAACGTGATGAATACTCGTTTATAAATATATCAGAGAAAATTTTATTTTAGCTAATGAGCATTTGAATTTCAACTACAGATTTACCTTCTCAGACCCCATCTGATCATGTGAAAGCACGACTTCATACAAAACTTCATTAATACTATTGAAATATAAAAAAAAAATCTGATCTGGGGCAGTCAACAATATTTTACGTATAAAATAACAAAACATTAAAAAAACATTACTTAAACCCATTACTTGGTGAAATATAATTCAAGGCATATTAAATTTGTATTAGGTCAAATTAACATACTCAATAAATAAAATGTAAAAAACAGGCACATAATTACCATTTCCTTTATAAAAATCGTTCATTCGCACTACCCATACATATTCTCCAGTCAGTAATTTATTGAAAAAATACCTGTGCAAAGGAAATTTATGTTTTACAATAAAATTTTATTTATCCCTGCCATCCTGCACGCCATAGAATATTATCTGAGAGCACGGAACAAATTAACGTAATTCTAAATAACGCCCACAAAGGACGGATCATGAATACACAGTGTAACAAAACATGTTTTATTCAACGCCAACTTAATATTTATCGATATCGATTACAGACAGAGCAACAAGCCCTATTCAACAGCAGTGATATTCAACTAACAAGTTTAGCAATGGAGGAAAGAAAGCTGCTCGAAGCGTCCGGCGCTATTCACAAATTGGCACGAGCTAGGCACGCGTTGTTAATACGTTCCAGAATTACGTAACAGCCACAAGAGATCAAGGTAAAATGTTCTTTATTAGGGTCAACATAAAAATTAATTTACATTGAAATCCGGTAGTCACATAAGGTAACAACATAGGAAAGGTAAGTTACAGAGATTGAATGGTGCAGTGCAATGATACCACGGAGCCATTAGTTAGAGCAAAATGGACTGAATTCTTCGGATTGTAGTCGCGGTTCATCTTTTTTTAATCTGTAATACTGTTATGGGCATATTGTAGAAAAGATGTAGGAATGCACGTGTTACCTGCGTCTTTTGCATATAAATGTTATTGAGGTGCAATCAAATCTAATCATAGTGAATTTTATTCTTATTTGTACTTAATGTTGTTTCTGTACATGAAACATTTTAAGTTAATTATTGGTAAAATAATTTTAACCGTCATAAACATTTAAAAATTGTGAAAATTATATACTGGAAATGTAAACATGGCCGAAGGATTATAAAAAATAAGGATTTTAAAAATGGAAAAATTCATCATTCAAATTTCTGCCTCGTCGGGAATCGAACCCAAAACCCTGGGAACAGCGATCCAAACATTAACCATTGCGCCATTCGGGTACAGAGGCACTCCCACACATACGCGTAGTAGGTACTCACATTCTCAAATGTGTAAATACTCCACTCGTGAGGTAGTTACCATTTAATTGAGTGTAATCACCTCATCAGCCGGCCCCTAAGGCAAAGACAACGTTAGCAAACGAAACGGTAAGTGATTGGTACAAATTTTTCTTAACAAATTAAACCCTCGGCATAGAATGGATATGTACATATGTATTTGTCTACAATCGATTTTACAAGCCCATTAACTATTACAATGTTAACTATTAGAGGAGAGAGAATAACACAAGTTTGACGTAGGTATTAAGTGAAAAAAGTATCTACATTGTGTCATATTATCAAATATGTATACTTTGTATATTATCTATGAAACAATATTAAAATAAACGAAAAATGTGTAGGCATACTATAGGCACACAAAATATATTATCGGGCACACATTGACGTAGAAGTCATACGTTTAAATCTTAGTTCCGAATAAAGCTGCATAGAATTTACATAGAATTAGAATTTTTACTATTTTGTATGGATTTCAAAAATTTGGTATAAGTCAAGTATTTAGTAAACAAGTAACATAATGAGAATAATATAATAATAGTCCAATAAATAATAAAAGATTTGTTACCTACATAATCTGAGAACAGTTGGCCTTAACTTTTCATATCCACTAAAAATATAGCTAAATCAAATTCAAGAACATGACAATATATAGATATGTTTATACAATTGGAATTATTAAATCCAGACCGAATTAATAAAAAAGGATCTTTGAACTCGACGCAAACACCTTAACTTTGTTGCAGATTAATTGAACATAGAATATAACAAAATTTAACGACATCGACCAATTATTGTATCAGTGATGACAGAATAAAGGCCGTTCCACATGATAAATGACACCAATATACATAAACAAACACCCGTAGATGCAATTTACATATAACTTTATGCAAGAACAACAATTAAAACCCGCTGCGCAGTGTAAACACATCAATAAACCCTCAAATACGGCCCTGTCTATTGTATTCAATTTGTCTGATTACATTATAATTGTTTTCAGGTAATTATGATTGAAACTTAATCACCTACTGTACGAAAGCACTCGAGGCTTCGTACTTCGAAGTGATTACTAGTTATGTGGTCCCTCGCTTTGTATGCAATGACTTCATCCTATTATCGTCCTACTGTAGGGCTAGTCGATAGTAATAGAAAAGGCGTTAGACAACTGCCAGGTAAGAGAAAATACGCATACTACGTGACCCGTTCGGGGAGAGGAGTTTTGTAAAATACCACGCGTAGTCACTTCAGGTTTGGATTATTGTAGTGTTGAGATCACAGTCATGAATATTATGTATTATGTATGCAAGACATTTTTGTTGTAATTTACCAACTTAGTAGGAATATCCTACTACTTTGGCTTTTACTAAGACTCTTACACCTCATACACATGTATTAATTCTTTTATTGTAGAAGACATAACGTGTTACTGTTACAAAAGCTAATTAAATGTAACAGCCATCGTATAATCCGCAAAAAAAATCACATAAAAGCTACATACAATTAATAAATTTTACCTCGCTCAATGTCGCGATATGGAACTTAAAGTTCCGCAACATGATTTTAAACCTATATCACCGCGGACACTAAACATTTTAAATACAAAGGGGTACTCACGAGTTTGAATTGCTTTACCGGCATTTCGAACTAAGTACTTGCATGGATCATAGGCACGGTGAGTCTACTCGTTTGCAATTAAAACTTAAAGCACTGTATTAAATACAAAACATTGGCAATATCGCGACATATTTAAAGAAGACTAACACAAATGTTATCTATTTTAATTAGTTATGTAATAAAATCTTTCCAGTCTAGATTAAAGCGTTGTACAAGTTGGAAACAAGTCGCATAATAAACTATTCCTAACTATCTGTAGCGATACCGGCCGCCTGTAAGATAATTATGCAGACTTGTTTAGCAATTATTAAATTATCCATGCATCGTTATTTTAATTAGCTCGTGATTCTAAAGATTAGCTCGTGTAGCCCTTCGTGAAAGTTAATACCTCCTACTTAATAAGTATCGACTTCTGTTTTTGAATTATTAGCTTACGTTACCACATGGTGTTACCTACTTCGGGAAGCAGTGTGTCTTATGCTTTTCCTATTTTATACTAATTTGTATTGTAAATTACATAACGGTGAGTTATATTAAATTAAGTCAAGTGCTTACGCATTATAAAGCTTACTTTAACTATAAAGTATTATCTTCTGTTTTTGAATTATTTCCTTGCTTTGTGTAATACCTACATTCAACATGGAGACACATATAGTTGGTATATTAAACTTAACACATATCTGTATAAACATACAATAATGAGTTTTTATTACTCAGGCATAAATGATATTCTAACAACGGCAACGGTTAAAATGTTTTTCTTAGCACCATTGTCCAATTACCTACTGCAACTTTTTAAGAGATTTCACTTTCTTGACCGAAGTGATCTGATACAGTTACCGAAATGTACCAATCACGACCGCTATGTAAATTTTATAATGGATGGTTCATCATGCACTATCGCGGACATTATTACCGTGCCCCCGCCATGCGGCAATTACGTCGCATCAATCTTCTCTTAAACGCTACAAGCAAAAGCTCTCAGATTCTCTGAACGCAAGCCCAATAAATTCCACATTACAATCAAGGGGCACCTTTCCTTCACTACTTAAGAGTAGGTACAAGACGCTCATTGATCAGTTTTGCACTCACATTGCGCTGTTTTCGCTATCCAATCGCTATTCTAGCTACATACATAGTGAGAGTCTTTACACCTATATGATGCATCTATTTTTAACGACTTAATTATTTCCACAATAAAACGCAACTCCTATTTATACAATATGATGGTTTTATGGCGCCCATATTGAACAGCTGTGCTACAAATCAATAACCGGCATCTAATGAACTAGTTTATTAACTTTATACACATATCCGAGAGGGCTGCCGATAGGTTGAACGTAGGTACTAAGGACTTCAAGTACTTCAAGACTTCAAGTAGGGACTTAAGAATCAGTCTGGACGAATCCTCTGATATTCAGAAAATTAAACGTATTAGGAATTAATTCGTTTATTAAACATCCTCATTAGCAAAGTTAGGTGAAAACCCTACAACCATACACAAACGGTATCAGGATTATATGGCCAAGGTTCAACTAGTTCAATACAACAAAAGACGACAGCGTTCGTGGCGCCAAGTCCGTTGTTGTCACGTTACGTGTCAGCGATCTTCCGTCAAGGATTGACCGGGACGAGCTCAGAAGTCGCCTTAATGATGTCAAAAGGCAACATAATGTGGTGTCCTTAAACGGAGATCGCAGTTCGTTACTGTCGCCTGTCCCAGTGACATCTCACTGCCTCCATTGGAACGGACGCGCTTAACCTAAGGGCATCTTTTATTTTATACAATCCCAAAGAGAGTATATATTTTCGCCGTACCTTAACTTTAGTAATTAGAAGTCACCCAATACTAAAGTTCGAGTTTATGTGTGAGCTTCACATCATAACTTCATTAATAACAGGCATTTATTCTGTCCTTTCAATCATAGTTGTTATTATAAGATCGTTGAAACACACATACCCAAGTGTCTCACAGGGTTGATTTAGTAGAATATTTTTTAGATTATTGTGACGTATCGAACGTTACGTATTGGCGAAGACTTTCGGGTTTTAAGTGTTGTAACCGTCCTATTATAAATAATAATAATAATTAATATTAAATAAATAATATTTAGTAATATTATAAAAGTGAAAGTGTGTTTGTTTGTTTGTTTGTGACTCTTTCACGTCGCAACATGGCTATTATATGGTATGGTTTATGTGTGTGGGGATAGTTAGGAGGGTGGAGAGTGACGTAGGCTACTTTTTACTGCGGAAAAACATCTCATTCCCATGGGAAGATCGATGTTTTGTTAGTTGCTAGATATTTAGTTCCGGATGTTGTTAATAGATGGCGTTAGTAAAATTCATTTGCAAGTTCTGAATGACGCTATCAAATAGGTACTACATGTAATTTACTTACGTCATAGGCAAATGTTATATCTGATGTTCCAGTATATCATTTATAATAGGCTACTGTTTAGCCGAGATTCCTACGGGAGCGGGATCTATGTGGCTGTTACCTACGGGCCCCGAAGCGAAGCGCGGGTGGTTCTCTAGTTATAAATAATTTATTTATTTATAAATTTATTATTATTTATTTATTTATTTATTTATTTATTTGAGGTCCACCAACAAAGGATACATAATATTTTCTCAATATCTAGCCTAACCTATTATCTAAAATTCGTGTTCCCGCAATTACAGGTGAACACAGCATGCATTTTATAAGATTATTGTTATAATTAATATTATTTTTGTTACACTATATTAATATGTACCTCCTATTTGTTCACTATGTATATTTATATAATTATCTTAACTATCCTTATTCTTATTTCTATTACATACGTCGTCATAAACATTTAAATAATTGCAGATACAATCGTTCAATTTATTGTCACCTACCTACTTGCTCTCATCATCACCATGGGTTGACTGGCAGAGAATGCCAAAAGGCATTAAGTCCGCCTTTTGTACACCTAGCTTTAGGTTGTTGCAATAAAGTTTTTAAATAAATAAATAAATAAAATAATTAGAACAGCATAGTAAAAATATAATAATAATATCTAGTAATAGTCATCTCCAATTTTGTCAACATTATAAAATTACAATTCCTACATTAAAATTACAATTCAATGTCATTAATTTAATAAACACAATTTATTTCTAATTTTGTCAACTTTATAAAATTACAATTCATACATAAATTACAATTCAATCACATTAATTTTATAAACACAATTTACTATACAATTACAATATAAAATAAAATAATAAAATTTATTAATGTCATAAGTTCAATTCACACTTACAGCTATTTAATTTATTCGTCAACATGCGTGAAAATCATTCATTGTCAAGAGTCATCAAATGTTTTTTTTTTGATTTAATAAAATAATTCTCATAATAACCTCCAATTCCTCTAACAATTCGCCTAAAAAAGAGCACCTACCTAGTGAAGTATACCTATTTTAAGCATCCTCTATTTAATGAACGAATGAATGAATATTTTTTATTTGCTTAAATTGCGGTTACAAAATGATCTCCTAAATACAGCGCTTGAATTTACCACTGCAAGAGGTGGTGTGCAAAATTTTTAAACAAAATTATAATTTAATAACTATGATTAGGTATTCTAAATTCCAATACAATGTCTAATATTTATAAAGCTAGACCCGCGTCCTGAATAAAGTATTGGGTGAAGGCAACCAATCTATCCAACTTGCAAACATGGTCATCCTTATTTAACCGACCTAAGATTGTCGTTAACCAAAGTATGACCAAGTTATTATAAAAATGGGAAATCAGCACATGAACAAAGATTAAGAGACTCGGTAATTCGCAATTACTATTGTGCAATAATTTCCAATATAAAGAATTTATAAACTAAAACCCGATTTAAAAAAATGGCGCTCATAAATGCACATTTATTTACGCCGCATGCATGCATTATGCCGTTTCATTTGATATCTAAGACGACACCTATCTTTATATATGTATATCTATTCGTAGCCTGGTTTCAATCATACCTCTCCGAGCGTCATCGCAGTCGGTAAAGTGACGTTATTTCTATTGGTAAACTAGCTGTTGCCCGCGGCTCCGCCCGCGTGGAACTCAGTATGTCACAAAGTTATTCCTGCGTTAATCCCGACCCCACACATATTAAGACACACTCCACACATCTTAAGAACAGTTGATTTTTTACTACGTTTTAGTCATACCGTACAAAAATCCGTTATGTAGATCTTGAGAAAATCGATAAAAAGATTTTAAGATATAAACGTCGGGGTTTTTTCATTCCAAACTATTATATTTTTAAACTAAATTGGTAGTTTTTCATTCGGGTGCCAAAACATAAAGACCAGCTAAAGCGATGCTGACCCTCGAAAAAGCAACATAAAGTTGATCATGAGAAAAAAAGCCGGTTCGATTCCCGATATATGTATAGATATCCCGATATATAGATACTAGCTTTCCGCCCGCGGCTCCGCCCGCGTGGAACTCAGTATGTCACAAAGTTTTTCCTGCGTGAATCCCGATCCCGCGAGAATTCTAGGATAAATAGTGGCTTATATATAACATTCCACAACTTCCACTACCTCCCAGTAAAAGCCCCATTTGAGCTCGCGAGTTCATTCGCGAATAGGAGCTTTTCCCGCGTGAACGTCGATCCCGCGGGAATTCTGGGATAAAAATATATGTTGCTCCATAACCTCCTTTATCTCCCAGTGATAGTCCCATAAATAAAAAAAATCTAAGCCCGCGACTTGGCGCGAAGGTGTTTTTCCCGCGTGTATCCTGATCCCGCGGGAATTGCGGGATAAAAAGTAGCCTATAAGTATGTTGGTCCACAATCTCCTCTATCTCCCAGTGAAAGTCCCATAAAAATATAAGCCCGCGATTTGGCGCATAAGAGTTTTTCCCGCGTAAATCCTGATCCCGCGGGAATTTCTGGATAAAAAGTAGCCTATATGTTGCTTCAAAACCTTCCGAATCTCTCAGTAAAGGTTCCATTAAAATCCGTTCAGCCGATCCGGAGATAAGCGTGTACAAAGAGACAAACTTTTTTTATAACTTTTCAACCCCTATTTTACCCATTTAGGGATGATTTTTTAAAAAACTTTGATACAGGTTTTTCATTATTTTTTTTTCATAATTATAAACACCAATTTTCATAACACCTGGTTTACAACTGACGGACTTTCATACAAACTTTGAACCCCTATTAGACCCCCTTAGGGGTGGAATATAAAAAAATCCGTTCTTAGCGGATCCCTTCTAACTATAAACTACTACCCTGCCAAATTTCATCTCAATACGTTCAGCGGTTTCTGAGATTTTGTGATGAGTGAGTCAGTCAGTCAGTGACCTTTCGCTTTTATATATATAGATTAATGAGCCCGCGACTTCATTCGCTCATGGAAGCTTTTCCCGCGTAAATCTCGATCCCGCGGGAAGTCCGGAACAAAAAGTAGCTTAAGTATATAATGCTCCATAACCTCCTCTACCTCCCACTGAAAGTCCCATAAACATCTGAACCCACGACCTCATTCCGGGGTATGAGTTTTTACCGCGTGAATCCTAATCCCGCGGGAATTCAGGGATAAACAGTACCCTATATGTTGCTTCAAAACTTCCTCAATCTCCTAGTAAAGGTCGCATAAAAATTTAAGCCCGCAACTACGCGCAGGAGTTTATTCCGCGTAACTCCAGATCCCGCGGGATTTCCGGGAAGACAGACTTGTTAGTTTTATATTAACAGTACCCTATATGTTGCTTCAAAACTTCCTCAATCTCCTAGTAAAGGTCGCATAAAAATTTAAACCCGCAACTACGCGCAGGAGTTTATTCCGCGTAACTCCAGATCCCGCGGGATTTCCGGGAAGACAGACTTGTTAGTTTTATATTAATGTTTGTTTAGAAGCTATTTATACCCCATACGCGAAGAAGGTTTTCCCGCGTAAATTCCGATACCGCGGGATTTCTGGGATAAAAAATATCCTATATGTTAATCTAAGTTGCCCTCTATGTGTGTGCCAAATTTCATGAAAATCGGTTCAGTAGTTTTTGCGTGAAGGAGTAACAAACAAACAAACAAATACACAAACTTTCACATTTATAATATTAGTAGGATAACAAAAATCGTGCGTATCCGTTACAGTTAAAATGTCCAGTCTCGCTATATTAAAAGTTTAAAGACACGTTTTTTCTTTTTCTCGATTTCTATCGAAAGATTGCTTCACTTTGACCTCAGTGATTCAAAATCCGTATTTAGAAACAGCATAGATCCATAACGGATAGGAATTTCATACACGTCCAAACGTATCTACTGTGACGGCTATGACGAGCTAGTTGAATTAATTAATATAATTTTAATAGCACGCTCTTGACCCCGAGGTTTTGCAACAGGGGTTATATAAATAATTATAGTAGCAATCTAAAAATCATTTGGCCTTATTCAATAACTGATCGCTTCGCTTCTGCGTAATCTCCTCACATAATCTGGAGATAGACGGTTAACAAACAATAAGACGTATACGATACAAATTACCTTTGATAGATGGTCATCAAAAACCGATATTGTTATAACCAGGTGTTCATGATCAAACATCACGATATTGCCATTTCTTATGTACGAAAAAGGTTGAATGGAACCAACAATCAATTGATTTAGCCGCACACGCGTCGGCCTACTACCATACCTTATAATTAGACGATATCAATTCGATGCGATAGCGTGGCGGTCCTTGCGAAACTCGTCCAGCTTCTAAGGGACCATATCGATCTTTGAATCCGACTAAAACGATTTACGTTCCTAAAACTTCACGACAAACTGACCCTTAACGCAATCGTTTTAGAAACTTTGTTCCGTGTACTCCAGTTAACTTCAAGCCTTTTCGCGTGGCGTAGAAAAGCTTAATACGGATGAAGTGAAGTAGCAAATGTGCCCTTTGCTGTTTGTCTAATAAGGATCTTAATACATACACAGTAGGTCTTAATTTCTTTGGTAATAAACATAAGGTTGTTACATTAAAATGCGCTAGTGGCAGTGCGCGTTAGAATCAGGATGCTGTAACAATCCGAAGCCCGGACGCGGCTCTAATTACCACCGCCACTCAATATTGCAAAATGAACGAAGCCTATTCTCGAGTCGTACCCTTCGGCTATTACACCCGGTCTATTGTTACACAGAACGCATTTAAACCGCTCAATGGAGCCTTATAATGACCTGGGTGTGTCTCACCATGCGCTACCGATACAGCCTAATGTACTTCAATAAACAATATCAGCGTAATCTCGATTCATCGCCGAACAACTATTTCTAATTATTCTCAAACACAATCCTATTAATAAATTGTTGTTATGAAAGTTAAATTACCGACCATTGCGAAGACATGGTCCGCCACTCGCCTTATAATAAATTAGATCAGCGACAACCTTAGATGAATAAATTATAATCAAATCATTATGTTGCGAAAGTTTTATCCGAAAAGTGTTAGGTTACATTTTAATTCAACTGTATTGATTTATAATGACATCGATACGAATTCATACGTTTTCATAAAGGAACAATTCTGCTTTGATTTCAATATCCATTTGGTTTCTCTGCATAGAACCTATAATGATTAGTTCAAGAAACTGAAGTAGGCAACACTTATTTTTTACTTACTTAAAAAATGAATAATATTTAGTTTATGGCTACACCCTTTATACTATTTGATATACAAACTTAGAATAACACAATACCAATCTTGACATTTAAAATAATAATTGGCAGTTATCTAAACAACTACAAAATAATATATAATAAAAAAATATGATTTAAAACTTTATATAATACAGGTAAACATCGCAATTTGTACCGGTTTGCACAATTTATTATATACAGCTAAAAATGTTTTAATCAATAAATTTGTAAAAATATTACAATTTCGCAAATTTAGTTCTAATACAATTATCAACTGTGAAATAAATAAAGTAAATTAATTTGGAAAAAACTTTAACATTTTTATCGCTGAAAGATACCTACTATATTAAATTTTAATATCGAAGCAAATTTCACCGTATTTAAACTACGTCTAAATACAGTTACATATACATCATAGTGATGGTAACAAACTCGAAAATACCTTTATCCATCTCACAGTCACTCCCTCGAGCCCATAGATTATATCTGCATAAGACAAATAGAGTAGGTACTTGAAATGGGCATGAAGCTCAGAGCAGAACTCGTGCCGATCGATCGATCACGCAGATTTTGCAACCCTTTCCATTCGCTATCATCTTGGGACTCGAGAAAACATATTTACCAAGCCAGCCTCAGGACGTAATGATAACTCAATGATGCACTTCGATAAAGCGTCTTTGTTAAGCCCATCAATAAGATACCGTCATAGACCACACGCGCAACGCGTAAAATAAGATTGTATGAACCTATTTCCGTGTTTAGATATAGATGCACGACATTTTAAACGGGGAGGCCATCTCATGAATATCTCTAAAAATCTAATACGCGATGCTTAAACTAACGTTGTCATCCTTCGCTGTATTTCTTACAAACTTAAGACTTCAACGCGTTCATTCAACAGTTCACATGACACCGAAATTGCTTGGAGTACCTAACAATATTTTATCTATGATTTTTCTGTTTGATAAATATATTGCCAGTATGATTAAGTACTGATTTTACCGAAAGAAGGTCACAGATTTTTAATGTTGTATACCTATACAATTAATTTTAAATACATCAGAAAATTATACTCCTTTGGCCTGTTGGACTAATTTTATTGCAATTTATTAGGTAAGTATTGATGTAGAGCCGATAAAAAGTATTAAAGGTATTATAATGTCACGCGAATCGCTCCCTGAAAATTACGGTAGCTTTAGCGAATCTTGTCCAACAATTTGTTCGTACTAAAAGCATTGTTACAATACCGTTCCGGCCAGTCAGCCAGTGGCACCACGCTGATAGCAGTGTTTAATGTTCAAATGTAGTTGCACCCGGCCTGTGTGCGGGGGTATTTATACTGGGGGCACCGATAACCTTTATTCGACACCGGCTAATCTCGAAGCTGTATTTCAGCCGCAAATTTCTAAGCTGAATGCCATTCCATTGTCGCGGATATGTTGTTTATTGTTTAGGCAATCATCAATCGCTGAATATTGTGATTTGATTAAAACAAATAAAATAAAGGAAAATACGTTTGGGGAAGGGAGGGGACAACAAATAAATCATACGGAGGGGAAGATGTTGCATGTAAAAATTAAACTCCATACTACCACTAAACTCAACGGTCAAATAATAAAATTTGTAAACGGGAAACTTCTGAAATACTTAAGTACTTAAACAGCTTGAGATTTTTCGGTGTATTTATCTGGAAAAGGATCACTTGTTAGAATAAGAAACTAATCAGTTCTTCTGATGATGAGTTGTTTGATTAAGGAATTAAAAATTTATCGAAAAAATTGAATAAGATCATCAATTATAAAATGTTATCAGGAAGAATATTTTTAAAATATAATGTCTTGTATTAAAATTAGATCGGTAAATAGTGTAAAACGCGTCGTATAAAAATTATCGGGTATGGTAAGTAGGTATCGGTAATTTACGTGTCATCATGGTTTCGAGCACGTGAAGGGCATCCTTTAATAGCAGCTGTGTATGATTAAGTCTTAATATCGAAAACTTTTATTCGACATTTTCTTGACATTACTATCGCAATTATTGTATACCTACTGCCGTATAATATGGTAGGACGCTTCAATCTTGAAGGATCTGATCGATACCAATTTAATGTAGTTTTTTGACGTGACAACGTTACGTTTTATAATTCGATATAGCCGGCTGCACGCACGAAAAACATGACGTCTATGCGTCGTTACCTGACGTCATGCGCTCTGAGGCGTCCCATGTAAAGCTTGAAGTGCAAGCGAGAGCGCAGAACGAGCGACAAAGAAGCACAATCGGCCTTTGCGTTCGGAGATATTTTGATAATGTATCCAATTATTACTTTGTTATTGACTTCTGGGACTATTTATAAATTTTAAATGTTACCTTTTTTAATGTATCTTGTATTCCTTCTTTATTTTTATTGATAAATTTCTGTAACTTTAAATACGATTTCATGACGTTTGTTTACTTTGATGACATTATTTGTCAAGACGTTGTCACGTTCAACTATCGTCAGTAAACCGACTTTACAGACAACCAGTATTTTTTTATCACTGATTTGAGATAATCATTTAAATATTAAGTGTATTCTTTAAAGATTTTAAATATACCTAGGTATTTTTTTCATTGATAATTTAAAAACAAATCTACACAGAAGTAAGTACCCCACAAGCACATTCAGATGACTGCCAAATGTAAAATCATCAACAAAATATTCAGATATTGACAGTTAATAACTTTTAACAATAACACCAACCTTTTCACGTTCAATGACGATTTTTTATTGTAAACAACCAACAACGTTGAGGTAAGTGGCAAGTGGTCACCGTTGCTCATGGACACCAAATACTAAGAAATGCATTTTCATTAAAGAACAGAGAATCTGCATTTAGTTGTAATTTCGCATTATTATAGCAAAAAACTAAGAACTTAAGACGCTTAAAAATACCTGCTGATTTTATGTAGTGTAGGTCAGGGGCCAACTCAATTTTAGGATGTCGTCGAAAAACAAAGCCCAGCCCAGCCCAGCCCAGCTTTAAGCGCTATTCTATTAATATCCTTTTTATTCATCATTTAATTAGCCCGAGCACGTCACGAGTGACATGCGCATACGGCCCTCGAGTCAAGAATGGGCCGACACGGAGAACATGAGCTGGTCACAACCAAAAACGTAATTTATAACTACATTTACCGAGCCGCCCGCCCGACGAGTTCCTCCAATATTAATATCGGCGTCCGCATCATTAAGAAATTCCTTTTATTGCGACTTTAAATAAGTCCGCCTGCCGATCGCCTTTATTAAAGAGGCTACCTTTCTCCAAGGCGACATCGCCCTTCTTTAAAGCTGGTTTTACCAAGCAATTTTAGCTGAAACAGCCAACAAAAGAAATTCTTATCAATTTTGTGGTAATTTTAACACGCTTTTTGTGTTTAATAATCACTTAATCTGCGATGTTTTGGTTAATTTATTGACGGTTTGCGGCCGGTTATCTCGTTTGAAACAATCGGGGGCTCATCGGAACATTGTAGCGTTAAAGCGACGGCCGCGCCTACGAGTATAATGAGGCGATGGCCGGGACAACTGCGCACACCAGATACCGTCTGCCGCTACTTACTGTTTCTATATTTGAGAAATTATACAAATAATTAAAGAGAAACTTTATCGATGCTAATGTTAGACAAATGGTACAAGTAAACAATTTATATCCGATAAATTCTACATACTTTTGTAGATACCTACATTTTTCGAAGCTATGATTTAATTATGAGAAACCAATTTTAAAACATCAAATAAAAACAACATTGAAAAAAACTTGTAATAAAGGAGGTTATTCTTGAATTTTATTTCATTTTCCTAATTTTTTTTCTATAATACAAAAAAATTATCGTTTTTGATGCTAATAAATTAATATAATTAATCTTTTGTGTAAAATATCTTTATTAAGTTTATGCTAGAGTTTACTTTTAAATATATATTTCAGAGATTAAAGGATTTCTAATATTTCTATTGTGGATATCTGGCGTCCGCCATATTCTACGTCTCGAAACACAGATTGGAATCAGTGCGCACACCCGGCGCGGTCAAGTCTCGATTGTCTAGTGTGTCATCTCATGCCACTGCATCCGATGCCACCTTGTCATTTTGACATATCTGCCAAACATCACAGTGACACGCGACATCTCTAAGACAAATTTGACTAGAACTACTGACTCAATGAATAGGCTGAATCGATAACAGATGGCGTTACCAGTACGTAAACATAAACAAGTCCATTATTTATTTTACTTCTCCGACACGGCCATACTGACAAACAACGCGCTCTCGCGTTGAGCACTATAACTTTATAAAACGCCAAACAGTCAGTAATACACTGGACAAAGCGATATAGCTTTCAGTTACATGTGTACAAAGCGTTAAGCTTTCAATTTACACGTCTACAAAGCGCTAAGCTTTCAGCAATACAACACACAAAGCGATAGAGCTTTCAATTACACGTTTACAAAGCGTTAAGCTTTCAGTAACACATCACACAAAGCGTTAAAGCTTTCAGTTTACAGGTTTACAAAGCGTTAAGCTTTCAGTAACACCACACAAAGCGTTAAAGCTTTCAGTTTACAGGTTTACAAAGCGTCAAGCTTTCAGTAACACCACACAAAGCGTTAAAGCTTTCAGTTTACAGGTTTACAAAGCGTCAAGCTTTCAGTAACACCACACAAAGCGTTAAAGCTTTCAGTTTACAGGTTTACAAAGCGTCAAGCTTTCAGTAACACCACACAAAGCGTAAAAGCTTTCAGTTTACAGGTTTACAAAGCGTCAAGCTTTCAGTAACACCACACAAAGCGTAAAAGCTTTCAGTTTACAGGTTTACAAAGCGTCAAGCTTTCAGTAACACCACACAAAGCGTAAAAGCTTTCAGTTTACAGGTTTACAAAGCGTCAAGCTTTCAGTAACACCACACAAAGCGTTAAAGCTTTCAGTTTACAGGTTTACAAAGCGTCAAGCTTTCAGTAACACCACACAAAGCGTAAAAGCTTTCAGTTTACAGGTTTACAAAGCGTCAAGCTTTCAGTAACACCACACAAAGCGTAAAAGCTTTCAGTTTACAGGTTTACAAAGCGTCAAGCTTTCAGTAACACCACACAAAGCGTTAAAGCTTTCAGTTCACAAGTTTACAAAGCGTCAAGCTTTCAGTAACACACTACACAAAGCGAAAAAGCTTTCAGTGTCCAGGCGTCAGAAGTACAAAGCGCGGAGCTTTCAATACTCAAGCGTTGGGAGCACAAAGCGCGGAGCTTTCAATGTCCAGTTATCACCAGAGCTTGCTCGTCCATCCTGGTCTACCTAAAATCACTCTCAAAAATCTCGTCTCCGTCCGACCCGGTCTAGTTTCTTACCCTGTCAACCAGTATTCCAAAACAATGAGCCACTACCAAACCAGCACTTACACCGCTTTAAAGCTGTAATCCAAACCCAAATCCAACACCAAATTGTCACAGTTTACCCATGAACTGAAATGGCTGAAGGTCATTAACTCAACATCATCATCATATAACTTTTCAAATCATAAACATCATTACTTTGCTTAGTACCCAAAATAAATTAACTGATCGCCAAAGTTTAATCCAAAACAAATTTTACATTTCTCAGAAAAGTTATTTTTCTCAAACAAGTTATCACTACTCAAAACAAGTTCACTGAAATTTAATAAATCTCTCAATAAAATTATGAAGTTTTATTAGTTAATCACTATATAACTAGATATAATGCTGTCTATACCGTCAACTGACATTAATTATTCAGTGCATAAAAGCAAATCAGTAATTTAAGCCATTTATCAAAAGTGAATTTGGTACCGCGTAAATTTTTACTTACAACTTTTTACATGAAGTTTGTATCAAATTTCATTTAGTGCGTCATTATCAATTAGTCCAAAAATAACTTACATCTGCAAAGCATGGGAGCAAAAACCGATCTGACAATACCATAGATAGATACCTTAAATGTTAAATACCTAGTAACTTATTGTTTCAAAATCATGAAAACAAATAGTAACTTTCTAATCTTAATACTTCGATCTGAATAATAAGATAATAATAATCAGACTTAAACAATTCAAAAATCTCAATAATTAACAAAATAATGGTAACCAGATTATCTCATTATTAAATTGACTGCATATTCACTACTTTTGTTTAGTAACACAATATTTCTTTTATGTTCCAACAATGGGTCCTTTACCTAATGAAGACTCGAGTAATAACTTAATGAAGTATTTTAGTTGCAATCCTACCATGTGTTATTATAACAAACTTTTAAAACTCTAATTCAGTTTATGTGTTGTCCCGCAGACATTCCATCAAACGAATAGTGTTCATAAATCTTTCCAGTGTCTTTTCTCAACCTAAATGCATTATTGACTCATGTTTGTGTATTGCTATTAAGTTCATGGTATTCCACACATATCTTATCGGAACTATTACGTTTCTTGACTAACAAAATAGGACTAGCAAATGGGGAATAACTGATGATAATAATCGCTGATGGACAGTCTCATGTGGATCGACAAGACGTACCTATCCTTAAGTTCACCTATTATTAACTCGGGTATAAATTATGGTAATTCCCTTCACAAAGGCATGACAATAATATTGCTCAAGGAGTTCTATTAATTGTGGTTCGAATTCAGATGGAATATCAGTAGTATTGAATAAAGTCCACTGTCTCAGTTATTTTAATTTTCTAAATACTGAAACTACTTTCGGTTATAAGAACACTAAATCCTAGACTTAAAATCTCACGGCAAATCATAATAATTGCAACTAAAAACTCATCCGGTATTACAATATGAAAAATACTTATCTCTAAGTGGTAACCGTCAATCAAACTTAAAATTTATTTGGTGTATATCACATTAGAATTATGCAAATTCAAGAATAAAAAGTAATAAATTCGGGCAATCGTATTATAGGCGCAGGGATATTAGGCGTACTAATAATCTCGACTAATTGAGCCATATTACGGTTTTGAAAATCTAATATTGCACGCCATGAATCCTCACCCTGTTTCATGTTACCAAAACAAGGCGATGTCACCCCTGGTTCCAGACAGGTACCAGACAAGGTCCCGGTCTCCAGCTCCTTAAAACCCAGAATCGCTTCCCAAACGCAGCTCAAATCCGACGTAAACGCCCACGCCGACCTCATTCACTTCGAAAATATAGCGACTAAAGCGGGCAAGAACCCAACCAATTCGTCCGTAATAACTCCAATAACAATGCTTTGAATCATTAGATAACGCTTAGACAATATTCAAAATTAACAATGAACCACGCGGGCATTTAGAATACTATACAAAACAATAAAATGTGCTTTACTTCATTATTACGTTCCAGTTCAATAATTGCAGCATATTTCTTCATTTATATCCATCCTGTCAGTAGTGACATTTCAGATTAGAATTTAAGCCAAGAACTTTGTTTGTAAATTAAATCGCTGTAATATTAATAGTCATTAAAAATTTGATGACCTATCTTGACATAAGTTGGCAAATGTGCAACAACATTAGAGTGATTATTCTTTACTGAACATAACATCTATCTCATACTGAATACTCTTTACCAGAATTATAAGCAAGTTCAACCAAACCGCAAGACGTCATTATAGTGAGACCACTCGAAAACACCCTGTCACATAATAAATAAAACCTATGAAAATTGTATTGTGTTTCACTTTTAAAACAACGTGAACTAATGAGTAACCAATGAGGGTAACCACGTGTGAACTCCCCGCTAGAGGCGCCAGTGAAAAGTGAGGTGCTCACTTTTCGCTTGTCTGAATGTCATTTGTCACTGTTTATGTATGGGCGGGCTTCGACAGCAAGACCTCACCTCGACGGTGGCGCCAACCGGTGAGCACAAAAACGGCGACCCTCATTCGATCGACGTCGCCAATGAAAAACCAAACCGTTCACTTTTTAAAAGCGTAAGCCAATTATTGTTGTAGGTACTAGACAAATGGAATACTTCGCCAAGTTGAGCACAAATAAAGCAACCCCCTTTGTGTGTGTCTTTCTTTTTTAATTAATCCTTTTAGCTATAAGCGGAGTACCAAATCACCAAACACCAAGACAATTAAAAGAATACCTTCGTTATTCACCGCTACCTGACCTTTACTTTCAGTATCAGTGGTGTCAGTTACTGCATACAAATAAAAAGTATTCAAGAAATAATTTTAAAAATTTAACATGCGACAAAATAAAACACTTGTCGAAAAGGTCACTGCACTATACGTCATATTATCTCGTTATCAATTTAAAAATGTATCAACACTGAATGCATAACCAAATACCTCACATCGAATTATTTTATTTTCTTTTTAGGTACGACCTTATAGTAAACTACCTCCATTATCTTTAACAATTTTGTAAACGTAGATTTTTAATTTTAAATCGAAAACATTTTCATTTAATTAACAGTGTGATGTATGAGGTATGGCCACTTACAAGAACGGCCATTCGATGAGCAAGTATGTTGTAAGAAGTGACGTTGTCATTCTAATAATAAATTATTGGAAGATTAATATGCCTCTTTGTTAATATCCCGAAATTAGCCCAAACCAGGGATATTACACCAACAAACCTTACGGACGGACTCTTCCACGGTCTCTTCAAGACCCGACCAGCTTAACTAAGATTCATCACTTCTTATATCACAATACTTCAAATGGTACTTGGCCCTTGGGCAAAATTAAAGTCTGTTACCAAATGTAATGAAATTAAAAATATGTCATACCCAATACTCGCGAAAATCCTCCATACCGATAGGTACTTGCCATTTTTCTGCACAATCCTTAAGTTATACCAAAATTCTACGCCAGATTCCATCTTACATAGTATCATAGCAACTCACTGTTTACGCCTCATTATAATTATCACCACAAAAATATTCACTTTCCGTTGCCACAGGAGGTTGGGTAAGCACGTTGGGTAAATGCTGTGCCGATCCCACCGCTGCTTTCAGAGATTAAAGGATTTCTAATATTTCTATTGTGGATATCTGGCGTCCGCCATATTCTACGTCTCGAAACACAGATTGGAATCAGTGCGCACACCCGGCGCGGTCAAGTCTCGATTGTCTAGTGTGTCATCTCATGCCACTGCATCCGATGCCACCTTGTCATTTTGACATATCTGCCAAACATCACAGTGACACGCGACATCTCTAAGACAAATTTGACTAGAACTACTGACTCAATGAATAGGCTGAATCGATAACAGATGGCGTTACCAGTACGTAAACATAAACAAGTCCATTATTTATTTTACTTCTCCGACATATATTTTTGTTAATATACCTACACATGGCAAATGGGGATTGGAGATACAAAGTTCATAAAATATGTTATTTTGGATATTAAGTACTTCGAGAAAATGGGAATAAAATGAATGTCAAAACAAGTCCGATGTACAAAGGGCTAATGACGTTTTGATATAACGTGCTTAAAGTGAGTCACACTACGGACTTCGGGCGCTGGTGTCGGGCATCGGGCATGGGACCAGACAAGACGCCTCGTTTATTTGTTTTATTCAAAACGTCCCAAATCAACGCGCGATGTTGCGTCGAATAAATCATTGAATGGAATTGAATTGTGTGGACTTTTCTCTTCTATAATTTAATATTATAATGCTGAAGAGTTAGTTCTTTTGTTTGAAAGTTCTTAGAAACTACTGACAAACGTAATAACCCGTGATTTTCACCTCTATTACAGAACAGTTCTTACAGTTCAAATATATACAATAAATTTAATGTGCGATAAATTGTATATTAGTATGTATTTATCCAACCATGTAACCACATTTGTACAAATAAAGATATTCAAATTCATTCATTTATATGACTAATGTCCGTAATTACATAATTTGGGATCGATTTTAAAACAGAATACATAGTTAGTCAGACTAAGGTCTAACCGGTAACATCACATTACGCATGACCCATGATAACGTTATATTTGTGGTATCCAAAAGTAGTGGGGATTTTTCTTTTCATATTATGTTTTAAAAATTAAACCTAGATATTGAATCTGTACCCATCAAAATAATTGAAGAATATCCATACTAGTCTCCCGAAATGTATTTCCGAGATTGCTTACTCGAAGGTCTGTCGTAGTCGGGTTTCGCCAAATTAGCTGCGGCCCTCGCCCGCTACTGTCACTGAACTCGAATCTCTGAATTTCAATAACTTTTTGTTACTAAACAAACAAAAGTAATACGAATTTCCAGATTAATTCACATAAACATGACAAGTAAAAAGATCAGATATAATATACCTACTCAAATATTTTCTGTATTTATTTGTTGACGTAAAATATGTCAACAACAAAATTGTCGTACAAGAATGAAGAAGAAGAAGACATTAGACATATTACTTATCACACAGAAATGATCGAGTTCAACAGGCGGTCTCATTGCTTAATTAGCGATTCTTCATTCTTTCAGATAATTTCATAAGCTAACTACAAAAATTTGGAAACAAGGTAGAGTTCACAATAAAACTAGTTAAATTTGTTTGTCAGCAGTCACCGTGTCGGTATTCTACAAATATTGGAAGATAGTATGAGTACTTATTACAATAAGGACATGAACAGAAATGAACCTAATTGTAGGTACTCTGTGGTGCCTATTATAAAGTAGTGGGAGGCACGTGATAACTGAGAGATAGAGATAAGACATGACATACAAAAAATCCTAATAATTGACAAAACTAAGAAACAAACGGGACAGGAACTCCTCATTGCTTAACAAAAGCTATGTACTATACTAGCATGTAAGCTTTGTCATTTCTGATAGCAAAAAGAAAAGGACTAAACTGACAGCTTAAGCAGAAGCAATTAAAAATACCCATGCTACTGGAAGTACCCAACCAAGAACTGACTATGCCTGAAGTTAGGTACTTTCCTCAGTTGATGAAAATTTAACATACGTCATAAGCGTTCTGTTCCCGATGTAATATCTCTTGATGATACATCCAAATTACATTTATTGACTTTTACTCGTTGATTAACAGGAAATGACTACAACTAGCAGGAGACGTTTGTAGTCAAGGTTCCTTAGATCCTAAATCCTACCGTATTTACCTATAATCCTTGTTTATAATTCTGAATCATTATTCATGTACCTACCCGACTTATGTATTCTCAGTACTACCTTGATCGGTATCATAACTGCCCATGTATTACATTATTCAAATGTTGACTGTAATCTTCCTAGTACTCGTATCGTTTACGCATATAAAATGTATCGCGGTGATTAACAAGTTTGACCACACATCGCCCTTGTTGCGAGCTAAGTGACACTTGCAACATCTTTCTCCCACAAAATATATCGTGTTATCATTATTTGACATATCTAATTAATAATTATGTCAATGAATAATTACCGCAATGAAACAACACCGAGTTTGAGATATGTGTTTCGTTGCAAGTACCACTACCGGTTTTGAACCTGTCTCATTGTATTACGTAAATCGACCGAATTTTTTATGAAAAATAAATGTCGTATTCGACGTGCAACAAGTGTAGGTTGCAGGTCTAATAATTGCGTCGGAACCGGGGCCGTTATGTAAACGAGTGCATTTCATTCAGAGTAAGTTGCTACGCGGATGAAAAAAATACGAGACACCAAGGTCCCACTAAGATTTCTTACCGTACTTAGCCTTTTCAGAGCTTTTGGGTACATCAATAAGAGGCGTGTGTGTGGATTGAGTGAGCACCCTATATAAAATTAATAACATTATTGCTTAGCAGCAATAGATCTCTAGTAATCCTTAATAGTACATGAATTTTAGCTCGTTAGTAATTTTCATATCAACAATAAAACTATTTACCTACGATAAAATAATTTATTACCTATGAACCTACGAATCACCATAATTTACATTATTGTATATAGCGCATAAAATAGAACTATACCTAACCTAAGAACCTAAGAACCTATACCTAAGTGATAATGTTGCATCATTAGGAATCACTCTTGCAATACATACCAAATATTTTACTTCAGCGACTACCATCAACAACTATCATCATCAATATTACCTATGTACTAGAGAACCGCCCGCGCTTCGCTTCGGGACCCGTAGGTAACAGCCGCGTAGGTCCCGCTCCCGTAGGAATTTAGGCTAAAAAGTAGCCTACTACTCGCTCTCTTCACTCCACCCTGTCTGAGGTGTGTGGAGCCCTCGGGACAGTTAGTTCCCCTTTGGGGGTGTCTCTCGCGGCCCGTTAAAACGGGCCGGTTCTTGGGCTGGGCCCTAAGGCCCTTGGTTGTCCATCTGTGGTTAACCAATAGGTCAAGTCCGGTGAGTGGTGGCCATTTTACAGGCCACAGAGTCTTAAACGGGATGGGGTTCATCTTCGCGCCGCCCAGGCGATCGAGGCCCTACCGGGTGAATCCCGCTGGTGGGAAGCCCAGCAGGAGCCGATCAGCGCCGGGCGACGACTTACGAAGCCCCAGGATCAGTCAGTGCTAGGCCCGTCCCGCGCAACCAGCAAGTCGCGCGGGAAGGCCCAGCGGTCCGGTGGACGGGTGTGGAGCGGCGCCAGGTCCTGCAGATGCGGGAACCGCGACGCGTCGACACGCCCGTTGTTGCGTGCCAATCTCTCGATGAAGTCGTCCAGGCTCTCGACTCGAAGGTCCCTCTGGTCCGCTGGCACTATCCTGTTGGCTGAGCAACTTGCGGACATCAGTCAACAGGATAGTGCCAGCGGGCGGGCGGTACACTGAATACAGCCGGAGCGGGGAGTTCTCGAGGCAGAGCTAAAGTAGCCTATTACATTTGCCTATGAATTAAGTAAATTACATTTAGTATTTGATAGCGGAATTCAGAACTTGCAAATGAATTTTATTACCGCCATCTATTAACAACTCCGAAAATAAATATCTAGCAACTAACAAAACATCGATCTTCCCATGGGAATGGGATGTTTTTCCGCGGTAAAAAGTAGCCTACGTCACTCTCCACCCTCCTAACTATCCCCACACACATAAACCTTACCATATAATAGCTTTGTTGCGACGTGAAAGCGTCACAAACAAACAAACAAACAAACAAACAAACAAACAAACAAACACACTTTCACATTTATAATATTAGTAAGGATTGTATGACTTAACTTGAACAGAGCCTTTTCATTAGCACTTTAATTATATTACCGGAGTTTATCACCCTGGGTCACATTTATTTGTAAAAGTGAAAAAATCTGATCTCCGCTTAATGTCTGTCTTGCACGATAATTAATTGAGGCCTCCCAAGATAATTCGAGCATATAAACGTTGGTTGGTAATGTTAACCTTCCCACACTTTCGGACTCACACTCGGACACGACTCGCGAAATATATTTTTACGAATTTCACGAATGCTAAAATTCTCGGCGGATGTTGTATATTATCATTTAGGTACATACCTTTCTTCAAAGGTATAAATAGCAATGAGAGTTATATAAGTGTGTTTACGCGTAGCTTTTGTATGATTGAACGCGACCAAATGGAATATAGTTTACTAACCTATACTATATATAACCTATACTATATAATTATATAAACACTGCATATGATCCACAGCTACATGGAAATTTGGCCTTCTCACAGTATGTGTCACGCGCGAACAAAATATATGACCTAAGTAAAATAATAAGTACCTATGTACATTATGTTACATCTGCATTGATAATTCCATTTACAAAATGTACTGGTCTCTACCGCTACTACTTAATATGTTTAAAGTGTTTATAAAAGTCAAACATCAGAACTAACACTCCATAATTCAATTGATCGTAAAGTTATTTTCGATCATCGTTGCCTGTTGAACAGTTGAAAATAAATTACTCGTGCTCGTGTAGCTGTCGTGTCAAAATTGACAGGACATGCCCGTAAAATCTTGTACATTCGGAGTCCCTTAAGTTCTGCATCTGAAAATATCTTGACAGACTAACATCTTCACCAGCGATACCTGTCAAATTACACGCTGATACAACTTAACTTGGGTCCACTTAACCCCACAAAACCAATAAAATCCAGTGGAAGAGGTTTGACCACCATCTAATTAATTAATTTATACATAGCACCCCCCTACAGCCCATTAACTTCTAAAGATACTAATCTATATTCATGAAATAAATATTGAGTTTAACTAACATCAAGCCAATTTTTCATAACTTGACACCATCTTGACACCAAAAAATGTTACAATCATGGTTAAAGACGAATGACGCAGTTCCATTTCTTCGTAGGTATGCTCTTCTTTAATTTTTCTTTCTTAAGCATTAAATGCAGCATCGGGTCTGCAACACCCGGGTAGTGCAGATGTACTTACATAATAATTATGTACATGATCCTATATCTACTCCATTCGCGTTCAATATTGAAATCATTTTATGGCAACCCACACAAATGTCAACTTTCCACCCCTATGATTAAGGTTCATTGTACATTGACGGCGAGATATACATAAACACTAGCTGACCCGGCAAACGTTGTTTTGCCAAAAAATGTTAAGGGTGAACAACCCTTATCACTTAGGGGTATGAAAAAAAGATAGTAGCCGATTCTCAGACCTACTGAATATGCATATAAAATTTGGTAAAAATCGGTAAAGCCGTTTCGGAGGACTAAGGTAACTAACATTGTGACACGAGAATTTTATATACATAAACATTATATAATACCATAGTGTCGTGTGTCGTGATATGGCGACAAAGTACGTCAAACGTACAAGACGTTAAATTGACAGGCTTATCTGTCATTAGTGTTTGTCAAGTGTCAACTGTCAATAGTTTCCCCCCGCCACCGCAGCCTCGCCGTGACCATGATCCATATCGGTATAAATAATAAATATCGTGAGTACCTACCCGTTGAAGTTAAAATACCCTAACTCATTTTTTTATTTAAATGTTCACTGAATTTTATGTAACTTATAATCAGTTACAAAGGACTCAATTATAAATGTCATTTGGTAGCTCAAAATGTTGGTGCAATTTTTAAGATATTTGCGCTCCAGTTCTGATACCTCGTCGACCTTAAGCATCCAAAGTGACATCTTATGACACGAAATCATTCCAAAAGGCAGTGATTTTAATCTGTAGAACTATTCCGATGTTAATATAAATGATTGTTATTTACTACAATTAGAATTCGGTAAGGTCACAAACAAATTTTGTTTTACTTAATTATAGGTACACGAATCCGCCCTGGAGCAGCGTAGTGAAGTAGGCTCTATATCTCCTCTGATATGTGGAGAGTCGCGTGGGGCATTAACGGATTGAAGAATTTTACATAAAAACTTGTATATCTCTTTTGCACTGTGCTAAGTTAACACTTAACATCGATCCCACCTGATATTAAGTGGCGATGATGTCTAAAGAATGTGAGCGCATTAGTTTAAGGCGGAAATATGACTTGGTAAAAAATTAAATAAACAGGATGCAACGGACTACTTACATACATTTTCGAGTTCAACTTAAACTCCTCCGTTACATTATTCTATAGAACATTGTATCAAAATAACATAACATTCCTAACATTTTTTAATTGCCGAGGACATTGTATTCAAATAAGACAAAATATCGAATCTGTAATTTAGTTCCTATAATTAGATCGTTATTTTTAAACCAAAGCCGACATTATAGCTAAAATTATAAGGGTACATAGAACTTTGTCTACTTGAATGTACGTACAAAATTAAGATGTCAGTGGCAAAGTAAGCCACGACGATGTTTTTATCTGTGTCACTACAAAGTGACCGGGGCAAAGCAAAATATAAGGCAGAATACCTACACGAACGTTAATTCCGTATTAAAACTGCGCACGTGCACTATAAAGAACTCTTCCAGCGTGCTTAATTAAGGCGAAACGTCCATCTGCGGTGGATTATAAGACCCGATTTGATTTTGATTGATATTGCGGTACACTTGTTCGAAGAAGTGAGCTCCGGCTTAAAATGTTCGAAGAGTTCTCTTCGTCAAAGTTTTATAATGAGAGCAAGAAAGGATTAATTTTGACAACCATGAATGGCTACAGTAAGAACGAGTATGAGTGCATTAACTCAGTAAACTCGACAAACATTTTGAAAGAACTACATTTCATATTCACCATAATAAATGTAGGGACATTACACATGGAAATGATTAAGAAATAACTGTAAATTGATAATTTCAATCCCCCCAAGCCCGCAACGCCGTTGCTTTTAAACTGCTGAAATAATTTTCGTCAAATATGTCGTAGAACACTCGCACTAAATCTATACTTTATCTATACTATAATAACGAAATTTATTAGGTATGGAAGGTTGGATGTAATGTAAAATGTAAACAACATTTCAGAATGTTGTTTGCAATTCTTTTTTAATTCGTATTTAACCCTGAAGTAAAGAAAAAAAAGTTGAAGCAAAATCCAATTTGATAAAAGCTTTAGTAATCGTTGTGTGCAATTTTAAAATGTGGTAACAATGATTCTGCATATTAGCAATAGGCGGCTACTAGAGTTATTAAGAGGCAAAGGAAACGATCTACAATTCATCTCAATGTCTTCGCGGGTCACGAAGAAACTACCGTCAGACATCTCAGTTCAACATGCGCAAATGTTATCTTTTATGGAGAATCCGTTGATTTCAGGCGACAATCATATTTGATTTCATTTTTCTTTTATATTAGTCTTTTATATTTCACATAAGATATTAATCAAAGTTAAACTAGCGTGAAAGTATAAGTACCTATGTATAAGTTTGTGAAAACTCATGTTACGTTGAAATATTAGGAGTTTTTAGATTGGCTTATTTTTCACGTACTTTTTACAATACAGGAAAAATGTAAGAAAGCTGGCCCAATTATTACGAAGTGTGTTTGCAAAACTGAAAGTAACTTCACATATTAAATCCGCACAAATTCAAAACTGACATATTCCTTCATATTTACTACATTTTATGTACAAAATGGCTATGTCAATACTATGTAAAATCAATACCTATTCATAAATTATAATTGCTTTTTACAAAAAAAATAACCGACTTCAACCTTGATAAGTAGAGATAACTCAAAAATTACTCGCCAGATGGCGCTCAATTCAACATGTATGTGTAAAGTTCTCGTCACAACAAATTAATCAAGTCCAAACACTAGATAACTGCAGTAAATCGTTGAGGAGTTCCCACGACTGTCTTTCGGCTTCATCAGATCGACTCCAGACCTTCTTGAAATGGTAGCGCTTTAATGTATTTATGATAACATGAACAAACACACTAGTCTTCCATACAATTTTCGAAAGTTGCCCTCGATTTCTCCGAGATGGCATCATCAGATCCTGATGATCCTTTCAAAAGGACCCCACTGCGCATATCTACTTTACAACAAAAAAAGAATTATCAAAATCGGCCCATAAACGACGAAAAAATCGCTGAACAAACATAAAAAAAAAAGCATATATACGGTCGAATTGAGAACCTCCTTCTTTTTTGAAGTCGGTTAAAAATTAATATAAGACGTAGATGCAGGACGTCCAAAATACTTACTATCTTTTACTTATAATGACTTTCAATCTCCGAAAGCGGAAAAGTAACGGTGCAGTAATGAAAACGTTTCGGAGATGTAGTTGATTTACTGTTGAGCTGGCTGAATTGACGAAAACTGAAGAACAGTGGGCAATTCATCTCGATTTGTCACCGGGTCACGGAGCTCGCTCGTCGTGACTGCACCAATGTTGGATGCCGACAGCGTCGCATAGACTATACAGAATCTGCAGATGATTTACAAAAGATGCCTTGATTTAAAACTGCAAATCCTTTTGTCATCAGGTCATAGACTTTATTGGTTATTTTCCGCTTTGGTCTTATTTTAACTTCATATAATAAATTTAACGTTTATGTATTGGTTATGTCAAGACGCTTTGACGGATACTTAAAGGAATACTTAGGAGAAATAGGAAACCAAATATTTTTTTTTCGATGGTGATTTTATTCAAATACTTTTCACCAGTAAGATTACGCCATTGCGTCAGGAAATCCAGACCGTGAGTGGTCTTGAAGGAGAAGCGGCAAGAAATACCCAAGGAGTTGTTTTGTTAAGAGTTGTGTCCTGAACTCGTAGCTATTAGTTCTTTTGGCGTTGTCCATATAGGAATAAATATTAGAATAAACATTAATATATTCAATAGGTAAGTATTATGTACTTAGTGTTACATAAAAGTGATTCTGTACCAAAATAAAATGTACTATATTTGCATTGTAAACCAAATAATGTTATCCTGAGTTTCAATGAAATTTTATCTCGTTGTTATTTATGACCTATCTATCACATGAGCGGAAGACTCTCGTAAAATTACTAGCATATTTCCACGATTAACCACCTAGGAGATAGGCCGGTCCGAGTTGCCACGAGATTTTGAACCTTTAAAGCCGGAATTACGGATGCTAATCCATCGTATGGGATCACAAAGAAAATAATCGCGTGATTTAGGGGTCCATATCTGTCAGGTATCGCCGATAATGTGAATATGCAGACAAATAGGTTTATTGGCTACTGTCGTAATAAAATTGTGTGATTTACAAAGAACAGTGGCGCAGGTATTCACGTTTGCTGCAGCAAATGATCTCATTGATCCGGCACGATACGGGTATCAAGTATCGATATTATTGGTACCTTCAGTAACACGAAGTGCAATGAAATTGCTAATAAATTACCCAATAATCACTCGGAAATAACATCGCTTTATTGAAACAATAACTACAATAAGTACTTACTCTTCTTTTTATTTACATGACTATACTTTTTTAAATCAAATGTAAAAATTCAAGCAGCTTATCGAGCATTATCAGCATTTTATCGAGGGTGCCTTCTTCAGCCTGCATACATAACATGAAACAATTTAATAGCTGTGAACGTAACGAACAAGTTTCTCGAAGCGTTTATAATAAGAATTATTCAATGATTTACTTGTCCAAATTTTAATGAAACAAAACAACTAAAAATAGTTTTAATTTTGCTCCAGACAAGGTTTATGTTTTGCCGAATTAGGTATTTAATGCTCCAGTTTTTGCTCCAAATTGCTGTACCTGTGAAATAATTCATTGTAAATGGTGTCAAAAATAGCGGAGCTGAGTTGTGCAAGTCACATCTCGACCCAGGATCCGTCACCAAGGTCTCAGCCATTCGTGCGTGACTGTACGTGGAGCGGTCGGACTGAAATTAAAATTGAGTTAGTCCTTGTGCCAGCCGTGTAAGTCATTCAATTCAGTGTTCTTCATTCGTTCTATATTGCAACAGGTATTGAAATATAGTATATGCGAAATTCGTTGCTAGGCTATAAACAGGCATATATACTCCGTTCAGATTGGAGCTGGACAAAAGGTAAATATTGCGTTGCCGAGCAACAGTAAACAACCATGTAACACAAACTTTTCGTCGTATTATCACTATAATTATTATTTTGTATGGTAAGCGAAAAACTTAACGAAAACACGTAACACTCACTACACTAGCAATATTAACAAAACTAATATGGCTAAACACAAATTTAAACTTAAACAAACAATAAAATTATAGAATTATGTGTAAATAATGAATATAGAATGCGAGGACCGCTCAATTATGTACATGTAAACAAACAATAGCTAATGGCGACCTGCCGGCCACAGACTGCCACTGTCATACACAGACTGCCACAGACTGTCAAAAACTGAAGTTCTTGCTTTTGTTTTGTCGTTTAAGATCGATTTTAATTATTTTACACTATATTTACAGTGCAAATTAACACGGATTAGTTATTTGTTATATTGTTAGTTTTTAAAAGAGTCCAAAACGTAAATAAAATTATTATCGTGTTTAAAAATTATTGTAGTTCATTTTAATTTTACACATTACTGCGTGGAATGAATCGAATATAAGACGACCAAGTTGCAAAGTCAGCTGGCGTCATTATTATGGTAAGGATTTGGTAGACATTTTCTTTTATAGGTATAGACAGGCTTTTCAAAATTTACATCATTGGGAAGAAGGTTTCAAATCGCTCGACGTTTTTAAGGTTGTGGCTGCATGAGTAATTTAGTAACGAAAGCGTTAAATGATATTAGTTTTACCGCATTTTCTCGCAGTTTGAAGTATTTATCGATCGTTCCATAGTTAAATATGGATTCAGAAAAATTTTAGTGAGCAATCTAGTTTTACAATAACGCGTTTGATTCAGAAATACATGTTGGTTAGTGACAGTTAGTGAAAACCCTACAGAAGAATTTTAATGGTTTGTTTTGGTTTTGTCCAGCTCCAATCTGAACGGAGTATAGGTATGTACAACAAACGATTGTTCATTCATGTCCTTCAAGAAGTGTTTTCATTTCGACGGGCAATTTTTTTCGGATGATAAGTAAGCGTCTCGTCTGTTGATCATTTATTTTTCATGTCATATATTAAGTGGGTTTAAACGGCAAATTAACAAACCACTTAATTTAATCACATATATGTGTAAAGTTGTTGTCTTTTTTCATTGCTTTTAAATTTCAACGCCTGTTATGTTTTCTGAAACGTTTCACTCATGAAACATGCATAAATTACAGAACAAAATTTATAGCGCTATTATCGGTAGATAGTTTAAATTAGTGCATCTACATGAGACGGTGTCTCTTTAATACCTTTAGTAGGTGCGGAAATTTACATTTTTCACAATATTACCTAACCTAATTTATCACCTAACGTTATATTCAAGTAGTACTTGATATAGATGAATTTACTCCAAAATAATAGTTAAGAGATATTTTTTCATAATATAATGGTTCAGGCTAGTGTTCATATATTCAAAATAACGCATAACAATAAAGAATAGTTTAAAAATACCTATTAATAAAACACATAATTTGATGTAACTTTTGTTTCTGTGTATTTAATTATACGGAACTTCATATATATGTATAACTTAAACGAATAGGTACACTGTACACTCATTGAGCGTTCCTCGGATTGGTCGACACTATTGACAATTTATCATGAACATTTCCGTATTAGAAGTAGGTACGCATGCTACGCAGTCTACGATTGCTATGATAAGAAAGTTGCGCCTTGTCGGAAGCTTTTGGTAGACGGGTGCCAAAAAAACTTCTGACTATGCTACTAAATAACCTTGAAAAGCTTGAAACCTGGAAGAATATGGATAGGGTACATTTACGCGTTCTACCTCATTAAAGGGGATAATTGTTAAAATAAAACCGTCGGATGCAGAATTATCGGTTAGGATGGAAAGTCATGTAAAATTTCGTTTGTTGCAGTATGTACCGACGAGGTTGAGATACTCTATCGAGTATGAACATTACACCAAACTTGAAATAGTTCATGTTAGTTCATGGCACTCCAAAAAAGCATAAAAAATTCAGACCCCCATTTGCAGAGCTCCATTTGATTCCTAATAACATATCATTTAATAGGGCACACACAATCATTTTTACCAGATCTTTTTAATATATCTAATGAATTTATAACACTTTGCCTTGCCATCAATATACCTACATAGATACTATGGCAATGTAGCGCTTCAACTTTATATCTCTATAATTTATGCTAATCCCTTTGGTGAAAACAATAAAATGTTTTTCATGAAAATGCGCAAAAAAAATTCAAAAATTTAAACGGCAATACCTTTTATAGTTGGGCCATTTTAATAGGTCACATTTGACAGTTCGTCAAAATTTTCCAAAGTAACCTTGTAAGCGCGAGGCCGCACCACGGTTTTTTCCCGCGGCGGTAACCGCGTAACCGCGAAATTCGCATACATTGTCAGAAACCGCAAGTGCGGCCGCTTGTATGGCTTTCCTTGAGTTACAAAATTTACGCGGTACGAAACCGCGGCGGTTTAGCCGTAGTGCGGCCTCGGCCTTAGGGAGGCACCCCATAGTATCTAATAAATTCTATAGTAGATATTGTTAAACTTTTTACACTTAAAAGTAAGGAACTGACGTCGTTGCAAAGTTACGTCAGTGAACTCTTTTTCTTTTTAAATATCAGGGATGGTACCGAAAGAAACAGGTGAGTAGATAAGTTGAATTCGAGAAGTCGAACTAATCGTCAAAAAGTATTTCACGATTACAAAATAAAATGTATTTCAATACAAACAAATATATTTTTATTACATTCTACGCCAAAAAATATGTAAACATTCATTTATATAATAACGTCTGGCTCAAAAGTCAGTATCTAGAAACGTGAAATGTTACAAAAAAGTTATGATTTCATTTCGCGCCATTATTTGACGCATTATTTTTGTAATTTTTTTTTAGTCGTTGTGTGAACTGTGCGCTTATTAATACTTTTTATAACAATCGCATTCAATTTACAGATGTTTGAAGTCCTTATCGATTTATTCAATTTAATCGATGTTTTTCAGCAGGTTATCCTCACTATGAAGCAAAGACAAACAGTTGTCAAATGTGGCCTATTAAAATGGCCCTACTTTATTGTTATTAAATATCTGTGTGCAATGTTAATTAACAGTATCTGGGGTTGGTAGAAATGTAATTTACTTGTCTCTGTTGGCAGTATGCTAGTTACTATAATCTATGGTCCGTTCTATTCTCTCTCTTACTGCTATGGCGTGTGATTGTAACGAGGTATATAAAAGTTAAAATAAAATACTCCAGCTATTCAGAAGAAACCAGTATTTTCATTTAAAATCATATCATTTAGGTATATTGAATTTATAAGTATACAAATAAGGTGTTCCATTTCAGTCCTTATCCATTACTAACCAGAAACGTGACTGTTTTACTTTAGATTAGTTACAGAATGTCTATGGCTGGCAAATAGTTGCACAATTAACAACAGGTGTACGGAATGATCGTGTATTACTTGTTGTGCACTAACACCCCTGCACTACGGGAATCATAGTCATATGACAGTACAACATATAGATCACACATAATCAACACCCTAGCAAAATGTGTAATTATATTTATACATGAAACAATGTCTGCCCTAATCGGGAGTTTAGGTATTCCATCTTTTAGCCGACGAAGCGATTAACCAACAATTTTTTCACGTTTAAATTGAAGGATCCATATGGTTATCGTCGACCAACACGTTACTGACCAAGAAAGATACAGAAAAAGAAAGTACATAATACCATCTAATCTAAGGACCAAACCGAAACTAAGGAAAGTTAGGTACCAAGTTGCTGCTAATAGTTAAAATATCAGAATTAATTGCAAAAAATATTTTTCTCTAGCAATACTTATTAAATTAACGAATTAATAAAGAACGTTGGTAAATAACTCAAACAAGATAATTTCACGTTCACATTTTTATGAGTTACATGTCGTCATATTACTGAGAAGTGTCTTAAACCGTTCATTAATTGCAAGGTCAAGGTGTAAGTGCATTTTTTATTGAACCTAAGATTGCTTGCGGTCTCTGGTTGCATATTGTTGCGAAAACATGGCTTGAATTTACATTTACATTGTACTTTAATGTTACGATCTTGTACATACTTATAGCCATATTGCTTTTTACATGCACTTAGGGTTTGCAATCTGTCAAAATCAGCAATTACCAGGATAATAATTAGAAAAAGAAATGAAGGTAACACACGAGCATGCAGCACCAACCTTCGGCTGCCGCCCAAGAGAGGTGACTGATTTAAAACAAGACTAAGTGGAGACTAAGATGGTTAATCCAGTTACTACACGGTGTTTGAATTAGAGCATAAATCCCGGGATCTCGGATCTCGTGGTCCTGGAATCTCGGATAAAAAATCCGATGCTGAGCCGTCCAGTCTCGTAGTGGTATGGGAACTGACTGATTGTTTTTAAAAAGTGTAACAGACTCCGTGTTACCAAAGCTACTATAAGATTTTGGGTATTTTAGGACACATTATCAAATAAAAAGATTACATTTCGCTTAAATTGACTCTATTATGCTAAAATTACTTTTGAAACCAAAAGTTGAAATTGCAAACGTTTTGCCGCCTTTGCCACTAAAAAAATATAAGTTGCTTTTAAAAAAATATCAAACGGTAGAAATTGTATTAAATAGCTGATACTGTGGCGAACGGCGAGCCATATTTTAATAATTAGATTGTAATCCTGTGTATATCTTGCAACTACTAAACGCACCCGCGACTCTCTTTAAAAAAAAAACTTTATCTTCTACGTCGCTTCCTCCTGATTGACGGTCCTGGTCATCATAAGTGGTTTTTAGGGTTCCGTACCCAAAGGGTAAAACGGGACCCTATTACTGAGACTTCGCTGTCCGTCCGTCCGTGCGTCCGTCTGTCACCAGGTTGTATCTCATGAACCGTAATAGTTACACAGTTGAAATTTTCACAGATGATGTATTTCTGTTGCCGCTACAACAACAAATACAAAAAAATAGAATAAAATAAATATTTAAGTGGGCACCCATACTTTCGAGGCCTCAGCGACAGTTTAGTTTCGGAGAACTTTCGGTCCAAGAGATGGCGTTGTGGGTAATATGTGGCTACAATAAAAAAAAAATTAAATATTTAAGTAAGGCTTTCATACAACAGACCAGATTTTTTTGGCGTTTTTATACATAATGGTACGGAACCCTTAGTGCGCGAGTCCGACTCGCACTTGGCCGGTTTTTTCAACTAAGGTCTACCAGGATTTTCCACTTTTTGGAAAAGTTGTATTGATTCCGGAATGGTGGACTTATGTAGGTACATTCCTGTACAGTTAAAAACGTTATAAATACGAAGGTCAATATAAAATATATCTAACCACCTAAAATTCAGTGCTTCAGTTTAATATAGTCGTTATACATTCAGCTTTATGTTTCGGCTTTCGACGTAACATGTTTAATTTATCTACAGATTTACATTTCACCATTTTGGATTGACAGTGAAATTAATTTCTGACTAGATTAAACTACTTTGATAGATTTAAATAGACTTCATGTTATTATCTTGCTAAATTATTTATACCTATTTATTTACTTAATTTAACACGTACCGTATCGACTCTTTACGTTATCTACGTAACCATCAACAAAAGATTTTAAATACAAAGTGAATTTATTTTACTTGTTTAGGTTTCTTAAGAAGGCTATAATTTTATTTATTTCATCTGTTAAAGGAAATTTCATAAGGAAATTCAGACGCATGACAGTTTTCATGGTGGTATCTAAGGTGTGTGACATCTTATAACGCCCGTAAACGAGGTCCTTCCAGCAGGTTGTACTATATCTAACCATACTACGAGTATATCTAACTTGAACCTTTCACGTTTTCAGAGGACTTCCGAGATGACCCAAGTCCAGCAGTTGGCTGGATATGAGTGGTAATGAATATTAAATAAAGTGACGGTGTCTGTACGCAATGTTCATTAAGTAAACATAAGTTTTACGAATAAAACATAAATGATAAATTCGCTCAAAATTACCTACTCGATCGATTTCAATAAAAAGAAAAATTGCGAACATTATTTTGAATTTTCAAATTATTACTATTAAATAATAAATGGTAAACTGTTACTATATTCTAACTCATTGTTAATTATTCTAAAATAATTATATGTATTTGTTTAGAGCCTTGGTTAAAAGTAACTTGACAGTATTTGAAAATTGCTTGTAGCGTTTGGAAAATCACTAGTTTTTTCTGAACTGGAGTGGAACGTACGGGTGCAATTCAAAGTTGATTGTTTGACAATATTTTCCTTGTAGCTACAATTTTTTGTGTGACAGAAGACGGATTAGCCTTGAAAACACGGAAGACAATCTGGAGAATATTTTTTAGTTCTTATTTCACAGTAGCACCTCTATTGAATCCATTTATAAGGTAACGATTTAAAATCTAATTACAGAACGATCGAACGTACTTACCTATTGTTAACAATTATATTTATCTATCCATCTTGCGTTGTCTGAAATTTAAATTTATTCTTTTTGTAATGTAATAATAATTTTTAATCTAAATATCAAGGTAAACTTTATTCTAAAACGTCAGGCTAATTTATTTAGAGCAAAATAATTAAGCAACGAGTTGACAATTTGTCGTGCAAATTGCAATAGGAACTGCACATTGTACTTTTTAATTAAAATTGCAGCGACACAACGTCGCTTGATAAGTTTTCGAATCTTAAATGAGACTGAATGCAGGGTAATAATTAAAATTAACAACAATACTCACGCATTGTACCTTGAGTACCACTATCTACCAGTCGCGACACAAATCACTGACATGATCATATCGGTAAAAAAACTCGTTCCAATTTCACGCAACACAAACTTCGAGATCGGTTTTTACCTGTTATGATGACAAACGACAATTTCCTACTCGGCCTAATTGTCCCAGGCTTTTGTGGTCGCTTAGTACATCGGTATTTTTTATCATTTCGCACATCGCATCGGACCAGTCACCTTGCACTTTCGATTCTCCTCGCATTATAAAAGATTTACACTACGAGATTTTTATTATCACATTACAAATTTTGTCGTTGACATTCATTTTATGAGATCAACTCAAGGATATTATATAAACGTCAGTAATGGACAAACCAAAGTCATAACCATGAACTTACTAAAAATTCTTAAAAGTGCTATATTGACTATTCGCTATGTGCAAAGCGGGTGGCAGGTGTACAAAAACGATCGCAGCGCACAACGTGACAAAAAATGCAAACTATTGCGGCTGTGTGTAATACTTTCGAACCCGGTTTTTATGATTATATCCATTGTACACATACACTATTCAATAAATTGCACTCAAATAAAGTCAACAAGTATCATTTACTATTTATTTTGGTTTTTAATTGCAAAAATACTAACAATGTTTACTTGTCATATTTGACAGTAGCCGAAAAAGTTGCGCGTCGACACCGTCGTGCACGTTCCCAATACACTTAATATCACATAGTCACTATTTTTTTATCAAATTCTAACTTAATTAAAAAAGGTAGCTACCAAACTGCGGTACTAGATTTTGCTTTTGGAGACATCATTAAGCTTTTTCACTTGAGTAGGTAATCAAAACAAAATGATTTTTCGTAGTGTGTTTGAAGTAACGTGTGGTGCTATTAGGGCGCCCAGGATACTGAACCTGATCTGATGCGACGTTTGCAGACCAGTGCCTCTATTATGAGTTGTTGTAGTAAACGTAAAGGACGTTACTATTGCAGTTGACGTTTAGAATTTGTATGAGAATTGTAGTTCAGTATCGTAACCGCTAGAGGCGCTGTACGGATTCTCATACAAATTCTAAACGATTGACGCTAGCGTGTATAGTAAACTATAGTATTAAAAACTCATAATAGAGGCACTGGTTGTTAAAAGAGGTGACAAGCACCGGCCCCAACTTAGTGGTAGACTTCAACTTGGTGGTAGAAAGCCCCTACACTCTTCACTAGCACTCTTCAACGAAGAGAACTAGAGTATAAGTCACTACGCTACTCCATTGTGGATTGGAAGGGTTAGTAGCCAACCCAAGTATCGATGATTTTCAGACTTCCGACATAGCTTTACGACTGCTATCTATCGATATCAAGCGAGACCCGCATCTTTACATGCAGCACGAGAGCACCGAAATTATCGCTGCTATCGGATTTTTTCATACCACTCGAAGGCCTCCGACATGTCTCAACTGCTATCTACTGATAACAATCGGGATCGATGGTTTGACGGGCCCTCCGAAGAACAGAACCACTCAACAAATAAACGCCGGGCTATGAGTGCTTCGATATTCCATAATGTTCTTAAAGATAAATAAAGGAGACACGAGCCTAATGAATTACGCAGAGGATAACGAATTTTAGTAAGTAGGTAAAAAGTAGTTAGTAAAAAGAATCTGGAATTTTAATAATATTAGCTTAATTCCGTCAGCGTAGTATCACTAAACATAAAAGCACGTTTGACTCTTGCTGGATGATGATAGCTAACCGGACCGGTTGAGAACCAAATAACCCTACCATTACGCAAGTAGGTGCATATTGGCTGCTGATAGACTCTTTGTGTCGCGGTATCCTGTTCAATTGACTTCGTTCAAATTGAACTCCCGATAGCATCAAACTCCACGTCAAACCAAGAAACAGATCTATTCAAATCACATTAATAATTCTGTACAACAATTGCTACGAAGTATTATTTGAAATCGATGTTCAAATTGTATTTCAGACATCTTTAAATAATACTGTAACTTATCGATGTAAACTTTTGAAGAATTAATGGTAATATTTTTCCCATTACAATTCACGCCCCCAATCCTCTTTAGAATATTCTGAAATAGGAATAGAGCATACACATTTATTTTACAATAGCGATAAAATGCACAAGAGTGAATACAAGTGTAACTACTTTTTTCTATTTATGTGTGAAGCCTCTACAGGAGATATCGGGAACCACTTACCGCCAAGTAACTACCGTCTTATAGGCCGGTGTTTAACACAAAAACTGGGCCATAATCCCGTTTTAATCAAGAAGCAACCTAACCCAATATTTCTTGTATGTGCAAGTGTAACCCCATCCATGATCTTATAAAAACCTCGCGGCTTTAAACCGCAACATCTTCTTGTTTTATCGCTAGATTACTTACTTTACTTTGTTCACCAACGTCCTTGACAAAGAAACCTTCAAAATGTCTCCAAGGTGGCCTGCTTTGCGATTAATTACTTTCAATTGCCTCGCAATATTTAACGTCATCTACTGCTCGCTGTGCATTTAATTAAATTTTTCAAGAGCACCGATAATTATCTCTACAAGCCTTGTGTAATACCCGCGACTTGGAGAATAGAAAGTAATAAGGCCATTTAAACTTCTTAACGTCTAAATAGATCGATGAGCGCCTACAATAAGTTTTTGGTCGATCTCTAATTTATTTTTTGTGGCGACGTGACGACATTAGAACTAGTTGGCACATAATATTTAAGTAGTATTTTAATTGTGAAAATCTAAGGTCCTGTCCTGTAGCCAATTCGTAACAGCCGTTCTTGCGAACCGATGGGTCACCGATTCCCGGCTTTTCCCGAATGTTTTACCTATGTGTATTGGCCAAGTCGTTAGTCAAGACTTTCTAGTACTAAACCGTATTTTTTAAATACGGTTTTGTCGGTTTTTCTAAATACAAATTCCCATTAAGCAAATATAAAACTTTTCACTATTTATGTATTCTTCCTATGTGGGTGACTGTTGAGCAACAGTGACATCTGGCTCATATAGGCTGCGTTCCGTAACTCGACCAAAACGCCCAAAATGACACTTTTTCATAGAAATTTGAACGTCGAGTTACGGAACGCGGCCATAATCATCTGGCGGATAATGTCTGCTGAATTGTCTGTGTCACTTTTATTAACTTACCGGGTACAGATACTAGGTTTTAACCCTGTGATTTCTTCCCTTTAATGGTTACCTTTTTAAAAAAAATATGTATAATGTATATCTTTCTAGATGCCTATTTCCTTTAAATAAAAATGCAAAAATAAATTGTCGGTTTGATTTGCTTGCAGGTCTAACAAATCGCTCAGTGCATTTATACTCTTAATCAGACTTCATGTATTGTATTCCAACCCTCGCTTGACATCAATGCTCCTGCAATAAGTCTTCAGGCAGATCAAATTTTAATTATCCCCGGAGATTAATAAACAACTACAATGTTCAGCATTAATAAATTTGTCACCGCATTATAGATAGTGCTAGAATGCGAATCTTGGACAATGAACCAACACTGAGTTATTACACTGATAGCCCATTAGTCTCGAAGCTACAGAATAATGGTTGGGAGTGCAGATAGCATCGACTGGAAATGACACGCCGAACTCTTTGGTATGCATAAATTAACAGATGTAACTGTGAATAACAAATTGTGTTTTGATTGACCATTACATTAATAGAGAGCTAGTAGATTCCCGCTAGCACTTTTGTACATGAAAGTTACTGCTAAAACGTTAATATGTACAAAAAATAAGAATCCGTTTAAAATGTATAGGTACGGGAGTGAATTGGTCACCTAACTGTAGGTACCGAAAACATTTATCTCTTACAAATGCAGCGAAAAAAAAATCATCCTATTTATTCTCAAAATCAATACTTCTGTACTACTGATATAAAGCTGTAGAGTTTGTTTATTTGAAGCCGCTAATCTCAGGAAGTACTGGTTCGAATTGAAAAAAATATTTTGTGCTGAAAAGTCCATTTATTGAAGAAGGCTCATATCATGAAATGCGACCATTTCATGATATGGTCGATCATTTCATGATGTGAGCAAATCTACGATGTGGCCACGACAGTAACACAGCGAAGGAGATGTAAGGAGACCTAGGGCGATATCAGCATATATGCCATAAATAAACTTAAAACGTTACATATAGAACTTTATTTAAAGTTAGTTTCCGGGAACAAGTAAACACTAATTATAAAATTATACGGAATTTTCTCTTAAAAACTTTGGTCCAGCAAACAATGAACAAAATATCCTAAGTATCCTAAGCGCCTTCCAGCGACTCTCCCATAAGTTAAGTTCCGTGTTAAGTTTAGAATAATGTAGCTGCTCGTCGGTAATTCACTAAGCGATGGTATCGGTTGTCGATGGACCCCTTTTTATGAGCACTGCGCAGATAGAGAAAGAGTTGGCAAAACTAGCCGAGGCCGAAGTTTATTGTGTCGCATTGACCTGCCGTTAGGGGCCGCTTTTCAACTTGCAATGCCATTTGCTGGTATAGATTACAGCGCCGCTATATTAGGTCGGCTCAGAGCTAATTTTCTAGCCTTAGGTTTTTAAAATCGACGCCGATGGAAATTGATTAGGTGACTATTACAGAAGGCCATAATATATAAACCTATAAAAACATGAAGTTATTCAGATATGAATCTCTATCAGTCAGTTCGGGGAGTAACATTGCAATGTTTTCTAAAGAAACATGATGGTTTATTATTACTACTATTTCTACTATTTCTCACTTGTGAAAAAATCACCACCTACCGAGAAGGTAGCCAAAATGGTTCTAAGGTCCTACTGGAGATTCTCTTAATTGCACAATAATTGCAGCCTTTATGGGCAAAATCAACACAGGTGCTACTGTTCATGTCCCATATCAACTAAAAATTTCCACCTAAATTCCGATAATGTATCGAATTATCAGCAACTCTTATCATGTTCAGCAATATTTTCTGAACTTGTCCTAAGTTTGGTTTTAACACTAAAGAGATTCCATAGTATCCTGAAACTAGTAAAATCCTACCAAGTACCAAAACTAAAATCTATCCCCAAATACCTACCTACTTATATAACTAGCTAAGAGTTTTGTTAACGCGACCAACTACAGAGCTGATAGTGTTGCGGAGTAAAATACATCGGACACCATTACTATATTAAGCGTGGAAGGGATTTATGAACTTAGCTCTAGTTGCGAGTAAGTAGCAAAATCGGTGGAGTAAGCGGTTTGACTTGTGACTTGATCAAGGATGCCAACCACGCCATAACGTATTATGCAAAAATTTCATTCATTAATTATAACAACCAGTTTTTGCACCGTTGTACCTTGCCATCAGACTTCGGAAGAAGTAGGGAAAGTAGGGTAATTGAGAACGGCGGGTAATTAGGAATAGCTAGATAAGTAATGTTTCCCCCACTCTATACTGGCTTGCAATTGTTCAACGGGTGCATCCAGCACCCAACAGCCCATACGCAATAGTGGGAATCAAAAGCCGCATGCGTGCTGTCAAGGGTGAGTCGAACTTCTTTTTTTGCAAATTTGTTATAACTTTTATTGTTCATTAGAATTGATATTACTGTAATATTTTTAAGTTAAAATATACCATATTTGGTTCCTATTATATACGTACTGTCTGTTTTCGAAACTTATGTGATTTGAAGGTTACCAAATAAACTGTTGAAGGTGGCTGCTATTTTTATTTATATTGACTATTTCGGGAAATTGTGAACAGCGGCAGTTAGGGCAATTGGGAACGTTCCAATTTACTCTTTACGTTATTCACTATCCCTAATAACTTTAGTTACTTGTGTAAAAATGCTTTAACGTTTGAAAATCCTTTAGATGCCTCGAAACTACGCGCGAAAGACTAAAACTAACTACAAAGATCTTCGGCGTGCAATTGAAGATGCCAAAAATACTGCTGGCGGGATTAGTAAAAGTTACTTGTGTTATTTGTGCCAACCAAAAAACTGTAGGCTATTATGGAGACTTCATTTTGTCGTCCCTAATCACTTCAAATCTATTCCCATTTCCCCTATGGTTCGTTCTCAATTACCCCATAGGGGTTCGGGTAAAAAGGAACGACAATGTTTTGGATTTTCATCTATATTTCTAATAATTAGTTTATTTTTTGATACTTTATTATCAGTTATAAGTAGATAGATAACCAAAGTTTGTGTTACAATAAAAGTTGTTTATGTCTATGTCTTTTTTCTATCATTTATAGGCGTTAGAAGTTAGGTGTTCCCATTTACCCCACTTTCCCCTAATTTATAATTTTTCGGCCGAGCATCGGATGATTAGGTACGGACTTTCATCAGCCATTTTTGCGCTCGTTTTCAGACTACATCCATAACTAATCGTCCATTTACGCACAATGAGAATTTTGCCTATATTTGCACATAAAATTGAAAACCTTTTTTAAGGAAGTCACATTTCTGCATTTCATTAAAAATCGTTATTCATCTTAAGCCCATATTATATAAAGGATATGTTCTGTTTAAGCCCTCGGAAAAAATAACCGACTTCTGTTTCATTTTTCAAAAGCCGGTAATCTGCAGTTGAGCCACCTGATGGTAGGAGTACCTAAATGGTTATTGTGGCTCACAAACATCAGTGACACCAAAGGAAGGCATCAGTGATGTGTTATCAATAAGGAAGAAAGAAGAAAGACATAAAGACACTGGAGTCTCAGATCTCTAGCCGGAACACAGAGTGGTTTATGGGGTGACTTAAATAAAAAGATGGTAGCCAGCCAAGATGTTATGGTAAGATAAATACCTGCTTCTGAGCAGATGGGCTGAATTGTGTCGCCTCTTAGGGTACCCCAGTCTACCAGCTTTTGGAATCATTATAGGCTGCCCTAATAAGGCCATATCGGTTACGATCAATTACGTCCTTAATAAACTAAGAATTACTTATAATTTAGGAACTCTCTTTAAAACTGGAAATTCATAAATTAAGGTCGTGGTGGACAATTTCATAGTGCATTAATTAAATGCTTCTTAATCATAAAATTCCAAAATAGTAATTAATTACGTAACTAAATAAGACACTTATAATCGGTAGCAGGCATCCTTAGAGTAGATGACCTATAGTGATATTATGAAGTATTTGACGCGCGGTAGGGCAGGGCGTAGCGCGACGCGTGCGCAACCAGGCTTAGTGGGGGGCGTCGGGGAAGGGGGCACCGAAGGGACAAAACTAGAAGCGACAGGTTTAAGACATAAGTGGTACGGCGCTAGGATTTGAGGTGAAATACTCTTTTATTGTTTCATCTCTATTAATTCTTGGCCACAAGGCCACAAGGTCATGGTGTTGTTATTTATTTATTTATTTATTTATTTAAACTTATATTGCACCTTACATCAGTACAGGATACAAAAAGGCGAACTTAATGCTAAAAGCATTCTCTCCCAGTTAACCTTTGGGAGTGAGATCCATTGTAGGCGGTTACAGGTAAACAATAAATAATAATAATAAAAAAGTAAAGTAAGAAAAAAGTATAATATAACAAATATCTATATATAATTATATATACCACTATAATTAACCAAATAAATACGATTAAAAATACATAACATTTATAAAATTCACAATACAAAAATATGAAATTTATATATAATTATAGGTACATAAATTTACATATATATGACGATATATATATAGATATATAAACATATATACGATATATACAAAATAAGTATATAGCTAGGTAAGTATATATAAAGATGATGTTATCTGTGGGAGACGGCGATTTTTTACCGTTAAATAGCTCGTTTAGCTATTGAGAGGACATTTACATTAAAAGAAAACATACATAATAACAATTTAATAGTAATAGGTACATCCATCCATCAGCCTTTGTGCATTGGTCCTGAGCCTTCAATATCGTCAATCCACCTGGTCAAGGGGGTTTACTTACCAATCGAAATTTGGTAAACCGCTAATGGCCATGACTTAGCCCGAGCTAGGAAGAGTGGCCGGCCAGCGTCGTGCAGCCATCGAGCGGCTATTGATAAATCATCGACAGGCCACGCGCGCCCCCGGCTGGCGCAATCCACTCCGCCGCTACACACTGACGCTAAGGTTCCCATACGGCATTTTTTAATATACCTATCTATCAGTGTATAGAACAAATGTACGTATATGATCTCCTTATAATAATATCTAATCATTAAATTGTGAGCGAACAATGTCTATAAGTACATGGACCAATTTTTTTATCAACGACCAATAAGTAGGTACGTAGTACAAAAAAAATGAAATAAAGGTAAGTCAATCAATTATATGTATGTCGATGTTATTGTAATCTATTATCGTCAAAAACACCAAACATTTAACCCATAACTGTGGCGGGAACTCACGACTTTTATTTTATACCGATATTTCGACCCAATTATCGTCGTGGTCAATCTTGTAATCATGCACCTGAAAGAAGCCGGTACAGTCAAAATTGCAATTCCCCAAGAAATAAACTTCATCAAGCGAATCCTTATCGTGGTCGTGCACATGCGCGTGTTCGTTTGTACATTGTACCTACGAATGTTTGCACAATATGTGGGAGACCCCGCGAAGATTCAAAGTTCACGCGAACTGATGTTGCTTAAAACTGTCACTGCTTTGACAGATTCAAACTACAAATGTGTCAAAAAATTCGCATAATCATTTGCAAAGGTCGTCCTACACTTGCGAATTCGCGTATTCGTCCGAATGTGTGAGGAGCCTTAGATACAAGTAGGAAAGACTGTCGGAAGGTACGTGGCGTATCTACACAGGCGACCCCACGTATCTTAATTAAACCAACAAACACTAATTAAATTACTAAGACGCTGCCTGTAATTGTAGTGGTAATTGAGAATTGCAAATAGCGAATTGTCTTTAGCCCCAATAAAGGTCAAAGGTATCCAGTTCACACTAAAGGAATTTAAGTGAATTAATTTACTAAATCGTGGTTCGAGACGTTAGTTATATAGGTACGGGCCCATTCGTTAGTTTAACCTACATTTCGCTGGACAACTGCAGAATTAAGCTTATTACAACGGCGATATGATATTGTCTCTTATCATTTTTAATACTTGAAACTGTATAAGTACTTTGTTGTATACTTAGGTGGTATACTCGTAAAAGTTAAAGACGCGAGATAATGCTGTGGGAAAAGAAGAGAGGAAGTAATTTTTCACTAAGATATTAAGTTTTTTTATTCAGGTAATTGAAACTTGATTTACTACCATTAATAGATGAATTCTACACTTGGCAATTAATTATATAGGTAAGTATTTTACATTCTTCTTATATAACTTATACAATTTTTTTCTGACAGGTCGATAAATTATGAGTTAATAAATGTGTAATGATTTATTTTACTTAAAAAATGTTAATAAGCTATTAATGAAAAAAGAACAATAACCAAAAGTTATGCAAGCAGTGTATGCACGTATAAAAGACGCGAGAGACCACTACTTGAAATCGAAAGATTTTAATGTATATTGAAATCTTATTTCAAGTAAAGCAATAAATTACCGTCGAATAACGGCCCCGTTATTCGACGGTAATATATTGCTTTATTATCAATCACATCGAATAATTGGCACTAAAAAGTAAGACGTGGTACTCAAAAGCTACTCAAAACAAACAGATTGAATTGCCAATCATGCATTCGTCTTGCAACTTTCAATTAAATAACCAAAAGCGGCAATTTGCTACTCAAATGTAAGTATGACCTAAAATAAAATGTGCCTTTGTGCTGCAGTCCTTCAATTTAAAATCCGTGGAACATACATACGCCCGCACTATACTTATCGTCGGAAACAGAGTGTAATTTGCTTAGTTATAACCTATAACATTAACGACCAATTTTGTAAGCCCTCGATTTTTGCTACGAGAAGTAATTTTCCAAAAATATACGACGACCATAAATTTGCTTTATGAATCGATCAATAAACCGATCAATCGTTTTATCTGATTTATCGCCAGTTGCGTGAAGAAGCTTATTATCTAAATATATTTTATTATTCTCTTCATTATCTTTGTTTGTTACTCGTGAAATTTATGATTTAATGACAATTTGATTGTGATTGAACTCAAATAAAATAATAGGCTTGCTACCAAGTTTTTAGATTAAATGTATGGTATAACTAATATTATGATTATGATAGTAGTGTACCTACTATAACATTGTATATTGTTGAACTTATTATGTTTGACTACAACCCATTAATAACTCACTACTGAGCACGGTTCTCTCCGCCATATTGAGGAGGCCTAGAGCATGCCAGCTCGCTGCTCCAGTGGACGTAGGGTTGGGCTTGGAGGTGGTGAGAGGTTATTTATGTTTATCTCTATATATTGTCAGTGAACGTTAAAGATTAAAAAAAAATCTAACAAGAAAGTATATTGCTGTCCATGCAGATTAGGGGAGAAATGGGTAATGGGAGTCACTTAAGCAGTATTGGTACTGAATGGCAAGTTTTTCGAGTAATGTTTATAATTATATATTTTTTAAGTAATTTACTTAATCGAATATCAGTCTGACGAATTTCATTAACTTTGGGAACGTACCTAATTAATAATAAAAGTTTAAAAAAAAGTAACCTTGACCACCATTGCCCGCACGTGCGGGTAACTGTAGTCAACATGCATGGGTAATGGGAGTCAGCATAATATTACTTGTTGTCACACACATAACCTTCCGCAGAATCCCATTTGTTGCAATCTGCGTGCGCCCATAACCCACAAGATCGTTGATGCCAAATGCGCAACAAATAAGCCAAGTATTAGTACCTATTTCAGCAGTATTTTCCAGGTCATCATTCTCATCATTGCCACAAATGTCAGTGAGAGTCGAATCTGACTCAGAAGACCCTTTTCTCTTATTTACTTTCTCTATAAGTAATTCTTTCAATGGTGTTAACGTTAATACTGTTGTATGCTGCATAATTGCACCTTTTCTCGTTACCCTGGGATGAAAGTCACCTTGACTCTCATTACCCTAATATGACCTCTTACAAAAAAAAAGATTATTCGACAGATATTTAAATATTTATCACTTTAAATATTTCGCTAACCTAGTCTCAAACAACCAAATTATGGAATTAAATACAAAAATAACCGAAAAAAATTGCAGAAATCCAATTACCATTTATTATTTGCACCCGAAAGATTATACGGAAATGGTGGAAAAAAGTGTCGCAAGGTCGCAACCATATTTTATAAGAGCTTGAGGCGAACTGAGCGGGGGTGTGCGCGGGGTGTTAAGGACATGCAGTGACCTTGGCTTCGAAGCGTTTGAGACTCTAGGTATTTTAGTTTGCGAGTTAGTGTAGTGACCACGATTAGCCGCTGACTCCCATTACCCATTTCTCCCCTAGCTGCTACTCCCGCTACTTCTTGTCTTCATTCCATCTTCTGCTCCTTTTAACATTTTATTTATTTCGTATTGAATGTATGACGTATGTATGTATCATATGTATGACAAACTGAATGAGAACTCAACTCAACAACAACTCTTAGACTAGACAAGTTAAGTAGTAGATTATTTGAGTTGGATACTTTATTTCCGACGAGAAACGCTCAGGATTTTTTAGCTCAGAATAAAGTACCTAATGGTTCCTCAACGGACGACAGGACATAACTAAACTTAATGCTACGTTTTTACCATCATTATTATATTAACATCGCTCCTCAACGGTCCATTTACGAGTATAAATCTTGTATATAAAATTCTCGTGTCACAATGTTAGTTACCACAGCGTTTGCCGGGTCAGTTGTATAAATAGATCATTAATACCAAATGGACATTGGACAAATTGGTTAACTCGTTGACCAAATTGCTACATAAGTAACTTTAATATATTTCACGGTCGATTTTAGGTATAACATCTACTTTAATCAAGTTTAGAATGTTTTTTATAACTTATTAGTTGAGTAAATTTTTCGTATCAAAGAGTCTTGATATTCATATTGTTATACTCGTATATATTATGATGTATTTAGGTATCCTCGTGTGTTTGCTAACTTTAATAAGTAGGTACATACATATACTCAATATACATTGTATAGTTAGTATAGCATCCTCACTTCGCTAACAGAGCAATATAGGATTAATTTTATTCAAATCATTATAATACGAGCGGTAGATGTAATCCAGTGTGAAATTAAATATCGTTGGCTGACGCAGAATGCCAAAGCGCCTGATGGAATCAATTGTTTGACCACAGAACTCATTCCACGGCGTAAATACTGAATGTGAAATTTCGATTGTTGAACGAAATTATCTACGCAATGCTGCCGTTCCATGCTCCATTTCTCACACGGATCTCATGAGTGTATGCCTTGAAGTATGTTTTATTTGTTTATTGGCTACGGAGCCTTTCAACGTGTGCTTGTTGCAGAGCGGTCCAGGATTCGATCCCTCTTTGAGCCTAACATTTAAGTTATAAAATAAAAGTTTGTTCATGATTCTCGTGTCTTTATTATAGATATATGTATCCATAACTATCAACAAGCAGAACATTTATTTCCAGTGGTCGTTAAGAGTTTTAGGAGTTTAATTGCAGCAAAATATCAAAGGATTCCTCAAGATGACTTCGGTAATACGTTACTTCAGAAAAACCTGTGAAACAACATTTAATGTTATGAACAAAATATGTCCTTTGACAAACGTTTTACATAGTATACATCACATAAAAAAATCTTTCTCATCAGAGCCTCCGTAAGAGGGCGTGCAAGGCATGCATTGCACGCGGGCGGCATGTCCGGGGAGGCAGCAAATGGACCACGGAGGGGCGGCACGAGATTTTATTTCAATAAAAAGTAAACCGACATCTGTTTGGTAGTTTTAGTAGTAGTAGTAGGTTTGGCGACGACGGGGAGGGGTACGAAAAAACGATATTGCACGCGGGCGTTCTTTTTTAATGATTTTTTTTATGTTTCAATGTTCTACATTTAAAACTTATTAAAAAAGTTTCTCAACACCAAATCACCCGATACTTATTACGCGTCTATTTCTCAAAAGTAACACAATTTTGTATTAAGAAAAAAATTATAACTACGCTTTACAAAGTAAACCGCAAGTGTTTGGTCTGACGCGGAGTTTGGTACGTCGATCACGTACAATGCAACTTGGCAGAACTGTAGTTGTGACACGCCTAGAAACGCAATACTTTCGATTTTGTTTTAAAACTACTCGAGCTCGCAATCGCTACTGCGTGTGAATATTTGCCCAGTAATTTTAGTAGGCGCAATCATCGGCGTCGTCTCCGGTTCGATTCTGATTTGAAATCCTACTGACATTGTTTATGTATATATTTTATTGTATTATGAAGGTTTTTCTTGTATATTTTATGTATTTGTATGTATTCAGTACCACTTACCCACTCGCGATTCAGGTTTCTGGCTTAGTTTTGTAAAAAAAAACACAACCTTTCTTATTAATATCCAATTTTACATTTTAACTAAATCCATGCAAACACGAGTTCCTTCAATAGGTACACAGGTACGCAGGTACAGGTACATAGGATCATTCATAACTAAAATTTAAATAAATAAGTACCTATTTTGAATTCAGGACACACGTTATCAGATAGTCAATTATCTCGGCGCCATCGTGTGGTCATAAGTCACTAGATGAAAACAGCCGCTAGAGATCGGACGACAACGTGCGAGTATTCTGTTAAGTATCTATATTTAAACTGAAATGCAAACAAATCTTATTTATACATATTCACTTCTCCTACACGTGTCGTACTTACGTTATGTTCTCGTAACTGAAAAGAAGAGAACGGTCCTATGTACCTACAATGACACTACAATTCGCCTTTTTCATGATAGGTAGGTTCTAAAGTAGAGCAAACATTCAGTGGTACGACGAGGAGTTACAATTCTTCGTCGTACCACTGGTGGTACGAGGAGGAATGTCAAATTCCTCGTAGTACCACCAGTGGAACTACTGGTGGAACCACGAGGAATACACCAGGTATACATGTACGTTCAGGCTTCATTCACTAAAAATTATACTTGTGTGTGCTTTAGCTTTTTTCACATTGTACCTATTTATTGTCCGAGAACATCGTGCAAAACAGGCTTAAAACAATAAAATCAACGAAACCAGAAGTGACGTCCATTCTTAAGATGTAAAAAAACTAACTTAACACTTATCTATTTTACTTTACATATTTAAACTGTAAAATGCGTTCAGTATGTCGTATTTCACGCCGATGTTTCGGTCTACAGAGTCATAGAGGGCAAACAATCTCGATGTGGTCCAAAAATTTATAACACTTTTTACACCTAAGATTATATTATGTAAGTGGTAATTTAAAAGTTGTAAATTGCATTATTAGTAGGCAATGCTAGGTGTAGTAAATGTATTTGGTATTCGCTAGGGGCTGTCATCGTCAGGTGTGGCCGTCGACCGCGTGAGTCACTGGCCCGCGCCGAATTCCATAGATAACCGGCAACTCCTTTATTCTCTCTGCTGTGCCTACAGAACCAACAATAAATAGAAATGCCTTTCTCTATTCTGTGAACCCATCGTAATTCGAATCCCAAAAAACTACGCCTGCACTACATTTATTTAATTAAAGAGAAACGATTTTAAAAGTTAATACCTACTGATTTTAAAGACATTACATAGGTTGTCATTCAAAATGCATTTTAAAAGAGCGTGAATTCTCGAAAAAAGAATTAATTAATAATCTCATAACACCTCGTTGTCAAATTGCAAAACGTAGATACTCGTACTATAAGCGCAATACATAGTTATTTTGTAAACAAAGATCTTCTGTTATACACTAAGGGCCGTAAGATCAATCATAGTTTAAATTTAAACTGTGATTCGGAGTTTAATCTACTGTCACAGATTTCTTAAGATCAATAGTAGATAATCGATGAAGTCCAGTTTAAAGTATCGATTAGGCTAAACCGTCCCGAAGGTTGGTTTAAGCCTCCCATGACGGATTAATCTTTCGTTTGACATGACGTTTATTCAAGATGGCTATTGCTATTCTCTTACGCTGAACCAATATTTATTATATTGTCGTATATTTTGCTTCCGAAATATTTTACAGTTGTTCTACTCACTAAATTGTTAATTGTAAGTTTGTAGATAAAAAAAAAAACACTACGAGATTGTATTGAGTTCCAAAGGGCTACGGATGAACCCAAGGCCATTTTCACACTGGTCGCCTACTGCTATGCTACCCTACAAGTATGAAAATGGATTCCGCTCACCGCGGAACTCAAATGAAATGTGGTTTCACAGATTGCCTTGTGTTCTTTTGTACATACTTGTTTTACAAAATTTGAAGACACAGGCGAAAGGATAGAAATTTTGAGTGCACTCATACATTGAAAGAAATATATATTCACTGTAAAGCAATCATCGCAGCAAGGGAACTACATGGCCTTATCTAAAATGCTCTGCCTGACATAGTATGAAGCGTACATATATTACATTACATACATTATTAAAAAAAACACCTAGATCGTAACATTCCTTTTGGAATAAAAGCTATAAATAATATAAATATTTGCTCGGAAGCCATCTTATTTGGCAACTCAATTGCAATTCAGGTAATAAGGTAACGTTGTTGCTTGCAAATAGCGTTGTGTAAAAAGGGCCTAAGATAACTTAAAATATCAGTCATATCATGTCAAATACGTCAAGTCAACGACAAACTACCAATCTCTTTGCCAACTACTCTCTCAAACGTGATTTCATTCATTAATATAGAAAATGTTGCCACGTTTAAAAGATTAAAACGCTAAAAACGCGAACACACTCATACGCCGCAGTAGGTTACCAGGTACCTGTGTCGCGGGTGGCATGGACTACACACATAACACATTACAATTACAATTACACCCATGACCCGAGTACAAATATTTATCTGTCACATAAATATCTGCCCCGGCCGGGAATCGAACCCGAGACCTCTCGCGTCGCAGGCAGGGTCGCTACCAACTAAGCTACAGGGTCGTCAAAGATTGATCTAAGTTTAGCTGATCTATAGTATTCTGGCATTTGATCTTAAGGCCATAGCTTAAACCATAGATTTTAATTGAACTTTGATTGAATAAACCATACTTTAAGCCTGCTTTGATCTTATGGCCCTAAGAAAATAAACGAAATAATAATGGATTAATTTAAAACTAAAAACCTGTACAATATTATGGGTGACACTTGGATCGAAGTGGACTTACTTACTGTATTATAATACTGTTTCGCAATAGGGAATATGCATGTCATTCAAATTTAAGTAAATATTTTTTGTACAGTCGTTATCGCTAAAATAATGATATCTGTCACATTATTTTCTATTTAATCTTTTTAAAATCACTAAAATAAATTTATAAAAAGTGCAAATTTTACGAGGCAAATTTAAAATGTCGAAACGCAACGCCATTGGTTAGACATCGGCGTGACGTCGTCCTTCGCGATGGACATGTCAAACACATACTAGAACTAGCTGTTTTCATTTATATTTCAGTTAATTTGATTGCTTTCAGACTTTATCGTATACTTCTTGCGTGATTTTTGTTTGTTAGTGATGTGTTGAATGACTAACAATGTCTGAAAGTGGATCTCAAAAGGCGCAATCAGATAATCTTCCGATAATTGATTGTTTGCGCCTACAGTTACATTCACTGACGTCAAATTGCTTTGAAAACTTGTGCAGGCGCTCGCAATAATGTCGGTAATTTGTGTGGTGAAAATTATATTTTACCCGCGACTTACGTACATTCGGACTCGAACATTCTATTAACGGAGCGCACAGTGAATAAGCTTTCTCACGTATTAAATTAAATTAGATGATAATTGTATTTGCAAAGTCCAAAATTAAACCCATTGTTCATCATCACATCATCTTTTATTGAGCACCAAGCTCCAGTGTACTACTGTACATAGATGCTTTCATGATGAGTTCGTACTTCGCCTCAAATAATGATTTTACATCAGCTGAAATCAGGGGAGTCAAAGCTGCAAGGTGAGGAAGTGATAGATATTTAATTTAGGTACATGGTTCTCGTACAGTTTTTCTAAGTAATTCATAAAAGTCTTTAACATAACCTGTAAAGATTTAGACGTTTACCTTCTACATACAAATTATATTATATCCTTCATATTACATTTTAGGAATAAATGGTTGTTAATAAATAAATCCGTGTTTGGGAATACTTTATAATCAAATCTGTTTTTATCCCAGATCTGAACGAGAATCTTACAACAACTTTTTAGGGTTTGTACTTTTGTTAGCCAAATTAAACCAAAACTATTAATATTTGGTAGAAATAATTATTTTCTTCTTACGTTAAAATGATCTTCGCAACAGTATGCAGTGCTTTTTGTAGATATAATATCTCTTTTCACAATTTTACACCAATTTTTCTTATATAAGCATCCCATGGAACATGAAAAAATACTTTGTCCGGCGCGTTCCATCTCGTATTCTTGCACATAGGTACAATACAGTACTTACAATAAGGTCTTCGGTTTCCATCCATACTTCCGTTTATGAAATTAAACTAGAAAACGTAAATTTAATACTATAAAATACTCTTTCTCAACCTCGCTCATAACCACTTGTTAGTAAACAACTCCAACCTGACGAACGATGACGTCACCATAGAACGCGCCAAAAGGGCGGCGTTTGAATCGGCTTAATGTCACTGCAATTTTCATTAATTAATTTAAAATAAATTTGGACTTTCCCATGACTCGTATATTTTTTTACGGTATTATATTAACATAAATGAGCTATAAAAACAATAAAAAAAATCATGCATATTCCCTATTGTTAAAAACCAAGTGATAATGAATATCGTGAATATCCTATTTGTATTTTCATTAGATCTATAGTAATATCGAGCATTGGCTTATTATTCACGGTGCCCTTTACTACCGCGGTCACTAGATCTTGTCTTCAGAGCACCGCCATACTTACTTTTGATAGCTAAAATTGAACAATCGCTACTTTAAAACCATCTTATCTTTGTGTTACGTCTTTTAATACTTTGTACCTAAAGGATGGTTATAATTTTATTTACAATACATAATTATATTTTTAAATTTTATCGAAAGTGTTAAAATTGAATGGTAGGTAGGTATCTATAGGTATTACCTGCCTCCAGAAATATTTTTATAATAGATATATTCATTTTACAACTAGAGTATCTGTGTTATTTATTTTCTTACGACTGTTTTAATTTTCAAACTTAAAGTACCAACTTATGACTAGTTTTACGCTTCTATACCTACGTGCGTTATTAATTCTTACGAGTTTCAAAATTTTCATTTCGCGAAATAATATAGATACTATTATGAGTACTTTGTACTTTACTGTTCTTTGTATATTCTCCACCCTAGAAGATCTAAATTATGACTAAATAACTTTTCACCAATGTGTTCAAAGAAATGTTACCATTGGATATAATATAGGTACATATTTGCCGTACGGTTTTGAGGCGAAAACGTCAGTTCTGCAGATAAACAGGGCATGCCAGGTGCTACACTACTTATATAAGTAGGTAAGTTTATTTTCTAATTATGTTTCGACAAATAAAAATTCTTATCACCTGAAAACCACGAACATTGTAAACTATTGATAAGTAGTCATTTAAAAGAATTGTACATCGTGATAACTTCAAATATTTATGTTTTTATAATCTAGTGTAATTAATTGTACGAATAAAAGTGGTAAAAATATAATAAACAGGCATATTGATATAATATGATATTATCATAGGCTTTGTGTCAATATGCCTACCACTTTTATTCGTACAATTAATTATACTAGATATAGATAAGCCTATGATAATATCATAAGCTTTATGTCAATATGCCTGATATTATGCCTCGCTATCACAAGGCTGAAGTTCTTAAAAACGCTATACATAAATAACTAACCAAAAAGTTACTTATGGAGCGTATATGTACCTACGCATCACATTGGTAATTTCTTATATTTTTATGTTTGGTTATTTTTATCCAATGTTTATAATTTACAAAGATTAATTGCAATCGTTACGTAAATGCTGTCCAAATACGTCTAAATATCAATTACTAACCTTTGCGCATTACCTTCATTCTAACTTTTAGACATTTGTTATGCTACGGAAAAACATCCGTTTTTCATGAGGAAAGGTAGGTATACTACCTATTCAATTGGGAGCCCAAAATGTAAGCTACTAAAATGTTAAGTATCATTTTAATCTGTTCAGAAACACAACTGCACAAACACAACCAGACAAACAGACGGACAGAAGGACAGACAAAAAAATTATCGTAATAGATACATTGTTTTTGTAATAAAACCTTCCAACGTTGAAACTGAACTGCTTTAATAGAGACCCACATATTAAGTACAATAATAAGTATCTGCAATGCGACAAAACTCTGATATGACCTAATGAGTTGTTGTAACCTTATCAATTAAATAAAGAAGTCAAAAATAATAAACAACAGCCACAATTCGAGTCAAGGAATTTTCTACATAAAGACACTCAGTATTTTGGCGATCATTAAAACTTTATTGCAAATAATACAGCCAGACTAAATGAATGCTAATGGAATAAAATATTGGTGCCATTAATCATAGGGTCCAATTTTGGACCCCGTCCAACCAGATGCGGCATTGTCGCATTGAAACCACTCATTTATTGCTCACTTTATTTATGATTCGTGATATTTCTCTCCACATTGGCAATCATTTAATTTACACTTACGGATACAATCTATCTTTGAGTTAACTTAATTGGGGACAAAACTATTGCGTGAATATAAATTGTATAATACACGTTTAATCGTTTTTATAATGTAATGTCATTTGTCTATTTATTTTATTAATATATGTCGGAGAAGTAAAATAAATAATGGACTTGTTTATGTTTACGTACTGGTAACGCCATCTGTTATCGATTCAGCCTATTCATTGAGTCAGTAGTTCTAGTCAAATTTGTCTTAGAGATGTCGCGTGTCACTGTGACGTTTGGCAGATATGTCAAAAATGACAAGGTGGCATTTGTTGATGCAGTGACATGAGATGACACACTAGACATTCGAGACTTGACCGCGCCGGTTGTGCGCACTGATTCCAATCTGTGTTTCGAGACGTAGAACATGGCGGACGCCAGATATCCACAATAGAAATATTAGAAATCCTTTAATCTCTGAAAGCAGCGGTGGGATCGGCACAGCATTTACCCAACGTGCTTACCCAACCTCCTGTGGCAACGGAAAGTGAATATTTTTATGGTGATAATTATAATGAGGCGTAAACGGCAAGTGAGTTGCCATGATGCTATGTAAGATGGAATCTGGCGTAGAATTTGGTATAACTTAAGGATTGTGCAGAAAAATGGCAAGTACCTATCGGTATGGAGGATTTTCGCGAGTATTGGGTATGACATATTTTTAATTTCATTACATTTGGTAACAGACTTTAATTTTGCCCAAGGGCCAAGTACCATTTGAAATATTGTGATATAAGAAGTGATGAATCTTAGTTCAGCTGGTCGGGTCTTGAAGAGACCGTGGAAGAGTCCGTCCGTAAGGTTTGTTGGTGTAATATTCCTGGTTTGGGCTAATTTCGGGATATCAACAAAGAGGCATATTAATCTTCCAATAATTTATTATTAGAATGACAACGTCACTTCTTACAACATACTTGCTCATCGAATGGCCGTTCTTGTAAGTGGCCATACCTCATACATCACACTGTTAATTAAATGAAAATGTTTTCGATTTAAAATTAAAAATCTACGTTTACAAAATTGTTAAAGATAATGGAGGTTACTATAAGGTCGTGCCTAAAAAGAAAATAAAATAATTTGATGTGAGGTATTTGGTTATGCATTCAATGTTGATACATTTTTAAATTGATAACGAGATATGACATATAGTGCAGTGACCTTTTCGACAAGTGTTTTATTTTGTCGCATGTTAAATTTTTAAAATTATTTCTTGAATACTTTTTATTTGTATGCAGTAACTGACACCACTGATACTGAAAGTAAAGGTCAGGTAGCGGTGAATAACGAAGGTATTCTTTTAATTGTCTTGGTGTTTGGTGATTTGGTACTCCGCTTATAGCTGAAAGGATTAATTAAAAAAGAGGGACACACACGGGAAGGTTTGCTTTATTTGTGCTCAACTTGGCGAAGTATTCCATTTGTCTAGTACCTACAACAATAATTGGCTTACGCTTTTAAAAAGTGAACGGTTTGGTTTTTCATTGGCGACGTCGATCGAATGAGGGTCGCCGTTTTTGTGCTCACCGGTTGGCGCCACCGTCGAGGTGAGGTCTTGCTGTCGAGGCCCGCCCGTACATGAACAGTGACAGGTGACATTCAGACAAGCGAAAAGTGACAGACGGACCTCACTTTTCACTGGTGCCTCTAGCGGAAGATTCGCACGCGCTTACCCTCATTGGTTACTCATTAGTTCACGTTGTTTTAAAAGTAAAACACAATACAATTTTCATGGGTTTTATTTATTATGAATGTGACAGGGTGTTTTCGAGTGGTCTCACTATAATGACGTCTTGCGGTTTGATTGAACTTGCTTATAATTCTGGTAACGAGTATTCAGTATGAGATAGATGTTATGTTCAGTAAAGAATAATCACTCTAATGTTGTTGCACATTTGCCAACTTATGTCAAGATAGGTCATCAAATTTTTAATGACTATTAATATTACAGCGATTTAATTTACAAACAAAGTTCTTGGCTTAAATTCTAATCTGAAATGTCACTACTGACAGGATGGATATAAATGAAGAAATATGCTGCAATTATTGAACTGGAACGTAATAATGAAGTAAAGCACATTTTATTGTTTTGTATAGTATTCTAAATGCCCGCGTGGTTCATTGTTAATTTTGAATATTGTCTAAGCGTTATCTAATGATCCAAAGCATTGTTATTGGAGTTATTACGGACGAATTGGTTGGGTTCTTGCCCGCTTTAGTCGCTATATTTTCGAAGTGAATGAAGTCGACGTAGGTGTTTACGTCGGATTTGAGCTGCGTTTGGGAAGCGATTCTGGGTTTTAAGGAGCTGGAGACCAGGACCTTGTCTGGTACCTGTCTGGAACCAAGGGTGACATCGCCTTGTTTTGGTAACATGAAACAGGGTGAGGATTCATGGCGTGCAATATTAGATTTTCAAAACCGTAATATGGCTCAATTAGTCGAGATTATTAGTACGCCTAATATCCCTGCGCCTGTAATACGATTGCCCGAATTTATTACTTTTTATTCTTGAATTTGCATAATTCTAATGTGATATACACCAAATAAATTTTAAGTTTGATTGACGGTTACCACTTAGAGATAAGTATTTTTCATATTGTAATACCGGATGAGTTTTTAGTTGCAATTATTATGATTTGCCGTGAGATTTTAAGTCTAGGATTTAGTGTTCTTATAACCGAAAGTAGTTTCAGTATTTAGAAAATTAAAATAACTGAGACAGTGGACTTTATTCAATACTACTGATATTCCATCTGAATTCGAACCACAATTAATAGAACTCCTTGAGCAATATTATTGTCATGCCTTTGTGAAGGGAATTACCATAATATACCTACCCGAGTTAATAATAGGTGAACTTAAGGATGGGTATGTCTTGTCGATCCACATGAGACTGTCCATCACCGACCGTACAGACTTATCCCAGACGAAAGGCAATTAGTGTATTCCAAAATGAATGAACTGCTTGATGCCCAAATAATTAGACCTAGTTATTCCCCATTTGCTAGTCCTATTTTGTTAGTCAAGAAACGTAATAGTTCCGATAGGATATGTGTGGAATACCGTGAACTTAATAGCAATACACAAACATGAGTCAATAATGCATTTAGGTTGGGAAAAGACACTGGAAAGGCTTATGAACACTATTCGTTTGATGGAATGTCTGCGGGACAATACATAAACTGAATTAAAGTTTTAAAAGTTTGTTATAATAACACATGATAGGATTGCAACTAAAATACTTTATTATGTTATGACTCGAGTCTCCATTAGGTAAAGGACCCATTGTTGGAACATAAAAGAAATATTGTGTTACTAAACAAAAGTAGTGAATATGCATTCAACTTAATAATGAGATAATCTGTTTACCATTATTTTGTTAATTATTAAGATTTTTGAATTGTTTAAGTCTGATTATTATTATCTTATTATTCAGATCGAAGTACCTATTAAGATTAGAAAGTTACTATTTGTTTTCATGATTTTGAAACAATATGTTACTAGGTATGTAACATTTAAGGTACCTATCTATGGTATTGTCAGATCGGTTTTTGCTCTCATACTTTGCAGATGTAAGTTATTTTTGGACTAATTGATAATGACGCACTAAATGAAATTTGATACAAACTTCATGTAAAAAGTTGTAAGTAAAAATTTACGCGGTACCAAATTCACTTTTGATAAATGGCTTAAATTACTGATTTGCTTTTATGCACTGAATAATTAATGTCAGTTGACGGTATAGACAGCATTATATCTAGTTATATAGTGATTAACTAATAAAACTTCATAATTTTATTGAGAGATTTATTAAATTTCAGTGAACCTGTTTTGAGTAGTGATAACTTGTTTGAGAAAAATAACTTTTCTGAGAAATGTAAAGTTTGTTTTGGATTAAACTTTGGCGATCAGTTAATTTATTTTGGGTACTAAGCAAAGTAATGATGTTTATGATTTGAAAAGTTATATGATGATGATGTTGAGTTAATGACCTTCAGCCATTTCAGTTCATGGGTAAACTGTGACAATTTGGTGTTGGATTTGGGTTTGGATTACAGCTTTAAAGCGGTGTAAGTGCTGGTTTGGTAGTGGCTCATTGTTTTGGAATACTGGTTGACAGGGTAAGAAACTAGACCGGGTCGGACGGAGACGAGATTTTTGAGAGTGATTTTAGGTAGACCAGGATGGACGAGCAAGCTCTGGTGATAACTGGACATTGAAAGCTCCGCGCTCTATGCTCCCAACGCTTGAGTATTGAAAGCTCCGCGCTTTGTACTTCTGACGCCTGGACACTGAAAGCTTTTTCGCTTTGTGTAGTGTGTTACTGAAAGCTTAACGCTTTGTAAACCTGTAAACTGAAAGCTTTAACGCTTTGTGTGGTGTTACTGAAAGCTTGACGCTTTGTAAACCTGTAAACTGAAAGCTTTAACGCTTTGTGTGGTGTTACTGAAAGCTTGACGCTTTGTAAACCTGTAAACTGAAAGCTTTAACGCTTTGTGTGGTGTTACTGAAAGCTTGACGCTTTGTAAACCTGTAAACTGAAAGCTTTTACGCTTTGTGTGGTGTTACTGAAAGCTTGACGCTTTGTAAACCTGTAAACTGAAAGCTTTAACGCTTTGTGTGGTGTTACTGAAAGCTTGACGCTTTGTAAACCTGTAAACTGAAAGCTTTAACGCTTTGTGTGGTGTTACTGAAAGCTTGACGCTTTGTAAACCTGTAAACTGAAAGCTTTATCGCTTTGTGTGGTGTATTACTGAAAGCTTAACGCTTTGTAAATGTGTCATTGAAAGCTCTATCGCTTTGTGTGGTGTATTGCTGAAAGCTTAACGCTTTGTACACGTGTAGTCTGAAAGCTATATCGCTTTGTCTGGTGTATTACTGACAGTTCGGCGTTTTATTAAGTCATAGTGCTCAACGCGAGAGCGCGTTGTTTGTCAGTATGGCCGTGTCGGAGAAGTAAAATAAATAATGGACTTGTTTATGTTTACGTACTGGTAACGCCATCTGTTATCGATTCAGCCTATTCATTGAGTCAGTAGTTCTAGTCAAATTTGTCTTAGAGATGTCGCGTGTCACTGTGACGTTTGGCAGATATGTCAAAAATGACAAGGTGGCATTTGTTGATGCAGTGACATGAGATGACACACTAGACATTCGAGACTTGACCGCGCCGGTTGTGCGCACTGATTCCAATCTGTGTTTCGAGACGTAGAACATGGCGGACGCCAGATATCCACAATAGAAATATTAGAAATCCTTTAATCTCTGAAATATATATGAGTAATCATTAATTAAATACGAGTAGTAATTAAAGCGCATGGTCACAATTAACATAAATTTAATTTAGGTATACCTAATTATATAACATACAGGGAGGTCTAGCTAGACCATTAATTAAATTTGCTTTGCCATGATTTTATTATTAGAATTACTTAACAATACATATGTGCATTAACTCATAAATGATCCATCATAGAGCACGGATCTGTCCTGATATCTGAGGAAGTCTAGAGCTTATTCCACGTTGTACCGGTGCACATTGGTCGAGCTATACTAGTTGGTACTTAAACAAAATAAAATAGCGTATAAAGAACCAAATGAAAATGAAATAATTTTATTCGAACTTGGTTTTTACAAACACTTTTCAAGGAGTCTTGTTTCCAACTCACAGTTACAGAGAACCTTTATTACTATCTTAATTAATGGCTATATTTCAAACTCATGTCCAGGATATTTTATCTTGAAAATATTCATCCAGTTTATAATAACCCTTTGTCATAAACAAGTTTCCAACATTAAAATATGCTCGTATTGTTTATACAAATCAAGGGCATAATTACAAATTAGGTACTTTGTGACCCTTATTCAATATTAATTCTTAATTAACCATAAATAAATCGAAGGCATTATTGCGAAAAGAAATTTGTTGAACGTGCAGAGTCATCCAAGTGCAATTTAAAACGTCTGTCAGCCAGCCGGGCTGATCAGCCGATCTTTATCTACAGCATTACGTAAATATTGACCGTGTATTAATATTTTCAAGTGTACATACCGACCAGTAGACAAATCATATCGCAAATAAACAACACTACATTGTTATATTAATGTCTAGTCGATATTGTGACAGAAAACTGTGAACGCTTTCACTTAGGCACTTCTCACACAACGCTATTTATGAGCTACGCGACTGCAACGCAATCCAAAATTTGTATGTATCTGACACTTTTCACTGACTGGAGACCCGTCTACGATGCAACTCCTATCAGTCAAAAGTGTCAGATACATAGAATTTTGGGATTGCGTTGCAGTCGCGTAGCTCATAAATAGCGTTGTGTGAGAATTGCCTTACTCATTGTAGTATGATCTGTATGATACGGGTACTCACGATATGTTTTTTATTATGATATTTCAAACAAGTTGTAAGCAACTTTAAAATTATATCTACATGTTACTTGTTTACAAAAAAATCTCGCAACCAAAACTGTCTCAAGACACTCAGGTATTATCCAGGTTTCCTCGTTATGTTTAAGGTAAGGTTAAGGTAGTAGTAAAAATAATTGTTTTATGGATCTTCGGAGCTTGTTTCATGTCCATGCATAAAGCAACTAAATGTTAGGGTATAACATATTGTTAGAGTATAAGTGTATATAAATATTGAATTGAACTGTTGACAATCCCTCTACCAGTAACTGATTCTTTGTGGGTAAAGAAATATTATAAAATAGTATCTACAGGACATTTACTATGAATGGCGTTTCGGGTACCGGACACGCCTATTCATACCGAACTCCGAAAATATCACAATGAAGATACAAAAAATAAAACATGATTGAATACACAAAAAATAATGCATCGAAAATCACTCATTTTATTTGTGTATTATTTGATGCTAGTTTTAATATAGGTTAGTGCGATAACACTTTTTCTGCCTATTCACTGTTAGACAGCAGTTTCATGACAAGCTATAGTTTTTGTTCTCAAGGTGGATTCAAGGTGATCAGTTGTCATGTTCACACCGATGTGAACATAAAGAGCGGATAAAAAATAAATGAACAATATAGTTAATATAATATGGCTTCATGGTTAGATAATGCACTATTTTATGTCCGGTAGCCCTGAAATACGGAATAGATAATAATAATATATTCGAATCATTAATAGAGTTCGGCAGAGTTGAGCAACTTCGGATGGTGAGGATTGGATGGGTGACGGATTGCTGCGTTATTATGGTTATCGGTAGAAGTAAGCCTCAGAAGGCAGGGCAAAGCAGTGCTTAAGTAAATGCTTTCGGCCAGAATATAGAACTGAAATGCGATAAAAGCCTTTTTTACAAGAACCCTTTTAGATGTAAGTATTTATTCTACTTTTTACTTCCTTACTGGGAAAAGATTGATAAAAGGATTTATGACACTAAAAGTTATTGTTTATAACTTTATTGGGTATCATTTAAAACTATAGATCTTCAGTTAGGTATGTGTTCTACCCTGTCTGCTATCATTTCTAACTATTTTTTATGATGTTTTCCTCAATAGAACATCGCAGGTGTTATAACACTTGGTAGTATAATGGGCGTGTAATTTAGTAATGTATTTTTTACGCCACTCCAGGAAACTCTATAATATAAACTTAATACCTACCTATACATGATAGAGGAACTAAATAAACTTGAATAAGAAGCTTCTTAACTAATTCATCACCATTTTGTAGCGGGAAAACACAAATACCCATACATTTTAGGTACGCCTGACAGCTGTACAAGCTGATCGACGCTTCTGAACGTGATAGCTGGGTTTTCGAAGGTATGAGCTAATTAATGGCCATGCTCTACTCCCAGAAACTTTAGAAAAACATCCCATTATGACAAAATCAATTATTTGATCGACGCCAAAATGACTCGTACCTAAAATATGCATATGAAAAAACTAACATAATTCGAAAAATTTGATTTTCACTAATTTCATACACTTACTTAAAGTTTTTAGAAATTAAATAAATACTGTGATTAAAATTTCCCCATATTGCATTATTTTACGAGAACAAAACATAACTCAATAGTAGTGGATTATCCTACCAGGTGTTAAAATACCGCCAATTTTCCGGCTTTTCCGGAAGGCTTCGATTTTTTTCAGTATTTTAGGAAGTCTAATATTAGTATTTAAAAACATATTTAAAAATTATAATGATCCAAGATGTAAAATAGTTTCAGGAGTATCTGGGTTAAAAAAATCTTTGAATCTTAAAAAAAATTAAAATTCTTCCGCTACATCTACACGGTACCTACATATCTACCTTCAAAATTATTGATCCATTAATTTCGCAATAAACCCAATCTTAAATTACCTAAACTCAATTTCAAGAATCCTTGACACTTGCATTGATGCTTTGGGCACGTACGATGGCTCGTTGATTGAGGTTATTTTGGATTCAATCATTCTTCCATTATTTGTATTGCCTTTTTACATTATACGAATACGTTCATGGCCTGTTGCCCAGCCTGGTTAATACTAACCTAATAAATTTCACATTTTCAAGGAAAAAATATTCGTTTCTTATATTCTGCAAACGAATTTTGACAATAAATATTTATATGCATCAACAGCCAACCAAACAACCCTACTTTTAGAGTATAATTAACAGTAAAAATCATTTCATTTAATGCAATAAGACTTAAGACTTCTTGTATTTATTTATTTACAATTTATTGTTCTGTGGGTAGATAGGTAATCCTCGTATGAACTCTTTAGGCATCATCATAAGTTCAGTTACATAATATATGTAATTATGTAACAATTTTACATCAAAATCTAGTTTGTTAATTTCCCCAACGGTTCTGGGAATAGGTTGTCACGTTAAGTTGCCTCAAGTTACCGACACCTTAGGGCTGTAAATAAATGAAATTAATGTCCAACAAAACAAATTATGCTAATAAGTTCATTTGTATTCTCGTAACAAATATTACGTGTAGCTCAAGGCTCGTTTTGGATGAAGTTCCTTCAGGAATTCCTCGTACACAGTAATGAATGGGTGGGGTAATAGCGCCCGCTTTCCACAGCTCGTAAACTGTATCGGTCGTCTCGGGCGATTACAATATTTTCTCTCCGACAAGCTTTAACGATACTTTAAACGGTGCTTTGGCCAATTTTCGCGCCTCCATTTCTTATTTACCCGCTCCCCGAATTCAATTAAACACTCATCGATTTTTATGTGTTTTTTAAAAGTGAATTATGATAATAACGATCGCGCCATAGGTGGTGGGTTATAATTTTGCTGAAATTACACAAACGGCGTTAAATGGTCATGCGGCAGGAACGGTATAATTGCTGTTATAAATTGTGAAGTGAACCAGAAACGGGCTGACGTGGTACGCAGCCTGCACATGGTATCACTTCCCGATGGTTTGATCGCATATCGGGTTCTCGGAGATAACTTATGTAACGCGGTAAACCAGGACTGTCAATTTGTTGAAATACGTATTTTAAATGCATACTTTATTCCACTGACTTATTTAGTAGGAAAATCTATTCGCTTGAACGACATGGTGATACAGATTAGGTAAATAAGATACAAGCTGAGAGCAAAAGTGTGGCAATCGAGTGCATTAAGTAGGTACGTGTAAGTTTTAAATAACAATGTGTTTTCTTCTTTGTAACTTTTTAAAACATTTTTTCATTCTGAGGATTTCCCTTGTCTGAAGCCAATCCAGAGCGTAGTATGCGGTCACAATTGTCATAAGGGAGAACTAAAGCAATTTTCAAAAATTTAAAGTCTATTCGCCTTGTAAGAGTAAAAGGAAGTAGTTCTAATTCAGCTTTCACATTTGACCCGAACTAGGTACAAACATTGCCCCACACTGTTCAGTCACATACACACAACATATTTTAGAAAAGAAATGCGTGAGTGTCATAGAACTCGGTTAGAACGAGTTAATATACCTATGCACTTTAACTCCGACACTTCAACATTTGACACGTCACCTGACCTCTGACTATGTACAGTGCGCCCAGCTCTGAAATGGCAAAAATTGGAACTAACGCCGCCATGTTAAAAAGTCATTCATAAGTACATTGTGGTCATTCATCTGTCAGTTACTAGTGTGCAATGATTGGCTCAATACATCCGACAGCGCCTCCCTTCGTTTCAATCTTAAGTTGGGTTTACTATACCTAATATACTGACTTACCTGACCTGTCATCTTACCGAAGCTGTCATCTATTGCTGGCAAAACAAAAACTGCTCAGCTAATAGCATACCTAAATTCCCATTTTCAATACGCTAAAATCTTACAGTACCTATTTATTTTCTAGCTTCTATCCGTACCGTGCCCAATCTGCCCAAACGAACTTCGTTCAAACAAAACCAATTGAGATAATGCATCATTTATTTCATAATGCAATTGTCTTGCCAAAAAGCCCCTTACAACTTAATTTACCGATATCTTAACTGAGTGGCCATTCGAATAATTATGTTACAATAAGTCCCGCTATTCTCCCAACCCTCTTTTGAATGTTTTGAGTCACGCAACGCAAGCGCTTATCGGTCCAGTAAATGGGATAATTTGCAACTTTTTATGCAGTGATTGTTTTCAAATTTGATTGAAACATAAAAACAAAATCCTTTTATTTGGTACCAAATGACACGCTCGCTTCAAATACTTTTACTCTTAAGTTAACCTTTTTATCTATAGAACTAGTTATTTATACAAAGGCTGTTTAAGAATAAGCAACAAAAAGTCTAAAAAAGTTAGGTTTTTGTTATGATAGATATTTATACAAATAATAAAGCCAACAAAGATTACTAAATTTCACGACACTTCAAAGCTATTTATTGACTGGGAATTGATTAAATGATTTTAAAAATAGCAACTTAAGCTCTTCCACAAAACTTGGATTATGTTTTATAATAGGTCTACCTATAAGGTGCTCTATCCTTTACTCGATGTGCCCTCTAGTGAACAATAGACCAGTGAGTCATGCCAGGTTTAGGTATTTTGTTGTACCTCATCATCGCAACCGATAACTGTCCCACTGCTGGGCACGGGTCTCTTCTAGAATGAGAAGGTTAAGCCCATAGTCCACCACGCTGGCCAAGTGCGAATTGGCAGACTTCACACACCTTGACACCGTTGAGTTTTGCGAACTCTCCGGCATGTAAGTTTCCTCACGATATTTTCCTTCACCGATATGGTGAGCGAGGGACATTTTAATGCTCAAAACGTACTTATATCCGAAAAGTCAGAAGTGCCCTGGGATTCGAACCTGAACCTTTCAAGTAGGAGGCCGAATTCTCCACTAGGCTATCACCGCTTGGAATCGTACCACCTGGTTTAATCATATCAGATCCACAGATAAATTGTACCTAGGTACCTTTGTACCAGCTAAGTAAGATAGTAGTATAAATTAGAAAAGGACAGATAAATAAAACATCAGAGACCCTAGCAGCGGCACGGTGTGTGCGGGAGTCGCAAGAATTCGTATCTCACGCGATCGTCTCTACCCTCCCTGATCCCATCGTATAAAGGCCCAGTCACAAGTCACACAACACTTAGACTACACTGTAACTTTAATTTTCCCCACATACTTGCTACATGTTACAATTATTATGCAACGACTACCACACGATCCTTGTGTTATGATTTCTGTACCTACCTGTCTATAAAAAAAATTAAATATAGGTACAAGAATCGTAGAGAAACATTAAGGAATAAAAAACGTGTTTCATGTTTCTGTTAAAGTTGACACAAGTTCTGTTAGGTATCAATGTGCTTGTAACATACAAGTTAAAATAAGTTGTCAGCATATTCGGAACTAGAAAATAATAAATTAAAATAGAAATCCCTACTTATAAACTTACATAAATACTAAACTACACAAATATCTAATTTATTTTAATTTACATTTGATCGTTTCGTTGTTATCACGTCGACCGAAATAACTCTTTTGCTTAAAGAATTCGTTTGAAAACTTATAAAAAATATCAAGGCAATCGCAAAAACAGGCTATGCGAATCATTGTTAGCAATAATAACGAATAAAAAATGTTTGCGCAAACTCTTAAAAGGAGTTTAATTACTGCGATGATTTAAAAAATTCAAGATAGATATTAAAGCGACCGCTGATGTCGCTAATCAAGGGCGGTAGCTCAATAAAACGACAACCATAAATCTTCAAAAACCAGAAGATTCAATTACACGGCTACCGGAAGGCACTGAGAGTGGCAATAACAAATTGTCCAAGATAAATAACGCCTTTTTAATGCACAGAAGAGGCTCCGACCCGTACCTCTTATCGACGCGACGTTTCTCGAGAAATTTATCGAACGCTTAATGTTTCGGTCAAAATTTAATTGGTACTCCTGCGGTAAAGCCTTGCTTGCCGCTTTTAAATTATAACACTTGGAAACACTTAAGACGACGTCGATAATTCATCGCCGTAGGAATCTTTCTAGTAATTAGAGATGCGCTTTCTTAAAAAACTTAATTACCTACTTGTACATTTAAATAGCAGTCTATTAATTATTGTGACCATTTGGAATGATAAACAGGAATCGTAAGACTGCCATTAAGAACTAAGTTTCAAATATCAACTTGAAACATTAAACTATTTTAATGAGAAGATAAATTCGGCTTAAATTAGAGACATATAAATATATTTTTGAGTAAACATTTTTAGTAATAAGGTCATCAAATTATCTGCACCATTTTTTAAATAATAAATGCACAATCTAAGCAGCTATATACAGTTTCAAGATAACCTGTAGTCCTGTACAGCTGAGGCATAGAGTAATAAAAACATCACGTGGGCTGTGTGATAATATAAGAAGTGTGACAATCCATCTTGAATCTCATTGTTATCTATTGGAGGCATCCATGCGAATGGGTTGGCCATATTCTTAGCATTTCGCGGACAATAACGGGCAATTGTTACTTCAGTTTACCTATATTATATTAGCGTCCATGTTGTAAAGGCGATAACGCATTCAGGTTTGCAAAACGCATTTCTTGTTATAAGCCTTTATTATTACGCGTCATACGTTTATCTAAATTGCTTGGAAAAGAGCACAAGATGGTGTGTGCCACTGACAGACGTAGTCTCTGAGTGGTAATGAAACTTCTGAATCTATATCCAGCGGATGCCTGTTGTCTTATTTTTGTCGTCTCTACCCTACACCTACTCCTGGTGTGAGTTATTATTTTAATTTCAACCTTCCATCCATGGACAGACCTGCGAAATTTACAAACCTTCTTTCTATCTACATTTACGGTATATTTGAAAAACAAACATGAGAAAATTCTAAGACAACACTTTATTATTAACATTAACCGTTCCGAAGCAACATAGTCTGCAAAATAGAAAAAAGTTCGAAGAAGTGCAGACATAGATAGTAACAAGTTAATCTTAGCTGCAAATCAAATCTTCATAAATAATTAATCCGTTTACTGTGAGTCCAGGGTTTTCAATCCATTTTTTTGCGGCAGCGTGGCGACTCTACATGTGCGTCGGCTGCATACCAACACGCCAGTGTCGCCGCCGCGTCGCATAACCATGGCAGTCGAGTCGCGATCTCGGCCACTATACCATGTCTGTAATTGCAATACCACCCCCCTATTACCAAGGCACTAAGGTTCAAAGTGACAACGAACGCTGGATCTTAATACGTGCATGGTCAATCCTATTTAGCGAGATGGCGAACCTGACACGAAACCTCTCTCGATCGATGAAGCGTGTTGCTATTTCTGTGGCCGTTCAGTGTACAAACTTTATATTTCGTGTTAAATAGTTAAGATACCTAAAAGGATAATTTATTATGTTTACTGTTTACAGAACGTGGCTTTAACATTAGGTTAGGAATTATTAATTGTTAAATCATGATAGGTAAGTATTTCATAATCAAGCGAAAACAAAACAGTCTACATAAAACAATGTATTTTATACTTACTTCGATATACTATCGATCCGCCCAGGCTTCGCACGTGGGCAATGTAGCTAAATGTGGTGTTATTTGGAGGGATTAATAATATTACTACGACTATTAGAATAAAAGCATTAGGTATGTGACGCGTACAAAATTTTGTTTTGTTACGGAACACTGTCTTTTTATATTTTCTGAGAATACATTAAAAAATAATAGGTACACATTACCTACCTATCAACTTGATGCAAAAGGACACATCTTTAAAACAAACATCCCTACATTTTTTAAATGATTTAAGAATCGACCATTGTTATTGTATTGGTCCTAATGGAATACAAAACCGTTGCCAACAATCGTTAGATTCTATAGCGGTTAGCGGGCGACTTGTAAACACAATGGCAAACGTTAAAATCGAAATAAACCAAAGAAACATTTTATATCGTCCGTATACAATATTCTGGAAACTTTAATTACAATATTGCCACTAAGACAACGCTGTACTTTGTTTTTCTACACCAAATATCAAAATAATTTACTATCCTGCGATAACAGTATCCTCGTAGTGATAAAAACGATTGAAAAGCAGATTAGTATGATAAAAAGTTGCGACCGATACGCGCGTCTCATAATTCGTTGTAAACCTGTGGTAAATATATTGAAGACGTTGTGTTTAATAACTAATGACAATGTTAATGTTTGTTTTGAGTATTACTGGATTATTGTCACTCGGTAAGTTGGTAAGAACTACTTTTTAAAGTGTTATCGTCGTAATGAATTTTGTTACTTAAGTATGTACTTACTTGATTAACATTAAATTAACACCTAAGCGACAACGCAATTTGTCCACGTGTTTGCAACAGTCCATTGTTTTTTAAACAAACATTATTGTTACGGCATGATATAAGTACATCATATTTTGATTGTAACTGAGTGTAGATGTATGAATGAGGTGCGCGGTCACCGCCCGCGCCTCACCACACAATAGTGTATACATGAGATGAGTCGAGATATCACAACCTCTAATAAATATTTATCCTATCCACTGTTGACAAACGTATTTACATTATTATAGCGTCTACTAGTTGATTTCGCTGCGACAAGCCGCGTGGGATGAATATTTTGTGTTGCGCATCACTTATTTTATATTTGTGTCAGTAGGTCTTGAGATAAGCGTTGACAATAGGAATAAAATATTACTAAACTGTACTATACAAGTACCGATATGAATATGAAGTCGATATGACTTAACCTTAATGAATAGTTTTCATATCTAATTATTGTAGAATTTATAATTACTTTACAACGCAAAGCGAAAACTTATTTATGAGATTACTAGCTGTGCCCGCGGCTCCGCCCGCGTGGAACTCAGTGTGTCACAAAGTTTTTCTTGCGTGAATACCGATTCCGCGAGAATTCCACGATAAATAGTGGTCTATATATTATAACATCCCACAACTTCCTCTACTTCCCAGTGAAAGCCCCATAAAAATCTGAGCCCGCGAGTTCATTCGCGAATAGGAGCTTTTCCCGCGTGAACCCCGATCCCGCGGGAATTCCGGGATACAAATGTATATTGCTCCATAACCTCTTCTATCTCCCAGTGATAGTCCCATAAATAAAGAAAATCTAAGCCCGCGACTTCACGCGAAGGTGTTTTTCCCGCGCGAATCCTGATTCCGCGGGAATTGCGGGATAAAAAGTGGCCTATAGGTATGTTGGTCCACAATCTCCTCTATCTCCCAGTGAAAATCCACAATCTCCTCTATCTCCCAGTGAAAGTCCCATAAAAATATAAACCCGTGATTTGTCGCATAAGAGTTTTTCCCGCGTGAATCCTGATCCCGCGGAAATTTCAGGATAAAAAGTAGCCTATTATGTTGCTTCAAAACCTCCTGTATCTCTCAGTGAAAGTCCCATAAAAATCCGTTTAGCCGATCCTGAGATAAGCGTGTACAAAGAGACAAACTTTTTTTATAACCTTTCAACCCCTATTTTACCCATTTAAGGGTTGATTTTTAAAAAACTTTGATATAGGTTTTTTTATTATTCCTTGTCATAATTCTAAATACCAATTTTCATAATACCTGGTTTTCAATTGACGGACTTGCATACAAACTTTGAACCCCCATTAGACCCCCTTAGGAGTGGAATATCAAAAAATCCGTTCTTAGCGGATACCTTCTAACTATAAACTACCTCCCTGCCAAATCTAATATCTTTAAACGAGCAATTCTTGTATATTTATTTATTTATTTATTTATTTATACCTATATATATAATCACGATCTCGGAAACGGCTGCAAAGATTTTCATGAAAGTCACAGATTAGGGGGTTTTCGGCTCAAGGAATCGATTTATCAAGGTCCCAGGTTCGAGAAAAGCTCGGTTCCCGAGATAAAGAGATTTTAAAAACATCATACTGACGTCATCTATGAAACATTAGGATAACTTCTATGAGGTACTGTTTGTAACGTGTTGAACTGACGCCATCTATGAAACATTAGGATAACTTCTATGAGATACGGTTTGTTTGTTTCAGTAGTATGAAACTAGATGGCGCTCGAATACTAATATTAATATTCATTCTTACGTTGAAGCGCTATTTTTGCGTTATACCTACCTATTTTCTGTTTGAATAAAATTAAAAATCAGTGCGATTATCTCGCTTGACCTCGCAGGACGCGTAGTGATAGTTTAACGTGCGTTTGTGATATTTACGAGAATATTTGTAAATAAATGTTAGTTTTGTTATTATCGATTTAATAATATATTTTAATAAAGTTTTAAATAAATAATGGTCAGATCGATGAAATTAGGTACTATTGTTGTAAATAGAATCAATAAAATTTTAAGTACGCCTAACAACTTGCTCATTAAACTAAAAGTATATTTATTTATGTTGTTTAATTATCATAAACATTCAATACATTTTATCGCAAATAAAAATTTCAGTCGGGGACTGCCTAAGCCTGCGAAAAGTACGAAGGAAAGTTCAATGAATTTATCTAATTAAGTATGTACCTATTTAAAATGCAATTAATTCGCTCACACAGTTAACTTCTATGAGGTACTGTTTGTAACGTGTTGAAATTTCAGTAGTATGAAACTAGATGGCGCTGTACAACTTTGTGAAACACGCTGTTGAGATCCTTTGGCCGTAACATAAGTAAAATGAATTTTGTGCTCAGTGAACAGTGTATGATTTGACTCCTGAATAGATGGCGGAATTCCTCGTATTTCTTGCGATTCATACTAAATATAATTTTCAACCGAGCAAGGCTCGGTCAACCAGGTACTTTCATCTTAATACGTTCAGCGGTTTCTGAGCTTTCGTGATGAGTGAGTCACCTTTCGCTTTTATATACCTAAATAGATTAATATTATTCGGTACCTAATCTGAGCTGAAATACTCATCAATCATAGTATTTTTCTTTTCCACTAACGAATGTTTATTTTACTAAGCTACGGGTACTCACGATATCCATTTTGTATGTCGAGGTTTCGACCCAGTTACATAGATTGCCGTCACCGTTGAATAGAACTTATGATGTAAATGTATCTTCTTTCTCAGCGTTTGTCTATCTACTAATAATTTCAATGTCTCCATAATTCCATATTGGTAAGTACCTACAGGATAATCAAATTGTCCGTACCTGGCTAGATAGATACCTATCTAAACTATATACAGCATACACACACCATTAGGTATAAGTGTCCATTAGGTACTTATCTAAAATACGTAATGTTGTAATTAGGACGTATAAAGATTGTATTCTTGTTTGTATTTGGTAACTGTAGTGTATGCGCAACCCGACCGCTGTCAGCTGTCACATCGCTTACCGACCGTGACCGCGTGCAGATGTGTTTGGTGTTCCGTCTACATAACAATCACGGAACAATAACGATAAACAGTGTTTTATTGATACATTACAAGTGGCGACGAGGATAAAACTGAGTACATACCTGTCTAAAAGGAAAAAAGAAGAAGGAAGGTAACATTGTTATAACCTGCAGTTTTTACGTATAATTTAGTTTCATATGAAATCACTTAATCATTAAGAAATAGATTTCATTTTTTAATTTAATATCTATATCAAGTGAGACGATACGTAAATAATTGTTATGGTTAAACAAATTTATTCATACCTACTATAATCTTTCACTGTTAAAGGGCCATGCATCAGATCTGAATAGATAAAGGCCACGCAAATACAAATACAAAAACAACAGTTACTTTTGACTGTTTAAAGGCCACGCACAGATCTGAATAAATAAAGGCCACGCAAATACAAAAACAGCTGTAATTACGACATGCTTAACGTAGGTATAAACCTACAACATAACCTAGGTACATTGTGCAGATGTGCAATCTTACGGTACGTGCAGACAGTACTGGCAGACAGGAGACGAAAGAAACACACCGCGTCATCATCATCATTAAGATCAACTAGTACCTTTTTCTCCTGTCGGCACTGCGGAAGGGAATGTCGCTCCCGGATTGGCCAATTCAGCCACGAGCAGAAGTGCTCACAAGCTGACGCTGACTGAATCGTCTGACATAGACGGAAAGGCCTTTGATTGATGATTGAACGTAGGTATAAACCTACAACATAACCTAGGTACATTGTGCAGATGTGCAATCTTACGGTACGTGCGAACACAAATCAGTTAATTAATTGAGATAACTATTACAGTCATAATACTTAAATTGATACTAATTTAGTACAAAACTGAACCATACAATTGAAGAATAAAATATGTAACAATACTTTAATTCCAATGGAATTATTTTTAGATATTTTAGTATGAAATTTTCATATATACCCTCTATTTTAGTACTATGTTTTTAGTTTGTTTCTATTTAAACGTAATTGATTGCATATTGACACTACAATGTACTCGAGGTCGTATTTACAGAAAAGGTTTTAAACCACGCAAAAGTTCATGGCGAACAAAAGGGCCCATGCACTATTACACAAAAAGTAGTACGAGAAAAAATTTCGTCAAAAAGGCTATGCAGTCGTGTTACTGTTACATTATGTAAAGAGCCACACAAAAAGTAGTACGAGACAATCTCGTCAAAAAGGCTATGCAGTCGTGTTACTGTTACATTATGTAAAGAGCCACACAAAAAGTAGTACGAGACAATCTCGTCAAAAAGGCTATGCAGTCGTGTTACTGTTACATTATGTAAAGAGCCACACAAAAAGTAGTACGAGACAATCTCGTCAAAAAGGCTATGCAGTCGTGTTACTGTTACATTATGTAAAGAGCCACACAAAAAGTAGTACGAGACAATCTCGTCAAAAAGGCTATGCAGTCGTGTTACTGTTACATTATGTAAAGAGCCACACAAAAAGTAGTACGAGACAATCTCGTCAAAAAGGCTATGCAGTCGTGTTACTGTTACATTATGTAAAGAGCCACACAAAAAGTAGTACGAGACAATCTCGTCAAAAAGGCTATGCAGTCGTTTTACTGTTACATTATGTAAAGAGCCACACAAAAAGTAGTACGAGACAATCTCGTCAAAAAGGCTATGCAGTCGTGTTACTGTTACATTATGTAAAGAGCCACACAAAAAGTAGTACGAGACAATCTCGTCAAAAAGGCTATGCAGTCGTGTTACTGTTACATTATGTAAAGAGCCACACAAAAAGTAGTACGAGACAATCTCGTCAAAAAGGCTATGCAGTCGTGTTACTGTTACATATGTAAAGAGCCACGCAAAAAATAGTACGAGACATAATTTTTCCATTACAGAATGCACAATTACATCAAAGGTTTTAAACCACGCAATAAGTTCATGACGAACAAAAGGGGCCATGCATACCGCAATATAGAATGTCCAAATTGTATGTAATTATTATGAAAAAGTGTGAATAATTTAATAAGTATCCGCCGCAATGTCTCATGCATCACACAGCACACTTAAAACTGACCATTTTGACTGCGAAGGTGATCCGGCATTTTTGTCGGCACTTGTAGGGTAAAATGGAAGAGGGCATTTGAAACTTTAAATAAATTAAATAGTTACTTTGCTCCAAAAGAAAATCGAATTTATGAAAGACTAGCATTTACCCGCAGCTTTGCTTGCAGAACTTGTATTCCAAATTAATTTGCCTACAATGGTAACAATTTTAAAGGCATAAGAAGGGGCGCTGTCCCCTGTTACCCATCGCAACTGTACACACGCTCTAAAGCTGTTGTTACCCTGTTGTGGTTTCAGTCGTGGTCTTGTTAAAGACGAATTGTTGTTACTACGTCAATATTAATGGTACGATTCCACCAATATATGTAGTGTGCAGCACATTTGTTTTCGAACATTGCATGCCGAAGCAAAAATGAGTTCGCGAACAGAACAACAAGCGTGTACGAGTCGACGCGAGTCCACTGCATATATGTATGTGTACTGACGCGCAAAATAAAAAATAAATAAAAATAAAACTCACAGATGTGCGCGAACAATTCTAAAATGTTCGGACACAATTTAGTTATGGTTTGGCCGCATGAGTCGACAAACGTGAACATCTGTATCGTACACTGGTGGAGTCGCACCTTAACATCAAGAGATCAAAGATTTTTAATGTGGATTAAATAAATCAATGTAGCACAATTGACAATCATTCGTAAGCAATCCGTTTAAAAGTTAAGTAAACATTATGTGTAAAAAACATATATTTATATCACACGAAAGTGATATGATCGTTGATGGATTGATATTGCTATACTTATCAACAGTATATCAACAGTACCAACAACCAACATTATAAACACGATTCAACTTCTCTTTTGGGTTACTGAGTTGTATGTTTTGACTCCAAAAGACTTCACCAGATCCTGAAATGGTCAACGATAAACTGGGCGTAGGTACAAGGGTGCGCAATGTTTTAAAAGGAAAAGACCAATATCTTGTAGAACATACTTTAATCCTCCTAATTTTAATGCTCCTCTGAGTTGAGGACTTGCATAGTTGACGTTAAGTCATATCATCAGATGTTGAAATGGTCAATGGTGGCCTGGTTTTGCACTGTTTATACCTTTAATCACTTTTTAATAAACTTTATATAAGTCGTAACTACCTCTAAGTAGAAAGGCACATAGGTAATAATTTATTATTTAGATATAATTGTATTTACTTATGTTGTGTACTTTCTGTTGGTAGCGCAAAACAAATAAATAGTGAATAAAACACACTTTAGTTGCTTCTTTTCGTTAAGGAATAGCATAGGTATTAAACCCAGGGGACGACATTTAACCCTGACCTATTAAGACAGACTTTTGGCTAATGACTGACATTATTATTTCTTTGTATTAAATTTTCTAGATTTTTTTATTATACAGAACAATAAAGTCAATAAAAGTTGACTAACTAAAAAAAAATTGGTTGCCTGTAAAGTCGGTATACGGGCGAAAGTTTTACGTGACAACGACTTTGAGTGGTAAAATAATTTTAATGTGAATATTCATTCGTATAGTAGGAAGAAGGATGAAATAATAGTAACAATTTAAAACATTTATTTATACAAAGAATTATATTTAAAACATTGTAACACCATCCGCCATCTAGCGCTGCAAACCGTTAGACCATTAACCATTAGTCACAACTAAGTGAGGTAACAAACAAGATTACTCTACTTCTCCAGAGATGGCGCTGTACCATTTTCTGAAACACGCCAACGTGTGTACGCCGTAGCTACCATAAGTAATGTTAAGGAGGAAGGGACGCGTGCCTTTCACTTTTTATGTCTGTCTCTCTCGCTCTTAGGCGGGCTAACCATGCCCGAGTGGAAGGGACGCGTGCCTCTCACTCGCTCTCATTGTAAGCGCATAACGTGAGCGGCGGAGCGTGACACAGTTTCTTGAAGTGCCACCCAGCTGACCCAGCAAACCAATTTATAAGACGTTATCACGTCAAAAATGTTTTATTTTCCAAAATAATAATTTAAAGTGTTAGCGGTATTCAGTCTGGGTGGATGAAACAGTTAAGTACCGCGATAGTTTGTTGACAACCTTTAATATTGTTTAACGCCATCTATTATTATCACCATCGAGAACTAAGACCAGAACTGGTAAATGTTGGGAGGGGAAAGTGCCCTCTAGGCCTGGCTATAAATGGTGCGAGAGCTATGGCTCGAGATCATTCCACTCAGTGACAAGTCGAGGTAGTCAATTCATCTAGTAATTATCATTATACCCCGTGCTAAAGAACGTATTGTTATGGTATATTATGGAGTTGCTTACATCAGAAGAGTGTTCTAACATTACGTCCTACACGTGGCTGGTTAAATTATTTAAGGTTTTCAGATCATTTTAGGTTACTGTGATCCACAAATACCTAGTAAAGAGGTGTAATCACTACTTCATGGTGAAATTTAAGGATTTTCATGAAAAGGGCAAGGTTGAACACAACTTAGGTAATATGTAAGGATTTTAAAGTAGAACGGCGAGTATGGTGTTTAATTATTATCATTTATGGTGGAACAATTCGCATTTTGATGATTGGTTTAAGTTATGCCACGACGGTCAAGTTCTATTGATAAAGGGGTCGTTTATGTATAGTTTATTGGTTAAATTTGTTTTAAAAGTGAAACACATTATAATTTTCGTTATTTCTATTTACTGTGACGTGTTGTTTTGAGGTTATCTCACGTATTGCGATGCAACGCGCATCTCGATCTGTTGTTCTAGCAAAGTTTTGAAGACGTACGAGTCGTTCCTATGAAACGGCGGCGATGGTGAACAAAGGCAGCGATATAACCTGCGTGTTGGGTGTAACATAACCGACGGCTGCGCCTGCGCGAGTCCTGAAATACGTTTGTTAACGCTGTCGAGTGAAGCACTGGTAACCTCTATAGCATTATGGATTGATGGTATAACCTCGTATCCCAGGTGACCGGTATTGTTCAGTTTATTTTATTTCTTGTGACATTAGCTATTTGCAAAATAACTTTACGCTACTTGCTTTCAAATGCGTAAGAGGATAAAATCAGACAGGCATATTGCATTAAAAGTGATATTATACCTAATACGTCACAGTAGTTTTGTGAAATCGCTTTTTAATAAAATAAAAATAATTTATAAATAAATCGTTTAGTATAAAGGGATTTGGATGTGGTTAGTAAAATACAAAAACAGTTAATTTTGTGCACGTGAATTTTATTTACTACACTGTTATTTTAATTGCTTCAAAATTACAACCTTTGACGTCTTACATAATGATGGATGTACGGGTAGAACTTGTTACGCATAAGTGAAGCTATGCTATGCTCTTTAGGCAGCAAAAACTACCCACGGTATCGAAACCTGGAACACTTAAGGGAGGATTAGGTACATCTTAGAAAGTGAAGGCGGCTTCACTAACATCAAAGACATTTATGCAAGACGTGTATTATTAAATTTCCATTTATGTTGATATCCTAATCACCTATTAACATTTCGTGTTTTATTATTGCATATGGACTCCCAGAGTGCCGGCAGGCACCGTGCATGATGGCCGGGTTGGTGATTGGAAACGAGAGGTCAACACCATCATCCTCTGCTGATGAAGAATAGGTTATAAAATGGTCGAATGAAAGAAAAGGGAAAGGAGATTGAGACCTAAAAAGAAAAGCAATAACCCCACTACAAATACATGGACTGTGGTTGATAAAATTCTACTAATGATAATTTTGAATTTATATCTAATTACATTAAATTATTTACGTTTAACTTGGTTTACATGTTAACTTGTATTTTAAATAAGTAAGAAAATATAATATTATGATTTAATTGTAATCTTCAAAAAATCTAAAATAAACGAGGGATGTAGTGTATGCGCAACCCGACCGCTGTCAGCTGTCACATCGCTTACCGACCGTGACCGCGTGCAGATGTGTTTGGTGTTCCGTCTACATAACAATCACGGAACAATAACGATAAACAGTGTTTTATTGATACATTACAGTAACCATCCTAGTCACTTACCAAATCGTTTTGTTTACCTATATAAAGTGGCCTTCAAATAATATCCGTAATATTAGATAGGTTTTTCCAAAGAATTTACTTCGATTAAAAACGTTACTTAGTTAAAAAACGGGCAGGTATTCAAGTTACTTGAAAAGGTGTGGTGCCAGTTAAAGGCAACTATTTCAGTCCTCAAGGGTAGCAACGCATCCGTTACGTTGCATCGTGGCACTAAGAAAAGATTTCCGGAAATTACCCTCCCTTTCGGAAATTATGTCGCGAATCGACAACAAACAAACTGATTCCAGATGAGCAAAGTCGCGGACAGAATGTTAGTTTCTAAAAGGTTAGTTTATAATAAACGTATCCCTTTAGGAATGGAATTTACAAAAGGCCACTCTTAGCGCTACCCTAGTCTCACCTAGGAAGATATTTCAACTTCTTGCGTTCAGTAGTTTCGGATGTACGTTGTGTGTCAGTCACTAAGTAACGGAAGAGTTTTATATAGGTATATTGATCGACATCACACACGATGCATTCCTACATCCCGCAAGCCAGTACTACAGTTAGTTGGCTCACCTCACCGAATTCTACCCCTGTGGTTGAATGGAAGCGAGATGCAGTCGGCGAGGCGTGCGCAATTATGTCAGCCGCCCATCAGGCACTTTCTCGGGCACCGCACGCCGCGCCGCCGCACGTCGCACGTCGACGCCCGACGTAACGTCCCGTCGCGTCGTCGTTTCACGCCATAGGCCGTTCTCACAACGCTATTTGCAAGCGACTAGGATGTTGTCCAAGCAAAGAGGCGACGCGTCCACGATGCGGGTCCTGTCAGTGTCGGCGTACTGTGGATTGCGTCAGAGTCGCGTAGCTAATAAATAGCGTAGTGTGAGAAGGACCTTAGACTTTGTCCACACAACGCGTTGCGTCAGCGTTGCATTGTGCCGAGGACTTTGATAAGTCCTCTTCGACGCACCGCACCTTGTACGCTTTGGATATTAGGTACTGTGTAAAAAGACGCAATGACAGCGCTCGAAGCGACGCTGACGCAACGCGTCGTGAGGACGTAGCCTTAGCCAGCTCCATCACATCTTATTGATACACTAAACCAAACAAGTAAACCACCAACTTTATTCGGTACCCCACAAACGATACGCTAATCTTTTATTTTGCCGCTGGTTTCACGTGAAATGTCTATAGCTTCCAATTTTATTGCATTAGGTAGGTATATAAAAATAAAGCAGAGATATTGACTAAGTTAAACTAAACATTAGTTTAGTGGTATAATTTTTGTGTGTAGAGATAGTTAGGTAGTAGGCCGAAGAGTGACATAGGCTACTTTTTTCCGCTGTAAAACATGTCTTTCCCATGGGAAGATCCATTATGTCTAAGTAAGTAGCTAATGCGTACCATCCATACTAATATTTTATCTGCGATCCTCGTCCTCGGGTTTCTCTTAGTATCGTAGGTAATATTGTGGAACTGTAACATATTTCACATATTTGTGCTGTGCTTTGCTTTGCACCAGGAATGTCTGTATGATAAACTCATTGTTAAAATTGTTAATTGAGAGTTAGAGGCTCGTTATTTAAGTAGTCACTAGGGAATATGTGTAGGTACTACATACATGAAACCTTTTAGACTGCAACAATTCTAACTACTATCCACTTAACACAATGACACGTTCGAGTTGCAAAAGCGTTAATTTGTAGCCCAAACTGCCACTAAGTACCACACAAAGGCAACTTTTTCCAAGCACATTTTGCGATAGGTAGGTACCTAGGTATATTTACTTAGATTAGAGAAAATATTTTTTCTGTATTTTAGTGGCAACTTTGACTAAATGCACAATTTAAAATATAATTTTCAACTTCCGAAAATTACTGATATTTTTTTAACATCAATAATGGTGGAGGTTCTCAATTGGACTGAATTAATATTGCTCTTCTTTCCAAAATAATAAATGATCTCTTCGTTCGTCCCTGCATGCATTGATTGCATTCCAACGCGTTGAATTCGGATTCTCTCTTCAATAATTACGAGCCATACAACGTAGAACGGATCGGAACGTCAGATGATGACATGGCCGGCAAAACGGCGCGAAATGCGAGGAAATGACGTATGATTGCCGCCGTTAAAACAAACTGAACCTGTGGTTAAATCCCTCTGCCATCATTACCTACATACGCGACCTTTTACGATGGGTAAGAAATAAAAAAATGGATGGTATTGATGTTAAAAAAATACCTTTTTTTTTATCGAGGGGGAAACCTTCAAAAGGTACCCGGTGCCGTGGGAGCGACACAGGGTTATGTGGGACTTTTACCCACTAAAACCCCCCGGGTGGCCTACCTCAACGCTTGTGGAGGACTCCGGGATCTCCAGAGGAACACGACCGGTGCCCTCCAAGCGCAATGTCCCGTACGGACCCATCTCAACGGCTCTGTGCGGCCACACACAGAGCAGTTCTTCCCGGGGTTGCCATTGGGCGGTTCGAGCTCCCACTGTAGCCGCCCGCAACCCCGAAAGCCCCCTTTTAGTCGCCTCTTACGACGACAGGCAGGGGATACCGAAGCTCGTATTCTGGTCCCGAGCCACAGGGATAAAAAAAATACCTACAAGTCGAAAATCTTAATCTTCACTCATTATTATTTAGCTTTTGCAAACATAAACTCGTATACAAACGTAAACATAAACCCAATGATACATATTTACAAAATTAGCTTCCTAATTATAACATTATACCTAATATACTGTATAAGAACCCAACATAGCTAATTCTATTAGAACAAATAACCTGTTTTCTAACGCATAATAGGAGATCTTTGTTATGGAATAAAATAAATCGGTTTATCTAAAGATATTATTTCCAGTGTCTGCAGAAAGCTGCTTCTATCAACGCTGTCTCGGTTGCCACCCTCAGGAGACAGTTTGGCCAGGCAAATCTGTAACGTGTCATCCTTCCAACTGGGTGACAGCTCAATGGGTGCACAACCTAGGGCATCCACCGCCGTCGACGGACTCCAATATTCCTATTGAATATCAGTGTTTAAAGATGGTCGCCACGCCGGACGACAAGTCGTGTAAGTTGTACGTCGACGATATCTACGACTGGGTTCACTACATTGTTTATTATGATGTCATTTATAGTTTTCCGGCTCGAAGGACCAAGTCAAAGTGCATTCAACTAGAATAATAGACTAGTAAATACCCCTGCTGTGCTTTGAAACATATTTAGGGTCACAGTTGCCGCACTGGGAATAATTGGTTAATTATTACATGCATTTTTTTCGCCATTAAGTAGGTACCTACATTTATATAAAGCTTTTTTGTGAAAAGATCTCAGTGTTGGTAAACATCGCATTTAAGTAAGATTTCTTCAAATATCACATTGAGGCAAAAAAATATTATTATAAAAACAAAAAACCCGACTGCTTACAAAATAACTCAAAAGAAAAAAACAAGTGTCACAATATCAACACAAAATACTTCATGGTGCTGCAGGCGGGGACAAACGTAGTACTTGTGATAAATCTTTTTTTACCCGTAGGTAACAGTATTGTTTTTCCCCGCCTGCAGCACCATGAAGTATTTTGTGTTGATATTGTGACACTTGTTTTTTTCTTTTGAGTTCTTTTGTAAGCAGTCGGGTTTTTTGTTTTTATAATAATATTTTTATTTCAGACTTTTTAGTGTTTTCACCGAAAAATTCTACTTTTTAGGATGGTTTTTGACAATTTGTGTTAAAACGTGTGCCTTAACGTTATATGATATATATTTTTGAAAAGGTCTTTTCACGATCTTTCATTTGATACCCATATTGCTAAGATAACAAAAAAACTCAAGATTATCCCCTCTTTTTCTTCCACTTTCGGGCGCCATTTTGAAAATTCATATAGCCTATGACACTTTCACAGTTCTGACGAATTCAACGATACCTCATATGTCGAAATCCGTTCAACCGTTTGGGCTGTGGCCCACAGCCTTTGGGGCGGTCCAAATAATCCAAATTTAATGGACATACATACATTACATACACTCGAAAAACATAACCCTCCTTCTGACGCAGTCGGGTAATTAAATATCTACTATACCAATAATTTATTAGTGAAGTGGATACTAAGTACTTAAGAAAGTTGTTACCTACTTGTTTACTTGATTACTGTCCTCCAATAAAATATAAGATTCACAAACTTAAAGATCACATAAGGATATTACTCGTCTCAGCCCGAAATCGAACCCAATATCCTTTGGTCGACATGATCTGCACCATGACTTATAACCGGGTTGTCCAATAACAACAATATCCAACAGTATCCCGTCGTCACTTCTTCGCTTCTCGAACATGAGCCTTGCGTTGATAAACTGTCACCGCACCTTGAATAACATTTCTATTTGTTTTTATCAGGCGTTTTATAAATTATTTATCAATACCTAAAACCCTAATCTGTACAGCATTTTTGGGATTATCGTTTAGGAGAGCGACTGTTTTATTGCGATTTTTCATGGATTGAAGACAGCACTGAGTTTTCGCACAGCTTTTTATAACTACTGTGACAGACCTAAACAAAATCACCGCGGGCGCGGGCGCGGGGGCAACTCGGAATCAACCAACAAAAACCAGTTTCCCGATTTTTTTAATGGACGTTGGTTATCTATGTAATGTAATATTATAAGTAAGAAAAGTATTATGTATGAAAACATTTCTGTTTTTCAGTTGGCAACACAGTAGACGTCATTCGGGGATGCATTCCAAGAGCCCAGGTGGATTCAGTCTGCCTGGGTCTCGTAGCCGTGGAGCGCGCGAGAGGGCACAGTGACGCTAGGTGCTTCATTTGCAATCGAAACGACTGCAACTCAGCCACGCGTCTCCTAACAATGTACCTTCCAATATTTTCTTTGGTTATATATTTCATTTTTAGATGAAAATGCGCCAATCTTTGGGTTATAATCCAAAGGGACGAAAACAAACATTTTGTAAATAAACTTTATTTCGTTTTGTGCAATATTGTCGGTTATCTATCTATATTACGATGTGACTTGTAAACCAAATACAACAGTTAATTCCTATTACTTTTTGTACCTGAAAATTGTACATAACCACAACTTGGCCTTATACCTCGGCTTTATTTAACATAAGACCTAAAGATGTATTCTAGTCTAAAAATAGTACAAAACACAACCATTATTTATGATATCATATTAAAGTGATATGCCATTGTTATGGTTTTATTTAGTAATGAATAAACTCATGTACTAGTAACAAACAGCTAATGATTTAGAAAAACATGCATACCTATAGTACGCAACAAATTGACATGGCTTTTTTCTAGTGATGTGACTTATATCGATATAGTTTATATCGATATTAACATCAATTAAAAAAAGTGTGTGTCAGCTACGACGCACGATTGGAGTTTACCTACTCCTTACGAACGATAATTATGATATATATCGAATAGAAAAAAAAGGGTAAATGAACGCATCTGCTAAAATGATAAGAGAAACAAACATATATCTGTAATTATTCGGATTATTTATATTACTTCAATAAAGCGTATTACATAAAGTATGTTACAAAATAATATAAATAAAACTTTATTTAAAATTTCGAACTTGGCGAGGTGCACTGCCGTGCACCAAGTATTATAAGAAATAGGAAACGAAAAAATAATTTTAATGAACAAAACAAAAGGGGTATTTTTTGTGGAACTTGGCTTAGACACTACCGTGTCTCTAATGAAGCTAATATTCGAATTTGAAATATGTATATATTTTTTTATCAATTGTATTTCATATAAACTTGGCTTGAACACTGCCGTGCACCCTATTAACCAACGACCAAATAAATAATAAACGAAATAAAACTTTATTTAAAATTTCGAACTTGGCGAGCTGCACTGCCGTGCACCAAGTATTATAAGAAATAGGAAACAAATAATTTTAATGAACAAAACAAAAGGGGTATTTTTTGTGGAACTTGGCTTAGACACTACCGTGTCTCTAATGAAGCTAATATTCGAATTTGAAATATGTATATTTTTTTATCAATTGTATTTCATATAAACTTGGCTTGAACACTGCCGTGCACCCTATTAACCAACGACCAAATAAATAATAATAATAAATGCTACTATATGCATTTATTATACAGCATGCATACCCTGTACTCGGCAGCAGTATACAAGTTGTGGCTTGTGGCAGAACTTCGTAATACGCAGGCGCGCAACACACACGTACAAACATACGCACAGTACAACTATACAGTGAGACTATGAAGTATCGCGCAAAGATGAGACCCCGAGAATGAGATACGCTGTGTAATGTATTCCATCTCATTCTTTTACACGTTCAATCCTACAGATTTATATGTTTGTCTCTTTCTACATAACGCCTCAACTTTTGTTAACACTTGATTTTACTCCTCATAAAATTCCCGTACCGGGCCTTATAACTCAAAGGAGTAAACTCCAATAAAGTTTATTATAAGTTAAACGAAAATTAATCAGATTTATTCAGTTTAGGCTATTGTGGTACTAGCACTTATGACTACATTAAACTAATATAATATTGTTGATAGACAGATAAAGAAATATTTAAATAATTTTCATGTAGATACGGAATGAGCTAGTAAAAAGATTTACAACTACGTTGTTAAAAAAGTATATTTTATTCATCGCAATCAATATCAAATGAGCTCATACTGACATCGCTACAAGCACTTCGTGACTCTTCGACACTAGTCCCTCCGATTTCTATGATGAAATCTATAGCTACCGTAGTTATTTTAAAACATACCTAACAACAAACAAAAATGTAAGTGAAATTAAAATCGATAAACGCGGTCGATATAGGCTCGCGCATTACTATTACTAAGGCGAGCGCGGGAGACGCGCGGCATGCGGGGTATCCCTTCCCCGGCGTCTCACTTCATACCCCGGAAGCCATGTCGATCTGTCGCGTACTACATATATTTTATATTTGTCATTGTTTACTATTTACTTAAGTTAGTGCAAGAATTACATATAATCAGTATCACAGTGGTTTGTGTTAAGATAAAAAATAAATGCACTTTATATTGAGATTTGCGACAGTAGCGTAATTATTCCGACTATATAAGCGTAAAAGTGTGCAATGTACCTAATTTCATGATAAAATTAAACTGCAATAAGTTAATTGAAAATTACAATATTATGGTTAATTTCACACAACATAGTGGGGATGATAGTTTATTATTTGGCACTTTTAATAGCGTTGTTATTATGTTATTAGATGTATAACAAGAATTTAACATGGCTGAGATTCATATTAAATGCTCGAGAGTATTGAGATTAAATACTTTCTAAAATAATTCGAATACCTTCCCAGGTACATATTTCTATCTATACATTATGTAAGGTATCAAATAAAAGAAATCCCTTATAAACTAATGGAATGTTTTAAAAGGGCAGTACGCAAAACCTTAACAATAAAATCACTATATAATTATGGGTCCAACTTAGTTAATTTTAATTCGATATAAAGTCTGACATGAATTATTAACATGTCAATATTGTCAATTCATATGTTTCATTATTATTTATAACTATAATAGCACTGTTGCTATTGCTAAACAGTGCTATTGATATGGTAAACCTAACAATACAATAATGCTAAGATTTTAAGCATTTGTCACATTAGCTGATTATAGCATTTCGGCCTTAACTTGTATCATCTTCAAATAAATACATTGTACTATAATATGATTTGAATATATAAATTGAAAAATATAAACAAAAGTAAGCTGCCCTTAATCTATCTATCTTCATTCAGTATATCTTACACATTTCAGATCTTTTTTAAACAGTTAAACACTTTTTCCGTCGACTATTTTCACATTAGTGTCCTAAATACAAATTTATACGTAATTTTGTTTTATTTTGTTATACTTATTCGAATATTAATACTACGAACTCAGACCAATAAACTATAGACTGCGCGCCGTGAACAAAAGCGTGAAGCCGGCAAAAAGTCAGCTTAGCCTTGTAATACACACGGCGGCACTCACACCAAAACGACTTTTGTGTTTTAAATAATAAAAAATAAATGAAGCTTTGTGTTCCAAAAAAATAAAGTTTAAATTTGTTCTAGTTCAAACTGTCAACAAAGGGAATTCTATTGGTTTCGATGTGTGCTTAAGCTGACTTTTTGCCCGCTTCACGCTTTTGTTCACGTCGCGCAGTCTATAGTTTATTGGTCTGAGACTACGAATTACTAATTGCTCCAAACGAATCCTATGGAGGAAGTTGAAGTATAAGTACAACCTATAGGTATGAGTGGCCATGAATCCTAGAGCTGATAACGAAGATTAAGAAACAATCGTTGTTTTTTTTAATTTCGACACACTAACATGTGAGTTTGACCATGAGAAATCCATAAAACAATATACTAACATTGACAGTATTAATAAATAACGCTACACACTCACAGCCCCACACTAGGATTCCTTGTGTCGTGGGTGCCATGGACATCACACTAGACGAGGACACACACCCAGACCGAGAACGGAAATTGACAGTATTGACACTTACAAAAGGTTACCAACCGTCGTATGTCGTGTCGTGTGTCGATAGGTCGGTGATGATGTTGTGTGGATAGGCCTTTAATTTCCAATTGGATAGTAACTTATTGTACGTAATTGGATAGTTCTTATTGCACATGTAAGATATAACATAATTTTTGATATTACATAAATGACGTATACTACCCCGGATTCGAGAAACAAGCAAACGCAGGTTAAACAGTGACAAGACAAAATTTATCTATCTACTATATCATTCTTATTCATATGTTAAATATTTAATTAACAACATTCTATTGTACGTAATGTAGACATAGTTAAATTTTACAAAAAAATCAATTCCTCCGTTAAAATCACAGATACTATTTTGTTGATTATAATCTTAAAATCTACAGTTTCTTATCACAAGGATTACCTCCTGGAATAGGATATTAAAATTTCCTATTCTCATAAATAATACTAGTTTCTTTGAACATAAAAATAAACCTCAAAAAGATGTAAAATAAATGCTACAAAAAACAAAATCATAAAAATTGTACACTATAACCATTTTCTGTGGTAAATATAATTATGAAAAATTATTTCTACCACAACAGTGTTAATCAGGTATCTAATTAATTCTTTTCAAAAACATCAAACATGCTATTACGCTATCGATAACGTGACATTTATCATTCAACAGACTATATTATAGTAACATACATATTTCAACTGTGCCAACATTTTATAACTCTGCATATATCACATACTAACGCCAAGGCACGCGTTCAAAATGCCAGATCTGTTCATCACTTTTCATGCATCTTTTGGCCGTCATAGGGTCTCCCACGCCATCTTTACTATTATTGAGGATTGCTGTTAAGCACTGTCCCCCTACAGTCTTTAGTCTCGGCCCTTTTTGTTCCCAAATTTGTTTCTTGCTGTCACTACAACTCTTCCAAACGGCTCGACCATTGCCTTGTTCTAAACAAAGCCCCTCGTCAGCCATTATCTTACCTTCAGGTGTGTAGACTAACAGCCTTTCCAGGTCTATGTCACTGCCGCAACTGACTCCTGCAGCGGGACCACCTAACCCAGGTGTTCCAGAAGTTACTCCGATACAAGCTCCCTTATCATTCTTAATTCTACCAAACCATCTCTCCTCCGTCGGAAAGAAATGCTGCGGCCACACATTCTCCAAATACCACTTGAAACTTTTACACTGCAGATTTTTTCGTATCTCCAGTCTATCGAAGATGCTCTGTTGGTCACGAATAGCTGCGACGGATGGGTTGAATTTAAAAAAGAAATCCGCCCACTCATCCATCCAAACAGACGCCGCCCTAGCGAGATTTGAATTCAAAACTTTTGCGACACCTCCCGGATATTTGTAAGGACTGTGCCTTCTAAAGATGTGGCCCACCCGAGAACAGGGTGTTATTTCTACTCTAGCGCCACACTGCCAAGCCCGCCAGGATAATTCGAGATTCTCTGCTCCCCATATCAACATACCTTCGTCATATCCCCCCAACCTCCAAAACAAGCTCTTTCTGACTGCAAAAAGCCCCCCGGCCATCGCAGGAGTGGGGTAAGGCTTTGAAGGATTCTGAGATTTATTCATCATAACCTCGCTGCTCGGCATTAGCCATCTAAAATGTAGGCGCCAGCTGAATGCACCCCAGTGCGCATCAATGCTTTTAGTATATGCCAATGTATCTTCTGATAACAGATCTATGTGTGGGCATATAAATACATCATCACTTCCAGCTCTCTCCAACAAAGGTTCTAACCAGCCATTAGTAACCTGTCAACAAAGATAAACGCCGCGTAAAAGGACAAATAATAAAGTCAATATTTAATAGTTTTCATTTCCGGTATTATAAATTTTATAAAACCTTAGAACTACTCCGTCGTATAGTACGATGAAATATCTTGCGCACTACTAGTAACCTGCCCTCACTTTGTTGCATTAAACCAGTGCGCTTACCAAATATATTGCTGCTAAAAACACGTACTAACCTCACAATGAGCATCCAGAAACACCAGTACATCTCCAAACGCTGTCCTGGCGCCCATTAGACGAGCTCCAACAAGCCCAGTTCTCTCCTTACTCCGTAATACTCTAACCTTGTCCAATTTAGCAACAGCATCATCTAACTCTTTGCCTAAATACTTCCTGTCACTAGCGTCGTCTACCAAAATAATCTGAAAATAAAAAAATAACTTTTAGCAGGAACTTCGTATAACGATCATAATCGAATCCTTTCATTTAAGTTTGTAGGTTACAGAGTTGTTATAAGGGCATTTTTAGATATCGCCGTCAATCTTAAATACACCTTAATCGCATAGGCACAAAGCTGGCATTTGTGTGCCATGCAATTATAACAATTTCCAGATTGAAAGTGAAAGAAGTATAAATGTCTTACCTCCTTCAGTAACTCTTGGGGTGATCTTACAATAACTGACATCACTGTCCTCATCAGAGTAGACCAAGCTTCATTATGGAATACTATTATCACACTGGCTGTAGGCAGGTTTTCTAAATCAAACTCCACACTCTTACAACTGAAAAGCAAGTGTGAAACTAGCTAGAGATTATCATTTTTTGTGAATGAGTCATCAGAACTTGGGAACATGCCAAGCAATGGCATTCAATTAATAATAAAAATACTGCCGTATATATTACATATATTGCATTGTAGGGCTTTAACTTTATTCATATTCTTTTCTAGATGTCACTCCATACTAAAAGCAGTATACAAGATTTAGTTTTATTTTTAAACTTTTTGATGTATTTTTCTCATTATCTTTGATTAGAATAAATTAAATACATCATCACTATTACAAAAAAAGACAATGTTGAATACATTGAATATTTACATCATTTCATTTTTAACTGACTTCAAAAAAGAAGGAGGTTCTCAATTCGACCGTATATATGCTTTTTTTTATGTACGTTCAGCGATTATTTCGTCGTTTATGGGCCGATTTTGATAATTCTTTTTTTGTTGTAAAGTAGATATGCGCAGTGGGGTCCCCTGATAAGGAAACCAGGATCTGATGATGGCATCTCAGAGAAATCGAAGGGAACTTTCGAAAATTGTATGGACAACTAGTGTGTTTGTTCATGTTATCATAAGTACATTAAAGCGCTACCATTTCATGAAGATCTGGAGTCGATCTGATGAAGCCGAAAGACAGTCGAGGGAACTCCTCAACGATTTACTGCAGTTATCTAGTGTTTGGGCTTCATTAATTTGTAGTGATGAGAACTTTACACTTACATGTTGAATTGAGCGCCATCTGGCGAGTAGTTTTTAAGTTATCTCTACTTATCAAGATTGAAGTCGGTTATTTTTTTGTAAAAAGCAATTATCAGTTTTATAATTTTATTCATTTATTCAGTTTTAAATAATGTTATATAACAAGTAGGCAAAATAACTATAAATAAACTTTATAATAACCATACCTAGCACTTCGCATATCAGGAAGGCTTCTGTTGATGGATATTCTGTCACTAACAAGGATATTGTATGAATGCAAGGCATATAGCTCCCTTGCAGTTATAATTTCTCTCTGCGACAACTGCACTGGCCTACCACCTTCACCTGCACCCTCTACAGGAGAATAGTTGTTCCTGTGGATGATTTCTACAAACAAAAAATAAACTCATATGACATATTGTCCTTATTAATGATAATTTGGTCACATCTATGTTTAATTCAAGTCAATATGCTTTTAATCTACTTCAAAAAAGCCAGAGGCTGAGGTGCTCAATTAAACTATTTTTTTTAAGTTCAACATTTTACTAGATGATTCAATTTTCATAATTTTTTATATTCAACAGCTAGAGCTTGCCATCTAGTCCCATATAAATTAGAGTGATAACGAATAAGTAATAGTTCTTTATGGCCACAATAGATCAGAAATGGTCGCAATGGCGCCATGGGGATACTTGTTCCCCATGCCTTGACAATTAAATAAATAATAAGTAGTTTTGGAGTAATATCATATTAATTTGTATTTACTGCCATGGGTTCTGTTGATGCTCTTCACATTTTACTACTTGTTGATGATGAAGCTGGATTTTTGTTTTGGTAACAATTTTTGCAAACAGGTTTTTAAACTCTTCTACAGGCAAATATTACACAATATCAGTCACAAGTTATATAATAATAATAATTGCACAATTTAACATGCAAACTGAACTTGATGTAAAGAGTGAGTTGTTTATTATATTGCGTATAGAATACAATTGATTAGGTGACATAAGCACAAACCTTCTGAGAGATTCCCTCCTGTGCTCCCACCCACATAGTGTCCAACAATGACCCGCATGCCATTCTTATCCTCATATGAATCTGCATCATAATGTAAACTGGAATAATGAAATCTGTTAAAGTCATGTAACAATGTATTTATTGTCATATAATGATATAAACATTCACATTTCATAATAAATTAATCATTTTTATGCCCATTCTAAATATATTTCAGCATACTGCCAATTAATCAGTTGTGTAAAACAGGATAATTTCCTTGATCTAATTTGAATCTTCTTTAGTATTTCACTACAGTAAAGTACCCTAATGTCATGTAATTAAGCAGTTACTGACTTATCGCAATTAAAGTCTGTAGGTAAAGGTCTAAGTATTAAGATTAACAAAATTGTGGATATAAACATCTCTTCATTATATTGCAGTTTCAAAACCGTTTGATGTTGGGAAAAACATAGAAAGAAAGAGTTACTAAACTTATGTTAAATGTTTTTACGTATAGAGGATTAAATAGAAACATAAACTAACCTTTTATACCACGGCTCCTTGTGTCTTCTTTTCACTGTTTTATACAACTCTAAACTAACATAAAACATGGCATTCAGCAAAAGAATTAAAATCACTGTTAACGTTGCAATTCTTTTCTTTCGACCCCTACACCTTATGGGCCAAAGATCCTGGAGAAAATTTAAGCACAAACTATTAAAATGTTTCAATCAAAGTAAAAGCGAAAACGGCTCAACAGTCACAACAAAAGTGATAAGTAGGTAATGAACAACAATTACGATTTTATGAGAAATCATTCTTACCATTTTATGTGATAAACTGTACGTCTTTATATATTTTTTTTTTTTTGTTAATTCATAAAAGGTTATACTTCTTTCTACATTATTTCCACATTATTGTGCTTCACTCATTTTGATATGTTTAGTAGCCTTTTTGGCAGGCTGTATACAGTCAAAACCATTGTAGAGCTTGTATTATAAATAAGGATTTCAATTTTTTTTATAATAAAATAACAAAAATGTATTTTTATTTTTATAAATGAATAAAATTCCAAATACCTATTTCAATGAAATGAATATTTTTTTTACTTTTACGTTTTATTTTATGTCACAGCTGACACAGCTGTTGTGTCAGTTTTCTTCATAGTACTCTTCTCTTCATAGTCTATGAAGTCTTCATAATCTATGAATCATAGATGCTTCATAGAGATAGGAATATTTTCTTCATAGGTTTTCTTTGTCACAGATAGACTCAGAATCACAGATGAGAGGAAGGACAGATAATATGATAAAAGTAATAATAATATTCTATGAACTATAACGAACTACACATAAAATAATAAAGAGATTGAGAGCACGAACCTAAGCACTCGTGCTTTGCATAAGAAACGTAGAATATAGAGGTGAGATATACTTGCAAAATTCAATACCAGGGCTTTAAAGTACGGGGACGTAAAAATACCAGGGTCGAAAACCAGGTTTTTAAATACTTGAAAGTATTTGGTAGGATATGAGGCGCACGTTCCTCGCGCCAACGCGCCAAGCTACAGTGTCGAACCAAGTTGAAAATACTTGCATAGGAAATCGAGCCGTATTTTAATGCTATATAAGGAGCACAATCTTATACATGAAAAATACTTGGAAGTTTTTATTTATGAATACGAGTGTGCTCTTTATATACAATACTGTACGGACTATTTTCCTATGCAAGTATTTTCTTATCTGGGGCTTGCAAGTTTTACTTTTATAGACACTTGTAAGTTTTTTACACTCGTACCAGGGTGAGCAGAAGGATTTCGTTAGAGTATAAATTTAATTTGATTATAGGTTCTAGTAACCTAATTATAATAAGTACCTATAAGTATAACTACACACAAAAGCACACTTTAATGTAAAGTTTTATTAATTATTTAAATGCGTCTGTTCTGCAAACTCTGGAAAATGATTTTAAAGTTTTAAACTGTTTACGTTCACAAAATTACTATTAACTAAAATAATAATAATTATTGCTTTACTTTACAACAAAAAAGAATTATCAAAATCAGCCCATAAACGACGAAAAAATCACTGAACAAACATAAAAAACGCATATGACCGAAATATATCTTTCGGTCGAATTGAGAACCTCCTTCTCCTTTGAAGTCGGTTAAAAATAATTCTAAGACAATAATCAATCATGTTCATATTTAGATAGGGTACCTACTTACTAGATATATTATTAAAAGTTCAAAAATTGGCTTTGAATTCAATACAATACACGCGGTCAAAGATGTATTAAATATCTAGATGGAACATCGAATCCGCGAAAACGTGTCAAAAATTTGTTGCCAACTGTTGCCCACAAATTTTATATCATTACGCACAGATTACGCACACACAGACAATAAATGAACGCGAAAAACATCGCCTACACGCACACATGCTTGATAATGGATAATGTTGCCTTGTTTTTTTTGTTTTCATTGTAGGGCGACGCTCAATCTAGATATTTAAAACATCATTGACACGCGGTATAATTTTTAAAATGAGGTCACGGTCGCAAACGTTATGAGTTCACAATATCAAATTCACCACTGAACCTGAAACTGAACGCAAAAAACAATTCAAAACAAAGCTTTCAAGAATAATTTATCACCTCTTAAGTTTAAAAAATGTGTACGAATGTATACACACAATAATGTGTCTTTTTTCTAGAGTCATAAGAGCCATGATTCACGAGACCCCTACCCGATGTTAATCGTGCGTCATGTTTATTATTCGGCTTTCTTCGTGAATACTCGGGCGGGCACGGCAATCCCCGCACCAAGTCTCGTCTCGTACCGAGCCCTCGAAAGAGCCCCGCAACCAGCCCCGTACGAGCCCCGCCGCGATAGCGAGGCCGAGGGACAAATACTTGCATAGCAAAACGATCCGTATCTCTATGGACTTTCCTATATAAAAGGTAGAAAATCGTATAAAGGGAAAATACGTCAAAAGTATTTCTTATTCGCAAATACAACAGTGTTCCTTATTCATAGAGAGATTTGGTTCGTTTTCCCATGCAAGTATTGTCGGCTGTCGCACCTTGGTTTCTGTTCACGTATTAAATACTTTAATACTTGCAAGTATTTTCTGCTCGTACCAGGGCGCCGTACTTGCAAGTAAAGCCCTGGTTTTAAAACCTGGTATGGTAAATACGTCTCACCTCTAGTAGAATAGGTATATGCAAACATGAGCATTCTGTGGTTCACGCCACACAGAGTACATTCAGAAAATAACAATATTAGGTATTCACTATACCTCTATGGTACATTTGTATATGCTGTGAACACCTGTGACTGTGAACTTGATTTCTACCTCGTCTGTGGACACGTCAAACGTCAAACAAGAACAGCCGGCAGCGGCAGGGGCAGGGAGAGGAAATTATTGATTGATTATTTTCATCTTGATTGAAAGTGTGAGAAGATCAAAGGAAGACTCTTTATTAATTTACTCCCCGAAAAACATATGTTAAAATGTCTAATGATTTGAATAATTGGAACACTCCGTTTAAAAAGCCTCGCATGCATGGACGTCCTCCACCTGGCTTAAAAGGCAAAGCAATCGGAATGTATTATAAAAATCTTCAGAGAAATACTGAACAAAAATCAAAAAGAAAGGAATTTTCGGTATGTATTTTATTACGAACATCAAATTCTGATGTATGTAATGACATCATAAAACTATCAATGTACCGTTGGAAAGTTATTTATTCCAATATATTCGTGTGATTCTACTACCTACAATTGCACCAAACTCACTAAGAGAATAAAATGAATGTAAGCAAAATGTTATTAGACATGAAAAATCTGACATTATTACAACAAAAAAAAATGTGTTTTCAACTTAATTTTTAAGGTCAAAAACATTCTAAAGAACAAAACTTTCCTTTTTGTTTGATAAAAATTGCATAACGACTTTCAGATAAAGTTCTGCATGCCACCAAGCGTGGCATTAACAATGAGGAAGAACATACAAACTATACTAAGAACAGCTCAAAAAGAAAACATCACCTTACCACAACTGAAAGGAAACTATATGGACAGTGCACCAATCAAAAAAGAAATTCAGGATTATGAAAATGACAATATAACAAAAATGTTTGATAACATTAAAGAGTACAATGATAACACTAATGAAAATAATCAAGTGAAGGCAGAACTAAAAGATGAAACCCCACATGATATAGATTATTCAGAAGTAAAATCTGAACCAGTAGAAGAGACTAGTGGACCTGGGATATCAAAAAATAAAGATTCAGAAGCTAATGTTATGGATAAAAACAGTATTAAGTCGGAATACACTACTGAGCATTCAAATGAGAAAGATAGTCAACCATCAGTGACAGAAGTAAAAAACTGTGATTTAAATTTCATCAAGATTGACAATTCTGAGGCCTGTTCTTCATCTGCAGGTTTTAGTAACGAGGATTCTAAGGCATTAAGACAAATACAGCAACAATTGGATTTACGATATAGCTTTGCTTTTAAGTATGCCTATGAAGATATAATAACTGGTACCTTCGAGGAGAAATTAGACGAGCAATTAAAAAGTACTCTTAACATAACAAAGGATAGTCCACATAATAGAGACATAAATGTGGCATTATTTGAAGAGTACAAAGACATGATACAAAGGGATCAATACAAAAATATGTTAGAATTTCGAAAAAAACTGCCTACATATAAGAAGTCTAAAGAAATTTTGGATGCCATAAAAAATAATCAAGTGTTAGTTATAAGTGGTGAAACTGGGTGTGGAAAATCAACTCAGGTATGTATTAATCAGGTATTATTTGTTAGGTACCTATGGGTCAGTAAAGTTCTTCATCTCACTATGTCAAAGTCACAAAAGAGAACTATTTGCATCTACTAGTACTAAAACAGTCTTTTATATGAAAACTGAGACTAAATATAAAAATATGTTATTCGTGCTTTACACACATCACCTTACCACATACTGTTAAGTGAAATTACATACAAACTTATGTGTAAATCACAAATTATAAACAAAAATAGGAACAGACAAACCATCATTGTTTATGTGATCCTTACTATAATATTATAAATGTGAAAGTGTGTTTGTTTGTTTGTTTGTGACTCTTTCACGTCGCAACATGGCTATTATATGGTGTGGTTTATGTGTGTGGGGATAGTTAGGAGGGTGGAGAGTGACGTAGGCTACTTTTTACCGGGGAAGAACATCTGATTCCCATGGGAAGATCGATGTTTCGTTAGTTGCTAGATATTTAGTTCCGGATGCTGTTAATAGATGGCGTTAGTAAAATTCATTTGCAAGTTCCGAATCACGCTATCAAATACTACATGTGATTTACTTAAGTCATAGGCAAATGTTATAGGCTACTGTTTAGCTGAGATTCCTACGAGAGCGGGACCTACGCGGCTGTTACCTACGGGTCCCGAAGCGAAGCGCGGGCGGTTCTCTAGTATCACAATATACCTTGGATTGTTTTGACACCAGTGAAGGATACAAAGTCCTATAACATCGCAATATTTTTTCTAGGTGCCACAAATAATCTTGGATGATGCCATATGTAGCAATACGGGTGCCACCGTTAAGATTCTTGTGACACAACCAAGACGTATTGCAGCGTCGTCCTTGGCTACACGAGTGGCTAAAGAAAGGGGTGAACCACTTGGCAACTCTGTTGGCTATGCTGTGAGACTGGAAAGGTAAGATAAAATTGTAAACTCTATAAAAATGTACTTCCTAGCACCTAACAGCATGCTAAAGTTTTAAGTATGATTCCCTAAGTCTATGTTGTAGTTTTAGGTTGTCTGGAAGAAATTGCTTTCTTAAGATAAAACAATCTTTTGTACTGCATTTTATTAATCATACATACATACATTTCAAAACACAAAAAGTTAAGGGAATAAATAAATATAGTCTTGTCTATAAAATTATATACTGCTAGAAATCAAAAATTAGTAAGAGTTACAAGTCAAATATACTTTTTAGCTTGAAAACAATCAAACAAGTCATTTGATGGTAAATGATATTTGATGCCTTTGAACATCAATGCATTACTGGCAAGAATAGGGTACTTTCCGTAATGAAACATAAACTATGAAATTTGATAAAAATAAAAATTTATGTAGAAATATACTGTAATATTCTGATTTTGAGCCATAAAAGCGCATAATTATTTTATAAAACAATATTAAAATTCGAAATTTTTAATCGGTATGTCACGTGACCTAAAACACGAGAAGCATTGGTGTGACGTCATGATGGCAAACCTATTCCTCCAAGAACCAAACTGTCAGTTCAGTTTCGTGCATATCAACTTGTTTTTTTTTTGTTTTAACTTAAAATAAGTTAATGCTTGACAACGATCCCACCTGATGGTAAGTGGCGATGAAGTCTAAGATGTTGTACGCACTAACTTATAGCCTATTCACTCTTCTCTTGAAGACTCCCACATCATACACAGCCGGAAACACCGACGCAGGCAAGCTATTCCAGTCCTTCGCAGTACGCATAATGAACGACGACGCAAATCTTGACGTTCGTATCTGCGGGACGTTTACGACGTAAGGGTGGATGCTCGCCGTACGTCGTGTTGTTCGATGGAGGAACGGGGATGGGGGGATTAAGCCGAACAGTTCCTGCGCACACTCTCCAAAATGTATCCTGTAGAAGCACGACAGGCTGGCAACCTTGCGCCTATGCTCGAGGCTTTGTAGGTTGGTTTCAGCCAAATGTTGGTCACTAATGAGCCTCTTTGCACGCCTCTCCATCGAATCCAAGGCTGATAGTTGAGTTTTGGCGGCGCCAGCCCAGATGTGACAGCAGTATTCCACACAAGGTCGAACCTGAGCTTTATACAAGGTCAACAACTGTTCCGGTGTGAAGTACTGCCGCACCTTCGCAAGTACTCCCAGTTTCCTTGCGGCCGCTTTTGCCTTGGATTCGATGAACCGCCCGAAATTCAGTTTAGAGGAAATATCAATTCCCAACAACTGAAGGCGGTCAGTGTATTCCAAGGATACATTTTGGAAAGTAGGAGCCAAGGTGAACGGGCTCCTCTTGGCGGTGAACAGACACGCCTGTGTTTTTGTGGCGTTGAATCTCACAAGATTGGCATCGCCCCATTCGGACACTGCCCGAAGTGTGAGGTTCATACGCTCCACCATGGCCACTCTTTCAGACTGTATTTCGTCCCTATTGGCCCCATTAGTCGGTAAGTACCTCTCCACTACTGTGCTGTCGTCTGCGTACCCATAGATACCGGGCATGAGCAGATCATTTATGTGCAGCAGAAAGAGAGTACCGGAGAGTACAGACCCTTGAGGAACTCCGGCGTTTGTTGCCATCGATTCTGATGAACAACCTTCGACGACAACGTGGAGAGACCGTTCACTCAGGAAATCCTTTACCCAGTCGATGAGGCCAGGGGATATACCGTACGCTGAAAGCTTGCTTAAGAGGCCAGCGTGCCAAACCCTGTCAAAAGCCTTTGAGACATCGAGGGAGACGGCAAGTGCCTCCCCATTTTTCTCGAGGGCCTCGCCCCATACGTGAGTGACATACGCTAGAAGGTCCCCAGTTGACCGATTTCGGCGAAATCCGTACTACCGGTCGCTGAGGAGATCGTTTTGTTCTAGGTATGCCGTGAGACGCGAGTTCAATATACGCTCCATAATCTTGCAGATTATGGAGGTAATTGAAATTGGGCGGTAATTACAGGGGTCAGCACGGCTGCCTTTCTTAGGCACGGGCTGCACGTTGGCAAGCTTCCAGGATTTGGGTACTACTCCAGTCTTGAAAGAGAGGCGGAACAGACGTGTCAACACAGGAGACAACTCGGGTGCACAGGTTTTTAAAACGGTCGCTGGAATTCCATCAGGTCCACTGGCTTTTTTCACGTCTAGACACCGCAGAGTTTTGAGAACCTCTTTATTAGTGATGCGGACCTCTGGCATTGAGATACCGCAGTGAGGTAATACTGATGGTACGTTATTGCCAGTGTCTAGACGAGAATTTTCGGCAAACAGAGACGCGAACAAGTCTGCTTTCTCTTTTGCCGTATGCGCCAGTGTACCGTCCGGTCTTACCAAAGGAGGCAGTGTGGACCGACAGAAGTTTGTGTCAACCGCTTTGGCGAGAGACCAAAAAACTCTACTGCCAGATGGTTGGTCTGAGAGTTTAGCGCCAATATGTTGGATGCGGTTGAGACCTACCTTCCGTAATGCCTTTTTGTAGGACTTGGCAGCAAGGTTGAAGGCTTTCTTCTTAGAGCTGATATCCGGAGCTTTGCGGATTCGAGCATCAACCCAGGCTAAGTACGCCGAGTGCTTGAGCTTCTCAGCCTGAGCGCATTCGGCGTTAAACCAAAGGTGAGCTTTGCCACCGATGGGGACGTCGGAGAAAGGGATGAAGTATTCCATCGCTTGACGTACCACATCGGTTATAGCATCCGCACAGCTCGACGGATCTTCGGAAGAAAAGCATACCTGCCGCCAAGGATAAGATGCAAAGAAGTGCCGCATCTCATCCCAATCTGCTGACCTGTAGTGCTGATCTGCTGTGCTGCTGATCATACTCGGCGAGTACCACGAGGTTCGTGCTCAGGAGGATAATATGACGCCACAGACTTCACCAGACAGTGATCATGACCATGACATGCTTCTTTCCCAGCATGGTCGGTCTTCTGGTATGGGAACAGCCAGTCCTGGTGACATGCGTTAAAGTCCCCCAGAAAGACCAACTGAGCTGTAGGGTGCCGATGAAGCGCTTCATCAGCTGTCACACTAAGGTGTTCAAATAACCGAGTTGTCTCCTGGTCACCGCTGTGCGATCGGTAGACACAGCAATACAGGATCTTATCAATTCCTGTGTCTACTAAAACCCAAACTGTAGAGAAGGTGGGGTCTTCAAGCTGACGGAGACGCTGAGAGACTCCAGCTCGAGGCCGGAAATTGTGCTCGATTGTGTAACCCGGATAGTCCAGGTACGCCACGCTGGAAGGACAGCTAATCTGCGTCTCCGTCAGGAAGAGCAAGTGCGGCTGCGCAGTCTCGAGGTGGTGGTGGACTGATGAGAGATTAGAGTGCAAGCCACGTATATTAGTAAGGTGCACTCTGAGCGAAGGGAAGTGCAACCGCTGTAGAACCAATTTTCTCTTGCTCTTTCTAGTCATATTTGATATTGGGAGTGAATAGTATGGGGAATGGCAGTTGAATGAGGCGATGCGTGGTTGACCATGTGATGGAGTTGCAGTTGCCGTGCCATTAGGGTCTTAGCTTGGAGACCGCGGGGACGCCCGAACCCCCCCGGAGATCGCCATCTGGTCCCCTCGTCCGGTCGCCAACCGGCATGATGGAGCCACCCCGGGATTTTTCGTAGTTGGCGGGGCAGCCTTTCGTGGGTGGCTGTCCCACTACTTGGGCCCCCTACTGACTACGGTCGGCCAGCAGTGCACCGTGCTTCGGATCCCGCTGCCCTCCAGAGCTAAGCTCCCGACACAACAAACAAACCAACTCATCACGACCGGTTTTACTCACGCAACGCAACTATTCAGACCCATTCCCCAGTCGGCTTCATCAGACATCACGCCGGAACACGACGGATCGCTTTGTCTGATGGGTGGTAACCGAAGCCGGCAGCCGATGTTGTGGCCCACCACCGGAGATGCTGCTCGTTTAGCCCTACCCAGGGGACACGTGTAGGGTATTCAGTGTTCAAGTAAACTCCTACGGACGCGAGCAGGCCGCCCCCTAAATATGAATAGCCACAAACTTATTTGACCAGTTAAGGGTGGCGCTACTGTCTTGGTATTTTTCTGACAACAGTATAACATTTGCATTAGTTCCAATTATGGCCACCAGGTCAGATAAGTTTGTGGCACTGTACAATTTGCCATTATTACGTCATCAAAATGGCTGACAAGTTCTGACAGCGTTTTTCCGGAAATAAAAAAAAATAATATTTTATTTTATTTTAAGGCGAGAAAGCGTGTTTATTTTGCCGAAATATATTTTTTGTTGCTTTTTATTAGGAAAATCAAGTTTATTTTTCACTACCGAAAGTACCCTATTAATATCTGAAGAAAGTTTTAAATGTGAGGCATTGGCATTAATAAGAAAAGCCTTACAATTTGCTGCAATTTTTAATTTCAGGGTTAATGAAAGACCTCATGGAAGTATACAGTATTGTACCACTGGAATTTTGTTAACAGACCTGGAAATTAACCAAAGTTTGAATAACTTTAGTCATATAATACTAGATGAGGTGCATGAACGGGACAGCCATATTGATCTGGCTATGTGTATGCTGAAACAGGTCTTGTAATTTTTACTGTTGATATCTTTAACCTACATACAATTCATTTTTGTCTCCTGGTAATAAAAAAGGGTATGCTATATACAAGGAGCTGGAATCTTTCATATCAGCATATTTACAGGTAAAATTAATGTTTGCTTTTAATGTGTATGTGAGTTTCAATATTACTCTCAAAATGTATGTAGGGCAGGTGTAGGTAACTCTTGGTTGAATTAATCAAAGCAACAATTATTGCACACAAATAGTTTATCAGGATATTGTTCTAGAACATGAAAATAGTGTATCAAGCTAAAAACTATGTTAATTGGTGGCCATGAATGATGTTGTTATTATTGTATTATATTATTTTCAACATTACAAAGATATAGTTTCTTGAAAATGCTAACTTAATCTTAATGACCTTAATCATCTCAAAGGCATAATTTTAGCATCATACTTCCTAAAGAGTGTTTTATCGACATGGAAGTTACATAATGTATTATGTTGCTCTCTAGTACCTGAAGCTTATTTATGTTATAAAATTACAGGTCCTCAAAAAGCGGAAGGACCTCAAATTGATTCTAATGAGTGCAACAATTGATGCGGAGAGCTTATCTGCATACTTTGATAATTGCTGCAAAATGCACATTGAAGGTCTGGCTTACCCTGTGAAGGATTTCTATCTTGAAGAAGTCCTAGGTTTGACCAGATTCCGTCTTCCAGACGTCGACACCCATCAAAGACATCAAAAATTACTAAGACATAAAGTACATAACAGGAATAGACATGTAGAAGCTCTCGACGCGAAGGTAGATAAAAAAGCACAAGATTACCTAAATGAAGTTGGTAAGTTTCTTTTTGTTAATTTTAATATACCGTCATGTAGAAGGACGTACACCGTTATTAACAGCAGATCATTTGCTTCTGAAAACAAATAGTCTTGAATAAGAATTCAATGTTTCAAACGTTTTCAGGTGACTGGATAAATTCACAAAGAGATAGACTTGATGTCAATGTTATAAAGACACTCAAAAATCCTAATGTGGAAGAATTAAACTTCAACTTAATCGTAGAGCTAATCAAACACATATCGCAGGGGGAACCGGGAGCAATACTAGTGTTTATGCCTGGGCTCAGTGATATTTCGAAGTTAATTAACATACTTACCAATGAAACGTATATCCGTCCACCACGTTTTGAAATTTATTCGCTACATTCAAAATTGCCAAGTCTACAACAAAATAAGATATTTGAGAGACCCCCTAACGGCGTAAGGAAAATTATTGTCGCCACTAACATTGCCGAGACATCTATAACTATAGATGACATAGTGTATGTCATAGATTGCGGACGACATAAAATAAAAGGTCTCAATGTTGAGGATAATGTCGAGACTTTGGACATTGAATTAATATCAAAAGCAAATTTACGACAACGGTAAGTAGAAGCTTTATTGTTAAGTAAAAAAATCACCATATAGATTGTATGTACCTATTTAATATATTACTAGTAACCATGCCCTTGTTTCCCTTTGCAAACAATGCATAATGCTCGAAAAAATGTTTAACACCGAAATCCTTACTAATATTATAAATGTGAAAGTGTGTTTGTTTGTTTGTTTGTGACGCTTTCACGTTGCAACAAAGCTATTATATGGTAAGGTTTATGTGTGTGGGGATAGTTAGGAGGGTGGAGAGTGACGTAGGCTACTTTTTACCGCGGAAAAACATCCCATTCCCATGTAGACTACGGGCCCATGTCGAAAATGGGGGGGTCATACGAACCACCAGGTGATGTATATAGGACGATATAAGAGCACAAAATAATAAGATTCAGCACTATGCCGTCACTTGTAAGCTGTCCAACTGAGTGCTGGTGAGAATTCAAAAGTGCAGGTAGAGGTAGAGAGACTATATTTTTCATACATTTCGTTCTATGGATTTTTCCTTGAATTTTTTTTCCCTACAAACCTTTGGACCAACGAAAATGTACGGCATGTAAAAAAATATTATCTGTGCATAAAATACTTTCAAAATAAATTAATTTTATGTTGTTTCAAATCACCCCCCAGACCACGGAAATAGAGGGGGTTGCAACCCTCGATTTTTTCCCCTTGTCGCATGATTTTTGTACGGCGTTGCGGAATAATGGATTAGAAGCTGTATTGAAACAGCATGAAACTGATGCCGTACAGGATCAAATGACGAAATTTACCCTGGAATTTTCAAAAAATCAAACAAATTTACCGACTTTGTGGCTCACCATTTTTTTACGGGACTGCGCGCTTTCTTATTATTTTTCATGGATCTATCGATGGTGAAAATGCCGTACAGAATCATATGACCAAAATGTACTCCCTCTACCTGCACTTTTGAATTCTCACCAGCACTCAGTTGGACAGCTTACAAGTGACGGCATAGTGCTGAATCTTATTATTTTGTGCTCTTATATCGTCCTATATACATCACCTGGTGGTTCGTATGACCCCCCCATTTTCGACATGGGCCCGTAGTCTAATGGGAAGATCGATGTTTTGTTAGTTGCTAGATATTTATTTTCGGAGTTGTTAATAGATGGCGTTAATAAAATTCATTTGCAAGTTCTGAATTACGCTATCAAATACTACATGTAATTTACTTAAGTCAAATGTAATAGGCTACTTTAGCTCTGCCTCGAGAACTCCCCACTCCGGCTGTATTCAGTGTACCGCTCGCCCGCTGGCACTATCCTGTTGGCTGATGTCCGCAAGTTGCTGGACTCGCCGACACCGGTGGTGTGCGCGGGCGACTGGAACTGCAAGCATCCGGGGTGGAATAGCCTAGCTGCCAACAGAAGTGGAAGGCTACTTTTTGATGCCGCTGAACAGCACGGCTACACTGTCGAGGGTGTTGCACACCGTTACCGCGGCTCTGAATAAGAGAGAACGCGTGTGTGCAGTATTCCTCGACATGGAAAAGGCGTTTGGCACGACGGCTTTCTCTACAAGATCTCGCAGTCGTCGGCGCCCCGGAGTTCCGTTAAGGTGTTCTCCAGTTTCCTCGAAAATAGAAGCTTCAGAGTAGTGGTTGAAGACGCCGAATCCACCGAGCGTCCGATCGCAGCCGGCGTCCCGCAAGGGAGTTGCCTGTCCCCGGTCTGCTACGCCTGATACACCGACGACATCCCGGCGGCAGGGGGGCGTCGCTTGCCCTGTATGCCGATGACGTGGCGTACATCACCACGTCGCTGAATAGAACCCACGCCATCGTCAAGATGCAGCGTGCGCTTGATGCCCTCCCCGAATGGCTCGCCGCGTGGAGACTGTCGGTGAATGTCGGGAAGACGCAGGCCGTGAACATAGGAGGATACCTCAACAGGCGGGACCCTACTCTGGAGCTTCACGGACAAGATATCCAATGGGCCCCACAGGCCAAATACCTGGGGGCAAAATCGACGGAAGACTTTCGATGAAGCCACAGGTTACGAAAGCCGTCGCGAATTCCAGAAGCGCGATGGCAGAAACCATCAGTGCTCTCCTCGAGCCTCCCTCTCGGGCTGAAGCTCGGGGTCTACAAGACCTACATCAGATCCCGCCTCACGTACGCGGCACCGGCGTGGTACGCGCTCGGCAGCGAACCGCAGCGCAAGAGGATGCGTGCGGTTCAGGCGATTGCGCTCCGCCGGCTGACTGGTGCGCCGAGGTACGTCAGGAACGCCGTCATCCAGTGGGACCTTTGAGTCGAGAGCCTGGACGACTTCATCGAGAGATTGGCACGCAACATGTTCGGGCGTGTCGCCGCGTCGCGGTTCCCGCATCTGCAGGACCTGGTGCCGCTCCACACCCGTCCACCGGACCGCGAAGTAGAGAGCGAGTAGTAGGCTACTTTTTAGCTTAAATTCCTACGGGAGCGAGACCTACGCGGCTGTTACCTACGGGTCCCGAAGCGAAGCGCGGGCGGTTCTCTAGTCTTAAAATAAAGATATAGGTAGATTTAAATGGTTATGGTATGCAATCGCGGACTTTGCTGTAGATATTAAGATATGCACAATTTCGTATTTATTTAATCAACGAATGGTAACGATCGAACTAAGAATCCTTTCGCATATAATTTATCAACTTGATTTGATTGAAGATTAAACAAATTTAATGGTGTTTGTTTTATGTCAATCAGTTCATAAATAAATTGATATGTCTAAAGAATCACGCCTTATAATTTCCAAATGTTACAGCGAAGCGATGGCGTGTTTACTTATCTATAATAAATAGGTGACTGGCCATAGGCGAATCAATCAAGCACAGGACCATTAAATATGGGTACTGAACTTATGTAATGATTTGTAGGCGCGGTCGAGCAGGCAGATGTCAGCCGGGCACATGTTACCACTTGCTGACGTCATTCCGCGTGGATAAGCTGCCGGATCGCACGCTGCCTGAACTGCAACGCAGCAATCTGCTGGAAGCCGTACTGACGATCAAACGACTGCGACTTGGATTGGCAAAGGACGCTCTGAAACAAGTGCCTTCACCGCCCGCTGAGTCTAGTATAGAGTGGGCGGTCAAACAGTTGCAGAGGTAAGATGTGAATACTATGAAACTATACAGGTTGTAGAGTCTAAAGTTCGCCTGGGATAGTAGCACCACGGCGTGTCATGGAACTTAGAACTGTATCTACCGTGTAATAAGTGATTCTACAGATATTGTGCTCTGGTTAGAATTAAGTTGTGGAGCCTGTAACATTTTTTACAGGCACCCATTTCAGTCCTCAAGGCTATATCGACACTCTTGTGTTACCTAATTATGAATATGTAGTGTTATTATTAATATATAATTAGAACGAAACTTTTAAACAACACATAGTTTTTATTGAAAATAACCGACTTCAAAATCGATAAGTAAAGATAACTCAAAAACTACCCGTCAGATGTCGCTCTTTATGTGGGACCACACGACAAGCATCAGCTTTCAAATATAAAAATAATTATCAACCTTCTTTTTAAAGTCACATAAAAAAACAAACGTCCAACATTCTCAACCCACCCTTCCCAGATGCGGCGCGCTAGACGGCCGCGAGACGCTGACGCCGCTCGGCTGGCACGTGGCGCGGCTGCCCGTGCACCCGGCGGCCGGCAAGCTGCTGGTGCTGGCCGCGCTGTTCGGCTGCCTCGACCGCGCCGCCAGCGTCGCTGCCGTCTGGGGGTTCAAGGACCCGTACCTGCTCGTGCTTGGTGAGTGTATGGGTGGTGTCAGATGCGGCGGGTTAGACGCTCGCGAGACGCTGACGCCGCTCGGCTGGCACGTGGCGCGGCTGCCCGTGCACCCGGCGGCCGGCAAGCTGCTGGTGCTGGCCGCGCTGTTCGGCTGCCTCGACCGCGCCGCCAGCGTCGCTGCCGTCTGGGGGTTCAAGGACCCGTACCTGCTCGTGCTTGGTGAGTGTATGGGTGGTGTCAGATGCGGCGGGTTAGACGCTCGCGAGACGCTGACGCCGCTCGGCTGGCACGTGGCGCGGCTGCCCGTGCACCCGGCGGCCGGCAAGCTGCTGGTGCTGGCCGCGCTGTTCGGCTGCCTCGACCGCGCCGCCAGCGTCGCTGCCGTCTGGGGGTTCAAGGACCCGTACCTGCTCGTGCTTGGTGAGTGTATGGGTGGTGTCAGATGCGGCGGGTTAGACGCCCGCGAGACGCTGACGCCGCTCGGCTGGCACGTGGCGCGGCTGCCCGTGCACCCGGCGGCCGGCAAGCTGCTGGTGCTGGCCGCGCTGTTCGGCTGCCTCGACCGCGCCGCCAGCGTCGCTGCCGTCTGGGGGTTCAAGGACCCGTACCTGCTCGTGCTTGGTGAGTGTATGGGTGGTGTCAGATGCGGCGGGTTAGACGCCCGCGAGACGCTGACGCCGCTCGGCTGGCACGTGGCGCGGCTGCCCGTGCACCCGGCGGCCGGCAAGCTGCTGGTGCTGGCCGCGCTGTTCGGCTGCCTCGACCGCGCCGCCAGCGTCGCTGCCGTCTGGGGGTTCAAGGACCCGTACCTGCTCGTGCTTGGTGAGTGTATGGGTGGTGTCAGATGCGGCGGGTTAGACGCCCGCGAGACGCTGACGCCGCTCGGCTGGCACGTGGCGCGGCTGCCCGTGCACCCGGCGGCCGGCAAGCTGCTGGTGCTGGCCGCGCTGTTCGGCTGCCTCGACCGCGCCGCCAGCGTCGCTGCCGTCTGGGGGTTCAAGGACCCGTACCTGCTCGTGCTTGGTGAGTGTATGGGTGGTGTCAGATGCGGCGGGTTAGACGCCCGCGAGACGCTGACGCCGCTCGGCTGGCACGTGGCGCGGCTGCCCGTGCACCCGGCGGCCGGCAAGCTGCTGGTGCTGGCCGCGCTGTTCGGCTGCCTCGACCGCGCCGCCAGCGTCGCTGCCGTCTGGGGGTTCAAGGACCCGTACCTGCTCGTGCTTGGTGACTGGTGAGTTAAGTGGGAATGTGGCATGGTAGAGGGCTCGAATGGCGAACACGGCTCGGTAAAGGGATAGGCCCCATGTGGACTGACGACCAGGGCCGCCGTAAGGCAAATGGAACCAGGAGGGGTGGCAAAAAAGTACAGATATCAGCTTGATGGTTAAAGCGATGGGGGAGGGGGAGTCTAAAATGGTCTTGCACACGGCCGCTCATACAGTTAGCGGCGATCCTGCTGATGATCTAAAAGACAGTGGGGAACTATTGGATTCAGAATATTTTTTTTAGATTTTGCGATACATATTTCAACATTTTCAACCCAAAGGGCCTCAAAGGTGCGTTTGAAAATTTGTTACTGCATATTACTAGAATTCGTTCTTTAAAGTCACGCTGTTATTAACTTATCATCAGGTAAGGAGCGAGAAATAGACGCGTGCAAACGCAGAATGACATTGGGAGAGCCAAGCGACCACATAGCGATATCGGAAGCTATCATCAATTTTGAGCAATGCTCTCGTCAAGAGAAATACGACTATTGCTATAGAAACTTCCTCGCCTACAACACTTGCGACCTCCTGTCGGACATGAAAAGACAGCTGGGAGGCAATCTGAAGGCCATGGGCTTCCTCCCCAATGGCAGTGTGAAGTCTGCATGGGAAAACCGCAACTCTAATAACTTGAGCCTGTTTAAAGCTCTTATCGCTGCGGCATTGTACCCTAATATAGCTACTGCCAGGTAAGGATCTAATATTTTATGAGACTATTTTTTTCTAAGTGAAAATTTTGTCTATTCGAATAATCATTAATCATTGTGTCCGGGTAGAGTCGTAAAATAACCACCCTCTTGGCTTATGCAGATTCGAGAGTGCTAAAATTGTATGACGTACTTATTTTTGACCGTGGCTTCGCCCGCAGCAATTCTGTAATGAACAAAATACCGCCTAACTTAATCCTAAAAAAAATGTCTGACTCACATTGTTAAAGATAACAGTGGGCTGAGTGCAAGTTTTAAGTGACAAAACGCGCTCGCTACGTAACTGCGAGTTACCTAAAATTTGTATGGAATCGGAGCAGAGCCACCTGGCTCACTAAATGGCTCAGCTTGATCCCATACAAATTTTAGCTAACTCGCAGTTACGTAGCGAGCGCGTTTTGTCACTTAAAACACGTACTCAGCCCACAGTTTGTACTCTTGTAGTGAGGTGATTCTCGAACAAACCGAAATGTAAGTGACTTATTTGTTCTGCAGGTGGATAGGGCTAAGATCCCGAAAACCAAACCCTATTGTGAGGGTGATAGCTCATACTCCGGAAGACGGCAGGGTTCAGATACATCCTAGCAGCACTGTTGCGAATTGTCCTAATTCAAAAAAAGGCATCGTCAAAGGCCTCACGTTCAATAAGCCTGGTGCAAACTGGCTGGTATATTGGTTGAAACGGCGGTCAGCGAACCTGTACGTTATGGAAGTTACTATGATATACTCCTTGCCTCTGCTGTTCTTCGGGGATTTTATTTTGTCCGAGGGTGAGTGAAATCTCTTTACCAGTTATATTTTTATGGAAGGTAACAAACGAGCATGCAACACCACCCTTCCGCTGCCGCCCATGACAACTGTGACCAAAATTGAATAAAACTCAATTTAGGGATTGCTAGTACACATAACACAGCTAGTATTCAAATAACAAAGATTACGCTAGTTACATTTCGTTTTGATTTTCAGATCCTGAAACACCAAATGAATTCATCTTAAATGTGTCTGGTATAAAAGTGCGAGTAACAAAGGAAACTGCGGACCTTCTCTATGACTTGAGAGTTCTGTTGGATCACGTTTTGGCTGCGAAAGTGATGTCTGTCACCGGACATTTAACACACGTTAATAAGTTTGAGGAGCAAGTATTGAAGTGAGTATATTTTTAGTCTACAAAATGGCCCAGTAGTATCAATTCAAAAATGTTTCATTAAAGTCTCATTGCTAATAACAGAATTAATCACTTTAAACTTAAAATTTGGCTATAATAGTAATAAATTATTCTGATACTTAATTAACTGTTTTTTAATTAGTAAAATTAACCACTCCAAAAAAATTTGTCTTATATTGAATTTCGTTGGGTGAAACATTTTATGTTATTATACCAAATTGTTATTGTTATTATTATATTATAACAAAGATTTTGTATTACTTTACAATATAGAGATAACTAATGATATTTTTTTATTTTTTCGTAGCACAGTCATAGAACTCATCACCGCGGAGGATGAGCAAGCCGAGTACGTGGGAGAAGATCTTACAGACTCTGATTACTCTGAGCATGACTAGGGCTCTTGTCATGTTTAACTTGAAAAACGTGGTTTCATACACTTTCAAATTTCATGTAATTACTATGTTGATGTTAGAGGAATATTTTTGTCAATATATTTAATTCTGGCTTATGCTTATGATATATATATGATGCTTAGTATATATCAGAATTGTGATACTGGCTAAATAAAATTTGGGAGATCTCGTTTGAAATTTAGGTTAGGATGTTGAGTTTAAAAAAATATATTATTTTCTGGGTTTCCTTACTAAGTGCTTACTTATCAGATTATGTCCCTTACTGATTACTTATGTCCCTTTATCCATAATTTAGCAACTGACGTTGCATCACTAACGTAGCAAGTTATTGATATGTTTTAGCAAAGTTTATATTGTTACTCCATTCGTTGCAGATTTTCATTCATTCTTGCTTCTTCTTTTTTTCTCGGCTTGCTAATGCCCATGAGCGGCGATTGAAACTTATTGGGTTTAGTATAGATTTTGAAGCACATTTCAACAGCTATTCAAGATTTTTAAATTAAGCTATTTTTTTCACATCAAACTCACAAAAAAAATGTTTTGAGTAGGTAGTTGAGAGAGTAGGTATTTCAAATATGTAATTATGTAATTTAATATGTATGTCATCTAAAATATATGTTACCCATATAAAAAAAATCTAGGAGCGTAGCTTTAGATAATAGTCGGAGAACTGATTACGAATTTAGAGAACATGTTTTTGGTACGATCAAATGATAAAAATATCTTAATTTGAATGTTCGTATGTGGAATCTTGAGTAGATGCAAGTATTTTGCTACTACACAATCCGTACGTTCCATGAAGCTACCAAAACACCAAAAAGTTTGTATGGGAAATGTGTCGTTTTAAACGTTGGTTTTGCTCGATTACTGGAACGCGCTCGAATTGTGACACTTTCAAAATAATAATTATCTCTGAAACGAAGAGAGGCGCTGTCGGACGCATTGGACCAATCATTGCCCGCAATTCGACAGGTAGTAACTGACATAATATAATATGAATGACCACAACACAATTAATGTAAACCCAACTTAAGACTGAAACGAAAGAGGCGCTGTCGGACGCAGTTGACATTCATTTGACCAATCATTGCACACTAGTAACTGACAGATGAATGACCACAACGTACTTATGAATGACTTTTCGTTAGTTCCAATTTTTGCCATTTCAGAGATAAGTTGGGTGCACTCATAGAGATAGGAATATAGGGCGCACTCTTAGAATAATAACGCCTAGAAGCCGCGTCTGAACCAAAACATAGGCACAAACGCGTGCCATCTTCATTATCCTTGTGTGCGTGAGCGGTATGTATCTACGATCTTTTCACGCACAGAGATACGGCTTCAGTAATACCATTATCGTGCGTTTACCCACAAAAAATGGGTAAATGTGCTATGTTATGCGATTATTTGTTATGTGTTTGGTATACTATTAAAATGTATATGATAAATGTACTTATATTCATGAGTATGTACATTATATTATTTTAAAATAACAGCATATTTATCAACTATTCATCTAATAATAAATTAAGAGTGTTTAAATTTAATTGCTAGTGTGATTGTTTAAATTTATATTGATACACATCTTTTGTGAAAAACAGTTTCGTATAATATATAGACAAGCAATAAAAAATAGAAAATTTTTAGACAGTTACCATAATAAATATCATAAAATATATCATGCGAAACATGTTTTTTTTTGCGAAAATCAGTTGCAAAAAAAGCGATATAAGTATCGGTGAATGAGGGTTTCAATAGTAAAAAACGTGTCATATTGAAGTTCAGTATTTATTAATAATTATTAAAGTTAAACAGATATGGTAAATATTATAAGTATTTAATTTTTAACATTAAGAACCAACTTAAACCATGTTGGCACTTTTTTCCTTGCAACTGGCAACACTGTTTAGTGATTACGTAATGTATTTCAAATGATTTATAATTCGTCATATTTGTACAGAAAATGTATAAAAAGCAGTACTTACCTGTGAAATGAAATATTATCACTTTTATTTTGTTTGTCTGATGTACTAAAACACTTCTTTATAGTGCAGACAGTCATTTTTAATTATTTCTCGGGAGCTGTGTTCGACTTAACGTGACGTTGAGCACTGACAGCTCGCGGAACGAACTTAGCCGGATATGGCTAAGTTTTAGTTGCGCGTTTTTCGAGCTTCCAATAGGTTTCTAGGCGTTATTATTCTAAGGGCGCACTGTATGAATGACTTTTCGTTAGTTCCAATTTTTGACATTTTAGAGATAAGTTAAGTTGGGCGCACTGTACACAAGCACAACGTACTTATGAATAGGGATGCCCGAGTTTTTGTTTTGAATCGATTTTTTGGATCGTAATGGACCACAACTAGGGATGCCCGATCTGAATCGATCTTTAAGAAGATCGATTCACGGCAATACGATCTACCGATTTTTTGAATCGATTCAACAGGTTGCGATTCTCGCCTGAATCGAATCGTGTGCAAAGAAGATCGTATGAAAAAATCGTATCATTAAAAATGTAGGTAAGTAACAACCAAAACAACATGATCTTTATCAACACCTCCTTAGTGTTGGCGATAAAAGAATAAAGATCTACAATAGTAGATTGTATTACAAGGGTGCAAAGTAATATTATTTTTTCGGCGAGGGCGCTTTTTTGAATCCAGAGCGAAGTGAGGGATTCTTTAGTAGAATCCTGAACGTAGCGAGAGATTCAAAGTATGTCGCCCCAGCCAAAAATATTTGCTCCCGAGTGATACACTCTACTTTTCATCCCCCCCTATGAGAAAATAAAAGGCGCCTCAAATTCAGGAATAATACTGTCACTAAACTAACTAAACTGACTAAACCGACTAACCCGACTTACCCGACTAACCCGACTATTATTTAAATAACGGGCAGGAAAAGTTATATGAAAATTCATTCCCGCCCGCTAAATAGAAAACACCAACTTTGGATCCCCTTAAGACCGAACCAAGTCGTCTTTTTCGAATAGGTGGGATGAAAAAATGTTTGTTCTTTATCTACGACAATGTAAGATTACCTAAGTACCTACCTTCAATCAGGTATTTGAGATTAGTTTCGAGTGACACCGATTAAACTAAGCGGTAGGTATGAAATATGAAGGTAGACATACTCTATGAGGCAGACGTTAATATTTAGTTTATTTTAAAGTTTATTATATTTTATTTATTAGAAATATTATATTTTTAAGTTATTATGTATTACAGTATTCACTGCCTGAAGTCTTAATTTGTTGATTTATTCTTTGATATTACTTTGATAGGATACAAAGTGCATGATTTGGCGAGCAACACATTATTTAATTACAAAAAAAAGAACCGATTCAACCTCGATAAGCAGAGATAACTCAAAAACTTCTCGACAGATGGTGCTCAATTCAACACTTATAGGTGTAAAATGCTCGTCACTACAAATTCAATCAAGCCCAGACACTAGATAACTGCAGTAAATCGTTGAGGAGTTCCCTCAACTGTCTTTCGGCTTCATCAGATCGACTCCAGACCTTCATGAAATGGTAGCGCTTTAATGTACTTATGATAACATGAACAAACACACTAGTCTTCCATACAATTTTCGAAAGTTCCCCTCGATTTCTCTGAGATGCCATCATCAGATCCTGGTGTCCTTATTAGCGTACCGCACTGTGCATATCTACTTTCCAACAAAAAAATTTATCAAAATCGGCCCACTAACGACGAAAAAATCATAAAAAAGCATTTATATACGGTCGAATTGAGAACCTCCTTCTTTTTTGAAGTCTGTTAAAAATAATAACATGGCCCCGCCGTCACAATCAAATGTAAGACGCGGAGAGTTGGAATCCATAATATTAATGAAATTAAATTAAACTAGTGTTCCACACTAGATTTTTCCTTTTTTGATTAATAACGCTGGTTGAAATACAAAATCTAGCTTATTTGATGGCTTTTCGTTAATTTAAAAACAATACGATACGATCTTCGGATATCGAATGAGATCGATTCAATGTTATACGATTCAGATCGTGAATCGTGATTTGTATTATGGATTTCAACTCTCTGCGTCTTACATTTGGTTTTAACTGCGGGCGGGGCCATGTTATTGTTTTTAAATAATGTGTGGCTCGCAAAATCATGCTCTTTGTATCCTATCAAAGTAATATCAAAGAATAAATCAACAAATTAGACTTCAGTCAGTGAACACTGTAGTATACAATATACATATAACATAATATAAATAATAAATAAAACAATAAACTTTAAAATAAAGAACAAACATTTGTAATCTTGCTCTTTTACCGCCAACACTAAGGTGGAGTTGGCAAAGATCACAAAACATGTTGTTTAGGTTGTTACCTACAGTTTTAATGATACGTTTTTTTTCATACGATCTTCTTGGCCTACGATTCGATTCAGGCGAAGATCGCAACCTGTTGAATCGATTCAAAAAATCGGTGGATCGTATTGCCGTGAATCGATCTTCTAAAAGATCGATCTGATTCGATCTTCTAAAAAATCGATTCAGATCGGGCATCCCTACTTACGAATGACTATTTAACATGGCGGCATTAGTTCCAATTTTTGCCATTTCAGAGATAAGTTGGGCGCACTATACTATATTATCACTAGTAAATCCGCCCTCGCTTCGCTTCGGGAAACCAGTCCCTTAAAAATCTCTATAAATTTTAACAAATTATGTTATTCCGATGTCTAAGCTATATTACTGCAGTTTCATGAAAATCCGTTCAGTAGTTTTTGCGTGAAAGAGCAACAAACACACACACATACATCCTTACAAACTTTCGTATTTATAATATTAGTAGGATTACGCCATCTTGCAGCAAAGTTTCTCAGTCGTATTAATGAATATTCAATTTCAATAATCTTTAGTGTTTAGGTACAGTCAGCGTCAAATAGTTAGAGACAATCAGGGTATTCAAATAAATAGACGCAATCAAAAAGTCGATAATATCGGTACAAACAAAGTTTCCTTATTGTTGACAACAATATAGTCGCTCAAATGGCCGAGACGTTTAAAATGTCATATACATCGGGTCAGTCATAACACCATAAACATAGTTACAGTCATCTCGTCAATGGTATCCAAGCATTCAAAGCGTTCAAAAATATGGAACATTAGAAAAATAAACTACAATAAACTAAACCTAATGTTATTGGCATGTCAATATCTATAATTCAAATCAATGTCAAGTTTAATAGTTTGAAATAAAATCTATTGATGCTTATCTGTATCCGATGTGATCATAGAGATATTACAATAGAGGGCAGAAGCCAGGCTTCAGAGCGTCTTTTGGATAAAAAGAGACGAAGTCTTTAGTAATCACCTTTCTCTTTCTGGATCATCGGGATTGGAGAGAGATAGGTAATTACCGTTATCCATGGACGTATAAAGAGAAGGACGGAGCCTCGCTAAACAACAAGCTGTGTCGGTCAGGTCGGCCAGGTCGCTATCCGTACAAGCCAGCATGTCAATGTGTGACACACCAGTCGGCCATTACGAGTTTGAACGTCAACGCGGCCGATACGTAACGTGGAGAAAATAGTAGGTCAAAAAAGATGTCTTGCGTGGTGAAATTCTGCAAAAACCAAAGTGACCAAAGGGAAAAAAATCCTGGAATCACGTTTTATAGGTAATTTATTAATTTATTCTCTTTATCTATTTAAAAAATATCGAAATAAAATTTCATTTTCGACGATCATAAAGACAACTAAAGTTCAGTGTTGTCAGTATTCACGTAAGCATATTACCGAGATTGTGGGAAATTTGGTCACTTTGAGTTATTTATTTTATAAATTCTTTTATAAGTTATTTATTTTTTACCAGATTTTCTAAGGCAAATTTAATATGGAGAAACGACTTTAATAATTCGAAATTGTAACGGCGAAAATAATTGGGTTCCAAACAAATATAGTGTTACTTGCAGTCTCCATTTTAAAGCTAAAGATTTATACACGACTAAAGGAGGACTCCGGACTGATTTTAAATACACTTGAAATCTTTAAAAAATTTAAATGAGAAATTGTCTCATAAAAACTATGCTTACGTGTATGTGATTTTCTATTTACTTCCATAGTTCTCTCTAGCATGGTGATTCCGAATCACATAATCAGATCTCTGAGAAAAAAAAAGATTTTTTGTTGCCTAGTGTAATAATTTAAAATTTGATTTTGACTTTGTTAATTTTTTTACCGAATTCAAAAAATATGGAAATTCTCAATTCGACCATATATATGTATATTATGATTCTTCTTATGTTTGTTAAGCAATTTTTTCGTCGTTTATGAGCCGATTTTGATAATAGGCATGACGAAAGATTTTGAAATCTTCTTCTATAAACGGGGTAGACGTTCACTATTGACTAAAAAACCTTTATTTCCGTAATAAACTATAGTTTAACCAAGTTTACAGCTATTTTTCTAATACTTTTTCAGAGACCGCGAAAAACGCTTGCAGGTGTCATGGCGTCAGCTCTGACGTCATTACTCAGTCAAGAATATGTCATAATATGTATAGGCATGGTGAAGGAACTTAACAAAATTTGTAATTAAAATTAATTCCAAAAAGATTTAGTAGTATACCTACAGTACCTCTGTGTAAAAATACATCGATAACAAACCCCAACAAAGTGTTTTTACATGTTCCAAACAAGAAAATAATATTTAAAATAAATATAATAGGTATATGATTATTAACAGATACCTGTTACGTGTCTACTTAGAAGTAATACAATATTAGGTGCTTTCTAGCTATACCCATTCGCTACTCTAATTGTAGGTATCAGGTTCTTAACCTAAACTAAAAACTCAGATGATGTTGGGGAGCTTGACTCAAAAATAAACAATGAAAGTTATTGTACAATACCCTATAAAAGTAAAATAAAATATCATTTGTCATTTGAGTTCAAAACAAGTTTTTTTAACTAAGGTGGTTGTATCTAGTGATATAAACATTTTTTTATACAATAATGTACCTACTTACAAGACGAGCTAAATTCTGTATTTTTTTGCGGGGAAATTACTCAAAACCAATATATCAATCCTGGGCAAATTTGAGCTATACATATATCTTATCAAAGCCTATTTTCATTATTATTAAATCGAGTAGAATTGATTTAACATACATAATAAACTATTACAATCATTCCAGATGAGTATGCTGTAATACGGTAACAACAACTAAATATAGTGAAGTTTGATCGCTCACTGAAGACTGACGTCATCGTCAAGTTATGGCTGTCTTTCGTGTTTCAGACACAATGGCCGATTGCAGTATTTTGATGTTTTAATTTATTGAAAATATTTCTAATTTCTTTGATTTTATTTGGTACTGTTGTCACGCCTGAGGCCACCAGGATCTGATGATGGCATCCTAGAGAAATCGAGAGGAACTTTCGAAAATTGTAGGGGCGACCAGTGTATGTATTTGTTAATGTTTTCATTAGGTTTATTAAAGCTCAACAATTTAATGACGGTCTGGAGTCGATCTGATGAGCCGAAAGACAGTCGAGGGAATTGTTCACTGATTTACAGCAGTTGAGTTATGTTTAATTTTAATTTGTAGTGACGAGAACTTTACACCTTTTTTAGTTTTTGGGTTATCTCTGCTGGTCTCTGTCGGTCCCTTTTTTTGTAAAAACAAATTTTTAACAATTAAAATATTTTCTTCTTTTTAACTGCGTTTTATTGGTAAAATATTTGGCTAACCTGACAACCCCATGATTCACTCACTCATATCTAACCGCCGCCATTACGGGGTCACAGTTTTGTCATAATGACACTACGTCCTTCTCTTTATACGTCCATGCCGTTATCGTTGTTTCTCTTTCTAACCGGGGGCGATTGCAATGTATGGGTATGGCTCACCCACTCTATTGTAATTATCTCTATGGATGTGATGGCTTTTGTATTAAATATATCAAAGCAAGCATTGAAGCACCACTTCATTTGACATACATGACTTGCACTTGACATTGAATTAATCAATTTACTTATCGGAAGAAATGATGCACAATGAACTTTATCGCATGTCATTTAAAGTCCATTTTTATTATGTGTTGCTATAATTTTGGCTACTTGGGTGCTACATATTTTTGAATACTTTGGTTGCTTCATACTTTTGAACACTTTGGCTGTTAGGCAACCAGTGGCGTTGTGGTTGTCACGCTATTAATGCCGACTTGGGTGTTATCAAGTATTCGGTGTTGTGAGTGCTCCGATATATTTGTACACGGTAGATGGTCTGAACAATTTGATCGCTTTGGTTGAGCCGTTCTTAATGGTCATAATGAATGTTTCCAAGTATTTGGTAATCATGACTGCTACGTACTATATGACGCTGACTGTACCTACTCAGTAACTGAGTCATTAAACTGATCTATGAAAATAGTTTAAGTACTTAATAACATAAGATTTTTAAATATCTTGTCACTGTATTCATCAAAACTAGTTGTAGGATAATTAAAGTACGCCGCGGTTATTTAGCCGGCAAATATAAAAGTCAATTAGGTTTAAAAACATATAGGAGTTGAATTTACTTGTGGGGTGTTTACGTTAAATCTTATTTCAAGCACAACAAGAATAAAAATATATTTATTTATGTTTAACTTATCAATTATATAAACTCGTTTTTTTACCCTCCGGTGGTTTTGACTATGTATACATCCTATACTATACTATTATGATACTAATGTTTATTATGTAAACTTTATATTTTAATTTGTTTGATACATTTTAGTAACATACCTAACTACTAACGAGTTTTTAACCGACTTCAAAAAAGGAGGAAGTACTCAATTCGTCTGTAAGTTTTTTTCTTATGTGTGTTACCTCAAAAATTCGTACTTAGTGAATCGATTTCGATCATTCTTTTGACATTCGAAAGCTAATAACTGCCGTCTGGTCCAAAAAATATAAATTTAAGTGACATCTGACGGCCAGTTTTGGAATTATTTCCAAAAATGTGAATTTAATTAATGCTCGTTACCTCATAACTTTGACTGGGTGTTCCGATTTTGATGATTCTTTTTTTGTTCGAAAGGTAGTGCTTGTCGTCAGGGGGCTTAGTACAAGTTTTATGTGACGTAACTTGCTCGCTACGTCACTGCGAGTTACATAAAATTTGTATGGGATCGAAGCAGTGCCATTTACATCCGCTAGGTGGTTCTGCTTCGATCCTTTACAAATTTTATATAACTTGCAGTTACTGAGCGAGCGCGTTATGTCACGTTAAACTCGTACTAAGCCCCCTGATCCCGTGTAAATTTGAGCGACATCTGGCGAGTGTTTTTTGATTTATCTCGACTTTGAGGACGGCTTATTGTTCGTTAAATGTTATAACTAATTAGAAAACAATCCCTTTCATTACCACTCAATAAAATTTCGTTTACATTCATTCCTACTTTCTTACGATACTGTCTCTTGAATATGTTGTGATTTCTAATGATTATGACAGTATTATGATAATATATTTTGTTTTATAATTAGGGTGATATTATTTTATTGTTTGTGCTATGTTATAAAATTAGAATTATTCGCATAAGTAGACCATAAGCGAATAAAGTAATTGTTCTTAGTATACGTTGTTTCAAAATAACTGTACGTCTATTATGAGTTTTTAAAACTATACTCGCTAGCGGCTATCGTTTAGAATTAGTATGATAATCCGTACAGTGCCTCTAGCGGTTACGATGTTGAACTACAATTCTCATACAAATTCTAAACGATAGTCGCTAAACTCATATTAAAGACGTACTGGTCATAAAAATTCAAAATATATTTTTAATGTGGCAATCTTTTCGTAATAAAATTTTTAACGAATAAATTAATCTTTTACTTATTATTTAAGGGGACGTAAACACAAAAGAGTAGTAGATGATGTCAATGTTCGCACTCCAACAAGAAAAGGAGCAACTTATGCCAAAATACGAGAGGACTCTATTTGTATGTTTACGCTACTTCTGAAAAGTGTACAGTTCAGTGCCACCCTTACCCCGGCTCCACACGTTGGCGCCAACGCTACTCGCCCAACGTGTGGAGCTAGAAAATGGCGTTGGGGCGAGCGTTGGGAGTTGGCAGGCGCTACTCGGCCGACGTGTGGAGCTAGAAAATGGCGTTGGTGCCAACGTGTGGAGCCGGCCTTACAACTTGTAAGGCCGGCTCTTGCCACTGGCAAGTGGGCAAGTGTTTGCTAAATCTATGGCAACATTAAGCTTAATGTTGCCATACAGACGCCGCATGTCGCATATAGCGCTGCGGTATGCGACATGCGGCGCCGGACACTTAAAATATGAAGCCGTTTAAGATACTTAAACATAATGAAAAACGTCGAGAATGGTCTCTTGTTCCGTCGTAGTCTGCGTCGGCGGCTTCATATGTTAAGTGTCCGGCGCCGCATGTCGCATACCGCAGCGCTGTGCGTTACGATCGCGAGACCAAAGCTTTAAACACGGCACGCACGGCACCATTACTACTAATGCTACTATATAACACGGCAACATTATGCCGCCTCTACACATAGGCCAGCGCATTCGCCAACGCGCTGGCGGTGCGCTTGCCAACGTGCTTGTCAGTTAATCCACAAATTGGAAGGTCGTTCAGTATGCTTTGGTTCGGACCAATGTGCGGACGGATTCAAAAAATGGATGTTGAGTTCGTAACAGCTGCAGCTGTATATTTATTCACAGCTTATAAATTTTACTACGTAAATGTGTACAAGAAAAGGGTACATACAAGAAAATTCTCGAAATAAAAATAAAAAAGTAGTTTAGGCGGGAAAACGTAACAAACAAACAAATACACTTACTTTCATATTTATAATATTAAAATAATAATAAAGTACGATGCTCTTACTTTGAGGTAAAATATCGTAAGGAAAACGGAATATCCAAGAACCTTATTTATTTAGCATTTTTAATACTTACAACATTTTTATTTTTATGGTACTTATTTTTTGGATTCCATAGCCAATTTTCACTCTGATAGGGCTCAATAAATTTAAAAGTTTCCTCATTACTCATATTATACGCCATTTTGTTATTTTGTTAGGTTAGGTGTTAATACGCCGCAAGAAGAAAATATGCACTCTTGATCGCTGCTCCGGGTAAACTGATCGCGCGGCCAATGTGTGGATGGTGCGCCAAGCTTGCGACGTGTTCTTTGATGATACCGACACCGCGCGGCAAGCTCGCAAGCGCGCCGGCCAACGTTCCAATGCCTACCGCCAATGCGCCAACGCCCGTTCTACACATTGGACCAGTGGCTGGGCCAGCGCACTTGCCAACGTGTTGGCCTATGTGTAGAGGCAGCATTAAACAAACAAATGTGGTAAAATGTCAAAATTGTAAATTGAGTGACAATGACAGATTATCTGATATTTGTATATTTTTAAATTTTTAACCATTTTTAACATAGATTTTTAAGGTTATTCTTTTATCACTGATAACAGAAAGTTTTTATGTGTATTAAATCAATAATGATAGTGCATATACTGCTACAGTAATAATTTTAATTCAAATAAAAATATATGTTTAATAAGAATGTTTTCTATAGCAAAGGTAAATCCTACTAATCCTACTAATATTAGGTATAAATAAATGCGAAAGTTTGTAAGGATGTATGTGAGTGAGTGAGTGAGTGTGTGTGTGTGTGTGTGTGTGTGTGTGTTTGTTGCTCTTTCACGCAAAAACTACTGAACGGATTTTCATGAAACTTTGCAGTAATATAGCTTAGACATCGGAATAACATAATTTGTTAAAATTTATAGAGATTTTTGAAGGGACTGGTTTCCCGAAGCGAAGCGAGGCCGGATTTACTAGTAAGAATAATTATATTTTTAAATCATTTAAATAATTTCCACACACCCTAAAGTTATAGATTCACAACTACTTGATACCTAATACTATTGCTTCTGTATTTCATAAAAATAATACAATAAGTTTATAAATCAGTAAAAAAATTGGCAAAAAATTTAAATTAATTTTGAAAATTTTCTAAGTAGGTACCTAGGTATCATGAGTAAATATATATTTCAGAGGAATTTGGGAAGAGTTTTTTTAACTTGTAGTCTTCATAACCACTATCTCATTACAAAAGAAAATAATGGATTGAGAGAAATCACCTTAAATCATGAAAAAACGAAGTAAGTAAACATGGAATATTATGTGTATTATTTTAAAACATAGATAAATACTTTTTAAGTAGTACTTACTTTTTTCCTTCTCTTATATTATTGTATGTATTTTTAGAAATTCACTTTCACTTGAAATGATGACTAATCTTATAGAAGCAATCAATGCAAATAAAGATGACTTGTCGCTGAGAGCCATAGTTTTAGCCGCTAAGGGCAATGTCTTCTCAGCAGGTCATAATCTAAAGGAGTTAGTAAGTGCATATTTAAACATATTGTAATTAAAATAAGTTTCACATTCAAATCACTTTGTGTAGCTATGCTCCAATCACTACCCAGTTACCGTACCTTAGAGAACATTATGGAGACCTGCTGGGTGTGCAGGTTTCCTCACAATATTTCCTTCCTTGAAGCCAGTCATATTGAGATTCTGAAAACAACAATCTTCAAAAATCAGAAATGCATGCAAGGTTCATACAGATACTTACTGGCTCCCTTGTTTGAGAGTTCAGTATTTAAATTTAAACTACTTGGCTATCAATAAAAGAAAGTAATGTCCATATATTACATAATCCTTTGCCTAAAGAGACATCCCAAGTACTTGATATTTTTTGTTTTGTTGTAGCAACAATCAACAGGAATAGAAAATCATAAATTGGTTTTTAAAACAGCTACAGAATTAATGAAATCTATTGTAGAAAGCCCAGTCCCAGTGATAGCTAAGGTAATTGATATCTAAATACATGTTCCTAAATAAATTGCTTAAAATGGAAGAGATCTTAATCAGCACTAATAACTTATCTGTATTCATACTTTATGCCGTTATTTACAGGTGAATGGTTTTGCTACTGCAGCAGGTTGTCAGTTAGTTGCTACCTGTGATATGGTTGTGTGCTCTGATTCTAGCAAGTTTTCAACACCTGGGTAAGATGCTACATGGGATTTGCTGAATGGGATACAGCACAACTTCAGTGATACAAAACAATAACTACCCTCAGTAGTCACTGAATATCTGATAAACTTTTACAGGGCAAACTTCGGCATATTTTGTTCAACCCCTGGCATAGCTGTTGGAAGATCTGTACCAAAATCAAGAGCAATGTACATGCTTCTAACAGGTAAATATTTTCATTTATTTTTTATTTAGAATATTCTTTGTTAGTTATGAAGAATAAGTATGCCTCTATATGATTTTCTGAGAAAAGATCTTGCCTATCATTGATAATGAATTTGACCAATTAATATCAAATAATTAATATCAAATATATAATATGTTTTCGTGTGTGTGTGAATTGAGTGAGCACCCTAAATAAAATTAATCTCATTATGCTAGTTATTTAGTAAAAGTATAAAAACAATTGTAAAAGCAATCTCACAATTTGTAAAAAGATAAAACGTGAGATATATTAGTTAATGTATGCTCTAATGATGCCGAACTATCGATAGTTTCGCTATCGATTCGATCGATCGTTGACCTTGAAAATCAGTTAGGATATCGATAGGACTATCGATAGTATTGAAAAAATCAATACTATCGATAGTATAAATCATGGTAATACTATTCCAGATAACCAATAGTATTACCACTATCGATAGTACTATCGATAGTCTCACTATTGCCACACTATCGATAGACTATCGATAGTCTATCGATAGTAGCCTATCGAGCGGCATCACTAGTATGCTAATTTAGTTCTCACCTAAGACCACCCTGAACTATGAATCCGTGAAGGATACATTTAAGATTTATGTATTAGCTTTTAGTAAAACCTTTGTAAAGTTGTCGTTTTTAGATACCAATCGCCTACTGCCGTATAAAAAAGTTACAAATGCTTTCTTATGCTCACTTAATCCACACACTTTGAAAAGACCCGATTTCCTATAAACCAACTTTAATTAAAAGAGTAGAGTAATTAAAAGCCTAGAGTTCGCCCGGGGTAGGACCACCGCCCGCCAAGGTACTCAGTACCATTCCTACCGTCATAATAATTGTTTTTAAGAGCAATTGTGTTCCGGATAGGAAGGTATTTGTGGAGCCGGTTTCACTTTTTTAGAGGCGACCATCTCAGACCTCAGGGGTAGCAACGCATCTGTGACCGAATTGGAACAAGACTCATACTAACAATAACTAATTGGACTATTACTAACATTAACTAACAGGACTAATTATCACTAACATTCCCTGTCCTCGCACTTATTAACAAACTAACCTACTAATATTCTAACACCATCTACTAACTGGACTAACCATCCTAGTCCCTTTGAGTCTAGTTCTAGGTCGGTCACAGTTGTTATGGGCGGCAGGGGAAGGGTGGTACTGCATGCTCGTTTGCTATCTTAATTCCATAAAAAAAAAAAAAAAAAAAAAAAAAATTTGTCATAATATGTCTCAATTTATTTAAAGGTATTTATATGAATTTGTAAAATAGAAAACGAACCATAAAGGTAGCGTGTTTTTATATAATTAATTATTTTAAGTGCTCACTCAATCCACACAATTCTGAAATGTAATAAACACTAATATCTTTGAATTTGTAAGTAGTTATAAAAATATAAATTGCTCAAATTTTAGTAAAAAATAATTACTAAAAGTCTGCCATTTGTTATTGTAAATTTTTAGTTTTTTTTATTAAATTAAGATAGCAAACGAGCATGCAGCACCGCCCTTCCACTGCCACCCATAACAACTGTGACCGACTTAGAACTAGACTCAAAGGGACTAGGATGGTTAGTCCAGTTAGTAGATGGTATTAGAATATTAGTTGGTTAGTTTGTTAATAAGTGTGAGGACAGAGACTGTTAGAGATATTTAATCCTGTTAGTTAATGTTAGTAAAAGTCCAATTAGTTATTGTTAGTATGAGTCTCGTTCTAATTCGGTCACAGATGTGTTGCTACCCCTGAGGACTGAGATGGTCGCCTCTTAAAAAGTGTAACCGGCTCCACTCCTTCCTATTCGGAACACAATTGTTCTTAAAACAATTATTACACGGTAGGAATGGTACTAAAGTTTAGTTTAAAAGATATTAATTTGTTAATGCTTCAATGAAAATCTACCGCACTGTTTGTGTTCGTTTTCTGTTTTACAAATTCTTAAAATACCTTTAAATAAATCGAGATTATGACAAAGTAACCTTTAGCTTCAGACGACATGAATTCATGTCATGATTCAATAGTACGTTCACTTCGCTGGAATCCAAGGGGACTTTCAAGTTGGTTATAGGGGTTTATAGGGTATTTAGGGTATCTTTTCAAAGTGTGTGGATTGAGTGAGCATAAGAAAGCATTTGTAACTTTTTTTTATAAGGCAGTAGGCGATTGGCATCTAAAAACGACAACTTTACAAAGGTTTTACTAAAAGCTAGTGATAATGATGATTGATTCCAGACCGATTTCGGTCACGGCGACTGCTTCAACTCCGTGCAAATGTGTGTCGCTCGTGTGCTCGCATATGACTGCAATAGCCAATCTTCTTTGAGAAGGTCCGCGCACATTGCGGACATGTGAGGACACCATTAATATAATTGTACCTGATCGCCGCAGGTGGTCGGGCTTTCAGTTCGTCGCGTCTCGTGTCCAGATCTGCTCGACGACAAAAGCTAGTACACCAATCTTAAATGTATCCTTCACGGATTCATAGACAAGGGTGGTCTTAGGTGAGAACTGATCGAGCATACATTAACTGATATATCTCACGTTTTATCTTTTTACAAATTTATTGTGAGATTGCTTTTACAATTTGTTTTTATACTTTTACTAAATAACTAAAATAATTTATTTAGGGTGCTCACTCAATCCACACACACGTTTTCTAGGTAGCTTAAGGTAAGTCAAAAATCTTTAGAAAAATTAATAATAAGTTATTTTTATATAGCAAAGCTATATCTAATAGACTTATATTATGTTAATATTTAGTAGTACCTATATATCCAAATACAATTCCAATTATTTTCTTCATTGTTTTCAGGAGAGCCAATAACTGCAAAGGAAGCTTATGACAGTGGGCTGGTTACCAAGGTGGTCCAAGCTGATGAACTTGATGCTGAAGTTAATAAAATTGTAGAACAGATTAAATACAAAAGTCGTAGGGTCATAATGTTAGGGAAAGAATTTTTCTACAAGCACATGGATCTCAGTTTATCTGAAGCATACCAACTAGGAGAAGATATAATGGTTAAAAACATAAATATGGACGATGGGCAAGAGGGAATTAAAAGTTTTGTAGAAAAGAGAAAAGCATTGTGGAGTCACAAGTAGGAGTGAATTTCAAAGAAAACAAAACTTTATATACAACCTAAGTTTATTTGCCACTTTGCTGCTATCATTATAAACATCTCATATATTATTTTCTTCATGAAAGCCAGTTATAAAAGTTAAATGCGCGCTACTCCACAAGTACGAAATTTAATTTTAATGTAAGCCAATTTTTTTACATTATATACACATCACTTTCCCTTTGTATATACTTTTATGATTGTGTAAGTTACAATTATTTTTTAAATGATAATGAAATATTTTTGCATTTTTTTTAATGCCCGTAATAAATGAAACCTTAATTATAAATTATTTGTTAGATAACTATTCGTAATATTAAAGGCTTCGAAAATTACGAAAATGAAGCATACAAGAAATTCAAAATTAAGTGTTATCACAATCTGGAATTAATTATACTTAATTATTGAACAAATTAAACACATGAATTAAAGCCAACCCACTTTTTGCATTCATGCATTGTAGCTTGTAGCACAATATCACCCACACACGGGAGGTTTATCTCAAAGAAATATTTAAACTTGATTTAAATTATTCAGTATATTGATAAGACTCAAGTTGTGTCTTGCGTCCTCAATCAAATTAATTCATAAACAATTTGGTGGTAGTGAACTGTGAACCACTACAATATTGAATGAAGCCACAACTTATCCAGGGAAAAATATTGCATCTACACTACATTGAATGTAAATGCATTAATCTTAGCAATAACACATGACATGCTTAAAGATAATTAAAATACATAGTTCAATATAACTTGATAATATAAATAAATTTATGCATTAAAGTAGAACAAAAGTGGCTAAAACAGTAAATTTTGTATTATATAGCTTGATTAAATTGTGCATAATAAACTAAGGCTATTAACATTACATTATTACACCATAAATAGATCAGTGACTCTTATACGTATAGGAGAAATAAATGATCAATTTTAAGTAGAGAAACAAAAACACTGCCCAAAATTTTCTTCTAAATATGAATGAAAAGGGCAATTCAACAACATTATGCTTACTCTTGTTAAAGGTTATAAATATTATTGTTGCTACAGAATATATTTTACATGTGCATCATTGTAACCAAATATACTTACTGACTTTAGACAAAATATTAATATAGAAAATATCCACACAACAATTATTTAATGTTCAATTATAAATTTAAAGAAGATTCAAACATTATGATTTATCATTTAATATGCTGAAATGGGCAGTAAACTTAGTTCTCCTTTAAATTAATCATTTAATACTTAACTCAAAAACATTATAGAACAAAATAAACCCTGAAATATAACCCCACAATATTTCATATGATTCAGTTATACTTAATAGGGAATATGCATGTCATTCAAATTTAAGTAAATATTTTTTGTACAGTCGTTATCGCTAAAATAATGATATCTGTCACATTATTTTCTATTTAATATTTTTAAAATCACTAAAATAAATTTATAAAAAGTGCAAATTTTACGAGGCAAATTTAAAATGTCGAAAAGCAACGCTATTGGTTAGACATCGGCGTGACGTCATCCTTCGCGATGGACATGTCAAAAACATACTAGAACTAGCTGTTTTCATTTATATTTCAATTAATTTGATTGCTTTCAGAGTTTATCGTATACTACTTGCGTGATTTTTGTTTGTTAGTGGTGTGTTGAATGACTAACAATGTCTGAAAGTGGATTTCAAAAGGCGCAGTCGGATAATCTTCCGAAAATTGATGCTTTCATGATAAGTTTGTACTTCGCCTCAAATAATGATTTTACATCAGCTGAAATCAGGGGAGTCAAAGCTGCAAGGTGAGGAAGTGTTTAATTTAATTTAGGAATATTTAATTTTGAAGGAATATTTAATTTAGGTACATGGTTCTCGTACAGTTTTTCTATGTAATTCATAAAAGTTTTTAACATAACCTGTAAAGATTTAGCCATTTACCTTCTACATACAAATTATACTATATCCTTCATATCACATTTTAGGAATAAATGGTTGTAAATAAATAAATCCGTGTTTGGGAATACTTTATAATCAAATCTGTTTTTATCCCAGATCTGAACGAGAATCTTACAACAACTTTTCAGGGTTTGTACTTTTGTAAGCCAAATGAAACCAAAACTATTAATATTTGGTAGAAATAATAATTATTTTCTTCTTACGTTAAAATGATCTTCGCAACAGTATGCAGTGCTTTTTGTAGATATAATATCTCTTTTCACAATTTTACACCACTTTTTTCTTATATAAGCATCCCGTGGAACATGAAAAAATACTTTGTCCGGTGCGTTCCACCTCGTATTCTTGCACATAGGTACAATACAGTACTTAAAAAAAGGTCTTCGGTTTCCATCCATACTTCCGTTTATGACATTAAACTAGAAAACGTAAATTTAATACTATACAATACTCTTTCTCAACCTCGCTCATAACCACTTGTTAGTAAACAACTCCAACCTGACGAACGATGACGTCACCATAGAACGCGCCAAAAGGGCGGCGTTTGAATCGGCCTTATGTCATTGCAATTTTCATTATTTAATTTAAAATAAATTTGGACTTTCCCATGACTCGTATACTTTTTTACGGTATTATCTATACTAATATTATAAAGCTGAAGAGTTTGTTTGTTTGTTTGGTTGAACGCGCTAATCTCAGGAACTACTGGTTCGAATTGAAAATTTTTTTTTGTGTTGAATAGACCTTTTATAGAGGAAGGCTATAGGCTATATAACATCACGCTGCAACAATTAGGAGCGAAGAAATAATGGAAAATGTGGAAAAAACGGGGAAAATTATTCATTCTCGAGGGCTTTCGTTGCATGCGTTGCGAAAACGATTCAAGATACCAAAAATATATGTATGAAAGAATTATTCCTCTTGAAATGATCTAAAAAAATGTCCATGACAGTATATGTCTATCTTTTAAGATTAACACACTAGAACCGTTTTTATGGTAATCAAATTTGCCGCGTTTCCAAGTTTAATCTGAATTAATCTTGCTGTGATCCTTTGCTACTTTGCTATTATTTTGTCGTAAGCTTTATTTCTAAGTTTAATTTAATTTAACCTCAATTAATTTTGGTGATAGTATATTATCTTCCCGAAATTCCTACGGGAGCGGGACCTACGCGGTTGATACTTACGGGTCCCGAAGCGAAGCGAGGGCGGTTCGCTAGACATAAATGAGCTATAAAAACAATAAAAAAAATTATGCATATTCCCTATTGGATACATAAATGTAAATGGCTTTGGACTTGAATACAATAAAATACTGAATCACTATAATAATAAAGCAAGGACATAGCAAAATAGCCTAATAAATATTTAATATACCATAAATTTTATCAAATTTTTAGTCTTTCAACTAAAATTGGAATGAACAACATTCACAATATGGGAAGTTGTCGACATGTAAGGAAAGCTCGGTGGTGTTCTTTCCGTCATCTTCAAGGTAAGTCTCACTTCTTCGCCAACTCATTGGAAAGCCAGTCGAGACCTTCATACAGCCCTTGGCCTTGGGTTGCACACGTGGCTTGAATGTACCACTGAAACAAAATTTTATCACAGCTCAGAACTCTACAACACATCATGTTTATATTTATATATTTATTATACACTAAACTAATAAATTAAGAATGTAATCCAGACAAATAAGTGTTACGCAGGGAGCTAGCCTTAATGGAGTAAAAATGATGGTTTCATAATTATGATCAGATATTTGAAAAATTTTTTAACGACCTAATTATTAATTAGATCTAAATTAACGATAAAAAATGAAGCGCTCATAGCCCGGCGGCTTGCGTCGATCCTAAGCGATCGACAAAGTGAAGCAACTGCGGGCGTGGTCAGTAGTCGGATGGGTGACCGCTAGTGGCAAAAATTTCTTGAGCGCTTCCGTGCTTCGGAGGGCACGTAAAACTGTCGGTCCCGGTTGTTATCGATTGATAGCAGTTGTTAAGCCATGCCGGAGGCCTTCGGGCGGCTTGAAAACTTTCGACACTGGGTTGGCCACTAACCCCTCCACCAACCCGCATTGGAGCAGCGTGGTGGAGTATGCTCTAGACCTCCTCAATAATGAGGAGAGACCCGTGCTCAGTAGTGGGCCATTAGTGAGTTGTAGCTTAGCTTTTTGTTTGAAAAATATGGTTCACATTTAAAACTTGTTATGGAGAAAGATTACTTATACAATAGCTTTGCAATCATCATTGAATACAATTCATTTCAAGGTTGTTTATTTATTTAAATACTTGTTGAATCATAATTAAAATTGGTAATACATTATTAAAGTCATCAATAAGAAATACAATAACTTATATTATTATTAATGCTACTTACACGGCGATTCCTCAGATTGTTAAGATTCAATGCATTTGTAAGTTCAGCGGCAGTCATTGCATTGGGCATGTCTTGCTTATTAGCAAAAACCAATATAACAGCATCTCTAAGTTCATCCTCATTTAACTGTAAATGAAAACATGTTTACTATGACCACATATTTCAAAAATACAAAATAAAATAATGGATAAAGTTTAGTATGTGGACCGTTGAATTGGGTAACCATATTTTTATATCTAAAAGAGTTTAGTATAAGGAATATTTACGCAAAATTTCAGACTGCGGAAATCAGTAGTTTTTTTTTTATCGAATTTTAAAGTCTTCACCTAAACAGTACTAAAACACCTAAAACACGAAAAATACCCCCTCAAAACACAAGAAAAGGGTGTGGGGATGTAGGGGGTTGAATTCCGGTTATAAAAATGCCACCCACAACAATCTGCGACGCACAGTTTTTGAGAAAAATAAAAAAAATCATTCTAACCTAACACTACAGCTAAGTACATAGGGTCAGTTACGACGATCGAAGAGCAAGTAGGTGTCACAATTAAATGACTTTGTCACATATGTCGACAGAACCCCGCATCGTAGGATGTGTGTGATTGTGCGCTCGAGTGTGTGTGTGTGCGGCACAATTACTCACACATACTTGCAATTACCTACTAGGTCAATAGAGTAGGATGACGAAAAAATAGCGGTAAGAATGGGGGTAGCGGGGGGACGGGGGGGCCGCAGGCCCCCCGTAAAGGGGGGGTCGGGAGGCGAAGCCCCCCGCCATAAAAAAAAAATAACAAAAAGCCAACCACACTCTAGTTGGGTATAGGTTAGGTTCGACTGTAATAGAACCACGCAGAAAAAAGGGACCCCCGAAAGGGGGTCCCGTCGACATATTTTTACAACACTCTCTGCCCTAATAGGTGGGGATTAGCTAGTTTAAACTTAGACCGTATTAGAAAACTGACCCCATGTATGTAGCTGTAGTGTACAGTGTTAATGTTAGCACTTTGAGGTTAGAATCGTTTTTTTTTTGTTTTTCTCATAAACTGTGCGTCGCAGAGCTTTGTGGGTGGCATCGATGTAACCGGGAATCAACCTCCTACATCCCCTTACCCTTTTCTTGTATTTCGAGGACCTACTTTTCGTGTTTTAGTCGTTTTAGTACTGCTTAGGTAAAGATTTCAAAATTCGATAAAAAAAAAACTATAAGGCTCCGCGTCTCAGGCTTCGCGGTGGAACTTCCCCTCATCCTCCCCTACCCCATCCCCACCCCCACCCCCACACCCCTAAATTCGACGGTCCACATACTAAACTTTAACCAAAATAATTTTACTTTTATTTATTTTACTGAAATGTCTTACGAGGTGGGACAATGAAACACATACCATATTAGCGAGTTCATTTTCAGCCTCTGCTATCCGTTTTGTGTCACTAGAGTCGACAACAAAAATAAGCCCTTGTGTATTTTGATAGTAGTGACGCCAGAGCGGCCTAATTTTATCTTGACCACCGACATCCCAAACCGTAAAACTAATGTTTTTGTATTCTACAGTTTCTACATTGAAACCGATGGTCGGTATAGTCGTTACTATCTCGCCCAATTTTAACTTATAAAGTATGGTGGTTTTGCCAGCGGCATCTAGACCAACTGCAAAAAAATATTTTAAATTCCTTTAAATCTACAAAACTAACTAATAAAGCTAATAAACAAAGATATTTTTAACAAAATATTCTACGCAATCTTCGACCGATGAGGTGTCATGTCACTCACCCATAAGGATCCGCATTTGTTTTTTACCAAAAAGCCTCGTAAAAACACTCGATAAAGTGAGACCCATGGTTTGTTTGTTACTCCTAAAATGCAAAAAATATATTACGGCTGCAAAAAAATCAGCAAATCAGTGAAAGACTAATAAAATTAGTTTAAAACGAAACAAATTTGACACCGTATCGTACCCAGTTTCACTATCAATCAATTACAGACAGAAAACAGACTACATAATAGGTATTATACATAAACACTATAGTTAGGCCACGACATTTTTCATTACAGTGCCACAGAGTAATTAGATATTATTATAAGTAACAAGATAGTCTGTACTCTACCTAGATACTCTCTATCTCTACCTACCCTTTAGACAATTTCACTTTTTTCCAACTTTTTACAGTTACCTATCGCGTAACAAAAATGTAGGTATTTCTTTATGATTTCGATAGAATACATAAGTACAGTACAGTTGAAAATATTTTCCATATCAATGCCATCTATTATTGCGAGCCATACGGCTGTCCATACATTGCAATCGCCCCCGGTTAGAAAGAGAAAAAAGATAACGATAGTCGATAATATATTGCTTGACCAGGAATGTAAAAAATACTAACTCTATGAAAAAACCTCGCCATATTGTGGTAAACTCATGGAACTAATTTCTTTCTGGCAACGCTTAGTTTCTAAACGTCAATCGTAAGTTGCTTGTCAATGAGTTTGAATGTCACCATATTCCTATCTCTATGGTCACCATAGATAAAAGTAAATGTCACAGTATGTCTCACTCAGAGTATTTAATCCATAGAGATAGGAATATACTTAGATAGAGACGCCCTAATCCTTAACCTCATATGAAATTAGCTGGTTGGTGTGTAGCAGGCCGGCCATTTTTTATTCACCCTTACAAATGACATCTTATGTCAAACAAAATGGTTAATAAACCCAAAACTATAAAATATATTAAAATAGGCATTGATAGGAGGTGTTGTGGTGTCTTTTAAGCAAAACAAAAACATTAAAACACAATGAGGTGTGGTATACTACAATGCGGAGCCAGGAAAAATAAATTACACCCAAAATTAACAAGTTATAGTAGGTACCTATCAGTTTTCGTTGTTTGTTGAATATCTGAATGATATTGATATATTATGTTTTTGCTGCATGAAGATCTGTGCGAGGATTACGTAGGCCTGTTAATGTTTTGTTGGGTTTTACATCATTATTTTATATATTTGAGTAGCCGGTTTGTTTACATTTCAATGACACTTAGGGTAGAAAGTGTTAAAATATCGATATTCGATATATCGATAATTTAAAATGACGCTGAAGAAAGTTGAAATAATTGTTTTTAATTCAATAGATTACCTTCAAATAAATCGTTAAAAAAGAAGTGGCTAGAAATAACTGTTCCAGAGAACATAAACCCTCGTCTTGTTGAAGTATTTTTTTGTAAAAAGCAATTATAATTATTCCTCTGTTATCTTATCTGCCCAAAGCTTATCTTGAAGAATTCGCTAGTTAGCGATACGATCGCTTTTTGTGCCCAATTAATAAATATGCTATAATACTTTTATTTGTATTTTTGTAATTATGCTGTACATTATATAGCCTTAAACAAATAAATTAAAATTTGTGTACATAGACACATGTTTTTTATTTACATTTCGGTCCCATTTCCACAATATTAATGCACTAAGGGTTATTACACAATCATGGGTGATCAGAAGAAAATTGTCAGTCATATCCATATCACACAGCAGTACTATCTTCACCCTTAGCTTTTATTGAATAAACTCTAAAATTAAATTCATCGTAGTGCTACATATGACTTATTTATTTATGTAAGTATCTATCGCGATTTTTCTGGATTCAGCGGGTACATTCAGAATCAGCAAAAGTGGCATTGTTTAGGAGTAGGCGGACTGGTTAATGGAAGGATTGATTTTTAATATTGGATATAAAACTTAACATAACTTCAAGCCTGTATATACCGTATAAGTACTGTATAAGTCGTTCGGCCTCATCGTTAATCCATCCAAAACGCAACTTATTATTATAGGCAGTCCGAAACTTGTAAATAAAATAGACTTCGCTAATTTGCCAGCTGTCACACTGAATGGAAGCGTTATTAAATTTCGGGACACTGTTCGAAACCTTGGCATAACTATGGATCGTTCTATGTCTTGGGCTCCTCAGGTTAAAGAGGTCAGTCGGAAGCTTTTTGCTGCTTTTGGCCCTTTGCGCAGATTACATAATCTACTGCCAATTCCAACCAAAGTAACGCTTGCCCAGTCTTTGCTCCTATCCGTTCTTGACTACGCCGATATTTGCTATCTGGACATCACAGAGGAGCAACTTAACAAACTTGAGCGTCTCCAAAACTTGTGCATACGGTTTATTTTCGGGCTTCGAAAATACGACCACATCTCCGAATTCAGAGCTAAACTCAAGTGGCTCCCTATCCGACTTCGCCGGAATACACACATCCTTTCTACTTTGTACTGCGTGCTATTCAGTCCTACAAGCCCACCATACTTAAAAGAGCGATTTAACTACAGGTGTTTCTCACATGATCGATACCTTCGCTCAACTGAAAACTTATCTCTATCTACCCCTTCGCATTCTTCTTCTTTCTTTCACAAATCCTTTTCTGTCCGTGCGGTTCAGCTTTGGAATTCTCTTCCGGTTAATATTAGACTATCCACTTCATTAGACTCTTTTAAAAAACGTGTTAAAGATTATTACCTCAATTCCAACAACTAATGTGATTGCTCCATCATTTTTAACTTGTAAGATGTGTTTCAAATTTAGATATATATAAATTTGTGCAATGTATTAGTGTGTATATTGTATTATATCGTATTATTATTATTATATTTGTTGTTATATATTATATTATGTGTTATATTATATATATATATGTATTTATATAAATGTTTATATATGTATATATATTGATATCTTCAATTATTGCACTGTACACCCTACCAACATTTCTTGATCTTTCCCTTTGTCATTTCCCCAAAGGTTATCTGGAAGAAATCGCTATTGAGCGATAAGATCGCCTTTTGTGCACAACTTACGTGAATTGTAGCATAATTTCTTTATTTGTAACTGTGGTGTACAATAAAGTGTAATAAATAAATAAATAAATACCTAGTTATATACAATACAGCCAAATAGAGATATAAGTATTTTACTTCCGATGGTTAAACTTCGGTTATGGAACTCTATTTTGATAATTTTACATTATGCATATAATAAATAAAGGCCTTAACTACCTAAATTTCCTAACTGGAACAAGACAAATAGTTTGGCGGCTGTGTTAAGCAAGAGGGTGGTACCTAATTAACTGGCAGAGTTTAAAACACTATCTCTGAGATCGTCTAAAAAGGGGGATCAGTCGTTGTGTCCTCGTTTGTTGTTCAGCAGATCATCATGATAGCTGGTTTTTACAAAATATTTTTGGTTGACATGACATGACAAGTTCATCGCAGTACGTATCAAAATTAATATTAATATCGCTGAGAAGACGAACGACATGTATTATTGCTGTTATATCGTTAGTCATTAAACTAAATATCGATAGTGTTTCCGTCCACGTAGTGCGCACAACACTAGTAGAATCGGCCATATTTTATTCACTAAAATTTTGACAGGCATTGTCAGGCTCGCTATTTTTGCTTTAGTGTCTAATCCATAGTCCTTATAGATCAATGATTTAATCATTACTACTCTGAGATGTCTCATGTCTGTTTTTTTCTTTAAGTGTCTTTTTTGTGCTAAAATTACAAAAATTCGTGAAAGTTCATAAAGTTCATATTCGTGAAAGAAAAGTGGTTTTCTATTATGCTAAAATAACATTTCGTATAAAATAACATTTATTTTCTTAAATAACATTTCCGACATAGTTGTCAAAATGACAATAATAACATGAGCGTTATCAAGGTTACTTTTGTGGTTACTATAAGTACCTAGTTACTCTTGTCTGTGCTGTTGCCATAAAAAAGGAAACTTTAGCGCCCTCATGACAGGTTTTCTATTTTTTCAACACACTTGCTCGTAAAGTTGCTATTTTTTCTTTAGTCTTATACGCCCGGAATGCGGTTTATTACACACTAGTGCGTTTTACTTTTCATTGCCGCGCTATTTTCTTATTCCACTTTTTTTTAATATCCGTAAAAGTTACCAAAAGATTTATTATTTTGTAAATAAATAAACTTGTTGTAGTCAAAATCTGATAAGATAAGATTATACTTCATCTAATTATCTATTAAAGCATTTAAAAAATACAATATTTTAAATCATTAATTACCGTAAATTCTTATTAGAAATACATAATTATTTAGTTTAATATATTGTGGCTGAATGGCGGTGTCCGGCTGTCCGGTGCCTCTGGACTTAACCTGCGCGCGCATATTTATTCAACGTTCGTCATAATTTTACAAGGTTACTTTGTAAAATTAAGACGAACTGTCAAATGTGACCTATTAAAATGGCCCTTTAATATATAACTTCCACTGAAAGTGTCTTTGTCACTCATGGTAGTCACTCATATGCAGTGCACTCAATAGGGGATCGGATGATTTTTCAAAAAGCTATATACAGCCATGGAAAATATCAATTTAAAAGTACAATTAATTTTATATACCGAAAATTTTTATACGTGGTATTATAGGAAATTCTTTTTCTGTGAGGAGTAAAGGAACGAAATAACATACTGATAGATTACTCACAAAATTAATATGTCACAACCAATGATTTAAATATCTAGATTGAGCGTCGCCCTACAATGAAAACAAAAAAAACAAGGCAACATTATCAAGCATGTGTGCGTGTAGGCGATGTTTTTCGCGTTCATTTATTGTCTATGTGTGCGTACAGTACGCCCAACTTATCTCTGAAATGGCAAAAATTGGAACTAACGAAAAGTCATTCATAAGTACGTTGTGGTCATTCATCTGTCAGTTACTAGTGCGCAACTTAAGATTGAAACGAAAGAGGCGCTGTCGGACGCATTTGACATTCATTAGACCAATCATTGCGCACTAGTAACTGACAGATGAATGACCACAACGTACTTATAAATGAATTTTCGTTAGTTCCAATTTTTGCCATTTCAGAGATAAGTTGGGCGGACTGTACTATAATCTGTGCGTAATGATATAAAATTGGCTGCCAACTGTTGGCGGCAAATTTTTGACACGTTTTCGGGGATTCGATGTTCCAACCTTTGTCACGACATAATAAATAAAATATATAATATGACAACCAAATGACAACTTTGAGCGACTTAGAACAATACTCAAATAGGGACAGGGATGGTTAGTCCAGTTAGCAGTAGGTAAAATAATAGTTTGATTAGTTAATGAGTTTGTGGACTTGGGTGGGGCCTGTTAGTGATAGATAGGTAGTCCAATAAGTTGTTGTTAGTAATAGCACAGTGTAAAAATAAAAAGTTAGTAATAGTCCAGTTAGTAATAACCATTGGTAATAACTAATATTGTCAGTAAGAGTCTCGTTCTAATTCTGTCCTGTGTTACTACCCTTGAGGACTGAGATGGTCGCCTCTAAAAAAGTATAACCGACTCCTTTCAATCCAGAACACAATTGCTATTAAAGCAAAATTTATAATAAAAATATTCTAGCAATGCAAAATGATAATTTATAAGTCAAATACTTACCATTTAGTTTCTTTATACAATAAGCAGCAAATAAGAAAAATAAGGGTTACCCTTGTTTCGTATAACAACTTTTGATATAATTTTAATAAATCGAACAACGTTTATGATAATAATCAGTTTGTATAATATCGTTTGACATAATTTTCATTTGATCGAATATTCTTTTTGTGTAATATTGATTGACATAATGTTCATCTGATCGAATATTTATTTTATACAATGTTCATTTCATGAAATGTTCAGGTGGTTATAAATGCCCTAAAGTCGGTTCTGGCGGATGGTTCCTGTTAACCTAACACGCTCGTCGCTTCGCTCCTCGCTAACCTATCCTATTTAGTTGAATAGTTATTATACCAAAGAATACAGTCTAAAATTAAGTAGGTGAAGGAAAAATTTCAACAATAATTTTTCAATTAAATATGAAAGGAAACCAATAATTGTTGAACCGAATATCCAACACGATCTTTCGACTAAATCATTATTAGTCTAGTTTACATTACTTTAATTAAAATTAGCGCATTTGAACATTCGATAAAAACATATTATTCGAAACAAATGATGATAAGAAATAAAATTATGGCAATCAAATATTCGATCAAATGAATAATTATGTGAAATGACTTTATTCCAACTAAAATGAGTCGAAGCGAAGCGATTTTCGACGAAAAGTTGTTATACCAAACAAGAGGCACCCGAAAAATAAACTAGAAATGCAAAATAATTTCAAACCTATTCTGTTACTACAAACAAATATTCTTCAAAACAACACAATATTATGGTATCCTGTTTAAATATTAACTACTTAAGCACAATTTTATAAAATTTTATTTGATAAACCGGAACTTTATGTACGTAAATTTTGTCTGTTACAAAAAAGTCTACCCTCTAGCAGAGCAGGTATACTACTATCCTCTGCAATGGATTTTCGTCATCAATTTATAAGTATTCCCCTACTTAATTCCTTTATGAGTCGTATCGTAAGCTTACAGCATAATTTCACCATGATTTTTAGCCTCCACGTATTACTGTGTGATGTCCACGGTAAAATCGTGCCAAAGCTGTGAATCATTCTTGTTGAGTTGAGGCTTGAGTGAGAGCAATAGTATCCAATGTTTCCAACTGCAAAAAACAATATGCCATACTACTTAAAAATATATTATGTTAGAACCAAAGGTTAAAATATAAAAAAATACTAAAAAATGGTTATTTAAATATAAGGTAAAGGGCCACAACTTCGTGCTAGTACATTACTTCGTTAGTTTTGCTTCAGGCGCAAGAAATAAGCTACGTACATAATATACATTAAAATTATACATCAGAATAAAATATCTAACTCCTAACCTGTCTAAAAAACCAAGTTCCAACATTCTACCTACTAAACTCAATGAAATAAAACGCTTGGAAATCCCATCGGCCGCAAACGTCGGTGAGAGGTGAATATGCTTCCCTATACCGTAAGGCAGGCGCTCAAAGTTCTTAAGCTCATAGAGAAGAAACGGTAAGTCCATTCAAATAAAAACTTAAACAGTGCTTTTATATGTCCCTTAACAATTGATTTGACTCATGAAAAAGTTCCATGCAGCTTGAAATGCTTTTAAAATAGCAATAAACCGACCGACGAAATAGCGGTCATTTTATATTTCGGGTGTCTCCTATTTCGTGACATTCACGAATTAGGGGTTTTATAGATACATTTTCGTTGTTCGTGTTCATATATTAAAATTGAAAAAATTGAAATATAAATGAAAAAAACGAATAAGGTATTTAATTTCAGTACTTGTGAGCTAAATTCGGTATATGTTTTGTTTACTAGGAAATCCATAATACGAGCTTAAAGATGACCCAATTCTACATAATTTCGTTTGTTATTCCATTTGTTTTGTCAATATTCGTATATTTTATTATATAAATAGTGTACTGAATAGTCAATTTATATAATCTAGAAAGAATCTCATTACTTGAGTGTGGTAATTTCGAAAAATCAATAACACGAAACAAAGGACTTATCTTTTGTTCCTTGTCCGTTAGTTCGTTACAAATAATTTTAAAGTAGTTCCAGTCACTTTAGCATAATAAAAAGTTTTTTTTATTTAATCATTGGAGATCCCGGAGTCCTCCACAAGCGTTGAGGCAGGCCACCGGGGGGGTTTTATTGAGTAAAAGTCCCACATAACCCTGTGTCGCTCCCACGGCACCGGGTACCTTTTGAAGGTTTCCCCCTCGATAAAAAAAAAAACAAAAAAAGGTGTTTTTGTATAGGTATAAATTTTGGCAGTCATGTTAGATCTCGGAAGTCTTATAAAAGACGCACAGGACCTAATAGTAACTGAACATCAAATGTGAAAAAGTCTGCTTTTGCGATTATATTGGTTTCTTTTTTGTAGAAATAAGGTAGCAATCGAGCAGGCAGCACCACCTACCTATACTTCTATACTAATAATATAAAGCGGAAGAGTTTGTTTGTTTGAACGCGCTAATCTCAGGAAGAACTGGTCCAATTTAAAAAATTCTTTTTGTTTTGAATAGTCCAATTATTGAGGAAGGCTATAGGATATATAACATCACGCCACTACCGAAAGGAGCGGAGCAACAAGTTTCCCGAAGCGAGGGAGTTTACTTAATAATATTGTCTAAGCGTGATGTTATTATAGCCTTCCTCAATCAATACACTATTCAACACAAAAATATTTTTTGAATTCGAACCAAGTACTTCTTGACATTAGCGCATTAAAACAACCCTTCCCCTTTATATTATTACAAGCGGATGTCGTCCTGCAATATATACATATAATAGAATATATTATTAAGTAAGTAGACGCCCTCGTTTCGCTTTCGGAGACTTGTTTCTCCGCTCCTTTTGGTCTTAGCGTAATGTTATGTAAGTAAGATTATTATTAGTTCCTGAGATTAGCGTGTTCAAACGAACGAACAAACAAACTCTTACGCTTTATATTATTAGTATAGATATAGTATAAACATTAATTATCAAAATATAGTATTTAAATATATATATTTTTAGAAATTACCAAAAAAACTTTAACAAACGTTGTCACGAAATAGGGGACACGAATTCACGAACTTAGGAACAGAGCCAAATTTTGTCACGAAATAGGGTTCAAACAAGGGGTCCACAAATAAATTAATAAAAAATTTAATTCTAACTAAAACTGCATAATTCATACCTTAAATTACTAACAAAAGACCATATTCATTACACAAAAACTTTCAGACTGATATCTTATGTAGTAAAATTTAAAAAAAATCTTAAAGTCGGCGGAGGCTTAACATACCGAAATATGGGACACTTACCTTAACTGTTCCTGAAAACTAAACCTTTTTAAAAATCAATTATGCCCTTTTTCATCCGATGAAACCAACATTATACATTTTTAATAGACTTTATTAGAACAAACGGGTAGGGTAGACGAAGTAGAGTAGAGAGATAAACAAATGAAAAATTCATTGCACTTAAACAAGGAAAGATCAACTTACGTCAATGAATTAAATGAAACGAAACAGAATGTTACGAAAGGTTACGAATTTTTAATTCGCCCTGCGTGCCGGTTTTTTTTTAAAATGCGCAGATGCTGGCAAGTGCAACTTTTGTTTTGCCCACGTGTTTTGCCACATTCAATCTTTGAACAGACTTAAAAACAACCAGACCTAACATTTTTCACCACAACAAAGACGTATTTAAGCAATAGTTTCATCCCTTTCTCTCCCATAACACGTAAAAAGTCTATCTCGTTTATTTTTGTTGTTGCAACACTCACGCACACAGACAAAATGGGGTTGAAGCCATAGAGATATTTCACTAGAGGGCAGAAGCCAGGCTTCAGAGCGTACAGTGCGCCCAACTTATCTCTGAAATGGCAAAAATTGGAACTAACGAAAAGTCATTCATAAGTACGTTGTGGTCATTCATCTGTTAGTTACTAGTGTGCAATGATTGGTCAAATGAATGTCAAATGCGTCCGACAGCGCCTCTTTCGTTTCAGTCTTAAGTTGGGTTTACTATACCTCGGATAAAAAGAGACGAAATCTTTAGTAATCACCTTTCTCTTTCTGGCGAGGCTTCAGAGCGTACGTCTAGGAGACGAAAGAAAGAAAGAGACGAAATCTTTAGTAATCACCTTTCTCTTTTTCTGATTCATCGGGATCAGATAGAGATAGGTAATTACCGTTATCGTTGTTTCTCTTTCTAACTAGGGGCGATTGCAATGTATGGGCAGCCGCCGTATGGCTCACCCACTCTAGTATAATATCTCTATGGTTGAAGCACTCCCGCCATTTTGTTAAGCTACAAGAAGCTCAATTTTAGTATGAGGACATACACCATAGACAACATTTGTAGACCACGAATGTTTTGTATGGGAATTGTCTATGTGTACAGCATGTCTATGTAGTAGTAACTGGCACGCTTTTTTCTCCCATATGTTAGGTCTGCTTATTTTTTATTATTTATAAGTCTGTGAATCTTTCTTTCTCACGCTATGTCAAGTTGGCCATGCGCACTATTTATAATAAATGTCTACATTGTTCTGTAATAATTTTCCCGAGCGCGTCAAAAGATGTAAGATAAAATTTCAAACATGGTTACATGTTCACTTATGTTCTTTGCCTCCAAATCAATTGGTAAAATAACATTTAGTTGTATTGTACGTCAACCCTTATTACTTTGTCATTGGTTATTTTGTGGCGCTCTGTTGTCCATAGAGATATTACACTAGAGGGCAGAAGCCAGGCTTCAGAGCGTACCTCGGATAAAAAGAGACGAAATCTTTAGTAATCACCTTTTTCTTTCTGGCTCGTCGGGATCGGAAAGAGATAGGTAATTACCGTTATCGTTGTTTCTCTTTCTAACCGGGGGCGATTATGGCCACGTTCCGTAACTCGACCAAAACGCCCAAAATGACACTTTTTCATACAAATTTGAACGTTTTGGGCGTTTTGGTCGAGTTACGGAACGCAGCCTATATGGGCAGCCGTATGGCTCACCCACTCTAGTGTAATATCTCTATGGTCATAACCATGGACTTACTGTCAGATTGTCATTATGATGTCATTCCATTTATTTATGTACGTCAAGTCGGAATCGAATCAGCTTGTCAATAATTGCTGTCATGCGTCGTCATAGAAACGTTTTTGAAAACTTTTGTTAATTTTAGGCCGGAACAGAGATGGAGATTTACGACGGTGAGTATTAAGTAGTTTAATTTTTTGTGTATCAAAGAAGCCTGTAATAGTTATGAGCTAATGTTTGTATCTTTATAATAAAAAAATATTATAAATTGAAACAGGTTTTCTGTGAAGGTCCTTCTAATGAATCCTGTTATCTTTGTTATGTTGAAGTTGATTAGAGTCATTTGAAAAAATACAAGTGTGGAAATCTATTTACGATTTATTTAATTTCTTTTTTATATAATAAAACTAATACTTATTTATTTAAGACTCAACGATATCTTCACTGTTACGTTTTAGCGTTGCTATTTGTAATCTTATTATACTTACGCGGTGATCGGAATTAAATAATAATTTTAAAAATAAGCATAGGTATAGGTATAATATTTTGTTTAGAAATAGTTATTTAATTATATTTCGAAATAAAAAGTCGTACTTAATGTAACACGTAACTAAACTAAGTTAAAAAAAGGTTTAGGTACTTCAAATCTACATCAATCTTTTTATGATATTGTTATTAATTGAAAATTATATGATTTGGTGTCATACGGTTTGTACTAGCCGGGCGCAATAACTAGACACCTGGCTCAAATGACGTTTGTCTATAGTACGGAGTGCAAAAAAAACCGCAAACATATGTTTTTAATTTTTTTGATCGGGCTTTATTTAGAGTCTATTTTGGGATTAATTTTCAATATTGTTAATCAAATGTATTCTTTTTTTTATTCAAGTTCATACTTTAAGTAGGTAAAACAATTAATTTCTTACGGAAATAAAATAAAAAAGGATGTTATATTCATTTATTATTAAAATTATGACGAATCGTAACTTAAGTCTTCTATACCAGACATATTATTATTGTCGCTGTCATTTTCTTCTTCCTCACTTTCACTTTCAGAAGAACTCTCTTCTCCTCCAAGAGATATAATAAATTCTCTTTCTTGTTGTTCTTGCAGTTGATCTTGGACCCAGTATTCTTCTTCCAGTCTCTGGACATGGTTAACTTCTTTTTTCCAGTCTTCAACTGTAATTGAATTTATTGCTTCTATAGTCAACTTTTCAATAAGTCTTTCAGATTGATCTACATTTTTGTCTGCCACCCTTTGTTTAACTAAATTCCAGATGTATTCTATTGGGTTTAGATCACAGTGGTAGGGTGGCAGACGTACAACTTCGTGGCCATGCTCCCTCAACAGTTCGTCTACCACATATTTTTTTTCTGGCTTATTTACTCGTATTATGAGGTATAATTCTCGCTTCGTCATATTTTGATCAAAACTGATATTATGTTGAGTAAGCCAGTTTTGCATCTCACTTTTGAGTGATGACTGGCAAGGTATTTTTTCTGATTGCGTTGAATGATACGGCGCGTTATCAATTACAACTATACCGTTTGGAGGCAAGTTTGGCAACAACTTTTCGTTGAGCCACTTAATAAAATTTTTTGTGTCCATCTCGTCGTGGTAATCGCCTGTCTTGCTTTTACATTTATATAATAACTGAGCCCCAGAGATAAAACCATATTCGCCACCCGCATGCACGAGAATCCAACGTTGGCCGGGATTACTATTTTTCTTTATACTAGCGTCGCTACTATTCTGCCAGCATTTTCGTACTGTATAGTGAGAATGTATCCAGGTCTCATCTAAATACGTCACCGGTTTTTTGTCCGATCCAAGGTCCTTATTTTCTTTCATTCGCCGGAGATAGCGAGCCCTCCAGGCAGCGATATCAGGCTTTTGTATCAGAATTAATCGAGTATTTTTGCATTTCTTAAATTTGTATCCCAAGTGATTTTTCATGATAAGCCGCAAAGTAGTCCTCTCACCTGTAAAAAAGGGTATGTTTTTAATTTAAGTTCATTCACTCGTCGTATTACTAAAAATATTCGATTACCAAAATTTAGGACCAGGTATAATAATATGTAGGTATAGTTATAAAAAGACAATACAATCGTGATTAGTGGGTTTTATGCAAGAAAGTAGTCGAGTGAGCGAGAGAGAGAGATACCAAAACAAAATACGAGTACAACACATCCCGCCGCGCCGCGCACCGGCTCGCAGTTCTTGGAATTCTGTTGCATAATATTTCCGAGAACTGCATAGCATAACCAAGTCAGCCGTAAAAAGTCGAAAGAAAACAAATTAAGACCACCTTGACACCTAATAATATACAATGTTACTAGCGTAGGTAGTTGTTGGATAAAAAATATATATTAGAGAAAGACACTTACCTGGAAAATTCAAATCCTTTTTTGCAACAGCCAATATTTTCTTCAGCGTAGGGACCTCTTTTTTGACAGTGTAGAAACTGTTGATTATGTTTCTCAGAGCGACTAAGTCGAAACTGTCAAGATTTATTTTTTTTCGAGATTTTCTCTTCTTGCCAGGTGTTGACGGTTCAGTTGATGGTCCAGGTAATTGGGCAGACGTCGAAGTACTCGGCACCGGTGTAATTGATGGTGCCACTGGTTTTACTTGCTTTTTTATTCTTAATAATGTACTTTTAGATATACCAGTAGCAGCGCAAGTTCTATTTATCGGTTGATCCACCGGAATTATAAATTTTTTATTCACTTTTTGATGTTCAGCAATTTCTTTAGCACTTTTGGTAGGATCCACAGGAATCACGAATTTGCTAAATTCCTTCTCACGTTCAAAAAAAGCCAACACCTTGAGTATTAAGGCCCTTTCTTTGCTGTGTATGGTTTTTCCCATCGTACAATTTTAAACACAACAATTACAAGAAAACGTCCAAACGTAACGATAATAACAAAAATCCAATAACAATATAACAATAAACAAACAAAAGGTCCAAACGTAATGATAATAAAAACTCAACAAAAATAATTATAACAGCAAACGAATGACTCCGAAACTCAGAAAGATTACGTGCAACGGTAACAGCGATGCTGACGTTACTGAAGGACGAGAGCGGGGCCTCGCGCGGGGAAGCGGGAGGGGGGTCGTGTTTCGAGCCAGGTGTCTAGTTATTGCGCCCGGGTTGTACATGTCAAGTCAAACGCCTTTTAGGTCTGCACAATTTATCACTGGCTTGTGGGTGGAACCTCTTTTCGTTGCAACATAATCCAAAGTGGGAAGGACATATTCCACCATCGTAGCGACAGAAGCACTGCACCTTGTCTGACAGTCTTGCCAAGAGTCTGTATTATATATTCCTTGCGAGTTGATCCCAGTCCATGTGACTCACATGGACTCACATGATGTGAGCTATCGTTTTCGTAAATGCGGCTGTGGCAAAGTCTTGGCGCAATCTTTAAACCGACAATTACTCGTATCTTCCAACATTATCCTCTCTTCCAAACTGCTATTGCTACAAATCACACCGTGGTAAACGATTAAGGACTATTATGTGCACGGGTTCTAGCTATCTCCTCCTTGCCTCAACAATGCTTGAGTACGTACTAGACTGAGCAATTATGCCTTTTCTACTGGCCTTTCGTTTTTGTTACCAGGGTCTATCTTTAAAATATCGATGTAAAAAAAGGACATTGCGCCTATGTTTTGCGTACAAAATCTGAGTCTCCTTTGCATACTAGTAGACTACTTCACAATTGTAGTTTATAACGAATTATCGTTTTGAATAGAGTATATGGTATACACCATTTTTTCTGTTGGTAGGTACTCATAAGAAAAACTACGAAGCAAAATTCGTTTTTATTGACTAGCAAAACTCTTGACTTTACGATTTAGGTATACTTATCATAATACATTATTAGGAGTAGGCGTTACCCATTCATAACATCAAGAAATGCTATACGAATTATGTATATCACATTTTTAGTTTAAGCATATACACAATTTGTAATTCTCTTATCCTGAGTATTCTCTGATAAATAGCTAAAATGTACGGCGTTGAAAGTTTTTCTGCATCGCTTGCACGCACGCATTCATTAAGTTACCCGAAAAATAAATACGAGCAAAACTACTAACTTTTAATTAGTCAGTGGCCTAAACAGCTTACATGTTATAGCGATGCCTTAACTAGCTTAGGCTTGGTTGTTTCATTTAAATTCTATGGGTAGTAAATATGCAATTACGCGCAAAGCATTACATATTACGTCATTCGGTCGAAGGCTACTCTACAGGTAGGTACTAGTTAGCAAGTTTCGCATACCTGCTAGATGCAGTTCAGTGCGGAATGTTCAAGGTACTCTAAACTAGAGATTTTAGGAATGCTTAATGCATCTTGATAAGCGTTCATACCCTGGTGTCTTGCGTCGATCTTAAGTGAACCCCTGGGTTAAGCAACAGAGGGTGCGGTAGCTAGTTGAATGGGTGACCGCTAGTGGTAAAAATTCTTGTGGGATTCCCTGCTTCGGAAGGCAAGTAAACCCGGTTGTTATCGTTAGCAAGGTCTAAACCATGTAAGAGAAATCCACGATAGAACACAGTGGACAGTGTAGAGATCGTCGCACTTTTCTTACCAAGGGCCGGGCAAGGTTTCTTTATACCTATACATTACTAGGCACCATTTGGGCCGCCGCTATTTGTATGAGCGCCCGCGTGCAATACCACAGTATAAACAGTAAACCAGCTTCATACAAATCTGCGGCCGCCGGTTTTAATGTACGCGTGAGTAGCGGGCGCCGTGTACGCACGCACTTTTCACGCACACATTCAAACAGAATACGCGGCTTCTAGGCGTTATTATTCTAAGACCGGGGCTTACCGTGGCCTCGGTACGGGCTGCGACACACGCGTAATCGCGCGCATTCAAATACGTGCCACATTGCTCGCTCGCTCGGATTTGATGCTCTCACTAGCCACTTTAGTATTTAATTACAATGACTTCATAAAAAAGGCAAAAAATATTGTTGTCTTGGGGTGCCTCAAATCGAATCAAAAACAATTCAAACCCACTCCGGGTTTGAATTGTTTTTGATTCGATTAATGATAACTCTATCATTCTTCGAAATAACTACTGAACGAGAAACGTAAATACCAACCTAAACATTTTTGTAATTAAATTATAATTGTGTACCTATGTATGCTAATAGACTACTTACCCTAGGTATAGGTATTTGAGTTCACAGATATGTAATCGTTCCGATTATGGGTGTGTTTACTATATCTATTGTAAGTAGGTACCTATGTATTTATTTACAAACAAAATCTTTACAATGTGTTTGTTACACGACAGTAAACTACTTGTCATACAAGGGTTTTTAGATAGGTAAATCGCAATACTACTAAAATAACGCTTACTTAGTATTTGAAAAAAAGGTATATTTAAGCTTAAATTGTGAAGTACCTATTCAGCGCGGTTATTTACGTTATGGCGCCTCTACACGATAGCCAACATGTTGGCCAATGTTGTGGCAAAGATGTTTGCCAAGAGATTGTGATGGCGTCCACACGTTGGAACGTGGATCAGTCTGCGTCGGTTCGGGCCAATGTGCGGACGATATTAATATTTTCTTAAAATGAATATTGAGGTTCTAACGGCTGCTGCGGTTTAATTATTCTCAGCATACAATACAATAAAAATGTGTATAAAAATTATTATACACATTTATTTCATTATAATACACATTATTATACATCTATATTACTCATACTTGCCATATTGTAGACATAATTTAGATATCGACGTGTGAATAAAGTGCGTGCGCTCAGCGTGGGCGCTCGTTAGTCGTTTCTAACTGAAATCGTGGCCAACGTGTGGACGCTGCGCCGATAACTGTGCCACAATCACGCCACAACCCTTTTATCCGCGTTGAAAAACCGACACCTCACGGATCTTGCGCCAAGTTGTGGGCCATAGGTCCAATACCTACCAAAGTTATCACAAACCCCCGCTCTACACGATGGCCATTACCTATTGGCCATAACATTCGCCAACATGTTGACTAACGTGTAGAGGCACCATTAGATAAGAGCGGCAACAATGCGCGCGCCCCGCGCCGCGGTGTGTTGTTAAAATGGAGGAGTAGATCGGTACGGCATTAACACCCGAATAACACAGGTTTTAATTTCATCACTTACTAATATTGTTGGATTGAGTGATTAATGTTTAATATTTGATTTTCATTTTATTTGGTAAGTTAGGTATAGCTGCGCTGCGGTTATAGTTATAGTTTAGTTTCTTTACATACGTAGTTATTTATAATAATATGTACTTCAGGGATGTTATGTGGGATATGTTGTTAATAACACTGACAGACTGACTGACATATAGACAAAAATTCTAACCCACTTTACACTAAAAATAAAAATGACAACCCTATGCATCCCTGCAAGAGTAGGCAATTAACTCGCCGCGCCGAGCGGCCGTAGCTATCCTACTATTCTTATTTTACTACTAGAGAACCGCCCGCGCTTCGCTTCGGGACCCGTAGGTAACAGCCGCGTAGGTCTCGCTCCCGTAGGAATTTAGGCTAAAAAGTAGCCTACTACTCGCTCTCTTTAGTTCCCCTTTGGGAGTGTCTCTCGCGGCCCGTTAAAACGGGCCGGTCCTTGGGTTGGGCCCTAAGGCCCTTGGTTGTCCATCTGTGGTTAACCAATAGGTCAAGTCCGGTGAGTGGTGGCCTTTTTACAGGCCACAGAGTCTTAAACGGGATGGGGTTCATCTTTGCGCCGCCCAGGCGATCGAGGCCCTACCGGGTGAATCCCGCTGGTGGGAAGCCCAGCAGGAGCCGATCAGCGCCGGGCGATGACTTACGAAGCCCCAGTATCAGTCAGTGCTAGCCCCGTCCCGCGCAACCAGCAAGTCGCGCGGGAAGGCCCAGCGGTCCGGTGGACGGGTGTGGAGCGGCGCCAGGTCCTGCAGATGCGGGAACCGCGACGCGTCGACACGCCCGAACTTGTTGCGTGCCAATCTCTCGATGAAGTCGTCCAGGCTCTCGACTCGAAGGTCCCTCTGGATGACGGCGTTCCTGACGTAGGTACCTCGGCGCACCAGTCAGCCGGCGGAGTGCAATCGCCTGAACCGCGCGCATCCTCTTGCGCTGCGGTTCGCTGGCGAGCGCGTACCACGCCGGTGCCGCGTACGTGAGGCGGGATCTGATGTAGGTCTTGTAGACCGCGAGCTTCAGTCCGAGAGGGAGGCTCGAGGAGAGCACTGGTTTCTGCTATCGCGCTTCTGGAATTCGCGACGGCTTTCGTAACCTGTGGCTTCATCGAAAGTCTTCCGTCGATTTTGCCCCCAGGTATTTGGCCTGTGGGGCCCATTGGATATCTTGTCCGTGAAGCTCCAGAGTAGGGTCCCGCCTGTTGAGGTATCCTCCTATGTTCACGGCCTGCGTCTTCCCGACATTCACCGACAGTCTCCACGCGGCGAGCCATTCGGGGAGGGCATCAAGCGCACGCTGCATCTTGACAATGGCGTGGGTTCTATTCAGCGACGTGGTGATGTACGCCACGTCATCGGCATACAGGGCAAGCGACGCCCCCCTGCCGCCGGGATATCGTCGGTGTAGCAGGCGTAGCAGACCGGGGACAGGCAACTCCCTTGCGGGACGCCGGCTGCGATCGGACGCTCGTTGGATTCGGCTTCTTCAATCACTACTCTGAAGCTTCTATTTTCGAGGAAACTGGAGATCACCTTAACGGCACTCCGGGGCGCCGACGGCGCCGACGCCGAGAAAGCCGTCGTACCAAACACGGTCGAACGCCTTTTCCATGTCGAGGAATACTGCACACACGCGTTCTCTCTTATTCAGAGCCGCGGTAACGGTGTGCAACACCCTCGACAGTGTAGCCGTGCTGTTCAGCGGCATCAAAAAGTAGCCTTCCACTTCTGTTGGCAGCTAGGCTATTCCACCCCGCATGCTTGCAGTTCCAGTCGCCCGCGCCCACCACCGGTGTCGGCGAGTCCAGCAACTTTCGGACATCAGCCAACAGGATAGTGCCAGCGGGCGGGCGGTACACTGAATACAGCCGGAGCGGGGAGTTCTCGAGGCAGAGCTAAAGTAGCCTATTACATTTGCCTATGACTTAAGTAAATTACATGTAGTATTTGATAGCGTAATTCAGAATTTGCAAATGAATTTTATTAACGCCATCTATTGACATCTCCGAAAATAAATCTCCGAAAATAAATATCTAGCAACTAACAAAACATCGATCTTCCCATGGTAATGGGATGTTTTTCCGCGGTAAAAAGTAGCCTACGTCACTCTCCACCCTCCTAACTATCCCCACACACATAAACCTTACCATATAATAGCTTTGTTGCGACGTGAAAGCGTCACAAACAAACAAACACACTCACATTTATAATATTATTTTATATTTATATTTTATAATTTTATATTTTATATTTTATATTTTATAATTTTATATTTTATTTTATAATTTTATATTTATATTTTACTATGGCAATACCGTTTTGCACAACTTTCGACCCCCCATCGCGTCGCCGCGTGTCGCCGCGTCGTGTCGTCGCTGGCCGTCACTTCAAAAATACCGGCCGCTTCGCGGGCCGCAACTTCACGACCACGGATCTGTCTGTCCTCGACTCATTGATGAGAGACGTGATTAGAGAGTGATTTGTGCCCCGTAGAGTAGTCAAAATATTCTTACATTGAAGGGTGGTATAGTGAAACGCCATTGACATCCAAACAATGTATTGTTAGAAGAGCAGTTTGTTACAATATCAGTACTTATACTTAAACCCTAGGCTACCTACAAGGGATCGGAGTGGACTGCAGCGGCTATCGCACTCGTACCCTATAGACAAACTAACAGCGTAAGGGTGGACTGCAAGTGGCTATCACACCCGTTGGCCGTGAACTCAACCTTTCCGGAGGACTGCAGGGGCTATCGCTCCAGTTAGGCTGCTAGCTAAGGCAGCTAAGTGAATGATGCTCCCGGCGGGCTCCGCGTCTTATATACCAAATCTTCGGCTGCTCTCGGAGGCGCTCGGGTCACGTTCGTAAATCCTCTGCTGTATGCGATAGGTAGTCGGTGTGCGAGCGGGAAAGTATTCGAGCCCGTGCGTAAATGATTGAGTATCGTGTTACAATCTCCCCCTCTGGTACTCGTTAACGTCCCGTAAGAGTACCAGGACTATGCTGGTGCTGGTTTCTTTGGTCTTCCACGCTTTCTGATTTGCTCCATTTCTATTACTGTGTAGTTACATTCTGCGGGTGTAAGGAGACGGCTGGCATATTCTATAGGATGCTCATCTGGCCCCTCCCCCTGCACCAAAGCTGCTCCAATTGTTCCTCTTCTTTGTGTCGTTTTGGTGGTAACCGGCCAAGGAGGGCACGCTTACTACATAGAAAATCGTCTATGGGGTCATTATTGCCTTGCGGTGAAGCAAACAATTCTAGGTATATCGTCGCCTCAGTGCTTGTTTGTCCTATCTTACTATGATCACGTTCTCCATGGAATTTCTGCGTACAGCGAATGAAATTCTTATTCGCCATGGTTGGTAAGCGATTCATCAACTGACTGAACTGCTCCTCTGTCATATGAACGGACGTCATGACTTTTTTTTCATCTATCCTTGAATCTTCGTAATCGGAATTATTGTTGCTATTTTCTGACATGTTTTAGGTACTATTTCACGTTGGGCGTCACTGAAGGGTATTATAGTGTAACGCCTTTGACTTGTTTAGGTACCTATTATTTTACGTTGGGCGCCACTGATGGGTAGTACAGTGTAACGCCGTCGACTTGTTTAGGTACCTATTAGGTATTTTACGTTGGGCGCCACTGAAGGGTGGTATAGTGAAACGCCATTGACATCCAAACAATGTATTGTTAGAAGAGCAGTTTGTTACAATATCAGTACTTATACTTAAACCCTAGGCTACAAGGGATCGGAGTGGACTGCAGCGGCTATCGCACTCGTACCCTATAGACAAACTAACAGCGTAAGGGTGGACTGCAAGTGGCTATCGCACCCGTTGGCCGTGAACTCAACCTTTCCGGAGGACTGCAGGGGCTATCGCTCCAGTTAGGCTGCTAGCTAAGGCAGCTAAGTGAATGATGCTCCCGGCGGGTTTTAATTTTGTACTGGGCTCATGTTCTACTCTGTCAAGTCCTTATATAAGATCTGAATTGTTATATAGACACTTTGATTATATACACGTCCATTAGCCATACAACATCAATGAAGTCAAAATACCAATCAAATGTCGTTGACCCTCCCGCAGACTAGTTTTGGTAGGTATCTCTGGAAACTAGTATCACAGTATAAGATTTCTTATTCTACTATGCTAGTATATAATTGTTGTAACATGGTACATGTACAACGCGATAACCCTTTATTTTGGGTAAATCCTTCCATTTCATTGACAAAACCTGTTCTATTATTTTGGAAACTAGCTATTGTAGATTATGCTTAATCTTCTATACTTATAATAAATCTGTAGATAGGTCAATTCTTTACATGAAATATATTTCCAAAATAACTATCAGGGGGTGATTAGGGATCGATACTGTTGCCAAAAATGCAATCAGTAATTTTTTTTCTGTCTGTCTGTCTGTATAACCTTTATAGAAACAAAAAGTACTCGACGGATTTTAACGAAACTTGGTACAATTATTTTTCATACTCCTGAGCTGGTTATAGTATACTTTTCATCAGCTACAATCAATAGGAGCAGAGCAGTGAAGGGAAATGTTGGGAAAACGGGAGAACTAAGTTACTCCATTTTTTAAGCATCCGTCGCGTGTGCAACCTTAATGGTTAAAGCTACACTGAAATCATGTATGACGGAAATGTTCTTCTTAAAATTATATAAAAACTATCCCACGACAGCATATGTCAATCTTTTATGGTTAACTCACAATAACACGTGTAATGTAACTCCCGATAGCTTCGTACTTAGTTCGAAGCTTTCTGATTATAACGCAGGAAAAACTTTGTGACACACTGAGTTCCACGCGGGCGAAGCTGCGGGCACAGCTAGTCAGGAATATTGAGGTTTATGAGACGTATATCTCGATTATATTATTTAACAGAAACACCGAGTAGGTACATCGTTAGATCGTTACTGACACTCGTAATTTACCTAAGCTTCATGCTTAGGTCCGAACTGCAGTGTTTATTTTACATACATATATGTCATTTTACAGTTTACACTTTGATTATGAAACTTACAAGTAAACGGTTTTATTTGACCGTTGTACTAGCGACACTGGCGTGTTTGCGATCGACAAAACGTTCATTGCCATCAATTTAGGTTCGTTAATATTGCTTGGTCTTTGGTTCAAAGTTCGCGTTGTAGAACGTCTTCCCAGTGATTCGACTTAACAGTCGAATATTTTAAAAAATCTCATAATAACAAATGAAGAAGAACCATTTCCACTTCGGCAAAATTTTGAATCAACATTGAAGGAGCAATTCCGTTTTACAATTACTTTGCCAGAGCCATCCCTTGATATTATAAATTATAAGTAATAACTTGTAACAAAATAGAACCGACTTTAACGCCGAGAAGTAAAAATCGGTTCAGTTAAACGCGGTTAATATTCTTAAATCCTTCTTCTAAGGGCGCTTTTAGTGTCATGCGGATTTGCTCACGCACGCGGGATTGGCCCGCATCGTATACATTTCCTAGCCGAATTGTATTCTTGGCCGAATTGTATACATTTCCTAGGAAATGTATACAATTCCTAGCCTCCTGACGCCCACTGACCTTAGACTAGGACATAATGTCATACATGACTGCCGCCCAGGTCTATATGATAGTACGAAGTCCTTTCCGCCCAATGGTCTTACACGAGAACAAAATAGTTATCGTCCATTTATTTCAAATTTTGCCGCGAGCGGCCATACTTTTATGGTGGTTTCTGATTGGTGGATAGTTACGGAACTGTGATCATACGATTGTTAGCTGATCCAATCGGATATCACTTGTCAAAACACATCGGACTGGCAAACATGCAACGTACGCGCGGTAAGGGTAAGTTTTAATCTCTAATTATTCAAGTAATCTATCAAGTTATTTCTCTAAATCGTAGTTAATTTTATAGAATAAACACTAAAGTGTAAGCACGTTGTAATATTATTGGCAAATTCGTTTTTTTAGTGGTTTTGTTTCACTTTGTAATAATATGTTCTTGTATGAGAACAACGAGCGTCTATTCCAAAAACTGTCTCTTACTTTTTGTTCTTATGGAAGTACATTGAGCGTTAATACATACTGTGTTTTTAGGGCTACGAGAACAGGACATCGAAAACTTGCTGGCCAATTCTGATTTAGAAGATTTTTTGCCATCCGACGAAGATTTGGACGATCCCCCTTATGTGGCTCCGCAGGAGTGGATTTCATCCAGCTCAAGTGAAGACGACAGCGAAGATGAAGACACACATAGTGCGCACGATGTAGCAAGTCATGACAGATCTGGAGGTCGGGGCAAACTTGGAACTCTGGGTAATGGAAGTGGTCCTGTCCTATCAATTAAAACTGACAAAAATTTAAATCAATTAAAGAACAATGCCCACTTCACATACATTTGAAAACCTGGAATGAAAATTAATGTATACATGTAATGAATAGTACAAGGACTACCTACTGGAGTAATAAATATTGTCTCATAGTCATTTTTAAGATTTGAACGCAGCAAAGTTAAAAAAATATAAATAAGTATTGATGATTGTGAAGTCCTTGCAATCATTAACAAAGATTGTTTCGTACCTACCTACTACCGAAAAATTAATCGACTTATCAGATGTTTAGCGACATTTTCTATAGTTCTCTTATTTTCAAAGATTTATAACACATTTCGTTGGCTTATTGTAGCATAATATAATGTTCTCTTCGGTCATGGTGGCGTCCCACTCCCGTGGTGGCAAATGTCAATAAAAGACGTTTCAACTTTCAGTGTCTTTCAGTTGGGTACTCAAAATATTGTAGTCCTTATAGATCAATGAAATATTGCATGAATCCATCATTGAGTTGAGTTGCGTTCAAAACATGTAATTCTTTTAACCTTTACTTAACAAAGTTATGTAGAAATAATCAAATAATTTTATTTCCTGCGTTTCTTTTAATTTAGTAGGTAATAAGCGTGTTTAATGTGCAAATATGTAAGCTGAATTTTAAGATTTTTTTCATCTCTATACATGATCAGGTCAAAATTAGGCATCCTTCTTTTTGTCAGCTTTAATTGATATATTTACAAAATAAATATTTTGTGTTCCTTTAATGTGATCTCAGATTACTTTAAATAGTTTGTGTTTAGAATTATAATAGTGTTTTTGTTAATTTTGTATTACATTTTTTAAGTTAAGCAAAAATTTGTTATTTTGTGTTATTATTTTTTAAATCTTGATTTGTAGTTAATAAAACAAACAATTTGGTCTCTGTGTCTGTGACTAATAATGACTCTGTGTCTAATATTCACAATAAATATTACAATTTACATTCAGTGTTTTCAATATATTACAGCCCAATGTGCTCACCAGAACACATAAAATCAATACCTTCATTAGGTATAGCAGCCCAATGTTCTTCCACAAGAACTTTTTTTTTGAAGTTCTGACAAACGAAATAATATTCTCTTTCATGTCACTAAAGCACATAAAAAATATCTCGTTAAGTAAATCACTGTATCATAGTTTTTCAGACGCTTTTACGTTTGGGCGTCAAGCACTATAACTGCATATGTACTTGTCTAAGGACATTAGGCGTTTTAGACATCTACCAAAAATTTGGGTTGGGCGCCAGGAGGCTAGATTACATACATTTCCGGTAACACATAAAGAAAAAGGAAAAAATGAAACTGTTTTTAGGGTTCCGTACCCAAAGGGTTAAACGGGACCCTATTACTGAGACTTCGCTGTCCGTCCGTCCGTCTGTCACCAGGCTGTATCTCATGAACCGTAATAGTTACACAGTTGAAATTTTCACACATGATGTATTTCTGTTGCCGCTACAACAACAAATACCAAAAAAAAAACAAAGTATAATAAATATTTAAGTGGGCGTCCATACTATCGACGCCTCAGAGATAGATGAATTACCTTTCGGTCTAAGAGATGGAGTTGTGCGTTATATGTGACTACAATAAAACAATTAAATATTTAAGTGAGGCTTTTATACAACAGACCAGATTTTTTTGGCGTTTTTATACATGGTAATGGTACGGAACCCTATGTGCGCGAGTCCGACTCGCACTTGGCCGGTTTTTTTTATTTTAATTGGCATTGACGGAGACTTAGAAAATCGAACATCAAATCTTTATTTTAATTGGCATTGACGGAGACTTAGAAAATCGAACATCAAATCTTAATACCTATAATGCGAACGGGTTTTATGCTGTACGTGTAATCGTATTGATTAAGATAAACCACAAGCATGCATTACTACAATAATGTCAATGTTTACCATCATACTCTCTCATCTGAAATTCATCAATCAAAATATTCCCAGTGAAAGTGATTAGGTAGGTACTTTTTATTAATTGGTGTTACAACAACAACGTTGTTGTTTACGTAATTTATGTACTTTAGTATAAATAATGTAACTTAGAAAAGTTATACTCGTAAGTGTAACTTTAGTTGCACGTTCGAGATCCGAGATTTATGTGTGGGATTTATTTGAGTTCTCAACTGAATGTGCACTTTATCGTGGTCAATGACCGTTGGAATTTTGAAGGTCATATGTTTGTCGCTTTAAGATAGTTCTTTTTATTCAATAGCAAGGAAAGCAGAGGGTAATGTGTTGTTCCTCTGTGGCGTACTATACTCCGACTTTTAATTCGATTCGTAAAATGACATTTCCAGTGTTACCGTTTTTTATTATCACAAAAATAGTGTTGTAAGTTGTAACCTGAACGCAAATGATTCGATTTGATAGAAATATTAATCGGATTATAATCGTTTCGCAAAATTTAGCAAATCGCTAAAATACTGTATGAACCTCAGATTATAGAACCAAAAGGCAGATGTAACATTCGCAAAGAAAAGCAACGAATAATGAAGAAGAAAAGAAGAAGAAGAAGAAAATACTTTTATTTCCCACTATAAATAGCACAGTTTACAATGTAAATACAATAAAATTAAGTATACAATTTAAAATACAGTAAGATATTAACAAAACGCATTATCACAACATGGGATGACAGTGCCATATTACATAGTGTGGAAAATTAGGTCACACTCGACGAGAAATCGCCGTTTTTCAGTGCGACCTATAGTGTCAGGCAGAGCACAAGAGTGGTGCGAGTCGCGCTTGCTACATATGAAGTTAAATTTTATTTAAGTAATTATTTTTCCTGTATATTTAATTATAATAATTGAACGTTATTTTGACGAAACGCCATTTATTTGGTAAAAGAAAATTAGTGATTACGAATTGTGAATACAACGCGTGGGTAGCTTAAAATTAAGAATAACAAACTATTTCTATATGTACTACCATTTGGCCAGGAATCTGCGATCAAGTACAAAACAATGCAGAAACATTGATTAAATAAACATGAAGCAACAAAACACATAAAAGGGGAGAATTGAACCTCCTTTCCGCAGTCTTCAGCCTTATTATTACAGGTAATAACGTGTGTGTATGTGTATGAAAGTGTGTGTATGTGTGTGTGTGAGTGTGAGTGTGCTTGTGTGCGTAGATGTAGATGTGAGCGTAAGTGTATGTGCGTATATATAAATTTTGAATTAAAGTGATTTCTGTACATTTATTAAATAAGTTTTCAGTTTCATTTTAAAAGAGTTAATCGTTTTCAGGGAACGTATCGGCGGCGGGAGGTTATTCCAACATTTCGTGGCGTTGTATTTGAAGCTTCCACGAAATGCTGTGGTTTTGTGTGATGGAAATTTAAGTCTGAAGATGGAGGCCCTTGTTTGATGAGTAGTGTTGACATCCTTATACCACACTGGTCAGTTTGCTGCTGACGCATTTTCATATCATGACCTTATCTTTGTGTCATACAATCTCAAACCCCCTAAAGCAAAGTCAAGGATTCTTCTACAGCGTAATTTTCGTGATATGGATATTGAAGCATTCCGCAGGGATGCTGCTAATGTTGACTGGAGCCCCATTTTTAATTCTGATAGCGTAGTCGAACAGGTATCTATTTTTAATTCGCTCCTAATCCAACTCCTTGACGTTCACGCTCCTGTGAGGCCTATTCGTGTTCGCCATCTTCCTGCTCCGTGGCTCACAGAAGAGATCAAAGTGTTGATCGCCAGGAAAAATAAAGCCAAATCGAGATACAAGTCGGATCCTAGTGAAAAAAACCGCCTAAAATACAGATCTATCAGAAATCACTGTAATAAAGTGTGTAGAGATGCGCAACGACGCCATATCCACAATTCTGTCCAAGACCAAGACCCGGCCAAGGTTTGGAAATTCTTGAGGTCATTGGGAGTTGGGAAATCGCGCACTAACTTGATTCCTAATAATATAGATGTTAATAGTCTCAATCATCACTTTGCAACGGCCCCTGCCGTGGATAGTAATTCAAAGAAAACAACTTTGGACTATCTGACTTCGCTTCCCACTCCCGACTTTCCTACCTTCTATTTTAGCCGATTTGACATTCGTGATGTTAAGAAAAGCATTCTCTCCATTCACTCTGATTCAGTAGGGAGCGATAACATTAGTCGTAACATGATCATTCCTATAATTGAGTTTGTTGTTCCTGTTATCACACATATCCTTAATTTTTCCATCTCCTCTTGCGTTTTCCCTACAATTTGGAAAGAGGCTCAAATAACACCCCTTCCGAAAAAGAATAATCCAACCTCTTTTTCCGATTTCCGTCCCATATCCGTCCTTCCTTTCCTTTCAAAAGTTTTTGAGCGTCTCATTTATCAACAGTTAAATAATTTCCTATGCACTCATAATTTACTCAATCCTTTCCAATCCGGTTTCCGTCCTGGTCATAGTACGACTACTGCATTGCTTAAAATCACTGATGACATTCGTCTTGGGATGGAGAGAAAACAAGTAACTGTTTTAACTCTGTTGGATTTTAGCAATGCTTTTAACACAGTTGACTTTGATATCCTGATTGCCACTCTAAGCTCTCTTAACATATCTCCGTCTGTCACTCGGTGGTTTCATAGTTACTTGTTGGGTCGTAGACAGCGTATTCGAGTGCAGGATTCATTTTCCTCCTGGTCACAATTGTCCGCTGGCGTCCCGCAAGGTGGCGTGTTGTCTCCTCTCTTATTTTCTATTTATATCAATTCGATAAGCCTCCAATTATCTTCTCTCTACCACCTATATGCTGATGATCTACAAATATATTGTCAATGCCCGGTAGAGGATCTTACCAAAGCTATCGGGTGTATAAATACTGATTTGGCTTGTATCTCGAACTGGTGTCTGTTTCACGGATTAAAAGTAAATCCTCAAAAGACTCAAGCGATTGTCATAGGCAGTTCCAGGCAACTTTCAAAAATAGATTGGCCAAACCTACCGCAGATTGCCTTTGAATCTGTAACTGTGCCTTTAAGCCAAAAAGTAAACAACTTGGGAGTCTACATGGATAGCACTCTTTCTTGGCATGCTCAAATTAATGATGTCAGCCGGAAGATCTTCTCATCTGTGGGATCTCTTAGAAGATTACAGAATTTCCTTCCAATCACGACAAAAATTACGCTTTGTACTTCTCTTCTCCTTCCAATCCTTGACTACGCCGATGTTTGCTATTTAGACCTAACTGAGGAGCAACTTAACAAGCTTGAGCGTCTTCAAAATGTCTGCATCCGTTTCATATTTGGTATACGGAAATATGAACACATATCTGAGTATCGCACGAAGCTCAAGTGGCTCCCCATTCGTCTTCGCCGGAATACTCACATTCTTTCTACTTTATACTGTATCCTGTTTAATCCAAACACGCCCAGCTATTTAAAAGAAAGATTTCATTACATGCATCTTTCACATAATACTCATTTTCTTCGTTCAAATGTAAACCTTGCCCTTTCTACCCCTAGTTTCTCTTCTTCTTTCTATAGCAAATCTTTTACCTCAGTGGCTGTGCGGCTCTGGAATTCCTTACCTGTGTCAATTCGCCGTGCTCAGTCACTGGACTCTTTTAAGAAGCAAGTAAGAGAACATTACTTGTCGTTATAACAGCCACTGTCGTGCAATTATATATTGAGTATTATTAGTATTTATTTGTTTTGTTTTTTTTTCACCCTTATCCTTTTATATATAACTTTATTTCCTGTACTTATACCTGTAAATATGGATTGCAATTATTGAAGCTACTGCTGACATTTTGTTTTAATCAATTTGTTTTTTTGTGCACCCTACCCCTTTTCCTGTGTTTAGCTTTTATCACTTTTTAAAGGTTGTCTGGAAGAGATCGCTAATTAGTGATAAGACCGCCTGTTGTACTTATACTATTTTATAAATTACTGTGAAATTTTATGGTGTACAATAAAGAGGATTTGTATTTGTATTGTATTGTAACTTGTCATATAGATAAGATGGCGACTTATTCTGAATGACACCGAACAACAGCGAGGCAAGGTGAAGCTGTCTACGATAACTCATTTTTAAAATGTTACCGCGGTTTAAGTAGGGCGTCACGTGACTACGGGGTGGAACATTGTAGCAGTATCTGACGCAGGCGTTTTGGACCCGTTGAATAAGGTGTTGTGATCGTGAAAGAAGTCTAGGACCTATGACTGTATCAGCGTAATTCAATTTGGAGAGTACTAAGGTCTCACACAGCTTTAAACGTAGGTCCTCGCTGATGAACTGACGGATTCTATACAGGACTTTGAGCCTATAGAAGCAATTACGGACAGTGTTGATTACATGTTTTTCAAAACGCAAATTTTCGTCCATCAACACGCCTAAGTTACGCGCTTCTGACACCCTTTCTATATCGCTTCCGTTAATTATAATTTTAGGATTATAAGTATAAGAAATAATTTTCTTAACTTGTTTTTTACTGCCAATGATCATGAATTTAGTTTTTTTGGGATTCAAAACAAGGGTGTTATTGTTTGACCATTAGAGTATCCGCTGTAAGTCCGCATTCAGTTTTGTAACAGCCGCTTGGGTCTCAGAAGGTTTGAATCCATACTAATATTATAAATGCGAAAGTCTGTCTGTCTGTCTGTCTGTCTGTCTGTGACGTTTTCACGGCTAAACCACCGGTCCGATTTGGATGAAATTCGGAATGGAAATAGTTGAAGACCCAGAGTCACTCATAGGCTACTTTTTTTTCAAAAATCAACCCCTAAAGGCTTGAAATAGGGGATGAAAGTTTGTATGAAAAATCTAAACCGCCTGACCGATTTCGATGAATTTTCCCAGGAAGATAGTTGATGACGTACCTTCTTCCCCACTTCCCCGGTTCGCGATAAGTAAATGAATTCCACGCGGGCGAAGCCGCGGGCAAAAGCTAGTGAGAAATAAATTTGTAGTAATAATTTGTAGTAATGGGAAGTCACTTTTTCACTATGTGACTATGTGTGCATGACAACCTTAATGTCAATTAGCGGTGCACCGTATGGATACGTAATTCTTTGTGTGTGTGAGGTTGCCAAATGAAAAGTCATAATCTCCCGCAATTTTGTAAACATTGATCGCCATATTACTAACTTAAAACATTATGCACAATTCAATTGGCAAATTATTTATTACTAGTAAATGCCCTTGTTTCCAATCCCGTAAGCCCCATAATCGATAAAATATGAGGGATGGTATTCTTTAAATTGACGTGATTTTTTTGGAACGAAGTTCCTTACGGCAGGCTTGGAGGAGATAGGGATTTTGCTGCGCGACCGAACTGAAAAAAATGTGATAGTAAAACCGTATGAAAATATGCGTGGAATAAAAGCGTTAAATGAGAGGTGCGCAGGCGCGACAGCAATGTAATAAAGTGTAATAGTTTTTGCGTCAAACGTTGATTCTAGACCTAAAAACCGAAGTACTAAGTGCTGTGTAATAAGAAATCACCCGCATTACTGCAAATTATTAAACATTGCAAACGTTTGATCAAGACGCGTAAGCGTGTTCGAAATCCGCATCACATAGGACCTTTTTCACTAGACGCCAAGCGTAAGCGGAAGCAGCGCAGCTACCGGGGCATTTATTGCTGTGCATTTTGGACTGCGATTATTATTTTATTTCCTTGAGACAGATAAGGGGCATTTGTTGCTATGCAATAACATTATTTTACGTAATTTATTATTTCCTAAAATACTGAATTTTCTAAATACTTTCCTGTACTTACATAAAAATTAATCAGCAAAATTTAAGAGAAAAATCAATAAAACCTACATAAAATTGAGCACGATTTTTTTTGGAAATTGTGTCGATTCTACATTAGCCGAAGGAACTTCGTTCCTACCTGGTGTCCCACGACACCACATCTTTTTTTAATTTCTGAACCGCTTCAAATAAAACAAACACTAAAATGTTAACCCACGCTCATTAGAATACGCCAGTGAAAACTGCATCTAAATTTGTTAAGCCGTTCCTGTGATTAGGCGAAACAAATGCACAAAACTTTAAAGAGACAGACAAAAAATTAAAGTTTTATTAAATGTAATGATAATAATTGATTTTAATTATATCACTAGGTATCAAAACGTACATTATAATATGTGTAAATGTCCTTTTAATATATTGAATTTAATAAGTTAATTTTTTAAATATGTTTAATTGTTTTAATTAACCTATGGATTTTTTCTTTGGGTAGATATTTTTAATAAAAAAACATCAAAATATCAATAATAACATATTTATTATAACAAAAATTCGGTTTTGATGCTTTTTAATCAACCAACGTCCTTTTTTAGTGAGGTACACGTCACCCTCACTAAAATGTAATGAGCAAATCACGCAAAATTTGAATGGCAGCCAATTAATAATATCTTGCCTGCGCTTCCGAATAATATGAACCCATTTTTTCTCTTGTTACAGCATCTGTCGGTAATCTGCAAACATTATAATTAAAATCATTTTAGTGAGTAGGCTAAACAGAAACTAAAATATTATATAATATTCATCATACATTTATCGTGGGCAAACGTGACATTTTCAATTTACTCGGTTTGCCTATGTTAAAATGCTAATTTTATTGGCTGTATTTCCTGACTTTTAGGTTTAAATAAATAAAACTATTTACTTTTAAAATTTTAAAATATCGTTATAAATCGACCAGTGCTCAAATAGCCCATGCATATTTCCCCAAATTTAGGGTAACCGATTTTCATATAAAGCTGTTATAGAAACGAATGATTGTCGAGGTTTTGTGTTCCGAGCGGACCGCAAAAATATTATTATAAATAAATAACAAAATAATGAAGAGTTACCTGTGAAAAGACATTCCATATCCTTTTCTTTGGTTTTGCGAACAACTTTTACAGAGTATAAAAATGCAAGACGGCATTTTAGCTGATAAAATTATTTAAAAAAATTTGACATTTGCGACGTTTATGCTATTTGACGCATTCCTTAGTACTGACACGAGATTGTATTAGCTTTTTATTTTGTATTTGCTTTGGTAGCTACACTTTATACTAGAACGACTACATCTGCCTTTTGGTTCTATAATCTGAGGTATGAACATATTACAGGATCAATAACTACACATAAATAGTAGTTTATGCAACTGTCATATAATGAAGGGTATTAAAACACGAGTGTGAGTTTATGAAACGAGCGCAGCGAGTTTCATAATAGTAACGAGTGTTTTAATACCCGTGTTATATGCAGTTGCATACACTACTTTATCTTCACTAATGCAATTTAATTTGTATTTTAAAAACAAAACACATTGCGAAACATTAAATTCGCGCGTACGTGTATTGTCACAGTGAACTTGCCGCCATTAAAATCTAACCAATGAGAGCGCAGCTGCGCGCGCAGGGCCAATCAGGAGCGAGCGCGCGATGTTATAATGAGATTTTACGATATCGATGTGGATATTATACCATCATGTGAAATTGCTTAAATTGAGTGTTTTGTTATCTGCGCTATAACAATAGTAATTATAAGTCAAGTATTGGAAACATAAGTAGAATGTTATAACATTAGTGTAGATAAAAAATATTATCAATTTTCCCCTACATTTTTAACTAAAAGCATGCATGCTTTTAGTACATACATGGACTAAAAGCGCTTAGCATGTACCGGTGTTTAATATTTTTTGTTTACTATATAATTTTAAATAAATAACCTTTCCGTATTGTTCTCAGATTTTTTATTATATTTTATTAAAACACATTTTAATAGTCATATTAAGAAAAGAAAAATCGAATAATCAAAACATCGTTCGTTAATCGTGTGAGTAATCACTATTATTGAAAAGCTGGCAAATTATTTCGGAAAGTGACATTAGCTTACGTCAATTTAGGAATCGAATTAAAAGTGTGAGTATAGAGACGAAACGAAACGCGTAGGCTGACGTTAATGATTCTTACGTCAATCGATTTGTCTTAATCTTGCGAGTATAGTAAACCCAACTTAAGATTGAAACGAAAGAGGCGCTGTCGGACGCATTTGACATTCATTTGACCAATCCTTGCACACTAGTAACTGACAGATGAATGACCACGACGTACTTATGAATGACTTTTCGTTAGTTCCAATTTTTGCCATTTCAGAGATAAGTTGGGCGCACTGTATAGTTAGACATAATAGTAATCAAAATTAAATATGGCGACAATCGGGTGCCATTCCGTACGACCGTGCAATGTTTACGCTAAAAAACAGGTTCATTGTACTATAGATATTTTTTCTTACTTTATTGTATTTTTATTACTTATTTGTTCAGGCAGCTATAGTATGTGATTAAATGTTTATTTTTTACGAGTATAAAGTGAGCCCTAAAACGGTTTAATTTAAGGGGGCTCCTTTTAATGATTAACTTTTTCTTACAGTAATATATCTACTCTGTAAAAGATAGAGTCCAGAGATAGACAGACAGACAGGAAATTTAAATGGCACCAGCTATCCAATATAAAAAGAATTATCGAAATCGGTTCTTCCAATAAAACTAATGTTTAAAGTTTTTGTTTGTACACAAATAAATATGTAGTACTTTACAGTAGAATAGAAAACCTACTTTTTAAGTCGGTTTGATAAACTCCCAATTTTAAAAGTAGGTATACAATCACATGACAGACAAATTATCTTAAACTTGGAATAACTTACACCTATGATGTATTTAAGACCGACTTTATTGGGTAGACTAGATATTAGGTTAATCCAGATATTATGTTAGGTAATCCATAGACATTTTTTCGAGTAATCATTGCATTCACGGGTAATTTAATTATTATAATATAATTGTATAACAAAAGTCATACAAGAGAAACCAAGAAACAATACGGCAAGTGGATAGTCGTGTGAAACTAAAATTGTATTGTAGGATAATAATCTACCGTTGTTTATTGTCGTGTATCAGATTAAAGTCACGTCTAGCACATTATCGCGTAATGTGATCTCTAGTGCTAAATTCGAGGAACTATCTATTTGTCATGTTGACTTTAGAAATAGCCACCACCTCCATTATTATTTACTTTACGCACTTTATGAGTAAACAAAAACTACGTGGCGTTTTACGAAACGAAATAATACTTAAATAAGTACCTACATTTTAAAATTATTTCTACACTTTCATAATAATACCGTTTATTTGTTGGTAATTGGTAACTCAATTTGTAATAAAAATTTGGGAGGCAAAAGCGCTTAATATTTTGACTTTAATTTTCATAGCATATTAGTTTCTATTTTCTATAACCATAGTCTAAAAATTCTTGGATGATGCATTTTTCAAACGATGCAGCGATGTTTCCTTTGCTAAATAAAGCAAGTGACAATTCATTTCTAATGTGCACATTGTAACTTTGAGAAGCGCGTGGACAAATCAGACACAGAATGACAGAATCCTTTTGCGAAGTGCGACGTTCAAACAAGTAAAATGTTCATGCATAATTATTAAGCATTATTTGCTTACGTAAATATGATTAAAACATCACAAACTAATTGTAATTGTATTTCTTTGCTTTACGGTTGTAATCCGCATCGTCTCACTTAGAAATGTTTATGTAGGTATCAATCTAATTGAATCGTAAAGCCCACTCAACGAGCTAACAAGATCTTTACGATTAACAGATTACGTTTTTAATATTTGTTAATAGTATCTGTGATAAACGTTATTTTATAGTATTTCCATTCATAATCGATTCTTGGTATGCGCAACAGGTGGGTATAGTCGATAGAAAATGTGTGGGCGACGTGAAGGTTCATTATCTCACTGATAACGGTCAGAGCTGTTTGTTGACTACTGCCTACACAACCTACAAAATTAAATATAGTAACCAAATACAAATATCAACCAACCAATATAATACTTGGCCTGACGGGAGAGTTGATTACTTACTTAAATGGTAATCCTCACCTTCCACGACCATATGCTTTAATAATAAAAAGATAACAAAGCTCCGTTGTTCGGGAGAGTTCTCCGAGAATACATTGTGAAAAACAAGTCAAGTTTAGGGTTAATTTTCGATTCGATTGTCAACCTCTCACGTCAAATTATTAAACTCAGTCGAGAAACTTGATTGGACGCAATTTCCCTGCCTAAAAATTGCCTGTAGTATTGGGATAGAGCCACGGAGTAGTTGACTATTTTGTAGGTAGAGCACACTGTTCTACTCTAGAACTTCTGAAACATGAAGAATTACCCATGATGGATGAAACGTGAAGTAATGTGAAACTATGAACCACAGACATAAACCTGCCATCAACATTTTAAAACAAAATAGAGTTTGGTCAAATATTGGATGCTACAAAACTGAAAAAAATGCTTTTTTCCGTCAGAATGAAAAATGCATATCCGTATGAAAAATAAAATGAAACCATTTATTTTATGCGTTTTATCAAATACTTTTAAGTATGGAGTAATTTAAATAAGTATCCAAGTATGGTCTTGTAACAGACTGCAAAAAAAGGAATAGGATTTCAATTCGACTGTATTTTTTTTCTGTGTGTTGTGTTCCCTCATAAGTAATTGTTGGTTGAGTGTTTTGTGACTTTTTTATTCAAATACTGATACTTATCGCGTGGTCTCTGACGATTTTTGCTTCTCCCACTCAATCGCCTTGCTCATGATAGAGGGCGTCGTCCGAACTGGCCTGGCTTTTTTCAATGTTTTGACTTATGATTCCATAGCCGAGCTTGGAGCTCATGTTGGACGTGGTCTTATGACCATTCATTGTGAAACCCAAGCATTGACTCACACGACTTGTCCCGAGTGCGGTGTCAACGTGACAATTTGACATTGTTGCGTCAGTTCTTTGTTGAGTGTTTGATTACAAATGAAATTACAATGTGTGGGTACTTTGAAGATCACAAAGGGTAGTAAACAGTTGTGGATTTTTTGACCATGTAACATGTAGGGATGTATATAGTTAGTTTATTATATTACGGTGTAGCAGTTTGTAAAATTAAAAAATAAGACAAAAAAAGCACTTACAAAATTATTTAACTGGTTGATTCTTAGTAGATACTTAATAAATAATTTGGATTATTTAGGCTATTTGAATTTTCTTTCGACCAACTCAAAAACTAGGAAACGATGCAGCCGTCTCACCGTTTACTTAATACAAGTAGGTACGAGTTCATAATTGTCTCGAAATATTTTCATTAAAAAATAAAAATCTTGAACTTATTAATACCGGAAGTTTTTTTTCATTTACTACCGCCCAAAATAAAGTCAGCAAAAAGTCAATTTAACGACTTTAAGACACGAAACGTTCTTGAAATTATTTTTGTTTTAATAATAATTAAACGTGTTTTTACTTTAAAATAATATCTTGCAAGTAGGTACTGCATTGCAATTATTAAATGATATACAGACCGGTTTACGTCGTCGACGCGACGTGTGGTCCCACCAACATGTTTCATTCACGTCGTCATTGCTGGTGGTCTACAGATTTCAGAGCCACTGATACAGATCTCGGCCACGGTAATTCATAATTCGATAAATTTATCAAACAAAACGTATGATTAATCAAATTGCTGTTATTTTAGTAAACTCTACATCACCCCTTTTACTTTCAACGTACCTAACTGTAAAAATCCAATATCGGCATTCGTTATTATTACCAGATACATCAGATAATAGTTTAACTTTACATTCTAAACGATTTACTATCGGTTCCATCGATATAATAGTGTCTGAGGTATACTAAGAAAGTAGACTTTCTACTGTTGTCTTCATAATCTAGACAATTAATTTCCGCACTGACTCTCCGATTGCAATATAATTTGTTTTACCCTGAGTAGATATTATTTGTGACTTTTTATGGTTTTGAGATATCAAACCAGTATTTATGTAACTGAACCGACCCAGAACAAATCTCAAATCTTGACTAGCCAGTCCAGGCGGGGTAGGTCAAGTTAGCAGGGATTTTATTATGAATGTTGTAGTATTTAAAGTAGGCAATGGGCACTACCAGGTACTAAAACGCTAAGGAAGAAACAGCAGTTAAATTAACCAAATACATAGGTACGTAATTATTTTTTGGCTGCGCTGGATGGGACGGTCCATCGTGCATTGTGATGTGCAGTAGAAACACATCGAATGAATATTTACAAGTCATTCGAGTGTGATGCAACGGTCCGCCTCACGTCAATGATCTCGATGGGGGCAAGCAAAGTCTTGCTAACTCAGTGCTTTGTTAAAAATGCAAAACAACAGGTTACATGATTGAACGACCCAAGGGCAATGAATTGGCAGCGCCCGCAATGACTCGGTGAACCGTAATCAATAAATATGGAGTAACCACTAAGCATTCGCTAATTGAGCAAACTTTATATCTTCAGGGTTTCTAGGGTTCCTTACCTAAATGGTGACAAACGGAACCTTAATGTAAGTAGGTATATCTGCGTATCTGCCATCCGTCTGAACGTTGTCAATGTCTCTATCTCTTGAACCATAACAGGTAGACTTCTGAATTTTCACAGAATGCGTATATCACGCATTGTGAAAATTCAAGCTTCTACAATAAAAAAAAGGTTAGATCTCAAAGAGTAGGTACATTAAACGTGGAGTTTTCGGCAACCTATGTTGTTATTGATAAAATAAATTAATTAAGAGTTAATATTGCAAATATTGCTCGACTTACGCATGGCCCTCTTTTAATAAAATAAAAATAATAGGTATCTTTAAATCGTTCGAGATGAATGTTGGTCACATAAACTTATATTTGTTTATTATTCACAGCATTATTCCAATCGCTGATCAATATTGCTGCTATTGTGTTCAGTTGTTATTAATTTTTAATCTGTGATTAAATAAAAGAGATGTCATTACACAGCATGAATTATTAACAGACATTGTAATGCTAATGAACTTTAATTCAAATCGACCTGGTTTCATCGCGTCTTATGATCTATCTTGATGCTTTAATAATGTCTTTGTTCTTTCTTCAAACAAGTTCCTTACATAACTGCGTTTGTAATTCTTTATTGATATTGCATACAACTTTTAACAAATTTTAAAACAAAATGCATAAAGGTCACATATAACGAAATGTTGGGTGATAGATTTAACAGTAATGGAACATGTGCGTAACATGTTGTTTGCATTAGAATTGCAGCGCACTCTTGAATTGGTCTAGGCTTGTCGTAATATTTACAAGTGGCACGTTACAAGATGCTAAGATGCTGCAATTATTTCGTTTGTAGCTTGCATTTTTGTGATATTTATCTTGTAAGCATCTGTTTCATCCGTGCGAGAAACACGACATCGTAACGACAAAATGCTGGTATGAGTAGGTAAGTATGTTGTTGTTGTGCCTACATCTTTTCATGTCAATAGTCAGCAAACAACCAGACAAGTCATCTGATTGTTAGTGGTCGACGTCACCCATGGACATCAGACAGAAGCAACTAAGGCATCGTCAATGCGTCAAGAAAGAAGAGGAATTTTTTTTACAAAAAATAACAGACTTCAAAGTCAAACTCAAAAACCATTCGCCAGATGTCGCGCAAATTTATAAGGTACCACATGACAAGGACTACCTTTCGAACAAAAAGAATCATCAAAATAGGAACACCCAGTCAACACTTCGCATAACTGAAATTCACATTACTGAGAATAACTCAAAAACTGATCGCCAGACGGGAGTCATTAGCTTCTAATGTCGAAGGAATTATCGAAATCGGTTCACCCAGTAAACGTAGTTATGAGGTAACACTAGGGATGCCCGATCTGAATCGATCTTTAAAAGATCAATTCACGGCGATACGATCTACCGATTTTTGAATCGATTCAACAGGTTACGATCCTTGCCTGGATCGAATCGTATGCCTAGAAGATCGTATGAAAAAATCGTATCATTAAAAATGTTGTTAATGTAATAATTTATGGAACAACTTTAACGATGTGATGCTTGCGAACACGACCTTAGTATTGGCGGTAAAAGAATCAAGATCTATAACAATGTTTGTTTATCTACGACAATGTAACATACCTAATTTCAATGAGATATTTGAAATTAAAACATAAAGATCATTTTGAAATTAATTCTAGTGTATTACCTTCGAGAACTGTCAAAATTAATAATCATCTAATTGTTCCTAGTTGTCGACTTAAAATGTGTGAAAGAAATGCTTATTACTCTGTTGTAAAAATATATAATATAGTAAACCCAACTTAAGATTGAAACGAAAGAGGCGCTGTCGGACGCATTTGACGTTCATTTGACCAATCATTGCACACTAGTAACTGACAGATGAATGACCACAACGTACCTACTTATGAATGACTTTCCATTAGTTCCAATTTTTGCCATTTCAGAGATAAGTTGGGCGCACTGTAAACTACCGAAAATTTTTCAGAATATGACATTTGACAAATTCAAAAATAAATTTGGAAATTGGTTACAGGACCGTCAGTTTTATAGTATACGCGAATATTTAGATAACACTATCAATATTAGATAATATTATGTAGTTGTAGGTATTTCAATAAATAAGCATAACTAATTAATTATTTTATCTATTTGACATTTTGATATTTTGCAGACATTCTTATTTAATTAAATCAATTGTAAAGTATTATTTAATATTGTAAGATCTACTTGACGTTTATATAATTGACATTTTAATAATTAGATAATGACATCAAATTTGGTGTTGGGGTATGTTCACAAAGGACATAAAATTAGTTATAATGTATGTTTTTTTTTGTCGGTTTGATACTGACATTTTGCATACCTGAGAAGGTGGAACATATTGGACAAATTATGTACTGTACCATCCATTGTATAACTGTGTTCTTGCAAATAAAGAATTATTATTATTATTATTAGTTTCGAGTTACATTGATCAAACTAAACTGTAAGCATGTATGAAACATGAAGATAGATGTTAATACTTATTTTATTTTACTGTCAGGTATATAATACGAAAGTCTAAGGGTGGTATCTGGATGGTCAAATTTCTTTGACGAGTGCTGATTCCACTCGTCCAATATTCGCTTAGTTTGAGAAAATGGAGGAACTATTAGTGGCTTTGAGTGCTGCTATTGTTATAAGATTTTAGTTAAATACTGGATGAAAAAAGTTTGTACTGAGTAGATACGGCGAGTGGGGACATTATGATGGTAACGCTACAAAGTAGGATCTAAAAATGTAAAATCTAGGTGATATATTATGTATAATATTTATGTACCTATATGTAATGAGAGGAAAATAAAATATTGTATAGTGTGAGATCGAATTATACTTGGTTTAAAGGAACTGAAATGGAGTTTTACCACAACATCAAAATCTTTGATCAAATATCACTGTTATTCGTAAATTGGTTACCCTAATTTGTTGATAAATTTTTTACAAAGTGCACAATTAGAAATACATATTATTAAAAAAACATGGCCGCGCTGATAAAATCAAATGTTAGACGCAGACAGTTGGAATCTATATAAAAGTTAAATTAAATTGAACTTGTGTTCCACACTAGGATTTTGCTTTTTTGATTATTTAATTTAAATATCGCTGCTTGAAGTAAAGAATCTAGCATCCTTTCCGTAGCTTTTTATTATTTTAAAAATAATACGATACGATCTTCGGAAATCGAATGAGATCGATTCAATGCTATACGATTTAGATCGTGAATCGATTCACAGGGTTGCGATCCATTACGATCCAAAAAATCGATTTAAAGCAAAAAATCGGGCATCCCTAGGTAACACACTGTGTGTTACACACATGTGAAAAAAAACATACAGGCGAAATGAGAACCTTCTCCTTTTTTTGAAGTCGGTTAAAAAGTAGAAAACAACGCTAACATTATGCGTTGTCGCAACCACAAATACAAAATAAATATATCGTTGGTACTACAGAAGAGAAAATATAACAATTACTTACGTATACTTACTCGTAGTTGCGAGCCGATAGCGTCTGTAGCTAATCATTATGTTCTCGTTGTGACAGTTGCCAATGCCAGAGATACATTGCGAAATTACAGCGATGATGTGTAGAGACTGCGTCGAAATTTAGATCACAAAAACCCTCCTTAGGCCGAGGCCGCATTACGGCTAAACCGCCGCGGTTTCTAACCGCGTAATTCTGTGATTCAAGGAAAGCCATACAAGCGGCCGCACTTGCGGTGCTCTCCCGCGACTGATAGTGTATGCGGTTCGCGCGGTTTTGCGGTTTGACAGTTAGCCGCTAATTTTGTAACTCAAGGAAAGCCATACAAGCGGCCACATATGCGGTTTCATACCGCGACTGATTTTAAAACCGTGATTTTTTACAGATTTGTTCGCGGTTTGCCTAGGTACTTGTACCAGTAGTCGGCCTTTTCTGCCTTTTATGTCGAATAATAATGTCTTGGACAAAGGACCTACAGTGGTCTCGTAGGAAGGGTATGACGACCTAAAAAACTGTCAGAATGGCGCAACTTATGGGAAGCCTATGTCCAGCAGTAGACGCAGAAAGGCGAATGGATGTTGATGATGATTTTTAATTAATCGTTAGTATTATATTGTCTTGGTTGGTTTACACTTTGAGACTGATTGTCGTGTAAGAAGCTGAGCAGTGGGTATAAGGCGGCCGAGTTCTGGATGTTGCAGGTTGATGACTGGAGAAAAATTACTTTTTTTTGGTTTAAATATTTTTCTTATTTTCACTTAAAACGTTGAGAATTATTTATAACTGTTAACTGATTTATTAATACATCCCAAGTAACAAAATGTGCTCTTGTAGTGGTTCCGGGGCCAAGTCTATAACAGGCTAGTAAACGTTTATAACCACGGAAAAGGGCCCATTTTATACGCGTACTTTTGCTAATAAAACACTCATAGTATATTTGGCGAGCACCACTTAGACCAATAATATACTCATATTTGGACTACGCAGAACTATCTGCTCCCGCGAAGCCAGCTATAAGCATCTAATAGAACCAGGTAGGCGTGTAACATACTCCGCGCATCTATTACTAGCTACTTCAAACATGTCTGAATTGTTGTTGTGTTGTTCGATTATGGAGGAAAATAAAATAATAAAAAATAAGTTCATCTATTTTATATTATATGTATTAACAAGCATTTCGCACGTAATATTATAAGTGCATACATGTTTGCACGGCGAACGCGTAAGTATTTTCGGTGAAGTATATAGTGTTTTACATCTCAATTTTTGTTCGCCTTTTGAACACAGCATATTTACTAAGTTGTGTTTAAAAATAGTATTAATCCTAACAGCATTGTCGCGCCATATTGTGACGCATTAGGGTTCCACATACAAATGTGTTCTTATATGGACTTCACTAAGATATCTATAGACACTAATAGTTTTACAAGAAACCTTTATACAGAAATGAAGACTATAACAGCATTCGAGAGTCCACAATAATACCAAGTACACTTACTCCTAAAAGAAACCACTGTAGAACTTATTTACTTATAATTGGCACATAAAGTTGACTTATACACCCCTATAAGGTCTAGTAACAAATGCAAACGGTTCTAAATGTATTTAGTTCTGTAAATTACTATTACTGGCGTATGACACTAATAGCGGATTTATAATTACTTCTTGTAGCCGATTATAAGTGTTACATACTGGAGCAAGTTTTCTCAAGTGTATTTACACCTATGCAACACTTTTATAGTTAATCTTAGCCTTTACTGCGCCTATAATTTTGTTCTATACACGACTATAAGTCAACTTATAAGAATAGATGTACTATAAAACCAAAAGAACTCTGTGTAACCCGTTATAAGCTTGGTAGTAAATCCTGGAACCACTAAGAGGGACGTACTAGTGCTGTGAGCCTGTATACAGGAGAACTTTGTTACTTGGGATTGGTTACCAAAATAGTACACGCGATCCAAATTAAGAAATCCTCTAAAGACTGACTACTGGGTCTTCTACCCTATATTGGAGCACACAAATTGACGCGGAAACCGCGAGCGGTTTCTGTCAAGGATTTAAAAATACTAAATAGGCCCTGCACTCCCGATAAATATTTGCGCGTTATTCCTATGTGCATGAACTTGGCGCGCAGTTGAATTTGGTTGTTATATTAGAAAAAGAAAAAAAATACATATTGGTATCTCGCTTTTGCGTACAGTAATTCTGTCACATTAACCATTTTAACAGAAGTACTGTTGTAAAAATAGTGAAAATAATTGATGACTCACTTATTTACTTAGGAAATGTGATTCCTTTGGACTTATTTGTGTTTATTCATTTATTAAAACACTTTTTGAAGGCACAGAAATCCATATTCTATATTTTTGAGGACGTAATTACTAAAAACAATTGAAATGTAAGTAACGCGCACCATTCGCTGCTGCCTACAAAATACTACGACTTCATGTATGTGGTTTATGCATTCCAACTATGTCCCTTTCTCGTGCGCCTAAAATATGGTAGTCATATTTATTATTTTTATATCTTTGGCTTACAGAAAACAGACATGACAATGACAATATTAACCCCAGAATAGTCGCGCCTTTCCATGAAACGTGAATGATGGCGTGGGGAGCATTTTGTCGCCCATGTTCAAACATAATTTTTTTGCTAATTATAATTAAATAACTTTACAAAAAGAAGAAACTATAACGTAAACTATCAGAAAGTAATTAGTTACATTAGTACTTTCTGATATAGTTTTGTACTTAGTGGGATATATGTATAAGCTGTGGGACTGGGATATATAAGATGACATAGTTTTGTACTTAGTGGGATATAATATAAGTTATTTTACTTTCACTTTTTTTACTTTCAGCATAATGTTTACCTTAAACTACGTTAAAAATTAAATTATATAACTTAACTAGCTTTCCGCCCGCGGCTCCGCCCGCGTGGAATTTTGTTAGGTATATAGCGTATTTTTACTGAACTCGACAGTGCTTTTCTTTAGACTTATTTTAGAAAAAAAGATTTTTCAGGCTGAAATCTTATTACAACTTCAATTTAATATCGAACAAAATCGCCCATGTAGTTTAATATTTGCTGCTTTCCCTTCATAAGAAAGTCCAACTCGCTCTTGGCTTGGAAGTTATTTTTCAGGAATTTGCATTTTACGATCCCGTGGAAATGTCCTAAGTAAATTTCCCGTCTCGTATAAATATTTGGAGTACTAAATCTCTATTTAATTTTACACCTACCTATATATTTTTAAGGTGATATTGAAAAAATACTGAAGCACATTTTTTAATTTTAACAAAGAGATTGGACATTCATTTTCAAGTCCCTAACTTGGAAACTAACGAAAAAACACAAATTTTCACCCCGTATTTTTAGGGGTTGGAGGGTTAATTCGAAAAAACACTTGATTTTTTATTTACAACAAAGAGTATTTACCTATTTTCAGCTTTCTATCTTGAAAATTTTCTTAAGTCCCATACAATCTTTCACCCCCCTTTTAAAGGGGTTGAGGGTTAGTTATCAAAAAAATCTGATACACGTATTCATTAATTTGAAGTAAGCAACCAAAATTCAAATTTCCAAGTCACTAACTTCAATGTTGTAGAATTTTCATATAATAGTTTTCACCCCTTTCATCCCCTTCGGAGTGGAATTTCCAAAAATCCTCTCTTGGTCCCCTACACTCCCCAAGGAACATACATGGCAAATTTCATGTTTCTAACTTAGAAAATGACGGACTTCCATACAAACTTTCAACCCCTATTTTACCCCCTTAGGGGTAGAATTTCCAGAAACGCTTAAATACGTATCTATTAATTTTTAATCAGTTTTTCAGGAATTTGCATTTTACGATCCCGTGGAAATGTCCTAAGTAAATTTCCCGTCTCGTATAAATATTTGGAGTACTAAATCTCTATTTAATTTTACACCTACCTATATAATTTTAAGGTGATATTGAAAAAATACTGAAGCACATTTTTTAATTTTAACAAAGAGACTGGACATTCATTTTCAAGTCCCTAACTTGGAAACTAACGAAAAAAACACAAATTTTCACCCCGTATTTTTAGGGGTTGGAGGGTTAATTCGAAAAAACACTTGATTTTTTATTTACAACAAAGAGTATTTACCTATTTCAGCTTTCTATCTTGAAAATTTTATTAAGTCCCATACAATCTTTCACCCCCCTTTTAAAGGGGTTGAGGGTTAATTATCAAAAAAATCTGATACACGTATTCATTAATTTGAAGTAAGCAACCAAAATTCAAATTTCCAAGTCACTAACTTCAATGTTGTAGAATTTTCATATAATAGTTTTCACCCCTTTCATCCCCTTCGGAGTGGAATTTCCAAAAATCCTCTCTTGGTCCCCTACACTCCCCAAGGAACATACATGGCAAATTTCATGTTTCTAACTTAGAAAATGACGGACTTCCATACAAACTTTCAACCCCTATTTTACCCCCTTAGGGGTAGAATTTCCAGAAACGCTTAAATACGTATCTATTAATTTTTAATCAGTAGCCCAAAAATAAAGTTTCATGTTTCTAACTTAAAAAATGACAGTCTTCCATACAACCTTTCAACCCCTATTTCACCCCCTTAGAGGTTGAATTTCATAAAATCCCGTCTTAGTGAGCACTTACATCCTTAAAAGAACCCACATGCAAAATTTCACACTCCTAGCACTTGTAGTTTCTGAGATTTTGTGATGAGTGAGTGAGTCAGTCAGTCAGTGACCTTTCGCTTTTATATATATAGATAACAAAATGAAACATTTTCAATATCTACGTTATAATATTATGTACTTGAGCATAATAGTCCTGCCTGCCACATAAACATACAATGTTCGTTGCATAGTAACTTTGTGTCTATTGCAACCTTTTTTGGTCCTTCTGTTTTTTGGATGGACATCCTTTCCTATACATGTTTAATATATACACACAGCCGTGGACGGCAAAATGTTCATAGCGCGAGCACTTTAGGGTCAATCTTCTGACGTCGCGTCAGCGAGAAGCCAGAAACCATAGAGTACCTACGTACATAAACTGTCTTCTATGATGTTGAGTCATTGTTTGTAGTTGTCACTGTTTTGTATTTATTAAACAACTCTTACTATTATGGTCGCTAAAGCATCCAAATACTTATAGCTGATTAATTTACAAAAATAAGTTAATGCATAAAATTTATAGTTTTCTAAATAAAAGATTATGCAAAGAAAGTGTGCCTATGATAATTATGGATATGAAAATTTTCATCTGATTCCCCATGACTGTCATTCATTGTTAATTTCAATAACTGTCAAGAACTGTAACATAACAAGCAATTTTTTGGTAAGGTCAAATGGCTACATGTTTTGGCAAAGTTCGTATGAAGTTTAGGAATGGAGCATGTCTATATACTTTTTATCTCTATGGTCGCGGTTTTTATTCGTAGTGTGTGCGCTTTGCGCGGTTACGCGGTTCCGCGGTTTACAACCGCGTGAAAAAAACCGTAATGGGGCCTCGCACTTATGTCTAAACCTAAGTACGGTATGCAATTTGATCAACATTTTTACGACGATAATTTTTACGACATTTTGTCATGCGATGTCATTTCAATTTTCATTGTCGCATATTATATGAATAAACAGTGAGTAGGTACATAATATGTACTCTGTATTATCTACTTAATATTTTTCTTAAACTTTATTTATTTATAGAACCACCAACAGAATTACATGTTTTACATGATTAAACACATTGTTACTTATACACATAATTATAATTCCACTTACAGGTAGTCACACTTTGGTTGCTTTAACTTGCTTTGCGTCTAGTAATTATTATGTACCTAGTTATTTTTTTGTCAACTGATTTTTTATTCCATTGACATTTCAACATAAATTTAAATACATTTTTAGTATAATTGTCCATTGTTGCTGAAGATTCGTGTGAATTTGAGATACAAAAATATAGACTATCTATGAAATTATCATGAAACTTAAAAGATGTTATAAAATAATTTGACTTAAGTGTATTTATTAAGTATATATAACAGAAGTCTGTCGTAAAATATGCGTTCCAGAAAAATGTTTCGTCTTATTCCCCGAGAAACCCCGATTCGCAACATTGAAAAGGGATTCTTTTGAAGATTTTTTGCCATAAATCTCGTTCACCCTTATCAACCCTCAACGTTCCCATAGCTCTCCCACCCCTCAATTTCGACCCGCTTTTGTTGCAGCGGCAGTTCTCAAAAGCGCCAGTCGTTAATTCCTTTTCTAAAAAGGGCCAACGGATACGATGTCTCCGGTGTTGTCACCACCGCGCCAATGAAACCGTCCGAGTTCCCTTTGAGTGAGACTCATCTATCTCGTTTCGTCACTTGATTGGTCTTCAACGGAAACAATTTTTGTCAACGGAAGAAGGTTCATCGTTTATAACAATTTTTGTGTCAGTACGTTTACCGGCTAGCTCCGCAGTTTCCATTCTACTCGTGCGTGGCGCGTGCGCCGCTACCGCTTAGTTGCGTTTGCAGCGTGGTCAAGAATAGCCGTTACCGCGTCAGGTCCCTTCAAAAAAATATAGGTTCATGTCGTTACTTTTAAACGGTCAATAACACGTGTAATCAAAACTCTGAACTCGCCTCCTACGCAGATCGTCACGGTCGAAGGCAGCCAACTTGGTTTTAAACATTTATAAATATTCATTGTCAACTTCAGAAGTATTCGTAATTCCTCCGATAAATCGCGCGGGTAATTGACGCTAAATATTTGTATATTCCTAAAAAAATTTACCGTCGCTCATCGCGTTACGTCATGCTAGATTGATAAGCACGAGTGCGGTGATAAGAGTAAAATGGTTGTTTGTATTTGGGTCGATCAAACTTCGGTATGCGAGTTACAGCGTCTTGCGTGAATATACTCGATGTGCTCTTTGAAGAAACAATAAACAGAGAGATGTTATAGGAAATTGTACGCAACAGTGATGCGCCTGCGCCGGTACAAGTGTAGCGATGGACCTATTTTCGTAGCACGGAAATAAGAGCGGCAAAAGGAGCAAAAAGCTTTGACTACCTAAAAACTTGAGGACGCAGTGTTAGTGTATTTTGGGCTGATGTGTGTGATGCAAGCAACAGTTAAATGTGAATAATTGGAATCGTAGCGTGAGAATAAAACGAACATGAAGAAGAGGACGATATCAAAACTCAAATCACTGTTTGGGTCTAAAAAAAGTAAGTAGCTTACATAATGGTATTGTTTTAATTAAAACCGGTTATGTATTTTCTCACATGACGTTTAAGCCCCCAGTGTTGAATTAATATACCTATATGTTTTAGTTTATTCTTAGTAGGATGTTATGTATAATTAGCGCTGGCTTAGTTTACCTAAATAGATCGAGACTAACTGCACTAGATAGATGCATTCCAACTTTATTCACAAGAGTCGTTAATGTTAAAGTTTAAACTCTTCATATTAAATGTTGGCAAATAATATGCGAGTAAATTTACATTCACCCAGGAGTGTGATATTTAAAGGGCAGGATTTAGGTACTATCGACACTGGCCGTTTCCAATACCATGACAAAGGAGAATGGGCATTTTGGTCTACAGTCCAATAATAACGAGTAGCGAGTAGCACATTTTCTGCTTGGGATAAAATAGTACCTACATCAATATTTACTATTGGAAGTTTCCCCAAATCTTTGTCCGTTTGGAGATACAGCCATGCGAACGGGGTTTTCCCGTTGGCTCCCATTCCCGTTCTCACCCGTCCCACTAGACCCCGAAAACGATTAATTTGATTTATAGTTTGTGAGTACTTTTGCCTTCTTTTTTCAACATGTACAGTCGATAGAAAAAGTTCTTTAAAGTAAGATAATGTTTTTAGCGTGACAGTAGCTATCGTCGTATCAGCCGTATCAATGATATGGAGTCCCCGGGCTACAGGGGCCCACAACGTGTGTAAGCAAAAATTAGTAAAATGTTATCCACAATGTCACTTAAACTCGTGGTTCCCGGGAAAAAACATCAATACTAGTAATAAATCTTCATTAACGCAAAAGAAACTAAAACAATGATCTTTAAGAATTGTTATCTATTTATCTGTGACTAAATTACTTTATTGTTGTTAATTTAGCAAATTATTAAGAAGGTACCTATATGAAACTAAGACTGATTTTCCATTTCATTTTTTATTACATGTTTTTATACCACTTATTTGTTTACTAAATTTAATGACCTTTATTGTTAACTACTTTTATTTTAGTCTAGGATTCCGTCTCATTGCTTCCATGGGCAATATAACACCCAGATCACGAACCAGACCAAACCCAGGTTACCTACTTAGAAGGGCAATTCAAGTTATCCAATCAAGTCGGCATGGTTAAATTTTAAATTTAAGACTTTTTCTTATAACTGTACTTTTAAGCAATGTTTAATTTTATTTGACGTTATCAGTAAAATCGGAATTCGGGGTATAGTGGGACGGGTGAGAATGGGAATGGGAGCCAACGGGAAAAACCCATGCGAACATGGGTATGCCCAAGTCAAGAATTATTATTGTTATAGTTTAATTAATAATATTATCATCACTATTATACAATATTATTGTACCTGCTTAACAGGACGACGTACTATTGGTACTTGTGCTCACGTTGTATCGATAATCTGGTACTTATGGTGTGCCCGTCATGAATAGTAGGAGAGCTGGCACCAATTTTGGGTAGGTATTTGAGGCAAGCTGAAAATTTGTCACATAGCTCTCCTATATCATACCCCAACAGAGTAGTGCAGACCTGGCTGATAAGTAGTGGGGCAGAACCGACCACAATTTTTTTTTCATAAAAATGTATTTGAGGCAATATGAGATTTTTAACCGACTTCAAAAAAGAAGGAGGTTCTCAATTCGACCGTATATATGCTTTTTTTTTATGTACGTTCAGCGATTATTTCGTCGTTTATGGGCCGATTTTGATAATTCTTTTTTTGTTGTAAAGTAGATATGCGCAGTGGGGTCCCCTGATAAGGAAACCAGGATCTGATGATGGCATCTCAGAGAAATCGAGGGGAACTTTCGATAATTGTATGGACAACTAGTGTGTTTGTTCATGTTATCATAAGTACATTAAAGCGCTACCATTTCATGAAGATCTGGAGTCGATCTGATGAAGCCGAAAGACAGTCGAGGGAACTCCTCAACGATTTACTGCAGTTATCTAGTGTTTGGGCTTCATTAATTTGTAGTGACGAGAACTTTACACTTACATGTTGAATTGAGCGCCATCTGGCGAGTAGTTTTTGAGTTTTCTCTACTTATCAAGATTGAAGTCGGTTATTTTTTTTTTGTAATTTTGTAAAAAGTTATTATATGTTGTAATGGAAACTGAGTAAAATAATTGGGTATTCTGATTTTGATGATTCTTTTTTTGTTCAAAAGGTAGTAACTAGTAAGTACCTACCTACTTTTCGTGTGGTCCCTATAAATTGGAGAGTTATGTAGACTGAAGTCGGTTATTTTTTTGTAAAAAGTTATGTACCTACATTGTTTCATTATTTTTTACAAATTCAATGTTCAATGTTTGGCACTAGGTACCTAAATACTGTCAGATTCAATAGAAGAACTCGGATCCGACAATACTCAGAGACATGCGACCTAGTACATATGCAAATACATAAAATAACCCTTCTTTTAACATCTCACTTATTTTTATTGCAAGGTAGACCAGCTTCCATATATTTTTGCCCATCCTCCTTTAATTTCTTCATCGTCTATAAGTTCCATATTACCTACGCTGTCCAATATCTGTTTAATGATAATTACATGTGGATAATGGACACAGTATTTTCCAATATTAGCTTCATTACTATATGCATTATCAAATGATTGTCTGCTTTATAAATTATTTGTTCGTCGTCATTCTACATTCTTTTTTAGCGTGAGTATCTGCTTATTTTTCATAACGGAAAATTATTATCAAAAGAAGACTACTATTGTACGAGTACAGCTGATAGTTTTTGTATAACTTGCCGTACACCCTATTTAAGATGAACAGCTGCTTGTTCAGTTTTTAACAACCCACATCCCCGTCTAAAGTGATTTTAATGAACTCCGTAAATTTCCTGTCGCTCGAAAACATGTTCAATAAGCACTTTCTTTATTGCGACGGCTGAACATCCTCTATTTAGTCTAAAGTTATTTGTTTTGGATTTAATTGCCTTAATTATTCACTTTCGACTGTGTATTTTTATTAATGTTAATTTCGTTCTGGTAACTGATTTTCTTTTACTCTTTCTTTAATTGTTTTCAAGTTCATATTAATACAATCGTTTATTTATGATTTTCATTATGCTGAATCTCAGTCTCTTATCAACAATTATTGGCCGTCATAAAGAAAAAAATATGTATAGCAATTCAGTTACCGCTGTATTATTACGACTCTTTTGCCTTCCATTTATTCGTTAATTATTATAAATTTCGTAAACGCAAATTTAATTGGTCCGATTTTCTACTCGATAAAAACGTCAACAAAATTAATTTTTGGTTAATAAACTGCGTGTAATTTCATTTCTTCGTGAAGTAATATTACCTTATAAATCTCACTCGTTTTTGCATTAACAAATTACCTTGATTTACGTACGACAGACCGTGTAAAGCGATCTTATGTGTTAGCCAGCTTACGTAACAATTAACAATTCGGAGTAAGTACTTGCGTTATTTATTTTTTCATTGTCGTCAGTCGGGGTCAGATTTCTCGACAAAACAATGGTAGTACCGGCATGCATATTATTCCCGTCGCCCGTGCGAAATCCTGTCCGGTGCCCCTTGGCTGTGTAACCTGAGCATTGTATTCCGTAGATAACCTAGAGTAAGCACTACAAACCGCTGATAAGCGCGTGTCGCGAGTGCCAAACGACTAAAGCCGACGTTATTGGAAACTCGCTGTTTATGATTGTAGATTTTGTTCAGTGTTCAGGCTCATGCGCTGAACGTTACATGTATCGTATCGTACGCGCAGTTTTTGTTCGTTTCTGCTCTAAATGCTCTCCTGTTTTTGTGTGCAGCGAAGAAGTGGTAAGACTTATTGTTAAGTTAACGAATTTAATGAGCAATCCATTGCCATTAACATTTTATATGCCCATTGTTATAAATCCATTGATATTGTGATTATTGTAATGTCATCTAGTTTCAAATTGATTTAAATAGCAACGTTGATTGAGCAGACTATGATTGATGTCCTTTTTGTAATCACTGTTTTTCTAAAGAAAATTTCTAAAATCGTAAGGAACGTCAAAACTGAGTAAAATTAATGTTAAGGACCAATAACTTTGATAAGTAGTTTCAGTTCTTTATGTAACTTGGAGGTAGGTGACCCAGAGAAGATGTTATCTGTGAATAACAAAATAAAATTCGTGATCAAGAAATAACTTTGTGAGCATAACGATTCGTCGAACGCGCTTAGTAATGTGGTACCAATGATATTATATATTACTATCATTGTGTGGTACAATCACTTCGTAATGTCTTCGTTTATTACAATTTAAATGCTGGTTGATTATTGGTTGATTTTAATGAATCTATATTAAATGTTCCAAGACAAGAAGTTTTTCTTGAAGACTTTGTTGAAGCAGAAACATCTAATTAAAATCGGCCAGAAAAAGCTTAACATGTTTTCTATCTTCGTGCAAATGTTCTGCAACGCTTGGCACGCTTACTGTTACATGTTGCAAAACATTAGGATATATCGTTACTTAAAGTTACACGACCAAGAGATGTTTCTATTTACCTTTCGTGTTACCTACAGTTGCGTGTGTTAGTTTTACTAGCTCAAACCTTTTATCTTTAACAACTCCAATCTTATTTCTAGCGTTAAGCTCACCTTTTGCACCGTTTTAGGGTCTAATAAAGTTATTATATTCAAAATTAAATCTTATTTGCTATCATTGGAGGACTTAAATGTATATTTCTCAGCGATTGCCCTCTGTTTCTGCGGCTTAATCCCACAAACATGCGTCGGGGTTAAGTGTCAGGTCAGTAGACTCATTGATCTGATATGTATAGTTTGTAGTTTATTCTTTAGCAATATTTATTTGCTATTTATGTATACATTTAAAGATATGTAGGTACATTAGGTAATCTTTATTGTGTTCATTTGAATGTATGTATTTATTTATCCACAAGGGTTATACTTTATATCGTATAGAACTTTTATAGGCAGGTACTTACTTACATATATTATTGTATGAGGAAATAAGTATTTTCTATGGAACTGTGTCGAAAATGTTAAAAATGGTATGATTGATGGAACGAATTGATAAATTAATACATCATAATTGACTTCAACATGTTAAATGGAAAAATATAAATAACATTTTTATGAATATAAACATAAAAGAGTTAAAAAGATACCTATTAGTGATGATGGTGAATTTTTTGAAGAAGGAAAACAAGTATTCCTCTTAAGACAATAAAGTCGAATTTCCGACATAATCCGAGACTTAGTATAGGTACATATAATTAAACAAGTATTTCGTCGGTACACCTGAATAAAGAACGACTAAATTATATTATGTATAATATGCATCGTTAACAATAACGACTCAATGTCGTGAACATTGGAAGCGCACACTTACAATGAAGTCATTTAGTTAATTACACGTTTTATTGATAGGTCTACACGACGATTTATAAGAAAGTCTATTCTTTGCAAAGCAGTGACTTTGACAATCATTAAGTACTACATTACTTGTCATTTACCATCACCACAAGTAAACCTATAATTTGTTTCACGGCTGGGTTCTTTTCTCTAACCACAACGTTGGTCACAATGTACCATAGGTAGGGTTGCCAACCATACTTTATTATAAAGTATCCTACGTTATTTTTAGTAATTATACTTTATACTTTTGCATACAAATAAAGTATGTGAAAATACTTTATTTTCAACCAGAATCAGTACGTCGGTAGACGTTAATTGCACTACACGCACTGCGCTGCGTCGCGTTATCTATTGCATTACGATTTCAACGATCAGATATTTTTGTTATTGTAAACAATTCAAACATCTCGGTGTGTATAATGTATTCGTGTAACCGTTGTAAAGCAGATTTTAGGGATGGTGTTCAATGTTCCCTGTGTCATAAGTACTTCGATTTCCCCTGTGCCGGAATAACCGAGGGTGGGTACCGAAAACTTGGTGAGAGAAAAGCTACGTGGAAGTGTACCAGTTGCAAAAATGCAAACTCTGTGAGTCCTGCTGCTAGCCGTTCCACCCCTTCAACACCTAGTGATCTCGATGGAATTCGTCTTGAGTTGCGTGTGCTCTCAGAACAAATGTCATCGTTACCTAAATTATTGGATACTGTAAAGAATATTCAAGCGGATCTAGCGGATCTGAAATCGATGAAAAATGAGTTTTTATCAGTTAAGGACTCGTTAAATCATGTCCACACATCAGTCGATGCATTAACAGTTAAATTATCAGAGATGGATCGTGAAATTCAAATCCTGCATAAAACCAAGGAACACGTGACCACCCTGGAAGGGCGACTGTCAACGCTGGAAGCTGCTATTAATGAAGGCGAACAACGATCACGTCTAAATAATGTAGAAATCAAGGGAGTCCCATTATCAAGCACAGAGAATTTATATACAATTATAAGTAAGATTTCTGCAAAGATTAACTTCAATATTAGCAACGATAACATCAATTACATTTCCCGAGTCCCATCACGTAATAATAATAATAACAAAAACATCATTTTGTCGCTGCACAATAGATATTTGCGAGACAACTTCGTTGCTGCGGCGCGTAAGTGTACCTTCACTCCAACTGATATAGGCCTGGGCGGTTCGAACAGAATCTACATCAATGACCACTTAACGATTCAGAATAAAAGTTTATTAAATAAAGCAAAGGCCCTAGCTAAAGAACAAAATTTTGCGTACGTCTGGGTGAGAAACTGCAAAATCCTAGTGAGAAAAAACACGACATCACCTATATATGTAATAAAAACGGACGCAGATCTACGAAAAATTGTTTAAAAAGATCTATTTATGTGGATGCATATCGTTCGTTATACGCGAGAAATATTAACGGGTACTTATTCCTCGTGACGTCAAGCTGTGGTGCCGCTCAACGTATGACTGGAGTGAATTATGTTACCTATGCACATTTCTTTTGTTTCTATTCTCAACTTTATTTACTTATTTTTAGAGTGCCAATTAGTGTTCAGAATTTTAGTAGTAAGTGTTGTAATTCCATGTTCTACAACTTGTTTACAACGATTATTCCATTCTTAGTTCATATGGCGATAATAATAAGTCAAAACATTTACTTGTCGATTAATTTTCTAGTTTATTATGTGTCTAGACTCAATTATATTATTGATAGTTACTCTTTATTTTCTATGTATTGCGAAAAAATAGCACTTTTGTTAAATAATATAATTCAATGTTATACGAGTAAATTATACGGTTATGTTGTTTGTATTGCATTGCTCGTGCGGATGTGTTGTGTATTATTAGTGGCATTAATCAATTATACGAGTATGTATCACAACCTTATACCTCAATTCTATGTACTATTTTTAATCAACTTACTCAGTGCATATCCTGTTTCTAAGTTCCTTATTAATAAAAATGTATAATATATATTATCAAAATGTCCGTGGGCTGCGGACTAAGGTATCAAGCTTTAATAGAAATATAATTTTGAATAATTATGATATTATATGTTTAACGGAAACATGGCTCAACAATGACTTCGCTGATAGCGAATTATTTGACGACCGCTACGTAGTTTGGAGACGAGATCGTAATTATAATTTAACTAATCAGATTCTGGGTGGAGGGGTTCTCATAGCTGTCCGGCGTGATCCTGTGGTTAGTGAGCGCAGCGATTGGTTGTCATCGGCTGAAGATATTTGGGTAACATTAACTCTTAGGCACACTACACATAACAATTATTGCAAACTACACATTTGTGTTGTTTACATATGCAACCAAAATCTTGGTAATTCTTTAAGGGAACAATTAACTAGTTTTTATAATAAATTAAACGACATTGTATTAAGTAACCTATCCGACGCTTTCTTAATTTTGGGAGATTTTAATCTGCCTAATCTTATATGGCAGCCAGCCGATGATGGACAATCGTTTTATCCTTCAAACATACAGGGCCCTATTCAGTATGAATTCTTTGATGTTATTAATTTATGTTCTTTATTACAATACAATAATCAGCTTAATGCTAATAACAGACTTCTTGATTTAATTTTCTGTAACGATCAGATTCTATTATCTAAATGTTTTGACCCACTTGTCCCTGAAGACCCTCATCATGTAGCGTTGTGTATTTCAACTAATTTCATTAGCCAGCCCGTTTTGCCAGTTCAAGCTAGAACTAAGTTTCAGTACCACCTTGCTGACTATAATTTAATAATACAAAAACTCGACAGCATTGACTGGTCTAGCTGTCTCAGTGCTGGGACAGTGGAACAAGCTGTAGCACTTTTTTACCATAAATTAGACACAGTTCGTAGCATACATGTTCCTCGCAAAAATGTAAAATCTAACTTTAACTATCCCCCTTGGTACAAGACCCCTCTTATTAAAATGTTAAAAGAGAAATCTAAATATCATAGTAAATACAAAAAATACGGTAATACATCTGATCTTGACTCTTTCATAATGTTACGTGAACGTGCAAAGTCACTTGAAGAATCTTTATATGATGCCTACATTTTAAATATAGAAAATAGCATTGGTAAATCTCCTAAAGCATTCTGGAACTTCACTAAAAATAAAAAATCGTCTAATTCATATCCTTCTGTTATGAAACTGGGGCAAATATCGTCAGGTGAAGGTGTGGTAATCTGCGACATGTTCAATCAATTTTTTAAATCTAACTTTCTTCACAATTCGGATACAACTAATGCAAGTTCAAGTAATCACTCAAATATGTATGCCGACGATACCACGGTTGACATTAACTTCGTTGAGATTTGTGAAACGGAAGTATCTAGACTTCTGAAGAATATTGACTTATCTAAATCTGCTGGGCCTGATGGTGTTCCAGCTATCTTTATAGTCCGCTGTGCCGATTCTCTGTCTATACCACTGACTATTCTATACCGTCGTTCCCTAAAAGAAGGTGTGATGCCAGCTATATGGAAAAGTGCATTTATTACGCCAATCCATAAGAAGGGACCAAAGGATGATGTACAAAACTACCGCCCCATTTCTAAGCTCTGTTTATTTGCTAAGATTTTTGAAAAAATTATCTACAACCAAGTGTATGCCTGCCTTCGTCACTCTTTTAGCACAGACCAACATGGTTTTCTCAAAAACAGGTCTACCGTAACTAATCTTATTGTTTGCTCTGATTTATTAACCCACTATATGTCCAAGCAACTACAGGTAGATATAGTATATACCGATTATAGCAAAGCGTTTGACAGGATTGACCATCTAATTCTGCTTAACAAACTGTATAAAATGGGTATAAGAGGCGACCTATATAGATGGTTTGCATCTTACATTGAAAATCGGAGCCAGACTGTTGTTTTGAATGGTTATCGATCGTCAGCGATTTATATACCATCAGGTGTACCACAGGGGTCATTATTAGGGCCCTTGCTCTTCCTTATCTTCATCAATGACATTAGCTCATGTTTTGAATTTTCTAAAATCATTCTTTTCGCTGACGACATGAAAATCTTATGCCCTGTATCGGATTTAAGTAGTTGTCTCAATCTACAGCAAGATCTTTATAAATTAGAATCGTATTGTAATGCCAACAAACTAAATTTAAACGTGTCTAAATGTTTTATTTGTTCTTTTACGCGTAAACCTATACCTATCATATATAACTACAAACTTAGCAACACTTTAATTTGTAGAACGAATTGTGTCAGAGATCTTGGAGTACTTTTTGACCATAAATTATTATTCGACACTCATGTCAGCGAAGTCATTGTTAAGGCAACCAAAACCCTAGGTTTTATATTGAGACTTTCTACCGATTTTAAAAACATCAAAACCTTCAAAATTTTGTATTGTGCCTTTGTCCGCAGTCTGCTAGAATATGCCTCCGAAGTTTGGAATCCAATGTATAATATATATATTGATAGGATCGAACGCATACAAAAACGATTTTTGCGCTATCTTCAATTTAAAAGTAGATTATACATACCTAATTACATACTTAGGTGCAGGAAATTTCATATTCTCCCACTTTATAAACGGAGACAGATTGCGGACCTTTCTCTCCTCTTTAAAATAGCAAATGGTGATATTGACTGTCCCGAATTATTAAATAAAATAGGCCTTCTTACACATTCATCGAACATCCGTAAACCTGCCCTACTCTCAGTTCCTATCGCCAAACTCAATTACCGACGAAACAGTTTCATAATACGTTCTTGTAGATCATTTAATTTATTAGCACGTGATGTAGACATTGACTTGTATCACACCAGCATCCCACAATTAAAGCGTCTGCTCACTAATCATTTCTTTTCATCGTAATGCATTGTTTTATGCCTTTTTTTTGTTATGTGTTCTGTATCCATCATTTCCTACCGACTCACAATTATTTTACTCTGTACCATATCTAAATGTGAGAACTTGTAAATGGCTAAAAAATGTTGTTTTAATTTAAGCTATGAAACTATGTAATATAGCTGTAAGTTTTCCTACGAAATAAAAATAAATAAATAAATAAAGTGCCAGCTGATGACATAATTTCACTATCGACGAAATTCTATGAAAATTATCCGTTGTTTTGTTTATAATTGAAGAATCCACGATAAATATAATAGTACCTACCTATATAACATTATAGCCTAGTAGTTAAGAATTCCGCCTTCTATTCGGAGGTTCCGGGTTCGAATCCCAGGGCACGCACATCTGACTTTTCGGAGTTATGTGCGTTTTAAGCATTTAAATGTCAATTGCTACAAACGGTGAAGGAAACCTGCATGCCGGAGAGTTCGCAAAACTCAAAGGTATGTGAAGTCCGCCAATCCGCACTTTTTGGCCACTTTGGGTTTGATTAATTTGTAGTTACGTGAATTTTACACCAAGATGGGTTGAATTGAGCGCCATCTGTCGAGTAGTTTTTGAGTTATCTCTGGTTGTCGATGTTGAAGTCGGCTATTTTTTTTGTAAAAAGGATAATTATGAATTATTAAGATAATAAAAACAAAAAATTTGATAAATACTTTTTTTCTTCCAAATACTTTATTTTTTTCCCATTCAATCAATTGTATACGTTTTTACTTGTCAAAAAAGTTGGCAAACCTAACCATAGGGTAGATCACACATCTCTGAAAAAAATTGGGATTAGCGCAGTTTTCCTCGCGATGTTTTCTTTCACCGAAGCAAATGATAATTAATTCCTAATAAGCATAGTCCATTGAAAGCTAGACACGCATGCAATATTCAAAACCAGATCCCCCATGCATTGTTTGTCATTTGTCATTCTCATATAGACTACGGGCCCATGTCGAATATGGGGGGGTCATACGAACCACCAGGTGATATATATAGGACGATATAAGAGCACAAAATAATAAGATTCAGCACTATGCCGTCACTTGTAAGCTGTCCAACTGAGTGCTGGTGAGAATTCAAAAGTGCAGGTAGAGGGAGTACATTTTGGTCATATGATTCTGTACGGCATTTTCACCATCGATAGATCCATGAAAAATAATAAGAAAGCGCGCAGTCCCGTAAAAAAATGGTGAGCCACAAAGTCGGTAAATTTGTTTGATTTTTTGAAAATTCCAGGGTAAATTTAGTCATTTGATCCTGTACGGCATCAGTTTCATGCTGTTTCAATACAGCTTCTAATCCATTATTCCGCAACGCCGTACAAAAATCATGCGACAAGGGGAAAAAATCGAGGGTTGAAACCCCCTCTATTTCCGTGGTCTGGGGGGTGATTTGAAAAAGTACGGCTTCGGTTCCAAAACATTATCTAGCACTCAAAAGTACTATTAAAAATAATGCCGTCAAAAAGTTATTGTTCATTTGAATGTATATTAATAATTACCTTAATTTCATGGTATACTTGATTTATAAAGCTGTAATGTCATTTGACACTGTACGGCAACTTTTTTTTTAACATGATATTGTAAAATATAATTGTTGCATAGTATTGCCGTTCAAAAGAAACTGTTCTAAAAAAAGTTATAGAGAAATACAAAAACTGAAATTTGTTAAATTATTGCAGAAGTTTAAATATTCATAGATTAATAGAATATAGCAATTTCCTACATTTTTCTCTTGTTCTAAATAGTATTAAGATACATAAATTAGGAAAAAATGATGCCGTACATTTTAATGCAGACTATATTTTTCATACATTTCGTTCTATGGATTTTTCCTTGAATTTTTTTTTCCCTACAAACCTTTGGACCAACGAAAATGTACGGCATGTAAAAAAATATTATCTGTGCATAAAATACTTTCAAAATAAATTAATTTTATGTTGTTTCAAATCACCCCCCAGACCACGGAAATAGAGGGGGTTGAAACCCTCGATTTTTTCCCCTTGTCGCATGATTTTTGTACGGCGTTGCGGAATAATGGATTAGAAGCTGTATTGAAACAGTATGAAACTGATGCCGTACAGGATCAAATGACCAAATTTACCCTGGAATTTTCAAAAAATCAAAAAAATTTACCGACTTTGTGGCTCACCATTTTTTTACGGGACTGCGCGCTTTCTTATTATTTTTCATGGATCTATCGATGGTGAAAATGCCGTACAGAAACATATGACCAAAATGTACTCCCTCTACCTGCACTTTTGAATTCTCACCAGCACTCAGTTGGACAGCTTACAAGTGACGGCATAGTGCTGAATCTTATTATTTTGTGCTCTTATATCGTCCTATATACATCACCTGGTGGTTCGTATGACCCCCCCATTTTCGACATGGGCCCGTAGTCTAATAGGTCATTATTTATACTGAGAAGATATTTGAGAATGTAGCAATATTAGTTTTCATTTGAAATCGCGCGGCTGCGGCGCGTCTACCGTGAACGCGAGATAGATTTCTATTTGTCTATTGGAAATATGATTCATTTTGCTTTCGCCTCGACGAATCGCGAATAATTAATCTTAAATAGTGAATTTGGCATCATTAATCAGTTAATTACATCAAATAGAGTGAAAAGCGTCTTTGATTACGTAGATAACAAAAGTAGATAAAGAAAACTTTTAACCGTTGGAAATTAAAAAAGAAAAAGAAAAGTAACATTGAGTAAGTATTCATAACCCTTAACCATAAACACGTCTATTTGTACAAGAAGCGTGAATAAACGCTTCAATCCCAATGTCAGCACATGTTTCTCACGAACATACTCTAACAGATAGATACCATCTTGTGTAACCTTTCGAAGAAAGTGTCCGACATTATGTATTGTAGAGATTAATGTCCAAAGAAATTATTAGAAGCCATCGTAGATGCTACTCTTCTCACGCCACACTACTTGTGGAAGACAGCCGATGATGGTTGGTGGCGTGTAAATTGATGATTGATACGTCGGCTAGTAATCATCAAGTACCTAATCATGATACGATATTATAATGTCAGTTAAATTAATGACGGGGTGATGTGTTTATTTTTTGTTAGTATTATTTTGTTCATAATAATCATTACCTAGTTCATCTTCTAGTGATCTTGTAACCTCTAAATGACCACGATGAAGTACCACCTACCAACCTACTCTCTTATTAGATGCAAGTAGGTGTTTGGATCAGATCTATAAAACAGGCAAATTTCCACGGCATAGTTACCTATTCCTATTATAAGGTCCTACAAAAGAACATTGGCATAATCATCTAGGGTTATAATCAACGGTTATTTTATTAATCAAAAATAGTTATTTATTTTCCTTTATCACCTCTCCAGTCGCAGCACTGTTGGAAGAAATTTCGTTGGATTGCAGATAGCAGTAGGTGGATTTTTGGCAGTGGCAGTTTTGGATACCTGGCGTTCGTCCACAGTTCGCTTTTCACGTCATTTTCTACCGCGTACGTGTAAACTGTGGAACGAACTTCATCCCTCAGTATTCCCACAGTGCTATGACATGGGGTCCTTCAAGAAGCGGGTCTATCGCTTCTTTCGAGGCCGGCAACGCGTTGGTGGCGCCCCTGGTGTTGCCAATGTCCATGGGCGTCGGTGATCACTTACCATCAGGTGACCCGTCTGCTCGTTTGCCTGCTTAGGCTATAAAAAAAAGGTGCCTTTATAAGTTTATAGGTTATGGACCTATAAAGTACCTACTACCTACTTGTTGGATGCTCCCATCCCATTTGTTGGATGCTCAAAAACAAACATAATATCAAGTTGTAAGTAGGGATGTATACCCGGTAACAATTTGGGTATTTAATTACAAAATGACGTTCTGACAGATCAAGCGACGCGGTTCTATTTTTTCCCCTTTTTTTTCGGTCATCCGTTCACCTGTATGCCCCTATCGTGTTTCGTGTATATGATTGACGTTTGTCGGTGTAATTTCATCATTTTAATACTTTCTCATGTCAGAAGTCAAGTCAAGACTTCTCAGTAATCTCTTAACTTAATAAGGAGATTGTTTGCCCGCCGACTGTACACCAAGTTAGCAAAGTTAGCGACTGCAAGCGACGTACATATTCGTAATAAGTTTGAATCCATTTATTGTGTCATATCTGTGTGTTTTTTCGAGACTATTCAGTTGTTGCAGTCATGTCGATTTTTTATTTTTATCCACTTCACAGCCAAGTATGAGAAAAAACGTAATTACATATATCAAAGTCTTGTATAAAATGTATAAATGTAGGTGTTTTTATAATTTTATATTTTAAAATTCTTAAAATGAGAACTTTAATTCAGGTATGGAATTCTAATAAGTTTTAGCAAATTTATAAAAAGTGCTAAATAATTTGAAAGTTTATTTTTGCATCACATTAAAATGTTTATGTATTTAAAAATTAATTCACAGACAGTTTTCTCTGAAAGTAATGTTCACACTTCATAGACGTCACACAGTGTGATACATACTAATTGGCATTGACAATGATGATCATACGTGTGATTCTTGTCTAATTTTCAGCGTTTCTCTTCCTCTTTCATGTATTTCCGTCTCGTATTGTACGAGGACGTTTTCGAGTTTTACATTTTACAAAGCTATTATGTCATGATTGTAAAAGGGTAATTTAGCTTATTTGCTACTGCTGCATCATTGTTATTACTAAGTGCATTTCCCTTACTTAAAAAGTCGTGTATATCGCTGCTTCCTTATGCAGACCTAAAGTCAGATAAATGCTTACATACACTAAGCGATGAATGCGATGATGTTGACAAAAAGTATTCAGTGGCCGTCTTCCGGGATGTTCGAGCTAAGGAAGTAATTTTGTGCTTTATTGCATTCTTCGCGCAAATTAAAGGCGCCGTATTTAAGTTGCATAAGTAGCTTTCTTTTGTAATAAGCCAAAAGGCAGAAAAATACTTGATTATACTTAGTGAGTAATTTTTTATAGACAATATATTTTATAAATGCCATAGGTACCTATTAACTATAGACCCTTATATATAGACCCTATGAACTATAGATTCCTTGTTTCTCGGGTGACCTGGACAATACACAATATACCTATACTGCCTATGCAGGTACCTACTTAGGTACTTTATGGTAGTACTGTAGTAGGTAATGATTACTAACTAACCAACTAACATTCTAACGCTGTCTGCTAATTGGACTAACCGACTTGGTCCCCATTTGAGTCGGTAACAATCGTCATGGGTGGCAGCGGAAGAGTGGTGCTCCATGCTTGTTTACTACGAGTACAAAGTGTATGGTGCTGATCATTTTAGAAGGAACAGAGTTACCCGCATTGCTACATGTAATTACTCCACTTGTCGTATGATATTGGATAATCGCTGCGTCTCAATATTTTCCGGCCCGCTCCAACAATACGGTAGACACACAAATGGCATATTAAATTATTATTCTTCTCGTAAGAATTGTTTTGTTATACGATATCCTTAAAGGACGTAATTTGTCGTTTCTTATTGAAACATTATACCGAGTTTGTTTACTAAAAGTTTAACCAGCACACCTTCTGATTAAAAGGTGTCGACAGAAATACATCGGGTAGAATTAATTCTAACGTCGGCTCTTCCGCTCGCTTCGATCCGTTTAGTTACGCCCGCTGCATATAAATAGACTGAACCCTTTTTTAGAACCCGACAATATTTACTAAAACTCTTATAAAACTTTTATAATACAGCGTTTAATTAAGTTTATATATCCGTATCTCTGTCTTTTTATATCTTCTCTGTATTGAAATTACATTCATTAGTTATTCATTAGTCTGACGCCTTACAAGATTTTCCTGTTAGTGACCTTAAGAGCAAACATAATGGCTATTTACAACTTTATCAATACATTATCTAACCTATTGACTGTTCTACGTTTGAGTACTTTGCATAGAATTCCATCGACACTATAAGGAAATTCTAAATCAATGCTCCCCCTGCCGTATCTTAAGGTTTCGTGTTCCTTGATTTGTACCAGGAACAGCCAAGCACCTGGTTTGTCACCCCTCAACAAAATGCTGTCGTCTTTCACACCCCTCATATTTTCTCCATAAATGGCAAGGCAGAATTAACATAACTGAATATAGCATTTAACAAGCTTCAAATTGTTATCACAACTTGGTTATAAATAAGTATATCGATATTCCTCAAACGATGTCAATTTTCTTCTTTTACGTTACTGTTGTTAAGTCAGACACAAGAGCTCTCGACTTCAATTTTCTACTTAAAGATCTTCCATGTCAATACCCATTCTATGCTTTTAGAATTTGGGTCGATTGACTAGCATCTACTACTATTCCGCTAACCTAGTTAAGCTTTCTTTACACTTTGATATTCTCCCATACGTTTATCATGAACGAGCCATTAAAGATGGCTTTGATCTCGTCTTTACTCTTCCGCTTGACTAGATCTTCTATTTAAAATTTCTTCCGGACCGTTAGTTCCTCCACGATGCTTTGAGCTTCTACGATCAGAATTTTCTGAATCAGATTAAAGTGTGGTCAGTAGTTAACTAAGGTACGTTGGTTTAGTTGGTTACGTTTACCTTGGCGTAAATAGATAAATTTTAAAGAAGTTGATGTATGTATGTAGTTCAGTTTGAGGTTGGTTACAGGCTTACAGGCACTTGTGTCTACTTCAGTGGCCACTTAACGTCAAGGGCCTCAAGCCCTTCGCTCGTTCCATATCAATGTAAAATCTACGGTTTTATCTGTGTCTGTATGAGCTAAAATTATGTAAATAGGGTTGTCGAATTTGAAATACGTACTTTAAAACTTGGCAACACGACTTAAAAGATAAAGGCTTAGGTAATTGAATAAAAACACAAATTACAAAAGATTACTGGCTGTGATGTGAAATCGTTATGACTTTAGTTTTTTCTTTTAATACTGCGGCTAAAATGAAAATGTTACTTTAAATTTAAAAATGAATAACGTCTCGTCGCACATGAATACGTAAAAGATGTGTGTGACGTGTGACAGGCAAATGTAGTGAAATGGGCTTATGACAAGTTTAGTCTGGAAGTAGAAGAAAAAAAACAAAAATATAACTGAAATAAGTATCAATAGTTGAACTACCAATAATCGTTAGTCTTGTCTTGTGTTACGAATGTTACGGTCGTAATGTAAAAGATATTTAAAATAGCCGTGGCTTGCGGTTGCATTAAAAATATCGTCTGTGATCGAATAATTCATTTGTTCGTTCAAGACAATTAATGATTCACCTATAAAGATATTTTTGAATAATTTAATATTATAATGTAGCTTGGATACATTGCTTCATTGGGTTTTATTTCTGTTCTCCCGACTCTTTTTAACCGACTTCCTATGTAAACTACTACTACGTAAACTGATTTTGATAATTCGTTTTGTATTCGAAAGATAATGCCCCGCGTTGAGCGACGTCTGTTTGTTGCGATGTTTAAGTTGGTTATTTTTTCGTATTCATTGTCGGCGTCGCATCAGTGGTTGCATACAAAGTTAATCATTAAAACTGTAATAGCTATGTATCTACTACAGCAATACGATTTCATGTTTCGTTCATGCATACCGATCGATATCTCAGGTATAATCGATTATTTCATACCTTGTATAATAATTTAATATTGTACCTTATAATACTACCTACTTCCTAGCAGATACGTAATTTTTCTTTGTGCTAGTTGTAGTAGCACGTACAATATCATCATAACGTCAATGAGCAGCATTCTCATCTCCGTATAGGGTGAGATTTTTGTTACATAAACGTACAGTTGTCAAGGCAGTAGGCATATATATATATGGGCGTCGTGGTATTTGCTTGTCTCTCTTTAGGTACTTGCACTCGATCTTTTGATGTCGGACGACGGCAGACAGCTGTGCGCTTGTTAACTCAATGTTGAATAAAACCTGTAGCAATTTACGTTCGCGGCACGCGTGAGCGATGTACCGTGCAACGCATATCGATTTATGCTCTTTTGTATCGAGAACGGAGGATTTTTTCAGAGAAATTTTACTTAATTCTATTATTAACATTTTTTGCACGAGACGTTGCCTGGATTTTCATGATTGTTGATTTGATTGCACGTTTTAACGTTTGATGTTTTTTACCCGTGAGGAGGCGCGTTCTAAAAAGTTACACGAGCAGGCGCGTGCGAGCAAAACGCTCACACATTTTAGATTGTATTTTCTTAAAGAACAACTATATTATGTAATAATTATAAAGGATATTAATAATTAAGATACTTCATTTTATTATATAAAGTATATTTTTGCATGTATTTAATGAAAAAAACTGTTTTATGGTTAAACTAAACAAATCATAGACTTTTTCCTCAGTTTTTGGCACACATTAAGAAAATGAACTGTAAAACATAAAAAAATCTATAATATTGGTAGAAATCAGTCTGGCTTGTGATTTTGAGATACATTTCTTTCGTAATATACATGACACAAACATCACGAGTTTAGTTTCCAGTGATTTACTGTACAAAGTACATGCTGTTTTAGACTTTCAAAAACTAGTACTAAAAACGACTAAAGATCCTTTTTCTTCGGTATTCCCCTCTTTAAATATTACATCAGCCTTTGCAAATCCTCTATTTGATACAGGCCTACTTACTTACATATACTTGGGCCACTCTTGACTATTCCCGAGACTTTCGTATCCAGCGGGTGCCCCGTACCATGTTCAGGTCGCCACACTTTTTTCCGTAGCGGTTATCGGCCCTATACGCTATGTGGCTAGCTCTTTTCTTATTGGCAATATCGGAAAGTAATTATTACGTGTTTAAAAACAATAATTTAAAGTTTAATAACAAAATTATTTTTTATAATTTGAACAAAAACACTTACACGGATAGGCGCGTGATGAGCAAAATGCCGCGCTTTGCGATGCAGTGCGCAAAATCCACTTACTGCACAAACTTAGCAGCACTGATCGAAGAATGAGAAGTGTCAAAGGAAAGGGGGTGAAAAGTTAGGAAGGTACTGTTAAGCTTGTAGTTTCAAAGTATCGCTAAGGTAGAAAAAAACCGCAATTAATTTTTACGTGAGCAAAATGCTCATAACGCGCCTTCTCACGGGTTAAAAATAGCGAAATATGAGCGGCTAAATTACACGCAAGTCGAAACTTTCATGATAACTGTAGATCAATGCTTGGGCTGCAAATTAGTCTAAGCCTCTAGAGCTAGAGCTTCAATATGTACTTAAAGGACAAATTAAAAAAAGGCATGAATTGTGTCGTAATGTAGTTATCATGAATCTGAAATTCAGGCAAATGTAGAGTTCTTCGAAATGTAGAGTCCGATAACACACGATATTTTTATCCCTTCCGTAACTAAAATCACCACTTACCATAACATGTGGGTTTTTAATGAAGGTTATAACAAAAGTAAAAAATTCAATAAAAATTAAGAATATATTTTGTCAACCTACTCTGACGAAACTATAAACATACAAAGCGTAATCGATCCTTCAATTCGAATGACCTTCATACGACCACTGCCAAAGAATTGTGTTTACATTAGCATATTGCAAAAGCACGTATTGAAGACAAGGGGGCATTATCTATTTTAAATAAAAGATCCGCCTGGCCGGTGGTGTACATTAGCAGTCCAGTCATGTGTGCCACTTGAACGCCCTCGATTGTGATGCGGCTCGGAGGATCCCCGCACCAGTTGGTTCTCCCCAGAGTTCACTACACTTTGCCATTTTGCCTTTCCTCGTATGTTTCTTTTGCATACTTCCAAGGATTTAGCCATAGCTTCAAGGCTAGGGAACGACTGTCATACAAATTTTTTACTAATCGTTTTGGTTCATCGTGAATATCGTGATGTCGTGAAAAGGTATATTGCGTCTTGTTATGGAATCTCACAAAATCTTATCACAATTACAAAATCTTATTTCGTCATTAACAGAGAATAGATAAGAAATAAGAATACAAAAGAGAGATGTAAATGTTAATTATGAAAGTACTGCAATATTAACAATCAAACCCAATTAAGTAACGTTAAGAACGCGTAAACTCATTAGCCTTATAATCCTATCAGTAGTAATAAAGGTTAACGATAACGAAAATAAATTCCATGTTGAAAAATTTAAGTTTGCTAACACAGCATTATTACGTAATGGTTGCCTGATTCAAGGTCACGGTACAGGTTTTATTTTAAGGCCTGTTCAGATTACACGCGGTATCCATATCCACTACCGCTATATACCGAGTAGAGTTGTAAAGAACTCGAGTCTTTGAGTCCTAAATTTTGAACTCGGTGACAGTTTTCACGACTCGACTCTTAACCGTAAGACTCTTAAGACTAGAGAACTCAAGTCTATATGAGCTCTTGAACTCGAGACTCGAGACTCGAGTCTTCTTTAGCGCTCGAGTCCTTTTTACGTGGCGAGTCGCGCTCGAGTTATTTTCCGCTTGGAGTCTTTCTTTTTAAAGCAGCCAATAAAAGCTTTATTTTGCGAGATATAACTATGTATAACCAGAAGGAGATGTCGAAAAATAATTTTAGATATATTATAAGTATAGATATACATTTTAAATAAATCACTGTCAGCATTTCGAAGAACAGTTTGAGGAAGACTCGAGCTCTTTTAAGACTCAAGTTCTTTTTAAGACTCGAGTTCTTTTTAACAGTCGAGTTCAATTTTGGCGCTCGAGTCTTCATGATAGGACTGAAGCTCGGCTCGACTCGAGACTCCGAGTTCTGTTAGTTCACTGAGTCCTAGAAAATTGAGCCGAGTCTATCGAATTAAGACTAAAAGACTCGAGTCCTTTACAACACTAATACCGAGTAGCGCGGCTATTGCGAAACCTTTTACTCGTAGGTACCTAGTCATTATTCTTTAGCCAGTATAAACTTATTCGATGCCTCCTATTGTCTAGACCTCTAGACCATCGTTTCTTAACCTCGGGTCGCGACCCAAATCTGGGTCGCGGGCGGTATTGGGATGGGTCGCGGGAATTTTGAAAAGACATTAGCGGCCTTTTTTTACAGGGCTGACTGACTGACTGACAGAGTTTCTGAAGGGCTGACGTAAAAGCAGACGAGTCACCTGATGGTTAGTAGTCATCGTCGCCTATGGTCTCGAGCAACACCAGGGGAGTCAATAGTGCAACGCCGGCCCTCAAAGAGATCTATTTATACACCTTTTTTGAAGAACCCCATGTCATAGCGCTCCGGGAATATCTCAGAAGGAAGCTCATTCCACATCTTGCACGTGAAAAAAGGACCGTAGTCGTTCGCCACGAGTCCAAGCGATGTGAATGAAACTTCAATCTTCGGCGAGTGGTGTGGTGATGGAAGGGTGAAGTTGGCACCAAATCGAACAGTTCCTCGGAGCACTCACCGTTGCAAAGCCGGTAGAACACGCAGAGGCATCCCATGTCTCTCCTCAAACTTAGGTGTTCTAGCCTGCTAGTGACTCGTGGGTCGTTGACAATTCGAACCGCGCGCTTTTGTACGGCGTCAAATGGACTGGAATGGAAATGCTGGTATTGCTGGTATTGTGGCGCCCCTGCCCAGAGATGAGAGCAGTACTCCATGTGAGGCCTGACCTGTGCTTTATAAAGCATCAGTAGGTCCCTCGCAGTGAAGTACTGCTTCGCCCGGTTTAGAACACCAAGCTTTTTGGAGGCCAATTTGGCCTTAGCTTTCAGATGACTCCGATAATGCACGTCGCTCGAAATGACAACGCCCAGAATCTCAACACTTTTACCAACGGTGAGCGCGGTACCCTGGAATTGAGGCGCCATCGCCATGACAAATGGGACTTTCATAGCGGAAAACGCGCAAACTTGTGTCTTCATGGGGTTGAACTCAACTAAATTGAGTCGAACCCATTCCGAGACTTGCTCCAGAGAGTTCTCTACTTCAGACACAACTTTTATTCTGCTTTCCTCCACTTGTGACCGAGAGGCATTTGTAGAGCCTGTATAAATAAGCATCTCCCGTGCTATCATCTGCATAGCAATGAATGCCGTTTGCACGCTCCAGCATGTCAATGATATGCACAATGAACAGGGTAGGAGACAGCACAGATCCTTGGGGAACACCAGCGTTTATGGGTTTCAAATCTATGCAACAACCGTCGACTACGACCTTTATAATTATGTCGCTCAGACAGAAAGCTGGCTACCCAACTGCATAAATTCTCAGGGAGATCGTAATGACATCATCATCATCACCAGCCTTCTAATGTCCCCACTGCTGGGACACAAGCCTTCCTTGCTGATAGAAACACACAAGGAGAATGAGCTATAACCCACATATAAGCGAGCCCAGTGCGGATTGGTGGGTGTTAACGACTGCAAATGCCACCGGGACCAACGGCTTAACGTACCTAACGGGATAAATATTAAGGATTTCGGTCACCCATCCAGCGACCAGCCTCTGCGAAAGTTGCTTAGCAAACAAACTACGGACTTTTTAACCGACTTCAAAAAAGAAGGAGGTTCTCAATTCGACCGTATAATTATATGCTTTTTTTATGTTTGTTCAGCAATTTTTTCGTCGTTTACGGTCCGATTTGGATAATTCTTTTTTTGTTGTAAAGTAGATATGCACAGTGGGGTCTTTTTAAAAGGATCACTAAGATCTGATGATGGCATCTCGGAGAAATCGAGGGCAACTTTCGAAAATTGTAGGGACGGCTAGTGTGTTTGTTAATGTTTTCATAAGTACATAAAAGCGCTACAATTACATGAAGGTCTGGAGTCGATCTGATGAAGCCAAAAGACAGTCAAGGGAACTTCTCAACGATTTACTGTAGTAATCTAGTGTTTGGGCTTGATTAATTTGTAGTGACGAGAACTTTACACCCACATGTTGAATTAAGCGCCATCTGGCGATTAGTTTTTGAGTTATCTCAGCTTATCGAGGTTGAAGTAGGTTCTTTTTTTGTAAAAAGCAATAATACTCCTATTATATTATTATCACTGGAAAATCAATAAAATGTCAGGGTCGCGGGTTTCAAATATTTTTACATTTTGGGTCGCCAGCCAAAAAGGTTAAGAACCGCTGCTCTAGACTCTTAGAGTGGACAACAATCAACAAAGCTCCTTACCTATAACGGTATCGATAACCCTTAAAGGCCCCATATACGATACGATTCGTCTAAAGTCTAAACGATCGATCTGATGAAAATCGTGACGATTGATTGCATCCAAAATGTCGCTCATATACGAAATTGGTCGTAAGTTACGTTGGTCGTAGTTGAATCCGAATCAACGCTACCGCCACATAGGTAACGAAAAGAAGTTCATTTTCAATTTTATAGGGCACGTATTTAATTATTTGAACACGTCCTTATCCTTCAGTTTCAAACAAATATGTGATCGATCTTTACGACCAATCGTTTCGTGTATGAGCGACATTTTGGATGCAATCAATCGTCACGATTTTCATCGATCGATAGTTTAGACCAGTGTTTTTCAAACTGTGGGTCGCGACCCCTTGGGGGGTCGCGAAGCTTCTGTAGGAGGGTCGCCAGAAATCAAGAGTAATTCAGTAAAAAAAACAATAAGGATTGGAAAGATTGATTTATTAAAAGAAAATTTTGACAAAAGGTTATACTCATAAACATTTCTATATTTCAATACAAAATTACAAACAAATAAACAAAAAATAAAATCCTAAGATATTATAACATTAACGTGAGCGAAAGTTGTGCTCGTTTTTGAATAATCAGTTTCATCCATGGTGAATCTGTATTTGCTACACTTAGAATTAAATCGTTTTCCTAAAATGCTAATATTAAATATTGTATCGATATCGATACTAATATTATCAAGAGGAAAGGTTTGTTTGTTTGCATTGAATAGGCTCCGAAATTACTGAACCGATTTAAAAAATTCTTTCACTGTTGTAAAGCTACACTATTCCCGGGTAACATAGGCTATATATTATTACTTATATTCTCAAAAAAAAATCGGGATTCTTAATAAAACTGCGATAATGTAGCCCAAAGTGAAAAAAAAAACTAAACAGTTTGTTTGTTTGAACGCGCTAATCTCAGGAACAACTGGTTCAATTTTAAAAATTCTTTCAGGGTTAGATAGCTTATTTATCGAGGAAGACTATTGGACTGTTTTTTATCTGTAGTACGCGAATTAATTCCCACGGGACGCAGGTAAAACCGCTGGCAGAAGCTAATATGTGATAGAAAAGGGGGCCGGGGGTCGCGAAATATTCTCTTATGCCAGGGGGGTCGTATCATGAAAAAGATTGAAAAACACTGGTTTAGACGAATCGTATCGTATATGGGGCCCTTTAGGTCTGAAGCTGAACATATGTATTACCGCTTACCCACTCGAATATCGCACCACGACGCATATCTGAATACACCCTAACTTTGCAGTATGACACGTAGATTGCATAAACGTAGACGATAGTAGGCTGTGTCAACAAAACCGGAATGGAGTCGACACTCACGAATGTTTGTAAAGAGGAAGTAGCCGATCAACAGCGAATTATGAATGAATTACTTAGCACAGCGCGAATTATGCAAATGTGTTTCAACTGGCTAAGATCACCTCGCCTGATTATGTAGATAGATACCAACTGGTGTATCAATCTTCTTAATGATCTCTTTTTATAGAAGTGATACGGTAATCGTCAACTTTGATTAAGTTATTAAATTTTATTTCTTCTTGAAACTTAATTTCAACTTTGTTTAGGAATTGGTGTGCTTATGGAATTTACTTTTAATTTTATTTAACCTAAAATAGTAGATCCATTCTTTCTGCTAGCTGTTTTTTTATGTATGGTCAACTTCCATACTAAATAAGAAAATGAAAATTTTTATACCTAATTCCACTTTAATTTAAACTAAAAGATTTTATATAATCTAAGGGTTGTTTGTATCCCGGATTTAAAAAATGCATATTTGGTAATAATTGATTACTTAAAAAGTTATTTACATCGACTTTTGCCTATGGATTAATAAAATTGCCTAGATGCTTTTCTTCAGTAGCGTCGTAATAGTTCATCTGCATCACGATTCTATCACCTAAAATTTAAATGATCGATAACGCAATTATTAATTTGATCATTATATTATTATTGATTGAGAATTTATCGCAGTTATATTTTAATCTACAGCTGCTGTCGATTATATCGAGCATGGCTGATTGTGAACGGTAAATGTAATGGCAACCATTCAGTTAAACAATTGGGCCACTGACCTGGGCCCCGATTCTGCTAATTTAAAAACGCATAAATTGTATCTCGATTGACTAGTAATGACTAGTTATGACACATTTGGTATTCTGTTAATTATTTAACATCGATCGTGGTTCATTCACTCTCACTCCGCTCTCACTCAAATTGAAGGTCAATCGTCATGTTACTATTTGGTATTCTGCTCTTCAATTGTAAAAAAATTGTCGTTCGTTCTTAAACTGATTGGTATTCTGCTAACTTTTTGACGTTTATGTCAATGGTAAATAAATTTCAATTTTGTAATCGAAGTGTAATTGAACAACAATACCTCCGTAGCACTATATCTACTCGTATTACTGAGAAAAATTGTGAAGATGAGACAATCTCTTGTAAGTTTACGATGGCGTATTATGGCCTTTGTCAATTCTAGTGATCGCCGGCGCAGAAATTGGCAGCGTCGAAAAGCCAAAGTACAATTAATGCGAGAGACTGCGTCCCTCCTTGGAGCGGGTGATTCGTCCTAGGGCTAATTCCGGCTGCCCCTCCAAGAAATCTAGCATGCTTGCAATTTGTACAAGTCTTATTTTTTCAACGAGTTCGCCCAAGAAAAACAGTAGGTACCTACACATTATTATCACACAGTATAATCGACGTTATTAATTTGGATCAACATTCACAAAGTTTTTTATTTATTGTAGTAATTCAAAGAATAGGTACTCACCAAAGATGTTTTAAATATCTAGATGGAACATCGAATCCGCGTAAATGTATCAAAAAATTGTAGCTATAGCCACGATATTTTTATCATTACGCTCACATAGACAATAGACGAACGGGTAAAACATCGGCTGCACGCACACATGCTTGATATTGTTGCCTTGTTTTTTTTTGTTTTCATTGTAGGGCGACGCTCAATCTAGATATTTAAAACATCAAAGGTACTCACGTACAAAACCGAATTCAAATATTCGTCTTTGTTATTTATCAAATTGACATTTGTCATTCCACTATTTTTGACAGGACAGCATATTTTACTTTTTAAATTTGGTCTGTCATAGATAATTATTGTCATATACAGCCGTCGTTTTGTAAATTAACTGATGTTATATTCAAGAATCATTCGATTACATAATTTATATTAATGATTACCGTACGAATACTCGTAATTTAATGTCAGGGACATACAAAATGTTAATTTAAAATGTAACAATTATCAATTTTGTCCTATGAAGTCATGGTAGATTTATATTGGCAACATTGAAGATTTATATCATTGACATCCAAGTGAGATACAATTGAAACTATGATAAATTTTTAGCAGAATACCAAATTTGTTACAATGATTATTGTATTAAAATTCAATAGTACTTTTAATTGTAATTGCGCAAAAATTGTCTGAAATAGCAGAATCGGGGGGCTGGATGTAGTTTTCTCTGATAGCAAAAGTATACAACGTTGTACTGATGCCAGCATTCTTGCGCCTCCTATTGCTCAATATTTGTAATGCTTGTGCTTGACGTTTCTACAAAAATTAATAAAAGAGAAAAACTATTTGCATATAATATGCTGTTACGATAAGTGGTAGTTATCAAGACAGATTAGACAGTTCGGCTTAACTTGGCTAAAATAAGTATGGGAGCAAATTTTCCATCTGCATTAGATACTACAAAAGTTAATTCGTTAATGCTACGTGCCATAATATTGCGTGACTAAGTTATAATATTTAACAAAATCGATACGAAGGTTGTGCCGGCTTGCGTCATGTTTACTCTGCGAGCGCCCTTGTGTGCGTTACCTTATAATAGCTTAAGTATACGCTGGTTTCGACTATAACAATAAGGACATTTTTTTAGACATCATGTGTGTTGTGCATTTTGTGTAAAGTGCATATTTTGCAAAACGATAATTATTTATTTCAGTTCAAAAGAACAATTCAAACCTTTTGTGCGTTATCTAACTAAATCGAAAATGACCGAATGTGTTTAATAAAGTCTTTGCTCATGAAACACGAAAGTGAATTGTGCTACCCATATTTTTTAGGTGAATTTTTCTAAAACCGTTTAAAGTATTTGAAGTGTTTTATAAAATTTTCATATCATCATAATTAATTCCAGGCAAACGGCAACATGAACAGCAGCAGTCTGCGAAATCCTCGCGGTCTCCTTCCCCGGAGCCGCCGGGAGCTGCGCCCTCGAGCGAGTCGTTCCGGCCGCTGCTGCGGACGCCGCCGCCCAGCCGCGCGGGGCCTCCGCCCTCGCCGCCCGTGCCCACGCACCCCGTCGCCCCCGTCCCGCCACAACCCTCCGGACCTCTCCCTCTCTGCCCGTGCCCCGTCTGCGGACGCACCTTCGTCCCGCAGTCCCTAGCCAAGCACGTCAAAATCTGCGAAAAGATGACCGTCAAGAAGAGAAAAACCTTCGACTCTTCGCGACAAAGGAGAGAAGGTATTTTTATCATATTAGTGTATGCTTATGGTGGTGCGCAATTTTGTGGATGCGGGTTACTAATATTAGCCTTGGAGTTCGTTTCCTTTTGTAGTTAAAGTTTTAGTTCAGTACCTAGTAGATTTACGAGTGGGAATTTGTTTATGCTCCTTTCGTGTTACTGTCACAACAGTAAAATATGTATGTACATACATAGTTGCTCTTACAAAAATATAAAACTGGGTTTCTAGAAACATCAGTAACTCCTAGAATGCAAAACAACACCAAGTGGTGTAACGGAAGTGGACCAAAGATTACCAAGAACATTAGTATGCTGGTACGAAACGTTTGTTTCTACTTTTTATGGACGCTTCATTGTTTGTCAAAGATGTCTTAGAATGAGGCTCGAACCAGCGTATTTACAATGGGATCTATCATAATATCTTATTTTGTAAAACACCTCAACTTGCCTTGGACTACTTACAGGGAACGTGGCTATTGGTTTAATTTGAAAACTTAACTTCCAATTTCTCATAAACTACATAGAAATTGTGTAGAAACCTATTTCGTTTAATAGGTAGGTACTGTTTTAGAAACGCGAATATTATACGTAGTGTTTGATTTGATTGTGAAATTTCTTAGAAGGTACCTACCTATACATTATAATGTTATTAGTTGAAGTTATGTTTTGAGTAAACTTGTCGTATTGCATGCTTATAAGTTTTATAATATGTACTTTGGTTTATTATTGATTTAAATAATTTTCTTGTGGGTAAAAGGGGTGACGGTGGACCGTGATAATTCCGGTAAGTGGGTGCACCAGTTACTTAAATTGGCATTTTGGGTTTAATTAGCATCGTGGAAATGTTTGAATGTTTTACTAACAAATTATCCACTTCAATGAAACATAGCCTTACCCAAATATTTATAACCGTCGTTATGAACAACAAGTTTAGTCATGTACCTACCTACCTACCTCATTATGTAAAAATTTTCCTTATCTTTGCTGGTTTATTCTATTGTTACGTGTCAGGAGTACTGGGTTCGAGAAAATGCCAAAATGTACCACAAAGACTTTATTGAACTCGTAGATACACAAATTACACGGTGTACACAGTCACACCAAAACACTCTGCACGTAGGTACTCGTAAACACACTCGTCGAACACTGTATCGCTCGTAGAAATCACTTCACTTCTCAATGGTATCGCTCGTAGGTATCGCTGGTATCTTTCTGGTCTCGCTTCCGAAACTAGAATGTCCGCGGTTGACCGATCGCCCCTTTTTATACCACTCACGCACCATTCACGCCAATCCAGAACTTTCTCGCTAAGTCCGGACCCGCTTCGAACAAAGTTCGAGTATATTCCTTGCAACCGACTTTCGCCCGTATGACTATTGCCGTGAGGTCAAAGCGTCGTGCGTACTTTCGAGTCGGCTAAGCGCGCTATTGTTGTTATTGTTCGCATGGCATGTTTATGGCCCCTATTGTTTATTGTTTAGCGAGGTGATACGCCAGGGCTGTCACACTATTATGTATTCGTATTAGGTACATGATTATAGAAGAAATATTTTTTCTAGCCACTACTTTTTAAAAATTTCTGATAAATCTATCTTGAAAATTGAGACTGTAAACGTATGACGTAACTATTATCGGTTTTCTTATCACACTAAAATTGGATGCATATAAGTATTAATCACAATGGCATGTTAATACCTAATATCTTATTACATAATCCAATTTCGTACACCGTTAAAGCTGAAACTCAATAATATTCAGTTTTGTCGATAACCGAGGCAGTTTTCGTGTGGCATTGCCGAAAAGGCATTTATGCTACAAAGTGTAAAATTGTAGACTTGAAAAGGCAACTGATAGATAATATCATCTAGGTATCTTAAAATTACCTCACCACAAAGAAAAATAATAAACTCACAGACCAACCTAAAGATGTAAAGATGTTTCAATGTTGTGAAATATTTAACGATAAGCATTTCCGTAATGAAAATAAGCTAGATGAAAAGTAGTCAAAACTGAAATTATTAAAACAGATCCCACCAAACTCAGAGGATCAATATCTGATGGAAGGTGTGGTTGCAGCAAGGTCGACTCGACGGCCAATTAAACCTGCAGATTCCGCACAACACCGCTTCAAAAACGTCCCCGTTTACCTACTATTTATATGTTATATTTATAAAGCAACTTTGCGTGGATGAACCACTTCGACTTAACACACTAACAACTAGGTCCATATTTGCATAAAATATGTGTGCGTCATTTTGAAATTGGCAAGAGACACCCACGTCCACGACAACCGATCAAAAGTCCTAACAATTCATACGGAGCATCGTGTCTGGTAACTAATGAAATCATTATATTGCATGGATTATTATCATTGTGTCGCGTTTTGTGTTTGTAGCACGTACTGGGTTGACGTTTGTTTTGTAATAATTTAATTTCTATTTTTATTTTCATTCGTGCTGCAGTGCAAGTGTACCTATTTAATGGGTGTCTCAGTAAGAGTGCACTTTTTCATTTTAAAATAAAAAACGTATTTTATGAGAAAAATGTAATATTATTATTGTATTGTAAAGAAAACATGTTCCGATTAAGTATGGAATAAAATATTCGGCAAATGGCCCCCACCGCTCTGATAATAGGCTCTTTTCATGAAATTTTCCATGACTTTTACACAGAGATCTGGCTGTATCTCACTGACGGCGCGTTGGATTTCTCATAAAATACCTACGTGTTTAATGAAAAAGTGCACTCTTATTGAGACACCCTTTACATAGAAAGTAGGTACTTTAAATTTAAACCTAAAGCCAGTCTACACGTTAAGGTTAACCTGAACATGTCGTCTGTACAGTTAAACTTAACTTGTACATTTGTACATCATACATGCTCAAGTTCCTTACAGTTCAACTGTACAGGCGAATCTGTCAAATAGGCATATTATGTATATGGCTAGCATTCCGTCAATAGAAACATGACTCCGAAATGTTACCTTTATCCAGTGCATTTGTCATAAAACTGTGATGCCATTATAGGTACCGACTTGGAACAATACTTGCCAAAGAATTTCGGTCTTCCAGAAAACAGCCCTTTCATTGAGAAGAGTCCGCCGAACACTGCCAAACCTACGCCCAAACCTAAAGTTCAGTCTGTAAGGAGTGCTATTATGAAGGTATGTACCGTTAACGCAATTTTTATTAATTTATTTTAAGAAACTCTTTCAAAGGTCAAAAGCTTAGCCATAACTGAATGTGCTTACTTATCATATTTAAGTTTATAATTATCTAATAATCATAGTGTTATCGTATATCGATATTATGATGTATTAGTAGTACTTAGGTATATCGTTACGTGTTTACGCCTTAGGTTTACACATATTCCTGACATAACTTGCACAATACCTAATTGTAAATTATGTTCGTTTGTAATTTTAAGCTTCTTCTAGTAAGAAACAATATTACCTATAGGTATTATAAATACCTACACATTTATATTTACGCTTTACGTGGTTTGCATTCACTACGAGTGAGTTAGCAAATCCTTAAACAATAGGTACACAGTAAGGCACTTCTTAATGTATTTTGAAAATGTAACAAAGTATTTAGTGTGAACGATATGTAAAGATATTAGCATGTGCCCCGCATTGCTTTATGATGTAAATATTGCACACACCATTGTGTAAAGAAATTGCCAGTAAGTAATACTTGTAATGCTAATCGCTTATTGTCCTATGAGTACTTACCAAAGGTAACTTCGGATTGTTGGAACGTTAGTATTTATAAATTTGCATTTAAATTTATTATATATTATATTACTACAGAGAACTGAAGTATTTAACATGATTGTGGTTTTAACTTTCCCGAACAAAGACCGTGAACTGTCAAAAGAAATCTCTACTTAGATGAAGTTGATGAGCTTGAAACAACAATCAAAGGATGTTCTGTCAAGTCTCTATTTCGTGATTTCAGCCAACAGCAGATCTTCAGAAATGTCCGCATTGCAACCGCAACTTCGGCATGCGTGCATTCGAGCGCCACGTGGAGTGGTGCGCGGACAAGGCGAAGATCCTGCCCGCTGCGCCCGTGCAGCCACCGCCGCACATCGCGGACGCGAAACAAAGGCTCAATGCGCGCACGCAATACAAGGCTCCGTTGGCCCGGGGACGACGGTAACCAACTTATTGTTATACAAGTATATTGGATAACGCTTATCCTGTTAATTTTTGCTAACAATGACATCACACTGAGGTTTTTAGTTGGACAAAGTAATCAGACCCCTTATCTATTGAGAAAATTGCCCCTGTACTTATTTGTTAAAATGCGTTTTAGGATTGTTTAGGATTGAAATACATTTAAAAATTTTACACATTTTATTTCAGGTCTTCACAAAGCCGGGACAAATCGTCAAACAGCCGGTCCGCGTCGGTGGAGTCCTCTCGGGGAGTGTCCCCGCCCCACCCTCGAGATTGCGGCGATTACAGACACGGAAGAACGAGAACGTCAGGTAACACATTTATTTTCTACTAATTATTAAGCTGAAGAATTTGCTTTTTAGTTAATTTGAGCGGGCTAATCTCAGGAACGTTAGTAAGTAGGTACAGCCCCCTTATTATGAACTCTTAATTCCAGGCAGTTTACGTTCACAGCGTGTGGGCGACAGAGACAGCGCCTTATTACCTGTAAGGCGCTATCTCTGTCACCCACACCGCCTTATTACCTTATTACCTGTAAGGCGCTATCTCTGTCACCCACACGCTGTGAACGTGAACTGTCTGGAATTAAGAGTTCATAATAAGGCCCCTGGCTCGAATTGAAAAATTTTTTTTGATGGATATTCCATTTATCGAGGAAGACTGCGGGATATAAATATAACATCACAAAAGAGCATCAATAAATAATGTTTATAAACCTAAACATTCAATTTTAAATAGAGCTCAAGTAACTATGACTATTTATCGACTTTTTATGTCATTTATAAGAAATTAAGAATGATTTATCTATATTTGTTTATAAAATCATTGATTTAAGTATAATATATTGTTTTCAGAATCAATGTCAAGTAATGATTGTCACGAAGACACTTCGCCACATATCCCAGTGATCAAAAATACGCGCGTGACACAAAATAACTCGACAGGTGACGCTAACGTTAGGGCACGACAGGCTCGTCTCGCCAGAGACCTCAGCAGTTCAAGGTTAGTACTTAGTCATATTTTACGTTGATGTTAAGTAGATGTAGTATGTGACGCCCAAGTGTTAAAATGTATTGATATTAAAATAATAGGCGACCTACTAACTTACAACAAATTAGTATAGTAAAGCAGTGTAGATACATTGTCTAATTAAACTTGTTTTGTATAAAGCTAAATGTAGAAGTAGGTTAGATATAAACCAAATAAGGGGAAAGGAAGGAGTAATTACTGGTTTATTTTTTTATTATCTTATTTTTTTGCGCGTATATTCGTTCCTGTCTCCTTGTTTGTTAAAACAATACATAAATTTATTTTCCTTCCTTTCCCTTTCCCTAGAAATAACCCGGATCCCCAACCACCCCAAATCCAACAAAGCAGTACTGATCCAAGTATAGCAAAAACAGTAAATAAAAATAAAAGAATAAAATTAAATAACAAGAAACAACAACAGCTAAAAAAGTTAGAAGAGATCGCAAACAAACATAGTGAAAGAAGTCAAAAAATTATTGAAGAACAGAAATGTAATAAAATAAAATTAGACAAAAAAGATTGTTTACAAAAAAGTCACATACCTGTACCAAAGAAAATAACAAATAAATGCACAAAAGAAATAACACCAGAAATTGACGCAGATTCAATAAAGACTTGTAAAGAAACTCCGAAGCCCAAACGACTATCAAAAGTATCACATGAGTCAGTTAGTTCAAAATTATGTGTTAAAGAAAAAGAAATCAAAATTAAAAAAGAAACAATTAAAAAACACATAGCAGATAGCGCCATAAGCCTCGATAGCCTGGAAGAATGTCCTCTAAATATTGTTGACGACAAAAATTGTCAGTCAGTTGGAATCAACACAGAACTACTATGCCCCTGTATCCCTTGCGTTATACACAATACATCAGATTCTAAACACATTAGTAAAAATAAAAATGTCTCGACAAAAGTTCAAAGTAATGTAAAGAAGCAAATTACTGAACAATCGAAACCAACTGTAGAACTTTTGTATAGAAATCCCAAATTGGTTACGTCATGTGACATACAAACCAAGGAAATTTACGAGATCCACTCTGATAACTTCACAAATGAGAATAATACTCTAGAAATAAACCAACAGAGATTTCATGAAAAAAATAGGAATGAAATTACCGTACAAATATTTGAAAATCGTAAGACCACGGACTTTGAGTGTAAGTCAGGTGAAGGATACAATGATGAAGAGGGTAATTTATCAGGAGAAAAATTCGAAGAGGATTATGAACATGACCTGAGTGAAGATAACTTTGACGATTCAGTAGAAAGAAGACATTCACACTATGACAGTGGCGACGAAGAAAATAACACCGAGGAACTTGGTTGCAGACATGGAAGTGGTGATACTTACACAAAGTTTTCTGAGAATCCAATAGACTTAGAAGAATTTTTTACATTAACTGATAACATCATGGACAAAGAAAATAATGAGAAAACACTAAAAGATAATGAAATTGAAACTCTGCATACACCGCGGACAACTTCAATTGAAGCTTTGAATAAAGAAACTGAATGTATAAAAGACCAAACCTTGCCATATATGTTTTCAGACACATTAGGCGAATTAAAAAATGATTTTAAAGATTTGATTAACAGCGCTAATGCATCTGATATTGTGGACCATAATTTAAAATCTCATACGATTGAGGAAAAGAGAAAAGTAAGTGACATGGAACATATAGTTGTTTACGAAAAAAAACGTCAAGATCAAGTACATGAAAGAAATAACGAAATCCAAGAAGAGCCAAAGTTAAAACTTCCATCCATTACTGAAAGTAATAAGTTTATTAATAAAGATGGCAGAAAGAAACTTTTTAGTCATAAATCTTCAAGTAAATATAAACTTTTAAGCCAGCAGAAAAGAAGCAATAAAGAATATCGAACGTTTACAGTAGATGAGCGCAGAGAAGAATCAGATGTTCAATCGATATCGTCGGATGCGCCTCCGTTAAAATTACCAAGAATTGAACTGAAAAGGTTTTATGGCTCTAATAATTTACCTTTATAGCCGATATTAAATGAAAATTCATTTCATTTCCTTGTCCCTTCACTTAACTTTTTCAAAACACGTTACAAAATTCTTAAAAAAAAGTTTACACAATAAACATTACATACACGATAGTATACACCACGTAAGATATATTTTACATTTCTGGATTGTATTTACTAACCGTGTCATATTTTAAATAAAAAATATGTATTTTTTTTATTAATTCCGTATTTTACGATATATTTTTTTTCAGATTGGATGACAATTACGATCCGTTTGCGTCTGCGGCTAGGCAAATGAAAGAACTAATGTCGTCCGATGCTAATTTACCTAAAAAATTGCAAAATTCCTCAAAAGACCCCAGTAGAACCCTTCCAATCCTTAGAAATACTAAAGAAAAGACGCCCACGAATACTAAAATGATAAAAGATTCCATTAATAAAACATATCAGAAAACTCCAACACTGCAACGAATGAAATCCTTTGGTAGTACTAATAATGACAACAGTAACAATTCCTTTGGTGGTAGATGTAGTTCATTTAGAATAAACAGAAACGACAAAAAATCTAGTCAAAAATTAAACACAACCTACACAAAATCCAGCAAAGAGAATATTAGTGCAGTTGAAAAACCCTATTTCACTCGCAATAGTGCTTTGAATAAATCTTTTTCGAGTTATAGTAGTTCGAGTTACAGCACACCAAAACCAAAAGATAAAATCCCGAAAATAGCAACATCCATGCATCATGGATTCCAGAGAACTACAATAAAGCAACCTCTTAAACTCGATAAAATAAATAGAAATGAAAAAAAAGATTTTGTCAATCTAGACTCTATACTCGCATTTGACAATATTTCTTTAGCTGATAGTAATTACATAGACCCTAGACTCATAAATGAAAATGACAACTTGCCTATTAACGTTAACACGATTTTAAATAACCCAGATATCATCAGTAGCATGGAGTCTTTACTTACCACCGAAAATTTGCCCGCTAAGTTTGAATCTTTCAGTACATATAACGCAAACAATAAACCTAAAAACACGTTGGAATCGTTTATCAAAAATGAAAACAATAACAATCTTAACATGAATAAACTTGTTGCCTCAAAAATAAGTCACTTAGGTACTCAATACGACAAAATTTTTTCTTCTCTGGAACAAAGTATAACATCGAAAACATCAGCTCGTGATGATGATTCTTTATGCGAAGATTTCGATCTTGAAGAGTTTATGACTTCTTTTGACGAAGAAGTACATAAACAAAGGTCTGAAAACAACAAAACACGGACCAGTAGCTCCACTACTAGGGTAGTTAAGCAATCTGAAATATCCAAAAATTCTTTTGAGACACATGCCGTTAATTCACCTAAAGTAGAAACTAATAGAAATGGTATGATTCCAGTAAATAAATCAACATCTCTCGTTTTTAGCAGTAACAATATTGTGGGCGACAAGCTTTTCCCCTCCACTATCAAACGTTCCACTTCCCTCTTGGACTCCCTTCAAAAGAAAAACGTACATAAGTTGGAAGTTGCTAAGAACAAACTTACACCAGACCAGCTGGAAGAAGATCTTATGAAGTCTCTAAAAGATTTCGATAAATTGTACGAGAACGAAAGGATCGAAAATTGCCAGCCAAGCAAAGATCTTACTGACAATAACAAAAATGGTTTTCATGGAACGAGCAAGAAAGATTCTCACAAAAAATTGGATCATAGAAGGAATGAAAACATATCCAATGGAAATTATACGCCGAATGGAAAAGCGAGTAACGACTCCGCTTATAGCAGGTTAGTCAGGTAAATTAATACTTTTTGTAAGGATGAAGTGTCCAATGAGAAATTGATAATTTTAGTCATATAAAAAGCAATTTTTACATCGTTTATGTTTTGTTTAAGCCTTAACAGAATATCTCCGTCGAAGTTATCCGTATGTAATGCGAAGGAGTTAAATGGTGAAGTGTCTTTGGAGCGAATCCCTGCCGTCTCAGATACAACCAGTAGTCAAAAGGATGATGTCCGTTCCGAATCCAGTGACGAATTTCTAGCAATGGAGCGGTCCGCAGAGATAGATGAACCACTGACTACAAATAACTTGCAGATGCAATACAAGGAACTAAAATTAAGTGGAAGTCAAATAAACGGTAAATAATTAATTATAGCTTCACAAACAATTTAAGCTCAACTGCACTAAGTTCACCAATTTAATAGGTGACAACTGGAGCTAAAAACTTCAGCGCTTTCTTGCTTCGAAAGATACACCAAAATCTGATTTGTGGGGATTTATACCCACTTTATTCGTGACGTTACATACAATTTCATAACCTGAATATAATTTTTTTAGAAAAGCGTGCAAGTTCTCGCGCATCCTCTCGTCGAAGTCCATCGTGGCAGCCGCGGCAAGAAGCGCTCAGTTCGAGTGGCTCCGAGACGTCATTGCATCGAGCGCGACGCGACTCGGGCCCCACCACGCGACTATCGCGTTTTTGTCACGAGTGCGGTAGTAGGTTCCCAGTCGATACTGCCAAATTTTGCATCGAATGCGGCGTCAAAAGACTCGCAGTGTAGCTTACGTCATACGTATTTGTGTGCGTTTATCTAGTCTAATATTTTCGTCGAGGTAAAAGCTTTATGCGGAAAGAAACATGCATTAATTAGTACTATCATTTTAATTCTGACCATTTATATTAACAGTAATATAATGTGTGGATTAATATGATATTGAAAGTACATAAGACTATGGTGGAAATATGTGAATCTGGTTCACTAAAATGTCTAATTTATAGAGTGTATAATTGTCGCTTTTAATGCTATTATTATAAAATATGACAAGGTGCCCTAAGATAATACGATAATAATGCCGATATGCAAAAAGACCTTATGAACAAATTGATTTATTTTTAGTAAAAAGCACAAATGTTCTAATGGTGACATTTAGATCTAGGCGAGGGTCGCTCTAGTTAAGAGTTATTGAATGAGGTCATGTTTCACATTGTTTTGAAACCCCTAATTTTTCTTTACAAGCTATTCTTGTGTTTAGTCTTCCCATTACCGTGGACTTATAGCGAACCTATAAAACGGTATTGAATGAAGATGGAAAGAATATGTGAACTAAGTATACACCAATATTTTTTTTTATTGAGCATAAATCACTTTTGGTTACATTACATAAATAAATACTTGAATGAAATGAAGTGTGATTATAAATTTATTTAACATCGAAATCACTGGTATAAAAGCAGGATTTTAATAATGTACAACAAGTTTTAAATGAAATTGACCAAAAAAATACGCACAAATAGATGTTTTAAATGCTACTTAAATTAAGAAATGAATTCTTCTTACAATTTTGATTCTATTTATGTAAAAAATTAATAATATATTTCATCTAACAAATGTTACCAAAATTGTTTGTAACTATTTAAACTAATTTATGAAATGTGCCTTTTTCTAATGCATTATGGACTATAATGATGTAGACATTACTTTATTTAGGTATTTTTCTGATCGCTGTTCTGTCTGGTCCTAACTTTAAAAGGCAGCTTTGAAAATTCAAGTATCTGTGATATATCAAGAACTCAGTCTTCAGCACATAATGGAATCGAATCTAAAATTGAGTGCCAAGTTTCCTTTCAGATTTTGAAGTGGCTTTTTATATTTGTTTATGTTTTGTTAGAGATAATATTTGTTTTTTTATAACAATTTAGTTACATTTCCAGAGATTTTCAGTTAACATTTCTCGTCTACACATAGGTAGCCATTATAACAAGACTGATTTGATTTTCAATATATGTATGGTCCTGACCTACGGTTATATTGTTTTAACAAATAAATATCATGTAATAAATTAACATTTTAATAAAACAGATCTTTTATTTTTACACTCTTACACAAAAATTACTTTATGTTTGTTAAATTAATATTGATACAACAAAGTCCTACATAAAATAACACACGATATTTATATATACACACGAGCTACTTTATTGCTTAATTGGCTTTAAAGCCTAAAACTGTTTCTATATGCCTTTCTGGGTGGTATAGCACCCCTCACCCTCAGCCTGCGTAAAGCTTCTCGAAGGTGTTTGGGTTGCAAAGGGCCAGCTTCCCCAGACTTTTCGAGCACTTCCAATGCTAGAAATAAAGACACACTGATTCAATGTACTTATTACATTCATATACAGTACCCGGCAATAAATAATGCACATTGGTATTCAAAAAGAGATAATCGGTTAGTTTCGGCTTTGTAGAGCGTTGTCCTTACTACACAGTCCTCACCGCTGACTTGTCACTTTTCTTTCGAATTCGATAGAAGGCGGTCGCGTTCACTCATACAAGTAAAGAGTTGTTAAAACCTCCAACGCAACATCAATATTATTATTGTTATAAGTACTTATTAGGGTGCTTTATTAGCTTTTAATAGATATTGCTCTATTAGTGCAATGTGCGAGAGAGAACGCTCTACAAAGCCGTACCTGGCCGATTATCTGTTTCTAACGTCCGATTTACATTACTTTTCTCCGGGAACTGTACTCAAATAATGGTTACAGTGTCAGAACTGAACCTACTCAGTTCACACCTGAACTTTGCAAAGTGGTTAGGTACAATATCCCCTTTAAAAATTATAAAATTAATTATTCGCTACAGAAGTAATATACCTCCATTCAAGTCAATGATTTATGGTAATCAACTATCAAATACTTCTAGAGTTTTACTGATACATAGAGATTTACTTTACTATTAGGTACTAGACTATTTTTATGTGTCCAGAGTTAAGAAATTAACACTAAGTGAGGCCGCACACCCGCACCACATATCACTCGCAATATAATATACGGCGCCATAATTATTGCGATACATTTACGCGTGTGCATCTGGACTGAGGGCCCACTTTTTTTTCTTGGCGTAGCGAATTGAAATGGGGATTTAGTTAAAATTAGTGAAAATTGAAAGCAAAAACTTATAAAGGAGATGTTTCATTTTGGGCGGCGACTTTGTACATTTCACCACAAAAAGAGAAAAATATACTGATTCACAGAAAAATATCAAAAAATTTATTAGATTAGCCATTCTCTGCAGAGAAATTATTTTCAATAAAATATTTTTACGCACAACAACATTGGCGGTTCCATGACTCCGAAATAGAGAACTATCAAAATAAAAATAAATATAAACGTGTCTGTTGTCTGTGATTAGATTTGTACTTAGAATGTAGAGCTCTGAAGTTTAGAATGCCAAGTGACATTTTTCGACATTCCGAGTGTTTCTTTGAAGTGAACAACGTTAGTGCTATTTATAGTGATCAAGTGAATATCTACCTACGGCTTTGTTTTTTGGACTCCTGGATCTCGCAGTACTTGTTTACCCGGCTTTCGTTTTATGGACCTCGATTTTGCTTGTGATTTGATTTTTTGTTGTTTCCGTTCAATAGCTTTTGCGCATACTTTTTAAGGTTTGTAGATCGTCTCATTATAAGACAGACAAATATTGAGGCACCGGCTTCAGTCCTGGATGGCATATTATTAATAGAAGATGGTTGAAATGAAAAAATAAAATATGAATAAATAAAATGCTGTTTTTTATTTACTTCTGTCATATCTAAAATATTTAAATACAGAAATTGCAACTGCCATACAATTATCCAGCTTCACTTTAGGTTCATACTTATTTAAGTATTCATTGGCATAAAGTAATATGCGCGTTTTAGTAGTTGGCGTTTCCAAACTGCTTTCTCAACAAAAACCCATGCAAACGTGAATATCGTGACATTAAATCGACTGCTGTACATTAGCAGTATAGCTCTTGGAGATCTATCGTCACGATTTTGTTCGGATTAATCGAAGTGACGGATTGCACCGTTTAATTAGATAAGATACGCTTAATAATGTTAATAATAAAAGACAGATCCAACAAACCAAATCCAAAAAGATCGTCGGCCTTATATTTTATCATGCATTGGACATTGACACATGTTGACACGCCTAATATGACATTAGAATAAATCAAGTTTATCAACGTCATCAGCAGTCGATTTGTCCACCATACTGTCTCAGTGTTACAATATATTATCCATAAATTGAATTATTTTCGCCAAAATAAGGTGAAATCAAGAATTTGGATGATATGGAACGCTTTCAAATAATATGAGCTAATTCCTATTGAATGTACAGTGTACCCGCCCAGGCGCCATACATTTCTGAAACATCTCCTTTCTTAAACGTAAATTAAAGATATTATGGGCAAATGTTTTGGGCCCTCAGTTCAGATGCCTACAGAAAGTGGCATGATGTAAATCTCAGAAAATACTACCTCTGTGTCAATAATTTTTATTCCAGAATTTAGTTAAGAATTTCTTAAAACGATTTATGTAATTCTCAACTGACAAGAGAATAACATTAAAGATCTATCGCAGTTTTACTTGGGCCCTCAATCCAGACGTTTATGAACTGAGGGCCCAGGCGAAACATAGGTTTTTAACAGAAGAAATACACAAATTTTCCTTCAACACCGCCTAGATAACATCCCTATGAATAAGTAAAAAAACAAATAGTGAAAAAAAGTAACGGCTGAATGGTAAAACGGATTCGAATTTTCGGATAACGTCTGATCTGAGTCTGAGGGCCCAATATTTTTGGCTTTATCGACAAGGTGCAACATCTTACTTTGAAATAAATTAGCTGAAAAGTTTTAATAAATTTTTAACTAAAATTCTACATACGGGGTTTTCTTCAAAATGCCATATTTTATGAGAAAATTAACTTTACATTTTTAATAGGAACAAATTTTGTAGGGTAACCATGATTCCAGAATAGGAAATAACTAATTCAATTTTGTAATAATCTAATTACACTTCTGTGCTGTTATTTCTTAACTTTTACATTTTTAATATCAGCATTAGGAATCCCATACGACAGAACTCGTAAGTAGCGGTTATTGGGCAGTTAAAGGGACACAGGTATCATTTTTATGCCCGCCCAAATAGGGTTTTTAAAACTATGTTGTAATGGAGGGTTTGTATGCCTGTGCTATAACAACTGTGAGAAGCAATGACTGCAGGAGGTGGTGATATGAGATGTGTTGAAGCGAGGGCAGTTTTGGCATACCTACTGGTGATGCCAGATGCCAGATGTGAAGTTGAGAGGTGCTATTGAGAGGAGCGATGCTTTTGAGGAGAGTAGTGTTTTAGTGGAGTGGAGAGGAGTCAGATTTCTTTCTTTTCAGGTTTTCTATTCAAATGTTACTGGCCAGCGACCTGGCCGGTACCTATTTGAAAATGAAACGACGACAGCAAAGGAAGATTTGTTGTTGTCAATACATTGAGGATTCAATAAATTGTAACTGAAGTTGTAACGAGTCGTTTTATATTGCCCTTTTATATTCAGAAGGGGATAATTATGTTGTAGAACATAATACCTATATACGTGATAGGAATGGAGAGAATAGAAAACAATGGCCAAAATTGTAAGCGTTGTTGATTAAAAGGAGTAAGTTTTGAAGTATGTAATCTTATGACGTGACGTGTCAGATTTATATGGATGTCCGATCGCAATAGGGAATATGCATGATTTTTTTATTGTTTAGTTAATATATATCAAAATAATACCGTAAAAATATATATTCTTGATGAAAAGTCAACACTCATTTTAAATTTAATATTTAAAACTGACATGACATAATGCTGATTTAAACGCCACCATCTTCCCGCGCCTAGCTTTGACATCATCTTTCTATGTAGTCTATGGAGGGTGAGTTCCACTTACAACCAAAACGCTCAACAAACACTCTTTTTGTATCGAAAAATAAAAGTTTTGGGCGTTTTATTTGTGCTAAGTGTAACGCACCTTTCATAGACTCCATAGAAAGATGACGTCAATGTTCATGTCTTTGATGAACGAAGACGTCACTTCCTTTTTGACAATTTTAAATTTCCCTCGTAAATTTGCCACTTTTTATTAATTTATATTTTTGTTTTCACAGTGTTTTAACTTAATTTGTGAAGCCTATGACAGATAAATCGGAATTTATTGATTGAAAGAAAACGTAAAATCATAAAGAGAATTAAGCTGGAATTAAGTGAATGTGTGGCGTATAGACAGATTGTAAAGCTTGGCAAACGTGAATTTTACTAATTCATAGTGATGTTATCTAGGCGGTGTTCAAGGAAAATTTGTGTATTTCTTCTGTTAAACCTATGTTTCGCCTGGGCCCTCAGTTCATAAACGTCTGGATTGAGGGCCCAAGTAAAACTGCGATAGATCTTTAATGTTATTCTCTTGTCAGTTGAGAATTACATAAATCGTTTTAAGAAATTCTTAACTAAATTCTGAAATAAAAATTATTGACACAGAGGTAGTACTTTCTGAGATTTACACCATGCCACTTTCTGTAGGCATCTGAACTGAGGGCCCAAAACATTTGCCCATAACATCTTTAATTTACGTTTAAGAAATTTATGAGTGTTTGCTTTAAGTTTTAACTAATTTTAACTAAATCCCCTATAAATTTCAATTTGCTACGCCAAGAAAGTGGACCCTCAGTCCAGATGCACACCATTTACGCGGCGACAAATGTATTGTGTATACGCACATCGAAAGCACAGTTGTAGCGTCTAGTTGTATTGCCTTTCATTTTCGTAAAGTCATTGTTGTCATCATGTTGTAATTTTTGAAGCACAAGGCCACATAAAACGAACGTGTTCGATCTTCAATTCTTGTGGCGTGATATACGCCTTGCCAGAAACTGCACCTACCATAAATGTGTCCTCGATGTGCGGGTTTACATACAAATATAGGGGGGCGATATATAATGTCGCGTTTCAAATGTGGTGCTACAATTATTATAATACCAATGTATCTCTGGTGTGCGGCCGCACTTAATATGAAAATATTTTTAATGAAATTGTTTTAAACAAAATCTAGTCCATACCTTCTTCAACAACCTCTCCAACAAACACTTTAGCAATGCCAGACATGGCTATGACCACATTCTGACCGACAGAGCAACCAGTAATGGTTTGCATTAACCGTTTCACAGCTGCCTTAGGGAATGCTGCCCGTCTGTACATTTCATATCTATCCAACTGCTCTTCTGTAAAGTTTGAGACCAATACTCTGAAAAATAAGATTATTTGACTGGGTATTTATAGTATTTTTAAATGTGTTTATGTATGACAATGAACTGTAGCAAATAAAAAAGCACATTTGTGAAACTTACTGCATTTTTTCACGCTCTTCCTCCTCTAACTCTTTCTTGCTCTTCTTTTCTCTTTCTCTTTCACTCATAAGAGCTTCTTCTGCTGTTTGCTGTTCATTGACTGCAGTTTCAGACTCACTTTGCTGGAAATCATTCATGTTGGGCATGACAGTGTTGTCCATAGCATTCTCAAGTTCAGTGTAACTGTCTTCAATATTGACTGGCTGTTTGTCATCAATTGTCTGGGTCTGATCAAATGAATAATCATTAATATAGCTGTCGTATTGATCATTGACATCCAGGGAGTCTGATTGAGCGCCTATGAAGTTATCAGAGCTCTCTGTGTAAATACTGCCAAGTTCATCCCTGTGTGAATTTTCTATGTTATGAATGTTGTCAGTGTAAGTTTCAATCACTTCATTTTGTATACTTGAATCCTGGATGCTCTCTCCATAGTTTACCAATGTAGTGTCTGCCAGAGAATAATTCATTTCTTAGTATACTTAGGAGATATCTATATCTTAGAATTAGTAAATTTTATTTATAGAAAATCATTAAATTCATATTCATATTTTTACAAATCGATAAAATACCATTAGTTTAATAAAGAACACTTACATTCAGGTTCATCTTTTAATAACTTTTCTTCAATTTCAAGAGATATATCCTGAGAGTCATCTTCATTGGAATCACTGTGATCTAATTCCTGTGCCAGCTCATTGTCTAAAAAAAATGAATTGGTTCATGATATTTGGGAATAACATGAAGAAATAACAGATACTAAAGAAAGTTATACTTATACATATTATTATAATAACAGAATTTTATACAAATTCTAAGTAACTAAGCATAATATATAAAAACAGGTTATGTACTTTTAATAATAGTAGAGTAAAAACACTGTCTCATTTATAAATGCAGCATAAAGTTACTCCAGCATTTTTTTTTGTCCTTGTCAAGTGATTGTCTAAAGACAAAGGTTAGAAAAAGACAAAAATATTTAAACTCGGAGTATGTGTATTATATGTGGTGTAAAGCACCACATTCAATAAGAGAAGAGAAAGCAAATTTTCAAATATATCCTTTAGACTCATTTTAATACTCTTAATAGGTTTGAGTTATTAGGCCAAGAGAATGCAAGAGATGTATATGTTGGCCTTCCAAACAGTTCAGTTCAGTTCAGAGCCCAGGTTTGAAACCTGCAAAGCTAATTTAAAAAGATTGTGTGCCAATTAGGGGAGACCTATGTCCAGCAACATCTTCAACCAGAAAGGCTCATAGATAGCACCGGTGATTCTCGGTGGTCATACTGGTTTGTCCTACTGGTATGGCCAGTGAGAATTTGTGTGTTGAGATTTTCTCACTGGTCATACTACCTATTAACACATTTTCTTTCATCCTATATACTGCTATATACATATAGCTGTGGCGGTACCGTCAAGCTAAAAGTCAAATGTGAATATTTCATTTTGTGATAAATAAATAATCATTTTCTTAAAAAAATTTTTGAAAATGGGTTTTATATAATTAAATGTGAAGGAAAATATGTGTATCCTACTAATCCTTCCTTCCTACTAATATTATAAATGCGAAAGTTTGTAAGGATGTATGTGTGTGTATTTGTTGCTCTTTCACGCAAAAACTACTGAACGGATTTTCATGAAACTTTGCAGTAATATAGCTTAGACATCGAAATAATATAATTTGTTAAAATTTATAGAGATTTTTGAAGGGACTGGTTTCCCGAAGCGAAGCGAGGGCGGATTTACTAGTTTTTAAATAAAAATACTTATTCATGTGGTACTTTGACATCGAAAGACAAACATGGTAATAAACATGGTAAAGTTTTGAGGTTACATGAAAAAACAATTATCTAAATCTATATCTACATCTATACATATAAATAAAATTGTAGGGTCTGTTTGTGTTTTCAAAATAACAATGTTTTTTTCCAGTTGGTATGTTCGCCTGTCTCTTTGTCCGCGCTAATATTCGGAGTAGCTCAATGGTTTTATGGGACTTTCACTGGGAATAAGAGGAGAGTGTGGAGTGGTGTGTGACGCTATGTGAGGACAATAATATGTGTGAACAAACTCTTTCAATACAACAGTAAATTGTAGCGCGTGTGTAACTATTTTTTGTTTAAATGTTAACAGTAATTTACTAATAATATTTTGTTTTAAGGAATCGACGTTACATTTATACAAATCCCTACTAATTAATATTATAAATGCAAAATTAACTCTGTCTTCACACCGAAATCACTGAACAACAATAACAATTCAAAACAGAAATCAACGGTTTTAAGCGACTTTAAAAAAGGAGTACCTAGGTCCTTAATTTAACTATTCTCCGCGTGAAAAGTTTAAAAGAAATATACGTATACTAAGTAACTTCACAGTTTATTTGTAGTAACTTAATGTACAAAAGAGAACATTTAGACGGTTCATGAGATACAGCCTGGTGACAGACGGACGGACGGACGGACGGACAGCGAAGTCTCAGTAATAGGGTCCTGTTTTACCCTTTGGGTACGGAACCCTAAAAATCAACTGTTATTCATATGGAGCCATAGATTTATTATATGTATAACTAAAGATCGGCAATTGTATCACTTGGACAAAACCAAAAATGAATCGCCCTCTGTCAATGTCACCGCCGAGCGCGACGCCTTCCTGGTGGTTTTTATATCTAGAGGAGTCACATCCAGGTACAGCACAAGTAACTATCACTAATTAACACTACAAAGAACGTTATTCCACACAGAAATGTAAAAACTAAATTAAGTATTTTGAGAAAATTGAGGAACAATTTTTGACAAGTGCCCGCTAAGCCCGCTATGCCGTTAAAAATTGGTTTCGTCTATCTATCTCGCTCTGCCATACGTGTATCATATGTTTTGCTCTTTCGCATTTCCAATCTATCTAAACGTCAGTGTATGCCATATCTATGTATGGAGCAATATATAGGCTACTATTTATCCAAGAATTCTCGCGGGGTCGGGATTCACGAAAAACTTTGTGACACATTTGAGTTCCATGCGGGCGAAACCGCGAGCACTATATATTACTAATTAAGTTATTTTAAATTACTTCTTTGAATGCAGTTTTTTAAATTAATCAAGATATTTAATGATATTCTTATTCCATAAAAACTGTTCAAAAACATTCCTAGAGCATGTTTATTTCATATGTTTATTGTCCTTATAGACTTGTATAGCTCACTTTTAGCTTGACTGTACCACTGCATATAGGTATATACAGGATGAAAGAAAATGCTAAATTTCTGGTGTTAATAGGTAGTATGACCAGTGAGAAAATCTCAACACACAAATTCTCACTGGCCATACCAGTAGGACAACCCAGTATGACCACCGAGAATCACCCGATAGCACAATAGGCTGATAGATAGAAATGTGTGTAGTAGAATTTAATTTTCATTTGCTTTCTCGAAGGAAATCACCATGAGTGACAACCATAATAATCTTGTGTGGAAAGTGTGCCGGCCAATCCACACTTAGCCAGCATAGTGGACTATAATATATTATGGCCTCTGCCACCCACATTGTAAGAGCAGACGCATGTACGGCAGTGGGATGGGACAGTATGGGATGCCATGTTGGTGATGTTGACGTAATAGACCTAGCAGGTACTAACCTCTCAACCTTTCAGCTTCAGTCAAGCCATCGTTGCTCAAATTATCCGTCATTTCGAACAACTCAACCGACTGCTATTTTATTGTGTGAAAATTAGTTTCGTAGACACATTCGTTTGATGTATATTTTTATATCAAAGGCTTCCTTTTCAAATCTTTCTGCACAAATACAAACAAAACAATATAATTCATAATAACAAATACAGTACAGAAAAAATATGTCAAAGTCAAACTGACTGAAATGAAACTGTCAAAAGTCAAAACGCTGACTTACGCAGATAAAATATTTATTTCATTTTATGGTTAACAGTTGACACGATAGAGGTATATTAAACCTCTATTATGGCCGCGTTCCGGCCGCTGATCATAACGCTCAAAACATCCCAAAAAAGCGTTCCACAAGCATTATGGACATAGCATTGGGTATTCGTTTAAATGGTTGTGACGTTATGGATTGCGTCATCATTTTTAATCACAACACACAACACAGTGAAATAAGTTATTAAAGTCAATAAATATATATTTTTTATCTATGATGCTCCATATTCAACACGACTTTTAAAAGATTCGTTTATTGTTAAATAATAATAAAATTACGTGGTAAGAGTAAATTGCTATGGTAAGAGTTAATTACGATTCATGAAACCGGTATCGTAGTACAGCTCTATATCTAAAAAGCTGGTAACATTATTTAGAAATTTGACATTTGCATGTGTCAATTTAGTCCGTAGCGTAGCGAAAATAATTGCTTTTTACAAAAAAAATAACCGACTTCAATCTTGATAAGTAGAGATAACACAAAAACTACTCGCCAGATGACGCTCAATTCAACATGTAAGTGTAAATTTCTCGTCACTACAAATTAATCAAGCCCAAACACTAGATAACTGCAGTAAATCGTTGAGGAGTTCCCTCGACTGTCTTTCGGCTTCATCAGATCGACTCCAGATCTTCAAGAAATGGTAGCGCTTTAATGTACTTATGATAACATGAACAAACACACTAGTTGTCCATACAATTTTCGAAAGTTCCCCTCGATTTCTCTGAGATGCCATCATCAGATCCTGGTTTCCTTATCAGAGGACCCCACTGCGGATATCTACTTTACAACAAAAAAAGAATTATCAAAATCGGCCCATAAACGACGAAATAATCGCTGAATGTACATAAAAAAAAGCATATATACGGTCGAATTGAGAACCTCCTTCTTTTTTGAAGTCGGTTAAAAAAACGGACTATAGTGTCATCATACATTACGCTGCACTAGTTACTGTCTAACTGCCTTTACCCTATGCGAATTTAGCACGCTAGCTCAGTTAGCGCTCTACAAATTGGATAGTGTAAAGCCCGCATAAGACCCTAGACGGTGCGGGCGTGATCGTCATGAGTAGCCCCCGGAACGTAGACTATGATAGCAATTCTGTACGATCATTGTGCGACAGGCACAATGACAAAAGTCATTGATCTACAAAAGTTTTTGTTCATGATCTCATGAAGCAAGAAAGTCAAGTCAATGAAAGCTGTCACTTTGAAACTGTCACTGTTACACAAAAGCAATTTCAACTTTTCATTTCATTGATTCACTTTGTCAGAAGTCAGAACAGAAATCAGAAATTGCGCGGATGTGTGGATGTTGACTGTGGATTTTTTATAAAACTACGAATTTGTACTCCGGGTGCGGACAGAGAGTTCCATCATGAGTGCAATAATCAAAGCAGCCTTGTCTCGAAGCCCTGCACCATTGGTTTGTTATAAAAAAAATAGTACATAGATTTAAATTATTATGTAATACAATACAAAAATGTTTTCCGTAGCACCGCGTTGAACTTGCGTAGTGGTTGTGAAATACTTTCGTTTTCGTTTTTTACTTATTGCCGAAACGCAGTTAGACGCGTACTTGTACCTTTAACTGTTTTTATATTTTTAGTAGCAACGATTAAACCATTTCAATGTTAAAATATGATAATCTCAATTATTTCCATTTGATTTAGTACGCATGAATAAAAAATTCCAATGGTATAGAATCGTTACCGTAATTAGGATAATTATTAACTAGAATATTTCTTCTCTTATAGGCTTCATGTGTGTACAGAAACCTCCACTTATCTGTGGGCGGGGCTCGATCTGCTAAAGACGCGTCGGCCAACACTAACGCGACCAAGGCTTACACAGTGATTGACCATCAACATGACGCCCTGGTCATCGGAGCCGGTGGAGCTGGTCTCAGAGCAGCGTTTGGTCTGGTGCAGGAAGGTTTCAAGACCGCTGTGGTGACCAAACTGTTCCCTACCAGATCCCACACTGTTGCTGCTCAGGGTGGCATCAATGCTGCTTTGGGTTTGTTTCCTTATTTGTCACCATTCACTGTCATCACTCAAGCATAATTAATTTCATTTATACTGAACAGCTATACTAAATAGGTCTTATAAATTTATCTGATAAAGCTGAGGTTATCACTAATATTTCCCTAAATAGGTATAATGTTTTCTTATAGAAAGTACATACTGTATAAAAAAATGATAATAAATGTGTGTTTATACCCACTCAACTTAGAAATACGGCTAGTTTTCAGTTATAGATAAATAACTATGTGAAATCTAAATAACATGTGAATTAGGGCATATGCAATTTACACTCTACTATAACAAGACTTAAGTAATTAAGTGCAACAGGCAAGCATGCATTACTTTGTTTGAACTTGAAATTATTTACAGTGTACCTGTAAAACTATGGGCTCATCCTCACAATTGGATTAACTATAAAAGAAAAAGTTACCACAAGATTGTGCAATGAATTAAAATAGCACATGAAATAAACCTAAATTTTGTGTACTATTTGTTTAACTAACAATGTTCTATAGATAAAAGATTTTGTGCTGTCAACAATTGTTATTCTTTGTAATGTTATCTATATGTTTACATTTCACAACATTCTAGAATCAGTTATGTAAGGGCAAATCACCTATATGCATAGTAATCAATTAGTCCTAAATATATCAATTAAAAGGTGATCAAACATGAAATAGTATGTTAGTTGTACAATAAATTAATAAAACATATTTTTAGGTAACATGGAAGAGGACAGCTGGCTGTGGCACATGTATGATACCGTCAAAGGATCTGATTGGCTTGGAGATCAGGTAATTGTAGACAGTTACTTTCAAAACAACATACATTTATACCCATATAAAACATGGAAAAACTGATTTTACTCTTGAGTCTATTAACATAGTTTACACATTTCTTTGGGTTTATTACCAGTTAAATTTTATGTGTAAATTTTAAAATCATGACAAAATACTTAGTTATTTGTAGCATTTTTGCAAGAATATAACAAAGCAATGAAAGGCATTAAAATTGTATGTAATCACTATGATTGCAGGGACACATCATAAGAACTGTGATTGTGTACCCAAATATGTAAACAATGCAATATAAACATAACTTTCAAGTGTAAATTGCCACTTGGAAATCCTGGCTTTACACAGATTTAGCTTCTTAAGATTGTTAAGTGTGAAGATTTGTTTTTGGCAAAAATCTAAATCTAGGTATTCTACAGATAAGATAATACAGCTTTAAAATCGAATAACACAATAAATACTTCAATAATATCGCTATATATAATCTTGTATGTTTATCTCTGGTACTGGACAGTGAAAAATTATTGTATATCATTTTAAGTTTCTTTTGTATCAGTATTAACAAGTGTGTGTGAATGCATCAATACCCTCAATTTGAATAAGTATATAAGCATGTTAGTGAAAACCTGTTGAGTAGTTCCACATGAGTATACATTATACTTATAACATAAAATGTGCTACATAATTAAATGTCATAAAAGATGTGCTTGGAAATTTTACTACACTTTTTGCTGTCCTCCGTGAGAAAACATCATACTGAACAAGTAAAAATATTTACAATGTGTAATGTACTTTGTTTGAAAATGTGATCATAAAGATAGTTTTCAGATGACGATGGAAATAATACCTATTAATATAATTGAAACAGGTGAAGCAAATCTCTTTTATAATGTTCCTTAGTATGTATTTTTCACAACCCCATAGCCACGGTCTTGCTTATAAAGCGAGAGTTTCAGGTTCGATTCTCGGCCAGAACAAATATTTATGTACTGATAAATATTTGTTTCTTGAATTAAAAGTAGTGACGTTAGCGTTGTCAATGCCACAATGTGTGTTAGCGTGTTTTGTACAATGGTAATTGGTACGATGTTGAGAAAGGTTATTCCTTGTAGGATGCCATCCACTACATGACCCGGGAGGCGCCGCACGCCGTTATCGAGCTGGACAACTATGGAATGCCGTTCTCCAGGACGCCCGAGGGCAAGATCTACCAGCGCGCCTTCGGAGGGCAGTCGCTGAAGTTCGGGAAAGGAGGTCAAGCGCACAGGTGCTGTGCTGTCGCTGACAGGTAAGGTTACTTCTACGTTGTCGTGTTTTGAATTTCGGATGAAGCTAAATAATCTTAAGGATGAGTGGATATTTATGGTAAAAAACTCGTAAGCATACAGAATGCGCTTCTTTACGTTAGGTATGAGTTAATGGGAGCAGTACAGTGTTTTCCTCATATAAATATATACCTACATTTTTACTAAAAAAAATTTAGCAAAGACACCCATACGTCCTATTTATAGTGGAAGGGGACCACAGAATTTCGTATTAATAAATGTGAGAATTTTAAAGTATTGTTACGCGTCAGGAGTACTGTGTTCGAGAAAATGCCAAAATGTACCACAAAGACTTTTATTCTAATCGTAGATACACAATTACACTATGTACTCAGTACACACCAAAACACTATGCACGTAGGTACTCGTAAACACACTCGTCGATCACTGTATCGCCCGTAGAAATCACTTTACTTCTCGCTGGTATCGTTCGTAGGTATCGCTTGTTCTTCCCGGTTTCGCTTCCGAAACTAGACTGCCACGCAGTCGACCAAGTGCCCCTTTTATACCACTCGCCTACCATTCATGCCGTTCTAGAATATTACGGCAGTTGTTGGAATAAGGTTCTAGTATATTCCTTGCAATCGACTTTCGACCTTATGACTAATGTCGTAAGGTCGAAGCGTCGTGGCGCGTATTGCGTCGGTCGCATCAAGACCACGCGCAATCGACTCTCGACCTTAAGACTGATGTCATAAGGTCGAAGCGTCGCGGCGCGTAGTGTCGAGACGGCCGCGTCTATTGTTCTATTGTTTTCTTGACGGGTTTATGGCCCTTGTTATTTATTGCTTCCGGTTTAGCGAAGTACCTACACCAGGGTTGTCACAGTCTTAATAATCAGGGTGAGAATTTTTTTTTTTTTTTTTTTTTTTTTTATGGAATTAAGATAGCAAACGAGCATGCAGTACCACCCTTCCCCTGCCGCCCATAACAACTGTGACCGACCTAGAACTAGACTCAAAGGGACTAGGATGGTTAGTCCAGTTAGTAGATGGTGTTAGAATATTAGTTGGTTAGTTTGTTAATAAGTGCGAGGACAGGGTATGTTAGTGATAATTAGTCCTGTTAGTTAATGTTAGTAATAGTCCAGTTAGTTATTGTTAGTATGAGTCTTGTTCCAATTCGGTCACAGATGCGTTGCTACCCCTGAGGTCTGAGATGGTCGCCTCTAAAAAAGTGAAACCGGCTCCACAAACCTTCCTATCCGGAACACAATTGCTCTTAAAAACAATTATTATGACGGCAGGAATGGTACTGAGTACCTTGGCGGGCGGTGGTCCTACCCCGGGCGAACTCTAGGCTCTACCACCTGAAATATAATCAATGTCCACAGGACGGGCCACTCGCTGCTGCACACCCTCTACGGCCAGTCGCTGCGCTACGACTGCGAGTACTTCATCGAGTACTTCGCGCTCGACCTGCTCATGGAGGACGGCGTCTGCAAGGGCTGCATCGCCATCAACCTCGAGGACGGGACGCTGCACAGGTCTGCTCCATTGATATAAATATACCCACCGAAAATATTTTCATGTAAAGTGTTACCAAGATGAGGTAATGTTTCTAGCACCGTCCAAAACTTACCAGATCTTATATGGAGCTTCTAACTCTACACCCCTAAACTCAAAACTCACAAACTTTACATATCTAATCAACATCTTAGTTAAAATGCGTGCCCGGCCCATTTTGCTACGTAAATACCGTCAATTGGTTGTATGGTGAATCATTTCGTCAGTGTTCCTTACTTTTAAGTAATCAATAGTTCATGTAGTATCTATCTCAGGGACGGATAGCTGACATTTGTGTGGGATGCAGTTAAACCTAATTCCATACTGAACACGAACGCAATATATATTATGTGGAAAGCTGGGTGGACCAAGTACCTACTATTGTCGGTAAAAGTTCTTACTTTGCAATGTATTCTTCGTGAACCCTTAAAAATCTAGCTCGAAAATCAAATTAAAGGACCTATGTACGCCTATGATATCACCTCTTGTAAAAATATAGTTACTAACTAGACTGCCACGCTTATAAGCGTTTTAAACGAGGTAAATTGAACGACGTAAAATGATGACAGATAATTGGGATTTTAATTTTACAGAAGGAACAATGACATAAATGTATTCTCATCATTCAAATTGCCGAAAATCAAACCCGAAAGCCATCGAATAGCAATGCGTGATGTCTAAAAGATAAAGATAGGACTCTATTATATAATATTACAAGCTACCCGCCCCGGCTTCGCACGGGTGCAAGTTAGATTTACCATAGCATCGCCATCTATTGATTACTTACTCAACCCAGTCGAAAGGTATCGATATCTGTTACATATAATTGTGACTGTCAAATAATAACACTCTTAATTTAGTTCTCTTGTGTGGCGCTAGGTGTCTGTTCATCTGTCATTCAAGACTGCCATGTCAATTGTCATTACTTCAAATAATAAGAGACAAATAATTAGAAATAAATTAAAATTGCGACTATAATTTGAGATTTAAAGTATCCTATCTCTCAAGTTGGATCGAACTGCACATGGTGTGCGAATTTTATTATAATCGGTTAAGTGGTTTAGGAGTCCATCGCGGACCAACATTGTGACACGAGATTTATATATATTAAGATGAGTGCTTATACCGCTTATACGTAATAGAATGACTCACTTTGCGGTTACAAACTGTACCAGCTTTTTACTCATGTGATAATTTTTTTGTAATACCAAATATTTGTGCGAGTATTTTGTGGTATTTGCTTTAGTCATTTAGAAGTTCTATGCGACAATGTCACCAATAATTTGCATATAAAGTTTCCTCAACAGTTGTGTAAATATTAGTATTTTTGTGTATCACACATTTGCGGCGTAATTACTATGTGTAAATTGTATGTTGTACTATGGGTGTTACCAGACCAATCAATCGATTAGTCGATGTCGATCGATCAATTGGTCTAGTAACACCCAATGAAAGAACATGTTAATTTTCATCGAGATGGTTGCTATGAATAATAACTGCAGGCGAATACTTGATCTTGCTGATGCATAATAATACAGGCTTATCATCACGCGGTAGCGTATCAAGCCAAGTTTTAGCTAACAGAACTGGCGCGTAGCAACCGTACGTACATGTTACAAAAAATTAAATTAAAAAAACCCCCGACACAAACATTTAAAAAGTAAAAAATAATATCTCTAAAAATAATACGTCGCGTTGGGGGACCGCGCCTAACTACTCATTATCTACGATTTTTTTCATGGGTATCACATGCCTACCTACTTAGTCCTTTACCCAAGACTTATCATTTCGGCTATTCTTCCCCGCTTTTACCCCCCACAACTTTTAAACGGCTCAACCGATTTTCATCAAACATATCTAAAAACACGCGCCCGTAAGTCCCCTTTAATACAAAAAAAACCAAATTGAAATCGCTTCATCCGTTCGGGAGCTACGATGCCACAAAACACACAAACACACACACACACAGACACGTCAAACTTATAACACCCGGCACCCCTCTTTTTGCGTCGGGGGTTAAAAAGTTGATTCATCTATCGTTATTTATTTATTTATAATGCAAGTAACTAACAAACAGGTAGACGAATAACTTGATGGAAAGTGGCCTTCGTTGCTCAACAAATATTGGTACACAGAAGCGTCAACGGAGAATTGTCGTCTAAATAATAGTAAGAACAAAACAAAACTAACAGATTACAAGCAACAGCTTTCTAATACAAGTACATCGACTACATTGATAATGTTCTCTTTTTAATACGTAGTCATGTTATCGTTAAAGTCTGTTTGTGTTTTAATCTATTTAAATTTTCAAGTAAGAAGTTCTCAATTCGCTACAAATTTATTAACTCATTTAACGTTGATGTAGATTTAGACAATTGCTACCTATTTGCTACCATTTGCTACCTAACATTAAATATTTGCTACCTCCGTATTTTTCAAAATAAATCACTTTTAAAGGTGACCCGCCATTCTGACGTCAGCTTGGCGGGTCACTCATCCCGTATGTACAAACTTTTGAGAATTATCGAAATGTTTTTTCACTATTAATTGCTACCTAATTGCTACCTAAAAACCTAGAAGTCTGGATTCCGTAGCTTTTAAGGATAAATAGTTATTAACAAAAATAGTTTACGAAACCTTGAACGCCTTCTAAATCAAAATTGCAAATGTTGCGTTGGAAAAGTTATATCTGTAGAAACCTGCTAGTGAATGAGTAGTTAAATAATGGTAATATTAGGATAGGATAAAAATAAAGTTTATCAGTGTAATCTTTATTATTTACTTACAAAGAAATGTTCTTAATATACATAAATGACACAATGTGGTATCACTTTCTTGTTACTTTTTTAATTTTTGCAAACATGTCATCATAGCTATATCATCATAGTGAACTTTAATATACAATTAAAATCACTTTAATAATTAAATACTAGAAATACAATATCAGTGTTATGACAGTCAAAGTCAAATAATTTTATTTATGTGGGTATTTTTCAATACACTTATCAATGTCATTTTTTGAGTCTACCGCCGTTTCCAAAGGTGGCATGTACATAGGTACATAATATTCATATTCATAATGTTCAATGATACTTATTGATGAAATTATGAAATGTTGTCATTCTACTTGTAATGGCATCAATATAATATATACTTAATTAATTAATTAATTACTGAATATAAACTTTATTTTTATCCTATCCTAATATTACCATTATTTAACTACTCATTCACTAGCAGGTTTCTACAGATATAACTTTTCCAACGCAACATTTGCAATTTTGATTTAGCAGGCGTTCAAGGTTTCATAAACTATTTTTGTTAATAACTATTTATCCTTAAAAGCTACGGAATCCAGACTTCTAGGTTTTTAGGTAGCAATTAATAGTGAAAAAACATTTCGATAATTCTCAAAAGTTTGTACATACGGGATGAGTGACCCGCCAAGCTGACGTCAGAATGGCGGGTCACCTTTAAAAGTGATTTATTTTGAAAAATACGGAGGTAGCAAATATTTAATGTTAGGTAGCAAATGGTAGCAAATAGGTAGCAATTGTCTAAATCTACATCAACGTTAAATGAGTTAATAAATTTGTAGTGACCCGCCATTCTAACGGGGACTAGCAGCTATTACGGTTGAATTTCGACTCTGTGCTTGGTGTCGGTTTAGAGTTGGTCAGGAGTCGGTGGCGAGTAGTAAGTCTTTCAAGTATACAACCGTAATTACCAAGACACAAAGATCGTAATTGAATGCTTTCGTTTAAGTTTGTCGGTTCTCAAGTTGTAATGTGCGCAGTCCTTTACATTTTCCGGCTATATCCGGACTTCAACGGCAACACTATATCCAAACGTTCTATCAGTAAGCTATTATAAATAAACATCGTTTTTTGAAGCCCACTTGTTTTGCAGGTTCCAAGCGAAGAATACGATCCTGGCGACGGGCGGCACGGGCCGCTCGTACTTCAGCTGCACGTCGGCGCACACGTGCACAGGCGACGGAACCGCCATGGCGGCGCGCGCCGGCCTGCAGAACGAGGACATGGAGTTCGTGCAGTTCCATCCCACCGGTGAGTAGTGTGCGCGCGTGTGTGTGTGTGTGTGTGTGTGTGGAAAAGATGCTGCTGTGTAGCCATAAACTAATTTACTTGTTTAGACGATCAGCTTAGGCCTCAAGGTTAGCACATTGATGACCAAATCTGAATAAAACAAACTTACAATGACTATAATCTGGCCGCGCTAACTATGCGTTCCTGACACATGTCAATTCGTCATGACTAGTGATGTACAATAAATAACATTATGCGTTGTAACAAATAACAATAACAACATGCATTCATTATGCATAAAATTTAATTCAATTTATATGTTGTTATTTTTATAGGATGTTTCAATATATTCAATAAATATTCGTTATGTAAATAAAATTTTAAGGAATCAAGTAATTGAATTGAATCATAATTTCTGAATGTAATCAAGAGAAAAAAATTAAAATGTTTTATTTATTTATTTTATTTTCATTTGATTCACCTGAGTGATACACAAATTTTCCTAAGCTATGTTTGGGTGTACCGTTATTACAATAATATTAACTTTATTGAATACTTAGTACATAGTACATTATTTAATATGTCAGAGATAGGATACTTGTTTGATGCTATTTAATCTGTGGTAGATGAGGTGGTCGATGGTGAATTGATACTCTGTGGCGCGCGCGGGAGAACTGTTATTATTGGAGAAATATGAAAAGAAATTAATATCGCATGCGATCGGAATTTTGTGCTGTTGTGCTTGTAAAAAGTTCCTTATTAATTTTAATGCCGTGAATCTCTTAAATAAAGTGTATCCGCGAGTGCGAGTGGTTCGATCGATAAATCAATATCGTAATATCGCAAAGCAAATCCAATCAATACCAAAGTAAACCCAAACCGAATATTCATAATGAGCCATACATGAGCATTGAATAAAGTAGCTGGTTGTGTGTTGTTGCGTGGCTCTGAACTCTTGTTTTATTTGACATCCTGACAAGTGCCCCCGTCATATATAATATATTTATTTATTTATTTATTGAAACTTTATTGACCACAATAAAATATTACGGTGCAAATGGCGAGCTTAATGCTAAACTGCATTCTCTACCAGCTAACCATTGGGCCAAACAGAGACACACGAAGAGCGGTTAAATCTGAAGTATTATAAATTATAAATAGGTATACATATATACTATAAATATATATACAGACACTAATAAATATAATATATAAATAAATATTATACTATATATACAGGGTGTTCCGTTATGAATGGATAATACGACACCCACGTGTAGAGGGCATCATGCCGGTTCAGATAAATAAATGTTATGTTCAGTAAAAGTCTTTCCGTTTCTGAGATATTCGACATTTTCGAAATTTTAAAATTATTCCACCCTTCGCCATTCTTTTTGACGCCAGGACTACAAATGAAGACATTTTATGTATCTGTTTTTTGGATAGTACTCCTGGATAGATGTGCTATCGAATGTCATCTATTATTTTTATAACAAAAGCACAGATTCTTTTTAAATTAAGATTTAATACCAACTTAACGTTTTTTCATATTTCATTCTTGACTTTTACTCTGCTGTGGTTAAAAAAAAATGTATGGTGGCTTGAATGCCAATTTAAAAAAAAACTAGCCCATTTCACCCAGATTCTGAAATGGTATGTTACAGGGTATAATCCACCTTTAGATTTTAAATTATTTTGTTTTATAAGGAGGTAGACCCCATTTTTATGATACTACAAGTTAATTCCAAAATTTGGTTTGTTACCTTAATAAGCTTCAAAACCATCCAAATTCTCTTGATTCATCATTATTGGTCAAAACAATAATTTTGAAGCCTTATACCACTAGAATATTACTAAGTCTGGTTACTCTGGTACCGCCAAAATAAAGAGAGCAAATAGCCTCTTACCCTCTAATAGCGAAGAGAGCAAATAAGCTTTGAACACTCATTAAAAATAACTAACTATTAACTAAAAAATAACCAAAATAATTCAAAATCGAGATAACTCAAAAACCACTCGCCAGATGGCGCTCAAATGTATAACGTACCACATGACAGGCACTAGGTACCAGGGACCATACAGCAGTCTCTATTCTTCGAATTGCGAAAGAATTATCGAAATCGGTTCACCCAGTACGAAGTTCTGAGGTAACACACATAAGAAAAAACACATGATACGAATTGAAAACCTCCTCCTGTTTTTGAAGTCAGTTAAAAATACTTATCAACGGAAATTATCATTTGATTGCTTTATTTAGTTGCTGAAACTAACAATTTCAAGAGGTTTAAGTATTAAGTAGGTAATGATTTAAAATAAGCTCAAATCTCTTAAATTAGAGCACATGTTTTGCTCTCTTGACAAATAAGGGACAGTCAAGTGAATTTGGATGGTTTTGAAGCTCATTAAGGTAACAAACCAAATTTTGGAATTAAATTGTAATATCATAAAAATGAGCTCTACCTTGTTTTAAAAGAAAATAATTTCAAATCTAAAGGTAGATTATACCCTGTAACATACCATTTCAGAATCTGGGTGAAGTGGGCTAGTTTTTTTTTAAATTGGCATTCAAGCCACCATACATTTTTTTTAACCACAGCAGAGTAAAAGTCAAGAATGAAATATGAAAAAACGTTGGTATTAAATCTTAATTTAAAAAGAATCTGTGCTTTTGTTATAAAAATAATAGATGACATTCGATAGCACATCTATCCAGGAGTACTATCCAAAAAACAGATACATAAAATGTCTTCATTTGTAGTCCTGGCGTCAAAAAGAATGGCGAAGGGTGGAATATTTTTAAAATTTCGAAAATGTCGAATATCTCAGAAATGGAAAGACTTTTACTGAACATAACATTTATTTATCTGAACCGGCATGATGGCCTCTACACGTGGGTGTCGTATTATCCATTCATAACGGAACACCCTGTATACATATTGTTACGTGTCAGGAGTATGGGGTTCGAGAAAATGCCAAAATGTACCACAAAGACTTTATTGTACTCGTAGATACACAATTAAACACTGTACACAGTACACACCACAACACTATACACGTAGGTACTCGTAAACACACTCGTCGAACACTGTATCGCTCGTAGAAATCACTTCACTTCTCACTGGTATCGCTCGTAGGTATCGCTGGTATCTTCCTGGTTTCGCTTCCGAAACTAGAATGTCTGCGGTTGGCCGATCGCTCCTTTTTATACCCCTCACGCACCATTCACGCCAATCCAGAACTTTCTCGCTAATTCCGCGGATCCGCTCCGAACAAGATTCGAGAACGTTCCTTGCAACCGACTTTCGCCCGTATGACTATTGCCGTAATGGTCGAAGCGTCGTGCGCGTGCGTACTTTCGAGACGGCCGTCCATTGTTCTATTGTTTCGCCTGGCATATTTATGGCCCCTATTGTTTATTGTTTAGCGAGGTACGCCAGGGCTGTCACATTGCCCCCCTCTTAGTCATGCTCGTCCCGAGCATTATTCGATCCATGAAATGGTGCCAATCTGTCCACGTGCACGATCTTCGGCTTTCTTCTGTCCCCCTGTCTGATTCGGTAGGTCACGTCGTTAATCCTCGTGACAACTGTGTAAGGGCCTTCCCATCGTGCTTGTAGCTTCGGAGACTTCCCTTTCTTCCGCAGTGGATTGTGCAACCATACAGAATCTCCCTCCTTGAAACCATGTTTCCGAGCATCGCGATCGTACCGGGTTTTCATCTTTTCGCTGGTCTTCAAACATTGCTCCCTTACAAGATCATGTGTCTCGTCCAATTGTTTCCGTAAGTCCGCGATGTATTCAACTGTTGGTTTCGGGGCATCTGGCGGTGTTCCGGTAAGCAAATCCAATGGCAGACGCATTTCTCTTCCGAAGTTAACTTTAGCCGGTGTAAATCCCGTAGACTCGTGTATGGCAGACCGATACGACATCAGGAACAGAGGAATGTACCGATCCCAGTCTCGCTGATGTTCCTCGACGACCTTGGCCAAGTGATTTTCCAACGTTTGGTTGAATCTCTCCACCATGCCGTCAGATTGAGGATGCGCCGGTGTGGTACGTGTCTTATTTATTCCCAAAAGTTCACACATCTCCTGGAATAACGTCGACTCGAAGTTCCTGCCTTGGTCGCTGTGTAACTCCAATGGTACACCAAAGCGGCATACTACCTCCTGGACAAGTTTCTTGGCCACGGTCTTCGCCTCTTGGTTCGGAGTTGCAAACGCTTCCGGCCATTTACTGAAGTAGTCTTGAACCACTATGATGAATCTATTCCCGTCTTCCGTCTGAGGGAATGGCCCAGCAACGTCTATGGCGATTCTCTCCCAAGGGGCTCCGACGTTGTACAGCTGTAGTTTCCCTTTGGATCTAGTGCGGGGCCCTTTCACTGAAGCGCACACTGTACACTTCCTGCACCAATCTTCGACGTCCTCTCGACACCGCACCCAATAAAAGCGTTCTCGTATCTTTACGAGGGTTTTCTTGATGCCGAGGTGCCCGCCGGAAGTGCCGTCGTGTACGAGCTTCAGCAAATCAGCCACTTTACTCCTGGGGATAACCATTTGCAGGGTTCTTTCCTTTCCGTTGAGTGATTCCCAGCTCCGGTAAAGCACGCCATTCTCTAATACAAGGCTGTCCCACTGAGCCCAGTATGCCTTAGTAGTTGTGCTTGAGGCTGACACATCACTCCACAGTGGCCTCTGTCCTTTGGCTTTCCACTCCATGATCGGGCTGAGGTCTTTGTCTTCCTTCTGAGCTTGGCTGATTTGCTCCCTTCCCCAAGACTCGTCTAGGTCCTGCATCCTTATCACCCTGACCTCTTCTTTAGCCTCATGCTTGACGCAATGTCGACATTCTTCGGAGCATGGGCGTCGTGATAGGGCGTCGGCATTCGAATGAGCTCTTCCGTTACGATGCTCTATTACGAAGTTGAACTCTTGTAGCTGTTCGATCCACCTCGCAACCTGGCCTTCCGGGTTCTTGAATTGCAGAAGCCACCTAAGAGCGGCGTGGTCCGTTCTTATCGTGAACTCGCGTCCCAGCAAATATTTGCTGAAGTGCTGAAGGGTCTTCACCACAGCCAGTAATTCACGCCGAGTCACACAATAATTCCTTTCAGGTTTCGAAAGGGTCTTGCTGAAGTACGCAATGACCACCTGCTGGCCGTCCTGGTCTTGGGATAATACTCCTCCGATGCCAGTATTGCTAGCGTCCGTGTCCACTATGAATCTCCCTTCCCTTCTGGGATAGCCAAGAATCGGAGCCGAGCATAGACGTTCCTTTAAGCTAACAAACGCATGTTCGCAATCGGAATCCCAACTGAAGATTCTCTTATCCTCCGTGAGACGGTGTAATGGCTTGGCTATCTCTGAGAAGTTCTTCACAAACCGACGGTAATAGGCGCATAGTCCCAAGAACGCTCTCACATCGGTCTTGTTCTTTGGTGTCGGCCATTCCTGAACAGCTCTTATTTTGTCCGGATCAGTTTGAACACCTTCGTCCGATATGATGTGTCCCAAGAATGATACTTCCTTCTTGAAGAAGTCACATTTCTTTGGATTGAGCTTTAGGTTGGACTCACGGAATCGTCTGAATACCTTCTCCAGATTTCGTTTGTGTTCCACGAAGTTTCGTCCCATGACTATGACGTCATCGAGGTACACCAGACAAGCGTCCCCCAACAGTCCCACCAACACTCGCTCCATGAGGCGCTCAAATGTGGCAGGAGCGTTACATAACCCAAAAGGCATTACGCGAAACTGCCACAAGCCATTTCCGGTTCCGGTGGTAAAAGCAGTCTTCTCCTTGTCTTCTGGCCGTACTTCTACCTGCCAGTAACCACTCTTCAGGTCGACCGTCGAAAACCACTTCATGCCACCAAGCATATCCAATGTGTCGTCAATCCGAGGCAGAGGGTAGCTGTCCTTCTTGGTAGCGTTGTTAAGCATCCTGTAGTCGACACAGAATCTAGTACTGCCATCCTTCTTTTTCACGAGTACCACAGGTGAACACCAAGGGCTAGTTGACGGCTCGATCACATTGCTGCACACCATGTCCTCGATCATTTCTGCAACTTCGTGTTCCTTTGCCAATGGTACTCGTCTCGGTCTTTGCTTGATCGGTGAAGTATTTCCGGTATCTATTGGGTGAGTGACAAGATTTGTTCTTCCAAGGTCGCTATCTCCTCTGGTAAAGATGTCCTTGTAGTCCATCAACAACTCTGCTGCCTGAGTATATTCTTCAGGGCTCAAATTCCTCCTGGTCGCCTCCAGCAAAGATGTCATGTGATCCGTTGATCCAGATTTGTCCGAGTATTCTTGGACCTTCCTCAAGCTGTCCACGGCTTCACATCGCCCAATAACCGTATTCTTCGCGAGGTATATCGGCGTGCTACTAAGATTGATGACCTTTAACTTAGCGTCACGTCTGGTCATGAGCAGTGTCCTTGCCGTGATCCAACTGGGGTGATCTCCATAGTCTTCCACTACGACACATCGATCCATCTGTATCTTTTCGGGAAACCTAACCTTGACCAAGGTTTCCGACCTGGGTGCTAGCTTCACTGTCCTCAAACAGTACACTGCTCCTGAACATGAACCGTCCAAGAAGACTTCTTGATCCTTGAAGCTTAACACTCCTCTGGCTATATCAACTTTACAGTGATGTGTCCGTAGAAAGTCCAGTCCGATAATGCAGTCGTCAGTTATATTCGCTACTAAAACAGACTGCGTGTAAATGTCACTTCCGAGTTTCAGTCTTGCTTCCGTAACTCCTAGGACGGTCACTGCCTGGCCTGTCGCTGTCTGCAGATTGCATGATGGTCGTCCATTTTCCCACATGATAGTGCGCTTGAGTAGTTCCGGTCGAACGATGGATTTCGATGCTCCCGTGTCAATCGTAAAGCGACAGGGTATGCCATTTATTTCGCCCGTAGTTACGAGGCTGTTCCCATCACAAGCTTGTGATACCAATACAGTAGGGGCTCGACGAAGTCCAGCCAGTGCCCGCCCCGCGGCGCTGGCGCCTCTTAGTTTAACGGCTCCTGGGTGTCGACTTGGGTAGCGGTCGACACCGATTTCGGTTGCTTCCGAGTCCGGCAGTTAATCCTTATATGGCCTCGTTCACCGCATCCGTAGCAGATAGGCCCAGTGCGAGGTTGAATCGCTGCCACCACTTCGCGCACCTTATAACCTTTATAGTCACTTCGTACCGCTTCTACTTCAAGGGCGTGCGCTAAAGCTGCTTCCAAGGTTGTGTGATGACCCAAGCGCACCGTTGCTCTCACTTCGGGATCCCTTATGCCGCTGACGAAGGCCTCTAATACTTTGTCTTCGACGGGTGTGGAACTCGACGCATAGGCTCGGCGTACGAGGCGCTCGATCTCCGTAGCCCATTGTTGCAGTCCTTCGCTCGACCTCTGTGACCGGTCTTTGAGCTGCGCACGATATACATGCTCAAGGTGTTTCTCCCCGTATCGAGCTTCCAATGCCTTAAATAGCGACTCCAAGGTGCGTCGCTCGGCGGGCAGGTTCTCAAGGACCAGCAGTGCCTCCCCTCGAAGAGCTAAGGTAAGTGCCGCCAACGAGTGCTCGTCTTCCCAGCCATTCCCATTTGCAACTACCTCGAACTGGTGCCTGAACGCTGTCCACGAGGTCGTGCCGTCGAAACTTGGAACCTTAAATTTCGGGGCCCCAGGAGATGAACTGGTTGCTGCCGTGCTCATAATTTTTATTTTTTGTAGCTTGTTGTCCAAATCCACGAGCCTAGTTTCGTGGGAGTTCACTGACGCACTGAGGCTGCTGATTGACGCGTCATGGCTTTTGAGGGCTTGGTCGTGCTCGGATGTACGCACTTTTACCATTTCTAGGTCCTCCTTCACGACGTTCAAATCTCCCTGGAAACCATCCAGCTTTGCGTCGATTGCCTCCATGGTTTTGCGCTGGCTCCTCATGTCTTCGCGCAGGCTCTCCATTGCTTCGCGCTGGCTCCGCTGTATGGCTTCGCGCTGGCTCTCCATGGCTTCGCGCTGGCTTTCCAGTTTGCTCTCCAGTTTACTTTCCAGGCGTTGTAAGACGGTTAATAAGGAGGCCATATCAAATGCGCCCGGTGTCGTCGCTGATGCAGCTGATGTAGTCGTACGTTCAGCGGTGGTCTCCGTTTCCGTGCGGTCACGCCCAGGCGACTCCATCCGTGCGGCATCCAATGCCGTTTGCCGTCGCGTGCGAATCCCGTCTTCACTTTGCGGTACTACAGGCATTCCGCTTCTGTCACCAAATGTTACGTGTCAGGAGTATGGGGTTCGAGAAAATGCCAAAATGTACCACAAAGACTTTATTGTACTCGTAGATACACAATTAAACACTGTACACAGTACACACCACAACACTATACACGTAGGTACTCGTAAACACACTCGTCGAACACTGTATCGCTCGTAGAAATCACTTCACTTCTCACTGGTATCGCTCGTAGGTATCGCTGGTATCTTCCTGGTTTCGCTTCCGAAACTAGAATGTCTGCGGTTGGCCGATCGCTCCTTTTTATACCCCTCACGCACCATTCACGCCAATCCAGAACTTTCTCGCTAATTCCGCGGATCCGCTCCGAACAAGATTCGAGAACGTTCCTTGCAACCGACTTTCGCCCGTATGACTATTGCCGTAATGGTCGAAGCGTCGTGCGCGTGCGTACTTTCGAGACGGCCGTCCATTGTTCTATTGTTTCGCCTGGCATATTTATGGCCCCTATTGTTTATTGTTTAGCGAGGTACGCCAGGGCTGTCACAATATATATTATAAAATTATTACATTTTATTTTATATTTTACTGACATTGTATTAAGATTACAAAAATATTTGATTACAATTGCCTTGTTATTTTGTCACATCACTACAAAAACAAAAAGTTAATATAACATGGATATAACCTTGTAAGAGCGCCGTTTGACGTGGTTTTCTTTTAAAAGGTATTGTTTTTATATTTGTTATTTAAGTAATTGTAATAATTTTAGCCCAAGATTAATACATTTATTGTATAATTATTCGATTTAATGTTTGATTTTAATGTTATCACTCGTTAATAAGGCAATTAAAAGATATAAAAAAATGACAATTACCTAATTGTACGTCAGTTCAAAGTTACATCGCCCAGTCGATCGCGATCCTTCAGAGACGCATTCTTAGCGCGGCCAGACCATAATTATTGGGATCTCCACTAGCTGTCACAAACTTTCCTTGTCCCATTCCTCACACCTACAAAAAAATTAACCACCTAACTTTCTTAACAATAATCTCTGCTATCTCGACTAACCATTCTAGATCCAATTTAATATAAATAAGTTAATATAATTTCTACACCTACATTTCGTCAGATCTTCGCTCCTTACTTACTTGAGAAATAAATGTATGTATTTATTCAATACGGTTATGCCCATATTTTTTTTTATTCTACCACTGTTCTGTAAGGGCACTAACCGGAGTCGAAGAAAAGGCGGCTTTGCGTCTACCCAACTATGCGTCTATAAATAGCCACATCTAGATAATAGCAAAACACGTGATTTATTACGACACAGTACTCTTTAATGTTATAAATTCTCTCCATATCAATTTAGATATCAATGTACATATTACATACTTATAAATATAAACTCAGGAAAAGTTGGCTTCTGTCTGATTTATCATTTAAACGTTAAATTCTGACGTTTTAGAGAATAAAGAATCTACTTTGTATGTTTTTGTGTGAATACATTTTTGTAGTCATTTTACGGTTACATGATGAGACACTGATAAAAACTGTTAAGTAGATTAGACGAGGTCGATTGGTCCAGTAATTTAGAAGCGCTTTGAACAAATTGTTTTTTCCTAATCTGGAGGAAATTCTGAGTTTAGTATACGGCAATGAGGTCAAGGGTCGACAACAATGCATTTTATTTTGTCATAAACCTCTGTAAATTTTCCATATATGTATACTTAATCAAAGTTCTTGAAATTAACTAAATTATAATAAAACATTTCGTTACATATTATATACTGGCCAACATACAGCGGTATTTACAAACAGTACCTACTATGAAGTCTCATCTCACAGTAATCACGAACGCATAGGGTCATTTGGTTTGACAATTGGAGCAATAATAGAGTACGCAACGCTATGAGTCCTCATAGGCTAAGTACCTAATGCAAAAGTTTTATTTATGAATACGGCCTTAATAAAAATGTTAAAATATGTGCACAGGTATCTACGGCGCGGGCTGCCTGATGACGGAGGGCTGCCGCGGCGAGGGCGGCTTTCTGGTGAACGCGAAGGGCGAGCGCTTCATGGAGCGGTACGCGCCCGTCGCCAAGGACCTCGCCTCGCGCGACGTCGTCTCGCGCGCCATGACCGTCGAGATTATGGAGGGTGAGTGGCCAGTGAGGAGGAACATGGGTTTTAGTGAATTACAACAGGGTTGTCAATTTGACTTTTTTGTTTAGTTTTTATATTTAGTACATCAGTAACTTTTAACGGAGTGTATAGATTTTGAGGATGCTCTTTATATTTGAATACTGTCGTCTCATTTCAATAGCGATATCTGATAAGTAGTTTTTGAGTTATGCCAAATAATGCGTGTGTTATTGAATGTTGATTTTTAATGTTTTCATGTTGTTATTTGGTCAATGATATTGTATTTTTATTATTAAATTTGTAATGACTGAGAATGACACTAGGATTAACATTAATTTTGCCAATTAACAGACCCTCTAAAAAGTCTATAAGTCACTTTTGCCGACGATTTATGGTGATTACATTGCTGATGATAAAGAATTATTCAATGAAAAAGTAAATTGTTTCTATATGCCTGAAATCTTTCACATATAAGCGGAATAAGAACAAACAAACTATTTCAGTATATTGAGACGTGCTTATGATATCAGACAGCAGTCATTGACATAGAGGATTTGCTGTATCCATTTCATTGAGTAAATCCTCAATCTTGTCAAGTGTTTGATCAGATTTACAAACAGTAGGTACATACCTGTTATGAGCTATTTGGTTTAAAATTTATAGAAAAAGTTGACAGTTTGCAACTCCAAGTTAACAATATGAATATTTTACTTGGAGCAAATTTGATATATTAAATAGGAATGTTTACGCACATCACAAGTCTTTTGAATTGGAGTGTTCTATATCCATCGCGCAATCTCTGAAGCTTTACATCTGTACTATTGGGGTCCATCCCTATGGATTACGTCATACGAAATTCAAGATTTTTGTCCCCATCCCTGTTCATGTCACAGGTGGTCACATTTATGAGGCCCCCTCCTAAGAGTGACGCCACTTTTTTACAATTTTACGTGTAAAAATAAAAAAACAATATTGAGTTAAAATATTATTAGGTGTGACGTTACGAAATTTACAACCCCTCTCACCCCGTTGTGTCACTTAGTAGACCAGCACACACACTTAATAGACCAGCTTCCTCCCCTAAAGGTGTGACGTAATTTAGTCACAAAATTTACAACACCTCCCACCCGCTTGCCATACAGTGTTACACTAATAAACCACTTCTCCCCTCCTAAAAGTGTGACGTATAGGAGATGGCCCCCTGTGATTGTACCAATACTCATAAACCCGTGTGTCCAGGTCGCGGCTGCGGCCCAGAGAAGGACCACGTGCACCTGCAGCTGCACCACCTGCCGCCGGAGCAGCTCCGGCAGCGGCTGCCCGGCATCTCGGAGACGGCCATGATCTTCGCGGGCGTCGACGTCACGCGCGAGCCCATCCCCGTGTTGCCCACCGTGCATTATAACATGGGCGGCACGCCGACCAACTTCCGCGGGGAGGTCAGTTGTGTGTTGTGTCATTTGGTTGGTAGTGAGATGGGTGTGTGATATGAGGTGTGTGGGTGGAGAGGAGTAGATGAATGGATATCACCTGTCGTACTCGCACAAACAAGGAACAACTTTTGCTAATGACTTGAAAAAACAGAGACAACGATGTCTTTGTTTTGTTTTGCTTTGCGTGGCTTTTTTCTTCAAAGGACAGTTAGCTACAGCCAAGTTAGATTACAAATATTAGTTGGTCACATATTTATATTTATAAAGAATCATAAATGCTATCCTATCTTTCAAGTTGGATTAAACTGCACATGGTGTGCATAGTTTAATTTAAACCGGTTAAGTAGTGTGGGAGTCCATCGCGGACAAACATCGTAACTGACTCTCCCCCCTCTGCAGGTACCAACGTGACTGACGTTTTGGCAAAATATTCCCCTCTCCCCGCAGGTGATAGTGCACCAACGTGACTGACGTTTTGACTATTCCTCCGTAGGTGATAGTGCACCGCGACGGGCGCGACCAAGTGGTCCCGGGGCTGCTGGCGGCGGGCGAGGCGTCGTGCGCGTCGGTGCACGGCGCCAACCGGCTGGGCGCCAACTCGCTGCTCGACATCGTGGTGTTCGGCCGCGCCTGCGCGCTCACCGTCGCCGAGAACTGCCGCCCGGGAGATAAGCAGGGGCCGCTTAAAGATGTGAGTAGCTATTCATCTGTGGTTAAGAATTCGGCCTTCTATTCGGAAGGTCCGGGTTCGAATTTTAATGCATGCAAGTCTGACTTTCTATATTATGTGCGTTTTAAGCATTTAAATGTCACTTGCTACCAACAGTGATGGAAAACGCGAGGAAACCTGCATGCCGTTGAGTTTGCAAAAATTGTCAGTGCCATTTCGCACTTAGCCAGCATGGCAGACTATGGCCTTAACCTTCTCATACTGAGCAGAGACCCGTGCTCAATAAATGGGCTATGATGGGTTGAGATGATGATTCATCTGTTACCGCCCTAGTACGATGTGAGTCCACTAATCCGCACTGGAGTGGTCCTCGTTAGCACGGGTCTCTTCTCACAACTGAAGAGGCCCAGAGCATACTCCACCACGATGTTCCAGTGCGGTTAGTGGCTAGCCTTTGTGACGGAAGTTTTTATGTAGCCTGCATTCCTCCGACATCCTTCCTCCTTCCTTTTTATTATAACAACCAGTATGTATCGAATACTTAACGTACTTTCCGAAACAGGGAAATGCTTAAAGAAGTTTTGCCCGCTGTTGCTTACGGGTTCAATACGTCATGCGTCACATCAAATTACACTAGGTACATCAAAATTCATGACACCGAATACGTTATATCAATAGGTCATTAAATCGATTTTTATTACATCGAAAGTTTAAATCGAATTTATGACATCGACACGCCTTATCAAATCGTGACATCAACAGCAAACAGTTGTCTATAGTGCCACCAACTTATCTGTTCAGTAAACGGATGTCGCTAGTGCAGCGTTCAATGTTAACATATAATAAAATTTGGCGACTGTCAAGGGAGCTCAACAACTTTAAGACCTATGATTTTTACCAGATGTTGCACATAATTCGTTGGTAAATGATGACAAAGCCTTTCCGACGAATATAGATATACAACTTGGGCTGTGGCTACTAACTTAAACTACCATGCAATGACTGCAGTAACACAGGATGTTATCATTATCTCAATCCATTATTAAGCATAGATCTCCTCTCATAATCAAAAGGTTAAGGCCATAGCTCCACCATGCTGGCCAAGTGCAGATTGGCAATGTTTTCTTTACCGTTATAGCAAGTCACATATAAATGTTTAAAACGCACATAACTTAGTCAAGTCAGAGGTACGTGCCCTGGGATTCGAACACGGACCCTCCGAATAGGAGGCGGAGTTCTTAACGACTAGGCTATCACCGCTACAATTTTAATCTTTATTTTAATCTCTATCAATATAATTATGTGAATAGAATTATTAATTTAAATATTCAAAAGTTGAAAAGTTTCTCAATAATTCTCAAGTGTCTATTAAAAAAAATTCGTAAACATCCAAAAATAAAAGAATTACGTAGGCCAACACAGTCAAATTTTACTTTTTCATGTAACATTAAAATTTCAGGACAAGAGAAATAAAAGATCCATTGTTATTGACTATAATTGTTTATATTTTTTTTATATTTTATAAAAATAATTGTCATCGTGATCTCTAAGTTTGAGGGATTCCACACGAGAAATCCCTGTGGAAAATGATGCCAATGCGCCAGAGAAATTTACTCAGCTTTTTTCTTTTCACTCATTAGCTTGTAAACAAATCGTTCACTAACTCCTGTAACAAAGATATAATATTATAATTATGAAGTATAAAAAAAAATATACAAATATATTCAGTGACACCTTAATCGATTATGCAAAAATAAGTGAGGAACATAAAATAACTGAAATATTTAAGCGGGACTATTAATTAACTTGCAATAGCAACACTAACCTTTTGCAACGGCGACGCGTTCTGCCACGTTTTCAAACGTTATTTTCGAAGTTAGCAGGTGATTTTCTTCCCTCATAAAATCTAAAACTTTTAAAATAACTAATTGTGCAATAACTTCTAACAGGTTCAGGCATTTTTAATCACTTTTTGCAATTAAAATCGAATTAAAACACATAGAGCACTCGCACTTCAAAGAATTGACAGCGGACTTGACATTTCAAAATTGACGTTGTCTTTTTTTAGTTCCATTTTTTTCTACTGAACAGATAAGTTGGTGGCATTATAAATAGGATGTTAAATAAGAGTTTAGTCAACAAATGAATCGTTTAATTGAATGGTCAATAATTATTGGTAGAAAAAAATCAATTTATGAAAAAACAAGTGACGGGCCGTGTAGCGCCTATCACCTTTCGGGTGAAGTACTTAAATAACTTTAATTTAATAATGCTGTAGTGTTAATCGGTAGGAATTTCTAGTGACTTGCAAGGAATATTGTGTTTAAAAATATATATCATAATATAATACTGTGCCTGCTACAGAATATCGCAATACGCAATAATTGTCGTGCCGATATATCCAAAAGTATAATGCGGATTAGTATCAGATAATGTCCGCTATCCACGGATCGTGACGCCGTGCCATAATCCCGGATAATGAGGTGGTGGCTGGCACGCGACAAAACGCGTGTGCACTGCGTATTCCGAGGTAACCCGCGTACTATTACCGCTTAGCTTAGTACTATGCACGCGACTATTACTGCTCACTGTTAAATTTAATCGTTCTGGAGGGTAATATGATATTTATGGTAATTTACTGTGATTACACTGAAATACTTCAAGAGTAGTTGAGGAAGATAATACATTATTAAAATTGTGCATAATACATAACATTGCTGTTGGAAAACCGAGCATTATGTGGCATACTTATGTTACAAAAAAATCCAGTACGAACGAGGTTAATTTAAGAAAAATAGATTTACGTTTTATACTCATGGTATAAAAATTCATCCCCGTTCAATTTTTAAGTTACTAAAACGAATAAATAAACAAATGACGTACACATTTGAAGGACGCCCTACGCTAATCTAAAAAGATACGGTTATTATAAAATATCAGTACAATAACATTTTGTTACGTCATAACTAAGAGTTTAGTCTTTAATACAACAAAATATACATTGTTCTTCAGGAAACGTACAGCAAACAACCGGAGACAACGACTTGTTGTATACTACTTATAAATAGATAATATCAATTAGAGCGCGTGAATAATTCAACTGTACTGTATTGACCCGCACGCGAGATATCAACGTGCATGAATTTAAAACGATATTATTGTGTTCGACATTAGAGCATCGTTATGTTTAATGGTGTCTGCTGCCGAAGGTCGGGTAATGTTTATCTAGAGCTACGCCGACTGTGATGTTAAAATAAAGTGTATATGTCAACGGAAATGTGTGTAATCCGTCATTGTATACAATTCCTAGGAAATGTATGAAATTCCTAAAATCGCCCGGAAATGTGTGAAATAAATTAAATTAGACACATTTCCTAGCAAGACTATACATTTCCGAAATAGCAATCGGAAATGTAAAACATTTAAGATTTTAATGGGTACGCGGGATAGATAATATGAAGATATTATATTTTACAGTATGATTTTTACCAGATTGTCTCACCGAGTGCCTTCATAAAAATATTGTTTTATAAAACAATGAATACTCATTTCCATTACTACTCAGTCAAATTCTTCAAGGTGTAGGTAGGTCGAATTGGTTACAGAACCGAATTAGCCTACCCCTACGCCCCTACTCCACGAAGTCTTGTATGCCCTACCCCTAGAGTGTTTTTTAGAACCCGGAGGCGCGGAGGGAGGGCAGCCCCCGCCCGCTGTAACAAAACGCAGACACCCGGGCAAGCCGAAGCTGCGCAGGCGAGCGTGGGTGTCTGTGCTTTGTTACGCAAGGGCGAAGGGGCTGCACCTTCCGCAGCGCCGGAGACGTCACGGTTCACATTCCGTTCGGCTCAAACCACATCATGATGTAGCCAATAGACAGGTGACCATATCATGAAATGCGACCATTTCATGATAATTATGGTCGATCATTTCATGATGTGAGCAAATCTACGATGTGGCCGCGACATTTACATTTCCGAGGATATTTACATTTACACATTATTAAATTTAAGTCGTAATATATATTCAAAATATACATGTAATAATAAGTTAAGAAAACCGGCAAGTATGTAAAAACATATAAAATTACAAAGATTCAAAGAAAAGTGTGAAAAGAAAGTGAAAGACTGTTTACATTAACCGTAGTTACTGTGTATAGGCTACACGTGTACTCTGCATAAACATCTACGATTCGATAAGCGGCAGGCGGATCCGGTATACGACGTCATAATCGTTACTAAGTTCGGTTTTAATCATCCAACATAAATGTTCGGTCCTTAATTAAATAACACGCTTATTGGAGACTAAAATTTTCCATGAGATCAATGCTCACGATATTTCCACTCACATGGATCGTGTCTATAACTTTGTTAGTATCTAAAGCGCTACACTTTGTAACTACGTTTCATGTCCCCTATTATTACTATGACACCTTAAAAGTCATAAGAAATTATGTGTTTTTTAAGAACATGTAAAAGCAAAAAAGTAAAAATTCATCCAAACAAGATAGTTCCAACTTCCAGAGAACAATTTTACCGTTCGGTATAAGGATTCATTTCTCTAACATTGCTACGAGTATACAGCGTGATGGAAATGAAACTAAATTATTCCTTGCTCATTTAATTAGCAGCCCATTGGCTCGCGGAAATTCTCGATAAAACACCACGGAACACGATTGTTTAATTACGTCAATATAATTAATATACATTAATTTTATACTGTTATACACACTTAATACTTTCATGCGTAAAATTTACATGTGAAAAAAAGGAACACATTGTGAAAACGCCTGAAACGTGAAATCTTATTTGCTTTGTAAACTCCACTTAATGTCTTCAGAGTATGGTTGAATTTGTTATAGAAAAAAATCGGGAATTAATAACTTTTAACAAAATAGAACCGACTTTAACGCCGAAAAGTAAAAATCGGTTCAGTTAAACGCGGTTAATATTCCTAAATTCTTCTCCTAAGTCTGACAAACACTATGCTGAAAACCGCATCAAAATCGGTTCAACTAAACGCGTGATAATCGCGCACTAATATACATCCATAAATACATATCTACATACATACATACATACAGGTCAAACTGAGAACCTCCTAATTGAAGTCGGTTAAAAAGTTATTGCTTATTTAAAGTTTTAATTTAGAGTGGAAATTGCTGACGCTAATGTACATGATGTGTCCACAACTCGTCGCCTCAGTGCTTGTTTGTTCTATCTACCATTGGTTAAATTTTACAGTACACGAATTTTTAGCTGTATTTCTTTTAAAAAGCTGTAGTTTTTTGATTTTAAGGTTTTCCTTAATACAAGAGTTAACTATGTATTGATAGTGATAAGTTTTATATAAGATCGTAATTAATTTTACCTTATTTTACAGGTTTTATGTGGAGATAGAACAAACATGCACAAATATAATTATGAATGTGGACTTAGAACACGACTCACTGGAGATAGGGCAAAGTGACTGATTTATTTATTCGTGCTTGTTTGTTCTATGTTTAAGATATTATATACAGGATGTTTTTATGAACGATTTTTTTCAATTTATGATTTGAGTTTTATAAAGACTATGATTAAAAATTAAATTAAAAATTTAAAAAACCCCGAGACAAGACATTTAAAAAGTAAAAAATAATAAAAGAAACTCAATCTTGAAGTACGTAAGTGTGTATTAATTAATTCTAAAAAAACACATCGCGTTGGGGTAACGCTCCTAACTATTCATTATCTCCGATTTTTTTTCATAAGTGTCACATGCTCACCTATTAAGTCTTTATTATTTATTTATTTTTTATTTTTACCGAAGATTTTTTTAATATTTTAATAATAACGCTTCACACTCAAAGCCCCACACTAGGATTCCCTAGGTGCCATGGACAACACACAAGACAAGGACACACACACCCAGACCGAGAACGGAAATTTAAACTCATCATTCAAATTGCCGCTTCGCTGGGAATCGAACCCAAGACCCTCGGAACAGCGTGCCGGCGTGTTAACCATTGCGCCATCCGGGTTATCAAAACGGCTCAACGGTTTAAACGGCTCAACCAACTCGGTTATGAGGTTACGTTAGTTACTATTCGTAATTAAATTGTTAAGGTTGGAGCGGTCCCCCAACGCGACATATTTTTTTAGAATTATCAATACACACTTACGTATTTCAAGATTGAGTTTCTTTTATTATTTTTTACGTTTTAACAAAACTCACAACAAAAAATTACCCTTACTTAATTAACTCACTTCATTGACACCCAACACGGAATCATTACAAAATATTTATTTTTTAACTCAAAATCTAATTTTACTATCATGCGTAAATTGCGTAACAGTAGTTAATTCGGTCTCAAAATAAGGGAGCGAGAATCTTTGGAGCGTATTAACGCACTCTTGGGATGTTCAAAATCATTAAAAAGCAACACCCTATTGCAAATTCATAACGAGATCAAGTTGAAACTAAAAAGTACTTATTGTTCAATTTGCGGCTGCGTCTGCTCATGTTCACTTTTATTAAATGTTCTAGACATGTTTTATTAATGTCTAGAATTATCTAAACACCAAAAACACTATAATTTACATAGTTTTACGATTATTTTATGGATTCTTCGGTGTCTCCCGCCAAAGTAACAAATCAAACAAAATGGCGGAGAATATTGCGCCGCGGGCTGTGATTGGTCGATTGAGTGGACATAGAGCACTCAAGCACTCAAAGTCTCTTACGATGTGGGATTTAAAACAAAATCTGGAGATACAACAAACAAGCACGAAATTTTCATTACGATGTCGTGTCACTAATAAAATTTAAATGACATTTTTTGTTATTTTAAGAGAAAAAGTTAGCAATCTGTCTTAACCAAAAAGATTGAAATTTAAGTCTTAATAAAACTGCATTTAAAGTTAATTTTCGAAAAATTTGGTAGATAGGCCAAACAAGCACTGAGGCGACGAACTGCAGACATTTTTGAGGTAATAGTATTTATCGCACCATATCCATTATAGATAAGTATGCCTCAGTAGAACAGTTATGAGTTGCAAAGATAATGGTAACATAGTGTTGGTTTACTTTACCAGACGACGGGCGAGGCGAGCATCGCGAACCTGGACAAGGTGCGTTACGCCAACGGCGCCGTGCCCACCGCCGACCTGCGCCTGCGCATGCAGCGCTGTATGCAGAAAAACGCCGCTGTATTCAGGCAGAAGAGCACGCTTGAAGAAGGTCGGTAACTGATTAAATTGCTATAGTTTTGGTGTACTATTGTGAGATTTTATGAACCGTGAACATCTGAGACCTTTAACATCCTATACCTATATATTTTTATATTTATAGCATGATTTATGTTGCGAATTTCTGAGGGCTGACGTTGCGTAGTTTGGAATTGATGTTATCTTATCTGGTGTTAATCTTGGAGGAAAATTCTTAATTTATTAACCGACTTCAAAAAAGAAGGAGGTTCTCAATTCGACCGTATATATGCTTTTTTTTATGTTTGTTTAGCGATTTTTTCGTCGTTTATGGGCCGATTTTGACAATTCTTTTTTGTTGTAAAGTAGATATGCGCCGTGGGGTCCTTTTAAAAGGATCACTAGGATCTGATGATGGCATCTCGGAGAAATCGAGGGCAACTTTCGAAAATTGTATGGACGACTAGTGTGTTTGTTCATGTTATCATATGTACATTAAAGCGCTACAATTTCATGAAGGTCTGGAGTCGATCTGATGAAGCCGAAAGACAGTCGAGGGAACTCCTCAACGATTTACTGCAGTTATCTAGTGTTTGGGCTTGATTAATTTGTAGTGACGAGAAATTTACACGTACATGTTGAATTGAGCGCCATCTGGCGAGTAGTTTTTGAATTATCTCTACTTATCAAGGTTGAAGTCGGTTATTTTTTTTGTAAAAAGCAATTATTATAATTTTATATGTAGTTTAACTGTTTCTTATCTCGTGTTTTAATATACATAACTTATTTATGATTTAATTTAACACAAATTAAGTTTATTAAATTTTATTTGGATTTGTTATTCTCGTTACACTGCACCATATATATTTAACACAAAGTGCAAGTTGTGGAGAACCATGTAGGCTTCTTTAATACCGGAAATCACTCGGGATCGGGATTTAACTGGGAAAAACTCACGGGTACGGAGTTGCGTCCACAGCTATTTATTTAATAATAAACAAAGTGCATTGCAAACATTTACTTTTTGTGCTGTTTCTCTCGTTTCTCGCTGTATCTGTAACACCTTTTGCCTGGAACAAATCGCTTTAGAGCGATGAGGCCGCCCATTGTTTTACACTGTGTTTTTGTATGTAACATTTTAAAGTTGTGAAAACAAAGAGTTAAAATAATAACAACTTGCTGCGAAACTGCTGGAAGAGATTTCATAAGGAATAAGCAGTAGATTGTACCATCCCTACCTAATCTAAATTGTTGAATGAATGAATGAATATTTATTTTGCTAAAATTGCGGTTTACAAAATGTTCTTATTTCCTAAATATAGCGCTCACAATTTACCACAGTAGTGGTGTGCAAAATTTTAAGATCAAAATTATACTTATATATTCTAAATTCCAATACAATGTCAATTTCAATACAATGTCAAATATCATATAAAATTATTTTTGTTATTAAGTTATATTATTAAGGATTATAAACATGTCAGCATATAATAGTAAGTACATTGGTAAATTATGTAGTATGTCATCAAATAAAGAATTACTTTAGGTATTGGTTTACACTATAATAACATTTATCTATGAGCCATCTTTGTAATTGTTTTTTGAAAATTGGTAGCGATATTACATTTTTTATATCCTTAGGTAGTTTATTATATATTTTTACACACATGTGATACGTATTGCGAGATTTCATTGTACTTCTACTGGGTGGTAGCCATAGATTGTTAGCATGTCTGCTTAAGAAAGTTAAGCACTCCTTCTTTTTTTTAAATAGGTGCATGTGACTTTTAACAAATAAGGAGACTTCATATATATAAATACATGGCAGAGTAAGTAAATTTAGCTGTTTGAAAAGAGGCTTGCAACTTATTTCAGTAGGTACATTACAAATTGCTCGTATTGTTCGTTTTTGCGCAATAAAGGCTTTGTTCATTGATACTGTGTTGCCCCACAATATTATTCCGTATCTAAGGTTGGACGCAACATAGCCGTGGTAAGCTTTTAGTGCAGTTTCTTTATTGCTAATTTTTGGTATGCGCCAAAGTGGGATACACGAATTTATTTACTTTGGAGCACACCCTTTCGACATGATCCTTCCATGTGCATTTGTCATCTATTACCATACCCAAAAATGTGATAGTTTGTTTCCATTATTTTTTGATTCTGGTTAATTTGTATCCATGTGTACATAAACATAAATCTTTAAATAAATAAAAAAAATAAAACAATCAATTCATCGACAGGCCAGCGTCAAATCCACGAGATATACAAGCAGCAGGACGACGTGCGCGTGTCGGACCGCTCGCTGATCTGGAACAGCGACCTGATAGAGACGCTGGAGCTGCAGAACCTGCTCATCAACGCCGTGCAGATCGTCGAGGGCGCGCTCGCCCGCGAGGAGTCGCGCGGCGCCCACGCCAGAGAAGACTTCAAGACGCGACGCGACGAGTATGACTACAGCAAGCCTTTGGATGGACAGGTTGGTTAACGGATGGTTTTGATATACCACGCAGTCCCGGCACCAAAGCAGTAGGCGTCGATACTGTGTGGTTTTAGTGGGTTCGAGTCCCACATACTCGTATCTGTCCAGCTTTCTATGGCCGGGTGGGCCGGATCGATAAGACAAAGGTCTTTGAACACATTAAAAAAATGGATGGTTTGACAGACTTTAAAAGGAAATAAATTTTAATGTTTTTTATGTCTCTTCGCTTAACTGTGTGCTGAATGACGGATATTGATATTTTTCTCAATTCGAAAATGTTTCGTAGTGTAATCTCAAGTAAATTTGAGCGACGTCTGACGAGTAGTTTTTGAGTTATTTGTACTTGTCAATGTGGAGGTTGGTTGATTTTTCGTAAAAAGTTAGTTATATTTATTTAAATCCATGCAACAAGGCTCACAAGCTCACAACGTTAACCATGGTAACTGAATTCTATAATAAAATGTCTGTTTCTTTGTTGTCTTACTATTTTGTCCTTTTATGACGTCACAGCAGGACGACGGGGAATAGGTCTTTCTATTATTTCATCACGCGTGTGATGATAATTAAAGTGGTAGCTAAACAAAAAATCCATCCATAACAAAACGCACGTTTGCACAGACGAAGCTGCCATTCGAGCAGCACTGGCGCAAGCACACGCTAGCCGAGACGGACGCGGCGTCGGGCGCCACGCGGCTGTCGTACCGGCCCGTCATCGACGGCACGCTCGACCAGGCCGAGTGCAAGACGGTCCCGCCCGTCATCCGGACATACTAGGCTTATAGGTGAGGTTTAAATAAATAATGCTACACACATACACACTCGTAACCCCACACTAGGATTCCCTCGTGGGTGCCATGGACAACACACACCCAGACCACAAAATAAGGATAATACAGAAGTTAAGCTCATGTATGTACCTCGATTTCGGTTATGCATGTGTGCGTACGCCTTAGGGTTAACGACTCCGCAGTCTTGGATTGGATCTAGTTATTTAATTGATTTATATGGATTAAATCTATACTAATATTATAAAGCTGAAGAGTTTGTTTGTTTGTTTGTTTGTTTGGTTGAACGCGCTAATCTCAGGAACTACTGGTTCGAATTGAATTTTTTTTTTTGTGTTGAATAGACCTTTTATCGAGGAAGGCTATAGGCTATATAACATCACGCTGCAACAATTAGGAGCGAAGAAATAATGGAAAATGTGGAAAAAACGGGGAAAATTATTCATTCTCGAGGGCTTTCGTTGCATGCGTTGCGAAAACGATTCAAGATACCAAAAATATATGTATGAAAGAATTATTCCTCTTGAAATGATCTAAAAAAATGTCCACGACAGTATATGTCTATCTTTTAAGATAAAGGACTTCGCACATTACAACGACTCCACGCCAACGCGGTTACGGAGCAACTCAAATGTAAGCATTCAATTATGATCCTTATATCTTAGGCGTTACGGTTGAATTTCGAGTGTACACTTAGAAAACGTGGACTACTCCCCACCCTCTGCTCACCGACGCCGTTCACACTCGAAATTCAACCGTGACGCCTAAGATATAAGGATCATAATTGAATGCTTACATTTGAGTTGCTCCGTAACCGCGTTGGCGTGGAGTCGTTGTAATGTGCGCAGTCCTTTAACAGACTAGAACCGTTTTTATGGTAATCAAATTTGGTCGAACCCACTGCCATACCAAACTTGCCGCGTTTCCAAGTTTAATCTGAATTAATCTTGCTGTGATCCTTTGCTACTTTGCTATTATTTTGTCGTAAGCTTTATTTCTAAGTTTAATTTAATTTAACCTCAATTAATTTTGGTGATAGTTTATTATCTTCCCGAAATTCCTACGGGAGCGGGACCTACGCGGTTGATACTTACGGGTCCCGAAGCGAAGCGAGGGCGGTTCGCTAGTGGGAAAATAAAAATAAAAGTGTATGATTAGAATCATTAAAATGTAATGTAATTTAGTAACCATTATTCTTAATTGTGTTATCATTGTAAATTAAGATCACGGGAGTCCTTAGATGACAAATTCATTTATTCAGGTTAATAATAGTAAGGTAATTCATTATTCAGGTTATCTGCAGTAATATGATTTTTATACGAAATGATAGTACTTACGTGCAATCGTTTTGATTATAAAAATAAAATTGTTCAGTTTTGCGTATAATGAATAGTAACTCATTTAACTAACCATTTATTTCAATTTATTTGGACTCTATAATGTTTTTGTATCTATATTAGGAACATACTTGAAACAAAATAATAATCCTATCATATAAATTAACACTCAAATAAATAATTTTACAAATTGTCCAACAATCCTTTCATTTAATATGTATTAAAATTCGAAGGTAAATATACATTTTAAACATACAAAGATTTTCCTACGTCTTACATTGCAGGGATGTTATGGATATCCGTAACCGAAACCTAAACTATCGGATATCCGAAATAAAAATATATCCGTAACCGTATCCGCTAAAAAAGTTTCGGATAATTTCGGATAAGGGCAGAGTCTAATTAAAACCCGTTACGACAGGTTTTTGTTTCACCACTCACCATGTAAATACTTATGGCATATTTGTTATTTTTAGTCGTAAAAGTGTCAGATCAATATTTTTTGGTATCACCCTATCTAAATAGTAGGTAAGTAGCTAAGTAGGTCTCATTAACAGAGATGTTCGCATTGGCCTCATGGGAATACTAGTTCCCCATGCCCAGACACCTAAATAATAATATCTAATAATAATAATTATTAAAAACCGCATTAACAACCTAGTCAATTTATTAGTTAATATTGAGTATTTCACCAATAAAGTGAAGGAAAAGATTTGTACTGCGTACTAAATTAAGTTATAATTAAGGGCAAAACTGCGTCCAAAATCAAGTTTAATGTGGACATTTTTTGATCATGATAAACTTCTTCTTATTATAAAAAGCATTGTAATTTCAAGTGTCCCAAAATTCTCAGTTTCCCCTATCTGACTTATTCATTGTATGACCAAATGATAACCCAGACTTGATAGTAAATAATTAATTATAATCAAATTATTACATACTATTTTTTTACTTTAATGTAATATCCGTAACCGAAACTATCCGAAACTTACGGATAATCCGAAATAATTAATATCCGTAACCAAATCCGAAACCGATATAATTTTATTCCTATATCCGTATCCGTATCCAGATCCGAAACTCCACATCCGTAACATCTCTATTACATTGACTTGTAAAGCCCCCATTATTGTACCTTTCTGTAGCAACTGGATGTCAAAAAATTATAATGCGCAATTTAACGTCGAATAAAAACAACCACTAAGATAATAATTATTATAATAACTCCATTTCTTATCCATTTCTTAGGAAAAGTATCTTATTTGTGTATTATAAATGAAATATTGCTGGAAATAACAATCGCGGTCCGAGTGGTCCGATATGTTCCGATTTTTGGTGTATGTGAACCGTGTCTATGTGTGCGTTGGTTTTGGGCACTTTGTATGAAGCTTAACATCTGTATTATCTAATTTGTGCCCAGAACAAGAACGGAAATTTAAACACTTCATTCAAATTTCCGTCTCGCTGGGAATAGAACCCAGGACCAGGACCCTTGGAACAGCGATCCGGCGTGTTAACCATTGCGCTATCCGAGTCGCCAAGTAATATGAAATTAGAATACGAAAAAAGAGAAACGGGCAGACAGCACCACCCTTCCGCTGTCCCCCATGACATGACATGTGACGGACCTAGAACTATACTCGGATTTTTCGAGTGTTGCCACTTTTTAATGAAATAAAAATAGTGCTGGGGCAAAAATATCTCGTTATTCAACTTATTTAATTCAGTTAAATAATTAAATATTATTATGTTAATTGCAACTTTCCAAAAATCTCGTGGTTACCGCTCTAAACATAACATTACTATTCGGTAAATAGATCGTAAGATTTATAATATAAACAAACAAATATTTTAGTAGAAATTTGTTCTCTATTGGTAAAATCATCTTCACTATCCGCTAAATTAATTAAAAATCTATCGGAAGTAAGAAGGTGAATGACCATAAATTGATAATATTAGTGACGCAAGAGATTTATTTTAAATTTTATTTTGTCATATCGTTTATTACCGATATTATTATCAGTTATATCGTTTTTAAGAACTAAAAACAATCACTATGATTTAAAAGTTGGCAATATTATTTAAAGAAATGACATTTCGATGTGTCAGTTTACTCCGTTTAATTAAAAATCCGAGTATAAACTTAAGTGTACATAAAAATACAATGTAACATAACACAATCTTTGAATTATGTAACTAATATCACACTCTTATGAACAATCTTAATTATTTAGTGCAGATGCTGATGATTAATTCTATTTGTCAATGATTTAGATAAAAAATGTTTTTAACACCGGCAGCTTTATTTTAATTTATTATCTCGTTAGGTTGGCCGCGCTATACTTTATTTGTAATTTTGTGTAACTAAAATATTCTGACGCGATAGAATATTATTTCAAATTAATTAAGTATTGATCACATCACCAAAGCTCTTTATAAGTGAACGTTTGCCAACATTGCATAATTTACAAAAAATCGAAATGAATTTATGTCATATCCTTAGGACGATTCTGTAGTGGTCAATAAGAGTCATCATAAGTAATTAAAAGTGTTTTTTTCTTCTTTTCAGACAATCTCTACATGTGGGTGCTGACTGAGAGATGCAGTATTTCTTTATAAGACATCTCAGCCCAAAGTGATAGCGTGTTCATTTTCAACATCATTATTTATTTCATTATTTATTTTAGTGTAGATTTTAAACATAACAATGCGAAACAGCTAGAGTACTCCCTAACTGGAAGTATGAGACTCGTTGACCTTTTATTACGAAAATAATTGTCGGTTACATTTTTATAGCTAAGTATCCGTGTACATTGTGATAATAGTATGAATGATAGCATTTATTGTTACTACTCTGATTATTGAATACCAACACTCAGCAGCACCAAGGTACTTAAGTTAGGTTAGGAAATGTACCCTCGCAAGTGCAACTGTAAAAACCCCGTATTCACGAAGATTATATCTGAATGAAATTTTAAAATGGACGACGCCCGCTCGTCCTAAAAAAACTATAATAAAAATTATTCGTGAGTATGAGGACGTCTACCTAATGCGTACTATGTAATTTTAAGCATACTTTTTGAAGTGACAATTTTATAATAAATCGAAAATAAATAATCGATCAATGCGTAAAACATTTTTGTTAATACATACATACCTAATGATAATAACGTAAGTTGTTGTATATTATTATTTAGGATTCAGTATTAAGAATGAAATTAAAAATAATCATGATGTACAACTTTACATTTTAAGGGTGCAGATTTAAAATATATGAATATGTTCTATTGGAGGGTGTTTTATTTTGTTCTTTAGGTAACTCTGACGACAGTTCTTACGACATAACTTTGTGAACGACGCGACCTAAGAGTTGACGCACGTTTCGTATTTATGACGTCAATTATTGTTATATTACGTGTAAGTTGCGTGTTATTCATTGGAAATTTTTGTTAGTGTGCCTTAATTAAATAATTACGTATGTAACAAGTCGGCCACACAAAACAGATCCTAAATAAACCATTTTAAAAATATGCCTCGGTCAAAGATCTCCGAAAACAAAGATAAAGGCTATAAAGCACTATACGTTGACCGATGTTGCAAGATGACTGTGTATTCAAACATTTTATTTCAACTTTGATTATATTATAAATCTCAACTCAATATGATAATACGAGAAGGACGACGACTTTGAATAAAAGATCGTCTAATTTTATGTACTGATGTAGATATAGGTATATCTAGTTGTAGTGATTAGTCATACAGAAGAGTTTACTAGTCGTTAAACTTAATAATGTCTTAGTAACTTGTCAAATAAAAATGTATTATCTCGGTGGCAACAGAATGCTGATATGTACGTGAGCACCGGAGATGGCTTGGAGCTGCGTGGGTGACACTAACGACAGCGACTGATTGCCGCCAGCCACCATTTTATCGTTTATATTATCTTTAGATTTCGACATATTATTATTATATTGTGATATAAAGTTTTGTGAAGTAAAGACAAAGGAGATGTTCAAAAAATGTATGGGGGCTGGTTTTAAATTTGTACACAAACAAAACTTAGATGTGGAGAAAGAGAAAATTATTCTGATTGTGACAAGGTTGCGAAAATAAAAAACAGATCCTCCCTTTTTTTCTATTTATGTTTGAATTTCCGTAGATAGATAAAAAGCATGCCACACTGGGCAATTTTAACTGCTGGCAACTCTAACCTGATACTGACAGTCTGACAGTACTGAATAGTGACATTGAGTGATGAATTAACGTTGACATTTGAGTTTGACATTTTATTTTGCATTTAAACATTTTGCATTGATTTGCATGTTCAATGATTATTGTAATAAAACAATAGAATTACTATCTGAATGTTTAGTTAAATAAAATTGTCGGCGACTATCGTAAGCAAACACTAATAATCAATAATATATACCTCAGATATATACCAATATTGATTGCCATTATTGACAATTGAATTTGAATTTTGATTGTGGCAATGATCTAGGAATGACAGCTGACACTGACAGTTACTAATATCAATCTATGTCGTTCCGTTTTTTCATGACTTTGGTTTACAATTAATAATGTTAATAATTAATACATTTACAACGTTAATTAATATAATATTTACGTATTGAAAACGTAATAAATAATAGAAGGGACCTCAGATATATGTTCATAATTCGTGAAAAAGACGTATGTACCTGTTAGAAAATAAACATTGCTTTTCATCGACCTTCTAACATACTTCATCGATTTTCCAAAATATGGAGGTTCAATAAAATAAACGTCTTAAAATTTCAAGTAGATTAGAAAATATACTTTCAAATGAAATATAAATCACGGCTGTACAAATTTCTTCGGAATAATGGCCCACTTTTGAACATCTCCTTTAAACGACTTCATAATGTAGGTAGGTAGGTACGAGATAGAGGTTTCGAGATATTGACATTTCAAGTTTATAACGTATTTCTTCGTAACGTATGTATTCATTTTAAAATATGTTGTCAGTATGTTGTTAACGTGTATTATTATGATTATTATTATTGTTAATTAAAGGATCCACACTCTTTGGCTACTTTTTCCTGATTTAGTTTTTAATACTGGATAAGAACCACAACAATTGGGTCATTTTAGGTAAAAAAAAATTATAGATGGCTATAGATGTGGGTTGGTACCGATGTTAGTAATCAATAGAAAACAGCTGTTTTAACGTGGGTCTTTTTTACTGACCGATAATATCGATATGTAGCATCAGTTTGGTATACTTAAGTTATTTTTGACAAAATTGTGGATTGGATCCTTTTCGTTTAACTACGTCCAATTTATTTATCGTTCTCATTTCGTCAAAACGCCTACGATTGTATTTTCGACGATTTCAACTTCATCGACTCTGCTATCTTTTGAAATAATACCCAAAAAAAAATCTTTTATTTTTTTTCTAAGTTTAAAATCATAGAATAGGTATGTACCCGAAAAAGTTAATCAAAATTGCCTTATAAGTTTCCTTTCAAAAACGATTCTTTGATAAAAATTGTTTCAAAATTTTTGATGAATTATTTACCTAATTAATTTTTCTAACCGTGAGAATGTATAGGTACCTACTTGTTTTAATTTATCAATATCGCGACACAGGAACCAAATTAGTTCAGGGGCTTTAGGGTCATGTTGCGCGTCTACGCGATAGCTACCGGGGCACATGACCCCATACCACATTGGGTATAAATTATAACGATACTTGTATCATCGACACAACTATTTAGTTTACTTGTGTATGTTGTATTACCTTCCATCTATACGTTACAATATTCGGGTCTGTTACACAGCACCTATAGCAAGTAGGATTTTCAACGACATAGAGATTAAGTATTAATTATTAAAGTCACAAGATAAATGATTACTACCTTACTTTATAGCTATACAATTATGTTATAATGAAAATGTATACGTGTTTACCCACCAATAAAATCTATACAAGTAAAATCGGTGGCGTTATCTCTGCGTGACCCATTGGGGACCGATAACTCTGTAGGGGTCAGTATTTCGCAGCCATTTTGAACAGTCTGTACTCTGACGCCAGCCTGCTCACTGCCCCGTGTCCGCACCGCGCCGCTGTTGTTCAGCGGTATTTTCTTCCCCAGCTCTATAACGCAGAGATTTCATGGTGCTGCTTGAAGTATTGTTATCGAACGCCACTTGCGGTCTATATTCGGACCCTCCTGAAAGTGATTCATCACAATTTCAAGATAATCTCGATCTGACGCTGACGTCGTTGTTCAAACTGTGCAAAGGTACCAAGATAAGTTCTATTTTTATTTTGATTACAAATATTAACATGCATATTACCTTAACATTTTTTTTGAGTAGTAAAACTTTCCTACTTTTACATAAACTCTAAATTGTTATTCCTTAGTTTAAGTATCTTTCAATTCTTTCAATATAAAAATTTTATCATAAAATAAGACATAGTTTTACTACAGAAGTTTAGTATTGTACATTTTTTTATTGCATGAGGGTATCAAGAAGGCACGTAGTCCACCTCGCCTTGATACCTAGGTACTCACTGTTACCGTTTCATTTAATATGTTAGTTCACGCAGTAGGTAGGTATATTTGACTTGCATTTTAGTACGATTTGAAATTTTTCATGTCTAGAATTCTAATTCTTTGATGCCAAAATCTATTTTGTTAAAGGACCCAATTTGTGATGATTTTGTATTGATGAATACAGAAGATTGACGAATAGAGAAGATCTATTTACGCAATGTGCCAACAATTGTATAAATATCTTTAAGTAGGTATTAAAAAATAAGAACGACATAGGAAGGTATGAGATGTGAACAATCTGTCTTGTCCATAATTCTTCGTTCTTTCGTTCGTTCGATAGACACAAATAGAAATATCACAAATAGAAAAATATACCTATTTACTAAATGATATTTACAGGTAGTCAGGTACTTAAATACTGTAAAATTACCTACAAAGAGTGTGTAGGTACACAAATCAACAAGTAGTTTAAGATGGTCGTCGCAACCAAGAAGCGTGACTGCGTAATCGCAGCGCTACTAAAAATTTCAGCACGCAACCAGCCGTCTCAAGGCTTAGATGGAAAAAAGATAACTTTAAATAAGATGTACTTATTATTTCCATTCTGATTTATGAGTAATTTCGAAAATTTTCATCTTCACTGACTTCTTCAAGTAACATTGTATTAAAGATTTAGGCTATTAGACGGTGTTATTATTATGCCTTTCTTTCTTTCTTTAAATTCTCTCAGCGAGTCCTAGGCGTTTAGGTAAATGAATCAACATAAAAAAATTTCAACACTAATATATCTTAAATTTTATTTCAGCTTGCCAATTTAATACCATGGCTGCTATTCCGCCTTCAGCTTTTTCTTCGGGACGTATTCGTGAGACCCAACAGAATATGAAAGTATCACACATCAAGAAGGGGTCTGAGTCTACTAAATTTTTCAATAATAATTGTAAGTCAATCGCTCATAAATTAGATTATCCAAAGCTTTTAAATTGAAAAGCTTTTAGACCTTTTAGTCGCTGTAAAGGGATAGAAAACATATTCGGTGTGGATGAATAAATTGACCGTTTGTACCTAGTAAAATTACGCATTGCAATGATCCACGAGACCACAACACAAAGAATCTTAATAAGGCGCTTTGAGTATGTAGCGAGATTTGTTTATTTATTTATTAGAACTTAAGAACATTGGGACATCCAAGCAATTTTTACACTTATTATTCACACTTATTACACTTATTCTTTCATTTTCAGTAACAGAACTATCTCCATTGAAGTACAACAGCAAACTAATGAACAGTATTTGGGGAATCTACAATCGTTATTCCCCACATAACGTCAAAAAAGTCACCGACGCTTCGAATTTGAATTCGGGATTGCAGCAGTAAGTATTACGTACCCATTATTACAACATCATACTGAAATATATACTTACAAACCTACCTATTTACTACTACAAAGACATGGCACTCTTCAACTCTACTCTTCAGAACATGCTTGTATATTGCCGGTAGTGAAAAGATCTGACGGATCACGGACAATTAGAATAGAATAATGACAAACTTTTTACAAACTAATACTTCAAAGTTGAGATACCTCAAAAGACTACTCGCCAGATGTCGCTCAAATTTATAAAGGACCACAAGACAAGCACATAAACACACAATCTTTCGAACAAAAAAAGAATCATCAAAATCGGAACACCCAGTCAAAAGTTATGAGGTAATGAGCATAAAGCAGGTGTCCCACCGGCAACGAGCAGCGAGATAGGCGCTTTGCCCACGGTGGTGCAACTGTTGCAGCAACTGGCAATTTGCAACTAACTGGCAATTAGCTGTTTACATACATTTCAGTTGGACTGCGCACACACAGCAACTCGTGTTTCGAGTTTCGGCAATCGTCAACAGTTTTCAGTTGCTGCAATCGATGACTAGGTTAGTTGCTAATTGCCGCAACTAGCAACTGTTCAATTATATTAGTTTTGAAAGTTGCCGGTTTCCGCAACTGTCAATCGCAACGCGTCGGTCGCTTTCACACCCTACTAGAGGTGGTCGATACAAATCGTATATCGATATTGAAACGTATATTAGATCGATATCGTTATAGCCGATATTGATGCGTGTCAAAACTATATATTTTTTTAAACCCGATATTGGTGTAGCGATACGCTCGGTTTGGTATCGGTATCTTGCTTACGACGAGTATAACCGATGTTAACCGATGCAAGCCGATGCGAGCGCGTGATAAAGCTGAACGGATTGTGGACGAGCGAAATAGCAATAATTTGTTATTTGTAGTCTTATTCCAAACCATAAACGTATAGAAATTAAGGTTATTTCAATAACTTCTTGTGTATTTTGGAATATTTTTAATGGACCTTATTTTGCCAATAAATAGGAAGTATTTTCGTTTTGCAATTTTACAAAAGTCTCACTGACCTTTGTCCTTGAAATCATAGATGCGCTTCGGTGATTCATTTCTAACTTTATTAAAATTATTCTATTTATAGATTCGGAGGTGCGATCGATATTTTTAATCTTAATTAATTTTAATTTAATTTTCAAGTTTATGGAAATTTTTAATGATATCGATATTTTTATCGATATTACAACAACCTTGCATTCCTATGAACGCTGATCGTTGCTATAAATTGCTATAAAATTGCGGCAACCGTAAACGTTGTTGCAACTATCAACTTTTACAGGAAACTTTTAAAAAGTTGCAAGTTGCTGCAACTTAAGTTGCTCCGTGGGCAAAGCGCCTAAGGGTCAACTCACACCGAGACGAGACGCGACGCGACGCTGCGCGCAGTCTTTCAAAGAGCGGCTCAAAATAGAACTTTATTTTCTACACGAAAAGATACAAATTTCATTGTGACAATTCAGAATACGTTACTTCATGCAGCGCTGCGTCTCGTGACGCCTCGCGGCGTAGCGCGGTGCATCGCTACGCAGCCGTGCATCGTCGGTACGCGCGGCGTGCAAGATTGCCTACTTTTACGATGCACCTCGGGCCATTGAGATGCGTCTCGCGGCGACGCGCGGCGCAGCGCGAAATCACTGGCCTCTTCCAGTATCGTTGCGTCGCGTCGCGTCTCGGTCTGAGCTGACCCTAAAGCTCGGCTGTTTTCTCGTACTGGGCCAAGACAGCGACGGAACATACGATATGTCATGTAAACAAATGAGATGCACATGCCAGCGAGTACTCGCCCGCGGTGTGAACAGTCAGCGAGTACTCGCTGACATATGCGTCTCTTTTCTTTGCACGGAATGTCATATCTTCTGCACGTGTCTTGAGCGAGTAAATAGCCGGGATGCACTCGCCGACTCGCCCGCGGTGAGACACCTGCCTTAATTAAATTCATATTATTGAGAATAACTCTAAAACTAACCGTCATATTATGTCGCTCAAAGTCATTACCCTTCGAATGGCAATCATTTATACCTTTCGAATAGCGAATATGAAGTTCTGAGGTAGCACACATAAGTAAAAAAACGTGAAGACGAATTTAGAACTTCCTCCTTTTTTAAGTCGGTTAAAAAGCTAAATAGGTTATAATAATATGTCTAATATCAAAGACATTGTTGAGAAATTGCAACAAACGCCCGAGAAAGTGCATTAGCAACATAAGTCTAACCGTCACTCTGCTCCTTACTTGCTGCTAACTGTAACTCGAGTATTATTAAGGTTACATACCTCATTAGAGCCACCCGGAACTCACCCCGCACCGCCTCGTCGCATGGCGTCCACCCGTTGTCGACAGGTCGTCCACGGGTGGACGTCGCGTTATCACCAATAAACGTCCCGCGGTAAACCAGTGGACCCCTCGCGGTCAAGCAGTGGACCCCGCGCGGTCAACGAGTGGACGCCGCTTGGTCTACGGAATTTTTGAATAGTCTGTTAATAATTGGCACATTAAATGTGTTTCGTTATGTCAAATTTTACAAACCGTGAGTTGGCAATCATAGCTGTCGCGCTTGATGAAGAAGAAAATGAAAGACGCAACAAAAATAGAAAGCTTATTGCGTGTATCAATCGCGGGCAGCGCGCGGTCCACTCGGGGCCCGCGCGTGGTCGACGCGAGGTAAGCGTGCGTACACGAGTTGTCAACGAGTGGTCCACCCGCGGGCTGCGCGCGGCCAGCTTGCGAGCGAGGCGATCCGGTGACGTTACGGCGTTGATGTAATGAGCGCAGCATGTCCATACAAATTCATATAAAGAATACTAATCACGCGAGGCGAGGCGGTGCGGGGTGGGTGCCGGGTGGTTCTAATGAGTTCTGACCTTTAATATTGTTTTTCTCAATTCCAGAACAGCTGCAAATCCCGGAAACAAAAACGAATCTATGTTAAGTATACCCGCTGCAAACTTGGATAACATGTGGGCCTCCAACTACGCTTCTCAGTCACATTAGCCTACAACTGCTTATCTATGCAGTAATGTAATGGATGTAATAAGCAAAATATAAAATTTTATTTAGTATTTAACTATTTTTATTAAATTTTTATGTAGGCTCTTTCCTAACAACACACCGTTTGTTTGAAAATGACGTAAGATTAAGTAATCTGATAAAATTGGTAATTCTTTCCAACGTTATAGACTACAGGCCCATGTCGAAAATGGATGGGTCATATGAACCACCAGGTGATGTATAAAGGACGATATAAGAGCACAAAATAATAAGATTCAGCACTATGACGCCACTTGCATGCTGTCCAAATGAGTGCTGATGAGAATTCAAAAGTTTAACCCTCGATTTTTTCCCCTTGTCGCATGATTTTTGTACGGCGTTGCGGAATAATGGATTAGAAGCTGTATTGAAACAGTATGAAACTGATGCCGTACAGAATCAAATGACCAAATTTACCCTGGAATTGTCAAAAAATAAAAAAAAAATACCGACTTTGTGGCGCACCATTTTTTACGGGATTGCGCGCTTTCTTATTATTTTTCATGGATCTATCGATGGTGAAAATGCCGTACAAAAATCATGCGACAAGGGGAAAAAATCGAGGGTTAAACTTTTGAATTCTCACCAGCACTCATTTGGACAGCATGCAAGTGGCGTCATAGTGCTGAATCTTATTATTTTGTGCTCTTATATCGTCCTTTATACATCACCTGGTGGTTCATATGACCCATCCATTTTCGACATGGGCCTGTAGTCTATTACAGCTTTATGTTATTCACGAAAACGATGCAGAAGACTTATAAATAGTATTTTTAGGGTTCCGTATCCAAAGGGTAAAACGGGACCCTATTACTGAGACTTCGCTGTCCGTCCGTCCGTCCGTCCGTCTGTCACCAGGCTGTATCTCATGAACCGTAATAGTAACACAGTTGAAATTTTCACAGATTGTGTATTTCTGTTGCCGCTACAACAACAAATACTAAAAAACAGAATAAAATAAATATTTAAGTGGGCGTTCGTACATTCTACGCCTCTGCGATTTAAGTGAAGCTTTCATACAACAGACCAGATTTTTTTGGCGTTTATATACATAATGGTACGGAACCCTTCGTGCGCGAGTCCGACTCGCACTTGGCCGGTTTTTAAGTAGTACTTACCTAAAATTTAAAATAATTTCTTTAAAATTATCTTCTTTATGATAGGTAGGTAATTTGGGTAAGTAAGTAAGTACGTATTGACGTAAAAATACTTGACTACCTTTTTACTAAAATATTGTTACGTGTCAGGAGTACTGGTTCGAGAAAATGCCAAAATGTACCACAAAGACTTTATTGTACTCGTAGATACACAATTACACACTGTACACAGTACACACCACAACACTATGCACGTAGGTACTCGTAAACACACTCGTCGAAGACTGTATCGCTCGTAGGTATCGCTGGTATCTTCCTGGTTTCGCTTCCGAAACTAGAATGTCCGCGGTTGACCGAGTGCCCCTTTTTATACCACTCACCTACTATTCACGCCAATCTAGAACATTCCCGCTAATTCCGGACCCGATTCGAAATAAGTTTCGAGTATGTTCCTTGCAACCGACTTTCGCCCTTATGACTATTGCCGTAATGGCGAAGAGTCGTGCGCGTAGTTTCGAGATAGCCGCGCTCTATTGTTCCTTTTGTTTGCGCGACATGTTTATGGCCCCTATTGTTTATTGTTTCCGAAGTAGATGCGCCAGGGTTGTCACATTGCCCCCCTCTTAGTCATGCTCGTCCCGAGCATTATTCGATCCATGAAATGGTGCCAATCTGTCCACGTGCACGATCTTCGGCTTTCTTCTGTCCCCCTGTCTGATTCGGTAGGTCACGTCATTAATCCTCGTGACAACTGTGTAAGGACCTTCCCATCGTGCTTGTAGCTTCGGAGACTTCCCTTTCTTCCGCAGTGGATTGTGCAACCATACAGAATCTCCCGCCTTGAAACCATGTTTCCGAGCATCGCGATCGTAGCGGGTTTTCATCTTTTCGCTGGTCTTCAAACATTGCTCCCTTACAAGATCATGTGTCTCGTCCAATTGTTTCCGTAAGTCCGCGATATCGCGTAAGTCAACGGTTGGTTTCGGGGCATCTGGCGGTGTTCCGGTAAGCAAATCCAACGGCAGACGCAATTCTCTTCCGAAGTTAACTTTAGCGGGTGTAAATCCCGTGGACTCGTGTATGGCAGACCGATATGACATCAGGAACAGAGGAATGTACCGATCCCAGTCCCGTTGATGTTCCTCGACGACCTTGGCCAAGTGATTTTCCAACGTTTGGTTGAATCACTCCACCATGCCGTCAGATTGAGGATGCGCCGGTGTGGTACGTGTCTTATTTATTCCCAAAAGATCACACATCTCCTGGAATAACGTCAACTCGAAGTTCCTCCCTTGGTCGCTGTGTAACTCCAATGGTACACCAAAGCGGCAAACTACCTCCTGTACAAGTTTCTTGGCCACGGACTTCGCCTCTTGGTTCGGAGTTGCAAACGCTTCCGGCCATTTGCTGAAGTAGTCTTGAACCACGATGATGAATCTATTCCCGTCTTCAGACTGAGGGCATGGCCCAGCAATGTCTATGGCGATTCTTTCCCAAGGGGCTCCGACGTTATACAGGTGTAGTTTTCCCTTGGATCTAGTGCGGGGCCCTTTCACTGAAGCGCACACTGTACACTTCCTGCACCAATCTTCAACGTCCTCTCGACACCGCACCCAATAAAAGCGTTCTCGTATCTTTACGAGGGTTTTCTTGATGCCGAGGTGCCCACCAGAAGTGCCATCGTGTACAAGCTTCAGCAAATCAGCCACTTTGCTCCTAGGAATAACCATTTGTAAGGTTTTTTCCTTTCCGTTGAGAGACTCCCAGCTCCGATAAAGCACGCCATTCTCCAATATAAGGCTGTCCCATTGAGCCCAGTAAGCCTTAGTCGTTGGGCTTGATGCTGACACATCACTCCATAGGGGCCTGTCCTTTGGCTTTCCACTCCATGATCAGGCTGAGGTCTTTGTCTTCCTTCTGAGCTTGGCTTACTTGCTCCGTTTCCCAAGACTCGTCTAGGTCCTGCATCCTTATCACCCTGACCTCTTCTTTAGCCTCATGCTTGATGCAATGTCGACATTCTTCGGAGCATGGGCGTCGTGACATGGCGTCGGCATTCGAATGAGCCCTTTCATTACGATGCTCTATTACGAAGTTAAACTCTTGAAGCTGTTCGATCCACCTTGCAACCTGGCCTTCCGGGTTCTTGAATTGCAGAAGCCACCTCAGAGCAGCGTGGTCCGTTCTTATTGTGAACTCGCGTCCCAGCAAATACTTGTTGAAGTGCTGAAGGGTCTTCACCACAGCCAGTAATTCTCGCCGAGTCACACAATAGTTCCTTTCGGGTTTCGACAGGGACTTGCTAAAGTACGCAATGACCACCTGTTGGCCATCCTGTTCTTGCGATAACACCCCTCCGATGCCAGTATTGCTAGCGTCCGTGTCTACTGTGAATCTCCCTTCCCTTCTGGGGTAGCCAAGAATCGGAGCCGAGCACAGACGTTCCTTTAAGCGAACAAACGCATCTTCGCAATCGGGATCCCAACTGAAGATTCTCTTGTCCTCCGTGAGACGATGTAACGGCTTGGCTATCTCGGAGAAATTCTTCACAAACCGACGGTAATAGGCGCATAGCCCCAGGAACGCTCTTACATCGGTCTTGTTCTTTGGTGTTGGCCATTCTTGAACGGCTCTTATCTTGTCTAGATCAGTTCGAACACCTTCGTCCGATATGCAGTATGCAGTACATATGCAGTATTTAGCACTATAATATTATGGTTATATCACCTAAAATAACTATTAGTTTACTGGTATGGTACGCATTTCGCAAAAAAAAACGGTAAACGTACAGGTGACTAATAGCTGCCTCGGCGCAGCAGTTAATGAAACGGGTTTCAGGGCGTGTTTCAGCAACGCCATACCCCTCCCCCTGTACGCGCCGGGTGACGAACACTGGCGTCCGTGACGTGCGTATATAGAAAGGACCCACTGAAAATCAGCGCCGTAGTCTACACTACGGCATCGAGCTGAGTGGGCTCCTTTTTCTAGGCCACTAGAAGCATGCGAGCGTGATGTAGCTATGCAATAATAGTGTATTTTTGTTGTGTTGTAATCACACTGTCGTTTTTATAGTGTTTCTATTTTTATTTAACTTCTGTGTCTACATTTGTAATCTTTGTTTAACTGTAATGTTTGTGGCCTTGAAATAAATCTTTTCTATTTCTATTTCTATATTATGTGTCCCAAAAATGATACTTCCTTCTTGAAGAAGTCACATTTCTTCGGATTGAGCTTTAGGTTGGACTCACGGAATCGTTTGAACACCTTCTCTAGGTTTCGCTTGTGTTCCACAAAGCTTCGTCCCACGACTATGACGTCATCGAGGTACACCAGACAAGCGTCCCCCAAAAGTCCAACCAACACTCGCTCCATGAGACGCTCAAAAGTGGCAGGAGCGTTACATAGCCCAAAAGGCATTACGCGAAACTGCCACAAGCCATTTCCGGTTCCGGTGGTAAAGGCGGTCTTCTCTTTGTCTTCTGGCCGGACTTCTACTTGCCAGTAACCACTCTTCAGGTCGACCGTCGAAAACCACTTCATGCCACCAAGCATATCCAACGTGTCGTCAATCCGAGGCAGAGGGTAGCTGTCCTTTTTGGTAACGTTGTTAAGCATCCTGTAGTCGACACAGAATCTAGTACTGCCATCTTTCTTCTTCACGAGTACCACAGGTGAACACCAAGGGCTAGTTGACGGCTCGATCACCTTGCTGCGCACCATGTCCTCGATCATTTCTGCAACTTCGTGTTCCTTGGTACTCGTCTCGGTCTTTGCTTGATCGGTGAAGTATTGCCGGTATCTATTGGGTGAGTGACAAGATTTGTTCTTCCCAGGTCGCTATCTCCTCTGGTAAAGATGTCCTTGTAGTCCATTAACAACTTTTCTGCCTGAGTATATTCTTCGGAGCTCAGATTCCTCCTTGTCGCCTCCAGCAAAGATGTCATGTGATCCGTTGATCGAGGTTTGTCTGAGTTTTCTTGGACCTTCCTCAAGCTGTCCACGGTTTCACATCGGCCGATAACCGTATTCTTTGCGAGGTATATCGGCGTGCTGCTAAGATTGATGACCTTTAACTTAGCGTCACGTTTGGTCATGAGCAGTGTCCTTGCCGTGATCCAACTGGGATGATCTCCATAGTCTTCTACTACGACACATCGATCCAGCTTTATCCCTTCGGGAAACCTAATCTGGACCAAGGTTTCCGATCTGGGTGCTAGCTTCACTGTCCTCAAACAGTACACTGCTCCTGAATATGAACCGTCCAAGAAGACTTCTTGATCCTTGAAGCTTAACACTCCTCTGGCTATATTAACTATACAGTGATGTGTTCGTAGAAAGTCCAGTCCGATAGGTCGTCAGTTATATTCGCTACTAGAACAGACTGCGTGTAAATGTCACTTCCGAGTTTCAGTCTTGCTTCCGTTACTCCTAGGACGGTCACTGGCTGGCCTGTCGCTGTCTGCAGATTGCATGATGGTCGTCCATTTTCCCACATGATAGTCCGCTTGAGTAGTTCCGGTCGAACGATGGATTTCGATGCTCCTGTGTCAATAGTAAAGCGACAGGGTATGCCATTTATCTCACCAGTAGTTACAAGGCTGTTCCCATCACAAGCTTGTGAAACTAATACAGTAGGGGCTCGACGAAGCCCAGCCAGTGCCCGCCCCGCGGCGCTGGGGCCTCTTAGTTTAACGGCTCCTGGGTGTCGACTTGGGTAGCGGTCGACACCGATTTCGGTTGCTTCAGAGTCCGGCAGTTAATCCTTATATGGCCTCGTTCACCGCATCCGTAGCAGATAGGCCCAGTACGAGGTTGAATTGCCGCTACGACTTCGCGCACCTTACAACTTTTATAGTCGCTTCGTACCGCTTCCACTTCAAGGGCATGCGCTAAAGCTGCTTCCAATGTTGCGTGATGACCCAAGCGCACCGTTGCTCTCACCTCGGGATCCCGTATTCCGCTGACAAACGCCTCTAGAACTTTGTCTTCAACCGGTGTGGAACTCGACGCATAGTCTCGACGTACGAGGCGCTCGATCTCCGTAGCCCATTGCTGCAGTCCTTCGCTCGACTTCTGTACCCGGTCTTTGAGCTGCGCGCGATATACATGCTCAAGGTGCTTTTCCCCGTATCGAGCTTCCAAGGCCTTAAATAGCGACTCCAAGGTGCGTCGCTCGGCGGGCAGGTTCTCAAGCACCAGTAGTGCCTCCCCTCGAAGAGCTAGAGTGAGTGCCGCCAACGAGTGTTCGTCCTCCCAGCCATTCCCACTTGCAACTACCTCGAACTGGTGCCTGAACGCCGTCCACGAGGTCGTGCCGTCGAAAGTTGGGACCTTAAACTTCGGGGCCCCAGGGCATGAACTAGTTGCTGCCGTGCCCAAAACCTTTATTTTTTGCAGCTTGTTGTCCAAATCTCCGAGCCTAGTTTCGTAGGAGTTCATTGACGCACTGAGGCTGTTGATTGACGCGTCATGGCTTTTGAGGACTTGGTCGTGCTCGGATGTACGCACTTTTATCAATTCCAGGTCCTCCTTCACGACGTTCAAATCTCCCTGGAAACTATCCAGCTTTGCGTCGATTGCCTCCATGGTTTTGCGCTGGCTCTTCATGTCTTCGCGCAGGCTCTCCATTGCTTCGCGTTGGCTTCGCTGTATGGCTTCGCGCTGGCTCTCCATTTTACTTTCCAGGCGCTGTACGACGGTTAACAAGGAGGCCATATCGAATGCACTCGGTGCCGGGGCTGATGCAGCTGATGTAGTCGGTGGTCCAGCGGTGGTCTCCGTTTCCATGCGGTCACGGCCCGGCGATTCCATCCGCGCGGCATCCAATGCCGTCTGCCGTCGCGTACGAATCCCTTCTTCACTTTGCGGTACTACAGGCATTCCGCTTCTGTCACCAATTGTTACGTGTCAGGAGTACTGGGTTCGAGAAAATGCCAAAATGTACCACAAGGACTTTATTGTACTCGTAGATACACAATTACACACTGTACACAGTACACACCACAACACTATGCACGTAGGTACTCGTAAACACACTCGTCGAACACTGTATCGCTCGTAGGTATCGCTGGTATCTTCCTGGTTTCGCTTCCGAAACTAGAATGTCCGCGGTTGACCGAGTGCCCCTTTTTATACCACTCACCTACTATTCACGCCAATCTAGAACATTCCCGCTAATTCCGGACCCGATTCGAAATAAGTTTCGAGTATGTTCCTTGCAACCGACTTTCGCCCTTATGACTATTGCCGTAATGGCGAAGAGTCGTGCGCGTAGTTTCGAGATAGCCGCGCTCTATTGTTCCTTTTGTTTGCGCGACATGTTTATGGTCCCTATTGTTTATTGTTTCCGAAGTAGATGCGCCAGGGTTGTCACAATATATTTAAGCAAGTGAGCATGTAGGTACCTACAGTTACTTAAGTTTCAATATTCCAATTAAGTTGTATTAATATCTAATTCATACAAATACACGAATAAACACATAACTTACAAAGTAGAATCCGACGGAGGCAAAGCCGTTAGATAGATAATAACAGTTACAACGGTAAATGATACCCGAGAGCCGAGAACTCATTTCACCGCATTACTTGTGAGCGTTGATTGTCGTCAGATGTGCAATTTTAGTTGCTTCACGTTCATCATCAAGGGCGCAGTACTGAAGGTACCTAATATTAAATGATGTTCAAGCAAAAAAGTGTTAACTCATGAAATTATTTTGGCGTCTTGTTAACTATGGGTTAAGAAGAACAAAATAATAAATATTAGTTTTAACATGTTTGGATTTTTTATTACAATTCCATGCACTAAAATTAAAAGGTAAAAGGATCATCTGCTCTTCGTTGAGTCGAATTGAAGCTAATTTTGCTTTGTGAGGAATCTTGGTGACCAATGCTCTAAACAAAGTTGGCGATTGGTGACAGCGACGGTTGAAATGATGTAATTAGCTACGTATACCAGTAACTCCTAGTAGGTATCATTACAAATAATACCTACCGAGGCACGGTGAGCAAACATTTTTCTGGCTTACAAAAAATCCAGTTAACAACTCAATATAGGTACTCATCTGTTTTAAAAAATATACGTATAACCGAGCTATTTTGGGAATGAAAAAGGTTTTCTACTTGGCCAGCAGCGCATCCACTTACATGTACTATTGTAAGTGTTTGTTTAATCCACTTCTTACGAAAAAAGAAACTATAGAAGAATAACTAGGTAAAAAAGAATACAAAATATTTCTAGATTTTAGAACTGCAAGTAGTTACCATGACGGATATTTCCATAAGAAATGGATATATAATATAATTGATATTATCCACATCCAACACCCAAAATATATTTTCACAAAAAATATAAATTGATGACAAAAAATACGATTGCAAAGTTAACGTTAATAACTTTTCTTAGGTAACCAAAGTTTGAACGCCTAGATCTTTGTGCATACAAATTTCCACCAGCGGAGAGTTGCATGATGAAAACAAGGAAATGGCTATTGACAGCTTAATTAAAAGACAAAAAAATTACAAGACGATAATGTGCCCCGATTCTGCTAATTTATTTGGATTTTGGGACGCAAATTGGGTCTCGTTATAGTTTAACACATTTTGTATACGGAGTGCGCCAAACTAAGCATTCAATCGAGCCACGACTAAATAGAATAATATATGTATAAAGAGAATAGGCGCGGTGGCGGTGGTGTAAGGCAAGAGATCTGATGTAAAAAATATTTTTTTTACATCTCTGTAAGGAGTTAAGAATAGTCAAGTCATGAAGCAAATATAGACTTCATGAGTCAAGTTAGTTAGAAAGCAAAAATAAAACTGGCCAAAAGCGAGTCGGACTCGCGCACGAAGGGTTCCATACCATTATGTATAAAAACGCCAAAAAAAATCTGGTCTGTTGTGTGAAAGCCTCACTTAAATAATATATTTAATTGTTTTATTGTAGCCACATATTACGCACAACGCCATCTCCTGGACCGAAAGGTAACTAAACGTCGCGTAGGCATCGATAGTTTGGTCGCCCACTTATATATTTATTTTATTCTGTTTTTTAGTTTTTTTTTGTTGTAGCGGCAACAAAAATACAACATCTGTGAAAACACTTCGATAATAGTTATAATAATTCCATTACTTATCCATTTTTAAGGAAAATTATCTTATTTGTGTATTATAAATGTCATATTACTGGAAATAACAACCGCGATCCAAGACGTGGTCCGGTGCGTTCCGATTTTTAGTGTATAAGCGGCCCACCCGCGGTTTCACCCGCGTGGATCCCGTTCTCGTGGGAATATATGCATGTATTATACATAAAAACCTTCCTCTTGAATCACTCTACCTATTACAAAAAACCGCATCAAAATCCGTTGCGTAATTTTAAAGATTTAAGCATACAGACAAACAGACAAACAAACAAACAGACGGACAAAAATAGCGACTTTGTTATATACTATGTAGTGACATGTGCACAGTGTCTATGTGTGAGTTCGTTTTGGGCACTTTGTATGAAGCTTAACATCTGTATTATCTAATTTGTGCTATTATATAAGCAAAAAATGGGACGCGTGTGAATAGTTTTGCACGTTTTGTGTACGGAATGTATCAAAAATATTTCAAAATATTCAATCAAGCCGCAATTAAAGCGTTTATAAATTTACAGAATTTCTCGGTGGTAGTAGTGACATTCCTATTTATTTATTTAAACTTTATCGAGTACAAAAAACATTACAGTACTTACATTCTCTACCACTAGTTAGTTACAATTACATAATACTACTGAATGCATTCTCTACCAGCAAACGAAACTGAATTATCTAATTGAGTCTTTATTATATTATTTTTCCCTGAAGCCGCCTGGAACACCCAGACTTCAAACGACTCGTAATGATCAGGCTGGGGGCTTGAAACCCAAAGAAGGTAGGTACTTCATAGGTGAAGTACCTATGAAGTACCTAGTTCTTTCTTCCCTATTATTTTGTAGCTGAGACCTGAGACGCGACAGTGATGCAACTATTTTATGTTAATAGCCAACAAAGACAAAAAGACACCTGTTGGCAAGTGGTCACCGTTACCATTAAAACAAAGACATCACCACTACGTTCAAGGCCAAGAAAGAAGGAAGAGGAAAGACTCGTACTCAAGTCCAAGGTCAGAGAGGAGCAAGAAGCTACTATGAGGTGTCTTCTACTCGTTATTTGGCTTATTACGCATCAACATCTCAACCCATCAGAGCCCACTATTGAGCACAGGTCTCTTCATAGTCCGCTACACTGACTAAATACCTACAGATTGGCAGCTGAGTTCTTGAGAACCCTCAGGTAAACTCAGGTTTCCTTACAATGTTGTCATTCCCCGTTATATCCCTATAATATTTATATGAAAAGTCAGAAACGCAGGCCCTGGGATTTGAGTCCGAAGCCCCCGGGTTGACGGGTGATTTCTTCACCACTATGATATATCCGCTTTTAAGCCGATTTCGTAACCACAAGCCTATGAAGGTTTTTACACAATGATCTGTCTATGTAAATACCTAAGTACCTACAATACCTAAGCAAAGTTTATAATTATAAAGACATAATTAGTCTTGGTATCTACCAGGGATGTAACAGAGGTAATTGTATCGGAACCGGAGTCGGAGTCGGAGTTTTTAAATTTGATTTAACGGAGTCGGAGTCGGACGCGGAGGCGGAGTCGGAGGTGGCGTCAGAAGAGAAATGTATTACATAAGGACAAAAAAAAATATACAGTGAACCTTTTTAATTAAGAAATGATAAATTTAGACAAACAAAAATAAAAATTGCTGTTTCCAATCACAGATTTAATCACGTAAGTAAGAAATTAAAATAACAACAAAACAAAAATAACAAATTAAATCAAATGAATTGACTCTAAAAGTAGTGTATTATCCATCCATACTAATATTATAAATGCGAAACTCTGTCTGTCTGTCTGTGACGTTTTCACGGCTAAACTACCGGTCTGATTTGGATGAAATTTGGAATGAAAATACATAGTTAAAGACCCAGAGTCACACATAGGCTACTTTTTTTTCAAAAATCAACCCATAAAGGCTTGAAATAGGGTATGAAAAATCCCGTTTCGCGATATAAATGAATTCCACGCTGGCGAAGCCGCGGGCAGAAGCTAGTATTTTATAAATAAAAGCTTTGAAGCTTTATCTCCGTCACTCTCCGTGCGATCTATTTCTTAACGAGTCATAGATTAAGCCAGCGCCACTAAAAATTGTTCGCTTGCTACCGAGCCTGGTCGACACGACAAATATTGGCGGGCGATTGATTTAAGGGGCTGACATTTTATATTTTCATTTACTTTCCGTGTCAGGCGTGTAAAAATTAGTAAAAAAATAATCACCGATAGAACGTACATGAGGGCGGCGGGAGGGGGTTTCCTGGCGCGAGATGTACGAACCTGTTTGTATCGATGCAGCAGTGGATGGAGGCCGCCGTCGCTATTTGTTTTATACTTCGACCTCCGATTTGAACCTCCGATTCAAAAGTATCGGAACTGAAGGCGGAACCGAAGGCGGGACCGAAGGTGTAATACCAATCGGAAGTTCCGACATATCGGAACCGGAGGCGAATCTCCGTAACATACAATAAGACTTCATTTAAGCTCCTATTTGTACCTATAATACCTATATTCGTGTTCAAAATTGACAAAGCTCAAATTAAATACCCGGGTTCGATTCCGCGCCGTGGTAGAAAATTTTAGGTAGATACATACATAACAATATATTTTTTTGGTTACATTATTTGGTAATTGGTAATATTGGTATACGCGCTGCATCCGTCATACACAGCTATATTAACCCGTAGTGGAAGGATTCAAACATTGAATCCTGGTGTGTGAATAACCTTCAAGTTTTACCTTTAAGTAAATAAATGCTTGTGATGCTCTGCTCACCAACGAACTAAACCAGCCACCAATAGCCATGTACCTACCCTCCGCAGAAGTCACTGACTGCGAAGGTTAGGTATCTTTACCATAAGTATCTTACTGTAAACGAATCTTGCACGATTAAGTAGTAACCACCTTCGTATTGTGACAACCCTGGTGAATGTACTATGCTTAACCGGAAGCAATAAACAATAAGGGCCATAAACATGTCAAGCGAACAATAGAACAATAGAGCGCGGCCGTCTCGAAAGTACGCACACGACGCTTCGACCTTACGATAACAGTTTTAAGGTCGAAAGTCGATTGCAAGGAATATACTAGAACCTTATTCCAAAAACTGCCGGAATATTCTGGATTGGCATGAATGGTGCGTGAGAAAAGGGGCACTCGGTCGACTGGGTGGAATTCCTGTTTCGGAAGCGAAACCGGGGAAAACAAGCGATACCTACGAGCGATACCAGCGATAAGTGAAGTGATTTCTACGGGCGACGGGGCGATACAAGATCGACGAGTGTTTAACGAGTACGTGTATAGTGTTTTGGGGTGTACATAGTGTAATTGTGTATCTACGATTACAATAAAGTCTTTGTGGTACATTCTGGCAGTACTCCTGACACGTAACAGTATGTTATACCGACCATGAATTTTATCTGATTTCACCACTTACCACTGTGCACTGCCGAATTGCTACGGACGTGATCGGACGGCGATGACCTCTTACCATCATGTAGCATAACCACCTCATTTGCGTCACTATAAACAAACAATTTACAGACACATTATTTTATCATTTGACATATTTGCAAAGTAATTACTACGTGTTACTACCTACTGTAGGTGCGAGCGACGAGGCGTCGGCGACGGTGCGTTCGACGCTTGACCTCGGCTATTTATTACGTTACAGTTAAGAACTAGTCATAGCCTCATTGATATACGATCCACGGCGCCGCCGCCGGGGAGTCATTGATCGGCCAGTCTCGCAGCAGATAGAATGCATGTAACCACTGATAGGAACGGTCCAATGTACATACGCGCGTAATGTGAGCCTGCAGCTGAATAACTACAACATACCTATCTATAACAGAAAAGGAAAGGAAACAACCCATTTTAAATGTTTCATTATGTATACATTTACACTTTTTTGTCGCAGTATTGTGCTCTTATATACGAGTACAATAAAGAGTTATTGCTATTATACACTTTGTATGAAATAATAATATATCCTGATAACTGGTAACTGACTACCTTTGAGATATCCTACTTATACCCATATAATAAGTTTCGTTATAACAGAATATACATGATAGAAACGACAGCACAATTTATTATAGACTGAAAATGGCTAAATTAGAGAATGGACTAAACAATGATGACTAAAGGGGCCATATAAACATATTTTCATCACACCTATTCGAAAAAGACGACTTGGTTCGGACTTACGGGGTTCCAAAGTTGCTGTTTTCTATTCAGCGGGCGGGAATGAATTTTCATACAACTTTCCTGCCTGACTAGATCTTTTCCGTCCTATTTTGAATTAAGAACATTTTAGTATTTTGCGCTAAAGAAATCGAACGCAAATATTGTTTGAATAAAGAATGTCTAGTACGACGCGAGGGCCCCGCCAGCTGAATAATAAAAAAAGAAATCAAATTAAGATTTCCTTTTCAAATTAAAATTAAGTGTTCGTGCATTTTTACGTATTATTTTCTATTATTTTCTATTATATATATGACGGAGGTAGGTAGTAAACCTATGATACTGGTTTGATGGGATTATTGTGATTAAATCTGTACGCGATGATTAGTGATTCTGATAGCTGTCAATAGAATTGGAAAATAATAAAATAAGGAAATGAATGTCTACCGGTGTGATATCTTGTAAAAGCTCCTTCTATGTTGAAATGCCGTGAATATCTAATAGTAAATAACGTGTGAACCGCGTGTGCGAGTGGATAATCGATAACATCAATATCTATCGTGAAGTAAATCCAAGATGTCAAAATACCAAACCAAATCTAAATGATCTAATAACGTATTTACTGAGCCAAACTGTTTGATTCAATAAACGGAGATGGTGGTGTGTTTGGCTTAGAACTAACCCTGTGTTTTATTTGATATCCTGAGCTCACGTCCTGACATATGAAAGAAGCCCACATTGCTTATTTAGTCAAGAATACCTATCTGGAATGTAAATAGTACGAATGAACGCCCACTCTACTATTGGACCCGATTTATATATATATTATTTTCTCATAGTGGGTCAATGATATTTAAATATAGATATGTTATGCCCTTACAAATCAACCTAAAAATCTGTTCCGAAAGGAACTATACAACACACCACGTTTATCTTTTGTTTCACTACACCAATCACAACATCGGTATTTGCACAATTATGTAAAAGGGATGGCATTACTAAAACCATATTAGTGAAAAAGACAGCTAGTGTTTGTCGCTTGCGTCACCCTCTCGCGAGAAAGAAATAGCGATATAGTTTTATCGCTCGCGCGTCAAAACTATATCGCTATTTCTTTCTTCACCTCAATATGGCGTCTTTGCATGAGTTATTACATTATTTGGAAAAATAATTGAAATATGCTAAATAATCTAAGTATCTTAGTATACTTACGCGTGGTATGAGATTCCTTGTACTTTGTTGACCTTGGAGTGATAATTGGTGCACTTCCAAAAGACACACGATGGCATTTTTAATTATTTTCATAACAACGTATATCAACCAACGGCACGGCACGCTCGTAGTTGCGCTTGACGCGGACTAATCACAAGAAGTTCCAATTGGAACTTTTTTGACTCTTCACAACGCGTGCGCTTATAACGTATCTGCCTCTTGTAATATATAATATCATTGTAGTGGGTGATGAAAAGTAGAGTGTATCACTCGGGTGCAAGTATATTTTTGGCTCGGGCGAGGTACTTTGAATCCCTCGCTACGTTCGGGATTCTACTAAAGAATCCCTCGCTACTCTCGGGATTCTACTCTAGAATCCCTCACTTCGCTCTGGATTCAAAAAACGCCCTCGCCGAAAAAATATTACTTTGCACCCTTGTCATACAATCTACTATTGTATCTTCATTGTACTAAATTCACACAATTTTACATTTAGAAAGAAGAAGAAGTATGCTCTGTCCAAAAAAACTGGAACAAACGTATGATGCATCGTTAGAATACAGTATTAGGCCTCTTGTAGACACACGTTTTTTCGGCGTAAAAATCTACGGTTAATTCGCCGTGTGTAGGCACGGTTGTCAGACTTGTCAGTGTTGTATTTACTTACTATGAGAGCTTGTTGACAGTCGCGGCTGCGTTTATTTGGATTGCAATTCCCTCTCACCAGACACATTGAAGAAACCTAAATCAAAACTGCATTCAATTTTATTTGGATGGATTGTGTGAAAGATGACATGAAAGACAAAGGAGTGAGCGTAGAAGTGATGGCTAATAGGGAAGAATGGAAGAGAAAAACATATTGTGCCGACCCCAAATAAAATTGGGAAATGGGCAGGAGGATGATGTTTGCGATCGATCGTAGCGCGTCGTAACTCGTAACCATGTTTAATAATATGTAGATAATTCACACTTATGGGCTAAGATATTTATCTGGTTATAATATATTATGTAAATGCATTTTAACTGATAGGCCTCGGGTTCGATTTCTAACCAGGCCGTATATAAGTATTAAAAGTATTAAAACGAAACTATTTATAACTTTTAATAAGTACTATTAAGATTCTTATAAGTTATTTAAAATAACTTATAACTTTTATATGCTGCAGAGTTATTTATAAGTGGGTTGTAGGTTGTGTTTTCAAAATAAATAAAACGAATTATTTAACATAATTATTATATTTTTATGACCTATACAAACTACAAACCTAAAACATGTTTTGGCTTATTATCCAGAATAATAATAACATCTACTGTTGTTTCTTGGAAAAAAAATTTTTTTTTTAACATTTTGTACAAATACTCTTCTACAGGTTTATTTTAAAGTGATTCAAATTAGGGCAAGAGTTTGACAACTATATAACACCTAAATTAAAAACATTAAAATGTAACATTAAATAACAAAAAAAACATGATGCATCCTTTTTTCGAGATCGTACATCATATTCTATAGCTACATGAATCAACAATGAAATCCTAACTTTTTGGAAGTCATCAACACAGCAATAAAATATTGTATTAGATTTATTTCGCAATGTAATTATGACCATAAAGGCATTATGTACCTTCACCTTTTGACATCCTTTTATGTATTCTACATTCTGGACATAACAATTTACAGTGCACCTCAGAATTTGTCACATTTATGGATCCAAAAACTGAAGATGGAGATTATTCAATTTTTATCGAAAAGCTAGCTCCACATGAACAGCCCAGATCTGCATTAGGATTCTGAATTACTCTAAATGCAGACCTTATCAACTCAGTGTGGTAATCTATTGTAGAACCTTTAATATATTCTAAGGATGTTTCATCTATAACCACCTTTACACCATCTCTTTCAAATATCCTGAAATATAATATTAAAACAAAAATAAATTAACATAATATATGGTTTAAGGTCTACTTGCTAGCAGACATCCCATATCTCAAATGTTACAGATAGGTAATTCATAAATAACATAGGTTCTTCAAGCATTTTGAAAATGACACATCGCATAATAAAATAAGGTTTCAAAGATCAAAATAAAATATGAATAACCATTATAAATACAAACGGAAAAAGGTCAAAAGTGAATTGGACTTGGTCATGATAGATCATGTCCATTTGAATTCAATCTGGAATTCTTTATAATTGCATGGCACACAAATGCCAGGGTTCCGCCAATGTGATTAAGCTACATTTAAGATTTACGGTATTACCTAAAATTGAACTGTGAGCACAGGTTTGACTGAGAGTGGCTATTCCAAATGTTTTAAGACTCAACTATAGATGCAAACATAGATCAGAGACAAATATGCACAAGCATCTAATAGTCTTGATAAGGTAAGATCCTATGACAAAGTTTTGAAAATGCCGACTGTTAAGTACTTACTTGGTTATTACATACTGTAAAATGGAGGTAGTTGTTTTTGTCCATTAATAGTTGATGTGTGGGTACCCTCACATACACTTATAAATCATTGACACCACAGATACATAATTGTCACAATACACAACATACCTTCCCCCTTAGTTATGTTTAAATTCCTAATCACTATCCTACTATAATTACTGCTAATGCTAATTAATCACCTTAACTTTTAATTATTATGATTGATATATTATTTTTATTTTGTTATATAGAATGAGAGCTTTGTAACATGTCTCCATCACATGTTACCTCAGCATTTTCTGGTATGCCCAGTATATCACGCATTTCACCGCTAGGATGTACAGCTTCTTCAGATTCTCTTCGCCGTAACTGATTTAGATGTCTTGTCACTATAGGCCCACCATTCATTTTCACTAAAAACCGAACAGGCCCTTTTATTTTACAGATCTCTCCTTTCACCCACTTATCCCCTCTAGCATAGTTGCGTAGCCACACTTTGTCTTTCAACCTCTCACTGGTACTTCTTTATTAAATTCAATTTGCCTTTCAGCCGCTGGTTTTATAGAGAAAGGATGCAGAATATCAAAACGTGTTCTAAATCGACGTTTATTTAACATTTCTGCTGGTGATTTGCCTGTAACAGAGCTTGGAGCTACTCTCAAGCCAAATAGTAATCTTTGCAATTTTGTGTCTATATCTGACCCTGTTACACTTAGCAATTTCTTTTTTACTATTTGTACAAATCTTTCTGCTTGGCCATTTGAAGCTGGAGAGTAGGGTGGTACTAATATGTGTTTAATAGCGTTACATTTCATAAAGTTCTTAAATTCTTCAGATGTGAACGCTGTTCCATTGTCCGATACTAATACTTCTGGCAATCCTTGTTCTGCAAAAATTTCTCTTAAAGCCTTAACTGCGCATTCAGTTGATGTCGATCTAACCACTTTTACTTCTGGCCATTTTGAATATGGGTCAACAACCACTAGATATATCCTACGATCAACAGGCCCAGCAAAGTCTATGTGTACTCTTTGCCATGGATTAGTTGGTGTCACCCATGAATGCGCAGTGCTCGTTGGCATGTTTCTGTTAACTTGACAACTTTCACACCTCTCCACTAAAGCTTCTATTTCATGGTCTAAACCAGGCCACCAAAAATAGCTTCGTGCTATTGATTTTGATATCACTATGCCATCATGTGTCTCATGTAATGCTTGCAGCATATGTTCGCGCATAGGTGGCGGTATAACCACTCGATTGCCCCATATTATACAATCATTCGTACTAGACAGCTCTTTCCTCTTTAACCAATACATTTTTAGAATATGGTCGTTTACAGAATCCGGCCAGCCATGTAATATCCAAAATTTTACTTTTGCTAAAACTTCATCTCGCCCTGTTTGTTCTGCAATGTCTTTTGCTGAATACTGAATTGCACTAGGGGTTTCTGACAGCAATAAAATATCTTCTATTTCATCTGTATTTTCATTACAATTTTCAGTATTCATTGGCCACCTGCTCAATGCATCAGCATTACCAATGTTAGACCCACATTTATACTGTAGCTCATAGTCATGTGAGTTCAGCTTCAACGCCCATCGCATCATTCTTGGAGATAAAACTTTTGGTATGGCTTTATTGGGACTAAAAATTCCTAACAATGGTTTATGATCCGTGTATATTTTTAAATGTCGCCCATACACATACTGACTAAATTTTTCTAAGCCAAATATAATTGCTGCTGCTTCTTTATCAATCTGTGCATAGTTACGCTCTGCTTTCGATAACGTTCTGGATCCCATTGCAATTGGTTTTTCTGATCCATAATCCATAATGCGGGCTAAGACGGCCCCTACTCCATATTCTGATGCATCACATGTCAATGTTACCTTCCGATTATTATCAAAATGTACCAAAGTGTCCCCACTTGTTAACATAATTATATTTTGCTTTTTGAAATGCTTCTGCTTCTAACCTTCCCCACTTCCACTTATTATCTTTATCCAAAAGTCTGTGCAGGGGTTCTAATACTGTTGCCTTATCTTTAATAAATCTCTCATAAAAATTCAGCAATCCCAAAAAAGCTTGCAGTTCCTTAACATTGCTAGGGCTCTTTGCATTGTTGATCAATTTCACCTTCTGGTCACTTGGATGGATACCATCTTTATCTACCACATATCCAAGGAATTCTACTTTCTTCGTAGCAAATTCACATTTCTTTCGATTCAACCTAAGACCTACTTTTTTAAGACATGCTAATACATTTTCCTTTATTATGCTGCTTTTCATCTCCACTTATCAAAATATCATCAAGCAGAACAGTCACTCCTTTAATACCTGCCAATGTAGATGACATGACTCGTTGAAATATACCCGGGCATGCCTTCAAGCCATAAGGCAATCTTTTTAATTTATATAATCCCTTCAACGTATTAATTGCCAGGAGCATACCTGTCTCATCAGACACTTTTAATTGTGTATAGGCCTCTTTTAAATCGATTTTTGTAAATATGACTCCACCTGCAACTTCAAATAGACACTCATTGATTGTTGGCTGCGGATAGGTATCCGTTTCAGTTGCTGAGTTGACAGTCAATCGATAGTCTCCGCATAGCCGAATACTCCCATCTTTTTTCACTACTGGAACCACAGGTGTAGCCCAGTTTGAGTAAGCTATAGGCTCAAGTACTCCAACACTAACTAATCTATTTCTTCACACACTCTATCCCTTATTGCAAATGGTACTGGCCTGCTCTTCATAAATTTTGGTTGTACATCTTTCTTACAGGTAATTACAACTTCAGGCCCTACGTATTCACCAAGCCCTTCAAAAATTTCTTTGTACTTATTCAAAATATCTGTCAGTGATTCATTCGAAACAACTTCAAGGGTATTGATATAATTATTTATACCTTCAACTGTAATCCCCAGAGGCTTAAACCAGTTCCTTCCTAGGAGGTTCCCTCGCCCCTTTCCAATAATTATCTCCAGGTAACCTCTAAAATTTTTGTATTCAACAAAAACTTTGGTCCTGCCGTGCACCTGCACCTTGGCATTATTCCAGGTGAGTAGATTTAGCCTACACTCCTGTAATTGCAATCCATCTGGCCAAATCAATTCAGCCTGCTCCTGTGTCACAATCGTATAAGAACAGCCTGAATCAACCTCAAATTTAACTAACTCTTTATTCAGTTGAAGTTCGGTATATATTGCAGGTTCACGATTTAATCCTGCTATGCAATATAATCCATTCATAAAATCTTCTTTCCCTTGTTGTATCTCTTTGACATCGCCTGTTCCATGTGCATTTTTTCTACACATTTTTGCTATGTGGCCTATTTTTCTGCACACGTTACATTTTGCAAAAATAAACTTGCATTTAAGATAATAGTGGCTCCCTCCGCATCTGTAGCAGTATATCTTTTTCTTCTTATCTTCTCCCACTGCATTTACTTCCATAGATTCTACTTCACTATGATTATTGAAGTTTGTCGGACTAACAGTTGATTCTTCTGTACTACTCGATATTTTTAATATTTTTAAGTATTCCAAACACTTTTCCGCTTGCAATGCTATCTCCACTGCAGTTGCATAGGTGAGGTTAGCTTTCTTAAGCAAAGTTTCTTGCAATTTTACATCACGCACCCCACAGACCAGCCTATCCCTCAAAGTTCTTTCTAAATCTACGAAATTGCAATATTTACACATATTTCTAAGGCAAGCAATGTAATCCTGCATAGATTCATTTTTCTTTTGGTTTCTGTTATGGAATTTAAATGATTCTACTATCTCATTTGGTTGTGGGCTAAAATGATTATTTAATTTAGACTCTATATCAATTAGCGAAACCTCACTCACAACGTCCGGAAATATTAGTGATTTCACTAAACTATATAAGTCACTACCACAAGATGCGAAAAATACTGCTTTTTGTCGTGTAGGTTCTGTTATACCATGTGCTAACAAAAAATATCCAAATCGCTCTTTATAGGATTCCCAATCCCCATTTTTTACATCAAAATGTTCAAACTTTATATCAACTATTGTCAACACACAGTTTACACTAAACTTTCACTATTTTACCACTATTTATCACAATTTTTCCACAATCGCCACTATTAAGTACTTACTTGGTTATTACATACTGCAAAATGGAGGTCGTTGTTTTTGTCCATTAATAGTTGATGTGTGGGTACCCTCACATACACTTATAAATCACTGACACCACAGATACATAATTGTCACAATACACAACACCGACTATCTCAGTTGAAATGATTTTTGTTGAGATCTGCACATAATGTTTTCAGATTTTTGCCCCTCTTATTTTTTAGAACAAGGGGGTGGGGGGAGGGGCAAACATTCACTCTACAATGTGACCTTAATGTCATATTATTAAAGCTTCATCTATGGACACCCTGTATGTGTAAGTGATAAACGAAATGTTATAGTGTAACATTTATGGAGAGCCCCCCACCTTCCACAAACTTCACCTTTAGTTTTTGTGTAAAAATTTTGAAAGGGATTACATAATCTATCATCTACAACCAAGCCTTTAGTGCAAGTTCTAAATAGTTACTACATAAACTGGCTCTGATGTATGGACGGATAGACAGTAATACAATCTATAAGGGTTTTATGAAGACTTCAATGCTAAAAACATTTAAATATTAATGAAATTCCTCCTAAGTAAGTGTGTAACAAATAGGTAAAATACTAACAAGTTACTTTTCAGCCAACTTGAAAAAAGGAGATTGTCACTTTGATACTTTGAGCGGGGTTTCATTATCTGCTTTTATTTGGAAGAGGCCTTAGGCTCTCGTGGCCCCTATGGGCAAGGGTGTGACTGTTTACTCATATATATTATGAATAACTAGCCTTTATTAAAGATTCCTCAGAACCTTAGGGGGGGTGGGGGGTGCAAATCGGTTTCGCACGCGGGCGCCTATGCAGCTTATGGCGCCCGGCCCCTGTGCGCCACCGGGACTTATGAAATGTCCTCTAATGCTTCCTATTATGTTCAATCAACTAAAAATGCATCTCCGAATACTGGGAACAATATGATTATAATTATAACTTGAAGTCACCGGGTAACACTAGACACCTAAATCAAACATAAAAAGAATATTAATATACATAATAACAAAACTCACTTGTCATCGTCAGAGACTTTATCATCCAAATTGAATTTATACTGAAACCCTGAGCACCCGCCACTCTCCACACACAACCTCAAAAAGGAATTGCCTTCACATAATTGTTTTAATTTTTGTACGCAACTATCACTCAAAACTATAGCATCAGCTGGTGTGGTAGCTGGCTTCTGTGTAGACAAAGATTTACATATTCCCACATTGCTGCTGATCTTAGAAAACCTCCACAGTCTCAAAAACATTTTCAAATCTGTTATATTGATGTACTTTTCATTATTACGCAGTCAAAAACACAAAAAATTAGGCTATAAACACAAAATCATAGATCAATGCACAAAATACATAGGTAGGTATAATATTTCACTTCATTGCATCAGGCTCAAACATTGATCTATAAGGACTATGGATTAGACACTAAAGCAAAAATAGCGAGCCTGACAATGCCTGTCAAAATTTTAGTGAATAAAGTATGGCCGATTCTACTAGTGTTGTGCGCACTACGTGGACGGAAACACTATCGATATTTAGTTTAATGACTAACGATATAACAGCAATAATACAATGTCATGTCGTTCGTCTTCTCAGCGATATTAATATTAATTTTGATACCTACTGCGATGAACTTGTCATGTCATGTCAACCAAAAATATTTTGTAAAAACCAGCTATCATGATGATCTGCTGAACAACAAACGAGGACACAACGACTGATCCCCCTTTTTAGACGATCTCAGCGATAGTGTTTTAAACTCTGCCAGTCAATTAGGTACCACCCTCTTGCTTAACACAGCCGCCAAACTATTTGTCTTGTTCCAGTTAGGACATTTAGGTAGTTAAGGCCTTTATTTATTATATGCATAATGTCAAATTATCAAAATAGTGTTCCATAACCGAAGTTTAACCATCCACAGTAAAATACTTATATCTCTATTTGGCTGTATTGTATATAACTAGGTATAAACAGGCTTGAAGTTATGTTAAGTTTTATATCCAATATTAAAAATCAATCCTTCCATTAACCAGTCCGCCTACTCCTAAACAATGCCACTTTTGCTGATTCTGAATGTACCCGCTGAATCCAGAAAAATCGCGATAGATACTTACATAAATAAATAAGTCATATGTAGCACTACGATGAATTTAATTTTAGAGTTTATTCAATAAAAGCATAATGAAATGAAATGAAATGAAATGAAATGAAATGAAATGATTTATTTCGAACTTGGTTTTTACAAACACTTTTCGAATGTCATCTACGCCATCGCTTCCACAAATCCCTACGATGAGTGGCCTTGGTAGAAGAAGCGGCAAGAAACTCCCAAGGAGTTTCTTTTTTCTTCCCCACTCACAGTTACAGAGAGCACTTATCACTACTTAAGGCTATATATCAAACTCATGTCCAGGCTGTTTCATCTTGAAAATATTCATCCAGTTTATAATAACCCTTCGTCATAAGAATGTCCTTAACATGAGTTTTTAGCTTACAGTATGGCATTTCCGTTAATTCTAACGGAATTTTATTATAAATTTTTACGCATCTACCCATGAACGAGCCACCAGTTTTACAAAGCCTAAAATTTGGTACAATCAGCTTAGCCTTATTCCTAGTATTAATATTATGAACATCACTTTTCTTTAAAAAACAATCATGGTACTTTTTAACATACATAATATTATCCAAGATATATTGTGATGTAACAGTGAGTATATTAATTTCTTTAAACAGATCTCTCAGCGAGTCCCTAGGTCTGAGGTTGTAAATTGCACGCACTACCCTTTTCTGTAATATAAAAATAGATTCAATGTCTGCAGCTGTGCCCCACAACAACAAACCGTAGGACATCACACTATGAAAGTAACTAAAATAAACTAGTCTTGCTGTTTCCACGTTAGTTAAGAGCTTTACTTTCTTAATAGCGTAAGCAGCAGAACTGAGTCTCCCAGACAAGGCTTCAATATGGGGACTCCATTGCAACCGAGAATCTATCGTAAGGCCAAGAAACTTTGTAGAATTTACTAAGTCAAGTACTTCCCTTTACAAGTTGGCACCTGTTTTACATTCGGTAACGTGAATTTGACACACTTGGTTTTTTTCGCGTTTAACATCAAGTTATTACAAGTAAACCAGTGTAGTACCTGCGAAACAGTATTATTCACATCGTCAAAGCAATGTTTTCTTCTATCTACTTTAAAAACTAAGGATGTATCATCAGCAAACAATACAGTTTCATACAAATCCCGAGTAAAATGAGGAAGATCGTTTATGTATATTAAAAATAGCAATGGTCCCAGTATTGATCCCTGAGGCACACCCATAGAAATGTGTGCTCCTGAGGACTCTATACCATTAATCACTACTTTTTGTACACGCTCAGACAGGTAAGACTTTATAAGGCTAAGTGATAGTGCTGAGATACCATAATGCCTAAGTTTATTTATTAATATGTTGTGATCAACGCAATCAAAGGCCTTTGAGAGGTCACAGAATATGCCAATAGCATCCTGTTTGCACTCCCAGGCAGTAAAAATATGCTTGAGAAGAGCAATGCCCGCATCAGTAGTATTTTTTCCTCTCGAAAAACCGAACTGATTTGCATGAAATAATTTATTTTTAGAGAAATGTGACAGCAGCTGGTTGTAGATAATTTTTTCAAAGATTTTACTAAGAGCTGGTAAAATAGATATTGGTCTATAATTAGTGGGGTCGCTTTTTTCACCAGCTTTAAATAAAGGTATTATTTTACCATGCTTCATTAAATTTGGAAAGCTGCCATCATCTATACATTTATTAAAAATAATACATAAATGTGGTGCAATGGAGGCTATAATTGATTTAATGACAACTGTAGAAAGACCCCAAAGATCAGTTGACTTTTTAATATTAATAGAATTGAAGGTTTTTACTATTGTATCAAAAGTGATGTGGTTAAATGTAAATGAATTATTGCATTTATCAACACATGACTCCATAATATTCAAAGCTAGCTGAGGGCTGGCCTGCAAGTTTTTTGTAATTTCATGTGGTATTTCCGAGAAGAAATCCTGAAATGTGCTTGCAACTACATCATCAGAAGACACATTTTTGTTGTTGACTATTAAGGCAAAACTACGATCATTAGATTTAACTTTACCTGCTTCTTTATTAATAATGTTCCAAGTGGTTTTAATTTTATTTCCAGAATTCTTGATTTTATTTGATATGAAGATCGACTTAGCTGTTGCACAGACTTGTTTAAAAATTTTTGAATACCTTCTTACATAATTTATAAATTCTAAGTCTGTGGAAGTAGACTTTTTTGCATAGAGTTCAAAAAGTCTTATTCTGCTTTTATATATTCCTGTTGTTGCCCAATCACTAAATTTAGTTTTTTTAATGCTACATTCAATTCTTTTTTCCTTAAAATTATTGTTAAATTCGTACTTTATTAAATCAAATACATTGCAGTATGCTTGATTTGGTGTATCATTATAATTAATATTTATTGAAGAAATTTTTCTATCTTTTTCTATTTTTTTGGAAAGGTCATGATGGTACTCAATGGTGGCAAGTTGTCCGCTATGGTCTGAACTAATACAGCTTAATAGTAACTTATTAACAACAGTACAATTACAAAAAATGTTGTCTAAGCAAGTAGCTGATGATGGAGTTACTCGAGTAGGTTCAGAGAATGTATAATCTAAGTTAAATGATTTAAATAAACTAATAAACCTTACTGAGAGTGAAGTTGGAACAAGAATATCAATGTTGAAGTCTCCACATACAACTACTTTTTTATTTTTCATTGTCATATGACTGACAATTTTCTTCTGATCACCCATGATTATGTAATAACCCTTAGTGCATTAATATTGTGGAAATGGGACCGAAATGTAAATAAAAAACATGTGTCTATGTACACAAATTTTAATTTATTTGTTTAAGGCTATATAATGTACAGCATAATTACAAAAATACAAATAAAAGTATTACAGCATATTTATTAGAAGGCGCGCTTTAAATTGATTAATAAAAACATTGAAATTTCAAGTGTTCAATTATTAAACGATGCCGCGGTGGCCAAGTACCCCTCAGTTTAGGGTTCTTCTACTGTATTAACTTAGTTCAATTAAATAACATACAGACCTAATTTTAAACTTGTGTGAGACTCTCTTGTTCTATAAAAAGTAAGAAAAGCTCACCAAAATAGAAGGAACAGCGCCGTCGTGTAACCTTACCACATTAAGAGTTCTGTTGAAATTTGCTTCAACAAAATGTAATGAGCACACAAACAAATTTTTAATGCCAGGGTTTATGTTTTCTGGAACAATTATTTCTAGCCACTTCTTTTTTAACGATTTATTTGAAGGTAATCTATTGAATAAAAACAATTATTTCAACTTTCTTCAGCGTCATTTTAAATTATCGATATATCGATATTTTAACACTTTCTACCCTAAGTGTCATTGTAATGTAAACAAACTAGCTACTCAAATATATAAAATAATGATGTAAAACCCAACAAAACATTAACAGGCCTACGTAATCCTCGCACAGATCTTCATGCAGCAAAAACATAATATATCAATATCATTCAGATATTCAACAAACAACGAAAACTGATACAGCTACTAACTTGTTAATTTTGGGTGTAATTTATTTTTCCTGGCTCCGCATTGTAGTATACCACACCTCATTGTGTTTTAATGTTTTTGTTTTGCTTAAAAGACACCACAACACCTCCTATCAATGCCTATTTTAATATATTTTATAGTTTTGGGTTTATTAACCATTTTGTTTGACATAAGATGTCATTTGTAAGGGTGAATTAAAAATGGCCGGCCTGCTACACACCAACCAGCTAATTTCATATGAGGGTAAGGATTAGGGCGTCTCTATCTAAGTATATTCCTATCTCTATGGGCTCAAATATAAAATTTACGTGACAGTGACAATGACAAGTAATTTACAATCTGTCAATATTGATTGACATTCCACTCTTATGTCGGACCGGGGGACATCAATATTACAGAGTATATATTAAATGATTAACGACCAGCACAGAATAACGTTTTGTATAAGTATTTTATTAGCTTCAGTTGTAAAACAAAATAATATTAGTGGTTGTAAAATGGACTTCTGGTTGTAATGAATGAGGGTCGCCGTTTTTAGGGTTCCGTACCTAAAGGGTAAAACGGGACCCTATTGCTGAGACTTCGCTGTCCGTCCGTCCGTCCGTCCGTCCGTCTGTCACCAGGCTGTATCTCATGAACCGTAATAGTTACACAGTTGAAATTTTCACAGATGATGTATTTCTGTTGCCGCTACAACAACAAATACTAAAACACTGAATAAAATAAATATTTATAAGTCGAAACCTTTCGCTCCAAAAGATGGCGTTGCTTGTGGCTAATATGTAGTCCGATGCTTTTAGTTACCCGTCGGTCCAAGAGATGGCGTTGCTTGTGGCTAATATGTAGTCCGATGCTTTTAGTTACCTGTCGGTCCAAGAGATGGCATTGCTTGTGGCTAATATGTGGCTACAAAAACTGAAGTAAATATTTAAGTGAGGCTTTCATACAACGGGCCACATTTTTTTGGCGTTTTATACATAATGGTACGGAACCCTTCGTGCGCGAGTCCAACTCGCACTTGGCCGGTTTTTATCCTTATTTTGTGCCACCGGCAAGTGAGGTCCTGGGGCCTTAGTACGAGTTTTCACTGACATAACGCGCTCGCTACGTAACTGCGAGTTACCTAAAATTTGTATGGAATCGAAGCAGAGCCACCTAGCGGGACGTAAATGGCTCAGCTTGATCTCATACAAATTTTAGCTAACTCGCAGTTACGTAGCGAGCGCGTTTTGTCACTAAAAACTCGCACTCAGCCCACTGCTGTCAAAGCCCGCCCACATAAACAGTGACAAGTGACATTCAGAAAAGTGAGAAGTGACAGGGCCACAAACTTATCTGACCCGGTGGCCAAAATTGGAACTAATGCAAATTTTAAACTGTTGTCAGACAAAGACAGTAGGTAGCGCCCTTCTTACCGGGTCAGATAAGTTTGTTTAGTTTGTGGCACTGACAGCCAGGTCTCACTCTACACTAGCGCCTCTAGCGGCGAATTCACACGCTTTTACCCTCATTATGACAAAAAATATAGGCTTTGTCATGAATTATATTGCCACGTTTCTATTCTCTGATAACAAATCAGCGCAAAATAGATAAACTTGCGTTGATAACAATACGTTTTACATCCGATTCTATTACTTACTTACAATTCCTTCCTAAGTATTGTCTCCACTTATCCCCCTCTATTTCATCACATTATTACCGTTACGTAGCAGTACCTATAGTCCGTTTTTTTCGCTACGGACTAAATTGACACATGCAAATGTAAATTTTCGAAATAATGATACCAGCTTTTTAATAGTAGTGTTTTATTACGATACCGGTTTTATGAATCGTAACTTTTTACTTTTATCAGATAATTTTATTTTTATATAATAATAGACTAATCTTATATAAACATAGAGATATTACAATAGAGTGGGTGAGCCATACGGCTGCCCATACATTGCAATCGCCCCCGGTTAGAAAGAGAAACAACGATAACGGTAATTACCTATCTCTCACCGATCCCGATGAGCCAGAAAGAGAAAGGTGATTACTAAAGATTTCGTCTCTTTTTATCCGAGGTACGCTCTGAAGCCTGGCTTCTGCCCTCTATTGTAATATCTCTATGTTTATGAATCATGGTAACTATGGAGTATCACAGATAAAAAATATATTTATTAATTTTAATTACGTAGGTATTACACTAAGTAAATACGACAATTATTGACTTGTTGTTGAAGAATACGCAATAACAAGGTTAAGGTACATTATATAGGTAAGCCTGTCGGTCATATTATTTTAAAGACGCATTTTTTATTATTACCGAAAAACGATAAAAGATTGTAAATTACGTAAAGTTACGGTAGAGGCACATCACTATTAATGATTCGCAAAAAAGTGGCAACACAGCTAATGTCAATTTAGTCCGTAGCGAAAAAAACAGACTTTACAGTAATATTCATTGATCTATAAGGACTAGTATATATTTTATAATATCATTGGGACTAGTAATATTATATTAGTTAGACGCATGAATAGTACGAGTATAGGTACAGTGCGCCCAACTTAACTCTGAAATGGCAAAAATTGTATTGTAATATTTGTAATTGTATTACACATTACGTGAAATATTAGACAAATATTGACAGAATATTAGACATTTCAATATTAGACAAATATTGGACAAATGTAGGGTTTTTCTGAAGTAGGCTTTAGAATTTTTCCCCGAATGTTCTAACTATTCTTTTTGATATTTATATTTTAATTTTTTAATTAATTTGTTGCAATAATTGCGGTATCTCTTGTAGCTAATTTTTAAAACTTCGTTAAATGGATCAGACCTTAACTTCATCTGCATTTTGTTTCTGTTATTTATGCATCGTAGGATACCAGTTGTAATCCATGGCTTTAGACTCTGCTTTCTTTTTGATCTATGACGATACGTAGTACTTTCTTCTAATGATTCTTGTAAACTATGAATGTGATGTTCTATGATGTAATCGGGATCATCGCTATTTAACAAAGTATGTAAGTTCTTGTTTAATAAATTCAAATATGCTTTTGAATTGAATTGAATTGAACACTACCCATTTTATTTATACAGGCAATTGCAGTTATATTATCTATACGTAACAAAATTTCACAATGCTGCAGGTGATCAGCGAAAAGTTTTAATGCAAGAAAGGCGGCATTTAATTCTAATTCATTAATATGTAAGTGACATTCGTCACTTTTCCAATAACGAAAAGCCTCTTTGCCATTACAGTAGGCTCCGCAACCAATGTTGGAGGCATCAGAATAGATTTCAAGACAATAATTTGGGTTCTGATAGACTTTGAACGTGTTTTAATATGCTTTAGCCACCAATTTATATCATCCTGAGCATCTTTAGAAATGTATACTAATTGGTCATATTATGATGGATTATTAAGTAAAAAATTATATTTAAGGAACTCAAAACGTTTCGTATAAAACCATGAATATTGTACCTATTCCTGGACAAGCCGATAGGTATCAATAGACATATGAATCTCGCAAAGTCGCGTAACATATTATTATGTAGCACATTTTTCATTTTACTTATTTTTATATTAGGCAATTTCAATAACATATTTACTAAATCAAACATAAAACCTAAAAATTTACATTCAGTGGAAGGTGTTAAGCTACTTTTTTCAAAGTTTATTATGAAACCCAGATTTTGCAATACAAAAATAGTTTTATGGGTATTATGCTTGCATTCCTCGAATGAGCGTCCTATACACAGAAAATCATCTTGATGAGCTACAGACATCATACTATTAGACCTTAATAGCTCTAATATTGATTTTAACATTTTCATGAAAACAAACGGTGCAGTGCATAAACCAAACGGTAAGGAATTGAATTCATAAAGTATATCATTGTATATAAAACATAGATATTTTTTATAACTTTGAATTATGGGTATGAAGAAATAGGCATCTTTTAGATCAATATAAGCCAAAAAACATTTAGGAGTTACCAGTTTTGAGGCGGTACTATAATTCTCCATTTTAAAATGAGAAATTCTAATGAATTTATTTAGGCATTTTAAATTCAAAATGAACCTTTTGCTAGGTACCATTTGGTTTAGGTACTAAGAATACACTGGATATGAACTCTCCTTCCACATGATCGCACCGTGATATAGCTTTGAAGTCGAGTAAACTTTATCTACGTTTCAAATCAATCTCTTCTTGCTTTGATTGCGGATAAACTTTAGGCATATCAGTACGATATGGCGTGGAAGAAAAAGGTATCTTTAGTAACTAAAAATCAATTACTTTTGGTGAACCGTAAGCGGCCCGCAGTACACACCTGGTTTAAAGCCTCCGGGGTGCTCGTTTCGGCGGCGGCGACGAGCGCGCCTGCTGTGAGCGCCACGCGGCTGCTGGCGCTGGCTCGGCCTGCTGTGAACGCCACGCGGCTGCTGGCGCTGGCTCGGCCGAAACTTCGACCCGACGCCGCTGTCGTTTTTGTACAGCTTGCGTTGTGCCTTAAAAATGAAGCGATTTTTATTATTAATAAAAGTAAGTTTACTTTTAGGTTTTTGCGTGTTTTGAATTTTTAAAGCCTCAAAACCTTTGTATGGATTTCGCCATTTTAAGTTTTTCCGACATATTCTCGCCGAACAGATATTTATCTCGCGAGGATTCTACCAATGTCTCTTTGAGACTCGTGTTTGTCGCGGAGATAACAAAGTTTCTCCTCATTTTGGAGTCAATGTAGTGGCTGTCGCATAGCAGGCGCATGGCGCGATGGGTCGCAAAATCTTTTGCTTCGATGTCTCGTTGCTGATTATTAATTCTGTAGCGACCCTCAGAGCCGATAAAGCAACGGCTATTTGTTTCTGTTTACTCAACAAGGAAGCGTCGCGTTTTAATGCGTCCGGCAACGCTACTTTAACCTCCTGATTAAGTATAGGTGGTAACAAAACCTCACAATTTGAGAGGATCAGATAGTGTTTTTAGGCAGGCCTTTTAATATGACCTCTTGCCACCGAGATGCCACATTCTTATGGATTGGCTTCCCTAAAGCAGTATCATGCTGCATATCTATCCATAACTTCAAGAACATCCATTGCTGTCGCTGATGGATGGCACAGGTGTTCCCGTTCGTGACGTTGTTGATTGTGAATGTTCGACTACAGGCGGTGACAACAGTGGTGACAAGGTGGCAGCCTGTCTTCTCGCGACGACTATGATGATGTTGCTCTCGAAGCGTAATCCGTAATAACTTGCCCTTAAAAGGGATAGTTATATTTTAGCTCTTCCAACCTTATGTGACAGTATCTGCCCAAATTTAGCAGTAACGCATCACAGGTTATGTAACAGAGACAACCCAGGATAGTTGCTCGCATTACGGAAGGCGTCTGGTGTGGATGATGTTGCTCTCGAAGCGTAATGCGTAATAACTTGCCCTTAAAAGGGGATAGTTATATTTTAGCTCTTCCAACCTTATATGACAGTATCTGCCCAAATTTAGCAGTAACGCATCACAGGTTATGTAACAGAGACAACCCAGGATAGTTGCTCGCATTACGGAAGGCGTCTGGTGTGGATGATTTTGCCCTCGAAGCGTAATGCGTAATAACTTGCCCTTAAAAGGGGGTAGTTATATTTTAGCTCTTCCAACCTAATGTGACAGTATCTGCCCAAATTTAGCAGTAACGCATCACAGGTTATGTAACAGAGACAACCCAGGATAGTTGCTCGCATTACGGAAGGCGTCGCATTACGGTGATTTTCTTCGTCTTCTGATGATTCCATTATTCGACATCTTCGTTTTTATTTTTTCCACTAATTTTGTAATTTTTCGCCTGATATATTTTTCACTATATACACTTCTTTTCCTCTTCTTTCCCATGTTGACGAGTGATGAGACGTGAACGTGCGAAGGCTTCGGCACGGAAAGACATAATGAGCAAAAATCCCGAGACGAGTCGAGCAGGTAAGCTAGGGTGGGGATGAGACCACGTGGAGTGACGTTTTTTAGTATTGCCAGCTCTAAAAATCCGTGGAAGGCTGACGCTTGGGGCGACATCTACATAATTGTTAACCATAAATCGCAAAGAATGAAGCTGTGAAATATAATGTACCTTAACCTTTTTATTGCGTATTCTTCAACAAGAAGTCAATAATTGTCGTATTTACTTAGTGTAATACGTAATTAAAATTAATAAATATATTTTTTATCTGTGATACTCCATAGTTACAATGATTTTTAAAAGATTCGTCTATTATCAAATAAAAATAAAATTATCAGATAAAAGTACAAAGTTACGATTCATAAAACCGGTATCGTAGTACAACATTACTATTAAAAAGCTGGTATCATTATTTCGAAAATTGACATTTGCATTGTGTCAATTTAGTCCGTAGCGAACAAACTTATTTGACCCGGTAAGGGTGGCGCTACTGTCGTGGTATTTTTCTGACAACAGTATAACATTTGCATTAGTTCCAATTTTGGCCACCGGGTCAGATAAGTTTGAGGCACTATACAATTTGCCATTATTACGTCATCAAAATGGCTGACAAGTTCTGACAGCGTTTATCCGGAAATAAAAAAAGAATTAATATTTTATTTCATTTTAAGGCGGGAAAGCGTGTTTATTCTGCCGAAATATATTTTTTGTTGCTTCTTATTAGGAAAATCAAGTTTATTTTTCACTACCAAAAGTACCCTATTATAATGTTTTAATAATAATTATGATGTAAGTACCTAACTAGATTTTTAAATAATGAAAGATTATTTGAATAGGTACCTTATTGAACAAGCTGTTCGGTCCAGCTCCAGGCCCAAATCTGATGTTCTCCTTTGAATTTATAATGTTACATTACACGCGAATACTCACAGTCACAGTGAGGGAGTACCTTTAAATAAACCTTAACAGCTATATAATTTATATCCATTGAAAAAATATTTTAATAACACAGTTTTGTATAATAAATAATAGAATATAGCGTGTAAACGATCCAATGTGTCCCTTTAGGAACTTTTGGAAACGTGAGGTCATTTGGCGATTAAAATCATTAACAAATTCAAAAATTCAAAATTCAAATATTTATTCAAATTGAACGGATACAATATAATTATTGCAATTAAAAAAAAAACAATGATTTAAAAATAGAATTCGTTGTTGAATGAACAAGAGTTATCCCCAGTAATATTTTTTATATCATACTTGCTCGGTAACTAGGGATTACTATGGTGGAAAGTCTCCTTGTAAGTTGGTGTTTGCAATTCAAGGCAACATTACGTCGCACTATGCTTGAATTGTAATGTTCACATTACAGTTCAAGCTATGCAAAACTCCTTGGTAAACAATCTCTTTTCTTATAAAATGGTAAGAAAACTTTTTACTGAAAAAAAAACAACATGGCGGCATTTAATTTCCATACATTTCAAACTATGCAAAACTCCTTAGAGATTAGAGATTTGAGATTAGAGATTTGAGATTAGAGATTTGAGATGAGATTAGAGATTTGAGATTAGAGATTAGAGATTAGAGATTAGAGATTTGAGATTTGAGATAGTTATATGTTTGTCTCTTTCTACGTAACGCCTCAACTTTTCGTGTTTCTAAACTTGATTTTACTCCTCATAAAATCTCATACCGGGCCTTATAACTCAAATCGTTTCTTAAGGAGTAAACTCCACAAAATAGAAAACTATTTACGAAAAAAAAATGGAAATGGCGGCATTTCATTTGATCTCAAATTAAAATTTCATTTTGCATTACCAATGTTTTATTTACCTCACAAGAATGATATAAAGTAGAATGCTTACCTCGGTTGCAAGTAGCTATTACACCCTCGAACTATATTCACCCTCGCTCGCTACGCTCGCTCGTGTGACTAAATATCTCGGGTGCACGCGATCCATTAGCGCCCTATGCGAGCTGCGCTCGCACTGGCGCCAAATTGGATCTTGTTCTGTAATAGCTTACTTACGTCCCTTGTGTAACAATCTACTATTTTACAATGATTTTATTTTACAAAGTATTATTTCTAACCCAATGATGTTTTAAATATCTAGATTGAGCGTCGCCCTACAATGATAACAAAAAAAAAAGACGTGTGGCACTCGGAGACTGCCGCGGTAAAGCTATTGCATAGCATTATATATAAATTAACAAAACAAAAAATAATACTGCATTTGTGCAGGGGCGGTCTGGCCAGGTCGGCTAGTCGGCGATCGCCGAGGGCCCCGGGGTTAGGGGGGCCCCCAAATCACTCCTCCTAGGAGTATTTTTTTACTAACAAAACATACGAGCAACGTAATATAGACAACAGTAAATGATCTTTAAACTGTGTTAATTAATTTTGAATTAATTACATAGTTACATCGATCACTAATATCCAGATACACAATCGGGCGCAAATGCCCTCACCAAATAGTCCGGTCAACGAATGCCTCACAAGAGGGTCCAGAATGAGTGTGCGGGAACTTAAGCGATTTATTTCCAAAATATGTATTCAGCGTACTTAGGGTGAAAATATACTAAGTCTTGCCATCTTTTAACCATCGGTGTACGGCTACACCTAGTTCTAGCTGACGAGAAATAGGCTACACCTAGTTCTAACCGCACGCAGCCGGCTACACCTAGTTTTTGTCGGCTAGAACTAGTTGTAGCCGCACTTCGGGTATTAGCTGAAATATATAACAAATATCTATAATTTAATCCATAAATACGATTAATTAATTAATTAATAATTAATAAATATATATCACTTTAATTTAATCCGATTAAAAATAAATACGTGTAGAGGGTATCATGCTGGTTCAGATAAATACATGTTATGTTCAGTAAAAATTCCTTCCGTTTCCGAGATATTCGACGTTTTCAAAGTTTTTAAAAAAAATTCACCCTTCCCCATTCTTTTTGGCGCCAGAACTACAAATGAAGACATTATTTGTATCTCTTTTTTGGATAGTACTCCTGGATAGATGTGTGCTATCGAATGTCATCAATTATTTTTATAACAAAAGCACAAGTTGTTTTTAAATTAAGATTTATTTTACGCTTTTTCAAATTTCATTCCTGACTTTTACTTTGCCGTGGTTAAAAAAATGTATGGTGGCTTGAATACCAAAATAATAAAAAAACTAGCTCATTTCACCCAGATTCCGAAATGGTATGTTACAGGGTATGGTCCACTTTTAGATTTTAAATTATTTTCTTTTAAAATGTGCTAAACCCAATTTTATAAGCTTCCTAATATAACGTTTTTTGCTACAACGCACCATTTTTTGCTACAACGTAACATTTCTGAGATTTTGGCGAAAAAACAAAAATTAACACCTTTGTCACCCCCTTTCCCCTCCCGGTCCACCTCCTAAAAGTCAGCACTTTTAATATATTCTCTTTCTAAGCAACCTAACACATTTCTGAAGAATTCTCTGTCTTTTGAGACATTTGTTGACCGGACTAAGGGTAATTTTGTAATTTTTGTGTCATGCAAGGGGCCCCATATTTGGTTTTGGCCGAGGGCCCCACATGAAGCCAGACCGCCCCTGCATTTGTGATAATAATAAAATTGTTACGTCATAATGGGCGGACATCTCACGGGGCGATTTGACATAATATGATGAAGAGTAAAGCAAAGTATACAAAATATATTTCTGAACGCACGCAATACAACTATACAACAACCAAATGTCATTATAGTGTCATTATTTTATGTCATGTATGTCTATATGTCTATAGTAGGGCCATTTTAATAGGCCACATTTGACAGTTCGTCAAAATTTTACAAAGTAACCTTGTAAGGGAGGCACTCCATATGATTTAATATTCCCTCCTAGAAATTGTAAAAATTTTTACACTTTTAAGTAAAGAACTGACGTCGTTACAAAGTTACGTCAGTGAACTCTTTTTCTTTTTAAACATGAGGGATGGTACCAAAAGAAACAGATCAGTAGATAACTTAAATTCGAGAAGTCGAACTAATCGTCAAAAAGTATTTCACGATTACAAAATAAAATATGTTTTAATGCGAACAGAATTAATTTTCTTACATTTTAGGCCAAAAAATATGTAATCAATAATCATTCATTTAAATATATAACGTCTGGCTCAAAAGCCAGTATTCAGAAACGTGAAATGTTACAAAAAGTAATGATTTCATTTCGCGCCATTATTAGACGCATTATTTTTGTCGTTTTTTTAGTCATTGTTTGAACTGTGCGGTCATTAAAATAGTTTTTATAACAATCACATTCATTTACAGATGTTTGAAGTCCTCATCGATTAATTAAATTAATCGATGTTTTTCAGCAGGTTACCTCACTATAAAGCAAAGACAAACAGTTGTCAAATGTGGCCTATTAAAATGGCCTTACTTTATGTTATTTTGCATGTTTTAAATCTAAATACGCGATAATTCGACTATTATGAATACAATACAATCATGTTGTCGATTCCAACGCTTTATTTAATCCAGATCTACATGTATCCTTATTTAATCCATTTCTAACCTGTTGGTGACTCGTGGGTCGTTGGCAACTCGAACTGCGCGCTTTTGCACGACGTCAAATGCACTAAGCTAGTATTGTGTTGCCCCTGCCCACAGATGAGTACAGTACTCCATGTAACGCCTGACCTGAGCTTTATAAAGCATCAGTATGTCCTTCGCAGTGAAGTACTGTTTCGCCCGGTTCAGGACGCCAAGCTTTTGGAGGCCAATTTGGCCTTAGATTCCAGATGATACCGATACTGTACGTCGATCGAAATGTCAACACCCAGAATCCCAACACCTTTACTAACGGTGAGCGTGGTACCCTGGAATTGAGGCGCCACGACAAATGGGGTTTTCTTAGCGAAAAAACGCGCAAACTTGTGTCTTCGTGAGGTTGAACTTATCTAAATGGAGTCGTCCCTATTCCGAGACTTGCTCCAGAGACTTCAGACACTTGACACAAGTTTGATTCTGCTATCCTCAACATGAGACCGAGAGGAGTTTGCGCGGCCTGTGTAACATGCATCTCCCGTGCTGGCATCTGCATAGCAATGAATGCTGATTGCAAGCTTCAGCATGTCACTGATATGCAGGATGAACAGGGTAGGAGACAGCACAGAGCCTTGGGGAACACCAGCGTTCATAGGTTTCATATCTGAGCAACAACCGTCAACTACCGACCTTTATATATGTCGCTCAGATAGAAAGCTAGCCAGCTTGTGTAGCCACACAAATGCATCTTGAAGCTTCGCGAGAAGAACCCTTTGCCAGACCCAGTCGAAGGCCTTAGTGATATCCAAGCTGACCGCCCAATGCTTCCCCGTAGCTATCAAGGGCTTGAGCCCATCGGTGAGTAAGATATGCTAAAAGATCGCCAGCTGAATGGCCGTGACGCAACGAGCTGGCGATTGTGCAGATATCCTAGGAGCTGGTTATTTATAATACGCTCTATCATCACTGTGGTACCTTGGAATGTGGTTTTTGTTGATCAGTTCCATTAGGCCGTGATTCCATCTGAAAAAGGATTATTAATATAGGTATAGATATTGATCTGGAGACGGATGCTAAGGATACCCTGGACTGCGAGACGCACTAATGTGTCAATTCTCTCACAACTCAAAATGAAAGAGAGGCTATCCACAACGTGTTACCAGCGAGTGCTTAGCTACTTTGGTCATATTATGAGACGCGGAGACGATAGTCTCGAGAAGTTTATCATCGTTGGGAACACGGAAGGGAAAAGACCTAGAGGCCGCTCACCAACCAGATGGACCAACTCAAAAACCAAAAAACATCTAATTTCTATACCGTCGCCAGCATTGCCACAGATCGGAGCCGATGGACCGATGGAGACAATTTGTTCGTGCAAGACTCGATTCCCACCATGGCCACGATATTAAGTCATGAAGGGCCGATCAGAGAGAGAGAGATAGGTATTGATCTACAAAATAAATATAAGAAATATTTATATGTGAACTATATATGTAGAAATATTTATATTGAATATTTATTGATTTAAGAAATATTTATGTGTGCGTAATCTCTGCGTAATTATATAAAAATTGTGGCTTACAGTTAGCCACAATTTTTTGACACGTTTTCGCGGATTCGGTGTTCCATCTAGTCTAGATATTTAAAACATCAAAGACATCACTTTTCACAGGTTAGCTTTCAATAAGTATTTCATAGTATGACCGGCTCGACACGTTGGTGCCAACGGGTATCGTTCGAATGACGTTACCTCGACGGTCGATACCTCGATGTCCCTACCTCGATGGTATGTTTTGTCGATGGGTCATTACCTCGAAAGATCACTACCTCGAAAGGTTTCTACCTCGACGGGTTTCTATCTCGACGGTACGTTTCATCGATGGCTTACTGTCTCGAAAGTTGATCAAAACCAAAGTACCTACATTTAAATTATAACGTAAAGTTGTAATAATACTAATGGTAGGTAATCAATAATATTTATTAATTTTTTAACATTATTAATCAATCTTATAGACATACGTACTATCTTATCACCTTAAGTTAAAAAAAATTGGTTTTCGTACTCAGCCCCCCAATTCTGCTAATTTATAGATGGATCAATAGGGAATATGCATGATTTTTTTTTATTGTTTTTATAGCTCATTTATGTTAATATAATACCGTAAAAAAATATACGAGTCATGGGAAAGTCCAAATTTATTTTAAATTAATTAATGAAAATTGCAGTGACATAAAGCCGATTCAAACGCCGCCCTTTTGGCGCGTTCTATGGTGACGTCATCGTTCGTCGGGTTGGAGTTGTTTACTAACAAGTGGTTATGAGCGAGGTTGAGAAAGAGTATTTTATAGTATTAAATTTACGTTTTCTAGTTTAATTTCATAAACGGAAGTATGGATGGAAACCGAAGACCTTATTTTAAGTACTGTATTGTACCTATGTGCAAGAATATGAGATGGAACGCGCCGGACAAAGTATTTTTTCATGTTCCATGGGATGCTTATATAAGAAAAATTGGTGTAAAATTGTGAAAAGAGATATTATATCTACAAAAAGCACTGCATACTGTTGCGAAGATCATTTTAACGTAAGAAGAAAATAATTATTTCTACCAAATATTAATAGTTTTGGTTTCATTTGGCTAACAAAAGTACAAACCCTAAAAAGTTGTTGTAAGATTCTCGTTCAGATCTGGGATAAAAACAGATTTGATTATAAAGTATTCCCAAACACGGATTTATTTATTAACAACCATTTATTCCTAAAATGTGATATGAAGGATATAATATAATTTGTATGTAGAAGGTAAACGTCTAAATCTTTACAGGTTATGTTAAAGACTTTTATGAATTACTTAGAAAAACTGTACGAGAACCATGTACCTAAATTAAATATCTATCACTTCCTCACCTTGCAGCTTTGACTCCCCTGATTTCAGCTGATGTAAAATCATTATTTGAGGCGAAGTACGAACTCATCATGAAAGCATCTATGTACAGTAGTACACTGGAGCTTGGTGCTCAATAAAAGATGATGTGATGATGAACAATGGGTTTAATTTTGGACTTTGCAAATACAATTATCATCTAATTTAATTTAATACGTGAGAAAGCTTCACTGTGCGCTTCGTTAATAGAGTGTTCGAGTCCGAATGTACGTAAGTCGCGGGTAAAATATAATTTTCACCACACAAACTACCGACATTATTGCGAGCGCCTGCACAAGTTTTCAAAGCAATTTGACGTCAGTGAATGTAACTGTAGGCGCAAACAATCAATTAATGGAAGATTATCCGATTGCGCCTTTTGAGATCCACTTTCAGACATTGTTAGTCATTCAACACATCACTAACAAACAAAAATCACGCAAGAAGTATACGATAAACTCTGAAAGCAATCAAATTAACTGAAATATAAATGAAAACAGCTAGTTCTAGTATGTTTTTGACATGTCCATCGCGAAGGATGACGTCACGCCGATGTCTAACCAATGGCGTTGCGTTTCGACATTTTAAATTTGCCTCGTAAAATTTGCACTTTTTATAAATTTATTTTAGTGATTTTAAAAAGATTAAATAGAAAATAATGTGACAGATATCATTATTTTAGCGATAACGACTGTACAAAAAATATTTACTTAAATTTGAATGACATGCATATTCCCTATTGGATTTCACTTGAATTTTTGGCTTCATCAGATCGACTCCAGATCTTCATGAAATGGTAGCGCTTTAATGTACTTATGAGAACATGAACAAACACACTAGTTGTCCATACAATTTTCGAAAGTTCCCCTCGACTTCTCTGAGATGCCATCATCAGATCCTGGTGTCCTTATCAGGGGACCCCACTGCGCATATCTACTTTACAACAAAAAAAGAATTATTAAAATCGGCCCATAAACGACGAAATAATCGCTGAACGTACATAAAACAAAAGCATATATACGGTCGAATTGAGAACCTCCTTCTTTTTTGATTTGAAGTCGGTTAAAAAGACCTGAGTAGGAAACCAAAAATTTAATTTTTTTTTGCAACCGAAGGATTAGATAATACGTTTACATTCATAATGTCTATAAGATTAATAAATAATGTTATAAAAATAATAAAGATTGTTGATTAACACTATTTTTATCACGCCTTTATGTTATAATTTAAATGTACTTGGTTTTGATCAACTTTCGAGACAGTAAGCCATCGATGAAACGTACCGTCGAGACAGAAACCCGTCGAGGTAGAAACCCTTCGAGGTAGTGATCTTTCGAGGTAATGACCCATCGACAAAACATACTATCGAGGTAGAGACATCGAGGTATCGACCGTCGAGGTAACGTCATTCGAACTAGAGTACGATACCCGGTGCCAACAGAACTCGGTTAGTGCTTCATTTCAGACCGAGTGTTTGTATGACTACTGTCATTCTATACTATAATAAATTATTCTAAGACTATAATATTATTCTAAGTTCACAAATCAAATTCATTTCGAAAACAAATTAAACAATAAATTGTTTTATGTTCCAACATAAGAAGTATGGTTTAATAGAATGGCAACACTGTATATGATACTCCTAAGTGTAAGCGAGAAAGAAACATCAAGAAGCGATAGAGATGAATGATAAACAGGGAAAGCTGGCCAGCGGACCGCAATATTGAAACATTTACCGCTTGTTTTATTGATATTGGCAATTGAACTGTCCTCCGAAACCTCTGAAGAAAAATATATTAATTTTAGATTTAGAATGCTTTGAATACGTCCATGGTGCTAGATAAAAAATAATGTCATTGAATTGATTGTGAAAATTTTGTAATGGAGGAATATATTATTGTGTTATTGAATAAAAGGATTTGGTTTTGAAAAGATATGCATTTAATTATACCACGATCCCGGAAAAAACTAACATGTTTTCCCACTTTAATTTCGATGTTATTATATACGTAACTTGTCCGATATTTCTTGCACAAGTTAATAAAACATCGGATACATGAATAAGAGATAAAAATAAAGCAAAATTTCTCGGCATATCGACACCAAAATCTAGATATAATAATATAATGCATAATAAATAATCTAATAATTAGAAGTTAATTTTCTCAAACTTGATGAACATTAAGTAAGTAAAATAAATTCCTCCAAAATAAAAAAACTGACATTTTCCGTGTATTTTGAAGGCAAAATAATATTATTTTTATGAACACCCTACTCCACTTTGCGCGGCAGCGGTCAGAAGGCGGAGCTTATCGGCAAACTCGCGTCGAAGCTGGCTCACTGTCAATTCGAGAGCTGCGAAGAGTACGCTCGCGTCTATTACGTAGTGTGTTTATAGTGAAGTGTATTCTGTGAACGAAGAATTTTCAAATGTCGTGAAGTGAAAGATAGTGTTGTTGTCTGAGAAGTGCTACTTCAGTGATCGATGTGATGTTAATTGTGTTAACGACCAGTGATTAAACCAAAATGTGTGCAGCACCATTGTGTGCAAAATTGATTTTTGCCACGTAGTGACGCGAACGGGTAATGATTCCTAATGTGGAGTTCGAAGCAAGATGGTTAGAGAGACTCGGCACTTGTGGGTTGGAAATTTACCCGATAACATTCGTGAAGATAAAATAAGAGAGCATTTTAAACGGTAATACTTTTTCCTTACTAATTTATCTTTTTTTTTGCTATATAAACGTATATGAATATGACTAATGACTCAAATAATCCTAATTGTTACTAAATAACATGACATGAAACATTGATGTGTTTATGACATTTGTTTTGAACATGGCGTTAGGACTCCAGCCCCCCGATTCTGCTAATTTATAAATGGATAAATTGGGTCTCAATTGAATTGTTTGACACATTTTGTATGGGGTATGTGTCAAAAATATGTCAAATTATTCAATCGAGCTACAATTGAAGCATTTATAAGTTAGCAGAATAAGGACCCAGGTTTTTTAACTATTTCTGACCATTCTATATTATAATGTCGGGTTTAATTTAGCTAGTTATCGTGTGTATTTAAGTATTTAGTCGGATGTACATGCAGGTAGCTGAGTTTTGAGTTACCCCATAATTTGCCGACGTCTGCGATTTTTAAGGTAAATAACATTTTATTCAACGTTTCGTTACTTAAAATTGATGACTCATACTAATGAAATATTAATCGATCTTTGTTTACAATAGTTGTCCCAAAATCAAAGCAAGTAGGTTTAAGGCTTGTCTTTCCATTAGTGAACACGTCAGATTGAGCAAATTTTTTTTTCACGTAAAGATATCACTAATGTAAGCTACTATATCAAAATTTCGCGTCTAGGAAATGAATAGTACTTGTATAATAAATTATTGAAAATCGCAATTTTTTTTGTAAGAAAACTATCTTGTTGACACTTTACATTGACGTTACATAGATACACCAACATAATAATGCAAAAGTAGCTTCGAATTAACCGTATTAAACATAATACGGTTAATTCGAAGCTACTTTTCCATTTCCATAACGTATCTGTATGCAGACGTCGAGTATGTACACACATACACCTAGTATCAAATAATTGTCTGCGTCACAAGTTTATGCCAACATTTCATTTTGTTTTAAATGTACCAACAGGTAGCACTGTCAAATTTAGCCAAAATGCTGGCATCCAGTGCAGAAAACAGCATATTAAAAATAAAAATGGTCGTCATTTTATGACTGACATTTGACAAGTCATGAATTTGACAAGTCATGAAAGAATTACTCAAACATACTTGCGATTACCTACTAGACTACACACACGCGCGCATAAGCACAATTCTTAACTCACTTGCGACAACCTAACCGTTAAAAGTTAGAAACTTAAAAAAAATATTTTAAAAAAAGTATACATTTCGTTACAACCATATTTGGGGGGAAGGGTGGTGTAGTCACCACCCTCTCCCCCTCAAATTTTCAGCTTAATGTGAGGTGGTAACTTTAAAAATTCATTTTTTTTTAATAAAAAAAGTGCAATTCCTAGACCCAAAAATTTTTAGGAGGGGATGGTAGAGTCCCCCCCCCTCCCCCCCTAAAATTTTCAGCCCAATCTGACATTGTCACTTAAGTAAAGTAGAGCCCATTTATTAGGTATATAATATCAAAATAATTACTACATAATTCAACTTATGTACATTTAAGAATACAAATTGCTACAATACACTTCCATAACGTATCTGTATGCAGACGTCGAGTATGTACACTTGTCTGCGTCACAAGTTTATGCCAACATTTCATTTTGTTTTAAATGTTGTAATTAAACTTTTCAACACACTTGCTCGTAAAGTTGCTATTTTTTCTTTAGTCTTACGCCCGGAATGCGGTTTATTACACACTAGTGCGTTTTACTTTTCATTACCGCACTAGTGTTTTTCTTATTCCACTTTTTTTTTAATATCCGTAAAGAGGTTGTTACCAAAAGATTTGTTATTTTGTAAATAAATAAACTTGTTGTACTTAGTCAAAATCTGATAAGATAAGATTATACTTCATCTAATTATCTATTAAAGCATTTAAAAAATACAATATTTTAAATCATTAATTACCGTAAATTCTTATTAGAAATACATAATTATTTAGTTTAATATATTGTGGCTGAATGTTCGGTGTCTCTGGACTTAACCTGCGCGCGCATAGTTATTCAACCAAAGATACGGCGCGCGAAAAAATAAACCGCGCCATTTTGTGTTTTGTGCAAACATTTGTTCGTTTATAATTTGCTGATTTGTGACTGAAAAATGTCGATACCTAATTGTTTTTTTCCTCGCAAGTGTGTTGAAAAACGTCGTATGATACGCGTGTGCTTTGTTCATTACAGTCTTGGCTCTATTACAGCCCTCGCCTTGCGGCTCGGGCTCAATTCCGCCTCGATTGTAATGAACAACTTAGCGCACTTGTATCATAATGTACTATAGCGATGTAGTGAAATAAATACCGAAGTTACAGTGAATGTTCGAAGATTTCGGATGTGAAGCTTTGACGCGGCAGTCAGAAAACACAAAATTGACTTCGATATACCCGCATTGTTGTAATTTTAATGGATAAAGAACATTTTCTATAATTTTAGTTATTTTAGCACTATTTATCCTGAAAATTGGAAGTATTTTTATTAATAAAGGATTACTTGCAGTGTCCTTTAGCAGGAATTCGTAGGTATACCCAAAATAAGTGGGATTTGTGGACATTCTACACCCGATTACAACGATACCACTCGCAACTCTTCGAGGTTTTCGGAAAAAAATTTTGAAGTACTACTAAAATACCACAGTAAAATACGTTATACTTAATCTATTAATCCCCAACGACATGAATTCATGTCATGAAATCCCTAGTACGTTCACTTCGCTGGAATCCAAAGGGTAAATCGATAAGTAAAATTCGCTACGACTGTCAAAAAACTGATCTGTAAAATTGGAAACTTGTCAGTTGCCGATGTATAAAAAAGAAAGAATCCAATAAAACCATTTTTTATTGATATTTGACATAATCCTCACATTCGTGTTTTCGCCTCAGATTAGCATGTTATGCATTATTTATATAGGTGTTCGCAACGGCTATATATTGAAAACACGCTATAACGTTACGCTATTTTTATAACGCCTATTATCATGTAACTATAGGCGGTACAAGATGACGGAAAACTATTTCAGTTCTTCATCATACATCCGGAACATGGCGCCGCGGCAGGTTGGTGATCATGGATACATCCCAGATGTAGGACATCATATCCGTATTATCCGGATGTCCGCCCAAAAATACTATCCGGATAATTCGGATAAAACGGATAGTAACTTTTAATCCTATTTTGACCATTTGGAGATTGCCTCTGCAACTTCTAACACATTTTTTTATAATACATGACCCAAAAAATTGTTTGACCGAATTCCCAACTACCTTTTAATCTTAGCCTACGTCTCGGAAGCATTGGTGACCCCTTTGGTGCTCGACAGACAACGACAGTTCATAAGAACCGCCCAATGTTGAGGTTCGAGGTAACTGTAACTCGCAAGCTAGCAACATTAAAATAAGGAGAGAAAATTAAATCTTTTTAACTAATAATATATTTTTGTAGAAAATATAAATACAAAAACCAAAAACTCAGTTATTTGATTTTTTCGCATAAATTTACTTTATGTGAAAAAGCTGTGGATACAAAAGCTTTTGATCTTTTTATTATTTAATTTTTACCATTTTAACTTTTTTTCATAGTTGTTGTTGATGAACATGTTGTTTTTCTGGAAATTGCGATAAACCGTTTTTTACCCTTAAACCCCCCTTCAACCCCTTGCCGACCTCAATAAAATTTTTCTTCGTTTCCCAATGGGTTTCATCCTGTTACTATTTTTTTCGTTTCAAAAGCTATCGGCACTGGTCTACTAATTCGGTCTGCATGTAGGCATGAACAAGTGAATCTTGAAATATAGTTGAAGGTGAGTTTATTTTTTCTTGATAAAAAAAGTGACTGGCTTTTTACTTATATTTTTAATTATTTGCTTTTTTATTTTTTATTTGGTCTGGTCTAAATATTCGCATAAATTTTGCGAATGCGAATATTCAAAAAACATGCGAATATTCGTTCAACACTAGTACATACGTTATTTTTAGCATCCACACATTACAACACTGTGGCAATAGACACGCGGTTGATTAATCACAGAATTTCGAACCAAGATTTTTGTATGTGACGGCGAAAAAGGCTTTCTGCTTCGCACTTATATCAGGCACTTTGCAAATTCATGCATCAATTTGGAAAAAAAATATGACACGGAGTTTCAGTTATGTTTAAAAACAGTTTTAAATTTTTTTTAAGAGGAAGAATTTTTTTAAGGATTTGAGAGATAAACATCATTTTAATAATTTTTTATTCTCATTTTCGATTCAGTACAATTTGCAGAAAATATAATTTCAGAGGAAGTCTTTCAAATGCCATCAACCGCAATTACCAATAAACCAATAAACTATAGACGGCGTGCCGTGAACAAAAGCTTGAAGCCGGCAAAAAGTACGCCTCGCCTTGTAATACACACGGCGGCACTCGCACCAAAACGACTTTTGTGTTCTAAATAATAAAAAATAAATGAAGCTTTGTGTTCCAAAAAATAAAGTTTAAATTTGTTCTAGTTCAAACTGTCAACATAGGGCATTCTATTGGTTTCGATGTGTGTTTTAGGCGCACTTTTGCCGGCTTCACGCTTTTGTTCACGGCGCGCAGTCTATACATAGTTTATTGGTCTGAGATCAAGACATCAAAAAATTATTATGAGAGGTTCACATATGGACACCATCGCGGAGATAGTCAGAATAGTTTATTAGGATCCCAAAACGTGGATATCTGAAGAAAACTCGATTTTCAGAAGTTGAAGTGAGACAAATAATTTTCGATAATTTTTAATTTTCTCAAGAGGAAGTCAAAATTATGTAAAGGTTTATGATTCGTTACACTATAGGTAACAGACAAAGTAAAATTAATACATATTATGGTTGATTTTTTTTTTAAGAAAAACATTGACTATCCGTATTATTCGTTTTGTAAAATGAACTATCCGTATTAGGCCGAGGCCGCATTACGGCTAAACCGCCGCGGTTTCTAACCGCGTAATTTTGTGACCCAAGGAAAGCCATACAAGCGGCCGCACTTGCGGTTTACTCCCGCGACTGATAGTGTATGCGTTTCGGGCGGTTTTGCGGTTTGACAGCTACCGCTAATTTTGTAACTCAAGGAAAGCCATACAAGCGGCCACATATGCGGTTTCATACCGCGACTGATTTTAAAACCGTGATTTTTTACAGATTTGTTCGCGGTTTGCCTAGGTACATGCGCCAGTAGTCGGCCTTTACTACTTTGTCGAATAAATGTCTCAGACAAAAGAGGATCCGTCGCCTCGTAGTAGTCCGTAGGTCTGAAGGGTCGACTATCAGAATGGTGCAGTTTAGAGGAAGCCTATGTCCAGCAGTAGACGCACAAAGGCTGATGAATGGATGTTGATGATGATTTATAATTATTAATAGTTACTATTATACTGTCTTTGAGACAAATTGTCGTGTAACAAGCTGAGCTCTGTGAACAAAATAGCCGAGTTCTGGATTTTGCAGGCTGAGCACTGGAGAAAAATTACTTTTTCTTTTAAATATTTTTCTTATTTTCACTTAAGACAACGTTGAGAATGTGTTAATTAAAAATAATAATAAATGACCGATTTAATGATTATAATGTATTATTTAACGCATTGGTTACAAAAAAAAGTACACTCTATCCAAATCGGGAAATGCACTAAATGGCTGACTAGCTGACTACTGGGTCTATTAGGGCGCATTCATGTAGAACGCTGGTTACCGGCGCTGATCTGCCAGCGCTTATCGGTATAGTCTAAGATCCGAATCTAAATCGACATTCATCGGGTCGATAAGAGAATCAAACACACTGATAGAAACTTTTTTTGATAGTTAAAAATATTTGTTAATATTTAACAAGTAATTTATTAGAGACCACTTTTTAGTGCTTAATAAATATTTCTTAGTATTTAAAAAGATTTATTAATATATAATAAATGAATATCAGATTTATTAAACACAAAAAATCATTTTAAATACTAAGAAATATTTGTTAATACTAAAGAGTGGTATGAACTAATACTTATATTCTGTCCAGGATTTTTGTTGTCTACCCATTTTTAATATATTTTCTAATATACGAAATTTATTATAAAATAATTTTGATTCTCTTATCAACCCGATGAATGTCGATTTAGATTCGGATCTTAGACTATACCGATGAGTGCTGGCAGATAGGGACAGGGATGGGCAAATGGAAAAAACATATCGACATTTGTCGTATTGATATTTTCCAAATGTATCGATATACAGGGTGTTCCGTTATGAATGGATAATACGGCACCTGCGTGTAGAGGGAGGGCATCATGCCAGTTCGGATAAATAAATGTTATGTTCAGTAAAAGTCCTTCCGTTTCCGAGATATTCGACATTTTCAAAATTCTTAAAATTGTTCCACCCTTCGCCATTCTTTTTGGCGCCAGGACTACAAATGAAGACATTTTTGTATCTATTTTTTGGATAGTATTCCTGGATAGATGTGCTATCGAATGTCATCAATTATTTTTATAACAAAGGCACAGATTCCTTTTAAATTAAGATTTAATACCAACTTAACGTTTTTTCATATTTCATTCTTGACTTTTCCTCTGCCGTGGTTAAAAAAAATGTATGGTGGCTTGAATGCCAATTTAAAAAAAACTAGCCCATTTCACCCAGATTCTGAAATGGTATGTTACAAGGTATAATCCACCTTTAGATTTTAAATTATTTTCTTTTAAAACGAGGTAGACCCCATTTTTATGATACTACAAGTTAATACCAAAATTTGGTTTGTTACCTTAATTAGTTTCAAACCATCAAAATTCACTTGACTGCCCCTTATTTGTCAAGAGAACAAAACATGTGCTCTAATTTAAGAGATTTGAGCTTAATTTACTTCATTACCTACTTAATACTTAAACCCCTTAAAAATTATAGTTTCAGCAACCAAATAAAGCAATCAAATGATCATTTGCGTTGATAAGTACCCCTTAAAAATTATAGTTTCAGCAACCAAATAAAGCAATCAAATGATCATTTGCGTTGATAAGTATTTTAACTGACTTCAAAAAAGGAGGAGGTTTTAAATTCGTATCATGTGTTTTTTCTTATGTGTGTTGTTACCTCAGAACTTCGTACTGAGTGAACCGATTTCGATAATTCTTTCGCCATTCGAAAAATAGAGAGAGATTTTGATATCTGTAAATAAATATCGAAAATCGATATATCGCGGGAAAAAATATCGCTGATTTACGATTCGATATTTTTCTGAAAAAATATCGATATTTTGATATATCGATATTTTTTACCCAAACCTACTGGCAGATCGGCGCCGGTAACCAGCGTTCTTTTTGAATGCGCCCTTACCCTATATTGAAGCGTACAAACACATACAAAATGACGCGGTAACCGCGAGCGGTTTCTGTCAGAGATTTAAAAACTATAGATGGGCCCTTAATTTCAGATAAATTTTCGCGCGTCATCTTTATGTGCGTGAAGTTGGCACGTGATCGATTTTGGTTGTTATATTAAAAAACGAAAAAAATACATAATAATAACTCACTTCCATGTTCTGTAATTGTTAGCTTGTTCTCGAAATAATTAAAACAACATGACTTAATATTTTTTTATATATGAAATTTGATTCCTTTGGACTTATTTGTGTTTCTTCATTTATTACAACACTTTTTGAAGGCACCGAGAACCAAATTCTATAGATTATGGTAAATATATATTAGATATTCTATAGAATATTGTAATTAAGTCCGCAAAAGTATACGTTTGTAGACATAATTACTAAAACCAATTAAATATAAGTAACGTGAGCCATTCGCTGCTACCTACAAAATACTACGACTTTAAGTATTTGAGATATACCTACATCCCAACTCTTTCTCGTGCTAGTAAAATATGGTTAGGTCATATCTATTGTTTTTATATCCCTAGTTTACAGAAACTAAAAATGACAATGACAGCATTAACCCTAGAGTAGTCGCGAATTTCCATGGAACGTTAGTAATCGCGTGGGGAGCATTTTTTCGCCCATGTTCAAGCATATTTTTTTTGCTTATTATAATAAGCAATTATAATAAGCAAAAAAAATGTAAAAAAAAATTGTCATTCAGTGAAAAGAATCAAATAGTGTCTAAAGGTAGGTGTGTACCCGAGTTACAAAATTTAAACCAGCAAAAAGGGAATGTAACTCGAAAGTTTCATGTCAAAAGTTATGAAACGTATAACTGGCTGCGTGGTTGTGTACACACGACTAAATTATATTGTTTTCCTTGCATATTGTTTAGTAATTCTAGTACAGTGTGGACTGATTCAGGATATTCAGATTTAAATAAATAATTGCATTTATTTACATCGGGATTTTTAGTAATCTCAAGTAACCAGAACCTTAAATATGTGAAAATTGAAGCTGACTAGGTGAGTAATTATAATATTTTAGCTTATTATTTTATTTATCAGAATTTCCTCCGCTGCGACGATCGATCGCTGTTTTATCTGCGTTGCCGTAGAAGATGTACATGAATAGTATTACATAGACTTCTTCTATTGGAACGGTTTCCGACTTAGAGATCCTTAGCGTGGCTGTGCCTATGCCTAAAATCTATAAAAGAAAAAGTTTTTGTGACCGAGTACTTCGCCGCATACCCTGTGTCATAATCCTGTGCACGCCACTGTATGCATGTCCTTTGAGGCAATGCAAGTTAGTTTTAAACCACCTTTTTCTTCGTAACTATTATTATTTTTATGTGATTGATATGCAATTTTTTTTGTGGGTCACGCTTTCGGTAAATACTTAAAACTCGACTTGAATTCGCCTAAGATGACATAATATTACGATAAATTAAATTACCAAACAAAAAAATAACGTCTGCTAGAAACGCAGAAATATGGAGTGTCATGTGCCGAAACTGCAGTCATTGTACTAGCATAATACAGGGTGGGCCATAATAAAATGCACTTTTGAAAATTTTGTAAAAAACATTGGTTATATTTTCAGAACTTTAATACATTTTTAAACAAACACTAATATTTAAAATTTATGTTTTAAAGACAATATCGTCCAAATGGTCTCCAGATCGGAGGCGCACTCCTCTAAACGAGATCTTAAATTTTCGAAGACTCGTCTGCAAGTCGCTATGGGAATCAAGGCCATTTCTAGACGAATGTTTTGTTTTAATTAATTTAATTGCTCTCGCTCTCGAGCCGAGCGCACGTACTTTACAGAGCTCCGTGTATTTTTTAGTTCTGCTCCTTATAAAGTGTTTATTTTCGCTTCAAATTTCTATCACAGTATTAATTAAAGTATAAGTGTTATTTTACATCAATCAAATTATCTAATATAGTCGCCAGTGAGTAAATCTTCAAAGATTTTACAAAGATTTGCAGTGATAAATTTACCAGTGCCGTGCGTGTTCTCTGTGGTGACTCATCGTTCGCTGCACTTGGACGAAACATTGCCTTATATGGTCACGCAAGTGCTATACTCGCATTGTGCGTAAACGCATTGTAATAAACAGTCAAGATATTTCGCCGCCTTAGCTATCGACTGCCGTGGTGTAGCTGTCTTTGGCACTACGTCGCGCGCCTACGATCCCCGGATCGAATCCCAGTACACCGATAAAAATTTCTGTCCTCGATAGATTTATTTTAGAAATTTTAAACATAATTTGATCAACAAAAAGCAGTAAAATATTTAGATACAATTTATTGGGATTATATTAAAAAATGGAATTCGTCAAAGAATGCGCGGCTTGTTTGAGTAACTCAAATGATGTTCCTGTCCTGCTCTGTTCACGCTGCGCTGCAAATTATCATCTCTTGTGCATGAACATTAGTTCCAAAGACTACAACAAGATGTCGCAAGAAGACAAATCAAATTGGATTTGCGTACAATGCCGCTGCAATGAACGTAAAGGCGACAACACAAACACTCCAGTTCGGAGTAACCCGCCCCCGTCGCCTAAGCCTGATTACGTTACAAAGCGAAGCAAGGCACGCACCACCGCTACAAACTGTTCTTGTCTGTCGGCTAGTAGCATCCGGGACATCATTCGCGAAGAGTTGCAACAGTTATTTAACCAACAGATTCACCCGCACCTATTAGTGGTTCAAAACGCAGTGTCCTCCCTCGAAACATCTGTGGCTCATTTTAACGAGGAGCTTGAAAAAATCAAGGCTAGCAATGCCGCACACGTCAGCATGATTGAAAAACTTAAGTCTGAGACAGAATCTTTGCGTGCAAACAATCTATCCTTATCGTCACGAGTAGCCCAAATGGACCAACAATCACGTTGCTCTAACATTGAAATCCAGTGTGTACCTGAAAATAGACAGGAGAATCTTATCAACACTGTGGTGCAACTGGGCAAAGTTATAAAATGCCCCATCGCTGAGACACACATCCATTACTGCTCTCGACTAGCTAAAATGAATAGCTCAAGTTCTCGCCCTCGTTCAATTTTAGTGAAATTCAGCAGTCCACGCTTGCGTGACGATTTTCTTGCTGCGACCGCACGTTTCAACAAAACTAATCGGGACGACAAACTCAATTCGAGCCACTTAGGCATCGGAGGAGATAAGAAAACTGCTATCTACGTTATGGAGCATCTGTCCCCCGAAAATAAAAGCCTGCACGCTGCTGCGCGAACCAAAGCCCGCGAATTGAAATACAAATTTGTATGGGTGCGTGATGGTAGGATTTACATGCGCAAAAATGAAGAATCAAACTACGTCCATGTAAAGAACGTCGACCTATTGAATCGTTTGTCATGATTACGCTATATTTGCTATGTTTGTACTAAAGGGCACTTTTACCTGTTACTACCAGAATGTTAGGGGTCTGAGAACAAAAACTATTGAACTATTTAATAATGTAGTTTGTTGTAATTTTGACATTATTGTTTTCACAGAGACATGGTTGAATGGCTCAGTTTTTGACAATGAATTATTTGATGACCGTTACACGGTCTATAGACGCGACCGCGAAAACAGCGGGTTCCATAGCCAAAAAATGGGAGGAGGTGTTCTCATAGCTGTCTCCAAGCGCTTTAAATCATACCGTTTATGTGCGCAAGAGTCAGATTGTGAAGATTTATGGGTTAAAGTGGAAATATTTGATAGCGTTAACAAAGACAGACATCTGTACATTTGTGGCGTATATATCCCCCCTCCAGTAAAAACGCATATATTAAAGCATTTTATTAGCAACGCCAATCGTATATTAGAAACCCACAGTGGAAACACTCTTATACTTGGTGACTTCAATTTGAGCAACTTATGTTGGACTATGACTGTCAATCACACACTTAATCCTGTATCATCCAATAGTATACTCAATAACATGCTTATTGACTTCATGTCACTCAATAATCTAGTTCAGCACAATTCCTGTTTTAACACTAAAGACAAACTGTTGGATCTGATTATGAGTACAATGGATATCACCCGTCTTTACGTAAGTACTGACCCATTGTCGGTGATTGACCCGTTACATCCTCCTATCGAATTTTGTGTGAGACTTAAATGTGACAATTACCTCCAAACCATACACGAACCCAAATTTATGTTTTATAAAGCAGATTATATTAAAATTGTAAATGAATTGAATAGTATATCCTGGGAAGACGAATTGACGCGTTATGAAAAAGTAGATGACATGGTAGCACATTTCTATAAAGTACTTCAGTCCATCATAGTTAAACATGTACCCAAGTCCAAATCTCGTAATAATAAGAAATACCCAATATGGTTTTCAAACACGTTAATTAAAGTAATCAAGGAAAAATTTAAATACAGATCTAAACACCGCATGTTTAAAAATCCTCGGGATTTATTGACATTTGAGCTACTTAGAGATAGATGTACGAAATTACTTAACCAGAATTATAAAACTTACCTGCTACGACTAGAGTCAACTTTGAAATCGAACCCTAAACTGGTATGGAGTTACATTAAGCACAAAAGAGGCAGTAGTAGTACCTACCCAGCCCAAATGTCTTCTGGTACTACACTTGCTACCACTGGCCCGGAGATCTGTGAACTCTTTGCTTCACAGTTCTCTTCAGTATATAATACCGCTAAACTATGCATTTCAGACGAGCACGATGCAGATAAATTCCCCGTCTCTAACTTTATTACTAGTATTTCAGTGACTAAAGACCAAGTATTTAGGGTTTTAAAGAGACTTGACTCTACTAAAGGCGCTGGCTCAGATGGAATACCATCGATCTTTGCTGTAAGATGTGCTGATGCTCTAGCTTTACCTCTGTCCTTAATATTTAATAAATCTCTCTGTTCTGGAACTTTTCCTAGCGCTTGGAAAACTTCTCTCGTTTTACCGTTACACAAAGGAGGCGATATAAACTCCGTGAAAAACTATAGACCAATATCTATTATTACTGTGTTTGCTAAAGTCTTTGAAAAACTACTATGCCCTATAATATCTTGGCATCTAAGACACATAATTGTACCGGAACAGCACGGTTTTATGAAGGCCCGCTCTACCACGACTAATTTAATATCCTTTGTTGAAGGCCTGGCTGAAGGTGTTGATCATGCACAGTCATTCGATGTTATTTACACTGATTTTAGTAAGGCCTTTGACAAAGTCAGTCACGATATGTTATTGCACAAACTGTCATGTGTCGGCATAGCCGGTAATTTCTTGTGCTGGTTCAGATCCTACCTAACGAATAGACTGTCTGTGGTAGTGGCTGGAGGTTTCAAATCTGGCTTTTTTACTGCCTTTTCCGGAGTTCCTCAAGGATCCCATCTGGGTCCCGTGCTTTTTAACGTTTTTATTAATGACATCGGTAAGTGTTTCCATAATTCTAAATTTTACATGTTCGCCGATGACTTGAAGTTTTTTAAATCAGTAAATTCATTAGAAGATGTATTGTTACTTCAAAATGACTTGGACAATCTAGTATTGTGGTGCAAATCCAATGGTATGAGCTTGAATATTGACAAATGCCACGTGGTACGCTTCACTAGAAGAAAGCTCTCAGTGACTAGACAGTATTGTATTGACGATGTACCATTAAAAGAGGTTGATCATATCAGAGATTTGGGTATAATTCTGGATTCCAAAATGAGATTTAATTTACATGTAGATAATATTACTAAAAAAGCCTTCAAGACCTTGGGGTTTGTCTTACGCACCTGCAAGGAGTTTAAAAATCCGAGCACCAAAATAGCAATTTACCAAGCACTCGTGCGTAGTACCTTAGAATACTGCAGCGTGGTGTGGAACCCGCACTATGAAGTATACAAAAAACGTATAGAAAGTGTACAAAAGAGATTCCTTTGGCACTTGACTTATAGTTGCAATTTAGGAAAACTTTTGCCTAGCTATAATGATCGCTTGAAATACTTTCATATGAAACCTCTCGTTGAGCGCAGAGCGATGTCGGACATCTTGTTTCTTTACAAAATTATTAATGGTCACGTCGACGCTCCAGATGCTATATCTCATATTAATATTGCCATTCCCAGTAGATTGCCCAGATATAAGAAATACATTCCATTCGTCACAAACTTAGCACGGTCACATTTAGGTCATTATTCTCCTCTAAACAGACTAATGAGAAGTTACAACGAGCTTCACAACAAAGATATTGGTAAAACCGTGAGTGAACAAATTATATTCAAAGATGGTCCATGTACTCGTACTTCGAAAAAGCGTTCTAAGATACAAACTTTGGATATTTTCTCAGACCCCTTACGTCGCTTTAAAAGGGTAGTGTCTCAATTGACATGCGATTTTTAAATTATTTATTGTGTTATTTTTTTAATATTTTTTACTGTATAAAATAATTTGAATTTAAATAATTGTATTGTTTTAATTTTAATTCTTGTATTCTAATAATTTTAATTATTGTATAATTGTAATTTTAATAATTGTATTTTAATAATGTTATTTTTATAATTGTAATTTATTAATTGTGTTTTAACTCTTAATTATGAGTATTTCAAATTGTAATTATCACTGACATTTTCAAATCAATATGTTTTTAATCTTAATTTATTCTTACACATATTTTTTTACATAATAACATTTTATTTCTTTGACATTGTAATTAATGGTTTTGGTATTTGTTTTATATTTTCGTAAGCGATCTGTAATGTGTCTATTGTAGTGTTCCGTTTAAGATTTTTATTTATGTATAAATTTATAAAGTAAGCTATGTAAGTATGACGCTCAATATTCATGTAGATTACACCTATAAAAGAGGTATCACTGAGCACTAAATTGTTTATGTATACTCTTAGAAAGTCGTAGTGTATATCTTGTTGGTGTGACAAATAAAATAAAATAAAATAAAAAATAAAATAAATAATTCGTCGATAGTTTTCGGATTATTATTAAACACCCTACTTTTAAGATAACCCCATAAGAAAAAATCGGGAGCGGATAAGTCGGGGCTTCGTGGGGGCCACTCGATGTCACCCCTCTTCGATATGACTTTTCCAGGAAAAATTGTCTTAACATGTGGCCCCGTCTTGTTGAAACCACGTCATTGAATTGTATCCATCAATTTCTTGAAGCTTTGGAGCTAAAAACTCTTTCAGCATTCTCACATAGCGTTCCGAATTAACCGTAACCGCTTGACCACGACTATTCTCAAAGAAATAAGGTCCGATCAGACCCTTAGCAGATATTGCTGTCCAAACTGTAACTTTTTGACAGTGAAGTGGCTTCTGATGTTTCAACGATGGTTGCTCTGCACTCCAGTATCGGCAATTTTGCTTATTTACAAAACCATTAATATGGAAATGGGCCTCATCTGAAAAGATAATGTTTCCAAAACTAGAGAACCGCTCAAGCATTATCGATGAAAATTCAAATCTTTTAGTAAGATCATCTGCTTTTAATTGTTGTACGAGTTGAATTTTATACGGATGAAGTTTTAAATCACGTAACAAGATTCGCCTCAAGCTCGTACGCGGTATCCTCAAAGCCGCTGAACGTCTTCGTGTTGAGAGTTTCGGATCCTCTTGAACAGACTCATTAACTTCTCCTATCTTCTGTTCTGTTCGCGAAGAACGCGGGCGACCCTGACGTTTAGTTGGCAATGTCGAACCGGTTTCTTCAAACCTTTTCAACTACTGTTTCATGACATTAGTGCCAGGGCACTGACGCATACTCTGCAATCCATATTTTACTCGAAATAATCGTCGCACAGTAATGTAAGAATGATCATTCTCGTAAAACGTTCGCACAACGAACGCGCGATGTTCCCCCGTAAAATGACTCATGGCTACTAAAATGGAATAAAATGCACGACATAACAACACCCGCCCCGCACGCCTCACCCCGCATGTAGTAGTTTTATTCAAAAAACAAAAGTGCATTTTATTTTGGCCCACCCGATATTATAACTGATTATATAAGTGCAATTTCTTCAAGATTATGAGACCCGCAGCCCGCAGATCTTTATACCAACACAGTATTAATTTAGTAAAACATTTTAAATTCAACAACTACCTAGTTCTTCTATTCTTCATTTTACAAATATAGATAGCCTACTTAGTGAACAAGTCACCTTTTTTATTTAAGAAGTGTTAAGAAATATAAAAATTATGTTTACAGTTAATATAAGCATTATTTGGAACATTACATTATTATTGAACAAAATTAGAGTTGCTAAGACGCACCATGACTCAGTGACGTAGTTAGAACACAATAAAAGGTTAATAACGTTATGGTTTATTTATCACACTTAAATTACGCCGAAGCAGGTAAAAATCGAATAATGCAATAGATAGAAGAAAGAGTTGCCCCCGCCGCATTCTGCGACGCACGACGACGTCGCGCTCCAAAAACATCACATCATGGCGGGGACGGCGTTGTTGCGGGGTCGTCGAACTCTGGCAAAAATATATACTGTCGTCGTCAAGATAACAACAGATAGCCAGATTCGTTTCATTGAGCGGTAGTTTATTAAATACTAGCCTATATCCGCCCACGTCTTTAAGAATAAGTTAGATATGTAAAGGTTTCTCGTATTTTTGAAAACGTAGTAATTATTTAATAGTAATTGTTAAAATACACTTACTACTTTAGTGCGCTTCTAGTTTAAAACGTGCTGTTTATTTTTGCGGACGAGGAAAATTACAAAAAAAGTATTAAAAGTGTAAAGAACTTATAAAATAATCGCTCGTATACATATAGGTACTATACTCCTTTTCCAAATGACTTCATAAGCATAATAATATGAAGTTCATTTACTGTGTAGGATAATTCAGTGAATAAACATATGAATTCATAAAAATTACGTACGATAAAAAGTAACGTGATTTTTGCTGAAACCCAGTCTTTTCCCCTTCGTGAGATTTAGTATTAGTAAAATTCAGGCCAGTATTTGTAATTTTTATGAGAATTCATTAATCTTAAACCTAAATACAGGGTTTTAAATGATTTGTACGACAAAATGAAACTGAAAGAGCTTAGAGATGGACCTACCAGATGTCAACAAATCGTTTCAGTAAAAGTGTCACTGTTTTCGATTTTGACATTTGTCTTATTTTTCGGAAATTGGCCTCTCTCATCCAACTTTTATTTTCTGACTACAGAAATGAGCAGATATTTTAATTATTTTTCTTTTAAGGTACACTTTAATATTTGGTCTACAATAGGGAATATGCATGTAATTTAAATTTAAGTGAATTATTTTTTTACAGTAGTTATCGCTTATTGTAAGATGCCTTTAACATTATTTTTTGTTTAAACACTGTAAAAACCAAAATATTGATTAATAAAAAGTGGTAAATTTACGAGGTATAGTTAAAATTGTTAAAAAGGAAGTGGCGTCCTCGATCATTAAGACATGAACTTTGACGTTTTCTAAAATACGACCCAGGGTATTAAGTAACAATTCTACCAATTTTCATGGAAATCCGTTCAAGGGTTTTCCTGTGATGCCTGGACAGACAAACAGACCGACGGACTATGATTAAAAAAAATACATTTTTGGGCTCTAATACGTTATTGAAGTGCCCCCTAATTGAAATTTTGCCTAAATATTCAATGTACAGAAAAAGGTACAGGTACAATGTACAGGTCACTTGAAATCATTTATTCAGAGTTATATTAATATTATATTTAGTCTTTGGATTTGGACAAATTAATCTAAATTATAAAAGAAAAACAATCTACAAAGATAAATCAAACGACTAAAATAAAAGTTAAAATACAATGTAAAATTATATCAGTAATCACAATCACTCTGATTTATGTTTACTTCTCGGATTTGGAAAATCCTTGATTATAAAAAAAAAACAATTTTTTAAATAAGTGACTGAAGATTCGAATACCTAACAAAAATAACACTAAAACCCGTTAAAAACTAAATTTATTATTTTTGGCACACCAACTTGTGTGCGGAAAATTGATAATAAAAACCCAAAAATAATTTTAAATGGTCAGGTCGTAGAAAGAGTAACCGAAGTCCGTAATCTGGGTGTTCTCATGGATCAAAATCTTCGTTTTGAAAAGCACGTGCAGGAGATCTCGCGTAATTGTTTTTATAGATTAAAAATATTATATAGGATTCGCAATTATTTGTCAACCACAGTACGAATCAACCTAATTGAAGCTTTAGTATTGTCAAAATTTAACTACGCAGATACACTTATTGGACCGCGTCTGTTATCTCGCACCAAAAATGTAATACAGCGTGTACAGAATGCATGCGCACGATTTTGTTTCCATATTCCGCCTCGTGAACACGTTACTCCTTTCCTTAATAATGCTAACTTGCTGAAGATGGATGCACGCAGACGATTACACTTTGCCACCATGTTATTTGGTACAATAAAAAATAAGGAGCCATCTTATTTATATAATAAATTAATCTGGAACAAAAGTCATAGCACCCGACATCCTCCCAAATTGCAATACCCTTCTTGCCGCATGGCTGCGTTCAGAGGTAGTTTTAAATATAGCGCCACGAGGTGCTGGAATAATCTCCCACCACCGATGAGTAGCCTTCAATCAGTGAATAATTTTAAAATTAAATATAAAATGTTTTTACTAGAGGAACAAAAATCGTAGATAGATATTCAATAATGTATCTATTATAGGTATCATATTTATTCAAGTAATTAAATAAACAGTTTTACCAATATTTATTTTATTATTATTGTAACATCTTAGCATAGTATTACCTTCGCGGTGCTATAGATTATAATGTAAATAATTTGTTTTTTATGCCTACAACATGGTGCTATTTTAAGAGAAACATTATATTGTTACTAGCTGTCCCGGCAAACGTTGTTTTGCCATATAAATTGTTTTCTAGGTAATTTCTAGTGTAGACAAAAATGTTTAAATTACTAAAATGGCTATTAAAAATAGGGATTGGTGATAAAAGGGTGAAAATTTAGGCTTGTATGTATTTTTTATGCCACATTATAGAAAAATAAAAACAAAAAATTTTGTCCATAAGTTTAAAAAAATGTTAAGGGTGATTTAGGGGTATGAAAAATAGATGGCGGCCGTTTCTCAGATCTACTGAATGTGTATATAAATTTTGGTAAAAATCGGTAAAGCCGTTTCGGAGGAGTGAGGTGGCTAACATTGTAACACGAGAATTTTATATATAAGATGTGTTTGATCACCAGAGAATAAAGATAACGTTTAAACTGCGCGCTTTCGGTCGACCGAGATACCGTCTAAATTATCAGGTTTAGACTGAAAATCGGTGCTTGTCGCACCGAGTCTAACCCTTTTCGGGTATGTATGCTGCAGCACAGATTGTATAAATGTTGTTATATTGTAGTCAGTAAGTTCCTTGCCTTTTGTGTTTTATGTGCTGCAAACATAAGTACCTTGAATAAATGTTTTCTTTCTTTCTTTCTTTCTTTCTTTCTTTCTAAAATTACAATGTCAAATTATCACAGTAACAACAATCACACTGATTTATGCTTGGTCCTTAGATTAATAAAAAAAATGTGTGCGTGTACTAGTGTACACACGTATGAAGTGAAACTTCTTTACGGCAATATATTTATATTAGTATTGAAAAAATCAATACTATCGTTACTATCGATAGTATAAATTATGGTAATACTATTGGTTATCTGCAATAGTATCGATACTATCGATAGTATTTAAGTTTGATAGCCGATAGTATGGATACTATCGATAATTTTGGATTATCGATAGTTATGTATTCAGTAATAGTATCGGTGGTATAATACTATCGATACTATTGCAGATCATCAATAGTATTACCATATTATATACTATCGATAATATTGATTTCAGCAATACTATCGATAGTCCTATCGATATCCTAACTGATTTTCAAGGTCAACAATCGATAGTGTAACTATCGATAGTTCAGCATCACTACATCAAAGTAAACAACAGAAATTTATCAATAAAAATAAAGAAGGAATACAGGAAACATTAAAAAAGGTAAGTAACATTTAAAATTTATAAATAGTCCCAGAAGTCAATAACAAAGTAATAATTGGATACATTACCAAAATATCTACCTCCAAAGTAATCAACATAATCATAAATAAATTTTACATCAAAGTTCAAATTTGACAATGATTTAAAATAAAGATGGCGCGTAACGCGTCAAAAGCGTAACGCGTCAAAGCCATGTCAAAGCGTAACCGAAAAATGTGACGAAAAATTTTTTCCAACGCCGATAAAGAAGTTTCACTTCAATAATAAAAACAATTTTTAGATATTCAACCACAGATAAATCATAATATAAAAATAAAACTTAAATTACAATATCAAATTATGACAATAATAACAATCATACTGATTTATGTTTGATCCATAAATGAATTTAATAAAAACAATTTTTATATTACGTAACAATTTTTATTCAGTAATTTTTAAAGGATTCATTTAATTTAGTTAACAAATATTAAATCTTGAAATGTTCTTTATAAATACTGACAAACGAACTTTCGATTAATTTATATTTTGCGATCATAACTAATAGAACCTGTATGCACATTTTTGCTGACTGTACAAAAATGTGGTAATAGATAGTCATAGTATCAGACCGGAACAAAAAATAATTAAAAACAGTGATCCTCTTTCGGGATCTCATTTTATGGATCAGACCGGAATAACTCAAAAATATGCCTCTTAAAACAGACATTTCTTTTTTATTTCAATACATAGGAGATGTTTCGAAATGTATGGAGCCCCGGCCACCTCTTGTACACCATACTCAAAAATGGAAAAACACAATTAAAACAGTTTTCAATCATCCACGTCCTTTAGTTTAGTAGTATTGTACAAAAATGTACACTTTAAAATTGCAACACAAAAACAAAACTCTACCATGGTGGTAAGCAGTCATCACACGTCATTTTGGTTAATTTGATAGAAGTTTGACATAATATTATGTACCTTCATTTCTGTCATAATTATTAAAGTGACAGTAGACAGTTCGCGATCTATGATCAATGACAAATTGGCAAGACGCCATGTTGAAAATTGATAAAAATCAAATATAAATACAAAATTTCTACCAAAAAAGTATGCATTTAAGCACTTTATCTTTATTATTATGGTATGAGTGTGTTAGCGTTTATTAGCGTTTATTTTATTTTATTTTTCCCAAATTCCATGAATTTTTCTCGATTTTTCGAGGTACTGTACATAGTGGGCCGGATTTGAAACATCTCCTTTCTGTGCGTGTTAATTACCTACTGTACGAGTCCGCTTTATAAATAACAAATGCTCGAAAACTTGTTAACCGACTTCAAAAAAGAAGGAGGTTCTCAATTCGACCGTATATATGCTTACATGTTGAATTGAGCGCCACCTGGCGAGTAGTTTTTGAGTTATCTCTACTTATCAAGATTGAAGTCGGTTATTTTTTTGTAAAAAGCAATTATTTTACTTGTTTTTTTTTTAACAGCCAGCAAAATGAAGGAATTTTCATATTTGACAATTTTTTTTTATTATCACTATGGAGTATGGACGTAACAAAATGAAATGTAGTAAGTAACATTTGCTCCATTTGATGTATTATGACAGTAAGCAATTATGTGTCACACAGGTATTATTTTAAAAATAAATATTCGTCTATATTTTACTACCAACTAAGCGACATTTTAAACATTACACGATTCGGTTCGCCTTGGTCGACTCGTTTGTGAAGTGGTGCCCGGAGCGGCGCGCGGTGCGGCGAGGCGCGGCGAGAAGTCTGGCAACGTCGCATATTTTATTCGTACGAGAATTGAGGCGTTTTGTACTCGTATACCTACTAGTGTAGTTATTTGTATCTACCTATTATGTACGTACCTACATGACTTTTGAATGTTCATTCTGCCAGCTCGACCGGAATACTGAGTAAATATATTACTTGCTTGCTCTTAGTTGCAAAGTAAGAAAATGCTATGTTAAGGTTTATTAACATTGTAGGTATATGAATTGATTGTTTAATTTTTTAACCGACTTCAAAAAAGGAAGGTTTTCAATTCGTCTGTATGTTTTTTTCTTCTAATGTGTGTTAAGTTAACTCATAACTTTGTACTGGGTGAATCGATTTCGATAATTCTTTCGACATTCGTAAGCTTATGACTGCTATGTGGTCCCATTATAATTTGAGCGACATCCGACTGTAATTTTTTGAGTAATTCTCAATAAGGTGAATTTAATTTAGGCTTACTTTTGACTGGGTGTTCCCATTTTGATGATTCTTTTTTTGCTCGAAAGGTAGTGCTTTTCGTGTGGTCCCTTAGGGCGCATTCAAGTAGAACGCTGGTTACCGGCGCCGATCTGTCAGCGCTTATCGGCGCTTATCCGCGCAGGTAATCGGCGCAGGAAGTCTCTATACTTTATGCCGAACCAGCGCCGACAAGTTCCGACCTGTCACACGACCTAGGTTATGTCAACGGACCATTACCGATAAGCGCTAATAAGCGATAAGCGCGCCGATCTGCTAGTAGGTTTGGGTAAAAAATATCGATATATCAAAATATCGATATTTTTTCAGAATGTATTTATATCAATATAAATCAGCGATATTTTTTCCCACGATATATCGCTTTTCGATATTTATTTACAGATATCAAAATCAATATATGTATATTTAAAGCTCTGCTGTCTGCTCATGGCTCATGGATCGCATCATGTATCTATTTGACCAATCCGATTTCTTAAATTTAGAAAAAGAGTAGGTATGCAGTAGGCTATATGGGTTTAGTTTCTTTGCTTTAAACACAAACAAAAATTACAGTCTATGACCTACTTGTCTATGACAATGACACTGCTTTTTGGTTTGGTTGGTAAAGTGCCACAAAATAATCAGACCCGGTAAGAGGGGCGCTACTACTGTCTTGGTCTTTGTCTGACAACAGTATAACATTTGCATTAGTTGCAATTTTGGCAACCGGACCAGACCAGATAAGTTTGTGGTACTGTATGTTGATTTTTTCTTGGCTACAGGTACATAAACCTGTTTTTTAATAATAAAACTGATGTCATAACAGCCAGATGTGTATTTAGGTACTTACTTTAAAATTTCGAATATTTTGGCAATTTTTATAAATAATTGCATATTGGGCAAAAATATCGATATGTCGATATATCGATATTAAATTTCTTGGGTGATATATATCGATACATTTGGAAAATATCGATATGTTTTTCCCATTTGCCCATCCCTATCTGTCAGCTGCCAGCGCTTATTGGTATAGTTGTTACCGTTAATTTGCGTAAATCAGATAAAGTGAAGATTAACTAGGTATTCTGCAGATTATCTGGCTGAGTCAGTTAAAGTGGAAAAAAAAGACGTGTGGCACTCGGAGACTGCCGCGGTAAAGCTATTGCATAGCATTATATATAAATTAACAAAACAAAAAATAATACTGCATTTGTGATAATAATAATAAAATGAATGTATATAGAGTACTAACTAATTTTCTTTCACTATTTTTTCGTGACTTTCTTCATTAATAAATGCACTTTGTTTATTCATATTTAAAACACTTTGTACACAAATTATACGAGTACAGATATTCACTGTTTTACAGTGGGCCAAGAAAAAGGTGTACCAGTTTTCATTTAGTTGCCTAGTTATCAAAAGTTACATCAAAGTTCATAGGCAATATCACTGAAAGAGACGCATAATAATGACGTAAGCCTAATTGTTAAGAATACGTACATCATAACGTCACATTATTGCAAGACATTTTAATCTTTATTAGAAACGGATAATGCATTAATTTGTGCAAAGAAGATTTAAATATTCTGAACAAAAGCATTAAGAACTATTTCAGTTGACAAAATAATTCTTTTTAAAAAGAAAATTGACATTTGACATTTAAGTCCTACAACGATCTTTTGGCGCGTGAATGACGTGTGGGTGACAGAGACAGTGCCTTACAGTTTGCCTTGCCTGTATGGCACTGTCTCTATCACCCTCAAGTCATTATAGTGTCATTATTTTATGTCATGTCATGTCTATTTATGTCTATGTTATTTTGCATGTTTTAAATCTAAATACGCGATAATTCGACTATTATGAATACATGTTGTCGATTCCAACGCCTTATTTAATCCAGATCTACATGTAATTATTCTTAAAATACCGAACCGACGGGGCGAAAATCAAATGTTTGACAGGTAAGATTTGTATGGGAAATTAAAATTTTCATTTTTAGTATTTTCCTCGCAATTTTTCCATATTTTCTCATCGCTGCAACCTTCCCTGAACTTCCACGAATATTTCAAGACTAAAATTAGCCAAATCGGTTTAGCCGTTATAAAGTAAAAGTTAGTTAACTCAGTTAAAAGATCTGGTATTTATCGATAGATGTCACGAGTGTGAGTGAGAGAGAGAGAGTGTGAGAGACATAGAGAGATGTGTTAGGTCTTTGATTATATATTAGGTGTTTTCGTTACGAAATTTCTCAATTCGGTCCCCACGCCCAAGGCCCGCGATAAAAGCTATGCAATAGCTTAAAAATAATTGAGTTCCTACATTAACTAGTTAATCTGCAGACTAACGACCATGCATACGGTAAAGTCTATAAAATTGGTTCTTGTTTGAATAAAAAAAATTAATAACAGGTGTAGGTAGGTCGAATTGGTTACATAACCGAATTAGCCTACCCCTACTCCACGTAGTCTTATATGCCCTACCCCTAGTGTTTTTTAGAACCCGGAGGCGCAGAGCGAGACAGAGGCGGGAGAGCGGGGCGCAGAGACAGCGCCTTATTACCTGTAAGGCGCTATCTCTGTCACCCACACGCTGTGAACGAGAACTGTCTGGAATTAAGAGTTCATAATAAGGGGGCAGTTTTTTACATTTTAGGTAGCAAAAAACTAATATTCCCAAATTCCAGTTCCCCCTAGATTAGTAATTCCCCTTAAATAATTTAGAGTACATAATATTAACTTAGTCTAATATTAGAACCTGAGATGTAAATTATATATTTTGCACAGCAATGTCTGCCGGGTCAGCAAGTTCTAATATAAACTAGTATCCTACTTATGATAAGTTTTTTTTCCAAGAACTTGTTAAGAATTAGTTATAGTATGTATAAGTTTATTTTTTACCAGTCGCCTATTTTATGGCGAAAGCTTTTTCCAGTCGGTTACATTTTCCACAGCAAGACGAGGGTATAAGCAATTTAGGGCGGCTTTTACCAAATCTTATTTAAAATAAGTTTAAACGCATTTAGTTAAATATGTTTTCATTTGTAAACACGATTAATTTAAACTTATTTAAATTTGTCTTGCACCACGATGTTGAAGCTTGAAATTAACTAAACGCATTTTAGAGTGTTGCGTGGTGTTGCTGCATTATGTCTTGTGCGTTCCATTTCACAATTTGAGCAGTATCTTTACAAATAACGTTATTTCGCGGTTTTTTGACCAAAGGACATCGCCAAATTTCGCCTAAAAAATTGCATACATTTCACATAAATCATAATTATCATTTTATTTTATGGTATTGATTACAGTTACCAGGCTTCAACGGACACTTCTTACAAATGAAATAAAAATAAATAAACATTAACTTGATTTCACAAAAACATCTGGCACATCCATCCTCCTTTTTACTCTATGCCAAGGTTGTGCCGCACACATCAAGTCGAAAAGGATTGCTTGTACAAAACTCTTAATCAAGTCGAAAAGGATTGCTTGTACAAAACTCTTAATTTCGTCGTACAATGTTTTAAAATAAAATAAAATATCATTAAATGTTAATTTCATGCATGTCTTTCTTTGGAATAAGCCTGGCTGATGTCGAGGTGATAAAATGAGATAAGACGAAGTTGAACTGTTTCCGAATGGATGTGTGTCCGACGACCTTAATACGTCTTACGTTTCTATGTTCATAGCTCAGATTATAGAACCAAAAGGCAGATAGAACATTCGCAAAGAAAAGCGACGAATAATGTGAAGCCGCTTTTTCCCTATGTGTGCATGACAACCTTAATGTCAACTAGCAATTGCACCGTATGGATACGTAATTCTTTGTGTGTGTGAGGTTGCCAAGTGAAAAGTCATAATCTCCCGCAATTTTGTAAACATTGTTCGCCATATTTTCAGCTTAAAACATTATGCACAATTAAATTGGCAAATTATTTATTACTAGTGAACGCCCTTGTTTCGCTTCGGTAAGCCCATAATCGATAAATGAGGGTTGGTATTCTTTAAATTGACGTGATTTCTTATTTGTGTACCGATTCTAACTAAATGTTAACCCAAGCTCATTTGAATACGTCAGTGAAAACTGCATCTAAATTTGTTAAGCCGTTCCTGAGATTAGGCGGAACAAATGCACAGAAAAACAGACTAAAAATTAAAGTTTTATTGTATGTAATAATAATAATTGATTTTAATTTCTTCTGATAATAATTTCTTGAGCGCCTCCGAGCTTCGGAAGGCACGTAAAGCCGTCGGTCCCGGTTGATATCGATACATCGATAGATAGCAGTCGTTAAGCCGTGTCGGAGGCCTTCGGGCGGCTTGAAAACTTTCGACAATGTGTTGGCCACTAACCCCTCCACCAATCCGCACTGGAGCAGCGTGGTGGAGATGGAGTATGCTCTAGGCCTCCTTAATAATGAGGAGAGACCCTCAGTAGTGGGACATTAATGGGTTGTAGCCATATCACTAGTTATCAAAAAGTATTATATAATAATTATGTGTAAATGTTTTTTTAATATACCTATTTAATTTAATATTTTAAATATGTTTAATTGTTTTAATTAACCTATGGATTTTTGTCTCTTTGGGTAGATATTTTTAATCAAAAAAAAAACATCAAAATATCAATATAAGTACTTATTTATTATAACAAAAATTCGGTTTTGATGATTTTTTAATCAACCAATGTGCTTTTTTAGTCAGATAGGTACACGTCATCCTCACTAAAATGTAATGAGCGAACCACGCAAAATTAATTAGCCAATTAATATCTTGCCTGCTTTTCCGTATAATATGAACCCATTTTTCTCTTGTTACAGCATCTGTCGGAAATCTGCAAAAATTATAGTTATTAGTTATTAGTAGGCTAAGCAGAAACTAAAATATTATATAATATTTATCATACATATTATTGGTACACGTGACATTTTCAGCAGTTAGAATGCTAATTTTATTGGCTGTATTGCCTGACATTTAGGTTTAAATAAATAAAACTATTTACTTTCAAAATATTTTTTTTCGATATAAATTTATAAATCGACCAATGTCCAAATAGTCCATGCATATTTCCCCAAATTTAGGGTAACCGATTTTCATTTGAACTGGTGTACAAATGAATGATTGTTGAGGTTTTGTGTTCCGAGCGAACCGAAAAAATATTATTATAAATAAATAATAAAATAATGAACAATTACCTGTGAAAAGATATTCCGTCTTCTTTTCTTTGTTTTTGCAAACAACTTTTAGAGAATTTAATAATGCAAGACGACATTATAACTGATAAAATTATTTTAAAAAATTTGACACTTGCGACGTTTATGCTATTTGACGCTTTCCGTAGTACTGACACGAGATTGTATTAGCTTTTTATTTTGTATTTGCTTTGGTAGCTTCACTTTATACTAGAACGACTACATCTGCCTTTTGGTTCTATAATCTGAGGTTCATAGTGTCATTGATACTGTCAGTCACAACTATAGTTGTAAAAAACCCGTTAGCTACCGTTAATTAACCAAATTTATGGTTAGCTACCTATAAAATGCAGTTATTAACGGTTAATTATGCTACCATGACAACGAAAAAGGGTAAATAATATTTTCTTATTGTGTAGTAAACTCCTAGGTGAAGTGATAAATCGTTATCCGAAGGGTAAAGATTTCATTTAAGATTTTATAAATCTATATTAATAATATAAAGCGGAAGAGTTTGTTTGCTTGTTCGTTTGAACGCGCTAATCTCAGGAACTACTGGTCCGATTTGAAAAAATCTTTTTGTTTTTAATAGTCTATTTATTGAGGAAGGCTATAGGCTATAAACCATCACGCTACGACCAAAAGGAGTAGAGCAACAAGTTTCTTGTATTTAACCGTAAAATGCATAAAATGCAGTTAATTAACCGTTAATAACGAAAAATGCATTTTTAACCGCTTGGTTAAAAACGTTAATAACCGGCTTCGCATCTATAGTCACAACTGTCACTTTCACACAATTTCGGCGGTTGGCAGTTCATTCATATTTATGTACCTACATTCGTTTCGTGTGCAAAGGAGATTTATGTGTACTTTTAATTTGCTTTTAACGACTGATATTGAACAACGGACTCTGATATATTCCTTTAATGACCGTGGCTTTGGCTTACGGACTAAGGTAATGCTTTTTATAATAGGGGTTTCTTTAACTCTTGTCACTATGTTTTTTCTTCGAAATAACCTCAAAATTAAACTTACTTTTGCTAATAAATAATTACAGAGAAGTGAGTGTCTGTGGATTTAATTAGTGATAACCAAAAAGACAATATTATTCTTCAGCCAATTATCAATTTTTCATGACTGTTGGTTCTTAGGCCGAGGCCGCATTACGGCTAAACCGCCGCGGTTTCTAACCGCGTAATTTTGTGACCCAAGGAAAGCCATACAAGCGGGCGCACTTGCGATTTACTCCCGCGACTGACAGTGTATGCGTTTCGGGCGGTTTTGCGGTTTGACAGCTAACCGCTAATTTTGTGACTCAAGGAAAGCCATACAAGCGGCCACATATGCGGTTTCATACCGCGACTGATTTTAAAACCGTGATTTTTTACAGATTTGTTCGCGGTTTGCCTAGGTACATGCGCCAGTAGTCGGCCTTTACTACTTTGTCGAATAAATGTCTCAGACAAAAGAGGATCCGTCGCCTCGTAGTAGTCCGTAGGTCTGAAGGGTCGACTATCAGAATGGTGCAGTTTAGAGGAAGCCTATGTCCAGCAGTAGACGCACAAAGGCTGATGAATGGATGTTGATGATGATTTATAATTATTAATAGTTACTATTATACTGTCTTTGAGACAAATTGTCGTGTAACAAGCTGAGCTCTGTGAACAAAATAGCCGAGTTCTGGATTTTGCAGGCTGAGCACTGGAGAAAAATTACTTTTTCTTTTAAATATTTTTCTTATTTTCACTTAAGACAACGTTGAGAATGTGTTAATTAAAAATAATAATAAATGACCGATTTAATAATTATAATGTATATTATTTAACACATTGGTTACAAAAAAAAGTACACTCGATCCAAATCGGGAAATGCACTAAATGGCTGACTAGCTGACTACTGGGTCTATTACCCTATATTGAAGCGTACAAACACATACAAATTGACGCGGTAACCGCGAGCGGTTTCTGTCAGAGATTTAAAAACTATAGATGGACCCTTAATTTCAGATAAATTTTCGCGCGTCATCTTTATGTGCGTGAAGTTGGCACTTGATCGAATTTGGTTGTTATGTTAAAAAACGAAAAAAAAATACATAATAATAACTCACTTCCACGTTCTGTAATTGTTAGCTTGTTCTCGAAATAATTAAAACAACATGACTTAATATTTTTTTATATATGAAATTTGATTCCTTTGGACTTATTTGTGTTTCTTCATTTATTACAACACTTTTTGAAGGCACCGAGAACCAAATTCTATAGATTATGGTAAATATATATTAGATATTCTATAGAATATTGTAATTAAGTCCGCAAAAGTATACGTTTGTAGACGTAATTACTAAAACCAATTAAATATAAGTAACGTGAGCCATTCGCTGCTACCTACAAAATACTACGACTTTAAGTATTTGAGATATACCTACATCCCAACTCTTTCTCGTGCTAGTAAAATATGGTTAGGTCATATCTATTGTTTTTATATCCCTAGTTTACAGAAACGAAAAATGACAATGACAGCATTAACCCTAGAGTAGTCGCGAATTTCCTTGAAACGTTAGTAATCGCGTGGGGAACATTTTTTCGCCCATGTTCAAACATATTTTTTTTGCTTATTATAATTAAATAAATTTACAAAAAGGGAAGACTGAAGTGTAAACTATCAGGAAGTAACATTTATTATAGTTTTGTACTTAGTAGCATATACTATATTATAAGCTATTTTTTCACTTTTAGCATAATGTTTACCTTAAAATACGTTAAAAAAAGTAAAATTATAAAACTTAGTAACAAAATTAAACGTTTTCAGTATCTACAATTATAACCTCTCGTGAACTTTAACTTAATAGTCCTGCCACATGAATATAAAATGTTTGTTGCACAGTAACTTTGTGTCTATTGCACCCTTTTTTGGTAATTATGTTTTAGGATGGACATCCTTTACATACATACATGTGTATATACCTACATACCGCTGTGGACGGCAAAACGTTCATAGCGCGAGCACTCTACGGTTAATCTTCTGACGTCGCGTCAGCGAGTAGACAGAAACCACAGAGTACCTATCTACATAAACTGTCTTCTACGGTGTTGAGTTATGTGTTGTAGTTGTCACTGTTTTGTATTTATTAACAACTCTTACTATTATGGTCGCTAATGCATCCAAATATACCAGATCAATTTACAAAAACACATTAATTTACATTTTATAGTTTTTAAACAAAAGATTATGCAGAGAAAGTGTGGGTATGATGATTATGAATATGAAAATTTTCATCTGATCGCCCATGATTATCATTAATTGTTTATTTCACTAATTGTCAAGGACTGTAAGATAACAAGCACTTTTTTGGTAAGGTAAAATGGTCGACCAGCCACATTTTTCGGACAAAGTTCCTATGAAGTTTAGGAATGGAGCATTTCTACATACTTTTTATCTCTATGGTCGCGGTTTTGATTCGTAGTGTGTGCGCTTCGCGCGGTTGCGCGGTTTCGCGGTTTACAACCGCGGGAAAAAAACCGTAATGCGGCCTAAGCCTTAGGCGAAGTTTGTATGAACGCGGAGCAATGTCCTTTGGTTTGTTTTTTTGCGTAAAACGAGTTTTCTGTCAATGTAACCTAGGTAAATAAATAAGGTAACCTATGATGTAGCTTCATATTGGACTGATATAAAATAAAAATTCTTTATGTAATCTTTATACCTTATTTAATTACTGGGTAAGAATTTCGTAAGTAGGTACGTACTTATCGTACATATCTTAAAAGTCTATAATAAGTAAACAAAGTACTAGGTACATAATTACTTTTCCGTTTAAACAATAATCTAGATTCAATTATTTCTAGCAAAATCATCGTCGTCTTCTTGGATAGACCAAACTTTGAAAGAACTTTTTCTCCGTCAGGGTTTCAAACTTTGATCTTGAGCCTGCCTGTTCATATAGTTGAGAATTTCTTCATCATCTCATTATTCTTTTCACACTCAAATTCTTCGAAAATTATTCACGTCCAAAATCTAACCTCAAATACAACTGCTAAATACGTTTAGCAGCTTAAACAGCGATTTTTGGCTGTTTAAATTTGACAGATCGATAATCATGTTTAACTTGTGGTGCAAGACAACTTGTGTAGTTAAACAGAATTTTTTGCTGAAATATAATTTTAAACATGTTTAACCGCTTGGTAAAAGTCGCCCTTAGTCAGACCATTGAATTGATACTACAATGTAAAGTAGGTATATTTGTGTCCAAATCCAATGTCCGTATTTAGTACTTCATGATAAATGTATCATTACATCATTAGTGTCTCAAAAATTACATAACTAGTAGATACGACTATGGAAATTGTTAAATATCTATACTAATATTATAAAGCTGAAGAGTTTGTTTGTTTGTTTGTTTGTTTGTTTGTTTGGTTGAACGCGCTAATCTCAGGAACTACTGGTTCGAATTGAAATTTTTTTTTGTGTTGAATAGACCTTTTATCGAGGAAGGCTATAGGCTATATGTATAACATCACGCTGCAACAATTAGGAGCGAAGAAGTAATGGAAAATGTGGAAAAAACGGGGAAAATTATTCATTCTCGAGGGCTTTCGTTGCATGCGTTGCGAAAACGATTCAAGATACCAAAAATATATGTATGAAAGAATTATTCCTCTTGAAATGATCTAAAAAAATGTCCACGACAGTATATGTCTATCTTTTAAGATTAACACACTAGAACCGTTTTTATGGTAATCAAATTTGGTCGAACCCACTGCCATATTAAACTTGCCGCGTTTCCAAGTTTAATCTGAATTAATCTTGCTGTGATCCTTTGCTACTTTGCTATTATTTTGTCGTAAGCTTTATTTCTAAGTTTAATTTAATTTAACCTCAATTAATTTTGGTGATAGTTTATTATCTTCCCGAAATTCCTACGGGAGCGGGACCTACGCGGTTGATACTTACGGGTCCCGAAGCGAAGCGAGGGCGGTTCGCTATACACTATATAACTGAAGAATAACAATGTTCACGAATGATATACCTAAGTATTTATATTCTAATTTTTTTAGAATATAAAACCCACTAATGCTGGGTGGCTATATAATACATGTCCTGTTGTAACATTATTATGCAACCAACCTTTGGCGACAGTGAGTGTAGCACCCCGTGCAGCAGTATGTTCGGCCCCACCCACAACCCTCGCTGTATCGACCTGCGCAGGCAACCCGGGCCGCCCGCCGCTGGCTGGCTGGGCGACCGACCCGACCGGATTGAACCCTTGCTCCTCTCCCCCGCCACCGCGCTCCCCTCGGACCCGACCGATTCGACTCTTAGGTGCCGCATTATCCCCCTGCCTACGTAACAGGAGTATTTATTATGTACCTAGTAATGCTATGTATAGACATAATATAAGAATTTGTGAAGTCATTACGTGATTTCTAAATTGCTATGTTATGAAACCGGCTTATCGCAAGGTTAATGGGTTTTCTGCTTCTCAAATCAAATTAGTTATGTAATTAAATGACAAAACTAAAGTACGTATCTATTATGCGTAGGTTATGATTGCAATGTCGAAATAGAAGAGGACCACAATTCTGTATAGCCAGAAATTATAGTAGTTAATTATCGAGGTAAATGAACTAAAGATCGTACGTGGTATGAAAGCACCTTTACGTTTATACCTTAGAATAATAACGCCTAGAAGCCGCGTCTGAACCAAAATATAGGCACAAACGCGTGCCATCTTCATTATCCTTGTGTGCGTGAGCGGTATGTATCTACGATCTTTTCACGCACAGAGATACGGCTTCAGTAATACCATTATCGTGCGTTTACCCACAAAAAACACTTTTTTTGTGGTATAAATATCCTTTTTGTGAAAATGCATTGAACAGATCTTTGTATTTTTAGTAGGCTTATACCAATTTTCTTTGCGGTTACGTCTAACTATTTCAATCCATCGATTGGCTATGACAGGGTCAACTGGTAAGCTAAAAAAAGAATATGAGACGCTATCAAAACAACTAACTAGTTAGTAGACTTTAATATGAAATGAAAGAGAAAAAACGAATAAACGATCAAATAAAATAAATGCTAAGTAAATTATTTTCATAGAACTTATAACACCAACAATTAGTCTAAAAAGTTTAACAGTTTAACTTTTAACGTTAAAGTAACTAACTTTAAAAGTTAAACAGATATGGTAAATATTATATTTAATTTTTAACATTAAGAACCAACTTAAACCATGTTGGCACTTTTTTCCCTGCAACTGGCAACACTGTTTAGTGATTACGTAATGTATTTCAAATGATTTATAATTCGTCATATTTGTACAGAAAATGTATAAAAAGCAGTACTTACCTGTGAAATGAAATATTATCACTTTTATTTTGTTTGTCTGATGTACTAAAACACTTCTTTATAGTGCAGACAGTCATTTTTAATTATTTCTCGGGAGCTGTGTTCGACTTAACGTGACGTTGAGCACTGACAGCGCGCGGAACGAACTTATCCGAATATGGTTAAGTTTTAGTTGCGCGTTTTTCGAGCTTGCAATAGGTTTCTAGGCGTTATTATTCTAAGGTTTATACATATTTACTCCGTTCAGATTGGAGCTGGACAAAACCAAAACAGTGCGTAAACAGTAGCCATATAACACAAACTTTTTGTCTGTATTATCACAAGGTAATTATTTTGTTTGGTCAATGAAAAACTTTACGAAAACACATAACACCCACTACACTATGAATATTAACAAAACTAATGTCGCTAAACACAAAAATAATTATAAACAAACAATAAAATTAACGTATTATATGAAAAGGAGATGTTTCAAAATGTATGGAGCCCCGGCCACCACTTTGTACACCATATTAAAAAATGGAGAAACACAATTAAAACAGTTTTCAATCATCCAATTCCTTTAAATTGCTTTAGTTTTGTGGTATAACACAAAAACGTACACTTAAAATTGCAACACAAAAACAAAAGTCTGTCATGGCGGTAAGCTGTCATCACACGTCATGTTGGTTAATTTGATAGAAGTTTGACATACATTACCTACAATTCTGTCATTTAAAGTGACAGTAGACAGTTCGCGATCTATGATCAATGACAACTTGGCAAGACGCCATGTTGAAAATTGATAAAAATGAATTATAAATACAAAATTTGTACCAGAAAAGTATGCATTTAAGCAATTTATCTTTATTTTTCCCAAATTCCATGAATTTTTCTCGATTTTTCGAGGTACTGTACATATTGTGGGCCGGATTTGAAACATCTCCTTTGTATTGAATATCGCCAAATCTGTGAACATAAACAAACGATGCTCTTTGCCGGCCACAGACTGCCACTGTCAAACACAGACTACCACAGACTGTCAAAGATAACTTAAACTGCATTTATTATTTTGTTTTTGTCGTTTAAGATCGATTTTATTTATTTTTCATTAGATTAATAATATAAATTAACATGGATTAGTTATTTAAAGAGTCTAAAACATTAATAAAATTACTATCGTGTTTAAAAATGATTTTTAAGAATCTGATATCAAAAATTTAATGATTTAAAAATTAAAATACTGCGTGAAATGAAACGAAATATAGACGACCAAGTTGCAATTGCAAAGTCAGCTGGCATCATCATCGTAGTAAGGATTTGGTAGACATTTTATTTAATGGGCGTTTTTCCATTAGCCGGCCCGGCACCGGCACCGGCGTGCCGGTGAAGCAAAAATGTAGGAAAATGTATGGATCGCTTTTCCACTTACCGGCGCCGGCGCCGGCCCGGCATTGAGTCCCGCCGGCGCCGGTGCCGGCCTGGCAAAAATGCATGTGTATTGTATATGAATTGTAGCCGTGTGCGTGTGTTAGTGCGCGGGGCGATTAGGAGGGAGATAAAGAGAATTTTCAGATGAATAATTTGTATCCAACAAATAGTTAAATGTGTCCTCGGTTATAGTATGGATACCTATATAAAATACTAGAGAACTACCCGCGCTTCGCTTAGGGACCCGTAGGTAACAGCCACTTAGGTCCCGCTCCCGTAGTAGGAATCTCGGCTAAACAGTAGCCTATTAGGTATAATTAGGTAAGGTAGAACCAGAGTGGTCCAAGTGACTTTTTGCATTGACCCCCGATTTTGGCAAAAAGATCTCCAAAACTCAATATTCTTTTATTCCACTTTGATCCAATTGCCCTAGACAATGTTTTTGAATTGCAATTCTGCAACTGAACTGCAATTGGATCAAAGTGGAATAAAAGAATATTGAGTTTTGGAGATCTTTATGCCAAAATCGGGGGTCAATGCAAAAAGTCACTTGGACCACTCTGGTTCTACCTTACACAATTATGATATACCGGAACATCAGATATAACATTTGCCTATGACATAAGTAAATTACATGTAGTATTTGATAGGGTAATTCAGAACTTGCAAATGAATTTTACTAACGCCATCTATTAACAACATCTGAAACTAAATATCTAGCAACTAACAAAACATTGATCTTCCCATAGGAATGAGATGTTTTCCCGCGGAAAAAAGTAGCCTACGTCACTCTCCACCCTCCTAACTATCCCCACACACATAAATCATACCATATAATAGCCATGTTGCGACGTGAAAGAGGCACAAACAAACAAACACAGTTTCACATTTATAATATTAGTATGGAAGTATGGATTTTAAGAATTTTCTGGGACCCATTTTCAACTTTTCAAAAGGCTATATTATGTTCATTCTCAGTATCTGACTTTAAGTATTGAATTAATCCATAATTCGACGTCTCTGCGTTGGTATTGGCGTCGTAGATATAAAAGAAACAAATAATATAGTCGACGGCTTGAAGTTACCATTGTTGTAGGTATCTACGCGTTGTAATGTACTTAATATACGTGTCAACGTGCTGAAGACCATGTCAGTACTGTACCACTCACCGGGCATAAACCGGCATTGACACCGGCACAATGGAAAAACGAAGACCCGGCGCCGTGCCGTGCCGGTGCCGGGCCGGCTAAATGGAAAAACGCCCAATAGGTATAATCAGGCTTAGAATAAATTACGGTAGTTTGAAGGTGTCAAATCGCTTTTCGTTTTTAAGGTTGTGGCTACATGAGTTATTCAATTACGAAAGCGTTAATAACATTATTTTTACCGTATGTTCTCGCAGTTTGAAGTTTTTATCGATCGCTACATAGTTAAATATGGAATCAGAAAAATTATAGTAGGTAAGTAGTTTAGTCCAAACACAACGCATTTGATTCAGACATAAATGTCACTTAGTGAAAACCCTACAAATGGTTTGTTTACATTGTGTCCAGCTCCATTTCAAATAGAGTATAGGTAGCGTCATCTCATCAATCAATCAATATCTTTAGAAAAAAAGAATCAGTTAAAGCAATGACATTATCTTTGATATTATGTATGAATAAAGTAAAAATGTCTTTAATAGATCCTATGTACGTGTACATTTGTGATAAATTAATGTTAATTGTTAAGCAATGTAGAATTTAACTGCCTCAAAATACCTACATTGAAACTTTCAATTGACGTGTATTAATGTAAGGAATAGCCAAATGAAGAATGATTTTGAACAACCCGCAACCAATAGTAACATTCAATGTGGAAATGTGTGTGGTGTGTGAATAATAAAATAACGCATAAAACAAAGCTGAATAAGGATAAAATATGTGTCATTTAAAATAATTAAAATGACTTCCGTTACCGAATATTTTATAAGTGGAAAAGAACCGTTTTTATATCCATTGAGGTGAACTGGATTGTTTTCGTTTTGTACTGTAAATAAGGAAAGTATAAGTTCATATCATCAGCAATTAGCGTCACCAAATTTAAGATAAAAATGTAATTAATTATAATGGTAAAGGGAATCCGCCAAAATTGACCCAGGCCCGGCGCCAAAGCAATGTATCTCAGTTTTTAGAGAAAATATAGTAAAAATATTGTATATATTCGGTTTTCCTAAATTCAAATGCTAACACATTTTTTTTGCCCGTTGAATTTTCATAGGCGCTCTATGTAAAAAATACATTTTTAAGAGAAACGTCATTATATTCATTGTACATACTATACCATTGTAATACTGTGATTATGGCATATAAGCATGTACCTATACATTATATTATATTTACATATTTTTCATTTGCAGTTATATTTTTATTTAGAAAAAAATTAACTATGAAAAAATTACCTAGAAGTTCGAAACTATGAAAAAGTGGAAAATAATGGACTATGAAAAATTGCAAATAAAAGTTATTTCAATATAATATACATGCTTATATGCCATAATCACAGTATTACAATGGTATTGTACAATGAATAATGACGTTTCTCTTAAAAATATATTTTTTACATAGTGCGCCTATGAAAATTCAATGGGCAAAAAATATGTTAGCATGTGAATTTAGCAAAACTGAATATATATAATATTTTTACTATATTTACTCTAAAAACTGACATACATTGCTTTAGCGCCGGGCCTGGGTTTTTTTGTATGGGATTTGGCGGATCTCCTTTGCGACAAAATTTAAATATGTAATGACTCAGACTATAATTTTAAAATAACCTAAACAATCACATATTAGTAGTTATATACCTAGTATTCATGTGAAGGAAGGTATTTAACCCGTGAGAAGGCGCGTTATGAGCATTTTGCTCACGTAAAAATTAATTGCGGTTTTTTTCTACCTTAGCAATACTTTGAACCTTCCTAAATTTTCATCCCCTTTCCCTTGACACATCTCATTCTTCGATCAGTGCTGCTGAATTTGTGCAGTAAGTGGATTTTGCGCACTGCATCGCAAAGCGCGGCATTTTGCTCATCACGCGCCTATCCGTGTAGGTGTTTTTATTCAAATTATAAAAAATAATTTTGTTATTAAACTTTAAATTATTGTTTTTAAACACGTAATAATTACCTTCCGATATTGCAAATAAGAAAAGAGCCCACATAGCGTATAGGACCGATAACCGCTAGGGAAAAAAGTGTGGCGACCTGAACATGGTACGGGGCACCCGCTGGATACGAAAGTCTCGGGAATAGTCAAGAGTGGCCCAAGTATGTAAGTAAGTAGGCCTGTATCAAATAGAGGATTTGCAAAGGCTGATGTAATATTTAAAGAGGGGAATACGGAAGAAAAAGGATCTTTTGTCGTTTTTAGTACTAGTTTTTGAAAGTCTAAAACAGCATGTACTTTGTACAGTAAATCACTGGAAACTAAACACGTGATGTTTGTGTGTCATGTATATTACGAAAGAAATATATCTGAAAATCACATGCAAGACTGATTTCTATCAATATTATAGATTTTTTTATGTTTTACAGTTCATTTTCGTAATGTGTGCCAAAAACTGAGGAAAAAGTCTATGATTTGTTTAGTTTAAGCATAAAACGGTTTTTTTCATTAAATACATGCAAAAATATACTTTATATAATAAAATGAAGTATCTTAATTATTAATATCCTTTATAATTATTACATAATACATATAGTTGTTCTTTAAGAAAATACAATGTAAAGTGTGTGAACGTTTTGCTCGCACGCGCCTGCTCATGTAACTTTTTAGAACGCGCCTCCTCACGGGTTAAATAGAAAACTAACGTCATCTATCCGGCTTATTCTCACCCCCTCGCCTCTCTTTGCATCAAGCTTGCTGCTAGTCCGTTCGTTTCTCACCGTCGCTCGTCTCGTCGCGTCGCCGCGCCGCATCACCCGTGCCAGGGCTCATGTCATATATACACGACACACACAGACGCAGTTGAATTGGTTTCACACGGAAACGAGCACGGCGGGCGCGGCCATGTTGTAAGAGTAAACTTGGCAACGTCGCACTAGACATCGACCGATTTAATCATTCGTTGGTGCCGTTGCTTAGTAAGTTTCACGTTATCTACACTGTATTCGTCTCATGTATTCTTATTTTAAACACGCAATACGAACATGAATAGAGTTTTTAAATCAGTTATTTATTGTTTTGTTGGATTTTATTTATGTTACGGTAAATAATAATGTTGTAGTTATTTCGATAAATTTATGTGCTGTTAAAAGAAATGAATTATGTATCGTTTGATAAGATAAACCTACCTAGGTTATACATATAAGTTAATGATAAAGCTTTACAAACAAAAATTCTTACCTATGTAAAAAGAGAAGCTATGTAGGCTTTAGTTTAGACTTTAGACCAGTTTGCAACAAATAGAAATCCACAATGGTTTGGTTCTTTTCATTAGCCATAACTTATTGTTTTAGGTTTGAATGTTATGCAGATTTTTTTAAATTGTGATCGGTATTATTTACACGAGTATATTAAATTTATGGATGTTACTATTATAAGGTATATTATCTCCTATAGCGCTGGAAAACGGAAAGGTTGATCGACATACCAGAACAGGTACATTTTAAATTTAAAGGAATAAAATATACAGGCAGACTGCCTTTAACACTGTACCTCCTCCAACATGTTATACTCTGCAGCCCTGTTCCAACTCTATAAACATAAACGCTAAAAATTTCAAAGGGCTTCATTTGTATGTACGAACGACCATTATAATGAAAGATAACTAGGTAGGTAAAGTGAGGGTTCGAAGCGGCAACAGCGCATGTTGTTCAATAACGCGTACAGAGCGGCAACGTCGCATTTTTTATAGTTTCGCCGCGTCACGACTACGCGGCTACGCGCGCTGTTCAAGCCAGGCGGCGGCGGCGGCACGCGGCGACGACGTCTCGGTCGGTGCGACGAGCGCGCCCAGAACGTGTTCGCGTGAAATCATTTTTGTTTTGTAACTAACCTTTAACCCTCCGTAGATAATACGTATAATATGATTTCTGAATATCAAAATTTACTGGATAACAGTAACATTTTCAAACGATTGGACGCCAGACAGTTCTCAGGAGAGACATTTTATTACTCATATTTGTGTAAGGTAGAACCATAGTGGTCCAAGTGACATTTTTCATTAATACACGATTTTGGCAAAAAGATCTCCAAAATTCAATATTCTTTTATTCCACTTTGATCCAATTGCAGTTCAGTTGCAGAATTGCAATTCAGAAACATTGTCTAGGGCAATTGGATCAAAGTGGAATAAAAGAATATTGAATTTTGGAGATATTTTTGCCAAAATCGTGTATTAATGAAAAATGTCACTTGGACCACTATGGTTCTACCTTACACATTTATGAACTTCTAGTATTTATACGTGTATTGTTGTAACAAAGTTAACATTTTGAATGAGAAAATACTGTTACTTTTTTGAGCCCATTATTATTAGTAAGTATGCTGAATACACCTATTGGCAAGGAAAATAAGCTTACGGTTAGAGCTCTTGTACATGGCACGTTTTTTTCACCGTACGGCGTGTTTGCCGTGCCGTAAAAAAAACGTGCTAGCGTGTACATGGCACGGCAAAGCTAACGGGCAAGACAACGGCCAGGTGCCGCTCACTTGGGATCATTTTTATTAACTAGATAGAAGTCAGTTAAAAACAGTGTAGCCAGCCGGTCACTAAACCGTGAAAATGTCCGGCGTCGTCGACACACTCACGAAGACTGCCATACAACACTGATGAAAATCACGCCGTGCGTAGACGCGGCTCGCCGAGGGGGACGCACGGTGTATACGGCGGCGGCGCCGTGCCGTAACGCAGCCGCGACTGTCAACAAGCTCTCATAGTAATCCATACAACACTGACAACCGCGCCTACACACGGCGAATTTACCGTAGATTTTTACGCCAAAAAAACGTGTGTCTACAAGAGGCCTTAGGCGGTTAGGATATAGTACAAATTTTGTCTCCAATCTCCAGTGGCTGACAATATCATACTTTTGGCAACATTCATCAGAATAACTTATACCTGCTCATCAATTAGGTAGGTACCTACCTGCTTTCTACGCTTTATTCTTCAGCCTGATATAAGAAGCGGTATAAATATAATCAGTAGTTACTAATACAATAGTATTTGATTAAATAGCTATCTGTTTTATTAAGGTCTTGGATTTAGATAATAATGATAATTGATATGAAGCCATATAATATAAAAAAGACAAACACGTCTGATGCATACGTAAAATCGAGTACTTAATCCTTGAAAAGCCGGTTTAACTTTGTCTTACGAACACGCCTGGCTAAAACTGGGACATCTGGCAGTTCTTATTCATAGAAACTCGTAATTTTTTGTTTATTCCATACTTGACCTGTTTGTTATCTTATTGAACTATCCATCCAGCATTTATCCATCACTTATCATCGTTAAAAGACTTGTTCTACGCATTGGGCATGAATCCTGGGATCGGATCGGAGTCTCGTAGTCTCGGAAATCTTTGGTCAAATTACCGATATTTCAGTTCCGATACTGAGTGATTAGGTCTCGAGAGTACCTACCTAGTATAGTAACCGAGATTTTACTCCAGAAAAAACCGAGAAGTTACCACAGCGAAGATAAGATTCTTTGAGCTGTTTTAGTACACATGATCAGAAAAAAAGTTTAAGTTTTTCTTAAATTACTAGTTTTAATACCAAAAGTCCATCTATTTTTATTTGATTTTTGAGATGCTATTTCATTTGCGAAATATTGATTATTATTATGATGTAAGGTGCGTTGAGGTTATACCGGACGGATTTACGACAAGTTCGAAGGATGTTGTAAAAACTTAAATTTTGTGAGTTCAGTAAGTGCTATAGCACTGAAACATAGTGCAAACGGATGATGAATAAACATAGCATAATTTAAAATAGCATTTCTCTTCGTACACTCAATATTTTATTATTTATAGGTACCTACGCTTAGAAAAACTCGATAATTTTTTTTGAGTATAATCACAATTTGGTCATTAAGGGGGAAGTTCGGACAGTAATTTAAAACTGTTTCTATTGCAAAGAACACAAGGTGTATGACAAGGATATATCCGATCTTTTCTGTGCTTTAATATGATATCAATGAAATATTATATAAGGCTACGAATTACTTTTTTTAGCTCTTTTTTTCGTTCGGGCTGTCCGATCTTACCTTATTATTTACCTTATTATCTCATTATTTTAAACTTAGGCAATTTAATGGTTCCCAAAGTTTAGGTTCTATCGACATTTCATTCTCTAATAGAATTGTCGTTAAATTGTTACAACCTTTACAACTTACTACTTACTTCTTTATGTACGTATACAAGTAGTAATTTCAAGCAAAGGAGATCATTCAAGTCTCGAACATTTTGTACCCAAAAATGAAAGTGCCGGCCAGAAAAAAAAATTGCTAGATTCTGAAGCGCAACAATGTCCTGAAGATTTTTTACTATGACAAGGAACGTCTACAATTAACCCCCCGGCTGCTATTTGAGTTTGAAAATACAAAATATAATTATTTTCCTACCATTTTTGGAGCATCACACTATGCTTATAAGTTGACAAACAACCTAGGTAAGTAATAATAATAATAGCTAAGTAGCTACCTGCTATCACATTACACTGAAAAGTCGACAAACAAAGTAGGTAAACAAGCTAAGTAATAATAATAGCTAATTAGTTACCTACAACCACACTAGGCTTAAAAGTTGACAAACAACTGAAGTAAATAAGCTAAGTGATAATAATAATAGCTAATTAGCTACCTGCTACTATGTGCACCTTCGCCCTTTTACCGCGTACCCCCTCAACCCCGTGCCTGTACGGTGATAATGCACAAAACGAAAAACCAAAATTAGTTATCCATGTGACTTAAGTTACATCGGAAAGCTACCAATCATTTTACCTGTGTTCTTATTTTTCTGTTATCATTATGGCGGAATTACTATGTACTCGATGTCATGAATCTGTTATGAATAGAAGGAAATACTCCTGGGCTTCCCGAGAGGAGCAGCATATTGAAATAGCTCAGATCGTTATTCAAGAAACATTGGAGCAGCTCAGGTATGTAATACATATCTATTAGATGTAACAAATATGTTTTGTTGTAGTATTATTTCTATTTCACAAGAGAATGACACTCACTTATATCTCTTTTTAGAACGAATTCTGAATGTAAATCGTCTCACAAGTTTACTTTACCTTTCAGACTTAGCCTACGGAATACATTTGTCGACCTTGTTGGCAAAGGGCAGAAAGAACGTACCATCGAAACATACGAGAAGCATGTCAAGAAGATGACGCCGATGATGGTCTTCCTACGGAGCCAGTTGCAAGCGAAGAACCAGTTTAGATGACTTTGCCTGGTTACGTGCGGACTCCGGACTCTAGGCGCTTGTGTGTTTTCCAATATTGCAAAAACAGTACAAGGAACCAAATACCGAATAATATTGTACTTAGGATGATAGGCCGATGTAACCTTCTTATATCAGAAAACAGTCGGGTTTGTAGTGAACATCTGCAGCAAAACTTATGGCATGAGCTGGCCGTACAAGAAAACAATATTTCGGAATTTACAGCTGACCAAATAGTACGAGCTTTATCGATATTAACCACGCATGTAACAACTGATGTTTTGAACTTCACCGAATACCAGACAATAAGTCCAAATGAGTTTCATACCTGGACGGACCTTACACATGATCAATATACAGATTTATTGGCAAAAACTCCTAGTCTCAACGATAAACGTAATAAAAATGTAATATTGGCGGCTGTACTTGTGAAACTGAGGACAGGAGATTCAAATGCGAGACTAGCTACAATATTTAGAACAAGTGAATCTTCTTTTGCCCGCATGCTTAAAACTGGTCGTATTGCCCTGATGCAAGATTTTGTTCCGCTGCACTTGGGCTTTGATCACTTAACCAGAGAAGAAGTAAATAAGAACACAAGTAAAATGATTGGTAGTTGTCCTATGTAACTTAAGTTGCATGGATAACTAACTAATTTTGGTTTTTCGTTTTGTGCATTATCACCGTACAGGCACGGGGTGGAGGGGGTACGCGGTCAAAGGGCGAAGGTGCACATAGTAGCAGGTAGCTAATTAGCTATTATTATTATCACTTAGCTTATTTACTTCAGTTGTTTGTCAACTTTTAAGCCTAGTGTGGTTGTAGGTAACTAATTAGCTATTATTATTACTTAGCTTGTTTACCTACTGTGTTTGTCGACTTTTCAGTGTAATGTGATAGCAGGTAGCTACTTAGCTATTGTTATTATTACTTACCTAGGTTGTTTGTCAACTTATAAGTATAATGTAATGCTCCAAAAATGGTAGGAAAATAATTATATTTTGTATTTTCAAACTCAAATAGCAGCCGGGGGGTTAATCGTAGACGTTCCTTGTCATAGTAAAAAATCTTCAGGACATTGTTGCGCTTCAGAATCCAGTAATTTTTTTTCTGGCCGGCACTTTCATTTTTGGGTACGAAATGAATGATGTCCTTTATAAGTAAAACTATGGATATGACAGAGTGATAAAGGGAAGCCAAGGAAACTAGAGCCAAATTATGAATTGGTAGAATTGTTTTTAAAATAATAAGCGTGTACATTAGTAGAAAATTAGATTTATTAAGCTTTAAGAATTATTTTTATTATTATTAATAAGCAAATACATTTAATAATTATAGCTGTTAATTTTTTCTAAATGTTCAAAATTATATATGACGAGTCAGAAGGTCGAGCTGGTTGTTCTTTAGCATGATTTCATACCATTTTACTCTGTGTAACGTGTAATTTCCTTCCAAGTAGGTACTCTTGTCAAACTATGCAATGTGGGCTTCTTTCGTCAGGACATCAACTCAAGATATCAAATGAAACACAGGGTTGAGCCAATCACGTAACCAACTGCTTTATTCAATGGTCTCTTGGCTCAATATGAATACTCGGTTTGGGTTTGTTTTCGTATTGACCGTATTTACTTTGCGATATTGATTGATATATGAAGCGCTCATAGCCCGGCGGCTTGCGTCGATCCTAAGCGATCGACAAAGTTAAGCAACAGCGGGCGCGGTCGGTAGTCGGATGGGTGACCGCTAGTGGCAAAAATTTCTTGAGCGCTTCCGTGCTTCGGAGGGCACGTAAAGCCGTCGGTCCCGGTTGTTATCGATTGATAGCAGTCGTTAAGCCATGTCGGAGGCCTTCGGGCGGCTTGAAAACTTTCGACACTGGGTTGGCCACTAACCCCTCCACCAATCCCCATTGGAGCAGCGTGGTGGAGTATGCTCTAGGCTAGGCCTCCTCAGTAATGAGGAGAGACCCGTGCTCAGTAGTGGGCCATTAGTGGGTTGTAGCTTAGCTTTTTTTTTACTTTGCGATATTGCGATATTGATTTTAACCACTCGCACACGCGGTCACACGATATTTATCAACAACTCTTTGAGATTCACGGCTTTACAATTAATAAGGAATCTTTACATTAACAAGATTACGATTGCCGGCGCGATATCCATTTCAACATTTATTTTCATTATTTTCTCTAATGATATTTCTCCCGCGCCACAGAGTATCGATTCACTATCGATCCGCGTTTGCCACAGATTAAATAGCATCAAACAAATATCATGGATTTACTATCTCCGACATATTATATTTTGTTAGCGATGTATGCATTTAATCTAATATGATACTTCAAGTTACGTTGCTTATTCTATAGTCAGATTTTTGTTATTATAATCTATCTTGGTTTTTAATCAGAGATATAAACACCTAGATGGGCCCGTGCTTCCGTGATTTGCGACATCGCGCACACATCGCGGCGCATGACCACAGATTACAATAATATAAAATATGGCGGGAATAGGGATTCCACAACTGAAACGCTGTGATAACCGGTTCCTCTTTTCCGTTGATTTCCGAAACCGGTATTTCGGTTTGCTTTTAGTTCTCAAATAAAATATCGCTGTAAAACCATAATTATCTTCCAATTCCTACTATATATTTTTATTATATTATTTATATACTTATTGTACATATTATAATAAACTTATTATTTATTACATAATTAGATATTATTTATAATATAATATAGTGTTATAAACATACTTGCGACATATTTTCATCTTCGTGTTCTTTTTGAATCGCTTTAATCCATTTTTCTTTAATAATCGGTTCTCGAGGGAACCTAGTTAAGAAAAGAAATAATTAAGTAAGAAAAAAAGGAATCAATCAAAATAATTATTAAAAAATAAAATGCAAATTTATATGCGGACGGTACCAAAGCGTGCGCACGGCGCACGATCTTATTAATGGCGGGAATAGGGATTTCACAACCAAAGCACTTTATCAGTAAAACCGTTATACATAATTAAAGTAGTCAAAATGACGTATTTTCTTTTTTATGTAACGTTAACCAAAAAGAAACAAAATTAACCAAAAACTCGTATAGAAACGATTTAATGAATTAAAATACCGGTACGATATTTCGGTTTCGGTAAAAAAAGTCTGCATTCCATTCCTAACAATCGAATTTGGTTTTTATTAGTCTGTTTGAAAGCGAAAAAATTACATAGTGATATCTCGCTTCCGCGTACTGTAATTTTAGTAGTTCGGTCTCTGTCATACTTTTACGTACTGGAAATAAATTTTAACAGAGTCAGTGTTTTAGAAATAATGAAATTAAATAATAATCCAATAATAACGTGTGAAAAGTGACTCCTTTGGACTTATTTGTGTTTCTTGTATTGTTAAAACATTTTTTGAAGGCACAGCAAGCCATATTTTATACTTTTGCGGTCGTAATCTGAAATAAGTTATGCGTAAGGAAGATGTGTAACTCGCTGCTGTCTACAACAGACTGACTTGATCAATCACTCAATCACACAACCCAATGTTGACCACTCGCCGTGCGCCTTATGTATGTTACGGGCGCATCTTGACTTTCTACATCCATGTTTTTAATCATATATTATAAAAGTTTGACAACCACTACAAATTTCATCACTTGGCGCTGATCGGATATTTTTATCCGATCTTCACCTGAGGAGGATAACACCGGATTTCAGCCTGCAGAGATGCTAGACGGATATCAATTAGTTCTACCTAATTACCACTGCTGAAATTTTAGTATTCAGGCAAAATAATAATAAAATACATTATACTTTCGCTACAATATTCAATAAAAAATTGAGGGGGAAGACCGGATGGACAAAAATTTTGGAAATTTTACCTTGTTAACTTTAAAAGCATCAAGCATACGTGCGTCTTGCAGGAGCGACTGGCGACCACTGCAGGGTGGGGCGTAACAAAATTATATTTCCCGCAGTGTGGCTAACATTCAAAAATAAAGCCAAAATAGTGAGTTATTTGATTCCAACGGTCTTACCCCACTACCGATCTTACCCCAACGCACCTTATAGTTAGTTACCTATAATCGTGCGTACAGACTATGTAACAAAACATGTTATAAAACATAGTTAAATAACATGTTTTACAAATGTGCATGCTATGTGTTACAAAAACAAGTTATACAACATGTTATTAGTTTTTGCAACAATGTTATATGCTATATTTTAAGAAATGACATGCATTGAATTGTTATATAATATTGTTGTATAACAATGTTTTATAACAAGGCACAAGTAGGTAACTCGTGCGCAAAAGTTATATAATATTATTGCACAAACTAATGTTGTATAACTTGTTTTTGTAACACATAGCGTCCACATTTGTAAAACATGTTATTTAACTATGTTTTATAACATGTTTTGTTACATAGTCTGTACGCACCATTAGATAAGTACTTTATTGTGAACTGAGGATTAATAAGAGGCAAATGATTGTAGGTACTAGACTTACTATGGGTGAGAGTACCTACCTATTTTCCAATAAAATTTATTGCAATGTGCAATATAAAAAAATAGTATTAAATAAATTATTTTATTCAGATAATGTTTTAGTATACTCTATTTTATGTTATTTATACAATTGTTCATTCTTATATCAATTTCATTTCTTGATGTATCCTTTACGCAAATAACGGAATGGGCTTTATATGTATTTATCAATTGTTGTTCTGTGCTGTAAATAGATATTTTAATTTTTTAGCAGTTAGCGGATGTTAAAATACACAGCATATAAAAAACTTTATACTCACTTTTATAGTTAAAGATCCTACACATTTACTTTTTTTTCTAATGGGCGTTTTTCCATTAGCGCCGGTGCCGGCGCTGAGCCGGTGCCGGAGAAGCAAAACTATATGAAAATGTATGGCTCGCTTTTCCACTTACCGGCGCCGGCGCCGGCCCGGCATTGAGTCCCGCCGGCGCCGTCGCCGGCTGGTTGTCAAAAGAGAGTAGAAGGGCAGTGCCGAGCGTGTGTTGTATGCGCAGCACTGGCTGACATGCGTAAAAATCGGAGCCGAGTGCGGGAACATCGAGGGCAGGCGAGCCGGAGCGGTCACCTGTCAGGGGTTTGGGGGAGGAGAGATAGATAGCGAGCAATTCTCAACGCTGCAGAATAACCCAACTCATACGAATCCCCACTCTGTTACCCCTGTTGTAAATTTTTAATTGTTGTAGGTATTATTAGGAATTTAGTATGAGGGTGTGATGTATGTGGTATGGCCACTTAGAAGAACGGCCATTCGATGAGGAAGTATGTAAGAACTGACGTTGTAATTCTATTAATAAATATTTGGAAGATAATATCGCCTCTTAGTAAGAATACAGGAAATATTACAGGTAGCTTTAGATTTTATCATAGAAGTCGGAGATACTAGTGACGAAGAGGTGCTTGTAGCGATGTTAGTATGAGCTCATTTGATATTGATTGCGAAGAATGAAATATTATAATTCAATAACAACATAGTAAATCTTCTTACTAGCTCATTCCTTATTTACATGAAAACTATTTAAATATATAAAAGATATAACAAAATATATAGTCGACGGCTTGAAGATACCATTGTTCGCCATTGTACCATCTACGCGTTGTACTTTGCGTGTTGTCGTGCTGAAGTCCGTGTCAGTACTGTACCACTCACCGGCCATAAGCCGGCATCGACACCGGCGCAGTGGAAAAACGAAGACCCGGCGCCGGTGCCGTGCCGGCGCCGGGGCCGGTGCCGGGCCGGCTAATGGAAAAACGCCCATTAGCACACCTCCAGTATTCGTTACCATTTTTATATATTTTCTGGAAATGATATTAGTGACCATCTTGCAATAACACCTCTCCTTTACCCCTTTTTAGAAATACTAGGTCTTCGCACATTTTGACAAATAATTCTTTTTTTCTTTCGCCACACCGAATTTAATATTTAATTATTCTATATTTTTCTATTTAGTTAGTTTATTTGATTAATTATATATGACAAAAGATTGTCTTGTTTTATTGATTGACACTGACATTAATTTCATAAAATAGTTTTAACCTTATCATCAGGAAATGCAACCTCTTTATCAACATTATATTATGTACGTAACGCCTCATTCCTGAACAATGAATGGTCAATAGAATAAATAATTATTTATTTATTTATTTATTTATTTATTTGTTTATTCCATAACTTACTACTAACATTACAGGTAGCAACCCAATACGTTAGTGTAATTGTATTAGCATATCTTACATTGAAATTACAATAAATAACAATCCCTTAATATTATTTTCTCGAATAAAAAAAAATAAGAAAATAAAATATGATTAGAATTCGTCAAAAAAAAATCAAAAATAAAATTAAAAATTCATTCAAAATTCATTCACCATTATTGTTCCTCTTATCCCACCTGAGTGGGAAGAGTAGAATAAAAATGCACAAGTGGGATGGCCAGGTGGGATAAGTGAAATAGGGACATAAATTTATATTCCATTTATCCCACCTGGGTGGGAAAAGTGGAAAAAAAATCCACTTTTCCCTCCTAGGTGGGATGGCGAGGTGGGATAAACGGAATAGCCGAATTTATGTTCCATTTATCCCACCTAGGTGGGAAAAGTGGAAAAAAAATCCACTTTTCCCTCCTAGGTGGGATGGCGAGGTGGGATAAACGGAATAGCCGGTAAATGGCACGTACTGCTCTTTTTTGTAATATAAATATTGACTCTATATCTGCAGCTGAGCCCCACAACAGCAGACCATAAGAGATTATACTGTGGAAGTAACTAAAATAGACTAATCTTGCTGTTTCTACGTCAGTCAAAAGCCTTACTTTTTTGACAGCGTAGGCAGCAGAACTAAGTCTTCCTGACAAGGCTTTGATATGAGGACTCCATTGCAAATGAGAATCTATAGTAAGGCCTAAAAACTTTGTTGGATCAACTAGTTCTAATACTTCCTTATTCAAAACAATACGGGTTGGAACTTCTTTAACATTAGGTAAAGGAGATGTTCAAAAAATGTATGGGGGCTAATTTTAAATTTGTACACAAACAAAACTTAGATGTGGAGACAGAAAATTATTCTGATTATGACAAGGTTGCGAAAATAAAAAAGAGATCCTCCCTTTTTTTTCTATCTGGTTTTAAATTTGTACACAAACAAAACTTAGATGTGGAGACAGAAAATTATTCTGATTATGACAAGGTTGCGAAAATAAAAAAGAGATCCTCCCTTTTTTTTCTATTTATGTTTGAATTTCCGTAGATAGATAAAAAGCATGCCACACTGGGCAATTTTAACTGCTGGCAACTCTAACCTGATACTGACAGTCTGACAGTACTGAATAGTGACATTGAGTGATGAATTAACGTTGACATTTGAGTTTGACATTTTATTTTGCATTTAAACATTTTGCATTGATTTGCATGTTCAATGATTATTGTAATAAAACAATAGAATTACTATCTGAATGTTTAGTTAAATAAAATTGTCGGCGACTATCGTAAGCAAACACTAATAATCAATAATATATACCAATATTGATTGCCATTATTGACAACATTGAGATACTATGTACTAACGTACTAGCGGAGGGGTATCGTACTCTAGTTCGAATGACGTTACCTCGACGGTCGATACCTCGATGTCCCTACCTCGATGGTATGTTTTGTCGATGGGTCATTACCTCGAAAGATCACTACCTCGAAAGGTTTCTACCTCGACGGGTTTCTATCTCGACGGTACGTTTCATCGATGGCTTACTGTCTCGAAAGTTAATCAAGTCAAGTCAAGTTAAGTCAAAAAAGAAAATCAAAAAATTGCAAACTGCAATTACTTTACTAATTACTGCAATTACACAAATTTGTAAGAACAGAGACCAAATGGAACTAAAAGAGTTTTTGCGTTCTATTGCACATTGCACATCATTATAATATTATGTTACCGTGAATCAAAGATGAAGAACTACGAATAATATATTTAAAATTACTATATTTAATTAAATAATTGCTTTTTACAAAAAAATTACCGACTTCAACCTTGATAAGCAGAGATAACTCAAAAACTACTCGCCAGATTGCGCTCAATTCAACATGTAAGTGTAAAGTTCTCGTCACTACAAATTAATCAAGCCCAAACACTAGATACTGCAGTAAATCGTTGAGGAGTTCCCTCGACTGTCTTTTGGCTTCATCAGATCGACTCCAGATCTTCATGAAATGGTAGCGCTTTAATGTACTCATGAGAACATGAACAAACACACTAGTTGTCCATACAATTTTCGAAAGTTCCCCTCGACTTCTCTGAGATGCCATCATCAGATCCTGGTGTCCTTATCAGGGGACCCCACTGCGCATATCTACTTTACAACAAAAAAAGAATTATCAAAATCGGCTCATAAACGACGAAATAATCGCTGAACGTACATAAAAAAAGCATATATACGGTCGAATTGAGAACCTCCTTCTTTTTTGAAGTCGGTTAAAAAGACCTGAGTAGGAAACCAAAAATTTAATTTAATTTTTTTTGTAACCGAAGGATTAGATAATACGTTTATAATGTCTATAAGATTAATAAATAATGTTATAAAAATAATAAAGATTGTTGATTAACACTATTTTTATCACGCCTTTATGTTATAATTTAAATGTACTTGGTTTTGATCAACTTTCGAGACAGTAAGCCATCGATGAAACGTACCGTCGAGATAGAAACCCGTCGAGGTAGAAACCTTTCGAGGTAGTGATCTTTCGAGGTAATGACCCATCGACAAAACATACTATCGAGGTAGAGACATCGAGGTATCGACCGTCGAGGTAACGTCATTCGAACTAGAGTACGATACCCCTAGAGAAGACACCGCAAAGAAATTTTTCAACACACTTGCACGTAAAGTTGCTATTTTTTCTTTAGTCTTACGCCCGGAATGCGGTTTATTACACACTAGTGCGTTTTACTTTTCATTGCCGCACTAGTGTTTTTCTTATTCCACTTTTTTTTTAATATCCGTAAAGAGGTTGTTACCAAAAGATTTATTATTTTGTAAATAAATAAACTTGTTGTACTTAGTCAAAATCTGATAAGATAAAATTATACTTCATCTAATTATCTATTAAAGCATTTAAAAAATACAATATTTTAAATCATTAATTACCGTAAATTCCTATTAGAAATACATAATTATTTAGTTTAATATATTGTGGCTGAATGTTCGGTGTCTCTGGACTTAACCTGCGCGCGCATAGTTATTCAACCAAAGATACGGCGCGCGAAAAAATAAACCGCGCCATTTTGTGCAAACATTTGTTCGTTTATAATTTGCTGATTTGTGACTGAAAAATGTCGATACCTAATTGTTTTTTTCCTCGCAAGTGTGTTGAAAAACGTCGTATGATACGCGTGTGCTTGTTCATTACAGTCTTGGCTCTATTACAGCCCTCGCCTTGCGGCTCGGGCTCAATACCGCCTCGACTGTAATGACCAACTTCGCGCACTTGTATCATAATGTACTATTATACGCCAGTCAGTTGCGGTGAATGCACCGCAACTCTCTCACTCTCTCAGTACGGTTGCTAGCTCGCATGCGCGACACACGTGTATGACGTCTAGGAATTTCAGCGAATTTCAAGCAACCATCATAAAAAACGGCTTGGCGTGCATTACGATATTCCGATAATAATTCGAGGAACTCGAAAAAATGCACAGGAATAAATTTACATCACTAAGTAAGCAGATTTCACAATTTTAAAAATAAATACGAAAAATTATTTATCGTCCGCCATGCGCCCGCCATGTTACTGAATGAATACTGAATACAACGACCAGCATGTTTTGGCACGTGGGGGACAGAGACAACGCGTTACAGTTTGCCTTACCTGTAAGGCGCTGTCTCTGTGACCCACACGCCAAAAGATCCTTGTACGACTATTTGTATCTTATCAAGCGCTGCGGCTTAAAATGATAGATTAGACAGTAAGTTTTTTTTAGCGCTGCAGCGACGGATATCTTTAAACCGAGAAATGGATCACGACTTTAGTTTGGCGTAGCGTCTCTAGTTAACACATTGATCTTTAAGGACATTCCTATCTATGAGTTAACATAGTACCTCAATGATTGACAATTGACTTTGAATTTTGATTGCGGCAATGATCTAGGAATGACAGTTGACACTGACAGTTACTAATATCAATCAATGTCGTTCTGTTTTTTCATGACTTTGGTTTACAATTAATAATGTTAATAATTAATACATTTACAACGTTAATTAATATAATATTTACGTATTGAAAACATAATAAATAATAGAAGGGACCTCAGATATGTTCATAATTCGTGAAAAATTAACCACCTTGCCCTGTTAAATAAACTTTGGAATACCGGAATTCACGGAGACTTATTCCGCTGGATAAAATCTTATATTACTAATAGATCCCAGGCTGTATCTATCAGGGGTTTTATGTCAGATTTTAAAACTGTGCCCTCTGGCGTGCCACAGGGCTCTCATCTAGGACCATTGCTCTTTAATTTATATATTAACGATATTGAAAATTGTATCTCTAGTAACTTACTTCTTTATGCTGATGATGCAAAAATTTTCAGAGTAATCACAAATGAAAGTGACTGTGCTATGCTTCAACAAGATCTCAATTCCTTAGCCAACTATTGTTCTCAAAATCAACTATTCTTAAATCTTGACAAATGCTCGGTTATAACCTATACACGCAAACACGATATCTTTAACTACACCTATACTTTGAACAATAATACCCTTTCCAGAGTCAATTCAATTCGAGATCTGGGTATTATATTAGACTCTAAATTGTCATTCAAAAATCACTACGATTATATGATTCAACGATCGAATCGGCAACTAGGGTTCCTACTTAGAGCATGTAAACCTTTTAAAAGCACAGTAACCTACAAAACCTTATACTTTTCATTAGTGCGATCTATATTGGATTTCGGCTCTGTGGTCTGGAATCCTTATCATGCATGTCATATAAATAGAATCGAGAGGATTCAAAAAACTTTCTTAAGGATTCTAGAATACAGAGTTGGATCCCAATATGTATCTTACAGTATTTCTCTAAAAAGACATAATATTTTACCCCTAAACCTACGACGACAACATCGTGATTATATGTTTTTATACAAAATTTTAAATAACTTCATCGATTCCCCTGACCTTTTGGAAAAAATACACCTTAAAATACCCCTCAAAAGTATTCGCCGACCCAATAATTTATTTGCTGTTCCTGTATCGAGTACTAAATACACCTCAAATTCATTCTTCAATCGTTGTTTGGCTGTTTGCAATAGGGAGATTGGTCATATCGATCCCTTTTGTACTTCCATTTCGAAATTTAAGGAAAAAGTTAAACAGTTGCTATCTCAAAAAATCTGATAACATTATATTGCGTTCTTTTTTCATTCGCTTTTGTATAAATTCTTACTGTAAATCTTATCACTTTAATAACATAATTATATGTACTAAAACCTAACTATATTCCACTGAAATCCTAATAGTTACCTGTCTTATTGTATCAAGATTACACAAAAAATGGTATTATAGAAGTAAATATTGGCACTCAATGTCTGTAACCTAAATATAGTTTCTTGTAACATATATAACATTATATGACTGTCTGTGTCCAAAATAAAATAAAATAAAATAAAATAAAAAGACGTATGTACCTGTTAGAAAATAAACATTGCTTTTCATCGACCTTCTAACATATTTCATCGATTTTCCAAAATATGGAGGTTCAATAAAATAAACGTCTTAAAATTTCAAGTAGATTAGAAAATATGCTTTCAAATGAAATATAAAATCACGGCTGTACAAATTTCTTCGGAATAAAGGCCCACTTTTGAACATCTCCTTTAATACATTTAGTCTTCTTCGCGTTTAACATTAAATTATTAAGTGTGAACCAATGCAATACTTGTGAAACAGCATTATTTACATCGTCAAAACAATGTTTACGCCTATCTACCTTAAAAATTAAGGAGGTGTCATCAGCAAATAATACAGTTTCGCACTAGTTACTAGTAAAATAAGGAAGATCATTTATACAGATTAGAAAAAGCAATGGTCCTAATATCGAACCTTGGGGCACACCCATTGTCATGTGTGCTCCAGGAGATTCTATTCCATTAACAACTACTTTTTGAATGCGTTCCGATAAGTACGATTTGATAAGACTAACTGATTGTGTTGAGACACCATAATGACTTAGTTTATTTAATAATATATTATGGTCAACGCAGTCAAAAGCCTTTGAAAGGTCACAGAATATACCAATAGCATCCTGCTTACGCTCCCAAGCATCAAAAATGTGTTTAAGAAGCGATGCCTGCACTTTTCCCCTTCGAAAAACATGAAACAATTTATTTATGGTAAAGTGAGAGAGCAGTTGATTGTAAATAATTTTTTCAAATATTTTACTAAGTGCCGGTAAGATTGATATGGACCTAAAATTTGTAGGATCGCTTTTATCTCCATCTTTGAACAATGGTACTATTTTCCCATGTTTCATAAGATTGGGAAAGCTACCGTCATCAACACATTTATTAAAGGTGAAAGTTAAATGGGGTGCAATAAAAGTGATAATTGATTTAAGTACTAACGTAGAAAGGTCCCACAGATCACTTGACTTTTTAATATTTAGAGAGAGAAAGCTTTTAATAATAGCTTCGCAAGTAACATGTTTAAAAGTAAATGAATTGGCGCACCTGTCAACACTCTCCATGATAGTCATGGCAAGCTGAGGACATGTATTTAAATCTTTTGTTATCAATTGCGGTACTTTCGAGAAGGAATCTTCAAAGGCGCCGGCAACTCCACTATCAGAGGTGATACTCTCGTTATTGACCTTCAAATTAAATTTATGGTCATTGAATCTTATTTTACCCGTTTCTTTATTAATAACGTTCCATGTAGCTTTAATTTTGTTTTCAGAATTCTTTATTTTATTGGAAATGTAGATTGATTTAGCTTGAGCGCAAACTGATTTAAAAGTTTTGGAGTACAATCTAACATGATTCAAAAATTTCGGGTCTGTGGATTTTTGTTCATATAATTCAAACAATGTTATTCTACTTTTATAAATTCCAGTTGTTGCCCAATCACTAAATTTAGTTTTAAAATTATCACATGTGACAACTTTTTCTTTAAAATTCATATTAAATTCATATTTAATTAAATCAAAAATAGTAGAATATGCTGAATATGCTTTGTCAGGTGTGTCGTTATAGCATATTTCTAATGATGGCACTTTACTTTTAATATTATTTTTAAAGCTACTTACTTATCCTTTTTAGTGTGATTGGTCTACTAATTATATTCTGTTTAGTAACGTCATGATGGTACTCAACTGTGGCAAGTTGTCCGCTATGGTCTGAACTGATACAATTTAATATTGTCTTATTTAATACAGTACAATCACAGAACATATTATCTAAGCAAGAAGCTGATGTAGGAGTTACTCTTGTGGGTTCAAAAAACACATAGTCTAAATTAAAAGATTTAAATAAATTAATGAACCTTATCGAACTAGAACTTGCAACTAAAATATCAATATTAAAGTCTCCACACACCAGTACTTGTTTATTTTTTTTACACAATATTTTTAAAACATCTTCCATTAGCAGACTCAAACAATGGGTAGCTGCCTGTAGGCGGTCTATATATACACATACAATGACCACCCTCATAAGTTCAATACATGAAAGTTCTATAACATGTTCAATAGAGAGGGAGACTATGTCTTTACGTTCCTTAAAAATCAAATTATTACGAATCATTATCAACGACCCTCCTCTGAGTATATTCGATCTACAAAAATAACTGCCTATACAGTAGTTATCTATTGATGTGATTAATTCATGTTTTTTAGCCAGTGCTCTGTAACACAAAAAATATCTATATTCATCTCATTCAATAATAAATCCAATTCTAATTATTTGCTGGAAAAGCCTTGTATATGGGTCATTCTACGTTAAAGGGGCATCTGATGTTAAGAAAAGTGGCACGAAATAATATATTTTTCCGATATAAAACTATGTAATAAGATATTTTGTATACTTGTTTAAGATGGCCAGTTAATTTATCTATTTTTACAAGAGTTTTTATGTACCAGGGGAGATACAGGATCCAGGGTAGAGACATGAAGGCTAGGTACAGAATATATCAGAAATGTATTAAATTAAAACAAAAACGGGCCTATTGCCCGTTTTTGGCGACGAATAAAATTGATTAACGTCTATCTTCCAGCTAAAAAAAATCTTTTTTTTTTTAATCTGCAATCACTTCATTTTTCAACCTTATAAACGTGCTCAACCTTCCACGAGTATCTCGTGCCTATTTTCTCTAAATATCAGTGGCGGCGCTAGGCGTCGGCGACGTCGGCGAATGTCATTAAATATTACATGTTTAAATTGTAAAGACAAAATAACTTTTGTACCTTGTGTAGTTTCTCTAAATAATAATCATCTTAAGAGATGTAAGTGCAGTAACAAAGCGCCAATTTAGGCGACTATGTTTTGTATAATAATCCTTAAATTTGTCAAAAAAGCTATTTTCAGATCCGTGAAGGCTTAGGACTTGAAAGATAAATACGAACTATAGTAAGTTATTATGATCTTGCCATATTACACATATTTTTATTTAATTAAAAACAGAAAGATGAATGTAGGTGGTGTACATATCATGGTGTACATATCAACTTGTATACTCCTTTAATACTCTGTAATGAGCTGCTCATCAATTATATTTATTCGTGGGTGACAGTAACAGGTCCCGGCATGAAATGATCATTGAACATGACTTTTGTCTTGTCCAGGTTCATGCCGAGACCAACACATCGTGATGCATCATTCCATGTCCAGCATTTCTCCGTTATCCAGCACATTCAACTATGATGACGATACATCGGCAAATCGGAGGTGAGAAATGTACTCGCCGTTGATGTTGATGTCTGTTCCCATAATATGTTTACCCTTTTTTTTTCAATTTCGGCAATAAAATAGCCATATCAATTAAATTCAGTTGAATTGTGCTCTTTGTTTTAGTCAGTCTCATTTTATTATTCCAAATATATTTTCGTTTTTTCAATTGCCTAATTATGGCATCTCTGCAAAATTTCCTGATGGACTATCGTAGTAATCCTTGCATTCTTCCTTCATCAATTCCAAATTTTCTCTAATTGTTGTATTTTTCATATATGTATATCTGATTGCTGTACTAGAACCATTCCTGAAAGTTGATTTCTAAACAAAAAAGAATTAAGATATTTTTATTGGACAAATCATAATTAGGTACGTATTACGGTTAAGCGTTGCAGTCTTATCTTTTCGGTCGGTCTTTGGAACTGAAACATTATTATTTGACCTAGTTGCTCAGAAAAACATTCTTTGTCTTCATATAATTTTAATGACTGAAATGACTATCGTTAATAGAATACATATGTATAATGTGAATTATCTAAAGACGTCAATTTCTATCGCATTTGTTTAGGAGTCACGACTTAAACACGTTGTACATGTTTTATAATCCGTATATTTTTATATTTTAATACAAATACCTTATAATTACTACTTAGGTATTATTAGGCACATCTTCAGTTGATTTGGTGATGTAATTTTCTAAATATCCATTAACATACTTATTTTGCGTCAAGATAGTAGTCATTCGTATAGTTATTTACAAAATTTTAATTTCTTGATTGTTTTAATTAGATTAATAATTTTAATGATGATGGTATTATATTAGAATTTGATTATTTTCTTTCTCATCATCTCATTAATCTCATCAGTTGGCTCTGTCATAAATTAAAATAGTTTCTACGAAAAACGTTATCACACGTGTATGCTGCTAAGACCTGCTTTTTTATCAGTGCTTTGCTTTCTGTAAAATATCCACTACTACTTAACTTATTATCGTGTTCCTATGTTATTATTAATGGCTGGCACCAATGAAAAGTTTTCGTTTTTGTTTTTGTCATGCTAGGTTATTTTTAGTAATACATACATTAACTAAGTAGTGGGCATATTTTTTTATCTTTCTTATAATCTTCGTATTTCCTTGTGAAAGAAACTGAACTGTTTGTATTAAATTAATAACGTAAATACGACGTAAATAAGTGAATATATTCATAGTTTATTTAAAATAATATTAAGCTTTTGAATTCTGCTGTTTTCTTTTCCTACTTTCTAGTTCGTTTTACTAATTAAAATGAATCTTTGAGCTAATCCATTTATCATTGTATAGTAAAAAACTATAGTTTTATATTACAGTTTTCAAAAGGTAAATCCACGAAGTTCATTTTTAAATTACTAGAACTTGGCTCGACACGCTTCCGCGTGTCTAAGTAAATCCACTCTACTGATTACTTTTTATAAACTACTACTATTTTATTTTAGTTTGTATACTGTTTAAACTCATGTGATCATGTGTAAGTGCATCTTTTCCGTGTTCTGGCTACTATTAGCTTTTTATATACATTTATAAGTAAAAATAATTGATTGGAGTTTTGGGTTACAGATGTTAAAAGTTCCTTTACATTCGTCATACTTTCTGGCCAAGAGACTCACAAAGGCCCTTTAATTTATATCGTTAATGGGTTCGATCCGGCAAGCAAAGCGGTCTTCCTTTCGCAAATGCGTTTGCCATCCATTGCGAAGGGGGCTTCGGGTCTCAAGGAATCCCCTTTTTACCCGGGCTGGAACTCGTTCGGCCATTGCCTCCCGGTGAGCTAATGGGCCCCGCTGTTGAGCAGGGTACCCTATCATAATCCCGTAATTCGAGCTAGTGTCGCAGTCAGTAGCCCCGCAGGTGGTCGGGGGTCGCGGGCAGTTCGATCGAACGAACGAACGCTGCCTTCCATCGCTGCCGCGCCTTTTGCGCGGACTGAGGCGAGGGATTTTCGGGTCTCAAGGGTCTCCTTTTTACCCGGACATATGAACTCAGGAGAACAAGTGTCTCCCGGTGGTGGAGCAGGCCCGCTGTTGAGCGGGTCCTGTCAGTCCCGTGTGCAAAGCCAGGTCGCAGTCAGTTAGTCGCCCCCCAGATGGTCGGGGGAGACTCAGTTCGATCCGGAGCGGTCTTCCATTCGCGAATGCGTTTGCCATCCATTGCGAAGGGGGCTTCGGGTCTCAAGGAATCCCCTTTTTACCCGGGCTTGAACTCGTTCGGCCATTGCCTCCCGGTGAGCTAATGGGCCCCGCTGTTGAGCAGGGTACCCTATCATATCCCGTAATCCGAGCTAGTGTCGCAGTCAGTCGCCCCCCTGGTGGTCGGGGGACTCGCCTGACTCTAAGAGCTCCCGCGGAAGCGGGAGGCCCTCAGGTGGACGAGCGTGGAGGGGCGCGATACCCCTCAGCGACTCATGTGGCCCGTTGTCGGCTCGGTCGAACATCGACTTCGCCAACCGGGCCACAAATTCTGCTATTGATGGTACTTTGAGGTCGCGCGCCACCACGTCGTTTCTGACGTAGCGTCCCGCGCCCACGACAGCCCTCAGAGCCAGGTTCTGCTGCTGTTGCAAGCGCTTGCGCTGCCACCTGCTGGTCAATGCATACCATGCCGGCGCCGCATAGGTCATCCGTGATCGAACGTAGGCGTAGTACACCATCCGTTTAGCAGAAATTGGTATCCGGGATGCCAACACCGGTCGGAGTATAGCACGTGCGGCTCGGGCCTGCTGGACCATTAGGTCACAGTGCTGGCTCATCCGCAGCGTGCTATCGATGGTGCATCCCAGATTGTCACTCCAACGTCCGACCTCGGAGGTTAAGCGGCGGCGGCAGTTTGCGTGCTTTGGTGAACATGATGGGGACCGTCTTACCGACGTTGACGGCTATCCTCCACCTGTCCAACCAGTCTGGCAATAAGTCCAGCAGGCGTTGCATACGGCTGACAGCCAGCTCGGCTTTACGGGATGATAAAAAGTAGGCACTGTCGTCCGCAAAAAGTGCAAGCACCGCATCGCGCTCCCACTCTTGAAGGTGATCCTTCAGGGTGGGGATGTCGTTAGTGTACAGCGCGTACAATGCTGGCGAGAGGCAGCTACCCTGTGGTACACCCGCACATATTGGGCGGGGGTCTGAGGTCACGTTCTCAACCGCTACTACGAACGACCGCCCATCTAAAAATGACGCTACTAGTCTAACCAGCATAGCCGGCACGCGTGTCTCCAACAATTTGTATACGAGCCCCGCATGCCACACGCAGTCGAACGCCTTTTCAACATCTAGAAAGACCCCGACCGTGTGTCGCTCATAGTTGAGCTCGTTACAAATATGGTGGATAACCCGCGTCAGCTGGAGCGTCGTCGAACGGCCGGCCCGAAACTCATACTGGTCATCTCTTATATTAAGTGATGGCATTATGCGTTTCAACACCAGTCGTTTGAACAGCTTCACCAGTGTCGACAGCAGCGTGATGGGACGGTAGCTTGCCGGTAACGACGATCCTTACCCGGCTTCGGGAGAACTATGACCTTCCCCAACTTCCAGGTGTTCGGGAAGTGGCCCGTGCGAAGTATACCATTGTAGAGCCGAGTCAGAGCGACCACGGCCCTCCTGGGCAGCATTGCCAACGCCAGATTTGTGACCTCGTCCAGGCCTGGTGCCTTGCGCTTTGGCAGTCGCAGGGCAACCTTCCGTGTCTCTGAGGGCGCTATAAAAGACAATCCCTCGAGCGACGGTGTCGGACCATGGATGAAGTCACGTACGCGCTGCTCTACTTCGATCCGGACCGCAGCTAGCTGTATGAGCGTCCGCGTGCAACACCATTTTGCACACCCTTTCCCCCGTTGCGGGTAGCGTCGCTTCAAATATACCAGCTGCGGGCCGCATGCTCAGTTTAACGACCGCGATGCTAGAGCCATTGTGATTTGTTTCTGTGGTTAAATGAATATGGATGGAAAAATCACAACTGTCAAATAGTGAGGATATAATATGTATAAAAACAATCCTTTTAGCAGTTGCAATCTAAAGTAGTAGAAATAATGACTGAATCATTTTGAACTTTAAGAACTCCACGTAGGGAAACGGATGAAACGTTGGAGATATGCTATAATTAAGTTTAATTTTGATGTCATGATTAACTTTTAAGTGAACTATCCTTCAGTCTTTGTCATCAAACAATTATCCGCTTAAAATAATTATGCTTATTATTACTACAGAGTAACAGAGGTAATGACTAAGCTCTACAATAATTTATGGTGCAAGAACTTAATTAAATGTGTATGATATTTTTATGTGACGTAACTTTAGTTACTGCATGATCGTGTGTATTATTAGTGTGTGTTGTTCCTCCTGATAACAATATTTCTGTTCTGATATATTATTGTTGTAATAGTACCTACTACTATTGTTGTAATAGACTGCGTCATTTGTAAATCATTTTATAAATAACCAAACTCTGCCATGCTTCCCGTGGCAATGCATACTATGGCAACGAAAGAAGTAAATAAAAAGTACCTGTATAAAACCTCTCAAAGCATTTCATGGAAAATATAAGTTAATATGATTGAACCACCGACTACTTTCCGTGTTTTCAATATAGCTACCAGCTACCACCCATTATTGGCACACTCCTAAGCAAAGGTCTGTCTTCATCATTGAGGAGCTCTAGAGCATACTCCACCACGCATCGGTAAAGTACTAATGTAGGACCTATTATGTAATAAAAGTGATTTGTAAAAAAACCTCAAGGATTTTTGTATACTTTGATGGATGTGGAAGAAGGAAATAAATAATTTCCAGAAATATAATACATATTTTTCGAGTATTTTACGACTTTTATTTTCAAAACTACATACTTGTGTATACTGTACATTGTACATAATGATAAATGGAAGTAGTAAAGCGGTAATAAATACAACAAAAGTTTCTCATGCCCATGTCTCATTTCAGCTATGGCCGAGTCCAGAATGTCAAGTTGTTGGGTCGCATGGAAAACGCAAGTACCGGCGCGAGTGGGAGCACGACTACAGGCGTTTGTGCCACAGTTGCTTTCATGGACATCAAGTCTGCTTCGAAGGCACATAACGTGGAGCACATGTTGGATGAACGGACTCTCACCACTGAGTATTACGAGCCGACTGCGATACCATCGGCCGCGGGTGCGCCTTCGGCCGGCTCGTCTCCTGCCGGCTCGGGTTACTCGGGTTCTTCATCCTCCGTGAACTCCGCCCCCGCGCCCGTTCCCGCTTCGCGCTACCATCTCTCGTGAGTAATATTTTGTTCTGCTACAATTGCTATCTGCAAGTATTATAAATGTACATGGACATGTTACTACATTTCTAGGACAAAAGTGTAATTCAACTAATTAGTTCTATTTTATAAAAAGCAGGGTAACCTTAATATGTTGCAAATAATTATACAGGCTTTTGCATAGATGTCTTATTAGCGTACGAAGTAGTGTTCTTATGCCTTTAACAATTGTTTTTATATACGGTTCAATATTGGTTTATAATTATAATCGCATATATTCTGTTTTTGTATATCTGTGTAAAAATTGATTGAAATTTGTGAGATGTTGTATTCGTACAATAGATAAGTATTATAAATATATTTTGTTTACCTTGTTTTTCTATTTTGTATAACTTGTACAATGTTACGTCATAACATAATAAATGTATCATAATGCATCATAAGTAATGGACATAAATTCTCCAGTTCGTGTTCACTTATTTACAGTGCATATTTATCTCAATGATAATATTTAAACGGCTTACTATATAACATTATGGAAATATTATAATACATGCAGATAGCCGTTAACCGCTGCGACGTGCCTAATGACGGTAATTGTCGCTCATTGTATTATGTGGGTACTCTAAATTGATACGTGCCATTTTAATCAAAAACCAATTAAACTGCCCACTTTAAAATGTGCTTTATGCTTGTTATGCTGTGTTAATTGGAATTTCAAAATAGTAACTAGTTGAAGCATGTCCGTCATTAGTCCTCGCACAACAATATCGGTGCCGCCGCCGCCATTACAGTGAACCTGCGGGCATCCCTAATGGATTGCAGTGAATTATTTGGATTGCAGTGGGAAATTTGACGGGAAAAGTGAAAAAAGTGAAGTGACAATTTGTGTTTAGTGCGTGATAAATACGTGCTTTGTGATGGAGTGCAGTGATTCCTGAAGGAAATGGTCGGCGATCATTCTCCGGTTACAATCACTGTGGCTGGCGGCGGTTCCATCATCGTTCTATATGCACCTTGTTATTAACGTTACATTTTAGTGCCAATGTTGTAACAACTGTCTTAACACAATCTACCTCTCTTTCGTTGTCAGAATGCATTTTTTGACGTGAGACCTGCGTTAATCACTGTTAAATATGCGGATATGTATGACTGTATGTGTAATACAGGCATATGAATATTCTCTGTACATAGATTGTAATCAATACGTCACGGATTTTATTCCTCAGTATCACAGATCAGTAAATGGGTCAATTTAAATAAAAACTAGTGAAATTCGAGTAGAATTCCTATACATTGTTTTCGGAGTATCAGTACGTCGTACATTATTATAGTACTTTAAAAAGGAAGACCTTTTTGTGTGACTGTGTCATCAACTGACAAACGGTCTTTGTTATTGGACATTTTGAAGGTTTACCAATTAAGTACAAGTCAAAATACGATATAAAAGTTTGTATGGAGATTTAGTGAATCCTTCATATACTAAGATCCCATAACACTTTTGCTTCACCCATCGAGTATTTGATTAAAATCATTTTTTTTATGTACAATTAGGCAACGAACAATATGTTTTTTCTGGTGTGCCTATTGAAAAATTGACGCGAGTATGTTTAATTAACGAAAGAAAAATGACTTTCTGGGGCGAATTTACATGCATCTGTTATTTATATAAAATATGCTCCAAGGTCAAGATATACCTAGAGGTCCTGAAAAGTTGGGTGTGCCATAAGGCACATGGCCGCAACCTGTTGGCAGCCAGGCATAAAGAGGTGCTATTCTGGGGCAAGTTTCCACACATCTGTTATTTAGATCATTTATAGCTCAAATTAAAGCTATTTTTTTTCTGTACATGATAAACTATGTGTGCCTACGCAAAAATGGCCGCAACTTTTAGGTGTGCCAGCAGTTGAAGTCTGTTGTAAAACTTATATTTATATTTGTGAAATTTATACTCCTTGACGTATTTTCTTCATTTATAGATCAAATTAAAGCTATTTTTTTCTGCACATGATAATCTATCACCATACCCCATTAAGTACCACCGCTCGCCAGGGTACTAAGTACCATTCCTACCGTGTAATATTTGTTTTAAGAACAATTGAGATCCGGATAGGAAAGTGTGGAGCCGGTTACATATTTTAGACGCGACCATCTCATTTCTCAAGGGTAGCAGCACTTCTGTGACCGAATTAAAAAAAAGACTCATACTAACAATTACTAACCGGACTAACAACGACTGGCAGGACTATTTTTATCACTATCAGTCGCTATCCAAGTTCTCATGCTTATTAACAAACTAAGCAACTAATGTTCCAACATCGTCTACTACCTGGACCAATCATCTTAGTCCCTATTTGAGTCTTTTTCTGACTCGGTCACAGTTTCCTGTTTTGGCGTATACCTAATGACACAATAATATTAATATTTCTTGCCGGATATACCAAATAAAACAAGCACTTGCATATAATAGTGAGCATGTAAGGCGTAACGGTGCTATAAAATAGAGTTCCCAATCAAGAATAAATCTTCTTTAATAAGGGCAAAAATTGGAAGCATGTAAGTCGAAAAAAAGTATACGCATAACGTTACTATGTCTGTGCGCATAACTTCTACACCCGAACTTTGTTTCGTAATATTCTTTCACAAAACAATTCATACTATCATATACTAACAATGTAACATATTTTTCTATTGTACATTTAGAGCCTATCTCTCTATGAGGGATGGGCATCCCCCTTTGTCATGGTGCAACCCCTAAATAGGTCAAATATGGTATGAAAGTTTGTAAAGAATCATGGCAGATTTTGTACAAAAAAAAATAATTATTCTCGAGAATTTGAAATAATTTGTAATTGTTTAATTAGACTTCAAGTATTATCCTGAACCATTCAAAATATTTTTAAAACCCGGGGATCCTAAAATCATTTTCTTATTTACATAGTTTACCATTTCTGGACGAACATTTTGAAGTAGATTCTGTCTTCTTATATCAGCGTTTAATTTGTGATTTCGATTGATTTGTAATCTGTTGTAACAATTACTTACTCTGTGTCGTAGACAGAGAAGAAGCCAGGCTTCATAGCGTACCTCGGATAAAAAGAGACGAAATCTTTAGTAATCACCTTTCTCTTTCTGGCGAGGCTTCAGAGCGTACCTAGGATAAAAAGTTAAAGAGACGAAATCTTTAGTATTCACCTTTCTCTTTCTGGCTCATCGGGATCGGAGAGAGATAGGTAATTACCGTTATCGTTGTTTCTCTTTCTAACCGGGGGCGATTGCAATGTATGGGCAGCCGTATGGCTCACCCACTCTAGTGTAATGGGTCCCCGACCCGAGACGATCAAGCGCACTTGACAAGTCTCACGTGATTGACAGTTTCACTTGACGAAGGACTTGACATCTGTTGAAGGTGCCATCAAGTCCAGTCAAGTGCGTGTGCCATAGTCGCATACAGCCCTGTGCCCATGAAAGTTGTGGTCGCAAAAACAAAATTGGTTTCTAACGCAGATATGGTGCTATAACTCTAGCGGTATCTATTAAGAAAAAAAAACAAGAAAGAGGCGATGGTGTAAGGAATGTTATAAATTAAGATATCGATTCACGCATGATATTATGATATAGGATATTAGCAATAGCACAAAATCGCGCTCGGTAGTTATGTCAGTGCTTGTTGCCAAAGCCACGTCTCGGTCCTTTTCGTCATCCGCCATCTTCGATGTTTCGGCTGCTAATGAAAAAAGCTTGTCAATTCCTGTCAAGTCGTCAAGTCAAAATTTCTGTCAATTATGGTCAAGCCGTAGACCGCTTGAAGGTAGTGTCAAGTCAACGCAGTAAACGATCAATATTCGCTTCAATCACGTAGACTTGTCAAGTGCGCTTGATCGTCTCGGGGACCCATAATATCTCTATGGTTCTGTGCGAATCCAACAGTCAATGTCACATTGTCATTGGACTGCGAGCGTTTTGATTATGATTGTCATGTCATTATTATCATTTCTTATGTCACTTTGACAGTTAGCGTACAAATGGTGTATTTTTATAATGGCAAGAAAGTGACGAAAATTATATCATTTTTGATTATATTATTTCTATATTTGCAACTATGTATTTCTGTTTTACACTGTAAACAAATTTTTAGGGTGCCCTGAAAACTCATTTTTTTGTTTCTCTTAACAAAGGAGCACTAAAAAGTTGGGTAATTACTAAAATAATTTTAAAAGTAAAAATAAAGTACATCTTTAGACCTCTACTAGCTTTCAAAGTTTTGAAACATCATCAATTTTTATGGCAGTATTTGACTATCTTTAAAAATTCGGCCCCTGAAGTAAATAAAGTACAATATTCACCTTTTTCTATTCACGTATAAACCATAATATATACTAATACACTCTTTTGCAAAAAAAAAACGGGCACCTAAGGAAATTTACATTCTACGGCCAATTTGAGTTCATATATGCAATTTTGTTGTCTTACATATGTAGTCTAGTGATGTGCCGAGTCGCTGTTTTGATGGATCGAGTTGACTCGAGTCAGTTTATACGGTATTCGAATATTGACTCGAGTCCAGCTGGACTCGATTCCAGCTCGAGTCCAGCTGGACTCGATTCCAGCTGGACTCGAGTCCGGCTGGACTCGAGTCAATATTCTAGTCCGGCTGGACTCGAGTCTAGAAATTAGAGTCCGGAATTCGAGTCTGAAAATTCTAGTCCAGAACGAGTTTTTGAAATCTTTAAATACGTAGTCACAGTTTTTGCACTTTATTTTACCACCGTCCACTTTTTCAAAACTCTTCCAGACACGTAAGGTTTTTGTCGGCGCTATTCTATAATAAAGTTAATTACAACAATCTAGTCACTTCACTTCCGGTATTAATAAACATTACATTGGAATTAATACCTACATTGGAAGTCGTAAGCAAACTTGATATTTTTTCCCAGCCGACTGGACTAAAATAAGTACTCACAATAATTACTGCTAACTAGTGCTAACTGACACAAAACAAAGAAATCAAAACATAAAGATGCAGGTTTAAACTTATCTGTATTATTAGGCCCGCGCCACTTCATTGCTAAAGAAAATAGATTGCGAGTACGAGCGAGCAAACGAAACTCGAATACGAGACTCGAATCAGTTGGACTCACATAAATAGAATCGAGTTAGCGAGTATGAATCTGTTCTTCCTGACTCGAGTACCGGAATCGAGTCCGGCGTACTCGAATCAAAATAAATTGGTATTCGAGTAGGCGAGTTCAAAGCAGGAATCGAGTCTGACTCGAGTCAAACCGTACTCGGCACATCGCTAATGTAGTCTGTACCCCTATTATGAGTTGTTGTAGTAAACGCAAAGGACGTTACTATTGATGCTATCGTGAAAACGCTGCTTTAATAGTAAATGCGCATAACTCTATTAAATACAGTACTTGCGGTCATGTTTTACTTACAATTTGGTATTATAGTAAACCCAACTTAAGACTGAAACGAAAGAGGCGCTGTCGGACGCATTTGACATTCATTTGACCAATCATTGCACACTAGTAACTGACAGATGAATGAACACAACGTACTTATGAATGACTTTTCGTTAGTTCCAATTTTTGCCATTTCAGAGTTAAGTTGGGCGGACTGTACGAGTCACAAATTTGACAGATGCTATAGTAAATTACGTTACCCGTAGTAGTTACGGCACTCACGCTATTTTCTAAGGTGAAAAGTCACTATCGAAATTAAATGTCATTAAATATTGCTGTATATTTAAACAAAATCATGGATAGGCACTATTTTGCTTGGCAAATGATTCACGCGACCGAACGCAGAGATGAAAATAATGAAATTTTGAACTTGCGAGATCAACAAAATATTTAGCAACCTTTGATGTTTTAAATGTCTAGATTGAGCGTCGCCCTACAATGAAAACAAAAAAAAAACAAGGCAACATTATCAAGCATGTGTGCGTGCAGACGATGTTTTACCCGTTCGTCTATTGTCTATGTGTGCGTAATGATATTGTTAGGAGAAGAGTGACGTATTTCCTGTCAGTATGAAGCTATGAAGTCTATATAAGCGTTGGCGAGCTCAGTCTGCGGGCAATTCACGTCGAGTTCACTTGGCAAGGGGAACCACTGCTCGTTTGAATGGTTAAACTAAATATCCTGTCATTTAAATTTGCGTGTAATTAATTGTTAAATGTGATTTTTATTTTGCGTTCACTTCTAGTTGCTAAAAATATAAAAATTGTGGCTAACAGTTAGCCACAATTTTTTGACACGTTTGCGCGGATTCGATGTCCCATCTAGATATTTAAAACATCAAAGTTAGCAACACTTTGACACCACAGTTTGACACTGAATGCGACTGACGCAGAACGCTAATGTAATTAAATTGAAAAGGTACCAAACCGCCATTAATTCCACTCTTCTTTCACATTTCCTAATTTAGTCGGGTTATAGAGCATCCATAGACTTGTTTTTTTAATTTCACAAATGTTGGCTCGCTGGCCAGGGTCTCGTTCTATCCTTGTTGACATCATAATAAAAGAATGAGAGAGGTATTACTCATGGATGCCAACATAACGTAACGGAAACTGTACCGTCTCACGTCTTTACGATACCCGCTGTAGTTTCATTTCCAAAACTCATAATAATAGCTCATAATGTAACTACAGTATTAGACTATTCGATCGTAACCGCTAGAGGCGCTGTACGGATTCTCATACAAATTCTAAACGTTAACTGCAATAGTAACAGTTTTGACGTTTACTACAACAACTCATAATAGAGGCACTGTATACTTATTATCGTGCAAATTAGTACGATTGAAGTGAATTCTGGCAATTTGTTTTTAAATTTTCGATGAATTCTTTAATATCGACGTACCTCCACGGCCAAGCAATAACAAGTGGTCGGCAACTTTGCAAGCAGATTTTTTTATTTTTTTTTAAATTAAATAATGTCACAAATTAAAGAGCTAACAACAAGTGTGACCTCCTCTTTCCAAAATCACAGCTTGAATTGTTCTGGGCATACTTTCCACGAAGTTTTTAGTAATTTTTTGAGGAATATTTTCCCACTCTTCTGCAATGACTCTTTTCAGCTCCCTGATGTTTTGTGGAGCTGGATGCACTGATCTCTTACCCGTCTCTTTTAAACATCCCAGACATGCTGAATCGGATTGCGGTCAGGACTTCGAGCTGGCCAATCTAAATGACGGATCCCAACTTCTTGCATGTACGCTTCCACGTCTTAAGAACGGTGCGGACGAGCGTTCTCGTATACCTTGATACGGTTATTCTTACGGTTCTCGTTACTTCAATTTAAAAAGATACAGCAAAAGCTTTAAAAATGATAGGCATCAATTCAATTCAAATCAGTTCAGCGTTCAGAGACTCGTGGTGATTAACAAGGTAAGATTAGTTCAACCCCTAGGGGTAAAAGTAATTTAACAAAAATGTTGAAACAGTGATGTTTGGTTATTTCTTACCATAATCTCAAAGACAATTTCGACAGTGTCTGCTTTAAAATTGACGAAATTTCACAGTAACTACTTGAACTACTAAAAGCCTTCTACTAGCCCCCTAGGTGTGGAATGTTATAAAATCATTCTCAGTGGACGTCTTCTAACAAGAAACTTTCTCCCTTCCTTCATCTTTATACGTCAAGGAGTTTATTTTGTGATGACTGATAAGTGACATTTCGCAAAAATTTAGCGTATTTCGTGACTAAGCTAAACTTTTATTAAATTCAAAATCAATTCGGTATACGCAACCGTTTTTGAATTTTAGCGTGATGACTGATGAGTACCTATTATCTGACATGAAAATTATTTTTAATATTTCTATAATTGCCGAAGCTCTCTCTTGTTTGCGGCTACACAAGAAATAAAGTAAATTATTTTTGTTAATAAACCTACAGAATAGCGACTTCAAAGCAAAAAAGGTTTTAACGTCTATATCGCGTTACTCGTTCGACCAATTCCGAACCATTCCAAAGTCCTTTATCGAGAGCCATTTGAGTTGAAATAGCTATTATAGTTAGTTTGTGCAAAATCGATAGTAATCTTCCAGGCCACAGCGCTATAGTCATCGATTAGTGAATTAAAATACCAAAACCATTTTAAGATGATTACACTAGGCAATAAAAAAACCTTTTTTGTTTCTCAGAGATCTGATTATGTGAATCACCATGCTACGCATAACTATGCGCAGTAAAATATAACATCTCAGTCACGTATAGTTTTTATGGATTTTTTTTTTAATTTTTTCAAGGGTATTTTAAAATAAATTATTTATATCGGTGTAAAGATTGCACTTTCTTGAATTTTTTGAAATTAATGTTGTTGGGTTCCTAATCAAAAATCAACAGTAGTCTGTAAGCACTGCAGGGGTTCATTTCACTTGATAACGCTCTTTATCTAAAGCAATATCTTGGTAGACGCGTTTATCGTGTTCATCACACACTGAATTTTAAAAAAAAAAAACTCAGTGTGACTGCAGGAAGTGTATTTTAATGATATCATTATTCATTACAGCCCAATTCTTTGTAGGCATTTAACAATGATTTACAAGATACTGTTTATTGGGCCAATTGGTGAATTTCAAGAAAGTTTTTCATACCCTGTGTAAAACCCACAAAATTTTTTTCTTGATTTTTTAAGGTTGAAATGAATAAAGGATCTTTTAGGTATTTTAGTCAATTTTTTGATTCTACCACCGTTTTGGAAAAGTGCTTGAGGAGAAAAAAACGGCAAAAAAACTCCTCCGTATCTTTTAAAATAAAAATTACAATATTATTTAATTGATACAGGTAAGCACTAACCTAGCGGAGCTGGTTGCAGAGCTGGTAATTTCCATGCCTTTTTGTCATTTAAATATTCCTGTATACTATACTGCCGTCCTCAAGCTAAAAGGCGGCTAAATGACATCTGGCCAATTTTTACTTTTTAATGCCAATAAATAATGTTTTGAAACCTCTCTCGATGTGTCTAGGCACGGTTATTGTATCTTTTACCGTTTCGAAAATAAATTTATTAAAAAGGCAGTTATTTACAATATAAAATATATTGACAAGACTAAAGAGCGGCTAGTAAACAATTCTAGACTAAAAGGTGACTAAAGTACTTTAAGGTTTGTATTAATTTGATATTTTCCCGGTCAATGCCAGGCTTAAAAACGGTCATTATTTTGGACTACACTAAAAGGCGGTCGAAGTTTCTTATCCGCTATGTAATCTAGGTTTTTAGAATTTAATGACAATCACATACTTATGTAAAAGGCGGTCATACGTCCAAGCCTAGCTACAAGACCGTTAAAATATTTTTATCACACCTATTCGAAAAAGACGACTTGGTTCGGACTTACGGGGTTCCAAAGTTGCTGTTTTCTATTCAGCGGGCCGGAATGAATTTTCATACAACTTTTCCGTCCGGCTAGATCTTTTCCGTCCTATTTTGAATTTAGAACATTTTAGTATTTTGCGCTAAAGAAGTCGAACTCAAATATTGTTTGAATAAAGAATGTCTGGTACATACGACGCGAGGGCCCCGCCAGCTGAATAATAAAAAAAGAAATCAAATTAAGATTTCGTTTTTAAATTAAAATTAAGTTTTCGTGCATTTTTACGTATTATTTTCTATTATATATATGTCGGAGATAGGATACTTGTTTGATGCTATTTTATCTGTGGTAGACGAGATGGTCGATGGTGAATTGATACTCTGTGGCGCGCGGGAGCATTGTCATTAATGGAGAAATATGAAAAGAAATTAATGTCGCGTGCGATCGGAATATTGTTCTTGTAAAAAGTCCTTATTAATTTTAATGCCATGAATCTCTAATAATAATAAATAAAGTGTATCCGCGAGTGCGAGTGGTTCGATCAATAAATCAATATCGTAATATCGCAAAGCAAATCCAATCAATACCAAAGTAAATCCAAACCGAATATTCATAATGAGCCATACATGAGCATTGAATAAAGTAGCTGGTTGTGTGTTGTTGCGTGGCTCTGAACTCTTGTTTTATTTGACATCCTGACAAGTGCCCCCGTCATATAATATATATTATTTTCTCATAGTGGGTGATGAAAAGTAGAGTGTATCACTCGGGTGCAAGTATATTTTTGGCTCGGGCGACGTACTTTGAATCCCTCGCTACGTTCGGGATTCTACTAAAGAATCCCTCGCTACGCTCGGGATTCTACTCTAGAATCCCTCACTTCGCTCTGGATTCAAAAAACGCCCTCGCCGAAAAAATATTACTTTGCACCCTTGTCATACAATCTACTATTAACCACTTTTAAGCGTTGTATTGTTATTATATTTCTAACATGTTAGCTTCAATAGAAAGCCATGTTAGTATGCATGCATAGCAAAGAAGAATATTTTTTTGTAGTTTACACAACTAAAAAGGAGTTAAACCGCAATACATCACTATAAAGCAGCTAAAAATTGAACTATATAAAATTAGTTTGCTAAGTTTTTTTTATTTATAGCCTAAGCACTGCAAACGTGCAGGCGGGTCACCTGATGGTAAGTGATCACCGTCGCACATGGACATTGGCAACACCAGGGGCGTCACCAGCGCGTTGCAGGCCGAGAAGGAAGCGATGGACCCGCTTTTTGAAGGACCCCATGTCATAGCACTGTGGGAATACCGAGGGAAGAAGTTCGTTCCACAGTTTACACGTACGTGGCAGAAAATGACGTGAAAACCGAACGAATGCCAGGAATCCAGATGATGTTGGTAGAACCTGGCTTTACCCCGTGATGTGCGGTAGCGGAAGTAAACCGCAGGTATTAAACTGAACAGTTCCTCAGAACATTCCCAGTTATACAGACGGTAGAACACACAGAGTGAGCCCACATCTCTCCGTAGTTCTAGTGGTTCCAAACCGTCTACAAGCATAGGATCGTCGACAAGTCGAACAGTTCGCTGTTGGATTCGGTTAAATGGGTCCACCTGGCTAACCGGGGCCCGGCCAAGGTAAGAGCAGTACTCTATGCTAGGTCGGACTTGTGCTTTATAAAGCAACATTCTATGCTCAGGCATGAAGTACCGCTTAGCTCTGTTGAGCACTCCCAACTTCTTTGAGGCCAGTTTAGCCTTACTCTCCAAGTGGTCCCGAAACTGAACTTCGTTCGAAATATCAACACCTAGGATCCCAATACTCTTGGAGATGTTAACGGAAATGTTCTGAAACTGTGGTGCTATGATGAATGGGGTTTTTTTAGCGGTTAACGCGCAAACTTGTGTCTTCTCGGGCTTGAATTGGACTAAATTTAGTCTGCCTCATTCCGAGACTCGCTCCAGAAATGTTTCGACTTCCGACACAAGTTTATTCCTTCTCTCCTCAATCTGCCATAACGCCAGCGTTTATAGTGTCCGAGCATGTATCATCAAAAACGACTTTAATGCTCCGCTCCGATAAAAAGCTGGTGACGCATTTGCACAACTTCTCGGGTACTCCGTAGGAAGGCAGCTTAGACAATAATGCCTTATGCCACACCCTGACGAAGGCCTTCGCCACATCCAAACTCACAGCTAATGCTTCTCCTTTACTCTCGATTGCTTCTGCCCAGCAATGAGTAAGGTACACACAGATCGCCAGCGGATCTGCCAAGTAATATGTATCTATGAAAATAGCAATTCAATTTTAATACCAACTGTTTTTATTTCTTATTTCATTGTATTGCCAAAACACAATATTGATTTTAATATTTGATGATAAAACATATATTATTCTGTCTTGTTTAGTTTTATTTAAGTGCAATAATTCCTAATAAACGGGGTGAATTTTTAGAAGTACTTTACGTTTACTTACGTTTACGTTTTATAAAGTTTGTTATTGTTTTGTTTATGTAAAGATGTTTTTGTTTTTTTTTAATATTTAAATTAGTGATACTTACTTAAAGTATTTAATCCTTTTCATCTGTAGTAGGTAAGGTACAAATACCTATTTAAAGGTAGCTACGCAATTTGAGATTTTTTTATTTAACTTTATGTAAGTGCTAAGATTTCCTTTCTTGATTTAATATGTCATTTTGAAATATTTATTGTTTCAATGTCTCGTGAGTGAAAAGCGTGGTGCTAAAACCTTACACATTACTAAGTTTTAATTTACGTATTTTTACAAAGAAATTGTAACGGAGGAGTTTTATGCCTGGGCTATTACAACTGTGAGGAGCAAGGTCAGCAGGAGGTGGTGATATGAGATGTGGTGAAGCGAGGGCAGTTTTGGCATACCTACTGGTGATGCGAGATATGAAGTGGAGAGGTGCTATACAGAGGAGCGGTGCTTTTAGGGTGTGCTTTTATGGAGAGGAGAGGTGTTTTAGAGGAGAGGAGAGGAGAGTTATTTCTTTTCAGGTTTTCTAATAAAATGTTACTGGCCAGCGACCTGGCCGGTACCTATTTGAAAATGGAACGACAACAGCAAAGGAAGTTTTTTGTTGTTGTCAATACATTTATCATTCAATAAAATGTAAGTAACTGAAGTTGTAAGACGAGTCGTATTTATTTTGCCCTTTTATAAAAATTTATTACAATAAATTACATACTTATTAGATAAATATAAATAAAGTAGTAGTCGCCAGTTTTGTAGGATTCATAAAAAAAAACAATGATGATCGTACAAGACTACAAAGCAGTATTAAAAAATAGTTTGTAAGTTAACCACTTTTAAGTTATGCAAATTCATATGAAATACAATACAATACAATACAATACAATACAATATACTTTATTGTGCACACAGTAAAAACAATTATACAATATGGTGTAGATTATTATTAACACAATGGGCGGTCTTATCGCTGTAGTAGCGATTTCTTCCAAACAACCTTGAGGCAGAGGACACAGACATTAAAAAATCGTTGGTAGAGGTGCAAAACTTATGTATTTAAAAGTCAAAAGCTTATATAAATAGTATTAAAGTTACAACTATATATATAGATATTTAATAATATACAATATATCATTATATAATATAGCACAATATACATACATATATATATATGTGGTGTCTAGGGGTTGGGGCTCAATGAAAGAGGGTTCTTCTTGATAATAGCAGCTATATTTCGGCACTTTGCAAGGAATTTCGTCTTGATTTAAAAGTATCTTAATTGCACACACGTCTTAGCTCGTCTTCACTCTCGTCGTTCGTCCGTCGTAATGTATCTGATCATCCGTCATATCTGTCACTTCATAATATCAATCAAAGTCAACTGTCAAACGTCATCTGTCAAACATCATCTATCAGTATCACACTATCCCTTTTACTCACAAACCTCTCATTCACTCTCTTAACACCGTTCCGTTCCACTGCACATTTACCAATCCTACATTCGGTCATCCTGCATTCATATCTGCCCTCAGATATGCTATTCTCTTATCACAATCACACTTACCTGTCATACTCACATACCTCAAACCATATCACAAATTGTCTCACACTCACATCCTAACTGCTAGTAACAAACATTACAAAATATAAACAATGTTACCTTAATTAAATACTTAACACTAAACAATACATGAAACAAAAGTAAACAATACATAAAACAAATGCTTAGTGTAAAGTTTAAACTTATAAACTATACATAGCTTAACATTAGCAGTACATAACAACTATAAATAGTATATGGGCAGGTACATAAGACTTATAACAAAATATTATACAGCTATGTAACCAGGTACTGGTACTGCACCAACAACACAAATTAAAGTGGCTCAAAGATAATAAAATAATAATTAAACATCCATCAACATCCAAACATACCTACCTATTCATCATCAGTGATTGGCCATGCCTTCATCAAATCAGCTGAGCTGGAAGTCACATTGGGCCCCTCAGAGGTTTCCTGCAGTTTCTGGACATCATAGCGGTCATTCCTCTTGACCTTAATGATCTTATATGGTCCAAGGAACTTAGGCTTTAACTTTAGCCCCGGCCCAAATTGAGTTCTTCTTATGGCCACTGTATCACCCAACTTATACTTGGAACTCTGTATCCTCTTTTTATTATAAGTGTTTCTATTCTCTTCTTGGACTTGTTGTATTTGCTCCTTGGCCAAGAGCCGTAGATTTTCTCTGCTTTCATTATAAAGTTCTATTGCTTCGTGTTGTAATAAATCAATTACTTCTAAATCTTCCTTACATTTCATCTTCACCCCTGTTAACAATTGAAAAGGAGAAGTGTTAATACTTCGCTGATAGGTTCCATTTAAAGCTCTCTGAACCCGACTTACGTGTCTATACCATTGTGACTTATCTTCAATACTCAGCTTCGTTAGCATAGGAATAAGTATACGGTGTACCCTCTCCACCTGTCCATTTCCTCTCGGAACACCAGTGGTTATAGTAACATGTTTTATTCCTTCATCTTGGCAATACATTTTAAAGACTGTACTGGTAAAAGCTGTGCCACGATCTGTTATTATCCGAGTGGGATTTCCAAACACCTGTTGATGTAATGACAGCTTATTCAGGACCTCGGTAGAACCTGTGGATTTGGTAGGGAAGAGCCACACAAACTTGGTAAACCCATCAATCATCGTTAGTATATAATTGTATTGCTTCCTGGTTTCAGTCAACGGTCCTATATGATCTAAGTGTAAGGTGTGTAGAGGAGTTCCTTCTTTATCAATGGGATTTAAATAACCTTCTAATTTTCCCTCCTTGCGAGTAGCCAACAAACATGGTATGCAACTTGATATTACTTCTTCAATCCTTTTATCTAAATTTCTAATGAAATAATCCTTACCAAGAGTTTCCTTCATCTTCCTTGCTGCAAAGTGACCCTTCTGGTGCACTCTTCTTATGATTTCTTTTTCCATAGATTTAGGAATCACTATTTGTTTCTCTACTCCTTTATATAAAATACCATTATCCAACCAATAATCATGATATTGACCTCTCGTCTGTATTAACTCTCTTATTGCATTGAGCTCTTCGTCCTTAGCCTGGGATTGACGTATTTCCTCATGGAGGCTCACAGCCACCGCTACTATTGGGTTCCGGCTGATCGCGTCCGTGTGTTGCAATCTCGATCCTGCTCTGTGTTCAATTTCATAATTGTATTCATCCAACATAAATACCCATCTGGCTACCTTGGCTGTTAAATCCTTTTTCTTTAATGTTTGTTCAAATGCTTTGCAATCAGTTACTATTTTGAATCGTATCCCATATAAATAATGGCGAAATTTCTTTACTGCTTCAACAACTGCCAGAGCTTCTAGCTCATAGCTTGAATATCTACTTTCTGTTTCACTTGTTTTATGACTCATATAATGAACTGGGTGTAACCCTCCATCTGGATGCCATTGCATTAAGATTGCTGCTAGCGCTTGACTTGAGGCATCTGTGTGCAATTCAGTCTGCAGGTTTGGATTGTATATCTTTAGCACTGGATCACTAGTGAGCTTTTGTTTTAGAATATTAAATGCCAATCTTTGCTCATCCTCAAACTGAAATCTAATATCCTTCTTAAGTAATTTTGTCAGCGGTCTGGCAATCAATGCGTAGTCTTTAATATATTTTCTGAAATAAGAAGTTAAACCAATGAAACTCATGACCTGTTTAACATTAGTGGGTTCGGGATACCTGGCCACTGCTTCCACTTTCTCAGGGCTTGGTCGCACCTCCCCGTCCTTTATTAAGTGTCCAAGGTATTCTATTTCACGACAAATTAACTTTGCTTTCTTCCAATTTACTTCAAGACCATACTGCGAGGCAACATCTAAAACCAGACGAAGTCTGTCTAATGCCTGCTCTTCTGTGTTTGCTGGAATCACAATATCATCTATGAATATCAATAAAATACCTTTAGATATTAGCTCTCGAAAAACAATTGACACATATCGCATGAAGTATTTAGGAGAGATAGAGAGTCCAAACGGTGCCCACAAAAATTCAAATTGTCCATGATGTGTTATGAAGGATGTGTAATGAACAGACTCTTTATCAATTTTCAAATGGAAGAAACCATTTTTTAGATCAAGTACACTAAATACCCTAGCATCTGTCAACTTATCTATTATGTCCTCTATAATAGGTAATGGAAATTCATCCCTTATTATCTTCTTGTTTAATAAGCGATAGTCAACACATACCCGAGTTGACCCGTCCTTCTTCTTCACGAGTACTAATGGACTGGAATATTCAGAATAACTAACCTGTATTATGCCATCCCGTAACCATTCCTCAACCTGGTCCTCCACCAACCTTTGCTCCACCAGAGATAAACGTCGTGCTCTCTGGGCCACCGGTATTTCGTCCTTCAACACAATCTTCATCTCGATGGGGGCCTCCTTCGTCTTAACTGGTTCATAATTTTCAACTAACTGCTCCACCTCCTCCTTAATTTTCGGGTTACCAATGTGACCTGCAACATCGACATTACACATACAAACATTCACACTATCCAGCCACTCATCCCCTTGTGACGTGAAGGTAACAGTACCGCTACGTAAAATCATAGTTACATTTCTTAAAAATTCCTGCCCAATTATCACTTTATACGGTATAAAACGTTTAGGTACAATATGGAAAACGATATTATGATAACACTGATCATCAACGTAAATGTTAGCAACTATTTTCCCGCATGAACGCACTTCCATATGTCCGAGTCCCAACAATATCTCGTTATCGTAACTGAATTCACTCCCGATGAAACTACACAAATCATCCGATATTAAATTTAAATCGCTTCCCGTGTCTATCAGCGCATTTATTTTCACATTGTTCAATCTTATTTCTTTCATGGCCGCTTTGTTTACATCTTGCTTGTCAATCTTGTCATAGCTTTGACTTTGACATTGCTGTCTATGTCTATCGGCATCCATCTTGGATTTATCGATAAAGTCAGCGGGTCGTTCCTCATTGGTCGAAATCGTCCCGAACATAGCGCCATGTTTGTCGTACTGCTTTACCGACCGATATGACGTTGGGTGTGCTCGAATCGCGCTAACTTCACCCTGCGCCTGCGCCTGCGCCTGCTTTGCCGACTCGCTCGCAATCATGTTTCGTTCGCCGCTATTTTCTGTTTTTGTACATCGCTGACCGATATGCCCATACCGATTACATTTGAAACATTTCAATCCATTTGGACATGCCTTGGCCCTGTGATTAAATTCTCCGCAATTGTAACAGCGTAGGGAAGACTTCTCCGTGATATTGCTTGTTTTACGCTGCTTGGTTTTTTCTTTTATAGCCTCATATATTGCCAATTTTTCCTTTAACGCCGCGTACGTTGTAACACCGTAGAGCATCATTTTATTTGCTTCGTGATCCGCTATGCCATCTATTATGTACTGTATAGCGGTATAGTCAGGGAACTTCGCCCTTTTTCCCAACTCTCTCATTACAAGCATATACTGGTAGTAGCTTTCATCCGCACGCTTTTTCCTCTTCGTCATCATTTCATGCATTTCCTTACTATTCACAGCGTCAGAAAATTCTTTTTGTAACGCTGACTTTAAATCTTCGTAGGTTTTGAACGGTCTCTCAGAACGTAGCCACAATGCCGCTGTGCCCGTTAGTGATCGTCGCGCAATAATCAATTTTTGTTGAGGTGTCCATCCAAAAATATCGGCATTGTCTTCGATGTCCTGGGCCCATTTGCCCGTACAGTAGGTAGCGTCTTCGCCGGAAAATGTGGAGATTCCCTCTCCCATACTGAAGAGAAAATCATTTGTGCCGCTCGCTGCAGCCGTCGTCATCGTCATATTCGTCTTCGCCATCGAGTTTGGTCTTCGTTCTTCGTAATGGTAGGTTAGAAGCACGCCGCTCCACGCCTCACGGTCCGTTGATTCCACTTGAATCCCGGACGAGCCCCCAAAAATGTGGTGTCTAGGGGTTGGGGCTCAATGAAAGAGGGTTCTTCTTGATAATAGCAGCTATATTTCGGCACTTTGCAAGGAATTTCGTCTTGATTTAAAAGTATCTTAATTGCACACACGTCTTAGCTCGTCTTCACTCTCGTCGTTCGTCCGTCGTAATGTATCTGATCATCCGTCATATCTGTCACTTCATAATATCAATCAAAGTCAACTGTCAAACGTCATCTGTCAAACATCATCTATCAGTATCACACTATCCCTTTTACTCACAAACCTCTCATTCACTCTCTTAACACCGTTCCGTTCCACTGCACATTTACCAATCCTACATATATACATATAAGTCAAGTGAAAGGCATTGAGACTTATGTCATCCAAGCAATCTTAGATAAAAGAGGAACAGTGGCGATTTCTCTAAGATGGCGCGTATGGCGGCGCCATACCATAAATTTTAAGCATTAAATAAAATGTAAAAAATCATATATTTACAACCTAATTATTTAGACCTAAGTACAATAATTACATTTTACGAGCGCTGCGGTCTTCTATCACGAACGCGACTCGCGGCGAAATAGTATTCTCAATGCAATGGGAGATAAGTTAAACAACACCTACTTGTCTATAAGGCGGCAATATGCCTTTAGCTGTTTTATTGTTATGGAGAGGCTGAATAAAACTGCTTTTTAGGTATGTAAAAGTTGTTAATTTCTTAAGTCAAGACAAGTTCCAAGTAGTTACTGAGAAATCCATAGCTATAAGGTGATTAAGAACCTTTAGCCGTCATTTAGTACTGTGCTGTTGAGAGGATTTAGAAAATTTTCCTAGATTAGAAGGAAATTAAGAAGCTTAATTACCGTAATTTTTAGTATTTTACAAAAACAATATTATTCATATTAAAGTAAACAAAAATATCTATCTTTTGATATATGACAACATTGACAATTATTTACAGAGAGTTACTAGCATCGATTTCAAAATATTCGCGCGTTTTTTAGCTCTAACTCAAAAACAGTTTTTGTCACTTAACCGCCTTTTAGTTGAAGGACGGCAGTATAGTAGCTCTTGTCTACGAGTTGTGCTTTTACATGCTTCTTAAACAACTCTTAAGGCAGGTCACGGATTGCCTTAGGGACTTTATTATAGAACTGTACACCAAGCCCCATAAAAGAACGCTGCACTTTACACAGCCGATATGAAAGCGTCGCCAAATTATGCATCTTTGTTGTTAAGCGATTATGATAATCGCTGTTTATATATGCACTAGCGAACCGCCCTCGCTTCGCTTCGGGACCCGTAAGTATCAACCGCGTAGGTCCCGCTCCCGTAGGAATTTCGGGAAGATAATAAACTATCACCAAAATTAATTGAGGTTAAATTAAATTAAACTTAGAAATAAAGCTTACGACAAAATAATAGCAAAGTAGCAAAGGATCACAGCAAGATTAATTCAGATTAAACTTGGAAACGCGGCAAGTTTGGTATGGCAGTGGGTTCGACCAAATTTGATTACCATAAAAACGGTTCTAGTGTGTTAATCTTAAAAGATAGACATAACTGTCGTGGACATTTTTTTAGATCATTTCAAGAGGAATAATTCTTTCATACATATATTTTTGGTATCTTGAATCGTTTTCGCAACGCATGCAACGAAAGCCCTCGAGAATGAATAATTTTCCCCGTTTTTTCCACATTTTCCATTATTTCTTCGCTCCTAATTGTTGCAGCGTGATGTTATATAGCCTATAGCCTTCCTCGATAAAAGGTCTATTCAACACAAAAAAAAAATTTCAATTCGAACCAGTAGTTCCTGAGATTAGCGCGTTCAACCAAACAAACAAACAAACAAACAAACTCTTCAGCTTTATAATATTAGTATAGATTTATGTTATTGCTTACAAAAACTATATTTCGCTTATGAGATAAAAGTTATGAGTTAATCAGCGCTCTCGGGCTGGTTTTCATATTGTCAAATTATTAAAAGTCTTTAAAAATGACAAAATAAATGCAATTTTGTTGTGTGTCAAAGTTACCACCCCTCTATGTAACTTTGACAAAGATGAAAGGTAAATGGGCATATTGTTCGGACTGGTGACCCACCAGCGTTGAGTAATGAAACTAGTCAAGAGTTTGTAAACGACCATGAAACTACCCAATGAAATCCTTACTAATATTATAAATGTGAAAGTGTGTTTGTTTGTTTGTTTGTTTGTGACGCTTTCACGTCGCAACAAAGCTATTATATGGTAAGGTTTATGTGTGTGGGGATAGTTAGGAGGGTGGAGAGTGACGTAGGCTACTTTTTACCGCGGAAAAACATCCCATTCCCATGGGAAGATCGATGTTTTGTTAGTTGCTAGATATTTATTTTCGGAGTTGTTAATAGATGGCGGTAATAAAATTCATTTGCAAGTTCTGAATTACGCTATCAAATACTACATGTAATTTACTTAAGTCATAGGCAAATGTAATAGTCTACTTCAGCTCTGCCTCGAGAACTCCCCGCTCCGGCTCTATTCAGTGTACCGCCCGCCCGCTGGCACTATCCTGTTGACTGATGTCCGCAAGTTGCTCAGCCAACAGGATAGTGCCAGCGGACCAGAGGGACCTTCGGGTCGAGAGCCTGGACGACTTCATCGAGAGATTGGCACGCAACATGTTCGGGCGTGTCGACGCGTCGCGGTTCCCGCATCTGCAGGACCTGGCGCCGCTCCACACCCGTCCACCGGACCGCTGGGCCTTCCCGCGCGACTTGCTGGTTGCGCGGGACGGGGCTAGCACTGACTGATACTGGGGCTTCGTAAGTCGTCGCCCGGCGCTGATCGGCTCCTGCTGGGCTTTCCACCAGCGGGATTCACCCGGTAGGGCCTCGATCGCCTGGGCGGCGCGAAGATGAACCCCATCCCGTTTAAGACTTTGTGGCCTGTAAAAAGGCCACCACTCACCGGACTTGACCTATTGGTTAACCACAGATGGACAACCAAGGGCCTTAGGGCCCAGCCCAAGAACCGGCCCGTTTTAACGGGCCGCGAGAGACACCCCCAAAGGGGAACTAACTGTCCCGAGGGCTCCACACACCACAGACAGGGTGGAGTGAAGAGAGCGAGTAGTAGGCTACTTTTTAGCCTAAAATCCTACGGGAGCGGGACCTACGCGGCTGTTACCTACAGGTCCCGAAGCGAAGCGCGGGCGGTTCTCTAGTGGGTTATATTGCTCAAAAGCATGGGAGAGCTGTTTTATTAGCAAAGGAAGATTTGTTTTTAAGTGTAATGTAAAATGTTGTTAATTAATGTTTGTTGTCCAGTGAGAAGTAAAACACTTTTGCCGACTGCGTCAGAAGGAGGGTTATGTTTTTCGAGTGTATGTATGTATGTATGTTTGTATGTATGTCCATTTATTTGTGAGGCCCCACAGCCCAAACGGTTGAACGGATTTCGGACATATGAGGTATCGTTGAATTCGTCAGAAAAGTGTCACAGGCTATATTTTTCAAAATGGCGCCCGAAAGAGAATAGTGGATAAGTGAATAGTGGAAGAAAAAGAGATAATCTTGAGTTTTTTTATTATCTTAGCAATATGGGTATCAAATGAAAGATCGTGAAAAGACCTTTTCAAATATATATATATATATATATATTTGAAAAGGTCTTAAAATAACCCAAAAAAGTATTTTATGTTGATATTGTGACACTTGTTTTTTTTTTTGGGTTATTTTGTAAGCAGTCGGGTTTTTTGTTTTTGTAATAATATTTTTATTATTAACAGATTTTCAAACGATTTCAAAAAAAGGAGGTGGTTCGTTCGTCTGTATGTTTTTTTTCTTCTTATGTTTGTTGCCTCATAACTTCGTACTGGGTGAACCAATTTCAATAATTCTTTCGACATTCGAAAGCTAATGACTGTCGTGTGGTCCCATTTTAATGAAAACATTTGAATTAAAAATCAATAATTATGAAAAATATACATTTCTGTAGAAGCGCATAACTTTTTCCCCCACGCATTTGGATCAAAATAAAATAAATACATTGCGTGAAATGCTAATCCTAAACCTTATAAAAAACCCTATTTCATTACTGAACGCGACTTGGTCAAAAACGCCCAATGACTTTATCTAAGAAATCTAAACTTTAAAACATGTATGTTAGAGCATTACAGTAACATTAGTTCATGTTTTTAACAAATGTCAGATGCAATAGGGTTATAAAGATTATAAACCAATCAATAAAACTATAAAACTGTACCTTCTTTCTCATTTAGTAAGAGTTTAAGCAATAAGATATAAGGTAGTATATATTTTTTCATCGCACCTATTCGAAAAAGACGACTTGGTTCGGACTTACGGGGTTCCAAAGTTGCTGTTTTCTATTCAGCGGGCGGGAATGAATTTTCATACAACTTTTCCTGCCGGCTAGATCTTTTCCGTCCTATTTTGAATTTAGAACATTTTAGTATTTTGCGCTAAAGAAATCGAACGCAAATATTGTTTGAATAAAGAATGTCTGGTACGACGCGAGGGCCCCGCCAGCTGAATAATAAAAAAAGAAATCAAATTAAGATTTCGTTTTCAAATTAAAATTAAGTTTTCGTGCATTTTTACGTATTATTTTCTATTATTTTGTATTATATATATGACGGGGGCACTTGTCAGGATGACAAATAAAACAAGAGTTCAGAGCCAACAACAGCACACAACCAGCTACTTTATTCAATGCTCATGTATGGCTCATTATGAATATTCGGTTTGGGTTTACTTTGGTATTGATTGGATTTGCTTTGCGATATTACGATATTGATTTATTGATCGAACCACTCGCACTCGCGGATACACTTTATTTATTATTATTAGAGATTCACGGCATTAAAATTAATAAGGACTTTTTACAAGAACAATATTCCGATCGCACGCGACATTAATTTCTTTTTCATATTTCTCCATTCATGACAATTCTCCCGCGCGCGCCACAGAGTATCAATTCACCATCGACCACCTCGTCTACCACAGATAAAATAGCATCAAACAAGTATCCTATCTCCGACACGGCCATCGCTGACATGTCACCCGTCCCTGGGTGATGCTCCATTCCGTTATTATCACCATCTCAATTGCTCGATCCACAATTTTCAATTAATTCAAACCAAAACAAAACTCAAAATCTTTAACATCAAAAATGACTACTGCTGTTACTGCGAGTGGATTTCAAAAACTTTGTTTGCATTTTTTAACCCTAACTACCGTTTTTACCGCTGCTTCGCTAAGTGTCTTCGCTATGGAGAAGAAGCAAGCGGAAGAAACTCCATAACATAACACTTGTTTAGAACAAAATTACCAATTCATTATTTGCGCGATTAGTTTTAACTTTTACTCGATACGTCATCGTCATAAAACCGTATGCATTCAGCATCTTCCCGTGATCCATCCTCAAGCACGCTCTACCATCGGCAACACGTATAAGGCATTGAAGATTACCTGTAACAACCAAATACATACGCGAGTATCTCTCCACGCTCGGCCCTTCCTGACCTAAACTTCCTCATTACTGATCGTCACATCAGATTTAACAAATTGACCTTCAGGCACTAACCATCGCAATGTCACGGTTATTAAAAGCCACCATTAAACTCTACCAGGTAATAAACAATGTCAAACATACTGGTTAAACAATATCTCCTATATCAAATTATCATAACTTTTAATTTTCGTCAGCTCAAAACATAATAGCTTGTGCTCAAAATAAATTAACTGGTCACCAAAGATTAATCCATAACAAACTTTACATTTCTCATAAAAGCTACTTTTCTTAAAAAGTTATCATTTCTCAAATAAATTGACTTATCGAACGGTACTCAAGTACAATCAGTACTTCTGTCCAGAAATAAAATTCAAACCGTATACATAGCTTTGATCTGCATTGCAAGGTCCATCCTGATGCAAAACTGTCTATTGGCACCCTCCAGTAAAGCAGAGAACACCTATCTCCAGTGTTCATATAAGGACTATACATTTTTCAAAGTAACAAAACCGTTCAAATGCAATTTTAAAAGTTCCGTTCGATAAGTTGACCGAAAACTAAATCTCTCAAAGATAGAGAATCTTATTAAATGAACTAAGTACGTCTCGAAAAGAAAAGTTTTAATTTACTACTTCTTCAAGCTATCACAAAACATACTGAACAACCTGATACGTTGATACAGATCACCTGTTACGTTGCGTCCGATCCGAGGCAGTAACCCTCAGAAGAGGTGCGAAGAATTATGGTTTGCCAGAGCTTCCTCCTTCAATGTCACACGAATGAACTCCATAGAGCGCGCGAGTGCAAGCACGCAGCTGTCGATGCGGTTCCAGATAACATGCGTGTAACCAGCCTGTGCTGCCTTTGTTCCCGATCGCCAAAGAAATGTCCTGTGCATCTTCAAAACTTAACTGGAAAACCAGGAATCGATGCACATTGCATCGCCAGTTGTGAGATAAATTCAAAACACATTGGTTTCACAAGGTAAATTAAAACCAATCGAAGTGTGCTGTACTTGTAAATAAAATAATTAGGGAACTGATTGTATCCAACTGCTACTTTAATTAAAAATTTCACTGAACTTCCACAAACTGCTATTGTTTTTTTTTTTTTCAAAGAGCAAGCGAAATTCGTTATATAACTCTAATGCTATATACTCGCTATATTCTTCTTCAAGTTGAGTACCAATAAGGCAAACTATGTATTTTGTGTGTGTTTATTTTTTTTTTCAATTAATCCTCTTCAGCGATAAGCGGTGCACCAAATTACAAAAAACCAAATCAACTAAAAGAGTACCTTTGTTATTGACCAGCTACCTGATCAGTATCGGAGACACTGCCGCCAATTATTATGAACGGTGTTACATTGGCCACCTCGCTTTTATACAGACACCTCGCCTTATATGGCCACCTCGCCCCTATACGGCCACCTCGCCCCTATACGGCCACCTCGCCCCTATACGGCCACCTCGCCCCTATACGGCCACCTCGCCCCTATACGGCCACCTCGCCCTTATACGGCCACCTCGCCCTTATACGGCCACCTCGCCCTTATATGGCCACCTCGCCCTTATATGGCCACCTCGCCTTTATATGGCCACCTCGCCCTTACCCAGACCGGGAACGAAAATTTAAACTCATCATTCAAATTGCCGCCTCGCCGGGAATCGAACCCAGGACCCTCGGAACAGCGATCGGCGTGTTAACCATTGCGCCATTGGCATCAGAAAACAAAGCATGAATCTTATTCGTGGCCTGTGGCTTTTTACTAAGCCTAACCCCAAATCTACCCACATAAAATTTCAACAAAGTGAACGCAAGTTAATAATGTCTTCCGATGTTACAAACGTTCATAATTAAAGCAACTTCTCTTTATCAGGGATAAGATTACAATGAGTATCAATTCGTTTTAATTACGTATCTGTCTCAATTGATTTTATTACCGGATTTTTTTTTCACTCACGATTATAAAACAAACTATTACACACACACACAAAATACTTTACACAAAAAATAAAATTTTCACACTACATGCTCGACAATGCCGAATTATATGTCATGTAAACCTTACCGAAAGCAAGACATTATACCTCTTGGCTTTAGCCGGGTTATAATGTTCTATTGAATTTCATCATAACCCGCTGGTCAATAATGTGATTTTCACTTTCATAACTCTGATTGCTATGTGCATAAAGTCTAATTTTGCTAAACAGAATGGGCCCTCAGCGGGCGCGGCCAACTCGATTTTCGAAGACCGAAGCCATGGCCCACTAGATTCGCACTGAGACGAACATCATTTGTTTGTCAAATCGAGTAGGCCACGCGGCCCTTTATTGTCTCGCATAAAGTGAGAAATAAAATTTAAGCAATGAAATTCTGTTACCACATGTAATGAAATTAAAATGTCATACCAATACTCGCTGACTTACTTAAAAATCCTTCATAACGATACTTGCCATTTTATTTCAAAATCTAGTTAGTTAGTTTTACTATGGCATGGTGATCACATCTCTTCACTTTCCATCAACGCCTCACAATCTAGAAACCTGAAATAACCTAAAATGTTCTGAAAACGTGGACAGAGGTTCTTTATTCCGCTTCTGATGACGGGGGCACTTGTCAGGATGACAAATAAAACAAGAGTTCAGAGCCAACAACAGCACACAACCAGCTACTTTATTCAATGCTCATGTATGGCTCATTATGAATATTCGGTTTGGGTTTACTTTGGTATTGATTGGATTTGCTTTGCGATATTACGATATTGATTTATTGATCGAACCACTCGCACTCGCGGATACACTTTATTTATTATTATTAGAGATTCACGGCATTAAAATTAATAAGGACTTTTTACAAGAACAATATTCCGATCGCACGCGACATTAATTTCTTTTTCATATTTCTCCATTCATGACAATTCTCCCGCGCGCGCCACAGAGTATCAATTCACCATCGACCACCTCGTCTACCACAGATAAAATAGCATCAAACAAGTATCCTATCTCCGACATATATATATTATTTTCTCATAGTGGGTGATGAAAAGTAGAGTGTATCACTCGGGTGCAAGTATATTTTTGGCTCGGGCGACGTACTTTGAATCCCTCGCTACGTTCGGGATTATACTAAAGAATCCTTCGCTACGCTCGGGATTCTACTCTAGAATCCCTCACTTCGCTCTGGATTCAAAAAACGCCCTCGCCGAAAAAATATTACTTTGCACCCTTGTCATACAATCTACTATTTTTCAACACACTTGCTCGTAAAGTTGCTATTTTTTCTTTAGTCTTACGCCCGGAATGCGGTTTATTACACACTAGTGCGTTTTACTTTTCATTGCCGCACTAGTGTTTTTCTTATTCCACTTTTTTTTTAATATCCGTAAAGAGGTTGTTACCAAAAGATTTGTTATTTTGTAAATAAATAAACTTGTTGTACTTAGTCAAAATCTGATAAGATAAGATTATACTTCATCTAATTATCTATTAAAGCATTTAAAAAATACAATATTTTAAATCATTAATTACCGTAAATTCTTATTAGAAATACATAATTATCTAGTTTAATATATTGTGGCTGAATGTTCGGTGCCTCTGGACTTAACCTGCGCGCGCATAGTTATTCAACCAAAGATACGGCGCGCGAAAAAATAAACCGCGCCATTTTGTGCAAACAGTTGGTCGTTTATAATTTGCTGATTTGTAACTGAAAAATGTCGATACCTAATTGTTTTTTTCCTCGCAAGTGTGTTGAAAAACGTTGTATGATACGCGTGTGCTTTGTTCATTACAGTCTTGGCTCTATTACAGCCCTCGCCTTACGGCTCGGGCTCAATACCGCCTCGACTGTAATGACCAACTTCGCGCACTTGTATCATATCATAATGTACTATTCCTTAATACTATTTTTAATGAAAATTTATCATTCGAGTACCTAGTCTTTATGTTGTAGAATATATACCTAAGTAATGATTTATTTCGCCAAATGAATCGTTTAATTGATCTAAACTAAATCACAATTATTTGCGTGCATTATGTACGACGATACGTTTACGATGAGTCACTTGTTTCATTGAGTTGATTTATTATAATGTTATGTGCATAAATTAGGATTCATTAAAACTCTGTAATTTGATATCTACTATCATTTCGGAAGATGAATATCATAATGACGCTATTTATAATTTTATATATAAAAACGCGTTTTTCATCTGCAGCCTTACTCCCGACGCTTTCGAGTTCTAAATCAATCGAGTTTGTTTCGATTTTGTTTGAATTCGTACTCTTGAAAGTCTACGCTAGCGCACAATCGAGCGGTGGTTCAAATTGGAACTAAAAATCCGTTAGAATCGAGTTGAAATCGAAAAAGGTGTACTCCCGACGCTTTCGAACGACTTTCAATCGAGGAGCAAGATCGAAATTAAACGTCAAATTTAACGATAACTAAAAAGGTCCCGAGTTACGATCGAGTTCAGTGTTTTATATTAAATTTGGATTGTTTTATCATCTTAATTGACCAATTATGGATCGCCTCGCATTATTTTTTAATGTTTTGGAAGCAGCGCACCGTATGGACATTCAAGAAAGGAGAAACATTCAAAGGATGCGTCGATACAACTCTCGGGCACTCGCAATGGATGCTGAAGAATTTCAAAGGAACTACCTTTGTCCAAAGAGTTATTCGACCTCTTAGTAGACGACCTTTCTCCTATAATGAAGAGACCCACGCGACGAAGTGATATTTCGATAAAATGCAAGGTTAGTTCCCGCATTAAGTACCTATGTACTGATGAAATTATAATAACAATGAATGAATTAATGTACCATCATTGCGTATCTATATTATTCAGATTTTGATAGCGGGAGCTACCAAAGGATAGTGGGCAGAGCATGTGGTACAACAATTACTCAGCAGTCTGTGTCCAGATGTATAAGGGATGTAGTTAATGCCTTAAACCACAACAGTATTTTGGCAAAGTATATAAGGTTTCCACAATCACTAGAAGAACATCATAACTGAACTTGGAACGCAGATAAGTAGCCCTTGTATAGTAAGAAATATGTTATGTAACATTGAAAATATTAAATAGGTAACCTTTATTTTCAATTTTTCACTTGCAGTTAAATAATGAGACATAAAATGACTTGTCTACTACATCAATTGCATCAAACCACCTCACCCAGCTGCGCACATTGAAGCCGATGGTGTAGGTATTACAAAGCATTATGACATTCAGCGGCAACTATCCAAGAAAAACTAAATATTTAGATTAAGGATTAAGTCTATTTGGAACAGATTATTATTGATTTCAATGTGAGGAGAACTAGAAATATATCATGGAGTGAAGTAAAAGGAATATTGTTGATAACCATAGAAGTGCCTCGTCTACATACATACATACATAATTATATTGTGTATAAAATGTTTAATTTATTTGCGATAAATATTAAGAAAGTTAATAATATCATTTTTGTTTTTGTAAATATTTATGCCCTTTTTCTTATTATTAATTTATAAGGTTTATTTAACCTTTTAGATTGTTGTTAATTAAAATAATAGTTTCATAAATTAATTCATTAGTTCATTAAATATTTTAAAATTAAAGTAATACATAAATAGTATTTTTTTATTAATACTTTTAGTTTGTTTTGTATCTATTAATATTTTTATTCATAAGATTATTCATAGGATTTTGGTTTATTAAAAGAATTGTTTTACAATAATAGATTTATTCATAAGGTTTAGTTCTTAAAGCTTTTAGATTGTTAATTAAAAGAATAGTTTCACGTAAGTTTCTTTATGGGCAATTAATTAAATATTTTATACACTTACAACAAATCTGAATATTTTATTAACACCTAAGTAATTTACTGACTAAATATTAAACTATACATTTAAATATTATTGTAAAACAATTCTTTCAATTAACCAAAATCCCATAAATAAATAATACAACACAATACAATTTTAATCCTCTTTATTGTACACCATAAAAATTCACAGAAATATAAAATAGTCATGTAAAAGTACAACAGGCAGTCTTATCACTAATTAGCGATCCCTTCCAGACAACCTTTAAATATTGCTAAGCTAAACACAGCTACAGGGTAGGGGTGCACAAACAAATTAATTAGAAGAACTAAATAGATATTAAACAAACTTAATTTATGATTCTCTTATGGCATCTGCTATCTTCTCTACCTCAGAAGTACAAGCATGACTGAAATTATTGATGGCATCAATAATACCCTGCCGACCTGCTGCATTGGCTAATTCAGCTTCCACTCTTTTCTCTTCTATTCTTATAAGGCGTTCCCGCTCAGTCTGCAGATGGGTCGTTCTGGCCATCCACCGCCTGCGTCAAGCTCTTGTTGGAGCTACAACAATATAATATTAAAGTGAGGTAGTTACATAAATAGAGCAATATTTACTTATGATCCATAAAACATTTTAATCATTCGGCATAGTTAGAATTGTCAAATGTGATATGTCTTGATAATTACAGAGGTGCCCCATAATGATCATGGTGTAATTATGTAAGTTAAATTATGGATTACATGACTTCTTTTATACTTTTCAATTTACTGTATTAGGTACTGAGTTATTTTATATTAATGAATATTTAAATGTTAAATTAATAACAGGAACACTTACTTGAAGGAAGAGGTGGTTGACTACTTGATGGTGGTTGGGTAGGCAGGGCCTCTTGTGAGGTGGAAGGAGTGGGTACCATGTGAATTTGGTATATCACCTCTTCTTGTGTTTCCTCACCCTGTCGTTCTTGGGACAGTAAAACCTTGTCACTTCACCAAATATTTTTGCCACTTGATCGAAGCCGTGGGAAACGTGGGATATTTATAAGTGGCTACAGCGCAAAGTAAAGTTCCAAAACAATGGACCTTCCACGAAATATTATACAAGTGGTTGATAAATCTTCCCATAGAACTTAGCGTTTTTTGAAATTTGACGCTGAACTTACAGTGACATGACACTGACTTAATCATAAGCACAGAATACCTATTTAGTAGCAAATGTCACGATAAAGATAAATTCAAGCAAATAAAAGTGATTTTCACAATCGAAAATACAATTTATACTAATTTCGGCATTAAGATGAATGTACGTAAACAATAAATCCAGGGATTTTTGAAAAAAATGTGTTAAACTAAGTACGTTTATCGTCATCTATAAATCAACATCTATGTACTTCTCGCACTTGACTGTGACGTCAGCTACCGGATACGCTTAACGACGCTGATAACGTTCGATCGAAACTCGATCTCGTTATTCGATTCGATTTGGTTCGGGAGTACGCCTTCATGATCGAGTACGAATCGAATTCGAGTTCGAATCAGAAACAAAATCAAATTCGAATCGGTTTCAAGAGTAAGGCTGCAGATTAAAAAAGAGGGTGGATTTCAATTCGATAGTTTTTTTTTTCGTAGGTATGTTACTTCATAATTAAGTACTGGATGTATCGATTTTAATGTTTGCTTTTGTATTTAAAAGCTATTTTAGTGTGGTCATTTAAATTTAGCGAGATTTGCCGAGTAGATTTTCAGTTATTATTAATACGTATATTTAATGAGCTTCGACTATATTATGTATTGATGATGTTCTCATTTGAATATTATTCGACGTAAAATTAATTTTTTTTGGAGTCTGTTTATTATAAGGATATTGGTACTTTCTAGATGTTGAATTTTGTAAATTTGTGTGTGATTTAACTTTCATTATTATTTTATTTACATTAATAAAGTGAACTAGAGGATACTATACTAAAAATCTGTCTGGCAGAAGATAATTCTGACTATATTTGAGTCGCTTGAGGTACTTGAGTCGTTAATAAGGTCTTTATTAACGCAATAATGAACTTATTAACGCAGTATTTGCCAGTTTCTATGTTTTTCTATAGGTATTCCCTGTATAGGAATCAATTCGGTTACAGCTTTATTATATTAGTAAATCCGCCCTCGCTTCGCTTCGGGGATCCAGTCCCTTCAAAAATGTCTATAAATTTTAACAATTTATGTTATTCCGATGTCTAAGCTATATTACTGCAAAGTTTCATGAAAATCCGTTCAGTAGTTTTTGCGTGAAAGAGTAACAAACCCACACACACACTCACTCACTCATTCACTCACATACGAGGGGCGGCTGATAAGTCCGCGGCCTGAAGTACTTTCGGTTATATAATTTTTATTTTTCAATATAGTCACCCTCAAGTGAAATGCATTCTTCACATCTTGCATATAATGCTTTTAAACCGTTGAAAAAAAATCATTTTCAACACACTTGCTCGTAAAGTTGCTATTTTTTCTTTAGTCTTACGCCCGGAATGCGGTTTATTACGCACTAGTGCGTTTTACTTTTCATTACCGCACTAGTGTTTTTCTTATTCCACTTTTTTTTTAATATCCGTAAAGAGGTTGTTACCAAAAGATTTATTATTTTGTAAATAAATAAACTTGTTGTACTTAGTCAAAATCTGATAAGATAAGATTATACTTCATCTAATTATCTATTAAAGCATTTAAAAAGTACAATATTTTAAATCATTAATTACCGTAAATTCCTATTAGAAATACATAATTATTTAGTTTAATATAATTATTGTGGCTGAATGGAATGGTGTTCTTTGCCGCTGGACTTAACCTGCGCGCCTGCGCGCGCATAGTTATTCAACCAAAGATACGGCGCGCGAAAAAATAAAATAAACCTCCGCGCCATTTTGTGCAAACATTTGTTCGTTTATAATTTGCTGATTTGTGACTGAAAAATGTCGATACCTAATTGTTTTTTTCCTCGCAAGTGTGTTGAAAAACGTCGTATGATACGCGTGTGCTTTGTTCATTACAGTCTTGGCTCTATTACAGCCCTCGCCTTGCGGCTCGGGCTGTGCAACCGCCTCGACTGTAATGACCAACTTCGCGCACTTGTATCATAATGTATGTACTATTGTCTGCCTCGTTAAAATGATTTTTTACGGCCGCCTTCATCTCACTATCGTCGGAAAATCTTCGGCCCCTGAACTCCTTTTTTAATTTTGAAAAAAGGAAATAGTCGCTAGGTGTCAGATCTAGAATATAGGGTGGGTGGTCGATTTCTGAAAATCCTGTGTCTTTAAGGGCCTGGCGTGCAACCCGAGCGATGTGAACTGGCGCATTGTCTTGCAACAACAGCACACCGCGCGCCAACTTTTTTCGTCTCTTCTGCATTACAGCCTCCGGTGATTGAGCCAATAAATTAGCATAGTATTGACCATTCATTCTAGTTCCTTTAGGTAAAAAGACAATCAATAAAATTCCCTCGCTATCCTAAAAAATGGTCGCCATGATCCGAGACGCCGACTTTTCCACTTTGAGTTTCTTCGGCGCTCTTTCTCCTTTTTTATTCATTAACTAGAGAACCGCCCGCGCTTCGCTTCGGGACCCGTAGGTAACAGCCGCGTAGGTCCCGCTCCCGTAGGAATCTCGGCCAAAGATAAGCCTATAATATGACATACTGGAACATCAATATCAGAATCCGTCCTGTCTTCACTCACGGCTAACATAGCCGTGGGGATTCAGTTTCGGGGCCGGTGGCCCCCTGACTGAGGTGTCTGCCGCGGTCCGTAACAACGGACCGGTCGTTGGGTTGGGACCCTGTATGGGTCCTCGAAGATTGTCCAGATGGTGATGTGAAGTATGTGTGTCTAGTCCGGGGAGTCATGATGATTTTCACGCCGCCCGGGCGATCAGGCCCTACCAGGTGAGACCCGCTGGTGGGAAGCCCAGCAGGAGCCGATCTGCGACCGGACGGCGGCTTGCGGTCTTGTCCGAGGTGGTTCATGTCGGGCCGCTCCCGCGCAGTAGGTCGCGCGGGAGTGCCCAACGGTCCGGGGGGCGGGCGTGGAGCGGCGCCAGGTTCCGCAGGTGCAGAAACCGCGCCGCGTTCGCGCGCGCAAACATCCGTTGCGCTAGGTCCTCCACGTGGGCGTCCAGGCTCTCAACTCTGAGGTCCCGCTGGATGGTGGCGTTCCTCACGCACCACGGCGCCCCTGCCAGCCGGCGCAGCGTCTTCGATTGAACCACGCGTAGACGCCTGCGTTGTGGTTCACTCGGGAGCGCGTACCAGGCTGGGGCCGCGTACGTGAGTCTGGAGCGGATGTACTAGGTCTTCCAGATTGTTAGCGCTGCGCTGGTTCGATAGGATAGGCTATAAGAATTTGGATAATTGCTTTTTACAAAAAAATAACCGACTTCAATCTTGATAAGTAGAGATAACTCAAAAACTACTCGCCAGATGGCGCTCAATTCAACATATAAGTGTAAAGTTCTCGTCACTACAAATTAATCAAGCCCAAACACTAGATAACTGCAGTAAATCGTTGAGGAGTTCCCTCGACTGTCTTTCGGCTTCATCAGATCGACTCCAGATTTTCATGAAATGGTAGCGCTTTAATGTACTTATGATAACACGAACAAACACACTAGTTGTCCATACAATTTTCGAAAGTTCCCCTCGATTTCTCTGAGATGCCATCATCAGATTCTGGTGTCCTTTTCAGGGGACCCCACTGCGCATATCTACTTTACAACAAAAAAAGAAATATCAAAATCGGCCTATAAACGACGAAATAATCGCTGAACGTACATAAAAAAAAAGCATATATACGGTCGAATTGAGAACCTCCTTCTTTTTTGAAGTCGGTTAATAAATAGGGAATTAGGTAAATAACTCACCCTTGCTGCGTTGATGGAGGCGCTTGTGCCGGCACTTTTGTTTTTCACACAATTGTTGACTTATTAGTTAAATAACGTTATTTTAATAGTTAAGAGTGGCCACTCGCGATCACTGTCTTAGGTTACTTGGTTTCCTTATCAGGGGACCCTACTGCGCATATCTACTTTACAACAAAAAAAGAATTATCAAAATCGGCCCATAAACGACGAAATAATCGCTGAACGTACATAAAAAAAAGCATATATACGGTCGAATTGTCTGTCTCCTTCTTTTTTGAAGTCGGTTAAAAAGTTAGCAGAATACCAATCAGTTTAAGAACGAACGACAATTTTTTTACAATTGAAAAGCAGAATACCAAATAGTAACATGACGATTGACCTTCAATTTGAGTGAGAGCGGAGTGAGAGTGAATGAACCACGATCGGTGTTAAATAATTAACAGAATACCAAATGTGTCATAACTATTCAATTGAGACACAATTTATGCGTTTTTAAATTAGCAGAATCGGGGCCCAGTGGAGAGACAGCAATGACTGTCACATCCGCGCGATACGAGTGCCTTGGTCGGCCTATCCGCCAATGAGAGCACGCAATTCGCTCGAGCGACGTTTTTAGCTGACTTCACTTTAAAACAAATGCTCCAAGATTTAAATTTGCTTCGCCATAGTCCTTTAACGGCATTTTTAAACGGACTAAAAATTTCCAGGGGAGGAGACATAAAATACGAGGGACAAAACTTGCGTTATTTTTAAAAATAGAAAATATAATTTATTTGTGAGTTGATTTAAGGATTCCAAATGATTGATTTCGCATCTTAGGTAATAAATAAAGCTCAGAACAGAATATATCAGAAATGTACAAAAACTCTGTTACAGAATAGTAAAGGGACAGGCCAGGGTAGATACTTTTTTTGTCAGTAAACATGCAATTTTAACCAAACTAAGCTAATTTAGGTATTGATATTTAGTGGTATCAAAGTATTTGTTATTAACTCTTAATTAAGTATTGTCATTTCCTTAAAATTTTCAAATAATGTGTGATTTTTTTATGTTGCCACCTATGACCCCTCTTAACGTAGAAAGACCCAAATATTTATTTACAAATTTTATTAAAGACGTCGAATTTATCATGAGTCGTATCGGAAATCTGTCAAGCTGACTGTGAGGAAAGTGGAAATCTACAGTACGCGACAGGTTGAAATGCCAATATTCTAGTGATGTGGCATCACGTACTACGTTTATATCGATATTTTTCTTCACGCCACAAAATAAGAGTAACATTAATTGAATAAGGTTTATTACAAGTAAAATGAAAATGAACGAACTAAAGGAGATCCGCCAAATCCCATACAAAAAAAGCCCAGGCCCGGCGCCAAAGAAATGTATCTCAGTTTTAAGAGTAAGTATAGTAAAAATATTGTATATATTCGGTTTTCCTAAATTCACATGCTAACATATTTTTTTGCCCGTTGAATTTCCATACGCGCTCTATAAAAAAAAATATATTTTTAAGAGAAATGTCATTATTCATTGTACAATACCATTGTAATACTGTGATTATGGCATTTAAGCATGTATATTATATTGAAATAACTTTTATTTGCAGTTTTTCATCGTTCATTATTTTCCACTTTTTCATAGTTTCGAACTTCTAGGTAATTTTTTCATAGTAAATTTTTTTCTAAATAAAAATATAACTGCAAATGAAAAATATGTAAATATAATAAACATTATACATGCTTATATGCCATAATCACAGTATTACAATGGTATAGTACAATGAATATAATGACGTTTCTCTTAAAAAATTATTTTTTACATAGAGCGCCTATGAAAATTCAACGGGCAAAAAAATGTGTTAGCATGTGAATTTAGGAAAACCGAATATATACAATATTTTTACTATGTTTACTCTTAAAACTGAGGTACATTTCTTTGGCGCCGGGCCTGGGTAAATTTTGGCGGATCCCCTTTAACATTAAAATTAATATTCTTGGTAGACAGACAAATGAATATTTAAAAAAATGTGTGCGTATACTAGTGTACACACGTATGAAGTGAAACTTCTTTACGGCAATATACATATATCTATCTATCAGCCTATCGAAGTCCACTGCTGGACATAAGCCTCCCCTAATTGGCGCCACTCCGACCGGTCCTGAGCCCTCTGAATCCAGCGGTTTCCTGCTGTCTTCTTCAGGTCATCAGTCCACCTTGTCGGGGGGCGTCCTGTGCTCCTTTTACTAAGGCGTGGTCGCCATTCGAGGACTTTTTTGCCCCATCGGCTGTCTGTCCTTCGAACGATGTGGCCTGCCCATTGCCACTTCAGCCGGCTAACTCTGAGAGCTATGTCGGTAACTTTCGTTCGTCTACGAATTTCATCGTTACGAATCCTGTCTCGTAGCGAAATACCTAACATAGCTCTCTCCATAGCACGCTGTGTGACTTTGAGCCTTTTAACGAGGCCAACTGTAAGAGACCACGTCTCAGATCCGTATGTTAACACTGGCAACACACATTGCTCGAACACTTTCGACTTCAGGCACTGAGGAAGATTGGATGACATGATATGCCGGAGTTTCCCGAACGCTGCCCAACCGAGTTGGATTCTTCGAGTGACCTCTTTCTCGAAGTTGGACTTACCCATCTGGATCATTTGTCCCAGGTAAATGTACTCGTCAACAACTTCGAGAGCAGCGCCATCCACAACAACTGGTACGGGTGTGACATGGACATTCGACATGATTTTTGTCTTGTCCATGTTCATCTTAAGACCCACCCGTTGTGAGGCGCTGTTCAGGTCTCCTAGCATCGTACTGAGGTCCTCCAGCGTTTCCGCCATGATGACTATGTCGTCGGCAAATCGAAGGTGTGTGAGGTGTTCGCCATTGATGTTAATGCCGAGCCCTTTCCATATAATAATATCATAATAATATCATTCCATATAATAATATAATATACATATATAATAATATCATAATATAAATAAATATTATTATAATTATAAATAAATTTAATTGTATTGTATTGTTCATCATCGTCATTGTTCGCAACTCAGTGCATCAATCGCTAATTAATCTAATTATGCATTTCTCCCACTCTGTTTTCATCTGTGAGGTGAGGTGACTGCACATGCACCTATTTCTGAACGGTAAAGTCTGGTGGTGGGAGTAGCTCCACTTAAGCGACATGCTATCCCTACTCCACAGGAAAAATCACTATAATAGTCATCCTAAACTATCTTTGAATACTTAGTTATAATTTATTTACTGTTATTATTCAAAGATAGTTTAGGATGACTATTATAGTGATTTTCCGGATTTTTAGATTGCAGTTAAAAACCTTTATTAAATATTTTACCAAAAAGACTAGTAGTTGCATACCGTATAACGAAATATTAATCTTTAGCTAGTCTGTGCATATTATGTCATGTCAATGTCAAGCGAATATTTTGTTTTGATGTATTCTAATAAGATTGTAACTTACAAATAGATAAAAATCACAATCTTATTAGAATCGTAAAAAGAAAATGTAGGTCTACATTTTTTCTAATAAGATTGTGAATAGATAGAGGTCTGTGGTTGTCTTGGTTTTGTTATTTTAAACATAAAATTGTATGGTGTTTGTTTTGTTCGTGTTTATTTCAATGAAACTACCACTTTAGTAATTTTGCTCCGAAATACTTTTTCTAAATAAAAAAAGTACTACTTCTTCTGAATCAACCGTAAGAGGGGCAAAATAAATAATATTGTGACAGCCCTGGCGTATCACCTCGCTAAACAATAAACAATAGGGGCCATAAACATGTCGAGCAAACAATAGGAACAATAGAGTGCGGCCGTCTCGAAACTACGCGCACGACGCTTCGTTCGACCTTACGGCAAAAGTCATAAGGGCGAAAGTCGGTTGCAAGGAACATACGAATCTTATTCGTATCGGGTCCGCGGAATTAGCGGGAATATTCTGGATTGGCATGAATGGTGCGTGAGTGGTATAAAAAGGGGCACTCGGTCAAGTGCGGGCATTCGGTTTCGGAAGCGAAACCAGGAAGATACCAGCGATACCTACGAGCGATACCAGTGAGAAGTGAAGTGATTTCTACGAGCGATACAGTGTTCGAAGAGTGTGTTTACGAGTACCTACGTGCAGAGTGTTTTGGTGTGTACTGTGTACCTAAAGTAAGGCCATCGAGAAGCGATACAAAATGTAAACAAAACCAATGCAAGGTCATTAGGCAAAGCAGGGGTATGCAACTTTTTGAAACTTTTTGATTTTAAATTTATTGTAGTATTTATAATTTTGTTTACACAATATATTTTAAATAATATCTACCAAATTTAGTTATTATGTGTAATATAATTGTTATTCTAAAAAGCTAACAATAAAAAGAAAATGAGTTGATGTGAGAATAATAATACTAAAATGATAGGCATAGCGGGGAGGTATCACAGTCAGTTCAGTCTAATTTGTTTCATGTTATTTTTATAAAATTTGAATTATGTTGTAGATTTACATTAAATAACGAGAATTATAATAATGTATAAGGAAATGAGGGTAACAATTAAACATTTTTAAGGCAATCATTTTTATTCAGACGATAATTCTGAGTCTGTAGAATCAGAATCAGAGTCTGTAACTCGTATAATAAATTTATCCGTCACGTCATCTACAATAAAATCAAGTTTAAAAAACTATAAAAATATTTATTATTATAATATTACTCAAATGGTCGACCAAATGCTTAAGAACCCATCTTGACCTTGCCATAATTTTGCCGCGAGAACGAGACAGTACGACAAATACACAAGATGGAAAGAGATAGATAGTACATTGTAAACTCCTCCCTCGTTTTCCAGGTAAACGACCTTTTGTATCTCTGCTAGTTGGCATTACTTTAGTGTAGTTTGTGTAAATTGTGTATCTACGAGTACATTTTGGCATTTTGTCGAACCCATTACTCCTGACTCGTAACAATTGATGTCAGAAGCGGAATGCCTGTAGTACCGCAAAGTGAAGAAGGGATTCGTACGCGACGGCAGACGGCATTGGATGCCGCACGGATGGAGTCGCCTGGGCGTGACCGCACGGAAACGGAGACCACCGCTGAACCTTCGACTACATCAGCTGCATCAGCACCGACACCGAGTGCAATTGACATGGCCTCCTTATTAGCCGCTATACAACAGAGCCTGGAAATTAAACTGGAGAGCCAGCGCGAAGCTATACAGCGGAGCCAGCGCGAAGCAATGGAGAGCCTGGAAAGTAAACTGGAAAGCCAGCGTAAAACCATGGAGGCCGGCCTGGGGACAATCGATGCAAAGCTGGATGGTTTCCAGGGAAATTTGAACGTCGTGAAGGAGGACCTAGAATTGGTCAATGTGCGAACATCCGAGTACGACAAAGCCCTCAAAAACCATGACGCGTTACTCAACTCCCACGAAACTAGGCTCGTGGATTTGGACAACAAGCTGCAAAAAATTAAGGTTTTGGGCACGGCAGCAACCAGTCGACATGTCCTGGGGCCCCGAAATTGAAGGTCCCAAGTTTCGACGGCACGACGGACGGCGTTTAGGCACCAGTTTGAGATAGTCGCTAATGGGAATGGCTGGGAGGACGAGCACTCGTTGGCGGCGCTCACCCTAGCTCTTCGAGGGGAGGTACTGCTGGTGCTTGAGAACGTGCCCGCCGATCGACGCACCTTGGAGTCGCTATTTAAGGCCTTGGAAGCTCGATACGGGGAGAAGCACCTTGAGCATGTATATCGCGCGCAGCTCAAAGACCGGTCACAGAGGTCAAGCGAAGGACTGCAGCAATAGGCTACGGAGATCGAGCGCCTTGTACGCCGAGCCTATGCGTCGAGTTCCACACCCGTCGTAGACAAAATTCTAGAGGCGTTCGTCAGCGGAATACGGGATCCCGAGGTGAGAGCAACGGTGCGCTTGGGGCATCACGCAACATTGGAAGCAGCTTTGGCGCATGCCCTTTAAGTAGAAGCGGTACGAAGCGACTGTAAAGGTTATAAGGTGCGCGAAGTCGTAGCGACGATTCAACCCCGTACTGGGCCTATCTGCTACGGTTGCGGTGAACGAGGTCATATTAGGCTTAGCTGCCGGACACGGAAACAACCGAAATCGGTGTGGAGGGCTACGCAAGTGCAGGAGCTAGAAGCCGCCGTCGCCGCTAAGAAGACTGCCAAGCCTCCTACGAAGACCTCGACAGCTACCCAAGTCGACACCCAGGAGCTAGAAGCCGCCGCCGCCGCTGCCGCCGCTGCCGCCGCTAAGAAGACCGCGAAGCCTTCTACGAAGATCTCGTTGGCTACCCAAGTCGACACTCGACACCCAGGAGCTAATAGCCGCCGCCGCCGCTCCCGCCGTTACGAAGACCGCCAAGCCTCCTACGAAGACCCCGAAGGCGCCCAAGCCGAAGAATGCCGACGCCCTGTCACAACGGCCATACCCCATCTAGGTGTAAAATTCTCGTAACTACAAATTAATCAAACCCAAAGTGGCCAAGTGCGGATTGGCGGACTTCACACACCTTTGAGTTTTGCGAACTCTCCGGCATGCAGGTTTCCTCACACGATGTTTTCCTTCACCGTTTGTAGCAATTGACATTTAAATGCTTAAAACGCACATAACTCCGAAAAGTCAGAGGTGCGTGCCCTGGGATTCGAACCCGGAACCTCCGAATAGAAGGCGGAATTCTTAACCACTAGGCTATAATGTTATATAGGTAGGTACTATTATATTTATCGTGGATTCTTCAATTATAAACAAAATAACGGATAATTTTCATAGAATTTCGTCGATAGTGAAATTATGTCATCAGCTGGCACTGTCACATTCACATTTTTCGTTCAGTAAGCAGGTACCCTATACATAATGAGCCTGTGCCTATTTGAGTCAATGATTTGAGTTTGTTCTAAGTCGGTCACAGTCACATGACAATGGGGGGCAGCAGAAGGTGCTAGGCTGATAAAAGAAAGGTTGAAAATAAAGTATTTTCACATACTTTATTTGTATGCAAAAGTATAAAGTATAATTACTAAAAATAACGCAGGATACTTTATAATAAAGTATGGTTGGCAACCCTACCACGAACTGTACGGGTACGGTGCGCTCTACACAACAGACGAGCACACCGGACTCCGAACCGTCCAGTCGTTGTGTGCTAGCATTGCGTGAACACGTCGAGACGTGTCTCGACATGCCGCCTATTCTATCGAAACATAAACATGGAAAATCTTTATATAACTCCAACAATTCAATAACTGCTTTTTTCTCCGTACTAATAACAGTGTCTTCAAGAACGCCAAGGCGTTGCTCGGAATCCATTTCTGTTACCTAACACGTCGCGACATGTTGCGCGTGCAGTGGCACAATAGCGACTGGACCGACAAATGGTTCGGTTCGGTGCGCCGTCCACACCATCGAATCGGTCCGGACTGCACCGCGTTCGATGTGCAAGCGCTCCGAACCAACCGCACCGATATTTGTCCGGCGGACCATGCACCACACGAGCGAATATGGTTCGGACTGCACCATATGGGTGCGGTTCCACTGAGGCGGAGTGGAGCTGTGCGCGATTCACCAATCACATGGCTTGAAATCCATATCTCATTGTGCCTCGCGTGATTTTCGAGCCATGCGATTGGTGAATCGCGCACAGCTCCGCTCCGCTCCGCCTCAGTGGAACCGCACCCTAATCGTGGTTCGGCCCGGACCAAGTTCGATCGTCTATTTATACCTTTACGCCGTTTATTGTCCAATAGTCGCCGTCTTGAGTCCAATAATAAAATCCCAAAACTAGGTACCGTTATAGTGCCACAAACAAGTCAAAACAAACCTGGCTGGTTATAAATAATTTAGATAAAAAGCAAAACTAAAGAGTCGTCAGAGTTACATTGACAAATAATGTCATCAAAGTAAACAAACATGAAATTGTATTTAAAATTACAGAAATTTATCAATAAAAATAAAGAAGGAATACAGGAAACATTAAAAAAGGTAACATTTAAAATTTATAAATAGTCCCAGAAGTCAATAAAAAAAGCTAAGCTACAACCCACTAATGGCCCACTACTGAACACGGGTCTCTCCTCATTACTGAGGAGGCCTAGAGCATACTCCACCACGCCGACACCATCCGACTACCGACCGCACCCGCTGTTGCTTAACTTTGTCGATCGCTTTGGATCGACGCATGCCGCCGGGCTATGAGCGCTTCAATAACAAAGTAGGTAATAATTGGATACATTACCAAAATATCTACCTCCAAAGTAATCAACATAATCTTAACATGGCGCGTAACAGAAAACTGTGACGCGTCAAAGCCATGTCAAAGCGTAACCGAAAAATGTGACGCAAAAAATTTTCCCAACGCCGATAAAGAAGTTTCACTTCAATAATTTTCATGTAGATAAGGAATGAGCTAGTAAGAAGATTTACAACAATGTTGTTATAGAATTAGAAAATTTTATTCATCACAATCAATATCAAATGAGCTCATACTAACATCGCAACAAGCACTATACTCCGACCTTTAATTCAATTCAGTAAAATGACATTTCCAGTGTTACCGTTTTTTATTATCACAAAAATAGTGATGTAACCTGGACGACGACCCGGATGGCGCAATGGTTAACACGCCGGATCGCCGTTCCGAGGGTCCTGGGTTCGATTCCCAGCGAGGCGGCAATTTGAATGATGAGTTTGAATTTCCGTTCTCGGTCTGGGTGTGTGTCCTTGTCTAGTGTGTTGTCCATGGCACCCACGACACAGGGAATCCTAGTGTGGGGCTATGAGTGTGTAGCGTTATTTATCATTTTTAGATGTCATAAACTTAAATTTAAATCAAAATCAGTAAAATAGACTTACAGAGAATTTTTTGACCTAAGTTATTAATTTTGGCTTAAGTTAATTCCTAAAATAAAAGCTATAAAGGAGATGTTTCAAAATGTATGGAGCCCCGGCCACCACTTTGTACACCATACTAAAAAATGGAGAAACACAATTAAAACAGTTTTCAATCATCCAATTCCTTTAAATTGCTTTAGTTTTGTGGTATAACACAAAAATGTACACTTAAAATTGCAACACAAAAACAATAGTCTGTCATGGCGGTAAGCTGTCATCACACGTCATGTTGGTTAATTTGTTAGAAGTTTGACATATGTACCTACAATTCTGTCATTTAAAGTAGACAGTTTGCGATCTATGATCAATGACAACTTGGCAAGACGCCATGTTGAAAATTGATAAAAATGAATTATAAATACAAAATTTGTACCAGAAAACTATGCATTTAAGCAATTTACCTTTATTTTTCCCAAATTCCATGAATTTTTCTCGATTTTTCGAGGTACTGTACATATTGTGGGCCGGATTTGAAACATCTCCTTTATTCTTAGGTTTTTTAAAGATTACCTTTTTTTGCTTTTTCAGTAAGGCGTGTGTCCTCCCCTTTTGCGAACACATTCCTGAAGCCGGGAAGGCACACTTTCTATCAAGTGTCGGACTGTTTCTTCAGGAATTTGCTCCCAACTTGATTTGAGCACCTCAATCAGTTGTCTCTGATTATGTATGGGTCGGTCAGTGCTCCGAACACTTCGTTTGAGTAGATCCCACATGTGTTCTATTGAGTTGAGGTCTTGGTTGAGGTCTGGACTGTTCGCGGGCCACGGTAACACCTGGATATTAGCCTCTTCTAGAGCAGCTCTAGTGGCTCTTGCTGTATGCGCGCGTGCATTGTCGTGCATCAACTTGAACCTTTCACTAATTCTTTGTGCAAATGGCACCACATGTGGTCTGATAATATGCTCAATATATCGCTGAATTCGCTGAGCTGTTATAGTGCCTTCATTGAGGATTACAAGCTCAGTTCTACCCCACAGACTGATGCCTCCCCATACCATTACATTGGGCCCCCCGAATCTGTCACTTTCATGGATGCAAGCATCCGAAAATCGTTCCCCTTCGCGTCTCCACACCCTAATCCGACGATCATCACTAAAAACTTTCACCTTACTCTCGTCAGTAAACAACACTGTGCTCCAATCACTCATGTCCCAGTCTAGATGGTGCCTCGCACATGCTAATCGGCTTGCACGATGAGCACTTGTTAGTGGAATCCGTACTACACGTCTCCTAGAGAACTGCTGGTCTTCATGCAATCGGTTCATAATCGTTTGGTCACTAACGCGAGTACCTGTGGCTTGGTGCAAGCGATTTTGTATGGAGCGAGCGGTAATAAAACGCTCTCGTCGCGCAGTCAAGCGCACATAACGGTCTTCTTGTGCGGTGGTGGCTCTAACTCTACCTGATCCTCGTCTTCTGGATAGTGATCCCGTCTCTTGAACGATTCCAAGCATTCTGGATCGCTCGTCGTGAATATCCGAGCTGCTGAGCTACAGAACGCTGAGAATGGCCTTCTTGAATTAATGTTATAGCTCTAGTTACGGTTTGTAAGTCCATATGTCGTCGAATCCGTGGCATATTGATAACAACAGTTCAATTGACACGTTAGTTGAGCAATATTTTAACTGTTCACCACAAATTCCTCACGCTGACTGAATTTGACGATCAACTCAAAAGAGGGTTAAATAGAGCAGTTACAAAAAAAAACTAAAAATGTACCCACTTAGCCAATTTTAAACAAGTGGTATACTCCGATAACATTATTTGTCAACACATAAGATTAACGTCCCATTAGTATCGGCCACTTGAGCAAGTATTCAAGTTAATAAATGAATACAAATGTTAAAATTAATTAGTGGCCCTTATTTTGTTTTGAGTAGTATATTAATCGGATTATAATCGTTTCGCATAATTTATCAAATTGCTAAATAAAATACTGTATGAAGGTATTACAAAATCAATAACTGCACATTAAAAATTAATTATTATCAATTTTCCCCTTGATTTTTAATTCTTAAGCCCATTTAATGCATGTATGTACTAAAAGCATGCATGCACCGGTGTTTAATATCTTTCGTTTTTTATGTAATTTTAAATGAATAACCTTTCCGTAATGTTCTTTGAGTTTTAATTATATTTTATTAACACAAATAGACATATTGAGAAAAGAAAAATCGAATATTCAATACATCGTTCGTTAATCGTCAGAGTAATCACTATTATTGACAAGCTGGCAACATTATTTCGAAAAGTGACATTAGCAAACGTCAATTTACTGAATCGAATTAAGTGCGAGGCCGCATTACGGTTTTTTTCACGCGGTTGTAAACCGCGGAACCGCGTAACCGCGCAAAGCGCACACACTACGAATAAAAACCGCGACCATAGAGATAAAAAGTATATAGACATGCTCCATTCCTAAACTTCATACGAACTTTGCCAAAACATGTAGCCATTTGACCTTACCAAAAAATTGCTTGTTATGTTACAGTTCTTGACAGTTATTGAAATTAACAATGAATGACAGATGAAAATTTTCATATCCATAATTATCATAGGCACACTTTCTTTGCATAATCTTTTATTTAGAAAACTATAAATTTTATGCATTAACTTATTTTTGTAAATTAATCAGCTATAAGTATTTGGATGCTTTAGCGACCATAATAGTAAGAGTTGTTTAATAAATACAAAACAGTGACAACTACAAACAGTGACTCAACATCATAGAAGACAGTTTATGTACGTGGGTACTCTATGGTTTCTGTCTTCTCGCTGACGCGACGTCAGAAGATTGACCCTAAAGTGCTCGCGCTATGAACATTTTGCCGTCCACGGCTGTGTGTATATATTAAACATGTATAGGAAAGGATGTCCATCCAAAAAATAGAAGGACCAAAAAAGGTTGCAATAGACACAAAGTTACTATGCAACGAACATTGTATGTTTATGTGGCAGGCAGGACTATTATGCTCAAGTATATAATATTATATCGTAGATATTTAAAATGTTTCATTTTGTTATTAAGTTATATAATTTAATTTTTAACGTAGTTTAAGGTAAACATTATGCTGAAAGTAAAAAAAGTGAAAGTAAAATAACTTATATTATATCCCACTAAGTACAAAACTATATCAGAAAGTACTAATGTAACTAATTACTTTCTGATAGTTTACGTTATAGTTTCTTCTTTTTGTAAAGTTATTTAATTATAATTAGCAAAAAAATTATGTATAAAATATATATATTATGTAAAAAATGCTCCCCACGCCATCATTCACGTTTCATGGAAAGGCGCGACTATTCTGGGGTTAATATTGTCATTGTCATGTCTGTTTTCTGTAAGCCAAAGATATAAAAATAATAAATATGACTACCATATTTTAGGCGCACGAGAAAGGGACATAGTTGGAATTCATAAACCACATACATGAAGTCGTAGTATTTTGTAGGCAGCAGCGAATGGTGCGCGTTACTTACATTTCAATTGTTTTTAGTAATTACGTCCTCAAAAATATAGAATATGGATTTCTGTGCCTTCAAAAAGTGTTTTAATAAATGAATAAACACAAATAAGTCCAAAGGAATCACATTTCCTAAGTAAATAAGTGAGTCATCAATTATTTTCACTATTTTTAAAACAGTACTTCTGTTAAAATGGTTAATGTGACAGAATTACGGTACGCAAAAGCGAGATACCAATATGTATTTTTTTTTCTTTTTCTAATATAACAACCAAATTCAACTGCGCGCCAAGTTCATGCACATAGGAATAACGCGCAAATATTTATCGGGAGTGCAGGGCCTATTTAGTATTTTTAAATCCTTGACAGAAACCGCTCGCGGTTTCCGCGTCAATTTGTGTGCTCCAATATAGGGTAGAAGACCCAGTAGTCAGTCTTTAGAGGATTTCTTAATTTGGATCGCGTGTACTATTTTGGTAACCAATGTATTTGAATAACACATTGGAATTAATAAATCAGTTAACAGTTATCAATAATTCTCAACGTTTTAAGTGAAAGTAAGAAAAATATTTAAACCAAAAAAAAAGTAATTTTTCTCCAGTCATCAACCTGCAACATCCAGAACTCGGCCGCCTTATACCCACTGCTCAGCTTCTTACACGACAATCAGTCTCAAAGTGTAAACCAACCAAGACAATATAATACTAACGATTAATTAAAAATCATCATCAACATCCATTCGCCTTTCTGCGTCTACTGCTGGACATAGGTTTCCCATAAGTTGCGCCATTCTGACAGTTTTTTAGGTCGTCATACCCTTTCTACGAGACCACTGTAGGTCCTTTGTCCAAGACATTATTATTCGACATAAAAGGCAGAAAAGTCCGACTACTGGTACAAGTACCTAGGCAAACCGCGAACAAATCTGTAAAAAATCACGGTTTTAAAATCAGTCGCGGGAGGTAACCGCATATGCGGCCGCTTGCTTATGTTCCCTTGAGTTACAAAATTAGCGGTTAACTGTCAAACCGCAAAACCGCCCGAACCGCATACACTATCAGTCGCGGGAGAGCACCGCAAGTGCGGCCGCTTGTATGGCTTTCCTTGAATCACAGAATTACGCGGTTAGAAACCGCGGCGGTTTAGCCGTAATGCGGCCTCGGCCTAACAGTTGGGGTATAAGTGACTCTTCGTCACTAGTATCTCCGACTTCTATGATAAAATCTAATACTACCGAAGTCATTTTAAAACACAACAACAAACAACAATGTAAGTGAGATTAAAATCGATAAACGCGGTCGATATGACCTCGTGCTGTACTACTATTACTGTATTACTAGGAGCACGGGGGACGTGCGTGTGGTATGCGGGGTGTCCCTTGCCCCGCGCCCCACCTCATACCCCGATTACCTGTCGCGTACTGTATGATCTTATTTGCTCCTAAATTCTTGTGGCCATTTCTTGCGACTTAATGTCTTCTTTCCAACTTGCTTATAGTTAGAAAAAAATCTACCAACGAACAGACGTCTCTACATACAAAACTTTAACGTTAAATATGGTCTAAGATCCGAATCTAAGTCGACATTCACCGGCTTGATAATAGAATCAAACTTATTTTATAATAAATTTCGTATCTTAGAAAATACCTATATTAAAAATGGGTTGACAACAAAAATCCTGGACAGAATATTTTTAATTATTTTTTAAAAAATAATTTTTCAAAAATATTGCATGATGAAGATAATAATAAAATTTTATACTGGACTTAAAGTATAGAACATATAGAATGTGCAGACTATTATCAAATCGAGTGAAAAGTAACTAGTATTGACATACCTGTTTATACCTGTCTACCCAGTAGTTCGTCCAGGTAAATAATAGTCTACCCTACGTCTGCACATTCTATATTATGTTCTATACTTTAAGTCCAGTATAAAATTTTATTATTATCTTCATCATGCAACATTTTTTATGAAAAATATTAAAAAAAAATAATTAAAAATATTCTGTCCAGGATTTTTGTTGTCAACCCATTTTTAATATATTTTCTAATATACGAAATTTATCATAAAATAAGTTTGATTCTATTATCAACCCGGTGAATGTCGATATAGATTCGGATCTTCTACTAATACGCAAAAGTAGAGATCATCGATATCATTCTTGGGCTTAATCCAAATCATAGCAATACCAACCTAAATTCAATCTTTGGATCCTTCTTTCTACGACAAAAGAAAAGACTTCTCACAGATTTTACAAATCTCATGAGTAGGTACTGTAGTGACCGGTGGTCCTTGTTATATTGTTTGGGTATCGTACTCCAGTTCGAATGACGTTAACTCGGCGGTCGATACCTCGATGTCCCTACCTCGATGGTATGTTTTGTCGATCATCGACAGTCGATGGGTCATTACGTCGAAAGATCACGCCTTACGATACTACATACTACACATCATAAAATAATGCTACAAATAGCATAATTATACTACGAAATCCAACCCTGTGTCGATGGGTCATTACGTCGAAAGATCACTACCTCGAACGGTTTCTACCTCGACGGGTTTCTGTCTCGACGGTACGTTTCATCGATGTCTTAACTGTCTCGAAAGTTGATCAAAACCAAAGTACCTACATTTAAATTATAACGTAAAGGTGTAATAATACTAATGGTAATCAATAATATTTATTAATTTTTTTAACATTATTAATCAATCTTATAGACATACGTACTATCTTATCACCTTAAGTTACAAAAAAAATTGGGTTTCGTACTCAGGTTTTTCAGGTCTTCATCTATTATAATGATGTACAATGTGCAATAGAACGCAAAAATTATTTTAATCCCATTTGACCTCTGTCCCTACAAATTAGTGTAATTGCAGTTTGCAATTTTTTGTTTTTCTTTTTCTGGGGTGTTTGGGCCACACACGAAAGAGATTGTTCAACAATGTGATTTGTGTTAATTTGCTCCATAATAAGTTCGCGAACAGTCGCATAAAGTCCAAGACGCCGGTTATTCAGTAAATAGTTCCACCGCCTGTGCCAGCCTTCAACATTATTTTGAGTTCGCGGTAACCCTAGCTCGTTATTTCGGTGGACAGACCAAAAAGTGGAGTGGAAATAAGGGTTGTGATCTGGTAATTTTAATTGTGATTCCTCTTCCTACTAGTGACTTTCTTCTGCCAGAAACGTAATTCGTCTCGCACCACTCCATTAACGGCTGTGCTTCCTGAGGCAAAACTTCTTCTTTTAGCATGTGAAATGCTATTGGAATGGTGTTTAGTAGGTAATATATTGGAAAATCTTCCATATCCACTCGTAAACAACCACATTCACGATAGTACGTATATAGGTAGAAACCGTACGTATATTCTACGAAAGGTAGAAACCGTTCGAGGTAGTGATCTTTCGACGTAATGACCCATCGACAAAACATACCATCGAGGTAGGGACATCGAGGTATCGACCGTCGAGCTAACGTCATTCGAACTGGAGTACGAAACCCATATTGTTTGGAGTTGTTATCATAATATATTCATTATTGCCAAGAGACATTATGTTATTTATTGTTCACTGGCTGGCTCACTGCTACACCTAGCTACGAGTTAAGGTGCATCACCTGCCCGGACCTTGTTTATAGATTGACAGCCACTCCCTTTGCTGGTGTATATGCAGGGTTGCCAGAAGGCCAGGGAATTCGGGATTGTCCCGGAATTTTGCGACTGGTCCAGTGTCCAGTAATAAATGGCTTGTTTCCACTAAGTATAAATCGGATGGATCGTAGTTTATAATGATCAATCATAATTGATGATCAAGCGAACTTGCAAAGTGAAGTTCGATCACAATTACATATATGAGCAGCTTCATTCGACGTGTATATGGAGATCACTAAAAACAATTATTTATTTTAAAATGTAACGATTCATAATATTTTTACAAATTAAATTCAATTAAATTTGACGTGACCGAAAACGTCGGTCTGACCTTCATGACATCACACAGTGTCTTTTAGTAACATGGAAAAGGAACATTAAACATAAAAGGAACATTAACATCTGCCATAATTATGATTTGTACCTACTCATTGACGTCATTCAAGCCGCCATGACAGTCTTCGGCGTTTTCGAAGCCAATTTGAATTATTTTCTTGAAACGCAAAATAAATAAGGTATTGCTTGACCAGGAATATAAAAAACCTCGCCATATTGCGGTAAACTCATGGAACTAATTTCTTATACTGGCAACGCTTAGTTTCTAAACGTCAATCGTAAATTGCTTGTCAGTGAGTTTGAATGTCACAGTATGTCTCATGTCTGTTTTTTTCTTTAAGTGTCTTTTTTGTGGTAAAATTACAAAAACTGTTCATATTCGTGAAAAAAGTGGTTTTCTATTATGCTAAAAAACATTTCGTATATAGAATAACATTTATTTTCTTAAATAACATTTCCGAAATACGTTCACTTCGTGAGGTAAGCCGCGTTATATACGTAAAATGAATTCAAACACTCACGAATCATTTCCGAAATAGTTGTCAAAATGACAATAATAACATGAGCGTTACTATAGTTACTCTTGTCTGTGCTGTTGCCATAAAAAAGGAAACTTTAGCGCCCTCATGACAGGTTTTCTATTTTTCTGGTCAAGCTATAATTTCATTATTTAAACAAAAATAATTATATTTTTTGACTTCAATTGGCACTAAATCACAGCTAAAGTCGTCCGTAGACACCGGGCCGTACGCACACGTTACAACAAAGAATTACGCTCAGTACTTAGTTTGTGGTTCTCAACCTTTCCGTTTTACTTATAATCATGTATCGTTGTAAAAAATGTGACGCGGAATTCAGAGATGGAGTGCAGTGCTCAGTTTGTTTGGAACGTCTGGACTTTCCATGTGCTGGGATCACCGAAGGTAGATATCGAAAGTTGGGAGATCGTAAGAACACATGGAAATGTCTGTCGTGCAAGGGGATGGCAAGTCCACTAAACCCCCTTCCCAGCAAGAAGACTCCAACTGTCTCGCCGTCACTCACACCGACACCTGTGGACATGGAGAGTATAGCCTTACAGCTTAAAACGCTGACTTCACAAATGTCTTCCCTCCCGGCGCTGACGGCCAGCGTAAAAGCTATACAGGCAGATATGTCAGACTTAAAATCTTTGAAAGCTGACAAAAAAAATATTATTGTCGCCATACACAATCGCTACCTGAGGGATGACTTCGTTACTGCTGCTACAAATTGCAAACCGATAACTCCCGCCGATATTGGCCTTAAGGGAAGTAACAGGATTTTTGTAAATGATCATCTGGCCCTTGATAACAAAAAACTATTAAATAAAGCAAAGTCCTTGGCAAAAGAAAAAAAAATTTCCTACATCTGGGTGAAGAACTCCAAAATATTAGTGCGAAAAAGTTCAACATCTATAATTACAATCAAAACAGATGCAGACTTAAAAAAGTTAATTTAATTCGATTACTCCAGTTAATTGTATCAAGTTGTGGATTGTGTGTTGTGAAAAGGTTGAGAAGCGTTGGTCGCTTAGTCTTATCGCATGTTGCTATTGCTATGGCCGCCGGGCTCATGTCGGTTGATCGTAATGCAGTATGTTATTGTTTACCTTATAACGCTCCCATTACAGACCTATTTCGCATAAATTGTGCATGCGACTGCAAGGTTCTTGTTTGCTTAATACTAAGGAGTTTTTATTCGAGAAGCGGTAGATTGATAATTTTTGCTTTTAACGTTATGACAATCGAGAGAGACCCGTGTCGAGACACGCTTTTGTTATTGCGTACGCTGTAATTATAATGCATTTTTAAGTTCATTTTACGTATTCTCTTTACACAAACATTATTTTGCGTCTATAATATTAAGTAGGTATTCTTTAGTTTAGTTAGTTTATTACGGGATTATATTGTACCTATGTATTTCGAATTTTATATAATACTAGCTTTTGCCAGCGGCTTCGCCCGCGTGAATTTCGTTTAAACTTCACCCCTTTATTTCACCCACTTAAGTGTCATAAACGTAAGAGTAGATAAAAAAATTGGTTGCCTGTAAAGTCGGTATACGGGCGAGTTTTACGTGACAACGACTTTGAGTGGTAAAATAATTTTAATGTGAATATTCATTCGTATAGTAGGAAGAAGGATGAAATAATAGTAACAATTTAAAACATTTATTTATACAAAGAATTATATTTAAAACATTGTAACACCATCCGCCATCTAGCGCTGCTAACCGTTAGACCATTAACCATTAGTCACAACTAAGTGAGGTAACAAACGAGATTACTCTACTTCTCCAGAGATGGCGCTGTACCATTTTCTGAAACACGCCAACGTGTGTACGCCGTAGCTACCATAAGTAATGTTAAGGAGGAAGGGACGCGTGCCTTTCACTTTTTATGTCTGTCTCTCTCGCTCTTAGGCGGGCTAACCATGCCCGAGTGGAAGGGACGCGTGCCTCTCACTCGCTCTCATTGTAAGCGCATAACGTGAGCGGAGCGTGACACAGTTTCTTGAAGTGCCACCCGGCAAACCAATTTATAAGACGTTATCACGTCAAAAATATAGGTATACCTACTTAATCAGAAAGCTTCGAACTGCTAAGCTATCGGGAGTTACACGTGTTATTGTGAGTCAACCATAAAAGATAGACATATGCTGTCGTGGAATATTTTTTATATAATTTTAAGGAGAACATTTCCGTCATACATGATTTCTGTGTAGCTTTAACCATTAAGGTTGCACACGCGACGGAAGCTTAAAAAATGGCGTAACTTCTCCCGTTTCCCCAACATTTCCCTTCACTGCTCTGCTCCTATTAATTGTAGCGTGATGAAAAGTATACTATAACCAGCGCGGGAGTATGAAAAATAATTGTACCAAGTTTCGTTAAAATCCGTCGAGTAGTTTTTGTTTCTATAACGGTTATACATCAGACAGACAGACAGACAGACAGACAGACAGACAGACAAAAATTTTACTGATTGCATTTTTGGCATCAGTATCGATCCCTAATCACCCCCTGATAGTTATTTTGGAAATATATTTAATGTACAGAATTGACCTCTCTACAGATTTATTATAAGTATAGATAGATAGATATTGTGTTTATACTTTATACAATGTTTATTATGTGATCATCTGCGAATTTAAATACCTAATGACCTTATTATTACATTTACAAACGTTTTTTGCTTGAATTTTTATATATCGAACAGTTTAGCGCTTATCTTGATGTTATTATTAATTATTAAAAATGTATAACATATTTTACCAAAATGTTCGTGGCTTGCGAACAAAGGCTTCAGTGTTCTATAGGAGTGTTGCTATGAATAACTGCGATATAATTTGTTTGACGGAAACGTGGCTTAATAGTGATTTCAATAACAGCGAGCTGTTTGATGACCGTTACGTCGTATATCGTCGCGATCGAGACTATAGCTCAGCACTAGCCAGAGCTTAGGAGGTGGTGTTCTTATAGCAGTGAGACGTCACTTAAGTACTAGTTGAGGAGCGAAGCGACTGGCATTCATCTGCTGAGGATATCTGGCTCACCCTCTCGGTTAAAAATAAGACCTCGAATAAACTATTTAAATTGAATATATGCGTTGTCTATATCTGCAATCAAAATTTAGGTAATACTTTATTGACTCAGTTGGAAAATTTTTATACAAAGTTAATGATATTGTGCTGAGTAACTTATTTATCAGAGTATTTCTTAATTTTAGGTGATTTCAACTTACCAAATATATCTTGGCTACCGGCAGACGATGGTCGTTCTTTTTATGCAACGAATATTCAAGGTATATACCAGGTAGACCTATTTGATATCTTGAATACATGCTCTTTACACCAATATAATAATCAACTTAACTGTAACAATCGAATTTTAGACATAGTTTTTTGCAACAGCCATATTGATGTAAAATAATGTCCCGATCCCTTGGTTCCCGAAGACCCCCACCACGTCGCTTTATGCATATCGGTTAACTTCGTACAACAACATACCTTAGCAAACCTCCTAAGAACACAATATTTATTTCATTTGGCGGACTATTCGGCAATCTGTAATAAGCTTGACAGTACGGACTGGCCATTTCATCTTGAATTGAAAGCGGTACTATTGAGGAAGCTGTCTCGTTCTTTTATGAAACATTACAAAAACTACGAGACGCTCATGTTCCTTTTAAAAATGTACGCAAATCTCCCTGTTATCCTCCGTGGTACAAAAGCCCACTAATAAAAACATTAAAAGAAAATTTTAAATATCACTCGAAATATAAAAAATACGGGAACCTCTCTGATCTCAACTCCTTTATTTTATTGCGAGACCGAGCTAAAATTCTTGAAAGTACTATGTATAACTGAATATGTACAACTTATAGAAAACAACATAAATACTTCACCTAAATCTTTTTGGTCTTATGTCAAAAGTAAGAAGGGATCTAATTCATATCCGGCAAATATGAAATATGATGGACTATGATCAACAAAATGTGAAATAATTTGTGAAATGTTTAACCAATTTTTTAACGGTAATTTTCTGCACACAAAAGACTCAAATACACTTCATATTGATAATGTTTCTGATAGTGACTCGTCCGTTAATCTATGTTCCGTGGATATTCGACAGGCAGAAATTTCTAAAATACTTAAATCACTGGACCTTAACAAGTCGGCTGGACTAGATGATATCCCGGCTATTTTTATCACACGTTGTGCTGATTCACTTACTTTACCTTTGAGTATTCTGTTTCGTCGTTCTATCCAAGAAGGTATAGTTCCTAATATCTGGAAAACTGCGTTTATTACCCCCATACATAAAAAAGGGCCGAAAGATGAAGTACATAATTACCGTCCAATATCCAAGCTGTGTTTATTTGCTAAGGTACTGGAGAGGGTTATAATACAGTCAGGTTTATTCAAGTCTCCCTAATGCATTTACTGAATCTCAACATGGGTTTCTCAGAAATAGATCAACTGTATCAAATCCTATTGTCTGTTCTGACTTTATAAGTAAATTCATGTCGAAGCCAGCCCAGGTAGATGTAGTATATTATACAGATTATCCCAAAGCTTTTGATAGAATTGACCACATAATTTTGTTACGCAAACTATTTGCAATAGGTATCAGAGGCGATTTGTTCAGGTGGTTTACGTCTTATGTTGAAAACCGTAGTCAAATGGTTGTGCTTAACGGATACAGGTCTTCAGCAATACAAATACCTTCAGGTGTGCCCCAAGGGTCCTTGTTAGGTCCCTTGTTATTTGTAATATTTATCAATGATATATAGACATGTGTTTCAAAAATTCTAAAATTATTCTTTTTGCTGACGACATGAAGATTCTTTGCCCTATCTCCGACGTAGCGACATGCTCCACTCTTCAACAGGATCTTCACAACTTAGAAACCTATTGTATTTCTAATAAACTTGAGCTAAACGTATCCAAATGCTATATTTGTTCATACACACGTCAACCAAACCCCATAATATTGTTACGTGTCAGGAGTATGGGGTTCGAGAAAATGCCAAAATGTACCACAAAGACTTTATTGTACTCGAAGACACAATTACACACTGTACACAGTACACACCACGACACTATGCACGTAGATACTCGTAAACACACTCGTCGAACACTATATCGCTCGTAGAAATCACTTCACTTCGCATTGGTATCGCTCGTAGGTATCGCTGGTATCTTCCTGGTTTCGCTTCCGAAACTAGAATGTCCGCACTTGACCGATCGCCCCTTTTTAATAATTGTATAAATTTTATTATAATACATATATCATCTTTGTACCTGTGCTTATACAAATAAAAGGATTGAATTGAATTGAATTGAATTATACCACTCACGCACCATTCATGGCAATCGAGAACATTCCCGCTAAGTCCGGACCCGCGTCGAAACAAATTTCTAGAACGTTCCTTGCAACCGACTTTCGCCCGTATGACTATTGCCGTAATGGTCGAAGCGTCGTGCGTACTTTTGAAGACGGGCAAGCGCGCTATTGTTCTATTGTTGTCTCGACATGTTTATGGCCCCTATTGTTTATTGTTTCCGAAGTAGCTGCGCTAGGGTTGTCACATTGCCCCCCTCTTAGTCATGCTCGTCCCGAGCATTATTCGATCCATGAAATGGTGCCAATTTGTCCACATGCACGATCTTTGGTTTTCTTCTGTCCCCCTGTCTGATTCGGTAGGTCACGTCATTAATCCTCGTGACAACTGTGTAGGGGCCTTCCCATCGTGCTTGTAGCTTTGGAGACTTCCCTTTCTTCCGCAGTGGATTGTGCAACCATACAGAATCTCCCTCCTTGAAACCATGTTTCCGAGCATCGCGATCGTACCGGGTTTTCATCTTTTCGCTGGTCTTCAAACATTGCTCCCTTAAAAGATCATGTGTCTCGTCCAATTGTTTCCGTAAGTCCGCGATGTATTCAACTGTTGGTTTCGGGGCATCTGGCGGTGTTCCGGTAAGCAAATCCAATGGCAGACGCATTTCTCTTCCGAAGTTAACTTTAGCCGGTGTAAATCCCGTAGACTCGTGTATGGCAGACCGATACGACATCAGGAACAGAGGAATGTACCGATCCCAGTCTCGCTGATGTTCCTCGACGACCTTGGCCAAGTGATTTTCCAACGTTTGGTTGAATCTCTCCACCATGCCGTCAGATTGAGGATGCGCCGGTGTGGTACGTGTCTTATTTATTCCCAAAAGTTCACACATCTCCTGGAATAACGTCGACTCGAAGTTCCTGCCTTGGTCGCTGTGTAACTCCAATGGTACACCAAAGCGGCATACTACCTCCTGGACAAGTTTCTTGGCCACGGTCTTCGCCTCTTGGTTCGGAGTTGCAAACGCTTCCGGCCATTTACTGAAGTAGTCTTGAACCACTATGATGAATCTATTCCCGTCTTCCGTCTGAGGGAATGGCCCAGCAACGTCTATGGCGATTCTCTCCCAAGGGGCTCCGACGTTGTACAGCTGTAGTTTCCCTTTGGATCTAGTGCGGGGCCCTTTCACTGAAGCGCACACTGTACACTTCCTGCACCAATCTTCGACGTCCTCTCGACACCGCACCCAATAAAAGCGTTCTCGTATCTTTACGAGGGTCTTCTTGATGCCGAGGTGCCCACCAGAAGTGCCATCGTGTACGAGCTTCAGCAAATCAGCCACTTTACTTCTAGGGATAACCATTTGCAGGGTTCGTTCCCTTCCGTTGAGTGACTCCCAGATCCGGTAAAGCACGCCATTCTCTAGTGTAAGGCTGTCCCACTGAGCCCAGTATGCCTTAGTCGTCGCGCTTGATGTTGACACGTCACTCCACAAGGGCCTCTGTCCTTTGGCTTTCCATTCCATGATCAAGCTGAGGTCTTTGTCTTCCTTCTGAGCTTGGCTTACTTGCTCCGTTCCCCAAGACTCGTCTAGGTCCTGCATCCTTATTACCCTGACCTCTTCTTTAGCCTCATGCTTGATGCAATGTCGACATTCTTCGGAGCATGGGCGTCGTGACATGGCGTCGGCATTCGAATGAGCCCTTTCATTACGATGCTCTATTACGAAGTTAAACTCTTGAAGCTGTTCGATCCACCTTGCAACCTGGCCTTCCGGGTTCTTGAATTGCAGAAGCCACCTCAGAGCAGCGTGGTCCGTTCTTATTGTGAACTCGCGTCCCAGCAAATACTTGTTGAAGTGCTGAAGGGTCTTCACCACAGCCAGTAATTCTCGCCGAGTCACACAATAGTTCCTTTCGGGTTTCGACAGGGACTTGCTAAAGTACGCAATGACCACCTGTTGGCCATCCTGTTCTTGCGATAACACCCCTCCGATGCCAGTATTGCTAGCGTCCGTGTCCACTATGAATCTCCCTTCCCTTCTGGGATAGCCAAGAATCGGAGCCGAGCACAGACGTTCCTTTAAGCGAACAAACGCATCTTCGCAATCGGAATCCCAACTGAAGATTCTCTTGTCCTCTGTGAGACGGTGTAATGGCTTGGCTATCTCTGAGAAGTTCTTCACAAACCGACGGTAATAGGCACATAGCCCCAAGAACGCTCTTACATCGGTCTTGTTCTTTGGTGTCGGCCATTCTTGAACAGCTCTTATCTTATCTGGATCAGTGCGAACACCTTCGTCCGATATGATGTGTCCCAAAAATGATACTTCCTTCTTGAAGAAGTCACATTTCTTCGGATTGAGCTTTAGGTTGGACTCACGGAATCGTCTGAATACCTTCTCCAGATTTCGTTTGTGTTCCACGAAGTTTCGTCCCATGACTATGACGTCATCGAGGTACACCAGACAAGCGTCGCCCAAAAGTCCCACCAACACTCGCTCCATGAGACGCTCAAAAGTGGCAGGAGCGTTACATAACCCAAAAGGCATTACGCGAAACTGCCACAAGCCATTTCCGGTTCCGGCGGTAAAGGCGGTCTTCTCTTTGTCTTCTGGCCGGACTTCTACTTGCCAGTAACCACTCTTCAGGTCGACCGTCGAAAACCACTTCATGCCACCAAGCATATCCAATGTGTCGTCAATCCGGGGCAGAGGGTAGCTGTCCTTCTTGGTAACGGTGTTAAGCATCCTGTAGTCAACACAGAATCTAGTACTGCCATCCTTCTTCTTCACGAGTACCACAGGTGAACACCAAGGGCTAGTTGATGGCTCGATCACCTTGCTGCGCACCATGTCCTCGATCATTTCTGTAACTTCGTGCTCCTTTGCCAATGGTACTCGTCTCGGTCTTTGCTTGATCGGTGAAGTATTGCCGGTATCTATTGGGTGAGTGACAAGATTTGTTCTTCCAAGGTCGCTATCTCCTCTGGTAAAGATGTCTTTGTAGTCCGTCAACAACTTTGCTGCCTGAGTATATTCCTCAGAGCTCAAATTCCTCCTGGTCGCCTCCAGCAAAGGTTTCATGTGATCCGTTGATCCAGGTTTGTCCGAGTATTCTTGGACCTTCCTCAAACTGTCCACGGCTTCACATCGGCCAATAACGGTATTCTTTGCGAGATGTATCGGCGTGCTGCTAAGATTGATGACCTTTAACTTGGCGTCACGTTTGGTCATGAGCAGTGTCCTTGCCGTGATCCAACTGGGGTGATCTCCATAGTCTTCCACTACGACACATCGATCCATCTGTATCTTTTCGGGAAACCTAACCTTGACCAAGGTTTCCGATCTGGGTGCTAGCTTCACTGTCCTCAAACAGTACACTGCTCCTGAACATGAACCGTCCAAGAAGACTTCTTGATCCTTGAAGCTTAACACTCCTCTGGCTATATCGACTATACAGTGACGTGTCCGTAGAAAGTCCAGTCCGATAATGCAGTCGTCAGTTATATTCGCTACTAAAACAGACTGCGTGTAAATGTCACTTCCGAGTTTCAGTCTTGCTTCCGTAACTCCTAGGACGGTCACTGGCTGGCCTGTCGCTGTCTGCAGATTGCATGATGGTCGTCCATTTTCCCAGATGATAGTCCGCTTCAGTAATTCCGGTCGAACGATGGATTTCGATGCTCCCGTGTCAATCGTAAAGCGACAGGGTATGCCATTTATTTCTCCAGTAGTTACGAGGCTGTTCCCGTCACAAGCTTGTGATACCAAAACAGTAGGGGCTCGACGAAGTCCAGCCAGTGCCCGCCCCGCGGCGCTGGCGCCTCTTAGTTTAACGGCTCCTGGGTGTCGACTTGGGTAGCGGTCGACACCGATTTCGGTTGCTTCCGAGTCCGGCAGTTAATCCTTATATGGCCTCGTTCACCGCATCCGTAGCAGATAGGCCCAGTACGAGGTTGAATCGCTGCCACCACTTCGCGCACCTTATAACCTTTATAGTCACTTCGTACCGCTTCTACTTCAAGGGCGTGCGCTAAAGCTGCTTCCAAGGTTGCGTGATGACCCATGCGCACCGTTGCTCTCACTTCGGGGTCCCTTATGCCGCTGACGAAGGCCTCTAATACTTTGTCTTCAACCGGTGTGGAACTCGACGCATAGGCTCGACGTACGAGGCGTTCGATCTCCGTAGCCCATTGTTGCAATCCTTCGCTCGACTTCTGTACTCGGTCCTTAAGTTGCGCGCGATATACGTGCTCGAGATGCTTTTCCCCGTATCGAGCTTCCAGGGCCTTAAATAGCGACTCCAAGGTGCGTCGCTCAGCGGGCAGGTTCTCAAGCACCAGCAGTGCCTCTCCTCGTAGCGCTAGGGTGAGTGCCGCCAACGAGTGCTCGTCCTCCCAGCCATTCCCATTTGCAACTACCTCGAACTGATGCCTGAACGCCGTCCACGAGGTCGTGCCGTCGAAAGTTGGGACCTTAAATTTCGGGACCCCAGGGACTGAACTAATTGCCGCCGTGCCCAAAACCTTTATTTTCTGCAGCTTGTTGTCCAAATCTCCGAGCCTAGTTTCGTAGGAGTTCATTGACGCACTAAGGCTGTTGATTGACGCGGCATGGCTTTTGAGGGCTTGGTCGTGCTCGGATGTACGCACTTTTACCAATTCCAGGTCCTCCTTCACGACGTTCAAATCTCCCTGGAAACCATCCAGCTTTGCGTCGATTGCCTCCATGGTTTTGCGCTGGCTCTTCATGTCTTCGAGCTGGCTCTTCATGTCTTCGCGCTGGCTCTTCATGTCTTCGCGCAGGCTCTGTAAGACGGTTAACAAGGAGGCCATATCGAATGCTCTCGGTGTCGGGGCTGATGCAGCTGATGTAGTCGGTGGTCCAGCGGTGGTCTCCGTTTCCATACGGTCACGACCCGGCGACTCCATCCGCGCGGCATCCAATGCCGTCTGCCGTCGCGTACGAATCCCTTCTTCACTCTGCGGTACTACAGGCATTCCGCTTCTGTCACCAATTGTTACGTGTCAGGAGTATGGGGTTCGAGAAAATGCCAAAATGTACCACAAAGACTTTATTGTACTCGAAGACACAATTACACACTGTACACAGTACACACCACGACACTATGCACGTAGATACTCGTAAACACACTCGTCGAACACTATATCGCTCGTAGAAATCACTTCACTTCGCACTGGTATCGCTCGTAGGTATCGCTGGTATCTTCCTGGTTTCGCTTCCGAAACTAGAATGTCCGCACTTGACCGATCGCCCCTTTTTATACCACTCACGCACCATTCATGGCAATCGAGAACATTCCCGCTAAGTCCGGACCCGCGTCGAAATAAAGTTCTAGAACGTTCCTTGCAACCGACTTTCCCCGTATGACTATTGCCGTAATGGTCGAAGCGTCGTGCGTACTTTTGAAGACGGGCAAGCGCGCTATTTTTCTATTGGCCATGTTTATGGCCCCTATTGTTTATTGTTTCCGAAGTAGCTGCGCTAGGGTTGTCACAATATACAATTATAAACTTAACGATCTATCATTACTAGAGTTAACACAATTAGAGACTTGGGTGTTACTTTTGACTCTAAATTACTCTTTGACGTTCACATTGACGAAATTTTGTTATAAAAGCAAACAGGGCGCTTGGACTGATACTTAGGTACTCAGCAGATTTAAAAAATATAAAAACCTTTAAAATACTATACTGTGCCTTTGTTCGTAGCCACTTGGAATATGCATCACAGATTTGGAACCCACAACATAATAAAAAACGTTTTCTCCGTTTCATTCAATTTAAAGCAAAAAAAATACACTAATTATAACCTGCGTTGTAAAAACTTTCACATTCTTCCGTTATACGCGAGAAGAAATATAGCGGACTTATCATTTTTATTTAAAATAGCAAAAGGTTTGATTGACTGTCCTGAGTTATTGAGCAAACTGGAACTTGTAGTGCATACCCGCAATATTCGTAAGCCTAGTCTTTTGTTAGTACCCGCAGTTAAAAGTAAATATAGGCGGAATTCATTTTTAGTAAGATCTTGTTACTCATGTAAGGGTCATTCTACGTTAAAGGGGCATCTGATGTTAAGAAAAGTGGCACGATAAAAATATTTGAAATAATATATTTTTCCGATATAAAACTACATTAGCCATACCGCCTAACATCCCGCGGTGTGAGAGCTCGCTGAACGACATACTTTTTACTCAAAAGGCTTTCAGGCGGGCTCTAGTGTCCCTCGACACCAAGAAGTCGAGTGGGCCGGATGGTATTCCCGCAGTGGTGCTAAAGACGTGTGCTCCCGAGTTGACTCCCGTCTTAACGCGCTTATTCTCGCTATCCTACACCACTGGCATAGTACCGTCTTCGTGGAAAGTAGCCCTAGTTCATCCTATCCCCAAAAAGGGCGATCTCAGTGACCCGGCCAACTACAGGCCTATAGCGATAACTTCCCTGCTTGCGAAGGTGATGGAGCGTGTGATAAACACACAGCTCCTAGGATATCTCGAAGATCGCCAGCTGATCAATGATCGACAGTACGGTTTCCGTCACGGTCGTTCAGCTGGCGATCTTTTAGTTTATCTCACGCACCGGTGGGCTCAGGCCCTAGACAGCAACGGGGAAGCACTGGCAGTCAGCCTAGATATCGCTAAGGCCTTCGACCGGGTCTGGCACAGGGCTCTTCTCGCGAAGTTACCATCTTACGGTCTCCCTGAGAGGTTATGCAGTTGGGTAGCCAGCTTTCTGTCTGAGCGACATATAAAGGTCGTTGTCGACGGTTGTTGCTCAGATTTGAAACCCATAAACGCTGGTGTTCCCCAAGGGTCTGTGCTGTCTCCTACTCTGTTCATTCTGCATATCAATGATATGCTTGAGCGTGCAAACGGCATTCATTGCTATGCGGATGACAGCACGGGAGATGCCTATTATACAGGCCCTGCAAATGCCTCTCGGTCACAAGTGGAGGATAGCAGAATCAAACTTGTGTCTGAAGTAGAGAACTCTCTGGAGCAAGTCTCGGAATGGGGTCGACTTAATTTAGTCGAGTTCAACCCCACGAAGACATAAGTTTGCGCGTTTTCCGCTAAGAAAACCCCACTTGTCATAGCGCCTCAATTCCAGGGTACCGCGCTCACCGTTGGTAAAAGTGTTGGGATTCTGGGCGTTGACATTTCGAGCGACGTACAGTATCGGAGTCATCTGGAAGCTAAGGCCAAATTGGCCTCCAAAAAGCTTGGTGTCCTAAACCGGGCGAAACAGTACTTCACTGCGAGGGACCTACTGATGCTTTATAAAGCACAGGTCAGGCCTCACATGGAGTACTGCTCTCATCTCTGGGCAGGGGCGCCACAATACCAGCTTAGTCCATTTGACGCCGTACAAAAACGCGCGGTTCGAATTGTCAACGACCCACGAGTCACTAACAGGTTAGAACACCTAAGTCTGAGGAGAGACATAGGATGCCTCTGTGTGTTCTATCGGCTTTACAACGGTGAATGCTCCGAGGAATTGTTCGATTTGGTGCCAACTTCACCCTTCCATCATCACACCACTCGCCGAAGATTGAAGTTCCATCCGCATCGCTTGGACTCGTGGCGAACGACTACGGTCCGTTTTTCACGATCGTTTTTGCCGCGGACATGCACGATGTGGAATGAGCTTCCTTCTGAGGTATTCCCGGAGCGCTATGACATGGGGTTCTTCAAGAAAGGTGTAAAAAGAGTTCTCCTTCAGGGCCGGCGTTGCACTGGTGACTCCCCTGGTGTTGCTCGTGTCTATAGGCGACGATGACTACTTACCATCAGGTGGCTCGTCTGCTTTTACGTCAGCCCTTCAGGCTATAAAAAAAAATATGTAATAAGATATTTTGTATACTTGTTTAAGATGGCCAGTTAATTTATCTATTTTTACACGAGTTTTTATGTACCAGGGGAGATACAGGATCCAGGGTAGAGACATGAAGGCTAGGGTAGGATAGTTCAGGGGAAATATACATTGAAAGAACCAATTTTAGCCGTAAGTTTCAACTTTAATATTAACCCTTTTTGATAATTCTTTTTTGTTGGAAAGTAGACATCATGTACAGTAGGGTACGCTGATAAGGACACCAGGATCTGATGATGGCATCTCAGAGAAATCGAGGGGAACTTTCGAAAATTGTAGGAACGACTAGTGTGTTTGTTAATGCTTTCATAAGTACATTAAAGCGCTACAATTTCATGAAGGTCTGGAGTCGATCGGATCGAGCCGAATGACAATCGAGGGAACTCCTTAACGATTTACTGCAGTTATCTAGTGTTTGGGCTTGATTAATTTGTAGTGACGAGAACTTTACACCTACAAGTGTTGAACTGAGCGCCATCTGGCAAGTAGTTTTTGAGTTATATCTGCTTATCGAGGTTGAAGTCGTTTTTTTTATAAAATGCGATAATTCTTTAAGTTCTACAACTCTAGCTTTTTGTTTTTTTCTGGGTGTCATTTGATTTACAGTCTTAATAGTTCCTTTTTCTTTTTTTCTTTCATATTTCTCCTTTTGCTTTTCCTTCTGTTGGGCATACTTTTCGGCATCGTTTTTTATGCGTTGGTACCGCAATCTTTCAGCCAGACGCTTCATTTCTAAACGTTCCTCACGAGTTAGTTTTTTTCGGGTAGCATGATCTAAAAAAAAAGATAAGTTACTGCTTAAAGACATTAAATAGGTTATTTGTGGGATATTTTAAAGTTAGACACATAATTAATTTAAGTCAAGCTGTTTGGGTAGCAAAATAACATATAAACATACAAAATAAAAACATGCAAAATAACGTGTATCATCGAATATAAAACAACTATATAGTGTAAAAGTAACGTACACCATAACTAAAATTAAAAAATTATTATCATTTATGTTAACAAATCACTTCTTTGGGAAAGATAATATTATGTAAAATACTAAGAAGGTACTAATATGATACTTCTGTATTTACCCTGGATGTAATGTCTCTACCCTGGCATTTCATGAGGTAGGGGAAATACGGCAGGGTAGAGACGTTTTCATTGAAAAAAGTAAACTATCAGAAAAGTATGTACTGTTACGAAAAAACAAACTAATACGGTAAACTAGGCAGTAATTAAAATAAAAACAAATTACAATCAAACTTTACTATGAGTAACAATTAAATAAAACTTACCAGTGGAGAGACGGCAATGACTGTCACATCCGCGCGACACGAGTGGTTTGGTCGGCCTATCCGCAAATGACAGCACGCGATTCGCACGGGCGACGTTTTTAGCTAACTTCACTTTAAAACAAATGCTCCAAGACTTAAATTTGCTACACCATAGTACTTTAATGGCATTTTTAAACGGACCAAAAATGTCCAGGGGAGGAGACATAAAATACGAGGGACAAAATTTACATTATTTTTAAATATAGAAAATAAAATTTATTTATGAGTTGATTTAAGTATTCAAAATGATTGATTACTCATCTTTATGTAATAAATAAAGCTCAGAACAGAATATATCAGAAATGTATTAAATTTCAAAAACTCTGTTACAGAATAGTAAAGGGACAGACCAGGGTAGATACTTTTTTGTCGGTAAACATGCAATTGTAACCAAACTAAGCTAATTTAGGTATTGCAATGAGGGTAAGGACCGCGTGTGAATTCGCTGCTAGAGGCGCTAGTGGAAAGTGAGGTCTGTCTGTCACTTCTCACCAATGATAAAAGTTTAATCATTGCTTCTCGCTTGTCTGAATGTCACTTGTCACTGTTTATTTTATGTATGGGCGGGCTTTGACAGCAGGACATCACCTCGCCGGTGGCGCCAACTGGTGAGCACAAAAACGGCGACCCTCATTTAGTGACCACAAAGTATTTGTTATTTACTATTATTAAGTATTGTCATTTCCTTCAAATTTTCAAATATTGTGTGATTTTTTTATGTTGCCACCGATGGTCCCTCTTAACGTAGAATGACCCATAACAGGACATCGCGAAATATAGATCTGGAATTGTTTTTTACCAACGATATTCAACTAAAACGTCTACTCACCAAGGAGTTTTTGAATTTAGATTAATAATTACTTTTCATTTTTTGTTTGTTAATAATTAACAATTATTGTTATATTTACTTTCCTCCTCTTTGTTTTCTTTTTGATTATATAGTTTAACTATTTGTTAAAGAGTCCACAGTCCTTAAATTGAAATGTGTGTCTATCATTATCCTATTAATATTATGTGTGAAAATTTGTAAATGGCTTTCGCTCAATATTGTTAATAAGTTAATTAGTATGTAAGTTAGCTGTAAATTTTCCAAATAAAATAAAATAAAAGTACAGGAATAACGAACTTTTCAAGACAACTAGCCTATTACAAGTCTCCGTCTCGGATTCTGAAAGCCTACTTTTTTAGTGTATTTTTATACTTGAACTCGTACTGTTTTCGTACTTAATAAGTAAATGAATGTGTGGCCAATGTGAAATTTAGATCAAGATCTTTTATTTTCATACTAGCTGACGACGCTTCACGCAACATACATTATTATGTAGACGCGCTCGCTTCGTTTTGGGAGACTTGTTGCTCCGCTCCTATGGTATTTTAACTTTTAAAAATATTTTAGTAATCTTATGATTAATTACGCAAAGGAGATGTTTCAGAAATGTATGGCGCCTGGGCGGGTACACTGTACATTCAATAGGAAGTAGCTCATATTATTTGAAAGCGTTCCATATCATCCAAATTCTTGATTTCACCTTAGTTTGGCGACAATAATTCAATTTATGGATAATATATTGTAACACTGAGACAGTATGGTGGACAAATCGACTGCTGATGACGTTGATAAACTTGATTTATTCTAATGTCATATTAGGCGTGTCAACATGTGTCAATGTCCAATGCATGATAAAATATAAAATATAAGCCCGACGATCTTTTTGGATTTGGTTTGTTGGATCTGTCTTTTATTATTAACATTATTAAGCGTATCTTATCTAATTAAACCGTGCAATCCGTCGCTTCGATTAATCCGAACAAAATCGTGACGATAGATCTCCAAGAGCTGTACTGCTAATGTATAGCAGTCGATTTAATGTCACGATATTCACGTTTGCATGGGTTTTTGTTGAGATCTCAGACTCCGATATATAATGTAATATTCGATCGTCAACGATATCGACATAGGTAACGATCGGTCTGAATCGACGCTGAAAGCAGTTTGGAAACGCCAACTACTAAAACGCGCATATTACTTTATGCCAATGAATACTTAAATAAGTATGAACCTAAAGTGAAGCTGGATAATTGTATGGCAGTTGCAATTTCTGTATTTAAATATTTTAGATAAGACAGAAGTAAATAAAAAACAGCATTTTATTTATTCATATTTTATTTTTTCATTTCAACCATCTTCTATTAATAATATGCCATCCAGGACTGAAGCCGGTGCCTCAATATTTGTCTGTCTTATAATGAGACGATCTACAAACCTTAAAAAGTATGCGCAAAAGCTATTGAACGGAAACAACAAAAAACCAAATCACAAGCAAAATCGAGGTCCATAAAACGAAAGCCGGGTAAACAAGTACTGCGAGATCCAGGAGTCCAAAAAACAAAGCCGTATTTCATTTCACTTGATCACTATAAATAGCACTAATGTTGTTCACTTCAAAGAAACACTCGAAATGTCGAAAAATGTCACTGGCATTCTAAACTTCAGAGCTCAATAACTAATCACAGACAACAGACACGTTTATATTTATTTTTATTTTGATAGTTCTCTATTTCGGAGTCATGGAACCGCCAATGTTGTTGTGCGTAAAAATATTTTATTGAAAATAATTTCTCTGCAGAGAACGGCTAATCTAATAAATTTTTTGATATTTTTCTGTGAATCAGTATATTTTTCTCTTTTTGTGGTGAAATGTACAAAGTCGCCGCCCAAAATGAAACATCTCCTTTCTAGGGGTCTTTGTTAGGGAAATCCAAAAAAAAAAACGTTTTAACGGGACACCTAATGTACGTGCCGTTTTTTCAGGCATATCTTAAGAAGTAAACAAGTTATGTACCGAGTTTTTTTAACATCTAATTTCCACAATGTTACACGCGTCAAACGATCACAAACAATTAAATCGGTTGACATAATTATATCGTACTTTGATTTACACCAAAAACTGCTTTGAAATTTATAATGCATAAAGGAGGATGGGCACAAATGTATGGAATCTGGTATCGGCACCAATCGGAGTAAATTATACATCGTTGGAAATGTATTTTTGTGTAGATTGTGAATAAACATGGTGCTAGTCCTGGTTCATTGTCCGATCGTAGTCATCCTACTTGAAAGTTATATATTTTTGGTAAATATTCAACAAACTTTTTGCAATAAGGGTCAGCTCACACCGAGACGCGACGCGACGCAACGATACTGGAAGAGGCCAGTGATTTCGCGCTGCGCCGCGCGTCGCCGCGAGACGCATCTCAATGCCGCGAGGTGCATAGTAAAAGTAGGCAATCTTGCACGCCGCGGGTACCGACGATGCACGGCTGCGTAGCGATGCACCGCGCTACGCCGCGAGGCGTCACGAGACGCAGCGCTGCATGAAGCAACGTACGTGACGGAACGGTGACTTCACTGATATGTCTGAATCGACCCTTACGTTAATACAGTACTGGCGCCAGCATCACTTAGTTCCGTTGGAACAGCCCTGTATGTGTGTAAACATGTTACAATCCAGTCCAGTATCCAGCATTGGACCGAAATAGACCGGCTACCTATTTTTCGATTCAGTGACCGCCCCCGTATGCCGCGCAGCCCTTGCCAGTGACACTGGATCCGTATAAACACTACTCGCCAATGATCGCGATTAGGGAATGCAATCTCGTTCTCGCGAGATCTCGGCCCTTTTTAGCGAGATTGAATCTCGGTCGAAAATTGGGCGAGATCTCGCGAGATCAACGAGATTGTTTACAAGCATTAAACTAGCTTATTCTAATGCTGGGTCTAAAGGAGGATGCCCGGTATTGGCTCTAAAACGCACTCAAATGAAATTATGTTGAAAAAAAAAAGATTAAAAAAATATAATATGTGCGTATAATATCTCAATCTAGGAAGTTTGCCTAACATCGCAGTACAATAAAAAGTAATGGAAATGATTTAATAAATATTTATATTTTTACGTCAGTTTTGATTATTGTTAGTTGTTGCCATCATAAAAACATTCTGCCGGATAAAATATTATCGTAGACAAAATTCAGTAATAATAAAATGTTTGCTTGTCTTGCAATTTTTTAAATATATAATGGTCGACTGAAATTATACAATATGTAAAAACCATACATATATTTAATCCTACACATACAAATTGGACTTGTATCGATCAATTTTATTTTATTATTGATTTTTGTAGTAATGGTAACTTCGAAAGCTATGGACGTTTGTCAATTTGTCAGTCTGAGAATGTCAAACAGATTTTCCTGTTTTGGCGTATACCTAATGATACAATATTATATTTCTTGCAGGATTTATACCAAATAATACAAGCACTTGCATATAATAGTGAGCATGTAAGGCGTAACGGTGCTATAAAATAGAGTTCCCAACCAAGAATAACTCTTCTTAAATAGGGGAAAATTGTACGCATGTAAGTCGAACAGTAATACGCATAACTTCTACACCCAAACTTTGTTTCGTAATAATCTTTCACAAAACAATTCATACTATCATATACTAACAATGTAGCATATTTTTCTATTGTGCATTTAGAGCCAATCTCTCTATGAGGGATGGGCATCCCCCTTTGCGGGCGAAGATTCGTGTCGAGTTCACGCGATTAATCGTGCCGAGTTCACGCGATTAATCGTGCCGGATTGTGCTGTGTGTAACTGTAGGTGAATCCAAGCATCATTTACCAAGTGTTTCTTTTTATGGTCAGGATCACTAGGATTCCATATGATACTCTCCGTTTCATCAAATTGAATGAACTCTAACACTTTTTCGTTACTCCACTCCATAGTGTACAAAAAATACAGACACGTCCGTCTTGCTTCAAAGTCTGGAAAACACTGAATTGACGTAGGTCATAGGTGTAGCCACCCAAGCGAATATTATCGCGACAAATCCCTTTGATCCGCGCCAGTTTACCGACAGCTCCCCGATACTACATCGTCTTCGCCCTACTATAGAATACTACGCGATGACACGATGTACCCGGCCACATTCATCGCGTTAACACGAATATTCGCCGTAGCCCGCTAATGTAGACCCAGCATAATTGCGGCAGCGCACGAATTGACATGGAACCAGGGTGACCATCTCAAAAGTAAACTAAACTAAACAAAAAATGCCTATTGTAGACAAGAAATTCCAAAAAGAATGCCTTCAGGGAATAGGAGCAAATCAAATACATTATTATACTGTAAAGCCGCACTGTATACTGTTTACCCGTGGTCCCGTTGGTTTGTCCCGTTAACGGGACCACGGGTAATTTTAATTCCCCGTAGTCCCATTGCACTAGGGGGGGTTACACTTTTATCGACTTTTTCAACTTCTGATATCGATATAATGTTTGAACCTCCTTAGAATAAAATAAAAATCCATGATAACGGCATATTGGAAACGTCCAAAGAGCATTCTTTTGACTATACTATATAGAAAAAAAACAGTTATTTACGATATATTTTATTCAATCTTAACCATTAACCATTGATCGATTGCTCTATTAATCGATGCCTTATTAGAACCAAGCTTTAATTTCCCGATGTAACAACTCCCCGAAAACCAATTTAGCGCGAGGCCGCACCACGGTTTTTTCCCGCGGCGGTAACCGCGTAATCGCGAAATTCGCATACATTGTCAGAAACCGCAAGTGCGGCCGCTTGAATTGCTTTCCTTGAAATACAAAATTTACGCGGTAAGAAACCGCGGCGGTTTAGTCGTAGTGCGGCCTCGGCCTTACAGATGCTTATTTCAAGTACATTAAATACTTGACCGACTAATCATTTTGTCGAATGTAACATAATTATCACCGATAAATTGGGTAGATATTATGTAAAGGACGATAGCGAAAAATTATTTTTTGTTGTCCAATTATTGAGGCAGTCTATATCTATAGGCTATGTATATAACATGACGCTATGACCAAAAGGAGCGGAGCAAAAATTTTCCAGAAGCGAAGCAAGGCCGTGTCTACTTTATAATATATATATGTTGCAGGACGACGACTATCAGCTAGTATTATACAATGTGTTTGGTCTGGTCACCAGTGTGGGAGACTTAGGCCGCGGCCTCGAATTTTGCGGGCAGCGGGGCGGCGGCGGCGGCGGCGCGGGTAGCGCAGGCTAGTTCTCGAAACTCGCGGCGGCGCTATAGCGGCGTATTGTTGTGTCGCTGAGATATTTGTTTTATTCGCGAACGAAATGTCTGAACAACGGAGACAACATCTTTTCGATTCAAATTTATTTCTTACACTCGTTTTATTGTGGACAAATGAAGAAGTGAATACCTACTATAGGACAAGAAAAATAAAAGGCGAGTTTTATCGAAATTGTGAAGAACAGAGACAATGTCCCGACAAATAAATAACAAAGTAATAATTAGATTAATTATCAAAATACCTAACTCCAAAGTAATCAATATAATCTTAAATCATTTACAATTTCAGTTAAGAGAGAAAGTTAAAGTATTAAAAATCTATACTAATATTATAAAGCTGAAGAGTTTGTTTGTTTGTTTGTTTGTTTGGTTGAACGCGCTAATCTCAGGAACTACTGGTTCGAATTGAAATTTTTTTTTTGTGTTGAATAGACCTTTTATCGAGGAAGGCTATAGGCTATATAACATCACGCTGCAACAATTAGGAGCGAAGAAATAATGGAAAATGTGGAAAAAACGGGGAAAATTATTCATTCTCGAGGGCTTTCGTTGCATGCGTTGCGAAAACGATTCAAGATACCAAAAATATATGTATGAAAGAATTATTCCTCTTGAAATGATCTAAAAAAATGTCCCCGACAGTATATGTCTATCTTTTAAGATTAACACACTAGAACCGTTTTTATGGTAATCAAATTTGCCGCGTTTCCAAGTTTAATCTGAATTAATCTTGCTGTGATCCTTTGCTACTTTGCTATTATTTTGTCGTAAGCTTTATTTCTAAATTTAATTTAATTTAACCTCAATTAATTTTGGTGATAGTTTATTATCTTCCCGAAATTCCTACGGGAGCGGGACCTACGCGGTTGATACTTACGGGTCCCGAAGCGAAGCGAGGGCGGTTCGCTAGTAGTAAAATAACATAAAAGAACAAGTCATAAAGAAAGGCAAGGATATTAAAGGAAGGGAACAAGGAAGAAGATAAAGAGGATAAAGATGACAGACAAGGAGTAAAGAAGTAAATAAAATAAATATTACGTATACGACACCTAAATAAATTGCACTACACCAGCGGTTCTTAACCTTTTTGGCTGGCGACCCAAAATGTGAAAATATTTCAAGTCCGCGACCCTGACATTTTATTGATTTTCCAATGATAATAAAATAAAAACTGGCCAAGTGCGAGTCGGACTCGCGCACGAAGGGTTCCGTACCATTATGTATAAAAACGCCAAAAAAATCTGGTCTGTTGTATGAAAGCCTCATACCTATTGTTTTATTGTAGTCCCATATTAGCCACAACGCCATCTCTTGGACCGAAAGGTAACTGAACTATCGCTGAGGTGTCGAAAGTATGGGCGCCCACTTAAATATCTATTTTATTCTGTTTTTTAGTATTTGTTGTTGTAGCGGCAACAGAAATACATCAACTGTGAAAATTTCAACTGTGTAACTATTACGGTTCATGAGATACAGCCTGGTGACAGACGGACGGACAGCGAAGTCTCAGTAATAGGGTCCCGTTTTACTCTTTGGGTAAGGAACCCTAATAATAGGAGTAAAAGTCCGTAGTTTGCTCAAATTGATGTCATTACGTTTAGTAGCTTAGTGGCACAGTGGGAAGCGCGCTCAGCTTGGGATTAAGTTTGCTAAGCAACTTTCGCAGAGCCTGTTCACTGGATGGGTGACCGAAATCCTTAATATTTACTCCATTAGGTACGTTAAGCCGTTGGTCCCGGTTGCATTTGCTGTCGTTAACACCCACCAATCCGCACTGGGCCCACTCGGTGGGTTACGGCTCATTCTCCTTGTGTGTCTCTATCAGGTAAGCCTGTGCCCCAGCAGTGGGGACATTAGAAGGCTGGTGATGATGATGAAGTCATTACGGTCTCCCTGAGAGGTTATGCAGTTGGGTAGCCAGCTTTCTGTCTGAGCGACATATAAAGGTCGTAGTTGACGGTTGTTGCTCAGATTTGAAACCCATAAACGCTGGTGTTCCCCAAGGGTCTGTGCTGTCTCCTACCCTGTTCATTCTGCATATCAATGATATGCTGCAGCGTACAAACTGCATTCATTGCTATGCAGATGACAGCACGGGAGATGCCTATTATACAGGCCCTGCAAAAACTTCTCGGTCACAAGTGGAGGATAGCAGAATCAAATTTGTGTCTGAATTAGAGAACTCTCTGGAGCAAGTCTCGGAATGGGGACGACTGAATTTAGTTGAGTTCAACCTCACAAAAACACAAGTTTGCGCGTTTTCCGCTAAAAACTCCATCTGTCATGACAATTCCAGGGTACCGCGCTCACCTTTGGTAAACGTGTTGGAATTCTGGGCGTTGACATTTCGAGCGACGTGCAGTATTGGAGTCACCTGAAAGCTAAGGCCTAATTGGCCTCCAAAAAACTTGGTGTCCTAAACCGGGCGAAGCAGTACTTCATTGCGAGAGACCTAGGGTACTTATGCTTTATAAAGCACAGGTCAGGCCTCACATGAAGTACCTACTGCTCTCATCTCTGGGCGCCACAATACCAGCTTAGTCCAATTGACGCCGTACAAAAGCGCGCGATTCGAATTGTCAACAACCCATGAGTCACTAACAGGTTAGAACACCTAAGTCTGAGGAGAGACATGGGATGCCTCTGCGTGTTTCACCGGCTTTACAACGGTGAGTGCTCCGAGGAATTGTTCGATTCGGTGCCAACTTCACCCTTCCATCATCACACCACTCTCCAAAGATTGAAGTTTCATCCACATCGCTTGGACTCGTGGCGAACGACCACGGTCCGTTTTTCACGATCGTTTTTGCCGCGAAAGTGCAAGACGTGGAACGGCTTCCTTCTGAGGTATTCCCGGATCGCTATGACATGGGGTTCTTCAAGAATGGTGTAAAAAGAGTTCTCCTTCAGGACCGGCGTTGGACTGGTGACTATCCTGGTGTTACTCGTGTTCATAGGCGATGATGACAACTTTCCATCAGGTGGCTCGTCTACTTTTACGTCAGCCCTTCAGGCTGTAAAAAAGGCCGCTACCTAATGTGTTTTCAAAATTCCCGCGACCCATCCCAATACCGCCCGCGACCCGGATTTGGGTCGCGACCCGAGGTTAAGAAACGATGCACTACACTACAATGCGGTTGCGCGGGCTGTCACCGTGTGCGTTACCCTAGCAAAAACAGCGAGAGGGATATGAGCTATCAAAATAAAATATTATTATAATTATAGCTATAAATAAAATATTATTTTCACTATTAATTGCTACCTAATTGCTTCCTAACTACCTAGTAGTCTGGATTCCGTAGCTTTTAAGGATAAATAGTCATTAACAAAAACCGTTTACGAAACTCTGAACACCCACTATTTTATCATTGCAGAAGAAAAAAGTTATTCTAAACTAACTACATTCAAAATAAGTAAGAATATATATATATTAAAAGTCTTGAAAAATATAAATTCAACAATTGTGTAAGGTAGAACCAGAGTGGTCCAAGTGACATTTTTGAAAAAAACCCGATTTTGGCAAAAACATCTCCAAAATTCAATATTCTTTTATTCCACTTTGATTCAATTGTCATTCAGAAACATTGTCTAGGAAAAAACGCAACCTCTCACTTTGGACTTAATGGAATTTGGAAAATCTTAGTGTGCCAGACTGGTCCAAGTGACAAATCTGTACTTGGATGATTATGGTTCTAATTTTGTGAAAAGACTATTTGATCAAAGTGCAATGTAAGGGCGCATTCAAGTAGAAAGCTGGTTACCGGCGCTGATCTGCCAGCGCTGGTCCGTCGAGATAACCTCTACATAAAGTTTTTGAGTTACTCTTAATAATGTGTATTTAATTTATGATCGTTACCTCATAACTTGTCACTAGATGCTTCGATTTTGATATTTCCTTTTTTTATTCGAAAGCTAGTACCTACTTGACGTGTGGTCATATATAATTTTCAGCGACATCTGACGAGTAGTTTTTGAGTTATCTATATTTCTCGATTTTGAAGTCTGTTATTTTTTGTAAAAAGTTATTGTATTATTTGAAAGCTGGTACTTGTCGGTGGTCCCGTATAAATTTGAATAACAACTGACGAGTAGTTTTTGATTTATCCTTAATGTGTATTTATGTTTGTAATCTCATAGCTTTGTACTGGGTATTCCAATTTTGACGATTCTCACACACGTCAAGTAGGTACTAGCTTTCGAATAAAAAATGGAATTATCAAAATCGAAGCATCTAGTGACAAATTATGAGGTAACGATCATAAATTAAATACACATTATTAAGAGTAACTCAAAAACTACTGGTCCGATGCCGCTCAAATTCATATGAGACTACAATGATACTTGCATTGAACCACTTGCACTATACCAGCTTTCAAATAAAAAGAGAATCATAAAAATCTAAGCACTCAGTAAAAAGTTATCAGGAAAAAAACATAAGTACACAGTACAAAACATCCTTACACATTATTCAAGTTAATTCGAAACTACTCGTCAGATGTCGCTCAAATTTATATGGGACCATACCACAAGCACCATCTTTCAAGGATATAAAGAATCATCAAAATCGGTTTACCCAACACGAAGTTATGGTGTCACAAACTTACCAACAAAGATAAAAAAAATAAAAAAAGGATCGGTGAATAAGTTTTTTTTTAACTTTTCTATTTGTTTGTAGTATGTTTGTGCTTGCTGATCTCAGAAACGGCTGAACGGTTCGTTATGGAATTTTCACTAGATTCTTTTTTGTTCGAAGGTAAAGTAAAAGTAGTGCTTGTCATAATTATGGTACCTTGTACATTGGAGCGACATCTGGCCGGTGGTTTTTGAGTTATCTTGACTTTGAAGTCGGTTATTTTTTTTGTAAAAAGTTAGTTCTGAATCATATTAATATACTAGCTGTGCCGCTGTGCCCGAGGTTTCACCCGCGTGAAACTCAGTATGTCACAAAATTCCGGGATAAAGAGTAGCCTCCATGTTGCTCCACAACCTCCTCCATCTCCCAGTGAAAGTCCGCAACTTCATTGGATAACAGTATTTTTTCCCGCATGAATCCCGATGTGGCGGGTATTCCGAATAAAGAGTAGCCTACTTATGTGTTGCTCCACAACCTTCTCTATTCTCCAACGAAAGTCCCATAAAAATCTGTAACCGCGACTTCGTTTGAGAATAATAGTTTTTCCTGCGGGAATCCCGAATTCCGAGATAAAGAGTAGCTAATATGATTCTCCACAACCTCATCTATCTCCAAGTGAAAGTTCCATAAAAATCTGTTCAGCCGTTTCTGAGATTAGCGTGCACAAACATAAGTAGATTACAGACATATATATAAATTTGTTAGAGTTTTTAATTTTTGTTTGTGCCAGAGTGGTCCATGTGCAAGAATTTTTAAATTTTTGTTTGTGCCAGAGTGGTAACTACAAATGATTGTGATTATATATATCTTATTACTTTAATCTAACTTGTTAGCTGTAATTTCAATAAAGAATTACAAGTTAAAAGTTATTAGTTTCGCTACAATAAGTACAAACGCGTTTCCCTCGTTTTCTCGAAAAGTTAAAATTGTCACTTGGACCACTCTGGTTCTACCTTACCTAATTATACTTCTTTATCTAAAGCTCGAAATACATGTTAGTGCAAGTATAATTTAAAGTTTAAGTGTTTTAGTATACAAACAGCTCTTCAAATATACGTCGTCACTAAAGCTGGAAACATATTATCGGACGCGGCTGACGGACGCGACTTACGGTCGCGACTGATAGGTATGCACAGTATGTTGGGACATCGTTAGCGGATGCGACCGACGCTCATTCCATAAAGAACTGTAGACAAAGAAACATGTCGAGTAGTGAAAGTGAGGACGATTTTCTCGAATTAGCGGCGGCTGCTTTATGTTGTCCACCCAAAAAGAAAATAAAACGGAGAGTTTGGGTCCATGATATAAATAAGGAAAGAACAAAGTCTGGTGTCTGGTGAGTCAGTCAGTCCGTCAACGCCGGACCGTGCGCACACGTTCTTACAAACTGCACTCTGTTTATCGTTTAGTCAGTGGTTCTCAAAGTTTTCGAACTCGTACTTTGCAGTGTTCTTATCATGTTTCGCTGTATAAGGTGTGATGCGGAATTTAGAGATGGAGCTCAGTGCTCCGTTTGTCAGGGTCGATTGGACTTCCCATGCGCTGGAATTACCGAAGGCGGATACAGAAAATTAGGAGACCGTCGTAATATGTGGAAATGTCCTGCCTGCAAAGGAGCGGTCAGCCCGCTAAATCCCATTCCCGGAAAAAAAACTCCGTCCGTCTCGCCCACACCCACGCCCATGGATCTGGAAAACATAGCCATGGAGCTTAAAATTCTAACCTCACAAATGGCTGTTCTACCCACCCTAACAGCTAGTGTAAAGGCTATACAGGCTGACATATCGGACCTTAAATCCTTAAAGGCAGACATAGCTGATCTGAAACTCCTTAAACCCGAGCTGGTTGAAATGAAGACTTCGGTCGACTTCATACATACCACCATTGAAGATCTTTCAAGTAGGATATCTGAAGTCAGTGTTGAGGTCGAGAGTTTATTAAAAACCAAGGAAGAAGTCCGTCAGTTGCAGCAAAGATATGACCACCTTGAGGGCTCGATGAGGGAATTCGAACAAAGATCTCGTCTTAATAACATTGAGATAAAAGGTGTCCCAGTGACCTCATCCGAAAACCTCCTGGAAGTTATGGAGAAGATAACTAACCACGTTGGCCTGAAAATTAACAAGGAACAGATAAATTATATAGCGAGGGTCCCTTCCCGCAATGACAAACAACATAAAAACATAATTGTGTCTATACACAATCGCTATCTGAGGGATGACTTCGTGACTGCAGCGAGAAGCTGCAAACCCATAACTCCAGTTGACATTGGCCTTAAGGGAAACAACAGGATTTACATTAATGACCATCTGACCCTTGATAATAAAAAATTATTAAACAAAGTTAAGTCTATGGCCAAAGAAAAAAATTTTTCGTATATCTGGGTGAAGAATTCGAAAATATTAGCACGGAAAAATTCGACATCGCCGATAATCGCATTCAAAACAGAAGCAGATTTAAAAAAGCTAACATAAATTATTGGTCATGTTGTGCTATGTTAAACTGTTTAAAAAAGTTGAGAACCGTTGGTCACTCCATAGTCTCATTGCAATTGCAAGTCATTATGAACGGCCCAGCGCCAGCGCCGGCCGAGCGCACTAGTTGTTGTTTGTTTCACTTGAGTCGTGCATGCGTCCGCTACCGGGCTTGCTTAATAATACATTTTTACAAGCGGTGCGGTAGTTGGAAAGCTACCGTGTTTGTCATCATCGCTTTGTTAAAACGGTTGTGTTATTGCATACGAAGTTTTTATATTTTATGTTTACACAAACTAAATCAATTGTCATTAGTATTGAATATGCTATACTTTTATAATATGTTTAATTACATATTTAATCAGTTAAATGTTAATTCATGGTTTATTTCTTATTTAGAATTCTATGATAGTTATGTGTCGTATTTGTGCGGCGTTTATTTCGCAACACTAGGTGCGCTTTATTATACATCGGTTTACACTCAGACAATGCGATTTATATTATTTTATTATCCATTTTATAAAGTAGTGTTTATTATTATATTAAAACTATTTACAAATAATGACTTTATTTTTATTTTTACTTTTATTTATACTTTGGATTTTTTTAATATTTACTGGTTGCTCATTTTTTATTCAGAATTTTATTTTAGTTATACACCGTATTTACAATCTGATTATCCTATAAACCGCAGTGCATGCTATTATACACCGATTTACACTGTTAAAATAATATTATTTAATTATTCACTTCATGAAATAGCGCCTACTCTTGTATTAAAACTGTTTATAAACAATGATTAATATATTTTATCAAAATGTTCGTGGCTTGCGAACGAAGGCACAAATTTTGTATAGAAATGCTGCTTTGAACAATTATGATATAATTTGCTTAACGGAAACTTGGCTGAACAGTGATTTTTGTGACAAAGAGTTGTTCGATGATCGTTATCTCGTATACCGACGCGACCGTAATTATGCTAGTACGAATCAGAGCTTGGGAGGTGGGGTGCTGGTGGCTGTGCGACGTCATCTTGTGGCCGAAGAGCGGCGTGAATGGCAATCATCAGCGGAGGATATTTGGCTCACTCTTACGCTTACCCTCAAAGGTGAAACTAAAAATACCAAATCCACTAAGTTAAATATTTGTGTTCTTTATTTATGTAATCAAAACTTAGGAAATACTCTATGTGTTCAGTTGCAAAGTTTTTATACAAGGCTTTATGATATTGTGCTCAATAACTTGTCTGAGGGTTTTTTAATTGTCGGGGATTTTAATTTGCCTAATATTACATGGCTACCGGCAGATGATGGTCAATCATTAAATGCTTTAAATATTCAAGGTGCATATCAAGCTGACTTCTTTGATATACTCAACATGTGTTCCTTACAACAATATAACAGCCACCCTAATTGTAATAACAGACTCTTAGATTTAGTTTTTTGTCACAAAAATATTGAGATAAAAAAATGTACTGATCCTTTGGTACCTGAGGACCCACATCACCCAGCGTTATGTTTCGCTACCGACTTTGGTCAGCAGGGTTCTTTGTCAACACAACCAAAAACTACATACTTATACCACCAGGCTGATTATTTGTTAATTTGCAAAGAACTTGACAATATCGACTGGTCTGATTGTCTTGCAAAGGGTACTGTAGAAGATGCTGTTTCCTTCTTTTACGAGCAGCTAAAAAGACTACGGGATGCATACATTCCTATTAAAAAGGCAAAACATTCATATATGTATCCTCCATGGTATAAGAGTCCGTTGATTAAAATCTTGAAAGAGAAATTTAAATATCACACAAAATATAAAAAATATGGCAATCTTTCTGATCTTAAATCTTTTACTTTATTGCGTGACCGTGCCAAAGTTTTGGAAGATGCTATGTACAATGAGTATATACACCTGGTAGAAAACAGTATTACACAGTCGCCAAAAACCTTTTGGACGTATATAAAAAGCAAAAAGGCTTCCAATTCAGTTCCAGCAAACATGAAATATAACGGACAAACATCATCGAATGGTGAAACCGTTTGTGAAATGTTTAGTCAGTTTTTTAAAGATAACTTCCTGTGTGGTAGTGACCAAAATCAAACTGTTTCAAGTGATCCAATTGGTTGTGATACTCCCGTGGACCTGAGATCTGTCGAAGTTCGGGAGGCAGAGATTTGTAAATTATTAAAAACCTTGGACCTTCGTAAGTCCGCGGGACCAGATGGAATCCCGGCTATTTTCATTACGCGTTGTGCTGACTCCATAACTATTCCGCTGTGTATTCTTTTCCGCCGATCAATCCGAGAAGGCTTAGTCCCTAACATGTGGAAAAGTGCATTCATCACTCCCATTCATAAAAAAGGGCCCAAGGACGAAGTTCATAATTATCGCCCTATTTCCAAACTCTGTCTCTTTGCTAAAATACTAGAGAGGGTCGTGTATAATCAGATGTATTCATGTCTGCGTAATACATTTATTGAACATCAGCATGGTTTTCTACGAAACAGATCAACGGTCTCGAATCTTGTCGTATGCACTGACTTCATAACTAGTCATATGTCAAAACCATCACAGGTGGATGTAGTATACACTGACTATCGCAAAGCTTTTGACCGAATTGATCATGTTATCTTATTGCGGAAGCTATTTTTAATAGGTATCAGAGGCGACTTATTTAGGTGGTTCTCGTCGTATATTAAAAATCGATGTCAGACTGTAGTTTTAAATGGTTACAGATCTTCGGCGATACAAATACCATCGGGAGTCCCCCAAGGGTCCTTGTTAGGGCCTTTGCTATTTGCAATATTTATTAATGATATTGACACTTGCTTCAGGAACTCTAAGATAGTTCTTTATGCAGATGACATGAAGATTATTTGTCCTATCACCGATGTAACAAGCTGTTGTTCACTTCAGCAAGATCTTCAAAACTTAGAATTATACTGCTATTACAATAAACTAGACCTTAACGTATCCAAGTGCTTTGTTTGTTCATATACACGACAATCTGAACCCGTTACTTACAATTATAAACTCCACAACACAACTATTACAAGAGTAAATACAATAAGAGACCTGGGTGTTACTTTCGACTCCAAATTACATTTCAACGTGCATATTGAAGAAATGATAAACAAAGCAAATAAGGCGCTTGGATTTATATTAAGACACTCAGCCAACTTTAAAAACATCAAAACCTTTAAGATTCTCTATTGTGCTTTCGTTCGTAGCCATTTAGAATATGCTTCACAAATTTGGAATCCACAATACAATATTTATATCGACAGAATAGAGCGCATACAAAAACGTTTTCTCCGTTTCCTACAATATAAAACTAAAAGAATCTTCTCTAATTACAACTTACGGTGTAAGAACTTTCATATTCTTCCTTTATATGTTCGAAGAGATATCGCAGATCTCTCGTTTTTGCTCAAATTGGCGAATGGTACGATTGACTGTTCCGAATTATTAAGCAAGCTCGAACTAAGAGTGCATTCACGTTATCGTCGTAGGTCAGACCTCCTATCTGTACCGACAACAAAAAATAATTATAGGCGTAACTCATTTATGGTACGCTCTTGCAAATTGTTCAACGTAACTGCACGCGATGTAGATTTGGATTTGTTTTGTACCACGGATTCTCAACTAAAACGTGTATTAACAAATAAGTTTTTTGAGTAATACTGTTTTTTCTTTTGTTTTAGTGGTTATTTAGTTATTTCAGATATTTGGTTACTTTTGTGCAGATTTTTAATGTGTGTTGCTATTTATAATCTGTTAAGTTTAAAAGTGAAAATTTGTAAATGGCCTTCACTTACTATTATTTTTAGGTTAAGTAAATTCCTAGCTGTAAATTTTCCTAAAAGTAATAAATAAATAAATAAATAAATACCACACCTTGTATCCGCATTTATTAAAAGATGAAAATCAGTATAAACTTTATTTGAGGATGAATGAAGAGCAATTTAATTTTTTGCTAAATCTAATCGAAAATGACATTGAAAAAGAATTAACACAGTTTCGTACTCCTATATCAGCAAAAGAGTTTGTAATCCTTTAGTTTAAAATTGTATAGTAACTCTCTGCTACGCACACATTCTATAATTTCTTCGTTCATAGCTAGTTACGTTCGTTTACGCACGTGCAAACGCTAGCGTAGTCCGTCTCCTTCTGCCGCCTGACGCGTCCCGCACCCCGTGCATACTGTCCGCGGACGTTTTCGACTTACAAAAACATCCAGTGCGCCAGATTGCGTTCGGACGTCCGAACGCTCAAGGACAGCCCAAGGTCACGTCCGCGACTTACGTCTGATAGTCTGCACAGCACAGTGCACAATCATTATCTAGATACCTATCAGTCGCGACCGTAAGTCGCGTCCGTCAGCCGCGTCCGATAATATGTTTCCAGCTTAAGCGTCACATCGTTCACACAATATAACCTGAGAGACAATGCTCAGATTATAGAACCAAAAGGCAGATATAAAATTCGCAAAGAAAAGCAACGAATGATATGAACACAGACATAGTAACGATATGAAGTCGCTTTTTCACTTTGTGTGCATGACAACCTTAATGTCAACTAGCGGTGCACCGTATGGATACGTAATTCTTTTTTTGTGAGGTTGTCAAATGAAAAGTCATAATGTCCCGCAATTTTGTAAACATTGTTCGTCATATTTTCAATTTAAAACATTATGCACAGTTAAATTGGCAAATTATTTAATTATAGTGAACGCCCCTGTTTCGCTTGGGTAAGTCCATAATCGATAAATGAGGGATGGTATTCTTTAAATTGACTTAATTTTTTATTTGTGAACCTATTCAAATAAAACAAACACTAAATGTCAACTCAAGCTCATTAGAATACGTTAGTGAAAACTGCATCTAAATTTCTTAGGCCGTTCCTGAGATTAGGCGAACAAATGCACGGAAAAACAGACAAAACTTAAAGTTTTATTGTAATTATGGAATAATAAAAATTGATTTTAATTATATCACTAGTTATCAAAAAGTGTATAATATGTGTAAATGTTCTTTTAATGTACAATAATACTTAAATATGTTTACTTATTGTTTAAATATTTTACCTATGGATTTTTTTTCTCTGGGTACATTTTTAATCGAAAAACATCAAAATATCAATATACATAATATTTATTATAACAAAAATTCGATTTTGATGCTATTTTAATCAACCAACGTCCTCTTTTAGTTAGATACACGTCATCCTCACAAGTTGGCAGCGAATTAATATCTTGCCTGCTTTTCCGAATAATTATAAATGCGAAAGTTTGTAAGGATGTGAGTGAGTGTGTGTGTGTGGGTTTGTTACTCTTGCACGCAAAAACTACTGAACGGATTTTCACGAAACTTTGCAGTAATATAGCTTAGACATTGGAATAAAATAATTTGTTAAAATTTATAGAGATTTTTGAAGGGACTGGTTCCCCAAAGCGATGCGAGGGCGGGTTTACTAGTATCCCTATATACGAGTACATTGAGCGTACGGTATAGAGTACTATAGAGTATCGTAGTCGATATCAAGTCTTAAATTTTAAATGGAAAGTTATCTGTGATTTTGATTATACAAGGTATAAATAAAAGAACTTTTTGTGTTCGAATATACTTAGGATTTTTTTTCTAAATCTACATCAACGTTAAATATGAGCAGACCCGCCATTCTGACGCACACGACGCGAGAGCGGTCACCGCTTGACGTTGTCAACCACCGCTCGTTACCCGCTCCTACACCGCCGCCGCGCCGCAGTTTTCGAGGGTCGGTCCATTTGATAACACGCAAAACATCTTGCCGCGCCCGCGCCGCCGCCGCCGCCGCCCCGCTGCCCGCAAAATTCGAGGCCGCGGCCTCAGGCACACTGTCCACGGAGGCGTAGCTTCATACACGCTTCAAAATACGCCGTGCACCTTAAGCAGCCCAGCGTACTGATCTCTCTATCCATGAGGCGTATTGCAAGCGTACATTGTCAATCATTTGTGAGATGAGAATGCAGTCGGACGACGAAGACGTTATTTTGGCTTATCACTACATTCGAAGTCGACGAAAACGACGATTATATTGGATCCATCTATATGTATAGATGGATCCAATATACTTTATATATTTTATATATTATGATCCAATATACTTTATATATTATATATTTTGCTTTTTATCTAAATTATTTATAACCAGCCAGGTTTGTTTTGACTTCTTTGTGGCACTATAATGGTACCTAATTTTGGGATCTTATTACTGGACTCAAGACGGCGACTATTGGACAATAAACGGCGTAATGTTTGTATTTAGTTTTTAAGTGTATTTTTATTTTTATTGTTATTATATTATTTATTTTGCCCCTCTTACGGTTGATTCAGACGAAGTAGTACTTTTTTTTATTTAGAAAAAGTGGTATTATTACTAAAGTGGTAGTTTCATTGAAATAAACACGAACAAAACAAACACCATACAATTGTGTTTAAAATAACAAAACCAAGACAACCACAGACCTCTATCTATTCACAATCTTATTAGAAAAAATGTAGACCTACATTTTCTTTTTACGATTCTAATAAGATTGTGATTTTATCTATTTGTAAGTTTACAATCATATTAGAATACAAACAAAACAAAATATTCGCTTGACATTGACATGACATAATAGACTAGCTAAAGATTAATGTTTCGTTATACGGTATGCAACGAATAGTCTTTTTGGTAAAATATTTAATAAAGGTTTTTAACTGCAATATAACAGTAAATAAATTATAACTAAGTATTCAAAGATAGTTTAGGATGACTATTAGTGATTATGCTACCATTCCATCAGTATTTTCTTAAGACGTTGTCACGTTCAACTATCGTCAGTAAACCGACTTTACAGAGAACCAATTTTTTTTAGTATAATTAATACTAAATATTATGAAATTATTAACGTTGAATATTTATTATTTAATGATGCCAAAGAAGTATAACTTCTTACGTGCGTACATAAGTACACGCAATTTAATTTTTTTAATCGAAAGCTGGGGTTTTAGGTTAGGCGTAAAAATTTGAGTTCCCTCAGACGAGTAGTTTTTGAGTTACTCTTAATAATGTGTATTTAATTTATGGTCGTTACCTAATAACTTATCACTGGGTGCTTCGATTTCGACGTACATATTGTGTGTTACTTAAATCCACATCGCTTTATGGTAGGTAAGCAATCGCCATGCGGTTATTAACTAAAGCCCTTCTCGTGGACGGTTGTTTTTTGCCTGAGCATTTTTTGCAAAGCATTTTTGCCTGATTCACAACACACATCAAACACATCGAAACGTGTCAAAATTAATCAAGGGTAAAAGAAATGATTTAAAACTCTATGCAAAGTAAGGGTTTACCAGACCAATCGGTCGAACTACGCCATCTATCGATGGTGGAATGGATTAGTCGACGTCGATCGATCGATTGGTCTAGTAGAAACTATTGATCGACGTCGACTAATTCATTCCATGTTATTTTTAACATGAAAACTAGACATAAAGAAGTACGTAATTTTTCGCAATTCTATTTCGGTGTTGAACCAAGTCAAAATGCCACGAATTTTATATTATTCGTATCGCCAATATTTAAAACACATGTGGCGACATCGCACAACGTCACACGGTGACGTCACCGAAGCCTGAATCGCGCTATCGAAGAATTGTCGATCGCCGGCATATACATAAGTATACAACGCCTCGAGTACATTCACTTGGGGCCTCGGCCGCCCCCCAGGCATAACATCTCGCCTGGCGGGAGATCTCCCTATTGCCAAACTGGTGACCTTCGGACAGAACACGTCCCTTCGAGCACCGGTAGCCATTCAGGCCTCACCTCCCACCTCACCTCATCGCTCACCCCGACGGACAACTGCAGCGCGTCCCCTCAACCTCAACTCACAACCAAGCTCGCCGGGTTCATCGCCGCGTGTGTCGACGCTTCCTGATCTCGGCCGAAACACATATAGTCGCGTGAAAATCCCACTTCTGCTAATAATGAAAACAAAATATTGTGACTATACTTCGTTTGAATTCGATCTGGAATTTGTCATTATTGCATGATACACAAATGCCAGCGTTCCGACAATGCCATTACGGTACATGAAATAGAAAGAAAGAAAAAAAGTGTGTGTCAGCTACGACGCACGATTGGAGTTTACTCCTTACGAACGATAATTATGATATATTATATCGAATAGAAAAAAAGGGTAAATGAACGCATCTGCTAAAATGATAAGAGAAACAAACATATATCTGTAATTATTCGGATTATTTATATTACTTCAATAAAGCGTATTACATAAAGTATGTTACAAAATAATATAAATAAAACTTTATTTAAAATTTCGAACTTGGCGAGGTGCACTGCCGTGCACCAAGTATTATAAGAAATAGGAAACGAAAAAATAATTTTAATGAACAAAACAAAAGGGGTATTTTTTGTGGAACTTGGCTTAGACACTACCGTGCCTCTAATGAAGCTAATATTCGAATTTGAAATATATTATGTATATTTTTTTTATCAATTGTATTTCATATAAACTTGGCTTGAACACTGCCGTGCACCCTATTAACCAACGACCAAATAAATAATAAACGAAATAAAACTTTATTTAAAATTTCGAACTTGGCGAGGTGCACTGCCGTGCACCAAGTATTATAAGAAATAGGAAACAAATAATTTTAATGAACAAAACAAAAAGGGTATTTTTTGTGGAACTTGGCTTAGACACTACAGTGTCTCTAATGAAGCTAATATTCGAATTTGAAATATGTATATTTTTTTTATCAATTGTATTTCATATAAACTTGGCTTGAACACTGCCGTGCACCCTATTAACCAACGACCAAATAATAATAATAAATGCTACTATATGCATTTATTATACAGCATGCATACCCTGTACTCGGCAGCAGTATACAAGTTGTGGCAGAACTTCGTAATACGCAGGCGCGCAACACACACGTACAAAGTACAAACATACGCACAGTACAACTATACAATGAGACTACGAAGTATCGCGCAAAGAGGAGACCCCGAGAATGAGATACGCTGTGTAATGTATTCCATCTCATTCTTTTACACGTTCAATCCTACAGATTTATTTGTTTGTCTCTTTCTGCATAACGCCTCAACTTTTGTTAACACTTGATTTTACTCCTCATAAAATTCCCGTACCGGGCCTTATAACTCAAATCGTTTCTTAAGGAGTAAACTCCAAAAAAAAAACCGACTTCAATCTTGATAAGTAGAGATAACTCAAAAACTACTCGCCAGATGGCGCTCAATTCAACATGTAAGTGTAAAGTTCTCGTCACTACAAATTAATGAAGCCCAAACACTAGATAACTGCAGTAAATCGTTGAGGAGTTCCCTCGACTGTCTTTCGGCTTCATCAGATCGACTCCAGATCTTCATGAAATGGTAGCGCTTTAATGTACTTATGAACTTATGATAACATGAACAAACACACTATAGTAGAAACGCGCTAACTATGCGTTCCTGAAGTCTGTCATTCGACTGGGCGATGTAACTTTGAACTGGCGTACAATTAATTGTCAATTTTTTAATATCTTTTAATTGCCTTATTTACGAGTGATAACATTAAAATCAAACATTAAATCGAATAATTATGCCAACTTACAATAGTTGTATTAATCTTGGGCTAAAAGTATTACAATTACTTAAATAACAAATATAAAAACAATACCTTTTAAAAGAAAACCACGTCAAACGGCGCTCGTTCAAGGTTATATCCATGTCATATCAACTTTTTGTTTTTGTAGTGATGTGACATAATGAGGCTTTGGGCAAAACGTCCCACTCGGAAAACGTCCCACGGGACGTTTTTGTCCTTTGATTTAATTTAATTTTTTTCTTTGGGCTAAACGGACCACTTATAAGTATATACAGAAATTCTATTGTTCGCTGCAAAATATTGTACAGTCTGCAAGAAAACAAGAAGTCTGCAAGAATACATAGTATAAAATTAAACAGAATATTCTTGAATAGAAAAAATATCTATTATTACTTAATATAGACATATATAACGGCGCTAAGGTCAGAGCGGTCGATATAATTTGGGTTATACGTGGCTGGAGGTCAGAAATAATAGTCAGTACACCGAGTTTAAAGGTCTATTACAACACTTCAATACAGTTTTATAACAAATAATGAACTATTTCCAAAATTAATACAGATTACATTAAATTAAACTTAGAAATAAAGCTTACGACAAAATAATAGCAAAGTAGCAAAGGATCAGCAAGATTACTTCGGATTAAACACGGAAACGCGACAAGTTTGGTATTGCAGTGGGTTCTACACGTCTACTCGGTCTAAGCGCTCAATTCCGAAAAAAGCCCCTCTCATCATAACAGCTCTGGATCTTTATAATGTCATCTCTAACCCCCACTCCATGCTAACCATGCCCAAACAATAACTGTTTGACGTTTCCACAAATAGTTAAAGCGATTCTCCACAGATGGCGTTGAAAGATGAGCGCAGGACTTTACTGCACTCCGACAAGTAGTTCCATCGATTCTCCACAGATGGCGTTGAAAGACCAGCGCAGGACTTGAGTGCGCTCCGACATATATAATTATAGTATTTATTTTATTTACCGTATACATATTATATCAACATTTGATTTAAAAAAATCACAACATAGAATAATTATATTTCCTCAAGATCAAAGATTGCTTGGATAACTTAATGCTCAATGCTCTGTACTAAACTTGACTTACATATATGTATTGTATGTATAATATATACAGGGTGACCCGTAAGTTGTACGACAAACTGAAATGGTAGATAGCTTGGAGAGAGACCTACCAGATGTCAAAAAATCGTTTTAGTAAGTGTCACCGTTTTCGAGATTTTGACCTTTGTTTGATTTTTCAGAAATCAAGCTCTCTTACCCTACTTTTACTTGCTGGCTACACAAATGAGCACATGTTTTAATTTTTTTTTTTCACGTACTCTCAGATAGTTGGTCTACAATCCCAAGCTATGACTGAGTTCAAATTATTACGTGATTCCTAGAAATTCGTGTCTATTTAGGACTTTTTATGTTTTCGATTGTTTCTTTGATTCAAGTTTGACGGTGGCTGGTGGAAAAAAATATCCAGTTAACTAATAGTGCAGATAATTTCAAAATGTTGCTTGGTAAATGGACATTTTAAAACCATAAAACACTGACTACTTTAAGAGGAAATTTACAAGTTATTGGCATTTTAGTGTCGAGGGATGTTAATTTGAAGCTAAAGTGGTACTATGTAATAATGTGTTTGTAAGCATAAAAATGACCAAAATCATTTATTACGTCATATTTAAAAGGTGTTCAAGTATTGCCAATCTACTTGAATACACAAATTATATATTAAAAAAAGGATTTTAAAGATATTATGTTCATTTCCTTAGATTGCCTGTGTTAATTATGGCGTTCGCTTTAATCACAGGTAGTTTAAGTCATGGTGCCAGGTAACAATTTTTGTATTATTAACGAATATTAAATAAAAAGTAAAGATTTAAGGCTTGTCTCATCATTTTTACATAAAGCTAAATTCTAATTAAAAACAGATATTATGGCATTTGTATTAGTCATTGTATAATTATTTAAAAATAATTTATATTAAGGACTGTATTTCAATTGTGAAAATATCTCACACACGTATGTAGATTTTTCTGCCGACTATATAATTTCATTTTGAATTTCTGGGACCAATCGACCCAGTCAAAAAATGACGGGGGCGAAACGTCCCATGGGACGTTTTCCGAGTGTGACGTTTTGCCCAAAGCCTCTTTATTCTACATCACTAGTCATGACGAATTGACATGTGTCAGGAACGCATAGTTAGCGCGTTTCTACTATAGTTGTCCATACAATTTTCGAAAGTTCCCCTCGATTTCTCTGAGATGCCATCATCAGATCCTGGTTTCCTTATCAGGGGACCCCACTGCGCATATCTATTTTACAACAAAAAAAGAATTATCAAAATCGGCCCATAAACGACGAAATAATCGCTGAACGTACATAAAAAAAAGCATATATACGGTCGAATTGAGAACCTCCTTCTTTTTTGAAGTCGGTTAAAAACAAAGCTATACGTACTTATTTCAAATCGCTTCTCTTGTACATAATATTTTGATGATTCCGATAACACTAGGTAATTGACCGGCATTTATTTATTTATTTAACGCTTTATTGTTTGTACACCAAAAACAAAATACACATACAAAAGTACACGAAAGTAACACAAACAATGGACGACCTTATCGCTTTAAAGCGATTTCTTCCAGGCAACCCGAAAGAGGATCAGGACAGAATTAAAAGTAAACAGGTATAGGCGTACATTATGTATATATAAAAAACGAAGTATAATCAAATAACAAACATACACACACAATTGACACAGAAAATCAGAGGATCAAATGACGAGTGAAGGAAAGGAAGGAAAAAGTAACAGATAGGTAAGTTAGGAAAGAAGATACCTAGTGATTCTTAAGGGATTTTTTAAAAGAAAACAGGTTATCGGCTTTTCTTACAGCTTGTGGGAGCGCATTCCAAAGGCGAATAGCAGTCAGCGTGAAGGATTTATGATAGTGATATGAAGAGGAAGTGTGAGAAGGAGTGAGTAGAGTAAGAGTGTTTGAGGAACGAAGTAGGTAAATGATTGTGGGATAAATAACGGAATTCAAAGTTATTACGAAGATACGAAGTTGCTGACGGATTAAACAGCACCGAGTACAGAGCAGAAAGAATATGAACATTCCGGCGAAGGCGGATAGGGAACCACTTGAGTTTAGAACGAAATTCGGAAACATGATCATATTTACGAAGTCCAAATATGAATCCATTTACTTTGTTTTATAATTAGATATTTTATAATATATTAGATATTTTATATACTTCTGAATAAATACATGTATTTTTTCAGAAGTACATAGTTATAAAATATATACGGCTCATAACATAATATCGATACATCTCTACGCAGTGTGAGGCAATTTTATTAAGACTGTCGTTTTCGATCATGCCCCATATTAATTTACGTTGATTTTATTTCTTAAAATATTCATAATTTTTTTTTTTATTGAATTAAGGTAGCAAACGAGCATGCAGCACCACCCTTCCGCTGCCGCCCATGGCAATTGTGACCGACTTAGAACAAGACCCAATTTAGGGACTAGGGTGGTTAGTCCAATTAGTAGATGGTGTTAGAATGTTAGTTGGTTAGTTTGTTAATAAGTGTGAGGACAGGGACTGTTAGTGATAGTTAGTCCTGTTAGTTAATATTAGTAGGTATTGTCTAGTTACTAATGATTAGTGTGAGTCTTGTTCCAATTCGGTCACAGATGCGTTGCTACCCCTGAGGTCTGAGATGGTCGCCTCTAAAAAAGTGAACCGGCTCCACACCTTCCTATCCGGAACACAATTGCTCTTAAAAACAAATATTATGACGGTAGGAATGGTACTGAGTACCTTGGCGGGCGGTGGCACTACCCCGGGCGAACTCCACTCCAGATGAACACATGATCCACAGCATGATTGATAAATAGAAACTATGATCCATCTGAATAATGCGAAGTGGAAACTAGCCGATGAATCGCGCGGAATTGAATGAGCGCGGTCAGAAACATACCTATACACAGATGGCAAATTCAGCTTCATGCGTTCAGTAGTTTTGGCTGTGCGTTGCCTGTTTGTGACTTAGTAACGGTTGCTATTGATAAGCTAGAATGGATGATCATCCCATGGGAATTTTTTATTGAGGTAAAAAGTAGCCCATGTTATTCTCCAGCCTCCTAACTATTAGGTATACCATAACATCGCTCAATTGCGACGTCAAAGAAGGACGAAACAAACACATAAAATAAATTATAGAAAAAAATATGTATTAATAAGTATGGATGATTTACAAAAGGGTTGTTGTTATTTATCTTAAATCATTGTTTTTAAACAGGTCAATTGACTTAATGTAAATATTATTAAAACTATTCTTGTTTTAAAAATAAATAATTTTGGTTACAGAGGAGAAGAGAGCGCGGGAAACGCATGTGCTATGGCTGCGTCAGCGGCTGCCCCAGCCACCTGGCGCGGCACTAACGATAGTGCCACCGAGTACTGCCGCCGCGGTAACACCCCCGCCTCCTACACCAGGTATCAACGGAACAACTCTAATGCACCTTATGCCACACAGCCTTCTAATATTGAAAGGTACAAAAACAGTCTACTTGTATACTACGAATTACCGAATAGTATCCGCTTCACTAATCATTCGGCTCTCATCGTAATGGGTAAATTAGTTTTCCTGTAATAGGATGGAAATTTATACTGAAATGCCCAATTTATAATATGGGATATTAATTTGGTACAGGTAATGAAATTATTATAGTATAATATTTTTTTAGTACACATATTAGCTATAACAACATACTTTCAGAATTGATGCACGAACCTCAGATCTATGTATCATATCTCTTACTCATTCTATGCGCTAAGGATGCAAGATTTTAACTGAGTTTATATTTGTCTTACTAGTGGTCCTTCTGGATTCGCTTGCTTTGAAACATATAATTATGAATTTACAATCCATTTTAACGAAAAATATCCGTCCATTATTCATCTTGCAGCTTTAACTATTCACGCAGCGCACAATTTTCTTTGAAATTGATTGACTGCTTTGATTTCACTTAAGTTATTCTAGACCTTTGGTTTTTGTATACCTACCTATCCTTAGTAAATGGTTATCATATTTAATAAGTTGCTTTTGTCATGGCATTTCTATACGCTCCATACTTACTCAACTACCACTTCGAAATCGAAACACTGATTTACGTTTAATTGTAGTGTAAGAAAGATTGATTGATTATTTAAGGCTGAATACCACGATTTTTAAGGATAGTTATTTATTTATTAGTGAAGCCTTTGAAATGGGACAAATATTAAATAGCTGAAGGGATTTTTTGCATTGTAATGTAACGGTTTAAGAGACGCTACACGATCGATAATATAAGTAATGAATGACAAATTAATGTTACCATGGCTTCGTTTTAAAGGTGGCCATTGACGATGCGTCCGTTTGGAGTTCTTCCGAATGGAGGACATCCATATGGAAGTACCTCCAAAGGAAATCTTTGAAATTTTGAAAGCCGATGACGAACCGTCCATTTGGACGGTTTCTAAATGTATAGAGGCACTTCCAAATGGAAATCTTCCATTCGGAAGCACTCCAAATGGACGCGTCGTCAATTGCCGCGTCCACACAGACCGAGCAGCCTCGCGAGGCAATTGCCTCGAGGCTGGTGCTCGCTGCTCGTTCTATGTGGACGGGCCTCGGCCGAGCAAAACGCATGAGCAGCCGCGGGGCGAGGCACCGAGCGGCCGAGCCACCGAGTGTCGGTTTTTTGTTTTGCTCAAAGGTGCCTCGGTCGAATGCCGCGCGCAGTGTGGACGCACGTATATTTTAGTTCGTGCTTCGTTCGAGCGTAATAATCGTGGCTCGGACTTGCCGCGCGCGGCAGCTTCGCGATGACACCGAGGCTGCCGCGCTCGTTCGGGGATAGATTCCTCGCGCGGCAATGAGGGTCGCCGTTTTTGTGCTCACCAGCTGGCGCCACCGTCGAGGTGAGGTCTTGCTGTCAAAGCCCGCCCATACATAGACAGTGACAAATGAAATTCAGACCATTCAGACAAGCGAAAAGTGACAGACAGACCTCCCTTCTCACTAGCGCCTCTAGCGGAAAATTCACACGCGGTTACCCTCATTGCCTCGCGAGGCTGCTCGGTCTGTGTGAACGCGGCTAATGGCTACCTTATGGTACAATTAATTAATAGCATTATCGTAAATATTGTACGCAAATACCACTCATCATATTATAGTAATATTCAAACTTTGTGACAACTGGTACTCGATGGCACTTACTATGTATTTTGCTGATTTACGCCAACTTGTTATTTGCACGCGGCTTTGCTCGGATGGGAGTCATAAAATGACTAAATACTGATAAATGTATTTTAAGATTTCTAAGGTACCTATATTGGAATAAAGTATCCCGTTACCTTTCTCGGGTTCCAAGCCATCATCAACACCTAATTTCATTAAATCGGTTCAGCTAATTAAGCGTAGAAAGGTTACAGACAAAGTTACTTTGCATATTATTATGTAATTTATGTTATCGTGGAATATGGATAAGGCATTCTGATTCATAATATCGATAGTCCTATTGATTGGACATTTTAACATTATTCCGCAGGCATTTGCAGGCTACATTAATCGTGCAGGTTAAAGACCTTCTGGGCCCCAATTCTGCTAATTCATAACACTCCAATAGTGTCTCGATTGAATAGTTTGCCATATTTTGTATACGGAATGTTCCGAAAATGTGTCGAAAACTATTCAATTTTGTGTACAGAACGTGTCAAAATGTGTCAATCTCTTCAATTTTTTATCCGAAATGTGCGGAAAATGTGTCAAACTATTGAAATTTATATCCGGAATGTGTCAAGTGTCAAACTATTCAATCGAGACACTATTGAAGCGTTTTAAATTAGCAGAATTGGGGCCCAGTTTTAACGGTTCAGTTTTATCTGAACGAATGAACAGTATCTACTATTAAAAGTATCTACAGATTGGGTTTTTCCCGTTGGCTCCCATTCCCATTCTCACCCGTCCCACTATAACCCGAATTCCGATTTTACTGATAACGTCAAATAAAATTAAACATTGCTTAAAAGTACAGTTATAAGAAAAAGTCTTAAAGTAAAAATTGAATCAAGCCGGACTTGATTGGATAACTTAAATTGCCCTTCTAAGTAACCTGGGTTTGGTCTGGTTCTTGGTATGGCTGTTAAGTATATTGCCACATGTAATAAAAATTAAAATGCAAAATCAGTCCTATTTTCATATACCTACCTTCTTAATAATTTGCTAAATTAGCAACAATAAAAGTAATTAAGTCACAGACAAATAGACAAAAATTCTTGAAGGTCATTGTTTTAGGTTATTTTGCGTTAATAAAGAAATTATTATTAGTAGATATAAATGTTTTTTCCCGGGAACTACGAGTTTAAGTGACATTGTGGATAATATTTTACTAATTTTTGCTTACACACGTTGTGGGCTTCTGTAGCCCGGGGACTCCGTATCATTGATACGGCTGATACGACGGTAGCTACTACCCTGCTAAAAACATTATCTTACTTTAAAGGACTTTTTCTATCGACTGTACATGTTGAAAAAAGAAGGCAAAAGTACTCACAAACTATAAATCAAATTAATCGTTTTCGGGGTCTAGTGGGACGGGTGAGAACGGGAATGGGAGCCAACGGGAAAAACCCTACAGATTAACTGTAGGTACAGATCTAAGTTTTGCCTACACACGTCAGTGTTAGGCGGCCCCTAGACCTACAATAACATTGTACAATACTTTTATTGTACAATAAGATTGAAAGGCGCTCTGAATCCAAACGAGCAATTATATTGCACAATAATACGAACTGCACAATGTTTTCGTGTTCAGTCGGAGAATAGTATTGATCCCGTGTGCACCGTGCGGCAACATATCCGAACAAGATTTAGCTGCAGCTTTAGTGTTGTTGCTTGTGGCTAAACGTAAACGGAAACGAACACGTCGCTGGTCGAAAGATTGGTACAAGAAAAGGCAGAAATATACTCACGAAAATCTTTTAAAAGACTTGATGTTAACTGAGGAAGCAGACTTCAAAAATTTTGTACGACTGAACTCTGAACAGTTTCAAAAGCTACTAGGATAGGTCACGCTATTGATTGAGAAAAAAATACAAACATGAGGGAAGCAATACCACCTTTTCACAGACTGAAAAATATTGCGCAATACTGACCCTACACGATGCAATAGAAAAATATGGTGCAATAAAAATTAAACTCGCTCAAACTTTCGGCCAATAATTGCGCAATCCTCAATATTAACCCTAAACGGTCAATTATATTGCACAATTTGCAATATTGCGCAATATAATTGACCGTTTAGAGGCCGCCTTAACTGTTCAGTTTTGTCTGTAGGTACATGTACACTGTACTGTTAAAACTGAAGGTCTGTAGCCTGCTCTAGTTAGATTAGTTGTACTAATTGCATCTTTGGCTTCTAAGGGTATATAATGTATTTTAGTTTGTTTATTTAGAATTGAGATTTTTAAATTTAATGTGTTGTCGATTCCGTTTGTGAACAGAACAAGCCATCCTCGGTGGTACGCGAGTGGCGAGCGGGCGGGCGCGAGCGCGGGCGCGGGTGGCGGGGGCGGTGGGGGCGCGGCGTGCGCGGGGGCGGCGGGCGCGGGGGGCAGCACGCCCAGCACGCCCGAGGGCGCGAGGGCCGCGCGCCGCCGCCACTCGGGCTCGGGCTCGTCGCGCTCGGACTCCAGCTCGCCGGAGCCCAGCGACACGTCGCGCGCCTCCACGCCGGCCGCCCCGCCGCCACTCTCGCACCACCCCAACCACCGCACTCCACCCTCGCACCCTCACCAGGTGAGCTCGTCCACACGGAACGTACAACAACTTGTACACTTCGAAGGGCTAATAAAATCGACGAACCCTTGTTACCCTATATATTATCATAGCATTGTCGCGCCCAGAGTATAATGTTTAAACACATAATTTTATGTAATTTTCAAATAATGCTTATTGTTATGTTCATTTACTTGTATGTAAGGAAGTTTACTATACGCCTATTTTGTTTGTTTCTATGAGTAATTTTAGTAACCATCAGCTTGTGTGAGCATTTACAGTTTTCCCATTTATCACAATCTATTACATCCCCTGCGGGGCCCGGATCACGTCTCTGAATTAGAGTTGTATTTTATTAAGACTGACATTCATAACCTTATTCATTCGTGCTCACTCAATGCGGGTTGGCGACCTTTACATGCTTAAATTAATAATAAGTAGTAATCAAATAAATAAACAGCAAATTTTTGTGGACAGTTACCAATTAAGTGCTCTTACACACGAGCGGCACGATGTCAACGGCAGACAACGGCAGAGACAACTGCACCGGTTGGCGGCGGCCGTCGACTTGTCGGCGGCGGCTGTAGACATGTCAACATCGAATTGCAATCGTCGACATAGGTTGACGTCTGCCGCCGACACGTCGACGGCCGCCGCCAACCGGTGCAGTTGTCTCTGCCGTTGTCTGCCGTTGACATCGTGCCGCTCGTATATAAGAGCACTTAGAATAGAATAGTAGAAGGTAGAGAATGCTTTAAGCATTAAAGTCCGCCATATGAACCTCATTTTGTTTTTGTGGTCATTAAAGTTTTAAATAAATAAATAAATAAATTTAACATTTTTTTGCAGTGGGCATCAACGTTGAACGGTAGACCTTTGGCCATATGCGTAAGAAATTTACCGGCGAGGTCGACGGACAGTTCTCTAAAGGATGGTCTCTACCACGAATACAAGAAACACGGGAAGGTGGTTTGGGTGAAAGTGGTCGGTCAGAGTGCCGACCGATATGCGGTTGTCCGTTTCAAAAAACCGTCCGACGTAGACAAGGCACTGGAAGTGTCGCAAGATAAATTATTTTTCGGTTGCAAGATCTCAGTGGCACCTCACCAAAATTGCGACGAAGACTGCGAATCTGCAAAACCTTACGAGACTGATATTGATGAATATCATCCAAAGGTACTTTTATTTCAATATCAAGGTGCATAATTTTTTGCGGTTTAGTACATGATCATTTGTAGAATTCATTTCAATTAAATGTGGCAACAAACATTTAATAAATAACGTTGCCATGTATGGTACGCGACAGGTCGACATGGCACTCGGGGTAAGAGGTGAGACGCTGGGGAATACCGCACGTCACCCGCGTGCTCCTTAGTAATAGTAATGTGCGAGCCTATATCGACCGCGTTTATCGATTTTAATTTCACTCACATTTTGTTTGTTGTTATGTTTTAAAATAACTTCGGTAGCTTTAGATTTTATCATAGAAATCTTAGATACTAGTGACGAAGGGTCACAAAGTGCTTGTACCGATGTTAGTATGAGCTCATTTGATATTGTTTGCGATGAATGAAATATTATAATTCAACAACAACATAGTAAATCTACATAAGGAATGAGCTAGTAATCATTCCTTATGTACATGAAAATTATTTAAATATTTATTTATCTGTCTATCAACAACACGTTGCCATGTGCGTAGTCTCGCCGTGATCATGATTAATGCAATTGGGTCAAAATATCGATATAAATATAAATATAAATAATATAATATCTCGTTAATTACCTGTAACACGTTAAAATATTTACAGTCCGCGATGAAAAAATATTCTTCTGTGATCACACTGATTAATCACACTAATCATCTGATTGCAGGCAACAAGAACATTATTTATTGGAAATTTAGAAAAGGATGTTACGCAACAGCAGTTACGAGAAAAGTTCAAACACTTTGGGCGAATAATCGAGATAGACATAAAGAAAGGGAGCGGCGGTGGCGCGGGCTACGCGTTCTGCCAGTATGCGTCGATCTCCAGCGTGGTGGAGGCTATCCGCGCCATGGACGGCGAGTACGTGGGCGGCTCACGGGTCAAGCTGGGCTTCGGCAAGCCGGTCGCCACCACCTGCGTCTGGGTCGACGGCCTCACCGAACACACCGAAAAGCAGGTCAGTCTGTCTTATCAACATTTGGGATTATTAATCGTCGCATACTTCATAGACTTCCAACTTCCAACACCGAATCATTGTCACATTTCGACATTTCGGTTAGTTGTCCATTAGGGGGGTCGAGTTTAAAGCGGATTGCAAGTCCTGACACTTAAAAACACCTAGAAAAAGAGGATACATAGAAATCCTCTTCAAATCAATTCGAACGTATTTTTTTTATATCTCGACAACTTCAAAACCCGGACACAAACCAATAGTGTGTCCACGTCGTCCCGAGTCCGGCAATGACCGTAGCATGGTGTGTGGTGTGCGCGCAGGTGTTGGGCGCGGTGTCGCGGTGCGGCGCGGCGACGTCGGTGTGCGTGGACCGCGCGGCGGGCGCGGCCCTCGTGCACTTCGAGCAGGCGGCCGCGGCCGGCGCCGCCGTGCGCGAGCTGCGCCGCGTCGCCGCGCAGGCGTCCGCCGCCGAGCCCGCGCACCCGCGCCTCTGCGTCGACTACGCGTCGCGCGAGTGCCAGGTGCGACCGATAAACGTTAGGGTTGACATTTTTGGTCTCGTAGGAGAGCGGTACCGTCATATAGCGACCGTAATTTAGCGGTGGATGTCCCAGAATTTTCTCTATGGAAACGAAATGGTACCATACCACCGTGGGGTGGCGTTCAGACGATGATTCTGTTGCTAGTGCCACGCTACGACTGTGCCTCCGATGTGAGCAAGTAAACACGATACATCGCGTACATATTAATTGCAACAATTACGGCGCCGTAAATAATGTTGCGTGCGAGTAGTATGTGGTGGCGACGTGCAGCCTCACTAACATAACACTTGTTTCCATAGACATCCAACGCTGTTTAACGGCTGCTATATGACGGCATCACTATTCTAGGAAACCAAAACTTTAACGCTAGCTGCCCACCGACCACAGCCATCGGAGGCTGTGCTTCGCTCACTTAGATTTAGAATAAATTACATATTTTTTTATTTTAGAAAATACATTTATGTTACCTTTACCCTAGGAGCCCTGTTCACAGTTGTCATTCCTTGGTTGCAGGAGGCTTTCTACGAGCAGCTGGAGAAGCACGGCGGCACGTCGTCGCTGACGGGCAGCGAGCGGCTGCCGGCCGACGCGCGCTACGTGCCCGCCTCGCGCCACGACCAGTTGCGGTTACTATAGCTTTTTTTACATAATTATTATACTTTCTATGTATCTCAACGGGGAAAGTACAAAAAGCACTACTTCCTTTCCGGCGTACTAAAACACTTAATATGTGTTTGAAGATTATTTTTTTATTCGAACGGAACGCGTGTGTCGTGTGGTGTTGTGTGATATCATAATATATTTTGACGCGTTGTTTCCGAGTTATTTTTACGTTTTTGATGTTGAAGTGTTTGTAAAAAAGTTATGTAATTTCAACTTTTCTTGATAACGTTTCAACATTTTAATTCTCAATTGTAAAATGATGATGTAGCTCTAATTTGATGTTGTATTTGATGACAGGTACGAAGGAAGCGGCTCCCGGTCGCGGGCGCCCAGCTTTGGTCGCGGCACCTCCCGAACACGATACTCTGCACAGGAGCATTACGATCCTGTGGACTACGCGGCAGATAGACGGTACAGGTACTCGCTGTCATGCCCACCTACTCTGTGATGTGGACTGGATATTTCCATACATATTCACTTGCTTTTTATGGCTGTTAACTGAATGGAATTAAGTATTATAAATGAATTTGATATCCAGTTTAACATATCGCAATTTTGGTGTATTGTATGTATTTTTTTGGAACATGTCGTTATCAAATTACGGGGCACATGTTGATTTGAACTTTATCTTCACTACATTAATGCATAATATAAATGTGAAAGTTTGTTTGTATAACCGTCTTTTTTGTTTTTACCACATTAAAACTATGAAGTCAGCGTACTTAATTTCCTTGCACCAGGAACTGTGCATATTTGATAAGGTCATTGATGATTCCCATAGACCATAGATTAAGATAGTAAAAACATGTTTTCCCATGTAAATTGTTTCTATCTGTCGAATATTTGAAATGCGTTTTGGCGCGTAGCGTTACCTCGTTCGAGTCTCCTCATTTTGAAGAACCTATTGTGAGGGATTCTAATCCACAACATGATGTATCGATCAGCCTTTTGAAGTCCACTGTTTGACATAGGTCTCCCTTAACTAGCATCATTCCGACTTTAGTTCACCAGTCCACCTGCCCGGAGGTCGACCTGTCCTCCTTTTAACGGTCGTCTTTTGAGGGCTTACTTTCATTTCCCAATTATGATTAGCCTGAAGTTATATATTACATTATGTTAATATTATAATATATGTATCTGAATAATATATTACGTTATTTGTGTAGTCAGTTCAGCATTAAGCTTTTACTTTATTGCATGGTTAACTAATGAATGCCGATTTTTACATTACCTGTGTTATTTTTATTGAACAAGTGAAAATTTATTTAAATTTTCTCTTTCTAGGGTATACGACGAATTGGGTTCTAGTCCGCAAACTGATGAAGTTGCGTATGAGGATCGGCTGCAATCTGTTGTCGTGTCACCACACCGAGGACACCGGCACAGGCGGGACTCCAGTCCCGACGAACGAAAGCACTCTAAGGTATACCATCCCAACCTTTTATAACTCAATTAAAAATTAGGAATGGGTTGTATCATATCGAAGTAGAAGTATTAATTACCATGGTATGGTTACAGGTATAGGTGTAATCACTTACCTAATTTGCTGTATATTTTTTAAATCCAGGAGCGGCACCGTAGCCTCGGCGTAGCGTCCCGGCGCTCGCGGTCGGGGTCCCGTGGCGAGCGGCACGCGCCGCGCCGCCGCCACCGCCGCCGCCGCGACGGCTCGGGCTCGCGCGCCGGCACCCCCCTGCGCGATGAGCCCGATGCGCCTCCTAGCGAACCGCGCAGGCCTCCTCGAGATCGCCCGCCTCTGCCTATGAGCCTCCCCCTGCCGAAGTTCGCGGTCCAACTCCTTCGCGCTGCGCCCCCCGCACCTCGACAGCCGCCGCCGCCTGCCCCCGCTCCGGATTCCCCGCCGCGGCCGCCCTCGGTGTCGTCCTCCAGTGGGGGCTCCGCGCCTCACTCCCCCTCATTGGAAGAGCGTATCCGTTCGCTCGACGAAAAGTACGAGAAATGGAGTGGCTCTGCCCGCGCACTGAGCGATGCTCCGGATAGGAGCCGACTTCGTCACCGCCTACTTGAAGTGGATATCAATGAGGTGAAGCCCTCGGAGGTAGTCCGATCGTTACTCGCCAAGCGCTCTGTGTTCGATGAGGACTCTGAACGATTGGAGGGCGCGGTACGAGCTCCCAGTCCCACTGGAAGCCCTCGGTCGCGGGGCGCAGGCCCGTTACCGCGTGCTCTACGTTATCCATTTCCTACTCATGCTCCACCTGAACCTGATTCCGAACCCGATCGTTCGGATCGTCCAGTCGATCCGCGGTTATCTCGCACTGATCGTCCAGAACGCCCTCCGCAGCCGGAAAGACTTCTAAAGGTAAACGAGGCTGACTATAGAATTGAACCTCGACCTCGACCCAGGACGCCGTCTACTGATAAACTTCAAGCGGATATCTGTGAGTCAAAAAACGTCCAAATAGTGTATAAGGAGCGTTCGGATTCTGATAGAGAATTGACGAGAAATGACAAAAGGCGACGAGATTCGTGCCACGGGAAAGACGAAGATAAAGGTTTCAACTGTGTTGATCCAGAAGAAATATTGGAAGCACTTCGTGATGATCAAAATAGTGAAGCCATCGCTCATCCAGGTACCGCAGACAAACCTCAGGAGGGAGAAGGTTCAAATATAATAAATAAATTGCGTAGTTGCGATGATTTAAATAAAACAGAAAACGAAAATCTTAGTGGTGTACCGAAAGAATTGAGTGATATATCCAAATCAGACATAGAACATAATTCTGAAGACAAAACAAGAATATCTTGGCTATCAAGCAATAAACAAGATAGAATAAATCAGCCAGAGAAAACTATCAGGGAAGTAAATGATAATAGTTTTCGTATTTGTGAATATAATTCCAGACTTGAACACCACAAAGATGGTTCCAAACATAAAAATTTTAGTGACACTAAATCAGAGGAAATCAATAGTCAAACAAAAAACGAATTTGATAGACTCAAAGATACTGCCATCCCGAATCATATTGATAAAGAGATTCTTTCCTTTCATATAAATATACCTAATCACTTGAACGCAATAAATAGTATTGACTCCATCTCTAAATCTTCAGAAACCAACCAGGAAATAAACAATGAAAGCAGCGATAAACCAATGCATAACCATATTAATGAAGAACCATTCCAGAAAAATAAATTTGAAAAAGAAAATATTGAATTTGATAAGTCTCACGATATATTGAAACATGTAAATAACGTACATACTCACATCGATAAAAGAGATACTGAAGATGAAAAGAAAATTGATGATGACATACTAAATGAACGTGACAAGGGAAAACAAAACAAAGATAAGGCAGAAAAAGATAAACATGATATTGAAAAAGATAAAGTTAAATCCTCTAAAAATGGTAAATCTGAAAAGAATGAGAAGGAAAAGAAACCTAGAGATGAAATAATTTTTCACAAAACACACTCGGATAAATCAAACAAAAAAGTAGACAAAGATCTAGACAAATCCGATGATAAACATCGTGAATCGGATAAATTAAAGCATAGTGAAGAGAAATCACTGCGCCATGAAAATCATAGAAAAGATCGTCATGAAAAAGACAAATCCAAACACAATACAGAGTCGTCAGAGTCATCCAACAGGAATAAAAAAGATGAAAAACATAAGTATGAGCGGCTAAAGAAAGATAACGATGTAAAGCGAGACAGTAAAAAAGAGACTGATTCTACTAAAAGTCGTAAATCTTCTAAAGATGAATCTGCAAGAGAACTTTGTCGGAAAGATTCTACAGACTCGTCGGCGTCAAGGACTTCTCATGATTCGACAAAATTACGAGATTCGGACAGTAATGACATCAGAGACGATTCCCGAACTAAACTTAAAGTATGCACTGAAAATTTTATTAAGAATGAACATGAGAATGAAGCTGCTACTAAAATTGTAGACACAATCAAACAAGAATTAAAACCGAAAGTTAAAATAGACAATAATGAAGATTCAGACCAGCATACGAAGGTTAAGAATGAACATAATCATGAAAGTGGTTTAACACAGCTGAAAAATAAAGCAGAAAATATTGAAAAACAAAGACATTACTCGTTGGATTCCTCAGGGCTAGATTCTAAAAGGAAAGAGCGCTTAAATTCATGTTCTAGCTTGCCATCTAACATCGGACATAAGCGAAGAATTTCATCTCAAGATAGTCTAGATTGTTTAAATGATGACAGTAAAAAGTGTAAAAGTGACGTAAAATGCCCTGAACGAAGAGACTCAAAGGATTCTCGTAGTACAGAGAGACATAAAAGTACTAAATTTAATAAGGGTCATTTTGCTAAAATAATAGAAAGTAAAACAAAAGATGATAAAAAGAATCAAGTCAAGCCTCCTGATGATACATTTTTGCAAGTAAAAGAAAGTGATTGTAAAGATTCCTTTGGTACTGATAAAACGAAATACTTAAAGAAGAACCTAAAAGAAGAGAACATTGAAAACACACAACCAAAATCGGGTGTCCAAAGTGATGTTTTACAAAATGATTTAGATTTCCTTGCCACTTTAGAGTTACGTTCTAGTGAAGAAGATGAAAGACAAAAAGCTTTGAGAAAAGAAATGAAAGAAAAGAAACGAATCCAACAATTGCAACAAATTCAAGAATTGCAAATGCAACAGGATGCATTGCAGCAAGCAGAAATCCTGAATAAAATCAAGGAAGATAAAAAGCATAAAACTGATGAAAGGAAGAAAGAGATAGCTCGTGAAAAGCGTATGTCTACAGATAGAAAGAGCAAAGACGAAAAGACCGATCATAATAAGCGTAAGAACCGCAAGCAAGTTCAAAGTTCTGATACTTCCGATTCTGATGAACCAAAGAAACATTCTATTTTTGATATTGTTGATGATGGACCTACGTATATCTCTATGTATGACAAGGTAAAAGCTCGTTCTTGCAAAAATATGCAAAAACAGGAGGAAGAAAAGCGCCAAGAAAAGATTAAAGCGAAATTTAGCCAGTTAAAACAGAGTAGAGCCAAGCGTGAGGAGAAGAAACGATCTAGTTGGGATGAAGACAGCGATTCGGACCATGACAGACGTAAATCTCATAAAACCTCTGTGGACAGTTCATCTGAAGAGGATCATACTGTAACGAATAATAAGAAACACGAAAGATCACATATGCCAAGTATAGATTATGATCGTCATAAATGCAATGATTATTTTAGTGCTCCGAGTAATGAAGAAGATTCTCGGAATAAGTTGTCGCGTAAAAATTCAAGGTCTCGGATTATGTCCGACACATCAGAAGACGATGGTTCTAAAAGAAATTCAAGCAAGAGCCCAATATTTGTAAATAAAATTAAAAAAGAAATTTTCTCGGACTCTGAGTCAAATTTATCTAAAACAAAAGATTGCGAAAGTCTTCCGAAGGATTCTAGTGATGATAAAATAAAAAGGACGTCATTACTAAATTTGTTTGGCAAAAGTGATAGCGATGATTGCAAAATTAAATCCAATTTAGAAATAGAAAATGATTACAAAGTCACGTTCCCAAAGTCATTATCGAACGAAATATCTTCCGAAACGGAATCTATTTCATCAAATAGAAATACCAATGAGCAGCGTAGAAAGCATAAAAAGAAGCAGAAAAAACATAAATTTTCATTCTCGGACGAAGAATTTAAAATTGATAATAGTAACGATAATGAACATAAATATTCTGAAAAAACCCGAAGACACAGTAACAAGAAAGATAGATGCAAAGATAAGACACGAGAAAGTATGGATGCTGAAGAGATACGTGATGATAAGAATAAACTTAAGAAAGAGAAAAAGTCACCTAGCCACTGTTTTGATTTGAGCTCTGATATTTCTTCAAATAACCTTAAGAAGGATGGAAAAATGGAAGATATATTTGGTCCACTTTCTGACGAATCGGATAAGGAAAGCAGAAGTTTGCCAAGTAGTAAATTAGAATTTGTATCCCATAATTATGAACCTATACTTGGTGCTACAAATGAGAAACCGAAACCTAGTAATGAAGATTCAAAGCATAAAGAAGACTTTAAACGAAGAAAAGAAAGAAAGCGGAAAGAAAAACGAAGTTTTGTGAGAGAAGATGATAACAGCTTAGATGTTGACGCCGTCAGCAAAGCAATTGAGGCAAGATTATTTGCTGATTCAACGTTGATTGATGAAACACGTTTGAGGGTGGAGTCGATTATTGATAATCTTACAAAAAACAATCATAGCGATGATCGATATTTAAATAGTATTAAGTCTGACGCTGGTAAAATTTTGGACAAACATACGGACAGTCTTAAAAGAGAAAACAGGGACAGAGAGAGAAAAAAGAAGAAAAAACGGAATAAAGAGGATAGACAAAGTCGAAAAGAACATCATCACTTTTACCACAATGATAAGGACAATATTTTGGATAAATTTGATGCTTATGATTGTGGAAGAGGACTTGAAATAGTGACAAATTCCATGTTACTGGATATACCATTACCAAATGAGGAACAAATAAAAGATACTACCAATAAGACAAATGACTCGCTGTTACAGTCTCCGAGCTTACCACGATTAACGGAGAGTCCCTCACATGCGCAATCTAATGTTAGTAATAACGTTCCGGGTGAGGGTGACGTTTCAGATATTATGATTATAGACGACAAAATTACTAATGTTTATGAGGAAACAAAATGTATTGAAGTTCATGACATACCAATGCCACCTCCATTCGAAAATATCGTGCAAAATATTTGCGATGTACCATTACCCAAAGACCCTCGACCTGTTATGGAGATAGATTCCGCTAATACTGAATCTATACCAATACCGAGTATTGAAATAGACGTAAGTAGTGAAGACAGCAATGAAAATGCTGTTCGGAGTATATCTAATTTAGACGAAGACGCTGATAAACATTCCGAAAAAGTTGATGCACCTTCATGTAAAGTTGATAAGAAGATGGAAGAAAAACCGAGAGCTATTATTTCACAAGAAGAAACTGAAGATGCTGTAGCTGCTCTTTTAGGTGAAAGTTTCGGGGGAAAAGCTGACACATTTAGCAATTGCTACGAAGAAGTGGAAAATAACCCTTCTCTTCAAATTGAAATTGAAAACACGGTTGTTGAGAATGAAAATATGCCTGAGGAAGATGCTGAAGAAATGAGACAAGCAGTACAAAATTTAAATGCAAGTGAAATGGAAATGAAACCAGATACACCGGTTTCAGACAGTGATCTTCTGTTAATCGACACTGATACTGAAGAAACTGAGGAAACTCCTCAAGATGCTATAGAGAGATTACCCATTAATATCATAGCAACTAACCAAGCTCTTAACACCAATTCGAAACCAATTGCGCCTAAAACTAGTGAGGTATCTAGTATAATTATAACCAAGCCAAAATCTACATTAGTTCATTCTCTAAATCCTGAAAATGAAACTAATATCAAATTAAATGAAAAAGAAATTAAGATGCCCTTAATTAAACGAGATTCCATTCATCACTTAACAACAATTACAACGAGCGGAACGCCCGTTATTACCACCTGGACGTTGTCCAACTCAAAATTGGTTGAACCTCAGGTTTTGAATTTGCCATCGAATTCGATGCCAGGCAGAGATTCAAATGAAAACAAACCAAAACATATTACTGCTAATATTGTACAAATCAAAAGTCCTCAAAATCAAAACGTTCAGCTTAGTCCTTTGCGGCCAATGGTTAACACAAATCGAGCTACGGCACCTTATCAAGTGATCAATCAAATTATTCGTCCTCCGGTATCGATTATGCAACCGCCGACAATAAAAATACCCGAACCACATATTTTATACCAAAAACCGCAAGGGATCGTTATATCTCCTAGAATGACAAACGAACCTAAACTTCAGAGTCCCAAATCCAGTCCACAGGGTGAGGCAAGAACATCACCGCGACTAACAAATGTGACTGTTTTGAATACTTCATCTCAAAATTTGAATCATATTGGATTGACTTCTCCGACCACGATTCAGCAGCGATCACCGGGTCAAGTTACAGTGGTGCGCATGCAACAGCCTCCGCTCAGCCCTCTACATGGTGTAGCAGTTCCGCATACAGTAAGAGCTATGGTTTCACCGAACAGGCCGAACTCCGTGTTGGTACAAACTTCGATGAGTTCACCAATCAATTTTAACCGTTTACCTGTAACACCTGTTTTGGCTCCTATCTCGAAACCACCGGGGGCAAGTAACTTAATTCACCAGACCAAGTCTGTCGTTCCAACTTCTGCTTTGATTCAACAACAACAAAAATTGCAGAGTAAGACTGGAGAAGTTAGAAAAACAGAACAACGAATTACTGGCGAAAATGCGAATGAGACTGCAAAAATAATTTTATCCCCAACCAGGATAAAATCTAACACTAACGCTACCGTCTTGGCGCAGAATCGTCTAATTTCTATGCAAAATGCTGTTCATGTTGAAAAAATTAATTCTGGTTTACATTTAGCCAACAAAGTATTGATCAATAATAAAAGCCCCATAAGTGATAAAAGGGATACCCAGACACAAAAGCCTGAAGAACATGTTCCTTTTGGGTCTCCACCTATAATTCATGTAGCTGGAGGGAATCATTCGGTAGCACCTATCATTCAAAATTATACAAAGCCAATTGTATGTAGTTTGCAACAGTCGAATACTATTAATAGGGGCTCAAATACAAACGTTATACATACTTTGAATCAGCAGCGACTATTGACAACGGCTCCAATGACCAGTGTTATACAATTAGATTCGAGTAAAGTCTCTACATCCGTTTTATCAATGGCTACAATGAGACATCCAACTGTTTTAACAAAATCTGAATCATCACACTGCTCTGCTATTACAACTTCAAGTATTTCTAAAGTTGTTATGACTCCAGTTTTATTAAAAACATCTGCAAAACCACATATACCAAGTACTATCAAATTAAGCACAAAACTAGACGTAGAACACGAGGAAAATATTCCTCCTATTTCGAGTAATCAACCAGTAAACATCGAAGAGAAAGGCAATGAACAGAGAGGCAATGATAATGTTATATTAGAAGATGCGGATAAATTTCAAGACGAAGTGAAAGCTTCTAAGACACCCGAACACCTATCGAAAAGTGAAACAGATTTTGAAGAATTATTAAAAGACAATACAAATGAAATCAAACTTTGCAGTAGTCCTGAAAATAAATTGGAAATAAATAAACCTGTTACTGTCTTAGCTCAGTGTAATGAAAGGCAACAAAATGTGGATACACATGAAGAAGTGTTTCAGAACAAGGAAGATTTAAACGAAGGGAATGGAAAAATTGAACAAGAACTACCATTAGATCAAACTAAAAAAGAGGATACTCAAAACAAAAATACACGTCAATTAGATACGGAAGACAAAAAACAAGAATTGCCTAATGAAACCACCTTGAAAGAAAGCGATTCTGTTACCACAATGGTTGAAAAATGCAATACATCATCCGCTAATATATCTAGTGACAATAGTAAATTATCTCATATGAGCGAACCAGAAAACGTTATAGATGCAAAAAAAATAATTCAAGAAGATAAAAATGATATTTTTGATTCATTATCAATTACGTCAGAGAAAAACGAACGGGATGACAAAAATTTGGATGAAAATTATTTTTGGACTGCTAAAGATGTAAATATTGATTCAGTCATTAAAAAGGTGGATTCCCTATGTAATGAAAGTTCAGATTTAAATGTTGAGAAAGAGGTGATTATAAGCAATGATACAGGTGAGCCTAATATAACGGAATCTGTAGCTCAAAACGTTTCTTATAGTGAATCAGAGGAAAATAAAGTTACTTCTCAGCCCGAAATTTCAGAAGAAACTACTATGTCAGAAGCATCTACTGTTGTGCTGAAAAATTCAGTAACAAAAGATTCAGGTAAGCGAGGCGGTCGTGGTTTTAGAGGAAAAAAATCTGAAAAGGTTCAAGATAGAGTACAAACTCGCCAAATTGCGAAACCTGCAAGAGGTACTGGAATTTCTAAACGAGGCAGGGGACGAGCGAAAGTGGACAAAAAGATTAAAAATTTAGTGACTAGTAGCGTAAATAACATACCTGGTGATGTCTACGATTTTCATGAAGATTCGGGCGATGAATCGGCGTCTAATAAGCCGGAAAATAGACCACGTCTAATTTTAACCATCAAAAGTCCATTGTCTGGTCAGTCTAATGCTACACCAACATCGACACTTAGCATAACACAAAAAGACATACCGAAGCATTTTGAAAAATCAAATAAGGACGATAAACCTGATGTTTTCGCATCACCATCAACAAACACTCGAAAATCTAGACGACTTCAGGAGAAAGACGTTCATCGTACCACTGTGGATGATGTTATCGATGACGTGATTAAGGGCACTGGAGCTCAATCTAAAGTCAACAAAGATCCCAACAAGAAAAGAAATACCAGGCAGGCCAATGCTAAAAACCTAACTGAGAAGACTCAAGGAACGGATACCAGGAAGTCACCGAGAGGCGTCAAGAGAACGAGAGACCGTAGTCTTTCGGATGCGTCCATAGACAGTAACGAAGAAACTTCCAGAAGGGATGACGCTGTCAAGGATGCCAAAGTACCGAAGCCTAACGAGCCATCTGTGGAGCCAACCACCTCATGCTCGTCCGTGTTCGGGATGACCACATCCAACCAGATACAGGCTCTGGCCCCGATTCCATCACACACGCCATCTAATACGCCTATATTGCCAACCACGGTGTCGACTCCGGTGTCGGTTTCGGTAGCAGTTTCGGTAGCAATTTCTACTCCGGCCCCAGTTTCGGCTCCGCCACCTACTTCGACCCCCATAATGAAACCTCCAAAGAAGATGATATCGGAGATCAGCGCGAAACTGGCGGGCGCATTCGACGTAGCGATCGCCACCCCCACGTTACCCACGGTGCCTGCCGTCCCCGCAGTCCCCGTCGTTACCGCGGTACCTGCCACACCCTCGGTCCCCGCTGGGTCGATGACGCTTCAAGAGCGGATAGCGCCCCAGCCGGAGCGGGTGTTTCCTGAGCCGGAGCGGTCGGTGGTCCTGCCGCCCAAGGCCGCCGAGCCGGTGTTGATAATGTCCGGCGCGGCCGGCAACGTGCCTGGCACCATGGTGGCCGTTGGGGCGACGGAGGCGACGGACGCGCGAGGTCAGTCGCCCGCGCTGCCGCACCGCCCGCCCTCCACTCATCGTCCTGCCGACCGAGCTACTCCTATTCTCGTCAGGTAAGATTAATTACACAAATTGCTCCGAATAACTTTTTTACATTGCATTTTATTTTAATTTTTAAATGGCCAATAATTTTGTTTGAAGGTTTTCGATAGTACAAAGAAATAATAAACTCAATATGCTACCAAACTGTACTATGCGTTTTTGTCTATAATGTGAGTATATTATAGATGTTATAATATTATTATAATTTGCAGAGGTGGCGATGGCGACATTGGGGCGGGGGTAGCCGGGGTAGCGGGCGTGGTGGGCGGGGTGCGCGGGTACCGCGGCGCGTACGCCGGCCCGGCCAGCCTGCCGCGCGGCGCGCACCTCCCGCAGCACCCGCAACTGCCGCAACACCCGCAACATCCGCAACACCCGCAACATCCGCAACACCCGCAACACCCGCAACTCTCGCCGCATCAACAACACTCGCCGCACACGCTCGCCAAGCAGGTCCCTGTAATCGGCTCTCACCACCAACTCAACTCGGGTACGATTTATACCTTAATAACATGATTGTGTTGATAGGTTGAAAATTCAAAATCTTTTTATAATCAATCACGGTTGTGCTAGTGTTTTATGTAATGTTTGTATTTTTATACAGATTGTTATTAGACTTTTTATATGAAATGTACCACCTATTTTGCTGTGAAAGTTATAGTCCGGAAAATAAGCCACAGCATGCAAGTGCTACTTATCGTCCAAATTACAAAATTCACAGTCCATGTTGTGGCTCAGATGTGATTCTTCCGTACGAGTTTTACTATGAAGAATACCCAGGGTGCATTCTGAGTGGTAGATTGTATTATAACATTAGACGAGATAAGATTTGGATAGGATTAATTTAATCCATAATATATGCGGATTTCTGATACATATTTGAACTTTTTAAGGATATCCCAACGTGTTGTCGCTTATTTAGTTTCGGACAATGAGCGACGAACGACTCAGTTTTAATTTCAATGTGTTAGTATTTTTGTCCATGAATTCTTAAGGATTTGGTAAGTTAAATTCAATGAGTTCTTTTGCATTCAGTCTTAATATTTAGAAAATTATGATTGACAGAAATGAATGAAGAGTTTACTGTAGAATTTCTGATTAAATATTTTCGTTCTGTGGTTCTAGCATCTCGAGTTACCATCACCAGCGTGCCTGCGGTCAGTCCTCAAGGTCAAATGTCACTGGTGAGTACATACTGAAATTATTTCCCCTATCTCTATGTTTGTCCGGACCTTTTAGCTTTCGGATACTTCAGATTACAGTACCCAGCAAGAAATAATGCACATCGGTATTCAGGAAGAGATAATCGGTTATTTACGGCTTTGTAGAGCGTTGTCTCTCTCGCACATTGCACTGAAAATGGAATATCTATTAAGAGCTGCTAAAGCACCCTATCAAGTACTTTTGCTTTTTCTGCTCGCTGCTTTTATAATAGTAATATTGATGTTCCATTGGAGGTTTTAACAACTCTTTATATTTATTTATGAGTGAACGCGACCGTCTTCCACCGAATTCGAAAGAAAAGTGACAAGGCAATTGTAAGGACTGTGTAGTAAGGACAACGCTCTACAAAGCCGAAACTGACCGATTATCTCTTTCTGAATACCGATGTGCATTATTTCTTGTCGGGTACTGTATGATATTGTTTGGTTATCTCATACTGAAAATTCTGTTCATGCTACCTGGGATAGTCTGCTGAATTAGTTAGAAGCCCTCCGCCTGCACATCAGCAAACTTCACCTATCACTCCGGTATATCACAATGTAAATAAAACACTATAATACCTTAATATAAATTTGATATGTCTTACGAGCTTCTTTTTAATTGATATATTTCTAACAGGGCGAGAGAGGAATGTATCCCCACTTTTCGCATCAACATTATCAAATGTACCAACAACATTTTCGAGCGACCCAGGACCAGTGTCGGACTTCGTCATCACCTTATCCCAGGTTTGTGTTATCACTACATAGTATAAAACAAAGTCGCCCTCTGCCTGGTAATAATGGTATATCAAAGCCTCAAATTCGATAAAATACTCGGGACCTGCAGGGAGTCGTTAATGCGTTAAAGAGATATGTGTGTGCTATTATAATTGTGGTAATTCGTTTTACAGTGAGTCGATTTTATTGTGATAATAAAATGTTTCGTATACGGTTCAGGTCCCTGGAAGCGGAGGGCTCGGAGGCGCCGACGCCGCCGCTGGAGCTGCGGCGGCCGGCGGGCGCGCGCGTGCCGCGGCCCGCGCACTCGCCCGCGCACCCCGCGCTGCCCGCGCACCCCGCGCCTGCGCACCCCGCGCACCCCGCGCACCCCGCGCACGCCGCGCACTCGGGCTCCGCGCCGCCCGTCGCGCCCGCCGCCCCGCCGCCCTCCGATCGGCTTATCAGTGAGTGTCCTACGTAAAAATGCTAGATACACAATGTCATACAAATTTTGACGTGTTTTGTGTCCCCTTATGCTAATAGTAGGTACCTCGAGCCCCCGAAAGCTGATGGCGATACAACAATTAACTCTGAACTGAATCTGAAAAAGCGCCCAAAGGGGTTTGAGTAACTTTGTATGGACCAGTGGCGTCATTTTTTTTTGAGCGGCCACGAATAATTCTAATATCACTTCATAGTACTATATTAAATATATAATTATCTTTCATCATTTTTGTGCTAAGTAATATCGGAGCTGAGATTTAAGCATTTAAAGATTTTGAAAATGTCGTCAATATCAGCTGATAAATTATGTTCTATGACACAAAAACAACTTAGCTAGGTAGTGAGGTAGATTTAATTGCCCACAAAGGGACATTGAAGTTTTAAAAACACTACCCATCCATCATTTCTTATAAATAACAATGATCTTATAGGCCCATTTTAAACGTTAGTATTAGAATATTCGAAATGTACTTATGAGTTTTACTTAGGATTATCAAGTCATTCTCCGTATAACAAAGAAGTTAATAATTCAATGCCGTTTTAGGATTCCTTGCTGGCATGATATCAATGTGATAGGACATATAAATAAAAATATTATTATAAAAACAAAAAACCCGACTGCTTACAAAAGAACTCAAAAGAAAAAAAAACAAGTGTCACAATATCAACATAAAATACCTACTTCATTGTGCTGCAGGCGGGGACAAACGTAGGTAGTACTTGTGATAAATCTTTTTTTACCCGTAGGTATTGTTTGTCCCCGCCTGCAGCACCATGAAGTATTTTATGTTGATATTGTGACACTTGTTTTTTTCTTTTGAGTTCTTTTGTAAGCAGTCGGGTTTTTTTGTTTTTATAATAATAATAATATGTTTATTTCAGACTTTTTAGTGTTTTCGCCGAAAAATTCTACTTTTGGGATGGTTTTTGACAATTTCTGTTAAAACGTGTGCTTAAACGTTATATGATGTATATATATTTTTGAAAAGGTCTTTTCACGATCTTTCATTTGATACCCATATTTCTAACATAAGAAAAAACTCAAGATTATCCCCTCATTTTCTTCCACTTTCGGGCGCCATTTTGAAAATTCATATAGCCTGTGACACTTCCACAGTTCTGACGAATTCAACGATACCTCATATGTCGAAATCCGTTCAACCGTTTGGGCTGTGGGGCCGCACAAATAAATGGACATACATACAAACATACATACATATATACACTCGAAAAACATAACCTTCCTTCTGACGCAGTCTGGTAAAATGTAAACAACCAATTCTAAACGATTTGGAATGTTTATTCTTTATTATGATTGCGAAAAATAATGATAGAGAAATCTAAAATAGTGCAGTAAAATGTGATAACTTTTTCGATTTTTCAAGATCCGATATGGTTTGGAGCAATGTGCCCATAATAACTTTTAATCGTTTTATTCTGATCTTTTATTATATATAAATTTTATTGATGGCCGCAGAAGTTCAAAATGACGCCAATTTTACCCAAACCCCTTTCAATTTGAATTTGGGTGCTTTTTTGGTGGGCACATTTTTCGAGTACTAATTTTATTATGCATCTAGTATTATTAGATTGATCACTACATACGATGATTTTATTTGGCGTACATCCGTCGTTAAATATAACGGCTCAGCCCCCTTATTATGAACTCTTAATTCCAGACAGTTTACGTTCACATCGTGTGGGTGACAGAGATAGCGCTTTATTACCAGTAAAGTAAAAGGTCTTCTCATACAAAGTGGATTGGCAAATTTCACACACACCTTTAAAACATTATAGAACTCACAGTCGTTCAAGTCGTTCAAACCGTTGCATGGCATCCTATCCTACTAATATTATAAATGCGAAAGTTTGTAAGGATGTATGTGAGTGTGTGTGTGGGTTTGTTACTCTTTCACGCAAAAACTACTGAACGGATTTTCATGAAACTTTGCAGTGATATACCGTAGACATTAGAATAACATAATTTGTTAAAATTTATAGAGATTTTTGAAGGGACTGGTTTCCCGAAGCGAAGCGAGGGCGGATTTACTAGTGATTCATAAATGTAACGTAACGCCTTTGATGTTTTAAATATCTAGATTGAGCGTCGCCCTACAATGAAAACAAAAAAAAACAAGGCAACATTATCAAGCATGTGTGCGGCAGGCGATGTTTTTCACGTTCGTCTATTGTCTATGTGTGCGTAATGATATTAAAATTGTGGCTAACAGTTAACCACAATTTTTTGACACGTTTGCGCGGATTCGATGTTCCATCAAGATATTTAAAACATCTTTGCGTAACGCTTGGAGCAATGTGTGACATGGTTGTGGTGGTGTTGGCGCAGTGTACGCGGTGGGGTGCGGGCGCTCGCCGCCGCCGACGTACGGCGCGTACCGGCCGCCGTCGTCGCTGCCGCCGCCCGCCGCGCAGGGCCCGCCGCACGCGTCGCAGGTGCCGCGCGAGGCCGACTCGCTGCAGATGCTGTTGCGGGTGAGTCCACATTTGTGTATGCTCGTTTGGGACAGTGTAGTGACTCGATGGAACTGGATTTGGGTACAAAATTGTATTATAGTTTTCAAGTCATAGTTATACATGGTCTGTTCAAAAAGTATCGCGACTTTTATGTTTTTTCGAAAATTATTTATTTTTTCATCAATCTTTATTTTGCGTCCTTCAAAGTCCTTAGATATTATACACTTGTGCCAACGTTTCTTTTACTCCTCGAAACACTTTAAAAAGTCGTTTTTTTGTGATCTCGTTCAGCACCTCCTGCGATGCCGGCTTTATCTCGTCAAATGTAGCGTAGTGTCGTCTTTTTATGGACCTTTTCAGTTTCGAGAAAAAGAAAGAGTCACATGGAGCTAGTTTGGAAAATACGGTGGCTGTCGTATCATTACAGTGGTTATTTTGGCTAAAAATCACGCACAAGAAACGATGTGTGAGTAGGGCCGTTATCGTGATGCAAAAACAAATTTTTGTTCTTCCACAAAGCCGGGCGGATTGCTTCTCGGTAATTGCGCATAACTTGTAAATAATATTCCTTATTGACAGTTCTACCCTTTGGCAAGAACTCATGATGCACCACGTACTGCAATCCATACTATTTTCTTCGTTTCTTTAATGCTTTCGTCTGTTCTTGACGTTCTCGGGCGTCCGACACGTTGTTCGTTGTTCACATCTTCTCGGCCCTCTAAGAACGTTTTGTATCACCGATAAACGTTGCTTGAGTCCAAGGTAGCTTCTCCATAAGCTATAGTCAATATTCGATATGCGTGCGCGCATTTCATTTCGTTTTTAACACAAAATTTAATACAGATAATTTGATCCATTTTTTTGAATAGGCACAAATCGCAGCCGAGCCACGACGCGTGCCATTAAATCAGCTGCCAACAATTACCTGAATGTTCAAAATGGCCGAACTTGTCGGCGTACATTAAAGACATGTGTACCAACATAACGCCACAAAAACATTTAAAATCAAATATTCATAACCCACGGAAATTAAAAAGTCGCGATACTTTTTGAACAGACCTTGTATATGTCTTTCTATAACAGATAGATTTTGTTGTACGTAAAAGTGGTATTCAAATATTAAGAGGTAGTACGGTCGGCCAAAGAATTGGTTTACCACCCTAAGGTTGAATACCGTTTGCAGATTCATAGGTGATAAAGGCTAGTTTCGCTTGCAGATCGATCTGACAACTTTTATTGCCATCTTTATCCGATTATAAATACGTGACATTTTGTTTTGTTCTTAGTTTAAACTTGATAGAACCATTGACTTCGGAAGGTATATTTTGTGAACCGCTTTAAGATTTTCACACAAAACTAATAAACTGTGGGGGTTCCTCATACTTAGAACTGAAACTCTAAAAATTTTTTTTCATCAAACGCATACATGTGGAATATCTATGAATAGGTCGTCAAAAATGATATTGAGGTTTCTAATATAATTTTTTCCCAAAGTGGTAAAATATGTGCCCCCCCCCCTGTAACTTCCAAAATAAGAGAATAATAAAACTAAAAAACATATATCATGTGCATTGCCATGTAAACTTCCACCGAAAATTGGTTTGAATGAGATCTAGTTAGTAGTTTTTTTAATACGTCATAAATCGTAAACCGCAATTTACCTTTCATTCAATCTACTTACTCGAATATTTTTTTATATTATGTTACTTGCTGCTACGGAACCCTTCATGGGCGAGTCCGACTCGCACTTAGCCAATTTTATTACATTACTTGCATACTTTGATGTTTTAAATATCTAGATTGAGCGTACCCTACAATGAAAACAAGGCAACATTATCAAGCAGGTGTGCGTGCAGGCGATGTTTTACCCGTTCATCTATTGTCTATGTGTGCGTAATGTGTGCGTAATGATATAAAAATTGTGACTAACAGTTAGCCACAATTTTTTGACACGTTTGCGCGGATTCGATGTTCCATCTAGATATTTAAAACATCTTTGCTTGCATATTTATTTGACTAAATGTCAATTGTCAATTTTCTTTTTAAAAAGAATTATTTTGTCAACTGAAATAGTTCTTATGCTTTTGTTCAGAATATTTAAATCTTCTTTGCACAAATTAATGCATTATCCGTTTTTAATAAAGATTAAAATGTCTTGCACCTATAATGTGACCTATGATGTACGTAATCTTAACAATTAGGTTTACGTCATTATTATGTGTCTCTTTCAGTGATATTTCCTATGAACTTTGATGTAACTTTTGATAACTAGGAAACTAAACGAAAACTGGTACACCACTTTCTTGGCCCACCGTACATTGCTCGATTGCATTTATAGTAAGGGAATATAACCATGCTATGTGATCTGTCCAGTGAGAGGGGGGTCTTCCAAAATATCTGTTATTGGTTATTTGATTTAGTTTCAATAAGTATATTTTTGTTGATTGATTTAGTTTATTATTGTGAACTTTGTGATTTTTCTTAAAACAATAGATAAATACGGTGTAGCGATCGTTCCTAACTCGTAACACCCACACGCCCCGCCCTAACTTATCCAACGTATCCGTGTCGCAGCGTTACCCGGTGATGTGGCAAGGGCTGCTGGCGCTGAAGAACGACTCGGCGGCGGTGCAGATGCACTTCGTGGGCGGCAACCCGGGCGTCGCGGCGGACGCGCTGTCGCGCCACTCGGACGGCACGGCCGCGTCGCTGCTGCGCATCGCACAGCGCATGCGCCTCGAGCAGGCGCAGCTCGACCAGGTGCACAGGAAGATGAAGGTTAGTGTTGCTGGTTGGCGTCGACCAATACGTGACCAAATCTATCCGTAGAGTATACTTACTTCTTAGTCATCGTTACTTTGGAGGAGAGTGCTTTGGAATTTGTCAAGCTTAAAATCAGCACCACGCTGACTAAGGGCGGATTGGCGGTCTTCACACACGTGTTTGCCCTGGGATTCGTACCCGGGCCCTTGTTTTTTTAACTGTATTACTTGCAGCTTACTTTTTACGCTAACTATAAACGTCTCTACGGTGCAATTTAACCCTTACGCTAAGAACTCACGACGCGATTTTCAACCGCGATATGCGCACCAGCGGGCACCAAGTAGAATCGCGCGAGCTGTGGTCACCCGCAACCGCGGTGGCCGCGGGTAAAAATCGCTTCGTGAGTTCTTAGCGTTAGTGTTTAAATATTATCGGAGATTGACGTGTGTGTACGTGTGCAGATGGACATCGAGCACTGCATGCTGCTGGCGCTGCCATGCGGGCGCGACCACATGGACGTGCTGCAGCAGTCCACCAACCTGTCGTCCGGCTTCATCACCTACCTGCAGCGCAAGCAGGCCGCCGGCATCGTCAACGTCGCGCCCACGCCCGGACACCAGCAGGTACTGTTACATGCTTTTATACCTTGTTCGGATTTTTTTTGATTTTAAAGTATAGGTACCTATCTTCCGTACCATACCATACTATTATGGTAAGATATATAAAATTTGTGTATAATGTATTTGTAGCAATAAATATGTTGTATTTGCAGTCGATGTACACGGTGCACATCTTCCCGTCGTGCGACTTCGCCAACGAGAACCTGACGCGCATCGCGCCCGACCTCATGCACCGCGTCACCAACATCGCGCACCTGCTCATCGTCATCGCCACCGCCACCGCCTGAGACATCTATCGACTTGGACATTTTAACCGATTATTTTAGTAACGCGTTGTAAATACGGCCAGGTTGTGAAACTTCATTTTTAATTTTTTAATCGAACGCGTCGAGCCGACGCGCGGCGTCTCGCCCCGCCGGCGACGGCGCGCCACGGAACACGGAAGTGGAGTGATGAACACGGGAATCGCTGTGGAATACCTCTAGGAGTGAAGCTCGTTGTTGTAGTGTAACGTTAGCGTACGTAATGTAACGGATGGGGGCGCCCCTGCGCGATTGTAAAAAGTCTCACGTAGTTAAGAAAGCCGCCGTCACCTATTTAAGTGTTAGTTGTAACGAGTAGCTTGTAAAATACTTTTGTTATGGTCGACTGGGCTCGACCCTATTCGGAGTTTAAAGTTTATAAACGTATGTGAAGAAAAGTCAATCGAAAATATATTTAATTTTGGTTTCCGATGAATGGCGATCTAACGAGCATTTTTTTATTGTTAGTGTAAATTGTTATTTTGTTTTAAGCGTAGTTCTAAAGTAATTTAAATGTTGTAAATACTGAATTTATTCATACTAAAGTTTTGATTTATTAAGTCATTACGGTAGGTAATGGAAACTCGTGTGACTGGGTCGAATGATTAAATGTTTATTTGTAAAAAAACGATAAACGGATAAAACGATAAGGAAAATATGCACGGAAAATACCTGAACTGTGATTCTGTCTTTTAAACGTAGGCTATAAGTAGTCTTATGAGTATAGCGAGCAGTGTTTTTGTCACCACGGCGCGTGTGGCGTCGCTTTATTGAAATACAATGTACTTGATGTCAATATTTGCGATTATCTGCTATACTCTTTCATACGTAGTTACAATAGTGTTACAAAAATCAAAAGAAGCATGATTCCTTCATTTTCGAGAGTACTCTGTAAATTTGAAAATTTTATATACGTTTAGCACTAGAAGTACGCGTTCATTCGTCTGCATTACATAAAAATGTTTCCTTATTAAAAAAATATTAAATCATATGCCGCGGTATCTGACTGCGAAAAGTGCTTGTATTCGTGTTGGCATTAGTTCCGTATGCCAACAAGCATGCGACCCTTTTCGGAATGTCCGGTAGAACTGTTGATAGGAGTAGGATACTAGATTGCTGATATGGTTTGGGCGACGGTGTTATATTGTGTTTTGAAAGCGACGCTACAGCTGCTGTTGCGTGTAAGCTTGTCTGGACGATGTTACTCTCATTCCACGTGGCACCCACCTCGTGCTGTAGTTTCGTTTGTTTACTTGTCTAAAGCTAGTGCTCGGGCGGCGCGGCCGTTCCACATACTCTCTTGATCACCACCCTCATTTATTGCTATTGCTTTTGTATTTTTTTTTGTCGCCAATCTTTTCCACAGTGACCACTACATACCATTACTTCTTTAGATTACTGCAAATTTAATTGTTTTTTTTTCACTAATTCCGAATGCATGAACTAACAATATTGTACTTCTCATAAATTTCAATCGTCTGCATCGATGTGTTGCTGCGAATCGATGTTAGCTTGAACCTTGAACCTCGAACTTTATGTTGAGCCACTTCTCTAGAACGTTAACTTTTGATTCATCGGCATCTCGCATTGTATAGTTATATAAAGGTGCGACCATCCTGTCGTACTCGAAACAAAGTACAAAATATTTTATGTATTGTAATTTTATATGTACGATATAGAAAATAACAGCACAGGTAATATTATTATGTAAATTGTTTTAAGATTTAATGTATAGGTGTATAAATGATGTATGGTTTGTCATGTTTCCGTCGCAAACAGTTCTCGACTTAGCTAGGAGGAACACTAACGAACTCGTCACTTCGTCCATTAATTTTAAAACATAATTTTATTAGTAAAACTGATACCCGATATGTACACTTATTCTTATTTGAATTCCTTCAAAAGGAAATCATGTAAATAAGTCTTCATATACATAGCGATACAGTATTTAGAATTGATATTGAGAAAAATTATGAGATAAGCAACCCGTGAGAATTAGAACAAGGTATTTATTGCGATCAGATTGGTATTTACTCATCATTTTATTTATTCACTAGAATGTGATTATTTTGTAGTACGATGAGAACAATCAGGACAATTTTAATAGAAGTTTGCCTAATAAATAATCACATTACTCTTTTTAATACTACGTCAAAGTGTCAATTACTAATATTTAATATTTTCGTAATGTTTTTCAAATGCTCCAGAACATTATCATCACGTTTTCATTTTCATAAAAGGGTTTTATTCCAGTAAGTTAATGCAGACTTAATAGATTTAATGCTGTAATAATGTGAGAAGTATAATATAGTTTTGTTTGTATACCGTTTCGAAACGGAAAGCTTAGAAGGGTGGATCAATCTGATTCCTACTTCGAGGTGCCGTCAGATTTAGAAATAACAATATGTAATTGAAAGAGGGCACCGCGAAGTATGATGTTCGTGACTGGTTGCGGTGCGGCGCGTGCGGCCCGTGCGGCGCGTGTGGCCCGCGCGGCCCGTGCGGCGCGGCCGGTCGCGGCAGGTGGGCACTGTGCGGCGGGCGGCTTGCGGCCGCGGCTGCTGCCGTGTGCGAGTTGATAGAGTTTAATAATTATGTAAAATTAACATTTGATCTCAAGTGTGCAGCAAAAGTGAAAGTGAGGCGCTAGACTGTAATATCGCAGCAGCCGCGTTCGGACCCCGCCCGTTCATATTTGATTGTTATTAGAGGAGCGTAAGAATATAAAAAATATTGTGATCATATTTCTATTATAAGTTAAAATGCTAGGATTTAGTGATAATTGTATATTTTGTACATATTGCAAATAGTATTGTATCTTTACTTCCCTTTATCCAAAACCAACCCAGACTCCTGCGTGTTATGTACCTCCTACCTACCAATACTATTAAAAAAATATTACATACAAGTATGTTTTATTTAACCCACCATATTCCCAAATACTATATACATATAGTGTAGTAAGGCAAAACTAACTGATCACTATCTGTAGATGGAAGATAATAAATTTAATGCGAAATACGTTGGACTTTACGACCCTCCATAGAAACTACAACAATGATTGTTAGAATTTTTCTGTTGTTCGGCTGTAACGTGGTGTTGTAATGGGCCGCGACCCGTCCACCCACTAGAAAAGGCTAAACCAATTGGGTACGGTTTTTATTAATGTAATAATCCTTTTGGTTCTATAATCTGAGGTAATACCTAATATGATAATCTTGATCTTCAGTTAAAATTTTGACGCATTCCCATTCCCATTGTGATAATTAATTTGTAAAGGAGGAATTCTAGGTTACAGTGCGCCCAACTTAACTCTGAAATGGCAAAAATTGGAACTAACTAATGATGCCGCTCGATAGGCTACTATCGATAGTATCGATAGTATTATACCACGATACTATTACAGAATACATAACTATCGATAGGTAGTCCAAAACTATCGATAGTATCGATACTATCGGCTATCAAACTTAATACTATCGATAGTCCTATCGATATCTTAACTGATTTTCAAGGTCAAGTCATTCATAACCTTTCGGGCCCATAGCACCACCGGCTTGCACCACCGGTAGTGTAATGGGTACTTTTTTATACCCATGGCACTACCAAGAAATAGTGATGTACACTGCCATTAAATGTAAATAGTTCTATAATAATAAAATATACTCAGGTATGTTAAAAACAATTTTATTTCTTATCATCATTTGTTTCGAATAATATCTTTTTATCGAATGTTCAAATGCGCTAATATTAATTAAAGTAATTAGGTTAGCGAGGAGCGAAGCGACGAGCGTGTTAGGTTAACAGGAACCATCGCACGAGCCGAGCGAGCGAAGCGAGCGTGCCGCGGCAGCGGCCGGCGAGTGCCAGAACCGACTTTAGGGCGTCTATAACCTGAACATTTCATGAAATGAACATTGTATAAAATAATATTCGATCAAATGAACATTATGTCAATCAATAAGTATTACACAAAATGAATAGGTATTCGATCAAATGAAAATTATGTCAAACGATATTATACAAACTGATTAATATCTTAAACGTTGTTCGATTTATTAAAATTATATCAAAAGTTGTTATACGAAACAAGGGTAACCCGGCAGCACATCACCTTGGTAGTGCCATGGGTATAAAAAAGTACCCATTACACTACCGGTGGTGCAAGCCGGTGGTGCTATGGGCCCGAAAGGATTCATAATTGTACCACCTGGTACCTACCTTTGTGATGATACGCAGTACCTAGATAATTTATATCTATCATAGATCTATAGTTTACTAGCAAACCCGGCGAACTCCGTTTCGCCACCAGATGGCTTCGTTTTTTGTGACATTTCGTCTGGGGATTAAATAAATTTCTTTTCCACACTTGTTCCTAAAGTTGCTATTTTTTCTTTAGTCTTACGCTCGGAATGCGGTTTATTACACACTAGTGCGTTTTACTTTTCATTGCCGCACTAGTGTTTTTCTTATTCCACTTTTTTTTAATATCCGTAAAGAGGTTGTTACCGAAAGATTTATTATTTTGTAAATAAATAAACTTGTTGTACTTAGTTAAAATCTGATAAGATAAGATTATACTTCATCTAATTATCTATTAAAGCATTTAAAAAATACAACATTTTAAATATAATTATTTAGTTTATTATATTGTGGCTGAATGGCGGTGTTCTTTGCCTCTGGACTTAACCTGCGGGCCTGCGCGCGCATAGTTATTCAACCAAAGATACGGCGCGCATAAAAATAAACCTCCGCGCCATTTTGTGCAAACATTTGTTCGTTTATATTTATAATTTGCTGATTTGTGACTGAAAAATGTCGATACCTAATTGTTTTTTTCCTCGCAAGTGTGTTGAAAAACGTCGTATGATACGCGTGTGCTTGGTTCATTACAGTCTTGGCTCTATTACAGCTCTAATACCGCCTCGACTGTAATGACCAACTTCGCGCACTTGTATCACAATGTACTATTGTTTTGTTTTATATTTCAAAAGGAATAAAATTTTGGTTTGTAGTACATGCTATGTATCAGAGATGGCGCTGTACGTAAAAAATGATTTTCCCTGTTTTCCTCCTTTTCTCAGCCTTTTCTGTTGAAATTTTCCCTGAATTTTGTTTGCTACAAACCTCACGGAGCCCGAGACCTTTCCAAATACTTTCCAACGAATGCAAAACCGTGGAAATCGGTTCCCCCAACGCGACGTATTACTTTTAAAGATATTATTTTTAATTTTTAAATGTTTGTGTCGGGGGTTTTTTTTAATTTTTTAATTTAATTTTTTAAATAATAATAATAATAATAATAATAACCCCCCCAGGGGGCTACCTTGACGTGGTGGGGGGGCTCAAGAGAGGTCTGTGCAACTTTAAGGACATAACATCTTTCCTACCCTAAATGGTGTTCTATATTCAAGCCTATAACATCTTGGCTTCAACCTCTCAACTAACAGCTCCAAACCTAATCTAAGGTGTATGGTACCGTGCTGAGAGATGAGTGGCTGGGGGGAGCCCAGTTCCGAACGGTCCACCCTCGTTTGGGCGACAACGAGGGGTATTGAATAGCCTTGCCTCAATATGCGGGGCTCTATTGAGGTCGACCATTTAGATCCCTAGCTTCTCGTGGGAACAATATGGAGTCGTTAAAAACACAAAGTAAAAAATCTACAACTAAAATTTTTCTTAATTCTACCGTGAAAACACGGTCATATCATCTGAGATCGCAAACCAGATCTCATCGGGCAATGCCACAAACCGATGCTAGGTGCAATTCGTTGCAGGGTGGTTATAGAGAGGAAGTACTTTGCCAAGAGCAAGCTATAAAACAACACTGTAATGACCATCGAGAAAATAACATCGTCGCTACAAATTCAAGGCCATCATCACCGACATCATCCAGTTATAGCCTTTTCGAGTCACCCAGCTCATCACCTCATTCCTTTGAAAATCAAGATACATCCCGATCTTCAACCATATCGCCAATATCAGTGGACGTTGTACAGGTGGCAAATGCCGAAGAACCTGCACCCGCTACTGATACCAAACGTGCTCGCAAGAAATGGAGTGTTGAAATGAATATATTCATCTTGCGCACATATTACGAAATAACAAAAATGGAAACGGACACTTGTAACTACCTTATACCACTATACAACAAATTCATAGAACGTTTTCCTGATATGCACGTCGGTAGGCAAAGAGTAGGGGACCAGCGTAGAGCTATTGAAAGAAACAAATTGTTAGCGATAGATACAATAAGTAAAATAAAGGAAGAAGTAAAATTGAATTTGACAGATTCAGTTAGCTCACCAACACAACAGTTATCGAATACATCAAGAATGAGATGGAGTAACGAGTTAAACGAATTTATAGTACGTAGCTACCTTACAATTACAAGTTTAGAAACAAATATATCATCCTATAGATTACCATTAAAACAGGCAGTAATATCAAAGTATCCACATCTGTCGCACTTATCTGAACAAAGAATATCTGATCAGTATAGAACCTTAATGAAAAACAACAGAATAAAAGAGGAAAGGTTACAAGAAATAAGACACGAAGTAATATTAGAACTTAATAGGACCCAGCAGGAAAACTCAGTTATAAACCAGACTTCTAATATTTCACTTGAAGACATCGAAGTAAACTACACCCAATCAAATATAAATAATTCTGTAACAGAAAGTCCACAATATAATCATCAACCAAATGATACCCATATAAACGGTACTGTTATAGAAGACACATTTTTAAAAGCACTAAATGATTATAAAGCTATTGATCCTACACAGAGACCCTATTTACCGAAACAAAAACCATCTAAAACTCTAACTACAACCACAGATTTTGTCAACACTACACTACTACCTAAATACTTGAAAGATACCAATGACTTTAAAACATTTGAAACAATATTATATTGTGCAGGTTACACGGTATGCAAGTGTAACGGAGCAAAAATATTATCATCTGACGTACGTCCACCTTCTATTCAAAACATACCTAAATGGCAAAGACGATTACAAAACCGAATAGAAGAGCTACGCAAAATGATAGGTAGATTAACAGAACATATGAAAGGGAACACAAGTAGAAGGCTAAATAAACACATAGAAAAAATAAAGGAACAGTATAAAATACACTCTAAATATGACAAAGACAATAATAGCATAGTAGAAATTTTGGATACTCTCAAACAAAAATTAAATCTGCTCGCAAATCGGTTGCGGAGATACAAAAAAACGACACTGAGAAAAACGCAAAATACACAATTTTTAAATAATGAGAAAGTATTTTACAGAACCTTAAATAGTATACAACAACAAACTGATATAAATATACCGACACCTGAACAGTTGCATTCATACTGGGCTACTTTATGGACGGATCCTAAAACACACACTGAAACAGATTTAATTAAACAAGATAACGAGATAGGAAAAAATATAGATCTAATGACATTTGAAAAAATAGATATTAATATTTTAAAAACAGTAATAGGCAAAACACACAGCTGGAAAGCAACTGGTTCAGACAAAATTCATAATTATTGGTTTAAAAAATTTACTCACATTCATTCATATTTACTCACTCATATTAATAATTTCATTAGGAATCCAGACGAATTACCACAATATATAACCAGAGGACTTACTTATATGCTCCCCAAAGATATAAAAGACTCCAAAAATCCAGCCAAGTACAGGCCAATAACTTGTTTACAAAATATATATAAAATTATTACTTCATGTATCGCAGAAATTATCTATAGCCATATAGACAGATATAAAATACTCTCCGAACAACAGAAAGGCTGTCGTAGAAGGAGTCAAGGGTGTAAAGAACAATTAATTATAGACGCGGTAGCAACGAAACAAGCCCTGACTCGGAAGAGAAATATTTACACTATGTTCATTGATTACCAAAAAGCATATGACTCAGTCCCACACTCCTGGCTTATTTATATTTTAGAACATTACAAAATACACCCCACACTAGTGCAATTCCTACAAGTTACAATGAGACACTGGAGCACACGACTAAAACTTAAACACATTGAAACTGATGAAATACCGATTCGTAGGGGCATTTTCCAAGGAGACTCCCTAAGTCCACTTTGGTTTTGTTTAGCCTTGAACCCACTATCAACTATTCTTAACAGCACGAATAAGGGATTTAAAATCAAACAGAATAATACATCATATACGCTATCACACTTAATGTACATGGATGATATTAAATTATACGGCAGTAATCTTAAAGAGCTTCATAATCTAGCAGAAATCACACAAGCATTCTCTTCAGACATACATATGGAATTCGGTATAGAAAAATGTAGAATACAGTCAATTAATAGAGGACGTACGGAGAATAACACTTTCGTCACTAATAATGGGGAAGAAATAGAACCTGTAGACATCGTTACTGGATATAAATATTTAGGTTACCAACAAAGTAGACAAATACACCATAAACAGATTAAACAAACACTTACCACTAAATTTAAAGAAAGAGTTAATAGAATACTAAACACGTCATTAAATTCAAAGAACACAATAAAAGCAATCAACACATTTGCAATTCCCTATCTTACCTATTCTTTTGGAATAATAAGATGGTCCCAAACAGATTTACATAGGCTGCAGCGCATTATTAACACAAGTATGACAAAACACCGCAAACATCATCCACGTTCATGTATACAGAGATTAACCCTACCCAATCTGGAAGGTGGAAGAGGCCTGATCGACATTCAAAACCTACATAATAAACAAATATCAACATTGAGAAATTTCTTTTTTAAACAATCACAAATTTCATTTCTTCATAAAGCAGTTACCCAGTCAGATATAAAATACACACCCCTTAATTTACATGACATTGAAACACAAAAAAATCAAAACATTATCGAACCTCAACAAAAACTGGATAACTGGTTACAGAAATCTCTTCACGGTCGCCACCGCCGTGACTTACTTAGCCCTCACGTAGACAAAGAAGCTTCCAACGCATGGTTGAAAAAAGGTGAACTTTTCCCTGAAACCGAAGGTTTTATGGTAGCCATACAAGACCAGGTGATTGAGACTCGTAATTATAAGAAATTTATTGTATGTGACAAGACCCTTATATCAGATAAATGCAGACATTGCCATACAACCTCTGAAACTATACAGCACGTCACTGGAGCTTGTCGATCCATAGCACAAACAGACTATAAACATAGACACGATCAGGTCGCAGCCATAGTTCACCAATATTTAGCGTTTAAATTTAAGCTAATCACCGACAAAATATCCTATTATAAATACACCCCTCAAGCAGTATTAGATTCTGATAAGTTTAAGCTATACTGGGATCGAACTATTTTAACTGACAAAACGATCCATCACAACCGCCCCGACATTACTCTTCACGACAAAATTAACAAAGTAGTTTACCTGATTGATATTGCAATACCTAATACACACAATTTGACTAGCACTTACACGGATAAAATTACAAAGTATGCAGAATTATCAATTGAATTGAAATCACAATGGAGAGTTACCACAGTGAAGACAGTACCAATAATAATATCAGCGACAGGAGTTATACCCCGAACATTACAGGATAGTCTAAAAATATTAAACATTCATCCATTAACGTACATTCTTCTGCAAAAGGCTACAATAATTAACACTTGTCGAATAGTGAGGAAATTTTTAAACTTGGAGGAATAACTGCTGTATTTATTAAACAAAATCTGTTGTCGTTTGGCTAAACGCTCGCGACAATAGAGTGAACTACCCCAGAATTGGGAGAAATATCAGTTAGATGTTAAAAATAAATAATAATAATAATAATAATAATAATAATAATAATAATAATAATAATAATTTTATTTCAAGTAACCAAGACTCATATTTGTTAGTATTACAAAACTTATAACCTATGTTAGTACTTAACCTACAAAACTAAAATAAAAATAAAACTTAACTTAGATTATGCGAGTCACCACAGTGCTATTCCATTCGAAACAGCACTGCAATGACTCACATATCTACAGTCTAGTCTGCTGGCAATCATTTTCAGGATGCTGTTGGAACTGTCCCGCAACCGGCGCACCAGGGAGCCACATCTTTTGCGCATAGTGGCATAAAAACAGTCGACTCGTGAGATCGCGAACATATACCTGATGCGCTACAGAAACGGGGCAGTCTCATCAGCACCCTGAACGCGTTGTTATATTGAACGCGGAGGGCGTTATATGCTTTCTGTGTGTACCTAGCCCACAGGTTGCAGGTGTAAAAAGATGTGCAGTACGCTCTAAATAACGTAATCTTTACGTCCTTCGAGCAGCGTGCAAACCTGCGGGCCAGCATATTAGCTCTTACTGATAACGCCCTCCGTTCCCTTTCAATATCAGCGTCGTCTTTTAGGTCGGGAGTCAACACGTGTCCAAGATATTTAATTTTGTAGGTTAGACCATGCCTCCCCACATACGCCTCACAAATGGCGAGCAGCTTCCTGAGACCGCAAATCGACGCACTCAGCAGCACCATGTCGTCTGCATAACTTAAGTTGTTCAAACAAACACCATCTATGTAGCAGCCGACCCTGGCGCTGCTGAGCTCGCCAAGTAGCTCGTTCACGTACAGGCTGAAGAGCGTCGGTGAACTCAACCCCCCCTGCCTCACCCCGCACTCCAGCCCGCACGAACGCGATAAAACGCCTGCCCATCGAACATTATTTACCTGGTTACTATACCAATATTTTAAAATATTGGTGAGTTCTGGTGGTATGTGACATTTCTCCATTTTTTGCCATAAAATATCATAAGAAACCAGGTCAAATGCTCTCGATAGGTCTAAGAAACAGGCATATATTGGTGTCTTACGCCTAGAGTAGTATGTGACGGCATGCTTAAGACCTAAAATAGCACTTTCTGTGGACAATCCGGAGCGAAATCCAAATTGGTTATCGTGCGGGGTAATATATTTATTCAAATGTGTATTAAGCATGCCGTCAAACACCTTCGAGATGACAGTTGCCAATGAGATAGGCCGATAGTTGGCCTTATCAGCTAGATCACCAGTTTTGTTTTTGACTATAGATAGGTACAACTATCGTACGCGTCATCTCGCTAGGCATAAAACTATGACTCATACAGAAGCTATATAACATAGCAAGCACTCTGGGTAGATGCGGTCCCGCATATTGAAGATGTTCAATGCTGAGGCCATCATGGCCTGGGGATTTACCTCTGGTCATATGCCTAATAGTATGCGCAACTTCCTTCGGATTAAACTGAATCCCCATTACCCTGCCGGCCTCAACATTAATCATCGATAAAGAAGGCCCCCGCGGTGATTTGACAAAAAAGTGGTCCATAAACAGATTAGAAATCTCCTCAGGCTCACACACGCCATTGACACTCACGGGAAGAGCTGGCCGCCTATTCATCTTATTAGTGGCTTTCCAGAAGCCCCGAAAATCATTTTTAGAATGATGAGAAGCTAGAATGTCCATTTTAATTTGCTCTTCGTGGTTTTGACACCATTTTAAACGCGACTTAAAAACCTTTCTAGCTTCACACATTTCCGAGTAAACACGCCCCGTGGTTGGCTCACCGTGATCCAGCCATAACAAAAACGTACGCCTCGCCTCCCCGTGAGCCTCAGCGACGTGCCTGTTCCAACCTATCACTCTTTTTCTTTTGACACATTTTGTACTCTCGCTACCGACCGCGGACGCTTCTCTTAGAGCTTGTACTACGGCTCTGTACATATCAGTAATAACCTCTCTATGAGTCAAATCATTACACACTCGGCCGCTACACTCACGAAACTGATGTGGGAAGTCTATATTTCTTAACCTATCGTGACATTCCCTCTGGTATGTGTCTATTTGCTCCCGACTTCTTTCACCCCAGCAAATCCCACTGACCGACGCGTTTACAACGGGTGTCTTAAGCAATACTGTATTTAAAATGCATTCCACTACCAGAGGAAAATGATCAGACCACAACACATCGTTTAACACAAATATGTTGTCCACGGTACTTTTGGCCGCTTTAGTTACCAGACAATGGTCGAGCCATCGTTTGGAACCGTTGGCCTCACTCAAAAATGTATAAGTATCCGACATTAAACCGAGAAATTCAGTATCAATACAGGTCCATTTTTGATCTACGCAAAATTGAGAGAGTTCATGATAAAACGGCTGTGATGGGTGTGAATTATAGTCCCCAAGTATATATGCACAGCTTTCATCATAAAAGTCAATAATAGCACTTACAGAGCTCAGCACATCCGTAAAGTCCGTTATGTTTGTCACTGCATCCGTTGGCATATATACACTGAACACTAAAAATGATTTACTTTCTGACGTCACATTTATAGCACATATGCGCGAATTATCGCATTGTATCACTGACACACTATTAAAAACACTACTTCTCCAAAGCAGTGCGACACCTCCATAAGGTCTACCCCGTAGCATACCAGTTGACGTATCCACCGCAGACACACCTGTGGAGCTGAAGTCGTCACTTAGTGTATCGAGGAATGATATTTCATCTGGCATAAGCCATGTTTCTTGCAACGCTATAATATCGTAAGTTTTACACAGTTCTTGTATATATTTAGATATACACTTATTGTATATTAATAAATTACAAAATTAGTGTAAAAAAGTTATGTCTACACAATTTATATTGCGAAGCTAAAGAAAAAGCTAAGCTACAACCCACTAATGGCCCACTACTGAGCACGGGTCTCTCCTCATTATTGAGGAGGCCTAGAGCATACTCCACCACGCTGCTCCAATGCGGGTTGGTGGAGGGGTTAGTGGGTGGCCAACCCAGTGTCGAAAGTTTTCAAGCCGCCCGAAGGCCTCCGACATGGCTTAACGACTGCTATCAATCGATAACAACCGGGACCGACGCGACGGCTTTACGAGCCCTATGAAGCACGGAAGCGCTCAAGACTAGCGGTCACCCATCCGACTACCGACCACGCCCGCTGTTGCTTAACTTTGTCGATCGCTTAGGATCGACCTAAGCCGCCGGGCTATGAGCGCTTCAAGCGCTTTAATTTATATTGACAAACAAATATTGAGGGGGGTTAAAAACTGTCCGCTGGATTATTTTTGGGGGTATTATCGGGCTTATCGGGACTTGCGTCAATCCTAAGTGATCTACAAGTTGAACTGTGGGCTCAGTCGTTAGTTGGATAGGTTACCTCTAGTGGCAAAAACTTAAGCGCTTTACACGCTTCGGAGGGCACGTAAAGCCGTCGATCTCGGCTGTTATCAGTTGATAGCCATTTCGTGAGCATTCGGGCGGTATGAAAACTTCCGATACTTGGGTTGGCCATTAGCCTCTCCATCCACCAATCCGCACTGGAGGGGTTATTCTCAGAGTACTCCGTTCTTTTGTTCTCAAAAAATTTAAATCTCTAACATTGATTCTCAAAATACGCAGCGTACTGGAGTGAGTAGGTAAGTACCTTATGCTCGGTCTCCTCAATGATAAACAGTAAGTACTTTTGTACGTTATCGGAATATATCGGCAAATGGTTTCTCATAATAATAGGTATAAGTAGTTCTTTTAAATAAAACAAAATAAATCACATTTCCAATAATTCATTTATTGAGATCGTTGCGTGTGGTGATACCGTTGTAGTTGAGTTGGCCCTGCGTCAACTGTCTTCTGTACGTCTATTATGAGTTTTTAAAACTGTACTCGCTAGCGACTATCGTTTAGAATTTGTATGAGAATCCGTACAGCGCCTCTAGCGGTTACGATGTTGAACTACAATTCTCATACAAATTCTAAACGATAGTCGCTAGCGAGTACAGTTTTAAAAACTCGTAATAGACGTACTGATCTACGTGCATCATAGTCATACAGTAGCTATGCAATATCCAAGTATCGGCTATCGCTAGAATACCGGACTCCCCTATTGCAGGTAATAGACGAATGAACAGCGTTGCGGGGGTTTGCCGTTTGGCGTACCTAGTTCAAAGGGGTCTTTTCCCTGGCGTAAGTAATAACATTAGGTACTTACACGTAGATAATTTTATGCGAAAAGGAAAAAATATAATATAATTATTATCTATGTATATTCAAACTGCATCACTGATTTGTGATACCTCATGTTTCACTCAAGGGCCTTTCTTACATAGATTTTAAAATTTATTGTATTTAACTAGTATTATGTTCGTGGCTATAAACAAGAAATCGAGTTAACTAAGTGTACCTAATATTAAAAGTTTACATTATTGCTTATACTTATTTCTATATTTTGTAAATAATATAATATTTAGTGTAGTTATTGTGTTTAATTGTAAAATCTTTTAAATATCCTTACACCTGGGTGTCTTCATAAAGTGTGCACGTTGCACGTAAAACAGCAACAGGATTTCTAAAGATTTTTTTCGTCAAAAAGCATAGAGTAGATATCTAAAGTCCTAACGATCTTTTGGCGCGTGGATTACGTGTTAGTGATAGAGACAGCGCCTTACAGGGAAGGCAAACTGTAAGGCGCTGTCTCTGTCACCCTCACGTCAGCCACGCGCCAAAAGCTCCTTGTACGACTATACAAATTACAGTACGCGCGATTTATCTTGGCTTCTTGGCTGAGCTGAACTACGTCTTCCGAGAGATTCGCCACGGCGCATGTAGAATGTATGTATGTAGAATAGCATGTAGAATAGTCACCGGCCAAACTAAGCACAGCAACGCTGGTGCTTGGATAGAGAAATAACTAATTAATAATATTGTGATACTTATAAAATATAATAAGTGGTAACTTTTTACAAAAAAGACCTAACTTAAGCACATATAACTCAAAAATAAACCGCTCGATGTACCTAGATAAATTATTATATTTGAACAGACGACAAGCACTACTTTTTAAATAATAGAAATATCAAAATCGGTTTAACTAATACAAAGTTATATGAGGTATAAATAAAAAATACAATCGAATTGAGAACCTCCTCGTATTTTTGAAGTCATTTGATTTTATTTATTATGTTTTGTATCGTTTAAAATCTGTTTACCTTAATGTTTCATCATGTACCTAAGCACACTTTATAAAGAATAATTTACCAGTGTATAGGTATTTTGAATTAAAACATAATTTTTTAGAATACCTTTGTTGACAAAAAATACCTACCTGGAAGATGCCTGGAAGTGTTAATCGCAGCTTACACTTTTTAAGTTTGAGCTTATAATATACCTACCAGATACCTATTCAAGAATGAATGTTTATAAATACTAAGGCACTTCTCACACAACGCTATTTATGAGCTACGCGACTGCAATGCAATCCAAAATTTGTATGTATCTGACACTTTTCACTGACAGGCGACGCGTCTACGATGCGACTCCTGTCAGTCAAAAGTGTCAGATACATATAAATTTTGGGTTGCGTTGCGTTGCAGGCGCGTAGCTCATGAATAGCGTTGTGTGAGAAGTGCCTAAGACCTACTTTTTAGGGGAAAATAAGGTAATTGAGAACGGTAGGTAAATAGGAATAGTAAGATAAGTAATACCTTAGGTATTACTTATATAATATATAATGCATGGGAAGTAGGTATTATACCTACTTCCCATGCATTATACCAGCAATTGTTCAAGGGGTGCATCCAGCACCCAACAGCGCGTACGCAATAGTGAGAAACAAAAGACGCATGCGCGCTGTAAGGTAAGTCGAAATTCTTTTTTTGCCATTTTGTTATAATTTTTAATGTTCGTTATATTGAAGTTACTGAGATATTTTAAGTTAAAATATACCATTATTTTATTGCCATTATGTAGGTATGTTTTAATACCTTTTGTTGGTTGTATAAAAATGCTCAAACGTTTGAAATTGTTTTAGATAGGTACCCCGAAATCACGTGCAAAAGACTGCAACAAAATACAACTATGAAGAGTTACGGCGTGCACATTTTACTATGATACGGGTACACACGATATGTATTTTTGAACGCCGATATTTCGACCCAGTTGCATGGATCGTGGTCACGGCTGAACTGCGGTGGCGCGGAGAAACTTTTGACAAGATGACACAGTGACATTTGGCACTACTAATACATTAGTCTATCTACCTTCTGTCTAGTCCGTTTTTGAGTTTGGTTTGCCACATTCCTACACACTACACTAACCACATCCTGCCGCTCAACACTTAACTTTTTCGCACCTACATAAACTAACCACTGGATTCCATGATTGTGCCAATTTAAAACCATCCTCCCTATTAAAGTTGTTGGGGTGTTTTTTAATTTCTATTGCCTCCCGTACTAGCCGCGCCACCGCAGTTCAGCCGTGACCACGATCCATGCAACTGGGTCGAAATATCGGCGTTCAAAAATACATATCGTGTGTACCCGTATCATAGTAAAATGTGTACAATCCGCGATGAGTTAAGTTTAAAATCATATGTTACGGCGTGCAATTGAAGATGTCAGAAATGATAGTCACATTAGGCCATCCTGCTACAAATACTTCATACCGAAATCAAGTGTGGTGACACACGTTAAACGGGGATGTCACCGAAACCTGAATCACGCTAGCGAAGATTTTTACATCGTTCCAAAAGCATGAATTTGTGACATGAAAATTGTGAGCAGTCACATGAAAACTGTACCTACTGCTGGCGGAATTAGTTAAAGTTAGGTACGTGTGTGATTTGTGCCAACAAAAAATTTTCAAGTTATTATGGAGACTTAATTTTGTCGTCCATAATCACTTCAAACCTATTCCCATTTCCCCCACGGGTCGATCCCAATTACCCCTTAGGGTATCGGGTAAAAAGGAACGACAAGGTTTTTGATTTTCATTTATATTTCTAATAAATAGTTTATTTTTGAGATTTTTATTTCTATTGATAAGTAGATAGATAGATAAGCAAAGTTTACGTTACAATAAAGGTTGATTATGTTTTTGTCTGTTTTCTGTTATTTATGAGCGTTAGAAGTTAAGTGTTCCCAATTTCCCCACTTTCCCCTACTTATTGACATTGAATTGAACTAGAAATAATGGCAGCTGAAGTCCACACATAGAAAGGCTACCCTATTTTATATTATCATCTGGATTGGTTATTTGACCATTCTCAAACTAGTCAAATAGCCAGTGAATATACGATTTATAGGGTAATATTGATCGCCACGATGGAGTGTTGAAGGATTGATGTGGAACATTTCATTCATTAGTAACCTTAATTATTCTCTTTATTTTATTTGTCTCACAACTTATTAAAGTTAAAATAAACTTTCTTAAATAGCATTAGCTACTCAACAGGCATAGAAGGCCAAAATCCCTAGTTTCTAAGGTCTACTTCTATCATACTTTGTACGACTGTTTTACAAACACTACCTAATCTTCTATGAATCAGTTAACAAGAATAATTTCAAAACTGGAAAGTGATGCTGCGTGCACTGCTCGAGCAGCACGTGTTTTGCTAAGCTTCTAATAGTCTAGCATCCTTGTTTCATCATTAGATCTGCCAATTTGAAGATTCTCATCCAGCTGAAGGGATCTGAGGGCTCAAGCGCGGCGCTCGCGGAGGCGCCGCCGGCGGACGCCGCGCGGGACGGCGGGCGCTCCGCATTCTCCGTAGAGTGTGTCGGAGACTTCTTTTCAGTTTTCTGATTTTCCGGAGATTTGGTGATAGCTGGTGACGTCATTCTGTTGAGGAATTGAAAATGTTTTGTTAATTCCCGTAACTAGCTCTTTACAAAAAGATAAGACTTTAAAATCGATAGGTAGAGATAACTCATGAACTGTCTGATATTTTATATGGGACCAGAAGGCAAACACTAACTTTAGAAAAAAATAGTTATAAAATCGTGATACTGAGTAAAAAGTTACGAGACACAAAAAATACAGTCGAATGGACAACTTCTTGAAGTTGATTGAGTAAATGATTATTAATGTTAATTGCCTATTACTTAGATGGCTTAAAAAATATAAGGAAATCAGGGCTAAAAACATGGTACACCATAAACATGTCGAGATTAAAATATTTCTTTTATAAACAAGATGTACCTAAATAGGCAGGTAGGTAGTTCTCCAGTTACGCCTCAGTTTATGGAAACACGTTTCCAGTAGAGCACGTTATAGAATAACCTGCGCGGTAAGTTCAAGGGCCGTGAGCATGACGGGTGATTGTTACAGATTCTTTGATAGCTACCTACTCATATTCACGACCGACACTTCAAATGGCATAACATGAAGTCAGACACTTATAATTATGACGGTTTTTACTAAAAAAGAGGTTCAATATTTAATTGGCCTGGTACTTTTCTAAATGACTTGACTAAATGCATAACGATAAAATTGTGTCTGTTTGCTTACTTGTTATTGGTGTTACATGTAGCTCAAGAATATGTAAATGATAAGTAAATTGTTCATATGGTAAAACAGTTAGGAAACCTTTTAAATAAATGAACGCGCGATGTGTAAATTGCCAATTGTACATACTTACCACCCACCGGCGACCAGACAGACGTGCGCGCTATTAAGTTATTATATTATAAACACTGAATCGTTCACTTTTAAAAATATTGTTGTGCCACCTAACCTACATATAAGTCTATTGCCTATGCGATGTCACAAAAAGTACACGGGGATCTTGAGATCGAATGAATTGATTTTACAATAACCATCATCGCATAAATCGTCACATAGCTATGTATATTGTTCCTTATTTTGCCGCGTGTCATTGGGCTGATGCCGATAACCATAAAACCATCAATTGAAAACATCGCATTTGGTGCAGTGTGTGCGATAGTAGTTAACCGTGACCTACTTTGCGTTGACTTACTATCTTACTATAATAAATTAAAGTAAAATGTCGCCTATTTTATTGTTTTTTTAACAGTGAGTTTTTAGTTGAGCAGTGGGATAGATAGATTGCACGGAACAGAAAAAATAGGATAGATTGTGCATTGTGGTTAAAAGTTAAAACACCTCTTACGGCGACCGGTAGGTACCTATAAATTGTTCTTGATCCTATCTTAACATTTGCATTTCAAGGGATTCATTATATAGGTAGATACTTAATAGGGTTTAATTTTAACATCCGCAGCGAAGTTTCGTCTCTCGTCACACTTTTTCCGTAGCCTAAAATGTCAGCTTGGTTTCATGTCGTCGCCAAAAACCGTTCAAGATTACTTACCTCAAGAAATGTTGAAGGTGGGAGTTACGTTTTCGAAATATTATGATAATTATGTGTGTTTTGGCATTATCTAAATACCGCATCCTAAAGACAGTTTCACAAGACTACAGGTGTTTGGTAGTTCGTATATTGGCGCGTGCATTATTGGAAAGAGGTAGGTACCTTTATGTAGTCTGTTTGTATAAGAATATGTTTGTATGGCTGGCAGCACATAGCCTGGCAAAAGAAAACAATCCAGGCGACATGCATCAAAAATCTATATAAATAGCATTCAAGGCTTAGCCTGTAGAATGATAACTGGAGCTCTAAAAACAACTCCAATAGCAGCCATGGAGACCGTCCTCAACCTGGAGCCATTACACATATATGTGCAAAAGGAAGCGAGGGCGGCTGTACTCCGAGCTGCAGAAGGAGGCAAGCAGAGCTGGAAATCGAATGTCATGAGAAAAGTCTATGAAGACCTCATGGCATGTCCAATTATGGCAATGCCAAGTGATGCCATACATAAACAGCTAAGTTTCAACAAACTGTTCCAAGTGGTTATACCGCGACGAGAAGAATGGGACGAAGCTGCACCAAAACCCTTGGGAGGAGGCGACATCGTCTGGTATACAGACGGCTCCCGCAAGGGAGGAAAAGCGGGAGCGGGGGTTTAAGGAAACAAACCTAAAGTAATGTTAAACACAAACTTAGGCCGTTACGCAACCGTTTTCCAGGCTGAACTCTATGCAATAATTGATTGCGTACATCACAACCTTAATAAAGGTTACGCTAATAAGCGTATTACCATCCTCTCTGACAGTCAGGCAGCACTTCTAGCACTGAAGTCGGAGACAGTCAACTCTAAGTTAGTATATGAAGGCATCCAAGCAATAAATCGACTTGGATATAACAACAAGGTCACCCTAGGATGGGTACCTGGACATAAGGGTATACGAGGAAATGAAAGGGCAGATGAACTGGCAAGGAGGGGTGCGGAGGCGCCCACCATGGGACCAGAGCCCATGGTGGGCGTTTCCAAAGCAGCCTCTCGAGCTGTCCTCAGAGCCTTGGCTCTGAGACAGGGCGAGGAGCTGTGGAAAAAAGCACCCGGACTAAGACAGGCAAAAACCCTTATCACTGGTTACTCGAAAAACTACTCCACTAAAGTGCTCAACCTAAAACGGTCTGACATCCGACTTATAATTAGGCTGCTCACTGGTCATTGCAGACTCAACCGACACCTATACAATATAGGCTTAAGTGAAAATGCAACATGTAGATTCTGTGGTGGGGCGGAGGAAACACCCATACACATCCTCTGCGATTGCATAGCAATTACCCACTACAGAAGTCGTATACTTGGAGGTCACATAATCAAACCTGACCTGATTAAAGAGATGGACCCCGGAAACGTACTACGGTTTATTAAGACTGGAGGCCTGGGGGACCAGATCTAATTAAAACTGGGATGGCTACAATAGATCAGAGATGGTCGCAGTGGCCTCGTAGGGATACTTGTTCCCTATGCCCAGACACCTAAATAATAATAATAATGGCTGGCAGCAGAAAACTTACGTTTTGGTAAGGTACCTACCGTCGTACTCATAATTAGTTGTAAACAAAAAAAACAATGATCAGTGAACGCATGCTCAGTTCAGATTCAGAGTAGTTAACATGGACTTAGAAATCTTTTAACACACACACTTTTGTCATATTTTAAATTAATATTTTATATCGACATTTAAATTGAACCCGTTATTGCGAATACATTCAAATCAACAGGACCCAATCATTCAACCTTGCCCCGTTCACCTTACCAATTCATAGTGAGTTCATCACGAATGATGATATCTGAAATGAAATGAAATGATTTATTTCGAACTTGGTTTTTACAAACACTTTTCGAATGTCATCTACAACTACATCATCGCTTCCACAAATCCCTACGATGAGTGGCCTTGGTAGAAGAAGCGGCACTCACAGTTACAGAGAACACTTATCACTACTTAAGGCTATATTTCAAACTCATGTCCAGGCTGTTTCATCTTGAAAATATTCATCCAGTTTATAATAACCCTTCGTCATAAGAATGTCCTTAACATGAGTTTTTAGATTACAGTATGGAATTTCCGTTAATTCTAACGGAATCTATGTAACTAGTCTAGTGTAACTATAAAATTCTAGTTGATATAATTAGGTAGTTATAAATGTAAATCTGACACGATGACCTGCCGACTGCCAGTGGTGGGCGGATGGGCTTCTTTGACCTACTTACGGCACTCGGGTACGTTATACTCATGTGTTTCACAAAAATACGAACGTCGTCAGAATTGTACAACTACCTTTTTAATGAGGATCCTCATAAATAGAAATGGGACAAGGTTAATATACCTAGTAAAAGGTATATTCTACATCTAAACTTCCCCATATTTTTGGGGAAGTTACATTATAATTTTAATATGTAGGTACAGCTGGGGAGTTATATACATTTTTGTATGCAAGTGGGTAACAAACTATCGTTACAATTAGTTAAATAATCTAGATAGCTATTGTCCCCTCCTCAAGTTCACCAATTAGTAATGGAACCTAAGTACGTCATTCAGTAGATACTAGTTACGTATTTATCTAACTATATTCATATACTACCAAATCCATAAGCACTTAAATTAAATACACTTGAATGCATACTTAAATATGAAATTCTCACAGCTCCTTGCAGAAATACGTATGTAAGTACATTTAAAAGTGTATGTAGGTAAGTAAGTACATATCGATATCTATATTTTAACACTTACGTCAAAGTTGCTTATTTCCACGAGCAGAGATGAAACACTAATAAAATTACACTTTGAACTGACTGTAAAAGTAAACACGAGTCCCGTGTCCATTCAGTAACTCACAGAGTGGGTCTATTCTGTACATTTATATTCACGTCCACACCGCGCTACACTCTGCGACAAATTGTAGATAATATGTATAGAGACGATACAATACAGAAGAGAGACACTATTTCTAATGTCTATACGGGCAAGCGTGTTGCATATTGCCGAATTTTCATATTTAATGGGGTCACAGCGACAACGTTAATTCGGTGTTGGGTAATAGATTTACATATAATATATATGTACATAATTATGTAGGTACATTTAAGGTTGGCACCTACTTGGGTCTTTAATTACCTACATTGGTTTTGTTTTTAACCCCGACGCAAAAGAGGGGTGTTATAAGTTTGACTCCTCTATCTTTCTGTGGCACCGAATTTCCTGAATGAATGAAAGAATGAACCGATTTGAGTGCGTCTAAAATCTAAAGCCTTAGCTTAAGTGATGATGAAAGATTCCAGCGATATTTCAGATTTACTAAAATACAGTTTGAGCAATTACACAATTACAATGCACACTTTGAATTGTCGTACTAATTCAATAAGTTCATCTAACATTTTAAAAATATTCATTGCTTGAAGTTGCCTCGCTCGCAATAATTCATTGCATGAAGTTGCCTCGCTCGCAATAAAGCTAGGTTCACATTATTGTGTCGTGGTGTGTCGTGGCGCGCCAGAAGGCAATCGCTTACGTACATTTACTATGACTAGATTCACATTAGTAGGTTGTGTTGTGTTGTGGCGCGTTGTGTCGCTGTCAAATCGCTCGAAGCTCGATTGCGACAGAGAGGTGGTGGGGGATCTGTCGCGCCACACTAGTGTGAACGTGATTCACACTCTGCGACACAACAGACGGCGCCACACCACACCCCGACACAATAATGTGAACCTAGCGTTAGGCGTCGTAATGACATAATTGGTCACGTTCACACTAGTGTGGCGCGACAGATCCCCCACCACCTCTCTGTCGCAATCGAGCGTCGAGCGATTTGACAGCGACACAACGCAACACAACACAACACAACACAACCTACTAATGTGAATCTAGTCATAGTAAATGTACTTATGCGATTGCCTTCTGGCGCGCCACGACACACCCCGACACAGTAATGTGAACCTAGCGTTACTTTTGGTTTTTGGCTATGTTTGTTAGAAATCGATCTAGAAGTTTGAAGGATATCACAGATCGTTTCTAAAATTATGTAAGAGGCATATTTTCGCATACAATTGAATTATTTGGCACAAAATTGAATTATATGTAAAGTCCTTGTTAGGTATGTTGTTACCTATCTTGTAGGTATATCCTAAAAAGGTTTTTAATAATATTGGGTACCCTTAGGTAATTGAATTACTAAACAGTGATAGCCAAGCCAAGTGATTTTAATATTGGACTGTCAAACTAGGGGCCTGGGTTCGATATCAGGACGTGCCTCTAACATTTAATAATGATGAGTGTATGAATCTCTATTCTAGACAGTATGAATTAATTTATCACTGGTTTCGGTGAAGGAAAACATTGGATACCTATTCAGGTACCTAATATCTTACAAAACAGTCAGAGTGATTTTAGATACAGAGCAGAAAAATATTTTCTATGAAACAAGGAGGATATATTATAATGGTAGGTGCAAGTTACAATAGTAGATACAACATACCTACCTAGGTACTATAAGTAAAGGCCATGAATAGTGTAGAACACCATGACAAGGTGAATAGGTAAGTAGGTTATTATTAATAGTACCCACTAAGTAGTTGTAGATAATTGGGATTACATCATCTGCGAAGATTTAGTTACATTTTTACAATAAATATTATTGAAGATACGAGGCAACACTAAATATGTAGATGCATTTAATGATTCTCATCTAAATCTAGTTTTAGTGTAGTTTAGTGGTAGTAACGTAAATGAGATGACTTAAGTACTAAGTAGGTATTATGTACCTATCGGACGAGAACTAGTGGCGTTTTTATTATTTTACATCGATGCGTTTATGTTTATTTTTTGTAGGTCACGAGACTGAATAAGTATAGGCATAGGGATACAAAACACGACCAGTGGCAAAGTTATTAAAAAAAGTAGATATACCATGCCATTTGCTACTTAAACTTAATGCGGAGTGCGTCAAATCGACCGAACAGCATGCTAATACATTACTTTATTTACACCAGCAGCCACATAATATGTTATATTTAACGTAATGTTTTCATATTGAAACAAGTGTTTAATTCGAACGATATTTTGCATTGGGTGCATTATGAATTTGGATTTAATAAGTTACGTAACGAAAATTTTGCCGCGCATTTAATATCGCGGTATTTTCAAACATTTACACAATCTCACTTTGACTTTTCAACCTTCGCTTCGCACATGAATTGATCTGATTAAAAAAACCAATGTTATTACCTTATTGATAAGTTGATGTGTTGGGCGACAGCAGCTTCTATCGGCGGGGAAATGAGGCCAAATAAACACAACAAGGGGTAAGAAGAAGCGAAGCGAGCGTCGAAGGTGAAAGGAAGGTTTGCAGTGTCGGCCGCCCTTGCGCGGCGCCGCCCGCCCTACGGCGCAGTCGCTGTAGCTGCTTATTCACTGAACCGGGTTTCATTCTTACTTGTTTTATGTATGATTTTGTTTCAAAACGGGGTATTATATGAATTCAGATACTTTCCTGCTCTAAATATACTTAAAAATAAGGCCGTTGATCGGATACCTTCTTAGAAAGTTTTTAATCACGGTGAAGAAAACTTCATTACAACATTATTTGAATACTTACAAACAAAAATGTTTAGTCCGTCTTTTTTTATTTTTACTTTAAATGTACCTACCAAGGTACCTACGTAAATCTTGTTGACTTTTACATGGGATAAAATATCTAAAACAAAATCCATGCATTGCAAAATTGGCAGTATTGAGGGCCTAGAATACTGACCCCAGTACTATACCGACGTCAAGGGTGTCGTAATAGGAAATAGCCAGGTCGCAAACTTGGGTAGAAACCGGCCCCATGCCCCAAGGTGGCCCCCTGGCTTGAGTCAGTCGCCAAACGACATATCGTGTTCTGGCTGAGTTGAAGCTTAATCTTTTTTTATGGCTTACGCAAATAGCATAAAAAGGCAGTTCTTTCGTTCTTTTTCCTCCTATTGGTGAATGTTTGAGTGTGGCTGGCTCGTCTGCTCGAAAAAGGAAAGACTCAAAAAAGGATTTAGAGATAAGACAAAGAAACACTTTTCCTGCGAGGAAACTTGTAACTTATGGGAATACGACAAAAATAATGTTACTTCTATTATCATTCACTAATAAATCAAGTTAGTCCATGCTATTCTATTATTGAGCAATAGAAATTCTCGATGTTGAGCAGATTTTTGATACCTTTTTCATAATAATTATTAGAGCGTCATCTGATGTCAACATACAGAATTATTTTGTAGCGTATGTCCGTCGTCATGATGTCGCCACTGGCGACTCCAAGGATTATTTCAAAAATCATAAGCTAGATGGCGTCTATGGTGACCAATAATAAAGTGCAACTATGTTCTACTAGATATCGCTGCTGTGTCGGGGTGTGTCGTCGCGCGTCAAAAGGCAATCGCTTACGTACATTTACTATGACTAGATTCACATTAGTAGGTTGTGTTGTGTTGTGTTGCGTTGTGTCGCTGTCAAATCGCTCGACGCTCGATTGCGACAGAGAGGTGGTGGGGGATCTGTCGCTCCACACTAGTGTGAACTTGAGAAATTATGTCATTACGACGCCTTATTGCGAGCGAGGCAACTTCAAGCAATGAATATTTTTGTTTATTATTTAAAATGTTAGATGAACTTATTGAATTAGTACGACAATTCAAAGTGTGCATTGTAATTGTGTAATTGCTCAAACTGTATTTTAGTAAATCTGAAATATCGCTGGAATCTTTCATCATCACTTTTTAATTCTTGAACAAGACAATGAAATGCACCTCTAGTCTCCCTGGTTCTATTTAAAGGATGAACCCAATATCTCCTTTTCTTTTTCTTTAGAAGATTCATCAAAACTGAATAGCTGTATTTGAAGAGTTGTGGATTGAACACGTAGGTATATAAAATGGAATCTTCTGACTCTGACAGCGATTTCGATGAAGATATTCAGTTTCTTCTAATGATGGATCTTCTAAAGAAAAAGAAAAGGAGATATTGGGTTCATCCTTTAAATAGAACCAGGTAGACTAGAGGTGCATTTCATTGTCTTGTTCAAGAATTAAAAAGTGATGATGAAAGATTCCAGCGATATTTCAGATTTACTAAAATACAGTTTGAGCAATTACACAATTACAATGCACACTTTGAATTGTCGTACTAATTCAATAAGTTCATCTAACATTTTAAATAATAAACAAAAATATTCATTGCTTGAAGTTGTCTCGCTCGCAATAAGGCGTCGTAATGACATAATTGATCACGTTCACACTAGTGTGGCGCGACAGATCCCCCACCACCTCTCTGTCGCAATCGAGCGTCGAGCGATTTGACAGCGACACAACGCAACACAACACAACACAACCTACTAATGTGAATCTAGTCATAGTAAATGTACATAAGCGATTGCCTTCTGGCGCGCCACGACACACCCCGACACAATAATGTGAACCTAGCGTTACATGTCAATTCGCACGAATACGTGAACCCACAAATTTCGCAAATATTCCCACACACACATTCATACAATGTATAAAAATTCGTGTCCGTGGGCATGTGAGTGGCAGAGGTTAGATCGGTCGGACACCTGCCACCCGGCCAGGCCGCCAAAAACCAAAAAATCTGACAGATCAGTCATTTTTAGCCGAACATTTGCTTATACAATGCGCCCAACTTACCTATCTCTGAAATGGCAAAAATTGGAACTAACGAAAAGTCATTCATAAGTACGTTGTGGTCATTCATCTGTCAGTTACTAGTGTGCAATGATTGGTCAAATGAATGTCAAATGCGTCCGACAGCGCCTCTTTCGTTTCAATCTTAAGTTGGGTTTACTATAACATGGTGGTATACTAGTGACAGTTAAGCAAGTTATCAGGGAACACAAATTTTCAAAAGCCTAGCAAAAGCCGGAGAGGCCGGATTCCATTTATTTTGGCAGGACATGCTCAAAAAGCCTCACACTTTCCGGACGCCTGGCAACACTAGACGCAGTGTAGATTTTCCTCGAAGAGTTTCTAGTTGTGAAGGGATATTTTAATATGATGGGATATTTTTTTTCTGGTAGGTCAAACTCTAAGTTGTTCGCCTTTTGTCGCACAACTTATGGTTTGTCGCACCTGTTTATTAGATATAAATAGGAAAATTCAAACCGGTTCAGTGCACAGCATTGACTTCTTAGTTTGTCGACTGATTTTTGTTTTTATTTGGTAACTATCGAGTAAAGAAAACTTATTCCAAAGTTACCCTTGGAAGTCAAAAGTTTTTGTGACTTTTTGATTTTCGACTATTTAGCATAGTCGCTACAGGGAAGCATAGGTAAATTTAATTGTGTAGGGAATAATAATAAGTATAAAATACGAGTATATTAAACATCTGTTAATATATTACATTTTATAACAATTACAATAAAGTAAGAAGATACCTATCCTTTTCATTGTGTCTATACTACACTCTCTAATAATGTATGTTTGATAAATAAATTGAAAAATACGTCGTGCAATGATAATAAGTAGGTACTACGCTAGGTTTTAGGACAAAGAAGAACAGGCGATGCTATGTAAATTTTCATCGCGAAAGTTCTTATAAGGCATGAGACAGTTCATACATCTCTTTGTTATAAATCATGAAACACGGACGTGCAATTATCTACATAATATTATGTTCCCTCGTAGGGTGTTGTAATTTAAAATTTAAAATGTACGAGTACGCGCTTCTGCAGAGCTTAGGGCGTCTTACACTTGATTTATAGGCACAGGTAACGGCTGAAAAATTCAAATTTTCCGCTTCACTGTAGTTCCTATTAGATCGAAGCGAGCAAACTTTAAAATATTTTTGCACCAGCCCGCAGTAACTGCCGTCGGCGTATAATTAAGAACATTAGCCCAAAACTTTCAGTTTGCGCAAAACACATAACACAAATTAAGTATTTATTTTTCTGCATCTAAGTTTTCCTTATTTTATATCATTTATTGCAATACAAGTTATTCTCGAGGCAAAATAAAGTGGCATTAACTTCATTATTATCGCTTATTTTTACTATGACTCCACTGACCGAAAAATTAAGTTCCATCCATAACTACTTAATGTATTCCGGAAAATCCTCCATGATCCGAGTTTTATTAACCAGTTTTTGTATAGGTACATGCAAACAAACCACTTCTTCCGAGTGTTGCTGAATGTTGCTGGCATACATTTCTGATGCTAAGTGGTGTAGTATATGCTAAGTAGTCTGTCGTCACCTACACCTACTTTAATCACCACCACAGATAAACATAAAAGCTAACATGATGGTTGGCTATCTCTGAGATGGAGGTTATCTGTGGACAGAGAAATGGAGGGCTCTGATGTGATGTAGTGCGCGGGAAGTAAAAGAAGTGAAATATTAAGTTGGTGAGAAAAGTAATTAAATTGAGTGAAAGGAGCCGATATTAAATCAATTATTAATATTAGTACAGTACCTACAAGTGGTCAACACCAATTAGCATCAGAAATGGTTATTTGTCACAAATGAACGAAGTCGTAAATTTTGCTCCTTTCATACAATAGTACATTAGTTTTGTATTTAGTTTTAAATGTATTTATTTATTGTTGGATGCACTTAATGATAAACAGCATTCTCGGACAGTTAATAAAAGCTACCGGCTTATGTAACATTTAAGTATTTTATCATTTGTTAATAATGTTGGATCTAACTAAGCGATGGTGATGATGGTACAATGGAAATCGATATTTACATAGATAATCATTAGGTTATAGTGGTTATAGTGAAGGTGTAGTTGATGGGATAATAAGAAGAGTTATTTCCGATCTGATTAATTATGAAAACAAGCCCAGATTGCGGCTGTGTATAGTACCTAGATAATTTATGTGCGGTGGTAACATCTGTCTCCTGCATATTCAAGCTTATTGTAGTAACCTGAGTAGTACGTTCTTGGGACATAGTTATAATTTATTACAATGTACCTATAATATATTTTTCAACACACTTGCTCGTAAAGTTGCTATTTTTTCTTTAGTCTTACGCCCGGAATGCGGTTTATTACACACTAGTGCGTTTTACTTTTAATGATAAAACAGCTTGGACATGAGTTTTGTATTTTAGTCGTAATTAGTATTAAGTGCAACCTGTTACTGTGAGTGGAGAAAGAGAAAAAAAAGACTCCTTGGGAGTTTCTTGCCGCTTCTTCTTCCAAGACCACTCACCGTAGGGATTTGTTGAAGCGATGGCGTAGCGTGACGTTCGATAAGTGTTTGTAAAAACCAATTTCGAAGAAATAAATATTTGAATTTGAATTTGAATTTGAATTGCCGCACTAGTGTTTTTCTTATTCCACTTTTTTTTTAATATCCGTAAAGAGGTTGTTACCAAAAGATTTATTATTTTGTAAATAAATAAACTTGTTGTACTTAGTCAAAATCTGATAAGATAAGATTATACTTCATCTAATTATCTATTAAAGCATTTAAAAAATACAATATTTTAAATCATTAATTACCGTAAATTCCTATTAGAAATACATAATTATTTAGTTTAATATATTGTGGCTGAATGGCGGTGTTCTTTGCCTCTGGACTTAACCTGCACGCCTGCGCGCGCATAGTTATTCAACCAAAGATACGGCGCGCGAAAAAATAAAATAAACCTCCGCGCCATTTTGTGCAAACATTTGTTCGTTTATAATTTGCTGATTTGTGACTGAAAAATGTCGATACCTAATTGTTTTTTTCCTCGCAAGTGTGTTGAAAAACGTCGTATGATACGCGTGTGCTTTGTTCATTACAGTCTTGGCTCTATTACAGCCCTCGCCTTGCGGCTCGGGCTGTGCAATACCGCCTCGACTGTAATGACCAACTTCGCGCACTTGTATCATAATGTACTATTTATTAATGAAGTGTAATTAACAGATTGAGGGGTTAGAGGATATTTTATTTTGTTCACACAATTTTTTCATTCTCATTCCGCAGGCTTCAATGAATTAATAAACATGGCGAGTATCATCTAAATCAGGTTGGCAGCAAAGTGATAAAGTAAGTCATTTCCGTAGTTTCCGCGGAATACGTGCTCAGACGGCAAACTAGACGGACCACAACTGGAAATAATTGCTTTCTACGTTGAAAACAATATTTTGTGATATTTTTTCTGTACGTTTTTTAGTAATCTTTACCTACGTTTAATAAATAAGGAATTTCGTTCCAAAAATGATACTGGTCTATGTCAATAATATGGCAGATACTTTAAAAAAATATGGAGGGGCCAATAGACATCCAATAGAAGCCTAAAATCATTGATCGCGCCAAAGCGTTGCCACTTCACATATGTCCAGATTGTCCAGGGACATATGCGCAGCTAACGTCAGTTTAGTTAGTGTTCCGCATAGAGATACATAGGAATATACTATCAATGGTGTTCCGTGAATGGACTTGTTCCGTGTGACGCTTGACAACGTCGGAACGAAAAATTTTCAAATTGGTTAAATTTTTGGTTAAATGCACCGTGAATGAATAGGATTCACCATCACAAACGGTTAATAAGTCAACCGGAATCATGTTTCATAAGTAAGTTTATTATTTCTTGTTATTTATCAACGAAAAACGTAATAAAATAAATACAATTTAGATTTATTTTCCACTAGCTTTTGCCAGCGGCTTCGCCCGCGTGAATTTCGTTTAAACTTCACCCCTTTATTTCACCCACATAAGTGTCATAAACGTAAGAGTAGATAAAATATAGGTATACTTAATCAGAAAGCTTCGAACTGCTAAGCTATCGGGAGTTACACGTGTTATTGTGAGTCAACCATAAAAGATAGACATATTATGCTGTCGTGGAATATTTTTTATATAATTTTAAGGAGAACATTTCCGTCATACATGATTTCTGTGTAGCTTTAACCATTAAGGTTGCACACGCGACGGAAGCTTAAAAAATGGAGTAACAACATTTCCCTTCACTGCTCTGCTAAACTGCTGTTTCAGCTATAATAAATTGTATATTTTTAGAACCATTATTCTGAGGAGCAGATGGAATGCAAAAGGGAACAAAATATGGATGTCGATTCTGAGGAAACCGACGAAGAAATAAATGGGATCACTGAATCGCCACGAAAACAAAAAATGAGGAAAATAATTTGCCGTTTAAAAAATGTATCTGCTGGGAGACTAGGAGAATTGTTAATTTAAGTCTCTATTTATATGTATATGATTATGAAAATCATAATTGTTTAAAATTAAATGCATTAATCCTGTATACTTTTTTCCATAATGAAAATGTCACTACATAAATCAATATCAACTGCATAGACATGGCTAAATGTAACCTCTGTGTGTCTCTTTTTGTCAGCGATTTAAAGAAATAAAAGTTACTCATGTATAAAAATAAAAAAAAAACCGACTGCTTTATCTGCGGGCGTCATTTTGAGAATGTATATAGTCGATGACACTTCCACAATTCTGAAGGATTCAACAACACCTCATATAGTCTTACATGGATCTTTTGGCTTGTGGGTGACAGAGACAGTGCCTTACAGGTAAGGCAAACTGTAAGGCACTGTCTCTGTCATCCACGCGCCAAAAAATCCTTGTATAATCCTACAAGCATCTTTTGGCGCGTGGATGACGTGTGGGTGACACAGACAGCGATTTACAGTTTGCCTTACTTGTAAGGCGCTGTCTCTGTCACCCATACGTCACCCACGCGCCAAAAGATCCTTGAAGGACTTATGACTATATGTCAAAATCTATCCAGCTGTTTGAACTGTAGAGTTTGACAAAGAAACAAACATCCATACAAACATACATACATACACTCGAAAAACATTGCCCTCCTGGCGCAGTCGGGTAAAAACTAGTTTGGTATATTTCAAAATTTTACGCTTTATATTTTTGTTAGTAAGTTACAATAAATACATTAAAATTCCTGCAGAACTACGTTTTCGGGGTCCGGTAGCTAATAACGAATAAAAAAAATATAAAAATGGTGTCTTATTTATTTAATGGCTTAAATATTTCCAATAAATGCATAAATCGATTATTTTAAACTTTATTTTATTTAAATGAAGTATTCAACGTTTTCTGCGGGGAAAATTAACCAAAATTTCTCATGGGTAGGCAACCCCATTCCGCGATTCTATATTCAAAAGCTACGTCATTGCGGTTCAAAAGTGGCTACACTTTTTAGAACGCATTAATATGAGCATTGCTTCTCTAGTACTTTAGTACATAGTATCTCAATGCCTAAAAAAGTATTTTTAGGATTTTTGTCTGTCAATTTGTTGTTATTATAAGTCGCAGGATAGGTAGTGCCTGCCAGATCAGCTAGTATTTATTAAATAAAAAGACTATGTTAATGGTAGCTATGTCACATTTACAATGTATGTAATGAATAAAACCAAATTTCTTAATTCCAATTTTTATAAACCAAGTGCGAGTCGGACTCGTGCACGAAGGGTTCCGTACCATTCTGTATAAAAACGCCAAAAAAATCTGGTCTGTCGCCCACTTAAATATTTATTTTATTCTGTTTTTTTTTTGTATTTGTTGTTGTAGCGGCAACAGAAATACATCATCTGTGAAAATTTCAACTGTAACTATTACGGTGAGCGCATTATGAGATACAGCCTGGTGACAGACGGACGGACGGACGGACGGACGGACAGCGAAGTCTCAGTAATAGGGTCCCGTTTTACCCTTTGGGTACGGAACCCTAAAAATCACAACGACCTTAATAAGTCGCTATTTCCCTATAAGTGTTCTAAACTACGCAATTATATTGTATATGCATAAAACAAGTTTGAAGGTAAAGGATAAATGTAAATTATACCTTCTTGCATTGAAAATTAATAACAGTTCATAACCGCTCATCTAGCATTACGAGGTTCTATAAATTACCGTAGGTACTTGGTTGTATTTTTATTCGTGAATTTATTGAAATAAATAAATACCAGGAAAGCCTAAAACTTCCGGGTCACATAGTAAAACAAAAATAACAAATAACGCTAACATTCATAGCCTCACATTAGGATTCCCTGTGTCGTGGGTACATGGTAGGTACCAACAGGTAGGACAACACACAAGATGAGGACACATACCCAGACCAGGAACAGAAATTTAAAAATATCCGCCTCGCTGGGAATCGAACCCGGTACCCTCCGAGCGGCGATTCCACGTGGTAATCATTCCGCCACACGGGCTGACAAAAAAAATTGCTAATGCGTTTATAAATATCCGCAATAAAAATCTAAAACATTATGCAAGTACAGACATTCATTAGTCAGGTACCTATAGTTTTATTGTTGCATACATCGCACTTCACAATGTCATTAACTACCGGATAGCCTCGGCTGTAATTATTGAAAATAAATAGATACATTATCTTAATAATGAAAAAAGGGATTTAACTGCTTTTTCTGCTCGCTGGATTTACCGGAATATAACAACTTCAAAGTTGAGATAACTGAAATACCACTCGCCAGATGTCGCTCCAATTTATAAGGTACCACATGACAAGCAACTACCTTTTGAACGGTGTTGTCGGTGATTACCATCGAGTGACTCGAGTGCTCGTTTATTCGCAATTTGCACAAAACCTTTAGCTTAGCACTATGTTACAGATACTGATATTTTTAATATACGTAAATAGTATTTTTCCAGCTTATTTATTTAATGGCTTAAATATTTCCAATAAATGCATAAATCGATTATTTTAAACTTTATTTTATTTAAATGAAGTATTCAACGTTTTCTGCGGGGAAAATTAACCAAAATTTCTCATGGGTAGGCAACCCCATTCCGCGATTTGCACAAAACCTTTAGCTTAGCACTATGTTACAGATACTGATATTTTTAATATACGTAAATAGTATTTTTCAAAACGATATGCCGTTGGTTTATTTTGATAAGTAATTTATTTTTGTAATCGTTTCTAAAACGCTAAGTAGTTACCAATTAAAATTATTCAAATGTAGACACTTTTTTACGATTCCGTAATAAACACGGTATGAGACAAATTTTTCTTTAAATTAAATATAATATGTAGGTATACGTTGCCTTTGAAACAATATTAATACCTAAACATTGAGGAAGTCTGGAAGAGTTGAAGACCACGTAGTTTATAAAAAGTATAATAAGAAATATCGGAGCGAAACCGAGTTCCAGTGCCTTCTCTAATTGAGGTTGTGTCAATCCCGCCCGGGGCCTATCCCATCCGCCTTACAGCTCGCTGGTGTAATAAAATAAGCAGTTTTTCCGATTCGACGTTTCTACTTGTCGCTTCGTATTCTGAAGGCGGCATTCGTTTGGAGAAAATCTTTTGCGGCGTCGGTCTCTTGCGGATTGCACGAACGAATTAGCTTTGGTTACATTTTCAAAAGGAAAACAAACAGGACCAAGGAAGGATTCGACGTACATTAATCTGTACTGTCAATTGCCTCTAAGGAATTATGAGTAGACTACGTAATATGAAATAATATTTTAATACGGTGATGTCGTAATGGGTATGTGTTAATACTATTTCGAAATGAATACGCAAAAACTTGTTGAATGCGATAAGATTATTATCAATAAATATTATATTTTAAATTGTAAGTAAAATGTCACAAAAAACACGATCAAGGTTTATTTAATTGGATTTACATTAACATATAGATATAAATTCCGCGGAAAATTTTAAAATAGAAAAACCAAAGATAACAGACATTAAATTGTTGTCTTTATGAATAAGTATAAAAATAATGCAGTGAAGGTAGTACCTAGGTAGGTATTTATTTGCTATCGATGCGAAAATTACAAGTATCAAGTATTTCTGCTATCTAGTTAACATTATTAATATTATATGTAGGTAACCATATTATAATAAAACTACCACAAAAGTACATTAATTTATAGGATATTTTTTGAAGATTATGATGGGGCTGATGTTGATAAAGGACAAAATAATCTTTTTTGAAATTATTTAGGCTGTCTGGCCTAGTGACACGAATCACGATGTATCCACGGTCATGATGGTAATTAGTAGAGATATCATGAGTAAATAACCTTATAAGTATAATTATTTTATCCTAGGAAACGGGTCTATTCCACCGGGATAGCTTTCACTATTTATGCTAATTTCTGTCTGCGCTCCCGGGGGATCCTAGACCTTGCGAAAATGATAGTAGGTATACTTAATTAACATTTTGATAGCATAATATGTGCAAATATGAGTTATTATATAGTAACCTTTCTAACTATTTGCAGTGGAAAATTAACTGTGTATTGCCTAAAATACGGGCAATTTACGGGTATTTTAAATTAAATTTAAAATACGCGCCATTTTCGCTGTTCACGATCGTGAAGAATGAAGAAGTATACTTTTACTCAAGCCTGAAGTAGTTGATACTGTGCTGCAGATGAAGATTGAAGATCGTCAGGTGTTCCGTCTCGCCTCCATGTTTCCTAGCATGATATTGCGTCTTTTTCAAGATGAAATTATCATGATGCGTGACGTCATTGGGTCGCTTGCTTTTATATTAAATCCTGAGTTGTGTTGTTATTTAATATTGATCTTCCTTTCCCTTCCTGGTACTTATCCCTGGTATGTTTTGAGGTATCAGGTACAGGTCTAGGTATGCATTGAGGTATCAGGTACAGGTCTAGGTATGTAGATAGTAGATACGTGCACGGTAACTGCTTATTTTAAGCGCGCACGGCTCTGTTGCTATGTTGCAACGCAAGTTGGCGCAGGTGTGCACTGTAGGTACGAGTACCTACGTAGTAGCTGTCGCTGTGTCGCGGGCAGCTACATACCCAAGACTTATCATTTATCAATATTTTTTTTTTGTTAAAGTTAGAAGTAAATGGAGCGGTCCCCCAACGCGACGTATTATTTTAAAAGATATTATTTTTTACTTTTTAAAGGTTTGTGTCGGGGGTTTTTTTAATTTTTAATTTAATTTTTTATTAGTAAACTTATTATGTATGAGATTGTACAAGTATTTATAAGTATCTATGTGACATACACTTTTTGAGCAACTTACAAATCCTATTACATAATATAATTATACCCATATAATGTCCAATTGCCTATAATTATTATACTTATAACCTAATTTAGGTACCTACATGGTGTTTCAAGGCAAGCGGAAGTGTGCAATGAATGTAGTTAAATATTTACCAGCCATAATCTTGAAGAGCTTAAAACAGTAGGTACCTATTGTTTTATTTTCATAGAAGTTAAGTAAAAAAATCTACTAATATCGAAAACTGCGTATCTAATCAACATTGAGAGCGAGTAATAAGATAAGGGTTTGCTATTTTAGGAGTAAATTAGTATCAAGCTCTACGGACTGTGTTGTGTGTGTCGGAGAAAACAAATGGCATATTTTTTCGTGTAGATATTTGGGGAATGACTTTTGCAATTTGTTTTGTTTAGCTCATAATTGCTCCGCGGCTTTTAAGGGAAATTTTCAATTGTGAATGCGGGCACCGGAGTTGCTGAACTTTCAGGAGTTCTTTCAGTTTCGTTATTGTTGTGAATAATTTGGGTGACAGGTCGTAGAGAAAATGTGACTACGCAGATATCACGCGTCGGTAAAGACGCCTCTGGGAAATGTATAAAATACTGGAAGCAACTTCCGTATCCACTTTTACTCAGTGCTTTCCTTCACTGGCTTACGTCAACGTTTTTATACGGAATAATACATTTGAAGAAGGACAAAATATGACGTGATCATTCAAAAATCAAACGTTGTGAAAGGAAAAAAAATGTGTCGTTTAACACATTTTGTTAAATTTTCTATAAATAACAATATTTTAATACAATTTATTGATTTTGTAGAGTTCACAATTTTATTTATTTGGGTCTTGTATGCCATGATCTACAATAATTATTATGAGCACAGAATTAAGAACTCTCCTTTGTTCACGGCTGTACCCTTCGAAACTACATATCTATGAATATTTCGGCACAGGAGCAAATAAGAATCCATAAAAAATATTAAATTTTACAAGACACCGACATAAAGAACATGTAGTTTGGCGCAGAGATGGGTCCATCCGAATCCCAACCGTTACACGCTCATGTTCATATATATTTCGCATATCGTGCTGTATAAAACGTTGAAATCTATTTCCATTCATAAAATATCGGAACGAGATTTAGGAGGAAACTCCAGTTTGCAGCAAGACGGGCGCCGACCATCGTGGGAAATATGAAAATTGGAAATGCTCCGATACCGAGCCAAATAAATTCCACCCCTATTTGTAGGCAAACCTCAATATCATGACGAGTACCTCTCTATATTATTTGAGATTATTTTTATTACGACCACAGATATCTTGAGGACTAACTAAAAAGTGAAAGTGGTAAAATTTGCTGGTTTTGGTTTGAATTTTAAAATACTCAAGGGACACGCTTGTGATCCTCGTACATGATATAATTTGTTGCTTCCAAAGTTTTTTTTCTTACAGATCCGACTCAAACTTCATCAGTTTAGTAGAAAGAACAATTTAGTTTTAAAATTGAAAATCTATTTCGTCAGGATTAAACCGAAGCCTCAGATTCGTTAGCCCGACTGGGACGCTCCGTATGTTCCCAACGACGACATATACCTATGATTGTGTGGGATAAATAGAATCGGGGCGAGGATCACGGATGTTTTGTTGGAAACAGTTTAATACGGTCGGTCCCGGCTGGTTGGCTGCCCCGTGTAATTAGTGCCGGGCTACCTCAAATCAATTAGATTTTGTAATGTAACGGCCTCCAATAATCCTTACGTATTTCGCTTTAAATTTGTATCAAAATAATTAAGTATCTACTTTATTTACGTTCGAACGTATCAAATCGGTTTTTCATGCCACGGTATTTTCGCATCTTTTTGGAGAGTTATTGTATTGTATTGTATATTTTAATATAATTAGTTATAGGTACGTTTGGGTTTTTGTGTACCTATTTAACCTTTACAAAAATATTGGAATAATTTCGCTATTTGCGGCCGGTCCGAGATATAAGAAGGCGGACTACTCCCACGGAGGGAAATGGAATGTTTGTAAAGCTTAGTAATTTCAGGATTATTTAAGCGATCGAAAAGGCCTTACTTATAAACGTTGCTTAAAATTTAAGTAATACTTACTTACCATTTAAGAATATTTCTTACTCATAATCGTTGATTAACTTTAAGCAGTTTCTTAGCAGCGTATTTAATTAGCTGTCAAGTTAATCAATGGCGCACCCATGTTTAGGCATTGTTTAAGGCCCTGAGTAACAAAATGGCGGTTTTCTATCAGCTGCTGTATGACGTATGTCTAAAAAGATCTGAAAACTATACATATGGATTCAAGTATTGTGAACTTTCGTTTCGTGCCGTTTTAAAGTTTAGTTGTAATAATTTATTTTCTCTGAGTTGTGGCTTGAAAATAATTTAATAAAATGGATGTTTTTGAAGGCGATATATATATTAAGTATTTTTCATAATGAAATAGAACAAATAAAAAATAGTTAAAAGCCTTCATGTACTAATTTAATATTTAAATATACCTTTTCTTGTTTATCTCAGTTAGCAGACCGCACTCTTTTTTCATAGCATTTTCCATTTTAGATTACTTAATTTATTATAATAATTATCATGATAAATAAACTACAAAATCCATTGATCTATAAGGACTATGGATTAGACACTAAAGCAAAAATAGCGAGCCTGACAATACCTGTCAAAATTTTAGTGAATAAAGTATGGCCGATTCTACTAGTGTTGTGCGCACTACGTGGACGGAAACACTATCGATATTTAGTTTAATGACTAACGATATAACAGCAATAATACATGTCGTTCGTCTTCTCAGCGATATTAATATTAATTTTGATACCTACTGCGATGAACTTGTCATGTCATGTCAACCAAAAATTTTTTGTAAAAACCAGCTATCATGATGATCTGCTGAACAACGAACGAGGACACAACGACTGATCCCCCTTTTTAGACGATCTCAGCGATAGTGTTTTAAACTCTGCCAGTTAATTAGGTACCACCCTCTTGCTTAACACAGCCGCCAAACTATTTGTCTTGTTCCAGTTAGGAAATTTAGGTAGTTAAGGCCTTTATTTATTATATGCATAATGTAAAATTATCAAAATAGAGTTCCATAACCGAAGTTTAACCATCGACAGTAAAATACTTATATCTCTATTTGGCTGTATTGTATACATATAACTAGGTATATACAGGCTTGAAGTTATGTTAAGTTTTATATCCAATATTAAAAATCAATCCTTCCATTAACCAGTCCGCCTACTCCTAAATAATGCCACTTTTGCTGATTCTGAATGTACCCGCTGAATCCAGAAAAATCGCGATAGATACTTACATAAATAAATAAGTCATATGTAGCACTACGATGAATTTAATTTTAGAGTTTATTCAATAAAAGCTAAGGGTGAAGATAGTACTGCTGTGTGATATGACTGACAATTTTCTTCTGATCACCCATGATTGTGTACCTGATTGTGTACCCATGATTGTGCACCCTTAGTGCATTAATATTGTGGAAATGGGACCGAAATGTAAATAAAAAACATGTGTCTATGTACACAAATTTTAATTTATTTGTTTAAGGCTATTTATAATGTACAGCATAATTACAAAAATACAAATAAAAGTATTATAGCATATTTATTAATTGGGCACAAAAGGTGATCGTATCGCTAACTAGCGAATTCTTCAAGATAAGCTTTGGGCAGATAAGATAACAGAGGAATAATTATAATTGCTTTTTACAAAAAAAGACTTCAACAAGACGAGGGTTTATGTTTTCTGGAACAATTATTTCTAGCCACTTCTTTTTTAACGATTTATTTGAAGGTAATCTATTGAATAAAAACAATTATTTGAACTTTCTTCAGCGTCATTTTAAATTATCGATATATCGAATATCGATATTTTAACACTTTCTACCCTAAGTGTCATTGAAATGTAAACAAACCGGCTACTCAAATATATAAAATAATGATGTAAAACCCAACAAAACATTAACAGGCCATAATCCTCGCACAGATCTTCATGCAGCAAAAACATAATATATCAATATCATTCAGATATTCAACAAACAACGAAAACTGATAGGTACCTACTATAACTTGTTAATTTTGGGTGTAATTTATTTTTCCTGGCTCCGCATTGTAGTATACCACACCTCATTGGGTTTCATGTTTTTGTTTTGCTTAAAAGACACCACAACACCTCCTATCAATGCCTATTTTAATATATTTTATAGTTTTGGGTTTATTAACCATTTTGTTTGACATAAGATGTCATTTGTTAGGGTGAATAAAAAATGGCCGGCCTGCTACATACCAACCAGCTAATTTTATATGAGGTTAAGGATTAGGGCGTCTCTATCTAAGTATATTCCTATCTCTATGACAAAATCACCAGCCGCCAAAATGACTTTGTGACAGTTGAATTTTTTCTAGTGATGGAATGTTGCTATTATAAACGTTAGCATTGACATTTGTAGCAAAAATTTAAATTTAATACTGTCGACATTTGACAGTGTTTACAGAGTAAAATAAATTTTGGGATCTTAACGGTTCATTAGTTAAGTTATGCTTAAATGACGATTATGAGTAGAAAATATTTAATCATTACTTAAGGAGTCAATTACTGATTAACTAATTTGTAATTAGTGCAAGTTTCAGTAGACTAAGGATCACTGGAAATCTGTTAATTTATAAAAATGAAATTATTCGACATTTTTTATCATCTTCTATCTATATAATAAGAGCGTAGAAAAGTCGTGTCTGTTTTTTTTTACGAAATTGACGAAACAAAATATGAATCTGAAAAAAAAGAAATTAAAAAAAGTTTGTCTGTTTGTCTGTTTGCGCGCGCTAATCTCGGGAACGGCTGAACGGCTTTTTATGGGACTCTCACTGGAAGATAGCGGAGATTCTTGAGCAACATTTAGGCTATTTTTATCCCGGAATTCCCGCGGGATCTGGATTTAGGCGGAAAAAATTCCTATGCGCGAGTTCGCGAGCTTAAATTTTTATGAAACTATCACTGAGAGATAGAGCAGGTTCTGGAGCATACATAGGCTACTTTTTATCCCGGAATTCCGGTCGGATCAGGATTTACGCGGGAAAAACTCCTATGCGCGAAGAGGCGGGCTTGAGTTTTTATGAGACTCACTGGGAGATAGAGGAAGTTGTGCAGCAATTACACGCTGTTTACCTTTACCCCGGAATTCCCGCAGTATCAGGATTCACGCGGGAAATTCTCATAAGCGGGAACGAAGTCGCGGGTTCAGATGTTTATGAGACTTTCAGTGGGAGGTAGAGGTTATGGAGCATTATATAGGCTACTTTGTGTTACTGACTTCTCGCGGGATCGGGATTTACGCGGTAAAAACTCCTATTTCTCAAATTAAAAAAAAAATCTACGACGATTAAGATATAACTTGTGACACACTGAGTTCCACGCGGGCGGAGCCGCGGGCACAGCTAGTTCGTAAATAAAAAAATAATAATGAGTACTTGACTACAGAATAGGTAGGTACGCCAACACATGAAACATGACAAAACTCAGCCAAGACAATTTATCTTCTATTTAATTAGCGGGTTGTTAAAAACAGTTTTGCTAGTCACGAAACGATCAGCGCTTTTGTGACCCATCATTTTTACTCCAATAATACGACACCCACATGACGGTGTTATAAGTAAAAGTGCAAAAGTTTTCCTCTTTCTAATAAATTTAAGAAACTTTGTATTTTATATAGAATCAACCTAGCAGAATCATGTGCTACGGTCATCACAGAAATTAAACGTAAAACAAGACTGCTCATTGTAATAATTAAAATTATTAATAAAATAAAACATAATTAAGTGTTCTACTTAATTAACTACTTATAATGAATTACTTATATGATAGCATGATAGGTCTTCGGTTTAAGACAATTTAAAAAAATTTAAGAATACAACATTAGGATTATAAAAATCAAATTAATGTAGGGATAAACTACTAAATCATTTTTAATAAGAACTGACAGAGTAATATAATACCTATTGTAAATAAGTAACTGAACAATTCACAGTGCCAATTTACTTTTAGAGGCAACAGTCAAATATAAAATCAGTGTTGCAGCGACTGAAAACTTGTGGAATAGATTGTACATCCGTCCAATGTTTGTAAGAAATAAATAAAGCAAACACAAATAGTGCGCTCACCTCGAGAATACAAATATATGTACTTCCGCCTGACTGAATCCAACCGAGTGATGTGCTTGTGCATGCACGTTGTTCCCGTATTACGTGCTATGCTAAAATTTATTTTGCATTTCGGATTTTCTTTGACACGGATTGGTATGATGGAAAGAGCTCGAGGCGATCAAACGATGCTACGAATAGTTAGGAAGATTGGATGTAGGGTCGGTGACAACTGGGAGTATATTCACACCATTTCAAACGTGACAACTACCCTCTCGTGATTGATTCTCTGTCCTGAATGTTTACTGGTCACACTTAACTTTTGACAGATTGTTTTTTGACAGACACTTATCATATCATTATCACATATAAAGAGGCTTTCAATCATATATACAAAGTTGTACGATAAAACGTGCTATCTACTACGTCTACTGTCTTCATGAAATGTCTACCTATTTAAATATAGGTAACATACATTAGACGTTAAGTTTATTCCACACACAAATTTCCGCTAGGTTAACGTTTCTGTAGATATACCTAATAACTTAAACGCCGAACATAATATATGTAGTAGATACATATATTATTTACTTAGTTCCTTGATGCTTATTCGTGATTTATTTAATTTATAATGCAAATTGAATGACATACGAATACGATTGTAGCTTCAAGAAAATTGTACGTATTTTGGATAGACTTGATCATTCTATTCATGTAATGTTCGTAATACCAATATATTTTCGGGTAATTAATCCACATTGTTAAGACATATTTTAGAAGTTGATTCATTTGATGAATTTCAATTACCTCGCATTCGGTCAAATATGTAAATGTCTTGATATTATGTTACAAGAGCAATTACTTTATGTAGGCAGCCGATAAATCAGCAGACGATGTCACTTCACTGACGGTACTTGAACGTTGAAACATCCATCAGATTTTACAAGTCCACCTTTGGACATAGGCCTCTACTAACTTGCGCCACTTTGAATTCCTTTAGTCTTCTTGATAGGTATTATGGCTGTCCGTTGTCTTGTTCAGGTCGTCAGAGTATCTGGAGTGCGCCAACACTTCGCAAACGCTAACGCATCACTGGCCAACACAAAAACCCAAAGAACCGTAATATTATTTTCTCTCCCAGAATCTTACTGAAAACCATAATTGAGGCAGATTGCTAAGCTGATTAAATACCTATCCTGCGATAGATACACTAATACTTTCGAAAAACAGAGTGGCACGGAGCCCAGACCTCCAATGGTACGGTAGGTATATAGCATTTTTTATGGTATTAAGGTAGCAAATGAGCATGCACTGTTGTTATCAAAAAATTGTAGCCTACAGTAGTACAAACAAATCCTGACCATATACCATGGACATTTTTTTTAAACCCGATCAACCTTTCTTCAGATTAGCTCATTGAAACAAACTAAACACTTTTTTGAACTTAATTTATACCCAGGTATAATAAACATATTGAGCATTTGTCATTTTAATTCTGTGATTAGTCTGAGACGTCTGAGTCTAAGAGCCATTCGCTAAGTTAAAACGCTTTAGCAATGCTATCACTCCATTCATTTCACCGCGAGATCGAGACTGAGCTAATGTTAATAATACGAACGCGTCGTTTGCTAACTCTGCAATAATGCGATTTCAACATGTGCAGCCTCCCTTATTGCATCGCTGTCGCACGGGCTGCCTTCATCGAACAAATCTGCTTCATGAAATGAGAATTAAATTGCCTGTGAACGGCTTTGTTTGTAGGAGTATACATATCTTTGGTATTTATGCGTAAGCACCAAATATATCAGGGGACATGTATGGAGAAAATTATAGTCTTATTAATTTTAATTTTAATCAGGTTTAACATTGGTGTGTGAAGATTCTATGAATTAGCACAGAAATGCTAGAGGACCAATGAACTTAAAAAGCTTAGATTAGAATACACAAATCTAAGTACTTAAGTACAAATCTCACTCAATGAAAAATATAGGTATAACATTAAAAATTAAATTTAATATAATAATTAATTTATAAGCATCTTAAAACCTACGGAAGATTTTATTTATTTGCTAAGACATGTAATCTATATGATTAATTTCGTGGTGAAAATAGGGTGATGGTATCAGAGGATTCACGTGCTGTATGGCTCTTGATGCTGGCGAATAATGTAAACCTAAGTTATCGTTCTGAAATGAGTACTGATTATTGTTATCAAAAAAATATTTTTTTATATTTTTGTAGTTAAGTATAGTAGGTTTCATGGTAAGCCTATATTTTTCCGAAGTCTGTAGAAATTTTCGACTTTTTTGTAAATTAAATGGTTGAATATACATTTTTGTCATATTTCTTGAAGCAGGTTGCATTTGCATTCCACGGTTGATGTAAGCATTGTTTGATGTGATTACTGAAAGTTTACCATTCATGTTTGAATAATCTATGGCTCTCCTTTTTGCATTGAAAATATCTGGATGATTGGGGCTTTTATTAGATTTTATGGATTGTTTTACTTCTCTTGGCCACAAATTAATGTTTAACGTTTTATTCAATGGTTTTACATTTTCGTTGCTCATATTGCTTTGTAATCGTGTCCGGGCTGTTTGCATAACATTAATTAAATTTTCTAATTCATGCAAACTTAAAGTGGGTACTGTTGAAGCTACTGTTTCAACCTTATTTTCAATGTTAAATAGTACCTCATTGCTATTTTTTACACTATCGAATCTGTTTTTAAAAGAATGGAAAAAGGTTAAAGGTGATCTTACAGATCTTTCCCAAAAAGTACGTGGCCCATTTTCATTAAAGAAAGGATGGTCATTTGTTTTTTGTTGTACTTTTTCTATTTCGATATTGAATTGACGCTCTTTATCGGCGTCAATTGTACGGATCAATGTCGCTATTTGTCTACCAAGATTAGAGTAGTACGTGTCATCTGTTCGATGATTTCTTGAAGTATTCACAATATTTTCTTGGTTTCTTCTTCTGCCCGAATCTAATGGAGTGTTAACATCGTGATACCTTTTATTAGACCAATTATTAGGTGAAATTGCGGTTTGAGGAGAATTTTGTACATTTTGTGTTTGGTTTCCATTGACTCTATGAATTAACTGGGACAAATATTTAAAATCTACATTCTCTAGTTCAGACGGACTTTCTTCATTAGGTGGAGAAGTATTCTCATCTTTAGGAAGAACGTAATCTGTAATATAATTGTCCATTAAAGTGTCAGGTGGTATCAGCTGATTCATATGTTTATCAAAAGGTTTTTTATGTTTCTTAAAAGGTGGAGCATCAATTCTCGGATAATTCATTCTTTGACGTAGTAATTTTATCTGCAAAATAGTAATATTCGTTTAATACAAATAAAGTAAGTCCATCAAAACATATACGATTCGATTAATCATTAACATTACGATATTATCATTCGATAAGTTTAATTATATAGTAAAAACTTACAAGCTTCTGTCGACTTTCTCTAGAAGGCTCGTGAATATCTGATCTGTAAAATAGTGCAAAAAATATTATAGTTAGCAATAGATGAAATAAGATTTTCAATAAAGTGGTAGCAATACACTCAACATGGACTTTTGATTTTATATAGTCAACAGCTTTTTTTTGTTAAAACAAAAGGGGATACTAATTGGTTTAAAGTAAAAAATAATTACGCCAATTCCCCATAGTCATATGCAATGTTTTCGTGTGACTTTACTTTTTTCCTCTTTTTCCCGTTGTAACGACTTCTTACTGCCGGCACACTAAAAATAAAAAAGTTACCTTGTAGCCGTGTGTGTCATTTTCGATAAGATGTAATAAAATTTATATTACATTTATTTAATATTATTCAATTGAAAAAGATTAACTTCATTTTTATTTTTTCTCATCATTAGAATTTTAATCCTATAAGTGCGATATGAGGTCAGAATAAATTTATAAATTGTATTTAGTTTAATGCAAGCTAAGGATGTAACGACAAATAGTTTTAGGTATTAAACTTCTAGAATACCTATGCTCTCTAAACTTACTTGCCGAGTAATTTGAATGCATAACGCACTATGATGTAGGCTGCATAACGAAATATTTATATTGTATACTTTCTTACTCGGATGATGGTGTATTAGTATGAGCTGTAGTACTGGTAACCGTAGTAGTTTCCATATCTACTTTTGTTGTGCTTGTTCCTGCTGCTGTGCTTACTACTTGTACTTTTGTCGATGGAGCAGTATGTGTTTCCGTTTTAACAGTTGTATTTTCGTCACATTCTGGTAAACATGTACCTAGGGATGTATTATTATGTAAGATACTATTTTAGATACTACTATTATATAAGATATTGTTAGTAAAAATTAAAAAGTTGTTTTAATACTTGTAAAACAAACCTGGAAATGGCATTGGTGGTGGTGCTGGCAGCATCGGTGGCACTGGTACCATAGGATACATGGGCATTACAGGTGGAGGGGGCAGACCTATGGGTGGGTAATACGGTGTATTCATATTAGGTAAAAATATAAATGACGGCAAAGGAGCTCTGGGTTTTTTATTTATTAGTAAAATTTTCTTGTGCCCGTGATCTTCGTCAGAGTCAGATTCAAAAGTAGAGTCACTATGGATAAATTCTGGACTGCTGTGGTCCGAATCAGAGGAGTCTGATGATTCAAATAGGCTATCGTCTTCAGCTATTCGTAATAATTTTCCCTGTAAACCCTTTTTCTTTTTATGCCTGTTACCTTTCTTTCTGGCCCGACGTTTTAATTTATTACGTTTCGGTAAAGAATCCCGACCACTTCTTCGTGTTAGTTGATTATCTTTACTTGTCTTATTAATCACTTGATTTTCTATTGTTTTGAAAAATTGGTTATATAACCAGTCTCCTAAATCATCAGCGTTTTTGGTAATATCATTGACTTGTTCATCTATTATATTATGTGTAGTAAGGATAGGTAAGGGTTCCGTTTGTGCGTAATTAGATAAAAATGATGGGTTCTGAATACGTGTTGGTTCTGGAATATATTGGCGTCTGTAATTTTGAGTTAATTTTGAACTGAAATATAAATTTAAATTATTACATTACTAATTATAACTGTTAAAGGAGTCAGAAAAATAGTTATGATTAATATTTACTTAGGTTCACATATTTTGCTTTCAGTGTCGAAGTAGTATCCAGGATGACAGTGGCAGCCGATGACGCAACCAGGAATACCGTCAATACAATATTCAAATCTACCGTGCGCCCCACATTCTGAAAATAATAAGGTTGCCATTTTACACCCAACAAGTTGAAGATGAAAAGTTGTATGACTATTGGTATTGATCACTTCTTCATAGTAGTAATTTCAGACACGGCAGGTACCTACCTACTTCCACGTGTACCAATATATCAACAACTCTCGCAGTTCTCTTACCTATATTGTAACATCGATAATTACGCAATTGTCAAACTACCGTCGGAGGATTTAAACACATGAACTAGGATCTAAGATAGATGAGCTAGGATCAAAGGAAATCGTGCCATCATTAATTGAGTGGAGAAACCATTGCATTGCAGTAGGCCCCTTTGTGGCAGCGACTTGTAAGTAAAGTTTAACTAAAGTTATTTTTTTAAATTATCTCTTACCATACATTCCGTCGCCTTCCGCACGGTAACATGGCAGCATCCATAAAAATAATATCTTCCACGTGGTAATGGAACTCGACATCAGGTTAAATAAAAACATCGCTGCAATCTTAATTGACCGTAAAGTAAGTATTTAGGTACCTCGCTTGGATGTAACAATAATTTACCTAAGCACAATTACTCGTAACAAGCATTTATCTTAGAAAATGAGTTTGGAATTAGCGCGCAGTTGTTGTTTGATTTCACAGCATTGTTAGGAAAGAAATCTAGGGTTTCGTGTGGTGATTCGTGCAACACACGCTATAAGTAAGTGAACAATGAATAAGACCTTTTCTTCTTATTGGTCGACATACAATCATATCGCTGTAAAACGAACGAGAGTCTACAAGTGTCCGTTTTATTGTTGCTAATGAGAACGGTTTTTTTGTCTTAATTTTTACACAAGTGGATGTTTCGATAATGAGTAATGTAAAAGGTACAATGATGTAAATGATGTAAAGGTATGATAATTAACAAAACACAATGATCTGACTAATATTTATTTTATTATTTGGTCACATTATCCATTTAAATAATATCACATTAATGCTATAACTAAACATCTTCACCGAGATCAGGAATTCCCTTTAGTCCTCTGAAAAAAAAATTGCAATTTGTTAAATACCTTATGGAAGAAAATTAATATGTAAGACACGTTTACTAACTTATGATGTATCGTATACTACATACTTAAAATAAATACTAAAACCAAAGTAGGTAGGTACCTTAAATCCTATTATCTGTATTCGCATAATAATTCCTATAAATAAATATATATATAGATAAATATCCTAGGTATTATATACTCACATTACACTTTTAAAAGGTTATCATGATTGTTTGTCCTTACATCAAACGTGTCAGTAAAATTGTATTGTAGCAAACTTACTTAGAACAATCTTCAGGTAGGACGCATTTGTGCGTCCGATCATCTCTGACGTAAGGCTGGATGCACACGCAGCCGGGCTCGCAGAACGGATAGCAGGGCCGCAGTCTCTCCCGGGGGTTGTCGCACGTCACCGCAGCACACCCGGCGAAACACGCCTCGTACCTATGTTAAGGGTTGCCCAGAGATCAATTTATTATTTTAATTATTTGAAGTGAAGATCGACCTTCACCCATCTGATAAATCAGATGAGACCAATTTTTGATGCAATATTTTTGATTAGAATAGACTCATTTTTTTGCCAACCGATAGACAGACGATTGATTCCAAAAAATATTTTTATTTCTATCTTGTAGGAAATCGTCAAAAACGCCTCAATATGAAGAGAAGTAACGACAAAGAGTAGAGAAGATTACAAAAGAAATAATAAAGAAAATACAAAACGGTTACTGTCATGAATTTTGGAAGGAACATTTTGATGGAATTTAATGAATTTTACACTGCATATTCCATAATGATGCGGTTAACCGCTGCCTTTTAAAGTGACATGCCGAACGTCTGCCGTTTTCAGACAAACTGCAACTCGTCGGATTTACATGTAGTGTTAAAATTATTAAATTCCTAATGAAAACGGAAGCGATTAAATTTAATTGGTACCTTTCGTGCGCTCTTTGACAATTCAATATTTCTATTTCAGGAGGCGATTTCATTTTATTGAAATCCTCATAATGTCTTTCATTTTTGTAAATCGAACTTGAAGGATCAATTTCTCTTTGTCTTTCTGCCCCTGCAAAACCTTTTACATCTGTATCATCCGCATATCTTGGGTTGTAGTTATCGTATCTCCTCATGTCATCCCACTCCTTGTGCTCCAAGTCAAATGACTTTTGTAGAGCTTTTTTTCTCCAGTTTCGACGATCGTCAAACGCCTGTCTCTTGTTCCCGATAGTTTCTTCATAATCATAGTTATTGGGTCTGCTAGCAGAAGCAATTATATCATCTGAAATGGTTTTAAAGATATATTTTACTTCATCACCTTACTGTTTTTAAGTTAATGGCAAATAATTACATAGTAACAGCGCGAGTAATAACAATTTCTTCATTTTCTTCAACTATAGCAGGACATGAAGTGAAGGTAATTTCGCTTAACGTTCAATTTACGACAACTACAGGTTACTTATCGTACGCCTAATGAGTTGTTTGGAAAAAAGAAAGACGTCTAGCAGCAATGAAAATGATAAAGCAAGTAAACTCTGCAGAACATTGTTTATGTTTACTTATGGGAAGGTACTTTTTTTTAATATTTAAAGTTAGGTTTCTGCCGTTTAGAATTTAAACAGATAGTACTTATTTGATTTAATTAATTTATTATTTTTGAACGACGGAAATGTTGTTTTCGTACCTATATTATGATAACAGTTGTTTTATTACTTTATTTCGCTTCTAGAACTATAAATAAGTTGATAAATGGGAAAATTACGGTAAGTAGATAAGATGGTAAAAAATTAGAAAATTCATAAGTGGGTATACATATGTATGTTCATCTTCGATTGTTTCTAATTTGTACCTACTCTAACACACATTTGGATACAGTAATGTTCTTGCCCGTACGAGTACTAAGAACGAACACGTAAATAAATGGATGAACAATCAATCAAAAATTTTGGTACACAATTGTACAATATTTGGTACAGAATTATTTATTTTAAGTATAGATACAAATTAAATTAATATAGGTTTGGTAATCATAAAATGACGTAATTTTAAAATATATGTAGTGTCGTTAGATTCACTAATAAATGAAACATCCTCTGATATTTGACTTCATATTTTATAATTTGGTGGTGGAGCAAAAAATTCAATAAGTGAACATGAATAAATGATTGAATTTGAACCACTATCTACTAATCTGAGAGCCTTCCATAATGTAGGTAGGTACTAGTGGCCTTTACATTAATTTGTAGTAAAAAACCAGTGATTCATGACCTTTCAAGATTCAAAGGTATCAAACACTATATAAGTAAGTAATTTATGAATATTCGGAATATAAGAAAACTCCTTTTATTAAAATAATGTAATAAAATAATTCAAACAACGGAACGTGATTCATTTATAATCGTTTTGCAGATATCCTGAAACCGTCGTTTAGGAGCATTTTCCTCGGTTGCAGAGCCTTGATCGGCGGTGGAGCTATCACTATGTTGAAGTAGTTGCCCATTCGTGATACTCCTGGCTCTCGTTTGGTTTCGTCCGGGTGGTTGTTGGACGGTCCATCGTCCACGAACTCTACTATATCCGGATGCTTGTTGTGACTTCGTGTATTTGTGTTCATATATTTGGGAGCATTGGATCTTGCAGACCTTTTCGTAGGAACTGGTATTCCCATTTGTGTGCTGGAATAAACATTATGGAAACTTGGAGGTTATTTATATATTTTAGGATTACTGTTTGTATCGCAAAATAAAAATAACTAGTTATCAAATTAAGATGACTCTTGGAATATTTTATAAAATCATAATTTTTATCAAGGGAAACGATTTGCTCCCGAGGACTTAAGTATATTATTTTATAATATAAAACTTTTGCGTTACTGAGTGATTGACTGACAGACAACGCACAGCCGAAACTACTGAACGGAAGAAGCTGAAATTTGGCATGTATGTTCCTTGGGGAGTGTAGGGGAGCACTAAGAGAGGATTTTTGGAAATTCCATCTCATCTGCGGGCGGAAGCTAGTACAAAATATAATGTAACAGCAGTAGTAGTCATGTAGAGAATATAATGTTTTTAGTAGTTTTTTAATTATTGCATCAAATAGAACCCAAAGAACATTACATAAAATGGTTAAATAAATTTTGTGCATCTCATCAGTAATAGATTTATGCAGTCGTCGTAACTTTATATATCTGTATTAGTTAAAATATTAAAGTGATCCATTTGAATAAACCATTAATAAGCTCTTAATTGGTAATAGTTTTTTGTAACGTTTCAATTTACCGTATAAAATATATTTCTCAATAAGAAGATTATGTAAATATTTTAATTTAAAAACAGCTTTGAGGATATTTCCAAATAATACTGTTAGTTAGCAAATACATAGTTACAAACTGGCACCACAACTTACAGAAGGAATCGCAAAAAACATACACATTATTGTAATACAGTCCACGGCGAAAACTATGTACCTGCTTGTATGTGAATGAACCCATTTACATTTTAGCTTTTACATGTGTCACACCTTACGTGTGTGACATACGACACTTGTGCGACCAGTTAACGAACAGTTGGTTATGCTGTTTTATCGTCTATACCAATACCCACGGGGAGCAATCCTGGGGCAAAACGCACTGGTGGGTGCGATCATCTCGCACGTAAGGCTCCTCGCACACGCAGCCGGGCTCGCAGTACGGGTAGCATGGCCGGAGGTGGTTGCGAGGATTGTCGCACGACACCTCAGCGCACCCTCCGAAACATGGGTCGTATACCTCGTGAGACCAGTAGCACGCTAGAAGCAAAAATCAATAATATTAAGTAACGCTACACACTCCTAGCCCTACACTAGGATTATTGACTCTGTCGTTGGTGCCATGGACAAGAAACTAGAAAGGAACATACACACTGAGACCGATAACAGAGATTTGAACTAATCATTAAAATTTTCAAATCGCTGGGAATCGTACCTAGGACACTTGGAATGGCGGTCCGGCATGGGAATAACAGCAGCTGGATCAGTTGAATTTCTCGTAGTAATATACTCATTTTTCTTTAATCACTTTTCGTACATTATTATAACAGGAGAAAGACATTAAATGGAAGTGCAAATCTTAATCCAGCCCTTAGTTTCTTTATACGGATAGCCCACGAGATGGTAGATTCAAGTGACAATATTATTGGGACAGTGTAAAGAGAGCTATACCCGGCCTGATAAACATTTTACGTAAATAAAATGCCTTTAAACCCAGAACACGTTATCGACAGAGTTTAGGTGCTCTAAATCTAGATGTGGGAACCATATTTCCTATCTTTTTTATTGCAATCGTCTTCACGAACCCATTACGAGCCCCTCGGGTGCCGCAAATACCCTAGACTTACTAGCCGAACTCAGATTCACATCGTATATTTGTGAAAAGTGGTTTTATTTCTGGCGATATAGTTGGACTTTTGCTATTAAAAAACTGTTAAACATGTTCGCACAACACTAATTTGGACCTAAATAGGTAAGTAAGTATATTAAAAACCGGTGCAAATGCGTGAAAAATGAAAATGTTACCTTAAATTTACCTTGCATTATTTTGTCCTCATCACGACACTGAACATACAATAAGTACCCAACGGATACGAAACTAATTAGCACTTTCATTACGAATTAATTATTATCACTACCTTTTATTTTGACCACTATGTAGAGTAGAATGCCATTGGACTATCAGAAAGGATTGGAAGCAACTAAATAAGTACTCTATGCTATTGCTTTTTGAATCAGAATTAGGTTAGAGGCGGCCGTAATTAATACGACTCGGGTAAAGGATAAGGTCGTCATTGCAGTGTGATAAGGGTCTGTTTAGTAAACATGGCGAGAGCCCGCTTAAGCTGCGTTTGATTGAATTATTGCTTGCGCTGTTACCTGCTAGCCTGCTAGGCGACGGAGGTCACGTTTCCCAAATATCGCCATAATACGATGAAATGAAACTCTCACATGGATTTTCTGTATAATAATAAATCACTTCAGATATTAAAAGATTTATTTTGAGAAGCAGTGATAGTCTAGTGACTGAACGTTGAGGCCCCATTTGGATTTTGCAATAAGGTTTAGGTCTGGAATCTTGTACGCACTTCTAGTTTAAAAACTTTATAAGTATGCGCATTAGAAATTAATTCTCACTTGCTTCGGGGAAAGAAAACGTGAGAAAATCTGCACAACTGTGAGTTCTCCATTATGTTCTTAAAGATGTGTGAAGCCTGCCCATCTGAACTTGGCTAGCGTGGCGGACTGTGGCCTGCATGTCTTAGAGTTAGAAAGGAGACTCGAACTTACCAATGTGACAATGATGATTTTGACCAGGATGAGAGATGGCTGATGGCACTACAGAGCTGTCAAAATATAAGTTAAAATGCAGAACTCTGTATTTATTTAGTTAAAGGTGAATTGGTTTAATATCGTCTAATAAGACGATTGTAATAACAATCGAAGCTTTGCAAAATTTGAAAAACTACAAAGAAAGTACATAGGTATTTGAAATGAAATCACAAAATTATTACCGGCAAAACTGTTACTATTACTATTTTGTAACATAAGCCAGAAATGTTGGTGTCCCTAAACAAATAAATAAGCGGTATTTTGTATCTACGGTCGGAAATTTTCCCGGTGGCAAGTGTAACGGACTATATCAATATTTTCTATCGTCAGGGTGTTATCATTTCGAGAACTCAGTAAGAATGTCCAAAAATAACTTTGATGAATAATACATATCTTTATATTTTATACAAGTAATTTCGTTCAAAAGAATTTAGATGCCTTTTTACCACAGTGATTATATGAAGTAGGTAAGATTAAGAAATAAAAAATAATTTGAGAAAAAGGTACGAAATGATTTGGTATCATTAAGATAGGTATGTTCAGAATCATAAAGAAAGATTAAACATACGATGTCAATGAAGGACATAGTGTCTTTTTAACTCTATATCCATATACGCAGATATGCAAAAAAAAATTTGGACGAGTAAATAATATTCGATGATTTTATCACAGCAATACTGCTACAGCTAAGGTGAAGCCGAGTAGATTTAGTAGTCATGAATTACTCTCGTAGAGTACCTATTTATCCTTTACAGAAACAGTCCTTTCAAAACAAATCAGTCAGTAATATAACCTACGCAGAAAAACACCTTACCGGAAAGTGGGGACTGGTGGGTGTAATAAAATATTAAATTTACCTGGGCTCTGCAAAATAACATGTTTTCCAATAAATATAATATTTAAGATTTTCATGGCCTGGTCCCGGAATTTATTGACTTTATTCGCAAGAATTGATTTTAGGGAACGGGCTAAAGGAAATATACGTGATTGCAGGCATAAAATACTTACAGTAGATATCCTAATTTTATGGTTAACTAAGTTTGTTTGCAAACAATGTTTTATGACAAGTTCAATTGCTTTATAAAGCTGATTTAAACTTAGAAAAGTTAATAACAATATATTTGCGGGTCTAGAACAAAAGGAACACCACACCACGATACAATCTATTTATCGAACGTGTATAAGAGCACATATGTCACCCGCTCTTGTTATTGTTAACAAGCTGTTTTATGTAGCTGGAGGGAGATTGAGGCATTTCTTCGTAACGCCATGAAGCGAGATCAGTCTGCGAAAAATGCCTTTTCCGATAAAATACATGATTGCGCGCCATTTTTATAACACTCGCATTTCAGCACACCTTATAGTTCTTTGGGTTTTGCAATATTTTGTATTTACTGTTTTAAGTCGAATTGTTTATTTGGCAGTGTTTAGGCACAATAAGGACTTTTCTCCGACAACTTATTAAGTGTAAACAAACTCTTATTATTAAGACGCCTTCGCTTCGCTTCAGGAAACTTGTTATATCTATAGCCTTCTACAAAAATGTACCTACTATTAAATACAAAAAAAATCAATTCGAACCAGTAGTTCCTGAGATTTAACGCGTTCAAACAAAAAAACAAACTTCCTCTTTATATTATTATTATAGATTACTTAATAGAAACTGACTGTCATCAAAAATAATTATTATGCCTACCTTAGATGTTAGGTAAATATACTACATACAATGCATTTGATCGTAATATTATAAAAACCTCTGTATCGTGATGATATTTTATAATGAGGTATAATTTAATACGTTGAAGAACGTCAATTTATACCAACTGCGGTCTCACAACAAATACATTATTCAGTATATTTAACATATTGCAAAAAAACAGTACAAAAAAACTACTTCATAGTCGATATGTAGAAATAACTCACTATGTAACTACACGTAAGATTTTGCTCAAAAATGTGACCACACGACACATAGTTTTCGAATTAAAAAATAATGATCAAAATTGATTTACCCAGTAAGAAATACAGTAGAATTGAAAACCCCCATCATTTTCTCGAAGTTAGTTAATAAGGTATTTGGTAATGATTCGTCTAAATATTGAGCTCATCCTCGATAAATGCGATGGACTTCGATCTTCGAAAGATGTTGAGTTAAACTTGGCCCAGACGATAGGATTGCTCGGGTTCTATCAGGGAGATCCACGTAATTTTAGGTCATTGCGGATAACATTTGGATTCTTAGCACGTGCGGTGCAAATTACGAGTAAAGCGATCTGTTGGCCCCTAAATAAACGTCTCTTGATCACCAAGTCCGTTTCTATCAAAACAGCTCGGCCCAACAAAATGGACCTTATAGCCGTCTTCACACTGCATCAATGGAGATATATCCTTACTATTTTAATGGCTGTTATGTTCATTTGTTTGTTTCTTAAGACTTGGAGATTCTTCAAAGATACTGTCACACCAGACACATCACATAATTTATGGGTTTTAACAAAACTTATTACGATAGGTAGCGTATAAAAACTAAACGATTTGTTGCAACTTTTTATTATCGAATCCATAAACCATTATTGCTGAAAGGCTGAAACCGTTACCATCACTTGTAGGATAAATTCTAATACTATTTACATGATCTAAACGATGAAATGATAATATATGGGTTATACTTTTTACAGATTATTTTTGAGAGCATTAATCGTAAACGTGGCACATTTTACTAAGATATTAGTAATCGCAGTATGTACTACGTAGTTACTGGTATATTATGTCCTCATGGGAGCCATCTTTTAATAACTGCACTCGTTTGAAATCACATACCGAATGCAGGAACACCCAGATGTAAACCATTGTCGATCAAATGAAAACTTCCAGTGATACTTTTCGCTTTATCACTGGCCAGGTACATTACTAAATTTGCCACGTCTTCACAATCAGAAATTTTCTTTAACGCTGAATGCTGTGCCATGCCATCAAGTGTTGTTTGACGAGAGCTGTCGGGTACCCCGCCTCTTGAGAATATGTTGGTCTCGATGGGCCCTGGGTTTACCGAGTTTACCCTTACTCCTTTTGGACCCAACTCTGCAGCAGTGCATCTCGTGAAGGCATCCAGGGCAGCTTTGGTCATGCTATAACCGGTTAGAACTGGTTCCGAAATGGTCGAAGCTATGCTGGATATTGTCACGATATTTCCTTTAGTCTCAATTAAATGTGGGACGCATTTCTGAGTTACTAAATAAGTCCCACGAAGATTTGTTGCCACCATTTTGTCAAGGTTCGAAACATCGTTGTTTATTCCACCGACTGCCAGGATCCCGGCGTTGTTTACTAGGACATCGATTTTTCCAAAACGTGTCAGAGTGTCGCGAACGATTTTTTCCACGTCTTCTGCTTTACTTATGTCTGCTATAACTGACAAAGGTTCCTTGCCACTCAGTGCTGCACATTTACGAGCGACAGCTTTAAGATTTTCTACGTTTCGGCCTACTAAAGACAAGAGTCCGCCGGCTTTTGCAAATTCGATTGCACACACTTCACCGATTCCACTGCTCGCACCGGTTATTATTATAACTTTCTGTTTGAACTGCATCTTTACCTCGCTAAAGCTCTTCAGTATACTGGTTAAACATAACGCGGGGCTTGTTTTATACTATGATTACATACAGTAGATTTAATAATAAATAGAAATGGCAATTTTGGTATTTTTAAAGATTATTATATTTATAAGCGGGCACTTTTGAATACTTTTACAACGTAATACCTACTTAGTATCATTATTACTCATATCTATGTTGATCCATCCATCTATCATCCATATCCTGAAGTAGTACTCGTACCTAAGAGTGGTCTGTTAGGTACTGTTAGTAGGAAAAAATGCCCCGGCAGTTTATTGCCGTTTCATTTCTGAAGACCACTTACTGTAGGATGAATAATGATTTAAGCGAAAGCTAAATTCAGAAAAGGAATTTTCTAATGTAAATTGTGAAATGGTTTTTATTTTATTCACTGATTCTTAGGCGGCAAAGTGCCGGTAACACTTCTGATGATACTGATGTGTATGGACGGCGATCGCAACATTTGATTTTTTCTATGCGCTGAGATAATCTGACTACGTCACAATTATGTTGTAGCTCGTCAGTAATATTAACAAGATTATTTTTAAATAGAATACACTAATACAATTGTATGTTAATGCATGTATGCAATTAAATAAGGTAACAATCAACCGTTATAAATTATATAATGATGGCCTTGTCTTTTTAAAGAAACATGGAATAAACTGTATTTATAGTAAAATCTGTTTGATTGATTGATTGATCTGGATGAAAGATGGTAGAATACACGTGGGGTCGTCGGTACACAGGGAACGTCGAAAGTAAACAAGGTTATGCATCTTAGTGTCTGTGATTTGACATTGGAAAGAGATTTGGCGCCATCTCATGAATCTCTTTCTTTGTAAATTAGGTTGTACGAGCCCGCTAGACTCGCTGGGATTTAAAAATGGGTGTGCCCCATCATCTGTCCCACCATTGGGCAGGGATCTACCTCACAATGTAAGGGGTAGGTAGGTACTGGCCGTTGTTCACCACGCTGGCTAAGTGCGGATTGGCGGATTTCACATACTTTTCAGAACATTATGAAGAATTCCCAGGTGTGCAGGTTTCCTCATGATGTATTCTTTCACTAGAGAAAGAGACAATACAATTCTTATTAGAGCGTCCAGGGATTCGAACCCGGGCTTCCCGCTTCAAAGTCAAAGTCAAACTGTTTATTTCATCTAGGAATTTACAAATTCACTTATGAACGTCAATTTTTTGATTCTACCACCGTTTTGGAAAAGTGCTTGAGGAGAAAAAAACGGCGAAAAAAAACTCCTCCGCATCTTTTAAAATAAAATAACAAGAGAGTACCTGTAACGTTTAAACCCTAGGGCTTACGTAATATACGAGTACAAAGCCTAAGTATACCAGATAAATATAAGAACGTACTATTGTAGATTAGAAAGTCTTGTATCATTGCGAATATACCAACCATATTTATCTGACCACATAATACGAGTAGTAAGGCCGTGTCGTGGGAATACTCTACATACTTATGTATATAGTATTTTGTTACACACATGAAGAATTAAATAAATACTTAACATTATTAGTTATATGAATTCCTTGAAATTACATATTATGTGTTGTGGCAATGAAGTAAACAAATATTCTAACACCTTTATCGAAATTAATCTTACATTTTCGCTCCTACTATATTTCAAGAGCAATATCACTGCGTTGAATTATGGCAGATATCTATACCTACTTTGTGACATATCTTTAAGGGCTCCCACACAAAACTGCGAATTCGCATCGCATCGCAAATATCTGTGAATTCGCACGAACGCACCGCAAGAATTTCCGATCTGCTTCGCATCGCACATTCCTGCGATATTACGTCATCCTTGGTGACGCCATTTTTAGTCCGCTCTGAGACAGCTTTAGAGATTATTATTATTATTCTACCTATAGCGCTTTGTCGACGGAAGAAGAGTTTGATTTTACATAATATTAATTACTATTAACTGCTGATAATCACACATTTGATTTTTCTCAAAAAAAAAAACAATTAAAATGTCAATAAATACATTTTGTTTTAATTTACCTGATAGTCAGTCCCAGCATTTCCAAAGGCATAACAGGAATTCTTCCCTTGTACGATCGTTTTTGAAGGCATGGTGATAATAAACTCAAAAGCTCTTCAAATGAAGATATGCTCATTCTAAAATAATCAAAAAATTTATCTTCTTCAGTTCTCAACGCATAGTACTTTAGAGTAAAATAGTTCCCATCAGAGTTCATAATCGTAATAAATGGATGAACCCAGAATCTTCTTTTTCTATATCTATCTAACAATAACAACAGTGCAATAATCTTTTTGCGATCCATCTTACGCTTCCAAAAAACACGTCCAGTACGGCTGACTACACTTGAAGGAATGGTCGCCCTACCAAACGGTTTGCCGCACGAAATCGTATCGCAGAAATTCGCATCGCAAGTTCCTGCGATGCGAATTCGCATCGCATCGCATCGCAGTTTTGTGTGGGAGCCCTAAGTAATGGATTATATTATTAATATAGATAACGATACGAATGCTCTGCGATTACGACGGTTGTTTGCCAATTTAATGTTCTGTATTTGTGTTTGTGTGTACTTTAAATAAAAAAAAACACCGCATTTCGGACAAAAGTACGAATATACCTACTATACATATTATTATCTCATAACAGAAATTAAATGCTAAGTTATAGGTATTTTACTTTGCGGGAGCAGATTGCCAATTATAAAGTATGCCATTGCCAAGAATTAAAAAATCCTATGTAGATATTTATCATAGCATTTGTTAGTTTACAAATATGTAAAGTACATATCTACATATATAAAGGTCAAAAATAAAAATAAAAAATAATAACTGCTTTAAGCTATATGTTCCGTCTTAATATGCCACTTAGAGTTTGAGATAGAAGTAATATACAATATATTGCAGGACAACTTCTGCCGAGTTAGCTAGTAAGTAATAAACAAGTTGACACAATTTTTTATTTTAATTAATACGTTTATCTTTTTTGTTAGACAATAAGAATGTGTTAAATTAACAATTGCAATAAACAGTATATGATTACAATAATAAACAACAACAATTTAAAAATCAGCTTGACGAACACAACGTTTCTCTTTTAATTCCTGAGTCGTGTATAACGCAATCAATTTGTAAAACGCGAAAGAGATATTAACGCAAGATAAAATGAAATTAGAGCCGCACCTGGGGAGGGACGGAGCGGTTCAGATAACCAAATATATTACCGCGATTAAGCTGCTGAAAAGAATGAATTCTCACAAAGCAAGGGAAGGCGCAATCTAAACGAGCTCTTCCGAAGAGACTTCAACGTCCCGAGCTATGTTTATCTTAGCGCCGACTTGAAGGCTTTTGTCTTCAATGCGTTTCTCATTGGTATTTTAATATTTCTACTCTTTGTTCTATTTGGAGTGGCCCACAAAACGTGATGTGAAGCTTGAAATATAAAGATATTGTGTATACATATAACAAAATATCGAATTATCTTACCAAAATACTGAAATATAAAATAAGTACAAAAATAGCTGTAGAAGCGATTTTCATAAAAACAAGACTAAATACAAATATTATTTAACATGTAACACTTCAAATATTATGCAGTTATGAACGTTTAATTACAAAATAATCCTTCGAAAGTTTCCTACGTCTAATATCACCAACCACGGAACACTGAATCACCGAGATGAAGTCCACAATCAATTACATGAAAACTGCCAGTAATACAGTTAGCTTTGTCACTCGCGAGGAATGCTACCAATTCTGCCACATCGTCACTTGTACTCACTTTTCTCAGTGGAAGAGCGGCCGCCACATTTTCGAATATTTTGTCATTGGTCTCATCATTTATCCCATTTCTTTTAAAAAGATTTGTGTTCACTGGTCCTGGGTTCACTGCATTTACTCTTACTCCTTTTGGTGCTAAATCTAAAGCGACGCATTTTGTAAACATGTCAACAGCAGCTTTGGTCATACTGTATTGCATCATTGCAGGAATCGCAACAGTTGATACTATACTCGAAATGTTAACGATGTTCCCTTTGGTCAAAATCAAATTTGGAATCGCACGTTGCGTCATTAAGTACGTACCACGAACGTTTGTAGCCACCATACGGTCGAAATTCGAAATATCGTCCATTATTCCTGCCATTAATAAAAATCCTGCGTTATTGATCAAAACATCAATTTTTCCAAAATGTTCCACAGTTTCTTTGATGATATTTTCAACATCTTCCGCTACACTTATATCTGCTTTAATAGCTAGAGGTTTATTTCCACTTAATTCTGCGCATTTGTCCGCGACTCGGTTGAGGTTATCTACATTTCTTCCAACAAGGGATAGCAGAGCACCTAATTTGGCAAATTTAAGAGCACATGCTTCTCCGATTCCAGCACTTGCACCCGTAATCAAAACCACTTTTTTATCGAACTCCATTCTGGTCGACAGTTCGCTTTTGACTGAACAATTAAAACTGGTCGGGACTCGGGAGATATGACACCGCTGGTACCTTGTTATCCAGTTACTACGCTGACATGAACAGATATAGGGTATTAAAGAAGTAGAATTGACATGTGTTATTAGATATTTTTTTACAATTTTGCAAAAGTTACGCAAACATATTGTAAAACATAATTACAATAAGAAAGTACTGCTATCTCCTCTCCCAACAAAAGGCTTTATTTCCATTGACTAGAATACAACTCGCATCTATACATATTATAAAAAGAAGTCCTGTTTTCTGTCTTTCTGTCTGTCTGTCTGGACGCGATAAACTCGAAAACTACTAAACAGATTTTTATATAGTTTTCAACAATAGAGTGATTTTTCAGGCAGGTATAGGTATATAATTTATTATACATAGCTAGCTAAAAGATTCCCTCTTTTTATTACCTTGCAACGGCATCTATTATTACAATGGTTCATTTATCGATGTAAGAAGCTAGCTGTCATTTGTAAAATTACAGTTCACTCACAATACGCTAGATGGCATTACAAGGAGATTCTGAATCACGCTGTTGAGGCTGAAAGTAGTTTATATAAGAGTCCCGTGTTTTGCGTTACCTAACAAAATACGTGTAAAACATACGTGTTGAAGGATTTTGTTTGTTTGATTGCGCAAATTTTTCTGAAGTTACAAAAAACTACTACTGAACAGGAGAAATACTGAAGCTTGCATATCGCTGGGTGGTCGGTATCTTATGTGTGCGTTTAACAATATGTTGAAAACGACGTTTCCGGGTCAGCTAGTATATTATATAAATAGGTAGACCATATTGACTATTGTCAAAGAAGGCGATAGACAAACGGCTTCTATCACCCGTCGGTGGTAGCTTTTCACGAAATGATATCTATTATTGCCAATACTACCATTAAATCATTGATTTCATTTCATTACCTTTGCGCGAAGCTTTGTCTTAGTAAATGAAGCTGTCATCTTAGTTAAATCAGTAATCAAATATCTTGTCGTGTTTTAGATGAGAGCATTTTTTTAACACCCTTTCATTAGCTTTTTCTGTATGAATGTAGTGCAGTATGTGCAGATATGTGTGTGTGTAGGTATGAAATGGAAACTTTCAGCTTAATTTTTCCAAAGAAGTCTGATTAACTTGAAAAATGCATACCTAATTGTCAATGTCCGATGACAATGCAATATTCAAGCATGGCTAAGTATAACGCTCAGAATTGAGCATTTATATTTCAGTTAGTTTCAAATTCAAACACGGGCTTTAATATTTTCAAAATAGGTATAAATTATCTTCCATTCTTGACGGCTGATTAGGAAGCATTTTTATGCATGTTTACTAATAATTGGACATGAGCGTATCATGGTTTCGAACAGAACCTTCTCTAGTAATTCATCACTCGTGATACTCTCATATGACAAAAGACAGTTGCGCAACAAAATATGAGGCTAAGTCTCAATAGAATACTGTTTGCGCACAAGTAAATTCTTATTCTTTAACCGACTTCAAAAAAGAAGGAGGTTCTCAATTCGACCGTATATATGCTTTTTTTTTTATGTACGTTCAGCGATTATTCCGTCGTTTATGGGACGATTTTGATAATTCTTTTTTTGTTGTAAAGTAGATATGCGCAATGGGGTCCCCTGATAAGGACACCAGGATCTGATGATGGCATCTCGGAGAAATTGAGGGGAACTTTCGAAAATTGTATGGACAACTAGTGTGTTTGTTCATGTTATCATAAGTACATTAAAGCGCTACCATTTCATGAAGATCTGGAGTCGATCTGATGAAGCCGAAAGACAGTCGAGGGAACTCCTCAACGATTTACTGCAGTTATCTAGTGTTTGGGCTTGATTAATTTGTAGTGACGAGAACTTTACACTTATATGTTGAATTGAGCGCCATCTGGCGAGTAGTTTTTGAGTTATCTCTACTTATCAAGATTGAAGTCGGTTATTTTTTTTTGTAAAAAGCAATTATTGTATTATATGTACCTATGTACATTGTAAACTATTAAAATAAACAATAAGATTTAAATTTAAGCTTATTAACTGAACTATCTCAATGATAGATGTAGTAAAAAAGATATAATAGCTTTAAGCTTTAACCCACTTATAGCCTACTACTACTAAGCACCGGGTTCTTTTCATAACTAAGGAAGTCTAGAGCATAATCCTCCACGCTGCTCCAGTGCTAATTAGTGAAAATTACATATTTTTATTTTGACCAAAGACTAATTATTCAACATTGAACTTTATCTGCTACAAAATGAGGTATTTTCTTTTTTATGATGAGGTATTTTCGCACAGCAGTGTCCATACTCACATAAAGTTACTCACATAAAGCATAGTCTACCAGCCTGAGCTACATACATGCACATATGTATAAAGTTACTAAGTAAATAAAATGAAATACACTTATATTTTTCATACAATTTATTTTAATCTCAGTACGCGAACATTAAAGTTTGAAGCGAATCTATTTACATTAATTTATCAGTTGCTTATCATAAATTATCATACGAGAATAATTGAAACTTACATTAAAAGCTCCCTATAATTGTCTTTGGCACTTGCATTACATTAAGTAAATAAACTTATTAACAATAATATTGTAATTAAAAAGTAGGTAACATGAAATTCTTAAAGGTAATAGGTACAGAATTTTATACGAATTGTAGAGTCCTAGGATTCTTATGGCACACAGTACTGGGATAACACACGTTTACTGCGGTTTACTGTCATGTTGAGTTGGAAAAACTACAGCCTCCATTAAAAGAAATAATTTATACTTATTTATCAACTTTTGTTGCACTTGTCTATAAAAGATCTTCTTACGTTTACATTTAAACGAAAGTAAAGTACGAATACTGCATAATCGATTATACGTAAAGGGGTTCAGTCGAGTCGGTAAACGTTCAATTATCGAATAATTACCAAGACCACATTGACCTCAATTGATGAATGTCAAGTAGATTAACTGGGCATTCATAGGAATTATCGATTATTGTGTCTCCAGTTTGCATGATTTGTACCGAGTGGTTAATGCTGTAGGTACAAGAATGAATAAGGAAACCACTTTAAGCTATAGGTACATCATAATTATACCTTATAGTTTCACCCTGATTATAATACCTATGTAATATGGCTTACTTATCTCAGAGACAGATGTAGGTATCAATTTTCTTAGAAACAAAAGTGGTATTTTCAACTCTCAGCGTTTTTGGTTGTAGATTTGTGAAAAATAATCATGACAGACATTAGCGTCCTACCTAACGTGACCATTTTGTAACGGGACTGTCCCGTTAAAAATACGGGACGACTGATCACGTTAAGTGTCTCAATACTTAGGTATATACGAAGTCATGAGGAAAACTCTCACGGTTGCGAATGTAGTTAACAAATGTAGGTATAGTACGCGACAGATTGACATGGCACTTTTCTAGTGATGTGGCTTATTTCGGTATAGTTTATATCGATATTTTTCTCACGCAACAAAATAAGAGTAACATCAATTAAATAAAGTTTATTATAAGTTAAATGAAAATGAATCAGATTTATTCAGTTTAGGCTATTGTGGTACTAGCACTTATGACTACATTAAAATAATATTGTTGATAGACAGGTAAAGAAATATTTAAATAATTTTCATGTAGATAAGGAATGAGCTAGTAAGAAGATTTACAACTATGTTGTTATTGAATTAATCGCAATCGCAATCAATATCAAATGAGCTCACACTAACATCGCTACAAGCACTTTGTGAATCTTCGTCACTAGTATCTCCGACTTCTAAGATAAAATCTAGAGCTACCGAAGATATTTTAAAACATAACAACAAACAAAAATGTGAGTGAAATTAAAACCGATAAACGCGGTCGATATAGGCTCGCGCATTACTATTACTAAGGCGCGCGCGGGTGACGTGCGGCATGCGGGGTGGGGTGTCCCTTCTCCCGCGTCTCACCTCATACCCCGAAAGCCATGTCGACCTGTCGCGTACTATAGGTATCTACAAGAAACAATATAGTATGTCAACTAGTAATTAAAAACCCCTGCGCTGCACACGACAAGACAAGACCGGTTTGGCAAAAAAATACAGGTAAAATACATAATTATTCTAATTACACGGTTTCATTTGTTACGACAGTAACACCACATCGCATAACTTTGAAAATTAAAAGTTATGCGATGTGGTGTTACTTGAAGCATTGACAAAATATTCGCAAGATGCACTGTTATCAAGTTATACAATTTAAAAGCGAGATGATTTATATTTACAGAATGATCGCGTAGTCGACATAATGGCTAATCCGAGATTAATAGGTCAGCTCTAGATAGAAAGAGAGAAGTCGTCGAGTAATTCCATTAACTTACAAACTCTTAGACGATATTTTAAGATGACATAGAGCCACGTAGCTCTATGATTTGTACAAAATGATGTGTATAAATATTGGAGGGAGTGCGATATTGGACGTCAGTGTTATTCTTACATTTACATGTCCTACTTAGATAGATAGATAGTTTTAATCTGTAAAATCCTATCGCTATGAAGTATTTTTCTTCGTTCTATCTTATGAGTAAGCATTCCTTGCTACCAAGGTGAGGTACGCTTATGAATTCATACATTTTAATGACTTTAAAAATAAACACATAAAAACAGATTTCGAAAAAGATGTGAGGTAAGATTGTTTACCTAAATATGCGGCTAAATAAATATTTTAGAATATTAATTTATAATGCCAAGCAAAAAAATTTCTTGCAATGATTACACCCAGCTCATATCACAATTAAGGTAATCATAACTGTCATCCGGAATAACTCAAAATATGTATCGAACTTACGAACAGTAGGTATCTACGAAGATCCTTAGCTCTTAGATATTATTTCATAGTAGGTAGGTATCTTCTTTATTAGCTGGGCTATTTAACATATCTTAAATGACAGTCAATAATTTATAAAAATACTGTGTGCTTTTAAACAATTATCTAACTTTTTTTGGTAAATATGTTGTACCTAATTAACATTTTATAAAGGTAGATACTTGGATACTCAAACATTGGCTGGTCATATAAATTAATATTTACACAGTCACAGGAGTATGAAATTCAATGTCTAAGCATATATAATAATCATAAAAAACGAATTCAAATGTGTTTTAATCGTACCAATTCCCTTATGGCATCAGCCTCCATTTCTGACGAGCTAACGATTGTTTCTCTATAGGTGTTAGATTTTAGATGTAATTAAATATGCTTGATTCATATCATTAGATATAGTTCGACAGTCTTACATCATAGACTTTTTGTCAGGTCAAAACCATGTAAAACCTTTAAAAAAAACGTTAAAAAAATGTTTAAAACGTTCCAATCAACAAAATATCGAAATTGAGTTAATGCACATTTACTAGCTTGCAACCTTTGATGTTTTAAATGTCTAGATGGAACATCGAATCCGCGCAAACGTGTCAAAAAATTGTGGCAAACTGTTGGCCACAATTTTTATGTCATTACATTGTCTACAATAGACGAACGTGAAAAACATCGCCTGCACGCACACATGCCTGATAATGTTGCCTTGTTTTTTTGTTTTCATTGTAGGGTGACGCTCAATCTAGATATTTTTCAGAATATCGATGCAGGCGATGTTTTTCACGTTCATTTATTGTCTATGTGTGCGTAATCTGTGCGTAATGATATAAAAATTGTGGCTAACAGTTAGCCACGTTTTTTTGACACGTTTTCGCGGATTCGATTTTCCATCTATTTATGTTGTGTGTGGATTGAAACGTTTCTTAGGTACTACGTCGAATCACAAACGTTAATAAATAAAATTAATACCCAAAGATGGCAAAGCTGCATGGCTACATAGAAATCAACATTCCGATTTATTGCAAAAATATTACCTACAGCTTTGTCCAATTAGAACGATTGGACGACAGCCAGAAATATGTTTAGCTATAAAACTAATGTCGATCGTATCATAGAGATTCATATCCCACAAATTATGAGGGTTGCTCCAAAAAGCCGTAATATGATCAAAATTTCACTTCGATTATTATTTTGCTCGCTCGAGCGAGAAGGTTCCCTGCTAATATCTGTCTCACAACCATTGCATACCAAAAAAGTAAAAGATGTTAGCAATTACTTAATAACTTACGTACCTATCGAAACCTTACTTAAGCAGGTACATTCGACTCCCATAATTATATTAATTTTAGATGTTACTGCGCCTAATTCTCCTGAGATGTTGATAAAAATAACTTAGTAATAGTAACGGTAGTTGGGTTTCAAGCTACATTTATCTAAGTACCACATGTCCTAAAAAGTTTTAAATCTACATTTAATAAACTAAAGCATGCATACAGATAGAATAGAATAGCAAAACAAATGTAAAATGCACAAGTGCTTAGTGAATTGCGAATCACAACAATTACAAAAATAACTATAATTGCATCTACTTTCTACAACTTTTCTACGGGAATATTGACTAGAGGAATATCAAAATATCCTAATTACCTAAGACTTATATAAGACGAGAGGACGTTTTTACTAAATCATAGGTATATATAATATAATGCATTATATACCAAAAAATAACGCCATTACTATGCTAACTGACAAATTTTGAGATCACAATATCGCTTGGCAATATAGTCTTAGCTCCTACCTAACCTAACATTCTAAATATCGTTCACAACATCCATTTCACTACTGCAATTTTTTCGTTCAAGTGAATTGAGGCACTGTCTGTAAATTGTGATCAGTTATTTATCAATTTTCAAATAAATGGAGAGACTGAGAATTCGGACTCGGAAAGGAGAAATTTTTGCATCAACTGGAAATAGATAAATTGAAGTCCATATTCGGAACTACCTCAATCCACATCGACATCACATCAATTCGTTAACCCTAAGAAGCTTGACTAGAAAAATAACACTAAACTTTTCTAACCTTAATTACTTAATTGTTAATTAACACAAAATTCTTTAGAAAGTTGTTTGTTTAAAATTATTTCTTATGAAATGGTAGAAGAGATTTTTAACTCCTATAGTGTTCGTATTCGCGAATAGACCGAACATAAAATTCATCGTAGATACTATGTCGAATAAAACCGCAAAAGATTTGAATTTTGTATCTAACAACATAATATTTGTTGTTATAAAAGATATTTCCAAGCCAAAGTAGACACAACTTAATTGGTTATTTACAATAAACAATTACATAATATAATTATGAGTATATTGTTTATGAGCGTAGATACACTATTTTATTTGTAATAAGCATTAGGTATAAAGCGTATAAAAATAGTTCCTAATAAAGATAATTAGCGTTCGATAAGTATAAAAATGACTCAGTTAAATAAATATGAGATATTAAAAATCACCTGTATAATTATTATCCTTAGAATATAATTAAAAGAGTAACAATATTTTTGAAACAATATTTCATTTTTAAACAATAAGTAACACTTTCAGTATTTCACTCAACATTTGAGGTTTTTAAAAGAAAATCATATTCATACTGCGTTATTTATAGAAGGTAAATTAATACAAAATACAATTTATGTAGGTAGAAGTGTGATACAGTGCACAGTCATTGTGTGGGTGGTTAATATAATACTATACAAATTGTGTACATACAATTGTTTTAAGTTTGATCGCTGTATGTGGAATTTACTCCGGAAATCAGACGTAGGATCAGATCAAAAGTAGGTTTTATAATATGAGCCATTGTTCATTCTTCCACGTTTTTACAATAAATCTATTACCTATTAGTAAATATATTACATTGAGATCAGCGATTTCAAGTAAACGGAGACAACAACCTTTATTGGGTTTATAAAGATGCTCTGTACATACCTAATGTATTTTTTTTAGAAAATGTCAGGTCTATATGTGCAAGCTATAATAAATTTAATAATAATTAATGTACTCGTATCTAGCTATACTCCGTTCGTGTTCGATATGGAATGGACACACACGCCAGTTTTCCGCCATTGTAAATAAGATTCACTGTAAATTGCCAGCAAGGATTTAAAAAGTCTTAAGTACCCAAATGATTTCGAGCTAAATTGAACTTTGAGCACACGTAATAATTTGTGTTTAGCGGAGTGGCAATGAGGGTAACCGCGTGTGAATTTTCCGCTAGAGGCGCTAGTGAGAAGGGAGGTCTGTCTGTCACTTTTCGCTTGTCTGAATGGTCTGAATTTCATTTGTCACTGTTTATGTATGGGCGGGCTTTGACAGCATGACCGCACTCTGCAGTGGCGCCAACTGGTGAGCACAAAAACGGTTACCCTCATTCCATGTTCTCGGCGACTCAAGTAGGTATATTTGTTGTTCCGTAAAGTTTATAATATTCAGTACAGCGTGGTTCACATGATTTCATTGGTAACATATGGGAAGTAAGTACATTAGGTATGTTACAGGCAGAGATGAACAAAATGTAATCATGATTACGGATTACAATTACATCTGGAGGTATAGAATTGCTTCCGGCAAGAATAATCTAACTTTCTCGATACATACGATATTTTGTTATCTGTCATAATGGTTACATTTTGTCCATTTCACATTACAGGTTATTTATGTCTACGAGGTCTTGAGGTGATGGGACTCGTGGTCGCAGCGGCGCAGGACCGCGAAGTGGGTCATTTGGAAGGTGTTGGTGGAGCGGCAGCCTCGCTCCAGGGTGCCCGTCATCGTGTAGCCCATGTTGAAGTCCGCCTGGGTCACGTTCGTCGTCAGGTATAGCTGGAGAACAAATGGTTGTTTTATGAGTTGATCTTTGAATATAAAATAGTCATGATGCGTGCCTCCTTTCATAAGTTACTTTTTGTTCATGCCGATTGCAGTTTTTTAGAGGCGACCATAGAGTCGTCAAGGGTAGTAGCGCATCTGTGCCTGTAGGAGAAAGAGACTGTTGAGTGCTGTTCTAGGTCGCTCGCAGTCGTCTTTCTTGGGCGGCAGTGGAAGGGTGGTGCTGCCTGCTCGTTTGCTACCTTAATTCCATAAAAAAATATAAGTTAGTAACATCATGTAACATCCTGTTTCCAATCTTACTGTAAGCGGATAGATAGTGTTTTGTTTATTTTCGTAAACGGATGAAAATAATGTATAATCTAAATATGTAAGCAAAATTTAATATCAAAATCAAAATGAAATATCTTCCGGCAAACCTGATATTTGAATGTTTGTGCGACAAGAAAAACTAACGTGCACATAAAACATTAATATTATGTATATTATCCACACTAGGTTTAATTTAAGTTAATAAAGATTATTTATAGCAATATTTTTTCAACGTCTGTCGAATGATAACAGGGATTGCACGAACTGCCCGAGTACCTATAAAAAAGTAATGAAGTTAAAAAAGCTAAAAGTTACCTAAGGATCTAATTTGTAACAGACATGAAAATATCGGAGGTCGCGAAATATTTTTTCATACTATTTAGGTAATGTCATGAAATCTATCATGATCTATAGTGTTTCCGATCATATACATATATACGTAGTACATATGTACGTAGGTACATTATCTTGAGACAAGTAGTTCATCTTCGTTTATGATTAAATTACGAAATTATCGTAACCAATTGCTACTGCGGGGAGATAAAATTGAAATGGATACCTTAAAATCAGCGTCGACGCCCAGGTGTTTGAAGGTGCCCACAATGTATACTGCGTTGACGCCGCTCACTACCATCCGCGCGTGAGTGCTGTGCCTGTACCAACGTTCAAATTCATTACTTTAAATTAAATTCAAAATTTAATATTAATTGAATAAACCTCGACAAAGAAAATCATCAAATGAGCTGATGACCATCAAACGTCCTAACAGATCTTCATCATAATATAAAGTCACTAATTTAATTTTACACCAAAACATTAAATTTTACGCCAATAAATGCCTAACATCATTTTAAAAAAGCGTAAGATTCTTCAATCTGTTGGACCGATTTCTGCCAAACATAGCTAAAAACCACCGCAAGTAAATTGGGGCTCGATTAAAATAATGGGTCCCATACGCCACATCGAATGCCACTACATCGAAGTTCATGATCATGATGTCGAATTGCAGATAAATGCCGCAGAATAATGTAGAGCGTAGAACCTAGGACCACGGGCCACAGGTAGAACGCATCCGTATGCGTCCGTAGAACGTAACTGTATGCGTCCGTAGAACGTAGCTTCAACATCGCTGCTGAGTGATTAGTGACTGTTTGGTTTAATTTTTTGCTTTAGTTTCATACGCAATCTGTAGGCATTATTAAATGAGGAAAGACCCTCTTTAAATAATCGCGCACTGAAAGAATTATTTTGCTTAACCTTAAATTTTGTGGTAGGTGTATATATTATTTCCGACACCACTTTAAATCGTAACACTTCAAATTCGTGTAATACAACAAGATACAGGAATTGTAATTTAGTCTAAATGCTCATGTATCTCTTCTTAAATTAAAAAATTAAAAAATTAAATTAAAGGGGAAGATTTATAAATCTGTCATAAGACCTGCCGTAATGCATGGATCAGAATGTTGGGCTACAAAGAAGACGGATGAAAGACGATTGCATGTGGCGGAGATGAGAATGCTGAGGTGGATGTGTGGAGTAACAAGAATGGATAATGTGAGAAATGAGTATGTGAGAGGAAGTCTGAAAGTAGCACAAATCACAGAAAAATTTAAAGGGAGCCGATTGTCGTGGTATGGGCATGTGATGCGGCGAGAGGAAACGCATGTGACAAGAAGAATGATTGATATGAATGTGAGTGGACGAAGAGGAAGAGGACGACCAAAGAAAAGATGGATGGATTGTGTGAGAGATGATATGAAAGATAAAGGAGTCAGTGTAGAAGTGACGGCTGATAGGGACGAATGGAAGAGAAAAACATGTTGCGCCGACCCCAAATAAAATTGGGAAATGGGCAGGAAGATGATGATGCTCATGTATCTCTTCTTCTGTACAGACTACCATCAGTTACAGATTTATTATGCGCATAGTCCTTCTTAGTTTTAATTGACTGAACAGAAGGTAAAACGAAACGAATAAAAGACGAACTATTGTCAGGCAAAGGATTTACAGTTTTTCTATTGTTCTTCATCTTACCTACATAAATTGCACAGTGAAGGAAAGAGTAGGTATCTTTTCTTAAAAGGTACCCGGTGCCGTGGGAGCGACACAGGGTGATGTGGGATTTTTACCCACTAAAACCCCCCCCGGTGGCCTTCCTCAGCGCTTGTGGAGAACTCCGGGATCTCCAAAAGGAACACAACCGGAGTCCTCCAAGCGCGGCGCCCTTATATTCGGGCTCTTCCCGCGAGGGACTCTTCCCGCGAGGACCTAAACCTTACCTAACCTACCTATAGGTTGACACAGGATGAAGATGACACATAGATAACCATACCTACACGCGCAGAACCCTAAAAACGCACTGAAAGCGGTTCATTCAACCGGGAGCTAGGGCGCCATATGTAGATAGACTTGTTAAGCTTTGGTTTCCTAGGACAGCGGTGCCGTCATATAGCGGCCGTAATATTACGGACGCACACAAACGGCCGTCTTTACGGTGATGACATGTGGAAAGTTCCACGGCCGTTTTAACACACCGTCAGTCATTTTTTTTAAATAAACGTCAAACGAAAAGTATCCAAGATAGAAAATGGACGACCTTGATTTAGCTTTAGTAATTTACTTGGAGGATGAACTATCATCAGAAGACTTTTTCTATTATTCTTTACTTTTTATATTATATATTGCTTCGTGGTTACGAACGAAATCTATTAAAATTTCGTCGTCCTCGCTGCTCCAAGAGTTGGAACTCATTTTTTACGTTGTTCCGAAAAAAAACACAAATATACGTATTAAAAATAGCTTCACCGCTATCAATAAAACGTTGACCAAACCATCGGACACCGACAAGACGGCCGTCATGCAAATGGCGGTACCGCTTTTTGACGTTACGGTGTCAGTTACCGCTCTCCAGGAAACCGCGCCATTTCGTTTACATAGAGAACGTTCTAGTGACGTCATTCACCGCTGTATTACGGCCGCTATATGACGGCACCGCTTTCCTAGAAAACCAAAGCTTTAAACTTATAACACCCAACTTTTCAGATTGGGGGTTAGGAATGAGGCAAGAGTAAACGATTCTATATTTAATTGAGAGTAAACAAATGTTAGAAATTGATACTATTTTCGCATAAAAATATACCTACTTATATAGGTAGTTAAAAGAGGGATCCTACTGAGAGAAGAGAGTACCTATTGTTAATCAACTCTAAGTAGTAGATATTAACTTGTTAAACCACTCGGTAGATTGTGAGTTTATACAGCTTCATTGCTGTTTTGAATTAAGGCTTCCTTCATGCCTCTGCCGCGTGTAAATAGAGTACTAGGTTAGCAGAAACAGATTGGTGGCACTAACAACGCAGCTCCAACATATGCATCTCCGGACAAAACTGACATCATCTAATTATTTAAGCTTATCTGCAAAAGCCTGGCGTTCATTTTGCAGGGTTTTAAAGTATTATCAGTATTAATATACTTTCAGCATATTTCTCAGTAAATCTGCTTTTCAGTTAGTCATTTATCAAAATATTGAATTATTTAAATCTTTGTTCACTATACCTACAGAAAGAACAAAGATAAAAGAGGAAATAATGTCAAAAGCATTTTCTCCCAGTCAACCTTCGGGCTAAATACGACGAAGTGGCGTCGAGAACAGCAGACTATAAGGTGAAAGAGGAAAGAAGAAGAAAGAAGTGGAGAAAAAAAGAAGAGCAGTAAATTCAAGCGTGAAGTGAAATGAACAGTGTTGGTCGCGTCGTTCTTATAATGTCGCGAGTGGTACCTACTCTGAAGTGCGAAAAAAACTCCAAGCTATGTATATTCCTTTCCTATCCTACACATTCCTGTGATAATATGCATATACATATATTATTATACATAAATACCTAATAAATTAGTCGATTTTTTTATTTCATTTCAAAATTATAATAAGAGTACCTATATCTACCGCAATGTTTCTTTTTGACGTTGTTAATCTGTGTTCAAGGTCTCCTTATAAAAAGACTAGCAGTATAGGTTATACTCGTATTTTACAAAATGTATTAATTGTGTAAGGTAGAACCAGAGTGGTCCAAGTGACTTTTTGCATTGACCCCCGATTTTGGCAAAAAGATCTCCAAAACTCAATATTCTTTTATTCCACTTTGATCCAATTGCCCTAGACAATGTTTTTGAATTGCAATTCTGCAACTGAACTGCAATTGGATCAAAGTGGAATAAAAGAATATTGAGTTTTGGAGATCTTTATGCCAAAATCGGGGGTCAATGCAAAAAGTCACTTGGACCACTCTGGTTCTACCTTACACAATTTTCAGAACGAAATTTAATACTTACGTGAGACTGATTTTGTTCACGTATCTATAATTATTTTTAAACTTTACGTCTCCTAGGTAGATGTCTAACGATATCATGGTTTTAGAGGAAAATAAGCTTTATGCGCTGGTATTTATTTTATTTACATAAGTTTTATCGATTTTGAAGTGGGTTATTTTTTTGTTAAAAGTAATAGATCTCGAAATTGTTTTTTGCTCGTTGCTTTAAAGCAACGATTACACAAGAGATATAGGTAAAAATATTAATTAATACACAGCATGCATACAATGTGAATAGCAGTTTTGGGTCCGCTCCGGTGACAATATTGCAACTATGGGTGCATGAACAGAACAGAAAGATACCTATTGGCTCCCCGAGACGATCAAGTGCGCTTGACAAGTCTACGTGATTGAAGCGAATACTGATCGTTTACGGCGTTGACTTGACGCATTCCTTCAAGCGATCTACGGTTGACCAGAATTGACAGAAATTTTGATTGACGCCGCTTGATGCACCTACGCTTGATGCGACTTGACAGGACTTGACAAGCTTTTTTCATTACGAAACTTCGAAGATGGCGGACATGGCGGATGACGAAAACTACCGAGACGTGGCCTTGGCAACAAGCGCTGACATAATTACCGAGCGCGATTTTGTGCTATTGCTAATATCCCTTTACAGGGATTATCCTGTACTTTGGAAAATTAAAAGTAAGGAGTATGCTGACAAAAATAAACCTATAATAGTACATTATGATATAAGTGCGCGAAGTTGGTCATTACAGTCGAGGCGGTATTGCACAGCCCGAGCCGCAAGGCGAGGGCTGGAATAGAGCCAAGACTGTAGTGAACAAAGCGCACGCGTATCATACGACGTTTTTCAACACACTTGCGAGGAAAAAAATAATTAGGTATCGACATTTTTCAGTCACAAATCAGCAAATTATAAACGAACAAATGTTTGCACAAAATGGCGCCGAGGTTTATTTTATTTTTTCGCGCGCCGTATCTTTGGTTGAATAACTATGCGCGCGCAGGCGCGCAGGTTAAGTCCAAAGGTAAAGAAAACCGCTATTCAGCCACAATATATTAAACTAAATAATTATGTATTTCTAATAGGAATTTACGGTAATTAATGATTTAAAATATTGTATTTTTTAAATGCTTTAATAGATAATTAGATGAAGTATAATCTTATCTTATCAGATTTTGACTAAGTACAACAAGTTTATTTATTTACAAAATAATAAATCTTTTGGTAACAACCTCTTTACGGATATTAAAAAAAAAGTGGAATAAGAAAAACACTAGTGCGGCAATGAAAAGTAAAACGCACTATTGTGTAATAAACCGCATTCCGGGCGTAAGACTAAAGAAAAAATAGCAACTTTACGAGCAAGTGTGTTGAAAAAAAATAAAAATACCCCATCGCCTCTTTCTTGTTTTTTTTCCTTAATAGATACCGCTAGAGTTATAGCAAGGAATGCCATATCTGCGTTAGAAACCATTTTTGTTTTTGCGACCACAACTTTCATGGGCACAGGGCTGCATGCACACGCACTTGACTGGACTTGATGGCACCTTCAATAGATGTCAAGTCCCTCGTCAAGTGATACCGTCAATCACGTGAGACTTGTCCAGTGCGCTTGATCGTCTCGGGGACCTATATTACTACATAAAAAGATCGACAAATGGCTGACTTCGACTGTCTCTTTTCACGCGCTAAGCTACAACCCACTAATGGCCCACTACTGAGCACGGGTCTCTCCTCATTACTGAGCAGGCCTAGAGCATACTCCACCACGCTGCTCCAATGCGGATTGGTGGAGGGGTTTGTGGCCAAACCAGTGTCGAAAGTTTTCAAGCCGCCCGGAGGCCTCCGACATGGCTTAACGACTGCTATCAATCGATAACAACCGGGACCGACGGCTTTACGTGCCCTCCGAAGCACGGAAGCGCTCAAGAAATTTTTGCCACTAGCGGTCACCCATCCGACTACCGACCGCGCCCGCTGTTGCTTAACTTTGTCGATCGCTTAGGATCGACGCAAGCCGCTGGGCTATGAGCGCTTCCTTTCACGCGCTAGTGACATATTATTCCTTTTTTGCTTACAATAAAATTGTGTAGCACCAACAGATTTACCAGCAACGTAGTTATTCGTGATAGAGTTTCTGTAATATTATTTGAGCCACGTACTTACAACATTCAGCGTATATGTTCACACTCACGCCTCAAATCTTTTGCAGAAAGATGGATGGGTGCGCTAATTATATACTTAGGTAACACGTGTATCTGGTAATATGTGTGACAGTCTGTGATTTATATGGCTTGATCCACTCGCCGTGTTAAAATGTTGGAGGATTACCATGGCTACTTAAAGCTACTACGAGAAATTCGGATAATAATTTTAACAAATATAAACCGACTTTAACATCGTAGAGTAATAAAAATTATCAACCAGTCCAAGTCAATTAAATATCCAGTATAGCGTACAATTCAAAACTACGTGTCAAACAAGTTGTTGATCTTGAGGATTTTAAGAACGAAATTAAAGATATGTTTTCTACATGGATGTTACAAAATAAAACTGAAACTGCACATATTACCTCTTCCTTAAAAAGTATAGAAACCTCATTGACTTTTTTAACAACACAGTTTGATGAAATGAAAAATAAAGTTCAAGCCTTGGAACGCGAAAGACAGAAGGATAAAGAGTACATATTTAGTCTTGAAAATAGGATCGAAGACCTTCAAAAAGCACAACGTAAATGCTCGTTTGAAATAAAAAATGTACCGAAGCTGGACAATGAATCAAAATCTTCTCTTGTAACCATGGTTTCTAAATTATCTTCTGTACTTGAGGTTGAATTACATCCAAACGATATTAAAGATATTTTTAGATCCTCCAACAAGGGTGTTAAGCCTATTGTGGTGGAGTTATGCTCCTACACGCAGAAGTCTAACATAATCGCTGCAGCAAAAAAGTATAATAGACAAAACAAGTCCAACAAACTTAACTCGTCACATCTAGGACTAAAGTGTAATAATGTGCCAATTTTCCTATCCGATCATCTCACACAGAAGGGAAATAGATTGTTCTACTTGGCTCGAGAATTGACTAGAACACAAAACTACAAGTTTTGTTGGACGTCTCTTGGTGAAGTGCTGGTGAGAAAGGACGAAAACTCGCCAATAATAAAAATCACAAGTGAAACGCAAATTACGAAGCTGTATGAACCGAAATGACTAGAATTTTATATTGCTGTATCATGTTTCATTGTTAGCATTAATCAATATTTCTTATACAATATTCACTTAACTTTTTCACTCATAATTCAAACAGTTCAAACAACTCAATCTCACTCTATATACTACTTTGACACACAAAATACTTACACAGATTACACTACATTACTCTACACATACATTCACCTCACATATTTTACATATATACATAAATGTCATTGTCAAACTACATTCATTGTAAAAATTGAAGATCTATTTCATGTATCTTTCATATGTCTTTACAGTCGGATACAAAAATCAGTGACTAGCTTATTCGACACACTCTCCATTCCATTTGATAATGGATAGTTTGCTCCATACTTATACAGATATAGACAATACTCAAATAGCACAGTCATTAATATGCAGTCCTGAAGACTACAGATCTTTGATTCCATTATCTGCTAACCATTTGAACATTCTTACACAAAATATAAGAAGCGTTTATAAAAACCTAGATAGCTTTAAAGTGGTGTTAGAGGCACTTACGGTTGAATGTGATATATTAGTATTGACAGAATGCCACTTGTCCAAATTTAAAAATATACCATCCCTTAATAATTCCTATAATACACATTATACAAATAATACTCTTAATCAATGCGACGGTGTAATATTATATGTTAAAAATAATCTCGAATATAAAGTTTTTGAACCCAGTATTAAAAATGCGTCTTGTCTCGTAATAACCCTTTCCGATATTGTTTTAATAGGAATATATCGTACCCCGTCTATAAAAAATACAGATGACTTTATTTCATCCCTACTAACATTACTCCATAACTATAAAAGTTTCAAAAACATTATAATAACGGGAGATATTAATATTGATATTAAATTGAATACTAGTGATGTTAGCTCTTCAAACTACTTAACCTCGCTTGCTTACTATGGTATATTACCTGCGCATAGACTTCCAACCCGTGACAAAATGTGTTATGATCATATTATGTTAAAAACCGTTCACCCAGCTATATCAGCAGTACTTACGTCTACTCCCACGGATCATTCCACTGTTCTTTTAAATCTTGCTTGTAAGCCAAGTCGCATTGCTATTTCGCGAACTAAAATATCGATTAATTATGCTGCAACTTTAGAAGAAATTAAGAGTAATCATACAGACATTTTTGACATGCGTGATCCAGAAGAAGCTGCAGAGGCTCTAGTAAACCGTATCTCTGATGCAATTAATAATAACAAGTCCATATCTAAACTCCCTTCAAGGAAGCGCTGCATTCAGCCGTGGATTACTCCTGGAGTAATACGCTGTCTTCGTAATCGCGATAAATTACACCTTAAGGTTAAAAGGAATCCTAGTAATGAAACATTAAAAATAACTTATAAACGATATAGAAATTACTGTCATAAGCTAGTTCAAAGTCTAAAAAATAATTACGATCGAAATAAATTGGATGGTGTAAAGAAAAACTCAAAATTATTATGGAAAACTATTAAATCAATCTGTTGTATTACAAAAATCAGATCCGACTTTAAAGAACCTCTTGTAACTATTTGTAACTCACCTCTTGAATCTGCAAATTATATAAACACCCATTTTTCTAATGTAGGCAAAACTTTAGCTGAAAAAATAATACATTCTACCCTACCCATGTCTAACAGGATGGTACTTAGCACATCAACTCCATCCAGCTCTTTTGTTTTGTTAAACACAGATCCCATAGAAATCAATGATATTATCGACTCTCTATCTAACGACTCTGCTCCTGGATGGGATAACATTCCGACATCTTTTATAAAAATAGCTAGAGATACTCTGATACCACTACTCTGCCACATATATAATTTGTGTTTTGAAACTGGTAAATTCCCGTCCGTATTTAAAATAGCCATTGTTACCCCCGTACATAAAAATGGGAACAGGGACAATGTTAACAATTACAGGCCAATTTCGGTCTTGCCTGTACTAGCCAAAATACTTGAGAAACTTATAAATAACCGTCTTAAAAAGTTTTTGCAAGATAACAACCTACTATCTGACAACCAATTTGGGTTTAGAAACGGCCTCTCTACTGAAGATGCAGTGCTGGCTCTAACAGAAGAAATTGCTAGTCACCTTGACTCGGGTAATAAATGCCTTGGAGTATTCTTAGATATGGCCAAGGCATTCGATACAGTGTCTGTTCCTATTCTTCTTGATAAACTTTATAACTACGGTATAAGAGGGCTCCCACACTCGCTCCTCACTGATTATCTAACAAATCGACAACAGCAGCTTAAACTTGGGGAATATCTTAGTGATCCTTCAACTATTTCGTATGGGGTTCCACAAGGTAGTGTCCTCGGACCTACCTTATTTCTTATCTATGTTAATGACCTCTGTAATTACAAACTCAATAATTGCAAAATATTTACGTACGCGGATGATACTGCTCTCGTCTTTCATGCTAAGTCCTGGAGCATCCTAAAAGTCAATGTCGAATGTGGTCTCCACCTGATTAATAACTGGCTAACAACAAATTTACTAACATTAAACCTACATAAAACAAAATTCATACCATTCTCGCTCCGTAGATCTACACAACCCAACGTCAACTTTAATCTAAAAGTACATACATGTAATATGTCCGAAATCGATTGTTCTTGCACTAGCATCGAAAGAAGTAGTAACATAAAATATCTTGGCGTCCATCTCGATCAACATTTAAAGTGGAATCTTCAAATTGAGTACACCACCGACAGAATAAGAAAACTGATATGGGTATTTAAGAAACTTAGGGTAGTAGCAGACGAAGCAACACTTATAAACACTTATAAAGCGTTAGCCCAGTCTGTCCTGAGTTACTGTATCCCTGTCTGGGGAGGGGCAGCAAAATCACACATGATTGCCCTAGAAAGAGCTCAAAGAATGCTGCTTAAAGTAACGTTTTACAAACCTATTCGCTTTTCAACCTTTAACCTCTATAATGACTACAAACTTCTTACCACCCGACAACTTTATATTTTAAACTGTATTTTAAAAACCCATCAGTCTTTACATTACAACCCAAGCCAAATACTAAAACGTAGGAATGCCACAGTTTGCCAAATACCACAAGTTAAAACCAAATTCAGACAAAAACAATATGCTAAACAATCTTCTACTATTTATAATAAACTTAATGCTAGACTAAATATTTATTCCATGACCAGATTAGAAGTGAGGCGAGTTATTACTGAAACATTATTAACATTTGATTACATTGAAACGGAAAAATTAATCTATTAAACTTACTACATTATAATATATATACCCACAAACACACACACACACACACACACACACACACTCACAAACTGACACACACACGCACACACGCGCGCACACACATACACACACACATACACACACACACACACACACTCTCACACACACACACACACACACACACACACACACACACACACACACAACTTAAACTATACATCATACTTTTTTTGTTTAATCATGTAATAAATTTAATTTTGTTGATTTACTATAACATGTATCGGAGGATGAGCGGGGTACCCAGTAACACAGGTCTCCACCTAGTACAGGGGCCCTTGCAACTTGTGTGTAATGAAACTTGTGAATCAATAAAATCATTTTTCATTTTTCATTTTTTCATTTTCATTTTCAGAGTTAGCTAAAGTTTAAATATGACACAACCAGCATCAGCTTTCGAATATAAAAAGAATCTTCAAAATTGGTACATGCAGTCATAAAATAATGAGTTAACACGTCTACTATTTTTAAGCTAGTTAAAAATTAATTAAGTATGTTATTTGATTAAAAACAACAATATGTAGTAGATATTATGAAGCTAACATAAGACAAAAATATTCATTCTCACTTCATAGGCTTTTACCATTGGTATACTTAAGCATGCAGGAAAAATTGAGGTCAGTCTAAAATGCGACCGTGTTCCTTCGAAATCCACCTGGCATCGTTCCATCGTAACGAAGATCGGAAAACTCGTGGCGTGATTAATCGGGAAGTTAAAGATTTTTCGCGATGGAATATTACTGTGTAAGCCTTTCGTCCAAACAGTATACTGTAGATATGAGAAGAAATCATTGTCATCTTGAATTATTTCTGCAAATAAACTCACTCATTGTTCTACGCTAGGACTCCCTTTGTTGAGGGTGTCATGAATAACATACTAAGACAGAACAGCATTTCAATTTCGGCATCTAGGAATCAGCATTACTGAGCACGGGTCCATGCTCATTGTTGAGGAGGCCTAGAGCATACTCCACCACGCTGCTGCAGTGCGGATGGGGTGCCAGAAATCGAATCTGCGATCCTTTCGAATAGCACTAGTCTCTAAGCATTGCGACACCGGACCCACAAATTAGAAAAGTCAATTGGTTGACCTTGATTATGTTTTAAATAAGAAATCTATGTACATAAGATCATGTTACGCATGTGACCTTAGATAAACCTTACTCCTAGAGAGCTGTCGTCGTTCACAGGTGTACAGTATTGTAACAAGCTGGGAATTTACGATCGAACTAATAAATTGTTGAACTCGTTACACTCGGAGTTGGTGACGTTTTCTCGATAGTATATCGGGCAAATATAGTTTTTACTGTACCTATATACCTTACTGTTTTAGGGGGTTCGTCGGCTTATACACGAATATTAGATTGTTTTTTTTAACCTACAAAGTAACTACATAACATTTAAACAATAGGACCGTAGCAACAAGTAAAATACATTAGACACATTAAACATGTATTATGTGTACATACTAAATTAAAAAGGTGCCTGTTTGGTGGAAAAGAATTTCATCAACGAAAGGGTTCAAAGACGGAAAAAAGATTAACGAAGATCAAGGATGAAAATAAGATAAATGATATATCCACATAAAGATACATACAGAGTCAATAAAGAAAAAATAAAAAAAAACGATGAAGAAAAATAACAGAAAGAAATCATATATCTCAAAAAATCTTGGAAAAATATAAGAACAATCATGGCCAATGCATACCAGCTAATTAAAAGACACAAATTACTTAATTTACCCAAGTTAAACCAAATTACCAAATAAATAAGACTAATATTAAATTATAAACTAAGATGTCAACAGCAGATACTTACTTTGTTGCTTAATCGTTGCTATAATTGACGCTATAAGTATAACTGATAGAACGTAAAAAAATAAAAAACAGCTTCATTTTGAAAGCCTCATTTTTATTGGTTGCCAAAAACATTCCCTGGTGATGCTAGGTAGCATTTAATTCCGACACTCATCTGGATTTCGTTCCCAAATTGCGCAAACGTTAAGAGTAGTCGATTACGGGGTACGAACTACTTGAGCGGGGACCATAAAGGTTTTTAATTTGTACGTGGGAAGTTGCCAACCACTGGGACGTTTCAAGCTCACGCTACAAACACAGATAGACATGCACCATGTTTTTATCTATTTTCTTTAGTATTTTCTTCTCTTTGTTTTAATATTCTCTAGTTGTTTTCTGTGTTGCGTTGAAAGCAAAGTAAAATAGCATGTCTTCAAATATCATGATTTTGGTGGGCTCCACTAATGTTGCCTAGATAACATACCTACCTGCAGAATCTCACATTCATAGGTAAATTAAAAGGTGTTTTTATTATTAATTGGTTATCATTCATTTTATTGTAAAAATGTAATGAAACAAATTAATTAAGCAGCATATTTTAAAGTACCAACATGGTACTGTTAATAAATAAAATTCATAGAAACGCAATCCAATATCCACGACTATCTATTAGCAATTTAAATTTAGGCAATCGGTACACAGTCGGGATGTGGCCTCTCGTGTTCTTACCCTAGTAAACGGCATTCCGCCATTACATTGGCCGTTAGGGTTGCTGTAGGCACGTGTTGGATCTGCGCCCTTGTAACTGGGCGACGTGATCAGCATCCCAATTTCCCAGCACGTCTAGTGCGAACGTTGAAAATAAAATATTTGGCCTCGTGAAATATATGTTTTATTAACAGAACAGCGTATTGGTATATGCCAATGATGTTGCTCGTTGTACGGAATGTTACATTTCTATCCATATTAAGTACCTAACTAAAAGAGCCGATGGAAGAAGTTCGTCAGTTGCAGGAAGAATAATGACCAACAGTATTTACATGGATGAGTGGGTATGAGTAAAAAATATTGGTTTCCCCGAAAAACATTATTTTGCTAAGCGTACTTTTATTATAAGTCCTACTATTAAAATAAAATTAAACGTAAAAGGTGGAATGTTTGCAATTCCATTTGTCTGACGAAAAGTTAAAAAATTTGAAGTTAAATGAAAACCGGTTTATCAAATGCGTATCGTTCAATGCACAGCAAACGGCTGCCTAATTGAGACACATAATGCAATTAATTTAATCGGCTTATGTTATACCTGTTAAGAAACTGCAGTTTTAATTAAGGTGTCACTCATTTCCACAGGACAGGTAAACATGTAAAAAATAGTGAACATATTTTTAGTGTTTCATAGCTGAATGGCAAAAATAGAACCCTTAAAGATTCGTCATGTCTGTCTGCATCGCCAATTTATTCCTAATGGGATTGTTAGGTATATATTTGATAAGTAGTTACATTATATGTATGGTGGAAAAAAAAACTTGCGAGGTAGAAAAATGTTTTTTTTTTGACATTTTTGGGAGATGTTTTTTTTTCTCTTTTGACACGATACGATTACCGTACTCGATGCCATTGTAATTGAACTGTTTATCTGTCCAAGTACCTATTTTATGTATCCTGTTTTAGCTGCAAATGTTAAGTAGGTATCCCGAGTTGTAGAAGAAGCTTGAAGTAGTTTAATCTTACGTTTATTGCAGGTCTTAGAGCTTGGGGAAACTTAATGGGCGGGTTCCCGCAATAGAAACAACCTTAAGTTGGTTCAATGTAATGTAGGTCCTTAAATGTTGCACTAATTTTGAAGGTCGTGAATCGTTAACCTTACGCCGTATGAACCTAAACAATCAGAATATAATTATCGTGAAACAAATCTGTTCAAAAATTGTAAATGACGACCTGTCAAAAACTTAAACATTCCGACGTGGCATCGTAGTTCACCGTACCTTCCTGAAATATTTATAAATTAGCAGTCTTGGGAACAGGATTTCAATCGCATGCTTATACTCAACAGCTCATTTTCGACTTCTAATTTCTAATGCCTGCGAAATGAACTAAAACAGTCCAATACAGTAACAGCAAGTCTGCGAGAGCTAAAAGTGATCTTCGATTTCGTGGCATGTATTGTTGATATAACTTTTCCTGAACGTAACGAGAATCTGTACCTTTGTGAAAGTAAAGGTAAATTCATACTATAAATGCGAACGTAACTCTATCTGCCAGTCTGTCTGTTACGTTCAGGTAATTCTTAATTATGTGTTGCTAGTTGTGAAGAACTACCACGTACCTATCAATATGTCGTAAGAAATTAAAATAATTAAGGATACTCAAAATCACACAAACCTAATTACTACCATATACAATGCAATAAAAGTTATCCTGTTTTTGAAAATTTTAAAGTTTCACTTTTGTGAATAAATCACTGAATTAATTAACGAACTGAAAAGTATTTACCCGTGAAATAGTTCCGTCGACGTACATGCAAAGTCACATACTCGTAGTTAGCTGGTTACATAGGTAGGCTATATTTTGAAAATATATGACGTAAGTACGAGGAGAACCGTTGCTAACAAAATAAAACAAGAAAATGAGCTTGTTTCCGTCGTACGAGTACACGAGTATCTAGGTAGCGATGGTTTTGTTTATTTAGGTTGGGTTTATTAGTTTCCCGCTGATCGCAGCAACAGAAAAAGAAGCCCACAGGAATAATACTATGCCGGATATTAAAGGAGTACCTTCCTGCTTTGTATAAGACTGTTTTGTTAGTGTTTCTAGATTTGTCATGGGATAAAATTAGAACCGCTTTGGCACAAAAATTTAAAAACATACTTCGATATTTTCTATTATTTTTATTTAAATACCTAGTTGGCAAAGGTACAAACAAGCCACCTGATGCTGCCTGATCATCCATGGATATCAGCAACACTAAAGGCAACGGCCAATGCATTGTGGGTGAAGAAAGAAGGAAGAGAAAAGAAACAATTATTTAACACAAATATATGATAAGATAAGTCGTTGAAAGTTTTTCATTGTATTGAGTGTACAGTTCAATTCACTTTTCCCACTTTCCTCAGTGGTACTGTAACTAAAAGATTTGGAGGCTGATAGAGAAAATAAAACGAGAGCAGTTAGCGTTAACGATTATTGCTTCCGCCCGACTGTTTTACCTAAACGACGTATATTTCATGATAACGTTATCCTTGAGAACTCTTTGCTACTGTATTCCTATTGTTCTACCATGTAAAACTATCATCCGCTTCGTAGAATGCTTTGGAGATTTAGAGCTCTTTTTGAGACGATTTAAACGGAACTTAGCGCAATTCTAATATTTGTACGGTACAATTAGCATTGTATTGACGAGTTCGCAAATGGGCCAATTGATGACATTAGTGATTACAACTGCTAATAGACTTGATTGTCGTCAAATATGTCGTTGACGGTCCAAGAATAAACAGGTTGTCTGGCAAATACCATCTATGTAAGATGGCAAATTATGGGTCTTGTACGTCAGTATATACTAAATCTATGATTAAATTATAGATAACTGCTGGGGAGAATAGTGTTTGAAAGGTTTTCATCAACAACAAATATCGATAAAAAACAAAACAGCAACACAAACCAAACAACAATAACAAAATATCGATTCTTCTGTCTCGCTCCTACTGCTTGGCTCGGGTCTTCTCAAACAACACAAGAGGCAAAAGGTCGGACTCTACCACACTGACCAGGTGGCAATTCGTAGACACACACCTTTGAGAGAAGGTGTGTAGGTAGTTTTCCTCACAACACATGATAAAATTTAAACGAAAGAGTGAAGAGATAACCTTGGTTCAATAAAAGTAATAAAAATAAGTCAAAGCTTAAAGAGCGTCTATTAACAGGAATAAGGCCGTATGAGAAGATACCGCGCCGCAAGTCTTGAAGCAATATTAATGCATAATATTCGTCTTACTGGCAGGCACGGTAAGTACGGTCTACCTGTGAGCGGTAATAGGCTACAGAATTTGCAGTACTTGACCCCCTTGATGCGAGCGCACGTGACAACTAACGACCCCGTAATGAGGGGCACTATTTCAGAGCGTCAGAGCAGTACTGAAACGTCAGGTATTCTACTGTTTGAGCTTCAATCTAATTCGTGTTAGTAACTTCAAAGTCTCATTATCAATGCTTTTACTCGAGCTACGCTTGTTTTTAGCGTTTAATCTCCGTTATAAAAGAACATTGGAGTCATTAAGAGTTTGCACGAGTTGTTTGTGCAGATGTTGTGTAGTCACAATTACTTCAATTTAAGTTATGTTCTAAATCATCATTAAGGCTCATTCTTACTCTGCTGTTCACTCACTGAGAAGTGTCATAGTTTGGCAAGCTGGCCGAGTGCAGCTTGGGCGATTTCACACAGTTTTGAGAATATTGTGAACGACGGGTTTTTTCGTGATGTTTATTTATTTTTCCTTTACAGAAATAAGAAATAGGTAATTTAATAAATTTAATAATTTCTGATGAGCGCAGCGTTCGCACTTAATTATTGCTGGTGCTGAATAAAAACTTCTAATATACCTACATGTACAATGTATGTATGTACATGGTCCAAGGTGTGTCGAATTTTTTTTCAGCGGATTGCTTTGGCTATATTGTTTATTTATTTATTTATGTACACTTTATTGACCACAATATAGAATATTGAAGAACAAATGGCGAGCTTAATGCTAATGCATTCTCTACCAGCTAACCATTAGACCAAACAGAGAAAACACGATGAGCGGTATAAAACAAATATATGTACCTATATAAATACCCAAATAATAAATGTATAAAATAAATATTATGTATATATAATTAACATATACAAACTACATATTATAATATATACAATATAATATAATAAATATATACTATATAATATACAATGTGTTTTTTTTACACTTGATCAAACGAAGTGTGCGGATACTAGACAAAAAATCATTTTATTTTTATTTTTTTTATACACTCGAAAATAAGAGCAATTTTTTTTTTTTTTATTAAAAACCTTTCTTTTTGATTACTTTTTTGATTTCTTTGTCTGGGAACGGTGTATTTTCGTCAAAGTAGTCTCTTTTGAAAGCTAAGAAGTGTACCTACCTAAGCAAATAAAGTGAATAACAATATCGAACATAAGCTTCGAAAAAAAACATAAACTATTTGAAACCAACAACAACAAAGAAACAACAAAGAAATCAAAAAAGTAATCAAAAAGAACGGTTTTTAATAATAAAAAATTAAATTGCTCTTATTTTCGAGAAAGTGTATAAAAAAAATAAAAAAAAATGTTTTTGTCGGTGATTTTTTGTCTAGTATCCGCACACTTCGTTTGATCAAGTGTAAAAGAAACACATTGTATATAAATAAGTATCTTACTTAAGATAAATATATGTACAAGAGATATGATGACTATGTTACGAGCGACGTTCTAGAAGGAGAGCCTGTAGTTTTTTTTTAAACGTGAGTTTATTAGCGGGCCCTCTAATTTCCCTAGGAAGAGCATTCCAGAAGCGAATTGCCTGCACTGCAAAGGAATGGGAAACAAAACCAGATCGATGTAGAGGAAAGGATAAAATATGGGATTCAGAGGAGCGGAGTTGTTGTTGTTATTTAAAACAAAGAAACTCTGTATTGCAGTAATTTTGACTATTTGTGAAGACTTCGAGTGAAAAGTAACATATTGTAGGACAAACGTAAAATGCACCTTACAGTGCCACCAACTTATCTCTGAAATGGCAACAACTGGAACTAATGCGGCCATGTTAAAAAGTCATTCATAAGTACTTTGTGGTCATTCATCTGTCAGTTACTACCTCTCGATGATTGGTCCAATGCGTCCGACAGCGCCTCTCTTTGTTTCAGAGATAAGTTGGTTTTACTGTACAATTTTTCTGACTCTAGATATCACAATAACTTTCACAAATAGGACCTGAAGATGGAGTACACTTTTAAACAAGGCCTAGTTTTGTGCCTTTTTAATAATATTATTAACATTTAAATAAAATTATATAAATTTTAACAAAATTGTTAAATATAAGATCTTAAAGTTGAAATTTTATTCATATCATTTGGTGTCCCTACCATATAAATAGTATCTCATTCTCGTTAAGACCTCCACCGTCCGCCATCTTTATTTACGGCACGTTCGCGCCACGTCGTGAGGTGGCGCTGTGATTGCACGATAGTGGCGCCCCCAGCCACCTCGGCCGTTTGTCAAACCGAGGTTTAACACTCACCTGAACCGCGCGGTTAATTGCAAAAAGCACAGCTAATGTTCGAGAAACATGATAAAGTGCTTCCTAGCCTTACCATAAACATTTAATTTTGCAGCTAATTTATTGTCTTAAAGGAAATCTCGGCGGAAATTAAGACTTTAATATTTCGCTAGTCAATTTAAAAACGAATCAAGGGTAGTGGATTTTATTCAACTCCAGTTGAGGCGAAGCCAAGAAAACTACTTTAATGTAGTTAACTTTTTCAGCGTATTTATAAGAAAATAAATTACGTACATAATTTTATTTCTTCAATTCCTTCGCCTCATTTTGTTATTTCTTTCCAGAAATTAAGATATAAAGGGTTGTTTGGGTTAATTTGCCTTCTGTGATAAGACCACCTGTGCTTGTTGTTTTACCTGCTAAGTAACATAAAGGTAAGGTAAAGGTACATTCATACACACCACCCTAAAAATAATATACACACACACCACCCTAAAAATAAAACGGTTTAAGTTGCTGACAGATACGTTGTTAGATCTTTAGATTCTAAAGAGCGAGATTGGCGGTTTCGGACCGATCCGTAATTGATCCGTTTACTTGTAGCTCTCGATCAAAATCATTAAATTGCTGATTTGAAACAATTTGTTTCACAGCAGAATTAGCAGATGTATTCTAGTTTCTCGTACCACAAAAGTCGTCACGGACCACGTTTCAAATTTAACATACTCTACGGACCTCTTCCAAATAAAACTGTGAGAAAGAATTCAAGTTTTAAAACTACTTTCAAACAATGGAAGAGTAGGTAAGCTTGTAAAGAACATCAAAAAGTCGTCAACATACTTTATATTGAATTCAATGCAATGTAATGCTTCTTCGGATTTTAAATGTAAATTTTCTGCGATGGTACGAAAAATGAGCAGACAAATCAGTGATATAATGTACTAAGTATTATTTAATGTCCTAATATAATTACTGTAATGAGGTAGACGTGACGATAGTTAACAATTGGTCCTCAATCCTAGTGTTATAATATTGGCGGGGTCAATTGATTACAATATTTACAATTAGAACTACGAAATTGTAGGCAAAATTGTACCGAAACGGTTTCACTGTGAATAGAGGATAACATTGTTCAGGGAAAAGTAATCAAAGCCTAATTCAATACACCTAATTAATCATTAACATAGTACTTTTATTCGGAAGCGCGCTTATCCTGGCGTAAAAGTATTGACAATAGGATAGATAGGTCAGTTATTGAGTCTTAGTGTGCTTTGGAGGGAATCGGTCATCGGCCTCGGTGAATATGTTTAGATAGAAATCCTGAAGACATACCGGAGGCCGTGGGCTTAGCCCACCACCAACCTGCTCTGGAGCAGCGAGCGTGGTAAACTCTACTTAAGGCCTTAATGGAGGAATTAATAAGCCTTTGGCTTTAAAAGTATAGATATATTTTAGGATTATCAAATTATTTGTAAACTACTACGACGCCTTCTGACTACAAATTGTTTATTTTAAAACTTTGGACTCGCTCGGCAATACGGCTGTTACTCCTAAATCTGCCAATTATATCGTTGTAAGTGGTTTTAACTTTATTCTCTGTAAAGCAACAGCTGGTGCAGCCCTTTTAAATAATACGACGTGAGCTATTTTTTATTTTTATTTTCAATTGAAACTTTATTGCTTTCATAAAGCGTTTATGTAGGTACCCTATGTCTCTTGTGTTGTCGACAGACAGGTACTAGTAATTTGAAAAAAACTTTATTCAAGTCTTAATCAATTTTTTATGCTTTCACATAGCATTTATTCTATGTGTCTTTGTAACTATAACTAGTGTGTTTTATATTACTTGTTTAATACTGACTTCTTTAGAACATCGATGTGCTATTTAAGTATCGAATCGCCTGCACAAGTTATCGGTCGGCTGGGTTATTCGCATTCGCAGATGAACGAAGTAAGTAGGTACTTACATATAAAATTACAATTTATTTAAATTATCATATGCCGTACCTACCTCAACCTCTTAATTCATAAAAAAGTCGTATAAAGGTGGCCGTACCTTCGAGTGCCAGCGACTTCGACGACTTTGCATCGTGTCCGGCGCCACCAACACGGCTGCAGCGTCCAGTACGACGAGGAAGCACTTCTCGCCCACCCCTCTTCTGGGAATAGTAGCACCTGTGGACAACATCAGCATTAGAGTTATATGCTTAGCCTTATGCTTAGATTACGCGCTGCGTATGTCACTGTATATCATGCGTTGATACATCAGTGTTATTGTTATAATATCTTTGCTGTCCACTAGTTTTAATTTGTAGCCAAAATTCAGAATGCTAAAAATCACGCTCCAGAATCGAAATGGAAACACAGTTTCGCAATGAAGCATTCAAATTCTCATAATGTTGATTCGAGAACAAAATTTAAACAATAATAGCCCAGCCATCTTCAATTGGAGCCCCGAGCGAGACTTCATGGAAGATCGAGTACAAATTTGCTAAATTAGAAAACTTTACAAGCCTTTCGACGTGGAGTTGAAAAATAGCTTTTTGACTAAAACTAATATTGCGGAGGAGAAACAAAACAGCGGAGTTGTAACGAAGTTGTTTCGAGCGTTGAGTTTACAACCGCGGGCGGGAGTCGGGAGGCTGGCTGTGCCGCACTGTCAGCGATAACCCGGCGGAAACATATTGCCTGAGCCGGAGACTCGCACGCTCGATTGGCTCTCGACATTCCGAACTCATTTTCTTCGCCGCGACTCGAACAATATTTTTTTTTCTTTAAAAAGTTTTCCTGCTTTCGCCAATATTGCGCCAGTTTCAAAGATGCGCGCTCGTTGGGGATGAAATCGGTTTCACGTCGAGTGAACACTCTAATGATCGGGTTCCGGACTCATTGGACGTCTAGCACGGGGACAATGATCACGGCCATAGAATTACGAGTTAAAAGAGATGGACCGTAGGTAAATAGTATTTTAATTAAAACTATATGGAAGTGATTGCCGTGAATTAATGCAATGACGTCCTTATTAATTTAATTTAATTTCATTTAATTTAATTCAATTTATTTCATTTCATTATTTCATTTCTTTAATTCATTTCAATTTCGTTTCATTTCGTTTGCCTACAGTTTTATTTGTTGAATTTACGTAGTTACGCATATGAAGTGAAGCATAAAAGCTATGTTGATTTTAGCCCGGAAGGAGATATGCACGTCACAAATTAAATATATTTATTTAAAAAAACCGACTGCAAAATCTACAAGAACGAATAACTTAGAAACTACTGGCCAGTTGTCGCTAAAACATAAAATACAATTATAGTCAAGTTCCATATGAATTTTAGTTATAAATTATTTAGCAAAGAATTCAACTCATTATTTAATCGTAGACTCTGAACAATTTTGTTACTAATGAAAAATCAAACTTCACTAAGTGAATGAGACAAATATCGACATCTCGCTAATTATTTACACGCTCTATCTCTTATCTTCGTAAATCTATGATCACGAGTAGGGCGGGCGACCCGTTGAGCTGTCACCGGCCCTTTGACGTCGCTAACTACTGTTAAATGTATTAAAAGCATTTCGTTGTTGTATAAATTTTAAATTCAAAGTGGAAACATTACTACAGTAGGTGCTTTTGGCTTACATTAGAAAATGCAAATAAGTACATTATTTAACACCGAAATGGTTTGAATATTTATTAAGGAAACAAGACATCAGAGAAACATTCATTTTTATTCATAACAGTTGAATGATAAAATTACACATCATACTTACTCTTCGTATCGGAGTTACTGTAATTGAGTGATAAGCTGCCTTCTTCAAAATAGGACAACATTCGGTGTGCCTTCGACGTAACCACATTAGAAAGAAAACTTTAAAAAATATATCGACTTCAAAATCGATAATATCTCTAGAACTCTATAAATTTATGCGGGATCAGAAGACAGGCAATAGGTTTCGATTACCAAAATACTTAGTTATTAATAAGTTCACCAACTACAAAGTTATGCGGTGTAACGGTTAGGCGGTATAACACACATAAAGAAAAAACATACAATCGAATTGAGAACTTCCATCTTTTTAAGTCGGTTAAATAAAAATATACTCTATAAAACAAAGTGTCACTAGTTCTACCTCATTTACCACATGACGTAAAAACACGACCACCGACAAACCAATAGACCAGCGATTCCATATAAATATGCAGCGAATTAAAACTCCACACACTAGAACATGGAGTATCGGGACTCATTCATATTCATCGGGGCAGACAATACCTCTAGAACGCTGTTTAATATTCAATAGCACTCTTCTGTCCGGCGCGGCGCGTCGTCGTTCAGTTCACTTTTCACGGGAGCACGAGTCGACGACTCAGTCACTCACGTCATTCCCGATGACTCTGATCGAGTGTTGTCGCCCAATTACGGAGCATCCTCGCAAACACTCCTCACTATTAATTGCTTTCCAATTGGACGCCATTCAATCATACTTTTGCTTTGCTCTCGTGATTGAAATGTTTTATATTCATAACGCTATCGGAATCAAAAAGGAAGTAGTAGCCGTGAAAATACGGGATCATTTCATGTTTACAATTATTTGTTCTGGTGTCGTAGTAGAATTTGGAGTTTTGAGGGGTTCCATCTATCTTCAAAAATATACCCTTCAAGTAGGAAATTGCTAAAGTCTGTACCACTTAGGTTTATTCCGACGAAGCTTGATTGCTGATTGTATCTATATTTTAACAAATTGGCTATCTGTCCTGGCAGTTTTGCACAAGATGTTTAAACGTGTTTCAGTAGCGATGTTAGAGAACCAGTTATAACGCGGTTATAACCCTATTCGTATTTTGGGTGATATATCGATAACGTTGACCACTTGTGATCGGGGGGTTTGACTGCTATCGAATTTCTCCATAAAAAACGCTGCACCCGAATTTATTTAACTTTATCAATCACTTGCGATTGAGAAAAACCGTCCGGGCTTTAAAAGCTTCGAGCGTCGGGTATAATCACCGACCTGGTGTAATATCTTCCTTTACCAAAGCACCTATTGACCCAGTTTCACTTTATTGCCAGTTTCCTCTAAAGCTATCCTCAGTAATAGTTAAGGCCATATTAAATTTCACTTAGTGCTTGCTAATTGAAATTACCAGACATACACAGACGTTCTCTGGAAACTTGGTATAATAATTTCACCTCAGTAACTAATTATATGTATATTGTATAGGTATAAAATATGTTGCAATATTTAGACGATTTACTTGTGCTCCACACACAACACTCGTCAGTTTAATGGTAGCTTCATTCATTGCCTTTTATTTAAAAAGAAAAACTTAGTTATCTACTAAGAAAAAAATAGAAATAGGATAGGTATATTGGAAATTCACGACGACGATTTTTTTCTATAGAAAAACCAATACTTTGAGCGTTTGGTCCGCATAGAGGAAAGCGCTCCACACAAATACCAACACCTACATGCCGTCCGAGGAACACGAAGAATTAACAACTTTATTAGCACGATATTCAAATGGGAGTGAGCGTTCGATGACTCGAATGAAAGTGTGTAGTAAATTCCCGTAAGTGTCATGATAGGCACGTGCCAGCACTCCAGACTACTCAAACGTTGGCACACGGTGCCCATTTAGCCATCCTGCATTTACTCGCATCACCGTGAGGTAAGGCCAAAAAAAAACATCGTACTGTAGATGATGTAACTAGTTTGAATGCAATCGATAGGTTTCAGACGAAGGATATTAAAAGAGGAAGAGATAAAAATAATATTGCTGTGATCTATCTCGTATTAATTTTCTATGGCTTTAAACGTGATCGTACAACGTACCTTTAAAATGTGGAAGTTAGGCCGAGGCCGCATTACGGCTAAACCGCCGCGGTTTCTAACCGCGTAATTCTGTGATTCAAGGAAAGCCATACAAGCGGCCGCACTTGCGGTGCTCTCCCGCGACTGATAGTGTATGCGGTTCGGGCGGTTTTGCGGTTTGACAGTTAACCGCTAATTTTGTAACTCAAGGGAACATAAGCAAGCGGCCGCATATGCGGTTTCCTCCCGCGACTGATTTTAAAACCGTGATTTTTTACAGATTTGTTCGCGGTTTGCCTAGGTACTTGTACCAGTAGTCGGCCTTTTCTGCCTTTTATGTCGATAATAATGTCTTGGACAAAGGACCTACAGTGGTCTCGTAGGAAGGGTATGACGACCTAAAAAACTGTCAGAATGGCGCAACTTATGGGAAGCCTATGTCCAGCAGTAGACGCAGAAAGGCGAATGGATGTTGATGATGATTTTTAATTAATCGTTAGTATTATATTGTCTTGGTTGGTTTACACTTTGAGACTGATTGTCGTGTAAGAAGCTGAGCAGTGGGTATAAGGCGGCCGAGTTCTGGATGTTGCAGGTTGATGACTGGAGAAAAATTACTTTTTTGTGGTTTAAATATTTTTCTTATTTTCACTTAAAACGTTGAGAATTATTGATAACTGTTAACTGATTTATTAATACATTGGTTACCAAAATAGTACACGCGATCCAAATTAAGAAATCCTCTAAAGACTGACTACTGGGTCTTCTACCCTATATTGGAGCACACAAATTGACGCGGAAACCGCGAGCGGTTTCTGTCAAGGATTTAAAAATACTAAATAGGCCCTGCACTCCCGATAAATATTTGCGCGTTATTCCTATGTGCATGAACTTGGCGCGCAGTTGAATTTGGTTGTTATATTAGAAAAAGAAAAAAAATACATATTGGTATCTCGCTTTTGCGTACCGTAATTCTGTCACATTAACCATTTTAACAGAAGTACTGTTTTAAAAATAGTGAAAATAATTGATGACTCACTTATTTACTTAGGAAATGTGATTCCTTCGGACTTATTTGTGTTTATTCATTTATTAAAACACTTTTTGAAGGCACAGAAATCCATATTCTATATTTTTGAGGACGTAATTACTAAAAACAATTGAAATGTAAGTAACGCGCACCATTCGCTGCTGCCTACAAAATACTACAACTTCATGTATGTGGTTTATGCATTCCAACTATGTCCCTTTCTCGTGCGCCTAAAATATGGTAGTCATATTTATTATTTTTATATCTTTGGCTTACAGAAAACAGACATGACAATGACAATATTAACCCCAGAATAGTCGCGCCTTTCCATGAAACGTGAATGATGGCGTGGGGAGCATTTTGTCGCCCATGTTCAAACATAATTTTTTTGCTAATTATAATTAAATAACTTTACAAAAAGAAGAAACTATAACGTAAACTACCAGAAAGTAATTAGTTACATTAGTACTTTCTGATATAGTTTTGTACTTAGTGGGATATATGTATAAGCTGTGGGACTGGGATATATAAGATGACATAGTTTTGTACTTAGTGGGATATAATATAAGTTATTTTACTTTCACTTTTTTTACTTTCAGCATAATGTTTACCTTAAACTACGTTAAAAATTAAATTATATAACTTAATAACAAAATGAAACATTTTCAATATCTACGATATAATATTATGTACTTGAGCATAATAGTCCTGCCTGCCACATAAACATACAATGTTCGTTGCATAGTAACTTTGTGTCTATTGCAACCTTTTTTGGTCCTTCTGTTTCTTGGATGGATAGGTATCCTTTCCTATACATGTTTAATATATACACACAGCCGTGGACGGCAAAATGTTCATAGCGCGAGCACTTTAGGGTCAATCTTCTGATGTCGCATCAGCGAGAAGACAGAAACCATAGAGTACCTACGTACATAAACTGTCTTCTATGATGTTGAGTCATTGTTTGTAGTTGTCACTGTTTTGTATTTATTAAACAACTCTTACTATTATGGTCGCTAAAGCATCCAAATACTTATAGCTGATTAATTTACAAAAATAAGTTAATGCATAAAATTTATAGTTTTCTAAATAAAAGATTATGCAAAGAAAGTGTGCCTATGATAATTATGGATATGAAAATTTTCATCTGATTCCCCATGACTGTCATTCATTGTTAATTTCAATAACTGTCAAGAACTGTAACATAACAAGCAATTTTTTGGTAAGGTCAAATGGCTACATGTTTTGGCAAAGTTCGTATGAAGTTTAGGAATGGAGCATGTCTATATACTTTTTATCTCTATGGTCGCGGTTTTTATTCGTAGTGTGTGCGCTTTGCGCGGTTACGCGGTTCCGCGGTTTACAACCGCGTGAAAAAAACCGTAATGCGGCCTCGCACTTAATGCGAAGATAAATTTTAATCACTTTTTTCACAGTCATAATGTAAGGAATATTCCCGATGAATTATATTACCACTTTTTAACTTCAAGGGTAAAGTAATCTTGTGGTCTAGATGTCTATAATAATAATAATGATACCGACGTCTTTATTAAGTTAGGCCTTCTAAATAACTTATTCATATTTATGTATATTTATTTGATATGGAATTCGGATAGCAAACGAGCACGCGACACCACCCTTTCGCTGCCGCCCATGACAAATGTGACCCAACTAGAACAAGACTCAAAAAGGGACTAGGATGGTTAGTCCAGCTAGAAGATGGTGTCAGAACATCAGTTCAAATGGTTAGTTTTTTAATAAGTGTGGAAAATTAGACAGGGAGTGATAGTCCTGTTTTTTGTAGATAGTTTTTGTAGATACCGAATTAACACTACATAAACTATTGCCTCATAATACGTCAATACTGTAGTATTATATTAGAGAATTTATTGTAAAGACCTAGTATCTTAGGACAATAATGCATATTATTGCATATACGTTACCAGGTTGGTAAGGCAAATCGAGTCACGTTCTAGCACTTTGAACCATGTAGCTGCAACTAGTTAAACTGCAAACTCCACGTGAAAATTCAGATGATTTATGGATGCTAAATACGTGTTTATGTATTATATCGTTAGAATTACGAGATTGCATCGTAACATTATGGTGTTTGTTTATTGGTGTATTTGGAAACTGAATTGTTAAATTATATTCAGTGTCTTAATTAGATACAGGAACTAAAACAGTTTTATAACAAGAAATTTGGCGCCATTTAAATTTAAGTAGTAAATAATCAACAATCCACCTGAAAAGCCCCTTCATCGTAGGTAGTCTCCGTGGGCCATGGACATCAATACTTTATAAGCACCACCGATGCGGATAGCTCAATTCTTAAGATGTATTTTTCCTGTGTTGAAAAAGATTCAAGACGCATTCGTGTATTTTGCGTGATGATTGCACCTTATTTCGCAATTTAATGGACCAACTATCCCTGAAGTGTTCAGATTAAAACGACTCAGCATTCCTTGATACACAACTATTGTTGAATGTAAAATAGGAAATTATATGATTTTTGGTACATTTGAGCATAATATTTCAACGTAAGCAGTTGTTTATAAATACCTGTATCTTACTGCCTCTGGATGTCACAATTTGGTAAAAAATACAGTTAAGCATAGTTGAAGGGGCGTCGGAAGCTGTGAGCCGGATTCACCTGTCAACTCGACTAACGGAATCCGACAGTTACAGTACTGGGCGCCTACACTCGTGTGATAACTGAAATAATTGGTCTCACGTCATGTAGGTGACTGTTTTTCACCGATATTGAATTAATGTTAAATAGAAAATAAACAATTGTTCTCATCTACACTATATGTTTATTAAAAGGGTAATCATTAACATCAACATCAACAATAGTTAATAACATTTTAATATTTAAGATTTGTGTCGTTATCTCTCATAATTTATTTATTATTTATTACACTTTACTTTATTGTACACCATAATAATACATAATGATTATGATGCAGTTCTCTTGTGTACCTACCATTAATTAAAACTTACAAACTGTTACAAAATCGTAGAATTGAATGATACGATAAATATACGATAATAGCAAAATGTAACACTATGAGAAAAATTCGATATGACTATTGTTAAAGAGCACTAATTCGTGGAACATTAGTTTTCACCTGGGCATCAAACAACGTTTCGGAAACATACACGGGCTGTCCTCAAGGGGTAGTTGGTCCACATGTACGACCATCACAATGACATATCGCGGCCGGCAGTCCCATTAGATTATTATATCCCTGTTTTCGGAGCTGTTTCATACAAAATGGGATGCAGTTGAAATGATATTAAACGTAGGCATGAAAAATGAAATAAATTTTAATCGAGCATGTGAAATTGAAGAAAGGTTTTCGTGTTACAATTTAGACATATTTCTATTTTAATTCAAATCGTTTACCGACAAATATAATACTCGTATTTTAAATCACTAAGTAGGTAATCATTCGTAAACATTCGTCATCTTCGATATGCTTAAATATTATTTAACTACCTATATACGGGCTTACTTTACTTAAGGTTACTAGTATTTGTCAGACATTTACTTTGTAAAAAGATTTTTAAATTCCGTGCTTGAATAAAATTCGACGGTAGGTTCATTAATGATTGTATCGACGCTATCGACGACAGGACGTCGACGTCCCGTTCCCAGCGTATTCCTGGAGCAGTCACGTCTCGCCTCTCGACGGCACTTGAACAAAGTTCCGCTGCATTAAGACAGGTCTCTTCACTACAACTACATCTTAATCCGCAGGTAGGAAGAGTAGGTACCTACTCTTTAATTTTGTCTTAATATCGCAATAAATTTTAATATCGTAAGATGATTGGTGTCTGCGTATGATGTTTATAGTAAATTACAATATTTTTTGCTAAAGGACAAAAAACTCATTAGATACCTAAATATTTAGAATTATCATAAGAAAAGTAGCATCCCGTGTTTCGTCAGGCATTAACCTATATTATAAATAAAAAAGGGTATTTTGACTCAAATTTTAAGGGTTATCACTCTCACACTGTTCAATTTGTCAAGTCTTTGGACGGAGCAGGGGGCGGTAGTTTGTTTTGATATTATTATTCTTTTATTGCGGGACATTGTTTGCTCGATTACGAGTGTTTGCTTAGGGCTATTCCCTTGTAAAATTGATTTACGGCTCGCTTGGGAAGATTGGACAACATAACATCGTAGTGGAATTACGTGATCTTAGATAATATTGCGTGCGATGACACATCCTCATGGAATTAGTTCTTTGTAAGAGAACAGTTTAGTGTGAATTAATTTATTGAATACTTGCATGGATTACTTGCCTTCAACCAATTAATATTCCTTTACTCTCTCAGCATTAAGAAAGCCTATAGCAGCTCTACCACGCTTCTTCAATGCAGATTGGTGGAGGGGTTGGGGTAAACTCAACCATCGAAACTTATCATGCAGCCGGAAGGCCTTCGACGTGGCTTAGTGACTTCTATCTATCGATAACAGTCGGTACCGAAGGCGTTACGTGGCCTTCGAAGCACGTAAGCACTCATGAAATTTTGCTACTAGCGGTCAACTGGATTACTTACTTAATATTTAGAAGTTATTTTATTATAGTATTCCGTGGTAGTATCTAGGTATAATATCCAATCTTATTATAGATCAGATTGAAATTATACTCTCTTACGGGATACGATCGCGATCGGTCAAAACACTAGGCCAGTGGATTAAACCGATGCAATATAAAATACTTTTATTTTTCCCGACTTAAAAAGTTCCATTGCAGTACCTACCCACATTCTCCCAATTTCAAAAATCGTATTCATGAACTGGCATTGAGAGAGCAGTTTTAGCGACAAAATCCCCGGATACTATTCTTTTTAACCGTTCACTGCACATGCAGAACTGCTCTACTTTTTACGGCATCTATAAACTTTTATTAGACATGTTATATAGATGGAAACTCTTATATTTAAGTCACGCGGAGTTTTATATTCCGCTTCATAAAATTGAATCACAAGCTTACATACTTCATGAAATTAGAGTCTACGTTGTAAGAGGAATTTGCCTTTAATCAACATTGTGCAAAAACTGCAAAATATTTTTATTTTACACTATGTACGGATGATAAAAAGAATATCATAGAAAAAACAGAGGAGCAAACAAAGTTTAGTAGGTACCAAGGTACCTACGGTATTTGTATAGTTCAAAAAGAAAATTCACTTTACAAAAACTTCACATTACTTAATGTATTTTATTAATTTTTCATGTCAGAAATATGTTGGACTAAGTTACTTTGATATGTTTGTAATTTCAATTCAGAATGTAGCGTTCCTTAATAGAACGCAGCGTAAGTTGGCAACAGCGGCACAGGCACGACACAGGGTACACCCCATCGCTTCTCATTACCGTGTGATTGCTAACTTTGGTGAATTCGTGAACAAGTGTAGTGTGTGTATGATTGTAGACAGGATGATCCTTATGAATAACTATTTTAAGATTATCAGTATTTTCAGTAGGTATTGTTGAAATTTTTAGTTTTATTTAGCCAAGTCTTGGCCCCCGTGAGGGATTTTGTATAGATTTATATTATTATAAACTCTTTTTTTAACATAGGAAATATCTAAACAATTAGTTTTTTACCAAAGTGAAAATTATTCCCTTAAAATATACAATCAAAGTATTTTATAATGTTAGCTGCTAAGTACATATCTAATTATTACGGTATTGAAATACATCATTTCCATTTTATAATAGAGTGTGATATGTGTTTTTGGCACATTTTTGTTCAAATATGAAAGTTGACTTCCTCGGAAAATATTTTTACAAAAAAGAATTGATATTGTTTAACTTACCAGCCGCCTGCCAGCCGCTGATTTTTACACGACGTGCATATAAATAAATAAACAAAAGAGATTAAGTGCTTTTATTGCTACAAAATACTCATGCCGTATATGAAAACAAATGTAGCGGCAAAATTTAATCAACCTGAGCGGACGCACCGTTCGCGTCAATTTATGAGGCGACCGTTCGTTTAATCGTTCCTCATTACCGTTTTGCGTCTTGTCACACTGATTAAGTAAGCTGTCTTCTAATAAACTCGGAAAATCTTATATTCTAACGTAATTTTCATTCATGCTCATTATGTTTAATTTAATTTATATCTATTATAGGAAATTTTGTAACTTAGGTATTACAAACTCGTTTCAACAATCTAATAACTATGTCTTGTGATTTACCTACATCTGCCTAGAAATACAGAACATTAGTCACAGTGTCGGCGTAAAGTAGTAGGTATACGTAACCGTTGCATGACAAAAAATATGAACAATTCACTATCATTGGTACAAAATGTATAAATAATTCACGATGATAAAATAAGGAATCTACGGTTTCTTGGAGTTTGGTGAGGTAAGGATAGACCTACCAGCCTATAAGTATGTTTTAAAATGTTGAATAAAATAAAGAACGTTAGGAAACTTAAGTTTTAAATTATACGAACTATAAATTAGGAGTAACTTGACAATGTATTTTTATAATAATAGCCGTTATACGAGCATAACAGTAAGTAATCAGCGTCCCCAATAGACTCCATTAACACCAAATACATCACCAAAATTAACCGGATTATCTCAAAATATTATTTATTAACTCTCGCGACCTTCCGCATTTATAAATAATAATAGTGCAGGATAAATTAAAATTGTTTAATGTTTAATTTATATAATGATGTATAATTTCGCAGAAGTTAATGAGCTTCATTGATCTGTGATATTGGCAGTTGATCTAGTATCAAAATTTAATCACCCCGAGTTAGTCCAGCCACGGTCCATTACCGTTTACCGGTTTTCAGGTTCGCATTGATTGCCAATCCAGACCGGTAATGACATTTAATGTCTGTTAGGGTTGATTCAACGCAGATGTATATTCAGCCTACCATAAATTAGGAGTTTATAATACGCCTTTGTACAGGTATGGTTTTATGTTTTAACTATTATTAAGTGAAAAATTAATAAATAAAAGCTATTCTTTATAAAAAGGTTGAAGAGAACAACATAACATCTTCTGGGCAATGCGATATTAAATCAATACGATATGAAATAATTTATTTCTTACAAATTATGACTACTATGGAAATCGTGGAACAGGCGGAATTCTAACCCAACCTAAAAGAGGGGTGTTATAAGTTTGACCTGTCTGTGGGACTGGGACCGTAGCTCCTGAATAGCATTTATTTTGAGTGCGGTTTTTTTATCGATAGCCAGTTTACTTGCGGTAGTTTTTAGCTATTATAGAAGTTCTGAAAAAATTATACTACTAGCGGTCACCCACCCAATTATCGACCGCGACCGTTCAGTTAATTCAGTCGATGAATAGAGAGTGAATTAAGATAATAGTTATTGAATCTCAAACGTTGCTTGCGAATGAAATTTATAGACGGAAAACATAACGAGGCCAAAGGAAGAAAAAATCAGTTGAAGAACCGGGAAACAATTTTATTTGTCTGAAACTTGATTCAATACTTACTTATTGGTGTAAAAAACGAAAAAGGGTTTTAAAACTAGACTGGGACTTGAGAAAATCCTAACACAAAAAGTACAGAAACAAGTGGTATTAAGGTAAACGTCCGCGATAATTCTGCTTGAAATATTGTTAGACTCGTCGGAGACTATCGGGTTATTCTCAGAGTACTCCGTTCTTTTGTTCTCAAAAAATTTAAATCTCTAACATTGATTCTCAAAATACTCCGAAAAAATTTTAATAAAATTAAATACCTATTTTTAATTCTCATCCTCCTCCGCAAGGTGTTACGTTTATTCTCAATATCCTCCGACGGTCATTTTCGTCAATTCTCATTCTCCTCCGCGCGTTAAAAATACAGTCAGATGAAAAATAACTACTACTCAGCAATATTAAATTATTTTATTATTTTCTATGGGCGCTTACCTAAATATACAATCATTCCATTATTAGGTAGTCATTATTGTTGTAAAAAATAATAGCAAACCCTAGTGCGACAGAGACAAAGAACATGGCGTGCTTTAATGTTTCACTAATGATCTTGGGTCTCCGAGGTCAAACTGACCAATAGGGTTATAGTATTATCTCAGGTCCTGGGACTCTAAATAAAATGCACTTTTTAATCCCTATTAGCGATGCCTATGTTATGTTCATTATAAGTCGGAAGTCGAAGTGAATTAGTCTCCTTCTTATGTTTACTTTAAAAAACCATGAATATGGAAAATTTCAGTGAAAGTGAAGGTGCTGGAGTTACAAGCTTTAATTTTTTGGACGGAAAACGTAAGTAACTGATTAATATAAATTATTATTAATTAAAACGCTGGCAGATCGGCGGCGGTAACCAGCATTCTGCTTGAATGCGCCCTTATTGTTGATTAATTTTTAATGTTTAATTGTTGATTTTTTTAAGTCTTAATTCAGACTGATTCTTTTATACATATTTTTCACTTTTATATTTTGAGGTTGATTTTTGTATATTTATATTTTTTCTTAGTTTATTTTTAATGTTTAATTGTTGATTTTTGTTTATTCTTAATTCAGACTGATTCGATTATAATTATATATATTTCACTTTTATATTCTGAGGTTGATTTTTAATGTTTCATTGTTGATTTTTGTTTAGTCTTAATTCAGACTGATTCTTTTATACATATTTTTCACTTTTATATTTTGAGGTTTATTTTTAATGTTTCGTTGTTGATTTTTGTTTACTCTTAATTCAGACTGATTCAGACATACTCGTACATGTTATATACTAATATAAGACATAATGAATCAAAATGACTGGATTTTATTTAGATTTTCCACTTGCTAAAACTTGCCAAAGACACTTGCTTCTGACTGTACCGTTCGTAAATATTCGGAGTAGTTTGAGAATGGATGTATGGGTTATTTATTTTTCACAAATTAAGGGACGGAGTATTTTGAGAATGAATTTGAATTGCCTCGGAGTCAAGTGCGAGTCGATTCTTAAATCATTTTTTTTCGCGGAGGAAACTGAGAACTATTTTCGGAGTACTTTGAGAATAAGCCGACTATCCAGCAACTCTAAGTTTAGAAGTTTTCTCTTTTTGCAGGTTCAGTTCAAACGATCGCCCGCAGCTAGCTTCAGATGCGATGGAAACTAAACTGGAATTTTACAGCGTAATGACAGGAAAAGACTACGGCTCTGTAGCTTTTGATGGAAATATTAGAGTTTAGGCAATCTCTTTCAAATTTATTTACGTCATGCTCGTTTATTTTCGTTTGAGATTAATATTTTCTTTGTGACGTTCTTAAATCTCTCAGAGTACTTATTAGAAATAATAACGACAACACTTCTCATTTTGAACTAGGAACACCCAAGTTAAAATATGAATTGTGATGAGCTAAAAAATGAACCACAGGTTTTCAGCAATCTCGGACAGCGACAAAAAAGCGTCCTATCGGCGTCAAATGTCACAGAGACTGCTAATAAGTTAGAAGAAGAAGAGTGATTTTTAAAATGTTTTGATAAAAATACTGTTACTAACACAACTGGAAAACAATAGCTTATTTTCGGACTCAGAACATGAACCGACAAAATTCGGTCTTCCAACATCGTGCTACGAAAACCTTTGTTCTTTCGCATATGTTTTGAAACTGCATTTGGTGCCCAAAATATCGATAGCTTCTTTTGCGGAAGCTCAATTGATGTAACGATACCCCGCAGCGGACGGTCAAACTAAACTACCAATTTGTAGTTTGATGACGCGACAAAGGGTCGCATCGCGGACGCCGACCTAACTCAATTCTGTATCCACTCGCAATTTGGCAGAGGCCCTTAGCCAGCCTCAGCCTATTCATTTCAATATACATTTTGTCTACGACGGACAGAGATTTCCGGAATATCTAAGCACAAAGGACAGGAGCAACGGAAAGACCTTTTGCAGATTGCGTGTACCTCGGATAGTTTTGATTTCGCTTTTCTAAATTAAAACATTCATAGCCTCGCAAAGCCACACCGTCCGCGAGAGGACAGTTAAAGTTGCGGGGGTAATATTTTTACCATTGCTATAAGTAAACATCAACCTACCTATAATGAAAATATTATCTAATGTCACTATAAGTTACAAAGTTACACAGTCATACAGAATGACCATGACGTTGCACACAATATGTAAATTTACATACCCATAATTATGTTCACCGTATCAAATCAATAACTGAAACTTAAATAACAATGCTATTTTTGTGATATTTAACGTACCTACGGCAACATTGAAATCAGAGAAAATTCACTGAAGGACACAAAAAATGACATCAAGAGTTTATTCTGCCGGTTCGAACTTAAACTAATAATCCCAATAAATCTCAGACGAGACAATTGGATTACGTGCGATTGATTCAGCCGAGCAACAAATTAATTTGAACAACGATCAGTTTTCAGGGAAAATAACGAACTAAATTGGGATTTTTATCCAGTTTAAATCTAATGGCGTAAACAATTTTCTACGGTGAATAAACTAACGGTCCTACTCGTAAAACGGAGTATAAAGTTAATAACTAATTTAATTTATTTTATATTTTTCTAGCCCTTGACTTCAGAGAATTATAATGGCAGTGACAAATCATTTTAAACATACAATTATGTAGAATAACTTTATACTGTGTTTATTAGTAAGGCATGTTATGTTAAAGTAAGTACTTTGTGACGATGACGTGTAAAGTAGGTATACATATTGCGGCGTTGCCATGGCGACGCGAACAACAACACTCATTCAAGAATCAAGACATGTGAAGAAGGGTAAAGATGTGGGGAGGGTGAGCATAGGGAGTACGTCTTATCAGATAATTGACTGCTACTGCCCGCAGACGATTTGACCGATAGAATATGAACAGATCTTCGAAAAGCAATGACCTCTTTAAATAAACTTAAAATGAAGTGAAGACGCCGTATTGAAGTAAAAATCCCAAAGGATTCACTGGTCGTAAAGGACGGATGTACGAAATAGGTTTTTTTTTATACTTTATTTTAGTAGTAGAAAATCTGACTGGTTCTTCTTTATTCATGCTTTCTTCCTTTCGTCAATTCGATCCTTTTCCATGTGTATCGTGGAACGACTGGGTAAATTGCCTGCATTGATTTATTATTGTAACCGAGTCTAACTGAGAAGGCTTCTTTTAAGTAAGTGCGCTTTACCACTTACCTAAGTGCGTTTGTAGTCAACCATAAACTTATTATTACCTAAATAAAAATAATTGTTATTTAGACAAGTATACAAGATTTATTCACATACACTCCAAATGTTAAATAAGTCATCCTATTAAGCAAATTACTCAGTAACCAAACATGAAACTGTTTCCCATTTAGGTACATTAATTCCCCGGCCCTCAGCATTATGATATCACGACGCCGACGTCAGAAAGCGTTCAACCCGAGAACTAATACGAACCCATCTTCAATACATCAGTTATGCGTAAAGTTCACGGTACGAACGCGGATTGGAGAGGTTAACGCATTAGGTTAATGTAGTCGTATGTCTGGGAATCATCCGATACGTTTTACTCGTATCTTGTATGTGGTCAATTCATGTGGACTAATCGAACTTATCTAATAGGTCTGTGTAGACATGGTGTAGACATAGATATGCCTAAGTAGTCTAGACACAAATAAATCATTGCGACATGCCTGCCAATGCAGATGCATAAAGGCTTCAAGTTATTTTTGTATGTAGGAAATCTGTAATGGAGCATTTCTTTATCTGAAGCAAGCAAGACCAAGATCATCGAATAAATCGTTTTATCGAAATTATGTAAATTATAAAAATAATGGACATTAAGCGGTTCAGTATGTACTGCAGTATTTCAGTTAGGTAGTATGATTTTGCCTGTAAACCTGAAGTGTAGCGGGGTAGACAACTTACTATTTTACAAGACAGATAAGATATTTAGAATATCATAATATGTATAATTACTTGATCTTGCTGTCTAACGTCCTGTAGTAACGAATTCAGCTTATTAATAAAGAAAACATAATTTGCAAACTAATGTCGGATCGATTCATCACGCGCCGCGTAACAGTAATAATATAACCTCAAACAAAATGAAACTATTTTACATTTACATTGACTAGCGTACCCTATCAGCATATCTCGGATATCGTAATGTTGAGAATACCGTGAGTCACGAACTAATGCCGCCTCATCAATTCATCATGCATGCGTAAACTTACTAAAGCAATCGGAGCACCCTTCGAGGGGTGAAGCGTCTCAGACGAACCTCGTCTATAGATTTATCAGATTAAGGTTCACGAAACCATGATTAGTGTGTATGATCTTTGAACCGACACTTGGATTACACTACTGCCTGCAATTAAGCAATTTGCAGTTACCTCATGAAGTTTATTTAGTATTTTACGTTTGTGCGAGCACTCGTGATTTGAATAATTAATACTTATTTTCACTCAAAAGTGCATGGGTATTAAGACACTTTGATATCATTAATTAACGGGAGCGTTGCACTTTTTGACTAAAACTTTATTAAATAGATTTACATTGAGATTGGTAATTGTGGTTCTACGTAGGTACATGTTACTTCTCATGTATGAGTCGCATGCAAATAATTTCGAAGAGAGTGTAAAATTAATTATTATAGGTAACCCTTTATTATTATTTAGTACTAGGTATATTATTTACTAGTCCTTTTTATTCGTAGTAATTTTGCCCGAAATATTTAAAATGTTTACAAATGGAATGGAATTTAATGCGTTCAAGTGAAATTATTTTACCACGGACTATTACAGTTGGTATGTTATCTGTTTAAAATGTTAAACATCATAGTTCAAGATGCAAACACTTTAGGTATTACTCATGTCTCGGCGCAGTGAAAATAAATAATGACAACGCTAAATAAAATTTGTTAGAGAATATGTATTTCGCATATATTATAAATATATTTTTCTTTCTACAGCTCTATTATTATAATAATAAGTAATTAATCTTAGATTACGTTAGGTAAGCTATTTACCTTAGAAAATAATAGAAATCATTCCTACCGTTTATTTTCACAGAAAAAGAGGGTTATACTAACACTGTACAAAGGTAGCCAGACTTTTAAATATCACTTTAAATAAAATAATTTTCAATAGAATATATGACTTATTGAAGTATTTCTAAATTAGCGGACTTTGCATCGTAATTGAATAGCTAGACACGCTTGGTGTAGGAAATGTGTCAAACCATTTCGACACGACACAGTTGAAGCATTTATAAATTAGCAGACTGTGTCCCCTAATTTCGAGATACGAGTGCCCAGAAAATTGTAACTTCAGAATCACAGAGCTAGATTGGCAGATAAGTTAGTGATAATGCTTGGAATTTAGATGACGAGACAGAACGCGTCGGGGATGCCTTTGGCATTACTGATGTCTGGGTGACCATGGGCGACTGTGACCAATTATCATGAAGTGGCTGGCTATATAGACTGGTTACATAAAAAAAATTCGTGGTGTAAGACTTCCCGTAAAAAGTGACGTAAAGGAAAAAATAACGCGACCAAATTGAAAGCAGGTGTGAAACTAACCCGCGGCACTGCAATGGAACGCTGATAAATTTCATTGTGATATTACTTCTCCATTTGAATTATAAATGCGAAAGTTTGTAAGGATGTATGTGTGTGTGTGTGTGTTTGTTGCTCTTTCACGCAAAAACTACTGAACGGATTTTAATGAAACTTTGCAGTAATATAGCTTAGACAGCGGAATAACATAATTTGTTAAAATTTATAGAGATTTTTGAAAGGAGTGGTTTCCCGAAGCGAAGCGAGGGCGGATTTACTAGTAGGATAATAATGGTAAAAGCTTTTAAACATCCTGTTCAGTTATCAATATTATTTTTGGTAGTGATATCGTCAACTCATCTTGTGCTCATTTAAGAATTTATCAGTTACCAATCATAATATAATTATTGTACTTTTATTAAAAAAAATGCAAAATTAAAAGGGCAAAAGTTGTTTATGCTGCCTAAGCAAGAAGAATTCATAGAAATTTTTCAGAATTTCAGAATTATGTGCGTGCGTGAGAGCGAACGAAACACAAATCGCCCAACTTATCTGAATAAAATGTGAAATGCTTGTTTCTATAGGTGCTATTCGTTTCTAAGTAATTAATTTACCTAAGTAAATTAAGCCTTGCTGATTTGTAGAAAATAAATGGTCATGTAATGGCTGTGACTGTGATCAAGATATTATACCTACATTTTTATTTTAAGCTCTTAGTAAAGCTAACATGTCAAATTATTTCATATTAATTTATTCATTATTTCAATGCATTTTAATGGCTTTTATTAAACACTGAAAGTATTTAAATTAAACCATTGAAGTATGATTGTGAAATCGTGCAACAGGGCTATCTAGATTTCCATGCCATGAATTCATTATACTTAAGTGAGTAGCTGATTGCAATTTTCAGTTGTCAATTTATATAATGGATGATTGTGATTAATTTTCGTATTGAGATGATAAAATATGAGAACAGGATAAAAATAGTAGGTTATGGAACCCTGCATTGAAATTTTAATGGAAAAATGATCGCAGAACCGACGGATATTTTCATAAGGAAGAAAAGTGCTTAGTGGTTATTAAATAATTTTATTTAGATTAGACTTAAATGGAAAGACAACGATGTATTATTATATAAAAGCACTTCAACGTAGTAATCATGTTTCCCTCATGAATACTGAATAACAGTGACTTCCCGATTCTGTAGGAGGAATTTACGATAATATTTACGACGTGCTCTGCAAGGCACAAATATAGGTAGAACCTGCGTAGGTAAAGTAATAACACAGATGTATATTTGAGGTTTGATTATAGAAGAAGGAAAGGGCCCTAGTATTCCTGTAAAAGTGGATTGGAACCCGTTTAGAGATGCTTGCTAAAATTGCAGATACGATCAAATTTCCGTAAACCAATTTCGTAAATCTAATACATTTTCCAACCGCTTAAGTTTATCTGAGATCGTCTGATTAGTATCAATAGCATGCACGAATAAAATTTGATAAATTCAGTCTTAATGTAAGTATCTGAAAAATATCTTTTAAATTGATGTAATTTGAAAACATCACTTACGACTCCTTTTTCGTAGGAATATAAGAAGGAGTTTCTATAGAATATTTTTTTAGAAAATATGCAATAAGCCGGAAAAAATATGCGGCAGCAAAATCCCATGGAAATGCGGCGAGTTATGCTGAACTGCGCTCTCTAAAAAGTGAAACTGCGCAACTAATCCTGTTGAAGCATTGTCGTTTTATAAATCGCGCCACTACAACCGACCACCACCGAAGGCATAAAGTGTTCGGCTCGGGACGAGCTGAATTTAATAGCTGAGCATAATTCAATTGTTCCGGCCTGCCGGCCTGTGAAACTATATTCCTTTTGCGTCATGAACTGCCCCGCGCGGCCTCCCGTTTCGTTTTATTTGCAGCTTTTAAATGGATTACGTCCCACATAATCTGTTTCAAAATTTATTTCGAACTTACCAAACCTGTGTAACAATAATATGACCGCTTGATTATGTTTTGTTGCATTATTATTTCTACTAGATATTTGAATATCTACAGTTTGTCTAACCACGGTACCATCGTTTATAGATAATCCTTAGAATCCGGTGAGGTTTCGGGGTACGATATAATGGATAAGTATCCAACTTTAAGGCTTACCCATTAGAATAATAGGATCTTACGTGATAACTTCTACATAATATGAGTATTATGTATTCTTGGTTTTATAATACAATTTAAGTCATTGGGATAAAAAATACGTTTTGTTATTCAAATTTCGGATTGTAGGTTGTTATCGTTGGTTTATTTCACTTAGTTTAGTTTTCTAAAACGAGAAGGTATACCGATCACTAAATACATCATTAAAAATTATGAACAAACAACACACATTGTATATAAAATTATATTATGCACATATACTTACACGAAAACGTTATTAATAGTAATGTATGCGTTGAACTACATTATTAGGGCCCCCACACGTTTGTACGATATCATTATGGACATTATGACAGTGATCAAAACAGAATTGGGAATGATTGAGCGTATCGGTCGGTTCACCGTCGTCCGTATCGCTGCGATACGTACCTACGTACCGCCATGTGGGCTGTAAAAGGAAATGAAATATCCATCCATTTCGTAACAATGGGCTATGACTATTGAAGAAAAGGAAAAAAAAATGAAATCGGGAACTTTCTATGACGAAAAAATGAATTCGACTGGGCATTCATATTCATATATGTGATGACACGAATATGTTTTTTTGTATACTATGGTTAATTTTATAACTGATTAAAAGATATTAAATCACAGATAACCACTTATACATCAATGCAGATAACTTAGGTCATACACTCATTTAATCTCTTCTAAAAAAGAACGAATTGAAAATATGACACAGCTTTCAGTCAATTCAGGGGGTGGATACTAGATAATAGAAAATATAATAAAAAGGGTTTGTTATAATAAACATTAAACATGATTGTAAAATTGTAATACATATTTGTAATAAAAATGCTGCTTAAATATAATTACTAATCAATTCTATAACCAAAGCAACTCTGATTCATCGTATAAATTGTATTAAGCTAATGTTGATCCATAATTTTAATTAAGTAATATTGTGGTGGTTTATAAAATTCTTTCCGAGGGTCGGGTGCAACATCAGCAAACAATCATTCTCGTTAGTCCCCTGTTGGGCGCCAATTATAGCCGCCATCGGTGTGATTGCACGGAAAATTGCCAGTGTAGCGCAGCTATTCAGTAAATAACAATATTAAATACCAATTTACTATTACTTTTTCTTTGATATTGACATTAGGTACTATTTGGCGAATATAAATTGAAATAATATTTTACCAATTTATTAAATAGATATTAATTATTTATGGTTGTTGCATAATCAATGCTTCATCATGCTTAGCGTCCTCTAAATGTAACAATTTACATTATGGTAAGTTCGTATTCGTTTTTAATAAAATGGTGTACATTTAGCCGAAGTTGATTAGCATAGAAGCGGGTGATAGTCAGTGACTTGTAACTTTTCTTTAATTCGTGTACTTGTAATATATATTTTTTTAATTACTCGTATCTTTCGTAACTCCCACTTTTTATAACGATATTTCCACATTTTGCATTTCGATTTTCCATTCATGGAACAAAAGCTTTGTTATAATTTTATGTAACATAACATCCGATACATAACACAAATTGAGCATCGAAACGGTTACTTAACAATGCAGCTATGGGCCGCAGGGAAGTGTAACGAGTAATGTCCAATTTACAATTCACGCGTCGGTAATGCGATTTATCCAACCCTTTGTGACTCGCCTCACGCCAGCTCGCGCCTACGGGAGGCCAGTTAGATAAATTGCAAACGACAAACTGTGCAACATTCATGTGCTGCTTTATCAATGGCTTCTGAAGAAACTCTTCGCGTAAACTATTAGCATTTTCAGCATAAAACAAAAAAGGTGAAGGATTTTTGAAACGAAACTCGCTAGAAATATAGGTTGAAACGAAAAATATGTTTTTTATTGGTGGTACATTTTACGTTTTCTTAAACTCGAATATTTTCCTATTTTAAATCTTAACTGCTGAAGAATTTATCGCGGCAACAAAAAAATGTTGCAGTTGTTAAAGTGTGTTGCCGACTTGATGTATAGTAGGTACCTACTGGTATGATTCAGAAAATTTAATAATTAGTTTTTATTAAAACATACAACAGCAATTTATTGAGTTAAAGTCAATACAAAACAAAACAGGTTTATGATCTTCATTTAGGCATTAGCTAACTAATTTTAATTTTTCATTTTCTGTTTTATGCAATAACACGTCCCTATATTACTTCGGAATGTGTAATTCAAGATGTGTCCCGCTGCGTCTGATTTCGATTTGCTTATTCAATTTCTGCGTCAGACGACGTAGAAATGAAAAAATGATAAGGCGAGACGATGCATTTATAACTTGAATTCCGTCTAAATATATTATTGTTATTCTTAATTTATGTAAAAAAAAATTTATAAACCTATTTTATAGTTATATCCTGTTTTTTATTTATGAAGATATATATTTTATAATAATGTTCTTTTTTTAAATTGGACTCTTTAAATATGGAAATAAAAAAAGATATAAAAATCATTTCACGAGATATAGTTTTTGGAAATAAAAAAAAGATATAAAATTTGTGAGTTATTGAAATAAACAATGGCCCAAATATATACTAGTGCATCCCTGGATGATCTTCCGAACGCTATTCAGACCATTAACACTGATCTGAGTCGCGTTCTGAATTGGAGTAACTCATATGGGCTTCAAATTAATCCAGCAAAAACGCAAGTCATCGTAATCGGTTCTTCACAGTTATTAACAAAAGTAGATTGGTCTCTGCTGCCATCAGTCACTATTAACGGAATAAATCTGCCTTACAGTAAAACAGTCAAAAATCTTGGTGTTATTATGGATAGCTGCCTCTCTTGGACGCCTCAGATCAATGAAGTCAGTAGGAAACTATTTGCGGCTGTTGGATCCCTCCGTAGGTTGCAATATTTCCTACCCATTCCCACGAAAATTACGCTAGCTCATGCTTTACTCCTTCCTATTCTTGACTATGCAGATATTTGCTATCTTGACTTAACAGAGGAGCAACTTAATAAACTTGAGCGCCTCCAAAACTTATGCATCAGGTTTATTTTCGGACTTCGAAAATACGATCACGTTTCAGATTTTCGTCACAAGCTCAAGTGGCTCCCAATCCGCCTTCGCCGGAATACTCATATACTTTCTGCTCTCTACTGCGTACTGCACAGTCCTACTTCTCCTGTGTACCTAAAAGAACGGTTTGAATATCTGTTTGAGTCTCATGGCGATAATCGATCTCTTCGTTCAAATTCTAACTTATGTCTACGAACTCCTTCTCATTCTAGCAATTTTTATAATAAATCATTTAGTGTCCATGCGGTTAGTCTCTGGAACTCCTTACCGCTAACTATAAGGAAGGCTCCAACGCTCTACTCCTTTCAGAGGCAAATTAAGGAGCACTACATGTCTTTTATGTTATAGTTTTTGGCCCTCTCCCACTTTAATTGTTTCACCTTTGTCTTGTTTAAAACGATGTCGGTTTGCTGAACTGTGATCTTTCTTGTTCTTTTTTTTCAACTTATAACACTGCATTGCTTTTTTGTCATCATTATTATTTATATGTACACCCTGCCTTTCTTGACAATCTGTATATAAAATTCCATAAGACCATGGTTGTCTGGAAGAGATCGCTTTTAGCGATAAGACCGCCTATTGTCTACACCATATTTCTTATTACAAGTTGGTATTTTACTGTTTAGTAGTGCTACTAGTGATATTTCTGTATGTATTACCGTTGTTACTTTACTGGTGTACAATAAAGTTGTATTGTATTGTATTGTATTGTTACTTAGATATCGATGGATTTCTTTTAGGATTTTTTTGTTTTTTTACAATAATAATGTGCATAACTTTTAGACCTTCCCGAAACTCTGTTAGAGATTCCGGAAATCATCTTTAATGCAAGTTTTTGTTGCCCAATTGTATGTATTGTGACTGCTAAAATGGATCTCATGTTAATTAATGAACATGTCCCTTTTCTTCCTGCACAGCCATGATTTATACATCGAGGAGTTATACCTACATATCTTCCGTCAGATGACAGGAATAGATAAGAGGTCGGTTTATTCAAACGTTCTACAGACAGACCTCGCTCAACATTATTGAGAAACTTTTGGCCACTTGGCTCGATTGGCTTCTAAGCACTTAGGTGGTATTAAATAAAGCCCTTTGGGAGGTACTGGTCTATCCAACGGAGTTGGTTAAACTTTAGCTTTTAGATTTAGCTCATGAAAAGTTCATGATTAATATCTTAAAACTAAAAGTTTAATAATACCATGCACTGATAAGTGAATACTGTTACGTGTCAGGAGTAGTGGGTTCGAGAAAATGCCAAAATGTACCACAAAGACTTTATTGTACTCGTAGATACACAAATTACACTTACACACCAAAACACTCTGCACGTAGGTACTCGTAAACACAATCGTCGAACACTGTATCGCTCGTAGAAATCACTTCACTTCTCACTGGTATCGCTCGTAATCGCTGGTATCTTCCTGGTTTCGCTTCCGAAACTAGAATGCCACCCACTCGACCAAGGGCCCCTTTTATACCACTCGCCTACTATTCACGCCAATCTAGAATATTCCCGCAATTTTTGGAATAACGGTCTAGTATAGTCCTTGCAATCGACTTTCAACCTTAAGACTATTGCTGTAAGGTCGAAGCGTCGTGCGCGTACTTTCGAGACGGCCGCGCTCCATTGTTCCATTGTTCGCTTGACATGTTTATGGCCCCTATTGTTTATTGTTTCCGGTTTAGCGAAGTAGATACGCCAGGGTTGTCACAATACGTTGTGTTTCGATACTGAAAGCTGTTAAATACAATGTAATAATCGAGTAGCTATGCAAGTATTAGGTAAATTGTTGAGCACAATGTTAGGGGGTAGGTATAAGGTTCAGTCACCAGGTAACCACGTTGGCCTAGTGCAGTTTGGCAAAATTCAGACACCTTTTTTGTAAATCACAGGTGCTCACAGGATTGGAGCTCAGACCTCCTCATTCGGGAGTTTAATGTTCAAAAATGTTTTTGAATATCAGTCTATCACTACTTAGCTATAACTGCATTATGCTTTAACGTACATTTTTATTAACAAGTACGTAAGTTTGTGTGGTGTATTCCTCGTCGTTCCACCAGTAGTTCCACTGGTGGTACTACGAGGAATTTGACATTCCTCCTCGTGCCACCGAATGTTTGCTCTACTTTAAAATAATGTTTGCTCTACTTTAGATAAATGTTTGCTCTACTTCAAATGAATTTTTTATTTCTTTTCTATACTTATTAAAATTAAGTGCATTTTTATAGATAGTGCATATAATTATTTACACGATACTTAAACATAGAAAAAACGGTTTCAAAAATATTGTCTGTCCGGGCTAGTTTCCAGAACGAGATCAGAACGGAAGTTTTTGTAATTCAAGTACCTACCAGTTAAATTACAAAAACTTATTATTCGTCTTATACCCATAATTATTCATAAAGAAGGCCAAATCCCGGAAAATGAACGAGTTTCTGTGGGATAAAAGATTTTAACTTGTTAAACTGATTATAATTAATGTTTTTTACTGTTTTTTATGAATCTTTTACTGTGTGTATTTGGTATAATTTTGTTATTGAATTTAAATTCGATTAAAAAAAATGTTCGATTACATTTGCCTTGTTATTATGTCACATCACTACAAAAACAAAAAGTTGATATGACATGGATATAACCTTGAACGAGCGCCGTTTGACGTGGTTTTCTTTTAAAAGGTATTGTTTTTATATTTGTTATTTCAGTAATTGTAATAATTTTAGTCCAAGATTAATACAATTATTGTAAGTTGGCATAATTATTCGATTTAATGTTTGATTTTAATGTTATCACTCGTTAATAAGGCAATTAAAAGATATTAAAAAATTGTCAATGAATTGTACGCCAGTTCAAAGTTACATCGCCCAGTCGAATGACAGACTTCAGGAACGCATAGCGCGGCCAGATTATAACATCATGTATTGTCAGTTTAATTCAACTCGTAATAGATGCAGATTTATGCAACAGCAAAAAAATACGCCAAATCGTTTCACGAGATAATAGTTTTTGGTAATGTTAATGTTTCACCTGACTGTAATACCTATGTACCTACTACTACTATTTTGATAATAAAACATGTTATAGGTACCACTGTAAGATATAAAGAACAATGACCAAGAAAGCAACAGTGATAAATATTCGGTTTAGCATAAAGAACCTTAAACTCCATGAAACGTGGAGGACGGATCTAACTTCCATGTAAAAGAAATGATAGGAATTCGATTTAGACCCTCGCCCACCGTCCTTCCTGAATGTAAATTGGGGGTAAAATCGCATTTTGCCGAGTTTTTTCCTTCAAATTGAGTGGGTCAAAAATAAAATTCGCTCTTAATGTCCTCTCGGGCCTATGAAACAAAGGAAATATCACATAAAAAAGATAATATACATATACATACATCATAAACACTCATGATTCACGATCCGAGAAAACATTTGTCACGTAAATGCCTCGACCCTGTTGGACAAATCCTGCGTCCATCAAAGACGGAAAATCGAACTTGAAACCGAAGTTAAGCAGGTAACAACTGACAAAGGTTACAGGTTGTTGATATTAACAATTGTTACCGTAAGTAAAGCCTGGAATATTTACATACCTATGTAAGACCCAATGCCGCCTAGAAACTTTTACTGATATTTTATTTTAATAAAGAGCCTAATCAAATGAATGTCTCATTCAATTAGTCGTCTCCTCTAATGAACCGAAGGCAATTTATATTCAAGTCGAGCTTGTAAGACGGAGACAAACATGTTTACCCGTTTATTTTCATAAATTCAAATGAAATAAAACTGGTATCATTATGCGGGTCCGTATTGTTCGTATTCTTGAGCGCAGCAAACAAGCTCTTCAGGTACTTATTTAGTGGATGATGAAATTTGTTTAGAGGCAATTTAAGTTCGGCTTCGAGCTCGTCTGAGCATACGCTGAGTACTTATACGGGCAAATAATGCTGCTCATACACAATCCATTGTACAATCCTGTCTCGAATGACATCCGATATCGTACCAGGAGTAAAATTCATGGTAGGGAAACGGCTCTATACGGTCGCTTGTATCCACAGAGACCGGATCGTGAGTATAGCACTTTATGTTTCTGTATTGCCGCTTTGATACGCTCAATTCAGAACAACAAAATAACTACGTCTACATTGGAAGCTGGAATATATGTACCAGTTTCCAGAGTTGTACTTTAGATATTGCATGTGCTAAATATTAAGTAATGCTTGCGTATTTTGATGATTTTCGCATTTTAAATTATACAAAGAATGTAGGCAATTTTAATATTACGTACGTGAGTAAATGTGTGATTGGGACGAATATGTAGATATCGTTTTATTTATTGAAAAAACAATATACGATAAAAGATGTTTTTCATGGAATAGTTGTTCACTTGAATGATAAGGGGCTTCGTTTGCGGGAATATGACCCTTACGTTTACAAAGAATTGGAACTGGTCACCAGGGATCTTATAAAAAAAGTATTCAGAATGAAAACATATAGAATGAATATATTTCACACGATTTCTAGCCATTTTAGACCGGGTCTATAAAGCCATTTTGTGTTATTGACTTTTATGTGTGGTAGTGACCACTTATCCTTTAAGTGGTTTGTTATTAAACAAAAACTAAACTCTGCTTTTAAAAGTATTGCAAAAATCTGTTATGATAAATTTCATCGTAAGATTTGTAATATTACCCAAAAATAAAACGTCATAAACACTTAACACAGTGGGATATTTTCCGTTAGCTAATTCAATTAAATCCTTACACTGTTGCACAAGCTTCGGGAAACCAGTATTCATACAAAGTTTGTAGAGAAATAAGGAAGGAAGTATAAGTTTGGTAGGTTTACGAGTAGGAATATAATATAAACATAATAAATTATATACCTACAATATAAATTGCTAATTCAATCATTATCATGATAATTAATAAGTATCCCGCTAGTTTTCAGTCGGCATGGTTATCTTAAGCCAGGCTTTCACGCTCTATTTTGAGGTTTAATATTACCTGCTATATTTATACATTTTTTCTATATAAATCTGTAGTCAACTTATGTGATAACATACAGCTAGCTATATGACTGATAATGAAAATCTAAGTTCAATAGTTATAGAAAAAAAATAACGTCAAAAATTCAAGAGCCTGAGTTTTAAGCCATTGCACTCGCACTGCATCTTGTGCAGATATAGTCCATTGAGGTATAAAATACCAACGCAGGTTTCAAAAATATTCAGCAACGTTCATATTTCTTTATTGTGCAAGTTAATGTTTCCATTTGCATGGTGTCCGCCGCAACCTAATGGCGTTCTTTGTCGCGGAATTAGCAATCAGGCGCGGCGCCTCGGCCACCTGAAAAAACTGCCTCCGAGCTTTTTCTTAATTGCCCCGCAGATAAGCTTTACAGCAGCCCTTGCCACAAAAATTACACTATTATTCATTTAACGACTCCAGTAATGAAAATGTGAAACACTAGCGACGCCCCTTGTTTCGCTTCGGTAAATAATACTTTATTGGTGTTGTATTACCTACTTACATGTTATATTACCTACTTAGAAAAATTTCAGCCAGATCATAAAACTTACATTTTTTAGGCTTAAGTTCACTACATAAAGTTTCAAGCATAATGAATAAGATTAACAAAATGTAAACACTAGTTTTTGGAATACCGTTATGTATGAATTTTTGATATAGGTCCTATTCAAAATCAAACGTCAATTAAATTTTAACCGAAAAGTCAAATACTACCTAATTCTCATAGTTTTCTCTGTATACTCGTATGTAGACATAGGTATGATAAACTTTTGTATAAACGTTTCTTTGTAATGTATCGTCTTTAGGTACTTATATTTTTTTAAATCCTGACGTGTGATCTTGATATTTGGCATCGCTTGGACTGGACTTTGTCGAAACAACCAAAGTGGAGTAAATATTATATGTTAATAGTATGAATGACATGCTCTGATCCTCACATCAAAAAGAGTTAAAACTGAGAGCTATCATAATAAAACAAATGAGGAGTGTACCCACAGGGTACGCTACATCATTTAAAAGCCAGTACCTCGTTATAAAAGACGTAAAACTTTGTATCAGATCCCTTAGAAAAAGAAGACGGTGGAAGTTTTCCACTTTACCGACGTCAAAATGAACTTCGTTTACGGACCGAATTGTATTTCGAACTTGTTAATTCTCGTCTCAGGCGCAGTTACTTAAGTAAGTCTTTCATTAGCGGTCGTCACGTGAGTGGAATTATAAGTCGGTGAATTATAAAAGTCGGAAAAAATTCAAAGACAATGTAGCGAAACGTCGAACCGCCACCCTCCGATCAGAATTGAAGGACGCTCTTTGTTTCAAATCCATGAATCCACAATAAATAATAGCTCTTTCGCTAAAGTTTCTGACTGAACTTTCTTACATAGCGGCGAAACAAATGGTTCGAGAAATATTTCCTTTTATCCTGAACTGTTCGGTCGAGTTATATTATATTTAGGACTGAAAAGTATTTAGGAGTTGACTTTTTTTAATTAACTACGACCTTTATTACATCACATTTTCTCTTATATCCTTTAAGAAATGAGTTATATATTCGAGGTACAATTACAGTATTTCGAGGAAAAAGCGCACAACTTTACGCAATAAGTGAACCGTAGTTTGAGGCTCAAAGACCCCACGGCAAAGAGGGAGTCAGGACAATAGGAAACACTTTCACAAGCTACCCGCGAATGCAAAACAGGGACTTATACATACTTATACACACTCCGAATAAATTTTTACGGTACAAATAAAGTTTTCTATCGACTCCCTTGTTGATTTAATAAATAAAGTTCATGAGTAAGTAAGAAGTTTTTCACGAAAAGAGGACAGAAAGAACTGTAGTTGCCGCGTTACTCGAAACAGATGTAAATTTAATTGTAGACAATGTTAATTTCTCAACAGATTCCTACCTAATTGAAGACAGAAAAAGTTATAGAGGTTTCAGCCGACCTTAAAGAAACAGTGATCAAAACTAACCTAATTAAAAGTTGTTAAAGTTATTCAGTCTCTACACCTGTCATTCAATTAATTTATTACATTTATTGAATGCAAATGTAACACAATCAAAGTCAATTTAATTTAATTTACCCACAGCGAAATATATCTAATTATGATTTTACGCTCTAATAACTAGTAATTTTAAGGCATATTTTATAAAATCAGCTTGCGCAATTTTTTTTGAAAAAAGAAACCTAATCGAATACTAATACAGCAAAATACTTCTTTCAGACAAATAAGATATCGGTTGCCAAGTAATAAATCGAACAAAAGACTTGTCTAATGTAAAGAGCAGTACATCTTATGCCAGGGTAGCAAATCATCTATTGAAGTGTCAGCCCCACCATTATTCCGACTGATCCGCAGCTTTCAGCCGAATTAATTATTGCTTTGTCGATCCTCTACACTTCGTCCACGATAGAAATTAATGAACTCCGAAAGCCTTATTGCTAGACTAATAAAGTAGCAGCGAACGAATCGATTAAAATTTGCACCGAGATAATGATCGGTATGATAATGAGTTTCAATAAAAGTAATTCTACGATTCACTGCAGGAAAATCGATTTATATTGGGTACCTTCTTCACTAATAGTAACTACTTAGGTGCCGTTTCTTTTCATACCTTTTGTAAGTAGGTATAGCTAAATACATATTTGAAGTTCAGTATTATATTGCTGTAAGTTTGCAAACACTTTCTAGGGACATCAGATGGATAAACTAGGAATTGATAAATTCTCAAGATAAATATCGAGGCTTTATGATATTAATTTTTTTTTGCCATATTCTATGTTGCTCGCTGAGAAATTTCATTGTGTGTTCATAACGTCGATTCAATACTAGAAAACCCGAGAATACCATATAAACGGTTTCATTTAGAGACACCATCAATAATTGTAGACAATATAACAACGCTTTATTGTAAGGTATATGAGGGATGGAGCGAGGGTGACAGCGGTGAGTGTTTGCCCACTTCCATCGACGTCCGATGGGATAATGGCGGCACTGTGAACACAGAATACATTTGAAATAGAAAAGCCATAAATAATAATTATTTTTGTTTAACGTTTTTGCTGCTTTCAAAGTTAAGTAATTCAGAACAGATAACGACTATACTTAGTAATTTCTAGTTCGGGACTACAATTAAAAAAAAATTCAAAGTGGATTATATCTATGTGTTAACAATGTCCAAATTAATACCTTTCTTTGAGAAATCGCATGGGTAATATTAATTCCTTCATTCTTTATCAAGGTGCGAAATAGCATGCGCCCCTTATAACCCTCCTATCGCTGCCTCATGAATAATTCCATGTCCACTCTCTATTTGGTATTTGTTCTATGAGCCTGAAATTCGACCTTTAGTTGCGATTCGCCTTAATGAATTCTCGCTATACAATCTTATCTACCTAATAGGCGCCTTATACAAATACTTCTGTGTCCAGAGTGCTAGTTTCAAGGGTCTGGTTATAGCTTTGCTCATATTGTTGTTTACAGACGTTTCAACTCTATATTGTTTTCCATGTTTTTTCAATAACAGCTAAATTATCAACCATAAATATTAAATTGTGAATACCTAAGTTATCAAATTTCTCCATTGTGTTTATATATAACTTCATTATATAGGCGGTTTATAACATGGTACGGGCCTTGTTAATTGCAAGAACTAGTAATTTGTTGATTTTTGGAATAATTTGTATGTTTGGACATCGGTGATTCAGTTAATAATTTAGTTTCCATTCCATTACAGTAATGTTAAATGAATTTGGCTAAACTTTAAAAGGAACACCTAATCATTGCAACTCATAACTGTCCCTCAGTTGGCAGGGGCTGATTAAGACTTCTGACCGCCCTAGGCTAATTATCAGGACGCGCCCCCGCCATATACATTATAAAAGCGTGTTATAGTCGCGCGCTCGGGCTAAAAAGTAGTATATTAATGTTGGTTGAATTTGTCTACTATGGAGTGTGAAAATTATAACATGGTTCATGGTATGATTCATGGTTGGACCTGGATAGCGCAATGGTTAACATGCCGGTCCGCTAAGCCGAGGGTCCTGGGTTCGATTCCCAGCGAGGTGGAAATTTAAATGATGAGTTTAAGTTTCCGTTCTTGGTTTGGGTGTGTGTATTGTGTGTTGTCCATGGCACCCACGACACAGGGAATCCTGGTGTGGGGCTATGAGTGTGTAGCGTTATTTATTATTTATTTGTATATAATCTATACAAAAGTTTTCAAATCGAACTGCAAGCGAAACCAACATTGTTTTTTTAAGTTTCACGTCATTTAACCTTAGGCTGGAAAACCATTTTTTAGCTGACCTTCCGTAACCAAATCGTCATAAAATCATTGACTGCATGCAGGCTACGTAGTAGAGAACCAAATCCATATCGGATTTGACCGCAAGACTTGTATTGGCTTAGTCTCATTTAGACAACTTAGTTATTGCGGCCATTGAACATGAACGTGGTCAGAACATGAAAGTTGCTTCAACTTTACTAGTACAAGTTACAAGTACGGCTTCGCCTGGTTCACGACACCAAGCTTTTTGGAGGCCAATTTGGACTTAGCTTCCAGATGACACCGATACACTGACACTTTTATTAACCGTGAGCGCGGTACCCTGGAATTGAAGCGCCATAACTAGTGGTTTTCTTAGCGGAAAACGCGGAAACTTGTGTCTTCGTGGGGTTGAACTCAACTAAATTGAGTCGTCCCCATTCTGAGACTTAATTCAGAAAGTTTTCGACTTCAGACACAAGTTTCATTCTGCTATCCTCCACTTGTGACTGAGAGGAGTTTGCAGGGCCTGTGTAACATCTCCCGTGCTGTCATTTTCATAGCAATGAATGCAGTATGCACGCTCCAGCATATCATACATATGCAGAATGAACAGAGTAGGAGATAGCACAGACCCTTAGGGTTAGGGAACACCAGCGTTTATAGATCGATATCTGAGCAACAACCGGCAACTACGGCCTTTATATGTCGCTCAGATAGAAAGCTGGCTAAAGAATTTCGTAACGTCTCAGGGATACCGTAAGACGGAAACTTCGCGAGAAGAGCCCTGCCAGACCCGGTCGAAGGCCTTAGGCTTAGTCTGACCGCAAATTTCTCATTGCTATCAAGGACCTGAGCCCATCGGTGTGTAAGATATGCTAAAAGATCGCCAGCTGAACGGCCATAACGAAACCCGTACTGCCGTTCACTGATCAGCTGGCGATCCTCCAGATATCCTAGGAGCTTTTCATTTATAATACGCTCCATCACTTTAGCAAGCAGGGAAGTTATCGTCATAGGCCTGTCATTGACCAGGTCACTGAGATTGCCCTTTTTGGGGATAGGATGAACTAGGGCTACTTTCCACAAAAACGGTAGGTACTATTCCAGTGGTGTAGGATAGCGAAAATAGGCGCGTTATAACGGGACTCAACTCGGGAGCACACGTCTTAAGCACACTCATTCTTTGTATCGAGGGACAGTAGAGCTCGTCTGACCGACTTTTGAGTAAGAAGTATATCGTTCAACGACTCTCACACCGCGGGATGTTAGGCGGTGTGGTCTCTCCATCGTCTAAACCAAAGTGGAATTGAAGGCAAAGAGGGTACCAAGAATTTCGGCTTTCTCCTTTGCCATATTCACAAAGGATTTATCTGGTAATCAAAGTAGCGGAAGAGAAGACCGACAGAAGATGCCCTCGACAACCTTAGCCAGCGACCAGAATTCTCGACAACCGGAGGGGTAACCGACTAGCCGCTCGCCAATTCTGCCGTTGAATTGGGCCTTCGCCCTGGACATTTACTTCTTAGCTGACCGGGAGGCAGCGTTAAGCTTTCTCTTAAGCTCTAGGGCAGATGCATTCTTCGAATCTGCATAGCAGCATAGAATATGAATTTCGATGTAGTGGCCTATGGCATATGGGACCCAAGATCTGGATAGCAGAATCTGAATTCTTACGAATATTATGTATGTAGTTAGTGCCGACATTTTTTTAGATTTAGTTAGGTGGCTGTAAGGTACCTCAGGTCAGAGCCAGGGTGGGGCAAGCGCCCATGAGTAATGCAAGCGAAGACTCGATTTCAGCGCGCCCCCGATCTTCGCGCCCCCCCCCCCCCCCCCGATCCTCGCGCCCTAGGCTGCAGCCTAATTATGGGCAAAGATTTGAATACTCATAGTTTGAGGGACGGGCCATAGTTCAACAAACTAGCCATGTGCGGATTGATAAATGAGATCTCCAGGTATGCAATTTTTTTACGATATTTCCCTTCACCAAAGTAAATGATTCGTTTCTCATAAACACACCTTTTTAAATTAGAGGAATGAATCCACGGTACAAAAAGCAAAATCTTATTTAAAGTAAACAGGGAGAACATCAGTAGTCTACTCGAACACTTGAGGAGAATTGAAGAAAAAGTCTATAGGTACGTATAAATTCCTCGCAGCAAAGGTACTGAAGATCAATTTTCACCTCAAAGGAATGAGATTTATCTACGACTTACAAAGGGAAGGCAACCAATCGGAGTGCTAAGTAAAGGACTTTTTATATAGAGATCGAGTAACGAGCAGCGACTTGGGGCACTGTGAATACTGTGTAAAGCTTCTTTGAAAACAATACGATCACAAGAGAAATGTACCTACTTGAACTTGAACTTTTGGTCTGACTGTAGCTCATTAATGGCCATAACTCAGTTCTCTTCTCATCATTGAGGAGGCCTAGAGCATAATATTTCGACACGCTGCTCCAGTACGGATTACTGGAGATACCTTTCAGTCTACATGTCAGTAGGTAAACGTAGTTCGTTTTATATTTTTTTAATAATCCAATAATAGCCACTCAAAAAGCAAACGAGCAATACATTAACGATGTAAATGAACCTAAAAACGAACGAGATAGAGAATTAAAAATGATACCTACGATTACTATTACTTAAGATATAATGTCATGTTTTAAAGCGATAAAACTTGATATTACACGCCCATGGGTAGAACAGGTGGTTTAGGTAAATAGTATTTTGATTTCCTTTAACACCTATCGGTTCTAAAGTCACGTAGCCGCCAGCGGTTTCAATATCATCCACCTCACGTCTAAGACATTCTCCTGTGTGAAATCTACACGAATTTCTCAAATAATAATATTTATAAAGCGCATGTTTGCTTATAAATTGGTACACTTTATTTATAGAAACACATAGATCACTTTAAGGAAATAGACAGCTCGGAGAACTTGCTCATATATGCATTTTTGTTGCTTAGGTATACCTACATATAAAGTGAGTATTTATTGCCGTTGCCAATACAACTGCTATCAAAATGTTTTTGATGATTACTTGGAACTGCATGCATCAATAGCAATTTAGCCTCAATTTTAATCCTAGTTAAACACCAAGATTAACTGGTCCAGACTTTTATTGACTATTCCATACAAAACCCCCGAAGTTGTTACTACAATTTTGTTCGCTTTTTAATAATTTTTCATTATTTTAATATTACTGATGAATCTGAGGGTCAAATAAAGGTATAGAAGATATCGCATGAAAGGAAATTTTGCCGCTTGCTGACGATATTCAACTTTATTTGCAGTATCTTTTGGATCACAATATCCTCCTAATAGCGATACCTTCTCTCCATCTTTACTATACCTACCTACATTCTCAACATTCCTACAATCTTACCTATTTATCTTCCGAAATTCTGTCTCAGTCACTGTTGTAAGACTTTGAAACCCGTTCCTGAAATTATTCGTCATGGCGGTTCCTTAAACTCTTTTAAAACAAGACTCAAAGAACATTAACCCGTGCCGTCTTGACTTTGTGCTTCTTTATTTTCCTCGACCCCTTTTCTACATATTGCTTTTACGAAAGACATCACCAATGCATTGCCGGCCATAAAAGAAGCAAGAGACCCCCATTATTTTATGTCTGTCAATGTCCAAAACTCGTAAAAATACATAATATAATTATGTATGTATATAATATATTATGTCGGAGTTTGATTTAAACGGCCAGTGGTAGCTTATCAGACTAAACCCTATCACCATACATGAGCAGGGGCGCCGCTACGTATAATACCCCCCAATTTGCAAAATTAAGCACCCTCCCCCCGTCGCCTACAACCCTTCCCTCGGGCGTGCCAGCCGCTGCAGTGCATGCCTTGCATGCCCACTTACAGCGGCCCTGTATAACAGTGCCTTACAATTCAACAGGCCGAGCAAGTGAAATTTTTGTATCTCATTAAAGAAAGCCTTTACAACTGGAAATTTAGGCGTTTTATTGTAAAAAGCGCTTTCTTTGAAAATACTGATTCACTTTTGACTTAGAGATCTACATAATAAACAATAGGACGCCCACGCAGCCCATTTATTCTCGTCCTTCATAGTACGCATGATAAAAGACGAAGCAAAACACGTCGTTTGTACCTACTGAAGAGAAGTTAACAACGAGAGGTCGGCTTTAATTCAAGATAGAATCACCATCTCACATGTCAGACTTTACGTGGTCATTTGAAATTACATTGAAATACTAGTCACAAAGAATTAAATGTGTCCGTTCGACTCACAAAATATCCAATTAGGTAAGTGGGGTGTAGATAACAAACTCTATTCAGGTGATCTAGCGAAACAACGCAACCATATTCTCTAGTAAGCAGCGAACGTGAAATTTACCAGATACAAAAAAGATACATCGTTAATATTATAACAAATTAATTTAGATGACAACAATGCTCAAAATTATTTGATTCAGTTTGTGTATTGTTAAGGTAGTAAGTACCTACATAATAATTTGAAATGATATACTTAAGTGAGCGATGCGTCTTACTAAGTAAAAAGATAATTAATTTGTAGTCTTCATTTTTATAAAAAATCACACATTAAATTATCGGTATGAAAAAAATATCATGTTCAGATGCCAAAAATATATAATAATAATAATAATAATAATAATAACGCTTCACGCTCAAAGCCCCACACTAGGATTCCCTGTGTCGTGGGTGCCTTGGACAACACACAAGACAAGGACATACACCCAGACGGAGAACGGAAATTTAAACTCATCATTCAAATTGCCGCCTCGCTGGGAATCGAACCCAGGACCCTCGGAACAGCGATCGGCGTGTTAACCATTGCGCCATTCGGGTCGTCTATTTCGGGTGGTTTAGGTATACCTATTGAGTCTTCGAAAGGAATCTTTTTAGATGTTGTTTAATATTTTATTACATGTAATACATTGTGCAGAACTTTCCTCTTAAAAACTGTCTAACATATAAGACGTGCTGTCTCACGGGAACGCCCGTACTACGCCGTAATAATGTCAAATGTGTTGTTTCTTGAAAACTTTTGTGACACGTACAAGAGATATTATAGTGAAGTAGACAGACAGTAACTTGAAACTTACCAAAAAGTGTTAGGAACTGACCAAGAGCTTTAAAAAGAGCTTAAGCGTATTAGAAACAGAATTGAAAGTTTACAACGCCAATTTGATTGTATAAAAGTAGTAAACGATTTAGCCGATCATACCTACTTACTATTAGAATAGTATTTCCACAACAGGCCACTTCAGGAACAAGGTGTTTCAAAGTTTTCAAACTCCAGAATATCTTATAATGAATAGGTATCTGTTTATTACGAATGGCGTCACATCGTCACTTTAGAATTCTTTGCGTTACCTAAGGTTAAATATTATGACATTGGCTTACCTATGTCATCGAGAAAAACATATACCTGACACATAATTCAATGTCCGTCCAGGTGAAACGATTCCGATATCATCCGGTAAAGTTACAGACCAGTCTCCTCGTACGTATTTAAATTATATTTACAATTATAAAGAAAATAATTTATCGAAAACTTTCACACCAGATTCAAACAATCTGTTCAGTTTAGTAAAAATTCTTTGGAACCGCGCATGGCCTTCGCTAAAGTGTTTCGAAATGGGGAAACATCTGGAAGCAACGGATCGGTTCTGAAAAGAACTCAGAAGTAGTTAGTGAACGATAAGTTCAATGTTTGAACACTTGCATCTGCCTGTACCCGAACAGATGCATTTTAAACTGTCCAACAACTTCCAAGTTTCCATAAAATAAAAGAAGCATAAAACGGTTCGCTGACAGCTATGTTACCAGTTGCCAATTTATACGTAAATGAAAAATAGTTCAAACTGAGTAGCTACTATTTCAAGGTAAGCTCTTTAAAGATTTCATTTAAATTCACTCGTCATCAGAGAATAAAATGAAATGAAGTATGAAATGGTTCTTCAATTCCTAAAGATTAATTTAAAATACTAGCTGACCCCGCAAACGTTGTTATGCCATATAAATTATTTCTAGGAAAATTACTATTAATAAATAGGGGTTGGTGATTTAAAGGGTTAAAATTTAGGGTTGTATGTATTTTTAATGCCATATTATAGAAAAATAAAAACAAAAAATTTTGTCCAAAAATAAAAAAAGACGTGTGGCACTCGGAGACTACCGCGGTAAAGCTATTGCATAGCATTATATATAAATTAACAAAACAAAAAATAATACTGCATTTGTGATAATAAAATGAATGTATATAGAGTAATAACTCATTTTTTTCACAATTTTTTCGTGACTTTCTTCATTAATAAATGCACTTTGTTTATTCATATTTAAAACACTTTGTACACAAATTATACGAGTACAGATATTCACTGTTTTACAGTGGGCCAAGAAAGTGGTGTACCAGTTTTCATTTAGTTGCCTAGTTATCAAAAGTTACATCAAAGTTTATTAGAAACGGATAATGCATTAATTTGTGCAAAGAAGATTTAAATATTCTGAACAAAAGCATAAGAACTATTTCAGTTGACAAAATAATTCTTTTTAAAAAGAAAATTGACATTTTACATTTAAGTCCTACAACGATCTTTTGGCGCGTGAATGACGTGTGGGTGACAGAGACAGTGCCTTACAGTTTGCCTTGCCTGTATGGCACTGTCTCTATCACCCTCAAGTCATTAATATAGTGTCATTATTTTATGTCATGTTATTATTTTGTATGTTTTAAATCTAAATACGCGATAATTCGACTATTATGAATACATGTTGTCGATTCCAACGCCTTATTTAATCCAGATCTACATGTAATTATTCTTAAAACACCGAACCGACGGGGCGAAAATCAAATGTTTGACAGGTAAGATTTGTTTGGGAAATTAAAATTTTCATTTTTAGTATTTTGCTCACAATTTTTCATATTTTCTCATCGCTGCAACCTTCCCTGAACTTCCACGAATATTTCAAGACTAAAATTAGCCAAATCGGTTTAGCCGTTATAAAGTAAAAGTTAGTTAACTCAGTTAAAAGTTCTGGTATTTATCGATGTGTGGGTGCATAGACATAGTAACTATGTCTGTGTGTAGGGTGTAATAAATTTTCGTTACGAAATTTTTGAATTCGGTCCCCGCGCCCAAGGCCCGCGATAAAAGCTATACAATAGCTTAAAAAATGTCAAGGTTCAAACAACCCATAGCACTTGGGAGTATGAAAAATAGATAGTAGCCGATTCTCAGACCTACTGAATACGCATATAAAATGCTTACATTATGTGACACGAGAAATTTATATATAAGATTATGTAATAAACTATATTTATAACATTATAATACATGGTGCATTATTTATTAAGTAATTTACTTAAGTGGCCTGACAAATTAGTACTAGCAATAAAATGCACGGATTAAATTGGAGTCAATAAATTAAAGATTAAAGATATTTAACGGAAGGAAAACAGAGATTTTCCTCGGCTATTTCTAGTTTAAGCTGCAATTTTTGCTGCAGTGGTATATTTAGTACCGTGAGCGTAAATTCTTTTATATCCTGCGCTAGAAAGAAGGCGGGAATTAATACGGTCGAGACGTTGCCTACCCAACAAGAATGGATTGTAGAATGCCACTCAGCTATCTAAACTATTGCAATCGAACGTTTTTACTTCAGGCGTTCAAAGAAGCTTAGTGACTTTGAAAGTGATATGTTTAAATTCATTTTGGTTATTGTTTTGAACCCCTTGCGTTGTGATTTTAGTCAGAATTTTGAACATTTTAGTATTTTTGGTAAAATGTTCAAAATATGGTATCTAACTATCGATACGTTATAATTTATAAACATTTTGGAAAGTTGCCTACCTAGGTTACCTACCTAGCATATGAATTCACTTAGACAAACAACATTAACAACAAATTATTGTACATAATATATATTTAAAATACCAAAATGAAAATCTGCAAGTAACTTAAGCCAATGTGAAGATTTGCTTTTAAAGTTTGAAACACTGGCACTGGTGTCTTATAGGTCATAGCTGTAGTAACCACGCAACGCATAATACCAAACAGTAAAAAGTAGTGTAGTAGTAGTGTAGTAGGTATCTAAATTCTTTTTTTGACCGACGTAAATTTATCACCTAAGGCACACACACACATGCTCAAATACCGTGATAAGTTAGTACATTTAAATAAATTTTTATTCGAACCTTCTTTATTCGGCTTACGAGGGAAAAGTGAGGTAGGTACATAGTATCGTGACTCCAAGGTAAACGTATTGAATAAAGTCACCTTCGTAACTTTGTAACATGTTGTTAAGATTATGTCTTTACTAGCGTGAATCTTAAAGGGAAACTTGTTAGAAAAGATAATATATGTTATATTACCTTGAGCTTTATATTTTTCAGCTAAACCCTTATTATTTTTACAAGGTTTGTTGCAGTTAGATATTAGTCATCAGGTTACATCTATATAAATGGATAATTGAACTTCCAAATCGACGACAGACAATATAGATTTATTTTATCAGAATGGTTTCTTGATATCGTGATCCTACGAGTTATAATAAACCATATGAAATAATAACTACAGTAAATTATGTAAATAAAGGAATTATAAGTATGAATTATGACCTCTTTCCTTCCATTTCAAAATCTGTTAGGTACTTTTCCCTTGAAAGCAAAAAGTCGGTTTATCATAAAAACAAAAGATTCGAAAAGCTTATAATTACAAATCAGTAAACTCGGCATTTTTAACAAGTTAATCAGTACTTTATGTATTTTAATTATGCAAAGCTAAATGAAGCGAGGGTTTGCAAATTGTTGCCAAAATGTTCCTTTGATTTTATGATTCTGTGCTTTCTATGGTAATTAAAGTCCATTACTCGAGGTTCTCTTTCTGTATCGGTACCTAACTGATTTTTATTTAATTTTCACTTCTTTTTCTAGTAAATCAAGTTCCTTATTTTTAGAGAATTGGTTGGTCATTCTTTTACAGATAAGTATGCCTTAAAAGTGAAGGTAATTTCACAGTAAAAATGGTCTGCTTCGTTTGGTCAATTACGCTCCACTAATTGCGAACTTTTGTTTTAGGAATGTTTGCTCTTGTCAACAAATTGCCAGGAAATGTCCTAGCTTACCCCTATCCCGATTTCAGTCTAAAAAAAACTAAAGCATTCTAATCAGTGTTTTGTACTTGTATTTAAAGAATTCATATATTTTATACTGAGTTTTTATGTGGTTATAATTATTTTAATCTCTTTTTAAATAGTTAGTCGTTTTTATTACGCAGCAAACATTAACTCAATTTTCTTAATGTTTAAAATCCATCTAAAAATGCGAATCTTAGCTAAGGATAATAATATTATACTTAATGTAAATGAGGAATTAAATCGCATAGAAAATGTATGATCACAGATAAAAAAAAACCTTTTTTAATTATCAAGAGACGCAGATAACTCATCTCGTAAAATTCGCGCGGTACACCTTCCGCGAAACACAATGCTCACGCAAAGTAATACATTTAGACACACAACGCTATCTGTATTATCGTGTCAAATGCACTTTTAATAATTTTATGTACACAAGAATGCTTCTCTCACAAGTATTTCAGACGCATTAGTCAGATTGAAACCTCTCTACTAAACTTAGAATTGCAAAATAGTACTGCGACCGCCTTCTTGAATGTTGCTCTTTGAATCAAAGAAAACATTCCTTGTCGATCTTACCGTGTAAATTGAATTTATTTCTAGAATCCTTTAGGAAGATAGTGTATATTTGTTGCCGCGTCGTCTCGGTATGTGACTTGTATTACAGTAGTTTGAACATCGGTTTATGTCCAACACAACGTGTATAATGGAAATACCGTGTAACATAAACCTTTAACCTAGTTAAACATAGGTAATACAAAGGAATTCCACATGATGATTATTTTGGTGTGAGATTTTCTGAACAAAGCTCTATGTATTGATAATATTATTTAAAAAAATAATGTTTTTTTTTTATTTTACGTTTGTATATTTCGGTTGCATTTTTAACACGCTTTTATTAACTTCACCTGTATGTTTGTATGTAACTTTACTCCATTTTCTTTAATATCTCCGCTGCCCAAAGGTCTTCTTGCTTCAAACTTATATAGCATCTGCAACTAATTATTCCCTAACTTTCTATACCATTTTCACGAAAATCCGACCACAATTTTCCGAGAAATAGCTGTTTTTCCTCATTTTTTTCTTAATTTTATACCTATACTTCCTTTAATATCTTCCGTGCCCCTCAACCGTTGTGCTTCAAACTCATAACTAACTTAAAGCTAACTGATCCCTAACTTCCTATACCTTTTCCACGAAAATCCATCGCGAATTTTCCGAGTTACAACTGTTTTTCCTTGATTTATACTAAATTCGTTCATTTTAAACCTACATTTCTGTTAATATCTTCCGTGCCCCTCAGGCGTTTTGCTTCAAATTCATAACGCACCTATAAACAGTTGATCCCTAATTTTCTAGACCCTTTCCACGCAAATCTATCGCGGATTTTCCTAAAAATAGGCGTTTTTCCTAACTTCTTTAATTTCCACCTTCCCTAGCCTATAACTTCACCTGTATGTTTGTATGTTTGTATGTATGTTTGTATGTAACTCTCCTTCGCATAAAGAGACTACCATAATGATATTATTACACGCTTTATATTAGCTTCACTTGTATGTTTGTATGTTTGTATATTTGTTTGTAACCGACTTCTTTGGACGCGATTTTGACCCACTTTAAATGGCCAGATTTCGTTCAAACTTTGTAGATTTATCGAGTTCCGATGACATTACACTATTTTGATAAAATTATTCCAATTTTCAATATGCAAAATAAGATTTTAATTTTTTTACTCTCACACTACTGCCATCTATCCATTTGCTACTGCCATCTACCCATATTTACGGGCAACTAGCTGTAACTGCGTATTCAGTTTGACTGCGTACATTACGTTTTACTAGATGGCGTTGTTCTTCTGTTTATTTGAATTCTAAGTTATCACAGTAGATAGATCGATAGAGACCAAATAATAGTTTAAAATTATAAAAACAAGCTATTATAAATAAACAAAACTAAAAAGTCGAAAATAAATAATAGTTTAAAAAAACTAAAAAACACGCTTTTTATAGAATACTGAACTAAAAAAATAGAAAATAAGTTTCAATAAATTTAAATTAAGAATAGTGTTAAAAATTTCAACAAACATGAATTAATAATAGTGTAAATAAAGAAAATATTTTATTTAAAAAAAAGCGTGGGGTGCATGGTGTCATTTTGATAATATCTTAAAAAGCACCCCACGCTTTTTTTAAATAAAATATTTTCTTTATTTACACTATTATTAATTCATGTTTGTTGAAATTTTTAACACTATTCTTAATTTAAATTTATTGAAACTTATTTTCTATTTTTTTAGTTCAGTATTCTATAAAAAGCGTGTTTTTTAGTTTTTTTAAACTATTATTTATTAATTTTAAGGGCGAGAGTTATGCGACTTCCCAATTATTTGGTCGGCGGGAATGAGGTACGCTAAGAATGGGTGGTATTAGTACCATCCGTGGACCGTGATAAAACTTCTACGTGGGACCATTCATCAGTTAGCTCATCTGCTCATTTGTCAGCCAAAAGAAAAAAATAATGGCAATAAATGTACAAAGTTGAAATATCTTTGTATTTAATAGTACAAAAGGAGAAAGATATACAGTCTTTTGTTGAAATGGCGGCGCTCGTTCATTTGCGTGCCCCGGGGAGGTTAATCAAAGTTGAAGAACAGCGTCAGCGGAAACTAATTTGATCTAAAGTTGGCGTGTTCGCGGCCAACTTGTTTGCCCCACCAATTACCAACAACGCAATATACTCGTACGCGATATTATATTCACCGATACTAATAAGCTAATTAGCGCTTTCTATCTACCTTTCTAAGTGCCTATTATAGATAAGTAGGTTGAATAAAAAAAATTAAATGGTTGTTAAGCAATATCATTATCTCAAAATTCAAAATGAAAAGGTTATAGTCTCAGGTTATAGTCCGCTATGCTGTCCAAGTCCAAGTGCGCGTTGGCGGACTTAAGTCAAAACCGTATGCCTTGGATTCGAAACCGGCCTCACCGGCTATGTTATGACGGAAATAAAAATTAGATTAAAATCAAACTAAATAAATCATTAAACTTTGAATAAAACGTTAATTCGGAACTGTAATCCCAATTTAAATGGCGACTCGGTGCGAATTGTGAACGTCACTCGATGGTGTATCGGAGAGAGGAGAACTCTCAACAGAGGGCACCGGTGCAGTCACCTGCGAAGAGCAAGGACTTCTCGAGCAGACGTCGAGCTGAACGGTCGTATTAACTAATGTAGGTACCCTGTAATAAAATCCTACTGCGTGGTACCTATGCCCGACGGCATAGCGGTCCTCTAAGCTTATTTCAGTTGCACCATGTTTTAACTTAACCTAAAAGCTTTAATCAAACCTAATCGAACTGTGTAACCTAAAACCTAATTTAATCTAAACTAAAGCCCTTTGAACGCCCACTGTGTTTTATTTTCACCTTACAACCTGATAAACGGAGCACTATACCACCATCCTGACGAGTGTCTCCGATATACATATATATATTTTAAGAAATATGTCTTTTATTGTTTTAATACAAAAATAATCTTGACTACGTTCAATATAAAAAAAAATTGTAGACTAGGTATGTGACGAACAATCGTTAACAGCATACCTATCCAAAGATCATCTTATAACCTAAGAATGGAAAGAAAAATATCAGAGAGCGAAAAATTCATAATAATTGCGAGTGATGGATGGGAGATCGTCAGCGTTTTCGGAATAAGAAATAATATTGGACACAATGTATATCCCCGAAGATATATATTGGTTCATCGGGCGCCATGCGCCGGTCGCCGCTAACCGCCGTGACCGAAATTCAGTTGAAACTTTGATTAAAAGGCTTAAACGCGCTCTACCTTGAAATATGGCGGGCGTCAACCTGACTGAACACCGGGTATTTTCTCTACCTGGATAGTTAATTTCAAACAAAGTGGATGGAGTAACAATTTCGTAGCAATTTTATAGCTTTAAGCTGTACGTGCAACCATTAAAATTTATATATACCCACTAGAGAACCGCCCGCGCTTCGCTTCGGGACCCGTAGGTCGCTCCCGTAGGAATTTAGGCTAAAAAGTAGCCTACTACTCGCTCTCTTCACTCCACCCTGTCTGAGGTGTGTGGAGCCCTCGGGACAGTTAGTTCCGCTTTGGGGGTGTCTCTCGCGGCCCGTTAAAACGGGCCGGTCCTTGGGTTGGGCCCTAAGGCCCTTGGTTGTCCATTTGTGGTTAACTAATAGGTCAAGTCCGGTGAGTGGTGGCCTTTTTACAGGTCACAGAGTCTTAAACGTGATGGGGTTCATCTTCGCGCCGCCCAGGCGATCGAGGTCTTACCGGGTGAATCCCGCTGGTGGGAAGCCCAGCAGGAGCCGATCAGCGCCGGGCGACGACTTACGAAGCCCCAGTATCAGTCAGTGCTAGCCCCGTCCCGCGCAACCAGCAAGTCGCGCGGGAAGGCCCAGCGGTCCGGTGGACGGGTGTGGAGCGGCGCCAGGTCCTGCAGATGCGGGAACCGCGACGCGTCGACACGCCCGAACATGTTGCATGCCAATCTCTGGATGAAGTCGTCCAGGCTCTCGACTCGAAGGTCCCTCTGGATGACGGCGGTCCTGACGTACCTCGGCGCACCAGTCAGCCGGCGGAGCGCAATCGCCTGAACCGCGCGCATCCTCTTGCGCTGCGGTTCGCTGGCGAGCGCGTACCACGCCGGTGCCGCGTACGTGAGGCGGGATCTGATGTAGGTCTTGTAGACCCCGAGCTTCAGTCCGAGAGGGAGGCTCGAGGAGAGCACTGGTTTCTGCCATCGCGCTTCTGGAATTCTCGACGGCTTTCGTAACCTGTGGCTTCATCGAAAGTCTTCCGTCGATTTTGCCCCCAGGTATTTGGCCTGTGGGGCCCATTGGATATCTTGTCCGTGAAGCTCCAGAGTAGGGTCCCGCCTGTTGAGGTATCCTCCTATGTTCATGGCCTGCTTCTTCCCGACATTCACCGACAGTCTCCACGCGGCGAGCCATTCGGGGAGGGCATCAAGCGCACGCTGCATCTTGACGATGGCGTGGGTTCTATTCAGCGACGTAGTGATGTACGCCACGTCATCGGCATACAGGGCAAGCGACGCCCCCCTGCCGCCGGGATGTCGTCGGTGTATCAGGCGTAGCAGACCGGGGACAGGCAACTCCCTTGCGGGACGCCGGCTGCGATCGGACGCTCGGTGGATTCGGCGTCTTCAACCACTACTATGAAGCTTCTATTTTCGAGGAAACTGGAGATCACCTTAACGGCACTCCGGGGCGCCGACAACTGCGAGATCTTGTAGAGAAAGCCGTCGTGCCAAACACGGTCGAACGCCTTTTCCATGTCGAGGAATACTGCACACACGCGTTCTCTCTTATTCAGAGCCGCGGTAACGGTGTGCAACACCCTCGACAGTGTAGCCGTGCTGTTCAGCGGCATCAAAAAGTAGCCTTCCACTTCTGTTGGCAGCTAGGCTATTCCACCCCGGATGCTTGCAGTTCCAGTCGCCCGCGCCCACCACCGGTGTCGGCGAGTCCAGCAACTTGCGGACATCAGCCAACAGGATAGTGCCAGCGGGCGGGCGGTACACTGAATACAGCCGGAGCGGGGAGTTCTCGAGGCAGAGCTAAAGTAGCCTATTACATTTGCCTATGACTTACATTACATGTAGTATTTGATAGCGTAATTCAGAACTTGCAAATGAATTTTATTAACGCCATCTATTAACAACTCCGAAAATAAATATCTAGCGACTAACAAAACATCGATCTTCCCATGGGAATGGGATGTTTTTCCGCGGTAAAAAGTAGCCTACGTCACTCTCCACCCTCCTCACTATCCCCACACACATAAACCTTACCATATAATAGCTTTGTTGCGACGTGAAAGCGTCACAAACAAACAAACAAACAAACAAACAAACAAACAAACAAACAAACACACTTTCACATTTATAATATTAGTAAGGATATCAATTGTTATTTTCCTATAGGTAGGTATATTATTAAGGTGCAGCGTAAACATAATCTATAAAAACATAAAATACTTACATTGTTTTGGTATTATACACGTACCTATTATAATGATAAGAAAACTAACTTCTGGGTATAGGTATTTTTGATTTTGTGTTGGTGAATTTTTTGACACTACAAAACCTGAAAATTATTAACCTCAAAAAACAAAGTGTCTTTTCTACCAACACATTAATACCTATTATGAATGATGCAACGTCTTAAAATCAGTAGTTAAGTAGATGAACATACCTTTTTTGACTTTCCATTTTTCCGAAGTAACTTGGCGCAGCAGAGCCCCCTGGTGTCGGGCAGCGGCGCGGGCGGGCGCTTCGGCCAGCACAGCCGCTTCGGGGACTCCGCCGCCGCCTCGCTTCGAACCTCTTCCTTATCCTCACACATCACCCCTGCAGTGTCCGCCCGTTCTACGCGACCCACGAAATCTCACAGCCGAGATACCAATACTTTATGAGAACCTCTGGCATTGTTTCCTCCAATAAAACTACGGACGTTCACGATAACGCTATCTCGCTTAAATATATTATTGAAAATAGCCCGAGACGTTTTGTTTATTTTACTCTGATGTAGACGATGTACAAAAATACTAACCAATTACAATTAAGTTCGACAATTTTGTACTATTATTATTCTAAATCTAAATTGAGCTGCGACCTATCTTACTTCTATTTCATTCAAATTTCTTAACGTCCGATTCAGCATCTGAAACAATAGGTGAACAACACATTAATTACACTGTATAATAATAATTAATATAATGATATTACATTATTACATATTTGTATATGATTTAAGGACAAGTTAAAAATATACATTATTTTTACTTTATCAATAAATTATTTTAAAGACTAGGAACGTATTACAACTTCAATAGCTTATCGTTTTTATGAAATATTTGATAACAAATGCCTGTAGCAACATCCAACTAGTATTATTATTATCTATTTATTTATTCGCGTTTCAAGAAATTAGCATAAAATCATCAAATTAAAACTCTACGCTCTTAGAATTTATATAGTAGCAATATGACGAGGGATAACTTTTCGAAGATAATTACTGAAACTTATTTAATTTTTCCAACCATCTTGGTTCAATTCCTTAATATTCTTGACAGGACTTCCGAGGCGCAAGTAATAATTATAATACAGATTAAAATTATCAACAGGAGATGAATAATAAATATCTACTTCAAAACATCCCCTTACAATCTACTCGTATCTACTCGAGGTATCTACTCGTTATGTGAACACTTTTAATACCGGCACTTACAAATAACCTTTAACGCGCTACTTAGGCCGAGCAATTCGGTATAAATCAGCTATAAATACGCCTAAGTATACCCAAATCCCGTTAATTACAACAACAACATAACAAAGTAATAAATTAATAAATACAAATTAAGAAAGTTCATTCGTTAAAATCACTGTTTGTTTGTATGTCCTTTATAGAGTCGTAAACTATTTGATCATGTGATGATCTTTAGCAAAGTTGTTGTGCATGAGCCCACGAAGGTTTTTGGTGTGGTACGACCAAGTTTCGCCATATGACGCCACTGTCATTCCAATGAAATTCGTATAATTATTACTACGATGTACACTGGAGCTAATGTGGAGCATAACATTAGTCCGTCTTTTAATTATAGTATGGCTACTTTGCATCCCGGATTTCCCGGGGAATCGGGATTTACGCGGAAAAAACTCTCACGCATACGAAGTCGCGGCCACTGCAGCTAGTATGTACCTATATTAATAAAATTACCCTAATACATTCCTTCGTCTGTGTTTTAAAAGGAGGGCCTTTAGAGCGAAATAAATCTCGTTGTGTTATTAGGCGACCTATAAAGTGCCTTAAAGTTAGGCCTTCGAAAGACAAACCAAATAGGTTTACAACTTAAAACGTGACGCCGTAGAAATCGTACTCTCAAATTAAGTATGTGTATAATTTTATTGTTCTAATTAGAGCCTTTTATTTGATAAACTATACGTAATCCTTTAAGACTTAATGATGAATTCTTATAATAATAATAATAATTTCTTTATTCAGGCTACAATGACCCATTAAATATAAAAATCATTCGGTACCTACAATACAAACTTAATTAACTTAACAGTCCGTTGATCCTAAATTCTTAAAAAACAAAAACAATTAATATAAATAGGTAAAGCAATTTATATCATGTAACTAAATAAGTAAATATTCATAGATAGTACCTATAACATAACTAATTCAGAGCTTTACATTATGCGAACAAACTACGAGTATTAAACAAGTTCGCCTGAACCGTTGGATTCATTTTAACAGCTAATATCCCATTCTGTTTGTCTTTCGAGGCAATAAAATGACTTTTATGCAAATCATACGAATTCTATACATTTTTGATGAGTTCTTCCCCGACATATCCTCGGCATTTAATTAATATATTTTCCATTAAAAGTTGTAAGTTTTCGGATCTGTTGATTTTTATTATGCATAATAGTACATTACGATACGGTGCGTAAAGTTGCCCATTTTTGAACGGCGTGAAGTTAGCGCACGAGCGAAGCGAGTGCGATATACGCCGTTCAAAAATGCAACATTACGAACGAGTATCGTATAATATTTTATAGCACGAGTGACATAAACCCGCATAATTGTAGTTACAATAGATAATAATTATGTCATGATTTTCTAATTTAATTTATTAATTTTGATAAAAGTATCTGATTTTGTATGAAAGGAGGTATTGACAGGCAGGTTAGCAAGAAAAGAAGAAAAAGATGACATTGGGTAATGGCATGAATGTAAATTATTATAGCGATTGTAATGTTGGGAACACAGGTTGGGAAATAATAAATGTGTAATATGATTAAAGTATAAACAGGTTATTTTCATTATAGTTATGATTTAATACTTTAATTTCATATAGATAACATATCTTTTTAAGTTGTTACAGAGTTAAAACACTTTTTAAGTTGCGATGATGTTATTTTTGTTTTATGGTGCAAAAGAGAATTATAAAGTGTAACATGAAGAGTCAGATAAAAAAATACGAAAGGAATTATCACGAATTTATTAATGTTTAAATTTAAAGTTTTCTACAAGTTCACACAAAATTAGCAGTAAGCGCTAAGTTGGCAACACAGCAATCAGGTGTCAGTGACGTTTCGCTAGTGTCAAATATGGCGACTGCGATTTGTCTCTCAGAACAATTACAATTTAACAAAACTGGACAATAAGAATTTTGCAGATATATGTTGTCGAATCAAAAGCTTTGTTTTTTTATGTTTTATTATTCAGGCAAGAACTGCACGAAATTATGAATATAGATTCATTTTTGCACGGTGTGAAGTTAGCGTCATATGCAATGAAAAAATGGGGTATTTAAGTCACAGCTAAGTGTGGCGTAAATGCGGGTTTAAGTCACGCTGTGCTATAAAGATTATAAGGTTCGTTCAATATAAAAAAAATTGGCCAAGTGCAAGTCGGACTCGCCCGTAAAGGGTTCCGTAGCAGCAAGTAACATAATATAATAGACTACGGGCCCATGTCGAAAATGGGGGGGTCATACGAACCACCAGGTGATGTATATAGGACGATATAAGAGCACAAAATAATAAGATTCAGCACTATGCCGTCACTTGTAAGCTGTCCAACTGAGTGCTGGTGAGAATTCAAAAGTGCAGGTAGAGGGAGTACATTTTGGTCATATGATTCTGTACGGCATTTTCACCATCGATAGATCCATGAAAAATAATAAGAAAGCGCGCAGTCCCGTAAAAAAATGGTGAGCCACAAAGTCGGTAATTTTTTTTGATTTTTTGAAAATTCCAGGGTAAATTTGGTCATTTGATCCTGGACGGCATCAGTTTCATACTGTTTCAATACAGCTTCTAATCCATTATTCCGCAACGCCGTACAAAAATCATGCGACAAGGGGAAAAAATCGAGGGTTGCAACCCCCTCTATTTCCGTGGTCTGGGGGGTGATTTGAAACAACATAAAATTAATTTATTTTGAAAGTATTTTATGCACAGATAATATTTTTTTACATGCCGTACATTTTCGTTGGTCCAAAGGTTTGTAGGGAAAAAAAAATTCAAGGAAAAATCCATAGAACGAAATGTATGAAAAATATAGTCTGCATTAAAATGTACGGCATCATTTTTTCCTAATTTATGTATCTTAATACTATTTAGAACAAGGGAAAAATTTAGGAAATTGCTATATTCTATTAATCTATGAATATTTAAACTTCTGCAATAATTTAACAAATTTCAGTTTTTGTATTTCTCTATAACTTTTTTTAGAACAGTTTCTTTTGAACGGCAATACTATGCAACAATTATATTTTACAATATCATGTTAAAAAAAAAGTTGCCGTACAGTGTCAAATGACATTACAGATTTATAAATCAAGTATACCATGAAATTAAGGTAATTATTAATATACATTCAAATGAACAATAACTTTTTGACGGCATTATTTTTAATAGTACTTTTGAGTGCTAGATAATGTTTTGGAACCGAAGCCGTACTTTTTCAAATCACCCCCCAGACCACGGAAATAGAGGGGGTTTCAACCCTCGATTTTTTCCCCTTGTCGCATGATTTTTGTACGGCGTTGCGGAATAATGGATTAGAAGCTGTATTGAAACAGCATGAAACTGATGCCGTACAGGATCAAATGACTAAATTTACCCTGGAATTTTCAAAAAATCAAACAAATTTACCGACTTTGTGGCTCACCATTTTTTTACGGGACTGCGCGCTTTCTTATTATTTTTCATGGATCTATCGATGGTGAAAATGCCGTACAGAATCATATGACCAAAATGTACTCCCTCTACCTGCACTTTTGAATTCTCACCAGCACTCAGTTGGACAGCTTACAAGTGACGGCATAGTGCTGAATCTTATTATTTTGTGCTCTTATATCGTCCTATATACATCACCTGGTGGTTCGTATGACCCCCCCATTATCGGCATGGGCCCGTAGTCTATAAAAAAAATATACTCGATCTCGTTCAAACCAATTTTCGATGGAAGTTTATATGGTAGTGCACATCGTATATTTTTTTTAGTTTTATCATTCTCTTATTTGAAAGGTTACAGGGGGGGGGGGGCACATTTTACCGCTTTGGGAGTTCCTCTCGCGCAAACTATTCAGTTTAGAAAAAAATGATATTAGAAACCTCATTATCATTTTTGAAGACCTATTCATAGATACCCCACAGGGTATGATGAAAAAAAAATTGACTTCCAGTTCTAAGTACCTATAGGAAACCCCCAAGTTTTATTTTTTATTTTTGTGTGAAAATCTTAAACCGGTTCACAGAATACATCTCCTTACCAAGTTTCAACAATATACTTCTTATAGTTTCGGAAAAAAAACTGGCTGTGACATACTGACGGACAGACATGACGAATCTATAAGGGTTCCGTTTTTTGCCATTTAGCTGCGAAACCCTAAAAATGCGACTATGACGTGAGGGGTAGATAACAAGTCTGTAATTGCGATAATCATCGTTGCTCCTTATAATTATTTTATATTTTGTATTTATTTTGTAAAATTATTCTTTACAACTTAGGATTTTGTATTTAAGGTCTACTTCCGTAATTGAGACAATAAATTTTAATGTTAAGCTTGTAGGGACATATCATGTATGTACCTAAGTGTGAATGGCTGTATCAGCGGTTTTGTATGCAAGCGTGATCTACCTATGCAAGGAGCCAGTTAGTTACTGCGCACTAACTGGCACGAGTACACGGGTTGCTCGGGGCCTTTAGGTTTTCTGAAAATTAAATATTTGAACGTGTTTTGGACTTTTCTTTCTGTGCAGTAACTCCCGGTGTAGGCAAAGTATCCACACACTCGCACACACACAGAACACGCAATAGTATTCCTACAAGCTATAATGTTACTGTTTTTGTTCAGCATATACAGAAAAACTGTTGTCACAGACAGACAGGTAACACGAACAAACATCATTTATGATCCTTCTGAAGTAATCCCAAAATGCTATGACGTGGTTCTTCAAAAAGGTGAAAAAGAGTTCTTCTTCAGGGCCACGGTAGCATTGGCGACTGCCCCGGTATTATTTCCCTACTATCTAAAGTCTGTTTTTCGTCAGCCTTCCTAGCTATAAATAAAAAAGTTAAATAAGCATAAACACAACACTAAAGTCTCCAATATTACTAGGTAGTAATATTATTGAAGTGGAATAAAATGAATTGAATTTGTAAATATCTGGCAGAAATTCAAACTCCAATATTCTATAAATTTCTAAGTACCAGGAATTTTACGACTGAATGGTTTCAGTTGCCCCTTTGTTTTTGATATTCATAGATTAAAGTCAAAGCATCGGTTCGCTGGAATAACAAAAACGTGTTTTATACCGCGGTAAAACGTATTATTCGCGTAGGCTTTATGAATAAATATTGTAGGTACGTTTTTTAGGTTATCCGGTTCCACCAAATATATAGGTACTACGATTCAGTTTTTTAAGCAAATAAGCACGTTTAAATTGTTCACAGAGGGTTGTTAATGTTGGAATCTACATGGATATAGGTATGCATATTTTTTATTTTAGCCTAGGTATGATTTGCGGTGATAGCGGTGATAGTGGTTAAGAATTTGGCCTCCTGTTCGGAGGGTTCGGGTGCGAATCCCAGTTGGACCTTTGACTTTTCGGAGCTATGTGCGTTTTAAATATTTAAATTTCACGGTATTAAATTAAACGGTAAAGGAAAACTTCGTGAGAAATACTACATGCCGGAGAGATCGCAAAAGTCAAAGATGTGTGAAGTCCGCCAATCCGCACTTGGCCAGCTTGGGGGACTATGGTCTTAATCTTCTCATTCCGAGCAGAGACCCATGCTCAATAGTGTGCCATGATGGGTTGAGATGATGATGAGGTATGATTTGTTATCAGTAAGGGGACCAAATACAATCTAATTCTAATGGATGTACCTATATTACATAGGGTAAGTACTTACAAAAGGTTATGCTCTTTAGCTTCCAACTAGCTAACTTAGCTCCAGCTGACATAGGCGATGGACGATCACTCAGATAATAAATACAAATTAATCGATAATACAATAAAATATTAAGATTAATCTGGCACAGGTCTTCCCCCATAAAGGAATAAATAATAGATAGGTACTACACTGTACTACTCCAGTGCCAATTGGTGAAGGGTTTGATGGTCGGAATTATTTATGGTTTAAAGACAGCAGTGTTTTGCTAACAGCCGGGATCAACATATCGTGCTCATTAAAATTAGGGAACGCTCTAGAAATTTTGCCACTTGCGATCAGCCATTCAACCGCAAAAATAAAATATCTATTTTAACTTTAGGTACGTAAATATAACCATAAAATGCCTTTAACTAAAAGCACAGAGAACCTTTAAACACTTTTTACAAGTGTTTTACAAGTGACTGATTATTATTAAGGTTCTCTAAGTGACAAGCCTCCCAACCCTCCGTCTACCGAAGTTTGTTGACATGCTAGACTACGAACGTTTTTTATTTCTTTCTTCCCGAACCCCGGCTTTACGTTGACGGCATATAATAAACCACTTTAAATCATAAAATCAGACGCATTTCTACTAAGCCGGCTTGTCACACACGACCTCCATAGAAATAAAACGAAAAGAGGAAAAATTAGCCGTTCATTGTTTATGGAAGGACGGCGTACGCGATGTGCTTTGATAAACAAATACACCACTTTGCAGAGCTTTGATGTTGTACTTAACATATAATTTTAAAGATTTTTATATTAAGCATCAGAAAATGATGAAGGATTAAGCTGTAAGTAACAACAAAAACCTTTGCAAAGTTAATCTTCCACTTACGGTAAACTCATAGTGTGATATATAGCTACGTATTTTGAATGAGAAACATTGTCAGTGTAACGAAAAAGTATAATTACTAGTTTCCGATCAATTATGTATATTTGTAAATAATAAATTAGCGGTAATAAAAGCAGCTTGTTGTACAAAATAAAAAATAAAGGCAAATGAAACATTTACACTAATAACCAATATGAGTATTACTTACAAAATTCAGCTTCTACGATGCAATTGAGAGTTACTATTAATAACGACTGTCTAGTAAATTTAAAACAGCTAATAAGTAGATAAAATCGAAAGTTCGCTAAAAGTTCGTAGCGAGAATGTAGCCGGGTTACGCGACAACAGCTCTACGCCGTAGGAGAGCCGAGAGCGCTCTGAGCACTCGACTGAGTGACGCCTGGCTTATATGCTACGCCGTAGCGGCCGTCCTATCGCCATAATTTTGCTACGTCCTATTCCTTCGTCGTGTCGGTAGAAATAGCCCGCCTCGTCGTAAACAGGAACGCTGTTTTATTGCTAAACGGATTTTTCCACGTTAGAAAAGAAAGCGTATGAACCTTTTTGGTTCATAACAATCAACCCGATTACGTAAAAGTTTATTTTTCCTCTACTTTTTGTTTCTAGACAAAGGCTGTGCGATATGAGGATGTAAGATTTTTTTGAGTATAAAGAATACATTTTTAGAAGATTTTCAACATACTGATTTTGTTTTGAAATAATAATTATAAATAGAGTGCGTGATTAAGTTTAATTCTGTTGAATTTCAATTTACCCACGTTCCACCAGCCATGTTCATGGATGAGATAAAGTATAGCTTTTCCACATCATTTAGATTCTGTTTTTCATGAGGTGTTCCATAGATTGTGTTGTCACAATTTTAAAAATTCTTTTAACAAAACGGGTGGAAGTAAGCGATCAACTCTTCGAATAAACGCGAGACTTCACAACAATGCAATGATAGAGAGAAAACCACACGTGGACATATTCCACATGTCTTTATTGGACTTCCTCTATCATTGCAAAAGGTTTTTATATAAAATGTAATTATATGTTAATATTATTATTAGTCTTTTTATTATTAGTTATGTTTTAAGTATTGTTGTTTTTAATTTAAATTTATCATTTTGTTAACATTAACTTGAAGCGTGCCTTGGCGGAAGCTGTAAACGCTCAAGTATTTGAAATAATAAATAAATAAATAGAAGGGTGTGGCATTAGAATAATCCCTGCAATAACACAATTCTTATAAATAAAAATAAGTATTTCTATTGAACTATTTTGTACCTTCTGTTAATGGGAGTCATCGCTTTGGTCATTAGCATCGATTCACCATTAACCCATTGTCTCACAATAGGGCGCCATGCGCCAGTCACCGTTTAGCAGGTAATCGTACCAAACTCTATGTTTCCTTTTAGTTAATGTAGATACTATCCAGGGAGCTAAACCTTAGGATGTTAAATCTATAATGGCTATGATGAAAAATGTAGCTGATAATGAGAAAAATCAAAGATGCCAGCACATCATATATTTATGGGTATAAAGATAGTGAATTTTTACTTATCAAAAGCAATTTTATAGTACTCCGGATTTTTCTTCGGCGCAAAATGTACAAAACCCAAAATGAATACAACTCGCAAAATGTATAAAACGCAAAATGTACACAACGCACAAAATGTACAAATCGCAAAATGTGCAAGAAACACTAGGGCTGAGTTCGCACGGCATTAACCTGCACGCTTTCTTTGTATTAGTTTTTTTAGCGTACAGTCACGAGCTACCACTATGTTGGCACTAATTCTACGTTTCTAAAGCATTTGCGATGATTCCTTAACGGCGCACCGACCGTGAACGCAATTCATCTACTATCTATCTACTATTCTTCTTCTTCTATGGAAATAAAATTGAAGTGTCTGTTTTTTATTTCAAAACTAGCTGAACCGGCAGATGTCGCCCTGCATTTATATTATTAAGTAGTAAGCGAGGGCTTCGGAAGTTTGTTGTTCCGCTCCTTTCCTTTTTATATAGCCTTCCTCAGTAAATGGACTATTCAACACATTTTTTTTTTGTTGGAACCAGTAGTTCCTGAGATCAGCGCGTTCAAACAAACTGTTTCGCTTAATATTATTAGTATAGAAGTATAGATAAAGGTGTTTATATATCCATCAGACCCTGGTTAAAATTTAACACCAAAGTACTCGCCAACGATATGCGGTACCCAGATTTATTGAATATCGCTAGAAAAGCAGTTTCCTATGAGGAGCTTACAATAATAAATAATACGTAGCAGAAATATAAATTTGTTAGATAGCTTTGCTCAAATTTTTTTTGTCTTTTTATACCTGATCGCTGTGAACGTGGGCTTTGTTGCACATTTTGCGATTTGTACATTTTGCGCATTGTGTACATTTTGCGATTTGTTCATTTTGCGAGTTGTGTTCATTTTGCGTTTTGTACATTTTGCGCCGAAGCGCGGATTTTTTTAAAAGGAAGGTAGTATAATTTTGTTATCTTCTGTCTATCTATCTATACATACAACTGTAAATGATCGCTGATTGTGCACGCTAATCTCAGAGATAGAGAATCTCGAAGATCGAGGAAGCTGTGGACCAACATATAGGCTACTTTTTAAGCCCGGAGTTAGCGTGGGATCGGGATTCACATGGGAAAACTCCTATGTACGAACGAAGTCGCGAGCAACTACTAGTTAATAATAAACGAAAAAATTTCTTACTATAACTAACAAGCGACGTACCTAATCCTTACTAATATTATAAATGTGAAAGTGTGTTTGTTTGTTTGTTTGTTTGTTTGTTTGTTTGTTTGTTTGTGACGCTTTCACGTCGCAACAAAGCTATTATATGGTAAGGTTTATGTGTGTAGGGATAGTTAGGAGGGTGGAGAGTGACGTAGGCTACTTTTTACCGCGGAAAAACATCCCATTCCCATGGGAAGATCGATGTTTTGTTAGTTGCTAGATATTTATTTTCGGAGTTGTTAATAGATGGCGGTAATAAAATTCATTTGCAAGTTCTGAATTACGCTATCAAATACTACATGTAATTTACATAAGTCATAGGCAAATGTAATAGGCTACTTTAGCTCTGCCTCGAGAACTTCCCGCCCGCTGGCACTATCCTGTTGACTGATGTCCGCAAGTTGCTCAGCCAACAGGATAGTGCCAGCGGACCAGAGGGACCTTCGAGTCGAGAGCCTGGACGACTTCATCGAGAGATTGGCACGCAACATGTTCGGGCGTGTCGACGCGTCGTGGTTCCCGCATCTGTAGGACCTGGCGCCGCTTCACGCCTGTCCACCGGACCGCTGGGCCTTTCCGCGCGACTTGCTGGTTGCGCGGGACGGGCCTAGCACTGACTGATACTGGGGCTTCGTAAGTCATCGCCCGGCGCTGATCGGCTCCTGCTGGGCTTCCCACCAGCGGGATTCACCCGGTAGGGCCTCGATCGCCTGGGCGGCGCGAAGATGAACCCCATCCCGTTTAAGACTCTGTGGCCTGTAAAAAGGCCACCACTCACCGGACTTTACCTATTGGTTAACCACAGATGGACAAACAAGGGCCTTAGGGCCCAGCCCAAGAACCAGCCCGTTTCAACGGGCCGCGAGAGACACCCCCAAAGGGGAACTAACTGTCCCGAGGGCTCCACACACCTCAGATAGGGTGGAGTGAAGAGTGAAGTAGTAGGCTACTTTTTAGCCTAAATTCCTACGGGAGCGGGACCTACGCGGCTGTTACCTACGGGTCCCGAAGCGAAGCGCGGGCGGTTCTCTAGTCCTTACTAATATTATAAATGTGAAAGTGTGTTTGTTTGTTTGTTTGTTTGTTTGTGACGCTTTCACGTCGCAACAAAGCTATTATATGGTAAGGTTTATGTGTGTGGGGATAGTTAGGAGGGTGGAGAGTGACGTAGGCTACTTTTTACCGCGGAAAAACATCCCATTCCCATGGGAAGATCGATGTTTTGTTAGTTGCTAGATGTTTATTTTCGGAGTTGTTAATAGATGGCGTTAATAAAATTCATTTGCAAGTTCTGAATTACGCTATCAAATACTACATGTAATTTACTTAAGTCAAATGTAATAGGCTACTTTAGCTCTGCCTCGAGAACTCCCCGCTCCGGCTGTATTCAGTGTACCGCCCGCCCGCTGGCACTATCCTGTTGGCTGATGTCCGCAAGTTGCTGGACTCGCCGACACCGGTGGTGTGGTGGGCGCGGGCGACTGGAACTGCAAGCATCCGGGGTGGAATAGCCTAGCTGCCAACAGAAGTGGAAGGCTACTTCTTGATGCCGCTGAACAGCACTGTCGAGGGTGTTGCACACCGTTACCGCGGCTCTGAATAAGAGAGAACGCGTGTGTGCAGTATTCCTCGACATGGAAAAGGCGTTCTACCGTGTTTGGCACGACGGCTTTCTCTACAAGATCTCGCAGTCTTCGGCGCCCCGGAGTGCCGTTAAGGTGATCTCCAGTTTCCTCGAAAATAGAAGCTTCAGAGTAGTGGTTGAAGACGCCGAATCCACCGAGCGTCCGATCGCAGCCGGCGTCCCGCAAGAGAGTTGCCTGTCCCCGGTCTGCTACGCCTGATACACCGACGACATCCCGGCGGCAGGGGGGCGTCGCTTGCCCTGTATGCCGATGACGTGGCGTACATCACCACGTCGCTGAATAGAACCCACGCCATCGTCAAGATGCAGCGTGCGCTTGATGCCCTCCCCGAATGGCTCGCCGCGTGGAGACTGTCGGTGAATGTCGGGAAGACGCAGGCCGTGAACATAGGAGGATACCTCAACAGGCGGGACCCTACTCTGGAGCTTCACGGACTGGATATCCAATGGGCCCCACAGGCCAAATACCGACAAAATCGACAAAAAATCGACGGAAAATCGACGGGCAAAATCGACGGAAGACTTTCGATGAAGCCACAGGTAACGAAAGCCGTCGCGAATTCCAGAAGCGCGATGGCAGAAACCAGTGCTCTCCTCGAGCCTCCCTCTCGGACTGAAGCTCGGGGTCTACAAGACCTACATCAGATCCCGCCTCACGTACGCGGCACCGGCGTGGTACGCGCTCGCCAGCGAACCGCAGCGCAAGAGGATGCGTGCGGTTCAGGCGATTGCGCTCCGCCGGCTGACTGGTGCGCCGAGGTACGTCAGGAACTCCGTCATCCAGAGGGACCTTTGAGTCGAGAGCCTGGACGACTTCATCGAGAGATTGGCACGCAACATGTTCGGGCGTGTCGACGCGTCGCGGTTCCCGCATCTGCAGGACCTGGTGCCGCTCCACACCCGTCCACCGGGCCGCTGGGCCTTCCCGCGCGACTTGCTGGTTGCGCGGGACGGGGCTAGCACTGACTGATACTGGGGCTTCGTAAGTCGTCGCCCGGCGCTGATCGGCTCCTGCTGGGCTTCCCACCAGCGGGATTCACCCGGTAGGGCCTCGATCGCCTGGGCGGCGCGAAGATGAACCCCATCCCGTTTAAGACTCTGTGGCCTGTAAAAAGGCCACCACTCACCGGACTTGACCTATTGGTTAACCATAGATGGACAACCAAGGGCCTTAGGGCCCAACCCAAGGACCGGCCCGTTTTAATGGGCCGCGAGAGACACCCCCAAAGGGGAACTAACTGTCCCGAGGGCTCCACACACCTCAGACAGGGTGGAGTGAAGAGAGCGAGTAGTAGGCTACTTTTTAGCCTAAATTCCTACGAGAGCGAGACCTACGCGGCTACCTACGTTACTACGTTACCATGTTACCTACGTTACTATGTTACCTACGGGTCCCGAAGCGAAGCGCGGGCGGTTCTCTAGTACTTACTATTTTTGTTTTCTTAAGAAAGAAAAGCCTCTTTTCTACATTAAATTCTAGGATCTTGAATTGAACTGAATTTAAATTCAAAATCAATTTAATTCTTGCTAGCTTTATCAGGCCTTTCATACGAGTTAATTTATTGCTTCGCGCGTATCGCACCTTCGTCATGAATCACTCAATTCATTAGTAAGGCGCCTTTGATTACACGATCAAAATAAGGGCATTCGGCTAGTACCGAACATCCAAAAAACGCTCGTGGCGAAAACGCACACACGTCACGCAGTGACGTCACAAAGCCTGAAACACGCTACTCAAGTTTTATACACGCCGCATATATGTTAGTTTCTGAGAGCCCCCCAGGCTTTGCCAAAGCTTATTTATATTCGCAAAATTATTTATAGCACAGCGTGACCTAAACCCGCATTTAAGTCACAGATATCCGTGACATAAATAACTGATTTTTGCATGGTAAATGACGCTAACTTCACAACGTTCAAAAATTAATCTATATTCATAATTTCGTGCAGTTCTTACCTGAATAATAAAACATAAAAAAAACAAAGATTTTGAGTCGACAACATATATCTGCAAAATTCTGATTGTCCAGTTTTGTTAAATTGTAATGGTTCTGGTTCTGAGAGACAAATCGCAGTCGCCATATTTGACACTCTAGCGAAACGTCACTGACACCTGATTGCCGTGTTGCCAACTTAGCGCTTACTGCTAATTTTGTGTGATAGAAAACTTTAAATTTAAACATTAATAAATTCGTAATAATTACTTTCGTATTTTTTTATCTGACTCTTCATGTTACACTTTGTAATTCTCTTTCGCACCATAAAACAACAATAACATCATCGCAACTTAAAAAGTGTAACTCTGTAACAACTTAAAAAGATATGTTATCTATATGAAATTAAAGTATTAAATCATAACTATTATCTATTATAACTACAATTAAGCGGGTTTATGTCACTCGTGCTATAAAATAATATACGATACTCGTTCGTAAAGTTAAGTTTCGTTAAGTTTTATGCACCGTATCGTAATGTACTATTTTTTTTTGTTATGGCAATATTCAACTATCCTCTATGTTAACTGCTTCCTGCTTCTATTGACTTTGAGCCGCTACGAGCGAATTGATTATTTGACTCCTGATTTTTGGAATTCGGCACCCGATTTTCGGCGTTAGTTGAATACGCTATAATTATCTTCCTACAGGCTATAACAATCTGTGTTATATTTTTCTTTGAATATCGCGTGCAGACTGATGGATTGAGAAATTTGGGTGACTATCAGAATGCCCACGTAGCATAATGACGAATCCAATGGCGTGCATTAAAATGTTTTATATGTAAATAGCTATGATTCACGAAAATAGCATCGTTCACACCAACGTATTGTCCGCCGCCGACTGTGAGCATATAGGTAATATACCTATGCTTAGTGTTAGCCCCAATATGTACGTGTACTCATTTTGCGTATGATCGGTTCGGTGTGAACGAGAAGTTGAATATAATATAATTATATAAAAACAATAAACTGCGTAACGCGCGCTCACAGTCAGCGACCGACAATACGTTTGGTATGAACAATCCCTTAGGCATCGTTCACACCAACGTATTGTCCGCCGCCGACTGTGAGACTGTGAGTATATGCTTACTGTCAGCCCCAATAAGTACGTGTACTCAGTTTGCGTATGTTCGGTTCGGTGTGAACGAGAAGTTGAATATTATGGAAATACAATAAACTGCGTAACGCGCACTCACAGTCAGCGGCCGACAATACGTTTAGTATGAACAATCCCTTAGAGTTGCGTACTCGCGTTGTTGTTACGTAGCTTGTCGATTGTTGGTGGTTGTGATGTGGCTGCGATATTGTCGATGTCACGAACGTGCTCAATAGTGACGTGAATATGGTCCGTGTGAATGGAAGTATTCATTTCCTTACAAATCAGCGCCCGACCCCGTGCTGTTATTGTATTATGATTGCGGTTGTGAGATACTCACAAATCAGCGCCTGCCGGCGTGTTCTGTCGCATTAGCTACCTACTGCTGGAAATCAAACCTAAAGCCATTGTTTGGCAGGGACGTTATCAAATGATATTAATAAATAACTGAAAAAACCGAATCTTATTCAACATTTTGTCCAAAGTATTTAATTTCTTATCGATGAGTCAAATGCAGCACTTTTGTTTGAATGATTTTGAAGAGTCTAACTGGTATGGAGCCGGTTACACTTTAGAGGCGGCCATCTCAGTCCTCAGGGGTAGCAAAGCATCTGTGACCGAATTACAACGAGCCTCTACTAATACTTAATTACTAACTGGACTATTACTAACATCAACTAACTATCACTACCAATTCCTATCCTCACATTTAAGAACAAACTAACCAAGCACTTAATATTTTTACACCATCTGTTAAATTTAATAGACTAACCATCCTTGTCTCTAAATTTAGTCAGACACAGTGATCCTGGATGGCAGCGGAACGGTAGTGCTGCATGCTACCTTAAATCCATAAAAAACTCATAAATCGAACATCCTCGTATAATTTACAGTACCTACCTATCATTAGAATATCCGAATACCTATCAGTAGAATTATCCATACGGATGTTTAAAATCGATCATATCGAAAGATATCATGAGTTTCATAGTCCCTGTAAATGTTGATTTGTTTCACAAAGTAGTGAGGCTAGCTGAGATATTCAGTGGTTCGGAAGCGTCGCTATGCAGATATTTTCAATATACAATTGCACAAAGAATCTTCAGATGCATTAAAATTTTCCAACATTCAACGTTTTCTACAAGTATTAGTTAAAAAACTATTCATGAGTAGTTGGCACAAAGATAAGCTATTTTGTAATCATCATAAAAGATTTTAACTACTTATTCATTTTAGTCATCGTCGCCGATTTTTTTTTAACCTACTCAAACTTAAATAGGTATATACTTAGTATAAATTTACAATCAGTCATACTTACTTAATTTACTAATAAATCAACGAAACTATTAGGTACTTAAATATAAATGAAAATATATCAATTTACATTTTACCATCTCCTTTCTGAAAATGTTATCAAAATATATCTATAAAGTATTAGTTTAAGCAGCTAAATAATTATTGTTCCCCACGGATAAGGAATGCTTGTATTAAGTCCATGCAAATAAAAGAGAAGAGGTATCTACTTACCGTAGCTTTTCTATTCATTCGCGCGTCTTGCGAATCACATATTGCACTTCATATTTCAACTAAATAATGAATAAACCGAACACTACCACTTACAACGTTAGTAAAAACCGCACAGCTTTAAATATCACGTGTAGATCTGTTTGTTTACATAAATTTCATACAAAATATCTTAATAAAATGTGTTGTTTGGGCGGGCTCGCGAGCGCCAACTAGCGGAGGGCGCGCGAAACTGCGTCCGGGCGGCTGACGGGGATCGGTGGCAGCTTCACTGTGCATCTCGCTCGCTCTTATTGTCCTTTAATAGGTTCAGTCCTCCATTGCGTTACGCAAAAACGGCGCTTTTATCAATGACATAGGATATACGATATTAGTAAGTACAAAGCTTACGCTACGCGTCTACCACCCCTCGGAGGCTGCGCATCGTGGCCTTGAGCGAGCTGATGTTTTCATCCCGTGTGCGTAATAAAGCATTTAGGAAGGGGACGGGCGACTTCTTTCGAAGGATTTATAGGAAATCTCTTATAATTCTACCCGATTGTAGCCCTCCAGATTGTAGTGAGGCCAACAGATGTGGCGTTGTTTGCTTAATTGGAATATGAAATAGATTTGTGCAAATATTTGTAGTGAGACAAATAAAAGATTTTTTATTTTATTTATTATTTATTTCTTTAGAGGTTTAAATCATTTATATCGTACTCTAGCACACGCAATGAAGTAGACGATTGGTGCTTTACAAACCAGACTTGATAAAAATTTAATATTCTACAATATTTTTTATGGGTTTAAAGCAACTAACAATCGTGCAGCACCACCCTTCTGATGCCGCCTACCTAGTGAAATACTTTGTGATTTATAAACAAACATATTTATTGAATGCTATTCAAGACAAGTAAACAGATCTAATTCAAGGCTTTATAGAGTTTATAGTATGTCGCGTTCGGCAAGAGGAGTGCGTACTTTCGGATTGGCGTAAATAATTTAGCTCCACAATTTTAGTTTAGGTACAAAATTTCTAGTTTGCAAATAAGTTAGTGCGCTTTAAGACTACATCACTTACCATGGGGAATTTTACTCAAGCAGAAACTTTCAATTCATAATTATGTATTAGTAAAAAAATATGTATCAAAAACAAAGTATCACGACTGAGGCAGCTTTGCTTTCTTAGCTAATAGTACAATCAGTTTACACATATTCTGAGAATCACGGTTCTTTAAACTGCTGCTAAGCATCAGTGCAAATCAGCAAATGAGAGTATTGACACAAATGCGTAAATGAAAAGACAGACAAGAACGAATATTTTAACCACGAATAGCAAATAAATGGAATTGACATTTTGTAATATCCGTGCACCTTATTTTTAGAAACCTTATGGGTCTCCGCAAAGTGACAGCAGCCACCGGCGGCTGTGGCGCTTCTTTTTAGAAGCGCGATCCGGCCAACAGCCAACAGCTCCAACAACAGTGAGCAGAATTCAGCCGAAGCGGCTGTCGGCCGGACCGCGCTTCTAAAAATAAGCGCCACAGCGCCACAGCCACCGGTGGCTTCAGTCAGTCTGCGGAGAATCTAACATGTGTGGTAAAGGAAGTAAGATACATTATACCACACGTTTAATATTACAGCCCAATCGGTCAAAAATATTTTGATCAATTCAATGAATAATATGCAATATATGTAATTTGTAATGTAATTTGTAATATAGTTGATATCCTTGTCCCAGCAATAACCGACATTGTAAACCTGTCATTAACGTCGGGGGAGTTCCCTGCTGCCTGGAAAAAGGCGTTCGTTTGTCCTCTCCCTAAGGTACCCGATCCTAAACTTCCCGTTCACTATCGACCCATATCTATTCTCCCGTTCCTGTCTAAAATTCTGGAAGCCTGTGTACACAAGCAAGTCTCCTCTCATTTACTGAAATATAACCTACTGGATGTTTATCAGTCTGGGTTTCGTCCTGGACACAGCACCACCACTGCTTTAGTCAAAGTTACTGATGATATCCGACGTAATATGGATGACAGAAAGCTTTCAGTGTTGGTGCTTGTCGACTTTTCTAACGCTTTTAACACAGTCGACCACGATATCCTCCTAGCCATCCTTTCCTACTTAAAATTTACTCCTACAGCTTTGGATTGGTTCTCCTCCTATCTTCGTGGACGTCAGCAGTCGGTTCGTGTGGGGCAACTTTCCTCTAATTGGATCGATCTTGTAGCTGGCGTGCCACAAGGCGGCATACTCTCTCCGTTAATGTTTTCGTTGTTTATAAACTCCATCACTTCTGTCCTCGACTGTTCGTATCATCTGTACGCCGACGATTTACAACTTTATACTCAAGCTGAACCACATGATCTCCATAGGGCCGTGGACATTATTAATTCAAACTTAGATAAAATACTTACCTGGTCCCGACACTATGGAATCTCGGTGAACCCAGCGAAGTGCCACGCCATCCTAATTGGTAGCTCAAAACTGTTAGCCGGGATCGATCAAAACTCCCTTCCGGCCATCTATTATAATGGGAATATAATTAAACTCTCAGAATCAGTAAAAAATCTCGGCCTCCACATTGATAGATCACTGGGATGGCGTGTTCAAACCTCCGAAATCTGCCGCAAAGTTAATTCCTCTTTGCGCTCCCTCTACCGACTCAAAAACTTCTTGCCAGTAAAGACCAAATTGTTGTTGGTTAACACGCTTATTTTACCCTTAATTGATTATGGTGATGTGTGTTATCCTGACCTTACTGAAGATCTTCTTAATAAATTAGAGCGTCTCCTTAACAACTATACAGTTGTTAAGGAGACGTTGTCGTTTCATCTTCGGCTTAAGAAAATATGATCACATCTCGCTGTTTCGCCGTCAACTTAAATGGCTCACAATTCGCCAGAGGCGTAGCTCTAGGATTCTCCTTTTACTATTCTCGATCTTAAACGATCCTAATTCTCCACGGTATCTTAAGGATTACTTCCAATATCGCTGTACTACTCACGATAAAACGCTTCGGTCGAGTAGTAACCTTAGAGTCAACATTCCACCGCATAGTAGCGGATTTTTCCATTATTCGTTCAGCGTACAGGCATCTTTACTCTGGAACTCCCTGCCCGTTGAGTTGAGGAAGGCTCCTACCAAGTTCGCCTTTAAGAAGCGTCTACGAGAGCATTACCTGAATTCGACTGCTATTTGATCTTTATTTGTTCAAAGGTTCCAAGATATTGTGCACAAATATAATATGTATTTATGTATGTATGTATGTATATTTAATATGTATATATATTTATATATAGGTATATATATAGGTTTTTATATTATATTTTATTCTTGTAGGTATATTATAATATTTTTTATTTATTCCTGTGTTTGGCTATATATGTATATAAAAGTATAATTATATCGTATCAAATTGTTATTTATATCTATGGTTTCTTGATTTCTTTAATTAATTTTAAATTTCATTGTTATTTTTAACACCTGCCATCTGCCTTTTCCACATCCACCCAGGGCTGACTGGCAGAGAATGCCCTTAGGCATTAAGTTTTGCCCTTGTATACCTTATTGTAAGGTGTTACAAAATATATAAATAAATAAATAAATAATATAATAATAATAATAATTTATTTATATACATTACTTGTAAAATCAATTTATCTAAATTATCTCATATTAAAAAAAATTAACACTACAATATTTTTGAAATTAGTTATGAGTGCCCATTCATAAAAAAATAATGTTTTCATCAAACAGAAACAAATTCAAACTGAACGACGTATTAAGGTCGTTACGCTTTCGTTCATTCGTCGTTCGTGAGTTTGCTTTTTTGATTTTTTGACAATCAAAATTGTTTTAATTAAAATTGTTTTTAAGTTCACGTTACAAGATTTAATAAAGACAAAATAATAATATCAAAAAGAAAATTATCCATCACATATTTTATTATAAAATAACCATAAGTACAAAAAATAGCAACTTTGTTTAACACAATAAATAGTTTACTGTTTTTATAAAATAAAATAATTTTAAAAGATAGAATGAAATTACAACTTGTACTTTACTTAAAGTATGTAACAATTTCATAGTGTAACGAAAGTAAAAGGAATCTTCATTTTTTGTTAATAATTATTGTCTATTTTTTTCATTATGCTGGTGTATTATCCGATGAGCATTGGCTGCAGTTTTCCAGAATCCAGCAGTGCTTTAACATCTGAGCCGCCTCCGACGCAGTTGCCATTGATAAACACTTGAGGTACCTGAAATTAAAAAAAAATCTAATAATATACTATATTGCAATAACAATGTGTCAGTCAGAAAGATATCAATAAGGTTTTCTTTACCTTCCTTTCTCATTGACAACATGTTTATTTTATACATGAAAAATAAATTACTATCTACCAAGCTTGTATGCTTGTTTGTTGGGTGCAAATATTGCATACCACTTATTTTAATAATCCATATACAAATTAGTCTAATTTCTATTGGACTTATTACATAATAAGTCTAATGTTTTCTCTTCATTGGCCAGGTATGTATCACATCCAGTGGCGGCCTTACCCATTGCGAGGCCCCGGGCGGGCAGGTCTTTGCGAGGCCCCGGGCGGGCAGGTCTTTTCGAAGCCCTTTGTCCTTTGTGAAAATTTTTAGTATGTATCTTAATGTCCGAAATTAGGTCTGGTTGCTGGTTGGTTGGTTATTTATAATATTTTATGTTATAGAATGTATGAAATTATCAAATACAGAAATGATACATTTTTGTTGTGCGAGGCCCTTGCAAGAGCGAGGCCCCGGGCGATTGCCCCGTTCGCCACCCCCTAAGGCCGCCACTGATCACATCACATAATAGTATGTATATTATTATGTTTCGTTGACCATATTTTATTTTGAGATAACAAACATTTACATTCTTCCATGCTTCTTATCTCTTATCAAAAGTTAAACTTATAGTTATATATTTACAAAGAGCCCTTTAAAACAGTTAGTACTGACAACTTTAAAATATATCAACAGATTATTCAAAACGTGCTTGTCAGACGACACTAAAATTTTAATGGGACACTGTTGGGTGCTAGTTGTAAGCACCCACATATTAATAAAAATCTGCCAAAAGTTACTACCATTTCTATTAAGTAATGATAATTTTAAAAGAAATTGTTCCAGATAGTTTTTTTTCTGATGGTAAGTGGTCATCGTCGCCTATGGACACAAGCAACACCAGGGGAGTCACCAGTGCAACGCCGGCCCTGAAGGAGAGCTCTTTTTACACCTTTCTTGAAGAACCCCATGTCATAACGCTCCGGGAATACCTCAGAAGGAAGCTCATTCCACAGCTTGCAAGTTCGCGGCAAAAAAGATTGTGAAAATCGAACTGTAGTCGATCGCATTCGATTCGTAAAATTGTGGAACTGGTTACACTTTTTAGATAGAACCATCTCAGTCAGCGTTAGCTATCTATAGCATCTATGATTGAATAAGAATGAGTCTCATATTACAAATTTGTAAATGGACTGTTACTAATAACAATTAACAGGAGAAATTATAACCAACAGTCTCTGTATTCGCACTTACTAACAAACTAAGCAACTAATATTGAAAAACTATATTTCTAACATCCTAGCTAACTGGTCTAAACCCTCCTATTCCTTAAATTGACTCCTGTTCTAGAATAGTCACAATTGTTATGAGCGGCAGAGGTAAGGTGGTATTGCATGCTTATTTGCTAGTTTAATGCAATAAAAAATTCTAAATTCAATTATTGTACTCAATTTCCAACATTTTTACAATGTTATACAGCATAACTTAGTCACTCGCTGATGTCATTGCCACAAAAGTTATCTGACTCAGAAATCAATTACATGGCAATAACCACAAGGGTAAATTGTAATCATTTTTAACTAAGCAAAACCTATTATGTAGAATTGTAGATGATAAGCAATTGCCTGTTTTTTTTATAGCAAATAAATGTTATTTTTAAACTAAAATTAATTGCACAAACTTAAGAAACCATTGAATACCATGTATTAATACAAACCATTGAATACCATGTATTACTACTTTCTGACGTATAAAATTAAGTTGTCATGATATTACAAGATTTCCAAATAGTCTGACTAATACAGAAGAAGTACAAATTTATATATTCCGGAAACAATGTTATGTCATGTTGTGTCTATCTATTAGCTAACAGGCCATATAACTTATCTACTAATTTATTGAACCAATAAAATATATAGGTATACATAAGAACTTGTACTATCTTCATAGGCACTTTAAATTGTTGTATAATTATAATATTGTTATGATAAATGCCAATAACAGAAATGAAAATTTAAGTACTGAACATTAAAACTTTATGGTCCTAAAATGATAACAACTAAGATAATTTACTTACAGTCTTGAATCCTGTAATTTTGGCCAAATTTTCTTGGATTACAGTCCCATCATCACGTTCATCTAATTCGTATACTTTGATTGGCTGTTTCACCTTACCGAAAACCTGGAAATTTTCAATTTTAAACAAAAACTAATGCATTCAACTTGCAACAACAGGAATTGAAAATACAAAAAGAAAACTTAAAATGTGAATCATTAGGATCAAAGAGGATGACGACAACAACAAAACCAGTATTTTTATCACAAGCTAATGAGGTAATGAGTAATCCGTTGAAATAATATTTACCTAACCGAATATAAAACACAACTTACATCTTTAGCAAGCTTGCAGTACGGGCAGTAGGACTTTGAAAAGACTACCACCTTCTCTTGAGAAATAGCATCTTTGATGAACTGTTGAATATCTGCTGAATTGGCCATTGCGGAAGCACGAGTAGCTCTGCTGGTTACTGATCCCATATGATTCAAATTTTGTAAGAAAAAATTACTGAACTGACCCGCACACTGACATAATGACATTTGTTTTGTGATTGTGACATTGATTGACTTTTATTTGTGACAGCACCATAGATAGAGTCTCTATGGACAGCACGCCACGCCACAGACTACTACTAATCTATGGTACCATAGTGCGTTTAAATAAGCCATAGAGTACAAATGGATCATAAAGGAGGATGGGCAAAAATGTATGGAAGCTGGTCTAATGCTGCCTCTACACATAGGCCAACACGTTGGCAAGTGCGTTGGCTCCCAATGTGTAGAACGGGCGTTGGAACGTTGGCGGTAGGCATTTGAACGTTGGCCGGCGCGCTTGCGAGCTTGCCGCGCGGTGTCGGTATCATCAAAGAACACTTGTCGCAAGCTTGGCGCACCATCCACACATTGGCCGCGCGATCAGTTTGCCCGGAGCAGCGATCAAGAGTGCATATTTTCTTCTTGCGGCGTATTAACACCTAACGTAACAAAATGGCGTATAATATGAGTAATGATGAAACTTTTAAATTTATTGAGCTCTATCAGAGTGAAAATTGCCTATGGAATCCAAAAAATAAGTACCATAAAAATAAAAATGTTGTAAGTATTAAAAATGCTAAATAAATAAGGTTCTTGGACATTCCGTTTTCCTTACGATATTTTACTTCAAAGTAAGAGCATCGTACTTTATTATTATTTTAATATTATAAATATGAAAGTATCACCCTTTTCTTGTACACTTTTACGTAGTAATTATAAGCTGTGAATAAATATACAGCTGCAGCTGTTACCAACTCAACATCCATTTTTTGATCCGTCCGCACATTGGCCCGAACCAAAGCATACTGAACGACCTTCCAATGTGTGGATTAACTCACAAGCACGTTGGCAAGCGCACCGCCAGCGTGTTGGCGAATGCGCTGGCCTATGTGTAGAGGCGGCATAAAGTAAGGCCATTTTAATAGGCCACATTTGACAACTGTTTGTCTTTGCTTTATAGTGAGGGTAACCTGCTGAAAAACATCGATTCATTTAATTAATCGATGAGGACTTCAAACATCTGTAAATTGAATGTGATTGTTATAAAAACTATTTTAATGACAGCACAGTTCAAACAATGACTAAAAAAACGACAAAAATAATGCGTCTAATAATGGCGCGAAATGAAATCATGACTTTTTTGTAACATTTCACGTTTCTGGATACTGGCTTTTGAGCCGGACGTTATACCTATATTTAAATGAATGATTACAAATTTTTGGCCTAAAATGTAAGAAAATTAATTCTGTTCCCATTAAAATATATTTTGACGTGACAACGTCTTATAAATTGGTTTGCCGGGTGACACTTCAAGAAACTGCGTTACGCTCCGCTCACGTTATGCGCTCACAATGAGAGCGAGTGAGAGGCACGCGTGCATGGTTAGCCCGCCTAAGAGCGAGAGAGACAGACATAAAAAGCACAATCGGCCTTTGCGTTCGGCAGCTTGATTACTTTGGAGGTAGATATTTTGGTAATGTATCCAATTATTACTTTGTTATTGACTTCTGGGACTATTTATAAATTTTAAATGTTACCTTTTTATAAATGTTTCCTGTATTCATTCTTTATTTTTATTGATAAATTTCTGTAACTTTAAATACGATTTCATGACGTTTGTTTACTTTGATGATATTATTTGTCAATCATTCCATCAGTATTTTCTTAAGACGTTGTCACGTTCAACTATCGTCAGTAAACCGACTTTACAGACAACCAGTTTTTATTTTGTAATCGTGAAATACTTTTTGACGATTAGTTCGACTTCTCGAATTCAACTTATCTACTGATCTGTTTCTTTTGGTACCATCCCTCATGTTTAAAAAGAAAAAGAGTTCACTGACGTAACTTTGTAACGACGTCAGTTCTTTACTTAAAAGTTGATAAATTTTTAACAATATATAGTAGGGAATATTAAATAATATGGAGTGTCTCCCTTACAAGGTTACCTACTTTGTAAAATTTTGACGAACTGTCAAATGTGGCCTATTAAAATGGCCCTACTATACCTTGCAATAAAAATAAGCCATATAATTATGTTAATAGAAGGGTTATTTTATGTACTTGCATATTAATTGTGCTAGGTCGCATGTCATTGAGTATTGTCGGATCTGAGTTCTACTACATTGAATCAGTATTTAGGTAATGCCAAATATTGAACATCGTGGTATTTAAAATGAATTTTGTATAAAAATAATGAAACAATGTACATAGGTATCTACTTAAATAAAGACAACATCGGTAATCAAAATAATATAATATGTTGTGGCGACATCGCACAACGTCACACGGTGACGTCACCGAAGCCTGAATCGCGCTATCGAAGAATTGTCGATCGCCGGCATATATACAACGCCTCGAGTACATTCACTTGGGGCCCGGCCGCCCCCCAGGCATGTCGTCTCGCCTGGCGGGAGATCTCCCTTTGCCAAACTGGTGACCTCCGGACAAGAACACGTCCCCTCTGGTACCGGTAGCGCTTCAGGCCTCACCTCCCACTTCACCTCACCGCTCACACCTGACGGACTACAGCAGCACCGCTCGCCACTAGTCACGCATGCTCGTCGGGTTCAACGCAGCGCACGTGGAAGACGCTTCCTGATCCCGGCCAGTTGATCTGCCCATCACGACTGCACGGACGGCTGGAGTGCACATCACTCGCCCTCCGCATTCGTCGTACCGCCCTCCCATCTCGACTCACCGCAGATAGAGGGCATCTCCTGGGTATACCACCTACGTCTCGACGCACCGAAGACAGGAATATTGAAGACTTGACAGCGAGTGTGTATCGACCTCCGGTCTGAGCAGGGGGGTGATGTGGCGACATCGCACAACGTCACACGGTGACGTCACCGAAGCCTGAATCGCGCTATCGAAGAATTGTCGATCGCCGGCATATATACAACGCCTCGAGTACATTCACTTGGGGCCCGGCCGCCCCCCAGGCATGTCGTCTCGCCTGGCGGGAGATCTCCCTTTGCCAAAATGTTATTTATCATCGCGTGTACACAACCCTCCCCCCGCCATGGATGTAGAAAGTCAAGATGCGCCCGTAACATACATAAGGCGCACGGCGAGTGGTCAACATTAGGTTGTGTGATTGATCAAGTCAGTCTGTTGTAGACAGCAGCGAGTTACACATCTTCCTTACGCATAACTTATTTCAGATTACGTCCGCAAAAGTATAAAATATGGCTTGCTGTGCCTTCAAAAAATGTTTTAACAATACAAGAAACACAAAAAGTCCAAAGGAGTCACTTTTCACACGTAAATATTGGATTATTATTTAATTTCATTATTTCTAAAACACTGACTCTGTTAAAATTTATTTCCAGTACGTAAAAGTATGACAGAGACCGAACTACTAAAATTACAGTACGCGGAAGCGAGATATCACTATGTAACTTTTTCGCTTTCAAACAGACTAATAGAAACCAAATTCGATTGCTAGGAATGGAATGCAAACTTTTTTTACTGAAACCGAAATATCGTACCGGTATTTTAATTCATTAAATCGTTTCTATAGGAGTTTTTGGTTAATTTTGTTTCTTTTTGGTTAACGTTACATAAAAAAGAAAATACGTCATTTTGACTACTTTAATTATGCTTAACGGTTTTACTGATACAGTGCTTTGGTTGTGAAATCCCTATTCCCGCCATTAATAAGATCGTGCGCCGTGCGCACGCTTTGGTTCCGTCCGCACATAAATTTGCATTTTATTTTTTAATAATTATTTTGATTGATTCCTTTTTTTCTTACTTAATTATTTCTTTTCTTAACTAGGTTCCCTCGAGAACCGATTATTAAAGAAAAATGGATTAAAGCGATTCAAAAAGAACACGAAGATGAAAATATGTCGCAAGTATGTTTATAACACTATATATATTATAAATATAAATAATATCTAATTATGTAATAAATAATAAGTTTATTATAATATGTACAATAAGTATATAAATAATATAATAAAAATATATAGTAGGAATTGGGAGATAATTATGGTTTTTACAGCGATATTTTATTTGAGAACTAAAAGCAAACCGAAATACCGGTTTCGGAAATCAACGGAAAAGAAGAACCGGTTATCACAGCGTTTCAGTTGTGGAATCCCTATTCCCGCCATATTTTATTTTATTGTAATCTGTGGTCATGCGCCGCGATGTGTGCGCGATGTCGCAAATCACGGAAGCACGGGCCCATCTAGGTGTTTATATCTCTGCCCCCCGCGGCCTTTATCTCGCTCCTTCCACTTACTCGCTCTTGCTACTGCATTGCATAGCAGCCTAGTCACCGCCAAAGTGTTTATAACAGACTTCAAAAAATAATTTTTATACTTATGCTTGTTTTTTATGTTTGTTCAGCGATTTTTTCGTCGTTTATGAGCCAATTTTAATATTTCTTTTTTAGTTGGAACGTAGATATTCCAAGTGTAGCTGTAGTCCCGTCGTAAGGAAACTAGGGTCTAAAGGTATCATCCTAGAGAAATCAAGGGGAACTTTCGAAAACTGTAGGGGCGACTAGTGTGTTTAATAATGTTTTCATTAAGTATATTAAAGCAATTTAATGAAGGCCTGGATTCGATCTGATGAAGAAGAAAGACAGTCGAGGGAATTCCTCAACGAATTACAGGAATTACCTAGACGGGTGGAATTGAGCGCCATCAGACGAGTAGTTTTTGAGTTTTCTCTGTTTGTCGATGTTGAAGTCGGTTATTATTTTTCTAAAAGAAATTATTTTAAATAACACTTACATTCATGGAAATGTTGTTTGAAATAAAAAGTACTCACGTTCGCATGGCTGTATTTCCAAACGGACAAAGATTTGGGGAAACTTCCAATAGTAAAAATTGATGTAAGTACCTACTTTTCTATGGGTTTCGTACTCCGGTTCGAATGACGTTAGCTCGTATCCCAAATTGAAAATATGCTATTCACTATTATTTTACTGTAGACCAAAATGCCCATTCTCATTAATGAGGTGAAAAGGATGGAGCCTCAGGATAAACGTCAGCATAATAATAATTAAACTTAATAGGATCGCAATAAAATTTTGACACATGGGTAGGCCCTCATAACCGGCATAGGGCATAAGAACTTTCAGTTGTAGTAATACGTGGTAACAACTTACGGTATTTTGTCTCGTGCGAAGTCGCGGCTAAAAATGTAGTGTAGGTAGTAATTTATTACATAAACGCTTAACGTAAAAGCCATGGTAAAAGCCCTCAAACCCCTGCAAGAGGATTTCTTATGCCGCGGGTGGCATGGTCACCACAAATAACAATACCTACTTATTCCTATCGTAAAATACCAACAATTTGCGTACAAACATTTATTAATTGAAAAAAAAACATTTATTTGTCATTTTATTCCGGTCCCGGCTGGGAATCGAACCCGGGTCCCTTGCTTCGAGAGCAGGTTCTCTAGCAACTAGATAGGATATTGTATCAAGATCAGTAGGTAAAACAAATGCAAAATTCCAAAAAATAACCATTGTGATGTTAAAGTAGGTACGTACTACGCAGTGTATTATTAAAAAAATATAAGTACCTTGATAAGATACGCAATATCGATTACGCTGTGTTTTATCTTCTTAAGTGTGTTCCCGTACAGCATTGATGATTATTGTGTACATAATTAAAATTCGGTATCAGCTACTGTAAAAAATCTTTTATAATTTGACTTCCAACTTGGTCTATCACTACTAATCTGATATCTAACATATAGACTTACTCTTTGATATGAAAAGGGAAAATGTTTCCCTTTTTAATAACACAAATCACAAATGCTGATCTTAATGAAAAGACGTTAATACTCGTATTTAAGTGTTCAAGTGTTTTTTGTGAGATGGTTGTAATTCAGACAGGTAAAAATCTTACCATAATGCTCTATCGTTGGAATCAGAGATGGCCAAAATTTACGAATAATCATTAGATATTAACTAATAGAATGCAACCCCCTCCCCCGACCCCTGTTATCTTTATTTCTTCGTGTAAAGGTCCTCCAGTCACGCAAATAAGTGCTAATAAAGGATATTAGGGCACTACCTGATACCTCCGCCCCCCTTAAAAGACAAAAAAACGCTATCGCCGAAAATCTTGTGATCTTTAAAGATGAACTATTGACACTGCGTATAATTGTATCAAGTAGTATGTTATTACTTCACGCTATTGTGTCATTGTGTCGCACCGGTTCAGATCACCGGCCATCACTTTGTATCAAACGGTACAGTCAGGTATGTACCGTTAGTTAATTACAGAAGCTAAGTAGTAAGTCGTGCAATAAACAGAATAATTTGTCTCTTGTATAGTTAATTTGTTTCCAATAAACTGTAAATTTTCAATGAAAAGGAGATAATCTAAAAAGAGAATGATGTTCTGCTTCAATACTTACTACCTATTTGTTACCTATTTGTTTCAATTTGCAAAGCCTCATTTGACTTGTGACTCACTTTCTCGATTCTATGACAATTTAAGTGTTAATTGTTTGATTCATTGTATGTATTAGGTAGGTAACTTATTTATGAAGTTATGTAGATAATTAAATTCATTATTTATGATTTTTATATTTATGATTTACGAAGCGTTTGTTACATTAGGATAAAAAGGTTTCCATCTTCTATTCACCCAGTAAAATATAAGAGTCTATAGAATCGAATGGAGAAATTCTTCCTTTTTTAAAAAGTTGGTTAATTATTAGAAAATAATACAGGTAAGTAGGCACCTTCTATTTTCAAAAAAATCATCACCGATGTAAGTATCTCGAAAGGGATAACCGACTTTGAAGCCATTCTAGCTTTCGAATCATTCGATGAAGTTTTTATAGTATAAGAGCTAATGAGGTATTTATCGATACAGTAGGTATCTATGTACCTAGTTTGTAGTTTTTTTCTAATAAGTAGCCCTTTTTTTTATTTGTTAGGAAATTTAACCTACCTAAAAATCTACCAGGCCAAATCGGTTCAAATTTTCGGAAATCTGAGTTCAATTCATATCGCCTATGAATAAGTAAACGGTCAAGATGAGTATGAATGAATGAGACAAGTTACTATGAGACAAAAGCTACGCACATACATAGGTACCTAGTTACTAACCTACAGACCCCATCTCGGGAATATTCAGATTAGCTTCCTAGGATCTCAAAACCTAGGGATCTTATGAGAACTAGACTTTCGAAAATCTGGGTGCAACCAATAAATAATTTACACTATTAATACTAGCTTCCGCCTGCAGCTTCATCCGCATGGAATTCGTTTAAACTTCACCTTCCTATTTCGTCCCCTTCGGGTATGAATTTTGAAAAATCCTTTCTTAGCGGATGCTTACAGCAAAGTTGCTATCTGTATGCCAAACTTCAGCCCGATCGGTCTAACAGCATGCGTGGTCTGTGCGTTTACAGACCAGCCACCTCATCCCCAACAATTTCCCCTTTCAATTTAAACGCACACATTTCCCTGTGACTACGCGCTTTGCCACGACAATAAACAAAGCACAAAGACAGACATTTAAAGGTCCTGAAGTTGACTTGAGAACCGGCAGTTTTTCTCATGACCAACTTTATGTTGCTTTCTCGAGGGTCAGCATCGCTTCTGGTTTTAATGTTTTGGCACCCCAATGTAAAACTACCAATATAGTTAAAAAAATATATTTTTTAAATAGTGGTTAAACTCAGGTGCTCCCCTGCTTGACTTAAGAATAAAAAACCTCTATATTTACATTTTAGTCTTTTTATCGATGTTCTCAAGATCTACAGAACGGATTTTTGTACAGTGTGACTAAAACATTGTAAAAAATCAAAGAACTACTCTTATGTGTGGAGTAATATATAGTCCACTATTTATCTTAAAAATCTCGCGGGGTCGGGATTCACGCAGGAAGAACTTTGTGACACACGGATTTCCAAGCGGGCGGAGCCGCGGGCACAGCTGGTTGTTCATAATTATAGTACCTTTGTCACTTCCTCAATCCTCAGATGTATAAGGTATTTGATGTTTTGAATTAAAGCCGTATGGTGCGAGCCACCTGCGGACTCGTCGGAGAATGGACACGTCCTTGTATTATCAACGTTGCGACACTGAAACACTTGCTACAACTGGGAACGTACCTAATTATCATTAGGTAGTACGGTAGTACATTCTAGTTTTGGCCGCAAATGAATAAATATAAAATGTATGCCTCACCGGAATTGATGAAGAACATGGAATCCCGATCCATAAGTTCGGGATAGGTGCTAACAATGTGAGGATAAGAAAAGAAGATGAGAGCGAGTTGAGAGCTAATACATCGATTGGAAACGTAATCTTTACTCAGTCTAGCTCTAGGCTCATAACTAGGCTAATAGTATAACCAGGCCCCTAAGGGACTTTATTTAAACTCTTGTTTAATTAAACGCTTGAAAAAGTTTGCGAAATAAAAACTAACTGCATCATCACAGCGATAATAACTTTAAATTTACTTATGACTATCCTATTTGTATCTAAAATTATTCGGCTTACCTATGTATGTGGGTGTCTAGAATAACATTACGGTAATAACCAATGATATTATATATTACAAGAGGATGATATGATATTATATATTACTTAAATATCATTGGTAATAACATAAAACGCGAGCAAAAAACTGTTTAACATAATCCTTATACAGTTAAATGTATGATTCATACAAACCCATTTCATTTTCGATTGCTAAATAAAGGTGTGATCAATGCATCATCATTGTGAACTGCGCTTTGTTTCCGCTAATACAGCTAAGAACAATAGCTAACATTATTCCTTGATGGTTCGATGCACAACATGGAAACATGAGGGAGTGCTCATCGTTTGAAATGGATGAGAGCGATTTGTTACACGAGTTTGTACTAAAACCATTCCAATGTGTCACCCATTTTAAAATGTATGCATACCTACCATTTGCATCTGTCGTGGGAGCACCTGCCTCAAAAATTGCAGTTGCTTTCGTGATTCTTCCACACACCGGTTGCAGCGGGCTTATTTTGTTTTTCTGAAGAAATAAGTTATTTTAAGGAGCCTACGAAGTGCACCTGGGTCATTATATACCTACCTACAGTAAGCTATATCTCGAGCTTGACAACACGTATTTATTTTATAAACAAGTGCCAACATAATAAATGTACCTATATAATATCTACCTTATGTTTTTTTCTGTAAAATATCCATAAATAGGGACCTATTGTCTCATTGTGTGTTAAAAACAACTCAGAAGCCGCATCCCATTGTAGCCTACAAAATAACAACGCCAACAAAATGTTTAAAAATATTTTTGTATTTACCTACTATGAGACGGACGTGGCCACATTTGAGACGCGGGAATATTTGCTCACATTTATTTTGCGAATATTTTTAATTAATTAAATCTTCCTTGTCTACAGGACCAAAAACATCTATTCTACGATAATGTGGACGTAATATAAGGGTTTTTGGATTTCCAAGATTTCACTCAACCTATCCGCTTAAAACAAGGGCAGCGTGGCGTCCGTGGTGGCAACTCGGTCGAGAAATAATTGTCCTGCAGCCACTATGTACATAATGGGTTGAACAATACAAAACATGAAGTAAGACAAAAATAGTAGATTGTATGACAAGGGTGCAAAGTAATACACCCGAGTGATACACTCTACTTTTACTCTCTCTCTACTTTTCATCACCCACTATGAGAAAATAATATATATATAATAGAAAATAATAGAAAATAATACGTAAAAATGCACGAAAACCTAATTTTAATTTGAAAACGAAATCTTAATTTGATTTCTTTTTTTATTATTCAGCTGGCGGGGCCCTCGCGTCGTACCAGACATTCTTTATTCAAACAATATTTGCGTTCGATTTCTTTAGCGCAAAATACTAAAATGTTCTAAATTCAAAATAGGACGGAAAAGATCTAGCCGGCAGGAAAAGTTGTATGAAAATTCATTCCCGCCCGCTATTTAAATAACGGGCAGGAAAAGTTATATGAAAATTCATTCCCGCCCGCTAAATAGAAAACACCAACTTTGGATCCCCTTAAGACCGAACCAAGTCGTCTTTTTCGAATAGGTGGGATGAAAAATTTTATTTTCTTATAGAAATAAAAAAATACCTACTTAAATGTTATTAGGTTTCACTACTTAATTTGTCAAAGTGGGTTATTGGACGTTTGTCAATTTGCAAATATTTTTTATACTACGTATTTGCGGTGCGGTAACGAATGTCATGACCATTCGCTAAGTGTCTGGCTGAAATGACGTCGTGGGCGCTCGAGCACAGGGCGCAGGCACAAAATATGGATAGTACAGAAGTTAAGCTCATGAATGTACCTCGATTTTGGTTATGCATGTGTGCGTTAGCCTAAGGATTAACGACTCCGCAAAGGTCGTGGGTTGGATTTGTTATTTAAGTTATTGGTATGGATTAAACGGGAAAATTAAAATAAAGGTATACGTTTAGAATCATTAAAATGTAATATAATTTAGTAAGCGTTAGTCATATTACCTAATTATACAATTAATTTACAATAATAATGCTATCATTGTAAATTAAGATTACGGGAGTCCATAGATGAAAAATTCAATAAAGCAGGTAAGTAATTCAAGGTTATCTCTAATAATATGTTTTTTATACGAAATGATAATCACAAGTACGTGCAATAATGTGATTGCACGTACTTTTGGAGAGGAGGTACTTGGAGACATAGGTTAATAATAGAAATAAAATTGTTTCGTTTTGCGTATAGTGACTGTAAACTCAATATTTGCAACTAAACCCAGCGCGTTCTGCGTTCTGCGGCAGTTCCGGTAATACTTATGTAATAATATCATAATGATATTTATTTATGGGATCTCATATGATCCGTTTATTTCATATTGTAATTTGTATTATATACCTAATATTTTTGTATCTATATTAGGTACTGGAAACAAAATAAAAATCCTATTACATAAATTAACACTAAGAAAATAATTTTACATGTCCATTAATATAATCCTTCATTTAATGTATTTATTAAAAATCGAAGGTATATACACTCTAACGTACAAAGAACTTCCTACGTCCTACATTGACTTGTGTTTAGTAACGGATCATTGAATTACAAGCAAGAAAGGACTTATTGTACCTTTCTGTAGCAACTAGATGTCTAAAAAATTTTAATTTGCAATTTAACGTCGAATAAAAAAGAATCACTTCGATAATAGTTATAATAATTCCATTACTTATCCATTTTTAAGGAAAATTATCTTATTTGTTTATTATAAATGTCATATTGCTGGAAATAACAACCACGATTCAAGTGGTCCGGTGCGTTCCGATTTTTAGTGTATGTGCACAGTGTCTATGTGTGAGTTCGTTTTGGGCACTTTGTATGAAGTTTAACATCTATATTATCTAATTTGAGGCGCAGGCGGGTCGTCGCGGGGGACCGAACGTAACGAAATGTGGCGGCAATCGGCGGCATTGAGTTCTGGAGAAAGATTACAGGGAGATAGATTATATAGGCGATTCACACACGGCACCGCGCACCGCCGCGCGCGGAGGATTTCGGATTTCGTAGCGGTGGTCCGCGCAATAAGGCGGTTCATGCGCCTGTACGCGCGGATGGATTGAGGATTAGTTTGAGAAAGAAGATATTGGGTTCATCCATTTTTACGAAGCAGAACTCTTAATAGGGCATTCATGTTATTCTATATCGACATCGAATTCCATTTTTAACCCAGTTCATTAAATTGCAGCATGTTCTGCACCAACGATGATCCGCGCGGTTATGCGGTGGCTCGTGTGTGAGGCGCCACCTTTCCACGCGGACGTCAGCGTAGAGGGATGGTGGCGGTGAGAGCATGGCTCGACCGCGCGATCAGTCGGTGTACGTGTGTTAGACATTAACGGATTTATTAGACCCCAATACAACTTGAAATCCGCTTCACCGCCTTCCGCGGCGGTGCGCGGTACCGTGTGTTAATCGCCTTAGGTACGATTCAAACCAACCGGCTCGCAGCGGGCCGGGCCGGGCGGCATTTTACAATGCGGTAAAGAACATTGAAATGTATCAACAGTAATTACAGTTCATATTTGCATGCAACGCATAGTTATCTCCGTCAGCATCCCGCGACGCGTCGCGACGTGTGCGTCGTGGAATACGAACGGAGATTACGGTGCAGCAACTAGCGATTTCACTAGTGACTAGCGATTCCAGCCGGCGGACGCGTTCGGCTGCCGGCCGCAGCACACATTTGGCCTGAGTTTTGAATTTTGTTCTTTAAATCCTTTTATGTTCTTCTATGAAAAAGATATTGAATAAAATGTATCATCGGTTGATTACCTACATTGTTAGCTTTGAAATGAGACATCTTTCAGCCTCTAAGAAGTCTACATCGATAGCAATGATTAAAACAGTACAAGCGCCCGAGCTTTGAGGTTGAAAAAACAAAATGGCTACCATTTTATCATGGAGAGGGCAAGAAAAAATTTGGATAGTGATTTGTCGATAAAAAATACCATATTTCATCCCCCTTAATTCTTCGACACTTTTGACCAGACACATTGTATATGGTTTTTTTGTGTGTTCAGCGATTTTTCCGTCGTTTATGGGCCGATTTTGATAATGCGCAGTTTGGTACGCTGGATAAGGACGCCAGGTTCTGATGATGGCATCTCGGAGAAATCGAGGGGAACTTTCGAAAATAGTAGGGACGACTAGTAAGTTTGTTTGTTAATGTTTTCGTAAGTAAATTAAAGCACTACAATTTCGTGAGTCTGGAGTCGATATGATGAAGCCGAAAGACAGTCGAGGGAACTCCTCAACGATTTACTGCAGTTATCTAGTGTTTGGGCTTGATAATTTGTAGTTACGACAACTTTACATCTACGTTATGAATTGAGCGCCATCTGGCGAGAAAATTTTGAGTTATCTCTGCTTATCGAGGTTGAAGTCGGTTATTAAAAAAAAATCAATAATTATTTAATTTTATAATTTGACATTTTCTTCCCTTATTTTCTCCGTGTAGGGTATCGAAATGCAGAGATCACAAGGGGCGGCAAAATTTGAACAGCCTACTGGCGGCAAATGTGTAAATCCGCCACTGCAAAGGAAGAGGTGACCCGGTTATTAATAGTCTCTACAACATCGTAAATTCTTAGTAGAGCGTAGAACAACAGTTATATGAAATTATACTTACAGAAAAATATACTTACAGTATAAAATATGTATCTATAAAGGTAAATAAGTACCCAATTACAGCACTAAAATGAAAGGTGCTCGTAAAAACACCTTGTGTAGTGTTTGCGCGGTTTTATCCGCGCTAAGCTTGATTCGGACTATTGAATTGTGTAGTGTTGTCACGTACCCACCTTGAACCTGAACGTGAGTATGGTTTTTGCACACAGATACAAAATAAGGTACAATATTTTTTCTATAGTAAAACTCAAAAGGGGTTTTTTCTGTACCTACATTAATTTTTTGTTGAAAGGTTGACTCCTGAGACAAGTTGATTTTTTAAAATCTCTAAATTTTGTCTGACAGACTGTTTATTTGTCCGGGCATCACGTGGAAATCCACAAATTGCCAATGCAACTTATATAATGTAGGTATTAGTTACACGTTCCGAATTTAGGTTCAAAAGACGTTTTTTCGACTTTATAATAGCTCTGTACAGATGTTGTCTTGGAATATAAGATGAAAGTTTGCATATTTTAGCCACTTGGTTTATACAGGGTTATTGAAAATTAGCGCATCACCTCTTGCAGGCAGCTTCACTACATTAATCCTAACAACTTTTGTTCTATAACTTTCAATAACCCTGTATTTGTAACATAATAATTATTATAATAAATCAGTATCTAGGCTAGTTAAGTTTAACTATCTGGGGAAAGGGATTTAACTCCGCAGAATTGGAGATGGAGTAGGTATAACGTAAAGCTTAGCGTTAACAAGAGACAAAAATTGTTTTGGTAGGTATTCATGTTTATGTTCATTCATTCATGTTTATTTATTTGAACGGGCTAATCTCAGAAATTTGTACGATTTGAAAATGTATATTTGTATTGGATAATCCCATTATCGAGGAAGGCAATATGACTATGAAACCACGTTACGATCAGAAGAAGCGGAGTATCGACGAAAAATATTGAAAAAAATTGGAACGAACGCGTAGTTTTAAAGTTATAACATAACATTATGAGTAGCTATTTTATTGACTTCAATACTTTGACGATATTCTCATTTTATTACCTGTCGATGTTGAAGTAAAGTGGGTTTTGTTAAAGTTAATATGTACCTAGACAGCTGGTAACCGAGTTGGAGAACCATTTGATGGTTAGTGGTCATCGACATCAGTTATATGAAAGTCATCATCGCGGCAATGCCGCCCAGAAAGAAAGAACGAGGAAAGAAAAAATAACAACTTTCCTGTTACAAAGTACGTAGGTATCACTTTTGCTAGAGTCAGCCGTCAACTGACTCAAGCAAAAGTGTGACACCCAGCCAGTAGGATTTTTTAATGAAATTATGGTAGCGCTAGAACGAGCATACAGCATTAATTTCAGCTCGACCACTGTGCATGCCGTGGTAGCCTGTAATTAAGACTACATTTAATTCCGGGTTTTTTCCGTTGGCTCCCATTCCCGTTCTCACCCGTCCCACTAGACCCCGAAAACGATTAATTTGATTTATAGTTTGTTATTACTTTTACCTTCTTTTTTTAATGAGAACAGTCGATAGAAAAAGTGCTTTTACGTATAATAATGATTTTTGCAGGGGCTATTGCCGTTTCAGCCTTACCAATGATACGGGGCCCCCGGGTTACAGGGGCCCCCAACGTGAATAAGCGAAAATTAGCAAAATGTTACCCACAATGTCACTTAAACTCGTAGTTCCCGAGAAAAAGATTTTTTTACTGGAGGTTATTAACGCTAGAAAACCTAAAACAATGGTTTTTGAGAATTTTTGTCTGTTTCTTTGTGACTTTAATTTCATTTTTGATAATTTAGCAAATTATTATGTAGGTATTTCAAATAAGGCTGATTTTGTACTGAAAAGAATATTTTGTTATGTTTTATACATATTTTTTATTCAAGTTAATTCCTTTCACTCTCGTTAATTTAGCCAATGTATGTTTATGAAAATAACACAGATTATTACATGTTTTTATACCACTTATTTGTTTATTAAGTAAATTACCTTTATTGTTGTTAACTACTTATATTTTACTCTCGATCCATTTAGTAAATAACGACGCACAAGTAGCCTATTCTCTAGGATTGCGTCTCGTAGGTTCCATGGGCATTATAACACCCAGACCAAAACCCAGGTCAAACCCAGGACACTTAGCAGCAATTCAAGTTATCCGTCCGGCGTGATTCAATTTTTACTTTCAGACTTTTTCTGATAACTGTACTTTTAAGCAATGTTTACTTTTATTTGACGTTATCTGTTAAATCGGAATTCGGGGTCTAGTGGGACGGGTGAGAATGGTTTAAGATAGATTTAGTTCTAAACACAATGTATTGTCTTGTTGGTTACCCAAAATAAATAAATAAATAAATCTCCTATCCTGTGCCGCCCAGACAACTGTGACCGACACAGGAACAATTCTCAAATCGGGGCTAGGACTCAAAGGGTTAATCCAATCTGTTAGTGTTACCGAAACGTTGCTACCCTTGAGGACTGAGATAGTCGGCCACTAACAGGGAAACCGGCTTCACACCTTTCTAACCAGAACATAATTGCTATTTAATCAATTATTACACGGTAGAAATTTACTATGTACCGTGGCGGGCATTCCGGATGAACTCTACCCTGGGTGAACTCTATACTTTTCTCTACCGCCTACAAAAAGAGCTTCAGCCCTACCATCAATTAGGAGCCGCTTTCTGTCACCTATGACCCCCTGATCTATCCGGCTAATTAGGATAATTGTCTAAGCCGTGTTCTTTAATACTTTGCTCATATTTGTGCTCATATTATGCCCAAATAAAAGTTTTATTTTTCATTTTTTACTTTTCATCGTTACTCCCGTACCTAAGTGTCCAATAGAGATGATTACCATAGATTCTATTTGTAAATATTATAAATTGTCTTTGTTATGGACAGCTACCGACTTCGAAATAAAGGTGCAAGATATAACCGTTCGTTAGGACAATAAGTTAGGTATCTGTTTTGCGGTTTTAGCATCGATACCAAGTTGAATGTGGTCAACATTCAAACCACCGCAAGGATCATAAAAGTACTAGATTCTGTCGAAGCACTGAAGTAAATGGTGTTATATTTCATCCCAGATATTTTTCAATTGTCCCGTTATTTTTAACCATATGTTTTTATGCTTTAATGACACCAGACGTAATTAATTGACTGTAATCGTAAAAAAACAAACAAACCTGTACGTGAAACAATTAAAGTCTAACATCTCCAATTAAATAATCATTTGTTTTATATTTATAGCGGCCATTGGGTAATTTCGCAGTCCTCTCTTAGAATAAAATAATGGACTTAGATACGATCTTTAAAGATCCAATTTGAAAGTAGGTGTCTATGAAATAAAAATATTAGTTATATATTTGCAGTGATAGTCCATGAAAACAATACCTATTACTTACCAATTTTGTGTAAAAGATTGTCGGATTCAGATCGGAAGTTATAAATCGTCGAGTAGGTAACCATACATATACGTAGGTGTAACCTATACATATACGTTTTATTTAAGTATTAGTACCTACTTATTATTTTTGTAATAAAAAATTATGTAGTTTCTCTCTCGAAAAATATGGGAAAATATGGCTCTCTATCCCTAAATTATTTCAATGGCTCTATATCCCTATGGCTCCACAAATTAATCCTGTATGAGTAGGTACACTAACGCTGAACTATTACCAGGAGTTCTTTTGTAGTCTAAAAAAATAAAATTTCATGGTGCCTTACCAAACTATCATTACATTTTATCTATTAGTCTAGCTACAAATGTAAAAGTGAAATGAAACTCACTCGTAAAATGTATTAAAGTAGCTGTAAACTTTTAAATTAGAATTCGAAATGAATTCAAATTAGTTTCTCCAGACACTATTGTGTTTGCAATTGTAATTATAATATTCGAAGTGTTATTGTAGTCTTAGTTGTAGGCATAGAAATGGCAATACATTATGTTCGAGAGTATTGTAAGATAATATATTATGTATCTTCCTATGAGTATAGAATATGCGCAAGATTTAAATCATCTTTATCACCACTCGATAATTGACCCACTAGACTTGCTCTCTCTTATCTCAGTAAAATGCGTAACAGTCACAGTCATGCTGCTCAAAATCAGATTGCCACACTTCAAATATTTAGATATGGATTTCGTGGGTGTTTCTAAGGTTATCCGTTCATCTCGAGTCCTGGGCTACTATCCTATTCTTGATTCACTCTTCTTGTTGTTGAATAGTTAGACGTCAGACTCTTATTGGGCTGATCTGATCTTATAATTGGTTACAAATAATTTTATCCTCCTGGGTAGCTAGCTACGTGAAATGATTTTGTGTTTCGATCGCTATATCCGAGAGCGAGCAAATATGCGATTACTAGGTATATAGGTACCTACCCCTTTGGCCCTACGACACATCAATAATAATTTGGTGTGTTATTGAAATCCACGGGCGGTACCCTCACGATGTTTCCCATTATCAAAAGCAAGTGATAGATAATTTCTGATAAACATACAGATTTACATATACGAAGTAGGTACAGGTATTGCAGAGTTCTAGCTTTTGTCCCTCCTGTGCGAAACCTATATAAAGTACTGGTATAAAGATTAAAATATTAGGTGTCAATCCGTGGTAGGTACCTTCCTTCCGCTGTGATGGTCGACGGAAGCGAGCGTGACTCACATGTTGGTGTCCGCCATTGTCTATGCCACATATACCTATCACATCATAAACTGTGCCCAGCCATGGCAGCTATTTATACGATGGTAATGAGCGTCACACAAAAGTTATTGTTCATTGGAAAATAACCATTGTTATTGGGAGTGACTCTTCGGCAAGCAATATTTCTATTAAATAAATTGAATATTTAAATAAACTAACTTTAACGTTGACAAATAGTTAATTTAATGAGAACGAGAATACTATCAATGAAGTTGAAGTCAATTCATTACAATCCTTAGTTATCAAAAACTACTGCTCAAACGTCTCGTTCAAATAAATGGGAGGACAAGTAAAACATCGGCTTTCGAATATAAAAATAATTGTCAAAACAGTTCACCCTGTAAAATTTTTGAGGAAATATAAAAAAATATAGTCGAATTGAGAACCTCCTATTTTAAAGTTGGTTAAAAAGATCACAAACGAAACCAACACTTAAATTTTATAAGTCTGGCGTTGTGAGAATTATGATAAATACTCGTACTCACATAATGCATATATACCTAGCCTAATTTTCATTTTCCGTGGTCAATGTTTCTGCTAATTACATTAAACTCACACGTCTAGAAGCTAATTGGCTGTTCAGGAATTCGATTTGTGTTAATAAACTATTCACGCTATGCCAATTAATCCTATTAGAATAAGTTTTTCTTAGGGTTAGGTAGTTTAAAAAACGTAAAAATAAAATTCTATAATTTATTTTACACATTATAATATCAGCAGGTTCTTCTAACCTAATATATTTACAGCATAGGATAATGTAGTAGGTATAACTTATAGTATTGATTCTTAAAACTAGAATTATACAGAAAGATGAAGACAGATAACTACGTGAAGCGTCCAATGTCGCAATGTTGTCTGTTTATCTGCATTATCTCTGCCTAAATGGACGGCTTGAGCTAAAATAACCTATTGAGATAACAATGTAAGAGAGCATAGTTTAACGAGAGCTTAGGCCCTTTACAGATGTACCATAACTGCACCACAACAACTATGTGGGCGGCCGTGTATCTACGACGATTATATGTATTAAAATATCCAAATGTAGAGTTCTGCCACAAACCGCGGTCCACTGTCGTTAGACGTGCAAAATACATTGGGTCGTGGAATTACTAAGAAATCATTGTCATGATCCATTTGAAATTGAACTCAGATGCTATGATCTAGCTACTGAGCTACTGAACTAACATAATCCAACTTGCAAAGAATGAACTGTTATATTTTGCAGGTTGAATTATGTCAGTTGCCGGCCTTGGCACTAGTGTGTATAGTTTACATTATGTATCATATCGCACAAATAATACAAACATAAGCTGCTCCCTACAATATCCTGAATATTACGTCAATATTTTGCTATTATTACATGGATATTACAAGTTGGGGGTTAAAACGTGATTCACATGTACTTAATCACTGCGTGCCAACTTTTTGTCGCTGCCATGTGGAGCAGTTGTAGTACGTGTAAATAGGTAATTTTTCATAGGATTATCTGTTGACTCACGTGAAGTTAAAGATAATCTCTATATTCTTTCAGGAATCTTTCCACACAACTCGAAGTGACGGCATAATTTAAGTCTACAACGATATTTTATGTCGATTCCTACTTAACATAATAAATGCGCAACAAGCCTCACATATTTATAGACAAAATTTTATTACTATTAGCAGGTACGACTAAATTTCTAATATCGTTTTCATTATTGTCATATACAATTAATGCATAGGTACATAGTGAAACTTTCGGTTAATATAAAGTAAGTGGCTATATTAAAATTTGCATACATTTGAATACATAAATAACATTTACTGAGAACGAAATTGTGCACCAGAAACCAAGTTGACTAAATCTTTAACGAACAATTTATTTCTTTATTTAATGCAATTTTCTAGAACGGAACACTGATTAGTATAAGGTCCTCTGTTCATCATACAAGCTACAGTATGCGTTTTGTGCGGGATGATTGTTGATATTCGATCTTGACTTGAGTCAGACGGATGATTCAAAACGAGAGCTCGGCACCGTTATATGCGCTCGCACAAAACCAGGGGATGCACTTAAATTAAACCGCCTCCCACGAACTACAAAACTGGTCTGGCTTAATAATAAACTGGTATTAAAGCGAGGTATCTTTAAAATTTCCTTAAAGTCCGATATAACTCAAATCCTTGTAAATAAATGCACCGTAACGTTTTGAACGCTTTCAACTGTCTTTAACACAGTTCATAGACAATAAATTAAAAATACACTCACGATATCACAAACAAAATGCATGCACATAGCACACTAGGGTCGGACGCCTTGACGGCGCAGCGTGCCCGAGCGCGGCTGTCCATTGTAATCACGTTGTCTTTGATACTTCCTAACTCAATCTTTGTCACGTAGTAACTCTGATTTCGCACTTTTCTCCGTCCCATTGTATGATATATTCGAATGATCCTTTTGTTTATACGCTTTGTCCAACTTCGCAGAAGGAACGTCACTGTCCGGCGGGGGCGCCATGGTCGCCGTTATCGTCGGGACCGGAACGGAGTCTATATTTTCACACCTGCAGAACTCTTGTAGCCAACGTTCGGAATTGTACGAGGGTCCTTCCCCTCCTAATTCCGCCGGTAAAATATCAAGCGGCAGAGCGTCATGCAACGTTGATAAATTGTTTCCATGGAGAACTATTCGTTCACGCGTCTTTGCTTTCAGATACGGTTTTATGACTGCGAGTGCAGTTTCAACGTACCACGGCTGGCCGATGAAATGTATACTCTTAAAACGCACCGGCATGCAATCTTGGAGACAATCGATCATTAATTTCAAAATCTTAGCTTGTAAACTGCACGATTGTTTGAATGTAAACTCAGTCCAGTCGACGATAATAACATATCCATTGGCTTGATTTTGTACATCGGCGAGGGTGCGTTCCAGCGTGAGTAGCAGCGCCCGGTAGACGGAGAGCAGAGGGCAGGCGTGTGGAGTCCAGTTGGACGCGAACATGACGAGAATGCATCGCCCGCGCCGATCACGTTGAGCCAGCACCCCGGGCAGGCCATCGGCCAAGGCCCGTAACACCCCACCGTCCGCCGGCGCCCACAAATCGGGATGCTCCCGCCGATACTGATGATAACGCACTAGTAACTCGAAACTCTGCTGCACATCGTGTTTCCGAGCGTAAAGAAACCGCCGCAAGAAGTTGTCATCTTGACATCGGCTCTTGTCTCGTAGGGCGAGGTTGAGACTCGAATCGACCGCTTCCTTCAGCCCGTCGAGCGCTCGTTGCTTATCTCCATCGGTGAGCCGTTTCCTAGGAACGTCGCAGAGCCGCTCGTTTTGCATTTGCTGGTGCAGCCGCCAGTCGTATTCAACGTACTCGTTCATGTCTGGCGAAGCTATGAGTCATGCGGCCTTTCACTGGAGTCGCGGTGTTGCGCGCGCGCCGCTTGAGCTCGAGGCCGACTGCGCGCCGTGCTCGCCTCGCGCGCCGCCGCCATCGCTGCCCGTTCATTAAACCGCATGGTGCCTCGTTTACACAACTCACCTTGCGCGGCTATAATGTTCTCAAAGTCGGGTAAAAAAAAATACTGTCATTAATAATCAAAATTTTCGAATAATTTATTTAGCCTGATATTGTTTAAATGCATTCAAACAAAAAAAAACTACAAATTATTGTTATTAAATTGTTGTTACATTAGTATGCTGGCATTAAATTAAATTAATTAATTTAAATAACCATTTTCCTAACAATGAAATAATTAACCTAAAACCTTAACCTTAAAAACTTGTTTTGCTACTTACTAAGCCACCACTGCTCTTACCAACGAACTAGAATTACAATAAACTGTGTTCGATGTTTTAAACGAGTCATAACTTACCCAAGCAGGCAGAGCGAGTTATAAATAAAAGAAAAACTGAAGGTTGGCGGTATACCGGTCAATTGGCTGGCTGGTTTCTGCGATGACGTAGCAGCACGTGCGTGCGGGACGCATTACATACGAGTGAGCGGGACAACGATCTACATTGTACCATTATTTCGTCGAAGCCTTATACGTAACGTATAAACGGATGACCGAAAATCGTTATACGTCCGCGCTTTGTTCACTTTATCGTACACCTCGTAACCATAACCGGTAACGTTAGTTACACGTGCAGCATTTGAAACTAATAGTTTCTTTATATATCGATCTTTGGCAGACATATCGATCCGAACGTAGAAGAAATTAATCATGCGTCAACGCACATTTTAATAAGGCGATCGTGCGTTTATCGACTGGGTATAATAGGCTTGAAAGCAATGATGTTAATGCACTAAGAAACATACTAGCTATGTAAATTAGATGAACGCCAGCATTCATGATCGATAAACAATGCTCGTTTAATATGTAAGGCGATAGGCGTCTATAGGATGTTTACAGTGTGAAATAATAATATTATCTCAAACAAATATCTATACGGTTGCAAGTTTCTTAATTAAAAACCAATTGTCTTTAACTTACATGGTAAGTAATTAATCAAGATGCTCTTATTTTATCCATAAACTTGCATGTTTATTAGAAGTTACTAATTCGAAAGTGAACAAGCATATTTATTTAATGGCAAACACTATTTTACGATTTCATGTACGACGCGAATTAATTTAATTAATTTAATCTACATTATTTACAGGTATAATATTAATATTCTGAATTTATTTTGCATAAATTGGAGAACGATAGCACATAGATATTATTGTAATTCTTAAAAAATCTCCAAATATTTATTGGCATAACTTAATTCTACAATAGTGAGAAAAGCAAGTTTTCTTTTTATCCATTAAAAATTATCATAAAACACATAACGCCAGATAAAGCTGCTTTGATTGACGATAAGTTGATAACAGGTAAAATTTGTGGGTATAAATAAATCAAACACATGACTCTACATTTCTACTTCAATAGCAAAAGACATCAACGAACGAATCTTGGTTCCCTTAGCCTTGGCCCTAATTTATTTTATTATTGTCATTTAATATGAAAATTCCTGTTTTTTACGTTAAAAGTTTACTTGAATAGAAATAAGTTTAAGTAAATAACGGTAAATTTGGATAAATTCTGTGGTTCAGGAGCTTGTGATATAACATCAAGTATTTTAAATATGTCAAACTTGGCGCATATTTGGATTATTTGGTAATGTTTGCATTTTTTGTGTGAACCATCAAATTGTTATTTAATGATGTTGTAACTTGGAAAGTTTACTTTCAAGGGCAACGACTTTTAAAAAATTAACCGTGGCGGTGCAATGGTCGTTGCCCTGCACAGACTAGGCTCACCGGCCGACGTAAAAATAGACTCGCGCCGTCTCCCGAGATGTGCAGATGACCTAACTTGGTTATGTTGCCTTGGTACTTAACAAGTATATAATATGGAAGTCTACATGAATCATCTTTGCTTGTACATGGTCTTAAATTTATTTTCTTGGCATTTAAAAGTTATTTTGACTTTGATCCTCTGAAATATATTATAGATACCTAATAAAAAACGGCAAACATATCGACAGTTAGCACACTTGCTTAGTAAAATATGAGTAATGTAACAATTATAAGTATTAATGATCAAAATAATGTTAAAATATATTTAATAGCGAAATAACCTTCAGAAGATTTAAGTGGAATAAATTAAAGTAACGTTCACTGATATAACATAGAGGTCAGGACAATATACATACTTAATAATAAATAATATGATCATATTAGATTGTATGAATAAACTTATGCAGAACCACAATTTATTAGGAACATACATAGGTAGTTAATTAATTTACACAACGTACATTCTTGATACAACAATAGATATACAAGGAACATTTTTATCTGCAAATAAGGTGAAGTATCGATCACAGCTGATAAGTTACATACGACGAACAGTTATCGCGAATATCTGAACATACATAATCGCACCCACTTCTGCCCTATCAGCAACGTTCGCATATTGATACTATAATATTTATATACGTGAAAGTCTGTCTGTCTGTCTGCGATGTTTTCACGGACCACTTTCTCGATTTGGATGAAATATGGATTAAAAATACTTGGAGACCCAGAGCCTTTGTTTTTCAAGAATCAACTCCCAAAGGCTTGAAATAACAGATGAAAGTTTGTATGAAAAATCTAAACCACTTGACCGATTTCGATGAATTTTCTCAGTAAGACTTGATAATGTAAGGTCAAACATACGAGTACACATTCTACATATGATCGCATTTAAAACGAATTTCACGCGGGTGAAGCCGCGGGCAAAAACTATAATAGGTCATACCTCAGGGTCATACTTCGATGAAATAATACATGCATGTCGCACGTTTGTCTGAGGTCTACAAAATAAAACTATATCGTACCTACACTAATGAATTAAACGTGCAATAATACCAGACTAATTAAAGACATTTCAATCTTAATAACCATTTTAATTTCATTAAACATTTTTTATTAACTGATTTTAATGTTAAAAAATGTGTGACATTATAAATTATATTAAACTAATTCTCCACTTGTTGCACTGGAACAGCGTGGTATGCTCTAAGTCTAAACATCCTCAATAATTCGGAGAGTTCTTACCAATATTAATTCTAGCCAATATTAAATTAAATCTAGAATCCAAAACATGAGTAAACTATTTATATTCATGTAACTAAGCTGAAATTTCATGTCAGACTGGTATCATGTTTGCTATGCGTTGTCAGGGTTAAGTGGAAGATAATTATGTTAGGGTGCGTACAGACTATATAACAAAACATGTTATAAAACATTGTTAAATAACATGTTTTGTAAATGTGGACGATATATCTTACAAAAACACATTGTGTCTTGTTATATGTTTCATTGTGATATAACAATGTTAGATAATGTAGACGTGTTATATAACAGAAGTTATAAAAAATGTTATATAATCTGTACGCACCCTAACACTGGTGTTACAAAAATAACTGAAAAAAAACTTTCTTACGATTTCTACTAAGTAAGGCAAACGAAGCAGCACCACTCTTCAACTGCCGTCCATGACGACTGTAACCGACCTAGAGCCAGGCTTAATTTAGGGACTAGGATGGTTAGTCCAGTTAACACCTGGTAATTCATGGGCGTAGCCAGCCCTGGGCTCAGGGTGGGGCAACTTTTTGAAATAATAGGTATGGTCTTAACTAGGAAACTATACCCACGGTCTTTTTATAGCCTAAAGGGCTGACGTGAAAGCGGACGAGCCATCTGATGGTAAGTGGTTATCGTCACCCATGGACGAGCAACACCAGGGGAGTCACCAGTGCAACGTCGGTCCTGAAGGAGAACTCTTTTTACACCTTTCTTGAAGAACCCTATATTAAAGCGCTCCGGGCGTACCTCACAAGGAAGCTCATTCCACAGCCTGCAAGTTCGCGGCAAAAATGATCGTGAAAATCGGAGCCTCCTTGTTCGTCATGAATCCAAGGGATGAGAATGATACTTCAATCTTTAGCCAGTGGTGCGATGATGGAAGCGTGAAGTTTGCACGTCGTTTGCAGTCGTTGAAACACGCAGATACATCCTATTTCTCTCCTAAAACCTAGGTGTTCAGCCTGTTAGTGACACGTGGATAGTTGATAACTTGAAGCACTTCGGAGGCCAATTTGGCCTTAGCTTCCAGATGACATCGACACACCGACACATGTACTAATAGTGTGCGCGGTATGGAATGAACTGGAATGGAGGCGACATGACAAATGGGGTTTTCTAAGCGAATCCAGATATCCTAGGGGCTGTACATTTATAATACGCTCCATAACCTTAGGATTAACCTGTACTTAGCCGGGTCACTAAGATTGCCCTTTTCGGGGATAGGATGAACTAGGGCTACTTTCTATGAAGACGGTACTATTCCAGTGGTGTAGGATAGCGAAAATAGGTGCTTTGAAACGGGAGTAAACTCGGGAGCACACGTCTTAATCACCACTGCAGAAACACCATCTGGTTCATTCGACTTCTTGGTATCGAGGGACAGTAGTGCTCGTCTGACAGACTTACGAGTAAAAATTGGCCAAGTGCGAGTCGGACTCGCTCATGAAGCGTTCCGTTGCAGCTAGTAACAGATTATAAAAATATATTTATATTTGAGTTGATTGAATGAAAGGTAAATTGTGCTTTAGGATTTAAGACGTGTTAAAAAACTACTTACTAGATCTCGTTCAAACCAATTATGGGTGGAAGTTTACATGGTAAGGTACATTATAATTTTTCTTTAGTTTTATCGTGCTCTCATTTTAGAAGTTACGGGGGGACATTTTACCATTTTGGAAGTGTCTCTCACACAACCTATTCAGTTTAGAAAAAAAAAGATATTAGAAACCTTAATAGCTGTTTTGAAGACCTATCCACCCCACGCGTATGGGTTTGATGAAAACAAAAATTTGAGTTTAAGTTCTAAGTAAAGGGAACCCCCAAAATTTATTGCTTTTTTTCCATTTTTCTGTGAAAATCTTAAAACGGTTCACAGAATACATCTACTTTCCAAGTTTCAACAATATAGGTAGTTCTTATAGTTTCGGAAAAAAGTAGCTGTGAAATACGAACTAACGGACAGACAGACAGACATGACGAACCTGTTAGCGACAAAGTTAGTGCCAAGAAGTTCGGATTTCCCCTTTGCCGTGTGGACAACTGATTTGTCTAGTAATCGCAGTGGTGGAAAAGAAGACCGACAGAAGTTGCCCTCGACAGCCTTAGCCAGCGACCAGAATTCTCGACTCCCGGGTAGTCGGGTAGCCGACTAGCTGCTCGCCAATTTTGCCAATGAATTTGGTCTTCGCCATGGGGCAGATGGATGCTATGCGACACGCTTGCGGTCAGGTGAAGTGTTGTCGTTAAGTGTTAACTTTCTAACGGATAATTATTATGTAGGTAGTTTGTGCCTGGATAATTTAATTTTTTTGGTTTCGGTAGGTGCCTGTAAGGTACCTCAGATCAGGGCCAGGGTGGGGCAAGTGCCCCACCCTTGTACTGAGCTGCTGGGCCAGGGTGGGGCAAGTGCCCCACCCTGTCCCAGCAGCAAGTCCGCAAGGAGAGCAATACGTCTGCGACCGAATTAGAACGCGACTTTGACTAATAAATTACTAACTGAATTACCACCAATAACAAACTGTCACTAAAATTCCCTGTCCAAGTTCCCACCATATATTATGCTAACTGGAGTAACCATTCTAGACCCTATTTGAATCTTGTTGGGGTTGGGTATCTACAGTTGTCACGGGCGATAATTAAAGGGTGGAGTTGCATGCTGGTTTACTCCAATATTTTCATAAAAACATTTCCAAATTAACACATTGTATCTAATTAGTGCTAAGCCTAACCTGGTGTACGCTAGGGCATGACTGTACGCAGGTAGAAGTTAAACGCAGTATGCAGTACGCAGACCTTGATTGTTGCTGCAGACTTACGATTGTTGTACTTTTTGCGATTTTTTTTCTCCGTCTTAAATCCGATTAGAATCCCCGGGATCAGGAAATCAAGACTTTTGCCCCCTTTTTTCGCCCGTGCGCGGTGGCTATGTGATAATCCAGTCACTATCAACAAAACGCACTTCAAGTGTTCCTCCTCGGCGACATTGGACGGGATCACGAATATATTCTCGCATTCTTCCCCGATCTCTACAAAGTTGGTCCATATTTGGTCCAGTCAGGGTGCGATAGAGCCAAGACTTCCCCATCCCATCGTCTAGACAAAACGCACGTTTCACTAGGCTCGATCGCCTTCTTATACCTAAACCAGCTCCGCTCCTCTTTATGAAACCTGTTAATCACAAGGCATTGCACAAATTTCTTGTCACATAAAAAATCATGTGAAATATCTTTGTGTGGTTATTTGTCATTTTACGAGGTTATTAAATTAATAACCGCAAGGATGGTATGGATATGAATAGACTGAATACAAATGTAGGCCCCCCACGACCGAACAGGGATTGCGTGAGCATGTTTAAGTATATCATGTTAGTTTTACTTATAGACTTTCAGATTATTCCACGTTTACAAAGAAAATGAAAGCATCTCATTTTCTTACATGTGCTAATATCGCTCTAGTATTTTATCTCTGTAGACAGGCATGAAGATAAACATGAATATGGACGAATAATGCAATTTTTACACCGTCATGCGCTGATGCTTTTGTAATGATTGACTTAATCGTATGCTGAGTATGATGTCCACGATAAAGATAAGTTATTCTTAAACCATAACTCACTAACCAGTGTTACCAGTAATTAGCATTCATTCAACGTAGGTAAGTATAAATGGCTCGTTTTACGAAACTTTTCCTTGATACCATTTCAAAATTCTTTAAAAGATATTCGATCTCCAGGGATAGTTTCCAGGTAAATGTTAAACTTGCACGCTTAAATTCCAGATAGGAAGTATAGAGTTTGCCTTTTTACAAAATTTTCTCCGTATTCCAACGAATCATGTTTAAATACGAGTATTCCCGGTTTAAATATTGAATCGGGCTTTTTAAAAAGAGTTCTAGTTAAATAGAGTTTTAAAAATCTCTGTCACGATATTCAAATAATAATATCGGAATTAAACTACTTAGTGAATTGTAACACTGAGTCCGGTTTGTCCATTGAAGGGTGTACCACAAGCAAAAATTCTTTGCCTAGTTATCAAACAAGGATAGAACTTCGAACACCCTAAAATCTGTGTCACCGCATCAGCGATTTTTATGAGAAACACCAAGTTGTTATTGTGTTGTTGCAACAAATTCTTTTCACTCAGCAATCCAGGCAATCCTGCTTAGATAGTAAACGCGTTATGAGGTTAGAATTTATTATCTTATCTGATGTACTTAATTATAATTGGTTTTGAATGCACTTGCATGCAAATTTTCATACCGCCCGAGAAATCTGGAGAGAGCGTGAGCGTTCAAGCAAGAAATGTGGGCAGTTTATTGATGCTATCCGTACCGTACGTCAATACCGTCAATAATAATTGCTTTTTACAAAAAAAATAACCGACTTCAACCTCGATAAGCAGAGATAACTCAAAAATTACTCGCCAGATGGCGCTTAATTCAACATGTAGGTGTAAAGTTCTCGTCACTACAAATTAATCAAGCTCAAACACTAGATAACTACAGTAAACCGTTGAGGAGTTCCCTCGACTGTCTTTCGGCTTCATCAGATCGACTCCAGACCTTCATGAAATTGTAGCGCGTTCATGTACTTATGAAAACATTAACAAACACACTAGTCGTCCCTACAATTTTCGAAAGTTGCCCTCGATTTCTCCAAGATGCTATCATCAGATCCTGGTGATCCTTTTAAAAGGACCCCACTGCGCATATCTACTTTACAACAAAAAAAGAATTATCAAAATCGGCCCACAAACGACGAAAAAATCGCTGAACAAACATAAAAAAAATATATACGGTCGAATTGAGAACCTCCTTCTTTTTTGAAGTCGGTTAAAAACAGTAGGTACTCCATTAATGTTCCCGGTGAAATATGACTATTCCTTACTCTATTATTACTAACCATTAACATTGTAAATCTACTTTCTTTTGCAAAGACAATTTAGTTACTTTAACGGTTTATATCCCGCATAAGAAACTCAAATCAATCATTCGAAAAATTAATTATCCCTTGTTTCGGGGAAGAAAAAAATCGTGATGAAACCTTCTCAAATATAATAAATCATAATAATACAACCTATACCAACATGTTACCCCTGCTGTACCTACGGTGAGATTGTTCTTGAATCCTATTGTAAAAAGATATTCAAGTCCAGCAGTCAGTTCCGGGTTGTCATGATAAAATGCATACTGTACAATATACTCGTACTTTAAAACGTTTAGATTGCATCGGACTTGGAAAAAACGTAGATACTAATCTGGATATGAAACTCTCTAGCGGATGGGAGTAATTGAACCGAAATCGATGATATTTGTTTATAAACAGTACATCGTTGAAATGCCAAAATAGCCGATTATTTTAAAATTTCGGTTTTAACCGTAGTTCAAAATGTAAAATCCGAAGGATATTAAATCACTAAGTCATTTTATTTAATGTATATGTTACCGGAAATGTATGAAATCTAGGAATTGTATACATTTCCTAGGAAATGTATACAATTCCTAAGCTCTTTAGGCAATGTGTAAAATATTGTTTTAAAAATTATTTAATTCATACATTTCCTAGGAAATGTACACATTTCCTAGGAATTGTATACAATTCCGATATCGTATTAGGAAATGTGTATGTCGTGACCACATCGTAGATTTGTTAACTTCAAATGGTCGCATTTCATGAAATGGGCAACTCAGTTTGTCCAGACCGTTAAATCGTCTACGTTTGGTTATCCACGTTTGGCCAAATCGTAAAAACGCAGAATATAGGGCATAATTTCGAACCGTGACGTCTCCGGCGCTGCGGAAGGTGCAGCCCCTTCGCCCTTGCGTAACAAAGCACAGACACCCACGCTCGCCTGCGCAGCTTCGGCTTGCTGGTCGCCTTCGGCGACCAGCCTCAGCCGCTCCGGCTCGCCCGGGTGTCTGCGTTTTGTTACAGCGGGCGGGGGCTGCCCTCCCTCCGCGCCTCCGGGTTCTAAAAAAAACTCTAGGGGTAGGGCATACAAGACTACGTGGAGTAGGGGTAGGCTAATTCGGTTCTGTAACCAATTCGACCTACCTACACCTTGAAGAATTTGACTGAGTAGTAATGGAAATGAGTATTCATTGTTTTACACAATAATATTTTTGATTAAGGCACTCGGTGAGACAATCTGGTAAAAATCATAACGTAAAATAAAATATCTTCATATTATCTATCCCGCGTACCCATTAAAATCTTGATCTATAATCTTAATGTACTACATTTCCGATTGCTGTTTAGGAAATGTATAAATTTCCTAGGAAATGTGTCCAATATAATTAATTTCACACATTGCCTGGCGATTTTAGGCATTGTATACATTGCCTAGGAATTGTATACAATGACGGATTTAACACATTTCCGTTAACATATACACTAATCATCTGACCAAGCAAGTTTCTTAATCAGTAAGGCTGTCAGGCCGGTTTTGAACATAGTTTGGTTAAATTTAATGAAACCATATTGCAGTTCAAATCTATTAATGGCAACCCCAGATTTAAGATGAGATTAGATAAGTATAATAGATTCTGAACAAATTGCATAATGTTCATATCTAGCAATTCAAAGGAGAACGCATCTCAAAGTTATATTAAAATTGTTAGTTCATAGCATCGAGCTTAGTATAAATTTGTATTTTTTTGTATATGTTCCAATAAGTTCTTTTGAATAGTAATTAACCAATAAGTTCCAATAAGTTCTTTTGAATAGTAATTAATTAACGGTATCCCCCTACAGAGAGTGAACACCGTAAGGGACCTTGGTGTAACATTTGATGCGAAGCTGCGGTTTGACATCCATATTGATGACATAGTAAGTAAAGCCTCAAAAGCTCTAGGTTTTATAATACGCGTGTCAAAAGAATTCAAGAACGTTAAAAAACATTTAAAATTTTGTACTGTACATTTGTTCGCTGTCACCTTGAGTACGCGTCACAGGTTTGGAACCCTAATTATCTCACCTATATAAATCGCATTGAAGCCGTTCAAAAACGATTTCTTAGGTTTCTACAATATCGAAGTAATCAATTTATTAAGGGTTATGTAAATCAATGTCTCACGCATCATATATTACCTTTACAGGAGCGTAGGCGGATTACTGACATGGCATATCTTTGTAACATTGTTAACGGTTCTGTTGATTCGGCCGAGTTGCTAAGCAATGTCACATTTAGAGTACCGAGATTAAGTACCAGAAATCCTGCTCCACTTTTTGTTCCTATAGCTAATACCAATTACAGACAAAACTCTTTCTTTATTAGAGCAAGCAGGAATCTGAATGCTATTGCAAAAAAATGTGATATTGACTACAACACAAATGTATGTAAATTAAAACGGGACTTAACAGATCTTTTTTTCCAATAAGTAATTAAACATCACTTGTAACAGACATAAATACTATTAGGTTTCTTAAATGTATATTTAATAGAATTTCAAACTTGTTAAATATTGTACTGCTTTCTATCAATGAAAACTTGTAATTGGCTTTCTTGTAATGACACTTTGTAATTATGTAAACAATAGTAAATCTAGCTGTAAGTTTTCCATCAAAGATAAATAAATAAATAAATAAATAAATAAATAAATAAATAAATAAATAAATAAATAAATAAATAAATAAATAAATAAATAAATAAATAAATAAATAAATAAATAAATAAATAAATAAATAAATAAATAAATAAATAAATAAATAAATAAATAAATAAATAAATAAATAAATAAATAAATAAATAAATAAATAAATAAATAAATAAATAAATAGTTATGTAGTGGATAAATGAGCACATAGTCATTTTGGTAATTGGTGGTTACGTTTGTGTACCGTCCTTTCCTCTTTTGAAGGGTAGGTAATTGACCTGTTTATAATACAGGTATTATAAGTACTCGTACCTACATACATTACATATAGCGCCCACATCATCTCGTAGAGAAATAAAATATAATGGCATAAAATTAATGATTTTTGCATTATTCAAAACCGATCATGTCATAAAGAAATCAATGCACAAAATAAAATTAATCTGCACACTATTAAAATACTATGCAAGGGGCCAATGTCCATTGTCCCTGCAAAATGTACCATCCAAGTGGATTCCGTATTTTTGGCTGTCTTGTATTTTGGTTGTCTTGGAAGAAATTGCTACTTACTATAAGACCACCATTTGCTTTGTTTGTATTATAAGTATGTATATTTTTATTGTTTTGTAGTGTACCTATATGTATCTTATTAGACCCTCTCTAAATAAATTTTACCACATAATTATGTAGATCACAAAATATGTACCTAGTGGTGATTCAGCACTGTAATAAAATTGGAATGTGAATGCGTTAAACCAGCCTCCTAACGAACTTCTTATACGATATATAGAATCAAATAAATAGAAGGTCAGAACATATGAATCATCCAATGCTTTATTTTTATCTGATTGGTTGCTCCTTTTGTTTTTGTATCAGGCCTTGAGATATCTTTCTTAATTGACTTAAATTATACTTACAAAAAACGAGAGAGTGCTAAAAGAATGATAGAGATGTACTTACTTACGAACAATATTTTTTTATATACCAGTACATACTGTATAATACGACTATAATTAAAGAATTTTTTAGAAGCCACTGCACTTGTGCAGCTTGCAGTTTTAAGATTTTTTATAGGTACCCTGTGCCCTGTTTTAAGTCAATACCCTTTATTTTATGAGTAGTTATAACTTTAGTTTTTACTAATAACATAAATGATAGTAGGTAATTACTGTAAAGACGTTTTACGTAAGAAAAGTGCGGCGATTTTTCACATAAATGATGTAGAGCACGAAACATGGTCAAGTATATTAAACGGTAAGTAATATTACCAATAAATTTAACCCATATTCATGTAATTTTTAAGCGTCCCCACCCTCTTTGATTGATTGATTGACGATTGATGGACACCTTGATTCCCTTAGGTAAACTGTGCCTATAAGCTCAGAGTAAAAACCTTTGAAAGTATATTTTAAGGCTCTATACTCTACTGTAAGTATACGAACACGAAACATTGCTACTCATTTGTTTCAGGCATTATATCTTCTCAACTTAATGTTATCGATTGAGGAGACAGTTGTTATACTTAGTTCTATAAATTAGAAAGTTATCTATTTACTGCGACAGTTGCGCCAATGCTGTAAAACGTTAACTTTTAACCTTTTAACAGAGACTCTATAATACCTTAACTTGGAGGTATTTTTTTCAATGAACAAACTTATATAAAATCCCTGGTGTAAACATTATGTCATTATTTTGGTTCCTCATCTATATCGATAAAATCAATCTTATCTACATTAAAATAAAAAAGACGCAGATATGACTACGTCACAGTTTCATTCGTTCAGTCTACAAGTTAGGATGGATTAAATTATTTTTTGGATCCAAATATTAATTACCTACAACACTGTAATGCAAGCTTGATATTTTACATAATATAACTTCATTATTTAACTGTGGTCTGTGGTAACAAGTAGAGGCTTGTCAGGTTGTAATTGTGTTCTATTTCGTTACGTCGTTGACACTTCTCTAGCACCTAGAACCAGGGGACAGTTTTAATGACGCAACTTCCTATTAAAGACATGAATTTTTGCTTTGCTTTTTTAACGTAAATTTAATATTAGTAGATTTATATGATTATTTCTCTTCATATTAACTAGCCATCTACAGTACCCGGCAAGAAATAATGCACATGCTTTGTAGAGCGTTGTCTCTCTCGCACATTGCACTGATAGTGCAATAGCTATTAAGAGCTGATAAAGCACCCTATCAAGTACTTTTATAATAATAATATTGATGTTCCATTGGGGGTTTTAACAACTTTTTATATTTATTTATGAGTGAACGCGACCGTCTTCTACCGAATTCGAAAGAAAAGTGACAAGTTTGCGGTAAGGACTGTGTAGTAAGGACAACGCTCTACAAAGCCGAAACTTACCGATTATCTCTTTCTGAATACCGATGTGCATTATTTCTTGCCGGGTACTGTACCTGCTATTGAGCATACACTACGGGTCACGTAACTGACGTCTCTCTGGCTGCTTCTAAGCCTTTTAAATCCAGCAGAGACCCCCTATCTTCTTCAAGCTGTCAGTAGGTACTCCTGGTCGGGCAACGGCCTATGCTCCTTTTTCGTGAGACGCGCTTTAGCTTTACATTCGAGGACCTTCCTTCCCAAACGGTTGTTGATCCTTCGAGCTATGAGGCCAACAAGCTAATTTTTAGCTATGTTAGTTATCCTCGTGAGTCCTAGGATTTCTGACAGGATCCTGCAGGATAAAGAAGATAAGCTTCCTTCACTTCTTCCACATGTAGGTAAAAAACTATGTCATATCTCATTACCTGTACAAAGGAGAATGTGCATTTTGGTTTACAGTCCAATAATAATGAGGAGCACATTTTCAATTTGGAATGAAATAGTACCTACATCAATATTTACTATTGGAAGTTTCTTCAAATCGTTGTCCGTTTGGAGATACAGCCATGCGAACATGAGTATGTCCGAGCCAGAAAATATTATTGTTATATTTTAATTAATAATATTATTAACACTATTATACAAGATTATTATACCTGCTTAACAGGACGTGTACTTGTGCTCATGTGCTATCGATAATCTGGTACTTAGGGTGTGCCCGTCACGAAGGGTTTAATACACCTGCATTGTTCCTTAACGAAGTTATCCTCGATGATAATGATGTTTAATAATATTTTGATTACCGATGTTGTTTTTTATTTATGTACCTACATTATTTTTTCCACAAAATGTTCATTTAAATACCAGTTAAATGTTTGGCACTACCTAAATACTGTCAGATTCAAAGCAGTAGAACTCAGATGCGACAAGACTCAGAGACATGCGACCTAGTACATATGAAAATACATAAAATTACCCTTCTATTAATATATGACTCATTTTTATTGCAAGGTAGACCAGCTTCCATACATTTTTGCCCATCCTCCTTTTTGTTATCTATTATCTAACCTGACTACATGATTATAATATATTATGTGACGAAATACTGAAGCCTGACAATTCACTAATCTGACGTTTTGCGTCTGTCGTTGTACAACGAAAGTCTATCACCGTGTACGGATTCACAATTAACTAAAGAAATATTTAACAATGTAATAATTATAATAAAAACAAATGATTTTAAATCTCTTTAAATACCTGTGTATTAGTTCTATTAAAAAAATAAACAAATATGAAAAAGAAATAATGTTACTGAAATAGTCTTCTGCATATTTTCAATTTGTAGATCAATCTATTGCGTTATTTAATACTAGTAAATCCGCCCTCGCTTCGCTTCGGAAACCAGTCCCTTCAAAAATCTCTATAAATTTTAACAAATTATGTTATTCCGATGTCTAAGCTACATTACTGCAAAGTTTCATGAAAATCCGTTCAGTAGTTTTTGCGTGAAAGAGCAACAAACACACACACACACACACATACATCCTTACAAACTTTCGCATTTATAATATTAGTAGGAAGTAGGATGTAAGTTTACCCTGGAACACAAGGAACGGTGCGACTTTTTTGTCATTTAAAACTTAATAATTATCTTCTAACTAACATGTACTTATAAGTAGGTTTCGCGCGACATTTTCTATAGCAGAGATGTGGCAAATTAGCCGGTGGAAAGTGGAACAGCGTGGTTTTGTCATATAATTCCAAAGCCGCAGCAATATAACTAAAATATCTTGACCTAGATGTAACATTTATTGTGAAATTGCAGCCTGGAAGAGACACGGCATTGTTCGAAAATTAATGATAGTGACATTTCCACGAATGGAACAATTTTAAAGTTATTTATTCCTTTCCATTAATTATTTTTTACTTATTTTTGGCAAGGGGATTTAGTTATTTTTGAATTCAATCAAGCTTTTTAGGCATTTTATGAATCCATCTGGCTAATGTACCTGCTAGAGCAATGGCATTAGGCTTTTGTTGGTTCATCTTAATTCAGAGGATACTTAGATGCATGATAGGATTGATAAGTAGCAATATTTTTTACTAATAGTAACTACCAACCACCCTCATTCGAAGTCAGTCGTAAAACATTTTTAACTTTTCTTACCTTATCCTTTTTTGTTCAATGCAATACGCAACGGCGACCGGCGAAACTCTTAAATTTTGCAATTCGTGGCTGTTAACGACACTAAACTTGTCCATGGCACCCACGACACAGGGAATTCTAGTGTGGGGCTATGAGTGTGAAGCGTTATTTATTTATTTATTTATTTATAAACACCTTAAACTTACTGCCCGATTGACTGGTACAAGAAATATAAACACATCATAATGTAGGCAACGTAAAAATATCAATATGTACCCGAAAATAGTAGATTGTATAACAAGGGAGCAAAGTAATATTTTTACGGCGAGGGCGCTTTTTTGAATCCAGAGTGAAGTGAGCGATTCTTTAGTAGAATCCTGAACGTAGCGAGGGATTCAAAGTATTTCGCCCGAGCCATAAATATTTGCTCCCGAGTGAGTAATAAGTATTAAGTGCTCACTCTACTTTTCATCCCCCACTATGAGAAAATAAAAGGCGCCTCATATTCAGGAATTCACTGTCACTCAAAAAACTCATTTTTCAAAACAAAACCATGAATGTCTTACAATCCAAACACTAGATGTTAAAAAATTCAAAAAGTGCGCGGAAAAGATAATTGCGGCGCACTTAATTCAAAAAGTGCGGGGAAAAGAAAATTGCTGCGCACTTATTTAAATAAAGAGGATTAAAAATGAGTTTTTAATGCCCGCTAAACGTTTCTTATAGAAAACACCAACTTTGGGCGCACTTAAAAGCGAACCAAGTCGTCTTTGTCGAATAGGTGGGATGAAAAAGAATTAAACAACCTTAACGAAGGCAACCTTTTTTTGTCATAAAAAAACAACAATATTGTCATATTTCATCTGTGCTCACGCGACAACGCGACAACGCCTGAGTGAACATCTTGTTCAAACTAATTAGAAACATCGCGTCGGTCTGTCGTCGTCGCTTAAACCGTAAGATTTATTAGCATTCAGAAATTAATGATCTCCTTTAGTGGTAATATGATTAATTTACTATTTTGACTAACTATAATGGTCTTGGCACTGGAGCTGAAACTTAATTCTAACCATAATTTTGACAAAGAAACCGTCTTATACATCAACAAGTACATAATAAGATATTGAAAGTTAGCTAAATACTCATTATTAAGGATAATTCTAAAAGTACTCGTCAGATGTGGCTCAAATTTAAACGGGACTACGCGACATACATCAGCTTTCGAATATGAAATCAATGTAAAAAATCGATACACTTTTTTTGGTTCTCTCATATTCTGCAGCGCATCGGTGATGTCTTTGGTACTACTGATGTCATTGGCGATGGTAATCATTAGCCGCCACGAGTCACCTGCTCATTTGTTCGCACATCCCCCGTGTCCGCCTTGACGACCAAGAAATAAAAACCTTCCAAGTACGAAACTGTTTCGCACACTGAGGGTTTCGTAGGTACTAGCTTAGGTATTAAAATAAATGGTTCATTCCGTTTGTAAAGATTTATTTTTGTGATATGGTTATAAATTAGTAATTTTCATGACTCTACATCAGCGGTCGCAACACTTTTCTGGCGAAGAGCTGCACTAGGATACCCATTAAATAAGAGGCTTGAAAAGAAAGAATAAAAAAGTTCTAGTGATAAGCAAAACATATTTTAAAAAATTACCTATATCGTAGGCGCTACATTAAATATTCCTCTGCGAATGCATAGCAATCACCTATTGCAGGAGGCTTATACTGGGAGGGCATTTAATTATACCCGACCAAAGGAGACCAGCAACTTTCTTAAGGACCTTGGGCCTGGAATATGAACATGTATGAGACTTCGCTTTTTAGATCGAGGATATTGTTACCACATTGTGCAAATTCCGTTTTTGCGGAAAATGATGGGAATAATGAAATATAGGGTGAGTGGGGCAAAGTGCGCCTACCGGGCAAGTGCGCCTACTACAAATATCTCGAAAACTACTAACTGGTTACTAGTAGTGAAATCCTACAACGATGCTACAAACTAAGTCATAGTTCTTGGTGAGAGTCACAGATGGCTGTAGTCATGTATGTTGCAAAAAAACGCCATTTTATTTTCACTCTTATTCAAAGTGGTGAGGAGAGATGACTGTAGTCCGACAAATCGTCGTAAATTTCAAGAAATCAATTTTTTACCGATATACGAGTCAGTTAAGTGCACAGTTTAAATGTTTTGCTGTAAGATTCTGATATTATATCACTCCTATCTCGTAAAATTAATATATTTTTTTTAAGTTTAATATTCTAGCCTCAAATTTGTAAAGTTGGGAAAGCGCGCCATATTGACATTTTATGTGGCGCACTTCGCCGCAATCCAGAGTTTACAAACCTTTTAAAATGTGTCTTTTTAAAAAGCTTTTATTTCACTTCGAATGTTTGCTGATTTGTATGGACGGGTCAAATCTTGCAAATGAATTGTAAAGCGGTTATCTTCAACAGCTTTAGATATAACTAGCTTTCCCCCACCGCTTCGTCCGCGTATAAGTTTTTTTTTCAGGTTATCCCTTTAGAGAGAGAATTTCCAAAAATCCTGTCTTAGTGCTCCCCTACACTCCCCAAGGAACATACATGCCAAATTTCAGCTCTTTCCGTTCAGTAGTTTCGGCTGTGCGTTGTCTGTCAGTCACTCACTCAGTAACGCAAGAGTTTTATAAATATAGATTTGCAAAATATACCTAAGTTTATCAGTGAAATACATACAAGTTTGATATCGAATTAAAATTTTGTGGATAATGTACTACATTTGTGGATTTGATTTAATATATAATTATTTTTTTAACCATTTAAATAAAAAAATTAATTGTTTATGATTTTAAAAGAAAAAATACACTTGGCACTCGATTATCAATATTTAGAAAAAAAATGTTTACAGCCTCTGCCTTAAGATTGTATGGCGCACTTAGCTGATATTTAGTATTTAGTACATAGATTCTTCTAGAATGTGCCTATTCAATAAAATGAAATGCAATGGGTTTCGTTGCTTGTTGTCTTATAATAATATGAAGCTGTTTTTATTGTAATGCTTCATTTTTACGTTTTATTAATACTAGGCGCACTTACCCGATTTGTCGGCAAAGTGCGCCTGGTCAGACTGTTTTTGAATTTTATGCTAAAAATCATTAATTTATTGTTTGATTCTAATGATACGACATTGCTTGTAGTTGCAAAATATCACAGATTGTTATGGAACTACGACAAGTGTCATTCGTGAAGTTAAAAACGAGTAATATTGCACCAAAGTCAACTATGAAAAAGTATGGCGCACTTTGCCCCCCTCACCCTAGTCGTCTTACCCACCGCGCAAAAATAGTATCTACTTTAGTCGTTTTAATGATATGATGTAACTAGTATTTTAAATATGAAATGGATGTATTAAAATATGCAAGATTATTTGAGGGTATTGAACAAGCTATTCGCTCCAGGCGCAAATCTGATGTTTTCCTTTAAGATTTGGAACCCAAAACTATACTACGGTTCATCCAGGCAGGACAATTCAATTGGATGGCCGCAGTAGATCAGGAATGGTCGCAGTAGCGTCATAGGAATACTTGTTTCAAGTGCTCGATTTTATCAAATAGTAATAATACTCTAAATATACAACCAAAATTATGTAAGTAGGACGCATCGTTCAGTCGTTCACTTTACCGATTGGAATGAATCAGTGTTCGTATCAAATCCGATTCGACCCACAATTCGTTACTGCTGGTCTTCACACTAGCGTAACTTTATTACAAGTAATCCATTATTCAAGTTTTAAACCATAAAATGCGAAAATAACCGTCTACAACGCACAGTCAACTTCCAAAATCAAGCGTCAATTTAATGAAACTCTGGAAATGGGTTTTTACACTTTTCAAGAGGCAATCTACATGAACAAACCATTGCCCAAGGAATAGGTCTTGAAATCTTACAAAAAAACTCTATGTGTTTGTAAAACTCTTTATACGTTTAAATCTTTTTCTATTGGTTCCTATGTATTAGTAGGCTAGTAAAAAGAATAATCTATTTCCCTTTTGACCAATGTGGCGTCGGTTTTTGTTAATAGGTAAATAGTGATAAAAATTGACTTAGATGGCTGCTTAGGATTGCTCATTTATCGAACACTGATTTGAACATACTCTTGGTTTTATAAAGTACATCATAATAAATTGTTTCATGTAAAATATATTATGATGCTTTGGTGCTCTCGTTTCTTGCATTTCCCAATAACAACAAAATGCATTTGCATACACTTTCTTAGCTCCAATTATTCAGCAAATAATAACCATGATGAATTGCGTTTTAAAATTTATCAGACATGGCTAATGAAAAAATATGTGTTAATTATTAACTTAGAATTCGCAGGTACTTATTGCCATGACATCCATTTCTTTGTTATGAAGGCACCTAGTAATTAAATATCGTGAGTACCCGTTACAGTAAACACGTTTATTGTCCGCGATGATAAAAGTTTGAAACCTTAACTACGTAATATGATAATAATAAAATATTACGCAAATAGTAAACGCGAAATAAAAAGACTTTTTCTGGTAGTCTCCACGAAGTTTTGATTCAATTAGCAATTTGGTTATGTTATGTACCTACTTATTGTAGTTTAAATAAGTATTATAATATGTATTTTATTAAATGCATGGCAATGTATTAGTGCCACCTCCAGGAAAATAGACTCAATAGTCACCCTTTATTTTTGCCATCTCCTTTAGTTAATTAAGAAATCATAATTAGGGATTCTTATTACATAATTATATAATATTTTTACTACATTAATCTTGATTTTGCAATGAACATGCGAAAATACAATTAATCACGTCCGTTATTAATTTTCGTCCGTTTCAAACTATTCCGCTATACTTATTTATATTGCGTAAGTAATTGCAAAAGAAGTGTAAGCTGGGCATTACGTGCGCATTAATTTGAACATCATTAAGTCGATGAACTACTTATTAGTGTGTTTTAGTAAAATTTTGTATCTAGCTCTTTGCTAGATCGACACTTTGTCTGGTTGGCTCAGTGATCCCAGATCTATGATTTATTAGATCGATTTCCACGACAAGATATCTGCTAGTTGGTCACTAATATTATATACGAGTAACAGTAAGTAGTACAATGCCGTCATACTAAATTGAAGAGTCTATAAATACAGAAAATTTTGTAGTATAACCAAAAAGAACGTAGTTATTCTTAATCAATTGGAGCGGCCCATAATATAGGAGACTATAATAACAGCTAGCCTGTAAACCAGTGTCGTAGAGGTGACAGAAACCGCCCTCGTGCCAAATAGTAGAGCATCTTCTAAGTATTATTATCAAAATGTATTTTTGTTCCAGTATTATTAACTCTTACTCGAGTCAGTTAATTGCCTAACAAAGTAATGGCTCGTTGAGTTCCGGCCGAGGGCTCAAAGACCATAACATACTTCTGAAAATATAGAGATTTTTAGGCGGCAAGGCATCAGTGGCTAACCTGGCCATTTATCAATATTTTTTTTTGTGAACAATCAAAAGCAAACATTCAATTTCATTTAACTATTTACAAGTACCTAAAGTATTCTCTAAGCTCTAAGACATTCTTTTAATATTACGCTTTTATACACTATTTAGCTTTTTATTTAGGTAAGTAGGTAACTAAAGGAGATCTAACAATTAAACAACGATAAGGTCGATCTCCATTGTGAAATATTCTAAAGAGATGACATAAAAAGTTATACTGAGAAGATATTGCTAGAACCTTATTAATGTGAATCGCTTCATACGTACATAATGCTGAGTAACGATTATTATAATAAGCAACACATAGTCGATAACGCACGAAAAGCATTTTAGAAATTCAGTGCAACCACGACTATTGTGTCCGTAGAACATGGTTTCATCGTTATCAGACTACGTCGTAATAATTACTGAAGACAAAAACTACGATCGCCGCCATTTCCATCCGCATTGCTACTAACCACTACGACAATATTACTATTTCCTATATGCTGATTAACAAACTTGACAACAGGTAAGTGATATTTTTCATTACTTTTTACGAAGACCGTAATTGCAGACGTCTTGCGATGATATTTCTAATTTATTGGTATTAAACGGTGAATTGCACGTCAGATATTACCAAATAAACGAACAAAGTCCTAAACTCAAACCACGAGCAAAAACTGCAGTAACAAAACAGCTATATCGCCAGATGGCGTGGCCAGTTTCATTAGGTGCCTCTGTCACTGAAGTCTATCAGCTAAGTTGACAACGATTTGTTCATTTGACCACGTAATAGTAGGATAATGAACAATAATTTTTGTAACATTGTACGCTACGTAACGCGAGGCCTATTAAAATTTTATACAATTCATTTTTCCGAAGCAATCCGCTTGCACAGTTGACCAGCGCCGCCACCGCAGGGCGCTAGCTACGGCACCAGCAACCGTGAAAAAACATTGACCAAGCAAGCACTGCGCTTCGACAACTTGCCGCAACATTCTTAGTGTAAAAGTTAACGTGGATGGTTTACTCTATGTAATTTGCGATGTTCGAGTTGATATTTCTAAGTTTTCACGACGAAAAACTAAGTGCGAACGATTCATTTGATGTTTCGACTTACGACTTTTTAGTTATAAACAATGTGCGTTATTAGCGTTCCGACAGCGGTTTCCGCTAATTCAGTGAAGTTTGGGAAATTCCTACGAGGGGTATTCATTAGTGAGTATGAAAAGTTCTTACATAATTTTCACTTGCACTCTCTTTTCTCTATTTTAACTTTGTACATCTAATTTAGTAGTGATTTACAATACTGAACATGCAATGAATAATGTTTCTCTTATTGAGAAGTAACACGCCAGCAAGAAGTTTAAGTTATTTACAGAAAATTGTTTGAAGTTATGCCATATCGATGAAGGTAAATTGTAATAGATGAAAGCAAATGAAAGAGTATTCTCATACATAGAAATACTGAAATCACAATAGAAAAGAACCTGTTTTAGGTTTTTTGTTATGTAACTTCATAAAAAAACTAAATGGGTTTCCAAGTGCTATCCTTGAAAAGTTATAAAGAACGAGTCGCTGAGGTGATTGCCCGATGATAAATTAAATTTGGTACCTACCTACCAGATATTTGTGTGACTTTAATTAACATTGGTAATTAAAAATTTTGTAGGTATCTGTCTATAATTATTAGAGGTATAATTTCATCCTCTACTGCATGAATTATGAAGGAGATGGATAAAAAATATTTAACTATACTATATATATATACTAATAAATATATATGTCGAGAAATAAAAAATCTAAGTCATTTAGTTTAGATTTTTATTTTCAAAACCACATATGGTTTCGTATGCATTCACGTAAAAAATCACTCGGCCATATATGTCTCCGTATGCATTGAGTCCAATAACAAAGTAATAAAATAAATACTAAAAAAATAAATGAAAAAACATTATTGTCTAAAATGAAGTCGAAAGTAATCAGAAAGTGATTCCAGCTCTTGATAATTAAATTTCTCCAGAAAATATGGATAACATACAGCCTAATCATGTGCATACCCTCGTGTTTTTCAATTTTTTCATATAACGACTTCTTTACTAAATTGAGGGTATATTGACTTTTTTTGATGTTAAGTGTATCAAGTCGTAATATTGTGTACTCTGGACTGTCATCATTATTTTGTTTCTGGCATAACTGAATATCTTCAATTTGGCACAATCATTGCCAGATTTTTATCTTCGGAATATATTCCTTGTAGGAAGAGGATATTCTATAATTACCATAAAAGTTACCACAAAAGTGACAAAGGTTCATTTAGCCAAAAAGGAATTAAAACCATGTTCTACAGAAACAAAAGAACGTGTATATAACAGTTTTAATATAAGATATAGTCATATCGTGTATTTTATAGTCAGTGTAAAATTTTGATTAAATGCATATTAAACCATATTTGTCCAAACAGAAAATTGTCTCAATGCATATGAAACCATATCTGGTGCCGGGTGAAAATTGTGTGAAAACAAAGGAAAATGGTTAAAAACTGGAAACATTATTATTGATTAACTTAGTGTAGATTATGTTTATTATGAAAATATTTTTATGAAACGAAAAATAATAATAATTATGTTAGATTTTCTTACTTGAAATTGAGTTTCGTCCACCTCAAGAGACATGCTCACACAAAAATAAGCACACATTTAAATGTTATCTTATTTTAGGCAAATTAATTACTTTTCATCAAAGGTAGATAGTATATCTATGTATTTAATTAGGTAACAACGTATTTACAACACTCGATTACGAAGAAAAAAATCGCAAAGTCATGATACCATATTATGGTGCCATATGCGGTAGAGGGTTAAAGGTAGTTGAATATTTTAAAGAGAATATTATGTTTTTGATTAAAAATTAAGGGTTGGCTTTAGTATCCTGCTGCACGATTTCCTGGACAAATTTGGCTTTAATCAATAGGTATTGATGCCCTGAATCATAATCTAATTGCATTTTGTGCGGAAATGCGTAGTTTTTTTAAAATCTTAATTTAGTTTTTAAGGTTATTTATAAAATTTGAAGACAGATATTGAGCGTATTTGGGCGATGTTGGCTTTAATTAATAGATATTGATGGCTCAAATCATAATCTAATCCCATTTGTTGCGGAAATGCGTTGTTTTATTTTAATTTTAATTTTTGTTGTTATTTTCAAAAGATAAGTCAAATACAGAGTAGTTTACAGATCTACCTTCATAGTTTAAAAATAAAGCTTAAAAACGAACGAGGGTATCCATGATTTTTACGTTGTGCTATGTCAACTATTAATCGTGCCGGCAAGCGATCCGTATTTGTTCGTATTTTTATTATGTTTTGGGCAAAAACAATAAAAAAATAGCGACTTGTTCGGCGATTTCTGTTTCATCCGAGGATAACGCCACCGATGCGTCCGCACGAGGGTAAAATATCTCCATGAAGCGGGAAGAGCTTGATATAGTCTCCAATAAATATAGATCCGTTAAAAAGGAGGGCTTAACTTAACTTAAACTAAACTTAAGGAGGGCGAAGCCCCCGAATAAGGGTGGCGGGGGGCCAAGCCCCCCGCCTAAAAAGAAACAAAAAGAAACTTTTCAAACAGACGGGTTGGGTTAGGTTCGTTAGGTTGACAGTTTAATTCAAGAAAAAAAAGGGAACCCCGCCCAGCGGGGTTCCCTCGACATTTTTTTATAGCCTGAAGGGCTGATGTAAAAGCAGACGTGCCACCTGATGGTAAGTGGTCATCGTCGCCTATAGACACGAGCGACACCAGGGGAGTCAACAGTGCAACGCCGGCCCTGAAGGAGAACTCGTTTTCCACCTTTCTTGAAGAACCCCATGTCATAGCGCTCCGGGAATACTTTTCGGGAATACCCCCTCCCCCCTACCCCTGCAGCAGGATACTAAAGAAATACCCTGTTTAAAATACGAATAATAAGGATCGCTTGCCGGCACGAATAGTGATAGTTGACCATAGCACAACGTAAAAATCACGGATACCCTCGTTTTTAAGATTTATTTTTAAACTTTGAAGGTAGATCTGTAAACTGCTCAATATTTGTGTTATGTTTTGAAAATAACAACTTAAAAAATAAAATTAAAATAAAACGACGCATTTCCACACAAAATGCGATTAGATTATGATTGAAGCCATCAATATCTATCAATTAACACGTTCACTGCGTCTGCACAAAAATAAAACTTACTGCCCATGCGTTACGAGTCATAATCTTGCCGTATCAGTATTGCCTGCTGTGCGTTACGGCTTGTATTTTGCTGTACCAGGACCTGACTTTGAAGGCTCTTACAGACATGGAAACCCATGTTTTACTTTAAAAAAATAAATGAATCGATAGATTGTATATCTATTGACACATGGCTAACGTCGCCAGGGTCTCGACCTGATATTTTAGAAGTTATGCATAATTTTGAAAATCAACGATTTCACGGCAATATACATGCCGTGCCGCATGTAGATCGATAGACCGAATTTAAAACTAGTGTTGGGAAACATTTGTAAGATAGTTGAAGATTGTTATTTTATTTACATTTATTAAAGTCATGCAAAATTAAACAAAAATATAAGTAATTAGGAACATGAGCATTAAAATTGTTATAGACCAAATGTATCGGATCAATTTCTTATTGTATAGTTAAGATTTAATTGTGAAAAAATTGCAATTTGAGATCAAAGATATGGGATCAATTCTTAATCGTCTGGTTAAGTTTTGATTGGGAAAAAATGTAAAAGTGAAAAAATGATAAAGCGCAATCCAGTGTCGATACGTGCAAACGATGATTCTTGCGCACATCACTACGGCACACTGAAGCTGCGCGCGAGTTCCCTACAGTGCGGTACGGCGTCTAAGTTACGGCAACATACATGCCGCATCGCACCATAGATAAATAATTAAGTTCTGGTGCGTTACGGCACCATTATATGCCGTACTTATTTTTTCGAAAAATGGAATACATTTGAAGAAAGAAACTTGGATATATATTTATCTCTTTTCTGCGTGCACGGGAACATATAAAACCCACCCCCGCACCGGGCGTAAGACACAGACAATTATTGACCGCCGCACAGTTTGGAAGTCAAATACGGCAAAACTCTGCCCGTAACGCAGCGAACGTGTTAAAGCCAAAATCACCCAAATACGCTCAATATTTGTCTTCAAATTTTATAAATAACCTTAAAAACTTAACATTAAGATTTAAAAAAACTATGCATTTCCGCACAAAATGCAACTAGATTATGATTCGGGGCATCAATACCTATTGATTAAAGCCAAATTTATCCAGGAAATCGTGCAACAGGATACTAAAGAAATACCAAAATGAATATTATGCGTTCTACATAAATAGGCACCTACGTAAAATTCGTAACATGACATGAAAACATTTTAGAAAGAAAATTTAAAGCATTTACATTCACAAGTTGCAAGTGGTAGTTATAAATAAAATACACAAATGAGATAGGCCCTTACATAGACTGATAATTTTTCAGCGCTAGCAAAACTTCAGGCATTTGTAGGTATTTTGGGTTTTCCCGGTGGTGAGCATAGCGAAGGTTCAAAAATGGCGCCCTTCTATTTACGAACAATATTCGTATCGAACGACTCCTAGAGCTGCTACTATTAGCACCCCCCTGCTATTTATCTTACATAAAATATACACATTTATCTACGTATCTGCATGAATTTCTAAGCTGACCAGAAATCGAAAACGTAACCCTTGTTTTGCAGACAGATTCACTATCAAAGTATCAACCGCTAAAATGTGACTTTACTGATTATTTAATTTAACGTTTGTTTTTATCAAAGAAATAGAAACTCTTCTAAATGATTTAAAGTGGACTGTTATAATGTCTATTTAAAGCATTATACAGTATAATAGGTAGATAAGTTTAGTTTGTGTTTTTATTTTATAATGGCAATCAACAAGTGGAACAGTTTTCATACTGCTATTAACACACACATTTATATATTGTATACCTACATACACCTGTACAAATATATAAGTACCTACTTTTAACTACGCATACAACTACACATATTATATTTAAACCAAACCGGATCCGGTACACAATATCCTTAGTTGAAGCAATTAAAAATATCATTATGGAACGTAAAAACATTTGATCTACTTTTGCTTTGTAGGACATAATAACGCAGCTCAGTTGGTACGTAATAAGTACCTACTTGTACCTACCACTAAATTACACTCTTACGAACTTCATGGCCGCCAAATCTACTAACAGCTATTGTTTAGTAGGTACGTAGATATTATGAAATTTTAACCATACGTACATACAGATAAGTACTTAACTACTTTATGTCGATTCGTATTATCTGCTTGTTTAGTATAGGGCAGTGGTGCCCAAACGGTCGATCGCGATCGACCGGTCGATCGCGAGAGGTTTCACGGTCGATCTTAGAACTTAAGCCAGTACAAGATTTTATTTTCGAAAATTCCGCCACAAAAAAAATATACTTAACTTGACCTGTATTTATTTTCTTTTCTAATAATATTTTTTATGTACAAATGTGTGTACAGAGTAAGAAACTATGTAAAACTGTTTGATTATAATCATATTATAAATCTAATCATTAATAATTACTTATTATTACAACATAAAATAATAGATAATAAAAAAAATACATAAAAATAAATCTGTCGATCTTAAACCCTTAACTTTTTCTCAAGTCGATCTTCACAGCAAAAAGTTTGGGCACCACTGGTATAGGGCATATACGTTTTTTTTAAATATAAGTAAGTACCTACAACTTGATCTGCAAAGGTGTCGCTTTGTGTTACCTATGTATCCATCAACATCACTATTTAAATAAGGCTTGTTACTGGAACAAATTGTCTGCGACAGTATTCCCGTCCGATTAGAATTGGATACATTAAAGTGATTAAAGGTACTTGAAGTGTTTTTAAGTCAAAAGTGAATAAGCTTCTAAATAAGTGCGATTTAACATTAAGTACTGCTTACCATCAGATAGGACTGTAGTCCAGTAATTAACTTTATACATGAAAAGAAAACACTCTATTACTATATTAAAGAACCCATCTACTATGAAACACAGTTATTTGGATAAAGTATAGATGTCTCTCCAGAACTCGAACCCAGAACCTTTCGCACCGTTTGTAAAGTTCCTAAAAAACTAACAAGACAAGATAAGTAAAAATATATGAATGCACGCAATATTTAAAAAGTTGGATGCAATGATACAATGCACATTTTGTAATTAGTGATTACTTGTTAATTATCGTTAATTTCGTAATACCTAATTATTCCAAATGAGCATAAGTATAATAAACTTTACTAAGTGGCTTTTATATCGCTGAAAGCTAACTTTGCAAAATGTCTGTTCTTTTAGGTAGATAGTGTGTTCTCGCAATAATAACAGTAAGAAACAGTTCCTTATAGTCTTGTGCAATTGCATTGTGGAGGTAAGTATTTGTTTGGAAGTAGTTACATTTTACCCTATTGTTATAGCGCTAGAGTTCACAAGAATGCATCGATTTTATTGTAGGTCACTGACTGCCTCAGTGATGCAATAATTTGACTACCAAAGTACGTTCGGTCGTTCGCTCGACAAAGTTAAATTAGGTGCCTACTACCTAAATGTATATGTTACCGTTAAAATGCATAATAAGTTAATGTGCACATTAACTAGGTAATCTGCAGATACACTGATACGATACGTTAAAGTGTAAAAAAGGTCTTATTTGCACTTTACCCTGTTAGTCTGCACAGTAACGGATGGTACATCGTTAAATTGCGGAAGACTGGCTACCTGAGTACCAATTTGTGTTGATGTCGTGGCCACATCGTAGATTTGCTCACATCATGAAATGATCGATCTGGCCGATTGATCGAGATTTGGTCGAATCGTAAAAACGCGGAAAATAGGGCATAACTTCGAACCATGACGTCTCCGGCGCTGCGGAAGGTGCAGCCCCTTCGCCCTTGCGTAACAAAGCACAGACACCCACGCTCGCCTGCGCAGCTTCGGCTTGCTCAGCCTCAGCCGCTCCGGCTCGCCCGGGTGTCTGCGTTTTGTTACAGCGGGCGGGGGCTGCCCTCCCTCCGCGCCTCCGGGTTCTAAAAAACACTCTAGGGGTAGGGCATACAAGACTACGTGGAGTAGGGGTAGGATAATTCGGTTCTGTAACCAATTCGACCTACCTACCTTGAAAAAATTTGACTGAATAGTAAATCTGATTTACGCAAATTAACGGTAACATAATTATACATGAATCAGTTCAAAAATACGCTCTTACACTGAAGTAGAGCCAAATATACGAATACCTACAGTGGGAAACAAAATTAAATTTTCATACAAAACTTATATCTTTCAAATTTATTTATAGTTACTTAGCATGTCATGATCACCGTAGCTACTTAGGTACTACTTAAAATTAAAAAAAAAAACCTTTAGTAAATTAAATGTACGCTTTATACCTACCTGCTTTAAACCGCGTACAGAAAACAATAAATGCCACCTACATTAAATAACATTTTGCGGAAAAATAATAGACTTCAAAAAAGACAACTACAGACAACTCACAAACTACTCGTCAGATGTCGCCGAAATTTATATAGAGGACACGTCAAGCACCAGCTTTCGAATAAAAAAACAATCATTCAATCGAACACACGGTACAAAATTGTGAGGTAAAGTAAAGACAATAAATTAAATATGCATTATTATGGATGTTACGATTTATAATCCGAATATCGTCTAATGTTGACCACATTGGATGCTATAGGTACGTTTGAGTGATACATATTTTTCCTTTGTGAACAGATATACTTACTTAAAAGTCGGAGCCCGTAAGATACTAAATCACAAGTCGTCAATCAAATTATAATGACAAAACTTGAATATTAATACATAAATAAACATATGGATATAAGCAAAACGTTTACACAACCCCGCATGCCTCTGCACTAAAATTCTCTACATTACGGTTGGCATAGGGCAACACAAAATAAAACAGGCAATATTTATCTGCCACATTTAATATCTGCTCCGCTGGCAAGAAATCGAACCCAGGACCCAAGAGCGTTTGATACGCAAAAAACATCAGTAAAATAGGTGCCAACATGCATACGGGGCCAATGTTGAATAAACAAATCATGATTTTTACGACAAACGAACAGACAAGAAAACTGTGGTAACTCACACGGAACACTACACTACTACCACTAATTAGATTACTACTGACTCCGTCCGTAAGTGGTCGCCGTCGCCCATACTGTTAGCAAGTTAGTAAGTTGGTCGGCAGTTTATTGAAAAAAAAACAAATTTTCCAATCCCTGCCTCCCGTAAAAACCCAGAGTAGGTACAATAAGTTTCAAAAACCTAATTTTACTTTTAAAAAAGTTATTATAACAGCAGCACCAGCGCCACTATCAATAAAGTATAGACAAAAGTTGTTACGACCTAAACGAATTTTACTTATCTGTGTTTATTTGTTTTGTTTTGTTCAAACCAAACTTCAATTCGTGCGACAAATAATTTGCCAGCTGTTTGGTTTTTGCAGCACGCTACGTCAATGAGAAAAACTAAAGAAAATGAACAGAAATTGTAGCAGAAAAATAGCGGAGTTTCACGATGAGCACTGCTGCGCGGGAAATGTCATCGGTAATTTCCGACGCTCGTCTTCACTGCGCTTGCGCGGTGAAAAAATGGTGCAGCGGTCGCCTTTATCTACTAGAAAATTAATTCCCATAATCACGGAAAATACAAATCAAAAGCCTCGAAGCGATGGCTCCCGTCTACCGGAGCCTAGCCATCGCCCTCGAAGCCACGTAAGTTACGTTTTATATGCTATGCAACAAGCAATTCCATGCAATATTGAACAGAGCGGAGTTGACAGTTTACATAGCTTGATGTTTACTATATAGGCTAGGTAAACCTCGTTCTTTGTTTTCTATTTTTACCCTACTTACGATGTGATATACGTACACATAAATTGTATAGTCAGCAAATTTTGGTTTGACTTGGAACTTGTTGCCAATAATGTCTTTCTGTTCATGTCTGTCGAATAGAGGTTATTGATATTAATTTGCTTGTTTACAGTCATTCAACTCCAATCTTCAAATTAAACCCAAAAAATCCTGCCTGAAGTCACCAGAAAGCCCATATATGAACAGGAATCTAAGTATGACTGACTCTGCGCATACTCCTCCGGGATCTCCTGAGGATCTGCCAGATGACGAATCTCTCCATAGTTATGGCAGTGCTGCGACAGCAGCTTCAATAGATGCAGGCTATGCGCCATTCAATGGCACTACATTTAGTGGCAGGTCAATGCGATATGTTCTTCACTGTTCATCTCATGCAGGACTGTCAGGAGAAGAATATCTTACACCCACCCAACGAGCACAAAAACAAATCCGTCGCCTTAAAAGTCTTCTTAGCCAGGCTAAGAAAGACTTGGAAAAGAAGGACAGTGAAATATTCCACTTGACAAAAGAAGTAGTTGAGCTTCGTTTATATAAGGCATCAATATTTTCTCCTGATGAGAAGTCAAATTCAAGTGAGGTTGTTACCATAAGAGAAAACAATGAAGAGACATCAATTGATGAGGAGAGTCTAAAGTGCAAAGATGCATGCCGAGCATTTGATGTTACAGATAGTCCTCTTTACAAAGACACACCAACAAGAAATCGCAATGAAATGCAAGGCTCATTCACAGACTCCGGACACTTTGATGATCTCACAAATTCATCGTTACACTCCAAAGAATCAGTGCTGATGCTCTCTCATGATGCATCCTGCATGACTGAAGTAGCAGACAGTGACTTGGAAAGACGTAATTTGATTGCATATTATGAGAAGAAAATTGAAGATGTTATGAGGGCTCATGTGGGGGAGACCCAAGAAATGAAAAAGGCACACAATGATAAGGTTGAGGCTTTATTGCAGAAGCTAGCTGATGTGAATACCCGCTATTGTGAATTGCTGCCTAACTATGAGCAGGCTAAAGAGAGGATTCATATGCTGGAGAAACAGTTAGAGGAAGCAAGTAAACAGTTACAAGATGAAGATGGCCGGCACCGGGCCATGTATCTGCAGATGTATAATAAAGGAGTCGAGGCTGCCCGATTTGAATTTGGAAAGGTAATTGTGCTTTCAGTGAAATTTTAAAGTACCAATTTTGAAATATTACAGTTTAATATTAACAATATTAATTCTACTGTCATAATAAATATTTAATTATTTATTGAAAAGTATTACTAATACCTTCAGTAGTAATAAAGGTAATTATCAATTAGGTATTATACATTAATGATTTTGATCTTGACACTGTTTACATAAGTAAATAAGGTGAATTATTTTACTTTATTCACTGAAAAAATTCTGTATTTGGAACAATGAAAATTTTTAAAATGGGGATTTTACAGAATATAACTATTTTACCCAGCAACAGCATACCAATATTATACCATAAACTATATCACATTGTATTCTTGTTATGCTATGCCTACATCTGCCATCTAACAATTTAATTAATCCTATTTTTATATGTTAGATTTATGCTAAATAAAGTCTAAATAACAGTTCTATTATAACAATTTATCTATACTTATAATAAATCTGTAGACAGGTCAATTCTGTGCATTAAATATATTTCCAAAATAACTATCAGGGGGTGATTAGGGATCGATACTGATGCCAAAAATGCAATCAGTAAAATTTTTGTCTGTCTGTCTGTCTGATGTATAACCGTTATAGAAACAAAAACTACTCGACGGATTTTAACGAAACTTGGTACAATTATTTTTCATACTCCCGTGCTGGTTATAGTATACTTTTCATCACGCTACAATCAATAGGAGCAGAGCAGTGAAGGGAAATGTTGGGGAAACGGGAGAAGTTACTCCATTTTTTAAGCTTCCGTCGCGTGTGCAACCTTAATGGTTAAAGCTACACAGAAATCATGTATGACGGAAATGTTCTCCTTAAAATTATATAAAAAATATTCCACGACAGCATATGTCTATCTTTTATGGTTGACTCACAATAACACGTGCAACTCCCGATAGCTTAGCAGTTCGAAGCTTTCTGATTAAGTATACCTATATTTTATCTACTCTTACGTTTATGACACTTAAGTGGGTGAAATAAAGGGGTGAAGTTTAAACGAAATTCACGCGGGCGAAGCCGCTGGCAAAAGCTAGTTTCACATAAGTCCCTAAAACATGAAAATAAGAGTAGGTAAATAAAAATTTTGACAAGTCTTATTTTTTCTTAATTCACCACATTAGCGCGTTAATTAACGCGTTAAGACGCAAATGTAGCCGTAGCATTATTGATTAAATAAATAACTAAATAAACTTGTTTCTAACATGCGCAAAACCATGTTACAGGAAGGAGACAGCGAGCAGGCTAGAACCCAGCTAAGCCGAGTGTCGGTTGAAGAGTTACTAGAACAATTACAAATCACGCAAACTGAGCTCGAGAATGTCAGGGTAAGACCGACTTTTTAAATAGCTTTTATTCTAACAATACTATCCCCTTGCTAACATGAATTTGACATTGACCATCATTAAATGTGTAGTATGCTACGAAAACAAAGTGTTTGACTGCCGGCACCTAATTTGTGCTACTTCCAGTTTTGAAACTTGTGAGAGTGAGTGAACATCAAAGAGTCATATGAACTAAATTTAACTACTTCATACTCATGGACTGAGTAGTCAGCATGTAGTGCAATTAACAGATTTGGCTTTAACATGTAGTGCATTCCAGGATACGGCATTCACAGCGGACCGAACAGCAAAGTCACAAGTACTTCTAAGTGCAAAGGAGGCTGTTTCTTTATGGGTCCTAGGAGCTCGAAAGGTTGGACATTTATACCCAACAGGCAGCATTGATTAAAACTTTATTTGTATACATTTTTATTCATCCACAATGCTTAAATGCACTGGTTAATTTGCTATGTAGAAATTTTATTGTAATTAGCTCTCTAATACTATGTTCTAACAATTAATTACCTAACATTGATAGTGACATTGCATGCATGATTTTTGTAATATAAGTGATGTGTATCAAGCTAGAAAAAAGGTATAGTTTTCTAATTAATTTATAAATAATGTTATGTTGGTTCACACTGAAGGATTACATACTAAATGAGATGCCATAATAAAATGAATTATCTAATGTTAACTTAATGGAGTCATTATCATATTCGCTGTTGATTGATCATTAGTTTGCATGCATTTTATTCACCAATAGAATTTATAATTGTGATGAATTAATTAATTACAAAGTTTCTGGTTCCTGTTAATACAGTTATTAATTTAAAATACAGTTCATTCAACCAAGTTACGAAATACACTCACTTTAAATATGTAATTTTTTTATCCATGCTTAGTAATGCCTTTTTTTAATAATCTTACATTTTAATATGCATGTTGATTTAATAAACAGCTTTATTTCTTAAATGTATCAAATGTTGGTACTTGGTTAAAATACTCTTGATATTGTAGTTAAAATGTGCATGTTATGCTTTTAGCAAATAACAATTAAACTTAATGTTAACAAGCTGCCTTGACGTGGTTCTGGAAAATAATATTATTTAAATATAGATTCAGTTAGTGTTGAATTCTAGTTTCGTCTCAATATTAGAAATTTGATGATCTGGGTGGGGATGAATTATATTACATAATCACTAAATCACTAACAATCAGTAATTGTACCAATGATTGTATGTGAAGATGTAAATATTTATTCATCTCTTGACTGTTTTCATAAACATGCATGATTATTACCTTCGAAAGAATTTTTACACAATATAGTGCATTGCGACATGTTGGTTCTGTAACTTTAGACCGTAACGGCGTAACTATATTTACAGGTCATTCGGTCCACTGGGTTCTGGCTATGCTTAACTATTCCATATATAAATAGTCATTCACTTTATAAATTTTGTAGGTACCTACTAATGGAGCCGGATTACTTTTTAGCTTTGCATGAATTTTTTGAAACAGCCTCTTTTGGTTATGGGTAACATGCCAAGTATTTGTAGAATCTTAATGTTTTACGTGGTTCTTTGGGTAATTCCTACGATCATATTATTTGGATCTACAATAATTTTAAGTTATTGCAGCCATTTTTATACAAACCTCAGTGCAAACAAGCTAACTTCAGCTAGATATCGTACTAGGCAGATGTAAAAAGCTATGATAGCCTAGTGGTTAAAAATTCCACCTCCTATTGGGAGGTTCTGGGTTCGAATCCCAGGGCACGCACCTTTGACTTTTCGGAGTTATGCGCGTATTGAACATTTATATGTCACTTGCTATAACGGTGGAGGAAAATATCGTCAGGAAACCTGCATGCCAGAGAGTTCGCAAAACGCAAAGGTGTGTGAAGTCTGCCAATTCGCACTTGGCCAGCGTATTGGACTTAACCTTATCATTCTGAGAGACCCGCATTCAATAGTGGGCCATGATGGGGTGAGATATTTCGCCAGGTGATTGTGCAGATTTACTTCCACTAGCCGTCTACTTTAGAGATATTATTCTATAGTAGGAGAGACATACGGCTACCTGTTGGAACGTGGAAATTATGTCTCTGCTATTCTAGAATAATATCTTTATGGTGGACGCCTAGCCTAGCGGTAGTATATCAGTAACACTACCTAATCGAAAATTACTGTTCTGTTGGAATTACACCAAAGGCCACATAAAAATTATGTAGTAATTAGTTGAAAGCAATTTTATTGTGAAAGAAATTTGGACATCATGTTACTTCATCAGTAAAGATGATAAGGCCCTTTGATGATTTTAATTATTACGACGATGGCCATGATGTTGAAATTCTTCGTAATTTTTTTATTATTATGTAACTTAATAAGTAGGTAATAAGTTTTAAGTAAATATTATCTACTAGAACAGCATAGTTGAAACATATTATTATTTAATCTACTGTTTCATAATGCAGTTCAAGTAAAATAGGATTTGGATTTCAAAATAATGCACCTACTTATATTTTTAAGTGAAACTAATAAATCGTTTGTTTTTCCAGGCGATGTACCGTCGTATTGTGGAATCGCAAAAGGGTGCGAAGTCTAACGTGGATCCCGAAGTAACATTGCAGTTCCTGAAATCGGCAATATATTACTTCCTCACTGATCCCGAGAACCACCAGGGTCACCTGAACGCTATAGAAAATATCCTTGGCTTTACGGAGGCAGAAAAGAAAAATATCCGTAAGGCCAGAGCTACGTAGGAAGACTGCTGCGAACGTGATATCATTTTGTTGCTACTTAGTTTGATAAAATTGTTGCATGACATAAGAAACTAGTATAGAATATTTTAAACGGGGTGCACATGTTTATAATTTTATCATGTACTTACCTACTTATTTACCTACACATGCAAAACATAGCATAATTTATATGTTATATGGAATATGTACTTAAATTTAGCCACGGTGGTTGTTATCTACAGACTCTTACTTTTGGCTTCGGGTTTTGAATCGAATTTATTTTATAGACGCTATAAATTTGTGATTTTATGTAGATGTAAGCGCCAAAGAAAAGCATTCCTTTGATTCGTGCAATTTTGACTTAAGATTTAATGTAAGTGTACAGTGAAACTACGGTTGTAGTGATGACTTATTTTAAGTGTTACCTTTTTATTTTGTTTTTCCTATTTTAAATTTGTTTTTTGCATGGTTTTATAGTTTATAAATACGGTTTTCCTAGAATCATTAAATGATATATTTATTTAGCTAGGTGTAGCATGTTTCAGTATTTTTGGAGATAAATTATGGGAATTATATAATGCATAGTTAATGATTGCGAATAAATTTATTGATAAACGTTCGTTCGGTCGTTCACAATCCGAGCAATAATATTCGAAGCCCGTCCGTGTTGTGCATTCGAGGTTTATCTTCATTCGATACTGGCGTCCACACTATATAATTATTTATCTTGCCACTTAAGCTACATCTGTGATTAGTGTATTCGAGTAACATTTTTGCATAATAATTGCATTACATAATAGAATCCTGTTTTTATTGTTAGAAACGTAATGCTTGTTTTATCTTTAATTTTAAAAGCTATAGATTCACTCTCATCAACATTTAAGTTTAATAAAATGTTTCACATGGTTTTCAAAAGATATTCATAATTTTTCATCAATTTTAAATTATTCGTCCTAAATTACTTCAGTTATATATTTGATCATAAATGGGTGTACTTACCTATTACATTTTTATTACAATACATTCATATTTTATAAAGCAGCTAAATAGATAGTAAAATATTAATAAGATAAAATAGTTATATGTGTAGAAACATAATTTAAGGTGCCTCTTTACCTGTGCTACTCAAATAGACTGGCGCATATAAATCATTAGCCCAAAAAGATTATCCTTAGGTTCATTGACAAAATAGCATACTTACATTATTGATTAATTTTGTTAAGTAACTAGCAATATTTGATTTTGCATCACGAGTGAAGAAGTAATTATTTAGACCATCATTACGAGATAAGTCAAGGTGCAAGCAAACTTGAACGTTGTGATAAGTTTTTGTGTTTTTATTTATTTACTGTCGTGCTCAACAGGATCTCATGTCAAGCATAATAATTTATTGTTGTTTGTAACAATTGCTTGCCCCCACATTAAACAGTGAATGAATAAGTTGATGTGTTTTATTTTGTCTTTAAACCTACGCGACTATTTTTGCGGCATAGCGCCGCACCGCACTGCTTAAGTAGGTTCATTCCCATTATAGGGGCGTCCTCGCCACATTGCGATGATCGTATGGCTACTCTACTGCTTTTAAGGAAGAATGGAGAAAACAGCATAATTACGAGTATAACGGGTAACGGCGTTCTTTTCCATTGCAAGATCGCCGATTACCACAAAGCGGCAAAACTCGCAAAATGTACAAATAGCAAAATATGCGCAAAATGTGCAACAAACACTAGTGCTGAGTTCACACGGCATTGTCCTGCACGCTTTCTTTGTATTAGTTTTTTTAGCGTACTATTATGGAACGAAATCAGGCCAAAGGGCTAGACTTACCTACACCATTTGAAAGGGGGCGGCGACGGGTCCACCCTAAGGACGAATCCGTCTACGCTGCGGGAAGCGAAGCTCAATTTTTTTTGTCTTTATCCCTGACCGTTGTGAACGTGGGCTTTGTTACACATTTTGCGATTTGTACATTTTGCGCATTGTGTAGGTACATTTTGTGTTTTGTACATTTTGCTATTTGTAAATTTTGCGCCGAAGCGGAATAGAATACCCTCAGAGCAATGATGTTTTAAATATCTAGATTTAGCGTCGCCCTACAATGAAAACAAAATATCAAGGCAACATTATCAAGCATGTGTGCGTGTAGGCGATGTTTTTCGCGTTCACTTATTGTCTATGTGTACGTAATCTGTGCGTAATGATATAAAAGTTGTGGCCAACAGTTGGCCACAACTTTTTGACACGTTTTCGCGGATTCGATGTTCCATTTATGTAGATATCTCAGATTATAGAACCAAAAGGCAGATGTAACATTCGCAAAGAAAAGCAACGAATAAAGTGAAGTCACTTTTTCGCTATGTGTGCATGACAACCTTAATGTCAACTAGCGGTGCACCGTATGGATACGTAATTCTTTGTGTGTGTGAGGTTGCCAAATGAAAAGTCATAATCTCCCGCAATTTTGTAAACATTGATCGCCATTATAATAATTGGCAAATTATGGCAAATTATTTATTACTACTGAACGACCTTGTTTCCAATCCCGTAAGCCCATAATCGATAAAATATGAGGGATGGTATTCTTTAAATTGACGTGATTTTTAAGCTATTGCATAGCTTTTATCGCGGGCCTTGGGCGCGGGGACCGAATGCAAAAATTTCGTAACGAAAATTTATTACACCCTACACACAGACATAGTTACTATGTCTGTGCACCCACACATCGATAAATACCAGAACTTTTAACTGAGTTAACTAACTTTTACTTTATAACGGCTAAACCGATTTGGCTAATTTTAGTCTTGAAATATTCGTGGAAGTTCAGGGAAGGTTGCAGCGATGAGAAAATATAAAAATTGCGAGGAAAATACTAAAAATGAAAATTTTAATTTCCCATACAAATCTTACCTGTCAAACATTTGATTTTCGCCCCGTCGGTTCGGTGTTTTAAGAATAATTACATGTAGATCTGGATTAAATAAGGCGTTGGAATCGACAACATGTATTCATAATAGTCGAATTATCGCGTATTTAGATTTAAAACATACAAAATAATAATAACATGACATAAAATAATGACACTATATTAATGACTTGAGGGTGATAGAGACAGTGCCATACAGGCAAGGCAAACTGTAAGGCACTGTCTCTGTCACCCACACGTCATTCACGCGTCAAAAGATCGTTGTAGGACTTAAATGTCAAATGACAATTTTCTTTTTAAAAATAATTATTTTGTCAACTGAAATAGTTCTTATGCTTTTGTTCAGAATATTTAAATTCTAATAAAGATTAAAATGTCTTGCACCTATAATGTGTCGTTATGATGTACGTATTCTTAACAATTAGGCTTACGTCATTATTATGCGTCTCTTTCAGTGATATTGCCTATGAACTTTGATGTAACTTTTGATAACTAGGCAACTAAATGAAAACTGGTACACCACTTTCTTGGCCCACTGTAAAACAGTGAATATCTGTACTCGTATAATTTGTGTACAAAGTGTTTTAAATATGAATAAACAAAGTGCATTTATTAATGAAGAAAGTCACGAAAAAATTGTGAAAGAAAATGAGTTATTACTCTATATACATTCATTTTATTATTATTATCACAAATGCAGTATTATTTTTTGTTTTGTTAATTTATATATAATGATATGCAATAGCTTTACCGCGGCAGTCTCCGAGTGCCACACGTCTTTTTTTTTATTTCTGAACCGCTTCAAATAAAACAAACAATAAATGTTAACCCACGCTCATTAGAATACGCCATGCGCCAGTGAAAACTGCATCTAAATTTGTTAAGCCGTTCCTGTGATTAGGCGGAACAAATGCACAAAACTTTAAAGAGACAGACAAAAAATTAAAGTTTTATGAAATATAATAATAATAATTGATTTTAATTATTTTAGTACTGAATGATTCATGAGTGTTTGAATACATTTTACGTATATCACACGGCTTACCTCACGTTACTATTTTGTCTACTTATATCACTAGGTATCAAAAAGTACATTATAATATGTGTAAATGTCATTTTAATATATTGAATTTAATAAGTTAATTTTTTAAATATGTTTAATTGTTTTAATTAACCTATGGATATTTTCTTTGGGTAGATATTTTTAATAAAAAACATCAAAATATCAATAATAACATATTTATTATAACAAAAATTCGGTTTTGATGCTTTTTAATCAACCAACGTCCTTTTTTAGTGAGATACACGTCACCCTCACTAAATGTAATGAGCAAATCACGCAAAATTTGAATGGCAGCCAATTAATATCTTGCCTGCGCTTCCGAATAATATGAACCCATTTTTTCTCTTGTTACAGCATCTGTCGGTAATCTGCAAACATTATAATTGAAATCATTTTAGTGAGTACCTAAACTGCAAACATTATAATTGAAATCATTTTAGTGGCTAAACAGAAACTAAAATATTATATATTCATCATACATTTATCGTGGGCAAACGTGACATTTTCAAATAACTCGGTTTGCCTATGTTAAAATGCTAATTTTATTGGCTGTATTTCCTGATTTTTAGGTTTAAATAAATAAAACTATTTACTTTTAAACTATATTTTTTTCGTTATAAATCGACCAGTGCTCAAATAGCCCATTCATATTTCCCCAAATTTAGGGTAACCGATTTTCATATAAAGCTGTTATAGAAACGAATGATTGTCGAGGTTTTGTGTTCCGAGCGGACCGCAAAAATATTATTATAAATAAATAATAAAATAATGAAGAGTTACCTGTGAAAAAACATTCCATATCCTTTTCTTTGGTTTTGCGAACAACTTTTACAGAGTTTAAAAATGCAAGACGGCATTTTAGCTGATAAAATTATATTAAAAAATTTGACATTTGCGACGTTTATGCTATTTGACGCATTCCTTAGTACTGACACGAGATTGTATTAGCTTTTTATTTTGTATTTGCTTTGGTAGCTTCACTTTATACTAGAACGACTACATCTGCCTTTTGGTTCTATAATCTGAGGTAGATATTTAATACATCTTTGCCTCAGAGGAATGATAGAATACCAAATCAAATTCCGTCAACGTCACATCTTTCTTTTTAAATAACATCAGTTCATGCAAAAAGAATTGTCACTGGCTACAGATAAGGCTAAGGTTATTATGGCTTTGGCTTATATTGACACCTTCCGCTCCACCGTCTGGCCACGTCTGGCTGTGGCTGGAGGGAATCATCAATATGGCGGGCGGTGGCTTTGACTAAGGCCAGGTTCTACAACTTAAAAAGGCGGTCGGTGACGCGTTGGCAGGCAGCTCCTTTAGGTACAATTTAGCTTGCGGTGCATCAGCTTACGTCACATCCGTTACATATACGATATTAAAGTGTAAGACAACACGTATAATTCATTATCTGCCTGCGGCTTGGTTTCGTGGGACTCGAAAAACAATAAAGCATCACATCGATGGATTGTTTTTCGAGATAAAACTATGCCATGACAGTTTTAAACACACTTACTTTTCAAAACTTCCATACAAACTTTCATTAAAAAAAATCACCCTTTCATCTTTTTCTTCTAGATAAAGTTAACCTGTCTTTCCAAGGGTCAACTCTTATCTCTGCATGGAATAACACTGTTCAGTGGTTTAGTCGTGAAATCCTTACAGACGGACAGAGACGGACAGAGATTGGGTTTAAATAAATTAGCTTGCATAATATTTATGCACTTGTTTAAAATTCCATGATATTAAGGATAACATTTAGTGTTATCAAGAACATTCTACCAGTTTCAAATTTATCAGAAACATTGCAAAGTTTGATTTGAAATTAATTCAAAGGGAAGAAAAAGAAATATTTTATTCCAAATTAAACATTTATTTCATGTGGTAATAAAAGTTGCACACTTATATAAAAATCAAGTTTAAAGCTATTAACAGACTTGTTTTACGCTTTCTAAGTAATGCTTAATCTAAATACAACTTTTACTTTATGTTTAAGTAGCTGCGATATTCATTGTACACGTGATAAAATAAAGGAATTCACAAATTACCTACGTCTTTCAAGCTTTAAAAATACTCAACATTTTGACACAATATGTTATTGTAAAAAATATTTTTTACTGTATTCATAATTGTATAATATGTTTATTCTCATACTGATAAACAGTAAACTTACAAAGATTTCTTTGTCATTAGCACATTAAAAATAACACCTTATTTTATGAATAAACTAGTCTAATCACACACATAATATAAAATGCAAGTTATTTGTATAGTGTTTTAAATAACCCCCTATATGTGTATAAACTATGTATTGTATTTTGATATGGCACAATTTTAAGAAGCATCTTATTGCATGTACTTTACAATAAACAAATCAAAATCTTCATCTAGCTAAGGACTAAATTAGGATTTAAAATGTCCCAAGTTCAAGACAATTGCATCACAACCAAAGTATTGATATTTGTCATGCATCAGATATAGTCGTCATAGTCCTACAAGCATCTTTTGGCGCGTGGGTGACAGAGATAGTGCCTTAAAGTTTGCCTTACCTGTAAGGCGCTGTTCTCTATCACCCACGCGCCAAAAGATCCTTGTACGACTGTAAACGAGATTTCTGTCAGTCTTCATGTTTTACAATGAATAATGAGCAAAATGAGTCTGTGTCTTTATCATAATGTAGAGTTAAAATATGACTGCATCAAATTAACTACACACGTTTTTCGCAGTCAAATATTACCTTTGGATAACAAAATCTAATTTGAACTTTTATCCTTACATTCTAATTACACGTAAATCGTGTATTATCTAAAATTAAAACTTATGTACAATATCAAAAAATAGATGCGTTTGTCGCTTTTCAGAATACTGAAACAACTGGATACATTGCATTGTAGCTAACAAATTAGTAAATTTATATGAACACTGGAAAATAAGTCCACAATATAAAATATATTAGAGAGCACAGTTGATAAAACCTAACTAATGAGACGGAATATTTGAGAACTTGAATATTACAGTGCCACTATTTAAAGTCGACAATTTTCGTATTTCTGTGTACACCAAACAGGCAAAACATAAACAAAAACACGAATAATAGCAAACATTGCCGAGACACTGTAAACGATATGTGCTGTTTGCTTCACGAACCAAACCAAATGTTTTCATTTTTTCAATCGTCAATCGAAACTGAACTTTACCTCTTCGCGCGACGGGTCGTTATTGGCTGCCACTGCTTGGAGCCAGTACTTGCTTATTTGACTTTCGATAGATGGCGTGCTTTCCTTACGGGCGGTCGCACGGGCCTTTCTCTTGGCCTTGGTGTGCTTTGTGCGTCGGCGTCCGACTTTGGTTTTCATTTCGGCGATTTTGACCGATAGTTGGCTGTCGAGGGAGTTGCGTCGGGACTCGACGGAAACGTGTCGTAGACTGATGCTTATCTGGGAGTCCTGCGAGTTGCGGCGGTCGGGCGTGGAGCTGAGCGAGTGGTGCGTGTGCGCCGGTAACACGATGGCGTCGCGCCGCCGCACGAACCGCGGGAGATTCGCCGCCCACGACGACGACAACTCACCGCTGATAAATTGTACACAAATAGCTTAACTTTTTGACATCTATATTTTTGAATTCTGTTTTAAAAAAAAGTTGAGCGAACAGTGAAAAGATCTTTGTATTTAGCATATACAATCAAAACTGGCATGGAGTTCCCATCATAATTTTTAATTATCATTGAGTCTGCTTTTATTTCTTTTCTATACTATCCATCTAACCATAAAGCTCCACCTTTTAACTGAGCACACAACTGAGGAAATCTGCCTTCCAACACAGAAAATGAACACATCTTCCTACATAATAAATCAAACTAAGTTAACATAAACCGTTACCTTTCATGCTTGGCATCCTCCGGGTAGTCAATAGGCGAGGTGTGATCCAGACAGAGCCCTACGGGGTCCTGCCGGGAGCCCCCGAGCGAGATGGACAGGCGGCCGCGCGCCGCAAACTCCTCACGCCGGCGGTACGCGCGCGCTATCAGCTCGTGCTTGCGCGCGCGCCGCGTCACCTCCGCTTCCACCGAGCATCCGCACTTCCTGCGACATTAGTTGGGTACGATACGTCAGGAAATAACTTGTAGATTTATATGATTTTAAACATGATAAAAATGTTTTTAATGGAATCAGCCGTGACCACGATCCATGCTATTGGGTCGAAATATCGGCGTAGAAAATACATATTATCGCGGCCGTATCATAGTTAAATATAAACTTTTAGTTTTATTAAATTTTCACATTTGGGCAATTTAGAAAAGGAATATCTTACTGACTAAACAGTAAAAATTAATTTAAATCAACCTTCATTTGCGTCACTTAAAAACACAAATAGTAAACAATTTATAATGGTACAATACTTTTAACAAAATAAAACCGACATTTACGACTTTAAAAATCGGTTCAGCCAAACAATATGCCTAAAACCTTCTCCTAAGTCTGACAAATACTATGCTGAAAACCGCATCAAAATCGGTTCAACCAAACGCGAGATAATCGCGCACAAATATACATAGTACATACATACAGGTCAAACTGAGAACCTCCTTTTTTGAAGTCGGTTAAAAAGTGAATGTTTTAAACTACAGACGTATGATTTTTAAGACAGCAAACGAGCATTCACCACTAGCTTCCCACTGCCGCCTATGAAGATTGGGATCAGAATCCTAAACGGTTGATGATGGCTATCACACTGGCTGCTGCAAGGTGGAAACATTTTGATAGATCATTTCACAAATATCTCGATCAATTTCTTCACATACACTCTGTTAACTATTAGGGCAAAACTTCCCAATATAACAAAATGTAGAACCACTCTGAGCCATGAACGGTGTATATTATGTGTGTTACTGGAGCGCGCAGTGTATGAAGCTTCTATTCATCTTACTAGAACATCTAAGCTAGTGTATGACTTATGACTTGTGGTAGAACTCAACCATCATCCGGACCCACCTGGCCATATACCGTCGCCAGGCGGCGGCGGCGGCGGGCGTCCAGGTCCACGAGGCCATGAGCGCGCCGGCCGCGAAGCAGCACAGCAGCCGCAGCTGCAGCACCGACACCGATGGCCGCGCGCCCATCGTGCACTCCACCGTGCTGTCCTTTAATGCTTCCAGACGGCAACTGGGGGGAAACATTAAAATGTATATTTATCTGTTATAGTAACCCCTGGTAACACGCGGCAAACAAAGACGAGAGCGTCCCTCGTCTTCGATCATATGCTTCATGTCCCATGTGTAAATCTCAAATTAGTAAAACACGAAACTTAACTTATTCTTTGATGGCCGACAACTCATTAGCGTTTCTTTTTAATCAACTTCAAAAAAGAGGATTCTCAATTCGATTTTTTTTATGTGTGTTATCATCTCATATGAACAGATTTTGATAACACTTTTTTTATTCTGTAATGAATCTTCATGGGTATTATATCGTCAGGTAAATCAACCTAAACTTTGTTGGCTACTTTCATCAAAAGGTCGGAGCGCTTTGAGCACGAAATTTATGACCAACGGCAATGAACTAGACAGCCTAACAACGAGGTATCTGTCGCTTAGTTCCGGTAGTTCAAGGTGACAAGTGACAACAACGCCGTATAACCAAGCTACACCCACAACACTCACATGATATTTCGTTTGAACGCCTCCTTCCACAGCTCAGCGTTCCGGAACTCGTACACGTGGCAGGTGAAGGTGACGGTGATGAAGACGGCCACCAGCGCGGCGGTCAGCGAGCAGCGCGTGATCGTCTGCCGGATCTTGTTGGCGGCGCGCGGCGATATCACGTCGCGGCTCGATACGCGCACCGCTATGAGGGAGAACACACCTGGAAGGAACGGAGTTCATTAGTACTTTAAAACGAAAAATTACTGTAATGGGGTATAATTAACTTATACTTATTTATATAAACTTTTGAAATGTATTTTTAACAATATACAAAAAATAATAATAAAAAAGACTCGTCCTGGATTCTGAGATGTTGCAATTTTCACGTCTTACAGTACAACACTTCACTGTATAGTGGAGTCACAAAACAAACGCACTCACCCCGTAACAGAAAGTACCCTCCAAGCAGCAACACAACACACAGCGGCGCTAACAACAGCCCGGCGCGCACGGGATGGTTGACGTAGCCCACAAAGCACACGCCCGTCACGCTGTTGCCGTCCACCTCGCCGAACGCCATCGTCGTGATCGTGAGTACCAGCGGCAACGACCACGCCACCAGGTGGAAGTATGCTGCCTTCTTGTCTATGCGGTCTTGGATCTTACCTGTCGAGAATATGTTGAAGGTGAAGTAACTTACAACAAGACTGTGACCGTAGGATAGAAAATACATTAAGGTCATTACAACTAGGCCGCTCTGAATATAGCTACGAGTGGCGGCGCAGATGTCGATTTTAAGGCCAAAATGGTAGTAGGAGGCGGCGAGTGCGGGCGGTTGGATAGGTACGCCAATACGAAATAGGGCATCACAAAACACTGTCATGGCCGCCGTGTTTTGAAAACGTGTCTCAGAAAACGAAGTTCAGATCGGAGTTATAATGACCTTACTATCACTGTGTGAAATATTTTCCCTTACCTAGTGCACGAAAACTCATATGCCAAGCGTATGTAAATATAACAAACCACACGCAGGCCGCCATCATGAAATAATATACCTGAAAATACAATAAATATTGTTGTAAAAAGGTGCATTTCCATACTTTACTATTATTATACTAAATCAATATTATCTTTTTACTCCTGCATGCAAGAACAATTGGAGTAAACTGATTATATAGGTGTTAAATTAATAATACAACATACTAACCAAAACGAAAACAACGACACAAGACAAATTTTCTTCTGCAGAGGGCTCTCCCTGCCGGCGAGTGCCGTCTTTAGAACAAACTATGTCGTCTCTTGAGCCAACTCCAAACTGGACTAGCCATCTGTAAAAAACATTTAATATTTTACACAAATAGCCGATCAAGCCAGAAATGTTTCAAAATATTCAAATACGATGCTTACTATGTACTTATATATGTATTGACTTGGGCTTAAGTTCTGTTGTACAAAAGTCTGCACACATTACATCTGTTTAACTCCTAGGAATGCTTCAATACTTTACCATGATTATATTCATAGTGGAATTTACATTGTTAATGTATATTTGCAGACCTTTATACTTAGCTTTTATTAACATTACACACTCTCACCCCATAGAAGCAACAGCAAAGCACACGTTGATGTAGAAGATCACCAGCGCAGGATACTTGTTAGCGGAGCGCCAGTCGATGAGGAAGGTGGCCACGGTGAGCAGGTTGAGTGCTAGGCACGAGCCCGCGCCCCACGCCACCAGCCGGTGGATCTGTTGGTGCTCGTCCTCCGTGTACAGGGGGTCCCGGCAGGGCAGGCCGCAGCCTGATATGCCTGGAATTTATTGGACGTATAATAGGGATGCATAATTGTTTTTATTATGTCAATTACCGTAAAAATACATTATGAATAAGATCTTAAACTTTTAAACATTTTAATTGTAATGGGCACGCACAATATTTATTATTTATACCGATATTTCGACTCAATTGCATGGATAATAGCCACGACTGGACTGCATTACAGTAAAAATATCCATTACAGTTAAAATACATTAATCATGTAGAAGTCACTATATATTTTAAATTAAAAACAGAAATAAACGGTAAATTACCTTCATAGAAATGCACATGTTTATCAGTATGTATCAAGGGCGATAAGCATTTAGCGGTCGTGTTAAACTTCATTTCCCTTGCAGCATTTTCACACTTGGGTGGAAACTGGGTGTCGTTACATTTTAAAAATGAAGGGAAGTAGGACGTATTGTATAAAATAGAGCATGGTTCCATTGTGATTTTACACATCTCGTACGATGGTAAATATACCATATCGTGGCCCAATATATGTTCACAATTTGGCATGAACGTTGCGCAAAGCAAGGGCTGAATAACGGCCCAGCATTTTGGCACATTGATCAATTCCTTATAAAATTCCAACTGGTTTTGTATTTTGTACTGGGTGTCGTAGAACGTTAGGTGAACACTGGTTCTGTTGTAGGGCAACTTTACTCCAAGGCATGTCGTTTTGTTGAGCGGCTCGCACTGTGCCCGTCTCACGCAGCTGTCTAATTTCATTTCCCGCTCCGGAAACCATTGCGAGCCTTTCTCTGACTTGAGCAATCGATAAATCTGTGTCCCTTCTATTGGCTCTAGGCGCGTGGTCGTGTTTTCATCGCTTACGGTAACGGAATTTTTATCCGCACCTTTGTCGTACTGACTCGCATGACAGGCTGCTATCAATAATATCGAACGCACCCATCCTCCTACGTTCATCTGAAACAATGAAATTACACATGTTAACGTTCTCTGTCGACGTCCCACAAATCGACCTAAATCATTGATATAACGCTATAAATGAAAACTACATTTTGATTTCCAATCTCTCTTTATTTATGTAGGTGGAGGGCGATGTAAAATGAAACCCTTAAAATTTGTATAATTTTATTAAAACCACAAAAGTTGCATGATTAACTTAAAGAGTTTTAAAACAAATAATACAACAAGTTTTATACCATTTCAAAAACTGTGAACCGTCCAAGGGTAGGGTTGGCAAGGAAAGGCATAGTCAGTACATGTAAAAAGTGATTTAAAATTTTTTTACAAAATAAAATGTCGTCTAAATTTTGGTTTCATTTTTTTTTCTTTACAAGTATTATATATTAATATTGGTACCAATTGAGTTATTTCTCCCCTATTTGTTTTTAAAATAATGTTTTTTGCCACTGTAATTTATATGAGCAATTTTGAAACTAATTTTGTTGATATTTTCTCAAAAATTATTATAATTCAAGAAGATACAGTATTAACTAAAAAAAATATTGATAAAACAGATAACAGAACATGATTTGTAAGATGATTCCAAATTTTCATTCAATTACCAATTTTACCAAATCATCATTCAAAAATACTAACAGCAGTTAATTTAAGTACTGACCATAAAATGGGTGAGGATAGGACTTCCTTGGACATGGTTGCTTTTTTATTATTATTTATTTTTCACAATATTTTTAGTCCCACATAAACAAAAGTAGTATTATAGGAGATAAGGTGTCTTTATTAAAAAAATATATTTTTATTATTAACGTAATACATAAATACCGTCTTACTATAACAACGTTGACTATTGACGTCCGAAGACTCCTTCGATGTCTTCAAGGATCTACTGAAGCTGGTTCTCGGCAGGCACACATCCATCCAGGATCGGGAGCTATTCTATGTATCCAGGGATTACCTGCTATGCCAACAAATACATATAATAATCTGTCAACATTTGAATCAATTACATTAGAAACTGATTAACTTACCAAGTTTTGCAGATATATCTAGATGTCTTACACCTGAAGAAGATTTGAATACATTTTTTTGTGACATAATTTTTATTATGTGTTCAACTTAGAAATTAAAATACAAGCTGTAAAGAAAAACTATGTACAACCTTCGGAATCTCCATCACTGTTTATTTATCACTTAAAAACTTAACACTCATCAGCTCTCATCATAATATCTAAATAGTAATTGAAATGTCTGCACAAATGGTTTTTGAGAAAATTCACTGTTGCTAGTTAGAAACTGGTTTTCCACCTCTTCTAAAAGATCTATTGGCACCGCTTCCCCTACGAGTCCAACTGGCACGGGATGCATTTCCTCTGCGATTGTTTCTTCCAGCGTGACCATTTATGCCTCTTCCCCTTCCTCCTCTATCCTGACCTCTACCACGTCCTCTGCCTCTCCCTCTATCATTCCATCTCTGATTGCGGCCATAGTTATCACTATTATTTTCTTCATTGTTATAATGTTCTTCATCGTAATTGTTCTGCTCATATGAGTCTTCATCATTATATTCTTCATTGTTTTCTTGTGAATATGATTGGTCCTGAGAATAATTAGAATCATAGTTACCTTTATTATAACCATTATCTTGAAACAGAGGACGAGGTGGCATCATAGGCATATTACCCATGGGCTGCATATTTCCCATTGGTGGAATTCCACCCATTTGTTGCATTGACCCCATAGGGGGCATGGCGCCCATTGGAGGCATACCACCCATGTGTGGGGGTGGCATATGCATTGGGTGCATTGGAGGTCCCATTCGAGGTCCCATAGGATTCATATTCATAGGCGGCGGGGGTCGCATCATGTTCATTGGAGGCATATTACCACCTGGTGGCATAGAATTATTCATTTCTCGATTATCGTCATAGTCATCATAACTTTGCTCCTCATGATTTCGTTCATTATCATCCATGTCATTGTAATCTTGTTTCTCATAATTTTCGTCTTCATTATCATGTTCAGATCCATCGTTTTCAATTTCTGGAGTAGGGTATTCAAACGGCAGGAAGTTTTCATCATCAGCATCATCTTCAAGATGGGCCATCATGTCATGTAATTCTTCTATTTCACCAGTGGCTATATATTTTTTTAGGGCTACGTGGCCTTCATTTATGGCTTTTTCCAATTTAGAGCCAGGTTCCACAGGAATAAATTTACCATATACAAATATAGCTGTTGGAGTAATTTGTTGCAAAGGCACAGCTCCAGGCATTGATTCCACCAAAGCTTGGGTCAGAGCTTCAGTAGCAGCATCATCCACCGATGGACCATGATTCCATTGGGCCTGGAAGTTTCTAGGTATAGGCTTACTATATGGTACCTTTTTAACTTTTTTCTCAAATTCCATGGGAATTAATGTTGTATCGAGATCAAGACCAGGTATTACTTTATCAGCATCAGAAGAAAATATCTCCACTTTATCTTCTGGGCCCATACCTGGTATAACTGCCGGTTCCTCTAACTCATTGTCATCTTGTACACCAGGCGGTAATGTGTTGAGATTGTATTTGTCTCTCATTTGGTCACCTGGACGATTTCGTGTCCAAAACTTAGATGTGTGGTCATTTGATCCAGAGCATAAGATATGGCCCAGAGGGTGCCATGCCATTGTCCAAACTATGGATTCATGAGCACCTTCTATGCACCCTACTTCCTTGTCGGTCCCAACATTCCAAAACAATATAGCACCATCAGAACCTCCAGAGCAAAACAATCCTTCATGATTAGGGTGCCATACTACACTGGATGCTTCTTTTTTATGTCCTCTAAATACTTGCAACTCTGTTCCAAGTTTACGAATATCAAATAATTTTAATAAATGATCCCTAGATGCAGTTATAAGCCAATTACCATTTTCATTCCACTTTAAGTCCATAACTGTAGATTTATGTGCATGCAAAGTTGATAAGGCAGTGCCTGACTTGGGATCCCAAAGCTTTATTGGTTGCTGATTATCTTTACTTCCTGATACAATGAGAGCCTTGGTTGGATGCCATTGAACACACTTCACATCAGCACCATGACCTCTAAGTATTCGCTCTTCTTGACATCTATAAAAGTCAAATATTCGAAGAGTCCCATCATCCGAACAAGTTACAATCTTTGCATCACTAGGGCTAAAACTAATACCTCTGACTGCTTCTTTATGAGCTTGGTACATTTTTACATTGTTCATATTGCTCTGCCAGTATTTTATAAATCCTGAATGATCTCCAGTTACCATCCAACCTTCCCCGTGTGACCAGACCATTGACCTTACGGGTGAATCATGGGCTTGAAGGATTGTTTCAAAATTAAAAGTAAGGCCATTCCACAAAGTAAACTCGCCAGACGACGCACCAGTAATCAATCTTCTACCCTCGGGAGTCCAGGCGACAGCAAATATGGGACATCTCATTTTGTTAGTTGCAGTTTTAACGAATCTAGTTGTTACAGCATTAATGGGGTTATCTGGATAGGAAGGCGGGGGCAACAGGTCAGGAGTGTACATTGCGTCAGGCTGCAACGCGTGCCTGTCCCGCCAATCCCTTTGCCAAACGCGACACTCTAAAGCTTTTATAATGGCAGCGTTATAATCTACTGTTTTACGCATTACTGATTTACGTAAACGTTTACCATCGAAGTCGTCCTGGGTCATATTCAGGGGGCCCTGGGGCGGGAAGCGCATCTGATAGTTGAAAGGTCGGAAATTATGGCGTATGTTGTTACGACCTGGCGGGCCCATGGGGCCACCCATACCGGGCGGAGGCATTCCCATATTCGGCGGAGGGTGTCCGAAATCCATGTTAATGACTTGGATACCTATTTAGAGAAATATGGAAATTACAACATAGTCATAAATAATCTAACGCCACCCCTAAGCCGAAAGAGATCTAACAATAAGTTTTTGTATTGATGCCTTACCTTGTGTTCAAAGAAAACGACGTGACATTCTATGTGACGGTTCCACAATTGCACGTACTAATTTAAATATTTAGTTCACAATTTATATAGTGTAACACAAAAATTAACCTAATTTAATGTTGAGGAATGCTATGATAATGCTACCTATCAAAAGCTACACAAGCAGCCAACGTGAACACAAGTAACACAACCAAACCAGCCATTTTATTTATTCACCAAAGATTAAAAAGATAATAATAACACCACAAATAACACAAACTGAGACGAGGTAGGTAGGTAAAAATAGGTACTCTGTGGCCGCGTTCCGTAACTAGCTCATAACACTCATAATGTCTCAAAAAAATTGGTTGTCTGTCTGTAAAGTCGGTTTACTGACGATAGTTGAACGTGACAACGTCTTATGAAAATACTGATGGAATGGTAGCATAATCACTAATTATAGTCATCCTAAACTATCTTTGAATACTTAGTTATAATTTATTTACTGTTATATTGCAGTTAAAAACCTTTATTAAATATTTTACCAAAAAGACTAGTCGTTGCATACCGTATAACGAAACATTAATCTTTAGCTAGTCTGTGCACATTATGTCATGTCAATGTGCTACAAACAAGTCAAAACAAACCTGGCTGGTTATAAATAATTTCGATAAAAACTAAAGAGACGACAGAGTTACATTGACAAAGGCCGATTGTGCTTCTTTGTCGCTCGTTCCGCGCTCTCGCTTACATGGGACGCCTCATCACGCCTCATGACGTCAGATAACGACGCATAGACGTCATGTTTTTCGTGCGTGCAGCCGGGTAAGTATATCGATTTATAAAACGTAACGTTGTCACGTCAAAAGCGTTCCATTAAGGATTACGGGCATTATGGTCGTGGCGTTTGGTGTTCGTTTGAACCGTTATGACGTAATGGATTGCGTCTACACTTTCGATTACAACGACCCATCTAGATCGGTGGAGCGTTGTAATGTAATATAATGCCCATAATCCTTAATGGAACGCTTTTTTGAGACGTTATGAGTGTTATGGGCTAGTTGCGGAACGCGGCATGTGTATTCGAAATAAATGTAGGCCACAGAGCACGTAAACACTGTAGTTGTCTGTGTAGATGGTAGAATCACAAAATAAGGATAATACAGAAGTTAATTAAGCTCATTGGTGTTTTTTCTGTATTATCTAATTTGTGATACAGATGTTAAGCTTCACACAAGGTGCCCAAAAACAACTCACACATAGACACCGTTCACATACACCAAAAATCGGAACATATCGGACCACTTGGATCGCGGTTGTTAGGTATTTCCAGCAATATGACATTTATAATACACAAATAAGATAATTTTCCTATAGAATGGATAAGAAATGGAATTATTATAATTATTATCGAAGTGATTTTTTTTATTCGACGTTAAATTGCAAATTAAAATTTTTTAGACATCTAGTTGCTACAGAAAGGTACAATAAGTCCTTACTTGCTTCTAATTCAATGATTCTTTACTAAACACAAGTCAATGTAGGACGTAAGAAGTTCTTTGTACGTTAGAGTGTATATATTGCTTGACCAGGAATATAAAAAACCTCGCCATATTGCGGTAAACTCATGGAACTAATTTCTTATACTGGCAACGCTTAGTTTCTAAACGTCAATCGTAAATTGCTTGTCAGTGAGTTTGAATGTCACAATATGTCTCATGTTTGTTTTTTACTTTAAGTGTCTTTTTTGTGCTAAAATGACAAAAACTGTTCATATTCGTGAAAGAAAAGTGGTTTTCTATGTGCTAAAATAACATTTCGTATAAAATAACATTTAATTCCATTTAAGTATATAACATTTCCGACTTGTCGAAATGACAATAATAACATGAGCGTTACTATGGTTACTGTTGTCTGTGCTGTTGCCATAAAAAAGGAAACTTTAGCGCCCTCATATATAGGTTTTCTATTTTTCTGGTCAAGCCTTCGATTTTTAATAAATACATTAAATGTTATATGCATTTGGACATGTAAAATTATTTTCTTAGTGTTAATTTATGTAATAGGATTTTTATTTTGTTTCCAGTACCTAATATAGATACAAAAATATTATATAATACAAATAATATGAAATAAACGGATCATATGAGATCCCATAAATAAATATCATTATGATATTATTACATGTTACCGGAACTGCCGCAGAAACGCGCTAGGTTTAGTTGCAAATAAGTATCGAGTTTACATTCTCTATACGCAAAACGAAACAATTTTATTTCTATTATGAGTACCTATGTCTCCAAGTACCTCCTCTCCACAAGTACACGTGCAATCACATGATTACACGTACTTGTGATTATCATTTCGTATAAAAATATGTCGGAGACGGAAATAAAATAAGATTAAAATCAAACTAAATAAATCATTAAACTTTGAATAAAACGTAAATCCGGAAACTGTAATTTAAATGGCAACTCTGTGCGAATTGTAAACGTCACTCGATGGGATATCGGGGAGGGGGAACCCAACAGAGGGCAGCTCTGCAGTCACTTACGAACAGCGGGAACTTCTCGAGCAGACGTCGAGCTGAACAGTCGCATTAAGTTAACTAGTCTACTTTGTAATAAAATCATATACTGCGTTGTACCTATGCCCGACGGCATAACGTTTCTCTAAGTGTATTTCTGTTGTGCTACGTGTTAACTTAACCTAAAAGCTTAAATCAAATTAAATCGAACTGTGTAACCTGAAACCTAATTTAAATCATTAAGAAAAGTATTGAACGCCCACTGTGTTTTATTTTTCACCTTACAACCTGATGATCGGAGCATTATACCACCATCCTGACTAGTGTCTCCGACAAATACATATATTATTACAGGTAACCTGAATTACCTGCTTTATTGAAGTTTTCATCTAAGGACTCCCGTAATCTTAATTTACAATGATAGCATTATTATCAGCTAAATTATATATATATAGAATATATAATATATATATATATAAATATATAATATATAAATTATACATATATATAGCATTATTATTAGCTATATATTAACAGCTAAAAATGGACATTCTCGCTACTGATCACTCTTCCAAAGACTTCAAAAGTTTCTGGAAGAATACAAACAAAATGAATGTGAAGCCAAGCCTTCCGGTGAGTGTTGGCGGTGCCTGTGACCACACGGACATAGCCAATGCATTTCGGAGTCACTTTATTGTGCGTGCGCCTCAGGGTGATGTGTCGAGCACTAGCAGCGATGTTGAGACTGTTGAGACTAAGTTGTACGAAAAAATCACAGCTAAGATGGTTGGAAAAATAATAACCGAAATGAAGCGTGGAAAATCACCTGGTCACGATGGTCTCAGTATCGAGCATTTTAAACATGCGGGGGTTCACCTTCCGCGTATCCTTGCGCTGTTTTTCAATCTGTGTTTGAGTCATTCGTACTTACCAGAGCCACTGATACGGACAATCGTAGTTCCGATTGTCAAAAATAAGACAGGAGACACGTCCGATATGAGTAATTACCGTCCCATCTCGCTTGCTACCACCGCTGCTAAGATATTTGACAGTGTGTTAAATAGCTGCCTCAGTAAATACATTAACATTCATGACGCACAATTCGGGTTTAGAGCAAGTTTGTCAACTGAGAGCGCCATTCTTACACTAAAACACACTGTTAAGTACTACACGGCAAGGAGGACGTCGGTGTACGCGTGCTTCCTCGATTTATCAAAAGCCTTTGACCTGGTCAAGTACGATGTGCTGTGGGGAAAGTTGAGGAACACGGGTGTACCGGCGGAATACACATCACTCCTCAAATACTGGTATGCTAACCAGAAAAACCAAGTGAGGTGGGTCGGTGCTCTCTCGGATGAGTACGGATTGGAATGCGGTGTGAGGCAAGGAGGGCTGAGCTCGCCTTTACTCTTCAACTTGTACATTAACCAGCTGATCGATCGGCTGAGCAGCACGCATGTCGGCTGCCACATTGATGACACATGTGTCAATAATATAAGCTACGCAGATGACATGGTGCTGCTCAGTCCATCGATAGGGGGGCTACGCGAGTTGCTATCAACCTGCGAGACATATGCGGAGGCACACGGATTAAAATATAACTCTAAAAAGAGTGAAATTATGGTATTCAGGGCACATAAACAACAGTCCCGCCGTGTGCCACCCGTATGCCTCGACGGTGTAGCACTGAATGAAGTGACGAAGTTGAAATACCTCGGCCACGTCGTCACGAGTGACCTACGGGACGACGAGGACATAGAGAGAGAGCGCAGGGCGTTGGCAGTCCGAGGCAATATGCTTGCCCGCAGATTCACTCGGTGTACTGCAGACGTGAAAGTTACCTTGTTTAAAGCGTTCTGTCAGTCCTTTTATTCCAGCGGGCTGTGGGTGACATATTCGCGTCGGGCTTACAACGCTCTGCGTGTTCAATATAACAACACCTTCAGGATGCTGTTGGGGCTGCCGTGGCGCTGTAGCGCCTCTAAGATGTTCGCAGACGCACGAACCGACGGGTTCCATGCAATAATGCGTAAAAAAGCAGCATCACTACTACAGCGATTACGTCACAGTAGCAACGGCATCCTGATGATGATCGCTGCCAGGCTGGACGATCCCATCCAAAAACATTGGATGGAGTTAGTCCTAGGCCTCATAAAATAAGTAAAATTTAGTTTGTTCCTATTATGTCATTGTTATGCTAACCCTACTAACATAGTATTAGGCAACATTGTTACTAACACACTACTAACAATATATGGATCTCGACGTCCGAAATAAAGACTTATTATTATTATTATTATTATTACTAACGCAACTAAATTACATTACATTTTAATGATTCTAAACGTATACCTTTATTTTAATATTCCCGTTTACCAATAACTTAAATAACAAATCTAATCCACGACCTTTGCGGAGTTGTTAACCCTAAGGCTAACGCACACATGCATAACCATAATCTAGGTACACGTACATACATGAGCTTAACTTCTGTACTATCCATATTTTGTGTCTGTATTATCTACCTAATTTGTGGTAGAATATACCATTGTATATTCCTATCTCTATGATTGGTAGAATGTAGATCAACACCACAACAGATCACATAATGTATGAAGTATAGCCTGACCAGGAATTTCGAAAACCTGCATTGATGGCGCTAAACTTTTCTTTTTTATGGCAACAGTAATTATAGTAACGCTCATTTCATTTTGATAATTAAGTCGGAAATGTCATTTAAGGAAATAATCGTTATTTTAATTTAAAGGAAACGTTATTTATGCACATACAAAACCCCTTTTATTTCACGATTATGAAAAGTTTTGGCATTTTATCACAAAATAATCACTCACAGCAACAATATAAGAAACTCCCTGACAAGCAATTTACGAGTGACGTTTAGAAAGTAAGTGTTGCCAATAAACAAATTAGTTCCATGAGCTTACCGCAATATGGAGAAGTTTTCTATATTCCTGGCCAGGCTATAAAGGCACAGTAGAGGATTGATAATGTTGCATTATGAGCATTGATCTATTCCTATCTCTATGCATTAAAGTAGGTGAGCCTGAGCCATATCAGCCCATACGACCTACCTGTACGGCCTAGCTACCTCGTAATCGTCTCTGCATACGACTGCCTGTAATGGTTCGGTTATTACTGCGTCTTCATTATAAAAGGAGTAGTAAAAGTAGTTGTCACTAGAGCTGCACAGAGAGATGTAGGCTCTCTTTGTGTTTTCTACACTCTATTTAAGTAGGGAAGTAGGTATGTTCTGATGAACTGTTAAGTATAATACCTACGGTCGACAGGCCCGCTAGCTGTATGACCGTTTACCCCCTCCCCAGGGGCGCCGTATGCTGCATCGGCGCCTGCGTGCGAACCGATTTCCCCCCCCCCCCCCCCCCCGGCATTCAATGTCAATCTCATACAGGCTACGGCGCCCCTGCCCCTCCCCCCCTGTCTTCGCTTACTGGGTACCGAGATGAATGTTTTTTTTATGAATTGTTTTTTGTATCTATTCGTAATCATGTATATTATTTACTACAACTGTATATAATGAAAGACTAAGTACAACCCATATTATTTTTCATTTTAGATGAAGGCAGAAATTAATTAACATTTGCTGCAGTGAAAGAAAAACAACAAAGATACTGGCACATCTGAGAGCATTCCTATTCGCACTTAACCAGTATTGAGGACTGTAGCCTGTACCTACTCCTCAAGCTGTGAGTGGAGACCTATGCTCAGCAATGAGATATAAGTCCATGACCATGACTACTGTCCACGTTGTGAGAGGAAAGCGAGCCGGCAGTGAAATATTTAGGTATGAGCTTTCATGATGATAATTATGTATTTGCTAGTCGTATTTGCATTTTTTCGAATGTGGCTAGTTAGCCGAGACGTAGCAAGGGCAATCACTTAATAGTAGTAGGTAATAAAATCCTTAAAAATATTAACATACAATTTACTTAATACAAAATTTTATAATCCATGAACATACTACAACTTTATTTCTTAACGTTTTTCTACAGTTATTAAGTGACCTGGAACAGGAAAGAGAAGTATTTCAATCTTCAACCGGTCGCAGGCTTTTGATTTCACTTTGTAACTACGTAAAACATTCGCCAATATACTCTTCATTGCCAGCATTCCAAAATGGCGACCTAGAATGAAAAAAATAAAAAAACCAAAGGTTAATCGAGCTCTTTAAACTAATAGAATTCACAGTCATTAGTAGAAGGTCTACTTCCTTATTTTAATTTTATGTAACTGAAGTCTTCAAGTATACTGACCTATACAGTTTCTTGTTCCGTAACTGAATGGTATATAAGCGCAAGGATGCCTATTCACGCTATTTTCAGGAAGAAATCTATCCGGTATGAAACTATCTGCATCAGGTCCCCAGATCTTTTTGGATCTGTGCATCACAAACGGCACCACGGCACATCCCACACCAGCAGGAACAGTGCAGTTCGCTGAAACATCATAGTTATACTTAACTTAATTCAATTAGTAATGTTAAATCGCCAGGATTAAATCGCTAGGATTATGAGTAAGTATTAATAGCTATGCTTTAGTCGCCGGGTATATGGAATTACCTACTCCTCGCTAAAAAGAACTTTATTACATTTGCTCACAGTTTTATTTAGCATGTAAGTAAAATTTATTTAAGGCATTTTAATTTTTCGCCGCCAACATAAAATTGTGAACACGAATGATGTGGGTAGGTAGGTATACATAGACTAGATGACAAGAATTTTTCTGACATGGTCGGAGAGCTAACTCTCTAGAGCTTTTATTTTATTTTTTACTAAGGCATTGTTAAAGTTGACATTTTAATCAAAATGAGGATAATTTACTTAATTTTATGAGCTTGTATTACCATTTAAGTATACATCGTAATAGGTAAGTAATAACATTGAGCAAATTTTAGGTACGGCACTTTATTGCTGAATCAGGGACTGCTAAAAAATCTCGTTTTCAGATCGGGTTACCCACTTAATATAAGTAATTATAATGATACATATAAATAAATAATTAAATAACGCTACACATTCATAGCCTGTGGGGCTAGGTTCCATGGATGTGATGTCCTTGGTATTATGGGTAGGTAGAGCTACCCTTTTTCTTCTCCCCAAGGTCCCCAACCCAATTTCGTAACAGTCCCACTAAGCCGAGCTTGGGGCTCCTTCCTTCACACATCTTTGAACTCTCAGCTCAGATCGGTACATACAGATTTTCTCAGAATATTTTGGTGCTGTTTGAAAGTTCTGAATAACCGACTAACAGCGCATGCTTTATATACCTATGCGACCGGTATGATTTATTATCACAGATCACAAGACACTTTTTATAAGGCTTTTTTCTTTACATGCGACTATTTTTGATGTTAAGAAACTGTAATTTACTTACACAGTTTAATTTCTTTATCCGTTTTACGCCCAATAATCGGCACGACAGTATATAACCTCATGGTTTCTTTAAGAACTCGCTCCAACAATTCCATTTTATGCAGATCTTCCTTTGTCGGTGATCTCTTAGAACCATTAAAAATAGTCTGCAATCTAAAATCAAACATAAAATGCATTCAATTGCTCATCTAAAAGAACATAAATATAACTAAGTACTAAGTAAATGATATGTATTTCAAGATAAGAATTTAAACATAGCGGATATCTAGCCAAAATTACCTGATAAGTACTTATTTAATTTTTCGGACCGACATACTTACTCTTCATAAATCTTATCCTGTACATCCTCATGACAACCCAACAGCAACAAGGCATACGATATGACCAGAGCCGTGGTGTCGTTTCCAGCGATGGTGATGGAATCAATGTGTTCCCGTAACTGTTTGTCAGTAAACTTCATGTCTCGAGTAAGCAACAACTCCAGAAGATCCTTTCGACCTGTTATTTATTTAAAAGTTTATTTAATATTCAAAAAAACAAACGTGACCCCAACTATAAAATTACATTTTTATTGTTTTGAATATCGGACTTCCACGCGGATGTGTTATATATGTTACCGTTAATTTGCGTAAATCAGATAGAGTGCAGATTAACGAGGTATTCTGCAGATTATCTGGCTGAGTCAGTTAAAGTGGAAAAAAAATAATTGAGATCCTACATTAACTAGTTAATCTGCATACTTCCTAGTTAATCTGCAGACTAACGACCATGCATGCGGTAAAGTCTATAAAATAGGTTCTTGTTTGAATAAAAAAAATTAATAACAGGTGTAGGTAGGTCGAATTGGTTACATAACCGAATTAGCCTACCCCTACTCCACGTAGTCTTGTATGCCCTACCCCTGGAGTGTTTTTTAGAACCCGGAGGAGCGGAGGGAGGGCAGCCCCCGCCCGCTGCGTGGGTGTCTGTGCTTTGTTACGCAAGGGCGGAGGGGCTGCACCTTCCGCAGCGCCGGAGACGTCACGGTTCCAAGTTATGCCCTATTTTCCGCGTTTTTACGATTCGGCCAAACGTTGGTGACCAAATCGTGAAACGTAGACGATTTTACGATCTGGCCAAACTGAGTTGACCATTTCATGAAATGCGACCATTTCATGATATGGTCGAACATTTCATGATGTCAGCAAATCTACGATGTGGCCACGACATCAACACAAATTGGTACTCTGGTAGCCAGTCTTCCGCAATTTAACGATGTACCATCCGTTACTGTGCAGACTAACTGGGTAAAGTGCAAATTTTACACTTTAACGAATGGTATCAGTGAATCTGCAGATTACCTAGTTAATGTGCACATTTACTTATTATGCATTTTAACGGTAACATATATAATAATATAATCAATCTTGCAAGCATGTCGTTTGCCTCAAACTTACGTAACTTTTAAAATTATGTATCTACATAATTAAAATTTGACTCTATCGATAAAGTACAAAATATACTGAATAGTGCATTTGTGAATAGCCAGTATTTAAATATGTAATGTTCAGTGTTCAGGTAAAGAAAGCTCTTTCACTCTGAGGAAAACTCGGCACAATAGAAAGACCATTAGATAGTTTAAATATAAACCCGTACCATTTGAATCGTCCAATGCATTACATTCGTACAAAGCTCTTTTCTTCTTTACTACCTAAAACAGAACAAATTCATGTTATTAAAAAATACATAAAAACGAATGATGTTGTATGAAAACATAAGAAAATGGTAAGTAGGTACATTGTGACTTGCATTCTTCGTGTTTAGACTCTAGTGGAGCAAAAAACATTTTTTTTATTTTAGAATTCTTGTCTGTGCGCAGTCTATAAGTATAGGTTCAGTTTAGTTATGTCTACATACCTACATTTTACGTGGAAATTTTTAATGGATTAAGCATTAATATTGACCGTATTTAGTTTTGTAATTTGCATTATGCGTCATCTATTTTGCGTCCGAAGTAATCAATGTTTGCGTAAAACAAGAAAAAAATAACACGGCCGCGATTTTAAGGTTTAAAAATCACACGTAGTACCTACTCATATTGATTTTCACGTTTTCTCGTTAAATTTTTGTTATTTCCTTACTTTGCTTTGTGACGACATTGTGTCATTTCAAATTATTTACACCATCCGCTTAGACAAGTTCAATGAGAGACTATCGTGGCATACCATCGCGACTTGCGTCTTTCCATGGCGTATGTTTGAACTGAGGTAGAGCAAAGCAAACACTTTCGGTGACCACGACATGTAAACGACTGCGTACATGTTTGAGTTTATTTGTATAATCATGGTAAGTACATACAATTACAGCGGTGACAATGAAACACAGTGTTAAACCATCTTTCTATCCAATTTTCAACCGGCGGCGCAACTTCAAAAACGGAGGTTCACAATTTGAATAATTTTTTTATATGTGTTACGCTTTCTCCTTCCTTATAATTTTTGACTGCTTTTGCCGATTTCGATTATTCTTTTTAGATTCGAAAACTGATGGTGCGTGTTGTGAGTGATTTACCTATCTATCTCTTACAATGCGTATTTAACTAATCGACTTCGATAACGTTGATAATAGTCTTGATTTTAACCCCCGATGGCTGTTGGATGGAAGTAGTTGTTTTTCATGCACATCCATTCTTTGTTAGCAGCAAATGAAATAAACACACTCCGTACTATTTACCTCGCTGAGCAGACAAACAAGGTCACTCGTGTTTTAGTCATACGCCCGCGCGCAATAACATTTTCCCCCTTTACTCTGCCTCTCCCCCATGTTAGCCGCCCGCGTGTGGTGCACGCCTTGCACGCCTGCTGATTGCGGTCACACGACAGTTTTCTTAATTTTTATAACCGGATCTCGTTCTATACCGTAGCTAATATTTACTGGGTGTTAATAGCTCAAACGCAGTGTGACGTCCTCGCGCTAACTTTATAAGATAGGTTGGTACTTACACCAAACGTAAGCAAACAAAGGCAGATAGACGTTTACCTCATCAGTGAATTTATGAGTTAAATAAATATTTTCCTTCTGTATCTTGGAATAAGGCGTCAGATTGAATAGAGCCTCGGGCTGCATCCACGCCTTGAACAGTCTCATGCTTATAATAGACATGACCGTATTCCTTGCACGTAGATACGGTGTATCTGGATTGTGTTGGACATCCATTTTTTCACCCATCGCTGTTTCTAAAAAAAAAAAAAATGTATATTTTTCTGATTGGTTATAATAACACCCATGCTCATACTCATAGTAGAGCTTCTAGTAAATATTGTAGGTCTTATTATAAAGTTGTTAGTAGTGACTAACGTACCTAACAATGGCCTTACTAATATGAATCAAGGTTACGTTACTATTAAAATATGTACCTACCATCCCATTGATAATCGTAATCTTTTGTAGGCAATTTACAAAGAAAAGAAAACAATATGTTAATAAAATGAGGTTAAATAAAATGAATAAATAAATGAAAGAATTAGATCTGTTTGAGGAGGATGTTTGAAGATTCTGCTAAAATATTAGGTAAAAGTAAATACCTACTTACTTTGAGTACTTTTCTGTTACTTTACTACTGAATGAATGAGATCTGTTTTTTATTTAAAAAACTTACTTTAAAATATTAAATATACCTACCTATATTATCTATAACCTGTAATATAATTAAGGGTATAAATATCACCCTAAGACATAGGTTTCATTAAGCGAAGCAAGGGCGAGTCACTAATACCTACGAGTAGGAAAAACATACCTAATTACTTACCTATTACAAATGTAATGTAAAATGTTTACCTATACTTAATGGTGCTGTATTGTTACGGTATGCTGTGAAGTGTGACATGATATGTTGTATTAATGAGTTAAGCTTTTTTCAAGATAGGTACATAGGTAGTCAACGCGACTCTACATAAAAAACCGATAGGTATGTTATATCGATCAATATGAATCAGATACACGCTAGGCCTCACGGCGAATTTGACACGTAAATGATAAATCGAATAGTCTTCATGAGTCAAATTAGCAAATGCCATAATGTACGTTAACACTTAACAAATGACAGTGATAATTATAATAACATTCTTACTAATAGATGACTAATAGATATGTAGGTCATACAAGATTTGCGTTATAAAGAGTTCATAAACCATTTATGGTAAGTCCTTGAATTCTGATGTAATAATTCTTATCCTTACTAATATTATAAATGTGAAAGTGTGTTTGTTTGTGACTCTTTCACGTCGCAACATGGCTATTATATGGTATGGTTTATGTGTATGGGGATAGTTAGGAGGGTGGAGAGTAACGAAGGCTATTTTTTACCGCGGAAAAACATCTCATTCATTCCTATGGGAAAATCGATGTTTTGTTAGTTACTAGATATTTAGTTGCGGATGTTGTTAATAGATCCCGTTAGTAAAATTCATTTGCAAGTTCTGAATCACGCTATCAAATAGTAGATGTAATTTACTTAAATCATAGGCAAATGTTATATCTGATGTTGAGGAAGTTGCCTCTCGCCTACCCTCTACTCGTGCTAAACGAACGATATTCCAGCGGAGGGGGGCGCCATGCATGCTCGCCCTCTACGCGGACGACGCGGCGTACCTGACCACCTCGATTAAGTCAGGTCACGCCGCCGTTAAAATGCAAAGATGCCTCGACGCCCTCCCCAAGTGGCTACACGAGTGGAGGATGGCGATCAACGTAGGGAAGACGCAGGCCATCCAATTCGGAGGAACCACGATGCGCGACCCCACTCTAAAGCTCCTCAACCAAGACATTGCCTGAACAAGACAGGCCAAGTACCATGGGGTAACCCTGGACTGTTCCCTGACTATGAAGCCCCACGTGACCAACGTCGTAAATCACGCCAAGGCAGCAGCTGTAGCGCTACGTCCAGCGCTCTCCTCGAGTCTCCCGTTGAGGGTCAAACCACCATCTGGAAGACCTACATCCGCCCCAGACTCACGTACGCTGCCCCAGCCTGGTACGCGCTCCCGAGTGAACCACAAAGCAGGCGTCTACGCGTGTTTCAATCGAAGACGCTGCGCCGGCTGGCAGGGGTGCCGTGGTGCGTGAGAAACGCCACCATCCAGCGGGACCTCAGAGTTGAGAGCCTGGACGCCCACGTGGAGGACCTAGCGCAACGGATGTTTGCGCGCGCGGACGCGGCGCGGTTTCTGCACCTGCGGAACCTGGCGCCGCTCCACGCCCGCCCCCCGGACCGTTGGGCACTCCCGCGCGACCTACTGCGCGGGAGCAGCCCGACATGAAACACCTCGGACAAGACCGCAAACCGCCGTCCGGTCGCAGATCGGCTCCTGCTGGGCTTCCCACCAGCGGGTCTCACCTGGTAGGGCCTGATCGCCCGGGCGGCGTGAAAATCATCATGACTCCCCGGACTAGACACCCATACTCTACATCACCATCTGGACAATCTTCGAGGACCCATACAGGGTCCCAACCCAACGACCGGTCCGTTGTTACGGACCGCGGCAGACACCTCAGTCAGGGGGCCACCGGCCCCGAAACTGAATCCCCACGGCTATGTTAGCCGTGAGTGAAGACAGGACGGATTCTGATGTTGATGTTCCAGTATGTCATATTATAGGCTTATCTTTGGCCGAGATTCCTACGGGAGCGGGACCTACGCGGCTGTCACCTACGGGTCCCGAAGCGAAGCGCGGGCGGTTCTCTAGTTTACTATAAATCTAGTTCTCTATTAACGTCTGTGGGACTTTATCACACGGCCGATATGCTAATTAGCTTAGATCATAATCAAAGCAAATTTGATTTTTTTTCAAAATTTCCATAAAGTTAACACCTAATGCGGTGTGATACGAGTATGACGTAAGCCCAGATTCCATAATATGACGGCTATATGACGGTAACATACATAAAACTGAATATTAAAACTTTCCTTTTTATAACTTAACGCTATCGTAACTTCCAGGCAAAACATTTCAACGTTAATGCTATAGTCCACCTCGCTGATCATGTGCGGATTGGCAGACTTGCAGGAAAGCTCTAAAAAGCCAGAGTTGCGTGTTGTAAAACCGAATCCGGATCCCCCGAGTAGGAGGTCGAATTCTTAACCACTTGCCTATCACCGCTCTTCTGCAGGTCAAATCAATTTATAAGTAAGTATTCTGGGATTTCAATAGTTTAGAATAATACAGAAACGTTTAAAATCAGCATGACATCTACGCCCTTCGTATTTGTAATAAATTGCTGACGAACTCATAAAAATTTTGGCGGTTCATCTTATCCAAGGATGCAAGGAAAATTGGGATCCTTACGAAGGTCTGCCGGAACTTTACACCAAAATATCTTATGACACTTTACAAAGCTCAGATTTGACCGTGTGCAGCTGTCATTGGTATTATTGTTGGTAATTTAGATACGATTAAATCCAAGCAAAACCTTAAGATGGATGGATTTCTCATGCTTCTTTTAAAGCATTTTGGAGAATGTGCGCATGAATTGTTCAATATATTTCCCCCATGCCCATTTCGTCATCGAACAACCCAACTCACTCCCCTATCCTCCTCATAATTAATAAGGGTCAAGTAGAAGTATCTTTTTAATGGCAGCAGACAATATTTAATCATGTGGGGTTGTAGAGATATTACTAACTGAGGTAAATTGGTAAATCTGGTCCTTAGTTGCCTTTTAAAATTAAAATAAATGTTAAAGGGCGAATAGTTGTGGCGACACAACCGAAATACAGTTTAGGAAGAATTACCGAAGGCCGAAGGGCGCTGAAAGTTAATCACGCTCTACCTACAAGTCGTAGAGCCGACGCTTGGCCTCCAAATACAGGTCTTCTCAATATTTCTTATACTAATTATACTATCCTTATCTTATCACTTAGGTAGGAAGACCAGTAATATAGGTAGATCTATACTATATAATTTCTACCGAACGGTCAAATGTCACGTTACCAAAGTAAATATCAAGATTAAACACAAACGTTTTTAACACGTCATATACGCAAATTACAAAATAGAGTATCTTTATTGATCTTACAATATATGTTTGTAGTTATTTTATTACATATACATTAAAATTATATCACATCTCCCATTTTCTATAACTCTTCGTGTTCGTCAGTTTAGCAAATCGAGAATGAAATGTCTACTCGTAGATGTTACGTAGGGGAAGTGCGCCCAAAGCGAGCACCAGCCTAAAGCGGGCACCCCAAACGGAATCAACCTAAACGAACTCAATGTGGTCTTAGGTCTCATAGACGTTACCTCCTACCGCGCCGCTGTCCGTGGCAGTCGCCGGTTCCACCTCGGACGAAGGCTTCGGCTCGTATGAAATAAAATATAATTTTGAAGTTATTATGCAAAAAAAGGAAGGCATGTAAATTGTGTTTTGTCTAGTTTTAAGTGATCAATGCTATTATTAACAAGTTCACTGCGTCTGCACAAAAATAAAACTTACTGCCCATGCGTTACTAGTATTGCCTGCTGTGCGTTACGGCTTGTATTTTGCTGTACCAGGACCTGACTTTGAAGGCTCTTACAGACATGGAAACCCATGTTTTACTTTAAAAAAATAAACGAATCGATAGATTGTATATCTATTGACACATGGCTAACGTCGCCAGGGTCTCGACCTGATATTTTAGAAGTTATGCATAATTTTGAAAATCAACGATTTCACGGCAATATACATGCCGTGCCGCATGTAGATCGATAGACCGAATTTAAAACTAGTGTTGGGAAACATTTGTAAGATAGTTGAAGATAATAAGATAACATTTATTAAAGTCATGCAAAATTAAACAAAAATATAAGTAATTAGGAACATAGCATTAAAATTATTTGAGACCAAATGTATCGGATCAATTTCTTATCGTATAGTTAAGATTTAATTGTGAAAAAATTGCAAAATAGGTTGAAAACTGCTATTTTATTATCATTGATTTGTCATGCAAAATTAAATATATATATATATAAGTAACAAGAAACATAATCGTTGCAATTTGAGATCAAAGATATGGGATCAATTCTTAATCGTCTGGTTAAGTTTTGATTGGGAAAAAATGTAAAATAGATAAAGACTATTATTTTTTAACATTTATACCTCACCACCTTCCGTCTTAATTACTTTATTTATATCAAGTTTCTTACGAGAACGCTTCATATTAATTTTCGAGCGCTGATAAAGCGCAATCCAGTGTCGATACGTGCAAACGATGATCCTTGCGCACATCACTACGGCACACTGAAGCTGCGCGCGAGTTCCCTACAGTGCGGTACGGCGTCTAAGTTACGGCAACATACATGCCGCATCGCACCATAGATAAATAATTAAGTTCTGGTGCGTTACGGCACCATTATATGCCGTACTTGTTTTTTCGAAAAATGGAATACATTTGAAGAAAGAAACTTGGATATATATTTATCTCTTTTCTGCATGCACGGGAACATATAAAACCCACCCCCGCACCGGGCGTAAGACACAGACAATTGACCGCCGCACAGTTCGGAAGTCAAATACGGCAAAACTCTGCCCGTAACGCAGCGAACGTGTTAATATATTACTTGTATATTGCCTTCATCTTACTTTATTTTAATCATATTTGCTGTTAAATTATGAACATAAATTTTAGGTTAGGCCGGACAAAAACGTGCGCGTGACACAAAAGGCAAAGCGAGCAGGGCAAAGCAAGCATGCCCACTATGCCCTTATGATCCTGTACGCTATGCCCACTATTAAAAAAAACTTAAAGGAGTTACGAAAAATCTTAAAGGACAATTAATGAAAAGTCAAAAGAATAAAAGAATTAAGAAACCAAAAAAGACATCAATTTCAAAAGAGATGGTCCGAGAGCTGGCACCAATTTTGGGTAGGTATTTGAGGCAAGTTGAAAACTTGTCACAGAGCTCTCCTATCATACCCCAACACAGTAGTGCAGACCTGGCTGGTCAGTAGCGGGGCTAAACCGACCATAAAAACCGGCAAAGTGCGAGTCGCACTCGCGCACGAAGGGTTCCGTGCCATTATGTATAAAAATGCCAAAAAAATCTGGTCTGTTGTATGAAAGACACACTTAAAACTAAGAAGTAAGTGGTTAATATTAGCCACAACGCCATCTCTTGGACCGAAATGTAACTAAACTATGGCTGAGTCGTTGAAAGTATGGGTGTCCACTAAAATATTTATTTTATTCTGTTTTTTAGTATTTGTTGTTGTAGCGGTAACAGAAATATGTCATCTGTGAAAATTTCAACTGTGTAACTATTACGGTTCATGAGATACAGCCTGGTGACAGACGGACAGACAGACGGACGGACAGCGAAGTCTCAGTAATTGGGTCCCGGTTTACCCTCTGGGTACGGAATCCTAAACTGCCTTCTGATGTTTTCATAGATTTATTTCTTTTTATCTAACCAACGTAGCGGTGATAGCCTAGTGTTTAAGAACTCGACCTTCTATTCGGAGGGTCCGGGTTCGAATCCCAGGGCACGCACTTCTGACTTTTAGGAGTTACTAGAGAACCGCCCGCGCTTCGCTTCGGGACCCGTAGGTAATAGCCACGAAGGTCCCGCTCCCGTAGTAATCTCGGCTAAACAGTAGCTTATTATATGATATACTGGAACATCAGGTATAACATTTGCCTATGACATAAGTACATTACACGTAGTATTTGATAGCGTGATTCAGAACTTGCAAATGAATTTTACTATCGCCATCTATTAACAACATCCGGAAATAAATATCTAGTAACTAACAAAACATCGATCTTCCCAAGGGAATTAGATGTTTTTCCGCGGTAAAAAGTAGCCTACGTCACTCTCCACCCTCCTATCTATCTCCACACACATAAATCATACCATATAATAGCCACGTTGCGACGTGAAAGAGTCACAAACAAACAAACAAACAAACACACTTTCACATTTATAATATTAGTATGGATGTGCGTTTTAAGCATTTAAATGTCACTTGCTACAAACGGTGAAGGAAAACATTGTGAGGAAACCTGCATGCCGGAGAGTTCGCAAAACTCAAAGGTATGTGAAGTCCGCCAATCCGCACTTGGCCAGCGTGGTGGACTAATGGCGTGGTGGACTAACCTTCTCATTCTGCTCAATAGTGGGCCATGATGGGTTGAGAAGATGATGACGATGATCTAACCAATATATGTATATTTGCAAGCTCGCTTTACCCGTTGCGTGCCCACTTTGCCCTAATGCTCATGCCCACTTTAGGCCAGCCTCCGGGCAAAGTGAGCATTTGAAAGACTTTCATATTTTTTATATTAATTGTAATTTATGAAACATATGAGTAATTTATATGTTGGGTATGAAACTACAACAAATTAAGCATGGAATAGCATTAAAAGTATTCTTCATCTATGTATTTATATATTTTTTTCTCGCTTAAACTTAAGGTGCCCGTTTTGGGTGCACTTCCCTTAAGTACGTGTATTATCGGTCAGAGTACACGACACAGTAACGCACCCCACCTAAAGGCGTGTCCGGCAAGGGGACGTTTTGTCCCCAACGGACCCGAATACTTTTGTGTTGGAAGACATCTTCAAACTGGTGGAGTGGAAACATCGTCAGCGGGCTATGTAGAGGGCAATATTCGGTATTTCTCCTCGTGATCGAATGAAGAATGATGATATCCGTAGGCGAAAATGAGTAACCGACATGACTCAAAGAATCAGCCAGCTGAAATCTTGCCCCATAATTTGAAGAACCGGTAACCGTTTGGGGAAAAAGTTGCTCGAATGCAGAAGCCGTCTCGGAAAAAGGAGCACAAGACGCTACCCATCCAGATCTGACGACCTGAAGAAGACAGGAGCAGGCTTTAGCTGAATTTAGAAGGATCAATTCCGGTCAGAGTGGCGCAAGTTAGGGGAAACCTATATCCCAGTAGTATTTATATAACAGTTGACGCATGTAAACTCATGTGTATTGACCTCGTCAATGATGCCGCAGTATATTTTATTTTCCTTACTAGAGAACCGCCCGCGCTTCGCTTCGGGACCCGTAGGTAACAGTCGCGTAGGTCCCGCTCGCCCGCTCCCGTAGGAATCTCGGCTACACAGTAGCCTATTATATGATATTATACTGGAACATCATATTATTTGCCTATGACATAAGTAAATTACATGTAGTATTTGATAGCGTAATTCAGAACTTTTCTAACCGTAACCGAATTTTACTAACGCCATCTATTAGCAACATCCGGAAATAAATATCTAGCAACTAACAAAACATCGATCTTCCCATGGGAATGAGATGTTTTTCCGGGGTAAAAAGTAGCCTACGTCACTCTCCACCCTCCTAACTATCCCCACACACATAAACCTTACCATATAATAGCTTTGTTGCGACGTGAAAGCGTCACAAACAAACAAACAAACAAACAAACAAACACACTTTCACATTTATAATATTAGTAAGGATTTTCAAAGTTGCGTATTTCAAATTAGATATCACTCACAAATTATCTGGTAAAGCTAACTTCAGTTCAACGATTTCCTTGAAAACACCGTGAGGATACCATAATGTACCTAATAATAATCCAAAATATTCGCAAAGCTGTGTCATGTGAAGAGACGTTTATTTTAGAGTAGTTTCAACCGATAACCTAATCTTTAAGTATCTCACTGCTAGGTACTTGTGGGTCTTCTCTCAAAATGTGAGGCCTATAATATATCTACTATGCCATAGTCCACCACATTGGCCAAGTGCGGATTGGCGGAGATGTTCGAAGAAACCAAAAAAGAGTCACAATCGCTAAAAGAATCACAATTGTGCCGAAAGATATAATTAACTAGTAAGAAGATTACGGGATGAAAGAGCATAAAGGAGTTGTTTCAAAATGTATGGAGCCCCGGCCACCACTTTGTACACCATACTAAAATATGGAGAATCGCAATTCAAACAGTTTTTAACTATCCAATCACTTCAAATTGGTTTAGTTTTTTGGTAAAACACAAAAATATACAATTGAAATTGCAACACAAAAACAAAAATCCGTCATGGCGGTAAGCTGTCATGACATGTCACGTTGGTTGATTTGATTGAAGTTTGACATATGTACCTACATTTCTGTCATATTAAAGTGACAGTAGACAGTTCGTGATCTGTGATCAATGACAAATTGGTAAGACGCCATGTTGAAACTTGATAAAATTAAATGATAGATACAATTTTTGTACCAGAAAAGTATGCATTTAGGTAATTTATCTTTATTTTTCCCGAATTCCATGGATTTTTCTCGATTTTTCGAGGTACTGTACATATTGTGGGCCGGATTTGAAACATCTCCTTTAAATAAATAGATAAAATACATACCGAACACAATATCCAACATGCACGAAGTGATATATTTGAAGGCATCAAATTCCGACCCGCCTACTTTTTCTTCCAAGCGATCCACCAACACCGATCCTTGCTCACCGAACACCTCAATGTAATCTTCAATAACACGGTTGTGGAATATGGGCTTCAGAACCCTTCGGTGAACCTTCCACATCTCCACTAAAAAGATTAAGCAAAATTTTCATCTTGTTTATTTGAACGCTGCATTGTTGTTAAAATTGTGCTTACTTCTCATAAACATTATTACTTTCTTTGCTAAATGCATAGATTATCTATATCATTGCTAGATGAACGGCAAAAAAACTCTCTTACGAATCAACCAATTTCGAAGCACTTTGCGGCATTTGACGGCGTTTTCTGAGGAGTTCTTGAGGAGCTGATTAAATTAAGGTAACTAATGGAAGTTATTCGAAAAAAACATCGTTGTTTATACTTATATTTTTTTTTAAATCTCTCAAAATTTATCGAGCCGAATCGGTTAAAAGTTTCAGAAAATCCAAGATCAGTAGAACACTTAGGACACACTCAACTGCATTTCATAAAATTAAAAAAAAAACTTAATATTTTTCTTGAATCGACAGTAATAAAGCCTTATTACTTTTTAGAGGCGACCATCTCAGTCCTCAGGGATAGCAACGCATCTGTGACCGAATTGGAACAAGACTCACACTAATCATTACTAACTGGACAATACGTTACTAATATTAACTAACAGGACTAACTATCACTAACAGTCCCTGTCCTCACACTTATTAACAAACTAACCAACTAATATTCTAACACCATCTACTAATTGGACTAACCACCCTAGTCCCTAAATTGGGTCTTGTTCTAAGTCGGTCACAATTGCCATGGGCGGCAGCGGAAGGGTGGTGCTGCATGCTCGTTTGCTACCTTAATTCAATAAAAATAAAAAAAAAAAATTTTACTGTGTAAAAATTATTAAATAATACATTTTTATACTATACTAGCTGTTGCCCGCGGCTCCGCCCGCGTGGAACTCAGTGTGTCACAAAGTTATTCCTGCGTTAATCCCGACCGCACACATATTAAGACACACTCCACACATCTTAAGAACAGTTGATTTTTTACTACGTTTTAGTCATACCGTACATCATACCGTACAAAAATCAGTTATGTAGATCTTGAGAAAATCGATAAAAAGACTAAGATATAAACGTCGGGGTTTTTTCATTCCAAACTATTATATTTTTAAACTAAGTACATTGGTAGTTTTTCATTCGGGTGCCAAAACATAAAGACCAGCTAAAGCGATGCTGACCCTCGAAAAAGCAACATAAAGTTGATCATGAGAAAAAAAGCCGGTTCCATTCCCAATATATGTATAGATATCCCGATATATAGATATTAATGAGCCCGCGACTTCATTCGCTCATGGAAGCTTTTCCCGCGTAAATCTCGATCCCGCGGGAAGTCCGGAACAAAAAGTAGCTTATATAATGCTCCATAACCTCCTCTACCTCCCACTGAAAGTCCCATAAACATCTGAACCCACGACCTCATTCCCGGGTATGAGTTTTTACCGCGTGAATCCTAATCCCGCGGGAATTCAGGGATAAACAGTACCCTATATGTTGCTTCAAAACTTCCTCAATCCCCTAGTAAAGGTCGCATAAAAATTTAAGCCCGCAACTACGCGCAGGAGTTTATTCCGCGTAACTCCAGATCCCGCGGGATTTCCGGGAAGACAGACTTATTAGTTTTATATTAATGTTTGTTTAGAAGCTATTTATACCCCATACGCGAAGAAGGTTTTCCCGCGTAAATTCCGATCCCGCGGGATTTCTGGGATAAAAAATATCCTATATGTTAATCTAAGTTGCCCTCTATGTGTGTGCTAAATTTCATGAAAATCGGTTCAGTAGTTTTTGCGTGAAGGAGTAACAAACAAACAAACAAATACACAAACTTTCACATTTATAATATTAGTAGGATTCACGAAATTAGTAAAAGATGCTTACCTGGAGCTACAAAGAGACCGTTACCTAACCACGCTTGTAAAAACTTATAAGAATAATCCTTTTGAAGACAGCTTTCCAATATTTTTTGCACGTCGTCCGGATTCATCACCACTTAAAAAAATATATTTTAATCATGCAGGAATAATAATGATTTCATTATTACAAATTACATACATTGCCGATACATACCGATGTATAATGACGGTCCAATCCATACTTTACTAAGTCCTCCCGTGTCTTGTACGATGGTTGCAAGTTCTTTTATGTTTCTTAGCACTCCTGAAAATATGTTTTAAAATTGAAGTCTACTAAAATATAATTAATAATAACAACTAGAAAATAAAAAAATATATTTACTCTCTGGTCCTCCAATAAACCAATGCGTGTGCCCCAAAACAGGAAGACTTCCAGCATCCGGTAAAATTTCTGATAACTCATATAATGGCTTCCGCATACGACGAAAGTATGCATAATATGTTAGAGAAAATATAACTACTAGAATTAAAACAATCATCTTGACTTAAATCACTTTGATTTTTTAAATGCGTTCCATATAAAATCTGCGGTTACACTGAGCTAGCAAATACCTAACTGTTTATATAGGACTATCCTGCAAGGTTCTTTCCGATACAATAAGTTACAGTCTGACACCAAACTACGATGTTTACTACGACAATATGACATGTCTACCTACCATACTATGCACCCGCTTATTTACTTGAGTAGTAGGTATAATAAGATATATAAACGAAGCCAACGAACGATATTCTATCCACTTCGATCCAAGTAAGTTAATGCTAAAATGTAAATTAATGCTATTCTATACATGTACTAAAAATGTAACTGATCGCTGTCTGAAAAATGTACATAAAATAAAATAAATAGCCTTTATATATGCTAGAGAACCCAAAACAATGCTTTTTTTATTTTGTCTGTTTGTCTGTATGTTTGTGCACGCTAATCTCAGAAACAGCTGAACAGATTTTTATGGGCCTTTCACTTGGAGATAGAGGAGGTTGTGGAGCAACTTATAAACTACTTTTTATCTCGGAGTTCCCGTGGGATAGTAAATCACGCGGGAAAACTCCCATGCACGAACGAAGTCGCGGACAACAGCTAGTGTGAAATCAATGTATATAATATTCCATCAAAATCATAAATATACAAATGATTTAATAATATTATTGGCCGCTAGAGCCTGAAAAAAGTCTTAAATCAACGTAGTTTTTAATATTGAATGCGCCTTCGTTTCGCTTCGTAAAATCGGGTGTTTACCCGTGGTCCCGTTGGTTTGTCCCATTAACGGGACCACGGGTAATTTTAATTCCCCGTAGTCCCATTGCACTATGGGTTACACTTTTATCGACTTTTTCAACTTCTGATATCGATATAATGTTTGAACCTCCTTAAAATAAAATAAAAATCCATGATAATGGCATATTGGAAACGTCAAAAGAGCATTCTTCTGACTATACTAGATAGAAAAAAAACAGTTATTTACAGTTAATTTTATTCAATCTTAAGCAAATGAAATTAAATTTATTTTATATGATTTTGGTTTTCAAAAACATTTTCGATAGTCAAACTACGCCATCGCTTCAACAAAGCTCTACGGTAAGTGATGTTGGAAGAAGAAGGGGTAATAAACTCCCAAGGATTTTTTTCTCTACTCACAGTTACATACTACACTTATTCCTACTTAAGGCTATAATATAACAAAGCCATGTCCAAGGTGTTGCAGGTTGTTTCGCTCACATAGCCTCATCATTTTCCTTACTTACTAACTATTCTCTAATGGTGCGTACAGATTATGCAACATGTTATATAACTTCTGTTTTATAACACGTCCACACTATCTAACATTGTTGTCTAACAATGAAACATGTTACAAGACCGTACACATTAAAACAACATTGTTGTATAACAATGTTATATAACAATTCAATGCGTGTCATTTTTTAAAATATAGCATATAACATTGTTGCAAAAACTAATAACATGTTGTATAACTTGTTTTTGTAACACATAGCGTCCACATTTGTAAAGCCTTAAGTAGGAATAAGTGTAGTATGTAACTGTGAGTAGAGAAAAAAAATCCTTGGGAGTTAATTACCCCTCCTTCTTCCAACATCACTTACCGTAGAGCTTTGTTGAAGCGATGGCGTAGTTTGACTGTCGAAAAATGTTTTTAATCACCAAAATCATATAAAATAAATTTAATTTCATTTGCTTAAGATTGAATAAAATATACCGTAAATAACTGTTTTTTTTTCTACATATATAGTATAGTCAAAAAAATGCTCTTTTGACGTTTCCAATATGCCGTTATCATGGATTTTTATTTTATTCTAAGGAGGTTCAAACATTATATTGATATCAGAAGTTGAAAAAGTCGATAAAAGTGTAACCCCTAGTGCAATGGGACTACGGGGAATTAAAATTACCCGTGGTCCCGTTAATGGGACAAACCAACGGGACCACGGGTAAACACCCGTAAAATCAGTCTCTTTGTAGCCACATAAGGAAATTGTTAGGCGTGATTCTTTAAACTGAGATGACTTCTATATTGATTGACCACTTGTTTAGTAAAGGACCTACACCCTTGAGAGTTCTCCACATAATGTTTTTAAATGCGTGTAAAGTCTAAGTCTAAATCTCTACAATTTTCCAGCGTGGTTGACTACGGTCTGAACCCTTTACATGGAGACAACCTGTGAGACAGTGGTGGGAAGTGATTAAGATCGATTTAAAAAAATACTTTAAAAGGGTAACTATGACAAATTGAAGAATCTTGTCTAAATATTTTTCAAATGTAAATAGGTACGTACTAAGGCATAGGTACGTATTCCTGAAGCGAATAATAATTTATTTCAGTTGTATAACATAATTTCTGTAACAACTGTTTCCGTAAATAAGACAGATGAAAGCAAAAAAGGGGTAGGTACTTACTAGGTATTTAGATTTTTACTTGTACCCGCTACTGATAAGTAAAAATCATCGGTATCAGTTAAAGTACTTACGAGTATGAGAGCATGAGTAGAGAGGTGTGTTATGAATGGTGAACATGATTAAAGTCAACAGTTTTTGCACGAAAAAGCTCTGAAATAATCATCGCTCTAATAAATGGAAATAATACTTGTAATAAATAGGAAGTAAAATAGGAGATGACAGTTTTTTTGGAAATTATCCTATTTCGGGTTGACTGACATTCGTCTATGAATTTCTCGGCCGCACACCAGAGATACATTTGTATTACCTACATTAATTGTAGCGCCACATTTGAAACGCGACATATAAATATCGCCCCCCTATATTTGTATGTAAACCCGCACATCAAGGACACATTTGTAGTAGGTGCAGTTGGTGGCGAGGCATTTTTCGCGCTACAAGAATTGAAGATCGAACACGTTCGTTTTATGTGGCACCGTGCTTCAAAAATGTCAACAATGACGTTACGAAAATGAAAGACAATACAACTAGACGCTACAATTGTGCTTCCGATGTGCATATACTCAATACATTTGTCGTCGCGTAGGTAAATATATAGCAATAATTTTGACGCTGTAAATATACGTTGCGAGTAATATGTGGTGCCGGTCTGCGGCCTCACAGCAAGCGCCATTAAAATTACAGTTTTGCCTTCGCTACAAGTTAGAAGTCGCTATCAGAGCCTTCAAATAGATATTTTTTTTAATAAAGATAACCTGTTTATTTTAATAAAATTAACAAGTTACATGCGCAATCACTTTCGGCTGGGTAGTTGTAGCTACTGGGTACAGACCTACTTATTTATTGCACAAATATGGTTCATACAGGTGTTTAATATTGTTGTCATACAATTTGTTGCCGACATATTTGGCTGATTACTTAAAGTATCGAAGGAATGAATTCTTAGAAAAGAATCAATAAGTCGGTGGAGTAACACTTGGTATTTTGATAATAACTTTCAATATTCAAAATGTAAAAGCAAATTCAGATTTATCGAAGTAATTATTAACAGATACCTCTTTACATTGACCGCTACCTTCAACTAATGGACATTTCTCTTAAAACTAATTTTATATTTTTTATATTCTTTATTTGCAAGAACACAGTTATACAATGGATGGTACAGTACATAATTTGTCCAATATGTTCCACCTTCTCAGGTATGCAAAATGTCAGTATCAAACCAACAAAAAAAAAAAACATACATTATAACTAATTTTATGTCCTTTGTGAACATACCCCAACACCAAATTTTATGTCATTATCTAATTATTAAAATGTCAATTATATAAACGTCAAGTAGATCATACAATATTAAATAATACTTTACAATTGATTTAATTAAATAAGAATGTTTGTAAAATATCAAAATGTCAAATAGATGAAATAATTAATTAGTTATGCTTATTTATTGAAATACCTACAACTACATAATATTATCTAATATTAATTTTAATTTTAAAATTAAAATTTAATTAAAATTAATTTACCACATACTCTGCTACTGTTTTAATATAAAGCACTTTCTACTAAGCAAAAAATATAAGTTACTGGTTTCAATTCCAAATTATAAAATTACTCGTTCAATTAATCGCATAATGACGTCATAAATAAATAGTAAGAAAGTCAACAAAGTGGAGCCATTCTGCGCCCTATGGTTCAACAAATATTGGTTGTCCACACAAACTAGTCGTGTCCAGTCAACTGTCGTGTCCATGGCATACCTACTGGTCTGAGTCTCCTTCTAGCCACCACAGCTGGCACTCGTCACGCTAATTTAATTAACTGTGAAATTGTTTAATTGTTGTTACGAGTATATAACATTGTAGCCGAGACAAAAGTAAGTTACATTTTAGTACTTAACTAACATGACGTGTTAAAGTTTCTTACAATATTATTACTCAAAACGGAGCCGTTGTTGAGCTTTTTCTATTTGAAAGTCTTATTTTCAATTGTATACATAATTATTACTTTTTATTTTGAGAAAAAGCTCATGTACGCACCACGTGGTTTAGATCGGTAATCGAAATAGTAGAGTTGCTGTAGAGCTAAACATTTATCAATTTATCAAAGAAGAAGAACTATGAGGGGAGAAAGTATTTTGAGATACACTTTAACTAAGTCTTCCGTTTTTGAACAGCTAGGTATTGTATTATTAACAAACCGTTCAATCCCCGGCCTGGGCAGACCTATCTGTCCTTTACGTCAACCTTAATTATGATTGTTATTAAATTTTAATTCTACGAATATTATTATATTAGGCACATTACAACTAGAACAACACTGATGTAATCCCAGAAAGTTCACCGTTTTCGGGTGCCTAATTTTGTTTTTTTTTCGCTATTTTACCTCACCCACACCTCATGTTCAGGAGTTAGTTAAAGTAAAGAGTGGTTGCTAGTATTTATAAAAAACTTCAACAAAAAAATCGACTTGATGTTCAACACGTAGAGGCAAAATCTACAGGTCAAATTGGACCACACCACAAACACCATCGATATAATTCGAATAATAAAAAGATTCGAATAAAAAATACAAATTGGTTCACCCAGTAAAAATTACGGGGTAACCATCGATCTATACTTCAATCTTTATTATAGATCAATGAGGGTAACCCATAAAAAATTATAGACGAATTGAAAAGATCCTCCTATTTTTAAAGTTCGGTAAAAACAACCATCAAATTGGTACACCTAGTAAAAAGAGTTGCGTGGAACACTCAAATTGAGAACATGGCCTCCTATTTTATTAAGTCGGTTATGAACTTATCAACTCGGTTATGAATGGCAGATGATAATCCTGATAGCGCTGGTGGTGATAGCGGCGTGTTACTGGCTGCACCGGTCGGCCGCTGCCCATCGCCTGGACCGAGCTACCGCCACGCTGCCAGTGCCGCCCACTTTACCAGTCATTGGGAACGCCATGCTGTTCATAGGGGACACCCAGAGTACGTACACTACCGTTATCTATAACGTATAAGGTCGTATGCGTTATCAAATTCGAGTTAATAAACCAACCTTTGGGTTACAAAGTAAGTTGAGCAAGTTAGAAGAACGAGTTTTCTTTCATATTCAGACTGCAAAACTGCAAGTTTTCGAGTGTCATTCTTGGATAAAAATCGTTATTATTTACCAAAAGTGAAACGACTGTAATGTAATACAGCATTACCATGAGTAGTTTTGCAACGAATCCTGTGAGTAAATTCACAATTTAAAAATTAAGTGCTTTTTCAGAAATTCTGCAAAATATAGAGGACATTGCTACATTGGCATTGAAGGAAAAGGGCGTAGCAAAGATTTGGCTTGGACCCAAATTATACGTAGGTAAGAATTTTTGTTTACAATTACAAGTTAGTCAACAATTCTCAATTTTCTTATATTATACATTGCCCGAACAGGTATTTACCTATATACCTACCTAACTACTTAGTATCCTTGAAGCTATGAAACAGTACATTATTTGGCATTTCCTCGAATTCATTTGTTTGTACTACCTGACCACAATAATTAGGCGCATGTCAGATAGCAGTCACGCGGGGCCCCCCACCCCGCTCTAGCCCCGCGCGTCCCCTAGTGAGGCGCAGTCGTGTACAATTGTACATTAAGGTCATTTAAACTAGGCTGATGTGAACTTCGTTTTCCGAGATGTTTGCGCAGGTACAGTAACTGACCAAGTACAGGTGGTAGGGCCTAGAGCTCACCCGGGGAAGTACCACCGCCCGCCACGGTACTTTGTACCATTCCTACCGTGTAATAATTGTTTTAAGAACAATTGTGTTCCGGATAGGAAGGTGTGGTGCCGGTTACACTTTTTAGAGGCGACCATCTCAGTCCTCAGGGGTAGCAACGCATGTGTGACCGAATTAGAACGAGACTCATTGAGTCTAGTTCTGAGTCGGTCACAGTTGTTATGGGCGGCAGCGGAAGGTGGTGCTGCATGCTCGTTTGCTACCTTAATTCCATAAAAAAAATTGTACCTCCATTAAACATTCACCATGGTACGTTTGGTACTACTGCAGAATGTACTACGTATTCCCATCCCTATTTCCAATGACGTCTTAACTGACATGCGCCTAATTATCGTGGTCGGCTTAGTAAAGTTTCGTAGATCGCAAAGCGTAGCGTAGCATGCTACGCTATTAGTAGTGTCTGTGAATAAAATATTACGGATGATGCTATCAAATCCCTCAATGAGATCGCGATTGTGACTGTACTTACATTGCAAAAAATATTATTATACCTATTAAATTTTTTGAGAGTACTTCGATTGTCATAGAAATTTTGAACTATCAGTACAGTAAGTATAAGTATCTACAGGTTTTCCCTCGTTACAGAAATATTATTAGTAATAGATAATAGATGACATTCGAAGTATGTTTTTGAACTACAATGCCTTAATTCCAGCCATCGGCAATCCCGAAGACGCTCAGATTGTTCTAGAGAACTGCCTCGACAAGGACGTAGTTTACCGCTTTCTGCGGCCTTGGCTCGGACACGGCCTGTTCGTAGCACCGCGTGAGTATGCCTAACAATATTTATATTGCAAATTAAACACGGCTTAAGTTGAAGACAACTAATTATGCTTTATAAGGGATAACTCAAAAACTATTCTTCAGATATCGCTCGAAAAATGGGACTATGTGAAAAGCTTTCGAATATAGAGCATAACATAGAGCGCGTAACAATTCTATTTTTGAGTACCTAAATCAGCTAAAGACATTTCATTCTTCCAGTTGGCCTGTGGAAATCACATAGAAAAGTATTACTTCCAGTCTTCCATAACAGAATAGTGGAGGAATATTTAAGTGTAATTTCCGAACAAGCAGATGTTCTACTGGAAAGACTTGGAGAACAGTCGGGAAAGGGAGAGTTTGATGTTTTACGGTACATCACGGCATGCACCTTGGATATTGTATTTGGTAAATAATTAAATTAGTTATTTACAACCTGTTTACAACTGATTAATTATAGTATGCCACCAATCACCCATCTGGACTCGTAAAGTAGGGAACAATACGCTAGGCTTCCTCAATTACAAGGACTGTACGCAGTGGACAGCTAATACGATGAAGGTCTAAAAATTTTATTCGTGTAGAATTTAGTGAAGGTGGGGGAGGGTCCCAAAGGTATATTGTGAATTAATGATCTTCCTTCTGAGGTATTCCCAAAGCGCTAGACGTAGGGTTCTTCAAACAAGATGTAAAAGAAGTTCTCCTTCAGGATCAACATTGCAATGCTGTCTCCCCTGATGTTGCCCATGTCTTTAACTGACGATGACCAATTACCATCAGATTGCTCGTCTGTTTTACGTCAGCTTCTCAAACTCCAAAACGAGTATTTCAATAACAGAATATTAGAGTTTTCACTGTATTGTCTCAATGGCAGAAACCGCAATGGGTGAACGTATGGACGTCCAGCACTCGCCAGATACCCCGTACCTACGAGCTCGGCACACCGTGATGACGATCCTTAACATGCGGTTCTTCAAAGTGTGGCTGCAGCCCGACTGTCTGTTTAACCTCACACGTTATGCCAAGCAGCAAAAGTATAATATTGATCTCACACACAAATTCACCGACGAGGTACGTTTGTCAATTACCTACTTCTTTTATCCTCGAAGCAAAAGAATAAGTATAAGTTTTACTTGTAGTTATACGTCTCTATGTTGCATCTTAGCTATTAAAAAGAACAGATTTTGATCTTTATATTTTCTTGATTAATAGATAACTTGATAAGGTGTTCTTATTATTGAAAAATTTTAGCTATTTGAGGATCATCAGGCCTTTTCTACATGTTAAAGGGATATAAGATACTTCATTTCTAATGGGCTGATCAATTTAAAATTTAGGTTCATAGGTAATGTTAGACGGAATATCGTAATAGCAGATAATGCACAACACTATGGTAATACCGAGATAACCACATCACTAGCGGGAACATGACGGATAGACTTGCCGCGCTTTCGTCAATGAGAAAGTTGTGTAAAGAATAAAGTTATTATTTAAATACAATATAATTGTGTTTATTAGTTGGTAGTTCCAATAGCCTGACCTCTCACTAAAGCTTAAAGCAGAGGTTTCGTTTTAAAGCTCATTGGCATGATTTCAATTTCTAGACTATGAGGTAATTAGTCCTGACTATTAGTCTGACTATGAGCTAATTTATAGCCGAAATTCGTAAAATCTAATGTTTCATATTGGGGATTCAAAGCATTTTTCCAAATATATGTCTGAGCAGAAGCTCTAAGTGCATGCAATTGCAAGGCATCTGATGTGCATGGAATTTTAGATAAATTAATATTAGTGCCAAAGCAACGAGAAAAAATTATTTGTCTAGCTTCATCCGCAGTGCTACCTTTTTTACCCAAAATATTTAAATACGAGGTTTCTAAACCTTTTAACTCCTTACTACTTAATTCTAAGCCATTGCCAAGAGGGACTAAAGCATCACGATTTTCTTTAATTTTTATTATTTCTCAGTCAGAGTCAGAGAGCGATACTTAAAGGTAAGCGACGCATACTTGTGAGCGCGCGAAATTAACAATTAAAAAAAAGATATAAACAATGAAATTTTTTAAAATCTCTTTTAACAATATTATTAACAATTGTATAGAGAATTAAAAAAAAAACAATTTCGGTTTAAACAATATGGCACCGGGTTGCGCCATGGCAACATGCATTTATATCATTAAGAGGGCAATTTGAAGAGGATCGCATAAAAAAATTGAGGTGGAATAGTTTTCGGTACTCATGCGCCGATTCCTCCTGGACTAAATGGTGCAACTAAGTAGTTGCAACCTAAGTAGATACTGTCACAAAAAAAATTAATTTCTTTTTCAGGTAGTTCGCAAAAAGCGAATTGAATATGAGAAGAAAAAAGGTCATCCTGATATTCATGAAAAATCTAGTGAGTATCACCTCTCCTAATTATGCATTTTTATTTCAACCCTTAACTATTCTGCCAAGATATTTTTTTCAAAAGCAAAGGCAGGGTCTGTTACTAATACGATTGCGTGTTCAACGAATTTGAAGAATGTTTTTTACGGCTCTACCTCAAGCTCTACTGTCATGAGGAAGACTTTTTTTAAAAGGAAAATTACCCTCGCATTGCTTCTAGAACAAAGGCATATAAAAGCAAAACAAAAAAACAACATTGGTACATAACAATAACACATACCTTCATCGTACCAAGTTATACTTACATATAGCATACGAGTACTACACACATGAAATGTACATGGCAGATTTTAAAGAATATAGAAATTGACAAAATACTTAATAGAGCATTCTTAGACAAGACTCTACATGTTGTTGAATCCAGTTAATGACCGATTTTAACAATCTTATAATTTACACTTAATTATTTTGGTATATTAATTTAATGATATTGAATCAAAATAGTTCATACTGCTCTTATAAAATTGTTGTAAGTACGTTTTGCTCACTTCTGAGAAATGATAAGTAGGTACGTACATGTTCATAGGCTCGCATTGTGTTGACATCATGGCGTTTATTGTTACTGCTCAGTTCTACAAAAACATTTATGTATTTGTTATCCATTTTGCAGTAAACTACTTGTAATTCTCTATTCACACAATGCTATTCAAGTGCAAGGTAAACTTAGAATATCGCTTATGGAAGATGTAATGACGAACAATGGGTGATTCTATTCGTACTGTAGCCGCGAAATTGAAACGCACATGTTTTACTATAGAGTCATTGTAAACAAAAATATTATGTGTTCTGTATGAGTACATTCGTTAGATTTAGGTATTAACAGTTTTTTATGGGTGTTTAAAGGAACTGATGTATAAAAGGCTAGAATATATATTTTACTTGCGAGGCCCCTTTTGGGAGAGTCCCCAAGACTTCAGAGTGTCCCTGGATAAAAGAGTTTTAGAAGCTCCTTTTTATTATTTTAATTTTTTTTTCATGGAATGGTTTGCTAACTGACGGCAATAAGAAAATTATGTTTTTGTCTTCTACATATTATTATAATGAGTATCTAAATATATTTACTGAAATAATAAGATTCTTTGCAGGCATGCCAATTTTTAGACGCTGATGACCAAATGATAAATCTCAATAATCCTTGCATACAGATGGAAAACTCCGTGCTGTGTTAGATTTGCTATTCAGTCGAGAAATTGACTTCACTGATGAGCAACTACGGGAACACATCGACTCGATCACGATCGCTGGCAACGACACCACCGCTCTTGTCATCGCTTACACCCTGGTACTTCTCGGTATACATCAGGATGCTCAAGAGAAAGTTTTATTGGAGTAAGTTAGCTTTATTACTATTTGTGAGCGCATATAAGTATTATTAGTTGTTATTGTTACTATAATATAATAATAATAAAATATTATAACAACGCTTTTTATACCTACTCACTTTAAGGCATTGTTAAAATAAACAACACAAAACTCTTCAGCACTTTAAAATGTTCAATATTTAGCATCATTTAACAAGCACTAATAATTGCATTTTCATTTTTCAGACAAGAATCCATTTTTGGAAAATCCAAACGAGGTTCAACGAAAGATGACATTCAAAACATGCATTACTTAGAAAGAGTTATCAAAGAAAGCATGCGACTCTACACGGTAGTTCCCATTATCGCCCGAAACATTGACAAAGATACTTATTTACGTAAGTTGCTAAATTTTCTACTAATTCTCAAATCGAATTTACAGTACTGGTTTTGTAACGGATAGGACACTTCATTCTACCCCCCCCCCCCCCCGTTTCCATGCATACGCCCATGTTAATGGGCTCTTAGAGGTAAATTCATAGACACTAAAAAATAAAATGATGTTTCAGCTTACTGCAATGTTACAATCCCGGCCGGCACAGGAGCTGTAGTGGGGTCCTTTGCAATCCACCGATCAACGGCGGTATGGGGACCCAACGCGAATGACTTCGACCCCGACAGATTCTTACCCGAGCGGTCCCATGATAGACACCCCGCCTCATTTCTACCTTTCAGTTACGGCTCTCGGAATTGTATCGGTGAGTTATTTCATTTCTATTTCGGTTTTTAAGAGAGAGAGAGAGCAATAAGATATTTTGCGTATTTTATAACATATATTTAAACACAGGCGCCTAATTTTTGTTTAAAGGTGTGTTATTTGTCAAAAACTTGTTAAATTCGTTATTGTTCATGTTGTTTTAGGGCGCAATTTTGGAATGATAATAATGAAAAGTTTGATCTCAACCATCATACGAAGTTATAAGATTGAAGCAAAAGAAATAGGCCCACTCAAAATCGAACTGTTATTGTTTCCTGTTAACGGTCATCAAATACGAGTCACAAGAAGGTGAAGTAAACAATAAAGGACCACAATCAAACAATAAAGAAATGACCACAACGTACAGTGCGCCCAACTTATCTCTGAAATGGCAAAAATTGGAACTAATGAAAAGTCATTCATAAGTACTACCTGACCACAATAATTAGGCGCATGTCAGATAGCAGTCACGCGGGCCCCCCATCCCGCTCTAGCCCCGCGCGTCCCCTAGTGAGGCGCAGTCGTGTACAATTGTACATTAAGGTCATTTATACTAGGCTGATGCGAACTTCGTTTTCCGAGATGTTTGCGCAGGTACAGTAACTGACCAAGTACAGGTGGTAGGGCCTAGAGCTCACCCGGGGAAGTAAGTACCACCGCCCGCCACGGTACTTTGTACCATTCCTACCGTGTAATAATTGTTTTAAGAACAATTGTGTTCCGGATAGGAAGGTGTGGTGCCGGTTACACTTTTTAGAGGCGACCATCTCAGTCCTCAGGGGTAGCAACGCATGTGTGACCGAATTAGAACGAGACTCATTGAGTCTAGTTCTGGGTCGGTCACAGTTGTTATGGGCGGCAGCGGAAGGTGGTGCTGCATGCTCGTTTGCTATCTTAATTCCATAAAAAAAATTGTACCTCCATTAAACATTCACCATGGTACTTTTGGTACTACTGCAGAATGTACTACGTATTCCCATCCCTATTTCCAATGACGTCTTAACTGACATGCGCCTAATTATCGTGGTCGGCTAGTACGTTGTGGTAATTCATCTGTCAGTTACTAGTGTGCAATGATTGGTCAAATAAATGTCAAATGCGTCCGACAGCGCCTCTTTCGTTTCAATCTTAAGTTGGGTTTACTATACTTATGAATGACTTTTCGTTAGTTCCAATTTTTGCCATTTCAGAGATAAGTTGGGCGCACTGTAGGCGCTTACCTATGTCACAAAAACATGATAAATTCTGATAGACGTTTTCAAAATTCCAGTTAACAAAATCTTTACTATTAATTATTTTGACGCTTACGTTTTTGGTTTAGAATAAAAGGAGTGCCTGAAGGTAGAGTCCTAAAATAGCTAAATTTTCGGGAAAATATTTTAGTACAAAACTTTTAACATGGGTTATTAAGTGATTCGGTTTATTCTGATATAGAGTCTAGATCAGTATAAACGAGGCGTTAAAATCGGAACATAATGATTATTTATTTTTGAATGTGTTACATCACTATTAAAAAATAACAATTAAGTTGTAACACACAAGCCATACTGGAATAAGTACTACAATATTTTGCCGAGTCATGATAAAGTACCTGTACCTATGTTTATTAATAAATCCGTGATTTTTACTGCTTTGTGTTATAATAAAATTTATATTTTCACATTTTTACTGTTTTTATTATAAACTTAAAATTCGTAACCACCACTTGGGACAACTGATACTTATTTTATTACACCTTTTCTTAGAAATACATGTATTTGTTGCACTAAGTAGTCTGAACTTGATGCGACCAAACATTAATATTTTATACATGTTAATTAATACCCTAGCTTTTAACAGGATGTTAATAAAGCACGTACAAGTTTTTAATACAGTTTACTGATTGTAATACTCGTAGATGTACATACTTAAAAACATTTAGGCTTCGGTAGTATCATTCACTTCGACTGTCACCACAGTTGGGGTTGTTGGTCTATTCTTTACATCCATGTCGAATGTCACGAAATCGTCGTGGTCGATGACGTCACGCGAATCGTCCACCCCACAAGTGAGGAACTTATTATATTGGCTAAGGTCAAGGAAACCCACCCCGCAAGGACGATCGATTAGACGAGATGTCATGATCCCCTGGGCGAATCCAGAACAGACTATTACAGAACCCAAATCATCCTGAAAAATTGAAGGTCAAAATTATTATAAAAAAACTAATCCATCGTTTAAAAATTAAATGACCAAAATAAGATCGCCGATGAAACAAAGGAATATCAGCTATATAATTTAGTCGCTAAACACATATTGCATTCTTGCATTGGGATCATAAACTTTAATCTGGGGGCACAGTAGTGCCCCCGTGCCAAGACGCAGCGTAGCACTAGGGCACTACTTACCTACCTTTTCTCGAAGTGCTTCGTCGTATTTTTGAACCCTCATAACTTCGGTTTACGATATACCCGATCGTTCAAATTCTCAGGATATGATGACAGTGATAGACTAATTAAACGCACAAAGTTTCAATTACATAGCTCTGATACTTAAGATTTTATGGATATCTAAAATATGGCTATTTGGCTAACTGATTCATTGATGGTAATCAAAATTCCTTAATGTGCTAGAAATATATCATATATCTAACAACAGATGGCGTTGGACATTTAAATTAAAAAAATATTTACCATCAAAATACAAGTTATAGTATTAATACCTACTAATTATTATAATTTAGATTTTAATGGTTACTTGTATGGGGTTAGTTGTACAATTAATCTTAAAAATCTGCTTAAGATTATACAAGTAACGCCATCTACAATGTTCACACTAACTTAATTGAACATTGATTTATGAAAGTAGTTCGAACGGGTTGTCATTAGATGGCACTATACGTGCTCTCGTGAAGCGTGTTTTTTTACGAGAAATAATTTATAAATAAAGTTTATAGATAAATAACTATATAAATAAATTATTAATAACTGTATAATATAATATACTTCATATGTTATTAAAACCCGAGGTCTTAACACATCTCTTGTAATTGTGTCCAAAAATATCAACTGGTTCCTGAGAACACTACATATTAGGATAAATAATCTTTGATTTTGATTTATTAACAATATTTTAAATTGCATCTTTTGATTATTTAATCGAGAGTTGGCTATTAAAATTTTAGTTCATTAGATGGGGGCTTTGAAATATTTCTATAAACGCAATATTACTACTTTGTTTCTATCTGTTATAATTTATTATTAGTTATTTTGGGAATAATTAATGCATAACATTATATTGCACTTTTATTTCACTGTAAAAAAAATAATAATATTTTCTCAACCTGCCATTATCCCCTGCCAGCGCCATCTTTATGTGGAGAAGTAAACAATATTACAATGGTACGTACAATTTTATATATGGTGGAAGCTCAATAGGTGGCGCTGTTTAAACTTCTGAATCACGCTGTTGAGACTACTTTCTTATCTTATCTTATCTTTTCATCACAGGGAACTAAGTTCAGGGGCGCCGTAAGGTGTGCCGGAGCCCGCGTGCAAACCCGATTTGCACACCCGCCCCAGTGTTTCAATACGAATCTCATACAGATTTGTGTTTATGCCGCCCAGCCCTCATTTACCCTGAATTTGTGCCGCCCGCGTGCGCCGCACGCCTTGCACGCCCGGTTACGGCGCCCCTGACTATGTTTTAGTACACTGTATAACTCAATTTCACAAAAAATGTTAGTTGTGCCCTTTTTCGGTAACACGGCAGTGTAGTTCATTTAGTCCAGTTGGTTTCACAGATAATGAACGTGAATGAAGTAAGAACATAAATAATTATTTTCGTTTACTTTGATTTTTTTTTCTTTCGGTTACATTTGATTTCTGTTAGTTTCTATTTGAGAAGGAGGTTCATTATTAAAACATTGATGATTGATTGATTGAATGGCTGTTTTATGCGAAGATTCACTGAAAGTTGTATTTACTGATTTACTGCTTTGTGTTATAATAAAATTTATATTTTCACATTTTTACTGTTTTTATTATAAACTTAAAATTCGTAACCACCACTTGGGACAACTGATACTTATTTTATTACACCTTTTCTTAGAAATACATGTATTTGTTGCACTAAGTAGTCTGAACTTGATGCGACCAAACATTAATATTTTATACATGTTAATTAATACCCTAGCTTTTAACAGGATGTTAATAAAGCACGTACAAGTTTTTAATACAGTTTACTGATTGTAATACTCGTAGATGTACATACTTAAAAACATTTAGGCTTCGGTAGTATCATTCACTTCGACTGTCACCACAGTTGGGGTTGTTGGTCTATTCTTTACATCCATGTCGAATGTCACGAAATCGTCGTGGTCGATGACGTCACGCGAATCGTCCACCCCACAAGTGAGGAACTTATTATATTGGCTAAGGTCAAGGAAACCCACCCCGCAAGGACGATCGATTAGACGAGATGTCATGATCCCCTGGGCGAATCCAGAACAGACTATTACAGAACCCAAATCATCCTGAAAAATTGAAGGTCAAAATTATTATAAAAAAACTAATCCATCGTTTAAAAATTAAATGACCAAAATAAGATCGCCGATGAAACAAAGGAATATCAGCTATATAATTTAGTCGCTAAACACATATTGCATTCTTGCATTGGGATCATAAACTTTAATCTGGGGGCACAGTAGTGCCCCCGTGCCAAGACGCAGCGTAGCACTAGGGCACTACTTACCTACCTTTTCTCGAAGTGCTTCGTCGTATTTTTGAACCCTCATAACTTCGGTTTACGATATACCCGATCGTTCAAATTCTCAGGATATGATGACAGTGATAGACTAATTAAACGCACAAAGTTTCAATTACATAGCTCTGATGCTTAAGATTTTATGGATATCTAAAATATGGCTATTTGGCTAACTGATTCATTGATGGTAATCAAAATTCCTTAATGTGCTAGAAATATATCATATATCTAACAACAGATGGCGTTGGACATTTAAATTAAAAAAATATTTACCATCAAAATACAAGTTATAGTATTAATACCTACTAATTATTATAATTTAGATTTTAATGGTTACTTGTATGGGGTTAGTTGTACAATTAATCTTAAAAATCTGCTTAAGATTATACAAGTAACGCCATCTACAATGTTCACACTAACTTAATTGAACATTGATTTATGAAAGTAGTTCGAACGGGTTGTCATTAGATGGCACTATACGTGCTCTCGTGAAGCGTGTTTTTTTACGAGAAATAATTTATAAATAAAGTTTATAGATAAATAACTATATAAATAAATTATTAATAACTGTATAATATAATATACTTCATATGTTATTAAAACCCGAGGTCTTAACACATCTCTTGTAATTGTGTCCAAAAATATCAACTGGTTCCTGAGAACACTACATATTAGGATAAATAATCTTTGATTTTGATTTATTAACAATATTTTAAATTGCATCTTTTGATTATTTAATCGAGAGTTGGCTATTAAAATTTTAGTTCATTAGATGGGGGCTTTGAAATATTTCTATAAACGCAATATTACTACTTTGTTTCTATCTGTTATAATTTATTATTAGTTATTTTGGGAATAATTAATGCATAACATTATATTGCACTTTTATTTCACTGTAAAAAAAATAATAATATTTTCTCAACCTGCCATTATCCCCTGCCAGCGCCATCTTTATGTGGAGAAGTAAACAATATTACAATGGTACGTACAATTTTATATATGGTGGAAGCTCAATAGGTGGCGCTGTTTAAACTTCTGAATCACGCTGTTGAGACTACTTTCTTATCTTATCTTATCTTTTCATCACAGGGAACTAAGTTCAGGGGCGCCGTAAGGTGTGCCGGAGCCCGCGTGCAAACCCGATTTGCACACCCGCCCCAGTGTTTCAATACGAATCTCATACAGATTTGTGTTTATGCCGCCCAGCCCTCATTTACCCTGAATTTGTGCCGCCCGCGTGCGCCGCACGCCTTGCACGCCCGGTTACGGCGCCCCTGACTATGTTTTAGTACACTGTATAACTCAATTTCACAAAAAATGTTAGTTGTGCCCTTTTTCGGTAACACGGCAGTGTAGTTCATTTAGTCCAGTTGGTTTCACAGATAATGAACGTGAATGAAGTAAGAACATAAATAATTATTTTCGTTTACTTTGATTTTTTTTTCTTTCGGTTACATTTGATTTCTGTTAGTTTCTATTTGAGAAGGAGGTTCATTATTAAAACATTGATGATTGATTGATTGAATGGCTGTTTTATGCGAAGATTCACTGAAAGTTGTATTTACTGATTTACTGCTTTGTGTTATAATAAAATTTATATTTTCACATTTTTACTGTTTTTATTATAAACTTAAAATTCGTAACCACCACTTGGGACAACTGATACTTATTTTATTACACCTTTTCTTAGAAATACATGTATTTGTTGCACTAAGTAGTCTGAACTTGATGCGACCAAACATTAATATTTTATACATGTTAATTAATACCCTAGCTTTTAACAGGATGTTAATAAAGCACGTACAAGTTTTTAATACAGTTTACTGATTGTAATACTCGTAGATGTACATACTTAAAAACATTTAGGCTTCGGTAGTATCATTCACTTCGACTGTCACCACAGTTGGGGTTGTTGGTCTATTCTTTACATCCATGTCGAATGTCACGAAATCGTCGTGGTCGATGACGTCACGCGAATCGTCCACCCCACAAGTGAGGAACTTATTATATTGGCTAAGGTCAAGGAAACCCACCCCGCAAGGACGATCGATTAGACGAGATGTCATGATCCCCTGGGCGAATCCAGAACAGACTATTACAGAACCCAAATCATCCTGAAAAATTGAAGGTCAAAATTATTATAAAAAAACTAATCCATCGTTTAAAAATTAAATGACCAAAATAAGATCGCCGATGAAACAAAGGAATATCAGCTATATAATTTAGTCGCTAAACACATATTGCATTCTTGCATTGGGATCATAAACTTTAATCTGGGGGCACAGTAGTGCCCCCGTGCCAAGACGCAGCGTAGCACTAGGGCACTACTTACCTACCTTTTCTCGAAGTGCTTCGTCGTATTTTTGAACCCTCATAACTTCGGTTTACGATATACCCGATCGTTCAAATTCTCAGGATATGATGACAGTGATAGACTAATTAAACGCACAAAGTTTCAATTACATAGCTCTGATGCTTAAGATTTTATGGATATCTAAAATATGGCTATTTGGCTAACTGATTCATTGATGGTAATCAAAATTCCTTAATGTGCTAGAAATATATCATATATCTAACAACAGATGGCGTTGGACATTTAAATTAAAAAAATATTTACCATCAAAATACAAGTTATAGTATTAATACCTACTAATTATTATAATTTAGATTTTAATGGTTACTTGTATGGGGTTAGTTGTACAATTAATCTTAAAAATCTGCTTAAGATTATACAAGTAACGCCATCTACAATGTTCACACTAACTTAATTGAACATTGATTTATGAAAGTAGTTCGAACGGGTTGTCATTAGATGGCACTATACGTGCTCTCGTGAAGCGTGTTTTTTTACGAGAAATAATTTATAAATAAAGTTTATAGATAAATAACTATATAAATAAATTATTAATAACTGTATAATATAATATACTTCATATGTTATTAAAACCCGAGGTCTTAACACATCTCTTGTAATTGTGTCCAAAAATATCAACTGGTTCCTGAGAACACTACATATTAGGATAAATAATCTTTGATTTTGATTTATTAACAATATTTTAAATTGCATCTTTTGATTATTTAATCGAGAGTTGGCTATTAAAATTTTAGTTCATTAGATGGGGGCTTTGAAATATTTCTATAAACGCAATATTACTACTTTGTTTCTATCTGTTATAATTTATTATTAGTTATTTTGGGAATAATTAATGCATAACATTATATTGCACTTTTATTTCACTGTAAAAAAAATAATAATATTTTCTCAACCTGCCATTATCCCCTGCCAGCGCCATCTTTATGTGGAGAAGTAAACAATATTACAATGGTACGTACAATTTTATATATGGTGGAAGCTCAATAGGTGGCGCTGTTTAAACTTCTGAATCACGCTGTTGAGACTACTTTCTTATCTTATCTTATCTTTTCATCACAGGGAACTAAGTTCAGGGGCGCCGTAAGGTGTGCCGGAGCCCGCGTGCAAACCCGATTTGCACACCCGCCCCAGTGTTTCAATACGAATCTCATACAGATTTGTGTTTATGCCGCCCAGCCCTCATTTACCCTGAATTTGTGCCGCCCGCGTGCGCCGCACGCCTTGCACGCCCGGTTACGGCGCCCCTGACTATGTTTTAGTACACTGTATAACTCAATTTCACAAAAAATGTTAGTTGTGCCCTTTTTCGGTAACACGGCAGTGTAGTTCATTTAGTCCAGTTGGTTTCACAGATAATGAACGTGAATGAAGTAAGAACATAAATAATTATTTTCGTTTACTTTGATTTTTTTTTCTTTCGGTTACATTTGATTTCTGTTAGTTTCTATTTGAAAAGGAGGTTCATTATTAAAACATTGATGATTGATTGATTGAATGGCTGTTTTATGCGAAGATTCACTGAAAGTTGTATTTACTGATGCTGAACTATCGATAGTTACACTACCGATTGTTGACCTTGAAAATCACTTAGGATATCGATAGGACTACCGATAGTATTGCTAAAATCAATACTATCGATAGTATCAATAGTATTATACTATTGACATAATGTTTAATAGTATCGATAGTATCGATAGTATTATACCACCGATACTATTACAGAATACATAACTATCGATAGTTTTGGACTATTGCAGATAACCAATAGTATTACCTTATTTTATACTATCGATAGTACTATCGATAGTCTCACTATTGCCACACTATCGATAGACTATCGATAGTCTATCGATAGTAGCCTATCGAGCGGCATCACTAGTTGTATTGTAATGGCTGATTGATAAACATAATGAATTACCAACCATAAATTATGTACTTTCTAAATACGATTGATAGTTTAGTATGTATATAAAAAAATAAGTAACATAAAGGTCGTGCAAGGATCTTTTGGCGCGTGGCTGACGTGAGGGTGACAGAGACAGAGCCTTACCTGTAAGGCGCTGTCTCTGTCACGCACGCGCCAAAAGATGCTTGTATGACTGTAAACTGATTAACTTTACTCACAGTTCAATTTAGCTTATGAACAAAATTTACTAAGGGCATTTTTAAATCCAGCTGTCAATGTTAAAATGTACCATAATAGTATATAGTAAACCCAACTTAAGACTGAAACGAAAGAGGCGCTGTCGGACGCATTTGACATTCCTTTGACCAATCGTTGCACACTAGTAACTGACAGATGAATGACCACAACGTACTTATGAATGACTTTTCGTTAGTTCCAATTTTTGCCATTTCAGAGATAAGTTGGGCGCACTGTACTTGTAAAGCTGACATTTGTGTGACATTCAACTTTAATGAATTCCGAATAATTGTATTATAGGTTAGCTCCATAGAGATATTACAATAGAGTGGGTGAGTCATACGTCTGCCCATAGATTGCATTCGCCCCCGGTTAGAAAGAGAAACAACGATAACGGTAATTACCTATCTCTCTCCGATCCCGATGAGCCAGAAAGAGAAAGGTGATTACTAAAGATTTCATCTCTTTTTATCCTAGGTACGCTCTGAAGCTCGCCAGAAAGAGAAAGTTGATTACTAAAGATTTCGTCTCTTTTTATCCGAGGAACGCTCTGAAGCCTGGCTTCTGCCCTCTAGTGTAATATCTCTATGGTTAGCTCTCGCAGTCATGTCGTGCCTGTGTGCCGTGCTTGTGGCCGTGCGGTTTCATGCATTATTCTATGGCAACATTGAATGACTGGACAACGACTAAATGAACTACTGAAGTACATTATTCGATACTGAACTAGAGATATGTGAATGAGATTTTACTAAAGTATAACATTTGAAGGATTCATTCGCGAACTACACACGACTATAGTGAGGCCGCGATGAGAATGCGTTCCTGACACATGTCAATTCGTAATGACTAGTGATATAAGTACAATAAATAACATTATGCGTTGTAACAAATAACAATAACAACATGCATTCATTATGCATAATATTTATTCAATTTATATGTTGTTATTTTTAAAGGAATTATGTTTCAATATATTCAATAATAATATTCGTTATGTAAATAAAATTTTAAGGAATCAATTAATTGAATTTAATCATAATTTCTGAATGTAATCAAGAGAAAAAAATTAAAATGTTTTATTTATTTATTTTATTTTCATTTGATTCACCTGAGTGATATTATAACACAAATTTTCCTAAGCTATGTTTGGGCGTACCTTTATTATAATAATATTATTAACTATTATGAATACTTAGTACATTATATAATGTATTATAAAATTATAACGTTTTATTTTATATTTTACCGACATTGTATTAAGATTACAAAAATATTCAATTACAATTGCCTTGTTATTATGTCACATCACTACAAAAACAAAAAGTTGATATGACATAGATATAACATTGAACGAGCGCCGTTTGACGTGGTTTTCTTTTAAAAGGTATTGTTTTTATATTTGTTATTTAAGTAATTGTAATAATTTTAGCCCAAGATTAATACAATTATTGTAAGTTGGCATAATTATTCGATTTAATGTTTGATTTTAATGTTATCACTCGTTAATAAGGCAATTAAAAGATATTAAAAAATTGTCAATTAATTGTACGCCAGTTCAAAGTTACATCGCCCAGTCGAATGACAGACTTCAGGAACGCATAGTTAGCGCGGCCTCACTATAGTTCACAATCACAATACACAAGTAGGGACACGGTATCGAATAGAAAGTATCGATACCTCATGAGTAGTATCGAAAGAAAAGTATCGTACTCATAAAAGTATCGTAACAAAAGTATCGAAACCTCAAAGTATCGAGTACTTTTCCTAAGCAAGGGCTACACGTAATGAATTTACCCATTTTGAAACGTACCCTTAGTAAAATAACAATAAAAGGTTGAAGAACCGTCGAACCGTTCATTGTACTTAGACGGTCGAATTAACTATAACATTCGACGCTAATCGCTAATTCATATATGGGACAACTTTCAAACGTCGCGTCGCTACGAGTAGCCTCAGAAACACATTAATCATAAACAAAAAAAAATACTGCCATTGCAACTTACAAAAGGGAATGAAATCCCACCAAAAACATTTTCATGTAAAGTGTTGCCAAGACGACTGCGTACGGTTTACCTTGTGAAAAAGATATCAGATCTCATGTAGAGCCAAGCTTCTGAATCTACAGCTCTAACTCTACAAAGTACAAACCCTAACTTCACTAACTCTACATCTCAGTAAAAATGTATGTCTTGGCTGTTTCGACTTTATAAACTAAATATTCGCTTAGCAGTGAGAAGAATTCGAAGGCCTGCATTCGTTACGCTTTCGTGACGGTAGCGAAACAGCCAAGCCATACATTTTTACTGAGATGTAGAGTTAGTGAAGTTAGGGTTTGTACTTTGTAGAGTAATTAGAGCTGTAGATTCAGAAGCTTGGCTCTACATGAGATCTGATATCTTTTTCACAAGGTAAACCGTACGCAGTCGTCTTGGCAACACTTTACATGAAAATGTTTTTGGTGGGATTAAATATTCTAATGACTAATGTAAATATTCCATTATGTTGTGTGTTTTAGACCATAATAAATGAGCTAGATATTATAAATAGACCCATAATTTTTTTAGTTGGAAACTACTTGCTAAAGAATAGGTAAATATCTAAATGGATTGGCTAAAAGGAAACGTGTTAGTGTAATGTGACCATAAAAGTTGTTAAACAATAGATACTCACTGGACATAGTGCTCCATATTTTTCAGACTGCAAATTAGTTGGTAAGTTAGTTAATAAAATAAAGTTGCTTTTAAGTAAGTATGTGGCAAATTGTAATAACGATTTTCAAGACATTTTAATTGGAACGCAGTAGTTAATAAGAGTATAATCTTTTAAGATTTTGGACTCGTAGCAGAGCGTAGCTCGTCGATGTATATGCTTCCATTAAAATTCTTGTATAATCCGATTTTTTTAATTTGTTTGATTTTTAGTACGAGTTGTGGATTTGAGGATATTTAGTAGGAATTATATCGTTATCGATTTTTATATTTTGCCATTTTTTTACGCCAGCGCGATATTGGAAGAAACAAATGTTATGCCATTGCATCGTATCATTAGGCAACACAACTTACCTTACAAGATGGTTGTTGTACACAAAGATATTTGCCTTTGTTATTCCACATCCGAAGACACTGTTCCGGCGACAGTATCGCAACGTCCATGCGACGAAGATTAATGAGCAACGGAATCAAATATCCCTGAAAAAAGGCGAACATACATAAATTACGTCACAAATTTTTTTCCGTCGTATTTATTGTTTTTCAAAATCCTAATCTTACTATCTTTGTCACACGTGATCACAAATGTGTGACATTCATTCATTTGGTTCAGTTTTGTTGGGTTGAAAAACGCGAAAGGCGTCCTCGTTGGGGAGACACCTTAATAACCTCACCGGGTAACCCCCAAACTAGCTACGCCACTGACGCTACGCTACATGAAAAATCTACGTACGTTTCGCCTACTACCCCATCCGTAGTAATGGCAAGTATGGTCTCCAATCCGCTTCTCCAAATGACTAAGGGATCCATACCGAATTCTATTCAGCACATACTCGGTACCAGCCTCGCGTTTGTGAAACGAGAACTGATTTGTTAGTACCAATAACGCCAAGTTATCTGGTGTGCAGCAGTGGTGTCGCATCGTGTGATTGTAACCTGAAATTCATTCTCAGTCTGATGCATTCTGTACAAACAAAAATACTTGTCATCTGTTTTTGGCACGTAATATCTAATTAATTAAGATAACTATATAGTTTTTAGTCTTTTTTTATTAGAAACTAGCGGCCCGCCCGCGGTTTCACCCGCGTGGATCCCGTTCTCGTGGGAATATATGCATGTATTATACATAAAAACCTTCCTCTTGAATCACTCTACCTATTACAAAAAACCGCATCAAAATCTGTTGCGTAATTTTAAAGATTTAAGCATACAGACAAACAGATAAACAGACAAACAAACAGACGGACAAAAATAGCGACTTTGTTTTATACTATGTAGTGATAGGGACATTGTAATCATGGTTACAGATTATACAGTACCTCCATCATATTGATTACATTAAATTTAGCCTATCTGCGATATTAGTAATATTGTTCTTGTGCAATACAAGACCCGTATTAAAGTTTCCAGGCTGGGAAAGTTTTTAATTTTGTTTTCCTACGAAAGCCGTGATAGAGACTGTATGAGAGTTGGGTATAAGGGTGTTATTGTTAATGATATTACGCACCTCTATGAATGCAAAGATGATGAACTACTCTCGTCGTGCCCGCATTCTCTAAGAACCAATGTGTTCCACCAAATACTTTAAACTTATATCTTTCGCCGTATACGCAACTTGCTGGCGTTAGTACAACATGAGCCTCTATTAGTGCGCCCATGCAAAACATCATTGCATGTGATAAATAAAACACCTACGGAAAATATAGTAATATACCTATTCTTCATATTTGATAAATAAAGACACATTTGAATATGTTATGAAAATTTAAGATTAAAAAATTAAAAGAACTTTTTACAATTTTAAATACATTTCTTGCTTCAAGTCAAAAATGCAGGGCAGAAATCTTTCCTCATATTATAGTGACGATTATAATAAGCGAGTTCAAACTTACTACATGTTGACCCTCTGTTACTTGTGCTGGTACACCCAGAAATCCCGCCGCATTATTAAAGTCTATGTCCACTGGAAAACATTTGTGTATTTTAAATAAATATGTACTTAATTTAAAAACTATTTATAATATTAATCAAAAGTAATTGTGTCGGTTTAGATGCGGATTAAGGGCTGAAGACACCCTAGGCAATGACCTTATTGGCACCTTAGGCAAAGACCCTCGCGCCCTACGCACGTGCCTAATTTCCCTTAAGGATAATTCGACATAGTGTATGTTGTAACTTTAGAAACAAATATTACACAGTGTAGCAATTCCACCAATTTGCCCAGCACCCATTGTTATTGTTCGCAATACTGTAGTGCATAAAACTAACAAACGCGTCGATAATACGAAATTAGATTTTTAGTATCGACAATTGGTCTAAACAATGACGTTTTAATCAAGAGGAATGGAGAAAATTAATGAATTTAGTTTGTAGCCTTTGTAGGTAGGTATTTTCTACTTGGGTATTTGTACCTGAGTAGGTACTAAGTACTTAGGTATTTTATGGATTGCTAACCTAGACTTTAGTAATCTCTCCATTCCCAAAATAGGTAAATTTATCAATTTATCAATTGAGTAAATTTATCAGCCATTTCATGATTTATTGGCATACCTAAAAGTTAAAATCCTATTAATTTCATAATATAAAAAGTTAATGAGACTTTAAACTCAAACTCAAACTCAAAATCGTTTATTTCACGTAGGTAGGTATAATTACAAATACGCTTGTGAATGTCATTAATTGATTCTACCGCCATTTTTGCAAAAAAAAAAATAGCGAAAAAAAACTCCATGGCATTCTTTTAAAAGATCACTTACATCTACCTACAGTTTTATACGTACTAACAGGAGCGGAACTGGTCGCAGGTGGCTACTTCCAAGCATCCTTGTCATTTAAATAAATTCATCGACTGTGTAATACCCTTTCTTTATAAGTCGCGTTTTAACATGTTTCTTAAATATTTGTATGGGCGAATCAGTAATGGACTTTGGCAATTTATTATAAAAGCGTACACCGAGCCCCACAAAAGACCGCTGTACCTTACGCAGGCGATACGAGGAAGTTACTAAATGGTCCATATTTCGTGTTTGCCGATTGGTAATATCGCTTTTTTGTTTGTAAATCTTTTGTTTTTCTTAATAAAAATTAAATTGCTGTATATGTATTGGGAAGCTACGGTTAGTAGGTACATCTATTACAGCACGTTTCTGTAATACAAAAATTGTATCGATGTCCGCAGACTTACCCCAAAGTAATATACCATAGGACATAATACTATGAAAGTAGGCAAAATAAACAAGCTTTGCTGTTTCCACGTCTGTAAATTGTCGTATTTTTCTTATAGCATAAACAGCCTTACTGAGCTTACCCGCAAGAGTCCCTATATGGATTCCCCACTGGAGTTTACTGTCCAGGGTTATTCCTAAAAATACTACTGAACTTTCATAGTTTAATAGCTCATTATTCAATCTAATGTCCTTAATGCCGACTTTTACATTAGGCAAAACAAATTCTACACATTTAGTTTTATTGGCGTTAAGAACTAAGTTATTAATGGAAAACCAGTATGAAATATGGGCAAGAGTACTGTTCACATCGTCAAAATTTATTTTATCTCTATTAGTTTTAAATATTAGAGATGTATCATCTGCAAACAGTACAACATTAGCATAATTACTAGCATGGAATGGGAGATCGTTTATACAAACTAAAAAAATAAATGGACCTAAAATTGATCCCTGAGGGACACCAATCGTAACTGGTGAGCCTGATGATTTAGCTCCGTTTATACAGACACTTTGAATTCTATGATTTAAGTAAGATGATATTAGATTAAGTGCCTTATTTTTTAGGCCATAATGTCCCAGTTTCAAAAGTAATGTTTCATGTTGTACACAATCAAACGCCTTCGAAAGATCACAAAATACACCTATAGCATTCTGAGATGCTTCCTAGGCTTCATAAATATGTTTTAAGAGCCTAGCACCCGCATCGATTGTACTACGACCATAGATAATACACTATAACTAATTGACTACGACCTTTAATAAACCCGTACTGCTCATTATGAAGTAGGTTGTTGACAGAGAAATGAGTGATCATTTTGATTCAACATAATTTTTTCAAAGACCTTGCTGAATGTTGGTAAAATTGCAACTGGTCTGTAGTTATTAACGTCTGTTTTATCTCCGGACTTAAAAAGAGGTATAATTTTGCTACATTTCATCAGATCGGGAAAAGTACCCAGATCTACACAATTATTAAAGATCACTGCTAGGTGAGGGGCTACAACATCTATGATATTGTTTATCACTTTCACAGATAACCCCCATAAGTCACCTGTTTTTTTGACGTGACAACGTCTTATAAATTGGTTTGCCGGGTGGCACTTCAAGAAACTGCGTTAGTAGCTCCGCTCACGTTATGCGCTTACAATGAGAGCGAGTGAGAGGCACGCGTCCCTTCCACTCGGGCATGGTTAGCCCGCCTAAGAGCGAGAGAGACAGACATAAAAAGTGAAAGGCACGCGTCCCTTCCTCCTTAACATTACTTATGGTAGCTACGGCGTACACACGTTGGCGTGTTTCAGAAAATGGTACAGCGCCATCTCTGGAGAAGTAGAAGTAGTTGTGACTAATGGTTAATGGTCTAACGGTTAGCAGCGCTAGATGGCGGATGGTGTTACAATGTTTTAAATATAATTCTTTGTATAAATAAATGTTTTAAATTGTTACTATTATTTCATCCTTCTTCCTACTATACGAATGAATATTCACATTAAAATTATTTTACCACTCAAAGTCGTTGTCACGTAAAACTTTCGCCCGTATACCGACTTTACAGGCAACCAATTTTTATTTTATTTTTTGACGTGATAACGTCTTATAAATTGGTTTGCCGGGTGGCACTTCAAGAAACTGCGTTAGTAGCTCCGCTCACGTTATGCGCTTACAATGAGAGCGAGTGAGAGGCACGCGTCCCTTCCACTCGGGCATGGTTAGTCCGCCTAAGAGCGAGAGAGACAGACATAAAAAGTGAAAGGCACGCGTCCCTTCCTCCTTAACATTACTTATGGTAGCTACGGCGTACACACGTTGGCGTGTTTCAGAAAATGGCACAGCGCCATCTCTGGAGAAGTAGAGTAATCTCGTTTGTTACCTCACTTAGTTGTGACTAATGGTTAATGGTCTAACGGTTAGCAGCGCTAGATGGCGGATGGTGTTACAATGTTTTAAATATAATTCCTTGTATAAATAAATGTTTTAAATTGTTACTATTATTTCATCCTTCTTCCTACTATACGAATGAATATTCACATTAAAATTATTTTACCACTCAAAGTCGTTGTCACGTAAAACTTTCGCCCGTATACCGACTTTACAGGCAACCAATTTTTTAAAGACTGGAATGTTTTAATTATCTCTGCTGTCGTAGTATGCTTAAATTCGAACACAACACTACACTTACAGTGCGCCCAACTTATCTCTGAAATGGCAAAAATTGGAACTAACGAAAATTCATTCATAAGTACGTTGTGGTCATTCATCTGTCAGTTACTAGTGTGCAATGATTGGTCAAATGAATGTCAAATGCGTCCGACAGCGCCTCTTTCGTTTCAATCTTAAGTTGGGTTTACTATATTACAGTGCGCCCAACTTATCTCTGAAATGGCAAAAATTGGAACTAACGAAAAGTCATTCATAAGTACGTTGTGGTCATTCATCTGTCAGTTACTAGTGTGCAATGATTGGTCAAATGAATGTCAAATGCGTCCGACAGCGCCTCTTTCGTTTCAGTCTTAAGTTGGGTTTACTATATGTCCATTGTTGTCAGACAAAGACCAAGACAGTAGCGCCCACCTTACCGGGTCAGATAAGTTTGTGGCACTGTATACCCACAAGTATATCCATAGAGGTGTATTATGGTATTATCTCCATGTGTATATCTCTATGATTTATAATAAGCTGTGTTAAAGTCAATGTCTCCGATTGACAGAGGCATGCATGGCAGATTTGATTGTCAAAGTCTGATTTGACTTTTTACCTATTCATTCATTGCTATTTTTGTATAATACCCACCTATGTTGTTTGGTTTTATTTGTATGTGCGAATGCAAAGTAAATGTACATATTGATGTATTCTAGACTTTTAAATAAATGTACTAATTACATTCAAAATTATATGATTTTATCAACGGCAACGCGCCCACGCTGACATTAATCTTTCATTTCCTGCAAAAGTGATATCTCAGCGGTGTTATAATAATGTGCACAATTGTGATGAGAACATAACAAACAATTATTTGTTTTAAATTCATTGGTGTGGATTATTCTATATTTTAAAAATGACTTTAATTACTAGTGTGTATAGTATATTATTTTTAATATTGATAATTAATATTACGACAACCATAACGCTTTATAATAAGCCATGGAGCGAAAAGTATGAAAATAACAAATGTCCGAAATTGTATCCAAAAAATTTCGATAATTATATGCCAGTGGGTGAGTAGCATGATAAAGTACATTATATTTTAATTATTGATAATTAATCAGAAAATGGAAACCAGTGAGTATTGATTGACTTAATTAAGGTAGAAATTGTGTACTTTTTATCATTTATTTATTATTTATCATATAAGTCATTCCGGTACATAGTATTTGCAATTTACGTCATGTTTTGCAACATTATTTTATATAAATTCTTCCATTTGACAATGCCATATGGTTAGATATTTGTACATAATATGGTTGAGTTAGTTGAAATTCAGCTGTATGTTGGTCTCTTTTCGTTTTTGGAATTTATATAAGATAATAAAGTAAATATTTTTGATATAGGAAATCTGACCGCTGGAAATTACTCTGAAAAAAGTGATCTGAAAGGACTTCGACAATGTGTAATGGCATGTTGCCTTGCCGAGACCTGCAATATCGTGTTCATAGTTGAAAGTAGATGTTTTCATGTGGAATGTGTTAGTGATGAGCTATGTCTCCCACTGCCTAGGGTGGGAGGCCACAAATGGGATACCCATGTCTCCATGATACTAGTGAAGCCAGTTTTACCGAATGGTAAGTGAAAACAACATTGCAAAACGAAAGGTAAAATTTTAATGTAATGATATGTTTTATCTCCAAGAATATTCAGCTTAAAACTTTTCCTTTGCTACCTTGTTTAACATTCATTATGCATTATTAATTTGTTTACACATGACTATAGCATTTAGACAAACCTATAACTATTTTTCAGAAAACTGGTCTGAACTATTAGATCAATCTAGCTTCAGAGAAATAAATAACTTCTTACCAGAAGAGGATTCAGTCTATTCATACAAAAATCACCGTAATGATATCCCACCAGAAGATGATGACACTAACTTCCTTGCTCGATTTTTAAATAATTTGCCAAATATCGATGATGATGAGCAACAAACATACGATAAATATTCAGAAGGAAATGACAATGATATGATGTTGGCAGCCTCGAGATTTTTAGAAAAGGCTCCGTGTGAAGTTGAAGCAGACGACTGTCCATACAATGCAGAATGTATACCATTAGGACTCAAGTCACGCAATGGTATTTGTAAATGTAATTTGGGGTATGAGGAAAATTCTCAAGGGGCATGTGTTCAGATAAGACCATACTCTAAGGCTCCATCAGTCCCTATTGATTCCTTGAAAAAGGTTAATGACATGATGGCTAGTGAAAGCAAAATGGAGATTATAAGTGACAAACCACCAGTAACACAGAACTTAACTGTTTCTATATTGTCGAAGGAGGTAAGTTTCTATTGAATGCATCTGTGGCCAAATTAGAATGAGACAGTTACTAGCAATTACTAACTGGACTATTTGGAACAACTTTTTACAAGATGTTAAGTTGAAGTATATGATACTAACAGTTTCAGTACTAAGGTTTTGACACCAGTGTAACTGTCGTAATCCTCATTTCAATCTTAGCCTATGATGGTTGCTATCTTCATTCTTTAAAAAGATTAATAATAACATGTAGTATTGTGGACTGGCAGTACATTTATTCCTTTTTCAATTATTTTTAAAGGTACAACTCCCAGACAATCAAGTTACATTAGCTGCATACACAATTCCAGATGAAAAATCAACTTCAAGTCATTATAATTATGTTTGGACTCTTGTTGATCAACCAAAGGGAGGCTTTACAGGTAAATTGACATTACTCAACAAACTCACATTCTCTATGGTTGAATTTTCAATCGATATTTGAAAAAGCTGATCCAACCGCAAGTGATTCATCATGTGATGCAATTAGAAATTCCAATGTAAGAATAATCTAAGACGAGTTAAAGTTAAGTTAAAGCAATGTGCACAGACCTTTACTTATTTTACAATATTTTTTCAGGCAATATGCATCAGAATGGCGGAACAGTGACTCTTACAGATTTGACAGAGGGACAATATAGATTCAAGGTGACCGTAAATGGGACAAATGCATACGGCGAAGGCTTTGCCAATGTGACCGTCACGCCTCCTAAACGGATAAACAAACCTCCTCAGGTTGTAATAACTCCACAGATTCAGACAGTCAAGCTGCCTAACTCTGGTGCTGTGTTGGATGGTAGTGCCAGTAAGGTATGCCGTTCATTGATATAATAGACAAATTTTATTCATATTTATATTATTATATCTGACTTTATATTAAATGTTTGATTTCGTTGTTATAAAAGATATTTGAGACAAATTATTTATCTATAATGGTGCATCGTAATCAGTTTCGATTGCCCACACAAAATCCCCCACTTAACCTACGTTTCCGACATTTCGCTTTTGTTTTTAGAGGTTTAAATCGATACATACAGGAATCGTGAATTGAGTGACATCTGTTGGGTAGTTTTTGAGTAATCTCAACTTATCCATTTTGAATTCGGTTATTTTGTTTTGTTAAAATTTAAAATTAAATTATGTCGTCAAAGTGACCATGTTCATTCTCGCAGTAACCAAAAACGATTATGTTTACGTACTAGGATGACGATGCAATAATATCTTGGCATTGGGAACTGACGTCGGGTCCGCTTGCATACCAACCGACCTTGCAAGATGGGCCCACGCTAGTGTTGAAGGACCTCAAACAGCCTGGCAACTACACCTTCAAGTTGACGGTCGAAGATTCTGACCACGTCAAGAATTCGACAACAGCTAATATTACGGTATTGAATCACACGGACTACCCCCCTGAAGCTAATGCTGGTAGGTTTATTTAAACAACTATTTTAAAAACTAACTGTAAGAAAATGCCGCTAACATACCCTAATTTAAGTATTTATTATTAAAATGTCAATATGTATACTAAATATGCTTGCAAAATAGAGTTAAAATGATCCCAAAGAAACATGTTAGGTAGGTACCTATTTGGATAAAAACCCTTATCCAAATCTCAAACATAATATAATCTATGTCATATCAAAAACTATTTGATAAACAGTAAAACTTAACAGTCAGACAGAGTGACTCACATTTGTGCTATTAACATGGATGTGTAGGTTTTTGTAAGTAATATTATTACAAGCAAAATCTTAAACAAACAAGTGGCACAAATATGCTGAGCTGTTTAACATGCGCGTGCAGTTAAAAGCTTATCCATTATGTACTTGTAATGTTTGTGATGTGGTACCCATCGATTGTAGGTCAAGATGTGATCATATATTTACCGAACAACAACCTCACGTTGAATGGAAGCCTCTCGACCGACGACCATGAGATAACGTCTTGGGAGTGGACCAAATCAGCGGAAGACGAGAATAAGGCTGTTGACATGCAGAACACTCACTCGCCATTTTTACAGGTATTTATTTTGTATCATAATATTTGATGCCTTAATAGAACACGCTGATAAATCCCACTCTCTCTATTGATTCAAAAACATGAGCTTTTAAAAACAGGTGACTTAATTAGATTCAAATTCAAATTCAAATTCAAATTCTTTATTCCAAAAAAATTTTAGTACAAACTTACATAATAATCACTAGACCCCATACTAGGATTCCCTGTGTTATAGGGTCTAGTCTCTTCCACTTATGTACAGTAGAATTTTTATATAATTATTATAGTTATTATTAAGAATTTATTATATTTATAATACTATTATAATAATATCTATAAAACCTAATTGAATGCGTGTGCGCGCAAGGTGTTATGTTTAATTGCGTGTGTGTAGGGTGTGTGTGCGTGTGTGTGTGTGTATGTGTGAGTGAGTGTGTGTGTGTGTGTGTTTATTTTAAGGTTTGTTTCTGTTGTATTATTTTTGTGACTATCTTTCTATGTTTATTAATTTTTCCGTATCTAAATATGTTAGTGTACTAATCCAATCTTTTGTTTTCTTCTTACAGGTGTGCATATTGTCTTTAAATATTTTAATGGTTTTATTTATCTTTCCATACAGGTAAGGTCCTAGGAAGGTGAAGGAATTCTGTCCAAATCTTGTTTTCATAGGGGGAACATTCCACATTGTGTGTCGCTGCGATCTTCTGGAGGTGTCTACTGTATACGGGGCAATTTTATGATATTTTAAAAGTGTGGCCATAACGTATAATTTTCGAATGCTTAGATGTCCACTTTCCTGGTAAAGAGATTCTGTTGAGTGACGATAAGGCTTTCTGTAGGCTATCTTCAATAGAGCGCGCTGAGCTCGCTCCAACCTTAACAGCAGAGTTTTTTTAGCTGATCCCCATGCAACAATGCAGTAAGTGACAATCGACTGGCAGAGTGATAAATAGATGATCCTGATGGTAGACAGGTCAGCAGCCGATCTTAATTTTTTAAATATATACATAAGTTTTCTAACCCTTGCGCATAGCATGTCCACGTGTGCCAGCCATGTCAGTCGATTGTCAACTATGACACCAAGATATTTTATAGTTTGAGTTTCCTCAATCTGCGGGCAGGAACAAGTGTCATGTAGTTTTTTGCAGGTATGTAGCTTAACTTGAAATGGTTCCATGGGACGAGATTTGTGACTAATCCTAAAAGCTACAAACTTCGTTTTTGCTGCATTTAGTGTTAGGACATTACGTTCTAACCACTCTGCTATTTGGGACATACCCTCTTCAACTTTTGTATGTAGTAATTTCCAGTCTCTGTCATGAAATATTATTGCGGTATCATCAGCAAATGCGAAAAGTCTTGCTTGTTGTAAGGGTAAGTCACAAAGGTCATTCACATATGCCAAGAATAAGGTTGGAGATAGCACCCCCCCTTGAGGAAGACCAAATGACGGGGTAGAGTAAGCACTGTGCACGCCATCTATCACCACCCTTTGCCTTCGATCTGTCAAATAGGAGTCAAACCAGTCAAGCGCTACACCTCGTACTCCTAGGCCTTCTAGCTTCTGTAAAAGTATTTTTCTAGGTACAGTATCAAACGCTTTCGCTAGATCCAGGAAGACGCCAACACATTTTTGTCCTTCATCAAGGTTGGTTCTGATGTAATCCGTTAGGTTGTTAACTGCGTCTTCCGTGGACCTGTCTTTGCGGAAGCCATATTGGTTGTTGGACAGAAGACCTTTTTGCTCCAAAAATGATAATAGTCTTTTGTTCACAATCTTCTCCAGTACCTTGGACAAGGAACTTAATAGGGAGATTGGTCTATAATTTGCTGGGTCACGTGGATTACCCGCTTTGTGTATAGGAATAACATTGGCTACTTTAAATGAGTCAGGAAACACACCTGATGAGAGGCTAAGATTATATATGTGTGTAAGAGGTGTAGCTATTACATGCTTGGTCGTTTTTAAGATTTCGCTGGTGATACCATCCCAACCAGGTGCCGATCTTGTTTTTAAATTCCTAATAACTTGATCTATTTCCATTTCGTCTGTCGGTTGCATTAATAGAGTTGGAACTTGGTTTTTGTTGATTGGGTATAGTTTAGCAAGTTCCTCTATAGTTTTATTTGTTTTCGATAGGATCGTGTTTGCCAAATCATTACCTACTGAGGAAAAGTAGTTATTTAATTCATTTACAGATTCTTGAGGTGTGGTCTGCATTCTTAATATTTCTGAGTTGTTACTGTTATTCTTGGTTGGGATGTTGCAAATGTTCTTTACTGTTTTCCACAATTTTTTGCTGTTTTGTTTTGAAGCTTGTATTTCGTTATTATCGTGCGCATCTTTTAAATTTTGCAGGATGTTGTTACAGTAATTCCAGATTCCAAACTATTATCAGGCGTTTAAACATTATTTATTTCATTTCATTGTTAAGTAATGAGAAAACTTATTTCTATACACAATTACTAATTTGTATCCCACATTCCTATCGGTCTACCAACAAATTTATCGGGATACCTACAAAGTATCCTAAATCATGTTTTAACCCTGTTGTTAACTTAGAATCTACGTTGTGGATCAGTTTTCTGTACTGTAACTTTGTTTTTTCACAGCTCTCAAATCTATCGGAAGGTGTGTATACATTCGTCCTGAAGGTGACAGATTCTTCGGGCCAGTCGTCTTCGGCGGATGTCCACGTGTTCGTAAAGCCGCCTACTAACACGCCGCCCGTCGCCGACGCGGGCCCGGACCTCGTGAGTAGACAGCCTTATTTAAGAAAATATTAATTTATTATGGAACCAGTGTATACGGTCTATTGAGTCTATGGGTTAATGTTCAACAAGCAGTCAAGCAATGCCATGTTTAATGTATCACCATTAAATCGGTACTTTTTGAGGTCGAAGATGTTGTTTGTCTGCGTAGTCCACTTAAAACCAACGTTAGCTACTTATTTGCATAAAAAACCTTATTGAGGCTATGTGTGTCTGTAATATTTTCATAATCGCGGCACGACAAATATTTCACGGCCCAATTCCGATTACTTATTTATGTCTACAGCGGATATTGACCAATTTTTGTTTTTCATTAATATACCTACTTAACTTATAAGTTATTTATCAACTGAATAAAGCCTTAGGTATATCTAAAGATCAATTTTATTGGCAAAATATTTATGTATCATTGTCATTGTCATTTATAATGTGTTATTGGTATTAAAGGATAGATATGATTTTTTATGGACTTAAGACATGTAATGTGACCAGGCGTCCCGTATTTAACGGGACTATCCCCGTTTCTGGCTGTCTGTACCGGTGTCCCCAGAGAAGGTTACGGGATCCAAAAATTCGGTGGGCCGGACCATTTTTCGTTGTGATTCGCATGAAGTAGTTAATCTTTTTGATGGTGGTTAGTAATAAAATCAAAAAATAGTATTTCCTACTCCTACCATTAAGAACAAAAATGGTTGCAACAAAAAATATGTATCCACACCTTTTTAACCGAAACAAGATATTGGAACCGTTAATATCAGATTGATATTCGGTTCTAGTTATTTTAAATAAGTAACCGCGAGCGTTTCATTTGATTGTTAATCTTATCTATATTGGCACATATTAAAACGAACATGGCAGTAAATTCGTTCCGTTTGATGGTTCACTTATCTGCTAGGAGGCACGGACATTAATATTGGTCGATAACTGAAGAGCGTGATAATTTTACTATTTTGCACATATTTGATGTATCCTTGAGGATTGTAATTTGTGTAATTTTAACTAAATTTTTAAGAATCGTTTCAACAGAAAATGTATATAAACATTATGTAATATTTATAACTTTAAGCTTACTATTTAAAGATCAAGGCATACATTCAATTGAAATGTTTCACATTTGCACATAGTATCCGTTATCTTCACATAATATGAGTATGTATGTATATAGGAACCTAAATACAAGCTATACTTAGAATGCATGAATATGTGTTAACTACACGTTGTAAAACTTATCATACCTATTGAAATAACCATTAACACTTCTGACCTTGACCATAGATTTAGTAGATAAAATAAAAAATGATGTGTATGAAAGGAACGACAAATACTACAAATAGAAAGACGTTTGTATGCAATCCAATAATTTCTATGCGAAAATACATAAGTATTAAGTACTGTTACGTTATGTTCCTACATAAAAATATCATACACGAATCGCGCCTTTGGTTTAACCAAATTCTCTGCGATATACATTTCAACTAGTAACTTTCTTTAAACAAAGTTACCAACTAACGAGTCGTGTTTGTTGAAAACCCAGACAAGGCGGCGGTTATCAAGAATTGCAAGGATACTACTACTGTTCTTTATGTATTACTATTTTATGAGCGACGGTACCCACAAAACGGCAGATACGTCGTACGCTTGATTATCGGCTAATTACACAACAAATAGCAATTTCAATAACGACTCAAATTATTAGGTGCACATAATATTTGATTTCACACATACGTGTGCGAATATTCTAGTAGGTTTTGAAAAATTCCAACGCCTGTTCACACGGACACGTGTAATAATTATACTAAATCTTTGGTCTTAACATTGGGTGTTTGGCATTTCTAATCTTTCAGTTCATTTCACTACCACAAACTTGGGTTGTATTGAACGGGTCGGTGTCCCACGACGACCATCGTATAGTAGCTTACACCTGGCGTTGTCTGGAGGGGCCGAGTAACTCCACCATACTGAAGTTCAACGAGTCCACTGCCAACGCTACGGCCCTCACTAAGGGCACGTACGTCTTCTGTCTGACGGTGCTAGACGACAACGGGAACTCTGCTAGCGATAACGTCACTGTGACCGTAACACAGAGTAAGTGTTGTTAAATATTTATCCCTACTTGATAATGATGATGACGAAATTTAAAAAGTTAAAGTTTTTCAAAGCAGTCCAGGGGTTTTTGAGTTTTTTCTGGTCACACTTTCATTAAATATTTTCTGTGCAAAGTAGGCAGTACAATTTGGCAGAAGGTTAATGACGCCTCTTGCTCTTGCAAATCAGGCAAGTGGTTAAGTCGTGAAAGCGTCTAAGACAGACAGACAGACATTTATAATATTAGTATGGATTAATTTTTGTACTATACACTCGTACTTCATACTAACAAATGTATGTTGCACGCTGATAACAAGATAACAACTCACCATGACATCAAATTGTTGTCATCCGTTCCCATGTACCTATTGCCATACCAAAAGCTTTGTGTTAACTTATCACTGGACCTATAACATAATAAACCATAAATATACATAGTTTTTTAAACTGTACATACATATGCAACATTTATAATTGTAATATTTGTTGTTATGTTTGTTATTTACCTCATAACTTCATACTGGGTACACCGATGTGGCGACATCGCACATAGTACGTCACATGGTGACGTCACCGAAGCCTGAATCGCGCTATAGAAGATTTGCGCATCGCCGGCATATATGTATACAACGCCCCGAGAACATTCACTTGGGGCCTCGACCGCCCCCCAGGCATGTCGTCTCGCCTGGCAGGAGATCTCCCTTTGCCAAACCGATTTTGATGATTCTTTGATATTGATCTTTATGCCCTGGTAATTACGGTTACCAGGTAATTACGGTTATCAGAGACGTGTTGAACGAACCTCTGCATCAATGCACGAAGAAGGCAGCTGTAAGAAAGGAGTGGAGACGTTTGGTTAAGCGTGCCACAACCCTCCAATGACGACCACGACCGTTCTGCCAAGAACGAAACGATAAGAAGAAGAAGAAGAATTACGGTTAAATACTTGAAGGACGCGCTACTCGCCACCGACTCCTGACCAACTCCAAGCCGACACCAAGCATAGAATCAAAATTTAACCGTAATACTAAGACATAAAGATCCTAATCGAATCCTTTCATTTAAGTTTGTTGGTTAACAAGTTGTTACATGTGCGCAGTTCTTAGGGTACTTTTCCACTAGAGATGTGCTATGCTAAGTTGCTAAGGATGTGTTTGCCATCCACCAATCACATTCAACCCTTAGGCGGCTTCTAGGCGGGCTAATGTATGAGATTGGTAGAACTCAAACGCATCCTTAGCAACGTAGCAAAGCACATCTCTGGTGGAAAGGCACCCTTAAGAATAAAACGCATTCCAGACAAGAACAGCCCCCCGAAGGCGGACGCGGGCGGCGACCAGGTGCTGAACCTGCCGCTGTCGGTGCTGGTGCTGAACGGCTCGCGGTCGTCGGACGACTTCCGCGTCGTGTCGTGGCGCTGGGCGCGCGCCGGGCCCGGGCTCGCCGCCGGCACCGTTATACTGGGCTCTGATACGCAGCCTGTGCTTATGGTACGTGTTACAGTGCGCCCAGCTTGTCTCTGAAATGGCAAAAGTTGGAACTAACGCCGCCATGTTAAAAAGTCATTCGTAAAAGTACGTTTTGGTCATTCATCTGTCAGTTACTTACTAGTGTGCGATGATTGGTCAAATGTGACAGCGCCTCTTTCATTTCAATCTTAAGTTGGGTATACTATATAATGTAGCTATACTAATATGTATGTAGCTACCCGCGGCTTCGCCCGCTTGAATTTTTTTTTATTTCCATCCCCTATTTCAGACCTTCGGGGTTTGATTTTTGAAAAAATGAAGCCTATGTGTGACCCTGGGTCTTAAACTATTTTCATACCGAGTTTCATCAAAATTGAGCCGGTGATTTATCCTTGAAAGCGTCACAGACAGACACTTGCACATGGTTAAGTGATTCGTGCATCAATTAAAAATGTTTATTGTATTGTATGCTGTATGTTTAGAGACTAAAATAATTGAAATTTCAGCTAACAAACATAGAAGCAGGGAGGTACGTGTTCGAGCTGACAGTGACGGACGACCAGGGCGAGTCGGACCGCGACACAGTGAGCGTGCAAGTGAAGCCCGACCCCCTGGAGATGAACCTCATGGAGATGACCCTCAACATCCCCATATCATCGTTCACCAAGAGCCAACTGGATTCTCTCGTCCAGAAGATGACCCTGCTTCTCAAGGATGATATCAAGGTCAACGTTACGGAGATCAGAGGGGAAGTCGATTCGGGAAACACGATTATTATATTCTTCCTGTCTGAGAAGGTAAGGGTTTTGTGTTTGGTTGATTTGTAAGTGTGTTGAGACGTTGCTCAAATTTATATGGGATGTCACGATAAGTACCAGCTTTCGAACATAACACGAGTCTTCAATAACAGAACACTCAGTAAAAAGGACGAGGTAAAGACCAGTAATTAAATACACATTATTTATTAAAAATAAATCAAAAACCACCGGTCTGAATTCGAATTCGTCGCCACCTTTCGATAAATCAATTTCGATAAAGCCATTGATTCAAAATCGGGTCATTCAGTACCAAAAATATTCGAATTGAGAACCTTCGCCTTTCTTTGAAGTTTGTGAAAAAATGATCACCAATAATATCCAAATTGATATCCTCCTTATTTTGTTTAAAAAACTTTTGGCAATGATCACCAAACACATTTACCCCCCAGGGAGTTCCAGTAGAAGGCATCCGCGCGTTATCCATAGCGCGCGGCGCGGGCAGCGCGGCGGGCGCGGCGCGCGTGCGCTCGCTGCGCTGCCTGAGCGCGTGCTCGGGCCGCGGCGTGTGCGAGCGCGCGACCCGCATCTGCCGCTGCGACGCCTTCTGGATGCAGAGCCTGTTTACACTGATGCAGACAGACGCGCTGCCCGATTGTGGTGTGTATACGTGACAGGAGAAATAGGGTTGATAAAATAAATAATTAACCCTTAACACGTTTATAAAATACGCGCAATCTAACTTGCCCGGGCTGAACTTCGTTCTCCGAGATATTTACGCAAATATAGTAATCGATCAATCAAAACGCGGCGGATATGATAGTGTCCGAAACAATATTTTCTTTCAGTTGCTTGAAATACATTCGAGTTTATCTTTGCTTCAAAGCACATCGTCCAATTTTAATAGCCAAATTTTCTCTTTTAGTGCACCCGTAGAATAGAATAGAATAAAATACTCTTTATAATTATTGTACACACTAAAAATAAAATTTACATTTGTAAAATTATCGAGTTAGTACAAAAGGCGGTCTTATCGCTATAGAGCCCGTACACTCTCCGAGGAACTTACATACTAAATTTCATCTTCTAGCGTTCAATAGGTACAACTGTACGTGGTCTGACACTCAGTAATGGAAGAGCTATAAACACAATATGTAATGTTATATTTGTCCCCAGACTGGTCGGTAGTGTACGCGAGCCTGGGCGGCGTGGCGGCGCTGTGCTCGGCGTGCGGCGCGTGCTACGCGTGCGCGCGCGCAGCCCGCCGCGTGTGCGCGCCGCGCCGCCCGCGCGCGCGCCCCAAGTACCGCCTGCTGCCGCGCGCCGAGCACGACGACAAGGCGCGCGAGTGTACGTACCAATGTGAGTGGGGTTTTGGTGGACGCTGTGCGATTCGGTAACAGACGTCGAATAGTAATTCATTTTTTTTTATATAAGCGAATTCAATATCGATACTTTAAGATAAAATCTAAAAATATCCGGCAGATGACGCTCAATTATAATTGTAACGAAAATCGTTTTTGCTAGCCATAACAGTCCGAAATGCTTGGCTCGCATATCAGCTCGCAGCTCGATGTGGATTGATCAAAGTCCTCGACACAACGCAACGCGTCATGTGGACATTGGCTTAGTCGTGCAACAACAACGTGCGGATTGGCAGACTTCACGCATCGTTAAGAATATTATGGAGATCTCTGGTGTACTGATAACCTTCATCAACATAACTGACTACTAGTATAAAAGACATTGGATATTACTTACAGTCCCGAACGGATCCGAGACTGACACAGACTCGGATGTGCTGTACGAGTCTAAGACGAAGACGACGTCGTTCGGCTCCCGCGCCAACGGCGAGGCGCCGCACGGGAACGGCTGGAAGAAGAACGGCCTCAACAAACTGTCCCGGAAGATCAAGACGTAGCTCAGTCGCCCGTGGTCGGTCCACGTAAGTTGCCTTTTGTACAATAACCATCGGGGGGAGCGAGCATCAACATTACTAACGTGCCAAACTTTATGGCCGCTTGGTTTTGTTTCTACTTTTGCGCCGCTATATCGACTTCTTGCCCTTAGAGATGTTCATAAAGGACATTGGCAAATCCCCAGACATGGTCAGGCCCACTGAACATAATCCACGGACAAGAATGAAAATTGACACATAATATTATGTTATGATTATCCCTTTATTGCTGCTCGAACTGAAATATTTTTAGACAATGGGGAAAAAATGTAAAAGGGAATAAAATAATATATTTTGAGGTTATATTTTTAAATTATTTTGACAGTTCCCAATTGACAATATAAAAAAACATTTGTATTATGCGTAAAATAATGAATATTCTAAAATACATAATAGACAGGAATTACGTAGGTATATAATAGGTAATCAATAAAACAAGTTGATTCATCCATTATTATCATATATAATCAGTAATTCATCCAAGAATTGAGCTGGTGGACTAACGTCAGATTCATGACTCATCATCATTATGTGAATGATGATTCATCATTACTAGTGTGCTTTCAGTATTTGGTGTATTCAGTAGTTGTTGGTGCTTGCTCTGAATCCAACATATTAAGTATGTAGTGATAAATAATAATAAAAATAAAATGTAGAATAAACATGTACAGAAACTTGTTAAATGCTGTTTTGTACAACTGACGTTATGACAACTATGTATTGTACATCGAAAAGAGTGAAACTATACATTAGTTCCAATCCAAACTATGTATCAATTCTTACATTGATTGTTGTGTATTGTGCAATGAACATAATCATTTGTAAAATTCATTTAATTTTTATCATGTTTAAGTTTAGTTCATTTTCGTTATTATATATTTTTTTAATTCTTATATGGAAAAATCTATCGCCATTAGTATGGAAGTGATCTGTCTCACGGTTTCTCATAATGTGGATCTTGATAATGACACACTTATATGTATTTATAATAACACCGTTACAACCCATTGTATGTAGATAAAATATACATAATGTGATATTGATATACATAATATATTATGTAATAGATTAAATAATAAACTATTTTTTTGAGTTTATTATCTCTTTAACATTAATAAATATCATAATAATGCGAAATATGTGGTTAATAAATCCTTATGCTTTATGTTAATATAATTATGTAGGTAGATAAAACTTCAATCTTTTCTTTTGCATTTGAGTTCAAGTAAAAACAACAATCAATTGCACAAAATGAACAAGTCTAATTTATTTAAATTACTGTATTGTGAAATCAAAATTACTTTTTAAACTGTATATTGTATTGTATACCAAATAAAAATATAAAAACGTGTGAATTTAACGGATCATAAAAATAATTGTATATTGAGAAATATTAATATACAATTATTATTATACGGAATAGTATTAAGTATTTGCCTTTACGATCCTTTAAGTACATTACTTTTCAAAGCTAAAGAATTTGCAGCTATGTTAAGTTTGGTTTAAGCCGCTTCGTCCACTTTGCAGCTAAATTAAATTTGACAGCAGCTCAATTCCAATTTAATGTTAAAAACTATTTTTTTATCCTAATGTTCATTCCTTACTATTTGGGTATCTGATTTTATTCTAAAAGTTTATTATGGACATAATTGCAAGAAATAATAAATAAATGAATGACTTCACGTTTTTACGTTTCAAGTAGATGTGCAGGGTACAGTGTACCCACTTACCAAACGGATAGTAAGGTACATCTAATTTTAATTATTGTAACTTGGGAAATTATTCTAAATCACACGGAAGTTGTACTTAGTTTAAGGAGCTCAAAATGTTTAAGTACTTATTATTTTTGTAATACTTGGGAAGATTTTATTTTTAAATCCAAGAACGCCTATTGTTACTACGAGTATATAGACATGTGATTTTATTCGACAATTTTCCATTTCGTTTTGATCGAAGCACTGCTTGTCCTATTACTTTTAATTTCTATTAATACAGTCAACACCTCAATTGGCGGCTCGGTCGATGTTATATGTTATCAACCTGTGATGGAAACACCGTCCAGTTTGTAGTCGGTCACTAAATTATTGTCATTCTTGAAGCATAATCTTTAATTGGATTTACCTAAAACTAGGTATGTGCCCTTAGGATCTTTGAAATTGCAATATGTACCTACCTACTTAGTTGCTTGTTAAATTAATAATAGTTTGAACCCAACAATAACAATCATATATTATAATTTCCAAGTCTGTTCGCACTTGAAAAATTACTGAAGTCATTTTCTGATAGGTAGATATAAATAACGTTATATCGGTAGTTAGGTACCTGCCTATTAAACTTTTATATTTGGTTTTAGTATAAATGTACTGTTTAAAATTTTAAATGCTATTATTAATATCAGTTTCTATTATACTTGCTTTGTATTTAATACAATAAGGGTTCTATTTTAATTACTTAGTCAATTTTTTGATTTGCTAATACATAAATATGAAAAACTGCCAGTATAAGTGTAAAATAATACTAGTGGACACAATTGCAATAAAAAACCTTAAGATGCACAAATCACGACAATAGGCATCTTACTGCGTAATTAACTATGAAGCACGCTCAACAAGTGTCGCAAATAGAAGAGTGATATAAAATACGTTTTGAAACTTTACCACATTAAATCTTAAATAATTTTAACTAGTATCTACGAATATTGCTTATTGGATGGTGTTCAACTATGTTTTAGGATTGTACTACATAATTATTTGTGACACGTTTTATTCAGCAAAAAGGTTTCACCGCCCTGTTAGGATTATATTATTGCAGACTGTGCTATAGATTTATAAAATTGAGTCATTAAGGTTCTTAAAGTCAAATAATTTTTATCGCTTTTAAAGGCTACAATCTAAAAGCTTCTAGTACCTAGTGTTATCCATATACCTACATAACTGAAAATGGAATAGTATTATGTTATACCTAAATGTAAATCTAGTCGTGATGTCATGTAATTTTAATTATAAGATCGTTTTAATTAGATTTTATCCTTAGTTTTAACTGTGATTTATTTACATTTTTAATTAGTATGTACTTAAAAATGTTTAATTATTTACCAATTATGTGATATAATTTATTTAAACAATAAAAGTAGCAAGCTTCTTTTGTATTTGTTATTATTTATTTCCGATATATTTTACACTACTCAGTAAGTAGGTACTATTTTATTATGTTAAATTTTAACTCAGTGAAACTTGCACTTATACTATTTCAATGGAATAGGAGGGTTGAGACACTCCACTGTTGTCTATCATTCAGAGAGAGAATGCTTGTCATGTATAATACGATCACCCTGATGGTCATATATGGTTAATAGGGGTAATAAACAACAATAACAAGTTTATCAACAACACATTGCTGCCCATGTGAACCATATTTTTCTATTAAATTCATAAATGATAATATAATCAGGATTTAATAAAACAAAAATGAAATTTAACAATTTAATAATAATTATTGCATTTTATTGCACAGTGCAATTTACGTACATAATTTTCTATAGTAATGCTTATCTTTTGGAACAATCCGCAAGCACGATGCACAGCAATGACTTGCTTTGGACCTTGTAAACATGCACATACCTAAGAACACATTCACAAACAACAATACATTCACATTGCAGAACATTCAGTACACTATTTAGCGGAGTGCCGTAAGCTTTGTTTGTAACAATCTGGGGCAAGTCCATGAATCTTTATATTTAATAAAGTTTAGAAGTGTTTTAGATAAATAAATAAAAAAAAACGAAAAAATTTTACGCGATCTTTTTTCTTTCATAGTATCGCTCGAATTTATATGAGACCACACTACAGGCACCAGCTTTCAAATAAACAGAATCACTTAAATTGGTTGACCCCTTACGAAGTTTAGACGTATTTCATAAAATGGCACTCCACTAATAATTGATCACATTTTCATTTTATTTTCTAACAATTCAATATCTACTTTATAGATAATGTTTTTGATAGCCTATCACAATTTTATAGAAAAGCACATAAGTAGTTAGTTTAATCTCGTCTCATTATGAGAGCTAAGTATTTATGTAAAATGAGGTGGGTATATGATCACTGGATTGAAGCGGGATCTGAGAACATAAAAATTTGCATGGAATGTATAGATTATAGATATAACATGTTCATCCATTACGTAGTTATCGTATATTGACTCCTAAAAGAATCTCTTTCTGAAAACTAGAACAATAGAAATGCTTCATATCAAAAATGCTATACAAACTTTAATTCTTTTTCATTTTAAATCCGCAAAGATAATCAAAACAAATTATAAAATGGTATGATATTTTTTATGAATTAACATAAAGCCTACAAAGAGTAATGAATATTTATGGGGACCATGTTCAAGTAGAGAAAAGCATAAACATGATGAACTACACAATTTCAACACTAGCTTATTCATCTACTTACTTGCTTATTGAACAATATTATTATTTCATCACATAAATAATAATTTAATATAAATCCCATAACCCATATCAAAAATAACAAAAAAAATATACTTATCAGTATAATTTTGGTAATTTCATTCAATAATATAATTAATATATTAAAACTAATACTGTGTACTGCATTTCTACCATTTCAAAGAGTATAAAAATGGAGTTAGTAAGAATTGGCATTAATAAAGCTTTTATAATTGCTAATGTATGTAATTATTGTGCTTTTTTCTTTCCTGATTTCACAGTGGATTGAACTTCCTTAGACCAAATGGTTCTATTTAATGATTCTCCCACAAAGTATAAGCTAGATACAAAAATAAGGCTAAACAAATAAAATACAACACGGAGGGGCCAATTCATAACCGTTAATATGGGATAAACCCAGCTCCCTGTCCTGAAGTAGATGTAATGCACCCACACCACATAGCATAACATGAACGATCCCAGAATGGTAAGGCCCACTTTCCTTTTAGGATACATTCTGAAGGATGTCATAAGCTCAACAAAAATAAATAATACAATATTAGAATGCATAACATGGTTCAACCAAAGGGGAAAGTATTGATCCATCATTTTTGGTAATATCAATTCACGATCCACTGCATAAATGCCCCAAAAAGTAATGCCGACAAACATTGCCAGGGGAAAGGCAAGTGCGGTAAACATAATGTCTTTGATTTGACGAATAATAGGTTTTCGAGAGGGAGTGGAGTCGTCCGTTCCAAATATATCATTTAGAAGTGCCACACTGAAATAAATAGTCTGCAACATCTGAAAGTAAAAGAATAAACATATATTTATTATTTCAAATCTTTTCTAGGACACTCATAATTTTATGTAGGTATATTGCTCACGCATATTTTGATTAAGTTGCGATAATTGTGAACATTACTAACCTAAGCATAAGTGGTATATGTACATAACCCCAATAAAAACTTGCATACTTTCTAAATTACAATGTACGTGGACTTACCGCATCCAAGTAGGTGAGATATTTAAATTTTCCTCCAAATGGTGTAACCGTCGTAGAGGTGCTGGGTACTCGGACGAATGTATAGTCATAGTAGCACCCATAGCAAAATTGTACAGCGCCGAGCAAGTGAAAGACTATTTTGAAAAAAGACATTTTTATGAACTTAATTGATTTGTTTAATAGCCGAAATTTAAAAGGTACTATTCAAAAATTCCTGTTTGTACTTTCCACTTTCACAAAACTATAATAAACAGCTATTTTCTGAAACAAATTCTATGACTTGTATCACTTAGCCTAACTCTCACTTTAATATTCTCACTATTCAAAACAAGTTTAGCAAGTTCTTTCTTTTCATTTTAACATTAAATTCGTACAAATAGGAAATTGAAGTGACAGGTAACAACAAATTTCTCCTCTTCACATTCACGTTCAGATTCACACTTCACTAATCACTTGTTCACTTTCACTATTGTATTCACTTTTATTTCATTTGACTTGTTCAGAATGACATTGACAGTTATGACCATAGACCATACATGACAGTACAAATAAGCCGCGTTCCGTAACTAGCTCATAACAATGGCGCAATAGAAAATATACTTTAATGTCTTGTAATTTGGTTCATATTCGTAAATACAAATTTTCGTAGTTATCAGTCCTGCCTGTTAGTTATATTAAGGGTCGATTCAGACATATCAGTGAAGTCTCAGTTCCGTCACAGTTCCGGCAAATCTTTCATACATTCTCGGCATTGTCAGCACTGACACTGCACTGACAATGTCATTCGTCCATTCTCATAACAATCTCGCCCTCAACGCCTGTATTTTGAGTTCCATAGGTATTAGGCTAAGCGTCCACAGGTCGGTATCGTACGCATCGGACGCATCGCATTACGGACGATTCACACATATCAGTGAAGTCACCGTTCCGTCACAGTACCGGCAAATCTTTCATACTAACTATGCTGACATATAATATGCTGATAATGCCGAAAATGTATGAAAAATTTGCCGGTACTGTGTCGGAACTGAGACTTCACTGATATAGTCCGTTTTTTTAGAATAGAGTTACAGTTTGTCAAGAAAGTCATGAAAAAAAAGGAGGGCGCCACTATAGTTTACATGGCATCACCATGACACTACTCTATGTCTTATGTAGTTGGATTAAATAATGTTGATACTTGATTTTTTTTTATTCACAAAATAATATTATTGGACAGATGACCACTAGCACATAAGATTTTGATTATTCTTATTTGTTTCTTCATAAATGTTTTACATTTAAAAGTGCATGCTCTCATGTGCGTCACAAGTTATATTACCATGAAGTTACATTAATTATTGTCATTTTTTCATTAATTTAATGATAATAAATAATTCACCCTCTCATTACATTTTCATGACCTTTCAAAAACAGTGGTAGAAATAACCTACATTACAAAATATTCACATGCTTATTTTGGATTTCAATGAGAATTAAACCTAACAAAATAAAAAGATATGTTAAAAAGAAATATTCTCTTACGAAAAGCAGCTTTTAAATATACTTAAATGAATCAACAGAATAAATTAAAAAAAAAACAAAATTTATTAAGATTAAAGAATTTTTATTAATTAGTTTGTATCCGAATCAAAATCCAGGTATTCAACTCCTGAAAAATTTGTTTCTGAACAATGAGGTTGTTCTGTTTCAGCACCTTCAGAAACACTAGAACTGTCCTCACCCTCCGAGATAACCTCCGAGTAGTGAGATTGGTTCATTTCTTCATCTTCAGATTCACTTGAACTATCTTCGCCCAGCGGGATGACAAAATCGTCTATATCATTATAGAGAGTTCCTCCTCGAGCATAATATTCATTTTCAATCTTAATAACGTGGTCAACACAATTTTTCCAGTCCTGTACGGTTACTGATTGAAATGCTTCTTCTGCCAACTTTGCTATATCTTGATGACCGACATTTTTTTGGGCAATGCGTTTTTTTACTATTGCCCAAATCAATTCAATCGGGTTAAGATCGTAATGATAAGGAGGTAGTCTCATTACTGTATGACCATGCTCTCCTAAGAGTTCATCTACGTAATACGACGGTTCAGGTTTATGTTTTTTTACTAACATCAATAATGATGGTTTCCGTAATGTTGGATCAAATGGAATATTATTTTCTAATAACCACAATTTAATCTCTTCCACTCTTGTAGCACTTGTAGGAGCCTGCAATAAAGTAAATCAATTGAATTACAATTTTTTCAGTCATGAATACTTATAAAATGAAAATATAGAAAAATATAGTTTCTTAAGATACCTTATTTGTTACAATTGAATGATATGGTGCATTATCCATCACAATTATTGATGGTTCTTTAATATTGGGCAGTAACTTTTCGGTTACCCATTTAGTAAAATTGTGTGCATTCATCTCGGAATGGTAATCTTCCTGTTTATTTTTACCAGAAAATATTAAAAGTGCATTCGGCACAAAACCTTTCTCACTACCGGCATGCACAATTATCCATCTCTTTCCTTTTGATATCTCTTGTTTGACACCAGTTATATTGAGAGCCTGCCAACATTTTGTTACTTTATATGACTCGTGAATATAACTCTCATCCAGATATATTATGTTTTTCTGAAGTTCTTCTGGCAATGCTCTGTTTTCAAGAATTTGTCGGAGATAATATTCCCTCTTTGAAGCTATTGCTGGCTTCTCTATGAGAGCAAGTCTATTTGTTTGACATTTTTTATATTTGAAACCGATAGAAATAAGAATTTGTCTTAATAATTCATGGCTGCCATCAAAATTAATATCTTCCTTTAAAACTGCCAACAGTTTTCTCAGTGTAGGTACTTCTTTTTTTACTGTATAAAAAAATTGTACCTTTTGGCGAATGGCACATAAATCGAAATCATCAATTACTTTTTTAGGTCTTCCTTTCCTATGTTTTCTAGGCGTTACAAATTTACTACCACTTTTCATGCCTTGGTCCACTATGCGCCGAACTGTACTTTCAGATACACCTAAAACCGAGAATATCTTAAATATAAACAGACACTATGAATATAACAAGCAACGAAAAATACAAAAGGATCAAAATTGTTTACGGTAGATAGTACTAATATTTATACCTATAGCTATGTATTTGCTACGTAAACACCATAACCTCAAAAAATATGTAAACAATGATGTTAATCGGTTAAAATAATATCGAAACGAATGATCTTTAGCAGGTTAATGATCGTTTACTGTGTTTAATATAAATCTGCTTATAAATACCTGTTACTTTTGCTGTTCTACCGTAAACATCATCCAAGTTGGAAAGGATCTTTCCGGCTTTAAATTCCGCCAAAAATTCCTGGTATACTTTAAATATTATACTTCGTGCACCACTCTTATAAACATTCCGACTCATTTTAGCTTTGAAAACGGCAATTCTCTTATAAAAAACTGAAATATACTCGCAAATCAACTACCAGCGCATAAAACGTGACAGTCAATGTACTCTCAGACAAACAAAGTCAGTGTTGCCAGTAAAAGCAAAAGCATTAGTTCCTCAAACATTCTTTTCATGACTTTCTTGACAGACTGTAACTACAAAACAAATATGGCCACTAATTGTCAAAGTCATAGTAGTCAATAAGACACTGACATTACACATGTACAGTAAAACCAACTTAAAACTTGTAACCTTGAAATAAAGAGAGGCGCTGTCGGAAGCATTGGACCAATTATCGAGAGGTAGTAACTGACTGATGAATGGCCACAAGCCACAACGTACTTATGAATGACTTTTTAACATGGCGGCGTTAGTTCCAATTTTTGCCATTTCAGAGATAAGTTGGTGCAATTATCGAAAAAAATGTCAAACATGTCAAGTTCTTGTTGAAATGCATGTTGAAATTATTCATCTGTGAAAAGTGAAGTTTATGGATTTGCACAATGTATGAAATTTATTGATTATTATTGTGATTTAAAATCAGTTTTTGGTGTAAAACACAGTGCGATATACCGAGTGAACCGATTGAATTGTTTGGAAGTTGTTTCACGCGTGTAACATTGTCGAAATTTGATGTTTCGGAAACTCAGTGATTTGTTTTGTAGTTAACTCTATTCTAAAAAAACGGACTGTATGTCTGAATCGACCCTTAAACGGATCGTAGTATTCTTTGTACAGAAAATCATACAAGTGCGTCCACTGATCCGCATCGTACGGATCGTACTTTCTATACAAACTGCGATACTGCATTGCGTCCGATACCGATCTGTGGACGCTTAGCTTTATACAGATGTTAAGCTTCATACAAAGTGAGCTCAAACAACGCACACATATACACCGTTCACATACACCAAATCTCGGAACATATCGGACCACTTAGACCGCGGTTGTTATTTCCAGCAATACTTATGACATTTATAAAACACAATAAAGAGGCTAAAAATAAAAAATGGATAAGAAATTAAGTTATTAAAAGTAAATGTTATCTTAGTGGTTGTTTCTATTCGACGTTAAATTGCACATTATAATTTTTTACACTACCAGTTGCTACAGCAAGGTACAATAAGTCCTTACTTGCTTGTAATTCAATGATTTATTACTTATCACAAGTCAAAGTAGGATGTAGGTAGTTCCTTATACGTTTAAACCACAGACTTATAAAAAAAAGAAATAAGCAATGAAATGATTATTATTTAGTGTACTTATGACCATTAGCTTTCAAAAATAAAACAAATAGATAAGTGACGTCTATGAGTTAAATAGACACAAACAGAAGTCGGTATCAAAATAAAACTTCGGTGTGAAATTGTATAGTGTATATTCGTTCGTAAGCTGAAAAACCTTAATAATTTACTACATATTTAGTGGCATGATTATTTAATTAAGAAATTATTAAACCGTATCAGAAGATTTCGGATGCCAAAGTATTTCCAACATTTTGGTGGGTCACTAACATCTCCACAAACATGTAGGTATAGTTTCTAGCAGCATGGGGGGGAAGAGCATTTGATACACATAAGGTGACCAATTTAATGATGTGCGAATTGTCACAGCTGTGACCGCTTGGAACACCACGAACGTGGAAAAAAATTCGCATAATCATATGCGATGGACTGTCCTACAGGCAGACAGGCCATAGTACAAAATGTCCTTCGTAAAAAAAAGAAAATAATATAACATTTTGGTATATTAGTCCAGGCAAATTAGTCATATGAGGGCAAGAATCTCGGAATGAGAGATAGTCGGCTATAAACTTGTATAAACCTTTATTTTTACACCCTAAAACTTGTCTCAAAACCTACTTATACTGTATATAGATAAACACTGCGCGCGCTCTGCCCTCTATCTCGAAAATGGTTCAAGGTATGAAAAAATGTTTAAACAAAAGTTGTAGAGAATTTAATCCTCTACAATATTTATAATAAATACAAATAGCATAAAACTCATAGGAAACGAGATATTTGCAATAAATGTGTAAAAAATTGATTTTTTGACCTTTGACCTTGGAATATCTGTAGACGCAGACACCCTACGATAAGTAGGTTTTGAGACAAGTTTTAGGGTGTTAAAATAAAGGTTTATACAAGTTTATAGCCGACTATCTCTCATTCCGAGGTGAAACCCTAATTTGCCTGGACCATATTAGGGTGATTGCATAGTCAAGCTTACCGCCAGGGCGGTTGACCGGCGCACAATTAAGTCTCTTGTACCGTTTTATAGTGAAAAGAGACCTGCGTCGATGAACCGCGCGCGTCGTACGTCTTATGACGTACAATTGTAGCGCGATTCATCGGCGCGGGGCCCCAATTCTGCTAATTTATAACGCTTCAATAGTGTCTCGATTGAATTGTCTGCCACATTTTGAATAAAGAATGTGCCGAAATAACGTCGAAAACTACTAAATTTTGTACATAAAACGTACTTAAATGTGTCGATCTATTCAATTCTGTAAACGAAATGTGCCAAAAATGTGTCAAACTCTTCAATGTCGTATACAGAATTTGGCAAACAATTCAATCGAGACACTATTGAAGCGTTATAAATTAGCAGAATTGGGGCCCTGGTCAACCGCGCTGGCGGTAAGCTTGACTATGCAACCACCCATAACCATTCGTTCATTCGCACAACGGTGTGTTTGGGTGTTACTAGACCAATCGATCGATCGTCGATCGACAGCTTCGATCGATGGTGGAATCGACTAGTCGACGTCGATTGAGTTTTTACTAAGACCAATAGATCAATTTTCGGTACATTCCGTACAGGTAAGTACTTTGACGTTGTTTCACACGAGCGCAAATACAACTAAATTATATAGGTGGAAATTTGTCAAATGGAGAGGGAGCTTCATCGGGCTTGGTGGCGGTGAAAGCGAGCGGGCGGCGCGCGCGTGTCGGCTGCGGCGGGGTAACCGCCAACTTCGGCAGCGCGCCGCGCACCAGCTGTCGCAACGCCGCGTTTTTCTGCCTCAACTGACACACTTCCTCGTGAAGCCGTTCGCGTTCTACAAAGAAATCGTAGAGTAAATGTCACGTGTATAATGCGACGGTATTTCCTTGGACACTTCTGTAGAATTTGAACCCGGACCCTCCGACCGAGCATCCGAAGTTCAAACCACGCTGCTATCATTATTAGTTATTACGTTAATTTTTCTTGATTTTATTGCAAATATCAATAGGTATCACACAAAATAGTGCATTTTTATAGTTGGTACGATATTATTATAATTATGAGTGTGGAAATAATTACTGACAAACAATAAATTACCTTGCAATATGGGCAAATAGCTATTTAATCCAGTGAGAAGTCCGTTCCAAAATCGATCCTTTTCCCCGGGAAAGACATTTTTCCATTGAGCCCAGTAATTATCTATTTCTTCGGATGTAAGTTTTCGAGAAGGGGTAGTAAAATCTGGCGGTTTAAGGCCATCCCTGGGAAAAAATAAAGAGATAAACTATCGCTATCGTAACTCAATAACTAAGATTTGTTTTAATATAAAAGTAATATAAATAATACAAGTACGTAGAACAAAACCCTTTACGTGCCAAAATGATATGTATGTGTTAAGTGATAACATAGTTCCCATTCAATGATCAAATTCAGCATGCCCATAGTTTTAATTAATTTCTCTGAGACTCATTGACGATCAAATCAAATTATAAACTACATCGACCAACTTCTAGTTGGCGAACAACACACACTACTCACAAAATGTCATAAAGCTTCTTTTTTTCAGGAGGCACAAACACAGTCATAAATTCATTTAGAGCTGTCAGCACTTGCATCGGTTCGATTTCTAAATGATGACCCACTGTAAAAAAAATTAAACAAAGCATCCCTATTAATAATTATAAATGCGAAAGTAGCTCAGTCTGTTAAGCACCTAAGGCAGGTATCACACCGCCAGCAAGTCGGCGAGTAAAGCTCGGCTATTTTTTCGCTACACGTAAAAAAGATAAATGACATTCCGTGTAAACAAAGATGTACCTATATGTGGGCAAGTACTCGCTGACTGTTCAGACCACCGGCGAGAAAGTACTCGATAATAGTTCAACTGTGTAAATTTGAAACACATTAGAATAGTACTTTATAATTTCGCCATCACGACCAGAATGGTTCAACAAATATAAACTTAATATGTATAGGAACGTACAATTAATCCAAACTTACAAGGGCACAGAAAGGGGTTCGTTTTCTTCGCAGCAACTAGTGTGGGCTGCGACGCGACGGTAACACCGCGTGCGCCAGCCCTACGCGTCGACACAGAGGCCGCCGTTTCAGACTCCGAAATCGCTACTGCGTTAGCTAGATCATCAAACAAAAAACACTGTACAACAGGGGGTAAAATGTGTCTTCTTTGCCAATTTCATTAGGTATAAGAATGAGGTCGAATTTGGTCTTGACTACAACTCATTAATGGTCCATTACTGCGAACGGCTACCCATCCACTGACGATCGCTGACAACTCGGCCGACGACAGATTCACACTTCGTTTGGTTTCACTTAGCATTTATAAATTTAATAAACATGATTTCTCACTGGGTGGAGCGCCACATTTCTGTATAATTTCATCCGCCTCCGCCATTAATTGTTGATCGGCTGGTGAGAGCTCTTGTGCTCTGCAACAACGCAGACATAATTAAAAGAAGTACATTAATAAATAATAATAAAACTATTTTATGTATTTCGATCCAATTTATTTACCTGAAGCCTACGTGTATAGAACGCGACGTACTGGCTGATATACTTCTTGCGACGCTCGAACGTACTTTTATCGATGACCGGTCTCCTTAAATGAATATATATAAATAATTACTTGTGAGCGTTATAGACTAGGGTAGAAGCCTTTAAAAATAATAAAAAGTGAAAAAAATATTAGTAAGTAGGATGAAACCCATTAGAAAAGGAGGGGAATATTATAAAAATGAAAGGAAAAATAATTTACGGGCGATCTGAGGTCGGGAAGGGGGTGGGGGGTGAGGTTTTAAAGGTAAAAATTTATGTTCAAACTGTCATGGTTCTGAAAATTGCTCAATATTGAAGAAGAAACCTACGAAGAAGTTAATGATTCAGAAGAAATTGTGGATGAAGAACCAACGCAGTCTGGAAATAATGTTGGAGAGGAAGAAGGTGATAGTCATGAAGATTTCGAAGATCTACTAGAATCGGAGATGTTTGACGAATCTAGCGATGAAGAAATGCCATCAAAAAGACAAAAACTAACGAATAAATGATTAGAATTGAAGATAAGGTATTTATGAATCATAAGATTAATGTGTTAAAAATATTGTAATGAATAACGTAATCAGAATAAAGTATCTACATTTAATTGTACGATTTACATTTATATTTATATATAATGAGATTTTCTATGACATAAATGTAATTAGCATTAAATAAATCAACTTTTTAATTGAAACAAATTGCAGCAATCACATTTTTTACATGAAATTATTTATAATAATTAAAAAAAATTCGAATTCGAGTTTTTTCGATTTTTTGCATTTTCTGAGAAGATTTACTATAGTAACATATATATTTTTTTTCACCATCGGAAAGTAGACATTTCAACGAACAGAAAACATACCAACTTTTTGAAAAAAGCTGATATTTTGACGGGTGATTTTTCGATTGAAAATTAGGGTGTTTTTTCGATATTAATTCAATATAAGGTGAAAAAATATATATTTTAAATCAAATAAATTACAGCGTATTTGGGACATAACAAGGTAAGCTTTCACCAAATTTCGTTAAAAAAAAACAATTTTTGTAAAAGATAAGAATAAAAAACCAAAAACTTGGTTTTTTGAATTTTTCACATAAATTTTGAGGTTATGTGAAAAAAGTGTAAATACAAAAGTTTTAGATCTTTCTATTACCTACAACTTTGCCATTTGACCTTTTTCGATAGGACTTTTAGTTTTGCCGGAAATCGAGAAAAACCGTTTTTTACCCTTAAAACCTCACCCCCACCCCCTTCCCGACCTCAGATCGCCCGTAAATTATTTTTCCTTTCATTTTTATAATATTCCCCTCCTTTTCTAATGGGTTTCATCCTACTACTATTTTTTTTTGTTTTAAAAATTATCGACTCTGGTCTATTTAAGTATAGTGCCACCAACTTATCTGTTCAGTAAACGGCGTCGCTAATGCAGCATTCAATGTTACCATATAATAAAATTTGCCAACTGTAAAGGGACCTCAACAACTTTGAGACCTATGATTTTTACCAGATAAAGTATGTTGCACATGATTAGATGGTAAATGATGACAAAGTCTTTCCGAATAATATAGATACACAACTTGGGCTGTGGCTACTAACTTAAACTACCATGCAATGACTGCAGTAACGTACGATGTTATCATTATCTCAATACATCAGGGCCCACTATTAAGCATAGGTGTCCTCTCATAATGAGAAGGTTATGACCATAGTTCACCATGCTGAACAAGTGCGGTTTGGCAATGTTTTCCTTACCGTTATAGCAAGTGACATTTAAATGTTTAAAACGCACATAACTTTGAGAGAGAACAGAGGTACGTGCCCTGGGATTCGAACACGGACCCTCCGAATAAGAGGCAGAATTCTTAACCACTAGGCTATCACCGCTACAATTTTAATATTTATTTTAATCTCTATCAATATAATTATGTAAATAGAATTATAAATTTAACTAATAAAAATTGAAAAATTTCTCAATAATTCTCAAGTGTCTTTGTCTATTTAAAAAAAAATCGTAAACATCCAAAAATAAAAGAATTACGTAGCCCAACACAGTAAAATTTTACTTTTTCATGTAAAAATTAAAATTTCAGGACAAGAGAAATAAAAGATCCATTGTTATTGACTATAATTATTTATATTTTTATATATTTTATAAAAATAATTGTCATCGTGATCTCAAGTTTGAGGGGTTCCACACGAGAAAATGATGCCGATGCGCCAGAGAACTTTCTTCAGCTTTTTTCTTTTCACTCATTAGCTTGTAAACAAATCGTTCACTAACTTCTGTACTTAACAGACATAATATTATATGAAGTATAAAAAAAATTAGATACCTACCAAATATATTCAGTGATACTTTAATCGATTATGCAAAGATAAGTGAGGAACATAAAATAACTGAAATATTTAAGCGGGACTATTAATTAACTTACAATAACTTAAATATGTTGCAACGACGACGTATTCTGCCACTTTTTCAAACGTTATTTTCGGAGTTAGCAGGCGATTTTCTTCCCTCATAAAATCTAAAACTTTTAAAATAACTAATCGTGCATCATTTCTAAGAGGCTCAGGCATTTTTAATCACTTTTTGCAATTGAAATCGAATTAAAACCATAGAGATATTACACTAGAGTGGGTGAGCCATACGGCTGCCCATACATTGCAATCGCCGCGCCCCCGGTTAGAAAGAGAAACAACGATAACGGTAATTACCTATCTCTCTCCGATCCCGATGAGCCAGAAAGAGAAAGGTGATTACTAAAGATTTCGTCTTTTTATCCGAGGTACGCTACGCTCTGAAGCCTGGCTTCTGCCCTCTAGTGTAATTATATCTATCTATGTAATTAATGTAATTGTAATTGAATGTAATTGACAGCGGACATGACATTTCAAAATTGACGTTGTCTTTTTTTAGTTCCATTTTTTTCTACTGAACAGATAAGTTGGTGGCATTATACATATTTATTTCTCAAATTTTAATTATGTCAGGGTTTCAAACTTACCACGCATATTCTTACCGCCTTGATGAGATTCATCTTCCGAACCTACCTATATAACCATAAAACTATTATTACTTGTTTGTTTAAAGTTCAAGTACCTACATACCGAGATATGCAATAACCTAATTATTTTATAAAATGCATTGTAGTTTAAACTTACCGCCATAATCGACGGCTCTATTACGTCAGATCCTACTTCCATACCAACACATATGGGACAGAAGGCGTAATTCAAGAATATTTTGCATAGTAGCTCAATATCTTCTTCAGCTTGAATTTCTAGGGCCTGCGAGAGAGTACCTACATTATTGCAATATTGTTATACAGATTAATAAACTTAGGTACGACCCTGTGTTATAAATACGTGGCCAAATACAAACCATAAAAATGGAGTCCAAAGTACACAAATTCCTCGAAGTTAACTGATATTTCTCTATTAATTTTAGTAAGCGGTCCTCAACTAAAAATCCCGTATTATCTGCAACTAGTTGAAGAATATGCCGAACCTAAAATGTAATATAGTATAGGAACATAATAGTGTTATATTTCTGAATATTTATGTTTATAATTATCTCAGTATCTCATGTATTCCCTTATTGACAATACGTACCAGTTTATCTTTAGCTTCTTGACAAGCAGAACTTTTGTCATTCGCTGTTTTATTACTAACTGGTGAACTTGGCACATTTTTATAACCACATTCGGCCTCTGAAAATTTAAAAAATAAATGCTGTCATCACAACGAAAACCAGATAGATCTAAGAAGAAAATTAAAAAAAATGACTAATCTTAAGGCAGGTGTCCTTTTCTCCCGTCATATCCCTTTGTTGCGCGAGAAAATAGGTCGTAGCTACTCGCTACTCGCCGGCGGTGGGACACTTACATAAAGTTATGGCATATATAAAGCAGTAAGCAATTACCATATTTTGTTAAGGGGCTTTTCGGGGGCGGTGGCGGAGGCGGCGGCGGAGGTTCAGCTAGGATATGAGCATGCAGGGCTACCTCGGCCTGCCGCAGTTGACGGGCCAAACCCATGCACCGCGCTACAGACATCCGCCACACTTGACAAAACTTGTAGTTGTTCACATGTGAAAAATGCCTAGACTTCTTCTCTAAATCATCCATTGCCTGAATCAACTTTACGATCTCCGCATCAGCTTTGAGCTCTTCAATAGCACCGTCTTCTGCTGCTTTTCGAATTTTTTTACGAAGCTTATTAGCGACATCCGACATTTTGTTTAATTTCCGCTTTTGTTCGGACCGCACGAAGACATTCTCTTCCTCTCTTTTTTTAAGAACCTACAATATTTTAAATCGGTTTTTTAACAATTATTTAATTTAAATAACTAAAAAGTAGGTACCTATTTGTGCTTTGTGCATAATTAAAATACCTGATAGTTGTAGCCAATTTTTTCGGTGTTTATTAAACATGTCGCTTTTAATTTTTCCAACTCCTTTTGTAATTCTTGTATTAAAGATTCTAATTCTATTTTAGCTTCTCTATATTTTGCGTGATGGTCCCACATTATTGCTTCAATTTCTTGTTTATGTTCTTCTAGCTAATATGAAACAAAAATAAAATAAAAATTTAGGTAAATAATAATAATTTTGAAGTAAAACTTCGCTGTAATTTTGAAACCCAATGTAACGAACAAGCGACATTACAAAGTCGGCTATATCGAGGCGGCCTAGAATACTGACCCCGGCATTGCATGCCGGCAAATTGGGGAATTGAAAAAAGTCAATGAAGGACTGAAGCTCGGCTGGCTAACTACCGCACCTTGTAGCCTGGGACAGCCGCAAAACAACTTATCATTTTCCAGCTGGAGCCTGTTTTGGCCCGCAACCCACAACGCATACGGGGTACTTTTGGTGTTACTAATTTCCATGGGCGATTGTGACCACTTACCATCAGGCGTCTTGCACACCCGCTCGTTGGTCGGCTATTAAAACCCACGACCCAAAAACAAACATTGACATAAATATCTGTATCATAAATTTTTGCTCTGCCCCGAAATCGCTTTGCAGGTAGTCGGTACAAACTAGAGTAGGTGGTCTAGGGGGTACCGCAGTAGCTACAGTGTCAACAGCTTAAATTTGTTAGCAAGAATTTTTCACTTTATTAAATTTAAATACCTGTTCTGCCTTATATTCCATATGTGCAACTTCTTCTCTATCTCTTTGCTTGTAAAGAGCCTCCCATCGCTTATTATTATGGTCCACCATAGCTTCTCTTTCAATATTGATAGCTTGTTCTATTAATGATAACTGTTTCTCGTAAGCCCTTTGCATTATAGTGACTTGTTTTTCTATTCTATCGGATAATTCTTTAATGTCCTTATCCTGGAAATTTAATTAAATTCGTGAAGTAGGTACTTAATGGTTATCTTTATTTCGTCAGAAAATGACTGAACTCGACAAATTACTTGTTTATCCAAATCCTCGTAGTATCCTTCATCCATGCGTTTTAAATCTTGTTTCAGTTCACCAATTAATTGGTCCTTTTGATTCAGTAGTTCGTCACATTTTTGTTTTTGTTCCTTAATTTCAGCATCTATGTCCAAGGGGTCTTTAACTTGTAGCATGGCGTCCCAGTGAGATGTAATAGCGTCGTATTGCAATTGCGCTTCAGCCGCTTCATTTTCAATTTTTTCGAGGGAATCTATAAGTTCATAATGTCAAACGTGAAAAAAGTTATGACTCCCCATAGCCATGAATGCCTGCAGGACTGAGGGCTGGGTAACGAATGTACTTCAGTGAAGAAACAAACAACACGGCCCATACGCCCAAATCATTATTATATTAGCATTAGCTAGCTACATAAGTACTTACTTTTCATTTTCCCAGCGAAGAGACCCCGTCGAATAACTTCTCGTTCGTCAGTCGTTACCTTCACATTAGTAACCTTTGCAGCGCCATCTAGTGCTAGTCGCTGGAGTTCCTCTGCAGCAGAATTGGCTGCTTGCTCTATGGGACCTGGTTCTTCTTCTTTGAACGTTTCCTCGGACGGTTGTTCAGCTCTGTTTATTTATATCAATAATACATAGATAGCAGTCGTTAAGCCATGTCGGAAGCCTTCGGGCGGCATGACCACTTCCGATACTGGGTTGGCCACTAACCCTTCTACCAATCCGCACTGGAGTGAGGAGGCCCTTGCTCAGTAGTAGGCCATTAATGGGTTGCAGCCATCCTCCTATTTTCCTAGCAGCTAGCTAATAATTCTATGGCAAAGTTAGGATTTGCAGATAGACACATTTAAAAAAAAATTGTTATTTCAAATGGGAAAGTACACACTGCAGTTTATTCATGTGAACATGCAATTAAATCTATACTGGTATTATAAACCGGAAAAGTGTTTGTTTGTTTGAATGCGCTAATCTCAGAAACTACTGGTTCGAATTGAAAAAATCTTTTTGTGTTGAACCGTCATTAGCAACAAGTTTCTCGAAGCGAAGCAGAATCTATAAATCCATGAGTCTATAGGTATATTGGTAAGTACTTGCAGGCCGGCGTCTGCCAGGTCAGCTAGTTGATATGCAGTTCGAACCCAAACCCACGGACCACTACATGATTTTGCTATTGGTAGGTATATTTTCTAGTAGTTTGTTCTATAGGCTATATAAAAATATTTAATTGACCAATATCTTACTTCTTGATAGCTTCTTGTCTACGCTTGATACGCAGAGCTCTAGCCGCTTTACGTTCTTTGGGATCTTGCGACGTAACCTGAGGTTCCTTCGGTGCCAGGACATCTTCCTCGTCATCTTCATATCCTCCGAATTTCCCGGCCATAGCAGAAAATTTTCACTAATATAAAATCAGCACACTTGTGCCCATAGATTTATTATCGTCAGTGTATGCTACATCTATGCTTGTGCCCAAAATAAAATAGTTACCATGACAACTCAACAAACTGTTATCCATAGATATATTTTGTTGTCACGTTACGACTCTTTAGTTTAGATAATGTATCTATGGTCACAAAATAAGGATTGTGCTATGGTTGTTATACCCTTTAAAAAAAACAGGATTTTCAGAAAATCAGGTACCCCCCTGAATCAGGAAGGTTAAAGTTTAGTATGTGGACCGTTGAATTTAGGGTAAACAGTTATCGATCGAACATCGATGTAACCGGGAATCAACCTCCTACATCCCCATACCCTTTTCTTGTATTTCGAGGACCTAGTTTTCGTGTTTTAGTCGTTTTAGTACTGTTTAGGTGAAGACTTTAAAATTCGATAAAAAAAAACTACTGATTTCTGCAGTCTGAAATTTTGCTTAAAATAAATATTCCATAAACTCTATTAGATATAAAAATATGGTTACCCAATTCAACGGTCCACATACTAAACTTTATCCCAGGAATTCCTAACTTTTGCCCCACTCTGGGCACTCTCACGCGCAATATTCTCGTAAAATGCCGTGCATGATGCAGTGTATTATCTATAGCCTAAGTGTGATAACCAACTTTATGTAAGAGTTGCAATATTGTGTTTGGTTAAAACTAGGAAGAACGCCAAGCCAAGTCTCTGATTTCGCTATCCTCAACAGCGAAGAAAACGTGCATTTATAATAGAACAAGAAGTAACCATACCGAATCATAAGAGGCCTAGATTTAAATGATACAAAGTTCATTGATTATAAATTTTATTACTTATTTTACTTTTTGCTGTTAAGGATGATACCATCATACTTCTGTTGGAACCACTTCATAGCATCTTCCTTTGTCAAACGGTGGGGGAACCCAACCTTGCCAGTCTTACGTCTTCTGTGCGCAACATTGAAACCTGTTGAAAAGAATACAAAAGTTATTCTCCAATAGGGAAAATGGCTACTAAACTTTCCAATTTGGTGGCGCCAATTATATTCTTAAAAACCATGATTTTCATATGAATCCTTGATCTTTCTTTGAATATGAATATGAATCTTTAATCCTTTATCTTTCTCATTAAAAACAATAACAGTCACAAAAATCTAGGTAAATCCATATTTTTGAATAAGAACATGTTCCTAACTCATTGAGAGTTGATTTATTGAATCAACCCTGATAAATAATGAGGTTAGATTACTATGGCACATAATTTACAGAGTGAAGTTACATGACAACACCCTTGAACATATGTGCATATTTAAGTCTAGGCAATATTAAATTGCTTTTTTATGTGTATAGCCCACAAACAAATAGACAAGCTATTGTCGCCAGTGAGTTGACTATCGCCCTCGAACATCAGTGTCGCCAAGCGCCACTACAGTAAGCCAAAAAACGGCAGGAGAGCCCAACTGAATCTCCAATTTAAACATTATTTCGACTATCCTATATTTTTTTGACAAATGATGAGGAGGATGATGAGGATGTTAAACAGTCAAAGAGCAAACCGTGATTAGACACCATAGCATCATCTGGCCAATTATGCTTCATCGTAAAATTGTTGTCATCATTGTAAATTTTCAGTAAACAGTTTCAGAGATTAAATTAATTAAATATATATTTCATTGAATATCATGAGAATTCCTTACCTGGCCTTCCCAGTACGACGTAGAAGTCGAGACCATAGATACCAATTGAGGGATCATATTTGATACCCAAGTCAATATGTTCCTGGATACCAAAGCCAAAGTTGCCAGTGGCCGAGAAGTTGTCACGCCTCAACTCGTATTCTCTGACCTGGAAGACAACAAGTAAATAAACATCTTAAGACATATTAATATTAATAATTCAATAAATTTTGATACACCCACACTACCCCACTAAGATTCATAAAATTCATGGTAGTAGAGGAACAGTACATATTTGACAACAAGTACACTAAACTGCAAAACAAAAATTTGTGATATAAAGAGTTTCATCCCAGAAATAAACTGAAGAAATAGGCAAACTGATATTGTGGCTTAACTATGCTAAATGGTCATAATGTTATTTATCAAGTATTCCAAGTGAGAGTAGTAAGTCACTTGGAAGTTGCAATCAAAATAATAATCTTGCATGAACTTACAAAGCATTCACAAAAAGTAAGTGAAACTTGAACAAGTCATGCTAATAAAACAAATAGTGCAATAACATAAAAGATTTTACTTAAATACTTTACTTAAATAGTTTACTTAAATATATTACCAATAAAATAGATATTGTTAAGATCTACCTAGGTCTCTAGACCTCTAGAAGTATAGACCATCAATCAATAATAATTATTAAACTACAATTTTGCACAACATTCTTAAAAATATATTTTGTGTATGTCTCAAATGACAAACTGCAAAGAGACAAAGCCTCAGCACCCCTATAGCTTAATTGACCTTGCCTGTGAATAAGAGATCCTGGGTTTGATTCCCAGCTGAGGCAAACATTTTTGTGACAGATAAATGTTTGTTCTCAGGTCATTAGTGCTGTTTATGCCATCCACAACACAGGAACTTCAAGTGCAAGGCTATGATTTCCATTCAGTGTTTTAGAGTTAAAATGATACTCAGTTTACATGACAGCAAAAACTAACTTTATTATTTTCTACCACATTACGATTTACAGTCTGTTTTTTTTCGCTACGGACTAAATTGACATAAGCTGTGTTGCTACTTTTTTGCAAATCATTAATAGTGATGTGCCACAACCGTAACCTTACGTAATTTACAATCTAGTATCGTTTTTCAGTAATAATTACAAAAATGTGTCTTTAAAATTTTAACAATGTGGCATCAACAGTAATGTATTGTTATTGTTGTTAAATGTATGTTATTATGTATTCTTATTTTTTAAATAAATAACTGTACACTTACACTAACAACAATATATTATCTAAAAAGCTGGTAACATTGTTTCAAAATTTGACATTTGCATGTGTAATTTAGTCCGTAGTGAAAAAAAACAGACATTTTAATTGTACACTGACATTTCAATCATCTTAATACAGTCCTACGAGGATCTTTTGGCGCGTGGCTGACGTGAGGCTGACAGAGACAGCGTCTTACAGTTTGCCTTCCCTGTAAGACGCTGTCTTTGTCACCCACACGTAATTCCACGCGCCAAAAGATCGTTGTAGGACTATACATACACAATATAACTTCCCCTCATAAATGACAAGTAATAATTTTATTTTATCTTATACTTAAATCAGCTGCTTAGTATGTTATTACTTATTACCGTATCCAGTTTAATCATCTCTTGGTATTCCAATAATATCGGGCCATTATTCAGGAGGTGGTATGATAACAGGTGGATCCGGTGATGTAGATCTTGATCTAGGTTGATCTACTATTTGACTTTCAGAGCTGTTGTTAATTTGTCTTGTTCTTCTGGACAACATCTGATCAACATGACGCCGCCACAATGCACCCTCCTCTGTCCTCACTAAATAAATACTAGGGCCTTCTGCCATCTCAACTACACCCCTTTGCCACTTCTCTCCTGGCCCATAATTACGATTTACATTTTAATTGTACACTGACATTTCAATCATCTTAATACACAATAAGAGTTCTTCTATAACAATTATGAATTTTGCCAAATACTTTACAAATACAATATCTTTTATTCCCTCTCAATATTATTCATCTTTCCTTCATGTGTGGATACTATTTCACAATTGATTTTGAGCTGATGAGGGTGGACTACTTTACATAATTTACATTTACAATGAATAATAAATCAATTATGTACTTACTTTCAATCCCCTTTCAAGGATTTCCTCCGCCTTAGCTCCACGCACAGTGCAATGGACTGCAATTTTTTCATTACGACGGATACCAAAGGACCGCACAGTGTAACGGGCCTTAGAGAACACGGGTTGCTGACCAGTCAGCTGTTCCAACACCTGAAGATGTAAAGGATATTGTGATAATTCTCTCTTCTTATACTACAATTCATCTTATATATGTAGTTGTATCTGTAATTTTTACGAGTAATCTGAGCAGTTAGGAATAAGTACTCAGAAGTTGCAATTCAAAATATTAATCTTGCATGAGTTTACAAAGACAACACAATAGAATGTGCAACTTGAACAACTCATGCTACAAGGGGAAAGAACACTTCATATAAAGATAGTTACCGGTAAATCAATGGTACAGTTCAAAATTAATAAATTAATATAATGAAAAGAATGTAACCTGTAATGTTGAACACTACAGTCTCAAAGCATGTGAATGAATTGTATATGATGCAACTCTAAGAATATCTAAATGAACATAAAAAGCATAATATCAGTATCAAAGACATACCTTAGCCGCACGTGTAAGCCTATCACCAGACTCTCCGACACAGATGTTCAGACAAAGTTTTCGGATATGAAGATTCCTCATAACATTTTTAGATTTGTCTTTTGGAACTTTTTTCTCCTTCTTTTCCTTTTTGTCCGTCTTAAGTGCAGGCGGCGGTACACGCTGCGAAACATAATTTTAATATTTAATCCGCACACAACTCATAACTTTTATTTTTTGCTATCATTACTGTGTGTAACAGATAGGTTAGGGACATGTAAATAACAAAATCGTCATAAAATAAACAACTAAACACATCAGCTATAACATAAGGAACGTATTTCACTACAAATATTTTGTAATTACTGCATAATTTCACTGATTGAGGCCGATTCTTTTAGGATAAATACATAAAACACCTACCGCCATGATTACGGATTTCTAAAAGAAATGTAAACGTCAAAATCAAAATATGACTACCATAAACTAATGACAAGAATAGACATAGACTGCTTATTGACATGACAATTGACAACTGACAGCATCCACAAGACGTCACAGAATAAAAATATATTTGTTTAAACATAATTAGGGTAAACCGAGAAATGGGCCACCAATTAGTAATTGACCACTTGAAGTTAATTCAAGTCTTGAAGAATTAATAAGAATTTGTTTGATGATAATTACGCTATCTCTGAAAATGGTATAGTCAGGAATATAGAAAACCTACATCGAGGGTGCTAAAGTTTCCATTTTTATGGCAATAATAATTATACTCAGTAACGCTCATAATATTATGGCAACTACGTCGGAATAAGAGTTATTTCAAAGGTAGGTACATTATAGTAAACTCAACTTAAGACTGAAACGAAGGGAGGTGCTGTCGGATGCATTGAACCAATCATTGCACATTATAGTAGGGCCATTTTAATAGGTCACACTTGACAGTTCTTCAAAATTCAAAAACCCCATATAATTTAATATTCCCTACTATAGTAGGCACAATCATAAGATTACGATATGACGTCTGTCATTTATGAACACAAACTAACCTTGTATGGACGTCTTCAACTTACTTATTTCGGAAATATATTATACTAGCTTTTGCCCGCGGCTTCGCCCGCGTGGAATTCGTTTATATCGCGAACCGGGGAAGTGGGGAAGGGGGTACGTCATCAAAGCTATCTTTCTGGGAAAATTCATCGAAATCGGTCAATAGGCTTAGATTTTTCATACAAACTTTCATCTCCTTTTATAATATTAGTATGGATTGTAAAAAGTAAATCATTGCACTTGACAAAAATTTAGAGCGACGTTTGACGATTTGACGGAATGAGCATAATAATAAGAAAGTCATATGTGCAGCCATGGACGTATAAAGAGAAGGACGTAGTGTCATTAAGACAAAACTGTGACCCCGTAATGGCGGCGGTTAGATATGAGTGAGTGAATCATGGGGTTGTCAGGTTAGCCAAATATCCTTATCCTTACTATCCTTACTAATATTATAAATGTGAAAGTGTGTTTGTTTGTTTGTTTGTTTGTTTGTTTGTTTGTGACGCTTTCACGTCGCAACAAAGCTATTATATGGTAAGGTTTATGTGTGTGGGGATAGTTAGGAGGGTGGAGAGTGACGTAGGCTACTTTTTACCGCGGAAAAACATCCCATTCCCATGGGAAGATCGATGTTTTGTTAGTTGCTAGATATTTATTTTCGGAGTTCCTAATAGATGGCGTTAATAAAATTCATTTGCAAGTACTGAATTACGCTATCAAATACTACATGTAATTTACTTAAGTCATAGGCAAATGTAATAGGCTACTTTAGCTCTGCCTCGAGAACTCCCCGCTCCGGCTGTATTCAGTGTACCGCCCGCCCGCTGGCACTATCCTGTTGGCTGATGTCCGCAAGTTGCTGGACTCGCCGACACCGGTGCGGTGGTGGGCGCGGGCGACTGGAACTGCAAGCATCCGGGGTGGAATAGCCTAGCTGCCAACAGAAGTGGAAGGCTACTTTTTGATGCCGCTGAACAGCACGGCTACACTGTCGAGGGTGTTTCACACCGTTACCGCGGCTCTGAATAAGAGAGAATGCGTGTGTGCAGTATTCCTCGACATGGAAAAGGCGTTTGACCGTGTTTGGCACGACGGCTTTCTCTACAAGATCTCGCAGTCGTCGGCGCCCCGGAGTGCCGTTAAGGTGATCTCCAGTTTCCTCGAAAAGAGAAGCTTCAGAGTAGTGCTTGAAGACGCCGAATCCACCGAGCGCCCGATGGCAGCCGGCGTCCCGCAAGGGAGTTGCCTGTCCCCGGTCTGCCTCGCCTGCTACACCGACGACATCCCGGCGGCAGAGGGGGGCGTCGCTTGCCCTGTATGCCGATGACGTGGCGTACATCACCACGTCGCTGAATAGAACCCACGCCATCGTCAAGATGCAGCGTGCGCTTGATGCCCTCCCCGAATGGCTCGCCGCGTGGAGACTGTCGGTGAATGTCGGGAAGACGCAGGCGCTTACTCTGGAGCTTCACGGACAAGATATCCAATGGGCCCCACAGGCCAAATACCTGGGGGCAAAATCGACGGAAGACTTTCGATGAAGCCACAGGTTACGAAAGCCGTCGTGAATTCTAGAAGCGCGATGGCAGAAACCAGTGCTCTCCTCGAGCCTCCCTCTCGGACTGAAGCTCGGGGTCTACAAGACCTACATCAGATCCCGCCTCACGTACGCGGCACCGGCATGGTACGCGCTCGCCAGCGAACCGCAGCGCAAGTGGGTGCGCGCGGTTCAGGCGATTGCGCTCCGCCGGCTGACTGGTGCGCCGAGGTACGTCAGGAACGCCGTCATCCAGAGGGACCTTCGAGTCGAGAGCCTGGACGACTTCATCGAGAGATTGGCACTGGATGTTGATGATTGGATGTTGCGTACATGTTCGGGCGTGTCGACGCGTCGCGGTTCCCACATCTGCAGGACCTGGCGCCGCTCCACACCCGTCCACCGGACCGCTGGGCCTTCCCGCGCGACTTGCTGGTTGCGCGGGACGGGCCTAGCACTGACCGATACTGGGGCTTCGTAAGTCGTCGCCCGGCGCTGATCGGCTCCTGCTGGGCTTCCCACCAGCGGGATTCACCCGGTAGGGCCTCGATCGCCTGGGCAGCGCGAAGATGAACCCCATCCCGTTTAAGACTCTGTGGCCTGTAAAAAGGCCGCCACTCACCGGACTTGACCTATTGGTTAACCACAGATGGACAACCAAGGGCCTTAGGGCCCAACCCAAGGACCGGTCCGTTTTAACGGGCCGCGAGAGACACCCCCAAAGGGGAACTAACTGTCCCGAGGGCTCCACACACCTCAGACAGGATGGAGTGAAGAGAGCGAGTAGTAGGCTACTTTTTAGCCTAAATTCCTACGGGAGCGAGACCTACGCGGCTGTTACCTACGGGTCCCGAAGCGAAGCGCGGGCGGTTCTCTAGTTTTACCAATAAAACGCAGTTAAAAAGAAGAAAATATTTTAATTGTTAAAAATTTGTTTTTACAAAAAAGGGACCGACAGAGACCAGCGGAGATAACCCAAAAACTAAAAAAGGTGTAAAGTACAAGTACAAGTACAACCACCTTAGTTAAAAAAACTTGTTTTGAACTCAAATGACAAATGATATTTTATTTTACTTTTATAGGGTATTGTACAATAACTTTCATTGTTTATTTTTGAGTCAAGCTCCCCAACATCATCTGAGTTTTTAGTTTAGGTTAAGAACCTGATACCTACAATTAGAGTAGCGAATGGGTATAGCTAGAAAGCACCTAATATTGTATTACATACTTCTAAGTAGACACGTAACAGGTATCTGATAATAATCATATATGTACCTATTATATTTATTTTAAATATTATTTTCTTGTTTGGAACACGTAAAAACACTTTGTTGGGGTTTGTTATCGATGTATTTTTACACAGAGGTACTGTAGGTATACTACTATATCTTTTTCGAATTAATTTTAATTACAAATTTTGTTAAGTTCCTTCACCATGCCTATACATATTATGACATATTCTTGACTGAGTAATGACGTCAGAGCTGACGCCATGACACCTGCAAGCGTTTTTCGCGGTCTCTGAAAAAGTATTAGAAAAATAGCTGTAAACTTGGTTAAACTGTAGTTTATTACGGAAAGGTTTTTTAGTCAATAGTGAACGTCTACCCCGTTTATAGAAGAAGATTTCAAAATCTTTCGTCATGCCTATTATCAAAATCGGCTCATAAACGACGAAAAAATTGCTTAACAAACATAAGAAGAATCATAATATACATATAGGTATATGGTCGAATTGAGAATTTCCATATTTTTTGAATTCGGTAAAAAAATTAACAAAATCAAAATCAAATTTTAAATTATTACACTAGGCAACAAAAAATCTTTTTTTTCTCAGAGATCTGATTATGTGATTCGGAATCACCATGCTAGAGAGAACTATGGAAGTAAATAGAAAATCACATACACGTAAGCATAGTTTTTATGAGACAATTTCTCATTTAAATTTTTTAAAGATTTCAAGTGTATTTAAAATCCTTGCTCGTAGCATGATGTTATAAAATTGCGCACAGTTTGTTAAATATTTTAATTAGGCATTAAGTAGTTCGTAATATTAAACGCAAGTAATTAGTGGGTTAAACGAATTTTGTTTACTTACTCCGAATATTAAGATAGGTACTTACTTACTTATACCTACTTACATAGGTAAATACTAGAAATTCTGGGAGTCCTCCTTTAGTCGTGTATAAATCTTTAGCTTTAAAATGGAGACTGCAAGTAACACTATATTTGTTTGGAACCCAATTATTTTCGCCGTTACAATTTCGAATTATTAAAGTCGTTTCTCCATATTAAATTTGCCTTAGAAAATCTGGTAAAAAATAAATAACTTATAAAAGAATTTATAAAATAAATAACTCAAAGTGACCAAATTTCCCACAATCTCGGTAATATGCTTACGTGAATACTGACAACACTGAACTTTAGTTGTCTTTATGATCGTCGAAAATGAAATTTTATTTCGATATTTTTTAAATAGATAAAGAGAATAAATTAATAAATTACCTATAAAACGTGATTCCAGGATTTTTTTCCCTTTGGTCACTTTGGTTTTTGCAGAATTTCACCACGCAAGACATCTTTTTTGACCTACTATTTTCTCCACGTTACGTATCGGCCGCGTTGACGTTTGAACTCGTAATGGCCGACTGTTGTCTCAATGTGTGTCATGCTGGCTTGTACGGATAGCGACCTGGCCGACCTGACCGACACAGCTTGTTGTTTAGCGAGGCTCCGTCCTTCTCTTTATACGTCCATGATGCAGCAGACACGCTTGAAATGAAAACGAATTTGACATCCTCAAAAGTTCAAAGGAACTGTTCACGAAGTGGGGTACGAATCAAATGGGCCGATTGTACATAGATTTATTTAGCATAATAAGTTACAAATAAAAACCTGGATGAATGCATGATCCCAATATAATATTTCTATGTAATTTTTTTATTGGGAAAAGTTTTATGGACTAAACTCACACTAAACTCAGGAACACAATATAGGCACTACACAGAGTGAAAGGGAGATTAGTGCAGGAGGTTCATTCCGTTTAGTTGTTCCATTTTGTTCCATATAGAAAACTATTAAATTCATAGTAGCTGAACCCGCTACTTCGTACGCGCAGGAGTTTATTCCGCGTAACTCCAGATCCCGCGGGATTTCCGGGAAGACAGACTTGTTAGTTTTATATTAATGTTTGTTTAGAAGCTATTTATACCCCATACGCGAAGGTTTTCCCGCGTAAATTCCGATCCCGCGGGATTTCTGGGATAAAAAATATCCTATATGTTAATCTAAGTTGCCCTCTATGTGTGTGCCAAATTTCATGAAAATCGGTTCAGTAGTTTTTGCGTGAAGGAGTAACAAACAAACAAATACACAAACTTTCACATTTATAATAATTAGTAGGATTTTTTCGATTTGATATTCGAACCGCTGGTAATGTTACTATGAAGAGAAGATATTTCGTAGTGAATGATAGGTCACTTTGGTTAGATTATGTAATGCACTATTTACTGTGGATATATAGTATATAGTTTATATTTATTATCAATGCAGCTTTATATATATACATTGTAGATACATAATGTACTTGTGAATCCACCTTCTCTTAGTTTTGAAAAATTGTTTTTATATTTACAGATAAATACTTCTTTCCATTTTATGCATCTATTGCTCGTAGCATGATGTTATAAAATTGCGCACAGTTTGTTAAATATTTTAATTAGGCATTAAGTAGTTCGTAATATTAAACGCAAGTAATTAGTGGGTTAAACGAATTTTGTTTACTTACTCCGAATATTAAGATAGGTACTTACTTACTTATACCTACTTACATAGGTAAATACTAGAAATTCTGGGGAAATAATTTGTAAACCATCCCTGCTTGTTTTTTATTTGTGCTATTTATAAATTGTATAAATCATTTCATTTTATTTAAATCAGTTTAAATCATAAATTGTGTAAAATTGAACAAAAGGATAAGGACGTGTTCAAATAATTAAATACGTGCCCTATAAAATTAAAATCGTCAGACTGACTGAGACAAAATCGAATCGGTGATCGAAACACAGCCATACACGTTCGATTCATCGTTTACGATATTCATGATCGGATGAATTTTGTTGCGATCTCCGACATCGTCTTCGATCAAGTAAATCGATAACGATCTTGACATACACCATCGATCCGTCGTTTCGATCAGTCTGATGCGACGGATCGTACAGATATATCGTACCGTGTATGGGGCCTATAACGATATTCATGATCGCATGAGTTTTTGTTGCGATCTCCGACATCGTCTTCGATTAAGTAAATCGTTAACGATCTTGACATACACCATCGATCCGTCGTTTCGATCAGTTTGATGCGACGGATCGTACAGATAAATCGTACCGTGTATGGGGTCTGGGGTCACGATCTTCATCAGATCGATCGTTTAGACGAATCGTATCGTATACTATAGGGCCTTTAATTATCCGAAATTAACGATACGTGACATTTGTTTTGTTGTTATGGTTCGTTTAAACTTGATGGAACCATTGCCGTCGGAAAATCAAGCCAAGAAGTATTGAAATCAGCTGAATTGAAATCTGTTTAACAGTTTTACAAAAATTTCGGTATTTATTTTTATTGTATGCTTTAATTTCAGGAACTAGGTACTGAACCAGTTTTTATTTGACTTTCACTGGTTACTGGTTGTTGTGGAGCAAACTTAATTATAGATTACTTTTAATCCCGAAAATCCCGCGGGATGCTAAAGGTCCTGACCTCTAAGAGGTGAGGCGGGGTAGAGGAGGGGGTAACAAAGGTATCAATTTTAGATTTTTTGACAATAAGTATCTCAGAAATGGTGCATTTTAGCGAAAACTATGCGCGCACCCCTCTGTTTATCTCTTAAGGGGAAAAGGGAGGGCGTAAAATCCAAAAATAATTTCTTAGTCCTAAAGTAGCTTCCCTCGAGGAACCTATAAGTAGGTTACACAAAGTTTCCGGTGAATGAGTTGAAGAAATAGAATATTTCAGCGTCTCTTGGTGGGAAGTTTCCAAAAATCTTCCCTTTGTCATACTTACCTACTTACCTAATTTGCAAAATTTATTTTGGCTTCTTGCATTCAATAGTTTTAGCTGTGCGTTGTCTGCCATTCAGTTAGTCTTTAGTCATGGAAGTAACTTACACTAGATTTTGGCTAGCAGCTTCTGCCGCGTTTTTTCCACGCACGCACATCGATCTATCGCGCGCATGGAAAGACACTCGAGGGAACTCCTCAACGATTTACTGCAATTATCTAGTGTTTGGGCTTGATTAATTTGTAGTGACAAGAATTTTACACCTACATGTGCCTACATGTTGAATTAAGCGCCATCTGGCGAGTAGTTTTTGAATTATCTCTGCTTATCGAGGTTGAAGTCGGTTATTTTTTTTTTGTAAAAAGCAATAATTAATTTTCCTATTTATTACTCGCATAGAGAAATTCAATTGAGTTTCCTTCTTATCACTGTTCTTCTTATCGTCTGTTTTTTTTTAAACGGGGGTAAGTATGTTAAGTATGTCGACAAAATCTTAAAGGTAATAAAAAAATAAGAAGTAAAACCATTGCAGGGTGCAATAGTCAATTGAAATCACCATGAGAATTTTTATAAATAGTTTATTATAATTATGTAGTTTCGCCATATCCATCCGTTTGCGGCGTAGCACAGGTATGGACTGGATCAGAGGAGAGTTGGGGATCTGAGATCGATTAATCAAAGAATCGATTATTCGAACCAAAAAGATCGAAGCCCGCCGTAAGCGGGCGTGCAAGGCGTGCACCGCACGGGAGGCACGCATGGGAGGGCGGGAAATGGACCACGGCGCGGCGGAGAGACATAGTAAAACTGTGTGTGGTTGGTATGTAAACGCCACTCCTTAATAAGGAGGGTGAGGGGGAGTGGCGGCCTTGACTCTGTCAAGCCGTTAAGATTGTAGGGCGTGAAAAAGAAATAGACATAATGTACATACAAATATACATACATATTATGTAGGTACGCTCGAATAACATTACCCTCGTTCTGACGCAGGCGGGTAAAAACGTTGCTACAGCGTTCTTGGCAGAGGCACTTCCATGCTACCAGATGTAAATGTACCTAATCGTAATCCGTAATCATAATTACCATTTTCATCTTTTTCATTATGTCCGTTCGCTAATTTACTGAAACAATAAGCATAAGAAGCACTTCTAGGAAAAAAATCTCAGTACTCCGCTCACGGTATAGTTCATATCTTCTATTAAGTATGTAGCGGTACTACTAAAATAAATCCTGAAACTATTACACGTTATTTCATCCTCCCTATTATTCAACAGCCACTGAGACCGAAAAATGGGTGCACATGATTCAGAAGATAAAAGCGCAACGTTCTCATTTGGTTTGTTAAATACTTTATTTGTTGATGTTTTGATCCCAGTAGTCGCTAGTTGCCCATAACAGGGCATGGATGGGCCTTTCCTCACAACAAGTGGCGGATTATCCCTGCGGTAAAGTAGGCACATGTCTAGAGGCGCGCGTGCCACCGACCAAAAAAACAGGTCGACCTCATAGTTACACACTGGGATTCATGTATGTGTATCGAAGGTGTCCTGGCAAAGACAAAACATACACACAGACCGAGAGTGAAAAAAAGTTTGCCAAGGGCGCAAGGAGAGTCTTTACCTCGACCCTCGATCTGCGCCGTAAGGGTGCTCCCGAGTCCCGAGTCCCGACCCTTAATACATCTTTGCATAAAACCGAGGGGTCTAGCATAGCGCATAGAACTCCACGCTCCACGCTGCCACAGTGGGGTTAGTGGCCACCCGAAGTGTCCCAAGACTCAAAGGGACTCAAAGGGATTCAGCTGATATATTCTATAGATAAATTCGGATTCGGCGGCTTTACCTTTATGGACCCCCTAAAGCACGGGAGCGCTTTTGCCACTAGTCACTAGTGGTCAATTATCCTCCTGCCGACCGCTCCGCTCTCGATGCATAAAGATCACATTCCCAGATTTTACTACATAAATTTCGCTTGACTCCAATTCAGCTCCATTGCATAATAAGTATGAGCTTTATTTCGTTTTTCTTACGGTTGAATTTATGGTCGCTTCGCATTAGCCGTAGGCAATCGATGACGCCTCAATGGCTCGTTACAATTAAATTTTTGGCAAATAAATATACCCATATCATTTCGAATTTAATTTACCTCTATATCGTCAATAAAGCTTTCGTTTATTTAAATTTCCACATTACCCATCTAATCAAAACAGGTTTGACCCCGTTTATTCATAAAGCTGTTGGTTTTCCACATACTACTAAGGAAATACCAGTGTGGGAAAGCCAATTATTAATTGTACAATAATAATTAGTCTCACTTTATAGTTTTTTTTTCTTTATTATATTATAGCTGCGCCTGTTTCGAAATGCACTCGTTACGGCAGAATATGCTGAATACTTATGTTGTGTAGCATATTTATCAACATTCCGCGTTGCACGTAGGTAACTTGCGTACCGTACTTATAGCGTTATAGCTATTATAGGTAAAATAACTTATAACAAAATAGAACCGACTTTTACGCCGAAAAGTAAAAATCGGTTCAGTTAAACGCGGTTAATATTCCTAAACCTTCTCTTAAGTCTGATAAACACGATGTTGAAAACCGTATCAAAATCGGTTCAGCCAAACAATATGCCTAAAAAATTCTCCTAAGTCTGACAAATACTATGCTGAAAAGCGCATCAAAATCTGTTCAACCAAACGCGAGATAATCGCGCACAAATATACATACATACCAAATACATACATACATACATTCAGGTCAAACTGAGAACCTCCTTTTTTGAAGTCGGATAATAAGACAAACTTATTTAAAAAATACTTACTTACCCACTTACATTTCCCTATACTCGATCAGAGTTACGTATCTATCCTACCCACATTTTTAATTTAAATATAATTTTCTTTGCACTTATCGAGGTCATAAGAAAATTAACAGGGAAAATAATTACCGCAAATTGGATTATTAATCGAAATTTTAAATATGGAACTGAATAAAAGCATAGTGCGACAAACAGGTCCAAAATACCGTAAATATTATTGTTCGGTATGTAATAAGTTCACTAATTCGAATAATCAATTAAGTCAGCATTTGGAAGGGGCTCAACATCAACATAACATTTGCAAAACTCATAGCAAAAATCCAAAGGAAAAGAACACTGACAACCCGAGCGATTACCGGTGCGACCCTCTTTTTTACATTCCAGCATTTATTATAATTTTTATTACAACTTATGTGTTCTGTTACGTGATTATTATGTTGAGTAATTCACAATTATCATAAGTCATGGCCATTAACGCCTTAAATTTCGCGCCACAAATTTAATTGGCGGAGAAGTCGTCCCCAAGCGTTCTCGGCTTCTATGCGCACGAACGAACGCGCAGAACAATGAGGTAGCAGCCATTTTATGTCGGTGCCTAAAGAAAAACATAATTCGATTCGAATGGCCAATACAAAATTGTGTAATTAGTGCTCTAATTTATGTGTTTTTCTACACGCCACTATAATTGGGCGTTTCATTACTTATGTGAGTAAAATCAAGTTTTTGTATATTACTGACGATAGACAATAAGCGTAACGAAAGTTATCAATTTTGCATAAAAATAGGATAATTAAAAACAATAATTCTGTTACCAATTCCCTCCATAAAGTGAGCAAGATTATTGCGTAGACTAGTGCGAATATTTATTTATTTGTGTTTGTATTTACGGATATCAACCCCGCGATTGTTGCCTTCTATCGGAAAGTGCATTCTGTATATTTAGGCTTAGGATATGACATAACTTTCGCTACTGATAATAAAATAATGCTTTACTAACTCGCAATGTTTATACGACAGTTGTAATGGTAATTCAATTCAAGTTCTTGTTGAGCCGGCGTCGCGCAGCCTCGACCTGTAACTTGCGAACAAAATTCAATAACGAATTGGCCATTTTATTGATGGCAGGGGGGAGGTTGGGTGGAGACATTCGCCAAGCTTCGGCCATTTAATTTTTTACGAACTGTCTACTTGTTTTCAGATGTTATTTGTTTACAATACGGTATATAACTTACCGAGTGTAGTTTTATACTATAAACAACATCACATCATATTACATGTACCTACATGCATACTCTATGATAAGGAACCCTTTGTATGTTGTAGTTGTAGAGTAGGTAGCTTTTACATAGTGGTATAGATAGATGTTTGTATAGTGTATAATAATAATTTATACCTATTGTAGTCAGTCTTAGTAACAATACTTCATAATTTCTTTGGTTTCTTATTAATATTTTTCATAGCAGTAATACTTCATAGTTATATAAATAATATTTTATATTTGTTAGGACTTCATATTAATGTTATTTTTTTCTTAAGAAAATGAATTTAAGATACATATTTGAATTAACATAATCATTTAACAAACTAAATTTAATGTTTAATCATTGTAAGTTTGCTTGTTAACATTTTAATTATTATTGGGTAAATAATAGATATTGTGTGTTAAATTGTTACATATACAATTTAACTAAAATTAAATAATTAATATTATATTATCCTGCAAAAAATATTAATTATTTAATTTTACTACTTGTCTGGTATAAATAGAATTTGAAATTATTTTCTTAAAAAGGGAAGTCAAAAATTCAAAAATATGTAATAAAAATATCAAAATTACAGTTTAAGGTACTATTTTACACATACATTGTGTTGAGGATATTGTACTTGGTGACAGGTCTTGTTTCAGCAATCATGTTTTACTTATTTTTTATGTTGTTCTGTTTTCCCTACCCTACCCTATTGCTTATTTTTTGTTATTATTTGTTTTGTTTTAAAATCTGTTTTTTGTTTCTTTTTTAATTTAATAAAGAAATAAATTTTGTAAAAAATATTTTTATTTTTTCTTCTTATTCATTATTATTGTATACAAAATTGATTTCATTCCTTGAAATTAAAGGCATCTTTTACATATTTGTTTTTTTTTAAATCACCAAATGAATGTTAGGAGAAACTGAGGTGTTATTGGCCACCGCAAATTAATTGGCCACTTGAAATTTCAATGTTTTTTAATAAGAAAATTGAATTAATATGACGGTTAAATCACAATGTGATCACAATTCTTGATATAATGCATTGAAATTTTAAGAAGTCACTAAACGGTAGCCGATTGCTCCTCAGTTCACCCTACTTTTTTCTATTTAAAAATTATACTTAGGAAGAGCTAAATCAAATCCAATGCAACCATGTATAATTTAGTCCCTTAATCTATTTCTCTCTAATACCCCATTGCATATCATCATACCCTAATAATTATAAATTACACCATCTGAATACACCAGATGTTTAAAAAACGAAATAGATAATATTGAAGTCAATAATTAATTAAAATATATTTAATTAGCTCTCAGAAGTGAAGTATCCATGATACTGGCAGCATTTCCTCGCTTTATAGTTCTGGAATTGTTATCCTTTGACCTAAAGGGTAATGAGATTCAGGACCCCATGGTAACAGTTTCCACTCCAAACACTTAAATACCTACTTAAAAAATTAACACATCATTCTAATTATTTACCTATTTAATCATACCTACTACATTTTATTCATATCCATTCATTATGAATATTATTATATGTTGCCAGGTTTAACTGCATTATGTGTAAAGATGATCACAAAAATGACAACTTATTTTAATATTTAAAATTGTCTAAACATTGTATTTGTTAATTGATTAAATTAAATCATTATTATCTTATCTGTTAACAAAATGTAAGATTACCATAAAAGTTATTCTCAATATATTTTATGTCCAGACATTGTGTCCAGACATCAGTCAGTGACAATAAATTACATGCATGCATGTCTATGAGTAGAATGAACCAGGTGTGTTCACATTTAGTGATAGACACAAATGGTGTTATATCCATAAATATACCTATACCTGTCTACAAATAATCAACTATATTTGCAGTGACCTTTTAAAATGTAACCCTTGCATAAGTTACAAGTGATAATAAAGCAAAAGTTGTTTAATCTTCAGGGGTTTATTAAAAAAGTCTGGAGTAGATACTGTATGTGGAATTATAGTAGATCAGCTCTACACTAGGCATTTTATGGAACATTCCTAAGAATATAGGATGATATTGTAAAGAATTACCGTATGTGTACAAATTTTATATCAGGAGACATAAAATAAAATGTTAAGTTATTGATTGGTAATACTACAATTTGTACATGTTATATTAATCTGACATAAATGGTAACAGTGAGTACCCATCCTTCCTACTTCCCATCCTTCCTACTAATATTATAAATGCGAAAGTTTGTAAGGATGTATGTGTGTGTGTGTGTGTGTGTGTTTGTTGCTCTTTCACGCAAAAACTACTGAACATAATTTGTTAAAATTTATAGAGATTTTTGAAGGGTTTGGTTTCCCGAAGCGAAGCGAGGGCGGATTTACTAGTATGACAGTAAACTGCATTTTTTTTCTGTTTTGTTCAGGTGGCAGCAGTTAAAAATGGGGGAGCAGGTATCGCATCGCCATTAGTTTCCCGGCACACTGGGGCGTGGGCGTCGGGGGCGTGGCGCGGGGCGTTGGGGTCCCCGTGCCACCCCCCGGCGACCTACTCGCCACGATCTCCATGTTCGAACAACAGATCAAAGCTGAACCTATGAGGTTAGTAACGGGATACATGTTTTTTCAGGACTACAGAATAAGCAGAAATGGCGATTTTTTTATGACTATAGATTAAATATTATATTTCATCTGTTGATTAAATTTTGGGCGAAATATACTTGATTAATTTAATCTGTAATCATGATTATATTTGGCCCATCTTTGGTTATAAAACTACCCTCAAAAGTTGGGAATTTCCAAACTTTTATACTTTAATTCTTTACTATGACATGCATGTTAAGGAAACATTATCTTACCTTTAAAGTTTAAAGACATAATTAGTGATACTGTAAACTATCACTTCATTTCATAAAAACCTGTGTAAATAATGAATCTTATTACTATTTAACAAAAAACTATTTTTTTGCAGTTTCTACTCTTCCCATCCGCACGTACACCCCGGTCCCCCAACCATAGTCCGGCCCGAGTCCAACCATTCGATCATCAACATGAACCAGCACCACCACTCGCACGAAGACTCCAAGGACAGCCTCATAGTACAACAACAAGTGCAACACCAAGAGCTGCTGGACCAGCACCAACAGGATATGCAGCAGGATGATGATGTGGACAATGTGAGTGTAATGTTTTAGTTTTTATTTTTAGCCAGTAACATGTTGGTTATGCCGTTCTTTTACCTTTCTTTTCTCTTTTACCTTTTTTTTGCCCAGGCAATGGTAATATCCCATGTGTCGCCAATATGCAGAGACGATATGCATAGACAACCGTGGTCACCTGAATAAGTGATCATGTCTGCTGGTTGCCTGCTTAGGCTATAAAAATAACCTATATTATCATTTACCTAAATAAAGATAACTTGAATTGCTCAATCTTATTGGTTGTTGGGTATTTGAATAAATGTGTGAGTATTGGTTCCTTAATTAAAAATGTTTTACTTTACAGCTGAGCTTCAAAGGGATGGATGATGAGGGCGTCGACATGGATATGGATGGTCGACAGTGTTCACAGGTAAACATTTACCTGTGTAATTAATTTGTTGTTAAAATTATAACATTTTTTATAATTATTTTACGTTACTGCTTGAGTCCTATCGCACATGACGTTAAGTGGTGATCAAGTTTAAGATTTAGGTGGTAGAGCTCAATGACTTAGTAGAAGCCTATTCATTCTTGATTTTAAGACATCAACATCATAATCTAAGGCATTCTAAGATGAACACTGTCGCTGGTAATTAATGAGGTTTCTATAATTTTATTTTCAGAGTATGGGTGTTGATATGGGATCAGTGCAAACTAAAATGGAAATGTCAAATGGGGGAGGACAATCTGTGCCGCGTTCAAAACCACAGGCCTGCAAGGTATGTTTTTGTCATAAAATTTAATTAGAAAACTGCTATCTGATACAATCAAGACGCTTCAACTTCAATTGATATTAAAATGATATCACTGTCTAATTTCCTGCTGACTTTTCAGGTTTGTGGTAAAGTCTTATCATCAGCTTCTTCATATTACGTCCACATGAAGCTTCATTCAGGAAATAAACCCTTTCAATGCACGGTATGTTTAATCAAATTTCAACTTTTTGTATTTCTTTTTAGTTTTGGTTAAATTATTAAAGTTTATTTCTTTTTTTGGCATGTTAGCTTAAGGTAAGTTAGATATTAAGTATTGATATGCTAAAGTTTTCAATGGTGATGGGTTAAATGAAGCCTTGTAAAACTACATATTCTCAATGAATATAAAATTATAACGCTCATTATTTTTGGAAATAGTGCTACTTGTTTATTAGTCTATTACTATTTACATTCACTTTTTTAGAGGCGACCATCTCAGACCTCAGGGGTAGCAACGCATCTGTGACCGAATTGGAACAAGACTCATACTAACAATAACTAATTGGACTATTACTAACATTAACTAACAGGACTAATTAATAATAATAATAATGTCCTCGCACTTATTAACAAACTAACCAACTAATATTCTAACACCATCTACTAACTGGACTAACCATCCTAGTCCCTTTGAGTCTAGTTCTAGGTCGGTCACAGTTGTTATGGGCGGCAGGGGAAGGGTGGTACTGCATGCTCGTTTGCTATCTTAATTCCATAAAAAAAAAAACAAAAGTCTATTACTACTTACATACAATCACAGACGATGTTTACGAGAAGACTGACATAGCATACAAAAAAGTCGTACATCAGAAATTGTTATAAATCCTGTATTAAAACTATGTATAGAAACAATTAAATAATTATAATTTACATTTTGTTTTATGCTGTCATATAAAACTGAAAATTAATACATTTAATTTAGTTAGAACACATTAAATGTGTTCTAACTAAATTAATAAATTTTATTCAACAACAAAATACCCGCACAGAGCCATCTAGACTGTTCTTTCGTATAGACGAATAGGTGCATTCTGTACGAGAATAAAATTTATTTGGTGATACTTAATCAATTTATTTGATACACCGAGCGGCATCTAGCGAGCCATATGGTACTAAAACCCAACATACAAAAAATCGACCGACTATAATGCTAGTCCAATAGAAGTTTGAATATTTCCAAGCACTCATTAATTCACTAGGAAATGCTATATCTTCAATTCGACGATATTAACATAATCAAACGCATCTCAATATTCAGATAAATTCGTTGTGACATTAATTAATGTTAAAACTAATTAAAAATTAAATAAATGACCGAATAATAAGTGTAGCAATTTTATTGTTAGGTTTGCGATGCAGCTTTTTGCCGCAAGCCGTACCTTGAAGTTCATATGCGCACTCATACAGGAGAGAGGCCGTTCCAATGCGACTTGTGCCTCAAAAGATTCACACAAAAGTCCAGTCTCAACACGCACAAACGTGTCCACACCGGTGAGTTATTTATCTATATAGTGGAGGTGTGGTCATTATAGACTTTTTAGCCTCTTTTCCTTAAAACATAAAGGCATTCTCAGAATAGATCAAACACTTGAAGTTTTATACTATTATATATTGAACAATTATTATTAGGTATAATCTGTAAATTGATTTGTTAAAAGCCCAAATATTCTTTGAATGCCTCGAAAATAGTTTTAAGCACAGGTTATTTCTGTGTACTGTAATAATTTCAACTGATTTAACTATTTAAAACAATGAATTCTGTAAAGTAAAGGAGTCTATATAGGATCTGATGTCATGTTAATATCGAAATCCACATATTATATTTTATCAATCCATTCGTTTTCAAACCAAATAGGGCTTATAACCAAAATTTTCAAAAATGTTATGGACTTCACTACTTTATAGCAAAGACTGGCATTATCCGAGTAATAAAACCACCTTTATTGAATTCGATTACATACTTTTAATGCAATTTCCATAGAGCCATTGGTTGATATTAGTATCGAAGTCTTATTAATTTTTTTTTCATTATAACATTAACATCTTGGAACTAGTGCTGGTTGTAACTGTCAATATGGAATATATGAAAAATGCAACGAAACTATGGAAGTTACATTACTAGTTCAATGAAAAGTCTCCACCAAGTTACTAGGTTCCATTCTTTGTACCATGAGGGGATTGTTATGTGTTACCATGAAGCTTTAGACTTTTTATACTTTTGATCAAGTCAACCTCCTCCTGTTTTCGCGGTGCCGAAATGTGTAATGTGTAATAGTATTTTTATTTGCAATCCAAATGTTTTTATTATACCTTTTTTTAACGCCCTGATATTTGAACATTGTTTTTGTATGTGATACAATGTAGACCTTTATTTGCGAGCATTTTTATAACTGAATAATATGTAGTGTAGTATATCGAAATTGTATTTCCTTTAAATTATAAATATATGTCATACCTGAGGAAGTTAAAGATAAAAAGTAATCTCCGAAGCGCATGCGCACGTTGATAAATAATTTTTGCAAAAGTATTATTTATTAAATGTACCCTCTGGTTATGTATTATATTTTATATAACATGTATTCCACATAATATTATTTTTATTAGGACTTAGGCTTGTAATAATGTGTATAAAACCCGGCCTCGGTTTGGAGCTTTCAAGCATAGGTATATTATGTACTATTGTCATTATCTCTTTAGTAGACATTAGATTATACAGTTTTTATAATATAAACACGACACTGGTGCGACACACACAGCCCGTACGTCGATGGCTTCCAACACATATGCTTAACATAAAGATGTGAATAGTTTTTGAGTTGTGTCACGTAATTAAAATGATTGAGTTAAGATCAGGGCGTGAGGAAGACAAATTGTGAGGTAAACAGGGGGAGGTAAGGGACGTACAGTGGACCGAACCGTGAGCGATGCCGCGCGTCCATTGTGGGTTCCGTCGGCTTGGATCGTTGCGTAGTGTGAGTTGTTGGAATATGGCCTGGCTTCTAGATGAGCACATGCGCGCGTTGATGGCGAAGGAGCGGCCCTACAGGTGTGAGCTCTGTCAGATGCGGTTCACTCAGAGCTCCAGCCTCAACCGGCACAAGAAAATACACACGGGTGGGTGCACATTCTAAACCCGCTAGCTAAACGTGTACTCGGCCCCGTTACGACTTAGTTTAATTGAGCTCTCAATGAGCTGTTATTCAACTGTCCCATTTGGTTCAGAGGAACACAGACGCGCGTTGCTGGCTAAGGAACGACCCTACCAGTGCGGCGTCTGCTTTGTCAGATTCACCCAGAGATCTAGTTTGGGCCGGCACGGGAAAATACATACCGGTGGGTAACTGCCTGCTGCCTCATCCTGCCCCAACTCACCTTGAGGCAGATCGGTACACATAATTTTGCGTAAACTACCTCCCCCTGAATGCGTGTGAATGAGTGTTATCTAACGACTGCTAGGTGTTAATTAAATTATTTGCTTGAGTGAATGCAAAGATGCTATATCGAAATCGTATACCTTATAGAGGAACACAGACGAGCCCTGTTAGAAAAAGTGCGGCCGTACCAGTGCCACATCTGTTTTATGCGCTTCACTCAGAAGTCCAGCCTGGGCCGACACGGGAAAATACACACTGGTAGGCATTTTGCCCTAAAATCCTTAAGTAGAGAATGAATTTGTAATTATAGAGCTCACGTTATTAGGCACTATCTTATAATTGTCTATCCATCGAGCCGAACGGTTGTTGTAGCTGAATTTTGTTGATATTTCTAGAGGAGCACATCCAATCGCTGATCAACAAAGTGCGTCCCTATCAGTGCGACATCTGTGACAAGCGGTTCACGCAGAAGTCCAGCCTTGGCACTCATAAACGTATCCATACTGGTGGGTCCCTTGCTCATATTTAATTTCTATTTTCCTTCGGTCTCTCAGTCACAATTGGAAGGTGTACTATTAATTTTCAATATTACATAGATACTCTTGTGGCTTTGACACCAATTTTGTGAATAGTTTTAAGGGCTCCCATTTTTTTTTTTGCAATTTTTGTTTTTCAAAATAAACTGTTACCGAGACGGTTAGCGATTTGGAAGTGTTAGTCATTTACCGTTAATTTGTTTTGGACGATATCCGTATTAGGTGAACACGCTCAAAAACTATTCACAAACACTAACAGTAAAGCATGTGAACGTTGTGAGGATTTTAAGTTAAAGTAGGTGAGACTATGTTTGATGGACAAATAACATTGTTAAAATTCCCTCATGGTAGTGCTGTGACAGATTGGTATCGGTGTGACGTTGACTAGAATTATTTGTCCATCGTGGTTTTGTTTTGTTTCTCTGTCCCCCCGTGTCCGTGCGTGGCGGCGCAGGGGAGCGGCCGTTCCAGTGCACCGTCTGCCTCAAGTCCTTCACACAGAAGTGCGCGCTCAATTTGCACGAAAAAATACATACGGGTTAGTAGCCCACATATACATAACTACATTCCTATCCGATACGATTAGCGACTATGCAACTCGATGTGCAGTCACACTTTTTCATTTAGCATCATGCTTCGTTCCTATTTTTCCGTTGCCCGCCTAACCCGTTGATTTTACGTTCCCTATTTTCAAGCTTTCGTATCGTTGCTTCCGACTAACCTCTCGTTGATCTATAACTCATTACAATGCGCGCTTATACATACTTCTGCACTTACCGATGTTATTTTATCCCACCATTTTACTTCCACCGGTCATACACTCTGCCGCCTTTCCCGCACGGTCATTTCGGTGGTTTTAGTACCTATGCCATTATTGTACTCATCATTTCTTCATGAATATTAATTCTTTCACAAAAGCGGTAATGCAATCGCTGCGATGACGCAATATAGGCGCGCGAATCGAAATTGGGGTTGCGAATGGGGTCGATCGTGGGGGTCGGCCGGGGACCGAGATTGGCAGCGGGCGGGCGGCCTCAGGCCTCGTGCCGTTGCGCCGCACGACGTGCGTTACTCGCTTTTGTGTGTGCACTGGGCGCAGTGCAAGGGCGCCCTTACACGTGCGGGCAATGCCCGGCCGCGTTCGCCCGCCGCCCCTACCTGGACATTCACATGCGCACGCATACAGGCGAGCGGCCCTATCAGTGCGACGCCTGTCTCAAGCGCTTCACGCAGAAGTCCAGCCTCAATATACATAAACGGACGCACACAGGTGGGTGACAGCCGCGGGCCGGACTGGCCCTCCGCCCGCCCCCAGCCCTTCACTCACTTCGGCCTCTCCTCCAAATCTCGTTTCGTTTCTATCGCTCGCTGTTCATTCCTTCGTAACGTAGACGTAAATAACCGAGTGTGCAAAGATTTGGAGCGGAGTAAGCGGCGAGCGGCGACCAGTCCGCGCCGCGACCTCCGTAGGGCGAGGGCGTCTAGCGTCCTTGCGGGCTCGCCGCTGCTATAATATATGTATTGGGCACCAGTCCAGGGCAGACCGTTCCAGTGCCTGTCGTGCCCGGCCGCCTTCACCTGCAAGCAATACCTGGAGATTCACACGCGGACGCACACGGGCGAGCGGCCGTATCAGTGCGACATCTGCCTGAAGCGGTTCACGCAGAAGTCAAGTCTCAACATCCACAAGCGGACGCACTCAGGTACGTGTGGGGGGCGCTCGGGGGGCGAGGGGGTGGGGGGAGCGTGGGGGGCGGGGCGGGGAGGGGCGCTCTGCTAACGTTGTCGGTGCTTGCAGTGCAAGGACGGCCCTTCCAGTGCCTGCAGTGCCCGGCCGCCTTCACCTGCAAGCAGTACCTCGAGATCCACAACCGCACGCACACGGGCGAGCGGCCCTACCAGTGTGACGTTTGTCTCAAGAGATTCGCGCAAAAATCTACACTCAATATACACAAAAGAACGCACACAGGTCAGTCCGTTTTTGTTTACTTTTGATGTATTCTTGACAATGATTGCAATTTTTTTACGATTTTATCCAATTAGTAAATTGAAGTATTACATGCATTTCAATTAACTGAATACTGTTTCGTGTTTCCTTATTAAAATGTATAGAACGATAGCTAGCGATCCTGATTATAATTAAATCTATTCGAAATTTTTTCTGTTCTCAATTTTTCTAAAGCAAATTTAACGAGACAATCGACAAAATCATTGTCAAGATTGCGCCACGTTTCTGGCTAGCTTTGATGATTGTTCGAAAGTTGTCGGTGCCACATGTCAGGAGTATTGTTGTTCGTGAGTACCGAGATTGTACACGTGTGGTGTTGAGGTGGAATAAAAAGTAACTAAAGTAACTAATGTTGGATACTTAACTACTGGTCAGTGCAAGGGAGGCCGTACCAATGTTCGGAGTGCCCCGCGGCGTTCACTTGCAAGCCGTACCTGGAAATACACATGCGAACGCACACTGGCGAACGGCCCTTCGAGTGCGATGTCTGTTACAAACGCTTCACCCAGAAATCCACACTCAACATTCACAAGCGAATCCACACCGGTATGACAGAGGAGTTACTACGATATAATGCTGCCTCGAACCAGTGTGTCGATTTGTAGTGAAGTGAATTGTACATAGTTCGCGGTTTTGTCGATACGTTTGGTTCTGTACTTGTCTTTATTACGAATCACACGACTGGTTCGGGGTAGCAGCTTATTCTGGGATTAGTTGCATTTGTAAACATATGTTTTTAAGGATTTTAAACGTTTTTTTTTTCTTTAAGTTACATCACTAATTTGTTATGATAAACAAATGCACCTTATCCAATTGCTTATAGCACGAAGGTGATTAATTCACACATCCTAATGAATGAATAAAGCTTTGTTTTGTGTGAATGTTCTCACCGCGTTTGGAAGATATTGCGTAGAAGACGGCAAATTGCGATAACAGGTACTCTTTGTGGCCTAATGATGTGGCACCGACAACCGTTGTAGTATCATTTTATCATCCGCTACATCATACATCACTTGAGTTTCAGTATTGTAATTATTTGTTATAATTTTCTTGGCTTAAATTCATTAATTTCAGAATGTCTAATTGCATCTTGCCGTCTTTTTAACATCATTTGCCTTCACTATGCTTTCTTTACATTCATTTAGTAGATTGGCTTGCTTTGGTTTTATGTAGTTGTAGTCAGTTGTAGTGGAGATATTTTGTTTCGCTGTGCTAAGATTTGATAATGATTGCAGGTGAACGCCCATACGCTTGTGACATTTGTCAAAAGAGATTTGCTGTTAAAAGTTACGTGACAGCGCATAGGTAAGTCGATAAATGGAATTTTATATTAGCGTTGATACTTCGCCATGGAACTCTTCTATGCGACTTGTATCATAAAATCCTCCCGTCTCCCGGTAATCCCTGTCTGAAAATTCATGCAAATTTTTTGCATACAGCAATACACTGATTGGATGTGACAAATTGGATGGGACAAAATTAAAGTTAGCCTTTAAAAAAACTTATTTTATAGATATAAGTCCAAAAGATTCAAACAATTAGATGTTCAAATATTTATTGTTAAACCTTACTCGACTTAACTCGGAGTATCTCCCCCCCACCCCCTCGACTTAACTTGAGTTACCTCGAAATGTCTCCTCTAGATGGTCGCACGTGGCGGACAAGCCGCTGAACTGCGAGCGGTGCTCGATGACGTTCACGTCCAAGTCGCAGTTCGCGCTGCACATCCGCACGCACTCGGCCGGCTCCTGCTACGAGTGCAGCGTCTGCGGCCGCACCTTTGTACGGGACAGCTATCTTATCAGGTAACGTTGCCAGACTTAATACTGTTTTGTACCCCCTCTCCCACGTCGCCAGCTAGCCAACCAAGCCGAGTTAATCTCGGATTTTGAATGTGGGGTCCTCCGGATTTTTTACTCAAATGTCTGGTCAAACTGGCTGATCTCTCCGGCTTGTAGGTTTCGCGACCTGACAACCTCCGGCCTCTTATTTATGTCATCGGAAGACCTGATACATGGATTAGCGATTGTAATTATTTCGGAGACAACAGTTCGATCATTTCAAGTGTAACTTCATGGACAATGGTGACCCAATACCACACCTAACCATCGTTATTCCTAATGCAACGTTATATTATCTGTAGACACCACAACCGGGTGCACCGCGAGAACCACAGCAACGTGTCGGCGAACAGCATCGGCGCGCTCAACACCGTGGCCGCCAACACCGGCTCCAACAACGGCAACTACGACTCGCCCGGCGTTTGTGACTTAAGGTATCGCCACGCGCACGCTAATAACGACTTTATTACCAGTGATCAAGGTTCGGTTTAGCTTGTAATTGAAATTTACTTGTGGTGTCGCGTCAACACCGTGGCCGCCAACACCGGCTCCAACAACGGCAACTACGACTCGCCCGGCGTTTGTGACTGGTACGACCACGCGCGCGGTAATTAGGCATTCATTACGAGTGATCACGGTTCGGTTTAGCTTGAAAGTGAATTTTACTTATGGCGTTTTCAATTCAATGTGCACCTTGGCAACGTTCTTCAGAAATTCTGCAAAGACCCACCAACTATACAGTCGTCAAGCATACGGAATTGCCATTCCCCGCCATAACCAAACTTATTACCTGTGCTCACAGTTCAATTTAGCTTGTCCGAAAAATTTACTGAGGACAAGATATTTTTAAGATAACGCCGTCAATCTCAAATGTACCTTAATCGCATTGTCAGAACGCTGGTATTTGTCTGCCATACAATAATAACGATCCAAATCGAATTCAAAGGAAGTATAGTCTCCTACATTTTACACATTGGTGTGTAATTTTGTGTAGGCACTTCGTCCATCTCATAATAGCTGGTGTATGTAAATGTTTTATATGTAAAGCAACGCAATCGTTTCCAGTTTCGTGCCGATGGTGAACCGCTACATGACGTCGCAGGGCACGCAGGTGTCCATGCAGGACACGCACAGCAAGATGTCCGCCATGTCGCCGCAGTCGATCGCGTCTATTTGTGAGTAGCTTGGACTTTTGGTACCTTGTACTGTAAATGTTGAAAACGATTACTAAGTTATTAATAATTCACCCTCGATGTTTTTTAATGTGTAAAAAAATCCATAAATCATTTCACCAAACCTCCATGAAAACAAAACACCAAAACTCCAATCATTCAACATTTATAAATTAATGCTTTTGGTTTGAAATAGGGTGTTCCATTCCACATTTAAAGAATAACTTAAAAACGTGTTTGTAACACGTCTATCATTTATTTGGCCTTCTGCACTTCTTTGTGTAAAACCCATACTAAATTTCACACTCCTGTCTGTGTATCTTTTTTTTTAATCTTAGGAGTTCATATTCTGCCAGTCAATAAGAAAACATATTTGATTGATACCTCTTAACTTAGTATACTGTGTCAATGCAAGTAACGAAAGGTGTTTTATTATTTTTATACAAACGTACATAATAAACCACGGCCTTACTCCTAGTGTTAAAAAAAATCTACAGTAAGTTGACTCAGGTATACTTCGGACCGGAGGTATCGGTTTGATACGTACTTAACGTATGTAAGAGTAGTGTGTAACGTGTGTATATTGTTGTAGCGTCTCCTCCTCCCCCGCACACCCCCACCCCCCAGCCGCAGATGTCGGGCCAGATGCGCCTCGCCGACTGATCGCAGGATATGGTACGTTGATACATCTATATATAAATTGGAAGATTATGTTTGTTTGAACGCGCTTATCTTATGAAAAATTATTATTTTTGTGTTGAAAAGTTCATTTATTGAAAGACCTATAAGCCTTTATAGGTTATTTAATGTTCGACTAATAGGAGGGGAGCATCAAGTTTCCCGAAGCTAAGCAAGGGCATCTATCTATAAGTATAAACAAGATAGACAAAAAATTCTTTAAAGTTAAACAATTTATTGAGCTTACTACAATGCGCTAATTTTTTATTGGAAGTTAAAAAGCAAATCTTACTGGTGATATTGCGCTTCCTTTATTTATTAGACTATTGACTTACAAAATAATTATTTGAAAATCAGTGTTGATCTGTAAATCATTTTGCTAATTTATAAAAGCAGTAAAGTGCATTCAAACATCACGAACAATAAAGGAGGTTGTATTGTTTGCAGCTCTTGGCTAACCCGTACGAAGACAGACTGTATTACATGTAAGACGGCAGCCAACATCGCGAGCAGCTAACACAGTGGTGGCTCCTTGGCAGCAGTGGCCAGCGTGGACTTATGCACAGAATCAGATTCTTTATTATATATTGTGTTTATTTATTTAATTTGGTATTCGGTCGGGCGTGACGCAGAGTATCGGAGTTTGGAGCGCGGACCCTCGGCCCGCGGACATCACAGTAGCGGAGTAGTCAGTAGTCACGTAGCGGTACCGCCTATGATATGATATGCATTGTGATTTATTGTACCCACAACTGTGATTTATATCTACCATCACATGATTATATTAATTTGCGTGGTGGCATACATAAATCATTACTTAAAAAAACTTTCATCATAGATTGTAGGCCTAAATTTTTGATCTCATATTCTAATTTGCTTAGTGATAACTTTGGGAATCGTAAATGGTAAATCTCCAATTGAAATTCTAAATTTTAATGTTCGACGTTATTTACGCTTTTCATACACATCTTCATTAGTGGTAGTGAATAACAATATCTTATTGCGATGCTTTAACTTAGTGTGTCAGTGTATATGAAGTTCAATAATTTTATACAACTGAAAGAGGTGATGTATTTTGATCAATGGAAAATTATAGTAAAGGACTCTTAGATGTTACTCCTCATATTAATCCGTAAGAATGCTTTAATAAAATAATGTTTCTGAACTTATTGTAATGGTAAAGGTGTGCGAGTACAAAGTAATAAACACAGCAGAGTCCTGGAGGCAATAATAAAAGCTTCACAAAATCAATTAACTTTAATATGATGTTTATTGGAGAAATCCAGACAAGTGCCTGTTGCAACATAAAAATTGGCAATATTTTTTAAATCGTATTACGTTCATAGGGATTATGTTCAGTGTTGATGTGTCTCGCCCGGAGCGGCATTATACAAAGCTAATAATAATTTGTGAAGCTTCGTACTTAACTTTGTGTGCCTTCTAGCAGATAGCGACGTTAGGCAATATCATTCGTAACACCATTCAACATACATACATATTTTCATACTAAGCGCGTGTGTCGTGTAACATATTTTTGTCTACGTAGGAACATGTTTTGGCTGGAGTCCAAACCGTATTTCCATTACTGTATTTCGAATAATAGTTGTAATACGAATAGTGTGTAGCGCAGTAGTCTTCCAGTGGGAGAGACGGGGCGAAGCTCTGGGTAGGTGGCGCCACTAGTTTGTGACAACTGTCTAATTTGAACCTTTAGGTTTGGAATGTTGAAAACATACTCTTGAATGTTTTGTAGTAAGCATTATTTTTACATTTAAAACATGTTCCACTGCGTTTTCAGCTTAAGGTTTTTTGGAACTATTTTCTTTTCCTTGATTATGAAGATTTTGTTATGATCAAGTAGAATATAAAATGGATATGGTGCCAGTTGAATAAATTATGTACAAAATTAACAAATCAAAGATCATTGGCAATTAAAATTAATGTAATCCCGTGTCACAAAACGCACGAGCGCCACTTATCAGCAAAGCTTGGCAGCCGGCTTCCCCAAACCTTTGACAGTTGTTGGCCGCGGTGGCATGCGAGGGTTCCTTATGGTTTGCCATTAATGATATCAAAGATAGATTGGTGCCATTTCTATGTAAATGATGCGGTAGAGTAAGTTTAGTTAAGTTTGCAGGTCAGGGTAGAATTGGAAGTAAATATTGTAGAAATCGCCTTCTCAGTGTTATGTACCGACTTCTATCTGAACCGCTGTTTTTTCTCTCAATTATTAATACTTTATGTTCCGTTCATGTTGTTGTTTTCCATATATATTATAACCTATTTTATTTCGAGTGTATGTCCATGTGGGAGGACAAAATTGTAAATAAGGGTAGGATTTATTTATTGGATGGCATGGAACTATGCAAATCGAGGGAAGTAACAACTGGGGATTTGTAGAAAAGTGTATCACTACAAACTTATTGATATCGAACTGACACAAACGTTATTGGAATTAATCATAGAGTATTTAGTGCAGAAGTATACTTTGGATATAAAAAAAAATCTAAATTTCCTTGTAGATAATAATAATAATATTAATATATACATATGAATGTTGTTTGATAGTCCTCAATATTTTTTTATATTTTGATAGTTCTGTATTTGAAACACGTGAAAATAGGCCAATATCTGATTTATCATTTTTAAATAAAGTAAACTGTATGTACTTTAAGGTAAATTAACATGACGGATGCATTTAGTTGCCCTGATAGTTACGGCAATAGATTAGATGTAACATCTTGATATTATTCCGTGTTTTCCAAATTTTATTGATTTCTTATTAAGTTTCTTACCAAGCCATTGATAACAGTATTATTTAGACGAACTAGAACTTTGGTTTAAAGAGTAGTTTACTAATCTTTCAGATACCAGTTATAATTATCACCATTAAAATTTAAAGCATAATAATTTATCCATAGTTTGTAGCAACATGTGAAGCGTTGTGTTAGGTGTTTTTCAGTGTTGAAACTGTCGTATTATCCATAGATATTATGAATGGAAATAGAAACACCAACATAGTGACCTAGGTACATATAAATATAAAGTATATAAATGTATACGGCGGCTTAACTTGACTCGCGCGGCTCGGTTGGCGGCTTTGGGAATATATCTATTTTTATTAATTCTAGAATTAGTAATATATTTTTGTTGTTATCTGTTCTATCATAATTATTGTTTTTTCCTTTATGCATGGTTGCCTCGCCCGGGCCGAGCCGAGAGTGAAGTTAACACCGAACGGTCCTTCTGTTTTACGAACGCACTACATTTTCAACCTGTATTACGTATTGTCTAGTAGGAAAATGTGGGTATTTCGTAAAATAACAGACCCTATATAACAGTAAATGTACAAATTTGTGTAAAGATCCGCTAACGGCCGTTTTAGCGGCGCCATTGCTTACCGGGTCTTTAATTTGTAGTAGTTTACTGTACCGAAACTATTTTACATACCGATGTTTAGTAACTATATTTAGAGGTAAATACTGAGCTACATTAAACTTTATGTAACCGTGAACGTGGTGAATAAGTTTATTTTCTCTTTCTCTACACTTATTTTTGAACCGTAGAAAAGACTGAATAACTAAAAGAATCCACAACTTTGAAACAAGAATACTCATAAAACATTGGCAACATAAGATTGTATTTATTTTGGTGGACAACATCGGGAGGTTGTGGTGTAGGACCAACCAGTTAGCCAGTTCGTGTAACGTTTGAAAATCGGTTAAAACGTACATATCCTTACCCGTGCATATAAACGTATAGTTAGTTCCGTTGTCGAGGCAGATTACTCTGATCGTCGTAGTTTTATGAGCAAATAACAGTGAGCCTTGTAATCGTTACGTCTAAGGTACATAAATATTTAGTTGTATTGTATCGTTAGATTTACGCGAACTTCCGCTTAGCCAACATATTGCGTTGCTTACATCATAATCATACGAGAGTACAGCCTAAGGATTTTAACTTTTTTTTTATATACTGAGAGCTATTTCTAAGTCACTGATTTTTTACGATTTGTAGTCATATATGATTATGGACAAAATATATTACCGGCTGTAAGCCACACTACGAGTTTTGGAGTATTTTACATACTTTTAATTCTAATTTTATTAAAATTCCACGAGCAAACATCATGGCATGATAATTTTTGCTACGGTCATTTAGTTATAGCTCTACAGAGTTTTAATGACCAATATTTTAACTACAGCTGTTTTTTTTTTCTTTTATTGTTAAAATTTTTAGGCTAGTTTATATTTTAAATAAGTTAGATTTGTTAACTGTGGTGTATTAAATTGCACGTGATTTATAGCTCCTTTACAGCCTCATTTACGTTATATATTTGTTTTATTATAGTCTGAAGATAATGTGATAAATTTTATTATTAATTTTATCTTAAGCGGCTGATAACACTTAATGTTAATTGTTTCTTGTTTGTGGATAGGTTCGGGGTTGGTATGGTTTGTGAGGAGGCTGGATCGGTCTGCAGGCGCCATTCCGCAGGACTCCACAGATGGCACATTCCAGTCGAGGGCATGTGACGATCTGATACTGACGTCTGTAAAGCGCTGTCCGCTGTCTTGTCCCAGCATTGCCGTATCTACTGGCTGTCTTTTGTCTTGTCCTGCGGAATCGCACCGTTACAGTTTAAGCGTTAGATGTTCCCAATGAGTATACGTCGTAGTGTGATATTAATTAGAGAAGCACCGGTGGTAGCAGGCCGTCCGGCGCGGCTAGACAGTTAGGTGTTATCACCACCTTAAACTGAAAAACTTCTATTGTATTTTTTACTATTGTTTATCGTTAATTCTTTAAGAGTATACAACTTATGCATAGTAAAGAGGCTGTAAGGGCATTTATGTAGTCAGCATTATGTATATGCTTTAATGTGATTTTTTAAATGTACTCTTTATTATATAGTATCATCAATCAATATAATTAGCGAACTAACAAAACATTTAAATTTTTTTCAGTTCATAGTGATTTATATTGAGATCAAATAAAAACAGAGTTTATTTAATTTTATGAAAATTATACATTGTAAAATTATTCATTAGTGCTCAGTTTGCTGAGCTCTAATAAAAAAAATATATGAATGCAAAATAACAAGTCACGATTCTTTTAGAGGTCGCCATGTAGTGGAGAAAAATAAACGTGCCATGATATTTGTGGCTACTTATTTGTTTACTTTGACACCTCCTTCCTTATTTGTAGTCTTTATCCAATTACTAAAGGTAGCATCTAATTAATTAGTCCTGAACTACTAACGTTCTACAAGAAATTATCCATTGGCTGTATATCAATTTTTTTGTGCAATAAATTCTCTTTACTTACCATTGATTTACATTTCAGTGTTAGAAAAATTATCATGGTTCATTTGTAGTTAAAAAAAAAACTTTAAATTAACTCAAAGAGATAAATAAAATTACAGTTTTGTTTGAAATACTTACGCTCGATTATTAAATATCGCTAAGATTCACTTGGCCAATTATTTAAGATATGATTAATGACACCAATATTACTATCATATTTTGCGTCATCGAATGATATTATGAATATAAACATACTAAGAAAGTCTTCTTCAAAGGTTCATAAAGAAACTAATAATCACTTCATTTTGGTTACAAGCTCACAAGTGAACACACTTCAATCGAGTCTCATTGAATAATACGAAATTTTAAGGCCGCGGCCTCGAATTTTGCGGGCAGCGGGGCGGCGGCGGCGGCGGCGCGGGCAACGTAGGCTAGTTCTCGAAACTCGCGGCGGCGGCGCTATAGCGGCGTAGTGTTGTGTCGCTGAGATATTTGTTTTATTCGCGAACGAAATGTCTGAACAACGGAGACAACATCTTTTCGATTCAAATTTATTTCTTACACTCGTTTTATTGTGGGCAAATGAAGAAGTGAATACTTAATATAGGACAAGAAAAATAAAAGGCGAGTTTTATCGAAATTGTGAAGAACAGAGACAATGTCCCGACAAATAAATAACAAAGTAATAATTAGATTAATTATCAAAATACCTAACTCCAAAGTAATCAATATAATCTTAAAACATTTACAATTTCAGTTAAAAGAGAAAGTAAAAGTATTAACAATTGTAAAATAACATAAAGTCATAAAGAAAGGCAAGGATATTAAAGGAAGTGAACAAGGAAGAAGATAAAGATGACAGACAAGGAGTAAAGAAGTAAATAAAATAAATATTACGTATACGACACCTAAATAAATTGCACAACACTACAATGCGATTGCGCGGGCTGTCACCGTGTGCGTTACCCTAGCAAGAACAGCGAGAGGGATATGAACTATCAAAATAAAATCCTATCCTACTCCTACTAATATTATAAATGCGAAAGTTTGTAAGGATGTATGTGAGTGAGTGAGTGTGTGTGTGTTTGTTGCTCTTTCACGCAAAAACTACTGAACGGATTTTCACGAAACTTTGCAGTAATATAGCTTAGACATTGGAATAACATAATTTGTTAAAATTTATAGATTTTTGAAGGGACTGGTTCCCCGAAGCGAAGCGAGGGCGGGTTTACTAGTATCCCTATAATTATACGAGTACATTGAGCGTACGGTATAGAGTAACGTAGTCGATATCAAGTCTTAAATTTTAAATGGAAAGTTATCTGTGATTTTGACACACCCACACCGCCGCCGCGCCGCTGTTTTCGAGGGTCGGTCCATTTGATAACACTCAAAACATCTTGCCGCGCCCGCGCCGCCGCCGCCGCCGCGCCGCTGCCCGCAAGATTCGAGGCCGCGGCCTAAAAGGGTTAATGCAAATAAAAAGATATTTGTACAGTTCATTTATTTATTCAACAGCTTGTATAGTATACATTATATTAAATAAATAGCATGAATCACTGAGAATATAAGTAAACCTATATAATTTAACAATCCACAACTATTTCCTCTTTGACGACATTGGCATCGCCGGCGGGCGCGAGCGTGTTGTCTATGATTGGCGCCGGACTTTTGTAATACTTGTTGCTCGCGTGATGCTCCTTCAAGTATTCGCCGCCCATCTCGTAATACTCCTCTTTAGATATACACCAGTTCTCAAACTCGTTACTACCAGCGAAGTCTCTCGCGCCGTACCAAGCGTCAAGGTTTGCGTTTTTGGCCATCACTACTTTATGCGTTGATTGGAAGGGTCTCATTTCCAGTAGCTCCCTTTCTAAGCGTTCCTTCAATCCTGAAATGTCAATTTTCATTATTACACCTTAAAGTGTAGGTGCGGTAAAAAGAATTATTGCTTGCTTATTTTATTAACTTTACTGGAAATCTTATCTTTCCTTACACAACCTACATAAGACAAGACAAAATACATAAAATAAAGACTGATGAAAATCGTTTTTAAAATACATCTACTTAATACAATCGATCGAGCAGAAACAATTAATTTCCTCATGACTCTTGATTTGAAATTACAGAATTGATAAATGACTCCATTTGATGCTACCCAATAGTAATATTTTGTTACTTTACACTACAAATCATGCCTTTCAAACAATTAAAAGGCTCAATAAGAAGCACGAGTCTCCAAATCATTGAAGAGACTTAGAGCATATTCCACCACTCCGCTCCAACACAAATTAAGTTTAAATCATAACGATATCAATGTTGTAATAAGCAAAAGGTTATAAAAATATCTTCACCAGGGAATTGCGAACAGCCGCCCGTTATGAACACATTGTTAGCCAGCAGCAACTGATCCTCCTCGCTGAAATGTTTGAACACGTACTCCATGGTTTCCGCCAGCCCCGCCTCCAGGTTGCCCATCATTGACGGCTGAAACATCAGCTCGGCCGCTCTGAAATATAAGTATGTTATATTTTATAGAATTTTAGGCAATGTCACTTTTTTCGTTACATCAACGGCTAAAAAGACCGCTGATTTATAACGAATTATATGTTATATAGGTATGATGCGACATACGAACGTGTTCCATACGCTACATCGAATGCCAATATATCGAAGTTCATGACATCGAACACTATACATCGATGGTTTATTACATCACATCGAAAGCTTATAAAATCAATAGATCGTGGAATCTACAGCCTTATGATCTTATTTTGCCACTTTATATCCAGGTGGGATCGTAGACAAGAGCTAAGTTAATGAAGATAAAAAAATAAAAAAAAACCTGTAGGGCTCGATGGCGAGGTGTATCTGGTGGTGCTGGCTGCAGGCGGGCGCCGGCTCGTGCTCGCGCAGCGCCTCCTCCAGCTCCAGCAGCCGCTCGCCGTCCGCCTCCGAGTCCGAGTCCGCCTCGCGGCTGATGCTGGAGAACAGTCAACAATTTTAATTACTATGTACATAATTATGGAGGTTTATGGTCATCAGGGAATGGACTTATGAAACTAGAACCTCAAAAATTGGATAGACAATACGATTTTCCATTTCAACAGTTCGCTCTTCCACTAAGACAATCTCTCCCTAGCTCACAAGTAATAATAACATACAGCATATAGAGACTAAAATACCAAGACAAACAGAAATTGAAATTATTATCTTGATGCTAATCAAGCCTAGAACCTTTCGAACGGCGCGACGTCGGTTCTGCACTATAAGCATTGCGCTATATAAATAACGGATGGTTTGTTACTATTATTACCTTTTATATACGTCCCAGTCCGAATCCTGGTTGCCGAACTCGTCGCCGGCGGCGGCCAGGCGCGAGATGACGCGCATGCGCTCAGCCGCGGCCGCCGTGCGCCGGCGCAGCGCCGCCGCGCGCCGCGCCCGCCGCGCCTCGCGACGGCTGCAGATCTCTCTGTACTGCCGGGAAATTTGAAATTAGAACGATTTCTTTGTCGTTCATTTTCACGACTATTTTTAAGGCCAGTACTTTTTTTCTTTCTTGGCCTACAAAAGATTTATGACTGGTCATTGATGCCCAAAGGCGGTGGTAACCACTTTACATGAGACGGCCCATTTACTCGTCTGTCGGCTATTTAATACAAGTAAACTATTTGTCAACTTTATGCATTGCCATCAATCTTGGCTGCCTATGACATTTAAGCCCAGTGATCACATATATTGTATAAAAGTAAAGCAATGTAGGATAATATTATGTAGTTGTGCCGGCGGAGTAGAGGGACGGGGGCTAGAGAGGGCGCAAAATGTTGCACTGCACCGGGTCACATCCATGCTACCTATCCACCAATGGAGCATATTAATAATTTTGATACCGAGTTGGCCAACCAACCTTAGCGCGCGTATCGTTGAGCCAGGTCTGGAACGCCTCAGGATCGGTCGGCGGCTGCATCCTCCCCGTGGGACGGACTTCTAAGTTCTCTTCGGCGTTAGCCGCCGCAGCGATGCGTTGCTTGTTCTTCTCTATTTTCGCGTTTATAGTCGCTATTTGTCTCTGAAAAATTAAGAAAAATCTATTAAGAAAAATAATAATATTGAAGGAATAGTTATATATATATACTTAATATAAAGGTTTTTCTACAATAGCACATGTACTCACGATGTGTAAATTCTTTGCCGAAAATGAAACATGAGATGTATCCTAGTAAAATATACATGATGTACGTACAATCCACATATATAAAGGTCGAAAATTACAACATGATTATCTGACAAACTTGAAAAATAATAAAGCTATTTGACTTTACCTGCAAATCTGTGTAACTCTTTATGTCAAATCCTTTGATTGCTTCGTTACAATCATCAATATTTTCGCCATCTTCTAACATATCCTTTAAGCATAAAAAATTACGAATATTAGAAATATTTTACCAATCAACATAAACATATATTTGAAATCAAGTTAACAAAAAAATGGTACCTGTATAGCTAACAACTGGTTCATTTGATCTTCGTCTTCAGCCAACCTTTCCTCTCTTTTCCTTGCATTTATTTCTAATAAACGCCGCGCCATTTCCTTTTTCCTTTCTTTTTGTTGTTCAGCTGCAATGAAATAGAGGCAAACACAGTGTAAATTACCATTTGAAGTTAATTTTGCAAATACATAGCATTTTATTTTAGTAGCCTACATAGTGAAATTATTGGTGCTTAAAATCTTCATGATACATTTAAAAATTGCTGTCTAACATCCAACAAAACTGCTTAAGATGCTCTGTGATGTACAAAAATGTTTATATTTTCCGGATTGCATTGATATTGCACTATCATACCTGTTAATCCTGATGAGCTGGCTGATTGTACAAAAGGCAACTGTATCCTCTTAACATTAGCTTCATAATAGTCTGGATTAGCCCACTTCCTGATTTCCTCCTGGTAGTCAAGTGCAATAGAACAATGTTCATGCAATATCTCCTCTATCCTAGACATTGTGATGGCATTCACATGAACTGGGTACTTTAGCTGGAGTAATTTGTGTAGGTAATAGATTATTTCACTGCCACCTGAAAGAAAATATAAAATGTAAAAGTATACATGTAAATGTTTTTCTGTATGCCCCGGGTATCTTTTATGGCTGAATTTAGGTTTAGGTTGGAAGACCGATAAGAAATATATACGCTTCTGAAAATCATTTTGTTGTGATAAAAAGCTAGTTACCTAAATTAATTCTTCTGGCATGTTCACTAATGACTTTGCCCCTAATGACAGGTATAATATGAATTGTATGGTAGCCGCAGTTGACAATAAGAGCAGAATCCCCAATATTGTTTTTGTACATACTAAATAAGGAGTCAACTCCATAGCTCACTGCGGGTACTCCATAAGCCTCAAACAGCAGCTCTGACATCACTGAAAGTAAAAATACATCTATACCAGAATCACATTGGAAGCTGTAAAACTTGTTGCCATAGAAGAAGTTATACATAATTTTATGAGTATATAAAATAATTTATATAAAAAATTTGTCATGCGAGAGCAGAATTGTAGTGCTGGAAGTTCATTTTCTGTCTTAAAAGCATAAAAAATAAAAAATTATTATTTTAATATAAACTTATAATAATAAATGCATTTCATACACTGTCTGCAGTAATTTGGTGTAACAAAAGCCTCAGTCATCACAATGGGATGAGGGACCCGGCCTTCGCTGTCAATACCCAGATGGGAGAAGATGTAGTCACACACTTGCTCCTGCACTTCGAAGTGAGTCACCACATTTTTATCAAATTGTGTCTTCAGTTGGAACCTGTAACCATGTTTAACAGATACTATATTGTGCCTACAGCCTATTTATAAATAGTTGTTAAAAAATATTCTACCATGTCTTTTATTTGTAAATTATCAGTTTTACTGGAGTCGTCTAGTGAGTTTTACAAGACCATAAAGTTTTGTGATTCAATGGTTTATAAGCTATTAGTTTATGAAGGGGATTTGAATATCTTTTTTTATTTGTATGTAATTACTGAATGTACATTTCTTCATGAGTAAGTACAGCAACAAAAAATCTGAAATAGTCACAGTGGCTTCATAGGAATACTGATTTTCTATGCCCAGTCACACAAATAATAATGAATGGTTGTATTATTATACATTCTTAACTTAATAACAATGCAGTAGTATTGCCAAACATAATAGTAGGACACCTACCGTACAGCTTCTATGTTGATGATATCATTTCCTATTTGAATTGGAGGAGTCACGGGAGGTTCGGCATCTTTTTTACATCTGTCTTTTCGTGGTCTTGCTATTAAGTTTTTGAAAATCAAGTTAGGTTCGTCGTATATCGACCAACCCACTCTGCATTGATAAGACCCTATATAATAAATTAAACATTACTCAAAAAAAAAAATATGCAATGTTATGATATTCTAATATCAATATTGTTTATTATTGTTTACCAACCGTTATCAATTACTAAAGGTATGTGACCAAATTTCAAAGTCGGCGCATATTCATGCACAATATCAGGAACTGTTTTATAATCTTTTAAAACCAGTACGTCCTCTATTTCCATTGTAATTATAGCACAACTTAACTTTAACACTAATTAAGTTTTTTAAAAGTTACAAATGGTACAATACACAAGAAAATGTAAATAAGAACGGAAAACCAAATAACCAACTAAACCAAACACAAATTTTATTTTGAAATATTGATGACATATATGACATTTTTGATTTTTGACAATTTTGACATCTCTGACTGTCAGTCGCTGCGTTCCAGTAACTACTCATAACGATCACGCCCTCGATGTCTGTATTTCGTATCCCACTTGCTTTTTGCATTACAATTAATATGTTTCTCATGGAACGGACTTTTAGCGTTGACGTTAATAAAAAATGTTCGCACCGGCCAACCTTTTTGCCAATTACTTTCCGTAATCTAATATCTTTAAACGAGCAATTCTTGTATATTTATTTATTTATTTATTTATACCTATATATATAATCACGATCTCGGAAACGGCTGCAAAGATTTTCATGAAAGTTACAGATTAGGGGGTTTTCGGCTCAAGGAATCGATTTATCAAGGTCCCAGGTTCGAGAAAAGCTCGGTTCCCGAGATAAAGAGATTTTAAAAACATCATACTGACGTCATCTATGAAACATTAGGATAACTTCTATGAGGTACTGTTTGTAACGTGTTGAACTGACGCCATCTATGAAACATTAGGATAACTTCTATGAGATACGGTTTGTTTGTTTCAGTAGTATGAAACTAGATGGCGCTCGAATATATTTTTGTTCGGCTAATACTAATTGAAGCGCTATTTTTGCGTTATACCTACCTATTTTCTGTTTGAATAAAATTAAAAATCAGTGCGATTATCTCGCTTGACCTCGCAGGACGCGTAGTGATAGTTTAACGTGCGTTTGTGATATTTACGAGAATATTTGTAAATAAATGTTAGTTTTGTTATTATCGATTTAATAATATATTTTAATAAAGTTTTAAATAAAAAATGGTCAGATCGATGAAATTACTATTGTTGTAAATAGAATCAATAAAATTTTAAGTACGCCTAACAACTTGCTCATTAAACTAAAAGTATATTTATTTATGTTGTTTAATTATCATAAACATTCAATACATTTTATCGCAAATAAAAATTTCAGTCGGGGACTGCCTAAGCCTGCGAAAAGTACGAAGGAAAGTTCAATGAATTTATCTAATTAAGTATGTACCTATTTAAAATGCAATTAATTCGCTCACACAGTTAACTTCTATGAGGTACTGTTTGTAACGTGTTGAAATTTCAGTAGTATGAAACTAGATGGCGCTGTACAACTTTGTGAAACACGCTGTTGAGATCCTTTGGCCGTAACATAAGTAAAATGAATTTTGTGCTCAGTGAACAGTTGTATGATTTGACTCCTGAATAGATGGCGGAATTCCTCGTATTTCTTGCGATTCATACTAAATATAATTTTCAACCGAGCAAAGCTCGGTCAACCAGGTACTGAAAAATAAACTATGAAATTTGATAAAAATTAAAATTTATGTAGAAATATACTTTAATATTCTGATTTTGAGTCATTAAAGCACATAATTATTTTAACGTCCGATCACGGCTGCACTTGCGTGGTACGCATTGGCTAGTGGGTGGCAGCGCAAGCGCCTGCAGCAGCAGCAGAACCTGGCTCTGCGAGCTATCGTGGGCGCTGGGCGCTACGTCAGGAACGACGTGGTGGCGCGCGACCTACAAGTTCCGACGGTCACGGATTATTTGTGGTCCGTTTGGCGAAGTCGATGTTCGACCAAGCCGATAACGGACCACATGAGTCGCTCAGGGGAATCGCGCCCCTACACGCTCGTCCTCCTGAGGGCTACCCGCTTCGGGGAGGAGAGCTCTTAGAGTCAGGAGCGTCCCCCGACCATCTGGGGGGCGACTAACTGACTGCGACCTGGCTTTGCACACGGGACTGACAGGACCCGCTCAACAGCGGGCCTGCTCCTCCACCGGGAGACACTAGTTCTCCTGAGTTTATGTCCGGGTAAAAAGGAGATCATTGAGACCCGAAAATCCCTCGCCTCAGTCCGCGCAAAAGGCGCGGCAGCGATGGAAGGCAGCGTTGGTTCGCTCGACCTGGGTTACGTTAAAAAACCTAAAAGTTGAGCTCGAAACACCATATTTCTAAGCTATTTGGCGATCTAACAACTTCTGTTCATTGTTCTGAACTTCAACAATAGCTTTTTCGAGATTTTCTTGTGTGTATTTTAATTTAGGTGCTTTTTGCATTTTGAAAGAAACGTTTTATTTTCAATTCAGAAATAAAAACTCAAAAATATACAAATATTGACCGGGCAATAGCTGTATTAATTGCATATGGCAATAACTATATAATGGTATGGCAATGACTAAAATTATTAAAAAATCAATGTAGTGATTGCCCACCCCTTTTTTAAACTTAACAAAAGGAGTTATTGTAAAAACGATACCTACGTACGCACTAGAATTTCTCTATCAAACTTTTAAATTCACAAAATACTTAAGTAAGAGAAGAGTCAGTAAATATTGTAAATTTTGATACCCTGTTCAGAAAAAACACAAGAAACTTACTTTTTTTGTAAGCCTCACACTTGTTTCACTAAAATCGGCCTGGACACTTTAAAAAGAAAAATGTTGCCAGTTATTTAAATTTAAAATGCCACCACATGTCTAATAGTGACATCTATCGCAATTAATATGGGTCCCCGAGACGATCAATATTGTACCGAACGAATGTAAAGGGATATTAGCAATAGTACAAAATCGCGCTCGGTAATTATGTCAGCGCTTGTTGCCAAGGCCACGTCTCGGTAGTTTTCGTCATCCGCCATGTCCGCCATCTTCGAAGTTTCGGCGGCTAATGAAAAAAGCTTGTCAAGTCCTGTCAAGTCGCATCAAGCGTAGGTGCATCAAGCGGCGTCAATCAAAATTTCTGTCAATTCTGGTCAAGCCGTAGATCGCTTGAAGGAATGCGTCAAGTCAACGCCGTAAACGATCAATATTCGCTTCAAGCACGTAGAGACTTGTCAAGCGCACTTGATCGTCTCGGGGACCCATTAGGAGCTTCCAAAAACGTGTTATTGCTTAGTGTTGGCAATCACTGTACACTGGGCATTGACTATAGCATTTACCCTATTTGTAATTTTAACAAAGATGCAATTGAAAATTAATTAAAATTGTTTACGTATCGAAAGTAGACATGTGAAAGATTGTATTATATTATAACACACCTTGATAGCATTAAAGTTTTGATAGATATCTAAAAAGTTTTACGTCGGAAAAAACACGAAAAGTTTCGCACGTTTTTGAAAGAAAGTTTTTTATATTAGCTTTGTTTGAAACCCACTTTTTTATTTAAGATTACGATAAAGACGTTCATTAAGTACATAAAATGTAATAAATAAATTTTATGCGCTAAATACTTTTCACGTAAAAAATAAAAAAACTATTCTGGGAGAGGGACTGTCAAAGTTAACCTAAAGAATCAAAGTTACCCCGATTGACTGTACCGAAAGTACCCTATTGCGGAATAGCGGATCGAAAAAAAAATCGAAAATCGAATCGAATCGATAAGTTCTTCACATATCGATTCAAATCGATCTTTTTCGGAAATAATTGCCATCCCTAGTCCATAATTAACATTAACTGTTGGACAGAACACCTGAAACCTCCCTCCTCATCACATACCTCGGTCTCTTCTAAAACACCTCCAATCCACACACCACCTGACCAGCTTATAACTTCCTGTGGATCCTGCTCCTCGTAGTTGCTTTAAATACTAATTGAGGTATGGAATTCCTCCGTTACAATTACAATATAAAATTTATGCTCCGAAGGGATATTAACCACCATTCGCTCGTTTTTCCTGCTCGATAAGGCCTTAAAGGAAAATTGTTACAACTTCGGCTTCTCGCGTCTCGGCACCCCGTATTTCTTGTGTGGATTCCATCATAGTAACTTATATTTTCTCTCGCTCGATGGATTTCTGTTATTACATTTTATTAAATGGTTAGGTAAGTAATAAGAATAACCGCAATATGTCCTATATAGTTTTGTTTTGTATTGGCGCTATAGGCGTCTTCGTCGTTAAGCTGAGCGATTTTTTAAATTATTATTTTGAATACGTCGTAATAGTACGGTACCACAAGAATAAATCTTAATGTAATCTTTGATAGTACTGCGCTTAGGGTGGTTGCATAGTCACGTTGGTAGTGAAAAAGACCCGCGCTACAAAATTAAATATACGTTACGTGAGCGCGTTTCATCGGCGCGGATCTTTTTCACTATAAAACGGTACGAGAGACTTTTAAGGGTGAATGCATAGTCAAGCTTACCGCCAGCGCGGTTAACCGGCGCGTGGGTCACGAGCTTACAAGTTTCTTGTACCGTTTTAAATTGAAAAGAGACCTGCGCAAAGGAACCGCACAGATGCAACGTACATTTGTAGCGCGCTTCATCGGCGCGGGTCAACCGCGCTTGACTATGTAACCACCCTTAGTTCTGAGGGGGCAAATTTTTGGTCAAGGGATAACAAAAAGAAACTGCAAACAACATCTAAGGACTCATTCCCACGGCATACGTCTTTGACGATTCGTCAAAAAACACGATACGTCTTGACGGATGGACGTTCACATTGAATACGGAATCGTGTTTTTTCACGATTCGTCAAAATATCCGCATTGAAGTTCACATTTATTTCGTGATTTAGCTCAGTTCAGATTGGTTCAGAAACATTCACGATTCGTGATTTCTAAAAGACGTATCCGTCATAATCATAAAACATTCACGATTCGTGATTTCTAAAAGACGTATCCGTATTCGTCTTTTTTCACGATTCGTCAAGCGTGTGAACATGAGTATTTAAAAAGCATTGCCGCCGTCAAAAAAATAACGAATCGTGAAAAAAGACGATTCGTGAAAAAAGACGATTCGTCCTCGTGTGAATGAGCCGTAATACTACTTATAAGACATAAATGAAACCGTTTAAAAAGGATGTAAAATAAAACAGAGATCATATATGGTTTATAAACTTTATTCAGTGACCGTTACATATTTAAATTTTTCTATCACTGCTACTAACATTCAAATTTATATTAATATTATATTTGATAGAAATCCAGAGCAAAATACAGAACATTTTACATATTGATAATTAATTTAAAGCACTATACTTTAACATTTCCTATTAGGAATGTGATTTAAATTTAAAATATAATACTTATATCCAATTGTATACAATAAAACTGGGTAAATAATAAAAGAATCAATAAATATTGACTATGAAACATTAATAAATACTTTGAATCCCCGCGTATTTACATTAGTAACAACACATCATTATGGGGCTGAATAAATCGCGTGCCGCGAATTTGTGTTATCTGGCGTTCTTATTTACAACTGTAATACTTATCGGACTTATGGCGCTTATAAATCGCTACAGTAACTGTAATCAAAGGCCAAGATATTGTAAACAACAATAATAACAACATTAAATAGTTTTATAACATGTGCCTCTTGTTTATGCCTTGGCCCCGACAGCAGTGCCGGCTTGTTTGTCGATTTGTTCCTTCTCCAACTGCTTGCCAAGGTATTCCCTGTAAAATAAACATCTTTTTGAATGTTTGTCCCACTAAGTTGTAGTAGGTAGTGTGTGGCCAATTCAAAATCGAAATACACTCTTTTGCAAAAAAAAACGGGCACTTTAGATTTTTTCTTCACTTCAATGAAGAATAGCAAAAAAGAGGTTTTGTTATTTTGGCGATGTACTGGCATGTTATTTTAAGCATCCTGGCATGATTTTTTAAATTCCAAATTAACAATTTGAAATTAAAAAAAGAAAAATAAGGATTATCGTTGATCGTCGTAAAACAGTTTTACTAATGGCGCGAATTGCTAAAACGTTTTATTAAGACTATTAAAATTTTAAAACTTTTTTGACATTTTGTGTAAATTAAACACTAAACATTCTTTTAAAATTAGATAGGTATCCACCTCTTTTTAATGAGTGATAAAGCGATAAGGGCCGATAAAATGAAAGCCCTATTGGAAGAAGGTTGTTCGCAAACTTACGTGTCTCAGCGGCTAAATATGAGTCTTTCAACTGTCCAGAGGACGTGGAAACGATATTAAGAGACCGGTTCAGTCAAAAGAAGACCCGGTTCGGGCAAAAAACGCTGCACAGAACCAAGAGATGATCGCTTTTTGGTGAGTCAGGCGTTGCGCAATCGTAAGGCGTCAAGTGTGGACCTGAAGAAATGCCTTGAAGAAGTAAGAGGAGTATAAGTTAGCTTATGGACGGTCAGGAGGAGGCTTTTGGCTGCCAATATCAAGAGCTACCGTCCGGCTCGGGGCCCTAAATTACTCCGTGAGCATCGTGTTGCTCGACTTCAGTTTGCTCGAAACTGTGCTTCATGGACTCAGGAGAACTGGAATAAAGTTTTGTTGTCGAATGAAGCTACAATCTCTTTATGTGGAGAGGACCGACACCGGCGAGGGCTATGAAGACCACGGGAACGCTATGTGGAAGTGTCTTTCAGTGAAATCACTCCTTATGGTGGAGGCGGAGACTCCGTTATGTGTTGGGGAGCAATTAATTCAACGGAGCTTACGGAGTCAGTCTTCATAGAAAATAGAACATTAAATGCACACTGGTACATAATGGAAGTCCTAATTTCATATGTACAACCCGCATTAACTGCACTTGGGGAAGATTCCATTTTTATGGACGAGAAATCTCGTCCGCACCGTTCTGGCGACGTGGAAGCGTAAATCCGAGAAGTTGGGATCCGTCGTTTAGATTGGCCAGCTCGAAGTCCTTACCGCAACCCGATTGAGCATGACTGGGATGTTTTAAAGAGACGGGTAAGATCAGTGCATCTAGCTCCACAAAACATCAGGGAGTTGAAAAGAGTAATTGCAGAACAGTGGGAAAATATTCCTCAAAAAATAACTAAAAACTTCTTGGAAAGTATGCCCAGAATAATTCAAGCTGTGATTTTGGAAAGAGGAGGTCACACTCGTTGTTAGTTCTTCAATTTGTGACATTATTTAATTTAAAAAAATAAAAAAATCAGCTTGCAAAGTTGCCGACCACTTGTTATTGCTTGGCTGTGTAGGAACATCGATATTAACCCCTTGTAGCCCCTTGTAACATTTATGTAACAAACCATAAAACATCCTTAAAATTTTACATAGATCAAATTTATTTCCTTTAAAGAATTCATCGAAAATTTAAAAACAAATTGCTAGAATTCACTTCACTCGTACTAATTTGCTCGATTATAAGTAAACAGTCTACATAAGACAATAAAATTTCATATTATTATATGAACTCAAATTGACCGTAGAATGTAAATTTCCTTAGGTGCCCGTTTTTTTGCAAAAGAGTTTATGTAGGTGTCACTAATACACTCAGGCACGTGTTTTTTTTATTCTATCGGTTAAAAATACAATCAATCGTCATCAATTTCGTATAACACGCGATTAACTATATCAGCATACACAATATACCGTCAAATTAGCCCTCAAAATTAAAGGTGTCCTGAACTATCAAGACTTATTTCTTAGAGTAGGCTGGTGGTAGTTGGAATCCAAATTACTTACCAGTTGTGGACCATCAATTTCTGTACGGCCAGAAGTGCCTCGTAACGGACATTGGGGTCTTCGTGGCTCAGCAGGTACATCACGCGTTGCTTTCCTCCCAGCTGCTCAATGGTTCTGAATCGAATTTGATATCATTTGTGTATATTTGTTTGTTGATTATTGGAAATAAATGTACATATTATTGTATTAACAAATTTATTATATTCGAGTTGGATTTTTCAAAGTAAATCTTTTGCAAATAATTCAATTGCTGTTGGTAATTAGATTGATTTTAAAATAACATAATAATACAAATCGATCTTTCTAAGATATTAAAGACGATAAATAAGTCTATGAGGACAACAATGTCATTAATATTATTATCGTCCAATGCACTTCTTACAACATTATTATATTATTATTATTACCTACTCCCTAATTATTGAAGACAAATACAAAAATATTTTTTAAATGCTGATAACAACCACACACACAATCTCACACACATACACACACACGCCCACAACCAACCACTACACACAACAAAGGAGCACAATACTGACTGCTTGCCGCGCGGGTAGTGGCGCACGTACTCGCCGACGTCGTAGCAGGCGACGGCGAGCACGACGGGGTCGCGGCTCTTCTCCAGCAGGTGCACGAGCGTGCGCAGCAGCTCCGCGCCGCGCTCGTTCAGCCGCGCCGCGTTCTCGCGCCAGAACTTGGCCGACTTGTGCACCGGGGACCATTCCAGGCTGTCGGCGAGAACTATTTATATCAGTACGTTGTTACAGATTCAAACTAAATCTGGGAGGCCGACAATGCCCCCGCGGTCGCTTTTTAAGCAAGCAAGGTTATAAGGTTTTACAAAGTTCTTGGTGGGAATTTCTATACCTCCAGGTTAAATCGGAATATTAATTGGACTTAGGCCCCTGGAGGCTATCCCATTACTGCGCTTAAAGCTTGGATGTAAATAAAAGAGAAGGAATTATCCTTTAAGTGAATAGTTTTGTTTTACTTCTAACGTCTCATTCGAATATACTTCGATAATAGGTATCTTATTTTCTAAATTACCCCTTCAAAACCCCCCAAAAATGTAACCACAACTCACCGTCCACTCTTCACCTCAGTGGCGTACTGGTCGAAGGAGCTGAGGTCCTGCACGGAGGCCTGCAGGCGTTCGTTGAGGAAGTCCACGTCGTTCATGATGTCCTCGTCATCCGAGCGCTTCTGCTCCAGGATCGACAGCTGCTTCAGGACTTTGCATTGGACCATTGCGATGCAGTGCTCCTTGGCAACCTAAGAAAACAGTTATTTCTATTAAAAATCTATATACAATGTGTCTGGTCACCAGTGTCGGAGGGGGATAAAATATGGTATTTTTTATCGACAAATCACTATCCAAATTTTCTCTTGCCCCCTCCATGATAAAATGGCAGCCATTTTGTTTTTTCAAACTCGAAGCTCGGGCGCCTAAGAACGGATTTTTTGATACTCTAACCCTAAGGGGGTCTAATAGGGGTTCAAAGTTTGTATGAAAGTTCGTCAATTGTAAACCAGGTAGTATGAAAGTTGGTGTTTGGAATAATGATTAAAAATAATGAAAAACCTGATTCAGTTTTTTTTAAATCATCCCCTAAATGAGTAAAATAGGGGTTGAAAGGTTATAAAAAAAGTTTGTCTCTTTGTATATGCTAATCTCCAGACCGGCTAAACGGATTTTATGGAACTTCCACTGAGAGATACAGGAGATTTTGAAGCAACATATAGGCTACTTTGTATCCTGAAATTCCCCCGGGATCAGGATTTACGCGGGAAAATCTCTTATGTGCCAAATCGCGGGCTTATTGTGGACCAACATATATTATAAGATACTTATTATCCTGGAATTCCCACGGGATCAGGATTGATGCGAATTCGCAGTGTTAGAATATTATGGGACTATCAGTGGGAGATAGAGGAGGTTATGGAGAAACATATATTTTTATCCCGGAATTCCCGCGGTATTGGGATTCACGCGAGAAAAGCTCCTATTCCTGAAAAAAGTCGCGGTCTCAGATTTTTATGTGATTTTCACTACGTGGTAGAAGAGGTTGTATTCCGGACATCCCGCGGGATCGGAATTCACGCAGGATAAACTTTGTGTCACACTGATTTCCACGCGGGCGAAGCCGCGGGCACAGCTAGTAACAGATATAATCGTACCACATTGTATGGCTCTTCGCAATAATGTACGTTCGAACTTGAATTTTACGCAAACAACACATAAGGACACAAGCAATGATGACGTTGAAGCAAGTTAAACTTAAATGAACGTCAGTTACAAGATAGACTTTGACTAACATAATTTTTAAAACAATACATAAAATATCGATGCTCTTGAATTTCGTCCAACTAAAAATCGACTTCGCTACTAAGAGGAACATCTTACATAACCAGCAACTATTGGCTAAACACCCACCTGGTGGTCTTCGGGCTTCTCGATCAGGTTCCTGAAGACAGCGAGCACGATGCGCGTGACCTTCTCCTTGACGGAGTCGCTGAGGATGTCGGCGAGGATCGGAATGGCGTTGAACTTGTTCATCTTCTCCGCCAGCAGCGGGTTGAATGTCAGCACCCACAGACAGAATACGAGCTGGTACTGAACCTAAAGGATAATAGGGGACAGGTTAATGCACATTTTTTAATGTTGTCGGCACAATCATAAGATTCCGATATGACGTCTGTCATTTATGAACACAAACTAACCTTGTATGGGTGTCTTCAAATTACTTATTACGGAAATATATTTTTTTCGATTTGAACCGCTGGTAATGATACTATGAAGCGAAGATATGTCGTAGTGAATGATACGTCACTTTGGTTAGATTATGCAATGCACTATTTACTGTGCATATTATTATCAACGCAGCTTTATAAGTAGGTACATAATGTACTTGTGAATCAACCTCCTCTTCGCTTTGGAAAATTGTTTTTATGTTTACAGATAATAAACAATTCTTCCCATTTTTGCAACATATTTTATTGGTACATCGCTTCTATTGCTCGTAGCATGATGTTATAAAATTGCCTACAGTTTGTTAAATATTTTAATTAGGCATAAGCCCGAAATATTAAATGCAAGTATAATTAGGCATAAGCCCGAAATATTAAATGCAAGTAACTAGTGGGTTATACGAGTTGGAGTAATATTGTTTAATTACTACGAATATTTAGATAGGTACATACTTATACGTACTTACATAGGTAAATACAAAAAATTCCGGCGAAATATGTAAACCATCCCTGCTTGTTTTTTATTTGTGTTATTTATAAATTGTATAAATCATTTCATTTTATTTTAATCAGTTTACATCATAATTTGTGTAAAATTTAACAAATATTTAAGACATCATTACAATGTTTTATAAGGAGGCTTGTTTCATAGTTATGTGACCGCTTGAAACAATTTATGAATCGATCATAATCGATACATTACTATAATCGAAAGTATGTGCTACCATGGCACACCCAAAATACAAAAATGGTTATAGATTATTTAATATATCTAAAGCATTGCGATTTTTCGTAGCTATTATAAATTCCCGATACATTTTACGATACCCGATACGTTTTTAAGCCTTTTCCACTCAAATCGGATATTTATTAACCGTTTTATAGTTTCTCCGTTTACAGTAGATTAATGAAATTTCCATTTTAATAACTTATATAATTCCCTCACCTTAACTTACTCGTCAAATTGCCTTATTATGCCTTTCGGTGTTCCTCTCAACGCTACATCTGTTTTTAACCGATTTTAAGAAAACAATCAGAGACCGGTTTATAAATTATCGATCCGAACTTAATTAACGAAACGATTAGAAAGTCTTATTACTTATAATCGGTTTATTTTAAAATCGGTTTATTTAATGTATCGAGTTTTGTTGTACTTCACTATTGTCACTGTGATGACAGCCGTCATATCGGATATCGGAATCTTATGATTGTGCCGACTATAGTTATAGAAATTAGGTACTACCTGACCACAATAATTAGGCGCATGTCAGATAGCAGTCACGCGGGCCCCCCACCCCGCTCTAGCCCCGCGCGTCCCCTAGTGAGGCGCAGTCGTGTACAATATTGTACATTAAGGTCATTTAGACTAGGCTGATGTGAACTTCGTTTTCCGAGATGTTTGCGCAGGTACAGTAACTGACCAAGTACAGGTGGTAGGGCCTAGAGCTCACCCGGGGAAGTACCACCGCCCGCCACGGTACTTTGTACCATTCCTACCGTGTAATAATTGTTTTAAGAACAATTGTGTTCCGGATAGGAAGGTGTGGTGCCGGTTACACTTTTTAGAGGCGACCATCTCAGTCCTCAGGGGTAGCAACGCATGTGTGACCGAATTAGAACGAGACTCATTGAGTCTAGTTCTGGGTCGGTCACAGTTGTTATGGGCGGCAGCGGAAGGTGGTGCTGCATGCTCGTTTGCTATCTTAATTCCATAAAAAAAATTGTACCTCCATTAAACATTCACCATGGTACTTTTGGTACTACTGTAGAATGTACTACGTATTCCCTTCCCTATTTCCAATGACGTCTTAACTGACATGCGCCTAATTATCGTGGTCGGCTAATACATTATGTTTTTTAACCGACTTCAAAAAAGGAGGTTCTCAGTTAGACCTGTATGTATGTATATTTGTGCGCGATTATCTTGCGTTTGGTTGAACCGATTTTAATACGGTTTTTAGCATCGTGTTTATCAGACTTAGCAGAAGGATTTAGGAATATTAACCGCGTTTAACTGAACCGATTTTACTTTTCGGCGTTAAAGTCAGTTCTATTTTGTTAAAGTTATTAACGATAAACTAGTGCTTGTCAACTGTTTTATAATATCGACGGACTATGAATGATATTGTGGCGACATCGCACATACGTCAGACGATGACGTCACCGTAGCCTGAATAACGCTATAAAAGATTTCTATATCGCCCGCATATACATATATAACGCCCCGAGAGCATTCACTTGGGGCCTCGGCCGCCCCCCAGGCATGTCGTCTCGCCTGGCGGGAGATCTCCAAAATGCCAAAATGGCATACTAATTTAGTAACAATCTATCCACTGGACACTTAAAACAGGTTTTAAGTAGTCATTGGAGTCACTAAGTAATTTAAAAGAGAGATTGTGGTGGTGTACTAGTTCAATAACTTAGCTGCGACCCTTGATAGACAAACTGCTACTGCACCAGTCTTCTCGTAATAGAGGCTTATACTCCTACACATTGCTTGAGTTAGTTTTATCACAAACACTTAGGCACTTCTCACACAACGTTATTCATAACTTCTGTCAGTTAACTTTTAACTGACAGAAGACGCATCGTCCTGTCAGTACATAGTGTCAAATACATACTAATTTTGGGTAGCGTTGCAGTAGCGTATCTCATGAATAGCGTAATGTGAGAAGTGCCTTAGACTTAATATTCTTATGTCAATGATGATTCATTCAAAGTCTCTAGTAACAAGGTGCCTTTACTTATTTTGCGCTATTAGCAGCTACTTAGTATAAACGGCACAGCGCTAAATAATTTAAATATAGTTACAGCAGGTATTACAAAAGTAATGTTTGTTTATTGACGACCTAACTGATAATGTATGGACTCCGAACATATTATAACAAACCGATAACAGATCAACTAAAACGAAAACATTCAATTATGATCTTTATGTTTTAGTTATTACGGTCATATACTGGAAAGACGTACTACTCACCATCCACTTCTGACCAATTCCGAACCGAGACCAAGTATAAAATCGAAATTCAACCATAACAGCAAAGACGCAAAGATCATAATTAAATGGTTACATTTAAGTTGGTCCGTTACCAAGTTGGTATTGTGCGCAGTCCTTTAATTCTTGTACCTACTTGTATAATAGTTTACCTGGAAGTTGACTCTGGAGGCGAGAATGGACAGCAGAGTGGAAATGCCATCGACCGAGAGGAACGCAAAGCGGTACTCGTCAATGCGCAGCATCATTTGAAGGCAGCGAGCGACCGACGGAATGTAGTCGTTGTTCTACAACAGAAAATTGTGTAATAATATGTGATTAAGTAAATGTCCATTTCGGCGCTGACCGCAGGGTTTTGTAAAAAATCAGAACAGATCATTTTCCATTGGAGTTGGGAGTTTGGGACATTCATTTAATGAACAAAAATAATACGGAAATTTCACTTCTTTGGAAATCACGCTAGGTGGCGCTCGATCAAAAGATCAAAATCATAAGTATTTTTTGTATTTTAAGAGTGCTGTAAAGTTTGCATGTTTATATTATTGTTGATTCGTTAGCTGTATAACAGAAGATTTGTAGCCATTTACCGATGTTTAGTTACAAAAATAAATATATATGTAAGTGTTAAAATGAGTGCTGGCTTAGCAGCAATACCCCGAAGACTGTCAAACAAGGATCGAAAAATAGAATGTAAATTCTGTTTCATTTTAAACATTAATATTCGAACAAGAAATAAGAAAAGAGACTCAGATCACTTAAACTTACCTGAAATAATGTGACTGAGCAGTAAAGAAAGTTAAATAAAGGAAGTGTTTATCGAGACAGTTAAGTGTAGTAAATGATCGAAAAATAAATTTATTGACAAATGAGATACCCCTGACTATTAGAAAATATTTTATGTCTGTGCATTCACAACGTGTGCATTTTTGCAATGCATTTGCGTGATGTATAGCTGTCAGTGTACGAAGCGTATTACCCGTTATGTAATTTTTATTATTTTATTAAATGTTAATCACTTTAAAATAAATTTAAATAATAATGATTATACATTTTTTTAAATAGTATAATTCACATTCGCTTTCTTCTTTTTTATCTTTAGTTGTGCATTTAATAACAGTCAATCGTTTTTTGCTTGATGCACTTTTATGGCTGGCATAAAAAGTTTAAATGCTATTTCCAAGCCTCTAGGAAAAACTTCACACCACTATCTGTTGTGTGGACGCCAAAATGATAGACCGACAAAATATTCCAAAGAAATATGCTCTATACCGATTAAATTTACACACTACACTACACAGCAAATTTTCGGCTTCTTCAATATTAGTAACATCTACAGTATATTCGATTATTTCTTCATCTCCTTCATCGGCAGTAGAAAGACAATCAACACCCTCCTCTTTCAGGTTAAGGAATCAGTTGTTCTCAATTCTCCTGCTAGTTCTTATTTTAATCTAAACTCTCGACCAGAGTAACAAGGATTCAAGTCTGACACTTCTCTTTGTTTTCTAATAGTATTTTAAATCCAGAAATAGAAAAACAGAAAAAAGCACATCTCCATTTCACACAACAACTCAGCATACAAAGCGAAGTGTATACTAAAAGTTGTGAAGATATTAAAAGTGTTAACTAAAGCATGCAAGACAGCGGTGGTTAACACTATATAAAAAATTCGAATAAAAATTCACATTGACGTTAGTTGACACTGGGTTACTTCCACTTGGACATTCAGCTGGTGACATCTACATAAAATACCTTGTGGAGGCCGAGTGGGAAATCCTCATGCGATTTCAGTTCATCAAAAGAACTGCAAAGGCTGGAATATTTTTCGTTAATTTCGGCGGCGTCCCTTTCCTTGTGGTGTTTGGAGGGTTTGTCGGCGAAATTCATTTTCTCATGCGCCAACATAACCTGCTCAGCATGCTCTAGGTCGGCAGACATTTTCTCCGCCTTACCAGAAAACAAACCTCTCAGTGATAAAATGCTACCACCTCTGCAATGCCCCACGATGCATGATGCTTGGATGACGGTGGCCGCAACGTTGTAACATTTCAGCTTTTTAGGTAAGTAATGTGTATGTTATGTGACATTATGTGATGTGATTTTGCAAATATGAAGGTGCCATGTGAGAGAGGAAGGACCTTAAGTATGCATAAAGTTAAAGTGATGATGTTTTAAAAATAGTAATTCCTAACATAACTGTATATTGAATGTGCATATACGTTTTTGGTCACTAAAGAATAAAGTGTACATTTTTATGCTTTTATTTAAATAAAAGATAAGACAGATATAGACATTTAGTTTTGTTTTTAGAATTCTTATCCATTTTCCATCCGTTTTATATATTTTTGTTCAAATTAATTTGAATGAGAATTATCAGTTAGAATGTGGATACTATATACTAAAATTGATATTGAAGAAAAAATATTATAACGATACATTTTTAAAACAAATGATTTGTCTTTTAGTGATAAAATGATAATAATGAATAGTATTAGTGATATTTTTTGAAGTTCATATTAAAGGTTGCGTTCCAATTTTTTAATTACTAATAAAAAGTCAATTGAATTAGATAATCAAATACTGTTGAATATGATTATCATTATGTGTGTCCAGATTAAGATACTGCCTTATAAAGTAGACAAGATTTAATATTTGATCATAGATCAGTTTGGTTCTTACAATGGCTTTTAAATGTGCTCTCATAAGACTTAAATACAATCCAGCTACATTACAATACAATAAAGCCTACTGTGCAATCACTTACTTAAACTATAATAATTGTATAAAAATACATATACATACAACTAAGTGTTGAATACAGTGTTGAATACGGTGATGAATGTGCTGTGTTAACCGATTCCTGGCCTGTGACGCACTTAGCGCGTCATGAAGAAACCTTTAGGGAAGACCATGACGCGATAAGCGCGTCATTAGAAAATTATCGAAATACACATTTTTATTAAATTTAAACAAAAAATCCTTATATTTTATATAAAAATGAACACATTAGAGAAAGTAATAATTATGGCCACTAGATTTTTTTGAAAAATTAAATTGTCAGGAGTCGACAACAACAAGACAAGTATAATTGTAATTGTATAATTTATTAATTCATACACTAAAATATAAAAAATGCCCAATGTAAGTATCATTTACACAACTCTTTTATGGTAATGTTTATTTTGATTCAAAATGCAATATGATCATTATGGGAAAGTTAGAAAATATAACACATATGAAGACGAAGATCTGTTCTTAGGACCAAGCCATCGATTTTCAAATCAATATAAGGTACAATCGGCCAAATTGATTCGTTGACGTTAATTCGTTAATTGACCCCACCTTCAGCTCATTTTCTTATAACACATCAAGTGCAATTAAGTCGAAATTCGTTTAAATATTCGTTGCCTTGGAAACAAACCTGTTAACACTCTACATGACATTGACAATACATTATTTATATTTCGAGATTTGTGTTTCTGAATACTTTGACATATTATATAATACAATAATCAACATAAACATTAAACATATTGTCTGTCCATCATGAAGTTAAGATATTCAAATCTGCAAAACGATTTCTGATAAATAAAATTATTAAAAAGTGAAAGTAACTTTGTTCGTCTATTGGCTTTTCACACTTAAACTGCTGAATCTGTTGAAACGACTGAATGCTGAATTTATTGGAAATTATATGGAGGTTTGAGATTCTGGAAAAAACAAAGGATAATTTTACTCCTCTAAATAAATTCCCATGGAATAATTTTAACGGTATATTTTTTGGTTAGCTGGTAAGCCGCGGGAAAAACATGTATATAGTTAATACAAAAGACATAAGGATTTCTGTCAAATATATTTTGCAGTTATCAGATACTAGCTTTTGCCCGCGGCTTCGTCCGCGTGGAATTCGTTTATATCGCGAACCGGAGAAGTGGGGAAGGGGGAACATCATCAACTATCTTCCTGGGAAAATTCATCGAAATCGTTCAAGCGGTTCAGATTTTTCATACAAATTTTCATCCCCTATTGCAAGCCTTTAGGGATTGATTTTTGAAAAAAAAGTAGCCTATGTGTGTCTCTGGGTCTTCAACTTTTTTCATTCCGAATTTCATCCAAATTGGACCGGTGGTTTAGCCGTAAAAACGTCACAGACAGACAGACAGACTTTCGCAATTATAATATTAGTATGGATTGTAAAAAGTAAATCATTGCACTTGATAAAAATTTAGAGCGACGTTTGACGATTTGTCGGAATGAGCATAATAAATAAGAAAGTCATATGTGCAGCAGACACGCTCGAAATGAAAACGATTTTGACATCCTCAAAAGTTCAAACGAATTGTCGACGAAGTGGGGTACGAATCAATTTTGCTGATAGTACATTAAAAGATTTTTGAAAGTCGCTTAGCAAAGCCGGGAATCGAACCTACCAAATCTATGAAATTAATCATTCATATGTCATCAATCAACAGATTTGATATAAAAAATGAAGATTTTTAATTTGCGATTAAATAATACCCAAAGGTTTACAATTCCTGGTGGAAATATGAAACTTGCCTTCCATCTCCTATAAAACACGTAGACAATCATTTTAAAACACATAACGAATTAATTAAAACAAAACACACAGTAACCGGTCTCAACTTGTATTACTATACTTGAAACTGCTTGAAATAGCTTAATAACATTACCGGGGGCCAACGACGCCCTAGGCGCATCATCACTTAGGAGGGCCAATGACGCGCCTGGCGCGTCATTTAATTTTGTATGGGGCCGGGGCGTAAAGGCTCTAGAAATGAAGGTGGCAAGGAATCGGTTAATACATGATTGCAAAGCATTATACATTAGCATTATACACTTTAGGTGTAAAAAATCACTACACTTATGTATAAAAAATATATTCAAAATCTCATTCTAAAACCAATCATGCTATTAAATCAAAGTTCATGCTGAAATTACACTTAAGTATGTACTGTAATTACATAATAGTGTTGTAGTCACTTACATTCATTTTAAGTTGGTCCTTGAGCCAAGAAAGATAGAAATGCAGGTCACTCTTTTCCATGAGTTGCGGGAACCAGCAGGCCAGTTTGGCTATGATGCGTGCTGTCATGTGCTGCACAAACTCATCCTGGCGATTAAGGAGGTTCAGGAATGGCTGCCAGATATTTCCATGTCTAGAGTTACGGAATATTTTCACCCTTGACTTGTCTTCCTGAAAGGCAATGGTCAAGTTAGTCATTAAATTAAAACTAACAATCTCATCATTTTAGTAGCTAATTAGGCATAAGAAACAGGGTACAATGCAGTTGAGTCGCCGAGCATATGGAATTGCCACTCTGCCAAAACCAAACTTATTACATGTGCTCACAGTTCAATTTAGCTTGTCAGAAAAAAATACTAAGGACATTTTTAGATGACGCCGTCAATCTTAAATGTACCTTAATCGCATTGGCGGAACACTGCCATTTGTGTGCCATGCAATTATAACAAATTCCAGCTTGAAGTCAAGCAGAGAATAGGAATGCTTAAAATTGATTAAATTACTGTAATTAAGTGCTTAGACAGTATGCTTGGTTGTATATGGTTACTGCAATCTAATAACATTGTAGACTCAAAAATGTCTTCAATGTATTAATCAATCAATATTTATTGCATTAAACACATACAATTTTCTCAATCAATCTAGTAATATTATAATTACAAAAAGAATTTGTGCAACATACCGAAAGAATGTCATCGATCAAGACAAGAACATATTGTATGGTGTTATCCTTGCTGATGTGAGTTAGGAGGTTTAGGAACACATCGGCACAAGCCTCCGGATTCTTGTCAGGCAAGTCCTTTTGACCACGCTGATCTAAGTTCACAATGAAGTCGTGATCACGCTGGGTTATCATTTGGGACCTGTTTGTTGACAATAAAATTATTGTTATCGTAAATGTGAGTGAAACGATTGATCTGTTTAGACATGTTTGAGGAATGTGGGACCAAAAGTGTAACAATATTTATTTCACATAAATGTTATGTTATAACACAACTTTAATTATCACAGCTTCATTTACAATAAAAAAAAATGTGAACTTGTTAAGTTTCACCATTCATCATAAAATACTATATACAGTAAAATATTCAAAGACTATTTTCAGAACTTAAAACCATCTTAATGGCATGTATAATAGACGAATTATAAAAACAAAAATAAATTACATTTTCTATGATACAATGCCTAACATCATACATAATATGAACAACCGATTTCGTTTAAATTCACAAAAATTTTACAGTTACAGCGCATAATCTCCTCTGTTCCTTAAAACTAAAGACTATAATGACTACACAGTATGAAATGAGTGCAAGATAACTATGTATAATTTAAATCAATACTTACTGCAGATATGATTGCCAATTGATTTGGGTCTGGCGAATCTCACTAGCCCTGATTTGCAGAACGCTGGTGGCAGCGATCATATCTGAAATTCAGGTTGAAACAATAAAAAGGGTGGTTTTACTTTTTACACCCCATTTACGTATCAATGCCCACTTACCAATTTTTTCGTCCCCCATCAGCTTGCTAACATTTTCGTCGCTTAGTTTAGCCATTTCGGCTAGATAATTAGAAAAAGATTCCTCTCACAATATAAATCGATTCTAGAGGCAATTATTCTTAGGAAAATAGAAATTTTAGACAGCAGCCTCAGCTGACTGAAAGGTCTTGTGACTAGCTAGAGATAATGAAGTTAGCTACAATTCTAAAATATGTCTTACCTTCTCTAACGTATACTCGCGAAGCTAAAAAAGAAAGAGAAAACGATATGCATTATTAAGTTGTCAGCATTGTATATTGAAAAAAATTTTGAATTTGAAAGATAGGTTAGGTATTATCGGAGTCAAAGTTCTTAGGGCTGCAATCCTGCAATAGACGTCCGATTTTTCTCTCCGATAGTCGGTTCCGATAGTCTGATCAGACAATAGAATCGGATGACACTCGAATCGGACATGCATGTATTGTAAAGAAAACAAATAGTAAAGTCCTACAAGCATCTTTTGGCGCGTAGATGACTTTTGGATGACAGAGAGAGCGCCTTACAGGTAAGGCAAACTATAAGGCACTGTCTCTGTCACCCTCACGTCAGCCACGCGCCAAAAGATCCTTGTAGGACTTTACCTATGGCACGAGTGTCTTCCGATTGTCTGATCAGACCATCGGAGAGAAAAATCGGACGTCTATTGCAGCCCTAATAGTGTAAATAACCCATCAATCTTATTGATCGATGATAATACCCATACTTTATCACATTAAAATTTTGATCGTCATAGTTGAAACACAGTTGAAAGTTAGATTTAGATTAGTACTACTATTTTTTCTCTGGTGTAAATTAATTAATCTGTGGTAGGAAAAATACAGCATTGTTGTGCATTTGAGTCTGTTTCTTGTTTTCTATGAATACAAAGCGAGTGCTTGATATCTATTTCACATAACCGAAAATACTCCTCAATTTTTGAAACAAGTAGAGCACAAATACTTTTTCATCCCACCTATTCGAAAAAGATGACTTGGTTCGCACTTAAAGGGGCCCAAAGTTGGTGTTTTCTTTAAGAAACTTTTAGCGGGTGGGAATGAGTTTTTCCTCCCCGTTATTTAAATAAGTGCGCGGAAAAGATCTTTTTCGCGCACTTTTTAATTTCAGTTCGGATTGTTAGAAATTCATGGTTTTGTTTTGAAAAATGAGTTCTTTAGTTAGTTTAATTAGTTTAGTTAGTTAAGTTGGTTTAGTTAGTTAGTTTAGTTGGGTTAGTTGGGTTAGTCGGGTTAGTCGGGTTAGTCGGGTTAGTCGGGTTAGTCGGGTTAGTCGGGTTAGTCGGGTTAGTCGGGTTAGTCAGTTTAGTTTAGTTTAGTTAGTTTACTGACTGTGACAGTATCCTGAATTTGAGGCGCCTTTTATTTTCTCATAGGGGGGATGAAAAGTAGAGTGTATCACTCGGGAGCAAATATTTTTGGCTCGGGCGACATACTGTGAATCCCTCGCTACGCTCGGGATTCTACTCTAGAATCCCTCTCTTCGCTCTGGATTCCAAAAAGCGCCCTCGCCGTAAAAATTTTACTTTGCTGCCTTGTTATACAGTCTACTATAATATAATTATTAGGGTGCCCGCAAATTGACTGTCGGCAGCCGGCCACTGTTGGCTGTGGTGCTTCTTTTAGAACCGCAACCCGGCCACCGGTGACCGGAGGTGCTGGTTTTTTTTATTAAATATTTCTGATAAATATGTATATAAGAAATTTTACCCACTCTCGGGTAACAAAAGAAGACGTTATTCCGACCACTCGATTCGGTGCGTACGTGTGTCCAAAAAGCGCGAGCGCACCACAGCAGTCTGTAGTGGTGTCCCATTAGCGGTTTGTCCCTTACTCCCTAGTAAATGCTTACTGAAGCATGTTAATAACTTGCCAATGGCCATCGGTGGTTGGTGGCCAATTTGCGGGGATCCATAAAATACAAGAACAACTAGTCCCCTTTGAAACATCATTGTTGGGGACTGGTTTGTGTGTAAGACTGACGCTTTCGCACTGGCTTGAACCAAGCATGCCTTATGCTTATGCCTTATAAAAGGGTTGATGTACACCGAATAACCACAAAATAAGGATAGTACAGAAGTTAAGCTCATGTATGTACCTCGATTTAGGTTATGCATGTGTGCGTATGCCTTAGGGTTAACGACTCCACAATGGTCTTGGATTGGATCTAGTTATTTAATTTATTGAAATGGATTAAACGGGAAAATAAAAATAAAAGTGTATGATTAGAATCATTAAAAATTAATGTAATTTAGTAGGTAACCATTATTCATATTTGTATTATCATTGTAAACTAAAATCACGGGAGTCCTTAGATGACAAATTAAATAACTAAATAATTTGGATTCTATAATTTTTTGTATCTCTATTAGGTACTTGAAACAAAATAATAACCCTATTATATAAATTAACACTCAAATAAATAATTTTACAAATTGTCCAACAATCCTTTCATTTGATATGTATTAAAAATCGAAGGGAAATATATATTTTAAACGTACAAAGAACTTCCTACGTCCTACATTGACTTGTGTTAGGCAACGAATCATTGAATTACAAGCAAGTAAGGACTTATTGTACCTTTCTGTAGCAACTGGATGTCAAAAAAAATATAATGTGCAATTTAACGTCGAATAAAAACAACCACTAAGATAATAATTATAATAACTCCATTTCTTAGGAAAATTATCTTATTCGTGTATTATAAATTATAGTCATATTGCTGGAAATAACAACCGCGGTCCGATTAGTCCGATATCACAAATTAGATAATACAGATGTTAAGCTTCATACAAAGTGCCCAAAAACAACTCACACATAGACACCGTTCACATACACCAAAAATCGGAACAATCGGACCACTTGGATCGCGGTTGTTATTTCCAGCAATATGACATTTATAATACACAAATAAGATAATTTTCCTTAAAAAATGGATAAGAAATGGAATTATTATAACTATAAAATTATCGAAGTGATTTTTTTTATACGACGTTAAATTGCAAATTAAAATTTTTTAGACATATAAGTTGCTACAGAAAGGTACAATAAGTCCTTACTTGCTTGTAATTCAATGATCCGTTACTAAACAAAAGTCAATGTAGGACGTAGGAAGTTCTTTGTACGTTAGAGTGTATATACCTTCGATTTTTAATAAATACATTAAATGAAGGATTATAATATTATTGGACATGTAAAATTATTTTCTTAGTGTTAATTTATGTAATAGGATTTTTATTTTGTTTCCAGTACCTAATATAGATACAAAAATATTATATAATACAAATAATATGAAATAAACGGATCATATGAGATCCCATAAATAAATATCATTATGATATTATTACATAAGTATTACCGGAACTGCCGCAGAACGCAGAACGCGCTGGGTTTAGTTGTAAATATTGAGTTTACATTCACTATACGCAAAACGAAACGATTTTATTTCTATTATGAGTACCTATGACTCCAAGTACCTCCTCTCCACAAGTACGTGCAATCACATTATTGCACGTAATTGTGATTATCATTTCGTATAAAAAACATATTATTACAGATAACCTGAATTACCTGCTTTAAAATATTGAATTTTTCATCTAAGGACTCCCGTAATCTTAATTTACAATGATAGCATTATTATTGTAAATTAATTGTATAATTAGGTAATATGACTAACGCTTACTAAAATACATTACATTTTAATGATTCTAAACAACAACAACAACAACAAAACTCTTTATTGTACACCAGGAGAGAATAATACAAACAAATTGTCTTAAGTATATTTAATGTACAAACGGCGGCCTTATCGCTTAAGAAGCGATTTCTTCCAGGCAACCATTGGGTAGAGGACTACTTTGTTGTAGAGTAAAAAGTAACCTAAACGTATACCTTTATTTTAATTTTCCCGTTTAATCCATACCAATAACTTAAATAACCAATCCAATCCACGACCTTTGCGGAGTCGTTAACCCTTAGGCTAACGCACACATGCATAACCAAAATCGAGGTACATACATGAGCTTAACTTCTGTACTATCCATATTTTGTGCCGATATGTTCTGATTTTTGGTGTATGTGAACCGTGTCTATGTGTGCATTGTTTTTGGGCACTTTGTATGAAGCTTAACATCTGTATTACCTATCTAATTTGTGGAATAACACAGCTCAAAAATAGTTCGTGGTCACGTTAGCTCAAACAAGTAACAACACATACATGATAGCACCGTAGTTGTATGGGATCATTTTATTCACTTCGCTGTGAAATAAGCTTAAGTACGGCTTACGACAAGCAAGAACTACCTAACTGATTAACTCAATCCAAGTACTCAGTCATTTTAGAGTAAATAAGTGTGTGTGCCTACCCTAATACTAAAAAAAAGAAATACAAATGTCAAACTAATAAAGAATAAAGATAAACAAACAATTTTGTATTGTACTGCAATATTTAGCTTAGCTTATTTCTTATTTGAACCATTTCGAGCCTTAAAATAAGAAAAATGTATTTAAAAGAAGATTGTTATAAGCTGCATTAGATAATCTTACCACAAAATATGATCTTACCAATACATTTATTAATCAAACTTTTAGTACATTTAAGTTTACGAAGTGTTATCAAGCAGTTAGCGTTAATTAAAATTTAGTAAATATTCAGTTTAATAATCAGGTATAAAATCCTGTCGTTGATATATATCTGATGGATTGGTTATATTTGAGTATTTCTCCAGTGCAATAAGGAACAATACTGGACTCACGGTTATACTTCTCGGTATCTGTGTCTTTCGGTTTCGGCTTTATGTCCATGTTTTGTTATGTTACGGGCTAAATTAAGATTACGGCGCTGGAATTTTGTTTCGTGATTCATAATCCTTTATTTTTGTGTCAGAACTTGACTTTTTGTTACAGATAATGCACTGTTCACACTGGAACCTGGAACCGTGACACAATTTTCTATAAATAAGATTTGGGTAGTGGCCAGTTTCACATTTTGTCATGTCGCAAGAAGAAAATAACTGTCAGGCAGTGAATGCAAACAAAAAAGATTTGCATCCCATTGAAGTAGATTCAGGTTTACATTTTCCTGTAAGTGGATCAATGAATGTGATGTTCACTGGTTACTATAATGGTTTAGGTGTTGAAGTTAAGTCGGAGAATGAGTTAGAGCTGCTGTATCATATGGGATGTTTTGGTAAAGGTAGTGCTTCACGATCAAGGCCTAAGGCTACACAAAATGATGGACACCCTATATTACGGAAAAGGCAATTCTCTAAGAGAAGCCTCTGGTTTAAAAAGTATGTTGAACACCACCGAATGTCTGACGCAGATATGTTCATTAAAGATGCCGAAGGACTAATGTTCGACATTGTGAAGGATGCAAATAATAGATCTAAGAGAGATGTTATTGATTTAGTATCAAGTGATGATAGTAGTGGTGAAACTGATGATAATATAAGGGAAACTACTATTCCGTTATTTGATAACCGGGATAAGATTGTTGTTGTTGTGCCAAATAGCGAATCTGAGGATGATAATTATTTTGCCAATTTAAAGCCAATGTGTTGCCTAAATAAAACAAAATTAGATGAGAAATTGATGCTCACAGCTCAAGAAGCGTTTTTCCTTATGTATGGTTTGGGATGCCTTCAAGTAGTAAATTGTAAAAAATTGCTCAGCATAGAGGAATGCTGGAAACTGTTTATGAGTAACGATACCAGGTTTATTGAGAAGTATGTTGTGTATCACTATTTCAGGTCAAAAGGTTACATTGTGAAACCAGGAATTAAATTTGGTGGAGATTATTGTAAGTTTACATGGCTATAGTAAATCTCTAAAATAGAAGCAAGAACTTAAAATATCATGAACCTAACATATTAATTATTCATACTAAGTTATTATCAAACTAATGTTTTAGAATCAAGGATGCTATATCTATTAAAGCAATTATTAAATAATATGGAAGATCATAATGTATAATTACTGAATGAATTTTTGATAAAATATTCTGTTTTTTTCAGTATTGTATAAAGAAGGCCCTGAAGTAAATCATGCCAATTATGTTGTTGTCATAAGGTTTAATGATGATTGCTTTGATTGGACATCAATACTAGGCCTTGTTCGAGTTGCTAATACCACATCGAAGGTATATTTATGTACTATTTAGCATATTATGATTATGAACAATTATTGTATTCTTTGTCTTTACTTGTTTTTGCTTTGTTGGATAGTTAGGAAATGTTTGTATTGGAGAGAAAAGAAATAAAATGGATGTATTCTTTTTGTGCTTTGTACATTATAAGAAGTCAGACAAATCTGTAGTGATTTGATAAAAATATCAACTATGGTTATATGAACTAAATATTTCAATGGTTTAAAAATTGAGTACAGTATTGTATACTTGAACTATTTTTATTTTTCAGCAAGTTCTGATAACAGAAGTGATAAAATCCACCAGCGACTCAATACAACTGCCACAAGATCTACATAAATACAGAGTGCATGAAGTGCTACTTGATAGGAACATTCCAGTAACAATAAACGACAATATAGACTAAGTTTACTTTTATTCTTAATGACTTCATATCCTAAATTAGGCTCTTCTAGTAGGCTTTTTAATTCCAGTTCTTCTGTATTCACTTCTTTCATTTAAATATTGTTCTGTGCATAAATTTCTGAAGTTTTCGTCTCGATACCAGCTAGAAAGGCATGACTTTAGGGCAGAGTTCTCCTTACGACATGTAACCACCATTAATACAGAAGAGTTTTTACAGCATTCATTAAAATCTTGTACTTCTTTTACACATTTTTCAGTTTTTGCTTTCTCTCTCATTAACTTTGGTATTAAGACCTCAACTTCAATTTTTCTAAGACTTTTATCGTCAGGATCCCCTGGAATATTTTTTGCATTATAATAAAGATAACAACATTTTGTAATCACTGCAAGGTTTAGAAAGATTAATGACTAATTTACCCAATCCATGGGGTCCGCTGCCAAACTTTGCGGGTAACACAGACTTCTCTGTCATTTTATTTGGTTTATGATTTCCACATTAAATAAAAGTCTGTAGAATTAAATTAACTTGTTTTTATCTAAACACAATAATAATATAACCTATAAATAGCTGTCTTTATCTGTCAAAAGTAACAGCTGTCATTTTCGTGGATAATCCACGAAAATGACAGCTGACTCCGTAGAGATAGGAATATAGGTACTATGACTCAGATCTATGACTATGATGAGTAGGTACTTTACTACAGACTAAAAATGAGCGAATAGGGGACACTGAGGTGTTATTGGCCACATGACCACCAGAAATTGCCTACTCAATGATTTTCTATTCTATTCTGTTTTTCATATTAAGTGATTCTGTAAACTTCTTAGAGGTAGCGTAACTGCGTACCTAACTATCTTAAAATTCTTAGTATAAACCATATTCCATGATGATATTGATACATTGATCTATATTCCTATCTCTATGGTATAAACTTTATACTATAAAATTACTAAACTGTGGCCAATTACTTATCAGTTCACCCTATTTGTAATTTAAATATTTTATTTCCTTACAGTGAAAGGTGGGATATGGGGATATGAATATGGAGTATAGACTATAGTTCAAATTTCGTAGTAAACTAGTAAATGTGCAATTACCTACCTCATCTGTGTGGGAATAGAACGTAATATGATTGTTATAACAGCGTTCAATGTCTTAATTTATCATTTTTTTCCTAATTCTATAGATAATGATTTACACGTAATAATACAATTTTCAAAAATAAAATGTAAATATAATAGTGTGATAATAATTTTCGTAATAGGTGTTTGGGAGGATAAACAAATTAAATTTTATTGATGGCAATACCTTTCATGAGTATGCATAAATTTTTATTTGTCGGTCCGACTGTCATGTCAGAGAATCAATTCATTGAATTCATTCTGTCATCAAAATTCATACGATTATTTCGCATGTTTTGAATTTCACGTTTAGTTTTTGTAGTACGTATTATCTTGAACTAGTTAACTTTCATTTTCAAAATCTTGATAGCATAGTGATTTATTTCTGTGTAGGTTGCTTGAGTATAACTCGTAACGGTGACTTGACAAGACTGCATAAATAAGAGTGGCATTCTTTGTTGTTTTAGGGAGTAAAGCATTGAAAGTACATAATGGATCGTCTTTTACGTCTTGGTGGAGGTATGGCGGGGTTGTCGCAGCCGCCACCGCCAACCGATGCCCCAGTGGTGGACACTGCTGAACAGGTGTACATTTCATCACTGGCGTTACTAAAAATGCTGAAGCATGGTCGTGCTGGTGTACCTATGGAGGTCATGGGCCTCATGCTGGGTGAGTTACGTCGAGTTGATATGTCTATGCAGTTAGTAGGTACATAAGTTTATAAGTGTTTATAACCAGCTTAACGAAATTTATTGGTTGGCTTGAGCCTCACGAATTTGATAACTTAATCGAGTATTAAAAGTTGGGTTTAACCTACATGGCTATAATGGAACATTTTTTGCAAGTCACTGTACATCAGTGTCATGGCGAAATTTAAAGGTGTGTGTGTGTGGATTGAGTGAGCACCCTAAATAAAATTAATAACATTATGCTAGTTATTTAGTAAAAGTATAGAAACAATTGTAAAAGCAATCTCACAATTTGTAAAAAGATAAAATGCGAGATATATCAGTTAATGTATGCTCACTCAGTTCTCACCTAAATGTGTTCTGGGTGTTCCTCAAGGTGACAACCCTACCGTGTGGTAGATTTTCATTGAAACATTAACAAATTATATCTTTTAAACTAAACTAAAAAACAAGAATTCGAAATGGCACACTGTAATAATTTTTACTAAAACTTGAGCCATTTATATCTTTATAACTACCTATCAATTCAAAGATATGTGCTTATTACTTTTCAGAATTGTGTGGATTGAGTGAGCACTTAAAATAATAAATTATTTAAAAACGTGCAAGCTTTATGGTTCGTTTTGTGTTTTACAAATTCATATAAATACCTTTATGTAAATCGAGACATTTATGACAAAATTTAATTCAAGTTGGTTTATAGGAAATTGAGTCTTTTCAAAGTGTGTGGATTGAGTGAGCATAAGAAAGCATTTGTAACTTTTTTTTATACGGCAGTAGGCGATTGGTATCTAAAAACGACAACTTTACAAAGGTTTTACAAAAAGCTAGTACACAAATCTTAAATGTATCCTTCACGGATTCATAGATCAGAGTGGTCTTAGGTGAGAACTGAGTGAGCATACATTAACTGATATATCTCGCGTTTTATCTTTTTACAAATTGTGAGATTGCTTTTACAATTGTTTCTATACTTTTACTAAATAACTAGCATAATTTTAGGGTCGGGCCACATTGATCGACGGCCTTTCGCATTTTGCCGATTGAAAAGGAATACATTATTACGCATTATGCCGTACGGAAGCGAACGCCTCCGTACAGCTCACAGCCGTCAGCGTCAGCCGTCGATCGCCGTCGATCGCCGTCGAAGGCGCGTTCGGCTCGTCGATGCGAAAGGACGCGTACGGCTTTCCATACTTTATACTCTTTTTGTATGGACAAACCGTCGATCGCCGTCGATCAATGTGGCCCGACCCTTATTAATTTTATTTAGGGTGCTCACTCAATCCACACACACACAATTTAAAGTAATTAAATCTGAAGTGGATAGTCCCCAGAACATTCATAGGTATTAAGGTTTCCTAAACATCTTTACATTAACAGAGCCAGTCAAGAGTTAGAAGTTTAATTTTAAACTAATTATTTTAAAACTATGCTGTCTGTTAATTTAAATTATTGATTTAAAAATACTTCCAACTTAATATGCCAATGAGTGTCACAAATTTACATATAATTTAAATGTTTTCAGGTGAATTTGTAGACGACTACACAGTCCGAGTAATTGATGTGTTTGCAATGCCACAGACTGGTACTGGAGTGTCTGTGGAGGCAGTGGACCCTGTCTTCCAAGCAAAAATGTTGGACATGTTGAAACAGACTGGCAGACCTGAGATGGTTGTTGGATGGTAAAGAACCTGATCTTGATATTTTCTTTAATTTGTTAATTCCATCTAATGATAAGTGGAGAGGAAGTCCAAGGCATTCAAGAGTAAAAGTCTAGTTATTTTTCCTATGAGACTCCTATAATGGGTTGGAATTGCAATCAGAGTATTCCATTCTGAAAATTTTTGAAAAAGTCAGTTATCTTAAATTTTGATTACATACAATACACAAGCCTAAAATTCTGCTTTTCATCACTTTTATAGTTTATTTACATTTTATCCTGATGTCTAAGCAATTTTTAATTATAACTGTATAGTTGTTAGTAACTAGAGTGCCTATAATTGAAGCAAGATAACAAATTTATAGTTGTGTGAATGTGACTACAAAAGCCTTTTTGTAATATTAAGAGTTATTCCCCTTATCCTACACAAACAGATCCAATTTCTAGTATGCTAGAAGTTATGCCAATATCAACTAAATATGTTTTCAAATGTCCCCCAAAGTAGTTTGTGTATTGATAAAACAAACATTAATAAAAAAACATGTAATTGTCTCTAGCTTATAGCTTTTTTTGTCTTCTTCAGGTATCACTCACATCCTGGATTTGGTTGCTGGTTATCTGGTGTTGATATCAACACCCAGCAATCTTTTGAAGCACTGTCTGAGAGGGCAGTAGCAGTTGTTGTTGACCCCATCCAGTCAGTTAAGGGCAAAGTAGTAATTGATGCATTCCGCCTTATCAACCCAAATATGATGGTTCTTGGACAGGAACCTAGACAAACAACTTCCAACTTGGGCCACTTGCAGAAGCCTTCAGTCCAAGCCCTAATACACGGACTTAACCGCCATTACTATTCAATCAGTATCAATTACAGAAAGAATGAGCTTGAGCAAAAAATGTTGCTTAATCTTCACAAAAAATCCTGGATGGATGGACTTACTCTGGCAGACTATAAGGAACACTGTTCCATTAATGAAACTACAGTCACTGACATGCTTGAACTAGCAAAGAACTACAACAAAGCTCTCGAAGATGAAGAAAAGATGACTCCAGAACAACTAGCTATTAAGAATGTGGGTAAACAGGACCCTAAGAGGCATTTAGAAGAGAAGGTTGATGTATTGATGGCCAATAATATTGTTCAGTGTTTGGGAGCCATGCTGGACACTATGGTGTTTAAATGATCTATGTGTGTGGACAATTTTTTAATACAAAGTGTAAAGGCAATCCAGAGCTGCATATTATAAAACTTCAGCTTCCCAATAACTTGTTTACATCCTAGTAAAATTATCATTGTCCAGATGTTTATTAATATTGTACTAGAGTTACTTGGTACCTTAAATATTAAAAATAAAACAATTTCTTTTTATAAATTGCATTTTTAATAGAATGGCCTGTGTGGTGCTATTAGTTTCCTAATATTTTGAAGCCTCGTTTTGACGATTGGATAACTGGTGGTGAGGTTTGCGAAGTCAATATCCAATAATGGCTTCAACTGCTTTTGTGACTTCATTATATCACAAACTATTTTTTTTAACTTTTTTAGCGCTAAGTTAGGATTGTCCATCTTAACCTGAAAGCAGTGTGCCGATATGTAATTATGATTTTATTTTAATGAACATGAAAAGGGCTTTTTAACCCTTTCAGGACCAAGGGAAATATTTTTCCCTTTTTTAAAATTCGTAATCTACAGTTAAATATAACTTAATCTATATGTTTTTTTAATGAATGTCATAATAGAAGGTATGTTCAATATAGTAAAAGCGTTCTTGAGCACGTAGAAAGAAAATAACTATCAAATTTCCTTTGCGCTAACACTAAAACATTCGAGGGCTGAACTTGGTATCATTTTTAAGTTTTTGGACTTGTGTAAATAAAATTACTGTATTTTCTTGCGTGTTTTTATGTTTTTTGGTAAGTTCAGTTTAATGTTATAATGAATTGAACTGCAGATAATAAGCATAAATACCTAAAAATACCGATTCATCTTAGGGTAAATATTTTTCCCTGTGGTCCATAAAGGTTTGTTTTTGTAGTATTAGTGTAATATGTAGTCGCGCTCATAATTTATTGTTTTCTTGCATTTTATTTACATTTACTTTTATATATTTTTCGGAAACGGCTAAAACCTTCAGAAAATTTCTTCGAGGTAAAGAAATAGTCCAGTTGCCATGAGGCAGATAATAGTAATGGAGAAGATAACCTGAATTAGATGAAGAGGACCATCAGTTCATTGGTCAAAATGTATAAAATTGGACCACTGTTGTTTTTATGGCAGATACTGTTTCAGTGTAATCGGATCAGGACATTCAAGACGCATAACTCAAAAAATAAACATAAACTGTCCGGCACCGATTATATGGTATTATGAATATAAGTTTATGTAGGTGGTATGACCCTCACGGACCACTGCAAATCATGAGATTGATAGCAAAGCCAAAAGAAAATATTACTTCCGGCTATTTTTTATACATATATTATTGTCGATATAGCCATGAATAACGCGTATTTAGTATACGCACAGTTGCATGAAGCGCACCGCATGGAAAGGTTACTTTTGCGCAGTCTAGACTCTTAGAGTATCACCAACACTTAGCACGAGCTCTAAAAAAATTATTATACCTGTAGACAGCCATCAAGGCCATCTCTAGTCTCCTCCGAAAACCGGCGCATCGGCAACAAATGCAACTAGCCAGCTCTGAATATGCAAAAGCAGAGAAAATGAAAAGATATATTATGTAAGCGACGCATATAAAATATATATATTGTTGCGCAGAATACCTTAGTTAAAATTATTTATAATTTCTTATAATTATTATTCATTTTTTTATGTTAAAAAGCAATAACTAAAAGACTTATAAAATAAACCTATATAATATATTGGTTACCTTTATGGCCCACAGGGAAAAATATTTACCATAAAATATCAGAAAAACTGTATGTCTTGTTACGTTTTTACGGGAATATATCGTTAATTTACGTCCAAAACAACTAAAAAAAATAGTCGCACACTCATAAATAGTTTTGGATATCTTATGGTCCTGAAAGGGTTAAATAATCATCATTATCATACTTAAATAATATATAAAAAAATATACTTAAATAATAATAACAGGTATATGTATCCAGACTGGTATACTAGGGATATTATACAAGACTTAATTATTAAAGGACAACTACATAAGAAATACAAACAAACTAATAGTGATAGTGATTATCTAAAGTTTTCGGAGTGTAGAAGGCGTATAAAAAAGGCTATCGAATGTGCTCACAACCAACACAAGCAGCGCATTCAGTCCCAGTTTGTAAATGATCCTAAGTCTTTCTGGCATTATATAAGGACAAAGAGGAAAACTAGGAATAGACAGGTTATTACAATTGATGGGAAACAACTATCGGATAAAGAGTGTTGTAGACAGTTTGCCACTTATTTTAAATCTGTGTATAATGCTGACCCACCAGAACTGAATGTACATGCAGCAATTACGGCGGAAATGCCGCTCACTGAGTCTAGTACTCATGTACACTTAGACTCGCTTAATATGAAGGATGTCAAAGTGGCACTTAGGCCGCGGCCTCGAATCTTGCGGGCAGCGGCGCGGCGGCGGCGGCGGCGCGGGCGCGCAAGATGTTTTGCATGTTATCAAATGGACCGACCCTCGAAAACTGCGGCGCGGCGGCGGTGTAGGAGCGGGTAACGAGCGGTGGTTGACAACGTCAAGCGGTGACCGCTCTCGCGTCGTGTGCGTCAGAATGGCGGGTCTGCTCATATTTAACGTTGATGTAGATTTAGAAAAAAAAATCCTAAGTATATTCGAACACAAAAAGTTCTTTTATTTATACCGTGTATAATCAAAATCACAGATAACTTTCCATTTAAAATTTAAGACCATATCGACTACGATACTCTATAGTACTCTATACCGTACGCTCAATGTACTCGTATATAGGGATACTAGTAAACCCGCCCTCGCATCGCTTCGGGGAACCAGTCCCTTCAAAAATCTCTATAAATTTTAACAAATTATGTTATTCCAATGTCTAAGCTATATTACTGCAATGTTTCGTGAAAATCCGTTCAGTAGTTTTTGCGTGCAAGAGTAACAAACCCACACACACACACACACTCACTCACATCCTTACAAACTTTCGCATTTATAATAATTATTGTATAGTTAGTAGGATAGGTTAGATAGGATAGTAGGAAGTAGGATTTATATCGGATTATATTATAGAATAAAATTATAACATTGAAATCCCAAATGTGGGCACAATACAGAATGTAGTTTGTTTTGAATAACTTTTTTCTTCTGCAATGATAAAATCAGGGTGTTCAGAGTTTCGTAAACGGTTTTTGTTAATGACTATTTATCCTTAAAAGCTACGGAATCCAGACTACTAGGTTTTTAGGAAGCAATTAGGTAGCAATTAATAGTGAAAATAATATTTTAATTAGGTATAGCTATAATTATAATAATATTTTATTTTGATAGTTTATATCCCTCTCGCTGTTCCATAGAGATAGGAATATACTTAGATAGAGACGCCCTAATCCTTAACCTCATATAAAATTAGCTGGTTGGTGTGTAGCAGGCCGGCCATTTTTTATTCACCCTTACAAATGACATCTTATGTCAAACAAAATAGTTAATAAACCCAAAACTATAAAATATATTAAAATAGGCATTGATAGGAGGTGTTGTGGTGTCTTTTAAGCAAAACAAAAACATTAAAACACAATGAGGTGTGGTATACTACAATGCGGAGCCAGGAAAAATAAATTACACCCAAAGTTAACAAGTTATAGTAGGTAGGTACCTATCAGTTTTCGTTGTTTGTTGAATATCTGAATGATATTGATATATTATGTTTTTGCTGCATGAAGATCTGTGCGAGGATTATGTAGGCCTGTTATTGTTTTGTTGGGTTTTACATCATTATTTTATATATTTGAGTAGCCGGTTTGTTTACATTTCAATGACACTTAGGGTAGAAAGTGTTAAAATATCGATATTCGATATATCGATAATTTAAAATGACTCTGAAGAAAGTTGAAATAATTGTTTTTATTCAATAGATTACCTTCAAATAAATCGTTAAAAAAGAAGTGGCTAGAAATAATTGTTCCAGAAAACATAAACCCTCGTCTTGTTGAAGTCTTTTTTTGTAAAAAGCAATTATAATTATTCCTCTGTTATCTTATCTGCCCAAAGCTTATCTTGAAGAATTCGCTAGTTAGCAATACGATCGCTTTTTGTGCCCAATTAATAAATATGCTATAATACTTTTATTTGTATTTTTGTAATTATGCTGTACATTATATAGCCATAAACAAATAAATTAAAATTTGTGTACATAGACACATGTTTTTTATTTACATTTCGGTCCCATTTCCACAATATTAATGCACTAAGGGTTATTACACAATCATGGGTGATCAGAAGAAAATTGTCAGTCATATCACACAGCAGTACTATCTTCACCCTTAGCTTTTATTGAATAAACTCTAAAATTAAATTCATCGTAGTGCTACATATGACTTATTTATTTATGTAAGTATCTATCACGATTTTTCTGGATTCAGTGGGTACATTCAGAATCAGCAAAAGTGGCATTGTTTAGGAGTAGGCGGACTGGTTAATGGAAGGATTGATTTTTAATATTGGATATAAAACTTAACATAACTTCAAGCCTGAATATACCTAGTTATATGTATACAATACAGCCAAATAGAGATATAAGTATTTTATTGTCGATGGTTAAACTTCGGTTATGGAACTCTATTTTGATAATTTTACATTATCATATAATAAATAAAGGCCTTAACTACCTAAATTTCCTAACTGGAACAAGACAAATAGTTTGGCGGCTGTGTTAAGCAAGAGGGTGGTACCTAATTAACTGGCAGAGTTTAAAACACTATCGCTGAGATCGTCTAAAAAGGGGGATCAGTCGTTGTGTCCTCGTTTGTTGTTCAGCAGATCATCATGATAGCTGGTTTTTACAAAAAATTTTTGGTTGACATGACATGACAAGTTCATCGCAGTAGGTATCAAAATTAATATTAATATCGCTGAGAAGACGAACGACATGTATTATTGCTGTTATATCGTTAGTCATTAAACTAAATATCGATAGTGTTTCCGTCCACGTTGTGCGCACAACACTAATAGAATCGGCCATACTTTATTCACTAAAATTTTGACAGGTATTGTCAGGCTCGCTATTTTTGCTTTAGTGTCTAATCCATAGTCCTTATAGATCAATGCGCTGTTCTTGCTAGGGTAACGCACACGGTGACAGCCCGCGCAATCGCATTGTAGTGTTGTGCAATTTATTTAGGTTTCGTATACGTTATATTACTTTATTTACTTCTTTACTCCTTGTCTGTCATCTTTATCCTCTTTATCTTCTTCCTTGTTCACTTCCTTTAATATCCTTGCCTTTGTTTATGACTTGTTATTTTATGTTATTTTACAATTTTTAATACTTTTACTTTCTCTTTTAACTGAAATTGTAAATGTTTTAAGATTATATTGATTACTTTGGAGTTAGGTATTTTGATAATTAATCTAATTATTACTTTGTTATTTATTTGTCGGGACATTGTCTCTGTTCTTCACAATTTCGATAAAACTCGCCTTTTATTTTTCTTGTCCTATAGTAGGTATTCACTTCTTCATTTGCCCACAATAAAACGAGTGTAAGAAATAAATTTGAATCGAAAAGATGTTGTCTCCGTTGTTCAGACATTTCGTTCGCGAATGAAACAAATATCTCAGCGACACAACACTACGCCGCTATAGCGCCGCCGCGAGTTTCGAGAACTAGCCTGCGTTGCCCGCGCCGCCGCCGCCGCCGCGCCGCTGCCCGCAAAATTCGAGGCCGCGGCCTTAAGCCTAAATATTCATCGGGCCCGGATGGCATACCGGCTTTTTTATTTAGAGACTGCTGCGATGTACTCGCGGCCCCACTACTCCATGTATTCAATCTTTGTCTCAAGCTAGCTGAGTTCCCAGCTCAATGGAAGCTCACTCGGGTTATTCCTGTACCTAAAGGCAGTCCGGGATCGGATGTAAGTGGCTATAGACCCGTGGCGGTGCTGTCGACTCCAGCCAAGGTTTTCGAATCGGCTATCCAGCGCTGTGTGCAAGCTCAGGTAAGCGCGCAGCTATCGGACACGCAGCATGGATTTCGGCCGGGTCGCAGCACTGCTACGAACCTTCTTAACTTTATGACCCAGGTCGTGCCCTCCGTAGATGCTGGCCGGCAGGTCGACGTAGCCTATTTCGACTTTAAAAAAGCTTTTGACACGGTCGATAATGATGTATTATTGCGGAAGCTCGCAAGGTTTGGCTGCACGCCTCACCTCTTATATTTCTTTGCGAGCTATATGAGAAATCGACAGCAGTACGTAGATTACAATGGAGTGGAATCTGAGCCGTACTACACTAGGTCGGGTGTGAGCCAGGGCAGCAATTTGGGGCCTTTAGAGTTCATTTTAATGATAAACGACTTGCCGGAAGTAGTCAAGCATGACACCTGTTTATTATTCGCTGATGACCTTAAATTGCTGCTCGAGGTTAAAGAGGGAAGAGATTGTGAATGTCTTCAAAGTGACATAAGCAGGATAGTAGAGTGGAGTCGTGAAAACAAACTTTTCTTTAATGTCTCCAAGTGCTCCGTAATAACCTTCACGCGATCACGAGCTGCTATCCTTTACAGTTATAAGATGGATGCAGTGCCGTTACAGCGAATCTCAGAGGTTCGTGATCTGGGGGTCAGTTTGACTTCGGAACTTCAGTTTCGTAGTCACATTGAGACTATCTGTGGAAAGGCGTACAGGAACCTTGGATTTATTTTGAGACAATCGCGAGGTTTTACCAGTATTACTGCAGTGAGGGTTCTATATGATGCTCTGGTCAGGAGCCATCTAGAGCACTGCGCGGTCATATACCTTATGAGGCGAAATATGTGGAAATGCTGGAGCGTGTTCAAAATAAATTCACAAGGTTTCTGTACATGAAGCTCTATGGCGTCTACCCGTATTACCCCTTAATGTATCCGACATTATTTGTACTTGGAATGGTGGGGTACAACCAATTGAGGGTGCGACGAGAGCTTGCATTACTGACGTATGTGCTTAAATTGCTCCGTGGTGAGGCTCAAAATCCAGGGGTGTTGCAGCATATCAATATATAATGCGTTCCGGATAGCTACGTGTGGAGACGGCGACGTCCGCCACTGTTAGCGGTGCCGATAGCCAGGACTCAGCTACTAGCGCAAGCGCCTCTCACTCGAGCGATCCGGGCACTCAATGAGGCCCACGAAAGACTGGACGTGTTTTCTTGCCCATTGAGTGAGTTCGCAAAAGTAGCAATACATATGTTAAGTTATAATACTTAATAAATTATTATTTTTTAGTTTGTTAGAATAAGATAAGTTAGTTAGTATAAGATAGTTAGTATAAGCTAGATAGTATAAGATTTGCTTACTCTATCGCATTGGGGTAAAACCTGTAATGATAGATGTAAATGGTGTTGAATAAATAAATAAATAAATAAATAAAATCATAACACAAATCTTCCAAATGGGGACGGGTCTCACTCTCATCACAATTTTAGAAAATTACAATAGGTTGCAGGATTCGAACCCGGAAACCTCGGTTCGGATGTCCAACATGTAACTTTAAGTACTGGCCGAGTACAACTTAGATTGATTTGTAGTATGAATGCCTGAAAAGCTTACAGTGTCCCAAAAGAGGCCAGGTTTTTTGCGGTGAATATCTTCATACTCGTCTCGGATGTTTGATGTTGTCTTATCTGATGTTTGCTGTAAAAATAAAGCCAGATCAGGTCATCGTGTAATAATATGTGAGGTTAATTTTTCGGATTAGGTACGGATTTGCAACATACCTACACTACCTTTTCAACCTACCAATTCAAAACAACACATTAATATCGCCGTTCTAGGAGTTCATGTGTCGCGTATGGCATTAAAACATTAACACCAACTACCCAAGAAGAAAAATGTAAGTAGCTGTCACATAAAAATGACTGGACGGGAATCAAACCCCAGATCGCCTTCGCAGGCGGTGTACTAAAAGTCTATTACATTTTCATTGTCTTATTACCTACTTCTAAAAATTTTAGGATTTGGATTTCAAAAGAAAATGCATCTAGGATGTGATGACGTCACCAATACATATTTTACACAAAACATATTTTATTAGCTCTCCGAATCTATAACCGAAGCACAGTTTACAATCAACAGGTTGATTCTACATACATATATTATGTATCAGGACTCGAGAGGTAGTAATGCATATAAAGAGCCTTATCACTTCGCAATTTTTTTGTTCATTAATTACTTAGTCTAGAGCAAAACTACTAACTACCAAATGGAGATACAGGGCCATCAAGTACCTAATCATGCTTACCTCATAAGAACACCCGAATTGTTTCATAACAAACTCCAAGTCTTCGGTTTTTATATTATGGTGTGAAGTGTCCACTGTAATGAAAAACCATTATGTTTATCAATCCACATCAATTTGGAAAATATTCGGAACCGTCTTGCGCTCAATTAGGCGTTAGGTAATTGAATTGGCTGTTTTGTTAAGTTTGCAGTCTGAGCCACATCACACAGGTTTACTTTTATATCGCCCTATGGATGCCGCCCGCGTGTGGTGCACGCCTTGCCTGCTTGCGGCGGCCCTGTTGACAGTTGGCAATATAAAAGTGTTTTTAATAGGTAAAATAACAAATATACCTAGTGGTTGAAATTCGAGGCAATTGCAATTTCTCCGACACTGCTTAATGACTGCTGTCTAACGAGAATAGAAGCGATCGACTCCATAACAATAACTCTCTTCAAAGCCATCAGTAACGGCGATAAATTATGATTGATGCAAGATATAGAAGAGTAGGGGATCTCGTAGCGCGTAGCCTTGCTGCCTCGTAGATAGGTAGTATTTTTTCTGGGAAGTTAATATTTTAACTCGGTTCTTGCTTACTTGTAGTGTTGACGCTTTTCGATAATATTTTTCTATTAGGCACGATTAGGTACTTATACCTACATAAATATGTTTATTTATTTATTTATTTATTATGTACACACAACAGAATGTATGTATGTTTATTTAAAGTACTTACTACATTTTAATGATGGTATGTAGTAGATCTGATGGTGGTAAGATACCTACATACTTACTTAGTTTATAGTAAAAGTAGTAAAAGGCTTACATGTTTTTGCAATCAGTTCTCTCGGTGAAATTAACCCAGTTTCCATAAGAAACGCGAGCCAAAGGTCAGAATCTCGCGACTCTATCAATGGTTCTGACCGAAGAGCGGTTTTTGAGGTCGCGGGTTTCGGTATATCTAGGTCCAGAATACATGATAAAATATTAGTAAATATTACATTATTAGTAAGTTTAATATATATTATAATTAATACACAACTTAATCATATAAATATTTATAAAACTAGTACATATTGCAACATAAACTCTTTGAGCTTCTTCAACATAACGGAACATACAGACCTAGTGATAGTTATTTAACCGGCCACATATAATATCAAAATGTAGATATACTTAATATTTTAACAGGTGGTAAGGGCCTAGAGCTCAGCCGGCAACTAACAGGACTAATTATCACTAACAGTCCCTGTCCACACACTTATTAACAAACTAACCAACTAATATTCTAGCACCATCAACTAACTGGATTAACCATCCTAGTCCATTTGAGTCTAGCTCTAGGTCGGTCACAGTTATGGGCGGCAGCGAAAGGGTGTTGATGCGTGCTCGTTTGCTATATTGCTTAATTCCATAAAAAAATATCGGTAAACTTTAAATAGGTAGGTACATATAATTGCTCAACAGATACAAATCATATACCTATCTATAACATTAAAAAGTAGGTAGGTACCACGCCTAAAAGCTTATTTATTAAGTACCTACCTACCTAAAGTTCAAGTTTATCTACCTCTATCTGTTCCATCGGAAGTAACTGATGCTTCAATTTCTTGTTCCACCAAAAATGGATTGTCTTGAGAGGTAAAAGTCACGGATTTAGAAGATTTACTGCCTGCAAATAATTTATCTTTAATACCCACTTAAAATAAAACTGTAAAAAGAGGTGTCTGTACATTTGAATATGGGTACAACACTAATAGAACACGAATCTAAAAAAAAGTTTATCTGATTATCTGTTTGTTTACTTGCATTCGTGGATCCAGCAAGGGGGGGGGGGGGACCACGGGGGATATGTAAGGTAATTTTACTTCATAATTTAAAAGTTATGGTATGTCATAATTTATACCTGCGTGCTTATTAAATTCCACACTTTTGTGTCGGTGTCCAGGAGGTTCCTGTCTTATTATCGATTGCCTGGGTTCAGTTGGTCTGTGAAAGAGGTGGTTATGTTATTTACGTTTCATAACTTTGTATAAAAGATAATCATAAAAATCGGAACATTCACTAAAAAGTTACGAGATAACGGCGCGGCGATAACTTAAATACACTTTATTAAACATAACTCAAAAACTACCCGTCAGCTGTCACTCAAATTGATATGGGACGTGAAACACTATCTATCGAATACAAAAAGATTCCAATGCAAATTTATGAGGTAACACAAAAAAATCAGTCGAACTGAGAACCTCTACCTTTTATTGAAGTCGGCAAAAAGCTATCACTTTAAATCATTTGCCTCTATAATCGTACATATATGTTTATACTTATCATACATCTGTGATGGCTTTTTCTAAATTACCACAAAATAAAAAATATCTATTTGGTTTCTCGTTTAATCTCATTAATAATTTAAAAAAGACACGTTGATACATAAAGGTTCGCCTACCTTGTATAGGTATGCTATTTAATGGTAATAATAACTCACTTGGAACGCACGGAAGGGTATGTAAAAGGTTGAGGAAATTTGTCATTAAAATCGCTAACAAAAACATCCGCACTGTGTTGTTCTTTGTACAATGAAAAAAGGCTGATGTCTATTTGGCTGCTTTGGTCTTGATCACTTTTGCAAATCTCAACCGAGGAGGTGCTCTAAAAAATCATAGTAAGTACAATTCTTTGGTTAGTAGCCAAGTTATAGAGGTATCATCATCATTGCAATCCGTGATTGACTCACTGTGGGCACGGGTCTCCTCAGACCTCAGACAATGCGAAGAACACGCTATAGTCCACCACGCTGGCAATGTGTGGATTGGCTGACTTTACAAACTTTCGAGAACATTATGAAGAACCCTTAGATGTTTGTCTATGTGACATAAATAATTTAATGTTTGTCCTTGGGTTCATGTTTTAAAAGTCATATTCAACAAACAAGGGCACCTTAATGAATAAATTTACTTAAAAACGATGTAACGATTCGTTACAAAATTTTATACCTACTCTGACACCGCAGCGTGATATTTTCGCAGATATTTTTTATAAATGAAGTCATACAGTAGGTACTATCTGATTTTAGCGTCAAATTAATAGGCATAATATTATTATCAAGAAAATGAGGAGGTACCCAATAGTACCGTGTCAAATCGTCGTATGAGTTAAAATTATTTCGTGACAAAAAACGAGTTATTTGTAGCTTCTTGAATGAAATAGGATTTTTATAGTTTTGACGTTCGAAACTCTTGTTATCCTTGCGCCTTGTACTCGTAGAATACTAGCATCCGCCCGCACCCTTCGCCCGCGTGGAATTCGTTTAAACTTCACCCCCCAATTTCACCCCCTTCGGGGTGGAATTTTCAAACATCCTCTCTTAGTGCTTCCCTACACTCCCCAAGGAACATTCATGCCAAATTTCAGCTTCTTCCATTCAGTAGTTTCGGCTGTGCGTTGTCTGTCAATCACTCAGTAACGCAAGAGTTTTATAGGTATATGAAAGATTACAATATGTACTCAGTATTTTGAGTTTAATAAGATAAAGTACTTACAGATATAGTGAGTTTGCCTTTACGACCTTCCAGTAAATCTTTTTGAGTGTTTTCGATGAACAATGAACATTCCGAGTCTATTACAAATTCAGTGTGTTCTTGCTCATCTGGTATAGCCTGAATGATATAAATAAATATAAACTCAGTCAGGATTATGAATGCTGACGTAATCTTTAGTATTCTTTAGAGTAAGGAAAATTTTATGCCAATGCGTATTTTTTGTTTCAAGTTTTTTTGCTGTTATTTCTAACTGAAATAAGTGAATGCTTCATAATAGTAGCTGAGCGTAAGTGCCAATGATGTCTAAGATGGTAATTACATTATAGTCGGCACAATCATAAGATTCCGATATGACGTCTGTCATGTATGAACACAAACTAACCTTGTATGGACGTCTTCAATTTACTTATTACGGAAATATATTTTTTTAATTTGAACCGCTGGTAATGATACTATGAAGTGAAGATATTTCGTAGTGAATGATAGGTCACTTTGGTTAAATTATGCAATGCACTATTTACTGTGCATATACAGTACACAGTTTATATTTATTATCAATGCAGCTTTATAAGTAGGTACATAATGTACTTGTGAATCCACCTCCTCTTCGCTTTGGAAAATTGTTTTTATGTTTACAGATAATAAACACTTCTTCCCATTTTTGCAACATATTTTATTGGTAGGTATATCGCTTCTATTGCTCGTAGTATGATGTTATAAAATTGCCCACAGTTTGTTAAATATTTTAACTAGGCATTAGTCCGTAATATTAAACGCAAGTAACTAGCGGGTTAAACGAATTGGAGTAATATAATTGTTTAGGTACTTACTACGAGTATTTAGATAGGTACTTACCTTACTTACTTATACGTACTTACATAGGTAAATACTAGAAATTCTGGCGAAATATGTAAACCATCCCTGCTTGTTTTTTATTTGTGTTATTTATAAATTGTTTAAATAATTTTATTTTATTTTAATCAGTTTACATCACAAATTGTGTAAAATTGAACAAATATTTAAGACGTCACTACAATGTTTTATAAGGAGGCTGGATTTATAGTTATGTGACCTCTTGAAACAATTTATGAATCGACCATAATCGATACATTACTATAATCGAAAGTATGTGCTACCATGTCACACCCAAAATACAAATAGTTATAGATTCCTTATTATGTCTAAAGCATTGCGATTTTTCGTAGCTATTATAAATTCCCGATACATACGTTTTTAAGCCTTTTCCACTCAAATCGGATAATTATTAACCGTTTAATAGTTTCTTCGTTTTCACTAGATTAATGAAATTTCCATTTTAATAACTAATATAATTTCCTCACCTTAACTTACTAGTCAAATTGTCTTATTATCCCTTTCGGTGTTAATCTCAACGCTACATCTGTTTTTACCTGATTTTAAGAAAACAATCAGAGGTCGGTTTATAAATTATCGTTCCGAAATTAATTAACGAAACGATTAGAAAGTCTTATTACTTATAATCGGTTAAAATTATAAATCGGTTTATTTAATTCATCGATTTTTGTTGTACTTCACTATTGTCACTGTGATGACAGCCTTCATATCGGAATCTTATGATTGTGCCGACTATAGTCTAATGATAACTGCATAATTATCTCGTATTGCGGTATAACAGTCATAACAAAAATAAAATAAAAGAAACTTATTCAGCAATATTTCAGAATGTGTGTGTATGAAAGTTAGGTACTCTAGTATTTTTTTTCGAATCAATAGTTGCTGTTGACACTAGTGTCCATCACAGCTTCACGCGGAGGTATGGGGCGAGCGTGTAGAGATCCAAAGGAGAAGACATTTTAAAATAAAATCGCACTCGAAAGGGGTGATAGCACGAAACCCAAGCCTCGGCTTCGCGGAAAAAAGAGGAGACGACTACATGCCGTAGACGTCATAGCGTCATTTTGAACTTTATATTTATTATTTACTAACTTATTTAACAGGTACTAAATACACAAAGTAACATCTAAATTCTAAATGATAATTTATTGAGCAACTTGTATACACAGCAAAATTAATCTGGTCTATAATGACTGCGGATTTAAAGCTGACGCTACGCCGTAGCTGTCGTTAACTAAATTTGTAGCTGAGAATACGAAGTCGAAAATACTGGAATAAATTGGTACCAAAGAAAGTTTTATAGTCTAAAAATAGGATTTTTAAGGTTACTTATCCACATAGATATATTAATCTAGGCTGCAGATTCTACTACACTAGATTTACGCCGATGATGATATTGATAAATGCTACGCCAAGATTTTGTAATAGGTAGTTTTTTTTTAATTACTAAACCAATAGTAATTCATTGTGAAACAAAAACGGGAAAAGAAAATTTTCAGCACATCTTCATATTGTAGGTATATAAAATTAAAGCTTGGTTAAGCATGCATTGTAAATATACAAATTTAATTACTTGAAGTATTTCGTTTAGTATCCCATTAATTATTATCCGACCGGACAACAATACTTGCAATGTTGACATTTCATAAGTTGCTTCGACTGACAGTCTTTGTTCGTTGAAGGCATTTCGTGCTCTATATAAGGTATTAAATAGAATAGAAGATTAATAGACATACTTACTCATATCTACATTATACAAGTGAATAATAATATCGAAAACTTTATCTAAAGTGCCAATAATATTACATAGTAAATAATGCCGTGTGTGTTAATCAAATGGTTTTTAAAGCCTTTAAAGATTACCAAAAATGTAGGCCAGGTCAAAATGTTTATGATCGAAATAATAACTTTTTTTAAGTAAATATCAATGAAACTCACGCTTTGCGTTCCTTCTGACGTTCAATCAGAGAACAATTATCAGAATACGAAACAAGTATTAGGTATGGTCTCAGGCCTCGAAGTTTGAGCATCAGTGCACTTATCAGGTCCATAGTTACAATTCTCATTTTGCCGTTACTTACGTATGCTTCTTGTCTACCTATAATTATTATATACAGTGTGTAGTCGTTATTGTCACTGTGTTGTTTACTTACATACAAAATTCGTTCTCGCTTCGCTTTGGCAAATCTGTATCTGCAAGTACATACATTTCAAACCTGGCCACTGATTTAATTCACCGGTTACGTGTGCTTCAACCAACTTAAAGGTTTTTTTAAATTAGGAAAGCATTTATTTAAGTTTTTGCGGTACCAAATCAAAATCTAAACCTGTTCAGTGCCGGTTAAACGTTGCAATTTCCGTCGTAATACAATTTCCGTTTAAGTTACATTTTTTTTTTAACACTTATTACATTTTTCGCCATTAAAACGAATGTAAGCTTTAACTTAAAATAGTTTTTGGTCTTTATATCACTGTGTACCAAAACTTTCTTTCAAAAATAGTACGTAGATACACATGTAACAGTTTTATTACGAGTAAGTTACTTTATTACAAAAATGCTTTGATAATAAGGTTGAAGTGGGTCGGATTCGCAATGGATAGGTAATATTGTAAATACCTATTGGAACGAGAGGTCCTTTCATTGACTACCACGTCCAAATGGCCGCCTTCCGATATTTTCTTTTATCGTATAAGAAATCTTCAAAATAAACTACCCGGCTTCACGACCACTTTGAGAGGTCTTTTTTATCCATGGATATTCTGTAAAACATATCCTATATCTCTTGGGATTACGTGGGATTTTGATCCAATAAAACGATTCAGTAGGTAAGTATTTAGCACAAATCGAGTACAAAGTAAGAAATTCCCATAACGAATAAACCTTATAAATTGACAGAGAGAATTTACGTCAAAGTTAATAAATTAAATTACTATTTTTTCTTAGAATTTTTATCTGTTTGTGGGGTCATTCGATGTTATGAGATTGTATGATTGTGTTATGGGTATTACAGTGAATTGCAGCTAAAGTTTAGTGTTTCATTCCAGTCGGTTTACAAGTAAAAATATAATTACGTCAAATCAATTAATCCCACAAAAATAGTTGGGCAATTACAAAGTCATAGGATGCCTGAAGCGAGGCGAGAGCGGTTACTAGTATTCAAAGGGTCATACTGAGGCCATACGATTCTCCATCTAATTCACTGTAAGTGAGGAATTCTCCACGCAGCAGCATATCGTCAAACTTGCTTCGCGAGACTTCGTGATAATGACTTGAGTAATGAAAACTGGCCGTTGTATGTTGGATAGCAAGTTCTACGTTGGAACTGCATTCTGAGACTAAATTGCGTGCTAGAGTACCTGAAAAGGAACAATAATTTGCGTCATGCTGAAATAATAGGAAATTTAATCACAGTCACAGGTAATGCTGTTAAGTGAGTTGTCGGAAGTGTCAAACACTTTGTGATCTCGAACAAATGTTGATTATATATTCATACAAAAAATGTCTACGGCATAAGGGGCTCAACGCATGAGGATGATTGCTCTGTTGAACAAGAGATGTTAGTAATAGTCCGGTTAGTATTTGTTATTATGAGTCTCGTTCTAATACGGTCACAGATACGTTGCTACCCCTGAGGACGGTGATATTTGCCTCTAAAAAGTTACCTTCTTTTTGACTTGGACGACTTAATTATATCCATACCATAGGTGACGTTGACCTCTTACCATTAGGTGACTTTTCTGCTTATTTTTTCGGTTATTAACATGTCCTTAAACGGTTCTATGATGTATGTAAGATCATTTCCGAATTTTGCACATATACCACTACTGATTCTGCGGTCGGACCGTTAAAATGATAAGTAGCATGTTAACCACAATAAATTTTATGTAACATATTATACCTACAAGTCTATACAAGTCTTTATACTTTATAGAATTTAAGCATATAAGAATATAAGAATTAAATAAGAAATAAGAATTTAAGATTATAGACGAATTATTTTACCAGAACAACTAACAAGCCGTGGTTGTAGAATATTTGCAGCTAATAACTCGCTAGTGAGCGTAACCATAGTTTGTTTGTGGCGAGTCCAGACGAGGCGTGCTAACGAATAATTTACACTTTCTACAAATTCCGTGGTATTAAAATCAGATGTCCAAATATAATCATGATTAAAGATTACATTATATCTGGTGCAGAAATGGGCATATTACTTAGCATCTAGATTACGATTACACCTGAAGATACGGAAACGCTTCCCGATAAGGACGCCCTAACTATACCTTTTCTATAGAATTAATATAGCAAACGAGCAGGCAGTTCTATCCGTTTCTGACGCCCATGACAACTGTGACCGACCTACAACAAGACTCAAGTCTCTCGTTCTAATTCGGCCACAGATACGTTGCTACCCCTGAGAACTGAGATGTAGCCTTCCAATCCGAAACACAAGTGCTGTTAATGCAATTATTATGGCAGTAGAAACTACTTAGTATAGTTACTAAGTACCGTGGCACGTGGTACTTCCATAGGTACATTTTATATTTTGAACTAGCTTTTGCCCGCGACTTCGTTCGCGTGGACTTCAGGTTCGTCCCGTCTTCTAGTAATAAGTAAGAAATACGGTAACTAAGCACTGCAGAGCCCTAATCATAGGCCTATAGGTAGCTACTGCAGTATGTAATATGTTTGTTATGAAGCTATAACCATACGCGAAGAAGGTTTTCCCGCGTAAATTCCGATCCCGCGGGATTTCCGGGGTAAAAAATATCCTATATGTTAATCTAAGTTGCCCTCTATGTGTGTGCCAAATTTCATGAAAATCGGTTCAGTAGTTTTTGCGTGAAAGAGTGTAAATTCCGATCCCGCGGGATTTCCGGGATAAAAAAATATCCTATATGTTAATCTAAGTTGCCCTCTATGTGTGTGCCAAATTTCATGAAAATCGGTTCAGTAGTTTTTGCGTGAAAGAGTGTAAATTCCGATCCCGCGGGATTTCCGGGATAAAAAATATCCTATATGTTAATCTAAGTTGCCCTCTATGTGTGTGCCAAATTTCATGAAAATCGGTTCAGTAGTTTTTGCGTGAAAGAGTAACAAACATCCATACAAACTTTCGCCTTTATAATAGTAGTAGGAAATATGTTTGTTATGAAGCTATAACCATACGCGAAGAAGGTTTTCCCGCGTAAATTCCGATCCCGCGGGATTTCCGGGGTAAAAAATATCCTATATGTTAATCTAAGTTGCCCTCTATGTGTGTGCCAAATTTCATGAAAATCGGTTCAGTAGTTTTTGCGTGAAAGAGTGTAAATTCCGATCCCGCGGGATTTCCGGGATAAAAAAATATCCTATATGTTAATCTAAGTTGCCCTCTATGTGTGTGCCAAATTTCATGAAAATCGGTTCAGTAGTTTTTGCGTGAAAGAGTGTAAATTCCGATCCCGCGGGATTTCCGGGATAAAAAATATCCTATATGTTAATCTAAGTTGCCCTCTATGTGTGTGCCAAATTTCATGAAAATCGGTTCAGTAGTTTTTGCGTGAAAGAGTAACAAACATCCATACAAACTTTCGCCTTTATAATAGTAGTAGGATTTTGCCCGCGACTTCGTTCGCGTGGACTTCAGGTTCGTCCCGTCTTCTAGTAATAAGTAAGAAATACGGTAACTAAGCACTGCAGAGCCCTAATCATAGGCCTATAGGTAGCTACTGCAGTATGTAATATGTTTGTTATGAAGCTATAACCATACGCGAAGAAGGTTTTCCCGCGTAAATTCCGATCCCGCGGGATTTCCGGGGTAAAAAATATCCTATATGTTAATCTAAGTTGCCCTCTATGTGTGTGCCAAATTTCATGAAAATCGGTTCAGTAGTTTTTGCGTGAAAGAGTGTAAATTCCGATCCCGCGGGATTTCCGGGATAAAAAAATATCCTATATGTTAATCTAAGTTGCCCTCTATGTGTGTGCCAAATTTCATGAAAATCGGTTCAGTAGTTTTTGCGTGAAAGAGTGTAAATTCCGATCCCGCGGGATTTCCGGGATAAAAAATATCCTATATGTTAATCTAAGTTGCCCTCTATGTGTGTGCCAAATTTCATGAAAATCGGTTCAGTAGTTTTTGCGTGAAAGAGTAACAAACATCCATACAAACTTTCGCCTTTATAATAGTAGTAGGAAATATGTTTGTTATGAAGCTATAACCATACGCGAAGAAGGTTTTCCCGCGTAAATTCCGATCCCGCGGGATTTCCGGGGTAAAAAATATCCTATATGTTAATCTAAGTTGCCCTCTATGTGTGTGCCAAATTTCATGAAAATCGGTTCAGTAGTTTTTGCGTGAAAGAGTGTAAATTCCGATCCCGCGGGATTTCCGGGATAAAAAAATATCCTATATGTTAATCTAAGTTGCCCTCTATGTGTGTGCCAAATTTCATGAAAATCGGTTCAGTAGTTTTTGCGTGAAAGAGTGTAAATTCCGATCCCGCGGGATTTCCGGGATAAAAAATATCCTATATGTTAATCTAAGTTGCCCTCTATGTGTGTGCCAAATTTCATGAAAATCGGTTCAGTAGTTTTTGCGTGAAAGAGTAACAAACATCCATACAAACTTTCGCCTTTATAATAGTAGTAGGATATCTCTAATTAAAACTATTCGTAGGTATACCTTTGCCAACAGCTTCGTAACCAACTAGTACTATAAGCGGTATTTCTCTGGTATCGCCGGGTAAGGTGTATGGAGACACATGTGCTCTGGATAATTGCTCTATGTAAAGCAGTCGCAGCAGCCGACGCGTTGCAAAAGTCGTGACATCAGGTGACATATCCATTTTTAAGGTACGCTGAAATGGAATAAAAATATTTTTTTACACAGCTCTGTACTATGAAAAGTTATAAATATGTACTGTCCAAACTTCTTTGACGTAAATATTTAAGCATGATAGGGAATAAAACTCGGATACGGCAGACAATAATTTAATTTAATAAATACTTTATAGATCTACAGTGATTGATGTGATAAAAAGTTATGAGACAACACACAAAAAAGAACCTCCTCCTTTTTTAAGTCGGTTAAAATAGTACATTACGATACGCTGCGTAAAGTTGGCCATTTTTGAACGGCGTGAAGTTAGCGCACGAGCGAAGCGAGTGCGATATTGGGAACGTGCACGACGGTGGCAACACTAACTCTATGGTGTCTATCAACTTTTTCGGCTACTGTCAAATATGACAAGTAAACATTGTTAGTATTTTTGCAATTAAAAACCAAAATAAACAGTAAATGATACTTGTTGACTTTATTTGAGTGCAATTTATTGAATAGTGTATGTGTACAATGGATATAATCATAAAAACCGCGTTCGAAAGTATTACACACAGCCGCAATAGTTTCCATTTTTTGTCACGTTGTGCGCTGCGATCGTTTTTGTACACCTGCCACCCGCTTTGCACATAGCGAATACGCCGTTCAAAAATGCAACTTTACGAACGAGTATCGTATATTATTTTATAGCACGAGTGACATAAACCCGCATAATTGTAGTTACAATAGATAATAGTTATGTCATGATTTTCTAATTTAATTTATTAATTTTGATAAAAGTATATCTGATTTTGTATGAAAGGAGGTATTGACATATTATGAGTAACTGGCAGGTTAGCAAGAAAAGAAGAAAAATATGACATTGGGTAATGGCATGAATGTAAATTATTATAGCGATTGTAATGTTGGGAACACAGGTTGGGAAATAATAAATGTGTAATATGATTAAAGTATAAACAGGTTATTTTCATTATAGTTATGATTTAATACTTTAATTTCATATAGATAACATATCTTTTTAAGTTGTTACAGAGTTAAAACACTTTTTAAGTTGCGATGATGTTATTGTTGTTTTATGGTGCAAAAGAGAATTATAAAGTGTAACATGAAGAGTCAGATAAAAAAATACGAAAGGAATTATCACGAATTTATTAATATTTAAATTTAAAGTTTTCTACAAGTTCACACAAAATTAGCAGTAAGCGCTAAGTTGGCAACACAGCAATCAGGTGTCAGTGACGTTTCGCTAGTGTCAAATATGGCGACTGCGATTTGTCTCTCAGAACAATTACAATTTAACATAACTGGACAATAAGAATTTTGCAGATATATGTTGTCGACTCAAAATCTTTGTTTTTTTTTATGTTTTATTATTCAGGTAAGAACTGCACGAAATTATTAATATAGATTCATTTTTGCATGGTGTGAAGTTAGCGTCATTTGCCATGTAATAAGGAGCTACTTACGCCACAGCTAACCGTGGCATAAGTGCGGGTTTAAGTCACGCTGTGCTATAAAAAGAATTACGTGTACAAAAAAAGGTCGCTTAGTTTATTTCAATTACAACAATATTATACCTAGGTGCATTTTACTTCTACCTCTAGCACTTACAATTCAATGCGATGAATAGAAGAAGAAGAAGTTAAAGGACTTATCTAAGTATATAAAGTAGATGATAATATTTATGAATTTTCGAATCAAATCTAGATTTATAATAAACATGAGCAGAATAGATTACTTATACGATTTGGATAAGGGACACGTTTTAAATTCAGTCGGTTAAAAGCAATTACAGATTACCAAAATTGCAGAGCACCCGTCCTCTAATAAATGGACTACGTGTGTGTATGCGCGGTGATCGAAAGCCTGTCGAGATCAAATCTGGCCCGAATGTTAAATGTCCGGGTCAGACATATTCAGGAAGGATCTCTATGCAAACTGTAAGTGACCGAAGTTTGTACACTTATAAATAAATCTTTTGATAAAATGGAACTAGTTTACTAAAACCACATAGGTACTCCGATGAACACAAGTCTGCACAGGAAATGAGTAAAAATGTATTTAAGGTTTTCATAGGGCTAATAGAAGCCAAAAACATTGTTTATTTGTCTGTCTATCTGTGTGTTTGTTCAGGTATCATGAAGAAACATCAGGTGGGATTGCTGTCAAGATTATTTAAAATAAAAAAAATCATTACCTGTTCCACGGCGTCGAGCGTTTCGTCGTCCAGGGTCAAGAGACATGGGAAAGTGTTGATGACGACGTCCTTGTATCCAAACGCTGAGCAGACGGGGTTGGAGCGGAAGTCCAGTACGACGAGACGACGCAAATGACGCATGTATATGGCTAGCTCCAACAGCATGCTGAGACGATTGTTGCGCGCGTGAACTTCCTGTAATCTGAGCAATAGCGACGTATAACAAGACGCCTTTGTGGTAATATATAGTCTATAGCGGGAGGTCTATGTTTATTCTTGGTGTATTGACAATTTACTTTGATAAATATCAACCGCACAAGAAATATTTATTGATTGTTTTAGTCGGTATTTCGTATACTTCTTTTATTTTATACAATGATAACTGTCTTATCTAATCTACCTATGACTCTTAAAAAGTTTCACGTTCTTTTCTAATTCTTGGGTTTCACTAAATATAACACGTAACAGGCGGGAACTTCCCGCCGGGAAGAGTTAAAAAACCGTCGGAACTGAACTCCATTTGTCAGAAAACTCAAACAAGAGGATAGTGGCTGGCACGGAGGCACAATTTTCGCATGGGATTGGGGCCAGAATTCTAAGCTGCCCGAATACCATAAAAAAATACAAAATTTGAATACCTTAACTATATCAATGACATACAAGAAATGTAAGATTTCAGTAGAAATGGAGTGTGTGTGTTAAACATCTGAATTCATAAATCACAATAACCTTTCAAGCCATTGCTTGCCCAATCATTAATGCCCAATCATAAATAATTGGGCATTTAAAATTCAAGTGGTAATTGTAATACTGTTAATTTTGAAATGATTTGATTATGACCTTTGATCCTTTAGGTATACCTCACAATTGAAATCCACAAAATGAACGAGCTCGGTACCTACCTATTTAATATTCACATGAAGAAATAATTCTGTCTCCCCTGAATTTCAATTGAAAATTTTATAGTTATTAAAGCGAAATATTGAGGTTGCTTTGTTCCACTTAAAATTTAAACAAAATAACACGAAGGCTATTTAATTTGTGTGAAAATGAAAACATTCAAAAATAATTAATTAGTTTTTAGCCGGCCTTTACATATTCCATTTATATTTAAATAATTCGGGCTAAACTGATGTAGTCACACACACGCATAAGCACACGCACACACGCAAACGCAGTAAAATAGTAGTTCATCGATACCTTGTACATCCTGTGAATATTTTCATTGAAGTTAAATTATTTTCATTAATATTAAGATATTCAAGGTGAAGCAGAGTCCACAATCCCACGTCATCTCCAAATTCAAAGGTGGATATATTATTATAGGAAATGTCCAACCACATTAGCCGTAGGTGGCTAAGATTTTCTAAGCGTTCTATGTGATTAAATGAAAGGTCAAGCCTGCGGAGGTATCTGAAACAGAAGAGAGAAAATATTTATAAAATGTGATGTAGGGACAAAGAGAATCTACGGCCTACTTAGGTGATATATAGCTTACCTATGTATAGCTTATGTAGCTAATACCTTCTACCTAGGAGTGAGTACTTGATACAACTAAGTATATAAATTATGCTCATAGGCTTTTTCCGCGTTAATTTTAAAAAATATTATCATCATTATTACAAATAATTAAATTTTTGCTTACCTTAAAGTCTTCAATCCCGCAATGTGCTTAATATTATTGTGCGATAAATCAAGAACAGTTATAGACCAGAACGCGCTCAAATCTCTTATAGACATCACAGAGTTGTACTTATAATGCACTTCAGTTAAAAACCACTGAGCTAGAACAGAAACATTGTGACATTCAGCGAACATCCTTTGTCTAAAACAATCCTGTTATACGCTTTGACTTACGAGTATCGTATTCCAAGACACTTTTCAGTCTGTTGAAAGACACAGACACAAACTGTAAGTACAAAAGATGCGACAATACATGCAGTTCGGTTAGGAGATTAGACGATAGATCCAGATATACAAGATACTTGTAGTGTTGTAAATCATCTATATTTGTTAGCATCTGCAAATAGATATAAATGAAACATTTAATACATATATCCAAATAGGTGTAGTGTAGGTAGGTATATCTTTTTTCACCAATTCGCACTGGGTCAGCGTATTGGAGTATGCTACGAGTATAAGTATATTTTTACAATAGGATTAGTATTTCCACGTTCAGACTCTCGTAGGAGAAGGTATCATAATCTTAACTACTTACGTGTAAGTATCTTAAAATTTTCAAGGACCACATCGTAATTGAGTTTGAGCGTCTGATTATCTATCATGTTTATCATGTTTACAAGGTGTGTGAAGTTTCCTAACCTTGACTGATTTAGTTGACAATGACCTTTATTTTCTTGAAATTTAGAGCCCTTTGCTCAGAAATCGCTATTATGTTGATTCAAAGTTTGTGATATTTTTACAGTTTTTACATAGTGTACCTACGTAAGATAGATATGGGTGGCGGAGGGCAGTTGCTCACCCCTGCATACAATAAGCCTTTAAAAAATATGCCTCGAAAATACGATTTGGTCTCCCCCCTGGCTAAAGAAATCAGGAGCATTGACCCCTTCTGGACTAAGAGCTGGGTACGCCAACGAGTTCCGATTGACGTATTTCTGAACAATGATATAACAAATAAGAATTAGAAATGTTTCCTGGGATTTACTTTAAATCCAACGTATTGTGGTGAAATTAACTAAGTGATGTATTGAAATTGAAAACCGACGCGATGTAAATTGAATAAACTTTTACAACCTTTGCAGACAAGTTCAATTTAATATAGACAAAGTCTCCCAAGATTGGCGTTCGCTTCAAGTAGCTCAGACAGGCGGCAACCACATCTCGAGTGAGAACTCCTTGAACAATCTCTGGCACATCTTCGATTTTCCGAATGCTTACGCTTGGGGAATATATATCTTCGTAAATGTCTGGAAAGGTGTAGAAGCACCCCCACAATTGGTCTTCATTCATCAGAGGCGTTATATGCAGCGGAAACTAGAAAAAAATTATCTTTAATGATATACTCATTACTTTTAATCAGAGTGAATGAACCACGTCATGATCAGAGGTCATCAGGTATGGTCCTTATACTCCTTGTACACGCGATTTTGTCAAAAAGCGAGCGTTTTATCCTAACATTGGATATCCCATAATACAGCTGCGTGGTTTTCAGGGAAAATATCTTAGATACCGAGACAGGTAAAAATCCCCACTAATATTTAGAAAATGTATTTTGTCTCCTTTCGTGGATCCATACGTGATGAAAAATGGCAACATTTACTGCGTGTTTTTTATACCGCATAGCGCATACCTACGTTCAGGTTATAAATCGCGACCCTACGTTAAACTCGGAAGGACGGTATCCTGTTTTACTTTTGGACTTGGGACTACATAATCTTAAAGTATGTCGCCCCCTACGCACCTGCCCCGAATATTATCCCAGAACGCTTGTTGACGAAAATATTTCATATTGAAGTTCCGCTCATGAATATTTCATGTCTTTATACTTAGCACAACTTCGAAATCATATAATGAAATAACCTTAGTCTTTGTTTTTGATTGTAATATTAAATTATAAATTCTGTTAAGGGAAACTTGAACAAATCGATGTTTAAGAGACAATAAAATCTTATTATTTAACTTGTATCTATAAATATTAGGTTACATAATATGTAAAATGCTTCGTTTTGTATACGTCGTGGATAAATATCGTCGAGACATTATATATACGCTAAAGCTACGCTACACTAAGGCACGAGTCCTCTTACGTGTACACAACTGTCAGTCCGAAAATCGAGTTCGCAGTTCGCAGTAATCGCAGTAATATCTCGGGTATTCCGGTTTGCTCGTTTATGATGCAATTTTAAATTTAAAGTTTTTATGACCCACTAGAGAACCGCCCGCGCTTCGCTTCGGGACCCGTAGGTAACAGCCGCGTAGGTCCCGCTCCCGTAGGAATTTAGGCTAAAAAGTAGCCTACTACTCGCTCTCTTCACTCCACCCTGTCTGAGGTGTGTGGAGCCCTCGTGACAGTTAGTTCCCCTTTGGGGGTGTCTCTCGCCGTTAAAACGGGCCGGTCCTTGGGTTGGGCCCTAAGGCCCTTGGTTGTCCATCTGTGGTTAACCAATAGGTCAAGTCCGGTGAATGGTGGCCTTTTTACAGGCCACAGTCTTAAACGGGATGGGGTTCATCTTCGCGCCGCCCAGGCGATCGAGGCCCTACCGGGCGAATCCCGCCCGTGGGAAGCCCAGCAGGAGCCGATCAGCGCCGGGCGACGACTTATGAAGCCCCAGTTTCAGTCAGTGCTAGGCCCGTCCCGCGCAACCAGCAAGTCGCGCGGGAAGGCCCAGCGGTCCGGTGGACGGGTGTGGAGCGGCGCCAGGTCCTGCAGATGCGGGAACCGCGACGCGTCGACACGCCCGAACATGTTGCGTGCCAATCTCTCGATGAAGTCGTCCAGCAGGCTCTCGACTCGAAGATCCCTCTGGATGACGGCGTTCCTGACGTACCTCGGCGCACCAGTCAGCCGGCGGAGCGCAATCGCCTGAACCGCGCGCATCCTCTTGCGCTGCGGTTCGCTGGCTTGGTTGGCTGGTGACGCGTACGTGAGGCGGGATCTGATGTAGGTCTTGTAGACCCCGAGCTTCAGTCCGAGAGGGAGGCTCGAGGAGAGCACTGGTTTCTGCCATCGCGCTTCTGGAATTCGCGACGGCTTTCGTAACCTGTGGGTTCATCGAGAGTCTTCCGTCGATTTTGCCCCCAGGTATTTGGCCTGTGGGGCCCATTGGATATCTTGTCCGTGAAGCTCCAGAGTAGGGTCCCGCCTGTTGAGGTATCCTCCTATGTTCACGGCCTGCGTCTTCCCGACATTCACCGACAGTCTCCACGCGGCGAGCCATTCGGGGAGGGCATCAAGCGCACGCTGCATCTTGACGATGGCGTGGGTTCTATTCAGCGACGTGGTGATGTACGCCACGTCATCGGCATACAGGGCAAGCGACGCCCCCCCTGCCGCCGGGATGTCGTCGGTGTAGCAGGCGTAGCAGACCGGGGACAGGCCACTCCCTTGCGGGACGCCGGCTGCGATCGGACGCTCGGTGGATTCGGCGTCTTCAACCACTACTCTGAAGATTCTACTTTCGAGGAAACTGGAGATCACCTTAACGACACTCCGGGGCGCCGACGACTGCGAGATCTTGTAGAGAAAGCCGTCGTGCCAAACACGGTCGAACGCCTTTTCCATGTCGAGGAATACTGCACACACGCGTTCTCTCTTAGTCAGAGTCGCGGTAACGGTGTGCAACACCCTCGACAGTGTAGCCGTGCTGTTCAGCGGTATCAAAAAGTAGCCTTCAACTTCTGTTGGCAGCTAGGCTATTCCACCCCGGATGCTTGCAGTTCCAGTCGCCCGCGCCCACCACCGGTGTCGGCGAGTCCAGCAACTTGCGGACATCAGCCAACAGGATAGTGCCAGCGGGCGGGCGGTACACTGAATACAGCCGGAGCGGGGAGTTCTCGAGGCAGAGCTAAAGTAGCCTATTACATTTGCCTATGACTTAAGTAAATTACATGTAGTATTTGATAGCGTAATTCAGAACTTGCAAATGAATTTTATTAACGCCATCTATCAACAACTCCGAAAATAAATATCTAGCAACTAACAAAACATCGATCTTCCCATGGGAATGGGATGTTTTTCCGCGGTAAAAAGTAGCCTACGTCACTCTCCACCCTCCTAACTATCCCCACACACATAAACCTTACCATATAATAGCTTTGTTGCGACGTGAAAGCGTCACAAACAAACAAACACACTTTCACATTTATAATATTAGTAAGGACTAGTAAATCCGCCCTCGCTTCGCTTCGGGAAACCAGTCCCTCCAAAAATCTCTATAAATTTTAACAAATTATGTTATTCCGATGTCTAAGCTATATTACTGCAAAGTTTCATGAAAATCCGTTCAGTAGTTTTTGCGTGAAAGAGCAACAAACACACACACACTCACTCACATACATCCTTACAAACTTTCGCATTTATAATATTAGTAGGATAGTAGGAAGTAGGATTTACATCTACGAAACAATAATATTACTTGCTCAGTTGGGGCATCCTCTTGATATTTTTGAATTACCGTCGGCGGCTCAACTTTCATCATTGAGTATTTTCTTGCTGACACTGCAGTGTTTCGACGTTTGATATCTAAAAGTATAGGTTTCTATTGGGTTTAATTTTATTATTAAATATATAGTCAATAATACTACACACTCATAGCCCCACACTAGGCTTCCCTGTGTCGTGGGTGCCATGGACAACACACAAAAACGCTTACCAAGAAAGCATAAAAACTCATAATTCAAATTTCTGACTCGTTTCAAATCGAACCCATATGACACTTGAAACAGCGATCCGGCGTGTTAACCATTGCACCATTCTATTCATAGTTTAATGTTTAAAATAGAAAATTATTTTAAGGTGTAAGGACTTTTAGGTTCTAGTTATTATTGCGTCCAGGTCAATGACTCATATTCATGATGCACCCTGATGAATAATGGACGAGGCTGTGACGTCGCTTCCATCTGCTAAATGCCGCTTGGATCTATACCACCTGGTTAAATCCCGACGGTAATCCCCCATTGTGTTAATATTTGGTATAAGTTTGGGTACGAGTCGGCCGTAATATGAATATTACTTTTACTTTCCTTTTTTCATTTGAGTGCTACACAAAATTTGCTTTTGATTTACATACTATGATGATAATTAAAATTATTACAGGATAAAACAAAAGAAGGTCATATATTATTGTTACATTATTATTACTTAACATTATTAGGTAAATACAAATGAAAATCAGATCCACTTTGTGCCAGAGTTATGTCTGTTCAGAGAGGATAAGACACGGAAAAAGAAAGCGCAGCGCTTAAGATCAATCTTAATCATCATATTCATGACCAAGGTAATGATGATCACCTAAATTAGGTGTAACGAACAGCATTTTTTTGGTTTCAGGCCCAAAAAGAAAACTAATTTGTTACTTTCTTCGGCAAACTATAAAAACCATGTAACAAAAATAAGTAAAAAAGCCAGAGTGAGTACCTACTGTGATTAATATAAATAAAATTTATTTGAAAGCTGTTATCTCAGATTATAGAACCAAAAGGCAGATAGAACATTCGCAAAGAAAAGCGACGAATAATGTGAAGCCGCTTTTTCCCTATGTGTGCATGACAACCTTAATGTCAACTAGCAATTGCACCGTATGGATACGTAATTCTTTGTGTGTGTGAGGTTGCCAAGTGAAAAGTCATAATCTCCCGCAATTTTGTAAACATTGTTCGCCATATTTTCAGCTTAAAACATTATGCACAATTAAATTGGCAAATTATTTATTACTAGTGAACGCCCTTGTTTCGCTTCGGTAAGCCCATAATCGATAAATGAGGGATGGTATTCTTTAAATTGACGTGATTTCTTATTTGTGTACCGATTCTAACTAAATGTTAACCCAAGCTCATTTGAATACGTCAGTGAAATCTGCATCTAAATTTGTTAAGCCGTTCCTGAGATTAGGCGGAACAAATGCACAGAAAAACAGACAAAAAATTAAAGTTTTATTGTATGTAATAATAATAATTGATTTTAATTTCTTCTGATAATAATTTCTTGAGCGCCTCCGAGCTTCGGAAGGCACGTAAAGCCGTCGGTCCCGGTTGATATCGATACATCGATAGATAGCAGTCGTTAAGCCGTGTCGGAAGGCCTTCGGGCGGCTTGAAAACTTTCGACAATGTGTTGGCCACTAACCCCTCCACCAATCCGCACTGGAGCAGCGTGGTGGAGTATGCTCTAGGCCTCCTTAATAATGAGGAGAGACCCTCAGTAGTGGGACATTAATGGGTTGTAGCCATATCACTAGTTATCAAAAAGTATTATATAATAATTATGTGTAAATGTTCTTTTAATAAGTATACCTATTTAATTAAATATTTTAAATATGTTTAATTGTTTTAATTAACCTATGGATTTTTGTCTCTTTGGGTAGATATTTTTAATAAAAAAAAAACATCAAAATATCAATATACTTATTTATTATAACAAAAATTCGGTTTTGATGATTTTTTAATCAACCAATGTCCTTTTTTAGTGAGATAGGTACACGTCATCCTCACTAAAATGTAATGAGCGAACCACGCAAAATTAATTAACCAATTAATATCTTGCCTGCTTTTCCGAATAATATGAAACCATTTTTCTCTTGTTATAGCATCTGTCGGAAATCTGCAAAAATTATAGTTATTAGTTATTAGTAGGCTAAGCAGAAACTAAAATATTATATAATATTTATCATACATATTATTGGCACACGTGACATTTTCAGCAGTTAGAATGCTAATTTTATTGGCCGTATTGCCTGACTTTTAGGTTTAAATAAATAAAACTATTTACTTTCAAAATATTTTTTTTCGATATAAATTTATAAATCGACCAATGTCCAAATAGTCCATGCATATTTCCCCAAATTTAGGGTAACCGATTTTCATTTAAACTGGTGTACAAATGAATGATTGTTGAGGTTTTGTGTTCCGAGCGAACCGAAAAAATATTATTACAAATAAATAATAAAATAATGAACAATTACCTGTGAAAAGATATTCCGTCTTCTTTTCTTTGTTTTTGCGAACAACTTTTAGAGAATTTAATAATGCAAGACGGCATTATAACTGATAAAATTATTTTAAAAAATTTGACACTTGCGACGTTTATGCTATTTGACGCTTTCCGTAGTACTGACACGAGATTGTATTAGCTTTTTATTTTGTATTTGCTTTGGTAGCTTCACTTTATACTAGAACGACTACATCTGCCTTTTGGTTCTATAATCTGAGGCTGTTATCTTAAGACTATTACATAATACTACGTGAAGTATCACGCAGGCTCAGTAGTAACTGAGCCTAGGTTTCTCCTCGTCATTGAGAAGACGTAGAAACTTCCATACTACTCCAGAGCGAACAGGTGGACTCAGTGAAGGTGTTACAAGTCACAGGAAATCTATAGAATATGCATTAAATCCCAAGAACATTAAACTCAAGAAATCCACGGTACAAGACTGATTCATATGCTAAGCCATCGGGATAATCAAATTAAATAGGATTTAGTTTAGGCCCTGGCACATCCATTGGACTTAATTAAATTCCATAATAGTTGTGGACGAGCAACCCCAAACCGTAAATTCAACTGGGCCGGATTCTATATCAGTTAAGTCGGCCGTTTGTTATGTTGTTATAAATACTAGTTAAACCCACCCATGCTCCGCTGTAAACGGTTACCTTAGCAACGGAAGTTATAACTTTGCCGAATACCCAAAAGTTACCCAAAAAGTAACCCTTTTACTAGTTACCAAAAGTTTACCCAAAAGGCTTAACATTTTCCATTTGCGTCGGTACTTCGACATAAGTTATTAATTTTTTTATTGGTACGCTGAAGCTCGTTAATAGTTGCCAAATTAAATAAAAGCAAAAGAAAATCTTTTGATAAACAGAGGATAAAAACTGTTTTGTTTTTGCCAATTCATATATGTACCTATACCATTTGTCTTATATATTTATGTATAACAAGTTATACAAAAATTGTGACTGCAATATGAGCGACAGTAGGTAATGGGCTATTATACTCGTACCTATACATACGTAGCTATCAGGCCATAATTTGAGAAATTCCATTGTTATTATGTAATTTTAAAAAATAAAGTACCTATCAATAGTATGTTGGTATAACTTGGTATGTTCTTCTGGAATAAAATGTAAATGCTACGTATATCTAAAAGCAGTGATGGGGGATTACTGTGAAGTCGGTATGTATGTATATACCCATATGTATACATGCCAACAATAACACGTTTCGATGTTACAGGTTGATTAGTTAAGTAGCTAAGAACATAAGTTTGTTATCCGGATGCTGGGTGTTCCGGGGCAGGGGCGCCGTAAGGTGTATTGGTGCCCGCGTGCGAAACCGATTTGCACCCCCCCCCCCCTGGTTAAATACGAATCTCATACAGATTTATGTTTATGTCGCCCCGCCAGGGTCCATTTAGCCCTCAATTTGCCGCCCCCCCCAGAGTGCCGCCCTCGTGCGCCGCACGCCTTGCACGCCCCTGGTCCGGGGCGAATTTAATTTAGGAACATGTCTACTTGTTGACGACCCTGTAGCCTAGTTGGTAGCGACCCTGCCTGCGACGCAAGGGGTCCCGGGTTCGATTCCCGGCCGGGGCAGATATTTATGTGGCAGATAAATATTTGTACTCGGGTCATGGGTGTAATTGTAATGTGTTATATGTGTAGTCCATGCCACCCGCGACACAGGTACCTAGTAACCTACTGCGGGGGGTATGAGTGTGTTAGCGTTTGTTTTATTATTACTATAATACCTAATATAAATGCCAGAGTTTGGTTGTCTATTCGGCATTTTACGGAACGGAGCAGCGGATCGATAAATTTTCGATAGAATGGTTTTTTGGGAGTGATTTAGCAGCTTTTTTTACACGAAATATAAATAGTCCACAAACGAGCAGACTATCGTGACCTGAATTGTCACCACCACCTTAAGATATAAGCAAGGATACTTATTACTCGCTTTATGGCCTTGCAACAGTTAACACATAAAGGGCAGGGTAGTACGAGTAGAACCAGCGGAGTAGCTGACTGGAACAGATATTTATGTGACAGTTATATGTTTGTTCTGGGCTGGTGGGTGGATGTTTTATTTGCGTCCACGCCACCGGCAACACTGGGATTTCTCGTCCGAAGCACGGCGAGTGTAAGCATTTATTTATTTTATACATCACTATTTTCAGTACAGACCCTAGACTAGAACAATTTTAAAAGAATAGGCATATGTTATAGTACATTAGTACTACAATTAATATTTATCATCGCGTATAGTAAAGATTATAATTATAACTGAGATAATACTGATCTAGGGCCATCGCAAAATGGTAAGCTGTATGTACAAAAATGCATTTTTGCATAAGCAGTAGTAAACTGTTAATAAAATATTAAGAAAATAAATCAGACTACTTGTCTTGATGTATTTCAAAACAAATTCAAATTAAATAATCTAGAGCTACACGGAGCTATACCTACTCTACTAACTTACTTCGTTATTTACTGAGAGCGTTGCAAAAAAGCAACAACATAATGGGAGTCGCAGGATAAAAAAAATTAGAAATCTCTTAACCAAAATTCATCAATTTAAGCATAATTATGTATTCACAAAATTCCAACAAAATTCCACAAAAATCTATCAAGCTCTTCTTAAAATACGATACACAGTAAATTAAAGGTATAGGTACCATAAAATGTATATTCAAACCTGTATCAAACGCAGATACGAAGTTAATTTTGGACAAATCAACTCCCATTTGCATCAGGCTATGGATGGGGACTCCTCGTATTGTACATCCCGATAACGTGCCACGCTTGATATCAATGTGACTAGCCATCTTCCTCGTCCAAGATTGGAGAATCTTTTTGCTGCTAGGTTGCTGATCTGTTTTTGCTACTGCAGCTTTTCTTTTAAAGCTAAAATCACCGAATAAATTCCACGCTAATATTTATACTGCAAATGCAAAATTGCAAACTGCAAAACTCATTCGCAACGTCAGTAGTGGCAGTTTATTTGTCATTAATTTCATTATAAAATTGTTAACTTTTTATAGTTTTGTAGCTAATTAATTAAATTTTATCATTTATTAGAATTGAGATACCAGTTGTACTATATACTTAAAGTATACTTAAAATAAATTAACGTATTATAGGTAAATACATAGGTATTATATTCTCGAACCAGACATCGTTACGGTTCTTTTACATTATTTATTGGTAAGTATATCTAATTTTTTACACTCAATTTCACACTTTTTCAGTTTTATATATTTTAAGCATTAATTTTATTGAATTTCAATAAAACCAACTTATTGTAAATGTTAAGTTTTCAGTCGTCATGATTAGCTTTGTACGGATACCTTTTACCCGATTACAAATTACAAAGCTTCTTTGGCTTTGGGTTATTGAACTCTAAGTAGGTACTTAGGTACACGAGGATCGAAATACGGATCAATATTATGTCATTGTGTTTAAAATTACAATAATAATGTTTTAGCCGTTTTTAGCTTTTTGCTATATAGTAAAAATTTGTAAAACATAATAATATGTTTTACACTATTTTCACGACGACGAATTCGACGAATCATTTGAATGTTGATCTCTAGAGGAAGGAGAACTGAGTTCGTATCTTGCATGTACGCAGACAGTATCACTTGCTTTGGCGAAGGAAGGACTGAGGAATGGAGAAACCTGCACCTGAAAGTTCTCCATGGTTTCAAAGGTGTGTGAAGCCCTTCGTCAGAGTGGGGGAATATTGTCTTCTGCGTCCCTTACGTTGTGAGAGAAGACCGGAGCCTGAGGTGATCTGATAAATTGTTAAAAAGTTTTTAACCGACTTCAAAAAAGGAGAAAGTTCTCAATTCATTCAATGTATGTTTTTTCTTATACACATAAGAATCTCAGAACTTCGTACTGGTCGAACGATTTCGATTATTCTTTCGCCATTCGAAAGAAAATGTCTGCCGTGTGGTCGAGTCGTGCTTGAGTTATCTCGACTTTGATGTCGGTTATTTTTTGTAAAAAGTTACTGATTTTATCTATGTTTGAATTTGTTTTGATTGTTTTGAAACGTGCACTCTGAAGCATGTTTACCTTCCAAAAGCTAGATGGCTGTTCAAGTAGATACCTATCTAGAAGTGAAATGGCTCAATATCCGGCGTACCGCATTATCTTATCTTAATCACAGGAAGCGGTTCTGCTTCCCGCAGAATAGTGGATTAAGTTAAGTTAATAGGGAAGTTTAGAAGCTAATAAATAGGGTTTAGCCTGCTTTAGGTGTAACAAAATGTTTCTAATGCACATAATTAGAAACTAGACTACTGTAAACTTGTAAATGACAAATACTTTTAGGCTTAAAAATATTAAAAAGGTAATAGACGGAAGAAGACGATAGAAGAGTTTTAGTAAGAAATAAGCAGTATCTTTGTACCAACCTTAATTAAAGCTAAGTGAAACCATGTGCAATATTATTACAATTTACATTATATAAATATCATTATCATAATATAGTTGTTAGGTATTCTTTACTAAGTAGATATATTTATTCATAAAATTAATCCTCGATAGGTCATTATTAATATTTTTTCCGGAAATATTGAAAACTGAACAGCTGGATTAAATTGATTGATTATGAGCCGAACAAGTAGGTGCTTTGATGACCTTTCTCGAAAAACTGAGATGTATTTTCGGAGAATTTGTTATTTATTTAAACGTAATAATTATTGGGAGAAGTAATACTTCCTCAAAAAATTTCATTGATCTAATTGTACTTATATAACAAGCATCGTTCACAAAAACGACTTCTGTATCACTTTCATAAACCTTCATTTTTGGCAAAAAGTTACAGTGTTACAAAACACAGGTATAATTTATTTATAAATAGCTCATACCTGCAGCTTCACCTGCCTGGTCAATGGGAGCTAACCGTGGAGCTAACAATGAGTAAATCATTGATAATTTTCGTAATTTTTTTCTTTTTACCTATAAGGCCGCTCATTCAGGTTCGCGTGAATATGCGAACCCACAAGTGTAGGACGGACCTTTGCAAATGATAAGATTTGGGAACAAAAGGAAAAAACACCTTCGTGGTGTTCCCAGCTGACAAAACTTTGACAATTCGTGCAATGTGCAAACATTCGCGCGCATGTGGGTGAGCGCGAATTTTGTAACGAAGCGTTCTACGCCTGCAAGTTTTATTACCCTCGGGCCACGAAACTCGCCTCGCTTGGGGCTTTTTAAAGCTGTAAGTGTCATGTCAATGTCAATATTAATTCACAAACAGTTTGTAGAGTCGAACACACAAAGTGTTTAACGCTCGACGCTAATGGAGCGCAGAGCGAATTCTGTTTGAGCGTTGCGTTTTGTAACCCTCGGGTTTTACGTACGTCGAGAGATCGGTGAATGAATTCCGATTAATCGATTCATAAGATAATCACGTCTTAAAAATATTATGTACACTTATATATTATATACTTCGGATTTTAGACCATGAAGGTATGGATACCTATTTAGGATATTTTTGTGTTTTATGATAATCTTCCTTTAGGAACCGTAATACAAGCAATATATCCTAGACTAAAATATACAGATAAGAAGAGTAGTCCAATTAGCACAGTTACGCTTAAAATATGCGGGCATCCGATAAAACTGTTCATAAAACTGAAGCAGTTACCGAGTAAATCTTTTTTCAGTAAACGCTTAAAGGGTATTCTTCCGTGATATGTATCTAGTACCTTCAAATCTCGTCCCTTTACAGAAGTTAATAGGCGATAATATTGGTGGCATTGATGGATAACGGTGGGTCCCTTGTCAGCGTGTCACTTGTCTGTGTAACCTGGAGTGACCGCACCATCATTTTCTACAGCTTCTATAAAAACTTATCGTTGAGGTACTTTGAATATCTTGTTCGTTATATAATTTGCAGGGTACTCGGGGCCTAAATATTGGTTGTCAGTTACTTGGCAAGTTAATTCCACAAGTTTTAAAAATGTCTTCATACGTAATTACAGGATGTTTTAAAAAATACACGTTCGGTTAATTGGTACAGGATTTAGTCAAACGAAAAGAAAGCTTTAAGCCTTCCAGAAAACAAGAGAGGGCAAGGAAGACCTCCGTACACCTGGTGGACCAGTATGGCCAGAATATTAAAAATTAATAATTTACCCGACCCGACAACCCACGATAGGACGTCGTGGCGCCGACTAATCAGGAGAGCCGACCCTTCTTAACGTGGGAATGAGCTAAGAAGAAGAAGAACTTATTATCGAAAATTTCTTCTGTACAAGCAAAAATAAAAAAAGTTGTGAAGAGTTAAATATCTACCATTAATTTCTAAAAGCTTAAAACTAATTATTAAAGGAAAATTTTTAACGTCACGTAATCATTATAATAACTTTTGTTTCTTCATTAGCTATGGTACCAACATAGTTACACTGCGAGGAACAACGGACTAAAAGCATGAATAATACAGAAGTTGAGCTGAGCCTGAATAAAACTTAAGCAACGCATGAGAATTACCTAAGATGGATGTGCTCCTATTGTGGACGTACCGTTTTAAGTGCACCTTAATTCTAAAATGCGCATGCTCGTAGCTGTCACACAAAATTTATTGCTGCCACATTTCTCGTGCACTCGCACAATACACTCCACCTCTTACCATGCAGCACTATAATTAATTGTGCTAACTTGATTGAAACGTGGCGAGCAATATGAATTGACTTATTATTTTAGTGGGCAAACGACATTATATTCACCTATAAATGTACTGATACTTGGACAGTACAAACTTTAATTAATTTTAACTTTCTTAAAACATATAAAAGACAAATTGTATCTCATTGTAATACACACAGGTGTGTCTAATGTCAAGTAGGTAACTTAATAACACTTCAACAATCCCATACCAGAACCATAGCTTACAACGATACGATATGCTTATAACGAACATACAACGATAACTTGACCATACGGACAACTTTTTTGGACTATGTAGGTACTTGTACCTATAATATGGACAACATTCGCGACTTCTTAATCACAACTAGCAGCTAAACATTAGCTGCCGCTAATTGTTGGGTTGTGATTGCTAAAACTATATTGTAAATGTGTGTGTAGGTATGTAGGTAGTTGCTTAGCGCAACGCAACGTCAACCAGTTGCAGCGACGTGTAAATACACGTGATTACCTACTGCTCGCCCACTTTTTAACGTTGCAATATTGGTATATTATTACTATTGCATCATTTTATTAATCCTCGACGTCTATGTGGTTGTCAATTCTGAAACAGAAAATGTATTTTACATTTAAACCCGGTTTGTTCATTCCACACAGAAAAGTTTTGTTTTAATAAAGAAAGTACGAACAGTCGCATTGACGCTTTGCCGCTACAGGCCTCGCAAAATGCAAATAAAAGCTTTTTAACGTTTTCTTTGTTAATTTGAAGCGAAAAACAAAGCTCTGTGACGATTAAATATTATATAAGGTATTTGCATTTCGATTAAATATTTTCAGTGGCAGAAATATTTGATTACAGAAGGAATGTCGCAACAAATAGATATAACATTTTATTGTTCGTACTCTAAAACATTTGCAAGGGAATAAATAAATGTAAAAAAATACTATGGTGTTTTGTTTCCATGCTGTATACAAATTTAGGATAATTTTCCGTTTCCCGTACGATTTTCATTCAATTTATCACGTGAAACACATGAAACATGATGACAAAAAAACATTTTACCTAAATACACGGATTGATAAATCCTTTTTTGAATTCAGTTAAAAAGTAGTAGGTTTTGTTACCTGTTTACATGCTTAATTATTATATTTTCTAAACAACAAACAAGCTAGAAGACAATCCATCCGATGGTAAAGTGCTTCTATGGGCATATGTAATAAAATAGACACCAAGAAAGAATAAGGACGAAAGAACAATGAAGACATCAGCGAAAATACTTCGTTTTAACTCCCAGCTAGATCAGGAAATAGTAGATTGTATGACAAGGGTGCAAAGTAATATTTTTTCGGCGAGGGCGTTTTTTGAATCCAGAGCGAAGTGAGGGATTCTAGAGTAGAATCCCGAACGTAGCGAGGGATTCAAAGTACGTCGCCCGAGCCAAAAATATACTTGCACCCGAGTGATACACTCTACTTTTCATCACCCACTATGAGAAAATAATATATGTCGGAGATAGGATACTTGTTTGATGCTATTTTATCTGTGGTAGACGAGGTGGTCGATGGTGAATTGATACTCTGTGGCGCGCGGGAGAATTGTCATTAATGGAGAAATATGAAAAGAAATTAATGTCGCGTGCGATCGGAATATTGTTCTTGTAAAAAGTCCTTAATAATTTTAATGCCGTGAATCTCTAATAATAATAAATAAAGTGTATCCGCGAGTGCGAGTGGTTCGATCAATAAATCAATATCGTAATATCGCAAAGCAAATCCAATCAATACCAAAGTAAACCCAAACCGAATATTCATAATGAGCCATACATGAGCATTGAATAAAGTAGCTGGTTGTGTGTTGTTGCGTGGCTCTGAACTCTTGTTTTATTTGACATCCTGACAAGTGCCCCCGTCATCAGAATTTGGGATAAAAGAACTCAGTCCACGTTTTCAGAACATTTTAGGTTATTTCAGGTTTCTAGATTGTGAGGCGTTGATGGAAAGTGAAGAGATGTGATCACCATGCCATAGTAAAACTAACTAACTAGATTTTGAAATAAAATGGCAAGTATCGTTATGAAGGATTTTTGAGTGAGTCGGCGAGTATTGGTATGACATTTTAATTTCATTACATGTGGTAACAGAATTTCATTGCTTAAATTTTATTTCTCACTTTATGCGAGACAATAAAGGGCCGCGTGGCCTACTCGATTTGACAAACAAATGAAGTTCGTCTCAGTGCGAATCTAGTGGGCCACGACTTCGGTCTTCGAAAATCGAGTTGGCCACGCCCGCTGAGGGCGCATTCTGTTTAGCAAAATTAGACTTTATGCACATAGCATTATGAGTTATGAAAGTGAAAATCACATTATTGACCAGCGGGTTATGATGAAATTCAATAGAACATTTAACCCGGCTAAAGCCAAGAGGTATAATGTCTTGCTTTCGGTAAGGTTTACATGACATATAATTCGGCATTGTCGAGCATGTAGTGTGAAAATTTTATTTTTTGTGTAAAGTATTTTGTGTGTGTGTGTGTGTGTGTAATAGTTTGTTTTATAATCGTGAGTGGAAAAAAATCCGGTAATAAAATCAATTGAGACAGATACGTAATTAAAACGAATCGATACTCATTGTAATCTTATCCCTGATAAAGAGAAGTTGCTTTTATGAACGTTTGTAACATCGGAAGACATTATTAACTTGCGTTCACTTTGTTGAAATTTAATGTGGGTAGATGCCTTGATGATGTTTATTGAAATGGCGCAATGGTTAACACGCCGATCGCTGTTCCGAGGGTCCTGGGTTCGATTCCCGGCGAGGTGGCCATATAAAGGCGAGGTGGCCATATAAGGGCGAGGTGGCCATATAAGGGCGAGGTGGCCGTATAGGGGCGAAGTGGCCGTATAGGGGCGAGGTGGCCGTATAGGGGCGAGGTGGCCGTATAGGGGCGAGGTGGCCGTATAGGGGCGAGGTGGCCGTATAGGGGCGAGGTGGCCGTATAGGGGCGAGGTGGCCATATAGGGGCGAGGTGGCCATATAAGGCGAGGTGTCTGTATAAAAGCGAGGTGGCCAATGTAACACCGTTCATAATAATTAGCGGCAGTGTCTCCGATACTGGTCAGGTAGCTGGTCAATAACAAAGGTACTCTTTTAGTTGATTTGGTTTTTTGTAATTTGGTGCACCGCTTATCGCTGAAGAGGATTAATTGAAAAAAAATAAACACACAAAATACATAGTTTGCTTTATTGGTACTCAACTTGAAGAAGAATATAGCGAGTATATAGCATTAGAGTTATATAACGAATTTCGCTTGCGCTTTGCAAAAAAAAAAAAACAATAGCAGTTTGTGGAAGTTCAGTGAAATTTTTAATTAAAGTAGCAGTTGGATACAATCAGTTCCCTAATTATTTTATTTACAAGTACAGCACACTTCGATTGGTTTTAATTTACCTTGTGAAACCAATGTGTTTTGAAGTTATCTCAAAACTGGCGATGCAATGTGCATCGATTTCTGGTTTTCCAGTTAAGTTTTGAAGATGCACAGGACATTACTTTGGCGATCGGGAACAAAGGCAGCACAGGCTGGTTACACGCATGTTATCTGGAACCGCATCGACAGCTGCGTGCTTGCACTCGCGCGCTCTATGGAGTTCATTCGTGTGACATTGAAGGAGGAAGCTCTGGCAAACCATAATTCTTCGCACCTCTTCTGAGGGTTACTGCCTCGGATCGGACGCAACGTAACAGGTGATCTGTATCAACGTATCAGGTTGTTCAGTCTATTTTGTGATAGCTTGAAGAAGTAGTAAATTAAAACTTTTCTTTTCGAGACGTAGTTCATTTAATAAGATTCTCTATCTTTGAGAGATTTAGTTTTCGGTCAACTTATCGAACGGAACTTTTGAAATTGTATTTGAACGGTTTTGTTACTTTGAAAAATGTATAGTCCTTAAATGAACACTGGAGATAGGTGTTCTCTGCTTTATTGGAGGGTGCCAATAGACAGTTTTGCATCAGGATGGACCTTGCAATGCAGATCAGAGCTATGTATACGGTTTGAATTTTATTTCTGGACAGAAATACTGATTGTACTTGAGTACCGTTCGATAAGTCAATTTATTTGAGAAATGATAACTTTTTAAGAAAAGTAGCTTTTATGAGAAATGTAGAGTTTGTTTTGAATTAATCTTTGGTGACCAGTTAATTTATTTTGAGCACAGGCTATTATGTTTTGAGCTGACGAAAATTAAAAGTTATGATAATTTGATATAGGAGACATTGTTTAACCAGTATGTTTGACATTGTTTATTACCTGGTAGAGTTTAATGGTGGCTTTTGATAACCGTGACATTGCGATGGTTAGTGCCTGAAGGTCAATTTGTTAAATCTGATGTGACGATCAGTAATGAGGAAGTTTAGGTCAGGAAGGGCCGAGCGTGGAGAGATACTCGCGTATGTATTTGGTTGTTACAGGTAATCTTCAATGCCTTATACGTGTTGCCGATGGTAGAGCGTGCTTGAGGATGGATCTCGGGAAGATGCTGAACGCATACCGTTTTATGACGATGACATATCGAGTAAAAGTTAAAACTAATCGCGCAAATAATGAATTGGTAATTTTGTTCTAAACAAGTGTTATGTTATGGAGTTTCTTCCGCTTGCTTCTTCTTCATAGCGAAGACACTTAGCGAAGCAGCGGTAAAAACGGTAGTTAGGGTTAAAAAATGCAAACAAAGTTTTTGAAATCCACTCGCAGTAGAAGCAGTAGTCATTTTTGATGTTAAAGATTTTGAGTTTTGTTTTGATTTGAAGTAATTGAAAATTGTGGATCGAGCAATTGAGATGGTGATAATAACGGAATGGAGCATCACCCAGGGACGGGTGACATGTCAGCGATGGCCGTGTCGGAGATAGGATACTTGTTTGATGCTATTTTATCTGTGGTAGACGAGGTGGTCGATGGTGAATTGATACTCTGTGGCGCGCGGGAGAATTGTCATTAATGGAGAAATATGAAAAGAAATTAATGTCGCGTGCGATCGGAATATTGTTCTTGTAAAAAGTCCTTAATAATTTTAATGCCGTGAATCTCTAATAATAATAAATAAAGTGTATCCGCGAGTGCGAGTGGTTCGATCAATAAATCAATATCGTAATATCGCAAAGCAAATCCAATCAATACCAAAGTAAACCCAAACCGAATATTCATAATGAGCCATACATGAGCATTGAATAAAGTAGCTGGTTGTGTGTTGTTGCGTGGCTCTGAACTCTTGTTTTATTTGACATCCTGACAAGTGCCCCCGTCATATATATAGTATATAATAGAAAATAATACGTAAAAATGCACGAAAACTTAATTTTAATTTGAAAACGAAATCTTAATTTGATTTCTTTTTAGGGTTCCGTACCCAAGGGTAAAACGGGACCCTATTACTGAGACTTCGCTGTCCGTCCGTCCGTCCGTCCGTCCGTCCGTCTGTCACCAGGCTGTATCTCATGAACCGTAATAGTTATTTATTATTCAGCTGGCGGGGCCCTCGCGTCGTACCAGACATTCTTTATTCAAACAATATTTGCGTTCGATTTCTTTAGCGCAAAATACTAAAATGTTCTAAATTCAAAATAGGACGGAAAACACGGAAAAGATCTAGTCGGGCAGGAAAGTTGTATGAAAATTCATTCCCGCCCGCTGAATAGAAAACAGCAACTTTGGAACCCCGTAAGTCCGAACCAAGTCGTCTTTTTCGAATAGGTGTGATGAAAAGTCGTTTGTTGGATGGCACGATTAAGAGACAGCTAGCTAGCCAACTGGTTTACTATAATATTAAAATCGGTATACGTCAAGCTAAACCTAACGATTTTCCAAAAAATATCGGCAATATCTGCGTATTGTTATTACAGTCCTCAACCCCGCAGCACTGTATACGACATATTATTCATATTTTATCAGTAACGAATAATGGTGTTAAACGATAAACCCTTATTCATATAAATTCTATCGTATTTTAATCCTTTTGTGCCAAAAATATACCCTGCCTTGTTTTGGCTAAGTGACTTTGAATGCGTAGGCGTACTCAAATCGATTACGCTGTTTCTGAGATTAGCGAGTACAAAACCAGAGACAAACAGTCGTTTGTGATAAAAATCTCACAAGAATTGTTTTAGGTCCTATTATGATAATAAATGCCCCATTCATGGTTCTTTCATATGTCACAGGAATGGTTAGAGGATAGGAAAAGAGTGACGCCGGTTTAACTTGACGGTGTTTTATTTACACTCAGTTTAACACTCGCGGTAGATACTGTAAGTCTGTAACTGCGGCACGACTTTGTTCACTTGACCACACTTCATTTTACTGCTCTTGCTTCTTTTGCGTCCTTCTTCTTTAATTTTCCTTCTTTCGGATTCGATTTTGAAACAGAACTCACAAAAAATCAATAAAACATCAGTGGTTTGCACCACGTAGGTAACTACGCTTCTATTAAGCGTCCATTTCCCTCAGAGCTACGACGCTACGACTACGACGCATCTGAATTTTTGAAATCTACTAAAAGATAATTCTACGAGCTAATAGGTCACTTCCACCATTATTACCATACCTATTTTCCATATACCTACTAACAGCGATCTGTTATAGATAATTAGAAATGGATTTATTATAAATGTAGGTACAGATTAACCAACATCAACAAGCTTGATTGAACCTGATTTATTTCTTGAAAATTGATTCGCCCATCGCAGGTAAACCAGCAATCCATAAAGTACAACATGATTCATAATATAATCGATCTATCACCGAAAAGGTGTTGTTCGTTCATAGGTAATTCTGGAGACAATAAATCATTGAAAGGCAATTTATGTGAATGTTGCGAGCAGTTCGTGAATGGCACTTGTTCGTTGATCGATGGACTCCAATTTATTTATGACCGAGAGCACAGTTTATGTCACGGCCTCACGGGCCTATTCCGTGCTTGTCTAGTCGAATTCGGTCCTTTCAGGGTGTAAAATGTTACATCTGTGTCGTAAAAATGATTTGAATCCTACAAACGGGACATACGAATTGGATCGCGAAACTACTCCCAGTTCGTATTAGAGTTCAATTAGCCTTAGCTTCGGTAAAGGGAAACCTTATTAGAAAACCTATCTGCTTCAATTCTCTATAATGCTCTCAAAGAAGTCAAGATTGATAATCATATTGAAGATGGATTTTTTATATGAAAGGATATGTAAGGTATTTAGGTATATTTATTTTATATTTCGGAGCGATCAGTCCCTTTCCAACAAACATACCTACCTATTGATTCATTTTTAGACTTTCATTTAAGTTCATTTTCTCTCAACTTAACTTCGAAAAGTTTTCTTACTTAATTCATTAGCTCTGAGAGCTCTGCAACATTCATTTTAATTTTAAAATCTCATAGTTCTTGAAGTACAATCTTAATGCTGCATAAATGACTTATTGTATCAGAGTAAGTTAATTGCGACGAGTCTCCTATCCTCTAGGAGTAATATATTACTCACAGTCGAAGATAAAAAGTGCATCAAATCTGGTTCCTATCACAACCATTTTATTTTTGATAACCAGTGTAATTACAAGAATACCTACTAACATAGTCATATTGTGGTTCGGAAGACATTTTGTGGTTTACAGTTATCATTAGATGCAGATTAGATACTAGATACCTAGATACATTAAAATATGAAATATGAATAAAATATGTGGTAAATATGCATTAGATCTTTTTATATGTATCTTTAACAATAATAAGACTATGTGCAATTTAACAATCCCTTAGGCAGGAACATCAAAAAGCAGAAGCTATTTTTGCGTGAAGTCAGAGGAAGTCTTCATGGAATTGCCTTTTTATGAGGCTATTTTATTTACAACGCAAAACTCGAGACTCGTGACTTTAGACGGATATCGAGGAAATTCACACACTTTTACGAGATCCACAACGTACTGTTTGCAAGCTTGGATTCCTATTTTATTATCATAACGTTTTTATTTCTTTATTAAATTAAGTGGTTATAAAAAGTCTTGAAAAACTAGATAACAGCTATAGATAACCCTTCTACTTATCTTTATTGTCTTAGCTAAAATCGTAACATAAATGATAGATCTTCTTCTTCTTCTTCTTCCAAGATCACTCACCGTAGGGATTTCTTGAAGCGATGCATGGCGTAAATTGATATTCGAAATGAGTTTGTAAAAACCTACAGAAAAAACTAAAGATCCTTTATATGTTATTTACATGGGTGGCAGTATGTTGCCATGAAGGAAGGTAAAAAGTGCGTGCGTTCCTACTTTAAAAAAGGGCCTCAACTGCTCCAGATCAAATTTTTTGCCGATTTCACGGAAGTCAACGGATAACTTCCGGAAAACTTACACAAAATTTGGTACATTCATCAGGTCAAAACGGCTGGAAAAAACGAAAAACGAAAACAAAAACGGCACACGGAGAGTGTGATGACTTAATTTATTTATTTAACTCTTTATTGTTTCACACCATAAAAATATTACATTATTTATTTTTTCTTAATTTTAATTCCAGGAAATTAATTGGTGCTCGCAGGATAGAGGATTTTCATATTTTCGTAACGGATTAATATTGTGTGTAAGTGGATTAGCAAATAAAGGTGAATCTTCCGTAGGCTTCCAAACACAAATAGAGGTAATTTTAATAAAAAATATAGGGAACGGCGTCGTCACGATAGGATGTTCCGGCAAGGAAATTCCGGCCGTAAAACTCCCATAAGTAGGTATACCTGCGAACGTCAGGGGGAATATCGATTTGAAATTCACTTTTTTCTCCCTGAATACGAATCACACTGCTCGCATGTTTCAGTAAGAACTTTTCGAATTAAAGATGAGGACAGTGGACGAAGGAAAGCTCAGTAAAATTTATTAAGCAATTTAACACATCGTCCGAGTATCTAGCGCATTATGGCCCAATTCCTTTTTGCCCCTAGCGTAGCTATAAAGAATTTACGCTTCGAGTGTGCATTCATTAGGACAAAAATACGACTCCGGAAGAAAGTACTATTTGATATTAAATGGAATATGGTTTAAGTACATAAAGGCACTTATTAAAGTTTGCTGCTAAAAGCACACATTTTAACGGCTTCATCCATCCAATTAGGTTTTCGTAGGGCACGAATTGAAAAAACAATGTGGTAAAAAATTTAAAAAAATATACAGAAAGAATGAACAGGTAAACTACATAAAATCAAGGAATATTTTTGTTATGTATTATGTGCCAATAATAAAGTTGGTGTTTATTACCCCTCTTAGCTCGATGGCTTTTATCATAAGTAATCGAGTTACTTCGAGGCCAATGGGTGATTTTATTGGTGTCGATTGAAAAAATTACTTAAGCTCGTCGATACTTCATAGGAACATTATCAGTTATCAGCACTTATGTTTTTCAATATAATATGGATTTATTTCTCAAAAAAGTGGATCCGTTTATACTTTTTGCAACCATCTTAGTCTTCAGGAGTGGCAACATATCTGTGAACGAATTAGAACGAGACTCTCACTAATATTTACTAGCTAGATGAATAGGTACAACTAAAAAGGGTATTGGAATACTCACTAGCCTCTTCTATTACGGCGATTCCAGGATCTCTCTATGGGCTACGAATGGCCAGAGGCAATATTATAAGTCGAGCTCTACTAAGCCCGCATTCAGTCGAGCCGACCAATAGCCAAACACCGTTTGCCTATTAGTAAATAAAAAAGGTAATACGAGAAGCGAAATAGATTTGGATGACCGTAGAGCGTATTCGTGAGTACGTTCGGCTTTTACATTATGCACACGCCGTATTTCACACGCCGACGTTACGTACACATTTGAACTCTGTTCACATTTGCATAATTCACGAGAACAATTAAAGTTTAGAAGCTTAATGTAAACGGTTCTTGTGTTTTAGTTGAGATGTAGCAAGGATTAGTGAATAAATGGTATCTAGGTGCGTCTATCGACAATTGAACTGGGAAATTGTTCGACTTGAAGACATCTTTATTTAACAAGACATTCAAATATGCTAGCGTTAGATTTTATATTTTAAAATGTGTATTACAGAATTCTATTAGGACATTTACAGAAAAGCTAATCCTTAGATAAAAAGAGGATTATGAATCCCGATGTGCAAATATAAAGTAGAATTTTTATTCAACTCCTTGTACTGCTGAAATACTGGAAGGTATCAATACTTATGTATGCTACAAAGCGCATATTATGCCACGTATTTATTTTATCTCATCTATGTACCTACATACAATTTTGACCTTGTTATCCATCATTAAGTTTCATGTCAGGTCCAGAGGATGGCGTTTTACCCGAAGCGCCATTTTCCTTTTGGTAAGGCAGTCCCTAGCGTCCACCTTAATATGACAAACTTTGACGTCTGGGGAGAATTGTGCAGTGAATATTTTTATTTACGTCTCTGGAAAATCTTCGTAGTTTCGTACAATCCAATATGACATCAAACTAAAAAGGCATGCTGGCTGACAGCCTACATTAACTGCTAAACAGTGGGTCGATTTAACAACTAAGAAGTGTTAGTGCAAATTAGCACTCCCCACAGCGTAACTACTGTAAGTGGCCAGAGAGTAATCGGGTGTTAAGTCTAGTTGAGAGAGCTGATTGTAACTTAACAGCATTGATGTATAAGTATCTAGATGGATAATCGAATCCGCGAAGACCTGTCAAAAAAGCTGCGCCAACTATTGGCGCAGAAGTACTTTCCCGCCAATTAGTGCCGATCGCGCCGCTTTCGTGTCACTACGTATTACGCGCGCAATTTAAATAAACAAATAAGAGGGATAACATGACGAAATGTGCTATTAAACTGTGCCGGAATTATAAAGGAAGGGTAAAAAGCTCAAAAAACATCACATATCATAGGCAAGTAACCAATAAACATATTTTTAATTAAATTTCAATTTTGATTTTTATTGTAACCAAATTACGTCATTTTTTTGTCAGTGTTGCTAGTTTCTATTTTTATGCTCCCGACTTAACATCATTTTTGTGGGTATATAAATTGGTTTATGGTTACGTGTATATTATTTAGTTCATGTACTTTTATAAATCGATTAAAGAAAGGTGGTGTTTACCAATACGTTTGTGTTTATTTATAATAATATAACATTAATATTCGTATGTTTATGAGCCCATTTTAATGATTATTTTTGTATTGGGTCGAATAAACCACTTTTAAAGGTACAAGAGTAATGTGAAAAGGAGACGATCCAAAATTGTATGTAGTCTAGGCCTGGTTTTGTACCAGTGATAAAATAAGATAAAAAAGAAAAATAAACCATTTTTGACTAATCAAATCCACGAACTCATCTTTATTTCATTGCAAAAAATATTTATTAACTCCACGTGACGAAATTATTCTACATAATGGCGGGCAGCAGACCAGAGGATTCATAATTTTTGACGTATGACGTTAGCTGTCAATATGCCTTCTCTATGCTTGAACAATGGCTCGAACTCAGAGTGAAGGACGCCATCTTGCAAGTGTTGCAAGTAGTACCTACCAAATAACTCGAAATTAATTTTATTTTAGCAAGTCATTTATTGCGATTTGTGAATTTATTATATTTTTAATGAACTTTCTGTATTTTTTGGTTTTTCATGGTTTAGTGTACAAGATCAGGCCCAAAATGGACCATCTCCTTTTCTAAAATTGTAAAGTTACCGTCTCAGATTAAGGTGAAAATTTGAAGGGAGTTAATAAATAATTTTTGCACTGAAATATAGATGAGTTCGTGGATTTGATTAGTCAAAAATGGTTTATTTTTCTTTTTTATTTTATTTTATCACTGGTACAAAACCAGGCCCAGACTCCATACAATTTTGGACCGTCTCCTTTCCAACTACAAACTGCGTAAAAAATATTAATTTAATTAACTTAGCTGGTTTATTACAACATTAACATAAACAACTGTAATTAAATTAAGTAGGGTTTTTTATTTATTCATGAAAATAACCACTCCATAAATTAAGTTTAATGTGTGATTTATGGGAAAATTTTAGTAACTGGTATCATTGATCACGCAACATAGACACTAGACGAACGTGAAAAACATCGCCTGCACGCACACATGCTTGATATTGTTGCCGTGTTTTTTTTGTCTTCATTGTAGGGCGACGCTCAATCTACCTATTTATTGCATCATTGCTTAACAGTTACTATAAGTAATTGTTGATACAATTTCCTACAAGAAGTTACAAATGCCTAACTCACATTTACCCAATGTGTAACACAAAGGGTACATTACGGATGGCGTAATGTAGTCGTCCCTAATTAAAACACGTTCCAATTAAAGCCGCTGACAGTGAAATACTAACGTTTGCACGTGACAAATGTCTCCGTAAACGGAACGTGGTGGTAGCCGTGATGCTGTAAGTGTACATGACGTCCCGGACATTCGGTAAATTGTTACTTATTACGGTTTTGGAATGATATCCCGGGTACACGTTAAATCGTACCTATGATGTGTATTACGTTTTGGAATGTCCTTGATAACGGACGTATCCATAATAATTACTTTCTGATCCCATACCTACATGTTTTTGTCGAATGAATAATTGGTCTGGTAAGAAATTAGGTAATTGTTAAAATGAAAATTGCATAACTTTAATCGTTAAAAATATTAAAGAGAATGCATGAATTTTCTCAATTTCTCTCGTATAGAACAGAGTTATAGCTTGATATATTCTATTATAATTATTAAAGTAACTTACAAAAAGGGTCATAAAGTATTATAGAGTACTCTGAACTGAAAAAAACGTTTATTATCTGCGTAATTACTTCTTATTTGAATCTGAGTAAAAGTACTTAATAGTTGATTTTTAGGAGATACAAAGAGTAACGTGTTTAAACTTAAATCTGTAAACTGCATACATTGACATTAGGAAAATGTGAAAGTTTCTATGTTACTAAGATAGTGACCGCTCATTAGTCAATGTCTGCGATAGATTTAAAAGCGAGCTCTCGAAAGTCCTTGCCCCGGAAATACATAACTAAAGTACCTATCTACAATTACATCCTTGCAGACACTATAAATCGTTTCAATTAGAATTAAGAAGGGCGTAAGGTACTCGAAATAGAAATCCAATTACAAAGTAATCTAAAACTTCGCTCCATCGTTTCATTTCGTTGCTTTTTTTATTAAGAAGTACCTGCATTAATTAGGTATCATTTAAACTTGGAATAAAGACAACGGACAAAGCTCTTCACAAGTGAATCAAGTGATCAACGATTTGTTAGAAGAGCTAAGATCTGCAACAATATTTTGTTGAATTGTTTGATACTATGATTTGTTGATCAGCTTACGATTCGTAAGTGTGTTCGTTGAATCATTTGATACATCAAATTGAATGATAGGAAAATGGAACGGACCGATCAGGTAAAGTGGCTCAGGTGAGCTTAATACTATGGCGGCAAATGGAAAAGTACTGCCGGCGATATTTCACAACATGAATATCGTTTTCAAATGTAATCTTGTGTTCTTGTTTTGTGTTTTTGGTCTATCGTGTTTTTTTGACAAATGTGGAGCAATTTGCGATCACCTCTCGTTTCCTTCCAGGATATTTATTTTTAACATGTATGAATCTTATTCGCATTTTTTATACAAAATTCGAAAAGTTATTTTACTTATTTAATTTGTTAATGGCTTTAAGAAAGGAACTCAAAGTTTAATAAAATTGAAACTTAAGATTTTTTATGAGTGATTTTTAACACTTTTACCTATGCGGAAACGGATAAGTACAGAATTAAGAATAATGCGGTTAGATACAAATACCTACAACCTGTAACGCTACCTAAATATTTTTTATTAGGTACATCCAGTCTGCAAAATGTGTTCATTGGTTCCTGCTCGGGGAAGATTGGAATCTTTGAAATTTGTCATAGCATGTTTGTTTATAAACAATATGACCATAGTAACCGATTGACAGAATGAACGATGGCCGAATTTAGACCGCAGAGCGGGCAACTTGTTCAAATAAATAAAATATGATACATTAAGGTCTAAGATGTGTGAAGCTTCACACTGGGTAAGTTAGAGTACGAACTTAGTTGGTTGGGAGGAAAGCAACGAACTTTCAAACTGATATCGGATGCCGTATTGTGTACCGTACCACGAGTGCTTACGTTTAACCAGCAATATTCTTCGCTTTACTTTGAGGTTTGAGCTGTTTATGCAACGTTAACATTATTTATTTTTACCGCAATGCTGAATAGGTACAGTTTTCATATTTTTAACCCATGTCATACACATTTTAAGTTTCTCTTTCTTTATCAAAAATGTACTCCAAACACATTTTAGATCTCAATCAAAAATCTCTTGTTTAGCGTATCATCTGTTTTGGCAGAGAATAAATATATCATGCCAGAATAGTATAATATTTTCCATAATGTTCTGCAAGGTGTGGGAATTTGCTAACTGTTCGAAGAAACCTCAAACGGAAAGTTACAGGAATATTTTTAGCCCTTATCTTATTTAAATTATTCTGGTGAGACCCGAGAATTAGAGAATTATACCAGGGCTGCCTAATACCGACTCAGTAATCCTATTGATATCCGCGCCCGTTTACGTGATGGGAATTTTTGTAACCAAACAAACAAAGGACATGCTACGCCACCAGGAAATACGTGATACTAATTTCTGATATTCATTTGCACCAGACGAAAGCAGTGAGTCTATTGAAAAAAGACGATGCTTAGAATTGGAGTGAAAATATAAGAAAATATTCTGCAGCTTACCTTGTCGATTTAATTCCGGAGAAGCTCGCTGTGACGCAAATAAAGCCGGTCAAGTCCAAATCGCAGTTGCAATTTGTAAGGTTCCGTGTATAGTTTACTGTTTAAAGTTATGCTAGCCTTGGCTCGCGACTGTGCCCACGTTATATTGCAAATTGTGGCACGGATTTTTCATTGTCGTCCTTTATTTGTCGTCCTTTGTCGTCCCTTTATGTGTTGATTTTTTTAAGTAGCTTATGTGTGACCCTGGGACTTCAACTATTTTCATTCCGAATTTCATTCAAATCAGGTCAGTTTGGTATTATGTTTCTGTTTTTTCAATACTTTGTTGTGTATTTTTCATCCTTGTGCTCCCTAATTGTGATTTGTTAATAGTAATTATTAGTTTATCTTTGTTTTGATTAATAGGTATCTTGGAATCTAGTAGTTTCTAGTACTTAGTTATTATTAATAGTTTAGTAATAGTTATTAGTAATAGTTTAGTATTTTTGGACTAAGTAGCGTTAATGAATTACGAAATTCAAAATCATTTGGTAAGTATTCGTATAGCAACTTATTCAAAGATGTTATGTGATATGTTTAGGTACTACAGAACGCTAAAAACCGATTCAAAGAAAACGTTCAATTATCATCCCTTTTAAGATAATTGTTTGTGTGATTTCCTTGAGCTGGTCGGTCCAGAGCGATCGCAGATAGATCCCTCAGATAGAAAATCGTTTTAGATTGATGCGATAAAGACTGTATTATCCAATCCCGATTGATATTCGCTGATCGGCTCCCTTGGACTTATCTGGAATATTAATACCCGTTATAGTCTTCGCGTTTTAACAAAATTACTCATTAAGTATTAGATTTTACGAGGTAGCTTTAGATAAAAATCGTTGTTGTATGTAGGTAAATATTGTAAATACGTAATAGGTTCTATTTTAAACAAAATCTGAGGACGTCTGAGCACCGGTCTCTCCTCATCACTAAGGAGGCCAAGAGCCTATGCCACGGTGTTCTAGTGTAGATTGGTGATTATTGGCCAACTCAAGTATCGGAGTTTTCATGCCTCCCAAAAGCTTAGCTCCGACATGGCTTAACGACTGCTATCCGTCGATAGCACACAGGAGACTTTTATTGTCATTAATACAAGATGGTAAGTACCTATACCTACCTATGTATGTGTAATACTTTTTAAAAAGTCCAGTATTTATAATATTAAAGAAGGAATTATTTCAGACCCATTTAGGGAATTTCAATTAGAGCTTTAACGTTCCCGATTGGTATTTAATTATGTCGTAAAGAACCGAACAACTCTCTTGGCTGTTCAGAAAATAAAAACACTTCCTTTTACAGCGCTTTGGGTTGAGCTAAATAAAAAAATAATGTTCGCACTGATAGGTATATGTATATGTATATTATGTTTAGTGTACTTACGTATTTAAAGAGACTATCGGTGTTTTACAGATTGCCAGAAGTTATGAATTTATATTTATATGATAATCTTTAAGTTACATTAAATGAATTAAATTTTTCTAGTTCGTTTTACGAGACTTGAAAATAAAAGCATAAGTGACTGATACTGCTTAAAAATTAAATGATTTGCTAATACCGATATTATAATGTAGGTAACTAACTGCCGCACTATTTCTGGCTATCTTCTGGGGCCCATGTTTGTTAATTTATATATCCCTCGGTTGCGCTGAGTCGAAATAGTCGGGCTTCACTTACGTTTTTGAGGCTAAATTCTTTGTAACGAAGTGAGCGCATGAAAATGTATATGCAAATGCGGTTATAAAATAAGCAATCTAATTCTATAGCGAGCCAAAGACAAATAAAAGCAAATGCTTCTTGAACACTTGCCAGATGAAATAAGAAGAATGCCAGAAGGTCTTTAGACCGCTCAGTGGAACATTATTCAAATTAAAATGAGAGGATAAATCCTATTTTCTGAATAATGACAATGAGCATTCAACATACTGTAAGGAACTCCTTTTGGACAATCACTAATTATGTCAACAAGAAGGAGTAACAGGCCGTTTACCTACTTATAAAAGGATATTAAAAATACAACTGTCAGATGAAGACATAAAGGAGAACACGAATATTTGACTATAAAGTATGGGAAAAGATGTATGTTTGAATGATTAAATAAACAAGTTAAACAGTAAATAATTGTTTTCTGGGCTTCCTTTTAATACTTACGAAGAACTCTTCTAAGAATCCTTTGCCTTTAGCGGCATTATATTACCCGCATGAGAGTAAATTAAACCATTATTTTTAATGTGCTATTTTTAATACCTTCTCACAAAATCTGAGGAAAAGATTCTCGAACAACGACCGTAGCTTTGTAAAGACGCCATCTGAAGAGGTCAAAGGTCGTTGAATGAATGGAATGTATTGTAACCAAAAAGTATAATATTTAAATATTATAAATTATAATTTATAATACTCGACCTAAGACACGTTTCGTAAACACTCATCTCTGTTGTTCACATTGGTTGTTACTTTAATTAACAGAAGCTTTTGTTTACCGAAAATCCTTTTGTGATTTTTTAACCGCTTTTTACTAAACAATAATACAAACTGAGTTTCGTAATTCCGTCCTTTGGGCATGCGATCCAGCGCCAGATATCACCATTAACATTTAACATGTACCTAACTCAAATTACGTAGTGAGCTATTGAAATTTATTAACAGAATTACCTATAAAATTTAATTTTATCGTACGGAAAAATCTCACTTCCTTTTAATAAGTTATTTTGTTATAATGTTTGATTGATTATAATAGACTAGTTGATAGAAATCCTGTCAGTAGAGCGAGTGGTCCCGGGTTAGATTCGTCCAGGCCTTGGCTGATACACAGATAAAAGTTTGTTATCGGTTGATAGGCGTTAAATCTACAAATGTACGGTATGAGCGTTTGAGCGATTATTTATTTGAAAATAAAATGGAAATCCAATAACGTCCAGTTGATTAAAGTTCTAGAGAACAAATTGTGTTGTTTTAATCGGCAATATACCATAAATTGTTTAGGTTAAAACTTTATTACAGAAAACCGAGCAAGCTAGCGAAATGCGGTAGCGATCGAAGTTACCATAATTGAAAGTAATTTTCGTTTTATTGGTGTATACCTACCTCCCCTGAATTTTTTACATGAACAATCGAGATTAATTGAATTTTATTATAAAAGCATAAAGGGTTGAAGCGCTCATAGCCCGGCGGCTAACGTTGATCATAAGTGATCGACAAGTCAATTAATTAATTGCAGGAGCGGTCGGTAGTATGCTGGGTGACCGTAAAGTTTTTTGATCGCTTCCATATTTCGTTCCACTTCTTCTTCTTATTATTGAATTAGCCACTAAGCACTCCACCACCTATTCGCACTGGAGTAGGGAAGTAGAGTAATGCTTTAGACCACCTCAATGTTGCGTTGGAACCCGTGCTCAGCAGTGGAGCATGTCCAAGTAACGACGTGCTTAGCCTGAAAAATTGCTATTTACTACGTAGGTATATTAACTTGACGCGACAGTGGCTGTTTTGCAACAAATTATTAAATTCTTTTCGGTGGTCATACTGGTATGTCATACCTGTAGGTACCTGTATGTAGACCAGTAGGTATCTTAGGTAGTACTAAGCTTCCTATCATTTTAATTGAATTCAGTAGTTTGTGATAAATGTTCGGACAAACACACAGATTTTTTATAAATGTTTTTGGCTTCTATTGGTCCTATGAAGACCCTTCATGATTTTTTTTCAAATATCTACTGACATTACCCACTGTTATATGTTTATTATATATTTGAGGTTCAAATTTGATATAGAGATAGAGATTTAAGATTGAGATTTGAGATTGAAATTTAAGACTGGGAACGTTTATTAGTAAAATATCTCAGGTTCTAAGTGGTGTTTTAAGACGAAAAATATAACAGATTTTACTTCAGACCCCTAGCAATGCAACTGCAAAAGTCGTGCCAAATTTACTCATTAGTACATGCGTGATGCCCGCAAAAATATACGGAAAGAAGACAAAAAAACTTTTATTTTCTTTACCCTTTGAAGACCCTTCATACATGTCATCATCTAATCATCATCTTTTTCATTGGGTAATATTAATATCTATCTCGCTTGTTACACGTAAAATAAATTGGCGCCTTGGCCTTGGGCGCCGTCGGACATCCGCCTGGAGGGAACACTTTTGCGAACCAAATAAAACAATATTTATTATCTTTAAGTCCTACCCGGATATGTCCCTAAAGTTGGTAATGGAAAGTTGTTGTCATACAAAATTAGCTTAAAGCAGTGAACACTCCAAATGTTTTTTGAGATGATTGGCGAACGTCAGAATTTTATTGATAAAAGCTTTGGTTTCCATCACCTTTCTTTGATAATAACTGGCAAATGAGTAGACGAGGCACCTTAGTTTTAATGGAATTAAGGTAGCAAACAAGCATGCAGCACCATGCTTCCGCTGTCGGATTTGGTCACAGATACGTTGCTATCCTTACACTAACAGCCACTGGCTGGACTATCACTATCAACCTCTAACAGGACTGACTATGACTTACAGTTCCTGCGTAAGACCTAATTCCTTCTAACGAATTGAGCAACTAACATTATCACTGTTTGCTAACTGACTAACATCCTTGTCCCTTTGTCTCTCATTTTATGCTGGGTTTAGTTGTCATCGGCGGCATTGGAAGGATGTTACTGCAGGCTTGATTGCTGATTTAATTCCATAAAAAATATATCCAACCATTGAAATATTTTCCCTACGTTAAGTTCAAGGTTAATTTGTGTGGTTTTTGGATTAAAAGCGCTGTGTAAATATCCATCTGATGAATAAACAACGAACGCTTGGGATAAATGGGAACAATTGTGCTTGAGGCTGAATATCATTAAAAATGTTCAGTAAAATTTTAATTCCTACGTTAAATTGTATGAATCTCACGATATTTAAGCGGAACCAACTTGAAGTAATTTACACACAGACACAATACAAAAAGACCCATTAGAATTGGTATATAACAAACGAAGTTACTAAATTATATCCCTTAATTAGCCCTAGGGCACTGATTTATTTACCGGCACGGAAAGTATATTATGCTTTGAATTGGGTTATAAACTATCTGTATTCTTAATTACGTATACATGTATAATCAACGAGTCCGAGTAATGCCCTAATTCCGTATATCCTTTATTATGTGATTGAGTCATATACAACATCATAATCTAATATTATACATACACTATGCTAAAACGAATATATTAAAGAATTAGCAAATATATTTTTAAGTTTGTGCGCTGTGATGCGACTGAGATAAAGTTTGATAGAAAAGCGATACCTACAGACATTATAGACATTTGGTTAGCGTGGTCCACATGAGACAGCACGAGGAAGTAAGTATCTGCGATGTGGCACATGAACGTTGCTGACGTTTTTTAGGTAAGCAATTGTGTATTCCTTAAAATTAGCACCCTAATCTAAACAAAATATAATTTCATTCTGTCTCGTTTTTATCGTGTCATTGGCGTACCTAAGTTGTTCCTTTTAGTTTGTTAGTCCGTTGTTATCCTTTGGTATTTTTTTTTCACCGTCTACGACAAGATACCTAGAGGATGACAATGAATGTATGACTATAATGTAACGTGTACTATTTTTGCACATCTCACTGTCTCTTTGTCAAGGTAACGCTATAATTCACAGTAATGCCAGGAAAATAGCGAGCCCTGCAAGATGTCTATGTCCACGTTGTCGCTTTTATTTAACGTATCCTTCCCCAGAGCTTACGCTAGTGAGTTACATCATTTTTCAAGTCAGGTAAGGGACGCAATGAGAGTTGGCAGATTTGTGTTGATGAATGTTCGATGCGACTCACGCCAGAACGCGTGGGCCGGCGCTAACGAAGATGAATCTTCAGCGAGCACCTTTCGTGGCCAACGTGTACGACCCGTGAGTTACGGCAAGAAAGCGGATTACTATTAAGGCACGACTAATTACAGTCGACCGCTAAATCTGAATTTTGGCAGGTATCCGAGGGAAAATCCTTGATATCGAAGTGATTTGAACTTTCAAATCATACATGCACCTCTATTTTTTTATTATACTTAGGTATGCGACTGTGCGTATGATAATTTAGGTATCGTTTGCTTTGATCAAACAAAAACACCGCGAGGAAACCTGCGAATCGAAGAGTTCTTCACAATGCTCTCAAAGGGATGTGAAATCTACGAAACTTATACTGTGATAGACTTGTAGGTATGCCTCACATTGGGAGATTTGCTTGCAGTAGGAAAGTTATGGGTTGCGAAGATGAATTGGGTTATTCCACTTTTACATGAGCAGCGTACTGTGACAATCCTGGCGTATGTACTTCGCTAAACCGGAAGCAATAAACAACAAGGGCCATAAACATGTCAAGCGAACAATATAACAATAGAGCGCGGCCGTCTCGAAAGTACGCGCACGACGCTTTGACCTAACGACAATAGTCATAAGGTCGAAAGTCGATTGCAAGGAATATACTCGAACCTTGTTCCATCAAACTATTGGAATATTCTAGAAATGGCATGTCTGGTGCGTGAGTGGTATAAAAGGGGGACTCGGTCGACTGCGTGGCATTCTAGTTTCGGAAGCGAAACCGGGAAGAACAGCGATACCTACGAGCGATACCAGCGAGAAGTGAAGTGATTTCTACGGGCGAAACAGTGATCGACGAGTGTGTTTACGAGTGTGTACCTACCTACGTGCATAGTGTTTTGGCGTGTACTGTGTACATAGTGTAATTGTGTATCTACGATTACAATAAAAGTCTTTGTGGTACATTTTGGCATTTTCTCGAACCCAGTACTCCTGACACGTAACAGTAGGGGAGAGCGGGGCTAAAAGTGCCGGGGGTAAGTTGTTCCGATGCGGATATCTCGAAAACAAAAAGAGATGGTTACATGATTGTTTTGCGTTGCGTAATGCCTAACAGTCGCGCACACGCGGCTGCCATTTTACTTGCGTCTGCGATGCGGACGTAGTGGCAATGCATGTTAGGGTCCTCTACCGCCACGTAAGTAAATATTTTCGTTGCGATACTTTTTGGTCGCAAGTTAGCATTTTTCATATTTTTAATATGAGAGTTTTATTAAAACATTTGTTATTTATTCTAATTTGTTACGAAGTGTAATTTAATACTTTCAGCACAGTGATTTTTCTATTTGAGACAAAATTTTACACTCTCTTAAATGGGGTAAAATGTGCCGTTCATGCGGGGCTAGTTGTGCCGCAGTACAACCAACGTCATTTGTTATTTACAGACGAAAATATGCACCATCTTTTGTCACTGATAGCCCAATGCCAGAAAATCGACCCTCACAAGGTGCAAAAAACTTGCCTGTCGCTTCAACCAGAGAAACTTTAAATATAAACTTCAAATAGGACTTCTGATTACCTTGATAAGTCAAATCATGTGGGCAGCAATGTTGAGATTCAGACTTATCCATCTTTACTACAGCATTTGCAGCAGCAGCCTGGGCAAAGTGACTGCAGCATTGACTGTACAATTGAACCATCAGGTAATAAAGAGCAAGAGACACTTCAGCGCTCTCAGGAGCCTGTCCCTTGCTGCAGTTTCCAGCTTCCTCAATCAGCTGATAACAACACAGGAGATAAAAATACAGCAAATTCTACCAGAGCTAATAATACCACTGCCTAAACTAAAGCAACTCCCCGATTCACTTCAAATAATAAAGGACATAAAAGAAAGGCAACTATTCTTATAGACACTCTAGAGAAAAATGCTTTGGCTAAAGATCAGGCTAATAAAAAAAGGACAAAGAAAATTGAAACTATTAAGAACTTTAAGGGAAAAACGAAGGTAAAAAGGTAAAGGTAAACAAACAAAAAACCGAATAAACAAGACGACAACAGTTTTGATGATAAACAAGAATGGCACTGTATCATATTATGTTGTAATGCCTATTCTAACTCTGCCCGTGGAGAAAAATGGATTAAATGTGAAGAATGTAAGAAATGGGCCCATTTGTAATGTATTGAAAATGACCTAAATGCTATTCTGATCAGTTATCTATGGAATAACTAGTTTTGACCTATTTTTTATTTCTTAATAAGACTCAATGATAAAAAACGAATTAACATAAATTTATTTATATAAATTTGATGTGTTTTAAACTTTAAATTAATTTTCACTCATGTAAAATACCTCGCATCGTCAACGGCACAACTAACCTCAGCGACGGCACAACTTGCCCCGAAGTGGGGTTGGTTGTTCCTTTCCGCCTTTGCATAAAAAAATCACTTTTTCTAAAAAACTATAAAAAACATGCGCAATGTGTAGGGAAATTCGGATAATAGATTAAATTTGACTTGGAATGAACCACTACATGCATACATAGTACTTGTTTTACCGGAGTAATATAAGGATTCGTCAAAATCGGAACTTTTAGCCCCGCTCTCCCCTACAATAAAAATTGGGTTCATTTTGCGCAAATACGGACAATAATTCAACGAGACGTCATCATGTCTTGTTTGTGAATAAAGTGGTAAATTAAATCCAGCGAACACATGGGTCAAATGAATTTTTTACCACCTGAAGGCCTAAAAAGGCCTTTGTGGCTATATGACATGATATCGTATAGATTTTCGACACTTGTTACGATGAATCAACACAAGCTTATTGCTTATTAGAGGGCCAATAACGGGTTGAGGCCAAACACATGAGCACTTCACAGAAGTTGGCCAGAAATACTAATAGATTTATAGCTGTAAAGGCCCAATCCGCAAATGTATGTCTGATGATATTGATTGAAGCTAAGGCGTAAACCATGTCAGAAACTTGATATTGCTATTGCTCAGTCTTGTCTGCCATTGACTTGTATTATACAGTACTAGCTGTGCGCGCGGCTTCGCCCGCGTGGAACTCATTGAATCACAAAGTTTTTCCTGCGTTAATCCCGACCCTGTGAGAATTTTAGGATAAATAGGGCTATATTATATCACTCCACATATAAATATTAATGAGCAAATCACTACATAGTATAAAACAAAGTCGCTATTTTTGTCCGTCTGTTTGTTTGTTTGTCTGTTTGTCTGTTTGTCTGTATGCTTAAATCTTTAAAATTACGCAACGGATTTTGATGCGGTTTTTTGTAATAGGTAGAGTGATTCAAGAGGAAGGTTTTTATGTATAATACATGCATATATTCCCACGAGAACGGGATCCACGCGGGTGAAACCGCGGGCGGGCCGCTAGTAAAAATATATAGATATCAATGAGCCCGCGACATCATTCGCTCAAAGGAGTTTTTCCGGAAGTCCGGAATAAATAGTCTATATGACGCTCCACAACCTTCTTTACCTCCCAGTGAAAGTCCCATAATATATGTTATTATATATGTTTATAATATATGTTGCTCCATAACCTCCTCTATCCCAGTGATACTCCCATAAAATTCTATGCCTGTGACTTCGCGCGTAGGATTCCCGCATGAATCCTGATCCCGCGGAAATTCCGGGTTAATACCCTACATGTTGGTCCACAGTCTCCTTTATCTCCCAGTGAAAGTCTCATAAAAATATAAGCCCGCGATTTGGCGCATAGGAGTTTTTCCCACGTGAATCCTGATCCCGCGGGATTTCAGGATAAAAAGAAGCCTATATGTTGCTTCAAAACCTCCTGAATCTCTCAGTGAAAGTCCCATAAAAATCCGTTCAGCCGATCCGGAGATAAGCGTTTGTACACGTAGAGACAAACTTTTTTTTATAACCTTTTAACCCCTATTTTGCCCATTTAAAGCATGATTTTTAAAAATGTTTGATACAGGTTTTTCATTATTTTTTATCATAATTCTAAACACCAATTTTCATAACACCTGGTATACAATTGACGGACTTTCATACAAACTTTGAACCCCTAATAGGGGCTAACCCTTAGGGGTGGAATATCAAAAAATCCGTTCTTAGCGGATCCCTCCTAACTATAAGCTACTTCCCTGCCAAATTTCATTTTAATACGTTCAGCGGTTTCTGAGATTTCGTGATGAGTGAGTCAGTGACCTTTCGCTTTTATACATATATGTATATAGATAGATTCCGAATATAGTGCGTGGATTTCTATTACCAATGCTATAAAATTTAATATTTACTTACAATAATACAGTTCATGTTATTCAAATTTCTAAAGAACCTATTAAACATAGGTATTTACGCTTAATGATTTTGATGATACACACAGATTTTAAATTCAATCCACGTTATCATAGGATGCAAATAAAACGAGTTTTATAATTTCGTGTCTCGGCAATGCATTAAAAGCTTGACAATACATTAAAGGTCAAAAAACGTCCTTAGTAAACAGCAGTAGATCCACACAAAATTCCGAAGCTTACCCTTATCCATCAGACAACCAGCGGTTATAAGTCGGATAAAGTCCCGCATAAGTCCGTCTAAAATCCTGGATATTTTTATAAAATTCCACTCCGAATAAGTACTAGCTCCCACCCATGTTTTACTCATCACCTTCCTATTGAGAATTGTGGTAAGCCTTCGCAATAAATCGTTCTGAGTGATTGTTATCATTTTTATCGAGTATTTACAAGAAAAGCAATAATAAATACACATCGGCTGCGAAACTGTGGCTGAAGGTTAATCGTGCTTTATGTATTCAGGTCAAGGCCAGATTAATGTAATTTGTACTGATAATTTCCTTTCTTTCCGTATTATTAATGAAAATCATCATTATTATTTCCTGATTCATCCAGTAAACCTTGCTAGGCCTTTCCTGAATAGTAAATAATCCCAAAGTTGGTATAGGTACGGGATAAGAACCGGGAATGTTCATTATGTTCAAGTGTAATATTCGAAGGAAGTTTTTTATCGCAGGCTGAAAATATGGCTTAGTCTGAAAAAAAACGTTACATTTTGACCGTGGCACAATTTGGAATATATGTACTGACTAGAGAACCGCCCGCGCTTCGCTTCGGGACCCGTAGGTAACAGCCGCGTAGGTCCCGCTCCCGTAGGAATTTAGGCTAAAAAGTAGCCTACTACTCGCTCTCTTCACTCCACCCTGTCTGAGGTGTGTGGAGCCCTCGGGACAGTTAGTTCCCCTTTGGGGGTGTCTCTCGCGGCCGTTAAAACGGGCCGGTTCTTGGGCTGAGCCCTAAGGCCCTTGGTTGTCCATTTGTGGTTAACCAATAGGTCAAGTCCGGTGAGTGGTGGCCTTTTTACAGGCCACAGAGTCTTAAACAGGATGGGGTTCATCTTCGCGCCGCCCAGGTGATCGAGGCCCTACCGGGTGAATCCCGCTGGTGGGAAGCCCAGCAGGAGCCGATCAGCGCCGGGCGACGACTTACGAAGCCCCAGTATCAGTCAGTGCTAGGCCCGTCCCGCGCAACCAGCAAGTCGCGCGGGAAGGCCCAGCGGTCCGGTGGACGGGCGTGGAGCGGCGCCAGGTCCTGCAGATGCGGGAACCGCGACGCGTCGACACGCCCGAACATGTTGCGTGCCAATCTCTCGATGAAGTCGTCCAGGCTCTCGACTCGAAGGTCCCTCTTGTCCGCTGGCACTATCCTGTTGGCTGAGCAACTTGCGGACATCAGTCAACAGGATAGTGCCAGCGGGCTGGCGGTACACTGAATACAGCCGGAGCGGGGAGTTCTCGAGGCAGAGCTAAAGTAGCCTATTACATTTGCCTATGACTTAAGTAAATTACATGTAGTATTTGATAGCGTAATTCGGAACTTGCAAATGAATTTTATTACCGCCATCTATTAACAACTCCGAAAATAAATATCTAGCAAGTAACAAAACATCGATCTTCCCATGGGAATGGGATGTTTTTCCGCGGTAAAAAGTAGCCTACGTCACTCTCCACCCTCCTAACTATCCCCACACACATAAACCTTACCATATAATAGCTTTGTTGCGACGTGAAAGCGTCACAAACAAACAAACAAACAAACAAACAAACAAACAAACAAACACACTTTCACATTTATAATATTAGTAAGGATAGTAAGGATAAGGATAGTAAGGATTAATAGCATGGATTAAAAACACAAAATCTATGGTACTTTCTGCTAAGGTACTTTGTTGAACACTTTCTGATGTTTTTTTTGGAATTAAGATAGCAAACGAGCATGCAGCCTTCCGCTGCCGCCCATGACAACTTTGACCGACTAAGGAAAAGGGTTAACTGGTAGGTATAAGAGTGAGTGAGTTAGGTGTTGTTATAATATTTTTATATAAGCTGTTTCATTGAACTATTCCATGACCTACTCGTATAATACGAGTTATTATATTAAAGTCACTTAATAAACACTCGCACATTTATTTAGTCATACTTTGACCCTTAGAATATAATACATCTGACTGGTATATTTATTTAGTTCTTTTCTTAGGCTTTCTGATAAAAGCACAGTGTAAAGACTTATAAAAGTTTGTATTCACTTTTTGTTTGTATTCAATTTTTTAGTGTATCGACTGTCATTTCCTAAAACAATTGGACTGTACAGTCTAAAGCAGTTCAAAGCGAAATTACCTTTGCGGTTGTGATTTGTTTGAATACGAGCCACCCGCACCCTTCGCCCAAGACGCAATCCGGCAATATTGGGCGAAACTTTCGGGTCGTGCGAAAGTTCAGACACGTGTTGGTCCGTCGAGTGTGGTAAATGTGGGATAATTACCGGATTTGTGTTGACAACTTTGTAAAACAAACTAATTTGGGTTTTACATGAAGTGGAGCTTTCATTCATAAGATGAACTCAAAACAGATTAGGACATAAAATGTTTATGTGGATTGCCTTGGCTACAATCCATTAATGCCCCACTACTGAGCACGGGTCTCTCCTCATTATTGAGAAGGTCAGGGCATATTCCACCACGCCGCTCCAGTGCGGATTGGTGGAGCCCAAATTAATTTCAATATCCGCTTGGAATATTAGTTCCGTTCATTCTATCTCACCCAACATTACCGAAATTTTACAACTATTAAGTCAAAATCATTTATCAAAACTAACTAACCTACTAAACTAATGTTGGTCGTGGCATGGTTTTTAAGAAAATTGTGATAATTGGCGTTTGCTTATAAGATTGCAGGACGAAAATATTGTGGTCTCAGTTGTGATAAGAGCTACTGAGATACGAGACCCCTAATGATTGTTTTTATCGTCATTTGAATAACATTAGCATATTAGCATACTCGTATTCTAACCGTAGCACAGTGCACGTGACGTCGTAAATTTGTCGTCGACGTATACCGGCTGTGTTTAATAGTTAAGTAATGTTGGGTTGTATTTTCGTAAATAAGTTATTTTAAAATTTATGCAGTTACAAACTTAACTACTAACAAAATACTTAACAAAGAGAAACAACCGTTTTACAACTGGGTAAACCTTGTGTTTAAAAAAACCCATTTTTGCCTTCAAAAACCTACGATGACTTTCATGCGAATTCCCGGCAACTTAGGTACCTACTCCAAACGTAAAAATAGCACGATCTTAAGAACTCAAGTACCTATTAAGTGTACAGCAGTGTATATACAAGCAATAATTATCTAAATTGAATGGCGAAATTTTATCTTGAAATGCTGCTCATTCATTGTTGTCAATATAGAAGGAAAATCGGAGTCGGGAAATTCCGGAAATGTTTTTCACCGAGCACAAAGGACACCATCTAACGCCCACTCGTATACAAAGCTTTCAGAGGTCGTACTTTTGTTGTTAATGGCTAGTACTGTTTCAATAATTGCATAATTATTTGGAAGTCATTCCTTACATTTGTTTTTAGTGATATCACGATGGATAATATGTATATTATTCTACTAGTTCTTCCTTCCTCGATACGCTTCGGGATAGTTCTTGCTGTGCTCCCATTGGCCGTAACGTGATGTTATATAACCTACAGCTTTCTTCAATAAATAGTCTATTCAACACAAAAAGAAGTTGTACCAAATATAGTAGAGAATTTCTATTTATTTTACTGACATTACACCTACGACAGCTGTGACCGACACAGAACAAGACTCAAAAAGGTCGTTTAGTTGGCAGATGGTGTTAAATTGACTAGTTTGTTACTATAGTGGGGACTTGGTTAGGAGCTGTTAGTGATAGTTAGTCCTGATAGTTAGTGATTGTTAAGTTGTTTGAATTTTAGTCTCATGCAAAGTAAGAATCTTACTGAAAAATATTTAAGGGATTTTAGGGTTTGTACGTACTTCAGTGGTTGAGGATAAAAGCGTTGTGAGTATAAAATGGCAGAAAATAACAAATAAAATATCAGAGTTCAGCTAGAACATATAACTTTATTTAGAATTCTTAAAGGTCGTCATAATTTGTTTTTCGAAGCGGGGTGATATTTAGGTATTTACTTATTTTTATCACAGATTCCATACTTTTAAAAATAAACAAATTGAGTAATAATTTTATTTTAAATTAAAAGGCCAATTGAATGCGTATTAATTTTTACGACTTATACGTATTATAGTAGACGAGCTGGCGCCAATTTTGGGTAGGTATTTGAGGCAAGCTAAAAACTTGTCACATAGCTCTCCTATCATACCCCAACAGAGCAGTGCAGACCTGGCTCATCAGTAGTGGGGCTAAACCGACCACGAATTTTTTTTCTTCATAAAAAATGTACCTATTTGAGGCAATATGGCTTTTTTAAATGTTGTAGTGGAAACTGAGTAAAACAAAAAGAATAGTAACAGTAAAATTTTAAGTTGCCTCAAATACCCTTTTTAATATCTTTTCAAAATATTTTTGCACGCGCCTGGCAATGTTCAAACCCCAACTGAATCGTCTGGCTTTTTATTTTTTCATTTCTTAAACATTCAACTACAACATATAAAATCTCACATTGCCTCAAATACATTTTTATGAAAAAAAATCGTGATCGGTTTAGCCCCGCTGCCGACCAGCCAGGTCTGCACTACTGTGTTGGGGTATGATAGGATGGCTATGTGAAAAGTTTTCAGCTTGACTCAAATACCTACCCAAAATGTGTGCCAGCTCTCGAACCAATACTTACATACAATTAATTTCTTAAAAATAAATTGCAAAAGAACTGCTTTTATTACAAGGTATATTCATTATACTTATAGGAAGTACCTATATTTGTCACTGTAGACTGTACGGTATGTATGATCGTAGGTATACTCGTATAATATTATTTATAATGTATCGTATAGTATAATGTATATTAATATTAGGTAATTGACCGATCAAGATTTATAACCTTTTCGAACTGAAGCAATATAATAAGGTATGTAACCAGCAGGCCCAAGAATTTGAAAGGAAAAGAGATATCTATATCAAATATGCGTAACAGAGATAATGACAGGTCTCTAGCTTCCATCAATGCTAGCAAAGCTTGCGCTACTGTGCGGCTCGATTTCTCTGTAAATACAAGTTTGGGTAATTATTCCACATGAAAACAAATAATAATAAGTAAATCCAGTTATTATACAACATAAAATTTAGTTATATTGACCACAGTTAAAAAATCCTTAATAGATGATAAGTCAGAAATATTCGACACAATTTTATATCATAAGAATTTAATGGCTCTTTTCAACTCGAAATAGAAGGAAAATCAATTTGTGATAATGGTTCATGAATATCTGAACACTTACTGAATAACAACTTAGTTACATTAGTTTGCAAGTTGTAGGCATAGTTTCGAAGCGAAAGCTCTTGAGGTACATACCGAAACTAGTCGGGACTCTACTATCCATAATGTGAGTAAGCCATTATAATTTGTACCATAGATAATTATGTCAATGAAGTATATGATATTATGGTATTTCAAAAAGTATCAGAACTCGAAAACTATACGTAGTACCTACTTTTCCTAGCCGTACAAATTTTAGGGGGAGGGTATCTTTTATGTTATGGATACCCTACTTTAATGATGTGGCCAAACGTGAATTAACTAATCATCAAATGTTGACGTTTAAACGAAACGTTAATGTTAAGCTAGCCATTTTATGAAATACAACCGTTTAATGAAATGGTCGAACATAAATAACATGATGTTATCAAGTCTAAGTTCTATGACGACATATGCATACCTATTTTATTCTCGTAAAGTTTAGAAGACAGCAGTTCTATAAGATATAGGGCTTCTTCATGAACTACGTCCACGACCCGGCACGGAGCGAACATTGGGGCCATCTCGAAGACAGTCAGTGCAACGTTTAACAACACAGTCGTCGCCACATACTGAAATATGTATTTACAAGTAATTAGGTAAAGGAAGTTCTTTCTACGATTTTTCATTGGTTCTATGACAGCAAAGATTTAAAATTTTAGGTTGTTTTAAAATATACAAAATATTGCAAATCATTTCAGCTATCGACAAGTTCTTTTTTGATCTATCATGCTTCCACAGGAATTATACTGTCAGTTGCATAGGAACCGCAAAACGTTTAGGAAGTCCAAATTTTAGAGGTGCAATATGACAGTTAAAATCATCATAGTGACTTCTATCTATCCCACTGCTGGACACGGGTCTCCTAGCACCATGTGAAGGGTACCTACCGGCCATAGTCCGCCATGATGGCCAAGTGCGAATAGGCCGATTGCACACAACTTTAAGCGGAGCATTATTGAAAACTCTTTGGTGTCTTGGTTTCCTTATGACGTTTTCTTCTACTAAAGCAAGTATTTAATATTTTTAAAATGCGCATTATTAAAAAAAATAGAAGTGCAGAACTTGAACCCACGCCTTGCGGTCGGCAGTCCAAATCCAAAGTACAAACCACTCCGCTATGACTGTTAACATGACTGTGTGTACAGTGTACGCAGGTATTAAGTAAAGTCACTCACCTCATTGCGTATTAACTGTAGCGTAATAAGGTAAGATAAGCTTAGAGTCGTTATGAACGTTGTTACAAGAATGAATAACATCTGAAACAGGGTAAATGTTACTGTAGTAGGATTACATTGATTGGTTGATAACCCAATTACGATATGATTGAATGCCCAATTACGATTAAAGTGGGGCTAGTACCATAACTTCTTATTTTTTGTTATTGTTAGCATAACAAAATGTTGGTATTAGCAATTTGATATGCAATACTAGACTTATGTACGTCACTTTTTGTTGCGACTACCGTTTCGCAAAGGCGGTTTTCATATTTATATAATTGAAGAGACGTAACGGCGCAAAAAACTCCTTAGTAAGTACATAATTTAAATCATTTTATAGGCAAACAAAAAACTGCTTCCTAATACTTCTTGTTTTTTCCAATGGATACTTGTTGTTGACCCTAGTGGCCTTCACAGTCTCACACGTAAAGATGGGGCGGGCCTGGCGAGGCCTCGCCGAGAAAGGCTTTTTGATTTACTTACTTGCCATTTAACGGCATCGTTCAACGTATCAAACGCGACGATGATACGATGGTAACAATCCATTAATTTCCTTATATCGGGGGAATTTTTTCTATCTTTAGTATGCAGCATTTCATTTTCAACAGTACTGATTCCAGAAACAGCAAATGAAAATTTCATAAGATGTCGAATGAAGCGAAGCCTAGGGATGAGAAGACTTAGTAAATGTCCGAAAAAGTGAAGTTCTCCTATGTGGACAAGTAATATTATTAAATCATCAAAGTAGTTCAAGTTGAGTATGTTGGTCGCCGTCAAAATAACAAATGAAACGACGGCACATCCCACAGTTAGGGATGTTTGAACAACATTCTTCGTGACATCTTTAATTTCTCCACCGAAATTAGTTTCCCTATCGAAGGTATCGAGTTCAGAATAAAAATCACTCAATCTCTTCCGGAATGTAAATCCTAGTATAACACATATTAAATACTGCGTTAACTTAAGTAACTCGAGACATTTCTGGATGTCGTATGAAAAGTCATGCAATAACAAGTAAATTATCACGACGTTTATAGAAAGTGAGAAAATAAATGAAATGATAAGGAAAATTGGTTTTATATTGCCGAATACCGGTACTCTGTTTACGCCACATATCAATTCGGTAAGGATGAAAATTTTAGAAGTACGATCTAAGTTCGATTTTTTTTCTTTAATTAAATTATTAACTTGAGGCACCGGAGGCGGCATATTGACACTAGTATTCGCTTCAAGTTATACGAAGCAACTACATTAATTGTACAACATTGGTTCATTTCTTAATGGCAATTCAATAACATGAGTGCTGTTTTACTTTTCATCATAATACAATTATGATAATGAAATACATACATATAAAATTTTAATAGCGATTGATAAAATTACGTATGTATGTACACTGTCATTTCGTCCCTGTCAAGTAGAAATTGGAGGAAACTGCTTTTAAGGAATGAACAAGATTGGGTGAAATAAGTGGGTCTTTTTATGAGACGGGAGGGCTGCGTCTATTTGTGACCAGTTCTTTTAAAATAAATGGTAGAACAATTTGTTTTAAATGACACTCAAATTAAAGGTTAATAATATTGTTGAACGGTTAAATAAATGTAGGTAATTATATTATAACTTATTTGAGGTACTAAGTTACCGCCTAAAATAATTTCCTATGTTAAACGTAAACCACTTTAAACCTGTTGGCCGGTAATTTGTCTTGGGTGCCTGTACCTGAGTCGCCATCAGTATGAATTTACCAATAGGGAATATGCATGTCATCATTTTTTGTACAGTCGTTATCGCTAAAATAATGATATCTGTCACATTATTTTCTATGTAATCTTTTTAAAATCACTAAAATAAATTTATAAAAAGTGCAAATTTTACGAGGCAAATTTAAAATGTCGAAACGCAACGCTATTGGTTAGACATCAGCGTGACGTCATCCTTCGCGATGGACATGTCAAAAACATACTAGAACTAGCTGTTTTCATTTATATTTCAGTAAATTTGATTGCTTTCACAGTTTATACGATAAACTTCTTGCGTGATTTTTGTTTGTTAGTGGTGTGTTGAATGACTAACAATGTCTGAAAGTGGATTTCAAAAGGCGCAGTCGGATAATCTTCCGAAAATTGATGCTTTCACGATAAGTTCGTACTTCGCCTCAAATAATGATTTTACATCAGCTGAAATCAGGGGAGTCAAAGCTGCAAGGTGAGGAAGTGATAGATATTTAATTTAGGTACATGGTTCTCGTACAGTTTTTCTATGTAATTCATAAAAGTCTTTAACATAACCTGTAAAGATTTAGCCATTTACCTTCTACATATAAATTATACTATATCCTTCATATCACATTTTAGGAATAAATGGTTGTTAATAAATAAATCCGTGTTTGGGAATACTTTATAATCAAATCTGTTTTTATCCCAGATCTGAACGAGAATCTTACAACAACTTTTCAGGGTTTGTACTTTTGTAAGCCAAATTAAACCAAAACTATTAATATTTGGTAGAAATAATTATTTTCTTCTTACGTTAAAATGATCTTCGCAACAGTATGCAGTGCTTTTTGTAGATATAATATCTCTTTTCACAATTTTACACCACTTTTTTCTTATATATCTAAGCGTCCCGTGGAACATGAAAAAATACATTGTCCGGTGCGTTCCATCTCGTATTCTTGCACATAGGTACAATACAGTACTTAAAATAATGTCTTCGGTTTCCATCCATACTTCCGTTTATGAAATTAAACTACAAAACGTAAATTTAACACTATAAAATACTCTTTCTCAACCTCGCTCATAACCACTTGTTAGTAAACAACTCCAACCTGACGAACGATGACGTCACCATAGAACGCGCCAAAAGGGCGGCGTTTGAATCGGCTTTATGTCATTGCAATTTTCATTAATTAATTTAAAATAAATTTGGACTTTCCCATGACTCGTATATTTTTTTACGGCATTATATTAACATAAATGAGCTATAAAAACAATAAAAAAAATCATGCATATTCCCTATTGCCGCCAAAACATTTTTTTTACTATATACAAGTCTATGCTTGACTACAATCTCAACTGATGGAAAGCAGCAACGTAGTCATCGTTGGTAAAGCGCACTAACTTAGAAGCCTATTCACTGTTTTCTTGAAGACACTTAGGTAAATTACACCGATATACTTATATAGACACCGACGCAGGAAATTTGTTCCAGCCCCTTGTCGTTCGCATAATAAACCAGGACGCAAAACGTGACGTCCGTACAGGAGGGATGTCAACAACAAAGAGATGCATACCGCTGTATGTCGGGTCGTTCGATGGTGGAAGGGTAATGGGGGAATTAATTCATGTAATTCCTGCACACACTCTCCAAAATGTATCCTATAGAATAGTATAGAACAACGAGAAGCTGGCTACTTTGCGCCTATGCTACAACTTTAAAGATTTACTTTCAAGATTGATCTCAACCTGTTTCAGGTTGCCATGCCAATAAGTCGCTTGGCATGCTTCTCCATTGAATCCAAACCTGATAGGTAACATTTAGTAGCACCAGCCCAAATTTGATAGCAGTACTCCACACATGGCCGAACCTGGGCTTTATATAAAAGTATGTAGAAGCTGTTCCGCACCTTCGCTAGGACACCAAGTTTTCTTTTACTTTTACTTTGGATTCTGTCTGCTTCTACTTTGGATTCAATGAACCGCTCAATGTTAAGGTTCGGGGATACCTCTACCCTCAACAACTGAAGGCGGTTGGTGTATTCTAAGGATAGATTTTGGAAAGTAGGAGCCAAGGTGAACGGGCTCCTTTTGGCGGTGAATAGACACGTTTGCATTTTGGTGACGTAGGATCCCACAAGGTTGGCATCGCCTCAATCTGACACTGCTCGTAGAATGAGATTCGCACGCTCTACCATAGCCTCTCTTTCAGACTGTATATGGTTTTTACTGGCCAGATATTACTGGCCTGGTTGGCCAGGTATCTCATCACAACTGTTCTATCGTCTGCATAACCATAGACACCGGGCATGAGCAGGTCGTCTTTGTGCAGCAAAAATAGAGTTGCGGAGAGAACGGACCCTTGAGGAACATCGGCATAGGTTGTCATTGCTTGCAACATGCAGCCATCGACATCAACGCGGAATGATCGGTCAGTCAGGAAGTCCTCAACCCAACTGATGGGGCCAGGGTAGAAAACATATGCAGGAAGCTTGCTTATGAGGCTAGCGTGTATGCAATGCCAATTACATGTACTACACAATTCAACTTCGCTTGTAGGAGAAAAATACTTATGGCATTTTGAATTCTCGCCCTAATTCTGCAATCTGCAATGTATAATATAAACGCAGGGGCGATAATGGGGGAGGGGGAGGGGGCACGTGTGTGGGATGAAATCAAAACCAATTCCATATCGAATGCGAATGCAGAGGAGTTATTATCTACATGAGCAACGTTGACTAATTACAATCAGTGGGCTCGTCTGCTCGTCCGCTCGTTTGTCGCCTATTTCCATAAAACATAATTTCTGATAAATACAGAAGAAATTACAAAAGTTTTTAGGAGATTGCATCAAGCAATTTTTATAGTTTATACCTACGAGTATACACGATGAGGTATATACAGTTTGTTTGCAACGTACACAGTGATGAACTATAGGGGCGGTATACAGCGCATAGTTTAAATTAAATATGAGCCACTGTTAGCGACTACTTCACGGATGAATATATTTCAACTTTGCCATTTTTATTTCGCTGCCACAATGGATTCCATTTTTCTGTATTATTTCTTCATGCGCTTAGTGGATGCTAAGGATTGTGTCATCCATGCTGTTAAATCCATTGTCTTTTTATGCAACAATGAATACGGTATTTGATTCTGTGTTTAAAATATCTATTTTTTCATAAAAGGAAATAAATATTTATTGTTTGTGTACAAATAAAATAACATATTTAGGTACCTACTTACTAACTTTTTAAATAAATTATTTAAAAGTGTGTATTGTATAGCCTAGATTTATTATATTACTATGCTAAATCTATGGTGTATAGCCATAAGTTCTACTTACTTCTAGTCAATAACTGTCAAATCAGTCCATGTAACGGATCTAGATTATGTCAGGGTCGGAAAGGTAAATTCATTTATGGAACACTGCATGAATTCCTAAATACATTAGTAGATATATATTTATATCTGTTTACTTTTTACAGTCACACTGTAGTAAAAATAACAATGAATAAGGAGCTATTTTTTATTACATTTAAGCATTTACACTAATTAAAAAGAATAAGAAGATAAATAGTATAAAATAATGAAAAAATTACCTTATTATTTTTTTTACTTTCGTTGGCATCCCAGACTGGATTCATTAAGTTAAAATTCTAATTAACATAGTTTGCCTCATGCCATCAATTTCTAGTCGGCATGTGATCCTTATAAGGGCCATAATGGGGTTACGCAAACCAGGTGTGATTTATTTACCGAAGATCGTAAATTACCATACTTGGTCGTAGTTTCTAAACAGAACCACATTTGTGTAGCTTCCATTACAGTTTAGAGGAGTTTCTAGTCCAATTAAAACAAGAGGTCGAATGCTAATTATCAAAATACCAATTAACCGTTTTCGCAACTATTCGCGTTCCAGTGTTTTGAATGAGTTGAAGATTTATTTTATCATTAATATTTTACTAAAGATACTGGGTATCTATCTGATATTAAATGGTCGCTGTCGCTATCATCAGTCGAATAGTCACTAGTGGATAGTATTATTTATAATAATAACCTTATAGGCTTTTATTAGCTGTATTGTTCCTGGGTCTGTAACATTGAAAGAAATAAAGAAAAAGGAGTTATTCGTGTAATAAAACTTAAAGAGTAAGAAAAAATTCTGAATACGAAAAGGACACAATACGAAAAGCATCTTGGTCAGCATTATGCTAGCTGGCCGGGAGCACCTAGCGCTGATCTTACACCGGTCCTGTGTGGCGATAACAAGCCAAGTAGCCAATAGGTAATAATTGCTTTTTACAAAAAAAATATCCGACTTCAACCTTGATAAGTAGATATAACTCAAAAACTACTCGCCAGATGGCGCTGAATTCAACATGTACGTGTAAAGTTCTCGTCACTACAAATTAATTAAGCCCAAACACTAGATAACTACAGTAAATCGTTGAGGAGTTCCCTCGACTGTCTTTCGGCTTCATCAGATCGACTCCAGACCTTCTTGAAATGGTAGCGCTTTAATGTACTTATGATAACATGAACAAACACACTAGTCGTCCATACAATTTTCGAAAGTTGCCCTCGATTTCTCCGAGATGCCATCATCAGATCCTGGTGATCCTTTTAAAAGGACCCCACTGCGCATATCTACTTTACAACAAAAAAAGAATTATCAAAATCGGCCCATAAACGACGAAAAAATCGCTGAACAAACATAAAAAAAAAAGCATATATACGGTCGAATTGAGAACCTCCTTCTTTTTTGAAGTCGGTTAAAAAGTATTACAAATTGTATAAATATAGGCGTGTGTCGCTATTAAATCAGATAAACAGATCACAAACCTTCAAGGGAGACCGTACCGTAGCTATGTGTGTTGTTGCACAAGTTCCATCATGATTAGAGGAGTCTGCTTAGTGTTATATTATGAATAATGTAATAATTTTATTATAAAGCACCATATCAATTCAGACCAAAGTAATGAATAAGTTTTGCAAAGTCGATATAATGTATACTTTATATTATTAAAAATCAATGATGTTATATAATTATGTATATAGTCATTACGGGTTAAAAATAAATACAACGTTTACAAACAAAATAAAACCGACTTCAAAATTATCCCTAGGGATCTTATTACCGTTAATAAAGAACCCTTTGTCCCAGTCCAAATCGTCAATTCGTGGACTAAATTTTATCGCAATTTGATAAACACAATTATAATGAGTTTTATGTACTTTTTATTCCCTTGAAAGATGGTTTCCGGGATAAAAACCATTATTATTCAGCGAGAAAAGGTAGCAGAAAAAGTGAAAAGGTTTCAGTTAACCGGTAGCTAAAGTTTTTATGATACTAAAAGGACCGACATTGATTAACGATATTAGTAGCTGTCGGAATATAGTAAATATTATATTCTTGATATGAGACCTCATTCAAGTTAGTTCTATGATTTAAATATGAATGCTTGTCAATGGGTAATTGTCCTTAGTTACGTAAACAAGAAAGATGTTAATTTTATGTTCTCTAAATAAATAATTATTTTACAAGTTCTTCTGCCTCTCATTAACCTCACCAAAACCTCCACCACTCCAACATGGTAGCAGAGCGTGGTTGAGTGGTTTTGGTGGTTAATAGGAAAAATAAATTGAAAACTACGAGTGAAGAAGAAATGTCAAAAGGCGGACACGAAAAATTTTACGACTCGCGTAAGTCCTATTAAGATATTATTGTGTAACGATATAAATATTAAAATGGCTAAGCAAGCAAGGATAGAGGACATAACGATACCTATTTTTGACGGGGTAAATTACTCAAGCTGGAAATTGAGATTATTGACGTTGCTGGAATACAAGGAATGCAACGAGCCGGCCTTAGGGACAATGTCTGCTGAATATGAGAATCAGGTGTCAACCTGGAAGAAAATGGATTTAAAAGCTAGGACAATAATAATGAGTACAATATCGGATAAACAATTAGAATATGTTGCGGAATGTATGACAGCGTATGATACGTTGAGAAAGTTTGACAAAATGTATTTAACACAGTCTACTGCTATGCAAATAATATGTAGAGGAAAAATAGAAGATATAAAATTAAGCAACTATGATAACATAGAAGATTTTTTTGTTGATTTTGAGAAAGTAACGAACGATTTTAAAGCGGCTGGTGGTAAAATAGATGAAGCCGAGAAGATGAGATATTTGCTACGAGCTTTACCTCCAAGTTATAGTTATATTGGAGATTTTATTGATGTTATTCCAAAAGAACAGAGAACAGTTGATTATGTGAAATCTAAAATAAAAGAGAAAAATATGAGTGCTGGTGAAATGGACAAGAAAAATATGAGCACATTTATAACTAAGACTCAAGAAAAATGTTTCATCTGTGGAAAGGCAGGACATTTAAAGAAGGATTGTTGGTATGGTCAGAAAAATGGTCAAGGACAAAATAAAGGACATAGAGGTTACAGTAGAGGAAGATTTTTTCAGGGTCAAGGACGAGGCCGAGGTAAAGGTCATTTCAGAGGCGAGTCATCAGGCACTCAGCAGGACAATCGCGCATCGTGGACAACTCAAGTATGTACATCAGAAGCTAACCAGGTAACAGGGTTAAACGATGGGGAATATGATGACATTAATGTAATAAGTTGGTTATTAGATAGTGGGTGCACAGACCATATTATAAAAAATGATAATTTATTTTATGATTATGAATTTTTAAAAGTTCCTATCGATGTCAAAATGCCAGATGGTAAAATGTTAAAGGCAACCAAGAAAGGTACGGTTAAAATTCATTTTAAAAACAAATATAATGAAAAACATGTTGATCTTAAAAATGTTTATTTTGTACAAGGTATAAAGCAGAATTTGTTAAGTTTTTCCAAAATAACTAAAACTTGCACAATAGTAGCGAGGAATGACACTGCAAAAATTTATGACCAATCGAGAGAATTAATTATTGTTGCAAATAAAATAGATAATTTATATTACATTAAAAGTTTTGTTTTAAAAAATGAAAGTAATAAAACGTATGTTAATAGTGTTAAATTAACTGATAAAGAGAAATGGCATAGGGCACTTGGTCATGTCAATTTTCAATATTTAAATAAATTGGTTAAAAATAAGTTAGTTGAAGGTTTGCCGGATAGGATTGAAAACACGGTAATGAAATGTTCGAATTGCATTGAAAGTAAAATGGCTAATGTTCCTTTTGAAAATAATAGAACTAAGGCTACGGGGATTTTAGAGTTGATTCATACTGATTTAAACGGTCCGCACAGAACAACAGGTTATGGCGGAGAAAAATATTTTTTGACGTTTATTGACGATTATAGTAAATGTACGAGAATTTATTGTATTAAAAGTAAAGCAGAAGTAGCGAATTGTTTTATAGATTTTGTTAATTTAGTTGAGAATAAATTTAATAAAAGGGTAAAGAAAGTACATTGTGATAATGGCAAAGAATATTTAAATCGAGATATTTATAATTTCGTTAGGCAAAAGGGTATAGAGTTATTACCATGTCCACCCTACGTTCATGAATTGAATGGAGTAGCAGAGAGGTATAATAGGTCTGTTATGGACATAGGAAGATGCTTAATGAAAGAAGCTAGAATACATAGGAGGTATTGGCCTGAATTTGTTAAAACGGCTGCATATTTAAAAAACCGAACTATTGCCAATACAGTAGAGAATAAAACTCCTTACGAAATATTTTTTGGTGTTAAACCTAATGTGAAGCATTTGAAGATTTATGGAAGTAGAGTGTATGTGAGGGTTCCTGAAGTTTTAAGAAGAAGTAAATGGGATGATAAAGCTCAATTAGGAATATTAGTAGGTTATAATGATAATAGTTATAGAGTTTTATTAAATAATAGAATAATTAATGCTAGACATGTACAAGTAGTTGAAGAAAATACACAATTAATTTGTTTAGAAAAGCTTGATGATGAAAAAGATAGGGATATGGAAGTGAATGAAAGTTCAGGTTCAGATAGTAATAATGATATAGTTGAAACTGAAATTGAGGAAGAATATGTAGATGCAGAAAATACTGGTTCTGAAGATGCTAATACTGGTTCTGAAGATGCTTTGCAAGAGATAGTTAATGATGAAAATGTTAGTACTAGCAGTGACAAACGTATTGTAGAAAGAAGGTCAAAAAGAAAAGTCAATCCAGTTTGTAGATATGGTAATCCAGTCTCACATTTTATTTATATAAACTTTGTTGATGCAAATGTACCTAATACATTTGAGGAGGCGATGAACTCCTGCGAAAGTAAACAATGGCAAATAGCTATGGATTCAGAAATAAATAGTTTAAACAAAAATAATACATGGAAAACTGTTGAAAGACCGGAAGGTAAAGAGGTTATTGATGTTAAGTGGGTCTTTAGAAAGAAAAGTAATAATACTTACAAAGCTCGATTAGTCGTACGAGGTTTTCAGCAAAAAGAATATCTTGAGAATGTTTATTCGCCAGTAAGTAAAATGCAAACATTAAAAAATTTATTATCATATTGTTGTAAATATAACTTATACATAGAACAAATGGATGTTGAGACAGCGTTTTTGAATGGTTATGTAAGGTCAGAGGTGTATGTTAATCAACCGAAGGGTTATGAAACTGACGACAATAAAGTTTATAAATTGCAAAAAGCACTCTATGGTCTGAGAGAAAGTCCAAGAGTATGGTATGAATGTTTTAATCAATTCATTGAACAATTAAATTTTGTTAGGAGTAACTATGATTACTGTTTATACGTAAATAGAACAGGCAAAGATTGCATGTAACAAGATAAACCGCACTTCCTTTGGCTACTTTCTTCAGAATGGGTAACTGAATCGATTCCACGCATTTTTATTTTTGTTTTATAGCTTATTATTTTTTTATTTAAGAAAGTAGTTATACACTTTTCGGGCGAAATGTATGGACATATTACGCACCGACACAGCGAGTGAGCGAGAGGTCGTTGCACCTCAACGTCACGCCTAGCCACGCCCGCACGCCCCGCGCCCGCGCGCCCCGCGCGCTACGCGCGCCGCCGCCGCCCCGCAAACGTCAGCCATTAAACAGCTGACCATGATCAAGATTGTCTTGTAGGTAATTACCTATGAATTTAGCAAAAAAATATTTTCCCTTTCATTCGAATTACTCAGGCTTTTTAATGTTGAGTCAGTTGAGTGAACTCGAGTGTGAATGTGAATAGTTATGAAGTCACTGAATAAAGAATGATCACCGTTTTGAAAACAAAATTATTTTTCGGTTTATTAATGTAGTTACATTTTCGAATAAGCAATACATTTGTAACGAACAACAAAACTATGACCGAATGATAAAAATACTGTACGTTGTAGGTAACATGCTCACTGTCGTGATAAATAAAAGTACAGTGAGAGTTATCCGGTTATTAGTATCCGGCAGAAGACGGGGTGGGGGCAGAAGGTGGAGGATTTGACGGCGAAGACCCGTTTTTGAGAAAAAAAAATCTGTCCTCCAAGCACTAAATACACCGTAATAACTTGAATATCAAGATCCCCGTAATATCAAGACGACCCAGATTGCGCGATGGATAAAACGCCGGATCGCTAATCTGAGGGTTCTGGGTTCGATTCCCAGCGAGGCAGAAATATCGATGATGAGTTTAAATTTCAGTTATTGGCCTAGGTGGATGCCCCATATGTGTGTGTGTGTCTTGTGTGTTGTCCATGGCACCCACGACGTGTAAATCGTTATTTATTTAATATTCGCTAGAACTGTTACGAAACGCTATTTGAAAACAACCAGAATACAACAATGCCACTTTCAGGTTAAACAGAGAACACGTATGTAATTAAATCGATGTCGCAAATATCAGTAATAATACATGAACTACTGGTATACCTAACCGGGCGCATTAGGCAGGCGTTGCACCGCCAGCGAGGCGACGAATGAATCCCGGCTATTTACTCGCTCAAGACACATACAAAAATGATATGAAATTCCATGTAAACAAAAGAGATGCATATGTCAGCGAGTAGTCGCTCGCTCGCATATGCATCTCTTTTGCTTACACGGAATGGCATTAATGTAAGTCCCTTTCCTGGACCAGAAAAGAGCCCATAGCTACTCGCTGCTCGGCGGCGGTCGGATACCTGCTTATGACAGCACACAATGTTCGAGTCAAGTTATTATAGGGTATTTTGTACTACCTACGAAGTTAAAGTAGTTTTTTTTTCTAGTTTCTCGCAAACGCTGCTTTCGTAGAGAGTTGCGATTGATATCGTTGTAATCTGGGGAAGAATACACCAATCTTTACCACTTTTAGGTACGAATGTACTTTCAAACCCAAGCCCACAATGTCATTGTAAAGTGCTCTGTTACTGTTACTATCATTACTTTATAAACAATAATAATAATAATAACGCTACACACACAGCCCCACACTAGGATTCCCTGTGTCGTGGGTGCCATGGACAACACACAAGACAAGGGCACACACCCAGAACAAGAATGGTCATCATTCAAATTCGAACCCAGGACCCGCGGAACAGCGATCCGGCGTGTTAACCATTGCGCCATCCCGGATCATCGTCAATTTTTTTTTTTTTTTTTTTCTGTCCTGAAGAAATGGAATAGGACAACCCTCCGGACAACGGGGGAGGGAGGTGGTGAATGCTCATGCATACCAGTGCAGCCGGCTGCTCTGGTTATGTGGGACTCACTGATAAAACCTAAGTGCCTTACCCACTAAACACCACCTGAGGTTGGCTTTGGTCTTATGACCTCTAAGCCTTCATCGATACGACCCCGATTGGAGAGTCGGGGCACTAGCGGGGCTCTCTAAGGAGCTACCGCATGAAAAACATCAATTAGTTGGAGAGGGGCTTGCGCTCACAACAGGTTGAGCGCTATCGATAGCGTTAGCGTCTGATTTTTTGGAGGCCGACAAGAGCCATTCTAAATCAGAAGAGAGTTTGTCTGGTGGGTCCGATAGGATATTTCTGGGTCTACGGACTTGGTGACGGGATAGGGTGGGAGGGACATTCTCCGCTGCCTCCCTAATCATAGCGTTTTGGTGTTCTTCCGAGGATTTGAAGAATCTCTCGAAGAGGTTTTTCAATACTTGGATGGTAGGGAGCTCTAAGTCCCGATAAAGTAATTTCTCACTTCTTTAATTAAGTACCTAAATGGTGCTCACCTTTAAACAGCCCAATTAAAATAGATATTCTTATTAAATCATACTGCGGCAATATTTTTTTAGGTTCCGTACCCAAAGGATAAAACGGGACCCTATTGTTGAGACTTCGCTGTCCGTCCGTCCGTCTGTCACCAGGCTGTATCTCATGAACCGTAATAGTTACACAGTTGAAATTTTCACAGATGATGTATGTCTGTTGCCGCTACAACAACAAATACTAAAAAACAGAATAATATGAAATATTTAAGTGTGCGTTCATACTTTCGAAGCCTCAGCGAGTTTAGTTACCTTTCGGTCCAAGAGATAGCGTTATGGCTAATATGTGGCTACAATAAAACAATTAAATATTTAAGTGAGGCTTTCATACAATAGACCAGATTTTTTATGGCGTTTTTAGACATAATGGTACGGAACCCTAGGTGCGCGAGTCCAACTCGCATTCGGCCGGTTTTTTCATTACTTTCATTCATATTTATTTAAGCAACTACTTTTACTTATTTAGATTGACGACTACGTTCATATTATAATATCCATTCGCACACACACACATACTTAGTTAAATTATGTTTCTACTTTGATGATGAGATGGTTGGCAATTGTTATAAAATAGAACTGTAGGTAAGTATTATTACAATAAGGTAGTCGCAGGCGGCGTATTTAAAAGTTATTAATGATATAAAATATCAAACATGACGTAATAAAATTTAGTAAAAGTAACTTACAGGTTCGATAGTTTTTTCGTCTTCCTTCTCCCAATACCTACCAACTTCGGCGGCGTCGTTTTTTCATGATATTTTCAAAATGTCCTCCGCCTTGTTGAATGCACAATAATGCACGTTTGTGCAATTGACGTTTTAAATTATGTAACACTACAGTATCACTTTTCACTATGTCAAATGCAGCTATGATATTATTTTTTAAGTCCTCAATGCTAGTTAAATCTTTAAAATAAACTAAAGATTTAACACGTCCCCACAGAAAAAAATCTAACGGTGTCAAATCAGGTGACCTTGGAGGCCATTGAACCGGGCCGCCACGACCTATCCATCGCTCACCATATTCAGCATCCAGGTGTTGCCTGACAGTCCATGTGAAATGCGCTGGGGCACCGTCGTGTTGATAGAATACTTCACGCAAATTTTGAAGTGGGACGTCTTCCAACAAAGACGGCAGAGTTTCTCTTAAAAACTCCAAATAAGACGGTCCTGTTAATCTGTCTAGGAATACGGGGCCAAGTATGTGTGTACCGATAATACCCGCCCAGACGTTAACCGAGAACCGGTGCTGGAAAGAATCCACTCTGCATGCGTGAGGATTTTCTTGCCTCCACAAATGCGTATTATGTTGGTTAAACATGCCCACTCTAGTGAAAGTACTCTCATCCGTCCAAATAATGTTTCGCTGCCAATTTTCCACTAACCACTGACTGAACTCCAACCGTGGTTCATAATCATGTGGACACAGTTCTTGACAGCGTCTCAAATGGAATGGGTGCTGGCCGTCGCTATGAAGCGTTCGCCACACGTACATATGACTGACGTTAAACAGTGGGGCGGCTTCACGGGTGCTGGAATGAGGGTTCGCATCGAAATACTCCAGTATTTCGCTTTGAAGACGAGTAGGTACGTGTACATTGTCTCCTCTGTCGATGGCAGTGTTCGGTCGAAATGTTCCGTGGTCTCGGAGCCGTTGAGTAGCGGATAGCATGGTCCTGCGGTCTACATTCGTACCAAACCTGCTATTATAAGTTCTGCACGCTAATGTCACATTGTCACCACACTGTGCCAAGGTTCTTACCATTTCAGTATACTCAACATTCGAATACCGAAAAGCCATTGTCAACACTTGCAAATTACGTCAACTCACTCACTAATTACGAAACGATGATGGTAGGTGCAATTCTAATCGCGCGTGTTACAAGACTGAGTGAATATTTCCGATTTGTGTATTTACTTGTTTACATCAAAGAAGCCGCCCGCGCTGCGTGGGAGCCGGACAAGAAATCTTTACGTCTCGCTCTCTCCGATTGTTTAGGAATATGCGGGAAAGAGAAAGCGTAATAAAAATAGTAAATTTGTAATAGTGTGTGTATTTTTCCGGTGCATTTATGGCGGTCGGTCGATTGTAATAGCGTTTGAACCTTATTGCTTTGACTTAAGTTTTATTTTTGCTTGTTTCGTCTGTTTCGAATGGGGTGACATATTTTTCTTAATTTTAAAATATTTTTGGAAAAAATTATAACCTATATTAAAAATGCGTGGAATCGATTCAGTTACCCATTCTGAAGAAAGTAGCCAAAGGAAGTGCGTTTATCTTGTTACACCTTGTATATAATCTTATTTGTTGATGATCTTTTAATTTGTTGTAAAGATGAAAGCAAGGTAAAAAAGGTAAAAGCTAGTTTAATGGAAAGATTTGCAATGAAAGACCTAGGAAAAGTTAAGAACTATATTGGTATAGATATTGATTATAGTGACGATAGAAGAAAAATGACTTTAAGTCAAACAAAATATATTGAATCTCTAGCTATAAAATATAATCTAGAAAACAATAAGTTGTATGATACTCCAATGGAAACAAATTTAAAACTGGAAAAGGCCAGTGAAGTAGATGATAGTTTAAAATATAGAAATATTATAGGCGAATTATTGTATATAAGTAGTGGTACTAGGCCAGATATAGCTTTTAGCGTAAATTACTTGAGTCGGTTTCAAAGTTGCTACGACAAAACACATTACAAATATGCAATGAGAATATTAAAATATTTGTATAAGACTAAAGATTTAAAGTTAACCTACTACGATAATATAAATACAGAAATATTAGATTGTATGGTAGATTCTGATTATGCAGGAGATAACGTAGATAGAAAATCTACTACAGGTTTTGTTATAAGATTTTTTGGTAACTTAATTTTTTGGAAAACTCATAAGCAAAATACAGTAACTAAATGTTCAACTTTTGCAGAATATACTGCTATGTCAGAAGCGGTGACAGAAATACTGTTCATTAAAAACTTGTTAACTGAGTCATTCAGTATTGAGTTTGATAAACCGATAACATTGTATGAAGATAATTCAGGTGCAATTTCGATTGCTAAATATGGTAATTTTACAAAGAACTCAAAGCACATTGAAGTGCAGTATCATTACATAAATGAAAACTATGAAAAGGGTATAATTGATATTGTGAAAATTGATTCAAAACTTAACTTAGCAGACATGTTAACTAAGAGCTTAGATAAAAGCCAATTTTTGAGACATAGGTCAGGGTTGAGATTATGTTAGTATGTAGGATTTGTTGTAATTTGTTAAAGTAATGTTTATAGAAAATATCAAGAATATAAATTTAAGGAGGCGTGTCGGAATATAGTAAATATTATATTCTTGATATGAGACCTCATTCAAGTTAGTTCTATGATTTAAATATGAATGCTTGTCAATGGGTAATTGTCCTTAGTTACGTAAACAAGAAAGATGTTAATTTTATGTTCTTTAAATAAATAATTATTTTACAAGTTCTTCTGCCTCTCATTAACCTCACCAAAACCTCCACCACTCCAACAGTAGCGTTAACGTTTATGTATTATGTCGGCAACGAACAACTGACACCTTAACATGCACTTCGAAAATTAAGAAACGGTCATGAAATGTTGCAACTACAGTCACCAATCTAATTACCCACCGCAGGCGAGGCCGGTTAACTCGGTCGATCAATTACAATTAACGCAAGCCGTCGGCCTGTAAGCGATTCAAATGAGAATGTTCATACTAAGTCCATCTTTTTATCTTGCCTGAATTGTATTCTTGTACCATAATTAATCCTGTTTAAGTATACTATAGCCTGTGCTATAGCTGTTTTGTTTGTTACCTCATAACTTTGTACTGGGTGAACCAATTTTTATTATTCTACTAGCTGACCCGGCAAATGTTGTTTTGCCAAAAAAAATGTTAAGGGTGAACAACCCTTATCACTTAGGGTCGTTAAAGCCGTTTCGGAGGAGTAAGGTAACTAACATTGTGACACGAGAATTTTATATATAAGATTTTAATTCAAACGCTGTTGTTTGTAGGTAGTGCTAAATAAATTTGAGCGACATTTGACGGGTAATTTTGTATTCTTACTTGTCGATTTTGAAGTTGGTTGTAGACGTTTTGTCTTGCTGATTCGCCGACATGAAAGACAAACAACCTCAAAATACCTGTAGGGAAAGCGGGAAAACAATGTGACCGATACGAAACTTTTTATTTATTTAAATTAAATTCTACAATTAAGTACAAGTATTAAAATTGTTATTTTCAGTATAAAATATTCACATTATCCATGATAGTTATTATACTTATCATTATTGATTGATTTGTTGTGAAATTTACGACCATCTCCGAACCTATGCTCCGAACACTCCCTACTCTCCGTCATACTGTCATGAAATGACAGGCATTAATATTTATTTTATTTTCCACGATGTCTTAAGATGGTAGACGCATTAACTTAATAAAATGACAATTTAACATTTTCACATCAAAATGAGCGTATCTAATGAAGTAAGGTCATAGCAATCAGAATAGCGTTAAATCTACGAGAGTTCATGTGCTTAAAGTTTATGTCTCGTATAATTCCATAAAGTTAAAATTAACATTTTAGAGCAGGGAACTGAACTGCAGTTCGATTTTAGTACATGAGTTTACGACCAAAATTAAACTTGGTCAAGTTTACAATTTTTATTGTCTTGTAGGTACTTGGCGAAAACACTTCCACTGCTCACTAGTTCCGTCTTACTTTGCTTGAGTACCTATATGTAGAATGTTATGGTATTTATGTCGCAGGCAATTGGTTGAATGGCACCCAACCAAATGGCTAAGCATGGATTAGGCAAGTGGTTGGATACAACGTTCAACAGACCTAGACGATTCGTAGCCAACTGGTTAAATGACAATTCGTTAGTTCGGATGGTTGAATAAGCCATTCTAGTGGACGACTGACTGAAAGGCAGCCCGATCGATGGTTGAGTAAGTATATTATATACAATAAGTATAGTGGTTTCGTGGTATCTCTAGCAATTTAAATATCTGCCCAGGCTGGGGGTCGAACCCAGGGCATGTCACCTCGCAGGCAAGGTAAACTATCAAGGAGGCTACGAGGTCATTCATATCCGATAAAAGATAAGACAAGCCACATGTGCCTATAACACCATCACCCATGGATACCAGTAACACCAAAGGTCTCACTAATGTGTTGAGAACCTTGAAAAAATTGATTTAATTCTTTTTACTTATATTATTTATTTATTTATTTACTCTTTATTGAAAGAACCTATAACTAGATATTACAATGGGCGGACTTAATGCCTAATGGCATTCTCTACCAGTCAACCCTTGGAGACGGTGAGAAGTTGTGGTAGGTCTTTTTATTTCTTGTAATATTTTTAAAGGTACTTACAATATTGTTACATAGCTATCTAAAATTCCTATAAATGTACGAGTCGCCTACAGTCTCTAAATCTTATGAAACTTCAGTTCCAAACGTTTAGATGAAATAATATTGACGAACGGTAGCACATTTAGGCCAATATGTTCGCCAGGAGGGAAACAATCGTAGAAATTGAGTCAAGTGTGGATTTTCCTTGTATTTTCGACAAAAGGTCAGAGAATATCAGTAGGTTTATTTTAAAGTAGTCGTGAAATCTAAAAAACTATTTTTTTTCTTGTTATAAAGGTGGGGGTCTTATTTTTCGTACATGTGGAGTATCCATCTTTAGCTACATAAATAATTTGTATTGTAGTTGTGTAAAAACCACTATTTATTAAATTTTTAAAGGTTAAACCATGGTTAAACGTATGCCACTTTTTATGTTAGCCTAATAAAATAAAATATATCAAATCTAAAATTACTTTATAAATGGACGAGTCGCCTACACTCACAAAATCTTACGAAACATCAGTTCCAACATCGAACATCTACGAATCATAATTTTATCTAAATTGTACATAAATATCAGTGAGATAAAATCATTCATGTCAGGTACTATTAGAAAGCTCAGTGACAATTTTTCAGCTCGCGATACAAGGACGGGTTACAACTAATTACGCAATTCAACTTTATCCCGAAAAACGAGGGAGATACGAGATAAATCCGGAACATAAAGTGAAGTTAGTTAAACAGCATTGTGAAAATTTTAATTCGGAATTTATGCAAATTTCTGACGAACAGAGACCGAAGCACGATAAGGCTTCATTTTAGCCAACGATGTTGTGCAAAATTTACTAGGAAATTAACTTTTGCATCAACTAGTTGTTTTGTTATTCACGTAACATCAAAGAAGTTTGTGCTTATTTGCATACACAAGTAGCACGAAGTTTTACATGATAATATTAATAGTGGTACAGTTTAGTAATTTATTTGTTAACAAAACCCGCTTATTGAATATAAGCGAACGTTTAACAATTCAAAATATTTTATATTGGTTTCCTTGTTACAGTTTTAATTGGGGCCACGGTAGAGCTTTCGCTAAGTCGACCCAAATCTGCACCATCCTTATAAGGAAGTCATTCGAGTTACATTCAACCAAGTGTTACTTATGCAAGCCAAGTGCAATACTAGTATACTGTGTTTTAGTTCATTTCATAAACAATTCTAGGAAAACAACTTTTAGACCGTTTTAAAATGAAATTTTATAATTTTTATATTTTATAATTAAATAACAATGTTAATGTCTCTTTTACGGTTAGGTATTCCATAAAAATGGTATGTCACCAAACGCTAAGAAAAAATCTTTTCTAGACGCTCCAGACAGAATCGAACCCGGAAACCTTCGTTCGCTAGCCAGGATCATTACTCATAGAACTAGAGTGCGGTAAATGTGTAATGTGCATTTTACTTTAACGTGAAACTATATTTTAAAACCAAAGATACGCCATCTTTAAAACTGCTTAGTTTAAGATTGACAAGGTAATTAACACAGTGAATCCTAAATATCTACGGCTACGACTAACTTTCTGGAATTTATGATTACTCCTGTCTTTGGATAGCTTTTGTTTGACTTTGTAAAATTGATGTCGTAAGAAATTAGAGTCAGTGAACGGATTATTTTATAAGACAAAGGCAAAGACAAAGGGAACTGTAATGTAATTTAATTAAGTTATGGTAAAATTATGACGGTGGGGTTCCCACGTTTATTATAAAATGTGTAAGGAAAGCCTAAAGGCATTTATTATAGTCCTTTGTTAACATTGCGGTACACAGTATGATTTGAAATACATATAATTATGTCCTATGATATAAATCATAGTCAATTTATTGATCGGTGCAGACGCGAATGGTAATTAAAAGATGTGATATTCATCGATGCATACCAACAAAAAACATTAATAAAGAACTAACAATAGGTACTAAAAGGGAGCCCAGAAAACAATTATTTACTGTTTAACTTGTTTATTTTAATCATTCAAACATACATCTTTTCCCATAGTAAAATATTCGTGTTCTCTTTATGTCTTCGTCTGACAGTTGTATTTTTAATATCCTTTTTTAAGTAAACGGCCTGTTACTCCTTCTTGTTGACATAATTAGTGATTGTCCAAAAGGAGTTCCTTACAGTACATACCAACAAAAAACTAATAATAAAGAGGATAATTATTATGAATATAACGAGTATTAGGTATTCTGTCGATAGCAACTGGGTACCTACCAGTTGTTTAGCGGAGTTAACACTGATTAATTTTGGAATGCACAGGACTCATAATGACGATGTTTTATAGCTGTTATATTTTAAGGTAATATTAAAAAAGGGTGTTTATATATAAGCGGATATAATATATTTCTTCTGTAAAAGGTAATTGCTTGAAGTATTTATTTTTTATCTTAAAAATTCCATACTCAACGTTATTCATAGAAAAAGCTTAAATCCAATATACAGAGAAGCGTTACATAATTATTTACAATTTTATAATAATATGTACAGATTTGTCTCATTCCCGTCTACCTACTTATTCTTTCCATCACATAAATTACTGGGAACAATTGTAATTTGACGCGGAAAGGTTGAGTGGTCATTATAAAAGCTCTCAGAGTTATTGTTATTTCTCAAGTTAAGGATCGAAGCAATTTTTCACGTTCATATTGTAACGGTATTGGCAAGATTGTTTCGTCATTAAAAGGGGAATGCCGGCGACGGTGGCAAATAACAGGTAGGAATTATTTATAGAAAAAATCTGGCTGCTCCAAGAAATGATTGAATGGGATTATTCTACCGACTTTTTAGCAAATGAACGTAGCCTTTTTGCCAAGTAAGTGGAAGAACTCATTCTGGTTCGTCTAAAAAAGTGAAAACCTCTTTTTTGTTTGATAATAATTTCGTTTGTAAATATCTGCAAGCAATAATTTTATCCGGCATTATTACCTATAAATGTTCAGCAAATATGAAATCCGATTACCTAGTCGTATATTATTTGGAATGGTTTATCGAATCGAATAAAGGTAGGCTTAATTGCACACCAGGTGACCAGTTTTAATTAATAGTATATTTTCAGTTACACACGTATTACAAATAGTTAACGATACAACCTAGCAAAATTGGGTTATTATTACCTAGTGTTGTTCATATTAAAAAATTAAATTAAAAATTAAAAAAACCCCCGACACAAACATTTAAAAAATAATATCTCTAAAAATAATACGTCGCGTTGGGGGACCGCTCCTAACTACTCATTATCTACGATTTTTTTCATAAGTATCACATGCCTATTTACCCAAGACTTATCATATTTTATCAATATTTTTTTGTGTTAAAGTTAGAAGTAAATGGAGCGGTCCCCCAACGCAACGTATTATTTTTAGAGATATTATTTTTTACTTTTTAAATGTTTGTGTCGGGGGTTTTTTTAATTTTTAATTTAATTTTTATTTTATACTTTTTATAGGTAAGAATATTCTCGATTAAGTCATAAATATTCTCTTACTGTGCCCTTTCATTTGAGACCCCACACGAGTATATTTGCATACATTCGGCTATTCTTCCCCGCTTTTACCCCCCATAACTTTTAAACGGCTCAACCGATTTTCATAAAACATATTTTAAAATATGCGCCCGTAAGTTCCCTTTAATACAAAAAAACTAAATTGAAATCGCTTCATCCGTTTGGGAGCTATGATGCCACAAAGAGACAGAATGAAAATTCTTCCCCCCTTTCAGCCCCAATAACTTTTAAACGGCTCAACCGATTCTCATCAAACATATCTAAAAATACGCGCCCGTAAGTCCCCTTTAATACAAAAAAAACTAAATTGAAATCGCTTCATCCGTTCGGGAGCTATGATGCCACAAAGAGACAGAATGAAAATTCTTCTCCCCTTTCAGCCCCAATAACTTTTAAACGGCTCAACCGATTTTCATCAAACATATGTAAAAACACGCGCCCGTAAGTCCCCTTTAATACAAAGAAAACTAAATTGAAATCGCTTCATCCGTTCGGGAGCTATGATGCCACAGACAGACAGACAGACACACACACACACAGACACGTCAAACTTATAACACCCCTCTTTTTGCGTCGGGGGTTAAAAATACTTTTCATTCTGCAATAAATTCTGTTGTATCTTGTATCCGAGTATAATCAAGTATGAATTCAAGTCACATAGTTCAGCTGTCAAACCACAGGTCAAACTGTCAAGTACCACTATAAATCGATGACTACAGACCAGACAACTACAGTCAACAATCCAATTACCGACGGCACCCGAATTTGCTTCGCGGTCGATCAATTTCAGTAGACCCAAGCCGTCAGGTGAATGATTCTTTTTTTGTTCTTCTTTTTACTAAATATAAGGGATGTCATAGAAAGCTTCTGTAATCAAAGGACATACGATTATTGGCAGGATTCGAACTCTGTACCTACTTGCTAAAAGAGTTTTGCAGAGAAAATAAATATTTTAGAATAGAATAAAATATATTATTATACTTTACATATTCATCTTCATTCATCACATTTTGTAAATTTTAAAATAACTTTAAAGAAAATACCCACTCAACAAATATGTATAGAGTCGTGAAGAACTTCAATAAGAATGTGAATACATTTATACTCGCTTTACATATGAATAAGTGAATTGGATTACGCTCACTTAGGGAAATTGTGAATGTTGAGTGCATTTATTCTTCATTGAGAAAATCGTTGCTGAAAGTGAATAACATAAGAGGTTGTTCACAATTGACGAAGATTACGAAGATTGCTCACAGTGATATTTCTTCAGCGAGCGAGCGTCGTATGCTCTTAAAACCACTACTCGGCGCATAAAGGGGAGGAAAACGGAATATAAGATGTTATCGGAGCTCAGAATTATATGGAAATATGTGTAAGACCGTTTAATTTGTTGGAATTTCTTGCTTTCAAGTAGTTTTATAAAAATGCCTTGTTTTATATTTTCAACTAGTTGTGCCGTTCGTGCATAGGAGTTTTTCCCGCGTGAATCCCGATCCCGCGAGAACTCCAGGATAAAAAGCAGCCTATAGGTATGTTTCTCCATAATCTCCGCTATCTCCCAGTAAAAATCCCATAAAAATCCGATTAGCGTGCACAAACATACGAACATTTAGTTTTATTACATGTAGGTATAGATATAGATAGATAGTGTCTAAGTCACACGTTATCCGAATGATAAAATGAAACCAATGAAAATTAAAAAAGAACAAAACTAACACGGTTAACCGACATAGCCCAAAGAATTAGCCGGCTGAAGTGGCAATGGGCCGGCCATATAGTTCGGAGGACCGACAACCGTTGGGGAAGAAAGGTCCTCGAATGGAGACCGCATCTTGGAAGAAGGAACATAGGGCGCCCCCCGACCAGGTGGACTGACGACCTGAAGAAGACGGCGGGCATCCGCTGGATTCAACGGGCTCAGGACCGGTTAGAGTGGCGCCAATTAGGGGAGGCCTACGTCCAACAATGGACATCGAAAGGCTGATGGATGGATGGATGGATGGAAAACTACCATACCGATAAAAAACTGTTTACAAATGATAAAAGTAATAAACAAAAAAAAACACAACCGAATTGAGCACTTCCTCTTTTGAAGTCGGTGAAAAATCCCAGTAGGTATGTGAACCAGTAGGTTCCTATCTCTGTAACTTAGAAGCCTAACGAAAATAGATAATCATCATTAAATTACGTTCCTATCGACATACACGAAAAACTTTAATCAAATCCGTCGAAACTGGAAACACTTAAGTGTACCAATTAGATTACGGAGCCCTATTTGACACGAATTTGATTTAGACTTCAATTAATTGTTTAGTCCTACAATTAGGTGTCTGTTTTATTTCATATAATTGGGAACCTGTTATTTTGGCGTTATTCTGTTGGTCAAGGCGAAGGTAAATAGGCAATGAACACTTGAATACCCGCGTCCTGCCGGCGCCGACTGTTGACAAAGCTGTCAGTGTTGGCTATTGATAAATCGTTCACCGAAGATACACATTAGGATATGGCCACTAGCGGCTCCTTATCAAAGTTTTTCACAATGTACCGCTTACGAAGGATCCGGATTTCTCGAGACGTGACGTGACGTAAGTTAACGACTTCGGAGCTCGTAATCCTGCCAATCCAACGTGATTAAGATTTCGATTGCGAGTGGGATATCGATAGTTACCTATAGTTGGTTCTCGAACCTCGGTTATTTTACACAAACCGTTAATTCACATACCTACAACACCAGTAGTCGAGAACATTTTATTACAATGAGGGTTGTCTTATTTTACTGAGAGTCAACCGGAGCGCAGCGCGTTCTGAGTTGGAAACCATACATTTGCAAATTTCATAAACAAACATTTTTTTAACAATACCCTAAAAATAACGAACTTATATACGTACCTTACATATTATATCTATGGCTAAGAATTTTATTTAAGTAGGTATTTATGTTTTATTAATCCTTTTGATATCGCATCATTTAGAATTCTAAAAAAGTCCTCCTCTCGTAACCCTCGTGTCTATGCTCTTGACATTGCCCATCTATTTTGTATTCAATAAATAGGCACACCATTTATTTAAGGCACGACGTTTAGATGGGGACATTTATATTTTTACGAGCTCATTTAATAATCCTTATAGATATTCACGGTTATAAATGGTAACCATTACGACATATTTACGAAATATTACGATTTTGTAACTTAAATCTGCTCCGGTAGATCGCATGGTAGGCGGGTTGAATACCAAAAGCAACAGGATAGTCCATTAGTTTTGTAATAAGATTCACTATCTTAATGGACCTAGTAACTAAATTACTAAAGCGTAGGCACCATTTGTTGCAAGTAAATTGGATGAAGAATTACCACGTAGAGAAATTCACATCTTCCTAACCTTGTGTGTCTGTTCTTAAACGAATATAGGACATGTCACGGCCATCTATCACGCCTTACGTGCACGCATTTGTCACGAGTAAATAACAGTTTGTCACAGTCGCGTAGGTTAATTGAAACCAGTATTCATTTGAAACGACTTAATTACTTTGTTCACAAAATTCATAATACGCTTTGTTATCGTATTATAGAATTACGCGGCATCAAAGAGCATTTAATATGCAAATGGAAATGTAAATTAGATTTGATGCACTGAAATTGAGCTAGTCTGAAACTGAACTTTTAATAATAAAAAATAACTAATAATAACGCAGCGAGTGAGTACATATTGATTGTTTTTTGAGTTTTTGGTTTTTTTTTTTCATATTTTGATAGGAGTACAGAGTTGCGCTGGTACATAATGAGGGTCGCCGTTTTTGTGCTTACCAGTTGGCGCCACCGGCGAGGTGAGGTCCTGCTGTCAAAACCCGCCCATACATAAACAGTGACAAGTGACATTTAGACAAGTGAGAAGTGACAGTGCCACAAACTTATCTGACCCCGTAGCCAAAATTGGAACTAATGCAAATGTTAAACTGTTGACAGACAAAGACAAAGACACTAGCGCTCCCCTTACCGGGTCAGCCCCCCAATTCTGCTATTTTATTTTAAGCCGAAACGGATCTGAAACGCATTGGAATCTACTTTTGGTATTCTACTAACAATTGGTCAAAACGAAACCGAAACGCATTGGTTACGCAGCCGAAGCGGTTTGGTTGTCGTATTCTGGTAAGAACACGTAGCGTTCCGTTAGCGGTTCAGCTTTGATTTCGTATTCTGATAAGTTTTTGACAGTTGGTAAGGCCGAAACGCTACGGTTCTGCGTTGGTTGAAATGTCAAAAATAGCGGTTTTACATCGGCAGCGAATGAGTAGCTTTTGATAATATTGCGATTAAGTTTTGATCGAAGGTACCACCTTGATTTGATTTAAATTCCTTTTCGCGTGTTGATTGTGAGCTAAAACTTTTTGGGAACTTAAAATTCATTGTATTATCATTGTTTTACAACAGTTATCATTTAAGTTTTTTTGTACCTACATATATCCAAGTAGTCATAGTCATACGTTTTTACGTACAATAATCTTGCAGAAATATTTTTTTATTTATTCAAGAACTTGGTAGGTACATTATTATAACAATTATAATTATCTTGCCAAACTGTAAGAACAGTTTATTGGCAAGGTGCATGCACAGATTTTCACACATTTGTACCCTATCTAAAAGTAATCTATAAGTAAACCTTAAACAATTAAAGAAGTTAAGCAAGTACCTACTGTCTAAATATGTATACCTCATGAAGAAGAACCTTTATACACCTAGTACAAGATCTATTATATAATAATATATTTAATTTGACTTTAATAATATACTTTTTAGCTTTGTTTTAAATATATTTAAACTAATTTTATCCTTCAGTCTGATGTCATCTATTTTATGGTATATTTTAGGAACCAAATATTTACTTGTTCTTTCCCCATAATAATTTATAGCCCTTGGTTGCATATATTTACTCGGTTTATTATGCCTACTATTATATCTCCTTTCAACTTCAATTTTGTATTCCTCACTAAGATATTGTTGATGTGCAACCATTTATGTTATCTTTTTGGTAACTGGTAATATTTTACAATGTTGAAATAACTGTTCATAGTCCCCCCTGAGAGCATCTTTTGTTTTATTATCTATCAGACATTTCAGCAATCTAATTTGAATTTTTTTAATTTCCTGCAAATATGAATCAAAGGTACGACCATAAACACTTAATCCATAGCTAATTAGTGAGTCAGCAAGTGCATAATATACTGTATACATGGTATGCTTACTCAACACGCTTTGTAAATGATAAAATTTACACAGTATACTTCTGAGATTGTTACAAACACTATTTATGTGCAATTTCCAACTGAATTTTGTATCCACTATCAATCCCAAATATTTAAAATTGTCAACATACTGCAACTTATTACAAGAACATCCCATTTTATTGTTGTGTAAGCATTCATATGTGTGTCCTATAATGTGGACATTATTACTAACATAATTCATTGCCATCCTGTTATATGGAGAGCATATAGGTATGCATGCATTTTGTTTTGCTAAAATTGATTATAATTCCGTTATCATGTGCCCATTTAGTTATGTTCTCAAAATCACACTGCAAGTTTTGTTGAATTTCATGAATATCTTTCGAAGAATACATTAAACACATATCATCCGCATACATATATGCTTTACATGATTTTAATACATTTGTTACACTATTCACATGCATTATGTACCCTACTGGCCCATACACCGAACCAGTGGGTACCCCTTGTGTGACATGATCCTCCAGCCCTGTCTCACCAGCGACAACAGTGCGTATGGTTCTGTTTGAGAGGTAACTTCTGAACCACTCTTTGGTGGGCACTCTTTGGTGAGCTCGTATTTAGCTTGGGATATGATGTTGAGGCAGTTTTTATTAAATTTTTTATCGACGACAGAAACTTGAAATTAAGATGAATAAAAGAAAGTAATTGTACAAGATAAAATTCAAATTTGAATTGTGGACTATAGCCCAAACCTCTTCGTCTTTTCGTCTGAGCAATAGGATGTAGAACGTATTAAATAAAAAATATTAATAATATCATTTTATTTCAGGCATACCTTACACATATACCTTAACGACTAACATACATACACATTATAATAACTTAAAACTAAGTCACTTAATTTCGGCGAAGTGAGACGCGTCTCCGGGGACTGCTGGTGGTCACCGACATCCACGGAATTTTCGGAAAACGACCCCCTTCGGCCACAACTTCTCTTTTAGGAAAGTCGACAATCCCTCGGTTGGTACACGCACTGCAAAAGAGCTGAAATTTACAGCGTTGCGCGAAACCAACTTCTCAGCCTGCACTCGAATCTTCGTTTTCTTCTCCAAATATATATCCCATATATGTTCCGATAATTTTTACTTATCATATTGCACTGTGAAATTCGCCCGCCGGCGCTTCGTGAAATCAAAACAAACAGCAAACTTGTCATAATATTATGTCAACTGTCAAGTTGAAACTTTCACTTTTCGTGGAGTAAACTTTTTTTTTACACTGAGCAAAGATACACATTTCATACAGCCAAAAATCTTTGAAATGTATCAATACAAAAGTAGCAATGTACGCGCAACTGAATTTTTTCGAGTTGCCACACCATAAGCCATTCATATGCGGCTCTAAAACCAACCGTTTCCGTTTCGTTTGCGTTTCAGCTGCCAACGTAAAGTTAGTGGAATACCATTTGCCATTACAAACGCAACTGTAACGAAGCCGAAACGCAGCCGATCCGTATCGGTTAACAAATAGCAGAATTGAGGTACAGATAAGTTTGTGGCACTGACAGCCAGACCTCACTCTATACTAGCGCCTCTAGCGCTATCATCTAAAAAATTAAGCGTAGAATTGTAGTTATGCTATTTTTTACGAATTTAAAAGTTATTGACGAAACAAACTAATAAACTGATAGGGAACGCACGTCTGAAACTACTGAACACAAGAAGCCGACATTTGGGATGTAGGTAGGTATGGGGAATGTAGGAGAGCATTAAGAAACGATTTTTGGAAATCCCCCCTAAGGGGATAAAAAACTGCGATATTTTTTTTCTTCAATGAGAAATATGTACATATATATGGGGTTCCTCACGCGACGCAAGTGAGCACTCTGAAAGTTTTTATGTAAATTACTAAACTGAAAAAACCAACAGCATCCATTCCAATGATTCACCTTCCGAATGAAACTCGTTTGTCTTCCATTATAGCAGTAAATCTGAGTCTATTTTCACCCCTCCATTTTGTACGGAAAGATAAAGAGGGTAATCAAATACCGTTCCTCATTTAAAGTTTATTTTAGGAACAAAGTGCGAAGTAATAAGATGTTTATATTTATTTTATTTACACCTTGCGATTCTACTAATTTCAGAAAAAAATCTAATTTTGTCATACTTGTTTAATCATAAGACGTATTTTTTTAATTGCATATTTTCATTTCATGTAAATACATTCAGACAAATCCATTTGAATGTTAAGTATGTAGGTAAATTTGTTATTTTGGTATTTTACTGTATTTTATCCAAATCAATACCTTTCGAGACTCGCGCGCTCGAAACGTAAACAACCGCTAAGACCCGAGCGATGACGCGTAATCTGAGCGCGGTACTTGACTTTCACAAGTATGTCTATTATAATTATATGTTTACTTTGTTACGGGTACTTGCGGGCGATTTCGAGAGCCAAGGAGTTAAACTACGAGATGAAACAAAAAACAGAACACGAGAACGTGTTTATAATTTATAACAGGCCGTTATTTCGGAGGGAACTAGTAAACTCTGTTATGTTGACAATAAATATTTCTTATAAATATAATAATTGTGTGAGTGGCTTTATTTTTACATCCTTTTCTTCTACAGAATATGTAGATTCTAATAAGAAATAAAAACATTCTAATAAGAAATAAATACATTCTCATTTACACTCGCAAAGTCTTCGAAACTCGCGAAAAAAATTTGAACTTCGCGGAAATTCGCACGCGCGTTTACCTCATTTTCAAAAAAATATTGTAAAAATATTATAACGAATTCTTCAGATATTTTTACACTATCTTATAGATAAACTATTCAAGAATAGTATTACATGCTTACATATGGTTACTTAGGACATTTGTTTATCATAAAAAATGTAAACATCACAAAGGTAGGATAATTTCCCGTAATCGTAAGGGTTTCGTTTTAGTCAAATGTGTGTTTAGTAATCGTAATTTTTGGCTAAAGTAATATATTTTTCATTTAGGAAATGATATTCCGAACTCATTGATATATAATACAAGCACAGTTCTCTTACAAAGTCTTATCACAAACCGAGCTCAAAGCTTTTGTTATTGTTATTGTAAGAGTGTAATTTGACACCTTCCGTTAATTTGCGATGAATAACACGATAAAGAGTGAGTTTCATTAAAAACTAATGTTAATAATTGCTTTTTACAAAAAAAAATAACCGACTTCAACCTCGACAAGTAGAGATAACTCAAAAACTACTCGCCAGATGGCGCTCAATTCAACATGTAGGTGTAAAGTTCTCGTCACTACAAATTGATCAAGCCCAAACACTAGATAACTGCAGTAAATCGTTGAAGAGTTCCCTTGACTGTCTTTCGGCTTCATCAGATCGACTCCAGACCTTCATGAAATTGTTGCGCTTTCACGTACTTATGAAAACATTAACAAACACACTAGTCGTCCCTACAATTTTCGAAAGTTGCCCTCGATTTCTCCAAGATGCCATCATCAGATCCTAGTGATCCTTTTAAAAGGACCCCACTGCGCATACCTACTTTACAACAAAAAAAGAATTATCAAAATCGGCCCATAAACGACGAAAAAATCGCTGAACAAACATAAAAAAAAAAGCATATATACGGTCGAATTGAGAACCTCCTTCTTTTTTGAAGTCGGTTAAAAATAGATTCTACACGATTTTTCCAATTGGAATATGTGTTGTTTCTTATTGGAATACGAAACTATTAGTTTTAAAACTTATTTCGCTTTTATACCTATCAGACGAAAAGTAACGGTTACTCACCAAGACGAAATATATGTTTTGAATCAAAATTAAACACAAAATTCACCATTGTTTTGACTTATATCAATCTAAAACACTGTAAACTAAAGATATTAAACGAAATTTACACTTTTTTATCCGTATTTTATAAGAAATCATTATTTTTGTACCGCGCACTTCGGGTGAATAACCTCGAAACTAAACAAAGGGTTATTTAAAATTTTTCTTCTATGGTCACAGAGAAAACATTATACATATAACAGTGCGAGTTTGACTAATCGGCCACAGAGTAAATATACTTTGAACATAGTTTCAAGTCTAATAAAGTATTCTAAGGCAAAAATACTCTTTGGACGCATGAGGCTGAATTCAGCCTACGGGTGTTGGGGCCTTGCGCGGATGAGGTTGAATTCATCCTCGGGAGTCCTAAGAGGTGAATAATATGACGAACCGCCTAATAGTAGTTGAACATCGTTACCTGCAATACCTAATTAGTATCTAATGCCAAAGGCATTACCTAGGTCGTTGGCCAAGTATGAAGAGGAAAATGAAAAACTATGCAAAAATAAACCTTTTTCTACGATGTGATACAAGATAGGTCAAAAGTGTACCCTAAAACCGGAAGCCGAACCGAAGATTTATATTAGATAAACATCTAACAGTCATGGTGATAGGAGAATCTTTTGTGATCGATGATAAAATATAATCGGGCATTTGCATACCAATTTAACTCTCACCAAGTTCTGACTACAAAACGAATACTGCAAGTCATCCGAGCGGGGTCTTATTACGCGAAAAATATCAAAACTTTGTAATTCCTGTAATATCTACTTACGAATACATATGCCTGAACAGAAAAAGTAATCCGCTGATTCTATCAATTTCAGTTATATTATCCTATTCCAGCTTACTGAAAATATCCAGTTTCGAAGAGAATATTTGCCTTAATATTCAAGTAAATTTTAAATCACCTGTTTCTAAGATTCAAAATACCGCTTTGGTACGAGTTTAGCTACTTGTATATTACTCCTTCCCAGGAGTATGATTGTACCGTTAACGATATAAATGAATAAAATTTTACAATTTTCGACTTACACCAGCAAAATTAATATAATCTGGTGGATCTTTACGTGCATTATTTTCGGACTTTCACGTTGTATACCTATTCAGTTGAATTGGTCGTTCTACTTAATTTATTCGTATTCGTCTCCTTTAACAGTGATGAATACGTAATATATTTATATATATTTCGAATAACTTTTCATTTTAATTGCTGAGTCATAAAAGCCTCGATGGTTGCGATTTTTATTTCAAAGTTGTGAAATGTGTGTGAGCTAGTGAATACTTATTTGATTTATAATAATGGCGATGGAGTCTGTTGCTTTTTGCATTTTCTATATGCAAAAAATACATTCGGTATTTAATGCAGGCACATTTTTACCGTAAAATGACAATATTATGTGGTCAATGTTGTTTGTTAAAAATGGAAGAGGGCAGATATAAAATATGGGTTGTCTAAATCTCAACAAGAATACGACAAGTCGTTTGACTCAACAAGAGAATCATAGCCGGTCTCCAGCCCTTCAACAAAAATAGAAGGATGTCTCTTTACGTCTCCACTGATGTCCAGCATGATACCGGGCCAGTGCCTATTGTATTGTCCAATCTCAGGAACTAGGGTGTATATTATTCCCAAAGAAAATTTTATGTAAGACAGCAGTATAATAGATAAAAAGGGTAAGGTAAACTCGTATTATATAATAGGTATATTTAGAAGAAATGCGTCCACTGTGATGGATGTGTGGAGTGACAAGAAGGGACAGGATAATGAATGAGTATAAAGACTAAAAGTAGCGGGTATGTGAAAAAGGGATCAAACTCATGTTACGAGAAGTGTGAGTTGAGTCTTGAATATTACATCAGCATAGAGTGGACATTAATAGGTTTTCATCGCAACTCATAAATTACCCACTGCTGGGCAAGGGTCTTTACTCACAATGTGAGGGTTACAGACCATAGTCCACCACACAGGCCAAGTGCAGTTGACGGACTTTACACACCTTTGAGATTTTTAAATAGGCAGGTTTTCTCCCGATGTTTTTCTTAAAAAACCAAGTATTATTAACTGTTATTTAACAAAAAACGCCGGGTATGCCACTTGGTTTATTGCCCATGTTCCTAATGTGTAGTTCCCAAAAACACTGATCCATCCATTTATTGGTCTGCTTCTTACAGTCATCATAAGTCATGGTTATCAACGCTTTTAATTATTTTATTACGGGTATGTGCGCTACCATTTTAAATGTTACATGAATTTTATCGCAGCCCTATTTACGAGTGTTTTGAGTTTCGTATTATTGATGGCCTTGTACTTTATGAGCGTACTTATCGTAAATTTGTTCTGCAATACCTCTAAGAGGGCAGTAAAACATTTTGAAGATTGTCAGTACAAAATGTGGATTCTCCATTTTACGAAGTAACTAAATGTAGCTTCATACCTTTTAAAAGCCTGAAAATTATGTCAAGCCTTATTTGTGGTTTGTTATGGTTCAACTATTAAGACCTGAAAGGACAAGAAGGGACTACATTCGCCCAACCTGGTTAACTTAACGAATAAAGCGCTAATGCTTTTGTTATTTACCGAGATGGCCCGTGCTATAATAGGTACAAAATTGCCTGCTACAGAGTTCTATTAAATTTTGTTATGTAATTCTGCCAAGAAAATTAATAAGCTTCGTATGCCGGTAATCGAACATCATTTACATAAAATTGACTAATAGACAATTTTTAAGCATACCTAGGCAAGTTCGAAGTCCAGTTTGAGTAGTTTTAAATATTTATTTAAGTCGGATCCCAAATATTAATGAACCTAATATGACACAGCCACAAATTTAATAAAGTAGGTAACTAACTACATAGGTACAGGATATTAAGTTAATAGATAATGAATGAATTGTTGAATGTAGAGGTAAGAATAAAGTTTTTCTTTTTCTCGTTGTTTTCACCACTTTATCAACTATCACAGATACAATTGACTTTAAATATTTTTGTTAAAGTTATAACCAACCACCTGTGTAGAATCTTCATAACAGACATACCAAATTATAAAAAAAACACAAAAAAGTTATTAACTATTTACCTATTATAGAAAATACATAAAAATACACAACACTTTTAAATTAATAGTGTTATCAAGCTCTTGTCATAAGAAAAGGAAGGAAATATTCCTGTCGCGGCCACGTTTCCATTATCCAAAGACATTCATCACGACCGACAACAGTATTTCACTGCCTTTGTTGATTTAATAGAACTCTCTTTAATTAGAAACGATAAAATGACGCCCTTAAAATTTGGTCTCTGCTATACTCTGTGTGTTTATTATGGGTCACAGCGCTCAAGCATTCATTATAATATGCAAATGAAATGTGCGAATTTCAAGAGAAGTGGAAGTGCAAATACTGAGTATTTTAACCATATGACAACTGTTTATCAAAAAATTATGTTATTGAAACAACGCCTGCATAATTAGCTTTTCTGTTAATTTATTTTAACCTACGCATGTAGCAGTTACACTGGTTCGATCACTGGTTAAAATCGTTTATTAACATGAAGATAAAGTGATATGAAGTGTTATATGGCTTTTATTCTCTCTTACATAAAACAGAATTAAACATAGGTACTAGCTTCCGCCCGCGGTGTCGCGTGCCTTTCACCCCTAAACATTCAATCAATCAATTCGTTTATTTGTATAAGCACAGGTACAAAGATGACATATTACAATAAGATTTACACAACCCATTGTGTGTGCATTTCATCCCCTATTGCACAAAGGGGGATGTACCACATATTCAAGACGTTCTCAATCAGGCAGTCAGCTCTGCGACCTGTTGTAAGCTACTTAGGCTGATATCATTTTCTTTACTCCAACTACCAGCGATTTACACTCTACTATCGATTATTTCGTTTACGCAAGCGTCTTTGTAGAAAAGGTGCCTTGTTAAAAAGCATAACAGCCTGCAAAAAATCGTGAGCGTCAGAATGGCCGGTGAACAGTCGTATTTAGCTTTCAAACAGTGTCGAAAAAATTTTTTAACCAATATTTGTTTAACCCACAATTTGCTCTTATATTTTAAATAGGCGCGTTTGACTTCCTTACTAAATTTTTATCGTATCTTTGTTTCCTAAATGTATGTATAGTATAAGTTTACGAATAACGTAGGAAGCAACTGAGAAGCAATCTTTGGTATTTGAAAATTTCAGCTATTCTGCATAGTTATTACGCTACGCTCTGTTCACCGGCGATCCTGATGTCAGAATGGCCAGTGAACCTAAAATGTTGTTTTTATTCTTATTTATGAAGGAAGCAATTCTCTCGACGTTGGAAGCAATAGGAAGCAATTTGGAAGCAATTTTTCGATACTGTTTGAGAGCTAAATACGACTGTTCACCGGCAATTCTGACGCTCATAAAAAATCTTGGAGTTGTCTTAGGTTCGTTCAAAATAATCTCTGACAACACTCATTATCTAGGACTCACTTGCTTTTCCTCCCCTATTTATCTTTAATAGATTTCCATAACCCTTGTTAATTTTTTTCCAAGATCCTTCCTCCTTTCAAACATCCTTTCTCGATAATTCACGTAAATGAAAAAAATGTCTATTTACTTTCCTGAGCGTGTTCCTATCAATACATTGGTGTACAACGTTGTAGTGTCATCGATTTTAACTGGCAATACAGATAAAAACCATAGACGACGTCATTCATCCCTACTTAATAATTATAATAAATGGGGAAGTAACTGTGTCCGTCTGTAGGGGTTTTCACGCCTTAACTACTGAACCAATAGATACATAAGTAAAAATAGATATTAGGTATAGACTTGACTTTAGGAAATAACATAGGACATTTTTAATCTCTGGTATTATCTCAATTCTCAATAAATATATCATTTAACGGTGTGAAACGAGGAGAGATATAGGTAACATTGTCGTAAAATGTCGATACGCTCAACTTTACTTTTAATTTTGATTTTTATTAAAATAAAGAATGAAGGTTGCCTGCCGACACTCACAGTTAGGGATGCAAGTTTGTTGTAATATCGATAAAAATATCAATAATTATATCGAGGTAATGAAATTATCGATAGTTGAAAATATCGATGATTTTGGTCGATAATATCGATAATATCGAATTTATTTAAATTTAAATAAAAAATTTGCAGTTCATGCAGATTTTTTTGTGTCATTAGTCCTTACGGACAGGCAAAGGGTCTAAGCCCATACAGCCAGAAACAATAGAGAAATAAAACAAGTAGAGGATGTTTTTTATTTGTTTATATTGTAATAAATAGGCTAATGTTCAAAGCCCATACAGCCTTATCCAAGGTCGTGAATTATCGATTTTTTTCTTCGGATATGATATCGATATTATCGTATCGTTATAGGGCAAATATCGATAAAAATATCGATTTGTCCCCTTCGATATTATCGATATTATCGGTTTTCCGATATATCGTTGCAACCCTACTCACAGTCGACCATTTGATCTTTTCGCACAGTTGCGTATTTATTACTCCAGGTATTTTGACGTTGTTTATTTCTTACGCAGGCTAGGCGTGCGTAAAAATGGCATATATTTACGAGTACGTTGGTGTGTCTGCTATTATAGTAGCCGAATAATGTATGTATTAATTTAATAATCGATATGGACTCAGATTATAGAACCAAAAATGGATTACGAGTTTTCATAAATCTCCAAATAAATATACGTTCGAACATGACAAAATACAGCAATGGTTCTGTTAGGTACCTTTAAACTTTTCACCGGTTTCACTTTTTTACAGGCGACCATCTCAGACCTCAGGGGTAGCAACGCATCTGTGACCGAATTGGAACAGGACTCATACTAACAATAACTAACTGGACTATTACTAACATTAACTAACAGGACTAATTATCACTAACATACCCTGTCCTCGCACTTATTAACAAACTAACCAACTAATATTCTAACACCATCTACTAACTGGACTAACCATCCTAGTCCCTTTGAGTCTAGTTCTAGGTCGGTCACAGCTGTTATGGGCGGCAGGGGAAGGGTGGTACTGCATGCTCGTTTGCTATCTTAATTCCATAAAAAAAAAAATTGATTTGTTGCAGGGGACGTGACTAGCCGCTAGCGTACGATTTTCTCCACTACTCGTCAGGTCTCATTTATACTGGTCGTAAGCGTTAAAGTACGTCTTGACTCGCACATTCTTTGCTTAACGAGGAGGAAACAATGTTATTGCCGGTTGCCTTACCTTATAAGCTGAAAGAAAATTTCTCCAAGGAATAAATACTGGTGAAAATAGGATTATTGACACGGAGAGCCGGATTGAAGCGTAATATTATACTCTTAGGCGCTGTGCTAATAAAGTTTATAGCGGATTATATTCCGGTTGCTTCGATTTTTATTTTACAGAATCGCGGCATAAATTCTATTGGTGTAAAGATGTTCTTGGGATCTGTATTCCGTGTGGACGAAACTAATCAATACTGGGCCCGCTGGCCTGTTCAAGCCACTTGATGTTTTATAGTCGGATATACATTGGATTTTTCCTCTTGGGGCATGTATTTCTTTATGAAATACATGAAATAAGACAGGTATGTATTATCACATGAGGAAGTTAACACGTTCACTGCGTTAGTCAAATTTGATGACTTTCAGTTGGTGCGGAATGGGGTCTATTATATCCGAAGCACAACTTTTTTCTGGTGCGTCGATGGGTCGAAAAGATCCGTTTGACTTCCATCTGTTTAGGAAGATTTATCTTCATAGGCATAATGTTTTAGAGCGAATTTTTTATAGCAATATGTTGACAAATAAACACTAAATAAAAGGCTGAAATCGTAGGTAGATACACTGTATGGTTTGTTAGTAAATAAAGGAATTGCGTGGAGGATCGTAACGACCCGTTCTCCGCACTGGTTAATAAAAGTGTCGATATATTTTCAGTGTTGAGCATGATAAAAAACATCGATAGCGATAAAATAATATATTTTTCAAATCTAAACTTGATTTTAGGCTGGTTGAATAATCTTGTGTTTTAATATTTGTATTTGATCATTATGAGCTACACCTACTGGTAGATGGTGTGGGTGAATCTGGTAGCTGGGAATTGATGGCTGCAGTTCGCAAGATTTGTAATGTGTGACCAGTTGACGGGCTAGTATATATAAATTATCGGACATATTCCACTTACTGATCATTGTTTGTTTTGGGGAACCTTCACTTACTTTATTTTTATTAGGTTTTTCACATTCACATGACTTAGACAACATTTTCCTGGATCGTTTCATGTTAAATACATTGTCTTTTCTTTATTTGCAAAAAACTTGTCTAACCATATGGACGTTACTAGCTTAACTAGCATATAATCTAGTGCGGCTATAGGGTCATCGGGCATCGGGTCGTTAAGAACCGATAGACGCACTAGACGTAAAAAATTTAGCTTCAGTCGGCATCGGGTCGTAAGAACCCGATGCAATTTTTTCGCATTTATATTATCTATTTAACGAGGCAATTCCAAAACACTAACCATCTCATTCTTATTCACACGGAGACCAAATATATCTGTCCCGCACCAGCGGTAAGTACAGTAATTTTTACCCCGCACCGGAGGAAAGATGAGCATCGGATATAATCAACCCGCTAACGCACCAAACGTGTTAACATGTCATTTACAAAATTTAAAGTTTATAGTTGATACTAAAACGAGTTTATAGCTCTTTACGATTTTTGGCAATACAGAAACTAATTGATGAGAGGAGGCAGCAAAACATTTTGCAGGTTTATGGTTTAAAATTAAAGTTATACAAGATAAAAAATTGAAAAAAGTATACCTAGATCTTAAAAAATGGCAAAATCACCTGACGTACTAAGTAAATGCCCCTCTATTTTTAAGATCAGGCTACAGCTTCTCGTCTGTTTCAGCAGGTTTTATATGGATAAAGCTTCTAATACCACAAATTATACCTAATTATCATAAAAACTCCTAATTCAAACTCTCATTAAATCTAGAGCATCTATTATGTCAGGTCAGTAACGTTTACATTAAAAGGCGCAATTAGTATATTCAGTGATATTCGATCGCAATCATTCATTTGTACTCGTACCTACCTACCTACCTACTAATTACGACGATACTTGAATACTTCTTATATCTACTGTTGGATGAAAAATCAAAGTCAAAATAATTTTTACCTTTTCTTTAATTTTACTTTTTAAACTGCAATCTTGCTCTCTGGTATAAAACAATATAACAAACGGTGTAACGTTAAAAATATACAGACATTCAACGTACATACATTTAAATATTTATTAACAACAACGCAACGATTATTTGAAAACGTAAATTTAAGCATTAATTATAATTAATGAACTGCTAAAATTGACTTCATTTTTTGATAGTAAATAATTATAAATGTACATTATTCATTATAATTTTTCTAATATTAATCTGTTCATTTAACATTATTAGTAAAGATTAGGTAAATATTATAAATTCAGATTAGTAGAACAGGTAGTTAGAAGAAAGTTTGGTTTTAAAATTATGTTACAATGTATTTTATAAAATAGTAGTAAGAGCTACAATGACAAAGGTCCCACAAGTACTCCAAGAATTAGGAAAACAGGCTAATATATAATACAATCAGTACCCTACTTATTACGAAGTCGTAACTTGTTCACATCACATGCTAACTTTTGACTCTAAACGTTTCCTAAACAACGAGTTTCGAAATAAAAAATATTAACGGTATCATAAAACAAATACATTTAAACATGAGACGTAGTAAATATACAGTATGATACTGGAAATCAAAATAAATGTTCAATTATTTTACATTTATTAGACTATTCTATCACGTTTCAAATGTAAACAAAACAATTTGAATAATATAAAACTTAATTATTTGTAAAATTTGCTTCAGCGCAAAATGTACAAAACGCAAAATGTACAAAACACAAAATGTACACAATGCGCAAAATGTACAAATTGCAAAATGTGCAACAAAGCCCACGTTCACAACGATCAGGTATAAAAAGACAAAAAAATTTTGAGGAAAGCTATCTAACAAACTTATATTTCTGCTAAGTAGTAGTATAGCAGTGATAGCCTAGTGGTTAAGAATTCCGCCCCCTATTCGGAAGGTCCGGGTTCGAATCCCAGTGCGGGCACCTCTGACTTTTCGGAGCTAGGTGCGTTTAAATGTCACTTGCTACAAACGGTGAAGGAAAACATCGTGAGGAAACCTGCATGCCGGAGAGTTCGCAAAACTCAAAGGTGTGTGAAGTCCGCCAATACGCACTTGGCCAGCGTGGTGGATTATGACCTTAACCTTCTCATTCTGAGAAGAGACCCGTGCTCAATAGTGGGCCATGATGGGTTGAGATGATGATGATGATAATGAAGTAGTATTAATTATTGTAAGCTGCTCATAGAAAACTGGTTTTCCAGCGATTTCCAATAAATCTGAATATATAAAAAGGCTTCAACTCTATATCTATTTAACTAAAATAAAAACATCAAGTCATAGGATGAGTACATTGTATGCAGGAGGAAGATGATGTATGAAAAAAAACTTTTATAGACATATTATTGAATTCATTGCTGGGTACATCTTATTGCTGCTAATGAGTGATAACATATTAATGCTCGTGACTGTACGCTAAAAAAACTAATACAAAGAAAGCGTGCAGGAAAATGCCATGTGAACAGAGGCCTAGTATTTGTTGCACATTTTGCAATTTGTACATTTTGCGCGTTTTGTACATTTTGCGATTTGTACATTTTGCGAGTTGTGTTCATTTTGCGTTTGGTACATTTTGCGCCGAAGCGGTAAAATTCAGTGTCAATATTATTTTAAAATAGAATTCGAACAGACTACTTACTTAGCTTTGATTAATAAGCTATAAGTAAAGCTATGGACGGTATAAGCTGATATGTAAAAACCGTCCATATATTGCAAAGCAGAATGTAGGTACGTCTTCTACATTACAGAAGGGATTTTTGGTGTTCATATAAAACGATATAAGCGATGCAAAGCTAACATTATTGTATCAATTATTGTATCAAAGATCTAGTACCTAGTACTTTAAATCATATGGACACATTATATAGCTTACTAGCTATTGTGTTGTAGCTTTTGTGTAGATATATTGTAAGAAAAATATTGATGTGCTTTTAAAATGAAGCTTAGGACATGTTCATACGGATACATTCGTTCACATAATGCCGAAACAACGAAGTCAAGATAAATAAAAATATACGAGTATAAGATATACCTTCATTAATTAGTAACATGATAGAATAAACTAATTTGTTACAAATAAATTATTCCATATTTCAGTATGTATATCAGTGGCCTTTATCCATTTATTCCTCTGAAACTCTGTAAAGTTGGAGTTTCAAGAGCAAGTTGAATGCATGCCATTAGCCTTCGCAGCCAGTTGTAATTGCAATGTTTTTTGTTAGTTAAACTTTTGACGTTGTTTTTCGCTTCAGTAACCTGACGTGCCACTGACTTCCATTAAAAACAATTTCTACTGAGTATATAATATGTACACATTCATTATACATAAGACATATCCTCAATTTTCTCTCATTTATAAAACCATGACTAGTATGTTCTCAACACGTCGTATATTAAGTTCGTGTAAAAATTTCATACAGAGGTAGTGATTTGTTCAATGAGGTGGTGTTCTCTGCGGTGGCAGGGAGCTCTGCAGGAGCCGGCGCGACTCCAGGTGCCACCCCGCCGAGCGAGGCCCTCGGGCACGCTGCGGGAGGGCCGCAACGGCACGGCGCGTCTGTAGCAATCGGGACAGCGGGCGGCCGCGCAACAAGTTCGGTCTAAAGGCGCGGCGTACGATAAAGACTTGGGAAGCCTCGCGTGGCAGGTCGGCCCTGGCCAACCGCAGTATGCTGTAGCTCCGCCAGCACTGCAAGCGCACCACGCCGGCTCACACCGAGGCGGAGTCATGCACGGACAAGCTTCTGATATCGTCGGGGCCGGCGCCGGTGGAGGCGGCTCCGGCTCGCGCTTCGAAAACCCAACGAAGAACAACATTAAGGCACCGGCTAACGTCGCAGCAGTTGAGAAGTAAAACCCGGCTCTGGGTACTTGCTGGTTTATGTAGCCTGTCACTGGCACGCCAACTATCACAGGTAAAGCTTCTGCTCCTTGAACAAAACCTGTTGAAAAGCATTTGTTACTTGGAAATTTATAGGAGATTGAGTGAGTTACGAAAATTGAGGATCAATATTGATGCTTACTCCAAACTTTGGTGAAATGCCGGCCTCGTATCCGCTCCATTGTAAGCATTTTTATTGAGTACAAAAAACCTCCCAAACATAAACCATACATCCAAGCGAACAACACGTAACCATGATAGCCCTCGACGCTGCTTAATGCCAACATTGAAATTCCTGAAAGAGAATATTTTGTTATTGTTATCTTGTAAAATGTGTTTTCGTGTATATAAGATGTAAAATGTTGTAATGCTTACCTATTCCTAACATAGCAGTTTGGCACAAATACTGTTTAGAAACAAGACACTGGGCTGAAGGTCGTACGAGAACGAGCCCAAAGCCAGCACAGCCTAATACAGCCGCGAATCCCAAAAACGTCTGAAGCAAAACTAGTGCACTTTCCTCCAAGCCCTCTTGAAAACCTTGTAAAGCCTGTGAAAAGCAATTTCCATGTTATTAAGAGGCACACGAAACCAAACTTCATTAATGAGACTTTCGTTAGCTTACCAAAAAAAATACTGGAGTATAAAGTCCGAAAGCTGAAAGCCCGGCCGCTAACATCAAAACTTTGGCTGGTCGAGACTGGAGAGGGCTTAAATCAATGAGCGGGGGTCTTTTTAGGCCTTTCTTCTCTTTTACCTGCAAAAATGAATTGTCAGCGGCGGGTCTGCAAGCTCCATTGAGGCGCATATTAATTATGAATTTTAAATGTAGCCAGGAAAGGATGGTTTAAAATATATTTCAGCGGCAAACGAAGTTACTGCTGCTTAGCTTGTTGAGATAATGGAATAATTAGCAGGATTAAGTAAGATGGTTTTACATTTATGTTACTGAATAATAACCGAGTTTCATAATATTATATGCAATTCCAATCATGAACTTTGCAGTGTTTAATGTATCTATCGTTAAAATACTTTATTATTTTTTTTGTTCTCATGATTATTAGAGCAATGTAAACCTATAAATGGTATCTAGCATCATACAAGCTTTGCCAATAAGAGATGTACCTAAATGATTTAGTTAGCGTTTTATCATTTTGGGAAGAAAGTTAACTTAGTGTTATTATACTTACTTTACGTCTTTGGTTCTTCAAATGCAGTATGGCACGTCTCTGTGGATGATATAGCGAGGCGCTACGGTACACGGCGCTCAGAAAGAACGCCAATACCAATATTCCTGTTATTGCTTGTAGACCTAATCGCCAACCTAGTTTACTGCAAACAATTATTATGGATAGATTACAATTATTATGCTTTTATATGAATCATATTGTATATTTAATGCAGTGAATTACATTAAAGGTAAGTAATGAATAACCGCAACTCGGTGCAAATTGCTGTGAAATTGGCTTGCAACTGACAAGCCCATCATATTAATTGATTGGATATTTCTAATTTTAATTCAATAAAATGACTTTATGATCTACACAGCCTTATTCTTTAATGGATTTAATTAAATTCCCCGTAACTTCGTTAATAAATGCAATTAAGACACTGGCAATTCGATTATAAGGGTCAGCTCACACCGAGACGCGACGCGACGCAACGATACTTGAAGAGGCCAGTGATTTCGCGCTGCGCCGCGCGTCGCCGCGAGACGCATCTCAATGGCGCGAGGTGCATCGTAAAAGTAGGCAATCTTGCACGCCGCGCGTACCGACGATGCACGGCTGCGTAGCGATGCACCGCGTCACGAGACGCAGCGCTGCATGAAGCAACGTATTTTGAATTCTCACAATGAAATGTGTATCTTTTCGTGTAGAAAATAAAGTTCTATTTTGAGCCGCTCTTTGAAAGACTGCGCGCAGCGTCGCGTCGCGTCTCGTCTCGGTGTGATTTGACCCTAAGATTATAATACAGCGTAAGCCTATTACTTCTCCGACGTGGTGTGGTTTTCGTAATGCTTATTCATAAATATTTAGAATATGATTGTTGATTGTTTTAATTTGATTATGTCCGTCACATAGAAATATCTGTCGAAAATAGTCTATTACTAGAAATATTTAAAAAAGAATGAAGAATAGGTACTAATCTACATTTACCGTCTTAGCAACATGTAATCTATATAAATAAAAATGAATTGCTGTTCGTTAGAGTCCGAAAAACTCAATAACGGTTAAACCGATTTGGCTAATTTTAGTCTTGAAATATTCGTGGAAGTTCAGGGAAGGTTGCAGCGATGAGAAAATATGGAATTATTGCGAGGAAAATACTAAAAATTAAAATTTTAATTTCCCATACAAATCTTACCTGTCAAACATTTGATGTTCGCCCCGTCGGTTCGGTATTTTTAGGATAAATACATGTAGATCTAAATTAAATACGGGGTTGGAATCGACAACATATATCCATAATTGTCGAATTATCGCGTATTTAAGATTTAAAACATGCAAAATAACATAGATATATTGACATACATGACACAAAATAATGACACTACAACGTCATTTGGTTGTTGTGTCGGGTGCGTTCAGAAATTAATGTTCTCTCTTTATGAAAATCAAAGTCAAATCGCTCCGTGAGGTACGTGAGGGTATGAATTTATTTATTTATTTATTCATTTATATCAGGCAACAAAATGAATGAGTATTACATTATGACGTTACAGTTTTCTGTTATCAAACTGGTTCCTTTTTTATTAGTTTTAAGCTTATAAAATTGTCAAACCCTCAAAAAATCCGTAAAAATATTTTAACGATTATATTAGAAAATCACATTGAAATGAAAAACAAAATACAGCCACAAGAGCAATAACGAAACGAAGACTCATCAAATAGGTTAAAAACTTATAGCACTCTTTTACACTTCTTTTTCAAAATAGATCTTTCCACGGGACGCAGCAATACGTTGGAGGGAGCTGAAGATAACTCCATATGTGTCAGTTTTAATTAATGGCTTTTAAAATAACCATCATTTTTGCTTATACACATTTTTTTGAGTTGTTATTTAGCTCTGACCCATCCCAAACAAAAAAAAAACAAACATCCCAAACATCATTGATAACCACAAATATTACGAATGTTTGAGTGAGCGAATAATCTTGGGAGCTAAGAATAAACATGTGGATGAACTTCATAATTCAAAATGAAATCATTGGTACCCTTGCATTGGTATCATTGCATTCATTCAAATCAATTTATAGTGTAACCAATGAAGATGAAGCCACCAACTATTTAACTATTTTTTTAAATTCACTGGATGAGCCTGGCTTACCACCACATAATTTACAATTAAAGGTTGGCTCGGTAGTCATCGGTTCGAAACCTAAACCAACCAAAATTATGCAATGGAACGCGTTTGGTGATAAGGAAATTGATGATCAATGTGATCCATGCACCGATTCTAAAAGGAAAATTCAAAGGTGAGGAAGTTCTCATTCCGAGGATACCGATGATCCCAACCGATATGCCGTTTGAGTTTAAACGGCTTCAATTTCCAATTTGACTTGCATTCGCTATGACGATTAACAAATCACAAGGCCAATCCTTGAATTTTTATGGTCTGAATCTAGAAAATGCATGTTTTTCTCATGGCCAATTATATGTGGCCTGTTCACGGGTCGGAAAACCACATGCTTCATTTGTGTTTGCACCTAATAACAAGACGAAAAATTTCGTGTAATAACAAGTCTAATAACAAGACGAAAAGTGTCGGTGCTTTACTGAAGAGTGCAGTGAAAGCCATGCACGGAAATTAAATATGCATGTCATTAAAATACCCGATTTCATTTCAACTTATATTTTATTTACTTTCTCCTCTGTAATAATGGAAGAATTTTATGCCTTTACTAAAACAAGGGTGAGGAGCAAGTTCAGCAGGAGGTGGTGTTAAGAGATCTGCAGAAACGAGGTAATTAGGACGAAACTGAACGCTTTTTCCATTAAAAGGAAGATTTCAAATAGTCATAATATATGACATAATGTGTCAGAACAATTTTACGTGGAGGATGTCCGAGCAACATTGCGGTAGAAATAGAATCATTTATTGGTTCATGGGTTAATGTTTGAAATGGTTATGAAGAATCAAGACGAATATTAATAACGGCGCTCGAGACTGATTCACCAAAGATGATGTGTCATTATTGCAATAGAGATTTCATGATACGGAAGAAAATGTTAAAAAGTTCTGATAAAGTTATATTTCTTGATGTGGAAAGCACGGGTATCGTACTCTAGTTCGAATGACGTTACCTCGACGGTCGATACCTCGATGTCTCTACCTCGATAGTATGTTTTGTCGATGGGTCATTACCTCGAAAGATCACTACCTCGAAAGGTTTCTACCTCGACGGGTTTCTATCTCGACGGTACGTTTCATCGATGGCTTACTGTCTCGAAAGTTGATCAAAACCAAGTACATTTAAATTATAACATAAAGGCGTGATAAAAATAGTGTTAATCAACAATCTTTATTATTTTTATAACATTATTTATTAATCTTATAGACATTATGAATGTAAACGTATTATCTAATCCTTCGGTTACAAAAAAATTAAATTAAATTTTTGGTTTCCTACTCAGGTCTTTTTAACCGACTTCAAAAAAGAAGGAGGTTCTCAATTCGACCGTATATATGTGGGAGATAAAATAATTTTGTGTTCGAATTTATTTTTTTAACGCTGTATATATTTTATTTGGATTTCAAACATTGATTTCCGGTTACAAAAATCAGTTAAAGTATTAACGGAAATAGTACTGCTTCCGGTACAAACGGATACAACTCCCCGCCATTGACGAGCAAGCCTTTATAAACGCTCGGAGCGCCACAGACGGCTCAGAAGTTGTCCGATCGCGGGCACGGCTCCACACGGAGCTCTGAACTGTCAGGTGACTATGTTATTTCTATTTTACGTTTACACTGTAAACTACATTGTTAATAATTAAGGATATTATTATTATGCTATTGTAATGCCGTCATGCTAATGTTGCTATTAGATACCTAGTTTACGAACTGCTGAAATAAACATTGCTATATAGTATTGACTGTCATCACTGATATTTATTTGCGTAAATATACTTATTTATGTCTATTTGCGTGTTTAATTAAAACCATCTCCCACATCAGAAGTTGGGATAAAGAACTCACTGTGGGTTGTCAGTTTAAAATTTCAGGTTTTCAGACAACTGGATCCATAAATGGCAAGTGAGTTGCCATGTGCCATTTCATCTCACATGACATGGATGGAATGTGGCGTCGCATTTTGGTAAAGCTAAGTAAGACGGCGAGTATGGGTATGGCATTATTTTTATTCCATTACGTCTGAAGTGATACAATTTCATTGCTTAAATTTTAATTTTTGTGTGAACTATATTGTGTGTGTGTAGTTTATTTGATAATTGTGAGTGAAAATAAAGACATCAATTTCCGGTGATAAAATAGTTTAACGCAGCTCCGTAATTAAAACAAATCGCTCCTCATTGTAATCTTATTTTGATGTTTAATCGCTGAAAAAAAAAAGAAGAAATCGTTTTACTATGACCTCTGTTTTATTATGAAGGGAAAGTTACACCCTTTGATTTTAGTGTAATTTAACCAAGTATTATAACATCGGAACACACTTTTATCATGCGATCATTTTGTTGAAGTTTAACGTGGGTAGATTTGTGGTTAGTTTGCTAGAATTAGCCCAAGGGCTAAGTATCATTTGAAGTGTTGTGATATAAAAAGTGAATTTGAGTAGAGTGATAGCGATGAATCTTAGTTCAGCTAGTCGGGTCTTGCAGAGACCGTGGAAGAGTCCGTGAGACTTGTTAACTTTGTTTGTTGGGCTTAGTGAAAAGCCACAGGCCACGAATAAGATTCATGCTTTGTTTTGAGTTTCCTTGATATTAGTTGATGAAAGTTATTGGATAATATTGGTACTTGGTTGGGTAAGCATTTTTGTTCAATTAATTTAATTGAAATGTAACGTAACACGAGTAATTTTAAAGTAAAATTATTATGTTACAATAATAATTAATCTACGTTCATAAAATTCTTAAAGATACTCCCTTTGGTAGATAAGACTTTGTAGCCTGGTCGAAAAAGAAAAACGTTTTAAAGTCAGGCATTTTATTATTTAAAGAATTTAAATTTAAAGAATTTTTAAATAATTTTTATTTGTCCAAAAAATGTTACATAATTACATGTTGTTGGGACCCACCTTTTGAGCATCAGCAATTATGCATTCCGTGTTGGTACAATTTTTAATTGATAACGAGATATGACGTACAGTGCAGTGACTTTTATCAAACGTGTAATGTTCGTGATAGTTATTTTGGTGCACCGCTTATCGCTGAAAAGGATTCATTGAAAAAAAAAATAACCACACACAAAACAGTTTGCTTTATTTGTTCTTAACCTGACGAAGTATTCCATTTATCGAGTACCTACAACAATAATAAGAGCCTACAACAATAATAACAATAAAAGCGTAAGCTACATTTTAAAAAGTGAACGGTTTGGTTTTTCATTGGTGACGTCGATCGGATTAGTTACTCATTAGTTCACGTTGTTTTAAAAGTGAAACACAATACAATTTTCATAGGTTTTATTTACTATGTGACAAAATGTTTTCGAGTAATCTCACTATAGTGACATTTATCGAGCCATTAATTAAAAAAAAAGTGTTCGATTTCAGCTTATTTTGTTGCGTCGTTTTAAAAGTAAATCACAATTTTATTGTTTTGTGTAGTACTCTAAATACCCGCGTAGTTCATTATTAATTTTAAATATTGTGTGAGCGTTATCTAATGATCTAAAACATTGTCATTCGAGTTATTACAGACGAATTAGTTGGATTTTTACCCGCTTTAGTCACTATATTTTCGAAATAAATGAAGTCGGCGTAAGTGTTTACGTCGGATTTATGATGCGTTTAGGAAGCGTTTCTAGGTTATAAGGAGCTGGAGACCGGGACCTTGTCTGGTACCTGTCTGGAACTAAGGGTGACATCGCCTTGTTGTGGTAACATGAAACAAGGTAAAGGTGAAACGGCGTTTTGGTATGATAAAGTTTTATTTTATTACATCTGGTGTTGGAGTTTTAAAACTTCCATTTTTATTTCGTTCCTTGTGAAAATATAACCTTTTCTTGTGTCTTATAATTAGTGAACAATGACAAAAGATAACAATTAAGATATCGGAGGTTTTGTAAAATTGTTGTTGTTGTTAAATAAAATCTTTCGTCATTTTCTATTTGCTGAAAAAAAAAAACAATAGCAGTTTGTGGAAGTTTAGTGAAATTTTTAATTAAAGTAGCAGTTGGATACAATCAGTTCCCTAATTATTTTATTTACAAGTGCAGCACACTTCGATTGGTTTTAATTTGCCTTGTGAAACCAATGAGTTTAAAAGTAATCTCACATGTGACGATGCAATGTGCATCGTTCTGTTTTCAGATAAGTTTTCGAGGATGCACAGCCAGCAGCACACGCAGGTTACACATGTGTTGTCTGGAGCCGAATCGACGGCTGCGTGGTGCGGCTGCGACGTGCTGCCCGTGGGCTTCCTGGAGTTCATTCGTGTGACATTGAAGGAGGAAGCTCTGGCAACTGGCAGCCGCAGATCGGACGCAACGAAACGGGTGATCTGTATTGTCATATTTGTATTCTGATAGCTTAAAGGAGAAATGAATTAAAATTTGTTTTCAAGACGTAATGTTCATTCAATTTCAAAGATTTCTTTATTTTTGAGATTTAGTTTTCGGTCAACTTGTCGAACGGAACTTTTGAAATTGTAATTGAATGGTGTTGTTACTTTGAAAAATGTATAGCCCTTAGCTATGTATACGGTTTGAATGTTATTTCTGGACAGAAGTACTGGTTGTACTTGAGTACCGTTCGATAAGTCAACTTGTTTGAGAAATGATAACTTTTTAAGAAACGTAGCTTTTATGAGAAACGTAGAGTTTTTTTTGGATTAATCCTTGGTGACCAGTTAATTTCTTTTGAGTAAAAGCTATTATGTTTTGAGCTGACGAAAAATTAAAAATTATGGGATTAAAACTGGAGAAAGTCCACTAGTTAATGTGATAGGATAAATAAAGCGACATGTCGAACAAACCTTTTTAAGATTATTTTTGATAAAAGCTGGTTTTATGGATATTTTTGATATCATCTGGGTGGTTACATGCGGAGGTAACTGGATAGAGGTTGCCTATTGGGTTGATACTTATGACTGGATGGAGGTTATAAGTGTGATGATCAGGTGCGGATGGAGGTCAGGGTACGAGCACTGCAATATTTCAATGAGCTACCTATTATTTGAATGAGTATGGGTGTTGATCGACATGTCAGCTTTGGCCTTTGAGAGAAATAATCTGTTATGATTTCATTAAAAGTAAAGACGAAATTTGAGATTTTGAGAATGACTTTATAGTAGGTCAGGAAGGGCCGAGCTTTAAGAGATGCTTTCGTTTGTGTTTATTGTTACAGTTAAATTCCGACACCACAGCTGATCGAGTCGATCAGTTTTACGACGACTGTAGTACGACGGCGTATTACGTTAAAAATTAAAAGCAAGCCGCGTTAGTGATAAATTTGGTAATTTTGCTCTAAACAAGTGTTGCAATGGTATGAAGTTTGTTCTGCCGTTTCTTCGACACCGCAAGCAGCGCGGCGGGAGTGTAGGAATTAAAATAAAAACTTGGCGTTCAATCAAAGAAATTTTAAATCTAAAAACTTGTTGTTCAAATTAAATTTGTAGTCTCGTTTAAAATTAGTAGCTTTTGCTGAATAAAATAAAATTGGAGCTTTGTTGTAACCTAAAGTAAAAGGCATTACACGTGGACGTGTGAAGTTGTCAGAATCCAAGTAAATGAAAACGATAGATATACTGTGAAAGTTTATAAGACTGGTCATGAGCTATACGCATTACACGATAACTTGCGTATTGTAATACCCGACTTGGGAAAAGAGCGATTACTTTTGAGTAAGTTTTGTTTTTATTATTTTTATTACATTTCTGGTGTATGCATTGTGTCAGCGTAAGCGTCTGGCCAACGAACATCGTTGTCACAAGCAGACACTTAGAAATGTGTTTGGCGAAATAATTTGTTTTAGGGTCATGTAAATTGAACCCATTGTCGTCATGTGATTTGGCGAAATAATTTGTTTTAGGGTCATGTAAATTGAACCCATTGTCGTCATGTGATTTGGCGAAATAATTTGTTTTAGGGTCATGTAAATTGAACCCATTGTCGTCATGTGATTTGGCGAAATAATTTGTTTTAGGGTCATGTAAATTGAACCCATTGTCGTCATGCGATTTGACTAAAATTGCTCTTATTATGGTCATGTGATTTGAACCATAGAAATATTCCCCGTGGTCATGTGAATTGAACCACTATTATGGTCATGTGATTTGAACCACTATTATGGTCATGTAATTTGAACCATAGAAATATTTCCCGTGGTCATGTGAATTGAACCACTATTTGTTATATTAAAATTGATCATTTTGTTCTCTCACATGAGAGGAATTGTACCGAGATATTAATTGTCATTTCCACATGTGACTTTGTTTATTATTATTGTTATTCGCGAGCCATATTGGCTGCTCGTCAGAATGGCCGTGTGGGAGATAAAATAATTTTGTGTTCGAATTTATTTTTTTAACGCTGTATATATTTTATTTGGATTTCAAACATTGATTTCCGGTTACAAAAATCAGTTAAAGTATTAACGGAAATAGTACTGCTTCCGGTACAAACGGATACAACTCCCCGCCATTGACGAGCAAGCCTTTATAAACGCTCGGAGCGCCACAGACGGCTCAGAAGTTGTCCGATCGCGGGCACGGCTCCACACGGAGCTCTGAACTGTCAGGTGACTATGTTATTTCTATTTTACGTTTACACTGTAAACTACATTGTTAATAATTAAGGATATTATTATTATGCTATTGTAATGCCGTCATGCTAATGTTGCTATTAGATACCTAGTTTACGAACTGCTGAAATAAACATTGCTATATAGTATTGACTGTCATCACTGATATTTATTTGCGTAAATATACTTATTTATGTCTATTTGCGTGTTTAATTAAAACCATCTCCCACATATATGCTTTTTTTATGTACGTTCAGCGATTATTTCGTCGTTTATGGGCCGATTTTGATAATTCTTTTTTTGTTGTAAAGTAGATATGCGCAGTGGGGTCCCCTGATAAGGACACCAGGATCTGTGCCTCTATTATGAGTTGTTGTAGTAAACGTAAAGGACGTTACTATTGCAGTTGACGTTTAGAATTTGTATGAGAATTGTAGTTCAGTATCGTAACCGCTAGAGGCGCTGTACGGATTCTCATACAAATTCTAAACGTTAACTGCAATAGTAACAGTTTGACGTTTACTACAACAACTCATAATAGAGGCACTGATGATGGCATCTCAGAGAAGTCGAGGGGAACTTTCGAAAATTGTATGGACAACTAGTGTGTTTGTTCATGTTCTCATAAGTACATTAAAGCGCTACCATTTCATGAAGATCTGGAGTCGATCTGATGAAGCCAAAAGACAGTCGAGGGAACTCCTCAACGATTTAGTGCAGTTATGTAGTGTTTGGGCTTGATTAATTTGTAGTGACGAGAACTTTACACTTACATGTTGAATTGAGCGCAATCTGGCGAGTAGTTTTTGAGTTATCTCTGCTTATCAAGGTTGAAGTCGGTAATTTTTTTGTAAAAAGCAATTATTTAATTAAATATAGTAATTTTAAATATATTATTCGTAGTTCTTCATCTTTGATCCACGGTAACATAATATTATAATGATGTGCAATATGCAATAGAACGCAAAAACTCTTTTAGTTCCATTTGGTCTCTGTTCTTACAAATTTATGTAATTGCAGTTTGCAATTTTTTGATGTTCTTTTTCGACTTAACTTGACTTGACTTGATTAACTTTCGAGACAGTAAGCCATCGATGAAACGTACCGTCGAGATAGAAACCCGTCGAGGTAGAAACCTTTCGAGGTAGTGATCTTTCGAGGTAATGACCCATCGACAAAACATACTATCGAGGTAGAGACATCGAGGTATCGACCGTCGAGGTAACGTCATTCGAACTAGAGTACGATACCCGGAAAGCACTATAAATTGGAATGACACATGTGGATTTTCGGGAAAAAGTATCAGTAGTTATCATTTTTATTTCAGCTTAAAAAGGGTGATGTATGCCATACCACATCGTTATAGCCCGGTGATTGGCGTTGATTTTCTTGAATAATGAATTCTTGAATTTCAGGCTAACTTTAAGAGCCCGTTTAGACAGACCGGCTCGGAGAGAAGAGCAGATTTTTATCGCGATGGAATCCAAAGTTTTGAATAATTGTAATAAGGTTTATTTTTGTAATATGCACTTATTTTGTCATTGGGAATGCCTGAACGCGTTTAGTGTGATATAATGAGAGGAGCCGACTGGCTCCGATTGCGTGCTCTTACTCGCTCTTTCTCGGTCTATGTGAAAGAGTTGGCGTCTCCGCTCCGGCAAATTCTAAGCGCATGCGATCCGGTCTGTGTGAAAAGAAAAATACGAGCCGATACTCTCCGAGCCGGTCTATGTGAATGGAGGAGTTTTATGCCTCTTCTAAAACAATTGTGAGGAGCAAGATCAGGTGGTGATATGAGATGGGGCGAGGCGAACTCAGATTTGGGGTGCTGGTGAGCAAAGATATAGAGCGGTGCTTTAGTGGACAACAGTGGAGAGATGTGAAGGATCGACGTCAAGGGTCAACATAACTTTGAAAGGAGCAATTCTTCAAGAACTACAACAAGTACAATATCAACGTCATGCATCGGTATACAAATTCAAGACTGCTTCAGAGCGCATGCCTAATGATGGCTACAATGTGACCAGAGCGGATAATCGACCAGCTGAAACACTCGAATGCACTTTTATCTCTGCAACAATATAATTATGAAGTTGCAATTAATTTTAAAATAATAGGGTTTGATGTTTCATGGAATAAAACCGATCAAAACACATAAAAAAGTATTTTATTTTGCCCTTTTTCCTATTTGTTATTAAGGAATGTGACATTATCAATTTGCATTAATTTTTTTAATGGTAAACCTGCTCTGCCATTGACTGCTTGGCGGAATGAAGTTCGCCGGGTCATCTAGTTATAAATAAATAGTCGACCGATTAAGCTAGGTTTGCAGAATCCTCGAAGATTCTATTCAGATAAACAAAATTTAGGAAAATAATCCAGAAAAAGAGTCTACGAAAGATAGTCCGAGATTATTCTACTTTTCTCATGCAATGAGGGGCTTCGTTGGATAATCCGCGTATAAAACGGGTCACGCCTTTCGGCCACTGTTTGTTTGCATTCTTAAAGTCGACACTTGCTAAAGCTACGTGGTTTTAGTGAAGAACTAAATAAACGTTTTGCCTTAGGTTTCTTTTCATATAAAAGACGTCTTAGCGAGTACCTACTATGATGAAAGAGAAATGAAACTCCTTGAGTAGTCTTACTTCTGTTAGGACTAAACATTATACAAAATATGTGTTTTCTCTTCTCCTCCGTCGCTTCAAAGATACCGGTCATTCGATCGATCCATTGATTCGAAGACGATTCGATGATACATTTAATTAACATATACCTACCTAAATAATAATTGTAGGTAATATCAAATCGTCTCCCGTATACCTTTACAAAAAAAAATGTGAAATTAATACTCAATTTGTATCTAATAATAAAAAAGCGGTGTATGTAATTTTATTTGTGTAGTTCTCACCCGACTGCTTCCTTGTAAGCAACACTGAACAGCGCGATGCCCACTCCACCACCAGCGTGGGCTACCAGCTCCACGAACTGCCTCCGTCGTCTGAAGTAGGTCCCTAGCATCAGACCGGCGGCTTCACGCACCAGCCCACAGCCTACGCCCAGGACTAGACCTGATGGTACGAATGTATTTTAATTCCACTTCAAGCATATTTGATACGGAATTAGTTTTAATGACATCCCACACAAATGCCAGCTTTTCGTCCCTGTAATGAAGGTACATTAGAGTTTGACGGCAAGAATTTCAAAAGTCGTAAGTAAATATTGCCTACAAGCTAAATTGAACTTTGAGCCACAGGTATTACCTGTGCTCAAAGTTTACATTTGTTGTTAGCAAGGGGTGGCAATTCTTTATTCCCTGCGACTCAGATCTATTTATGTTGCCCGCGGCTAGGATGGCACAACTTTTAACTTATTTTCAAACGAATTTTCAACAAAACACACAGATTAACAACTAAATCACCTAACTAACACTAGGACTAAGAGCTCTTAGACGTTGATTTACCAAAACCTTGAAAGAATTTAATTTAATGATTGCTAAACATTCTAAGAACAATATGTATAGTTCTTGCTTTGAAATTGACAAAATTTCAATCAAACTAAGCCTCTATCACCCCTTTTCGTCAAGCAGTTTCCGATATTACGCAATGAGTGAGCGACCTTTCGCTTTAATAGGTATATTCAGATTACATAAGATACAAAAAAGAGACAATAGTTGATTAACTCTAAATTAGTTTTATAAGCAGCGAAATAATTTTGAACGTAAGCTGTAGCAGTTTAATATTATTCAAATGTAGGTAAGGCAGGATAACTTCTGTCAGACTTTGGCTGTAAACTAGTTGAAGTTTACAGAAAGCTTGGCCTAATTGAATTTAGACCGCTTCAGGATAAAATGAAATCAGAATTTATGTTAATAATCTTGACTTATTTATCCTCATGTTGAACTGGAAGAAAGAGGGAAATAAACTCCTCTGCACCTCTTTAAAAAAAGCCTCTATTTTATTAAAGGCAGGCATTAAGATGTGAACCACGGATTTTCGACTTGAGCGGTTTTGTAGCTAAGTATTTAAGTTTTATTATGTAGTAATGAATTTAATTCATTATGTCTTTTATTTAGTGTGACGCGCTCCAGCGAGAAGCTAAAAAATATGACAAATATAAATCATAAATACAAATCTTATTTAATTATCAAGTCGACTTCCTCATCATTCATTAAAATTATAATATCTTTCTGAGGACAGTAAATTAGTAAATTGTCGTAGCATATGATAAATTATGATAAGATGACACTTTCAAATTGTAGCAATTTGCATTTATTAAAAGGTAACTTTATTACTCGACTGAAATTCGAAACGTCATTCTCACTTTAGGGCGGGTGCGGCAAACTGGAAATGTTAATTTACTCGTTAGAGTTTTCGTCTAACTTTCACGTTAATAAGTGAAATTCTATTTTCCCATTTCTCTCGAAGTATATGCTTGCCAGTGTCACTCGTTAAATGTGTTTTCATTTTTAGTTCGCATAATTGGAATATTAAAAATGTTGTTTCGTTATACTGAATGAGCTTGCAGCACCGGCTTTCCGCTGCTGCCCATCACAACTGTGGTGTGGCAAATGGATTCTCATTACTTTTTCTTAGTTCCGATCATTTTAGTTCTTAGGAATAGCAAAGCAATATATATATCTGTGACAAAATTGGAATAAGACTTAATTTACTAACAACAATTGGACTGCCACTAATAGTCCTTGCCATAATCCTCAACCCTACTAACGAACTAACCGACTTACGTTATAACCCCGTCTAGGACTGATCAACCTATCCAATTTAAATCTTATAGTTGGCATGCACGACATCGAAAAATGAGGCATTCCATGAAAAAGAACGAATGTTTTACCTACATTAAAAACATATGCATGGACAGATCTCTGTCCTTTTATTTGAAGTCGTATAAAAGTCGTCTGGTGAATATCGCTGTCAGTAGTTCGGATAGTGCCATGAACAACGATGTCGTGCAAAAAATTTATGTTTTTTGCATGTCATGTCATAGGACAGGAAAAGCCGATAGCGCCTATCAATATTTTCAAATATGTTAGCTGGAGGAAAATATAAAAATGTGGATGAAATATTTCTGTCAGTATACTTATTTTTATTTTAAATAGATAAGATTAAGGGCCTGTTTCACCACTTCCTGATAAAGTCTCTGATAGCAATGATAAGCTATGTGATAAGTTATCAGCCGTTTCAAATAGCTGATAAAGATGTTATCTGTCAAATATCACTCGCGCTTAGTTTCGTTGAATGGGTCGGTATTCGAAAATGTAGCAAACTAGCAAAGGGTGTAAAATCTTACAATTTTCGATTTTTCCTGGTCAAAATACCTACTTGCAAATATATTAAAAAGTCAACTTGTATTGTTTTGAACTTAAAGTAAGCGACGTTGTCGTTCCGTCAACACTTTATTGGCGCGTAAATTTATCTGGCAGATAAATTGTCAGGGAGTGTGGTGGTGAAATAGAAAAAAGTTATCAGCAGCCTTTATCGGGTGGATAGTGTTAGATAACTATCTGACACTTTATGAGTGTTTAAAGTGGTGAAACAGGCCCTAAGTATAATATTTTTTATTTATTCGAAACGCAACTTATAGTCAAATATGTATAATCCTTAAACCGTAGAATATATATTTTCATAAGTGGATTGGAAAGTTTATGACTTGAAAAGCAAGATAAGTACACGATACTAAAACATTTGATGTATTGAAGACAAATTTATGCTGGTGAAGGAGTGAACCCTATAAATGCTCGTTAAATTTCCATGTCTCATACTAAAAATGAAGTAGCTAGCGATGAGGCAGATATTTTAGATTTATGCATATTTAAATTTTATACCCTCCTGTCATCCTGATGTTATCCAACCAAAGTTTTATAAAATAATATCAAACTAATAAGCTTACGGACCATCTAACGTTGCAATATATTACCGATAAATTACAACTTATGGATGTCTTTACATTTACTTTAACTATTTCTGTCTTTGTGGAGAGTTAAGTAATGGTCGTAAGGCTGAAAATTTTAGTAGATCTTGGTTACTGAGGTTTGACTCTTAAAACAAAAGCTGCTTTACGTGCATTTTGGAGCGCAAAAGCGCCCGTAAAAATTTCCCGTTTACACAATGTTAGGGTGTGCTTACAACACTTCAGAGTGACGTCTCACAATTATAATAAATCTAAGTTGGATTATCGTCAGTGATACTTAGATTTATTTATGTATATATTAGTTTATATTATATTATACTGTTTGTATATGTATATTTTATTTAAGTATGTATTCAATCGCTATTAATTACTCCATCTAGCTAAAATCACTGCTCGTGTTTTCTGTTCAGCCTAGTGGTTAGCTGGTAGAGAATGCAACTAACAAAGTCGCCATTTGTACCGTAATATATAAGTATTAATTATTAATTTAACCTTATCAATAAAGTTTTAATAATTATATAAATACACACTTACCATAGCTGAGGAGAGTTTGGTGTAATTGCGTAGCAAAGGATGTGAAGAGGCAAGCGAGGGGTAGCAGGAGGCCGCCGAGCAGGGCTGCCAATCTCGGGGACCGCTTGCGGCCCGCCACAAGAGCACCCGCGGCCCGCGACACTCCCACACAGATCGCGCCCGCCCAAACTAAGGACACGCTTCACACTTCACACTCCAATAACCAGCCGGATTTAGCACATCGATTGGGTATACGCAAATATTGGATGTGTGACGTCCGCGGCAGATCTTAAATTTAGCTGGCGTTCATGCGACAATAATAAAATGTACGTCCGTGCAGTTATCCGTAATGTTTTAAAAGTCAGTCATTTTTCCATTTTCTGCCAATCGTTGAGGTTGTAATGAGCCATAAAACATTCTTTTGAAACCTGAGCTTTTTAACTTTCCATGGAAAATTAAAGTTTTTTTTTAATTTAACATTAGAATTACCATTCGTACCTATACGCGCAACATTTGAATAATTAATCTTGAACAAAAGTCCGTACCTAAATCCATTTATAAGGACCGTGCGGTATACTGGATTCAGCACGACTGTCCATTTAATTTAATTCTACGATTTTTTCGTGTTACAGCTGAAACATTAATTGCCCTCACCCGGAATACAAGATACTTCGCCCCAAAACACATTAGTCTAAATGCTAGACAGTGGTAATTTAGGGATCTGAGCCAGCGCTCCACAGTTTCACTAAACACAATTACGGTGAGAGCTCGTTAAGCCTTATAAATATCATCATCACACACATTACGGCTGCGGGAATTGTTAATGTGCTGTACGAGATGTTTTGCCATAGATATACGACAGGAAAGAGGTGTAGCATACAATTAACGTCAGCCATCATGTGAAAATAATGTTTAAAAAGAATAAAAAACTACTTCAAAAAGTTATATAGTCAACTAACTTATTAAAAAAATTGTAGATTCCGTAGCCTTGTGATTGTGACCATGCCTGCGCAGCAGGATATTCAATTCTTAGCCGAATTATTAAATGTTTGTTTTCCGGTGACACTGTGACTGGGTAGATATGAGTGAGTATGAGTTTTTTATGTCTACATTTTTCAAATGTTTTGATTTCTACTTAAGCAGATATTTTTGTTTCATTAGTTAATGTCTGTAAAACTATCACTTATTTTTTTATACTTCATAGTTTTGTCGTGAACATAAACTTCATTACGTATATAATTTGTGAACAGTAGAACTAGGTACATATTTTTAACATTAGGAATTTGAAAAAAAAACATTATGAGCCTATATTTCTTATGGTATAATATTTGTAGGACATACTTAGGTTCTTATGAGCTTTATTTATGCTCCGTTTCTTTATATTCATACATCCACGTATGCCGCCTATTTTATTTATGATAAAATATGTTCTGGGAAGCAACACAACTCGTGGGTTGTTAATTTGTCGTCACTCGCTCCAAGTTTAGTGCTGATTGTAACTAGGTCAGATTGCAAACAGAACTTTTACTCGTCGTTTCCCCGTGGCATGGATAGAAATAATATGTACATTTGCATTATAAACACTGTTACAGAGGTATTATTAAACGGAGCATAGAATTAACGAACGATTTTTTAATACTTAAGTATGACAAGATTAAATACTTATTACATTGAATCCCTATGAATATTATAAACGCGAAAGTTACTATGTCCGCCTCAACCATTGAATTGATTTTAATGAAATTTAGTAAATGCATAATTTGACCTTGGGAAAAAGAATAGAATACTTTTTGTCCCGTAAATTATCCATTAATGGGGTGAAAAGGGGAGAGGTGTATACCGTATAATACTTTGGTAAAATGTTTATATACTTTTCTTACTTATGTTTTTGATTTTTATTGAAATAAAAATTGTAGATAGGTTGCCTCCACCGTCAATCGACCATTCCATCTTTTCGCACAATGCAATGGCGCGTTCAATTTTCCCCGCATTTCCTAACTACAGGTATTTTGACAACGCTTTGCCTTGCGCTGGGCAAATACTACTTAGTATGATAGTAGACACTTAAAAGTTTCATGATGACGTGTCTATTAAGTAACTTTTTTATGAGACATGATATGGTTTATAACCTACTTCAAAAAAGGAGAAGCTTCTCAATTCGATTGTTTTTTGTGTGTGTTATCTATTTGATAGTTCTTTTTTGTTAAAAGGCTTGTACTTTGCGTCTGGTCCTGTATAAAATATAATATTTGAGTGACATCGGACGGGTATTATTTTAGTTATTCCTACTTATGGGTTTTGAAGTCAATAATTTTTTTGCATAGGTAAATTTAATAACCTACCTTATAACTGCACCCTTATTGATCATTGTTACCCTTGCACCCTTATTGATCATTGTTACATCACCCTTGTTAATCAATAAATAAAGATCAGTAAAAGATACTTCCGATACATGACAAAGATTAGTAAAAGATACTTCTGTCATTGTGGCTTCATGACACATTCCACCCAATAACAAGTTGAGTACGACTTAACTTAGTTCGACGAGCACGTAAAGGCCGTCTCCCGATTAAACGTCGCTTAACTCGTTAGTCACGATCACGACGCGACGTCAGTAAATCCCAATTTCAAAGGCAAGGCATGGCCGGCAAGTTATGTTCGGCCACGCCTACTTCTGTCTACAAAGACCGTTCTCATAACCGAAATTACTTCATCCTTTTAATATTTGGATCAAGCCATGAATCTCAGAAAATTTATTCAATAAATCACAACAAACTCAAATAATAGCGACCAGAATGTTTATTTATTCAATCCACAATACCTCGTTTACTTTCAAAAACTTCATATTTTATTTATTGATGCTATTAATCCTTATGGATATATTTAAATGACAGTATCGAAGCCTTAGTATGAATATTGTGAAATTTATATCATATTGCCGTTCCATGCCATAATCCTCAAAGGTAAGAATTCTATCAATATCTATAGGTACCTATATATGAATATGTTGATGTTTCTAAATAATACCTATAAACAATTACGCACAAGAACAGATTTAGAAAGAGCGATGTTGCTTTATTCAAATATACTCCATTAGATTAAATATAATTAGAAACAGGAAAGTTTTGGAACATAATGTGGCGTTTACAACAATAAAATCAGGGACAACTTGAAACATTTGTACCCGATCGTGGAAATCTCCCCGCTCAGCTTTGTTTACTTATTTCCGCTGGGTGTTGTTGATAGATTACTTTCCGACATCGAATTCGCCCGCGTCGCCCGCAACGGATTTCTTCGCAAATTAAACACTCATTCACGTCACATAAGAGCTATTGTCGTTTTCACACGTGTTACGCGTTGCTCGTTAACGAGCACATTTGAATTTTAGTTACCTTTATTTGTTTGCATGGGCCGAAATAATAGAACCTGTAATTTACTTTAGCGGATTTCGAACTTCTAATCTTAGAGCATCCATTTCAGTTGTTGCGACGTAGTGGTGATGTTCTATTTCTCTGAATATTGGTGATATTTTGAGATTTCCTGTAGATATTCTCATTAAATACTCCTATATGCTAATCTCACTTATGTTCAAGATGTGTTCAACATCATGTCAAATTCAATTATAGTAGGGCCATTTTAATAGGCCACATTTGACAGTTTGTCAAAATTTTACAAAGTAACCTTGTAAGGGAGGGACTCCATATTATTTAATATTCCCTACTAGATATTGTTAAAATTTTTACACTTGTAAGTAAAGAACTGACGTCGTTACATAGTTACGTCAGTGAACTCTTTTCCTTTTTAAACATTAGGGATGGTACCAAAATCAGTAGATAAGTTGAATTCGAGAAGTCGAACTAATCGTCAAAAAGTATTTTCACGATTAAGTACTAAATAAAATATATTTTAATGGGAACAGAATTAATTTTCTTACATTTTAGGCCAAAAAATTCATAATCATTCATTTAAATATATAACGTCTGGCTCAAAACCCAGTATCCAGAAACGTGAAATGTTACAAAAAAGTCATGATTTCATTTCGCGCCATTATTAGACGCAATATTTTAGTCATTTTTTAGTCATTGTTTGAACTGTGCGGTCATTAAAACAGTTTTTATAACAATCACATTCAATTTACAGATGTTTGAAGTCCTTATCGATTAATTAAATTAATCGATGTTTTTCAGCAGGTTACACTTACTACATATAAAGCAAAGACAAACAGTTGTCAAATGTGGCCTATTAAAATGGCCCTGCTTTACCTACCAATTTTTTTACTGCGTCAGGTTATATTTATTGGGTCCTTTCGTATATTTCGTCCGTGAGTTTATTAATTAATCGCATCACAAAAGACGGTAATATAATATATAACAAACTAAATGTCTAGTAAGGTCCTACACTAGTATGAGATAAACTAGTTTGCAAAGTACAATACATGGTTCTTCTTCGTTGTTGAGCTACGAGTATATCGGGCCTCTCGGGGAGGTTAGCAAAGGTTGAATGTAACTGAATGGGCCGCTAGATGATCCTTACAATCTTTTGTTAACATACAACACACATTTTTCTTATGGTAGTAGCATACAGTTTTAAAGTTTTATTTTTGCATTTTTAGAAATCGTTTTGAATAAACTAACTGATTTTATTTAATTAGTTAAAAGATTTACAATTTACTATCTATTCACCGATGTGTAAGCGATTATCTTGGAATGATAAACTGTCAAAAATCTGGTGTTCACCAAGCGACCGTTTAATATTTACGGTTATAGTTTATCGTCGGTTAACTATACCTAAAGTATGCAGAAATTTTTTGATTAATTTTTATTTTTATTTATAAGTGTGCTGGCATTATTTGTATAAATAAATCTGTAATTGTTTTCACCAATTTTTTTAAAGTTATTTATCTATTAACATCATGAACCTCTTGATACAATTAAACGAGTACTAACATGCAACAAAACAAGGCACCTGTCGTTGGTAAAATTCTGACCCATTTTCACGTTATTTGCGAGATAGAATTTTTACGGTGTTGCCATGCGTGTAATATCATATAAGGGTGGATCTGAAAGTGTTGACACACTCTAGGGGCTCGTATTTCCGAGTGCGTTCGGATCCTGACGTGGCGAGATGTTTTGCGCTCGTAAATTATGTTGCCATGTGTACGCGGTCATAAATGTCATATAATGCGAGGTAAATGCTCCTAGTTATGGACCTAGCTTATAGTGAATATCTCGTTGTTATATCGATACCTTCGATATATCGATACTTGGATAGGCATGTTCATTTCTTCGGGTTTAAAATTGATTCAAAAGATAAGAGATTTTATTTATAAACAACAATAAAGAACGCTATAATAACACATTAGGATCTCCTGTACCGCGGGTGACATAGACAACATAAATAGCATATTACTTGAACTCGTGCAGCGCGAACAAACGATAATCTGTTTTACAAATATCTGCCGCGGGCTGGAATTGAAACCGGAACTATTCGCTTTGCAGGTAGTGCAACTAGCACCTTGTGTATGGTGTTGTCTTTGTTTAATTAATCTAGCGTTATTTTAAAGGATAATGCCCAAGAATGTATGGATCAAAAACCCAGAGTCGATAAAATCAATTTATATCTGGAAAGGTAGAATAAACACTCTACATCCCGAATCCACTATTTTTTTTTCGACGAAAAAATCGCCAAGTTCTAAAAAAATCGTAAATAACTGACTAAAGTTTTATACATCTCGATCATAATTAAAGTGGTTTTACAAAGGATACTGTGACGAATTGTGCGTATAATATGGAGAGTGAAGTACGTTGAGAGTAAATACACATTTGATGATTATTATACTAATATTACTAATATAGGGAAATCAACACAAAAATATTTTTTCAATTCGAACCAGTACTTCCTACGATTAGCGAGTTCCAACAAACAAACAGACTCTTCTGCTTTATATTTTTAGTAGGTATAGATAGTATAGATTATGTATTGTTCATCTATTTGACGAGTGAGCAACAACATAATAACAAAACAATGAACCAGTTATTGAACGATTTCTGTTTTACCTACAGAATTGTCGAATGCTGCTGGCCTGTTATAGCTTTATGCGAAACGAGTGGCATATTTACGAACTCTTAGTTAAAGTTACTTTGCTGTTCACAAATAATTATAATCGACTCTGGGTTATTTTTGAGCATCCTCCTTTAACAAAGAGTTAAACTAGATTAATATTTAAGACAAAACTAGTTAAAAAATATTAAAAATATGAAAAAAAACTTAAACAGAACACGTTTAAGATTCCGATGTCAAGTTCAATAGTACCGATGTGAAGTTCAATGGTACCGATGTCAAATTCAACAGTACCGATGTCAAGTTTAACAGTACCGATGTCAAGTTTCATAGTAACAATGCTAGGCTAATAGTACCGGTGCGGTGTTAAGGACCGATGTCGTACCGGCATGGTCGGCGGCGGGTCCGAGGTGGCGTAGCGCGTAGACGTGCAGGGCGCCGTAGGCCAGCTGTAGCCCCGTAGACAGCAGGTGGGCGAGGAAGGCCGCCCCGCACACGATCCAACTGTTCACACATTTTACTTATTAATATTTATTAACTATAAATTTCTTCCACAACATGTGCCATCACTCTTCCTCGTTTTATATATGTGTATATTTGTATATTTTAGTATGTTTTGTTTTCTTTTCTATGTGCACCCTACCCTAATGCTCTGCCAAATATGCTCCTTGCATTTTCTATTAGGTGTGTGGAAGAAATCGCTTGTAAGCGATAAGGCCGCCCTTTGTATTGTGCCTTTCATTTTAAAGTGTTCTGTTTGTATATAATGGTGTACTATCGATAAAGAGTTTAAATAAATAAATAAACGTACAGTAACAGGACGTCGTTGTCACAGTTCACACTCGTTAGAGCTAAGATTTGATTGCCTACGCACAATATCGTCTTTAGCCTCTAGCGAAAATCTTTGCGTGCGTTTCAATTCTAAGCTGCGTAGGTTTTTCATCGAACAGAGGTGAGAGGAGTACACACAGTAAACAAGCTGTGTGTGGACCTTTGATTAAAAAGATCCCGGTCCGTAAATATTTTGTCAGTTTGTATATATCTAGATAGGTACTATTTTTAGGGAGAAAACTCGGCACATAAGAACGGCCAGTGATAATGTTATAGCGTTATAAATCTTTTATTACCGTATTTATACACTTAAAAAAAAGAAAAATAAGAATGGTTAAGCACATTTTTCTAAAAAAAACGTTATTACGATTTTTATAATACTACACAATCATTCTTCCACACTATGATGTTGCGGGTGCCATGGACATCACTCAAAGACAAGAACACACTCAGACATAACAGTCACACACATCATTCTAATTTCCGTCTCGTTGGAATCTTTGAACCTTTGAACAGATGCCCGGCAATGTAAACATTGTGGTATACGGGTTGAATTGCGTTACACGTGTATACTCGTATCGTTACGTGCAACGTAACTGTTACAAAAGTTATGCGTTCAGTTTTATCTTTTTGTAACCGAAGCCTGAAATGGCGTTGTTTGCGTGGAGATCAAATATCCTTTGCCGCGTAAATGTGTGTCATAGAAGAGGTATTTTCAAATAAGGTATTGCTTTTCAAGGGTAGGTACAATTTTCAAACAAATACATGACACTTATATTTACACTTACATTACAGCACAAGTAGGATGATGGGTGTATCATCATTTCATATCTTCTTTGCTCATCAGATATACTTCACATTATGTCTCTACACCGAATTTTAAATTCTTTGCACACGAAGTCACTAGTAAAGGTGAATGATGATTGAAGATTACTTACTTTTAACTTAGTTACACAACTATAAAAAATAAGTTATAAAACTATTACCTATTTTTGTGAGTGGACCTAACGTGCACATCGGCTTAGTCCAGAATATTTAACGAGCTCTGTCGACACATAACGATCGTAATCTTACGTGAGGGCTCGGGGGAAATCTATGTCCGAGTCGGTCTCTTATGTTTTGTCACATTATTTATATTTATCTTATATTTGTCACTTATATATTAACGTAAACCAAAATATACAATGTCAGAATACAAAATGTGATGGAACGGTCAAAGTTTACAAACAAGACAAGTAAAATCGCTTAATGCTCATACATTATTAATCTTTATCATAATTTATATTTTCCCGCTACGTATTTTTAACAAAATTTTTCTTCCACCAGGCCTTGTTACAAAGTTTTAAGACTTCTTCAACTATGGCTTATCCTTACATCTTATTTAGTTGAATTTTTATCGATCAGAATATTCCCACCGCGCAGCGTGGGAATAACTTAGCTGTTAAATATATTCGCATTGTACCGTAATTGTTTTAGGTATATATGAACAAAATTTATTAAATGATATTTACAGCATTTTATGGTACATACATAAAAATATAAACATAATTATACATACCGTAATTTATATTCACTACGTTTAATTATGTTGTATTTTTAGACCGTCTCGGATTTTAAGTTTTTAAGGCGTTGCTAGTTCACTGTCTCTGATAGTAAGCACGATCTAGAGCGTACTCTAACACGCTGCTCCATTGTAGTTTGTCTCAAGAGGCAAAGTTCTCAACTGTGACGTAAGATTAAAGTTTTTGTTTAATTTTATTAGTTAACTTTTTATGGTTAAAAATCTTTATTCACATTATTTAAATTACTTTCATCTAATAAAATATAAATAAGCATTGTACAATATATGTAGATTTTTTTATAAATGATAACATTGATGACGGAACCTTTGAAAGTTAGGAAACAAATTGTTATACTTTTGAGAATAAATTCACTGTTCAGTTTGCTTTCGAATAAACGTTCTTTTAACTTTTGCGGTTCAGCCGACGTCCCCGTTGTGACAATTGTAACAAATAACTTACGTAGCTGCATCGAACTTGTACAAATCTGCACCGAGAATTAAACTATAATAACATCAAATGAGAAGAGCTGAGAGTGGTCGCTTTGTTCTCTAATTCGTAATTAAATTGATATTGTGTTTATTCTATCTAGCAAAGAACTAAGATTTATTATATTAAATAATTTAAAGATGTGTGTCAGTTGTCATAACTTAAATAGTTCGTAAAAAATTTGGGTCAATGGTTAGGTATTTTAACTACAGTAAAATCTCGATTTATCCGCACTCATTCGTCTTGGCTCTTATTGCCTACTTAAAACATTTCGACGGCTCAACGAATTACCAAAGATCAATAATAAGTTATTTCCAATCAAAACTTTGAATTTCATAAGTATTTTATTATAATTCATTGATGTTATATAAAATAGTTTGTCAGTACTAAACGATGAGTGTAAAACCTATAAAATCTAAAAAAGCGAAATATTGTTTCAATTGACTTCGAAATCGATTATCTGAATTTTCGATTTACCGAATACCCCTGGTTTTAATTGATTCGGATAATCGAGATTCTACTGTACCTGTTTGTTGGAACTGGAACAAAGTTTGCGCTTTCCGTCAAAGCGAAAACCACGTAAGATATTGATGGTCTCTATATTCCCGATCCGACAACTTATCTGTCCCTGAAATACCTACTTTAGCTGTGAATCAAATATGATGTCGGAATCTACTCATGTAATCAGAAGGACAAGCAAGACCTTTATCAAAAAGTTTACCTTATCAACTACTTTACACAGCAGTGTGGTTGGTTCATTAATCATTCATATTTTTAATGTGTATATCTTGTCTTATGATTTCGAACGCTATTATGGACGATATAAACAAAAAAGTACTGTATTTGACATATATGTAGATGTAGTGGCCTGCCGGCGATGCGCGGAGTCTCGGATTCGATTCCAAGCCTGGGCTGATAACTAGTTTATATGTTTTTCTTACTTTTTCTTATGTTGATGTGTTATCTACGCCAATACGACATGTGAAATTGTAGGTAGAATTCTCCACAACTTTTTCTAACTTCCAGTTAAAAGTCCAATAACAACCTATTCAACCATTGTGGAGATTAGCGTAGATAAATATATAGACAGACATTTTTTTAATCGTTTGTGTTTTACCACCGTATACATAACGATATGCACTTAAACATATTTACTTTAAAATCGCAAACAAACACTTTCAATTTTATTTATACGAGTACATATAGATAAATTGTTTACAATTACCTACCCCCATCCTCCTTCCGGGTAGAAGTGGTGTTTGATGGCCCGCGTGTCCAGCTCTCGTCTCCGCAGCGCGGGCACGGTGCGGTGCAGCGAGCGCAGCTCCCTCTCTCGCAGGGCGCCTCCCGTGGACTCGTCTTCCAGTTCTGGCCAGCCATCTGTTGTTGAATACAATGAGTGATTTAGTTGAATGTACCGAATGTTATAATTATACGCACTGAATTAATATTCTGGTATGATCAGATTGTTATAAGGAACTTCATATTTTTTTCCTGCCATTTATAGAATAAATGAATGTATTGCGTTACATATAGCCATAGATAGTCAAATCAACGCGGTAGAGACCAAGAAGGGATACTTGTCAATTAGGTGAAGGTACACTTATTAGGAACAGCAACAATATTTATAAAAATTCCAGTACCACTTATATGTACCACCAATGAATTCACCTTGACACATCCACGAGTATAACTTTGCTTACTATTCAATGGTTTTTTTTTTTTTTTTTATGGAATTAAGATAGCAAACGAGCATGCAGTACCACCCTTCCCCTGCCGCCCATAACAACTGTGACCGACCTAGAACTAGACTCAAAGGGACTAGGATGGTTAGTCCAGTTAGTAGATGGTGTTAGAATATTAGTTGGTTAGTTTGTTAATAAGTGCGAGGACAGGGTATGTTAGTGATAATTAGTCCTGTTAGTTAATGTTAGTAATAGTCCAGTTAGTTATTGTTAGTATGAGTCTTGTTCCAATTCGGTCACAGATGCGTTGCTACCCCTGAGGTCTGAGATGGTCGCCTCTAAAAAAATAAAAGTTGTTGTGGAAATCCGGTTAAGAAGTTCGTAAGAAAATATAGGAGCTTTATCGTAGTTATTGTAATACTTTAATATCCTGTATGTTCCTGTTTCACAGAGTTATGCTCATGTTACCGGGTGTAATAAGTTTAGTGTCAATAACCGATAAACGAGCAAATTGGTCTCCTGATGGTAAATGTTTTCCATCGCTCGTGAACCGCATGAAGTAAACATTATTTTGAAAATAGCTCATGAAATGATAATGCGGTGATTTTTCCTTGAAATATTATTTTACAGCATGTATGATTTAACCGTAATACTTGATATTATACAAAGTAATTATATAATAATATAATAATAATTATATAATAATTATATAATAGTGATATTATACAAAGTTTTGTATTAATTATACTATTTTAGATACTTTTCACAATGCGATTTAAACTCCTTATTTCTTGTATTACCAAGCTATTCTTTATAAAGTCAATGATTATGTTTCCCGAACCGTAGCAAGTTACGTAACAAGAAATGAAATGTTAAAGATAAATCATTTCAACTTTAACTAACAATATAAGCCCTAGAGCAAATTTGAATGAGGTTATATCAACTTACCACTCAGAAAAGGATTTGGTTCCATTACAGTGCAATATTAATGAAGTTGGAACGAGCAGGCAGTACCATTGAGCTAGTGATTAATAATGTACCAAAACCAGGTGTAAGCCTGTTTAATATCATATTATATTACTGTGCCTGTAACGTGTACATTTTGTTCGGCCCTCGTCGGTGGCGTAATTATCTCCTTTATCGTGTCATAAAGCGTTAGTGTTGTCCGGTACTATATAATTATATATGTATAAATTACATTTATCGTGGCTAAGTATACTATGTGACTGCAGCAGGCAAGAAGTGAGGTTTGATTCCCAAAGAGAACAGAGGGAACAGAACGTGCACGCGCCTCTAACTTGCAAAATAAATTTGCGTGCGTATTAGAAACTGTAACGATATTTACCTAATTATAAATTAGCATTAGGCTAAGAAAGACATCAGTCCATTAAACAATGTTTGCCTTATAGCCAGGCAAAAGAAGTTACGATTTAAGTGAAGAAGTATGTTAATGCCTATGTTTATCCGTTTCCGCACAACTTTTTAAAAGTTCAAATTATTTATTAGCATGAGTTTGTGTTGTGTGTGTTACTAACGACGATGTCTATCAGATTTTTAATTTCTTTAAATCGTGTGATAAGCCAAAATAGCTTAGATTAATTGAGACAACTTGTACACAGACATTTAATGAAAGCAGAAATGAGTATAATTTGTTAAATTGTTCAAACGCTTGTGGCTGTAACGAGGAGTGACAAACAGCTTTCATTATAAAGCTTTCTAAGCGCGTTGGGTTTGAAATAAAATGAGCGAGCGCTTTCGCTTGCGGTACCAACTTAATACTGATATAATTGTGAAAACTGCAATTCATTTAATTTGTAACAACTTCTAGCAATACTTATTGCTAATATGTTTTAGTTGGTAAAATGAGTTTTGTTCTTAGTATGATAGTTGGTAGTTTGGGTTAAAGTAATATATTTAACGAAATATGTGTTATGGGTACTCATAACTTCTTGTTAACCTAATTTTTTTTATAAAATATGGGTTTGATAATTGGGCACTACTACTATGGGCACAAGTCTATACGTATCTAAATTTTTTTAGATTATTTGCGGATAAGAAATTACTGAACGTGGATTCTCTATGTCGCGGGGGACCACACAAATACGATATATGGACATCAGTGACACCAAAGCCATTAGCGTTGTCAGCTAAGATACAAGAAACAAGGAAGAAATCGTCCAAATATCCTTCCAGATAGCTGATATTGCTTACGTCACCTTCACGTCAGCATCACTATCAAAACACAGAACACGTAGATGAATTCTGGTTAATGAATTCTTTAGTACTTCATCAAAACAAGCCAAAATTAAATTTATCACAATAAATATAAATTCCAATATGGTTCAATACTTTGAGCCATAAAATATTATAAATGATATCAATTCCAACCTATCTAGTCCCAACGATAAATCTAACAAATCTCTTGTCAGATCGACCATAAATAACGAATCATTGGTTGTTATCTTACACGAATGTTGTCTAGTGTTTTTAAGCAAATACTTTCAATACGTTTGGGATCTAACGCCGCCAAGTTTTCCCTAATCTCCATATATATAGTTGTTTGAGTGAATCGTGAGCAATATATAAACCTTTTTCGACGAAAGTTTCCGACGCTGCTCTCGAGACTTTTTTATTGCTATTGAATTATTTTTGTAAGTGTAGTAATATGATATCACAGAGGAAAGTTTAGATGAAAGGAGTTGAATCTGAGAACATTTTCTAGTAAGGAAGTTCCAATCTCATATCTCACATGTAAGCCGTCTAATGGCTTTAGCATTTATGACTGTAGAGGTTGCAGACATATTGTGATGGCAGAAAAATTTAAGAAGTTGAAGATGTTTTGGAAGTATATTTTAAATTTTGATACTTCAATCAGATATGGGCAAAATGTGATCATGACAATATGTATTGAGATCTACCCTAGAACTACGGGTCGAACTTAAATCTCATTTTTCTCAAATCTCTCTTACTGGCCATATCTGACTTTTCTGTATGAGTGATTAAGTTAGTGATCCATTTTATTCTCGGTCTAAAAAAATAAACATAACTTGCTTAACAACAATTAATTGGAACACGCAATATATTGTGCCCGCAGTTCCAATGTTCCAATTTAAAATTATTAACCAAGTAATAGACATGAAATTCGGTGCCTATGTTTATTATTCATGATTACTATAATTATAGCTATATAACTAACTATATGGCAGTTTAGGTTGTGATCCAGCACTAAGCACGTAAGAGCAGTGCAATTATTAGCTCAGGCAACGCGGCGCGCACATTGCGTCAGCAACTGTATTGACTGAATCAGTAAATTAGGGTTTCAGTTGTTCCCAATATACCTACTGTGATGATGTAGTATATGTGTTGGAATGCTTATAGCTCAACAGCTTTTTTATTATGTATATTATTATATGTATTTTATTGGTAGTTTGTCATTAACCTCTCCAACTTTATGGGTAGAAGTACCTAATGGCTGCCAAACCTTAAACTTTCAAACTCTCAGAGCTAATTGATAATAAAAAACTTTCGATTAGTAATTTATTCGTAGATATAATAAAAAAGTTTGATGAAAATAAAAGATATATTTTTAAATTAAAACCCGACATTAGAAATTGTTCATTTTACCCCAACAAGTAGCATAAAACATTAAAAGATTCTCATGATGAAGAACTCAAAAACTACTCGGCAGATCTTGTTCTTTAAACCCAACAACTGGCAAACACCAGCTTTCGAATATAAAAGGAATCATCAATTGACAAGATCAAAAGTGTATTTACAAAAGCACTCAGATGAAAGTTTATTAAAGCAAAATATTCGTAGCGAACCTAATAGTCCATTTAATACTTAATTATAATTAATACCGCGTGGTTAAACAACGAACGGTTAGGCAACGAGTTCAAATGGACAAATCAGGCGTTTGAGGTAATTCGAAGCCCAAAATTAAAATATTATGACAGCATTGTGACTGTGGTTAAACGGTTAACAAATGAAATTATCTATTAGTTTATTAAGCAGGAATATCACTGCACGTGATTGAGACATCTATTTTATTCTACGTTCGTTACAATTTAAATAACTTAGTGTTTTTTAAGTGTAGCTCCGTACCTCGCTTCATAAACCAAACATTGCGTTACGTTAACGCGTAGCTCTACGCCTCGCTTCAGTAAGCTTTGCGTTATTTTGACCGTAGCTCTGTGCCGCGATTCATGAAGTGTCGCTTCATAAAGCCTTAATTAAATTGAGAAATTTGGAATATCAGAGGCATATTCCAAATATTACGTTTTGAAAAACACGGAAAAGGAATAATAATAATGAAAATTTTCTATATACGAAAATCAATAAAAATCGTTTTCAAAATTCCCACCAAACACGCTACTATTAGTCATGAGACTTGGATTGACGTCATGGACCGCTATTTGTCATTCACTACCTGTCAAACAGTATTGAAGTTAATCGTCTGACGATATCTTTTATTGATAGTTCAGCGGCTGCGGTTCATTATGATTTCATATTTTTTTTATGATAAAGTCGGTCGAAAAAATATTGAGGTATTTAAATGTTACCACAAATCGATAAACCATAAATTTACATGAAGTTACAATTACAATCAACATCCTAATTAGGTTTCAAATCAGAAAGCTTTACGTACATACGAGCCACCTGTGGCCTTTCACTTTAAACGTACATTAATGTAACTTCTAATATATGTATATGTGTATTAGTCCAGCTCCTTTATTTCTGGACGTCCTTATCATTACCATTATATACTAGAGAACCGCCCTTGCTTCGCTTCGGGATCCGTAGGTATCAGCCGCGTAAGTCCCACTCCCGTAGGTATCTCGGGATGAAAAGTAGCCTATGTGTTACTCTGGAATATAAACTATAACACTGCCAAGTTTCACCCAAATCCGTCTAGTAGTTTATTCGTGAAAGAGTAACAAACTTCCATTCTCACAAACTTTCGCATTTGTAATATCAGTAGGCTTACATACCGTAATGTGGCAAGCAGTTGTAGCTGGTGGAGAGGGGTCGGCATCGGCAGCGCGGCGGGGCGCGGGGGGGCGGCGGCGGGGAGGCCGACGGCGACGGCGACCACCAGCCCGCGTCCATCAGCCGGCCATGGCTGCACCCGCACCCGCACCCGCGCCCGCGCTACCTGCGAACAACAGTACAGGACGGTTTAATATACGAACGACAATACAGAAAGGAAGCTGTAACAAAGGAACAATAATACACAAAGGAAGCTGCAATACAAGAAGTAAGTAAGAACAATAAATAGCCAAATAACGCTATACACTCATAGCCCCCTATTTGGATTCCCTGTTTCATGGAGAATACAAAAGACAAGAATACACTCCAGGCAAAGAAAAGAAATTTAAACTCATCTTTTAAATTTCCGCCTCGCTGGGAATCAAACCAAGGACCCTTCAAGTGGTTATCCGATATGGTAACCATTGCGCCACACAGGTCTTCAAACACAGAAAGTAAAACTGTATTAAAGGAACAACAACACCAAAAAGTTTTTATAATAAGGTATTTAGTTAATTTTCTAAGGTTCTTTAAAGTTTGTAATGGTTTTGGACCTAGCTATGTAGCTAGATACCATCCTCTTATTTGAGTCAGCCGCTTACTATGACTTTTCATCTAGGGTTTGAGAGTTATTGAGTTTCTTTCTTTCTATTCCCTCTTTTTTAGCCATCAACGCATCGGTGACGCTTTAGGTGCTGATGTTCATGGATGACAATGACCACTGTGTTGGATGTTTGTCGGTAATTAAGATAAAAAAAAACATTGTTTTCGTAGATATATTCCGGGAACAAGATTAGTACTGAAAGCTGACCACGTTCGATTAAGTTTAACAAAAAAGGGACGAGCCCTAAAAGCTTCTTTGCTATTTCGCTCACTGGCTACTTCGTTTATTCGTTTAACTATCTTTTATTGTTCCATTGCTGAGCGCAGGCTTTTTTAGTACCGATTAGGTAAGAACCTTTTCATATTGAAACCTTGCCTACTTGGAATTGATAGATTTGCTCTATATTTTGGTGTTTAGGGAAAAGTCGTAAAGTATTCATGAAAGCCTCGAAACAATCTTCGCATCAATCAAACGGATGGATTGATGAGGACACTAGAGGCATCACCGAAGTTTTGTCGGGCAAGAAACTAGACAGAACAAGAAAGTACCTACCTACCAACTGGCTGAAATCCCCAGCCGATAAATGACAACTCATTTGGCGTCCGACACAAGCTAAAAGGCAGTAGTAAGTCAGGCAGCTCTAATGTAAATATCATTTTCTTTTAATATCCACAGAAACACAAAATTTAAAAAACCGGCCAAATGCGAGTCGGACTCGCGTACGACGGGTTCCGTACCATTATGTATAGAAACGCCAAAAAAATCTGGTTTGTTGTATAAAAGCCTCACTTAAATATTTAATCTTGGACCGAATAGTAACTAAACTTACGTCGAATGTATGGGCACCCATTTAAATATTTATTTTATTCTGTTTTTTAGTATTTTTTTGTTGTAGCGGCAACAGAAATACATCATCTGTGAAAATTTCAACTGTGTAACTATTACGGTTCATGAGATACAGCCTGGTGACAGACGGACGGACGGACGGACGGACGGACGGACGGACGGACGGACGGACGGACAGCGAAGTCTCAGTAATAGGGTCCCGTTTTACCCTTTGGGTACGGAACCCTAAAAAACCGGCCAAGTGCGAGTCGGACTCGCGCACGAAGGTTTCCGTACCATTCTGTATAAAAACGCCAAAAAAAATCTGATCTGTTGTATGAAAGCCTCACGTAAACATTTGTTTTATTGTATCCACATATTACCCACAACGCCATCTCTTGGACCGAAAGGTAACTCAACTATCGCTGAGGCGTCAAAATCAAAAGTATGGGCTCCCACTTAAATATTTTTTTATTCTGTTTTTTAGTATTTGTTGTTGTTGTGGCAACAGAAATACATCATCTGTGAAAATTATAACTGTGTATCTATTATGGTTCATGAGATACAGCCTGGTGACAGACGGACGGACGGACAGCGAAGTCTCAGTAATAGGGTCCCGTTTTACCCTTTGGGTAAGGAACCCTAAAAACGATACTTTCCTCAATACCACTATCGTACTAAAAGTATAGATGCCAAAAAAGTATCGATACCTGAAAATATCGAGTACTTTTTAATTCAATAAGCCAGGTTATATTTTATTACTTGAAAGAATTATTTAGATAAATAACGTGATATTATATTATTAATTAGCTGTGCCCGGGACTTCATACGCATGAAAGGTTTCCCTTAAATCCCGATTCCGCGGTATTTCCGGGGTTAAAAGTAGCCTACATTTGCTCCACCACAACCAGCTCTATTTTCCAGTGGAGGTCCCATAAAAATAAGTTCAGCCGTTCTTTATTTTCTGTGTTCTTTTGCTGTTTATTAACCCGCCTCAGTTTCTTTTGTAAATATATTTTAATGTACAGACATATTATTTTTACACTCTTATTATTATAGATATACATAGATATAAATAACGAAGACTTAGTTAAGGGTAGTTAGGCACTGGGCGTCAATTCAATCATAATTCTCGTAATTATATTTCATCAATTTGTACTCTGAGCACGAACTTAAATTAGTTGTTCTTTGACAGTAACTTTTCCACAAAGATAAAATAACAGAATTCTTGTTGCTGCCGTGAGAAAAATTACATAATTAAATTTAGTTCGTTGATTGTTTTACTTCGTTACCGCGAATATTGCAGGATTAAAATGATTAGACAATCATAACTTTAATAAAATGTAAAAGTAAAATAAATAGTAAAATGAAATCTTTTTATACAAAAATTTTATTTAGGTATGTATTTAAACTTTAGTGATTATTTACCTGAAACTAGGCTTATAAAGGGCGGACTTAAAAACTATAGTATCTACACAGTTTCGTAGGTGGTAGGGCCTAGATCTCACCCGGGGAAGTACCCCCGCCCGCCACGGTACTTAGTACCATTCCTACCGTGTAATAATTGTTTTAAGAACAATTGTGTTCCGGATAGGAAGGTGTGGAGCCGGTTACACTTTTTTAGAGGCGACCATCTCAGTCCTCAGGGGTAGCAACGCATCTGTGACCGAATTAGAACGAGACTCATACTAACGATAACTAACTGGACTATTACTAACATCAACTAACAGGACTAATTATCACTAACAGTCCCTGTCAATACACTTATTAACAAACTAACCAACTAATATTCTAACACCATCTACTAACTGGACTAACCATCCTAGTCCCTTTGAGTCTAGTTCTAGGTCGGTCACAGTTGTTATGGGCGGCAGCGGAAGGGTGGTGCTGCATGCTCGTTTGCTATCTTAATTCCATAATCACAGTAAATAAGTGTGTTTTTGTACGAGGTTGAATTCAATGAAATATTAATATTTGTTTGTGATACACATCACTAATAGAATAAGCCAATTTAGTTCCCTTTCGAACAATTTCACATGAAAATCCTACAAACAAATTCGTTACTCGTATTTACAAACAAAATATTTCCATTTTACAAAATGTTTCTATGATTATTTTATTGCAGTGAATTCAATGATTACGCACGTTATTATTCACTTGTAACTAATAAATAGATACTGTTGTACTATAAAATTAGTCGTTATTTTAGTTTATACGTAAGTATAAGTAACCAGAAGCACGATCTTAACAAATGTTTAATGATAAATTCTTTGGATCACATTTTCTTAGGTGCCCCTTACCTAACTTTAACGATTGTACCCCAAATTCTTGACTAAATTATAAATTATTATGTCATGTAGACTCCCTACATGACATACTAATTTATTGAAGATGATGAAATTCCAAATACCTACTTACTAACTTTATATTACTCTATAAATAAAACATGTTCAAAAATTTTACCTATTGCATAAAAAAGGCATGCATGTAGGCATGTATATTAAAGTACATTGTCTAGGTTTCTTATGAATAGTGCTAATGCTACATATTTTTCTGAGAACAATATTCTTAGTATAAAGCATGATATAAAAGATGAGATACTTTTAGCACAGTGTTAAAACTTAGGTACAGTGTCAACGTTTTTAAAAAAAATGTTTACGGTATATCGAATAATCTTTTTCTATTAAGTACAAAATAAGTCACGTAAAATGTTATGCAGTCAATTTCATTATGCGCCTCGGTAATTTATGCTTAATCGTCCAGTGTATAGTCTAGCTCCATTAAAAGTAATGCAATTAATTCGCCTATTGGCTCTGGCGTCACTTTGAGGGAATATCTATTAGTCGCTGAGCTCTTAAATACTCGTAATTTATGAATACTATGTTTTGTTATATCAACCTAGGGAAATAACGCTAATCTCAGAAATGGCTAATACAATTTGAATGCATATGGAAAAGAAACCTATCATTGAGTGCCTTTATTTTTCGAGTGACTTTTTTTTGCTCTCGCTAGCGACTTTTACCTACATATCTCTTTTTCACTTATGACAATATTCATAAATTCCTTGAAATGAGTCTGAATAAGTTCAAACGTTAGTTATTAGCCCCGCAATAAATTCTACCCTTCTTCAATTTCGCATTTTATGGATACAGATCCTTTTCCCAAGACGCAATGTATTCTTTATATTGTGACCCATAAGTTATAAGCGTGCCAAGTATTATTTCATGTCTTTAGTGATTTTCGCCTGATGCCGGGCTGATAGTGAAACTTTTTGAAAATATGTAACGTAACTTTTATCGAAAGAAAAATCCACTTCCATTTAGACTAGCTAAGTAATTGAACCGATAATGTAAAGTTTTCTGAAGATTTCGTTCGAGGTAGAGCAGACATTCGCCATGCTATTGCCAAACGCAAAGGGAGATCTTCTGCCACGTGAGATGACATTCCTGCATACCTCGTATTATATATGCGAGCGGAGTAGGAATCTTTGATAGCGTCATTGAGGCTTCAGTGACGTCACCGTATGACGTGGTGCGATGTCGCCTTAATGCGCATAATACACCTGGCGGTTAGTTTTTGAGTTATTTCTGTTTGTCGATGTTGAAGTTGGTTATTTTATTTTGAAAAAATAAATTATTCAGAATTAGTATTTAAAAATGTACAAAATTTATCTGGCATTGTTCTTCTTCTAAGTCGTTGCACTCTTGGCAGAGTGGTCGTGGTCATTCGGTATTTGTGGCACGCCTAACAATTCTTCGCCATTCTTCCCGAATCGCTGCTCTACGGGTGCATTCGTGAACGGGGGCGTCTACAGCCGCTTTGATCTGGTCCGTCCAGCGCATCGGTGATCTGCCACGAGGTCTTGTGCCTTCAATTTTACCTTGGACTACCAGTTTTTCTATGGAACCATGTCCACGCCGTGAAACATGTCCAAAGAACGACAGAATGCGAGCTCGTATTGTGGAGGACAGACGCTGTTTTACACCTATCTCCTTGAGGATAGATGTGTTTGTGCGAAAAGAAGTCCAGGGTACTCGCAACATTCTTCTCCAGCACCACATTTCTAGAGCGTCTATCTTCCGCCTCTCACTCTCCCGCAGTGTCCACGTTTCTGCCGCATAAAGAAATATGGGGAATATCAGCGCTTTAACTAGGCGGGTTTTGGTGGATTTTGTAATATTACGGTTTCCCCATACTCTCTTCATCTTGTCCATAGCAGACCTTGTAATTGCCATGCGTCGCTTTATCTCACCCATGCATCCGCCACTGTTTGAGATAAGTGCCCCTAAATAGATTAATATGATTAGTGGTGCAATCATATAATTAATATGATTGCACCACTTGGCAATTGGCAATTTGGGTGATTTCGGGCAAGTTGTTATTGGCCCTGTCCACAATCATAATCTTGGTCTTATTGCGATTTATTTTGAGTCCGAATTCTAGGCTAGTGCATTATCTGGCATAAACGAATGTAAAAGTTACAACTTGACGCATTGGTCGAATTGTATGAATGGGAACGGATGATGCGGTAACATGATACACGAGTACATGAATATCGATATTTCATTAATGTCCAAGCGTTTTTAATTCGACTGGGCTGTTCGCAACACGTAATACACGGTACCAACATGCGATTATTATAATTAAATGCGAGTTCGCGTCTTTTTGACCCGCTAATATCTACGATCCCCTGGTCTTACAATATACCCTTTGATTAATTGAAAAATACCCTTGTCTTAAGAGACGAAGGAAGCTGGTCCCTTTGTTAAGTATTAGGGCGTCGGGTAAGAATTACGTTACAAATATTATTTTTGTTAAGTATTATTCCTCATATCATCTTTCGTGCAAACTAGGTACTACTACATGGGGCACACTAAAAGTTTTGCACTTCTAGCACAGATTCTTTACTTATTCATGTGCTTCTAGCTAATCAAAGCTATTTGAATTTCGAATGTTATATTTTTAAAATGTTGCAACCTTCTTGGTAATAAAAAAAATAATAAATTGGCGAGAAATCATTTGTAATTTTTTTTTATCACACATCGAAGTTCTACATATGCAACGAAAACGGAATTATGTCGTAAAGATTTTAGAGCGATGATTTTTTCTTCTCTTCTTCAAAATGCTTTTGGGAGAGAAGCACCTTGTTTGAGCACCGTGAGGCGATGATTTGCTGAATTTGAGAGAGGTCGAGTTTTCTTTACATGACGAATTTCTTGAAGGGCGGCCTTCAACAGCCGTCAACGAAAATAATGTGGCTACTGTTAAGCGGCTAATTGAAGAAAACCCGCGGATTACCTATGTGACAATTCGAGGGCTATTGGGGATTGGTATGAGCCAAATTAAGAAAATTTTACACAAAGAATTAAAAGTTCGTGTTGTCGTTGGATCCCTCATGAACTGACAGCGGAGCAGAAGCGGGCTCGCGTGGAATGGTGCTCACAGATGCTACTGAAGTACGACCACGGACATTCTAATGCTGTTTGTAACATTGTCATAGAAGACGAAACGTGGATTTATTGTTTTGAACCCGAGAAAAAATAGCAATCTTGTGAATTGGTGTTTGAAAATGAGAACAGGCCAACAAAAGTGAGGCAGGCGAGAAACGTTGGTAAAAAAATGATCGCGTTTTTCTTCTGAGCCACGGGTCCCATCTGCACAATTCCACTTGAAGATCAAAAGAGTGTTAACGCCGAGTGGTATTCTACCATTTTTTTACCGAGGATGTTACAAAAAGTTCGCGAAAGACGACCAAAAAGCCGCGTTCTCCTACATCATGATAACGCTTCTTCACACACGGCCAACCAATCAAATTCATTTTTAGTCTCCAAAAAAGCAAACTCGTTACCCATCCTGCACATAGTCCCGACCTAGCACTCTGTGATTTCTGTATTTTCCCCAAAATAAAAGATTTGATGAGAGGTTTCATTTTACCAACTCCGAAGGGGCAGTGATAGCGTTCAATCAGCACGTAGATAACATGCCTTCAAATCTGTGGCCCACCTGTTTTAAAAAAGTATTTTTAAAAGCAATAAACATAATATGTAGGTAATAACATGTTGTTTTTTTAAGTTATGCAAAACTTTTAGTGTGACCTACGTAACTTCTTTTGAATCAGACGCTAAACGACCCAATGTATTTCTGTTGGGTGTATGAGAGCTATTAGGTACCTACTTTCTTTTTTGTCTTGTTTCTTGGACATCAACGCAGCGGGGATGCATTTAGTATTACCCATTGCTGGGCAGAGGGTACCTATGCAGTTAGCATGAAGTGACTTGTTTTCCACGGATGACGTAGAGTAGGTACACGATATTTATGTACAAAATATATGTGTAATAGCAGTAGGTATAAATAAAACAGTAGGTATGCAATATCTATACTTATAATAAATCTGTAGAGAGGTCAATTCTGTACATTAAATATATTTCCAAAATAACTATCAGGGGGTGATTAGGGATCGATACTGATGCCAAAAATGCAATCAGTAAATTTTTTTTCTGTCTGTCTGTCTGTCTGTCTGTCTGTCGGATGTATAACCGTTATAGAAACAAAAACTACTCGACGGATTTTAACGAAACTTGGTACAATTATTTTTCATACTCCCGCGCTGGTTATAGTATACTTTTCATCACGTTACAATCAATAGGAGCAGAGCAGTGAAGGGAAATGTTGGGGAAACGGGAGAAGTTACTTCATTTTTTAAGCTTCCGTCGCGTGTGCAACCTTAATGGTTAAAGCTACACAGAAATCATGTATGACGGAAATGTTCTCCTTAAAATTATATAAAAAATATTCCACGACAGCATATGTCTATCTTTTATGGTTGACTCACAATAACACGTGTAACTCCAGATAGCTTAGCAGTTCGAAGCTTTCTGATTAAGTATACCTATATTTTATCTACTCTTACGTTTATGACACTTAAGTGGGTGAAATAAAGAGGTGAAGTTTAAACGAAATTCACGCGGGCGAAGCCGCTGGCAAAAGCTAGTATTAAGAAATAAAGTAAATTGAATTATAGCAGATATATACAAAATAAATCGCTAATAAAGCTTAATTTGGACCCATGATAATATTCTTCGGGAATAACACCGAAAAAAGTACCTGCCTATGATAATATTTCGTACGTGAACGGAAAACTATCGAAAATCATTTCATTTATTCGTAGCCAAGTGGTTAATTGATTGCAATTTTTAAATATACATAACTTCGTGTTGAATATTAATTTCTCTCCATGTATATCTACATATTTCTCTGTATGTTTGGAAAGTGTCATGCCCGTTGGCAATACGGTGCGGTCATTCGCACCAACTGGCCAGCCAGTAGTTCGTAACGACATGGTCAATTAAGTGTGCTTCTCATGTCGAAATATATCAATTAGGCTTGTTTAGACGTTGATTCAACCGTGTATTATGAATGACGTGATCAATGATCATTTTTATTAAACGTATATCAAATTATATCAGTCCAAGGAACTTACTAATAAGGCTTTATCAACAACCTCACGACCGGTAATTGTCAAATAAGCAATGTAGGATCCAATTTTACAAAGAAAGACATATTTTTGGCCAAGAGTAGATGGCAGACTTCACAGTTTTTAAATACTACATAAAAGTCAAGTACCTACGCATGTTTTTTTAATTGATAAAAATCATATATTTCAGTAGAAAATAAACGGCTGAAGAGTCACCTAATGACTATAATGTCACCTAGTCAACGAGCATATGGATTTGACACTTCCCGCTAAAAACAAAGCTTACAGTTCTGCTTAGCATGTAAGTAAAATCTATTTATAGCATCTTAAATGATCGCTTTCTACATGATATAATGAAACTTTATCACAGGAGTGGAAAGCTACCATTTGTGTGAGTTGCCATTTATACGACTTCAATATTGAACATAAGCGGAGTAGCTATAGTGATTCAACTCATCAATGGCACACTACAGGTTTCAGATCTGTACTCATAAATGAAAATGTTTAGACTTTAGATCATACTTGCACCAGTGGGCAGGTAGAATCCGGTGTAGCAAATGTGTAAGTGCACAACCCTAGGTAGAGTCACAAGTATTCTGCCAGATTCGCGTTAAGAATGTACTCACAATTTTTCGTCCTTTATTAAGCAGAGTAAACTACAATGACTACTGAACGAGAAGAATCGGTTAATTTGGAGACAGCATTCATCTTATATAGTAAAATATACATAGAGACGTACGCAAATGAAGGACAAACATGATTACCCTTAGCAATTCAACTAGGAATAGTGATACAAATCCTAACTGTAACACGGATGTAGCAATTATTATGACTGTAGTTAATTACCTCGCCTAGCGTGTTCATAAGCGCTTGGTAATTGCGTGACACGCACAAACCTGGTAATTAGCGCTAAATCCCAGTAGCATTTGATTAAGTTTTGCATACGTTATCAGAACTGTAATGTATCAGTTTTGCGTGCATGATCCTTGTTTTTTAACGGACACTCCTATACGATTGGAATAGCCTGAAGATTTAAAATTCAGAGTTGTGTTACATGGAATGTAAAATGGTTACTTTAGTTATGTTGCGAAAAAACACGATAGTAAATTGTGCGTTATTTACGCATGTTTGTATAAGTTTGTTATTAATCACATCGCGCCGCAAGGAATCAGTTTCGTTCGGGACTATTTTAACCCCGTATCGCGGAACGTACAATTCTAATCTTAGCCCGCTAACCTAGGTCTTAATATTTACCCAGCGCACGTAACTGTTACTGAACTTTCCAAATGGACGTTCTAAAATATTAACTAAATAAAAACGCTGATTTATACGCACTATAAGTCTAGAAAATACCCTAATAGAGCTCTGAAGCCTTGATGATAAGTCTAAATTATTTTAAGCTCTCCATACTACTACTACTTAGTACCTACTAAAAAAACTCTTCTGGAGGCGTATTCGTGAATTACTTTATTGTATTTCTTCTATGCTTTTAACATTACTCAACCAATATGTTTCAAACACGAATGTTTGAAATCTATCAATCTATAACAGGCTGATTCTAAGAACATTTATTCGTTAGCATATTTATGAACTAATTGAAAAGACGTTTATGAGTTTATGCCGAACAGTTTCTGATCCAGCGTTGTAAAGAATGTTCTTAGAAAAAATGTTCTCATAACATTTATGCGAGACCAATAGTGTGTCAGGTAAATTATAAAAATCATATGCACCCTTGTTACCACGTAATCATTTTATTTTCATTAAAATTCACATAATTTTCAATCAATATAATAATTTTCATCATTATTATTTAAAATTCTCTTGTTATTCAACCCAGTCGGTTTGAATTGATGTAGGGCAGCGTTTTCTAAACTATTTTTGGTGAATGAGTTTTTATCAGTTAAAGTATTCTGAAAATATATCACCCACAGGGACATAGAGTAGGTAAAATTAAAATTTTAACTATAATGATGAATGAAAAGGAAAAAGATTGGCCCAGCTTTTATATAATGAAATACTTATAAGTTTCTCACAAGTTGCCTACAATTTATTTCAACTCAATAATCAAAACTAATCATCTAAATATACACAAGGGAAAGGTAACGCACTCATCACGGCATATTCATCGACAAGCCGCAAATACCTAATTTATCTTTATTCCAAATGGGTAAATAGGGGTTGAGAGTTTGTTTGAAATTTTGTCCATTTTAATGCAGACGATATGAAAATTGGTATTAAGAATAACGTCAATATTTTTAATGAATCAACCCACAAGGGGTAAACCCGGAAACCAAAATTTATTTGAAAATCAATAAAAATTTGTAGCAGGTCAAGCTGCGTTAAAGCTAATTAATTATATTTCTTTTTAAAAATTTGATTTCTAAAATGAGCAGTAATGTGCTCTGTGTAATGTAACGCCGCCTGATATAGGCCGATATTGGGCCGCAACCCTCCATTTGGGAATCCCTGGCTAACGGTAATTATTTTTGATTGCGCAACAAAATTCCAGAAAGCCATCACTTTGCCCATTAGTATCTCGGGTAACTCAGTGAATTTATTCTATCTTCATTGAATACCTTTATTATTTACATTTATAAACCTTCATCTTCTATATTTCCAATCCCGATTACAATTCGATTTTATTTATAAGAACGATCCATCGTAAACTGATGCTAGTCAAGGGCTTTTCTTTACGAGAGGGCTACTCATAAAATGGTATACGAAAACTTTATTTGGGTACATCTCATAAAAAATAATCCCCTTCATCTCACTAAACAAAGAAAAGCATGATGCCCGTTAGCGGAACTTTATTTGGCACGGATATTCCCACAACAACTTTCCTAAGAACGTTTTCTTTTGTCGCGGGAGAAGCACTCGCCAAAAAAGTTTTCTGAGGTGTTTGGCGCTGAGAACCTCAAACGACTGAATGCATATTTAAATCTCAGTTATTAGGTTATTCCTAGAAATACCTACGTCATAATTTAAAGTAGGTAAGTAATTCATTATTAAATTATTTATTCACGATTTTTAATTAATTCATTTATATGTAACGAGTTGTTGACAAAATAATATTACAGATTAGGTGATTGTATGTATGTTGATGTAAAAAATATTATTATTTGTAAGTTTATATTCTTATGTGGGAGGAAGGGCGGTTTTTACTTGCACGAAATTTCCATCAACATTCATATAAATAGGCTCGCGGATTGTTACAATGTAGTCCGCAAAGAACGCTCTATACAAGTTACGATCTGAAAATAATATTGCTTCTGTATCACGTATACTTAGACTAATCCTTCAAAATTAACATTCAACTTTGTGGATATTAAGGTAAATTTACTGTTAAAAAAACTCTTTTTTCCTTCTTTTCTTTGATTTTCTCACAACGTTTTCCTCTCTTGAAAAAAGGGATAATCCCGGATACTTTACGCGGATGAACGAAGTTAAAAAACCAGGACAGGAGAGCTTAATGCTACCTCGCCGCCTCGCCCTTATAAGAAGTAATATACCTAAGTAATCGTATCATTAGTAAAAGAATTTTGTAGTAGCTTATAGTTAAACCATCGTCTTGTAAAAATTAACCGGAGAAATCCTTCTAGATAAATTACACGGACCGTTCTTCTGTTGGACAGAAAAATGGCCGGCCGAATAAAACCGTCCCAGAGATTTTCCTGCGACAATTTGTGTAACAGTATTTTCTCGGATAAATAATGAGAAACTTTAGCAAGATAAGTTCAGCAAGATATTTGTCTGGGTGTTTGAAACGAGAGAACTTCAGTTATTCCGTCCGATTTTAATCAAGTTTACATAACAATAAATTTGCCTGTGTACACCTTTATTTCCTCTCCTATTTCGGGACAAAATTCAGTTTTGCATTGCTCGTCACATCATTAGTCTTTCTAGCACTTACTAGTTATTTCTTTTACAGCAAGCACCTAGTACCTACTTACCTGCAAATATTTTTTTCTTTGTCACAAACCTTTATCCATCATCTTCCATCATTCTAATTTAGTACCTATTTAGGTACACTGTAATAAAAATATACCTACCTAAATGTCCCTTAGTAGGAGGGAGGTACTTGCATGAAAGTATATGTCGTGGCCATAGATTTACGTCAGTGTATGCTACATCTATGGTCGTGGCCATATCGTAGATTTGCTCACATCATGAAATGATCGACCATAATTATCATGAAATGGTCGCATTTCATGAAATGATCAACTCACTTTGGCCAGATCGTAAAATCGTCTACGTTTCACGATTTGGTCATCAACGTTTGGCCGGATCGTAAAAACGCGAAATATAGGGCATAACTACGAACCGTGACGTCTCCGGCGCTGCGGAAGGTGCAGCCCCTTCGCCCTTGCGTAACAAAGCACAAACACCCACGCTCGCCTGCGCAGCTTCGGCTTGCTGGTCGCCTTGGGCGACCAGCCTCAGCCGCTCCGGCTCGCCCGGGTGTCTGCGTTTTGTTACAGCGGGCGGGGGCTGCCCTCCCTCCGCGCCTCCGGTTTCTAAAAAATACTCTAGGGGTAGGGCATACAAGACTACGTGGAGTAGGGGTAGGCTAATTCGGTTCTGTAACCAATTCGACCTACCTACACCTTGAAGAATTTGAGTGAGTAGTAATGGAAATTAATTAATTAATTTAATTAATTCATTGTTTTATATCCAAAATTAACTCAATTTTTATGCTTCCGTTCAATGTTAACGCTTTTTAACAATTGACGTGAATTGTATTCTGCAATTCGCAATTTTTGTTGCTACTCTTTTACTATAAGCCGAATTGACAAGAGAAACAACATTTACGCCAACGGCCGCCATCTTTACACATAAATAAAGCGCTTGCAGCGCCTCTACCGGTAATTAATATAACTACTTTACGATATGATCAAATAATCTTGACCATTTCATGAAAAAGCCGCGCGTTTAGTTGCCCATATCGAGAAACGATTTCTTATCATTGATCTGCTCAAACCACATCATGATGTGGCCAATAGACAGTTGATCATATCATGAAATGCGACCATTTCATGATATGGTCGATCATTTCATGATGTGGGCAAATCTACGATGTGGCCACGACATATACACCATCATACTTTACTTAGTTTGCGGATTGTTGCAAAGTAGATTACCTTTAATCTGTAAAGGAGTTTCACAAAGTAACGCCTGATTTAATTAACTATAGGTACTCTGTTCACGTTCGATCTGAAATTATAACAATTGCACGGCAAACAAATGCCAGCGTTCCGCCTATATGAATTAGGTAGCTTTAAGATTGACTCCGGGATCTAAAAACGCCCTTAGTTAATTTTGCTTACAAGCTGAATTGAACTGTGAGCACAGATAATTAAGGCCCTTCCCTGAGCAAAACGCCGCGCCGGCGCCGCGACAGCTGTATTATTTTCAGTTTTTAGAGGCTTTCTACTCGTAAATTTAAATTAATGTTATTAAATATTAAAATGTTGATTTCTTTTCTTTAATAACTTTGCACGTAGGTGGCCATATTTTTTTACATACCTAAATAATGAATATCTTACTCAATTTCGTCATCTAAAAACCTACTAAAATGAGAAGAAAAGCATTAATTCCTCGTAAACTAACAACGTTTTAAGGAACTAGCAACGAACAGGAATACTTAGACAATTTAATAAGGAACATTTTTGTCTTTTTAATTTTTTGAAACGATTTAAAATCGACGTTTTACGTTAAATAAATTAAAAGATTAGTAAATATTTGAAAAATATTCGCATATTCAGCTCTGTAAATCATGCGCTGCAGTGTTCTGCAAACTAAGTTCGAACGCTCAAGGTCGTTTGCCCGGGGATGCGACTTACCTAATTTGGTTTGATTTTAAACTTAAAAAAATATTTATTTGGTTTGGTACAACAGTGACAGTACCTAGTACAGACGCACCGCTCCACGCCCTCGCTGACGCTGTACACGCTGCCGCGACGCATCCGTATCGGCGGGGCGGCGGCGTCAGGCGCGCCGTCTCCGCATTCTCTCTCCACGACGCACCTCACCGCATCCTCCGTTACACCGCTCGCTATTGAATACTTGTCGTGCCGACCTGGGCTTTCATTTTGTCCCTTTATCTGTAAACAATGAGAAAAATGTTTATTACGTGGGTGGGAGAAAATGCTCGTGCATGTAATTTAACGATGTTTTTTTATATTGCTTAGACTGTTATTTATATGACGAAAGCCGTATGACGTCATTTCTGAGTATTTTAGGGTAATTTTATATAGTCAATTCGAAGGCATATTAAGCTTAAATATCTGCAATAAAAACATCACTACAATAATACTTTGAATGAAATTTTATCGCAATTCATAACACAGAATATAACAAGCTTCTCACCGCATTTGTTAGTCTGTTAGCTATAAATTCAGACACTACGAAACGGGTTTATATGCGTTTTCCATCAATAGAAAGTAAATCGTGGGAAAGATTATTATTATTTTAAGGTTTGTTGAAAATATCTGAGTTCGCTGTGAAAAGGTCATGCCGTCTGGGAATGTTCATTCGTGAATGGTTTGACACTCTTGTGAAAATACCTTGAGATAAAACCATAGAGATAGGAATATACTTAAAAAAGCCCTCAATGTCGATATTAAATAATATAAATGAAATACTAGGGATACTTTAGGGGTTATCGCAAAATAAAACTAACGCGCGCGAAAATAAATTAGAGCGCGGGTTGCGGATCCTTCATTATATTTGACGTAATGATTCGACAGAAAAAACCTGTAGGAATATTGCTATAGAGACTATAGACACATGTGAAGTTGGGACGAGTTATTAGCATCATCATAAGCCTTTGGGGATGTCGCGTGGCTATGAATTTCATAAATAATAATAATATACCTACCATCTGTTTTTCGTGAGACCTTACATTGCTAAAATCGTCATTTACGCAATGGAAAAGTCTGTCAGAAAAAGCGGATTACTGGCTACCATTATTTTTACTGCCGATAAACTAAATCCCTCTATTCATCTCGAATACAGATCCGAAGCTTGTACGTACTTAGCCGTTTATCGATGATATTACTGTTACAAAGGGGCTATGAGATTCGTGTTGCGTTGAAACTGTTGAAAGTTATTGCTTATCTATGAGGGTTGAGGAATATTATACAAGACCAGAGTCCAGTAAAGGTCTAGATTGCTAAATATACATCTGCCAATAGTATAACATCTTTTTATATATACAAAATTTGGATTATAAATTATGGTTGAAACCAAGTCGACAAAAATAACGTTTAATTTACAATAAATCATAAGTATAATTTACGTTCTATAAAAATAAAACTCGAATTACATGCAATCACAATGGCAAAAGTTTGAGAGAAAAAGAACTACACTAAATAAGAACTAAAATCCAAACCGTTTATAATATAGAAGAGAAAACCATTCATCAATTAAGCTTAATCACAACGTTCTCTTTTCATTAGATTTTTTCACTGAAAGCTGGCTGGTTAAGATTAAAATTCAATGTTCCCATTCGCTCTTCGGAGCGTATGTGCTCGACTCAAGTGTCGGATGTCAGCTCAAGTATAATTTGCATTCAATGCAACGTGTCTCAAAGTGAATTAAGGGGACAGGGTTAGTGGGTCGGAAATACTTCTACTGCCTCGTATGTTTGGGGCATGAGACTTAGATTAAAATATTAAATGATTGCAGTGTCGGGTAGAGAGGAATTCACTTTTTATATGAATGTCACGTAAAGCTAAGTGATCTAACGAAAAGACAAGATTTGGATAGAATACAGAAAGAAGTAGATATCAAATTACACAGTAGAAACTTATGAGTAACTTATAAATTATATTCGAATTCGAGAAACTCCTCCTTTTTTGAAGCCGTTTAATATCAAATATAATTTATTATAATGAAACTAATTAAACTATTAGAATGATCCTAGTAATACATTATAGTTATTAAGTAAAATACATGAATGTTATAAATCATAGGATAGTCATTTATTTAAAAAAGTACTAATTTTTTGAAGTCGTTTAAAAAAAGGGTTTAAAAAAAGTAATCTTGCTACAAATATAAAAATTTTGTTTTCGGAATAGCCTACTCGAATTTGTTGTCACATACCAAATTGTAGTCACATTGTAATCGAAAATCATATTCATACATTATAATAAGTAAGTAACAGGGTCTCCGTTTCATTTAGGGTGGTGATAAACTATTCTAGTAGAAAGACACCTACAGATTTATTATTCAAAAGATCCTCATGTGCCACTAATTTACTATGACATCCAAAACTCATACATTCATAGATACATACCTATTTTAGTGTTCTACTACGGATACACCATTATAATATATAAATTTTGTTTATCGTTTGATTAAACCTGAACTCGGACAAAAAAGGCATGGTGTACAGATGTGGCCTATTTACCTACGTTTTACTATCAGCTTACATTTATTATCAAACTTGTTTTTACTTACAATTTATTTATTTAAACTAGTTAAACCATGCAAGCTAAATTAAACCTACTTCCTCTTACTCTACCATAGTTGAAATTGTGCATTTTTCTTTAGCATGACCGAATACTACGTTACTAAGTTACGAATAATACGTTCAAGATTGGCACCCGACAAGGGACTCCTCAATGCTTAACACCACAGTGTCCAAATTATTGCTTCGCATTTATAATACAGTTACTGTTATAAAATCGTGTTTTAATTTGTAAGGCAGTTTAATTTCAATATATTACATACAAACCACGAAGGATTAGGTTCTATCTTTGTTGACCGAGTTTCGGTTTTAATCAGATGATAAACAAAAAGTCATTATCCCGCAGCGTGGAATATCAAGTAGGTCTCCACCTTCATTTTTTAGGTAGAACTAGTTGAGCCCGCGACTTTGTCCGTGCATAGGAGTTTGCCCGTGTGAATCCCAATCTCGCGGAAACTTCGGGATATAAAGTGGCCTATATGGTGTTCCATAGCCTTATCTATCTCCCAGTGAAAATCACATAAAAATCCGTTCAGCCGTTTCTGACATTAGTGTACACAAATAGCGCTCAGACACACTTTGATTATATGTATAGAATAGATAGAAGCAGATAAATAAATAGATAGAAGAATACACATAGAAGATATATGTATAGATAGATATCTCACCATTAATCTTTACCAATTTGGCTGGACTTTATACCTAGTTATATTCCATATCAGTTTTTGCCGACCTTCAATATTTTACCTACAGTAAATGTACTTCTTAATTTTCGTAAGAGTTATTAACATTTTACTATGCTAGACCTTGTCCAGAAGGGGCGAATTCGCCGCGAAACGTTTCGCGCGAATTCATTCGCGCGTTAGCGAGATACTAGGCGCCAATACATTGCGTCCACAAGCATCGCGCGAATTCAAAATACGCGCGTAAATCGCGTGCACTTCGCCAGACTCTCGACTCGCGCGTATTTCGCGCGTATTACGCGCGAGTCGAGATACTAGAAACGCCTTGTTGCGTCCAGTTAACGCGCGAATTCACAGCGAGTGGACGTATTGAGGGAAATGGAGCGCCAAAATTTTGACACTGAAATCCCCAAATGCTCGCGCGTTGGTACGCTCCTTCTGGACGCTACTCTCGCGCGTAATACGAGCGAGAGAATCGCGGCGAATTCGCCCCTTCTGGACAAGGTCTAAAGTAGTTAATTAACTGTGCGTTTGCGCGTATGTGTCATTTACTTAATCCGTGTCAAGAAGACGTCAGTATTATAAAGATTCTTAACCATGGTCTTAACAAGAATTTAATTCAATCAAGTACCATCTTACAGCTCCACGGATGCTTAATAAATGTTAACTTTTCATTAATTGTTATAAAAAAGTAGTAACTAAAATTTATTAACTTCAAAAATATTATTTTTTCTTCCAATCTCTTAAGAATCAATTTATAACATTTATGGAATAGTCAAATTAAAATATTGTTCATCCCAAGTAATCACTCTAAAAAAATAATATTTGTAACATTGTACATTGGCTAATTAAATATACTAAACCTAAATTCCACTGTGTTCTGGGCGGCATGGACAATACAAGTTACCCATCATTTTGCTCCCGCCAAGAATCGAAGTTGGGACTTCTTCGCTTCCTTAGACAAAACCACTACCAACTAGGCTAAGAGGCCGTCAATGTTTCCTAGGTACGTAAAACTTAATGATTTTTTGTAAATACCTTTAACCTCTCCTCCAAATCAAGCTAACTTTGATAAAAGATTCATGTAGGTACGTGGCGAGTTGTTAAAAGTAGTGAAATGTGAATGTCTTGCCTGGTTTTACATACTGAAATAAGACAATAATTTAGAAGTACTAATTAATGAATGAAACTAGAAAAAACTGATAATGTCAATCTCTACCGACCTTTTCATTATTCATTTAATATTAATCAGAAAGTACTTAGCTTCGTATCTTTTACGCTTAATACAATGAATTAAGATGAAATTTAGTATAAAGAACGTCTGAAACTTGGGAAAGGACATAAAATATTTTTTATCCCGATATTACGTTCCCAAAGGATCATTTTAACGGTGTTTTGTTGTTTTCTGATCTATACGCGGGCGAGACTAAGAGGAAAACTGGTGTAGTATAATTAATTACATATTTATACAACGCCACATACAAATGAATAAAAGTTAATTATTAACCAATAGAAATTTTCTTCAATGAAAATCCTACCTGCGGTTGAAAAGAAAATAAAACTGTTCGTTCAAACTGACCGATTTGCATAATTCATTTGCACGATGAAATATTCCTGTGATGAAAACTAATAAATACTGCGAAGAAGGGCATTACGAAGCTATTTCAATGACGGCATTTTTATGCAAGAGCCCAGAACCTTCATATTTTTACGCGAATTAATTTGTTATATCTCACAAAATACTCTACAACGGACACATTTAACTTTGAAAGTCGTCAAGACAGCCTCAAAACTTTATAATTGCCAGAAACTTTGAGAGGTAAAGGAATAATTGTATGAAATATGTTGTAAAACATTTGTGACGTTTTATATGTTGTATAGAATATTAGATAATAGAGGATAATGTTTTGAAATATGTACATAATGTTGGTCACTGGCCATTCCGTCATTTAATTTGTCTAGGCCTTGCGAGCATTTAAAACACCTATAGTATAAATTACAATGTTGAGTTTTATATCTTAACATTCAAAATTAGGTCTACATATGTATTACAATTAATGGGCCCTTTTTTAAACGCGTGAAGGGATTAATGTCTCATGAAAAATGGTTGCTCCGTTGGCATGAAAAAGGCCTAAATGGACACATTGATGTATATCGCTCCCCGAAACACCTGTTGTTGATGAGAGAGCCGTGTTATAAAGCGTTCCCGAAATTAGATGTATAAACGTTTATTGTTAGGTACTACTACTTATACGTAGGTATTACCTACTCGTACTAACGTGAAGTAACGTGAACTTAGTAGCGAATATAGGCTTATTAGTTTCTTGGTGTATGATCAAGGATAGTGCAAATTGCCCTCTGAAATCGGTTCATATTGCATATTCATGTTGTGTTCTCCCATTATTTTAATATACATACTTACCAGACGGCATGATAAGAAGTGGGCATCGCCTAATGCTCATGATAATTTGTTAAATTCATCACCAACACTATGCCAGCTAAAACGAGACGGAGTATCCTTTTGGTATACCTTTTTCACCTGGGGCACGGAATCGCAGGGCTCTTTACGCGAGTGACCGGTCATAAGAGCGTAAGAACTTTAAAAAGAATATCCAGTAAAAAGTATTTTCCTCGCGAGGGACTGTATTTCAACATTTACATGTTTAATGTGGAACGTAACTTGTACGGAGCTGCAAAAATGTTGTGCAGCACATGTGAGACCGAGTGTTTCGTATACTTTATGATTTAATATTCATACTTTAATTCCACTCGGGCCATCTGTCTGTTTATATCCTGCTTTATCGCATGAATAAAATTATGTTGTGCGAAGCAAAATCTCAATTTAATGATAAGGCATGGAGATGAATACTAACGCATTTTGTGAATCGCGAATTTCATTGTGCGAATACAAATACAATACGAGTAAAAGCTTTTCATAGAAGATGATATTTTTTAGAGGAATTTCAAGGGGAGTAATTTAAATCGAAGAAAGTTTAGAGGTTATATAGTAGATTGCGGTTTCTTTTTTATAATTTAATAAGGCGTTTCATACTATCAAGATAAAGCTAGTCGCAGTATCTAGTGTAGCTCTTCGTAGGAAGTATGGCAGGCATCTTGAAAATGAAGCTTTTGAGTATGTTGTAAGTTAAATAAATCAAAACTGAGATAGGATCTATTTTTCAGTCTCTACCACCTCTATCACTATCATTTACGATTAAATAATAAATAATAAATCATTAAGTGATAAAACATAGCTGTAAACTCGGTAAAAAAATATAATTTAACAGAAAATGCGCTTGGAAACAGTAAACAGTGACCTCTGAATTAGTTGTTCTTTCAGTCCGCTTAACTTTGCACCTCTTTTTCTTAGTTCTACTTTTAAACCATCAACATTCATTGACCCCTAACTCGTTTTTGCCATTAAATATTTTCCAATACCTGGGAAATAAACTAAAAAGAAATATTATAACCGAGTAGCCCGCCCATACATAAAAAGTGACAAGTGACATTTTGGACCTCACATTCCACTAGCGCCTCTAACGGCGAATACATACACACGCTATAGCCCAAACAATATAGAACAGGCAAATCAAAATTTTAATAACAACAGCAAAAAAATATAAAACAATTATATCAATGACATAATAAAACCGAGGACCAATGGTTGCGACCATTCAACCGTAAAAGTTAAAATTGGTTTGTAAACTTATTAGGTTCATACGTAGTTCAATTTCCATTTTTCAATCACCTGCATTTTCCGTCTTTGCCTAGAAATGAACAGGAATAATAAGTAACCTCAACAGAAAGAACTAAACTCTTTTAGCAAAAGGGAAGCGTTCTTAATATAATATCCAACAAAAATAACAAAAGCCGATGTTCAACAATGATAATGATAATTATTATTATCTCAACGAATAAGGTCAGACAAGGGCGAAGAAATAATAGGTTCGGACGCTAATCTCTGAGCGAAGGAATTAGTGAGCGTATACATTGAGATAATTAATTGGTCGGGAGCCTTCAGGTCCAAGACATCTGGACACTCACTAATTTATCGCACCCATTATTCAGAGATGCGACGATGGTTAGATATTTTGAGGACCTCACCTATATCAATCATCTAGAGCGTACTAATTAAATATGAAGTAATAAATAGAAGCGTAATCAAATCTGTAATAAAACTTTTTGGAAAATTTAATTAACTTTGGATGGGCCATCAAGTTGTTTTGTGTAATGTAGGTTTAGTTCAAAAACTTAAAAAAAACTTATCAAAATTTAGCGGGAGATTTACTTACTTCACATTTCCTGCGACAGTTTTAATATTAGGTATATTTATCTTGTATTGTAATAAATTAATGGGTTAGATTTAACAATTTTTTTTCTTCAAGCTTGTACTGTTAAAGTACTTTTTTGTTACTGACACCAAAAATATCAATGTAACAGCTATATTTACTTACAAGAGGAACTCAACGGGAATAAAAATAACGATATCAGTATAAAAGATAAAGGAAGTAGTGTTCATTATCATACTATTAGGTGTAACAATGTAACATTTCCAGGCTAATCGGTAGGTATACGGTTTCAAGGACAGTCACTAGCTTCCCATCCCTTTTGTTTTCCCTTCCTCGGGATTGTATATTCTTATCTCACTATAGCTATCTATTCTGTATTGTACCTATATTTGTATCTATGCTGTTCCGTTTCACTGAAAAACCGACCGCGTTTCTCTGTGGGAAACAAATAGTACCCGCAGCTGACACAATTGTACGGTTTTTTATAAACTGAATGTGTCTTTGAGCCCAACGTATTAGATAAAATATGCTGCATAAAGTAATAAATTTAGGTTATTTTGGGGCGGCTTCGTATATTGTTCTCAATTTCATGCCAGTAGATCAGGGTAAGAGGTGACAGAAGCTAATATTTCGTTGATGGTGGGCCTAGAACATTCATCTCTCTTTTTTCTTGATCGGCAATTCATTGGCGATGCCTTTGATGTACCTAGTTGGTTTGTGAGCGACCGTGGCAACTTTTTTGCTGGCTCGTCTTTTTTATTTCATACAAGTATCTAGTATTGTTGTCAAACAATACCATTTAATGATAAGTGGCGATGAAGTCCAACATTGAGCACAGTAACTTAGATAAAGCACTCACTCTCTTGAATGCACCATGCCTGTAACTGTGAGTAGGAAGAATCTTCTCTGTAGTTGCTGGCCGCTTCATCTTACAATACCTCCACTGTAGGGATTTGTTAACGCGATAGTGTAGTTTGACTGTCGTAAAATACTTGTCAAAACCCAATTTGAATAAAAATTCATTTAATTTAATTTCAATCGACGCGCGACGTGCCGATGAAGAGTAAATCAGAACGTGTCAACGAGCCCTTGAAAATCGTAATGTTCAACACAATTCAGTACACCTGAAAGCCTATCATCACGTAAGCTATCATGTTATTTCGCGGGAAAAATCTATTTTCCTATATGAGAAAGTCAAATCATATGTAGATATCCTATATGAATCAAATTCCCTGAAAATAATAAAAAATAAGAACAGCAAAATATGTAGGTAAAGAGTTTCCAAATCTAATTAGGTACCTACTATGATAAATATCACCGTAACCTATTCGTTCGACATTCGGCCAGAGCAAATTGTAAATTTCCGCTCGCGACACAGGAAACCCTCGGGCAGAGGTAAGGGCGCATTCAAGTAGAACGCTGGTTACCAGCGCCGATCTGCCAGCGCTTATCGGCGCTTATCCGCGCAGGTAGTCTCTAAGGGCGCATTCAAAAAGAACGCTGGTTACCGGCGCCGATCTGCCAGTAGGTTTGGGCCGTTTGGGTAAAAAATATCGATATATCAAAATATCGATATTTTTTCAGATTTAATATTTATTTATTTAAATTTCTGCTGTCTGCTCATGGATCGCATCATGTACCTATTTGACCAATCCGATTCCTTAAATTTAGAAAAAGAGTAGGTATGCAGTAGGGTAGTAGGTATGCTATATGGGTTTAGTTTCTTTGCTTCAAACACAAACAAAAATTACAGTCTATGACCTACTTGTCTATGACAATGACACTGCTTGTTGGTTTGGTTGGTAAAGTGCCACAAACTAATCTGACCCGGTAAGAGGGGCATAATAATTGCATATTGGGAAAAAATATCGATATATCGAAATATCATATACACTTCAAATCAGCACTTATCGGTATAGTCTATGATCCGAATCTAAATCGACATTCATCGGGTTGATAAGAGAATCAAAATAATTTTATAATAAATTTCGTATATTAGAAAATATATTAAAAATGGGTAGACAACAAAAATCCTGGACAGAATATAAGTAGATACCTATTAGTTTATACCACTCTTTAGTATTAAACAAATATTTCTTAGTATTTTAAATGATTTGTGTTTAATAAATCTGATATTCATTTATTACATACTAGAGAACCGCCCGCGCTTCGCTTCGGGACCCGTAGGTAACAGCCGCGTAGGTCCCGCTCCCGTAGGAATATCGCCTAATAAGTATAATATGAGATACTGGAACATCAGATATATAACATTTGCCTATGACATAGGTAAGTAAATTACATGTACCTAGTATTTGATAGCGTGAATCAGATCTTACAAATGAATTTTACTCACGCCATCTATTAACAACATCCGACACTAAATATCTAGCAAGTAACAAAACATCGATCTTCCCATGGGAATGAGATGTTTTTCCGCGGTAAAAAGTAGCCTACGTCACTCTCCACCCTCCTAACTATCCCCACACACATAAACCATACCATATAATAGCCATGTTACGACGTGAAAGAGTCACAAACAAACAAACAAACATACAAACACACTTTCACATTTATAATATTATAGTACAGATTAATAAATCTTTTAAAATACTAAGAAATATTTATTAAGCACTAAAAAGTGGTCTCTAATAAATTATTTGTTAAATATTAACAAATAATTTTAACTATCAAAAAAGTTTCTATCAGTGTGTTTGATTTTTTTATCAACCCGATGAATGTCGATTTAGATTCGGATCTTAGACTATACCGATAAGCGCTGGCAGATCAGCGCCGGTAACCAGCGTTCTACATGAATGCGCCCATATGTCAACGGACCAGTACCGATAAGCGCTGGCAGATCGGCGCCGGTAACCAGCGTTCTACTTACATACGTTCTAGGTCTATTCACCCATAACTAGATATTAAGGGTGCGGTTCCACTAAGGCGGAGCGGAGCGGAGCTGTGCGCGATTGACCAATCACATGGCTTGAAAATCACGCGAGGCACAATGAGACGTGAATTTCAAGCCATGCGATTGGTGAACTCCTCTCCGCTCCGCTCCGCTCCGCCTCAGTGGAACCGCACCCCATATTACGTAGATATACATGAACGTACCCAGCTCGAGATCAGCGGCAGGGGTTCCAAAATGTAAATCCCAAATTCTTGAACCTGGAAGGGAATGAATCTGATTTTCGAGAGAGAATTTTTAGAAGGGACAACAACTGTAGATACCTACTGCATAGTCTAATGGTAGGGGAGACAGGAGGCGACGGCCTACCTGCGTAAGCTTATGAAGACAAGCTTTGACAACTAAAAGAAAATATACTCAGGACAAATCATACCAAAACGCCACATTATTAATAAATGCCATACAACGGACAGCCATCTAATTATATTACTTCCTACTAATAGTTCACATAACGGTCTATCGATTGAGGCCAATATTAATGCGGGTGTGCCAGCTACTGATAACGATCAAGCACAGGTTATTAATTTGAAGCACTTGTAACACAATCCATTAATAATACCTTTACATTAATGGGAAGGGGCGGTACTTTATATTATATCAAACACCTAATAGGTATTAGCTACTTACCTAAAATGTTTGCGTGTACAATAATAAACAATTAAATTAATAAATATATTATAATTAAAGTATATTATAATCGATTGATTGGAGTTAAATAGTAGTAGGATTTTGAAAAAAAAAACTATTACTCATCCATTAACTTATGCATAGCGCCATAGGTAAGTTACCTAAAAATAGTTTTTTACAATTTTTGTCTTTCTATTTTAAAATGGCTTCATTAATTTGAATATTGTTTTACATTATCAATCGGCTCATAAAGGATAAAAATAGGAACACAGCTAAAATAAGCATAATATACGGTCAAATTGACAACCTCGTTCTTTTTTGAAGTTGGTTATAAATATGTAAAATTAAAGAATCCCAAAATAAATATTCACATTTCTTCGAACGTGGTAATTATTTATTGAGCAATTATCATGAGAATTAACGAAAACCTCGATAAAACAATTGAAGAGTTTTATTATTTTGATAAATATTTGGCTACGCGCCAATCGGTACTGTTGTCGCTACGTGAATTCAATTACTTACCGTCTCGATCGAACGACATCTATGGGCGCTGTCGGTTTGCAAGATTTAACAAAATAGAACCAACTTTGACGCCGAAAAGTGAAAATCGGTTCAGTTAAACGCGGTTAATATACCTAAATCCTTCTCCTAAGTCTGATAAACACGATGCTGAAAACCGCATTAAAATCGTTTCAGCCAAACAATATGCCTAAAACCTTCTCTTAAGTTTGACAAATACTATGCTGAAATCGGTTCAACCATTTATGCGAGATAAACGCACTCAAATATACATACCTACATACATACAGGTTAAACTGAGGACCTCCTTTTTTGAAGTCGGTTAAAAATAGCATGATTTTGTATTACATAGTACACTTTAAAATATATCGTATACAATATTTGTAACCTAAGATATACATCAACATAGGTAAGGAAAATATGCAAGGTAAAAAATTACACATTGATATAGCAAAATATCTATGTACCTATGTATTTAAACTACGTAATGAAAATATAGCTGAGTTATGTCTTAGAAGATATCTGAGAAAAAATGTATGAAGATTGTTTGAATTTTTGATTTGATGTTGAATATTTGTCCGGACATCACAGAAAAAGTACTGAATTTAATTTGATTCGGTTTTAACAATTGTATTGCTTTGAGGTTTAACTTAAAAAACGGCGTGTTTCACTTTGAAACACCGGCGGCGCCGCTTAGAACCTAAAATATACCTAAATATAATAATGTAATATACCATGCAGTAAAATCTGCTGGATCTAATATGATAAAAGTAAAAAAGACGGTGTGTCCATGATGTGAATAATGGTCATCAAGTTGGCGTAGAACTGCGTGGCGTATTAATGTAATGATGAAGAAAATAGAGGTTTATGTAGTTCCTAGCTGTTACCCGCGGCTTTGCTCGCGTGGAAATATATTTGACTGATTGTCATACAAACTTTCAACCCTTATTTGACCCGTTTAGGGGATGGATATGACAAAATGCGTTGTTCTCGAACGTCTACTGACTATAAACAAACTTTTTGCATAATTTCATCTTCATGCATCAAGCAGTTTTCGAGATTTCGTGATGATTTACTTTAAAATAAGTAATTGTAGATTTATATATTTGACTTTAAAAGAGAGGAAGGTACAATCAATAAAATACTACTGGTAATTTTTGATCACGCAGTGTTTGGTTTTAGAATGTACTAAAATATATTTATTTATATAAAGAATCTCAAAAATATTAACATAACAAATAGTACTTAGGAAGCTTAATGTCTTGGCTTTGTCTTTTTATTTAGGTCATATTTTAACTCTGCCTCTTGAAATAGATGACCAAAGCTTTTTCATATCTCACCTAAAAGAAAGACTAAATAAATGTTTATTTAAACAAAATTCTGCTATAAATTCACTCTCCTTTTTATAGTGAATTAAGTTAAAATATTACGCCGTACCTATTTATTTTATAAATGCTTATTAATCATTATGAATGAATAAAGCGTTAAATAAATGATGTTATTTACAATAATAAGATAAGGCCAGTAGGAAGGTACTCTTTGATAATGGACCATCCATAAATTACGTCACACGTTTAGGGGATCCATTAAGAGTGACATTGTGTGACAAGGGGGTGGGAGGGGTCGTAAAATTTTGTGATGTCACATTCAAAAAAGTTTTTTATTTTTAGATGTAAAATTGTATAATAAGCGACGTTACACTAGGGAAACGGGGGGGGGGGGAGGGGGGTCTCACAAATGTGACCAGCTGTGACAAGAACGGGGGAGTCAAAATTAATGAAATTCGTGTGACGTAGTTTACAGGGGGCCCTAAGCATCTTGATTTAAAAAAATATTCGAACACTTTAAAATTAATATTAATTTACACAATTTAGATTTCAATATCAGTTAATTACGAGAAGGTAGCTGTTTGGACGTCCGTGGAAGCTCATTATGAAACAAATCATGGGTTATGCAGACCGAGGCGGGGAGTACCGCCTTCTCGGAGTTAGACATCTCATTATTATTATTATTATAATTATATGTTTAAGATGTCATTCATATCAGTATATTAATAACTAGAGAACCGCCCGCGCTTCCCTTCGGGACCCGTAGGTAACAGCCGCGTAGGTCCCGCTCCCGTAGGAATCTTAGCTAAAAAGTAGCCTATAACATTTGCATATGACTTAAGTAAATTACATGTAGTATTTGATACCGTGATTCAGAACTTGCAAATGAATTTTACTAACGCCATCTATTAACAACTACGGAACTAAATATCTAGCAACTAACAAAACATCGATCTTCCCATGAGAATGAGATGTTTTTCCGCGGTAAAAAGTAGCCTACGTCACTCTCCACCCTCCTAACTATCCCCACACACATAAACCATGTCATATAATAGCCATGTTGCGACGTGAAAGAGTCACAAACAAACAAACAAACAAACAAACAAACACACTTTCACATTTATAATATTAGTAAGGATTTAATTTATTATAACATTAGCTTTTAGAGCCATATTATGTAAAAATGTTGACCAATGTTGATGTTTTTAATTAGATAATTATAGGTACGTATAAAGTACAATTCAACAACCAATTATTTTTGAAGTGATTACATTATTTTCGAAGTGACCTTATTCGGTAACGCTAGTAACACTGTGATCAAATTATAACGACACTTCCCATCACTTACAAACTGGACATTTCTAAGAACTACTTACTAACAAACAGTCTCGCTCTCTAACCCCAGCCCTGATATTTGCTACAGAACTCACCAACACGTGCAATTATTTGGACTAATTATCATAATCTCGTTTTGGGTCTTTTTCTGGGTGGTTCACATTTGTCATGGGCTTATAGTACAAAGGGGTACTGCATGATCGTGTATAAGCTAGATATCCTAAATGCATAAAAATACCTACTATTTAATAATATATACCTATACCTGCGTGCGACTTATTGCTAAACACACTAAAAAAATATTATTCCAATTACATCACATTTTCCTATGTCGCAAAAAATCTTCAATCGCCATGAAGACTACAACAACAACAAAACTCTTTATTGTACACCAGTAAAGAATAGTACAAACATATTGTCTTATATTTAATGTACAAACGGCGGCCTTATCGCTTAAGAAGCGATTTCTTCCAGGCAACCATTGGGTAGAGGACTACTTTGTTGTAGAGAAAAAAAAAGTAGGGGTGTACTAGCTGGTTGTCAATGATTATAACTATATACATATTATAAAAGTGTCGTGAAGGGATTGAAAAAAAAGATATATAATAATTTATGAAAGTGAGAAAATTAATAATTATAGTGAAGGGACTAAAATATTAACGAAAACTGAGATCGTACTCAAATGACAAACGACTTACCTACATCATTTCTTTAATGAAAAGGCAACTTTGAGCGACCATTATTGTGCACGTTTTCAGTAGATAGTAGATATTATTGTTTTTTATGTATTACTAGTAAATCCGCCCTCGCTTCGCTTCGGGAAACCAGTCCCTTCAAAAATCTGCATAAATTTTAACAAATTATGTTATTCCGATGTCTAAGCTATATCACTGCAAAGTTTCATGAAAATCCGTTCAGTAGTTTTTGCGTGAAAGAGCAACAAACACACATACATCCTTACAAACTTTCGCATTTATAATATTAGTAGGATAGGAAGTAGTATTGTTATTGTCATCTTCTGAAACGCTCACAGCTCGGCGGTTTGTGTTGATCTTAGGTGTTCGAGTGAGTTAAACCACAGGTTTAAACCTCTTGCCGTTCCGTGATTTGGATTTTACGTTAAATCCTCGGTCTCGGATATTATTGTTAGACAGCAATCGTTGAGCCATGGTGGAGGCATTCGGGCAGTATTTAATGGAATTCAACGGAGCGTGCATTTTTAGTAGGTACGTAAGTGGCGATGAAGTCCAAGATGGTGAATGCACTAACTCATAAAAATCTATTCACTCTTCAGTCGAAGGCTCCCACAATGTCCCACATCATACAGGTGGAAAAACCGACTTAGGCAAGCTGTTTTAATCCTTAGCAGCACGCACAATGAACAATGACGCTAAGAGGTTTACTGGTGATCCTAGATTGATGGAGACTAATTTTGAAAGCCTCGACCACAGGCGCATAATTGAGCATATTCTAGATAGATTTCGGAGAATATGCGCAGGATTTGCGTAAATTAATTACTCCACCCTTTTCCATCATTAAATCTTCCGTCGCACGGCGAGAAGGTATCCATCGCTCCAGTATGGACGGCGCGCTTTGGTTCTTCATTTTTTATGCGCACCGCGAAACAGTGGATTAAATTGATATCCTTGGTATCAAATCAAGAGTGAATGGCTATAAACGAAGTAAGTGCGCTTTACTGTCCTAGAATACATTAGCATATTAGGCACTTCTCACACAACGCTGTTCATGAGATACGCGACTGCAACGCTACCCAAAATTTTAACTGACAGAAGACGCATCGTCCTGTCAGTACATAGTGTCAAATACATACTAATTTAGGGTAGCGTTGCAGTAGCGTATCTCATGAATAGCGTAATGTGAGAAGTGCCTTACCATCAATTCGGATACCTACTAGTCAAGTATTAACCGATGATAATTATTAATGAATAAAAACTGTTAGACATGTGAGTTGGCCACTGATACCTCTTGCAAATGCAATCCGCACTGGAGTAGTGTGGCATGTAGTGGGCTAAATAGTATCATCATATTATTTCACGTTATTTTGTAATGTGTACGTTCCGTGCATGCCAACGCACTGTAATAATAAACGCACTATGTGGGCCACAGTGAAATAGATAATGTATATTGTTGCATATTATTTTATTTGCACGTTGTGCTACATTTGCGGAGTATTAATATTCATCTCGAGGCCAGTGCAACTGTAAACTATTTTAACAAAACGAAGTCTTGTTTTAACCGTAATTACAGATAACAAAAATGTCGATGAACATCTGTTATTGACGTTTATTTAAAGAGAACATATTTTGTGACAATATTAGATTATTACCTACTTATTTTTTACTGTTAGTACATACATATTTTCCGGTTTTATTTTATTTATTATATGTAGATTTTGCAACTTTCCCCGTTGGCTATGGCCACATCTATTTATTTCATTTTTGATTTAAATATTTAAATGGTGACTCGTTGTTAGTGATTCAGCCCGATATAGCCCGATTCAGCCATATCCGATTCCGGTGGGTCTGTTCCTTAGTTTGGGTAATAATTAGAAAGGCGCCGTTTATTTATTTGGCATTCGGTGTAGGTACTTATTCGGCATCTTTTTGGCTACTCATATTCGTCCAAATTATTCGGTTCGAGTATTTCTATTTTCTTGGCTACTTTATGCAAAATGAATCAAAAATAACGCGATTACATTTCAAGTTTCAAGATTTATTTTGAAACCTCAATAGTCTGGTCAAAGAATTTAATAAGATAGTTGTTGTGAAGATGATGATGATGTGTCAGTAGGTTAAGGTTGGTAATGGCGGTCGGTAGTTGGATGGGTGACCGCTATGGATACAGGTATGATATTATAAGCAGAATTTGTTGCGGAGTGGTGGAGGTACCTGTCAATTCTATAAAAAGAGATGTCATTGCATTTGAGGGGCATTTGCTTCTCAGCCGTTGGACAGTAAGGTACCTTCCCCGCACTGCAGTAAGTTCGTTCGGTTTATTTAGTTTATGTCGGTTTTTATTGCGTTAGAAGTTAACGGTTGTTTGTGTGGTATTAAATTGTGTAACTGTAATGAATAATTGTTAGAAATTAAGCTCATTTAGAAGATAATTAAAGATTAGGTTATTTTGCCGTTGTTGTTTTTTTTTTATTTAAATTTGGATCCTGATTGCTAAAATCAGAAGTGGGATCGGAACTTCATTCCCCCACAATTGTTTGCCTTGTTGGTTACACAAACAGCCGTTAATTTCAGATAAGTATGCCACGTGCATCTAGGCCACGTGCATCTAGGCCACATGAGCCTATGACACCTCCGCCTCGTCCTGAACTGGAGCGCAGCCGTGATAAAGAAAGGTGTTATTCTCGATCGCCTCGTGACAGAGTATGTTCGCGTTTACACCACGATGCGCGTAGGGCAAGTTCGAGGTCGCGCAGCCGTGTAACTCGTTCGTCTCGTGGTAGAAAACGCTCGCGTTCGTATCACAGTAGAAATCGCTCGCGCTCCCGTTGTAACGATACTCGCTCGCGTCATACGCGGACCCGGTCGCGTTCGAGTGATGGTCGCTCGCGTCGTGCGCGGTCTCGCCCGCGTGCACGTAATGATCGCTCGCGTCGTGCGCGGACTCGCTCGCGTTCAAATAGTGATCGCTCGCGTCGTGGGTGGACTCGCTCGCGTTCACGTAATGATCGCTCACGTCGCACACTGATTCGCTCGCGTTCGCGGAATAACAGTGCAAGTTCACATTCGAGCAAGCATTCACACTCACGTTCGAATCAAAACGACCCTCGTAATAGTGTGCGCGTTAGCGATTTTCATGAAGAGTCTAGGTTGGGTACGGCTAATTTTCGACGTCGTCGTGGTGGGTCTCAGGGCAGTCATCAGGATAATTCCATGAGAGATACGTTGGACACTATTATGACACGACTGACGGCAATTGAAGCGAATACGGCCAGTGGTTCACATGTTTCGCCATCTATTCGTGGCAATACACCCCCGCGAGACAAAACTAATGTTTCTACGACCCAAGCACTTGTGGATGTGTTGGACAACCTGACAAGGGGTAAGTCTACTAACTATTACGTTTCTAACTTTGATCCAGCTATTAATAATTTTGAGGTGTGGTGCCACGAAGTAGAAAGGGCTAGGCGTGTGAATGGTTGGGACAATGAGGAGTGTTTTTCGCGTGTGGCTCGCTGTTTAAAAGGTGATGCGAAAACATGGCTGAACGAGTGGGCCACCAATGATCGGTCATGGTCAAATTTTGTCAAAGAATTTAAGTCGTTGTGTCCGCAAAAGATTAATTATGCTCAATGTCTCCATGAGGTTATAAACACTACTTCAGATAAATTCCCGTCATACGCCGAGTATGCACGTCGGTCTTTGTTAAAGTTGCGTATAATAAAAGGTTTAAGCGAGGATTTAATGGTCCAAATAGTTATCTTCGGTATTAGTGATATACAGGTGCGTGCCGCCGCTACCAATGCTGATCTAACAACCGAAAACCTCGTTTCGTTTTTAGCCAACTACGTTAAACCAGTCCGCAAGTTTGAAAGTCGTAGTTCCGTGCCATCAAATACTTTAAATAAAAAGCGTGGTTTTAACGGTTCGAACAAATCTGAGAACAAATGTTTTTATTGCGGTCAAACTGGGCATTATCGGGATAAGTGCCCCAAGAAACGTAATGTCAACGATAAGACCGATAATAATGCCAAACCTGTCTGTACATTTTGCAAAAAGTTAGGGCATAAAGAGAGCGACTGCTTTGCCAAGGCTCGATCTACATCCCAAAATAATAATTCGAAGCAGCGTGTAGTTAACTTGTGCCGCGAACTCGCGAACGTAAAACAGAGTAATGACGTGATTTCAGCAGTGATACAGGGTATTGCAGTCGATATTCTTATAGATAGTGGTGCAATTAATGTTTCTTTGATATCGTCGGCAGTAGTAAACTACTTTTCAGGCTCACGTAAACAAGCTAAGTGTTCGATAAAGGGCGTAAGCAATAAGGAGATCGCCGTTCGCGAGTACATAACCCTGACGGTCGAGCTAAGCAACATCGCGCTTGAGGTAGATTTCCTAATAGTTCCAGCCTCGTGTATGAATACGCCTATCATTATAGGAACAGACGTACTCAATCGCGATGGTGTCACGTTTATTCGTACAAAGCACGGACAGTACCTAACTCATACGCCGAACAGGTTATTGCAAGTGAATACCGTAAGCGCTAGCGAATCTGAGGAAGTAAATACGTCGCTCAAGGGTGCGGAACTTGCTAAATTGATGACAGTAATTAATGAATTTTCTCAGTTTTTAATATCTGGTACTGCCACCACAACTGTCAACACTGGTAAAATGCATATCAGTTTAACAAGTGACGTGCCTATAGCATATCATCCGTATCGCCTGTCTTACCAAGAGAAACTTAAGGTTCGTGAGATCTGCCAAGACTTGTTGAATAAAAACATAATTAGGGAGTCCAACTCAGAGTACGCAAGCCCGATCATATTGGTCAAAAAGAAGGATGGGTCCGACAGGATGTGTGTCGACTTTCGTGCACTAAACCGCATTACAATTAAGGACAGGTACCCCCTACCCTTGATTGATGACCATATTGACCGGCTTGGGGGCTCCAAATTCTTCGTATCCCTAGACATGGCGTCGGGTTTTCATCAGATCCCCATCGATGAGGGTTCGATCCACAAAACCGGTTTTGTAACCCCTGAGGCTCATTACGAGTATCTGAAGATGCCATATGGTCTATGTAACTCTCCCACTGTGTACCAGCGCATCATTAATAAGACCTTGCGTAAGTTTATCGATGCAGGAAGTGTTCTGGTGTATATTGACGATGTGTTGTTACTAAGTTTGACAGTCGATGACGCTATCACCCTTTTACGTGACGTTTTGAGGACTTTAACTGAGGCCGGGTTTTCAATTAACGTGCGAAAGTGCTCCTTCATCACTACCCAAGTGGAATATCTAGGTCGCGTTATCAGTCATGGTCAGGTGAGGCCGAGTCCACATAAAATTGAGGCGTTGGTAAACTCTCCCGTCCCTACTAACGTCAGACAAGTTCGTCAATTTTTGGGTCTCGCAGGTTACTTTAGGCGTTACATCGAAGGTTATGCGACAAAAACCGCATGTATCTCACGTCTCACAAAAAAAGACGTAAAATTTGAGTGGGGACCCGAACAAGATCGAGTTCGACAAGATCTCATCACACGATTAACAAGTGAGCCGATACTTGCGATTTTTGATCCGAAACTTCCTACCGAACTCCACACTGACGCCAGCAGTGCAGGTTACGGTGGTGTTCTCATGCAGGTTCATGCGGATGGTAGTAAACGTGTCGTGGCGTATTTCAGTCGAGTCACTCAGGGTGCGGAGCCCAAATACCATTCATATGAACTCGAAACCCTGGCGGTCGTCAAGGCACTGCAAAATTTTCGCCATTATTTGATCGGGATAACTTTTAAAATTATAACCGATTGCAATGCTTTGAAGGCCACCGAGCGTAAAAAAGATCTTCTTCCACGCGTTGCACGTTGGTGGATTTATCTGCAAGATTTTAATTTTGAGATCGAGTACCGAAAGGGCGTGATGATGGGTCACGCGGACTATTTAAGCAGGAATCCACCAACGTCGCAAGTTAACCACATTGAGAGACCACTGAATTGGGCTCAAATGGCTCAGTCAGCTGATTCTGAAACCGTCGATCTCATACAAAAACTCAGAGATGGTCACTTGGACTCTAGACGGTACGTATGTCAAAATGAAGTGCTCTATTATCGTTATTCACCGGTTGGTGAAGAACCGCGCTTACTATGTTATATCCCCAAAGGACATAGACTCAGTCTATTACGTGTTTTTCACGATGAGCATGAGCACATCGGGGGCGATAAAACTTATGACCTAATTCTAAAACATTTTTGGTTCCCAGGTTTAAAACAATTTGTCCGAAAATATGTTTCCCACTGCCTTATTTGCCTTTCTAAGAAACGTGTCCCTAGAGCGCCCCGCCAGCCTATAACGTCATGGGAAAAGTCCGATATTCCCTTCAACACTGTCCATGTCGACGTGTTAGGTCCCTTGCCCGAATCTAACGGACATAAATTTGTGCTTGTTGTGGTCGATTCCTTTACCAAGTTTTGTTTACTTTATCCTATGTACCGACAGGATACAAGTGAGTTGAAACGAGTTTTTAATAACGCAATATCCCTGTTTGGGACACCCAAACTGATAGTTTGTGACCGTGGTCGCATGTTTGAAGCTTCGGCTTTTACTAGTTGGATATCTGAAATGGGATGTGACATCCATTACATAACGCCCGAGATGCATCATTCTAACGGGCAAGCCGAGCGTTATGTAAGGACCGTTCTTAATTTAATTCGTGTTGAGAGTAATAATAAAAATGCTACTTGGTCTGATTCTTTATGTAAAATTCAATTAGTTTTAAATATTACAAAACAAAAAACCACTCAATTCTCGGCTTTGTACTTGTTAATTGGCACTAACGCGTCCACTCCTGTAATTCGTGCACTGATCCGTGACGTCTCCATTGAGAACTCCAGCCAAAATCGTGAAGCACTGAGGGAACTCAGCAGGAGCTCAGCCAAGGCGTCTCTTGACAAAAATCAAGAAAGTCAAGATGTTCGGGTCAACCGTCACAGACACCCGCCAAGAGTTTTCCAAGTTAACGATCAAGTGTTCGTGATAAAATACTCGCAGTCAGCTGGTAAACTGGACTCCGGCATGAGGGGTCCATATCGTGTGACTAAAGTACTGCCTAGCGATCGTTACGAGCTGAAATTACTAAGCGGAGCTAGAGGCAAAACAACCCAAGCTGCAGCTCAGTATATGATACCTTGGAAAGGCGAATGGTGTCCTGAGAGCTGCGCAGCATTCTTTGAAAGTAAGTTCCAACCGAACGTTTTAATATTTGTTATGTTACAGTAGCGCCTGTGGTGTACATACATACGGGTGGATGCGAGATGTGTGACTACCTTGCTGACTGGAGCGGATGGTTGGTGTGGCTGTGGCTCTACCATGACTAGTGGAGTACCTGGTCCTGGCAATATCAGGTGTTGTCCTGGCAGATGTGTACTGTGTACACGTATCAGGCGTTGTCCTGGCAGACGTGTACTATGTATACGTATCAGGTGTTGTCTTGGCACACGTGTACTCTGTATGCGTATCAGGTGTTGTCCTGGCAGGCTTAGTCCTGGTTAACATGTTTATAGCGTGTGCACTTGTACAAGTTCAAGTATGAGTATGATCGTGACATTTGTATGGAGATGTATGCAAACTCTTGAAAGTGAAGTGTTTTAGCTTGGATTCCGAGAGTATTTTTCTGTATGAGGGCCTTGTATGTGTGATGAATGACAGAATAGGCAAGACCATATCTCGTCGTGATTAATTAACTATCTGTTTCATACACAGATTGTGACGAAGACGACCCTATTGATGTTGGTGAGCCTTCAAATGCTTCTGCTGGACCTGTCAACGCTTCACGTCCAAGTGGAACATCTTCGGTTGGAGGCAGCGAGGAAACTCCCGCCGAGCAAAGGGCCGCTGCTCGTGCTTCAGAAGATGACCATGTCGCTGGTGCAGCCGAGGACGGTGCACGATCAGGATAGGCCGTATAAGCAGAATTTGTTGCGGAGTGGTGGAGGTACCTGTCAATTCTATAAAAAGAGATGTCATTGCATTTGAGGGGCATTTGCTTCTCAGCCGTTGGACAGTAAGGTACCTTCCCCGCACTGCAGTAAGTTCGTTCGGTTTATTTAGTTTATGTCGGTTTTTATTGCGTTAGAAGTTAACGGTTGTTTGTGTGGTATTAAATTGTGTAACTGTAATGAATAATTGTTAGAAATTAAGCTCATTTAGAAGATAATTAAAGATTAGGTTATTTTGCCGTTGTTGTTTTTTTTTTATTTAAATTTGGATCCTGATTGCTAAAAATATATTATTAAATATAGTGGTAACTTGAGCGCTTCGGTGTTTCGGAGGGTACGTAAAGCCGTCGTTATCGATCCTGGTTATTCGTTATGGTTCCTGTTGTTATCAATTTATAGCAGTCGTTAAGCCACGGATACTGGGTTGGTCACTAACCCCTCCGCCAATCCGCAATGGAGCAGCGTAATGGAGTATGCTTTAGGCCTCCTCAATAATGAGGAGAGACCCGTGCTCAGTAGTGGGCCATTAATGGGTTGTAGCCAGCCAGGTAATGGTCATCACGCTGAATAACTGTAATTTCTACATTTTAAATTCTACATCGAGACTTATTTATTTTGCAGGTTGAATTGTTCTTATTCGGTAGGTATTTTAATTTACATTATAAACTACGCGTGAGCCAAACTTCGCCTGATTACGGTCAACCATTTTGGTGTAATTGAGCGAACTTTCCCAACTTTCACATTAAGGTCTAATATTAATCAGGTTGGCTAACAATCATTCTACCTGATACGTATGTAAAAACGGATTTGCGGTCAGAGGACTTTCTGATTGGCTTTGGCACTAACTTAATAACAACAGATTCATCCTTGAGTAGAAGGCACAAAAAGTGGCCTTTGCACATCTTTTGTAACGAACATTCTCTCTGACAATAGTGCTTTAATTATGTAGTTCCATTTCGTTTTCTCTCAGTAACATTTTACCAAAAAGTAGATACGCTTACAAGAAAGAACCATTACCAACCACAGAATAATAAATTTACCTGTTGCGAAATAATGATGTGTCGAGGAAAATTTCCTCCACATATATTTTAATATTATCTTACCTCCACATTTAACCAAATAATATTCACAACAGAACCAGAATCTTAATCTCCATGCTTTCTGGTATTTGAGATATCACTAAGGTTCTTATAAATACCTTTAAAGGCCTGCCTTTTATGATGGTTTAGTATACGTCCAGTTAAGTTGTATGGAGAAACATTTAACAAAGTTTCAAATAAATTATTTTTCAAGAACAGTGAATTTCACTATTTTAATTTTACCTAAATACTGTCGTATTAAGGTTGTATCTATCGTTATTTCATTACAGGCTTAAAAGCAAGAAGTTAACAATCGTGCATATTGCATTTCCTTCGTAGCTAAACAAACTTTAACCATAATTAAACAGATAACAAAGACTATAAAAAACTTACAACAATACGGAACTACTGCGAAACCTTCAGCTTTTTTACTGCTTGGGACAAGTTTTATAATAAATGTTACAAGTTCTACTTCCGGCACCCCGATATAACCCAACATTAATTACTAATTACAATAATTATATTATTGTGTGTATAATAATTCTATGTATAATAGTTTATTCCTACGATTTATTAATAAATTCGTTTATTGTTTGAGATTATATAAGTGTTGTTAACTTCCGATTTAATTGTAAAGTGGGGTTGAAGGTAGGATATAAATATGGCGAACTAAGGTTGTGCAGGTCATTAATTTTGTAACGGTTCTAAGGGGAAGTTCTGCCCGAATGTATACTTGTAAAGATAATTGGTAGTTAAATGTAATAATGTACAAAGTGTAGAGAATAATGTGTATATGCTGTAATAAACTACGTGAAAAGATGTTGCTGAAGTTTATTTTTGTGAAATAACTCATCGATAGGGAAGTTCATCGTCCTTGCTGCAGCCAGTGTGATAGCCATCATCACACCTCAGAAGTGGGTATATTTTCCTTTACAGCCCATATTATCTTGGTCAAAGGAACGGAGATTTTTTTTTGACACGCCATCCATATCTACCAAAGTACTCGCTGGCATGCGGCGGGGACTTCTTGTGATCCAAGGAACAAAGAAACGAACAGGTACGTCATATTCATTTTGTCTTAATCGAAGGAAGTGGTGTCTTTCTTAGGTTATAAAACCTTATGACAGTTCTTAAATATTGAATGTTTTGGTTAGTGGTTGCTGAACCGTTTCAGATTATTATTTCACAAAACTTTAAGATAACATTACCTAACGATAGGTATATCTACACGACAACACAAAGCACTTATACAATCGTTCGCAAACATAATACTTAAAACATTATAATGAATACAGTATACATATTACCCGTAAAGATAATTTAAACATGATTCTATATAATGTACTGACTTAATTGTCTTTTGAAATCTTTCCACTTTGTAATTTTTTTTTACAACTGAGGGTATTTTGTTGTAAAGTTGTGCTCCTTCAAAAGTAATTGTTTTTTTGCCGTAGTTTGTTCTTATTCGGGGTAGAACTAAATAACTCAATATCACACAGAGATTAGTGCAACAGGCGGCCTTATCACTAAATAGCGATCTCTTCTAGACAACCTATTAAGCTGAATACATAAATAACTTTGGAAACAGGGTAGGGTGTACAATTGAGCTATAGAAATTTGTTTGTCAGCATTAGAACAGAATAGTATTTTCAAAAGTAAATGCAAAAAGGAAATAAATAGTAAAATAACAATAAGACTGTGTGGTTAGAATAAAAGCAATCGATCTAATAATATGAAGCCGTTATCTTGCATAATAAATAAATCTGTGTGACTACTATATAAAAAAAGTGACTACATGGCAGATCTGTGTGACCACTATGAAATTCTGTGCGTCTACTTGGCAGATTTTTACGGCTACTATAAAAATACTGTGTGTTTACATGGTGAATCTGTGTGGCTAGTATGAAAATGCTGTAGAACTGCATGGAGATCTATGTGGCTACTAAAGAAATGCTGTGTGTCCCCATAGTTAGGTTGTAGGACTATTGGCAGATCTGTGTGACTTCTATGAGAATTCTGTGCGTCTACTTGGCAGATTTGTATGGCTACTATGAAAATACTGTGTGCTTACATAGTAGATCTGTGTGGCTACTATGAAAATGCTGTAGAACTGCATGATAGATCAATGAGGTTACTAAAGAAATGCTGTGTGTCCCCACAACTAGGTTGTAGGGCTATTATGAAAAACTTAAACTTATAACCATACCCAAAATAGATATGTGCTAACCTAAGTAGTAAAACCTTTATCATCTTCCCAAAGGTACTCTGGAAGAAATCGCAATTTTGCTATAGCCTTTTCTGCACAAGAAATATAAATTGCAATATTTTTATTCCAATTTGTTGTTATGGTGTGCAATAAATTGTAATAAATAAACCCATAAAAATGAAATGCGAAATATATTAACCTAAGTAGATATAAAAGATTAAAAGAAACAAGCGCTCCATAGTAAGTTGCAATAAGTTTTTATTGAACATGCGATAATGTTATTTTTTTTTGTTGTACCTATAAGTTATAATGATTTTGCGAATTAGATTGGACCTCTTTCAACATACATTCTGGTGTGACAACATACCTACATAATACACTTTTGACATAAACATGATCTGGTAGCACGCTCAGGATTGACTGCAGCCAAATCCACATTTACCGACTTGCTTTACAATAACATATGTATACACTGAGTATTGTAAATAAGTTATAGGTCAATATCATCACTGTTGTAGAGTGATATGGTTAACGTATCTATGTATTATACGTATGTATCTTATATTTAATATTTATTTGGTATCTATTGACGAAAGCTAGAGCATAGCTATATAGCATAGCTATAGCATAGCTATAGCTATGGCTAATTGACTTTCTCATGAAAGAGGGAATTTGACAAAATAGTCTATATTATTTATTGTTACATGGGTCATGAATATTTAATGAGTAATTCAAATCAAATAATTATGTACCAACGTGCTATGTGTGCCGAAATAAAATTAATAGACTGTATATGTCATGGTCTTAATTACAGTTACCATATTTATTGAAGGAAATTTTGGGTTCAATCCAATTATGTTCTTGATTTATTAATTTATTTATGTATCGTTATTCACAATAATATCAATACGCAAACTCGAGCCACCTAATACATTTATTTTGTGATATACCTACCTACTTACATTACATTTTCAATTAATTGGTATATTACTTACAACGCATGTTGTAAGTGTTAAATTATTCAACACAATTATTTTCATCACGTATTATCTCTTAAATTATGCCAATTAATAATTTTGTCAAGTAAGTCAATTCGTTTCGTCATAATCATTATAATATAATAATAATGATTTAGGTACTAAGATATGATTATTACTCTGTTTATTAAGAAATTTATATGAAATACATTTAATGCATTAGGACGTAGCACCTGTAATGTTAATGATAATAATTTGTAACAAATAAAAAGTAATAAGTAATTATATACGCAATTGAAGGTGTAACTTTATGTGTTAATGCTGTAAATATTATTTCAATAAAATAATTGCTTATTTATGTTCCTATATGCATTCAAACATTATATTTATAACACAATGAAACAAAAATTTAAAACAGACAAGATTTATTTTAGCTTTATTTTCAATAGATATTAAGTATCTATTGGTTTATTTACTCCACTTATATCACCTTCTTATATTATTCATTTGTTAAGGTTCTTCAACAATATATTATTAGAATTTAATTTATAGCGAGATTAAATATCTACAGCAGTACACATCACTCATTAGTCATAAATAAAATTATTACGTGTATATAGAATAAATAGATGCTGCTATTTATGCTTATTAAACATACGTAAAAGAAAAAAAAACAAATAAATATAATATAATCAGTTCTTGACGATTTCATATAAGTGCACCAATACAATCATTTCAAATACATACTATTACATTAAGACACGAAGGATAAAAAAATACTTCTTCATGGGCATTTATTAATCAATTACTTATTATAAGAGAAAAAAAACCAACTCCAATTTTATAATTTTATTTGATAAGGCCTTTACGCCTTGTTATACCATTAAACTCCATAATTATATTTGTCATAGGATTATAATATATAAATATCTTTCACCAATCATCACATGACCAACCACACGTTCACATTTATTACACACACGTTAATATTTACTTTATATATTTTTTAAAAATGTTTAAAAATATTTTGTATATGTTTGTGTTTTCCCCTTTGACGTCCTAGTATTTATGAGAAAACGGAGTCGGTTCGCATAAGAATTTGAATTTGCCTCTAAAATGGTCGCTCCCAGTTTTTAACCTACGTGTTATTGCATAAAGCAACTCACAATATTAACAAAATTAAAACATTACATACTTTCGTCTGTAACAACAAGAATAAGATACTTATTATGTATATGTACCATAATTTAAATAAAAAGAAAGCACTTCAACACACTTCAACATTAATATTTGTAATCTGTAGTGTAAAGCGAATTATTCTTTTGTTATTTATTTTGTTTTAAATCTACCCTCAAAAGTTCGTGGAATTATTTCTGACTAATAACGAGAAACAACCGCTCTCTTGATAAGTCCATGTTAGAAGAGTATATTTAGACATTTTTATTTTATGGTGTTCATTTAAAATTGGTAATTGTGGCTGATTGCTGTGTGTGTGTGTGTGATTGCTACTCTGATTCGTGATGGACAAGCATAGGGCAAAATTCATTGATGAAATACAACTCTTTAGGTAGTGCTATTACTATTCTTTGTGCGACCCAGATTATAAACTATAAATTACACAAAGGGCATTCAGTTGCTAAGCGCGAGCTCTCTAATCTGGTGCTTAATTCTTGTACAATTACGATATAGATTAACTGGGTTTCACTAATACTTATAGTATTTGTACTCGTATATATGTACTCTTTAAAGTCATACATGGAAATAATAAGTTTTAGAAAAAAAAAACAGGATAAATTTAAAACAATGTTAGATATTAAGAGCTGTGTGAATGAACTGTGTGAATGAAATTAAAAGCTGTGTGAATGGAATTAAAAGCTGTGTGAATAGAAATAAAAGCTGTGTGAATAGAATTAAAATCTGTGTGAATGGAATTAGAATCTGTGTGAATGGAATTAGAATCTGTGTGAATGGAATTAGAATCTGTGTGAATAGTATTAAAAGCTGTGTGAATGGAATTTAAACCTGTGTGAATGGAATTAAAAGCTGTGTGAATTAAAATAAAAGTTTTGTGAATTAAATTAAAGGCTGTATGAATAAATTAAAAATCTGTGTAAATTAAATTGAAAGCTGTGTGAATCAATCAAAGCTGTGTGAAATAAAATTAAATTTGTGTAAGTTACAATTAACAGCAATGGAATAAAATAAATAAATACAGTTTGATCGGTGTCAGTTACGAGCGGCTGCAGGCGGAGGTAAATAAAGGAGAAGAGGCGAAGAAATTTTATAGAATTTATTGATTAAATTCAGTTTACAATTAAAGAAATATGTACCTAATCTAAAATACGTGAAGCTCACGCGATGCTAGCTATGAGTCTCGCCCTTGGGAACGCTACGCGACACCGCGACGATTCCCGGAGTCTTGCGTTGTCAGCACAGGTGCATAACATGTTTGTCTGTACGCGGCAACAAATTTAAAAATTTATGAGGTCTTTATTTAATCAAGAGAACCCAAAACAATGTTTAACCATTTTGTCTATTTGACTGTAGGTTTGTGCACACTAATCCTCTAGAATTGCTTATTCGATTTGAATGCACTTTTCAGATTTCTACTTTGATGGGCTTCACTTAACATTAGATTGTAAAAAAAAAAAAATCAAGTTCTGTGTTGGAAGAAAATATAAACAGTAAATAAAAGTTATATAAACAGAAAAAAATATGCGATTGAGGAAAATACAAACGTCACCAAAGAAAAATAAATTTTATTTTATTTAACTTTTTTTGACATGCAATGGCGAGCTTCTATGTGACAAGATGTTCATTCTATCTCCATTAAATTTGCAGTAATTACAAGAACCAGTTACTCGTTCGGTGTTTCAATTTCAGATGCCGCCGTAGACCGGTGACAAATGGGGACGCGAGCAGACTAGCAATGATGACCTAATGATGACCGCCGTGAGACACGACAGTTGCAGGATGGCCGAGTGTTACAAGTTCTACTTCCGGCACCCCGATATAACCCAACATTAATTACTAATTACAATAATTATATTATTGTGTGTATAATAATTCTATGTATAATAGTTTATTCCTACGATTTATTAATAAATTCGTTTATTGTTTGAGATTATATAAGTGTTGTTAACTTCCGATTTAATTGTAAAGTGGGGTTGAAGGTAGGATATAAATATGGCGAACTAAGGTTGTGCAGGTCATTAATTTTGTAACGGTTCTAAGGGGAAGTTCTGCCCGAATGTATACTTGTAAAGATAATTGGTAGTTAAATGTAATAATGTACAAAGTGTAGAGAATAATGTGTATATGCTGTAATAAACTACGTGAAAAGATGTTGCTGAAGTTTATTTTTGTGAAATAACTCATCGATAGGGAAGTTCATCGTCCTTGCTGCAGCCAGTGTGATAGCCATCATCACATAAACTTGAGTTGGGCTTTAAACAAAATTCCAATAAAATTTATCCGGATAGAAAGTTTGAGAGCCGTTATAAAACATTATTTTCCTTCTTATCTCCTACGATGAAGCATAATCGACGCAAACCACTTCTGTTTATGTATAATTTATAAACTCATAGCGCGAGAAATGCTAACGACCATCAATAAACAAATTAGGGATTGTTTGTTTGTATAACTCGACTCTGATCTCGAAAAAGTTGATAGGAAAACGAAAATTGCCTTCGTTAAGCAAACAGTGGTACATTATCGATATACCGATATAATAAATTCACCGTCTAACCAACGTCAACCAATTTAAAAAGTGGGTTATCGTTATACAAAAGTATGAACCGAGGCACGTAGGTATGTGTGCGTGCTTCGTGCCATCGTATCAAAAAGATTTTTTCTCAGTCAGTTAAGGCAGTCGGCATTCTTGGCTTTGCAGTCGCTGGTGTCGCTAGTGGAGTGGGTGTTAACTGGACTATCTTAGTCCCTAAATTGATTCTTGTTTTGGGTGGGTCACAGTTGTCATGGGCGGCAGCGGAAGAGTGGTGCTGCAAGCTCGTTTGCTACCTTAATTCAATAAAAAATTAAATTAAAAAAAAACCTTCGTGGTGGAGTTATTTACCTATGTAGAATGATCTAGGTCATATCGCTGGCCCCGGACAATAAAGCGGTAAACGTCGGTTACGCCCTTTTTACTTTTATTTGATTTTTGGCTTCTGTGAGTATCAATTTATCACCCTTATTTTTTTTAATTTTTAAATTAATATTTCGTAATAATAAGTGACAATAACAACTTTATTGCATGGAAAATTCTCTTACGACTAGAAATGTATTATTGCATTACCTACTTTATGAAACAAAACACAAACAATCAATAAACTGTGAACATTTGATACGAAGTAATCACAAGAGATTTTATTCTGTACAAGCTATTACACCTTTCTTCCCGGAAATTCATAGTAACCCCGGCGTCCCCGGCGCCATACAAAGGTCTTGCGCGAAACCACTACCTACTACATGCACATGGTGGTAATCGGCTGGTACGCTCGAGATCTAAAGCGGAAAATATGTCGTGTTATATCCTTACAGTCCTGAGTCTCAGTGGTCGTGGTCGGTGTGTTTATAAAGCTCATTAACGATGTTGCAATTGAAACAATATCGTCTATAATTTGTATTATACATTTTTGCAATTATTTCATTAAATATTTATACCATTACGATTATTTTTTAAAGGTTAAATTGGTAAAAAATTAGCATTCATTTGACATTTTGAACGCCTGTTTTGGATCACTATACGCTGCACTATAAACAAATTAGCTTATTTTATGTCTCCTATAAAAATCGATTTTTGATATTACCGCTTTATTGCCCGGGGCCAGCGATATTCTATACTGCATACCTACAATTACATGTTAGAGACAATCAATTTAAACGGTCGTGGCAACTTACGACTATCAATTATTTTGACGAAGATTACTCCAGACGAGACGCCATGACGAATTGTATTACTTCGGCAATTTTTTTATTACTGAAGACCAATGAACCTTTATTTACTTTACAGCAATTTAAAAAATAAATAAAAAATCAAACGATTAACTTCTAATTTGGCATTTGTTACACGCAGCTTTTAACATAAAAAAAACGTTGAATATTTCTACCAGCAAACAAATTATTGCATTGTTAAGCAGAACTCTGGTTGGGAGTTTCTTGCCGTTTCTTCTTCCAATACCATTCACGGTAGGGATTTGTTGACGCCATAGCAGTTTGACTTTGAAATGTATAAGTAAAAACCAAAAGCGAATAAAAATTAACTTTAATTTCAATTCAAACGGAATAAGCTTTAAATCAAAATCAAAAAAATCAAAAATTATATTGAGAAAGTTAACATATTATGTAGAACGTTAACATAAAATGTGCTTAGACCAAAAGGTTGACTGGTAGAGAACGCTTCTAGCATTAAGTCCGCCTTTTGTACCACACCGTGTATGGTATAACAAAGTTTAAATAAATAAATAGAACCTATTATAAACTGTTATATTGATTCCAGTTTGACGACTTTGGCAGGTAATAAATACATTAATAAGTTCCCGAGGCTATGAGATTACCGTCTTGTCAAAACAGATCCTCGTCAAAATAACCAACCCATCTAAGGATATCCCACGCTTGTTTAACGATTACGTTCATGACAATATCTAAAACTGTTTACCAAGCTGTGTCAATAATGTATCACAAGTTTTTTTTTGTGGGAAAATTATTATATTATCATAATATTCATAATAACGAAACTTCTCGTTAGAAATTTATTTCAATATATGATTCCCTAAATACCTATCTATTATTTTTCTTAAACATAGTTACGCTTACTTCAGTTATAACATTTTTCATAAATCTTTCATCTATAAAGACGGAATTTCTAAATTCAAAATCTAGTTTCCTCTATTCACGCTAATCTAAACATATATTATAATTTTTTTTTATAAATTCACACAACACCTCATACATTGACCTGACCCGTGGTAAGTAGCTAAGCACTTGTGTTACGGATGTCAGGCAACAGAGGAAACACAAATATAATACTTAAATACATATATTACACCCAGACACAGAATAAACACAAATTTTCATCACATAAATGTTTGTCCTGAGCGGGAATCGAACCCACGACTCTTGGCGTGCATGGTAGGGTCACTACTAATTGCGCCATCGAGCCCGTCTTATGAATAATATTATGAGTAAGTAATGGCTAAGTAAAATATTGAATAGTTGTACACCGCACCGCAAAGTTTAATTTTATTGAAACTGTTGAACGAATAACCAATTTCATTTTAATTTTGGAAGCTAGCCAGAAACTTATATTTTGTAGCACCTATGCGTTTGCTCGTCCGCACCTCAATTTAATATTCATTCAATAAATAGTTTTAAATATTTTATGACTTATTGTTTGTTTTTATATGCGGAATAACTAAAGGTTTATCAACATTGTTTTTAATAAATTCTACAATTAAAAAGCTACAAAAGGGAAAAATATAGGTTTTATAGAAAACTTGTAGGTATTTGTAGCAATAAGTATGCACAAATTTTGATTCTTTGGAGATAGTAAATCATTATAAGTTACAAAAAGCACGCACTCATTTGTGATGCTTATTACCTAGTAAATCATTATGACCTGAGAAAATAAATGTTTTAAGTAAAGGCTTAAATATAATATTAATAATGTTAGTAAGACTGAAGTTAGTCTTAATTAACATAATTATCACGTACTTCTTTTAATCTGTCAAATTGATGTTTCAATCTTCAAAGCAACAAAAGCTGCCCGCAGCGTCGTATTATATTAGAATTCGGTTTCATTAAATTTGCAAATGATAATCCTTTCTGAGCTCGCCTCTGGAGGGCGATGTTATTAGATACAGATGCGGTTTTTTATTATTTTATACTTGTGATTAAATTTCGAATTCGCGGGAACAATTTTATTTTTGAAGTCATTATGGATATTATATTTGTTTGGCTAATTATAGCTCTTTGTAATTTTACAACGCAGTTTCTTATCTCGTGGTACGGATAGGAAGATAGAAAATTAAAAGTATAAGATTTTTGCATGATGAAAATGAGGAGAATGACTATTTGACTGAGAGTCATCGATGCGCGCTTAGTAGTCAATCAGTTTTATTGATTACAGCCAATAAGAAGGTGCGAGGTCATAGTTAAAGTATAAGTATAAATATAATTTAATTCCAACCGAGTGAGTGTTCTACGACACTCATGAATTTTTTATCTAGATATTTCATTCCATGAGATAGATATCAATAATTTGTTACGGAAACTTTCGCACGGTATTTGGGAGTCTAAAATGTAGCGTAATAGTAATTTCTAACATTAAAATACACACAGTATTTGGCGGCCATTACATAACATTACTTAATAGGCTAATATTAATTATCCCATAAATAACAGCATTATTACCCTGACACGATCAACTGCCGTGACAACGCTACCGAATAATGAACTCGGGAAAGATACTTAAATGTCCAATATCATTGCCTAACTGCTAGGATTTATGATTAATAAAGCCGAAATAGGTTAGCACGGGTGGGCGTAAGGGTATCATAATAAATATAATCACATCATCATCATTGAAATGTATAGGTATAAAAAAACTGCAATATAATGTCGTGCCGCAGAAACCTATAGCGCGAAGACATTTCTATCGACAAAGATTTACCTACATAGGTACGTATTATAAAACTGAAAAACATCTAAGAATTCATGGATAATAAATAATACAATCATATCGGTAAAAATGTACGTACGGGATTCAATAAATAAATAATACCATAATGAATCCAATAACAATTATTTTTATCATATTTGTTCGTTTATTTGTCCCTGCAATCAACAATAATAACTAAGTAGATGTCGGCTCAGCGCAGGAAACCGTCTCCAATAAAAAGTTTATTATTAACTAGCTTTTGCCAGCGGCTTCGCCCGCGTGAATTTCGTTTAAACTTCACCCCTTTATTTCACCCACTTAAGTGTCATAAACGTAAGAGTAGATAAAATATAGGTATACTTAATCAGAAAGCTTCGAACTGCTAAGCTATCGGGAGTTACACGTGTTATTGTGAGTCAACCATAAAAGATAGACATATTATGCTGTCGTGGAATATTTTTTATATAATTTTAAGGAGAACATTTCCGTCATACATGATTTCTGTGTAGCTTTAACCATTAAGGTTGCACACGCGACGGAAGCTTAAAAAATGGAGTAACTTCTCCCGTTTCCCCAACATTTCCCTTCACTGCTCTGCTCCTATTGATTGTAGCGTGATGAAAAGTATACTATAACCAGCGCGGGAGTATGAAAAATAATTGTACCAAGTTTCGTTAAAATCCGTCGAGTAGTTTTTGTTTCTTGTTTGTCTGTCTGTCTGTCTGATGTATAACCGTTATAGAAACAAAAACTACTCGACGGATTTTAACGAAATTTGGTACAATTATTTTTCATACTCCCGCGCTGGTTATAGTATACTTTTCATCACGCTACAATCAATAGGAGCAGAGCAGTGAAGGGAAATGTTGGGGAAACGGGAGAAGTTACTCCATTTTTTAAGCTTCCGTCGCGTGTACAACCTTAATGGTTAAAGCTACACAGAAATCATGTATGACGGAAATGTTCTCCTTAAAATTATATAAAAAATATTCCACGACAGCATATTATGTCTATCTTTTATGGTTGACTCACAATAACACGTGTAACTCCCGATAGCTTAGCAGTTCGAAGCTTTCTGATTAAGTATACCTATAGTTTATCTACTCTTACGTTTATGACACTTAAGTGGGTGAAATAAAGGGGTGAAGTTTAAACGAAATTCACGCGGGCGAAGCCGCTGGCAAAAGCTAGTTAAGAATAAATTAAAAATAATGTTTAAATATTTAACCGACTTCAAAAAAGGTTTTCAGTTTGACCTGTATGTATGTGTGTATGTATATTTGTGCGCGATTATCTCGCGTTTGGTTGAACCGATTTGGATGCGGTTTTCAGCATAGTATTTGTCAGACTTAGGAGAAGGTTTTAGGCATATTGTTTGGTTGAACCGATTTTGATACGGTTTTCAGTATCGTGTTTATCAGACTTAGGAGATGGATGTAGGAATATTAACCGCGTTTAAATGAACCGATTTTTACTTTTCGGCGTTAAAGTCGGTTCTTTTGTGTTAAAAGTTATTATTGTTATTTTATTGTTTGGTAACATGGTTGTAATTGAGAGTAAAACTTTTGCTTTAGTTTCTTAGTAAACAGCTAAAACTTTGTAGGTGGGATCTTATTTACGCGGACGGTTTTTAGCTTCGATTTTGTACGTGAGCCGTTCTCTAGTAAGTATCTTTGATCGAAGTTTATGGCTTTGTTCCCGATAATCTCAGACACAGTTTAAACGGTTCGAAAGCGGTTTTCACTGATGTGTCGTAAGTCACCATTAAGTGTTGTTTTATTTAGGTTCCTTTAGAAATAAGTATCTACTTACTTACTAACTTAACCCTAACTTATGAATATCGTTAGATACCGGTTGTTGTACCATATCAAAACCTCAAATGGTATGAGAACTTTCGTTACTTGGGTTCAGAGCTAGCTTAGCTTTGAGCCTTTCGATGCTGTTCAATATCGAAACAACATGGGGAAGTTGGCTATATTCTAGGCATGCCTAATTTATCCTGAGGAGCTTAAAGGGTTAAATTTTGTGCTCTCGATTGGTAATCATGGTAGGACGTAACATTTTCTGCCAATCTATTGACTTTTGCAAGATTAGGGCGAGTGGCTTATTGCCTTGGCTTGTTGTTATCTTCCTTGCGGGTGGAAAGGGTGTGGGGTCACAAGTCAAATTTTTTGAATTCTATATGATAAGCAAATAGATAACTTATCTACCTATAACGAATTTTAATACCTACATATACTTTGATGTATTAATATTTTGGATAATGGAATGATAGGAATGATAAATTCACTTTTCATTTCGGTACACAGCAATACAAAAGCTCTGTTTAACATGAACGAAGATTATTTCCCGAAAACACATAACGATCAGGAAATCTGTAGAGAGGTCAATTCTGTACATTAAATATATTTCCAAAATAACTATCAGGGGGTGATTAGGGATCGATACTGATGCCAAAAATGCAATCAGTAAATTTTTTGTCTGTCTGTCTGTCTGTCTGTCTGTCTGTCTGATGTATAACCGTTATAGAAACAAAAACTACTCGACGGATTTTAACGAAATTTGGTACAATTATTTTTCATACTCCCGCGCTGGTTATAGTATACTTTTCATCACGCTACAATCAATAGGAGCAGAGCAGTGAAGGGAAATGTTGGGGAAACGGGAGAAGTTACTCCATTTTTTAAGCTTCCGTCGCGTGTGCAACCTTAATGGTTAAAGCTACACAGAAATCATGTATGACGGAAATGTTCTCCTTAAAATTATATAAAAAATATTCCACGACAGCATATGTCTATCTTTTATGGTTGACTCACAATAACACGTGTAACTCCCGATAGCTTAGCAGTTCGAAGTTTTCTGATTAAGTATACCTATAGTTTATCTACTCTTACGTTTATGACACTTAAGTGGGTGAAATAAAGGGGTGAAGTTTAAACGAAATTCACGCGGGCGAAGCCGCTGGCAAAACCAGTAACATTCAGTGTCGGTGAAGTGTTTCAGTTGATACTTAAAACTATTTTATTTTCGCCGACGAAATTCAATTATTGCTTATAAATGCACGCTTATTGGAAATAATTTTGCAATATAAATTACAATATCGTTTAACCCTCCATCGTACAGCGTAGTAGAGTATGCTGTAGGTGTAATCTTTTGAGAGAGAGAGAGAGTGCTCTGTAGTTGGCCTTAAATGGATTAAAGGCATATCGTTCAATCCATTATACTTATTGATATAGGTATCTACTTTCATATTTCAAAATGGATAAGTATATAATCCGTTCTCATTTAAACGCTATCCACTTTGTTCTAATTTCCCAGTAGATGACGATAAAGTGCTGGTTATCTCTGACTGTTAGAATATAACAGGTAAACACGAAGAATACGGCAGTATAACTTGCACATATTTTATTTTACGTTATTATTTTGATAAAAGTGAATTGATACATTTCCTTGTTTATCATTCGATGGCGCAGCTGTTAGTAAACAAAGGAATAATAGATATTAAGTAAGTATTTGTTACTAGAGAACCGCCCGCGCTTCGCTTCGGGACCCATAGGTAACAGCCGCGTAGGTCCCGCTCCCGTATGTATCTCAGCTAAAAAGTAGCCTATAACATTTGCCTATGACTTAAGTAAATTACATGGAGTATTTGATAGCGTGATTCAGAACTTGCAAATGAATTTTACTAACGCCATCTATTAACAACTCCGGAACTAAATATCTAGCAACTAACAAAACATGGATCTTCCCATAGAAATGAGATGTTTTTCCGCGGTAAAAAGTAGCCTACGTCACTCTCCATCCTCCTAACTATCCCCACACACATAAACCATATCATAAAATAGCCATGTTGCGACGTGAAAGTCACAAACAAACAAACAAACACACTTTCACATTTATAATATTAGTAAGGATAAGGATTGTTTTGTTCAAAGCTACTTTTCATTCTCGATTAGTTTCTGTTTTGTTTGTTTCTAGATGTAACTATACTTGTACACTAGCTATCCGTTCGCGGCTTCACCCACGTTGAATTATTTTTTTCATTATCATCCCCTATTCCAGGCCCCTAGGGTTTGGTTTTTGTTAAAATAGGTAGCTCGTGTTTAATCTTACATCATCAACTATCTTTTTAAGAAAATTCATCGAAATCTGTTAAGCGGTTTAAATTTTTCATACAAACTTTCATCCCCTATTTCAAGTTGTCAGGGGGTGATTTCTTAAAAAAAGGAGCATATGTGTGAGCCTGGATCTTAAACTATATTCATTTCGAATTTCATTCAAATCGGGCCGGTGGTTTAGCCACGAAAGCGTCAAAGATAGACAGACTTTGGCATTTATAGTACATATTAGTATGGATATACGTCTCATCTCTCCACAAACATAGTGTTGAAGGTTCTTGGAAAGTTCTGAAATCCTTTCCAAGTAATCAGATTGGATCAGTTGTCTACGGTAACAGCCAGGTAATAATAGGGAATATGCATGTCATTCAAATTTAAGTAAATATTTTTTGTACAGTCGTTATCGCTAAAATAATGATATCTGTCACATTATTTTCTATTTAATCTTTTTAAAATCACTAAAATGAATTTATAAAAAGTGCAAATTTTACGAGGCAAATTTAAAATGTCGAAACGCAACGCTATTGGTTAGACATCGGCGTGACGTCATCCTTCGCGATGGACATGTCAAAAACATACTAGAACTAGCTGTTTTCATTTATATTTCAGTTAATTAATTTGATTGCTTTCAGAGTTTATCGTATACTTCTTGCGTGATTTTTGTTTGTTAGTGGTGTGTTGAATGACTAACAATGTCTGAAAGTGGATTTCAAAAGGCGCAGTCGGATAATCTTCCGAAAATTGATGCTTTCGTGATAAGTTCGTACTTCGCCTCAAATAATGATTTTACATCAGCTGAAATCAGGGGAGTTAAAGCTGCAAAGTGAGGAAGTGATAGATATTTAATTTAGGTACATGGTTCTCATACGGTTTTTCTATGTAATTCATAAAAGTCTTTAACATAACCTGTAAAGATTTAGCCATTTACAATTTTACAATCACATTTTAGGAATAAATGGTTGTTAATAAATAAATCCGTGTTTGGGAATACTTTATAATCAAATTTGTTTTTATCCCAGATCTGAACGAGAATCTTACAACAACTTTTCAGGGTTTGTACTTTTGTAAGCCAAATTAAACCAAAACTATTAATATTTGGTAGAAATAATTATTTTCTTCTTACGTTAAAATGAACTTCGCAACAGTATGCAGTGCTTTTTGTAGATATAATATCTCTTTTCACAATTTTACACCACGTTTTTCTTATATAAGCGTCCCGTGGAACATGAAAAAATACTTTGCCGGTGCGATCCATCTCGTATTCTTGCACATAGGTACAATACAGTACTTAAAATAAGGTCTTCGGTTTCCATCCATACTTCCGTTTATGAAATTAAACCAGAAAACGTAAATTTAATACTATAAAATACTCTTTCTCAACCTCGCTCATAACCACTTGTTAGTAAACAACTCTAACCTGACGAACGATGACGTCACCATAGAACGCGCCAAAAGGGCGGCGTTTGAATCGGCCTTATGTCATTGCAATTTTCATTAATTGATTTAAAATAAATTTGGACTTTCCCATGACTCGTATATTTTTTTACGGTATTGTATTAACATAAATGAGCTATAAAAACAATAAAAAAAAATCATGCATATTCCCTATTGCTTTTCAAAACATTAGCTTAATATACACTCTACAATTTTATGGTAGAAAGTTTAATCGCAATGAGCAATCTCTAAATGATCTAATTTTGTGCAACCCTTTTCTATCTCTCTTTGTTTTCTTCTTTATTTTCCCATAGCTATAAAGTTGACTAAGAGATAACTATTTAATTAGCACTAAGTCTGCCTTTGGTCCCGTTGCTTATGTGAGGTCCAGTAAAATAAAAAAAACAATTTATTAAACTAGAACATCATCATAATATTCACTTGTACGTATATACAATCAGTAATATGTATAGCCAGACGTAGAGACTACTAGACAAATTGTTAATCCAGAGCGGTTGAGTGAGCGCTTAGTTTAGATATATTTGAGTTGCCTAATGAGACTTGGCAAGTGATGCACGTAATTCTGATGTATGTTTAAGTTGATTAATAAACATAATTAACATTGAGAGACATTTTCAGTGTTCTGTGGGTAGGTATAACTGTAAATTAATTTTTCAAGTAACACAATACAATATACCGAGGAGTGGCTTTCGCCGTTTCTTATCCTATTTAATTATGTTTAATTTAACAAATCAATACTAAATATAGCACTTTTGTGTAACAGTGGTATACATTAAAGAGATTTGGCGTTCATAGGGATAAAGGTAGATATTTACTTACATGAAATTAATTATTTATGTTTCGAGTTTAACATAAGCTTCGAAGGTCCTTAGTCTTCAAATAGCATATAGCACTTCACAGTCATCGATGTACCAAACGGGTCGTCAAATATTTTCTTTATCTTACTTTTCCATTCATCAAAAAGCAAAATTCAAAACTAGAAAACAACTCTAGGCCACTTTGTAAAGTAGCTGTAATCGGTGCTGATTCTACATTGCTTAATTAATCATAGTTGGGCATACTTGCTTCTGTCCTATTGCTACCCAACCAACCGTAATTACGTACTTGAGTTCAGCATCTCCATTGCCGAAGTAATTTACGAGTAAATTGAGCATACTAGAGCAGTGAGAGTAAGTTTACGGTCTTACACAGTCATAGTATCTCAATGCTGTCTTATTAGAAAATAACAAAGCAACTGACGTATTTGTTCCGTTTCTTAAATACTACTTCTGGAAAATAAAATAATAGGTACATGTTTTTATCTCTAGCACCACTCTAAAGATTCGTTGTACGACGACTCTAATATTACTCGCTACGAAACGATGTCTCCTCGACCACTATGCTCTGCGTTGTAGAGTTTTATGTGTATAAAATGTAAAGTTTATATTCTACTGTACATAAACTAAGAATATTAAGGGTCTCTTGAAACTTTCTACATATTTGTAAGACATTCAGTTTTAACAAACTTTCACGATGCAACTTCATCCCTCGATTCAGAAATGATGAGCTCGTAAATAGAACTTAGTAAAGTCTATTCCGCATCGTTTTCTTGAAATGTTATTAACTCCACTGCTAATGCACTGTGAAACTTTACTTTATCAACTCGTTATTTCAGTGGGTTTCACTAACGAGCATCAATAAATGAATTAAGAGCTTAATCCAACTCTGTCTTACCGTTTTAAAGTTTAAATTGTTTCGTAGAAAACTTTGTTTCAATAAACAACTTTATACAAGTGGTGCTGATCAATAACTTTGATTAAGTAATGTTTAATTTTGAGTGTCTACGATTTTACAGATTATTATCTAGTACTCTGTGAAGCATGTCTGGATAGTCACCTACCTAACCTAGCCTCTTGTTTGAATCAGTTGTCAAACCTTCATCGTGTCCCGATTGTGGGCTTAAGAGCAGTACTTTTTCCTTCTCTTCTTCATGGTTAGCAAACTGTCTTCTTTTGCATTACTTACTATGGAAAAATTCATTGTATTTCCGGTAGATTTTCAATAATAATCAAACTCTATCCTAATACCTATATTATTTTAACATGTTATCTATGTTAAGGATAAGAACTTGATTATATGAGACTTAATACCTTATAGCTTTCTGTATATTAAACCATATATATGATGCCTTAGGTACTATTCTTACTTGTTCCTATTTATTTATTTATTAAAAGGCTCCAAAAATCTCCATTTCAATTTGATGCTTACCCTTTGTCCCGTTCTTGACGTTAGGCTTTTTTTGAAGGCAAAAATTCAGAGTAGTCAAAGGGATAGGAAGATACATTAATATTGATGGGGAGCATTACCAAAAATATATTCTGTGATCGATTTCTGGAATAGAAAAATATAAGACACGTGAAATACCCTTCGTGAAAATATTGAAAGGATTGGAATAGAGTTCAAGCAAAATTCTATTGTATTCGGAAATAAATATAACTTTATACATGAAGCGCTCATAGGCCGGTGGCTTGCGTCGATCCTAAGTGATCGATCGAGTTAGGCAATATTGGACGCGCGGGTAGTTGGCTGAATGACCGTTTGTGGCAAAATTTCTTAAGTGTTTCTTTATATACTCCAAAGCTGGAGGGTACGTTAACGGTCGGTCTCGTGTTAGTTAGCCATGTCGGAGGCATACGCGTGGTAGAAAAAACTTCCGATGATTCGATTGGCCACTGATTCCTCCAATAATCTGCACTAAAACCGTGTAGTGGATGTGCCCAAGGCCTCTTCAGTTGTGTGGGGAAACTCGTGCGTAATAGAGGGCCATTAATGGGTTGAAGCCAAAATTGTTAGTTCGAAATGTTTGCTTTTACCTATCAGTCCCATGGTCCCATGGATGATAGGTACGAGAAATGGCGTAAAAATAGTTGAGCAATCCAAAAAGAATGAAGTTATTTTATTTCACACATGTACCAACAATTTCATACTATTACTCCGGTTTACGACGGATAGGTAAGCGTACCTAAATATCTGTTTGGAGTGAAAAGATGTTTCTTTCTTTGTTTGTATCATATTTTTCAGAATTATATGACGTAAACAAACAGGGATTACTTTCATTTCAATAATACGCCATTGAGGTACTAGTACTTTATTACATAGGTATCTCAATGTAAGACGCCCGTTTTTTACCTATAATTTAGGAGAAACCTTCCAAAGATACACACACAACCTTACTATGAATAACGGCGAGTTAAAAGACTTTTCATTCAATGAAGTTGGAATAAAATAAAATACATTATTGTTTAAGTTTAAGGGTATTCACCTACCGTATTCAGTATGAAATTTCGAATGGAAAATTTTATACTTTTAAGAGTTTTAAACAAACCAAGGGATATTATTTAATGGTTTCCCTTTTACATGCGTAACAATGGTTTTAGGCATTTTCGATTCTTTGAGAATTACGTTTATGTAGCGAACTTAGTACATAGTGTTTGTCCAAAGGCTATAATATCCCAACAAAGGCAACAAGTAAATAACTCGTAGTCAGTACTGACGCAATCGCGCGACATAAAAACATCGTCACGAACCCTGAGACCCTCGTCACTCCATTATTTCTGGGGTTATTTTTTGTCATTTTTATTCACGTTCCCTTCGTTGAAGAAAAGAAAAAGATGTACTGTTTCAGTTAATCAAGTAGGTACCTAGCAAAACTAACGAGGTTAAAAAACTGGCCTGTAATTTTATTGCAGAAAGGCTAAGCTCGTGCTTAATAACGTTTCTTCTGTAGTATTCGTTCTCAAATTCCTATATTTTATTTTCGTGTTGTTTTATTACTCATAGCTGTGCTGTGTTAACAAATACTCGCGATTCAGGAACAAATATTGATTTGTGAACTAAACGATGTTTGAACTGTAGCTATACTGATTGATTTATTTACCTTGTAAGCTTCAATTTAATTTCTTTTGTCAAATAAGCAGTAGGGACTCATTCATTATAAATACTTGAACCTCCCACCAACACCACCAATTCGGGCAGTTTCTTTATCATCAAGGTGAAGAAACGACGAAAGAAAAAGGAAATTTGAATTTAATTTATGTATTTTAAGTTAACAGAGTTAGCGTTCCTCTAGAATGCAATGAAAGAGAAATTATTATCAATTTCTCCACCCAAGTCAAACGTACCTATGGTCTTAAATGAATATGAAATAACTGTATTGAGTAATATATAGAATAGAATATTCATCATCTCAAATTCTAGTCACGTATGAACCTATGGAATACTTTATTACTTGTAGTTTGTTTCAAACTTCGAATGGTTCCCCATTATGTAGATAGAGCTCTTTGTGCACGTCTATTGGCAATATCTAAATTGTATAGCGATGGCCGCTGTTACATTTCGCTCACAATAACATTGTGCCTGTTTGTATCACGATACACAAGGTTACAATAACAAAATAATGTCATTAAACTTGGGTACGTACGAGTATGTGCTCATATGATTAGGTACAATGATATGCAATTTTGATAAAGGGTTTAAATTTATAAATTATATTGAAAGCAAGAAGCAGTTCTCATAGCATTCAAAAGGCCAGCAGTTATGAAAACCTTAAAAAATACTAGGCGAACGCTACACTACAGGGTTTTTATTAATGATAAAATGAACACTTTAATTAAATGATAAATGAATAGAATAGTAAAATGTAAAAAATAATCATTTAACAGTCAAGTTTACCGATTCTTGGATACCTGACGCACTTTCGAGTACCTACCTTATAATAATTTTACTTTTGAGTTGCCCGTGTACATGTATTTACGGCAAGGACCATTTACCATAATGTGGATATTCGCTCACTTCATTGCGTTGGTCAATATTTTACTTTGTTCTTCCAGTGTAGCGGAATCGACGCAGCTGCCCGCAAAAGTGCGCAAAAACGATTTTCGAATAACATAGGTTGTTGCCCTTTGAAAACATAAGACGTCATGGAATAAATAAATATGTACTTAAATGGACTTTTTGTAATCGTTTCGTTAGCAGCAAACTGGCATTGAAATGCATTGCTACAATTTAAAGAAGCGCAGTCCAAGTTCTATATTGATCGTTAATGTTCGACCGAGTTAAACAACTGTGGCCGCAGCGGAAGTAGGATGGATGACCGCTCGTAGCAAAATCTTTTGAGTGCTTTCATGTCGTAGCGTGGTGGAATAAGCTCTACGCCTCTTTAGTTATAAGAGCGGATGTGTGCTGGGTATCATTATATTGGTTTGGAGCCAGTTAAAACTTCTAAATGTTTTCAATACCACTTACTATTTGTTTGTAATAACTTACTTTTTACATAAAAAAGCGACTTCAAAATCGACATAACTCATAAACCACACTCCAGATATCACTCAAATTTATAAGGGAGCCCACGACAATCAATACCTTTCGAAGAAAAAAAATAACCGCCAAAATCGGAACACCCAGTCAAAAGTTATGAGGTAATGAGCATAAATTAAATTAATTATACATTAATTATAGTAGCTCAAAAACCGACCATTATTACCTTTCACCGGTCACAAGAAAACCTCCTTTTTTAAATCGGTTAAAAAGAGGATAGGAAAATTAATCAAGGTTTCTAAATAGGACGTAATGTAACGCTCTGTTCTGTTTACATAACAGAACAAACAATTCCACTTAGTGAAGCTTTACTTTGAGTGTACCAGGTAAACACGTGAGCAGTTTAGGTAGTTAGTTCAACGTTTTATCACCTCAGAGTCCTTCCGGCTTGGAGTCCGGATGCTAGCTTCCGGCTGGAAGGAAGGACTGATAATATATGAAGAACGATGACTCCATTATACAACAAGGTCCGGCTTTAGGTCAAGCTTATCGCTTTGCTTTGTGTTCATTTTTTACTTTTGTTGCATATACCGCCAATAATGTTTACCTAACTGTTTAATTTAAGAGGGAAGATTAACTTGCAAGAAAAAAGAAAAGAAAGAACACACTGTGAATATAAAGAAATGAAAATACTAACTATTTCCCGTACAAAAACTTTATAAAAACAAGCGCTTCACGTTGCGATAACTTTCCACGTTTGAGTCACAAGCCCCTATAAAATGTTCGTGTATATAAAAACCCCTATAAAAGTTCGCCGCGGGTAATTTAAAAATAGCCCTTCTTAGGACATGGCATTATGTATGTAGGTAGATGAGTTACTGTAAGTAGGTACCTACTTTATAATAAAAAAATAACACTTCACACACTCCAACCGCAAAAAGAAAACACTGATAGTTATAATTTCCGCCACGCTATCGAAACAAGGAGCATTGAAATGTTAACAGCCAGGATGGTAACCATTGCATCATACTCAACATAAGTAGGTACCTACGAGAAAAGATTAAAGTTAACAAGCAATATAACTGTATCATTTTAATTGTACCGAAATGACGAAACAGATTAGTTACACAGGTTACACTATTAATCTCTGATTTCCTTATACACAATTTCGCACCCCTCTGTCGGTTCGTCGCAAGATTGATGGTAGCCACTCCAGACATCACAACAATATAACATTTCTCTATTCGCATTTCACCTAAATGTTAAGTCATTATGAAAATCTTGTTAATGGCACTCACATCAGCAGTTCTGGCGTTCTCTCGGGAACTATTGTCATACAAGTAGCGGGGATTATCACATAATTTCACTTCACACTCTCGTCTTTACATGATAACTTAATGTGAGACTCGTCTTAACACTGAGTGCTTACTTGAAGTCTTAAGTAAATATTAAAGTGTCGTTTGATACAATCCATTATCATTACCGTCCCTCTACTAGGTTTATGTCATTTCAGATAGATCAGGTAGGTTAAGTTCACATTATTTCACCAAATTACCGATAAGTTTTAAATAAATAATATAATTAATTAGTTCCATTTGAATTAACTCACATTTATTATTTGATATGAAATCTGTAATAATAATCTGTCTACTAAAGAATTTACCACAGTGATAAAAAATGCGGGATAGAGTAGGGTACTGTACGGGACAATAGGGTATGTGCGGTAATAGGGCCGTACCCTATTACCGGACATACCTACCCCTTAGCTACAGTTAGTACATTCCCTTAGTACATTCGGATGTAGAAAAAACCTTTTTGCATTGGTAGTTATTGAAAAAGATAACTAAATATTTACCTATTTAATTTACATTATAACACTTTAAAATCTTTTCAACATACATAATCGTTAAAAATCACTCTTTTATGCTTTGATAGGAGTTCGAGCAGGCGAACGCTTTCAATTCAATCACATGTTTATAAAGTTGATTACAGGGTTGACATCTTCCTCCAATATTGGACCCCCACTATTAATTATTATTTGGTTTAATTACAAATTTAATTGAAGTTAATAAGAAATTTCATCATAAAATCATAATATAACTTAACACATTACCTTTAACAGTAACATTTAGTGTAGGTAGGTAAGTATACGCAACGTGTCAAAACCAAGGTACGTGTAAGTCTCTACCTTTTCCCTCTTAATACACTGAATTGATTTTGATGAAATTTTGAATGAAGATAGTTAATACCCCGGAAAGAACATAGAATAGTTTTTCCGGCAATCATGCCTTAAAGAGTGAAATGGGGAGTGTAAGGGATATGAAAATAATCATAATTATTCTTATCAGATTTCTATAGGTGCAGTTTGACTTTACTTTACTTGTTACACCATTTTGCTTAATTGCTTGTAAATCTGTAACTGATGTAGATTATGTGTGTATAAGATATTTACGTGAAACTATATCGGGAGTTTTAAGCATTTAAATGTCACTTGCTACAAACGGTGAAGGAAAACATCGTGAGGAAACCTGCATGCCGGAGAGGTCGCAAAACTCAAAGGTGTGTGAAGTCCACCAATCCGCACTTGGCCAGCGTGGTGGACTATGCCCTTTTCATTCTGAGAAGAGACCCGTACTCAATACTGGGCCATGATGGGTTCAGATGATAATGATGATGATGATATCGGGAGTACCTTAGCATCCCACAACCGTAATCAATATCTGTTTATCTGTAGATTTTTCCCGTTAATGTCTGAAATGGCTCTGATTTGGCTGGTTTAATGCGCCAATAATTATGTTATTGAGTGATTCGTTTTAATCAAAAACTACTTTAAAATAATTTTGTTATTGTTAGAAACCAGTCCAAATATAATTTCCAGTCTGGACGATTAGACACGTTACCCGAAGTAAAAGTAAAATCCCTTAGATATTAACAGACTATAAATATATTACATTTTATCAATAATAAATGATCCAGAATTATAGTATTGAACACGGAATACTTAGCTCTTCTATGGTATTGAGTGTATAATTTAAAATTTTACATTTAGCGAAGCGGCCTACTTGCCAATGTCACGTGACACGTCGTACAAGTTATCCCAGTTCGTGCAGCGAAACACTGGGCACGTATTCCTATTTATCCAAATGACAATCCATCACATCCGGCCCTCCTCTCGTCAGCGTTATTTGGGACACTGGTTCCATTTATTTTCCGTACAGGTAGTTTGAAGCAAACATCCCAAATATTATATTTATCCTTAAAATTGGGTTGTGTTAACATAATTATATTAAAATACGAAAATTATTTAATTTTAAACATGAATATTAGTATCACAATGTTTATAAGCCTCAAGTTTACTCGCAAACCTTTATTTGGTTTTAAATATGTAGGTATATGTTACCGGCCAAACCCGATTTCAGGACAAACTAGTTTTGCCTAGGCTAAACTAGTTCTACCTATACACGATAGGATGAACTGGTATAGCCTAGGCCAAACTAGTTCGTCCTAAGCCCGATAGGATAAACCAGTTTAGCCCAGGCCAATCTCGTTTGTCCTGACAGAAATTCTCTTGAATATTATTTTATACAATGTTCATTTCATGAAATGTTCAGGTTATAAACGCCCTAAAGTCGGTTCTGGCACTCGCCGGCCGCTGCCGCGGCACGCTCGCTTTGCTCTCTCGGCTCGTGCGATGATTCCTGTTAACCTAACACGCTCGTCGCTTCGCTCCTCGCTAACCTAATTACTTTAATTAAAATTAGCGCATTTGAACATTCGATTCGACGAAAAGTTGTTATACCATACAAGAGGCACCCCAAACAAGACTACGTGGAGTAGGGTAGGCTAATTCGGTTCTGTAACCAGTTCGATCTACACTTTGAAGAATTTAACTGATTAGTATTGGAAATGATAAATAGTAATACTAAAACTGGTTTATCCTATCGGGCTTAGGACGAACTAGTTTGGCCTAGGCTATACCAGTTCATCCTATCGTGTATAGGTAGAACTAGTTTAGCCTAGGCAAAACTAGTTTGTCCTGAAATCGGGTTTGGCCGGTAACATATACAACGATAAAATGGAATAAAGGAAGTGTGGACTGTATTCATTTATTGTAATTAGGTATACGAGTAGGTATATCGATAACTTTGACTATATTAGGACTGGCTTAAGTACCGAAACAAATCGGTCATTAGATATTTACATAAAAATCCTAGTTTCTCAAAGCCGTAACCAATAGAACCGAGTAGAAACATCAGGGTATCATCCATATTAAAATAAAATTTTCTGTTTGCATTGTTACAACTCAATTGAAATAAACAAAAAGCAAGCAAGCAGTAACCCTAACCAATGTTTACGGCTAGTACCTACAGTAGATACGAAAGAAGATAGTTTTAAAAAGAAGGCACGATTATCGCTTAGCTAAAGTCTAACCGCAAAGGTGGTGGGCTAAGGCAACGTTGGCGGCGAGCCAGGAATATACTAGGTCGAACTAATAGTCTTTGTTCAACCTACTGTTACTATGACTAAACATTACACCATGAACTCATTTTCAGTATGCATTTAGGTTTATGGATATTACTGTAAAATTTATAAACACACTAGAGTTGCGTGTTGTATCTGACACTAAATATGTACCTACATGTCCTACTAATCCTACTAATATTATAAATGCGAAAGTTTGTAAGGATGTATGTGAGTGAGTCTGTGTGTGGGTTTGTTACTCTTTCACGCAAAAACTAAGTACTGAACGGATTTTCATGAAGCTTAGACATCGGAATAACATAATTTGTTAAAATTTATAGAGATTTTTGAAGGGACTGGTTTCCCGAAATATTACATATACGACTTAATAAATATCAATAGTTACTTTGCCAGACCGCCTCGTTCCAAGAGTCTTGAGTTTGGTTCCCAGCGAAGTGGAAATTTGAATGAGTTTTAATGTCTGTTCTAGCTCTCGGTGGGTGTGTTCTTGTCTTGAGGACAAAGCATCCACGAGATATTTAATCCTAATATGGAGCCTTGATTGTATAGCATTAAAAATGCCAATAGACTCTGGAAACACCAAAGAAAATATGGATAGAAAACACGGATGGATGGAAAACATCATCTTTTCAGGTAAAAAAAAAAAAGAAGAAAAATGCAATGAAAAACTGCTATATCTGCGCTGAACGAAAATAGGTACTATCATACATAAATAAATCACAACGGACACTGAATCTAATAACTTTAAAGTGGGTCACTTGTAGACCGAATATTGCACCTACATATTTTGATTCTTAACTACATTACATTAATTTGGCACTCAATGATATTTTGAAGTTTACTTTAAAGCCCTATTCTTTTGAGGTAATTGCGGCTACATTCATGCTCGACTCCATGATGGACTGTACTGATATAAAAAGGTAAATAGAAATTGGTGGGCAACGTCCAATTAAATACCAGGAAAACTAGGATTTTCTCTTTTTTTGGCCTCGTCCCACCATTTTAAACTCCAAAGTGATATATTGCTGCATTAGAACTTTGAAAAATAAATTCAAGTTTTAACAAATACAACAACTACATTAAAATACGATGTCAAAAAATTCTTGCACAACATTCATTTGAACTTAGAAGAAGATAGATGTAATGGCTAAACGCGATCTCTTCCGGATGACCTATCAAATGTTGCAAAAATTGGTTTGAGAGAATATGAAACACGAGTACAACAACAGCTGTACATCATCAGGATAAAGAGTGAGATCCCACAGTACAATGAAAAAGTATCTGTGCGTGGACTACTTTCGCAATAAACATTTGGTCCGCTTCATTTCAACTTTATGATGTGGAAACAAGCCAATGGCGCGTTGGTCCCGTATCACGACTGTGAATCTTCCGATTTTATCTTTCGCTAATGTAAAGCAGTTGGACGCGTACCGATTCAGATAATAGTTATCGATTCCGGCAAATTATTCGCTTGTCTGCCCGCATTGCATTATCAATGTACATATGTGGGCAACGAGACAGCCGAGGCGATTAGGATAACAAACAACGGAGGCTATGAGATAGTATTCCTATTCGAAGATCACATTATTATAGAAAGAAACGTTGTGAAAGGTGATGTTAACGTTAAAGTGATTATAATAAAATTAATCTATTAATATATCCGCAGAAATTTCATTACAAAGAGTATATAAGTAGATGTTAGTGCTAGTCGATAGCAATTTCAATTTACTTGCAGTGCTAGAACACCTAAAATTTTTTAGTGTCAATAGAAGATCTTCTCTTGACTTTTAATGATTTTTACTGTCCTCGAATGTTCGTAAGCCAAAGAGACGTTATGCACGTGGATGGACAAAAAGGAACTGACGTTTTCATGACAAGAAATAAAATATTCTCTGAAATCTTAGAATGGACTTCCGAGATTTCATATCAATTACCTGTATGCTTCTTGAAAGAAGCATCTATTTTTGAAGCGCAATTTATAGTTTGTAAGAGAGAAAATATTTAACGTTAGAAGGTAAAATAGAAAAGCGAGTTCACAAGGAACTGTAAGTTTGGGTTTTTCTGACCAAGGAATCGATTGATTGATGTTTATTTTCTAAAAAGGTTAGCTTTTCCATTTCTAAAAAAAGGCGCTGAAAATCTACTAACTTCAGTGGATTACAAAGTGTTAACGTTTCACTAGGTTTGTAGTAGCTAGGCGCATTAATCCGCTCACGCTTATCAATAAATTTATTAAGCGCCATTTACAACCATAGCTCTATAACATCAGACATTTACAAGGTGAACTGGCTACAACCGAGCTAAGCTCATACACCCACTCTAGTAATCTTATTTGTTAAAGATTAGCCCAAACAAATAATTTTGTGGAACATTAATTTGAATTTAACTTCACTTCGCTATTTCCCTCAGGTAAAGCTGCCAAGAATTCCAAGGGTTCATTGAATAAGTTGGAAATGGTAATTAAACGATATGTGGTATGGGTAATGAAGTCGGGGCAATGTTCCTAGTGCAATAAATAAATAAATTCGTGAGTGTGACTACGATGGGAACGAATATCAAAATTCAGAGACCTATCGTACTTGTAATAGGTCAAAAAAATGTTTGCACGCCTATAGCTTGAAGTTTTGTGAGCGTGAAATATAGCTGAATTGTTCTTTAATTAATGTAACTGGTGCTACCTTATTAATTAAAGTAAAATTATAAATAAATAATAAATAATAGCGATGCATAACCATTCTTATACAGTTGAGCTTGTACCAATTTTGAATTTATTGAGATTTGTTGTTTACCTCTACAACATACCTACAATAGATGGTATACTAAAGAGAATAATTTTATCTTTATTCGAGACCTATTTGCTTCTGAAAATAGTTATTGTAACATCGTTTTCTTGCGGTATGAATTCATGTTTGTAATACGTTTAAGATTGAGATACACGCTAACTAAATGTATGTTGTAGGTATCATAAATAGGCTTTGTCGTATATAAAAATATAATATATTTAAACAAAACAGGCTTCAATATCGATAAGTAATATACTCGTAAGAAATTATAAATGAAACATGAATCTAAACTGAGGCAACTAAAAATTGTTAATGTTGAGTTAAGAAGGTACACTAGCGGCACGCTATGATGGCCGGTTTGACACATTACAACAGTGATGTGGAATGTCAATTTATTCTCGAACAAAAAACAATTCGGTCATATCGACGAAATCCACAACAAAGGGCTTGAACAGAGTCCAAATTAACGAGCAAGGGTCAACAGTAATGCAGTATCAATTGAAGACTCCACTCGATGTTCAATAAAACAGGATTAGTTCGCCTTTATCGGATTTATTTTATATCATTTTTCAAATAACGTCTCTCTTGGTTGGCACGTGTCAATCCGCCTCGTCTATGCCGAAGTGTCAGAAAAATATCCCTCTGTCAATGTCAAAACGTCAACTGTCACTTCGGCATAGACTTTTAAAATAAAAATGTTGCCATACAGAATATTATATTTGTTAAAAATAAATGTAACTTAAATACATTAGGATTTAGATTCTAACAGCTCGGCCATCCTTTTTAGGGTGGGTCCTCACACCTTATTTATATAATTATACATAACTATGTAATATTAAAAATAAGTAATTTCTTAATATTATAATTAAATCGGAATCGATTTCATTTTTCGTTTTATCCATAGAGCACTGACGCTTGCAACTTACGACAACGACATCTGCCGCAGTCTGTCACAATCTGCGTCATCTGTGCAGGAACGCTGACACTTATGACCCATACCGATATGGTCTGTCACGATCTGCGTCATCTGTGACACTGCGACACTGACGCTCGCAACCCATACGAGTACAGTCTGTCACAATCTGTGTCATCTGCGCTTCTATCCTATCATCGCAACCTATACCAGCATGGTCTGTCATGATCTGCGTTATTATGTATGGAAAACACTGGCACTCACAACCTCTACCGATATATTCCGTCACGATCTGCGTCGTGAAACATGGACGCTCGTAACCTACATCAGTACATTTGTCGTGTCGTGATCTGTGTCATCTGTGTAACCTGTACTAACGCTCACAACTCATACTAGTATAGTCTGTCGCTCTATCTAACAGGTGTAGTTTGACAATTTCATGATGCCCTATATCGCTGTAAAATCTAATCATTATCCTTTCTATAACATCATTAATCCTAAAAGTACATCATCATAATAAGAATTATCAAAGTACAATTAACATAACAATTCTCTACTCCTTTCTATTCGTCAACTTATAAATCATTTTCATCACTACCGTCACTTCTGTCGCTGTCGTTTTCGCTTTCTATTCCCTTAAAATTTAACCATGGGTGTATTTTGTCAATAGACACTACATTTTCATATTTCTTACCACCTTTCCTTGTGAGAGGGGTATCTTCAATTAAATACCTATCATTGGGTAAGATTTTGACAATCCTGTATGGACCATGAAATTTTGCTACGAGTTTCTTAGATTTACCTACTCTATCCTTATCAAAAGTTGTTCTCTCTAATCTGATCAAATCTCCTTCATTGTATTTTGTTGTCAATTTTCTATGTTTGTCGTAACGATCTTTTGCCTTTTTCTGATCCTTTTCAATATTGCGGATTGATTCTTGTCTCAAATTGATTAATTTATCATCCGTAATACGATCAACCGTCAGATCTATTGCATCACTCAATATGTTTTCAGAAGCACTTTTAATGTTATAACCAAACAAAAGTTCTGAAGGGCTCTTACCAGTCGTTTTGTTAACTGATGTATTTAACCCTAACTGTACATCATTTACATATTCATCCCAGGTATTATCATTTTTATTGTGACATTTAGTGCTAAGGGCATCCGAGATAGTTCTATTGAAGCGTTCAACCTGTCCGTTCGCTCGCGGAGTCGCCACCGCGTTTAAGATATGTTTGATACCAGTATTCTCGGTAAAACTTTTAAACTTTGAACTAGTGAAACATGAACCTCTATCTGTTATTAACCGCGTTGGGGCTCCAAAATAGGCAAAATAATCTTTAAACACTCGAATAGCAGTGGTAGTTTTTGTATCTCGAACAGGTTTGATACTGATAAATTTTGTAAACGCGTCTACAATTACTAAAAGATACATATTACCTCTCCGGGAACGAACAAACGGGCCTAAATGGTCAGCATGCAACGTATGAAATGGCGTGTCTGGTTTTGGGATAGGGTGGAGAAGTCCTTCCTTGGGCCCGCCAGGCATTTTATGATACGCGCATTCCAAACATGCCATAACATACTTTTTCGTGAACCTCCTCATTTTCGGAAACCAAAACGAATCTCTAAGTCTTTTCAAAGTTTTGTCGAAACCAAAGTGACCTACGTCATCGTGGTTCATTCTTAATAGTTGCCACCTAACTGATCTAGGGACTACCCACCGTGATCCACCGTCAACTATCCTATACACATAGTTACCCTTCAACTGGTAATTTTTATGAATATCCACAATAGACGTTGTATTTTTATCTAATAAGATTTCCTTTATTCGTTTAATTTCATCATCACCGCTTTGTACAGTTGCGATCCAGTCTTGTGTATTTATCGTAAGTACATCAATTACGTGTGTAGCGTCTGAAGTAGTAGGCTCATCTACAGGAGCGCGACTGAGTGCGTCTACGTGCGACATTTTCGAACTAACTCTATATTCTATGTCACAGTCGTACTCCTGGAGTTGCACCCACCACCTACCTATCCTCGGTACCAAGTCTCTTTTTGTCATAGTTGTCCGTAGTGCATTGCAGTCGGTCACTATTTTAAACTTTAGACCTAATAAATAGACACGGAATCTATTCAACGATGCTATGACAGCGAGAGTTTCTAAGTCGTAGGAATGAAACCTCTGTTCATCAGCCGTTGTTTTGCGACTATAATATGCTACTGGTCTCATAAGACCATCTTGACTGCGCTGCATAAGGATGCCCGCAACACCCAATTTCGATGCATCCGTATGCAACTCAGTATACAATTTGGGGTCATACAGAGCGAGTATGGGTCTCTCTACCAGTTTACGCTTTAAGGTCTCGAATGCTAACATATGTTCATCAGTCCATTTCCAAGTGAAGTGTTTCTTTAGTAAGTCGGTTAATGGGCTTGCAATTACGGAGAAGTCTTTTACAAAGCGCCTAAAGAAACTAGTCAATCCTATGAAGCGTCTTACATCGTGAACATTTTTAGGTATCGGAAAATTTGATACAGCCGTTATTTTGCGGTTACCGGGTCTAATACCCGTACCACTAATTTCAAAACCTAAAAAGTCAATCTTTGTATAAAAGAAAAAACATTTTTCTAATTTAAGGGTGAGATTTGCACTACGAAAGATACTTAAAACTTCATCTAATCGTCTCAAGCCTTCATCAAATGTACGCGCTGGAATCAAGATGTCATCCATGTATACCAAAGTATAATCTAGTTGGGACAAAACTTTATTCATGGTTCTTTGGAACACCGATGGAGCATTTGCCAAACCAAACGGCATTCTTTTAAATTGATATTGGCCATCTGGTGTTACGAACGCTGTTTTGTCTTGAGAGCCCTCTCCAATAGCTAATTGGTAATAGCCTGATGCTAAATCTAAGCTTATAAACAACGAATGACCAGCTAACCTATCCAATTGATCGTCAATCAATGGTAGAGGAAAGTGCTCCTTTTTAGTTTTTCTATTCAAAGCTCTATAATCGATGCACAGACGTTTATCTCCTGTTTTCTTTTTAACTAATATGACAGGGCTAGCGTACGCGGAATTAGATTCACATATTATATCAGCATCAAGCATTTCCTTCACCATTGATTTAACTAATTCTCTTTCTGGGTATGATAATCTATAAGGTCTATAGACTACGGGTGTTGTATCAGTCAGTTCAATTTCCATTTTGTCGATATTGGTATAGCCTAGGTCCATCATAGTACGTGAGAAACAATCATTATACTTTTGAAGAATACCCTTTAATTGTAAAATTTCGCTATTGGATAAGTTTTCGTCGTAGTTTATAGATACGCTTGGATCATTAAAATCTAAAACATTGACGTTCAAAGATGTAGTTGCGCACAAAGCTCGCGTTAATAATAATCCGCGTTTTAAATTTATTTTGTTATCCGATATATTTTGGACTAATACCGCACCTGTACCGTTTTTGATGTCGTATTCACCCGGCATCAAATAATATTCAGTCCCGAAATCACCTCGTAAAGATCCTTTAATATGTATTGTGCCTGAATAATCAATGTCACTTACCACTTTAATTACAGAAGTATCACGGGGTCCTATAAAAATATCGTCGAAAAGTACAAGATGTAGTTTCGCAGGTGAACTTCGTCCAAAAATCAAGGCATCAGTAGTTTTTGTAATCGTTATACCAGGTAGTTCAGTGAAACTATGTCCTATTAGCACATCGTATTTGATTACACTATCTTCTACGACATAAATTTCGATAGACTCCGATATACCTTGAATTTCGATCGTAACAACAGATTTGCCCAACGGCAACACAATATTGTTTCCAATGCCGCGCATTGTCGGTAATTGCTCTGACGACCACTGAATACCTAACCCTTTCGCTACGCTATGACGTACCAATGTACACTGACTGCCCAAGTCAACGTAACCGTACAAAGATTTATCATTTACTTTAATAGCAATAAAATATTTATCATTGTCTACAATTAAACTATTCAATGCCATAACTGACTTCTCTTTACCTACTTCTAATTTTGATGAATCATTATTAGGTAACTTTGAGCAATTAGTGGACAAGTGCCCTAGTTTGTGACAAATAGCGCACTTCAAAATTTTCTTAGGACATTGAAAGCTATAATGACCACTTTCATTACAATTAAAGCACGTAATAGATCTGGTATTGTCAACAGGTCTTGTTGATTTTGGAGCTGCTTGTTTAGAGGAATTGTTATCACTGGTGTTTGCTCGTTTGTCATGGTTTCCTCTAAACTTATTATCAGGCTCTCGTGGTTGTTGTTTGATGGACTGAAAATACATCAATACCTGTTCCGGTTCTTCGCATTTTGTCGCTTTTGCACCTAACCTTAAACTACGATCCTCTATCCCGTAAATCAAACAGTCAACTGCACGTTTTCCCTTAATCTCACATCGGTTCAATAGGTTAATCTTTTCGTAATAATATAATTCTAAAGGCTCATTATATTTAACTTTTTTAGATAGCATTTCTGTTAACAGTTCTGCATAGTCATCACTAGAGGGGAAAGATTCATTTAACTTGATTTTCCATTCGGGCCACGAAAACGACATCGACGGCAGAGTTTGATACCATGTCTTAGCCACTCCGCTTAGTTTAGGTAACGCATAATGTATTATTTGATCTTCACCCCATTTATACAATCGAGCACATTCCTCTACTTTACAAAGCCACGTACTAATGTTTTGACCTTTATTCATGGGATCAAACTCTGGTATTACGTTACCCAACATGGGAAACTTGTTACCTTCTGGGCGATTATTATATATAGTTTTTATCAACTCACTTAATAACAATTGAGTGCCATCATCAAAATTGGAACGACTCACGTGTTTGACACTGGATGACGTATTCTTACTGCGACACGATGAAATCGAACGACTCCGCTGCGTCGATCTCGAACGACTCGGCCGTGCTAATCTCGGACGACTCCGCCGCATCGATCTCGAACGACTCCGCCGCCTCGATCTCGAACGACCCCGCCGCGTCCTTCTCGAACGACACCGCCCGGCTGATCTCGAACGACTCCTACGCGTTGACCTCGAACGATGTTTGCGGTCGTTTCTCTTTTCTTTATTCCGTTCTTCAGGGGTTCGTGATTTCGTCTTGCTTCTCCTCTTCCGTATACTATCTGGTGACGTTCTTCTATCTCTTTCATGACGATATCGTTCACGGAATGATTTTTCTCCCGTATTACGCGTATGTTCACTGTTACCGTCCATATTTCAGCAAAATCAATAAAATGTTCACGGATGCACTGAGCGTAGAAATAGCTTGTGGGACTTCTTTATCCCACTTCTGAGCTGAAGACTCCACTCGATGTTCAATAAAACAGGATTAGTTCGCCTTTATCGGATTTATTTTATATCATTTTTCAAATAACGTCTCTCTTGGTTGGCACGTGTCAATCCGCCTCGTCTATGCCGAAGTGTCAGAAAAATATCCCTCTGTCAATGTCAAAACGTCAACTGTCACTTCGGCATAGACTTTTAAAATAAAAATGTTGCCATACAGAATATTATATTTGTTAAAAATAAATGTAACTTAAATACATTAGGATTTAGATTCTAACACAATATTTGAAATCCAAAGCCAGGTCAAAACTATATCACAATCGCATTGCACTGACAGTTTATACTTTTCGAAGCAACGTCAATTCGAAACTGCTTTGTTTTGCATTGAGCATTGACGCGAGTTTGCCGGAGGTAGTAGTTGTGCTAGCCAGCGATCCTATGTGACGATCGTATTAGATTCCATTTTTAAAAATTTTCAATTTAGAAAACCAAATGCCGAGTTGTGGTATATATCATATAAAAATAAAAATTTTACCTTTTGTATGAAACAGCTGATATTTTTTTGCGATTTCAGAGGTTTGTCCACATAGTGAAAATTGTTCATATTCACAAGTACATTCACCCCTTAAATGGTGCAAACTGATTTTTCTACACTTGTATACATTTTAGAAATCAATTTAATAATAGTAGATTGTATGACAAGGGTGCAAAGTAATATTTTTTCGGCGAGGGCGTTTTTTGAATCCAGAGCGAAGTGAGGGATTCTAGAGTAGAATCCCGAGCGTAGCGAGGGATTCTTTAGTAGAATCCCGAACGTAGCGAGGGATTCAAAGTACGTCGCCAGAGCCAAAAATATACTTGCACCCGAGTGATACACTCTACTTTTCATCACCCACTATGAGAAAATAATATATATATATATAATAGAAAATAATAGAAAATAACAGAAAATAATACGTAAAATAAATAATACGTGCATTTCTCCATTCCAAAAAAATATCATGGGCTTTCAAATATTTTTCCCGGGATTTCGCAGGTAATAAACTATTCATCACATTACTCGCTTCAGTTTTTATACTATCAGGAGGATACTTTCACTATCGTTGGAAGAACTCATTTTTTCAAAACAAAACAAAATTTCTAACAATACGTAAAAATGCACTAAAACGCGGGAAATAGTTCGAGCGATCTTAATTTGATTTCTTTTTTTATTATTCAGCTGGCGGGCCCTCGCGTCGAACCAGACATTCTTTATTCAAACAATATTTGTGTTCGATTTCTTTAGCGCAAAATACTAAAATGTTCTAAATTTAAAATAGGACGGAAAAGATCTAGCCGGCAGGAAAAGTTGTATGAAAATTCATTCCGGCCCGCTGAATAGAAAACAGCAACTTTGGAACCCCTTATGTCCGAACCAAGTCGTCTTTTTCGAATAGGGGTGATGAAAATAAATTTTGAGTCCTAAACCTAAAACTACATTCGATAAAATTTATGAATCTCTGCACATCACTATCGTCAATAAAGTAATACAATTATTTCCTTCAAAGTCGTTATCAATTAATACGGAACTTCATGAGCGGACAAACGTCAAACCGGCCATCATAGCGTGCCGCTAGTTTAGGTATTATCGTTTTCGAATGCTCAATGATCATTATGGAATTAACCTGTATGATAATAACAACTCAACAATAACTCAGGCCTCAAATACCTGAGTCCGATGATTGGTACTTTTGACAAGTTTTATTTATTAGTACACCTCAATTTCCTCAATATTGAATAACTGTTTAAACAGTGATTTGAAACTAACTTCCAATTCAATAACTAAATGTATTGAACTTTGGATTCAAGTTAACAAATTAGGTATATTGGATCCGAAACTACAAGTTTTCCGGACAATATTAGTGTTACCTGAAGCAGGTGTTAATTTGTACTTCACGAGAAATTCAGTTGCCCAAATCACTGCTGTGTGTTAGATTAATTCATTAGTTGGGAATTTTAGGATGACTAACAATAGTGCGGGAATTTTATTTTCCGTAGAATTAGTAAATAAAAAGTACGTTTGTGTCGTAGATCTCTAGATTGGAACAAAGTTATACAGTTGCACTTTAATCACAGATTCTAATTTCCGTCACACAAAAATCTTATACTATTCATTTTCTAGCTTCCATGCGTACCGTGCAATAATGAACTTTGTTCCAAAAATTAAAAATTATCACCTTTGATGTCCCTTATGTGAATAATCGTGAATCTAAAGCTCAAAGGCTCAAAGGCAAATCCTCTATATACAAAAGACAAAAAATCCAAATTGGGTGAATAATCTACATACTTGATATTGTTCAAATATCGTAAAACAAAATTTTGGTTATATGAATATAAAATTGAGCGGGTTGAGGGTATAATAATAATTAATTGTTTATCCCGTGGGAGAGAAAAAAGTCGCAGGCATGTGTGCCATTTATTACGCACATTTTACGACCGATAATTTAACTTGGTCGTGGTGAATGTTACGGAAAATTGAAAACACGAAATCATATTTTTTTCTTTACCATTTTTGCCAAGTTATGGTGAGGTAATAATAATCAACTATAACCAACTACAATGTTATCTACGGCCAAAACTTATATTAATTCAGCGTGTCACAATTTGTCTTATACCGATAACTTGTTTTAATATCTACTTAGATTTTACTAATATAGATACTAAACCTCGAAATATGGTAGTTGTTTGTTTTATCTCAGAAACAAACAGTATACAAAGTTCTTTTCAGTGTGACCTCATTTATGAGGCGACTTAAGATTACAAATTTTTTCTTAGGCGCACTCGAGATATTCTGCTTGTCGAGGGAAGAATAGGTACAAAATACAAAGTTCATTCAGTTTTGTATTTTTTTCTACGAGAAAGTATAACAATTGAACTGATTCACTGCAATATAAGCCGCAATGCCTACACTCCCACAGACACGAGCATATTCCGTTAAGGTGGCGACGACGGAACAAACTTTGCCGGCATTTGTTTACATAATCACGTAGTTCTATCGCCATTACCAAAACCATAAAGGGGTTGCGTGGTATCAGAATTACAATTGATATTTGACCTCAATATTGAGGATAAAACTCTGAAACATGAAAGTGTGAAAGATTGAATAAGTACGTTGGGGTAATACCGGACGGATTTACGACAAGTTCGAAGGATGTTGTAAAAACTTAAATTTTGTGAGTTCAGTAAGTGCTATGTCAATGAAATATAGTGCAAACGGATGATGAATAAACATAGCATAATTTAAAATAGCATTTCTCTTCGTACACTTAATATTTTATTATTTATACGCTTAGAAAAACTCGATATACTTTTTTATGAGTATAATCACAATTTGGTCATTAAGGGGGAAGTTCGGACAGTAATTTAAAACTGTTTCTATTGCAAAGAACACAAGGTGTATGACAAGGATATATCCGATCTTTTATGTGCTTTAATATGATATCAATGAAATCTATGTAAGGCTACGAACATAGATGTTCCAGATGATTACTTTTTTTTCGCTCTTTTTTTCGTTCGGGCTGTCCGATCTTACCCCTTATTTTAAAATTAGGCGATTTAATGGTTCCCAAAGTTTAGGTTCTCTCGACATTTGTCTCTAATAGAATTGTCGTTAAATTGCTACAAGTGAATGACCTTTACTTACTACTTACTTCTTTATGTATGTATAGGTACAAGTAGTAATTTCAAGCAAATTTATGTGTTTAAATATAAGTAAAACTATGGATATGAGAGAGTGATAAAGGGAAGCCAAGGAGACTAGAGCCAAATTATGAATTGGTAGAATAGTTTTTAAAATAATAAGCGTGTACATTAGTAGAAAATTAGATTTATTAAGCTTTAAGAATTATTTTTATTATTATTAATAAGCACATACATTTAATAATTATAGCTGTTATTTTTTTCTTAATGTTCTAAATTATATATTTTGTTAGCGATGTATGCATTTAATCTATTAGGATAAGTACTTCAAGTTACGTTACTTATTCTATAATCAGATTTTTGTTATTATAATCTATCTTGGTTTTTAATCATATATTATAAAAGTTTGACAACCACTACAAATTTCATCACTTGGCGCTGATCGGATATTTTTATCCGATCTTCACCTGAGGAGGATAACACCGGATTTCAGCCTGCAGAGATACTAGACGGATATCAATTAGTTCTATCTAATTACCACTGCTTAAATTTTAGTATTTAGGCAAAATAATAATAAAATACATTATACTTTCGCTACAATATTCAATCAAAAATTGAGGGGGAAGACCGGATGGACAAAAATTTTGGAAAATTTACGTTGTTAACTTTAAAAGCATGTAGCATACGTGCGTCTTGCAGGAGCGACTGGCGACCACTGCTGGGTGGGGCGTAACAAAATTATCTTTCGCGCAGTGTGGCTAACATTGAAAAATAAAGCCAAAATAGTGAGTTATTTGATTCCAACGGTCTTACCCCACCACCGATCTTACCCCAACGTACCTACAAAATATTTTATGAAGACGCTGTTTGTTATTTATGTCTTCTTTCCTCCAATGCAAAATATAATATCTCTTTGTTAAAAAAGTTGTTTTTTTGTGAAATAGCCATTTATCACTGACTTCAAAAAAGGTTCTTAATTCGACTGTATTCGTTTTGTATGTGATATATGTAACTTTTCACTTAGGATCCGATTTAGAGATTTTGGGGCAAACAATTTTATTGTATTATTTAGCTGGTGCTTATCGTGTGGTTATTGACCTGTATCTGACAAGGCATTCTTGATTGGTCTCTAATAATGTCTATTTAGTTCAATCTGACTACCTTAATAATGTTCTCATTTTATTACTTTTTGACGTTGAAGTCGGTTTTGTTTGTTAAACTTAACTGTTGTGTATAACAAACAGCCATCTTAATAAATAAATAGCTTTACGTAGTTACGTAGAGACAGTAGACATTTCAAACTATATATCCTAGTAGAAAACAATTGAATACTTGAATCAACTAATGACTGGCACATGGTTATTATTTGCCTTGTTAACTGTCATTCTCCTCTTACCGCGTTCCAATATGGAATTCATTTTATGCTTCCCACACAAATGCCCGCTTTCCGCACCTGTGATTAAAATACATTGCGAATTGGCAGCGAGAATTTAAAATATCATAAGTAGACTTCGTTGACAAGCTAAATTGAACTGTAAGTACAGGTAAGAAATTTGTTTTTCGCGGGGAATGGCAATTTCATATTTCATTTCATAATCAGGTATACCTTAGTTTTCGGAGTAGTTTACTCGTTTCTAAATTCAAATAAACTGCGATCTTTGCATACAGTGTCCGGAATGGTAAATTCTTGCATAATCTGTGATCCCGCTTATTCTATTTGAAATATAAGGAAATAGGATGCGTGCGAGCTAGCCAATGGAGTTAGTGGAGAGTTCGCATGGCGTCGTAGTGACAAGGAAAGAGATTTTTGCCGCGGTGCTAGATTCCTGTGTAAAACTTTCTTACGGTCTACTAAAGTAGCGAAAAGTACAAATATTGTGTGCGTGGTAAAGAGTTAGGTATAGCTGGCTGCAGCGACACGGACGAGACGGACACACGTATCACCCGCTTTTTCCATTAGTATGTTTTTATTATTTTCCCATAGCGTAGTATATGATAATTCACATTGATCTACTCTTTTGGGGATCCCCAATCCCTTGACCGGTATGTACTGACTAGTGACTTCCTTCAGCATACTAAAGCTGGAGCGTCCAGGTATAACTTCGTATTCGATATAAACTGAAGACGTACCCGTTATTGAGGTTTGTGTCGCAGGGCCCACCGATCCCTGTTGTACGATATACCTAGTGTTTAGATTGTAGTGCCTGGATTCCTCGTTGGCCTTATCATCGATAACTTATTTATCTTCAAGCGGTCCCTAATCATGTCGGTTTGTCATACTTTGATTGATATAAAGAGGTCGTCAATAAAGTAACAGAAACTTTAAGTATTGAACCTGCATCGATGGTATTGAGACACGTAAACACGGTTACTTTTACTCGTACCTTATTTTATTTCTCATAGCTCTGAATTATCAGAGTCTTGAACTACAAAAATTGGTTTGATTAATAGTAAGGTCGGTAGACGTGCGAGTTGGAACCTTCTTAGGGTCCTCTGGGATAGCCGCGCAGACATATGTAACATTTTCTGACTGCTGGATTAGAATGGGAAAAATATATGAAGAGAAAAATAAAATATACCACAATTTCTTTCCAAAGATATATCATCTTTTTTATTCTCAGACATATTTCACAAAGCTGGCTAATTGCGTATTGAAACGTAAATTTTTGTAAAGATTATTAAACGAATATTTTAGGTTAATTGGGGTTTCGTCACAATACCTACGTGAAAACGCGATAAGGTTGACTGGTAGACAATGCTTCCAGGATTCAGAATTGCGTCTTTTATAGGTACCATCTTTATTCGGTGTAATAAATAATTTACTTATATTTGCTCATAACTTAAAAATCGATAAGGGATCTCCAACGACATACCTTGCTATGATAACCATTGTAATTGTACTGTACAGAAATGGGTTAAATGTAATGTAATCATGATAAAGGATTACAATTACCTAAGTAGATACATTATGAGGTACGAAAATGTCCCCGCCAAAAATGCTACATTTACTTACCTTTTCTCAAAAATCTTTCCAATGAGCATTTCCGAGTTTGCAGATTTACCATATTTAAATGGCTCTAAATATTTCGTGTAGGTAATATTACACATGGTGCTGCTCGCACAATTCGCTGGAAGTTTGCTTCACATTACGTACCTACCTATAATCACGACTGAGATGATATTAGTAATGTACACCCAGGTTGTCAACTTTATGATGATATCCTATTTTATAATGCAGATACTTTAATAACATTTTTATGCATTGCATTGGAAGTGTTTCAGAGCGTATTATAGTAGTGAAAGATGAGTCTAGTACGTAAGTATTCCGAGACACGCCTGGATAGACAGCTTGTGGTATCTTCCTGAATGAATATCAGTGGTATACGATCTGTTCATTTTCGCAACCCATTGGCTGTTTCACTAGACATAGGTCTCTCCTGACAATGTGAGGGGTACATACCCCACTACGCTATCCAAGGGCGGATTGGCGGACATAACATCTTTGAAAACATTGAGGATTCTTACGCGTGCAGGTGCTCCTTACGTTGTTTTCCTTCATGGAAGCAATTGATAAATAAATTCAAATAGGGACATACGTTTTGAAAATAAGAGATTCGTACAGTATTCGAACTCAGATCCCCTGGTTGGTAGGCAACCTCTGCTATCACTACAAATCAACCTGTCGTTAAATAATTACATTAAGAGCACGTCTTTTGCTATTGTAATAGCAAAGTGGCAAAACCTTCACTCTATGATCATCTTACTGCTAATGTTTAAAACAGAATAAACAAAATTTTGTAGATAGGTATACGGAATTGCCACTTCTCGCCAAAACTAAACTTATTACATATGCTCACAGTTCAACTTAGCTTGTCAGAAAATGTTCGTTAGGACATTTTTAGATAACGCCATCAATCTTAAATGTAGCTATATTTTAAATAACGAATTCCAGAATAATAAATAATAACGAATTCCAGATCGAATTCAAACGGAGTCAGTATACACTCTAGGATTTACGGCGCTACGGATACCATGGATATAGAAACAAGTCATTACAAACAAGACACGAGAACAAACAGTCATCATCCATGTTTGTCCCAGCCCAGCGGTGATCGAATTCTGGACGTAGCACAGCAAGCAAGCTCGCTATTTGAACTAATAGAATCGTCTTTAATTGCCTTAATCCCCTTGCTAAACTTCCTCCTCAGCTACATACAATTACTTGCTGAACTATCAGCGGTTTGCAATATTCAATGTATCCGTAATCCTCAGTAACGTAAGTACATAACGTAATGACTATCAATAATTGCTTTTTACAAAAAAAATAACCGACTTCAACCTTGATAAGTAGAGATAACTCAAAAACTACTTGCCAGATGGCGCTCAATTCAACATGTATGTGTAAAGTTCTCGTCACTACAAATTAATCAAGCCCAAACACTAGATAACTGCAGTAAATCGTTGAGGAGTTCCCACGACTGTCTTTCGGCTTCATCAGATCGACTCCAGACCTTCTTGAAATGGTAGCGCTTTAATGTATTTATGATAACATGAACAAACACACTAGTCTTCCATACAATTTTCGAAAGTTGCCCGCGATTTCTCCAAGATGCCATCATCAGATCCTGATGATCCTTTCAAAAGGACCCCACTGCGCATATCTACTTTACAACAAAAAAAGAATTATCAAAATCGGCCCATAAACGACGAAAAAATCGCTGAACAAACATAAAAAAAAAGCATATATACGGTCGAATTGAGAACCTCCTTCTTTTTTGAAGTCGGTTAAAAAGTCACATACATTACCGTTATGTAAAGATAGTTTTCATTAGTTGGCTGGGCTTTTTTTGTTTCCGAGGCTCCTTTGTTTATTTCTTGTATTACATTGCGATACTTAAAGTGCATGACAAACGTAACCTTAATGTGCCTCCGCCATTTGTCTGTCAGTCACAGAGCGCTATCTCATAAACGGAAATAGGTTGACGCTTGGAACATTTTTCTCACAGAAAAAAAAGAAATCCCAAAACGATTCCCCGTACGCTTAAAAAATGGCTTCTACTACCTTATTATTAACCAAATAAATCAGTGTTAATAATTCCCGGTAATTACCCGTTTTAGGATTTTTGTATAAATGTCTCAATTGTTCATATCGTGTGTTATGTTTTTTAACCGAATTATTTAACAAGTTAGGTACCACTCCTACGGTTGTATGAATTCTGAAAGTAGAATTCGATAAAGTTCGCTGAACTTTGAAAATTTGTCAACGACTTTATGAGTTATACCTAGTACTGTAGGTTATTGCACTCAATTCTGTTTCCACTCCTATGATCACATTAAAAGTACGATAAGCATGAGCCTCGGGACATTAACAACACAAACCAAATGTAACTTCTTCTCATCTAGTTACTAATCTCCCCAACTCCGGACCATTACGTCCTACATGATAAATAACCCATAGGTACATTAATAACAAAACGATCCCGCAATCCACGATAAACCATTTACACGTAGTTTGGTAACATTTTAACAATTTAGCTGTTAATGTTTAACCTCGATTCGTAGGCTACTATGTAATTTAACGGCACGCATAATTTTCAACTCAAATAAACGAAAGGACTACGCATCAGCGTAGGCTTTCGTGGCTTTCAGCGAACACAACGTTGTTGAGATAACGACAGCCTGAAAAGCCTATAAAAATGCTAATAGAATGAAGGTGATGTACTTTAAAAGAAAAAGAGAGATAATACAAAATTTGTAGGTCTTTCCCCCCTTCCCATAGATCTATCTGTCACATGCATTCGTCGTGCGGACATTCTGTTTTTGAAGCATTCAGAAACTTCGCAGCATCGGATCTTTGCTTTACTTATATCAATTTGAAAAAAGAAAAATTGATAAAAACAATAAATCAAAATAGTTTATTTATTAATTTTAATCAATAATAAATATGGCAAATTTTAAACTTAACTTATCGCGGACTGTAAACTTTTAATTATGATACGCATATTCACTCACTATTAGGTATAATGTATGTTTTATATGCGCGTATTTCGACCTAACCAGTTCAACCGCTACTACCCTTGAGTACCCGTATCATAATAAAATTACTGTTAATTTTTGCTATTATAAACCTTCACCAGATAAGGTCAAGTTAATCATAAGAAATCTTTCCTTCGGGACACGTCCAGCAGCAAAATATTTCATTCAGAAACTATCAAAAAATATAAGAAATTATAGATTTATCATCGATTACGAAAAAAATTATATATTATCAGTTTCGGAACGGAAAATGTAGGCACTACCCGAAACCGCCTCGGAGAGTTGTTTTTTCAAGAGTGAATTCCTTTGACACCGGCTGTAGCCTTAACCGCGTGATGGATTACACATTGTTCAAACTAAATGTATGTAAGTAAAATTATATTTGGTAACTTCATGTCATTCATCCATACAGTAGTAAAATTGTAACTGTTTTATATCTTTACATTAGAGTTATTTAAGACAAAATGTATGAATTGTCTTTATAGGCTGTATTTTTAGAATGCAGGTCCATATGTTTGACTGCATCTGCATCATACAAAAATTACTGAAAAAAAAATTATGCACTTTTCGTGGCTATATAGCCAGAGGTCTAGCTTAAAAATAAGGGCATGCTTCATATTTATACGCTACTTAGAATCTGAGATATGTATTACAGACAACATGATAAATTCAAAGATACAGTATGTAACAATGTATAGATATAGTAAAATATTGATCATAATTGGCTAAAAAGAATTCGATACCTTACAATGATGTTTAGAATGTTTTTACTTTTATGCCTTTCCTATAGGTGTGTATGTTACACTTGGGTTAATAGGTAATATAAGTGTTTATTTTATTTCAGTCGGCTTATAAAAAAACTTACCTAATATTCATTTGAACACCAACTACCTTCCAAAACAAAACATGGACTTTTAAAATAACACTGTTTCCACATTGACATTACTTGAAACTAAGGTATCATCGTAAAGTTCAAACACTGGCGTTATATATGTAGGTACTGTGATACGCATATATCGTGATAGGGGCTGGAAGCAAGTTAATTATTTACATTAAGTACCGCCTTCTGTTACCCTCATAATTTAAAGCCACCTCGTGAGGGATAAAATCTTCAGGACTAACATGTAATTTAAACCCTTCAGACACAATGTTGTGCGCAATTAAAGCAATTACTTCATAGGTCACCGTTCTGTCAAAAGAATAGTTTATTGAATTTGATAACATATATCATTAAAATGCAATAATGTGTTATGCTTAATTCTTCAGTGTTCGTTAGAGAAAAACAAACAGACAAGTCATCGATTAGTAAGTGGTCATCATCCCCTAAAGAAATCAATGACACTTAAGATATTGGTAGTGACAAGGTATCAAGAAGGTAAGTCGGATTAGATTTATTATAGATTAGGTAGATCGAGGTAGATTTTTAAAGGGTACAACAGTGGCACTACCTGCGTTCATACAACGACCATGTCTGCTCGTAAAATATAAACACATAAAATGCATTAGAGACAGACAGACATTCGAATTCTCTGTTATATGCTCAAATGTACCTAAGTGTCGTCTGCCAAGCTAAGCAGAGAATTATGACTCTTGTAACTGGGTCAAAATGTCTCCATATCCACGTGAAATAAATTTTATAATGTAGTAGTTGCTTTTCAAAACTAATAAAATGAAAAAATATATACAAATTAATTAGTTAAATTTTAACAATTTACGCATAATTTGGCCCTACTAAGTAGATACCTAAAACATTTTGAGTAATTTTTTCTTAGTTATAGGTACAGTCGGGTTGGTACCAAAGAGTTGCACGGTGAACTATATTAAAGTTTGAGAAAGTTTATCCAATGACTTCACTTGTTATTTTAAAATGTGTAACACTTGTCCCTGCATTAGTAAGTATTAATAAATGATTGTTGATGTATTGGTCACTGATAGAAATGCACACAACTCAATTAAAACCACAACTTTTTTATTTATTGATTTTTTTGTAGTCAAATTCGGTGTTCTTAGACCAAAACAAAAAATAAGGAATATCTCGATAACCAGCTGACTTGGTATTAGGGACATTATGGTTAATTTTATTGGAAATTGGTTGTATTACCACATCCCAAGAGGAATACGTCGAGTTACAAATCACCCTATATAGTCTTCAGTACCTAATGTTGAATGCCGTTACAGAAAAATAAATAATAATGAGAGTGGAACCTGAAGGATAAACGGAGCTAGAGTTACTAATATACTTAATAATAAAGGTAGGTACCTAAACGTATAAGCATAGTGATCATTGACACGAGACCTGACCCTAATACCTAACGCGCCACGTAAGAGAAGCTGATTTGGGATAAAATATGGATGGTCAACCCAATTTTGTTTGCAAGTTCGTCGGAAATCTCCTGTTTTTTTTTTCAAACAAAGTTTAACTAAATAAAACTTTAGAGTCTTAAAGAATTTTCTTATTTGTAAAAGATTTTTAAAGTAACAGTTTATTTTCAAGCCATCGCGGTAACAGAGAGAGAGAGTCGTGTTCAATTTGAAATACGAGTAGGTACCTACCTACGAGTACTAGGTCTCGCGCCGTGTTGATGTCAAAATGCCGCGCCGAATATTTTTCTAGCTGCCAGCTTTATATACAACGTTTTCCATCCCACTTTTTTCTCGTACGTTATTCCATTTTCAAAAATCCTTTTTCGTTTAAAGTCACGAAGCTTCTAAAATTCAAGTGCCTCTGTGACTATTTGTGTGATAAAACGTACCTACTGTATCTACAAGTCTTTGTGAAAACTTGATAGCTAGTTTGGTTTCTACTTCTATTGTTTAGTTCTAATATTTTGATAACTAATTTTATAAATCAGACAATTATTATTATAAATGTAGCAGAATAATCAGTAGATTAGCTACCTGGTGGTAAATGGTCATTGTCGCCTATGAACACTAAAATTAAAGGCACACAAAATAACCTAACAATAAAGGCATCACCAATGCATTATCAGTCAAGAAAAATCGGCCAAGTGCGAGTCGGACTCGCGCACGAAGGGTTCCGTACCATTATGTATAAAAACGCCAAAAAAATCTGGTCTGTTGTATGAAAGCCTCACTTAAATATTTAATTGTTTTATTGTAGCCACATATTACGCACAACGCCATCTCTTGGACCGAAAGGTAACTAAACTCGCTGAGTCGTCGAAAGTATGGGCGACCACTTAAATATTTATTTTATTCTGTTTTTTAATATTTGTTGTTGTATTGTAGCGGCAACAGAAATAGGTACATCATCTGTGAAAATTTCAACTGTGTAACTATTACGGTTCATGAGATACAGCCTGGTGACAGACGGACGGACGGACGGACGGACGGACAGCGAAGTCTCAGTAATAGGGTCCCGTTTTACCCTTTGGGTACGGAACCCTAAAAAGGAGAGAAAAAGAAACACTGGCTCTCAAAGCAACTCAACGAGTCATTTGGCGGCTAAAGTAAAACAAGAGAGTGATGGCTGAAAGAGTGATAAGATAGTCAGCCAGTCTTCACAGAATAATTGCTTTTTACAAAAAAAATAACCGACTTCAATCTTGATAAGTAGAGATAACTCAAAAACTACTCGCCAGATGGCGCTCAATTCAACATGTAAGTGTAAAGTTCTCGTCACTACAAATTAATCAAGCCCAAACACTAGATAACTGCAGTAAATCGTTGAGGAGTTCCCTCGACTGTCTTTCGGCTTCATCAGATCGACTCCAGATCTTCATGAAATGGTAGCGCTTTAATGTACTTAATATGATAACATGAACAAACACACTAGTTGTCCATACAATTTTCGAAAGTTCCCCTCGATTTCTCTGAGATGCCATCATCAGATCCTGGTATCCTTATCAGGGGACTCCACTGCGCATATCTACTTTACAACAAAAAAAGAATTATCAAAATCGGCCCATAAACGACGAAATAATCGCTGAACGTACATAAAAAAAAGCATATAAATACGGTCGAATTGAGAACCTCCTTCTTTTTTGAAGTCGGTTAAAAATACCCTTAATTTACCTTACACGAAACTTTGGCACTGCAAGGGAGAAACCGAATAACATAAAATAGTATTGTTTAATATCTTATAAAGGAATCTGATTCTGAATAATACATACTATATTAATACCCTCCAAGAAATAGAATGACAACAATATTTTTTTAGGACGACTATTACGAACGCTTTGAGAGTCGATCACATCTAAAGCCGAACCCAACACTCTTTATCGAACATGAGGTTGTTCGAAGCAAATTGCTTCACAGAATTAGCAAGTGTAATACTGTTTGAGACTGAATACGGGAACTGGAAGGCTGGCCTGGCTACATGCCCGTTCCCTAGTTTCATGATAAAAAACATACAAATAAAGAACATCTTCTAAGTAAAGAAACGAGTAACTGTGTCCGTAAAATAAGTTTATATTTTGTTAAAATTTATTTCTCGGAAATGGTACCAAATGTTGCAGCACAAGTTAAGATTAAAATCTGAACGATTTTTGTTTTTCTTTTATATTTATTATTTGCTCTTTTGAACGTTAAATGAAAGAAAACAAGCAAGACAGTAGCATCGATTAGATATTTGTTCCCGACCCGAACGTTTCAATAACAGGAGTATTCTTTATAAATTAAACTTCATTGTATTTTATAACAATGAATGAATTATTCACATTAACGTTCAATGGTGTGTAATTTATATTTGACCTACTGTATAACATTTTTTGTGTATTTTACTTCTTAATTAGCATGATATTATTCATTCATCGTTTTTTATTCATGAGCTTTTGCGGTATCAGGAAAAAATATTCTAAGAGGACATGGCCTTTGTGGTCAAATTTCCATTTTTATGGGATTCTAATTGACTAATATTCATCGTATTCTTGTGTAGTTTGTCAAGAATGATCAAAAGTTAGCTAAGGTCTATGTAGGCGTATAATGTAGGCGCGTTTACCGTGCTACTGCGGTGCTCTAGTGAATAATTGTTTTATTTACCTACCTATTCTGTTAATTAATAAAACTTATGAGAAAATATATACGGCCATAAAAGTATAACCAAAATATACCATACAACACTATTTTAGCTTTTATTATGTAAATAAAGAAGACTTGTTATCAAATCACTATATTTCTATATATTTCTATACTACCCTCTTATCAAAATTACAAAGCAAAAAATCTGTCACAATACAATACTCTTAATGTGATATTATTATTTTTACTTAAAGTAGATGATTTTTTTTCTCCAAAAGTTTACTTAGAAAAAAAAACTTTTATAAATAGTAGGTAGGTAATGTAGGCATCAACTCTGATGATATAAATTTTAAATTAAAATTTCGCGATGTAATTTAACCAAGATAAACAACATTTTTATGGCAGCTGTAACACGTGCAGCAGCGTTGTTATACCTATTTTACTGTTATTAAAAAGTTGAGCATCATCCGCTTCGGACGTGACTTCACCGCCGATGGCAATTGCCGATAGATTAACGCAAACGTATATTTAAAAAAAATATATTCACCCATTCAACTGAACTTAATATTGACGAATATGATTCATGGAAATTTGTTACAAGTGTTAATATTGCTTGAATTGAATGTGAATACATTTTACCCTTTTCTACAGAGACCGCACTAATGTTTTGTACCATTAATTCAAGTTAATGGACATTAAACACAGGTGTTTAGCATTCGTTAGACGAGAGCTCGGGTGACGGTGTTTATTAGCACATCAAAGAGATTTAGCGCATTATTTACTTAACGAGTATACTACCCACCCCGTGTTTGGTAAACCTTATGAGGGGAAAAACATCTACATACATTTCATTTCCACATTTATAAAGTAACATTTCATACATTTCTAAATTTATAAATGCAAATGTTCATAAAATGTAGGTACTCATGTCCTTTTTTAATTCAACATACTAATTCTTATCGTCGTTTTATAAAGAAAGCAATTATTTTAAAAATAAAGAAAAACCCCAGAGAGTGATATCATAAAAGTAATAATTATATTATTATGTATTTTAATAAGTGTAAATCCAAAAACAAACGGATAAGGGAAAAAACTTGGACGCTGCTGGGGGCTATTTATAATTAGGTTAATTTGATAGTTTATTTATTATTGGTTCCTATTTGTTTCCTCCTTTTAGTGGTGCAGTCTGGCAAAAATAATATGACCCAATATTATTATTAGAAATCTATGATGCAAGCAAAGTAATAAACAGAGCCGATGTAAGGGGTTTCATCTAAGTTTACGTTCAAATCAAAGTTCTCTATTCAATAGCGGACAAGTTTTTTTCTACCTAGTTTGATTCCGCCAGATATGATTTAGCCCAGTCATGCGACTTAGAAGTCGACTGTGACTTGGAGGCACATAATACAGTGTCGCATTGAGCGCTCACCACCAGACTAAAGAATCAAAAATAGAGCCTCTGCTGCCTCAACAGTCATACTTCAAGTTTTTCAGATATATTTAGTGTCCAAAAAGCAGTTATAAGTAAAGCCTCTTTCCTTTTGTCCATTTGTAATTATCGTATCTATATATGTATATGTTACCGGAAATGTATGAAATCTAGGAATTGTATACATTTCATAGGAAATGTATACAATTCCTAAGCTCTTTAGGAAATGTGTAAAATATTGTTTTAAAAATTATTTAATTCATACATTTCCTAGGAATTGTATACAATTCCGATATCGTATTAGGAAATGTGTATATCGTGGCCACATCGTAGATTTGTTAACTTCAAATGGTCGCATTTCATGAAATGGGCAACTCAGTTTGTCCAGACCGTTAAATCGTCTACGTTTGGTTATCCACGTTTGGCCAAATCGTAAAAACGCAGAATATAGGGCATAATTTCGAACCGTGACGTCTCCGGCGCTGCGGAAGGTGCAGCCCCTTCGCCCTTGCGTAACAAAGCACAGACACCCACGCTCGCCTGCGCAGCTTCGGCTTGCTGGTCGCCTTCGGCGACCAGCCTCAGCCGCTCCGGCTCGCCCGGGTGTCTGCGTTTTGTTACAGCGGGCGGGGGCTGCCCTCCCTCCGCGCCTCCGGGTTCTAAAAAAAACTCTAGGGGTAGGGCATACAAGACTACGTGGAGTAGGTATAGGCTAATTCGGTTCTGTAACCAATTCGACCTACCTACACCTTGAAGAATTTGACTGAGTAGTAATGGAAATGAGTATTCATTGTTTTACACGATAATATTTTTGATTAAGGCACTCGGTGAGACAATCTGGTAAAAATCATAACGTAAAATATAATATCTTCATATTATCGCGTACCCATTAAAATCTTGATCTATAATCTTAATGTACTACATTTCCGATTGCTATTTAGGAAATGTATAAATTTCCTAGGAAATGTGTCCAATATAATTTATTTCACACATTTCCTGGCGATTTTAGGAATTGTATACATTTCCTAGGAATTGTATACAATGACGGATTTAACACATTTCCGTTAACATATATAACGTATGTATGACAATACATGAGTAAGATTACATGCACCCTATTACGTTTACATTTTTACTCATATTCACGGGCCATTTTAAACCCATTTTACCCCTTTTTGTCAATTTAAGGGAAAACTTTCTGAATTCTGTAAAAAAGAAAGATAAGAATGTTCAGAAATTATTTATTATGCAGATTTTACTTGGGTACAGTTCTAATAATTATTAGTTTACATAAAATTCTATGTGAGGCCTAACATCAAACAATTATGTAATACCTACTGCTTATTACTAATTAATTACTTCTTTGTTTTTAAAAAAAATACGAATTAAAATACAGTTCTGAAATAAAAATAAAGTTCTTGTACAGTTTTAATTTATTATATTTAGCGTAGGTAGTGTTTTACAAAAGATTTTGTCTTTCATAATCCTTGATAAATATACTACACTTTTAGTGTTGATCGAAGTACCTAATACAGAAGAATAACAGTCAATGGCATATTTCGGGAAGTTTGTATTTCTTATTAAAAGTCACTTTCATCCCGACCCGGTACGTGACCTGGCACCCAAACTTGAAAGATTCAGTGAGGAATGGCTTAACATGAATTACGGAAATAGATATACTCGACGCGATTTTTAACACAATAATGTAAATCTACCTATTCTTTGTAGTAGTAACAAACGTTTAAAACTCATTAGGACCCAGTAGTTCCCATCATTAGTACCCATGGTAGCATATCAATAAAAATATGGCAATAGACAGTCAACCTACCCTGTTTTTAAAAAATAGTTGATAGGCTGATATAAAATTTTAAGCAATTACCACGGTCAATGAAATGACAACAAATCACAATAGGTACTTAAAAACGAAATAACAAAAATACGAAATAAATTACGATAATTTCTAGGACAACGATAGAGTTACTAAGGAGACGTAGGTATAGAGAATTATAGGTAAGGTAGTTATAGACAGTACCCACGAAAAGAAATCTAATTTTCTTTAGTGAAACATAAACATGCATATTATATTACTATTACTGCATTGCATATTATATTACTATTAATTACTAGGCAATACTCATGTATTGCCTAGTAATTCTGCATAATATCGAATGAATTTTCAGTTACTTACATTACCCTCATTTGACTTTGTTGGAGAAATGGTAAAGGTTCTTTTTCTTCTTTACCTAAATTCACCGTTGTCCAGGTCTGCCACAGACAGGAACGTTGGATACAAAGATAAAGAAAGCTCTTACACTCGGTTATACTCAAAAGAACAAAATGAATGTCAAGATTGAAAGGTATAGAGTCTATAGAGTAACGTATTGTTAGAAATATTTTTCTTTTTGCTAGTAACGATCGTTAAGCATTTTTGTCGCGTGTCTCATAAGGATAAAAGTCACGGTAAGCTCCTTACGTCGATTTGGTGAGTACAGCAAATTGTTTTATCTCAGCACGTTATTAATATCTTCAACTCTATGACTAAGCTGATTCTATCGTATATATCACATATTTATCGATAATACAATAAATAACAATACAAAAATAACTCTTAACAAAATAGAAACGACTTTAACGCCGAAAAGTAAAAATCGGTTCAGTTAAACGCGGTTAATATACCTAAATCCTTCTCTTAAGTCTGATAAACACGATGCTGAAAACTGTATCAAAATCGGACCAGCCAAACAATATGCCTAAAACCCTCTCCTAAGTGACAAAATACTATGCTGAAAACCGCATCAAAATCGGTTCAATCAAGACCAGCGAGATAGTCGCGCACAAATATACATACATATACAGGTCAAACTGAGAACCTCCTTTTTTGAAGTCGGTTAATTAAGTCTCTGTGCTGTTAATCTTTTAAGAGTTTTCTTGTTTAAAGATCAGCTTATCTATGTGTCGTATCTGGTCATACTCGTCATAAAATGGTATTGTCATAGGATGAAATTATGAGCGGATATGGAATTAAAGCACTTGTCTTGGTGAAAGAACATCATGGAGAAACCTGTATCAGTATTCTCCTCATATTGTAAGAGGAGACTCGTGCCGAGCAGTGAGACAGTTATTGGTTGCTATGATGATGGTAAAAGGCAACGTTATGTTTATTACGTATCAATTTTAACTGATTTTAACATACAATTGTTACGGTACTCTGCCGCAAAATTGAATAAGTGAGTATCCGTTCTACTATAATAGCAGTAGCTGTACATAATTTAAAAGCACGTGCGATCGTCCTGAATTCTCCGATTACCGCTGTTCGTGATCAGAATGAGAGAAATTAACGCTTATTCCCGTCTTTCAAATGGAAAACTCATTAACCCTTTGTAACAAGTATTGTTTTAGTATGTTCAACGCTTTAGACTCTTTAGAGGCTGACGAAAATTTACACGGGCCTTTATTATTACCCCTTTCGAAGAACTCAATGTCATAGCTCTCCGAGAATACCTCAGAATAGTTTTTATTCAATTTATTTATTTCAATTTGTATGTTTGTGACAATAATAATTCAAACCACTGATGTTCTCCATAACTTCAGTCAATATTGATCAATCAATATTGACCAGAGTACTCAATACTTTAATTATGATAATACTTACGTAGCTCTATCTTCCACTAATTAAAAATACTTTCTAAAGCTCATCAATAATCCATTAACAGTGCTATCGCACTATCCTGAGCTAGAATAAAACTTAAGCCAAGTATAAACCTCTGTCGACAGACTTTATAACTTAGCCAGTAAAGAAGTAAGCGCTAAATAAATCCTATCGTTAGCTTTTATTGTTACAAAAATATTAAGCTAATATAACTAAGTTGTAGTAGTTAAGTTATACGTCAATTAATATGACGAATCTAAAGCCTTGTTGGCAATGCCCTTCTCATTTTCTTGTCAGCGTGTTGATGGATGGAGGAACTTACACTCTTGTGTATGTTTTAATAATACCTAAGCAATTTAAAACAGTTTTGCTTACTCTTCTATCCTATTTACTAACTGCTGACGAACAAATAAACTTATATAGGCTCAATTGTGCATCCTACCCTACCTACCTTAGCTTATTAGGTTTTCTGCAAGAGATCCTAATTTAGTAATAAGACCGACCGTTGTACTCATCTCCGTGTGATATTGTACAATAAAAAAGATTTTATTGTTGTTTTACAGAATAGCTTTATTGGGATAACCATTAACAATAATTTCGTTGTATGAACATTACACGGTTGTACCGACTATTCTGCAAATGGCTAAGCCTCAGCCATTCGCGGCATACAAACCAACTGACCTATTTATCTAACAAGACCGCGGCTGTATCAAGCCCCGAGTGTCATTCTTTGGAACTGGTCTGTCTACAAACATTTTGTAGTCATATCCCGGAATTATGAACAAGATTTTTCGCAATTTGCTAATGGAAATGTAATTTATGTAAGTATGTTAATTTTTAGAATTTTTAGGCTTTCCTATTTTTATACAGTTTAATAAGATGAAAATAGCTAGCTTGATGGAATATTAAAAGAATAAATAGTGCCATCTGATACGTGCACAGATAAGGCAGGAAAAGTAGATATTATGTAGATAAAACTGCTATACATATACCGTGGTCACATTTGCTCTACGTGTAACTTAAGTTATTGTTATTGTCGGTAGGTACCATCGCCCAATTTGATTCGTACCTCACCTTCAGCTTATTTTCTTGCAGCACATCAAGTGCAATTAAGTCGAAATTCGTCTAAACATGGCATGGCATTGTCAATACATAACTTATTTTACAACTAGCTTTTGCCCGCGGCTTCGACCGCGTGAAATTCGTTTATATCGCGAGCCGAGGAAGGGGGTACGTCATCAACTATCGTCCTGGGAAAATTCATCGAAATCATTCATGCGGTGTAGATTTTTCATACAAACTTTCATGCCCTATTTCAACCCTGAAGGGGTTGATTTTTGAAAAAAAAGTAGACTATGTGTGACTAGGTCTTCAACTATTTTCATTCCGAATCTCATCCAAATCAGACCGGTGGCTTAACCGTGAAAAAGTCACAGACATACAGACAGACTTTCGCATTTATAATATTAGTACGGATACGTTTGTTTATCGAGATTTGAATACTTTGACATATAAAATACTTTAAAATATATATACATTACACACATTGTCTGTCCATCATGAAGTAAATATATTCTAATCTGCAAAAACAATTTCTGATAATATATAATATTAATAAAAAGTGACTTTGTCCGTCTATTGGCTTTTCACGCTTAAACTGCTGAACGGCCAAATGCTGAATTTGTAATGAATTGCAAAAAAAATACATTACAGAACGTCGAATGGAGATAGTTTGAGATTCTGGAAAAGTAATAAATTTTTGGTCCATGGGATACTTTATTCCTCTTAATAAATTCCCATTCAATAATTTTAACGGTATTTTGTTGTCGCTTGTCTCGAACGCGGGCGAATCCGCGGGAAAAACAACTATATAGTTAATACAAAAGCAAAAATAATATCTGCAAGATAAATAGTAATTCATTGCACTTTGACACTTGACAGGAGCGACGTTTGACGAAGTGAGCTTAATATTAAAAAAGTCATATATGCAACAGACACGCTCGAAAAGAAAACGAATTTGACATCCTCAAAAGTTCAAACGAAATGTCCACGAAGTGGGGTACGAATCAATTTTGCCGAGTGTACATTTAAAATAAACTTATTTAGTTTGTTTTCGAAGGTTTAAACCAGCATGCGGCACAATTCTTGTTCTTCATATTATTTCATCTTCATAGTAGTAGGACTATAAAATTAGCTCAAGGTGATACTAATATGTAATGCGAGTTGGTCAGTTTGTCCAGGTGTGGTAATTAATATGTTGCGACCCGGGGAAGTACCACCGCCCGCCACGGTGCTTAGTACCATTCCTACCGTGTAATAATTGTTTTAAGAACAATTTAGAGTAAGAGCCCGCGACGCGCAGACCTTCGTTATATTATAAAAGCTGAAAATTCTTCTATATACGTCCCATATACAGGTATAAGCAAACCCAGCCTATGCAACCTGGGTCGCGGTGGCTTTGGCAGGTAACAGGTAGTAAAGGTGGGTAAAATTGTGTTTCAAATTTGTGATAGCATAAAACTTAGTTTTCATATATTTTAACTTACAATCATATTAGAAACCGCCTCGTCTATTGGCGGACACTTAGGACGGTGGCAACCCCTTGCCAGACACCCTCACAGTGTAATTATTTATAAATCTACTTTCGTCATAGTATAAAATCTGACTTTTATATATGTTATTCAGAAAATTATACGAATAATGTTTCCACAGTCCGCAGTCACTTTCGATGGTTCCCCTATCTTCCCAGACACATTGAAGTCTACTCCAGGCGTGCGGGCGATGAATATACATGTAGGTTGGTGCGAGTGAAATAGCATGGTCGGTCCACGGTGATCTCTTTCTGCGCATCAGCTGTCTCGTACTCCGTATAGTAAACCAATCTTAAGATTGAAATGAAAGAGGCGCTGCTAGAGTTCAGATGTTTATAGACTCGTATAAAGTATCTGATATTAATGAGGCTTTCAATCGAAAAAAATTGAGAAATTTTGATGCTAGCAGTTTACCACCTTGTAAAAATGAGCTACTGCAGCATTTTTTACGAGCTAATTATATTTGTGCGATTTGGAACAATGCTCACTTAAGTAAACCTACTTCACGTAAACCTGAAAATAATGGCTGGGTACTGGAAAGTGGTCAATACCATTTTAAATGGTTTGAAGGAGATCAGCTACCTCATTATGTCAGTGACTGTCTACAAACTTTGTCAGGTATGTTATAATGTTCAATGTTCATAAACAAATCATCGGCTATTCATAATTGTTCTAACTTGCTTTAATTATTACAGAAGCTGTTGAAGATAGTGTCATTGATGAGGGCAAATCCACAGAATGGAGTAGCAGTGATGAAGATAATGGAAATACCGACGATGACGATGGAAATAATTGATTTTTTTTTAATTTAACAATAACAATGTTTGAAACTTTATTTTTTGCTTTGTTTTGTAATGGCCATAATTAAATGTATAATTTAATTCTTTTTCCACTGATTTCATTACGATCAGCTTTTAATTATTTTTAATTATTTTCTCTCCTTACAGTAAAACCAACATACATACAAATTTATCTCCTTAACTTTAAACTTCTAGAATTTTATCATCAACTGCCTATTTTTCTTATTATTTTCTGCACAATACTTAAAAAAAATATCGATAGATATTTTTTACAACTTTCTTAAATCATAACTTGATTCCATAAAATTCACTTGAATTCATTCTTGATGATGATTTAGTTGAATAAAAAATTTAATGATAATTTGCAAAATTGAATGATTTCATAATTTGTTTTAAGAAATTTTTTTTACATCATTTTTTTTTAATTTAATTTTTTAATCCGTTATAAATCTACATAATTAATTTTCTTCATAAGTTTAGAGTATAGATCGTGCTATTTCACTCGCACCAACCTACATGTATATTCATCGCGCGCACGCCTGGAGTAGACTTCAATGTGTCTGGGAAGATAGGGGAACCATCGAAAGTGACTGCGGACTGTGGAAACATTATTCGTATAATTTTCTGAATAACATATATAAAAGTCAGATTTTATACTATGACGAAAGTAGATTTATAAATAATTAGACTGTGAGGGTGTCTGGCAAGGGGTTGCCACCGTCCTAAGTGTCCGCCAATAGACGAGGCGGTTTCTAATATGATTGTAAGTTAAAATATATGAAAACTAAGTTTTATGCTATCACAAATTTGAAACACAATTTTACCCACCTTTACTACCTGTTACCTGCCAAAGCCACCGCGACCCAGGTTGCATAGGCTGGGTTTGCTTATACCTGTATATGGGACGTATATAGAAGAATTTTCAGCTTTTATAATATAACGAAGGTCTGCGCGTCGCGGGCTCTTAGACCAATTGTGGTCCGGATAGGAAGGTGTGGAGCCGGTTACACTTTTTTAGAGGCGACCATCTCAGTCCTCAGGGCTAGCAACGCATCTATGGCCGAATAGAACGAGACTCATAAGTACTAACAATAACTAACTGGACTTTTACTAACATTAACTAACAGGACTAATTATCACACAGTCCCTGTCCTCACACTTATTAACAAACTAACCAACTAATATTCTAACACCATCTACTAACTGGACTAACCATCCTAGTCCCTTTGAGTCTAGTTCTAAATCGGTCACAGTTGTTATGGGCGGCAGCGGAAGGGTGGTGCTGTATGCTCGTTTGCTATCTTAATTCCATAAAAAAAGTGTCCATCAAGAGTGATTTTGGGATTTAACATTTTGTTTGTTTGGATGGCGGCACACCGACGAAGCTGTTTCTAATGTTCACGGTGGCTTGAGACCACATCTACAATCAATCTTAATTAGAACATACAAAAATAATTCACATAGCAAAATAAAAAATATCAAGTTACAGCATTTGTACATCGTTGGGTGCAGTTAAGTCATTCAGCTCAGAATGACTTGTTATTTATATCAGTTTTGACACAGGCCGACTGACCTTACAAAAACACAGCCTTAAAACGAGCCACGAAGTAAGTCTAGGCGTATATTATGTTGTAACACTTGTAACGTGTCGGTGCATGGAGCGAGTTCTTATTCGGGATTTTCATGAAGTACTTTACATGAAATTTTCTTTAAAACGCCAAGGTTAGGTGAGTAAGTAGCAGTAAGCCATTTAAACTGTAGGCTTGCTAAAACGTAACATATCTTGCAGTCACATATTTTTTTACGATATTTTTAATATTGGAATAAGATTGACAGATAGGTATTAATTTGTAAACGTAGAACATGGGCCATACATTTTCTTGTAACAATAAATAAAAAACCGGCCAAATGCGAGTCGGACTCGCGTACGAAGGGTTCCGTACCAATATGTATAAAAACGCCAAAAAATCTGGTCTGTTGTATAAAAGCCTCACTTAAATATTTAATTGTTTTATTGTAGCTACATATTACGCCCAACGCCATCTCTTGGACCGAATGGTAACTAAACTTACGTCGAATGTATGGGCACCCACTTAAATATTTATTTTATTCTGTGTTTTAGTATTTGTTGTTGTAGCGGCAACAGAAATACATCATGTGTGAAAATTTCAACTGTGTAACTATTACGGTTCATGAGATACAGCCTGGTGACAGACGGACGGACGGACGGACGGACAGCGAAGTCTCAGTAATAGGGTCCCGTTTTACCCTTTGGGTACGGAACCCTAAAATTCTACTATTGTCTACGTGCACAATTTCTAGGTTTATAATAACGAATACATATCAAATAAAAATAATGATATTTAATTTTACTTACCTTTCATAGTATGACTTATTACGACTAAGTATTACTACGCACAAATCAAGACGTCATCTCACCCGTTACGCACAGCGCAAAACGGAATAGGTACATAACTTTCTTGGCCTACTGTATAACTGTATAAAAAGGTTGTATTTTTTGAGTAGTTTACCATTTTAGGTAATGCATCGAATTTGTTGTTTTTCTACGCAACAATAGAACAGAACCTAGCGGCATAGTAATTTCCGATACAGATTAATTCCGCCAAAGTGCGTAGACAACTTCTGCAATAAACATCTATTACGTTCCATTTGAACTTTATTTAGTAGAAACACGGGCTAACGCTGCCATGATCCGTTTCGTCTGAATTATCCGGTACTATTACATTCCTGTCTACCATATAATATATATTTATTTGGTTTTAAACAGGCAAATAACGGAAGTAGTAGAAGAACATATCTTCAAAATACTGCTAAAAAGAAGTATAAATTGTATAAATTATTTGGAAATATACTATTATATTACGATTTCATTATATCAACCAGATTTTAACAATGTCTTCGTGTTATTTATTAATAAATATTAACATCTTATTTTATAATAGATTCCTTATTTTTTAAGTTAATTTTATTATCGGTACATTGGATGGTTTCACCCTGTATATACTACATGTATTCCATTAGGGTTCGGACAGTGTTCGCGTACCGCAGCACAGGGTTAATCAGTGTGCTGCCAGGCCGGCTGGTTTACTACATATTGGCGTGTAGCCAACACTTTGCTTACCACCTTCTGGGCAGATATTCGTGTAACGTAAGGTTAAGAAAACAACGCGGGATCATTTTATAACCCCCGACGGCCCCGACGCAATAAGAAGGATGAGCTGGATAAGTATTATAAGTTTAACCTGTTTGTCTTTATATTTTAAGATCTGTTCGGGCGTTCTATGATCATCGGCTCATTTGAGAATTTTCTTAGTCGCTTAACGAAATATTCGTGTATAAAATATAAATAGGTATAAGCTATTGCCTGTTTAAGCAAAACTAAAAAAATTAAAACACCTAATTAATACAAATAAATCAGCTGAAACAAGTTAGTTACTTTCACTGAACGTAGGTAATGGTGATAATGCAACTTTATTAGGTAACTAGCTGTGCCCGCGGCTCCGCCCGCGTGGAACTCAGTCAGTGGCGATTCCTGGTGTTTATAATTGGGGTGGCTCCAGCTTTTGTTATATAGGGTGTAGTGTTAAGTGCGCATAACCGGAAAACCATTTCTTCAGACGGACAATCTAACAAACTTGCAGTCTTTCATTAAGAAACCTACTTTGAAATCGCAAATAATAATTGCTTTTTACAAAAAAAAATAACCGACTTCAATCTTGATAAGTAGAGATAACTCAAAAACTACTCGCCAGATGGCGCTCAATTCAACATGTAAGTGTAAAGTTCTCGTCGCTACAAATTAATCAAGCCCAAACACTTGATAACTGCAGTAAATCGTTGAGGAGTTCCCTCGACTGTCTTTCGGCTTCATCAGATCGACTCCAGATCTTCATGAAATAGTAGCGCTTTAATGTACTTATGATAACATGAACAAACACACTAGTTGTCCATACAATTTTCAAAAGTTCCCCTCGATTTCCCTGAGATGCCATCATCAGATCCTGGTGTCCTTATCACGGGACCCCACTGCGCATATCTACTTTAGAATAAAAAAAGAATTATCAAAATCGGTCCATAAACGACGAAATAATCGCTGAACGTACATAAAAAAAGCATATATGTACTATACGGTCGAATTGAGAACCTCCTTCTTTTTTGAAGTCGGTTAAAAAGAAATTTCATACAATTTGACATTTTTATTTTTGTATGAAATAGCTAATGTTTTTTCGCGATTTTAGGGTTTGTCCCATAGTGAAAGTCCATTTTCCACTATCAACCGTTTTTCGGCAAACGATCTCGTCGTGAAAGGTCTTTCTAAAAGTTCTTAAAGTATCACAGATTTTGTTGAATCACTCATAATTTCATGTCATTTCATTATAAACTAATTACCTACTAAATAAAAAGTAAATTAAATCAATAGAAAGATAGAAACCGTAATCACAAATCTACACTATCACGAAAAACATGCGAAAACTCGTTAGGTAATGCGCCATTCCCAGCGCCAGACCCGCGTTTCAAACTCAGTGATACGCTGATACCACAGTATAATTTTACTATGGTGATACTAAGCGATCGAAGAGGCGCGGGCGGCGCGGGCCAACGACTTTGTATGGACTAGGCATGCGCTGACAGGAGCGCATCGCTCGCCTCGGCCGCGCTCGGCGCCGACCGAACGCGAATACAATCGCCGCGAGTCGCGTTCGTGATAGAAGACCGCAGCGCTCGTAAAATGTAATTATTGTTAGTAAATAATTAGGTTGTAAATATATGATTTTTTACATTTTATTTAATGCTTAAAATTTATGGTATGGCGCCGCCATACGCGCCATCTTAGAGAAATCGCCACTGAACTCAGTGTGTCACAAAGTTTTTCCTGCGTGAGTCCCAAACCCCGCGAGAGTTCTAAGATAAATAGTGTACTATATATTATTACTCCACACATGTAAGTAGTAGATTTTTACTGTCATATTCTCATTCCAAGCTGAGCTCTCATTTTTATCGATATAATCTGAAATGCGGTTTCAGTAATGGGTTTTACTTTAATTGGCGCATGTTGATAGATAGATATTATGGTTATAGCTCACCAGGAAGCGCTGCAGCTATTTTAATTTTTCAATTACATATTAATCGTCGTAGATTTTTTCAAAATGTTTAATTTGGTTTGTAGTTGTTAATGTATAGATACATACATAGATATAAATATATAGATATTAATGAGCCCGCGACTTCATTGAGTTCCCGCGTAAATCCCGATCCCGCGAGAAGTCAGGAACAAAAAGTAGCCTGTATAATGCTCCAGAACCTCCTCTATCTCCCAGTGAAAGTCCCATAAAATCTAAGCTCACGACTTCGCGCATAGGAGTTTTTCCCTCGTGAATCTTGATCCCACGGGAATTCCGGGATAAAAAGTAGCCTATGTGTGCACCAGAACCTCCTCTAACTCCCAGTGAAAGTTCCATAAAAATTTAAGTTTTTCCCGCGTAAATCCTGATCCCGCGGGAATTCCGGGATAAAAAATAGCCTAATTGTTGCTCAGGAATCTTCGCTATCTTCTAGTGAAAGTCCCATGAAAATCCGTTCAGCCGATCCGGAGATGAGCGCACGCAAAAAGACAACATTTTTTAATTTTTTTTATTCATGTTCTATTAAGTACTGTTTCTTAACCCCCCTCAATATTTTGTTTTGTCAATTTCGTAAAAAAAAACACGACTTTTCTATGCTCCTATAGATTGGGAATTCATATGAGTACCTACAATTACAAACCAGGATCGACATACTCGTACGTATTGATTGTCATGGTCAAGATATTGAAAAAAAAAGTCACAAAAGCGTGAAGGAACTTCGGACGCACTTCAGAAGGGGATGGATAGATGTTATACCGACATTGTGTAGACGTGCCTTTGCTGACCAAGGGCCACTCATGGGCATACTTTTTGGGCCAAGGGCACATAAGGGCTCTTCATACGTACAAAGGCACCATCAGAAAGCTATCTATATGAGCGTTCGCGTGTAATACCGTCTTGCTCACCTTTTCCATCCTCTCACTTCAAAGGTACCGGCCGCGGACCGTAGATAGTATAAAATCTAGTCCTCTTCTTTGGATTTAAGTTGGCGATAGTTTTTAAAAATACGAATATATCATCACAAAATAATGCTTTACGTTGATGTATATTATAAATATAGAAAGGAATAATTTTAAATCCTTCATATAAGTTAATGTTGGTTTTGAGAAAAAGGACGTCTCATTTGTAGTGACTAGCGACAGTATCGTGCAACTACAGCCTCCATACCAAAAAGATAAATCTTGAAGGCAAAGTTATACGTTCAGAACTCCAGACGAATGGTTGAAAGTTTGTGTTTTCAGTCTGCGTGATTTGCTGCGAAGTTACCAACATGTGATAAGTACGCTTGCACCAAAACTTAGCAATAAATAAATAATACTTATTTCTTCCAAAGGAAATAGATGGCTTCAATCCTCGACCATTCTTCTCCAGATCACAAGTTTCTTATCATTTATCTGAGGAGGCCTTGAGTCTCCGAGAAGGCTGAACCACCTCTAGGTATAATAACCCCGATCAGGTCAACCGCTGAGCTATGAGCGCTTCAGCAAAATATACCTACTATGTAATTATTTATTATCTCTAAGAAATTAAATTTAATATTGACCTCACTCTGAAGACTCTGAACGGTCTATAATGAGGAGAAAAAAATGAGATACAGAGATATTTTTCAAGTCTTTAAATATATAGTAGGTATCTAGTAAATAGTAATCTTGGGCATCGATGTAAAAATATATTTTTATCACATTTTGAAGGTAAATATTGATTAGCGAAAAATTACCCAAATGACATACGAGTATAGTCAGCAAATCACGTTAAAAGATTTAACTGTAGAACAATACAGCCAAATAGCATCAAATGAATTAATTATCACGAATTAGCAGTATTTGAATGTAATTTCGAACACAAGCAGCCAACAATTGCCATGGGCGGCGGGTTACCCTTGTTTCGTAAAAAACTTTTGATATAATTTTAATAAATCGAACAACGTTTAAGATAATAATCAGTTTGTATAATATCATTTGACATAATTTTCATTTGATCGAATATTCATTTTGTGTAATATTGATTGACATAATGTTCATTTGATCGAATATTATTTTATACAATGTTCATTTCATGAAATGTTCAGGTTATAAACGCCCTAAAGTCGGTTCTGGCACTCGCCGGCCGCTGCCGCGGCACGCTCGCTTCGCTCGCTCGGCTCGTGCGATGGTTCCTGTTAACCTAACACGCTCGTCGCTTCGCTCCTCGCTAACCTAATTACTTTAATTAAAATTAGCGCATTTGAACATTCGATAAAAAGATATTATTCGAAACAAATGATGATAAGAAATAAAATTATGGCAATCAAATATTCGATCAAATGAATAATTATGTGAAATGACTTTATTCCAACTAAAATTAGTCGAAGCGATTTTCGACGAAAAGTTGTTATACCAAACAAGAGGCACCCATGGGCGGCAGCGGAAGGGTGGTGCTGCATGCTCGTTTGCTACCTTAATTCAATAAAAAAAATGTACCTACTTAAATTCATTAATATGAAAGTAAATGCCTCAAACGACTGGAGCCATAGATGGTAAAATCGATTTTGAATGGGTTCCTGGCCGGGGTAAAGAACCTTTGAAAGCTGTATTATAGTGGAGTGCCGTAAAAATTGCAAAATCTTGGAATCCATGGCAATGAATCTTTATTACGCTTTAATTTGTAATATATTTTTAAAAATGTACCTTAGAAAAACCTTTAAAAATATAAAAGAATATACCTACGCGATCTTTTTTTCCTTGCTGTTATGCTTGTGTCCTCATAACTTCGTCTTTTTTTTGTATATTGTTACAAATAACATTCCAAAAGTTTTTATGAAGATTCATTGGCCCTGGATTCCGAGGTATACCTACTTAAATCTTATTTCACTCCCCTATAACGATACCGGTAGCTTTCTATAGTCTGCAACTAACAGAATCAAATTCCGTATACCCCAAATGAGTTATAAAACGATTAGTTCCCTTCAATTATTGCAAATTGGTAAAAGTTTGAAAACATTGCAATTTAAATTTCTAAGCCAATACTTGTTGAAACCTTTTCGCTCAATCTATTACGAAGTTGTATATAACATAATACGAGTATACCTAAACTGACTTATAATATTCTATTGTAACGGTTATTTCTGATTTATTTTCTTTTACAGAATAAGTACCTGCTAGTAGTGTTGGGCTACGGATGCTATGATCCCACCTGGTGATGAATTGCAATATTATCTTGAATGAGGAAATTACATGTAGGTATTACAATTACAACACAATTAAGTATAGCTACAGAAAGATACACATATATTATTAGGTACAACAAAACCATTCATGAAATAGGTTGCACTCAACAAAAGGCCGCCGTGGGAAACAGCCGCTGATTTTCATGGCGACCCGTTGCATTGCTAAATCAATTTAAACTAAAGTTAATTGACAATGATTGATTCGTAGCTAGTTATGTAAATGTTTATAAAATCAATAATCAGTTTTCTTAAAGTTAACACTGCCCCAAAGTTTGTTTTATTTAAGTTCCTGTCCGTAGACCCAAAGCGATATTATCTAAACAGTAATAGGTACGTTTTCCTAGACGAGACGCAAAACAAAAAGGAGTATTATGTAACTCGAGACTTGGAAACTAAACTGACTAAAGACTGGTCTGACGTACAAAGTAAATACGAAGCCCTAGGCTAGGGTAAGGGATGCTATAGTCAAATATTTGACGTGGCCAACAAATGAAAATAACATTACGTGACTAAAATTACACAAGTATTTTGCTGGAATACTATTTGAAAACATATATATGTAAAAGGTTAAGATTTTATCTTCGTTTTATTAATACCTACTAGCATTAATTTTGAAGAAATGAAATAAATTTTATTCGAAATTGGTCACTAGGCACACTTTTCGAAACTTATTTAGAATAAATCGAAGTTTATCTTAGGGCGAAGCTGTCTTGACGCCCGCGTGCAAAACCGATTTACACCCCCACACGTCGTTCAATATCAATCTCATACAGAGTAACTATTATGCCGCCTCCGTCGTGGTCCATTTGCCGCCCCCTCATGTGTGCCACCCGCGTTCGGCGCACGTCTTGCACGCCCGCTTACGGTACCCCTGACGCTTCTACAAATCCCTACTGCTAGTGGTCGTGGAAGAACTGGCAAAAAAATTAACGGTGTTCAACAAATCAAAATGTGACCGAAAAAAGCTTCAGATAAAAAGTTACTTTAGGTCCGTTTCTGAATTATAATTTTATTATTATCTTAATTTATAAGAGGAGTATTACCTATAATAAATCATCTATAGGACCTACTGTCTATTCTACAAATATATCAGTTCGTGCGATAGCATGACGTCATGGTAACTATTCTATTATTTGCTTGGCAGGTTCAGTTGTATGGCATCTGACAGATCACACATGACGTCACATAGTACACACGATCTTATCTTGAGAACCGTTCAGGCAGTGCACCGATGGGATATTCGATGCATGATATTTGGGAGAAATTCATACATTCCATCACGCTATAAATTTTGAACCCTTTTGTCATGGAAACTACGGCTGACGTGACGTGTTTTGTATTCAAACTCGAACTCAATTCATTAATTTCATCATAACGTCACTTTTTGATTCTACCGCCATTTGCAAAGGTGCCATATTAGGTATATTCCTTTATAATGGAGGAGCAAAAAATAGCGGAAACAACTCCCCAGCACATCTTTTAAAACACCACTTACTACGAATTATCCATAGTTTTTTTCCTTCTAACAGGGACGGTACTGGTCGAGGATGACTGAAGTACTCATCAACACCGACTGTGTTTCTACAATTTCATGGACCATACATGACAAATAGGTTAAATTAAATAAGAGATGTTGCAATTGTTGAATCCTTAATGGCAACATTGCCACAAAAAAACTTTTACTTTAAAATAAATAGTTACTTTAAAATAAATATTATACATGTACCTTTTTGTCAGCCATTTATCTACGGAACACGCACGCATTTGTTTAATTCCGTCGAACATTTACGACTCGAGGTTTTGGGCTATAAACACTTCTTCAACTTGTATCTACGTACGAGAAATAAGAAGAGAATTTGTGTCATAAATGTACGTACTTTCCAATAAGTATTGTAGTTATATTATTGCAAGTTACTCCCGGAAAACTGGAACAAACAGATTATAGCCTCGGAAACAAGCCTCATAACGGTAATAGCGGTGGATGTGGTTCCGCTCACTTGAACTTCCTTTTATTGATAGCCCGATGATGTAAACTGGGTTGTATTTCTCACATTTGTATTAAAATATCTTTCGGAGCAGGATTTTTATATCCAAGACGAAGCATTTCACCGTCTTTTATGTACGAGTATAACTGTTAGGTATTAGCTTCTTAACTACTTGTATGAAAATGGTAGGCGACTTTACAAGCAACGCCACAAGAGGGTTATAATCTAAGTACGGAGTTCCTCGTGTATAATAGAAGTGTCTATGAGATATCTTTCTGTACCTATTCATTTTAGTGCTTAACTCAAACATGATGTTAAGGTAAAATATCTTTGCGTGCATGATCGTAAGACATAAGAATCTTTAGATAGAACAGTTCTAAATTCATTCAGTAAAGATTTTATCCACAACTGCATTTGCTAATAGGACAAAAAGGCAGTAACTTGTAAATGATAAAATGATAAATGAATATTTAATTCGCAGTAGGTTTTTTTACAAACGCTTTTCGAAATTCAATTTACGCAATCGCTTCACGAAAAGACATATCACGTTATTAAAGATAATATAGATACGAAAAATTAAAATGGCACGAGTGGAACAAAAACTTCAAATTATTTCCATCATAGGTATGTCTTTAAAAAGCTTGTGAAGGTACTGATATTCTAAGCCTCTAAGGGACTGGAACCACTTCAAAAGATAAGTGCACCCTGTCCTAATGAAGCAACATTATATAAGTTGCTTACATAAGCAATTGGGGGACAATCGCTTATGATGCCCGATTATTCTGAAACGGTACAAGAGCTCTCAAGCATTTCTTAAGGTTTCTTGCCTGTCAATCAAAGATAAGAGGAAATAAATTACATTTTTTATAAACGCTGATGAGCACAAAAGATAACGAGATGGGTACTCAACTAAGCCCTTGACTTAAATATGTTGATGAAATTTTTACTTTAAAAGGGAGTTGTACATTCATGTACATATATTATGCAATATTGCTGGAACTGTAAGATTTTCATTTTCATTTTATATGTATTTTTAATACACCTATTTGAAATGAAATAGGTATTAATTTATTATTTAGTCAGCAAATTATTTCCAAGTCTAACAATTTTTTAATCTAACAAAATAATTAACTATTGGTTGGAAGTTTACGAAACAAATTATCTCACATTCTGTAATTATAAAATTAATTAGTGATGTTAAACTCAATGGAAACTTTTAAGCAAATTAATAAAAGTCTATTAGTTCTCTGCTTCAGTAAAAACCGCGATAAGCCAGCCATCATACACAAACAACCTACCTTGGTACAAAAGTACATAATTATTTGCTCAATGCGGAGGATCAAGATCAGTCGGTCTCAAAGATTAATATTTGACGAAATTAATTAATAATTTCTGCTCAGAATAGTTATTGTTTATTTATTTCTCATTAACTTATTACATGTCACATTTCGGTGTTAAAATATGTAGTTCTGGTTAAAATGAATAATCGTTGTAAGTTCGGAGCAGTTATTATTTCCCCAACTTTTGGTTAACAATCTCTAAGCTTGTTGGATTCACTGAATAGCAGGTAATTATCCCTTACTCTTTTGTCTGCTTAGTCATTCAAATTTTACATTATACCTACACCCCAAAATTAATAGAAATTGATTTATGTTTGACCCGACTTCAAAAAAAGGAGAAGGTAAGAGGAGTTATATTCGACTGTTTTTTTGTGTGTGTTAGGTATGTACCTACCCCATCACTTTGATCATTCTTTTTATATTCTAAAGCTTGTTGTTCACTTTAATTAGAGCGCCATCTAATGAGTACTACTGAGTTATGATGTTATGTTTTGAATTCACGTGGAATGTAAAAGCCGATTTTTTTCTTAAAATTTGTGTCGTCCAAACCCAGAATTAACCCTTTTTAGGGCGCGTTCTTCACAATTACACAAATTGAAATCAACAAACTCCGGAATGAAAAACATATTCCGGAATGAAAATAAAATTAGAAATATTTTCACTTTTTTCGTGTCCCTAAGATTCAAATTCCCAGCCAGGCCTTCGTGTGTTCCGCAATAGTTGTCGTAGCTATTGAATGAACCAACGCCAACGCCTACGTGTCAAACCACTTAAGTGATGCAATAAAGGGTTTTTTCAACGAACAGTTAACCCTTGAAATAAAACTAAAATGCCTGAGCGATGAAAGTGCCTTCCCTCTCTGGACCGGGAAGTGTAGAGCTGTAACAATGTATCAGATGTCGACATTTCCAGTAGGCCACGAACACAATACAGTACATTTCGTTTCGCAACTTGCATTGACTCGCAGTCATATCGTGAGTGGATATCCGAGCGCATTCAGAACATTGTGTATAAAATACAAAGCTATGAATATAATGCTAAACGCTGTAATAATTTATTCCGAGTTCTAGTTTAACCACAGACAGAGATGTTATAGCATCATCAAGATTAGATTAGATAGATATTCGAATTTATTCGTGCCACTTCAACGTTCAGCAAAAAAATTTGCTTGAAGCAAAAAGTGATTAATTTGAGCAAAAGTTGGCTAGAATAAACCACAAGTAGGTAGGCTCCGTTACGTAAAGGGCCTTTAAAAATATGTAGTTACATTTTTTTCAACAATGTTAACATTTTTATACAATATTTTTAAGAAAAATCTTAATTTATGTGATTTGCTTTCTAGCTAAATATTTATTGTGATGTATAACTGTAATCTGACTGTACAGATGTGTACTGTGATATATAACTGTCCCACTTCGGGACACGGGTCTCATCCTTCAGAGTAGTACAGGCCATAGTGGTCAAGTGTGGATTGCCAGACTTCATGAACATTATGGAGAACATTCAGGTGCGCAAGTAGATGCAAAATGTAGAATTATTTTGTAATAAGTAGTATTTTTTTGAAAATTAGTAGTGCGTGCAATTACTTATAAGCTACTTGGCTTTCACTACGTTACATAGCTTTTGTTACCCTTGAATAAGAATTAGATTGGAAATGCGGTTTCAATCCGTAATCGCTTCCGAAATTCTTTATCTCTTTTTACATGTAAGACCAAATTACACGATACATTAAAACGAAAGAGATTTATTTAATCACCCAGCCGTTCTTGAGTTATTGATGACTCGATGGTTGAAAGCAAATTTCTGCTCCAGTAATCAATAAATAGTTCATGAACTTGCCTCCGATTTTTCCCCGTTCAATCGAGGAAATTCAACACGAACTTCCAACTTGTTAGAGTGAGGGAAAACTATTCGAACTTCATTGTTATTCGTGCATAGCGACAAAAAACTTACTTCGAGTTTTATCAAGTTGCAAGTATCTAAGTAAAATGTCTTTGTTATGTTTAGGCACGTTTTTCAGTCTTCGTGTGGTTTAAACTTCATTTGTGAATCAATAGCAAATATGTTCTAGTTACATCATGTTTAAGGCCGCTATCCCGCTTTCACCAATGACGAATTTGTCCGATACATAGCATAAGACTCAAATCGAGACTAGGATGATTAAATTTTCTTATTAATTAAGAGTTTCGTTTTAATTCGGTCGCGAAGGGATAAATGATTACGGAAACTATATTTTGCATTATAAAGGTGAAACACAAAGACCATAAATACGGAGTAGGATTTTTAATAAGGAAAAATTTGGCACAAAGAATACAAGAAATAAAAGGAATATCAGAAAGGATAAGTGTATTAAACATAATATTACCTTCAAATAAAGACGAAAAGTGGTCAATAATTCAGGCATACTCACCAACCGAATCAAATAAGAAGGAAGACATAGAAAAAATTGAAAAATTTTACGAAGATCTAAGATTGTTGATCCAAAATTGCAACAAAAATGTCATAGTAATGGGGGATTTTAACGCTCAAATAGGAACATGTAGCAATAGGGGAGAAGAATATACAGTGGGAAAATATGGACAGGCAAAAGGAGCAAAAATGGAACCAAACTAGTCACCTTTGCTTTAGAGAATAAACTGAAGATCTTGAATAGTTTTTATAAGAAAAAGGAAACAAAAAGGTGGACATGGATGTCCCCTAACGGTATTCACAAAAATGAAATTGATTTTATTATGTCTAATAATTCCAAACCCATAAAAGATGTTTCTGTCATACACAACTTAAATTTTAATTCAGACCATAAAATGGTTCGTGCTACATTAAAAGTAACAGCAATAAAGACCACAAGACAATATCGCTCAAATTATTCCGCCACTGTATGTACTGGCAATACCGCTCAACTTATTAATAACATACAGGAATTCACAAATAAAGTTGTAATGGAATCACTTCCGATTCAAGAACAATACAATGAACTTATAAACATATTGAAAAAAGGGACTAAGCAAATAAATACAGACAGTAAAAGAATAATTTCAGACGCGACATACCAATTATTACAAGAAAGGAAAGAATTATTACAAAAGCTAGAAAAGAAAGTAAATCATCCTAGAATATCAGAACTCAGTAAAAAGATAAACATAAGTATTAGAAAAGATAAGAAAATTAAAAGGCAAAATACACTACGCAAATATATAGAAAAAACTGGTGGTATAAAGAAGGCTATAAAAGAATTAAACATTAAAAAAGATTGCTAAAAAAGATGCTAAAAGTGAAAAATACAGACAACACCTACACGAATAATAGGACAGAAATATTAAAAGTAGCTACAGAGTACTATGGAAATCTTTACCAAAGCAGAAATAAAAGAGAAATAACAATTAATATAGATACCTCAAATACTAAGTCAATCCCTAAAATACTAAAAGAAGAAACAATGAGAGCAATTAATACACAGAAGAATGATAAAACACCAGGTGCGGATCAAGTAGCAAACGAGCTATTAAAATCTACTTCACCAGTAATTGCTTCTATATTAACAGATATATTTAACAAAATATTAGAGACTGAAATAATTCCTGAAGATTAGACTAAATCTACAATAATATTATTACATAAGAAGGGTGATAAAGGAGACATAGGGAATTATAGACCTATTAGTCTGATGTCCAATGTTTACAAAATCTTCTCAAAAATAATTCTCCCTCGAATCACATCTACCCTCGACGCGAACCAACCGAAAGAACAGGCGGGCTTCCGCAGCAAATATTCAACGCTAGATCACATACATGTTGTAAGGCAAGTTATACAAAAATACAATGAATATAACAAAATATACTATCTGGCATTTGTTGATTATAATAAAGCCTTCGACACCTTGGAACATGAATATATCTGGGAAGCACTGCGTCTACAGGGAATACATGGAAAGTACATACGAATTCTCCAAAATATATACACAAAAAGCACAGCACAAGTGAAGTTAGAAAGCACAGGTGAAGAATTTCGTATAGAGAGAGGCGTCCGGCAAGGGGACCCGATATCGCCTAAGATGTTTTCAGCGGCTCTAGAGATTATATTCAGGAATCTACCATGGGATAACGAAGGACTGAACATAAACGGAGAAAAATTAAACCACTTACGTTTTGCAGATGACCTAATTTTGTTTTCAGAGTGTCCAAAAATCTTGAACAAATGCAACAACTGTCAGATCAAAGCGCGAAAGCAGGGCTTACCATGAACACGGATAAAACAAAAATAATAACTAACACCTCACAAACATATAACATCATTGTCAATGCCGAGGAAATAGAATACGTAGAAGAGTATATATATCTGGGACAACAGTAACTTATAGTCTCAAAAGATAATATGTTTAAAGAAATTGAAAGAAGGATAGCCAACACATGGAAAAGATATTGGTCTCTCAACGAAATTATGAAAAATAAAGACATGCCAATTAAAGAGAAAAGAAAAGTATATAACATGTGCATTTTACCATGCTTAACATATGGTTGCCAAACATGGGCATTGACAGAAAAACTGATGGAAAAGGTAAAAGTATGTCAAAACAGAATAGAGAGAAGTGTAATTGGCGTTAAGAGGAAAGATAAAAAAAGATTAGAAGAAATTAAAAACAAAACTAAATTCAAGGATGCAAAAAAGGCTTGCAAAACTCTAAAATGGCGATGGGCAGGACATATGCTAAGGGAAGAACATGAGAAATGGACAAAATTAATAACAGAGTGGTACCCCAGGGACGGAAAGCGAAACAAAGGGCGACAGACAAAAAGATGGGAAGATGATCTTAAAAAAGTGGCTGGTCCACAATGGATCAAAACAGCGAAGGATAGACAGAAATGGAAGACTTTAGAGGAGGCCTTTGTCGAAGGACAAGCTGTGGAGTAAAACCGATTGTCGATAGTGCACAAAACTAAATTTATGATTAACATAATACTTAAGTACTCTAAAGACAATCAGTGCAAATTTGTAGATTAATAGCATTGTTAATACTGTAAACAGCAATAAAGGCTTATATTATTATTATTATTTTAATTCGGTCAAAGATGTATCAAAGTGTGTCAAGAAGGACCAAGACGTTCGCCTCTAAGATGTGTAACCTGATCCACACCTTTCTAACCAGAACACAATTGCTGTTTAAATAGTTTTTACATAATACTCGTAGTAATGGTACTAAATATCATGGTAGGCGGCTAAAACTAAAAGCGGGTAAAGCTAGTGATCTATCAAATATGTGTACGAAACTCGTTTGCACTGCCAGAGAGCCTGAAAATACAAATACGAATACAGTCATGTGAAAAAGGATTGGCAGTTAGAATCGGTGCGTGAAGGCTTCCGGTGTCTTATCATCTCTTTCCAATTCGTTACATGTTGGGATACTTTTGATTTATTAAATGCCCTACCCAATCCATTTTACGACATGAACCCGTAAAAAATCTCTTCATTCCTATAGAAAAGGGTAAAAATGTAATCTATCCAACACGATAAACTAGTGAACCCGTCCTCACTTCACCTCTGGAAACCTATATCTTAGTAGGTACACACACTGGAAAAAAAATTTTGACAGGTTGTCTTATATAGACACAATATTATCTTGTATTATATTTGTGAACCAAGTAAAATAAAGCTCATAATTTTGCCCCAAGCTTATTGCAAAGTTCAATGTTAACCCTGTTAACCTACATCGGTGAAATATTAGCAATCAATTTAATTTAATTGGTTACTTGTATGTCATGTATAATTTGTATAATTAATATCTTCCACCAAACCACACTGGAGCAGTATGCTGGAGTTATGCTCTAAGCCTTCTCAATAATGGAGAGACCTGTGCTCAGTAGTAGGCCATTTATAGGTTGAAGCCTTGTATAATTAATATTTTGTATATACATAGACAAAATCAGTCAGTTATGGTTACAAAAATACAACTGTGAAAGCTACATCAAATTGGATCCAGTAGTTTTTACGTGATACACGAACATAAAAACAAAAATTAAAAAAAAATATTTTTGGCAATATATTTTATGTACAGAAATAATTTAGTTGCATTTTCATTATATAGTACAGATGTGATACAAGATATTGCCAATTAATTTATAATTGACATGAAGGTGAAAATTAATGATATAAGTTGTAATAAAATTGATGCACGTTGATAAAATAATAAAAAGGGTTATCGACGGTGAATCCAAAACTGTGAATTCAAATTCATCGTAGTTTGTTTAATAAGTAAGTATGTGTTATTTTGGCAATAATTTAAGGCTTACACACAGAATCGCAGTATCAGCTGCTAAAGTTGTTCGACCATTCGAGCAACTATATACTGTAAATGATTAATGCAATTTACCCACGAGGCACGTTTGAGTTTACACTGTGTTTAACAAAGTACGCTAAACGGACCTGAAATCTTGGCAACGTTGTATACATCTCGAGAGATACCGCAATTGATTAAAACAACTTATTCTCATACATTGCGTTTTTCTTTAGTAATTGTTTTCATTATAACGAAGATCTTTATCGCAAGGTACGAATGAAGGCTAGAAGAAAAATTGTGTAATGTTTTTACTAACACACGCATTGCGTTAGTTGTCAGGTTAGAAATGACAGCTGGGAGGTGAGGTGTGACAGATAATATACATCAATAATAACTAGTCCTTATAGATCAATGATAATAACTATGTTATATTGAAATAGCAGCATTTAATAAAATAAAATTTTACGCCACTTAGATGTCAGAGTTAATGTGCAACCAGTGCAACAATAGGTATATTCTATCTAACTTCATTCCAACTGAGTGTTCTATGATACTCACTTTCTACGAGAATATTCGTTAGTATTACAGAGTACAGGATTACAGATCGAATTAATATGAATTTATAACAACCCAACTCCAACTGTTCAATGTTGGAAATTAAAATATACATGCGAGCGGTGTAGAAATCTTTGATATCGAACATATTTCAGGCTTCGTGACATTACAATGTAAGGTGCGTGCAATGTCGCCACACTTAAAATACTAGTAGGTACCTAGCAATCTGTAGCTGTAACACATAATTACAGTATGTATATATCTTTAAGTACATATATCTTTTCCATATTACATTTATTGCTCTTGTTTTCTATCCATCCATATTTGAACTAATATTATAAATGCGAATGTTAGGTATTCTGTCTGCGTGTCTGCTGCACTATACCACTTCATCCACTGAATAATTGAAATGCTTTATATGAAGTGAAAAGATAATTTAGTTATGTACATAGCAAATTTCATACAAAGCTTATAAATATTAAGCAGATCAAGCCTGATAGCGTAGCATACAGATATAATAAATATAAATAAAATAAAATAAAAAGCCTTTTATTTCTTGCCTTTTTTACATTATGTTTTAAATAAGAAAAGTAATGTAATGCATTAATTATTACCGCTAGTATTGAGAAAAAAAAACAATATTTGAGAATGTGCAAGAAGCAAGAACCCCTCCTCCATGTGAAGGTGAAGGCCTCCTCTAAAGAGTTCCATTCGTCTCTATCATGAGCTGTTTTTGGCCAGTTAGTTCCAGCTACTTTTATTATTTCGTCTTCCCATCTCGTATATGGCCTGCCAACTGAGCGCTTGCCGTGTGGGCCCTTCCAGTTCGTTATCCTGCTAGTCCACCTGTCGTCCTTTAATCTGGCTACATGACCCGCCCACTTCCATTTTAGTTTTTTAGCATAGCTTAGAGCATCTTTAGCTTTGGTGATTTTCCTGATTTTTGTGTGTCTAATTTTTTGCATTTTTTTAATACTAAGCATGCTGCGTTCTAGACCGCGTTGGCAGGTAATAATTTTGTTTTTTTATTTTTGACGTGTATTTCCAAGTTTGACATGCGTAGGTGGCATGGTACAGTGCGCCCAACTTATCTCTGAAATGGCAAAAATTGGAACTAACGAAAAGTCATTCATAAGTACGTTGTGGTCATTCATCTGTCAATTACTAGTGTGCAATGATTGGTCAAATTAATGTCAAATGCGTCCGACAGCGCCTCTTTCGTTTCATTCTTAAGTTGGGTTTACTATAAGAGACATGATGACATTACTTTTGTTTTGATGTTTATTGGCATATTGCTTTTAAATATTTCGCTTAGGGACCAGTACTTGTTCCAAGTTAATTGTGCTACAGTTAAAGTTAAAAGAGCATACAGATATACGTACAGTCCGCCCAACTTAACTCTGAAATGGCAAAAATTGGAACTAACGAAAAGTCATTCATAAGTACGTTGTGTTCATTCATCTGTCAGTTACTAGTGTGCAATGATTGGTCAAATGAATGTCAAATGCGTCCGACAGCGCCTCTTTCGTTTCAGTCTTAAGTTGGGTTTACTATACCTATAATGCTGCCTCTACATATAGGCCAACACGTTGGCAAGTGCGTTGGCTCCCAATGTGTAGAACGGGCGTTGGAACGTTGGCGGTAGGCATTTGAACGTTGGCCGGCGCGCTTGCGAGCTTGCCGCGCGGTGTCGGTATCATCAAAGAACACTTGTCGCAAGCTTGGCGCACCATCCACACATTGGCCGCGCGATCAGTTTGCCCGGAGCAGCGATCAAGAGTGCATGTTTTCTTCTTGCGGCGTATTAACACCTAACGTAACAAAATGGCGTATAATATGAGTAATGAGGAAACTTTTAAATTTATTGAGCTCTATCAGAGTGAAAATTGCTTAAGGAATCCAAAAAATAAGTACCATAAAAATAAAAATGTTGTAATTGTATTAAAAATGCTAAATAAATAAGGTTCTTGGACATTCCGTTTTCCTTACGATATTTTACTTCAAAGTAAGAGCATCGTACTTTATTATTATTTTAATATTATAAATATGAAAGTATCACCCTTTTCTTGTACACATTTACGTAGTAATTATGAGCTGTGAATAAATATACAGCTGCAGCTGTTACCAACTCAACATCCATTTTTTGACCCGTCCGCACATTGGCCCGAACCAAAGCATACTGAACGACCTTCCAATTTGTGGATTAACTCACAAGCACGTTGGCAAGCGCACCGCCAGCGCGTTGGCGAATGCGCTGGCCTATGTGTAGAGGTAGCATAATCTAGACACGGTCTCTAAAACAGTGGATAGGGAATACAATAGTGATCACAAGTTTCCCGATTAATTTAAATTTAAATTTAAGTTTCCATAAATTAATCTATGCGGTTTTTCATAGTTTTCAGACTCCCACGTGGGCGAAACCGCGAGCAAAAACGTTTTACATAATAAGCAGAATTGAAAGGAGGATTACACAAGTATTCAACATTTATAAATAAATAGCCTCATTCATAAACATCCATTCAATTTATTTAAATCTTTGTGTCGTTAATTGAATTTTTCATTCAGGCAGAGATACAAATAGCCTTGCTACTGACCCGCAGTTAATATCGCACGGGTGACGAAATGTTTTCGCAAATGAGATAAAATATAAAATCATTTATACATCAGTTTCAAATTTAATCACCGGATATAGAATAAGGTCACAAGATACTTCTAGTCTCGGTTGTTTTTATGCCATTTATTTTACTATGTTTTATCTTTTTAGCACCGTCACACGGATCAATCACAATAACAATGGACTTTTGGATCCTATGTGTTATTCTAGGAAACAAATTGATGTATTTTTCATTTACATCAAGCATTGTTTAAGCTCTAAAAATAGAGTTTTTTGTTATCATTTCCATCCTAATTTATTACGAAACAGTGTAGTGTAGTTACACTTATACTTTTTTTAAAGTTATCAACGCATTTGTGACCACATTAAAGCGAAATTCTCACTAACAATTTCTTGAGTCACGAAGAATACGGAATTGCCACTCTCCGCTGAAAACAAATTTATTACCTGCGCTCACAGTTCCATTTAGCTTGTAAGCAAAATTTACTTGCGGGATTTTAAATCCTCGCCGTCAATCTACAGTGTACCTTAATCACAGAGGCGAAAATCCGGCATTTGTGTGGGATGCCATTGAACCAGATTAAACGGAGTAAAGACTATTACTAGCATCAAATTAAAGAACTAAATATCAGAAACTGTCCCACTCCCACCACAGTCCTCGTACCAACTAATCAATTAGCAATCCGAATTTGCGTCTTGTTATGGGCGGCACAGTTGTCAAGGTGGCAGCGGAAGGGTGGTGCTACATGCTCGTTTCCTACTTTCATTCCATTAAAATTTATATTATATTTTATTTCACTTGTCAAGTGTTACTCGTTTGCGTTGGAACAGGTTCCGTATAAATCATGTTCTCGTTCCAAAACCGTTTCCGCTCTCATCCGCAGTACCTACTGCTTAATATTCAGGTTTTGGGTCGGCGGTAGTGCACACGCGAATTAAGAATCAATTTTAAATTGGATTCCGGAAACTGAAATTCGTTTCCGGAAATCTCAAGTTTTCAATCTTCAGGGAAATCAAATGTACGAAAATCAACGCTTTCCGCCGAAGTGCACCCTTATAAATATACTAGTAGTTTTCTGTGAAAATCTATAGAATTTCTCTCTTTATTCAGTGGTGCGTTGTTACTAAGGATTATTCTACTAAGGCTAAAGCTGAGGCTTTTTGAATATTTTGCCTCCATTTTTGGCAACCAGCCAAAAATTGGCATTTGATGAAGTGCCCTGCTGATAGGTATCTCAAGATGTTTCGATACCTTTAATACCCATGCCCATCTTTCGAAACTTCGACTCTCTTTCAGAACTAACTTGAATGAAAACTAGAATAACTGAAACAAAGTTGGATATATTATTACCTAATTTACTCAGTATCAGTCAAACTAACAACTGTGTGTGTGTTAGTCCTAAAAAGAGGTGACCGATTTAACAACTTAGGATATACCTTCATAATATTTACCTTGTTTATTATAGGTCTTATAGTCCGCAGCACAGCGTCTAAATCATATCGATACCACAAGTGCGTCTGTATAAGTCGCCTCGGACTTACCATTAATTAAATCAATTTAAATCGATGGAGCCACTTCGACAAGCGAATAAGAAATAAAATTTCCCTAGAGGGATCGTAAGATCTCAGTTTCATTAAGACATTTTTCCGCCCGTTTTGGTTTTATAAGAATATTTTATAATATAGGTTGTACAGTTTCGTTTTCTATCCATTAGTGGTCATGCAGGCATTTGCTAATTGTGTCTAAAGTAAATGTAAAAGGGGTAGTTATTTACTGTTTCTTTTATATCAATAAGTTGAAAGGGTCACATCTAACACTTTTACTGCGGATACCTACTAAGGGTTTCTTGAAGCGAACCAAGGGGGGATTACTAGTTGACCATTAAATATCAAGTCTTTTGTGTGAAACATGATTTTCGTAAAATATTATGAGGGAAACTTACGATTAGTTTTATAGGTAAAGCAGCTTTTACTGAAAGCTTCCCTTGCATATATATACCTATAACCTATAAGTGAAGTAAATATTACATACGAAATAAAACTTTAAAGAGGAGGAAAAATCAAGAAGGAGCCTTTCCTTGTTATAATAAAAAAGTTATATGAAACAGCGAAAATGAATGGTAAATCATGATAATACGTTCTCCATCATAAAGTGGTGGAATTCGTATAAGAAAAATTCGAATTTCACAGACTCAGTTATGATTGTTTTAAGATCCTATGCGCTGAAGCTACTGCGGTCTACTTTTAACAATAAGAGTACGAGTCACTGACTCGTACTCATGTGCGATTGTATCTATACCGTTAGGCACTTCTCACACAACGCTATTTATGAGCTATGCGACTGCAACGCAATCCAAAATTCGTATGTATCTGACACTTTTCACTGACAGGCGACGACACGTCTACGATGCGACTCCTGTCAGTCAAAAGTGTCAGATACATACGAATTTTGGATTGCGTTGCAGTCACGTAGCTCATAAATAGTGTTGTGTGAGAAGTGCCTTATCCGTTCAATCAATCATTCCATAACTCGGTTTTCTCAAGAGTTCTATTATCCTATTTAAAAGCACTTGACTATTTACGGCTATTACCTTTGAAGAATCCGATCCTGTTGGTTGCTATGAAGTAATAAATAATAATAATAATAATAAAGCCTTTTTATTTCTCATTTACAATTCGGTTTTACATTTTTCAAAGTTAAATTACAAAAATTTTTTTTTTGCCAAAATTTTTGCTGTGCATTATTAGATATAAATTATTATTTAATTAATATTAGATTTACATTAAAAAACATAAAATTTACATTTAAAATTATTGACTTAATTTTTCGATTTAATCAATAGACATAAAATTGCAATTTCATATACTTAAGTTTAACGAAACATGAATTGGATTTAAATATTATAAAAATAAAAATAATAATTAAATTGCATTTCATTAAATTAAATTAAATGAGAACCCCTCTGTAGGGTAAAGGCCTCCTCCAAGCAAGACCAACGATTTCTGTTGATAGCCTCTATGTGCCACTTTTCGCCCGCTATTTCTTTAATATCATCAGCCCATTTTCTAGTTGGTCGTCCTCTCTTTCTTTTACCACCTGGTCCTGTCCATGTTATAATACGTTTTGTCCACCTTGAGTCCGCCGTTCTGGCCACATGTCCTGCCCATTTCCATTTTAATTTCAAGGAATGATGCAGAAAATCTAGTTGTTTAGTTTTTTTCCTTATTACACTATTTTTAATTTTGTTTATTTTACGTATTTTTTTTTTTTTTTTTTTTTTTATTTTTTTTTTTTTTTTTTTTTAAATTGATCTTTCCATTGCAGCTTGACATATTCTGATTTTTTCTTTTGCACGTTTTGTATATATCCAGGTTTGTGAGCCATATGTCAGACATGGGAGGATACTAGTGTCCATCACTTTCTTTTTAATCGATAGTGGCATTTCTCCTTTGAGTATTTCTCTATGTGCCCAGAATTTTTTCCAAGAAATATTTATTCTCCTCTCAATTTCTTCTATGTTGTTGTTTTTATGAAATGAAACTTGCTTCCCAAGGTATATATAGGTGTCTACGTAGTCAATGTTTATGTTTCCAATCTTGATAGGTGTTCTACACGCATTTGTCATGAGTTTAGTTTTTTGTAAGTTCATTTCCAAGCCTATTCTTGCACTTTCTATTTGTAGAGATTGTATCATGTATTCTAGTTGTGTATTTGATTCTGAGAATAATATTATGTCATCAGCAAAACGTAAGTGGCTCAGGTGGCTGTTTTCGATCCTGATGCCCAGGTTATTCCATTTAAGGTTTTTAAACATCGTCTCTAGCACCGCGATAAAGAGCTTCGGGGATAAGGGGTCACCTTGCTTAACGCCTCTTTTAATTTTTATATCTGGGCCGCTTTTCTCTAGCTTTACTCTACTTGTGCTATTTTCGTAGATATATTTTATTATGTTACAGTAAGTCTTTTCTATTTTATTTTCTTTGAGTGCTTTCCAAATAGAGTAATGCGAGATAGAGTCAAAAGCTTTTTGGTAGTCTATAAAGGCGAGGTATAGGGGTTTTTGAAATTCTTTATACTTTTCTATTATTGATTCCAAAGCTTGAATGTGATCGACCGTAGAGTACCCTCTTCTGAAGCCCGCCTGCTCTATGGGTTGGTTTTCGTCTATTTTCGGAGTTATTCTACTCAATATGCAGGATGAAAATAATTTATATAGACTGGGTAGCAGGCTGATAGGTCGGTAGTTGCCTACGTCCTTTGGATCCCCTTTTTTGTATAGTAAAATAATATTGGATTCTGTCCATTGTTTAGGGACTCTCTCTTCTTTGTTTATTAGATTAAATAAACGAGTTATTATTGGTGTTAGGAGTTTACTTGCTAGTTTTATGGCCTCATTTGAAATGCCATCTGGCCCTGGGCTTTTTTCGGGTTTTAACTTTTTTATTTCCCGGTCTATTTCTTTTTCAGTCCAATTCATTACTGGTTCTTCTTGATATTGGAAACTTATAGGTTCAAGGTCGTTAGTCCTCTGGTCGTATAGATTTTTGTAGAAGTTTGTTGCTATTTTTAGAATATCGTCTCTATTTACTGTATCTGTGTTATTTTCTGTCAAACTGGTTATCCATGTTTTGTGCGTGCGGAGATCTTTATATGCTCGTTTGCAGCTTCCGGTCTGTATTAGGTGTTTCATTATAATTTTTGATCTGTAGTTATTGTAGTCTTTTCGGATACTTCGGTTTGATTTCTTATAGATAGAGCTTAATTCCTTTCGGTCGTCAGGGCTTTTTGGCTTAAGAATTTGTAGGTTGTGGCGTTGTTTTATTAGGTTTAGTGTTTCTTCGGTGAAAATTTTACTTACTTTATTTTTCTCTAATTTCTTATCTGTTTTCACGCTCTCCTGTAAGCATTTCTCTAGTTTATTGTATAGCATTTGAGCTGAGTCCATATTGTTAGATTGTAGTGATTTCATATTTACTTTTAATTTTTTCAGATAGGCACTTGTTTCGGTTGAATTTGTCCATGAGTAAGTGGAAGGTTTGTAATTTTTTCGACTTTTTCTTAATGGTAGCAGTGATAGTTTTGACCTTACCATTCTGTGATCGGACGGGAACATAATAGTATTCAAAACATGTACATCATGGAAGCGATGTGGAAAATTTGTTAGGATGTAATCTATTTCATTCATAGTGGCCTGATCGGGAGACTTCCAAGTCCATTTTTGACTAGCTTTTTTCTTAAAAAAAGTGTTCATAATGGAGAGATTATTTTCTTGAGCGTAACATATTAATTGTTCTCCCCTTGGGCTTCTTGTTCCGTAACCAAATTTTCCAAAAAGTTTACTATCTATAGAGTTCGTCTTTCCTATTTTTGCATTAAAATCCCCCATAACTATAACATTTTGGCAGGCAATTTCATGGGCTCTATGTAGAGTGCTATAAAATATGTCGATTTCTGAATCTTGAGCGTCTTCGGTGGGTGCATAAACTTGGATAATTGATATTGACAGGTCGCTCAGCATTATATCCAGTAGCGCTACTCGATCTGACAATCCTCTAAAGCTTTTGATGCTTGACTTTAGATATTTTTTTATGATAAACCCGACTCCGTGTCTTCCTTTTGTTTCACCGTTATAGCATAATATGAACTCATCGTGCTCGTCGACGCCATAGCCCAATCTTCTGACTTCTGACAGACCAATAATATCGTATTTTATATATTTCAAAGCGTATGTAAGTTCTAAGAGTTTTGCATTACTTGAGAGCGATCTCACGTTGTACGTGCCAATATAAAGGTAATCTCTAATTTTGTTATATTGTGTGACAAATCCACATTTACTTGGAGGGTTGTAGTCGAGAGAAAAACTGATGTTGTCTTTCTCCCCCGCGGTGACTAGCCGTGTTGGGTGTTGAAGTGGCAGAGGGGTCCCCGTTCGCTGCTAGATACTGGACAGATTAGTACTTGTCGATGGACTTTGGTTGGTATTGAAGTCTTTGTTTGGTTTCATATACGCAGTTATATGAGTTTTATTCTTTTTTATCAGTTGGTTCTCATGGCTTTTACAGTCTTGATTTGGAGAGATTTGAAGATTTCGTTTCTTGGACTGGTGTTGATTATTATAGTTTTGACTACTGTTGGATGTGTGTTGTTTCAAGACTATGAGTTTGTCATATTTAATTACAGCTTTTATTCCTTCGGCTCTATATTTTTTTACTTCTGTTTGTAATTGTTTCCTTTTCTCTAAAACTTTCTTTGAATAGTCTTGTTTGAAATATACGGTGGAGCTTTCGATGTTTTTTTTGTTTTGTAATAGAACTATTTTTTTCCCCATAGTAGTAAAGGTAACTGTAATTGGTCTAGGGTTTTCTGCTATTTTTCCAAGTCTGGTTACTGATTCAATTTCATTTCGTTCGCAGAATAATTTTGTTTTATTTATGACATATAAGATTTTATTTTCCAGCTCTTGATAAGATTTCTCCCCTTCTTCGATTCCGAAAAAGACTAGGTTTTTCTTTCTGTTGTGCCTGTCCATACGATCCAAAGTATCTTCTTGTTTTTGCAATTTATCTTGTAATTGATTGTATTTTTGTTCTAGTGCTTGAAAGTTGTCGTTGATAGTCTTCTTTATACTGTTGGTAATATTTATTTCCATTTCCTTTATTTCTCTCTTTTGCTCTGTCAGATCTAGTTGTATTGATTTTAGTATTTTTGCAATATCATCCATGTTTACTGCTTGCATGCTATTCGCCGTAAGATGTCGCTAGTTGTATGCTTTGAAGATGTCGCGTCGATAAAACAGTTTAGTTTTAATGATTCTCGCTATTCGATGACAGATGGCGCTAGTTGATTTAAGTCGTTGACCGTTGTCTTGTGACTAATGATTTTTGAAGTTAGGTTATGTGTTCACATAAATTTTTCTGTACTCACTGTTTCGCATTTGTTTTCACTTTTGTAGTTTGCACGACAGCCTTATTGTTTGATTGTGTTACTATTTCTTTCCTCTTGCTGTTCTTTTTCTTGTAAACTGGCTTGTTTTGTTTCCACTGTTTTTGATGTTTTTCTTGTTATTTCGTTGTTTTTTCGTCAATTCACTTGTGGTCACGGCAATATTTAGCAGTATTCTATTGATTTTTGATGACTTTTGCACTTTTTAACACTTTTAAATAATTTTATTTGTATTTTGTACATCAGAGCACACAAAACGATTGTTGACAGCGCAACGGTGGCGCCCTCCATGAAGTATTTTAAGTGTATTAACGACTACCTCATTATTTTAATTGGCGTTCGCGACGAAGCTTAGGTATCTTTTTTACTATTACAGAATGCCTTTTAGCTCAACAGATATTAATCTTATAGCGTGGTGATTAATTAAATTAGTTAAAATGTTGACAATGATTGTTGTGCTCAAATATTGCTTAATAATTCTATCTTAAAAATATCAATGAGCTATGAGCGGCACTGCCAAGTATAAAATTCTAAAAATAATAATCGAATCATTTCAAATATCTGACACAATAAAAAGCTAAAATTTATTATCATGGATGAACACCTCCTATTCGCCAAATAAAAGGTCAGTGACCGTTTATTAGATGTAAACAAAAAATCAATGAAGCTATAAATACTAAACCAGCATTTATTTTACATTCAGATATCAGAAAGGTCGTCACAACTAGCTATTTGAAAGATATTTTGCCAATCATAAGTTCTACTATTTGCCCACACATTTCCGCCTACGAATTTCCGCCCACAATAAAATTTATATTCTTTATAATTATATTAGTAAATAGCACAAGCAATAGAGTCTTAATCATGTAATTAAGATTTAATTTGAAAATTACATTTTCCAAATTTTAGCTTACGTAACGAAATATGTCTGATTTAAATGTACCTTCAAAAGAAGTAATGGAATACTTGAGCTAGAAGGCCATTTTAATAATGATAAAAGGTTTCTCTGACTCTTTTGTGGAATAACAAGTAAGATATTTTAAATTAAAAAGAACCCAAAGCCGTAAGTAAGGATCTTAAAAAAGTTATGAAATAATTGTTATGGTAATGAATACTGAAGAGATGGTCATGGTGTTTGGACTTGAATTTTTGTTTCATAGAGCTTTATAAGGAAATTAAAGTTAATTATCAGGTAAGTTAAATTAATTAACTTACTAAGACATTTTAATTACTTGATAAGGTGCACGTTCATTGTCAATTTAAATATTAGAATAAAATAAAACATCCACCATGTAATCAAACTCAATTGAATACGCTCAATTAAATAGAGATGAATCAAAAACCCGTCAGATGTCAGTGAAATTTAGATAAGACCTCCTAATACCTAGTACCTAAATAATATTAGTTCATCCAGTAAACATTTTTTAATTATAAAGCTGCACACATTAAAAACACAAACAGTCGAATAGAGAACCTCCCCTTTTTCATTATTTTGTGTGTTTTACCTTGACATACTTATTTTGTACGTTAGCTACATGATTTGTTTTGGTTATCAGTAAAACATTTTTGTCTGTTTCTATTACGTTAAACTCTTAAACATATTAGTAATCAACCATATCTTTAATTACATAACTATGAATAAGAAGCATTTTAACTTTTAACCAATCTATTTTAGCCACAACATATAAACGTCCCTGGCAATAAAAAAGAGTTTCAAATCTTGGGAAAATTTATAAATTATTTTAGACACTTCAAAAGTAGGCTAAAAATGACCAAACATCCAGCTATGAATTTCGGAACACAACGAGGATTTTGTCATTGAATGGAAAAACCGTAAAATCAGTTAGCCGCGGTGTGAAAAGCCGTTCTGTCAAAAGTCCACGAATACTTTACGAACGTGATGAAATTACGACCCCGCATTTGAATGAACAAAGAGAACTGCCGTATACTGCCGAACTTTATGTATGTTTGCGGGATTCTATGTACACTTTGGGTAATTTTACGACGTTGTTGGAAAATAAGTAGTGAAATAAAAATGTTTCCGGTTTCCCCGCTTTATTGGAAATGGATTACTACGAGATCTATCTTTACGACCATACTATGTTTTGGCTAATGCTGCATTATTATTGCAAATGTTCATTTCATCTTAATACATTACGTCTCTGTTAGACTCAATTTTCTGTGTACCTACCTATTACACCGGAAAGCAATCAATATAGGTATATGTCAAAGGAAAAATGTTTACCTGAAGCTATAAGGCAGATATTCGCCTTAGGATTATCCGCGTCTTTGGACGAAATATAAATTTGCAATATTTGCTATTTTCTTTATTGAGATTGGAGCTTAGTATTATGTTACATGCTGAGTTGTTAAAGTTACCAATAGAAGATGATATTTAGTAAATAAGACCTGTAAAATATATGTACCTGTAAATACTTAAAGTAATTATCTAGTATAGCATCTATTGCTTTATGAAAAATCGGCTAGTTTCGTTAGTAACATCCGACTAACTCAAGTGCCACGGAGCTAAAACGGTCAAAAGCTCTGCGAAGCACGCGCGGCATCGAGCTTTTAAACCAACGTCAGAATTGAACAGTAAATTGTAACAATTTTATTTGTATTTATTTTTGCAAATGACACCGTTTAAAACGATGTTTATTATGTATTTGTGGGTGGATAGTTTAACATTACAAGCCAGTTTGTTTACAAATGACAAAAAAATTGTTATATTTTTAAAACAATTCTAACAACAATTATTATTAAGTTCTAATGTGACTTAAATAAAACACGATAATTAATTAAAGTTCTAAAAATGCTAAAAAAACGTTGTAGTAACAAACAACATGTATTTTATTTCTTTGGTGAATAGCGAATTTAAATTAAGTAAACAACAATAATGCAATTTATGAGTCCATATCATCCATCTTCGTGAAAGTTGGTGTGGTTGTTTGTTCATCAAACTAGTGAAGGAAATTCTGAGATAGGTACATAATGGAACTTCTACTTTTATTTAAGCAAAGGTTACCAAATAAGGCTTAGGTACTTTTATTGTATCGCAACAACACTTATCTGGCAACAGCACTTATCTAGACATTTAATATTGTGGAAATTGTGGAAATATTTTGAAATACTTATATGAATTTTATTTAATAGAATGGAATCCAGTGGTAAGTTTACGACGAAAACGGTAAGATCAGTAAATTCAGTGCGCGAAGATGTCGTTAAAGTCGTGTACCGTAACATGGTGATAAAGAAAGTCAAACTGACAAAGTTGATAGGCCTATCTGTCATTAGTCATTTATCAAGTGTCAATATTTTACCCCCGCCACCGCAGTCTCGCGATGACTATGACCCATGCTATCGGGTCAAAATATCGGGTATAAATAATAAATATCGTGAGTACCCATTACAGTTAAAATAATATACCTAACTGTCATGTTATCCTTCTCGGAACGCTGTCCTTGTAAAAGACCCTTCTTATCAACATAATTAATTCGAACGATATGGGAGCTAACTTAAAAAAAAAATCAAGATTTTTTTTCTATGACTTTTTTGCAATTATCATATCAAATTACAGCTTTCTACCACTTACATATATTCTCTGAGTAAAACCGCGGACAGACAGACGGACAGACAAGGCGAAACTATAAAGCCTAATCGTGAACCAGGTCTTATTTGGGTCCATAATAAATATATTTTTTTAATTCATTTGCAAGTGTAGTATCTATAAATTATTTTAGTTAATAGAAATAGTTCACAATTTACTTCTCCTTCATGTTTAACCGGTCATTAACACTTGTAAATGACTTTTGTTTTGTTGACAATTTTCTTGACAATAATGTACTTAATCGGTGGCAGTGACCAAATACCGTCAGGTGGCCTATGGTGTCTGTTATCTAACCCTTCAACGCCGTATGTAGTGGTAGCTATGTAGAACCCGACGTAAAACTCATGTGCCATCAACATTAAACTGGACATTATTGTGGCACAGGCACCAGCTGCTTTTGTTTCCAGTTCATTTTGACGTGACAACGTCTTATAAATTGGTTTGCCGGGTGGCACTTCAAGAAACTGCGTTAGTAGCTCCGCTCACATTATGCGTTTACAATGAGAGCGAGTGAGAGGCACGCGTCCCTTCCACTCGGGCATGGTTAGCCCGCCTAAGAGCGAGAGAGACAGACATAAAAAGTGAAAGGCACGCGTCCCTTCCTCCTTAACATTACTTATGGTAGCTACGGCGTACACACGTTGGCGTGTTTCAGAAAATGGTACAGCGCCATCTCTGGAGAAGTAGAGTAATCTCGTTTGTTACCTCACTTAGTTGTGACTAATGGTTAATGGTCTAACGGTTAGCAGCGCTAGATGGCGGATGGTGTTACAATGTTTTAAATATAATTCTTTGTATAAATAAATGTTTTAAATTGTTACTATTATTTCATCCTTCTTCCTACTATACGAATGAATATTCACATTAAAATTATTTTACCACTCAAAGTCGTTGTCACGTAAAACTTTCGCCCGTATACCGACTTTACAGGCAACCAATTTTTTAATTAATAATTTAATTAAAGTTTTTCAATTTGTAAAACAAATTTTCACGCATCCTTTAATTATGACACAAAAGAGCTTTCAATAAAAAAGGTTGAATAGTGATTTAAATTGAATTTTATGTTCAATAAATTCAATTAAAGAGAAGTTGTGATAGTTTTAATATAATAATGTGATAGTTTTAGTATCTCATTTTCACTGTGTTAAAGGCAAAAAGGTAAATTCAAGATGATTATGAGAAAAAATATATCAGTTTTTGTGGAAATTTATTAACAATTAAAATATCAATATGTTTCTTAAAAAACCTGATAAGTATATCAATATCAATACTTATAAAAAAATAAATATTAAACACGATTTTTATTCATTTTTGAAAAATAGTAAAATAATCTACACAACATTTACTTCTCACTGAATAATACGAGTAACGCTAAATTAATTTATTGAAGACACGAAAGATAAGAGTATTTTCCGCGAATGTGAGAAATTGCCTTAGGAAGTAAGCGCGTTAGGAAATAAGCTTTAGCGCTTTGCAAAATTAACCCTTTACAAATTCGACTTGAAAGGTACTCATATATTAACGATTGAACATCAATCAAATTCTAAAAGCTCGGAAAATATTTTAGAACAACAGAAGAACCGATCAATGGATCTTGACTGTCATGGGGCTGATGAAGTTTGTTAACGTTTTTGATCAGTTTGCAATCAATTCCTGGAGTAGGTACTCCACAGTGGAGTAGCGAGAAGCTGTAAGCCTCCAGCATGGAATATTAGGTCAGTGAATGGTGGTCAGTGAATTCGTGTCTTTAACCGACTTAAAAAAAATAGGAAGTTATGAATTCTACTGTTTATTTTTATTTTATTCTAAAATCTTTTTACTAAGTGAAGTGAACCGATTTTATGATTATTTTTTCAATCAGTGATGTCTCATGTAAATAACGTGTAGTTTTGTTTTTTAGATACCATACATACATTTTAGATACCATGTGTTGGAGACGGATTTCTTAAGTATTATTTTAAAAATTTACTCGCTTTTGGTTTTATACAGTAACCTACCCACAATAATACATATTACGCAGATTTTTCGATCCAGTTATTGAATGTCAATGCAATTGTGGTCACAGACAAGCGGAGATTGACCGTAACATTTACATTACCTACGGTGAATATGATTATGGTAAAATGTGAAGTCAGTCATTAAAATGTAACTGTTTTATTAATTAACGTGGTGTAAGGATACTCTGAGTTAACATGTTTTTGCCTTTTTCTAACCTTTGACTTTCGATAATCACATGACAGACAACAGAAAAAATTTAAACCTGGAGTACCTTCACGCCGCGTTTATTAATAACACAGTATAAGAATAAATCTTAGTTTTAAACAGACAGTAACAAGGTTAGGTATACCATTTTCTAATTAATCAGAAGTTTGAGATTGGTAAAGTTACGTTGAAAGGTTCCATTACGTTTATACATAAACTAGCTTCAGCTCGCGGCTTCGCCCGCGTGGGATTCGTTTAAACTTCACCGCCCTATTTCACCCCTTTTGGGGATGAATTTTGAAAAATCCTTTCTCAGCGAATGCCTACGTCATAACATGTACGTGGACGCCAAATTTCAGCCCGATCCGTCCAGTGATTTGGGGTGTGCGTTGATAGATCACTTTGTCAGTCAGTCACCTTTGAGTTATATTTATTTAGATAGGCACAAGTCGAGCAATTAAGTTGTGTTCATTGATCACAAACTGTATTACTAAGTTTGAGTTTCCCTGTTTCAATGTGAGGGGTACAAGCCATTATCCACCACGCTGGTCTAGTGTGGATTGGCAGAGTTCGCAGATCTGTGAGAACATTATGGAATACTCTCTGGAGTTTTCCTCAACATGATTTCTTACTCTGAAGTAGGTAAGTGACAATTAATTTGTTCAATCAACTTGGTTATCACTGCTCTATTGTTATGTAGATCGTATAATTGATCTAACTCAAGTGATTGATTTAAGTACTCAATTGCGCTAAGAGTACTCCGCACGACAAAAGGTTTTGTTGGATGACAATATTAGTGTAGGATAACCACGAGGATAACCTTCACGAATGATTAAGCGAAGTTTTTTACACATGTCATTACAATACGCTGTCAAAACTATGACAGATTTTAGTCGCACATCAAAACGCGAATCTTGAATGTTCGCGTAGTCTTCTTCGTTGAAACATTCGTACAACGTACATACGTTCACGCGCATGTGAGTGACCGCGGTTAGGCAATGCCGCTTTAAAGTAATTTGCTGTAGCAACGTAGCAGAGAACAAAAAACTACATTACGTAGATACAAAGATCCTACAGCAAATACGAATAAACATCCTACTAAAGATGGCTCTTCAGGTATTGAAATAAATTCAACGTATAGACACTATTTTTAACATAGTTTGTTATATTAACTTGGTTATAACAATCGGGATAATCTATGTTGAATTTAAAATTAAACGTTAACTTGTATATCTTACATTTTGTACTCGTAAATTATTTATTTAATACGCGCAATTATAAGTAAAATACGCGAGCGAGAAAAATCTTTTTATCCATACGCCGACCGAGCAAAGTGGTAAAGACGACACTTCCTGCATGTTATTCAAGATGCCACCGAGAAGCCTCAGCCGCCCGCCCTCAACGCGATAGAGTGCTGCATCATTGTGTTCTATGTTAATTAACACTGTTTATTCTATTTTAAGTATAATATTAAGAACAAACAGGATTATTCATGTCGTAGATTGTGTTATATTACTCGATAGAGATTATTATATTGCCATAACTTTTAAATGCATTTTTCATGCGGGCTTGAGGATGATTTCAGAATAATTGTAGTCTCTTTTCATAAAGTTTAAGTAACTTGAAAATATGCTTTGTTCACAAAGTATCCGTAAATTAATTTTACAACTAATTTTATTACATACAACGCCTGAAAATTAAAACACCTTTACAATTTAGGCGTCAAAAAATCTATTCCAATATCTGATTTTTTCATAATAAATACTTACAGTTGCAGACAATCCTGCACCGAGCACTGAAAGTCAAATTTACAGTACAACGACAGTAACACTGAACACCGGGCAATGGTTTACAGCGAAGCGGGAAAATAGTCGAGAGCGCGCGCGAAGTTTCCCTCGCATACCACACGTGCTTACAGGACGGCGTCCGGGACACAACTGGCCCGGGCTACGACTCTGCGAGGTCGCCCCGCGGCCATGGGAAGCTAGCCTATATCTCCACATCTGCGGATGAAGCCTAGCGTTCACAGCGTTCACACTTTGGATGGAGCTATTGTTCAAAGTCCTTTTTTGCATTCATTGCTTCTTTGGTATGACGCAAAATTTTATTTTTCAGTGTCCCGTTGAATGGAATTTAAGTTTTGTCTCACTTGGAATACCAGTTTAATTTAGTAGATGCTTCGAATGTTTTTTGCTAGATGATAAAAGTCAAAACTACAATGCTTCTTTTGGTTCTTTTGTATAAAAATGTACGTGTTGACACTGCTTTTCTGTGAAGATAAAATCTTTGCTTGTATTATAATATCTACTTTTTAATCCAATCATAACCCTTGGACAAAGTGAAAGTAATTATCAGATTGAAATTCATTTCAACAACAAAAAATATTTTTTGTTTATATCAATTTTATACCTAAACTATGACAGGTTTATAAAATGCATATATGCATTTTTTTGGACAATTTCACACAGCAGGTGGCGTGGTGATAAAGAAGTTTGTTATCGATATAACCCCAAAATATTTTTTTTGATACAGGTAAGTTTAATTTTTCTGCCTGTGTTAAAATAATATTTAAAATACCTACCTTACTACCTGATTAACATTATAAAACTTATGGATTTAGAAGACCCCGAAATATATCCAGTAGTATATATTAGGTACATATTTTTTCCATAACATAAAAAATATTAAGTTGATTCATTGTACATATTTTAATTATTTTAAATTACTTTACTTACTGTATTTATTTTACATAGAACAAAAAAAACAATAACACCTATATGTATATATAAGCTACATCGATTAAGATTTCTCGCCTTTGATGGCTACCCTCAATATTGGATTGCTAAGGACTTTTGAAGGTTAAGGGCTCGGAAACCCACGACGTAATAACGAAGTTTCCTGTTAAAGGCATCATTACCACGGCGGATAAAATATTTAAGACGGATCCAATAATATGTAAGGTCAGGATAAATGTTTCTTCTTTGGATTTTTAATATCGTCCTAATTATCCTCGCCGTTCGCGCTACTTTCATGCGGTTACGTTTCATTAAGAAAAATTGCCGCCACAGAATTGATAACAATTACATTTAATTAATTTTTAAGCAAACCTAATAGTGGGTGTTGAACAAAAGCGACTATTTGCAGGTCGAGAAAGACTATATGGACTCGCTCATTAGTCTCTAATGAAGTAATGTTTCGCAACTGAAGGGAAGACGTAGTAAGCTACACAGGAAGAAGCCCTTTAGCAAAAGAACCCTCAGGGTTAAACTAGGTCATACAGAGCACAGTGACCTTTACTACGAGGGATCAGAGCACTATTGCTTCGTATGTTTGCATTGCTCTACAAACATGCCTGCATATGTACGGTGGGCCAAGAAAGTGGTGTACCAGTTTTCATTTAGTTTCCTAGTTATCAAAAGTTACATCAAAGTTCATAGGCAATATCACTGAAAGGGACGCATAATAATGACGTAAGCCTAATTGTTAAGAATACATACATCATAAGGTCACATTATAGGTGCAAGACATTTTAATCTTTATTAGAAACGGATAATGCATTAATTTGTGCAAAGAAGATTTAAATATTCTGAACAAAAGCATATAAGAACTATTTCAATTGACGAAATAATTATTTTTAAAAAGAAAATTGACATTTGACATTTAAGTCCTACAACGATCTTTTGGACGTGAATTACGTGTGGGTGACAGAGACAGTGCCTTACAGTTTGCCTTACCTGTATGGCGCTGTCTCTGTCACCCTCACGTCAGCCACCCTTGTCCCTGTCAATGCAAGTAATGTAATAGAAATTGGCTAAGTGCGAGTCGGACTCGCCCATGAAGGGTTCCGTAGCAGCAAGTAACATAATATAAAAAAATATTCAAGTAGATTGAATGAAAGGTAAGTTGCGGTTTACGATTTATGACGTATTAAAAAAACAGCTTACTAGATCTCATTCAAACCAATTTTCGGTGGAAGTTTACATGGCAATGCACATCATATATGTTTTTTAGTTTAATCATTCTCTTATTTGGAAGTTACAGAGAGGGGGGCACATATTTTACCGTTTTGGGAGTGTCTCTCGCGCAAAGTATTCAGTTCAAAAAAAAATTGTTTTAGAAACCTCAATATCATTTTTGACGACCTATTCATAGATATTCCACACGTATGGGTTTGATGAAAAAAAAATTTTAGGGTTTCGGTTCTAAGTATGGGGAACCCCCACGGTTTATTATTTTTGTGTGAAAATCTTAAAGGTTCACAAAATATACCTACTTACCAAGTTTCCGACGTCAATGGTTCTATCAAGTTTAAACTAAGAACAAAACAAATGTCACGTATTTATAATCGGATAAAGATGGCAATAAAAGTTGTCAGATCGATCTGCAAGCGAAACTAACCTTTATCACCTATGAATCTGCAAACAGCATTCAACCTTAGGGTGGTAAACCAATTCTTTGGCTGACCGTACATGTCTTAATAATTCGACTAGTTCAACATATCATTTGCTTGTGGATCATAACAGAAAATATAGATATTTTATAGTCATTTATTTATTCAAACACAAAGAGTATAAGGAACAAAGGCGTATCTACGTAATACTAAAAGCATCTGCCAACTTCAGGAATTGTAAGATACAGTGATGACGGTATTCCGATTTTTTTAAAAACAATAAACTTAAATTACAAAAATAAATCTGTCATCCAAAATGTAAAAATTTACTAAAAACTTTCTAATATGGCATGAATTGTACCTAAATACACATTCTGATGTCTGAAACTTTTTAGATAAGTAAGTAGGTATATTCTGTGGTACGAGGCATTATATTTCCCGAAGCGATGCGAGGGTGAGTAGGTATATTCTTCGATATTATGTATGTTTAAACATGTCACCAAACCAGAGTAGTATCGCAGAAATTTCCATGGCAGTAGATAGTGTGACATGATTTCGCGTTTTACTGGGACTATGTAAAAACAATGTGATCAATGGTAAAATGTACATGTTATCACTTCGGAGTAATGGAGAAGCTATGTATGGTAATTAAGCGGTAAGATAAGCACGTCCAAATGGTAATAACAAAGTGTATTTTCACAGGAACACGGAAAACGTATTTTGCCGTAGCCCTTTTCTCATCCTATCCTAACAACGCAGTAACATACGAAGCCAAGTTGAATATTGTAGTTTTGGGAGCTTCCTTTTATAAAGCTAAATACATCAAGTATCAATCACTTGAGTTCAAAACTGAGTGGACATAACCAAATAAACAAATAACTGCCCAAATCACCAAATTAAAACTAAACAATTTATCTATCACAAAAATGTACGGATAGACAGTGCCTAAAAGCCAGTTAGAATCTCTGCAAGTCGGCAGAAGAATCTTATATAATGTATAAGAAATCATTTCTCTAATATAAAAAAACAGTGCTAAGGGACTATTAATATTAAAATTACGTTATTCAACGGTATTGAATGTCAACTACTAATTCTAGGTCTTCAAACTATGTTCTTCAAAATATACAGTATCCATACTAATATTATAAATGCGAAAGTCTGTCTGTCTGTCTGTCTGTCTGTCTGTGACGTTTTCACGGCTAAACCACCGGTGCGATTTGGATGAAATTCGGAATGAAAATAGTTGAAGACCCAGAGTCACATATAGGCTACTTTTTTTTCAAAAATCAACCCCTAAAGGCTTGAAATAGGGGATGAAAGTTTGTATGAAAAATCTACACCGCCTGACCGATTTCGATGAATTTTCCCAGGAAGATAGTTGATGATGTACCTTCTTCCCCACTTCCCCGGTTCGCGATATAAACGAATTCCACGCGGGCGAAGCCGCGGGCAAAAGCTAGTCTGTTATATGAATACACTGAATTTCTGTAATAGTGAGAAGACACTTCGCTTCGCTGTCATTATGCAATTTACGCCGTTATAGAAGGTTATAATGTGTCAAATAGAAAATAATAAAATTGGCACCGAAGTAACGAACGACGAGACTCGCAATATCCGCCTGAGGCTGAGTGCAAATTCCAACGTCGCTTGGAATATATTCCATCACTATCAAGTTACATTTTTCGTATAGACATTTCTTAGAAATAGTAATAGATATAGCATACACCACGGGTATAGCTCTCCCGGGGTAGTGTCTTAGCCCGCCACTACACCTACCTAGTAGGAACTTCTACCGGGTAATTATTGTTTTTTTTATTAAGAATGAGTAGTAAAAGCTCAGTAATTATTATATTTCGTTACTTAAGTTTGACGATATTAGGTCGTAGCTGTCGAACAAATGGACAGAATTAGATGCGTTATTTTGTTTGAAAGCTTATTTTATTTATTACTTATTATTTTGTAAGATCACGATAATTTATGAACTTTTATGTTGATGATGATAATTTATGTTAGATGATTATAATATTGTCAACTCATACGAAGATTTTCTGAGTTGGAAGATAGTCCTCTTGGATTATGCCATTTGTAACTGAATAAAATCAAGCATGTTACTAATACTTACTAATCGGAAATCACAAGCAATTACTGATAGAATTAACTATCGCTTACAAAATGTCCCCAGTCCTGAACCAACCCATTAACGTTATAACTCAGTCTGCTAAGTGGACCAACCACCCTCGTTCCGATTTTAGTCTTGTTCAGTGTCACTCACAGTTGTCATGGGCGGCGGAAGGGCCGTTCTGATCATTCAGTCATAAAAAATTAGATATAATAATATTCCTACTCATTCCTACTAAAGTATTTTGAACTCAATGCTTCGCAGATTGTGCACATTTAACAAATAAATATTTTTTATTTAACGATTCTTTTTTTTTACCAATCTGTTTTTATCAATCTGACTCTACATTAAATTTTTTGTCAAGTGTTGTGATAGATAAATTTCGTTAAGTATATTTCATTTTACCATTTTACAAATTTAATTATAGTTTGTCTGTATGTCCCAGGTATAACTCAAGAGCATCTTGATCGATTTTAAAAGGAAATGGGTTAAGGATCGGGATTTAGATATAGCAGAAAATCTTTCATGCGAGCAAAGTCTTGGTTACAGGTGGTAAGTCGTAATTGTAAATTTCTGCAAACGAAATTGATAATTTTGTAATGTTTTTCCTTAAACGTTGACACTTCGCAGTTATCTTGGGGTTCCAACGATGATGTTAATTGTCCGTGCGTCTCTTGTGAGCTGTGGTTGCGAATAATATGATTTGTGTTTCGTAATGTAATTTATTGTGTTTATTATTAGTGAACATCTAGGGCGTACCTTTGCAAAATGATTACCTATGTAAAGTTTTTGACACATTCGTGGTATTAACAGGTGTCAAACTGTGACAATTCGTGCATTCGTACAAAGGTTCGCGCCCAAGTGAATAAAATAAGTGCATTATCAGACGGAATTATATTTTTTATTCACTTACTAATACCTACCTAATAACAGTAGGTAACTGTCGTGATGAAAAATAAAACATCTCCGTTATTATTTAACTGCAGTATCTTTAATTAACCGACTTCACAAAAGGAGAAGGTTATATATACCTACATATGTTTGACGCCCATATTTTTTATGTAGGTATGTCCAGGGATTTCCCTGTCAATTACGGAATTGAGGAACCGATTTTAATTTTAATTTTAGCAGGTGGTAGGGCCTAGAGCTCACCCGGGGAAGTACCACCTTTTTTAGAGGCGACCATCTCAGTCCTCAGGGGTCTAGTTCTGCGTCGGTCACAGTTGTTATGGGCGGCAGCGGAAGGTGGTGCTGCATGCTCGTTTGCTATCTTAATTCCATAAAAAAAATCTTTTTATTTCAGCGTACTTTCGAGCTGGCCTCACTGCTACCAACTCAGGATCTGACGGTGGAATCCCAGAGAAATACTTTGATAACTTGACTTTTGTTATTATTTATACCTTCTATCACCTCAATATTACCTTGTTATCCAAATACACAGTCATTATAATTATAATGTAAGAAAGCGAACTTTCAAACCAAAGCTTAATTTTTTTCATTTATCTGCGTTATAGACGCGGACGCAGACTGAAATTTATCAAAACTACGTCGTTCTTTGTTGAGTATCCAGATGTCACATTTAGGTTTTATGGACATCGTAGTTCATACTCGTAAGAGCACAGTTACATGTCAGCAGACCATAAAATGCTTTGTAACTAGAGGCAGATATAAATTACTTCTTTTTATGCTTTAGATTATTTTATTCAAGTAATTCGATTTGGGGGGGGGGGGTCATATCCTCCGTAACCGTAACCCCCCGCTAGATCCGCGCCTGCTGCGTTATGAAACAAATTTACGCGCAACTTCCTTAATTTAAATGAAACCTTTAACTTAAACTCCAATTCAATTTTCGTGTACCGGAAAATAATAACTAACCCATTTAAGTTTGAACATTCAATTTAAAATAGTTCACCTTGTATTTTGATCCGACCTGCGACAAGTTCAGGTACACTGCTGAAACAAAATTTTACTGAGTAATTCACGGTTTGTGTCATGTAGTAATTTGACATTGCCGACGGATGGCATGATTATGTTGCAGTTTATATGATATTCTAACTTGTTATCATGGCTTAACAGTTCAAACTTTAAACAATAAAAATTAAGATCTTGTATTAAAGCAAAATGTACAGCAAAATCTAAACACGAATGATCATTAATTAATAGATTATTGTGATTACTACATTTCATTCATCATTTTCCGTTCAATAGATCTATTAATTAGTATAATTACTAAAAATATCTGAAAGCAAATTGGACTAAAATACTCCATAAATTTTCCTGTAAATTAAATTTGCATACCGATATCTATTCATCAATTAAAAGGCACAGAATTCAATGTGCTGCAGCGCATTCGAGCGTCAATACAACGAAGTGGTGGTATGAAGGAATAAATCAAATTAAGCTATGATTTTTTTTATAGAATTAAGGTAGCAAACGAGTAGGCAGCACCACCCTTCCGCTGCGCACATGACAACGATGACCGATACAGAACAAGACTCAATTTAGCGACTAGGGTAGTTAGAAGATGGTGTTGCAATATTGGTTAGTTTGGTACTAAGTATGAGGACAGGGACTGTTAGTGATAGTTAGTCCTATTAGATGATGTTAGTAAAAGTCCATTTAGTAGTTGTTACTGATGAGTTGCTACCCCTGAGGACTGAAATGGTCGCCTCTAAAAAGTGTAACCAGCTCCACACCTTTCTATCCGGAGCTGTTAAAGCAATTATACAATTATTAAGGTAGAAATGGTACTTAATATACGCATGTAGTTCATCGATTATACTTATATAGATTTCATAACTTCCATTTACAACCCCATACCTATATTTTTTGCCTTAAATCGTAACCGTAGATAAAACGAGGACGCCTGTCAAAACATATTAGGTACGATTTATATTCTCGTGTTTCGATATAAAGTTAGACGTATACAAGGACTGCGAGATATAGACCAATTTAATTGAAATACTTATTATACTATTTTTGAAGAAAAGAGCCACCTCTGCCCATTATTTGTCGCTAGGTAGGTAAGTTACACTTGTTCATTACTGTTTTTCGATAAAGAAACTGAAACGCATTGAAAAACTTTATCCTATATTCTCATACTAAAATAAATTCATGATGTTCGTTTTTTATTCAAAAGTGAAGAGAAATCAGCCTGCAATGTGCCATTAATTTATTGGAGCCAGTGAACCATATTTTTATAATTCTCATCGTTATCAGAATGTGCTTTTTTATTTCAAGTCGGACTTGACTATGATCTTACGAGTAAGATGTAAGATGGGTGTGTGTCCTTGTCTTGTGTGTTGTCCAAGGCACCCACGACACAGGGAATCCTAGTGTGGGGCTTTGAGTGTGAAGCGTTATTTATTTATTATTATTATGTAACACATGCGGTGTTAGGTATATTTTCCATGATAAAGTGTGCACGTTTCACGAGACTTATTTACGAAACTGATATAAATGTAGGTATTGTACATAGTATCTAATAGTTCTCTCTATGCACGGCTGGTATTTGTAACTGTATCCTTTGGCATTCTGTTACAGAACGTCTCTGCGAGTTTTATTTTAAACGAACCATGTGAAACAACAGTCGTGCGTTATTAATTTGCTCCTTGACAAAATTAAATATAGGTACTCGTATGTTGAGGTATAAAATATGTCAATGTAGTATCTTCTTCCACTAAGTTGTGACTGATCGGTATCCGTCTACACGTTTGTCTTTTTGTCCGTTTGTCGGTTTGTCAGTTTGGCCCTATATCCGTTTCTTCGTGTGCCTTGGATTTCTTTGTACTATCGCAAGGCCTTTTGAATGTTCTTCATCATCTTTTTGCACATTTTCCTTCTCTTGAATTTCTTCTCTCCCCTATGAGCTGTCACTTCTACACTATCTCCCTTATCTTTCAAATCATCTCTCTTACAAACCATCCATCTTTTCTTTGGCCGTCCTTGTCCCTTTCGTCCAACCACAAACATCAATCACTCTTCTCGTCATATACATTTTCTATCACCTCATTATATGCTCATACACTTGAAAGTTATTTAACAATAAATATTTTCTCTGCGTGTTGCCGATTGCCGACAAATAAGACAAACTTACAAAGTATAGAAGAGGGATAAACCATAAAATTTATGTCTGTGTGTAAACACGAAAATATTATAAAACATGTAATAAAAACGAGTAGCAGTTGTTTCAGTTGCGGGCTTTATTTGTAAACGTATACGTAATAAATAGGTTCCTGGGAGCAGTCGTGGAGGAAAATTATTTCAAAATTACGTGCATCGTACGAACCAGATGTTCACATTAAAAGCGTATCAAATTACTACTATGTACATTCACTGCAATTTCATACATTACACATGTCACAAACTACTCGGCACGTAACAGCCTGAACACAAATTCATAACCCTCAATTAACCGGCTATTAACTTGATTAACCAATGCTATTTACTTAATGTAATGTACATAAATGACGCGTTGACATACGTATAACAGTATAGCCGCTGTGACCGCCGCATGCCGAACCGCATACGCTATGAAACAATAAATGTTTCATATAAATCAGTAATAACCCAGTAGTTTGATACTTTAATACTTGTGTTACATTCATTAAGAATAGTATTGGCTGATTAATAACATTGACGAGGGTTGTAATAAATACTTTTGATGAATGGCTCATAATATCGTTTTATTTGTACAAAATTTTTGATTCGGTTGCATTGACCACAAGTTTCTTGAAATAACATTGATATCAATCGATATTTTACAATATTTGGAGTTCACGCGGGGTAGTACAAAGCAAGCAACATACAAAAAAAAACAATTTTCCCGTACTTACATTTATATAATGTACATGTAGAAACTGGCACAAGAGAAATACTTCGCTGTACCTACTTGTAGAGAAATAAGACAAAATTGCGCGACAAAGTTCTTTAACTGCTCTAGATCTTTATCTAAAAAGCAACGAAAACCAATACTCAATCGGCTGTACAGTTACACTTATAAAGAAAACAATTTCCCGTGGCGACTGCTTACGGTTCTTATTGTTGAACTTTGTACCCAGTTAACCCATCCTCACCAAACTTATCTAGATTTGTTACTTACATATCTAGATGTATGAAACCTTATCTTTATTTTTCTTTTCTTTATTATTCTCCTTTAACTTTCTATTATGCTATATAAAACGCGATATAGAATAATAGAAAGTTTAAATAGAATACTGACTTCATCATCGAGATAATAATATGTAAGTACATGATTCACGTATTCGGAGTCAATGAGGGTAACCGCGTGTGAATTTTCCGCTAGAGGCGCTAGTGAAAAGTGAGGTCTGTCTGTCACTATTCGCTTGTCTGAATGTCATTTGTCACTGTTTATGTATGGGCGGGCTTTGACAGCAGGACCTCACCTCGCCGGTGGCGCCAACTGGTGAGCACAAAAACGGCGACCCTCATTATGCATTAATTAGTGTTACAAGGGTCAGTCAAATTATATCCAATATCTTCCAAAAAATATGCATAATAATTAATTATTCCTTACAATGCGTATTGTTTTCAGAACGAGATAGGCCTAATGTTTCAGAGCACAATGGTCGCCCCTTCTGTTCGTCTTCCCAATCTAAGCAAAATTAAGAATTATGTAGGTAGTTGAGAATATTTCTATGTAGGTATGTATGAAGGTACTTTATACCCTAACTTAAATTATTATTTTTAATAAAAGAATCGCTAACTTTGGGATAAATAAAAACTACTCGTCAAAATCCGTTTATTTTTAAATGGTACTACATGACGCATGATAAGCACCAGCTTTTGAATAGGTATAAAACCAGTTCACCCAGTAAAAGTTTTAAATAAGAACCTCCTTATTTGAAGTTATTCAAAAATCTAATTAAGAATTATGACGAGATACTGAGAGACATGAGAGCGAAAAGATGAGAAAATACACTTGCAACATTTTGAAATTTTATTTTTGACGCAAACATAATATATTTTGTTTAGCTACATAACGAAATATGGCAGGATTTAGATAGAACCTAAGAAGTCATAAATTTTCGATCTGTATATTCTTGTTTTACAGATAAATTTTAGTTATGGTGAGTGACGACAAAGTCGTAAAACTAGTATTTATTAGTAACGACTAGCTAAGAGCAAGGGCTTTTTTTGTTTTTCTTCTTTCTTTGCCGACAGCGCGTCAGTGATACCTATGTTATTGATGGCCGTAATCCATAAAAAGAAGAACGTAATACAAGAGCAGAATACATTAATTTGATTCTAACGGTTTCGAACTCATCGTCAGAAACCGACGATATGAAATAGGTGATCCCGTACATGTTGGTAGAACTTTATATTTGGTAATATTCCGTTAAGAATTCCAAGGATAATATTCATATTTCCCTGTAAAAATGAATTACGTTAATTTTGTCACGTTTTGGGTGCGTTAATACTTTAATCACTTTTCTCGTACAGTTTAATAAAGCGCTACGATCTCAACATTTGAGACGAAATGACGAAATTAATGAGCGGATTCTGGAAGAATTTTCCATTTTTACAGAAAGGTAGGGAAATTACAAGCCCGAAAGGTATATTCATTTGATCGCATCGCATGACAATTTAAGTTCGGGCTTTATCTTTTCTGAAACCTAGATTTACAAAAAAGGGAGAGACTAAAAATTCAAAGGAAACACGTTGTAGGTACGAGTACCTATTAGTGAAACTTTTTTGTTCTTTCTTTTTTGTAACTTATTATATTATATTTGTGTTTTTACTTTACGGTTAATAGATAGCGATTATTTTTTGCAAATGTTGTAAATAAACATATACAGTTACATTGTTGGAGTGAAATATTCAATCTATGGATTTACAGGAAAGAAGTTTAAAACTTCCGATCCAATTTTTCACCAGCGTTTTTCGCATAGAGTTGGAAGTTATAAGGGTCTGCCCTTATAACTTTATACTTTATTCAAATTTCCTTCAAGTTGGTCCAATTAAAACCGCTTGATTTGAATAATGGCATACTTACTAGACTCAAACTAAATAGAATTAAAGAAGGAATGAAAATTGGTTTACCTCGCTGAAATCAAATAAATTTAATCTAATTTAATTCTTCGCATACTAAGTTAACTTAGCTTCTTTATCTTAAACAATGCTTTAGTACCTACCCACAGTCGAAAAGATGTTTTGACAGAATTATTTGTTCGTTATAATAACTGGATAATAATATATTTTATTTGCAACCCCATTGAAATAAAGTAAACATTATTACCTCCAACTTATTTACTCCAATATATTATAGAGAAATCCGTATTTAAATCGGTTCCTGAGATTAGCGGTAACTTTTGGCATAGATAAACTGACAAACAGAAAAAACTTACAAATAAAAATCTAAAAATAATTTGTAATGGACCTTTTGCGATAGAGATTCATTGTACTGCCTTCAATTGTGAGTACCTAATGCTGATACACAAGAAATAACGAAACATGGAAAAAATATGGGGGAAATAAAGCAAATCTAGGGCAGGTAACTACGACGATTTTTTAAACTTGCTCACGTAATGAATAAAATTGGAACATTAAACTGCACCTTAGGTAATTGCATCTTGCATGCCCTGTACAATCAAGTTTTGTAACGGAACTAATCAACTAATTGCGGATAGTTTGGTCTATGGGCTCTATGGCATACATAGCGCATACATTACTGCCGGCAATCTCGTCTCAACCGCTATTACCACCTCGTCTCAATCTCCATATTTATAGCTTGCGGTGTGAAACTTACAGGATTATGGTTGCGATCTAGATTGCGACAATGTACCCAACGCACCGAAACCCAATTTGATTTAAGCCAGCTAAAGGAGCGCTTATCGGTTTCATAGCCTCTTTATATACAAATGCCGTGATAACTAGCACCTCACCTCATGTCATTTCCACATTGACATTCTCGAGTGTCCTCCAATGTTTGAATACAGACAACTGGTTGATTTTTAGTTTATTAGTTAAGGCTGTAAGACTGTTTTTTCCTATGTACTTGTGTTGTATAGTGTTCCAATTTTTTGTTTTTAAAGACAAGCTAAAAATAAGCATAGTTACTAATTTTTTTACAAGTTTTTTTTCATATAAACACTCACTACTACTTCTAACTATAAACTACCTCCTTGCAAAATATCATCTTCATACATCACGCAATTTTCGAGATTTCCTACCTTTTCGCTTTTTTGGTAAAATCTGGTGCTCTATTTGAAAGTAGCAGGTTTAATAAAGACTAGTTCCTATACCTAATTCCTATTTACGCCAACGTACAAAAGCAAGGAAGGATCGCTACCAAAGCTCCAATTCAAGAGACTCCTAAAATTTTATGTAGGTCTCGGAAAATTTGATTTACATATAAAACTCGTGAGCCTCTACGTTACCGGAAGGTAATACTTTGATACCAAATACGTCAAGGATTCTGCCTTGGCACATTTCCTTCCTTGTCGCTACTTTCCGCTTCTTTATTTTCCTTTCCTTTTTAACGCATTCATCAAAAGACAAGAAAGCTGACTGGCCTGCCCAGTATTCTTCTATGTACTTTCTATATATTTTTTATGTTCTTTTAGTCCTCTCAAGGGGTTCTTGAATAATTTGATAAATAGGTTAAATATTAGGTATCTGATATTTCTCATAATAATAACAGGTGGTAGGGGCCTAGAGCTCACCCGGGGAAGTATCACCGCCCCCCACGGTACTTAGTACCATTCCTACCATGTAATAATTTGTTTAAGAACAATTGTGTTTCGGATAGGAAGGTGTGGAACCAGTTACACTTTTTTAGAGGCGACCATCTCAGTCCTCAGGGGTAGCAACGCATCTGTGACCGAATCAGAACGAGACTCATACTAACAATAACTAACTGGACTATTACTAACATTAACTAACAGGCCTAATTATCACTAACAGTCCCTATCCTCACCCTTTTTAACAAACTAACCAACTAATATTCTAACACCATCTACTAACTGGACTAACCATCCTAGTCCCTTTATGGGCGGCAGCGGAAGGGTGGTGCTGCAAGCTCATTTGCTATTTTAATTCCATAAAAAAGAAGGTATATTTTATTATGATTTTTATTACGACCTTAGCCACCAATTTAATAATGCGAGTCCAATTCTCTTGATCGGCAACACATCGGTGATGTCTTTACTCTCAGGTGGATTATCTACCTGTTCTAGGCTGATTAAAAATAAGACGTACGTGATAAAGCTTTTTAATAGATTATTATTACAATAATTACATGTACACTGTAATTTAAATAATGTATACGAAAAGTATACGCTATTACGTACCTGTTATTAAAAACTAGGAATATAAAATTCAAAACTAAACTGAACTAAGTTAGTCCGCACCGCACGTCTGTGAAAGACACTAATGATGTTATTTGTGGAAAAACATGAAAAGTTTCTTTAAAGAATAACAAAATAAGCATTTTCACTATGCAACATTTTCTGCATAAAGCCTTGAGATAACTCGAAATGTCCTCCTTCAAGGAATAGAATATACCTAACGGATTTACAGTAAATGTCTTTCTTATATTTGGATACTTATAAGAGGTTAATAAGTCCTTGAGTGAAAAATATAATATACATAACACATTTTTCCCCAATTTGCAATCGTCTAAAATATACCAATTGCAGAATTTCATGTTGAAAATAAAATAACGTGTGAAATTCGAAAAGTGGAATGCACATACATTTGAAGATTACATCAGAATCTAGGATTCCATATCAGGAAATACGTGTAATATATTTCGTATTCGACACAATACATCTTTTTGACATATTGCGAATCACTTCAGAGTCGTTCCTTATAATCTAGACAGGTTTGATGACTACCACAAACTTAGGTTATTGTCTTAGGACAATAACAACCGGTACTGCTGACTTATGAACGGTTATTTCACCTAGATTTGGCATTTTAAGAGTTTGTCTAGAAATGAGGTGACGCTGATACAATGCGGATAAGTGCACTTCAATTACACAGTATTAAGTCTACGTTATTTTACTTCGTATAGTTATTTGTATTAGTATTTTGTATAAGGTAAGTCATGTGTCCGAATTAGCTGAAAAACGTCCACACTGAAAACCACTAGTCCTCGGCCCCTAGTCGACACTAATTAATACAAACAGAATGAGAACCTTTTTCATGCATTGTATATGTACCGTGTGTGTTTGATCTGTATTTTACATTTGTTTTAAGCAACGAAATAAATGGTTTCTTTTTTCCAATTTTTTGTGCCTTATTATGAAGTTTCAAATAAAATATAGCTGACGACTACATACGAGTCGCCAATTACCTAATTTCCAAGTTATTAAGTGTGCACTTACCCGTAACGTAACTGCATGAATGTGATTTGTCAACTCACAACCGTGCATTATATTATTTCTTAACTCAGTTATTTTCTCAAATAGCTTGAATTTTGTGATGCGAGTTTATTTTTTAACTGCAATTCATATTCCTTCTCGACTAAGTTCATGTTTGACAAAGCTCAGAATTTCAGTGACGGTAAAGTTTATTTCTCAACTAGGTATATTGTAATAAAGTGTGATTTGTTAACTCAAAACCTTGCTTCATGTTGCTTCTTAACTCAGTTTTATAGCTCAGTTTTTATAAATAAGAATTTTAGGACACTAAAGCAAATTTTTGAACTAAAATTAGTCAACGTTTACATCAAATAGCTTGTTGAATTGAAACTATAACCCTGTAAATGCTATAAATATGGAGATTGAGTTAGCAACGTAACGTAGGTCGGAGAGATCTTCATCTGATCAGTAATCTCTGCGGGGATATATAGCCAGATTTGCATTTCAAGTAGCCAGCAGTTAGCAGACTGGACGTAGCATTTACTATTTTAACACATAATGGTATTTTTTAACCTCCCAAATAATTACCAGTACGTTTAAATGCTTCGAAGCTTTCGGTTTCTAATTATTTTACTTAAATATCTGATGAACCAGCACTCGAATCTCCGGCGGAATGTGGCTATCGTCTATGGGCAGCGTCAGGATTTTTTTGGGGATTTTCTACGGGGATGGGAGCAAAACGCGGATGACGGCCACGCTATAAATGACACATTTTACTAGAAACAAATATAAAACAACTCGCCAACTCCCACTTGGCCAGCGTGATGGATTATGACCTTAACCTTCATTCTGACAAGAGACCCGTGCACAGCAGCGGGACAGTTATGGGTTGTGATTATGATGATGATGAATATAAAACATAGATTTCAAACGGTGACTTAATAAAAATTTAAAACGGTTTAGCAAAGCATTTAAGACACTTTGTTGGCTACGAAGAATAAAACAAAATGAAACAGGCAATATATTTTACAATTGTAACTCTCTTATATTAATAATCTCGAGAAACCTAAAAAATGTAGAGTGGCAAAACAGCCATTTGAGATCAAAAACAGATGTTGAAAATGTACCTTCAATCCTATTTTAAGAAAGTACTGTTCCTCAGGATTGTACATTTTATTTTATTCATGGAATATTATATTTTGTATAAGCGTTCGCAGAAGACTTGTCATATCACAGTTCAACACCCACGTAAGAACTGCCTGAATTCTACAATACAAATCTCACTGAATAAGATGTACCACAAACATTGTTATGGAAACGTTCACAGGTCGTTATTCCACCAAAAAAATACTCGTATGTACTCCAATATAATCGCATAATCATCTGACTTCCAGCAAAATGAATGAATTATTCCTTCGGGGATAATCAATCTTTTTATGGAATTATAGTAGTAAATGAGCATGCAGCTCCATCAATCAGCTGCCGCCAATGACACCTGTTACCGACCTAAAAGTAGACTCAAATGTACTAGGATAGTTTTTAATAAAAGCCCAGTTAGTAATTGTTAGGAAGGATCTCGTTCTAATTTGGTACTTAAATTATCCAGAATATTTTTGTTCTTTCAGTACTTTCTTTTCTGATTCTGTCTTCTTTCTAAACCGGAGTTACATAGGAGATGTGTTTTGTGTTACTAATTGTGGGTTAATAATAGGTGTTCTTGGCTTGATATTCATTGGATGACAATGAAGAACTACCATGAGGGGGCTCGTTTATCCATAATAGGGTACTTTCCGTAATGAAAAATAAACAATGAAATTTGATAAAAATTAAAATTTATGTAGAAATATACTTTAATATTCAGATTTTGAGTCATAAAAGCACATAATTGTTTTAATAAACAATATTAAAATTCGAAATTTTTAATCGGTATGTCACGTGACCTAAAACACGAGAGGCATTGGTGTGACGTCATGAAGGCAAACCTATTCCTCCAAGAACCAAACTGTCAGTTCAGTTTCGTGCTTATCAACTTGAATGAATGCCGGTCTTACATACAGTGCCACAAACTTATTTGACCCAGTAAGGGTGGCGCTACTGTCTTGGTATTTTTCTGACAACAGTATAACATTTGCATTAGTTCCAATTTTGGCCACCGGGTCAGATAAGTTTGTGGCACTGTACAATTTGCCATTATTACGTCATCAAAATGGCTGACAAGTTCTGACAGCGTTTTTCCGGAAATAAAAAAACTGGTTGTCTGTAAAGTCGGTTTACTGACGATAGTTGAACGTGACAACGTCTTAAGAAAATACTGATGGAATGATTGACAAATAATGTCATCAAAGTAAACAAACGTCATGAAATCGTATTTAAAGTTACAGAAATCCTATTAATATTATAAATGTGAAAGTTTGTGTATTTGTTTGTTTGTTTGTTTGTTACTCCTTCACGCAAAAACTACTGAACCGATTTTCATGAAATTTGGCACACACATAGAGGGCAACTTAGATTAACATATAGGATATTTTTTATCCCAGAAATCCCGCGGGATCGGAATTTACGCGGGAAAACCTTCTTCACGTATGGGGTATAAATAGCTTTGTTACTCCTTCACGCAAAAACTACTGAACCGATTTTCATGAAATTTGGCACACACATAGAGGGCAACTTAGATTAACATATAGGATATTTTTTATCCCAGAAATCCCGCGGGATCGGAATTTACGCGGGAAAACCTTCTTCACGTATGGGGTATAAATAGCTTCTAAACAAACATTAATATAAAACTAACAAACATTAATATAAAACTAACAAGTCTGTCTTCCCGGAAATCCCGCGGGATCTGGAGTTACGCGGAATAAACTCCTGCGCGTACGAAGTAGCGGGCACACGCATAGAGGGCAACTTAGATTAACATATAGGATATTTTTTATCCCAGAAATCCCGCGGGATCGGAATTTACGCGGGAAAACCTTCTTCGCGTATGGGGTATAAATAGCTTCTAAACAAACATTAATATAAAACTAACAAACATTAATATAAAACGAACAAGTCTGTCTTCCCGGAAATCCCGCGGGATCTGGAGTTACGCGGAATAAACTCCTGCGCGTACGAAGTAGCGGGCACACACAAAGAGGGCAACTTAGATTAACATATAGGATATTTTCAGAAATCCCGCGGGATCGGAATTTACGCGGGAAAACCTTCTTCACGTATGGGGTATAAATAGCTTCTAAACAAACATTAATATAAAACTAACAAGTCTGTCTTCCTGGAAATCCCGCGGGATCTGGAGTTACGCGGAATAAACTCCTGCGCGTACGAAGTAGCGGGCACACACATAGTATTATAAATGCGAAAGTCTGTCTGTGACGTTTTCACGACTAAACCACCAGTCCGATTTGGATGAAATTCGGAATGAAAATATTTGAAGACCCAGAGTCACACATAGGCTAATTTTTTTTTTAAAATCAACCCCTAAAGGCTTGAAATAGGGGATGAAAGTTTGTATGAAAACAACGATTTTGATGAATTTTCCCAGGAAGATAGTTGATGACGTACTTTCTCCCCCACTTCCCCGGTTCGCGATATAAACGAATTCCACGCGGGCGAAGCCGCGGGCAAAAGCTAGTTTATCAATAAAAATAAAGAAGGAATACAGGAAACATTAAAAAAGGTAACATTTAAAATTTATAAATAGTGCCAGAAGTAGTTATGGGAGCTGGGCGTCGAGGATGTTTGAAAATAGTAAAATGTAGTCACGAGTACGTACAATTTATTAAAATTAATGAATTGTTACAAAATTTAAATTTCAATGTTTTAAAATTTGTTATAATAAGGCTACGTTGAGTCACTTTCCGCGATGGAGGTGATCTGCGTTCCCACGGCGGACAGGCCACCTGCACCTGTGACGCGCCTCGTCAGCGCTGTCGTTCCTTGAAGCACGATGCAGTGCAGCGTAATCAGTTAGTAGTTGCTACATCGTATAGGGCTGGCAAAAGGCTGATCTAGTACTAGGGCTGTCTCAACACGTAACACCTCCCGCCCCAGCTGAGCAATTATTTGCCCACGTTTAGTGCAAATATTGCGGCCTTCTTGTCCTGTCGTGTTGCTGTCGACGAGTGATGCTCACTTGAGGTTGCACATGGTTGAAGGGAAATTTCAACATTAGACTTTGATATGTCTTCAGATCTTCTATTTCGCCGGTATCGTCTTATATACACTGTAGCGACCGCAATTGTACCCAGTAGGATTAACAGGTACAAAGGAAGGGTGGTATGGTAAGTACTCATCGAAGTAGCGTCAGTTGTTTTTAGTGGAGTCTCCATTGATATTTGGTCTTTAATGGCGTGTAATTTATTAAGATCAATTGCAGTTATGTTGTAGTAAGGTCTTCGATTCTTTGAGGATGACAAGGTTAGTAATTCTGAATTTGTGAATGTAAGTATCTCGAAATGCTGTCCACGAAGTTTATCGTTGACGTTAGTGATAGTGAATCTCGTTGTTTTGATGCTGCAAGTCCTTGGAATAGTAGCAAGGAAACTACCTTCGATGATTTGGTGGCGTTCCTGTCCACATAGCGTTTGTACTTTCGTGGGTATTTGAAAAGACATTATATAGTGTTGATCGTCAAGCTCCAGTAGAGCCTCCTGGGACAGAAAAATAGGCGTGGGGTGACACGTTTCATCTATTTTCTGTAAATCGATAAGTGTGCTGATGCAGTCCTGAGATGTTCTGATTTGATAGCTGAGTCGCTGCTTGCATATGAATATGGTATCGACCTTCGGGCATTCTGCCTCCATGTATGCATATTCCTTGGAGTTGGTTGCAATAAAAGGAGATGGGGGAATTATGACTTCCTGGTGTTTATTAGGAACCGGACATAATTGGTAAAGGTCATAGGATGATGGATATACAATAGGAAATTTGAGAACAGTAATGAGTTTATTGTCTACGAAGTAACATCCTAAACTAATTAAATCATAGTAAAGTCGAACATCAACTAAGTTAATAACCTGATATTGGTTATATATATTTTTCAGTCTACTTAACATATCAATTATATTACTAGTGCTTAAAATAGAATGATGTACGGTACTCGTACGGCTAAACGCTAAAATGTTTTCTATTCTATCTATCTCTAAACGTAAGTCTTGGATATTTTCAGCTATAAGTGTTAATATTTGCGATAATTGAACATAACGCGTAAATTGTATGGTATTATCTCTTGTAGTATTAATATAGTATGTCAAAGCCTTTTCTAACTTGACTTGGTTGCTACTTAAGTTACTTAATATTTCTGTTTGATGAAAAGTCATCTGCTTATATAAACTTATATGATTATTAAAACTATTAGTTAAATCTACATCACTCTTTTGTAAGATATGAAACATTTGTTCATACCGTACAGCATCGTTATAATCGAGGTTTCCCGTGATACTTTTAATTACAGATCCCAATGGATTGATTAAACCACGCTTGGCTCTTTTCGTTGGCAGGAAAGTATCTAATTGAGAACTTATTTCCTTAATTTTGTTGGACAAGTGTATGATTTGATATTTAAAATGAGCAAAGATTCCAGTTGTTAAATTATTTGTAACATCAGTTAACTGAGTTTTAGTCAAATCTAATTGCTTCTGAATTTCATCAAAATTAATGTCATGTAAAAATGTGTGATAATGTGAGGTTATTTTCGCAGGTCCGAGTTTGAAAGGGAGAATGCCAGGACCATCATTTAAACTGTCAAGCCGGATGTCTTGTGCTTGGGCCTGGTTTGTCAGGATCATCAGGCATCTGTAACAATCCAGACGTTTTGCGTTTACGTTTCAGTCTATTTTTGGCAACGGGTGTGCGCTTCTTTGAAGTGTATATATGTACAGGTAAGTTAGAAATAACCCTATCATGTAGAAAACGAGGTGCAATTTTTTGTCGTGTAGCTAGCGGGTTCCTAATGTAAACTTCTTTCCCTTCTTCATAATCGATTTGAGGTTCTCTATGTGCATTTTGTTGTGACATAAGTGTGTTACGCTGAGTCTGTGAAATGTCGTGAATAATTTTATATATTAATTCCATTTTTTGACGATGGTCTTGAATGTATTGCTGCATTAGTCGTTCATTTAAGTTTAAGTCAGTAGGGTCACGCGGATCAAAATGTCCAGATATTAAGTCAAAGGGTCTACTTTTTGTCAAACTATGTACGGAACTATTGTAGGCAATTAGAGCATACTTCATTAAAGTAGAAGTGGATTCATTTTTAAACTGTAGTTTTAATAACCTTAAATGTTCGAGTATGGTGCTATGAAGACGTTCAATCATGCCGTTTTCATTAGGAGCATGGGGTGCAGTAGTGTGGTGGTGTACATTATGTAACAGAAGGAATTCTCTGAATACCTGATTAGTAAATTCTGTTCCTCTGTCGGTAGTTAAATTAATTGGTAATCCATGATGAGTACACAAGGTAAGAAAAGCTTTTACTATATTCGGGGCTGTGCAATCAGATATTTGGTATATTTGAGCGTATTTAGAAAATGCGTCTATTACAGTTAAGTACTTCTCTTGATTAATCGTTAATATATCTGCATGTACCATTTCAAAGGGTTTACTAGGAGGTGGAACGATTTTAAATTCTGGGCGAATTGGATTACGGTCGTATTTAGCTCGACTACATGTGGTACATGAATTTATAAATTTACTTACAGTTTCCTTTAACTTAGGCCAAAAATATCTATGATAAAGGGATAAATGGGTTTCTGTGATACCACGATGGTTAGTTTTACCCTCGTGATACTTGCGTATAATGCTTTGTTGTTCAAAATAATTGCTGACATTTTCTAACTCATGCTTAACTAGGACTAACTTCATTGATGGGCTTTTGAAGAATTTTTGCAAAATTGGTACAATGGTAAGCATTTTTTCAGGCGGATTTACAAGAATACCTGTCTGAATTTTGGGGTCAACAAATTTTTTTACTGTATTTATTAAATCTTGTTGAAAATTGTTAACCGAAATATCTATAACTATTTTTTCATACGAGTTAAAAGGTGTCGTAATTTTTGGTTTGCGGTTAGATGGATGCTCACAAATATTAAGAATCAACTGTTTATGATATTTATTCAAAGGATCATTGACAATAGGTAATGCAAGTACAGGATTTTCATTACTGGTATGTATGGTTTCACTACGTGGTCCGACAGTTTCAACGTCATTTGCAGGTATTACTTCGTCAATGATAGAAAAATGAGAGTTCGCTGTTAATGTGGAAGATGGGCTCCTTAAAGGTTCTATGTCTGGTGCTGTGTCAGTCGACGATTGGCTTATAAAAGGTCTGTCATCTGGAGCGGTAACAGTTGACGATGAAGAAGATGAAATATTAACAATGATTGAGTTTAAATCCTCGTTGTGAATTTCAACTCTGGATAGAGCGTCTGCATTAGTATTAAGTATTCCCTTTTTGTAAATTACTGTAAAATCATATTCGGCTAATTTTAATTTCCATCTTGTCAACCTGCAATTACATTCTTTTAAATTCATGAGCCATTGCAAGGGCTTATGATCTGTGATGATTTTAAACTTTCGGCCGTACAGATATGCTCTAAAATATTTAGTCGCCCAAACGATGGCTAGCAATTCCTTTTCAATTGTCGAATAATTTAGTTCACTGTCATTGAGAGTCCTGGATGCGTAAGCTACCGGTCGGTCACTACCTATAGGTCCTTGTGATAAAACGGCTCCAAGTGCAAAGTCAGATGCGTCTGTAGTCAAATTAAAATCTTTAGTGAAATCAGGGTATTGTAATATCGGGTCGTTAGTTAGTAGAGTTTTACAGTGGTTAAAACATTCAATGTATTCCTCAGACAGCGTAATTTTTGCACCTTTTTTTAAACAGCTAGTCAGTGGTTTGGTCAGTCTTGCAAAGTTAGGTATGAAACGTCTATAATAACCTAGTAAGCCTAAAAATCCTTTAATTTGTTTTGCAGTTCTGGGGATTGGATACTTTGAAATAGCACTAATTTTATCAGGGTTAGGCTTTACTCCGTCAGATGTTATAATATGTCCCAAATAAGGAGTTTCATGTTTCAGAAACTCAGATTTGTCCATTTGTATTTTAAAATTGGATTGACGAAGTCGGTCCAAAACTTTACGTAGATTAACTATATGTTCTTGTAGTGAGGTGGAAAATACAAGTATATCGTCTAAGTAAACTACGCAAATTTCGTTCTGTAAGCCTTGTAAAATGTTGTCCATGACTCTCTGAAAGGTTGAGGGGGCATTTTTAAGACCCATAGGCATTCTTAAAAATTCAAAGTGGCCGGGAGCAAAGTCAACACTAAATGCAGTTTTGTGTATGTCGTTAGGGTGAGTCTCTACTTGGTAAAATCCACTAGCTAAGTCTAAAGTCGAAAAGTATTGGCATTTACCTAATTTGTCAAGTATGTCGTTAATATTGGGGATGGGGTATTTATCATCGATGGTCTTTTCGTTCAGTCGTCTAAAGTCCACCACAAGTCTCCATTTTGTCTTACCTGAGGCATCCGCCTTTTTGGGTACGATCCAGATGGGTGCACTCCAAGCAGAAGTGGATGGTCGGATTATTCCTAGGTCTAACATATTTTTGATTTGAGTCCGTACTTCATTTCTATGCACATGAGGATATTTATATGTCTTACAATGAACAGGAATTTCATCGGTCGTTTTTATACGGTGTTTAATATGATTGGTGAATGTAAGCGGTTCATTTTCTACATAAAAGACATCGGCATATTTTTTACATAAGGCAATTAAATTTGCGCTCTCCTCTTTATTTAAATGATCAGTTCGTAGTCGCGATAAAATTTGTTGTGTACGTTCTAAATTTTTATTATTATATTTATTAAAATTTTCATATAATGAAACTGATTGTTCATTGAATATATTTGCAGAAATTGGTTGAGACAATGTGAAAATCACGTCATTTTTGGAAGGGTTAGAAACTTCTACATAGGCCTGGTTATTAATAGAAGTAGTCAAACAATCACCAATACTACATGTACAAATGGTCTGTCTATCTATAATAATTTCACCGTTAGTTATAGTAGTTGGAACTTTGATAATTTTGCTAGATTGCGCTGGTATTATCGCCTCTATTAAATTTACACCGCCGGATTCAAACATATGAATTTTATTTTTTGCGAATTGTGTAACAAGTACACGGGAGCCTAAATCTATTTTTGCTTGCCACTGTTCTAATAAATCACAACCTATTAAACCGTCGAAATAACTGTGAAATCTGTAAATGTAAAGCTTTATGGGGTTACTGTCATTAATTTCAAAAAAGCATGGTATTTCTATGGAGTAGTTATTTTTAGTAGACGCATGAATATTTGTCACAATAAAAGGATCGTAATTTAATGGTAAATCCGAATAATACTTTTCTATAGCTTCTGGGTTGATGAAAGATTGGTTTGCTCCTGTATCTATTAATAATTTCAGAGGTGGATTATGAATTTGGATGTATGGAAGCTGTTTTTTATGTTGTAAATTTAATTCTATCTTGGGACACTTGAAACTTGAGCTAACAAAAAATTTTCGTCCGTTTGTTCGTCAAGGAGTCTCTGGTCATTAACGTAACTGCCGTCATTTATGTAATTATTTGCAACTAAATGGTCAACTACGTTACAAGGGGTGTCATAGTTCATGTCATAGTTATCCACAAAGTTGTCATCATTACAGTTATCATACTCATTAGTATTAATTTCTTTGTAATAATTTGGAGAATGGTACTGACCTTGTCGGCTCCAATCGTTCGGCTTCATTGAAGTCGGTGGCAATGTACGGGCTTTGGGGTGGCTAATCCCACTCATAGGTTGTCCGTATGTTTGGTTACTAACCTGGCGTTGGTGCTGTGTATGTAGAGTTTCCCTATGTGGTATCCTAAACCCAGTGCTCATATTCGATCGTGGTAGAGCCCTAAACATTTGCTGGGTTTTTGACGGACCTTGATAAGGCTTGTTAATTAAGTGTGGTAACATCTGAGAATTATTCGTGTGTGACTGGTGGCTAATTTGTTTATTCAAAAAAGGGTTAAAATTGTTAGATCTGAATGTTGGTGTCTGTTGTATAATTTTTCGTGAATAAAATTTTTTATTTTGCATGTATATAATATTTAATTCCTCCTGAGCAAACTCCAAGGCCTTTTCAAGCGTTGGAGGCCTCATACAACGTATGCGAGAGCCTAATGGTTCATGTAAGCCTTTAAGATAAGTCTGCAAAGCTAACTTTTTATATAAAGTTCTTTTAGCTTCGACTGTAGTTGTAATATCGTCATGTAATTCAACATATGTCATTATTGTACCAAGTAAATTCTGAATTCGTTCATAGAAAATGTGTGGTGTGTCATTACCTTGAGATAACATGGATAAATCACTATATAAGGAAGATTCATCACGATGATCTGAAAAACTATTAATAAGAGTTGCACGGATTCCATTCCAATCCAATGGGGTTCCGTTCGTAGCTAAGGTTCTAGCCGCGGGTCCCGTGATTTTATTTAAAATTCCATTAATCACTGCATAATTATTTAATTCATTTCCTGATGCCGGATCAACATACGCTAATACAATTTGATCACATATATTCAAAAATCTAATTAAAACATTTGAATTTCCATCAAACTCAGGAACTAATCTTAAAGCATTAAAAATTTTATCGGTTTTGTCTTCCACAGAGGCAGAAATTGCCGTTCCACTTAACCTCGGCATTGAATTTTCTGTCATATTTGAAGACTCTTCTATGACAAATAAATCTAAATTACGATTACGGTCTCGTATAGATCTCCGAATGTCTTGACGAGAACTGGGTGAATTACCCTTATTTGCTCGTAACGAAAAAATTTTGATAGATTTTAAATAACTATACAATAAACTCAAATCTACAGGAATAGGACAAATATAGGATCTGCAACCAATAGGATTATTACACACTTAAAATCTATTACTCACAGAATAAGTTTCATCTCGCATCTGCACATCGATTTTCGGATGTTGCGTGAGCTGAGCAGGGTTCCCCGACGTCCCGATCTCGTAGAAAAGTTCGTTTTTCCCGGGTCGATTCGTACTCGATGTACTTAGCTGAGTTTCGACAGTCCGAAACGCGCACTGACTCGACTTTATCCGGAACTTTCGACTGCGCCAGTTATGGGAGCTGGGCGTCGAGGATGTTTGAAAATAGTAAAATGTAGTCACGAGTACGTACAATTTATTAAAATTAATGAATTGTTACAAAATTTAAATTTCAATGTTTTAAAATTTGTTATAATAAGGCTACGTTGAGTCACTTTCCGCGATGGAGGTGATCTGCGTTCCCACGGCGGACAGGCCACCTGCACCTGTGACGCGCCTCGTCAGCGCTGTCGTTCCTTGAAGCACGATGCAGTGCAGCGTAATCAGTTAGTAGTTGCTACATCGTATAGGGCTGGCAAAAGGCTGATCTAGTACTAGGGCTGTCTCAACACGTAACAAAGTCAATAACAAAGTAATAATTGCATACATTACCAAAATATCTACCTCCAAAGTAATCAAGCTGCCGAACGCAAAGGCCGATTGTGCTTCTTTGTCGCTCGTTCCGCGCTCTCGCTTGCACTTCAAGCTTTACATGGGACGCCTCAGAGCGAGGTAACGGTAACGCCGCATGACGTCATGTTTTTCGTGCGTGCAGCCGGCTATATCGAATTATAAGACGTTGTCACGTCAAAAAGAATTAATATTTTATTTTATTTTAAGGCGAGAAAGCGTGTTTATTTTGTCGAAATATATTTTTTGTTGCTTTTTATAAGGAAAATCAAGTTTATTTTTTCTTTTTTTTTTATAGCCTGAAGGGCTGACGCAAAAGCAGACGAGCCACCTGATGGTAAGTGGTCATCGTCGCCTATGGACACGAGCAACACCAGGGGAGTTACCAGTGGAACGCCGGCCCTGAAGGAGAGCTCTTTTTACACCTTTCTTGAAGAACCCCATGTCAAAGCGCTCCGGGAATACCTCAGAGGGAAGCTCATTCCACAGCTAGCAAGTTCGTGGTAGAAACGATCGTGAAAAACGGACCGTTCTCGTCCGCCACGTATCCAAGCGATGTGGATGATACTTCAATCTTTGGCGAGTGGTGCGATGGTGGAAGGGTGAAGTTGGCACCAAATCGAACAATTCCTCGGAGCACTCACCGTTGTAAAGTCGGTAGAACACGCAGAGAGATCCTATGTCTCTCCTGAAACCTAGGTTTTCTAGCCTGTTAGTGACTCGTGGGTCGTTGACAACTCGAACTGCGCGCTTTTGCACGGCTTTTTCACTACCGAAAGTACCCTATTTAGTTACAGTTATTTAGTAGCAAATATTTAATTTACTACTCTAAACTCTTGACTTTTTTGGCATGTTTCTTTATCCATATGAAGCCTATTATTTGTTTTTTGCGTTATTGATTTCTATGTACCTACTACTTATGTACAGAAGCTTTAAGAAAGATTTCAACGCATAAATTCCGTGTTACGAGTAGATAGTGATATTTGCTTTAAAAATGTATAGATAGGTACTCAGTTATTTATGCAGTAATAGCCTGAAATAAATTTTCCTACCGATGTCCTTAACTACATTATGGAATCATCAATTTTCTTTTTAAAAGTAATATTTTCAAATAAAACGACGTATAACTGCCCATTTTTTACGTTTCGCGGACAGCAACGATCGAGTCTTGATTACTCTTAGTAGCAATTTACAGCACATTCAAACCTTTTTCGCTTCCTGTATTTTAAAGAATAAACACGTCGAAGTTTACTAATGTTACAAAGAGGTTTTATTGTAGCTCTGTAAATTTTAAGTTAGGATGACTCACGAATGTTTAGAATAGACTTTTAGTAGCCATTGATATTATGATTATATTTAATAAATAAATAAAAATCATTCAGTCATTTAAGTTAGTTTAACAAAAAGTTTTGTTTTTATTGTCTTTGTAAACGTATACATACGTGTGTAGACTATAAGTGGAAACGAAATGAATAAATAACGTATGAATAACGTGGGAAAACCCACGGGATTATAGAGTACCTATAGAGAGGGATAATACTTGGCATGTTTGTAGTATACGTAGGTCACACTAAAAGTTTTGCGTAACTTAAAAAAACAACATTTTATTACCTAAATATTATGTTTATTGCTTTTCAAAATTCTCTTCTTTGCATTTTAAACATTTTTTCATGCGATCGAACCATTTTTTAAAACAGGAGGGCCACAGATTTGAAGGCATGTTATCTACGTGCTGATTGAACGCTATCACTCCCTCTTCGGAGTTAGTAAAAGTGAAACCTCTCATCACATCTTTGATTTTGGGGAAAATACAGAAATCAGAGGGTGCTAGGTTTACTTTTTTGGAGACTAAAAATGACTTTGATTGTTTGGCCGTGTGTGAAGAAGCGTTGTCATGATGTAGGAGAACGCGTCTTTTTGGTCGTCTTTCGCGAACTTTTTGTAACATCCTGGGCAAACAAATGGTAGAATACCAATCGGCGCTAACACTCTTTTGATCTTCAAGTGGAATTGTGCAGATGGGACCCGTGGCTGAGAAGAAAAACGCGATCATTTTTTTACCAACGTTTCTAGCCTGCCTCATTTTTATTGGCCTGTTCTCATTTTCAAACTCCCATTCACAAGATTGCTGTTTTTTCTCGGGTTCAAAACAATAAATCTACGTTTCGTCTCCTGTGACAATGTCATAAACAGCATTAGAATGTCCGTGGTCGTATGTACTTCAGTAGCATCTGTGAGCACCATTCCACGCGAGCCCGCTTCTGCTCCGCTGTCAGTTCATGAGGGATTCAATGACAACAAAGTTTCGAACTTTTAATTCTTTGTGTAAAATTTTCTGAATTTGGGTCATACCAATCCCCAATAGCCCTCGAATTGTCTCATAGGTAATCCGCGGGTTTTCTTCAATTAGCCGCTTAACAGTAGCAACATGATTTTCGTTGACGGCAGTTGAAGGCCGCCCTTTACGAAATTCGTCATGTAAAGAAATCCGACCTCTCTCAAATTCAGCAAACCATCGCCTCACTGTGCTCAAACAATGTGCTTCGCTCCCAAAAGCATTTTGAAGACGAGCTGCATAGTCTTGCGCGGAGAGAGAACTTTTAAAATCATGAAAAATCATCGCTCTAAAATCTTTACGACTTAATTCCATTTTCGTTGCGTACGTAGAACTTTGATGTGTAATAAAAAAAAATTGATAAATGATTTCCCGCCAATTTTTTATTTTTATTACCAAGAAGGTTGCAACGTTTTAAAAAATATAACATCCGAAATTCAAATAGCTTCGATTAGCTAGAAGTGCAAAACTTTTAGTGTGCCCCATGTATATCGTGGGTCAGTTCTTAGGATTATTTACACCCCGGAAAACGGATTTAATGCGGTGGCAACACTATTTTCGTAAATTATAAATAGTTACTTACACGTATAATACTTTTTTAATCTTAATACATAGAAATTAAATTTTTTCAGTATAATACTTTTTTAATCTTAATACATAGTAATTAAATTTTTTCAGAACACTGTTGACAATGCAGTCACTATCTTTCCAATATTTATAAAAACAAATTTAAATCATTAAATAAAGAAATAAAATTTAAACCTAAAATAATGACTAGCAACAGGAGGGCACAGACCTAGGAACAGGTAGGTACCTCTTAGGTCTGAACTCCATTTAGTGTATCTGACTTTGGGTAGGAAAGTAATTCTTCAGAAAGTTGCTTCTCGTCAAGTCTGACATGAAAAGACTTACGTAAACTTCGCTATGATACATCCTTCTTTATGAACCATCCAAAGTCTCGAAGCAACTTACAAACGGAATTTCCAAGTGTTGCTCCCTTCCGAGATGAGTTATATTAAAGTTTTACATATTAAAATACACTATGTGTAAGAGCGTCGGTATATACCTACCTTGTAACGTTATAAGGGGAAGAATAAATAAAAAGAATTTTGAAGGAAATAAGAGATGTACTTGTCTTTCCTAGTGGGTCACAAAACACTGTATAAAAAATAAGCGAGTTAAACAAAGGCACAGACACTAAAGAAAAGTCACTTATATGAGAGGGGAGACCACCTGGAGTGCTCTTACAGGCGGAGGCGGAGGTCCGAAGCACCGACTCGGAAGGCGGAGGCCGGTGCGTCTCTCGAATAAGAGGTCGGGTAGCGTAGGAGATGGCGCGCTACCAAGCGCACAAAACGGTAGCGCGACCCTGGCGCGCAGCACTGCGCGCAGATGCGTCCCGCGCGGCAAGCCTCCCGACGTGGTACACGGCGGCAGGTCCCGGGGCGCTCCAGACAACGCGCCCGACCGGAACGATGTGGGAGTCAAGGTTCACACGCACGCGTCCGCGAAAGAGAGACACGGGTCGGTTCTGTGCTCTCCACCGAATCAGAGGGACCTCGCCCGAAGAAGTCCTCCGAACACTTCAACGTCTGTCTCCACACTCCCCTATTGACCCGATCGCTTCAATCTTCTAGAGCCGGCGTTCCTTTTCTAAATCTGTTCAGTATTTGAATTTTTAAAATAATAAGTAAGTCTAAAAAGGTTACATGTGGTGATAATGTTGTTAAAAAGCAAAGACCAAAGAGACGTCAGAATTACATTGACATAATGTCATCTAAGTAAATAAACATGAAATCATATTATATAAAATTACAGAGATTCATTAAAATAAAGCAGGAATAAGAACTAAAACATTAGAGAAGGTAACCTTTACAATTTATAAATAGTCCTAGAAGTTATTAACAAAGTTACATTATCAAAATTCCTAACTCCAAAGTAGTACATAATATCATTCAATTTCAGCTAATAAAACATTACAAGTATTATAAAAGAAAGCAAGATAAAAGGATTACAAGGACTAGACAAAGGAAAGGATACAAAAAGGAAGGAAATAAAGATTATAAAGAGAACAAGGAAGATAGACAAGGAAGTTAAGAAATAAATAAAGTATGAGGTCAGGGTGAATAAACAAGAGTCCTTCACTTCACATGAGTTTATTAAACACTTATCACACATGAAAAATGAATTACAAACTGTAGGTTGCCCTGAATTATTACTTTTAACATAATAATCGGTGGTTAGCAGTTTCGCGCGCGGATAACAAAGTTTTTCACTCGAGAGAACCAAAGAGACTCCACGCACGGCACAGATTAATAAACAGCGCGTTGTCGCTTGCCGCCACAGATTAAGGGTCCGTTCACACCGACCGGCTCGGAGAGCAGAGCAGATTTTTATCACGATGGAAATAACGTTTTGAGTAATTGTATTAAGGTTTATTGTTGTATGTGCACCTATTTTGTCATCAGGATGCTCGAGGAATGTTCGAACGCGTTTAGTGTGAAATAATAAAAGGAGCCGACCGGTTCCGATTGCGTGCTCTTTCTCGCTCACTCGGCTTTAAGATCTATTCCATACGGCCTATGTGAAATAGTTGGCGGCTCCGCTCCGATCCGGTCTGTATGAAAAAAAAAATGTGAGCCGATGCTCTCCGAGCCGGTCGGTGTGAACGGACCCTAAACGTCATTCGGTATAGCGTGCAGGCAAGCGACCGCGGGATGCTCTACACGGTAGATTGGACTCGCGGTTTGCTACAAAAGTAAATATATTACATCATGTACTTTAGTACATAGTATCTCAGTGTATTACATATACTACAACCTACACACTTACTGGATGCAAATTAGCGCGAAAAGCGCACACACTATTCAGTCCTTTCGTGTAGGAACATATACATGTTCCATTTATATGTATAGACATATAAATGAATTGGAAGTGTCTGTCTGTGATTTCAAAATGAATGTGTTTTTTCAAGTGCATGTACCTAGTTATTAACACGATACAAAAATGCGAATAACCGAATTTACAATTTTTGTCTACTTGTCTTTTTATTTATCTGGGCTAATCTCCGGAACGGCTGGACTGATTTTTATGAGGCTTTCACTGAACAAACAGAGGAAATTGTGACAGAAAATATTATTTTAATAGACTCTCACACCTACGAAGTGGCGGACATAGCTCGTTTGGAATAAAGCAGCATCGTTATGTACTCGTATACGCAACTTGTAACATTTTACTACTGCTGTAATTTATGTACCGGAATATTCGTATTCGAATGTTTTATTCACGTTCAGCCTCAATCACTATCGCACATATTTTGCTCAAAGGCTTTTCATAGCGTGTGTATAAAAGAGTCGTTCTTTCGTGCGTTGAAAGCTTCGCCACAACGCACAGTGGTCCCGTAGTAGGACATTCGCTTCGTAGACTGATGTTTGAATAATGTCATGATACCTCGCCTAATTACTCACTATTAGTCATACTACCTGAAGGTATAAAAGAAATTTTAATTATTTGTTGGCTACATTTCTTTTTTTGTATCGGAAGTGAACGCATCGTACGTACCTCCTGATAGCATTATTACGAACTGCTAATTAGTTATTAATTAGCTCGTATTTTCAAAGAATTTATTATTTGTGAGTTATTTGTTTGACATGGATATTCAAGTTGAAGGTATGTATGATTTATTTTAAGTATTGTTTGTCAATTTACATTTGTATTTATGTATATATTATCGTGCTACGACAAGGCACATAAAAAGACTTTATATCGTTTTACTGTTTCTGTATGGAAGCTTTTAACTATGTTCTCATAAAGTCTCACGTATGGTTTTTGTATTAAAATGTGTGTTAATACCTCTATTTTCAAATTAATGACAATTTAGCTGCATCGAACTGCATCTGTGAGTGGTGGAGAGCTCGTAGCAAATGTTACGAGCTTGCTACGAGATACAAATTATTCTCACATTAAGAACTAAGCATTTTTTTCTTGTTTAAGGTACAATATTTAAGTGTTCTTTTTCAAGAATGCTTGTGTTAGACACTTGGCTATCTGTTAAGGAGAGCGAAAATACTGCCGACAGAGGTCGTCGAGTTTTTCAAACACTGACGCAGCTACTGCCGAATGTTGAAAATTTGAATACAGATGACTTGGAAAATAGGATTTCTCATATTTGTACAAGATTAGCGCAATATTGGAAAGCAGTCCACCAATCACGTCTTCGAATCGTCGAGAAATACAGCGAGTGGCTGAACATTAGTGAAGTTTGCTGTTTGTCAAGTGCAGCTTGTAACACTCAGCAGCTCTCAGGGTTACATAATTAATACCCTGGCGTTTAAAAATTATGCCTTAGAAACTGCCCTGAACCTTGTTACGACATATCCATGGTACAACTTACCCGCTTCTTTCCATAAAATGTTAATTCATGGGTCGGAAGTAATTGATAATTCTCTAGTGTCAATCGGCGAGTTGTCAGAAGAGGCCGCTGAATCCTTTAGTACATAATATCTCAATGGCTGAATCTTGCAATAAATTAGCGAAACTATATAGGCGTGACCACACGAGGAAAATGTCTCGAGTTCTAACAAACACAGATCTTATGTACAGACTTCTTCTCAATTCAGATCCTTATATTTCTAGTTTAAGATTTAAGAAAACTTCCACAAAAAAAGAAGTCTGTACTGTCAGCAGAGGTGTTGAATATGTTAACCTTTTAACAATAAAACCATAAAATAAATAGTTTAGCTAGCTAATTAGTAAATTACCGTATTGTTCATAAATTCGTAAGTCTCGTATTATTTTTTAATGTGCTCACGTTTTAGTAATAACTAACACTCACGTTAATAATAAATATATTACCTACCATTGACTTTGACTACCATAGTATATAGTATATGGTGTTTTGAATATTTTTTATGTAATCGTGTTAGTTAATCATTGTATACCTTAATTGACTATAAAATATTTTTTTTTTGTTGAATTTTTTTGTTGAAAAAAAATTTTTGTTGAATAAACTACTTTTATTTTTATTCTAATAGAGTAATTTTATTGTATCTACCTTAATCGATCATAAAAACATATAATTACATGCAATACCATGCTACTACACGCAGCTTAATAGCAGTAAAACCCAATGTCCGCCCTTCCTTGAAAGCGGGACCACTGTGCAACGCTACCGCTACGTCATTCATTCGCTGCATCGACGTTTTAGACATCTATTAGGTTTTCTGGAGTTTTACTCCGGTAACTGATGAATGGTTTGACATCAATTTTATGTTACAGTAACTGTACCTCGTCGGGTAAATGAACTAACAAAGTAGTAGTAGTATTTTTTATATCTACATGTAGGTACCTAACTCATGCGTGGATTGTACGGGTGGATTAATTCGTTGCGATTTCATAGCCATATTTGTTGTCTACTGAATTTGTTGTTATTTATGAAAGCATTAAAGCATTAAAAAATACCTATCCGGGTTCGTTTCCCAGTGAGGCAGAAATGTGAATGATGAGTTTAAATTTCTTTGTTATCCACGGCACCTACGACACTGGGAATCTTAGTGTGGGGCTATGAGTGTGTAGCGTTATTTTTTTTAATACTCCCACTCTCGACCGAAACAAAGGCAGCTTAACTAGAGATCGAACTTTAAAAGTTTCGCTACCATTAAATTCAGTATTTCCCTGGAGTTTAATCGCTACAATATTAAATGTAGCCTTTACTCGCAAACGACTGGTTTATGTACCTACATCCAAATGGAATATACGCACGTTTTTAACAAGAGCGCAAACCCAAGGGACTGGACTGGACTTGTTGACTTTTTGGCTTAAAACCTTTTGCAACTCGTAACGATATCCATTGTCGTTTTGGAGATACAAGCTAGATGAAGAGGTAAATATGAAAACGGGTCACACTCGTGCCCTATTTATTAGGATACAGCATTTCCTTGTGTATAAATAAATAAAAGATTATAAGGAAGTTTTTTTTATTAAACTTAAAGTTTTTTGTATGAAACCAACCGAAAGTTGGTTATTCAAATTTTAATTATTTTATAGCACAGCGTGACCTAAACCCGCATTTAAGTCACAGATATCCGTGACTTAAATAACTGATTTTTGCATGTTAAATGACGCTAACTTCACACCGTTCAAAAATGAATCTATATTCATAATTTCGTGCAGTTCTTACCTGAATAACAAAACATAATAAAACGAAGATTTTGAGTGGACAACATATATCTGCAAAATTCGGATTGTCCAGTTTTGTTAAAATGGTTCTGAGAAATCGCAGTCGCCATATTTGACACTCTAGCGAAACGTCACTGACACCTGATTGCTGTGTTGCCAACTTAGCGCTTACTGCTAATTTTGTGTGGTAGAAAACTTTAAATTTAAACATTAATAAATTCGTAATAATTCCTTTGTAATCCTCTTTCGCACCATAAAACAACAATAACATCATCGCAACTTAAAAAGTGTAACTCTGTAACAACTTAAAAAGATATGTTATCTGTATGAAATTAAAGTATTAAATCATAACTATTATCTATTATAACTACAATTAAGCGGGTTTATGTCACTCGTGCTATAAAATAATATACGATACTCGTTCGTAAAGTTGCATTTTTGAACGGCGTATATCGCACTCGCTTCGCTCGTGCGCTAACTTCACGCCGTTCAAAAATGGCCAGCTTTACGCACCGTATCGTAATGTACTATTAGTAAATTATGCAGAAAAATAATTTAAGTTTATAATTGCAGTGTAGGTAGAGAACACTTAAATAATCAAATGTCATTTTAAATTTAAGTCCTGCGTGCTTTCACAAATACACACATCAAAAGTGTCTAGGGATCAACATATATTTTTGCAATAACTTTTCTCCTGATTGATATTAATTAAAATTTTCTTTAAGGATTCATCAAATAAAGTGTTTTCGTTTGTCACAGTAACGATAAACCAAGTCACCTTTGCATTAATAAAGAAATTTGTCATTTTCCTAATAAAGGGATTTTTGACATTTGAACCACTAACATTAAAGTTCGAAAAAAAGACTGAAATAACAGTTTTCTTTAAAATTTTATTGGGTAACTTAAACAATTAATAATCCGTGTTTCTACCGCGAACACTAACAACACAAGAACATCGGTTTGGCATACTCAAAATGAGTTCATCCAAATCACGCTGTGGAATGGCCGCCCATGTTCGTTGCAACAACAAAAAAAGGTCTTCTTGCCACTGGATACCCTCCATATTCGGCAGAGCTCTTCTCTGTAGCATATCCCATGCATGCTCAATCGGGTTCAAGTCTGGCGACTGAGCAGGCCAGGGCAGGACATTGATGTTAGCTGCGGCGAGAGTCTGTCTTACAACTCTTGCGGTGTGCGGTCGTGCATTATCATGCATTAACTGAAATAAGGGACCGATTTGCACTTGTAGAGGAACGATGACGTCTGATACAATCGTCTCAGCATAAATTTGAGCGTTGAGGTTGCCTCTGATCCAAATCAACTCAGTTCTTCCGCCGATCCAAATACCCGCCCATACCATGATGGTTCCACCACTATAAGGATGGACTTCCTGGCAGGATTTTAATCGCTGTTGGCGTCCAGGGGTTCTCCAGTGTCGTATACGTCTTGTATCCGGTCTCATACCAAAACGAGACTCATCAGAAAAGCACACGAAACGCCATCTCAATCTCAAGAAATCCGCATAAAAATGCTTGATCCCTAGACACTTTTGATGTGTGTAGTAACAATAGCTACATAGATACATATGACGTCTCATACTTTTCTCTACACATGCAAGGAATAAAGGTTTAAGGAAAATCCCAATCGTTAAACGGAAGGGCCTCTTCGAGATACATACAGCTTACGAGTACATATTATATTCCCACGAGAAGACGTAGGTACTGGTATTATTCCGGCTCGTTCCATAGACTAAAAATACGTTGGAGGAAGCTATTCCTACATACATATAATTTATTTTTAATAATATGTTTCGTATTTTATTTCTTTATATTGGTCCAGGATAACTTCTAGACATAAGAGAGACTCAAACATGGAACGCATCTATTGCTTGGAATTTATGATTAGGTAAACTTCTTAGTTTAGGTACATTACTTCATTTTCTAATCAGCAAATGCATGAATTTTTAATAGATTTATACAAATAACCATCTCTAACTTATTTATTTTTTACATTTTTAGGACTTATGAAAATCCATATAATATGTACCTACCTACCTTATTACGCGAGACTACACAATATGTAGGTACAAATAGCAATACACATAGCAATTATTTATTATTTTAATATCGAGTTATCCACGTAATATAAGCTGTTAGTTTTTTAACTTTATTTTTACTCATATTTTCACAAGAAACAATTTGAGGTGTCTATCCAATAGTTTTAGACATAAACATCAGAAATTACGTTTCTCTGAATATGCTGTGTTCAATAAAGATGTTCTTGGTATATAGAAAATTTCCAAGTAGGGAATATACCTGACAGCTCAGTACGTTTGTATCTAAGGATACATCCAACTTAGCATTACAAAACCATAAAATTTTATGCAGTGGATATGAGCATATTTTATGGACCAGTAAAACTTACAATCAACTGATGTTTTCGAAATACCGAAATACATAGAAATTTGTATAAATAATATTGCAAAGGAGAATGCGCAAAATTGCCCCAGCTCCGGCGCAAAAAGTAACTATCTCATAATTTTGTATATTTAATGGGTACTTAAAATAAATACTTGTGATCTCCCTAATCTGTGGCTAAACATTATTGTTTCAGGCACGAATTTTAGTAAACTACACAAATAGAAAATATTATTATATTTATATATTTTGTATGTGTATATTAATATTCATATTTTATTTAGACAAGAATGTGTGCCTACAAATGGCACATATTATTACTTTCTGTAATATATACATTTGGGTGGGTGGTGAGGGTAATATTAATAAACAGAGTATCATAAAGTAATGTCTATATTCTCTTATAATTCTAAGTCTATCAAAACGGTATCTAAGTAAGCAGCAGGATGTTCAAATTCTTGAACGTTGTTTCGGACCCAGCCAAGATAATATAAAATACTAATGACATGGGCGCAACTTCCAGTGTACGACGCCCGTGAATGCACGTACATACTCTTTTATTGCGCTCCGACCCTGCGTCTCAGAATTATACAATATATATATGTATATGTTATGAAAGAATTAAAATAAAAGTGATTATTTTAGAAATTACTTTGCATTTTTACTTGAGATTTAGTTTGAGGTTTAGTATAAAATCGTGCCTGAATGAATTATCAAAGCAATTTTTTTCTATGTTAGCCACTGATTAGGGAGATCAAATACATTTATTTTTTGTACACATCCAATGTATAAAATTCTGAGATAGGTTACGTTTGCGCCGGAGCTGGGGTAATTTTCTATGAAAATTGCGCATTCTCCTTTAACTCTGAAAAACGGTGTTTCTTAAGTTTTAAGGTTTTATTTACATAATGTTGGGTAGTCCTGAAGAAGAGTACGATTGAAGTACAACAAGACAAACACACTGAAACACATATAGGTATTAAAAATATATCTAAAAATCAAATAATTGTGAGCGACTGTGTGAAATTATTTGTGAGCATGATCGAATCGGCTTAACAAAACAAGGGACGAATATATTCGTAATATCATATTTTACCTGCCATCTATCTTTGTGAATGAATCACATTTATATTTTAATTTACGGAAAACCGTCCGAACGTGGGAAGTTTGATCCAAATTATAATTAGAAATATTTTCGCATATCTAATATGGTAATGGCATCTCTCTGAGATTGGTTTTAAAATTATAACAAAGGTAATTACCTTTATTAGGTTAGTTAATGTTTAATTAGGTTAGTAAGAAGTACCTACTAGAATTAGTTATTATGAAAAAATGGTCACAAAAGAAGCAAATAAAATTTTGCTTACCATTCGTTGCAAATGGAATGATGAACATTTGTTCTGAGAGTACTGGAAATTGTGCAAAGTGGGCTATTAGAAGAGCAAAGAAGTGAGTGCTTGCCATCCATTTCATCGTCGGCGTGTTCTTAATTTCGTTCAAATATTGTTACAAACTGGAAGTTCTGAAACTTATTGAAATTTCAAAGATGCTATAAAATATGTCTACATGCTGGTTAAGAATATTGTAAGTAAGCATTTCTGAAAAGTAAAATGGGGTGGGAGATAAGGCCTCATTTACCTAAATGATGCAAGTTTCTTGCCTGTAGCATACCATGAATCAATAGGTTTCTTGCATCATCTAAACAACATGTTACGTGCAATTACACATACGTTGCGTTTATTGCTTCATTTTAATTTTAAAAGTTGTATGAGGGCTCATTTTCATTGGTCGATAACTAGGTCGATAAACAGCATGCGGGGAGTCCCCGAATACGGTATAACAACTAGTGAAAGTGCGTCGTCAATATGTAGTCGATATACAGCATGCGGGGACTCCCCGCATGCGGGCTCAACAACCAATGAAATTCATCGGTTGGTGTAAAGCAAGCATAGTGCGTGCTGCGGGGGTTTAGTTTACGATTATTAGGGTAAGTGCTCCAGTGAATGAACACTTAAGCATCTAGTGAACTTTAAAAAATAATTACTATATGTTCCCTCTAATGCATACAGCCCATAGCTAGTTTTTTGTGTAAAGAATACATTCAAAAATAAGATTTAGGTTCGTTTTACCATATGTGATTAACCGTCTTTTAGATATTTAGCGATAAACAGAAAAATCCCCAAAAACCCAGTGAATGAACGAAATTTTCTAGTGAATGAACACAAATAAATCCAGTGAATGAACATATTTTTTCTTTATTAATTACGTCACAAAAAGCTTCCAGCAGACTACCGAGTGGTGGTTGAGGCTCCTCTTGGATCTTCTGACCACTGCTTGGTAAGGACAACTGTGCCCTTGATGCGTAAAAAGGGCTCTCGTCCGTCTGGAACACATCAAGTCTGGCACTATAACTCAGCAGATTAAGATGGACTCAGGGAATTCCTGGGTTCGTACTGATGGAGGCAGCTCTGCTTCGCTTCTGGGGACCCGAATATGTGCGCTGATTCAGCAGCCGATGTGATCCGACAGGGTATGGAATGTTTTACTCTAACTCTGTCGTATCTGTTGGTGGTTAAAACCGGCCCTGGTACAGTGGTTCATACATTGCGGCATTTCACCGCAAGCGTGCCGCATACCAGGCCTGGGCATCACCGTACCTACTCTTCGAAGAATCCATCTGCCTCCGAGCTTAAGAGAAGGCTCAACGCTGCCTCCCGGTCGGCTAAGAAGCAAATGTTCAGGGCGAAGGCCCAATTCATCGTCAGAATTGGCGAGCGACTAGTCGGGACCTACGGGAGTCGAGAATTCTGGTCGCTGGCTAAGGCTGTCGAGGGCAACTTCTGTCGGTCTTCTCTTTCGCCACTGCTATTATCAGATAAATCTGTTGTCCATACGGCAAAGGGGAAAGCCGAACTTCTTGATACCCTCTTTGCCGCCAACTCGACCTTGGTTGATGGAGGGACCATAGTGCCTAACATCCCGTGGTGTGAGAGCTCGTTGAATGATAAAAGATATACTTTTTACTTAAAAATCGGTCAGTCGAGTTCTACTGTCCCTCGATACCAAGAAGTCGAGTGGACCAGATGGCATTCCTGCAGTGGTGCTTAAGGCGTGTGCTCCTGAATTGACTCCAGTCTTAACGCGCCTATATATTCACGCTATCCTACACCACTGGAATAGTGCCGTCTTCGTGGAAAGTAGCCCTAGTTCATCCTATCCCCAAAAAGGGCGATCTTATTAAGCCGGCCAATTACAGGCCTATAGCGATAACTTCCGTGCTTGCTGAGGTAATGGAGCATATTATAAATGCAGCTCCTAGGATATCTAGAGGATCGCCAGCTGATCAGTGACCGGCAGAACAGGTTTCATCACGGCCGTTCAGCTAGCGATCTTTTAGCATATCTTACTCGCTGGTGGGCTCAGGCCCTTGATAGCAGCGGGGAAGCATTGGCGGTCAGCCTGGATATCGCCAAGGTCTTCAACCGGGTCTGGCAAAGTGCTCTTCTCGCGAAGCTTCCATCTTACGGTCTCCATGAGAGGTTATGCAATTGGGTAGCCAGCTTTCTATCCGAGCGATATATAAAGGTCGTAGTTGACGGTAGTTGCTCAGATATGAAACCTATAAACGCTGGTTTTCTCCAAGGGTCTGTACTGTCTCCTACTCTGTTCATTCTGCATATTAATGATATGCTGGAGCATGTAAACGGCATTCATTGCTATGCGGATGACAGCACGGGAGATGTATGTTACACAGGCCGTAAAAACTCCTCTCAGTCTCATGTGGAGGATTGCAGAATCAAACTTGTGTCTGAAGTCGAGAACTTTCCGGAGCAAGTCTCGGAATGGGGACGACTCAATTTATTTAACACTTTGTTGTTTGTACACCAAAATTTAGTTGAGTTCAACCCCACGAAGACAAAAAATTTGCGCGTTTTCCGCTAAGAAAACCTCATTTGTCATGGCGGCTCAATTCCAGGGTACCGCGCTCACCATTAGTAAAAGTGTTGGGATTCTGGGTGTTGACATTTCGAGTGACGTGCAGTATCGGTGTCACCTGGAAGCTAAAGTCAAAAATTGGCCCCAAAAAGCTTGGCGTCCTGAACCGGGCGAAGCAGTACTTTACTGCGAAGGACCCACTGATGCTTTATAAAGCTCAGGTCAGGCTTCACTTAGCTCGTCTGCTTTAACGTCAGCCCTTCAGGCTATAAAAAAACGAAAACTATTACTTGGATATCATGAAAAATGTTTGTTCATTCACTGGATTTCAAAAACCAATAAATGAACATGCCTGTCCCAATACTAGCCCAAGGGTCAGAAATCCATTCATAAAGTAACTCCCAAAAGACAGGCCTTATAGCATTAAAATATATTATATTATTTAATAAAAACTGAATTTGACGATGACCCAGTGAATGAACGGCCGTTCATTCATTGGGTTTCAGACGATTTTTAGTTCCAATGCTGGGACACGTAATAATTTAGTATAATTGGCTAAAATCTCAACTTAATCGATTTGAAATACAATATTAAACAATTCTATTTTATCATTACACAACTAACTTCACGAAAATACTGCAGTTATTGTTACAATCTCAAATCAAACACGAGTCATCATACCTGACTCGTAAATTCTGGCTCGAACAAATTCTCAGTTTCTTATAACCGACCACTTTAGACGCTCGTCATTTTGAGATGAACAATGTCATTAGGATTGAATGTTGCTATTAGTGTAGGAGATAGAGTTGCGATAATGAAAAAAAATTCTCCGTTTCGTAGAAACGCCCTAATTTCTTATTTTTTGGGAAAAACTGCGTTTTGTTCATTCACTGGGGGGTGTTCATTCACTGGAGCACTTACCCTATTCGATGCGAAATAACGTTGCGCGAGAGCAATATGGCTGATCGTTTTACTGAAGGACAAATGCTTAAATTGGTAGAAACATACCGAGACTACCCATGTTTGTGGATGTGACCAGTAATTTATATAAAAATCGAGATGCCAGATTTCTTTTTCTTCAGTGAAGCTAATAATTTCTTCTTAAGTATGTCGGAAATAGCTAAAATTGCTCCACACAACATTAATTGCTGTTCCATAGCAGGCACGTCTATTCAACTCCACAACTTCAAAACTACTGTCTCGGTGAGGAAATTCAAACATCCCGCATGCATCGACATAACAGAAATCTCCCGTACCCCGCATGCGAGTTCCATCGACTTATGAAAACGGTTACCGCAGTCGGGCCCTACGGCATGCTTTACAGAAATCTCCCGTACCCCGCATCCGAGTTCCATCGACTTATGAAAACGGTTACCGCATTCGGGCCCTACGGCATGCTTTACAGAAATCTCCCGTACCCCGAACGCGGGCCCTAACGAACAATGAAAATGCCCCCAGCACATGGCGTATTTTAAACGCGCAGACGACGCGCGTTTCACGAACGCAAGTCGTCTGTGTCGTAGACTCTTATTTTTGGGTTTTTGTAATGTAAATGGAACTACCACACTCCTTCAAATAAAAAATGGTTGAAAAATGACGAAGACAAGGCTGGACATAAATAGAAAAATAACGTCAATCCTACACACTAATATAATCTTCACAATTTATTGAAGTTGTTTCAAAAAATTAGGAGTTTATCGGTTTGTGAAATTCAGGAAATAACTGAAAGACAAACAGTTTTTTTTTAAATCTTTGGTATAAAATTTGGGCATGGCAAACTTTTTTTAAATTATGTAGCTTTGCCTACTCTTGGAATAAATTGAACCTCATGTGCATTGTATGCAATTGACGTATTTGTATTTTACGGACCGTGGAGCCCTGTCTAGTGAATCCAATTTCCGTATTTCAAACAAACACTTCAGTGTAAAGTCGGCCAGGAAAATCGCTCTACATTGCCAGTCACTGAACAGAACCAAGCTTGAAAGCTAATTAATGTTACCATGCATTCTACTACTATTTCATTATTAAGTTAATATTTCATCTTATTAGCATACAAAAACATTGAGTGTTGTGTTTTAAATAGCTATATAATGAAATATATGAAATTATATTAATGTATGAAATATTTGACACCACTTAAATACCTACTTCTACTTTTCATTCTATTGCTACTAGGCCAACATTAAGAAAAACAAAAAATCTTTCTTTAAAAAAGAACTGAAAAAAATATGTAGAGATACTTAAATATATTTCAAATTTCACGAACTTTCAGTTATTACCCATGTTGCTAATCTTAGAAAAAAAAAACCTCCCATTTTTAATTACTCTCACGTGCTTATTGACTCGCGCAAGATTAAAACCATTTTGATAGACATATAAATCATCAAAATCGGCCTACTCGTTTGATTTTTAGAGTGTCATAAGGTAAACATACATACATATGTACATACATACATAGACTGATGAACACATTATCCTTCCTTACATCGCGCAGTTGGATAAAAATACGCTATTATGCATGGGGGTGATCAAACCAAGATTAAAACAAGAGCGAGTTATTAAATGCCATAGGCGACGCCATATTGGAAGTTATCTGTAGAGATTAGGAACGTCTAACATAAAATATAGTAATAGATAATTCTAGAGTTACGCCTTAGGTATACCTATGCATCTAAAATTTTCTAACAGCGCTGTAAATATCCATGATTGCAATAATTATTAATTTAAACTAACACCCACATTAACTTTGAGCCAAACCTGTTTGCTAAATAAAGCTGGCACAAATACTGTTTACTAAGATAAATTAAGTTCTTCAGTATTTGGCTTTTAAGACCGAAGTTGAAGTCGAGTATTCCCACAGGTACCGCTATGTAAGCAGTTATTTGGAACGATGAAAAACTTTGTAAACGTTAAAAGTGAGAAGTGTTTTTCATGCTTTCTTCCTTTCCTTAAGGACTCAAGCACAACAGTTGTTACAAAGGGCACAAGGGTCAAAAAAGTTATAATGAAAACAGGAGAGGTCTTGATTATATTGCCGCCGTGTGGTCGAAAGTACAACGCTTAAACAAAAACAACACTTAGATTTCCATTTCCAATAGGTATCATGAAAATTCCGTTTTTTAATTGTTTTCAACTTAAGTCATTAGTTTAAGGATTTAATAAAAATCTATTAATTCATTATTTTAATACTTAGATACTATTACTTATTCCACTACTTTTTACTTTTATTGAAATTCTTGTGCACTAAGGTTGTAATATTACAACCTTAGTAAAAAAGGCTGTTTGTTACAGCACTGTAAAAGCATACAATAGTAATAATTTATACTAGACAATTCATCTTATAATATGACCTATTATTCCTAAACAGTGACCTGAAAGAGCCATGTAAATGTCAACGATATTCCTGCGGCGCCTAAGGAAATGTACAGAAACTAGTTCTCATTACCATGCTGCTTCTCAGACTTGGCCTGGAGATATTCATATTTACTAAAATTACAAAAAGAGAAATGGTTTCTATGTAAAGGATAATTCGCTCCACAGATCTAAGAATCACCTTATATGCTTACATTTATAAATTGTTTTCTCTTGGATACATTTATCTTGTTGTAATTTGTGAACTCTTGAGAGTTGGGTGAAAACTGAAAAAACGATTATTTTTTTACATAACTTTTAACAAAATAGAACCGACTTTAACGCTGAAAAGTAAAAATTGGTTCAGTTAAACGCGGTTAATATTCCTAAATCCTACTCCTATGTCTGATAAACACGATCCTGAAAACCGTATCAAAATCGGTTCAGCCAAACAATACGCTTAAAACCTTCTCCTAAGTCTGACAAATACTATGCTGAAAACCGCATCAAAATCGGTTCAATCAAAGGCGAGATAATCGCGCACAAATATACATACATATATACATACAGGTCAAACTGAGAACCTCCTTTTTTGAAGTCGTTTAAAAATGACAAAACTTCAACACTGAAATGTTGAGAATAACGAGTGGATCCACACGACAAGTACCAGCTTTCCACCACCAGCAACAAATAACTGTAAATTAAAAATTAAAAAATCCACCGACGCGACGTAACTCATCTTATACAGCCCCATCTAGTATACTTCGAGTGAATTATAATAAAACCATTATAAAAATAATCAGCCAATTAACTTTCCCAATCGATAATTGTTGGAATTGAAATGCCAAATCATTTTGGAAAAGAGCCAAAATCATTTTTCTTCAAACTGCTGGACCGATTTCTATCTTCGAATGAAAAAAACCGCGTTGAAATCGGTGAATCGGTGAATCTGTGTGTCTGTCTCGTGTCATTGTACCTCAACCGTTACACACTCAGTAAAAACAACAAGAATAGTCTCAGTAAAAAGTTATGAGATAACGTCCATAATTTAAATATATTATGTTACCGTTAATTTGCGTAAATCAGATAGAATGCACATTAACGAGGTATTCTTTTTTTTTTTTTTTTTTTTTTTATGGAATTAAGATAGCAAACGAGCATGCAGTACCACCCTTCCCCTGCCGCCCATAACAACTGTGACCGACCTAGAACTACACTCAAAGGGACTAGGATGGTTAGTCCAGTTAGTAGATGGTGTTAGAATATTAGTTGGTTAGTTTGTTAATAAGTGCGAGGACAGGGTATGTTAGTGATAATTAGTCCTGTTAGTTAATGTTAGTAATAGTCCAGTTAGTTATTGTTAGTATGAGTCTTGTTCCAATTCGGTCACAGATGCGTTGCTACCCCTGAGGTCTGAGATGGTCGCCTCTAAAAAAGTGAAACCGGCTCTGGCTGAGTCAGTTAAAGTGGAAAAACTATAATTGAGTTCATACATTAACTAGTTAATCTGCAGACTTCCTAGCTAATCTGCAGACTAACGACCATGCATACGGTAAAGTCAATAAAATAGGTTCTTGTTTGAACGTCAATTGTTAAAAACGAATAACATTGAACGAAAACATAAAAATTGAGTTGATTTTGGATATAAAACAATGAATACTCATTTCCATTATTACTCAGTCAAATTCTTCAAGGTAGATAGGTCGAATTGGTTACAGAACCGAATTAGCCTACCCCTACTCCACGTAGTTTTGTATGCCCTACCCCTAGAGTGTTTTTTAGAACCCGAAGGCGCGGAGGGAGGACAGCCCCCGCCCGCTGTAACAAAACGCAGACACCCGGGCGAGCCGGAGCGGCTGAGACTGGTCGCCAAAGGCGACCAGCATGCCGAAGCTGCGCAGGCGAGCGTGGGTGTCTGTGCTTTGTTACGCAAGGGCGAAGGGGCTGCACCTTCCGCAGCGCCGGAGACGTCACGATTCGAAGTTATGCCCTTTTTTCCGCGTTTTTACGATTCGACCAAATCTCGATCGATCGGCCAGATCGATCATTTCATGATGTGAGCAAATCTACGATGTGGCCACGACATCAACACAAATTATTGGTACTCAGCTAGGTAGCTAGTCTTCCGCAATTTAACGATGTACCATCCGTTACTGTGCAGACTAACTGGGTAAAGTGCAAATAAGACCTTTTTTACACTTTAACGTATCGTATCAGTGTATCTGCAGATTACCTAGTTAATGTGCACATTAACTTATTATGCATTTTAACGGTAACATAATTATACATTATTAAAGGAAACTTAAAAATTACCAGTCAGATGTCGATTAAATTTTTATGGGATCAGACGACAAGCACTAGCTTTTGAATACAAATAGTCCTCAATTCAGTTAAACCTGTAAAAAATTATAAAGTGAAAAAAATACAGTCGAAATGAGAACCTTCTTTAATGAAGCCGGTTAATAAAATACTGACTCTAAAGTCCTTAGTTGAAATAAGACAAATTGTTTAACAATCGTGTTTAGCAGTTAGATAATTAATAAGTTATTAGTTAATTACTTAGTTGTTAACAATGTAAAAGTTCCTTCAAGCAATTTTATCACCTCTTACGAACCTTTATCTGTGAAAATGGGATTGGAATGTTCCAGAGTAAAGATATTTCAAGCCGTCCCAACGTTTTGAGCCAAAATAATGTTATGATATTGAATTTGGACGTCATTTAGTTTTGAAATGATAATGATAATTTAGATAATGGAATTAATTAATTAATTTTTAGATAATGGTTTGAATAACAAGCTTTAGAAATTGCAAGATTATGGTTCTGAAAGGATGAATACTAAGTATTCTATCTCAGTCTGTAAATTATATCTTATTTAAGTTTGTTATGTCATGTTCAAGTAAAACATACTTACATAGGTAAATTTTATTATCCATAATCATGCTTTATATTTAGATACCTACTATAAATTAATGAATGTGAAATCGATCTATCATTTGATCTTCGATTAACTATGTTTTAAGTCAAAAAAAGATACAAAAGATCTTCAAAAATTAAATAAAAGGTTGGATTTTATCCACGGTACGACTTCTATTTGAAATTGGGCCTTATTAGATCTCGTAGGTACGTAGTTACGTGTATAGTTTTTTTCTTACTGGTCGTAAAATCGTGGTACACGCGCGTGCTGGTTAATATTGGGGAACTGTGGGCCATATTTTCTTCCGCTCCTCTTCTAGAAAGTTGGTAAGTCAAGTAGATGGATTCATTGTTTGCAAGAGCTTAGAGTTTACAAGGGAAGTATCACCGCCCGTCACGATACTCAATACTAAGCATATATCGACATAATACTTCCTTTAATAGCAATAAGTGTATTCTGTTTACTGATTACTCTTTTTAGAGGCGACCATCTCAAGGTTAGCAACGTATCTGTGGTCAAAATTGAACGAGACACTTACTAATATATTATGTATGTGATACATTACAATAATTCTAATTAAATAGCAATAAAGCATTGTTCATATTAATACATACAGTTATAACATGTCTTTGTACCTACTTTGATATTCTGTAGCATAATTATAATATAAGTTCAGGCATAGAAAACTCAAAGAGAATAACAGTGCTAGCTAGTATGGCAACCAACGTTAAACCCATCAAAATATTTCACCCGTGTAAATGAATTAAGTAAGGTTGTTTGCATTCGTAGGGGTTAAGTGATATTAGACAGGTAAGTTTAGCGCCGAATTTCTCGTTTCTCTAAGCTTAATAGGGAACTATCAGCATTAAGTTTCTAAGTAAGTACAGGGTCATGTAACCTTTGTTGTAACTTACATAAGTTTATGTCTAGTCAAAACCATTTTCTAACCAAATAAGTGGATTTGCTATCACGACAGTTCTAAGTCCATTTAGGACTTATATCTATAACTGTCAATAACATGTTGGTCCACACAAAATGGATTTCATGAATTCATCATAGCAAGTCACTAAAAGGAATAAAGAGGTCATTAAATGGGCAAGAGGATTTTTAAGATATTCTAACAATTTGATACCTCTGTACCTCAACATCGACTAACCGTACTAGCTGTCACCAACAGTCGCTGTCCACACCTATTAACACACTAACCAACTAATATTATATTACCATCTCTTAACTGGACTAACCATCCCAGTCCCTAAATTGAGTCTTATTCTAGGTCGGTCTCAGTTGCCATGGGCGGCAGTGAAAGGGTGTTATTGCATGCTCGTTTGCTACCTTCATTTCGTAAAAAAATGGTTATCTGTAAAGTCGGTTTACTGACGATAGTTGAACGTGACAACGTCTTAAGAAAATACTGATGGAATGGTAGCATAATCACTAATAGTCATCCTAAACTATCTTTGAATACTTAGTTATAATTTATTTACTGTTATATTGCAGTTAAAAATCTTTATTAAATATTTTACCAAAAAGACTAGTCGTTGCATACCGTATAACGAAAAACATTAATCTTTAGCTAGTCTGTGCATATTATGTCATGTCAATGTGCCACAAACAAGTCAAAACAAACCTGGCTGGTTATAAATAATTTCGATAAAAAGCAAAAGCAAAACGTCAGAGTTACATTGACAAAGGCCGATTGTGCTTCTTTGTCGCTCGTTACGCGTTCTCGCTCACACGGTAACGACGCATGACGTCAGATAACGACGCATAGACGTCATGTTTTTCGTGCGTGCAGCCGTATATCGATTTATTAAACGTAACGTTGTCACGTCAAAATATACCTACATTTTACAAGTCTGGAGGGCATAACATTACATACATAGTACTGCGAACATTATGATTATAACTTCACGTTGATACGACCTCCACAATAATGCTCAGTACGCTTAAAAGAAGTCAGTACTTTCTTGGTCTATGCTTTTACCCTTTTTAATGCCATTTTGCGTCCATTCTGTACCTACGTGCAAGAAAATTGTGCAATGACTTTTCCTCTGAGTGTTTTCTCCTGCGCTACGGTACGACCTTATACAAAGAACGAAAACGAGTTTTCTTTAGTAAAAACGACATAATTATTTTGATGGCTCTTTTTCACACTACATTACAAAATGGTGAGTTGTTAAAATAAAATAAGATCTCAAGCGAAAACTCTCGACATTTAACTATATTAAGCATCCTACACATTTCAACACATGTTATACTTACGATACATGCCTAACATTAGAAAATTGTACATAATATATCAAGAATATAAGAGATAAAATATTCTTCATTTACTGCGATCGATAATCAGTTTATTGTTAAGAAAGTAATTTTTTTTACTAACAAAATTTTAAAATCTTCTTTAAAGACACCCCGCTCATATTCGTATGAAATGTTGATTATTTTTAATGAGTTTATAGAATACACTCACTTTATACCATATCTTAATTAATCACTTAGGCCCACTGTCCACGTAAACCGCACGTCATACGCACGCTATCGTCAATTGCCGATTGTTTGCATCTTGCGTAGAAATAATCAAATCTGTGTCCACGGTTCGATACAACAAATATGCAAAATACGCCTGCTTTCATTTGTAGGTTGCATGCATTCGTCATTTGACGCGCACAGACATAGTAACTATTGACGCGTTCGTGGACACTTGGACAGTAGGCCTTTAATTTAATCAGCTGGTAGCTCATACCTACTGACAAACTGAGATGATAAAATTCAAAGCTTTATGTTTTAATAATTTAGCTATTGAACTCACGATAGGAAAGTATTGTAGCTTGTATTTTATTACAAATTTATTAGATACAGAAGTCAAAGACATTTTGGAGCGAAAGACTGTCAGTTCTGTTTTTCTAAAGCATCTAAAGACTTTAATTCTGTTTAGTTAAAGACATATTCCCTAGTGTAGCAAACAATTATATTACAAAGCAATCGCAATTATATTATTAGGTACACAATACACATGAAATCTGTTACAATGCAGATACAAAATAACATAAAAATCCAAACTAATTAGGACCGCTAGCTAAAACATTTCCTATTCGCTTTACGTTCAAATCCCCATTTGAGGCTTCGTTAACGACCGTTTGTGGCTGAAATATGGCATAAATGGGCATTCAGGTGTGTTAATAGGTAATATGCCTAATTTACATCTCAATATCATAGCAGAAGTGAAAAAGCAGAAACAACGTTCACTTTTGGAATCGCCTGATTCCGTGTTCATTATAAGCACAGTGTCCATTTATGTTTCTCAAACACAAGTTTCGGTATATTTTATTTCGGGGTGTTAAGTGGAAGTCATGTCTGACCACAATGTTAAACCCATTAGAATTCTGACTTTAACACAGTTTTTTACACACTTCAAAAGTATTCGAAGCGAATGCCCGAGCTTTAAGCTCACAAGGCCGCTATCTATGCAATATCAAAGTTTGCACATTGAAAATATTAAAAAAAAATATACCTATTGTTCCGAGTATTTATTAAGGAACAGTAGATATTATAAAAATATACCTAGTATATTAATTTAAATAATATCGTCATCTCGCATCATTTTCTTAAGCGTGGTACTAAAAGATAGGTTTCTCGTTACATAGGTACTATATTGAAGTTACCAGTAATTTATAAAATTACCACAATTATATTATGAAAAGTACCTACTAAAGGGTTACCACGCTTTTTATAACAAGTAATTCTGTGAACCAATTAATTGTTTCGATATTACCGATCTGCCCAAGTAAATAAGGCCTAGTATAGTTGAGTCACCGAGCAGGTATTGCCACTCCCCGCCAATACCAAGCTTATTATTATAACCTATGCGCACAGTTCAATTTAGCTTGTCTGAAAAATTTACTGAGGACATTTTTGGATAACGCCATCAATTTTAAATGAACCTTTATCTCATTTTCGGAACGCTGGCATTTGTGTGCCATGCAATAATAACCAATTCCAAAACGAATTCAAACGGAGTACTGACTATCAGTATCGTGAGCGATTCCTTTATGTCACTCTGTTGAGCATTGCCTATCCATCAGACATCCTTATCAACGAAGCATAATTAATCCAAGCAAAAAGTTAAATCGAGGGTGGATAGAATGAATCAATTGTTTTCTTAACGAAAGTCTGAAGCGAATTAGTATTGATTCTATATTTCCCAATTCGTAGCCTTCCAACACAATTTTACAGGTTGAAAATACAGTAAGAAAATTTCCACGTCAAAATAATGTTCCAATAGCATTAAAAGCGAGCGGCCATTCTCCCAGGAAACCATACAAAGGAATAATCGTTAAGTTTTCGGTTTAAAGTGCTTACATACGAGGCGACGCTTACGGTTTGAATATAGGTAGTCAGTTGCATATCCATAAGGATTAGAAATATTAGGAAATTTAAGGCCAAGGCTCTAGCGTAAAGGAAAATACCTATAGTAATTTATCAAGCTCAGTATTTTATGAAATAGAAATAGCATTTTTTACACAATCCTGCTTTTATTTGATAAACATCATCAGAAAAATTTTGTTAACCATATACATATATACCTAGATTACGATAGCAGATTTACGTGGAAGTAAAAGACCCGCAAGGTGCATTTGATGAAACCAGCCCCATATTTTAGTATTTGTTAGGCATGTTATTCTGATCAAAAAACCATCGGGAGACAATCTCTAAAGTGGTTGGCTATCCCGTTATGACGTCATCAAAATGGCTGCGGCCGCGCTTAGAACTACCTAATAACTTACTGACAGCTTTTTAGTCAGAATAACATGCCTAACAACATACTAAAATATGGTGCTGGTTTCATCAAATGCACCCTTTTTGCGCTAAGGGAAGGTACTTAATAGTAATATTTGGCTCTTAAGTACCTAAGCAGAATAATCAGATTTAGTTGTTACATTTCTCTGAAATCTCAAAAGAAAATATGCGACGACAATGTTGGCACTACGTTTGTAGAAATTTTCCTTGAAATTCCTGTAAGTAATAATACTCCTTTTCAGTTCCTTATCCGTAAGTTGTATGACGCTAATATAAAAGGAATGCCAGTCACTTCACATGTAGGTAACGCTACGTTAGATAAATTTATTATAACTTCCTAATGTTATTCTAATGTTTCGTATAAGTATTTTCCGTGAGCGTGTAATACCGTACCGTACCTAGAAGTTACGTTGATGGTGATAATAACTTCATTATGTAGTATTAGTGTAGGTAAATTGAGATTTACGAACTCGTGAGCTTTCCTCTATTTACACCTGTTTTATTAATGCACCAATTCTCGGGTTCAGCTCTAAGGAATCGGAAATACGACCCTAATATTTAGCTAAGATTCATTAATAGACGTTTTGCGTTTCAGTCGTTATTAGGTACTCCCAAAAATTTAAATAACCAAGACTTCTAATAAAATAACGTTAAAATATTCAAAATCAATATGAGGAATAGGTAGGTATAGGTAAGTATTATCGTTACCCGCTGTCTATCCAACAAACTAAAATGTTTTTGTCTACGACATCTATAATATAAAGTGACTTTAAGAAGTCCCGAGGCCCAGTTTTTTAGTAAAATAATATAAAAATTATACTACATTTTATGACAGCAACTTGCCTGCCTTGGTGGTCAAGAATCAATAGATTTTTTCTAAGTAGGCACTTTTTCTAATCTAGGAATGACGTTGCCACTTACCATCAGATGGGATCGTGGTTAAATCTGTAAAGTATTTAAAGTACTCAATAATAAATAATAACGCTAAAAACTCCGAGTCGTGATTAAAATTACGTCTGGATTCCCACATTATGATTCCCTTGCTCGTGGTTTCCATATGGTGGCAACACAAGAAAGGAACCTAGACCATGAACGAATCATGCAAATCGCCCTCTCGCTGGAAATCGTACCCAGAACCCTTTAAACTTTATGCGTTTATTAGGCATTGTAACGATTACGACACACGAGTTATAATAACTTTTAATAAAATAGAACCGACTTTAACGCCGAAAAGTAAAAATCGGTACAGTTAGACGCGGTTAATATTCCTAAATCGTTCTACTAAGTCTGACAAATACTATGCTGAAATCCGCATATATGAAGCCGCATCAAAATCGGTTCAACCAAACGCGAGATAATCGCGCACAAATATACGGTACATACATACATACATACAGGTCAAACTGAGAACCTCCTTTTTTGAAGTCGGTTAAAAAAAGACAATGTAAGTTTCTTATTATTTCGTTTCTCTTCGCTAAAAATACATTTACTTCAAGTAAACACCACGTAATACAGTACTGAATAATATGAATGCCCGACAACCGTTCTCGGCAACTAAACAGACACTTGCGCAACTTGAGAGGCACTTGAATGCAAAGAGGCGTATCATTTCCAAGGATTCGTGTTTGACGTTGAACTTAAATGTTGCATGCAGATTTCTCTCTGCTCTCTCAACTCTAATGGTCTCAGTAAAAAGGACGGAGGAAAGGCAAATAACAAAAATCTGTAATTATTAATTACCCGGCGGCTATATGTTGACATGTATAATATGGTAATAACATAACTAACCTTCTTTTTATGTTTTACTAGATACTAGGTAGCCTACCCTATACTCCTCACTCCTCAAGGATTAGGTATGTATGCCAAATTTCAGTTTCTTTCGTTGAGTAATTTCGGCCGTGCGTTGTACCTATGTCAGTCAGTCAGCGGTCGAGTTTTATATAGGTATACTGACTGTATACTGTATATCAGTTTAAATTGTAATTAAAATCAAAAAGATAGTATCTCTGATATTTCTTTGAGTTTAGGTTCACGGAATGGTTGTAGGTATTAGCATTTAAGGTCTTCGGTAATCATTGTAAATCATAGTTAGCATACCTATATAGGTACTCTAATAAACATACTAATAGACGGACAAAAATGTTCTATGGCATTAATTCAATGGCATTCTATCGTTTTTTTATGCTTGTATATAAACATAATTTACTTAATAATAATAACAGGAAAACTAAGTAAGGTAACAGTTAGTAATTATTGTCGCACAAAGTTATAATTTTGCCGCGAACTACTTCCAACGCTCCAGTGCGAGTTCTCTCGCATCGCAACCGTCGCTTCGCAAATGAGGTATACTAGTTTGGTGAGGGTTTGAGAGTCCTTACGTGATGATTACTTTGTGAATAAATAAATAAGTTTACCCTTTCACACTTTCATGCTACGACTAACTATGCCATAGATATACATACATACAACAAGAGTAAAACAACTTACTTTTTTAAATAAAAATAACTAACTTAAAAAATATCCAATAGCAATATCGACAACGAGCCACATATGGCGAGTGGTTTTAGAGTTATCTTAGCTATCTTACTAAGACGTTTAATTTTTTGCAAAAAGTTAGTTATGTCGTTATTTTGAAGTCAATTAAACAACCCTCGTCTGCAATAGAGTGTATAAGCAATTTAAAAATTCCATTATACATGGCACACAAAGATCGAGTTATATGAAATTTCTCAGGAACAAAAAATACAATTTCACCTGAATGTAGAATGAAAAAATTGTGAGTGCCGCTTCCTGATTTGATTGCCGTGATCACTTTATTTCAGCGAAATTCTCATAAAATTTGATGACGTTTTTTACGGTGTATGGATGAGAAATTTTTTACTTCGTAAATTAATTTTCGGACGATATAATTTCGTCAACTCGAGTGGCTTGACTTGACTCACGCGAGACTGGAAATCGGTTTATGAAATTGTATGAAATATCTTGTAATTGAATTGGTTACAGTTTGTTAGTTTGATAAATTTATTTGTAAATGTGGCTTATAAAAATAGAGCATATCAAAATGTCTTGATTTTGGCTTATCTTTACTAACTTTTTACCAAAAACATCGACAAGTGCCTACAGATACCTTCAATAACATGAATTTTCACATTTTAGCACTAATTTTCGTGAAGCTATTTAATTTACTGAAAATGTAATATAATATTTATAGCATATTAACTTAATTATCTCAATAAAATATTTATATCAAAGTATAATAAAATGTCAGACCGGAAATATTAACAAATTAAATAAAACTCGTTCCTCAATTTTCACGAATTTAACAATATTGTCAAACAAGAATCGGTAACATCATAAACTATTTCTCTGAATTACAAACGTACCTACCTATGACGACTCTCTATAAAAGGTTAGAAAAAACATTAGGTTACATTATTAAATACTAGTAAATCCGCCCTCGCTTCGCTTCGGGAAACCAGTCCCTTCAAAAATCTCTATAAAGGAGATGTTTCAAATCCGGCCCACAATATGTACAGTACCTCGAAAAATCGAGAAAAATCCATGGAATTCGGGAAAAATAAAGATAAATTACCTAAATGCATACTTTTCTGGTACAAAAATTGTATCTATCATTTAATTTTATCAAGTTTCAACATGGCGTCTTACCAATTTGTCATTGATCACAGATCACGAACTGTCTACTGTCACTTTAATATGACAGAAATGTACGTACATATGTCAAACTTCAATCAAATCAACCAACGTGACATGTGATGACAGCTTACCGCCATGACGGATTTTTGTTGTTGTGTGTTTATTTTTGTGTTGTACCAAAAAACTAAACCAATTTGAAGTGATTGGATAGTTAAAAACTGTTTGAATTGAGATTCTCCATATTTTAGTATGGTGTACAAAGTGGTGGCCGGGGCTCCATACATTTTGAAACAACTCCTTTTAACAAATTATGTTATTCCGATGTCTAAGCTATATTACTGCAAAGTTTCATGAAAATCCGTTCAGTAGTTTTTGCGTGAAAGAGCAACAAACACACACACATACATCCTTACAAACTTTCGCATTTATAATATTAGTAGGATAGGATAGGATGTAGACTAATAAACCCGCCCTCCTTTCGCTTCGGGGAACCAGCCCTTCAGTAGAAAATAGCTCTCAGAAAGCTTGTTTACTCCGATTTACTTGACAGCTACCGTTATATTATGACCAAATTATAAAAATATCTGTATAAATTTTAACTTATTATGTTATTTTTCCGATAGCTAATAATAATAATAAGTGCAGTTTCATAAAAATCCGTTCAGTAGTTTTTATTTTACGTGAAAGAGTACCTACCAAACACACACACAACCTTACAAACTTTCGCATTTATAATATTAGCAGGATTTAAACCATTATATTCTCAGTCTCAGCCCTAAAAAGCACAACTTGACACGAACTGCACGCCACTGCACTGAACAAATAAAACAAACAAACATTAAACATATTGTCAAATGCAGGGGAAAATCAAAAGTTTGTTGGCTGTAAACCAACAACGAGGATTCTAACCGAGTTAAGTTATACTCTTAGATTCCGAATCTCCGGTATAAACCACAAACTCGATTGGCGCGAATTTACCGAATTAAACTAGTCGTAGAGCGTTCCAGTGGTATTGACCCCGCTTGCTGTAATTTCTAAATTAAATCTCTACTGGGTACAATTAACTACTATTACTTACTAAAATTAAATTAAGCCTGACGTCGCTGACCTTAGATTAGGAGGAACAAATTGTCGTAGTCTATTAAGGATCCGCGTTATATAAAATTTTACAGGGCAACATTTCAAATATTTTCTATAGTTTTTGGACATTAACAACCACTAACATTTTTTTACATTAACATTGAATCATTACAAAACCTATCTATGTTTGAATTTAATCTCGAAAGGGTTTGTGATGAAAAAGCTAAGTATACCTATCCAAAACCTTATAAAATATTACAAATGCTCTGCCCTGTAAAATTTTACCAAACACAGATCCATCATTGTTCTACGACTGGAACGAAATGCTCAGACTAGCAGATAAAAAATCTGAAAACAATTGACCTCAACCTATTAATGGCCTCTATAGGCCATAGGTGTTTCCTCATAACTGAGGAAGGCTAGAGCATATTCCACCACTCTTCTCCAGTGCGGATTGATCGAAGTATTAACGGCCAACTCGTATGTCACATACATCTTATTTCATCAACTTATTTATTGATATCAGGACAGACAGACAGACGGACAATTAATCTACCATTTGTTCCGTCTTATCATAATTAATTATTTATCAAAAGCGGGGAATTCAAAACAAGTAATCAATGCAGAACCAATAGTTACCCAATTCAAAGTAGGTATTGAATAGGTACAAGTTTTGAAGCGTCTGACGTTTGAATTACGAGGTGGATGAATTGACTTTACTACACATTTAACTTTCCACTCGATCTTGACAGAATTATAATACTGTTTTGTCTAAGTAAACTTGAATTGTATAACAGAAATGAATTACTAAAATAACAGTTTTAGGTAGATACTTATTTAATACTTTTTAATACGTAATTTTAAACCTGTTTTATATTCTCAAATTGTAAAAATAGTGTTTGGCGGTAAAAAACAAATTTATAAGCATTAAAATTAAATGTCCTACTTGTTTAATGGTCACTGTGCTATACTTACTTGCGAGATACGATGATTACGTAGTAGGTAAATCATAGTATCTCGCAAGGTTTGGCTAGAGTCAGCAATGAAAGAGATCAAAAACAGTATTGGTAAAAAGCAACAACAATACGAAGTAATGACTTTTTTATATTTTTCTACTGATTTAATATGCAAGTATTAGGTACTAACCAGAAGGAACTTATGGATGATATTGAAAATATCAAGGACATAACAATAAGAAGACCAACCATCTATAAGTAGGTCATTAAAAACTCCCTCTCCGAAAACGTATGAAGTAAAATGTTGTAAAAAGATACGTTTTTAAATTCCACGATTATGTTTGAAATTTAAATAACATACATGCGGTTAATTAATTATTAATCAGTATTTTTCTGTACATGTGCAAAAAACTTACTCCTACTTAAAAATTAATAACAACTGTAGGTAAAGATTAAAGAGCATAGATTACCAAGGTCACGCACTCCGTTTTTATGTAGATCTGGGTAAAGGAGTGTTGCAAACTAGAGCAATATCCATAAACTTACATATTTATGAAAGGTCTTCCTTTATGGCCTCATTGGGAGTTACATTTTTCCCTAGCTCAACAATGCTTTACTTTTTAATGTAAAGAAATGTAACCAATAAGTGACTTGACTAACTACGCACTAGCTTAATAAAAAGCCCTACAATCCATTTGGTTGCAATGTGAAGCGTTGGGTCGCGGGTTTTATTCTCGGTCTCTACAGAATTTTTTATCAAAGGTAAATCATATTCTTTAGGTCTTTGTTACTATTAGTGTGTGAACGTAAGTACCTGGATATTATAGGTTCCTAGATAGTTCCTAGATAAGTACTTAGATAGAAGATATTTATTATCTACTAACTAGTAACTAGTAGGAATGCAAGTACCTACATGAAATGAATACAAATTATTGAAATGTTCAAATGTGCAGCGTATTTATTTCTTAAAAAAGGAAAGGTGGTTTTGTTAAATAAATGAAAAGCAGCTGTATGCACTGCACTGCGCTACTTTAACTACTTTTTATATTAATAGCTGGTAAACAAACAGACAGTACATAATTATGATGGTAAGAGGTTTGCCACAAGTGCGATGCTTTAGCAAAAATTGTTAAATTTAAAAAAATTGCTAAAAGTCCGTGTACTGCGGCTTGCTTAGGTACACGGCGCGTGAATAACTCTCCATAATTTATAAGGCTTGAAGCATACTCCACTTTGCAATTCGATTACAGATTTATAATGTGATAAATAGAACGAGTAGTGATGAATCAAAATATGGCAAATTACATCATCCAATAACTTCTCAGCTATCATAGAAATTAATTAAAAATTCTGTAACATTAAAAAAAATTACAATTTAATATATAATTTATTGTATACCAGGGAAACTTAATACATATTGAGAAAGTAGGTAGCAGACAATACGCAGCTTATTAGTATTGTAGACTTTAAGAATATAGAAGATCAAGATGGGTAGGGTGTAGTAATAATACAAAGCACTGCTGTGTTTCAGTAAATTACTTGTTAGTGATTTATTGAAAGAAATCATCAGTAAAGACACCACACACAGACGTTAAGGGTTCGTTTAAGATAATATATATTTGCACCTCTCTACAATAGGTTAAACTTTGCAAATAAGGTCTGTGTGAGTAGGTATCACGTGGAAACTATTGAACATTGAACAAATTCCATAAAATAATAATATATTTAGTCATGAAGAAACTTTATTGAAATAGAAATATTTTCAGCTTGGTTCTAACTTTAAGCTTCTCGGCAAGCATGGAGCGGACGGCCAAATACACGAAGAAGTAAAACGCCAACTGAGTTCCCAAGAAACTGAGAAAAGGAGCTCTATAAAAGCGGCGTCGGCACTCCACTGCCGAACGAGGGCATCGCACATTCAATAACAATTAACGAAAAGGGTAAAGAAATAACAAAACCTTAAATGAGTTGTAGTCTCAAGCCACAAATCGCGCCTTAAAATTTATAATTAACGAACTTCCTTGCCTTTAGATCATGATTTTTCCTGAGTCGGGGGGCTTAGGTTTATCAAATCTTTCCCAGTTTATTAACTTAATCTTTTTCCGATAAAAATTTAGATCCTCCGCGAGATTCATGCAAAATTTTTAACTTTGCTTTTTTATAGACATTAGATTACAAATTCTACATCGATCCCTCTTTTGGTGTTTACAGAAAACCGTAACAAAATCAGTCATGCCATTAGGTACAAATGGAGATATAAAGGGGACCAGCAACTTTCTTAAGGACCTTGGGCCTGGAACATGAACATGCATGAGACATCGCTTTTTAGATCGAGGATATAGTAGTTACCACATTGTGCATATTCAGTTTTTGCGGAAAATGATGGGAATCCTACTATGCTACTTAATATTATAAATGCGAAAGTTTCTAAGGATGTGAGTGAGTGTGTGTGTGGGTTTGTTACTCTTTCACGCAAAAACTACTGAACAGATTTTGATGAAACTTTGCAGTAAATATGGCTTAGACATCGGAATAACATAATTTGTAAAAAATTATAGATTTTTGAAGGGACTGGTTCCCCGAAGCGAAGCGAGGGCGGGTTTACTAGTAATGAAATATATAGTCGTCTTATGCACCGCGCACACACTATATCTTGAAATTATAATGTTTTAATGATTATGATGTAACTAGATTTTTAAATATGAAATGGATGTATTAAAATATGCAAGATTATTGGAGGGTATTGAACAAGCTGTTCGCTCCAGGCCCAAATCTGATGTTCTCCTTTGCACACAACCATGTGCCAAGGGGATAATGTTACCCCCTGACACACAACACTTATCTAAGACTAAGAGAGATATAAATGAGAATGGTTGCCTTCAATTCTTACCATCAGAGGATTCATTTGTTTCTTCATCACTCTTTCCGGCTTTAAAAAAAATACAGGCGTGTTGATTCTAAGAAGCAAGCAAAGAGATTAAAACATACCTTTAGTTGGTTCTTTATAGTACCTATATCTTTGGGAAGTACCTTATATTTTTTAACCTTATATTACACGCGAGATCACATCGAGGTCTCTATACCTCATTACTAGATACTCGGTCTCTGAAACACGTATGACGTAGCTCTAAATTAAGCCGAAAAGTACCTTGATTTATAGTTGAAATAGTACACTAATGAACTCTATACAACATAACTTCACTACGTGTCTTTATTTACGATGCATTATTTATATAAAAGTACGTACCAAATTACGTGATAATTCAAAAATAACGAGCTTGGTCATGAGAGGCGGAGGGGGTCTCAGGTTTTTTTACCGTGTTGTGAAAAAATCCGAAGTGAAGTATCAAGCTTGTTACCTAATAAATTCCAAAAAATGATTTATTAAAATTATTTAAAAATCCTATTTATGTATCACTACGTGAATTGCTGATTGGGAAGAGGGGAGAGTTTCGGCAAATACTACAAAAGGAGAGGTGAGAGTATGTAGGAAGGGTACATAATTGTTAACGATGGGTCACATAATATGGGTTGGTCCCAAGAGGTTAATAGCAACGACTTGGTTTGTACTTTGGGCGAATAGGGAATCTGGGTTCGTATCCTGCACTAACCTCTAATTTGCAAATGTAACGTACGTTTTATTAGATATTATGATTTCAGTGAAGGCAAGCATCATGAGTGTCGGTACCTACCTACACCTATAAGTTCGCCATAATGTAAGATCTAAGGAACTAATAATTTCGATCCACTAACTTTTACCGAGATCAAACAAAGTGCTCTCTTTGAATATTGCCTTATATTTATTGTTTTTCGATAAAGATTTAATAAAACTATATTAAAAATATTTCATTACTTTGACCGATATAACCTGGTCCTCCTAAAACTAAATTACTTTATGAATTGTTAAATTCCATCTAATCCGGTTGGTAATTATCGAGATTAGTTAGGCAAGTAGGTAACTATATAAAGATGAATGAACGGAACAAGGGTACCCTTACACTATTTGTTAATAGCAAATTTCAAGTTCAAAAGGGTTTAATCCCGAGTCAACATTCTGTGTGGTCTCCGGGTATGCGGTTTCCATTTTATAACGACCGCGTCCAATTTAACATAGAATTATATTATAAATTCTTTACAAGCAATATAATTATATTTGACGAATGATGATGGGGTCTTTTCATTAATTTTTTTTAATGTGTTTGTAACTTAAATATTACAAATTACAATTATTATATTATTAATGCATATACTAGATATGTGTTATCTTTTATTCACTCCACTTACTGATTTTCACGTTACACACACATAACCCCCACTAGAATTCCCTGTGGTGTGAGTGTCATGGAAATACACAAGATGTTCTTTACACACACTCTCAAACCGAGAACAGAATGGAAATCAAACCAAGAAGGAACCTAAATTGGAAACGACACTCAGGCAACGTAACTTTTCCGTCATAATGGTTTTCATAGGCACAATACAACGAAATACTTCAAGTCCATTTATAGGGATATTTAGAGATCTTGACAAATTTTATCTCTAGCCCGCACTTAATTGGGATAACCGAGGTATTCGTGGAAATTGTGGCTGACAAGCTTAATCTACACGCACATTCTACTACAAAACAGCCAATGTTAAGAAACCCTTCACCGGTGGAGGCCACAATGAAGCCTCTTACCCGTGATTTATTGCAGCCCGCGTATCCCCCGGGCAAACGAAGCCTGCTACATTTAAAGATTATACAAAATTAACATATCAACTCGAAACATACTTTTGTTTATTTAAAATGAATAAGATATATTTATTAAAAAGCATATCCCTTTTACTCTACAACGATGTATTTTCTTATTAGATGCTCTTATTGAAAGAGACCAACATACAACATAATGGTCACTTTTCAAAAAAGTTAAAAACTAGGAGAGCGAGTCAGACTTGCATGAAATAAGAAACTAGTAGATACGAGTATATTCCATACAGGTAGCCATAAGTATACAGACATATTAAAACATAATATTAAGCATCGATATTCTTTTATTAATTCTTCTGATAGTAGATAGTGGTTAAAAAAATCTTTAACTTATCAAATAACTAGTAAATCCGCCCTCGCTTCGCTTCGGGAAACCAGTCCCTTCAAAAATCTCTATAAATTTTAACAAATTATGTTATTCCGATGTCTAAGCTATATTATTGCAAAGTTTCATGAAAATCCGTTCAGTAGTTTTTGCGTGAAAGAGCAACAAACAAACACACACACACACACTCACTCACTCACATACATCCTTACAAACTTTCGCATTTATAATATTAGTAGGATGTAACTAGAAATGTAACACGGATAGAATTTTCATTCCATCTCAATGGAACGGTTCCATCGGTAAGAGGAAAGTCGGAAATGTGTAAAGTGAACTATTACCGACCAAAGAAACGAGTAACCGCCATCTATTTCACCCGTAGCGTGTTCTTAATTACACGTGCCTTTCGTAAGGACAGGTAATTTCAACCATTCGGAGGAGAATACAGATTTTTATTGCAGGGTTTATATTACTACGAAACCTCGCTTCCTTTTGGGTTAAGTATTATTTTTGATTTACAAAAAAAAAATTGATTTATTTTAAATTTTCTTTACTTTAGTAATGAAACAAAAGAAGGACTTACCTAATGCTTTGTTATGCTAAAATATAAATAGCATTTATTGAATATCCGATGATGATTGTGTATAGAATAAGCTCAAAAAGAGTCAGTAAATAAAATAGTCGTGTTATTTCTGAAACTGGAACAAACTGACATAATTTTTAAAGACATAAGTACAAGCATAAATATATACATATAGCAACAATAAGACAAAAGTATTAAATTAGAAACTGATGCGTCGTAACCCAAAAAATTATAGAAAAGAGAGAAACAAAATGCAATTACTACAAAAAGCGCCTAAAACAATAAATTGACGTCGCAGCTGAATTTCCATACAAACTTTCTTTCACTCTGCGCGAACAAATTCCCCGGAACACAGTAGATATCCGATATCGATATAATCATACCATAATACAGGACATACCACAGGTACGGATCAATATGAAACATATCTACTTGAATATTTCCCAGAACATTTAACACAAATTCAACAGCTATAGGTACAAGTTTAGATCATTAAAATTCTTGGCGTTTTAAACATTCTAGTCATACATCGTTGAAAACTTGAAAAGACCAATTTCGGGACACTCAGGTAATCCCTCAGAGTGTAATGATGCGTGAAATATTGTAAGGGTAACATTATGAAGGCAAGGGCTTTTGATATTATTATTACCGCTTGGCGAATAATTTTTACGACCTAGTAAAGTTAAAATGCTCGTAAGTTATCACATTGGAATAGACGATGCAATTCAAATGCTAAGGATCCTACATACCTTCATCGTTTACTAATATTTTTATGTACATGTTAACGGAAATGTGTTAAATCCGTCATTGTATACAATTCCTAGGAAATGTATACAATTCCTAAAATCGCCCGGAAATGTGTGAAATAAATTATATTGGATACATTTCCTAGGAAATGTATATATTTCCTAAATAGCAATCGGAAATGTAAAACATTTAAGATTTTAATGGGTACGTGAGATAGATAATATGAAGATATTATATTTTACGTTATGATTTTTACCAGATTGTCTCACCGAGTGCCTTAATCAAAAATATTATTGTGTAAAATAATAAATACTCATTTGCATTACTACTCAGTCAAATTCTTCAAGGTGTAGGTAGGTCGAATTGGTTACAGAACCGAATTAGCCTACCCCTACTCCACGTAGTCTTGTATGCCCTACCCCTAGAGTTTTTTTTAGAACCCGGAGGCGCGGAGGGAGGGCAGCCCCCGCCCGCTGTAACAATGCTTTGTTACGCAAGGGCGAAGGGGCTGCACCTTCCGCAGCGCCGGAGACGTCACGGTTCGAAATTATGCCCTATATTCTGCGTTTTTACGATTTGGCCAAACGCGGATGACCAAACGTAGACGATTTAACGGTCTGGACAAACTGAGTTGCCCATTTCATGAAATGCGACCATTTGAAGTTAACAAATCTACGATGTGGCCACGATATACACATTTCCTAATACGATATCGGAATTGTATACAATTCCTAGGAAATGTGTACATTTCCTAGGAAATGTATGAATTAAATAATTTTTAAAACAATATTTTACACATTTCCTAAAGAGCTTTCATATTTAGATTTCATACATTTCCGGTAACATACATACTAATCTTTAAACTGTTATAAGTTATAAGCAATAGAATTACGCAAAATAACGCCTGATTCAAATTATTATCTAATGGATAATGCTCATATTTTCTCTTTTTACTCATCCTTTTTTTCTTGCCATAAAAGCACCGCTAATACTTTTTGTATTAGAAATGTCTACCACTTAGGTATTAGGTGACCACTTACGATGAGATGACACATTTGCTTCTTTGCCGGCTGTTAATAAAATAAATAATAACAGGAGTTTAGCTATTTGTGTATAAATTTATTGACCGTTTTCAGGATCTTATTATATCCAATTTTATTTTTATGACTGCATATTATATTTATGGTATTTGGAGCTTGGAATAGATACCTACTTGCAGCTTATAATATCCCAAATCTTACAACTGTAGGGAAAACATACATTACGCAATTAAACAATTCTCTGAAAGATTGAGGAGGGAGGATAAAAGATTGAGGTTGCACTTAAGAAATCAGTAGAGGAATAAGCTTTATCGACATAGCTCGTAAAATTAACCCACTGAAGTGGTAAACGGGTTGGTTACATAGTGAAGGACCATTAAACATTGTGGAATCCTACTAATATTATAAATGCGAAAGTTTGTAAGGATGTATGTGAGTGAGTGAGTGAGTGTGTGTGTTTGTTGCTCTTTCACGCAAAAACTACTGAACGGATTTTCATGAAACTTTGCAGTAATATAGCTTAGACAACGGAATAACATAATTTGTTAAAATTTATAGAGATTTTTGAAGGGTCTGGTTTCCCGAAGCGAAGCGAGGGCGGATTTTACTAGTATATTATACTAGTAAATCCGCCCTCGCTTCGCTTCGGTATATTATACTAGTAAATCCGCCCTCGCTTCGCTTCGGGAAACCAGTCCCTTCAAAAATCTCTATAAATTTTAACAAATTATGTTATTCCGATGTCTAAGCTATATTACTGCATAGTTTCATGAAAATCCGTTCAGTAGTTTTTGCGTGAAAGAGCAACAAACACACACACACACATCCTTACAACCTTTCGCATTTATAATATTAGTAGGATTGATGTAAAGTGATGGCGATCAAATCTTTGTCAAAAGCAGGAGTCAGGACGGGACACTATCCTACTAAGTAAACTTAAGGTCTGAGAAGACAGCAAATATCCGTTTGATTTGATGTAGAAGGGTCAAGGCTAAGGAGAGTGATTTGAGTACCTAAGAGGTTACCTAAGTGGACTTTCAAAGCATTGCAGTGGTTTGAATATCCGCTTAATGCAATTAATAAAAATATGCTAAATAATCCTATTTGTCCAAACAATTTTGTCAATAAAATTGGATATACCTACATAAGTATTGAGGACAATAATAAAACCAATAAATCTCGAATTAGGACGAATCGGTTAAGTGTCTCATAATTGTTTCCGTGTACGATACTAACAACACGCTTATAATATTTATGATATGGCAGTGTAAAATGTATGATTAATTACTCTGCGACCCCAAAAACTCATAATTTAGCATTATTTACAGCCGAAGCGGAAATAAGCATGTATTATTTATCACATTTTGAATGTGATAATGGTGGGCTATTATTTCACTCTGCGTTACTGACGAACTCACTTTCATGATGTAAATTGCAGTTGGCAGGTTTATTGTATTATCAAACAACAGTTAAATTACTATACCATTATATTTATGATATCTTTATGTAATCAGCATACTCTAACAATATTTTCAACATACACAGCCAGGACTTGTTTTCAGCCAATTTTTTTTTACAGAGCAGAGTCACGAGACAGTAACTGAAGCGTTGTCGGCTAAAGAAGTGGATAGAAGAAAAACTGTAGGTAGGTACCTGGCCTAGCAATCAAGCCTCCAGTCCAAACACTGCGAGACGCTTAGCAACCCACTCAATCAATAGGGCGTTAGCTAACATTAGGCAAACTTTTAGCTATAATGCCTTAATGGCAAGGGCTCCCATAACCGTCCTATTATTTGGCATGGGTGTCCTCTCAAAATGTAACGAGTGTAGGCCACAGTCCCCTGCGCTGGTCATGTACGGATTGGCAGACCTTTGAGACGATTATGGAGAACTCACAGGTGTGCAGCGTGGAACGTAAAATAGTCCATTGCAGTTCTAGTCTATTTAGAATTGACACAGATCTAATGTCTGATATTTTGAAATTTTTATTGAACCTATAAGTAATTAAAATAATTTACCAATTTCGTCTTAAAGCTGAGTCAAAGTAAAGTCGTAATGACTTACGCTACCTTAATTAATTCATCGAAGAAATTAAATTTCTCACAAGAACTAAAATTCCAAAGTTTATGGCGGTGAAGCTCAATGGATATTCTTGAGAAATTGCACTCAGCTGCTATTGAAACCACTCTAGGGAAAACGTACCTCTTATAATAAATATGAACTTACAGTTTGCAGCGTTATAAGCAACATAATATTAAAAATATTCATCTTACCTGACTGTGTAATAGCCAATTTTATAAAAGTTTTTGTCTTTTTATTAAAATTCGTAGTGATTACAAAGTACCTTCGGGTAGACAACTGAAATGAAGAGGTGAATGTAATATCGCTTCCGTCGTTCATCTGCTATAATCCGGGCAATATTGAAGCTTTACGAGCCGTCAGTCCGCTAGTTACAGTTACTTACAGTTTTCCTTGTATTAAATTTCAGAATTTCGGACTCACGTAAGTAAGCAAATTTAATGGCGAAATATACACACAGCTATCCGGTTTTGCTATCCATGTGACCTATCGCTATGAAGGGATTTGGTACAATCTGGAAGATAATAGAAAAAGATGGTCTTGTTGTTGAATTATTATACTCGTACGTATAAACTTTGGTTACATCAAATTTATCACCGATGAGTTACCTACCGACTATACCTAACCGAAATGGGATCTCCTGGTGGTGGAATTGTTACCCAGACCCACTAAACCGTTGTATTCCGCTTTAAATTTTGGGTGATTCCCACTAGTTCAACTGAGTAATACAACCGTTTAGATTGTTACCATTTACGGATTCTTCCTGTATTACCTTCAACTCACTTCTTTAACAACTTCACAACTTTCCATCACGCTGCTTCTATGCGGATTCTTGGAGGCGTTAATTGCTATCCTGTGTGTGGGAAACTTTAAGTTACCCGAAGACCTACGAAATGAGTATATAACCCATTACCAAAATATGAAGCTAACTACTATGTTACTAACAGACAATAAGTAAGTACATAATACTGAATTCCGTCACTATCTGATGCGAATGAGTGGCACATTATTGAATCATGTTCGAAAGGAACTACATTATAGGTACTTACCTACATATTTCTTCTAAACTACGTTACTTCAACCTACTATTGGCCTATTGGCCCACTTCTGGCCACAGGTTCTCAAACTGAACGAATGAGTGGATGAATAAGGACGATTTGAAAATCAAGCAACGAATATGCTAAGCATGCAACGGTGCCAACAGCCCGCAGCACATTCCATAGTGGGTCACAACACTATCGCGGAAAGGAGGTCTTATCCCACTTTCGAGCGGGTAATGGGGTGTTTCTTTGCATTACCTTTAGGCTGTGGGTGAACATCCTCTTTTAAATCCTTTCAGTATTCTTAATATAGTACTAAGGTATGTTCTTCTTTGCATTTCTTTATGTCTTTGGAAAATAGGTTTTAGGTAATATTATTATGTATATAGAAATTGGTTCACTATTGTTTAAGCCTTTGCTATGCGAAGTTTTTTTTTATAAAATGAGCCTAACCAACCTTAATGATAATTGATAACCATATGACCTTCTTAAGTTTATAAATAACTAGCTACCCGCCCCGGCTTCGCACGGGTGCAAGTTAGATTTACCATAGCAGCGCCATCTATTGATTACTTACTCAACCCAGTCGAAAGGTATCGACATCTGTTAGAATCATTTGGAGTTAACAGATAATTGTGACTGTCAAATAATAACAAACAAATAATTAGCAATAAATTAAAATTCCGACTATAATTTGAGATTTAAACTATCCTATCTCTCAAGTTGGATCGAACTGCACATGGTGTGCGAATTTTATTATAATCGGTTAAGTGGTTTAGGAGTCCATTGAGGACAAACATTGTGACACGAGATTTATATATATTAAGATATGTAGGTAATAGAAGGAGTAATTACATCTGTATCAACCGTACAAATATTACCTACTCTAGGTAGTTAAAAGGTGAACAAGTTATTTTATTTTTTATACGTGTAATTTTCTGTCACTATAATATCCAGTATACTTATCCAATGGATATAACATTTTTTTAAATTGCTGTCCAAAACAATAAAATTTAATATAACAATCTATGTAAAACTGCTTTATATCGTTATTGCGTCTTGTATCAGAACCTTTAATTCTATAATAGTCCGTAAATTTCAAAATCAAATGGTATATAAACGGTAAATTAAACGATAGCCACGGTAATCTTTCTTCGTCAAAAATTAAAACACTGAAATCGGGTCACACTTCATTATGCGTTGTTTTATTTCAGTGCACGTTCTGAGACCTAAGGGCGTGAACTGAAATACTACACAAGTTTGCACTCTTCGCTTCCATTAGTATTTCGAAAATTTCACCGAGTTAGTGCCGACTGTAAAGTATAAAACAAGTCTGTGAGAGCCTGTTAGTGTAAAAAATAATGTTCTTACTAATTGTAAATATTATATAGGTACGAAAGTTTAAGCGGGATCGGTATTAAGTATAAAAAATATGTTGAGGTTTTCTAAACTCTTCAACATGGTTGTGAGAAACTTATATGTTAAGGTAGTTTTTTACAATAGTTCATACCAATAAGCCACTTTTAGATACGCATAAATATTAGCACATCCTTTTTCCCGACAATCTAAACGGGACGGAACGAAACTTACAAGTTATCTTTTTGGAGTCGGTTTCCTGTTGGTCAAAATCAAAAAGTACCTATATTAAAAACCTATTTAAAAAATTATACACAGAATAAAGTCAAAAACTACTTATTTGAAATTAAATCGTAATTCAAAAATAACTCAGAGTTCAAGTTTTCATCATAAAATTAAAATTCCGTTAAGGGCCGTTGACGTCTCATTACGTTGAAGTGTGAAGTGCTTGGAGTGACCGCGGTCTCAAAGCTCCATGCCCATTTTATAAAACCCAGCAATTAATGAGCTTTTATTGAAGGTAGAATTAAATTTCTTAGGAGTGAATAAAATATAAAAGGCTGAGCGTCGTTTAGGAAAGCTGTAAGACATTTACGTATGCGAATTAAATTTCTCAAAGGAGTTTTTTTAAATGTAGTTTATGTTTAGGTAATTAAATGATAAAATAAAGAAGATAAAAAGATAAATTGAATTTTGACCATAAACTAGCAAACACAAAGAGAAAAGAGATTGTCTCGAACAACACTCTATCTCATCCAAAAAAAGTTATTAGTTTATTTTTTATGTTTGTTACCTGATATGTTTTTACTAATGGAACTGATTTTGACAATTCGTATTACATTCCAAAGCTTATGCTTGCCGTGTATTCGATAAATTTGAATAAATAATAAATTTCCAAAACATCTACCGAGTACTTTTTGACTTATCTCTAACAATACGTATTTATAACTACTAGCCGATGATGAATTCGGTTTTTTTGTTATTTTGGAGTCGGTGAAAAAAGAGCAGCAATTTTTAACGCTACACAACCGCTCCAGGATAATATATAAAAACAAGGCCAAATATCCAGAGACCGAGAACAGAAATTTAAACCATTATCCAGATCTCAACCTGGCATTGAACCCAGGACCCTTTGAATCGCAGTCCGGCCACGTCCGGCATTGTTTGAAGTACAGGTAAAACCAGATCTAAAACCTGTTGGGTAATAAAACACGTGAGGTGTCGAATTTTGAAGGGGTCTCGTTTATTTCGCATCACAAATTGTTCGCCCGGCGCCACAACCGGACACACGTCCAATAATTACGTGGTGACGTAACTTCAGCCTTTGTTAGCTACAACGATTTTGCGTCTGTCGATTTGAATATTTCTTTCACATTGCTTTTTGAATTTCACAGGAGATAATGAACGGTGAAATAAAGTCGTCGTATTTATTTCGGTCGAGTGCCAGAGATTCAGGATTAAGTACCTACCTATACAATAAGTAGGTATTCAGATAGTAGGCATACCTACATAATACTTATAGGTATGTATCTGTCTGTTACGTAGTTTTTTATTCCATAGCAATGATGTATTATTATTACATTATTATTGTAATACAAAAAGCTTTCATATTTGATTTTTTCTTTTTGTAAATGGTCAGTCGCCAAAATTTTAATACTTTTGAATTTATCCATTTAAATAATTAAAAATTAGTAGCTTTACCCGTGTATCACGAAACAATGATGTATTCAATTCAACTACTGTGAAGATTTATTTCCATAAATATTTTTACCATTTGCATGAAAAGAATAAACTGTTCACGGATAACGGCTATTGTTTGCTTAAAGAATTTATATAATATTAATTGTAGTTAGATTTTTTCTCATAAATTTAAAAACTTTAACAAAAAACAAAAAAAAAACAAAATCAATTCAACCCATAAGTATTATTAGCGAAAAAATTCGAAAACTATTCATCAGATGTTCCTTAACCAAATGGGACCACCACCAGCATCAGCTTTTCAAACATAAATAAAGAATCATCAAAATTGGTTCTCACTTTATAAAGTTCTGAGGCAACGAACATAACAAAACTACAAATAATAAAGTTGAAAACTACCTCCTTTTTTGAAGTCGGTTAAAAGATTGTTAGTTTTGTTCACTTTTTTTACAGTGAAATGCTAAAAAAGGAAGATGGATAAAATCGCACACAGTAAAATGAAAAGCAAAAGAAGAAGAAATAGTAGATTGTATAACAAGGGAGCAAAGTAATATTTTTACGGCGAGGGCGCTTTTTTGAATCCAGAGCGAAGTGAGGGATTCTAGAGTAGAATCCCGAGCGTAGCGAGGGATTCTTTAGTAGAATCCTGAACGTAGCGAGGGATTCAAAGTATGTCGCCCGAGCCAAAAATATTTGCTCCCGAGTGATACACTACTTTTCATCCCCCCCTATGAGAAAATAAAAGGCGCCTCAAATTCAGGAATAATACTGTCACAGTCACTAAACTGTTGGGTTGAAAACACAATTTAAGTGTGTTTTAGCTGCTTTTATTTCAAGTGATAGGCAAAAATATGGAATGACATGAAAAATAGTATTGTACATAAATATCTTGGAGTTTAACACTAGCGTAATACGAAACATGGAAGTACCGAAGCACAATAAAAACCACTTTCATGGAACGCCTATTGTTTTCTTTTTAATATTTTCTGCTATGCGCTTTTACAATAGGCCAATATTAGCTTACTTTTAAAGATAAAATTCTTTTCTACTTTTTACCACATTTATACTGATTGCTTACTAATATAGACCTCTTTAGAATAGTTTTCCTGAGATCTGTAATCCTACAATAAGTAAAATGTTAAAATTATCGACGCTTATAGCACTATTAATTTGCCTCGGTAAGTCTTACAACTTGATTTCAATCGATTTTAATTAAGAAATCTAAATATCGCGCCCTAAAGAAAATATGTTTTGAATTTTCAGTTTATTGTAATAAGGAACATATTAATGATGTGCAACCATCTTTGCACGAATCACAAGTTTCTAAAGATGAAAAAGAGGAAAACAAAAATACTTTTCAGACTATAACGGGCCATTACATAGAAGAAACACAAAAAAGCAAGCCGTGTAAAAGAAATAAGGATCGTCGCTTCAATGCTAATGATAATACAGATACGGACCTATTTGAATCATTACCAATAACAGCAATACTTGAAGAGACGAAAACTGCTAGTACAGGTAAAAAACTTATCACTTCATCTGTACATGGTGCTAATTATAATTTAAAAAATGGAAATTCTAATGTGAAAACTGACAACATAGATTTGGACACCAAACATTGTGATTGCGATAATTGTGTTTTAGAAGCAAATAAGAAAGTTTTACAATTTGAATCTGTAGAATTCGGTGGTAACAGTAACCCTGTTAATAATTTTTCTAATATTGAAGGTAGATCCGATCAAAGTGAAATAGCTAATAGCAAAAATACTCCTCTTAAGAACGAGGTAACAGAAGAATCTGAGTCCGATGATATATATAAAGTTTCACGCTATGATGTACCGTTGAACCTTAATACCGATAGTAACAATAATCTTTTCAACAAAGATGCAGCAGATAAATCTACGTCTGATGGCATAGTTAATATTTTTCGCGATAATGATCCGTTTAATTTTGATACAGGTGAAATTACAGACAAAGCGCCATGTAAAAAAACACCTTATTTGAATACTAGACGTAAAAAATGTGGTAAAGCTAATTTATCAGAAATTTCACCTACTACATACTCAAACAGGCGTATATTACCTGGCTTTATAGAGAATCCTACATACCAAGAGTCAGAAGATAATAAATTGTACCAAGATGTTCCAAAAGTAAACGATAATTATGAGAAAGAATCCACACATAACTTGTATAACAATTCGGCATCACTTAGTGCAGTTAAGTATCCTTCTAATAAAAATTCAGAAGAGGAACTATATCAAGATGATCCCGAGGCAAGTCGTCAAGGGGAAGTGGAGACGGAAAGCCGACACAGTTATTTTCCAAACGTAAAAAAAGTTAGTAACAGTTATGGTATCGATCTAGTGCAGAACATGAATATCAACGAAGTTCCTCACGAAAGCTCACTAGAAAATTCAGATGAAAATAAATTAACTGAACCAACCAGAGGTAAAGGCATATATGACATGAAAGAAGTAGGAGTCATGTTGTTGGAAAATTCCAGAGTATGTTACGCATGTAGTACTATAAGCGATGGAACATGCTGGGCCCCAAATAAAAGAACGACAGTGAAATATTGTAAAAAAGGACATAATTCATGTCTGACAAAGTCTTTTAAACACAGAGGTAAATATTTTATTATTATTTGCCTGTAAGCTTAATAATAAATCTTTTACTAGTATTAAAATCAACTAGAATTGAATGATAATATAGTTAAATAGGCTATAAAATAATATATTATGTCTGATGAAAAAGGAAACCAGACGAAACTCGATTTTCTAAAACCAATAACTACTTTTCTGAAAATTCTTAACTTATTACATAGAATCGAATAAGATCAAGAAGTCGTGTGCTTTGTTTTTGCTGACGTTGTTGACTTCAATTACTATGTCATTATTATAATTCTGTTTTTTTGTAGGGAAGTCAATCATAATTCGTGACTGTGGCAGCTATTGTGTTGATTTGCCCAACGGTGAGGAGAGCTACAGCAGTTGTTCTATCTGCCACTCGGATCTTTGCAACGGTGCGGTATCAATAAACATTTACAGCACTGGTGTTGCTATCATCTTATCATTTGGAATATTGTTCAATATGCAATACATTAAAGTTTAAATTAGGTACCTACTTATTTATGATTTATATGCTACTATGCTTTTTATTTGCGTGTATCTAGTAATGTATATGTATTTTTTCCTATAATAAAAAAATGTCTGACACAAAATTGTTTTGAATAAATATCATGTTATGTAGGTCTGTACATACATATAAAATCGATTAGTTTAATTTAATGTAGTATATATTTACCTATAACATAATTATATTATTTACTGTACTGAAAAACTTCCCCAATTCGTTTTGGGCAACGCATTTTTACTATTGTGTGCGCTTACATTTCACCAGATGCGTATTTAGTGTTTATCAAAAACTATATTTTTTGACATGGGGACATTAAAATGCTCTATTGACGTCTGATTCACAATTTCCCCGACTTGGACCAATCAATTGATAGAATCTCCACGTTATGTGGTGTAGTTTGATTTCCTCTCTTATAAGCAGCAATTTTCCATAGGAAATGATCCAATTCCAAAATCTTACGATGTTCTCGGAGAGTTAGTTGAAACGTTAACGTTTGATGTAGATAATAAAATCTTTTAATCTTTCATTTCGAAAATTGTTTTTAGCAACTCTATAAATCTTTAGAATAAGAAATACAAGATATAATATATTAAATGTTAAATCTAAACTAATATTATAAAGAGGTCAAGCCCCTACGTTTAGCACAATCTGGACTAGATTGTGAAAACTCAGTATTGACCAGAAAAACAACTCTTGTGTAGGTAGGTACTCCGTCTTCAATATTATAAAAGGGCAAAATAATACGACTCGTGTTACAACTTCAGTTACAATTTATTGAATGATCCAAGTATTGACAACAACAAATCTTCCTTTGCTGTCGTCGTTCCATTTTCAAATAGGTACCGGCCAGGTCGCTGGACAGTCACATTATAATAGAAAACCTGAAAGAAAGCTCTGACTCCTCTCCTCTCCTCTCAAGTCCACTAAAACACTACTCTGCTCAAAAGCACCGCTCCTCTCAATAGCACCTCTCCACTCCACATCTGGCAACACCAGTATGCCAAAACTGCCCTCGCTTCAGCACATCTCATATCGCCACCTCCTGCAGTCATTGCTCCTCACAGTTGTTATAGCACAGGCATAAAAATCCTCCATTACAATATTCATTATCTGTATCTCGAAAATTAATTGCATTAGTAGCGAAAGCATTTGAATATATACTTAAGACATGTTTTTGTGTTTATTCTACTTCATTTTATTTCACCGTTCAATTTTGTTCTTTCATGAAAAATTTTAGTTTTCCCCCACTAGTTCGTTGAAATTACAACTCGTAGTCGTAGTGAGTTTATGCGTGAATATGAAAAGTCAGCGTCTGGTTCGCTGGAGCTTGCTTATCCAGTGGAAACTACCCGGAACCTGCCAGTATGATTCACGCGTGAAAATTCTGCTTTTAGGGTTCTACATCCACTGGTCCAAAACCTTGTGGAGCCTACACTTTTTTGAAGTCACTAAAAGAGTCTATCTGTTACCATTTTAGAATGAGACTGCTACTCGTATTATCGATTACTAACTGGAATATTACTAACAACATCTATTTATTATAATTATTAATTACAGTCTACAGTCCCCGCCTCAGTCCTTACCTACTGATAAATAAACCAACAATGTTCTAACGCCGTCTGCTAACTGAACTGGACTAACAATTTTAGTCCATATTTGAATCTTGTTTCGTGTCGATCATAATTGTCATGGGCGGCAGCGGAAAGCTGGCTGTATGCTCGTGTGATACCTTAATTCTGTTAAAAACACATTAATGCAACCGTCTGTTTATCCCCTATTTTACCCAAATGTGTTCTCTCCGAAATTCAATTTTGTTGTCAATCGTTGAAAAACAGGCTGCTTTAATTCTACCTTAATAGTTTCCTCTGACACATACACAATGACAAATATGTATAATATAGACTAGAAACAGCTTCAAAGTATCTTGTCAGTATTTCACTATTTCATTACTACCATAAAAAGCTTCCCTATGCGAAACAAAATAAAGAGACACAATACAATAAAATGGGTTTTCTCGTCTGCTTTAATACGTTTGACCATCCAAGACTAACGTTACAACGAAAAAATAGAGTGTATTTTAGCTTCTTGTTTTCAAAACGCCTGGTTCGTTGAATCTCGTTCAGAGCGCGGAAATACGACGAGACTAGTAGGCTCACGCGGGAAAATAAACATGTGCTTGGAATTTTATTCGCCTTATGTTACCCAAAAGGCTTGACATTTTACCGCTGAAACAGGTTTTTCATCAAAATGTCAGTGAAGGAGGGACAGGTGTACATTTTGAGGGATACAAGGTCGCTACATGGAACAAACCAACAAACTAACTTCAGCCAATTTGTTCTGATCGTAGGATTCGTAGGACACAATATGTTTGAGGCTTTGGTGATATATATGGTTTCATGGTTTCATGTCACTTTGATGGAAAGGGGATTTTCTTTTTATTCAGAAATTAATTAAAATAAAACAAACATTGATTGTTACTCTAATATTTTAATTGGATAACTACTACAATACATCATTAAATAGCATTGAATCCAAATTATTTAACCCGTTTTTGAGATTATCGGAAACAAACACTCTGACATACCTAACTACAGATGAAAATTCCAAAAAAAGATTTTTCCTGCAATATGATTTAACATAAATGCCTGTCACCAGAGTGTTAAAAGATTAATAATAGTAGGTACATTTTTTTTAAAACAGCCAAAATATTATGAAACAGGTACTTACCTACTCTAAAGAGCATAGAATTTTTTACTTATTATAAGTTTAATTTGACTACAATTCCACCTGATAAATAGGAACGTACATAGACTGGTGGTGATACATCGCATTAACTTAGAAAAAATAATTATTTCAATTCTATATCTAACATTCGAATAATGCACCGATCGATGCCGGCCATTATTTTTGTCCTTCGCAATTAGGGTTGCCAGATCCCCAAATCTAAAAGCCGGACAGACCAGCCAGTTTGGCCGAACATTAATTGGGTAAAAAAGGCGGACACCCATTTTATTATTAACAATGTCAAAATAAAATATCACCTTGGTAGCTAGCTTGGTAGTAGGGGGGGGGGGGGCGAAATGAAGTCAGAGCAACTAGTCCGGTCAATATGTGATTGTAGAGTACGCGAAAGAAGCCAATTTCCTCAGAAACGTGTTTAGGGTTAAATCCTGACGTCTAGTGAGCCGGCGGAAGGGGGGTGATAAAGGTGCCAATTTTTGTTTTTTGCCAATGTCTCAGAAATGATGCAATTTAGCGAAAAATTAAAGCTTATAAAATTCGCTACAACTTTGGTTCCATACATTTTTAGATTCTCAAACGTTTTTTAAATACATGCTCTAAAAATGTGGAAATTTCACTTATTCAGTGTGATGATTAATATCTGAACCGCAAAATTAACTTAAATTTTACTGTAACACCTAGCTGTTGCCCGTGGCTTGGGCTCCGTGAAAGTATTTTTGACAACGGGACGGGACCCCTTTTATTTTTTAAAGGACAAGGGGCGTTATTATGATTCAAATGTAAAAAGCCTAACAAAAGCCGGACAGGCCGGACGCCCTCTATTTTGGCCGGACAGGAACTCAAAAAGCCTAACATTGTCCGGCTTTATCCGGACGTCTGGCAACCCTATTCGCAATACGCATCATAAATATGTTCACGATAAAAGGACAAATACTTACCACCGTGCATCGGCTTCTTTGATGGTAGAAATTCTAATATAAAAAGAAAACCAACAATATAGGTATCAGTGACCTTGCCTTTTTTCCAATCTTTATCGAAAGTAACTACTAAACTGACGGTCGGGTAAAGGAATGAAGAGGAAGCCAAATCCTTAATTAGTGTTGTTGTTTGAAGGTTACCAGACAATTAAAGGGCGCAAAGGAATACCTTAGATTAAACAAATAGCTCGAGAAAATTTACAACCAACCGTTATCAGGACCCAATTCTAATTCTATTCTCCCGGTTGGTTGAGCAGCGCTTTCGTATTCGGAACACATAGAGATAATCGTTTTAAGGTAGGTAATCCGAAAGTGGTAAGGATTTTTTAGTTAAAGTACATACCTTTTTTATTTAATTTAAATACCCGACAAATGAGCAGGCGAGCAACCCGATGGTAAGTTATATTCCTCAAGAATCATTTTCTTTACCTGTAACTTCCCTTTTTCCTCGTCATTGTTTTTAATTTCTCACCTTCATGTGTGATTACTCTTTTCATGATATAGGTACATAGGTATTGTGTATACTAGGTAATGGTATAAGTATGGTTTGTATTCTTTTAATGTACTTACACCCTACACAAATTTCTGCTTAACATGTTTCTTGTCATTATTGGGTTGTCTGGAAGAAATCAGTTGCAAGCCTTTAAGGCCGCTCATTGTATTGTGTGCCTATTTAAAATGTATAGGTAGTATGCGTATTATTTAACTTATGTTTTTGTATCGATGTGCAATCAATAAAAAGTTTAATAAATAATAGTTTACCGTCGACTTTTAACATCAAAAAAAGGTATGCGTTATCAAGGAATCACTAACTTTGTACCAAACAATAGGCATCTTAAAAATAGATAAGTAGTTACATGAAAACATACAACATACTTAACAAAATTCATTGTTAAAGATAACATAAATTAATTAATACCCTGTTCCGGTGAAAGAGGAAACAGCATATTTCGCGTTACAATCGAATGAACATTGAATGAAAACCCAGAGTGGAGGAAATTTTTGAAATTGCAACTTATATTATTATGGTATTTCCTAAAATTGTAAATATCGATATAGTGATTTGATAGTATTTAGAATATTGAAATTTAATAATAAATAAATAACATAGAAGAACAGGGATAGCCATAAAGATTATAAGGACCTCGGGTTGAAGAAAGTTCTGAGCGCATCTCTATTTTTAAAAACGATTTAGATACTTAGGTATTAGACTTTAATTATAACTTGCTCCAAGAAAAAAGACCACCTGAGAGTTCATCATAAAGTTTTTAAAGCTGCGTGTATTCCGACAATCCACTATACACATTAGACCTGTGCCCTCAATAAGACAGTTATAGATTGCGATGATGATACGAGGATGTACCTACTCAACAGAGACTTTATATAAAGCTACAACCTATGATAATGATATTATGATGTCCACATGTGGTAATTTTAAATCTAAATTGATAACATCCTAGTAGGTACCTATTATAGTAGCACCTACTTAGTAGACATTTTACTTATTAATAAATTAAGTAAGTACCTAAGGATCTCATTATGAAAGTAGAACTCTTTTTGATATAATGTACCTACTTACTTATATTTCTTTAGATATACCTCGACTTCTATTCTCTATTTCGGCTGTCTGACTGTCTCCCTAGACCTTATCACTGTAATAAAGAAGATACGAGTGTGTGAGCGTTGTTTTTTTATCAGCTACGGAATCCCATAAACTTCGCAATATCATTTCGTAGGTACCTACTTATTCAGTAACATTTTATCGAGCAACATAAAACCACTGGTTTAAATTAAACGTCGTAATAAAGCCCGAGGATTAAGTTAAACCGCGCCTGTATTTCATTTTGAGGCATGAATCTTTAGAGATATTGGTCTTTTTCCCATTCGCATTGGCAAATTATGCAAAAGGTTGACATAGACTGTAAAATCAGTGTGAGTTGTGATTAATTTGTTTTATAGCCAGAAGAGCTGAAGTAAAAGCAGACGAGCCATCTGATGGTATATTGTCATCGACGCCTATGGACACCAGCAACACCAGGGGAATCACCAGTGTAACGGGTGTCCTGAATGAGAACTCTATTTACAACTTTTCCTGAAGAACCCCATGTCATAGCGCACCCGGGAATACCTCAGGTGGAAGCTCATTCCACAATTTTCATGTATGATCTAAGATCCCGTGACACATTTATTACATGCATCGAGTATTTGATTAAAACCATTTTGTATGTACAATTAGGCAACGAACAATATGGTTTGCCTGGTGTGCCTATCGAAAAATGGCCGCTAGTATGTTTAATTAACGAAAAAAAATTACTTTCTGGGGAGAACTTACATGCATCTGTTATTTATCCTTACTAATTCCTTACTATTCCTTACTAATATTATAAATGTGAAAGTGTGTTTGTTTGTTTGTTTGTGACTCTTTCACGTCGCAACATGGCTATTATAAGTATGGTATGGTTTATGTGTGTGGGGATAGTTAGGAGGGTGGAGAGTGACGTAGGCTACTTTTTACTGCGAAAAAACATCTCATTCCCATGGGAAGATCGATGTTTTATTAGTTGCTAGATATTACTTCCGGAGTTGTTAATAGATGGCGTTAGTAAAATTCATTTGCAAGTTCTGAATCACGCTATCAAATACTACATACTACTACATACTACTAAATAATACTACATGTAATTTACATAAGTCATAGGCAAATGTTATAGGCTACTTTTTAGCTGAGATTAACACGAGAGCGGGACCTACGCGGCTGTTACCTACGGGTCCCGAAGCGAAGCGCGGGCGGTTCTCTAGTCTAGTATAAAATATACTCCAAGCCCAAGATATACACCTAGAGGTCCTAAAAATTCGGGTGTGCCATTAGGCACATGGCCGCAACCTGTTGGCAGCCAGGCATAAAGAGGTGCTATTCTGGTGAAAGTTTACACCCATCTGTTATTTGCATCATTAATAGCTCAAATTAAAGCTATTTTTTCTGTACATGATAAACTAGGTGTGCCTATGCAAAAATGGAAGCAACTTAGGTGTGCCAGCAGTTAAAGTCTGTTGTAAAACTTATATTTATACAGGTTGTGGCGTAATTTATAGATAATACGGTACCTACGTGTAGAGGGTATCATGACGGTTCAGACAAATACATGTTATGTTCAGTAAAAGTCCTTCAGTTTTCGTGATTTTATAGAATTTATAGAAATAAGGCCCTACAACTGAACATGCAGCATTACCCTTCCACTGCAGCTATGAGAGACTTACCCAGAACAAGACTCAATTTAGGAACTGGAATGGTTAGTCCAGTAGGTTAAAACTGATAATATATGACAGATTATACATTATGTTAATCTACTTTGCAACAATCCGCGAGCAAACTCGTATGTATGATGGTGTATACCTTCATGCAGGTAGCACCTCCCTCCCTCCCACATAGGAACATGCAACGAACAAAGAATGTATACACCAACATACATACCACCACCAACACGTGTTTCGCTCCAAAACAGGGCATCATCAGGGTAAGTAGACTCTACGACGGTCGGTCACAAAGTGAGGCTCTCGCTGTGATCATCTCTCCGTCCCCCGAAGGGCACGGGCGGAATCATTTGGGACGTTAGTCCCCTGTAGAGGGTTTCTTACGCGACCCGTCAATACGGGCCGGTCCTCGGGTTGAGTCCTTGCGGGCTCGCGGGCTCATGTACCGACTGTGGCGGTCTGGGTCTTGTGGCTTCTGAGTTGCTCGATCGCTGTAAGTTGCTGCCGCCGTCTTCACGCAGCCTGAGCGGTCTCGCCCTACCAGGTGGAACCGCCGCTTGCCGCGACGGAAGCCCAGCAGGAGCTGACCAGCGATCAGGCGTGACTCACGGGCAGCAGCAACGATTTTCTATTTATTCAGGAACTCGTTTTGGAAGCGGGTGGCCAGACGAATAATCCCCTGTCCCGCCTCTTTACGTGACATGGAGCCCGCGGCGTATGCGCTCTGCCAGTCACTAACGTCCTCTAAAAAGCCCTTCTGGGGCGGATCTTCTTTCTTCCTCTTCTTCCTCTCCTTTCTGGAGGGCGTGGGCGCGTTCAGTGGGTCGTTTGCTGGGGCCATCAGCGATGACGCTGACGTCTCCTCGACGACGGCTTCATAGACCGGCTCCACCGGGTTCGATTTCGGTTCCTCCGGCTGAGTCTCCGGTTTCCTGTAGCGGAGGGGGCGCGCGCTGTCAGGCAGTGCCACCGTTCCCGCTTGGCGGTTCCGGGCCTCTCTGTGGCGTACGGGATATCCTGCGAAGTTGGCCGGGTGAGGCCCGCCACAGTTCACACATGTGGCAGGTTCTTCCCGGGGCCTCGGACACAGATGGGCTTCATGTGGTTCGCCACACCTCACGCAGGCCTGCCGACGGTGGCAGTTGCGGGAGGAGTGGCGGAAGCTCTGGCAACGGTGGCACTGAGCTGGTTTTCTATGGCCTCTCCAGGCCTCTATTCTAATACCGGGTATACACAGCAACTCAGTCACTGCGTAGATGCCCGGTATGAGGTTTTCTGATCGGGCCAGGACCGCGTAGAATACGCTCCCCGTTCTCCCTCTTCGGCCAAACACTTGGCGCACGCCCTTCGGGTCGTAGCCCAAGCACTGGAGCTCCTCCTTGACCTCTTCTGGAGAAGTGTTCGTTGGCAGCCCCTTGACTGCCACTTTGAGGCACCTCTCCGTTGGTAAACCGTAGGTATGCCACTCTACGGAGCTGTCTGCTTCTACGAGCCTGGTCAGATACGCCCTGATCAGCTCGTACTCCTCTTGGTCTTTGGGCCGGAAACGAATTCCCCGCCCGTAGGGTTGAGAGATGGGCGCACGGCCCAGTTCTTCTTTTAGCACCCGTAGGTGGCTAGTCCAGTTAGGTAGTACTTCAACTACCAACGGAGGGATTCTTTTTGCCTTCTTAGGGGCTGCAGCTTCTCCTTCTGGGTCGCTTGGGTGGTCAGACGCGTCGGGCGGCACGGCTTGGGCGGTGCTCGGCGCGGCGGGCGACGCGGGGCGCGACGTTGCGGACGGAGCGGCGGTCGATGGTGAGCGCGGTATCGCGGCGGCTGGTAGACGTAGGCGCGGTGTCTCGCGGACAGTCGGCTGCGGGCGCGCGGGGGCGGCGGCGGCCGGTTGTACGAGCGGGCGCGCGGCGGCGGTTGGCGGCGCGCGCGGGGGCGCGGCGACAGATGGCGTTGCGCGCAGGGGCGCGTGAGGCTTTGGCCCGAGCGGTCGTCTTTTATACCCTTCCAACCCGCCCTTATCTGTCGTATGACCTAATTAAGTTGACCGAAAATGACGTAATCCTACCTGGCTGCTAATTAACACGTTCGCTGCGTTACGAGATCTATCAGATCTCTTACAGGTTTTCGGAATTGTGCGTCGACTAAAATCGTGTTCTTTCACTCCGTGCGGGTGGCTCTAACTTGTAAAGTTCTTTAAGTATGAGAAAGACAAATATACATATTTGCTTCCTACTTAATGGTGAAAACCAGGACATAAAAAAAAGAATAAGAGATGGTTTAGGTCCCTAACGCACAGTATTATTATTATTTTAATTCCTTGCGTTAGGAGACATGTCGATACTCGTAGAAACGTAAGCCTCGTAGACGCAAGAGAGGGAAGGTGGGCGGCGCGGGCGCTGCGTGACTCGATTTAGTGTTGTCCTAGTATCGATGTGAGCATAGAGAGAGATAGAGAAAAATTATATTGTCTTTCGCCATAGAAAATACCTACAGTAGCCCAATCACTGAATTTACAATTCTTGTTTTTATTTATGTACCTACACTTAAATATTCGATTAAATTCGTCGTTGATATTTTTATGTAATTTATTATAAAGATTAATAGGATCATTATGTTCAATAGTAGCCGGTTTAGTCATTTTAGAGTAAATGTTATCTTTAAAAATTGACAATTTATGTTTTGTTATAGGCCTACATTTAATTAAATGCTTTTTGTTTGCGACCATAGTTTATAAATAAACTTTAATAAAACTTTTTCAATCGACAACTGAGATATTATTTTATTCCCATCACTATTTACTACACATATTGAACTATCTTCGGTTGCGGTACGAGATACAATCGATACCTAATTTTATTTTGGTATTTGTAGTTTATTCGTATGTCATAACTAGCAAAATATACAGCAATAGGTTATTTTTGACCCATAAAAATTTCAAAAATATATCATTGGTTTTTTGGTGACTACCCTGGTGTTGCTCGTGTCCATAGGCGACGATGACCACTTACCATCAACTGCTGCAATCAATCTGCTTTTACGTCAGCCCTTCAAACTATAAAAAAGGTGATTTCGGACTTTCTGAACATGAAACAGTAGTGAAAAATATCATGTAAATATTATTTAATTACAAGTCAATTATTATAGCTTACAATAAGAAGTCACATAGTTAGATACCCACTAACATACCAATAATATACTAATTGATTTATGTAAACTGAGACATCTACATACTTGTATAAATAATCTCGACGTAGAAAAAGACATATATGGCAGATGGCCGTTTATGCGTCTTTTCGTAATAAAAAATTCCCGTTGTAAAAACGGCCAGCGGTAGGTAACTGCATTGACGTCGTGCAATTTTACAAAATAGGCGTAGTTGTCTTCTTATACGTGACAAAAGTACGAAAAATAAGGAGATATTTCGATTTTTCTTTTTGCCATGTTGTGGAATATGATATTTTAAGTATATTACCGCAATAATCGCAAAATCGCAAAATTGCAGATAACTTTTTTCACTTTGCACCCGTCGATTTATCAAACACTGATAAGTAGCTAGACATAATATTTTTATGGTCTTGATTTTGTGGCAGGAAAGAGAATCTAAAAATAAGCCAAGCACCATTCTCGAGGGAAATCAAAGCATAAATTCGACCTCTTGAATCCGCCTCCTAGTTTATGTAGACTTCGATATATTTGTGCCTTTTAACGACTGGACCTCGATGTTACTAGGTAAGTAGGTATATAACAAGATTTTTTCTTGAATAGGTAGGTAGGTATCTAAGTAGTACCTAAGTATCACCTATAGGAGCATTCGTCATATTCTTAACTAGCGGCCCGCCCGCGGTTTCACCCGCGTGGATCCCGTTCTCGTGGGAATATATGCATGTATTATACCTACATAAAAACCTTCCTCTTGAATCACTCTACCTATTACAAAAAACCGCATCAAAATCCGTTGCGTAATTTTAAAGATTTAAGCATACAGACAAACAGACAAACAGACGGACAAAAATAGCGACTTTGTTTTATACTATGTAGTGATGCTTTCTGCTGATACCTAACTCACTATTTGTCGTTAAAGGCGCCCTTGGCGACCTTTCTTTAACCGACTTCCAGAAAGGAAGAAAGTATTTTTTGTGTTACCGCAAACTACACTTTTTGATATTTTGATATGCACTTACTTCTTTTTTCATTCGAAAGGTTTACGTCTGGTCCAAAATAATTTTGAGCGACATCTGACGAGAATATTTTGAGTTATTCTTATTAATGGCTATTTAATTTCTGTCTTTACCTCATAACTTTTGACTGGATGTACCTATTTGTACCTATATATTTTTTTAAGCAAAAGCTGGTGTCCGTCTGATCCCATACAAATTTGAGGGACATCTAACGGGTATTTTTGAGTTATCTCTATTAATAGATTTCGAAGCCAATCTTATCTTAATATATATAAATCTCGTGTCACAATGTTTGTCCTCAATGGACCCCTAAACCACTTAACCGATTATAATAAAATTCGCACACCATGTGCAGTTCGATCCAACTTGAGAGATAGGATAGTTTAAATCTCAAATTATAGTCGCAATTTTAATTTATTGCTAATTATTTGTCTCTTATTATTTGACAGTCACAATATTATTTGACAGTCACAATTATCTGTTAACTCCAAATGATTCTAACAGTTGTCGATACCTTTCGACTGGGTTGAGTAAGTAATCAATAGATGGCGCTGCTATGGTAAATCTAACTTGCACCCGTGCGAAGCCGGGGCGGGTAGCTAGTACTTTTATAAAAAGTTTGTTCGTTCTCGATCTGGGAGTGTATGCGTATGTATGTTCTATTTAGCTAAGATTTCCTGATAACTCAAACTAGTCCCTGGATAAGGTATTCTGGACCTTTGCAAATCTGAAACTTCAAAAGCCCATACACGTATTCAAAATTCCAACTCCATCGATTACTGCGAGTCTAATGCCCGGTTCACATTTATTCCAGTCCAGTAATCCAGCGGGTAATCCAGTCCAGTGCTGGACTGGATCATATCGTTCACATTTATTCCAGTCGTTCAAAAGCTGTAGATCGGTAACACTACAGTGACAATGCTTTCAAGAAAGGAGTTTGAAAATTGTTTTAAAACTGTTCAATTATTACTGTTAGAAGAAGTAGCTGATTTCTGATATTTGAGAAGAACCTTCTATTTGCATACCCTCACAAATATTTTGCAGGGCGGATTGGCGCATGTCTTTGTGTCTATAAAATTCCGAAGTAATGTCCCACAAACATACATGTTCTCTGTACAAAGAAACAAACTGAAGAATTTGGTTTTCAGTTAACTTCATTATTAGGAATTAGTCACCACCTATTATCTATCCCAAAAAAACAACAATTCGTATTCACTGTTTTTTTAACGTGTAATCCAGTACTGGATTGGCCGTTCACACTATTCCAGTGGCGCTGGAATGGGCGCGCTGGAATGAAAAATAGACCGCCATTCCAATCGACTGGACTGGATAGATCACTGGAATGGTACATTCCAGTGCAGGTTCAGCGCGGTTCACATTATTCCAGTAGCATTCCAGCGCTGGACTGGAATGCTGGACTGGAGTGCTACTGGAATAATGTGAACCGGGCATTAGTTGCAAGATTTGATTGCATGATGACGTTTGTAGATCATAAAATTTTTAAATGATTATTATTTATTTAAGATACTTAATACTTAATAAATCGTAGGCACTCGTAGGTGTGAACAATAGAAAAGCGGCTAGACGAGTTCTAGATTTTGTTAGGTACTCCTATCGCCACCTAGCTGGTTATATCCACACTAATTGACATTCGTTTGACCTTGTGACTTGTGGTCTACATCTGACGTAATAAACACAAGGAAAATCTGTTAGATGGCGTGACACTACCACTACACGTTCTGACCATGAGCGATAACATTTCCGTAGATAGATAATAACTGGCTATTTAGGTATACCGCCGTATACCGAATAGTACACACATGTTCATGTCACAGAGATATATGATTCATTGCTATTTACCTATCTATCAACTGCTGCAAGGATACATTAAACAAACGTATGTCCATAGTCCATAGATTTCTTTTCTCGATTTAGTCACCTGAAACCGTATGGACTTTTAAATTTAATAGTGGTAACGCCCAAAAAACGAGGACACGAGCATGATCATGATCCACATGCTTTTGACTACTTACTACTGGCTACAAAGCTTGCCACTTGGATCAAAATAAATCACAGATTCGTTGCCAGCCAAGGAATAAAGATTCTTATCGTAGACTTGATAAAAAATTGGATTAGGTACCTACCTACGTACCTAAATTCATGTAGGAAAATTTGGTTAAATGAGGTAAAAACAGGCAGTTTTTGCAGAAGAATCTAGCATCTAGGTATATTCTGATTATATTATATCGGCATGTGACTGGGGTCTGTTGATAATCAAGGCCTCGTTCAATTCAAGCATTACGTAACAAAAATTTTGACCCTTGGGGGCGGAAATTGGGTTTTAGGCGCATTTTTTGTAAAGGATACAAAAAGCGTATAGGTACATGTACTTCCAAAGTAGGTACCTACAGAGGGGAAACTGTCCCTTCCCGCTCCTACCTTCGTACGCCTACGAACTGGGCAGGGTAAGAATGTAAGAAATACCTTTATTTTTTATGTAACAGATAAGTTTGTCCTCAAATGGGCATTTATTATAAATGTAAAACCTCTGCATTACACAGGTTATCCTAGTACAATTAACCTAAACATTTAATTGCTTCCGAGAATAACAGCTTTTTGCCCACTTGTAATGTGTACTTATATCATTGTTAATATAAGTTTCTTGACGAAGCAAAGGTAAAATAAAATAGTTGACAAGCAAAATAAAAGGAACAAAACATCCTTTATTCGAAATTATTGTAACATTAACATTGGTAACATTTCATAAATTAGGTTAATTAAGTACCTACTTTTTATCGAATAAAAAGCTAGGTATGGTCTTCTATTAATAATTTAATAACATCAAAAATCACTCACAACATTGTTAATAAAGATTTTGTCTCCATACAATGTGTCATGCTTGTACTCACAATACTCGCAATTATAGTATCTATAATGTTTAATGAGTATGATGTATAACATCCTAATGTCTTGTGGTTTAACATAAATACGTTAAAATTATGATGATACTGATTGGGCTAAGAAATAAGAAGTGTACTCCAATAATATAGTGAAATATCCTTCTTATTTTTTTAAATTTTCCTAAGATGATCGTAAGTGAATTACTTTGTGGCCTCTTTTAGGTACGCAATAAGATCTGCACGTTCGTTAGGTTTCTTTAGGCCAGCGAACACCATCTTAGTTCCAGGGATGTACTTTTTAGGGTTCTCCAAGTATTCGAAGAGAGTGTCTTCATTCCATGTGATACCTGTAAAACAAAGTGTTATATTAATGCAAAAATCGATGAAGGTTATTGCTACAGATATGTTATCTTTAAACCCAGTCTGAAACAATTTTACAATCAGTCTGAAATACTACTATTATTATAATCCTGAGTACATGTAATCTACATTATGTATTACGTAACAAAAAATACCTGAAGGGAGTAAATAAAGTGGATTACATGGATTGTTTAATGGACAGTGTCAGTGTAAACAATGTAGGTAATTTTCTATCCTGATCTTGTATGAAAAGCTACAAGGTAATTGATAAATGGTACCCTTCAATGTCATTTCACAAATTACATGAATATCCAACATTATTTAAAGATTATTCCATACTTTTATTGTATGAAATACAGGACGAACTAACAAATAAATCAATAGTTAGTAAGTGCTATTCATACAAGTGATTAATTAGGTTAATGGGTGAAATGCTTTTACTACAATTACTTCCATGCTAAAAAACATTTTCTAATTGATCTTCTTGATTATGCATGAGAGTAATTATAAATGACGTACCTAAAGACGACAGTGTAAAATAATAGAAATCAAAACCAAACCAAGGGTCTATGAACAGCACAATATTTACAAATAGATTCATAGTATCTTTGAGTTATGGTACCTACACCGGATGAGACACTTTAACAATTTTTGAAAAATAGTATTTGTGATTTAATAATATGGTTAAAAATTTGAGCCTTGAGTGTTATTTGATAATATGACACTTATTCATGCTTCTGCTTGCATGAACATGGGATGAAAGAGATGGTAAGGTCCCGTAACATTATAATCATACAAAATAAAATGTTACACACTCATAGCTAGGATTCACTGTGTTGTGGATGCCATGCACAAAACATCATTCAAATTTCTGCCTCACTGGGGATTTACCATTTCGCCATTCGGGTTGTCTATAATAGTGCTTGTAGTATTTGTATTTACTTACCCTTGGCCTTGTTGGCATCTGAATATGAGAAGCCAGCCGCCTGCCCAGTTTTGCGGCCAAAGAATCCATGAAGGTTAGGGCCTACTTTGTGCTTGCCACCAGACTCAACCTGTCAACATAAAAAAGCCATAATAAATGCAAAGTACCTTACAAATATTGTGAATTACATTTTTGTTCTCATAATAGACATACTTTGATATTGTATTCTAGAATGTAAATTAACTGAAACATAAATTATATAACAGCAGTGGAAAATACTTACAGTGTGGCACTGGGCACACCGCTGCACAAAGATTTTTTTGCCATTTTCAGCGTTTCCAGCAGGAATTCCCATCTTGAACTGAAAAGATAATTAAAGCGTCTTCCTTATAACATACACATTAGAAATTCCTAAACATTTTAATTCATAAAGCGAATTATATAACATATTGCAAGCTATTGCATAGCAATTGATAATTACCAGGAGGGAGCTTTATCTTTAACAAGTATCTATATTGATAACTATTCAACACGTCCACAAATTCTATCCCAAGAAGGGTTAGAATTAGGTTAAGACATTGTCATGGTCTTATAATCAGATCAGGATCAATGTCAGTGGGAAAATTCAAGGTAAGTACAAGGTGGCGTCAGCTCAGAATTACGTAACTTTTTGCAATTTTTAGTAAAACTAAACTAAACCCTTTCAAAGTAATATATATTGCTCGAATTACCTAATAATGGTAATTCTTTAGAAAACTTATCATTATCTGCACTCGGGGGTGATTAGAGGTTACTTATTTTAAATACTCAGCACGATGATTTTTTAAATTGTCTTTATCTTTACACTTATATAAAAATAATCACGATGAAAAAGACGAAATAATTGTACTTACAATTTATACTTCAATTAATTAAAAATAGCAAATTTTGTACGTCTGCCAAAGAACGAAAGACACAAAAGTCAAGTGATCAATACGCACGTTGCCTACTCAATTCCAATTCACCCACACCACACCCGCTCCACGACTCGCGACGCTGAATCGATGAAATCACAGCGCACAGACGAATGAAATCTGAAATCAAATGAAATGGTGACTAAACCAGTGTTGCCAACTATAATTTCGAAATTCCGTTAAACCTGTTGGTAAATTCCATCAAAAAACCGTTAAATTTTTTTTTTGTGTCCGTCAAAAAAATCCGTTAAATAAACAATACGTTTTATAAATGCTAAAGTTTGTAAGGATGTATTTGTATATGTCTTTGTTACACTTTCACGCAAAAACTATTGAACGGATTTTCATGAAACTTTGCAGTAAAATAGCTTAGACCTCGGAATAACGTAATAAGTTAAAATTTATAGAGATTTTTTTATCATTTGGTCATACTACAATTATAACTGTAAAGTCGAAACCAGTCAAAACAAAATCCACCTTCTGAGAGCTAACTTCTACTAAGTGGCTGGCTCCCTGAAACGAAACGAGAGCGGGTTTACTAGTCAATTAAAAAAAGTTTTAAAGTAACAATCCCAATCGTCATCAGACACAGAAAACATAAAAATAACTTTATAACAAAAAATCACAATGGCTGATTTTAATTTTATGTTTAGCATTGATCCTAGCATAGCAATAAGAGGTAAATCAAAAGTGTAACATGTCTTGTCATTTCTTTTTAATGCAGAAGGAATATTGAAAATTGCGTCGATCATTTTTTCATTCATTTTATTTCTCAATTTTGATTTTACTCCATTTAATACACTAAAAACTCTTTCTACCTCCGCGTTTGAACAAGGTAGCAATAACATTGTAAAAGCAAAATCACAATGTAAGTGTGGGAATGGATTAATGTTTGTTGCACCTTCAGATTTCTTACCTCTGACCAAAATTCTACAGTTCGTTACTAGAACACTAGAACTAAATTCTTGATTTTTTTTCAACTTTTTTTCCCGTCAAAAAATCCGTTAACCGTCAAAATATATTTTCTTCCATTAATACCTGACCCTAATCCATTAAATCTAACGGGAAATCCGTTAAGTTGGCAACACTGACTAAACTAATGCAATTTGCATGAATGGAAACACTGGTACCAGAGACAAAGTGATGCCAGTCTGAAATCACAACTGAAATTATGAATTCCCGTTCCCCTAAGGCTGGCAATAGACGTCCGATTTTTCTCTACGATATTCGGATCCGACAGACTGGCAGACAGACTGATCAGACAATCGGAACACTCTCGTGCCATACATTTTGTACATACACAATACAAGTCCGATTCGATAGTCGTCCGATTCGATTGTCTGAATTTGTCTGATCAGACTATCAGATCCGAGTATCGGAGAGAAAAAACGGACGTCTATTTAGACCCTTAGGCAGGGATTAGATTTCCGATTTTTCCCTCCGATAGTCTGATCAGACAATCGGAAGGCACTCGTGCCATACATTTTGTTTGAATACATAAGGGCTACAATAGACGTTCAATTTTCCTCTCCGATAGTCTGATCGTTCTCCTATAGTCGTTCGATTCTACGAGTACCTATTGTCTGAATTTGTCTGATCAGACTATCGGAACATTCGGAATCGGACGTGTAATGTAGCCCTTATACACATCCGATCCGATAGTCGGATCATTCGTCCGAGTCGAAAATAGCGCCAAGGCGTTTACGATTTCATCTGTGCCGGAGCACAAATCTAATCTATCTATCCTTATTTTGTGATATGAGTTCATTGATCTATAAGGACTAAGTATAGTAAACCCAACTTAAGACTGAAACGAAAGAGGCGCTGTTGGACGCATTTGACATTCATTTGACCAATCATTGCACACTAGTAACTGACAGATGAATGACCACAACGTACTTATGAACATTGATCTATAAAGAGGTATATTATTCCTATCTCTATGCTTATGAATGACTTTTCGTTAGTTCCAATTTTTGCCATTTCAGAGATAAGTTGGGCGCACTGTAGGTATATTCCTATCTCTATGTATGAGTTGATATCTCTATGGTTGATATGTTATATTTTGGACAGGTGCCGATGATATGACGGTGACGGTGACAGTGACAGGTGACAGTGAAATAAAAATAAAATCGTGCACTCGCAGATCGCACTAACTAAATTATCTAAAAACTTTGATAAAACAGGTGACTTATTACGTTAAATTATTGTGCGTGTGCGTTTAAAAACTCTATTAATTATAGTTTTAAATTACCTATCAATTTAACATATTGGACTATTCATTCACACATGATTTTAGTTCTGTTATAGTGGATGTGAAATCTGATATTAATGAGAGGGACGATGATAAATTAAATTTGACTTGAATGATTATAAAACAGCGAAGATCGGTAAGTTTTCATGTTATACAATTTGAATGCTTTTGGGTTTAAACGTGTATTTTTTACCATCAATGTTGTGTTAGACTTTATTGTTTTCCTTATTAGCAGATTAAAGGGGCTGGTGTTAGACAAACTTCAAGATAAAATTAAGATATGCGATAAAATATGGCTAGAGCATCAGTTGTACTCAGCTTCCATGAGATCCTACTGCACCATTCTGACGTTGAACTGTTGAAAGGGCCATACTGGTTAAATGACACTATAATTTCATTTTATTTTGAATACTTAGAAAAAGTGGTTTTTAATCAAACAAATGATCTACTCTTTGTTTCACCTGAAGTAACCCAATGTATAAAAATGGTGCAACCTGAAGAAATAAAAATCTTTCTAGAGCCTTTATCAATTGATACTAAGAAATACATATTTTTTGCTCTGAACGATAACAACTCGCCAGATATGGCAGGTGGCTCGCATTGGAGTTTATTAGTTTATTCTAAAATGGAAAACTGCTTTTTTCACCTTGATTCCTCATCTGGGAGCAATCACAATGTCGCTTGGGATTTTGCAAGTCATTTAATGTCATATTTTTCAAAAAGAGGTAAGGTATTTTGTTGTTTATCAGTAATATTAATAAATCACAATTCAGATGATTTTTGTACAAAAAAAATACAAATATGTAATACACTTATATTTTTTAGGACATATAAATTTTGTGGATAAAGAATGCTTGCAACAGAGTAATGGATATGACTGTGGGATCCATGTGATTTGCAACACCCAAAGGCTGGCCGAGCATGCACAAAGCGGAGGACAGATCAGCTCCTGTGACATGCTTGTCAAAATCAGTCCTAGTGCCAAAAGAAAAGAAATATTATCAATCATACAAAACCTAGCAGTTGATAAATAAACAAAGTTATTTCTGATTGTAAATGTTGTATTGTTGAATTTAAATGTAAAGCATCTGTTATTAATATGTGTGTCATTAAATGCATTAAATTATCATTAAATTTTATTATTTAGTTTTTGAGGATATAGAAATGAAACATGACACAGATGAAATTTATGTTGGTAATAATTTTTGATTATTGTTTTCCAATGGCTTTTTGAAATCAAAAAAGGTATCATCTTCATATTTACTAACAACACTATGTATTTTATTCATGGCATTCTTCACAATAGCATATTTTTTGTTATATAATTATGGTTGATATTCCAATACATATGTGAATAAATGTATATCCATATGTATATATATGTATATTTTTAAAAGAATATAATAAATATATAGGTGCATGTTTGTGTTGTAGATCTTAGAAAGCTTATATTGTTAATGTTTTGTTTTTGTCTTATGTGGGTTTTGTAGTCTTATTTCAATAGAAAATTTCATATTATAATAAAAAAAAATATATGTTACTTTAAAAATGTTATAATTTCAGTATCATTTACAATAATTACTGGAGATTAAAAGTATTAACAGGATACAAAAATATTTTTGTGACTTATTTATTATTAGCTAATAAAAAAGCCGGAGGAGCCACCAGATGGTAAATGGTCATCAATTTTCACAGACTTCAGTGAAAGTTGAGGTCTGCCTAGTACATTATACATTTAATTATATCAACATCAATTGTGCATTTCTAAAGTACTCCTAACATTTGTATCACATTTAGAGGAAATCACTGTGTTATTTATTAGATTTTTTAAAGTAGAGAACAAATACAATTAAAGCAGCCAGACTTCCATCTTTAAAATCTGCCCAATTCATACTCTTACTCTATTCATTTCATACTCTTACTAGTTATTTAATAATTATAAAAGGCAAAATGGCAATAAGCCATGGCAGCCTGGTAGTTTTGAGTTCACATTGGTTTTACGTGCATAGGGCATGGGTTCAAATCTTGTACACACCTCTTACTCTAAAAAACTGTCTAAAAAGGCATGACAATATGTGCCTGTAAAGTTGACTTTCTCATTCTTTATTGTTGTTTTAACCAATTTCAATAAAAGGAGGATGTTCTCAATTTCACTGGTTTCTTTTTGGTAAGCTGACTTGTTCATTTTAACTAACAATATCTACTTTCTTAAAGCAGGTTAGAATCAATTTCTAACATGTGCATTAATAAAAAATAAGAGATCAGTCAGGATTTAAACACAGATCCTTCTGGCAGGAGACCAATGTTCAAACCACTTGATTACCACTGTTTGATTGTGTTGAATATGATAAATTATGATTTCAAGCAAATTATAGCTAAATGAATAATACCTTTCTAATAACTACGGTTTTTTACATCATCACATCCTGCCAGACTCATTGCTTGGTCTTAGACCTAGAGTCAGTTATTTCCAGAGACTTAAACCTACATACAAACACACAGCAGTTGTTGATCTTTTTACTCGTCCAATTATTATCTACTCACTATTAAAATGAGATAGCGTAAATATTATTTTATTAAGTAGGTAGAAAATGTTTGGAAAAACAAAAACAACAGACTTATTTTAGGCACAAATGCAGAAATTTCATGTTTTAAGTTAAATACATGGATAATAAAATACAATAGCAAAATAAAAAAACCCTAATCAAAAACATATAAAAAAAACACTTGTCTCTTATTACTTTAAAAATATCTCATCTAATCTTATAACTTAAGTTTGTTCAGTTGATTTATTCAAAGACATTTAATGTATCAAAATGTAGATATAAAGTTCTTGTAGTGATATCTCAGACATCATACTTACTTCTTATTGATAAAAAAGAAACTATGATAAATAAGCATGTAAGTATGTCACAGTTATCTAAAATAGGCTCCAATCACAACAGTATAAAAATAATAATGTTTATTACATAAAAGTTTCGAAATAATATATTCTCCATGAATAGTAGATATTATTATTAATATAAAATATTTATGATTTTTGTGGTTCTACCCAACCTCCGAATGCCTTATCTAATTCTTCTGCCACAGCAAAGCACAATCTGTCATTGTTATAATTGGCTACAACTTGAATACCTATTGGAAGACCCTCTCTACTCAGCCCTAATGGTATTGAAGTTGCTGGCATTCCTAAGCAATTTATAATCGACGTATAAGAGAAGTTCATAGCTTTTAGTAATGGTTCATTGTGATAAGGTGCAGGTGTTGGATGTGTCGGGTATAAAAATACTCCATCGTCTCCCAACATCTCTTTGAATGAAGCTTCCAAATCGTCACGAACCTTGAGGTAATGTTTATGCCTTTCACCCCCAACTTCTACTCCACCGTAATCGAACAGAGCTGTGAAGAGTCCTATCAACGTATTTCCAGATAATCCTAAGATATTCTTGACAATTTCAAAGCATATGGAGCCCACAGAATCGTTTTTCATAATAAACCTCCCAAATGGCGTCTTTTCCTTCATCGTTGCAAACCATATTGCGGCTGATTTACGGAGGATACCTAGCTTCTTTTCCTCAGCTTTCAGATTATGTTTCACGTCAAAGTAAGTAACAACCTGTTTCATTGCTGTAACGATATCAGGATCGACACTATCCGTAAGCGGAGCATCGTTACTTATTTGGTAAAAGATTTTTAATTTACTGACGTCCACGGGTTTGTCCAAGTTTAGTTTGCTGCTATTTTCTCCTGCCATAATCTTAAGAAGCGGTTTCAAGTCTACAGCATGTCTTGTCATTGGTCCAACACCTAAAAATTCGAGGTAATGAAAATATTATATTAGATAATGTTTTACAGTTCATGATAATTAGTGCCGTGCGTTTTCCAGCTTCAACCGCTAGTCGGAATAGGAATTTTGTTGGTACTTAATATAATATCGTTCTTACAAAAATATCAAATTCTAAACCTTAGGAAAATGTAAAGGATCGACCCTTCATTTACTTTTTTTTTGAGCCGCTGAAACTTCGCGGGATTACGAACAAGTTCACACATGAAGCGTATCCTTCTACGATACGATACTATGACTACGCTTACGACCCGTGTGCGAATGGGGTAACGCTCAAAGTCAGGCGTGTGCGTGTATGATGGATAAAATCCGCGACAGCCTATGGTGGCTATGTAAGCTGGAGAAACAAATACGAGCGAGGAAGCATGCTCCAAAACGTGTAAAGTTTTAGCGTTCATCCCCAAAGCCTTTGAAAAAGATTCATAGTTACCTAGAAATGAATTTTGGAGATCAGAGCCCGGCATCGGATACTGTCCACTGTTAGAGACTATGTTCCTTGAAGGTTTGTGGCCGAAGACACCATTGAAAAACGCTGGCATCCTAATTGAACCGCCTATGTCAGAGCCTGTAATGAAAGAAAATGTTCTGAATAAGATGAGCTTAACTTTTAATGACCCCATAAATATAATAACATCTACCAGCACCAAACGTATAGAGTGAGAAACGGTTAAGTATCTTTTGCCAGGATTTAATTTTATGTGATTAATGACTAATGATAAACTATATACCTAAACACAGGCATTTTTATGGAAAAGATAACAAACGAACAAATACCACATAGCTGTTGCCGCCCTTGACAACTTTGGGCGACACAAAACGACCAAGACTCAAACCGTGGCTGAGATGGTTAGTCTATGGAGTTAGCAGAGGTTGTTAATAATAATGTTAGTTGAGTCTATTCGTTAGTACTTACGAGGGCAGTGACTGTTAGTGATAGGTAGTCCTACAGTTGTAAGTGGTTGTAAGTAATAATCCAGTTATTATTGTTAGAGCCTTGTCATAATTCCGTTTCTACATTATGTCGCTAGTTTAGCTTCCTTTGAGGAATATAGCCGCTTTTAAAACCCGCTCTAAAATGTCTTAATGGAACACCATTTTGTTAAGACAGTTACATGGTAGAAATGGTACTGCTAAGTACCTGCTATGGTGGACGCTGATGCTACCCTGGGCGAACTGTACGCTAGTGATGTAACGAATATTCGCATTCGCATTCGCATTCGCGAATATTCGCATGTTTTTTCCATATTCGCATTCGCATTCGCATTCGCAAATTTTATGCGAATGTTTTGCGAATATTTACACCAGAAAAAATAAAAAAATAAATTGAAAATAATAAAAAAACCATTCATTTATTTTTTATCAAGAAAAAATAAATTCACTTTCAACTATATTTCGAAATTCACATGTTGATTGCTACATGCAGACCGCATTAGTATAGCCCATTGCCGATAACTTTTGAAACAAAAAAATAGGAACAGGATGAAACCCATTGGGAAAGGAAGAAAAGTGACAAAAATAAACGCAAAAAAAACAATTTACGGGCGATCTGAGGTCAGGAAGGCGTTAAGGGGGGCTTTTAAGGGTAAAAAACTGTTTATCGCAATTTCCAGAAAAACTACAAGTCCTATTAAAAAAAATTAATAACAAAGTTATACTTATGTAATAAATCCTTATCCTTACTAATATTATAAATGTGAAAGTGTGTTTGTTTGTTTGTTTGTTTGTTTGTGACGCTTTCACGTCGCAACAAAGCTATTATATGGTAAGGTTTATGTGTGTGGCGATAGTTAGGAGGGTGGAGAGTGACGTAGGCTACTTTTTACCGCGGAAAAACATCCCATTCCCATGGGAAGATCGATGTTTTGTTAGTTGCTAGATATTTATTTTCGGAGTTGTTAATAGATGGCATTAGTAAAATTCATTTGCAGGTTCTGAATCACGCTATCAAATACTACATGTAATTTACTTAAGTCATAGGCAAATGTAATTAGCTACTTTAGCTCTGCCTCGAGAACTCCCCGCTCCGGCTGTATTCAGTGTACCGCCCGCCCGCTGGCACTATCCTGTTGGCTGATGTCCGCAAGTTGCTGGACTCGCTGACACCGGTGGTGGGCGCGGGCGACTAGAACTGCAAGCATCCGGGGTGGAATAGCCTAGCTGCCAACAGAAGTGGAAGGCTACTTTTTGATGCCGCTGAACAGCACGGCTATACCGTCTGTGGTCTGGATTCCCCGACGCACTTCCCAGATTACGCGAGACACTCATCGGACGTTCTGGACATAGCGGTGTACCAAGGCCTCCATTGCCAGCCACGATTGGAGACGCTACAGGACAGTATGGGGTCCGACCAAGTTCCTGGCCTGTTAGTCCTGGCGAAGGAACCCAGCAGTCTTGCCAAGGCCCCGTCGCCTTATGGACTGGACAACCTTCGAGAAGCAACTGGAGATCACCACACCAACTCAGCCTGTCCGCACGGATGCGGACGTTGACCAGTTAGCGGTTGAGCTCACTGTCAGCGAGCAGAATGCACTGCAAGCTGCAAGCAGAGAGCAGAAAGCTCCGGGGAAACTTCCACCTCTCCCCTATCACCTCAGCAGCCTGCAGAAACGCTGGCAGGAGTCAACCGGACCGCAGCCCGACTCAAGGCCGAGTTAGATGCACACGCGACTGAGAGCTGGGAGGAACACCTGGAAGGGTACTTTGCACTGCCTATAGCTCCCGAAGAAGACCCAATCGTCATCTCTCCCGGTTTGGTGCAGCGCACCATCAAGAACGGTGATAACGGGATCACGAACAGAGCGCTGCGGCACCTCCCTCAGAGGACGATCGGAGCAGCCACGCGCCTGTATAACGGGATCCTTCGCACCGGGACCTTCCCGCAGGCCTGGAAGTCGGGGAGGGTCATAATGCTGCCCAGCAGGGGAAGAACAGGCTGAAGCCGGAGAGCTATAGGCCAATCACCCTGCTTCCCACCCTATCCAAGGTGTTCGAAAAGCTCCTGCTGCGACACCTAGCGCCGCATATTGCCCCCAGACCGGAGCAATTCGGGTTCCGGCCGGAACACAATACGACTCTTCAGTTGTCGAGGGTGCTGTTACACCGTTACCGCGTCTCTGAATAAGAGAGAACGCGTGTGTGCAGTATTCCTCGACATGGAAAAGGTGTTCGACCGTGTTTGGCACGACGGCTTGCTCTACAATCTCGCAGTCGTCGGCGCCCCGGCGTGCCGTTAAGGTGATCTCCAGTTTCCTCGAAAATAGAGGCTTCAGAGTAGTGGTTGAAGACGCCGAATCCACCGAGCGTCCGATCGCAGCCGGCGTCCCGCAAGGGAGTTGCCTGTCCCCGGTCTGCTACGCCTGCTACACCGACGACATCCCGGCAGCAGGGGGGGGCGTCGCTTGCCCTGTATGCCGATGACGTGGCGTACATCACCACGTCGCTGAATAGAACCCACGCCATCGTCAAGATGCAGCGTGCGCTTGATGCCCTTCCCGAATGGCTCGCCGCGTGGAGACTAGACTACTGCCATCTACCAAATGGGTAGATGGCAGTAGTGTGAGACTACTACTGATGCTACTGCCATCTACTGCCATATTTACGGGCAACTAGCTGTAACTCCGTATTCAGTTTGACTGCGTACATACGTTTTACTAGATGGCGTTGTTCTTCTGTTTATTTGAATTCTAAGTTATCACGGAAGTAATAGTCGATAGATCGATAGAGACCAAATAATAGTTTAAAATTATAAAAACAAGCTATTATGAATAAACCAAACTAAAAAGTAGAAAATAAATAATAGTTTAAAAAAACTAAAAAACACGCTTTTTATAAAAAACCGAACTAAAAAAAAGAAAATAAGTTTTAATAAATTTAAATTAAGAATAGTGTTGAAAATTTCAATAAATATGAATTAATAAGTGTAAATAAAAAAATATTTTATTTAAAAAAGCGTGGGGTGCTTTTTAAGATATTATCAAAATAACACCATGCACCCCACGCTTTTTTTAAATAAAATATTTTTTTATTTACACTTATTAATTCATATTTATTGAAATTTTCAACACTATTCTTAATTTAAATTTATTAAAACTTATTTTCTTTTTTTTAGTTCGGTTTTTTATAAAAAGCGTGTTTTTTAGTTTTTTTAAACTATTATTTATTTTTTTAGCCTAAATTCCTACGGGAGCGTGACCTACGCGGCTGTGACCTACGGGTCCCGAAGCGAAGCGCGGGCGGTTCTCTAGTAATCTATACTTTTGTATCAACACTTCTTTCACTTCTTGTTACTATTTTTTTATTTTTGACCAATTTCAAAGGCTTCGGCACTAGTCTATTGGGGTATTATGTAAGCACTACGGGGGTTTTAACGGGGCAAGGAATGTATGCTTTGCTTAATTTTGATTAAATGAGAGTTGGGCGGATCTGGTTGGTGATTACTTTAGTAAGCCAATATTTTTTAAAACTTTTCCGTATTTTCTACATAACTTTGTCTACTTTTTAACCGACTTCAAAAAAAGAAGGAGATTTTCAATTAAGTATTCGTCTATAATCTTTTTTTTCTTAAATGTGTTACCCCGTAACTTCGTACTGGGTAAACCGATTTCGATAATTCTTTTGACTTTCGAAAGCTAATGACTGCCGTCTGGTCGCATTTTAATTTGACACACATCTGATGGTCAGTTTTTGAGTTATTCTCAATAATGTGAATTTAAATTATGCTAACTCTTTACTGGGTGATCCAATTTTGATGATTCTTTTTTTGTTCGAAAAGTAGTGCTTGTCATGTGGTACCTTATAAATTGGAGCGACATCTGGCAAGTGGTTTTTGAGTTATCTCGACTTTGAAGTCGGTTATATTTTTTGTAAAAAGTTATATTTAAACGCATAGGGCAAACCCGCTTGTCTATGCTCGACCAAACGCTATTCCGGCGTTTCCCAAATTGTGATCAAGAGTCGGGCATCAACAATAATGAAATTCTAAGCGAGTAAACGCTTAAAACCGATTTTGAGATATCTACCGCCAATCTTCTGTTTCTTTTGGTGGGTGATTTTTTATAAAGGTGAAAATTAATACTTGAACAACCCACTAGCGGGGTGACACTTTAGTCAGGTAAGTTCTAATCAACTCGGTAGTTTTCGGAGAAAGATGCAAATGGATCACGCAAAGAAAATTGAGTTCTAATTTAAAAAAATTGAATATTCGCATTCGCATTCGCGAATATCGAAAGTAAATATTCGCATTCGCATTCGCATTCGCGAATGTTGAAAAAGTGACATTCGTTACATCACTACTGTACGCTCTACAAATTGCGAAAGGCGATTAAAATACGGTTGGTCAGTCTCAGCACACCTTATTATCTATTTAAAATATTTACCATATAACATAAATAATAGTTGGTATCCTCGAGTGGTTTTACTTACGAATGCTTATATTCAAATTGATTTTGGAACCTAGATAGGTAGATGTTTCTTGTATCTACGCTCTTCGGCTACAGGAATTCCTCTGGGGAGTCTTGTAATCTCAATAACTCATTACGATCATATTATTATAATATTCTTTCACCCTGGACTTTTAATATTACGCATATACTTTGCGTTGTAGGCATACCTATACCTAAATTCTACTTATTACGGGCAGCTATTTAATTACTATCTTAGAATCCTATTCTTAACGTAGGTACCCAATATTTATTACCTGACATAAAACTTCGTGAATAAAAACCGGAACAATGTTGCGAGACCAACAAGATAAACTGCCCTAAGTACATACCTGCTACTAAGTTGCCCAACAGATATTTTAGTAGGGGACAAAGGACGATGTGACGAGAAGTTTGCTAACGAGCGTTTGGCGTTACCGACGTAGCTGCAGCGCGTCGGACACCTTGAATAAATGTTTGTTTGCGACCAATGTAACCATTATTTATACTTGGCTTACGTCTCTGTGACCTAACCCAGGATTGTTGCTGGCAATGCTATGTAAATAGATAGGTACGTGTGTTTTTAAATAGTAAGTAGGTAGATAATACCTACCTACTTACTCACTCAAAACAATGCACAATCACAGTTAATCTCAGTTTCTTAAAAACTAACCTAACATTACGTCTGTTACATAACATAACATTAACATTAGTTCTTTTTTTCTCTACTTGCCAATTAAAATCCTTTTACCATTTAGTTATTTTTAGTACTACTACGATTAGTAAAATATAAAGAGTGCCTGTGTATTTTAAATTATATTTAAATTTTAATTATTATAATCTTTGTATATTTAAGTTCTAACCACGTCCACTTTGCAAGCCGTGGTTACCTATAATTAAGACAACATTTAGTTTAATATCTCAGATAAGGTTTATATTGTAAAATAAATTAATGTTTGTCTTGTTGGTGACCCAAATAAATAAATAAATAATAATTGTTGGACGTATCCGCCACATTGCTCCAGGTTAAAATGTTAGAGATTAGGAGTTCAGTTACTGAAGTAAAGTTAAAGTAAAATTTTAACTTTTTTACATCTTTTCCCGCTCACGGCTAAATATTGCACTTAAAGGTAACGAATAATGAATTAACCAGTTCTCTTTATTTACCTGTTATATTATGGTGTGTTACGTTTATTATTTTCCGACGTCTTGAATAAATAAACTTCATATAAGATTGTAATTCGCAGATATTTTTCAAACTAGTCTATTGGTGGGCTTTCGGGGTTGCGGGCGGCTAGAGTGTGAGCTCGAACCGCCCAATGGCAACCCCGGGAAGAACTGCTCTGTGTGTTGCTGCACAGAGCCGTTGCGAACACGCGTTCGAGATGGGTCCGTACGGGACATCGCGCTTGGAGGGCACCGGTCGGGTTCCTTTGGAGATCCCGGAGTCCTCCACAAGCGTTGAGGTAGGCCACCGGGGGGGTTTTAGTGGGTAAAAATCCCACATAACCCTGTGTCGCTCCCACGGCACCGGGTACGGGGTACCTTTTGAAGGTTTCCCCCTCGATAAAAAAGGTATACATTTTATTCTATCAACTTTATTGCGTTAGCTACAGAGGCTCCATAAGCCTTCACGGTTAGAACAAATTATTCCTATTACCTTATGTCAAATGTAATATGGGTTTTCACTAGAGAGATTAAGAATTAATCTATTACTTTCCACGGCTCCCACTTGAAATTACCAGAATTAATAACTTTCCTAATAGCAGTCATACGAGGATTCCGTATCCCGGTTTCGAATTCCATTATCAAACCAAATTATCATTCTTGTATAACCCTAACCAGGTAGCTGCAGGGGAAGAGTAGCTGTCCTCGATCCATGGATCTTGAATGAAGAGTCTACTGTTGGTGTACCTTTAAAAATCCGCCTCTAAATTTCCCCTCGGGATCAGGAGCTAGGTTTGCTCATATATTCGTGTGTTATCACCTACATACACCTAATAAGTTTTATGATATTACCGAGAAATAAAACGAGAAGGATTCACGTTACAGAGACATACATATCGCGACCGAATATAAGCGTGTGAACAGGTTAAGAATTTTTCCTTTGAAGGTCTTGGGCTTTGAACTGGAACTACGCAAATGTACAGAAATCAATCACGTTACTAAGTAATCCTTCTTAATCAGTGTTTCCTCTCGAAATATTATAGCAGTATTAGGCATATAATGATTACATTAGCGGTGATAGCCTAGTCGTTAAGAGCTCCGCCTTCTTTATGGAGGGTCCGGGTTCGAGTCTCAGGGCACGCACCTCTGACTTTTCGGAGTTATGTGCGTTTTAAGTTTTAAGCATTTAAATGTCACTTGCTACAAACAGTGAAGGAAAACATCATGAAGAAACCTGCATACCGGAGAGTCCGCAAAACTGAAAGGTGTGTAAAGTTCGCCAATCCGCACTTGGCCAGGGTGGTGGACTATGGCCTTAACCTTCTCATTCCGAGAAGAGATCCGTGCTCAAAAGTGGGCCATGGCCATGGGTTGAGAAGAAGAAGAATGATTACATATTAGAAGTGTAAGATTTTTTGCGCAACGAAACGGGAATGTATGCTATTACCTGAGCCGTATCATAAATGCGCGCAAATTGATCAATTAATTTGGTTAATTGCAACCAATAAGGTGCCAGCTGTTAATTCTGATAAGTCAGAGGTATGTCAGCTGTTCAAGTGTTAGAGTTGGGCAACAATATAACTTCGTTCCAACCGAGTGTTCTACGACACTCACCCATTTTTATTATGCTTTGCAAAGATGTTGTAGACAACACCACACATTACGTAAGCGAATGGAAATATTTTACGTTTCAACCGCACAGTTATGAACCTACATAATGTTGACATAAATATAGATAAAACACATGTTATGTGAGGCTCATCGCAATATAAACCAGAAAATTGCATTAAAATCGGATGAGCCGTTTCTAAGATTAGCGTGCACAAACAAACAGACAAAATGAAAAAACATTGTTTTAGGTTTTCTTTCGTATATAGATAAAGGCCCCCATTATGATTTTTTTAATATTTTTGCCATATACAGGCAACTATCAGTAGGTAAGTTTTAGTATATTATGTTACATTATGTTACATTTAGATAACTTACCCACGCCAAAGATACTGCCAGCAGCCGCCTGTATACAACCTTCGCCTCCCGATGAGCCGCCTACAATCCTGGTCGTGTTGTAAGGATTATTGGTCCGCCCATGAATATGATTGTGTGTCTCCCACCTGGAAAATATTTTATTTCTTGCTAATGTATGTGCAACTATAAATTTTGCCGCATTAATATTCATTAATCATGAATTAAGTTATGCGGAACATTATAATAATGTATTATTATTATACTCAATTTTGGTTTTGTCAGATTTTTTTTAGTAGAGACGTGTTGGCTTAACTAAGTAGCTCTGTTAATATTATTAACTGATTTATAACGGATGTAAAAATCTTCATAATAATGTTTAATTAAATTTGCTGGATGCGTTTCCATGTTTTTGGGTAACGTTAAGCTAACTTTCCCAGCGTTTGGTCGTTTGCGTGGCCTAAGAACTTAGATTGGCCTGTGTAACCTTCCAGTAATTCGTCTTGAAGTAGCTTGGAGTAGGTACACTGATTCCACAGTAACCAAGGAAAACAAGCCTAGGTATGGCAAATACCTATTCAGTAATCACGTATGACATACAAGTGTACATACCACATACAAAGCTCCGGTACATTTGTGAGACCGATGATAATTGCACCATGTTCTCGCAAGTGTCTGATTGTATCAGCATCTTCTTCGGCTATTACGTCTTTCCGCAGCACTACTCCGGCTGTGTGGTGAAGACCTTGAAGATTGTAAACGAAATATTTATTTTTTGACAGGCTCATTTATTCTGAAGCATTAAACCAAGTTCGCCCGGGGTAGGACCACCGCCCGCCAAGGTACTCAGTACCATTCCTACCGTCATAATAATTGTTTTTAAGAGCAATTGTGTTCCGGATAGGAAGGTTTGTGGAGCCGGTTTCACTTTTTTAGAGGCGACCATCTCAGACCTCAGGGGTAGCAACGCATCTGTGACCGAATTGGAACAAGACTCATACTAACAATAACTAATTGGACTATTACTAACATTAACTAACAGGACTAATTATCACTAACATACCCTGTCCTCGCACTTATTAACAAACTAACCAACTAATATTCTAACACCATCTACTAACTGGACTAACCATCCTAGTCCCTTTGAGTCTAGTTCTAGGTCGGTCACAGTTGTTATGGGCGGCAGGGGAAGGGTGGTACTGCATGCTCGTTTGCTATCTTAATTCCATAAAAAAAAAAAAAAAAAAAAAAATGTATGCTGCCTAGTTGTAATTTAGGTATACAGTAGGTTATTAGGTAGAATCTTTTGCTAATCGTGTACTTTAAAAGTGTTTTCAATTCGAGTAGGTTAACTATTTTTAGTTGATCGCTGAACTCGTCGAACCGGTGAAAATGGATTTGCATTCTTCAGAATCAAATGTGACTAATGTTCAGAATTAGAAGTTTTGTAATAGGTTGTAGAACTAATGCGGTGAACATTTAACTACTATTTTAAGTGATACCGTAACCGTTCAAGGATAACAGTTTTCACGTAATGGCACTGAATAGTTGTGGTTCTTCCAATGATAGTGATGTCAGGGTCTCGAGCGCGGCGGTTATAGGTAAGGGGACTTTTGGAACTTTCCAGCCTCGAGTAGACTTCGTTTAATGATTTAGGTCATTCTGGGGAAAATACTAGCTATCAAAGTACCTACCTAAGTAACAGTTGCAATTAATAATTCAATTAATATTCAAGATGTTATCCACCAACATATCTAACATTTTGAGAAAATTATGGTCAACCAATGTTCTATTTTTCACTTTTTCATACATTTTATATGTGTTTTGATAAGTTCCAAATTATATTTATAGTCACGTTTGTACATTCTAGGAATGGTTGCACAAATCTATAGGAGACGCGGAGGTTCGTGCAGTTTGGTGCGCTAACAAAAACCGTCACAGCTTTGACAACTTGGAAAAACCACGAATGTGCCAAAAATTTCGCATTATAATTTGCGATGGACGTCTTAGGCCGCTGCCTCGAATTTTGCGGGTAGCGGGGCGGCGGCGGCGGCGGCGCGGGCAGCGCAGACTAGTTCTCGAAACCAATCTGACATTTCGCGCGGCGCTATAGCGGCGTAGTGTTGTGTCGCTGAGATATTTGTTTTATTCGCGAACGAAAGGTCTGAACAACGGAGACAACACCTTTTTGATTCAAATTTATTTCTAACACTCGATTTATTGTAGGCAAAAGAAGAAGTGAATACCTACTAGGACAAGGAAAATAAAAGGCGAGTTTTATCGAAATTGTGAAGAACAGAGACAATGTCCTGACAAATAAACAACAAAATAATACTTAGTCATTATCAAAATACCTAACTCCAAAGTAGTCATTAAAATCTTAAATCATTTTACAATTTTAGTTAAATGAGAAAGTACAAGTATTAAAAATAGTAAAGCAACATAAAATAATAAGTCATAAAGAAAGGCAAGGATATAATTATAAGGATGGGAACAAGGAAGAAGATAAAAAGGATAAAGATGACAGACAAAAGAGTAAAGAAGTAAATAAAATAAATATTACGTATACAACACCAAAATAAATTGCACAACACTATAATGCGGTCGCGCAGGCTGTCACCGTGTGCGTTACCCTAGCAAGAAAGTTAAACAGCGACAGGGATATGAGCTATCAAAATAAAATATTATTATAAGTATAGTAAATTAAAATATTATTATATTATATAAATTAAAATTTATTATATAAATTAAAATATTATTTTTACTATTAATTGCTACCTAATTGCTTCCTAAAAACCTAGTAGTCTGGATTCCGTAGCTTTTAAGGATAAATAGTCATTAACAAAAACAGTTTACATTGCAGAAGAAAAAAGTTATTCAAAACTAACCACATTCAAAATAAGTAAGAATATATCAAAATATACTTATATATTTACTTAATACAAAATATACTTATCTATATACTTTTAAAAATCATGAAAAATATAAATTTAACAATTATACAGGTGTTTCTTTATCTAAAGCTCGAAATTCATGTTAGTGCAAGTATAATTTCTGTGACAAGTGTACATTATATATGAGTACATTGAGCGTACGGTATAGAGTACTATGGAGTATCGTAGTCGATATCAAGTCTTAATTTTTAAATGGAAACTGATCTGTGATTTTGAATTACATAAGGCACCAATTTTTTTAGGTTTTTTGTTCTAAATCTACATCAACGTTAAATATGAGCAGACCCGCCATTCTGACGCACACGACGCGCGAGCGGTCACCGCTTGATGTTGTCAACCACCGCTCGTTACCCGCTCCCACACCGCCGCCGCACCGCTGTTTTCGAGGGCCGGTCCATTTGATTATAATTATGCAAAAGAAGAAATTCGAGGCAGCGGCCTTACACTTGTTCGCGTTACCTTAGTACATTTGTTAACATTTTGAGTTATAGTAATAACTTCATTTCGACATCAATGTGATTTAGAACGTTTTTCAGAAACTACGTCCAATCATGTCTTGACTAAACCTGAAAAAGAGGAAAAATAGTTATAAGACTATGTAGATACCTACCTTTAACGGCGATACAATCTTTCGTGGTAAAAGGAACGCCTAGGAAAGGTTTTTCTTGTTGTATCTGTTGTTCAGTCTTAGTTCCGCTGCGTATGAGTTCATCGGCCTCGCGAGCTTCTTTCATAGCCAATTCGAAACGTTCTTCAACAAAGCAATTTAGAGCCGAGTTCACATCTTTTATTCGTCGAATACACGCCTCCAGCACTTCAACGCTCGTGGTCTGAAATTTTTTGTTGAATTAGTAAGGAAACTGAATAAAATCTATTTACCGTAGCCCAATGCCACCGGAGACCGCCGACATCGATTCACTTAAGTAAGCCTGATTGACAATGTCAGTATTAAGCCGATTTTGTTATTTATTCGACATTTTGCTACGTACAAAAATTACTACCTAAACGTTTCTTCTTTCTTTCTAAACTATCTTTCATACACAACAAATGAAATTATGTATTAAAGCAGATGTCAGTAGCGCGCCGAAAATAAGGCTGAAAATCTCCCTTATTAATGTAATTTTCATTATGGTAAGTAACTCAGTCATTTCTGTCACAAATATTCCGTAATTATCTTTCGCGTCCATTAGGTACATTAATGTCATCGAAGCGGATTTAAAAGTGCGACTTGCGTTGTACCTTGTACCTATGAACGTAACTGGTCTATTAGTATACCTACATACATATAGATATACTATGTAGTATACCCACCTACAAAATAAAGTTGGTGGTTATAAATTTGCGACTATGTAGCAAGTGATTCTGCCTAACGACCAAGCAGATTCGACTCCCTGTCCGATCCGATCACAAATTTATGTGACAAACCTTAGTCGTGGTCTTCGATCAACGTGGCTGTTTGTGTCTAGTCTAGTTTCAGGTATGTTTGGTAGAAATCGGCCCAGCAGTTTGAAGGGTATCAGTAGTTTTTTACATCTCTGGGTATCAGCTCTATTCCAAAATGATGTAAGGCATTTAATGGCATACCTAAAATTGATTTATTAGCGAAAAATTGAATTACTAGCTATACCTATATTACGATGTAGATCTGTCCGGGCGTTTCATGATCAATCAGTTCATTAGAAAATTTTCTTATTTGGGGATTTTTTAAATTTTAATTTTACTGTTATTTTATACTGTTACGAAATGACATTGACATGATAATTTTAGCGCTAAAAATATCTAAAACGCCTCTGATGGGCACGGTTTCGTAAAAACTTTAGCAGAAAAGGTAAACCTACCAAATTAAGTCAATATACACTGACTCGCTATTTTTGGCAGTGACATGCAAATAATTAAAATGATCAAATTTTTTCATAGATGAGACACATAAACCTACGTAAAACCACCTTTGAGTGAAACATAATTTCTGCCTATTTTTCTTTCGCAGTGGAAGCCCAGCCAAGCCTATTTAAATGGAATAGTCCGGGATTGTGATGACGAACTAAGCTGTAGTAAATTCTTAAAAAAGGTTCCTAGTTTCGACGTTTTTGCAACAAGTAGTCGAATTAAACTAATAAATACACGCGAAAGTATTGAAATGCCAGTAGGTTACATTAATGCAAGGAAAACCGCTTTGCATTTGGTCTTTTAACCCTTAGCGTGATTACGTGGTAATTGCTGCACTTGGCCTCATTTTATTCAACTGAGGTTTTTGTTTTATTCCGTTTATTACTAAAGAGAAGTGAAGGTGCTATTTTAATAACAACATTCGCTAAAAAAAACAGGTGATTCGTGTTAAACTTTAATTTTTTTATGATCATAATCATAATATACTATTATACTAGATTGCGTCATGCGTTACTTAAGTTCCGTGTTAAAAATATATTATATACGATACTAGCTTTTGCCCGCGGCTTCGCCCGCATGGAATTCGTTTATATCGCGAACCGGGGAAGTGGGGAAGAAGGTACGTCATCAACTCTTCATGGGAAAATTCATCGAAATCGGTCAGGCGGTTTAGATTTTTCATACAAACTTTCATCCCCTATTTCAAGTCTTTAGGGGTTGATTTTTGAAAAAAAAAGTAGCCTATATGTGACTCTGGGTCTTCAACTGTTGACCTTATATAAAGCTCAGGTTCGACCTTGTGTGGAGTACTGCTGTCACATCTGGGCTGGAGCCGCCAAAACTCAACTATCAGCCTTGGATTCGATGGAGAGGCGTGCAAAGAGGCTCATTGGTGACCAACATTTGGCTGAAACCAATCTGCAAAACCTCGAGCATAGGCGCAAGGTTGCCAGCCTGTCGTGTTTCTACAGGATGCGTTTTGGAGAGTGTGCGCAGGAACATTTCGGCTTAATCCCCCCATCCCCGTTCCTCCATCGAACATCACGACGTACGGCGAGCATCCACCCTTACGTCGTAAATGTCCCGCAGATACGAACGACAAGATTTGCGTCGCCGTTCATTATGCGTACTGCGAAGGACTGGAATAGCTTGCCTGCGTCGGTGTTTCCGGCTGTGTATAATGTGGGAGTCTTCAAGAGAAGAGTGAATAGGCTTCTATAAGTTAGTGCGTACAACATCTTGGACTTCATCGCCACTTACCATCAGGTGGGATCGTTGTCAAGCATTAACTTATTTTAAGTAAAAAAAAATCATTCCGAATTTCATCCAAATCGCACCGGTGGTTTAGCCGTGAAAACGTCACAGACAGACAGACATACAGACTTTCGCATTTATAATATTAGTATGGATATTAGTATGGATTAGGACAGCATGTCTGTATTACTCGTAACTCGTAAGAACTCTTGTTCAACCACCTAGAAGTTAATGTAATAACTTGCTGTCTTGCTGCCTTAAAGCTGTTCTATGAATTTTTTTCTATCATCTATGTACCTATTTCTAGTTGGATGAGATGAATGGAATTTATATAGAGCTAGGAGACTTTAAAAAAGATCTTTTGAAATAGTTAGATATGTGGGTACCTGCACACCTATTTTAAAAGATGTAATATACAATGGTTGAAACTAGTATGATTACTTTTCCGTGAATGCTTTGCCTTATTTCAAACTTTATTACGTAACCAACATAATAAATCATACCGCCTGTCTCTTCACTTGTCGGATGTTTACTTTTCATTTATGAATATACAATACCTACATTTATGTACCAGTATCAGGAAAATCGTATAATTGTTGACATTTATAAAACTACTGATATGAGGCCTTTATCCATAAATAAAGTCAAGGGTAAAGGAATTTGGAAGTCGTTCACTTTTGTTTTGACCAATAACTTGAAGCTTCCCTATTTTTATGCCCCGATTACGTCATGCCGTAATCGGCATAATCGTAAAGATGTGAGCAGAAAAGTTAAAGCAGACCAATAATTATGAGTATTATTCAAATTCTGACAAAAACGACTTTTGTTAAGTAGTAGTTTGTTGTTAAAAAATACTAATAATAAGATATTAGTACATATATTTTTGTTACTTTTAGATTGCCTTATTAATTTTTTTTGTCACCACTGTCATATTTCTTACTTTGCTGTTTCCTGTACTGGAATAGATCGCTGCTTAGCGATAAGGCCGTCTTTTTTGAATACGTATTATAAAATTTCGTTGTTAGGAATTTAGTTCTGGTGTACAAAAAATAGTCTATTTATCTATCAGGGTTTCGTCTGCATAGTAGTGTGAAAATTACTGAATATCGTTCAAATGATCGGTATAGAAACTATCCTATGTACTTTTAAACTATACCATACTCAGCTTCATCTTAATTGGTTCAGCAGATTCAACGTGAAAATGTAAAAGAAAGACAGACTGATATTTTTAAAAATTGGAATAAGTAATCACGCACATACATACATTTTATACTCGTATGCCAGGAAACATATTGCAAAGGATTATACGCGGAAGACACATTTTTTTTACTGTTTATGGTAATTTGAATTTGCCTAAAGTAGGCAGTTTACAACACTTTCCATTAAGTTTTTTACTGTATTATTATTAAAATGTGATTCAGCTCGTCTTAATACATGTTGTCCTTTTAAAACTCTGTTATTATTCGTTTATTTATTTCACTTGTAGTCTGCCTTGTCTCTTGAAGGTGTAGCAACGGGTTCTAAATTCGATTTCCGGCTTGGACAGATATTTATTTGATATGCTGTTTAATTATATTCTCCATGTCTGGTGTTGCCAGACGTCCGGATAAAGCCGGACAGTGTTAGGCTTTTTGTGTGCGTGTCCGGCTTGTCCGGCTTTTGTTATGCTTTTTACATTTGAATCATAATTACTATGCAAGTCGCTCGGATTCCAATATTTTCCTATATTAATTGTTGACTGACGACCTAGCACCCCCATTATATACTCGTACCATAGCGATAAATGTTCCTCGATTTTTATATTTCATGTAGAGTCTACAATAATATGTTATTCTAAACCTATAAGAGTACCTACGAAGAAAATTGTTTCACACTACATATATGTATTATATTAATTATTCCTAATTTAGTAATGTAATTGGAACATGTATTAATCAATTTAATCTTAATCGAGTAACCTATACCTATTAATAGTATTATAATTTGTACTGGTAATATCTTATTTATATAAAATTCTCGTGTCACAACACAATGTTAGTTACCTTACTCCTCCGAAACGGCTTTACCGATTTTTACCAAATTTTATATGCATATTCAGTAGGTCTGAGAATCGGCTACTATCTATTTTTCATAAGGGTTGTTCACCCTTAACATTTTTGGACAAAATTTTTTGTTTTTTGTTTTTCTATAATGTGGTAATAAAAAATACATACAACCCTAATTTTCACCCATCTATCATCACCAACCCCTATTTTTTAATAGTCATTTTAGTAATTTAATCATTTTTGTCTACACTAGAAATATTTTATACCTATGGCAAAAAAACGTTTGCCGGGTCAGCTAGTTTTTGTATACAATAATGACAATTAAGGAGTTCAATTTTCAACGTCCAAATTTCAATGAATAGTGAATAACAATTATTATACCTGATTATCCAAATTATATTTTATCGTTCATAATCCTTACTGAGTAGATATTAGGCATCGAAATAATATATGACAACTGTTTTATTGTGGTACAGTACAGTGAGGGGTCAAAATATAAGTACGAGTTCGTGTTACCAACATGACTGTTTTGAAGAGCAAGAAGATATTTTAATAACCTCTACTTTTGGTAGAGTTCAAGAAACCCTCTTAGAAGAAAAAGGTAATGGAAATACAAAGAATGACGAAACATAGTGTGAAAATTACGCTACATATGTAGATACATATATACTACCAAAAGAAACGTTGCCCAAATTACTAAATACTAACAGCTCCTGATAACAAAAACTAGGAAGTAGAGATAAGGATATTTTTTGTAATTGTATAGAACATAATATAGATACGTTACCTACTTATTTAATGAATGTAAATAAAAGGCACGTGCTCGTCCTATACTGTTACAATTTCTATGGTATAATTAGTACATTTAGTTCGATTTGTAATTAGTAAATAGCAGCCTCTAGCAGGAGTTTTATCTTATTTGAAGCCGGATTCATATGCCGGGCTTAAATCTCGTGCAAAACTAGGTATGTAACGAAAGATTAACTTTACAACGTAACAAAATACTATAAAAATCAAACTACGTATGTAGTCTGTTTCAAGATAGTGGTCAACATAATTATTATGTTATGTACTTGTATTCACATGGCATACCTGTCTATACGTAAAATGTTTCATTTATCCGCAAAAGTTTAATAGCGTGTCGTGTAGGTACATATTAAAATAATTCACAATAATAATTATTATAATAATATCATCATCATGCAATATTTCACAACTTTGACTTTGGTCCGACCAAAGGCCGATAGGTGTTCATAATCATTTCGTTATGGCTTTTCATTTCTAGTCCCTTATGCGATTTGCAGGAATATTGCATATGGGACAGAACCCTCGTCTGTGGCATTTTCCAGGCGATCTAACCGCCATACGGGGTCTGACTTAACGACACATCGTAACCAACAGCATGATACGATGTGACTGTGACTCATGTAGGTACATATTCACAACGTTGTTAGGTATTATTGTTATTTTATTGATAATAAGAATAACAATAACACTTTCTAACACAATAATATCTACAGATTACATACGTACCTCCTTGCACCGTATTCTCCTCGCAACTTCGATAGCCGGCTGCTTCAGGATGTCGTCAGTTATGGCCGGGATCTTCTTCGTTTCGGTTCCGTAATAAAAACTGAAAAAAAATCTTCCAATAGACGCGACAATCAATCTCAATACATGAAGTACTTTCAGTTTCAGTGGAATCGAAGCACTTGTTATCTGTGTTGGAGTACTCATGTTTACTTTATAATTTTATAAACTTGGTCTATTATTACATGAGTGTTTATGAAAGCGACCGTTAAACTGATCGTTGTAGCCGATGCTAGTATAAAACTTATTGAATGAGTAAATTATTCTCATTCAAGGAAACAGCGCTTTATTGTTAAACGCGACGACACTACACAACACAGTAGGTACACTTCACAACATCAACTCATTGAGCGAGAGAAGAAGCGAATGAACACAATGTGCTGCACGGCACGGTCCGTTTAGTGCGAATGCGTCACGCTCAGAATGTTATTGCTGTCTCGCTCGATCACTGGATTGGCCGGCTTGCCTGGTAATAAGTCGCGCCTGTGGATACTAGGAGACCACGTCCGGCGCGGCGTCCTACGCGTTTGGATTATCACCGGCCGGTCTGCGATAGCGAGTGGCGATGACTAAGAACATTCTGTTTCTGAATAAATAATCAATATAATCTACTGAATGGCATTGAAATCAATAGTTACTCGTGTAATTTACGATAAAAAGATATAAAAACGTACTCATACCAAGATGTAGGTAATGCCCTGCATATTAAAGACGATTAGAATAGAATAGAAAAACGTTTATTTCTCATGAATACAAACAACAAACATAAAATAAACAAAAATTCACTAAACAATACATTACTACAGTACTATGAGAAAACCGAATGCACTCAGCTTTGCCGCGGCGCTGGCAATGCCAGAGCCGCAACGCTGGTTTTCAGTGCATCCGTTAGTAGCACATAGTTCGGAAGTTCGGATGATGGCGAGACTTAATTAAATTTCATAATTGTCGAGACTTAATTTATAACAATGGCAAAACTTTCTTAATTTAAAACTTAACTAAAAATAAAGAAAACAAAGAAATAGTACATTACGATACGGTGCGTAAAGTTGGTCATTTTTGAACGGCGCGGCGGCGGCGTGAAGTTAGCGCGCCGTTAGATATACGCCGTTCAAAAATGCAACTTTACGAACGAGTATCAAATCAAATCAAATCAAATCAAATCAATTTTATTGCTCAAACTGTTTCTATAACAAGGTGATATTTCTAAGATTAATTTTAGTACTAACAGTTTACCCATGTCGGGCATGCAATTTCTATTTAGTTATTATATCTATTACATTTATTATATTATATTTATTACATTATGTATTCTTTTATTTTTAAAATTTAACAAAATAATTATTATTTATACAATGTCAAATTTATATAGGTATATCTCATGCAAATAGTCAAAAAAATAAATAAAAAACTTATTAATAATTTATAGTATAGTCAATTATTGCTAAAACATCTTTTTTATATTATATTATCAAGTGTCCATGTCAAAATACTCATTTAGGTCATAAAATACATTTTTATAGAGCCAGTCTTTTAGTTTAAACTTAAAATTACGGACATTAAGTGATTTTATGTCTAACGGCAAATGGTTGAATACTTTTATACCTGAATTGTACGCACCTTTTTCGTATATATTACTTTTGGCTCTTTCGATACAAAGGTCATATTTATATCGTTCTCTTACATCGTATCTAGTTCTGCACTCAGATTTTTTCATGAAGTAATCCATATTTTCTTTAACAAATACACACAATTCTAAAATATAAATATTAGTCAAAGTTAAAAATTTTTTTTCCTTAAATATATTTCTCAAAGAATCATCAGCGAACATGTTGTAGATTATGCGAATACATTTTTTTTGGAGTTTAAAAGTAAGTTTAGCATTAACAGAGTTGCCCCAAAAAATAATTCCATAGGTCAGAAGCGGATAAACATGACCAAAATAAGCAGTTCGTGCTGTATCAGTAGAAGTAGTCTCAACAAGAATTGACAAAGCATAGCACCAACTAGAAATTTTTGCGTTTATTTTGCTAATATGTGATTTCCAACTTACATGGGAATCTATAGATACTCCAAGGAAGTTTGTTTCATTAACTTGCTCTATCGTATTGTTTGTATCATATTTTATGTTGATATCAACTGCCTTTGATTTATAGTTTCTAAAGTGAATGATTTTAGTCTTCGATAAATTTACTTTCAGATTTATAGATTTTAACCAATTTACTATCAATGTAAGGGTAATATTAATTTCATTTTTAAGATGATTTATATTTTGCGATGAATCAGAGATAAAAACGGTTGCATCATCAGCAAACATCACACATAGATGATTTATTATATTTGGCAGTTCGTTTACATAAACCAAGAAAAGGAGAGGGCCTAAAATACTACCCTGTGGCACGCCTAGTATTACTTTTTCTGTAATATTAATATCGTATATTATTTTATAGCACGAGTGACATAAACCCGCTTATATAATTGTAGTTATAATAGATAATAGTTATGATATATTATATAATATCATTGGTTATGATTTAATATTTTAATTTCATATAGATAACATATCTTTTTAAGTTGTTACAGAGTTACACTTTTTAAGTTGCGATGATGTTATTGTTGTTTTATGGTGCGAAAGAGAATTACAAAGTGTAACATGAAGAATCAGATAAAAAATACAAAAGGAATTATTACGAATTTATTAATGTTTAAATTTAAAGTTTTCTACCACACAAAATTAGCAGTAAGCGCTAAGTTGGCAACACAGCAATCAGGTGTCAGTGACGTTTCGCTAGAGTGTCAAATATGGCGACTGCGATTTGTCTCTCAGAACCATTACAATTTAACAAAACTGGACAATCCGAATTTTGCAGATATATGTTGTCGACTCAAAATCTTTGTTTTTTTATGTTTTATTATTCAGGTAAGAACTGCACGAAATTATGAATATTGATTCATTTTTGAACGGTGTGAAGTTAGCGTCATTTACCATGCAAAAATCAGTTATTTAAGTCACGGATATCTGTGACTTAAATATGCTTATGACTTAAATAGCTGTGCTATAAAACAACTTAAATTATCCATATAAATAAATCTAATAAAAAAACAATAATATGTAGGTAACAGTAAAAGAAGACTACTGGGTGCTTAGGTTCACATTATACCTATTACAAACATGGGTACATCATGTGGTAGAGAGAAAGCTTTAAGCATAGCTATCCAAATGAAAACATCTAGAAAAATTGATGGTTGTGTGCGTGTGAGTGTGTGTGGGTGTATGTGTGTGTGTGTGTGTGTGTGTGTGTGTGTGAGCATGCGCGTGTGTGTGTGTGCGTTCCTATTAAAAATAATTTAGAGTAGATTAGTTGTTGCGAGTGTAAGTGTCGATTGTTTTTGTATATTTAATAGATGTAATTTGAATTTTCGCTTAAACAATTTTACATTACTTAGACTACGTAAAGGAGGTGGGATTAATATGACATGGAATGGAGAAGAAATATAATCAGGAAATAACAAAATAACTGTCATTAGTTATACCCTTTAAATTTAATATTTCCTCAAGCGAAGGTTTTAATCGGTCTAAATCTTTAGATTAGAATTAGGCCTGTGTCATTGTGACTCAAGACCTTTTTCTGCTCGCTGCTCAAGACCTCTTGCTACACCAATACCCTTATACCTACTTCTGATACCCGTGTCCCGTGACTTGCTGAATGGAAAACAATCTTTAACGAGAGCTAATGCACATTTTATAGCAATGTGTACTTAAATAGAGTAACTACATAAATATCGTAGTTGACCCAATTTATTAAGACATCTTCACATCTATCATGTTTGTAGGGCAATCAATAAAGTAGTTTACCAAACAACAAAACTTTGTACCAGCTACTCAGACATGAAAATAACAGAGCGCGGAATAATATTTTCTTCTTTGCTTCGTTTTAATACAATTCCTTATTTAGTTTTACACTGACATTGTTGTCATAATGGTGATGGAAGATTTCAAAGTTTATAATTGGTAAAGTACGCTTATAATCTTCCATTGTTTTGGATGGTACAACAGTATTGTAAATAAACTCGTTAATTAAAAAATGAAAAGAAAAGTTTCTTGGCTAGCAAGAATAATAATAATGCGTAACACCTTGTAAATATTCAGTAGGTAATGCTTTTGTTGTAGCTGTTGCCTATCAGTGAAGCCATCAACTTACAGTCGAGAGATCAATTGCGAGATGCGTGCGTCTTTTCTTGAGTAATTATGAGTAATAAAGAGGCTTTTTAACCGACTTCAAAAAAAAGGAGGTTCTCAATTCGACCGTATACATAGGTATGCTTTTTTATGTACGTTCAGCGATTATTGCGTCGTTTATGGGCCGAGTTTGATAATTCTTTTTTTGTTATAAAGTAGATATGTGCAGTGGGGTCCCCTGATAAGGACACCAGGATCCGATGATGGCATCTCGGAGAAATCGAGGGGAACTCGAAAATTGTATGGACAACTAGTGTGTTTGTTCATGTTATCATAAGTAAATTAAAGCGCTACCATTTCATGAAGATCTGGAGTCGATCTGATGAAGCCGAAAGACAGTCGAGGGAACTCCTCAATGATTTACTGCAGTTATCTAGTGTTTGGGCTTGATTAATTTGTAGTGACGAGAACTTTACACTTACATGTCGAATTGAGCGCTATCTGGCGAGTAGTTTTTGATTTATCTCTACTTATCAAGATTGAAGTCGGTTATTTTTTTTGTAAAAAGCAATTATGAGGATATCCGTTGATCAGGAGAATGCGCTTAATAGAACTATGATACAAACCTTTGAGTAAGTGATTTTAATTAGTAGGTATTTGAACCTGACCTGACCACAAATGAAAACTTAGTTTTGAAGTTCACTTGAAAACAATTGGGGAGTTACAGTATACTCGCTCAGCTTCGCCTTTACGCTTATAATCAAATTTGGCTTGTACTCACCCATAATCCACTCTCATTTACATTTTAGACCTAAATATGTACTTAAATTTACTAGCTATAGCAATTTAGTCCTTGCTTGGCCTAATTTCGCTTAAGGGAACCTATGACTTGCCTATAACCGTCAACTGCTATTCGATTGTATCAAGTTTTATAATAATTATTGTATTATGTACTTAGCACATAGCAGATACCCATATGATATTAAGGATGAGATTTTATTTTCCTTTAAATCACATGTATCACGTAAGGTATGAACCTTATACAAAATGGTAGGTAAGTTTGTTCGATTTTAAAACCACAAGACGGCCAACTTTTTGGTTCCCTCTCATCAACGCTAACAATGATTAAATTTAAAGGAAATTTTGATAGAATGTAAATGACAGCGTCTTTGAAAAGGAAATTTACGTCGTGATGAAAAGTTGTAACCAGCTTGCTATTTTCTTAGTAAATTGAGAACGGATATTACGTAGATACCTCCATCACAAACATCAAACATTCGTAATTACAGTGTATCTCGGGTATAGCACTGTTGTAAGTGGTAATAAAGTTGGGAATGAATACGTTTTAATACATACTTACCCAGTAACTACTAGCGACTGGATACATGAAAGTAATTGGACTAGACCAAACGTGAACGTCGGCGACCTCAGCTTTGAGAGACCTTTAATTTCCTAGTCATAATAAGTATATTTTTAATGGGTTAAATTAGGTATATGTTACTAAAGGAATTTATTATTAATCAAATGATAAAATACTTATAGAAACTTAAAATATAAGCACTTTCTTGGTGAGAGCCTAGTGACCTAGTGCCACCTCCTCCCCAGGATTTTGGTACAGCCTCTTCCTCTTCCTCAGACCGCGGTGTAACCACTTTGAACAGTTCGTTGAAACTGCTATTTATACCTACATGGCATGGCCATTATTTGATACATATTGAGGTCTTCATAGAATTTTCCCATGATATTCGATTCGATTAACAAACTTCCCAACTCATACACTAACACCATCCACTGATCATCGTAGTCCCTAAATTGAGTCTTGTTTTGGTCGGTCACAGGCTCACAGGTCACAGTTGTTATGGGCGGCTGCGGCTTAATTTCATAAAAAATGGAATAATTTCCATATCATAGTACCTACCTACTAACACTAGCCACAGTTATCGCTATTATACATAGATAGAATAGAACTTATGAAAGAAACTCTTGGGCTTCGGCTCCTTGTGCTTATCAACTAAACTATGATCAGTTTTCACTTTGAGAGGTTTCTCTTAACAGAACCTGTATAGACTAGTACTCTAAATATGATACTAGTTAAACTTATACCTACTCTTCCAAGTAATTTTCTTGACCATACCTACCTACTAACGGTTTGCGTTGTAGACTTGTAGAGTATAGTGAAATTAATTTTATAAGCTGGAATTTTTCATATCGTAGTTCCTAAGGCCATGTACTGTTATTGCCTTCACGAAGTATTTATACTTAATTAGTGTTTAAATTAATTTAGTGTTTCCGTAACTTAAAACTTGTACCTATGCTATTAAAACGCTCATAGCTCGGAGGTTTGCGTCGTACCTAACTGATAGACTGAACTAAGCGAAGGAGGCTAGCAGAAAAATTTCTTTAACGTGTCCGTGCTTCGGAGTATGCTCTAGTAGTGGGCCTTTATTGGGTTGAAGGTCAATATTACTAATAGACTTTTTTGTAAGGGTCCTTTTCATAAAAGGCCGTCAAAACCAGACCACCCAATAGTGAATTCTATGTTCCTTATGTCCCTAGCTCTATGTGATAGCCAGAGCGAAAAGGTTGAACTTAGCTACCCTCCGAAAGTATTGATGCGAAAACGGGATCCTTGCAGGGATGTTGTCGTTTTCGATATAATATAAATATTGGTTCATTTTACTTTCTTTTTTCGAGCGCTCATAACCCGGCGGCTTGCGTCGATTCTGAGTGATCGACAAACTTAAGCAAGTCCGTAGTTGGATGGGTGACCGCTAGTGGCAAAATTTCTTGAGCGCTTCCGTGCTTCGGAGGGCAAGTAAGCTAGGAAACTAGGAAGATTTGCTTGGACTCAATGTATGAGGTGTCAAAGGTATCAATCTTTTTTTAGAGGCGTGTGGTATTCAGGTTATAAAGAGGCGTGCGCGATTTTAAGTCGGTGGTGGTAACTGGGGCGCCAAAAAGTCACCAACAATGATGTCAACTTACTAATTGTAGGTACTTTTTGTAAAAAAAACATTTACAAAAAATAACCATTACAAAATCAATAGGTAGAGATTACTCAAAAACTGCCCGCCCAGACCAGACGTAAAGCTTTCAGATATAAAAAGAATTATCAAAATCGATTCGTCCAGTGCAAAGTTATTGGGTTACATATATTTTATGAAAAATACAGTTAAATTGAGAAACTACTTTTTTTTGAAGTCGGTTATAAATACTTCAGCTTACATACGAAAAAAATGATCACATTGCCCCAAGTTAGTTTGGATTAAGTGACGACTCACTCAATAAATATATACCTATTATTTCGGCACGATAAAAAAAGTAAACTTTGTTAGGTATAGCCAGTTATAGGAAACACATTTGGTAGGAAACCGTTCATTACGTGTATCGATGCGTAAAGGACCGTAGGGTGTAAAAACATAGATAATATAAAATTGCCCTATTATCCCAACGGGGATATTACATTGACTTTTTATACAGCTATTTTCCCACAATGAGGAGAGAAAACGAAGTAGGCTCTCTAGGGACATTGAACCAAAATAGGCAGCAGAAAACCTGAGTTTATTTGAGAAGTTGGTTTAGAATTGTATTAGGGCAATAAGGTATCAATTTTTATTTCATTATTAATAAGCGCTTTCTACTATTCTCTATTATGATGATGTACGAGTAAGCAAAGCATTAGATGTGACGTGATACAATTTAAAACACTAAGACAGACCGACAGACAATTTTTTTTAATTGATCTTTTATTTTTCTATTATTTTGTAAATTTGCATTTTAGTATCATGTACCTACATAACTTGAATAGACACGGTTATAATTAAATCACAGACAAACCCTTCAATTTTATTTATAAAAATTACGGGACTTTAAAAATTTAAGATTAGCTGAGAAACTTGAGTTTCGGTACTTAGACTCTCCTTACTCTACCCGATCATTATTCTTGCGCGTGTTCAGATTGTTTAAAATGTATAGCGATCCAGTGTCTTTACGTAGAATATATTGTAGCTTCCACTACAGACCAGTTAATTAAAATGCTAATATTGAACAATTTTATGGTGGAGTCTGCACCTAACGTTATATTTTTTCATCTGCGGCTAGTTGTTATCAAATGCCAAATAAAAAGGTAGGTAAGTATGTCGAATGCATATCTGCATCACACGAGTATACATCAGCTTCGTATACATAGTTCGTGGGTTTGGTTGCTATTGCTATGTACACTGTGGCTGTTTTGTTTTTAAATACCAAACATAATATTAGTTTTACAACATTCATTCTTAAAGCAACAAACAATTTTATCAGCTTAATAATACAACGATTTTCTAAAATAAAACTGTTTTCGCGTTGCTTCGAAAAATATCCGTAAAACAGTAAAAGTACCAAAATATTTTTTAATCAACAAAGGTTTGAAAGAAGAAACTTTAGTACAATGGATAGGCTTGGTTCTAATTCATCTAAATACGTAACTTTTAAACAATAGGTATCTACGCCATTTTACGAGAAAATCGACGCAATAATTTATTATGATTACCTAAAGCATTCAGAGAGAACTATTTATATATTATGCAGTGAATATTTTCTTCTAACTGGTCCTATGGGGCCAAGCCTCGTCGGAAGTGTAACCGGACCATTACCTTCGCATAGGCATTGCGCGTAATAAGGACCTGGGCCATTAAAGAAAATGACTTCAGAGAGAATTGAGGAAACCTCGCAACAAAATAACGCCGACCTTGAGCTAAATATAACAATACCGCGATTATAATATTGGTTTAATATAGCTACCTAATATTAATTTGTTATCATTTTGATGATATAACATTATTCAAAGTTTATTGACTAAGTAAGATGAATGTTTTATAAGTGGCTTAACCTGACCTCCTTTCGCATTGTGACGTTCGTTCTAAGTGCTTACAATTAATAATCCAATTATAAAAGGATATCAAGTAACGACTGAATTTTTACCCGACTGCGTTAGGAGGTAAAGTTAATGTTTTTCGAGCATACGAGTATGTATGTACGTATGGTCATTTCTTTGGCACGCTCTATGGCTGGACTTATTTTGACATACGAGACACGTTGAATTCGACTGAATTTTAGTAGTAACATAGTCTATTTTCAAATGTCGCCCTCAAAAGCAAATAGGACGGGATAGTTGTGTGTTGTCCACAGCATCCCGACACAAGAAATTCTGGTGTGTGGCTGTGACTATGTAGTGTTTATTTTATTTTTATTTTATTTTATTTTGGACACAGACAGTCATATAATGTTATATAATATGTTACAAGAAACTATATTTAGGTTACAGACATTGAGTGCCAATGTTTATTTATTATCTGTATCTGTACTTATTGAAAATCATCATAAGTAAGTTCGTCATGTTGCCAATCAAAATGGTACCTTTTTTTAATCGTCTTCAAAAAAGGTTCGCAATTCGACTGTATTTTTAAATGTGTTTATCTCTTAACTTTTGTATTTGTACTCTGTTCTGTGAACCAATTTTGATATTTTTTTTTATTCGAAAGGAAGTGCGTGTTGTTTAGCCCCATTCAAATTCGAGCGTCATCTGAAGAGTAGTTTTAGAGTTATCTGTACTTTTATGTATATTTTGAACTCAGTATTTTTTTTTGTAAAAAGTTGCTTATTAATAAAACATTATATAATTTTATCAATTTAGTGTTTTATCCACTGAATTGTAGGGTATTTTGACATCAAAGGAATCACAAATGCGTTGCAACTCAAATCATTAAATAATTTTACCTTTACCACATAATTTTGTGCCTCGGTCGAGAACCCAAGACCCATTACTCGGCAAGGAGCGTAAACATCAATTTAACCACAAGGACTGTAATAAAAACATTTTATGCCACGGCTCCTTAAACTTCCTATTGACGTAAACGTCGTAGACGATAAAAATTAATTAAATTTCTCCTTTACAGATCATGTCCGACGCAGAAAACTCAGACGGATTACTTCCAGCAAGTAATAACACCTTAAAAATATCCCTGCCCACAGTCCTCTGCACGGAAGACAAATCCGACGAGTCCCATATATCTAAAGCTTCATTCAAATCTTCAGATTCTAAACTATCTTTACCCTCGAATCTCGGTACTCCCACGTCACCACTACGATTGTCTTCACCGCTGTCATTGCCTAATTCACCGACACCTTTCACAAAGACCCCGCTTCAGACACGCTCAAATAAATCCCTAGATGAATCCTCACAATCCCCGTCCAACAAACTGAATGAACAAAATGCATCCGAGAATAAGCCACTTATCAGCACCGGTTCAGCCACAGGTAAGCCCACAAATCATGTAACTAAATTATGCTATTTACTTGTTAAAAATATGTAGGTATGTTGAAGTGCTCATAGCCCGGTGGATTGCGTTGTTCCTGAATGATAGAATAATTTAAGCAACAGCGGGCTCAGTCGGTAGGTAGGATGGGTGACCGTTGGTAGCAAAAAATTCTTAAGCTCTTCCGTCATTCGGAGGACCCCGGTTTGATAATGTGATAACAATCGTTAAGCCCTGTCGGAAGCCTTCGGGCGGCATGAAAACTTCTGACGCGTGAATTGGCCATCAGCTCCACCTAGCCGCACTGAAGACCTTAGGCCTCCTCAGTTATTAGGAGAGTCCCATGCTCTGTAGTGAGCCATTAATAAGCTCAACCCACTTGCTTATATAACATTTATCGTGTTTATAAAGCCTCAGAAATTGCTTTGTGCAAGAGACCATGGCAAGGCAAAGGTCTGTAGCAATTAAGGAAGCTTAGAGCGCTCCCCTAAACGTCTACTTCAGCCCAGATTACTAAAGGTATTGGTTGCCTTCTCAACCGGTTGTACGGCCCAAAACCTATATTGCCTAAACGACTAATTAATAATGTTACCTTAATCAAGAAAACACTAAGTTTTGCTCTAGCAATCTAGTGATAAAGGAAATTCATAATCCCTGTCTTTACTTCAAAATCAGTTTAAGTCATACTGAGAAGAAGGATGATTGGTGGTGTAAAATACTAACCTCATTTCTATGCCGACATATTAGGGTGTCGTAAGAGGCTACACCATAATAGCTTTAAGCAAAGAAACTTGGTTTTCACCATCCTAAATTTTAACGTCTATCAATATTACAAATTATAAATGTAAATTCAAATCAAACTCAATCAAAGTTTTAATGCAAAGTAACCAAGCGTAGCTGTTTAATGATTTCCATAGGGATTTTGCGTATAATAATTTCTATGTACACAAAGCTAGAGCAATGTTGTGGACGGCGTAGCATGAAGAGTTAAACCTGCTACGAGCATGACTATATATGTATGTATTAGTGTAGCGAACTACGTTAGAGCAGGTACTAGATATCCACATATACATACATGCATGCATAATTTTGAATACAGAAGCATTTTTTATTAGGAGTACAGTTTGAGTTTCGCCTAGAAATACATACGATGTAGGATTTGTATATTTACTTCGTAAATAATGAAACAACTGAAAAATGAAAATTGAAAAGTCGACCGCAGTTGAGCGCAGAGCGCCGCTGAACACGGGCGTGCCTCGCGGCAGCTCTGTATCATGACGTCACATATTTACCGTTTTCTTTGCGTAAAGTGAAGTGGACAAAATCGTAAAACTCGTCTATTATACCGTCAATCAAAATAGTTTAAATGTCACATAATAATGTAATGATTATTCCTTGCTTTGACCTTAACTTCGATAAATATGCAATAAGTTTGTCAACTTCAAAATAAGCTTTTCAGGGTCGGTTTCGGCATAGACGTTTGTAACTGAAGCATTTCGTAAAGTCCGTAATTTAATTGAAGGAATTGCAGTGGCAAAGTGATGGAGGTGTAGAATCAATAAGCAGTGTAATGAAAGGCAGCTATGCCTTGTTGTGGTTGTTGGTGGAACGGCCGTCAAAGACACCGGCCGCCAGATTCTACCACCGCAGGTTATTATTTTGCATTCAATTAAATTTTAATGAAGTTTTCAACCGCACGCGGTTTTCATGTTCCAGCTATGATACATAACTTTATTTTACAAACATAAATCTACATATCTGGAGCCGTTGTATTCGATTTCGGATTTGCAAATTTACGCTCCGTTCGCTGTAGTCCCATTACAAAGCCGAGTCATATATCTGTGTTGAATGCGAAAACAAATATCCACAGTTACTCTGACAAAGTTTATGCCTGGTGTACTTGTACCTACCTACAGTTACAGTTTGTTATGGAACTGATACTGAAAACCCTGCAATCGTTTTTTAACCCCCGATGCAAAAAGAGGGGTGTTATAAGTTTGACGTGTCTGTCTCTCTCTCTCTCTCTGTGTGTGTGTGTGTGTGTGTGTGTGTGTGTGTGTGTGTGTGTGTGTGGGTCTGTGTGTGGGTCTGTGTGTCTGTCTGTCTGTCTGTGGCATCATAGCTCCCGAACGGATGAAGCGATTTCAATTTAGTTTTTTTTTGTATTAAAGGGAAGTTACGGGCGCATGTTTTAAAATATGTTTGATGAGAATCGGTTAAGCCGTTTAATAGTTGTGGGGGGTGAAAGTGTGAAGAATAGCCGTATGTATGCAAATATACTCGTGTGGGGTCTCAATAGTCCAGGCATATTAGTCATATGAGGGCAAGAATCTCGGAACGAGAGATAGTCGGCTATAAACTTGTATAAACCTTTATTTTAACACCCTAAAACTTGTCTCAAAACCTACTTATCGCAGGGTGTCTGCGACTACAGATATTCCAAGGTCAAAGGTAAAAAAATAGATTTTTTTCACATTTATTGCAAATATCTCGTTTCCTATTAGTTTTATACTTTTTGTATTTATTATAAATATTGTAGAGGATTAAATTCTCTACAACTTTTGTTTAAACATTTTTTTTATATTTTATATATACCTAAATAAAAAGCTACTCTACCTATGTACACGAAAATTACATTTGTTACCAACTAACCCAACTATTACCAATACCAAACGACTGACATTATTTGGAAAAATCATACAATAGCGTCGATACTTTATTATATTACGCTTTCAGGACCCAAATCCTTACCTATATCCTTACAATTTATAGGAACGTCATATATTCCTTAATACAATACATATATTTACAGTACTTACCTGCAGAAATTCTATCAGACTCTAGTCCAAATAGGTATTGGATATTATAGACTACCTATTAGAACTCAAGTAGCACACCACAGCTTAATAAAGAAAAATTTAATGTTAGTCCTAGTGAATGCAGTAACTCTGATGTTACAGCTGTTACACAAACATAATTTTTAGCTACATAAGTTTTTAAAGTATAAATTATACACAATTATTGCCCTTTCTTTTAAATCCATCCTTATCCTTACTAATATTATAAATGTGAAAGTGTGTTTGTTTGTTTGTTTGTTTGTGACTCTTTCACGTCGCAACATGGCTATTATATGGTATGGTTTATGTGTATGGGGATAGGTGGGAGGGTGGAGAGTGACGTAGGCTACTTTTTACCGCTGAAAAACATCTCATTCCCATGGGAAGATCGATGTTTCGTTAGTTGCTAGATATTTAGTTCCGGATGTTGTTAATAGATGGCGTTAGTAAAATTCCTTTTGCAAGTACTGAAATATGTTATCAAATACTACATGTACATTTACTTAAGTCATAGGTAAATGTTATGTCTTCTGATGTTGATGTTCCAATTTTTGGCCGAGATTCCTACGGGAGCGGGATCTACGCGGTTGTTACCTACGGGTCCCGAAGCGAAGCGCGGGCGGTTCTCTAGTTCCTAATATTATTCATTAGGTAAGTATACGCAACTTATTTCTATACTCGTAGTACGTCTTTTTTCAAGTGGCTGGAATATTTATTAAATAAGAACAACCTTATGCCACTTCAGGGAAACTTAATCTAATTTTAACAATTTTTTATTTTTAAGCTTGCAGTAACAATCAGTGTTTGTTTTATTCCAATCAATCAGGTTATGTAAATGAGTTAGACGACCGGGCAGTTTCATTCTCCCGCCCCATTATGTAGGGCGGATTTGTTGAGTGCTCTTAGGCAAGCGATTTACTGGAGTGGTTCTCTTGACGTTGACCTTGAAGCCCAGCTGGTTGACCTGACGTATGTCCAAGGGTTCTCTAGTTCCATTCTTGAACAAAACATATGTAATTTTGTGACAAATGAGCATTATTTTGTCTATTTGTTTTTAGGTCTTGTCTTTTCTAATGATTCCTTTATTATGTATCTCACCAAACGAAACGAGCTTCGATGATTAGATTAGCATCGTCAAAGGCATCACCGACATCAAGATTGAGTCAGAGTAGTAGATACTCTAGCTCCCCTACATTGCGACTAAAACACGTAGCTATAGCTATATATAACATTTTACGTTCAGTTTTAGATGGAGGTTAGTAGCTGTGAGAAATCATGCATGAATACCTTTCGTCGAGATTAAACTGGGAGGTAGAAACTTGCTCCACGAGCAGAGGAGTTTGCCGTATACAGAGTCTCTGAAACCCCCAAACATAATATGCATATATCCACACTACGAATCTGTTAGGTTCGTTGGGAATTAGTTTTGATACGTTGCGGCCCCTGAGTAAACTATGTTAGGTCCTCGTTGAGCTGTGTCTGAGATCTTTATTTTATGGTAATGGTGATGTCTTATCCGGGATTTCAGTTATTGTTTCCATAGCGAATCAAGTGCAGACTCAAATTGTACAGGGTATAACTGAGGCTTGCCGTCGAACTAAACTCCGTTGAAATGCCGTAATGTAAATTTCGCTTAGGTACAAGCTACATTGAACTGTGACAACACGTACTCAAGGTAGGTAATTGAAATTCTGTATCCTCGGCCAATCAACCTCAAGTATACTACCTAGTCTGACAAAATCTGATTAGTGGTCAGGGAGCGAATGATCTCATTTTGAGTGAATGATGTAACGCCATCATAAGGCAACCATACTGCGCCTGTTGTACAGGGCATTTCACGGTGGTAATACTACCATACTATCGCGAGTTAAGTACGATAAGTACCTACCTATGATGTGAGTGTATGTAAACGTATTTTTACATCATCATATTCATACACTCATAGCATTTTTAATCGACTTAAAAAAAAGAAGGAGGTTACCTTATAACTTTCCACTAGGTGTTCCGATTTTAATAATAATTTTTTATTCGTAAGCGGGTAGGTACTTGTCTTGTCTGATCCCATGTAAATTTGAACGACATCTAACGGGTAGTTTTAGAGTGATCTCTAATTTTAGATTTAATAGTTGGTTTTTGTAAATAGTTATTTAATGAGTGGGCACTGCTGCAGTTGTTGACAATGCAATGGTGTTATAAGTCGGAAGCGGTCGAGCCTATCAGATAATTTTTCCAGCATTTTATTCACATCTAAAAGTAGATACTACGAGTAAGGAAACTTTTTGCATGTTTAATTTTGGCTTGCAGCAAGTATCCATTAAAATGCTATCATCATTTAATGCTGACCCTTTGAAAACCTCATTACTACTGTGATAACGACTCTTGGATAAATATGTATAATTTAACCTAGTAGACATAGTGTAGACGACAATATTTTCTTTTTACAAGCACACGAAAGAAAACTCATACGGGCATATACTCGTATGTAGGTGTCTAATTAGAAGCGACAGCAGTATCTAATTGGAACAGAACAGCATCTTTTTTACTGTTTTGTTTTGAAGGTTGAATGAAATCTTATCGAAACTTAGTAATATAATAGCAACGACATAAAAATTGTTTTATGTGTATAGTGTGTGACTTATTTATACATAAATAACATTTATAAAAATAATTCCTAGTCAAAGTGAAACTATATTTTTTAGTTTACTCTTCATGACATCAAACAGCCGAGTATATTTTTGACGTGACAACGTTACGTTTTATAATTCGATATCGGCTGCACGCACGAAAAACATGACGTTTATGTGCCGTTATCTGACGTCATGCGTCGTTACCGTGTGCAAGCGAGAACGCGGAACGAGCGACAAAGAAGCACAATCGGCCTTTGTCAATGTAACTCTGACGTCTCTATAGTATTGCTTTTTATCGAAATAAGGGCGGCCACATACAGTCGGAATTCCGAAACGGAATCCCGAATAGGGTTGCAACCTTGCAACGATATATCGGAAAACCGATAATATTATAAGAAAACCGATAATATTATATTGTAAGAAAAAGCTAATGTTCAAAGCCCATACAGCCTTATCTAAGGTCGTCAATTATCGATTTTTTTCTTCGGATATGATATCGATATTATCATATCGTTATAACGCAAATATCGATAAAAATATCGATGTGTCCTCTTCGATATTATCGGTTTTCCGATATATCGTTACAACCCTATTCGGGATTCCGTTTCGGAATTCCGCATGTATGTGGCCGCCCTTATTTATAACCAGCCAGGTTTGTTTTGACTTGTTTGTAGCACATTGACATGACAGACTAGCTAAAGATTAATGTTTCGTTATACGGTATGCAACGACTAGTCTTTTTGGTAAAATATTTAATAAAGGTTTTTAACTGCAATATAACAGTAAATAAATTATAACTGTAACACCATATTTAATCATTTACGCACGGGCTCGAATACTTTCCCGCTCGCACACCGACTACCTATCGCATACAGCAGAGGATTTACGAACGTGACCCGAGCGCCTCCGAGAGCAGCCGAGGATTTGGTATATAAGACGCGGAGCCCGCCGGGAGCTTCATTCACTTAGCTGCCTTAGCTAGCAGCCCAACTGGAGCGATAGCCCCTGCAGTCCTCCGGAAGGGTTGAGTTCACGGCCAACGGGTGCGATAGCCACTTGCAGTCCACCCTTACGCTGTTAGTTTGTCTATAGGGTACGAGTGCGATAGCCGCTGCAGTCCACTCCGATCCCTTGTAGGTAGCCTAGGGTTTAAGTATAAGTACTGATATTGTAACAAACTGCTCTTCTAACAATACATTGTTTGGATGTCAATGGCGTTTCACTATACCACCCTTCAGTGGCGCCCAACGTAAAATACCTAATAGGTACCTAAACAAGTCGACGGCGTTACACTGTACTACCCATCAGTGGCGCCCAAAGTAAAATAATAGGTACCTAAACAAGTCAAAGGCGTTACACTATAATACCCTTCAGTGACGCCCAACGTGAAATAGTACCTAAAATATGTCAGAAAATAGCAACAACAATTCCGATTACGAAGATTCAAGGATAGATGAAAAAAAAGTCATGACGTCCGTTCAAATGACAGAGGAGCAGTTCAGTCAGTTGATGAATCGCTTACCAACCATGGCGAATAAGAATTTCACTCGCTGTACGCAGAAATTCCATGGGGAACGTGATCATAGTAAAGTAGAGGAGTTCGTCACAGGCATCGAGATTTTTAAGAAAATTGAAAACATCTCCGATGAAGACGCCTTGGCAGGCTTACCACTTTTGTTGCGGGACAACGCAAGTACATGGTGGCAAGGAGTACGGAACGAAATCAAAACATGGCAGGCAGCTCTGAAATACCTACGCGACGCATTCGCTCCGGAACGACAACCACATGACATATACCTAGAATTGTTTGCTTCACCGCAAGGCAATAATGAACCCATAGACGATTTTCTATGTAGAAAACGTGCCCTCCTTGGCCAGTTACCACCAAAACGACACAAAGAAGAGGAACAACTGGACTTCATTTATGGGTTATTGAAGTTATCATTAAAGAAAAAAATTGCGCGCACGGACGTCAAAACGTTCGCCAAATTATTAGAAAAAGCACGTCACTTGGAGGCGTTAGAGCAAAATAAATCTAATTCTACAACAAGCACGGTATCAAAACCAAAAAGATGTTTATTTTGCAGCCGGAAAGGACACGTCATTGAAGACTGTCGTAAACGCCTGGGAAAATTATCGGCGGGAGGAAATAGCGCAAAATTGGAAACCAAAGAGGAAAATCCTACAAGGCCAGTTATTAAATGTTACGGCTGCGGTACTCCAGGGGTTTTTAGAAGTAACTGCGCGGAATGTAAGGCTAAAGAGACTCCGCCCAAACCGGTTTCATTCTGTAAAATCGAAACCATGATTGAAGACGTGAAGATACCTACAATAGAAATTGGCTTCGAAAATAAAGTCGGTTATGCCTACATCGACACGGCGGCACGCACAAGTATCGCAGGAACGAAACTTTACCAAATATTGTTGGAATCAGGTGCAAAATTTTGCGAAAAATACGCTGATATATATCTGGCTGATGGCACAGTACGCTCAAGTAAATTATTGTCCACCACCGTCAATATAACGATAAAAAATCGAGTATTGGACATAACATTTACAGTAATCCCGGACGCAACGGATAATCGAACACTATTAGGCATTGATTTCCTCGAGAAAGCGGGCATTAATTTGTACCTACCACAAAGGGCATGGTCTTTCATTGACACACCAGATGAAACCTACGACTTTTTACAATTGCGCCAACAAAGCATTCCAATATTGAAAGCTGCACAAAAACTTGACTTTCAGCAAGAAGAAGAAACTTCTAATTTTTTACAATGGGCTAGAGAGCTAAAAATGATATCTCCTCTCCCTAGAACACCATCACCACTAAGAGAAGATGACATTGAAGAAAATAATGTATCTCCACCGAAGAAACGATGTTGGAAATTAATAAAATTAGATACACCACCGCCTCCATCACGTCCGCGTGAGCCAGCTGACCCGAACAACGCTATCGATCCACGTATTGATTATCTTTTAATAAATCCAATGAACTTGTACTCTGTTGATATTTTATTAAAGTCTTATGAAGGTACCTCACTCACAAGTACACAAAAATCTGAACTAAACCAATTACTAACAGAATGTAGCGAATTATTTAACAAAAATGGCAAACCTACTACGTTTGCTGAGCATAAAATTGATACAGGCAACCACAATCCTATATCGGTTAAGCCATATCGACTTTCCCCGGCTAGACAACAACAGCTGAGGGTTAAAATTGATGAAATGATGAGTGACGATATAGTTGAAGAATGTGATTCACCCTGGTCTGCCCCGGTAATATTAGTACCCAAAAATGACGACGATGTCAGAGTATGTGTTGACTACCGGCGTTTAAATGAAATCACAAAGCCTGATCGGTATCCATTACCAAGAATAGATGATCTGCTTCACCAAGCAAAGGCAATGCCATATATGACAACAATAGATCTACAATCTGGCTACTGGCAAATCAAAGTATGCTTAGATGATCAAGATAAAACGGCATTTATATCACCATTTGGAACTTTTAGATTCAAACGAATGCCATTCGGATTGAGAAATGCACCTGCTACTTTCCAACGCCTGATGGATAAATTCGTGCAAGGATTAAACGCACAATGTGTACTTTGCTATCTTGATGATTTGATAATCCGCACTGATACATTTGAACAACACTTAAAAGATTTAAGAGAGGTCTTCATGAAGCTAAAAGAATACAATCTAAGAGCTAACAGGAAGAAATGCAGATTTGTATGTTCTAGTATAAAATATTTAGGACATTTAATAGTACCAGAAGGTATCAAAGCTGATCCAGATAAAATATCAGCAATAGCAAACAGACCCGAACCAAAGAACCTCAAACAGCTGATTTCATTTCTGCAAACTGCTTCATGGTACAGACGTTTCATACGAAATTTTGCAGATATAGCTAGACCATTGACGAACTTAACAAAGAAAAAAGTGTCATGGCATTGGGGTCAAGAACAAACACAATCATATGAAACTCTTAAGACAGCATTAACAACTGCACCAGTATTGAGACAAGCAAATTATACAATGCAATATACTATTAAAACTGATGCAAGTAATTACGCAATTGGAGCAGCTTTGGTGCAGGGGGAGGGGCCAGATGAGCATCCTATAGAATATGCCAGCCGTCTCCTTACACCTGCAGAATGTAACTACACAGTAACAGAGAAAGAAGCTCTAGCAATCGTATGGGCAATTACACGTTTTCGTGGTTACATAGAAGGAACCAAATTTATTACTATTACCGACCATCAACCACTTAAATGGTTACTTAACTTAAAGTCACCTACAGGTCGATTGGCACGATGGGCGCTCCAACTACAACCATATATTTTTGAAATAAAGTATTGTCCAGGAAAAATCAATACTTTAGCAGATAGTTTATCTCGTCCTCCATGTGAAAAACACACAGAAACATGTGATATATGCCAAATAGAAATTGACCTACCAAGAGTCACGGAAGTTAACATAAAAAATGAACAAATGAAGGATGAAGAGCTGCACAAGATTATCACAGCTTTACAAGAGAATTCAGAAACAGAAGACTACATACAATGGTCAAAGAGAGGCTATTTACTCAATAATGGAATACTATATCGCTTTACTCCAGATCAAGACGATGATAATGCTAAATTAGTAGTTCCTAAACACGAAATTAATAAAATTCTAAAATCATACCATGATTCACCAACTGCAGGACACTTGGGAATAGAAAGAACAATGAAACGTTTAGAAAACAATTTCTTTTGGAAAGGAATGCGAAAGGACGTTATTAAATATGTTAAATCATGCATAGAGTGCCAGAAATATAAACCCAGTAATCAAAAACCAACAGGTCTGTTACAATCAACGGCAAACAATCAAAGATTTGAAGTTTTGTCAATTGACTTGTTTGGTCCACTACCTAAAGGACCAAATGGGGAAAAATGGATATTCATAATTGAAGACACTGCATCACGATGGGTAGAACTATTTGCATTAAAGGAAGCAACAGCTGAGCAATGTGCACTCACACTTCTCAATGAAATATTTATGAGATATGGACTACCACGCAGAATTGCAAGTGACAATGGCACGCAGTTCATATCGGCAGTAATGCAACAATTAACTTTCTGTCTGGATATTCAACAATTTTTTAGTCCAGTATATCACCCCGAACCGAACATAGTGGAACGTAAAAACAGAGATATGAAATCTCAAATCGCAATCATGGTAAGAGGAAGACATAACAGATGGCCAGAGACCTTGCCAGCAGTAAGGTTTTCAATGAACTCTACCAACAATCAGAGCACTGGATTTACAGCAGCTTACTTAACTTTTGGGAGAGAATTAAGAACGCCATACGATATTACGCATAACTTCAGCGAAATAATACAAAATGAAAAATTTATTCCTGAAATAACTCCACATCTTCGAAACTTAGCAAAAAATCTGGCTATAGCGAAAGCAAATGTGGAAATTATGCAAGACAGTAATAGAAATAGAGCAAATCAGAGGCGACGCCCAGATCCAGGCTATAAGATAGGAGATTTGGTTTTGGTTGAGACTCATCCTATAAGCAATCAAGATAAACAGTTTTCAGCCAAATTTGCACCAAGACGCGATGGACCATACATGATTATGAAAAAACATGGCAGCTCCCTGTATGAAATTGCTGATGTACATGATCCAGACAAATCCATTGGTAAATATCACACGTCGGCAATTGTAAAGTTTGAAAAAAGGGATGACGGAAATCAAACTCTTACTCCCACAATTCCAATCAGAAAGCGTGGAAGACCAAAGAAACAAGCACCAGCATAGTCCTGGTACTCTTACGGGACGTTAACGAGTACCAGAGGGGGAGATTGTAACACCATATTTAATCATTTACGCACGGGCTCGAATACTTTCCCGCTCGCACACCGACTACCTATCGCATACAGCAGAGGATTTACGAACGTGACCCGAGCGCCTCCGAGAGCAGCCGAGGATTTGGTATATAAGACGCGGAGCCCGCCGGGAGCTTCATTCACTTAGCTGCCTTAGCTAGCAGCCCAACTGGAGCGATAGCCCCTGCAGTCCTCCGGAAGGGTTGAGTTCACGGCCAACGGGTGCGATAGCCACTTGCAGTCCACCCTTACGCTGTTAGTTTGTCTATAGGGTACGAGTGCGATAGCCGCTGCAGTCCACTCCGATCCCTTGTAGGTAGCCTAGGGTTTAAGTATAAGTACTGATATTGTAACAAACTGCTCTTCTAACAATACATTGTTTGGATGTCAATGGCGTTTCACTATACCACCCTTCATAACTAAGTATTCAAAGATAGTTTAGGATGACTATATTAGTGATTATGCTACCATTCCATCAGTATTTTCTTAAGACGTTGTCACGTTCAACTATCGTCAGTAAACCGACTTTACAGACAACCAATTTTTTTTTGTGTACTATTATTCTCATACGAAACAGAATAACATCGTGTAGAATGTGGTACAATGTTCGCGCCGGACAGTAAACGAGCCGTTCGGAACCCAACCATATTGGCGTAGCAGTGACTCGCTTACTAATGGCATATTGATTGGACGTTGATTCACGTCCTTTAGGCAGTGCCATCTAAACTTCAAACGAAGGCAGGTATCGCAATGCCCGCAATGTTTTGTTGTTTGTCGTCAATAAAATGTGCCGCTCGCAGCGATATTTCTTCATCCGATTCCAGTTCAAGTAAGCCCTTCAATTCTTATCTGATTTTCCCCCTGTCTAGATAAATTGATGTTGCGATCAGTATCGCTTTATTGTATGCGATATCTTATTCCGCATGAATCTTTTACAAAGGGTTGGTTTGGTTTCGTACCTTTATTCTGCTTCATTACAAAGCGAAGTGATTCGTTTTTTTGTATTTACATTCTTGTACTGAAGGAAAAGATTTTTAAAGGATAAATAAATAACGCTACATATTTGTAGCCCCACAGTAGGATTTCTTTCACAACCTAGACTGAATGCAGAAATTATTATTATGTAACATATGTTTCACTTTCCCACCACGCTGGGAATCGAATTTAGGACAGGATGATGAGTGTTACAATCATGTTACATACAGTAAACTGGGTGCGTACGTGTACGACGAATTTACAGAATTATTCTCTAGGGCCTAGACCCTGGCTATTCTGTTCGGGTTCGATATGGCATTCGTTGTAATTGCATCCTACACAAATGCCAGCTTTCCGCCTCTATGAATAAGATTCACTGTAGATCGACGCCGAGAATTTAAAAGGTCTTAAGTAAAATTTGCTTACAAGGAAAATTCAACTGTGAACAATATTATAGTACCTACATATACATATATTTGTTTATGGCGTTGTGGCAATTCCAGATTCTCAGCGAGTCAAGTATAGGAAATGTGGATCTATTGTATGTTGCACTGGTTATTGAATAATCCTTGATTGTTTTATTGCGGCTTAAGAACTTTTCTGTAAATTTTATGAGCCTCTAGGCTGAGAAAATGTTAAGAGAGTACAATTACAACCTCAACAACCACATACCAATACCATCTTTAATCGACTTTGGAAAATAAAGAGGTTCTCAATTCGGTGTTTCTACGTTTACCTCTCAGCATTTCGTCAACACGTCTCGAGCGACAATTAATTTCGTTAGTAAATAAATAATTAATATTATTTAAAAAAATACATTGGGAGGGTATACCCCGCCTACTTTTTGTTTGGTCCCTATTTAAATTTAAGAAAAAAAAACTGTTCAAAAATGATGAACATTTTTACAATAAATAATCAAATCAAAATCGATTTTTGTTTTTTAATCACGTATAAAATAAAGTTTTTGAAGTACATAGTTGAAGGTAGGTACATTTTAAACTGTAGTGTGTAACTGTACATAATATACTTTGAATTAGAAAGATTGAAAACAAGAAAGGGTGCTATAATAAACGAATTTTAGAAACGAAATTCCTTTTGATTTGCCTTAATCTAGCTATGCCAATTTACATAATAATGAACTACAAAAACAGTACAAAATCTTATCGCTTGACTTCGAAAACTTCCAGACAATCATTTGGCATAAACAATGTGAATTTCAAGGAATGCGTAAATATGTACTCTTCGTTCCAAAATGAATTTATGAGTTACATAAGTGATTAGAGCTTTGAGCTTCCAAGCAGGTGTGTCTAAATTCGAACCCTGCATGTGGCCATCAGTATTAAAAAAAACCTTCCATTGTGAGAGAAGATCGATCATAAGAAGGTGACAATAGAGTATACATACTAATTACCTGCTCTACATTATCTGATTTATGAATGAATGAGTATTAATTTGCAAAGCTGATGGTTCCATTTGGCTCGTATCTTAATTAAATTAGTCATAGTATAATAATTCATACCCAGTTAATTAACTAAATTGTAATAATTAACTGGTAATTCGTTCCGTGACCTGGTCCGATAACCAATTAATTATGTTAAGCAGCTTGAGAACAGTTTATGATGGCAAAAATGTATAATTCATTAGTCCTAGTGGAATTTTATAATGTTTTAGGGAGTTAGGGGCTGTATATCCATCTTTGTGTCTAAGACGACCTCCTCTGCTCGTAATGCACCCTGTTGAAAAGCGGATAAGGCCACGACGCCCGATCCTCTTTATTCAGTGGTCACTGGACTTTATGGATACAGCCCATTAATGCCCAATACTGAGGACAAGTCTCACCACACTACCATGCTGCTTCAGTGCAGATTGTTGCAGGGGATTAGTATCGGAAGTTCATATATCGATAACGAGCGGGACCGACCGACGGATTTACGTGCCCTCTGACGTTCAGACACGTTCAAGAATTTTTTTTACGACCTTGTGGAGCCGGTTCACTTTTTTAGAGGCGACCATCTCAGCCCTCAGGGGTAGCAACGCATGTGTGACCGAATTGGAACAAGACTCACACTAATCATTACTAACTGGACAATACTAATATTAACTAACAGGGCTAACTATCGCTAACAGTCCCTGTCCTCACACTTATTAACAAACTAACCAACTAACATTCTAACACCATCTACTAATTGGACTAACCACCCTAGTCCCTAAATTGGGTCTTGTTCTAAGTCGGTCACAATTGCCATGGGTGGCAGCCTGCCACCCATGGCAATTGTGACCGACTTAGAACTTAGACTTAGAACACTGGCAGCCACTGGCCACTGGCAGCGGAAGGGTGGTGCTGCATGCTCGTTTGCTACCTTAATTCAATAATAAAAAAAAAATAGCTGTCACCTATTCAACGACCGACCGCGCCCGCAACATAAACTTCACGATCACTTGCCCAACGTGATTTGGAGGTATAAGCTTGGTGTTATAGTTATACACCTCGGCCGGCTAGCTTCTACAGCTACCTAGGTGACCTAGCTACTGCTAGTACTCCCTCGCTTGAGTGAACCGCCAAAGGACTTCATACGTTTGCCACCTGTTAACATTTAAAAAATGAAGCGAAAATAAAGCTTATTTATTCGGAAAATCCAATAATCCCTGTTAAGTTGTTATTTTATTTGGGAACCCGTCAGTCCTTTACGAAATTCGCCGTGATATAATAATTTCTACCAAATTTGTTAAAACAATGCTTGTTTATTGATCAAATTTCGGAAGTCAAGAACATTTATTTAAGCCCTTTCGCAGTCCCGTGCCGAGGAAACTTCGGGTGCAAAATATATAAAAACATTCTTATTAAAACATTGTTGTATTAAATATATCGTTAATCCATCACCCCTTTATTTTTATTATAAGTTATCGCTTATATGAGGATAAGTTTCTAGTTCGTTATAACTTCAATAATAGTGGGAGGTCTAATTTATATCGAGTTTCCTGATAATATATGTATGTTGTTTTTAGGGCTGGCTGCATATATCGTGCGTTGTAGAGCCAGGCACGTATGAGACATTAGCAAATGATCGGGTTATGTAAATAATGAACACACGAAGCGAATACAAAATGAAGTGTATTGGTTTAAACGTAATAAAGGCTGAATGCATGGATCTTATAATTAAGGAGAATTAACGAATATACAACAACGCTGTTACAGTGTGGATTGGTTAACGTTAGTGGTAGATCTACGTCGGAAGGTCTAAACTATGCAAAGAAATTGTTTTATCTTGACTTCAATCCGTTGATGGCCGACTGATGAACACTAGTCTCCTCATTAATGAGGAGTATATTTCACCAAGCTGTCTCAGTCCCAGTACGGATTGATGCGATTTATCTTAACGCCTAGTATTTTAGTATGGGGCGGCAGTAATCGAGGGTTTAACATGCACTCCGATGCATTAAAAATTTGCCAATTGTGGCCATTAATGTACCTAGTCACCGCGCCAATGTTTTATGAGATATTTTTGTCTTGTGTTTAACAATAGAGACCTGTTGTGTTTCTTTGGTTTTCATAATTATTTAACTGTATTCAAAGACAATTTTCTTTAGCAGCATTTTAGCAGTGAAATCTTGTTATCATCGATCTTGATAATGGTAAATGACAGCTAATTAACGTCAACTCGTATGAATTGAAATGAGAGTCTTGACGAGGGAAGTTAATTTTGTTTTGAGACTTGGAAGATCGATCAACAACGTCGCGGAAATAATTAACGTTCCACCATTTTATCAACTAAGATCAGAGCATAATAATATAATTCAGAAAATTCGAATTATTAAAGATTTATAGATTAATCTATATAGTACACATATTATGTAGTATAGTATGGACATGACATATTATAGTAGTTATATAACAACAACAGTCTTATAAAGTACCTCCCTCTTAATACCTACCTACGAGTTAGGACTTCTAAGCGAAGGTAAACTTATTTACCCGACTGAAGGCACAATCGTTTATTCTATTCTCCTCTTACTTTAAAACCACTTCTAACAAGAGTTTACAGTTGAATTGACAAAAACCTGGGTTGAAGCGCTGAGTCGCGACTGCTCGTTAGTGTATGGAAATTCATTTGAATGAAAAGCCAACGCGATGTCCGCGCCGTACGTCTGGTTAGCAGGTGTTGTGGATTCTCGAGTAATGAAACAGATCTGTAGTTTAATGAATTCGTATTTCATTAGACTCGCGTGCAACGCAAGCAGTATTTTCTCTGGAATTTGCAGACTTTCAAAGTCATTTTCTCTTCAACCTCCGGCAGGTAAACTAAATTATTCAGAACAAATTTATTTTGAAACTAGTAAAAGCCCTCGCTTCGCTTTGGGAAACTTATGGTTCACTCCGAAACTCCCAAAACGTATGGTTCACTCCGAATGTGTCATTATGGTGCGTACAGACTTTATAACAAAACATGTTATAAAACATAGTTAAATAACATGTTTTTTTAATGTGGACGATATGTGTTACAAAAACAAGTTATATAACATGTTATTAGTTTTTGCAACAATGTTATATGCTATATTTTAAGAAATGACACGCATTGAATTGTTATAAAACACTGTTATACAACAATGTTATTTTAATGTGTACGGTCTTGTTACATGTTTCATTGTTAGACAACAATGTTAGATGGTGTGGACGTGTTATAAAACAGAATTTATATAACATGTTACATAGTCTGTACGCACCCTTAGATAGGTACTACCGGTCTAAAACCATTTGAATACAATGCACCAGTATTCTTTATATCGTCAGTCCGATATGACTAAATGACAAGTCCATATTATAATATTTGATGTAATATCATATAATTTACACACAATTAATTTTAATTTAATTTAATTTGAGCAACAGTGGACGCGATCGGTGGATGGAAAGGGTGCTGCCAATGGCAAAAATTCTTCAATGCTTCCGTGCTTCAGAAGGAACGTTAAACAAACGGTCCCAGTTGTTATCGGATACGAGTCGTTACGTGTTCTTCGGGTTGCGTAATGCCTTTAATAATAATTTCCATACCATTAATAATTTCTTAATTAGCTATAAGCCGAAGGCCTGGCAGTTTAATTGAAGTTTATTAATAGAAAAGAGCCACACATATAAGCCTAATAAAACCATATTATATTTCGTTAATTCGGTGAATACAGTGGTGAATTTATTTATTTGGAATACAAATGAATGTCATTGTCGACGAGAGTATTATCCATTCCATAATTTATTAAATTCCGCAGCGCGGTCAAATCATTCGGTAGCCACCTACATTAATTAGGTATTATATCCATATTTTATTATTGTCTCGTAAATGCGAAAGTCTCTGTCTGTCTGTGACGCTTTCACGGAGTACACCATCGGTTCGATTTGGATGGAATCCGGAATGAAAGTAGTCGAAGACCCAGGGTCACACATGACATTTTTTACACCCTAATTTTTTTTTGAAAATCAACCCCTTAACTTAAGTGTTGAAATAAGGAATGAAAGTTTTCATGAAAAATCTAAAACGCTTGACCGATTTCAATGCTTTTTTTTTCAGAAAGATAGTTGATGCCGCAAACATAGACTGTGTATTTTTTCAAAAACCAATCCCTAAATGGCTGGAATAGGGGATGAAAATGAAAAATCTAAACTGCTTAATCGATTATAATTAATCCAGGATTAAATAAAGGCTACTCCCAAAAAAAAATCTACCCCCAAAGGTTTGTAAATGGCAATGAACGTTTGTATTACCTACATAAAACAACGCACAGCCGAAACTGACGCAAGACTGAACGCAAGAAGCCAACATTTGGCGTAGATATAATATAATATATGTTATTTGAAGAGTGTAAGGGAGCACCCCCCTCATAGATTCGCGATTTAAACGAATTCCACGCAAGCGAAGCTAGTTAATAATAAGTGCCTTCATTAATCTATGCTCGTCACATCTATCTTATTTTTTACTCTATGCATTTTTTCCCGGTTCGAGCGCTCGTAGATAATTCACAGTACATATTAGTAAGATTCGTCCTGCTGGGAAATTATCTCTATAGAAAAGAGGGAGGTGTACATTATTATAGAAGTTCTGCCAAGAGCTAAATGAATAATTACAGTTTCTTTTTTATGATGAACATAAATAGAACCGTAGTAGGACTATAAATAGAATATTTCAGACTAATAAATTATACTTTTTCGATAGAAACTTCCGATCTCAAAGTAAACTTTAGCTTTATATTAAATTTCTCCGTTTTATCTCTGACTTCTGAATTTTTTTTTCTGACTAAGCGACTTCCGTACCTCACAGTTTACTTACTTTCTGCCTGAAGAATACGTATAGGTATACCTAACTACTTATTTAACTTACATCTTACATAATTATCAAAAACAAAAATAGATAATAAATCCATAGTTTCTAAACCCGTTTTTATAATGGTAAGTTATTCATTATAACAATAAAAATGAAACAAATTTTAGTCACTACCTATGCTGTCAACCGTTGAGGAGTTCCTTTAACCGGTGCCCATACTGTGTGTAGTACCCGGTCAAACTTTAAAAAAAATTCTTAGGACTTTAAGCAACATGCAAAAATACAAGTCTTCAGATTTCAAAAAATAATTCGGCTCCTTTAAAGTTCTAATGTAAGATTTGACCCGAACATAAAAACGTAATGATAATATCTTTCATTTATTTGTCTCATTACAAAAGATTACTTACGAGTACCATGCTTAAATGCTAGATACAAAATACGAATGTATTATTTCTAAACGGAACGGTTTAAATGAGAGTTAAGTAAGTGCCTGGCGCCTGAAATAGGTTAATGTAAGTAAGATAAAAGCTTGTAAAAATAAAATAAGTACAATAGTCAATGCTGCCAAGAAACAGAAACACAGTTCAAGACAATAGTATAGATGGAGGTGATAAAAATTCCGGGCTCGTAGGAAGCTTATGTTGCGGAATACGTAAACTTAAGCTAAGCGTCCACAGGTCGGTATCGTACGCATCGGACCGATCGCATCAACCGCATTATTTTTCCATACTGCGTCCACTGTACCGGCAGCGATCGGATTGCCAACGCAAGTAACAGCAATCGGATTGTCAACACCAGTTTCATTCGCATTTTCTTAGTGCGCGGGGCGCGTCCACTGATCGTCATTCCATATGACGTCATCGACACGCATCGCAAATCGCAAAAGTTGCCTCTCGGAGCATCGGTGTCGGCATTGCCGATGTGCGATCCGTACGATGCGGATCAGTGGACGCACTTGTAAGACTTTCTATACAAATAATACTACGATCCGTTTACTGCGATGCGTCCGATGCGTACGATACCGACCTGTGGACGCTTAGCTTTAAGCAAGACGTCTACACAATTTGACGGTTCTAGCTCGCTGTAATATTCACACCAGGAACAAAGTTATGTCATTATGAGGTGTTTGAAAGTTTCCCTTGTGTTGGGCTCCACGATGTAAAATTTTACGAAACCCCCGAAAGTAAAATATATTAAGTTTATTCGGGCATAGGACTTAATCCGTCTTCCGTCTTATTAATAAACGTGGCGTTAAGTTACTCCAGGTTTAAATTTTCCCTGTCATGTGATTCTCTAACGTCAAAGGTTAGAAAAAGACGAAACATTTAAAAACCTGGAGTAACTTTACGCCGCGTTTATTATACGACAGAATGTGTTTAATTTCACTGATTAGGCCACTTTATTTGTCTAGTAGGTATTAGCTTAGCCCATGAATAAAAGTTACGTAAATTCTCACTTGTTCTATTGTTCAAAAGAAAGACTGGCAATTAACCGCTTAAAACATTAAATTAACCAATTAAAAAGGCTGAATTTAGTTTTCCATGATAGGTACGTTGAATCGTAGCGTGGGAACCACTCACATTATACCAAACGCAACAAATTTTATCCGATAAACTATTTATTTATTATTATTTATTTATTTATTATTTATGTACACACAGCAGATTATCATATAGAAATTACATTTAAGTAAGGATGTACAAAGGTACTGTACTATTTTGATTTTTGTTAACTTTTCCTTTTATTTACTTACTAGCTTTTGCCCGCGGCTTCGCCCGCGTGGAATTCGTTTATATCGCGAACCGGGGAAGTGAGGAAGAAGGTCCTGGGAAAATTCATCGAAATTGGTAAGGCAGTTTAGATTTTTCATACAAACTTTCATCCCCTATTTCAAGCCTTTAGGGGTTGGTTTTTGAAAAAAAGTAGCCTATGTGTGACTCTGGGTCTTCAACTATTTTCATTCCGAATTTCATCCAAATCGGACCGGTGGTTTAGCAGTGAAAACGTCACAGACAGACAGACAGACAGACAGACAGACTTTCGCATTTATAATATTAGTATGGATGTACCTAACTTAAGTAAAGGTTGGTGTATAATATTGATCGTGTCATTTTTATATGCCATGATTTATTGAGTTTTACACAATTCATTTTTGGCTTATGTAGAGTCCCACGGACGGTGATTTATACCTAAATGTTCATAAATTATGAAAAATGAATGAACATCGTACATATTCAAAAACATTAACTTATTCATGTAGATATCATTAATACGTAGGTACTAGTGTAGCATGTAATTTTTTAAATTCTACCAACATTTCGCAAAGGTGCTTTATAATCCTTTATAATGGAGGAGAAATATGGCGAAATAAACTGGTTCCAGAGCTGGTAATTTGGCTTAGTCGCCATCTCGCACGACAAAATCTCGCACGATCGTGCGACTCCATCCATCTTTGTCAATTAAATAAAAATTTGAATTATACCATGAATAAATAGTGCAAAACAGCGTCCAACATACCAGCTACTACATAATTTTAACTACAAATGATTAGCAGTAATACCGGAAGCATTTTACCAATTGTAGAGTTGTTGTGTTAGACTCTAGATTACTCATTTTTAGAATAGCAAAATAGTAAACCACCAAGCAGTTATAACGAGAATTTGAATTTTGGATGCACATTTTAATACTTATAATTTCTAAAGTTATGCGAGTATTATAAAATATTTTTGCTTGGAGGAAATACGGCAAATTATTCCGTAACGTTCTCGAAAGTACCTTTGAGAAGTCTACTAAACCACACTGAGCTTTCTAAAATATTGCCTTAAATCACCTTAATGTAACAGAAATGTATCTTTCATTCGCCTTTCCTTCTTGATGATAAAGCACTTTTCCGAAGCGGAACAATTCTGCCAAATTCAGAAAATTACAAAAAAAAATAACATAGTATTCCAAAAAAAATAACGTGTGTATTGACAAAATACGTAACTAATAAATGAAAACCCAAACCCACAGTTGAACGGTACGAATGATCAAAGATGCGAAAGTAAGGATTTTACTTGAAAACATCGTTCGGTTCGATCCAAATGGATCTATAGTTAGGGAGCAGCGAGACTAGATTGAATCCACTCGCTCACATTGTATTTTGGATAGCTTCCAAACTATCATGTCTTCACTTTATACTGATATCAGCAGATAAAATTTTACACTCAGAATTACGTTCAAAATAAATATGTACTTATAATTATAAGTGGAGGATTTCAACGTTGAATGTTGTGTTTGCGAATGTAGATAAAATTACAACAATATCAGAACAGCCGATTAGGGTATTAGAATATCTTTATCTAATAATACCTACATTAAATACTAGCAAGTCGCCCCGGCATCGCACAGATGCAGGTATGTAGGTACAGTTTTAAAAATAGTGAAAGAATTTTTGAAATCGATCCAGTACATTTTGAGTTAACTTGTTATAAACATCCAAAAATAAAAATAAGTGTTTCTTGTTTTGCAATGATTTTTTTTAATTAGAAAGCAAACATTTAGTAGGTATTTAAAAAAATTAACTGGACGATATTAATCGAATATTGGTGGTAAATCGTCTGTAATTACACTTTTAATCTACATAGCAGACATTTAAATTAGAATTTAACAATCGTAATACATAATTACCACAACATTGAATTAAAACCATATTACAATACAATTAACAAACATAATACAATTATCGTGACCGTAAGATAACAACACATTCAGTAAGAAACATAATAGAAACTCTTCGCAACTTTGTTACAAAAATGTTGCTTTGAATCCTTCCACTCTTTGATGTTTTAAATATCTAGATGAAACATCGAATCCGCGCAAACGTGTCAAAAAATTGAAAAAATTGTGGCTAACTGTTAGCCACAATTTTTATATAATTACGCACACATTACACACACACACACACACACACACAATAGACGAATGTGAAAAACATCGCCTGCACGCACACATGCTTGATAATGTTTCCTTGTTTTTTTTTGTTTTCATTGTAGGGCGACGCTCAATCTAGATATTTAAAACATCAAAGCCTTCCACTATGGGTTTGTAAATAAGAAAACTTGTATCCATATACAGACCAAACATCAAAAAATAAAATTTGAGGTACATATTATAATGTAAACCTTATACGTAAGTCGCGGACACTATGGGATTACCAGTCTTCGCTAAGAATTATTTTATTATGCACACAGCTTGTAAGCATTTACTTAACGCATTTTAAATTCTCAGCGTGAATCTGCGATGTACCTTAATAAAAGGGGCGGAAAGGTGGTATTGTGGGATGCAATTTAAACTTTTTTAGCATGCAATTTAAACTTTTTTAGGATGCAATTTAAAAATTTCGAATTCTCTACGTGATCGAATCAGAAATGAGGAGATCCGTAGACGAACGAGGGTAACCGACATAGCTCAAAGAATTAGCCGGCTGAAGTGGCGATGGGCCGGCCATATAGCTCGAAGGACCGATAACCGCTGGGGAAGAAAGGTCCTCGTGTGGAGGCCCCGTCTCGGAAAAAGGAGCGTAGGACGTCCCCCGACCAGGTGGTCTGATGACCTGAAGAGGACAGCGGGCATCCGCTGGCTTCAGAAGGCGCAGGACCGGTCAGAGTGGCGCAAATTAGGGGAGGCCTATGTCCAGCAGTGGACGCAAAAAGGCTGATGGATGGATGGATGGGATTTCGAATTCCATATCGAAAGTGACCGCAGTTTAATTGTGGTTTCTGGTGACCTGAGGGCCACGTCCAGGTCCGGTGTAATGACGATGGACCCAATTTAATTATAGGAAAGCTTTGGTGAAATACGATGCAACATTATATGTATTATATTTTATGTTTGTTCTCAATCGAGTGAATTTGTGATTGCCACCCACGGAAAAGGAAATCGTAGTGCAGGGTATGAGCGTGTAAGCTTAATTAAAAGCTTTTTCCCGCTCACAACATAAATGAAAATTTCACATTTCAACTTTTCCGAAAATTCATGCATTTTGGGGTAGTGCGATCTGACTCACTGGAGGCAATAATTTTTGAGGTTTTTTCCATCACTGGACCCACTACCTTACTATGATATCTGCCCATTAAATCGTCTAAAATACCTTTGACCTGAAAAGGAACCCTCATGATTGCGTTGACCCTAAATAAAAGCTGGAATGTTACCCTACTGAACTTTTCGCAATTCATCCCAATAGTTTTTCTCATCTCGTCCAGTTACGGTCAGTTTCGGGAATTCCGTGAATAAAGGGCATAGTTATTTGCTGAAATTCCTAAGAGGACGCTCCTGTAACATTTCTAAACTGTAACTTCCATTCCATGTTCAGTGGATATATAAATTGGTCGGGAAATTTTCGAAAGAAACATTTTCGAAACTGACATTTTTAATCAACTAAAAAAAAGAATAAGGTTCTATATTCGACGTCTATATTTTTAATCTATGTATGTGCAGCAATTAAGTAATTTGTGAACCGTTTTCGATGTTGCTTTTTATTTTGTCATTTGGTCCCATTTAATTTTGAGCAAGCAATGGGCGTTTTTCCATTAGCCGGCCCGGCACCGGTACGGCACCGGCGCCGGGTCTTCGTTTTTCCATTGTGCCGGTGTCGATGCCGGTTTATGCCCGGTGAGTGGTACAGTACTGACATGGTCTTCAGCATGGGAAGCTTGCTACCCCGGCGAATGCGCCGGCGCCGGTGGGACTCAATGCCGGGCCGGCGCCGGCGCCGGTAAGTGAAAAAGCGAGCCATACATTTTCATACAGTTTTGCTTCTCCGGCACCGGCACGGCTCCAACCCCGGCGCCGGTGCCGGTGCCGGGCCGGCTAATGGAAAAACGCCCAATACAGTGGAGCTTTAAGCTAACCATAATTGAAGTGTGCCTGTGAAAAGGTAGATTTTGTGGGTGCATGCAGTAAATTCTAATGTGAAGAGCGCGTATAAGGGTGATAAGTCTGTCCAAAAGGCTGTGATTTTTTACCTCGTAATTATATTTTATCTTTCATAACTTCGCTCCGTTGCGACGCGAAAGTATGATAGACAAAGAACACACTTTTGCATTTATAATATTGGTATGGATTCCGCTTCGGAGAACCAATAATAACGAGTTATAAATGTTGTAGGCGGCACAGTTTCATGGATCTTGACATCTAATCGATATCAACATTATAAACGATACAACAAACAGAAGTACCTATCTACGAGTAAAGTAGAACAAGTGGGTTTAGCCAGCGTTAATAATGAAAATACCATTTTTTTCTAACATTACTTCAGACATAGTCCGTTGGAAATTACCATAATGATGGTAAAAACCACATAGTATTAATTCATTGCGTAGTTTAAAAAGTCTAAACGTACGGAGGGGCAAATAGATATTTTTTTTTAATTTGAAATACATTCTCAAAAGCGTACAATTAAACGTTTAAACCTCACTTTGGTTCAAGGAACCTCTCCGGTACCACACGATGTGACACGATATACTAGCGCATTAGGGAAAGCCTGTAAAGTTAGTTATAATGTGGGAAAATAAATAAATAAATGAATATACCTTACCACAATTCAGTCATTGAAGGGATTTATTAAAGTGAAATTACTCTTTTTTTTAACTGACTTCCTACTAATATTAAAAATGTGAAAATTTGTCATGATTTGTGTATGTGTAAGAGTGTTTATTACTCTTTCACGCAAAAACGATCTACCTACTACGGATTTTCATTAAACTTTGCTCGTACGAAGTTTATACTGCATATATTAGTATATAGCTTAGACATCGGAATAACATAGTAAGTGAAAAATAGAGATTTTTTAATTCGGTCGCAAATGTCGTAAAATAACTATAATTGTCAAATAATTTGGAAAAAATCAGCCTTCCAAGAGCTATATTCTACCAATGGGCTGGTTCCCCGAAGCGAGGGCGGGTTTACAATTAGGTACTCGTATATACAACAAATACTAAGTTTTAATTGAAACTTACCACAATACGTGAAATCCGCACCCAATCGGTTAACCCGTTTCTTATACCAGCGCTTAATTACACAGAAATTCTATCCTTATATCAGTTTCTATTGCTATTGCTAAAATAAAATAGAAGTCTCTCATAATAGTATATCTTGTATTGTATAGATAAATTGAGGATTCAGTGATGCGTGGTATTGCCCTTGATTGTCGCTCTATTGGTCCTAATAGAGATATTGTCAGCCCTACGTGCCGCGCAAAAATAGGCTTTTATTTCTCCTAAACTGCCAGAGATAGCCTACTTATTTAAATATACTGTCTACATTATGGATACAATCGTTTGCATAATACTGTCTCTGAAACAACTGACAGTAAAATAGAAACCTTACAGATAGAATTAACGCTTTTGTCTGTTTAAAGAACATCAAGCCTACAAGATTTTTTATGAACAAACTACTCTCCTTAATCTCAAATGTAGGTACTTTTCATGATCCGTTCTAATCTAATGTTCTTTCATGTCGAAACCGGGCGAAATTATGGGATTTTTTTGTTTGTGGACGTAGTTAAGATGCTGTAGAGTGGCATAGGCCTCTTTTCATCAAAATCCATCATAATGCGTACCATCCATGCTAATATTATCTGCCTATGGTTAGCGTTACCTTTGATCCCCCTGCGTGTAATAGTGGAACTGTCACTTCATTATCTTTGCATCAGGAGTATGTTATGTATTATGATAAGTTCACTATTAATTTTCATTGACTACGCGGGCGAAGCCACAGGAAAAAACTAGCTCGATATAATACTATGATACCGAATTTTTGAAACGATTGCTGAATAGTCTACATATCACTTACTTATTAATATCGTTTTCGTATTCACATATCTGTATGAAAACTTTGAAACTTAATATTCTATCGGAAAATTATTTTAATGAAGCGCAGAGTCTAAAACGAGAACAAATTTTATCAAAGAAGCTAATGTCGTTTAAAGAAAATTGCCTACACGCCGTGTGTCGTTGTTGATTCATGATGGGCCTCGGGGAAATTGCTCGCAGATATCGGCGCAATGAACACTCGAGGGAGTTTTCCTCGTACAAAAGTGGATTTTGTCCGATGAAGGCACGGGCGGCACGGATGAGGACGGCGGCATGATAAAAAGGCTGATATTTCAGTTAAACGTTATCGAATGAGGATCCGAATGACGTAATTGTTACCGTGCCGGACTCCTCAAAGGCTCTCAGGTTCTATTATCGGCGAGGCGAAAAATTAAACTGTGCGTCCCTGTGTAAACTAACAAATGATACGCCTACCTATTTTAAACAAAATACCACCATTATTCAAATTGCTCTAGTTATGACATGTGTAGGTACTATAAAAGCTCATGGTTTAAGCGTCAACATTACCAGCATCTAAGGATTTACCTTATTCAACCCGCTAAGTTACTCAAATAAAGCGAATGTGAATTCTTATTTGAGAGCGTTGTACTCAAACAAAATGTCGTATTTATTAAACTAAAATGGAAGGTAGGTAAGTGCTGGAGGGAAAAGTTCAGTGTAGCGTGGCCGGGGCTGCAAGTAAACAAATTCTTTTGACGTAGGCTGGGGCGCCAATTTTCCTGGAGCCTACATTGTGCTTTAATACTTTGGCACGACAATTCTGTTTGCGGTTCCCCCGTATGTGTATTGTATATGTGATACAAAGACGTAATAAATCGTTATCTGTGCACAGAAGACATTTGAGTAATACTTTTTTGTGGCATTAAATCATTTAAAATAAACATTTAATAATTATTTCTATGAAAATCCACCTAGCGCGAGAAAATGGAATCCATACAAAAATGCTGGGCGCAAGGCGTCGAAAACGGAACTTGCAACAATCGTTGACGTAATAGATTTCGTAACAGTGAATTTTAGAATTTAAACCGTTAGTTTCGGCTAATCTTACAAACGGGTATACCGATTGGTATTTAGCTATCACCAGTGCGTTTGAGTACCTACCTAAGGCGTTACTAAGATAATTATGTAAATTTTGAAATATACTGTAAATGAAACATGTTTTATGGAGATATAAAATAATACTAAAATATAATACATAAAATTAAGTGTAATGAAGCAAGGGTCGTTTACTTTAATGTTAAATCGTTTCTGTGGAAAATTAGAAATATCTTGTATTATTACTGGCTTTACGTCTGGGCACACCGCCTCTATCACTTAAGTTATTACATTTTATTATAATAAAAATACTTATTACACAGTAAATTGCTTCAAATAATATATAAATAAGGTATTTCTATTACAGAGCTCTATGGTACCTACTTATAACGTTTGGAAAGTGGTTCATGCTTGTGAAAAGTGAAACATTACTCGGATAGTATTCTTTTGCGTTTTTTATTGAGGTAAAACTTATATTCTTACTCGCGTTAAGTTTTGCAGGCTTAAAAGTGAAAAAAGTGTTTGTTTGAAACGGTACCTAAGTTTCAGTCTTAAATCAAAGGTCTTAAACAAGAAACTGTCTAGTTTGGTTACATTTTCTTGTTTTTAACCGTCACGGCTGTAGAATTTATTACAATAACTATTTTAGCGTGCGGTCCATGACTGTACGAGGACAGTATAAAGCTTTGTTCATATCTTCTAGCACATAGATATGAGATTTCTGACACGCTCAATGTCTGTAATTATGAGTGAAAAACCTTGCAATATTTTTATTAATATGTAGAAAGGATGCCGGCTATCTTGAGTACAAATACATGAGGTATCGATAAGGAGACTAGGCCTTGAATACAAACGAGGTCCTTTAGATCTGCTTAGTACATTTTATAATTCCATTCAACAACTATAACAGATTTAACAGAATATCACGGATTGTATCTTCATATCACGGCGTTCCACCAGCACACGTAAGGAGCCTCCACAACCTGATGACAGCTCCTCTTCTTGCTGTCGCCATGTCGTGAATGGTTCTTTAGCACGCGGTGTTACGTCAGTTGTCAAACTCGTCCAGATATAAGGACCTCCTTTTCACTGCGCCGTCACGGCCAACCCTGACCACCGCGCGTCCTCGAGCGGTTAGTTAGATTTGGGAGTCACCTAAAGAGACAATCATCCAATTAGTAATTGCTCGTCCATACCTGATACAAAGTAGCAACACACATTAACGTTGAGTATGCTCAACTTTTGAATCTGACCAAATTAACCTTCAATATCAACATGCATGTTATCACTCAGTTCTTCCTATTTTATTCACAATCGTGCTCGTTGGCTTTCGACCACCAAACTGTTCCAAATCGTGAATCCGATTCAATCATGCCACATAAAAACTCACTTACAACAACCTTCGTAGTGAACTGCTCTCTGTATTTCATCATCTCGACCTAAAACGCGCATATGAACTCGCAAAACTCCTCGATATAACAAGAACTCGGCATAAATGCAACCTTCATTCGTTTACTCCAAAAGCGAGAACCGGGCGTGTGGAGCCCTCTGCACCAACTTACTCCCAAAGCGTGGACTGGACGTACAAAGCCCCTTCGACCAGCTTACTCCCAAGGCGTGGACCGGACGTACAAAGCCCCTTCGACCAGCTTACTCTCAAGGCGTGGACCGGACGTACAGAGCTCCTTCGACCAGCTTACTTAAAAGCGGTGGCCTGGACAACTGTAGCCCCTTCAACCAGCCGAACATAGGTATCTTCCACAGCAGGCAGCGGGTTTTTCTCAGACTCGGCAGCTATCTTTCAACCAAAGGCGTAGTTCGGGCGTGGTTCTGGCTTATGAAGCCTTTTAGACCAGCTTGTATCCAACCAGATGCGCATCTATTTTCTCTTGTCGCTTGCTCGACACCACCTCTAACAATACTTACTCATTTCATACTGATAACCTAAGTCAAGCATTCGTCCCTCTAGCCATAAACGTGCGCCATAATTCTGCCACAATTGCCACGGATAACCACTCTAAAACTCACTATCTGCAGCTGAAAGACTGTTTGAGCCAGCTGTTATTGCATTATCACTCCGTTTTGAAGTACCACTATCACTATGAGCTTGGTTAATATGAACATCTTGTTCCTTATTGACCGCCGTCTCGGCCTCCTCACCACCAATCGTGTTTGTTACAATTTCAACTAAGCCTCAAACTCAAACTCACACACACACTATCAACGTGTTCTTCAAATAGTAATACTACCTCAGCAGGAGTTGTTCGGAGGAAATAACTTTACTCTGCGTTATTCTATTGTAATGATATTGCACCTCACACCACCGTTGAATTCTACATCACTCATATATTTACACAGTACCAAAAGCGAACAGTCGGAACTCAGCCACTCCCCAAATAATGTCGTCTCGTCTGGCGAGAGATTTCCCTTTACCCTATTATGATACTTAGTGTGACCCTTGGTTACAAAATTCACATAACCATTACATAATTACACTAGCCGGGCTCGAACCGGGAACCACCAGCCTCACGGGCAATCATTATGCAGCAGGGTTTATATTCGTAACAGAACTAAAAAAAGCTTTACGTTTGTCGTCAACGTATACTCGGTGACGGTATCATCGCGTTCAGTACTTTACTAACTACTAGTAAAATTTACTGTAAAATTGTTGTTTTCTGCGGAGAATGAAAAAAAGAATTCAAAGACCTTACCAGCTGCTTTTAATAATGTACCTTCCATTACACTCTGGTCAAAAATTGGAAAATCCTTGCGTGTATTTACTCCATTATCATTATACAATTGTCAATGGCTGTGCCCATGAATTGCAATGCTCGAACGTTAGTTTTTGTTCAGACATTCAGCCTCAGTTATCCGTCATGAGTTCATGACTACCGCTGACAAGATACATCCACGTTCCCACATGGCGTATCTGCAACCAATAATTTTAAACAGCAATTTCCAATAATTGAAGAGCTTCAGTTGTTAGACAAACTACAAAGACTACAACATATCGCCCCAATATCGACATTAAGAATGATGACTAGCATAAACGCCCATCACATATCACATGCCAGATGAAGAATGAAAGAAAGCGTTAAAGAATCCCCAAATACCAGTACTTAGAATGCTCCAATGATGATAGCCATGATCACGGTCTCGAGATGTTGTGTCTATTGTAAATAGAACGTTCTTGTTTGAGAACCAACGTCAGTGGTATAAGAAAGGCACACTAATATTATTGAAAGCTGCAGTGTTAAATTGATCAATCGACCGCTGACCTTGTTAGAACATGGCACCCTCAGAGCTGTTAGTGGATAAGAAACTTTCTTACTGCGCGACCAACCAGACCAAATCTTTACAACCGATACTAACCACATTTGCCTTATTATTCTGAATAATTTTCAAGTGCGAAGTACCTAGTGTGTACGCAGTATTTCCCATATGGTTAACTGGATAAATGTTGACAAAATAATAACCGATTCCATATTTTAGAAGGGATGAATAAGTCATCGACCTTGGTTGCCATAAGTTTTATGATCTTGCCGGGTTTCAGGTACCAGAGACGCTTTCAACATTACACACTATGGTTGCAAGTTAATTGCAGTCCCCTCACTTTTAAGAAAAGGCGTGCCCAATCGTAGCTTACAGGCTAATAAAAGCATGCAGTGGACAATAATAATAAATGTTCATACTATATTGCCATTAGCAAGCTGAAAATTAGATAGTCAAATTAATTCACGTCATATTACATTAGCTATTTCAATGTCTCCTATGTTCCGTAGTTAAACCTCGCATCCATAGAATCGGAGCGTATTGACACTAAACTCGTGTTGTATGAATGTACCGTATCGGTCATTTATCTTGGCGGTGAAGGTTGAAGCAACTTTGCAAATCCACAACAAGACTATTCCGTCGCGTTCATTCCTCTGCTTCACTATATACCCCAAACCACGTAACGAAACTCAACGCGATCCTCAACATCATACAATTCTCTGTTCGGTAGATTTACGAAAAGATCAGGGAAAACTTCAATGTTTCTTAATAAAATAGAACTACCAAGGCTGCTAAAATGCTGACCAAACCTCATGAGAACATTTAATTAACGATTCATCTCAGAAATAGAACTCAACTCATAAAGACAACAATCTTATTACATTTGAACCAAATAGTTACGTTAAGCATTTCTACGTTCATCGTACATCATTACGTTAAGCTCTTAGATAAACTTCGCTCTCCATTGCAAGTCACACCATTAACATTCTGGAGATATTAGGTATTCAAAAGTACTTTAAATCATTATTTTGATGTCGTACATTGCCTCTAAACCAATCCTCAAGAGTATTCTAGAGCAACAGTCAATCCTAGCTCAAGTTACCATAGAAGTTACTCAAATAACATTACTGTCATTAATATTCTTTTACTGTTGGTCCGTAACATCCGAATGATATTCATCTCATCGTTTCTGAAATTATTATTCTGTACACAATAATCATAAACCTCAGACCTAAAACTTCACATTGGATCCAATGGTAGTTACAATTTAATCGCTCCATAATGATCCCATACTATATCTTCCTTGCAGCCATGCAAAACCAGGGCATGTCACAATTTTAGACAAACATTATTATCCATTACTATTGAAGCCAAATCCTATCATAATTGATTCATCAATTTCAAAGCTTTCAGGCTATAAATCTCATCAGAAATATTATTTAGCTCCTTAAACGATGTTCAAGTCAACATCTTGTAGGACGCAGCAATTCAACACTTTGCAAAGCTCAATGACATTACTCGGCTGAAGGTCTATGATATCCCTTTTAAGGCTCATCATCGATATATAATGTAACGACATTTGAAGTAGACTTAAGACAACGTAAATAAGTTCGGATCGAATTAAACAATAGAAACGGAAGTCTAAAACAACAGCGTCTTAATCTCGTATGCATTTTGTTCTGATTTCGTTACAATTATTCCATACTTTATTATTGATAGTTAATAGGGTAAATTATCTACTAGTTAAAGAACTTACAACCCTCCTTTTTATGGAATTAAGAAAGCAAACGAGCGTACAGCACCACCCTTCCTCCATCACACATGATAATTGTGCTCCTTCTGTCCTCCTCATCTATTCAGCTAGGTACTCTACAGGAATCCCCATCGCAACGTCGCTCTCCAAGAAGTATACCAATGTTAATAGTAATTATTGCCTTACCGACATACTCACCTTTAGTGACTTACCCACTCACCAATGTTATTAGAAATGCAATAGGTACATACAGATAAGCGTTTAGTATTAACGCATAGCAATAGAAAGCCAGAATTTATTATGTTGACGCTGTGCCCTCTCAAACATTAGCAGCGATCTAAGAAGCATACAATAATGAAAGGTGCGTTTTGGTGCACATTAGCGCACATTTCCACACATTTTTGTACATTCGTATTATACACGACTTTCTGCATATCCATGATACGCTGGCCATGTGGCTTTTACAACCGCCATCACCTTTACAGCATAATTCTTCGTAGTTTAGTCGAATATCGTTCATATTTTCATAATTTACTCACGGTCATAGTCGTGTTCATGAATCGTCTGAGAGTTGTTGTTTTTCCATACCTCTATATCCATGACACTGCTTGCACATTCTGTAACGGAACAATATTATCACAACCAATGGAACAATGTTACCACAAGAGCTCCATCGAACACACATATTATGGAAGTAGGTGTTCACTATCCAACAACACAATCCTTATTTGCAACCTCAGTTTGCAACAATCATCGTTCCAATTCGATCATTTCCAATGCGTTTGTAATGATTTACATCGTAAAATATTCACTTCCAAGAAAATTTCAAATGACGTATCTTTTGTCAGTCCTCTTTTATTTTTCACCGTTTATTGTAAATTCATTATTCATTATTTTTTATGTTTTTATGCAAGGTTTCATGAGCGCTGGGTTCTTTGTCCAATTCTGATGTAGAAAGGATGCCGGCTATCTTGAGTACAAATACATGAGGTATCGATAAGGAGACTAGGCCTTGAATACAAACGAGGTCCTTTAGATCTGCTTAGTACATTTTATAATTCCATTCAACAACTATAACAGATTTAACAGAATATCACGGATTGTATCTTCATATCACGGCGTTCCACCAGCACACGTAAGGAGCCTCCACAACCTGATGACAGCTCCTCTTCTTGCTGTCGCCATGTCGTGAATGGTTCTTTAGCACGCGGTGTTACGTCAGTTGTCAAACTCGTCCAGATATAAGGACCTCCTTTTCACTGCGCCGTCAAATAAAAATTGTTACCTACCTGCACAAAGAAGTTATTTCGTCGTATCGAACCACATCACGTAAAAGGTAGAGACAAGCGTGTCGCTAACGCCCTACCCTGTGAAGAAATAATTCATTACGCTCACTTTCGGGTGCCCCTAATGCCTTACAAGCATACGTAATAAATTCTAGACGAATAAGCGAGACAGACATGTTTGTTTACTGACTTTTTTCATATTCTCATTTCGTTTTACTTGGCAATCAGTTAAATAAATAAAATATAAGAATTGATTACATAATTCTATTTTTTATGGAATTAAGATAACAAACGAGCATGCAGCACCACCCTTCCGCTGCCGCCCATGACAACTGTGACCGATCTAAAACAAGACTCAAACTTGGATGATTAGTCGAGTTATCTGTTAGCAGATGGTGTAAGAATGTTAGTTGCCCTGCAGCCAGTCCGATCAACTAAATGGATCAACTAGTTGATCATGTTGGTTATTATGGACAGGTACTGTTATTGATAGTTTGTCCTGTTAGTTGATGTTAGTACCTAATTTAGAATTTTTGTCTGTTTGAAAAAAAATATTAGCCGTCGGCCCAAGGTAGCAGTTAGCAGCAGTAGCCGGTGGCAGGTATGCTTAAGCTCTTAGTATATCTGTATACCAACTCTACCTGATTCCATGCATTTTAATACTAAGAAAATAGGGAAGGTCTGGCGGCCTTACAATCTTGGACTATATTAATTCAAGCCTAAGATCAATTTCATGATTAAATTTGAAGCTTATACAATATCAACTCATCTACTGCCGACACTAAGTGGGTTTATTATAAAGACGAGAAACAGTCCTAATCTGTATATCTGACACTGGTGACTATTCCATTTAATCAACAGGAGTGGTTACAAACAAAGGAAAATGGGGCCGCATTTACCTAAAGAATTTATTAATATTAAATATCTTCCCTTACTCTCCCTTTAATACCTATCGGCAATGTAAGACTTTCCCGTGCCAAAGAAAAACAATTTTAACATGTTATAATCGTATCAGTGTTTAATCGTTTGGAATTTTGGGATCGGATGGTAGGTATATTGGATAATTTTGTGAATTTTAATATGCGGCTTTGTTATTAAGTTACAAAATTGTTTCAAATCACGCGGTGTTCGGAAACTTTTAATCCCGAGAAATTGATTTTTTCTCGCGGGATTACAGATAAAAGTGAGTATAGCGACTCTGTATAACTGTAAATTTAAAATAATTAAAAAAAAACCCTAAGATCAATTAATTGCCAAAACAAGCCTTACATCATTTTGAAAAAGAGCTTATCTCTTCAATCGGGTGTTTACCCGTGGTCCCGTTGGTTTGTCCCGTTGACGGGACCACGGGTAATTTTAATTCCCCGTAGTCCCGTTGCACTAGGGGTTACACTTTCATCGACTTTTTCAACTTCTGATATCGATATAATGTTTGAACCTCCTTAAGAATAAAATAAAAATCCATGATAACGGCATATTGGAAACGTCAAAAGAGTACTCTTTTGACTATACTAGATAGAAAAAAAACAGTTATTTACAGTATATTTTATTCAATCTTAAGCAAATGAAATTAAAATTATTTTATATGATTTTGGTGATTAAAAACATTTTTCGACAGTCAAACTACGCCATCGCTTCAACAAAGCTCTACGGTAAGTGATGTTGGAAGAAGGAGGGGTAATAAACTCCCAAGGATTTTTTCTATCTAATATAGTCAAAAGAATGCTCTTTTGACGTTTCCAATATGCCGTTATCATGGATTTTTATTTTATTCTAAGGAGGTTCAAACATTATATCGATATCAGAAGTTGAAAAAGTCGATAAAAGTGTAACCCCTAGTGCAACGGGACTACGGGGAATTAAAATTACCCGTGGTCCCGTCAACGGGACAAACCAACGGGACCACGGGTAAACACCCCTTCAATCTGCTGCACCTAAGTACATATTTGTACCAAACACAGCTGAAAACCACTGCGATGAACGAGAGTTTCTAGTAAAACCGAACTCAAATCAGTTCAGTAATTCTGGAACTACGGTGTCACAGACATACACACAGACAGGCAGGTCAAAGTTATAACTTTTTGCGTCGGGATTAAAGAGGGTTCGGATGTGTATCCTTACTTAAAGGCACACAGAGAGGGTTAAAATTGCTTACTCCGTAGAGAGAGGTTTAACTTGTGAAAGATTGATCGATTGATTAATATTTTTCAAACAACACCTTGAGATAATTTTAAATACCTTTTGTACCTACCGAATGTTTATCGTTCAATAAAACCACCTTTTCAGATTTATATCAAACAATAAATACAGATCTTTGTCAAAAGTTAAAAAAATGTAGTTTTCATTTTAATATTATTAATTTATTAGTATTCTTATATGAATTTCATTTATATCAGTATTTACGCATGAACCCAGTTCCATAATTATTGCATTCAGGCTGTGTTTGTCTTCATTATGTTATATGGTGATATGAATATTAAACAGAAGCATAAATAATCCCAAATTATCCGGATTAATTTGCTATGGTACTACGGCGTGGGGCGGACAAACGTCGGCCGACGTAACGACGAAATTACTCTGTGACCCTATTTCACAAATAGCTGAAATCGAATCAGGAAACTGCCATCCACGGCAAATTCTATTTTGTTGGTCTAGCTCTAGTTTCTCACATAACTCTACTGACACAGTGAAGGTACATTATATTGTTATGTGTCAGGAGTAATGGGTTCGAGAAAATGCCAAAATGTACCACAAAGACTTTATTGAACTCGTGGAAACACAATTACACACTGTACACAGTACACACCACAACACTATGCACGGAGGTACTCGTAAACACACTCGTCGAACACTGTATCGCCCGTAGAAATCACTACACTTCTCACTGGTATCGCTCGTAGGTATCGCTGGTATCTTCCTGGTTTCGCTTCCGAAACTAGAATGCCCCGCCGTCGACCAAGTGCCCCCTTTTATACCACTCGCCTACCATTCATGCCATTCTAGATTGTTCCCGCAGTTTTTAGAATAGGGTTCTAGTATATTCCTTGCAATCGACTTTCGACCTTAAGACTGTTGTCGTAAGGTCGAAGCGTCGTGCGCGTACTTTCGAGACGGCCGCGCGCCATTGTTCTATTGTTCGCCTGACATGTTTATGGTCCTTATTGTTTATTGTTTCCGGTTTAGCGAGGTAGATACGCCAGGGTTGTCACAGTATTATTATATAAGTATAGAATCAGCATAGCAATGGGCATAAATGTGTCTTTTAATTATTTATTAGTTCACCATGTATAAGGCCTCATTTACGTGATGCCATTTTCTTGCCTGTTGCATAAAATAAACAATAAACGCAACATACGTAACGTGTTGTTTAGCAAGAAATCTATTGCTTCAATTTTATTGTATGCAACAGGCAAGAAACTGGCATCATGTATATGAGGCCTAAGCAAGGACTGAATCCAAATTAAGTGTGAACCTTGCTAAAGTTAAAGGAGCTTAACCACAAAACGTTCCGCGATACAAATGGTTCCAGGTAGTACCACCTATTAAACGTAACTAAATATCATCCATACTAATATTATAACTGTGAGTCTGCCTGTTTTCCTGTGACGTTTCCACAGCTTAATAACCGATACCGGTCCGATTTGAATGAAATTTGGAATGAAAATATTTGAAGACAAATGGTCACATATAGGCCACATTTTAAAATAAGGGAAATATAGGGGACTGAAGTTTCCATGACAAATCTAAACCCCTGGCCAGATTTCAATGATTTTCCTATGGGAGAAAATGATGATGCAAGGTCAAACACTAGTCTCGATAAAAGGGAAAAAATAAAACATGATAACAGGAATAATACATACTATGAATACAAACGATGCCTTCGAGTATGCTTTCAAAACGAACTCATATCATTAGCCAAACATACTCAAGAATGCTTCCAGTTCCAGCGAATATTCCGTTGCGATCATTTATAAAGTGAGCCATTTTTACTGTTATAAATGTATAAGTCTGGTGCTTGAATTGACTTAATTTGTTTGGTTATCGAAGAAAAAATATTATTTAACTAGTAAATCCGCCCTCGCTTCGCTTCGGGGAACCATTCCCGTCAAAAATCTCTATAAATTTTAACAAATTATGTTATTCCGATGTCTAAGCTACATTACTGCAAAGTTTCATGAAAATCCGTCCAGTGGTTTTTGCGTGAAAGAGTAACAAACCCACACACACACTCACTCACTCACTCACATACATCCTTACAAACTTTCGCATTTATAATATTAGTAGGAAGGAAGTAGGAAGTAGGATAGGATTTTGCTCTTGTACCATCGAAGAGTATTTTTATACAAAATTGATTACCCTACATACCTGCTCCTTATTCGCGGCTTCCGTATTCGCGTATTCGGTATTCGCGGGTAAAAAAATTGTGACCAACTCTACGTATTCGCGGGTCAAAATTTCGTTATTCGCGGATGAAGTTGGTAAAAATTTACAGATTATAATTATATATTATTATAAGTAATATTTTGACTAAATTTAACTAAAATCGTATCAATTGGAACAAATGTTATCGTTAAAAACCTTAAGTAAAGTTTAAGGACGCATGGCAAATGTGCGGTGTGATTTTTTTTTATGAAAATTATTCCGTCTGTGGAACTTTAAAAATCGGTAAAACAAGTAAAAATAACACAATTCCTTAAACCCTTACGTAAACTTCATTATAAAAATTAATAAAAATAGTTGTTCTTGTAATTAAATTACGGTTAAACTGAATTTTTTTTTTGATTATTTTTTTTCTTCTACCTTGACAGTCTCGGAACGAATTACCGCAATCCCATACAAAATACCGTTCCATATTCGCGGATTCCGCATTCGCGGCATATCTGCGGAACCAAACCCCCGCGAATAAGGAGCTTCTACTGTACTAAAAGTTACCTAAAGTTTCCATGAATTAAAGAAAGGTAGCAGCCCTGAAATCGCAGTCACCCAAGGAATTCAAACTTATAACTTAGCGTCAGCTAAATATTATATATATGCCCTAGACTTAACCCAGCTTAGGACAGCTTACTAGAAAATTGAGTTGAAGGTTTTTGGCTGACATGAGTGTAATAGTAGTACAAAATATACTTACGTAACCTTGTAATGAGCTTTGAGAGTGGTTGTGTTTTCACCTCTAATGAAAAAAAAGAGTTTCTGTATGTCTGTCTGTGGCATCGTAGCTTCGAAACGAATGGACCGATTATGATGCAGTTATTTTGTTAGAAAGTACATGGATTTTAGTTTGTTTTTTTCTGCAAGTTTTTAAATTAATATAAGTAGTAGGTATGTATAATATGTTTTAATGTACCTAGACAATCTGATAAGACACAATGATTTACCATGCTGGACTGTTATTAAAAGATTATTGGATTCGATTCTCAGCAAGATAGAATTTTAATAAGTTATTTCTCGATCTGGAAGTACATAATTTTCTTCTCCTTGTGTGTATCCATGACACAGGGATCCTAGTGTGGAGTGTGTGTGTAGTGTGTGTGGTGTACTCTACCTAGTGTAGAGTGTGCTCTACCTAGTGTAGAGTACCAGTAGAGTGTGCTCTACACTAGGATTACTATTTTACACAGTAAAAGTGTATACATAAGTGTGTCAGATGCTCAAATGTCAGATTTAAATTGTTGCAACCATATAGTCCTAAAAGAATCCATAGAGTGTGCTATACGCTAGGTAGAGTACACCAGTAGAGTGTGCTCTACACTAGGATTACTAGGATTACTATTTTACACAGTAAAAGTGTATACATAAGTGTGTCAGATGCTCAAATGTCAGATTTAAATTGTTGCAACCATATAGTCCTAAAAGCATCTTATGGCGCGTGAACGCCAAAAGTTCCTTGTAGGACTTTACTTATAACTTCGTGCCAACCAAGTGTTTGACGACTCTCGCGCATTTTTTTCTTAATAGAATTTAGGCAATCCTCTTGAATGAATAATATACACCAGTTGTCTTTGAAATAAAAAAGAAAATATTTACGGAAGCACGAAATATAGTAAACCCAACTTAAGACTGAAACGAAAGAGGCGCTGTCGGACGCATTTGACATTCATTTGACCAATCATTGCACACTAGTAACTGATAGATGAATGAACACAACGTACTTATGAATGACTTTTCGTTAGTTCCAATTTTTGCCATTTCAGAGATAAGTTGGGCGCACTGCATGATGACTTCTGATATTTGACGTGACAATAAAATATTGAACGCAATAAAGAAGCAACGTCGTGGAGTTTTTGTTCTCAACAAATACACGTGTCGGTGTTTTATCGAGTCGTTCATAACTATGGAACTGTCGCAGTTACAAAGTTAGTCTCACACCTACCTCCACTATTGATTTACCAACGATAGTACTCAATCGGCTACATTGTTTATAATTGTCTTGACTTCATTTTTATTCTGCTCCACGTAACCTTTTTAAGAAAATATATTTTCATGTCTAGCGATAATAATAAAGAATAGATAACGATAATGACTTTCTGATTATCCCAAAAAGGTTGCTGGAGGATAAGCCTAACATGCTGGAAAAAAACAGCTTCGCGTTAAGCCCACTTTTTATTCCACCATAGGTTTTGATACACCAAAAAATCCATTAGAGTACTGTAGCAATATACCTTAGACAACAGATTGACTTTCTAAATTTCTAAGAGTTTCTAAATACGTACCTAGACTTACACTGTTTCTTAGATCTATCTCCTCTCCTCTGTGCTACCGTTTTACTTTCTTTCCACTGTACAATCGGTAGATATAAACCTTATGATAATATGCCGAGAAAAGGATTTATTTACCCAAACAGTTATACTGATAACTTATCACTTTAACTTTTTGAATAAATTAATCCTCCTCCTACTTTTATCACTGATAACAAGTACATACGCCCGATGTAAGCTACTGTGTAAACTTATCACCTCTCGAGTTTTCATACGGTCACTTAAATGTACACTTCTGTTAAATATAGTAAATACCTACACATTTTACTTGTATACCAGGTGATCCACCTACATTGAAATAAATTTTATTTAAATGCTGAAAGATTTATTTATACACCCTACAAGTACTACAACTATAGTTTATTGGACTGAGTACTAGTCAGTGGTTTGCACCGGAGCAGTGAGTACCGGAGAATCACCGGTGATTCACCGGTAAAATTAGTCGGTGAAAACACCGGAGAAAAACCGGTTTTCTCCGGTTACTTAACTTTCAGATTCAACTTGAATAATCTAATCTTATAATTCCTATCATTTATGGTCTGTACGATAATTTTAGAACTTTGTATTCGAAAATAACCACAAGTGTAGCACAAATGCTTGCTACGAGTTTAAAATTTTTCACGGGTTTACGCCTGTGCGAGTATGAACAGGGTATGGTATGCCGTATTTCCAAAATTTTGCATCCTACTTTCCGGAACAGTTTTCGGTTATTAGAAAACTAGCTGTGCCCGCGGCTCCGCCCGCGTGAAACTCGGTGTGTCACAAAGTTTTTCCTGCGTGAATCCCGACCCTGCGAGATTTCTAAGATAAATAGTTGACTATATATTACTCCGCACATAACAGTAGTTGATTTTTTACTATGTTTTAGTCACACAGTACAAAAATCCCGTTCTGTAGATCTTGTATAAAATCTCGTAAGAAATCTTGGTAAACAACTTGAAAAATGTAGCCTATTTAATGCTCCATAAACTCCTCTACCTCCCACTGAAAGTCCTATAAACATATGAGATTATCCCGCGTAAATCCTGATAAAAAGTAGCTTGTACATTGCTCCACAACTTCCTCTATCTCCCAGTGAAGGTCCCATAAAAATTTAAGCCCGCGCCTTCTTGCATAGGAGTTTCTCCCATGTGGTCCTGATCCCGCTAGGATTCCGGGATAATAAGTAACCTATGAGTTGCTCCAGAATCTTCTCTATCTCTCAGCGAAAATCCCATAAAAATCTGTTCAGCCGATCCGGAGATTAGCGCGCGCAAACAGACAAACTTTTTTTTAATTTCAAAAAATTTTTTTGATTCATGTTCGGTTACAGTTTCTTAACCCTCCTCCATATTTTGTTTTGTTAATTTCTTAAAAAAACAGACACGACTTTTCTACTCTCTTATTATATAGATAAAGATGTAATTAATTCTAGTCTTCAAACATATCTAGAATACAACATTGAACACGATTCTCCGGAGATCACCGGTGAATAACCGGAGGTCGCCAAATCACCGGTGAATTTCACCGGTTATCAAGATTCCGCTCCGGTGCAAACCACTAACTAGTGTTCGAAATTTAAAATCATATTTCAAACTTCGGAGAAATCATTTGTTAATTTCTAATTGCTTCATTAAATACCCTTTATTAGTGGAGAAATAAAAGTCTTATGTTTAATCCTAGCCGTCGTATTTTTGTTTCTCGATGTACACATATTGAACAAACGCGGTAGAAGCTTAAAACAATGAAAATAGTACAAGACGGAAATCATTGCTGCGTAGTGTTCTAGCATATGTGGGGCAAACTCGCCATTTTTCATCGTACCCAAATGACGCTTGATGTTACGTTCCCGTTTGGCGTTTGCATAACGTATGCAATGGAGCTACGTCGTGATAAATCTGAGCAAACCACGCGTATTTCAATGACATCACATACGATTTATTCATGTGTAACGTATTTGGGATATTGACGATTTTCACGTACTTTCTTCCTTATATTTACTAGCTGACGCGGCAGACGTCTTTCTGCTGCTGCTTTTAATTTTTATCTGACATGAAAAGCGGCAGATGAAGCTGACATGTTTCACCATTTTTATGCTAGACTTCGCAACACTACTCCTAAAACCTTATCAAATTTCGTTCAGTAGTTTTTGCGTGATGTGCAGACGAAAGTAGAGACCGGCTACAATTCTTGCTTATATTAGCAATATTATATAGATATAATAAATTATTTTTTTTATAATTACACTCCAATTTTTTAGAGTTGCTTTTTACTACTTACACCTACACGGAGACAATTGTTTTATCTGTATTTATGTTACTGAACTTTTTCTAAGCGATTCGATCGATTTTGATGAAATTTTAACGTGTATTACTCTTGGTCTCTTAATGGTTTTGATTTACAATCGGAATCGATGGGTGACGCTATTGTCGAGATTTTATATGCAATCAGCCCAACTATTAGAGACATCGAAGTGCTGCCATAGAAACAGTTAGGTATTGCATTTGATGAAAGTTTTCTATTTATAAAAAAATCTAGGTAGATACTGTCTATGCCAGGTGGAATCCTGTGGGATATGCCATACTTACTAGGTTAGAAAATAAAATATGTAGCCAAACAACGACAGCCAGGTCAGTCAATTTGCATACAAAGCAGAACATAATAAAAGTTTGTATCCCAAGTACCTACGGAGCAATAAAACTGCATCAGTATTGCTTTTCTTTCATTTGTAGGACAGTATACTAATAACGAGTTTGAGAAAAACACATTTGAGAAAACAAATGGTAAGGTTGTTGTGCAATGAGGGTAAACGCGTGTGAATTTTCCGCTAGAGGCGCTAGTGAAAAGTGAGGTCTGTCTGTTACTTTTCGCTTGTCTGAATGTCATTTGTCACTGTTTATGTATGGGCGGGCTTTGACAGCAGGACCTCACCTCGCCGGTGGCGCAATCTGGTGAGCACAAAAACGGCGACCCTCATTGGAGTATGCAGATCCCATAAATATTTTCTTTTTAAGCTATTGCATAGCTTTTATCGCGGGCCTTGGGCGCGGGGACCGAATGCAAAAATTTCGTAACGAAAAAATTATTACACCCCCATCACCCACACACAGACATAGTTACTATGTCTGTGCACCCACACATCGATAAATACCAGAACTTTTAACTGAGTTAACTAACTTTTACTTTATAACGGCTAAACCGATTTGGCTAATTTTAGTCTTGAAATATTCGTGGAAGTTCAGGGAAGTTTGCAGCGATGAGAAAATATGGAAAAATTGCGAGGAAAATACTAAAAATGAAAATTTTAATTTCCCATACAAATCTTACCTGTCAAACATTTGATTTTCGCCCCGTCGGTTCGGTGTTTTAAGAATAATTAGTACATGTAGATCTGGATTAAATAAGGCGTTGGAATCGACAACATGTATTCATAATAGTCGAATTATCGCGTATTTAGATTTAAAACATACAAAATAACATGACATAAAATAATGACACTATATTAATGACTTGAGGGTGATAGAGACAGTGCCATACAGGCAAGGCAAACTGTAAGGCACTGTCTCTGTCACCCACACATCATTCACGCGCCAAAAAATCGTTGTAGGACTTAAATGTCAAATGTCAATTTTCTTTTTAAAAATAATTATTTTGTCAACTGAAATAGTTCTTATGCTTTTGTTCAGAATATTTAAATCTTCTTTGCACAAATTAATGCATTATCCGTTTCTAATACAGATTAAAATGACTTGCACCTATAATGTGACGTTATGATGTACGTATTCTTAACAATTAGGCTTACGTCATTATTATGCGTCTCTTTCAGTGATATTGCCTATGAACTTTGATGTAACTTTTGATAACTAGGCAACTAAATGAAAACTGGTACCTACACCACTTTCTTGGCCTACTGTAAAACAGTGAATATCTGTACTCGTATAATTTGTGTACAAAGTGTTTTAAATATGAATAAACAAAGTGCATTTATTAATGAAGAAAGTCACGAAAAAATTGTGAAAGAAAATGAGTTATTACTCTATATACATTCATTTTATTATTATTATCACAAATGCAGTATTATTTTTTGTTTTGTTAATTTATATATAATGCTATGCAATAGCTTTACCGCGGCAGTCTCCGAGTGCCACACGTCTTTTTTTTTTGTTTGAATGTACATGCATTCATTTTCCGAAAATTTTCACTCACGTTATTATTTTTCAATCGGCTCACAAATAAATAACTAACGTTTAGCAAAAAATAATCAAATTCAATAACTACTCGCCAGATGTCGCTTAAATTATTCTATGGAACGGTGACCACCTGAAGACCACCAACTTTCGAATAAAAAAAAATATCAAAATCGGTTCACCCAGTACAAAGATATATAACCCACGTTAAAAATACTGTCGAATTGAAAACTTCCCACTTTATTGAAGCTGTCAATTTAATAAATCCTTGAAACGAAGACACTAACCTTAATAAAAATTTTACCCAATTAAGTTACCAATTGGAAATCGCCCTTGCATTTTATGAACATTATTAATTACGTCTTGGAGTTTTCCTTCATCAACAATTCTATGCCCGCAGCTCTTGAAGTTAAGAAAAATGGGCTCTTCGGCTCATTTATTTTATAACAAATTTAACTACCCTTTTTACTCGTTTTCTGGAATAAAAAGCGATCTAAAACTCAGATTGTTGGCAGTTTTTGACCGTTATTATAAACTGTACATTACCTAACATATTATAATAATGAGGGGAGACGAGAGGACATTATGGTCAGGAATGGGCGGCTGACTAATAACATTATATAAAACTGAGCATACAAAGTTTTTTTCATAAAATTAAGGTAGCAAACGAGTATGCACAACCCTTGTGGTGCCGCCCATGTCAACTAGGACCAAACTAATCTTGTTCTAACAAAACAAAAAGTTAAAAATTATACGTTAGGTGAATAGAGATCATAAAATTAATTCGTTAATTTAGTGCTTTTGCCACACTCTTGATTTCGTCATTTTTATTAGGTAATTTGCATAGATATAAATTTTCTAAGTAGCAGAGCGTTTCCCTCGACGACATCACAATGTGAGCCAGCTTCTCGTGTGTCACCGACAGCGAGCCGAGTAAGTTCACGATCTTAAAAACCGCATACTTTTAAATTCGTACGTCTATCACCCACTTTAAAGTTGATTCAAAACAATTGCCTACTTGCAAAACTTCATGAGTGGATCGTGCATAGATAGGTAGGTGTGCGAAAGATAATTAGCTAAATGAAAATAACATCAAGTAGGGAAAATTCACGGCCTCACTTTCAGCAACATATAAGAAAGAAATATACCTACACATTTAGGCAAGTTTATTTGTGACTAACAGTACTAACATCTGCGGTGATCATCAAAGCTCATAACATCGCGAGGTATAGAACGTAATTCCAACACGCTAAAATCAAACCTATTCCAACTTATTTTCAAACCATTAAACACTAAACCATATAAGCAGGTCAGCTGTAGTGCCCATGCGAGCTCAAAAGGAAAATCCCATTCTTTCGTAACGCAAAGAGATTTCCATAATAGCGCCTTACTCAGGTGGACAACATATAAAATATATGACGATGAATAGAAAGAATACTTTACCTTTTCGTAAACATAAAATAGTCCAACAATGGAAGTACTCTTTGAAATCACTTCAAAGCAAAACGTTGAGTCGAGGGATTTTTATCCGATGAACAGAATTGGTACAGAATTATTAGGGAATATTTCAACAAATAATACATTCACAGTCAATGAGCTTTTATACCCATTGAGCAATCTCAATGGTATAATGTAGATTTCACTCCCCAGTTGTGTGAGTTTGACTGTGTTATTTGTTATTCAAAAATGAATGCTGACTTTATTTTTGTAAGAAGTTGATTTCCATACTGGATGTTTGGAAATCATTAGGGTTATCACCAGTTAAATTCTACCTCAAGCCTTGTTGGCATTTCCTTTCATGTCCGTTATTTCTTTTAGATATATATATATATCCTTACGACTATTTGTATGCACCGAGCATGGTACATTGAATGTCGTTTTAATGAAAGGTCTACCATTTTCTTTTATTCCCAAGTGAAGTTTCCTTATCTTCAATATTCCAACAAACTACGCCAACAATTCGAATCCTTTGTTTTATCTATTAATAGTGTTACGAGTCAGGAGTATGGGGTTCGAGAAAATGCCAAAATGTACCACAAAGACTTTATTGTACTCGTAGATACACAAATACACACTGTACACAGTATACACCACAACACTATGCACGTAGGTACTCGTATACACACTCGTCGAACACTGTATCGCTCGTAGAAATCACTTCACTTCGCGCAGGTATCGCTCGTAGGTATCGCTGGTATCTTCCTGGTTTCGCTTCCGAAACTAGAATGTCCGTGGTTGGCCGATCGCCCCTTTATATACCACTCACCCACCATTCACGACAATCGAGAATATTCCCGCGAAGTCCGGACCCGCGTCGAAATAAAGTTCGAGAACGTTCCTTGCAACCGACTTTCGCCCGTATGACTATTGCCGTAATGGTCGAAGCGTCGTGCGTCCTTTTGAGAGAGCCGCGCTCCTATTGTTTCTATTGTTGCGCGACATGTTTATGGCCCCTATTGTTTATTGTTTTCGGCGTAGCGAAGTCGATGCGCCAGGGTTGTCACATTGCCCCCCTCTTAGTCATGCTCGTCCCGAGCATTATTCGATCCATGAAATGGTGCCAATCTGTCCACGTGCACGATCTTCGGCTTTCTTCTGTCCCCCTGTCTGATCCGGTAGGTCACGTCGTTAATCCTCGTGACAACTGTGTAAGGGCCTTCCCATCGTGCTTGTAGCTTCGGAGACTTCCCTTTCTTCCGCAGTGGATTGTGCAACCATACAGAATCTCCCTCCTTGAAACCATGTTTCCGAGCATCGCGATCGTAGCGGGTTTTCATCTTTTCGCTGGTCTTCAAACATTGCTCTCTTACAAGATTATGTGTCTCATCCAATTGTTTCCGTAAGTCCGCGATGTATTAAACGGTTGGTTTCGGGGCATCTGGCGGTGTTCCGGTAAGCAAATCCAACGGCAGACGCATTTCTCTTCCGAAGTTAACTTTAGCCGGTGTAAATCCCGTAGACTCGTGTATGGCAGACCGATATGACATCAGGAACAGAGGAATGTACCGATCCCAGTCTCGCTGATGTTCCTCGACGACCTTGGCCAAGTGATTTTCTAACGTTTGGTTGAATCTCTCCACCATGCCGTCAGATTGAGGATGCGCCGGTGTGGTACGTGTCTTATTTATTCCCAAAAGTTCACACATCTCCTGGAATAACGTCGACTCGAAGTTCCTGCCTTGGTCGCTGTGTAACTCCAATGGTACACCAAAGCGGCATACTACCTCCTGGACAAGTTTCTTGGCCACGGTCTTCGCCTCTTGGTTCGGAGTTGCAAACGCTTCCGGCCATTTACTGAAGTAGTCTTGAACCACTATGATGAATCTATTCCCGTCTTCCGTCTGAGGGAATGGCCCAGCAACGTCTATGGCGATTCTCTCCCAAGGGGCTCCGACGTTGTACAGCTGTAGTTTCCCTTTGGATCTAGTGTGGGGCCCTTTCACTGAAGCGCACACTGTACACTTTCTGCACCAATCTTCAACGTCCTCTCGACATCGCACCCAATAAAAGCGTTCTCGTATCTTTACGAGGGTCTTCTTGATGCCGAGGTGCCCACCAGAAGTGCCATCATGTACAAGCTTCAGCAAATCAGCCACTTTACTCCTGGGGATAACCATTTGCAGGGTTCTTTCCTTTCCGTTGAGTGATTCCCAGCTCCGGTAAAGCACGCCATTCTCTAATACCAGGCTGTCCCACTGAGCCCAGTATGCCTTAGTAGTTGCGCTTGAGGCTGATACATCACTCCACAGTGGCCTCTGTCCTTTGGCTTTCCATTCCATGGTCAGAGTGAGGTCTTTGTCTTCCTTCTGAGCTTGGCTTACTTGCTCCGTTCCCCAAGACTCGTCTAGGTCCTGCATCCTTATCACCCTGACCTCTTCTTTGGCCTCATGCTTGATGCAATGTCGACATTCTTCGGAGCATGGGCGTCGTGACAGGGCGTCGGCATTCGAATGAGCTCTTCCGTTGCGATGCTCTATTACGAAGTTGAACTCTTGAAGCTGTTCGATCCACCTCGCGACCTGGCCTTCCGGGTTCTTGAATTGCAGAAGCCACCTCAGAGCAGCGTGGTCCGTTCTTATTGTGAACTCGCGTCCCAACAAATACTTGTTGAAGTGCTGAAGGGTCTTCACCACAGCCAGTAATTCACGCCGAGTCACGCAATAGTTCCTTTCAGGTTTCGAAAGGGTCTTGCTAAAGTACGCAATGACCACCTGCTGGCCGTCCTGGTCTTGGGATAATACTCCTCCGATGCCAGTATTGCTAGCGTCCGTGTCCACTATGAACCTCCCTTCCCTTCTGGGGTAGCCAAGAATCGGAGCCGAGCACAGACGTTCCTTTAAGCGAACAAACGCATCTTCGCAATCGGAATCCCAACTGAAGATTCTCTTGTCCTCCGTGAGACGATGTAACGGCTTGGCTATCTCAGAGAAATTCTTCACAAACCGACGGTAATAGGCGCATAGTCCCAAGAACGCTCTAACATCGGTCTTGTTCTTTGGTGTCGGCCATTCTTGAACAGCTCTTATCTTATCTGGATCAGTGCGAACACCTTCGTCCGATATGATGTGTCCCAAAAATGATACTTCCTTCTTGAAGAAGTCACATTTCTTCGGATTGAGCTTTAGGTTGGACTCACGGAATCGTCTGAATACCTTCTCCAGATTTCGCTTGTGTTCCACGAAGTTTCGTCCCATGACTATGACGTCATCGAGGTACACCAGACAAGCGTCCCCCAAAAGTCCCACCAACACTCGCTCCATGAGACGCTCAAAAGTGGCAGGAGCGTTACATAATCCAAAAGGCATTACGCGAAACTGCCACAAGCCATTTCCGGTTCCGGTGGTAAAGGCGGTCTTCTCCTTGTCTTCTGGCCGGACTTCTACTTGCCAGTAACCACTCTTCAGGTCGACCGTCGAAAACCACTTCATGCCACCAAGCATATCCAACGTGTCGTCAATCCGAGGCAGAGGATAGCTGTCCTTCTTGGTAACGGTGTTAAGCATCCTGTAGTCGACACAGAATCTAGTACTGCCATCCTTCTTCTTCACGAGTACCACAGGTGAACACCAAGGGCTAGTTGACGGCTCGATCACCTTGCTGCGCACCATGTCCTCGATCATTTCTGCAACTTCGTGTTCCTTTGCCAATGGTACTCGTCTCGGTCTTTGCTTGATCGGTGAAGTATTGCCGGTATCTATTGGGTGAGTGACAAGGTTTGTTCTTCCAAGGTCGCTATCTCCTCTGGTAAAGATGTCCTTGTAGTCCATTAACAACTTTGCTGCCTGAGTATATTCTTCGGAGCTCAAATTCCTCCTTGTCGCCTCCAGCAAAAATGTCATGTGATCCGTTGATCCAGGTTTGTCCGAGTATTCTTGGACCTTCCTCAAGCTGTCCACGGCTTCACATCGGCCGATAACCGTATTCTTTGCGAGATGTATCGGCGTGCTGCTAAGATTGATGACCTTTAACTTGGCGGCACGTTTGGTCATGAGCAGTGTCCTTGCCGTGATCCAACTAGGATGATCACCGTAGTCTTCTACTACGACACATCGATCCAGCTTTATCTCTTCTGGAAACCTAATCTGGACCAAGGTTTCCGATCTGGGTGCCAGCTTCACTGTCCTCAAACAGTACACTGCTCCTGAAGATGAACCGTCCAAGAAGACTTCTTGATCCTTGAAGCTTAATACTCCTCTGGCTATGTCAACTATACAGTGATGTGTCCGTAGAAAGTCCAGTCCGATAATGCAGTCGTCAGTTATATTTGCTACTAAAACAGACTGCGTGTAAATGTCACTTCCGAGTTTCAGTCTTGCTTCCGTAACTCCTAGGATGGTCACTGGCTGGCCTGTCGCTGTCTGCAGATTGCATGATGGTCGTCCATTTTCCCACATGATAGTCCGCTTCAGTAGTTCCGGTCGAACGATGGATTTCGATGCTCCCGTGTCAATCGTAAAGCGACAGTTATTTTATATTATTTATTATTTTATATTATTTATCTCACCAGTAGCTACCAGGCTGTTCCCGTCACAAGCTTGTGACACTATAACAGTAGGGGCTCGACGAAGTCCAGCCGCTGCCCGTCCCGTGGCGCTGACGCCTTTTAATTTCAGCAGCTCCTGGGTGTTAACTTGGGTAGCCGTCGAGGTCTTCGTAGGAGGCTTGGCAGTCTTCTTAGCGGCGGCGGCGGCTTCTAGCTCTTGCACTTGCGTAGCCCTCCACACCGATTTCGGTTGTTTCCGTGTCCGGCAGCTAAGCTTAATATGACCTCGTTCACCGCATCCGTAGCAGATAGGCCCAGTGTGAGGTTGAATAGTCGCTACGACTTCGCGCACCTTATAACCTTTACAGTCGCTTCGTACCGCTTCTACTTCAAGGGCATGCGCTAAAGCTGCTTCCAATGTGGCGTGATGTCCCAAGCGCACCGTTGCTCTCACTTCGGGGTCCCGTATACCGCTGACAAACGCCTCTAATACTTTGTCTTCAACCGGTGTGGAACTCGAAGCATAGGCTCGACGTACGAGGCGCTCGATCTCCGTAGCCCATTGCTGCAGTCCTTCGCTCGACTTCTGTACTCGGTCTTTAAGTTGTGCGCGGTACACGTGCTCGAGGTGCTTTTCCCCGTATCGAGCTTCCAAGGCCTTAAATAGCGACTCCAAGGTGCGTCGTTCGGCGGGCAGGTTCTCAAGCACCAGCAGTGCCTCTCCTCTTAGGGCTAGGGTGAGTGCCGCCAACGAGTGCTCGTCTCCCCAGCCATTCCCACTAGCAACTACCTCGAACTGGTGCTTAAACGCCGTCCACGAGGTCGTGCCGTCGAAAGTTGGGACCTTAAATTTCGGGGCCCCAGAGCATGTACTGGTTGCTGCCGTGCCCATAACCCTTATTTTTTGCAGCTTTTTGTCCAAATCCACGAGCCTAGTTTCGTGGGAGTTGATTATAGCGTCGTGGGTCTTGAGGGCTTGGTCGTGCTCGGTTGTACGAACCTTTACCAATTCTAGGTCTTCCTTCACAACGTTTAAATCACCCTGGAAACTATCCAGCTTTGCATCGATTGTCTCTAGGCCCGTCTCCATGGTTTTGCGTTGGCTCTTCATGTCTTCGCGTAGGCTCTCCATTTTACTTTCCATGCGCTGTAAGACGGTTAACAAGGAGGCCATATCGAATGCACTCGGTGTCGGTGCTGCTGCGGCTGATGTAGTCGGTGGTCCAGCGGTGGTCTCCGTCTCCATGCGGTCACGACCCGGCGACTCCATCCGCGCGGCATCCAATGCCGTCTGCCGTCGCGTACGAATCCCTTCTTCACTCTGCGGTACTACAGGCATTCCGCTTCTGTCACCAATTGTTACGAGTCAGGAGTATGGGGTTCGAGAAAATGCCAAAATGTACCACAAAGACTTTATTGTACTCGTAGATACACAAATACACACTGTACACAGTATACACCACAACACTATGCACGTAGGTACTCGTATACACACTCGTCGAACACTGTATCGCTCGTAGAAATCACTTCACTTCGCGCAGGTATCGCTCGTAGGTATCGCTGGTATCTTCCTGGTTTCGCTTCCGAAACTAGAATGTCCGTGGTTGGCCGATCGCCCCTTTATATACCACTCACCCACCATTCACGACAATCGAGAATATTCCCGCGAAGTCCGGACCCGCGTCGAAATAAAGTTCGAGAACGTTCCTTGCAACCGACTTTCGCCCGTATGACTATTGCCGTAATGGTCGAAGCGTCGTGCGTCCTTTTGAGAGAGCCGCGCTCCTATTGTTTCTATTGTTGCGCGACATGTTTATGGCCCCTATTGTTTATTGTTTTCGGCGTAGCGAAGTCGATGCGCCAGGGTTGTCACAATAGTTTTGCTTCATTAAACCCTTTCTATGATGTTCGAATAAAACAACAAAGTTAAAGCTATCCTTTATCCGTAATTGTTTCGTCAGCGGTCTGTCGGGCGGAAAGTCGGCGCTTTTTCCGATCTTAGGGTCTAATTAAGATTTTTCCGCCCACCCTTGCAAACAATCTATCTTCAGGAAAAGTTTTATTAATTAAACATCCATTCTTCTGAAAATCAACTCGAATAGAATATTAATTATTAATTGACTGAACTCACTTCAACTCTTTGCCTGTTCGTGCATCTGTGGAGTGAACTTACGGCTGAAGGGTTTTAAGTGCCCTTGTGAAGAAAAATAGGCAAAGGTTGTAACTTGAAAGCATTATTGTTGTAGCAAAAGTTATCAATTTAAGCTGTTTAAATAATAACCCATGACACCACGTACGACAAATTATATTTTTAGGTATCAAATACGTTTCTATGCTATTGTCTAAATTTTATACATCACAGTTATTTTTGTCGACTTGTTCATTGGTCTGACGTATATTTTAATGCAGATAATTATTCCTCATTATTAGGACCTACCTATACATAGAATAAGACTGTAGGTGATCGCTGTCCGTACATGGAAGATACTTGAGTAAAACTTTTCAGGAATTTAAGAAACGGCTTGCTCATTTGGGTGCGATTTTCACTAAACATATTGGGATAAGCTTCACTTAAATATTTATTTTATTTCAGTCATTTTATATTATACAATTTCCGAATGTGGCTACTAATGGATTGGTTTCCCGAATCCAAGACAAGGTGAGTTTACTAGTTGAGAAATATAATTCGCTATATACTCCAGCAGTTGCTAACAAGCAAAGTATTTTATATTCATGTTGCGGAAATTGAACAAATTGCTCTCAAATTCGCATACAAATATAACAGTATTTTCGAAGCTTTTATTTGACTTGCAATGTTTTTGATTTGCTTGCTGACGCAGTTGAAACATTGAATATTGGTACAGTGTGGGTAAGAATTTTCGGTATATTCTAGTGAGGTTCTGAACCCAAACCTATAACTGCTGTCCAGGGTGTCGTGATAGGCGACAGAAGCAGGGCCCTGTTTTTTGGTAGAGCTCCTTGCCCAGCTGGTTCCACCACCACCTCCTGCTTCAGTCAACCCTTAAACCACTCGTCATGTTTTTTTTTTACTTAAAATAAGTTAATGCTTGACAACGATCCCACCTGATGGTAAGTGGCACTAACTTATAGAAGTCTATTCACTTATTCCTCTTGAAGACTCCCACATCATACACAGGCGGAAACACCGACGCAGGCAAGCTATTCCAGTCCTTCGCAGTCATGGACGTATGTTCGCAGTTCGCATATTGAACGACGACGCAAATCTTGTCGTTCGTATCTGCGGGACGTTTACGACGTGGGTGGATGATCGCTGAACGTCGAGTTGTTCGATGTTCCAGCTGAAAACTGGGAAAAAGTTTTCTTTCCTTCTTCACTTCTTTCTTTCTTGACCAATTACAAAATGCCTTTTATGGGTGATGGTAACTTGCCATCAAAAGGCTTGTTTACACATTTGTCAGTTATTTACCTACCTGATGAATAGTTAGTTGATTTTACTATATAAAAAATTATTAATTTGGAAGTCAAGGTTCAGAATCTCATGTTTAATACAGGACAGGTAATGTCACCTTAATAAATTAACTAAATTAATGTCATCTGAACATAAATTATATGCAATTACATTTATTGAAGGTGATGAGTTCATGACATTATAAATACCTTTACATTTTAAAAACATCAACAAAAGACTTCCGTCAGCGTGACCATGTAATAAGTTATGACCCAGATTTCTCGCCTCGTACGACGGTCTGGTCTGCATGGGATCGGTCTAGATATTTCTAGTCTAGGCCGTCCTATCGGGACGCAAAATACCTCATACCATCTTTCCGCAAGTCGTCATTAACCCTCCACAAGTCAGTATTTAACGTGGATGGAATCTCTAAACAGTAAATCGATATTTATCTGTATTCAATAATACATCGAACAATACAACAAACAATAGAACAAAACTGTAAATACAATACGCAATACGTATTTATGTGTTACATAATTCCGGACAGGCGCGCGGTCCCAACTCCCAATCGACCCTCACATTTGCATTTCGTTTATCTTTTATTCAAGGCCTCAGAGTCGATGGGTCGGGAACGATTAAATTAAGATCATTCTTCAGATTTTATTCACCTTTATGATTCTATCCCGGGGCCGATCTGACGATGGAAATTGGAAATGTATTATTGTCGCCTATCTTCAGTTAAGTGTTTGTGTAGGATGGTATAAATATTTACAAGTTTAACTTAAGTAGGCCTAGTATTTACGTACGTCGTGAAATACGTTGCCTCAAGCATTGTGCTTGGTAACAACGATGGAAGAGCTAGTTTTAGGTGGAAAATTAAAATGAGTTGCTATGTATAATGTGTAGAGTTGACTCTACCACGCTAGTCTCTATAACGATGTGGCAGAGACCCGTGCACTGTAAAGAGTCATTAGTAAGTTAAAGCCATTAAAGGTAATATATACTTATTTAAAATATCCTACTAATTCAATGTATGTTCTATCCATCAAACAAAGATAAAACTCATGAAATCGAAATCCGAGATTCAGCTTCGGGCCGATAATTTAGGTACATGATATTCGGATATTTCTAATCCTTATCCCTTTTCAGTTCGAAGTTACAAAACTGACGGCTGATGTCAAAAAAGCGATAACAGCGGCGCGGGTCCATTTTAGCTCACAGGGTAGATCCTTGTTAAAAAAAGAATAAAAAAACAAATTAGAGTAAAGGCGTCCCCATACTTATTGACACGGAATAGGTTTATACAATTACTAAAAGTTATATTGGCAATTTTGGCAAAAACAGAATTTAAGACCGAATACTAGAATTTTGGCCGAAACTGGCCAAAACCGAAACCGAAACTTTCGGTCGATCACTAGCTTATATGTCTGGAAATAGAACATAGCAATATGATCATCATTCGGCTTTTCTATTCAACAGAAGCAATGCAAAGAAGCAGTTGGTTTTATAGTCTGCATATTGATCGTGACTAAACAGCGATGATCACATTCGAAATGCACCTTTGACTTGTATACAACTCTGACAAGCCTATAAAAGCGTCGACAGAGCGCGACGGGCGAAGGCTCTCGTAAGCGAGGTATGATTTATAGGTACAGGTCAACGTTGCGAAACACAACGGAGTCTATACTTCCGAACACCCATCGCAACACCCATTGGGGGACAAGATTGCCAACCAACAGTGGCTGCAGTTGATTGACAAATAAATGTATTGTCGACTTAAGCCGATTCCACGTTGATAAGTATGAGGCGACCCTAAAGCTTCTTACGATCCTAATAAAGTAAATTTTATAAGGCGTTTATATCCCTTCGAGATACAACCTTTTGTTTTACTCGTAAAACACGTATAACATACTTCCACTTCGCTAGAAATATTTCCTTTAGGCTGAGAGCACACTAGAGGAATTACGCAGCCCAAATTGTAATTTTACGTCCGCTTGACACTCGGCATTTACGCCCAACAAAATCCATACTAATATTATAAATGCGAAAGTCTGTCTGTCTGTCTGTCTGTCTGTCTGTGACGTTTTCACGGCTAAACCACCGGTCCGATTTGGATGAAATTCGGAATGAACATAGTTGAAGACCCAGAGTCACACATAGGCTACTTTTTTTTTCAAAAATCAACCCCTAAAGGCTTGAAATAGGGGATGAAAGTTTGTATGAAAACAACGATTTTGATGATTTTTTCCAGGAAGATAGTTGATGACGTACCCCCTCCCCCACTTCCCCGGTTCGCGATATAAACGAATTTTACGCGGGCGAAGCCGCGGGCAAAAGCTAGTTGAGTTATAAATCGAATTTAATTGATACGCATTTAATGAAGTTTGTGTGCGGTATGAGAGTTCACGAAATAACCGAACGTCGTAGACGAAATTTCAAACGTTTGTAGTTCAGTAATATATGTATGCTTCCATTGTACACATATAATGTAATTCATGACATGAGAATGAGTTATGAAAATACCTACTTATTTAATGTTCTCAGCTCTACAAAGGACAAATATTAATTAAAAGAGAAATCGAATCACATACTAAATTAAGTCTCTTAATGCTTTTCCAAGAGTGTTTGTGTCCTTGACTTCCACAAGCTCAAATGAGTTTTGTTTGCCAAATTTATGTTTGTGTCTAATGTTGCGTACAGACTATGTAACAAAACATGTTATAAAACATAGTTAAATAACATGTTTTACAAATGTAGACGCTATGTGTTACAAAAACAAGTTATAAAACATGTTATTAGTTTTTGCAATAATGTTATATGCTATATTTTAAGAAATGACACGCATTGATTGTTGTTTTAATGTGTACGGTCTTGTAACATGTTTCATTGTTAGACAACAATGTTAGATAGTGTGGACGTGTTATAAAACAGAAGTTATATAACATGTTGCATAATCTGTACGCACCATAATATTTTTTGCATATTCATTGCGGCTTGATTAATGAGTTTCCTAGCGCCCTATTCCTCAGATATTACATATTATATGAAAATAACTAATATATACATAAACTATATATTAGTATTAGTATTACTATTACTAACATATATACGTAGACTATGGCTCTACCCTCATCCTCGTTCCGTCTCGTCACGGGGTCGCTCTCCGCTCTCCCTTCACAATCAAATCATAAAACAAGTATGACAGAAATATCCCATGGAAAATAGTAGGTGAGTAATGTACGCGAGAAAGAAAATAATAAGTATTTTCTTTCTTCCCATAGTTATTGCTTACAGTAACATTAAATTGAAATCTATACCTAGATGCAACAAATTATGGCAGAATAAAAACTAACGAACATAGCTCTATATCAGGGTACTCGTGTATTTGTACATAAGTTTTATATAATTTTGTTTTAGATTGAGTAAAAAGATCTGCAATTGCAATTTGCCGTTGGTTAAAAAATATTGTATACCTTGAAAAAGGATCTGGTTGCCATTTTTTTATATGAGGTGAGAATCGTGAGAAATAACAGAGGAGGAGTCAAGAAGGCTTCCTTTGTCTCTGATGCTACTTGCTTTTGTTTAAAATAGAGCTTTTATTTTCCCTGTATTAAACTTGAACAAAACTCCGGCATATCAAATAACCAAATTATTTTTGCCGTGTTTGGCTGATATATTACCACGATATATTACCACGTCGCGGAGCTAAATGTTGTTTCTTTACAGATACTGGAACCTGTAAAACGATGACGTGTTAAGGCTTTGCGGTGTTTCACATGGAAATGTGATCAAACAGTAGGTATCACAAGAGACGTTATTCACGTCTTTGATTCAAAGGCTGTAATGTAATAACAACTTAAGGAGGTACTTACTTACTTAATAGCCTATAAATAGGCTTACTTTGATAAGATAGGGTGGCAGTAATGCTTGTAATGTCTTAGTTCATATTAAGTGATATAGATTTAAACGGGTACCTAGGTATCTACCGTCAATTCACTCTTTTATTACCCGACTGCGTGAGAAGGAGGATAATGTTTTCGAGTGTATAATATGTAGGTATGTATGTTTATGTATGTAATTTATGTAAATTATGAGGTGTCTGTCGTTGAATTTTTTAGGAGTGTGATAGTAACATAGGTAATCTTCAAAATGGCGCCCGCAAATGAAAAATCAGAGAGCACAGAGGGGTTAGGTTTGGTTTTTTCATAGAGGATTTTTTATTTATTTAATAATTAATTATACTTGTTTTATCCATTCATACTGATACAAATCCCTTAATATTATATAGTATAGAAATGTACGAATCAATTTCTCCCTTCCCTTTAATATAAAATAATATTCAGCTAAAGTAGGTCACGATATGATGGTATCCTGCTGATATGGCTCATAAAAAGCGTTACCTTTCAACTACTGACGTTAAGCTATGTTTATTTTCTCCTTCCATTATACCATTTTGTTATCATTTTAAAGAAAAGGAAAAAAACTGAACTATTTCTTTTGTGTTTTCTGTTACTTTCACTTGTCACCACTATCCCATCTTTCTTATTTCGTTACTGAATGTTAAGCCCACCTCTTTATACGTGTCTTTAAATAAAAATTATTGTTTGAATTTATTTCTGTTGTAGAAATAAGGAGTTTATGTATCTTTGTCATGCAGCGTCTTATTCCTTTTTCTTACTTTTCTCTTTTTTAAGTACTGTCCTAACGTAGCTCTTTGCTTCTGCTTCGATCAGCTATGCGTCATGATGTCTTCTGGTCGACGGCAGCCAATGGTTTGTTTCGTTTGTAGCATGTTACATGTAATAGAATTTATTGTTGTTATTTATGAGGGCTGTTTTAATTAAATTTTTTTCCATAGGTACCTATTGTGCGAATAGATAATATAGAAGTCTGGGAATTTAGGGTGCGTGTGAAATATGCTTTTACCTGAACCATAATTCGCAGCCTTAAACTTAATCGTAAGATTCCCGATTATGAAATTTATTATTTCGGATAAGGGAAATGACTAATCCCTCATTGATATGTTTGTGTTTGTTTAATACTCTCTCTAATAGGTGGAGCGTTGCCAAATGTCCCGTATGTCCGAACTTTTGGCCTTCTGTCCGTCTTTTATCAGTTTTTGTCTAGCTTTTTTCTTTGTCTGCCTAATTTTATTACCGTATCTATTATAGCGTGATGTTATATAGCTTTCCTCAAAAATGAATTATTCAACAAAAAAAAAACAATTCAAACCAGTAGTTCTTGAGATTAGCGCGTTAAAACAAACAAACTCTACAGCTTTCTATTATTAGTATAGATTGACCCTATTTCCCACTATACATTTATCATTTATTCCCTATTGCATCTCTTCATTATTTTTTGTGTATGGAGCATGTTAAGCAATAGCATTCAATACTTATTGTTTATCGCGTAAAGATTTCTCGACTTTTGAAGACTTTCATTAAATATTTATATTTTTACTACATACGGCGCGCGACGAAGACAAATGGAATGATTTATTCCGCTATTTTGTAGTCTCCACAGAAACTAGATAATACATGATGTATATACTCAGATGTATGTATATCTTCCACTAAAATATAACGTAGTCGAATCCAAAGCAGATTTTGGCAAAAGAGGGCAATCACTTATAGTGCGAGAGCTCATGCATTTAAAAACATGTTTTAGCTCGATAAAATCATGAATAAATTAACGATAATTTTTATAAATGGGTGAATCTCGAACCTTCCGACTATTTGCTCCTCCTCCCCTATCTCAGAGTGAAAGTTTCGAAAAAATCCGTTCTAACGGGCAGACAAACCGAATAAAAATCTTCTGTGTTTTACTATCATGTAAATATGTATATGCACAGGAAGAAACCCTGTTATTTTGAAATCCCAAACAGATCCTTAAATTTTATTATTAGTACCTATAGATTAGTGAAGTGTGAATATAACTAATTCATTAGTGATTAATTCATTAGTGACCGTACAAGCTTTATCTTATTCGCCACATCAAAAGCTCCTGAGCTCATTATGTTTACTTACGTTCAATACATTTCCCTACGCATGTTTACAATGGACACCCCGGGACTTTATAAAGGGACTGCCCCTATGTAAAAGGTAAGTGTTGTCACCATGTAGAATGTAAAGTTCACGTACAATAAATACTATGTTTCATATTAGGTATAGCGTTATCACGGGAATCTTATAACGCTTTTACCTTAAAAGCTATTACAAAATTAATGCGTTAATAATTTACTAAAAGGGAAGATGTATCAGATTATTACATTAGTATGTTGGAGTATATTTCGTACGGGTAATATTATTATACATTGAAGCATCTTCATCGCATCCATCTGAAATAGTTCTTATAAAAAAACATAATGCTTAATTTTAAAATACGATTTATATCAAGACGTAGGCGTAGGTACCCTAGGTACTTAAAACATTTTTAATGCAGACGAGAATTCTCGTGAGTGAGGTTGGTAAAATCGTTTTAACCAATTCAATCTATGTATTCAACAATAGACAGATGATGTTGATGATGATGATTAATTGATGATTTTGTCAATATTTTCATTGAGAATAATAGTTTGGAAAGTGCATGAGTAACTTCAATTAAAGGAATTCAATTCCTTTTTTTTATCCGTTGATTTCTCGGTAAGCGTGTAGGGTAGGTATATCTGGTGATAAATTCTAAGGTGATAGAGGGATGCACGTGCTTTTTATAACTTCATACATATTTCATAAATTTCTTTCATTACTGGTCGATTTTGAAATCGATTTTGTACCTATTTGTTATTTTTTTTTGTTAATTCTACATAAATCTATTACCAACGCTTCTTAAAACCTGAAATATTAACGTTAATTACTAAAAGATAAGAACCTATTGTTAGACAAGGGCTACACTAAAATGGGGCAGCTAGAGTGGTCATTACGTAGCCTTAATGCAAATTGCTTTAAGTTAAAATTAGCAGCAGAGTGCCAAGTCATCAAAAGTACCCGGTAAAGGCCAAAACAACTTAAGGCTTTCTGAATAAAATATTTAGATTTAAGTTTAGTACATAATTATAGTGTGTGACGATCGCAAGTGGTCCACCGAGTGTACAAATCCGTAGATACAAGGACTCATACATATTAGGACTACTTGTGAAGTTGTAAACACTGTACACTATTTCTGAAACTCAAAGTGGTTCCATCGCTTAAGTTTATAGAGTAAACTATTAATTTAAAGTTCTAAGACATAGGTTAGATAAATTTATGCATGCAAGTTTCCTTATGTTCACGCGAAAATTAATATTCATATCCTTAATAACGGTCTCTGAATGGGTTACGTAAGTACTTATGACGACGGAAATAAGATCGGCGTATCAGCAGTGTCATGTTATCATCAGGAAAGAGACATGTGAAACGTTATTCAACATTTCGTCTCAACACCCTGAAATAGAGATCCTCGGGTGTACATCGCCTTAATTCTAGTTCAGATATTTCCTTCGTATTCTAATTCTAAGCGAACAGAAGACGCTCAGCTGCCAGTCCGCTTGTCAGTTTTAGCTTACCTCTCTACAAGGGGGCAGTAGTCGCTACCAACGGTTATATCCAAGATTATATACTCGTAGTAGGTACATACCTACAGTAATATACTTGATGCAATTTGTGAATAATTTGAAATCTTACTACACTTCCTGAATAGATTTAGCGTACATATAATATATAATATTCAGCTCAGCCTTTCAGAACCAACACAGCTCTTGAAACAACTCCGTGAGATTTTTTTATAAGTAGCCGACAACGAAACATCATTCCACCTGGTGTTAAATAATTATCATCAAAGATATCTCCGAAGCGCTGGCACGTGCTACTTTAGGTACATACCTGGTATCCGTACACTACTGACTCCTCAGCTCTGCCCATCGATTCATGTAAAAACCTTTCTTGATTAATTTTTGTAGAACGGTAGATAGATGACTAGACCACATTAGAATCATGAAATAAATGTAAAAGTTAGTAGGTACGTTTTCGGCATTGCGGCTCTTGCTGAGTTATTATAATTCACGTATATGACGTCACAGAGGACTAAGACACGACGGCAAAGATTAATCCGCATATTAAACCCCGGCCCGGGTCTTACCCTAAGTCTATAGCCGGTAAAATATAAGTCGGTAAAACAGCGCTTGCTAAGCTTTGTGTGGATCTAAGTGCTTCCGACACTCACGTCTGCCATTGACTCATTCCTCCTCTATACGGAAACAGCTTGGTAGAGGCTTCTCATTCTTAAGGAGAAACTCGAGCAGGAAGTATGCCGACTTATATCTCATCAAAGATATTTTGTACAAAAGAACTGATTGATGCTGAAGATAAAACACGTTTTGACACTGAAGTACACAATTTGTAAAAAGATACCTACTTTTTAACACTGCCGACGAGGGTTATATTTTAAAAAATTAGTTTCTGCAGTAGCTACAATTTTTTAATAGTACATTATGATACAAGTGCGCGAAGTTGGTCATTACAGTCGAGGCGGTATTGCACAGCCCGAGCCGCAAGGCGAGGGCTGTAATAGAGCCAAGACTGTAATGAACAAAGCACACGCGTATCATACGACGTTTTTCAACACACTTGCGAGGAAAAAAACAATTAGGTAGGTATAAAATACATTCGACATTTTTCAGTCACAAATCAGCAAATTATAAACGAACAAATGTTTGCACAAAATGGCGCGGAGGTTTATTTTTTCGCGCGCCGTATCTTTGGTTGAATAACTATGCGCGCCCAGGTTAAGTCCAGAGGCACCGAACACCGCTATTCAGCCACAATATATTAAACTAAATAATTACGTATTTCTAATAAGAATTTACGGTAATTAATGATTTAAAATATTGTATTTTTTAAATGCTTTAATAGATAATTAGACATCAGATTTTGACTAAGTACAACAAGTTTATTTATTTACAAAATAATAAATCTTTTGGTAACAACCTCTTTACGGATATTAAAAAAAAAGTGGAATAAGAAAAACACTAGTGCGGCAATGAAAAGTAAAACGAACTAGTGTGTAATAAACCGCATTCCGGGCGTAAGACTAAAGAAAAAATAGCAACTTTACGAGCAAGTGTGTTGAAATAGTAGATTGTATGACAAGGGTGCAAAGTAATATTTTTTCGGCGGGGGCGTTTTTTGAATCCAGAGCGTAGCGAGGGATTCAAAGTACGTCGCCCGAGCCAAAAATATACTTGCACCCGAGTGATACACTCTACTTTTCATCACCCACTATGAGAAAATAATATATATATATCGGCATCCTGACTGATTTCTAAATGATCTTCTCGTGTGGGCATCGTGGGAAGTGTTGGTTAAACTATGCAATATGGGCTTCTCTCGTCAGGACGTCTACTCAGGATATCAAATGAAACACAGGATTGAGCCATCAAGTAACCAACTGCTTTATTCAATGATCTCTCTTTGGCTCAATATGAATACTCGGTTTGGTTTGCTTTGGTATTGATTGGATTTACTTCGCGATGTTACGATATTGATTTTAACCACTCGCACCCGCGGTCACGCGATATTTAACTCTTTTAGATTCACGGCATTACAATTAATAAGGAATCTTTACGATCACCAACACGACCTTCATTTCTTTTTCATTATTCTTTTTCTAATGACCGATCAACCGCGCCATAGAGTATCGATTCGCTATGGATCCGCGCCTACTACAGATTAAATAGCACCAAACGAATAACATGGATTAACTATTCCCGACACGGCCATCGCTGACAGTCACCCGTCCCTGGGTGATGCTCCATTCCGATATCATCGCCATCACAATTGCTCGATCCGCGATTTTCAATTACTTCAAATCAAAACAAAACTCAAAATCTTTAACATCAAAAATGACTATTGCTGCTACTGCTGCGAGTGGATTTCAAAAACTTTATGTTGCATTTTTTAACCCTGACTACCGTAAACTACCACTCGCTTCGCTAGCGTCGCTATGGAGAAGAAGCGAGTGAGAAGAAACTCCATAACATAACAACACTTATTTAGAACAAAATTACCAATTTATTATTTGCGCGATTTGTTTTAACTTTTACTCGGTACGTCATCGCGATAAAACCGTATGCGTTTCGGCATCTTCCCGTGATCCGTCCTCGCCCTACCAGCGGAACACGTATTAGGCTTTGAAGATTACCTGTAACAACCAAATACACACGCGAGTATCTCTTTACGCTCGGCCCTTCCTGACCTATTATAAAGTCATTCTCATTCGAAATACCAGTATCATTTTAACCTGAGCCATGTACCAAAGTCGTAAAACAAGAAAATTTCTCAACGCCTTCAAATTAACCCCTTTAACGCCAAGGCTCTCTCTTCGCCTTTACAACTCTACAACAAGGTAAGCTTTCTCTTTCCACATTTGTGGAACGAAAGAACCATACCTACGGCAAGCTTTCTCTTTCCAGTCCTCTGGAACGAAAGAACCAAGCCCATCTCTCAACACTGTCTCTCTTTTTTTCCTTTTTTTTTTTTTCTTTTTTTTCTTTTTTTTTCACATATTTTTACGTCTTTTTTTTCGTTTTTTTTTTTGTCACGTATTTTCTTTCTTTTTTCTTTCTTTCAAACACAACTGGGAAGCTCTCTTTTTCCACCTTTGCGGATAGAAAGATCCAAACCCATGATCAGCTTCCCCATTCCATCCGTGTGGAACGAAAGAAGCAAACCGATGGGCAGCTTTCTCCCTCCATCCGTGCGGAAAGAAAGATCTAAAACCCTTCTCTAAAACCGAAAGAGCCTGTGATACAATTTCCCTCCTTACATTTCATATCTAATGTTTATTATTATCAATATCCTTTTCGACTGGTACATGACTCCTGAAAACTTCAATAAGCAATCGTGTGCTAACTTATGAATTTTCTACGCAAAGTCAAAATGTTTAACAACCCGCTCTCAAAATTTTGTAAATACAGTTCAATAATTGCAGCATATTTCCTTATTTATATCCATCCTGTCAGTAGTGACATTTCAAATTAGAATTTAAGCCAAGAACTTTGTTTGTAAATTAAATCGCTGTAATATTAAGTCATTAAAATTTTGATAACTTATTTTGTCATAAGTTGGCAAATGTGCAACAACATTAGAGTGATTATTCTTTACTGAACATAACATCTGTCTCGTACTGAATACTCGTTACCAGAATTATAAGCAAGTTCAACCAAACCATCTTTAAGTGCTCATTGTGCTCCAAACCCGCTTGGTTGCCCGGTCGCCTTGAGACAACGCAGACATCCGCACCACCGCTCAGCTCTCGCTATACTCTTTCTCCGCTGCCTGCGACGGTGTCCGTTCGAACCCGATTGCGATGTAGCCAGAATCTTTGTATTTTTCATCAGCTTCACTTCTGGACAAAGAAAGACAAAAGACAGAAAAGGAAATGATTGACATTTTATGTTCCTACAGGAACCCTTCAAGTTGTTCGACAGCAGACTCAAGCAAGAGGGTGGTTACTAGACAGACATGCTTCACAACAAATACAAACAAACCAATGATCATACTGACGGTCAAGACAAAGTTACGCACCCGACAAGACTAATCTTCGTGAACACATTTAAATTAAATTCATTAGCGTTCGCTATATTTTTTTTATTTAGTCAAGAAATAACAGATGATGGTAAGTGATCACCAAGTATCCAGGTGGTGGTGGAATCTGGGTTGATAATCGTGTTGTGCGGTAAACAGAAGTTAAATCTAACTTTTCAACTAAACGGTTCTTATAAAAACATTCCACATTAATAAAGAGATGTCGGACTACTAACAAATGCCTATTGCTTTCAAATTTCTGCAACGGATATTCTCTACATTAACGGCTCATTCAAGTCATGAATCAACAACCGTCACATATAATGGAACATTACAGGTAGAGATATTAATGAAATTATAGGTATCCTCCGTTAAATTTGGCTTTACAACAATTTAATTCTTCAACATTCTTCTTGTTCGTAGTTGCACCGAACAGTTCATCGATCGCGCGTTTTTGCATGTTTGCAATATTAACTGCCGCGCGATCGCTTGCCCTAGTTTTAAGTTAATCTTATAAGTAAAATAAGAGTTTTGAGTGAGTACGTGACCAGCAGCCACTCAGGCGCCTCGTATTCGCAACCATTTAACCATTTAACCAGTTTACCATTTTACCAATTAACCATTTTAATATTAGTGTCTATATAACCATTTAACCAGTTGTGATAGTTTGTTAATTTAGTTTAGTATACATAGTGTTAATTAAAACCATTCAAACCATTAACTTCTTTCCCTATCTCGTATAATAATATCCGTTAGAAACTTTGGTAAAGGGATAGTCGTCCACACCATACCATACCAGAGACGCGCCCTTTACATTTGGTCCTTCGAGCCGGAAACAGAACAACTCGACCAGCCAATATATGAATTTAAGCACATAAATTCAACCAAAACATTGGGCCTCGGATGGAACCCCCAAAAGGATAAATTCATCTTTGACATAAAAATCGACTCACAACCATCGAGTAACCATACCAAAAGAACATTATTATCGGACATATCTAAATTGTTTGACCCGTTGGGGTGGCTGACACCCATTACCATTACCATGAAGTTACTTTTTCAGCAAGTTTGGCTATTGTCTATAGATTGGGATGAGAAACTACCTGCGCATATACAAAGTGATTGGGCTAAATTAAAACAAGAATTAATAAATATCAGTACCATACAAGTCAATAGGTGGCTTGGATTAAAACAGGACCAATCTATTGAATTACATGGCTTTTGTGACGCATCTAGCAAAGCATACGCTTGTGTGATTTACTGTAAGACCACGGTAAATGGAACGACAACCATTACGCTAGTCGCGGCCAAGGCGAGATTGGTGCACTTGAGTAAGGTCTTATCGACCCCAAAACAAGAACTAATGTCTGCCCATCTTTTGTCGTTGCTCATGCAAAAGGTACAGACTTGCCTTTCGGGTTACCATACCAAGATATACTGCTGGTCTGACTCCACAGCAGTCTTAGGATGGATAAGGGGTGATCAAGCACGTTGGAAGACATTCGTAGCAAATCGTGTGACAGCTTTAACAAAAATAGTACCAGCCGCCCAATGGCATTATGTAAAAACCAGCGAGAACCCGGCGGATTGCGCTAGTCGCGGCTTAACAGCAAACCAGCTACAAAACCATGACCTGTGGTGGCAAGGCCCGTCTTGGTTGCCATCGTTTAGTGACCAAATTAAAGACCAAACCATTTATGATACAAATTTAGAAATCAAGGCTTCGTATCTGAAACAAGTGCACGCCGTAACCATTAAAAACGACACAACCATAATTACAAATATTATAAATAAGTTACTCAACAAATTCAGTTGCATAACTAAAATAATACGCATATTTGCATGGATACTCCGATTACCTAGCAACAATAAACAGGTGCGACCACCCTACCTCACGTTACACGAGCTTCGTCGCGCAAAGGTGCTGATTATCAAAACAATTCAACAATTAGAATTTACCACTGACCTACATTATTTACGCAAACATGGAAAGTTAAACTGTAAAAGTAAAATTTTAAATTTAAATCCAATATTAGATAATGATGGCTTATTACGTGTAGGCGGACGGCTAAGAAACGCCCAAATCAGTAGTGAGATGAAACATCCCATTATCCTGCCTCACAAACACCGTTTAACCACATTGTTCATAAAACAAGCACACGAATTAACCTTCCATGGCGGAGCGCGCTTAACTTTGGCTAACCTTCGACAGCTTTACTGGATAATCGGCGGGTACGTAGCCACAAAGGGATTCATCAGGCAATGCGTCACGTGCAAAAAATACGATCCCGTAAGACAGTACCAACTTATGGGTGATCTACCAGCGTGGCGAGTAAACCCTGAAAACCCATTTTACCATTGCGGCGTGGACTACACAGGCTTCGTTGAGGTAAAGGCAAATAAGGGCCGCGGAATTAAAACGACCAAAGGATACATCTCAATTTTTGTATGTATGGTTACGAAAGCCGTTCACTTAGAGCTCGTTTCCGATTTGAGCAGCGCTGCTTTTCTAGCTGCCCTGGAGAGAATGGCAGCTCGACGAGGAGCTCCACAACACATCTACAGCGACAATGGCACCAACTTCGTAGGAGCAAATAGAATGTTGCAAGAAGAATATAACCAGTTGCAACAAGTATTCAGTGACAGTTTTTTAAATGAGATAACAAGTATGGGTATAGAATGGCATTTTAACATTCCCAGCTGGCCGAGTGCGGGCGGACTGTGGGAGAGAGCAGTCCGCAGTCTGAAACACCATTTAAAAAGAGTGATCGGAGTTCAAAAACTAACATTCGAAGAGTACGCTACACTCCTAGCCAAAGTGGAAGCGTGCCTCAACTCTAGACCACTCTGTGCTTTATCGGAAGACCCAGAAGATGTAAACTTCCTGACACCAGCCCATTTCTTAACAGGAACAAGATGCCAGAACCAGATGGCACTTGACCCAAAAACTGTTCCAAGACCTATGGAAGCGATGGAAAACTGAATACCTAGCCCTACTGTCGTCAAGAAATAAATGGTTATAATAATAATAATAATAATAATATCAGGCATCAGGATCGAAAACAGCCACCTGAGCCACTTACGATTTGCTGATGACATAATATTATTCTCAGAATCAAATACACAACTAGAATACATGATACAATCTCTACAAATAGAAAGTGCAAGAATAGGCTTGGAAATGAACTTACAAAAAACTAAACTCATGACAAATGCGTGTAGAACACCTATCAAGATTGGAAACATAAACATTGACTACGTAGACACCTATATATACCTTGGGAAGCAAGTTTCATTTCATAAAAATAACAACATAGAAGAAATTGAGAGGAGAATAAATATTTCTTGGAAAAAATTCTGGGCCCATAGAGAAATACTCAAAGGAGAAATGCCACTATCGTTTAAAAAGAAAGTGATGGACACTAGTATCCTCCCATGTCTGACATATGGCTCACAAACCTGGATATATACAAAACGTGCAAAAGAAAAAATCAGAATATGTCAAGCTGCAATGGAAAGATCCATTTTAAAAATACGTAAAATAAACAAAATTAAAAATAGTGTAATAAGGAAAAAAACTAAACAACTAGATTTTCTGCATCATTCCTTGAAGTTAAAATGGAAATGGGCGGGACATGTGGCCAGAACGGCGGACTCAAGGTGGACAAAACGTATTATAACATGGACAGGACCAGGTGGTAAAAGAAAGAGAGGACGACCAACTAGAAAATGGGCTGATGATATTAAAGAAATAGCGGGCGAAAAGTGGCACATAGAGGCTATCAACAGAAATCGTTGGTCTTGCTTGGAGGAGGCCTTTACCCTACAGAGGGGTTCTCATTTAATTTAATCTAATGAAATGCAATTTAATTATTATTTTTATTTTTATCATATTTAAATCCAATTCATGTTTCGTTAAACTTAAATATATGAAATTGCAATTTTATGTCTATTGATTAAATCGAAAAATTAAGTCAATAATTTTAAATGTAAATTTTATGTTTTTTTAATGTAAATCTAATATTAATTAAATAATAATTTATATCTAATAATGCACAGCAAAAATTTTGGCAAAAAAGTTTTGTAATTTAACTTTGAAAAATGTAAAACCGAAATGTAAATGAGAAATAAAAAGGCTTTATTATTATTATTATTATTATTATTATTATTAGAGATAAATGGACGTTGGTTGTATATTACGACATGGAACCATTTTGGAGTGGAGTGGATGCATATAAAAGAATATCCCAATATTTAGAAAAACTATGTGTCACCATTGATAAACAATCTCATTGTAATATGATACTACAACAAGGACGGCACGACTACCAGGAATTCGACTACTACAACGAACTGTTGCTAACGCAGCACTTTGACGTCCACGCCAGACAGCGTCGGCGCCGGGGCCTCGTCGACGGTGTCGGATATCTCGCCAACCAATTGTTCGGAGTACTAGACTCTCGTTTCGCCGAACAATATGCTAAGGACATCGACACCATACGTCACAACGAAAACCATTTGTCAAATCTATGGAAGAACCAAACATCAGTAATTGAGGCAGAATTTAATTTAATGAAAAAAATGAAAGAAACGGTAGAAAAACAACACAAAATAATAAACAGAAAATTAAACGATCTGCAGGACAACACCAGCGTTCTTCAGAAAGAAATTCAAAATGCGTCGTATATACAAGAGTTCACATTATCAGCCATGGCTGGCAACACATTACTCCTTAGCCTTAAGAGACTCCAGGACACGCTACTTGATACTATCACAGATATCTACCACGGTCAATTAAGCATACATTTATTGACACCAACCCAACTTAAACGTGAGCTACGAACCATATACGCGCAGATGCCAAGCGAGCTCACTTTACCTATCAACAATATTGACACCGATTTTCAGTATATTTATAAGCTACTAACGGTGAAGGCTAGAGCTACTGAAAATTATATAATTATTGAGGTCACCTTCCCACTCATTAGTAGAGAGAGCTTCCAATTATATAAATTGATACCCATCCCACACCAAACCAACACGACCATGGTTACGATTGTACCTGTTTCGGAATATGTCGCCGTAAACCTTAAGAAGGACTCTTACTTCCCCGTTACCATCAATGAGCTCGATGCATGTTTATACCATATGAATGCCTACATGTGCAATTTAATCAAACCAATAACCACTATACAAAACGACGAAAGTTTCTGTGACAAAAATACTGAAAACGCCAAATGCAAAACTACCAAATCCACTTGTACCAACAGATGGATAGAACTACGCTCGCTGTCTCAATACTTATATTTTTGTTGTGACACGTATACCTTGAAAATTATATGTGACGATCGTGTAACCGTCCGTCAGCTGAGCCGAGCAGGTGTCATCGGCATGAGTCAAAATTGCGTCATCAAAGGTAAAGATTTCTCTCTATACTCCTTACAACACCAATCCAACCGCATGAACTCTTCACCAACAATATACGTTCCTGAATTCGATCAGATCAACCACATCATTAACATAAAAATACCAACCGAAGAACCAGCGGACGATGTAAATTTAAATACATCAATAATTTCCCTCGGGAAAGCTGTGGAGACATTGAAAGCGAGTGACGCAGCAGTTGATCAGATCTCAGGTCACGATATACACCACTACGCCACAATTTACGTACTAATGGCACTGGCACTATGCACAGCAGTAGTCTGGCTATGTAAAAGCAGACAATGCTGCCGGAACAAGGGATCTCGCCCGCGTCACCCCAATGGTGAAGACGTTCGCCGGGCGGAGCCGCGAGCGCCGCCGCCAGCAGCGGTTCGCAGCGACGATGTCGAGCGGCGACACCACGAGGTGGTGGCGCCTCCACCGCCACCGCCCCTACCAGTGACAGTCAGTGAACCAAATAGTGAAGTGTCAAGTGCTAGTGTTCATAGTTGTGCAAAGCGTTGGCCTAGTGTACGATATAAAGTGAAACCGGACAAAAACATTGAGACCTCTATAGTTTAATTAGAATAATGCTTTTTATGTTTTGCTTTTTAAGTTTTTATTTACCATTTAAGTTTTATTTACCATTTAGTTTTTATTTATCATTTAAGTTCCTAGTATAGACTACCATTACCATATTTATTTATATAGGCTATCATTACCATATTTAAGTATAATTATTCTTTTGTTAATCCTTTCGTTTCTCGCTCGGGAGCATGTTCGTAGTTGCACCGAACAGTTCATCGATCGCGCGTTTTTGCATGTTTGCAATATTAACTGCCGCGCGATCGCTTGCCCTAGTTTTAAGTTAATCTTATAAGTAAAATAAGAGTTTTGAGTGAGTACGTGACCAGCAGCCACTCAGGCGCCTCGTATTCGCAACCATTTAACCATTTAACCAGTTTACCATTTTACCAATTAACCATTTTAATATTAGTGTCTATATAACCATTTAACCAGTTGTGATAGTTTGTTAATTTAGTTTAGTATACATAGTGTTAATTAAAACCATTCAAACCATTAACTTCTTTCCCTATCTCGTATAATAATATCCGTTAGAAACTTTGGTAAAGGGATAGTCGTCCACACCATACCATACCAGAGACGCGCCCTTTACACTTCTAATCATTTAATTGAACAGTATCTTATTCAAATGACGATATCCTATCTGATGTGCATCATTGCATCCAATGTTAATGTAATATTACCGAACCTCAAAAATATGAATCTTATTATTTTGGCTTCTTCCATAGAGCCGATGCCACATTACTTTTCGTTTATTCAGTAATCAATTAAACAGTACTCTCCAGTTTTCAGTATTAATTCGAGAGGGTGAATTTGGTCGATACACACTCATATTGGTCTCATACTCTCACGAGCTGATTTTCTGTATCACAATTTCCACGGACAAAAGTCAATAAACACACATACGCACAAACAACGGGAACAAATTTAAAATCATTCAAATTCTCACGTTCCAATAATCGAACCTAGAACCTACTAACGACAGTCCGATATTGCAGCTACTTCACCACATAAGTCGTCTGACGTACATCTAAACCTTTTTGTAACATACTGTCATTCAAATTGTGAATATCGTTCTTTTAAATAAACTACATTCAAATGTCATTGTCTATATAGTCAAAGTTATCTGTCACGTCACTTTCATAATAAAATTATGGATCTAAACATGGATCTAAAATACACAATTTTATTTCTATTATTACTGAAGAAACCGGAAAACAATATCTTAAGTTAAGTCATAATGTAAATAGAATAAAAAGGAGTCCCCGACCCGGTGGACTGACGACCTGAAGCATTCGCTGGATTCAGAGGGCTCAGGATCGGTCAGAGTAACGCCAGTTAGGGAAGGCTTACGCCCGACCGTGGAGAAGTAAAGGCTTATCCATCAGCCTTCAGACCCATATCACATATCACTGTATAAATTCAAGAAACACCAGGGAGTATCTACCTACAATAAGATCATTGGGATATTCTTTATTTTTTTTAACAATCTTACAATGAATTGATATTTTAAATGTTCTGTTCTTTTATTTCGCTGCTCATATCCATCCCTGCCAATTTCTAGTCTCCTGTCACCGTGTGAGGGACACAGACCGATGGACTATGGTCTGTACCTTAGTGAATTGATAGATTTCAGACATCCTTGGAAACATTTTAAGAAAAGAAATCTAAGATGTTCAGGTCTCCTCACAATGTAGGTGTTATAAAGATCACACGACAGTTATTTAGCAATATTCCGAACTTGAAAAGCAATCGGCACCAGAATCTAGAAACAAAACTGTTACCGACTGACCGCGTTATGTGTTATTGGTTCTGAAGAGCACGTCCATGCAGGTTGACTGCATTCAGCGCGGCGCACGGCGCTTGCAACGGCAGTAGCTCCGCAGTACGTTACTGTGTAGCGGACTAGCCACCCTCGCTACAAACGGCTCTGACACTGCTCCTTTTCAAAATTTGCTGGGTTGTAGCTTCGTTGATTATTCTCACAGTTTTTTTACATAGCTGAAAGACTAAATATGACGTTAGTTTTATGCTGTTGAAATCAATTATAATTATGGATGATTCAATGAGAATACGTATCTGCATTTCCATTGTGTAACACCTCTTAGTTCCCGCTGCAACATGCCATTCAATGCCTTTCAAAAATTTTTTGTTTGGATATTTTAGGTAGGTATTTTGTGTATGGAATAGGTATCTATTTTGCTGTAGAGACAAAATACGCCAATAGCTATGTCCTTTATCATCGTTCTCCTCTCTGTTTAAACCAACACCGATCCCGCTTCGGATATCGGCATCCTGACTGATTTCTAAATGATCTTCTCGTGTGGGCATCGTGGGAAGTGTTGGTTAAACTATGCAATATGGGCTTCTCTCGTCAGGACGTCTACTCAGGATATCAAATGAAACACAGGATTGAGCCATCAAGTAACCAACTGCTTTATTCAATGATCTCTCTTTGGCTCAATATGAATACTCGGTTTGGTTTGCTTTGGTATTGATTGGATTTACTTCGCGATGTTACGATATTGATTTTAACCACTCGCACCCGCGGTCACGCGATATTTAACTCTTTTAGATTCACGGCATTACAATTAATAAGGAATCTTTACGATCACCAACACGACCTTCATTTCTTTTTCATTATTCTTTTTCTAATGACCGATCAACCGCGCCATAGAGTATCGATTCGCTATGGATCCGCGCCTACTACAGATTAAATAGCACCAAACGAATAACATGGATTAACTATTCCCGACATATATAATAAAAAATAATAGAAAATAATACGTAAAAATGCACGAAAACTTAATTTTAATTTGAAAACGAAATCTTAATTTGATTTCTTTTTTATTATTCAGCTGGCGGGGCCCTCGCGTCGTACCAGACATTCTTTATTCAAACAATATTTGCGTTCGATTTCTTTAGCGCAAAATACTAAAATGTTCTAAATTCAAAATAGGACGGAAAAGATCTAGCCGGCAGGAAAAGTTGTATGAAAATTCATTCCCGCCCGCTGAATAGAAAACAGCAACTTTGGAACCCCGTAAGTCCAAACCAAGTCGTCTTTTTGGAATAGTTGTGATGAAAAATACATTTCCGTTTTACTTTAACTCGTTCCAAATCTTTACAGGCCACCAAGCTGGAAGTCACATATTTTTAAACGTAGGTAAGTTTTAAAATCTAATTTAAAAGCTTTCCTCCGAGATTTTGCGGTGGAGAATTTCCTCAGCGGAATAGTTTTCTGGCACCAAAATAACTTACGGATGGAATTTTAATTCAGTGTGCATGAATTGGAGACAGAAAATGTATTTTGACTGAAAAATAACAAATCAAAAGATTGTAACAACTTCTATCTGGATGATAAAAAAATTTCACTTGGAGGAGTGTGGATCATGTGAGATTGCTGTCTCCAGAACGAAATAAAATAAAATATCGTAAGTAAAGTTAAAAGGCTTAACTGACGTCTGCCAGTCAACAAGGACAAGGTTAGCGCCCCCAAAATTCTTCAGTTGTCACTGGACTCTATACCATTCAATTGATTGGCAAAGGTAATCAAGAGTTTTTGGATTCCTACTTATGTCGGCCACCAAAAGATTTGTCGTGTTCCGGCCGGGGGCTTCAAAGACAGCATTTTTATTTCTTTCTTTTCCTATGCTTTTGATGTTACTAATGTCCATAGGCGACGGTGACCACATACCATTAGCTTTGGCAGAGCACAGTAGAGTCCCTTGGACCCAATAATATTGACTGATCCAAAAATAATAATTGAAACAGTATCTAAGCAGATAATACGACCAATCTTAGGTCGTTAAAATACTAATCTAAAAGTTTGAATTGGAGTCGTTAATTTATGCCATGTAAACGCGCGGTGTTCGTCGTTTCCACTAAGAAAACGTCTTCTTATAAATTGAATCCCGTCCAATTTAATTAGAAATCAAATCGAACTTATCAGCGAAGTACATACATTAACCAAACTTCCCTGAGAACCTACAGCTACATTAAACTTCAAACATTATCCTACATTACTAAACTCCAATATTAGCTGATTTGATCCAAAGGAATTTAAATATCCGAACAATAACAGGCCCTTAGAATAATAACGCCTAGAAGCCGCGTCTGAACCAAAACATAGGCACAAACGCGTGCCATCTTCATTATCCTTGTGTGCGTGAGCGGTATGTATCTACGATCTTTTCACGCACAGAGATACGGCTTCAGTAATACCATTATCGTGCGTTTACCCACAAAAAACACTTTTTTTGTGGTATAAATATCCTTTTTGTGAAAATGCATTGAACAGATCTTTGTATTTTTAGTAGGCTTATACCAATTTTCTTTGCGGTTACGTCTAACTATTTCAATCCATCGATTGGCTATGACAGGGTCAACTGGAAAGCTAAAAAAAGAATATGAGACGCTATCAAAACAACTAACTAGTTAGTAGACTTTAATATGAAATGAAAGAGAAAAAACGAATAAACGATCGAATAAAATAAATGCTAAGTAAATTATTTTCATAGAACTTATAACACCAACATTTAGTCTAAAAAGTTTAACACTTTTAACGTTAAAGTAACTAACTTTAAAAGTTAAACAGATATGGTAAATATTATATTTAATTTTTAACATTAAGAACCAACTTAAACCATGTTGGCACTTTTTTCCTGCAACTGGCAACACTGTTTAGTGATTACGTAATGTATTTCAAATGATTTATAATTCGTCATATTTGTACAGAAAATGTATAAAAAGCAGTACTTACCTGTGAAATGAAATATTATCACTTTTATTTTGTTTGTCTGATGTACTAAAATACTTCTTTATAGTGCAAACAGTCATTTTTAATTATTTCTCGGGAGCTGTGTTCGACTTAACGTGACGTTGAGCACTGACAGCGCGCGGAACGAACTTAGCCGGATATGGCTAAGTTTTAGTTGCGCGTTTTTCGAGCTTGCAATAGGTTTCTAGGCGTTATTATTCTAAGAACAGGCCTTATGCTAACAGCGATAGAATCGTTATTTATATACCATAGGATAATTATTTTAGGATCAATGAAGCCTTGATAGAGGGTTGGCAAATTAGACATTATTGAAGAATGGCTTTTATAGCCGTCCGTCAATCATAATATTTATATGATCTACTTTAAACGTCAGTGTATGCTACATCTATGATCTACTTACTTCAATAAGTATGTACTTATTTTCGGATTACGGAATTTCAAGATTCTGCAGACTCGTTTTTCTCTTCATTGTTGTTCTTAATTTTGTTATTGTTGTACATACGTACCTACGTACAATGCGTTGCAAGTATGTATCCCAGTCCATATTGTAAATTTTGGAGATGATCCTTAATTAATTTGTACATTAATTTGTATTTAAGATATCTTAACAAATTATACATGGATAATGTTATGTTATACCTATTATAATAATTGAAATATAGGGAGGTATACTGAACATGAATTGAATTTATTCATGTTCTTCAAGATGAAACTATGAACCATAATTACTATAATACAAAATTTTGGAGAATAAGTAGGTATTACATTTTAGAGAACGTTACTTAATTGTTAATTATCTTTAAGCTTAATCGTTTCTACTCTTGGAACAATAAAGCGAATAATATTAGAGATTCGAAATCAGGAGGTAAATTCGAGTTAGCGTTTAGACTGATGTAAATTGTAGTTAGTTAAATTTAACTTTGATTAAATAACGCCCAGGCACTCTTCAATAATTTGATTAATGTGGTATGTTACACTTGAATTAATTTTGATTATAAACGAAGCATTTATTCATGTGCGAGAAATGCGCTGACTGAAGTGTCTCAATTAATTTACTATGAATGTGTCATAGCGTAACTAATATGCATGTCAAATATACACATATTATATTATTACAGTGTATGAGTCCTATATCAAAATAATCTAGGGTGTTAATTGTTTTACGGAATAAATAATCTATAGGTCTTTGGAGACGTCGTTTATGAGGTTCAACGCTTAGGTGATCAGAGATTGGCAAAATGCAATAATGATTAATGATACAATTTTATTTGGTGGGTTTTGCACAATATAGCTTACGACTAGAGCCACGGAAACGCATCCATCAAGATAGTATCTCTTCTCGAATCCTCGAAAGGCAATTCCGGGACTATAAATGTAGGGTAAACTTAGGGAATAATCGGCCACAAATTAGTAAGTGGCCACTTAAAATTTTAATAAGAATTTTTTTCAAATTCAAATTCAAATAACTTTAGTATCAGGCAACTAAGGCCCATAGTAAAATCCTTATCCTTATCCTTACTAATATTATAAATGTGAAAGTGTGTTTGTTTGTTTGTTTGTTTGTTTGTGACGCTTTCACGTCGCAACAAAGCTATTATATGGTAAGGTTTATGTGTGTGGGGATAGTTAGGAGGGTGGAGAGTGACGTAGGCTACTTTTTACCGCGAAAAAACATCCCATTCCCATGGGAAGATCGATGTTTTGTTAGTTGCTAGATATTTATTTTCGGAGTTGTTAATAGATGGCGTTAATTTGCAAGTTCTGAATTACGCTATGAAATACTACATGTAATTTACTTAAGTCATAGGCAAATGTAATAGGCTACTTTAGCTCTGCCTCGAGAACTCCCCGCTCCGGCTGTATTCAGTGTACCGCCCGCCCGCTGGCACTATCCTGTTGGCTGATGTCCGCAAGTTGCTGGACTCGCCGACACCGGTGGTGGGCGCGGGCGACTGGAACTGCATCCGGGGTGGAATAGCCTAGCTGCCAACAGAAGTGGAAGGCTACTTTTTGATGCCGCTGAACAGCACGGCTACACTGTCGAGGGTGTTGCACACCGTTACCGCGGCTCTGAATAAGAGAGAACGCGTGTGTGCAGTATTCCTCGACATGGAAAAGGCGTTCGACCGTGTTTGGCACGACGGCTTATTCTCTACAAGATCTCGCAGTCGTCGGCGCCCTGGAGTGCCGTTAAGGTGATCTCCAGTTTCCTCGAAAATAGAAGCTTCAGAGTAGTGGTTGAAGACGCCGAATCCACCGAGCGTCCGATCGCAGCCGGCGTCCCGCAAGGGAGTTGCCTGTCCCCGGTCTGCTACGCCTGCTACACCGACGACATCCCGGCGGCAGGGGGGGCGTCGCTTGCCCTGTATGCCGATGATGTGGCGTACATCACCACGTCGCTGAATAGAACCCACGCCATCGTCAAGATGCAGCGTGCGCTTGATGCCCTCCCCGAATGGCTTGCCGCGTGGAGACTGTCGGTGAATGTCGGGAAGACGCAGGCCGTGAACATAAGAGGATACCTCAACAGGCGGGACCCTACTCTGGAGCTTAACGGACAAGATATCCAATGGGCCCCACAGGCCAAATACCTGGGGGCAAAATCGACGGAAGACTTTCGATGAAGCCACAGGTTACGAAAGCCGTCGCGAATTCCAGAAGCGCGATGGCAGAAACCAGTGCTCTCCTCGAGCCTCCCTCTCGGACTGAAGCTCGGGGTCTACAAGACCTACATCAGATCCCGCCTCACGTACGCGGCACCGGCGTGGTACGCGCTCGCCAGCGAACCGCAGCGCAAAAGGATGCGCGCGGTTCAGGCGATTGCGCTCCGCCGGCTGACTGGTGCGCCGAGGTACGTCAGGAACGCCGTCATCCAGAGGGACCTTCGAGTCGAGAGCCTGGACGACTTCATCGAGAGATTGGCACGCAACATGTTCGGGCGTGTCGACGCGTCGCGGTTCCCACATCTGCAGGACCTGGCGCCGCTCCACACCCGTCCACCGGACCGCTTGCTGACCGCTTGCCGACTTGCTGGTTGCGCGGGACGGGCCTAGCACTGACTGATACTGGGGCTTCGTAAGTCGTCGCCCGGCGCTGATCGGCTCCTGCTGGGCTTCCCACCAGTGGAATTCACCCGGTAGGGCCTCGATCGCCTGGGCGGCGTGGAGATGAACCCCATCCCGTTTAAGACTCTGTGGCCTGTAAAAAGGCCGCCACTCACCGGACTTGACCTATTGGTTAACCACAGATGGACAACCAAGGGCCTTAGAGCCTAACCCAAGGACCGGCCCGTTTTAACGGGCCGCGAGAGACACCCCCAAAGGGGAACTAACTGTCCCGAGGGCTCCACACACCTCAGACAGGGTGGAGTGAAGAGAGCGAGTAGTAGGCTACTTTTTAGCCTAAATTCCTACGGGTCCCGAAGCGAAGCGCGGGCGGTTCTCTAGTACACACATAAAAATATAACAAACTAATTCATAAAGGTTAATTAACAAAAATACAATTATACTATACAATATATAAAAACTTACAAACTACTTACAAATACTATACATAAATAACTATGCTACACGATTGGACGGCGTCGTGTGTCGCGAGGAGTCCGGTAGCCGGCCTCGGAAACGCCGGAATACCACACCTTTCAGCCAATATTATATAATATCTTTTATAGTTACGCAACCTCTGTAAAGTATAGAATCACATAAATTGTCTCGCTGTTATAAGTACTAATTCATTTTTCTCATAAAGCATTAAAATTTTTAGTGACAAGTTACTATGTAATACGGAATAAATAATCTATAGGTCTTATACCAATTACATCTACCTACGTTTTCCCTTATTAAAAAATATAACGCTTCACACTCATAGCCCCACACTAGGATTCCCTGTGTCGTGGGTGCCATGGACAACACACAAGACCCAGACCGAGAACGGAAATTCAAACTCCCCATTCAAAACCCATTAACGGCCCAATACTAAGCACGGGTCTCTCCTCATTATAAAGGAGGCCTAGTTTGCTTCACCACGCTGCTCCAGTGCGGATTGGTAGAGGGGTTTGTGGCCAACCCAGTGTCGAAAGTTTTCAAGCCGCCCGAATGCCTGCGACACGGCTTAACGACTGCTATCTATCGATAAGAACTGGGACTGACAGCTTTACGTGCCCTCCGAAGAACGGAAGCGCTCCAGAAATTTTCCCACTAGCGGTCACCCATCCAACTACCGACCGCGCCCGCAGTTGCTTAACATTGTCGATCACTTGGGATCGACGACGCAAGCCGTCGGGCTATGAGCGCTTCAATCGTGATTACATTTGTCTTATATCTGTTGGAGGCAGATAAACTAGTATTGGAACAAATATAAAGCATAAAACAGAGATAAGCTTTGAAACCAATACGATACAATGTTAGAAACTCCAAGTTTAACCGCAGTACAAATTCGATGACACCAGCACTTTCAATTTAACCGATTGAGATAGAATTTTGAATAGGTACTTGTAATACGTTGGTGACTTCGATGACTATGTATAATATACCTAATACTGGCCGATGTTCACCCTGAAAAAAAGTTATGGGTAACCCATAAAAAATACAGTCGATATTTTTTAAATCTTCTATAAGTTAGTCCTTTACTATGATTCCACCGAATGTTAAGTGGCAAAGTAGTTATATATTATATATTTACTTAGATATTTAAGAATGTTTTACGACGATCTCATTGAAATGTGTCGTATAATCTCTCGGAATGGATCTCAAATAAAGACAGGTGGCTCTACGTGAGGAGCTTTTGCCTTTACTTTTCGGTAACACGATTCCCGGATTATTCCAAGCCGGTTTTCAATGCCATGACGTATTTCCTTTTTGGTTTACTCAAATTACAGCCAACCAACTTATAGGTTAAAAAATATTTAATAATACATTTATATTATTATATTACAACCTGCCTCTACTCGACTTCGATAAACTTATTATTTAAGTTTAAACTTTAATGTGTGTTAAGGTTTAGGAGTTACTTAATGTTGATATCTTAGGTTCTAAGCGGTAAGTTAAAATGAAACATACGCCAGTTTTTAAGTTAGATCTCCAGCAATACAACTATAAAGTCATTCATTCAATATTTTGTAGCATTTGCGTGATGCTTACATGGGTAATGATATATTCCAAGAGACAAAAATTCTTACCAAAATCCTTTTGGCATCCATTGGTCCTCTATTTTTCGAATTATTTTTAATTAGGTATATTATGTATAGATATATCCTATGTACAAACATAAACCAGTTAAAGTTTTGTTATATCATGTATAGATTTTCCGTCATGCAGATGCAATTAATATTGTCGCATCTTACCCCTTGAAACTAAGGCTAGGTAAGTTAGTTACTGCAGAATAATTTATAAAAGGGCAAAATAATACGACTCGTGTTACAACTTCAGTTACAATTTATTGAATGATGAAAGTATTGACAACAACAAATCTTCCTTTGCTGTCGTCGTTCCATTTTCAAATAGATACCGGCCAGGTCGCTGGCCAGTCACATTTTAATAGAAAACCTGAAAGAAAGCTCTGACTCCTCTCCTCTCCTCTCAAGTCCACTAAAACACTACTCTGCTCAAAAGCACCGCTCCTCTCAATAGCACCTCTCTACTCCACATCTGGCAACACCAGTATGCCAAAACTGCCCTCGCTTCAGCACATCTCATATCGCCACCTCCTGCAGTCATTGCTCCTCACAGTTGTTATAGCACAGGCATAAAAATCCTCCGTTACAGTCGGCCATCCTGAAACAATTGCGTCCCGCAATTGGCACGCATACCACAGTATTACAATTCAACAAAATCAACACCAAATAACAGACCATAATGACATGGCTCAGCAAAACATCTGCATGGAATACATCACCTTTTAAAGCTGAAATAAAAACGATAACTCCTCCATCTAAAATAAATTCGAAAACTCGGCTCAACATTTCTAGCGACCCTTCATTTGTCAATAAAATCAACTCCAGCTTTCAGTTGCCATAGCATTGCAAATAACATCGATTGTCAAAATCCTTTGCTTCACTTTTTTCCAATTTACATTTTATACCACAATGACAAATCCTCTCATAATTTGGGGTCAATTCTTCATGTTTGCCAAGCTTTACAATCTTTCTATACGCCACACATTCACTTAATTCCAGCTTAATTCTCTTTGACTTCACATTTCTTTTCAATCAAATAGGAATACATCGCACTTTAGGTATTATCAGGCCTTCACCATTAATATTCTTCGAGATTGACTGCGATCAAAGCTGTCTGCATTTATCGTCCACCTTCATTTGTTTTCATGAAAATGCATTCTTTTGTTTCCCAGCTTCACGTCTTTCGTTTTCGCTACTGACAGTTCACTTCTTTTCTCAAAAATACGTATGACATTGCAATTTATTGCGTTCTCCACATCATGGAATATCAGTTTCCATTACTTGCTTTCGCATATTATCTCCAGAGCAACAAACTTTATCGTAGGATAACACGATGACAGTTTCTCACAGGCGAATCTGACTCGATCGCTCTAAAACCTTGCCGCACATTTTACCCAAACTGAATGAACTTTTAGACAAAAAATCAATATCATTAACAGCCTTACTTCGTAATCTCTTCGTTTATCCATTTTTCACCACAATATTGATTAGACATCCTTAGAAAATTTTCTGACACATCACGTCATACGATTACATATTTCAAATCTTACTGCTTTTAATTGAGAACGCTTACAATTTCGGCCATTGTTTTCTATTCTCTCCATTATTAGCGCGTAGGTATTATGTTCTACAACATAAATATCCACTTCTGAATATAAAAGGGCAAAATAATACGACTCGTGTTACAACTTCAGTTACAATTTATTGAATGATGAAAGTATTGACAACAACAAATCTTCCTTTGCTGTCGTCGTTCCATTTTCAAATAGATACCGGCCAGGTCGCTGGCCAGTCACATTTTAATAGAAAACCTGAAAGAAAGCTCTGACTCCTCTCCTCTCCTCTCAAGTCCACTAAAACACTACTCTGCTCAAAAGCACCGCTCCTCTCAATAGCACCTCTCTACTCCACATCTGGCAACACCAGTATGCCAAAACTGCCCTCGCTTCAGCACATCTCATATCGCCACCTCCTGCAGTCATTGCTCCTCACAGTTGTTATAGCACAGGCATAAAAATCCTCCGTTACAAATTGCTTCAACCCATTTAGTAAGCCACTATGAAAAGGTCACATGTGAAGCGTTAACACACAGCTGTAAGGTAAATTAGAGAAGTAGTTTTAGGCAAATTTGACAACTAGTTCCAAACCAAGCTAGCCTTACAACCAAGCCACGCATTTTGACTAAGGTGTTGATTAACTAATGTTACGGCTTGTTGAGTTTGGGAGTGTAGAGTTACAGCTTGGCTCTACATAAGATCTGATAACTTTTTAACAGTGCTAGAAATATTGCTTCATCTTGGAGAGTTTTTACATAAAAATGCTTTTGTTGGGATTCTTTTTTACGTTTAACAAAAGCCATTACAAGAATAATCGTCAAAGACAGTTCAAAATTTGAATACAATTGGTTTTTTTATTATTCTTCTTCTATCTTCGCCAGGAATTATATTGTGCTGACAAAATATCTTTTCAATATAAAAATTCTTAGAAGTGTTTGCCTCGTAAATAATGATTTGAAATCCGTCAATAGAAAATATGGCCGTGGACCGTGGAATCATTAAGATGCAAATTAGAAAGTATTTTTCTGCAAATTTATTAAAGCATAACATAAGTACAATTTAGGAGCGTATTTCTGCAAACTAAAAAGTAAAATAGGTAAATCGTTACCCCTGTGAAAGCTTTCAGTTGCTCTATTTTTTGTAGTTTTGAACTTAAAAATACCGGTGCTTTTGATATGGCTGAATGTCTGCTAACATTTTTATGAGTGTAATACTTTGCATTATATTCAATTTAAACTTTTATTAAATGGAATGCTGAATTCAGACATATCAGTGAAGTCTCAGTTCCGACACAGTTCCGGCAAATCTTTCATACATTCTCGGCATTGTCAGTGCAGTGTCAGTGCTGTTAGTATGAAAGATTTGCCGGAACTGTGACGGAACGGTGACTTCACTGATATGTGTGAATCGTCCGTAATGATAGCAACCTATACTTCGTTCTGGTTCTATACGGAATTCATTTTAATAGTCGCCGAGGATATTATGTAATTGCCACTCTCTGCTAAAAACAACCCTATTACGTGTGCTCACGATTCAATTTAGCTTGGAAGCAAAATTTACCTCAGGTATTTTAATTAATTGATCTACAATGAATCTTAATCATAGGGGCGGAAAGCTGATATTTGTGTTAAAGTAATTCCATTAGAACCCGAACGGAATATATAACGTTTCTGAGGGGGACATTTCGTGCCTACTGATGAAATCGTAATTATGAATATATGTATTTTCATACTTCATAAACATCTATGAAGTCAGGTGTTAAAGCACACTAACTTGGTAAGATCCTAACAGTGTGATGAGCACCGATAGCCTACTCGGCTTCCTATTCGGAGGATCCGGGTTAGAATCCCAGGGCACGCACCTCTGCCTTTTCGAAGTTACGTGAGTATTGAGCATCTAAATGTCATTTGCTACAAACGGTGAAGAAAAACATCATGAAGAAACCTGCATGCAGGAGAGTTCGTAAAACTCAAAGATGTGTGAAGTCCACCAATCCGCACTTGGCCAGCGTGGTGGACTATGGCCTAAACCTTCTCATTCCAAGAAGAGACCCGTGCTCAGTAGTGGGCCATTATGGGTTGAGATAATTATGAAACAGTTGTGAGTAGTGCTTTGTTAACTGCAATTTCATTTATTACCAAAGTAAAATTTTCTCTATAAATTATCTGAATACTGCTTCTTTCTTGTCTACCTACTGGTCCAGTCGTATTTCCAAAGATGTATAAATTCTGTGTCCTGACCGTGCGAGTTGCGACCTCGTGTTACTTTATAGTTTATTTAAAATTCACAAAAGGAATTAGATATTATCCCTCGAGTCTTGCTTAGTAATTTTATTTATCACATAATGTACTTTATATCATACTTGCTCAGTAACTAGGGATTACTATGGTGGAAAGTCTCCTTGTAAGTTGGTGTTTGCAATTCAAGGCAACATTACGTCGCACTATGCTTGAATTGTAATGTTCACATTACAGTTCAAGCTATGCAAAACTCCTTGGTAAACAATCTCTTTTCTTATAAAATGGTAAGAAAACTTTTTACTGAAAAAAAAAACACTGAACATGGCGGCATTTAATTTCCATACATTTCAAACTATGCAAAAATCCTTGGAACTCAGAGCCGTAAAAAAAAATAGAAAACTATTTACGAAAAAAAAAATGGAAATGGCGGCATTTCATTTGATCTGAAAGTTTGTGAAGTTTGTTCGTAAAGGGATTTAAGTTATTTACAACAATGTCAAGCACTTCATCAGCAGCAATATTACTATAATTAATTATAATAAGTAACCATTTTTTTCTATTTTTTCTCTAAATTTGCTAATTATTCTAATTAAAATTTCATTTTGCATTACCAATGTTTTATTTACCTCACAAGAATGATATAAAGTAGAATGCTTACCTCGGTTGCAAGTAGCTATTACACCCTCGAACTATATTCACCCTCGCTCGCTGCGCTCGCTCGTGTGACTAAATATCTCGGGTGCACGCAATCCATTAGCGCCCTATGCGAGCTGCGCTCGCACTGGCGCCAAATTGGATCTTGTTCTGTAATAGCTTACTTACGTCCCTTGTGTAACAATCTACTATTTCAGAACTACCGTTGATTACATCAGGGATTAGGTAATGAATTTGTGAAATCACTAGAGAGCCGGGCGAATCTCGTTACCGAAAAGTGGCTTTGGGCTGAAACAGCATTAAACAGATTTATAAATTCTGTAAGGACATGCTCGTCTTTTTCAATTTATGCTTAAGTGGCTTCAGATATAAATTGACCATTTATTCTTTCTACGCTCCGTTAAATTCACCTGGAATATGCAACTGTTGGTTCATTTCTACCCATCACGACCCACTATTGAGCATGGGTCTCTTCTCAGAATGAGAAGGTTCAGGCCATAGTCCACCACGTTGGCCAAGTGCGGATTGGCGGACTTCACACACCTTTGAGTTTTGCGCACTCTCCGGCATGCAGGTTTCCTCACGATGTTTTCCTTCACCGTTAATAGCAAGGGACATTGGCATCACATAATTATATTTGAGAACTGTGACGCCCCGAAGTGGTCCATTTGCCGCGTTCAGCACGCGCGCGGTGCACGCCTTACACGCCCGCTTACGGCAGCCCTGTTCCTCATTATGATCACATCAATAATGTTGTACATGTAACAACATATTCATGTCATCGATCGATGATGGAAAGAACCTTAATAAAAACATAATTTTTTATTCAATGTCGGTCACGTTGTTCGTCTCGTCGCCGCTAAAACTTCGAGACACTAATTGAGGTGACGACTTGTTTATTTCATTAAATATGAGATGAAATATTAATTACTTTTCTCTATCGAAAACAGGCGTAATGAATATTATAAACGGAATATTGATGTTGAGTGCTTATTAAAAATGGATGAAAGAAACTATGGTGACAAAGTTTCAGATGAAAAAATGTATGTCAGAGATTCAGATGGATTTCTATTATGGGTATATATGTATAGATAGTCCATTATTTATTTTACTTCTCCGACATGTATATTGAAAAAAATTGTTTTAATTTTCATTTATTGTTACAGGCAACCCTCGGAACAAATGTGCTCTCCAACCCGGACACAGTTTGATGGACTGGATCCGACTGGGCAATTCCGGCAAGGATCTGACAGGCGTTGGTGGCCGCATGAGACCAGTCTCACCAGCTGAACTCGCCACTCATAACACACAAAGTAAGACCGATACTTGGTATACCTACTAATCAAACACTCATATCTTCGCGCTAGTTTTTTTTATTGAAGTATGGTAGCAAACGAGAACTAGAATGTTTGAAGTGATTTTGCAGCATCGGAGGTCCAAAAATAATGAAGGTCCCCTTATTACTTATTAATATTTATTCATCTTTTGAATAAATTAATACGATTTAGACACCAATTACATAAATTAATATGCAATATGAGAATAAAATTAACAAAAATAATTATTATTTTTGTCGGCAAGGCATCATGATGCCCATGAGCCATATTATAGGTACCATACGTACATATATTCGTAGGTCGGCTGTTTATAAAAAGAACATGATGTTAAAACCATCACTTTTCTGTCGCGTCGCGAACTCGCGTAAGAAGATCGAATAATATGATATTTCAGAAAAAAAATCAAGATTTTTATTGAAAAAACACATTTTAAAGGAGAACTGCCATTTTTGACCGAGACCCGACATGAAAGAGACATATCCCAGTTTTTTTGTTATGTTGAGTATAACAAAAATCTATTGTTGTTATATTCGAAATAAGTGGCTAACAACAAAATATTTCACTTTAAACTTTTGAATTTTTTCATACAAAAAAGAAATGTTTGATATTTATTTGCACAAAAAACGTGTAAAATAAAATAATGTTTGGATTATCCAGATGACCAAAAGTTCTAGTAAATAATAATACGCAACTATTGCGGTAGAACTCGCTGAATTTTTCCGCGTCCGCCGCGGAAACGGAATTGCGTTACGGCGCACGTCGCGGAGATAAAACGCGTCGTGAGTTTTTAGTTTGCTTTTATTTTATAATCTAATATCTTTAAACGAGCAATTCTTGTATATTTATTTATTTATTTATATATATATTTCGGAGGCACTAGTCAGGATGGTGGTATAATGCTCCGATCATCAGGTTGCAAGGTGTAAAATAAAACACAGTAGGCGTTCAATACGTGTCTTCATGATTTAAATTAGGTTACAGGTTACACAGCTTAACTTAATTTGATTAAAGCTTTTAGGTTATGTTAAAACGTGATACGACTGAAATACACTTAGAGAAACGTTATGCCGTCGGGCATAGGTACGACGCAGTATAGGATTTTATTACAAAGTACACTAGTTAACTTAATGCGACCGTTCAGCTCGACGTCTGCTCGAGAAGTTAGAAAAGTAGACTAGATTGAGTGGCCTTTTATAACACATGTCCAAACAGAAAACACATAGGTGGCTTTACTGTGCTCAACTGAAAGTTAGTATAACAACTAGATTAATTTCTGCACACGGAAATAAAATAGAATAAAACTTTTATTTACTTTGATTTTAATCTAATTTAATTTCCGTCTCCGACACGGCCATTCTGACAACGTCACACGTCCTCGTGTGATGGCTTTTGATTTAGGTTACAACAAAGCTCTAATTTTATTTTATTCAGCAAAAGCTACTAATTTTAAACGAGACTACTAATTTAATTTGAACAACAAGTTTTTAGATTACTTAAAATTTATTTGATTGAACGCCAAGTATTTTGTTTTAATTCTGTTTTTTTTTTTAATTTTTTTTAACCCTAACTAACTACACTCCCGCCGCGCCGTTTCCGGTGTCGCTATGGAGAAGAAGACGGCTAAACAAACTCCATAACATGACAACTGTTTAGAGCATGTTTAGAGCAAAATTACCAAATTTATTATTAACGCGGGTTTGTTTTTAACTTTTAACGCAATACGTCGTCGTACAATCGTCGTAAAACTGGATGACTCGATCAGCTGTGGTGCCGGAATTTACCTGTAACAATAAACACAAACGAAAGTATCTCTTATAGCTCGGCCCTTCCTGACCTAAGTGGGCAGGGAATAAAAACAACTTTATCAAAGTCATTTTGTGTAAATATCGATTGGTGATTACTCTGTAAGTGCGATTTTTTTTTTTAATTGCGATTGATGATTTGTTAGAAGTGTGATTATTTCATTTTTGTTTTGTTAATTTTTTTTTTCTTTTACTTTTTTTTTACTTTTTACTTTTTACTTTGTAGTTTTTAGTTTTTAGTTTTTTTTTTTAGTTTTACTTTTTACTTTTTAGTTCCGCTTAAGTAGCGTCATCGCTTAACCAGCGGCATCACTTAACCAGCGGCATCGCTTAACCAGCGGCATCACTTAACCAGCGGCATCACTTAACCAGCGGCATCGCTTAACCAGCGGCATCACTTAACCAGCGGCATCGCTTAACCAGCGGCATCACTTAACCAGCGGCATCGCTTAACCAGCGGATTTTTTTTTTTTTTTTTGATTTCGATTTTTTTTGTTGTTTCTCCAAATCAACTCTCCGTAAAAGGGAAATAAACAATGTCTACATTACACTTTTCGTAGTCTGTCTAGTGAGTACTGTCTAGTCTGGGACTGAATGTTTTTAAAGAGTAATTATTACCCATGACCCAAAAGTGATTTTGAATACTCAAGTTGGCCTTTTAAGAGAAGTTGGCTAAGCTGTTATTTTCTCAAAATCCTGAATACGGTGGATGTGCTTTCACATTAAAGTAACATAACCGTTCAAATACAATTTCAAAAGCTCCATTCGATAAGTTGACCGAAAACTAAATCTCTCAAAAATAGACTTTTATCAAGTGAACTACGTCTCGAAAAGAAAAGTTTTAATTTACTACTTCTTTAAGCTATCACAAAATAAATATGAACGATACAGATCACCTGCTTCGCTGCGTCCGATCTGCGGCTGCCAGTTGCCAGAGCTTCCTCCTTCAATGTCACACGAATGAACTCCAGGAAGCCCACGAGTGCAGGCACGCAGCCGTCGATTCGGCTCCAGACAACACATGTGTAACCTGCGTGTGCTGCTGCCGCCTGTGCATCCTCGAAAACTTATCTGAAAACAGAACGATGCACATTGCATCGTCACATGTGAGATTACTTTTAAACTTTCACTTTTCACAAAGTAAATTAAAACCAATCGAAGTGTGCTGCACTTGTAATTAAAATAATTGGGGAACTGATTGTATCCAACTGCTACTTTAATTAAAAATTTCAGTGAACTTCCACAAACTGCTATTAATTAATTAATTTTTTTAGGATATAGAAAATGACGAACGACAAATTTTACAGAACCTTCGATATCTTAATTGTTATCTTTTGTCACATTTCACTAATTACAAGACACAACAAAAGGTCATTTTCACAAGGAACGAAATAAAATGGAAGTTATAAAACTGCAACACCCGATGTAACCAAATAAAACTTTGTCATACCAAAAACGCCGTTTCACTTTTACCCTGTTTCATGCTACCACAACTGGGTGATGTCACCCTTGGTTGCAGACAGGAACCAGAAAAGGTCTTGGTCTCCAGTTCCTTATAATCTAGAAACGCTTCCCAAACGCATCATAAATCCGACGTAAACACTTACGCCGACTTTATTTATTTCGAAAATATAGTGACTAAAGCGGGTAAGAATCCAACTAATTCGTCTGTAATAACTCTAACGACAATGTTTTGGATCATTAGATAACGCTTACACAATATTTAAAATCAACAATGAACTACGCGGGTATTTAGAATATTGAAATTATTTTGTCACATAGTAAATAAAACTTTGAAAATTGTATTGTGTTTCACTTTTAAAACAACTCGAACTAATGAGCAACTAATTCGATCGACGTCACCAACGAACAACCAAACCGTTCACTTTAAAAAAACTAGCTTACGCTTTTATTGTTATTATTGTTGTAGGCTTTTATTATCGTTGTAGGTACTCAATAAATGGAATAAATACTTCATCAAGTTGAGCACAAATATAGCATCTATTTTGTGTGTGTTTATTTTTCTCCAACTAATCCTTTTCAGCGATAAGCGGCGCACTAAATTATCAAAAACCAAAATAACTATCACGAACATTACACGTTTGATAAAAGTCACTGCACTGTACGTCATATCTCGTTATCAATTAAAAATTGTACCAACACGGAATGCATAATAAAATGCCTGACCTCAAACGTTTCTTTCTTTTTCGACCAGACAAAATCTATTCTATGTACCCTCTTTATCTTTAGGAATTTTATGAACTTAGATTAATTATTATTGTCACTTCGGAACATAATAATTTTACTTTAAAATGACTCTAGTTACGTTACATTTCGATTAAATTAAATGAACAAAAATGCTTACCCAACCAAGTACCATTGTTATCCAATAACTTTCATCAACTATTATCATCAAATCTCAAAACAAAGCATGAATCAAACCCGTGGCCTGTGGCTTTTCGCTAAGCCCAACCAACAAACTACGTTTGTTACACGCGCATTCTTCCGAATGCCGTACGGGTCGCACGGATTCCTCCGTGGTCTAACCTGGACCCAGACCTCCGCCAGAGCCACCCGCGTACCGCGTATCCACGGTCTACTTAAATTTCCACTTCAAGCAGATACCGACTTCTAACGGACTACGGCTACGAAATGTCTACTGGTACGGTCCGACCAGCCGAGCTAAGATTCATCGCTATCACTCTACTCAAATTCACTTTTTATATCACAACACTTCAAATGGTACTTAGCTCTTGGGCATTCTAACAAACTAATACCACAAATCTACCCACATTAAACTTCAACAAAATGATCGCATGATAAAAGTGTGTTCCGATGTTATAATACTTGGTTAAACTACACTAAAATCAAAGGGTGTAACTTTCCCTTCATAATAAAAACATAGAGGTCATAATAAATACGATTTCTTTTGTTTTTCAGCAATTAAACATCAAAATAAGATTACAATGAGGAGCGATTTGTTTTAATTACGGAACTACGTTAAATGATTTTATTAGCGGAAATTGATGTCTTTATTTTTACTCACGATTATCAAACAAACTACACACACACACAACATAGTTTACACAAAAATTAAAATTTAAGCAATGAAATTGTATCACCTCAGACGTAATGGAATAAAAATAATGCCATACCCATACTCGCTGTGTTACTTAGCTTTACCAAAATTCGACGCCACATTCCATCCATGCCATGTGAGATGTAATGGCACATGTCAACTCGCTTGCCATTTATGAATCCAGTTCTCATCTGAAAATTGCTATCTGAAAACCTGGAAATAACCTAGCCAGCCATGTGTGGGACGTGAAGTTACATCCAACTTCTGATTTCGGAGGCACTAGTCAGGATGGTGGTATAATGCTCCGATCATCAGGTTGCAAGGTGTAAAATAAAACACAGTAGGCGTTCAATACGTGTCTTCATGATTTAAATTAGGTTACAGGTTACACAGCTTAACTTAATTTGATTAAAGCTTTTAGGTTATGTTAAAACGTGATACGACTGAAATACACTTAGAGAAACGTTATGCCGTCGGGCATAGGTACGACGCAGTATAGGATTTTATTACAAAGTACACTAGTTAACTTAATGCGACCGTTCAGCTCGACGTCTGCTCGAGAAGTTAGAAAAGTAGACTAGATTGAGTGGCCTTTTATAACACATGTCCAAACAGAAAACACATAGGTGGCTTTACTGTGCTCAACTGAAAGTCAGTATAACAACTAGATTAATTTCTGCACACGGAAATAAAATAGAATAAAACTTTTATTTACTTTGATTTTAATCTAATTTAATTTCCGTCTCCGACATATATATAATCACGATCTCGGAAACGGCTGCAAAGATTTTCATGAAAGTTACAGATTAGGGGGTTTTCGGCTCAAGGAATCGATTTATCAAGGTCCCAGGTTCGAGAAAAGCTCGGTTCCCGAGATAAAGAGATTTTAAAAACATCATACTGACGTCATCTATGAAACATTAGGATAACTTCTATGAGGTACTGTTTGTAACGTGTTGAACTGACGCCATCTATGAAACATTAGGATAACTTCTATGAGATACGGTTTGTTTGTTTCAGTAGTATGAAACTAGATGGCGCTCGAATATATTTTTGTTCGGCTAATATGTACTAATATTAATATTCATTCTTACGTTGAAGCGCTATTTTTGCGTTATACCTACCTATTTTCTGTTTGAATAAAATTACTCGCAGGACGCGTAGTGATAGTTTAACGTGCGTTTGTGATATTTACGAGAATATTTGTAAATAAATGTTAGTTTTGTTATTATCGATTTAATAATATATTTTAATAAAGTTTTAAATAAATAATGGTCAGATCGATGAAATTACTATTGTTGTAAATAGAATCAATAAAATTTTAAGTACGCCTAACAACTTGCTCATTAAACTAAAAGTATATTTATTTATGTTGTTTAATTATCATAAACATTCAATACATTTTATCGCAAATAAAAATTTCAGTCGGGGACTGCCTAAGCCTGCGAAAAGTACGAAGGAAAGTTCAATGAATTTATCTAATTAAGTATGTACCTATTTAAAATGCAATTAATTCGCTCACACAGTTAACTTCTATGAGGTACTGTTTGTAACGTGTTGAAATTTCAGTAGTATGAAACTAGATGGCGCTGTACAACTTTGTGAAACACGCTGTTGAGATCCTTTGGCCGTAACATAAGTAAAATGAATTTTGTGCTCAGTGAACAGTTGTATGATTTGACTCCTGAATAGATGGCGGAATTCCTCGTATTTCTTGCGATTCATACTAAATATAATTTTCAACCGAGCAAAGCTCGGTCAACCAGGTACTTATTATATATTTAAACTTCAAGTAAGTTATATCAATCGTGTTAAGGTTCATTTAATCTTCGAAGGTAAAGAATAAAGGTATTTAAAAATCTGGGAGCTTGATAGTGGAATATAATATTGATTACTCTAATGGAGGTAAAAGTTTGGTCACTGTCTATGTTTCCTATTTTTATTAACTTTGGGTCATTCTAAATTGATACAATTGCTATTAAATGAAAAATAAATGGCTTTCAAATATTTCGCCTTAGTAAAGTCAAATAGCTATAAATAGTTGTTTATTAGCCACTGTTATTTAAAATACTGTTACTATATTTTTGTTGTATGTAATATAACAAAAAAACTGAGGTACTTTTCATTACTGTCGGGCCTGGGTAAATTTTCTATGGGCCATGGCAGTTCTCCTTAAAGTTTAAAATATCCACCAAAACGCACCAGTGTCATGGCGTCCAATGTGACGCCACGTCTAGCGTCTACACGAAGTGTCAAACGAAAAAAAAACAATATACTAAGATCACGTTTTTACATTGACGTGACGTCATAAACGTCAATCGACAAAGAGCTCTCCTTCTGGGCTGGCCTTGCACAGGTGACTCCCCTGGTGTTGCAGGTGTCCATGGCAACGATGACCACTTACCATCAGGTGGCTCGTCCGCTTCTTCGTCAGTCCTTCAAGCTATAAAAAAATCGCAGCGGTGCTCGTTAAAAATAATACAATAAATACTTGTTTTGAAACCTTTTATTTAAGTTTCATTATAAATGGTTATATGATTTTATTGTTTTTTAATCACAGTATCACTACCAATATTAAACTTTGGCACAGTCTATTACTCTCTTTAGAGTGTGTGTGTGTGTTGTGTAGGTACTAAATATTTGGGATTATTCTTTATTAATTTATTGATAAAGAAATTTGAATTTATAAACCGCTGGAGAATCTTTAGGTCTTAATCAAATCATAATGTCGTTTTATACAAATCTAAATTTTAAATATTCCTTGGATATTCTCAGGGCGCGAGGGACTTAGTGCCCTAGTTTCCTCCAAAATTAATGATAATGCGTACAATCTTAGACGCACGGCTCTTCTCTAAGAGTAGACGAGCTTGAGTTATTTATATTGTTTCAGAGGACGCCTGGTTAGCAATTCGAGGACGAGTGTACAATATTACTCACTATCTGCCGTATCATCCTGGAGGTAAATAAAAAAAATATTTCTACAGAACTCATTATTGTAATGCTTATAATTTATGACGTGACGTATTTTATAGGACCTGAAGAACTAATGCGTGGAGCCGGTATTGATGCTACAGAATTATTCGACAAAATACATCCATGGGTAAACTTTGATTCCCTGCTAGCAAAATGCCTTGTTGGACCTTTAAGATTCGACGCGCCTGATGCAGAAGAACTTTTCGGTCCAGTTAATCCGTCTCCTAAATCCGAGCGCCTCAGAGAACCGTCTAAAGCGCAAGAGTTAGTCAGAAAATCTATGGAAAATTTAGCAAACTGTATAACACCTGTAAGAAAGAAAATAACTACGAAGAGCGAAGAAAACGTTAAAGGCAGTCCGCCAAGTAAAATTATGCAAAGTTTAATTCAATCTAGTGACCTACCAGTAACGATAAGCCGAAGAGCTGGGTCGAGTCCTATTAAAACTACACAGAAAACGTCAGGCGACACACCCCTTCCGTTACGGCTAGATTGGATTCAAACTTCAACTAAATTGACTCTTTCAATATACACGAGACCGCTGGCTAATCCTGGGGGACGTGCAAGACTTACTGATGGAACTCTATTGATCGAAGTTGCTACTAATGGCTGGCTTAGAACAGTAAAGTTGGAACCAGAAGAAAGTTTGAAAGAACCTTTGCAATTACGAGTTTTTTCTGAAAGCGGAAAACTAGAGGTAAATTATTGCATATGTCCTTATAAAAATCGAAGGTTTGAAAGTTACATAACATAATAGTAACTCTTACTTTAGTTTAAATAAAGAGGAAAGGACTTACTTCGTCGTAGGTGATAAAATGTTATTATCTTTGCCTATAATATAATAATTATAACACACAAGGTAGAGCGCGTTTGGTATTAAAAAGGGTGATCGTTAGCGGGCATATCGTCAAATATTTGCTTAATCTGCCCTTCGGGTACTCCAGTTCTCCTTAATAAAAAGGCCCGAGCCACAGAAACATTGAAGCTATCTATCTATGTAAATATGTTACCGTTAATTTGCGTAAATCAGATAGAATGCACATTAACGAGGTATTCTGCAGATTATCTGGCTGAGCCAGTTAAAGTGGAAAAACTATAATTAAGTTCATACATTAACTAGTTAATCTGCAGACTTCCTAGCTAATCTGTAGACTAACGACCATGCATACGGTAGAGTCAATAAAGTAGGTTCTTGTTTGAACGTCAATTGTTAAAAACGAGTAACATTGAACGAAAACATAAAAATTGAGTTGATTTTGGATATAAAACAATGAATACTCATTTCCATTACTGCGCAGGCGAGCGTGGGTGTTTGTGCTTTGTTACGCAAGGGCGAAGGGGCTGCACCTTCCGCAGCGCCGGAGACGTCACGGTTCGAAGTTATGCCCTATATTCCGCGTTTTTACGATTCGACCAAATCTCGATTGATCGGCCAGATCGATCATTTCATGATGTGAGCAAATCTACGATGTGGCCACGACATCAACACAAATTGGTACTCAGGTAGCCAGTCTTCCGCAATTTAACGATGTACCATCCGTTACTGTGCAGACTAACTGGGTAAAGTGCAAATAAGACCTTTTTTTACACTTTAACGTATCGTATCAGTGTATCTGCAGATTACCTAGTTAATGTGCACATTAACTTATTATGCATTTTAACGGTAACATATATATTTCAAAGGGCACTTTTAATACTGAGCATTACCTACTAGCAAATATCGGGTATGCAAATCATTTATTTTGTGTATATATTCAGGTGACCGCTCATAAGGTCGAAAGTAAAATTTGGAAAGGGTGTGGAGATACGACCTTTGGCGTGAGCACCCCGATATCATCGCCGCGGACGATGGAGTGCAGAGTGGTGCATGTGGAGGCAGTGTCCCATGACACCACACTGTTGGCGCTGGCGCCCGACTCAGGGTCTGTCATTGTTCCTCTTGGCCACCACGTACGAGTTCATCATAAAACTGGAGGTAAGGATGCTGTGATAATTTTGAAAATATCTAATCCTCAAAGGCATGTTTAAAAAATGTCAGATAATTCAACAACAAGAATCAAAATCAATATAAATTACAAAAAATACCTAAAGATTAATATATCACCGGCTAATATGTAGTAGTACGTACCTACTTAATTGGGCAAAACATTCATAAAAATCCTACAGGAAATTCCACTACATTTTTTATATCGTCAAAGCTAAAATATAATTACCTAATTTACACATAAATAAAATAGATACACACATGTAAACTAAGAAGTCTAATTTTCGTTTCTTACCTTCATTAATCTTACGTCCTTAACTGAGACTAAAGCAAATATTTCATGTAAATAGGTGCTCATTATTTGGTAAAGGAAAATCGACACGAACTCATAACATAGACGATTTGCACCTATAGTTACTCCGATGGTGTAGCTACATTGCCTATAGTAGCTATTTGTCTACCAACACTTAAATAGGTACCTGCCTTATGTAAAAACATTAAGGTTTGTTTACAAATCATAGTGCACTTCATTTTTACCCGACATACCTAATATTGTTTACAAATCAGGGCCCCAATTCTGCTAATTTATAACGGTTCAATAGTGTCTCGATTGAATTGTCTGCCACATTTTGAATAAAGAATGTGCCGAAATAACGTCGAAAACTATTAAATTTTGTACATATAACGTACTTAAATGTGTCGATCTATTCAATTCTGTAAACGAAATGTGCCAAAAATGTGTCAAACTCTTCAATTTCGTATACAGAATTTGGCAAACAATTCAATCGAGACACTGTTGAAGCGTTATAAATTAGCAGAATTGGGGCCCAGGTGTAAGTATTAAGATGAAACATGCATGGGTTTTTAAGTTATATACTGTTACGTGTCAGGAGTATGGGGTTCGAGAAAATGCCAAAATGTACCACAAAGACTTTATTGTACTCGTAGATACACGCAGATTACATCGTAGAATCGTAGATTACACACTGTACACAGTACACACCACAACACTATGCACGTAGGTTCTCGTAAACACACTCGACGAACAAACAAACTCGCTCGTAGAAATCACTTCACTTCTCACTGGTATCGCTCGTAGGTATCGCTGGTATCTTCCTGGTTTCGCTTCCGAAACTAGAATGTCCGCCGTTTACCGAGTGCCCCTTTTTATACCACTCACGCACCATTCATGGCAATCGAGAATATTCCCGCTAAGTCCGGACCCGCGTCGAATAAAGTTCGAGTATGTTCCTTGCAACCGACTTTCGCCCGTATGACTATTGCCGTGAGGTCAAAGCGTCGTGCGTACTTTCGAGATGGGCACGCGCGCTATTGTTCTATTGTCCGCCTGGCATGTTTATGGCCCCTATTGTTTATTGTTTAGCGAGTAGATACGCCAGGGCTGTCACAATACATTTATTTTAAACCTATAATATCGCAAACACTACACTTTTTAAATGCATGGGTACTCACGATTTTTATTTGTTTCATCTGGGTCGAAACCCAGTCGCATGATCATGGTTACGGCGAGATATTTTTATCAATATGTACCTACCATAAATACGACGATACGAGACTCGCCGTGAACTCAAAATTGCGAATACCCGTTTGCATTTAAAAAACCAATAGATCCTCCTACTTTCATTCCTTAAAAAAACTGATTAATAAAAATTACTGGAAAAATTCAATGCGATTGTATTAAACCGTTTTTTATTGCAGATTCAGAGTGCGTTCGGTCGTACACACCGGTGGGAGATAGCTTCGACTCGAGTAAATTCGAGTTTAGTGCACTAAAAATTGCCGTGAAGCGATATGACAATGGAGCTCTTTCCCCGCATCTCACTTCATTGAAAATTGGGGACTCAATAACCGTTTCTGGGCCGTATGGAAACTTTCAGCTCCAAAAGGTAATATACCATCATAAGTTGTGACTGTATAGTAGGTAGGTACGTTACCAACAGCGATTAGGTATCAATTCAAAAAAAAACATTGCATTTAATGTAAAACATTGCAATAGCTTCATTCTAAAATACCTAAACTGATATACAACGTGCACAAATTAAGAGATTGGCTCTTTATTCACGTAGATAGTAATTTGAAATGTGTTTCTATCAGGGATGTTATGGATATCCGTAACCGAAACCGAAACTATCGGATATCCGAAATAAAAATATATCCGTAACCGTAACCGTATCCGCTAAAAAAGTTTCGGATAATTTCGGATAAGGGCAGAGTCTAATTAAAACCCGTTACGACAGGTTTTTGTTTCACCACTCACCATGTAAATATGGCATATTTGTTATTTTTAGTCGTAAATGAGTCAGATCAATATTTTTTGGTATCACCCTATCTAAATAGTAGGTAAGTAGGTCTCATTAACAGAGATGTTCGCATTGGCCTCATGGGAATACTAGTTCCCCATGCCCAGACACCTAAATAATAATAATAATAATAATAATAATAATATTAAAAACCGCATTAACAACCTAGTCAATTTATTAGTTAATATTGAGTACTTAGTCTTGCCATAAATATTGTAATATAGAAAAAACATTTTTTTTAACTGCAAATAACATTTATTAGTTTTACAGTATGTTAGTTTAGTACATAAATATTAAACAATTAAAAATATATAAAACTTATTCGAAGTGGTCTCCATTGGCTGCAATACAGTCCTTTAAACGTTGAGGCCAGTTATCAATAGAAGCACGCACTCTTTCCATGGGAAAATTCTTCACTGCCAATCGTATAGACTGTTTTAGGGACTCCAAATTATCATGGCGTTTAGAGCAAGCTGTACTCTCTAAAATTGACCATAAATCATAATCTAGCGGATTAAGATCGGGACTAGACGACGGCCAGTTTTCAGCTCTGATGAAGTCCGAAACGTTCGCTTCCAACCAAGACTGCGTGGAACGAGCTTTATGACCCGGCGCCGAGTCTTGCTGGAAGGACCATACTTGGTTATTGAACATGGTGATGTTAAGGGGCTTAACTACCTTCTCAAGAATGGTATCTTGATATACTTGTGCCGATGTTTTGATACCTTTTTCACAAAAATATGGCTCAGTCACTCCTTCATAGCTAACACCCCACCAAACCATCACTGAAGTCGGATAATGTCCACGTTGCACTCTGTCGACTAATTGGGAAGCTTCCTTAGAGCTTTGAGCATAAATACGGTAATTTTGTTTGTTAAAATGTTGCTCTATTGTAAAAATTTTCTCATCCGTAAACAAAATTTTTCTGTGACCTCCCTTTGCGTACCGCTTCAGTAGTTGTTTCGATTTTACCACCCTATTCTCCTTTAAATTATCAGTTAAGAAGTGACCAGTGCGTCTCTTATAGGCTGCAAGTCCTAAGTCATCTTTTAAAATGCGCGACATGGTTCTAGGTGCTATCTTCATTTCCCGAGATAAAATCTTTTGCTTTCGGACAGGATTTCTTCGAATTCTTTCCCTTACTGCTTTAACCAACTTTTTCGTACGAACACTACGTGGACGGCCAGATCTTTTTCTGTCACAAACAGAGGAAGTCTCATTATACCTATTATTGGGATCAACCCAAATACAAACACCTTTTCCTTTGTTACTCCTTTTTATTTTCCTTCTCTTAATTCCAATAATCAATTCCTCATCTATTATAATATTTTATGCAACTAATACAGCGTAAATAATACAAATATTGTTTTATGGCATAGTTCAATAGTTCCCTCAAAACCTCAGTACCATACATACTGTCGCTCCTCTTTTCTTTCCCGCCATTATTCACTTGTTTTTTTTTTATGAAAACACAAGGCAAAGATGGCGCCGGATGCAAGTCATTCCAGGCACTGCATGATATTAAATTACTTGTATCACAATAAATTAATTATTAAAGTTAAACCTAATCATGTATTAAAAAAACAAATATTCTTTGATACTATTTTACAATCTTAGATACATATTATTTTTATTCAATCAAACAGGAACAATTCATATAAACATGGCTATAATATTCTTAAAAGAGAATAATCAATTAAATAACGCTAACAGCTCGGCCATCCTGCATATCGCGAGTCCCATCGCGTCAGAATAAAAAAAAAGTGCCAACTTATTTAGATAATAATTCTCGAACGTGTTTACAAATAATAATCACTTTTATAAAAAAAAAATAACGTAACTCCTTGAAAGAATGAAAAATACATTAAATATAAAACAAATAATGAACAGCTCGGCCATCCTATATATCGCGAGTCCCATCGCGTTAGAACCAGTCAGCACAGACAATGTACGGATAATAATTCTATTACCAGACTCGTCTGTGGCAGTACCTAATGTATATTACTTATTTATCGTCAATATTTACGACTGCAACATCATTTAAGTAGGTAATTCATTTCTTTTTACAATATTAGCAAGTCCACCATCATTCGTTGCATCAACTGAACTTTTACCAAAATTTCGATCAATGGTCCAGGACTGAATTTTGTCTAAAAGCTGCAATGCCTTCATAATCTACTACAGCCTCTTGAGACAGAGAGTCGGTACCTAATACTACAAATATAATATCATGTTACAGCTTTACTTTTATGTATCATTAATTACGGAACCAAAAAAAAACTTAAGTGACGACGCTATAATTGCAAGGTATGTATGTAGTTAAGAAAAAGTAAGGGTTTCTTACCTTTTTCCACCACGGTTTTACAACTGTTGCGACAAAATATAATCCTTATCGTCTAACCAGATTTGCATCGATACCTCTACTAGCTTGCACAACTCCATAATAATTCCACAATTTTTGTATTTACTTACATCGCTTTGTCTCATTAAAGTAACCTGGCTACATAAATCAAATATGGCACTTAAAATGATTTCATTGATTCATATTAAGAAATAAAACATTTTGATAATCTAAAGGAGAACATCAGATTTGGGCCTGGAGCGAACAGCTTGTTCAATACCCTCAAATAATCTTGTACATTTTATATTTAAAAATCATCCATCCATTTCATATTTAAAAATCTAGTTACATCATATCATTATTAAAACATTATAATTTCAAGCCTATACGAGGCACCATCCGATATTTTTGATTAAAATATACTTATCGGCGAAGCGTTACGTCTAAATGTCGTACGTTTACATCGAAATAAGATACCGTCGTATCGATAGGTACCTATACTAAAACATCGTTGGCGATACGTATTGGACATCGCTAAGTCGCGACACTATGTGTGTGCGATGCGTAAGACGACTATATTTAATTATTCCCATCATTTTCCGCAAAAACAGAATATGCATAATGTGGTAACAATATCCTCGATCTAAAAAAACGATGTCTCATACCTACATGTTCATATTCCAGGCCCAAGGTCCTTAATAAAGTTGCTAGTCTCCTTTTACACATTACATTAGTTATTCACATTATAAATTAAGAGCCAATACACATGAGCTTCACATAAACTTTAACTTATTCGACCAACCCATCGTACCTATTGCGCAAAAGTTAATAATTACTTTCTCCTTTAAAATAATAAAAAACATCTATGACGTTAGACCAGGAATGGAAGCTCTCAGTATCATAATTATTTACAAATTAAAACATTACTCAACATCGATAAAGACTAATATTTTAACATGTCAGTACCTACATTCGATGTAATTAAACAGATAAAAAAAAAATCTAATATAAGTACCAAAAATGTATAGGCTCGTCTTACTAAAACTAACAATTATTAGCTGACATGTGTCGGACATGACGTAGTCCTGATGTTTCTGATAATCTCTGTGCTTCCTCTGATGTCCACCCATTCTCCTTCTAATTACAGTTGCACGAATGTTTTTATCTAATTCCGTTTCTTCTGTCAATATCGTCCATTCTCTCCATCGATATGCCGTCCATATTCACCATTTCGTCGCCTCAGTGCTTGTTTGTCCTATGTTTAACCCTTAACTTCGGGTAATTTCCTTATAAATCCAGCCCTTGACCTTGGGCATGATCCATATTTAACCCTTAACCTCGGGTATTATCCTTGTGAAGCCCTTAACCTTGGGCATGATCCATATTTAACCCTTAACCTCGGGTATTATCCTTGTGAAGCCCTTAACCTTGGGCATAATCCGATCTCAACCCTTGTCCTTGGGTTTCCTTACAGCCGTTTGTCTCTGAAACTCAAAACCAATAAGCTTAGAAACAAGTAAGACTAAATTTTATTCGTAATTGTTCATTTGGGTTTCACCAATTTATTATCACTAATATTATTTAAGTTTAGTTTTAGTGGCTCCCAATTCGTCCTTGCCACAATGCTCACATTCTCACTCTTCTCTATAACATCTTTATTTGATCCAAATTATCCTCCATACGCAAAACAAAACTTCAAATTCTTCTACCTAACACACGACAGATCCCTCCGCTCCTCTAAAAACCTCCTTAGTACCACAAATTAGACAAATACAGATGCAAAGCTTCATACAAAGTGCGCCAAACAAACGCGCACATAGACACGGCTCACATACACCAAGAATCAGAACATATCGGACCACTCAGACCCCGGCTGCTACTTCCAGCGATATGACATTTACAACACACAAATAAGATACTTTTCCTAAAAAAATATATAATTATTATCTTAGTAGCTTTTTCCATTCTACTCTAAATTGCGCATTACAATCCCTCTGACATCCAGTTGCTACAGAAAGGCACAAAAAGTCCTTACTTCCTTGTAATTCAATGATTCCTTACTAAACACAAGTCAATGTAAGTATGACGCAGGAAGTTCCTTGCATGTCTAAAGTGTATATTTGCCTCCGATTTCTAATAAATATTAACTGAAAGGATTGTTGGACAATTTGCAAAATTATTTATTTGAGGGTTAATTTATATAATATGATTATTATTTTGTTTCAAGTACTTAATAGACGTACAAAAACATTATAGAATCCAAATAAATTGAAATAAATGCTAAGTTAGCCAAATGAGTCAATACTCACTACATACAAAACCGAACAATTTTATTTTTATAAAGAGCACCCATCCCCCCAAGTCCTCTTCCTCCACAAGCACGTGCAATCAAAACGATTACACGCAAGCACCATTATTTCGTACAAAAAATATGTTACTACAGATAACCTGGATTACCTGCGTTATTGAACCCGCCATCCAAGGACTCCCACGATCCCAGTCTACAATCACAATACAAACATGAACAATGGTTACCAAATTACACCCTATGCCAATGACTCCAGTCATACACTTCCATTTCCACTTTCCCGTTTAATCCATATCAATAAATTACATAACAAGATCCAATCCAAGAACATTGCGGAGTCGTCAACCCCAAGGCCCACGAACACATGCGCAACCCAAATCGAGGTACATACATGAGCTTAACTTCTGTACTATCCTTATTTTGTGTTAGTACTCCTTTACACTCCACATCCTTCTATCAACATTCCTTCTCAGTTACTGCTGTCCGCCTCTGGAACTCCTTAACTTTATCTATTCGTTTTGCTGGCTCCTTAACTCCTTCAAATGTCAAATCACTACGCAAAAAGCAAGTGAGTGGGCTCGATCATTAGGGCTTCTAATTAACCCAAAAAGAAGTCTCAGGCAATAATTATTGGTTCGAAATATTATCAAAAATCCTTAGACTTATCTAAATTACCATCATTATGTCTGGATAACACACCTTTACAATATGCTACTACTGTTAAAAACCTTGGCTTAACTCTGGATATTAATTTATCTTGGAGGTTGCACGTTGGGGAGGTCAGTCGTAAGGTTTTTCATACCATGCACTCGCTTCGACGCTTTCAGAGTTTCTTGCCGTTTAAAACAAAAATCTCTCTATGTCACTCTCTAGTTCTCCCGATTTTAGATTATTGTATGCTATTTGGATGCCACAGAGGAGCTTTTAAATAAACTTGAGCGCTTACAAAACTTATGTATAAGGTTCATATTTGGGTTACGACAATTTGATCGTGTGTCGCAGTTTTGCAAGAATCTCAAGTGGCTCCCAATCCGTTTTCGCAGGAATACTCGTATACTGTGCCTCCTGTATAATGGCGCATTTTCATTGTTCGTTAGGGCCCGCGTTCGGGGTACGGGAGATTTCTGTAAAGCATGCCGTAGGGCCCGAATGCGGTAACCGTTTTCATAAGTCGATGGAACTCGGATGCGGGGTACGGGAGATTTCTGTAAAGCATGCCGTAGGGCCCGACTGCGGTAACCGTATCTAGACGTGTATATAATCAAAGCTTGCTTTACACCAACCGACGAATTTCATTGGTTGTTGAGCCCGCATGCGGGGAGTCCCCGCATGCATTATCGACTACATATTGACGATGCACTTTCACTAGTTGTTATACCGTATTCGGGGACTCCCCGCATGCTGTTTATCGACCGAGTTATCGACCAATGAAAATGAGCCATAATATATTGAATAACCCTTCCTCTCCCTCATACCTCCGCAACCGTTTCACCCATGCACGCCCGTCTGGCGTAGCTTGCAGAACCCACATTAAATCCCTCCTACACTTTCCCCGTCACAAAACCTCGTCTTATTCCCACTCCTTCACAGTACATGGTGTTAGGCTGTGGAACTCACTGCCACCTAGCATTCGTCAGTCTAAAACTTTGTACTCGTTTAAGAAAAAAAAGTCAAAGAGCACTATCTTTCCTTATGTTGTTTCTTTTTTTATTTGATTTCATTCAAAGTACATAATTAGGTTTCTTTTTTTTGTTTGGTACACCCTGCCCCCTATACTGTGTTTCCAATTTTCTACTTCTACCTTAAGGGTGTCTGGAAGAAATCGCTCTTTAGCGATAAGACCGCCTGTTGTATAACATTTTGTGCAAATGTCTTATGCTGTTAATTGTGTCCTTGCTATGGTGTACAATAAAGCGTATCATTATTGTAATTTAAGTGCTTGGTGCCAGAAACTACTTTCTCTCCGGATATAATTTTACAAAAACAAAATAACCGACTTAAACATCGACAAGCAGAGATAATTCAAAAACCATTCGCCAGATGTTGCTTATTTTAACCCATCTAGATTTAGGTGTAATGTTCCCATCAATACAAATGAATCAAGCCCAAACACAAGGTAATAACTACTATAAAACGTTGAGGAGTTCCCTCGACTCTCCCTCGGCTCCATCATCAGACCGACTCCAGACCTAATTTATTTATTTAAGTAACACTTTAATGTTTCAACACCATACAATAAAATACACGAAATTCCTTCATCAAAATGTACTTAGTTCTTTAACATATTTAACGAAAACATTAACAAATGCACAAGTCATTCCTACAATTTGTGAAAGTTCCCCTCAATTTCTCTGGGATGCCATAATCAAATCCTGGCGTACTTATTATGGTACCACCTACGAAATATCTATTTTCCAACGAAAAAAAAAATCAAAATTGACTCATGAACGACGATGTAGTCCACGAACACATATAAAAAACATAATATATCTATACGGTCGAATTGAGAACCTCCTTTTTTAAAAATTGGTTAAAAATGGAAGTCCACAGAAATTATTACGTAAGTAAGTTATCAATTTACTTGTCGTAGTAATAATCCAAAATATATCTACCTGATATACCTTTTTAGTTGTTTTCAATATAAAGATATTTATTGTATAATTTAATACTTTAAAACTTAGAGTTATCTCCTACATAAATGCATAAGAATGAACTAGCTTTCCGCCTGCGGCTTTGCCCGCGTGGAACCCGGCCACCTCGCGCACTTTCACTAAACTGGACAGCGCCCCTTCCCTGGACCCATTCCAAAATACTTTTTTTTAAGCTGAAACCCTATTACAATTTCAATTTAATATTGAGCAAAATCGACCTTGCAGTCCAATACCTGCTGCTTCCCTTTCATAAGTCCGACTCGCTCCCGGCCCGGAAGCCACCTTTAATGAATCCGCATTTTACGATCCCGCGGAAATGTCCTCTTCAATTTTAAAGTTTAGGGGTGATTTTGAAAAAATACTGAAGCACATATATTTTTTAAGCTTAACCAAGAGACTGGACATTAATTTTCAAGTTCCTAACTTGGAAACTACCGAAACACCATAGAAATTTTCACCCCGCATGTTTAGGGGTTGGAGGGTTATTTCGAAAAAAAACACTTAGTTTTTTTTTATTTACAACAAAGAGTATGTATATACCAATTTCTATCTTGAAAATTTTATTAAATCCGATACAATCTTTCAACCCCCTTTTGAAGGGGTTGAGGGTTAATTTTCAAAAAAAAATCTGATACACGTACCTATTCATTATTTTGCAGTAAGCAACCAAAATCCAAATTCCCAAGTGACTAACTTCAATGGTGTAGAACTTTCATGTAAAAGTTTTTCACCCCTTTCACCCCCTTCGGGGTGGAATTTCCAAAAATCCTCTCTTGGTGCTCCCCTACCCTCCCCAAGGAATAAATATGCCAAATTTCATGTTTCCAACTTAGAAAATGACGGACTTCTATATAAACTTTCAATCCCTATTTCACCCCCTTAGGGTTATAATTTCTAAAATTCCTTCCTTAGTGGGTGTCTACTCAATAAAACGACCCTACTCACCAAATTCTATAGCTGTAACAGTTTTTGCTCCCCGATGATGAATCAGTCAGTCAATCAGGACATGTTATTTTATAAGCATAGATTGAAATGTACATACATACCTATATACATAAGTTAGGTCCAAAGTAAGAAATAACGGTGCCGAACATCATATTTTGATATCTCATTATTATTAATTTTAAAATATTAGGTACTTTATTTCCATAAGCTATTTTCTCCTAATCAGTATTAATCTTTATCCGATAAGTAAGTATATTATTTACATGGACTATTTAATGTAGATCAAAATTATCCTTTATTGTTTATCATTTAAATGAGGGTTCACAGATTAAAATTATATGCATACAACCCATACATCGATGATGCAATCAAAATTCCTTAAAGCGAAACGGCTGGTGCCAAATATGTAAATAAATGTAATTGTACTAAAAATCTCAATTTAATGTTTTATTTTCCTATTTGCACTAATAACCAAAGCTTCTAAGAGAAGGAAAAATATTGTGTTAACCACTATTATGCTTGCAATAGTTAAATCGTAACACGAAATAGTATAAAACTGTAGTCAGTTAACCAAATCTCTTTATGTTTAATAGGTTTAAATAACGGCAAAAAAAAAAAACAATTCATACTTACTAATATAGGTAGGCGTGGAAGGAAATTTTATATATCCTTTTCGAAAATCCCGTCTTCTGAACTATTGGGATCAACCCAAATACAAACACCTTTTCCTTTGTTACTCCTTTTTATTTTCCTTCTCTTAATTCCAATAATCAATTCCTCATCTATTATAATATTTTATGCAACTAATACAGCGTAAATAATACAAATATTGTTTTATGGCATAGTTCAATAGTTCCCTCAAAACCTCAGTACCATACATACTGTCGCTCCTCTTTTCTTTCCCGCCATTATTCACTTGTTTTTTTTTTATGAAAACACAAGGCAAAGATGGCGCCGGATGCAAGTCATTCCAGGCACTGCATGATATTAAATTACTTGTATCACAATAAATTAATTATTAAAGTTAAACCTAATCATGTATTAAAAAAACAAATATTCTTTGATACTATTTTACAATCTTAGATACATATTATTTTTATTCAATCAAACAGGAACAATTCATATAAACATGGCTATAATATTCTTAAAAGAGAATAATCAATTAAATAACGCTAACACTATTAATAGCCCGGTACACAAACATTTTACTAATACCAAGGGTATGGAGAGTGTTAAAAATTGCATTTGGCTCCATACCTACTTTGTGTAATGCAATCACAGCGATTCGGTTCTCTTTATCACCCCACTCCATTTTAATATTGCAAAATATTATACAATGTATTGGCGCCAAAATGAGAAAACACAATGAACAACCGTATAAAAATGACAGATTCGAAATTCAAATGTAATATTTTTTTATTTTTAAGTGTAACAGTATTTATGGCCAGACTAAGTATTTCACCAATAAAGTGAAGGAAAAGATTTGAACTGCATACTAAATTAAGTTATAATTAAGGGCAAAATGCGTCCAAAATCAAGTTTAATGTGGACATTTTTTGATCATGATAAACTTCTTCTTATTATAAAAAGCATTGTAATTTCAAGTGTCCCAAAATTCTCAGTTTCCCCTATCTGACTTATTCATTGTATTACCAAATGATAACCCAGACTTGATAGTAAATAATTAATTATAATCAAATTATTACATACTATTTTTTTACTTTAATGTAATATCCGTAACCGAAACTATCCGAAACTTACGGATAATCCGAAATAATTAATATCCGTAACCGAATCCGAAACCGATATAATTTTATTCCTATATCCGTATCCGTATCCAGATCCGAAACTCCACAACCGTAACATCCCTAGTTTCTATTTTCCATTTGAAGCAGATTTTGCGTTAGCATGCAGCTTAGCGTGGGTATTTTCCATATTAATTGGCAGAGAAAAATCTGCTACATTTTAAAAAGTAGTTGTTGAGAGTTTGATAAAACTAACGTTGTTAAATGGCTTTTATTTATTTTTCAGCTTAAAGCTGTAAAAAAGATGTACTTACTAGCGGCCGGCACGGGTATCACCCCTATGCTGGGGTTGCTGAAATTCATGCTTAACAGGACAAATCCTAGATGGTAAGATACCTTATATTACTATTATACATAATTAATGCAATACACAAAATTATTAAATGAAATCATTAACGAGTATAATTTATCCTATAATTAACATTATGCATAGTGAAAAAGTCGTCCCAATAAATCTTCTGAAGAATGAGGATCTGTAGGGAATTTTAATTTTTATGGGTTTTAGAAAAATAATTATCTCTCGGGAGATAGGATATAATATTCACGATTACAGATGTACCTAATTATAAACTTAGAGCCCCGGAAATGCTCTCGCGAGTGTCTTTCGGGAAAAGATTGTTAGACCGTTCTTGGCAGTGGCACTTCCGTACCTGATGTAATAATTATGATTACAATTTGATACTACTCTTCTGCCGGGAGATCTCCCTTTGCCAAACTACCAATTACATTAATAACTATAAAATCATCACGAAGATCACATATGTACTTGAAACATCTCCATAATCTCTACAATTACCTTTATTCAATATCAGGTCTTCCAAACCCTGCAATGTGACAATTAAGGGTAGGTATGATTTATGTTGATGAGAAATTTTCATGGGATTTTATTTAGGTAATCATTTCAATTTGTCATTAAAACATTCCCAATCATGCTTCTTATTTTATTTCAGCGAAAGTGTAAATTTATTATTTTTCAACAAATCCGAAGAAGATATTTTATTCCGTGAAAAATTTGAGGAGATAGCCGAGCAAGACAACCGGTATGTTATGTTTATTATTCTATACTCCGAAACACATAGACACTAGTCAAATTTCGACACATTAGAAGTCACACATGCTCGTATACTAATAGCGAGGATACGCTATCAAAATCTTGTAGAATCAACACATGTCCAATAATGTAATTAATATGATTTGTAATCTCTAAGCAAAAATAAAGATATCATTTAAGACCACAAATTATATAAAACGCACTGTATTTATAGGCTACTATGTTGTTATATGTTGTTATAATAAACATATTTGAATCGAAAACCAACAGGAATTATTAAGTTAAGTACACGGTCATGGTATTAGTTATTACTTCGCTGCGATTAAAAACAGAGTATATGTTGCGGCATTTAAGTCGAGCATTATTTACCTACTTTCTACGAAAGCCATCCACGATTCATAACACGTTCTTGCATAATTATATGAGATGTCACCCTCCCTCCGCCCCTCTCTTAGGTGGTATCTGAGATCTTTCCCGTGTTGTTAACTCAATTTTCAAGCACGGTCGCCTTAGGCCACTAATGTATTCAGATCTTAATGTATTAAGTATATTGCCAAACGATGTTCTTATCTCAATTTGAAAATCAAGAAGTATAAGGCGAATAAGCACAGAATCGATGCCTGAAAAATAATCCTATGCTCTGACTATCTACGTTTGGCTAACCTAGGTTTTCTTATTCACTTATTCAGAATACAACAACGTTTCTATAGCCGCGTAGCTACCTAAATAACTAATTCTAGGAAGCTAATACCTACCTATGTTTAATTATTATTTATCTATATCTGTGAAGTTGTCGAATAAAACTCTTAATTACTTTCAGACTGAGCACCGTACATGTCCTGTCAAACGCACAACCGTCATGGGCCGGCCTCAGGGGGCGCATTAGCAGCGAAATTCTCACAGAGGTGTTAGGGAAAGTGATTTCTACTGAAGTTGGTGCAAACTTCGTATGCCTCTGTGGGCCGACCGAGTTTACACACACTGGCCTCGATTTGTTGAAGAAACTTGGAATTCAGGAGAATTATATGCACGCTTTCATAGGATAATCGAATAACTACTTAATATACCTAATTGACGCTTGAATCTCACAGTTTAAACTCACTCCGGGTTGCGTAGTGGTATCCTTTAGTTTTAGTTTATTTAACTATGCAACCACTATATTTAAAGATTTTTTTATGGAATTAAGATAGCAAACGAGCACGCAGCACCACCATATAACGAGACTCAAATCGAGACTAGAATCGTTAATCAGTTAGCAAACGGTTACAGATTACAAAACGTTCGTTTGTTTGACTTTCAGCTCCCTTTGGTCGACGCTTTCATTTTACGTAAATAGTCTGTAAATAGTTTGTGTTTTGGGTGTGTGTGATGTCTCTAAAGGGGCGTCCCTTGCTTTGATGCATAGATTAACAGGTCATTACAATAGGGTACTTTCGGTAGTGAAAAATAAACTTGATTTTCGTAATAAAAAGCAACAAAATAGTACATTACGATACGGTGCGTAAAGTTGGCCATTTTTGAACGGCGTGAAGTTAGCGCACGAGCGAAGCGAGTGCGATATACGCCGTTCAAAAATGCAACTTTACGAACGAGTATCGTATAATATTTTATAGCACGAGTGACATAAACCCGCATAATTGTAGTTACAATAGATAATAGTTACTTATGTCATGATTTTCTAATTTAATTTATTAATTTTGATAAAAGTATCTGATTTTGTATGAAAGGAGGTATTGACATAATATATGAGTAACTGGCAGGTTAGCAAGAAAAGAAGAAAAAGATGACATTGGGTAATGGCATGAATGTAAATTATTATAGCGATTGTAATGTTGGGAACACAGGTTGGGAAATAATAAATGTGTAATATGATCAGGGCCTGATTTACCCTATAGGCTAATTAGGCTGCAGCCTAGGGCGCGAGGATCGGGGGGGCGCGAGGATCGAGGGGCGCGCTGAAATCGAGTCTTCCTCATGGGCCATGATGGGGCTGGGTGGGGCGCTTGCCCCACCCTGGCTCTGACCTGAGGTACCTTACAGCCACCTTACTAAATCTAAAAAAATGTCGGCACTAACTACATACATAATATTCGTAAGAATTCAGATTCTGCTATCCAGATTTTGGGTCTCATATGCCATAGGCCACTACATCGAAATTCATATTCTATGCTGCTATGCAGATTCGAAGAATGCATCTGCCCTAGAGCTTAAGAGAAAGCTTAACGCTGCCTCCCGGTCAGCTAAGAAGTAAATGTCCAGGGCCAAGGCCCAATTCAATGGCAGAATTGGCGAGCGGCTAGTCGGTTATCCCTCCGGTTGTCGAGAATTCTGGTCGTTGGCTAATGTTGTCGAGGGCATCTTCTGTTGGTCTCCTCTTCCGCTACTGCGATTACCAGATAAATCCTTTGTGAATATGGCAAAGGAGAAAACCGAAATTCTTGGTACCCTCTTTGCCTTCAATTCCACTTTGGTTTGGACGATGGAGAGACCACACCGCCTGACATCCCGCGGTGTGAGAGTCGTTGAACGATATACTTCTTACTCAAAAGTCGGTCAGACGAGCTCTACTGTCCCTCGATACAAAGAATGAGTGTGCTTAAGACATGTGCTCCTGAGTTGAGTCCAGTTATAACGCGCCTATTTTCGCTATCCTACACCACTGGAATAGTACCTACCGTTTTTGTGGAAAGTAGCCCTAGTTCATCCTATCCCCAAAAAGGGCAATCTCAGTGACCCGGCCAATGACAGGCCTATGACGATAACTTCCCAGCTTGCTTAAGTGATGGAGCGTATTATGAATGAAAAGCTCCTAGGATATCTGGAGGATCGCCAGCTGATCAGTGACCGGCAGTACGGGTTTCGTTATGGCCGTTCAGCTGGCGATCTTTTAGCATATCTTACACACCGATGGGCTCAGGTCCTTGATAGCAATGAGAAATTTGCGGTCAGCCTAAGCCTAAGGCCTTCGACCGGGTCTGGCAGGGCTCTTCTCTCGAAGTTTCCATCTTACGGTATCCCTGAGACGTTATGAAATTTTGTAGCCAGCATTCTATCTGAGCGACATATAAAGGCCGTAGTTGCCGGTTGTTGCTCAGATATCGACCTATAAACGCTGGTGTTCCCTAAGGGTCTGTGCTATCTCCTGCTCTGTTCATTCTGCATATGAATGATATGCTGGAGCGTGCATACTGCATTCATTGCTATGAAAATGACAGCACGGGAGATGCATGTTACACAGGCCCTGCAAACTCCTCTCAGTCACAAGTGGAGGATAGCAGAATGAAACTTGTGTCTGAAGTCGAAAACTTTCTGAATTAAGTCTCAGAATGTGGACGACTCAATTTAGTTGAGTTCAACCCCACGAAGACACAAGTTTCCGCGTTTTCCGCTAAGAAAACCACTAGTTATGGCGCCTCAATTCCAGGGTACCGCGCTCACCGTTAATAAAAGTGTCAGTGTATCGGTGTCATCTGGAAGCTAAGTCCAAATTGGCCTCCAAAAAGCTTGGTGTCATGAACCAGGCGAAGCAGTACTTGTAACTTGTACTAATAAAGTTGAAGTAACTTTCATGTTCTGACCACGTTCATGCTCAATGGCCGCAATAACTAAATTTGTCTAAATGAGACTAAGCCAATACAAGTGTTGCGGTCAAATCCGATATGGATTTGGTTCTCTACTACGTAGCCTGCAGTCAATGATTTTATGACGATTTGGTTACGGAAGGTCAGCTAAAAAATGGTTTGCCAGCCTAAGGTTAAATGACGTGAAACTTAAAAAAACAATGTTGGTATCGCTTGCAGTTCGATTTGAAAACTTTTGTATAGATTATATATAAATAAATAATAAATAACGCTACACATTCATAGCCCCACACCAGGATTCCCTGTGTCGTGGGTGCCACATGGACAACACACAAGACAAGGACACACACCCAAACCAAGAACAGAAACTTAAACTCATCATTTAAATTTCCACCTCGCTGGGAATCGAACCCAGGACCCTCGGCTTACCGGCGGACCGGTATGTTAACCATTGCGCCATCCAGGTCCAACCATGAATCATACCATGAACCATGTTATAATTTTCACACTCCATAGTAGACAAAGTCAACCAACACTAATATACTACTTTTTAGCCCGAGCGCGCGACTATAACACGCTTTTATATGTATATGGCGGGGGCGCGTCCTGATAATTAGCCTAGGGCGGTCAGAAGTCTTAATCAGCCCCTGAATATGATTAAAGTATAAACAGGTTATTTTCATTATAGTTATGATTTAATACTTTAATTTCATATAGATAACATATCTTTTTAAGTTGTTACAGAGTTAAAACACTTTTTAAGTTGCGATGATGTTATTGTTGTTTTATGGTGCAAAAGAGAATTATAAAGTGTAACATGAAGAGTCAGATAAAAAAATACGAAAGGAATTATCACGAATTTATTAATATTTAAATTTAAAGTTTTCTACAAGTTCACACAAAATTAGCAGTAAGCGCTAAGTTGGCAACACAGCAATCAGGTGTCAGTGACGTTTCGCTAGTGTCAAATATGGCGACTGCGATTTGTCTCTCAGAACAATTACAATTTAACATAACTGGACAATAAGAATTTTGCAGATATATGTTGTCGACTCAAAATCTTTGTTTTTTTATGTTTTATTATTCAGGTAAGAACTGCACGAAATTATGAATATAGATTCATTTTTGCATGGTGTGAAGTTAGCGTCATATGCAATGAAAAAATGGGGTATTTAAGTCACAGCTAAGTGTGGCGTAAATGCGGGTTTAAGTCACGCTGTGCTATAAAATATATTTCGGCAAAATAAACACGCTTTCTCGCCTTAAAATAAAATAAAATATTAATTCTTTTTTTATTTCCGGAAAAACGCTGTCAGTACTTGTCAGCCATTTTGATGACATAATAATGGTAATGTGTACAGTGCCACAAACTTATCTGACTCGGTAAGGGAGGCGCTACTGTCTCTGTCTTTGTCTGACAACGGTATAACACTTGCATTAGTTCCAATTTTGGCCACCGGGCCAGATATGTTTGTGGCACTGTATGTATGACCGGTTGATGATGACAGTTTGGTTGGTTGGTTTTTGATTTTGCCTTTGTGACGTCACACCAATGCCTCTCGTGTTTTAGGTCACGTGACATACAGATTAAAATTTCGAATTTTAATATTATATATTAAAATAATTATGTGCTTTTATGACTCAAAATCAGAATAAGAAAGTACATTTCTACATAAATTTTCATTTTTATCAAATTTCATAGTTTATTTTTCATTACGGAAAGTACCCTATTGTTCTATATCTATAGGATAATTATGTCTTCTGAGTCTCTCGCGGTTCAGCAGTGATTTTAATCCGTAAGATTGAAGAATATTTAGATCGCAGAACGAGAGTCGAGGCAGAAATATGGAGTTCAGATATAATGCTTTTTGCCAAAGTGGCGGGAAGTAAATGTCATTAAATTAATGTATCCTACATTGCTAATTATTTATTTTTAATAAAATTCGGTTGATGGGAGTGGGACCAGAGATCAATTTACCAGAGACCCCAAAACATTGCTACCAAGTATGTATTAAAAATAAAATTTTCAGCTAAGTAATTGAAAAGACTTTTGAGTTTTTTTCTGTTTTTCGAAAATAGCGTATTATATTAAAGTGATATGCAAATTGATATCTTCATTTTGTTAGGTAGGTGGAACTTAATGATTTTTTATGAACGCATGTTAAGTTACCTCCTACCTATTTAGTTTTCCGTTGAACTTTTACTTTAGCATTTTATCGTTACGTAATCAAGATCATATTTTTAAAGTAAAGTTACGGAAAACCTGATTTCATTACCTAATAAATAATAGATGGTCTTAGTATTACTTTTGTGTTAAACCTGAATTATTATGTTGATAAGTTTCATAACAATCCTTTGAATATATTTTTTGAAATCAATTAGTATTTCTTTTTGTTAAATAATAAAATTGCTAAGAAAATATTAGAATAAATCAAATTACATGCGTGGTGCTTGATTTTGGGCTCTTCAATATTATTTAAACTAATTTCTCTTTTAAGTTACCCGAACCTTCGCTTCTTTTTTTCTTTTATCATAATTCATTGCTAATTTTAAAAATTTCCATAAAGATTTAAGCAGCCTTAAAGCAGTAGCTATGACAAAGATTTTTTCTTCAATAAATGTATCAAACTTCTTCAAACAATCAGCAAAGAATTTGCGTTTGCCATGTCAACCAGATTTCTGTGAAAACAAAACATTAAAACTGTGCCTCTACTCTCGACAAAGCGAATATTTATTATTCATACTAACTTAATTAAGTACTAATGTGTAATATTACGAGAAATATATATTGTTGTGATTCTCGAGTTTTATACCAAATTTTTGCACAAAAAATACAGGCACCTCATCAATAGATTTATCTCATGAGTGTCTACCTAATCCCGTTATGGATTCAGCACAATTATTCTCGAATCTCACTGATTAGAACCATTCATTGAGTCAGAGTAAGACTAAAATCATAAGAATTATTATTCACTTAATCTTAATTATTTTTATTATGGCTCCCCGTCACCGGAAGCATTCGCGTATAAGTAACTTTTAGTATAGATTTGAATTGTATTTACATTGTATCATTACAAGGTGCGCATTGCAATGCCGGTTCTCCTCCTTCACTGATGAAATGTTCGAATCTGTAACGTTACACGCGAATGCTATCAGTGAGGGAGCGCCTTTACTTAAACTTTTTACAACGCAGGTTAAGTTTTCCATATTAAGTTATTTGTCCAATAAACAGGGATTTTGATTTGTGAGATACGAAAATTGCTATTATATGCTGACAATTGGAATAAAAACGTGTGTAAACTAAGTAGTAAAAAATCTGTAAATATTGGCTATGAACTTAGATGATTTGTAATTTGGTTGGGAAGAAAGTTTATAAGTGTTAATATATTTTTTAAGGTGAGTGAGGACAAACACCATTTAGAGCATTTAATTAACATAATTATTGTAGGAATTAGTTACCAATTCATTGTATGTCGATTGGCGATATTACCTAACTTTTCAAACTTCTTTTTAACAAGTCTTGTCTCCATTCATCTTAATAAATTTTAGATTTTCGGAAAACATAATATGTAAGTAATATAATTTTGGGCATTAGCTTAAATTTAAAAGCGCTTACGATAAATGACGTCCTCAGAGTGAGAAATAAATTTTATTATAAAAAACATCTTAACATTCCTCAGGGAATTTTCAGTGTTTAAGCACAAAGTTGTAAATACGATCAAATTAATTATAAGATAAATAACAGTAAATCGTAAAATTATTTTCTATAGTTTATACTTAACCGATGTGTGATAAATTAGTTAATAATAACCGTACCTAAGTAGTCTCAAAAGCATTTTTCTCTAGGTCAATATATTAATAGTGAGTGTATCTTTTTAAAATGATAGATATTTATAATAACTAAGTACCTACACCTACCTACGTTATTTTGAACTATTTTTCGCTACCATAATAATTATAATATTAGTATTCCATCCAAATAGATTCCGAATTAAGTACTTACTTACAACTTAATTATTTCTACTAGTTTAGGTACCTATTCCTAATTCGCCTTACTTTATCTATTCATCTATATGGTAGCTATATAATTGAAGAGCTATGATCAAAATAAAAATTAACAGTTTCTTAACTCAAAACACCGTTGTACAAAGCTAACTCAAGTATGAATAAAAAGTAAGAAATGTAGACTAGTTCCTGTGCCGTTAACCGTTGAGGAGTGCCCTCTTTTGGTGTCAAATTTGAGCATGCTATTTTGCCATGTTTGTCTTTGCCTCTCTGCAAATTTTCAAATTAATGGGACTTCTTGAACTTGGTTAAATTAGGCTGAAAGTTTCCATTATATACATGCCAAACTAATTAAAAGGGTGTTAATTCAAAAGACGAGGAGTTTGAAAAAATTTTTGCTGTAAAAAGGAATTTCATGGAATTGAATGAGACATTCGTGATTGTTCCGAGATTTATCTATAATACCTTACCTACGTGTATATTAATACTCTAGATATTTATCTTATTACATCTGGATTAACATTTTGTAGAGTAGCTATTACTCTAAATATCAAGCAATCTAAATAAATAAATGACTAAGATTCTTAGATATCGATCCGAGCGTCATTTATGCCTTTATTAAAATAGACGACACAGCTTTTGGTAAAGTACCCAAACCGTATCAATATAATCATCTTAATCAATAATATGTATGTTCGCACGCTTAATAAAAAAGAAAAATATGTAGGTAGGTAATTGAAAATTGGGAAATGCGAACAAAGTATGTAGGTACCTTTTATAATAATAATATACCTAATATATTATGTATAATTCGATAACCGTTCAATTTTGACGAATTTGAACGAGAAAAAAAGATCGGTCGCTTGTTTCATTTCGTGCAACTAGTCTATGATGCATAACTTTAAACATGATTTCCCAACATTTTGAATTTTTGAGTTCTTTTACTCTTTATTATTTAACACGCATATGACCTCAGAACTCTGACAAGAAAAAATATCCCATCCCTTCTATAAAACCATTTCGTAGTAGCTACTTATACGAGTAAGTGCACTTGCACTTGTAGATAGAACTATTCTAGTACAAATCATTAAATTTAATTTAGTAGATAGGTACCTATCACAAATACTTACATTATATAAAATATTATTTTAATTTTCATAATATAAATATAAACACATTTACCTACCTAATAGAAAATAAGTATTGTAATGGTTTGTGATTTTTAGGGTAAAGGAGAACTGCCATTTTTGACCCAGACCCGACATGAAAGAAACATATCCCAGTTTTTTTGTTATGTTGAGTATAACAAATATCTATTATTGTTTTATTCGAAATAAGTGGCTAACAACAAAATATTTCACTTTAAACTTTTGAATTTTTTCATACTAAAAAAATTAAATTAAAAATTAAAAAAACCCCCGACACAAACATTTAAAAAGTAAAAAATAATATCTCTAAAAATAATACGTCGCGTTGGGGGACCGCTCCTAACTACTCATTATCTACGATTTTTTTCATAAGTATCACATGCCTATTTACCCAAGACTTATCATATTTTATCAATATTTTTTTGTGTTAAAGTTAGAAGTAAATGGAGCGGTCCCCCAACGCAACGTATTATTTTTAGAGATATTATTTTTTACTTTTTAAATGTTTGTGTCGGGGGTTTTTTTAATTTTTAATTTAATTTTTATTTTATACTTTTTATAGGTAAGAATATTCTCGATTAAGTCATAAATATTCTCTTACTGTGCCCTTTCATTTGAGACCCCACACGAGTATATTTGCATACATTCGGCTATTCTTCCCCGCTTTTACCCCCCATAACTTTTAAACGGCTCAACCGATTTTCATAAAACATATTTTAAAATATGCGCCCGTAAGTCCCCTTTAATACAAAGAAAACTAAATTGAAATCGCTTCATCCGTTTGGGAGCTATGATGCCACAAAGAGACAGAATGAAAATTCTTCCCCCCTTTCAGCCCCAATAACTTTTAAACGGCTCAACCGATTCTCATCATACATATCTAAAAATACGCGCCCGTAAGTCCCCTTTAATACAAAGAAAACTAAATTGAAATCGCTTCATCCGTTCGGGAGCTATGATGCCACAAAGAGTCAGAGTGAAAATTCTTCCCCGCTTTCAACCCCAACAACTTTTAAACGGCTCAACCGATTTTCATCAAACATATCTAAAAACACGCGCCCGTAAGTCCCCTTTAATACAAAGAAAACTAAATTGAAATCGCTTCATCCGTTCGGGAGCTATGATGCCACAGACAGACAGACAGACACACACACACACACACAGACACGTCAAACTTATAACACCCCTCTTTTTGCGTCGGGGGTTAAAAAGAAATGTTTGATATTTATTTACACAAAAAAACTTGTAAAATAAAATAATTATTGGATTATCCAGATGACCTAAAGTTCTAGTAAATAATAATACGTAACTATTACGGTAAGAACTCACGATGCGGATTTTTTCCGAGTCCGTCGCGGAAACCGAATTGCGCTACGGCGCACGTCGCGGAGCTAAAACGCGTCGTGAGTTTTCAGTTTGCTTTTATTTTATAATTAAGTATATGTAAGTATATTTTTGAACTTCAAGTAAGTTATATCAATCGAGTTAAGGTTCATCTAATCTTTGAAGGTAAAGAATAAAGGTACCTGGGAGCTTGATAGTGGAATATAATATTAATTGCTCTAATGGAGATAAAGGTTTGGTGACTGTCTATATTTCCCATTTTTATTATGTTTGGGTCATTCTAAATGGATACAATTGCTATTAAGTGAAAAATAAATGGTTTTCAAATATTTCACCTGAGTAAAGTCACATAGCTATAAATAGTTGATAGCCACTGTTATGTAAAATATTGTTACTATATTTTTGTTATATGTAATATAACAAAAAAACTGAGGTACTTTTCATTACTGTCGGGCCTGGGTAAATTTTCTATGGGCCATGGCAGTTCTCCTTTAATTTAATAAAATATTAAAAGATTTTTGACAATTCAAATGTACCTATGTCATCTACATTCAATTCTTAGATCGTATAGCTAACGTCTATTTATTGAAATCTTTGTCTGTTTTAATGAGTTAATCGGAAAACTACCTCAAAGATATATTCGTGTAGAGCACCTTTTCTGTTGTCTTTTTATAGTAGAACGATTTAATGAGTGTAGTAAGTGATAAACCATTTAAAAACTTTCTTGAGGCCCTTTTTATACCTACACACTACACACACTATTCTGTCATTCGTGAGGACAGAATTATCAATTATTGCTTGCGCATGTTACAACGACGCCGCGAAAACGGACCAACTTAAACGTAACATTCAATTATGATCTTTTTCTTTGTTTTACGGTTGTATACTTGATACTCCGAACTGACACCATGTCAAGAATAGAAATTCAACCATATTAACCACGACATTAAGTTCATAATTGAATGCTTTCGTTTACGTTGATTCCTTACAGAGTTGTTATTATGTGCGCAGTCCAATAACAGTTGATTGTATCTGTATAGTTCAAGGGCCAATTGCACTTTTTGGCAGAGGTTTTATGAACCGAACCTCGAGAAAGTAGGTAATAAACTTTTCTGTTATTCAGTTATTAGTACAATAAATAGGTATGTGGTAATTTTTGTTGAATAGAACAAATATTTAAAATTCCAATGGTGATAAATACCTACATTGGTTGCACCCCTGAAATACACCTAGTTTAATAATAGGGAATATGCATGTCATTCAAATTTAAGTAAATATTTTTTGTACAGTCGTTATCGCTAAAATAATGATATCTGTCACATTATTTTCTATTTAATCTTTTTAAAATCTTTAAAATAAATTTATAAAAAGTGCAAATTTTACGAGGCAAATTTAAAATGTCTAAACGCAACGCTATTGGTTAGACATCGGCGTGACGTCATCCTTCGCGATGGACATGTCAAAAACATACTAGAACTAGCTGTTTTCATTTATATTTCAGTTAATTTGATTGCTTTCAGAGTTTATCGTATACTTCTTGCGTGATTTTTGTTTGTTAGTGGTGTGTTGAATGACTAACAATGTCTGAAATTGGATTTCAAAAGGCGCAGTCGGATAATCTTCCGAAAATTGATGCTTTCATGATAAGTTCGTACTTCGCCTCAAATAATAATTTTATGTACATCAGCTGGCAGCTAATCAGGGGAGTCAAAGCTGCAAGGTGAGGAAGTGATAGATATTTAATTTAGGTACATGGTTCTCGTACAGTTTGTCTATGTACCTAATTCATAAAAGTCTTTAACATAACCTGTAAAGATTTAGCCATTTACCTTTACATACAAATTATAGGTACTATATCCTTCATATAACATTTTGGGAATACTTTATAATCAAATCTGCTTTTCAACAACTTTTCAGGGTTTGTACTTTTGTAAACCAAAACTATTAATATTTGGTAGAAATAATTATTTTCTTCTTACGTTAAAATGATCTTCGCAACAGTATGCAGTGCTTTTTGTAGATATAATATCTCTTTTCACAATTTTACACCACTTTTTTCTTATATAAGCGTCCCGTGGAACATGAACAAATACTTTGTCCGGTGCGTTCCATCTCGTATTCTTGCACATAGGTACAATACAGTACTTAAAATAAGGTCTTCGGTTTCCATCCATACTTCCGTTTATGAAATTAAACTAGAAAACGTAAATTTAATACTATAAAATACTCTTTCTCAATCTCGCTCATAACCACTTGTTAGTAAACAATTCCAACCTGACGAACGATGACGTCACCATAGAACGCGCCAAAATGGCGGCGTTTGAATCGACCTTATGTCATTGCAATTTTCATTAATTAATTTAAAATAAATTTGGACTTTCCCATGACTCGTATATTTTTTACGGTATTATATATTAACATAAATGAGCTATAAAAACAATAAAAAAAATCATGCATATTCCCTATTACATGTTGTCACAAATTGTTTTCTGTTCTGTGACTATATTTTCGAACACTTTAGATCTGTGTAAAATAAAATAAAGTGCCTATTACATTCCAGGTAAAGTTCATGTACAGCTGTTGTGTTTCTGTACATAACTACAAAATTTTGTTGTCTATCTTATTGTTTTGATATAAATATAACAGTATTAAAAATGTTTTGGTATTCTCATTTCCTGTATTGATTTAGTTTATCTGCTATAAAACGTGTTACACACAAAGATGTCTGAAATATACTGTTTCATTCGCAATTCGTTACTATAACTACGGCTGTAGAAGATAATTAAGAATCGTATAAGATAGAGACATCTAATTGTAAATTACATTAATAAGGGGACTGTGACTGCCGCACTCATAATGTACGTAATTACATGTATGTACGTGGTCACATATTGTTTTTTTAATAAAAAATATTTTTGTGTGGATAGTCAACCCATATGACATGACGCCTTGACCAATAGGAGCGGAGCTACGCTGCATCATGTTGCAAAAATGGGAAAGTATTTATGTTCCCCGAAGCGAAACCAGGGCGTTCTCTATTATTAAAATAAAAGAAACGTTTATAAGGAACATTATTATATTACAACAAAACATCATATATTACACAATTACATACCGTCCCTGAAGTAAATGCTTGCTCAGTCGCTGTCCTGATACAGCACCTCTGGTGTACAGTATAGAAGCTACATCACAAAATTAAATATGCTAGTGCTATGCATCAAGCAAAAGCAAAATTAAACAACAAATAACCTTAATTTAACCATCCTTCCATTGACCACTTACTTGTACCGTTAATACACAAATTATTACAGGATGACGAAATACAAATTAATGTAATGTCTACTTTTATGGTCTTTTGAGAATACTTCTAACATTTAAGAAACTAGGTCTAAATTGTTCTTGAACACTCCATTTATTTCACGGCACAACCAGGACTTATGTATAATCGAGTTAATTCCTTTTACAGATTAAATATTTAAACTTAAAAGTGGTAAAGAAACATACAGGGGAGCAGAGTACGTAATAACTAATAACAAATATTCAATGCATTAGGATCTAAAATTATAAGAAACGAAAATAATTTTTAAAGTGGAATGCCACCAATTGAATATCACTTCACTACCACGTCATTGTATTAATTTCTTTAAAACCGATTGTAATTTAGCAACTTCAAATAAATTCTATGAACACATCGAATATTGTATAGCGGAGCGGAGCGGAGCAGAATTGTTTAAAATATCGGTAAGAAAGAAAGAGATGGCAGACGCGGAGCGGAGGGGCGGGGCGGAGCGGAGGGGAGCGGGGCGGAGCGGAGCGGGGCGGCTCACTCACGCGAATATTTAATCACTAGCTTTTAGCCCGCAGCTTCGCTCGCGTAGATTACTACACCATTTTGTTAAAATATATGTATTCGTTGCAGTTACGGACATAATATACTTTATATAGACTATACTATATCTCCTCTTTATTCCATATCCCGTGGGAAAATCAATAACCTCTGAAAATAATTTTGAGAGAACACGTTGTAGGTACTAGTTGTATGCGAAAATTCAAGCATAGTATTTATAGCTATAAGTATAGTTCCTTTTATTAATTAAAAAAAAAAATTGTTCTCTCTCGCGTAGGAATTTCGGAAAATCCTCTATTATCACTTGCCTACGTTACATACACGGTAATCTATGTGCAAATTTCAGCTCTGTAGCTCATAGAGCATAGGTAGGGCGATGACGAGTGAACCAGTCAGGAAGTTCATTTTTATATAATATTAGATAGATTTTAGTCAGCGTCTTGACGTCATCATAATCCGCTCCACTCCGCCTCGTGGAACCGCAGCTCCGCTCCGCCCCGCTAAGCTCCGCCCCGCTCCGCTTCAGTGGAAACACATACCTCTTTTCACAGCTCAGCCCCGCTCCGCTCCGCCTCAGTGGAACCGCACCCTAATTGACTCAGTACGACACATTTTAAAAAATGCGACTATGTACTCTTGACGTCGTTATAATAAATTGAGCGAAACACCACACACCCAGCAGCCATCGAATGATCAAGATTCTTCTATCGATATATGTATATAATATATTAACATTTTGTCGAATTATGTTAAGTAAGTTGGAAGTTGTGCGAGAACATGAACAGACATACATACAGGCTGAAATCATAACTCTACCGAAGTCGGGCAAACTTAGAACAAAATGACAGAATGTACTAAAATGATTTCATAAAAATGTTATTGAACCTTATACACTTGAACCAACAACAGTATACAATATTACTTCAATTTAACAGACATCAACATGCTCCACATTTATGTACAATTTAAAATTATAAACCTACTTAGTGTATTATAGGTTTAAAATCGACACACTTTTTATGTTAAATTTAGTTTTAAATACAGCCATTTACCTACCAATACCAATGGGTAACTAACATTAAAATATTCTAGGTATTCCATTCTCACGTAGACTCATATAAAATACACATATACAATAATAAACTAAAAACCGAAAATATCATAGCTCTTAGCATTTACTTAGACCATTTGCATAAACATAAACATATTCTTGTCTCGAATTTAAATGTCCTACAAGGACACAAGACTTATTTAACAAATAAGTCCCAAGTGGTAAAGAAAATCGAAAAAGTATTACTTTAATTTTGTAGTAAAAAGTTTCTTAAATTTACTTTCAATTCGGTATTATTATAAAACCTCATGAGCAAAATTAGTGTATTGTACCTTAAAACATCATGTTAACTGAATATTTTCTCATGACACTCATTCACTAAAATAAAACAACCTTCTTACAAATACATTAAAAATCATTTTAATATCTAACAATCCCATTACCGTTGTTTCTTTAATGAAGAATATTTAAACATTCAATTAAAAATTACCACACACATATCCAGTCAAGATGACCTACCAATTATATGCCAGCTGGTATATTAGAGAGCTCTAATTATATCTGTCCCATTCTGACTGGTCTCAAATTTTTTTCATGAAGTACCTATATGTTTAGAAATTAAAGTGTATGTGTTTTTGAAACTTTACAAGGAATAGGTAATGAGGGTAACCGTTTTTGTGCTCACCAGTTGGCGCCACTGCAGAGGGCGGTCATGCTGTCAAAGCCCGCCCATACATAAACAGTGACAAATGAAATTCAGACAAGCGAAAAGTGACAGACAGACCTCCCTTTTCACTAGCGCCTCTAGCGGAAAATTCACACGCGGTTACCCTCATTGGGCCAAAATAAACAGTACTTCTTCTACTTTTGTGTTGTGTATATTTTTTCTATTTCTTGTACAATACAAATTATATAATATGGTCACTAGTTATTAATAAAAACAACGAATTTTAAACAGTTTGAACTACTGTGGTAAAATTAAATAAAAAAGAATATTATGCTTAAATTTAAGCTCAGTAGTGCAGGGTTAGTTACTTACTTATTGGCAGTGCCCCAATAACTAACATTTAAGTAAAGTTGACTTGGTTTAATTCTCGCTTTCATGAAATGTGTACTTTAAATGTTTCAATCACCTGGTGTGCCCCAAATGCTGCTAAATACACCCTTTAACGCAATCATTTTGAAAATAAACTTCAATTAAAATAAGGCGACTGTGACTGCTACTACATAGGTGGCGCTACTATATTTTGTGGCATAAAATTGTTATTTTTTTTAATTATTTTACTGAATTCAAAATTGTCAGTTTCCAGAAAACCTTACATTGTAAAAATTTGACTGCAGTAAATGTTTTCGCTAGATCCGTTTCGATCTCTATGCGGCCTTTCCTCATGCCAGGCGTCCGGATAAAGCCGAACAGTGGTTGGCTTTTTGACTACGTGTCCGGCCGAAATAAACAAATACCCGACCTGTCCGGCTTTTGTTAGGCTTTTTACATTTCAATCATAATTAATACGCAAGTCGCTCGGATACCAATATTGTACTGTAATAATCGATGAATAACAACTTAATTTTATAGAGATAAACGCCAGTTGCCAGCTACCAAGCTGAAATTAATGATTTTGTATGGGGTGTCTGGCTCCCTTAGCCAAATGTCCGGCTTAACATGCCGATCTGTCCGGCTTTTAGATTTGGCGACCTGGCAACCCTACCCATCGTGGGTACCATACGAAATCATCATGTTTATGATGACACCATTGTGGACTTTAAACCTACAACTGCTCCCTGTTTCTAAACAAACACTGTAGTCCACATACTTCCTCACCACAAATTTCTATATTATAAATAGATGGATATGCTATGAATGTATCTTTTTATGCTGAATAATTTAGCGCTTGACAACGGTCCCACATGATGTTAAGGGGCAACATAACCTTTAGAAAGTAAATCGCGCTAGCTTTAAAAATTGTGCCTATTTGTCATTCCATTACTGAGTTAACACAAATTTGCAGTAACGCGATTTATAACTAATACTGGAATTGAGGCAATGTCAAAATAAAACGAGCAAATATCCGTTCCTCAAAATATATCATTATTGGTGGCTCAAGTCACATAATTTGAAAATGTCGCTCCAAATGTTAAAGTACAGCCTATCCAGTATTTTATGCAATAGATAATAGTGCATATCACCAACCTCAGAACACAATTTGCTTCTGAATATCTCGACCCTTATTCCGGATGATCACGTCTAGAAGGTTCATAATCCCGTGTATTATGCATTGATGTCGTTGACAAACAGCACATCTCTGTCCTTGAGGCCGACCTCGAGCAAGCTAGCGCTGCCTCGCGTGATGGTCCGCTTCGGGAAGTTGGTTGTGATCTCAAACTCCTCCGGCGACTGCGGGTGGCTGAACACGAAGTCGTATAAATCCTGAAAAACATAATAAAAGTTGTTAAAAAAACATCATTGTTAAACTGAATCGTTTTTAAGGTTGACTACAATTTATTCCACATGATGGTAAGCAGCCATGTAGTCTTGGGAGGAAAGGTGCACTAAACTAAAGCTTATTTACTCGTTACTTGAATGATTACGTGGAGAATAGGTATTGCCACTACCAATTAAAATTTGGTTTATGAGCATAATTTATTTATGGCATTATAAATGTACCTTAATCATAGGTTCGGAATGATGGCATTTGGAATATTAATAAAATAAATAACTTTACACACTCATAGCCCCATATGAGGACTCTTTGAGATGTGGGTGTTATGAACAACACACAATGCAAAAAGACACACAACCAGCCCAAAATTTTAATTCACCTTTCATATTTCCGCCTTGTCCCGAAATCCCTTGAAACAGCGATCCGATGCGTCACTGCGCCGTTCGGGTCGTTATAGATATTGAATTTGATTTTGACGCATTCCACATCCAACACGAACGCAGCGTAAGGGTCTCCGCAAACTGACTGCAGCCACCGGCGGCTGTGGCGCTTCTTTTTAGAAGCGCGATCCGGCCAACCGCCAACAGCTCCAATAACAGTGAGCAGGATTCAGCCGAAGCGGCTGTTGGCCGGACCGCGCTTCTAAAAAGAAGCGCCACAGCGCCACAGCCGCCGGTAGCTGCAGTCAGTCTGCGGGGACCTTAAATCCCTACCTGTGCGGTATCAGCGAGCAGGAACCGGCGCGTGAGGCGGTCGCCGGCCGGCAGCCGGATGAGCAGCGCCACCGCGCCCGGGCCCGCCGCCGGCTCACGCGGCAGCCGCGACGCTCGCGCTGACCGCGCCGCTGCCACCTGTATATAACACAATGGGAACGTTCCATTAAGCGACATTTTGGTGTCGCTTAATCTACACTTTTTCTATAGAAAGTTGAATGTTTTGAATGTTTTTATCGAATTATGGAACGCGGCGAATGAGTATTTAACGAGAAGTGCAGAAATGGGTGCTGTATTCTATATGTTACTGTATAATGATTGACATAGATTTTTTTAAATCACAGTAACAAAAATTAATTATCACATGTTCCAATGAAAAGAAAACATTGTGAGAAAATCCATACTTTTTGAGTTCCCTATGAAAAAGATGCATGAAGTCTTCACATTCATACTTAGTGATCATAGTGGACAATAGCCTGTATCACAGCCTGTATATAGCACATAGTGACAGGCAACCCCAGCCCATCTGTGGGAACTGTCCTAACTCATAACTGAACTTACAACTGTATGAGTTGCAAAGAAAAATAACAATATAACTGTATGAGTTATGAAGTTGAAAAATGGACTTAAAACTGTATGTGCTTGTTCACATAGAACACGCGGGCGCGGTGGACGTGGCGAGTTCGTGTTCACATCGGCCGCCAGGCGTTTGCGCGAGATTGACGTGTAGCGATAAGTTTTTATTTATTTATTTATTTATTTAAACTTTTATTGCACCTTACATCAGTACAGGATACAAAAAGGCGAACTTAATGCTAAAAGCATTCTCTCCCAGTTAACCTTTGGGAGTGAGATCCATTGTAGGCGGTTACAGGTAAACAATAAATAATAATAATAAAAAAGTAAAGTAAGAAAAAAGTATAATATAACAAATATCTATATATAATTATATATACCACTATAATTAACCAAATAAATACGATTAAAAATACATAACATTTATAAAATTCACAATACAAAAATATGAAATTTATATATAATTATAGGTACATAAATTTACATATATATGACGATATATATATAGATATATACATATATAAACATATATACGATATATACAAAATAAGTATATAGCTAAGTATATAAATAAAGATGATGAATCTCAAAGGCCCGCTAATTTTTGGTGTTCTTGAAGAAGATAATCCAGGACCTTCCGTTTAAAAATAAATTTATTGGAGTGTTGTCTTAGAACCACAGGTAGGGCGTTCCAAAGTAGGATTGATTGAATTGTGAACGAGTTCAAACTGACTTCGCAAGTGAATCACGCGCTCCGCCGCTAGTTCGACGTGAACACACACAAACATCTTTGAACGTTTGATTTTGCCAAGAGCGCGCCGCGCGCGCCCGTCGCTAGCTTACCCGCTACTTAAACCGCACGTGCGTTTCCTACGTGAAAACTTGGATATTATATTTGATATTTCGTGACCGCCCCCGCTACCGCGCCCGCGAGTCAATGTGAATGAGCACTTTAAGTAACAAAAAGTAAAATTATAACTCAATGAGTTGCACGGAACGATAAAGTTATAACAGTATGTATGAGTTACAAAAAATAACCACATAACCCCGCTAACCCACCTCCTCCTTCCTTCTCTCCTCCTGCTCCCTCCGCTGCAGATCCTCGTGTTCTCTCTGCTCGCGCGCCGCCGCTCCTTCTCCTGGTCCGCCGCCAGCGACTCCGCGTACGCCTCGTCTTGCGCCGCGCGAAGACGCGCTGTCACCTCGCGTTCCACTCTAGAAGGTGGTTTGGTACAAAGAGTAACCCCTCACCTCCTCTTTCCTTCTCTCCTCCTGCTCCCTCCGCTGCAGATCCTCGTGTTCTCTCTGCTCGCGCGCCGCGCGGTCGGCCGCGCGCCGCCGCTCCTTCTCCTGGTCCGCCGCCAGCGACTCCGCGTACGCCTCGTCCTGCGCCGCGCGGAGACGCGCTGTCACCTCACGTTCCACTCTGGAAGGGATTTGGAATGTTGGAGATTTCAAGAATATGACTGTCAGGTGTCTGGGTGTAATGGAAGACTATGCTTGAGTCGCCCAGCATATGGATTTGTTACTCCGAGCCAGAAGCAAACTTATTACCCGTTTTCACAGTTCAATTTAGCTTGTAATCAAACTGGGTATTTTTAGGTCCAGCCATCAATCTTAAATGTACTTTAATTGCATGGGCGGAAATAATTAATAATAATTAGACTGTCAATTCTACATGCATAAAAACATTATGTTTGAATATTTCAAACTTGTATCATCACCAACCTTTAACATCTTAAATGTAAAGGCAAAGTCAGATTCAACAATGAAACACAAGCAAAATGTCAATATTAGAATAAAATTATGTACATTCAATGCTGTTGAGCAGTTATTGATTTCCAAATATACTTTTAAAATGGCAGAAGTTGCAAGTTTTCTTATTACAAGTCCCCTCACCTGTCAGCCCTAGCCGCAGCAAGATGAGGTTCATTATCACTGACCACCCGCCGTAGTCTCTGAAGCAGTTGCTGGGACGAACATGCACCTTCGCTCCTCGCCACAACGGTCATACGGTGGTCACGTACACACACTACACATAGCAGCGGATACCGGCGACCACCGACGGATTGAGCCACTCGCCACCCTTCAGAGGAGTCGACTGAACAGCCCCAGAATAGTGCGTGTGTGTTTATGTATTGGATCACTTCTGGATCTGATAGGGTTGTCCTGGAAAGTTAATAATAGGTTGCAATTTAGGAGTTTGTTATTAGTGAAAAGTCAATTTACAAAAGTCTTACATGTTATCAACACATTGTATGCTTATGTTGGTTAATAAACCAAAAAAAAATCTGAATGGTTGAACGTCTTTTTGATTATGTTGATCCTATTAGCGAAAGAAAGATCCCAAATAACATTCAAAAGTTTTATTTTGTCCATTAGTGGCATGGTCATCAATATAAACTAATGTACAGCTATTATGAATCATATAAAACTATCCTAATACATAAAAGCTTAAAATCAGCATTTATAAACAAATAACCAATAATCAATGCAAAACAAAACAAATAATGTTGTGAAGTTTACCTGCAAAAATTTTGTGTCTCAGTTGCAGATTCCGAGTGAAGGTATACAATAAGGAATTTCAATTCATTCTTGGCATCGTTGAGAGCTTGTGCATAAGTTCCTTGGTAGAACACAGGGTGTGTGGTATATCTAGTTGTGTAACTGTTTATGAAACCCATCACATCCCCCAAGGGATCTGTCACCACTGAAAAAGGATTTTTTGTGACCTTATTAAGTTGCAACCTGTATCCTAGTGGATCACAATTCTAAATGCAAAGAGGTGGGTCATGGATTTGATTGCCAACTAAGGCAAGCAACAGATAAATGTTTGGTTTTGAGTGGTAGTGGCATTAGTGATGTCTTAATGGAACTAACCATGCCCCTCACAATATAGAGCTTAGTGTGTGAGAGTTTTACTAAAATATATTCATGTAAATGTAAAGCAAATATACCACTATCAGTCAGATTTACACATTGCAATAAGTATAAAATATAGGTATCAGTATTTTGTGATTCAATCTCATTTGATTTATAATTCAAAATATTCCACTATTTGTGCTTGGATCACCTCTCTAACGAACCTTTGAGAAAATTATGTCCAATTTTCACGGTGTTATGTCACAATATTTTTCTTTACCACAGGATGTGACAAATAATTTTAATATGAATTAATTGTTGAACTGGAGGCATTAGATCACCACACTTTACTAATGGTACATTTCTCATTACTAAATTTAACTAAGAAAAACTTACATCTTCTCTCGTCATTCCTTATAAAGCTTAACAGCAAATTCATTATAGATGATAATGTGTTGTAACACATTGATACAACAAAATTCACAACATATCGGAATAGCCCCTGGACACCGCCCGGGGCTTCAGGGGGATCATCTGTGAATACTTGTTGTGCTATGTGGTCGTGAACGACAGGGGGTGCCCGAGCTTCGGTAGCAAACACTGATGGTCTACCTTCCCTAATATTCAGTTGCTCTTGGATTGCCACCTAAAAATATACAGGTTATAGTATACTTAGGACATTGATCCATTATTTTAACTGGCTTTTAGCATGAAAAAAGCTATCTTTAAATCACGAATGTCAATAAACTTTACACAAGGCTCAAATGCGAATGACCTATAATCCTTACTGGCCAGAACTAATTGATTTATACAAGCAAAATATACCTCCAAGTCCCATTGGTGTCTCTGCAACACATCTCTACATATCGACATATCTTCTATGCCTGTTAAATCTTGGAATTGTAATATTTTGTCAGTTTGCTCATGGGTCAGACCCATAGCATTGTCTTCGAGATCCATGGTTATGATTTTACTCAAACAAAATAATAATGTAACTTTTACTACTGCTGTACGTACTACATAAATATACTTAAATTATAAAGGACTAACAACATAAATGTTATCAAAAAAGGCGAAAGACGATGGATTCTTCGCTAAATCTAAATGCACACACATTATCTGACTGACTGTTTCGAAGAGGACAATCGACATCGACAAATCGACATTAATGGACAATTGATGACAATTCCGACAATTGGACATGTCATGCATGTACATGTCATGATGTCATATGTCAAGTAGAAGCATAGAGATAGGAATATACTTATAATAATAATAATTATAATTATTATAGTCCTTATAGATCAATGAGTAGAAGATAGTAGAAGAAAGTGCAGTGTAGTTTTTAATTATGTAATGTAATCTTCTATAAAAAAGTTCATTTTTTTATAAATATCCTCAAAAATCATAATTTGCTTCTACTATTGTAGGTAGCCTGGTAATGGGGTAATTTTCAAATGAAACAAACAGTACTTACTGAATGTAATTTTAATTTTATTATTTCTTCTAAGCTGATGGAAGGTTGGATGATCATTATAAGAACACTGGCTTTATATCCAGGGCTGGCGTAAGTGAAATAGACCACGGACGCGGGGTGGAAAATAGACCACGGAGGGGCAGCACGAGATATTATTTCAATAAAAGCAAACTGATAGCAGCAAATGGCGGGCCGGTTTGTATGTTTACCTAGTATGTGACTTCATTTTGGACAGAACAGACTTGACCTAGTTGCCCACTTTGAAAATTCTTCCGTTTAAATTTTAATTGAAATAAAACGTCTTGCTAGTATCAGTAATTTTTAATTGGTTATCATTTGTGCCTATTTTAATTTCTTTGGCGGTGCAGCTGGTGCTTTACTAGCTGGTGGTGTAGGAGGTGGTGGAGTGGTTGGTGGTGTGGGCGCGGGCTCGTCAATTATAACTGGATCTGGAGGAACTGATGGGTCTTCATTAGGGTCGTCGTATAAATATTCCGCCTATAAAAACATTACACATTTTATTGTAAAATATTAATAAGTTCCTACGGAATTATGGTATACTGACGACCTGACGACATAATTATGATCTAAAGATGTCTCATCTCAATTCAATGATATTAAGGGTTAAGGAGTAATTTACCTTAAGTTTATTTAATTCTGGGGCAACATTAAATAAACTTTCAATGAAATCCTCATAAAATATATTTCCATCACCACGGACGTTTGCGTCTCGTAGCATCTCTTGGGTTTCGGCTTTACTAAAAACATCTCCATAAGTAGTAACGATAGTTTGTAGTTCTTCCATTTCTAAAAAATCTCTTTTTTCCGTATCAAATACCTGATAATAAAAAAATATTGCATCATAACTTTATGAATTTTATTGTATTAATTAAAAGTTAAAATCGTAATAGTAAAATGTTATTCTACAAAAAATACCTTGAACGCTAATTTTAATTCATGTTTTAGGCATGGTTCTATAATCCATTTATCAAGCATATAAATCAACTGATCCTTCGTTAACATTTTTGTTACCCCTGCTTTCAGATTCTCTGCCTCCGTCATAATTTCTCCATAACTAGGGTAGTGAAAACTTCTTTTGTGAAACCTGTAATTACAGTTTTGTTTTGATTTCGGATGTAAAATACTATTATAGAAATAGAGGATATTAATTTTTATTTCCTTTTTACTTTTTTAATTCTAGAAATTGCTTTAGTTTATCGATAGTTATAATATCCACAGGAACATCGTCAATAAATAACAGTGGTTGACAGTTTTCATCAAACCAAGTAATAATTTCTTCTAATTGTTCTGATGTAAAACGCGTTTCTACATTTTGTAAGGGGTTAAATACGTCGAACATTGTCAATTTACTACGGTTATTTTAGACTTAAGAACTAAAATTAGAAAATTAATTTATTAAAAAAACTTAAACATGAACAACAGGAATTTTATATAAACCAGGATGACGTGCCTAAAGTCATAATTTATATTTTTTAATTTACACTTTTGATACGTATAGTAGGGCCATTTTAATAGGCCACATTTGACAGTTCGTCAAAATTTTACAAAGTAACCTTGTAAGGGAGGCACTCCATATTATTTAATATTCCCTACTAGATATTGTTAAAATTTTTACACTTTTAAGTAAAGAACTGACGTCGTTACAAAGTTACGTCAGTGAACTCTTTTTCTTTTTAAACATGAGGGATGGTACCAAAAGAAACAGATCAGTAGATAAGTTGAATTCGAGAAGTCGAACCAATCGTCAAAAAGTATTTCACGATTACAAAATAAAATATATTTTAATGGGAACAGAATTAATTTTCTTACATTTTAGGCCAAAAAATATGTAATCATTCATTTAAATATATAACGTCTGGCTCAAAAGCCAGTATCCAGAAACGTGAAATGTTACAAAAAATTCATGATTTCATTTCGCGCCATTATTAGACGCATTTATTTTTGTTGTTTTTTTAGTCATTGTTTGATGTGCGGTCATTAAAATAGTTTTTATAAAAATCACATTCAATTTACAGATGTTTGAAGTCCTCATCGATTAATTAAATTAATCGATGTTTTTCAGCAGATTACCCTCACTATAAAGCAAAGACAAACAGTTGTCAAATGTGGCCTATTAAAATGGCCCTACTTTACCTATTATACGTACAGTCCGCCCAACTTATCTCTGAAATGGCAAAAATTGGAACTAACGAAAAGTCATTCATAAGTACGTTGTGTTCATTCATCTATCAGTTACTAGTGTGCAATGATTGGTCAAATGAATGTCAAATGCGTCCGACAGCGCCTCTTTCGTTTCAGTCTTAAGTTGGGTTTACTATACATATAGTCCTACAAGAATCTTTTGGCGCGTGGATGACGTGTGGGCAGTGTGTGTGACAAAGACAGTTTGCCTTGCTTGTATGTAAACCCTGGTAAACCCAATGAATTCATTAATCCCCAACGACATGAATTCATGTCATGATTCAATAGTACAGTGCGCCCAACTTATCTCTGAAATGGCAAAAATTGGAACTAACGAAAATTCATTCATAAGCATTGAGTTACACATAATATCTCAATGTTCATAAGTACGTTGTGGTCATTCATCTGTCAATCACTAGTGTGCAATGATTGGTCAAATGAATGTCAAATGCGTCCGACAGCGCCTCTTTCGTTTCATTCTTAAGTTGGGTTTACTATACGTTCACTTCGCTGGAATCTAAACGGTCATTCTCCAATTCGGCGTTCTTTGCCTAATTACCATAACCTTTTTTATTTTTCATTGAGTTGACTGGAGCACATTAAAATATGAAACAATTCAAAGATACAAATTGAATAATTAATTTGGCATGTAACAAATAATGGTAGTTTTCTAGATAATGAGACTTAAAAAAATTATGAGTATGGTAATTAGAAAAAATAATATTTAACGCAACGGTAATTAGAAAATATCATCAAATCTATGTAAAATATAATAACTGAAATGATATTAACGCACATTAATAATTTATACTGATACAATAAAAATTAAAGCAATAGAATTATCGATGTCCCATTACACAATGCAATGGACGATGGTACATCAAAGCGGTACTTATACTACCTCCTGGACAAGTTTCTTGGCCACGGTCTTCGCCTCTTGGTTCAGAGTTGCAAACAATGGCCGGAACATTTGCTGAAGTAGTCTTGAACCACGATGATGAATCTATTCCCGTCTTCAGTCTGAGGGAATGGCCCAGCAACGTCTATGGCGATTCTTTCCCAAGAGGCTCCGACGTTATACAGCTGTCGTTCCCACTGGGATCTAGTGCCGGGCCCTTTTACAGAAGCGCATACTGTACACTTCCTGCACCAATCTTCGACGTTCTCTCGACACCGCACCCAATAAAAGCGTTCTCATATCTTTACGAGGGTTTTCTTGATGCCGAGGAGCCGGAAGTGCCATCGTGTACCTACTAGCTTCAGCAAATCAGCCACCTTACTCCTAGGAATAACCATTTGCAGGGTTTTTTCCTTCCGTTGAGTGACTCCCAGCTCCGATAAAGTACGCCATTCTCCAATATAAGGCTGTCCCACTGAGCCCAGTATGCCTTAGTCGTTGCGCTTGAGGTTGACACATCACTCCCCAGGGGCCTCTGTCCTTTGGCTTTCCATTCCATGATCAGGCTGAGGTCTTTAATAAATAATAAATAACACTTCACACTCAAAGCCCCACACTAGGATTCCCTGTGTCGTGGGTGCCTTGGACAACACACAAGACAAGGACACACACCCAGACCGAGAACGGAAATTTTAAATTCATCATTCAAATTTCCGCCTCGCTGGGAATCGAACCCAGGACCCTCGGAACAGCGATCGGCGTGTTAACCATTGCGCCATTCGGGTCGTCATTGTCTTCCTTCTGAGCTTGGCTTACTTGCTCCCTTGTCCAAGAGTCGTCTAGGTCCTGCATCCTTATCACCCTAACCTCTTCTTTAATTCTTTCTTTAATGCTTGATGCAATGTCGACCTTCGGAGCATGGGCGTCGTGACAGGACGTCGGCATTCTTCGGCTTGCGCGCCGTCGGTGGCTTCGTAGGAGGCTTGGCGGTCTTCTTAGCGGCGGCAGCGGGCGGCTTCTAGCTCCTGGTTGTCGACTTGGGTAGCCGTCGACACCAATTTCGGTTGTTTCCGAGTCCGGCAGCTCATCCTAATATGACCTCGTTCACCGCATCCGTAATATATAGGCCCAGTACGAGGTTGAATCGCTGCTATGACTTCGTGCACCTTACGACCTTTATAGTCGCTTCGTACCGCTTCCACTTCAACCACTTTTCACTTCTCCACGGCATGCGCTAAATCTGCTTCCTATGTTGCGTGATGACCCAAGCGCACCATTGCTCTCACCTCAGGATCCCGTTTACCGCTGACAAACACCTCTAACACTTTGTCTTCGACCGGTGTGGAGCTCGACGCATAGGCTGGGCGTTCGAGGTGCTCGATCTCTGTGGCCCATTGCTGCAGTCCTTCACTCGCCTTCCGTGACCGGTCTTTAAGGTGCGCGCGATACACGTCTTCTTCACGTTCTCAGGCACCAGCAGTGCCTCCCCTCGAAGAGCTAGGGTGAGTGCCGCTAACGAGTGCTCGTCCTCCCAGCCATTCCCACTATAGCTACTATTTCGAACTGGTGCCTAAATGCCGTCCACGAGGTCGTGCCGTCGAAACTTGGGACCTTGAATTTCGGGGCCCCAGGGCATGAACTGGTTACTGCCGTGCCCAAAACCTTTATTTTTTGCAGCTTGTTGTCCAAATCCATGAGCCTAGTTTCGTGGGAGTTGATTGCTGCGTCGTGGCTTTTGAGGGCTTGGTCGTGCTCGGTCGGCACTTTTACCACGTTTAAGGTCCTTTTTCACGATGTTCAAATCTTCCTGGAAACCATCCAGCTTTGCATCGATTGTCCCTAGGCTCACCTTCATGGTTTTGCGCTGGCTTTGTAGTGCGTTGTAGTGCGGCGAGCCTTCTCTTTTCTTTAATTTCCTCTTTGGTATTTTTGGGTTTTTCCATCCTATAAATTAAATAACTTAAATAATAATTGGGCAGCATATTAAATAGACATATTTACCGACAGTGATAATATTAACCATGGGAAATTTTTCCATTATTCGCGGTTACAGTTCGTAAACGTGTATTAATTTTACATACAACGGTAATTATAAACATATGGTAATTATTATACGGTAATTAGAAAACGATAGAATTTCTTAAAAATGTCGAAAACCGACACAGTATGCAAATATTAACTTATTACAACGTATAGAGGCCAAAGTATTGTCTCAATTGCCATGATCAATTCGGGTTTAACTTAAAAAATCAAGTATTAAAATAAATAAAACGGTAATTAGAAAAGTTTTTAACCAAGGCTACGGTAATTATATACTCACGTGCTTCATTGGCGGTACACTAACGTTAGAGACGTGCGACTGTATATGGGCTATAGTACACACTGAGGAGACGCGGCGCGTACGGTAGTGATGTGCCAAAAATACTGTTTTTAGGGATTTACACCCGAGAGCACAAATTGTCACGGCAATTATAACTTTAGAGCGGACAAGTGGTTACTTAATGATAATTATTTATAGACTGCTTCTATTAAATCGATATTTTGTTATGCGATACACGTTGTATAATGCCGTTTAAAACGTTGAATGGATCAAAGTTAATCTGTACGTTATAAAAATTACAAGCAAGTTTTAACATTAAGTTGGTGTGCGGACACGCCACGGTAATTAGAGAACACAGGTTCGCTGAGTATACATTAAATTAATTTGGTCTTATCTACTTAAAACAGAAGCCAATATTTTTGTATACAGCTAGATATGGACGCTAACTAACATATAAAAAAAATTCATGTTTGAATCTGATAATACTGTGGATTAATCAAGCCCGGACAAGTAAAACTTGCTAATCGGAGAATGGCCGTAAAGAAAAGAGGCGCTGTCGGACGCATTTGACATTCATTTGACCAATCATTGCACACTAGTAACTGACGGATGAATGACCACAAAATGGTTTTAACATTGCGGCGTTAGTTCCAATTTTTGCCATTTCAGAGATAAGCTGGGCCTCGAAGTAATAATAATTCCTCCGAGAGCTGGGCGATAATGAGGCCTCCCTATGGTAAGGCGCTGTCTCTGTCACCCACATGTCATCCACGCGCCAAAAGATCCTTGTACAGTCCTACAAGCAACAGAGACAGCGCCTTACAGTTTGCCTTCCCTGTTAGAAGCTGTCTCTGTCACCCACACGTCATCCACGCGCCAAAAGATCGTAGTAGGACTGTATATACGACAATACGTACAATTTTGTCATAAATAAGATAATACTGTGGTTATCTAAAATGAACTTATGATAAGACTGTGTTTTATGTATTATCTTTTTATCTTCATCACAGACCAGACTGATAAATAATAAATAATCTTAATTTCTTGGAGCTTGCAACACTGACGGTTTGTTTCCTTTTGTAGTAGATAATAAAATCTATTTAGTCTGTATTTAAACTGCTGCTCGCAGTCAATGATTCAAATCAGAAGGCTTAGTACGAGTTGCATCGAAAACTTCACCGACACGCCATCCGTCAAAACGTGAGTGACGGTGACAATCGAAAAGTTGCGAGTACGAGTGTCAAACGTCATAACCAAATCGATCGCGTATCGGCACGTTTATTCACACGTTCATTCGCAGAAACCATTTATTGTTATGTTGGCAACAAAACGTCGTGACAGAATCCTACCAAATAAAGAAGGTTATTCCTTTCTTACTAAAGTATTAATGAAAAGTTACTATTCAAACTGTAATGCTTATATCGCCATTTTTAATAGATAAACGTTTGTTATATTGCCATAGAGAAAAGCTAATGTTTTAATTTTAATAGGAACATAGATAAATGTGATTAGTGAATTAAAAATTTTGTTAAATAAAATAAGGAGCCCGGCTTCATTTGTTTGCCGCGCCGCAATTCTTTTCACCAAAATTAAAAAACTCTTAAGATGTTTTCTTTAATTATGGCGATATCGCCAGATTATAATCCCGCTCATCTTGAGCAGCAGCCATAAACAATTTCTAAGGAAAAAGATTAAAACATTTCTGTCCAAATACAATGCAATACTTACTTTATTAATAATAATAAATACCTCTTAGCATGTAAAGTTTTAAATAGTGAGGCTGGCAACTGGTAGGATAAAAAAAGAATAAGTTTTTGTATTAAACTGTCTGCAAAATTGTGATTTTGTTCTATGTCGTTTATATTACATTGTGTAAAACGGAATAATAAAACCACGTTATAGCTATAAACTAGACTTTTAATACAACATTCCAACAATTTCAGCCATTAAAGCACAATAATTTTAACTATTTTAAGTCAATAATGTACCTATATCTATGATGATATAGAAAAAATAATTCATAAATATTGTAATATGTACATTATTGTCTTTGTTTTAAGTATTTCTTGATTAGATGTTTTTGTAGGTTAGAAAATGTAAATATTCATTTTATCCCATATTTCACTTGTTTTTGGCTGAGTGTAAATACTGTAAATAATGAGTGTAAATCATAAAAAGTATTCACCGGAACGCGAACAACACAAATACCACTTTTCTATAATTTCATTCACTTTGAGATTTGTGGCCGTAATTATGCTCCCAGCAAATATAAATATCCAGACATAATTTTCAACAAACAAAACAAAAGTGTAATTAAAATAATAGACCATCTTTTTTATGATTTCACTAGTAAATTACACGTGATAACTTTTCGACAACGTGTTCCCTGAGTTTTCGCAAGTTAAGTATACGAACTGTCAAATACGCCACTCGTACTCGCGCAATGTTCGAGAAACCATACGTAAACGTGACGTTTATCACTGACAGTTGACTTTACTTTCGTAAACGTGATCGCGTAAACTCGTACTCGCTATTTTGATTCCTTCACGTTTCCGCTAGATGTCTCTGCTTCGATCCCATACAAATTTTAGTTTACGTAGCGAGCACGTTATGTCAAATAAAACTCGTACTAAGCACACAGTACCTAATTTTGTGTTACTTAGACATAAGATACAAATAGTACGGAAAAAAACAAAACGGATCGGAAAAAAACAAATCGGAACCTACGAATGGTCACTAAAAATTAGAAAGGTAGTATGGATTTTATCTTTGAACGTTAAATCGATGTCGATATTTTGTACTATAAAATAACATCCCTGTTTTGTGGGCGGAGTCGGCGCCATATTAGGGTAATACTTGGCTTCACGTCACGTGACCTTAGGGCATATCCTTTTACTTCTTTTATCTATGCTCGCAGTGCGTATTCTCTTTCTCATTAACATCTGTCAGAAATAAGAATATTACCTACAGTGCGCCCAACTTATCTCTGAAATGGCAAAAATTGGAACTAACGAAAAGTCATTCATAAGTATGTTGTGGTCATTCATCTGTCAGTTACTAGTGTGCAATGATTGGTCAAATGAATGTCAAATGCGTCCGACAGCGCCTCTTTCGTTTCAATCTGTTGGGTTTACTATACCTATTGATTATTGTTTTGAATGTTGAGAATTTGAGATTTGTTGATTTGATTTTGTTGTTGTGTTGTTAATTTAAAATAAATATCCATTGTCATTTGTATAATTAATAATTTATTCGTGTATTTGTATTATATTCGGATTTATTATTAAATTTAATATGTTTGAGTCTGATGACTTTGATCAGGTTATATTAAAACTATGAATATAATGAAATTCTAATGTCTTGCTCCTATTTTATCTTTGAATATTTATTTTTTCAGATACTATCTCAGTTAGATTTACCAGAGCCCTATAATGGTACTCTCCCTACAATAGCAGAAAAGAAAAACAAGCTAGAATACAATCCTGAATGTGACACTTCCGAAAATTCTCACAAGTTAAATACTCAAAAATTAAGAAATGGTTTAAAAGAAAATATAGTAGAGACTTGTAATAAAACGATCAACCATGTAATTGAAGAAAAAAATCAGACATTCCCAAAATATAGTAAAAGAAAACTTATTAATTCATATTTTAATCACAAAAGTAAGAGAAAGTTTCCAGGGCCTGCTGGTTTATTAAACGGTACTTTTGAGGATACTACAGAAGTCGATGATATTTGTCATGTGGAACTACTATCTCAGGTAGGAAAACCTTGCAGGATTGGTTGCTTGCAGCCTTTCAATTAATTAATTTCAAGTATACCAAGATTAAACATACTTCCAAACAAAGTCAGTCACCTTTAATTTCTTGCTTTAATAATTAATTGCTTAAAAATATCACCAGAAACTTCATCACTGGCATGTTTAAATTTTGTTGATGGATACTCTTCCCTTTTTTTTATTTAGTTTTTAACTAAAGTTTGCAGTACATGAATTTAAGATGTGAGTTGGCTTACAGCTTTTACCAATACATTATTTTCCTAAAAATCCTCACAATTATGTAATACTTGCTGGTAAATAAAAAAATTATGACTGACATGATGCTTATTTGCAGGACATTGATTATACTGACAGTTATTTACGGAAGGGTATATTTGAATCACCACTTTGGGCTAGGTTGCTACAAGACACAAAGGATATGAATAAGGTGGATTCAATAAAGAATATCAAACAACAAGCATTGAATAGAAACTTGAGGCATCAGAAAGCAGCAGCTATAAGAGCATATGTGGAGAGGGTTGATAGGTCTGCTAAAGATCCCCTTATCGTATTGAGAGATGTAACAGGTATTTTACCCCTTTTTTATTGATTTGAGCTAGGAAACAAGCTTACAGCATCACCTATTCACTGTTGCCCATGACAACTGTGACAGACAGAACAAGGATGGTTGGTCCATTTAGTAGACAGTGGTGGGGTAACATAAATAGACTATTAGTTAGTAAGTAGGAGGAAAGGGACTATCAATGATAGATAGTTCTATTAGTTGATGTGGTTAAGTACAGTAAGCAATTGTTCACACTTTGTTATTTTCTAATTACAATAAGTAAAGTATAATTTCCTAAGAGTACAAAAAACCTGAGAATTGTTATATTATTTTCAGATGATATCAAGTGCACACTTCACAGAGACGCTTGGGTAGCTTTTTCACCATACATAGTCTCAGAGTGCTGTGGATTAGTGTTATGCAGTCCTACTGTATTGACAACAGGAAGTGCCTACAAAAAGCATTATCTTAACATAACGCTAAGTAATATCCAGTCATTGTATAGTTCAGCTGTAATTAAGCAAGAAGATGAATCTTTCCCTACGGGGTTTGTTAAAGTTTATGAAGAAGATTATACTATCATCAGGAATGAGAAACAAAATATAGGCAAGTATTTATTAATATATTTTGAGTATTATTTTTGACTAAGCAAAGTCATTAACTGTGCCTTAAAGCATGGAAAGTGGCGGGCAGATTTTCATGGTAACATCTAAATAATTGAGGAACCTTAAAAATCTAATCTTAATTGTTAGGTATCTTACTCAGGCATAAGTTTAATGGTATGTTATTATTTTCAGGAAATAGCAATTATTCCATAGAATTTGAAGATTCAAATCTATTGGATGGACTTGATGGAGCTTTTTCTGATGTTTTTTCATGAAACTATGGAAATGAATGTGTTTGTTTAATTTAATCCAGTGCCACTTTTCAATAAATATAATAATTATATGAATATTATGAATACAAGTTGAATGTCTAACTTCTTGATTTTCATTTAAATTCTCAAATTATTTATATATTTTATAGGCATATTTTGGTGTCTGCTTTATAGTCTATGGTTACAAAGATGTGTGTAGAGCCAAAGACAAATCCATTCCATGTGGTCTTTGGAAGCTAATGTGTGAAAGTAGTTGAAAGTAGTAAATTATTGCTTGGCCAGAAAAATAGAAAACCTGTCATGAGGGCGCTAAAGTTTCCTTTTTTATGGCAACAGCACAGACAACAGTAACTATTAGCTACGCTCATGTTATTATTGTCATTTCAACAACTATCTCGGAAATGTTATTAAAGGAAATAAATGTTATTTTACGAAATGCTGTATTAGCACATAGAAAAACACTTTTCTTTCACGAATATGAACAGTTTTTGTCATTTTAGCACAAAATAGACACTCAACAAACATGAGACAAACTGTGACATTCAAACTAACTGACAAGCAATTTACGATGACGTTTAGAAACTAAGCATTGCCAGTAAAACAAATTAGTTCAACTCAATCAACTGAAAAACTACTCATCAGATGTCAATGGCGACAATGTGTACACCAAAATGGGGTCACAAAAAAAACATCATCGAATATAAATACAGAGAGTTATTAAAATCGGTTCACCCATTTAAAAGTTATCAGGTAACATAAAAATGTTGAGAACTTCCTCCTTCATTGAAGTCAGTTAATTAAAAAGTAAAACACTAAAATAGCTTTTATTTTAAATTTTATTTTGATTTAATATGCTTTGCTAATATATGTTTCGTTAGAGACGAAGAATGGAAGTAAGTAATATCACACATTTTACACTTAAAAACTTCAGTATCCTTCTTGTCAGATGCTTCAGAGTGTTTTCCCTCAGTAGAAGGTTTTTGATCAGTTTCTTTGTAATGTGTTTTTAAATGGTCCCGGCATTCTTTAAGTTTAACAAACTTGGCCTGCAAATACAAAAAATACCTTTTAATGTTATGACCCACATGATACTTATACCAAAAACTGTAAATTTGTTGCACGAACAAAATCATTTTAATTAAACTCGCATGGATTCGCTAAAAACTAGCTAAAAATGCAAAAAAGAGCAAAAATACGTACATTGCATTCATTGCACATGTAAACTTTCGTTTTATTACGAGATTTTACGACAGTGTACAACTGTTCTTTGTCGCCGGGTGCAGCGGGAGTCTCCGAAGAACATCGGAACTGCAATACGAAGAGCATTATTTATGATTATGAAGTCCTGTTTCACTAGTAACTCGCCCTTGCTTGGTTTTGACAAAATATTTGTTAAGAAAATAAAATAATACTATTTAACCTCAAGTGTATTTAAACAACTTATTATACAGTGAAAACCGCATCTAAATCAGTTAAGTCGTTCTTGATATAAGCGACAAAAATCAGCGAACCAAACTGAAAAAACGTAAAAAACATTAAGGGATGTAAAAAAAATTTATTACAAGTAATAGTAATATTAATAATTTCGTATTTAATATCTACCTCTTGATGTTCTTCAAGTTCCTCTTGCAATTTAAATACTTTCGCACAAGCTGTGCACGCGTAAACTGCATTTATGTGTTTCGATGTCATATCGTACACTTGACTCAACGATAGATCTGAAACAGTTAATGTATCGAAATTAATTTTACACAGTTAATATTGCTAATGATCAAGAAAACGTATAGTTGGAAGGCGATTTAAAATTGTGTGAAGGGTGAAACTATTTTACTTCACCAGTCATCTCTGCTTAATGTTATAGAACTCAACTCAAATCCACTGCAGTCAGTAGAGTCTCAGTATGTATTACAGTAGTAATATTATTACAGTTTATTACAGTAGTAATACATACTGAAAGTACAGTAAAAGTTGCTTTACTGTTACTGTAATAAATAACCTATGTGATTGTGATATACAGCAATGACACCAAAACGTTGCAACACAACTTCCATTGCAACGTAACATCCGTTTCAAAAAGAAAAGAAAAGAAAGAAAACTTTCCAATTTATTTCTTTTTACCCTTATTAAAGCTTTCGCGAACAAGCCGAGATAGAATTAAAAAAATATAAAACAAACTTACATCGTTTATTAACCATCACGGACACCCTTGATATGTTGTTGACGTCTTTCGTTTCTGTTATGTTAACGTGCAAAAACATGTCGTCGTCTAGAATTGATGTTTCATTTTTCTCATTTTCATTGTCTTCATTTTGTTCATATGCTTCTAATTCTGTAAACAATAATCATGTTTTTACTTTTTATAAAATTTTGCTCTAAATATACTATTCTTACAATACCTAAATGTCAAATTATTGTAGGTACCAAACGTAATTTCGGTCGCTGACTGTGAGCGCGCGTTACGCAGTTTATTGTTTTTCCATATATATTCAACTTCTCGTTCACACCGAACCGATCATACGCTATTACGTTGTACGTTGTAGCTAACTTTACGGTGGCTGATTGTATTACGCGTCTGCGCACAACGAATGCGGATTGGCTACGTTGCCGAACGCAGCAGCGTATCAAATCGCAACGCCGGCGCTACGAGCTACTTCAAATTATGTGTCTTATATTATACTTACTTAGGTATAGAATAGTCGGCCGCTCAGGGTGCGCATCCTGTGTGAACGTACACAGGCGTACTCCTTTATTCACACTAGTCACGCATCGTACGCTATAGCGTATAGTCGGCTGGGTGTGAACGTACGCTGCAAACTGAGTACACGTTCATATTGGGGCTGACAGTAAGCATACTCACAGCCGGCGGCGGACAATACGTGGGTGTGAACGATCCCTAAAGGTTGTTTCGATGTTGAAATAAAGGTAAACAATAGATACCAGATTTTTTGAGTAACTGTTGTAGCATATCAGGTATATGTACAAATCCTCCCTCATTTCCGTCGATAACAAATCGACCAGTAACCACCGCAGGCTCACTTTGGTTTTCTATTAATCCATCTTCATTTTCTTCTCTTAAAGTCTGGAAAATGTACAAAAATGTACGTAGTTTTTTTCGTTTGTTAGGAACTTCAAAACTTTTTACTGGGTGAATCGATTTTGATAATTGAAAAGAATTATTTAAAACTAGTAAATCCGCCCTCGCTTCGCTTCGGGAAACCAGCCCCTTCAAAAATCTCTTCAAATTATGTTATTCCGATGTCTAAGCTATATTACTGCAAAGTTTCATGAAAATCCGTTCAGTAGTTTTTGCGTGAAAGAGTAACAAACCCACACACACACTCACTCACTCACTCACATACATCCTTACAAACTTTCGCATTTATAAAATACTAGTAAATCCGCCCTCGCTTCGCTTCGGGGAACCAGTCCCTTCAAAAATCTCTATAAATTTTAACAAATTATGTTATTCCAATGTCTAAGCTATATTACTGCAAAGTTTCATGAAAATCCGTTCAGTAGTTTTTGCGTGAAAGAGCAACAAACACACACACACACTCATTCACTCACTCACTCACATACATCCTTACAAACTTTCGCATTTATAATATTAGTAGGATTAGTAGGAAGTAGGATAGGATATAGTGCTTGTCTTTTGGTCACACATACATTATGTAAATGTGAGCGACATCTGACGACTACTTTTGATTTATCTCTACATTTCGATGTTGAAGTCGGCAATTTTTTTGTAAAAAATTATGTTGTTTATTATTTATCATTTTTACTATTTAGAATATCAGGCTTTATTTGATTAGCGATGTGCGTTTCGTCTTGTTCAGTAAGTGGCACATGACTTAACTAGAATTTTGGCCAAAATTAATGAATACTATCATTGTATTATTATTACTATGTATCATTGAATCCAAAGACATTTATTTACCTTTGGATCTTTCCCATACCATCTCATTATTTCAACCTACAAACTGCATTAATTACCTTTGTGACAATCAGTTTATGTTTATGCAAATCCGGCCTTAAGTCAGGGACTCGGAATATCTGCAACATGACGGTTTCAACTGACGCTATGTCTCCCATTCGACAGGGCTCTGCCGTCCCGTGCAATACTTGTTGCACGAGCTTGGCAAACTGTCTGTCGTTTATGTTTCGATCTCCTGCAAGTAATAATATTTATTAGCACACAGAAAAATTAAGCAAACCTTGACTTGATTTTACTTTCTTTATTTATTAGACAAGAAACAAGCTTTATAACCATGTCTGAACAAACTTTTACAGGGTCTGCAGAGGTTTCTGGTTTTTCAGTATAAAGTACAAGTTCTGAGTGAAATTGATTTGGTTTTAAAGCTACATAATTATTTTACTAGGGCACATACTTCCCACTTCAGATCGAATGTCCTTGGTAGGTTTGAGTGTATTTTTCAAAACGCCTTTTCCTTTCACAACACGAGCTACCAAATTTTTTCCATTAACAGTCTTTCCCAAAACAATTTTCCTTGGAATATCTACAACATATAAATATTTTCTTATAGATATTTTAATGTATAAATATCCAGTTTCAATTTTGAATGTGTTCTATAATTAACCTTTCAAATTATATTCAGTCTTTAAGCGTATTTCACTTGGTTTATTTTCTTCCTGAACTGTTTCTTTATTGTCACCAGTCAGATTAACATTTTTCTTATCTTCTACAGCCATTGACGGCATTGCCATAAGCATTGAATCTTGTGTAGCCTGATGTTGAATTTGCTCTGAAAAATAAGTGCACACATTTCTAATAGAAGATAACCATAATTATGTTAAATATATTCAAAGAGCATGGAGGCACTTAAGAGGTTTTTTACCTTGATGAACTGTCTCCATTCCATTATTAACATCCATTGGTTGAGGGTGACCATACATTTCCTGTTTATGCACAACATTTGTGTGGGTGTTTTCATTTTCTGGAATCATCACTACTTTCATGGAACACCTGTTTTATGAAGATCATTAATATAAAATTATGATGTAAAAATGCATTTTATATTATTTAGGTCATTACCCTGATGAATGACTATTCCTTTCTATAATCTGATTAGTTTCATGTTTCAATTTGGCTACCAATTCTGGAAAAATATATAATTTTGCTTTATTAAATATGTTACTGAGTTTCAATGCATTACATATTATATTTTAATGATATACAAACCTTGGTCATTGGTTATTTCATGTAAGCCTGATGAGTCCAACAAAAATACTTTGTCCTTTATTTCTAACAAGATCCATCCTTTTTGTTTTAATATTTCATATTGTTCATCATTTAATGTTATCTAAAAGCAGAAATGTTTATAAAGTAAAAGTTATTATTTCATTTATTCATAACCTTTAGTTTTAAAAATGACTAAATGGTTTTTGGAGTTTTTGGAGTTTACTCCTTAAGAAACGATTTGAGTTATAAGGCCCGGTACGGGATTTTATGAGGAGTAAAATCAAGTGTTAACAAAAGTTGAGGCGTTATGTAGAAAGAGACAAACATATAAATCTGTAGGATTGAACGTGTAAAAGAATGAGATGGAATACATTACACAGCGTATCTCATTCTCGGGGTCTCCTCTTTGCGCGATACTTCGTAGTCAAACTGTATAGTTGTACTGTGCGTATGTTTGTACGTGTGTGTTGCGCGCCTGCGTATTACGAAGTTCTGCCACAACTTGTATACTGCTGCCGAGTACAGGGTTTGCATGCTGTATAATAAATGCATATAGTAGCATTTATTATTATTATTTATTTGATCGTTGGTTAATAGGGTGCACGGCAGTGTTCAAGCCAAGTTTATATGAAATACAATTGATAAAAAAAATATACATATTTCAAATTCGAATATTAGCTTCACACGGTAGTGTCTAAGCCAGGTTCCACAAAAAATACCCCTTTTGTTTTGTTCATTAAAATTATTTGTTTCCTATTTCTTATAATACTTGGTGCACGGCAGTGCACCTCGCCAAGTTCGAAATTTTAAATAAAGTTTTATTTCGTTTATTATTTATTTGGTCGTTGGTTAATAGGGTGCACGACAGTGTTCAAGCCAAGTTTATATGAAATACAATTGATAAAAAAAATATACATATTTCAAATTCGAATATTAGCTTCATTAGAGACACGGTAGTGTCTAAGCCAAGTTCCACAAAAATACCCCTTTTGTTTTGTTCATTAAAATTATTTTTTCGTTTCCTATTTCTTATAATACTTGGTGCACGGCAGTGCACCTCGCCAAGTTCGAAATTTTAAATAAAGTTTTATTTATATTATTTTGTAACATACTTTATGTAATACGCTTTATTGAAGTAATATAAATAATCCGAATAATTACAGATATATGTTTGTTTCTCTTATCATTTTAGCAGATGCGTTCATTTACCCTTTTTTCTATTCGATATATATCATAATTATCGTTCGTAAGGAGTAAACTCCAATCGTGCGTCGTAGCTGACACACACTTTTTTTTAAATAATGTAACAATTTATAAAATTATGTTCATGATCAGTTTTATAGGCTAAATATAAAATGCATTTAGTATGAAAATTCTAATGCGCTTTGAAAATGGGCAATTTCTATGCAGCAGGTACATAATTTTCAGAGAAAGCTGGAATAAACAATAGGTTATCTGTGCTCAGAATCATTCATTGCCATACCTCTCTCATATTATGCGCTAAATTGAACAATAGCATAATTCAGACACGCCAAAACGTTTAATACGAGTTATACGCAATATAAAGACAACTGAATTTTTTTTAACAATATTTCCTTTGGAATACAAAAGGCATGTAAGTAAAAATATAATTTTATGATGTTTTTCTTACTTCGGCATATCCACCAAGGAGTTTGTTGGTATCAACATCCATACATTCGCTTTCTTCTTTTAGGTTAACAGGAAAGGCTGTTTCTTTAGCCTTGTTGGGTAATTCAGTTTGTGGCTCTATCTATAACATTGTTAAACTATTCATTATCTGGTTTACAATATGAGGTTTCCTTTGCTGGTATCATTATTATAATAATTATGCTATATAATGGCCCAGTGTAGATCCTTAACAATATAATGGAAAAGTGTGGCATGCAATTTTGTTCAAGATGTTCCTTCATTGAAATTTTAAAAATATTAAAACTTGGAAGTTGTATTGGGAAAATTTAAAAAATATATTGTATCATAAAATTGATGGTCATCTTGGTTTATCAGTGATACCTGTAATATGAATGAATGATTGTGAATTTGAATAACAAAAATAGTAAATCCATTGCATTTTGTTGAAAATACATAAAAAGATTTATATTTACCACTTCAACAGTCAAATTCGGAAGCATGTAGGTGTTGTCAAACATATTAGATTGTTCAACTGTTGGGAGCGAGTTCACTGAAATAATTTAAACCATTATTTGAGATGGTCATACTGTTAATTTTCACAATAATAGAGATACATAACAAGCATTCAAGACATTAGGTAGCAAGGTAAGTCCATTAATTGTTTATTAGCCAGTGCAAGCTACAGCTATGGAGATGCATAGGAGAGCCCAAATTGAAAACATATATGTACTAGTAAATCCGTCTAAATATATTATGTACTAGTAAATCCGCCCTCGCTTCGCTTCGGGAAACCATTCCCTTCAAAAATCTCTATAAATTTTAACAAATTATATTATTCCGATGTCTAAGTTATATTACTGCAAAGTTTCATGAAAATCCGTTCAGTAGTTTTTGCGTGAAAGAGTAACAAACCCACACACACACTCACATACATCCTTACAAACTTTCGCATTTATAATATTAGTAGGATTCCAATCTGTAATAGTAAAATTATTTACCTGAAATGGGTATAAGTTCAGATGAATTATTTAGTTGAAAATATACAGGTTGTTGGTTGACATCAAACATAGGACATGCAACACTTTCATACTCTTTTGTATTTTCATCTTGTGCTATAAAATTTGTAGATTTATTTTCTGGAACATATGAATAATAGACATTATGTTGGAAGTTCGGTTGAGGTTCAAATTTTAATATTTTACGTTATGAGTTAATGAATGTCTTATTTTAGTAAGTTATTATATTGATTATTTATTCAGGGTATGTCTTAATATACCTAAGGAAATAATATTTTACTCACCATTCAAATGTTCATTTTCTTGGACAATAATTATCTGCTGTCCAGTATTCAATCCATTCTCTTCGCTACCATTGTATTTGACTAAATATTCGTAGGTTTCGAATTCTTTTTCCATTCTGTAAGCGACAAAATTTAAAATATTTTTAAGTTATTCTCTGTAGCGCAGCAAAACAATACATAACACATTAGTGAAATACTTACATTATAAATAATTATTTAAGAAGACAACCGTCGTCTTACAATAATTAATAAATCTTTTAAACGCATCAATGAAGCAAAAATTTTATGTAAAAATTAATTAATTCAAGGTACCTACCACACAAATTCATACAATTCAATTAAGATATTTTGACTTTTGACACTAATGACAATAATTCAAGACATTGACTTTGACAAGACACATATGTTAAAAATCCGTTTTACGCATAAAAATTAACAAAGTTTTATGGCAAAGTTAGATCGAAAACGTAATTTACAGTAGAAAAAGCTTCACAATGTACGGTATTTCTAATAGCATGTACGTAATTTTTAAGTTCTATAGGCTGATATACTGGAGCACGCAGTTTCCCGATAACCATGGTTTGAATAATATCGTTCATCATTACATCTTTTTCGAGTATACCGGCATGAGCATCCCAGTCACATAAATGGAACCTGCAGAATTTAACATCAGGGCGTAGAAAATGCTTCACTTGGGGTAAATCATAAGCGCAGCCATAATACACAATTACACCGCAACTATCCAACAATTTTATCATCACATCTTCATATCGACCTCCTAGACAATTCAAGCCTAAAATAGGCCTCGTAAGCGACGTATCAAACGAAGTAAGTTCTTCAGCTTCTTCAATTGTATAGACTGCTGTAGCGCCAATACTGAGTAAATATTCTTTAACTTCATCATACCCACAATGATTTGCAACTATATTAAATGTATTAATGCCCCAAGCTTTGCATAATTGTATAACACATTGCCCACAAGGGCTGTTAGCTGCATTTTGAATTACAGTTTCTCCAGGATTTAACTTTCTGAAATCTTTGAGCATTCTGTAAGCATTACATGGTGCTATTGTTAACATGGAGGCTTCTGGGAGAGGTAGTTTAGGAGATACAACATGGACATCCCTTTCATTGTAGATACCATAATAGCGCCATGTACCTAGAAGTCTTGAAGTTAGGACTACTCTATCACCTAAATCTACTGTACATACTTTGTCTCCAATCTCCACCACTTCACCTACCCCTTCATCTCCAGGAATAGTGGGTAAGCATGGCAAACATAAATTTCTGCCTGAAAATAATATAGAAAAAATAAAATAAGATAAAAAGGTTTTTAATGGCACCATTTATGAATAGGTTTATGTTCTCTATTGTGATGAATAAAAATAATTTTAATTTTTGACGTGACAACGTCTTATAAATTGGTTTGCCGGGTGGCACTTCAAGAAACTGCGTTAGTAGCTCCGCTCACGTTACTTATAGTAGCTACGGCGTACACACGTTGGCGTGTTTCAGAAAATGGTACAGCGCCATCTCTGGAGAAGTAGAGTAACTAGTTTGTTACCTCACTTAGTTGTGACAAATGGTTAATGGTCTAACGGTTAGCAGCGCTAGATGGCGGATGGTGTTACAATGTTTTAAATATAATTCTTTGTATATGTTTACCCCATGAAGGTACGGGAACGCAGGGTCAACTTCACAAATAACCACAACTGCTTCCAAACCCAAAATAGCAGTTTATTATAAAACCAAAGAAGTCGACACATTGCCCTTTACAAATTTTTCTCTTATATAATCTCCACGTTACACTCGTTAGCGCGTTTCACAAATTGGTACAATGCCATCTTGTTTACAAGTGAGGAACTATTTAACAAAAATAAAACATTAAACTTAAATTGCTTCCGCCTTCACATGACGGTTAGACAGTATAAATAAATGTTTTAAATTGTTACTATTATTTCATCCTTCTTCCTACTATACGAATGAATATTCACATTAAAATTATTTTACCACTCAAAGTCGTTGTCACGTAAAACTTTCGCCCGTATACCGACTTTACAGGCAACCAATTTTTTTCACTACTCAACTTTAAATTATGACTTTATTAAGTTGACATTCATGTAATTTACAGTGATTTATGTAAAAAAAGAAGGGATAGAGCTAATAAATAAAAAATTAATTCAGTATGTAATAACAATGTTTATTTTTAGTAATATTTACATTTTAATTATTAAATATACTCACTATCACAATTCTTTGATTATTATATTTGCACTTAGCCAGTAAAATCAAGAATATATTTACAACCAGTAAAACCCTTTGGTGACAAGGCATTACCCAAAGCTTCCTCATAGTTTGCAAATTTTACCATTTTATGAATAGGACCTTTAAGTTTACCCTCACACATTAACTTAGTAACTTCATCAATCATTTTAGTTTGGTCAGAAGGAGATGCCTTCTGATTCCAAGCTGTCATCCAAAATCCATAAAAGGAAAGATTTTTGAATATAAACGCAGATGTTGGAATGTTAACAGGTTCTCTTGACATGCCACCATATGTAACCATTTTTCCTGAATGTTGCAAGTGTCTGAGCATTTCAAGTGAACTTTTTCCTCCCACACAATTCAGTGCTAAAACTGGTCGATCAATTTTCTTATCCTTAAAAATAGTTGTAGACCTTAATTCTTCTTCAGTTAGAACATATGTGGCTCCTAAACATTCTAAATATTTCTTTAATTCATTTATTTCCGGCCTATTTCTTACAATATTCACATTTGTAACTCCCCAAGCTTTACAAATCTGTATGACATTTTGACCACATGCACTATTCGCACCATTTTGTATGACCACTAATCCGTCCCGGACTGGCTGGAAATCAGACAACATTCTAAATGCCGTGCAGGGATTCACAGTCAGGGTAGCTGCCTCTACTGTCCCTAAAGCATCTGGTACAACTCTTACAACGTCTTTTTTGAAAACTGCAACATCTCTCCAAGTGCCTTGGACTGGTTTTGCCAAAATTACTTTGTTTCCAGGACATATATCTTTGACATCTTTACCTACCTCTTCAACAATACCCACACCTTCATTACCAGGAATGGATGGCAAGTTTACCTTGACAGGATACTTTCCTGGAAGAAGAAATGAATTAATAGATATGATAATTCCTTTTAAAACAAATGAAAGTTACAAATTAGCATGCAAAAATACCTTGTAAAGGTGTGCTTCATTTTTGTTAGGTACTGCACATTAAAAAATCTTTTTTTAACCTTTCACTGATAAGCTGCAAGAAAACAACTTTGATTTATATATTTAAAGTACCTTGTATGGTATTTATGTCGGCTGGATTGACAGGGGCTGCCAACATTCGAACCAAGACTTCTTGACTTTCCAACGGAGGAACCTCCACTTCCCTGAACTTCACAACATGAAGTGGGTCGCCGAATTCTTTGTATACAAGTTGTTTTGATATAAGATTTCTAAAATGCCCTTTTAGACTGATACCGACAAGGGGAACGCATTTTGAAAGTACGGCCAGTTTACATGATAATAACGCCATAATTTTCTTATGCCTTATCGAACTGTATTAATAGTATGGAATTTTTTTATCAGACGATACTTTTCATTTCAATTTTTAATCAACAATCGGCTCGGTGAACGGTGAACAAAAAATTGCATTTGAAATTGAAAGACAGATGATTATGAATTTATGACACTGACAATTTGACAGAAAAGAAAACAACTACTTACAGATAACGTCTAAATAGTAACAGACAACGACAGCCGATGACAAGAAAAAGTAACAAAAGTATAACATTTCGGATAAGTGCTTTTCTCTGTAAACTCCAGATTTTGTGAGAATATTACATTGAGATAGGAAATGGAATATTATTTATATGATTTATTCCCATCATATAAATAATATTTAGACTTTAGATTAGACTATTCGATCGTAACCGCTAGAAGCGCTGTACGGATTCTCATACAAATTCTAAACGATAGTCGCTAGCGTGTATAGTACTAAAAACTCATAATAGAGGTACAGGTAGAGACAAGTAGAGACGCACCCTTATTGGAGAACTCTTTTTACACTATTTTGGAGTTTAGAAGAACTTAGCGCTTCAGGAAAAATTTAGAAGGAAATTCATGACGCAGGCAGTTTGAATGTTATGCTATGTGGCAAACCCTCCACGACTTCAATATTGATGTGGATGAAACTTCCAATCTGCCAGTGGTATGAGTATTGATGGAAGTGTGTTGTATTGTAGGCACCTGATAGAACAAAAATTTCTCGGAGAACACAGTCATAAACTCGTAATCTGCTAGGTTAATAATCAGATTAATGACTGCACTGTAATGATTATAAACATTTTCACACTACCTACATGCTCGACAATGCCGAATTATATGTCATGTAAACCTTACCGAAAGCAAGACATTATACCTCTTGGCTTTAGCCGGGTTATAATGTTCTATTGAATTTCATTATAACCCGCTGGTCAATAATGTGATTTTCACTTTCATAACTCTTATTGCTATGTGTATAAAGTCTAATTTCGCTAAACAGAATGTGCCCTCAGCGGGCGCGGCCAACTCGATTTTCGAAGACCGAAGCCGTGGCCCACTAGATTCGCACTGAGACGAACTTCATTTGTTTGTCAAAAAACACTATCTACTAAGCCTGGTTTTTTATTGTCTCGCATAAAGTGAGAAAAGTAGAGTATACACCACCGGAATAAAACTGTTTTTTTCTTGGGCGCTTGAATCCCTCACTGCACTCAGGACTCAATCTTAATTCCCTCGCTTTGCTCGGGAATTAACTTATAACACCCTCGCTGCGCTCGGGAGTTAAATTTGGAGTCCTTCGTTACGTTCAGGATTCAATATAGCGCCCGTGACATAAAACAGTGCTTTATCCCCTTGGTGTACCTACCTATAATCTACTATTTGATACCACCAGGATTGTAAAGAAAGGAATTGAAATTATTATGTACTTAGATTCAGTATATATTTTTAATTAAAGCAGTAGCTGTGTTGACATTATCTAGCGTTAGAATTCATCCTTCAGAAAACGAAGAACTCGTAGGTCCACGTCTTTTCTGGCCAAAGGTGCAGCACAGCTAGGTGGGGCAGTAGCTTCTGGGGGAGGCATCTGAGGCTTGGGTATTCTAAATCGACGTGCCCTAGTCAGCTGCCAGGATGTGCTCGTTTGACGAAGACCACCTCGAACTATTCCAGCTTCTTTATCAATCGCAACCGGAACAGGACGTGGAGAGCTAGAAAAAAAAATTGTAAACGCAATAAAGTGTACGTAGCTTTTAACTGAAAATGAGTTTCACTATCAAAACAAACTTCGATAAAACTGTTTGTTTGCCTATCGTGCTTGCCCAAATTTCGAAGAAACTACTATAGGGAAAAAGGTGAAAGATACACGTGAACCCACACAGGCCGTATTCCGGAAACGGCCGAGATTCCTGTATTCGATTAAGGAATATTCGTATCCAGCACGGTATCCAGTTAGACTTGGCGGATCTATAATCGCCATCTCTATGCCTCTTGGACATAATTTTTAAGTATGCCGTTATTCGATAATTATAATACTATAGCGAGTGCTATGCTATTTTAATAAGTACCTACTAGCTGACGAAGCAGACGAGCGCTGATAATATTTATATTATAGGTGTTCTGTCCCCCGGTATTTGTGATCTATCGATAGGTATACATATTACATACCTACTATTTATATACAACTGGGTTGAAATATTGGGGAGCAAAATTCATATTGTGAATAGAATAGGTCAATCTACAATAACCTACTTAAATTATGGTACTTACTATCCATAAGTAATCGCTTTTCTTAGACGTGCTGGCGCTATCACCGAGGGTAATTCGATCGATGAATTTCGTTTTAAACCTGTTGGACAAATTCGCAATTATAACACATACAAACATTTTAAATACCTGAAATTAGATTAATTTGGAATAGGTTTTCTCAGATATTCCCCTAAATAAATTTCTTAAAGAACTGTGAGTGAAATAGAGACCCAATCATCCACTTTTACTTGTTAAAAATTATCTTGTGAAACACGTACCTAGTTTCCAAAGTTTTGAATTATGATCGCAAAGAGGAATTCCGTGAGTTAATGATTGGTTGTGATGATCATGAAATACTTGGGACCATTCAAGCAGGGAAAGTGTAAATAAGAAATATGTACATAGCTTAAACAGACTGAAAATAATAAATTGGTTACGATATAAAAACTAACCAGAATTTTTAACGTTAATAATGGAACTCCGATCTCTCCACTTCTGGGAACAGACTGGACAAAGTGAACGACGAATGGACCACTTTGGAATATTCTCTTTCCCGATCATTGGTGCTTTCTGGAAAGCTGGAATCTCCAGCTGGACCTATAACGTCTATTTGTTTAAAAAAGTTCACAGACAGAAGTAGCACTGGCTCTCGCTAATGAAGGTAGAAATGAAGTTGGTATAAAGGTAGAGCCTAATACAATAAACTTGCTTTTCCCTTATGTCTTGTTCAACTAAGCGCTTAAGTTTATTGGCAACTGGGAAGCTTTATCATTAGTTTGCTGGTCTTGTCTGCTCAGTTTGTTTTGTTGTTTGAAGGTTTTGGGTTCGATTCCCAGCGAGAAATAAATTTGAAAGAAGTGTTCCTGTTCAATTCCTGTTCTTGATTAACGAATTTGTTTCCGTCTTTGAGTGTTGTCCGTAGCATCAACGACACAGGGAATCCTGGTATGGGAATACAAGCATCTAGCGTTCCTTTAAAAACAAACAGGCATTATAAATTGGTAATTACCGGAGCAGTAATATTAGTGGGAAAAGCCAATATGGAAGGTATGTCCATGTCGCGACGAGTGGACATTCTGGACACACGGGATCGTGACATACTTCGCTCCGTCATCCGATAGTTGTAACCGTGTATGCACACGTCATTTGACTCCCTGTAACAGACACCGCATCATTAAATCAACGCGGAAAATACTCGTGTAGTAGGTAGGTACCACACTCACAATAACAAAAGTAAAATATAAGTCGCCATAAACGGAAATACGTGCCTGACATAAAATAATATTAAACGCGGATTATGACAAACTGTTTAAAACTTTATAATTTCTAGATTTCTACTTAGGTATCTTAGTACATTAATAGACAAGATACAATTCAAGAAAATATACTTCTACCCAGAAGTGTTAATATTTTAATGTAAAATCTGCATTTAATAATATCGTGTTTAAAATTGGGTAGGCAAAGAAAGTAAAATTAAGTCTGTAGGCTGTATCTAGGGTGTAGATATCTAATTTCTTAATTATTTTTCTTTGATGTTTTAAATATCTAGATGTAACATCGAATCTGCGAAAACGTGTCAAAAATAGGTATCATTACGCACACATTACGCACACATAGACAATAAATGAACGAAACATCGCCTGCACGCACACATGCTTGATAATGTTGCCTTGTTTTTTTTGTTTTCATTGTAGGGCGACGCTCAATCTAGATATTTAAAACATCATTGTTATTTTTATACGCGTACAGAACAAGCAAGGTATTAGCTATTAGAATAGAGCTCAATAATAATAAATTAACGATGATTAGGTATTTAGACTATTTAGGTATTATTATTGTTCTAAATAATTTTCTTTCTATTAATTCAGTTAGTATATTAATTACAAATGAAAAATGAACTTTGGCACTTAAAATTACACAATTGTATTAACGTAATTTTATTTTATTAATGCCATTGTAACAATGGGAATAGGCCTCCAATTATAGTCAGTGAGTATTGTGAGAAAGCGCGGTCGCCAGCAACAGCAACACATAATTGAACATTAACAGAGAAAGACAGCCGTGCGAGTTTTATTTTCTTTCAATTGAAAGTAAATCTTATACTTATATTAAAATTCTTGTGGCACAATGTTCCTTACTCCTAACCTTACTCCTCCGAAACGGCTTTACCGATTTTTACCAAATTTTATATGCATATTCAGTAGGTCTGAGAATCGGCTACTATCTATTTTTCATACCCCTAAGTGATAAGGGTTGTTCAGCTTTAACATTTTTTGGCAAAACAACGTTTGCCGGGTCAGCTAGTATATTTGTAAATACATAATACATAACTTTTGGCAAAAAAAAATACCGATTTCAATATCGACAAGTAAAGACAACGCAATAAATATTCTCTTAAAATACCTATCACACGACAAGCACCATCTTTCACATAAAAAGAATAATGCAAATCGTAACAAAAAAGTTATACGGTATTTATTATAACACAAATTAAATATACAATTAAGGATAATTCAAAAACTGCCAGCCAGATGTCGCTGAAAGTTTTAATAGTACGTACTATTAATTAATTTAATTATTATTATTTAATATTACTTAAATGTTTTTAATACGTACTCTTCAGACGTATCCTCGTGGGGCAAGCTGGTTGTTTTGTCCCGGCCTTCGTTTTGAACTTCTGCGCTTCTGGACCGCACCATGTCCAAAAGCAACGTGTCCATACCTCCCAAGTCATTGCCACTATTTAAATAAAAACAATTGAATTTAAATGTCTTGGTTTTGTGAGACGACCAAATGACACAAGTTTACATTGCAGGACTGCCGTTTAAATGGTCGAGTGTTCGATGCCCAACGAAGCGGAAATTTGAATGATAGGTTTAAACCGTCCATGGTCTGGGTGTGTTCTTGTCTTTTTGTCCACGATATCACCCATGTCACAGGGAATCTAGGGTGAGGTACCTACAGATAAAAATTGAAAGAAAGTGTACATACCTAGATAAAGATAATATTTTAAAGAAATCAATCGATGGATAAGCGAATCGTTGTCTAGGTAGGAACAAAAAATCCAATATTTTCTTAAACTCTTACCAATCGTCTAGACTCTAGAACAACAGACGAAGCGTGACAATATCAGACAAAAATGAAATTCTAATAATATAAAAGGCACGTGTTGTACCTAATGTCAAACGATATACAAAAGAACAGCGAGACTGATAGGTCAATAAGCGAAGTAAATAGTATTAAGAGAGCTAAGATTGTTAATTGTGTTGTCAGAGTTGTAATATTCGTACGTTCAAATATTCGCAGTACAAATACAAACTATGTTTCAGACGATAGTAATTTCTCATGTAAAGTCAGCGTGGCACTTCGTGATCGGCTGACGGTGTAAATTACCGACACGAGAGGCCATTCAGTGGCACATTGCAATTATTATGCAGGTACCTAATCCTTTGTAAAAATACAAACATCATCAGCTCTAGGTATTGAAATTGAAACAGAATATAATCAGTACATAGTTATCATATTTTGTGACATTTTGATTTTGTCAATTTTTTCATCCATAAGGGGCATGAAGATTATAAGTTTATTCAATAAATAAATTATTGCTATGCTATAATTTGAATATTCATAGCTCCACACTAGAATTACAATACAAAAGACTAGAATACACACCCAGATCATCATCATTCAAATTTCTACGCCGCTGGGAATTGAACTCAGAACCATTCGAACTGTGATTCGTCATGTTAACATGCACTACTCGGAATTAATTCAGATACTTCTACCGTTTCATAATAAAAGTGGCTGAGTACCTAAATGTTCAATGTCAACTAAGTACTTATACGACATATCCAATTAGCAATGTGTTCATACTGTTCATCTATCATCGTCAACAGAGCAGAACTTCGAATGTGGATGATCTAAACGTCATCGTCAATTTTTTGTGACAACAAAGGAAGTGATTTTTTTATTTTAAACTATTTATGTCCCTACTTATATTAATAGGTATATGCTTCGATTGCTTAAATATGACATTCAACACTTAACGTTAAGCATAAACATAACAATAAATAAGTTAGTAGGTAGGTACTAACGCAATACTCCCTCTCTGCGTATTGTTGGAATCGTAGCGTTCTGTTAGAATAGAGGCGAGATACTGCGGAGAAGATATTTCAGAGGTGACACTGGAGTTACTAGCTTTCAATGTAGATAGAAGCGCGGCATACGGTGTCGAGTTATTGCTCATGAACGATATGCGACGAGGTTCTTCTTCTTTTTGTCTAAAAGAAAATATAAATCGTAAAATGTAGTAATGTGCAACTAACAATTATTATGAAATACCTACATACTTAGACGAATTTATATTCCGCGATTGACATGTTACTATGTCCTGTTAATATTTGTGTAAAAAAAAAACAAAGAAGAAGTCGGTAGTGTTATGTATACGAAGGATGTGCTACTTACATCCTTTAAGTTTAGATAGACGGTTAACGACGAATCCATAATACATATTGATATCAATTATTGCCAGTTATTGGTATTATTAGAAGTCAGTTTTGATATTTAAAAGGCAATGATTATGTAAATTTGGTTCTATAATCTGAGGTAAATAGTAGGTGTAGGTAGGTATAATTAAATTTTTTATAATCAAGAATTATTTCCTGTTACGTTCCAAGAAATAAATAACAAACCTCAAAACATAACATTGTAAGTTTTATCGTGGTAACCGCGAAATGAATAACGAAGGAACAATAGGCGCAGTTTGAGTAATATGATTCGAAAATATGCAGACCGTCAGCAAAAACTTTAATTTCCAATTGGAAATCATGTAAAACTTATATTGGTGGTTGATTTTACGATATGTACTGTAGAATACAGCCGTCGTTTTCAACAGCAGTGATGCTGAATTGACTTTTTGTATTCGTGACTCATACAGAATGAATCACAGGTTTGAGATAACTAGAATCGAGTCGCAGGACCTGTAGGCCTTGACGAATAACATTACGGCGAATTTAACGTAATCATTTACTCCGGATTAGTAAAACAAGTGTCAAAGTAAGGAAATCCTCACCAAAATTGTAATGCCTTACTTCAAATTAACTAGATTAATGAGGCAGTAACGGATCTGTTCTCAGTAAGCCGTTAGTTGGCGAATGTGTGAAAGTCTTGCATAATAACACATCTCACGAGTATTATGGACGAATAGTAGGTATTATTTTTTGGTGGATTTATTTACCTATTTTTATTCGATTGATTTTGTTTCTTATGTAGAGTCAGAGAATCGTGTGCTCTCCTAGAAAGTAATTCGATTTTTAATGACGAAAATAGACCAAGGATAATATTTATTAATATTATTAAGCATTACAGTGTAAACTAAGCGGTGCAAATATATATTTGAGTCGCTGGGAATATTGAATTAACATTCCCTGCTACGCGGCCTCAACCAGGCATATACCGAGGTGCAGTTTTACAGATTACAAATATTTTTTTTTTAATTTGATACACTAAAGGAAACCACCAAGAAGGGTTAACTGTGCAATTAAGAGTTCTTGCATAATGTTCTCAAAGGTGGGTGAAGTTTTTCAAACATCATTTTGTCAGGGTGGTCAACTATACCCTGTACTCTTCATACTAGGAGTGGAGACCCGACTCCAGCAGTGAAACTGTTTTGGGCTGGTACGAGATGCAATTTTAAAAATCCGCTACGAATAGTACTTAATTAGGATTCATCTATTTTGAACGAGGTTCTGTTAAGGGCTATTATTCTCCTTCCTAGTAGCATGTCACATAAAAAGGTTACAATTAGTTTGCTATAAAATATAACCATAAGGGTCTATTCACACATATCAGTGAAGTCACCGTTCCGTCACAGTGTCCGATCAGTTCAGTATCAGTGCTTCAGTGTTGCGTCAGTGATTCAATTCACACATATCAGTGGTCAGTTCACGGAGCTTCAGTGAAAACGTGTTCGTGTTCACAGTTTTTCTGTTGTGTATTTAGTATCAGCATTGCACCCGTGCGAATCCGGGGCGGGTCACTAGTAATAATATAATAAACAAATGCATAGAATAGGTAATAAGCCGACAAATAAAGTATCTATGCGAACGTTACTTACCATCTAATTTTAATTGTGCTCCTATTTTGTTCCACAAATTGGATTTGTATTTTGAATCCATGTACTTTACATCAGACAAATCATAGAAAACCCTATTTTCACGAACCAATTCTATCAGTCGCTCGTCCATTTTGCGTCGGCGTCCGTGATCCGACAAAAAATATCGTCGTCAACAATAGCGTCCGTGATTGCCGCTGTCGGCACTGACACTGAGAGCACTGCGTCGTCACTGACACTGACAAGTGGGAATGCGTTCATAGAGAATGTATGAAAGAATATTTTGCACTGTGCCGGTACTGTGACGGAACGGTGACTTCACTGATATGTGTGAATCAACCCTAAAGAATAAAGTGAACTTACAATGATAGTCGTTGAGACGAATACAGCTTTGAGTATCGTCTTTTCCATTCATTGCTGCTCCGCCAATTATTGTCGACCATCCTGCAAATAATAAATTTATCGTAACTATGTATAGGTATCTGTATTCTTGTATTTCTTAAAAGATCCGGCGTTGGTAAACTGCATAGATGTAGGTAGGTACTCAAATTTTATGATTTAACTTGTGTCCTTATTTGGACCAAATCTGAGGTATTATTTTAGTCTAAACTTACCACTTTTAGACTTAAGTTGAAATATCTTATTTTAGGTAAATTTCAATTAGCTAAAGCTAGATATTAATATAATTATAATTATTATAATAATAATAATTATAATAATAATAATTATAATAATAATAATTATAATTATATTAATTAATTATTATAATTATTATTATAATAATTATTATTATAATAATTATAATTAGGGGTGTAAGGGACTCAATCCATGGTTGATTTCAAGACAAACTCTCCTGTGGTTTCTTCGCTGAACAGCAAAATTTATTTAAGGCATTTTAAATTCTCGTCGTCAATCTACAATTAACCTTAATCACAAGGGCGGAAAGCTGGCATTTGTGTGAGAATCAATTAAATCGATAGCGAGGAAGCCACTAGGAAGACACACTAGCGCCATTTTCTTGCTTGACTCGGCCCCAAAATGAGTTGTAGAGTTGTAGGACTTGGGAGAGCCTAGATTTTTTTTTATATCCATTCTTTTTCCTTGCCTAACTACGCATTTTTATTAATGTCTAGAGAACCGCCCGCGCTTCGCTTCGGGACCCGTAGGTCACAGCCGCGTAGGTCCCGCTCCCGTAGGAATTTAGGCTAAAAAGTAGCTTGTTACATTTGCCTATGACTTAAGTAAATTAATTACATGTAGTATTTGATAGCGTGATTCAGAACTTGCAAATGAATTTTACTAACGCCATCTATTAACAACTCCGGAAATAAATATCTAGCAACTAACAAAACATCGATCTTCCCATGGGAATGGGATGTTTTTCCGCGGTAAAAAGTAGCCTACGTCACTCTCCACCCTCCCAACTACTACATGTATAGTACATACTACATGTATAGTAAAGTCGTAGGCAAATGTTATAGCCTAAGTTCCAGTATAACATATAGGCTGCTTTTTATCCCGAGAATCCTACGGGAGCGGGACCTACGCGACTGTTACCTACGGGTCCCGAAGCGAAGCGAGGGCGGTTCTCTAGTATTGTTATAGTTGGGTACTTTCTTAGTTATGAGAAAAAGTATACTAAAATTCTAAACTGAGTGACCTGTATGGGGAATTGGGGCAAGAATTTCCAACGTGTGTAATCCTATTAAACACCCGCAGTCCTTAAACGATATAATAATAATACAAAGACTTAAGAAAGTAGGGTTTCTTTAATTACAACGTAGTTATTTAATTTTTTACCTCATTGACGCTAAGCCTTGTCTCAGTAATATTTTTTTAATCCTTGTGGTAAATGAAAAGTTGTTCTTACTTATTAAATTGTTAGTAAATAACTGCTTCGCTAACATGTACTATATAGTAACGCTAATGAATTAATGAGACCAGACAGTAATTGACACTCTTCCAAATGTTAAAATTATAATTTCCATTAATAAAAGTGAAAATTTCAGTTAAACTTCTAAAATTTTATCGTGTATTTTCGGGAAAATTTTGATGACGCAAAATAAGAATAGCTGAAGTGTTAATGTATCTATCCGCTCTTTATTGAAAAATAAATGTAGCAGTATACTGGTAGTAGCTAAAGATTCAATTAGCTGCTGTGAAACATCAATAAAATTTTATGAAACTCCATTAATTACATTATTAATTAAAATCATGCTTATTACCTACAACAATTATTCGCGTAATTCTAGTCGATACGTATGCATTTGAAAGTCTCGAGCTAAGTGACTAGCACGTTCGACTCGAAGGTCGCAGCTCCTACATTGCAACTTGAGACCCAGCTGCACAATACCGTGGACGGATGAAAGAACAATCATCTCATTGATGAATGGTTACGGCCTACATACATGGCGTTAGTAAGTAAAATATCGCTTGAAGACGTTTTGTTTATAAAAATGTCAAGTGAGGGAACTGTCATGGGCGTAACCAGATAGGAGCAAGGGCAGGGAGAGGACGGAAAGGGGACGGCCGTCCCTCTCTGAATTTCGAATGAAGTTGCCTTCCCTTAAAAATCTGCTTCGAAAATGCGACCTTGGCTCCCTGGATCAGAATTTTCAGACACCTAAATGATTATACCACACTTGCCAAAACAATGTAGACAATTGCGGAAAGAACCAGTGGGTTCGTTACCTGGCATTGAGATATTATAGCTGGGGAGCCCAAGAGGGGATTTTTGTACTTACTCGAGCGCGTCAGATTAAGGTACAGGAGGTATCTGGCACCCAGTTAAGTAGCTCCACCAAATATGAGCCCCATATATGAGGCCGCGCCTCAAGAATAAAGGATCAGATTAGTAAAAAAAAATTGATCATCAGACATTCTCGAGCGCGTCAGATTAAGGTACGGTGAGTTAATTACATGCTAAAAAGTGTGTATTCCACTAATCTGACAATTTGAGAATGACGCAATGAAAGGGGAGGGCTACAAAGTTGTTAAAAAAAAACGCCATCTTGACATTCTCGAGCGTGGCTAATTTTTTATTTATTTTGAAGGAAATGATTCAAGGATAACGAAAAATATATAATCTGACGATTTATAAGAGCCGAAATAACAAAAATTCGTCATTAAAGTTTAATGTTCAAAATCGATAAGTAGAGATAAATCAAAAAGTACCCGTCAGATTTCGCTCAAATTTATACGAAAACATACGACGAGCTTTCGATTAAAAAAAAGGATGAAAGGATGAAAATTTAAATTCTCAGTATTAAAGTTATGAGGTAGCGACCATAAACACACATTATTAAAAATAACTCAAAAACTGCCCATTAGAGGTTGCTCAAATTTATACAATATCACAAGACAAGCACCAGCTTCCGAATAAAAAAAAATTATAAAAATCGGAATACCCAGTCAAAAGTTATGAGGCAACTACCATAAATTCAATACACATTATTATGATTATGAATAACTCAAAAACTATCTTGAAGAAACGTCAAATTAAACGAAAGGTTAATCTCACAAGGAGGTTTTTAACCAACCTTCGGGAGAGTTTAAATAATTTAAACTGGACTTGATCGATTATCTACCGTTGATCTTAAGAAAATATAATTCGTGACTAAACTCTGAAGCATAGTTTAAACTATGATTGATATTACGGCCCTTATATTATGTAAATACAAGTATTCTACTTAAAAACATACACTTTTTTATTTGCATGCTATTTCCTGAGCTTTTCTATTAATTAAGTTCAATGATTTAATTTTTTTTTTGGCAGATTAGGGAAATCCCTCTAGATAATCGTCAGATTAAGAGACAGCAAGTCTAGGACATAAAGATGAACCATATATATCTTAATCTGACGCGCTTGAGTATTTCAAAATGGCGATTTTTTTTTGCATAATAGTATAATGACTGCGAGTTTGGGTCACATCCAAATCGTCAGATTATTGAATTAGAGCTTTTTTTTGGTGCACTTAACACCCCCTTAGAAAATCTGACGCGCTCGATTAAATTTTTTTTTTTTCATTTTCAACCCTTACGTACGATCACCCCCACCATGCAAACGGTCAGATTAACATACATACATTATTAAAAATACGTAGGCCATTGATGGTATCAATATCTGACGCGCTCGAGTATGTCCATGCGGCAGTTTTTTTTACATATTTAAAGATCTATAGCCGCTTCCCCCACCGATGAAAAGGTATACATTATATAACATTTTTTTCTCCTTATCATCTAACCTTTGCAACCCAATAGGTCTCTATGACGCTCGAGCAAGTACACATTTAGCATCGTCGGCTCCCGTACTATTATGTACTAAAGTACACATTACGCCACTAATAGCGACATCTAGGCATGGATAGAGTTATTATTTTAATAAAAAGCATGGTCCCTAAGGACTAAAAACATGTATGAATACTTTAATTTAAAGATCTTTATTATTTTTTGCTCTTATGGCTGCATTAGTGACAAATATTCGCGGAAGATTCGCGGATAGCGGATCTTTGGACTTCACTAAGTAAGAACTACATACAAACTACGAAACTACATATATGACTAAGTACATTGACTACATGATCATGATGCAAAAACAAAGCTTTCAAATTATTCAGATAAGATACTTACTGCATTACTCGGATAGACTTTAAATAATAAAATAATTATTTATAAAATGACATTTACTATCAAAACATTTTGGTGGGTCTATGGCAATGGTCTATGGTCGCCTGAGATTTCAGAGTTTTGACGTTGTTCAGCGACATTTTTTTATTAGGAATTATCATGCAGGTTACATAGCTTAAAATAAGGCTACAATGGTCAGAACATAGGGTCAGAATCATCTGCAACATCAAATTATGTTGTTTTCTAACTTTGAACTTCGATTTCGTTTTCTGTTAAATTAAGGGTCAGCTCACACCGAGACGCGACGCGACGCAACGATACTGGAAGAGGCCAGTGACTTCGCGCTGCGCCGCGCGTCGCCGCGAGATGCATCTCAATGGCGCGAGGTGCATCGTAAAAGTAGGCAATCTTGCACGCCGCGCGTACCGACGATGCACGGCTGCGTAGCGATGCACCGCGCTACCCCACGAGGCGTCACGAGACGCAGCGCTGCATGAAGCAACGTATTCTGAATTCTCACAATGAAATGTGTATCTTTTCGTGTAGAAAATAAAGTTCTATTTTGAGCCGCTCTTTGAAAGACTGCGCGCAGCGTCGCGTCGCGTCTCTTCTCGGTGTGATTTGACCCTAAGATTTGACTCAAACATACAATATACAAACATTGCAAATTAAATAAAAGCTTGTAAAATGAAAATTTGAATAAACGGGCAACAAAACAGTGGATATTTTACACTAACCCCCTGGCGGGATTTGAACCCACAATCCTTGGCGAATGACACCAAACCTTACCAAGTTAGGCCATAGGGGATACTGAAAGTTTTACGAAAACATCTACACATTGTAGTTTTCAGTGACTGAAACATTTGATTTTAATCAAAAACTAATAGAACCCGCTCTTGTTTCGTTTCGGGAAACCAGTCCTTTGATAGTCACATTCGGAAATTAGGCTTTCTTAACTTCTTATTTGTTTTAAGTAGCGACCCGCCCCGGCTTCGCACGGGTGCAATGCTGATACTAAATACACTAAAGAAAAAAATAAAATGTGGTGTCGTGGGACACCAGGTAGAAACGAAGTTCCTTCGGCTAATGTAGAATCGACACAATTTGCAAAAAAAATCGTGCTCAATTTTATGTAGGTTTTCTTGATTTTTCTCTTAAAGTTTGCTGATTAGTTTTTATTTAAGTACAGGAAAGTATTTAGAAAATTCAGTATTTTAGGAAATAAAAAATTACGTAAAATAATAATGTTAGGGCACAGTAACAAATGCCCCCTAAAACTGTCTCAAGGAAATAACGCTTTTACCTATACTAGGTACGCACTACTACTAGTACTAGGTAACTAGGTAAGGTAGGTACTAGGTAACGCGTATTTTCTTACGGTTTTACTATCACATAAGGTACGTTGGGGTAAGATCGGTGGTGGGGTAAGACCGTTGGAATCAAATAACTCACTATTTTGGCTTTATTTTTCAATGTTAGCCACACTGCGCGAATAATTTTGTTACGTCCCACCCAGCAGTGGTCGCCAGTCGCTCCTGCAAGACGCACGTATGCTACATGCTTTTAAAGTTAACAAGGTAAATTTTCCAAAATTTTTGTCCATCCGGTCTTCCCCCTCAATTTTTTATTGAATATTGTAGCGAAAGTATAATGTATTTTATTATTATTTTGCCTAAATACTAAAATTTAAGCAGTGGTAATTAGATAGAACTAATTGATATCCGTCTAGTATCTCTGCAGGCTGAAATCCGGTGTTATCCTCCTCAGGTGAAGATCGGATAAAAATATCCGGTCAGCGCCAAGTGATGAAATTTGTAGTGGTTGTCAAACTTTTATAATATATGATTAAAAACCAAGATAGATTATAATAACAAAAATCTGATTTTAGAATAAGCAACGTAACTTGAAGTATCATATTAGATTAAATGCATGCATCGCTAACAAAATATATAATTTAGAACATTAAGAAAAAATTAACAGCAATAATTATTAAATGTATGTGCTTATTAATAATAATAAAAATAATTCTTAAAGCTTAATAAATCCAATTTTCTACTAATGTACACGCTTATTATTTTAAAAACTATTCTACCAATTCATAATTTGGCTCTAGTCTCCTTGGCTTCCCTTTATCACTCTCTCATATCCATAGTTTTACTTATATTTAAACACATAAATTTGCTTGAAATTACTACTTGTACCTATACGTACATAAAGAAGTAAGTAGTAAGTAAAGGTCATTCACTTGTAGCAATTTAACGACAATTCTATTAGAGACAAATGTCGAGAGAACCTAAACTTTGGGAATCATTAAATCGCCTAAGTTTAAAATAAGGGGTAAGATCGGACAGCCCGAACGAAAAAGAGAGCGAAAAAAAAGTAATCATCTGGAACATCTATGTTCGTAGCCTTATATAGATTTCATTGATATCATATTAAAGCACAGAAAAGATCGGATATATCCTTGTTCTTGTGTTCTTTGCAATAGAAACAGTTTTAAATTACTGTCCGAACTTCCCCCTTAATGACCAAATTCTGATTATACTCATAAAAAATATATCGAGTTTTTCTAAGCGTATAAATAATAAAATATTGAGTGTACGAAGAGAAATGCTATTTTAAATTATGCTATGTTTATTCATCATCCGTTTGCACTATATTTCATTGACATAGCACTTACTGAACTCACAAAATTTAAGTTTTTACAACATCCTTCTTCGAACTTGTCGTAAATCCGTCCGGTATTACCCCAACGTACCTTATTTTTCAGTTCGGTCGCACAGCAAAATCCCTATCTCCTCCAAGCCTGCCGTAAGGAACTTCGTTCCAAAACTGTGAACGTTGTATATAAAAACATAGTGGCCCGCTCTGGCTTCGCACGGGTATAACATAATAATATATATTATAGCCTATGTCACTCACTGAAAAATGATTAAAATCGATCCAGTAGTTTTGATTTATTCATTACTGCCCGTGGCCCGCACGCGTTAAATTTGGAGTAAAACAATTCCCCTTTCCCTATACCATGAAGATTTCCTGCTATCTTTGGAATATCTAAATTCATACCTACATTACTTATTTACTTCGCTACGTCCCGCAATTTTAAATCTGTAATATCTTCGAAAATATTCATTTAAATCTTGTGCTGTAAACAATGTATTTAAGCTATTTAATTGGATAAGGATTAATGCTGTATTGGTTAAAATCGCTTCGAAAATTAGCCATTAATTGTCGTAAAAAGTAAATGACAAAAAATGTTATTGTGGGATATCCATAAGAGATAGACATATACCATCGCGGAGTTTTCTGTAGACCTTTTCAATGTGTACAAATAATTAGTACATTATTTTGATAAATCTCGTAGGGTTTTCAGCCTGCGTTTGCAATGTAAGCGGAAAAAATTGATAATTAACGACATCACATTAGAAACCTCAAAAATGTCTTCAAAACCTTAGTCAGTGATGAACCGATTGAAATAATGCAAATACTATTAGATAAGTAAAACTAACCACTGTAAATTAGTGAGAACCACACCGAATTCGACTAAGCCGTTTCGACACCGGTAAGTTACCGATTTATTCCATGTGTATTTGCATGTTGCGCCAAAGCGAATGTTTTGTAAATAATCTGTTATTCAAGCAGAAAAAATAATTTGAAGGCTATAATGAATTTTTTTTTACAGGAACTTCTACATTTCGTAATTCGCTTGTTTTTGTTTACGAGTACACCGGGGCTAACGGGGTGGGGGTGGCACTTCAGTCGGATGAGTTCGGATCAATTCGGCAATTTTCGGAACAAGATGAAAACGGAGCATCCCTTGTGAGAATGAGACCACCGCCAAGCCATAGAAAATTGTTTTCATATGAAAAAAAATCTGATTGCATTCGCAATTGCGAGTAGTCAAAAAATTACATTTGTTGCATCCCTAATAAGTATAGAATACAATAACAGGTAACTTTAGAGACTACTCCATGTCGCTTCGGCAAATCTCTAAATTAGAACTCTAAAAGTCCTCAGACATGTTCTTTATAACGTAATATAATTATCTTCAGTTCTCCAAACTTAACAATAACCCTTACAATTTCTTTTAATTTAGGTACCTACATAAAAAGTCGTTTGTATAAGAAAGCTGTTGTAAGGGTTAGTATCTTGATTAGTAACTATATTAAATTGGATGTTAAACACTTTCGTGCGACTAAGAAAAACATAATTACTAAACTTCACTGTCTTGCAAAGGGCGTTACATAATTGAGTTGGGTTCATTAAAAAAATAAATAAGTAAAATTGTTCATTATCACAGAATGAAATATATTCAGTGTGTTATTAAAACAAGATTTATGTGGTATAAATACTTTAATAGAGGGTTATTTAAACTGAAGAAATAAAGTTTTTGATTATTAATTTACTAGCTGTGCCCGCGACTCTGCCCGCGTGGAACTCAGTATGTCACACAGTTTTTCCTGCGTTAATCCCGACCCCGCGAGATTTCTATGATAAATAGTGGACTATATTACTCCACACATAACAGTAGTTGATTTTTACTATGTCTTAGTCACACCGTACAAAAATCCATTATGTAGATCTTGAGAAAATCGATAAAAAGACTAAGATATAGAGGATTTTATTCTAAAGTTCAAGCACAGCCCATGAGTTAAGATTTTTACAAAACTTTAATTTGGTTTTTACTTGTTAGTGTATAGATATCGATACATGTATAAATATATAGATAGATATCATTCATTCGCTTATAAGAGATTTTCTCACGTAAATCCCGATACCGCGAGAAGTCAGGAACAAAAAGTAGCCTATATGATGCTCCATAATCTGCTCTACCTCCCACTGACAGTCCCATAAACATCTGAACCCCCGACCTCGTCCCCACATATGAGATTTTCTCGCGTTAATCCTGATCCTGGAGGAATTCCGGGATAAAAAGTAGCCAGTATATTGTTCCACATCTTCCTCTATCTCCCAGTGAAAGTCCCATAAAAATCTAAGCTTGCGATTTGTCGCATAGGAGTTTTTTTCCACGTGAATCCTGATCCCGCGGGGATTCAAGGATAAAAAGTAGTCTATGTGTTGCTCCAAAACCTCCTCTATCTCCTACTCAATTTCCATAAACGTCTGAACTCGCGACCTGGTTCTCGAATATGAGTTTTTCTCGCGAGAATCCTGGTCCTACAGGAATAAAAAGTAGCCTGTACATTGCTTCACAACTTCCTCTATCTCCCAGTGCAAGTCCCATAAAAATCTAAGTCCATGACTTCGCGCATAGGAAATTTTCCCGCGTTAATCCTGATCCCGCGGGAATTCCGGGATAAAAAGTAGCCTATATGTTACTTCACAACTTCCTCTATCTCCCAGTGAAAGTCCCATAAAAATCTAAGCCCGCAACTTCGCGCATAGGAGTTTTTCTTGCGTTAATCCTGATCCCGCGGGAGTTCCAGGATAAAAAGTAGCCTATTAATATGCTGCTCCACAACTTTCTCTATCTCCTAATGAAAGTCTCATAAAAATCCAAGCCCGCGATTTGGCGCATAGGAGCTTTTCCCGGGTGAACCATGATCCCGCGGAAAGTCCGGAACAAAAAGTAGCCTATATGTTGCTCCAGAATTTCCTCTATCTGTCAATAAAAGTCAAATAAAAATTTAAGCCCGCCACTTCGCGCATAAGAGTTTTTCACGCGTGAATCCTGATTCCGCCGGAATTCCGGGATAAAAAGTAGCCTATGTGATACTCCAGAACCTCCTCTATCTCCCAGTGAAAGTTCTATGAAAATTTAAGCCCGCGACTTCGCGCATAGGAGTTAAAAATAGCCCACATGTTGCTCAGGAATCTCCGCTATCTTCCAGTGAAAGTCCCATAAAAATCCGTTCAGCCGATCTGGAGATTAGCGCGCGAAAACTGACAATTTTTTCCAGATTCATGTTCTGTTACAGTTTCTTAACCCCCCTCAATAATTTGTTTTGTCAATTTCTTATAAAAACAGACACGACTTTTCTACGCTCAAAAATTATTCACCGCTACCAAAGAACTTAATAAAACTAAATTATTTACAAAACTTAAAACTAATGTTAAAACCTAGAAAAAATGTTCAAAATTTATGTACACATAATATTTTAGTTAATACTGTGAAGTGTGAAACACAAAATTATACCAAGAAGAACAAAAAGAAACAACGTACTTTTATAACTACTTACTTAACAAAACTAACAACTGTAACGAAACTAATTGAACAGATCCTAAATATAAAAACAATTTTAATTAGATTAATTTAATACTGAATATTATACATTGAAGATTACTTATTTCACTATAATAATTTTTAAATATGGGGTTAAAATCATTTTCAGTTTAGTCAGAAAGTTACCTTCAAAAATTAGAAATTTCCGCATTCATTTGTGTTTTTTCTTTTCCTTTCAAAATATCGAAAAACTGAGAAACACCTATTCTATTAATTTCAGTGATAACACTTTGTTGCTTTGAAGTAAATCTGACGACATTATAAAATTTTTCCATACAAACTTTAGTCACCTATCCCTAGGGAACCTTAATATTATTCGAAAAAAGTACCCTATAATAGACATCAGTATATAGTTATATGTAGGTAATAACTTTACCAAGTTTCAATGAAATCCGTCCAGTGGTTTACGCGTGATGATCGGTCAGACAGACAGACAATAAATAAAAAAATTATATTTTTGAATTCTATCTCGATATGTAAGTGCCCTTTAGTCGAAATTAAAAAAAAATATTCAATGTACAGAATTTGTGGTCCTACAGTTTTATTATAGTATAGATATAGATAGATGATCAAATAATAAAATACCTTGTGTGATGCAGTTTATGCAGGGTTCATAAGTCCTCAAATTCCATTTTATCTATACGATATAAAGAAATTAATCTTTTGATGTACGCCTTTGCGTCAATTTACTATTGATAATGATTAAGATCTATAGTTATGTGTACTTTTTAATTTAAATTATGATGAACATTGTTAAATTTCCAAAATGTGAGGAAGAGAAGCCTAAGAAGCGCTGTGCAGCATTAGATGGTAGTTTCAGGAATATTCAGAATCAATTCTATAGCAATGCGTACTGCGGGAATAAAAAGTACAGAATCTTTGGCCGCTTTGAACGTGATAAGAGATCTTTGGAGCAAGCAGCAGTAAATTACCTCCATGATTTAATTTACAGAACTTATGGACACACTAGGCTTAGGCTTGTCTTATACATAGCTCTCTTACATAATATTATAATATGGACTTTGGTGGCGAAGTTTTAATAATAGATAATAATAACCTCTGACCCTTGCCAGCTAAATTGTTATTGATACAGGAAAATATGAAAACGTTAATAATAATAAATAAAACACTACTTTAATATTATTCCAGAATTAGTAAGAAAACTATCACAGCTAGACGACGTATTCAACAAGGTAACGACTTAACGAGTAATAGAAGTTTTACAACTACCTGCTGAACTCTACATTGCGCGTGGCCCGCCACACTCTCGGTTAGTTTTTATTTATTTGTGAACCATAGGGACTTACATAAACATAGTTTTAAGTTTAAATTAATCACTTAAACTACTCTTAATTCTCTCTGAAATACGAAAGTACTAAGGGTCAGCTATGCCGGCCATGGTTCACGACAACGGGCCATGAACGCAGACTAAGTAATGCTTACTCCACAATAAATAACGATCTTCTGTAACAAGAAACATAATATCATTATTTTGCCGCAACAGCGTGTTATCTAAAAAATCCCAATTTTCAGAAAACCTTTGATCGACAACTTTAATATGAATGACGCATTTTCGAAACGCAATAATATTTATCTCTCTCTCTTTTTCACTTTCTTTGATTGAAAGAGATATAAATTAATTAAGTACTTCTTTTTGCAGGAAATGGCTAAATCACCACTTTCTCGAAATAAAATTTATTGCAGCAACTGAATGACTTGTAAGTATTATTATAAAGACAATATTTGTTAGTTGTAACTGATTACAATAGAAACAACAATTTCGTTTTATAATAATTGTTTAATATTGTTCGGGAATTATAAGCATACGCGTATTCCCAGAAAGCAGATATTATCTGTGAAATATAATATGTATCATTAATATGAATACGACAGTCACAAGTTATGCACTTGCCTCAGAAACACGATCGCCTTGAAAACTATTAACCTGTGACTAGATACAACACTTTATTATAGCGGTTAGTTTAGCTAGTTGTTATGATAGTCATTGATTTAGATTAGACAGATTCAGTGAGCTTCCATAAAAAAATAAATGTCATTAAATACTGAATTTTTTCCTCTCTTAATGTCTGTCAAACATAAAGTAGGTACTCACCTGTTCGTTTGAGCGAATGATTTGAGATTTCTGATATTAAATACCGTTAATGTTACATTTGTACGCTACGATTCGCTCTTGAACTGTAATAAGTTTGTTTTAAAACCAAAAAAGTCGCAGACCTCAAATGGCAAACGTTTATATTACAGCGCATGCGATGTTATTAATTTTTCTCCGTTACGTTTTACAGCTCGGGTGCACTAATTAAAAATTTTGAAGGGATCGGAATCAATAGAGATTTTCGTAGGGGTACGGGAGGGATTTCGATAGGGGAAGCGGGATATGCGAAATGTTTTTTACTTTAAAATTAGGTACATGTAGGTAACAAGTAACAATGCGATTTGAGGCCTTGTTTTCTGTGCTTTAAAATTTATTTATTTAGATATAGATATCTTCCGAAAGATATTTATTCGAGAAAAGGTAGGTAGTGCCCTTGCGCTTCGCTCGTCTTGGCACGGGGGCACTACCGTGCCCCCAGATTTGAAATTATTTTTTTCGGTACTTATGTATCGTCTTGGATGTTACAGTAAATTTTTCTATTGACGTTGTAATTTGTGTGCCATTTCATGTGGGTAAACTTTGTCTTAATTTGAAGAAGAAAAAAATATTTTATGTAATTTTAATTAGATTCTTTATTTATTAATAAGTACTAGTGATGTAACGAATATTCGCATTCGCATTCGCATTCGCGAATATTCGCATCATTTTTCCATATTCGCATTCGCATTCGCATTCGCAAAATTTATGCGAATGTTTTGCGAATATTGAACTACACCAGAAGAAATTAAAAATAACACTGCGTTACACGATTTTGGAACCCGCTTAACTGTTGGATGCAATGAATAGGTATGTAATAGTGATGTAACGAATATTCGCATTCGCATTCGCATTCGCGAATATTCGCATCATTTTTCCATATTCGCATTCGCATTCGCATTCGCAAAATTTATGCGAATGTTTTGCGAATATTGAACTACACCAGAAGAAATTAAAAATAACACTGCGTTACACGATTTTGGAACCCGCTTAACTGTTGGATGCAATGAATAGGTATGTAACAAGTCATTGATAAAAAGCACCAAACATAATATTATAATACCAAACATTATGTGGTATTATCACGTCTAGTTTTCGAAGTATACGTCAATATTATTTCAACTACCCTCACTTTGGACGCTTAAGAAGCAGTTAACATTTTTGATGTTTTTCGATTCATAATAGTTTTTTATGGTATTGTTTTGTTTACAAATTATTTCTTTATGATAATGTAGACATATTTATTCATATAAAAAAATCCTTTATTAATACTGGACTAAGTGCACGACAAACCTGCTTAAATGCACCAAAGAAGTTTTGTCACGTTCTCGGCCACTATAGGATTGTGAAATGACAACAAAAATGTCTACGTAAAAGTAAGAAGTAGGTATACAATGTGTCTGGTCACCAGTGTCGGAGATTTAAGGGGGATGAAATTTATATCGACAAATCTCTATCCAAATTCTCTCTTGCCCTCTCCTCTATGGAGGCCGAAAGATGTCTCATTTGAAAGCTAACAGTGTAGGTAATCAACTGATAATATATTTTATTTAATATCTTTTTCGTAGAAGAACAAAAAAGGATTTAAAAAACAAAATTCAATATTTTTTCATTGATATTTTAGTTTAGTTCCTTTGACATGAAAATTAACCCGTCAAAGTACTTTTTTGTTGTCTTGTCATAATACAGGATATCACCTTAATAATAAACATTACATCAACGCCATAAGGAAGAGTTTAGAAGTTGATTTCTACATGCACAACCGATTATTAGACCAGTGCCGAAGCCGTTAAAATTTGTCAAAAGTAAAAAGAAATAGTAACTGGATGAAATCTATTGGGAAAGGAAGAAAACATGACAAAATAAAAGGAAAAATAATTTACGGAGTATCTGAGGTCGGGAAGAGGTTGAGGGGGGTTTAAGGGTAAAAAACGGTTTATCGCAATTTCCAGAAAAACTACAAGTCCTAAAAAAAATTAAATGGCAAAATTTTAAGTAATTTTTAAATGAGGGGTGGGCGGGTCTGGTTGGTGATTACGTTAGTAAGCCAATATTTTTTACAACTCGTCGCATTTTCTGCATAATTTTGTCTACTTTTAATTAAATGCATAGGCTTTGCCCGCTTTTCTATGCTCGAACCAAACGCTATTCCGGCGTTTCTCAAATTGCAAATAGATTTATGATCAAGAGTCGGGCATCAAAAATAATGAATTCTAAGCGAGTAAACGCTATTTTGAGATTTCTACCGCCAATCTACTTTCCTTTCTAGTGTGATTTTTTATAGAGTTAAAAATTATAAAAAAGAATTGCTTACGTACCTTATACTTGAACAGCCCTGTAGCGGGGTGAAACTTTAGTCAGTTGAGTTCTAATCAATTAATTAGTTTTCAGAGAAAGATGCAAATGGATCACGCATAGAAAATTAAGTTCAAATAAAAAAAACTGAATATTCGCATTCGCATTCGCATTCGCGAATATCGAAATCAGATATTCGCATTCGCATTCGCATTCGCGAATGTTCAAAAAATGACATTCGTTACATCACTAGTATGTAACAAGTCATTGATAAAAAGCACCAAACATAATATTATAATACCAAACATTATGTGGTATTATCACGTCTAGTTTTCGAAGTATACGTCAATATTATTTCAACTACCCTCACTTTGGACGCTTAAGAAGCAGTTAACATTTTTGATGTTTTTCGATTCATAATAGTTTTTTATGGTATTGTTTTGTTTACAAATTATTTCTTTATGATAATGTAGACATATTTATTCATATAAAAAAATCCTTTATTAATACTGGACTAAGTGCACGACAAACCTGCTTAAATGCACCAAAGAAGTTTTGTCACGTTCTCGGCCACTATAGGATTGTGAAATGACAACAAAAATGTCTACGTAAAAGTAAGAAGTAGGTATACAATGTGTCTGGTCACCAGTGTCGGAGATTTAAGGGGGATGAAATTTATATCGACAAATCTCTATCCAAATTCTCTCTTGCCCTCTCCTCTATGGAGGCCGAAAGATGTCTCATTTGAAAGCTAACAGTGTAGGTAATCAACTGATAATATATTTTATTTAATATCTTTTTCGTAGAAGAACAAAAAAGGATTTAAAAAACAAAATTCAATATTTTTTCATTGATATTTTAGTTTAGTTCCTTTGACATGAAAATTAACCCGTCAAAGTACTTTTTTGTTGTCTTGTCATAATACAGGATATCACCTTAATAATAAACATTACATCAACGCCATAAGGAAGAGTTTAGAAGTTGATTTCTACATGCACAACCGATTATTAGACCAGTGCCGAAGCCGTTAAAATTTGTCAAAAGTAAAAAGAAATAGTAACTGGATGAAATCTATTGGGAAAGGAAGAAAACATGACAAAATAAAAGGAAAAATAATTTACGGAGTATCTGAGGTCGGGAAGAGGTTGAGGGGGGTTTAAGGGTAAAAAACGGTTTATCGCAATTTCCAGAAAAACTACAAGTCCTAAAAAAAATTAAATGGCAAAATTTTAAGTAATTTTTAAATGAGGGGTGGGCGGGTCTGGTTGGTGATTACGTTAGTAAGCCAATATTTTTTACAACTCGTCGCATTTTCTGCATAATTTTGTCTACTTTTAATTAAATGCATAGGCTTTGCCCGCTTTTCTATGCTCGAACCAAACGCTATTCCGGCGTTTCTCAAATTGCAAATAGATTTATGATCAAGAGTCGGGCATCAAAAATAATGAATTCTAAGCGAGTAAACGCTATTTTGAGATTTCTACCGCCAATCTACTTTCCTTTCTAGTGTGATTTTTTATAGAGTTAAAAATTATAAAAAAGAATTGCTTACGTACCTTATACTTGAACAGCCCTGTAGCGGGGTGAAACTTTAGTCAGTTGAGTTCTAATCAATTAATTAGTTTTCAGAGAAAGATGCAAATGGATCACGCATAGAAAATTAAGTTCAAATAAAAAAAACTGAATATTCGCATTCGCATTCGCATTCGCGAATATCGAAATCAGATATTCGCATTCGCATTCGCATTCGCGAATGTTCAAAAAATGACATTCGTTACATCACTAATAAGTACTTCAAATATATTCAATTTCAATATCAACTTTCTGCTTCTTTGAATATCACGTAGAGAAGAGTAGTAGATATTTTAGCTGCCATAATTTAAGGTTTACTTCGATGTAGAGTCCCAGATTAAATAGTAGGTAGAGCAACGACGAGAACACGAACCCATTTAAGATAAGTACAGAGATCAAACACGATATGCTATCATTGGAACTGGAATGTGGTTAAGTGATAATATCCCGTATTAAATCGCAAGTGTCCCGTCGTAATTGTGTGAATTGTTGCTTGTCAATTTTAGCGCTACAATCACAAAAGCTCTTTCAACTAAATAAATTTACAGTTAAGTAGTTGAATACAGCTGAAGCCTACACGACTACTTACAAATACGAACAAACAGATCCATTACCAACTGTATGCAAAATGTGACATGCCCTGATTCGGAGTCAAAAATCTCGTGGGAGCGTGCGTCCGTTTATTGTAAGAGACAAAAGAGCATTTGTTTAGTGTCATAGCGTTTGGTACGTTGTGATTCGATAAGTTATTTGATTTTAGTCTAGCCGTTGTGCATTGTGGCGTTGCGGGGGCGAGACGCAACGCGCGCTCGCGGCCGCCGACAACTATGCGCTAGTCGCAGTCGCTCCGACCGCGAACAACCGCGTGCACGTCGCGTGTCGAACGACGAAACTGTTCGCAACTCGCAAACACCACGTACGATAACGCGCCCTATTTAAACGCAACGCTCGCTCTAGCTGCGCAATCTTCCCCATTCACACTTACATCAATTACGGACCATTGTATTAATCGAGTTATGGTAACGACCGTCTTTCGCAATTGTAACAGTCGCTAGAGATAGGTCGAAACGGCAGGCCGTAAACCGGCTCCGTGACCATATGATCCGCGGTCCGAGCCGCGCGGCCACTCGGATATCGGTGCAAAGGATGCAGATTATCCATTGTGAAGCACAATAGTGTCTGATCTGCAGGATGACTCAGTGGTAACGGAGTACTTTCTCAGTGTTGTGGACGATGGTCTAGTTTTGTGACTCGGATTCGTTGGAGATGTGTTGACGTTGTGGATTTATTTAGTGGCGTTAAAAGATAGTGCGATGGCTGGTGCTAGTGCGGAAAGTGTTGGTGTGACGGAGGCCTCGGCTTCGGCGGAGGTCCGCAAGCGAGGCCTCAGCGGGTCCATGTCGCTACGCACGCGCAAGCTGGGCCGCCGACTTTCGAGAAGCATGTCGATCGTGGCTTTGAAGTTGCCGGAAAAGGCGCACAACATTACCCGGTCGTCGTCGAAGCTGATGAGATCGAACAGTCGTGATAAGAAGAACCGCACCTTTGAGCTCTCAATTATCCTTCCGGATAAAACTCAAAAACAGGTACCAAATAGAATTTGATAGTTCTACCCTCTTATTGTAATTTTTACCATCTAAGTAAATCCGCCTTGGAAAAGTACAAAATTTTATCTCCACAGTCCACTTGACCATTATCTATCAATAAGTAGGTAAATATTGGCAAACATACAAAATTGCAACTTGCATTTACAAAATAAACACTTTGTCATTGTGACACACGAACACACCAAATTTATAATCGTCTGGCGTTTTTTGAACTTTACAAGGATTAAGTCCTTGCACGCAGCGTAGGTTCTGTGCGGAGTGCATTTAAATGTTTTCTTTATTCAGGTAGGTATCTACTTCAATGTTTTGTTGTATGTTTCGCCACAGCCTCGTCACCTGCACCGTAGATTTCTCCATTGATACTATAATGAGCAGCAATTGCCTTCGTGTTCAATCTGTTGTCAAGCTAAGCATTGTTTGCGTTTGTCATTGAACCGAGGAATTGCGCGCTCTTTACCCGCCGATTGTTTAGCTACCGGTCGGTTAGTTATCTACTGTTGTACTTCAAACTTCAGTTTCACTACTCTGTACGATTTCACAACGATGAATATTTTTCCATTACCATAGTTATAGGTTGGAGGCAATATTTCCTCGGAAAAGTGCCTATGAGAAAAAGTTTGAAGTAAATTGCTTCTGGGAAAAACTTAACGCAGTTTCTCAAGATTGCACATGGCTTGAATCTTATTAAAGAAAAAGTAAGTCAATAAGTGAACCGCCAAAGGCAGCTGATTCAGAGGTGCGATTTAAGTCGGAAGCTACACACCTTTGTACAAAAAAAAAACCTCTAAGTACTCGTATATACAAAATACTCAGTAAAAAGTTAACATTTTCTTGAAAACTTACTTCCTGTAAGTAAGGACGAAGTCGGTTCCAGCCAATGATTGGACTAATTAAATTCGTGTGAAGTTAATTACTCGGCAACATCGAAACTAAGTGCAACCTTATTTTTCCGGTCTATTATAATGAAGTAATTTTGAATAACATCTACTTTACAAAAAAAAGTTATAGTTTTACGTTGGCAACATAGTATAAATGGTCAATTTGTTGGCGATAAACATTTTGATTATATTATGTATGTATACGAGTATACTCGACAGGTAGTTACATTGAAACGTCTGTGTATAAATGTCGTGGCCACATCGTAGATTTGCTCACATCATGAAATGATCGACCATATCATGAAACGGTCGCATTTCATGATATATTATAGTCAACTGTCTATTGGCCACATCATGATGTGGTTTGAGCAGATCAATGATAAGAAATCGTTTCTCAATATGGGCAAGTCTGGCCGCGCTAAGAATGCGTCTCTGAAAGATCGCGATCGACTGGGCGATGTAACTTTGAACTGGCGTACAATTAATTGACAATTTTTTAATATCTTTTATTTGCCTTATTAACGAGTGATAGAGTCTGGCCAGCGGTTCTTTGCACAAGAAAAGAGCGGCAAATTCAAAAAAACAAGGGCTGGCAACACTGACAATAGTTGGAAAAATTAGTTTTGATACTTTTATTTTATACATTTAAATTGGGTTGCTTGGAAGAAATCACTTTGAAGTACGAAGCGTTTTGTATTGTATTTCATATGTGTTACTGTTTTATGCATTTATATTGTGGTGGTGTGTGGTGTACAAACCAAACAATAAATTGATAAATAACTAAGTTTGTTTTATGGCTTTCAATTTTTTAACAGACTGCATTTAAAATTTGAAGAAACAGGGTTAATGCGAGTGCCCGTTCATCATAAAAGTGGTTACCATGGATGGAATTCTAAACTGTGACCTAGACCTTCTCAGGCACATATAAAATAGTAGGACCACGAGGAATCAGGCCTATTATCAACAAGACTGTAGAGCCAAACAAGGACATAATATAATAACAAGTCATTATTGTTTGTAAATTTATTATGATTCATAATCAAAGTCTGATTCGAGATCAATATTTTTGAATATTTGCCGTAATGTTTTACGAGAGCCCATGAATCAAATTGACTCTCAGAGTTCAGCGAGTAAATTTCTTAGGGTAGGAACCTGTTTCTTTATATGTACAATAGAATTCATTCATCTTGTTTCTGATAGCGGCTATATCAAAATCATCCAGATTTGATACAGTACTTTGACGAGGGTGTTTCTTGCCAGGAGTATTCCACTCTCCTTGGTTTATATAACCCTTCTCTTAATTATTTTGAGAGTTCTAACAGATACATCTGTAAAATAAAATTATGAGGATGTAATATAAGATAAACAATTATTTAAAAGTTCATAATGGGCAAAAATAAACTTTTCCTTGGTTTTTGTCAAATCACACAAAGAATCAATTTTTTTATTATAAAACCTACCTCTCTACTATGACAAGTAGAGATTTTATGCAAATATTATATTTCTGAATTCGTCCCTTCCTTTTACTCAATATATTTTAACTCATTGTGTTGTGTCGCCTTCCAAGGCATCTATAAGAAAAACTTAATATTAGTTATATGATAAGCCAAAGTATAAATATTCGTTTATAACCGAACATATTTTTATAATAATTATATCAAGTATCAAAACTATTTACCGGCGGCTGCAAGGATTTCATCTAAGCGATGTATTTTTTCCTTCTGGAGTCGTTCATTATCAAGTTTTATGTCTTGATACTTGGCGATCATGGTGAATATAAACTTTCTTATACTGCTTTTGATAGCTTTCGGCATTATTTTCTAATAATTCCAAATAATTTTCACCAAAAACAAACAATGACAGCATAGAGCGACAATCTGATAGACAGTTCAAAAATATTGCCATGTACAAAATAATCAAAAAAATGCAGTGCAGAGAACCGCTGGCCAGACTATAACATTAAAATCAAACATTAAATCGAATAATTATGCCAACTTTACAATAAATGTATTAATCTTGGGCTAAAATTATTACAATTACTTATATAACAAATATAAAAACAATATCTTTTAAAAGAAAACCACGTCAAACGGCGCTCTTTCAAGGTTATATCCATGTTATATCAACTTTTTGTTTTTGTAGTGATGTGACAAAATAACAAGGCAATTGTAATCGAATATTTGTGTGTAATACAATAATACAATGTCGCTAAAATATAAAATAAAATGTTATAATTTTTTAATAATATATTATATAAATAATGTACTAAGTATTCAATAAAGTAAATATTATTGTAATAAAGGTACCTGGTACACCCAAACATAGCTTAGGAAAATTTGTGTTATAATATCACTCAGGTGAATCAACTGAAAATAAAATAAATAAATAAAACATTTTAATTTTTTTCTCTTGATTACATTCAGAAATTATGATTCAATTCAATTAATTGATTCCTTAAAATTTTATTTACGTAACGAATATTTATTGAATATATTGAAACATAATTCCTATAAAAATAACAACATATTAATTGAATAAATATTATGCATAATGAATGCATGTTGTTATTGTTATTTCTTACAACGCATAATGTTATTTATTGTACATCACTAGTCATGTCGAATTGGTTACAGAACCGAATCAGCCTACCCCTACTCCACGTAGTCTTGTATGCCCTACCCCTAGAGTGTTTTTTAGAACCCGGAGGTTGTTACGCAAGGGCGAAGGGGCTGCACCTTTCGAGGCGCCGGAGACGTCACGGTTCGAAATTATGCCCTATATTCCGCGTTTTTACGATCCGGCTAAACGTTGATGACCAAATCGTGAAACGTAGACGATTTTACGATCTGGCCAAACTGAGTTGACCATTTCATGATATGGTCGACCATTTCATGATGTGAGCAAATCTACGATATGGCCATTGGCCACGGCATAAACATTGCAATCATATATCATTATTCACCATTATCTTGTGAAAAAATGTAGTTGTGCTTATCTGACATGTAAAATTTTAAATTCAATATTAATCAACATTATCAAAGTTCTCAAAATCTTACCTTAAAAAAATGTTTCAGTTTCTACGGAGACTTGAATATTGAATTATGGAATAAAAATATTGACTTGAAATATTTTCAATCTTTAAATTCAATAAGTAATTAAAAAGGGTCCCACAATATTTTATGTAGTTAGGTACTAGAGTAGGGTAAAATAGAGTACTAGCGTACAATGGGTCCTTAACAATAAATTCCCTATTTTTTACAAATTTTCATTACCTTCGCGGGAACATAAAAAGTCGAAGCCCTTAATTAATTATGTAAAATTTGATAGTCTTAAAATTTTTATTTGTAGGTTCTATTACGTTGGCTACAATTCACACTGTCCAACTAATCATGACTTGACCGTGACATAGAGATTTTTAAGACTATAAAGCCAGTATAAAAGCCTGTATTTTTAAAACTTCTCGGAACAGGGAAAAGATGTTTCTCGTCTATGCGTGAAAGTCAAACAAGTTCTGTTTAACAGAACACGTCTAGTTTTTGTAAATTCGCTATTTATAAGCGGTGGAAGCTGTTAATACGTTAATACTAAGCAAAACAAGCGGTTGACTGAAAATTCTGCTATTTTAAAGATCTCGAGGGAAAAGCGGAGAAAATTTTAAATATCCGTAATTTCATTCATTAAAATATTTTTCACACTATCTTCTTTTGAATGTTTTCACACTTTAATTTTCTTTAAACCACCGACGTAATTAAATTGATTTTATAACAGTCTCAATTATTTTATGCCTCTTTTGACCCATTTCAAGGGTTCAAGGCTACGAGCATTCCGTGAAAAAATTTCCCAGATTAGATACCCTTTTTTACGGAACGGAACGGAGTTATTATTATATCTTGTAAAAAAATAGAAATACTAATCGTTATAAACATTAAATAGTTGTTACAAGCATGAAATCGTATTTGGTAAGCAGATTTTGGAAAAATTAATTTCAATAAAAATAGTTGCCTAACAATAGCCGTAGTGGAAAAATCCGGTTCAACGGTTGCGTCGAAAATTGTGATGTAATTTGTATATCTGTTTCGCGTTTTTTGCGTGCTTCTTGTTCCACGTTCAAACTCACGAAGGAACAATGATATCAACGACATCTTGTTTCGATGCCGCAATATACCTATATACCTACTTATTGATTGAAACATGGTTTTTTATTTTAGGATATGAAAAACCGTGTTGCAAATGTTGCAATTAAGTTTTGTAACGACTTTAAGGTCATTATTTTACATCTGTTTGATTAATTATGGACTTTACAATAAAGATCTCTTGATATAACGATCTCCACTAAGCCACACTGGAACAGTGTCGTAGAATATGCTCTACAACGAATAGGTCTCTACTCTCTACAACGTCGAAGAGACTTGTGCACCATAGCGTGACATGCACGGGTTCTATTTTAAAAATATTATGTATCTTTTACGCAACAAAATGATAATAAAACAAATTAATACATATTACTTACTAGAGAACCGCCTGCGCTCCGCTTCGGGACCCGTAGGTAACAGCCACGTAGGTCCCGCTCCCGTAGGAATCTCGGTTAAAAAGTAGCCTATAATATGATATACTGGAACATCAGATATAACCTTTGCCTATGACTTAAGTAAATTACATGTAGTATTTGATATCGTGATTCAGAACTTGCAAATTAATTTTACTAACGCCATCTATTAACAATATCCGGAACTGAATATCTAGCAACTAACAAAACATCGATCTTTCCATGGGAATGAGATGTTTTTCCGCGGTAAAAAGTAGCCTACGTCAATCTCCACCCTCCTAACTATCCCCACACACATCAACCATACCATATAATAGCCATGTTGCGACGTGAAAGAGTCACAAACAAACAAACACACTTTCACATTTATAATATTAGTAAGGATGTTAGAAATAGTAGCCCCAGTTTCATAAGCCAATGTTTTTGTCGCTAGTAAATTTTCTCTTGACATTTACTCAAAGGTCAGTGTGCGAAAAAGGTCCTTTTATTTCAACATCTACATTAAGTGTTATATTAAATAATGATAAAGAAATAAATACTTAAATAGTCTTAGATTTTTTCATGATACAATAAAACAACTCATGAGTAGATTATTTTCTCTTACCAGTTTTTTAATCTCTACTTGTCGAGCCGCAATATTAATCAAGTACTTAGGTATATTTCATTAAAAACATATTATTATTTAACGTTTTTGTAATGAATGTGCTTGTGTGAAAACAGTATGTATAATCTTAGATATACACAATCGACCACTAGTGGGCCCTAGTCTGCTAATTTATAAATTACTTTTTTTACACATTTGGCATGAGAAATATATAACATCCACTAGGGTAACATATAACAATCTGTAATCACAAGACAATTAGGAAGATTATATTAAGCTATAAGTATTTTGCTAAAGACCAAAAATTTCCAGTCAAACCTTGGTCTGCAGCAATCAATGAGGGAATTACAGAACAGTCTCGAGTTGTCGACTATTGATCTCAGGAGTTGCAGACAATAGCTAATAAAACATAAACGGCGTCGCGCCAATGAGGAAGGACGCCCACGAAACTGCTTGCACCGATCAACCGAGAACATAATACGAAAACTCAGGAAACAACGTATCAACGTATTACTGCAACTGCAATCAAGTTGGAAGATTTACTGCTGACCGTTTTACCTAGATAACGTTCGAATTTTAAATTGATCTACCTACTGGTTTCTTTGTGCGCGTACGCAAGTGGGGGAGATCGAGGGGACAGCTGCCTCTTTTCAGACCTTGGATAAAAAAATTATGTACTTACTCGTAAGATTGTTGTGTCCTTAAAAAGTATTACTCGAAAATCCGGTTCCCCTCCCTTGGATTAGGAATATAGAGCACTTCCTCCCTCCCCTTGCATCAGGAGTTGGGTGCGTCCATGGGTATGTCGGATGGTTAGGTTAGGTCCATGGGTCCATTTTGTAGCGACACTACCCTCGAAGTTAAAGGTCCCGCGTTTAATTCCCAACCGGGGCAGATATGTACAACAGATAAATGGTTGTTCTTGAATAAATTAGCGTTACCCAACGTTTGTTTTGATAATCTTAGCTCTGTTTTACGACGTAATTTGATCAATAGATGCAAATGTGATTATTTTTATTCATCTTGAAACTCAATAATATGCATTAGCTCTCAAAAATGGAGATTGTGTGTTCGTTATAAAGCAAATCAGAGATATAGATGATGGTATTGATGATTATTGCTTAGTAGGTAAATATATTATTCATTAACTTGTAGTCACGATCTGCATTTGATCAACGTTAACCTCTGGTTAAAAACAAATTGCTTAGTGCAAAAAAAAATACTAGAAACGTTTTGAATTTCGAACTATTATACATTATGAGTATACAGTATGAGTATATTATGAGTATATTATTATGTATATATTATGAGTGTGTTAGCGTTTATTTATTTATACAGGGTGTCCGGCTTCGGTCTGTACAAACTTATAGGGTGTGTAGTATGAGTTATTTTATGAATAAAATTCTTCTACATACAAGGTCTAAACTCGACTCCCCTCGATCTACAGCCATTTTAATTTTTTGATAAATTTTTTGGACCATGCACAGTAAAAGTACATTAACTTAAGAAGTTTAGGTCCAATCTTCTTCAAAACTAAATTAGTTTTTACTCACTGGTAGGGGCCATCGATTTAACAGCTAAAATAATTCAAAAACTGACTTGTACATATTAAAATAATAAATTAAATGTAGAATTTATGATATAAATGACGTAGTTTTTTTAAATTTTTTAAGATTTTTCAGAAAATAGCCCCGGGCATGATTATTTTTTATTAACTCGTCTATCACATGTTAAGTTTACCTAAACAACGAAACCAAAAATGCAATTCTGAGACAACGGGTAACCGAGAAATCGTTGTTTGAACACAGCGCTCTCTGAGGTGATTTATGAACAAGCTCCGAATTCCATATGGAATCAGGTAAAAAAAAGACATTTTGGGTATTGTTGAGGTAAGAAAGGGACAAAATAGTAATTTTGGGCAATAAATTAATAAAAGTTTAATTTAAATTTTGATTTATTTCACTCATAAAAAATTGTTAACCGCCCCCCCCCCCCCAAATTTTTTTTAACATTAGATATTAAATTAAGTTATAGTACTTTTACTGTGCATGGTCCAAAAAAAAAATATTAAAAAATGAAAATGGCTGTAGATCGAGGGGTCGGGTTTAGACCTAGTATGTAGAAGAATTTTATTCATAAAATAACTCTCACTACACGCCCTATAAGTTTGTACAGATCGAAGCTGGACACCCTGTATATAAATCATCTTAGTCACTAATTCACTATACAGTTAATGATAACACAACCCTAATCACCTCAAATCGGTTCATTAAGCGGCACTACATCAAATGGTTTCAGTAAATGTGAGTATAGAGTCTAGATTGAATGAATTGAGAATGTTTACGAGTGAAAGTGATGTCGTAACAGAAAACCGTTGGCGTGTGCGCGTGCGACATACGGGCTTTGCGGAGGTCTGCCTAATTATGTGCTAGTACGTGTTAGAGATGGCTGATTGCGGAAAACTGAACCGTCATATTATTCCGCCCATTGAACAGAGAAAGAAAGTTATCGTTTACAAATAGAACCCATTAAATAATTAAGTAACAATCCAAAATATAGGGTTGAAGCTTTATTTGAATTGTATTTCCATTATAGTTGTTCCTTGAAGGAACTGCTTGATATTTTTTCAAAGAGCTTCCAAACAGGCACGCATAAAAACGAAATTTAAATAAAATATCTATGCAGCTTTTCATTCATTAATTCTTCATACGTTAACTCCTGGCAATTGATGTTAATTACTTACTTAAGTACTTACATCATAAGATGAACGATTGTGGTGAGTGCTCTAAACATCCTACTATCCTACTAATATTATAAATGCGAAAGTTTGTAAGGATGTACATATGTGAGTGGGTGAGTGAGTGTGTGTGTGTGTGTGTGTGTGTGTGTTTGTTGCTCTTTCACGCAAAAACTACTGAACGGATTTTCATGAAACTTTGCAGTAATATAGCTTAGACATTGGAATAACATAATTTGTTGAAATTTATAGAGATTTTCGAAGGGACTGGTTCCCCGAAGCGAAGCGAGGGCGGATTTACTAGTACTCTATACATTTTTCTCTGTTTGTCCGTTTATACCCTCGGGGATAGCACAAACACGAGAAGTTGTTGAATACGAACAACGGCTTTGTTTTTATCCTTGCATTCACAATGTTAAGTAGGTTTGTGTGTTTGTTGTTATCATCAGGTCCCACAGCTAAACTGAACATATTTTATGCAATATTACGGAATAAAATTAATCGATTACTTCTTAACCTGGTGAGTCGATACCTAAGGCTGAGGGAGGGGTCCCGGGTTCGTTCCCTGCTGTGGCAGATATTTATAAGCTTGTTTGTTATCATAAAAAGTTTGATTTCGAGTCGCAAGATTAACTAATTTCTTATTTGTGTTGTCTATGCCACCCGCAGCGCAAAGATTCATACTGAGGGGTGAAGGTACCTTTAATATGTAGCAATTAAGCGTATAAGCATTATAAGGCCTCTTTAGACACTCATTGGTTAATAAACGGTGTTGAAATTGCCCGACAGACATTCTTTATCATTTATTTACGCGATCTGAGATGGCAGTACCTTGTAAAATCAAATATAGCTATCATGTGACTATTTTGATGGCCAGCAATCAATATTTTATTACTGTTTAATTCTTGGCACAATGGCACGGGTGACCAAAATATACTTTTGGCTATCGTCTCTAAAGAGATCTTTAAACTCTTTTTAGCGTTATGCCCTAGTTGTACTCGGAGGTAATCTATAATTGAATCATTCTTGCAGTTTTGTCATTGCCAAATATGTGTGTGTATAAACAGTAAGGCACTTCTCACATTACGCTATTCATTGTGAGAAGTGCCTAAGAGTACAAATTATGTTAAGTATAACAATGTGAAAAGTAAAATGGCCGGAACATATATATAGACGATACTATATTTATATCAATTATTCGGTTATATTATACAACAAACTATTATTTTTATTCAAGGGGATTTTTGTCCAAAATAAAATCATATCTATCTAAATTGCAGTAGGTTAAGGTTTTATTTTACGGAGGAACCTAATAAATAATAAAACAAAATTATACATTTACATAAATATGTAGGCACTAGGCAGTAGGTAGTTTGGCAGACGTTTCTTATTTTTATATAGATATCGTATTCCTACAATTAGAATATTTTGTATTGTATGTTTTAAGTAAGACAAACGTCTACGAACATTTTACATGGTGCTGCATTCGAAAGTTGAAGAAATTGTGACAACTCTTGGAGAGAAGATTAGATTTTACACTATACTCCATACCTACATATTTATGCACTATACATTTTCATACATCTGTTAGTAATATTATAACAAGCCTTTCCTTCGAAAAATTTGAGATGAAGGGAATAAAATATTAACAAAAAAACTTATGCTTGTGCCATGTAGAGACACCGATCAATTTTATAAAATCTACCTTCCTTGTCGTATATATGTATATCCACCAATGTTTTTCATATTAAAGTTCAGTCAACCACACTATACAAATACAAAAATCTTATTACAGCAGCGTAAAAAGTGAAAAAACCCATCTAGCTGTATTTCTACCGTCTTAAATAATGTAGAGTTCATTTAGCATGCGTACATTTTTTTAACATCTTTTTTATTCTGTTTAGTTTATTTTGATCAATCTTAATCAATAAAGATAGGTATTATGTATTTTTGGTAGGTTTAGTAAGGTAATAATTTACCGTTGACTGTTATCATCACATATGGGCAGCATCAAATGAGTTAAAAATTAGTTACCTGCACTCCCGTTTTGACTGCGTCTCAATAATTCAAGTTCCAAAAAGAGCCTTTGCTGTATCATTATGGATATTCTTAAAATGCTGTCGACTGTATGTAATGCAAGTACCAACTCCGTTAGCATTCGATCTAGAATTCGTTATAATTGCATGACACATAAATGCCAACTTTCCGCCTATGCGGTAAGGTACATTTAAGATTGACTGCGGTACCTAAAAATGCCGTGCTTACAAGCAAAATTAAACTGTGAGGATAAGTTTAAGTAAGGCAATAAGTTTGGTTTTGGCGAGGAGTGGCAATTCTATATGCCCGGTGACTCAAGTATAGTGAGCTGCACCGACCATGGCTAGGTCCTGAGCGATGACTATCACTTTTCTGTATCAGCAGAAACCGGTCCTGTCGTCTGGTAATGCGAGCTGAAGGAGAGATATTGTTGCGTTGGACCTTTGTAACTTAAGGAATTTGTTCATCACACATGTTTGTTATTATAACACTAAACTTGTTAACTTGTTATTGACCACCAACACTGATACATGTAAACGGTATACCACCATCGATTTGTAATTATAATTTTGATAAAACAGACTTTTCGTCTTTATCACTTTTACAGCGGATGGTCTTAATTTTTTTATGTGACAAATTACTGTACAAACTACAAACTACTGATGAAATGTGCTCGCTCATAAATATACATACCTAAGTATAATACCTATACGTTAAGCACAAGGTTTATATACAGTTAAAGGAAATCTGTAAAATCTATGTAAATAAGTACATAAGTATGATATAAATTTATACATATAGCAATTATATACTTATTATATTTTGTCACGTATTCTAAAAATCATTTTCTTTCAAAATTTAATTTTATCTCACGAGTTTAATTATGAAGTAGCATTATTATTAAACCACGAACAGCAAAAATATGTGTTAAACTAACTATTAATTTAATTAAACATATTATTTTACTAGGGATGCCCGATTTTTTGGTTTGAATCGATTTTTTGAATCGTAATGTATCGCAACCCCATGAATCGATTCACGATCTGAATCGTATGACATTGAATCGATCTCATTCGATCTCCGAAGATCGTATCGTATTGTTTTTAAATTAATGCAAAGCCACAAAAATAGCTAGATTCTGTATTTCAAGCAGCGTTATTTAATTTATATAATAATCAAAAAAAAAAGGAAAAATCTAGTGTAGAACATAAGTTCAATTTAATGTCATTTGTATTATAGATTCCAACTCTCCGCGTCTAACATTTGATTTTAACAGCGGGGCCATGTTATTATTTTTAAATAATGTGTTGCTCGCAAAATCATGCACTTTGTATCCTATCAAAGTAATATCAAAGAATAAATCAACAAATTAAATTCAGTCAGTGAACACTGTAGTGTGCATACAACATATAATAATAATACATATATTTCTAATAATTTTTTTTTTTATGGAATTAAGGTAGCAAACGAGCATGCAGCACCACCCTTCCGCTGCCGCCCATGGCAATTGTGACCGACATAGAACAAGACCCAATTTTACTTTAAAATAAACTAAATATTAACATCTATGGGTAGGCTCCGTTTCGATTCGAAATTCGGATTCGATCTGGAATTCGTAATAATTGCATGGAACACAGCCAGCGTTCCGCCAATACGATTATGGTACATTTAACATTGACGACATTATCTAAAAATGTCCTTAATAAGTTTTTCTAACAAGCTAAATTGAGTTTGGTTTTGGCGGAGAGTGGCAATTCTATATGCTCGAAGACTCAACTACGAGTAGGTATATATTCATATTTCATACGTACCGCTTAGTTTGATCGGTGTAACTCGAAAATATTTTTGTAGATCTTTATTCTTTTATCGCCAACACTAATATGGTGTTGGCAAAGATCATGTTGTTTAAGTTATTACCTACAGTTTTAATGATACGATCTTCTTGGCATACGATTCGATTCAGGCGAAGATCGCAACCTGTTGAATCGATTCAAAAAATCGGTAGATCGTATGGCCGTGAATCGATCTTCTAAAAGATCGATTCAGATCGGGCATCCCTATATTTTACTCGTAGTATTTATAAACGAGGGCGCATATTGCTATTTGTGTTACACCACATCTGGTCTGGTTCATGCGTATCAACTTATAATTACTAATTATTGAGCCAGATTAAAACCACAGCGTAATTTATTTATAGACCGACCTATCTCCGAAAACGTACAAAATTTTACCGGGTGCGTTCAAGCGTAAAATATGTACAACGTTACTTTTCGCAGTTTCGTAGGTGTATTATTGTAGGACTATGATATAATTTTATTATAGACGTTATATAGCGATCCACAAGAGTTGAGTTTTTGTGCAAAATAATAATTATATATTACATATAATCAAATTGCTACTAGAATAGAAGTAACAGGATTTGTGGCAGGTTATGCTTAGTGGAATGCCAAGATCTACATATTCTTAAATATTATGGATATTTAGGACCAAGTACCTACTCATAGTACTTATGCTGAAAACGGATAGTTTTTGATAAATGTGTTCAACAATGTCACAGCATAAAGGGTACTTGACCTCTGACCTCTTAAAACCTCCTGGCGGCTATATGAAAATTTGGTCTCGTCATATTGCCTGCAATAAAACAAATTCAACAGTCAATAAAAAGTATGAACAACTCCACGTAATAAACTGGAACAAGAATTTATATTAGGTAAGTATGAGCGTTGTTAAAGGAAAGTAGTTGAATAAAGATAAACAAACGGCAGAGATTGCTAATTTCTTATTAAACAGCTGTTGCTTGAAGGTTCGCTCATTATACTCGTACTTATCAAGTTCACATTCGTTTAAAATCTTTTAGATATAAGTTGATGAGATTTATGTGTTAACAAATTGAGTGTTCTATGGGGCCTTTACCTTATAGCGGATAAGAAAAAAGAAAGAAGTAAAAACTTATAAATGAATAGTCTGAAAAACTGAAAACCTTTGTATAAAGCTATTTGAAGTAATAAGTTAATTACTGTTATTTAAACATTTTATAAACCCCTCAACTAAGATCAATTTAATGCCAAAAATGCCTTATTTTGGAAAAGAGCGTACGAAAACAAGGCTTTCATTAAAAAAAAAATTAAACTCAAATCTGTTTATTATTTCAGAAGCTACCAGTACCATAGACAGAAAGGTACAGCTACAGATGGGTAAAACGTATAACAACCCTTCTTTTCGCGTCGGGGGTTAAAAATACAAAGCAATCAATGTAGTCACTGTGTCCTTAACCGTTGAGGATTTCTCTTCTCTGCGGCCTATCCTGAGTAGGGTATTTGGTCAGGTTCATCATAAAATTGTATTGTCATCGGCCCTTGACCTCTGTGCAAACTTCCTAGTTTTTCAGACTTCTTAAAGTTGGTAAAAATTGGGCTGAAAGTTTCAGTTACATATCTATATGCATATAGGTCAAGTTAATAAATGGACGGTAAAAAATAATACCTATTAATATGTTTTCACAACTGTGGTGTTGTTACTGTATTAGTAGCAAAAATAGGTGTAATTGGTAGACGTAATGTAATTGAGGTCATCCGGCTACTTGTGTCGAAAACATGTGGTTCATGTGATATTATTGGCAATTTCGCGCACATAATGCTAATACAGTGAAAGGAAGCTGACTGGTTCTCGCCGCGCGATAATTTTTCAATGATCGAGAAATTAAAATTGATTTAACTATGTTTTGATTAATTTCCGATACTCTTTGAACTTGAAATTTTATAAATTTTTCATTGGATGAACCAAGGATTAACTGGGTAAAAATCGAAATTTGCTAAAGGAAAATAAAGTCACACGGGTAATTTGAGGTGATTGTAGCATTTGAACCCATTATTTTTAATTGATATATTAACGACCAATGAAATTAAATTATTTTTTAAATTTGAATTTGGATTTTTACAAACCCTTTTTGGAAACTAAAACCAAATAATTAGAACACCACTGCTAAACAAGGTAGTAAAAGTACCAAAGTACTTAAGATTTCGGAATTTATTTATTGGAAAGTTTAATTTATTCGTCAATCAAACCAGTTTTACTACCGGTTTTGCAAGTGTAACAGATTCCATTTAGGGCAGTTACTACAAATCTGGGCTGTCAGTCAAGATTATCAAGTAATAGATATTAGATATACCCAAAGATAATATTGATAATATGTAACCACTTATGATAATTAAATTATCGTTATACCATTACTATTATAGTGTGTTTAACGTTAAATATGAAAATTATTATAATCGCTTAGCAAGTTGCAATACTAGGTACCTACTTACTTTCAATAATTTGTCGTAAAACTTGTGAATATATTTTCCATAACTTTCCCTACGCTTGGGTCACCAGTAATAACTACCTACACATAAATTACTTCAGTAACTATTGAAGAATACTTTTCTCGAAGCTAATTATATATTTCAAATTGCATTTCTCTTGGATATATATGTAGCAATGAAATGGTGACAGTCATATCCTTCTAGAAGATTTTTACACCGAAAAAATCTAGAGATATTAAGGAGGTATATAAATTAATGACGCTACAACTCAAAGCCCAACATTAGGAGTATGTGTCATGGGTGCCATGGACTACACACATATCCAGACAGAATTTAGAGTCGTTATTAAAATTGTAGCGGTGATAGCCTAGTACCTAGATACGAAATTGACCTCTTACTCGGGGGGTCCTGGTTTAAATCCAAGGACACGTACTTCTTGCTTTGCGGAATTATGTACGTTTTACATTAACACTCATCATCATCATCACATCATCACAATCATTTACAATATCACTCAATAAAATGATCAAGGAAACATTGAGAGGAAACTTGTAGAACGGAGAGTTCGCAAAACTCAAAGGTGTGTGAAGTCTGCCAATCACTTGGTATTAAAGGCCATAATGGGTTGAGATGATGATGATGGCGATTATTCAAATTTTACCCTCTTGGACAAAACTTTAAATTCTTTTCTTTTGATCAGAAGAAAATATTGCCATATTTTTAAAATTTCTACAGCTTCAACAGAGGTTAAAATTTTTACAACGTCGTATTTCTTTGCGAGCATAGGTTCAGAATAGGCAATCGATTAGCCGATGGAGTGGAAACTGTTTGATGTTTAATGGAACATGAAATCGTTGTAACCGAGTCATCGGTTTTCATGGTCACATGATTATTAATAGCTGTAGGTACTTGTCTTTCATGTCAATTTATTAAATGCTTAATCACACATCAAAAGTGTCACACTAAATGACTGTTACAAAGCTGATATCTCCGCTAAGAATGAGAACAGTATAGAAACTTCTATCTGCGTATGGGTTGAGAAACTGCATTCGAATTAAAGAATATTGATAAACTTTCTTAATACGAGTATCATATTTATAACCAACCTCGACGCAAATGTTTTCTTAACGTAATTTGAAATCAACATACATTTTGTTTTGAAAGATTCCATAATAAACACTTATGGTTTCTCAGAACACCTGCAATGTTATTTAGTTTTTTTCATCACGAATTTGCATGGTTATAGTTTATTTTAATAATCTGGTTTGCTATCATTCTCCTTTTTAAATCGACGTGAAATGGTTTGCTTTGGTGTTTAGTCTTTCAGTTGACTTATCGGAGCTTTATAACTTACATCGCGTCGGTGACTCCTTTGGTGGAACTGATATAATTTATTATTTTTTGTTTACATAAATTTCGGCTGATTCCTCGTTGTCTGACTTTATAGCATTACTTCAAGCAAAAATTGAGGTGCAGTGTAACATAAAAGTGCAATTAAGTATCTATAGAAAAATTTGATTTCTTATACCGTTTCATAATCGTAATTAATGGTGTTCTAGATGGTTCAGTTATATTTAACAGGTTGATAGTTATACAAGTAACCCGCTTAAGAATAGTAATGGACTCCACTCATGTTACTGGACGCGGTGCGTTGTAGAGGGATTGTGGTTTAACAGGATTAACGCATGTTTAAATTTTAAGTACATTCACGTAACGTATCAGATAACGTTTTAAACCTAACTTAATTATCTTGATGTAACGATCTGTATGCATACTAATTTAATAGGCCTATTATGTAATTGATTTGCTGTAACTATGTTAATGGGAGTTCATTATTCAGTAGATATTCAATTAAATGGTTTCTATGTAGCACCTACCTTATGTAATATGGCTACATCTGCTGACTGAACCAATAAAATATCGTATTTTTGTTCCAGTACCGTAATGTTTTCGGATGACGTAGGAAAACAGATTTTATCGGAGAAAATAATTTTATAGGCACAAATTTTCCAGATCTGTTTACTTTGCGTCAGTTCAGCGTCTATTCTATAACGTCTTAAGAAACAATGGCGACTAACTCCAGATGTTCGCAACCGTTGGCGATGATAAAAAAATTATGTCGAACTAAAATAGCACGAACGGGAGAAAGTGACACAAGTGTGTTTCGGCTGCCATGACGAGAACGCGAAATCATCCCGGCAGTTTTGGGTCACCACTCACCAGTTACATCTGAATGCCAAACAACTTTAAAAGACCCAATGACGTAAATATTTATGTCATTTCATTTTGTTGGACATGTCATAATTTCACCAATCAGCTGGACGTCATATCTCACGCGACGTGAAGTTATTGAAGCTATTTTAATTTTAATGTTAAAAAACTTAAAAATAGCTCGTTTGAACCGTCGCGTCTCGGAAAGTATGAGGTCGTCGATAACGTAAGTTTAAACCTCAACAAAAGCAGTTAAAACATTGAGTAACATAACAGTCGTCATAGTAATTAATGCTTTTATCTGATCTAATGATTACGGCGTTATTTAGCGATCGGAAGTATGATGCTTCGTAATAGATGTGCACATCTTATGCAGGCTTTTAACCTAGTGGCAGGAAGATTTAAGATTATAATATTCGACAATTTAAAACACGCGTTCATTACTATAAAGTTATGCAATATTAAAATGGTGAACCCTGTTAAAGTTAAAATGTTTTAAGCTTTATGCAGATGTTTGATGCCTAATTTTGAATAGGTACATCTATCTGTGAGAAGTTAAAAATTTAAACGATGACTGAATTTAGTAGTTATCAATACCTGTAAGTTGGGCGTAACCAGTTCATAGTTGCTATGAACTGGTTCGGAAACAGAAATCCTTTTAAATCCAAACTTAATCCGTTACGAAATTATAAGTTTTCTTTTAAATATTACGCATCATGTTTCTCGTCCTAAACATTGCCATGATCAAATGAAGATAGATTAATGTTGAGCGAGGTTGAAACTTGAATCAGGCCATCGCTGCAATTACTTTAATTCAAATTACTTTTTAATTGACCACTAGCAATATTGAGAAGGTTAAGTCGCGTTAACATTGAACTTTTCTGACGTAGATTCGTGTCGATCGCCATTTATGGTCGAATGATCTGTGCTACGTAGGTGTCGAGAATCAGGAAATAGACTGTAGATTAGATTTAGGATATCTATTGATAACCATATACATTTAAACAGAGAGAATAATTGTATTCTAAGTATAGCTTACTTTTTATAAACAAAGGATCTCGCCAGCGATATTCCATTTAATTCCATTTAAGAGTTTGATGATTTATTGAACGCCGTATTTGTTATCAATTTAATTGCATTATAGATTGACCTAATGATTCGTATTAATCTATTTTTAAATAGTTGTTCAGAAACAAAACAACATCAGTTAGTAAAAAATGTAGAGAATAAGATTTTGTCGATTAGATGATGCTTAGATCATTTTGTTATTATTTGCCAGAAATGAATATACATAACATTTAATACGATGATACACTTAACAATTTACAAACCCAATGATAAAAATTACACAATGAATCATAAACAAGGAATTGCATATATATTAATTATGCGCAGAAAGATCGAGGAGCTGGTAATCTTAAATAACATTCTGAAGAAACCAGTTAAGTGTCAGTTGGAATTGCATAGATATGTAAAGGTTCTACAGAGTTTAGTTAGGTTCTTTAGTATCTTTAGTTGTTCACTTCCTTTTATTTGTTGTAATACCAGCCACATCATTTTGCAAAAATTTCGATCTACTTATTTACGTTCGAAAGAGAAGATACACAGATAGCAGAGGCATTATAGTAAACCCAACTTAAGACTGAAACGAAAGAGGCGCTGTCGGACGCATTTGACATTCATTTGACCAATCATTGCACACTAGTAACTGACAGATGAATGACCACAACGTACTTATGAATGACTTTTCGTTAGTTCCAATTTTTGCCATTTCAGAGATAAGTTGGGCGCACTGTACAGTAGGGGACTAATTGTCAACCGAGTACCTACAGAAACCTCAAACCCAACGAGTTGTCATCGTTGTCGCTTTACTGACAGTTACAAAATTTGGTTGGTACTTTTCGTAAGACACAGCGGTCATTGTTCGGCCCGTGAAGAACCGAATTGTAAGAAAGTGAAACGCGAGTCGGCAATGTCGAGTTCGCTGTGCAGTCTGTAGTCGAGAGCTCTCAGGGTTATCAAGTGCCCGCACCAGTCGAGCAGTCGGGTAGTTAATTGGCTTGGTATTGTATCGCTGGGTAACCTGTAGCTTATCTCTTGGTATTTCTACAGTCATTCGCATACGATGGATTAAGTTAAACTGGGATTAAGTTCGACTAGAATACTTGTTAAAGCAGTCAGATTTAATTCTACGCAGTTTATAAATAAGTCTTTTTTGAAACTGCTTTTTTAAAACTTGAGTTTCATATTTTAGACGTAAGTACAGCCTGTAACTGTGAGTAGGAAAATAAGCTTTTTGGGAGGTACTTGCCGCTGCTTCTTCTTCATTCATTTGTTAAATTTGAGAAAAATTAGATACTATGGACCACTAAGTATAGTAATTAATGGATAGATACTTGAAAATATTTTTCCTAATTATTAAAGGTACGGTTTCTGCAAAAATTTTCATTGAAATAAATGTTTTACATACGTTTAAAACGGAGGTTGTACTAAGTAGCGGTTTACCGATGTTAAAACTCGTAGGTACACACGATTGAAGATGTCCTCAAAAATGTGAGCACATTCATTTAGCACCTTTTAACTCTTTTAAGGCTTGTCCTAAATGTGCATTTAATTTTTCACTTCATATTCTCGACGTGAATGGATAGTATAATAAATTATTTTATAATAATAGATGAATAGCAGATACGTGTGTTTTTGTTTGGAATTTGCATTATAATAAGGTTTTAATTTTACATACAGTTACATAATTTTTGTAACAGTAGAAACTTACTTATTACATTCAAGCATCGTTCTGGTAAACTTATTATACAGGTACGTTATTTTCGAAAAAAAGTTTAAGTTATCCCCTTTACCAACGACAACCACATCCAAATCAGTCAAGCCGCTTCCGTGATTAGAGGGAGCAAACGCAAAAAAACTAAACTAAAATCATTGTTATGGGAACTATCACGTCAATAAATGCTCCTAATAATAGTTTTTCTCCAATATCTAGCATACCCACTTACTATGCAGGCATTAGATCAGTTACAATTTGATAATATGTATAAAGTAGATTTGAAAGAAATATAGTTTCACAGTGTAACGGGAATATTTAAGTGTGTTTTATGGTACACCGTGACGTACCTAAGTGTTAATACTGTATTTCTGAACTGAAAACTTTCAAAAAGGCTGTAAAATCGCTCTAACATTAAATATCCTTTTAAAAATAATAGTTAAAGTAGTTTTTTTGAACCAGTTAAAATATTGTACGATTTATGTAAGTAAATATCACTGTGTTAAATAGAGAAAATGATAATGTTTTAGCTCTATATTCACACATTTCTATATACTAATTATAACTGTTGAAACAGGAAGAACATCAAAGATTAAAATGATAAATTAATAAAATCAAATAATTTATGCTCCATAAAATGCATTAATGAAATAATAGATAAAGTAAAAGTTATGATCACACGTTGATCTTGAGAATACAAATAACAATGAGCTATGTACGATGTCATAAACCTATTTTTGTATAATTATTTGGCAATACGGTGACTGACTTGGTTGCAGTAAAGCAATAAATATATTTTTGTATACACTCGTAGTTACGTTGGTTAACCTTGCTACGAATTCTATTTACCAGGGTCAACATAATTTTTCATGGTATTGTGAAGTGCGAGAGCACATAGTAAACGAGATATAGATTTATGCCTACTCTGTGCATGCATATAAATGCAGCATGCATCATAATAATCACATTTACAATGCATGAATCATGGATTTGTGGGTATGGATGACATTTAAAGGTAATAATTATATGATTGGTGAATCGAAAGGAGTTTTCTTGCCTGACATAAATATATTATCCTCGTTAATTTGAACATTTGCGTTGTTTAATTAACCATTATAATTTCAGTTAATTATGTTTCATAAATGATTAAGTATGTATGTGGTTAATCAAGTGACGTATTTTCAGTCAAAGCTATTTGTTTGTATCATTATGTGTATACAATATAGGAATGTATATATCTTTATGTGTATGCGTAAGTTAATATGTATTACGCCACCCACGATAAAGCCAGTCCGGTTTTATGAAAAGGTCCGTCTTTGTTTATCTGAATACTTACAGAGTAATTTGTATGTCGTAGTAGAGATCTTCTCTATAGACTCAAGAATGAACAGTGAGACACCAGCCCTAAAGAATCGTCGTGCTTTTAGGTTTAGTATTTTAACATATATATATGTTTTGTGAAACGATGAAAGCCGTTATGTAAACAAAAAGAAACTATTTTATCGCACGACAGCTCCCGGCTAGCTATATGGTGAGAATATTCGTAGTCGGATGATAAATAAACAAACAGTTCTATTCTGTTATCTCACACGCTTTCGACTCTGATACAGCGATTTATCAGTTTCGTGTACTTCACTGAAACATAAGCTACAATACCGCTGGAAGCCGGAGCGGCGTAAATTGGTAGATACTAATTAAACTGGCGGAACTATTTTATCTTGATTGTATGGCGATACTTAGCAAGTTAAAATACTGTTTTGTTAAATATATATGTTATCCTGAACATAATATTATGATCCAGGAAGGGGGCAAGAATCCTGAATTCAGATTTTAGAGGCAGATTTTTTAGAGGCAGTTACAACAATCGTGATTTTTATCTAAGGTCCAGGTGAAAATCTGCCTCCCGCTACCCATCCTTCCTGTGTAGGCTCATGGCTCCATCCATTATAAGCCAATCTACATTGCTCCTAGATCACCCCTCTGAACACCAGATGAGGCTGTAGCACCTTGTTTTATAGCTGGTTGTGGGTAGCTGGCTCTTTTTCAAACCAATGGACTAAAGAGGTATCAATAGGGGACTGGAATTAATTGAGGTCACCGCTTAATTTTGATCATAAAGTCCCTGGGATTATTTATTCCTCTACTCGTTTGTTTGCAATTTCAGGAATTTGGATTACAATTTTCATTTTTAAAGTATTTGTTCGGCTTTGAGCCGCAGTTGTCCTTCCATTGTACGTATTAAAGATTTTGTGTTATTTTAGTTTTAGATCGCCAAATTCTGAATTCTTTATACGAGTGCGTTTGGTAACTTTGTCTTTATGATTCAAGAAAGTGTAGAGAATTAACAGCATTCAAATGTATTCTCAGAGAATATTATGGCCGATTATGTCATAATTGCAAAACATAAACGTGACTAACTAAGGAAAATAATAGTTATAAATCGCTAAATATTAAAAGCAATATTTGAATAACAAATGCCGACTTCTATTTTGGTTCTGTCGCACGTAGTTATCTTTTCTTCTGCAAATCAGTAGGTACTTAGATACCTACAATAAAATAAAAAAGCGGTACTTACTAAATAATGTACGGAACTTAAAATACGTCCACTTAAGCAAATCGCATTGCAACCTTGTGATACTTTTACGTACATTACAGGTTAACAAGTACACAAGCCTGGCTTGGCTTTTGTAATTTATAAATGGTGTTATGTATTGCGATCGCCGTCTATGAATATCGTACGCAAAAGCATCAACGACGCTTTGCAATTTAAAAAGAAATTGACCGGTTTATGCAGGCTTACGTGCAATCGAATCACGTGAAAGACATTTCACAGTTGATCCCGGACAGGGCAGTAGGATATACAAATATAAATTATAATCACCATGCCTCGAACCTATTATCACAATTTATTTCTATCGCACTTCTGGGACGTCATATTCATCCCACTTCTTATCTCGTAGTGACTCAGCGTGTCTGTTGCGTGTATGTCAGTCTGGGTTGAATATTTATTTTGTTACGTACCTAATTACATATTTTATTGTTATATTATCTAACTTACTAATATCCGTCGCTTCCGGAAACGTTTGTGTCATGTTCATTCACCCTCGAATTTTTTTTAAGAAGGAATTCGTTAAATTGATAGATCTTTTTTATTTGAGAATTTATAAAAATAAATCATACGCTGAATGTTACCTCAAACTTACTACAATCGTCAGTCAAGTCACATAAAAATTTACATATTATTATTATATCTGATATTTTTTTCCTAGGCTCTGTATTTTAAGTATGTAATATAATATGTATAAATATGTGCGACGTAAGCCATTATTATATTCAAGGTTTCCATTGCGTTTCCACAATTATTGCATATTACAATTGAATAGATATTTTGAACGTGACTAGACCTGACTGAGAAAACGTCGATTTCCTTCATGCAATCGTAAGTAGATATTTGATATAATCTGCACGATACATTCATTCTGAGTTAATATGGTTAAAAAATACAACAAAGGACACATTTAACCTCAAACTGTAACATCTAATCTACGCCGACTATTACATAGTTTAGTAAAGCATGTACCTATCATCTGTACCGGAAGAGGGCTAGTCAGTCAGCACTAGATAATAATTCCATAACTGTCATGCTATCTAGGTATAATTGCTTAAAACTACGCCGTGGACGGTCTACCTAACGCTTGCGTATTCGATGTTGATGTGGGTAATCGTTGAGTAAGGTAACTTTATATCTCGCAGTGATACCCAACCTTACAGACCTATTATATTTTGAATTATAATGTATTAAGGTGATAACCATAAATATTCTTGAGAAAACATAACTCATACACGTATATCAAATAAGTTACGATCATGTAGTTCTTGCTATTCGACAATCTTTTTTAAGTATATCTCCTCTTAAAAATTTAACTTTTCTATCTTTTTCTCTTTCTTTTAACATTGTGATAGTAGACAAGAACTTAGCAGTGCGACAGTTGTGGTAACAATGATCATATAGTTTTCCGAAACTACATACGTCAGTGTCCTTAATGTGATGATTAAGAATCTTTGTCTCAAGCAAGTCAGTATGTATCGACAAGATTGAGTACCACTGCATTATGAGCTCAGTAAAAACGTGATATAACGGGGTTTTGTATGGCAGCAATATTCCTCGTTAGATTAGATATCATGTTCGGATTACTCCATCAGATATTATGTCACAAAGAAACTCAATTAAAATTATGTTGACCGTTATCGACACTTGGATACTAGGAACGCTGTATTTTGTTTTTTATGTTATAAAATCGTTATGAAAAATATTTAGTAAATGTAAAAAATATATAAACTTATTGTGTATAAATATTGAGGTACACGGAAGACGGAGACAAAGACTAACACAACAAGAATATAAAGGGCCCCATATACCGCATATACGATACGATTCGTCTAAACGATCGATCTGATGAAAATCGTGACGATTGATTGCATTAAAAATGCCGCTCACACACGAAACGGTTGGTCGTAACGATCGATCATTTATTTGTTTGAAGCTGAAGGATAAGGACGTATTCAAATAATTAAATACATGCTAAATACATGCAGTCTAGCCAAAAATGCAGTACTTTAGTGATATAAGTATTTAATGTAACTAGTGAACGACCTCGCTTTGCTTCAGAAAACTTAAATATTTTCCCATTTACAGAACATTTTTCATCTTTACTCCGTTTCTATTGGTCGAAGCGTGATGTTGTAAAATGTACTTCATTATTTTTGCGTATCTCACATTAGTTTTATGACTTCTTCTTCGCTGTGAAGTAACTGAACTAAGTAATGCAAGTAGACACCGTTTTTTACGCAGTCTTTATGAGGTATCATGGTTTCAAAGTGCCGGCTTCCGGGTACAGTTTTTATTATATTCGCAATAAGGTTTTAACAAGTTTTGTCTAACGACTTATTACTTATATTTTTGTCTTGTGTCTCATCATCGGTCTACTGTCATTCTTTTATAAATGAGTTATTAATACGTCTTTACTGTTTATCACATTTTAAATCAAAATGTGTAACATTTTGGTATAAAATGTGTAAAACTGTGACTCTCTTCCTTTGCTTCGCAAAGTATTCTCCGCTTGTATTTTCGACGAGTAAAAAAACAATTCAAATTTCGAAAATGTACAACATTCGAAACTTTTCGAAAGGGCTGGTACAACATGAAAATATGCTTTGGTTCACATTTTCCGGCTCGCAGTAAAATAATGAATAAAATAAAACAATAATATTCTTAAAGCTAATTTATAAGGGAAGACTCTAATGACATTCCTACTCATCGGTTAAGATGCCTATATCTGTTCTATTTGCGCCTTAATTACAAAAAAATGGCGCAAGTATGTACAGTGTTAAATGAAGAAGAGAATGCGGTAACATGTAGAGAAGAAAATCGTGACGAGACATGTTCCATTTTTAAAATGAAGCTTCGTAACCTAGAGAAGTAAAGTAAAAAGTGGAAGCATATTTCGCATTTGCATTTGTTCTAGCGACCTACATCCAGAAAAAGCCTCTTTATGAAGGCCTGGTAGAGTACCTACTCTAGTTGCTGGATGATAGTGCTTGCTCATTAGTCATGCCCCAGATCTCGTTTTGTGTTCTATTTTTAAACCTCATATTTTATTCTTATTTTTCTGCTCTCTTTAATATTTCTGCATAACATTTAGTTTAATGCATTTAATATTTTAATTTTGCTTTTTGCTCCGGAAAACTAGTATCTACACATCGTACACACTTCCGTTTCGCCAAATAATACTTAATATTATTTGAAAACGGAATAAACTGTTTGCGACACCGTTATTTTGTATCCCATTTACGTAACTTTGTCATTTTTTCACTTTTATTTAACAGCTTATTACGAATCTATCTAGGTATTATGCTGAAGAATTGTAACCAACCCTACTCTACAATTTTTTAACTACAAGATTCCTTCAATAACTATCTCTCAGTACCTATTTCCTAAAGATAATGAGCAAATTAAAATCGCTTCTTACTCAAGATCCTGACACTTACTGAATCAACTCTCGCTCATTCAGTTCTCAGTTCTCACCAAACGCGCGAGCTCGCTAAATTGTAGGTAAGTTTATTGTTTGGTTTCTTACAGTGACTCGTAGTAAAAACCACAATGGCTCGCGAGTTACATGCTCACCCGAATACAAACAATGGCCCGCGCGGTGCCAAGCCATGGTTGCGATACGGCACTTTCCTTTTTTAAATGTTGATTTCGATATCTGTAGATAGATTTAGACACAAGTAGGTGCGGTCAAATACATTGTTCAGTTAGGAACCCTATTCATCTTTGAAAAGCAGCGCATCAATATTTTTAGTACATTCTGTAAACGCTAAAAGATAATACATACATACCCGCATGTCTATTAGTACCGCAGGTCGCGTGTGGCATGGATAACGTGACCATTTTATTATCGACTGAAAACGGACACATGTAAGTAGTCTGTTTTCGTAAATTTCCGAGTTTTGTGAATATTAAAACTACATTTAGGGTAAGTCCGGGGTAGTTGGCCATTGTTTTTTAAAGCGTTGTTATAAAAAACCTTACAGATTACGGTATAAAATTTTATTTGCAATTTAACTTTGAAGATTTAGCTTTAAGTTATTGAACTCAAAATTAACAAGTTCTAATGAGATGACCTTAAAATATTCATTTTAAAAAATCGCAATTGGCCATCTCACCCGAGGTGTCTGGGTGGGATGGCCATAGTATTAGAGGTTAGAGGGCCATTACTTAAAACTAGCTTTAAAATAGGTTTGGTGTTAGTCTATGCTTAATCAGCCTCTTTTTCAATTGGCGATATTTTCACGGGCACATATCTTCAAATTCAATACAATTTTCATGAAATGAAAATGCACATGTTGCATTGAATTCAATCTTCTACCTGAATTGTTGTATAATAATTTTCATCGCACCCGCGACAATATTTTTCCTTTTATCATCGTTTTCATATTCCTAACCTTCATCAACATTAATCGCACTCCGTCACTACTATCAGACAGACTTAGTACCTACACCTTTTCTTTGCTTAATTCTTTTTTTTCCATTTCTTCTTTTTAGACTTTTATTGTTTTCTTCTTCTTCATTCTTTTCTCTGCTTTATGTCATCTACCATTTATTTTATATTCTTCCGAAATCAAAAGTGTTCTTACCTCTATTTGCTCATTTACAAATGTTTAGCTTGCATAGAATGGATATGAGCAACCAATTTCTTGTAATTTTCTTTTCCAAATAATGATATTTGCCCCATGGACCCTTTTTTGTAATTATTCTTCTTTATTGTTCTCTTTAAGGTTTATCTTGGTATTTGATACTGAATAGCGATAGCACGCACAGACATTATACGCCGTGAGTATATGTTAGATATATGACCATCACATACCGACTACAATTGGCCATCTCTCCTTTTCTTCCGGGAGAGATGACCATGTATAAAATGCAAACAAGTCAGAACAAAACTCTAGTAATTTTGAGGTTAGAATAAAGAGTCATTGGTATACTTATCAACAAAAACAAAAATCACCATTATTATAAGAAACGCACATCATACTCATGTAAAACATGAACCATCTAAGAAATATTTGCCACTACACAAAACAATAAACGTGGTTTTTCCTTACTTTTTGATTTTTTTTTCGGTAAAATTTTCGTTATATCTTAGCTCCTAAGCACGAGGCAAAGCGAACCGAGCTCTTACTAGCTACATTAAGTGAAGGATTCGATATTTTTTTTCGATTGGCCAACTCTCCCGTATGGCCATCCACCCCGGACTTACCCTACAATTAAACGAGGACAGAAAACCTAAAAAACGCGACTGTCCTGTTAAATACGGGACGACGGGACGGTAACGTTAGGCATGGACTGATGAACAACACAAATAAGATGTATTCGGCTAATTTCGAAAATCGCATAGTTCCGAACCAGGGAGCAGTTGACATTAGAATAATGTTGTTGTAGGTATTAACCTTATTAGAAAAATTTTGCCTTATCCGAAATGTTTTGCGGAATAACTCTGTGATCTGTATTATCCGAGTGTACCCTAACACATCACTAGCAAGCATGATTATCTGTTACATAAATCTCTGTTTCTGCCCGAAATCGTACCTGGAACACTCGCAGGCAGACTCTACCGACTAGGTAGGCAAAGTCGAGTTTATCCTGTAATACTGATTCTCAAATCTCATTTCTCCCATCGTTGTATCAAGATGGATGCTTCAGTTTATTACGCTCTTTACCACAATGATTAATGATAAAGCTTCCACCTCGTATCATTTATATGTGATGTGAGATTCACATCAAATCACAGACAGCCTCTCAGACCGACTTGGCATTTATGATATTAGTATGGACTATTTAAATTAATTTAAAATTTTATGAGTATATGAATGAATATGCATATTTAAGTAGGTATATCTCGTTCGTTCTTAAAGCAATAAAATACATATATGTAGTTCTGGAAACATAGTTGAATACAAAAATTAATCAAACGTGTTACTAACGTTTTGACTAAGTATATATTACTAGTAAATCCGCCCTCGCGTCGCTTCGGGAAACCAGTCCCTTCAAAAATCTCTATAAATTTTAATAAATTATGTTATTCCGATGTCTAAGTTATATTACTGCAAAGTTTCATGAAAATCCGTTCAGTAGTTTTTGCGTGAAAGAGCAACAAACACACACACACACACACATACATCCGTACAAACTTTCGCATTTATAATATTAGTAGGAAGTAGGATAGTAGGACTAGTAGGATTTCATTGAATCGAAAATGATTATTTACTGGAAGTACCTACGCAATAATCGTTAGAAAATACCTACTGTTGTCATATTGGTAACTAGCGGCCCGCCCGCGGTTTCACCCGCGTGGATCCCGTTCTCGTGGGAATATATGCATGTATTATACATAAAAACCTTCCTCTTGAATCACTCTACCTATTACAAAAAACCGCATCAAAATCCGTTGCGTAATTTTAAAGATTTAAGCATACAGACAAACAGACAAACAGACAAACAGACAAACAAACAGACGGACAAAAATAGCGACTTTGTTTTATACTATGTAGTGATGTTAGGTAAAGTATGTCCTTCCAATCCAAGTTTTCCACAAAGACAATTTGATTCCATATTAAATATTAAGACATGAAAATCATAATAGTCGCCTGTTATTCAACAGTCCAGTGTTGTCTCACAATCATTTTCCCATGACATCTACCTAAAGCTAAAACAATAGGATTCTCTTGAACCCTATTTAAACTCGCGAGATAACGAACATATTATAAGTCAGAGTTAAAATTTTCTAGGTTGTTATTTAATGAAGATAAAGTTAGAATGTGTTACTTAAATATTATACAAAGAGATATTCATCTATTTTAATATAATAGAAAACGACACAAATGTGCTTTATTAACCGACTTCAAAAAAGAAAGAGGTTCTCAATTCGACCGTATATATGCTTTTTTTTTATGGGTGTTCAGCGATTTTTTCGTCATTTATGGGCCGATTTTGATAATTCTTTTTTTGTTGTAAAGTAGATATGCGCAGTGGGGTCCCCTGATAATTACACCAGGATCTGATGATGGCATCTCAGAGAAATCGAGGGGAACTTTCGAAAATTGTATGGACGACTAGTGTGTTTGTTCATGTTATCATAAGTTCATGAACGCGCTACCATTTCACGAAGGTCTGGAGTCGATCTGATGAAGCCGACAGACAGTCGAGGGAACTCCTCAACGATTTACTGCAGTTATCTAGTGTTTGGGCTTGATTAATTTGTAGTGACGAGAACTTTACACTTACATGTTGAATTGAGCGCCATCTGGCGAGTAGTTTTTGAGTTATCCTTGCTTATCAAGCTTCAAGGTTGAAGTCGGTTATTTTTTTTTTGTAAAAAGCAATTATTTGATAGATAAACTGCATCACCTTTATGAATCTGAATATATTACTTGGAAAAATAATATTTCTAGTAATTTTACGACTAAGATTAAAGACTCCATTTGGGGTTTCAATTATCTAGGATTTAAATCTCTCTCTCTCTATTCATATTTGAAATAAGGATATTAATATTTAGCGACTAAAACTGGTTTTAAAAATCGAATATGATTTCAAAAGCTGATTGTTTATAAATGAGCATTGGATTCGAGCTGTCCAAATCTAGATACAAGTGAAAGCGCTGATAGAATACTGTATGCAAATTGGCTTTCTTTGTCTAAATAAGCAACAAGTGAGACTGTTTTGTTTGTTTATTGTGCCATTAGGACCTAAATAGGTTGACAATGAAATTTTATATATTGTAGCCTTGTATTACATCCGTGTACAGTTATGGACGACTAAAATGCTATCTGCGAGTAGATATCTACTTATAAATATAATACAAATTGATAGGATCGATATCTGCTCACGCTCGTAAAATAAAGAAAGAAAACTTTTTAGTAGGAAGTAGTAGGTAGGTGGTAGGTGTAGTAGTATTTTTGAACGCTTTAACTAAATAATTATATTCGTATTATCGGTTTGCCTGTGCGTTTATACTAGTAAGATAGTTTATAAAATATAGTATAAATATAGTTTATAAATATATAGTTTATAAATAAGGGCCGATCTTTACGGGCTCTTAGACCAGAAGTTTGGACCGTGAAGTAAAACCAAACGAAATTACATTTAAATAAAATGGTGAATTGCTTGATAAATTTTTACTATATTTTACTGATGTAGCGCCCCATCACTACTAAAATGCCATATCGAGAATATAGAATAAAGGTAAAGGACGGCCTTATCTCTATCGATCTATCATAATGATAATGAATATTAGATATAGTAATTAAGAAGCAAAATTATTTTCGTTCCCTCGAGTTTTATATTTTGACGAATATCATCCAAACTAGACCAATGTCATTCAACACTATATCTTAGCATATAGGTTACATTAATTCGTAACATATTAAAGTCCAAGTACGTCATACATCCGTATACCTACGTATACCGGAAACTTCCCAACAAACATTTTAGTCAAATAAGAAGGAATTACGCGACTCATAGTGGTATAAGCGTTGTATAGAAGTAGTTTCATTCTGTTATACGACTTAGTGCCCCCTATAGTTATTCGACTTGTATATAGTCGTGTAAAAACGTCGTAGAAACGCCTATTCGACTGCCCTATACGACTATTACACGACATTCAGTCGTGTAAGCAGTGTTGTAGCAGTAGAAACGTCTATGCGACTTCTATACCGACTTTAGTCGTATTAGAGGTTCGAAAACTACCTTTACACGACGTCGTATTAGAGTGGTATAGAAAACTCCTATACGACTTTCAGTCGATTCAAACACTTTTTTACGACCGTTATACGAACTGAATATAAGTACGGAATATAAGTAGGTATGCGACAAGTTAACTGTAGTCCAACTGGAGATGGTTCCGTAAACAGCACTTTATTATTTTAAAACGCCGTCACCAGTAGGTACTACATTATACCTATACTTACTGTACAAGTTACAAGAAAAATATTTAGTTTTATAAAAAAATCATTTCTAAATACAGAATTCACATTCATCTTCTGGGTAATTATAGTATACCTATGGCAAAAAGTGCAACTTGGACACCAGAAAAAATCAAAATTTATCAAAATATAATATATAACAGTTTCTTCAGTTAGTATAAAATGTGCAGGTTCGGTTTCGTCACTAGTATAAAATCTGCAACCGAAACAACGATCAGCGCTTACAAAATGTGTAGATTTCCATGGTCATTTTGAGCAATACGTATCAAATTAATAAATCTAATTTTGTTAAGAATTTATCGATATCTATTGTATCCAGTATCACGTGTATTTTTTTAATGACAGCTCAACCAGCAAACAACACAATAATGATAATAACAATAGTGATTAATAAGGTTTTACACACTTGACAATTACTAAACTGAACCCTAATTTTGTTTCTATGGCGGAATGTTTACAAATCCAATAATGACATAAATTGAAACGTCGTATAGAAGTTGTATAACGGTCTTGTCCAACACTTTGAATCGTATAAAGGTAATTTTAAACACGTTTTTTCAAAAATGACTGTAAAATATTATTTATTTAATTAATTACACTGGCGCGTTTATTACCGTAAAACGGGGTGAATAGATACAATTTTCAACTTCTACACTGATTTTCTTGTAAATTTTGTATGCAAGGTGTTTATTAAATCTTTGTGAAAATGTGAGTCGCGTTGTAATTTACCGAATATTAATGCCTAAAATATACAAAAACTTTAAACTTTTTTACAAAATAGGAAAAAGTAGGCGTTTTCTATTGATCTGGAAATTGGGGTCAAAAGAAACGACAGAGGGGTGAATAGAGAAATGCTAGGGATGTCAAAATGAACTATTATTGTAAGTACGAATGAGTACTATTTTTCTTTGGAATACTTTTTATGCCTTTTCCCACAAGGATCCAGCTTGTAAAAAATCTAAATTTAATTTGAAACAGAATTTAGTTAACATTTTTTAAAAGTAAAGCTAATGAAATAATACTCGATTGACAACCTTGAAAATGATATTTCTATTAACCCCTCTTTCGTGTCTATTAACCCCCCGCTCGTATCTATTCACCCCTTTCTACGTGTCTATTGACCCTAAAGACGTATCTAATCACCCCCCGCTCGTATCTATTCACCTCGAATTGAGGAAAAATTACCAGTGTCTTGTTCTAACTAACAAATAAGAACAAAATGACTGAAATTGATACTTTCCTTTGTGTCAATAAAAGATGAGAAACTTAACTATCCAATTATGCAAATTGACAAGGGGATATCACTGAAGAACTTTAAGTTTTGAAAAAGTTTTTAGACGGTCAAAAATCACGAGTACGCAGACGTCTACTTTTACCGCCTTTTTCGTGATATCCTCCAACTTGACATAAATTTTACGGTTGCCAGATTAAAGTAAAAATGTTGCTGTATAATAAAAACTAGAAATAAACTTACGTAAGCAGACTATAAACCAAATACAGATAACAGAAACAAATGCCCGGATCTGTTTCTATTCACCCCACGATTTCTATTCACCCCGTTTTACGGTATATAGTTAAAACTAGCACATAAGACTCGATGAAATTAATTTCCCATAAGATCAACCGTCCTTGAACTTGAGTTTCGAAGTAAAAACAAAGATGAATAAGTAAAATGGCCGAGTCTCGCTTTCAACAGTAATATTTATAATTACATATTTTGTCACTTTGACAACTAATATTTTGCGGTATATATAGGAGGCGCGCTGGATACTCGTATACGATCAAATGTCGTAAAGCAGCGGTAATAAACACCTTAATTCGACAAAAAGTGCGCTACCCGACCTCTATACGACCACTATGCGACCAAGAAGTAACTTACGCGACTGCTATATGACTTTTATAGGACTCTGAGTCGTATAAAATGGGCCTTTTCTTGGTGATACCGACGTTATAGCGACGTAACGGCGACAAGCTTATAGAACCAAAAGTTATCGCTGGCACGTTGTGGCGACCTGTTAAATGTTTGTTGGGTTGTTACCAAACCAAGTATTTCCTTTGGTAGTGATTTTTTATACCTACTATTTAACTAGTGATTATTTTGATGAACAGATTCTGACCTTCAATTAATAAAACTATAAATCTGAGCGAGGTTATTGCAGTTTTTCTGAAGAAGAACGTAATCTAGAAACGGGATCTAAAAATTATATCTAAGTATACAAATAATTATATAAGTACATACTAATCAACTCTGCACCCGAAATTGAACCGTAATCCATTGTATTATTGAATTAAGATAGCATACCTACTAGCATGCAGTACCACTGTTCCGTTTTTGCCCATGACAACTTTGACTGTCTAAAAACAAGACTCAAACAGGGACTAGGATGGTAGGATGGTAAGTCTGGTGAGCAGACGATGTTAGAAAATTAGTTGGTCAGCTTGTTACGATGTAGTATGAGGACTGAGACAGGGCCTTACTTATGGTTATATAGTCTTGTCCGTAATAGAACAGTTAGTTTCAGTAAGAGACTTGTTTTCATTCGGTCACAGATGTGTTACCCTTGCGGACTAAATTGGTCTCCTCAAAGAAGTGTGACAAGCTTTACATCTTTCTAAAGAGAACACCATTGCTATTAAAACAATAAATGTGTGTAAATGTAGTTTGAAGAAATGGAATATGAAAAAAACCGTTCTTAGCGTTATTAAAAATGTTTCATTTGAACTGCACGAATTAATATACATATACATAGATTGAATAAACAAATAAATAAATGTTATAACCATAACGCGTATCTACACTGTATACACACAGGTAACTTAAACAATACGTTGACCTAGTAAATGCGGGTATGTATATACACATGAGAATTATAATAAAATAATGTAGGTAACCAATAAATTACTCACAGCCATGTAATATTGGAACCGATTATGCACGTTCTTGTTATGCGTAAATAATTAGGTGCGTACTTTGTATACGAAATTCTTTATTGGTTTTTTTACTCAAGTATCTATCTAGGTAATTCACCCTTTTGTCGCTTTAGGAAAGATTTATGCCAGAAATACCTACCTAGCATGTAACAATTTAGCATGCTTTGAAACAGGCCTAGAAAAAATAATTCTAAACAAAAATTTTTAGTTAAATTATTATTAATTACATAATAATGATTATATTGGCATTAAGTTACATTAAAAACATTTATTTAAATCATATAAAATATTATTGTTACCTACTGTTCGAAGTACAAGTCGTCATCCTTTCCTTCCGACGAACTATTATTGGTGACTCATTCAATAATGCCGGGTAAGGTAGAGTCACGTGAAGTTGGTATTTAATGAATGAATGGGTAATTTATTAGCAGCTTGATGACATTTGCATTAGTTATTTAACCTCGTACTGTCCAATTATATCTTAGAAATCCTAACGGTGTAAATGAGAGTTCTGAATAATTATCTCTTCTCTTTGTTATGTGAACTCTACCAATCCGGACTTGTAAACTTTTACATAGGTATACTCATTAAGTCATCGTAACTGAGACGCGAGAGAAATATTATGGGTACCTACCCTTGATAATAAAGATGATGTTGATGACAAAGATGATGATGATGATGGTGATGATAAGTAGGTTTGATGATTCAAATTCTGTCTGTAACACTGACTACTCTCCTTTACATTATTCTTGCCATAAATAATACTTTATTAACGTTTAACATGCTATTGTCTACTGGGTATTAGGTAGTAGGTACCGGGTGTATCATGACAAGAATTAACATGATATGACATTCACATGTTGTCTAGCTGACTGTCTAGAAAAATATTTGATCTGCCGAATCTTCTTTCTTTGATGTATTTAGTTGTGATGCTAGCTATTGTTTCATTCGGCTTAGTATGCAATTGGTTCTCTTGACTAAAGATCTAGACAACAAAATGTATGAATGGACATATATATTGAATGTGCTTTCCTTTTCAACTCATTAATGTTCCACTATAGGAAATGTTCCCTTCTCAGTTGTGCCAACCACGCGTGACCAACTATTAAGGGCTTAATAGTTAACTATTGTTATTTAATACCTAATAATAAATACCTACTTTAAGTACCCTCCGAAGGATGGTTCGTTATAGAAGATATAGCTTTAAATTTTTTTGATTAATAATGTAGCTTTTGACAAAGTCCGCAGTTTGATGGGTGATCGTCCGTAAAAAATTAGAGCGCTTCGGTCATTTTATAGGCAAGCTTAGCCTGCTATAATTGGTGATTGAAACCGTTAAGCCGTGTCTTGGCTTAACCACTAATACTTATTGGCTTAACACTATACTTTACACATTGGAGTTGGTAGATGGTGTGGCCCTGCTCAAATATTAAAACAGTACAAAACAGTTCACTATCTGCCCTCTCTCAAGAGACATGCTATTTAGAAGACCGGTGATGTGTTGAAAACTGGAAACCGGAATTTAATGGGGAAGTAACAACTTTGTGATACATTTAATGGTTTACTTCATGTTAAAAGGAGAATAAAAATCGCTTAAAATGTAAATGAACATGGAATGTATTTAATCAGGAACTAAGTTTGTGACTCACTGTTCAGGTTTCTTTGTTCAGTTTATTTTTATTCTTATACTTAGAAAGTGCCTTTGGCTGCGTGAAATTTAAAGTGGCATAAGGAAATTTGGACTAACAAGTTAAATATCATTTTATTAAATTCGTATTTACTTTATTTTGTTTCTCTTTATTGTACCGCTCCTTCCTTCCATCCATTGTTATGTGCTCTACCTAAAACTTATTTGGATCACTTTATACTGTACTAAAAAACCTTTACCCGTGGTCCCGGTGGTTTGACCCATTACCGGGTCTACGGGTAATTTTAATTACCCGTGGTCCCATTTCACTAGAGATTACACTTTTATCGACTTCTACTTTTGATATCGAAAACTACTAGAATCATGAAGATTTTAGAGAGTAAAGTAAATAAAGTACATAGCTAAAATTTATCTATTTAAACCTGTGCTTAAGTAAAAATCATAAAAACGGATAGGTATGGCTTAAACTTGTTACTCATAATCAATAACCTTTAGCAACATTGTTTATCAAGCAATGCAATGAAGTAACGCATACATTTTGGATATTCGTCACGCTCTACATTAGTCAATCGGGGTCAATACCGGTTTCGGCGACAGTACGCCGAATTGAGGATTTAAACTCGTTTCATATGGCTTTTCATAACTCACCTTAATTTTAAGTCAACACTAGGACTTAGAATTATTTTCTCATGAAATAGTTTTTGTTTCTATCAAAAATACGTACAATAATAATACACGTTCATTTCAAATATTTAAGTAAGTGCTTAATAATTAAGGTATTCTAAAGTGACATAGTTGTCATTATGCGTTCTTATTAATGAATTACAGGAGAGGTTACGCATGATGATGAGTGGTCCACCCAAGGACATAGGTTACTCCAAAGCAATCGAAGGCCAAAACGAATGTGCCACCTGCTTATTACTGACTCGTCACCGCTGAAATGTACCTAAGTATTTTATGGTTGATTCTCAAAGAAAGGACAAACTTTAGAATTAATTAGTTTAACACTTATTTTTGGCCTGTAATAATTTCATTTAACAGCAATTATGTTCCGGTTAGAAAGGTGTGGAGGCGGTTACACTTTTAGTCGAGGCGACCACTTCAGTCTTCAAGGATAGCAACACATCTGTGGCCGAATAATAACGAGACCCACTAATCATAACTAACTGCTCCTTAAACCAACTAACAGGACTATCACCAATAGTCACCACAGCAACATCAACAACCACTTACTCCAGACCTCGTTTTTAGTAGGTCGTTTTATTGGTCTTTTAAAATAAATTGTTTAAATATTTTTTTACCTGGCTGTACTTTATACGAGCGTGCGAGTTGATGACGGAATTATTAGGTAAATTCGAAAGTTGCCAAGTCGCCCAATCGGGCGAGTTTTTGTCGGGCGAGATGACGATTAATGCAGAATTGCAGAAGAGCTCATAGACTACAGGCCCATGTCGAAAATGGATGGGTCATACGAACCACCAGGTGATGTATATAGGACGATATAAGGGCACAAAATAATAAGATTCAGCACTATGCCGTCACTTGTAAGCTGTCCAACTGAGTGCTGGTGAGAGTTCAAAAGTGCAGGTAGAGGGAGTACATTTTGTTCATATGATTTTGTACGGCATTTTCACCATCGATAGATCCATGAAAAATAATAAGAAAGCGCGCAGTCCCGTAACCAGCGTTCTACTTGAATGCGCCCTAACAAGGTATGATGATGGTACAAAGCTTTATTTAATTACATAAGTATTACAAATGATATTACTTATTATAAATGATATCAAAAAGCAAACTGGTCTGAGTGTTCATGTCCCGTAACCACTCTTGCACCTTCCTGTTTTCAGTTCGTCGCCGTCGTATACGTCAGCAGTTGTAATGTGATAATTGTTACGTATGTGTTTATTTATAGAAATTGTCACATTTATTGCGTAAAAAGAAAACTTTGTACCCTTTTAAAGAATTAGGCACACTAAGTATGATTTTCTTTAATTTATTTATGTAGATATTAGTTGATATTCTTAAACAAATTATACGCTTAAACACCTTCAGTTCAATATTGACTTACAATGAAAACTCTTTCTATATTGTTAATACTCGTATTAAATAAAGTGTGTTGCATCTAGGTTAGCTCTGTTTGTTATCTTCGGAGATATGATTCCTTCAGCACGATAATGACAATATCCAATTAACACAAATGGATAGAAAACATTTTCCATATTTGGCGGTTTTTATTTGCTGTGACTAGGACCACCATATGTCCGATTTATTACGGACTTGTCCTAATGTTTATCAATTGTATCAAAAAATATTGCACAAAAGTAAATATTACCGGAAATGACTTAAAATTTTTAAGCTCCAAATACTTGTAAGTTTTCGTTAAATTAAAATGTTAGTATCTTCAGAGCAAGAGTGGAGACAGTTGTAGTGTTAAGCTAGTGCATTTTTGAACCAAAACGTCATCCCCACTTACCTATAGTCAAACCCTAACTTAATATTAGTAAAAACAATGCCTGAGTGTTGTGGAACACTCGGATAGAACGAAGTAGGTATTATAGTTGCACTTTAGCTCGGATACTTTAATGGCGTCTTACACAATTTTTCTTCTAGCCTCAATCCTCAATCCATATCGTGCGATAAGGAACTGCGTTTCAAAAAAATTTAAAAAACCTTACCTTGTCCAGGATTTACGATAAATGATGGCCATATCACTCATGGTCATGTTTTGGTTATCTTTCTAAGAACTTCAATAGCAAAAGTGTGCATTCGTTTCAACGGTTCGCTTCACGCCTACTCGATACATTCCGGTCACCTACATGCAAATATCCTTTACCTTCTAGAGTCAGCAAACGGAAAGTAGAACGACCGACGCTAACACGTACGAGTGGGTGTATTATCCTTACGCGGGACTGTTTACTAATAAGTATATTTAGTTGGTTTACATACTTAATTAATTACTGATTTTCTACTTTGGGTTTATCTTTAAATTTTTGTTTTTATCCATACTCTACAGGCAAGAATTTCCTTGCATTCTATGGGGTTGCCTGTAAGGAAGAAATCACAACGCGGTAAGTTCGCACGATGTATCTGCTTACCAAATAATGAAATAATAAGTATAAAGTAGGCACGAAATTTTAATCGTGTCAATTTTTTCTAATGAGTTGAAAGGTAATAATTAATGAAATGTTCGATAACATTCAAGTTCATCTCATCTCATTTCACTTCAGTCACAGAATAAAAAGTGCCTTTAAATACTTTAAAGACCGTTAAAAATAACTGATTACGGAATTCATATAAAAAAGTTGCGTAGGTACATAAGACCTTTGGATTGGGCGAAAAAGCTTTAACAACTTGTATTTCCTGAATATTGGTAGGTTAGTTATCGCCTCTTATCCGCCGTCGCTTATCATCAGATTTTTCATGTGCTTTTTAAAGTAAAGTTACAAAATACTCTCCGGGTTTAAATAAATATCTCGTGAACACACATTATATAAATGTTTAAGAAACTTTTTATCATGTACCTGATCAGTGTTACCACACATCGTATAGAATTCATCACAGTACAGCTAAAACCCGTCAGCGTGCAATAGATATTCATAGTTCAAAGCGATCAATGTTTACAATATGTTTATTGCAGTATCTCATGTCCATGGGCGAGTATGTCGGCCGAATGTAAAATCAATTACGCGAATAATCATTGTTGCTTGCTCGTTCTGCCCACGTCCAACGACTGTTAGTTGTGTACCGTTGCTTTATGAATTCACGGTAGATTTAATCTTGTCCATACCAACATTCGTCATTGGCTGAATTGATTTAAAGGTTAGTCAGATGGCTTAAACTGTTTTGAAATGTAAAATAACAGCTAGTAGGTATGTATCGTGACCGTCGCTTATCAGTATGACCGAAATCACCAATGCATTGTCTTACAAGAAAGGAATGAATCATGTCTCTTCTTACAAAACTGTCACTACTGGCTCCAAAATATATACAACATGTGGGTAAAAATTATAGTTGAATTTACATCCTTGTACCTTCATCTTCAATAGATACAATATTTCACGTCTAGGTGTCCTGAAATAGTATTGGAAGTTTTAAATTAAAGCCACCTGTACCTGTACGTATAGTTGAACTTCTACACCCTAAGCACTCTATATTACAGCTACGTACTATACTAAACACTCTTTACAATTACACTTGATCGTGTATGTTACACAATTATTCATTTATGTGTACTGCGTAGCTTAAGCTATCTTACCTGATATCGTAAACTGCTCCAACAACCTTGCTAGGTAGCGTGTAGGTAGCGTTGCCAGATAAAACTGGCCATAGTTAGGCTCTTTTACAGCGTGTCCGGCCAAAATAAACCGTTTTTCATACACTTTTTCTCGTATTTGTTACTTATAAAATATTGTGGGGAATCCAGACAAACAGGCTGGTCTGTCCGGTTTTTAGGTTTGGCGACCTGGCAACCCTACATGTACATAGGGCTCGCTTAATAAAAAGTCATTCATTAAAGATGTATGAAATTATTTGATAAAAAGTCGGTAATGACTTCGCAATTAACTAACTAACTATTAAACGCTAACACACTCACACCCCCGCAGTAGGTTACTAGGTACCTGTGTCGCGGGTGGCATGGACTACACATATAACACATTACAATTACACCCATGACCCGAGTACAAATATTTATTTATCTGTCACATAAATATCTGCCCCGGCCGGGAATCGAACCCGGAACCCTCGCGTCGCAGGCAGGGTCGCTACCAACTAGGCTACAGGGTCGTCAATGGCAATTCCCGATGCTATTGGAATGCGCTTACCGTTAATTTGTCAGCAGCTAAAATAAAATTTCAAAGAAAGTCGCTTAATAACTTGTAAGACATTTCCTGAAAAGTTTTCGTACAGCGCTATCGCAGCTCAATAATTTCCTGATTACAAAATATGTTATCGATTGCGCAACGCGGAACTTCATTGCCAGCTATACTCCGTTTGAATTCGATCTAGAATTCGTTATAATTGCATGGCACACAAATGCCAGCGTTCCGCCAATGCGATTAAGGTACATTTAGTATTGACGGCGTTATCTAAAAATGTCCGTAGTAAATTTTTCTGACAAGCTAATTTGAACTGTGAGCACAGGTAATAAGTTTGGTTTTGGCGGAGACTGGTAATTCCATATATCCAATGACTTTATAAGTCGATCGGTGATTTAAAAGTTTCGTGATGCGTCTCGGTGCGCGGTCAAATCGGCTCACGCGATCGGCCGGTTACCGTATTGTCTAACTGTTGCATGGCGATAATTAACGCTGTTTATATGATTGGGTTCCTTTATCGAATTCCCATTAATGTGGAGTAGTTAATTGGAACCCCAGTCAGTCATCGAAAATCGTATAGTAGGTAGGTACCTAATAAAGAAGAGTATGATGACAATAATACTTTGAACAAAATTGTTTGATATTTGAGAAAAAATACGTTCCTAATTGGATGGGTTTGGTAACGTAATATTATTTGATATTTTTGTTCGTTTGTCTATTCGTCTTGCGTCTATGCGGCTTGTCCACTAAGAGATGTCCCATGAACACAAAAGAAGATTATCAATCAAAAACCTTAGGTTTATATCTAATGTTGACTGGATAAAAAATCGTGGATTAATTAAATCCCAATCCGAACTAAATATGTGTTAATGTTTATACTAAAGAATGTTCTAAGATATCCAAAGTAGGTATGCACGAGATGAGCTACAGTGATATCGACCGGTTTTCAAACGGATGAAGATGAAAACCGCTGTCTCAAACAAGAAAATTAATGAAACATTGCTGATTTAATAATCTAGTACCGCTGAGTAATTTTACTTGGTCTCCCTTTCCCCATTAAGCACTAGGTATGTGTTACGTTTTAACTACCTTTTATAAATGAGCTGATTTTCCTGTTACATTACAGAAATAATCAAATAATTCAAACTCGATCATTAATTACTAAGAAAAAATAATTATGAAACCTACGTTGCGTTACACATACTAATAGAACAACCTTTTATATCTGCGACAATTTAAAATTGCCATAGGCAGAATTACACAACTACTTACTTCAAGGTGATGTGTGCCTCGCATCTTGATAACGACCCTGTCACCAAAACAAAGTCTATAGCTCTGCGTGGTGCCGGAATAGTGACACACAAAGACATTCGCCTCTTGTTTTTATAGGTATTAATTGAAGACTATATTTGGACGCCTACATTCAATCGTTTCAATGGAAGTAGGTGCTATAAATGTTTAGTTTGGATTGAAACTTCCGTTGTTTTGATGTAAATATAAACATTTCTATCAGTGGAATAGACACCAATGCGCCCTGGAGTTGCGTGGTGCGTGGTGGCCAGGACTCCTCGGGTATGAGCAGAGATCAGAGTTTAGTAGTGGTTAAAGCCAACAAATAAGCTTGGCGCTGGCAGCAGGTTGCAAAAGAGAGCACTTGCACCCCCTGCTAGGTCGAAAATCCGATTCCTCTACTCGCCGGATCAAATATTAAGGAACCTTACACCGCCCTTGATCAGAAGCTGAGTACGCCCATAAATGTATAGTTGCATCCCCCTAAAAAATCCCATTCTACCACTCAAATTTCGCGTTGCCCGACAAAATTGAAGCACTGTCATAATACTGACTTAAGGGGCCCTTAACAGACAATTCAGGGCCAGCCCTAGAGAAGTGCGATAAGAGGTACCAGCTTAGCAGGGGAGGATATCGAGTGACAAGGGTTATGAGCAGTGGTGGCGCTAAGGTAGCGCGTCATCAACATCATTGCCCAGCTTTTTTCTAATTTCTATCAGTGAGATAGACACCAATGACTACATAATGTCACTATATAACCTCTACATGAAAACTTTTGTGATACATAAACAATTATAAATCCCACAGTTCACGTCTATACATAAAAAGCATTACGAACGTAAGTGGTCAAACTTAACGTTCAATGATCTTTAGAACAAGAATCAAGAAATTAAGATTGCAAGATATCTTGTGTGCTCTGATCGTGTATTCTTTCGATTGTATTTCAAGAGTGACAATCTGCACTCTGCACGTAATTGGAATAATATTGGTTTGCCATAGGCGCGTATACCTACCTAATAACATCTTCAACCGCAATAGTTTATTGTAACGATATGTAATAGCATGTTTTGTATGGTTGTGATTTGTGTGATATAATAAATCTTTGAGTTTATTTTTTATCCACTTTTGACCATATTCGAAGTCCTAGCTGATACCCGCTATTCGACATTATACGAGTACCTACATACTTAATCTTATGCGTAGTCATTAGATTAATCGTCGGCATCAAACTCCAGTTTTCTACCTATAGTGAGTTTGTGAGATGGTGTTTGTGAAAGTGAAAGGTGTGATAATCTTATAATAAGGTATCACACATTTTAGTTACGGCAAGTAAAGCTCAGTGTTGTGCTAATAAAATTCTGAATAATTATGATTAAAGAACAAGCATGTGTCAGAGGTCTTTAGTTATGCGAAATATAAAAGAAGAATCCATGATTTTGAATTTAATGTATGCAAACGGTAAATAATAGTTCACGACGTCAACATTCTCGCGGAATTCAATCTATAATTAATAAGTCGTTGGTCTCTTATCTTGGCGGAATTTTATCCGCGCCGACCAATACGTAATGGTCATAGAGCAAGCTTTTGAAGTAGGCATAGCGTCATACCATTGTATGTATCAAGAATATCGAGATCAATGTCGCTAAACTCGTACTAACTTTTATTATTTGAAAGCATACTGAAAAAGGAATAAAAGGTAAAACATAAGATTCTTTATTTGTTTAACGTAAACGTTGGTGCTCGTAACCGTGACATCGTTCATAGATTTTTTTATAGTTAGCCTTCTTAGGAGATATATAGGGAGACAGGATATTATAAGGAAACCCCGTAATAATTTCTGCGAATTTGCGTTAAATTATAGAAAATACAGTTTAGCGACAATTTATTTTTGAATTAATCATTGTTCTTTGATTAACAAAACTCAGCTGCATTTTGTACCTAAACCTATACAAAACGTTACTAATGTGAAGATTGGTGCAACACATACCTACCTACACACACTACCTACCTACACGGTACCTAGTACAGTGGGCCAAGAAAGTTTTCATTTAGTTTCCTAGTCATCAAAAATTACATCAAAGTTCATAGTAAATATAACTGAAAGAGACGCATAATAATGACGTAAACCTAATTGTTAAGAATACGTACATCATAAGTAACATATAGGTGCAAGACATTTTAATCTTTATTAGAAACGGATAATGCATTAATTTGTGTAAAGAAGATTTAAATATTCTGAACAAAAGCATAAAAATTATTTCAATTGCCAAAATAATTCTTTTAAAAAAGAAAACTGACTAATATAATAAAAATTGGCTAAGTGCGAGTCGGACTCGCCTATGAAGGGTTCCGTAGCAGCAAAAAACATAATATAAAAAAAATATTCGAGTAGATTGAATGAAAGGTAAATTGCGATTTACGATTTATGACGTATTAAAAAAAACTACTTCTCTCTCAAACCAATCATCTCATTCAAACCAATTTTCGGTGGAAGGTTACATGGTAATGCACATCATATATTTTTTTAGTTTTATCATTTTACAAGTTACAGGGGTGGGGGGGGGCACATATTTTACCACTTTGGGAGTGCCTCTCGCGCAAAGGATTCAGTTCAGAAAAAAATGATGTTAGAAACCTCAATATCATTTTTGACGACCTATTCATAGATATCCCACACGTATGGGTTTGATGAAAAAAAATTTGAGTTTCAGTTCTAAGTATGGGAAACCCCCAAAGTTTATCATTTTTTTTTCTATTTTTGTGTGAAAATCTTAAAGCGTTTTACAAAATACATCTACTTACCAAGTTTCAACAATATAGTTCTTAGTTTCGGAGAAAAGTTTTTTTGCCATTTGGCTACGGGACCCTAAAAATGAAGACCGAAATTGTTGCAAAACAAATGTCACGTATTTATAATCGGATAATGGACTTTTAGTATATTAAGTCCATTAATCGGATAAAGATGGCAATAAAAGTTGTCAGATCGATCTGCAAGCGCAACTGACCTTTATCACCTATGAATCTGCAAACCGCATTCAACCTTAGAGTGGTAAACCAATTCTTTGGCCGACCGTACCATTCGTACCGTGTAAGAATTGTTTTTTAAGAACAATATTGTGTTCCGGATAGGAAGGTGTGGAGCCGGTTACACTTTTTTAGAGGCAACCATCTCAGTCCTCAGGGGTAGCAACGCATCTGTGACAACAATAACTAACTGGACTATTTATTTATTTATTAATAGGACTCCTAACATAGATAACACAACAAGTGGAACAAATATATTAGTGTACCTACGTACCTACCCATGACCCCCCATAATTATAGGGTGCCACATCACACACTATTACTAACATTAACTAACAGGACTAATTTTTTTTTTTTTTTATAGCCTAAGCAGGCAAACGAGCAGACGGGTCACCTGATGGTAAGTGATCACCGTCGCCCATGGACATTGGCAACACCAGGGGCGCCACCAACGCGTTGCCGGCCTCGAAGAAAGCGATAGACCCGCTTCTTGAAGGACCCCATGTCAGCACTGTGGGAATACTGAGGGATGAAGTTCGTTCCACAGTTTACACGTACGCGGTAGAAAATGACGTGAAAAGCGAACTGTGGACGAATGTGGATGAATTATCACTAACAGTCCTTGTCCTCACACTTATTAACAAACTAACCAACTAATATTCTAACACCATCTACTAACCATCTGGACTAACCTACTGGACTAACCATCCTAGTCCCTTTGAGTCTAGTTCTACGTCGGTCACAATTGTTATGGGCGGCAGCGGAAGGGTGGTGCTGCATGCTCGTTTGCTATCTTAATTCCAAAAAAAAAAGACGTGTGGCGGCACTCGGAGACTGCCGCGGTAAAGCTATTGCATACCATTTTTTATCAACTTATGCATGACTTATGCAATTACAATTATATGCAATTACATATTTATTTTATTTATTATATCACAAATCAATTCTTATATAGTGCTGTTATTAATATTCGTCTTGATTCCTCATAACATCATTATTCCCTTTGATTATATACACCATTGATATACACGGTCTACCACAATGTTTCTCTTGCTCGGACATCCACATAAATTTTTTCTGACACATAATGTCATTATATTATTTGAAATCTTCCTTTTAATGGAAAGAACTTTCAGTTTCGGCCTAACTACCTCGCTTCTGCAGATCTCTTATCACCATCTCCTGCTGATCTTGCTCCTCACACTTGTTTTAGTAGAGGCATAAAATTCCTCCATTAAAATAGGTCATTAATTAAAACAGACACAAATGGAGTTATCTTCAGCTCCCTTCAATGTATTGCTGCGTCCCGTAGAAAAATCTATTTCGAAAAACCAGTTTGATAACAGAAAATTGTTACGTCATAATGGGCGGACATCTCACGGGGCGATTTGACATAATAAATGATGAAGAGTAAACTATACAACAACCAAATGTCATTATAGTGTCATTATTTTATGTCATGTATGTCTATATGTCTATGTTATTTTGCATGTTTTAAATCTAAATACGCGATAATTCGACTATTATGAATACATGTTGTCGATTCTAACGCCTTATTTAATCCAGATCTACATGTAATTATTCTTAAAAACACATGGAAGAAACATTCTATTTCGTGTGCTTAAATATTTCTATAGCACTTCTGAGTTCTTTCTTTGTTCTATGGTAGTACTGCTAAATAATACATGATGTTATATTGCATCGCATGCCATTCGCTCCAACCGGTCAAGTATGAGTTGTTCTGAGCTGATGCCTAACACTATGTTTATAAGAAAATGTTACATTTTTAAATTCTCACATTTTTCCCTGTTATTGTTTAACCCTCAGACCAAGTTTTACCCATAATGACATTATGTAGTTTTGATGAGTGAAGACTTTCAATAGCGTCATGCAAAACAGTATGAAGTAGTGTTATGTAACTTTTAAACTGTTAAAATAAATTGAAGAGTTCAAGCAAGTTTAAGCCATTGATCTATAAATTCCTATCTCTATGGTTTAAGCATACTTTCATGTCACGTTACTGTCAAATCGATAGCAACTAATCAGTCACGTTAAAATGACATTTTTTATCTGTCATGTCAAATCTGTGAATGTCGCGCCCTGTCGCGCCAATCATATTGTATTGCAGGTTGCAGGCACTAGGCACTGCCTAATAATGACTGTCACTGATACGAATCCTATCCAAATACTCACGTCACGTATTTAACATTGATGGTTCGAAGAAAGTGGGTTTGTGTTTTAATGTGCGAACCAAAGATGTATTAAATATCTAGATGGAACATCGAATCCGCGAAAATAAAATAATACGCACAGATTACGCACACATAGACAATAAATAAACGCGAAAAACATCGCCTACACGACACGCACACATGCTTGATAATGTTGCCTTGTTTTTTTTGTTTTCATTGTAGGGCGACGCTCAATCTAGATATTTAAAACATCATTGGTGCGAACGTTATAAGTCACATATCTCTTTAGTGTTGTTAAACTTATTTTTATAATGATCATAGTTTTCTCCGTAACCGAGAAAACGTATTACAAAGAATTAATGCATTTTAAACTTTTTAAATTATTGTGAGTTTGTGGTACTGCGTTGGTAATAAGTGTAGGGCCTATTTCCCTCGTTTGTAACTTTAGATGATAAAGTTAAAAAAACTTTTAGAATAGGTAGGTAGGTTCCATTGAATCCGGCACGCCATAAAATCCATATCATCCAAATTAAATTCGGGATCAATACACTGATCGAGGGCCACAAATTTTACTACCTACTTTTAAAAAAATTAACGAATAAATGGTTGAAATAGGGGATGAACGTTTCTTTCAAAAATCTAAACCGCTTAACAGATTCGAAGAATTTTCTCAAGAAGATGTTGATGATGCAAGGTCAATCATATACTTCCTAGTTTTTTCAAGAACCAACCCATAATGGGCTGAAAAAGGGGAAATATTTAAGTTTCCCGATTTCTTCATATTATTCTAAGATGCAAGAAGTCTGCCAATTTGCACTTGATCAGCGTGGTGAACTCGCAGTGACCCGAGTTCAATAGTGGGGCATTTATAGATTACGATAACGATGACCATGCTAAAGATTAGGTATTGAGACACACTTAAGCAAGTCACAGTAATGAAGTATTTATTATGACTCAGATAAGACTGCTCTTCGCAAGATTACAATTTTGTTAGGACTGCCCAAAAGTAGAGTTTAATACTTACAGTACCAATACAAGTAGGATCGATTTATAAACTCTTAAAAGTTGTTTCCAAAATTAATTTTATATTCCAATATAATATCCAATATAATATCGATTTCACGCCGAGTGTGACCTAATTTTCCACATTAACATGGCACTGTCATCCCATGTTCCGATAATGCGTTTGTTAATGATTATCTATATTACTGTATTTAAATTGTATAATTAATTGCATTCACTTTGTAAACTGTGCCATTTATAGTGGGAAATAAAACGATTTTCTTCTTCTTCTTTCTTCAATAATATTGATTGTTTTTTTTGCGCGTTGGTTGGCTCACTTCTCTAGGATTTTTTCCGCTAATCTTCGCAATTAAGGGCTTAACGGAATTAATATGTTGTATTATGCTAGTGAGAACCTTTACCCACTGTTTTGTTTCATTTAAACCGGTACACAAATGAAAGATATTTATGTCCATTTAAAAATTCTATGTAAACATTTTCCAAGCAAAGGTTTCTCGACGCGAATTGGGGGCGTGTTGTATTCTTCTTCTCAGTCGTGCACTCTTGGCAGAGTGGTCGTGGTCCTATAATGACGGTCGTGGTAGGTCGTCTTAGCTCTCCTTGAGGATTGCAGCTCTCGCAATGCGTCTCCATCTATGTCTGTTCGCGGCATTGCGACAACATTGGGTTATGGAACAATTAGTTGACGTTTTAATAATATCCGTCCAGCGCGCGGGTGATCTGCCTCTTGACCGCTTTCCCTCTACTTGACCCTGGACCACAAGACGCACCATTGAGCTTTCATCACGTACTATATGTCCGAAGTACTTGAGTACCTTCATCCTGACAGTAGATGATAATCTGTCTTTTATGTTTAGCTCGTTTAAGATGGAAATATTAGTACGGTGTGCAGTTGTATTAATATGAGATAATATTTCATAACTATAACTAATTCAAGCATATCCCTATTACGACTAAATGGTAATGTGGTAAATGTGAAAGTATGTTGTTTGCATGTTGAAGTTACGATACAATAGAACTTGAATGACTGGACGGATCATAGTAAAATTTGGTTAAGAAATCGATTGATGTGGAACAGGACGTAAGTACCTGACTATTCGTAGCATTGCCTACTTATGATAATGTTTATAATATTTTTACCAATTTAAAAATAGTTCGAGGTTCATAATCTTATTTTAAGCCTAGAACCTGAGATACATATAAATGATACATGTTGCAGGATACCATCTGATGGGTAAGCTAGATTATTAAACTCTTCCGTTACTCTGACTGACAGACAACGCACAGCCGAACTATTGAACGCAAGAAGCTGAAATTTAGCATGTACGTTCCTTGGCGAGTGTAGGGTAACAATAAAGAGAGAATTTAAAAAATTCCACCTCTGAAAAGGTTAAGCTGCGAGCGGACTGGTAGTGGATAATATTTTTAGATTTTAATTATAAATTCTTATTAAAATCAGTCTTTAAGTAAATGAAGTATCTACTTATGTTAGGTAATTTCAGTATCTATTTATACAATTCATACTTGATCATAGTTGATAGAGCAATCTTTAAAGACCGTGCCGTTTGAATGAATCCGACTCGAAGGCTTTTCAACTTCTCATTTCCTAGTACAATGGGCGTCTGTTGTTATTGAAAAGGGCATTCATCATCGTAAATGTTTAGAGAAGACAAAGTTTATCTTCATATCAAATAACAATAATAAGTAGTTATTAATAAACCATTTTTATTTTTGGTCTTATTTATTAATTGTAAACTTATATCATCGCGGAAACAAAACATTTTAAATGAAAACGGGTACCTACTCTCGATTTCTGACTTTATTCTAGGTAAGACGTTCCATAGTAAAAATTATCAGTATTTTACCGACTTGACACTCACACGAGCGAAGCAGCGGGCAATAATTAGTAAACAATAACAATTTTTCTCATTTCTGAAATTAGAGAAGAAATCTATATAAAGAAACCATATAAGATATCACAACCTACAAGTTATCACAAAAAAAATAAAATAAAGAATGACCTATATTCATCGACGAGAAACAAGAGAAGGTAAATTATAAAGTTGGTACAATAATGAGAGCGAAACTTGAGGTAAATTCGATCCGCGTAGAAAGTGGGTATACCTCACGTTGACAAAGGTCGGAAACGGTTGTATAGCTTCTCGTCTAACGACCCTTGACGTCTCAACGAAAGTGTAAGCACGACTATGACCGAATCTTTACTAAACGTACAATACGGTCGAAGAACTAAAAATTGCATTGTTATTGGCCCTGGACCTGCAAATTTTCAAGTTTATCAGACTATTTGAAGTTGTTTGAAATTAGGTTCAAAGTTTTGGTTACATACATACATAAATACTGGTCCAGCTAATATCCTTAGTCTCGTTTCTCACATTCCTCAGGCTCAGGTTAATGCGCTAAGATTAGAGTTATTTAGTGCAACGTGGAACTAATATTTTCTTATAAAAATCTCATTACAATACAACATACAACTTTCTTTGCAAAAATTTTATTCATCAATTTTTTTCTGCACATTATAAAAGTAGCGAACTTAATGTAGAGCTACTGAATAATAAGTTCCCCTGTAAAACTAGGTACACACCTACTAGATTGCAAATAGGCTACGCTTAAGATTCTGGCGCTTACCTTAAAATGTTCCCAACACGCTGAAATATTTATATTCACGAGAAGCTTTCCTCTGTTTGCTACTTCTAAATGAAATATATAGTAATTTTACTACCCTCGGTTCACTCGTCCAATTTCTCTTTTTATTGTCAGTTTACCTAATTTCCTTACCCTACGTGCGATAATTCGGAATTTCATGATTTTTTCTTTACGACAATTATTCGTTAAAATGAACATTTGGCGTTATATTATGCCCACAATTTCAACATATTGGCACCTAATGTCGATTTTGCAAACATTAAACCAGCTTTGAATCAGAAACATGAGTTCTACACGTCATGTTGACATGACAAACATTATGTAAATTAATATAGATAGATATTTAGCATTAAGTAATTTGCATATTGGAGTAGCCGTTGCATTACTGCGACTGATTAATCTCTATCAGACTTAGGCATAGTAGTTTCGACTGTGCGTTGCTTGTCAGTCAGTCGCTCAGTAGCTACAGAAACTTTGATTAAATTCACCCCTCAAAATACCAAAAACTAAACTAAGTTTATTTATTGTAAACGTCAATCATTGGGTCACCTAATTCTTTTATGTTTCAAAGTTAAAATTATCCATCTAGTCCAGAAAAAGTCAGCAAGATAAACGCGAGATTTTCTACAGGAACTTCTATTTTTCATCGAATATACGGAAAATTGTAATTAGATGCTTTAAAAAACAAGTTGACCTATTAAATAGTAGAACTAAACCGTCCCATATTACAATTAAAATAAGAAACAAGAGTATCATTATTCTCTTTTCAACAGATGTCATCGGAATGTAGAGCAAATGTTCTTAAACATTGAACAGATATAAACAATACGGGCTCATGAAATACGAACGCGTTCATCGCGTTTTTTATCGATAACGTAATTATAACGCAAGGAAAGTGTGTCAGTCGATGACCGAATGACACTCGTATCGTATATTCAGTTCCAAATTATTCCAAAAAGTGAAAGACTTTATGATAAATTATTAAAGAAAGAAGAAAGTTTTTTGCTTAACCTTGTGATAAATACTTTGCATGGAAAGATTCTTAAAACTCTAAACGGGAAATGCAGGTTTTTAATTGTTTTCGATTTTCGCTCAGTGTGATATTTTAAACCTACAATTTTTTAAATTAATATTAATAACCGACTTCAATAACAACAACAACAACAACAAAATCCTCTTTATTGTACACCAAACGAATTACATTATCACACAGAGATGAGTACAACAGGCGGCCTTATCACTAAATAGCGATCTGTTCCAGACAACCTATTAAGCTGAATACATAAATAACTTTGGAAACAGGGTAGGGTGTACAATTGAGCTAAGGAAATTTATTTGTTTGTCAGCAGTTATTCAGTAGGAAAGAACCGTAAGTATTTTAAAAATAGTAAATACAAAAAGGATAGTAGGTACAAGAGAATAGAGAAGAGTAGTACACCACATGACAAGCACTAGTTTTGTATTTAAAAAGAATCATCATAATCGGTTCAAAAATGAAAGAGAAATCGCTGGAAAATAGGCGACGATCCTCCTCCTTTTTTTAAACCACTAAAAAGAGCTAGTTTATGGTAGATCAGGTAGATGGTAATCTCTACCTAATCTACCTATAGATATCAGTTACACTGAAAGGATGATCGACTAATGTAGAGAAATGTATAGGGAAAGTGTAGAGACCCACTTCTACCTAGATCCATTCAACTTTTTATTATATTACAACTGAATTAATTTCTAGTATCTAGGTAAGTGTGAAATTTTTATAAGTAGGTAGGTACCTACGTTTAAAAAGGAAACAAATAAACAATACATAAATGATTATTGCAAAAATGCGGTTACAAATGGTCTCTCTCTAGTGTCGCTATATATTAAATATTTATATTTATACACTATGGAAATCAATTCAAATGCAATAATTACAAAATTTATCATTAAGCAATTACATTGCGTAATAGAATAATTGGTAACAGAAAAGTACCTACCTACCTAAAAAAACTAGAATAAGTAGGTACATCTAGGTGCACTGTTTTATGAAGATTAAGATAAAAAGTTAATATGTAACCTGTATGTGGTAGGTACAGTGTAACCTAAGTAGTAGTAGGTAAAATTATTTTATATGTAATAGTCATTTAAAATAATGTTATTAATTACGACGCACATAATGTATTTGCTAATCTGTTTTGCGGCTTACATAAAAATCGGTCATTCACCCGTTACCCTGTTTTCATTCTGTAAGATTACAACATCTTCAGAAACGAGTATGTATGCCAAATTCGTTAATACACAAAAATAATAACATGTTATGACGTGGTACAGATAAATTATTACTGACATATTAATAATAATTAATTAATAATAATTTTTTATGGAATCAAGGTAGCAAACGAGCATGCAGCACCACGCTTCCAACATAGAACAAGACTATTTAGGGATAGGATGGTAGGTCCAGTGTGAGGCTGTTAGTGATAGTTCTGTTACTTGATGTAAGTTAATAAGGGACTCGTTCTAATTCGGTCACAGATGCATTGCTTCCTTATACATGCATTGAGTAGGTAGATGCATTTTCCTTTCCGGTACCTACATATTTTATTTAGATTAGAATAGAACACTACCTAGATCAGTTAAATTTTTGACATTGATGAATATCTACCTACATGAAATCAGTATTGGAGGCCAACAGCTTTCGAATCGTTTTTAACGAAAAGGTGATTTCTACCAATCCTTATGAGAAAAAATGTAGAGTTGTAGTAGAGTACCCACTCACGAGTCAGTAATTTCTAGTTATGAGGAATTTGCACTCCAAGCCGGGAAAAAGTATTGAGGTACAAAGTATCTCAATGGGAAAAAGTTATATTGAATTGCAGAGGTATCTTTATAGTCACTTTCTCACTTCTCAGGGGCGGATTATTCCTAAGGCAAAGTAGACATTTCCTAGGATCCTGGCGTAATAAGGGGGTGCGGGGGCGGAAATAAGGAAACTGACCACTGCAAAGGTCTCCAAAAATTTTATAGAGCCACATTCGGAGAACAAAAAAACATAATGTGCAATTCACACGTGGTAGAAGTGAAACCTTCAAAAATTTTGCCTTCCAGATAATGAAACGAATGTAAAATTTCGGGAGGAGGTGTAATTGTAGGTTTTAGAAATTATCGTCGTGATACAAAGTGGATAATTATTTTGCATTTTATTTTATTAATTGTAATTTACTATTAACAATTTAATTGCAATGAATGTAAATTATAATTAATTTAATTGCAATGAGTTTTTATTGATTGAAAAATTATTTGATTAACGCTCAACGCTAGTATAAATGTAGATTAATGAGAACTAAAATGATGAGAGCCACCTATCGAAAGCGTAAGTATTTATTTATAGGAGTTGCTATCAAGCCAAATTGTTTTAAATTCTACAGATAGATGGCACTGTACAATGTGTATAATGCTTCCTTCTCATTTTCTCCCACATTCTCATGATTTATGTCTGCCTCTTTTTACTGTCGCTTTTTCGTTTCATCGATTTTCAAATCATAACGATGCTAAAGAAATTTTCACTTCAAAAAAAATTGTCTAATTTCGCCTATGGGCGCTATCGCGTTTAATTCGACGTTACTGTAACTGCCTTTATATTTATGAATCCTATAGGTAGGTATACGTTATTGCCCCTGGACGACTGCGACAAAAGACAAAAAGCTACTCAACGTAATCCATATTCATAGAATTCCGTAAAAGCCTTGTGCAAAAGTTTTAAAAACTTATACTTTGTAGTTTCACTCGAAAGACAACGATATTTCAACTACAGTTTTGATAGTAGCAGACTTAAGAAGAGGCGAATTAAGATAAAAGTCGAGAGCGCCCTCGACAAAGACCCCATCTCGGCGCGGCGCCCGTTCCTCTGTTTGTTATTGTTTTTAATTATTAGATTAATGTTCCTTCCAATTTCCATTCGTTCCATTTGACGTTTCTTGCAGCGCCATCTATGGACACGTTTACAAACGATTTAATACAGCTTGTTGGTTCGAAAGCATATGAGTGTACAATATTTCTACTAGGTGGCGTGATGAGCGCACTATTTAGTATTGCACACTACTGATAGATGGCAGCAGCTGGACACAATTTTATAGGTTGTACGACTTTGGTCAAGTCTGATATTCGTCAAATCGGCAATTCGTCAAATCTGAAATTCGTCAAATCGGTGGTTCGTCAAAACGCCTGTTTGTCCAGTTATGAAATTTGCCAAATACGCCATTGGTCAAGTAATTATAGTACAATAGAAGACGATGCATTGATAGTATTTTCAGCAAAGATAGGTGGTTAGTTGTGGCCTATTTTTATGGTTGGAGGCTTGGAGGGCGGGAGAGTGGGAGCCAACAGTATTCACAAATCCAGATGCCCCTCATGTTCTGAAGGGGAACCACTAGTATATACTTATAAGTCCTCATGTACCCACTAGGGAAAAGGAAAACCAACAGACGTAAACCCTTTTTATTATGATAATAATATTATGTGGAATTTTGCTTACGAAAATGGATAACGATAAGATTCTATAAAATATTCTGTTATAGAAAAGAATTACTAAATTGAAGGTGATACTAATTTATTTAGAAAATCTTCATTAAGACGTTCTTAGGTACATACTGCTTAATTATTCCCACCAGTATCATTATAGAAAACACTCTTTAAAGTAAAATTTCAATGTGTCCCATCCACCTATCGCGCTTGTCAAGAGAAGCTTACGTGTCTTATATCACGTCCCGTTTCATCGGATGCTTTTTATGCACACACGTTATCTAGCTGGCAAATTGACGACATCTTCCTTTAGCTAATGGATCAGCCGTAGCCATTAGCTTTTAAATAAGATATCTCAGTCACGGATCATTACAGGGGTTCGGTTCTATTGGCGACTCTGATCTATTGCTTCGTTAGAATTTAAAGAGCTTTTCTAAAGCAACATGTTGATAAATTAACGTTTTTTAAAGATTACAAATCTGTAATAAATCATTTGAGTAGTAAGTACCTAAGTACCACTGCAATCTATTCATAAATAGTTTGTGACCGTGCTTGTGAAGCTGGAGTCTAAGGTTCGATTCATGGCAGGCCGATGTTTATTTATGCGATAAATATTCGTCTTCGGGTCCTGAATGTAGATGATATTATTTGTCCATGCTACCCGTGGCCCGTGAGCCTGCGACCTGCGACACAGGGAATCGTAATGCGGGTGAATGGCAATTATTATTGGAACGATGCCGATGCATCCTTTGTTGATCTTTCACGAACGCGGTTTAGCAATATTTGATATTTCTATTTAAGGAATATCAATTTTTATCATCTGCATGATCTGCATCTTTAGATACTAGTCTGGTAAACTTGACAAATAGGTACTTACACTGTACTTACATAAAATTTTGGGATAACTAAGAACATGTATAAAACATAATGTACCTACGTGTAGATAATAATATATTTTTATGCAGATACCTGATACGCGATTTAACGTCACATTTTACCATTTTAGGAATAAGTTATAAGCCAAACTCGTAAGACACCCTACCTACCTACATTAGATGTTTCACTCGGGTTCTTGAGAATCAAGAATTTTGCCATATGTATTGCATGTTCGATATCTAACAGATCATTTTACATTTACACGCAACAGAGAGCACGAGCAGCGGAGTAAAAGGACATGGTAGGTAGGAGAATCGAATTTGACTACGGTTAAACGCAGCGTAAAATAAAATAACGAACCTTCGCATTCTGTAATATCAAAACGTGTTGGCCGTGTAAAACTGACTGCTTTTTGTTCACTGGATCTTGTTTTAACTTTTTTACTCGTTGAAGATGTATCAAGCGCATTATCCTGTAGGAGGGTTCGTTTTGGGCGCGGCGGCTGAGAGGGGGCCGCGTGCGCATATCTCGGCCGTGACGTCACGGTCTCGACGGTAAAAACTCCATGAACTCCAACCAATCAGTCAAGGCCTTCGACTTCTGCATTTACATGTAGCATTTTTTCATGTATTCAAGTCTTGAGTAAGCAATACCTGTTCGTTAGTCAATGATAAAGTAGATCCCGATGAATGTGTAAATGCAAATATGTTTAATGTGTCATTTAGAGGCGACTCTAGCAATGGCGTAGCAGGTTATATTTGTTTAAATGGGTTTGTTACGTACGAAGGATTAAGCAGAAAATAAATAATGGCTATACACGTAGGTATGGACCAACTGGTCTTATGAGGCTGCTGAGCTGCTCAGTTAAATAGTTTATTTCTATAAAAAGAAAATACTTCACTAGTGTTCTTATTCTCTAGACTGCTGGGAGAATTTTAATAATGACGTTAATGATGAATTCATTCCTCGTTGATGATGTTGATACATTCACCAAGGTCACGGTCTAAACCTAAAGATCTCGTGAAAGCTTATGCAATCTAGCGTTTCAGTTATGCAAGTGGCACAGAGGTAAACAAAAAGATAACAAAGAATAAAACATCCTAATTTATGATAATAGCCGACAAAATAAATGAGCATGTTACTCCTTTTTACCTAACGAGGGTAGTAACATTCGGTGAAAATTTGATCAATTGGTACCATTAGGATGACACTGGGTTGTAAAAATTTCAGCGCTCCCTAACAGAATGAACCAGGTACTAGGTATTGTGTCGTATGATCATTAGATCTATGCGATGGTCAAATACCTACAGTGTTAGCTAGTCTAGCTACTGCTGCACACCACATGAATTGATTGCCTGATGTTTCCTATTTCTAAATACCAAAATATTTTGGACCTATTAGGTCTAGAATAGGTAGGTACGCAATAAATCCGACAGGCTAAAGGTATTTTATCTCAACCTGTCAGAATAGTTGTTTTAGGAGACTTTTTATAGTCACTCGTCAATAAATCACCTTGTTTTACGTTTTTGACATGGCGTCAGTGTTATTTATGTGAAATACCTGTATATGACAGAACTTTAATGCCAGTCAATTCCTAGAAAACTATACAGGTATCGTCTGGTGTCTACGGTTACTTTTTTGTTTCGCTTAAGATGACCACGACGATTATTTTTAGGGTCCTTATACTTAAAAGAATTCGACAAATAGCAGTGGCTCGTCCAGGGTCAAATTTGTGGTTGTTTTTTCGTTTCAATCATTGAAGGTTTTTAAAGAAGTCAAATGTTTGAAGTATGTACTAAATAATATTGTAAAAAAACGGTTGAAAATAAGAGTATCGTACTTCGCAAATCATTAACAACTTATATAAAAGTAGACTGTATGCAGTGGTGGATTATCCTTAAGGCAAAGTAGGCACATGCCTAGGGGCGCGAGGTTAAAAGGGGGCGCGCGCAGAACCAAAAAAAATAGGTTGCCAATGACTCGAAGTAGAAGACAAGTCATACACCCAGATCGAGAAAGAAAAAAAGGTCTTTGCCTAGGGCGCTCTCAACCCTTAATACGCCACTGACTGTATGCGAGATAGTCTTGACTATTTAGGTAAGACTTAAATAATGAAATGACTGACTGGAAATCAAGTCAAAAGCCATTAATAACTAAAAATAATACCTGTTTAATAATACCTTATAAATTAAAGCATACCTACATACAAACGACAACTGGATAATTTTATGTATCCGTTAGAATTATGATAGGAATTATAAACCTATTGCGACAATCTCATTAATCATAAACAATTAATTTATTCATTCATCCGTTACCTGTATTCTACTGGGTAAGTTCGAGTTTCTTAGATTAGAAAGTACTAGATCCGTTCATCAGACCATTAAAATTGTCTAAAACTATCACTAAACTAGTTTAAAAATGATTAGAAGAATAAGAAGTATGTACCTATAGGTGTACGAGTACCTACATTATTTTGTAATATGACATTTGGTCAGTTGCTTTAAATTTTTTTAGATCAAAACAAAAATGAGCAGACGTCACGTCCCTTAATGTTAATTATTATGAATGTTAAGTAATATCAAAAACTTCCAATCCATTGTTCATGGTTATGGTAGAAAAAAAAACGAGTATTCCGCTGTTCTCAATCGACTCAACGAGAAAATGAACAACATCGTCTGTAGATACAACTAACCGAAAAAGTAGGTAGGTATGTATTATTTTCTAAAAATGTTTTTTTCTTCATCAGGTCACAGTGTGGGGCAACAACACCGTGGCCGAAGTAGTCTGTGAGCCTCTGCAAGAAGCCGGAGCTGTTGTTGCTGGTCTACCTTCAGGGCCTCTGTCTGCTCCTCAAGTCCTGCCGCTGGCTGGGCCCCTTCCGCCTCCACAGGCGTTAGCAGCTCCGCCAACTGCCCTGGTATTCCTCGGAGGATCAAAGGCACCTGTGGACCCCAGAGCCCCTGCGATGGCTCTAGAAGGCGAAGTATTGGTGGTCGAATACGAACCTCCCCAATGGGATGGCAAAGATCTGGAAGTTTTCCTAGCGTGGGAGAAAATTTATGGTGAGTACCTACTTATATGGCAAAATATCTAAATTACCTACGTAATGCTAAATGTTACTTTTTATTCTGTGTTTCAGTCTTTATTTTATACAATCAGGTTAGTGACAAAAGTTGTGCTACGTGCAGTGGAATCCTTCCTTCTTCCTATCCTTCCTAATTCTAGTGACCTTCCGATCTGCCGATCTTTCTATTTTGCTGCACCTCTGCACTTTGTCTGTAAGGATTATTTAAGGTCCAATAGTTTGTGTCAATCACAAGCAATAGATTGAATTAAGCAGCGCTAGGAGCTGGCAGAGGTCGGAAGTTGTACGGGTGACCGCTATTCGCATAAATTACTGCCGTCATTAAGTAAGGGCTAAGCGGCTTACCGTCGTACACGAATATTTTCGTTTGACAGCAGTCACTAAGTAGTCAAAGGTATTGGAGAGACGTAAAGTTTTCAGTCAGTAGTACCTATTCAGAGGTACTCAATCTTTTTATTTGGTTGATCCCCTGACACATATCTTTCGGATTTGGATAGACCCCTTAATTAATCTTGTATTCTTTTTTTAAGAGTTGCTTCTAACTTTGAATGATTTTAAATTTCTAACTTTACAAAAGTGTTTTGATAAAACAATGTCACGACCTGCTGGGATGAGATCCAGTATCGTGGACCTCTATTTACATTTCATGGACCACTATTTTATGTTTCCGCTGATATGTTCTCGATCTCTGGGCGTCGATATAGCCCACTTTGGTAATCACTGGTAATATTGCATCTGATATTGGTTCTCCAAGTCTTTTATGGCTTTTCAACGCCTAGATACCTTTGATTATTTCTCAAATGTCTATGGGCGATGACGGTCACTTACAATCAGTTCCCTGTACCTACTGGACATAAATTAAAAAAGTCCTCTCTATTTCTTCATGTCCAGTTGTGCAATTCATAATTTCCAATTGCATTTTGGGTAAAGTCACTTAAAATATGGGTACTAAATGAGGACATTAAGGTCAAACCTGTATGAAGTATGAAGGCCAGTGATAGATAGATAGGTACACTTTTTGTTAGGTTAGTTGAGCTTGATTTAGGTTTTTTATATCCAAAAAACAGATAGGCTACCTAAGTCTAAGTGGTTGTTATCCCAAAACTGCCAACGCATTAGCGATGTGTTGGCAGTCAAGATGCAAACGAGGCCCCACTTATTACAAAGTCCTGAGCTTATTCAACTTGTTTGTATGAGATCCGCGTATACGTAGAGCAATTACGTGGTAATAGTAAGCAACCATTACTAGCGTTGTTTTGTATTCAGTATTCCGTTCATACAAACATTGTTTGTAGAAAGCGGTTTGGCAATAATGAAACGTGTACGCACTCCATTGTCCGGTAATCTTTCGCAGAACTGAATGCGGACTAAATAGTGATACCTATGGGCTATATTGGCTTCAATACATTAATCGAAACTTTGATTCAGCAAAAAGTGTAAACGTTTTCACTGTATCGTTCCAAAAGTGATTATGTAAAGCCATGGTTGTTTGCTGGTTTCCTTTAGTAGGCACCTACATCAACATTTTAATTAGTTACTCCGAAGTCCGAAACCATCGATCTCCCACTGAGTTAGTAGTCAATTATAAGTAGTTATTTGCCACTATGTTAAATATATATTAAAAATCATTTAATGCACTTCATTGTAGAAAATACCTAGTATTCTACACGTTGGGATACTAAAGTGTAATGAATAATGAGTCATAGATAAAGTTTTATTCATTCGAAAGTTTTTAACGTTTTAAAAGTTTTTTAAAAACCTCATGCGTTACGTTCGTCACCCATTCATTTTTACCCGTCAATTCCACTCCGATGACATAACTATGTATGTACTTTAGGCGAATATTAATTATCATGAACGTATGGGAAATAATGAAAATTTACATTGAATTAACGATAATTTGCTACATTTGATATAATATCAAATTATTTCTTAGATAGTACAAACTTGACATGTGATTCCCGTCATATTGCTCTTTTTCATTGTTACAGTTGCGACGCTGTTTTCTGCGATTGAATTATATGGGAAACCCCTGCTGCGCGCAGCTGTCATCACCAAAGAAGAATACCACTTACTTTTCTACTATCTTGAATCTGTATCAGAAGCAAGCGAAGCTCTTACAGAAAGGATGAGAAAATACATTGACTCGGGCTTGTTATCTAGCAATAGTGATAAATATAGCGATGATTCCAATTCTCTGAGTCGAGAACTCGATTTAGTGCTCAACGAACATAACGATCAATCGAAAAGTATTCTTACTGAACTGATTCAAGAAGGAGTATTGTCACAACATGATATTGACTCATCATCTGAAATAACGACCTCGGAATCTACCGAGCAAACCTCTGGTATACATAAGATAGATGACGACAATAGGTCCAGCGTTTCTTCTGTTGGAGGATGTCTTCGTAAAGTAATTGTCGATATTCCAGTAGACAATGAATCAGTGGTCGATAGTTCGAATGTTGATAACGATGAAAATGTTACTACTGTGACAATAAGGAAAAGTAGACAGTGTTGTGCCGACCATCGAATATCGGCCGACGCGACGGATAACGTGTGGTCTAACGTAAGGTGGGATTTCTTAAATCCAGCCGATTTTGGATATGATCAAATTCCGAACGTTAAAAGAAGTCGATCTGATTCAGCTATCACTCCGGTGGCTAGGCGTCGTAATGACGATAATGAGATATACGAAACCCTAAGAGATGACGAGAGAGATTCATGCGGAAGTATGACGCCGTATGAATCTATAGAAGATTTGTACGACTGTATTAAGAATGGTGCTTATAATAATGCTCTGGCAGAGGAGACATCGCCGTTAGCGGAAGGTCAATCTGAGCCTCAATATCCGGATTACTACGAGAAATCGATCACCACGCGTCAAAGTTCTGCTAGTAGTGAAAAAAGTGGAACCTCATCCGCGTTTCCATTTTCGAAATGCGGTTCGAGCGACTCAACCGGCGCGTACACATCTTGCGAATCTACAAGCGGAAATAGTATCTTTGTGCCGAAGATTCCGGAGACTTTAAAGATGCGAGAGCTTCCTCCTCCACCGGTCGAGGGAGATGCAAGTGAGAGTTCCATTTTACTGAAGCAGTTATTTATGGGAGAATTACTGGATGCTTATGGAGAATACCTGTCGGCGTATCCTTATGCTCGAGCACTTTTGCGGAGGAAGGCGCGACGTGACGAGCACTTCACGGCTCTAGCTGACATCCGTCGAGGCGCCGCCAAATACACCATTGCAGATTACCTCGAGCTTCCGGTAAGTTTTTTTCATAATTTTTTCTGCACTGTAATTCTACGTCGTACTTACGTTGTACGTAGAATAAAACTGATGATATTTGACGTTGAAATTATACGTGGAAGTTGCCTATGGGACCACGAAAAACGAAGAAATTAAAACATTTTGTAATGAGTATGCGTATACCCTATTTTCTTGTCACTTGGCGATGCAAAGACTTGACCACCTGCAAAGACACATTGGCGGCATATTGTATTTTTTGTATGGTAGCACCAATTCCTACTTTTTAAAAATCGGAGCTTAAAACGCTTTTCAGGGAAGACCAGCTAGCATGATTGAAGAAAACTGTAAGTTACTTTAGACTAAAAGCGCGAGATTGTGTGGAGTTATGCCGAGTCGCTCATGCGCGCCCATGCATAGACCCCACACGTTATTGTATCCGCTTACTTTATTGTGAATGGTGACAATGTTTAATACTTATATACTCACACATACAATTCAATGTAGTTCGCTTCTAGAGGTGAGGGCGATTTGCGACAATCGCACGCGCCGCCATTCAATGCTAATGGACCGGAAAGTGCGTGTAACTCTCTCCCGCAGTAATTACGCCATTGTTTCGTCTGATTCTGATTTAATATGACCTCGAAAATATGATTTTATTAAGATCTATTTTCCAAATATTTCCTTATTTCTGTGTAGATAATTTTATTTCCTTGCTTTGTTTTTTTATTCGAGACATTACGTTTTTCATTGTTTTTAATTGTTTATACCTTTAATTAAGTATCTATCTTCTTAATTATTATTGACCTGATACACAGATTAGGTACACAGTTTTATTAAAATTCTACTTCAACTCCAGTAGTGACTAAGCTTATAACAAAACCAAAAATAACAGAATACTTAGGTAAGTATTTTATGCATACCTAGTTAAACTGTCAGATAAGCAATTAGATAGTAAGTGTAAGTAGTTCCCGTATCCGTAACACCAAAAGGGTCACTAACGCGTTGCTGTCTAAGTAGAAACCAATTAACACAACTTATTGGGACTTCAATGTTAGAAGACAATAACTTATTTAGTATAATAACATCAAATAAATAAAATCTGTTAAGCATAAACACTAAACTTGTTACTATCAGAATATAATGTGGTACTCGTACCTATTTATATACGTAGCTTTAGTTGAATAAATTCTATTTAACGAGTACAATTTGTCACAAGAGCAGTTAGGCTTTTATATTTGAAAGCCTTTTGTTCCGACGATCACGTGTAAAATACACTCGTGATTCCGATTCTATCGACGGTCCAAAGGAATTTAGCGATATGTTGTAAAATGTTAAGGGGTTAGGGTTGCTAGCATTTTAAAAATTATCTCAAGTAATGTTTTTAAAACTTTTAATTTTTTATGTTGCAATCGAGGACAAGACTCTCCACTCATATTACTACATTTGCTACAGTAAGTAGGTTCCTCATATTTAGGAATTTAGTACACGTAGAACAAACAAAGTCGAATATCACAGAGTTGATGTTGTAATCAATTCAGTTTAGTTAAATGAATAATATTATTCATACAGAATTTTATGATGTTAGGAAATTTGTATGCACAAACCATTGTATAAAACACAACAAGAAAATCAAGAAGGATGTCAGTACAGCCCTACAATATTATAAAACTTGATGCGATTTGTTTGATAGCGTACCGCTAAATGTAAATGCCCCGTCGTCATCCGACTGGCTCTACACGACCATTCACTAAATTTAATGCTTATGTACCTTTGTAATTATATGTTCTTGCCCATACAGCCTGCGTCAAGTATTAATACTGTAAACGGTAAAGGATTAGCGGAAAACATTTTTTTAAATTAACATGGCCATATAACATGAATATGAAGCAGGCGTCAAGATTTCAATTATTGTTGCAGTTATTTATAAAAAAGCCTTTTGTATGAAAGCCAAAAAGTGGCTGTCATGCCAAATTGCATGAAATGTGAAACTGCACGTGACTTCCTGAGCAAAATTTTATTAAATTACCTGAAGTGGTGACAGCTCAACCAAACCCCTTTGAGATAATCGTAAGATTCGTAAGTATTTGACTAAACTACCTATACAATATTGGGTGCATACCTAGGTACCAAATATTTTTTCATTGATTTCATACGTCGGAGAAAATGTTAAGGCATCTCTCCCGGTTGTGGATTCCAATTGTTCTCCCTTGTCGGAGGACTTCATGCCAATTAATTAAGTTGAAAACTTATTCCTTACAATTCACCTTCCTTCTTCAGAACCTTTAATTAATGGTCTCTTTACCTTGTTCAAGTAAGCCTCAATTATACATTAAAATCTAGACTTACAAACGTCTTTTTTGTCATTAACAAAAACATAGTGTAGGTTTATTAATCCACTACTAAGATCAAACTAAATAGTATGCAAATAGATGAATTACGTAATCGTACATGACCATATTTAGCATAATTATTATTATGTAAACAAGTAGCGACAGGGGGCCCGCCCACATTAACTTACCTACGTCATCGCCTACACATTAATTGTCATCGGCTACCATTGATTATGGCATAAATGATGAGTGGATTACAGCCACAGTTATAGAATATTAATTATTCAACATGATAAGATTTGCTTACACCCATATAGTTTAAATAAATCATAATTTTAAATGTATCCGAGTCTACATAGATAACAATGGAATCTAAGAGAAATTCGTCCAATGTTGTTAGAATAATTGTACTTTTAAATGATACGTTTAATCAAGCTTAGTTACCCTAAGTAACTAAATAACGGAAATAAAAGTTGACAGTACAAAACAAAATAATGATAAAAATAACTGAAGAGACAAAAGTAATTTCGAAGAAAAATCAGGCCCTGAAGAATATGGATAGAAAATATTTTCATCTGAAACTATTAAATATTTTGGCGTAGCTATCCTCCTTTAATACACAATGACATAAATTAAATAGATGAATTCGTAGATTTATGTTGTTGATGTAGGTTGATACCTATAAAAAAATAAAATACACTTTTTACTATATTATTTGAATTAATAGCAGTTCTTTTTTATTAATCGAATTTTGATATAAGAAAATAATAATACTGTTTATCATTTATTCTTGCTGGTAGCCAATGATGTTTTAAATATCTGGATTGAGCGTCGCCCTACTACAATGAAAACAAAAAAAAACAAGGCAACATTATCAAGCATGTGTGCGTGCAGGCGATGTTTTCCACGTTCATTTATTGTCTATGTGTGCGTAATCTGTGCGTAATGACATAAAAATTGTGGCTAACAGTTAGCCACAATTTTTTGACACGTTTTCGCGGATTCGATGTTCCATCTAGATATTTAAAACATCAAAGCTGATACCTTTTCCAAACATAGATAAATATTAACGCCCACGTTGTATCTCAATCCGATTTAAGGTTTGTTTAGCCGTATCCTTTGTTATGCTTATTTGTGAGTAACCTAAAAGTTTTGGAAATTTTGTAGTACCTATGACGGTAAGATAGTAGAGTACGTAAGTAAAATATTTTCTTATTCTATTATGTAATAATTATGCGTGTAGTAATAATATACTACACGCAGCTTCCGTCAAGAATTAAAATCTGATAATTTAAAAATTTACGAAACTTTGCTATGGAAATACGATACCTTGAAAGGAATAATGCTTTATACCCTTCCTGTTAAATACTTCGGAATTTGAAATATCACAAATATTGTTTTAAATTGCTTCAATCATCATTACTTGTAAAATTTGAAGTAGGTATATTAGAGTTAAATGAAATATTGAAACCTGTTTTAGGTACAGTCAATCGGGGTAACTTTGATTCTTTAGGGTAACTTTGACAGTCGGCTCCCAAAATAGTTTTTTATTTTTTACGTGAAAAGCATTTGGCGCATAAAATTTATTTATTACATTTTATGTACATAATGAACGTCGTTAACGTAATCTTAAATAAAAAGTGGTTTTCAAACAAAGCTAATATAAAAAACTTTCTTTCAAAAACGTGCGTAACTATTCGTGTTTTTTTCCGACTTAGAACTTTTTAGATATTTCTCAAAACTTTAATGCTATCAAGGTGTGTTATAATATAATACAATCTTTTATATGTCTACTTTCGATACATAAACAATTTTTATTAATTTTCAATTGCATCTTCGTTAAAACTACAAATAATACTGGTAAGTCAGATTTTGAACAAATTCTGGGTAACTTTGACAGTATCAATGTATGTACCTATCCCTTAGATGTATCCTGACTTTTGCGATTTACAAATTTTAGTGTTAGTCAAACATCCCAGGGCCCCCGGGACTTCTTTATTTTCCCAGAAATAAAATGAAAAAATTGCAGCCATTTTGTTTTTTCAACCTCGAAGCTGCTCGGGCGCCTGTACTGTTTTAATCATTGCTATCGATGTAGACGTCCTAGGAAGCCGAAATATGTCTCATTTCAAAGCTAACAATGTAGGTAATCAATTGATGATACATTTTATTTAATATCTTTTTCATAGAAGACCAAAAAAGGATTTAAAAAACAAAATTCAATATTTTTTCATTGAATTTTCTTAGTTTAGTGCCTTTTACATGAAAACTACCCCTTCAAACTACTTTTTTTTGCTGTCTTATCATAAAACAGGCTATCACCTTATTAATAAATGTTACATCAAAGTTATAAGTAACGTAGTTTAGAAGATTTTTTTATAAATATCATAGGTGTCAAAGTTACCCATATAGGGGTGGTAACTTTGACACACAACAAAATTGCTAATTTTTAATACTTATATTTTGTCGTTTTTAAAGACTTTTTACAATTTGACAGTATGAAAATCAGCAAGAGGGCACTGATTAACTCATATATATAACTTTTATCTCATATGCGATGTAGTAAAAGTTTTTTAAGAAAATACGCCGATGATGTATCAAAGTTACCCCGAATGACTGTACTAAATACCGAAAATAAAATGAAAATAATATATATCATCTGTATTCACTATTCCGTTTGAATATCAAAAACCATTCTCCAGATATTATAGCTTCAATAGGTCCTGCAAGTCAGTCAGCCAGTCAGTTAGTCAGTGAGGACAAGTCGCTTTATATGGCAGATATACCTAGATCAGAAAAAATTTACGGAACTTATTACGATACAGAAAGCTGTAAATAAACTGTGCTTGGCGCAGAAATAGATAATGGGATGATAACTGTAAAGTTAAGCGTAATAACTGATGAAGTATACAGAAAGAATTCAACCAAGTAGTTCTGCAAGCTTCTTTGCTGTTTTGATGCTTGCGACTTTGATACCGTGTATCCGTGAAGTGGATTTTGAATTGGCCGACATTGGGTATCTTACTCATTTTGGTATTAGAGTATTTCTATCTTCATTCAATTCCTTTTTTAGTTTTATTGCGTGCCTAACCACTAAGTAGTCTTAAAATTTATTAATTTTCTTAATCCTTATACCTATTCTTTTTAGCTATTGCGTAAACTATCAAATCAAATCGAATCAAATATTGACAGATTTTTTCCATATCCGTTGAGCAACTGGCTAAATTTAAAATGTCAGACTTCCCACACCAGTGAGACGATTTTTTGATCTTATACCCACTTATATATATAACCCTTAGCCAGTATACCAAACAGAGCGTTATTTTCCATTCCGTTTTAGTAGTTAACTTCGAAAACACAATTTTCAAAAGCTTCATGTGCCTTTGCAATTACTGAGTTATCTATTGATTCTTGTAAATTACACTCGTATAATTATAAGAAATCAATAGAATTCTTTCATTCACATGAAAACAAAGGGAACAGGTTTATTTTAATAGATACATTCATGCTAGGTATTATTTTATGCTAACTATTCATTTCTTTCAAGATAACATTCACATATCGTGTCCACCTCTAACTCGGTGACTTAGGCACTCACGTATACAATACAAATAGAGACAATTATCTAGATGAAAACGGGAAAGCTGTATCGGAGTAACCATTTGATATAGAGCTGCAATAAAGATTCAATACTATCTGATTCATAAATACGTGTCCCCGAGAGTCGAGAGTTATTCTATCTATTTTATATTTCCTTTGCCTCTAAGCTTCCAATTATCTCCTACATGTCGCTTGCTGTTATATGGTTCTATGTAACAATTTTAGAACTTATAAAGTTGTGAATGGCAGAATGGCACATAATTCTGTTTTATTCATCGGTATTTACTACTCGTACTATTGAGACTTACCTATTTTAGGTATATCTCACTTAGCTGAGCTAAGGTGTAAAAGATAATGTTTTGGCTTCTTCATTTTGAATGCATATTGAATGCATACTGTAAATACCATCAATGAATAAATATTGTATTTGTTATAGTAACTTTCATAAAATATTAAGAAATATTGGTGTCATAAACAGTGGCTAACGACGGATGCAACGAGATTATAAGTACTGCATTATACCACAGATTATGCTAATAATAAAAATATTAAGACTATTTTAAGTCTCCATTTCCTAAGTTAATTTAATTTTATGCTTCATTCAAAGGACTCGAAACGATTAGATACCTAAATATAGTAATATAAAATAAGTATAAAATAGTTTAAAATCAAGATGGCGGCTGGAACACGGTGTTTAAGCGTGAATGTGCTAGAGACATAGCCGTGATTAGAATTCTTAAACGATCATTGTGCGAACTCAGATGGGTTGCGAACTTGCGAACATTCTTTCTGCTCCTACCTACCTTATACAGATTTATGATCGCCGAGATTAGCGTAGAGCTTAGGAATTTATTCTATTCGATGCTATTTATTCTAAACGTGTTTTGTTTCATTAGGTACGTACCTAATATTCATCAATAAGTTGTGAAAGAGTGAACACATTATCACAGACATTATTCTAATTCTAATGCATTAATCGTTGTTCAAGTAAGTAAGTACGTAATCGTAAATTGATTCCTTGCTTGCTGGTACAATTTTACAACAGGTTTCAAGAAAGCATTTGTTTTATTCCATTTTGTTAGCATTGAGTTCCTATTAAAGTTCCTATTGTTATGTGAGTTGAAGATTTTCTAATTATTTTGATACATTTTAATTAAAATTATTAGTACTTTAGTTAAAACAATTTAAGCAAAAAGTAACTAATTTAAAGGAGATGTTTCAAAATGTATGGAGCCCCGGCCACCACTTTGTACACCATACTCAAAAATGGAAAAAACACAATTAAAACAGTTTTCAATCATCCAATTCCTTTAAATTGCTTTAGTTTTGTGGTATAACACAAAAATGTACACTTAAAATTGCAACACAAAAACAAAAGTCTGTCATGGCGGTAAGCTGTCATCACACGTCATGTTGGTTAATTTGATAGAAGTTTGACATATGTACCTACAATTCTGTCATTTAAAGTGACAGTAGACAGTTCGCGATCTATGATCAATGACAACTTGGCAAGACGCCATGTTGAAAATTGATAAAAATGAATTATAAATACAAAATTTGTACCAGAAAAGTATGCATTTAAGCAATTTATCTTTATTTTTCCCAAATTCCATGAATTTTTCTCGATTTTTCGAGGTACTGTACATATTGTGGGCCGGATTTGAAACATCTCCTTTTGTGATTGTATTCTACAAATCAGCTGATGTTTAGCTTAAAATAAGTATAAAACTTGCTCCCCATACTCTTCAAAAATAGTATTGAATTTATTTTGATTATTGTTACTAAGACATCGCGATGAGTATTTTTGTAAGAACACTTTCGAACTAACTACAGTCGCGATTTCCGGACCGGACATACTGAGCGTTGTTGTAATTGGTTGTAATGCATTTCGTTTTCTAAAATTCTAACATTAGATCCGTGTATCTAATGACATAATATATAATTTAAATTCTATCAGTAGCATGTTATGCTGCGTTCGATTTGTGTATTTAGCTTTGAATTAGATACCCATAAGTGACGTAGGTACGTAATGGAAATATAGCTTGCTACTGATTTGTTTTAGTGTTTACCTCATTTTTTTTCATAATAAGGCAAAATTTATATGGACGCTGTCAAAACAGTATACTATGTACCTACCTAATTTCATTAAAAATATGATTGTTTTTAAATATTAATTTATTACAACTTGAGATTTGTATGTATCAAATTAAATTTTATTGTATAAATTTTCAAGGGTATCTACATACTTATAATGATAATCATGGGGCCATGGGTATGAACTTATTACTTAATTATACAGGCCATTTAGGTACTTACATAGGAAGTCTAATAGGCGGTCTATAAGTAATATTTTGTCGGCGAATTCACTCGCTACAATTACATTTGTTAAACAAATAGCAACTTTAAGGTTCCTGGTCATCGGTTACTATTTATCTCCCGAGAAAGTAGTCCAGATTTTGAATAACAAACGTTCTTGTAAATTATTACCAACTAAACATCAAGATACATTTAGCAATAAATTTACTCGGTGACAAGTTTTCCCTCTTATAAGTAGGTACCTACTGAATAGGATTTCGCATTTGTCATTTTTAATGCACTATATATTATGTAGATACCTAAAGCATGCTACTCGTAATTAACGTATAATAAGAAAGGCTAAGGCACTTCTCACACAACGCTATTTGCAAGCGACTCGGATCTTGTCAATGTATGAAAGTGTCAACTGTCAGAAGGTTTGATAATTTTGAAAATGACTGATTAAACTGTGCGATACTGGATGCAGTATTGAATGGGTGACCGAAGAAACCAGTCTTTTGGCCCAAATCTGCTGCTTGCTGATATTATAATGTTTGCTAATACATTCAACTCTACTAATTTATACAAATATTGCTTACATGTTTAGTAAACGAAATTGTCAAAATCAAACAACGCAATTGAAGTTTTTCTTAGGTCATGTTAATGAAACATATATGTAGGTACGTATGTGTTTATTGCAATAATTAAATAGCAGCCAATAAAGTCACACTTGAGAAATTCAACGCCTCAAAGCTCTTCAATCTCAATTATAAGTAGTACACTTTGCCCTAGAACAAAATGGGTTGAAAACAATGTCCTGCATAAATACATGATTGCGAATACGAAGCAATTTATTGTTATCGTTTGAACAAGTTTGTGCTACTGAGCAATTCCAGGCTAACATCGTATAATGTAACAAGAACACATGGATAGATTGGCACAGATCTACATACAAAATTATAATATTTACATATGTATAAGTTTTCTTAATATGTTATTAGTCAGGTAGTGATAATCGATGAACATCAATATTGTTAATATAATTAGATACTTATAATTAAAGCGATTTACACATGACAAGGTGTTATAATACAAAATAATCTGTTGAATCACGAACTCTAATCTTAATTGCTAAATTTGCATTATGAATATTTATTTTAAGTGTAAATTTTCTAAACGCATTAGGTAAGGCAATTACCTCGTTGCAAGTACATATTGTAGTAGGTACAAGTTCATATACTTAGATGATATAACATTTGCCTGGCATTTTATATTCGGTCATCAGATCGGTCTATATCTTTAAAAACTCACAAATAAGTAGGTAGGGGAGCCAGGGGCATGTACTAACAAATTTTATTATTTTTGCTGTAATTCTGAACTTAATTAATTTATGGAGACAGGATTTACTATCAACATATAATAACTATCTCTTTTTGACATAGTAATAAAAATAATCTACAATTCGTATTAGTTTTTGCTGTAGAGCGGTTTTTTTAAAAAAAGTCGGTTGTTAATACTTACCCCGTCCTTGGGGCAAGTATTAACTACTCTGGGGCATATATTAACGGAAATATATTGCTTAATTTTCACCATTATTACAATCTTATACACTAAGTAAATATTAATAAATTTTTGTAAAGCATATTATTTATTAATAGAATTAATAAAACTATCTCTTTTTCACTCAATGCCGCTTAATACTTCAAGCTTGATACAAAATTAGGTTATTTTTTATCAACACTTTTTTAATCAGTCTGTATTACTATTATATGTAGTCTGTATTAGTATTTTTAGTCTAATTTAGTCTAATTTAATGTAATTTTTAATTTGTAAGTTTAAAATTTCAATATGCAATTTTTTAATTTTGTTTTAAATTAGGAATGGTTGTTTAATGTTTTATTATTATTTTATATTTAATTTCATTTTAATTGTAAGTAGTAAGATTTTTAATTATTTGAATTAGTATTATTATTATTATTTTTGAATGAATTATTTGATTGTATGTTATTGTAAAATGAGCCCTGTTGCTTGAAATAAAGATTATTATTATTATTATTATTATTATTATTATTATTATTATTATTATTATTATTATTATTATTATTATTATTATATCAAGATACTTCCTTTTACTCGACTCTAGGTCGGATGTTTAGAATCAGGTACGGGCTTATGCCAAGTATTCTGATTCTTTTGTGTTGTGATGTCATTGTGATGGTGGTGAGTGATTGTGGTTTGGTGACTGTGTGTCAGCCTGTATGTTGTGTGTTCGTGTGGATGTAATATCTGGTGTGTGTTGAAATGTAAGTGAAGTTGGGTTAAGAAAACGGCGAACTATGGAACAAGTGTCTAATATTATTGATTTTTGTAGAGGAATGTACGTTTTTGGGTGAAGCTCTAGTAGTTTTAAAGCAGTATGGAGCGTTTTTGGTATTATACCGGTTGTGGAAATAATTATGGGGACAACTTTAACTACTTCTTGGTGCCACATCTGTTTGATTTCATCTGCCAAAGGAATGTATTTTTGTATTTTTTCATTGTGTTTTTCTTTTAAGTTGTTTGTGTTGGGGACAGCAATATCATTATTATTATTATTATTATTATTATTATTATTATTATTATTATTATTATTATTATTATTATTATTATTATTATTATTATTATTATTATATACCAAAGGTTTAAACTCTCCTAAGAGGTAACTATTGCACGGGCCGGAGCCAAGTGCTTATTGAGAAATGCTAATCTAAACATAGAAATTTCCTAACTATTCGGCAGGTGTTCAGTATGGTAGCTTTTTGTAACAGTGTGACTATGGATGGGTGGATATCTAAGATGTTAAGGCTTGTGTGTAATGTCTTAGGTATAATTCCAGTAGAAGAAATAATAATTGGCACTGTTTTAACAGTGCTGACCCCCCATTGTGACTTCAATTCTATTTGGAGATCCATGTACTTGGCTAACTTTTCGGTATGTGTGTTGAGAAGGTTATGTGTGTTACAAACGGCAATGTCTATGAGGTATGCTATTTTTTTATTTTTGTCAAGTAATGTTAAGTCAGGCCTATTAAAGTGAATCGTTTTGTCAGTTATTATAGTTCTGTCCCAGTATATTTTAAAGTTTCTATTTTCTAATATTATTTCTGGCGTGTATTTATAGTAGGGGATCTTTTCACCAATCAGTTTATATTTAAACGCGAGATGTTGATGGATTATTGCTGCCACTTGATCATGACGATGCTTGTAGTCAGTCTGCGCAATGGCCTTACAGGCTCCTGTTATATGTTGGATGGTTTCGGAGGCACTATGACAACGTCGGCAGGTATCTGTTATATTAGGTATGTGGCAGATGAATTTTTGATAATTGCGCGTATGGAGAACTTGATCTTGAATTGCCACCATAAACCCTTCCGTTTCAGGAAATAACTCTCCGAATCGCAGCCAAGCGTTCGACGCTTTCTTATCGACATGTGGCTGCAGAAGATCCTGACGATGTCTTCCGTGTAGGGATTTATGTTCCCAGGCAGCAATTTTTTCATTATCGCCTATTAACTGCTCGTTTTTTTGGGTGTTGCGATTATGTAAATTTAAAGGGGTGAGTCGTTTGTCCATGTCAACTATTGTTTTATGTAGTGAGGATTGTTCAGCGCGCTTGTGGAAGTATGATCTAAGTGACGTGATCTGTTTATTATTATTATTATTATTATTATTATTACACATTATACTTATAGAAGAAAGTGTCAACGCTCTACCCCTACGATATAAGCCTTTAAAATTATACAACAAATATGCAAAAAATAATAACTGATTCATTCATCGTTAACATTAATAAAAGTAAACAAAATACAATCATAGATACAAAAATTAATATATTTTGCTTGACATCTATCAAACTTAATAAAAAAGCAACCTTTATTCATCATAATCATCGTCAGGGTTGCAGTTTAGGCATACAAAACTGTATGGGTTCCCTTTGATACATTTTCCATGCGCCCATTTTTTGCATGACCTGCATTCAAATCAATCAACTCCTGAAGTATTTGATGAATACGATCCACCACATGCCATGCCTGTAATTTCTCATTCTGAAATAAAGAAATAAATTTTGTAAAACATCTTTCTACATCTTCAGGGGCAAGTATTAACATGTTAAAACTTACCCCTGACATTTTGTTAATACTTGCCCCGAGCATAACGCTTTTAAATAAAACATTGTATGTTTAGAACGACAAAAGATAATTAAATAGAATAAACGTGATATTATATCTAGATAAATTACCATCAATTCACTATAATCTGTATGAGTTACATGTATTACATTTACTAAAAATCAAAAAAGTTTTAGTGTAAAAAAGATCGTTTACCTGCTAAAATTCACTCATGACACAGAACTTTTAAACGCGGTGTCCGGACGACACCTGACAGGTCGCAACGTGATCGGGACGTTGTTCTTATCGTCGCATCGCGTACACAGATCACACTCATTAATAGTTTTGCATCTATGAGCTTGTTAATACTTACCCCCGTTAATACATGCCCCTGGCTCCCCTATATCTAATTTTATACCCATATTTTTATACCTACTTAAATCACTGTACCGACTAGGTACATTAGATAAAGTTAAGTAGTAAACAGTTTTTAAAAATAATTACATACCTAATGTACCTCAGACTCAGAGTGCTATGATTTATTTATCATCGTCACGAGAAGAGGTGTTAAAGTAAGTATAAGTTACACTACACGTAATCCATACTCGCAAAGAATTATTTAACATGCTACAATCTTACAATATCCTTTTTATGAAACAATAATGAGGAGACAATAATCAAAAATTAAAAATGGATTTCTTATAAATATAGTGTTAAACCACCTGGAGTAAATACGTGTAGTTTTTGAATGGCTTTCTGTTTCTTGAGAACCTTCTCAATTCTTAAGTCTTTCACATTACTCGTAAGCTTTTTTAACGTTCGACGTCTTTTCATTCAATTAACCGCCATGAGTTGCGTACGTTTATGTAAGTTCTCGAACGCTTACGTGAATCACGTCAACCGTAATATAATTTGTAGGATTTAGTTAGATAACGGGTTATAAATAGTAACCGTACAATGCAATTCATAATGAGCTTAATTTTCTGCCGTGTGTCACATAAATACTTCCTGTTGTTTATGGAATTAAAACAAACGGCATGCAGCACCACTCTTTACTGCACCCTATGATTACTCCGATTCAATACAAGATTTAAAAAAAATGGGCTAGAATGATTAGACCAGTTAGCGGTGGGTGTTATTAAGCGTGTAAGGGTCGATTCAGACATATCAGTGAAGTCACCGTTCCGTCACAGTTCCGGCAAATCTTTCATACTAAGGGTTGATTCACACATATCAGTGAAGTCACCGTTCCGTCACAGTACCGGCAAATCTTTCATACTAATAGCATTGACACTTCTCAGTGTCAGTGCTGACAATGCCGAGAATGTATGAAAAATTTGCCGGTACTGTGTCGGAACTGAGACTTCACTGATATGTCTGAATCGACCCTAACACTTCTCAGTGTCAGTGCTGACAATGCCGAAAATGTATGAAAAATTTGCCGGTACTGTGTCGGAACTGAGACTTCACTGATATGTCTGAATCGACCCTTAGTCGGAAAGTTCGTTAGTAGGTACCTACCTATGTACGAGGACTAGGGAAGGGCCTGCTAGTGATAGTTAGTCCTGTTCTTAGAGTCCATTGAATAGTTTTTAGTAAGAGTCTCGTTCTAATTTAGTCACAGATGCGTTGCTACCTTAAACTAAAGCCCTCTAATAAAGTGTAGGTAACGGGGTCCACACCTTTCCAGTCGGTACACAATTTTATTTATTTATTTATTTATTTTTGCAACACCTTAATCTAGGGTATACAAGGGCAAAAACTTAATGCCTAATGGCATTCTCTACCAGTCAGCCCTGGGTGCTGGTGAAAAAGTTAGATAGGCGCAAACAGAACATTTTATACAAGGTATGAACTAATTTCTAATAATGAATACATATACACATAATAATCTATCAATACATACATAAATACTCAAAATAAATATAAAAATAATGAATAATATATAAATATAATATATAGTATACAAATATAGTATAGTAGTATATTACAATTGTCGTCAAATAAATTTTTATTCGGTAGAAATGGTATAAGGTACTATGGCGGGCGATGGTTCTGCCCTTCTCTAAACCTCATCAAAAAAACAACAAGTTTACTAACGTATCTAACTAAACTTTTAGATACAACTAAAAGGAAGAAAGGATGCTATGCCGAAATAAAGCTTTTAGCTTTATTCTATCTTAAAGGACAAAGAGTTTTATTTTATGGGTACGATGAATACTTAGTAGTAGTTTATCTTCAGAATTTTCATTAATGTCTGTCTACTTACACAGCAATTCAGGTGACCACAGACTGAAGGGATACCATGCCATCACTTCAATAAATTCTTGCGATGAGTGGTATCGGAAGAAGAAGCAGTAAAAACCCCGAAAGCCTTCTTTTAGTCCCCACTTACGACAGACAGGGGATACCGTGGTTAGTGACTTACTTACTTCAAACTCTTCTAATCCGCTACCTTTATCAACCTTTTAGCTTTACCAAAAAGCTTTGATGGCGGGTTACGAATGTTACGATAATAAAAAACTACCTTATTACAATAAAAGTTCGTAATACAGGTTTATACGCCTTGCATTTAAACTTACTACAATCTCGCAAGTAAAGTAACGGTGAAAACTCATTTTTCGAGTCTCATAAAAGGTTAATTGAAATAATTGCATAACACATGTCGGGCCTGTTTTACGGTATGACCCAACGGTATAATGTTATCGGTTAAATTTATGATCATGTTGACACAATGTTAATATCTGATGATTCTCAAGCAGGTAGTTAACCTGCTAGTATTAAATTTCGTGTCGTAACTAGAGAAGTTTTGGGACGGATTTTAATGAACCCGTCCAACTTTGGTTTTCATCGTTGTTTTTATAGCTTTAAAGGGTTAAGTAAGCTTAAAATTTTATAGTTATGAGATATTATACGTATTTACTACCGTGTATTTTACAGTTTTCACAAATCTCAATTGAGTATTAATCATAAAAATCACATGCAGGTGACTTTTGTCGTTTCGTATACCTAAGTACAACTGCGAATACCCCATCAATACATTTTGCGTGACGGCTGGATAAACATACAAACAGATAGGTAAAAATTCTGAAAATAATATTTTTGGCTCCCATTGATCGTAAGAAGATCTTACATAATTTTTGCTGTGACAACGTCTTATAATTCGATACAGCCGGCTGCACGCACGAAAAAACATGACGTCATGCGGCGTTACCTCGCTCTGAGGCGTTCCATGTAAAGCTTGAAGTGCAAGCGAGAGCGCAGAACGAGCGACAAAGAAGCACAATCGGCCTTTGCGTTCGGCAGCTTGATTACTTTGGAGGTAGATATTTTGGTAATGTATCCAATTATTACTTTGTTATTGACTTCTGGGACTGTTTATAAATTTTAAATGTTACCTTTTTTAATGTTTCCTGTATTCCTTCTTTATTCTTATTGATAAATTTCTGTAACTTTAAATACGATTTCATGACGTTTGTTTACTTTGATGACATTATTTGTCAATGTAACTCTGACGTCTCTTTAGTTTTGCTTTTTATCGAAATTATTTATAACCAGCCAGGTTTGTTTTGACTTGTTTGTGGCACATTGACATGACATAATATGCACAGACTAGCTAAAGATTAATGTTTCGTTATACGGTATGCAACGACTAGTCTTTTTGGTAAAATATTTAATAAAGGTTTTTAACTGCAATATAACAGTAAATAAATTATAACTAAGTATTCAAAGATAGTTTAGGATGACTATTATAGTGATTTTTCTGGTGGAGTAGGGATAGCATGTCGCTTAAGTGGAGCTACTTCCACCACCAGACTTTACCGTTCAGAAATACATGTGCAGTCTCCTCACCTCACAGATGAAAACAGAGTGGGAGAAATGCATAATTAGCGATTGATGCACTGAGTTGAGTTGCGAACAATGACGATGATGAACAATACAATACAATTAAATTTATTTATAATTATAACAATATATTTATATTATGATATTATTATATATATTGCCGTAAAGAAGTTTCACTTCATACGTGTGTACACTAGTACACGCACACATTTTTTTATAGCAAGGATAATTACAGCGATAAAGGTAATGATGCTACCATTCCATCAGTATTTTCTTAAGACGTTGTCACGTTCAACTATCGTCAGTAAACCGACTTTACAGACAATCAATTTTTTTTTTCTTCAAATATCTTCTATGCAGGTATACAGTACATAAACCATACGTACCACATAAACCAATTACATTTTTATAAAAATTACAAAATACTTCTGCTTCTGACCCATCACCTTCTGTCGTCAGCTACTATCACACGTGAGGTGTGCGTGTGTGTGTGTGCCCACTGTGAGCTGAGACCGCCTCCCCCCAGTTCTGCTTTCTACACGCGCGATTTCACTGACGCTGACTGTGGCGCCGATCCGCTTTTTGTACTGGCACACGCGATTATCACGAATACCTGCAGTTTTAGCACCTGTTACGGGTTTGCGTGTAGACAACACGTTTTTTCATACAACTGATAGATTTTCATCCCAAAAATTTGAATGGCAAATATCGTAGATTTTACTTTGTGAACGCCGCTTGTAATCCATATTGGTTTGGCATGCTTACGTCTTATTGAAGTTGCCGTGTGAACACAGCAGTTACAAACGACTACCAATCTTGGTCAAACGGAACCCTGATGCCGTTGACGTTCCTAAATGCCGATGACTATACCCTGGTCTATCTGTTCATTCGACAGCTGATAAACAAAGCTTTAAATATTTTGAAGATAGCAATCGCAGCCAAACCAGAACACTGTAACATTTTGTTTAAATGATTCATGCTGCAACAACAATGACATCAACTTCGCTGTTGTGCTAAGCCTCCGAATATTAGATAAAGTAATATTGTTATGCAGCGTTTACAATGGAATTCTTGAGTGTTTTATATCGAGGCATCGTCAGAAGTCGAAGCTTTCGTTACCGGTGCAACCAGATATGACTCACACTTGACTCAGACCTCAAGCCAAGCGAGCTGACTAACAATCGTACGGGCCCGCGTTATTAAATTCTTGATGTAAATCTTATTAATTATAATGCCACGTCTCTTATGAATTATATCGGCTGTTAATGCCAGATTTCTTCAGCGCACTTAAGTTATTGAGTAGCCAAACCCATTTATGTGATTACGATAGTTATTTAACCTTGAAATTGTTTTGATTTATTTTTAACTAAATTAGGTATTATTAACATATTGACATCGTGTATTAATTATGGTGAAATTTTAAAAATGCTCTTTTACTGGAAATGTACGATAATATTATAATCTAAGTAAAAACTCTTTCGATTTTAATATTAATAACAGAATTTTTACACAAGAATAACCGACTTTCATATCGCTAAGTAGGGATAATGAAGAAATATTTTAATTAACAATGTATTCCAGGTATTGGGTCTTCAGCGTGAAGCATTGGACAATTAAATAGTGGTGTGTTTTTGTGTACTAAGTTTCTAAACGCCACCGAGACTCGATTCGGTTATCCGGGAGTATCTCTAATATGTCCTCGTTTCGATAAATCTCTACTAAAAGCCTCGATCTGTCACACTTTTGACATAATGGGTATCAAACTTTCTTCCATCAATCTTGCCGATTCTCACCGGGTCAATGTTAAAACTACTGATTTCTCGTGCTATATGGTCAGTGTCAGACGTTGAAAAATCTATCGACTTTAATTATACTAAATAGATAACATGGTTATCGATTATTATCGATTAAGTAACATGGTCGATAAAATTTCCATGTAAAGTTTAATAATCTACCTACGGAGTTTATCATAAAGCTCTTGGTAATCATCCCAGAATCACGACATCATTTGCATACTAAAGATAATCGATAGGCAGGGCCGGGTGAGTGCCTAGTTAAAGCATGAATAATACATTTTTAAATCAGCTTAGCAAGATTGCATTGATGTTAACATGTTCTTTATAATATATGAGAAAATATGTCTGTACAAAAATGTCAAGCTGTTTTATAAATCTACATATACAAAATAATAAATTAAAATTGAAACTTAAAAATCTAGTATTAAATTAAATACATTGTATTATAAGTATGTATTATACCTACTTTTATTGCAATAATGCGATTCTGATGTATTTTAGTATGTCACATGAGGTCATGCGTGATTTTCTCTTCGTTAATTGTGCAGAAGCAGATCGAATTTTTAACACAGAATATTAGGTGACTTAGGTAGGAATAGACGAACGACGGACAAGAAATAGGTATGGAACAAGGCATCATTACAACAATCTCCTCCTTAAATATTTATTTATTAGCTACACTTTTTATTACACATCTTGATACGCTACAATTTATTGTACGTTGAACGATAGTGACACGTTGGGAATTTCAAAATCTAAAATACACACATCAAAAGTGTCTAGGGATCAAGCATTTTTATGCGGATTTCTTGAGATTGAGATGTGGCTTTGTAATAAATTTATGATTTTATAAATTTATATGGATCCTTTTTGGTGCATTTCATAATTTGAATCAGGAACTGTCAATCACATTCGAGTAAAAGATGAAAATCAGCTGTCAATATTTTCCCTATAAAAACATACAACGCATTGAAGACATTATTAGTGCTACTGTTTCCCTACTAATGATTAAAACCAACGTTATTATGGAGCGGCGACGTCATTTAAGCAGGGAAGAAATGCTCAGAGCCGTGGGAATGATAGAAGCTGGTTCCCGGCAACGTACTGTGGCTTTAGCTCTGAATACAAGTCAAGAGTGTTATCAGTCGACTTTGGACACGTTACCGAAGCACTGGTACCGTGGCTGAGCACCATGGAGGACGGTATCGCTGCACCACACGGAGACAAGACCGATACATTCAAATCTTAACTCGAAGAGCTCCAACAATAACCGCCATGATGTTAGCCGTGAGGCTTCATCACTCTTCAGGGAACTTAATTAGCGACCAAACAGTCAGAAACCGCTTGCATGAAGTGAACCTTCATTCCCGAAGACCGCTACGGCAATCGTAGGATTCGATATCAATGGGCTCTTGAACACAGAAATTGGGCAGAAGAACAATGGCGTTTCGTGTGCTTTTCTGATGAGTCTCGTTTTGGTATGAGACCGGATACAAGACGTATACGACACTGGAGAACCCCTGGACGCCAACAGCGATTAAAATCCTGCCAGGAAGTCCATCCTTATAGTGGTGGAACCATCATGGTATGGGCGGGTATTTGGATCGGCGGAAGAACTGAGTTGATTTGGATCAGAGGCAACCTCAACGCTCAAATTTATGCTGAGACGATTGTATCAGACGTCATCGTTCCTCTACAAGTGCAAATCGGTCCCTTATTTCAGTTAATGCATGATAATGCACGACCGCACACCGCAAGAGTTGTAAGACAGACTCTCGCCGCAGCTAACATCAATGTCCTGCCCTGGCCTGCTCAGTCGCCAGACTTGAACCCGATTGAGCATGCATGGGATATGCTACAGAGAAGAGCTCTGCCGAATATGGAGGGTATCCAGTGGCAAGAAGACCTTTTTTTGTTGTTGCAACGAACATGGGCGGCCATTCCACAGCGTGATTTGGATGAACTCATTTTGAGTATGCCAAACCGATGTTCTTGTGTTGTTAGTGTTCGCGGTAGAAACACGGATTATTAATTGTTTAAGTTACCCAATAAAATTTTAAAGAAAACTGTTATTTCAGTCTTTTTTTCGAACTTTAATGTTAGTGGTTCAAATGTCAAAAATCCCTTTATTAGGAAAATGGCAAATTTCTTTATTAATGCAAAGGTGACTTGGTTTATCGTTACTGTGACAAACGAAAACACTTTATTTGATGAATCCTTAAAGAAAATTTTAATTAATATCAATCAGGAGAAAAGTTATTGCAAAAATATATGTTGATCCCTAGACACTTTTGATGTGTGTATATCTAATAAATTAAGCTTAAATATCCACATTCTTAAAATCTTAAGCAGTTCAGCAAGAATATCAATCAGAAATATTTTTGATCTAGGTCTGATTTTTTTAATGTTTGGGTCTAATTATAGCTTTGCATCTAAAATCGTACCACGTGCTAAACATAGATCTCTGCTAACTTTAATTCGATCCTCGCATTTTAAAATGTTTATGTCCATTCATATACACACGTAAACAATTACAAATTTATCAAATTTTATTAACTTGATACAAGGCTAGTTGCCCTTGTGTTCTTGCCTTTACAACCGTCAAGAACTCAAGACTACGCAACTCAGCATCTTGAAGGCTGAATCAATTCCCATAGAAATACAACCGTACGACGTTGTAAAGGTCTTCGAACAGGTTGTAGCTTGCGGGTAACTCAGTAACGTTATAATATCTGAGGTACAGTGTAACAACAGTCACGGCATCATTCTCGCGAATTGTAAGGATGGTGCATTTGATGATACCAGTGCTAATGTTGCAGACCTAAATGAAAAGTTCGGTTAAGTAGCGATAGTGTGAAAAATTGAATTTGAATAGCAATCAAGTATTTTACATGGAGATTTTACCATCGTCGAAACTGATTGTAAGGCATAAGAATGCATGATAAATGGAAATTCTGCTATTTTATTTACAGCACATATTATTTACTATTTCTCCTAGAACCTGTACATACGTTTTTCATTTTATTTAATATTCTTTTATTTTTTTGGAAAATTTAATTTTTTTGTCTTTTTTGGGTATAGTATAGATATATCAAAAATTTGAATAATGCGCAAAAAAATAAATTTTTGTTTACGACATAATATTTTCAATGAACTGAATCGAAAGCTCCATTAAATTCCGGTAAAGTACCGATAGTAGGAAAATCGAATTTGAATAGCAAATCACTTATTTTCTAGCTTGAGATTATACTACCATCGAAACTGATTTTAAGGCATAAAAGCATATATTCCTCAAATTCTTGAATTTGATTAAGAGACCAAAATATTTCCATATTATCGTCCAAAGGCCCGTCTATGCAACGTGTCGAGTTGGTCCTGGGAACCGTAACGTATACTTACGTAAAATAATGTGCAACGGAAGTACCTCTGGTTGATTATACTCGGTTGAGCTCTGTCCACGCAACATCCGCTTTATTGTACGCATTTAATTCCACTTCAAGCTATTATAGTACCCCTGTGTTATAGTGCATTCTGATTTAGTTCTAAGAAGGAATTCATTGTTAGGACGTATCGGTTGGTGATTGGAAATGGACCATATTAAGTAAGGTAAGATCACTGCGAGGGACGCGGACGCTTATAATTTTTAAACTTATGTCACTAAAATTTTTCTTAATAGCCCTTTTTTATACTCCTCATATGTAGTTAATTTAAAAATTAGTAGGTATAGAGATGATCATAAACGATCTCTCGCTCTTTTAAGTTTCTGTTCTGTAGAAATATCTTATTTTACGATAAGAATGCGCAGTTAAATATTTCAATTGAATTATGGGCACTTGAATTTAAACCTAAGCAGCGCTTTAAATCCGAATTTTCTAACTGCTACCATTTTTGACATGGATTCTGGGAATGAAGTTTAAATCCTGCTGGCAGTTCATATTTAATAAAATATATGTGCATATTTCGAATTTGTTCTGATGGCTGAGATCAAATCGTGCAGGTAGATCCATTTTTATTTTGTAAAATAAATTGACAACCTGCAAACCTGATCGTCTTCCTTTTCTTATTTTCTGTATATTTCCAATAGCATTTCTACTTAAATCGGGAGGTAAGCTCCATACTTACCCTGTCATTCTATGAGAAGTCCCGAACCTAGTAATTATGAGTAAGAATAATGACTTGTCTGACGTATTTTTTTGCCTAAACAGCAATCATTTGTTCGCATATGGCTAGCAAAAACAAAATAAGCTTCATTTTGATTGTCCTTTGTATCTTCTTAATTATATTTTTGTTTGAGTGGAGTATTATTAGGACTGTAAGGCAATTTCGATCAGGAATCGAGTGGGCGTTGATGCGTCAATGACCCGTAAAACTTGCGGATCCGCATTCGGCGGGTAACGCAACGGCTAAATTTAATATGACTCTGGACAGCCTATTTCATCTGACAAAGCCTATAAAATTTGCATATATGTAATGTTCATGTCCCATAATGATAAAAAATCGGATCGGTAAAGTTGTTAGGTAAGTAAGCTCGTCATCTTAGAAGTGGCTTCCTGTAATATATAAACTGTGAAGGCCTTGTTGTATTTGGTAGCTTTTTTTTAGTTTAACATACAATTTTTAAGCACTTGCTTTTCCAAGTTGGAAAATTTCAACATTTTCCAATTTTACTGTAGGAGTTTGACTGAAAACTTAAATGATCCCATAATTCAGTTAATCTATATTTCTGGTATTCTCGTTATCTCATTCTTTATTTCCTGTCCTCTATTATCCAGGTACCTGTATTATGATATTATTTCTGTTTCTAATTAAGGATTAAAATTAAACTTGTATTCTTCTTTTGTCTTTTTTAATTTTTTTTAAATTCTAATTCCTTAATGAATTTTAAAATTACAGGAACTGTTATATTTTTCCAATCCTTGCCTTTGAATCGATGATGATTGAAAGTATTTCAATTAGGTGCTCAATAGCTTTTTTCTAAATTTTGATTAAAATTTTCGTAACTTTTTCTGTAGGAAGTTAGCAGCTATGTAGGTTACAATTTGAGCAGAAATGTGTTCTTCTTTAGAAGACTTGTCATTTACAACTAGTTCCGTGACCTCGCTCACGCATTCCCGCGCCTGCACCTAACTGTACTTTCCCGTTGACTTAATGCCGACTTTGGACAGAACCTGATCTTAGGCAAGTGTACATTATAAACCGTCATGGCGATCGTTGCAATTTAATTATATTTTGAGTCTGTGAAGCGAAGTAGGCGCCACGTAGTTCCAAACGTACCTACCGCACAAACCATGCACAGAGTACAGGGCTACAGGCAGGCCGTAATGCGTCCCCGAGACGATCAAGCGCACTTGACAAGTCTACGTGATTGAAGCGAATATTGATCGTTTACTGCGTTGACTTGACGCGTTGGTACGTGTTTTCGGCTTGACCATAATTGACACACGTGAGACTTATCAAGTGCGCTTGATCGTCTCGGGGACCCATAAGCCGTACTCGTAACGTAGCCTGTAGCTGAGCTTGCGTTCCGCGCATTCCAACCGAATGAATCCGATTCTGGTCGATGATTGCCGAGCGTGTTTGACCGCGGCCGACTTCACACTGCTGTGTGCGCGAGCGCGGCGAGTACATGTCAACTGTTTGTCTGCTTTAGCTATCTGTCAACAAACTTTTCCGCGTTGAAAATAAATTTGGATAATTTTTTGAGTGATTACAATTAACTGTTTTGTTGTGGTGTGTGAAATATTCGAAGAGAACCGATATATCGCGTCGACTGACTCAGTGCTAGAACCGTGTTATTTTTTGTTTTGTATTGCGTGCAACGATCGCGAGCTGTAAAGCCCTCGGTCGTGTCAGTGTGAGTGACTATTTCATCCGACTTGAAAATAGCTCTTGATGAGATTGACAAACCGACCTCAAAGTTTTGGCTAACTTCCGTAGTTACTTTAACTGTAACCCACGGTAAATAGAAACTTTATATTTTATAAGTATTATTATTCTGTGGTTGCTCGGTGGATGCTGAATCTCTGGCCTCAATCGTTCACATCTCGCGGAATCCGTTATTTTATGTTAAAGTTAATATCCGGGATAATCAATTTGGTGGTATCAATTTTACTAAATTTGAATCGTTTATAGACAAATAATTTTAGCGGGGCATGATTAAACTATGAATGTCATCTTACCTTCATTATGAAGTATGCCCAAGTGTGATGATGAAGTTATTACAATAATTTTGCAGGAAAAACTTCTCACAATGCTCTTTACAAGAGATGTGACTATTAAGACCATTCAAAATAAAAACGACTCAAAAATAATATACAAAACCAAATGGCGTCAGACCGGTATTTGTGAGAACAAAACAAAAAGTTTCTATTTCTTGCGCCGTGGATGCTAAAATTTTAATCGAAACATGCAATGCATGTAAAAGAATGAAACGGGTACAAAATCTAGCAGATTTCCATAAATAGGTCCGGTTATTTAGTCCTCTGATTTTACCCTTCTAATAACTTGTATGTAGATCTTCTCTACAAGATCATTCTTAAAATTCCATTTTTGGAATATGCTTTAAGGGAAAGATTTAGTTTACTAGACATGTGTAATAGCAAAGTTTGAAACAAAACTAGCTTTTCTTTATTTTCACATACTGAATCTAACTTGTATATTATGCATTGTTAATACTCACTTTTACTCAGAAGAATAAAATTTTGTGACTTTGAAATTAAATAGCTATCTATCACAACATTTAAAATGGCGTCAGCGCAGGATGCCGAATTAATGAGGTTACCTGGGTCCCTCCCTTTACGGCAATTTAGGAATCTTAAAATAACCAAAATGAAAATTATGAAATCGTTGATAATTTTGACAAAACCTATAAGGCATCGTTATTTTACTTTTGTTATATTTTACCCATTGAACCTAGCGTATGGTGGAAAAAAGGAATAATATCGATTAAAATAATTGTTTGTAGTAAATCTTTTAAGAATATTACAATCTCAGTATAAACATCCGCAGTGGCTTGCAGGGCCTGTTCTAACGACGCTTTCTACTTCAGCCTCCGTTCCGACCAATCGGATAGCCGGAAGATCTGATTATAACCTCATTACCAACTTGACACTTGTTACAACCCATTCTTCGTTTCACTTTCATTGGTTATTAAAGACACCTTATCGTGGTAAAATATCAATATTTAAACTAACAGGAACAATAGGTTTATTCCGTAAAAATACTGTCGCTAGAGAACTTCGAGGGATGTCCACATGAAACTGGCAAATCTCGTGTCACTTAGAATTTTCTACATTTATGTATCTATTATACGCTTGAAGAGAAAAACGCAATTTTTTATATAGCGTAGGCTTTTTAGAAATTAATCCTTAAGTATATTCAAAAAGACGCAAGGATAAAGTTTGATTATAAATTTGCCCAGGCCATTTTATCAGCTCAAAAAAGATTTTTTTTCAGCTCCACACTCACATTTAACTTTGTTGTCGAAAATATCTTGGTTGACCGATTTTCGAACTTCAGAGTTGTCCCACTGTCTCAGCCTTTTAGACGTGTTAGGTTTCTACAAGATATAGGTAGGTGAAAGATGAAGATTTTCTTTTATTTCATGTTGAACAACGGTGACTAAATTAAAATCCTCTCTTTTGGATCCCTAAACCAGAATCCTTACACAATTGTCTTCCTTGAGATTTTCAATCCGTATTTTCAAATCTTCAATAAAGCTGTTATTATTTCTTTAAGGTTAAAATGATTACGTATTAGTACTTCATAACATTATTTTACAAATTACTAATACTTGTAATGTTTTTTATTATATAAATCTCAGGGATAAATATGTTCATAGGCTGTTATTATAAAACAATATTCCCATTGTACTCGTATGTTACGTTGTCAGTTAGTCAACAATTCGGCTTATTTCATTCCGGTTGAACATTAGTATTATACAACAGTATTAGTGCAGAGTACAAAGAAATTTTAGTCTTAAAATCAATGTATGGAGTTGACGTCACCAGGATTATGTAAATCATATTACGAGCATTACGTCCAGTCAATCACTGAAAAGTGTGTATTATGTACATAAAATTTAGCTTTCACGTAATATTAGCTCTAAAGAAAATTCGTGACTTTCAGGCACTTAATATTTAAACACCGTTTAGGATATTGCTATATTTTAAATTTCTTTATTGATTTGCAATACCTTCTGTTATAGAAAATAGTTTTCAACTATTAGAAATATAGTTGCGAGTTGTATATATATGCTATGTAATACTGTCGCTGTAAATAGGGTTACTGTGGTAAGGCTTCACGTTTCCACGTGTAGCTGTCTTCGTGTCTGATGCACTGATGTTTATTGACGCGTGAATATAAAAATAACGCAATAAGTAGGATTTCTAACTTCATGGAATTAAGTACGTTAATGATTCAGGAAGGAATGTTGCTTAACTTGGTGTTATATCGGCAAATTGTTATCTGCTCTGTTACGTACCGTTAGCTTTATTAGAGAGATATAGAGAGAATATTGGCAAAATTCCTTTATTGATATTCAGCTCAAATATTTTGTTGCAATAGTCAGATACTTTTGAGAAACCTAACAATGCCAGTAAATGATATCTCTTTGGCTGCATTCTATATGCGGTTCACTGCAGGCATTGAACTCAATATTAATACAGTAGTTAGTCGATACCTGTCTGTTTTGCTTGACCTAAGTCAATATCTAAGATTTATTTAAGCTTTACAATTGGTTGGTTAACCTGTTGGTGATTGGTCCACTAAACTTTAGAATGTTTTAATTCTCTCTGGTCACATCCACCTGTTTACTTTCAACGATTTATTTTACAATATTCAAACTGCGGTAGGATATGATAAGTAATAGTATGAGTTTTTTTTTAAAGTCAGGTTCATTAATTGTATTTCCACCCATTCATAAATCTTTACAAGCCCACTGGTGAACAGAGACCTTGAGTCTGTCTCATTTCCTCTGGTTTGAGGAGTTATAGATCTGTCGTAGTCTCCATTTGAGCGTCTTTCTTCCCTCAGGGTAATCGGCAGGTTTTTCAATTTTTTGTGGTCAGTTCCTTGCTACTACAGCTAGCTAAATCTAAATTATCTGTTCTCATTTAAATGTACGTTTCCAAAGAACTATTGTCGCACCATGAAGTTTGCTACTACGAGTATTATATTTAAGATACTTGAACCTTTCCAAAGAAATTCTCTAATAAATAGTAAGAATGATAATACCGCAGAAAAATAACTCAATATTATAATATTGTGGTGAACAATGTACTCTTAACATTCGCATTTCACATTCCAATACATTCTGATTTGTTTATATTTGAATAACAAATTACTTTGATCACGATTGCAGAGAACTCTTTACCATAGGTAATTGTAATTCCTTCGTGACTTTAAACCCTCTAAATGTATTCATGACATAATTATATTTTAGTTACCTCTTCAGGTAACTCCTCACGCGCTAGAGTACGAATTGATATTATTATATTTAGAATGGTTAACTTTAACAACATTTTCGTTATTAACATTTAGATAATGGAGTTTCGTTCTTGCAATATAGATGTTTTTAATATACTTCTTTTTCTGTAATATTATTTGCTACTTTATGAGTATTATCTAGAGCTTGATTGATAACGACATAAGTCGAATATTTTGGGTTCTACACAAATACTGTAACTAGCCCTTTTTCTTGAACGCATTGTGTATTGTTAAGTTCGTTTGTATAATAATACAGTCAAATAATATATGCTTACCTATTAAATAAACATTAGTTACTTCAAAACTCTTTTAAATGATGAAATAATTGCAACTCTCACTCTTTGTCCCTCTATAAAATTCAGCTCAGAACTTTTGGTATGTTAGTCATTTGCAATTGTAGGTGAAACTTTGCAGCCATGTCAAAACAATACACGTGACCTCAGTGGAAAAATGTAGTTATTTATGTCACAATGACGATTGTTTATAACTTTAAAAATTTAAATTAAGGAAATAATTTATATTGTTTCAATAATAGGTATCTTTAAAATTTTAATGAAGGAGAGTTGCGTAGTTAAGTACTTTAATTAATTGACTAAATAAAAAATATCTTATTACGACTAATATTAGCCTCACAGCTTTTACGTCGTTCTGAGGGATTTTTTTCACAAGACAATCTTTACGTTATAATGGCAAAAGAAGAAGTAGTTTTGTAAATTTTCTCGGGATTTTTTTTTCATATATGCTAATCATTATTAATTACGACCCGGGTTATACTTGTGATAATTTCTGACTTAAACATTTCTGTAAGTGGCCTAAAACAAAATGAATCTTATTAAGTAAAGATATAAATCAATGATGCTAAAAGAAGTGAGTAGGTATGACTTCCAAATGGCTAACAATCTCCTCAGCTTTATGTTTTACACTTAAAACTAAAAGCTTTGGTTTTGAAATAATTTCATTGCTTTTAAAAATCGTCTACCTATTAACAACTCACTAACATTTTAAACAAGTCGTTTAAAAAATTGACCCAAATGCTTTACGCAGCGTAAGTGGGTGGAGTTAATGAGCCGAGATAAGATAATTGCTCTAAGTTATTAACAAATTTCACGCATCTCCCTGTAATACTTATCGTAAAACAAATATTATAGTCCAATATTATCAATTTACAAACGCAACGTTTCGTAACTCCTAAGTTTGAAACAAATTACACTTACAGTCGTTGTTTGGGAGCCATAATAAGTGATTAGGAACTGAACATATATTTACTGAACTTAAAAAGGGTTCAAACCTTTGTTTACGATGTTTTGGTAACTTCAAACGGATTAACAACTTTAACTCGCGCTCATAATGCTGCTTGGAGCAGTTAGAAAGAATTTTATTGCTGTCTAAAAGAAGACATAAAATTTAATGTCTCAAGAAGAGACGACAGGTAACTGACTGAATAAATAAACCCAGTTATGTGGACTTAATCCTCATATTTTAAGTGAGCTTCTTTGTTAAACGTTAATAAACTTAACAATATTTGTTTAGTACTTTGATATATCAGTCTTAGATTCATGTACAAATTTTAATGCTCTGTTAATATTTGGTAAATAATATTGATTATTTTAAATGACCTTACCTTTTATTCAGAAGTTAAGGAGCTTCTTTATCAAGGCTACCATATATTCTCTTACCACCCATACTAATTATATACTTCATATCGTAGGTATTAATCAATTTATTGGCTCAAATATCTGCGAGTACATTCCAAACGAACCCTCTGCAAACATGTTATAAGCGACGACGTTTTAAGTTAAAAGGAGTAAGTACCTTCTTAAGTAGCGAGAGAGTGGTAGGTTAGCTTTGCACAACCGGGTTAATCTGCTGCCATCGACGCCGTAGGGCCCAATCAACAGTTAGAAACATTTAACTAACTCCGTCACGCCTTGCTTACATTATAGAAGCTTCTATGTAGGGTGTAACGGTTCCAGCCCTTCATAACATCTTGAAGAACACTCAGGAGTCATCGGCATCTACTCAATTGACACAATTCCTATGTTACTGCGGACCGGATGAGATGTTTATATAACTCGAGCGCCGTACTATAAACACTTGACGAAACCTGTCTGAAATGGTTTGTGTCGGAGGTTATCAGCTTAATAGAATATTATTCCCTTCATTCATTCTGGATACAATATTATTAATAGATATCCGTATCACAATGTAGGAATAAGAATACTTAGAGCCATGGGCGTAGCCAGCCCTAGGCTCAGGGTGGGGCAACTTTCTGAAATAATAGGTATGGCCTTAACTAGCAAACAATACCCACGATCTTTTTTATAGCCTAAAGGGCTGACGTGAAAGCGGACGAGCCATCTGATAGTAAGTGGTCATCGTCATCCATGGACACGAGCAACACCAGGGGAGTCACCAGTGCAACGCCGGTCCTGAAGGAGAACTCTTTTTACACCTTTCTTGAAGCACTACGTATTAAAGCGCTCCGGGCGTAACTCAGAAGGAAGCATTCCACAGCCTGCAAGTTCGCGGCAAAAATTATCGTGAAAATAAGAGTGTCCTTGTTCGTCACGAATCCAAGGGATGAGAATGATACTTCTATCTTTAGCGAGTGGTGCGATGATGAAAGGCTGAAGTTGGCACCTAATCGCACAATTTCTCGGAGCACTTACCGTTGTAAAGTCGTTGGAACACACAAAGACATCCTAGTTCTCTCCTAAAACCTAGGTGTTCTAGCCTGTTAGTGACTCGTGGATTGTTGACAACTCGAACTGCGCGCATTTGCACGGCGTCAAAGACTAAGCTGATATTGTGGCGCACCGGCACAGAGATGAGAACAGTACTCCATGTGAGAGCTATCCTGAGCTTTATAAAACATCAGTAGATCCTTCGCATTGAATTACTGCTTCGCCTGATTCATTTCGCCAAGCATTTCGGAGGCCAATTTGGCCTTAGCTTCCAGATGACATCGACAAACCGACACATTTACTAACAGTGTGCGCGGTACCCTGGAATGGAGCCGCCATGACAAATGGGGTTTTCTAAGCGAAAATGCGCAAACTTGTGTCTTCTCGGGGTTGAACTCAGCTAAATTGAGTCGTCCCCATTCCGAGACTTTCTCCAGAGAGTTCAACTTCAGACACAAGTTTCTGTTGTCATCTTCATAGCAATGAATACCGGTTCCACGCTCCAACATATTATTAATATCCAGAATGAACAGAGTAGGAGACAGCACAGACCCTTGGGGAACACCAGCGTTTATAGGTTTCATATCTGAGCAACAACTTTCAAGTACGGCCTTTAATGTCGCTCAGATACAAATCTGGCTACCGATTTGCATGACCTCTCAGGGAGACCGAAGATGGTGCTTCGCGAGAAGAGCCCTGCCAGACCCAGTTGAAGGCTTTAGCGATATCTAGGATAATCGCCAATGCTTCCTCGTTGCTATCAAGGGCCTGAGCCCTTCGATGAGTATGATACGCAAAAAGATCGCCAGCTGAACGTCCGTAAAGAAATACGTACTGCCGGTCACTTGATCAACTGGCGATCCTCCAGATATCCTAGGGGCTGTACATTTATAATACGCTCCATAACCTTAGGATGTAGGGAAGTTATCGCTATAGGCCTGTAATTAGCCGGGCCACTAAGATCGCCCTTTTCGGGGATATGATGAACTAGGGCTACTTTCCATGAAGACGGTAAGTACTATTCCAGTGGTGTAGGATAGCGAAAATAGGCGCTTTGAAACGGGAGTAAACTCGGGAGCACACGTCTTAAGCACCATCTGCGGAAACACCATCTGGTTCACTCGACTTCTTGGTATCGAGGGACAGTAATGCTCGTCTGACATTCATTTTACCACTTTGGAAGTGTCTCTTGCACAAACTATTCAGTTTAGAAAAAAAAGATATTAGAAACCTTATTAGCGGTTTTGAAGACCTATCTATAAATACCCCACACGTATGAGTTTGATGAAAACAAAAATTTGAGTTTCAGTTCAAAGTAAGGGGAACCCTCAAAGTTTATTGTTTTTTTTTTCTATTTTTGTGTGGAAATCTTACTTACAACACAACCACACACAGTACTTATGCCCAGCGTGTAGAAGTACCGTAGATTTATTTTTCTTAATGTACTCTAGTTCACCACCAGCACCACTTGAACTAACAGCCATATTTTAGATTAAAAATATCAACTCACTAACATATAAATGGTAGAGAATGCATCTTGCATTAAGCTCGCCATTTGCACCTTAATATATATCTATATATTGTGGTCAATAAAGTTTAAATAAATAAATAAATAAATATAACAACAAACTGATAAAAATGCAAATTGCAGTAGGTCTTATAACATTCATTGATTCAATTTTCAAAGATGAATGTGTCAAAATCAAATATTATTTATAATAAGACAAGGAAACTAAAAAGTAGGTAGGTACTGGTATGAACTTCGATGCAAAATAACTACAAAAAATCTTTACCTTTTTAACCCCATTAGGGGATGAGTTTCAATGAAATATGAAATGAATCTTCCATTAATTGTCTTAAAGAATGGTTATGCAAAATTGAATCATATCTGACCAAGTAAGTAATCACGTTGTAAAGAATTTTAATTAATGGTATAATATTGGTTAAGGGGATTTGTAGACTTCTAGTCCAGAAATCCCCTGCCCTTTTGCGAAGGGGATTTGTGGAATTAGCCCTCCAAAAGTCGGGTCAGAAAAATTCTTTACGAAAGTTATGTACAATAACTTCAAAGCTTCAAACATAAAACAGCTATTTTTAAAAGAACCCTTATCTCAAATTAAGTAGGAGTACTGGGTTTGTTGCTATGCCCATCAAACCTTTAAAGAAAATAATAAAATGCGGACTCTGGCTTTCACTCACGTTTGTTCATTATAAGTAAACGATTCCGTGCTCAGTGGTAGATTATTTTGTCATACTTCTAATTCCGTTGTACACTTGATCGAAAAACTCAAGCTTAGTCCGAACCCATTGTACGTGACTAACTCGACAACTAATCTTTAGGGTTCAGTACTCAATGTCTGTAGAAAAAGCGTTTAAGTTTTGAATCGCTTTTAAGTGGAGATTTGGCTTTAAAATGAAGTTACTTTTAGAAATCATCAAATAGGTCACCCATGTTTTATAAGTTTTCATGTTTTGTTTGTTTTATTTTTTAGTACATTTAAGTAGGTCTGATATTCAGTAATCATTTTGTCCTGTATCTTCTTTGAAAGGCTAAATTGAAGAATGAAAATATTTATAGCTTCGGTTTGTGTTGTATTGTGTCTGTCATACTGATCCATTAACACGAAGCCGAGTTTTACTTTCTTCTTTTCTTAACAGCCTAAAGCTTTTTCATCACAAATAAACTAAATAATCTCGATTTTCTTTTGAAATTAACTATTTTGATAGGTATTGCACGTTTCATTATTAAGAAATGAATGGTAGAAAAGCACGTTTGGTTCACGATCTCGATCGTTAGAATTTGGAAAATGAATACATTGTGCTATTGTTAAACGTGGTTTTCTTATTTTCGAATGTTCTACATTCGGTATAGATCGCCGAAAAAACTTTAATTTATCTTCACCAAAATTGTTTTGATGTACCAACACATCTATAGTTGCTTCAACAGATTTATTTGCAAAAACTTCACAAACATCTTCTTGCAATTTTATTATAGTCTCGTTTTATGGTCGATTTGGTGCACAGAGTGTAATAAACATCAAAATAAAAACAGTATCATAAAGAAACGTTTTTCAGACAATTAACAATGAAATACTGTTGTCCGTAGTCTTTTTCTGCCGCTTAGCCGTAACGCGTTGTAACAATGCTATTCATAGATCTGAGGTTTGCTCATATAGCTATAGCAATTCTGGTTACTGATAAGTTTTTGTTTGTTGTTACTAGGTTGCTTTAACAAAATAAATCTTTTACAAAATCTACAACATCGTTAAACTTAGGTATTTTATCAGTACCTTCTGAACAGGTTCTTGGAAGATCATTGTTTTGGTTTTCGTCACCTTAATCGAGAGCTGAAATAGTATTCAATTCACATTTAACATTGTCGGAAATCCTTACCGTATCTGCGATCAAAATTTGTCCCATATAAATCGGTGATAGGCGGGCAGCGAGACGAAGCGGCTATGTCTGGTGGGCTGGAGCGTGACGTCTGCCACCCGATAGCCCATCTCACGACCGACCCACTTACACCCCAAGGTCACCGCCTGACCTCCTAATCTACGTTTCCGTATTTAACTACTCTCTATCCACGTACTCAAGTTATCGGAGGATTAAGGCGATTCGGAAAAATTCTTACAAACATTTGCATGACATGATGTGCAAACAAGAATAAATTGTACGCAGTGATGAAATCCACGGTACTACTACTATTTATTTGTTCTTTGTCTGTACTTGATTTCAATAGGACTATTATACTTCTTTTTATTTTGGTCAATTATTAGTTTATACAACCCAATTAGTAAACTGAACAATTAGTTTTGGATATTTCCACATAAAGTCTGTTATTTATAACTTTAATTCAAGCTTCGTATGTTATCACTAAATCAAAAAACAATTTTGTTCGTTAAGACACTTACATTAATCGAATAGCTATAAAGTTCTGAAGACGAAGACGATAATAGGGTAACATAAATGTAATTGAAGGAAATGTTGTCAGTAATAAAAGTTAATAGGATTTCTTCGATCAAATCGGTTGGCTCAGGAACCCCATAAACCACATAAAAGGTGCATTATGTAGGTACTGTGTACAGGTACGTGCGTCGGCCGCGACAGATTTTCAGATAGGGCGCCAATCAGAGCGTGTGCCTGTCCCGTATCACGGGCTCTCTGATATACAACACAACACACTTTCTAATCTGCGCCTTTGTCAGTGCTCTCGGCTATTGGTTAACTTGTTATACCAAACTTTCGCCAATTGTTTTCACGGTACATTAGATTTCTTCTCCGTCTTCGCGTTAAATATTTGCTGCATTCGTTACGGTTGCATTACAATAATGTAAGGTGTATAAACATCGCTGAAATAATGTTCGATTGCTCTTTTAAGGCGTATACGAACCCTTGAAACGCGATGCTTCTCGGTGCACGAGATTGCCTTTAATCTAAACTGCGGTTAGTCGGATCACGGCTCGGATATTATGTTGCCAGTTTAGCCGGAGTATGCTCCCAACGCTGAATCCGATACGAGCTATCTTGGGCCGGGCGGTGTGTGAAATAAGAGAGCAGGCAGACAACAAGCTTGGCCGCAATGACTCTCTTGATAAGGAGATGTGGATGCGTGTATTTTAGAAGAGCGAGAGGAGGTGGTAGCGCGGGGGGTGTGGGACCGGTCCGCATACCGGTTTGCGTCAACGTCGACGAGTGGCTTAGGACTAACCGTTTTATTAGCTGAGCCATGCTCCACAAATGCCGGCACGGACAGCCCTGCAGGCCGCACCCAAGGCAGCCTGATCTTCTTGAGAGACTTAAGTTGCTTCTCAATTATGGTAGTTTGGTCGCAAAAGTTTATCTTCGATGTAATAGCTGTATCCATTACGATAAACATTAGCTTGCTCGCTGTACTCTGGCAGTTTGCGATAGTGCTCTAAATGGAATAGGAATAGTGCCCTAATTGTTGTTAAACAATGTGAATTATATTATTATTATTAGTAACGACAGAGAGTAGTAAATGCTCATCAAAAAACAAAATTTGACGCTTCTGTAAAGTACCTACATCAAACTAGAATAATAGCGAAAATAGTAATAGGGTTACGTAAATTATTATCGTATTAGTTATACCGACGCCACATTCCTGACGTACTATGGCGGCGTTTCTTTATTTTTAGTTTTATCTGTTTGTTCGTAGCATGCTTTTTATTAGCACTAACTTTGATTTGTGTTGCAGCATCGGCTTCTTTTTGTAGCTATCTTGTGATCAGTGACGCTTCGTTATTGTTTAAATTACTCGAGCGAACAAAATGTAGGTCGATGTGTAAATTTCGAAACACGTCAGTTATTACGTATATATCTGATGTAGCATAAAAACCTTAATGTTTTTAGATTACACTTCTCTAGTTCATAACATTCTTTATTTATATGAAATCAGAATCTCTACATTTCCACTTTTTTGTGAACATTTTCATTCAATTGGAACCCGGTGAGTTATAAACGACATTATTAAGTTTTTCTGCTGCAATCTGACACTCAAGTTTCGTTATTGAAAATTTTGTTCTATTTTGAATACGTCCGATGAAGCTGTGAATGGGTAATGTATTAATCTTTAAATAACTTAACATTCAAGTTCTACGATGAAGTCATGGGACGACCTGATATTTTGACTCATTTTTTTTTTTGCTACGTTTTGGCACGTTAATATTTCTTTAATACTGCTGAGTTTACAAAAGCAACTATATCAATCTGCTTCTAAATATTTTTATTGGTTTTATCGTCTTTAACTTAGGAACAGGCAGTAATTAACATTGTTATTATCGGATTCGACATGCACGTGATAAGTAACTATAGTTGAGCTTCTATTTTCTCTATCTGTTATTGGCCTTCGAGTCTATTTCGATGTGATGCGTTAAACGAGCGGTGGCAGGTTGCCACGACAATGTTTTGGTGCGGCGACCGACGACCGGTGAACACCGACACACTTCCCAGCTACGACCACGCCTCGCCTCCACTAGGAACCAGCCCGGTCTCTCTTAATTACAAAACGCGGTAACCAGGTTAACGAACCTATATTGTATCAAATATACGTGTGAAAAAGAACATCTCGACTCTTTCGACACCTTTTAGTATCTACTGACATTTCGGCAATTACTTTATTGTTATAACGATCCGTGCCCATGCATAAATTACCTCTTGTTTCATGCGGCGTTTGCCATTTCCGGAATTGCGTACAGTCCGACACGGTGTATACTTTTCATGAATGGACCTGCATGTACCATTTCGAGTGTGCTCACGACAATTTCAATTCAATGACATCGGACCGATGTCACGCGGTCAATGATCTAACGCGTAATTTGGACGAACAATACAGTAATTTCATTTAGATCGTGACCAATTCGACTCGAGGCCTAGAGATTCACCATTCCGAGTTTCGTTGGAGTCGTCATCGTCAAATAGTTTATTTCATTGTAGGCACTCGACGATACTGGAAATAAGCGAGCTACAAAGCAATATGGGTTTAAGTGAGGGTGAAGTGATCTTCGTGCGCTATCGGTGTCCCGGACACAGCGGCTAGTGCGATGTTTGAGTCGTTGGTGTCACGGCTGACGTCCCCGCCGGTGTCTCGGCGGCGACACACGGTCCACGCGGCCCGTGAAGTGTGCAGCGAACCTGAAGAAGAAGTGGTCCCGGTGCAGCGTCGCTCGCGCGCCGCCAAACAGTTGCTCGACAAGAGACGCAAGGCCCGTCTGTCTTGTGCGGACCTTACCGCCGCCAACTACGCGGAACCAGAACGGACTTCGCGCATCGACGCCCTCAAAGCTTTTTTACCACTGCGACAATCAAAGTCTCTCGGACGACTCGACGGTCTCAAGGAGGTAAGTTTTATTAATAATTCTTGCTGAAATTAGCATGGCAAAACTCCAATGCATTTAGCGGTACAAAAATAATTTTGGTTTCAGTGAATTTATAACGTATTCGTGAAACAAGGTACAACTATAATTATCACCCGAGTACATGTTTGTCATGTAAAAACCTCCGATCTTCTAGTTAGTAAAGTAACCTTGAGAGATCTGTTGACAACGTACGGTTTAACTCACTTAACGTCTACTTGCGACACTAGAGAACGCGCGACATGGCCTTCGTGTAACTCCCATGAGTATGCGCGTGCGCTACACACCTGTTGATCCCCTCAACTCACCGTCGATCGTCGGCCTTAGAATAATCTTGCTCAATCGACAGAACCTTAAAAATAATCTATTGTTTAAATATCTCACCTGTAACAAAAAGAATCTCCATCATAGACGCGCTCTATCGTCTATAGCCACGTCCGTCAAATTGCGAAACAACTCATGGCATTCCTATGCAGTGCACTATGACATCACATTAGGTTGTATAAGAGATAATACAAATAGTACACGAGAACCGACATTTGAATGCATGACTCGTTAATTTTTGACATGGCTTGAGTTATAATGCAATATAAAAGTACCATGGTTTATGTGGGAGTGGTTGATATGGGATAATGCATTGAGTGAGTTGCACACCCGTAATTAAACCACGGTATAGATATATATTATGACTGTGCTTAAGATGTACATCTCTTAATGTGACCTGCAATAAAGACTGAGGAACTTAACATTTTAGTCAAAAGAAATAAATTCATAGTTAATTCACAATAGTTTATTTGTACTTACTAATAGTTTTTGTATGCAAAATGTTGTATAATATTTTGTTTGCATTCTAAAGCACTACGAATGATACCTATAGGCATGTTGATTTTTCACATTTTATAAACACTGTAAATTAATCGATATACGTAGAAGTAGATCGAAATCGAAAACAAAATTTGCAATGATAATTTTGTTCTTAATTTCTTCTTAAATAATGGTCGCGGAAGTCTGCGTCCTACTTAATAATTTCATATTTTTAGGTAAAGGATGATATAAAAGGCGTTATTTAGTACAATTTAACATTACATTAGCAAGTTATACATTTTTAAATTACGATTATCATGATTATAATAAATAAGTCATATAGTGTAATTGTAGCTTCTTCGTAGGAGGTAAATACCTACTGTAAAAAGGTTACAGAGTAATTAAAATGTCATGTTAATAAAACTTGAGGTGAAAATTTATTTATTTACGTTTTTCGTCCCGCATTCTGATCGAATAGATATCCAATCACTTCGAGTCGATCGATGATTGGTCCATTGAAGGCTATAAAACGTGTTTTGTACTTTTATAATTAATAAACATGATGTTAATCGTTGCAATCTATGTTAAGTTCCGATCAAAGATAGTTACTGTTGACGGTGAAGTTAGGATCGCAGTCGAGCAAAGTGCACCGTTACGGCACAGATCGCAAGCATCCCGATATTCCACAGATAGAGCAAGAATCCACGAAGTGCAAGCAGGTAAGGGCCAAGTATTCTCAACCTTGAGTACTCACACACGTAGCGAAGAGTCTACGAAGGGTGTGTGCGTGCTATTTGCCCATGTGATTTACAGACAAACGCCACGTCGGCCACAGATGCGCGCGCGCAGAGCATTTGGCCGCTTTGTTGAACCATCTCATCGCGTTAACGCCTTTTGTCTGACGGACCGAATAGAACATCTGCGCTTAAGAAGCTGTTATTAAATTTGTTCAGGTACCTGGTTCAACCAGTTGGGCAAGCCTAGCGTAACGCCAAACTTTTTTGTCTATTTTATTAAAAGGCTATCATGGCAGCGAGCTATGGTTTGTGTTTTGAAATGGATATGTTGTGTAGTAGGTACCTATTTGTCTTACATGTACTGGGGTTACTAGTTCGGTTATGTGAGCAAAATTTTATACAGATTAATCGAATAATTGATATGATTGGAAAAATCTTTCAAAATTTGTACAGTAAAAACGTGTTTCAGCGGAATTTTTGTCAAGTTTAGTTTTATCTGATTGACTATTATCAAGTCCAAGTTTAACTAACTCAAACTCAAAGTAAGCTTCAAAATTACATTTGGCTTGTTCAAGCCGTCATTGTTTTAGAACGTTTTAATGACCTCATCTTAGTAGGTACTTACTACTTCGTACTTACTGAAAAAATCCTACATTCCGATCCAAATAGTGATGTACCGGTCTCTTTGATCATGTCGTTTGGTCGATTGATTAATATGCTTCTATTATGATAAATCTGTTCAGGTTTGCGCCCAAGGCGACGGGTGAGTGGCAAAAACTCAGTAGCACGCTGTCGCTATGGTTTTTGCAAGTGTAAAACGATTCCTTGTACTGGCTCGTGTTTCCCTGACTCAGATGTAACGGAACTTGAAGTAGCTTCTCGTCACTGAGCACGAGATCAATTAAGCGATTGCTGAGCGATCGCTTGACGTACCTTTTAAATAAGGTGTTTGCCACAGTGAAGGATAACGTCATTTATATTATTATAATCTGCTTAGATAATCGAGTAAAGTTGGCTTAATGATGTCTAAAACTGCAATACGATGGGAAAGCACAGTTTTATAGGTTCATGATAGTTGTACCTACTCAAGATTGAAATGAGGGATTCAAATATTTTTCAAATTAATAAAATCTTTGCAAAAATGTTAAAGGAGGTGACAAGAATATTTCACTGGGCTTATATTGAAACAGTTATTTAATTAACGTATATATTTTTTTTATATTTTCATAACCAAACACTTCAAATTCAAATTGTATTCTCCTACGACTTAAACCTATGTTTGAGATACCTTTAGTAGATATAGATTATTAATGTAGATACACCTAAGCATTTTGTTATTTTTTCTTACAGCACATCTTATATGTACAAAAATATTGCATATAAAAACTACCTTAATTTACCTAACAAATTAAGTTGAAATATATTTAAACTACCTAAAAAAAACACATACTTATAACTAACGAGTCAATTAGGATCAATTTACGCTCACATTTCTTCTAAGCACCAACCAAAACTTGAGTTTGAAAGATTAGCATCTCCAAAATGAATAGTTGTAACAAAAAGCAATCAGTAAATAAGATTTACAATAAAATGACTTTATCAATATACATCTGACGGGCTGATTGAATGTTGTGGGCTAGCCTACCGGTTCATTACGAACTGTAGTTTGTTCTCAGAGGTAATATTTGCTTGTTAAATTAATTGCTCACCACACTGTCCTACTTATATTAACCTTGGCGCTGGTATTAAATGCCATTGCAGATAAATTATTTACGTTTGGCAATGAAACCGGCACAAACAAAATTAACAGGAGTTTGATTTGATGGCATTACATTTGTTAAGAGAATAAAGACATTTCGTAATTATATTAGCTTTGATGTTCTAAGTTTAAATGAATTCGATTTTCGAATGCCATCTGTGCGGTGCTTACGATGTTGATCTCCTGAAAAAGGAGATATGAGGTCAAATCCTTGTACATCCCTATTTTTCAAAATTTTTTGCGTATTAGAAACTAATAAACTCTTTCTTTTGATGATATTGTGACTGCCATATCGAAATCTTTTTGTGTACCTACCGATCGAAATCTTTATGAATAAAAATCGCCTTTATCAGCTTCTGTTTAAGCATTAAAGTAATATTAAAATTTTCTGGCATAAATTATACAATGAGCAATTATAATTTTGTTCGTAATTTATATGCTCCAATAAATTATATTTACATGGTGGCATAGTTTGCAATATGGCTGCTATGTGTCGTTCATCATGAAACCTTTGTCAATCAATAGCCAAAGGCCAAAGTGATGATTGATGACGCGAGAGGATACACAGGATTCAGTTAGTCAGCTGTTTAGGATAGATATGCTGTCATCTGTCAATGTTCTACTTACAAATTATTATATCTCGGAGACACAAGTTCGTCTTGGCAAATTTTTTATTCTGGTAAATGTTTCTTCTAAGCTTCTAACTCATTAAGGTTCCAAGTCTTGCCTTGGACAACAATAGCCGTCACAAACTTTCATGATCGCGCAAAAAATTTAAATTGTCATAATATCTGCCTGGGCCGGTAATTGAATATGGAACTCCTCGCTTGATAGACATTGAGAGTAATTAGGGTGCGGGCATGTGAATTTCAGCTAAATATTATTATTTGAGCTTCATTTCATGTAGGTAGGTATACTACAGTAATGTTAAGGTAACTTTGAGTTTAACAAAAACGCAAGTAAAGCCACCCACTGATGATTTATGTTATTTAGTGACTGCAGCGCAAGAGTTAACGTTCAACGAAATGAGATTATGAAACCTGCTACACTAACGTCAACTGAACTCTGCACGTGAACTGCGCTGACAATTTCAATAGAGTGTTGTCTGTGGAACACGACACTCGTCCTCCTTGGCGTGCCGAGGAATTCGCACTCAGCGCACCCCGCACCCCGACGTTTTCCCCCTTCCCCCGCGCCGCCCCCCGCGCACGCGCGATGTGCATACCGAGGTTATTACACTCGCACCCGCAATCCATCTCGCCGCGCGCACGTAACAAATGCACGATACACACATCTTGCACCTTTTTGGCGTTTCGGCGTCCCGCTCCCGTACGCAGTCGTGACGTCATGCGTATTGAAATTCAATACGACTGCGGAATTATTTTAATCACATAATGCAGTTTAAACATAAATTTAATTGTTGAATTACGTTGTAATTGAGATACGTTAGATATTGCTAGTGTACAATTTAGTCATTTTATGACCTCTTTTATTTCGTATTTTATGGTTTACATAATTTTATGGTATACATAATTTAAGTATTACATAATTTAATTCTAGTTAAAAAATATATGTTTTAAATGTTTTACTAGTGAATGATAAATACTGCAATAAGTTATTTCTTGGCCTACAAACACTAAAATGATCTAGCTAAATGTTTTAGCATGGCCTTTGCGTGTTTTGCCAATGTTTCCTAACAAGCTAATTAATATTTTATAACATGACATAAAATGTTCGAAGAATATTTGTAATAATTATATAAACGTTGTGTGTGCGATTGGTAGATAATTAATTCACTCAAATGATAAAATAATAGACTGTGAAATCCAAACAAAATGTCAATAATCCGATGTTATTGATTTAAGGCTTAACCAATAAGTAGGTAACGCCAACCAGCAAGCAATTATTTATTACTGATATCAATATAAATATATAGTTATTAACGATAACTTGAGGACGTCTTGGATTTACTTTACATTTATATAACACATATAAATAGATTGTTTAAATTTACATATATGTAGTTTAAAATTACAGGTGTAAGTATACCAAGCAGTTATGAGATGACTGTTGAATGAATGGGTGACGCAATGCAGTCCATCCGTCAATGCGTAGGCGCGGTTGATTGCCGGACTGCTACAGTCCATTAAGACAAGCGTGCGTCTAACTTACAAGTACCTTTGTACACATTAACCTTAATAGGGAATCGTAATAGAGAGCTAGTAACTCGACAGGGAAGTAGGAACAGTATCGTTGTTACAACTACAACACAATCAGCTTTTATATTTGGACTCCAGTTTAATTAGATACGTGTTTTTGTTGTTGTGTGGATTGCATAACTGTGTCTATTTTCATTTGTATATTTCGGTGAGTCTTCTATCTATGATTATTCTATTAGTACAGATATAATCTTGCGCTAATAATAACATTTTAAATGAGGTCGTGTCTCTACATGCGCGGGATCTACAATGTTACGGATTTACAGGAATATCAGTGTGTTGATGAATGTAAATTTTGGCACGTTGAAACATCTCTTACTTAAATTATGTAGAGATGACATATTACTTGATTCTCTTGAACTTACGAAACTAAGTTCCACATCTTCGTGTGTCACAAATATCCTCAATCATGATGGCAGAAAATACACCTATCTGCTATCTTTTTTCTAGATTAACCATAAAATGTTTCCAACGTATTGCAATAGCAATGTTAGAAGGCGGCTATCTTGTTTTCTTCTTGGTCATAACGTTTCCATGCCTTTGTTGTCACGATTGGCCTTAGGCGGAGGTGACTACGAACAGATAGAAGCACTATTTACTCGATTACCGGCTACTGACATATAAAGATACTGACACGTACAGTTACATACAACCTGAATGATTTTGATGTTGATATAATAAAATATTGGTCCGACATTCATTTGAGCTTCAGACACTGACTCATACTTATGTATCTCCGACATTTATTGTATCTTATTAATATGCTCGGTTTGGGCTTTACAACCGCTTCGACGAATCGACAACCTTTCCTGTTAATTTCTACTTGGAAGTGCATTCATTTTTTATGTCCATACAGGCCAGTGATCACCCGTTTTATTACATAAGTCATTTGTTAATGTTTTTTCGTTTCTGCTTTCGCCAAACAAAAATTATAAGTATGGAGAAGGTTACAGCGCATATTTGGCAGTAGGTATGTAGCGGTAAGTATGTTTAAATTTGTCAAATCAATATTTTACGTGAATTTTGAAACATAATGTCTACACGGAACATTATTGTGATTCGAGAAGTTACGTTGTACACCAGCTAGTACACCCTTACTTTTTTTTTTCTCTAGAACAAAGTAGTCCTCTACCCAATGGTTGCCTGGAAGAAATCGCTTCTTAAGCGATAAGGCCGCCGTTTGTACATTAATTACCTAAGACAATAATATGTTTGTACTATTTTTTTACTGGTGTACAATAAAGAGTTTTGTTGTTGTTGTTGTTGTTGTTACGTTGATATCTTTACTATGTATGTATAATTTGACATACCTACTTATATTTATTACTACGCATAAATACATTAAATATAATAATATCAAAATAGAAACTCACTAGCGCTTAGGTACCTACCTACTTATCATCCAAATATGTATTTAGAGTTTAGAGGAACTAAATGCAAAACACGACCGATAGTAACAGAAGAAGAAAAAATATAGGTACTTCTCATAATAGAGTAGCTATAATATACTCGTAGTAGGAGTAACATACAGCGTTGTAGGAGCAATATTTCGCGACCTTTTTAAAAAAGCTACACATGGCCTTTTGCTGATAACAATGAATCAAATACATAAATTATAAAACAATAAGCATAGAAAATGTGTGCAGGATAGAAGCTTAGAAATTCTGAAGTGTCAATGACACGACAATATTAAAAAACACAAAAGTTAAGAGGTTATATCTTGATATAAATCTAAACACTTGACGACACGTGCTATCTAACAAAAAAGCACTTCTTAAAAGTTTTGCCTAAAAAGAGGTTTCTCTCTTGTGTTGCTCATTAATTACCACACATTGACACCTAACGATGAGGTTCAAGCTTTTTTATGGAAAAAACTTAGCAAATTGTCTGCGCTATATAAATTGACTTTGAAAACAAGATTATATCTTCCGTTTATGTACTAGGCACTGACAAATGATACCTACAAATTGGTATCTGGTATCGAAAAAAATAGTAGGTATATGTATTACTTTCGTTAAGGAAAATGTTGAAAAGGATGAAACATGATTTACTTATCATAATAATAAAATCTGGAAACTAATGTTTAGCGTTTGAAGAACGCACATGAATTATTGCTGTTACCTATTTATCGAAATTGACTAACCACGACGCTGTGTAACAGTCGATCAATAATAATAATTTTATTGCATAAAGCGCGAAATGTTTATTTAATTTTAAACTTTATAAATAATTAACATTCCATAAGACATGTTACCTTGTAATTTGGTTTTGTTCACCAACGACTTTTCCCCAATCCCCATTTATAGTGTACATTATGGAGATTGGGTTCACACATCTCCAGTAAGATGCCATCCTTTTATCTGTGAAACGCTTGCATTTTAAATGAATATTACATGCCTAAATGACACACTCATTTACTAGATATGAATGAAAGTAATCTGATCTTGGATAAAAGTTAATGTGCACGTATGTTTTAGATACAATCTTGATATATTTCTATTAATAATTTACGCGTTTGAATACTAAGTGCACACACACGCATCATTATTTTCCCATAGGCACTTCCCGTACCTGTGTATGCCCTAGTATCTTAACGAGTTTTATCGTTAAATGATCAGCACATTACTTGATACGATCAACCACCGTGGTACCAAATTGTCCTATTAACGGATACTGTCGCCAATTACCTAGTGAGAGTGTTTTAAAAATGTTTAATCTCACGCACATCGTGTATATGTATACCATTGTTTCGCTAATGTTGCCAGTATCTTTATGAAATGTAGGCGTGGTACATTATAATATGCAACAATACGAATACGTGCATGCACACATAAATGAGCATAATTAAATATGAACTTTCCTTGGTGGGGTTTGGATTGGGTTTTTCCCGTTGGCTCCCATTCCCATTCTCACCCATCCCACTATACCCCGAATTCCGATTTTACTGATAACGTCAAATAAAACTTAGTTTCAAATCTGCTGTTTTATTATGATTATTTTGAAGTTTAGAGGTTTTACGACGTACTTAAGGTTCCGCCTTAGGACCTTTGAGAAAATGAAATTTTATCGTGTTTACTTTTTCTTTAACGTGTTATTTTATGTTAGATTTTCCTATTTTTTTCTGGATGGATAGTGTAACTTCTCTTAGTAGGAATTGGTGGACGAGTTATAAACGCCTTATTTCAACTGGATGTAACTCGAGTCATAGCTACGTCAAGTCCCTTTTTCTTCAAAGTTAATTTTCTGCTGAAATCTCAAAGAACTTTTAGGAAAATACCATTAAAGGTCGGTCGATGACCGAAGGGTTAAGTATTTATTGCCAAATAGGTTGTTGGTCAATGTTCGTTTATTGCACAATTTGGATTAGGTTATTATTACGGAAATGTTAAATTCTATTACAATTAAGTCAGCTATGAATCAGAGCTATCTAGGCCCGTAATGCGGGGCCGTAAACAGTCAATTCTGTTTAGTACGTATCAGTATAAAACCTAAATATGATTAGGTATATCGTAATGACAAAATAACATCGTGATTCGTTTAAAAGTCCTCTCTTCGAATGATCCATTATACATATTACCTATTAGGTATTACTAGCTCATATTAACACTCGGTTCCCAATCCGTTATGTTTTGCCATAATACTGATAACGTAACTATATATTTTCTCTTTAGAAAAAAACGCATTTTTATTAATATTACAACATATCAACTATCACAAGATTAAATGTTAACTATTTTATAATCGATTAATTACAAAAGTAATAACGCTTAAAATATAGATACTTAACCATTTAATGTTCATGGTGTATAGTATTTTGGCATCGTAATAAAATATACAAACAGTCTGATGATGGATACCTACTATTAGTGGGTACGGCCTTAAAATTCTATAGTTATCATGTAGGAGACATTAAACGTATTTTGTACAAAGCGGGACATTTCCTGCCTATCGAGGACTGTCCCTCCCAAAGAAAGGGTTATGGTCATATATACATTCGCTAAGTCCATGTGAACTGTACCTGTAGGTACGTCAACTTTTTGTTATTTCCTTCAGGTTATAAGTTCACCTAATCAGAGGAGATTTGCGTTTTTATACCGAGGTGAGTCTAATTGACATCAATCGTGTCATTTCCTTTGCAGTCGATAATTGGTTCTTTGAACTGTTATATCTTGCCCCTATAGGGTTCTGTGATGACTGAACTATATTCCATCCTGATCATTTCACAAGACTTTGAATTACTAGTAATAAATAGTAAGATTTTATTTTATCGCTCTCACGGTCTCAATACAGATCTACTTGTATTTATGGCAGGTACTGGTAATTTATAATTACAACTTTTTTACAAAGGGACGGTTTAATATAATCTGATATAATTTAAGTTATTTGAAAGAATTTATTTAAATATCTATAAACAAATGTAAGCTTAAGTTAAAGCGTTACTGCGCTTTTGAAACTTTCATACGAATTAAAAACCGATACATACACTGTACCTAAATTACCTCAGAATACGCAATAGAAATATGTAGTGTGCAGAGAATACTAAATCAAACTGAGGTAGGTACAGTTAAACTATAATTTTATGAAAAAAAACTTAAAGAATGTGTGCGTTAACATACGTTACATAAGTACGTCAAGATCATGAATTTAAAAGGTTGCGCGAGCTAGTGTAAGTAGGTACCTATTAGTTATAAAAAAATATTAGTTTAAGGAACTATTAATTTTGAATAAAGCTGCGAATAAATATATTTTTCAGAACGTGTTGCCAACCAAATGAATGTGAATCATTAACACTGAATGCTTATCCTTAAATTAACCCTAAAGTAAATTAAACTAACGAGACACAAACCTGTTCATTGTGTTTTTAACTCTTTTTGTTTTGTTCAAGTGAGTTGCCTGTGCTTTATCATTGGCAAGTATCTTCGCGTAACTTATGAATTTGCATGTTTACGATCCTCCTCGGTAGGTGGTCGACCACCATTTGTCCGAGGAATGGTAACCGCATGACAGGTGGTTACCCGAACACCATTAACCAAACGACCGGTTAACCATTAACCATGGCCGATTCTTGTACATTGTATCTTTACAGCGATTTATCCCCACTCGTACCCACCAGGGCTGACGCTGAGTTATCTTTCCGCCATCAGAATGCTTTGAAACATAATAGTGTTCTCTCGTACTTTATTTGCGTCACGAATATTAATCAGCTGGGTGGGCATTGGCAGTGCTTAGCTGAGATTTGCGATTGAGGCGTTTTTAACGCTCGTGCTATATCATTTGTTTGTACTTTGTACACATAGCTGGCGCGTTTGTTAGTGATTGTTATTACTTCGGAATCTTGACTGATTGAGGTCATTCGAAAACATATTGTGGAGATACTTTTTATAGTTGTGGAAAACTAAGGTTAAAGTTTAGTATGTGGACCGTTGAATTTAGGGGTGTGGGGGTGGGGATGGGGTAGGTGGGGATGAGGGGAAGTTCCACCGCGAAGCCTGAGAGTGGAGCCTTATAGTTTTTTTTATCGAATTTTTAAATCTATCTAAACAGTACTAAAACGACTAAAACACGAAAACTAGCTCCTCGAAATACAAGAAAAGGGTATGGGGATGTAGGAGATTGATTCCCGGTTACATCGATGCCACCCACAAAGCTCTGCGACGCACAGTTTATGAGAAAAACGAAAAAAACGATTCTAACCTCAAAGTGCTAACATTAACACTGTACACTACAACTACATACATGGGGTCAGTTTTCTAATACGGTCTAAGTTTAAACTAGCTAATCCCTACCTATTAGGGCAGAAAGTGTTGTAAAAATATGTCGACGGGACCCCCTTCGGGGGTCCCTTTTTTCTGCGTGGTTCTATTACAGTCGAACCTAACCTATACCCAACTAGAGTGTGGTTGGCTTTTTGTTATATTTTTTTATGGCGGGAGGCTTCGCCCCCCGACCCCCCCTTTACGGGGGGCCTGCGACCCCCCCGTCCCCCCGCTACCCCCATTCTTACCACTATTTTTTCGTCATCCTACTCTATTGACCTAGTAAGTAATCGCAAGTATGTGTGAGTAATTTTCACACACACTTGCGCGCACATTCACACACACCCTACGAAGTGGGGTTCGGTCGACATAATTGTGACAGAGTCATTTAATTGCGACATACCTACTTGCACTTGGATTTTCGTAACTGACCCCATGTTCTTAGCTGTAGTGTTAGGTTAGAATGATTTTTTTATTTTTATCAAAAACTGTGTGTCGCAGATTGTTGTGGGTGGCATTTTTATAACCGGAATTCAACCCCCTACATCCCCACACCCTTTTCTTGTGTTTTGAGGGGGTAGTTTTCGTGTTTTAGGCGTTTTAGTACTGTTTAGGTGAAGACTTTAAAATTCGATAAAAAAAACTACTGATTTCCGCAGTCCTAAATTTTGCGTAAATATTTCTTAAACTAAACTCTATTAGATATAAAAATATGGTTACCCAATTCAACGGTCCACATACTAAACTTTATCCAAAACTAATACAACTGTGTCGTAATCAAGTCATCAATTACATTTTTTAAATACAAAGTGTTTATATAAAAAAGAGTTTCGCTCTACAAGTCTACATGTTGACTGAGCTAGATACTCACTAATAACTAATCGTTTAAAGACTTATTAGAGATTGTGTTTCCGACAAAATTGCTATACTTACATGACATGTCAATATTGTCAATGCAAACTACACTGCTGAAGTTACAGACAGTTGCATGCTACCAAGGTACCAAGGTAGAATCATCGTAAGTAATTGTTGTTTTGCATCATCCCAACGAACGTTTCGTCTTCCAAGTATTTATTCTAAATCTATGGCATAACGTCTGAGGGCACAGGTTGCAGATTGCGTCAACACTGCACATTCGATGTGCACAAGTGAAAGGCGCATCTTCAACCAGCCGATACAGGTGTACCCGTGTACCTAGGGAACGACGACAGTAATGATAATACTCTCCACCGTTATACGGTCATGCTAGTGCAATAACATTTCTTTGTGCCATGTATTTGTTAGATTAAGTAGCAAATTGTTCTTCACGGAAGCTACGCTCAAGGGCTATAAATTTAGCACCCGACATGCAACATGTGAATTATGAATGAATGGAACACTGTAATGAATCTGATCTGGAATGAGCACGCAGCCTGCGGCGGCTTTTATGAGCCATGTTTATCCATAGATTTTATAAAGTGCCCTCAATGAACATCTTACCAATTCGCTATTTATTACTCAATTGATGTTATCAAAGTACATTGCGGCTTATACACTATTTTGCATTTGCAATATCCATTTAACTCATCAATAGTACCTTATTTTGAAATGGTAATTTGATTCGAGTTGCATGCAATAATTTTATGGTAGGTATCAGGATTAAGGATAAGCTTTATTATTGTTTGATAGAATCACATACCTGCCTACTCCTCGCAGAATAGGTATACTACTTTCATAGTACATGTCTCATATATTTATACAAAGTTTCCTTTACTTTCAATCAACTTCGATACGTTTACTAGAAATAATCAGAATTTCGGTACTCCGGCATTAGTCTATGAGCTTAATTAATACCTACGTTATTTCTAAATAATGTCATTCAAATTATTAATAAAACTAGTTTCATATTAAATCTAAGGACAAAAACAAGTAAGTTAGAAACTCAGAACTAATCTAATCTCGTGTTGCTCATTGCGGTTTGGAGTGTACAACTCAATTGCGCCGGGAAGGAAACGTGTTCGAAGTTCGTGCGCGGTGTCTCATTACCAAGTAGATATGTTTACATTGTTTACTATTAACTGATGTCTGTTCTTTCATTAGCTCCATTTTGTCATTACCAGCGGACCGAGGGCGTCCTAGGAAATTGTTAGCAGCGAATGCGGCGAACGTAACGGGAATACGGCGTCTCAATTATAACCTTTGCGGTATGGCTCCCACTTTCTTTGCACAATAATTAATGCTCTTATAATAATGTCTTATTGTATGGTTCTATTCAGTATTTGTAAGAGAATAGTAATAATGGCGTATTGTTCATAATGATGTTGAGAATGTCTGTCTGATTGTATTTGTCTGGACACGATTTTAAACCGTCGATCCGAAAATGATCAACAGAGTTGGCAGATGGGATTGATAAATGTCTAATGACAAATTTTTTTTAACGTTCTCATATCTCGCAGGATAATGCCGTCGACAATTATCGGGATGCTGGGCAGCCCGGTACCTAATTGTCACTAAAGAGCAGTCGATAAGCCTTCGGACGGTATCAAAACTTATACGTTTGCGTTGGCCACAAATCCCGCTACGGATCAAATCTATACCTAACAGCGTAATGTCACAGATAACATGGAATTGCTTCTATCCGCTCAGAACAAATGTATTACCTGTACTCATGGTTCAATTTAACTTGAAAGATAAAAAGTAAAACAACTCAAGACATTTTAAATTCCTGCCACCAATCTACAATGTTCCTTAATCCCAGAGGCAGAAAGCTGGCATTTGTGTGGGATGCAATTAAAACAAATTCCATACCGAAGGCGAATTCAGTGTAGGTTCTAAGGAATCTCATGTTTTTAGCGGGTTACTAATGAGATAATTCCAAACTATTGTTATCCGTCGAATGGAAGTGATTCGCGAGGAAGGTTTTTGTATGAATTTATAAAACATATGACAGAAACAGGTGTTGATTCTTAAGGTTGTGTATCCCGATAGATATGTATATCTATTTGTGAACGTAAGAATAATGTTTCCTGTGTAGCGAGGACACGATAATAAATAGGTAATTATTCGGTAAAGATGAGTCTCATGAGACAGACAGTATCTTGGCAAGTTGCCCAATATCTGTTTTATTTCTGGCGTATAGTTACAGTACCTACCTACTAATCAACTTATTGTACTTTTCTTATAATAATTCTCTTATAATAGCACAAAGCTGACAATCTTTAAATAGCTCTTGAGCTTTGTCCCGCACTTTTGGCAACTATAGTAGGGCCATTTTAATAGGCCACATTTGACAGTTCGTCAAAATTTTACAAAGTAACCTTGTAAGGGAGGCACTCTATATTATTTAATATTCCCTACTAGATATTGTTAAAATTTTTACACTTTTAAGTAAAGAACTGACGTCGTTACAAAGTTACGTCAGTGAACTCTTTTTCTTTTTAAACATGAGGGATGGTACCAAAAGAAACAGATCAGTAGATAAGTTGAATTCGAGAAGTCGAACTAATCGTCAAAAAGTATTTCACGATTACAAAATAAAATATATATTATTTTAATGGGAACAGAATTAATTTTCTTATATTTTAGACCAAAAAATATGTAATCATTCATTTAAATATACTTATAACGTCTGGCTCAAAAACCAGTAGGTATCCAGAAACGTGAAATGTTATCTACAAAAAAGTCATGATTTCATTTCGCGCCATTATTAGACGCATTATTTTTGTCGTTTTTTTAGTCATTGTTTGAACTGTGCGGTCATTAAAATTAGTTTTTATAACAATCACATTCAATTTACAGATGTTTGAAGTCCTCAACGATTAATTAAATTAATCGACTTTTTCAGTAGGTTACCCTCACTATAAAGCAAAGAGAAACACTTGTCAAATGTGGCCTATTAAAATGGCCTTACTTTATGGTTTTATTTACCCATTTTCCCCTGCATCAACAGGGTCATGTGGGATTTTTACCGCACTGAATTCTCCCAACAGCACTAAATCCCCCGGTAGGTGGGTGACTCCTTAATCTGCAATGGAACGAAACCGGACTCCTTACAGTAGGGTTTTACCTAATGAGAACTGAATGCTCCGTCTCAGATCTACCTTTTTACGATATTACGTTGCCATATATAAGTATGTACCCGAATTCGAGCTTCCAATTTAATTATAAAAGCCTCCTTTAACTCTCTCCGTTCTGATCCCGAGCTACAGGGACAACCCCGGGCTTCAGAAATGGAGAATAGCCAGACATTAAAGAAGATTTGAATCGAAAATGCATTCGCTTTTCGTTTGGGTGGGACTCTATAAAAACTGAGGTTAGTTGTAGACCATTCCCTATATTATTCTGCATTAGCCATTAAAGGTTCTGCTAAGTGAAACTCAGTCAAGCTGTTAAATATAACTGAATACAAGTATTAATATTTATTCAAGCATTATTATGTGAGAACACCTTCAAATTATACCGACGGAGAAGATAAAAATCTTATAATTCAACAATGAATGACGCGCTTTATCATTCTCTTAGCATTTTCATTGATTAAAATTGGCTAACTGATCGTTACAACACAACCTAATATGGATTGTTTTGTACATAGTTTTTGACACTATATCTTAACTCTATGACCATCTGATAAAGTTGAACTATGGGTTAAGAAAAATAACAGTCATTAAATATTAGTACCTGGTTGACCGAGCTTTGCTCGGTTGAAAATTATATTTAGTATGAATCGCAAGAAATACGAGGAATTCCGCCATCTATTCAGGAGTCAAATCATACAACTGTTCACTGAGCACAAAATTCATTTTACTTATGTTACGGCCAAAGGATCTCAACAGCGTGTTTCACAAAGTTGTACAGCGCCATCTAGTTTCATACTACTGAAATTTCAACACGTTACAAACAGTACCTCATAGAAGTTAACTGTGTGAGCGAATTAATTGCATTTTAAATAGGTAGGTACATACTTAATTAGATAAATTCATTGAACTTTCCTTCGTACTTTTCGCAGGCTTAGGCAGTCCCCGACTGAAATTTTTATTTGCGATAAAATTAAACAACATAAATAAATATACTTTTAGTTTAATGAGCAAGTTGTTAGGCGTACTTAAAATTTTATTGATTCTATTTACAACAATAGTAATTTCATCGATCTGACCATTATTTATTTAAAACTTTATTAAAATATATTATTAAATCGATAATAACAAAACTAACATTTATTTACAAATATTCTCGTAAATATCACAAACGCACGTTAAACTATCACTACGCGTCCTGCGAGGTCAAGCGAGATAATCGCACTGATTTTTAATTTTATTCAAACAGAAAATAGGTAGGTATAACGCAAAAATAGCGCTATTAGCCGAACAAAAATATATTCGAGCGCCATCTAGTTTCATACTACTGAAACAAACAAACCGTATCTCATAGAAGTTATCCTAATGTTTCATAGATGGCGTCAGTTCAACACGTTACAAACAGTACCTCATAGAAGTTATCCTAATGTTTCATAGATGGCGTCAGTATGATGTTTTCAAAATCTCTTTATCTCGGGAACCGAGCTTTTCTCGAACCTGGGACCTTGATAAATCGATTCCTTGAGCCGAAAACCCCCTAATCTGTAACTTTCATGAAAATCTTTGCAGCCGTTTCCGAGATCGTGATTATATATATATAAATAAATAAATATACAAGAATTGCTCGTTTAAAGATATTAGATATAATTTTATCGGAAGTAATCTCGAATAAAACATTCTGCGTGCGTAGAGCAAGGTCCCCTATTCGATTTTCGGGTGGGTTATTCTTGAATTGTGGCTGTTTGTCTTACTTGTGTTGTGCTCTACCTTTTAAAAAGTAATCTTAGTGCAGTTTTATAATAAGTATATTTCTTTTAATTCATATTAATGTGCTATCGGTCTCTACTAAATTTTGAAATAAATTGACCAACAAGACAGAGCTCCATTTGAATTATAACATCTATCTTAGTAAGCTAGAACGACGACAGATAATTTCAGCAATCACACGTCCATGTTGCATCGCATCAAGAAGGTATAAAATAGTTTTGTACGTGGATAATCGCTCAGATTTTCGATAGATTACAAGATATCTAGATCTAAGCATCGACATGTTATTCCGAAGTAGTTACGCCCGTGCACTCGATGCTAGAAAGCGATTGTGTCACAATTGAATACAATTTCACGGTGTGAAGGATAAACGGACACGCGTGTCGTATAATCATACGATCAATCAGCTTTCTCGTTCGGTACAGAAATAATGTTTGACAGATAACCGTGGAAAGTCACCATGATTGTTGGTGTGTTGATGTGTAATTGGATCCGACGGTCTCACGCCCTCCCTAGGATTGGACGTGATAAGTAGCTGATATGTATCATCGTGCGTATTCATTATCATTATTAGCAATTTCCTGATAATTACAGGATGAAGTGGGTAAGTCGTCGAGTAGGTTTTCAAACTAAGTTTTATGGAATTAAGGTAGAAAACGTTGGGGTACCAAATGAACATACTTTTCCGCTGCCGCCCCTGGCTACTGTGACCAACTGATAACAAGACTCATCGTCATATAATTTCATTTCCTCTTGAAAAAAATAGGTATAGGTAAGTACTCGGTACTTTGTTTAAAGTCCCTATTCTATAGTCCCATATTTTTAAACATCACTCGTTTAACATTTTAATTCAAATTGAGCAAAGGTTTTATATTTATGTAAAGTTGCATCAATTATTTAAAATAACCATCATTATGAAAAAGAACAACATTCCCACGCATCTCTTATGACAACATTCTATTGTGATATCTGAAATGAAGTTATATTTTAATATAAAGGACGTTTAAAGGTAAAATTATAATAATTAAACATTATCTATAATTTGTTTCTTATTATTATTAAATTAATGTAGTAAATATGTCATAGAAGAGTTGAACCATTTCTGAGTGTCAATATAATGAGCGTTAACCTACCTTAATTATACTATTTACCTTTAACATAACTTTGGATCAACAACAAATAGCATTTATTTTATTTAACTAGGTTTTGGTTTCAATTAAAGCAAAATTAATAAAGTATGGACGGCAAGAGCTTTATTCGTGAATCGTACACATATTTACAACGTATCCACGTGTGAAGATCTCCGGATTAGGACGTGTTCCAAGAACCGTTTGTGAGTTTTAATATAAATCAATTATCATAAATTCTGGCTTCATCTCCATCCAAAATATTTTTCTGCTGCTCCCTAAACTTCATCTATTTGGAACTGGTTATCGTTATTGTTTGTGAATTTACGTCTTGTTTAAACGTTATGAAGTGTCGCTTGTTATTTTGCTTCCGTCCATGACCTACATTAAGAACATCATCAGTATGACGTTTATCGATATAATTGAATACTTAAATATAATTGCAATATATCGCTCTAAACCATTTTGTGGTGTATTATTATCAGTAATTTAGAAGTGTCTTTATGGAACATGTCAACATATCTTTACATGTATGCATCAACCGCGCTAAAATCATAGCCCTTATTTTGGCTCCGTTGTAGCTGAATAATAAATGCATTTATAAAACGCGGAGCGCGACAACATGATGAAGGGAGCAGGCGTTGCCGAATGATAGGGATGAGCCGTCAAGTTGGGTGAGGGAGGCAATTATTCAGATGAAGGATCTGTGTGGAGGATTGTAATTTGTGGTAATCGATCTCGCTTACCTTCGCTTCTTATATGGGATGGGCGGAGTGGAAACGTAACAGGGTTGTTCAACGACATTCCTGGACTTTCTGGAGTTCGCACTGGGATTGCATAATCACTAATTAATGAACTTTTAAAATTACGCAATAAGTAGGTGCTAAGGCTGTGCGTAGAATGTTATGTAAAAATTTAAGATATAAGGTGGTCTTACGAGCGTTTTACGATAGTGTTTTATAAATTAATAATTTATCTCTTTTAACTTAACTTGAAACTTCTCAATTAGCTGGTTATAGGAAGCAAAGAACCGATAAAACTTTTATTAATTTATAGCATTACGTTAATCAAATATCTATCCATTGACATTGTTTTAATAGTTGCAAACCCTAGACGGCAGGCGGGCGGAAAGTCGCGACGAAGCGGTTTGGAGGGCGTATCGCGTAGCGTAGCGTTCGAGTGCATTCACTTGCGCGCTTCTGCGCGGCTAATTTCTCTATCTTTAGCCCGCGGTGTAACTGACCGAGCCCTGCTACCGGCTAAAGAGAAACTGCATTAGATGCGTCCGGTTTACACACGTGAAACCAGCCAAACGATCATTTCCCTTAGTTATCGGCGCATTGGAAGCCGCCATTTTACCACGACAACACCGCTACTCGCCACCTTTTTGTGCGATCTATTTATTAATATCTAGCCGTGTAATTGCATCCTGGAGTCGGTTTGTCCGAGATTGAAAGTAGTTCGTGTAATAACACACTATTTCTTCCGTTTTGTATCTTGCCAACTAGTCGTACGGCAATAATTTTGTCCGAGTCGTCGTAATTTTGTTGCAGATCAACTGACCAAGAAAGTAGCGTGACTATTTCACCTAATTTTCTCTAACATTATAAAGTTTTACAGTTGCATGACTAGTTAGTTAGTCAGTTTGTAGTCATAAGTCATAACTCACAAGCGGGCTGGATGAGGACAAAGCAGTTAAAATACTTGCGTTCGAAATCAATGAGAAATTTGTTGAATGGAATGTGTGGGTGCAATTAAGTTAGTTCTATAGAAACGGCATTCATCAATCGATGGGTGTCTTAGATTGAATAGTTGACTTTCGCTTAGTAGTGAGAGTGAACTTCTACTCTTGTGGTAAGTTCAATGACAGGAAAACGGCAGACTTGACAGACTAATGTTTACATGTTTTACGTATGTACAAAAACAGTTAATGTCGTAGTGGACTCTAGTAATAGTGTCGTTAAACTACTTGCAGTAGGTAGCTGAATGCTTCAACGTGATCGTCGTTGATAGTAAAGAGCATTATGTTTAATTTAACTACATTGACAAAATTATAGTTTCAGTATTTCTTGACATTCGACACTAAAATGTTGGGAACGCATTTGGACCCGAAAAAGAAGTGAAAGATACATTTGCTAGTCTCAGTAATTATCCTCATTCAACGGTTAATTTAATAGCCTAGTACTAGTAATAGTCACTACCCGGACAAGGATATAAAATAACAATTCTTTAGTACTTCAGGTATAAAATTGGGTAACACATAACCCAGCGACCACCCTACAGGAAGGACCTATCACCAATTACCTCATCCAATAAATCAGTATATTTCGCGGGAGGGAAACTGCCTTATACTTAAGATGATTGAAGACTTTTACTCCACAAAATAACATACCGGTATTTTTCAAAGTAACTTGCACAGTATTCTATACTGCGTTCGCGTTCGATATTGGAATTCGTTTTAATTGCATCCCATATAACTTTTAACAAAATAGAACCGACTTTAACCCCGAAAAGTAAAAATCGGTTCAGTTAATATTCCTACATCTTTCTCCTAAGTCTGATAAACACGATGCTGAAAACCGTATCAAAATCGGTTCAGCCAAGCAATATGCCTTAGACCTTCTCCTAAGTCTGACAAATACTATGCTGAAAACCGCATCAAAATCGGTTCAACCAAACGCGAGATAATCAAACTGAGAACCTCCTTTTTTAAAATCGGTTAACAAATGCCAGCTTTCCACCCCTCTGATTAAGGTATATTGCAAATTGACGGTTACAATTTGGAACCCCCTAGGTAAATTTTGTTTACTAGCCAAACTGAAGGTTAAGCCAACTATCAACCCCATGAATCAAGTAACGACTACATTGTTTCAGATTTCCCATCTCCATTAACACATTCATAATTTGCTTAATCAGTAACTTTTCACCATTGGAAAGGGTTAATTGATTGTTATTTAAGAAATTAATTAAATATTTATATTTCTAACCCTTATCAACAGCGTTTTGATAGGCATGTTATAATAATATATCGCACGTGAGTCAGGCACGGGTTAAAACTTGTTTGTCACGTGCAATCCGTCTAACCGTTTGACGGATATTGCAGAACTACGCTACATGGCCCACATGTCGCAAACGTATACAAATCGATTGACTAACGCTACTTAGATTAAGGTCTTGCGTCTTAAATATTATATGTGAATAAGAATATAATATGTGAATAAGCTTAATGTTTGACCATATACGGTTCTTTTGCCAGTATTACAGATTTGTTATAATAAGTTGATATTTATCTTGTCTCAAGGAGGTCTCAAGTCGTCTCATCTAATCTAAGTAGATACATATTATATGAATTTATCTAGATTGATAAGATTCAAAGTGATAAAGTTCATTGAGAATAAGCATATAATAAGCGATGCGTGTTTACTTTAAATGAATTGTTAATTAGGTATTTTGTTCAAACGGTTTATAAGAAGTGCGATTATCTGTTGGTAGGTAATAGATCACCGTAAATCTATGGATGCTTACATATTATTCATATCTAACACGTATCAATAACATGAGTTGTGGCTGTAAAACTTTGAAACCTTTGAATACTTTTGTATAATTCCTTGTGTATAATCTATTTTTTTTTCTTTTTTAGGTAAGCAATCTCATACTAACCAGAGAGTGTTCTGTTGGCATTGGTAATGTATTATTCTTCGTTAAAAAACATTTTAGCAAACTTGTAAGTCCATTAATAAATCTTGTACGACACGTTGGTGTTATGTAATATACTTAATATAATTATATACTACCGGCATTAAATCTTCAGCGAGAGTAAAGTACTCCTTTTAAATGTTACATCATGTCTGATCAATGATCGTTCGTATCTGATATTTTAATAATTACCCATCTGTCCATTTACCTAATGAACCCTGTAAAGATAAAGTTATCACATCTTTAAAGATTACAGTGCTTGGTTTATCTTACAAACGGCGCTTTAACGTTTTTAATGAGGTAATTTCATTAGTTCATTACTTAGTTTATACATACGAGTACTTAGTAGGTACTATATTTTTTATGAAGTTATTGTTTGAGACTTAAGCTTCTTTAATTTAATAGGTACAGGTACTAATTTATGTGTTTTAAATAATATCTACAAGTTAAAAGAAAAATATTTCAACATCACAAAGTGGTGCTAAAAATGTTTTCCATTTGCTATTTATTTTGAAAAGCTACGCTTCAAGTAAAATATACAGTTAGTCACTTAAAGACTAAAACGCATTCCTACATATAAACATGTTTGGTATCGAGTTCTTATGCAATGATAAAGAGGGAAATATAAAATAAAATAGTGCACGTCGCCATAAATATTGAGTTGAGGGTACCCGTAGATCAGCCGTGTTAATGACGGTGAGTGCTCTCATCCATCTGAGGAAATGCCCATCGCTGTCTCATTGCCACCCGCCATTGGTCACCTCTGCTATTTATCTCCCGTATTAGAAAGTTCTAGGACGTAATTAATATGGAGAGAGGTAATTACTTTGATACGGAGGCACCGCGTCGAATGTAAAAGATATAATGGCTATTTACTTCGAACCCCATAGCATTATCAGAGAAAGTTCCACAGCCGGGAATGCGACCTGGAATTTTAAGGCACTGATATTAAGTACGATAATAATACTCGGTACACTTAAATGCATGTAAAAGGAAATATTTTAAGTAGTTCACAGCTGTTTATTTACGCGACGTAGAGCGTTTTAAGTTTTCTAATTTGCCGTAGCAATTGCGAAGGCAGTCACAAAATCGTTAAAAATGCAGTGTAGTTTTTGCGAGCCGAGTGGAGGTGGAGTGTCCGAGGCAAGCATGCTGTCCGGCGACTTGCGACTCGCAACCGCAAGCTTTGCGAACGCAAACAACCAGTTAATTGCACACATTTTCAGCCAACTGAGCCCCTAGTGATGAAATGTAAATAAAAAGACGCATGACATAACCTTGCGTAACGTAACGTCAATTTAATTTTTTTTTCTCCGCGATAATTGCACATTTACGGATAATGAGTCTAAGAAGTAATTTGGCGCGTTAAGTTGCAGCAATTGGGCCCTGAAAGTGAAAGTTTAAAGCTAATTATCTAATGCGTTTATCTAATTTGTCTCACTCAATCACGTAGTGGCGAATCAGTGAGCAACTAATACGTTTTAAATATCACTTGTCATTATTGTTATCCATTTATTATCCATTATTATCTATTACAGGCGTTGCATAATAAACGTGAGGAGGTTCATGATCCCCTCGGGCGTCGCTCATGCCGTCTTAAGGCATTACTGTAGTTACCTACTCGTAGCTCGTAACACCATGTAAGATATACGTTGTGTGAATACTGCTTGCTGCGCACGATTCATAGTTCATCAACATCAACGTTTTATTAATCCTCTTATTTTATTATCTGTGGAGTGTTAGATTATATTTTAAAACTATCGACACTATCGTTCGTCATTGCTTGTTCCAATGAATTTTATGGGGTTTCTTACTCAACAATCCTTTGAATTACGCCTTATAGGAACCATAATAAGGATTCATTATAACGTAGAAGAAGAAACAAAAAACATTGCTTAGTATATGTTTTAAATCAAGTTACCAATGAGAAAATCACCTATCTTTACCTTACCCGCGTGGAACCGGTTGCGGCGCTATTATTTCCAGGCGTCGCGTCATTAATGTATTCGTCTATTTATTAGTACCATTTGTGAAACAACTTGCTCTGTGACATAACAAATGGTCAAGTGTACAAAAAACAGCACATTTTAAATATCTACATCTGTGATTTAGCGTTAAGCAGTTAAAGTAAGAGGCTTCAGCAATGTTGACATTTGCAAAGGTGCGTATAGACAGAGTTATCAGCTTTGATCAATATCAAAAAATTATAGCGTAACCTGAATGTTATCAGATCAGATTCTATAGGTAACCAAACTGATGCGGAGTTATAAATAATAGCATCGATAATATCGGCGCTATTCGTAATCGTGGGTGACAATACAATGTGCAGGGGGCTTAAGTAACTCATTTCAATCTCGATTTCGTCCCGGTCTCGTTACTCGATGCCAGTGAAAGTGATCCCTTTTGAAAGTACTGACATTTATGCAGCTCATTAACGAATACTAAATTATATTTCGTTTTGACATTAGCTCGGAGCTAATGAAGTATAAGGAGTAGGTATGCATACGCATTTTGCACACATTTTGCATTTGCATTTGTACGCGCATGTTTAATATTTATTAATAAAGATTTACAAGTGATATCATAATTATGATTTATTAACTTGAATACGACTCTACCTTTCGGTTTCTGAGTAAGCAATAATGTATTTTTTTATTTGTACCAAACTTCTTAAGTTAAGTTAGTTAAGTTAGTTAGTTAGTTAGTTAAGTTAAGTCTGCAAAATATAATTAAAAATGAAGATACAAACAAAACTCGTAAGGCCAATTAAAGTTAGCATTAAATTGTTCAAATTAATATTTTGTTTCATAAGGCAAACAATTTAAATTATAACTCTATTCAACCGTGACCTTTAATGCAGTAAAACAGATGTCGTGGTGTTTATTTTTAAACATGCAGACATGCACATAAGACATTTTATTTATCACATCGGTGCACGGTCGTCCGACTTAACGTTTGATGTAGACGCGCCCTAATGATACTTGTTCCGCCGCCAACTATTTCTGGAATACGTAATGACGTAATCATAGTACGTTCCATCGAGTTATTGTAATTACATGACTGATTGTAGCAATCTTAATGATGTTCTGCCGTAGGTGTGTTGTGTTATCACCGTGGAATTACATCTATTACGGCGCTAGTGTGGACGGTTCGTGTTTACTTCATAATATTGAATATTTTACAATTATTATCATCATCATTGCAAGTGATAAGTGCTTCACTGCAGGGCTCGGATCTCCTCTGTAGATAATGAGAGAAAAGAGTGGAACAAAAGTCCACAACGCTAGGCACAAATGCGAACTGGCTTTGCAGACTGGTGTTGTAAGTAGGTACCTCTTTCTACCTACCTGTAGAAAACATTCAACAGATTTTTTATATGGGCTGGTTTATTTCCGATGTTTTTTCTTCGTCGAAATATTTATTTGTAATCAACCTAAAACTATAAATGCGAAAGTGCAAACGAGTGCAAAGCATTCATTTACCTTAACATTGCGTATTAAATAGGCCTCAGGAAAATTATAATAATTGAATTATAGCTCAGCACAATTACGTTCAACAATACATTAACGATTTAAGCACGTTATTCTTTAATTAGTCATTGTATTTCTTTAATTACTTTGTGAGATAGAAATTTGTCGTTTTAAACGATCTCAATTTTACTAGGTTAACCGGCCCGCTTTGCTTTAAGAAAATTATGTGCGTGTTAACAACACAATGGTGTATAAATGGTATTATTTAAATTTACCTAAATGTATTTTTATTTTAACCTAGTAAAGTAAAACAAACACTAAATTTTATCCTAAGTTTTCTATTGTAGCTTTATCATATAAGCGGAATCAGAAGCACAAGCAAAACCCACACAGTCAAAACGTCGAAAAGACGAAATAAAATTGTTCGCCGTCCTATTAATTTTTGTCCGCCAATACGCATTTGTATAGCGTTTCGAACTTCGGCCTTACTACCATACATAAGGAAGCTCAAACCACCGATAGGACATTTTTTTAGTTGGGATGATGATGCAAGAAAATTATATTAAATGCAACACACAAATTGAAGAAATTACATCCATGACAAACTTAATTTACCCACAAGATTGGATATAACAGATAAAACAAAAGAAATTGATAATTTCAATTAAGTAGACAGTTCTTTTGTTCAAAAAATTGGATGTTAGTTGACCGTAAATACAATGGCTATACCTACTTTCGAATTACATAAGACTAAAATGTCAACCAAATGTAACGTAGATTTGGACACGAAGATTCGTGACTAAACTAAAATATTTTCTTTAAAGATAACGCCGTTTTAGGCAACTTGACATCTGTTTGCATTTCACAGCACACTTTGGTTTATGTTCACATTCACATCCGACATAGATCAGAGAATTAGCCAGAATTACTAAGTGACCTCGTCCGCTTGATTCAGAGGGTTTGGGATCCGTCAAAGTGGAGCTAGTTAGGGGAGGCCTACGTTTAACACTGGACTTATAAAACCTGCTGGATGGAATATTCCACAAACAAGTACCTTACAGTAAGTAATAATTGTTGCCTATGGATATAAGCAACTAAAGGCTTATATCCATAGGCAACAATGAACAAAAACTAACCTATTAGGTTTGTAGAAAAACCTAAACAATGACAACGTTGTTTTCATTTGTTAAATAGGGAGGATACGTACAAAATAATCTCTTAACACATTCAATTCAACTAATTACAGCAATTAGCGCAGATAATCGCGTTTGTACTGTATTGGTTTTCTATATAAAAATAAGCGATACATTCATGTGATATACTTAACACAAATATTGGTTATATAACTAAACAATTTTCAAGTGTGCTAAATGCTTTGACCTCGAGCGCACTTTTAGATTAATAACACACATAGTAATGATGAATCATTATTCATTACACTTTAAACGTATGTGAATTGAATTATTTACTTTGAAACTCGAGAAACGATTTAAAGCCTTGATGACAAACAAACCTAAAGGAATCCTGCAAATTGTTAATTATAGCTATAACTCCTGTCTATAAGCACGATTTACAAACGCATATTAATTCATCTTTAACCAACTCCTGCATGTGCTATGTAAAAACGGCGACTTTTACTGGTCGTAGGTACATTTTTATTCAATTACGGATTATGGCAGCATCGACGCCACAGACGCCTGAAAGTAAACTGAAAAATAAGTTTGATTAAGTTGTATACGTATTGCGTCCATAAATCCAAAAAAATAATTACCACTAAAATGGTACCTACCTAGTACCTACCCACTTAATAGATAGCTCTATAAAATAAAACACAAACCTTTATTATAGTAATCCTCGAATCCATCGAATTTCAATTTAGATGCAATATAAAAAGAATTCTTAGAATCCTTATTCGCTTTTTGTATTCATGACTTAATTACTCTATTCAAAGTTATTCCAACGTCATAACCATCGGTCAACGTCGATATTCCGCTCTAAAGCCCTCGGTGCGTGTGATCGTGACAAAACTCCTGAAATGGTCATATCGTTGTCAGTCCGTGTGGCCGGTGACGCCGCAGTAAACAAGCCTTGCGTAGGCGCTGTGTCATCTTATTACAAAGAGTACAAAGCCTATTTTGCTGTGTCAAATAACATGTCCAAGTGCATTTGGTGTGTGTAAACAATCGATACTACCGCCGGGACGCCGCAACCTCACACGCATAGGTAATGCGCGCGCGCACTATACAGCATGATGATGAGGATCAACGGCTTTGATATAACCCTAAACCACTTCCACTATCGAATTTTATTTTGTCGACGTACTTTATTGCCTTATTTGTATGCTTAAATGCAGGCTCCCTTGACATATGTATAAGTTTAAATATTGGTGGATATAAGAAGGTATATCACGTAATTTGCGTATATTATAGATTTGAAGAATGTGGGCGTTCAGAAAGGTAGATCCGTGTCGGAATATTGTACACTATTTTTATTTTCGAAACTTAACCGTTAAAAACATACATAAGGTACCATTTTTCTCAAAGTTTTGGGGCCACAGTGCTTAATTCCCAATTATGTAAAGCTATTATTAAAAAAAATCTTATTCCTTCTCTTACTCTCCTAATTCTCATGTTCTAATCCTAAACTTATACTATCTTTGACTGGTATGATTTCCCCTCATTTTTCCCTACAATATATGGAAATGCCGTACCTTTGTATATTTCAATTTGAAATTCGTTATACAAATAATATTCATCATATTTGACACTACACTTTATTGTGACTTTACACGCTACAACAACAATATAGTCGTTTGTTAAATAATACGTATTTATAGGAGAAAGCTGTATCGTTGCTCGAAGCACGGGATATGAAACGACATGAATAATAAGGTAAAGAGCTTTCGATATGTGTATAAAGGAGCATAAATAAATATTAACTTTATTGAATCTGTCGCTACCGAAGACGCTTTCGGTGAAAGGATACAGTGTTACTATCCATATTAAATAATCAAGAGACAGATATGGCTCCCATATCGTTACGTGAAATATGAAATTGACGTGTGATAATAATTATAATCACCGAAAGAAATTTTAATGCAAGCGTATTGTTTACTGGACTTGAAGACTGAGCTTCCGGGCTCGAATATTGAAAAAGGGTTAATTTACACTGACACTATTGAATATTTTTATTTGTATTTAAAGAATGAGTTGAATAACACAAATAATATTTTGCAAATCTTGTCCTTCAAAAAGTTAACGGACCCTAAGCTCAGCAGGATTTGCTAAATATAAAAAAATATCTTAAATGAATATTATTTTAGTATCAAAATAAAGCTTTTGAACGTAATAATGTCTACCTACGTCAGTAATTAAATATGTAGGTACATTGTACCTTTATAAAATCCCATACGTATTGCACGTCACAAGTACAAATACTTTCTTTAATCAAATGAAAGTTGGCCAAAGGGGAAAATAATATTATAATTAATACAATTTAAGTTTAATCTTCTCCTTTCATAGAATATCTCATTCATTGTACTGGTCGGATTCATTATGGTAGACAAAAGCTAGCAAGGTCAGTGGGACAAGAAGAATGTTTGAATCCAGTGAATGTAAACAAGGAGGCTCAAGTCAAGCCTTTAGCTGCATCGGATTATAATAAGATTTATAAGGCCTTTATTAACATAAGGTTTTGTTTTAAAGTACCGTTGGCTATTGTTAATAACTTGTAGGCGTATACTACCACTTAACTTTAGGTTCTTTTATTGTATTGATATGTGGCCACCTGATAATTTGATGCTATTGATTTTTTTAGCTACTTAAAATGAACGCTATCTAAATAGAAGGCATAGATATGTTTTCTATTGTCTGACAAAACCATCGGCTATCAATTATCATGCTAGCGTGTGTCGAACGTTGCTCCGAGGTTTGACCTACGTTTCCGCTGCGCTGGCGCACGCGGTGTTCTTATGATGCGCCTATGGTTACCTCCATGACTATACGCTTAAAGTTTCCTCTTCTGAATCCATTTCGTGATTGTAAGGCATTTCTTTTCACATCAAAGAAGGATTACCGCATTATTACGCGGCGGTTACGTAGCGCTAACGCTGATCAAGTGTCGCATGAACGAATCGAAACACGAAAATTTGGTCAGTTCAGTGGTAAAGAGTAGGTACGACAACCCGTATGGCCCAATAGTTTCCATCCCGGCCAGCCTTTTAATGGGTCCTGAGTTCGATTCGCGGCGAGGCGGAAATTTCAATTATGAGTTTAAATTTCTGTTCTCGTAATTCTCGTAATTGTACATCTTTGAGAACCTTATACTTGTAGGTTCCTCACGATGTTTCCCTCCATCGACGAAAGTAATGACTAATAAGTACTTTGTTTTCATTTTTCTGTGTTTAGGTAGGTATTACTGACAATGACTAGGTAGACTAAGGTACTCTTTTAACATAAAGAACTGATGCTACTCAGGAACTTATCGAATCGCGTGCTCTGTCTGCACTACAGATCACGCAAGTCCATACTCATTCATATAATGGTACAAGAATGCTAAATTGGATAATTGAAAAATAACACCACTTACACAGAATGACCCATTTTATGGAATCACATGGACTTGTTCTCTTGTAACTTTGAAGTTTGAGGACTTAGCTAGAAGCGTAAAAAGTTGTGTCAAAACTATCTATGCATTTTAGTTTCAAAGAAAGGAGATGTTTCAAAATGTAAGGAGCCCCGGCCACCACTTTGTACACCATACTCAAAAATGGAGAAACACAATTAAAACAGTTTTCAATCATCCAATTCCTTTAAATTGCTTTAGTTTTGTGGTATAACACAAAAATGTACACTTAAAATTGCAACACAAAAACAAAAGTCCGTCATGGCGGTCAAGTTGTCATCACGCGCCATGTTGGTTAATTTGATAGAAGTTTGACATATGTACCTACAATTCTGTCATTTAAAGTGACAGTAGACAGTTCGCGATCTATGATCAATGACAACTTGGCAAGACGCCATGTTGAAAATGGATAAAAATGAATTATAAATACTAAATTTGTACCATAAAAGTATGCATTTAAGCAATTTATCTTTATTTTTCCCAAATTCCATGAATTTTTCTCGATTTTTCGAGGTACTGTACATATTGTGGGCCGGATTTGAAACATCTCCTTTATCTTTCATATTTATACCTAAGAGATCTTCAATTTTATACAATAGATTTCGTCTTATTGTCATGGTTTGAATCGTTAAACTAGGCTATGGGCTTTCGTTTTTGCTTTTTGTTCGATATTTGCTCATACAATTTGGTTTTCGTTAAAAAACTTAATTTAAAAGTCCCATTATCTTGCGGTACTAAACATTTCTCAACCGTTGTGACAACTGCAATGTTTACAGCAATGCCATTTTGTTTACCCACTGCGATGTTGTGAAACTGTGAGCTATGATCCAACATTAAGAAAAAATTACTTGTTTTAGTACGTAATTAAGTATACTAAGGTCGCCTTGCCGTAAAGTAAGCCGAATCTTTGCCTTACCATAACGCTGACAAAATTGTGGTGTAGGTATTTTAGTTAGTTTTCTAAAAAAATGCCCATTTAGGGGTTTCGTACTCAAAGTGTCAAAATTCGAACCCTATTAATATTACTATAACTACAGGGCTCTTAAATGGAAATAGGTAGACACCGGACATTTTCACATAATGCGGAATACTGTGGCCGCTATCACAAACATACTAAAAATAAAAAATGTGTTAAAATTAACTGTGGTTCCCATACAAGAAATACATATATTTTTTACTAAACGTATAACTCTAACAATACTAAACAATAATAAAATATTACGAGTGACTCTACAACTCTACATTACATGGTACATCGAATGCAAAAAAACTATAAATTAATGATGTTTGCCGCTACGAAACGACGCGACGGTGGTACATAATAGCTACCAATATTAGTGCATAGTGTCACGATGTTCATAAAACTGGTATATAAACACCTGACACGGAACGTGAAAAAAGCTTGAAATGAAAATTACACGTGCCAATCGGCATCGCCTTACCGTGACCTAAAAGCAAACGTTCGATACACAAGCTTAGTAAGCAATTAGCTGCATCTGCTATGCTGCACTATTCGACACGAGGCACTGGGTGTCAATTGCTAATACGGCGAATTTGCATTAATAGGCTATCAACGATTCAGCGTTTGTGCCACTACCTACAGTACCTACCAGTCCTGCGGTCCATTCGATTGGATATGACACATGTTTGTGAGAACGTTTATGTGTGGCTTGCTTGTGTTGAATATAAATATTGCATAGAGCGATTGAATATTATAATGTTTAAGTCAGCAAAGCAGTCGGCAGCAGTTTGTAAAGTGGTAAAGATGTTACCGCCTATCAATATCTTTTACTTGGTTCAAATATCTACAATATATCAAATATGAACCTGATCACCGCAAATTGAAGATGTAGGTAACTTCGGTAAAAAGTTGTATTTGTAGCCTGTATTAACGCAAATGAACGCAAATTAATGATTATTAGAATTTTTGTCTGTTTATCAATCCATCTCTGAAAGTTTTGACACGGTATAACTGATTTGACTGACAATATATTATGGTTATAGTTTTGTTTGTTGTATTACTTTTTTCTTTCTTTCTTTCTATTATTTCTTTTCTTTTGCCGTGTGTTATCTTTGTGACATGAAAATAAATATATTCTTATTCTTAGTTTTACGAATATACGTTTTCACTAGTATAAGAACTCGTTACAAGTTTGACCTAAAGTTTTTGTTTTCTCGAGAATCGTCAACAACTTTCGTGTGTGCGTGTTGGTACGAAGAAGAAGGGTTTACCACTCTACAATACTCTACATTAACAATATTATGACGTGTTAACACTAAAGTGTCTATCCCATTTATAGGTTATTCGTAAGTCATAACACTATATTAAACATACAACCTATCAAATTACACCGACAAAAAACTTGTTTTTATTAGTCGCTGACGCATACATTTCGGACGAATTGAAAAAGTCGTGTTTATTACTTTTATGTAGGTGTTACCTCATTTCTAGTTCTGAGACACAGATAACCTATTAAGAATTTATTAGAAGTCGTTCAAAAATAAATCGACTGTTATTGGTGACAGGTGTTACACTTACATCTAATATCTTTAAACGAGCAATTCTTGTATATTTATTTATTTATATATAATCACGATCTCGGAAACGGCTGCAAAGATTTTCATGAAAGTTACAGATTAGGGGGTTTTCGGCTCAAGGAATCGATTTATCAAGGTCCCAGGTTCGAGAAAAGCTCGGTTCCCGAGATAAAGAGATTTTAAAAACATCATACTGACGTCATCTATGAAACATTAGGATAACTTCTATGAGGTACTGTTTGTAACGTGTTGAACTGACGCCATCTATGAAACATTAGGATAACTTCTATGAGATACGGTTTGTTTGTTTCAGTAGTATGAAACTAGATGGCGCTCGAATATATTTTTAATATTCATTCTTACGTTGAAGCGCTATTTTTGCGTTATACCTACCTATTTTCTGTTTGAATAAAATTAAAAATCAGTGCGATTATCTCGCTTGACCTCGCAGGACGCGTAGTGATAGTTTAACGTGCGTTTGTGATATTTACGAGAATATTTGTAAATAAATGTTAGTTTTGTTATTATCGATTTAATAATATATTTTAATAAAGTTTTAAATAAATAATGGTCAGATCGATGAAATTACTATTGTTGTAAATAGAATCAATAAAATTTTAAGTACGCCTAACAACTTGCTCATTAAACTAAAAGTATATTTATTTATGTTGTTTAATTATCATAAACATTCAATACATTTTATCGCAAATAAAAATTTCAGTCGGGGACTGCCTAAGCCTGCGAAAAGTACGAAGGAAAGTTCAATGAATTTATCTAATTAAGTATGTACCTATTTAAAATGCAATTAATTCGCTCACACAGTTAACTTCTATGAGGTACTGTTTGTAACGTGTTGAAATTTCAGTAGTATGAAACTAGATGGCGCTGTACAACTTTGTGAAACACGCTGTTGAGATCCTTTGGCCGTAACATAAGTAAAATGAATTTTGTGCTCAGTGAACAGTTGTATGATTTGACTCCTGAATAGATGGCGGAATTCCTCGTATTTCTTGCGATTCATACTAAATATAATTTTCAACCGAGCAAAGCTCGGTCAACCAGGTACTCGATTTTTAATTTAGCATGTCTTGATTTGTTTTCTAATGAAGTGATTGTCCATATTAAAGTTTTGCGTTATCTAGGGAATTGAAGAGCAATGTGATTAATAAATCATTATCATTTTTTTTAATTTTCAATAGTAATTAACAACGTATTCAATTAAAAGATAATACTTAAACTTTTAACTAAAACATAAAATTTGGCAGGATCTCCATTGACTGTTTTCGGGATTTCCCCAATTCCCTCAGGATGCGGAAAAAAAGATTTTTGTTTCGTTTGATTAATTGCTTTATTTTGGTAATAAACATACTTAGGGTCAACTCACACCGAGACGAGACGCGACGCGACGCTGCGCGCAGTCTTTCAAAGAGCGGCTCAAAATAGAACTTTATTTTCTACAAGAAAAGATACACATTTCATTGTGACAATTCATAATACGTTGCTTCATGCAGCGCTGCGTCTCGTGACGCCTCGCGGCGTAGCGCGGTGCATCGCTACGCAGCCGTGCATCGTCGGTACGCGCGGCGTGCAAGATTGCCTACTTTTACGATGTACGAGGGGCGGCTGATAAGTCCGCGGCCTGAAGTACTTAATGAAAGAAAAGTTCGGTTATATAATTTTTATTTTTCAATATAGTCACCCTCAAGTGAAATGCATTCTTCACATCTTGCATATAATGCTTTTAACCGTTGAAAAAAAATCATTTGTCTGCCTCGTTAAAATGACTTTTTACGGCCGCCTTCATCTCACTATCGTCGGAAAATCTTCGGCCCCTGAACTCCTTTTTTAATTTTGAAAAAAGAAAAATGTCGCTAGGTGTCAGATCTGGATTATAGGGTGTGTGGTCGATTTCTGAAAATCCTGTGTCTTTAAGGGCCTGGCGTGCAACCCGAGCAGTGTGAACTGGCGCATTGTCTTGCAAAAACAGCACACCGCGCGCCAACTTTCCTCGTCTATTCTGCATTACAGCCTCCGGTGATTGAGCCAGTAAATTAGCATAGTATTGACCATTCATTCTAGTTTCTTTAGGTAAATAGACAATCAATAAAATTCCCTCGCTATCCTAAAAAATGGTCGGCATGATCCGAGACGCCGACTTTTCCACTTTGAATTTCTTCGGCGCTCTTTCTCCTTTTTTATTCATTCATTCCACTCTTGTTTCGATACTGGATCATACTGACGTATTGATGTTTAGACAACGGTTACTATTTGGTGAAAAATTGCATCCAAATTGTCCTTGGCCAATTCTAAAATCTTGTTACAAGTCGCAAGTCGCCGCTGCTTGTCGAGTGGTGTGAGCGTTCGCGGTACCTAAAGTTCACAATTTTTTTCATATGAAAATATTGATGTAAACTTTCTGCGATTTTTTTTAATGACCTGTAACTCCTCTACTATTTGCTACAATTTAATTCTTCGATCGTCTAGTACTAATTTCTCTACTTTTTGAAAATTTTCTGCAGTCACTGCCGTTACAGGTCGACCCGGTCGGGGGTCGTCTTCAGAGGGCTCTCAGCCCTGTTGAAATAAGCGAACCTACTTTTTGACCATCGTATATGAAGGTCCAGATTCTACAAGAACTGATGACATTTCTTAAAAAAATCTTTTCGGCGTATTTTCTTTCTTTGTGAGGAACTTAATCACAGCGCGATGCTCGAAATTATGCGACTTGTCAAGTTCAGTCGACATGGCGGTGTTTGTTGTTAGATAGATTAACTATTAATGATCACAACAAAAAAAATAATGGCTCTATATACTGCCAGAGAGTGCTGCTTCTAGTGATATTAGTAATGCGGTGATTAGTAATCGCTAAGTACCTTAGGCCGCGAACTTATCAGCCGCCCCTCGTACCTCGCGCCATTGAGATGCGACTTGCGGCGACGCGCGGCGCAGCGCGAAATCACTGGCCCCTTCCAGTATCGTTGCGTCGCGTCGCGTCGCGTCTCGGTCTGAGCTGACCCTAGTAAGCGTAGTCGCGATTAGATATAAGTTACACAAAAGTCGTTTGTAAGATTATTTAAATTATGTTACATCATAATCTAAAAAAGAAAAGAAGTTTATGAAAATAAACCAATTAGAAAAATATTTAGGAAATCGAGCAATATAAGTCTTCAGCGAAGCGTAGTAATCGAATTACTGCCGATAGAGGACCAATGATATAATTTAACTGGTTTAATTCAATTGGACACACTCGAGGCCAGTTAATTCAGGTTACTCTGTCACAGCTCCGCTGGCAACCTCACTGGCTCATGTCAATGTTATTGGGGTCGATTTGCATTAACTAATACACAAATTAAGAAACGAATAAGTTACCCAGCTAGGAAATATTATTTCTTTCACTTCATTAAATATTTCCTAACCATCTAAATCACAGCATTAAAACATCTTAGCGACGCAACGCACCGGTCAATTAAGTAAAGAATACAGTACCTAATCCATATTTCATTTTTGACAGCCGAATGCATTGTATCGGCTATGAACTATAAGCTTATTACATAACACTCGTTATTCAACCGACATAGTTGACAACCAAATAAGCGCCCGATATAAAAGTCTGTCGCAAGCTGTCGGAAGTTTCGACACCAGTTCGACACCAGAAACTTAGTAGCAGATTATAAACACCGATGTTACGTAAATTAATACGAGTTTGTATGATTCTAATATGGCTAATTGACATGAACGTGTTAGTTTTAGCGTTAGTCTTAGTTTACGACATGAAGTTATGAATCGACGTACGTTGACTATGTGTATTGTGTTTGTTTCAAAACTATGACAACAATAACAACATTTTTTCACGAAGCAGCGAATATTTATTTTCTTTTTCCTTATACAAATCTATTTCGCGTTTTGTCTAAGAGTTGCTATGCCATTTTGCTGTGGATCCCGAAGAGCAGTAGAAGTTTTGAGAAGATTCATTACGCGTCCTTAGTCCTTACACGTTGACGAAAAAGGCTGGTCAAGTGCAGAATAGTTTAAAGACTTCCAAAATAATATAATAGGTACTTCTTGGACCTATAATGTTATTTTTAAGTTACGTGACTCATCGCAGAGGTATAGGTAAATACATTTACATACCTGTGTCTGTCGGGAAAACCTACGACATCTAAAGGGGAATTACGTAATACGTTAGAAGGAACATTTACCTTATCAGCGATTTCCTTAAAATAAATAACATCTCATATTCAGGATACTACTTACTTTATACTTACCAACTCTAGATTTAGCTTCGTTGTGATCTTGCGGCGCATTATACCTAATCTAAACTTTATTGTTAATTAAAACAACCGATTTCATTAGCGAAAACTAACGTACCTACCTACGTACTTACGGTTTTCAAGATTAAGAAAAGGTTTGTTTTTGTTACATACTTAAAGGATTATTTAAAAAAATTATATCATAGAAAATTTATTGTAGCCATAGCAAACAATAAGTACATTGTGTATTGTAAAATGAAATCACGACTAATCTATAAGATCATACAATGTAAAAAAATTCTATTCGTGGTGATTTTGTCTATTCGCCGTTTACTTTTTGTTTAACTTACAACGAGAGGGATGAACCTACCTAGCACTCTTTATATCCTTACAGCAACAATAATAGTCCGCGTGTAGGAGCTACTAACATAATATTATATTATTATGTAACAAAAAAACTTACCAAACAATTCGTTCATCAGCCTTCTTATTACGTACATTTGCCTCATAACAATCATAATTATCATCATAGTAAGTAATCATAATCTGAACATTATAAATCATTAAGTTCCCGATTACCGCAAGTTAATGTTAAACACGCGCCTAATTTCGTTGTAATTAATGTTCAACTTAATTTTTTGTATTTTATTACGCATATATGTACTTTATATGGAATTGCCGCTATCCACCAAAACCAAACTTATTACCTGTGCTTACAGTTTAATTTAGCTTGTAAGCAAAATTTACTAAACACATTTTTGGATACCGCTGTCAATCTTAAATGTACCTTAATCGCATAGGCGGAAAGCTTGCATTTGTGTGCCACGCAATTATAACGACTACCAGATTGAACGCAAACGGAGTACAAAACGGCCAGCCAGAGCTGATGTCGGTCACTCGCATGTAGGGTTGCCACGTCGTCAAATCTGAAACCCGGACAGATCAGCCAATTTGGCCGGACATTTAGGTAAAAAAGCCGGACACCCATTATTATTATCAATGTCTTTGTTATTATAGTGAAAATCATTAAAATATCAGCTTGGTAGCTGGCGACAGTGGCGGGGGGGAAGGTGCAAAATTAAGTCGTCGGTCAACGATGAATATAGGAAAATATTCGTATGCGAGCGACTTGCATAGTATTTATGATTCAAATGTAAAAAGTCTTAACAAAAGCCGGACAGGCCGGACACCGTTTAGTTTGGCCGGACACGTACTCAAAAAGCCTAACGCAGTCCGGCTTTATCCGGATGTCTGGCAACACTACTCGTATGGACAGCTTGTAACATGTAATAGATCTCGCGTGATGGTTTTAGTGCGTGCCGCGGTTGGTTATGATTGATAACTGCGACATACTCCACTTTTGGTACCACAGTCCAGGTAGTACCAATGTACAAAAGTCCATTCGCTTCCGTTCTTAATCCCGCTATTTAGTCTCACTTATAGAATTGTAAACGTTTAGTTTTTTTTTATTATTTAAGCTCATTACAATTATGGTTCTTTGTATGCCGTGTAAAAAGTTAAAAGTAGGTGCATGTACTTAACTATTGTGGTATTGAGGCGTGAAGAAGAACTAATTAGAGTATAATTTGCGGGTAGATTCTATTTTTATAATCGGGCTGTGTTAAAAACGTCAATCTGAGCAAAGACTACATATCTACCTAAATTCTAGAACATTATGTACCTACCTACCTTCTAAAACCTTAAAAAATATTAATCAAATGATTACATATCTTTGCACTACACTAAATTTCTCTATCTTCAGCTAGGAACGAAAAAAAGGTTCATTTTGCAACATTAGATATTCCGTGTACTTTTCATAATTTTACCTAATGACATCTAAAAAATCTGCGTACAGTGCGCCCAACTTAACTCTGAAATGGCAAAAATTGGAACTAATGAAAAGTCATTCATAAGTACGTTGTGGTCATTCATCTGTCAGTTACTAGTGTGCAATGATTGGTCAAATGAATGTCAAATGCGTCCGACAGCGCCTCTTTCGTTTCAATCTTAAGTTGGGTTTACTATAAGTCAAAGATTTGTCATACTCCTAATACCGACATTACACACGAGTCAATCACCTATTGGCGAACGGATTGCAATGCCTCGAAGATTTCGTTACGATATTACGTTTGACATGATTCCACCTAACATATTACGCTAATACGTATCTTGTGCAGTTTTGAAAGTATACCAATGCGGCTTAAATAATTTTGATTACTAAACTGTAATTTATGGCGTGCATGCCAAGATAAAGTAAACTCATACGAGCAGGTTATTTCAAAGATGGTGATGCACAATTAGCATCCTTGTAACCTGGGAGGATAGAAATAAATCCCGAGTACAATAAGGCGTGGTTTGTGACTATAATCGCGTAACAAAGGTAGGGTTATTTGGGCCAATTCCTATGCGTTGTAAAATTTGGGCCGCAAGAGTTATACTATTTAACCTTAAGAACTATTTACATCTTGGTTTGTCTTGCTGAATATCAGAAGAGGCATGGCAAACGGCTGGCTCAAGATCAGTAGTTTATCAGAGAATTCCAAACAAATACTATTGAAGTTGCACCAGAACGAAGTTATAATATATTTACTTTATTAAAAAGAACAAACATTGTACATGAAGACTTTCTCAAGTTGTGCCAATTGCTGAATGCCTAATATGGCCTTCAATAAGCCTACAAAACTGACAGGTGGATGGAAAAGGCTGTTGAACTGTTACGTATGTTTAAAATATTCTCTTGAATTTATTTTGGTCGTCTGATTGACCGATGAAGTACGAATAACCCATTGAAATGATCTAGAAACGTCAATTAAATATTACATTACGAAAAAAATGACTCAAGAAAAGTTCAGCTGAACTTTACATCAACATAATTGGTAATATCGTTTAAATGTATAATCAATAATATACACTTATGTATTCCTCAATGTCACTATGATTTATGGGACTGGTATTTTTTAAATTGCATGTAAATTTTCTTCTAGTATTGATCTTTAAGTTGGATATAAATCATTTTCTAAGGTTGAATATTTTTACAATTTAATGAATAAACCACAAACATAGTAGTAGTTGTGAAGGCAAGGTAAACAAATTTTATTCAAAGCTTTAAATTAATGAAATTCAGTTAAACCCATAGCATTAATTTACATTGCACAATTGATATTATGATTAATGATATCAAAGGTTATTGCAAATTTAACCGGAGGATAGCTCACTGGTTTAAATTCAGTAGCAAGATTTAACAAACAAGTAAGCTTATGCAAACATTGCAACTTAAAACTTGTAAAAAGAAATCTAAATGTATACTAGATTTATTCGTTACAATTACGCGATGCTATCATGATTTAATCTATGAGACTGGTCTAGGTTATGAAACTGTTTCTATCTGCCGTAACCACAGCCAGATATGGTTACGCTTTACGCCGCATCGGATGCGCACACCTACGTTACGTTAACAATACGTAAAAGTTTGTAAACGTAAACTGACAGCTGTCTCTTATTAGCACTGTCTCACACGCTTGTCCGTAAGGTGTAGCAAAAGTCTCATGAAAATTATGGTTACAATAATTAATAAAATTTATTTATATGAAGTTTTTATTTTGCACATTATTTTATGATAAATTATGAAAGTTAAAATTACTTTTGAAGTTAAATCTATAGCACCAGTAGCGCTGCGTTTTGACCAAACTTTTTAGGTTATATCATAAACAATTTAATGTTTTATCGATCCTTTTTAATAGTCCTATTTTTACTTAATAAAAAATGATTTCCAGTTTTACCCATCACAAAAAATAATACTTCATCACAGCACCCAATATCACCTTGCAGCCGATATCGTGGATGTTCGACGCAATAGGCTGCGCGCGCGCAGACACGCTCGGGCGCCTCACCAGTCCTTGTCGAATCGCGCGTGTGGCTACACGACTGTGTCTCGGTGTGATTAGCCGGTGTAAACATAAACATAGTGTTGGGTGTGACCAGGCGTCATGGACTTATAGTGGTACCGCTCCTGGACTCAACGCAGTGTACACATGATGCATGTGAGTGCTTCCTCCTTTTAATTGGATTTATAACCAGTTGTTGCATACATACTTTAATAAATTAAAGCTGATTAGTTACTTAGTCCATTGCACAAAGTTATGAGTTCCTGGAAGATGTTCCTAAGTTATGTTTAAGTAAATGTTTTAAAGCAGGTATTTTTTAAACATAGGTCCTTTTTGATTGCTTGCAGTTTCTGTGATGGATGAAATAATTAAGGTACAAGTAATCCCTAATCCCTAATACTTATAATATAAAAATTAAGAGGAACCCAATTGTTCGTCTTATAGTAGATAGTCATCAATGATGATACTAAAATGTTCAGGTCAATTAATGGAATCCAAATAACACTTTCAGTTACAAGGTAGGTAGTTTGCATAGGTAGTTTGGTTTTGCAATTTGGCGGTACAGTTATAATAAAAACAGGATAGCATTGTAGAAGGTTTCCTGCGATTTACTAATTTGGCAATTAGCTAAGTACGGCTAAGCGAACTACAAAAACGGTTTCTCTATTTATCGTCGAAAGCATAACAGCGGTTTCAAAGTACACCTTGCGTACCAATATTGCACCTGTAGGTAGAACTTAATTGCAGAGTCAAGTGATCTTTATTATCTTTTGTAGGTGTCGTCTTAATGTGTTTCTTATAAGACTCGTAACTCGATAGGTTCAAGTTTCCAGTCACGTTACACTTGTGAGTCGTATTGTTGGATGGATAGACATAGCTGCTCGTAGCTACTATTTATATACCCGAATAACTAGTTGACAGATGTTTCTATGCCATTAAAAGGGCAATTGGCATTGTAAGAAATAATGTTCCAAATTAGGACGATACAATGTAGGCGCAAATTCCTTTCAACCTTAGCATATGGCGGGTTAGACTGTAAGATGAACAGCATATTTAAAATTATAATGGATACTTAAAATGTATGTATGTAATAAGGCATAATGCGCCCGGCATGAGACCGTCATTAGAGCTCGTATAAAACAATTAAAATGTTAAGCTTACCGTTAAGTTTGCAGATCTATAGCATTATTTTCCTGTTACGTAGCGGTTCTAGTTAATTAAAATTGTAAAATATCAAAAAGTGTCTATAATTTGCCATGCTGCTTGTTACAATGTGCATAAGACGCGGCTTCAGAGATTTACTACAGCCTTGTACCTGAGACACACAGGCGTAGAGGTTATTATTTAAAGTAAGGATTCAATTTCATCCTGTAGGTGATCCGAGATGGTAATTAAAAACCCAAATAAACAAAATGTTTCAACCCTTTAACGCTGCGAACACTTTTATTTAATTCATTTCAATAAAAATACTGATACCTATCTATGAACCTGGAATCTAGCCTTTAATTTAAACTAATACAACATTCTCATAATTTGTGATCTTCTATAAGTAACTGATAACTGCATTATTGTGATCTTTTAGTCCCTTAATGAATATCATAAAAAAGTTTTGTCTATACCTACTGTAATATTGTAGCTCTGATTTTATATTTGAAGTTTGGTATATGTATGACATGATATTTTAAGATCATAATATTACAAAATATCACTTATCTTACAACAGTTACAAGCATCAAGGAAATCTCGGTTTCCTGTGTTATGATTTTTCCTTTATTGACTCAGTACCTACTTATACAAAAGAGAGTTATTAATTAAACGAAGTTAGAATTTAATGAGTTCACTGATGATAACATAAGGTATCTACAAAGTATAAAAAGGAAATTAATGAACTGATTGTATAATGGACATTTTTTATAATCTCAATAATCATCTAAGCATATCATGACGATCATCATAGATCTAAGTTAAAAAAAAATCAATAAGCACTTCTGTATTTGCACTGGTATATTGCTTAATAATAATGTGAAACTTTTAAAAGTATTGCTATATTTGAATAAGTAGTTTTCTATTAATGCCAGTCAGTATCTACCTACTTCGCAATCTTGAGAAGAACATCAACCTAGGGGTAGATACATTATAAGCATTTAAAAGCTATTTTCCTGATAATCAAAATGCAAATAACACTGACAAGTCGTGGTAGTTATGTTTACGAACGGAAATTACATTTTAATACCGACTATAAACAATGTGTTTATATTACCAGGATTAAAAAAAGCTCATTGACAAGCTAAGATGACTCGATATTATAATCGACAACACCTGGTAGTGAGTACCTAGCAACTATTCTATGACTAATACTGATTCATCTAGTTTTTTTTATTATATCAGAACATAATTATAAGTACAACAATACTACAAGTTTTATGAATAGGTACACGGAAAAATGTGTTATGTGTTCTATTGTATTATTTGCTAACTATTATTTTTTCGCATTATCGTATCACGCCGTACAGTATTAAGCGTAATTATTTTTATTACTACACTCACCTGCCTGATACATTGCTATAATATGTAGGTGAGCACTTATTTATTGTACTATATTTATTGATATAAATTTTTTTAAACTTACCGATTTTTTAGGGTTCCGTGCCCAAAGGGTAAAACGGGACCCTATTACTGAGACTTCGCTGTCCGTCCGTCCGTCCGTCCGTCTGTCACCAGGCTGTGATGATTGATTGATGATTTTTGGGTTAAAATTAAAATATTTTTCAATATTTTCTTTGATCAAATTGATAAAGAAAATATTAAACTTACCAGCGGTAATAAACGTGGGCTGTGTTATTTTATAAGTAATTCAAAATACAGAAAATTGTACTGTTGTCTTTATTGAAGTCGAAAATTTATTTTTATCCTAATCTTACCTTTTATTCGGAATTTGATGCTTGGGAAAATTGTTAACATGTACAGTACGAAAAAATAGCTAAAATAATTCATAACCCTCGATTGTTTAAAAACGTAATAAATTAAAATTAAAACAAAATAAGCATGTCAAATATTATTTACACATTGCGTCGGCCTCAACTTTAAGCAATCGGAGAACTTTATACAACGTCCTCCATTGTTTGTCGAAGAGATCGCATAGTTCCTTAACAAATTCAATACTCGTACGAGATTAAGTTTGAAATAACCTATTGCCTCGTCTGAATAATAAGTAAAGGTACATGCCGGTACATACAAGAGGGCCTTGCGTCATGCATGGCAGGTAAGAAGACATTACAAAATTACCCACTATTGTTCTATGTTCGCGGAACATTGGGTGCGGTTATAAGGGGACGCGTATGACGCCTTCGACAGTTCAGTATCCATTAATGTGCTTTTCACTTTTTTTGATATTAAGGTAGCAAACAAGCATACAGTACCTATCACCCTTCCCCTTGCCATGACTTGTTCATCGATACAGAGTAAGTCTCAAATGGAAATTAGGATTAAGTACCTGAAAGAATGGTTCAAAAATAGTTAGTTCTGTTAGTTTTTATTAGTACCTAAAACTAACAGTCTTTCTAATTCCGTCACAGATATATTGCTATAACTGCTACCCTTGAGGACTGAGACAGTTACATAAATATAAAAAGTGTAACCTTCTTCCGCTTCTTTAAAGTTTAAGTATTTAAACTTAAAAGTCCAAGTAAGCCACACCAAAACCAAAATAGTAAGCTGATGGGCACAATTTGTTGACTGTAAAGATTATTACACTTTCTGCTTCGGTAGGTCATAGAACTTTTGAATCGGTTCAATATCTGTTATGCAAAGATCCTTGTTCTATTGTTATTGACAGGTTAGTGACAGTTATATGCAGATACAGATGTGAAGCGAACTCGTTACGTGTGTGTAAGCTTAGTTTATAAGTAACAATACATATTTGACCCAAGTCTGGTTGGTAATTTATAAATACTTGTTGGTAATTAATAATACTTACTTGAATTATGTACATTGTAACTTAAAAATTTAAATAATGTTCATCGTTAATTACTATTCTCATTAATATTGTATATATGTTACCGTTAATTTGCGTAAATCAGATAGAGTGCAGATTAACGAGGTATTCTGCAGATTATCTGGCTGAGTCAGTTAAAGTGGAAAAACTATAATTGAGTTCCTACATTAACTAGTTAATCTGCAGACTTCCTAGCTAATCTGCAGACTAACAACCATGTATACAGTAAAGTCTATAAAATAGGTTCTTGTTTGAACGTCAATTGTTAAAAACGAGTAACATTGAACGGAAACATAAAAATTGAGTTGATTTTGGATATAAAACAATGAATACTCATTTCCATTACTACTCAGTCAAATTCTTCAAGGTAGGTAGGTCGAATTGGTTACAGAACCGAATTAGCCTACCCCTACTCCACGTAGTCTTGTATGCCCTACCCCTAGAGTGTTTTTTAGAAACCGGAGGCGCGGAGGGAGGGCAGCCCCCGTCCGCTGTAACAAAACGCAGACACCCGGGCGAGCCGGAGCGGCTGAGGCTGGTCGCCGAAGGCGACCAGCAAGCCGAAGCTGCACAGGCGAGCGTGGGTGTCTGTGCTTTGTTACGCAAGGGCGAAGGGGCTGCACCTTCCGCAGCGCCGGAGACGTCACGGTTCGAAGTTATACCCTATTTTCCGCGTTTTTACGATTCGACCAAATCTCGATCAATCGGCCAGATCGATCATTTCATGATGTGAGCAAATCTACGATGTGGCCACGACATCAACACAAATTGGTACTCAGGTAGCCAGTCTTCCGCAATATAACGATGTACCATCCGTTACTGTGCAGACTAAAGCTTTAGTCTCGCGATCGCAACGCACAGCGCTGCGGTATGCGGCATGCGGCGCCGGACACTTAGATATATGAAAAAGTCGAGAATGGTCTCTTGTTCCATCGTAGTCTGCGTCGGCGGTTTCATATGGTTTGCGTCCGGCGCCGCATGCTGCATACCGCAGCGCTGCGCGTTGCGATCCCGAGACCACAGCTTAACTGGGTAAAGTGCAAATAAGACCTTTTTTTACACTTTAACGTATCGTATCAGTGTATAGCTGCAGATTACCTAGGTAATGTGCACATTAACTTATTATGCATTTTAACGGTAACATATATTTCAGATGTCGACCAGGCGTGCATAAAACAGAATTTCCTGTCAATAAGCTGTGTATAGAAACCTCACTTCCAATCCATGTCGGTAATTAATGTGTTAACCTATAAATAATAGGTACTATAAGCATGATAATATGATAAGCTTATTAATAATAATAATAACGCTTCACACTCATAGCCCCACACTAGAATTCCCTGTGTCGTGGGTTCCATGGACAACACACAAGACAAGGACACACACCCAGACCGAGAACGGAAATTTAAACTCATCATTCAAATTTCCGCCTCGCTGGGAATCGAACCCAGGACCCTCGGAACAGCGATCCGGCGTGTTAACCATTGCGCCATCCGGGTCGTCATTATTCAATCTACTGTTTTCATTACAAAGAAAAATAACAATTTTACAAACTGAGTTTTACAGCAAAAATATTTATAAATCCAAGTAGCACAAGATACGATACTTCACGCTTTCATTTATTGTATCGTAGAATCGTAGATGAAGTTGTCGGCAACATTGTGTAGTCGGTTATTAAAATGCATGGTTCCACATAACACGCATTCATCCATTGTTTCTCAGTGCATTGAACGATCGAGTGCTTCTAATACTTCTAATACATTTCGCATCATTGTGTTCATGCATCTTTCGGTTCTCACGACCACAAAATCTAACAAAATCACGTAGGAAGTCTTAGCAGTTCTGTGAAAATTTTCAATAGTTAATTGTTATTTCGTAAGATTGTTCTAAAGAAGTCCGTCGTCACGTAAATGTGATAATACGTCTAGTAACGTCAAAAAAATAGGAGAAAAGGAGATAAATGTCTTATTAAAACTAATTGCTGCGTGTTAAACTCAATAACAATTTAGGTAACATATTTTGTTTCTATGGCGCAAGGCCAATCCTTGTATACTACATCTTAAAATATTTCATATCTATAAACCTGCATATTTTCAGATTAATATGAATATAGGTAATCTAGGATACATATAAATAACAATATAAACTTAAATTAATTTATTAATTCCATTTATAATTTTTTATAATTATGACGTAGGTATCTAATATAATAATGAGGTGCGTATCACTGTAAAAAATGTTTACCAAACGTCCAAACTACATTATAAAAAATGAGATAATTTTAACCTTTAACTTAAATACAAAATAAACTTAAATCCAACCTATAGGATGAAGTATAATGTAGACAAATATCTTGAAATATAATCTGTAATTTATACATGGAAGGCATTATTATTTAGTTTGGTATCCCTATTCAGTTGTGATTGTTTTCCGGGAAGCGGGTAACGCGCGTGCAGCGGGTACCCGCGTAATGTATTCAAACTAAATCGTCTATTGTGTTCTGTTGTGAAGGAATCTGTTCAGTTATCGCTTTCTGAACGTACCTAAACTCACACTTTTGAAAGTATTATTGATATTTATTAACTCATAAAGGATTTGTTATTTTAAGTGGGTAACTTTACGTGTTCTTGGTAGGCGTATGTTTGTTGATTATTGTGTAACGTTTTGATGCATTGAATCTACTGAAGTTATAACCAGACGATAGTTACGTAATGTGTGTTTTGTCGGGTGGATAGTTCATAATATTCACGTTGTAACAGCATAAACTAAAACTTAAACTGAACACTTACATATTTATTATCATCAATAAAATAACAACAACATCTTATAGGTTAAGTGAGGAGCTGAGGAACAGAACCGGATTAGTCCACAAAATAAAATTTTACAGTATGGCTAAAAAACTAAAACTAATATATGGAGGAGATTAATAAGACAACATTACGTTATTATAGATAGGTGATTAGACTATTGTTTGCATAAGTAATTTAATTTTTAATTTGCTTTTATATTCTAGAAGTTATTTAAGAAACAAAAATGGACTAGTCCGGTATTGTTCGAAAAAGGTGGACTTATTCGGTTTTGACCGCAAACATGTGACAAGTCCGGTTTTGATAGTATTGGACAAATCCGGTTTTGTTTTAAAAAGTACTTTAAAAAATGAGACAAAAAGAGATTGATTTGAAAGGTTTATTAATTAATTATTCAGTTAAGATAATTATATAACAATTTCCGTAATATCCAGTTCTAGACAATCGCAATCCTCAATATTATCACATTCATCTACTTCACCAATCTCATTTTCTTCATTCCTGTCTATAGATCCTGATGTAGTCTGTATTACCTCTTTATACCATTCTACAATACAAATAGTAACAGCTGATTAACTTTTTTATTCTCATTTTAGTGTTGCCAGTACAATGCTAGTGTTGCAGTGCAAAAAATATTAACTTTTTATACTTAATATTTAATTTTTGCTGAACAAGTCCGCTTTTGATTGAAAATCTGTTAAAGATATGAAAACTATATGGGACTAATCCGCTTTAGAATGAAAAATGAATGGACATTTAAATATGCTTGGTAAAAACTCTGACTAATCCGATTTTGTTTGAAAATGCAGTTTTCAAAGCTATTTTTTCCCTACTTGTAGACGGTTTTGACTGAAAATATTAACATGGATCAACGTAATGAGGTTCAAGGCATCATAATTCGACAAAAAAGTGCTTTCGAATTATAGTGGACTTATCCGGTTCTGTTCGCCAGCTCCTCAAGTGTAATCGGAAATGATGCGCGATGTAGAGACAAAGCTCTACTAACACAAAATACTTTTTAATAAAAAAAGCCGCTAGACGCAACAGCGATTGGTAACCAGTTAAATGAAAACTGTCTGTAATTAAATAGTTGTTAAAGTCTGGTTTAAGGTAAAAGTGTGTTGACCGGTTTTATTCCTACTCCTGCTCACCATTTATCACACATCGGCTAATTCGAATTGAGTATCAGTTTGTACGATAACAGTGTTACGTAACTAGTTAAAGTGGGACAATGGATGTTACGTGCATATGCAGTAGGTATACGGAAATGAGGTTTCCGAATGTTTTAAGTTGTAGGCAAAACGTTTTTAGTCAAGTAGTATAATATTCAACGTGCGGATTTGTAGACAGCGGAACTATTCGTTGTTAGATAAGAATTATACATATTATATGCATAAATGTAATGTAAATATTTTCGAGTATTTAAATGTTAAATTTAAAATATCATGTAAGACTTTTCCTCTAGAAAACGTGAAGCCATTTATTGAAATGGTCAAATCATCAACAGTGTTTTTACGACATACAGATACAGCATACCTAATACTTACGCGTCAATATTCGATTCTATGGGAAGTATCATTTAGTCTCAATATTTTTAATATTATTCATTGTTACTAATATGAGTATCGATGATGTAAATCGACGGTGAAAAACAATGTTGCGCAAGTGCGAGTAGAAAGCGGGAGACCGGTGAAATACTCATAGTTAACTGCTTTTTACAACCGCAGCTGTCGGTTAGCTTGTTTTCTACGAAGCTAACTTCATTTTATGGCAATACAACTAACCAGTGACATGTGATATTATGCATTTTGTAGTCATTAATTTTCTGAGTTTTTGTTATGCAATCTTTAAAACTAAATTCGGAGTTAATAAATCACCATTTAACAATTTTCAGGTTCGTTCGTTTGAGATATTTGAGAGTGATCTGTCAAATATATTTTATCAATAGAAAAAATGTAAACTCGTGGTTTAACCTTTATAGTAATTATTATTAAACCGACAGGCAGGTAAAATTTTGGTTGGAGCAGCAGCAACAAGCCATCGAACCCATGTATCTTAAGTTGACGCAAATCCGATCAAATTTTTAACGGTATTGAGACGTGAAGATTTTCGGAGATTATTTTTACCCATTTCATAATACGATTATTGCATAACACAGATAATATTATCAACTTTAAGATTTATTACAATAAAATGCATGCGTAGAGCGAACGTCAAAGGGCATAGATGAGATTCATTTGTGTAATAAATTCTATCATTTTGTAAGTTTAATGAAGCGTTTGAAAGGTTTTTAAAAATGGAATGATCAATGCCGTAGGGTGGATACGTCGGTCACGGGTCTTCAATCAACCGATTGCACATTGAGGCTCGAGTATAATGGGTGCATTTCTGACATAGCGAGGCAAGACGCATCAGGCACGACCACTGACCTGAGGGGGCGCGGTCCCTAACTCACCTCAATTAACCAGCCCATACATCGTTGACTGTAGGACGGTACGTCGCATATCCCGCATTACGTGTCTCGAGGCAATGTACTTTCTCCCGTAGACTTATTTAAAAACGTCTCCAACGCATGATTGACGCTTGATCTATTGTTACCCAAAACATTACATAATACATTCGATGTGCCGTCAATCACAGGAATATTATCAGAAGACCCTGTTTTGATAATGTGTGATGCCTATTCGAATGGTTGGCATTTAATTGTGTGGCAATAGATGTGTCCGTTTAACCTATGTACCAACACTTGGGATGCGACTAAATTAGACATACATTAAGTTGGAATGACGCGGTGTTCTTGCAATACTTTGCGAAGTGATTGATCATTTTGATCTTGGCAAATAAAATTCCCCGTTCGTGGCAAAGTGTATGCAAAAATCAGAGTCTCTTTAACTTTGTTGCCTGTACCGACGAGTGTGTTATGAAAGTATTGTATGTCTATACAATATATATTTCAATGAGAATAAATTAAATAAGTACAAAAGTATGTTTTTATTCAACCATGTTATTTGTTTAATGATTCACGGTCATTACAATGGTAATATTCTCGCAAAATTGCACAGCACAGCTATATAGTAGAGTATTCATTCACTCTTTGACGTCATGATGATATTTGTTCAGCTTAATGTCAGCACATCATTCATTATCTTTAGCAGTTCTCATTTTTATCATTCGTTACTTAATGTTTTCACGAGTACCATTTAAATTGTTAGCCTTGTAGTTGAGACTGTTTTTGTTTACGACACTGAATTATGAAAGAATACTACTGCTTTTATTTGACTGTAATTGAATATTGTCGATAAACTGTATGGTCATGAGAGGTATGTAATGTTGTCTTTTTGTCCTTATTTAAAATGAAGGGTGCAGTAAGAAGGCCGATGACCGCGTTCTCTTCGAGATTGGGCTCAGAATGCATTATTTCGATTCACGGCAGTCCTACATCATTCCCAATCGAAAATTCCAAGGCTGATGTCTTCTTCGGTAACTGCGCTGCTTTCTTTATGATTTATGGTCGCCTCGCATCGTAATTACATCTCCACATTATTTATGGTCTTGTTTTTATTTATTGTCTGGCGGCTACATACAAATCTAATTGAGGACATGTTGATATTAATAAAATCGATCTTCACGTGCTACTAGATTATTTAAGAAGTGTGAGGTTCTTATTTGAATTGATAATTAATGTTTAAAATTAAGGTCATTTTTATGTTTCCCTTAAGGGCATCAAGGTAAAGTCCATAGCTAAAATATATTTCCGGTGCCAGCATTAGCAAGGAGCGTTTCTCTGTTTATATTAATTAACATTTACAGCGGAGAGCTACTACTTTGACTAACCAGCGTTGTGTATAAATTAGCACGTTGAGAAGCTCTGTACAGCTACAAAATATAACATGTGTCATTAGCAGGGCAATACCAAAGCAAACAACTTGAGCTTTACATAATTATTGGTTCGTGTTTTAGATTTTTCTTTATGGAATTAAGTTACCATACGAGCAAACAGCACCACGCTGCCGCCGTGTCTGTATTCCGTGCTGCCGCCCAAGACAAGTGTGAGCGACCTAGACTAGAACAACATTTAATTTACGGAATAAGATAGTAGTAGGCAATTTGAGAGTTAGTAATCAGAAGATAGTTGTCAAATTAGCATCACCGATATACTGAAATCTTAGCAAAATGTTAAAAAGCGTGCGTATTTTGACTAACATAATTAATTCTTTATGTTCTATGTTATTACATAAAGACTTACATTGCCCGAAATCTAAATAAATTCGGATTATATCAAGGATTTCATTAACAACGTACGTTAGTATAATACGTTTAGTAATCGTACTGTAGAGATGTTGTTATTTAAATGCCTAGTTAGATTTAGTTACACAACGACATTGTCTCCATTCGGCTAACCTTTTCAAAACAAAATCATCGTCCTCCATACTGTGCATAATTTTAAAGCATTATTTTACAAATAATGCTCGTGAAAGAGAAATGGGTTATCATAAATCGGCAATCGGATTTGTTTTCCCCGGCGATGAGTCGACACTTCGACAGTTAATTCGTGCCGTGGTATATCATTACACTAGGAGATGTGTCGCGACACTCGCGACGACCCGCTGAGCTCTGACCTTTCAAGATGTAACGATTGTGGAGGCGGTCACATACCAACGGATTCCTTCGCGATGATACGGAATACGGAACAGTCTTGATACTTACACTTATGAAATTTGACCAAAATAACAGTAGGTATGTAAGTTTTAACTAATCGGTATCAACATTTTTGCAAGCAACCTAAAAAAATGCTGTCTCTGGCTGTCTTGATTTGTTATCAAGAATTTGTTGAAAGAATTGCTATGTAAGACAACCTCACATCAGACGTAAATAAAAATAAACAAGTACCTAAATAGTTAGGTGTAATTGAAATTGCAAGGAAAACTGCTAAATTTGTTGTAATAGGTACTTTACGTTAATCTTTATTATTGAAACCTTAATAGGGGATGTAATCCACCCATTTTGTCTCCATTGTGTCCGTATTGTTTTTTATTATTCACTCAGCCTGAGTGGTTATAAAGTAGCAGTAAGTGAAAAACAAATCAAATAAATCATCATTATCGGCAGGATAACGGATCAAGTTCCTTATGGCAAACAAAATGCATTACTTAATTCTATGCTCTCGTGCTTTGGGTTCGCAAAATGAATATGAGTCATGCAACATAATTGTGTTCTGCGAAACAGTAAGAGCACAACACATTATCTCAAATTACTTACGGCGAATACTTTTAGGCGGTCAATTTATATTTAAATCGATGTTGAGCAATCACTTTGATTCAATATAGCACCTCATTAGATATAATTGCACAATTTATATCGATATATTGAAGCGAATAATTTTATGTTAGTATAATATTATGTGGTAGGTAGGTACGAAACGGTTGAGTTCGCGGGAAAATAAAAATTGTTATAATTAATAGGTAAGTTATTTCTTATTCATCCAATATCGGACCAATACTAGGTATATAATGTTACCACTTAACAGAAAGGAATCAACAATCAAGGCTATTCGCACTAATCAACACACAGAACCCTACACAGCGGGGTTCGTTCACTTTCTGACTTCGTTCATTGGTCTAGTCGCATCACAATCCTGGTTTTACCCTGGTTTAAGTTAACTCCTATCAACAACGATTAACTTGGGCCCAATCAAAAAAATTCCAAACATAAGCTTTTCAGTGCCATTTTCTTCACTTATTCTGTAGTGTAGGTAATCCTCTTGATACTTAAATTAAAGCTTAGAAGTAATTCAGCTTAAATATATCTAAATCAAATAGGTAAGCAGTTAGTTATATAAGCGCCCAAGTGTGTTTTGATGATACAGCAAAGGCCGATAGTTGCACAATTGAATAAACATCAGTTTCGCTTTACCTGTTTACTACAAGCACCTCTCATTATGACTAGGGTTGTCAACCTTTATTACTTCAAAAACTAAAGTAAACAAAAGAAGAAGGAAAAGGTTATATAAAGCTTATCCTGAGACCTAGTGTTATTTTATTACTTTTAGTTGTTATACTATCTAATTATACCTACATACATAGGTACTACTATAAATCTTATGAATAGGACATTTACATTGTATAATGGGGACATAACGAATTTTTTTTAAATCCTACTCAACTATCTATTTTTGAACTTTATTTATGTGTCTGACTTTGAGCTCAATCAATCCAGTGGTATATACCTACATAGAGACTTATTTCTTGAAATTTTTTTTTGACAACCCTAAACAGAGTATGTTACGTGACAACCAAACACGTGCCAACTTTCCACTTTTGACAATACCGTCTAAATATATTTTGTTATGTCAACAAAACTAAAAAGATGACTCTTCGAAGGGCTAAATTTGTTACGTGAAAGTGAAAGGTTCAGTGGACCGTAAATTATTCAAAGTTAATTTTTGGTTAAAAATCAAGCAAGTGACCGTGATTTAATTTGATTATACACTTTGGTAGGTCAAAATACTTCCGAATTAAAACCAAAACTACTGCATATATACAACCGTTACAAGTAGGTACCTACACGGTACACCTTTATACATTACGTAAACACAGGTGTACTTATCGATAATGATGATATTATAATTTTTAAATTTTAACGGACAATTTTCAAACCTCAAAATTATTAAAATTTTCGGCAATGCTTATTTTTCAAAGTATGTTTATTAAATGGTATGAAGAAAGAAATGAAATGTGAAAGATACAATATTTATAACGGAGCTTTTATACGATTTCTAGAGAACATGACACATCGCAAGAGCTCTTTTTACGCACGTTTTTATAGCTTCATTTCACAGCCCTAAGCAGAAACCGCTGATATGCTCATTAGACGATCCTGAAAATCAGACTGTACAGTGTACAGTGGTTAATTTGCTATTTCGTGTCACCTGACCTTGAATGTACTGAATATAAAATGTTATTTTTTGTCGGGAATAACATCGTTCGGCATCATTAAGAGGGACTACTTAGCGAACATAATTATATTATATATTATTATGTTTCGTAATGTCCATGTTGTCGTGAAATGAAACACCAAAAGGAACCAGGTCGGCTCGGTTTTTACTGTAATCTCACTAATCAAACTGAACTAGGTACTAGTAGTGCTAGTGAACTAGTAAATCTGCAGCAAGATCATTATACTGGTTAGTATTACGGTTGATCTAAACATTTGTTTTGGTTAAATTAAAAAATATGAAATCTCACCACGAAATGTGAGTTGAGTTAAACTGCAGAATTATCGTTGTGAAAGGTTAAGTGAGGGATAAAATCTTTGATATAAGAAATTTTAAAGTCGATATCTATAAATGGTTTTGAATACTTAAAGTCATCGTCATCAACGCAACACATAACTCTTTCACTGCTGAGCACGGGTCTCCCCGGACAACGAAAGAGGTATACTTAGGCCATAGTCCACTTCGCTAGCAAATAACATTTTGAACATTTCTCAAGTTTGCTGGTTTCCTCTCCAATGTCTTTTATATGGAACTAACTGTTAATTAAATTCTAATTATAAAAACTTGAATCTATATTTCCTTATTGTAACGCAGAGATGTTGGCGTAGAATCTTTCATTAAGGAAGAAACAGATAAATTATAGAAACCTGACGTAAAAGAAACTAGTAATATAGTTATCAAAGAAACAGCACTTCAACAAGTTAAGTTAGCAGTATATCATCTTGTACTATTTAACGGTACTTATCACGTTGGCATAATCAGAAGGTTTAAACGTTAAGCAGCTTAAGTGTGTCCAGTAAAACGGGAAACGAAATGGAGAGATAAAGATAATTTGTAAAAAGCACAGAGCCATAAAGCACGCGTTGCTCACGCTCATCGTTTATCTATGGTTTGGGACAGTTCATTCGTTATCTAAAAACTTACGTACGCCCGTCCCCACTTACTCCAGTAAACATTTGTCTTAGAAAGTGCAGTTCCGTGTAACACGTCCATAGATAACATTTACGTGCCCATTTTGTAATGCCCCGAATTCCTGGTACTTGAACAGATTAAGGCTAGGCACAGGTGTCGATTGAGAAGCAAATAGTAAATGTTATCGGGAAAAATAACATAAATATTTTAAGTCATTGATTACCGTGAAACCTACCTGCTTAGCTACTATAACTCTTGCTTGATTCTTCCGCCAAAATACTCTTCTTCTTCTTTGAGTTCGAATTAGGTACTCAAAGCAGCACTTTCTTTCCTCATTATCTCTTTTTCTCGGCCGCCAATGCTTGTGATACCTTTGGTATTACTGAGGTCTAATAAGCGACTATGACGTCTTACTATCAAATGGCTCTTTTGTTCGTTTGTCGGCTATTTACATAAAAAACATACTTTCAACCTTTTTAACTCCATTGTTTGAGCTTAAAAAAGTAAAAAGAAACCCATCATCCGCGTTAAACATTAGTGCTTTGGCTTTGTTTGGGTTTATCTAAATCTGATGATATTGTTATGAAGGGCTTTTTCTTGTTTTTATTCTATTGTTTTAGTGTTTTTCTTGTATAGAGAATTCTGGGCTTATCTGAAAAAATATTTGTGAAATTTTAAGTACTTAAAAGCTGATATCGTAGGTATATTGACTCTTTTGACTTCGTGTCTAGTTTTTTTGGTGAGCGCGTGTAACGTTAATCTCAGTAAATATTTGTTGATCAGTTATCAAGTTTACACTAACGTAGCTGTTACTTATCATATAAATGTTGATATAATCGCCTCTACAAATTAGATCGTGTAGCGGGCCTGGTGTCAAGTTGTCTGTTTGAATGAAAATCACGATGAAGCCTCAGGTCGCGGTTATGTGCACTTTGTTTACAGTGTAATTATCTAGGTCTAAGAATCTATTATGTTAAACTTGTTAGGTACCGGTTTGTACACAAGGATATGTACCCATTGAGAAGCTTATTTTCCCCAGGTTGTATACCTTCGGAAGTTGTTGTTTACTTAATAACATGATAATTTCCCAGTGAGCAGAGTACGCTGGCAGACTTTTTTGTAAATTTTTGAACATTTCTCAAGTTTGCTATTTCTCTCACAATGTTTTTAACATGGAATTAAGTGATAATTAAATTCTAATTATAAAAACTTAAATCTACATATGTTTATTATTAATTATTAATAAATATAAAATAAATTATAATGATAACCTAATTTTATGTAGTCGTAGGTATAAAGTAAATTTCTCAAGAATGTATATCATTTCGTCCAAGTATACGTCATTTCATTGGAATGTTTCCATAATGTTGTTGTTAATAATTTTGTTTTGGTGCCTCGAAGCTCGAATACACGATGATTGAACACTACTTTGAAGCTCTCTATGTTCATGTAATATTAATAAACATTACATCTAATTTAAAATTCTAATTTTTCGATGTTTTTATTCAAATGGAAAATGTTTGGGAACAATACTATTGTATGTAGTGGGTAGTAGTTGTGTATGTGTAGGTATTTGTTATTTTATTATGTTATTACCTACTTGCATGAACGGTTTGTTAAAAAAAAACAATCTAAGCGTGGAAAAATGTTAGTAACTGTATGAATTATTTTTTAATCTCCTATTAAAATATTTTAAATAAAAATTTATTGCATAGTGAGAATAACGTACAGAAATACACCATCTATACGAGTATATTAATTCCAATTATACATACCTACATCACCTACACGTCGATAATAGAATTCACCGAGAACACTGATTGACTTAACATCTGACATGATCGATAAGGTCGTTGATTAACGCTGATTAAATTGATGGGGCCGTGGAATTATGACATTCAAGTCAATAATTCAACCTTCCAAAGGTACTTTTGAAGGTTATGCAAACAGTTGTTTGATACGAGTATAAGCAACTTGAATCAGATCAACTCTCAGATGTCTGCGTTTTTCTCCTTAATTTTCTTACCCCATCATAAAAGCAATCTCGTACAATTACTGTAAGGCTAAAATTAAAAGGCAACATTATCAAAATTATTTACTGCCTCTATTTATACAAAATACCGTTACGTTATGCAGATGAGTATACATGATGATTATAATCTTGATGACGGCTAAGTTGACCACGTTGTTGATGCTTGCACTATGAGTTATTATTACAAAGTACAAACACATAACTGAAACGGTTGTGGTTGTGTATAATAATTAAAAAGGTAGTCACATACAATGGATGGCATAAGTCTCACGTTCTTTGTGGCGGTTAATAAGCGGCATTGTCACATTCGCCACGGTCGCGGTCGAGGGAAGATCGTCGTGCCGGGGATCCTAGAGGTTTATCACGCTATTAGAATTTAGATTAGATTCGTTACTACAATAGAAGCCATGCTCGCTGAGGTTAGATTGTAGTACGCGAGGCAATTTATGATACCTAGCGTTTATAAATATTAAATGTTAATTTTAAAATTATGTTCCGTAATAACTTTAATTCCTGACAGTTATTTTAAATGAAGACAGGAAATGTTAAGATTCAAATGTAAGTGCCAACCTATTCAGAGTGACAATCGTGCATACCTATGCCTTCTAGTGAAAAATGATCATACAACGAAATATGTATGGTGTAACCAGAGCATAACCTTGTTCATTCCGTGGATTCATTCCTATAAAAACTTCTCTAAGTAAGGTATTTTTAAAAATTATAAAACTCAAATTAAATGTTAACTCCGACATGTCCAAGTCCAACAGCCAAATGGCCGACACAAGCTATCGCTCTTTCTTATATGGAGATACAATTTTTTAACTTTTTTTTTAATGTGTTCCTAATTTTCCAGATCGAGCGTCTCGCGCAGTATGAGCGGTTGGTGGGCGGCGGGTGCGCGCGGCGGCGGGCGGCGCGGCTGTCGGACCTGGAGCGAGTGCAAGACCTCTTCCCTCACGACTACCTCGCGTTGCACGACGCTGACGCCCCGGCTGCGCTTGCCTCGCATCATGCTCAGGTAAGTCGGGAATGAGTCCCATTTACGTAAGCAAGGTTGAGTCCTACAGGTCCTACTGAATGAGCTGTAGTGTGAAGGGGATGAGTTATACGGAATCCTACCTTTATCGAATGGTTGACGACTGATATGCAAAAATTCGTCAGTCCTTGCTAGCTTCAATGTACCTACTTCAAACTTGAACATACCTAATACGAAAACAATAAAATTAAACCATGAATCAGTCCTAAAAAACCTTACTCCAAAAATATGAGGTTGTTCAACAAACAAGGATTTCACACAAATCACATAACTTTTCAATAATATGTACCTTTTATCTAAAATACCAATTTAAAATATTTGAAAGTATATTTAATTGTCGGTCACGTTGCGCTCCACTGAATTTATTGCGTCTAAATGCGGAATTACCTTTCATTGTGTAGGTAGCTATTTCGGTTTTTAACCACTGCAAAATTGAAGGACATTCGCTACTGAAATGCTGTATCCGATCTAAATAAAGCGTTATATTTATGATCATTATCGCATGTCATAATAACTGTCTTGCTACTGGGTTTTGGTCTCTTCTCACAATAAGGAGGACATGAAGACTTTGAAATCACTGTGAAAATATCTTCACCTGCGGCTTTTGTTGTATTGTCATATTTTTAAGATAACGTTCACTTTATCTGAAAAGTAATAAATTACTTCTAATACGCATACAACTCCAAAAATTACTACAACTCCTGCACTAGACACAAACGCTGGAACGATTTTTATATCTCTCCTATTACTCGGCTACTAAATAATATATTACATTTCAGAAATCGAAGAGCCTCCGTAAGCGTCCAAGCTTGGACATCGGCGGTTCAGTCAGCGCTAGTAACCCCTCGTTGTCCCCGCGAACCTTCATAATGGAAGCTCCGGTGCAGCTTTGTATGCTAGGATCTACCTCCCCACCGCTAGAACGCCATTTCTTCCTCTTCAGCGACCTCCTGCTAGTAGGAAAATCACGAGGAACCAACTGCTTTAAGTTAAAAGAGAGTGTAAGGCTGGCCGAAGTATGGCTATCTATGCCCGACGGCGAAGATACCGGCTTCCTAATCGGATGGCCAACGTTAACTGGTGTCTCCAACTACCTCGCTACGTATCCCACGCAAGCTGCCCGGGATACTTGGTACAGGTAAGATTTCATTTTTGTTTATTGTTTTTGTATCTGGAATTATTAAGCCCTTTACTACGATCCCACATGATGTTAAGTGGCGACGTATAGCGCCCTAACTAAGAAAAAACAACGTCACTTTTGAATTAACACCCACATTGTAATCAATCCCGGACGCTGACGCCTTTAACTTAAATACTTCTTTGGGTCCTTCTGTCATTTAAACTGCTGAGCAACAGACAAGGCAATTAGCAAGTGCCTAGCTACTACCCTACTAAAGTCAAATGTGGAGTGTTTTTGTATTTATGTTTCTTTACTGGAGAGCCAGATAAAAGAGACTACAGATGTTGTGAACATCTGGGCAGCTGTGATTACTTACAATCAGAAGATGCTTTGCGTTTTTAACAACAATCATCGTGAATATAATTTACGCTTGACTTTTTACTAAATATTTATTGCATTTCTTTCCAGAAAAATCCAAAACGCATTAAGCACTCAGCTGGCAACCGAACCAAAATCAACAAACATTCAGATTTTCTATAAGGACTTGGCAAGCTCTATAGAATTCGTAAGTATTGACTCAGACCCACAATACCAACAACTTTCACTTGTTTTTACTTCATTAAGCGTGAAATGTGAGCATATCCTGAAGTGCTTAGTTTGGAATCGAATCACGTAGCTATCTCTCAGTGAACTAAATCAGGAATTCACCAGTGTGTGTTCTCGTTTTATTTGCATGCAGAATTGAATAAAACTGTCCGAATATGTAAAGTATATTGAATGCTACACATGTACCTATATTAGAATGTTCAAATGTTGAAAGTAGAGTTTTTAATCTAGGTACTATGTTGCTGGAGGCTCGTGAATTTTAACAACATCGCGACCTATTAGTAACCTCGGACCTCTTCGATCGAGGAAACCTTGGGTGTTCACCGCCAAGGTTCTTTACTACTAATCGATTAGAAGAAAAGGGATTAGTGGCCAACCGTCGTTTTGGGGAGGTATTAATATCATTGACAAGAAAAAACCCGATAGGCTCACACATACATCGTTTGAATTAAGAACTAGAATTCAATATTGTTCTTCTAATTAATTTAAACTCTAATTATAATTATAATTGACTTATAATTATCTGTTTCAGTGCAAAACAGTGTCAGTGACTCCAGACATGAGTGCTCGTTGCGTTATTCGCCAGGCGTTGCATGTAATACAGAACGGTTCAGAAGGAGATGGGGAGCACGAGCCAGAGACAGAGGGAGATGAGGGGAGATGGGGGGCGGCGAACGACTTCACTCTGTTCGTCCGACCGGGACGTGACGCTCCCCCGTCTCCCCTGCAGGGAATGGAGAGGCCGCATGCTGTGCAGGTTAGTAATTTCGAAGAAGATATTTAAGGTTATAATAGTACATTATGATACAAGTGCGCGAAGTTGGTCATTACAGTCGAGGCGGAATTGAGCCCGAGCCGCAAGGCGAGGGCTGTAATAGAGCCAAGACTGTAATGAACAAAGCACACGCGTATCATACGACGTTTTTCAACACACTTGCGAGGAAAAAAACAATTAGGTATCGACATTTTTCAGTCACAAATCAGCAAATTATAAACGAACAAATGTTTGCACAAAACACAAAATGGCGCGGTTTATTTTTTCGCGCGCCGTATCTTTGGTTGAATAACTATGCGCGCGCAGGTTAAGTCCAGAGGCACCGAACATTCAGCCACAATATATTAAACTAAATAATTATGTATTTCTAATAAGAATTTACGGTAATTAATGATTTAAAATATTGTATTTTTTAAATGCTTTAATAGATAATTAGATGAAGTATAATCTTATCTTATCAGATTTTGACTAAGTACAACAAGTTTATTTATTTACAAAATAACAAATCTTTTGGTAACAACCTCTTTACGGATATTAAAAAAAAAGTGGAATAAGAAAAACACTAGTGCGGTAATGAAAAGTAAAACGCACTAGTGTGTAATAAACCGCATTCCGGGCGTAAGACTAAAGAAAAAATAGCAACTTTACGAGCAAGTGTGTTGAAAATGTTTTAACCACCCTGGAGTTTCTATAGCTTTAGTAATTGCAAAACCTGTTGGAAAAAAATTTATACATATAAATCTTTTCTCGAGAGATTCCATAAAAATCGACAGATCGCGAATAAACTAATACTAATCTACTGAAATGAGCTTTCGTACAGTATATTCTTCAATATTTCATGTGTTTTATAACAGTGTTTTTGTACATTTCAGATGTCGAGAATAAGGCAAACCCTATCAAATGAGGACGGGTTTGATTTGGAACATGTGAATGCCAAAAACAATCCATGTGGCATTGTGTTCGAGTTGAGGAAAAAGAACCAAGCGTTAAAGAGGTAAGCTGAGAGAAAATAAGTTATACGTTCTTATTTCTTTTTACCCCATACTAATGTCCTAGCTGAAATATTTATGAACATTGCACACACCAAGTGATCTTTTGGAACCCTTGAATTACAGGGAACCCTCATTGGGAAACCCTTCCTACGTCTAGTCTTCCTCTAGGGGCCATTTAATTTTATGATTTAAAGCCAATGTTTAGGAGTAGCTACGACTACTTTTCATCTGACGACAAATTGGCATAAAATTGTGGACAGTCCTGTTAGTGCCTCTGTAGGTAGTTCATAGCCTGACTTAACTACAATTACATCATTGTACATGCTAGTCTACTCCTCGTAAACCACACTTTACGACCGCGTACCTGACACTTGTTTTATGTTACACTTAAAGTCCTTCAAAGGGTTCAAGCCCACACAACTGACACATTCAATTGTTTAATAGTAGTATTTTAATTACCCGGAGCTAGTCTTCGACCGGTCGTGGTCGTAGACTAGCTTTTGAGGAGCCTATACAGTTTCTATGACTCACAATTCATTGAATCTGTAGATACTCGTAGAACAAGTACGGCGACTCTTATATTTATTTATGTCTTCTGTGACTTCAAACTGTAGTTCCTGGAATTCCTTGTTTAACTGTGATTAATTAGTTACCTGTTATATTTTAATTGCGTTTAAATAACTATCTACTTGTTTTCGACTGGTAAAATAACTTACTTATATGGAACTTGACAGTGAATATGTCCACATGACTTAGATTAGCACGGTGAGAGACAATACAAAAATTGTTAACAATTATGAAAAAGTAAAATTTTAAATGGTAGTGTATTGACGACCTCGTTGCCTCCTTGGTGGTAGTGGACACTGCCTCCGTAGTGTGGGCGTTCATGATGTCATGATTGTGTTGTCCACAGTATAATATTTTATGTAACAAAGAGGTAGATAAGTCACGCGTAATAAGTGAGGCAGTCTAATTCTGCTAATTAGCCTACTTTTTTACTACCTCTTTCTGTCTCGCACATTTCAGTAATAATTCTCTTTCGCATCCATACTACTTAGTAGGTACCTACTAAGTGCCAATTTCGTATACAAAAGTTCTACTTGCGTTATAGTTAACAATATCTTAATATGTTCATGCCCCTTGCGCCTCAGGGAATACTTTAGTGGTCTAAACTGTTTAATCCTTGTAAGTTTGATAAAATAATCCCAAATGTTTTCAATTCAGCTGTATTTTTTATGTTTGTTACCTCATGACTTTTGACTAGGTGGATAGACTAGATTTTGATCATTTTTTAATTTAAAAACCGGTGCTTGTCGTGTAGTCCCATATAAATTTGAGCGACATCTGACGGGTTCTTTTTGGGTTATCTCTACTTATCCATGTTGAAATCGATTTTTTGTCATGGTAATATTTGGGTTATCCCTAATAGATTCGTCAATTACTGATGTTGATGACTTCCTTATTTTGTCATTTTTTGTTAAAGTAATATAATTTGTTAACAGCATAACAACACCAGCGCGCGGGCTGCGCCTGCTTCGTCGCAGCGGGCGTCTGTTCGGCGTGGCGCTGACGCGGCTGTGCGGCGGCGCGCCCCCGCCCGCGCTGCTGCACGCGCTGCGCCGCCTGCGTGCGCGCGCGCCGAGCACGCACGGCGTGTTCCGACGGAGTGCTAATGCTAAGGCGCTCCGGCTGTTGCGGGATAAGGTGAGGTTTGCTATGAACGGAGCGTTGTTTTGTGTCGCTTAGGGCCTGGTTGGCAGCTGTTGTCTCAAGAAGTTAAGTAGCAAGTAAGTATTGGACAATTCGCTGCTGCACGCGCTGCGCCGGCTGCGTGCGCGCGCTCCGAGCACGCACGGCGTGTTACGACTTCCGACGTAGCGCTTATGCTAAGGCGCTCCGGCTGTTGCGGGATAAGGTGAGTGAGTGGTGGAACGGATAATATACGAGTATGACACTAACTAATCCGCCAGACGCCGTCTTGAAAGGGACCTACTAAGGTAAAACATGTACCATTTTTTAAGTTTTGTATAGTTTATGCGCGATGCCTGGACACACATACACATAGCGGCAGAATGTGGTCAATGTAGAGTGTAGGAATGTGGAAACCAAACGCTAAAACGAACTAGAATAAAGGTAGATAAAATGTATTAGGATTAAATGTCAAAAGTTTCTCCGCGCTACCGCGGTTTTGCATGACGGCGTACAAAACAAATATCTTATGTAGTTATACTATAGTAAAAATGAATCGATCATTAACAAGATTGTATCGTTCCAGCTGGACGCGCTAGGCCCGTGGGCGGAGGGCTGCGCGGAGTTAGACCGCGCGCCGGTGCTGCTGCTGGCCGCGCTGGTGAAGGAGTTCTTCCGGGCACTCCCGCAGCCGCTGCTCGCCGCTGAGCTGTATCCCGCTTGGTTGCAAGTGCTGAGTGAGTATTTTGAGTACTTAGCTTTTTGTATTTGTACCCATCTGGTTCAAAAGAAGGGTCATGTCGAGTGTATGTATGTATGTATGTTAGTTTGTTTATTTCTTGGATGGATTTTGATTTTTGAGGTGTCAAAATAAGCAGTAACTTGTGTTTTGGCAGAACGTTTGACTCAACGTTTTCACAGAACGTTGTAGACGTTCAAAGAAATTGCTATTTAAAAACCGAAATGAAAGTAGTTTACAATTCAAAATCGTGTTCCAAGTACTTAAGCAACATCTTGAATTGATATACTTAAACACTCCTGCAATGTCTCGTCGTTTATTTAGTCATTAGTACCGATCAGTTGGTAAAACACAAAAATGTAAATTATTGTCCTGTTCCAGGTTTACCGCAAGCTGAGAAGGTTCCAGCGGTCCGCTCGCTACTCTTAAAACTACCGAAGGCTCATTACAACATGTTGACTTACTTTGTATGTCTCCTGCAAGCTATCGCAAAGAAGTCCAACATTAACCTTATGTGTCCGATGAATCTGGGCGTATGCGTGGGCCCTAGCCTCTTGTGGCCCAACATTCCCTGTGACAAAGCTCCCAAAGCAGTGCCAATGGTCGTGGAACTCCTCATAGTTAAAGCGGATGCGCTGTTCGGTCCGCAAATAGCTGGTCTTCTCGGTAGCGGAAGTCCAGAATCTTCCAATGCGCTACTAGACTCAGGTGCGGAAGAAAGCGATAGCCTCCATTCGGTTGGAATATCACTGGACTCCATGGAATTGTCGACGCCACGCAAGGAAAAGCTATCTCTCAGCAGAGATTCGGGACTAACGCTGTCAGAAGACGATTCGAATAGCAATGGAGGCAACAGTCCAGCGCCGAGGAACATATTACATAGTTCGTCTGCCCCCACTTGCAATTTACAACAAGAACAGAAATTAAATTCGCGATATATCACCGAAAGTCACAATGTTAATGGTCTTCCGCAACTCAATCAAAGACAGCAAAACATTTATTCCAATAAGGCTGAAATGTACAGCACCGTCAACGAGGAACTGTACACGATGCCATACATGAGCGAGCGTTATGTACACAATACAGTAAATATAGGAATCTCTAATGGTATCGACGAAAGGAACTATGTTTCTAAGACGGCTGTACAACGATCGACGGCAGATATCTATGGTCAGAGTCCAGCGAAATATATCACTGGTTTAGAACCACAAAAACCACCGAGAAGCCACGTGTCTAAGGCAGCCCGAACCTCGAAAGTGTACAGCATGTTCGCAGAAACCCAAGAAGTTGACAAAAATGTGTCCAATAAAAATTTCAACAGAGCAAAGAGCTCAGACAATCTACTAGAAGCGAAACAGGAAGCCATCGATACGAAACGCGATCTAGTGTCTAGTCAAGAAAATATAGTTTACAGTAACATACACGACCTTGCCATGTTCACGGAGAGCATACAGAGAAATCAGTACCAAACGCATCCGGACATCGTATCGAACATGAATACGAACTACTCCCGCGTGTATCCTGGCTGGGATAAGAAGACCGCTAACTACAATAACAAGGACAATAGCAATAAAATGTATGGGCAACTTATCCAGAAACAGGGGGAACCCTCGCAGAGCAAATTGGATGAAAAGACAACACCGGCAGCCACCATTTTTACACGAAATGACTGGTCTCGTCAAGCAGCGAGAACTAAGAGCCTCGAAGTTAGCGAAGACGGGCACGCTAACGTGGACAAGTCCCGCAATGGAAACTACGAAATCAATATAGTTAATACTTGCCGGAAGAGGCGGATCGACCCGGCGCACATGTGCACTAAAAACTGTATCACGCTCTCGATGGCGACCGCGAGGGATAAAGAAAAACAAACTGGTGCTCCAGGTCCTCTTCAAAACTCCTACTCCTACATCGAAAATATTTCTAGCAACTCTGATGACAGTAAAAAGTGCAGAAACCGTAATTACAACTACAATAAACTCAACCAATCGAAGTCTCTCGCGAACATAATCCTACAGAGCGATTCCAGTAGCAACGACACTTTGTACCAACCGAAAAACTCGTTCAACAGTCGGTCGACGGAGTCGCCGGCGAGCGAAAACTCATTCGAGAACTGTTACACGACTCAATACATCGAGCCGTTGTACACGTCCGTATACAACAGACGAAGGGACATTTTTCACGAAGAGAAAGCAACAAACATGTTCTCTTCGGATATTTACAAGGCGACGCCCACAGCGGTTCAGCCGGATTATTCCGCTGAAAAGGAACAAAACAATAACAGTAAGAAGCCTCCGCTCATGCCGCCGCCGGTGCCTCCAAGGAAGATGGTATATCAACGAGTGTTAAAGAAATTCCAACCAGTTCACGTGAATAAGGACGACAAGTTGCGATCCAAATCTGTACCTCCCCTATACAGAGACCCACCTAATGGAACCGACAAGAATGGCCAGAATGGCATAGCTTTGGACTGTTCCGAATCTGACACGGAATCAGAGTCGTACGTCTAATATTGCGAGTCGCCACGCTGCTTATTTGACTCGTAACGCATCGTTGATGCTTTTGGATGTCTGTGGTCGACGGTGACCATCTACTACCAAGTTGGTCGTTTGCTCACTTGTCGGTCTTATACACGTAAAAATCATGTGCCGTTTCGAAAGCACTACGTACCGCCAAGGTAGGTGCAAAGAATGTGTACCAACTAAATACACTTTAAAATCAATTAAAACTAAAATGTGTTTAAAGAAATAAATCTCAGAACGAAAAGGATCATGACTTGTAATTTAACTATGTTTATACTCAGATTGCTACTATAAATAGTTGTATCTATTGTGAATCCCGCCTTATTATTTCTAAAATAATATGTGACCATAACTTGAGTTATTTCGGTGATGTTATTCCAAAGACGTAAGAATAGTTTCAAACTTAATTAATAGATGATGTAGAGTGGTCGAATAGAGAAAATATTTTTATTTCTTACTTTATGGATTTTTACTATTTAACTTCAGCCACAGTTTTAGAATCTTAACGATTGGATAGGTGTGTAGTTAAACGCATAGCTTATTATCTACTGTGTCATTTACTCTAGGGTAATAAATTTAATATAATAAACTTAATGAAATATATGTAGTAGAACTTGTAAATAAATGTACGATAGTGTACCTATATGTACCTACTTACGAAATAATTATTAAATTCATATTTTTTAATGAAATTCAAATTGTTTTATTTTTAAAACGTACACCTTTTTACTGTTTTTTTTTTATTTCAACCCCAGCTTGCTTGTGGGGTATGATTATCATGAATTGTAGTCCAGATATATTATTTACTAATAAAGTTTTATACTGCTCCAAGCGTCTTTAGTCATTCACATTTCCGATCAGTTGTTGTTATACCACAATACGTTACAGATAGGCAGACCTAGCCATTACTCACATTTCTTAATTTCCAAAATAAAAATTAAAGACGCATTACAAAGAAGAACAACACACGATTAAAATTATACATTCTGTCTCAAAATTAATTTAAAATATTTCAAGACAAGAAAATTCGTTGTTAGTCCTCAAGCAACTCTGTCTTCGTAGCCATTTGTTTAAAGTTGCATCGTGACGATGAGATGACAATAGTTATTGATAAAAAATTGAATTATTCTGAAGGTTGAAATAAAGTTATTATCTACTTATAGTAACTACTACATGATGCTGCGAGTTACCGGTTACTAAATCTCTTAAGCCTCTACAGATAAAAGACAGATATGATTTTGTATCTTTTTAAACATTTGCATCCCGTGGTTTAAAATTTTCGTTGAATATACTATGGTACTCACGATGATTTACTTCACCGAAGCAAGGGATAATTTAATGCATATCATCAAGAAATTTCAACCCAACATAGTTATAGTTTTTGAGTTCTGCGTGGACAAACATACCTACTAACAAACACTTATGAAATTTTGCACACGTGTTTAGAAGCTGTTATACCTGTAGAATAACATTATCCAAAAACTGCAATTTTGACAATATTAGGTACTTAAATACATGTATAAATCAAAATTGATAACCTCCTTTAATGAAATCGGACACAAAGTAAATAATTAAATAGATTGATAACAGTGGTCACAGTAAACAGTAAAAAATTATTACGCACCTACATTGAGTTGACGTTTTTGTAATATTTATTTCAATTGTAGAGCGATTCGTGCTTTATTTTACTCATTTATTACAAGTAGGTATAGAGTAAAGACTAATTGAAAATAAAAGCAAGAAAAATTGAGGGAAATTTAATATAAGCGGATATTTACCTCATAAATAAGTATTTCCTAAAGGTTACTCCTATTCACTGCTTGTTCCTTATCTATTTGTTCTATTTTATCCCAAGGCTGCTTCTTAGTGCAGCCAAATAAGATGAACTGCAATCCAGTCAGTATATAGACTAAGGAACCCGTGTAGAATACTGGTCTCCAAGCTTCTGCGCTGGTCTGCAAAAATATATTAGTTTTATAAAGACACAGCTCCTTATTTTCCATGATAAAAAAACTTAATACGAATATAAAATTATAATTAGGTATCTGATCGATATTGTCGATTTAATTAAGCTCAAAGGGGAATGCAATACCATCCCTCCGCTGACGCTCATGATAACTGTGACCGAAAAAGAAAACTAGACTCGAATTGAGATGGTTAGTTCAGTTAGCAGACGGTGTAAAGACATTAGCTGGTTAGTTTGATGAGACTGGCAGGGCCTGTATAGTGATAGCAATAAAAAATCTTCCTGAAATATTAAGAAAAATATCAATTAGGTACATACATACCTCTCTATATTTTGTAAAGTACGCCGTAACAAAAGGTGTTATGATGCCTCCAGCGGTTATGGCTGCGGCTGCCATGCCCGCCACTACACCCACAAAGTTTGACGTTAAATCGTACGAGTTGGCTGCGCTGGAGACAGTCACTTGTCCATTTAAGGTCATGGCCATGATTATCAGTACAACATATACCATAGGTGAAAACCTAGGTATCGCTAAGCACAATAACAGACCACCAGGAATTATATGTGAGCCGACAGTAGCCACTCTTCTTAGTGCTGGTAACCTTAATATATCTCTTTTCAGCAAAAAGTCTCCAATTGCACCGAACCCAAAGCATGCAGTCGATCTAAAGAGATATATAATGCCGGATAGAGCTCCTGTCGCAGATATATTATAACCGAGGGCGCTAGATAGAAAACTTGGTGCTGCTGTTATTACGAAGTAAATACCCCAACCCGTTCCAAAATTCAATATCAGTAAAGACCAGATGGGCCATGATGTTAACATCCTATGGTACGGTGGAAAACGCTGAAACAAACAAGTATTATTTTTGAGAAGATGTCTAATAAATGCACGAAAATTGATGCGGCCAATATGGAACTTACATTTGTATTTTTCTTATGATTCGTCCCCTCGTGTATATATTTCAATTCTTCCAACGATATTTTAGGATGCTCCGCTGGTGAATCGTAAGATAGAAACCACCATGGAACGCACCAAATGAAGGCGGCGATTCCAAAAGTATAAAATCCCCATTCCCATCCAAGATTATCTATGATCACTCCACCTAGGGTCCACGTGATGAAAGTCCCAATAGCTCCTCCAATGATTGCTCCCAGGAACTTGCCTCTTTCGGTAGGAACCGCCCAATTTCCTATTAATACGCTCATTGAAGGATAAAGAAAGCCCTGTTGTAGCATATATTAAAATAATATTATTATAACAATACGGATGACTTTGAGCGTAACAATTGATATACAATGTGTCTGGTCACCAGTGTCGGAGACTTAAGGGGAATTAAATAATTATGGTATTTTTCATCGTCAAATCACTATCCAAATTTTCTCTTGCCCCCTCCATGATAAAATGTCAGCCATTTTGTTTTTTCAACCTCGAAGCTCGGGCGCCTGTACTGTTTAATCATCGCTATCGATGTAGACGTCTTTAGGCCGGCTCCACACGTTGGCCGAGTAGCGCCTGCCAACTCCCAACGCTCGCCCCAACGTTGGCGCCAACGCCATTTTCTAGCTCCACACGTTGGGCGAGTAGCGTTGGCGCGAACGTTGGCGCCAACGTGTGTAGCCGGCCTTAGGAGGTCAAAAGATGTCTCATTTGAAAGCTAACAATGTAGGTAATCAACTGATAATACATTTTTAACCCCCGACGCAAAAAGAGGGGTGTTATAAGTTTGACGTGTCTGTGTGTGTGTGTGTGTGTCTGTGTGTCTGTCTGTCTGTCTGTGGCATCGTAGCTCCCGAACGGATGAAGCGATTTCAATTTAGTATTTTTTGTATTAAAGGGGACTTACGGGCGCGTGTTTTTAGATATGTTTGATGAAAATCGGTTGAGCCGTTTAAAAGTTATTGGGGTTGAAAGGGGGGAAGAATTTTCATTCTGTCTCTTTGTGGCATCATAGCTCCCGAACGGATGAAGCGATTTCAATTTAGTTTTTTTTGTATTAAAGGGAACTTACGGGCGCATATTTTAAAATATGTTTGATGAAAATCGGTTGAGCCGTTTAATAGTTGTGGGGGGTGAAAGCGGGGAAAAATAGCCTTATGTATGCAAATAATATATATTCGTGTGGGGTCTCAAATGAAAGCGTAATAGTAAGAGAATATTTATAACTTAATCCAAAATGTTTTTACCTATAAAAAGTATAAAATAAAAAATTAAATTAAAAATTAAAAAAACCCCCGACACAAACATTTAAAAAGTAAAAAATAATATCTTTAAAGTAATACGTCGCGTTGGGGGACCGCTCCATTTACTTCTAACTTTAACATAAAAAAATATTGATAAATGATAAGTCTTGGGTAAAATTAAGACTAAGTAGGTAGGCAAGTGATACTCATGAAAAAAATCGTACTTACGTACTTAGATAATGAATAGTTAGAAGCGGTCCCCCAACGCGACGTATTACTTTAAAGATATTATTTTTTACTTTTTAAATGTTTGTGTCGGGGGTTTTTTTAATTTTTAATTTAATTTTTTATATTTAATATCCTTTTCATAGAAGAACAAAAAAGGATTAAAAAATGTAAATAATTTTTTTTTTTCATTGATTTTTCTTAGTTTAGTGCCTTTTACATGAAAACTAAAAGTCTCCGACACTGGTAACCAGACAAATTGTATACATATAGCTTAAAAAATGGTTCATGTTCCAGCGGCTGTTGTTAGCTCTAAATGACCAAAACGGGCTAAGCGACACCATCGTGGTCGGTGGGTATTCGTAGTCAATGGTATAGGGCGATTTCTACTTGCTGCTAAAAGTTTTTGAAGCAATTCCGTGATACTGAGGGTACAAAAATAGTCAGTTCCAATGTTCATAATTAAATAGCAGTTATGAAGCAATTTCAGAGGTTTTCGGATGGCATGTAAACTTCTGAGTCTGGTTTGGCTACTAACCAATACCTAGTAGCGTGGCAGGATTGAAATAATAATATTTTGTAGCGCCCCTCCGTGATGCATTTCCCGACCCCTAACGTGTCGCCCGCATATTATGTGTGTGTGTGTATATATAGTGTACACCTTACACGCACGCACGTCGGCTCTGCAGCGAAGCAGAGCATGCTCTACAAATCCTGTGTTCTGAATATAATTTCCTTTCTTGTTTGCTTCTGTTTAGACTAATTTAAACAATTCCAGATTGGTCCGAGATTCATAGTGTTTTGTTTGACATTTTACTCGTAATATTTACATTGTTTAGTTATAGTAGATAATGATTAACATCAAATACTGTAACTTACACAACAGAATCCGATGGCTAATCTGACGATCAACATCGTAACGTAACTGTGCTTAGCTGCTAAAGGACTGAGGATTGTGAGCAAGGCGCTTATGGCCATCACTACGAGGCATACCAGCCGGGGCCCAAAGCGAATGGCGACCACTCCGCCCAATAAGTTTGACACCAGGTAGCCCCAGAAGTAACTGCTTAATACTAGGGCTCTTTGGTAGGGAGTCCAGTCCAATGTATTCTGTAACTGTTTATAAAATATATTATGTACCTTAGCTTGAATAATCAGTATTTTAATAGAAAAAACGCTTCGGTATTTGAACAACGTCCGGTAACGGTACAGTAGGTAAGTGGGAAAAGGTAGTTATACCAAGCATAACATTTTAATCTATTATTATTGTATTTTTAATGTACACCACATAACAAAAGATTACAATTGAAAGAAATATAAATATGTACAAAAGACGGTCTTATCGCTATATCTTCCAGGCAACTTTTTGAAGACAGTAGATAGTAGGAAGTATCTATGTAGTAGGTAGTGAAAATCGGTTGAACTTTTCTAAATCACTGGGAAAATACCGACTTAGTTTGAATTTTGTAGTAGGCTTCCAAAACCAAATAGCCAAATAAACAAAATTGTCATATTAATTTCAATGTACCGTCGCGCTTGCTACGGTACCCCATCCCATTGCATACCCTATAGAACAAATCTCGGGCACAATTCCCTAATACAAAGGTTAATAGAATATGTACTTATAGGTATGTCTATAAGGTCGAACTATGCAACAAAGAAAGTGTCTTGACTTATTTATTAAGCATTAGCATAAAACATTTCTATTAAAAAATTAAAATAGCATGATTGTTTAATAAGGATATGCTAACACTGTCTGTGTCTCTAAATTAGTTTATCTATATAAATTTACATTTACCTAAGTATTGTTTTTAAATAATTATCATCTATTTCTTATTTACTATTTGTTTACTATATTACTTTTTCTGTCTTATAGACTATGTTGTTATCGTATGTTGCAAGTTGTACCTAATTACATTAAAGTGAAATTATATGTATTTAAAATCTTAACAAAATATTATACTTAATCAAGTATCTAATCATATAATTTCGTTGATAGTTCTTAACATTAAACTAATAAATGACCGCCACAGATATTTTGACCCACAGAGCATCAAACCCCGATATGGCCAATGATGGACTGGATTTGCAATGTTAATATTACTTAAACAAGCAGTATGTTTGAACCACTATACTTGCACATTTTTCAATAGTGGTTCAAAGTGGTTTTATATTTCGTGTCCGCGAATAGTGTATATGTGTACATTGTTCGAGCTTGCAATGGTTTGAACTTTAGGTACATCTAAATATTACTAGTGTATGATTTGTGATATTAGTAAGGACTTACATGATCAGTCACGTTACTCGTTGGCACCATAGCAATTATGTTGACGCTGAGATTGACTCGCAACATGTAACTGACGTAGGTATTAAAGAAAATCGTCATGGCTATAACCCATCGATATCCTATTTTACCTGCAAAATAAAAATGTAGGTATTAATTTTTGTGCTCTTTTTTAATTATGTACTCATAGGCGTTCAGAGCTCGTAAAGACCTAACCCGGCAGGAGAGGGTACGGTCGGCCAAAGAATTGGTTTACCACTCTAAGGTTGAATGCCGTTTGCAGATTCATAGGTGATAAAGGTTAGTTTCGCTTGCAGATCGATCTGACAACTTTTATTGCCATCTCTATCCGATTATAAATAAGTATACGTGACATTTGTTTTGCAACAATTTCGGTATTCATTTTTAGGGTTCTGTAGCCAAATGGCAAAAAGAAACTTGTCTCCTAATCTAAGAACTATATTGTTGAAACTTGGTAGGTAAGTAGGTGTATTTTGTAAACCGCTTTAATATTTTCACACAAAAATAGAAATATAATAATAAACTTTGGGGGTTCCCCCTAATTAGAACTGAAACTCAAACTTCTAAAATAAGAGAATGACTAAAAACTAAAAAAAAAAACATATTTTAAAATTACCATGTAAACTTCCACCGAAAATTGGTTTGAATGAGATCTAGTAAGTAGTTTTTATTCATACGTCATAAATTGTAAATCGCAATTTACCTTTCATTCAATCTACTCAAATATTTTTTTATATTATGTTTTTTGCTGCTACGGAACCCTTTATGGGCGAGTCCGACTCGCACTTAGCCAATATTTATTAAATTACTTGCATTTATTTGACAAAATGTCAATTGTCAATTTTCTTTTTAAAAAGAATAATTTTGTCAATTGAAATAGTTTTTATGCTTTTGTTCAGAATATTTAAATCTTCTTTACACAAATTACTGCATTATCCGTTTCTAATAAAGATTAAAATGTCTTTCACCTAAGTATAGGTATGTTACTTATGATTTAAGTATTCTGAACAGTTAAGTTTATGTCATTATCAAGCGTCTCTTTCAGTTATATTTACTATGATCTTTGATGTAATTTTTGATGACTAGGAAACTGAATGAAAACTGGTACACCACTTTCTTGGCCCACTGTACCTACACAGGTACTGAAATTTTTTATGCTATTTTTTTCTTACTTTATAATGATAAAAATATCAGCTCAATAAGCTTTAAATACCGTACATACTATTACTATTTAGTTTGTGCGTAATGTTATTTCTGTAATTCTTTCAAGTAAAAAACAAATGCAAATAATTTAATGAACCCACTAACTTCTGTTTTACATTAGCATTACTACAAAAAATGTGTAAAATATCATGTTTAATTGATAAAATTTCCTTTACCTATTACTGTCGGTTAACCATATCTATCTACCCTATTGTTCTATACTTAATTGCATTGCTAGCCTTGAGTTACCTACTTCTTTTAAATGAGGGGTAGGTAGGTAGTACTAAATTACGTTACATTCTTGACCACTCGTTGCACTAAATGTTGATTAAAATAATGTCAGAGGGCTCTTCATAATATTCATTTTGTGGTGTCTATAATTTTATAGACACCAGTAATAATTCATTAATTTATTCATTAGATAACTTAAAACAATCCAATTACCCATGTTTAAAAGCAATCGTTTAAATTTCCAATAATTTTAAAAGAGCTAGGTATGATAAAAAAAAATTATAGTATTTTGAAGTTTTCTTCGAATAGGCTAATAAAGAGAATTATATATTTACCTGTACACGTTGCAAACGAAGAACACAGAACCATTTTAATTCACAAATTAATACCACAGGAGTAATACCGCTCCGTTATGAATATTGTTAAACAATTATCATTTAAGCAGCAGTGCTACCGATTTCAAGTAACGCCCAAAATTAAATACCTACTTATTTAAACACTTGTACACATACAGTAAAAATAATTACTTTTGTCTATAATGAAATGTTTAAAACGCGCCCAAATAATAATGTAGCGAAGAGACGTGAGTTAGTCATACGGGGAATACGAGAATAGCACCATTATATGAGGTGAATACGTTCTCCATGAATAGAATTTACATACGTTTGTATGTAAGGTTTATCTGACAATCTCTTAAGCGTAAGTAGGTAGGTATTCTGAAATTATCTATAGTCAGAGTAGTTTTTAATGCGGGCTACATGCATAGCGACTTTAAAAGCAGGGGTACGTTAATAAACTCTATTTTTATTAATTATAGTATAGATACTCTATTTTTTATGTGTTTTATCTATAACTTTGCACGGCGTGAAACGATTTAGATAATTCTTTTTAGGCTTCACGTCAAGTCACGTCAAGATGTAAAGAGCGTCATCTGACGGGAAGTTTTTGAGTTATCATCTTATCCGTCATATAAGAGTTCTTTGGTATCCATTCAAATTGATCTCGTTGGATACTACCAACGAGTACCTTTATGATAGTTTTGTAAAGGGTAAAACGTACAACTACCATAGGTACCTACTTTATTCACGGTGCCAGCTGCAAACTTAGCCGGCCACCCGGATTCTCCGCCTCATCTTCCACTTCTCTTCCTTCTCCTATTTTCTCCTCTCTTTCTGTCTCAATTTTTGAAGATAATAATAATATATAAATAATCTAATGTGCAGGTACATACTTAGGTAGGTACTTGGCGTGTGACGGGCAAGGCAGTGAGGCTAATAAATGAATGCACATAAATAAAAATCTATAGCTTGAATTGATGACCTTTCTTTATTTGTAAACTTTATTGCTATTGGACCACGGCAAGATTTTATGATTCGTGTAAGGTGTAACTAAAGCTGAAAAGGAACAAAGCTGCGGGATTCAGCTAGTAAACAGATAACTGCTGGCGTGCGGTAGATACCACACAGATTATGTTGCTTATCAGATTATACAAAGTATCTTATTGACTGAAATAAGTTACTTAAGATTAATATTTCTGTAATACTTTAAGGATAACCTGTGAAGGTTATAAACATAGATTTATTATATTACTCCAGTTTATGCTAATTCTATGGTTATATTGGGTATCAATATACTGAATATACATACGTAGATATAATATCATCGAAAAGGTGATCGGATTATGTACAAGAATTTATTTGAGATTTTTACGTCTTATTACCTGTATGGTGCTGTCTCTGTCATCCACATGTTGTGAACGTAAAATGTCTAGAATTAAGAGCATAAGGGCCCATAATACGGGAGCTGAGATAAATGTATCTATATTTTTTACTACTTCGGGAAATAAGTCCCTTAGTAGCCACATTCGAATATTGTTAATGAATTTTTAACTAGACAACGGGATATAGATTGTAGCGATAATTTAAGGCTGGATCTGGGGGGGTACATCTCATCCCCACTCTAGAACAACCTCTCAATGTGTCCTCCCGACCTCCACCTCCCAACTAAAAACCTGTTTTATTCGATTGTGCTCAAAATTTGACTTCGTGTGATAGCTAAAAATATTGCAAAACTAAAAAATAAGAATATAAGAAACATTCAGAATCTAAAAACTTCTATGAAAAAAAATATTAGTAGGTATACAAGTTATTGTTAGATTGTGCAAAAACAAGCCCGTCGAGACCACATTATTTTCTTCTTACGGACGATTCACACATATCAGTGAAGTCACCGTTCCGTCACAGTACCGGCAAATCTTTCATACATTCTCGGCATTGTCAGTGCAGTGTCAGTGCTGACAATGCCGAGAAGAGAATGTATGAAAGATTTGCCGGTACTGTGACGGAACGGTGACTTCACTGATATGTGTGAATCGTCCGTTAATCGACAGGTTTTGACAAGCAACAAAACAACATCAAAATCTTGACTAAGTTTTTACTAGGGTAGGGTAGTAGCCCGCCACAGTATTAATATTAGTGTCGTTTGTAAAAATTTGTAATTTGTACCTAAGTCATAATGAAATTTTGGATATCGAACATTGAATAAAAAGACTACAAGGTAGACATATAATATTATGTAATATGTCAGTTTTACTGAGATACATGTATTTATGTATTGTAATTCCAATGTTTTGCAATTTGAAACGCAAAAACATTATTTACAATATGATTGCATGTTACTTATTTCTACATTAATCTAAAACTTTTTCGAGTTTCCCGTTTTCCTTAGATGTTTCTATATAATTCCAAGGCTGGGTTTTAGCAGTTCCAAATATGATAAAGTATATTGCCGATCCAATGTACAAAGAAGCACCCGTCATAAAAACAAGCCTCCATTCAGCAAAACCGTTCTGAAAAAAAAATTGAAAAACTCAACACAAGATATCTTTTTAACATTCTGAAAATAGGGTATATATTTTTTTCTTTCGTAAAGAAAGTAGGTAAATAAAACCGTCACGTGGGATTATTGAATCTCACGTGATGGTACCATTGAGTAAGAACCCATGCTTACCCCATTCTTAGTAAAATGTGCAGTCACAAGCGGTGTAACAAACCCAGCAGTATTGGCGATTCCATTTGCTATGCCATATAAGGTCGCCGCAAAGTTGGGCGCCAAGTCATGATGGTTAACCAGATTTGTAAGCGTGGCAGCGCCATTCACGCCAAGTGTAAGAGTAATGAGGGCAACAGAGGTCATCGGCGTACATCCTGTGTAACCCAGGGCGATTAGGAGACACCCTGGGATTATATGAGAAAAAAGACAGAAGAATTTTCTTATGAAGTTTGTTGATACCATCTTTGTTCTCACGATTCTGTAAAAGAACAAATAAGTAGGTAAGGCATGACTATATTTTGACCGAACTAAAATAATTTATTTTGTTGTGAATCGATCAGTCGTTAGTAGTCAATTCGTGATCCTATCTAAAACTATAAAAAACTAGATGTAAACACACAAGCTAAATTAATAATCTTTAAGCCTTTCCTAGCCTTTGGCGAACACTGCTGTAAACAAGAATCTAAAAAAATTGGTTGCCTGTAACCTGTAACGTCGGTATACGGGCGAAAGTTTTACGTGACAACGACTTTAAGTGGTAAAATAATTTTAATGTGAATATTCATTCGTATAGTAGGAAGAAGGATGAAATAATAGTAACAATTTAAAACATTTATTTATACTGTCTAACCGTCATGTGAAGGCGGAAGCAATTTAAGTTTAATGTTTTATTTTTGTTAAATAGTTCCTCACTTGTAAACAAGATGGCATTGTACCAATTTGTGAAACGCGCTAACGAGTGTAACGTGGAGTTTATATAAGAGAAATTTTTTTAAAGGGCAATGTGTCGACTTCTTTGGTTTTATAATAAACTGCTATTTTGGGTTTGCAAGCAGTTGTGGTTATTTGTGAAGTTGACCCTGCGTTCCCGTATCTTCATGGGGTAAACGTATACAAAGAATTATATTTAAAACATTGTAACACCATCCGCCATCTAGCGCTGCTAACCGTTAGACCATTAACCATTAGTCACAACTAAGTGAGGTAACAAACTAGTTACTCTACTTAATCATAGATGGCGCTGTACCATTTTCTGTACACTGTTACCAAGGAACGTGAGCGGAGCTTACTAACGCAGTTTCTTGAAGTGCCTCCCGGCAAACCAATTTATAAGACGTTGTCACGTCAAAACGGGCAATAAATAATTTACAATTCAATAACTTAAATATTGTACTCTTTAATATCTTTCTTATCTCACCTGTCCCCAATAGCTCCAAAAAGAAGAGAAAATGACATTCTTGCCAAATAGGGTAATGAAGATAATATTCCCGTAGATGAAATATTGTATCCCAAAGCTGTGTAAACGTATTTCGGGGCAGCGGTCATGATAAAATAAAATCCCCAACCGTTACCGTAATGGAGGATGACCATCGCCAGGAAGGGAAACGAGGTGATAATGCTTCTGTACGGTGGGACCGGCTGAAAATAATTTATAAATGAATAATACACAGGATGTGGCGTAATGAATGGATAATACAGTACCTACAGTACCTACGTGTAGAGGGCGTCATATAAATACATGTTATGTTCAGGAAGGACTTTTATCCTTCCGTTTCCGAAATTTTCGACATTTTCATAATTTTTAAAATCGTTCCACCCTTCGCCATTCTTTTTGGCGCCAGGACTACCAATGAAGACATTTTTTCTATCTGTTTTTTGGATAGTACCTACTCCTCGATAGATGTGCTATTGAATGTCATCAATTATTTTTATAACAAAAGCACAGATTGTTTTTAAATTAAGATTTAACACCATTGTTAATTCTGGTGCTTTGTTTGAAAAATAGAAAGATTTTTAACAATGTTTAATATTTTTGCGACAGTCTTCATATAGTCAATAATATTATTATGTTGTTTTAACGCCTGGCGCCAGCATTTTCTACATCTAGACAGAGTTTACTGTGGACCCAAACCATTAGGCATAAAGTTTGCCCTTTTTTCTCTTATAAGTGATAAAAATATAAAATTAAATATAGAGCATACCCTATTCGTTACAGACTGCTCAACATCCTTTCCAAGTGCCATCAAAATGTATTCCTTCTCGGAGATCGATATCCTGGGGTGGACTACAGGTGAATCGTGCACTAGGTACCACCAAGTCAGGCACCACGCAATTACAATCGCTCCTAAAACCCAGACACATGTTTACACCATTATTTATTAGCTTGACCAGTATGTAGGTATGTTGGTAAGTTACGGAATCAGTCTAATTGCCACCAAGTTCAAGAATTCTGATTAACTTGAAATTTTGCACAGAGGTCAAAGGCTGGTAATGAGACTCAAAATTGCCTCTAGATGATGTACCTACCTACCACGGCCTCTTGTACCCAGTAGTGGGTACTACAGCAGACGTGTAATGTTGTTTACATTAGATTAGATAGCTCTTTAAAGACTTCATTAAACATCATCATTTTAAATTGAACTCGAAACATTTTTATTTGCTGATAATTAAAGCGTTAATTAAGTTATGTATGATAGATCAATTGTTGTTCAATTTATTCAATTAACATAACTATACTATTTGTACACATAATTCAAGGACTTTCTTAGATAATTTTAATGTTCGTGTACTTGAAAACCACTTACCGATTCATCTTAACAGAAAATTCGTTTATCGGTCAACGGCCAAAAGATTAGACTATCAGCTCTCAATCAACCTTCAGTTTTACCAACAGTTTGTAGATAGATGTTTAAACTGAGGCAGTGCTACTTATATTGTTAAAAAAGCAAAGTTGAACATTTTCCTATTTGGATAATATATTTGAATGAATAAAAAGGGAAAATATATTGAAGTCCAAAAAACCGGTAACTTTATCGATACACTAACAATATCGGAAGAATTGAAATGAGAAAGGATGTTTTAATTAATAACAAAAAATTGTTCCAAATATTAAAAAAAAAATAACGAAACATGCTGTATAATAAAACGGGCAAATGTCAAGAATTATTTGTTATCACCGTACGGACCTGATACGTAGAACGTATTTTCCCAGCCACAACTCTCAATAAGAAGTCCAGTGACAGACCACGTGACTACTGTGCCAATGGCCCCGCCCAACAGTGTGCTGATAAACTTGCCCTTCTCATCAGGGGGAGCCCACCTAACCAATAAATCATGAAGTGCAGGAAACAAGATTCCCTGAAATTTACGTTTATTGTTAAAAAATTAAACACCTGTTTCAACTTTTTTCGTTATGTGACCCCTAACGGGATAAACTTGGGGGACAAAAGTTTGTCTAAAAATCAGTCAAAAACTTTTGCACGTGGGCCAAGCCACGCACAACAGCTAGTGACTTTAAAATTATAACGTTAAGTAATAATATCGCTGGCCCCAGGCAATAAAACGGTAATATCAAAAATCGAATTTTACAGGAGAAAGAGAAAAGAAAAGAAGCTAATTTTTTTATAGTGCAGCGTACAGTGATCCAAAACAGGCGTTCAAAATGTCAAATGAAAGCAAATTTTTTACCAATTTAACCTTTTAAAAATAATTGTAATGGTATAAATATTTAATGAAATAATTGCAAAAATGTATAATACAAATTATAGACGATATTGTTTCAATTGCAACATCGTTAATGACTTTATAAACACAGCGACCGCTGAGATTCAGGACTGTAAGAATATAACACGACGTATTTTACGCTTTAGATCTCGAGCTTACCAGCCGATTACCACCATGTGAATGTAGTAGTGGTTTCGCGCAAGACCTTTGTATGGCGCCGGGGACGCCGAGGTTACTATGAATTTCCGGGAAGAAAGGTGTAATAGCTTGTACACAATAAAATCTCTTGTGATTGATTCGTATCAAATGTTTACAGTTTATTGATTGTTTGTGTTTTGTTTCATAAAGTAGGTAATGCAATAATACATTTCTAGTCATAAGAGAATTTTCCATGCAATAAAGTTGTTATTGTCATTTATTATTACGAAATATTAATTTAAAAATTGGAAAAAATAAGGGTGATAGATTGATACTCACAGAAGCCAAAAATCAAATAAAAGTAAAAAGGGCGTATCCGACATTTACCACTTTATTGCCCGGGGCCAGCGATATCGTTGCGGTCCTTTCTTGTTAGTATCCAACTAATAAGCAGACGAGCACTGATAGTGAGTGGATACCTAACGCTGCCCATGGACATCAGTTACATCATAGGCAATCAGTAATGCGTTTTTAAAATAATATAAGTACCTAATTATAAAAGCTTAGATATTAAATATACATTACAATTAACATCGTATACAGGGTGTATATTATAATTACGCAATTTAAAATTAATACAAACGTACTGCAGCAGTGCCCATCAAAAATCGTACGACCACCAATGCCATATAATGTAAATGAGCGGCCTGGGGAGACAGCATATTCAGAACCCCACAAAACAGCGTAGTATAGAACACCAACATCCGAGGCCCTACCACCTCCAACATCAGGCCTCCTATGAAAGAAGTTATGGTGTAGCCCCAAAAATACCCTGACAGTACGTATGCCTGCTCTTGTGCTGTCCAGTTAAAGGTGTAGAGTTCTTTGCCCTGAAAATATTACGATGTACACGTGTAATAAGCTCGTAATTCTGAAGATCTGAACAATGAACAACCGATACAATATATTATATTCTTGAGGTGACAAAGGTCGTAATTTCATTATTTATTTATTTATTTATTTATTTATTCCATAGCTTACTACTAACATTACAGGTAGCATCCCAATACGTTAGTGTAATTGTAATAGCATAACTTACATTGAAATTACAATAAATAACAATCTATTCATTTTTTCTCAAATAAAAATAAGAAAATAAGATTAGAATTCTTCAAAAAATCAAAAATAAAATTAAAAATTCATTTTACAATCATTACCTATATAAATTTACAAACCTAAGTAATAGAATCACATCAATAATGGTCCATTATACAAGAAATAACACATTTTACTGTTCTATGAATATGTTTGTGTGTAATAGTTATATTTAGACTGCAGATGTTAGCAGATGTTACTGAAATAAGGGAATATGCATGATATTTTTAACGTTTATTTAGGTACCTAATATTATAATTATGTAACATCATCATTCGCAATTTACTTTGGAGGTTATGTTCCACTAAGCGACTGAAACATTCAAAACGACTCTTTTTCAATAGAAAATAAAATAAAATATAAAGTGAAAATAAAGATGTTTTAGTGAGTGAGATAATGAGTGTAAAAAAATATTTACTTCAATTTAACTAACAACAATGTAATTAACAAGCATATTCGCTATTGGCGCGCCCTTGTCGTTTATTGGGATTTTTGCCACAACCCAAATAGTAATTAAATTAGTAATACAGGAAAAAATAATTAAAAATTTAGATCTTACCAGTCGCAACTTCCTAATACTGCTCAATTCTGATGTCTCATTATATACAGAGTTAGTATTATTTGTAAGTGCAATACATTCACTTTTCACTCTGCAATTCAAAAACATTTTTTTATATTTCACGATCAAACCTACATTAAATTATGAAAATATTTACTGATTCTGTAAACAAACCGAGCTTTTGTTACATTATTGTCACACCGCAAGTAAGTAGTCAGTTATTTTAAGCTGATAACTTGATTAAACTTGACCTAAGTATATATTGTATTGAAGATTTGAAATAGTGAATGTTTATCGCGCAATAATTAGATTAGATTAAGATTAGTGCTCAGAAATCTATATCTATATCTATTCTATATCTATACTATTCATCTATCTATACTTATAATAAATCTGTAGAGAGGTCAATTCTGTACATTAAATATATTTCCAAAATAACTTTCAGGGGGTGATTAGGGATCGATACTGATGCCAAAAATGCAATCAGTAAAATTTTTGTCTGTCTGTCTGTCTGTCTAATGTATAACCGTTATAGAAACAAAAACTACTCGACGGATTTTAACGAAACTTGGTACAATTATTTTTCATACTCCCGCGCTGGTTATAGTATACTTTTCATCACGCTACAATCAATAGGAGCAGAGCAGTGAAGGGAAATGTTGGGGAAACGGGAGAAGTTACTCCATTGTTTAAGCTTCCGTCGCGTGTGCAACCTTAATGGTTAAAGCTACACAGAAATCATGTATGACGGAAATGTTCTCCTTAAAATTATATAAAAAATATTCCACGACAGCATATGTCTATCTTTTATGGTTGACTCACAATAACACGTGTAACTCCCGATAGCTTAGCAGTTCGAAGCTTTCTGATTAACACGTTGACTGCCATGACGGACAATGTTGTCCGACAGCAGACTTTCCCCCGGGGCCATACCAATATTTCGAGAAATGGCCCAAAAACGTCGAGGTGTTTTTTTGTATATTTTGTCAGGAAATAACTTAAAAATAACGGGCGACTTATGGAAACAGCTATGTTCCCATTATTTTCCGAGATATCAAATGGCAGACACCATTGTCCGTCGCGGCCTCCGAGAATGAAAAACCGTGTTTCCTTCCGCAGACGCCGCGCGGGTCCCACTGTCGGTCATCCTTACGATTTTGCGCTCGCGTAGACGAATGCCGTGATTTGTAAAAATTAGGATTCCGTATAAGTTTCACACGTAGGAAAAAATTGACGATTTTGTAAATTTTGTATTGACTCAATCAGCTTTGGATTGGCCCACCTTAATTCAAATGTTTATTGTAAACATTTTTAAATTTGACACCTATCGCAGACCCTGAAAATAATTTTTGTTGAAGCTTATTTTTCATTATTATATAGGATTACTGGTTAAATCGATCTAGACCCGGGAGGAGGTGACAGTATACATCATTTGTGACATATTTTGTCCTGAAACAACCAGTCTGTCTGTCTGTTTTTAAGTAATAGGTTTTGCTTGATGGTCTAGCTAGATGCGTTAAGATTTCTTGTCTCAAAATTATGCAATTTATTCAAATTTTGTAGGGTATTTAAAAGTAGATAAATGGGTTATATAATAATCATATTCAGAATCCCAAGTCACTGTGCAATATATAGGTAGGTACTTCACATTAAAGGCTTCATTGTTAGCAAAATAAGTTTACTGAAATAAAGTATGTAATTTATCGAATATCCAAAAAATATGCATGGTAGTTAGTAGGTAGAAGTGTTAAAAATTATCTACTTTTCTCAAATATCCAATTCTATAGCACACCATCAAAGTATGTAGAGAAATACTAAAAAATTAAAATCCATCGTGGAGATCAGCAATAATTTTTTGGTCTAGGAATGAATGGGGATCATAATTTAGAAGTTATTTTTATTATTTATATCATTTATGGTTGTTATCCATAAGAAATATCTTTAAAATACTTGATTATCTAGTTCTGTTTTTGTATTTTACCATAAACTTTCGTATAAAGGCAGCTTATTTATATTATTAACCTACTGAACCCATAATTTTATACTTAATACGTACTTGGTTGAAATTAATTATAATTCTAACGACTTTCTAGTATCTTATAAAGAGTAAAAATTAATGTATATTTACCTAAAACATCACTTAATTGATCACTTAATGTATGGACCTACAACGCTTTTATGAACCGCTTGTTTCAAAGCCCATAAGTTCTAAGTCTTTGCAGTTTTTTTCGGGCCAAGTTGCTAGGATGTTCCTTGGGGCCGCGCGGGTCTATTGCCTTAGTAAACAGACAAGAAAAGCCGTCCGTCGGCCGATTAGAGGCTTCCAAAGTGAGCGAGTGCACGCGGACAACGTTGTCCGACGCGGCCCCCTGGACCAGACATGTTGGCGTACAACATTGTCCGCCGCGGCCCATTGGGCAAGACATCGATTTTTAGTCTGGCGTTCAACGTGTTAAGTATACCTATATTTTATCTACTCTTACATTTATGACACTTAAGTGGGTGAAATAAAGGGGTGAAGTTTAAACGAAATTCACGCGGGCGAAGCCGCTGGCAAAAGCTAGTAGATATAATAAAAATGTAACTGGGTCATGTCTCTGCATAACAGATTTTTAAGAAAAAAATGTATGAATAGCAGAATAATAATAGAATTGGCCCTATGGAGGCCAATAAAAACCAAGATTATTATTTTTAAACCTTTTGTCTGTCTGTAGATTGTCCTGGCATCACGCTGAAACTTCTGAATGAAATTTGTTGTTTTTTTTTGTGCTGAAGGTCTATCTTAAAATTGTGTATAATACCTCTTAGAACCTGAGATAATATATAATTAATACATGTTGATACTACGTCTGCTGAGTCAGCTATTTAAGTGTTTACGATGATGGCCTATGCCAATACCAAATAATAAAGTTACTCACGAAGTTGTCTTTGAGTCAGGAACCACCATGGCTATGATTATAATGCTCATATTGACTCTCATCATGTAACTGATGACGCAGGCCAGAAACATCATGACGGCTATATTCAGCCGGGCAGGAACGCAATTGAATACTTGTGAAGAAAATAAAAAAATATGATCAGAATTTTAAATTAAGTATTTTTAACGCCAATATGATAATTAAATAGATAATCTACCTAATAAATTTTATTAATGTTTCCTCCTACCCACTTTCATGAAAACTGCGCACATGAATCGTTATTACAGATACCTTAAAAATGTCAATTCTACATATTATTATATTTCTAACAAAAATTCACTATACCTAGTCGCCACATTATAAGAATTTATAAGAATGCTAAAAATTACAAAGTAAGTTTTTCCTTTGCAAGTTTCTGAACACTTTTGGATTTTCTTTGTTTCTTCACTTAATAATTGAAGAAACAAAGTAAGTAGTGGTCACCACGGACTTCAGTATCACCAAAAGGAGTACTGATCAATTAAACAGATAAAACGTAATGAATAAATAATTACAAAAACGAGTCTTACCTGACAACATTGCGACAGTAAAAGATAAACATGAATGAAATGCAGTAACTAACAACAGATATAAAATCTAAAGTGGGAGCTATCGTTTCAATTTTAATGCGTCACGTTAGTGCACCTCAGCCGTTTAGGCCTTTGTAAATTGTAGCCATACAATAAAAAGTCTATATTATCCGAAAAGATAATATTGATTGGCCTTATCTTCAACCCAGGCAGTAACGATGCGTGACAGTAACCTTGACATTTACATCAGATCTTTTATTCAAATTGCTCTTAGTAGAAGATCCGAATCTATATCGACATTCACCGGGTTGATAATAGAATCAAACTTATTTTATAATAAATTTCGTATATTAGAAAATATATTAAAAATGGGTTGACAACAAAAATCCTGGACAGAATATTTTTAATTATTTAAAAAAAAAATATTTTTCATAAAAAATGTTGCATGATGAAGATAATAATAAAATTTTAAACTGGACTTAAAGTATAGAACATATTATAGAATATGCAGACTTAGGGTAGACTATTATTTACCTGGACGAACTACTGGGTAGACAGGTATAAACAGGTATGTCAATACTAGTTACTTTTCACTCGATTTGATAATAGTCTGCACATTCTATATGTTCTATACTTTAAGTCCAGTATAAAATTTTATTATTATCTTCATCATGCAATATTTTTGAAAAATTATTTTTTAAAAAATAATAAAAAATATTCTGTCCAGGATTTTTGTTGTCAACCCATTTTTAATATATTTTCTAAGATACGAAATTTATTATAAAATAAGTTTGATTCTATTATCAAGCCGGTGAAAGTCGACTTAGATTCGGATCTTAGACCATCTATAGTTTAGAAGAACATTGTGGGGTTTTTACAATTCTACTAGATGCAAACGCAGATCACGATTCCGTGTTAAATACGGTTGAAAAGGCCATAACTCATATTTTGTATGAAAACCATTGTAGCCGCATTTCTCTCACCACTAAACAAGCTAATTACACATTCATAAACCACAGGGTTGTAATTGGTTGAAGAATCGATGGGCGTTAACATAAAGATACGTTTACATTTATTCACGACATTACATTTTTAATTTTATATTTTACACCATAATCACGCATAAAGATGCGTGCGCTCCGCATGATGAGTTAGATTTCGACAAGTACCTTATCATAAGTTACAGATTTATTTTATGTACTTATGAATTAGAATATACCTAAATGATCACTTGCTTCGGTGAAGGAAAACATTCTGAGCAAATCTGCAAGTTCTGCGAAGTGCTCTCAAAGGTGTGTAAAGTCCACTAATTCGTTGTTGATCAGCATCGTCCCTCGTAACTGACTACGCATATTATAACAAAACTTGGTGGTTGTTAAGGTTCTCAAACGCACTTCTGACTAACTCCAAAACGACACCAAGTATGGAATCGAAAATCAGTTGTAGTTATCAAGACATAAAAATCATAAATGAATGCTTTTGTTTACGTTGGTCCGTTACTGGGTTGTTATATAGCAGTCCTCATTCGTTCTTCCCAACCTTTGAAATTTGCGCATTCCCTGGCATGCAAATTTACTCACGAAACTTTCCTTCACCGTTATGGCTAGTGATATTGAAATGCTAAAACGAACATAAAGAACTCCGCTAAGTCAGAAGTGTGTGCCCTGGGATTCGAACCCGCCACCCTGAGTGAGAAGCCAAGCCTTACCCACTAGGCTGTCACTGTAGACACGATAAAAACAATCTTGTCCTAATTATTATGATGAGGAAGGGGGAAGAAAAGACATGCAATGGAACTAAAAAAATCTGCTGCTTTATGAGGCCAGCAGCGGCCCCGAGCATTGTGGTAACATGGATGGAGGAAGTTCATTTCACTGTTTACGTGGAAGAAAATTACTTGAAAACTGAATCCAGGTGGTGTTCTTGGACCCTCTCTTTTCTTCTAGAAGTATGAATCGAACAGATCAAATCCCATTAGTTATAGCGATCTCCTGTCAATGTCTTCATTATTCATACATTCTGAATCACGGTTCTGAATGTCTTCATTATTCATACATTCTAAATGCAATGGTTATGTGAAGTAGGTTTTTTACAAACACCTTTCGAAAGTCAAACTGAGTCATTGCTTCAACATTTCCTCCGACAACATCTCTCTCTCTATCTTTCCCTCTATGAGTAAGATTGAGAATGAAAAAACTGTTGAATATTTACTCCTTTAGATAAACTCTTTATTGTTTGTACACCAGGATTATAAAACAAAGAAACAAAAAATATATAACAAAAAGCACAAAACAATAGGCGGCCTTATCGCTGCATAGCGATTTCTTCCAGGCAATCCACCAAAAGATAGCAAATACAGATAACATTTAGGGGTATCGGCGTACATAAAGTTAACAAAGAAGAAAAAACAGAACTTATTAAATATACATTTAAACATACTTTTACAACAGTAGTTTAAGACAGACAAAATCAAATCTGAAACCGCCTTAGATAAATCCTCAAGTGATCCTTGTGTATAGATTAGTAAATCGTCTGCACATAAGTGGAAGGACGAAGTAAGTATAGAACAAATCGAGTCGATGAAAATGGTAAAGAGAAGAGGAGACAACACGCCACCTTGCGGTACGCCGGCAGACAATGTAGACCATGTGGAAGATACATCTTGAACCATAACACGTTGTCGGCGTTCATGCAAGTAACTATGAAACCAATCAATAGCGGTCGGAGATATGTTAAGAGAACGCAGTATCCCCACAAGAATATCGTGGTTAACACAATTGAAGGCATTGCTAAAGTCTAACAATGCCAGCACGGTGAGTTGTTGGTTTTCCATGCCATATCGAATGTCGTCGGTAACTTTAAGTAAAGCAGTTGTTGTGCTGTGAACTCGCCGAAAGCCTGATTGGAAAGGATTCAGTAGGTTGTGGGAATGTAGGAAGGAAGTTAATTGTAGTTGGACAAGGCGTTCTAGGATTTTAGACAAGAAAGGAAGTATGGATATTGGGCGGTAGTCAGAAGGAGAGGATGGTTTAGAACTTTTAGGTAATTAGAACTTTTAGGGCTTCTTTCCAAGAAGAGGGGAATGAACCGGAGGAGATGGAAAAATTAAGGATTGAGGTAATAGTGGGTAAAAATTAAATATAGGAAGGATCATTTTTCTGCTGACACTGTCAGACCCGACGGCATCCGATTGAATGGATAATATACTGCTCTCAACATCACGATCCGAAAATTGATTAAAAATAAAAGGAGAATAATCAGGGGTTGGAATCATAGAAAGAGTGTTAAGTGTCGAAGATTTCATAGCCGCTAGACGATGAGAAATGCTGATAAAGGTTGTTCAAATCAGCTATAGAAACATGGGGCATGGAATTGTTTTGTTATTTCGCAACTTCCAAATTCCGTAGGAATTTCCATACCTTGGAAGTATCACCATCCTGAACTGAAACATGAATATGGTGTCGTTGTGAGTCCCTGCACACCGTATTGCAGCGATTCCGAAACCTGATTATATTTAACACGATTATCATCACTGGGATAAGATTTGAACTTAGATTTCGCATTTAGTTTTTTAGTGATCAACACCTTAACTTTGTCAGTTAACCAGGGAGCTGGCAGGTGGCGGACACGAATGTGACGAACAGGAGCATGGACATCATAAAGTTGAATTAATAATGAGTTGAAAATAGCTACCTGCTCGTCGATCGTCTTTCCACTTGAAACCACACTCCAATCCATACTTCCGGCATCCTGGCGGAGATTTTCTAAGTCTATGCCACTAAAATTACGCTGTTCAATATACCTTGACTTGTTTTTGGGAGGTTTTAAATTATATGACAGAAGGTCGTGATAAGAGAAGGACTCGGCACTGCACTGCCCATGTTTTGCAACAAAATCAGGAGAAGAAATAAATATAAGATCAAGTAGAGAGGGAGTGCAGCCTGGAGAAAAATGAGTAGCAGACAGAGGGAGAATATGCAAGTTAGAAACATCTATCAGCGACCTTAGCCGTGCTGCTCTAGTATCAGATTTGAGTAGGCATGTATTGAAGTCACCCAAAACTATGACATGATCGTAGAGGGGTGCCAGATCTTCAAAAGTTTTTTCGAGTTATGGAAAGTAATTGACAGTAATAGATGGACTATATACCACTCCAAGCAGAACTTTAGTATGGGAGAATAGGAGCTCAATAAAGAGATATTCAGCTTCGTTCTCTAAGATAGAAGAGGACTGGGTTAAAACAGAATAATATAAGAATAATATAATAATATAAGAATGGACCAGGTTTGATTTTATTTTATTCTTAAAATTTATTTTATTACATTCTTAAACTTTAATTTGTTGCAGATTTCTAAAACATAATATTCTATGTCCTCGGTCTATACCTGAGCAACCAAAATTGTTAGTTTTCATGTTAATCAACCCAATATTGTAATATTAACATAGATCTTATGAATTTCTCAATATAAGTAAATCAACATACTAGTGTTTCATTAATTAAACATACATGCGAATTACATACAAACCTAGCTATTTACATTAAAATAGTTTATAACATAATTTGTATAGGCACTCATAGATTCTGATAACTAAAATATTAGTCTTGTCATTTTTCGTTACTCTATATCTTTTTCAGTTTGTCCCTCTTCCACGGACGTTGGAATGTGATTCCAGGACTGGGTCTTAGCTGTACCAAACACGACGAAGTATATAGCTGTGCCAATGTACACCGAAGCGCCCGTAATGAACACTGGTCTCCACTCAGCAAAACTATTCTGTAAATAAATGTTTTTATGATTTAATTAACTCACAAATGAACACACCACCCTTTCGCTGCCGCCCATGACAACTGTGACCTATGAAAACACTCAATTTAGGGACTGTGATGGTTAGTTCAATTAGCAGATGGTGGTAAAATGTTAGTTGTGTAGTTTGTTAATAAGTGGGAGGACAGGGACTGTTAGTGACGAAAAAGCGGACGAGCCACATGATGGTAAGTGATCATCGTCGCCTATGGACACCAGCAACACCAGGGGAGTCACCAGTGCAACGCCGGCCCTGAAGGAGAGCTCTTTTTACACCTTTCTTGAAGAACCCCATGTCCCCAACCCCAGTTAGTTGATGTTAGTAATAGTCTGCAAATGTATAAATGCTTTGCGTCGCGTGACGTGTTTGCCTAGTTTAACACATATTCTATTTTCCAATGATATTATAATTATACATAGGTACCTACCTAGTAGATAAATGATGTTCTTTACGAAATGTGTAAAAATGTTGAAACACAACAGAAACTGAAATTATGACTAATTTTTTACATAAAACTTTCCGTATTCAAAATCGATAAGTACCTAGATAGAACTCAAAAACTACTTTATTTAGATGTCGCTCAAATTTATATGCAATCAGACAAAAAGCACTAGCTTTCGATAGAAAAAAGTAGAGAAAGAGGAATTAAAAGTTTGTATAAGTTCCAAATAAACTTGTAAGACCACCTGAACATTCATTACATTGCAAGTATAATTAAAGTTCGTATAAAGTATGAAGGCATCAATTGGCTAGTACGGTTTGTAAACATTTAGGCAATGTAGCTTACCCCATTTTGAGTGAAATGCGCTGTGATAAGTGGCGTAATAAATCCAGCGACGGTGCTGATTCCATTGGCAATACCGTACAAGGTAGCTGCAAAGTTCGGCGCCAAGTCTACATGGTTCATCAGGTCGGTAATTGCAGCAGCGCCGTTAAACCCAAGCGTGAGAGTAATGAGCACAATCGGCAAAATAGGCGTGCATCCAGTGTAGCCCAGAGATAGCAGCAGTAATCCAGGTATGACGTGGGAGAACAGACAAAAGAATTTTCGTGTGAAACTTGTTGATAGTAGGTTTTTTCTGATGATTCTGTGGAAGAAAATCATGAAAAAGAGCTTCATGAAGAAAATCCTGCAATTTCGTTCAGTAGTTTTTGCCCAGTATGTAAAAACATAACCCAGTTATATTTTTTACCCGACTGCGTCAGAAGGAGGGTTATGTTTTTCGAGTGTATGTATCCATTTGGATTATTTGGACCGCCCCACAGCCCAAACGGTTGAACGGATTTCGACATATGAGGTATCGTTGAATTCGTCAGAACTGTGAAAGTGTCATAGGCTATATGAATTTTCAAAATGGCGCCCGAAAGTGGAAGAAAAAGAGGGGATAATCTTGAGTTTTTTTGTTATCTTAGCAATATGGGTATCAAATGAAAGATCGTGTAAAGACCTTTTCAAAAATATATATCATGTAACGTTAAGGCACACGTTTTAACACAAATTGTCAAAAACCATCCTAAAAAGTAGAATTTTTCGGTGAAAACACTAAAAAGTCTGAAATAAAAATATTATTATAAAAACAAAAAACCCGACTGCTTACAAAAGAACTCAAAAGATAAAAACAAGTGTCACAATATCAACATAAAATACTTCATGGTACTGCAGGCGGGGACAAACAATACTACCTACCTACGGGTAAAAAAAGATTTATCACAAGTACTACGTTTGTCCCCGCCTGCAGCACCATGAAGTATTTTATGTTGATATTGTGACACTTGTTTTTTTCTTTTGAGTTCTTTTGTAAGCAGTCGGGTTTTTTGTTTTTATAATAATATTAAATATTAAATAATATAGAAGATTAAAATGCTTAGCAGCATAATCTACACATAAGAAATAGAGAATACTTTAACATTATAACTTCCAGAATAACATTTATTTAAACCATCTTGGAATTATTCTCTTACCCATCTCCAATGGCTCCAAAAATAAGAGAGAATGACATTCTAGCCAAGTAAGGCAATGACGATAATACGCCCGTTGATGACAAATTGAACCCTAAAGCTGTTGATACATATGTCGGAGCAGCAGTCATGACAAAATAAAATCCCCAGCCGTTGCCGAAATGAAGAATAGTCATCGCCAGGAAGGGAAATGAAGTCAATATTTTTCCATAGGGTGGATGGGGCTGTAAATAAGTAAAGTTTCATAATCATTCGCTTTATATCGGCCCAAAATATTATAACGGACAACAAATAAAAGGAATATTGCACAACAAGCTCCCAGAAATTGGAAAATCATCAATCTGACGCTAGCATCAATTGGAAAGCCAAAGCGTTGAATAAATCAGTTTCAAATGAGTGTATCATCATGGCGCATCAATATACGTACTAGTAGATGCCTTCGCTTTGCTTCAAGACATTTGTTGCTCCGCTCCTACTAGTCGAAGCGTAATTTTATATGGCCTTAAAACTTTCCCCGATAAATCGACTATCCAGCACAAAAATAATTATTCAAATCGAACCAGTAGTTCCTGAGATTAGCCCGTTGAAACAAACAAACTCTTCAGTTTTATACATGTAGTAAAAGATAAATAATATTACCCTTTTCGCTAAACATAGCTCCACCTCATCTCCGATCGCTTTCATAATGTATTCTTTTTCAGTATCCAATATCCTGGGGTGATTGACTGGAGAATCGTACACTAGGTACCACCAAACCAAGCACCATATAATTACTAGCGTCCCTGAAACCCAATATTTAATGTGCATACTGAATTGCGTTTTATTGAAAGAAATTTAAGGGATGTCTCCTTGGATTAAGGGAATATACACATCCTTTAGTCCTAGCCAATCTCATCAGCATGATAAGTACATCTTACAGGATCGCCGTTAGAGCTGCAGTTAGATTTTGCATTCTGCATCTCTCATCGTTCCAATACCAACCTCACACAGGGTTACTTTTATGCCAAACACACAATATATAATTTTAAATAAGAACCTCTTCTTTTTGGAAATCAGTTAAAACTATTTAATTTTTTATGAGTATGACTTTTGATTTGGCTATCTTGAGCATTCTTGCTATCATAGTATAAGTAGGTATTATTGTTATCTTATTGTTTTGGTACCTGATGCATAAAATGCGTAATTCCATCCGAAGTAATCGATGAGAGGGCCGATGAGAGACCATGTGAACACTGTGCCGATAGCACCACCCATCAAAGAGCTAGTAAACATTCCTCTTTCGTGGGGAGGGGCCCAGCGAACCAACAAATCATGTAAGGCAGGAAACAGCATTCCCTAAAATCAATTACAATGTAAATAAAGCTCATATTATACAAAGGCTACACAAAATAACATGTTATAAAAATTATTTTTTGAAGATGCTCAAGATTGACAGTTACAATTGATAGTTGCTTCAGAATAGCTTGTCTGTTTGTTTTTACGCTATCCATAAATGATAGTCAATAGAAAAGAGCAAGAGTTAGAATGTAAAAACTTCCGTAAACGTATTTTAAATGGCATTTTTTTTATGTTAATAGCCATCAAACAATTTGACGAGCAACCTGATGGTACGATATGGTTACAATCAGCCACGGACATCTGTGTTACAAAGGAATCATTCCTTCGTTGTTGACCAAGAAAGACTAAAGAGGAAAGAAATAATAGAATACCTGATAGTAAGAGATCGCCCTTGCCATTTACATTTAGCATCATCAAACAATCCGAGAAAGAAGAAGAGAAGAAAGAAAATAGTTTTAAGAAGAATATTTGACAACCTTGGCCCTCTCGGATGAAAATGAATACCTCATCAAGCCCAAAGTCATTACGTATAAAATTAGTTCCTTACTCCAGCGCATCCTATCATAAATCGTAATGCCACCAGGACAAAAACATGAATGTGGGCAGCCTGAGGGGACAAAATATCCCCAAGTCCACAGAGCAACATAGTACCGAGCACCAGATATCGCGCTCCGGTTACCTCCACGACGATACCGCCTAGGAATGAGGTTATCGTGTAGCCCCAGAAATAACTTGATAAAACATAAGCCTGCTCTTGAGCTGTCCAGTCGAAAGTATCGACGCCGTCACGCTGAAAATGATATGCATAAAATTACATTTCATGGTACAGTTCTTTGTACAGATTGATAACTCTTTAAACACTCTTTAATTGCTCCCTTGTGTCAAGAAGTTGCATATTTGACCAAGTCATATCATCAGACCACGAAATGGTCAATGACAGACTGGTTTTTCTACGTTTACATTACCAACCATCAATATCTTTAAGCACACTTAGCCTACTTTAATTGATGCTGTTCGTTAAGGAGTTGCATGTTTCTATTTCAAGACATATGATCATACTTAGATATGGTCAATGATGGAGTGGTTTTACATTAACATTACCAAAAGCAGAAATCTACAAACATGATTTAATTACAACTATCAATTACGGAGTTGCATGTTTTGACTCCAAGACTCATCATCAAATCCTGGAATGCTCAGTGATGGACTGATTTTATTATTGATATGTTACCAACGGCCAAATTCTTTAAATACGATTTTATTACTCTAATGCGTTGAGAAGTTCCACACTATGTGTCCAGAACCCGTCATTAGACCTCCAACATATTTAAGAAGGGTTTACTTATTTGAAATAAGTTAGCGCACAAAATGACCGGTTCACAAATAACGGGAGTTACAAATAATATTATGATTTAATCCACGGGAACCGATTCATTTACCGGGATTACCTATAATTATTCGGTTAATTAAGTCTGGTTATGAACTAACAGTAAGACAAGCCCTCTAAACCGTTTAGGCGTTTTGGCGTTTGGTCAGAAACATCCAAACTTTCATCATTAATTTATTAGTAAGATTCGTACCTAAATGATTAGAGATTAGGAACCATGATAATATTAACCTGTTGCCAATTCCGTCTGACATCAAAGACTGACATCTCGCTGAACACAGTATTTGTGTTATTTTTAAGAGCATCACATTCACTTTTCATTCTGAAAATAATTATTAATTTTTAATAGTTAATACAATATAATTATATAGCCATGTGTGGATTCACAATGTACTACTCAAAAGAGATGTAATTTTTTATAATGCCTGATAAAAACTGACACCCTTACAGGGCAACACAAAAGTTATGTATAAAGCAAATATGTAAAAATACTAACGTGACTGCTGTAGAGTTTTGAGTAACCATTGCGATAATTATGATACTGATGTTGACTCTCGTCATGTAGTTGACCCAACATGCCAGGAACATCATGACGGCGATGTTTAACCGGACTGGCACCGCATTCAACACTTGTGCGGAGATGTGGAACAGATAAATGATAATTAAATTAAACGTAATTTTAATAGGTTCACGATAATGATTATGATGTTGACTCTCGTCATGTAGTTGACCCAACATGCCAGGAACTTCATGCCGGCGATGTTTAACCGGACTGACACTGCGTTCAACACTTGTGGGGAGACAAAGAAACAGATAAATGATAAATATGTAAATTAAAACACCATTTTCAAATGGCTCAAATCAATTCAGTTAATGACTGGTATTAAATATCATGAATGGGTGTGTTAGTGATGATAATAACGTTAATAATAATTAAATTTTTAATTAATGATGTACTGAATTATGTTATCAATTAATAGAATCATTTCAGTTGTTTTTATTTGATGATAAATAGATAGTCTTTATGCAAATTAAAGGTACTTTTATATAGTTAGATGTAATTGTTCTTACAAAATCAAATGTAGAATAAAAAAGTGAGTTTATTGAGGTGAATTTTATAATCAAAACATCGAAATAAATTAAAAGCTTTTGCTTTTCTTGTGGATTAACCTTAATTTAGGTAGGTAGGTACTCAATAACTTTCAGTTTTACAAAAAAATCTTATTCCATCATGAAAACAAAAATAAACATGACCATTGGAATAAGTAGGCAGGTGCACTTGAATGCAAACATTTTTTTTTGTTTAGGTCCGAAAAAGATACCTTTAGGATAAATAATTATAAATGCAATAAAAGCTTCTTACCTGACAACATCGTAGGAATATTAACAATAATTATTTATACCTAATTAGCTATATTAATGATTTATTTAATTAAAGCGATTTGTTTTATAGGTATACAAATTAAATAGAACTTCATTGATTCGCGTTTATTCACAACCACTGTTTTGTATCTACGCACGTGTTACCTTCGCAAGAAATATTGATGTTACTTAAATTATTATCCTAAAAGATATTCTTGAATGACATTATCTTACTGATTTCTATTAGATGCGAGCCATATCTTCGTCTCAGATTTTAAGCACGTGAATAAAACAAAAACATCTTTCTTGAATTTTAAGAACAAAAACTGTAGTAATTCGCCGTTGTAGATTGCTTCCTTTGTCATCGGTAAAAGATCAAGTTAGTTATCTTATCATAACACTCCCACTTATACTCGTATATTCGGTAGAGCAAGTTAGTCACCTAGAACACTGTAAAAGGTACAGTTGCCAATCAACAAGCGTAACAGGCGGGTATAGACGAGGCTAGTTTTAGTCATTAAATATTTCATTTCCATGGTATGTTGAGACTATTATCCTAACCTCTCGGCCGTCAGGTGATTAATTTTTTTTTATCGCATAACTGTTGCGTCCTCTTAGGGTCGGCAAAACAGACGCGCGCCGCTTGCCATATATCGTATCCGTGAGAAGTCCACCCACAGGATAAAGCCATAATATAATTTTAAGTTTCTGTCGCAATAATTCCCTCATGTCACAGTTTGCGTCGCTGCATAAATTATTCGTTTACCAAAACAATAATAATATTTTATGCTCAGACTTCGTAATAACGTACCATTTTGTCTGCATTGACCAGGAATTAAAATCCTGTTCTTTTAATAGATGCTAGAGGACCCTAAAATTAACTGGCTCTCCCAACTTCCTCCATACACTACCTTATTTCGTAACAAAGAGAACAAATATATGGTATGTGTAGTAAATGTATTATTAAAAAAGTTATTCAAACACTCTCATAATTTATTAATGTTTAAAGTTTAGCTTACTTTATCTTAAAACTGACATACTTAAGTAATGGGTATATAGGTACACGGAGGTGATAAATAAATGCCATGTTTACCAATAATAATTTAATTCACTTACAACTATCAAATAATACGCATTTATACAATTAATCACAGTCATAAATAAAAATAGAAATATATTTCAAGTTTCAAATTAACAATGTTATAATTATATTCTAAAGAACTAAAACTTATTATTAGAACTAATTCTTAGAAGTCACAAATTTCTAACATTTTAAAACTTAAGTACATGGTATAAATTCATTTTAATTTTAATACTATAATATTTATTTTTTTAATAGCCGACAAACGAATGACAGACCAACAATAGATAAATGGTCAGTGCCGTTCGTGGGTGTCAGTTACACTCATACTCGTAATATCACTGACGCGTTGCCAGTCAAAAAGGAAGCTGATATACGGCGATCACAGTTTCCTAGCTAATACGATTGCATTTGTTAAAGCATTAATTAAGTACATTAAAAACAATGGCAAGTTTAATTTATAAACCAAATAATTTTATCAACCTACTTTTGAAGTTACAACAGTAGATACATATTTCTATTTGCTAAGTAAGTGCCACATTGAAAATCTTTTTTAATGGACAAGAGAGCTAACTTTACTATTTACTTTTGGGGAGTTACATTTTTTATAAAAAGGCACCCGACAATAATATCAAAACTCCATTCCTTAACGCTACTTACATAATAATACACTATTTTCCTCAAATGCTGTCCAAAATCACAAAGCGTACAAATATGTTTGACACTTCAACCATCTAAGAAATGCTCTATGTTTTGACGGGTATAGTGACTGTTGTATCGTTGGAATTAGTGCTGGGCCTTTTGTCCTTGTCTTCTTCTTCAGCAGCGACATAATTCCAGGGCTGCGTTTCTCCAGTGCCGAATAAGATGAAGTAGACAGCTGAAGCGATGTACAGAGACGCGCCCGTGATAAATACTGGTCTCCATTCAGCAAAACCATTCTGCAAAAAACAGTACAGATGTTAATTTCTCTTAACGGCTTTCAATTCTTCCAGAACTAAAACTGATTGACTCTTATCAAAGAAGCTCAGCAACCTCTAACAAAAGTGATCTTTCCCCATACATATGCATGAGCTTCATTGGTTACTGAGTTAGGTGAACCATGAGTAGATAAGAAAGACTATTATATCTTCTAGCTCAAAGTCTTAAAGTTCTTTATTGAGGAATTGAAATAGCTGTCGTACATCGACATTTCTGATCGATGTCTCTGTTTAAAAGTTGAAACATGTCAACCTATCCGTGCTGAAACAGCGTAGTGGATTATGCTCTAGGGCTCCTTAGTTGTCAGAAGAGGCCCATGCTCTATGGCTATAGTAGATAATTAATTATTGAAATCAATGCCTGAACTATGATTACGAAAGCTATTATACATAGTATGTGACAGAGTTGGGAATTTTGTATATACTTATATTATGTATAAGATTACTATGGTTCATTCATTGATTTCAGATGCTGAAAATGAAATCACGATCATGAATACGGATTACAATGAGATCATTCACGGAAATGCCCCCGACAACAACTACCTTTTCAATAAATGTCTAACGCGGGACCATTTCCAGGCCTCCAGCGTAATTTTAATCTGTCATAATCGTGACTGAATTTTTCCCGTCTTTGATACGTGAGATTGTAGTAAAAATTAGTTATTATTTACAATAAGCAAAAAAAAACACCTAATAAGGAACTTTAAAAAACTGGACTAACCTTGTCAATTTCATGTAATCTTTGACGTAATGCAGGGTCGAACATATATAACTCATTAAGCTCAATCTTAAGTGGAAACGTAATTATTACGAACAAGCTACTTAAAGACGTCATGAGCCAGAGAATAACTTTTAAACTATTCCAATTAAGTGAGTTCTGAAGACTTGCACGTTATCCTTGTTTAAATTAAAATACGTAGCATTTTTCCGCAACATTAACATTTGCAACACGCTTTATTATTCGATATCATTAATTCATATTTAATTGGGTAATTCATGTCTGATAAAGGCCGTAGCTATACCGTATGTTTATTTACAATACCTATTTCAATACAAGTTATATCGTTCTATTACTGAATCGTATTAGTTATCAAGTTTGCCATTATAATACCCATTTCCTGTTCATGCCATATAAAAAACAATAAGATTTTCAGCCAATATATTGTTAATGACAATAACGCCAATTATAATAATTAATTGGTAATTATAATAAACGGATAATTTAAGATTAATTGCTTGTTATAATAATGATAATATCTTTATTTGCATGAACATGATGTAAGTCATAACTAATTACATACATAAATATTAGGTAAGTAAGTAAGTACCTACATAGCAAAAGGCTGCAAGTTCCACCCTTCAATGTATAGGTACAACAACTTTAATCATCATATTATTATTACTTTTAGATTCTCTGTAAATCATTCTACTCCAATGCAGTTACTAAGGCATTATCACCGATGCGAAGCTACGGCGGGTTTCCTAGTAGATATAATATACTTACCTATACAAACTTTAATATACACTTACCCCATTCTTGGTAAAGTGCGCAGTGACTAGGGGCGTGATGAATCCAGCGGTGTTTCCGATACCATTAGCAATGCCATACAAGGTTCCCGCGAAGTTAGGGGCCAAGTCCTGATGATTCACTAAATTGGTGAGTGTGGCCGCGCCGTTAGACCCCATTGAGAATGTGATGAGCGCCACAGACAGGATGGGCGCGCAGCCGGTGTATCCTAACGCGATGAGGAGCAACCCAGGCAACACGTGTGAGAACAAACAGAAGAACTTCCTCATGAACGTTGTTGATACCACGTTCTGTTTTACGATTCTGAAACGAGAATTAAAATTAGAATGAGTTAAAGGAATAAATTTAATAAGGTTTTTATGGTTATGAAAATAATAAGTTGAACTTTGAAATTATGATAGTAATTAATTTTCCTTGTAGAGGAACTGGAAAAGAGCAAACTACCCAGTTGATGGTATGTAGTTAAAGTCAGTTTTATTAGGTATATAACTTTGTTATGTAGCCCGTAAGTAAGAGGTATGCGTATGATACAGGAGTCTCAAGTAGTGAAATAGGCTTCTATATGTTATTGCCTTCAACATCATAAGACTTTATTATTGTAGTTTTTAAACGCTGTCGAATGAATCGGAGTTATACTTCAATTATAAAAGTTTCATACCTGTCTCCAATAGCTCCAAATATGAGAGAGAATATCATTCTAGCCAAATAGGGCAGTGACGACAACGTTCCCGTTGAACTTAGATTGAACCCGAGGGCGCTGGACACGAACTTGGGAGCGGCCGTCATCACGAAGTACAGACCCCAGTTGTTGCCGTAGTGGAGGATCACCATGGCCAAGAACGGGAATGACGTCAAAATACTCTTGAACGGGGGTACAATCTGAAAGATACATCGTTTGTTAATGAGGAAATGGTGCATCCAGTAGTAAAAGAATCAAAGTGTGCAAAACTATGTAGGTATAGTATTAGTGGCAGAAGGTTTGTAGCGTTCCCCTAACGAGATGTATTTTTTCTTAAATTAATTTATAATTTTTTTCTTTTTAAAGGGAACTTAGGTTTTTATGTCGGGGGTTTTTCATTTTTTTCTTATATTTTTTATAACAATATATAAAATAAATATAAATATAAATAACGCTTCACACTCATAGCCCCACACTAGGATTCCCTGTGTCGTGGGTGCCATGGACAACACACAAGACAAGGACACACACCCAGACCGAGAGCGGAAATTCAAACTCATCATTCTAATTTCCGCCTCGCTGGGAATCGAACCCAGGACCCTCGGAACAGCGATCCGGCGTGTTAACCATTGCGCCATCCGGGTCGTCAAAGAAATATATGAATTAACAACGAGCGTTTCCGATAATTTAAGAGCACCTAATGAAATGCGAAAAACTTTATTTGTTTAAAATTTATTTCATTAAACGAAATTACGAACCTTTTGCTCCGATTTATGCTGCACTTTGTCGCCAATGGCGTCAACGATATATTTCTTTTCTTCATCAGATATACGAGGATGCAGCATTGGTGAGTCGTAAACCAAAAACCACCAAAAACCGCACCATACAAACGCAATTATACCTACAACGGAACACAATAATTACAATTAGATATGTTAATGTAACAAAAATTAATATAATCTACAAATTATTTTCCAATCAATTTAGGTAGGTATGGCATAGGTATTATTTTCAAGAATAAAATTGTCAAGAAATAATACCTTTGCCATACTGCCATATGCCCTATGATAAACTGGTCATCATCATCTATGAACATAACCATTGCCAGGGGAATGACCAATGCAACCCCTGCCCAAAAATGCTGCTAAAAAGCTGTAATATTGACTATTGGACTATGGGGGTTCTTTACAAATTCAAGCGACCTGGATAAACCCCTATACTCGGCGAGTGGTACGTGTGCAAGTTATTTTCTTACCCGGAACATAAAATGCGTAGTCCCATCCGAACTTCTCAATGAGAGGCCCGCTAAGGGACCACGTGACCACCGTGCCGATAGCGCCACCTAGCAGAGCGCTGACGAACTTGCCCTTCTCCGCAGGAGGCGCCCAGTGGGCTACCAGGGCATGCAGTGCTGGGAACAGGAAACCCTAGAAGGGAAATCAACATACATTAATATACCATGTAAGTATTTGTCGTAAAATTAACTTCATAGAACGTTTAGTGATGACTCCTTTATATTATGGAACCAGACGCGATTCACTAGCTTTCGTATAACCACCCAGTATAAACTTATGAGGTATCACACAAAAAATACACTTGAACTTTGTTTCTTGAAGTCTGTGGAAAACGATAATAAGAGTGTATATGGTGTAATGTCACTGTTTTTTATTAGCCTCTTAGGAGAATTTTAGAACATATGAACCTAAACCATAAATATTTAGTTTAAATATTTATCTCTTCAATCAATGATATGCATTTTTTTTTAAATAATGTACCTATAGATGCGATAAGTCGATAAAAGTGAAGAAGAGGTGGTGCTCGTTTGACGAGATACCTTTGACGGAAAACTGACATAATCTAATCCAGGGATCCTTACACGAGGTTGCTCTCGATTAGGTACCTTATAATATCTATCTATCTGCATAACTGAATATTTTAACTGCCATCTAAATAAAGTTTATCACCAGTAAGCACTTTAATATTATTGTATCTGAAAAATATACAAAGATAAAATCTATTGAAGTTCCGAAACACAAATGTACAAAACCTTATTGGTGTAGGTATGTGTACCTAATGGTTTGATTATCCATGGATTTCTCCGAAACTAAAAACTGGATTTTTACTGTTATCTTTCGGCTGGATAGTTTTTAGGTATTTCCTTGCAAATGAAAAAAATAAGCAATACAATAATAATACCTCAATAACTTCATGAAATGTCTTTGTTATGGATTCAAGGTAAAAAAGAGCACGCAGCACCATCCTTCCGCTGTGGTCCATGACAACTGTGACCGACTTAGATAAAGACTCAATTTAACGATTAGGATAGTGAGTCTAGCAGATTGTGTAAGAATATTACTTGGTTACTTTGTACTTGATATAAGTAATAGTCCAGTTAGTCATTGTTAGTATGAGCCTCGTTCTAAATCGTTCACAGATACGTTGTTAGTTGTTACTGACTGAGGGCTGAAATGGTCTAAAATAGTTAATCGTTTCCACCCTTCTATTAGGAACTATTACTCTACACTACATTTAGATGTAATTTAATTATGTAAGGTAATTTTGTTACCCACTTAGAATAAAGCCATGTTAAAAAAACCTATACCTACATATTATTATTCTACTATTTATTTATGAAACGGTGCTGTAATAGATAGGTTCATACAAATTATATAATTTAGAAACATATCATCGGAACCCCTATAATATGGAAACTGACATTCTATTCTAAATAGCACTAATTCCACGCCATATTTTGAACCTAAGTTAGTCATAACTCAGACTCGTTAAATATAATTAAAATGTAAGGTTGTATTTGTTTATCTCTTTAAAGCTAGCTGGGCTTGTTTATCGTTAGAGGCCGAAATATAATATTTAATTGCTACTATCACAAAAATATACTTGAAATACAATTGTATATAGGTATTAGGTAAGCCACATACGAGCTAAGTTTGATAAACACACTGGTGTGGTCGATTATCGGAAAACTTTGCACATTGGTACGTATACATGCTTACTCGTATGTGCCAGATATTTGCTGAGAGGACAAGGGACCAACGTACGTAGCATATATTATATTCATATATATTTCCTTACTAGCTTAATTAATTATCTTATACATATACAGGGTGTATTAGCCTCTATAGGTACCTATTTCCCCCACAAAAAAATCCTACAAAGGTTACAAAGTCGGGTGACATGCGTATGATGGGAAAGTGAGCAGAATTTCAACATAGTTAAGGTCAAATGACATTCGCATCGCTATACGCACCACCAATTCCCCTGGTTGTTTATTATGCTCGTTGAGCCGATACATCCATTGTACGTTCCACTGACTCGCCTCACCATAACAATCATTGTATTATTAATTTAATCTGCACAATAACAGCTAAGTAAACGTAGAAATGGTTACACTAGATATTGAATTACGCACATTATGTTCGTCGAATAAATAGCCTTATTAAAAGTTTAAACCGGTCCAATATATTTAGTGATTATTTTTGCGTAACCATAATCTAAATTACAAATGAGGTATACTGCCCATGGAGCCTCAACCACTACTCTTATATCACGTATCATATCACAAACATACTACGTCGTATGTAGGTACGTACGGTGTAACAAAATAAGTATACCTTCATCAATTTAACGACCCACTACTGAGCACAAGTCTCTCTTCGTCTCTCAGAGCCCTAGCGCATTCATGGCTACTTCTAATTTTATTATTCAGCAAAATAAAACTTACCGCCGCTAATCCAATAATGAATCGGACTCCAACAAGCACCATATAGTGAATCCTCGCAGCCTGAGGGGTCAGCGTCGTAAGCAAGGCGCTGAGCATCATCGTAGAGAACACCAGTATCCTGGGGCCTATCATCTCGGCCGCCGTTCCACCGATGAGGCATGTTATGGCGTAACCCCAGAAGTACCCGGACAACACGTAAGCCTGCTGCTGAGCCGTCCATGTGAATGTCACTACTCCGTCTGGCTGAAATGAAGATAACGGAATATATTTATAAAATTCTAAAGCTTGTTAAGACTGTTAGAGTACCTACCTAATATTTGTAAGATTTCAAAATAAAATTTTATTTACCCTATTGACACACCCAGATGTCCTATGTCGCAAGCGTAATGGACTACAACAAATTTTCACTTTTCGCGGAATTGAACTCAGAACGTTCACGGACAGTTGGACAGAAAACGTTGTAAGTTACGTAAGGGTCGTTATATCCATTACGTATGTCAGTAACAAGTAATACATATCTAATGTTGTTATTCCAACTGTAACTATGAATGTGTGTACCAAATTATTCATCTTTATTTGTCTAGTTCAAAATTAGGTAACGACTCGAAGTTTTAACTTCAAAACACTCTGTTTAGTTTTCAAAATACCCAACTTCAAATATTTTTTTTCGTTCGCAAAAAAGGTAACCACCCTCTCTCTAAAAAGGTAATGTGCAATGTAAACAAAATTAGTAAGTTACGAAATACCTAAATAATGTATTTTATTTACGTAAGTAACATGCAAAGCGACGCAAATTTTACACATCAAAATGATACACTTATTTTATCAATAGATGCACGTGTTTCATCTCACACGTTTGCATAGAGTAGCTCAGTGGATAAGCTCTTTATCAATATTACAATTCATTTTATCACTGTTTGTTTTGAGTAGGTAACATTGATGACAGATTTAAGAACTAAGATGTCGCGAAACAATATTCACGTGCTTCGATAACAATGATATGAAGTCTTGTTTTAAGAGGGTTTTTGCAAAAGATTAAGGTATTCTCTTCTACGTAATTTTATTATCTTATCCACTCTACCCCACTGCGTAGGTCGAATTATACTTAATATTTTTCTTATAATCGGATAATGCGATTCACCATGCTATATGACAAACTGCGAATTGACAAACAAATTTCGGCTATTCCGTTTATCCCACCTCGCCATCCCACCTAGGAGGGAAAAGTTACACACCTAAAAATTATGTTATGTTTCTTTCACTGAAGCCAGATATACTGAGACTGACACGATATAAAAACTTAAACAATTTAGTTTTTTTGTGTGTCACATAAAGATAAAATAAATATTTGTAGGTATTCGTTTCAAAAAATGTTGCTAAGGATGTCCATGCATGTTAAGTTACACAATAGCTAAGCTTATCTAATAGTTATTTATCCTGATTCTAAGTACATGTAGTTATCGGAAATTGCAGAAATAATTAAATAGCGTATCGATTACCTACTGAATGACGTCAAATAGTTGTTACAGTCACAGTCACAGACGTTCCAGTTAAAATAATTGATGAATGCTTAGGAAGCAACATAATAAGTCGCAGTTCATAATTATGTTAACAATTGATCATCCATGCAATGCACTTCTTTTTTGATAATATTAGAGGTAAGAGGTGTATTGGCCACAGTTAAGTTATTGACCACTTATAATTTTTGGGACTTATAATAGGAAAAATGAATTTATATGAGAGTTAGATGATTACGTAAACTTATCAGAGGTAGCATCACACAATATCATTAAAAGCATTTCTCAGATTTCTCTTAAACCACAACTATGACCACTGAACACTATTGAATCAGAGTATTAACATTACAAAAATCTCACTCCGTAATCGACCATGTGCGTGATCTGTGAGATTAAAAAGTTACATGTAGCTAACTGAACATGAAAGTGAGCAAGAAAGTTTTTCCTTAAAAATTAACGTGAAAGACGAAAAAAGCGAAAACCTTAAAATACCCATGACATAGTTTTACTGCAGTTTCTCCATCGGAAAAAATCCTACTTGAACGCCAAAGTCCCATGGTTCTACGACCAATTTTAAATACCTAACATACCTACGCCCATTGGAAAATCTTCTGCAATCCCAAAAGATTCTTGGCTCTGGTGAACATTTTCAATTTTTTACGTTTAAAGTGGGTTGAAACGTTTGCGCATTTTTATGTTATAGATACCTACCTATATTATTTAAAAAGCATGGTGTTATGTATGAACGTGTTGTTTCTTAAAATTGTTAATATTACCTGTCGCACCTGCCTCGTTGTGATAATTGTAGTGGTCTCGTTATATAACGAAGTGTCGTTATTCGCGATGGCCTCGCATTCGCTTTTCACTCTGTGAATAACAATAGAAAAGTATGAATAACAATCATTCGCAACGCTATGGCATTCGCATCGCATTACTGTAACAAAGCATTGCGCACTGCGTGTACCAACACGACATTGCACCAAAGGGTTTTAGTTCATTCATTCACCAAAATATCCATTCATAGGCACGTATCGTACTCTGTTGGAGAAAACAATTTACGGTGATTTCTATATTCTGTCTGTCAATAAACTTCAAAGCAGTTGCCTAGCATGCAATGGTAGTCAAGTGGTTAACACATAAATGTCAACGATGATCTATCAAATTACCTAATGATAAAACCCAATGCAAAACCATTCCAAATTTTGAAAAATCAACCCCTAAAGGCTTAAAAAAGGAGATGGAAGTTTGTAATAAAAATCTAAACAGCTTGACTGACTTCGATGAATTTTTTATCGGGAGCTAAAATAGCTGATGGCGCAAGGTAAAATATAAGTTATAATATCGATCTATTAAAATAAGATCCTTCCTTCATTTTCAAATTAGTTCAGTTCATCAAACATAGTCGACTAAAAAAGTAACAGATAGGTACGTTACGTATAATTTACTGATATCATTATAATGAAATTTCGTGTCAAAATAACCCCCAGCCATAACCCCTCTCTTGCATAAAACTCGGTTGACACGATTACGTTATTATAGAAGGTCGAGAGAAATTCGATTCTGTAGGTAATCGATACCGCGCTTGTGTATCGAATCGATGCGACACACGGTGTACCTATTAATACTTACTATTTATTCTTACTTACTTGCTTTACTAAATGCCATAATTACCTACAATATTTATCTAAATAGATGTCCACAAATCTTCGGCCAAAAATCAACGGGTTTACAGCCACACGTTGAATAGCAAAAGAGTCAAGGACTGTCAGGTAACACGATAATTATGCTTGTTCGATTTACTCTTAATTATTATGCTGATAATATTTGATACCCTAAAGGTCAAGAATTCGGCCTCCTTCTCTGAGGGTCTGGGTTCGAATCCCAGGGCACGCACTTCTAACTTTTCGGATTTATGTGCCTTTTAAGAATTTTAATGTCACTCGCTATAACTGTGCAGGAAAACATCGTGAAGAAACCTGCATGCCGGAGAGTTCGCAAAACTCAAAGGTGTGTTAAGTCCGCCAATCCGTACTTGACCAGCAGCGTGGTGAACTCTACTCAGAAGATTCATTGCTGGGCACCGGTCTGGGACAGTTATGTATGTGTTGCAATGATGATGTTTACCGTCATCAAATAATGTCAATGTAATTAATACCTATATTTAAACAATTATAAATTTAATAATGAATCCCCTGGTCGCAGCCATATCGGTTAGAATCGCCAAGTCCTCAGAATAGTTGTCCCGATTTTGAAAACTTAATCAAGATAATAATGACTTTCTGATCTACAATTTATCATGTCAAGCTTACCAGTATGAATAAGCTTGTTTTTTGCAAGAAGTAAAAAAGCTTCCAAATAACAACATAGTCTCGGTCAGACATGTACGTGTACCTACCTACACAATACCCAAAAATCAGAGGCGAGATACAATACAACCTGTTTTCAGGTTGCAAGTTTCTGTCTCCGACCTGGCTGGTTTTGGTGTACAAAATAAGATAGATAGATAGTATGCAAGTCACAATAAGGTCAATAAGTGTCATCATCATAGATTAGCATACACTGATGTCATGATCATCACACAACAATCAATATTTATTTACCGTCTGGTAACAAGTCAGAAGTCACTACGACTACGACTTGACTAACGACATCTAATAGACACACACAATATTTATTTTGTGGAGGTTATGGTGGCACCTTTATTGAGTTCAATATCACGCACAACCCTATTAATGAAAAGAGGAAATTTTTATAACAACAACCGATTTTCCTATTAATGTTTATAAGGAAACAGATTTAAATATGTAATACCTTCTAACGAGCCTTTGAAAGAGGCTCACCAATTGTTAATTCCTTATCATTTACGCAAACATACGGTAATAATTAAAAGACGGTCATTTCCCAAGGCCGTTCATGAAACAAAAAAACCATTCTCAACAAACCTATTGTTTTGTTTGTCATTAAATGTTTTAACATTTTGTCAATAGGTATATTAGGTTTTAGTAACCTACCTGCGTAAATGTTGTAACATCCATTTGTCTTTACTTAAATCCCCTCGATCATATGTACAGTTCCATAGAACCTGACATTAAAACTGTAATAATATATGATATTTAATCATTTTTTTTGTTCCACATACCTACCTATGTAAGTTATTCAGTTAGTTCAGCTTGAGTGAGCTTACGCTTGAAAAGCTTATTCGCATCACTAACAAGATCAGTGGTTCGGACGATATGCAGACATTCCCCGAAGTAGTCGTCCCTGGCTGATGTTGACGTTGGTTCATATTCAAATTTAAGGACACACAAGGTCGGCTTGTTTTCAAACACAATTCGTTCGTCTCCTTTTATTTAATATGCTACATAATATGCTTCTTTTATTATCATGTCAACATAATCATAAACGTACATGTTCACTTGGTCTAAATGGATTAAATTAATTTTGTTTTTCAATTCTACAAAGTAGCTACAAGGTTGTGAATATGTTTTTATCAAAGGTTTTTCCCCTTTTTTTGAATATTTGTCTAAAAGAACGCAGGATCAACAATATTTTTTAACATCTAGGTAAGTTATTGAATCCAAGTTTTGTTTTCATTCAATTAATGACCTATATGTGACGCAGTTGTTCGATCATTGGGCTCGGGACTCACGCACAATATGAAGCCTGAAGTACCGGCAATAATTTGTCAAATGAATTAAAAATGTAGAGAAGAAATCAGAATACTGAAAAATTATACCCGTCTGCAAAATTAGTAATCTTAAGCCTATGAAAAAAAGATCACCATAGATAAGTAATATTAGTATACAAAATTAAATATAAGTATTAGGTACTTCTGTTTTATTTCCTTGACTATAAAAGAAATTCAGAACTTTTAACTCTTTTAGCTTAAATAAATCTGCAGGTATCTGTTTGAGGTAGATCTACATTGCTATATTTAATGGTAATAACACAGATATTGTAAGCTATGTTACAGTCAAACAAAGATCGTTTGTGACCTCATCAGGACTTGATTCGTGAGACATGCAAAACATCTTAGCTCGACAAAAAGTTCGAAGAGATTACACTTAGCGAGGTCTCTACCTCGAGTATTCGATCATTTAGTTATACCACAAGATGCTCCTTCAAGGTCGTCAACCTCATTGGAATCTATACTTACTAATAATAAATCTGTAATTAAATTGAATGTGTATCTGCATAATATGTCGGTAGAAAATATTTTTTTGAAATCTTATTTGCACTGTCTAGTTCTAAAGGGTAGAGCTCCCCGGCTGGGTAGCAGTGTATTGTTAGATAGTGGCTTATGGTTGGATAATCTCGATCCCCGCATACTGATGAATGTCCCCTCAACCTTGAATCGCTGTAGCGGGGCGATACCTACGAATGAGCGCGCGCCTCAACCGCCGAGTAGGTATAACTACGTCTCACGCGTCATACTGAGACTGGCCAATCAGAAGACGTATCCTCAACCGCGCTATCGAAGTTTTAAGAGAATCAAACTATATATAGAAATGGCCCGACGTTAACCATTACGGATGACTCTTGCGCTTATCGCGCAACTGATGAGTTCCGTTGTCTTGGACAACAAGAACGAAAGTCACCTCACCCAAACTCTTTGGTTTGGTTGGAACGATACGCTTATGCGCAGCGGGCTTGTGCCCCTACGTTCCAGCCGATAATCCGCCGAGTGCGGTATCGCTATCATAGCAATTTACGTAGTGACCATTTCGATCTTATGGATCTCTTCAGTAGTGGGTAATACCACTAGACGGTATAGGTTTATTCAGCATAGACCCTTTCGGGTGCTGCACTGTCTAGTCCCTAACGGGTAGGGCCTCTCGGCCGCCTAGCAGTGTATTGTTGGATAATTGGCTTCACGCCGTTCGCGGGTTGTACCCCGGATGTTGATGAATGTCCCTTTACCCATGAATCACCATTACGGATGACTCTTGCGTTTGTCACGCAACTGATGAGTTCCGTTGTCCTTAGACAACAAGAACGAAAGTCACCTCACTCAAACTCTTCGGTATAAGTTTGTACACCAACTTTTTTGTTAAATAAAGACTTCGGTACAGATTTTGTCCGTATTTTGTACGTGTATCCATAGGTGTACCGAAGCGAAATAAGCAAGGAGGTTACTAATATAATAAATCTGAAGAGATTGTTTGTTTGATTGAATGGGCCTAAACTCAGGAACTACTGGTGCGAATTAAAAAAATATTTGTGTTGGATAATATAATTATTTATTTATCGAGGAAGCCTTTGGGCGATATAACATCATGCTTCGACCAATAATACTGCGATGAAATATGTTGAGAAATGGGAACATATTTAAGTTTCCCGAAGCGAAGCGAGGGCGTTCACTAGTATGTGATAAGCTCACTATTAATTCCTACTGACCACACGGGCGGACCAGGGGGTAAGAGCCCGCAATATTATAAAATGGATAGTTATTTACAACAGTTTGCATTAAGATCGTAGGGAAGATTTGTTAATGGCCTCGTTATACGAGTATGACGTAGCTGAAATATTGAAAGCTGATTGAGGGTTTCCAACAGTATATCATCCTATATGTAATGATAACACTGAGTTCGAATGTAGTGCACGCAAAGCGCTAAACGATAAAACATCAAGCTGTCACAGTGACGATCAAGTTACACGTTGTTATTATCCCTTTCAACGTCATTAGATTAAACTGTGTAATGTAGTGTAACGGACGTGACGCCAGCTAAATTGTGCCTAAAGGAGGCGCCTGCCCACGCATCACCGACTAATTAACATTTAAGACGCAGCCGTAGCCTTCTTTTACAGTAGCAAAAATTAGAATCTTATCAAAACTAGTGATGCCCTCGTTCGCTTTGAGAAACTTAAATATTTCCTCAATTTCAACCAGCTAGGGATTTGTTTTTGAAAAAAAATAGGTAGCCTATGTTTGGCCTTGCGTCATCAACTAGATATCTTCCGGTTTAGGGTTTTCATACAAGCTTTCGACCCCTATTTCAACTCTTTAGGGGTTGATTTAAAAAAATTGCCTATATGTGACTGGGTCTTCTACTATTTTCATTTGAATACGATCCAAAACGGCCCGGTGCGGTGCCTGGTTTAGCCGTAAAATCCTTGTTATTGAAGTATGAATGTAGATATATTATTATAATTAAATTTAATATATTATGTATTTCATATCGAGTACATTTATACTGATTGACCATCAATTTGAGTATTTTTTTCTTTATGAATAACATTTTTTTTCCTTCATAACAAAGCAATTATTTTAAGGTAACATTATAAAGGTATTCAAGAAATAGTGCTATTTATAATATTTATTACGAACATTATTCCAAGGAACTGATAACCCACTAGATCAGAATATTCAGAATACAATTTTTTTGTAATTTGAATTCTTTAGTAAACGTTCAGAGCTTCAAAGCCAAAAAAAAAATTGGTTTTCTTTTCATTCATTCATTCATTCATTTCGTTCTGTAGAACTCCATAAACATTTAGTTTAGATACAATGTACTAACGAGGTAGTCTTGGAGTCGTCGGGCACCATGGCGATGATGTTGACGCTCATGTTGACGCGCATCATGTAGTTGACCCAGCAAGCGAAGAACATCAGCAGCGCCACGTTGAACCGCGCCGGGATCGCGTCTGAAAATGAAGAGTATTGTTATCTCTGTCGGCTGTGTGTAGCAGTATACGCGCACTTTAGTGATAGTTGGTTAGATTGCGTACGAATTTTATTTCAGTCTTGAAATTAATTAATTATTTATTAAGTACTCCAGTGATCCGGTGTAGGACATCGTGCCAGTATTTTAAATATGAACCTCAAAGTTAAAAATTATCAAATATTTGGGCGGTATGGTTTAAAAGTATTTTATTTCAGCAGGCATGGGCCCACACGTTTCTGATTTTTATGTCATAATTTATCAAGTCTCTTATGCTTTGACAGAAATTTTAGTAGTAGGGTCGTCGTGATTTTAATTTCATGTAAAATCTCTTTAAATTGTCAATAGAGAAATATACGTTTGTACTGAGAATTTGTTTCTGATAGGTACATTCGGCGAATGCTATTTGTGAATAACAACATTTTATACCCACATACCTACATGAATTCAATACTAGTCACGTCCTAGAACAACTTCAATAATATTTTATCTATTTATGATAGAAGGTAAAATGTTTTGCAATGCCTACGTGTGTAGGTGGCAGGTACTGAAATAAAGTGTGAGTGAATTTAGATTCAACGTAAAAGTAACTAAAATCGATTCTTATTTCAATTTCAGGGCTTAATTAAGATTGTGCCAGTTATGACAAAGATGAGAAATAATAATTATTTGTCAAAAATACATAATATTGGAGAGTGAGGTAAACATGAAATTGATATCAAGAACACAGAAAAACAAAAAATGCCTGAAAGAAATAAAACCGCCATCTTCATTGGAAATTGCAACCCATACCTAATCATAATCATGCTCACTCGCTGCTGAGAGGGGTTTTCCTTTCGAAATATGAGGATCACGCTATTCCAAGTACCTACCTACTATAAAGTCTAAAAGTCATAGCGCCACGGTGGCGGTGGCCAAGTGGCATTGGCAGGATTCACGTTTTAAGGAGCATTGATTTTAAATAAATTATTTACTGCCAATACTCACACATTTTTCGAAAATTAGACATGCGTGTAGGATACGAACCCTGGCCACCCTTTTTGGGAGTCCAATATCAAACCTTTTTTTAAGATTTTGTAAATAATATTCTAAGAAAAGATTATAGCCAGCAAAACAGGTACGTAGACTAAGATACCTACTGGAATACCGTAAATAGGTAATCTCAATAAGGAAACTGACTGAGTAGTGTTATTAGTAAACATTCACATTGGAGTCAAGTGCATAGCCTCGCAGCGTGGAACTTGAAAGCATGTTCGCGGAAGGCAACTTTCGAACACAATGTCAATAGTCAATATCGACTGTGATATTGATAACAAAGGATGCCTCTATGATTTGAAGTACAACAACTATGAAAACATAAAAAAGTAGTACACGCATCAAAATTAATTAAAAAAAATTGTAAATCCAAAGAATAGTGTTTAAACAAACAGTTCTTTCAAAGAAAAAAAATAACATAAAAGCAAAGGGTCATTTACTCATCAGTCAACACGAATTATGATATTACTGCGCTGCCGTAGGTATGCTTTACACCTCGGAATCCAGGGACTATGAATGAAACTTCATAAACATTGTTGGAATTTATTTCAAAATGCACAAATAAAAAAGTTAAAAAAAATAATTACCCGATCTTTTTCCTTAATCTTTGTTGGTATGTTTGTTACCCCATAACTTCGTGTTGGGTAACCCGATTTTGATAATTCTTTATTTCCTTGAAAGCTGGTGCTTTTGGTGTGGTCCCAGTTTTTATGAAGATTCATTCATAGTCCCTGGATTCCGAGGATTTACCATTTTAATGTCTTACGGCACTCCACTATATGTCTTTTTTTTAATTTATTTATTCACCAAAAAACAAAACAAGTAATTTTGCCAATAACCCGCCAAACTACAGAGCAGTTTGTAGGCGGACCATAGCTCTCGAAGTAGGTACATAATATATTTTTATATCTTATATAAACTAGTTACTAAGCAATGATAATATAAATAGGTAGATTGAGCGTCGCCCTACAATGAAAACAAAAAAAACAAGGCAACAATATCAAGCATGTGTGCGTGCAGGCGATGTTTTACCCGTTCATTTATTGTCTATGTGTGCGTAATGATATAAAAGTCGCCGCCAACAGTTGGCGGCGCTTTTTTGACACGTTTTCGCGGATTCGATTATCCATCTAGATATTTATACATCATTGTTACTAAGCTATTACCGTATTTACTTATACAGTTTAGAGTGTTCATATAAAGGTCTTAATTAATATCTTTAACTCTTATTTGCTATATTAAATATTAAATGTAAGTAGGTACTTACATTAAGTAATTGCCTCTAAGTAGAATTTCAACAATTTGTTTTTGATATTGCGCTTAGATGTAGCCTCTGTTACGGGAAAGGGAAGATCGTTACAAATTTTAGGTATTATATATTTGAGTGTCCGCATCCCATAATAATTACTAATTTTCGGCTTTAAATATTTTGCACATTTTTTCGAGTTTCGAGTTGGGTAAAACCGCTAGAGTTGAAGTATACCTAAAGATGATGAAACCGAACTCGGAACCCTTACTGCGCAGGCAGAACAAAGAAAATAAAGAAACACAATTTTATTTTTGGCCATAGTTTTTTTAAAGCGTTGTTATAAAAAAACCTTACAGATTACGATATAAAATTTTATTTGCAATTAAACTTTGAAGATTTAGCTTTAAGTTATTGAACTCAAAATTAACAAATTCTAATGAGATGAACCTTTAAATATTCATTAAAAAAAATCGCAATTGGCCATCTCACCCGAGGTGTCCGGGTGTGATGGCCATATTATTAGAGGTTAGAGGGCCATTACTTAAAACTAGCTTTAAAATAGGTTTGGTGTTAGTCTATGCTTAGCCTCTTTTTCAACTGACGATATTTTCACGGGCACATATCTTCAAATTCAATACAATTTTCATGAAATGAAATGCACATCTTGCATTGAATTCAATGTTCTACCCGAATTGTTGTATAATAATTTTCATCACACCCGCGACAATATTTTTCCTTTTATCATCATTTTCATATTCCTAACCTTCACCAACATTAATCGCACTCCGTCACTACTATCAGACAGACTTAGTATACCTTTTCTTTGCTAAATTCATTTTTCCATTTCTTCTTTTTAGACTTCTATTGTTTTCTTCTTCTTCATTCTTTTCTCTGCTTTATGTCATCTACCATTTATTTTATATTTTTCCGAAGCCAAAAGTGTTCTTACCACTATTTGCTCATTTACAAATGTTTAGCTTGCATAGAATGGATATGAGCAACCAATTTCTTGTAATTTTCTTTTCCAAATAATGATGTTTGCCCCTTGGACCCTTTTTTGTAATTATTCTTCTTTATTGTTCTCTTTAAGGTTTTTCTTGGTATTTGATACTGAATAGCGATAGCACGACAGACATTATACGCCGTGAGTATATGTTAGCTATATGGCCATCACATATCACGTTTTTCGATTGGCCAACTCTCCCGTATGGCCATCTACCCCGGACTTACCCTAAAGCATTATTTATAAATTGCAAAATAAATAAGTAAATTAAAACTTTACAGTCGAATGACAATTGAATCTAACCCTAACGGTTGTTATAAACTTGTAATAAAAAGCCTTTTATTATTAACGAGGTATCTATAACCGAGAAATTGAGGTGTTTGGAAAGCGAAAGCAGTCTACCGACATTGAACGCAAACTAGTTCGGCCCGAATATGTCGCGGTGCAAGTGAAACTGTGAAGTTAACCGACAGTAATAAGATCATCCTAAATATATCAATCAATGCCAATAACCTTAATTGTAAGTGATCAAATAATTAAGAGTCAAATTTGGATGATGGTGACATAATCTGGAAGGAAGATTTTATTGTTTCACTGCTTCATACTGCACGTTAAACTGTAGGTACCTCCCAATAGTATTTTTAAGGGTATACCTATAGGTACCTATAATTACGAGCACAGATACTTCCCCTGTATTGCATTATAATGAGTACTTATGTACGTAAAAATTAATATAAAATACATGGCATATAAAAAACAAGAAGGACGAAGGAATTAAGTGTAAAAAATATTAGATAAGCTGCCATTCCCAGCGAGGCGGCAATTTGAATGATGAGTTTGAATTTCCGTTCTCGGTCAGAGTGTGTGTTCTTATCATTGTTGTCCATTGCGTTGTCCATGGCACCCACGACACAGGGAATCCTAGTGTGGGGCTATGAGTGTGTAGCGTTATTTATTTATTTATTTATCCTGTCAGTCCTTATAACTTTAATGTAAATGATGGTCAGAGGCAAGTGACCACTTAACCTCACTAGGAGATTCGAACCAACGATTAGTCTTGTCGGAGTCGGAACTCCGAAAAGACTAAATACTCTGAAGCGATGAAATCTATATTTTACGTGCCTTTAGGTCTTTAGAAGCACGTAGCCCCCATAAAATTTAACAATTAACAATGACACATTTTCGCTTTCTAAAAACCTTTATTGCTGATATTTATATTCCAAATTAACTATTGTATGGACCCAACTTAAATTGTTTTTAAATAAGCAGTCAAGAAAAACCAAGAGGATTTCAAGATTATATCCATAAAAACTATTTTATTATCATTGAGGATAATTGAAAACCACCGTTTTCCTTAACTAACTTTTCTGTCTGACTTTTACGAATTCCGCAAGAGCCTTGCAAAATCCTTGTGTTGTTTGTTTACTAAACATTTGGTGTGCGTAACCAATTTATTCGAACAAGATAGTTGTTTATATGCAAATATTTATTTGGATAAATGACACAGAATCCAATTTGTTACGGGTCAGTGTTACCATTACGACAGAGATTTGTAGTTATTACGTGTTTTCATGGAGTAAAAAAAACTGAAAAGTAGTTTAAGACGATTTATGCTTTTAAAAACTAATGTGGACTACATACATACCAACGAATACACCAACATGGACTTAAAAGTTCTTAAATCCAATTACGGGCAAAATATTTCTAGAATCCAATATTCCATAATTTTGGATTTTAAACATCTTGATCATGTTTCATTTAACTGGGTGTATCAGTATTAGCTTCATTCCATTGATGGCCCACTAGGGGTCTATAGTGGGCTTTGTCCTACCGAAGCGGTCTAGTGCATACTCCTCCACCACGTTGCTCCATTGTGGAGTGGTGGTCAAACGCACCTTCGGTGCAACAAAGTCACAAATAGCCAAAATTGCAAAATTGAGTTAAGTATGCCATATTGTCTATAAACCATGCCTTTATCTGGGGAAACAAAGACACCCGCGGAAGTAATACAAAATCCTACGGCGTGAGTGCCTTTGTGGAAATTAGTGTTTTTTGCCTGAATTATGGTTCGATAAAGTCTTAACGGCGAATAGTGCCTCCGCTCCTGCGAATGTTTGACGTATATTGGAGCTACAAAAACGCATCTACATTTAAGACTTGAATCCGTTTGTGTAAATTAGTAAATTAAAAATATTTTGGAGCATCAAAAACATTGGTTATAAATAATAATGCATAAGTCGGTAAACTAAGTAAATCCTGGTGCAACAAAGTCACAATTCAGGACACTTTTTTTTTGCTAAGCCTTTTATTAGTATTTATTGAATAATTAAAAAAAGCATTTTACGTCAAACTGTAGCAATAAGTACAAACAATTAATACTATTAATATTTTTAACCTACTACAGGTAGTAATCCAGTAATGGAAATAAATGCGAAAAAAATCTTAAAAGTCCTTTCCTGTAAAATTACAAAATGTGTTGTTGCGACTTTGTTGCACCGAAGGTGCGTTAAGTGACGGCAGCTTGTCCCAAACATAAGGTTTTCGTGACGTACCCATTATAATATTTTATTTATTTATTTATACTTTATTGACCACAATAAAATATTACGGCACAAATGGCGAGCTTAATGCTTAAATGCATTCTCTGCCAGGTAACCATTGGACCAAACAGAAATGCGCGAAGAGCGGTAATATGATATAAATAAAGTATAAGTTATACATAGATATACATACTTATAAACTATATAAGTATATAGAATTAATACTGTATAAACATAAATACATACATAATATAAATACATACATAAACCTATAAATATATACAATTATGATATATGGATAGGTGCTTAAGATGACATACTTTTTCTTTCAAGGGAAATATTTAAAATAATTTTAGTCATATGAGATCAGCATCTTGCGTATATTCTAAAAGGTATCATAATCAACAAAATTATTTAAAATTCAGAACAATCAACGTCATATTAACTTTGAAAACAAACATCAATGGCACTTAGGTTGACATGTGTAAAATGACATATGTATAGGATAAGATGACATGGTACATTGCCACCAACTTATCTCTGAAATTGCAAAAGTTGGAACAAATGCCGTCATGTTAAAAAGTCATTCATAAGTACAATTTGGTCATTCGTCTGTCAGTAACTACTTACCTCTCGAATTGCGTCCGACAGCGCCTCTCTTCATTTCAGAGATAAGTTGGTTACTGTATGTCATCTTACACCTTAAGAGTATGTCATCTTATCAATGCTAAAAGCCAGACCATTCGATTGTCCCTCACAGCTTCAATAGCCTTTTTTTTCGCGTCGATGTTCATTAGTAAATGCCAGGCATTCTGTATAAAAAAAGAAAACAGGTAAGTTTTCCTATCCAACGGTCACAAAATTATGGTTTAAATTGTCACGACCATACTTTTTACGTTAGGATGCGTTTTTAGCTATATTTGTGCAGTTTAATAACCCATTTTTACAATTCAAATTAGTTTAAAGTAAAGACCCTTACCTTACATGTATTTTCACCATCAAACAAAACCGAAAGCAAACTTTTGAGCATGGCAAAATCACAAAAACGTGCACTGCTTGCCAGTCCGCGTTCTTATTCCGCCATACTGAATTTGAGTACTAGCGACATCTATGTAGACTCCCGTTAACGTCACAATTGCTCTCTTAGCGCGAATATTTAAAGCAATATAGTAGGTGTGTCATCTTACCTGAGTATGCCGTCTTGAGCACATCTCCCCTACATACTTGTAAGATGACAACCTTGCAGCTTAATTGGAATGTTCCAGCAAGTGAGTACGTAGTTTATTCTTAAACATTGGTACTACTGGGTCTTCTGATCTCCTCAGGAAGCAAGTTCCAGGCTCGAGCCTCCTGGACAGTAAAAGAGTGCGAGACGAAGCCAGATCGGTGCAACGGGATAGAGAACGAAGGACTCCTTGGAGCGAAGCTGCCGATCATGGGAAGAACATAAATACTGGAATTTGGATTTTAAATAATCCGGCGAATGGGAATCAAAGAGAATTGAGAACAGAGAACTTAGCATCCGAAGCCGCCGTCGCTCGCGGATAGGAAGCCATTTAAGCTTGGAGCGAAAAGCTGAGATGTGGTCATATTTACGCAGACAGAAAACAAAGCGAACGGCGTTATTTATGAGACGATCCAGCTTGTTCAGAAGAGCCTCACTTAAATCCAAATAGCATACATCACCATAGTCAATGATCGGAAAGATGAGCGCTTGAACTAAGTATGCCTTTGTGTCGGTAGGGAGGAAGTGCCTGAGCCGATTTAGAACAGTTAGAGATGCAGTCACAGTATGGCAGACGTCAGTAACTTGCGTATTCCAATTCAGGTTGCAATCGATGGAAATACCAAGGTCCTTGACAATGGAGCGATAATAGATGACTGTATCTTCAAACTTGACAGGTGCCACCGAGTCCAACCCCACTTTGGCCAATTGCCGAGGGCAACCAATAACTATCGCCTGGCATTTACTCGGGTTGATGTTGATACCGAAATTACGAGACCAGGTACTGATGTTATTCAGGTCGGCATTGATTTTGCAAATAGCATTGTTAATATCAGCTATGTCGGTGTGCGTGTATATTTGCAGATCGTCGACATAAAGATGGTAAGAGCAGCCGAGAAGTGGAGTGATAGTATTAATAAAAATAGAGAAAAGTAACGGCGACAAAATTCCACCTTGCGGGACTCCAGAGATGAGATCACACCAATTTGACTGACATCCATCTAACTTAACAGCCTGTTGACGGCCGCGAAGATATGTGGAGAACCATCCCATAACTGTAGAGGAGAACCGCAGTCCTGCGAGAAGAGCAAGGAGGATATCATGGTCAATCATATTAAACGCGTTAGAGAAGTCCAATAAAACTAAGACGGTAACCATTCTATCCTCCATACTCGCACGAATATCTTCAGTTACTTTAAGAAGGGCAGTGGTAGTACTGTGACCGGGTTTAAAACCAGACTGAAAAGGACTAAGCAGGTTAGATTTGCTGATATAAGAATACAGCTGCCGATGTACGATGGCTTCCAAGACCTTAGAAAGAAAAGGCAAAAGAGAGATCGGCCTGTACTCCTTTCAATCACTAGGGCATGTAGTTTTGGGAATGGGGATTACTAGCGCTTTCCGCCAAGAAATAGGAAATTCCCCAGTGCTTAGCGAGAAGTTTATGATGTGTGATATTGCAGGAAGAAGGAATTGAAGTACAGGCAAAATCATCGCTCTACTTACCCCATCGTACCCCACTGCACCCGACTTAATAGATAAAAGGACTTTACGGACCTCCTAAACAGTTACAGGAGAAAAAGAAAATTTTTCCGAACTGGATAGAGCTGAGGAAATAATTTAAATATTATACATTATTATACATTAGTTGTAAGTATTTTATTGTATAGATTTATATATTTTAAGATTTTATGTATTAATTTGTAATATTGTTATAAATAATACCTACTACCTTGACGTTCAGTGGATAAAGGTCTTATCTTCAGCAAAGATGTAATAAGTTCTATTAATTTGAATAAATTCAGATCATAAAAATACGGAATACGTACCTGAGGTTTTTAAAGGCTTTGATTTTCCAAGACTGTGTAAAAATTTCAATACCGGTAGATAAAGGGCAGGGAATATGTAAAGTTTATATTCTGTAAGGAAGGGAGGTAGGTAGGTACTTGTTTCGGAGATGACACTGATTATTTAAGTAGGTATATTTTCATAATTTAATAAAAAACACAATTTTATAATTTTAAAGTTTTTATTCTTATTTCCTTCCTCTATGGGTAAATTAAAACTCCGGACATACTAAGAAGGCCAAAAGTCCGGATATGACCAAATCCGAATAGATAACCTCATGAATAATACCTAACCTTAATTTTATGACGGGGCAGTTAGTGCTGATGTTATTTACATTATTTTAACTACCCACCGATCGTGCAAATATTCGTCGCGTGAATTTACTTCATAAAAACATTTAGAACATTACCATGACTTTATGGTAAGTAGATACATCATTAGGTACTCAACTCATGGTAAATTAACTAAGTACATTCAATTGCTGTGGATTCTACTAGAATAGCGAAAATGCAAAGCAAATTATAAGTTTATGAGGTTGTAGAGCTGTGGTAGCCACAGTCGTCGCTCGAGTACAATCGAGAACAATCCATTTGATTGCAAGGTAAGTCTAACTGGGTGCTTTGTTGTGCTGTTTCCATTGTTTACCATAAATATATATCCAAGACGGACAAGACTAATTATGCGGACAACTTTATAGTTGTACAATTCCAGAAACTTACGACGACACAAGTCCGAGAACATTATTTTCATTTTTAAATTTGAATATAATGTACCTACCTATAATGCCTACCACAGTTCAGGTAACTTATTAACTACGTTGAAAAATGGTATGAATATCCAAAAGAATTTAACCAAAGTCAAATTTTGATAAAATTCTTTATTTTTTGCAAACCTATTGAATAAAATAAAATAACAACTTTGTCTTATCCCTATTGTCGAATGTTACCTATCTACATCGAAAATAAACTCGTTGGAAGTTGTTACAGATCACAGTCGTTGAAAGAAACTCCTTGGGAGTTTCCTGCCGCTTCATCTTACCTTACAAGGTCACTCATGGTAAGTATGAATTGGTTGAACCGATGGCTAACATTGGAAGCGATGGCGTAGGTAGCTTTTTTTTGGGGAGAGATGAGTAAGATATAATTAAGTCTCCGACCCGTATAAGGTTCTAAAAGCAAATAGACCTTTTTACAAAAAAACCTATCAAAACGACCCATTGAGCAAAATAAGTTTGAAAAAAGTCATTTTAGGTCAAAAAATATTAAAAAAAATAATTGGTTAAGTAATAAAAATTTTGCTAGGTGGCGTAGGTACATACTTATTTGTACGTATTTATTTTAACTTTGATTTGATAGATACAGTTCATGATACCTTAATATACTTGCATATCTCGTTTTATCCAACAGGAAGAATAGATAACGAATGACATAAGTAATTCAAGATAAAGTTATTTAAACGTAGACCTATAAATAGCTGTCTAACGATCATTGCTAATGGATTCTTTGCGCTGAATTAAATTCTATTTCTAGCTGACGCAGACCAAACAAGTTAGGCTTCTGCCTGCAAAATAAATAAGAAGATAACAACCAGGTTAATGACAGGCATGCAGGTGTAAAGTTTATTGTGGAATGTTACTTTGCAAGATTGTTGTTCCTTGCGATTCTCACTAAGCTTAAGTACAATTTCCTTCGAATACTTACATTGTTATGTTTTACTACTACATAAGTACGTCAGAAAGCGTTTTCGTCGGTCCTACTATAAAGCTTTGTTTATAAATAGGTTTAGGTGCCTATTCCTTGTAACTTAGAGACGCCTAGATTTTTGTCCGAACATTGATTGAAGGAAATTGTTGTATTCATTTCACCTTTTTTATAAATATAGATAATAATTAATTACCTTTTGAAATTGATATAGATGTTTTAAATAGGTAGACGTTTTCTCCGGATCTTCGGAAAGACTTAATTTATGAGCCTCCTTAAAAATACATACAACTTTATTAAATTCAATTTAGGTTTTATCTTCAGTACGTAATGATTAATATCGCACTTGGGTGTGCGTGTGAGGCCTATAAGTATATATGGAGTATAACTACCAATGTAGTGACTGATTAATAAGGTGTCGAGGCTGTAAATATTTGCGTAACGGAGAACTAGAAGGCTCTAGAAGAGTCGTTGCTCGTTGCGGTGAAAGTGCAAGAATGCAGGGGCAGATCCCAGGCGCCATTGCCACCGCAGCGGTGTCGCGACACGCGAGTAAAGAACCACGCAGTGTACAAGTTACATACAAGTCTCGAACGTCAATGGCGTAAACAAACTAACGTAATTCAGATGATACACATAACCGAAATTGACCTCGTAGCATAACACACGCCCACGCAACAATTAATAACATGTAATACACATAAGAAGGCATGAAATCGATCAGGCCGACCTTAATTAGCAATTTCATGTTAAAAATATCTTTTCATTAGAGTTGGCTGTCCACCAATGCAAGTATCCAGTGGGTTAATATCCAATAATCCAGTGGGATTAATATAGGTATACCATTTCGTAGTATCTAGTAGACACCGGATTTCCTCAATCACGAGTAAACTTACACCTATTGTAAGACGTAAAGAGTCATACGGCAGTAGGTGGAAGACGAAGTGCAAGCAAATGTGAAGACTCTCTGTACATATTCCTTTCTCAGTGTCGCCGGCCGAGTGTTGGCGACATCGCGACGAGGAACGGCGCCGCTCATGTGCCGGCCAAACACCTCATCCCCTTCGCTAACTAATTAACTGACAGATATCGAACACGATCCGAACTTTCGAGGAACTTAAACGCAACCTAACGGCCTGCTCTACTTGTCCGTGCTTATCGGTACGTGGTACGTATGGCACCAATTTACATCGGAAAATTTAGCACCTCCGCGCTTAATGTATGCGGATAAACATAAAATCATCTCCGGTAAGAATCAATGTTCCGTAACAGAGGAATTTGTTAACGAAACATTACAATGATTGAGTGCCTAGTTTTGTATAATTTTATGTAATAATGTAACTTCTGGTTCTTGACCCGAAACGATTCATCCTGCAATTACATACGTATTTAGGTAGGTACCTACCTACATCTCAGAGCAAAAAAGTGTGAACCTTTGTAATGTTTTCGTATATAGCTATAGAGAATTTTCCTAAACATAATAGGTACCTATAATTATAACAGGTGAAACGTGTGTTTTTAAAACTCCTAATGATGTTTGAGAAGGAACTAGATTATCTACTGATGGGAATGTGATCAAGCATTAGATAAATTACATAAATAGAAATACCACTTTATGAAGAAACAACCAAGATATAAGAGTAATATGGATCTCTTAGTGTGGATCAGACCGGAATAACTCATTTAAACAGGTAGCTGGAGGATCTACACATAAATCTCAGAATACACTTCTACCTGTATAATTTAATCGCTTGGCAAATTACACTGTTGATAAAAACCTTTTTAAGTGTCTTTAAATTTCCTACAATTAATTACGTAACTGCATAGTATGAGCTGCTTACTGGCTGCCAAGGTTTTAATGTTAAAGGTTTTTGAACGTAACGCACAGTTAGTTACTTTAAAATACATTCAAGCTTCATAGCCCGTATTTAAATTCCACTAAGTAACTCGACGAAAGTTTGTCTTAAGAAAGATTTTTTCTATTTTTCAGTCGACCACGGAAAGCTTTGTAACTTATTTTGTTTTTTCTCACTGGGGCGATAGTAGATCTATGCGTATTGTAAAAACGTAAAATATGTTTTTTTTGTGCAATCGAGCATGCAGCACCACCGTTTCGCGGCCGCCCATGATAGTCCGATCGAGATGGACCGACCCAGAACAAGACTTAAATTGAGACGAGGATGCTTAGTCCAGGTTATAACAGGAGCAGGACCTTGATAAGTAGGTAAGATGGCGTTGTGTTGTTTCGGGTGCAATGTTGTACCTAAAGCGGAAACGGACTAAATGTAATCATGATTGCAGATTACTTATAACTTCCATCTGATGCATTTTGCCCAAAACGTAATTACGGTTACCTAGAGGCAAGAAAATGCGCGCGCCAAGAACGCTCTAACTAATACTCTACTCTACTTATAGCTATTATTATGTAGTAAGTACCTTTACTCGTAAATCGCTCACGGGGGCATTTCCGAGAGTGCGGATACTTATAATTGTAATCTTTAACCATGATTACATTTTTGCACCGCGTACGGTGCACGTCTTGCACGCCCGCTTGCGGGGCGGCGGGTGTCAGCGTATCCTCCGCTTCCATCTTTTTAGGTTCCATCTTGTTTGGTAGGTACTGATTATGGGAATTACTTATTATCATCAAAAGGCTTGAAGGCTTGTATGTCGAGTGATTTACATAAAATGCTTTAAGTACCTGACTGACATATGAATGATATGAACACTAAACTTACAAGGACATTGTCAAGTGACCGAACCAGTTTTTTTGTGATTTGTCGATTATTATTTATTCCGTATCGATTGTAATTTTTAACGAAATAAGCTAAGAATGTTACATTTATCTATTTTTTTATTATTTTTATTTGTCTTCATGTCTACATATACATTAAACATCTTCCTACCAAACTAGCTATCACTTTTTTAAAGTAACCCGTAAAATACTTAATAGGTAATTTAATTGATGTCTTTGAATCGCAATGTCACTATAGAAGAGTCAGTTAAATAGCTGGTTGTCTGTCTACTGGGTCGTAAAAACGCCTACTGTTAGTAATTACCAAGAACCTTTAAACCGAGGTCCTTGGTAAGTACCCGACTAACCATCTCTTCCTTTTCGTTACCTCGCGTACCTATGTAAAACATATTATCATTTCCATTACATAATAATGATCCTTTGATCCCTTGATCCTTTTTTAGATGAAAAAAAACCTCGCCTTGCGTCTTACATTACTACATATGGAAGAATCTTCACAGCATCCTTCAGTATTATTACCTATCTTTTAAATACTTAAACATACTTAATTGATAAATTCCGTTGATTTACTAATATCTATCGCCATTAAATACCTTACGGTAATCTGGTATGAAGGTACTTGGGTCTTAACGATTATTGCCATGCTATAGTTCATCGCCCCTGGTCAGTAGGTATTACAATACCAAAGTTATTTTAATTGCAAACCTTTCACGCAATCATTGACCTCATTTCTTAAATATACAGTCTGAAATATGTAGGTACCTATAAATATTCAATAAAGATTGTATAATTATTGACAAAATTATTATTTTTATGTAGATATTTCAATTTATTGTCTTAAAACAACTAATTAGGTAAGGTAACTAATCATTATTTTATTTTATTTAGGAGCTGCTATTACCATAGGTAGATGCAAAGACAAGTCAAACTCATAACACCCCTCTTTTTAAGTCTGGTGTTAAAATAAATTAAAGGGTTTTCTCAAATCAACAGTGGATGACCACGTTGTGACCTCAAATCACACGAGGTGACCAAATCATAATGATGATATATGTTTCCTGTCGGGTATCAATGAGGAACACCGAAGGCATCACCGATACGTGGCCAGCCAAGAAAATAAAAAAGAGAAAAGGAAGACACAAAACAAAACCATTCTAACAACCGTGAGTGAGATTTCAAAGTGAAAAAAAAAATATGTTGGCCTTCGACTTACTTAGAGAAATAGAGAGCTATTGGATCATTTGTAACAAAGTTGCTTTTCATCATTCACAAGCAAATAAAATGAGTTTATCATTGATTTTGGTTTTGCAAGGTGCAGCCTAAATAGCAGCATGTTTTTCATATGTTTTAATTCCATCCCCTGCGTGCGAGTATTTCATTACCTACCGTCATTGGACGAACTTACCTACCGATGTACTTCTAATTGGACGAACGCCGTACCTAATATTCCGTGGATTTTAGACATTCATCGATCGATCTTAATTAGATAGGTCCCGTAGCGTATTTTCCAACGGGACTGCCTTCGAAGCAAGGGGTCCAGATTCAATTCTCGACCGGGGCAATTATGTAACAGATAGGTAATTGTTTGTCGTGGGGTCATGAGTAGATATGATTATTTATGTCATTATGTGGCATCGCAGGTCACAGTCTGCATACCATCCTTGACATACTTGGGGTATCCTAGTAAGGAGGTAAGAATGCGTTCATTTTTATATTTTTTTTATATTGATGACATGTCGGTATACTGTGCTTGTTAACGATATATATAAATGTCTATAAAAGAAATAGAGTAAGTATGATGTAGATGTTAACAGCTTAGCAATTTGAAAGAATCCTAAAGTAATCGACCAATAGGTAGGTATTATAATTATGGCGCAGTCGTGTAGGTTTGTGAGGGGGTGACTGATAGTGACAAAAAAACTCGTGAACGTAGGTTAAGTTCTGAGGTGTACTTACCGTTAACAACTCCGGACGGCATAAAAAACATTCAACACTTGATTACTTAACCCCTCCACCAATCCCCCTGAAGTAGAGTGATGCTTAAACCTACAATACAATAGATCATTGAGATACATACTATGTACTTGTACAGTGACTATGACAGTGTTAACGCAATAACTCGCAGAATCGCTGTTTCGAGGGATTGGGGTTTGATTCCTGGCGAGTCAGAAATTTGAATGAGGAGTTTAAATCTCCGTTCTCGGTCTGGTGTGTCCTTGTCTTATGTGTTGTCCATAGGACCCATGACACAAAGAATAGTGTGGAGCTTTGAGTATGTAGCGTTATTTTTATACTTATTAGTGTTGCGTAGAATTAATAAATTAATTATAGTTCTAAAAACCGTTGAGGAGTTCACTTTGCAATTTTACCATGTTTGTCATTGCATTGTGAACGGGCCTTGACCTCTGTGCAAATTTTCAAGCTAGGTAATCAGACTTCTTGTAGTTGGTGAAAATTTGGCTGAAAGTTTCAGTTACATTCATACATACATTATAATGTAGGTAGACATAAATATCAAGCTTATAAGAATGTGTTAAATTAAAAACAAAGCACGAATAGGATAAAACCATTAAAAGTAGTGGCTAAGTAATTAGTAAGGCTAAGGATAAATGACACCTGAAGACATATAATTATATGTATTGTTTCAGCGTAAATATATCATCACTTCAGTATTTGCCTGCATTTATCATAAAGTAAATAACACTGGTGTTATAGTAGGTAAAAGCTTCAGTGTTAATTTATTCTAAGAGTGAAATAAATAATCGTCACCAATAAGAAGTAGGTAAACGTGTTTTTAAATTAAATTCAAGGTGGATGATAACAATCTTATCATTGTCAATGCTTTTTTCTTACTCAATAGCGAGCACGCAAGGCATTCACGATTTATCTGATGTTTATTGCTAGAAAAATGTTTAATATTTTTTTAATAAGCCATGGAACATAGAATATGTATAATAAATTTTTTTATTAAATTCGACTAAAATTATAGGTACCTAAGAGTTGTTGTCCCAAGATTTGGTCATTTAATTATTTTTCGACACTTAAATCTTTAAAGCTTAAATGGCCTCAATGATGGCCTCAATCAACGAAATTATTGTTGTAAACCAATAATGGTAATAAAAACGAAACCATTATTATAATTTCCTACCTTTACCTATAGCTAAATTATAATTGCCACTATTTTATTTATTTTATTTATTTACCGCTTTGCACGCTGCACACAGACGCGTTTCACAGTAATATAAAAACATTACTTAATTACACAGATTTAATTATTCTCGACTTAATAAACTTGAAGGTCGCTGAAGTTTAATTAAATCCGATAATTATAATAATTTTAAAACAATCCTTGAAAATCATAATAAATGATTACGAAAGAAAACTCACCGAAAAATTTGAAATGTATCCTCATCTTGACAGCAGCTATACACAGTAAAAACAACGCGATTCACTACACGCAGCTAGGTGGCTAGCGGTGTGCGCGCGCGCCTATGTTTTTGCGACTGCCTTCACCTTCCACGATCTAGCGGCCGATCAAATCTGCACAACACCGTAATCGCACCAACAAACATCACTCGCGTGTACCAAGACGACTGTCAATGGACATTTTCGATTCAAACCGGTGTCTCGAACGCGGTGTTTCCGACGAATAAGTACGTTTAATTTTTAATTTACTCAGCTGCTTAAAAACCTTTTTTGTTTAACGCGCACGAACGCATTATGTATTTAGCACTGTATAAAAACTTAGCATTAGTCTGAGTCAGAAAGACAATATCGCGGCACTTAAGAAAAGTCATTTATCACGTAAAAAGAACAAAAACCAAGTACCCATTACAAAAGGATCCAGCTATTCAAAGGAAACACAAAAACATAATGAAGATTTAACAGACTTCAGTAAATGAGATTTATTTGTTTTTACGGGTGCGGACCCGTTCTCCACTTTCTGTGGTGTTTTATGTGATTAGGTGATTAATTTCTGAATATAATCCATACTAATATTATAAATGTGAAAGTGTGTTTGTTTGTTTGTTTGTGACTCTTTCACGTCGTAACATGACTATTATAAGGTATGGTTTATGTGTGTGGGGATAGTTAGGAGGGTGGAGAGTGACGTAGGCTACTTTTTACCGCGGAAAAACATCTCATTCCCATGGGAAGATCGCTGTTTTATTACTTGCTAGATATTTAGTTCCGGATGTTGTTAATAGATGGCATTGGTAAAATTCATTTGCAAATTCTGAATCACGTAATTAACTTATGTCATAGGCAAATGTTATATCTGATGTTCCAGTAGGTATATCATATATTACGTATAGGCTACTTTTTAGCCGACATTCCTACGGGAGCGGGACCTACGCGGCTGTTTCCTACGGGTCCCGAAGCAAAGCGCGGGCGGTTCTCTAGTAAATAAATATTGTGATGAGATGATCCTCTTCAACTTCATCAATGTTATAATTACGTAGGCAAACTACGACATTTACACCGATAACACCAATGCCCCAAAATTAAACCAGCTCTAACCGGGAATCAAACCCGACACCCATTCTTGACAGACAGAACCACTGCCCATTACCAACAAGAAGCCCACGACGAATTGTACGGTTGATAGGTATATTAATTTTATGAGTACGGCAAGAATAAGGAGTCATGTTTTTTTTTATCTTAGTAGGAAGGTATGTGTGATGAATGTGAGTAAGTAGAAACTATTGTAAATAATTGAATCTTCAGAGACTCACCCACTATTACTAGGATTCCTGCGTCATATGTGGAATAACTGACATACATGACTGAATTTTTTGCTCCAACCAGAAATCGAACCGGGAACCCCTAACGTGGCAGGAAGTACCAAATGGGCTACAGATTCGTCGAACGTCGACGTACAGATACCATACTTATTTGATTCATCTACCAATCTAATACATCTTAACATGACCCGGAAAATAGTGCAACAATTTATCGATATTAAAGCTAGAAACAAGTTCTCTTGATAATGTATTTTTTATCTTATCACATAAGCACAATTAACTTAAGTGACAACGCCTTAATTACCGCTAAGCAATTACCCACAGCACAAATGGAATCTTACACAGAAAAATGACTTGGTTTCGATGCATCTAACTACAAAGGCATGGATTCTCAGAGATAATGTGCTACTAAGTAGGTACCTTCTAACAAATGCCAACGTTCTTACTTCAAAATACGCTATACATTATAATACAATATCGCTATACCTAATGTATACCTAATTCCACGAAATATTTAATTGCACTTGGATATTATAGTTATCATGGATAAGTATAATAACGCTAAATAAATATGTAAATAAATAACACTACATCCTCACAGCCCTACACTAGGATTACTATGTCGTGGTTGCCATGGACAACACACAAGACACGCACCCATAGGTACCCTGTGCCCAGTCCAGACCTAGAACGTTGATTCAAACTCATTCAAATTTCGGCGTCGCTGGGGAATCGAACCCAGGACCCTTGGAACGGCGCCGGCGCGGCGATCCAAATGGCGATCTTGAGCCATGATAAAAATGAGTGTCACTGTGTGGTGTGTGCTCTAATAATGATAAATTATTAATAACTTGAACGCACTGCAGTAATGACAAGTAATTATAACTAACGATCCTATCGTGACTTAGAACCGATACGTTTGTATTGTGTATGTAATGTGAATGTATACAACTAAGTATTGTTTAAAAGTACAACTATAGCTTTGTCATTCAAAGTATAATAATATTATAAAGTTTTTTTATGTGGATATACCTAATAATAAAAAAGAGACTAGACATTAACTGACTTACTAATAAACGCTATATAAAGTAGGTAATTCAGTTTTCAATTTTTTTTGTCTCTTTCTTACCTTTGACTTCAGAGAATCATATGACAGGGACAAATAATTTTAAACATGGAATAACTTTATACAGCGTTTATTAGTAAGGCATTAATATTATAATGCAATCGTTACCTAATAACTTATCACTGGGTGCTTCGATTTCGACGATAAATTAAATACACATTATTAGGAGTAACTCAAAAACTACTCGTCTGACGGAACTCAAATTTTTACCGGACCTAACCTAAGACCCCAGCTTTCGATTAAAAAAAGAATGATCAAAATCTGAACTCTAAGTAGTAAGATATAAAGTAACATACATACAAAAAAATATTAAGGATAATTCAAAAACTACTAGTCAGATGCCGTTCAAATTTATATAAGGCAACAATGCAAGTACCAGCTTTCAAATAAAAAGAGAATCATCAAAATCTAAATATTCAGTAAAAAGTTATTAGAAAATAACCATAAGTACACACTACAAAACATCCTTACACATTATTCATTTTAATTCGAAACTACTCGTCAGATGTCGCTCAAATTTATATGGGACCATACCAAAAGCACCAGCTTTCAAGGAAATAAAGAATCATCAAAATCGGTTTATGCAACACGAAGTTATGAGGTCACAAACTTACCAACAAAGATAAAAAAAAATAAAAAAAAGATGGGTGAATTATTATTTTTTAACTTTTCTATTTGTGCATTTTGAAATACAGTCCAACAATTTTTATGAAGATTCATTCATAGTCCCTGGATTCCGAGGTTTTGCCATTTTTATGTCTTACGGGCCTTACGGCACTCCACTATAAGGTACTCTATGACTTTTTACCGAGTGTTCCAATATTTATGATTCTTTTCTTATTCGAAAGTTGGTGCTCATCGTATGGTTCCATATAAACCTGACCAATAGTTTTTGAATTACGACTACTTGTTGATGTTGAAGACGCCTTTTTATACAAAGTTATTAATTTTCAATTTGTTCAATCGGCTAAAAGCTAAACAGAAAATAAGTTTTGGAATTTGATATGAAGTTTTGAAATGAAAATTGCTAATAGTATTTTATATTTTTATTGTAATAAGTTTTTGGAGACATTTAATGGGGTTAGTGAACATAGTTTTTGACATAATAAATAAAATTAGGAAACTTTACACACACTTCTAATATTATACATAGGTACTAAAAGTACATTGAAGATCTACAGTTTATGAAAAAATGAAGTTATTTTCGATCCAATAAGTAAGTAAAATAGAAGAATATTTACATTTCTACACATTGTAAAGTACCTTGTACCTATACACCGTCTACAAATTCATATAAATCATGTCCTCGATATTAAATTATTGTTAAGTAGTGTGATATTTTTGTAAATACTATTACTGTTGTTACTGGTGTACAATAAAGTGTTATTGTATTGTATTGTAAATTCGCTTCTTTACAAATCCACCTAATTTTCGATAAAATTTCCATCGGAACAATTTTTAACATCAAACTTTATTTACTAACTACTTACAATCTTTGAAGTCTATTAATAGATACCTGAATGAATTTCTTTCTCCCAATTTAGTATAAGTAGGTAGGTACACCCATAATTAAATTATTCACCTGATCATATATTTCATGAATATTTTGCGTTTGTTACGCCAGCAAAAAAACGAGGAATAGTTTCATTTCTGTATATATTAAGGCTGACGTCCTAAAAAAAGGCCTATTAGGGTGCGGTTCCACTGAGGCGGAGCGGAGCGGAGCTGTGCGCGATTCACCAATCACATGGCTTGAAATCTCCGCTCATTGTGCCTCGCGTGATTTTCAAGGCATGTGATTGGTGAATCGCGCACAGCTCCGCTCCGCTCCGCCTCAGTGGAACCGCACCCTTATGGGCGTAACCGTATATAACCGTAAAAATGGTGTTTCCCTATTTTCTACCTAGTTATTGACCAAATGATTTTGTCAAGCTCACGCTTCACGATTTTTAAATTAGCTGTTACTACAATGACAATATTCGACATTTTCGTGCTAACGTAAAACACACAAATATTTCTTCAACTTACATAAAGAAAAACAAAACATACATTTGAGCCCTTCAATCAAAGACAGGTTTATGTTATTAACATAACTGAAATTAAATTATGTTCAGTTTTAAGACTTAACCTAAGCATAACTATAATACATTATTTAGTTTGAGAAGGTGGGAAATTATGAAATGCAAAAAGATGGTGACTAGGCTGTAAGTACATGGCATTAGCAACAAGCAACACATTTATCGTATTATCCTTGGGAGGTGGGTTTTAGTTATATGAAAATGATATAATTATAGAATATTATTTTACTAATATATAAATGAATAAAGATATAAATAGGCTAAGTCAAAACAATTAATCCTTTCTGCACTGACTATCAACAGTTTTTTTTGTATGGTTTAGCGACAATTGGCGAATGAGCTCCAATGTTATCAAAAATATTACTGAAATTAATTAACGGTAACGTTAATCATTATTAACAAATTTCATCTACTACTTTGAAATAAATGTTTTGGGATCTACCTGTTTGGGACTTTTGATTCTAAGCCAGTGTTGACTGATGGATGTTGTTTATCGGTCAGCACACACCATCCTATTGTATGAATATTAAACGCATAAGTGCCCTCTGGACACCGCTCATGGACATCAATAGGTACCAATAGCATCACATTGCTGATCAAAAACAAAGCATTATTTATTTACTTTTACACCACCATACTCTTGCCAAATATTCGTGTGTATCAGAATGGCGGGTGTACCTCACGGGTTTTAAGATTTCTTTCGGAATACAAACGTACCTGATGTGTACCTCAGTGTACCTGTCCTAAAAATCTGTGTACCTCCTTCTACGCAAAGATTTTAAATAAAATAGGTACACCCGCCATCCTGACGTCAGGACCGCGGGTGTACTTCTAATCGGCATAAATAGCGAAGTAAATTGTTTATGTAGAATTGGTACCTCTTGTGTACCTGCAGAAACAAATATTAAATAAATAAAAAATAGTAAGATTGCTGAGAAATTTAAAAAATGTTTCATTTATACAGGGTTATTCCAAAAACTGTCCCAATATTTAAACTACACTTTCAGAGAGTACAACTGAGTCATAATTATTAACGTATAATTTTACGAATTTAAAGTGAAAAAAAAGTAAGATTGCTGAGAAATTAAAAAAGTAGCTTCATTTCTTTGACTTCACTACTGCACTGTTTGTACCACCTTATCTACTACATGAATGCAATAAATTGATTTGATTTGATTTCATTTTTACTTTATAAAGATAACAAAGTATTAATAACTAAAGTTAAAATTAAATATTAATGGCACCCGTTACAATAACAAAAAATGCGTATGTTTTTTTATGTATATTACAAAAACTATGTTATGTTAGTTGTGGGCATTTATGTCGATAAAGTCGTTACTTTTACGTTCTTTCACTTTAAATTCGTAAAATTATACGTTAATAATTATGACTCAGTTGTACTCTCTGAAGGTGTAGTTTAAATATTGGGACAGTTTTTGGAATAACCCTGTATAAATGAAACATTTTTTAAATTTCTCAGCAATCTTACGATTTTTTATTTATTTAATATTTGTTTCTGCAGGTACACAAGAGGTACCAATTCTACATAAACAGTTTACTTCGCTACTTATGCCGATTAGAAGTACACCAGCGGTCCTGACGTCAGGATGGCGGGTGTACCTATTTTATTTAAAATCTTTGCATAGAAGGAGGTACACAAATTTTTAGGACAGGTACACTGAGGTACACATCAGGTACGTTTGTATTCCGAAAGAAATATTAAAATCCGTGAGGTACACCCGCCATTCTGATACACACAAATATTCAATACATTCATGGTGAGCCCTGCTAGTTAAAACAAGATGATGAGAATATTAGACTAGTCTCATTTATTGAACGTTATAAGGTCATTGTGTACTATACCAAACACTTTATTGTAATATTCTTGATAAATCAATAAATCGATCCACTTGTTTGTTGACAACGCGTTGCTCTTGTCTCTCGTGTTACAGATGTCCATTAACAATATCCCTAATATTCATATTTGTTTGCCACCTGTTAGTATAAAAATAGTGTCAAGTCCGACACATTGAATTACACTACATCCATGCTCATAACTTCTTACATGTTACATTTATCGATTATTTACCATATAAAATTTTGTGATATTGATAGTTTTCAACATATCCAATCATAAAAGTATAGCATTATTTTGAGTATTACAATACTAGAGAACCGCCCGCGCTTCGCTTCGGGACCCGTAGGTAACAGCCGCGTAGGTCCCGCTCCCGTAGGAATTTAGGCTAAAAAGTAGCCTACTACTTCACTCTTCACTCCACCCTGTCTGAGGTGTGTGGAGCCCTCGGGACAGTTAGTTCCCCTTTGGGGGTGTCTCTCGCGGCCCGTTAAAACGGGCTGGTTCTTGGGCTGGGCCCTAAGGCCCTTGGTTGTCCATCTGTGGTTAACCAATAGGTCAAGTCCGGTGAGTGGTGGCCTTTTTACAGGCCACAGAGTCTTAAACGGGATGGGGTTCATCTTCGCGCCGCCCAGGCGATCGAGGCCCTACCGGGTGAATCCCGCTGGTGGGAAGCCCAGCAGGAGCCGATCAGCGCCGGGCGACGACTTACGAAGCCCCAGTATCGGTCAGTGCTAGGCCCGTCCCGCGCAACCAGCAAGTCGCGCGGAAAGGCCCAGCGGTCCGGTGGACGGGCGTGAAGCGGCGCCAGGTCCTACAGATGCGGGAACCGCGACGCGTCGACACGCCCGAACATGTTGCGTGCCAATCTCTCGATGAAGTCGTCCAGGCTCTCGACTCGAAGGTCCCTCTGGTCCGCTGGCACTATCCTGTTGGCTGAGCAACTTGCGGACATCAGTCAACAGGATAGTGCCAGCGGGCGGGCGGTACACTGAATACAGCCGGAGCGGGGAGTTCTCGAGGCAGAGCTAAAGTAGCCTATTACATTTGCCTATGACTTATGTAAATTACATGTAGTATTTGATAGCGTAATTCAGAACTTGCAAATGAATTTTATTACCGCCATCTATTAACAACTCCGAAAATAAATATCTAGCAACTAACAAAACATCGATCTTCCCATGGGAATGGGATGTTTTTCCGCGGTAAAAAGTAGCCTACGTCACTCTCCACCCTCCTAACTATCCCTACACACATAAACCTTACCATATAATAGCTTTGTTGCGACGTGAAAGCGTCACAAACAAACAAACAAACAAACACACTTTCACATTTATAATATTAAGTAAGGATTTAATTTTATCACTGATCTTTCGATCACAAAGTTTTTGATGTAGTGACTTGTATTTTTTAAGGATGCGACTTCATAAATTCGCTTAATGAAGCTTTTGATGTAAGGTGTTTGATGTCATGAGCTTGAATGTGAAGTTATTTGAAGTGACGAACACAATCCATACGAATGTATCTAGATTTTTCCATGTCCATCTATATTACCTAACCATGATTAAAGATCTAGCTGTCTTGGCACCAACTAATTTTGCATATTCCATCATTACTTCAGGATTCTCCTTCTTCCCCATTTTCCTTAGATATACTTTATATGGTATCGCTTCTCCTCTCACCAGAATAGGGATATAGTTAATATCTTCTGCTTTGGGATAATTTTCATCTACACTGTCAATATCAGAATCCAGCCTTGAATAAGGTGTTATTTCCAATCGTGGAATACAATCCTTTATTGGAATCCATTTATATGTCTCTGGGCACAACAAGTCTGATGGATGATAGTTTCCTTTATACCTCATCTTGGGACAGGAGTGTATATAAAACCCCATATAGTAATACTTTAGTTCAGGAGAACACAAATATAATTTGCGTGTAAACTCAATTTCTCTGAAAAGCAAAAACAAATTATTATTTTTTGCCTGTCATATTTTCTTTATTTTCTGGTTTCTTGGTAGGTATTAATTTTTAAGAGAAATAGGTATTGTGATAAGCCAAATTAGTTGCATAATTTATAGCCCAATATTTGAATTGGAATTTTTAACAGTAGGAAAATAATAATTATCTTAATATTTATTAACAAAATAAATCTTACCTCAGTGCTCCATACGTGCCTAAAGTAAGATTCCTATATTGTGGGTCGTAGAAGAAGTAGACTGAAGAAACACATTTCGGCAATATATCAATGACCCCTACAGCAATTATTTTTCCATCCAACCAGTACTGCTGGTGAAATGATCCATAGCCACACGGTGGGCCCGAGTCACTTTGTTCTGCCTGCAATTAACATCATGTTATATTATGATGACATTGGAACTCACTATAGTCTAGGGTTACTGCGAATATCAAGTATCAGCACCAGCTCTTATTGATGTCAGAATACACTCAACAACATCAACTGATTAAAATAAAATAAGATTATTTTAGAAACCCTATTATAGAGCACCTCAATACCAAGGGATATAAAAAATAACGGACACGTAACAAACTTAAAAATTTTAAAGCTTCACAATTATCAGTTTTTTATAAGATGTGTTTTTTTAATAATTTCTCTCAGTGTTTGTGTGCATTGTTGAATTGTGGCCTTTAATTAAACCCTTTGGATTCCAGCGAAGCGTACGTGCTATGGGTTTCATGACATGAATTCATGTCGTTGGAGTTTAATGTTCGTCTTTCAGAACATTTAGTTACTAAATTTTGTTGAAGGCTTTGCCAATGTTATATTATGCCAATATGCCAGCATATATATATAATATAATATATATATCGGTTAATATTGTTAGTCAAAAAATTAATATAGACATCTTTCATACTAATACTACTATGATTAAAAAAGCGATGAGCCGTAATTTCTTTAGTAATAGACACTAATTTTTATTTTTATTTATTTTTTTGTTTTAAATAAGCGCCATATAATTATGTATTAATACGCATTCTTTCTACACCTTTCTATTGTTCTCATCTATATTGTTCTTTATAATTTGTCATTTGTATATTGTATATATCAGTATATCTATACTTAATCCTTCAGACTAATATTTCTAGTATATACCTATCTGTGAAAACTTGTAATTGGCTTTCCTTTTACTACTCAACTTATTTATTGTAATAGCTGTAAGTTTTCCGAAGGAATAAATAAATAAATATCAATGAAGGAAATAAAATGGTGGGTATGCTTCTTAAATACTAATTTAAAAATGAAAAGTTAAAGTTACATGACATACCGATAAGGGGCTTGAGACTAAAAATTCACTAAATTTGGACATAGTACACTCTTCACGTGTATCACCATGGACTGTCGTTTGATATTTCACATACACTTGATGAGTCTCTTTAGCACTTTGCAGCCATTCGGGACTAGGCGGAGTGGTGCGAACTAACTTTATCTGAAATTTTATTTGTAATTATAAATGCAAGGAATGTATACAATTTAGTTAGGCACTATTGTTTTTTGTAATTTTTGGATATTTTTATTGGATACTAGCTTTCGCCAGCGGCTTCACCCCTCTATTTCACCCACTTAGGGGCAGAATTTTTAAAAATCCTCTCTTAGTGCTCCCCTACACTATAGGTAGCGGCACGAAACTCTAGCGCTGACCGATCCTGCGCAGAAGTCAAAATTAAGGTATCACAGGGGGGCTAGAGGGACGAAGGGCGTGTGTACGTATGAGCGATGCCTTGCGATTGGCTCTTTAGTCCAAAGAGTAATATAATACATCGGAAACTTTAGTCGCATTCCGTCCCCCACGTTGATGCTACGTCCCGCGCACTCCCTAGTGTACAGTCGCGTTCTGAATTTCGTTGGTAGTTTTTTGTTAAGTTTGCATTTGTTATTTTTTGTTAAGTTTTTGTTGTTGTGTTTTAAACAGTGAATATGTATCGATAATATTATTTCACTGTTAATTAATCTCATATAGAAAAATACTAAAATAGGTATATTAAAAAAGTTTCCATCTCACAACACCACCAATGGGAATTGAACACATGATCTTTGGATTTCCGGGTGAACTAAAAACTTAGCTCAGTGGTTAGAGTAGTCACGCAGAAAACCAAAGGTCATTGGTTCTGTTCCCATCGGTGGTGTTGTAAGATGACGTCGATGTTTTCTTGTATTTTTCAATATTTGCATCGCATCATGAATGCTTAAAAGGAAAACAATCTAATTTGATAGCTATATTTTGCAATAACTTTTACGAATCTAATCACTCGCGTTCTTTTAGACTTTAGTGTTAACACAAATAATAATAGAATACTAGTGTGATATTTAGTGTGTTATATTTCGAATACCTACTTTGCAGGATCCATGGTCACAGGGATAAACATTAATTAAAACTTATGTTTACTTTCGAGGTAATGACCCATCGACAAAACATACCATCGAGGTAGGGACATCGAGGTATCGACAGTCGAGCTAACGTCATTCGAACCGGAGTGCGAAACCCTTTAAAGTGAACGTGAGTTGATCCGTAAAAGTTGGTAATGTGTAGGTAGTGTTCGCGTAAACTTTAGAAAGTATTTTGTGCGTGACAGCACCCATGCGCAGGAATCCCCTCCACATTTCGGTCAGCGCTAGACTTACGTGCCGCTACTTGTACCCAAGGAACATACATGCCAAATTTCAGCTTCTTTCGTTCAGTAGTTTTGGCTGTGTGTTGTCTGTCAGTCACTCAGTAACACAAGAGGTTTATATACACGGTGGATACCACCATACAACGATAAATGAAACCACAAGCCCTGCTTGATGCAAGGAACATATTACATTTAGTAAAAAACGCCTAACATTTTATTTACAAAAATGTTTTTTTCAAACAAACTAAATAGCACAAAAATACAGGAAAAAATAGACCAGCCTATCTAAACATCGGTCACTCACTTTTGACAAGAGCAGCAACAATCTGCTATTATAATAATAATAGATACAGCGTATTGAAATTTTTAATATTGAAAAAAAATTGCTGTGGCTAAAGTAAAGGAGGTATTTGATTGAAAATTTTTTTGGGGGCTTAGGTAATCATTAGGTACATAAAATTAAATTTATTGTTGTATGGTGGTAACCACTTTTTTTACACAATGATGAGTGAAAGTAGACTGAACTTAAAAATCTTGCAAAATTTTAAGGGAATTTTGGTGATTGTTTGAATGTTGTGGAAAAATTGTAGGCTCTCTGGGATTTTTAAGAATTGTGGTGAATAGTAGTACTTTTTAGGTTGCCGATACAAAAAACAAATCTGAAATATTTGAAAAACTGTGGTCACGGTAGCTCAAAATAACACAATAGGGTGTAAATTTTCAAAAAATTATTATTTTATGAAAACAATAAGGGCTGGATTTTTTTCTTTATTTTTCCTGAAGTAGTCATGAGCAAGTCCACCCTCCAGTTCCCGCTTATCGTTGAATTTTGGGACACATTGTATACATCACCTCTAATTTTCTCTTTGTATCTGCTGGCAGTTCATTTATAAAATCCTCCAGTTGTTTTTCTTTGTTTTTACAATTTTTTTGTAAAGTGCTAACATCAGCACCCTTCTGCTTCATTTTTTCCAGTTTCCTCTCAATACGTAATTGCTTTGCTTTTTTGCAAGGGGCTTTTGTCGAATCAGGACCTGAAATATTAATATAACATCACATCATTATATAAACAAATTTTAATTGTGAGTCCTGTAGCATTTATGCATACAAATAAATAATAAAACTTAACATTTGTTCTCTGTAACAGTTGGCTGATTAAAATAAATATTTTTGTTCACAAAACAAACAAACAAACAAACAATAGCCACACAGTTATCTGGAAGGTTACATTATTATGTAGGCTAGTTTTAGTTAATCTTAAACATGAATTTTATCAAAGCAAAGAAAGGGGGAGCGACAGGGTTACTAGTTTCATATTATGGTCAATTGATAATATTTACCTCTTTTACATTCCTCATTTCTTAACCTTGCCACTTTATTGCTAGTTGTCTCGACATGTGATGATTCATCTGAAAACACAAAATTAAGCAATGAATGCCTCAGTACTTTATACTCAGTAATAACACAAAGTATATCATAGGAGAATGTAATACAGAAATTATTATATTTATATATTATGGTCTGGCCGCGCTAAGAATGCGTCTGTGAAGGATCGCGATCGACTGGGCGATGTAACTTTGAACTGGCGTACAATTAATTGTCAATTTTTTTATATCTTTTAATTGACTTATTAACGAGTGATAACATTAAAATCAAACATTAAATCGAATAATTATGCCAACATACAATAAATGTATTAATCTTGGGCTAAAATTACTACAATTACTTAAATAACAAATATAAAAACAATACCTTTTAAAAGAAAACCACGTCAAACGGCGCTCTTTCAAGGTTATATCCATGTTATATCAACTTTTTGTTTTTGTAGTGATGTGACAAAATAACAAGGCAATTGTAATCAAATATTTTTGTAATCTTAATACAATGTCGGTAAAATATAAAATAAAATGTTATAATTATATAATATATATTATATAAATAATGTACTAAGTATTTAATAAAGTTAATATTATTGTAATCTAATTCCAAACATAGCTTAGGAAAATTTGTGTTATAATATCACTCAGGTGAATCAAATGAAAATAAAATAAATAAATAAAACATTTAAATTTTTTTCTCTTGATTACATTCAGAAATTATGATTCAATTCAATTAATTGATTCCTTAAAATTTTATTTACATACGAATATTTATTGAATATATTGAAACATAATTCCTATAAAAATAACAACATATAAATTGAATAAATATTATGCATAATGAATGCATGTTGTTATTATTATTTGTTACAATGCATAAAGTTATTTATTGTACATCACTAGTCATGACGAATTGACATGTGTCAGGAACGCATAGTTAGCGCGGCCAGGTTATAATCCATATTACTCACAAAATTCAGTTACATTTACAAAATTCCTAAAACCATTAAGTATAATTTATGAACTAATGAATCAAAATTTATTTACTATAAAACAATTCTGGCAAAAACTGTTTGTCATCCTAAGTCATTATACTCTCCATCAATCTACACTGGAACACACTTAGCGAGTTTATGTATAACTTAATAAGTATGTAGGTACATTGAAGCCATTAATGTGACTTCTAAGGGCACAAAAATAAGAAACTTTTTTTCAATAAATTACAATTACAACATACCTTGTAAGTGAGTATCATCGTCTTCAATATTGTCACCCTGACCACCAACTACCTCTGCTAAATTGATGTCCTGATGAGTGTTCTTTGTTTCTACAAATAATTCAGTACCCTCAGTATAGTCTTGTAAATTAATGTCCTCGCTGCTGTTGGATACTTGCTGATCTCTGGCACTTCTATCTTTCTCATCATGGCCCATCAAATACTTATTGAACTGTTTCAAGATCTTCTTTTGTGATTTAGATGCCTTGAACTCAAGTGCCTTGCATCTGGTATAAGAAATAAAATATAATATCAATGACTATGAATGATTCCAGTTGGATTACTCAAATTCATGAATTAATTTGTTAAGATAGTAATCGACTCAACTTTATGACAAAACATTCATTAAACTTCTGGTGTCTATTTCAAAAATTCAAATTAATTAAATTTATATGCATAAGTATTCCTTACAACAGCAAAACTTTTGTACTTAAACAATTTAGTAATTAGATTAAAATAGCAATAAATTACCTTATTGTATACGAAGGACAACAAATAACATCAAGTGTAGGTTTGTAAACGTATTTTCCTGATCGTCGCCATCCTCTATCTATAAGGTTTTGATAGTCCATAACAGTCATAGCATGCGCCCACATCCCTAGAAAACAATACAAGATATTACATTACAAATCATACAAGCAATGCGATACAAAAGGATTTTCTGAAAGAAAAGATCCTTACCGTGACCATAATTCGTATCAGCCCCTTTACAATAACCACACCTGTACCTCTCATGCTCCGCGAAATATTCGACTATGCTACGCAACATTATTTACATTAACCTCGTAAATAAACACAATACAAAAACATTTATCTGCAATGAAATTCGAGTGCAAAATTGCAAATTGAAAAGGAACTTGAAAATTGAAAATTAAATCATATGGACCTTATAACTCCGACTTTTAATTCGATGCAGTAAAATGACATTTGCTAATGTCACTTTTTGAAATAATGTTGCCAGATTTTCAATAATAGTGAAAACTTACACGATTAACGAACGATGTTTTGATTATTCGATTATTCTTTTCTCAATATGTCTATTATAATGTATGTTAATAAAATATAATTCAAATTCAGAAAACAATACGGAAAGGTTATTAATTTAAAATTATATAGTAGACGAAAAATAATAAACACCGGTGCATGCATGCTTTTAGTACATAACATGCACTAAAAGCGCTTAATAATTAAAAATCTAGGAGATTATTGATATCATTCGTATTTTATGTGTAGTTATTGATCTTAGGTTGACTGGGAGAGAATGCTTTTAGCATTAAGTCCGCCTTTGTATCTGTACATTTGTATAGTGCATAAAGCTTAAATAAATAAATAAATATTCTTAAATATTCGCCCGCGCTGCTAATTACTTTTAACGACAATATCTCAAAAACTATCCATTTGATTGATATAGTGTAAAAGGCAACTTTGATCTGCATTAAATGCCTAAGCTAACTAACATATTCATTTGGATAAGGATTAATATTGAACTACAGAAAATGCTTTAAATAACCTAATGTTTTTAATTTTTAACATAAAAATGGTTATTGTAAGTCAACCGTAAGAGATAGAGACATGCTATCGCGGACTTTTTTATAGCATTTTTATAGATCTTGAATTCGGTAGTACATTACTGAACTATATTTGTGCTAGTTTACGGGACGTTTGCGTGGAAAGCTCCCTGTTGGTGAAACTTCTTCCACATATATCGCCGAATTTTTACTAATTTACATAAAAGTATAATAAATAACCTAAACCTTCCCAAAGAATCACCCTTTCTATTGTTGAAAACCGTATAAAAATCTGTTTCGTAGTTTTCGAGTTTATCGCGGTTAGACAGACAGATAGACAGAAAACAGGACTTCTTTTTATAATATGTATAGATAGATTAGCCACTGAGCCACTTGAACCACAAAATAAAGATAGTACAGAAGTTAAGCTCATGTATGTACGGTCGGCCAAAGAATTGGTTTACCACTCTAAGGTTCAATGCCGTTTGCAGATTCATAGGTGATAAAGGTTAGTTTCGCTTGCAGATCGATCTGACAACTTTTATTGCCATCTTTATCCGATTATAAATACGTGACATTTGTTTTGTTCTTAGTTTAAACTTGATAGAACCATTGACGTCGGAAACTTGGTATAGTGCCACCAACTTATCTGTTCAGTAAACGGATGTCGCTAGTGCAGCGTCAATGTTACCATATATTAAAATTTGGCGACTGTCAAGGGAGCTCAACAACTTTGAGACCTATGATTTTTACCAGATGTTGCCCATAATTCGATGGTAAATGATGACAAAGCCTTTCCGACGAATATAGACACACAATTTGGGCTGTGGCTACTAACTTAAACTACCATGCAATGACAGCAGTAACATACTATAGGATGTTAACATTATCTCAATCCATCAGGGCCCACTATTAAGCACATGTCTCTTCTCATATTGAGAAGGTAAAGACCAAGGTTCACCATGCTGAACAAGTGCGGTTTGGCAATGTTTTCCTTTACCGTTATAGCAAGTGACATTTAAATGCTTAAAACGCACATAACTTAAAAAAACGGAAACATCCAAAAATAAAAGAATTACGTAGGCCAACACAGTCAAATTTTACTTTTTCATATAAAAATTTAAATTTCAGGACAAGAGAAATAAAAGATCCATTGTTATTGACTATAATTTTTAATATTTTTATATATTTTATAAAAATAATTGTCATGGTGATCTCTGAATTTGAGGGGGTTCCACACGAGAAATCCCTGTGGAAAATGATGCCGATGCGCCAGAGAAATTTCTTCAGCTTTTTTCTTTTCATTCATTAGCTTGTAAACAAATCGTTCACTAACTCCTGTAACAAAGACATAATATTATATGAAGTATAAAAAAATTAGATACCAAATATATTCAGTGACAATTAAATCGATTATGCAAAGATAAGTGAGGAACATAAAATAACTGAATTATTTAACAGGACTATTAATTAACTTGCAATAGCAACACTAACCTGTAGCAACGGCGAAGCGTTCTGCCACTTTTTTAAACGTTATTTTTGGAGTTAGCAGGCGATTTTCTTCCCTCATGAAATCTAAAACTTTTAAAATAACTAATCGTGCAATGACTTCTAAGAGGCTCAGGCATTTTTAATCACTTTTTGCAATTTAAATTGAATTAAAACACATAGAGCACTCGCACTTCAAAAAATTGACAGCGGACATGACATTTCAAAATTGACGTTGTCTTTTTTTAGTTCCATTTTTTTCTACTGAACAGATAAGTTGGTGGCATTATAAGTAGCTGTATATTTTGTGAACCGCTTTAAGATTTTCACACAAAATAATAAAGTGTGGGGGTTCCCCATACTTAGAACTGAAACTCTAAACATTTTTTTTCATCAAACCCATCCGTGTGGAATATCTATGAATAGGTCGTCATAAATGATATTGGGGTTTCTAATATCATTTTTTTCTGAACTGAATACTTTGCGTGAGAGGCACTCCCAAAGTGGTAAAATATGTGCCCCCCCCCCTGTAACTTCCAAAATAAGAGAATGATAAAACTAAAAAACATAAATATGATGTGCATTGCCATGTAAACTTCCACCGAAAATTGGTTTGAATGAGATCTATTAAGTAGTTTTTAAATACATCATTAATCGTAAACCGCAATTTAACTTTCATTCAATCTACTTACTCGAATATTTTTTATATTATGTTACTTGCTGCTACGGAACCCTTCATGGGCGAGCCCGACTCGCACTTGGACAATTTTTATTACATTACTTGCATATTTATTTGACTAAATGTCAATTGTCAATTTTCTTTTTAAAAATAATTATTTTGTCAATTGAAATAGTTCTTATGCTTTTGTTCAGAATATTTAAATCTTCTTTGCACAAATTAATGCATTATCCGTTTCTAATAAAGATTAAAATGTCTTGCACCTATAATGTGACCTATGATGTACGTAATCTTAACAATTAGGTTTATGTCATTATTATGCGTCTCTTTCAGTGATATTTCCTATGAACTTTGATGTAACTTTTGATAACTAGGAAACTAAATGAAAACTGGTACACCACTTTCTTGGCCCACTGTACCTCGATTTCGGTTATGCATGTGTGCGTAAGCCTTAGGGTTAACGACTCCGAAATGGTCTTGGATTGGATCTAGTTATTTAATTGAGTGATATGGATTAAATGGGAAAATAAAAATAAAAGTGTATGATTAGAATCATTAAAATATAATGTAATTTAGTAACCATTATTCATAATTGTATTATCATTGTAAACTAAGATCACGGGAGTCCTTATAGTCCTTTTTTTTTGCTGCGGACTAAATTTACATTAGCTGTGTTGCCACTTTTTTGCGAATCATTAATAGTGATGTGCCTCTACCGTAACTTTACGTAATTTACAATCCAGTATCGTTTTTCGGTAATAATAAAAAATGTGTCTTTAAAATAATATGACCGACAGGCATACCTATATAATGTACCTTAACCTTGTTATTGCGTATTCTTCAACAAAAAGTCAATAATTTTCGTATTTACTTAGTGTAATAAGTACGTAATTAAAATTAATAAATATATTTTTTATTTATGTGATACTCCATAGTTACCATGATTTGTAAAAGATTCGTCTATTATCAAATAAAAATAAAGAACAACACTACTATTAAAAAGCTGGTATCATTATTTCGAAAATTGACATTTGCTGTGTCAATTTAGTCCGTAGCGAAAAATAACGGACTATAGATGACAAATTCATTTATTCGTTAATAATAGTAAGGTAATATAATTCATTATTCAGGTTAACTGTATTCGAAAACCATCAAAATATCAATGTATTTATTATAAGTAACAAAAATTCGGTTTTGATGCTTTTTTAATCAACCAACGTCCTCTTTTAGTGAGATACACGTCATCCTCACTAGATGGCAGCCAAGTAATATCTTGCCTGCTTTTCCGAATAATATGAACCCATTTTTCTCTTGTTATAGCATCTGTCGGCAATCTGCAAAAATTATAATTGAAATCATTTTAGAGAGTAGGCTTAACTAAAATATTACCTATATAATATTCATTTCATTCTATCGTGGGAATCATTTATTTTATCGTTGGCAAACGTGACATTTTCATTTAAATCGGTTTGCCTAGGTATGTTAAAATGCTAATGTTATTGGCTGTATTTCCAGATTTTTAGGTTTAAATAAATAAAACTATTTACTTATAAAATATTTCTTTTGCGTTTTAAATTTACAAATCGACAAATATTCAAATAGCCCATGCATATTTCCCCAAATTTAGGGTAACCGATTTTCATGTAAAGCTGGTATTATACTTAAATGAATGATTGTCGAGGTTTTGTGTTCCGAACGGACCGCAAAAATATTATTATAAAAAAATTATAAAATAATGAAGAATTACCTGTGAAAAGACATTCCATCTTCTTTTCTATGGTTTTGCTAACAACTATATAATACAGAATTTAAAAAATTTGACACTTGCGACGTTTATGCTATTTGACGCTTTCCTAACTAAGTAGGTACTGACACGAGGTTGTATTAGCTTTTTATTTTGTATTTGCTTTGGTAGCTTCACTTTATACTAGAACGACTACATCTGCCTTTTGGTTCTATAATCTGAGATTCTGGTTTGCCTTCCCCATTGATCTATAAGGACTAGCCTTCCCTATAAGGAACATGATTGCGCGTAATTGTGATTATCATTTCGTATAAAAAATATATCACTATAGATAACCTGAATTACCTGCTTTATTGAATTTTTCATCTAAGGACTCCCGTAATCTTAATTTACAATGATAGCATTATTATTGTAAATTAATTGTATAATCTTCTATCTATACTTATAATAAATCTGTAGAGAGGTCAATTCTGTACATTAAATATATTTCCAAAATAACTATCAGGGGGTGATTAGGGATCGATACTGATGCCAAAAATGCAATCAGTAAAATTTTTGTCTGTCTGTCTGTCTGTCTGTCTGTCTGTCTGTCTGTCTGTCTGTCGGATGTATAACCGTTATAGAAACAAAAACTACTCGACGGATTTTAACGAAACTTGGTACAATTATTTTTCATACTCCCGCGCTGGTTATAGTATACTTTTCATCACGCTACAATCAATAGGAGCAGAGCAGTGAAGGGAAATGTTGGGGAAACGGGAGAAGTTACTCCATTTTTTAAGCTTCCGTCGCGTGTGCAACCTTAATGGTTAAAGCTACACAGAAATCATGTATGACGGAAATGTTCTCCTTAAAATTATATAAAAAATATTCCATGATAGCATATGTCTATCTTTTATGGTTGACTCACAATAACACGTGTAACTCCCGACAGCTTAGCAGTTCGAAGCTTTCTGATTAAGTATACCTATATTTTATCTACTCTTACGCTTATGACACTTAAGTGGGTGAAATAAAGGGGTGAAGTTTAAACGAAATTCACGCGGGCGAAGCCGCTGGCAAAAGCTAGTTAGGTAATATGACTAACGCTTACTAAATTACATTACATTATCATGAGATCGTTATCGTTCTTTCTCTTTCTAACCGGGGCCAATTGCAATGTGTATAGACAGCCGTATGGCTCGCCCACTCTAGTGTATTATCTCTATGGGTACAACAACTGAACGCTGAGTTGGAGAATGTACTCTATGCGCCTCTTATAAACGAATTTATAGATTGACCAGGAATATAAAAAACCTCGCCTCGCCATATTGCGGTAGGTTCATGGAACTAAATTGTTTTACTGGCAACGCTTATTTCTAAACCTCACTCGTAAATTGCTTGTCAGCTAGTTGAATGTCATGGTTTATTTTGTGTCTTTGAGTGTTTATTTTGTGCTAAAATAACATTTTCTTTAAAATAACATATAAAAGTGCAAAATAAAATATGACTCGTGTTACAACTTCCGATCCATCATGATTGAATGTATTGACAACAAAAAAAAAATCCTTTGCTATCGTCGTTTTATTTTCAAATAGATACCCGCCAGGTCGCTGGCCAGTAACATTTTAAACCTGAAAAGAAAAGAAAGAACTCTCTCTCCTTTCCTCTCCACTAGATACAGCACCTCTCCTCTGCTCAAAATGGTTTAGGTCTGTTGGTTCCCCTTTTCAGTTCCCCTAACTTATATTCCATGATAACTTATAGGTACCTACTAGTGGTTCCCCTTCAGAACATGAGAGGCTCCATCTGGATTTGTGAATACTGTTGGTTCCCCTACAGTGGTTCGGTCTTATGTAATGGAATGAAAATCTTGTTGATAATGTCATATTTTATTGATACAGGTCATTTATTGTATATTTACAAATGTTTATATAACTAGGAATTCGTGTCTGTAATCACCCAATCACCCAATACAAGAATACCACATTATGTAATTATGGTTATGGAGCGGTAAGCGGGAATGAAGTTTACTTGGGATCATTCACTTATGATTTCATTATTAAAATTTATCGTTTCAGAGATTGAATGCTGAAAGCGAATAATATTACATTTAGGTAATATGAAAACACATCATACCTTTTATTCCTAGTGGTTCAATGGCTGCAACCCATTAATGGCCCACTACCGAGCACGAGTCTTCCCTTATCATTTGATGATCTACAGCATATTTCCAGGGGTTACTTTTATAATATTAACTAGCGACCCACCCTCACTTCACTGGGCGTTAAATGGGGAATCTATAGTTCGCGACAGATCGACATGGCTTTCAGGGTATGAGGTGAGACGCGGGGGAAGGGACACCCCGCATGCCGCACGTCACCCGCGCCCGCCTTAGTAATAGTAATGCGCGAGCCTATATCGACCGCGTTTATCGATTTTAATTTCACTCACATTTTTGTTTGTTGTTATGTTTTAAAATAACTTCGGTAGCTTTAGATTTTATCATAGAAGTCGGAGATACTAGTGACGAAGAGTCACAAAGTGCTTGTAGCGACGTTAGTATGAGCTCATTTGATATTGATTGCGTTGAATTAAATATTATAATTCAATAACAACATACTTAGTTGTAAATCTTCTTACTAGCTCAAACCTTATCTACATGAACATTTTTTAATTTCTTTACCTGTCTATCAACAATATTATTTTAATGTAGTCATAAGTGCTAGTACCACAATAGTCTAAACTGAATAAATATTATTCATTTTCATTTAACTTATAATAAACTTTATTTAATTGATGTTACTCTTATTTTGTTGCGTGAGAAAAATATCGATATAAACTATATCGATATAAGCCACATCACTAGAAAAGTGCCATGTCAATCTGTCGCGTACTATACATAGCCCATTTCGGTCTTGTATTTTATCAGTCAAATAAATATATGTATATTGTAAACTTTCTTTGAGAAATACCTACTCTGCCTACCTAATGGTGAAAATCGCATAAAAAGAACAAGACTTAGAAAGGCACAGACAGAGAGGCAGAGGGCGATTTTGTTTTATAGGTAGGTACCTACTACTTATGTAGTGATAGACGATAGTGATATCTAGATAATAATATAAATATACAAAGGTAATAAAATATTATAAGTCAGTAGGTACTTCCATTATGCGACGAGCATTTATTTATTTCCCTTTCCTCCTCCAAGCGGGGTTTAAATTGTAGTACCGATCCTATTATAGCGTGTCTGACCTTTCCGAGAGCAGATTTTAAAAGATAGGTACGATTAAAAAAAATACCTTGAATTATTTTCTTCAACTTCGGTTATATTAGACATTACTGAAGCTTTTGGTCTGACAAAAACTTTTCGCCGCGGTCTAGAACAAATAAGTAACACATTAGCGGTTTATTTTGGTTTTCATCAAAAATAGTACCTACCTATAACCAAAACAACTAAAGTAATTCCGTACCTGATTCTTCCTCTTATATTATTCCACGGTTGCAAGCATGTTTCTCCCCAAATTAAAAATACAATGCCACTCAAACATAAAACTAATCCATGAAAACACCAAATATTTTTCCAAACATAGGGCATGCCATCCTGTTAACAATATTAAAAATTAATAAATATTATAAAAACAAAAAACCCGACTGCTTACAAAAGAACTCAAAAGAAAAAAACAAGTGTCACAATATCAACATAAAATACCTACTTCATGGTGCTGCAGGCGGGGACAAACGTAGTACTTACCTACTTGTGATAAATCTTTTTTTACCCGTAGGTAGCAGTATTGTTTGTCCCCGCCTGCAGCACCATGAAGTATTTTATGTTGATATTGTGACACTTGTTTTTTTCTTTTGAGTTCTTTTATAAGCAGTCGGGTTTTTTGTTTTTATAATAATATTTTTATTTCAGACTTTTTAGTGTTTTCGCCGAATTTTTGGGATGGGTTTTGACAATTTCTGTTAAACGTGTTCTTAAACGTTATTTATGATGTATATATTTTTGAAAAGGTCTTTTCACGATCTTTCATTTGATACCCATATTGCTAAGATAAGAAGAAACTCAAGATTAGCCCCTCTTTTTCTTCCACTTTCGGGCGCCATTTTGAAAATTCATAATAGCCTGTGTCACTTCCACAGTTCTGACGAATTCAACGATACCTCATATGTCGAAATCCGTTCAACCGTTTGGGCTGTGGGGCCGCACAAATAAATGGACATATATACAAACATACATACATACATACACTCGAAAAACATAACCCTCCTTCTGACGCAGTCGGGTAAAAAAAACCGACTGCTAAATACTTAAATAAATTATTAATATCTAAAAATGAAATAAATAAAAATTAAATTAGTAATAAAAAAATAAAAAATTGTAGCAGTGATAGCCTAGTGATTAAGATTTCGGCCACCTCTTCAGAGGGTCCAGGATCAATTCCCAGGGCACGCACCTCTGACTTTTCGGAGTTATGTGAGTTTTAAGCATTTACTTAAATGCCAGTTGCTATAAAAACATCATGAGGAAACCTGCATGCCGGATAGTTCGCATACCTAGGTATGTGAAGTCCGCCAATCCGCACTTGGCCAGCCTAGTGGACTATGGCCTTATAGACTACGGGCCCATGTCGAAAATGGGGGGGGTCATACGAACCACCAGGTGATGTATATAGGACGATATAAGAGCACAAAATAATAAGATTCAGCACTATGCCGTCACTTGTAAGCTGTCCAACTGAGTGCTGGTGAGAATTCAAAAGTGCAGGTAGAGGGAGTACATTTTGGTCATATGATTCTGTACGGCATTTTCACCATCGATAGATCCATGAAAAATAATAAGAAAGCGCGCAGTCCCGTAAAAAAATGGTGAGCCACAAAGTCGGTAATTTTTTTTGATTTTTTGAAAATTTCAGGGTAAATTTGGTCATTTGATCCTGTACGGCATCAGTTTCATACTGTTTCAATACAGCTTCTAATCCATTATTCCGCAACGCCGTACAAAAATCATGCGACAAGGGGAAAAAATCGAGGGTTGCAACCCCCTCTATTTCCGTGGTCTGGGGGGTGATTTGAAACAACATAAAATTAATTTATTTTGAAAGTATTTTATGCACAGATAATATTTTTTTACATGCCGTACATTTTCGTTGGTCCAAAGGTTTGTAGGGAAAAAAAATTCAAGGAAAAATCCATAGAACGAAATGTATGAAAAATATAGTCTGCATTAAAATGTACGGCATCATTTTTTCCTAATTTATGTATCTTAATACTATTTAGAACAAGGGAAAAATGTAGGAAATTGCTATATTCTATTAATCTATGAATATTTTTAAACTTCTGCAATAATTTAACAAATTTCAGTTTTTGTATTTCTCTGTAACTTTTTTTAGAACAGTTTCTTTTGAACGGCAATACTATGCAACAATTATATTTTACAATATCATGTTAAAAAAAAAGTTGCCGTACAGTGTCAAATGACATTACAGCTTTATAAATGAAATAATAATAATAAACATGTAGTTTATTATTATTATTTCCTTTTAACTTACTTTTTATTTTTATCTTAATCTCCCCTTTCTTTCTCGTGCACCTTACCTCGCTTTACCCTACTCTGTTCTATACTCCTCACTCTTGGTTGTCTGGAAGAGATCGCTATGTAGCGATAAGACCGCCTTTTGTACTTTCCCGTGTTTTATGTTGTTGTTAATGTCCATTTTCTTGGTGTACAATAAAGAGTTTTTTGTATTGTATTGTATTGTATTGTAAATCAAGTATACCATGAAATTAAGGCAATTATTAATATACATTCAAATGAACAATAACTTTTTGACGGCATTATTTTTAATAGTACTTTTGAGTGCTAGATAATGTTTTGGAACCGAAGCCGTACTTTTTCAAATCACCCCCCAGACCACGGAAATAGAGGGGGTTTCAACCCTCGATTTTTTCCCCTTGTCGCATGATTTTTGTACGGCGTTGCGGAATAATGGATTAGAAGCTGTATTGAAACAGCATGAAACTGATGCCGTACAGGATCAAATGACTAAATTTACCCTGGAATTTTCAAAAAATCAAACAAATTTACCGACTTTGTGGCTCACCATTTTTTTACGGGACTGCGCGCTTTCTTATTATTTTTCATGGATCTATCGATGGTGAAAATGCCGTACAGAATCATATGACCAAAATGTACTCCCTCTACCTGCACTTTTGAATTCTCACCAGCACTCAGTTGGACAGCTTACAAGTGACGGCATAGTGCTGAATCTTATTATTTTGTGCTCTTATATCGTCCTATATACATCACCTGGTGGTTCGTATGACCCCCCCATTTTCGACATGGGCCCGTAGTCTATTAACCTTTCCATTCTGAGAAGAGACCCGTACCCGTGCTCAATAATGAGCCATGATGGGTTGAGAAGAAGAAAAAAAAATTAAACCGATAGGTATAAATCTTGAACTAACCTAACCTAAAGAAGATTTACAACTAAATCCACTTGACATAGTAGGTACCTACATAGGCATATTTTAGGTATTAAGGCATTTTTTTTATCACAAAATGGAGTCTAGTGGCCACCATTTTGAATTTTGATTACTATTATCTACCTTGCACTCGCAATACCCATTATTGAGACGAATACCTAAGTATATTTTATTATTATAGAACTATTTACATTTAATGGCAGCACATCACTATTTCTTGGTAGTGCATGGGTATAAAAAAGTACCTACCTACCCATTTTACACTACCGGTGGTGCAAGCCGGTGGTGCTATGGGCCCGAAAGGGAATAAATCATCAATCAAAATAAAATAAAAACATAAATCATCAAAATCGATTCGCGCGTTTAATTTTTAGAGTGCCACAAAGGAACATACCAACCTACATACCTACATAGACTGATGAACACATTAGGTACGCAAAGGAGCGTAGCGCAGTCGAGTAAAAAGATGGAATATGGTTCATTTTATGTCAATAGATATTTATTAAGTATTTACTTGATATGTGTGAGTGACTCCTCCCACGCCGTAAGCAACTATAATTCCCGCAGCGTTCCCAACTATCTTGATAACTGTGTTAATTGAATTTGCATAAGTTGGCGTTAACTCCTAAAAATTAAACAGATTGGCTTCAACTTCAAGCTTTCAATGATGTTTGGTAAAGATAAATTTCAGGAGAACTTTAAACAGTGGTAGGTAATAAAAGTAAGTCAAGTACAAGAGTCTCTAGAACGTTATAGCTAAAGAAGCATAAACGCCAAAGTAGGCTTATCTATAGTACCTAGACTACCTAGGTGAAATAACATAATCCAAAAAAGTAATATGGACAATAGGTAAGTGGGGGGATAACGGGAGTAGATCAACCTTAACATGTCAATTGTAAACGACTGACCGTGTTACTATTTCGACCTGGACGGTGGACCGGTTCTGGTAAAAAATTTTTGAGTTTCAGTTCTACGTATTGGGAACCTCTAAAACTTATTTTTTTTTCTATTTTTGTGTGAAAATCTTAAAGCGGTTCACAGAACACATCTAATTACCAAGTTTCAACAATAGTATAGTTCTTATACTTTCGGAGAAAAGTGGTTGTGACATACCTACTGGCAGACAGACAGACAGACATGACGAATCTATAAGGGTTCGGTTTTTTGCCATATCGTCTAACCTACGATAAAAAAACTTAATTGTAAAGCCTTTGAAAAGTCGCAGAGCCTTTTTTTTATTGAATTAAGTACATATGGTAGCAAATGAGCATGCAGCACCACCCTTCCGCTGCCGCCCATGGCAATTGTGACCGACTTAGAACAAGACCCAATTTAGGGACTATAGGGTGGTTAGTCCAATTAGTAGATGGTGTTAGAATGTTAGTTGGTTAGTTTGTTAATAAGTGTGAGGACAGGGACTGTTAGTGATAGTTAGTCCTGTTAGTTAATATTAGTATTGTCCAGTTAGTAATGATTAGTGTGAGTCTTGTTCTAATTCGGTCACAGATGCGTTGCTACCCCTGAGGACTGAGATGGTCGCCTCTAAAAAAGTGAACCGGCTCCACACCTTCCTATCCGGAACACAATTGCTCTTAAAGACAATTATTATGACTGTAGGAAATAGGAATGGTACTGAGTAGGTACCTTGGCAGGCGGTGGTACTACCCCGGGCGAACTTAATAATTTCTGCATCAATCAATCGGCCCTGGAGCAGATTACGTACCTAATACAGTACAGTACCTACCTTCAACCACGAGCAGACCTGTGACCTGTGTTCGAAATCGTAGTCCAGTAATGGGTTGACGACTATTTTATTCATCAAGGACCAACCCGTGGGCAGATAAGGAATATTGTTAAAGGTACTTGTGAATATTCTTACATAACAGATATCCAAAGTAAGATCCATTCCAGCAGCAGTTAACGTGATAGCCGTGGTCAGTATGATGGGGCCGGGCAATGGAGTGACCATCCACATAGACACTACCAGTAGACCCGGAACAACGTGTGCTGCAGAAATATTGCATCATTCACTCATAGTTTACTGCTAAGTACCAATAAAATTTTTTTACAACTCTAATGAAAAAATATCTGACGGTCATACAAAAAATAGATCGTAATCGTAACGCCAAAAGTGCCACCGACGCGTTGCCGGCATAGGAAGAAACGAAAGACTGAAATTACAAATTGCCTAGGTAGGTATTACCTAAAAAATTTGGTTTATTAAAATTTGGTTAGGATTGGTTGTCTTGACATTGAGTTTATTATGAATAATTTTGACTGTTGATAGCATATTTTAATAATTTTAATAATTTTGACAATTTTGACATAATTATTTGAATATATTTGGTAATTTTGGTAATATTGGTGGTATATTTGGTAATGGTTGACTGTTGTTACTAATTGATGAATTTTATATTTAATAATTTTGACTATTGATATTTGATAAGTTATACCTACAATAATTGATAATATTAATTTGATTATTTTAAATATTGTAAATATTTGCATGCCAGAAATGGTAAAATACCTACACCAGACATTGTATTTAATTTAGACCTCCACCTGTAATAATTATATTGTGTATTTTGGCAAATAAATAAATAAATAAAATAAATAAATAAAACCTACTAAACGGTGGCTACTCCTCAGTTTACCCCACGTGTTGGTCGCACAAGGAGTAGGTAAGTAGTTAGCAAATATTTTGGTATTTCAAAAACGAACAACGTACCTACAATACTTACAAACAACAATAAAGTATTTCCGTATGTATTGAATTCTTTTCACGTCCATCCTGGGTTTGTAATAGTGGAAAGTTTGTATGACAATTGTTCCCAACACCAGTCTTAAAAAAAATGGCAGCGCCGTAATAGCTGCTGCCTATAAAATATTTCGCATTTAGAAACATACCTTTTTACTTATTTACACAACAACTCTCTAATATTATAATTATGGACGTGTTATGAGAATTCCTGCTAAACCAACGACTAAGAAAATAAAATGAAAGCTAAAACCACATTTCTAGCAGGTACCAATATATGCATCAATCAGATCAATTCAATTCAACGTTATATTTAGCTGCGGGTACCAACGTTTATATGTACGTTATATAAATATTATATTTATTATATCCGTATATGTCATACGTATTATAAGAAATACGTAACTTAAGAAGAGCTTCTGCCATCAAGCAGAGAGCACCTTCTGTGACCCTTTTCTAGAATTTTCAAAAAATGGCCAGAGATCAATGATATTTTGTAATAAATACCCCTTACATCATGGACACTACACTGAAGTATCATCGTGTAATATAGTGGACCGTGAAGACACAAAGATATTATCATCCAGGCATATCCAAAATTTAAAATGCAAAGCGCCCAAAATGCTACTGACTTTAGAATTAATCTCCAAGGAGCTTGAGTATTTGTGAGCTGAAATGCAAACGGAAAATTTATGAGGAAAATCTATGAAAAAATTTGCACCATTTTTCAAACAAAGACCTTATCAATATTGTTTGGTCATAAATAGGTAGGTAGATCGGAAAAATCGATGGAGTCATCGGAGCAGTCTTTAACATGAATAAGTACCTATCTATAATAAAAATTATTTACCTGTGTCACTTTTATATAGGTGCTTAACTATAATTACGATATGTATAACTATATTTTTTCAATGTGCGTGTTTTATCTGACTTTTACCCTATTCCGCTTACTTATCTCTAGGTAGGTTAAATGTGTGAAACCAATCAGTAATTATCCGAATACTAATTCGACGCTGATAGAGCTAAGTATTTTCCCTATTTGATAACGAATTTATTCTTGCATATTTCACACATGGTATTTATTTTTAGACTAGCTTGACTGACCAAAACTTTTCAATACCTTAAGTCAAATGTCACAATAACTAGACCATAAAAGATAAGTACCTACTAAACATATGCACAGTAATAAGATTAACAGTAATTATCATCAATGATGTAGGACAAAAGGTAAATAACCTTAATAGTGAAAACGGTGCCAACAGTGTTTGTCAAATATGTTAATTCTCCTTTCGATATAAAGGAATGTTTCGCTGGACAATCGGTTACCACGCAGATCCATGCGACCGACCACGCTATTTGCACGGCGCCACAGACGTAGAATCCTACCGGCCATCGAGAATACCGATGGACTGCTGCACACATAAGGAAAGTCGAACATGTCCCGATAGTGATACCTAACAGAGAAAGTCATTTTAAACTTTACGTTAATTAAAACTTACATGAGTCATTTCAAAGAGGTGTAATAATGATAATTTGTTATTTGGCACAAATAAAATTACTGTTACGTTTTTCTGCTCTACTAAGCACGCGTTTTTTTGCCGTCACATGTCACAAGTGAAAAAATGTAGTTTAGTAAAATATATCTATATTTTCTCACCACAATAGGCCCACATGAAATGATTCCTTTCTATAGGCGGAACCCAGTGTCTTAATACTTGGACCATACTTGGTTGCATTGCACCCTGTGGAAATTACATAAACAGGTAAGAACTACGTACTACGTACGGTAAGAACTTGAAACGACTATAAATACGTACCTACCTAATAGCCCCATTTTAATGTTTCTGGAAACAACAAACAACAACAACAAAGCATAAATTTATACCATATTAAACAACCTATCTGCGATACCTACTATGCAGAGTAGATAATTATGTAGTTACATTATAGGTAAACACCTTTTAACACTCGGAAATTTTTTAAAGGAGGTACCTACTAAATCGTTTTTCTTTTATGTTTTGTAAGTCTGAATTTACTTGTTTAACAAGTAAATCACCATTTTAGGAGTTCATATGAATTAATATATTTATAGCTAGGTACATATTCAATTCTAGCCATAAAAACGTCTTAGCATTGTTATTATAATATCATAATTAATAAATAAATCACAATATAATCGAGTATCATTATGAGAGCAAAATATATTTCGTACAGTATAATGTCTATAGTTTTGAGACTACCAATCTCGATGACTTAGCATAGGTAGTGGCTGTGTCTAAAAAGGTGTAAGCATTGATGTATAAGTATCTAGATGGATAATCGAATCCGCGAAGACCTGTCAAAAAAGCTGCGCCAACTATTGGCGCAGAAGTACTTTCCCGCCAATTAGTGCCGATCGCGCCGCTTTCGTGTCACTACGTATTACGCGCGCAATTTAAATAAACAAATAAGAGGGATAACATGACGAAATGTGCTATTAAACTGTGCCGGAATTATAAAGGAAGGGTAAAAAGCTCAAAAAACATCACATATCATAGGCAAGTAACCAATAAACATATTTTTAATTAAATTTCAATTTTGATTTTTATTGTAACCAAATTACGTCATTTTTTTGTCAGTGTTGCTAGTTTCTATTTTTATGCTCCCGACTTAACATCATTTTTGTGGGTATATAAATTGGTTTATGGTTACGTGTATATTATTTAGTTCATGTACTTTTATAAATCGATTAAAGAAAGGTGGTGTTTACCAATACGTTTGTGTTTATTTATAATAATATAACATTAATATTCGTATGTTTATGAGCCCATTTTAATGATTATTTTTGCATTGGGTCGAATAAACCACTTTTAAAGGTACAAGAGTAATGTGAAAAGGAGACGATCCAAAATTGTATGTAGTCTGGGCCTGGTTTTGTACCAGTGATAAAATAAGATAAAAAAGAAAAATAAACCATTTTTGACTAATCAAATCCACGAACTCATCTTTATTTCATTGCAAAAAATATTTATTAACTCCACGTGACGAAATTATTCTACATAATGGCGGGCAGCAGACCAGAGGATTCATAATTTTTGACGTATGACGTTAGCTGTCAATATGCCTTCTCTATGCTTGAACAATGGCTCGAACTCAGAGTGAAGGACGCCATCTTGCAAGTGTTGCAAGTAGTACCTACCGAATAACTCGAAATTAATTTTATTTTAGCAAGTCATTTATTGCGATTTGTGAATTTATTATATTTTTAATGAACTTTCTGTATTTTTTGGTTTTTCATGGTTTAGTGTACAAGATCAGGCCCAAAATGGACCATCTCCTTTTCTAAAATTGTAAAGTTACCGTCTCAGATTAAGGTGAAAATTTGAAGGGAGGACGGGTTCTACACTCTCATTCGTCCCCCCAAACTAAATATTGCTCTCATAAAGTACTTACTTTTTTTAAATTATTTTTCTAAATCTCTAAAAATTTTAAGGTTATGTGGTCTCATTGGTTAATGTGTAAGCGCTCGAAGTCTTAAGTGTATGTATATGTGTGTGTGAAATATAGATGAGTTCGTGGATTTGATTAGTCAAAAATGGTTTATTTTTCTTTTTTATTTTATTTTATCACTGGTACAAAACCAGGCCCAGACTCCATACAATTTTGGACCGTCTCCTTTCCAACTACAAACTGCGTAAAAAATATTAATTTAATTAACTTAGCTGGTTTATTACAACATTAACATAAACAACTGTAATTAAATTAAGTAGGGTTTTTTATTTATTCATGAAAATAACCACTCCATAAATTAAGTTTAATGTGTGATTTATGGGAAAATTTTAGTAACTGGTATCATTGATCACGCAACATAGACACTAGACGAACGTGAAAAACATCGCCTGCACGCACACATGCTTGATATTGTTGCCTTGTTTTTTTTTTGTCTTCATTGTAGGGCGACGCTCAATCTACCTATTTATTGCATCATTGGGTGTAAGGTACGATTCCCGGCTTACCTACATAATGTATCAGCCGGAGCCGACATTTGTTTAACAGTTATTTTTTATTTATTTAAACGGCTAAACATTCAGCTTCAAGAATATACTTGCTTAACATCATACATGTTATTCAGAAAGTAAATACGTTGGTAATTGGTATATAACTAGTGTCGTACTACGGCAACAACGCAATTGTACGAACACTAGATTAATCTAACAATCTAACCACAAAACTCACCGCACAGAACCCGCTCAGAATGCGAACAATGAAGAGCACCCAGTAGCTATAATAGACTGAGGCTGGAGTGAGAATATTTAAGACGCCGGATAGTATCCCAGCTATGCCAACTATCCATGTAGGGCCGAGACTGTAAGTCATGAAACATTTTGAATAGATTATGAACGTTAACAGCAATCAAAGAAGTTTAAAGTAGTTAAAAGTAAAGCATATGAGAACTGAATGAATGCTGTGTGGAATGGAATCATTTATCATTGCAAGCCTGAACTTTACCTGCTGCTAAACTCTCCCATAATGTTATAAGTCCATAGTTCGCCACGATGGCCAAGTGTGGATTTTCAAACTTTTAAACTTCAAACACTTATTTAATTATGAATTTTTAGCAACACCAAAGAAAGTGATACATAATTAATTTGTAATACTTCACATACCTATACATTCTTGGATTGCCAGCAGTAGTTGTAACAATAGTAGTATCATGAAGAGTTAAATTATATAAAGTAACGGTACCTATCTACTGTTTGTTAAATAATAGGTAAGTATGGTTGGCAAATCTAGAATAAACTTTTCGCTTCTTATGTAAATTATGTCTCATTGCTAGAACCAGTGGGACTGTTGTTCTTTTTGTATAAACTAGCATGTAGATTATGAAATCTTTACACCTTAGTATTATAATAAATTAAAATAATGAGATCATTTAAATCAATCTCAAATTGTATTAAAATACATTTTAAAACAAACAAGCGCTTCATAATAAAAAATAGGCTGCTGCCAAGCAGGTTGATAAACAGGTCTTGCCAATTTAAGCGTAGAATAAAACATACTACAATAAATCTGATACGTTAGTTACCTAACAGGTGGGTAGGACCCATTACATGCCTAGGTTTCCATGATAGAAAGGCCTAGAAACATTAAACTTACCGATCGCCAATATTGTGGAATATAGGGAAACAAATGCAATATCCTATGTGGTAGGCGCCCAATAGGTTAGCTATTTTCTTCTGACTCCAATTGATTACTTCAATATAATTCTGTAAATAAATAGGTATGGTTTAAGTTAAAGTCTAAAGCAAGGGTAAATGTATTGAAATAAACTGTAATGGCCTCATCATGATGACTACTATCGTCCCAATATTAGGACTATGCCTTGTCTATAATAGACCTTATCCTTGACGGTTTCCTTCACCGCAATAATTATGTCCTAAATAAAGAAAATGATTGGTGCATTTGTTATCAATACCAATACTTACACCAGATCGCGTGATCATATTATTACCCCTGACGTGTTTTAAGACAGATATAAGATCATTTCTTGAGTCGTCCAATCTCTTGGTTATTTGCACTATATCAACTATGTGTACGCTGAGATTATATCGTACGACATATACGAGAAAATATCCTAAAAATATCATTATGCCCACCTAGAAATATCGTAAAACTGTTATTTTCCAATTCTAATTATCAAATAAGTAAGATATGCTTTAAAAAACATTCTACTTACTATAACACGAATTCTTATTTTGATCATCACAAAAACGTCACATCAGCAATTAATATTAAGCAAGTCGTTTATGAAGTCGTGACCATGCTGATTACCTATTTGCTCAAGAGGTCCGTTGTGAGTCACACTTGTTTGTGATTTTAGATTTTCACTATTGCTGTTGTTATATCAACCTTTTTTTATTTGGATATTAATTAATAATAGCTAGTATATGTTTTCCCACAATCATCATAAAACTCATTTTTAAAAATAGGAAAAAAATATCTTAAATATTTTAAAAGATAGGAAAAACAAATCAACAAAATGTAAAACCAAAAATCAATACATATCATTGTTTATTATATTTGGTAATGACGATCACAGAACAGAGATTGAAATAGTCCCATTTATGCAGTAGATATGCAAAAAGTTAGGTTCTAAAACAAAACGTAATAAATTAATTCAAATCAACAATTTAAATTAAGGAACGACTACACAAACATAAAAATTAAATGTCTTATATAAAAGTCTAATTAAATGCTAACAAAATACATGTCCAATGCGTACAATATAAGTTCTTGATGCGCTACACCTTAAGCTAAATCATTATTAATTGGTTAGTATCAATGAGAATTTATCTGGTAAATGCTTTAATTTCATGTCATTAAGTACATCAATATCACATAGTAATGTCCTATTTACGAATTCAGATTCACCTATTAAAACATAACCGCAGCAAAAGTTACTAATGCAATCCAAACTAAAACTACGATTATCTAGTTACGTGTTATTACGCTTAATGGGGTATCTTTATCTTTAGTTTCCTTGGCATCAATCTTCTGTTCAGCAGAAGCGACTCCTCCATCACCACCATTTCTCATTTTGGCACCCTTATCATCATCGTTCTCAGTATTTGCAAAGTTCCATGACTGTATATTACCAGTTCCAAACAAAATGAAAAATATGGCCGAAACAATGTATACGGATGCCCCCACGAAAAATACTGGACGCCATTGCTCGAAACTATTCTGTTAACAAAAATAAAAATAAAATTATAAATACGCAATTTACTGACCATGTTTCCTATGAAACAATATTAAATGTTTTTTTAACAAAGTAAAAAATTACAAAGATAAAATAATTACCCCATGTCTGGTAAAGTAAGCCGTTATCATAGGTGTGAAAAATCCAGCAGTACTTCCAATGAAGTTAGCAATGCCGTACAAAGTTCCAGCATAATTTGGGGCTAAATCTTGATGATTCTGAAGATTCGTCAAAGTTGCTGCTCCGTTGAAACCCATGGACATTGTTATCAATGTGACCGAGAGTGCCGTTGAACATCCCGCATATACCATGAGAACAAGCAATACTCCCGGAATGATATGAGAAAAAAGACAGAAGAATTTCCTTATGGTAGTTGTAGTCATCATTTTTCTTGCCAAAATGCAGTCACCCACTGCTCCAAAGACTGCAGCCATGAACAACCTAGCAAGATATGGCAATGCAGATATTATTCCAGCCGCAGTCAGTTCAAACCCAAGTACGCTTGAGACGAATTTTGGACCAACTGTCATTATAAAATATAATCCCCAAAGATTTCCATAATGTAATATAGTCATGGCTAGGAATGGAAAGGAAGTGCAGATGCTTCTAAACGGTGGTAGACCCTGAAACGAAAATAAAGATCATTATATTCTTCTTTATTTGTACTTAAACAATTTTTTTTGTACGGACATTTCTAAATTGAAGGTTTGCTACGAGCAACAAATAAATTCCGGTTGAAAAGAAACATATAATATAACAGCATTTTTTCTACTGCTTAAAGATTCACGTATAATGTCAAGATAAACACCAGTTTAGGAAATAACCTCATATTATCATAATATAACATTGTAATGCGAAGCTAATATTTGCAGGTCCGGAACCAGCTAATAACCTTCACCTAACAATTGTGTACTCACCTTAGATTTTTTCACTTTGTCACCTAATGCATCTACAATATATTTTCTTTCTGCTTCGGTTATTCTGGGATGTTCGTTTGGAGTATCGGCTACTAGATACCACCAGAAGGCACACCACAGGAATGATAAAGCAGCTGGTACATAAAAAGCCGATGCCCATCCAAACTTTTCAAGAAGAGGTCCTGTGAGCGACCACGTTACTACTGTTCCAAGAGTTCCTCCCATCATGGCGCTTATAAATTTTCCCTTCTCCGCTGGAGGGGCCCATCGAGCGACTAATACGTGTAATGCGGGATATATAAAGCCCTGAAAATAAAAAAATCCAACATAAATTACCAGATAATAACAATTAGATTTTCTGCAAGTAAAACATGTCAAAGCATGCACGAAGTAGGTACTAAAATTATACTGCATGATACCTTCTGAATCCAGAGACCGTGTGTTGGTTAGAAAATAAATTGTCTAAGGTTTAAGCATAGAAAAAATTTCCCTACACCAAAGTACCATCATCATCATCAACATCGCAAACAATAGCTGTCCTACCGCCAGGCTCAGTTCGGGGACAATCAAAAGATTTCGATACCTACTTGCTAGTGGCCTCGCCTGCGAAGCGATTGATCCCTGGTTGATTCCCGGCCGGGTTAGACATTACGTGACAGATAAATATTTGTTCTCAGGTCATGGGCGCGGTGTTAATTGTGTTATCCATATCACACGCAGAGATTCCTAATGTAGGGGTATATGTGTGCTAGCTTTTATTTATTTCATTTAACCGTTGCTTCACATTACATAGCATGATTATTACCTCCAAGATATACCCACACGGTTACATCATAGCATACGAGTATAACCTACCTAGGTAACTGACTATTATTTATGAGGTGAAAAATGCATGTGTTTTCCTCGTTGCTCAACAATTTTTTTATAAAACAACTTTCCCCTGAATATCCTTTTATTTATAACATTATTGGACACCCATTTAAAATGGAAATACGATTACATAGAACAAATAAATAATATATTTGACCAACTACTTATCACAGCGGTGACCATCCGCTGAACAAGGATTAACTAGTTTATTAACAAGTTGGCTAAGTGGAACCTATTTGTATCATTATACTAAGATCCCATAACACTTTTGCTTCACCCATCGAGTATTTGATTAAAATCATTTTTTTATGCACAATTAGGCAACGAACAATATGTTTTTCCTGGTGTGCCTATCGAAAAATTGCCGCGAGTATGTTTAATTAACGAAAGAAAAATGACTTTCTGGGGCGAATTTACATGCATCTGTTATTTATATAAAATATGCTCCAAGGTCAAGATGTACACCTAGAGGTCCTGAAAAGTCGGGTGTGCCATAAGGCACATGGCCGCAACCTGTTGGCAGCCAGGCATAAAGAGATGCTATTCTGGGGCAAGTTTCCACCCATCTGTTATTTAGATCATTTATAGCTCAAATTAAAGCTATTTTTTTTCTGTTCATGATAAGCTATGTGTGCCTACGCAAAAATGGCCGCAACTTAGGTGTGCCAGCAGTTGAAGTCTGTTGTAAAACTTATATTTATATTTGTGAAATTTATACTCCTTGACGTTTTTTCTTCATTTATAGATCAAATTAAAGCTATTTTTTTTCTGCACATGATAATCTATCACCATACCCCATTAAGTACCATCGCTCGCCAGGGTACTAAGTACCATTCCTACCGTGTAATAATTGTTTTAAGAACAATTGAGATCCGGATAGGAAAATGTGGAGCCGGTTACATATTTTAGACGCGACCATCTCATTTCTCAAGGGTAGCAGCACTTCTGTGACCGAATTAAAAAAAGACTCATACTAACAATTACTAACCGGACTAACAACGACTGGCAGGACTATTTTTATCACTATCAGTCGCTATCCAAGTTCTCATGCTTATTAACAAACTAAGCAACTAATGTTCCAACATCGTCTACTACCTGGACCAATCATCTTAGTACATAAAAAAATGATTTTAATCAAATACTCGATGGGTGAAGCAAAAGTGTTATGGGATCTTAGACCACATGATATTACTTTTTATATAGCCGTTATTAAATTGATTTTAGTACTTAGTTAAAAACTCTAAAGATAATGAAAGTTAGTTTCCTCAAGACTTCTCTTGTTTTACTTATCTGTTCGATATCACTTGCGATATCAAACTTATTACAGCTACTACCTTTATTTATTTAGTTAAGAGTCTTGATATTCTGTACTTTAGTACATATGGTGTCTAAATGGCTAAAAGAAGTGCCATTAATAGCCTATAGGCCCGATGCAAGCTTCTATACCTGCGCCCTTTTAAAGATGTTCTTTTATTTTATTTAGCTCTAAATTCACAATATCTTTATATTTACTACAACCAATTTTTTTATGGAGGTGTATCTTATTTATTAGATACAAATAACAAAAAGCCTTTAAACTACCTACCATCAGTTTTTATATCTATAGCGCAGGTTACGCATCATACATGGAAAACAACTCGCAATGTTTATTGATTTTATTTCCAAGTAACTAATAAGTTTACTTTTTAGAACGAAGTTAGTCGATTAATTGCGGTATGACTACCAGATATACCCTTATTATGTTACCCATTTTAACAAATTTTCCCTCTTCCCCCATGCGTGAGCGTGACCACCCTTAGTATTTGCCAAGCCACCCACCCTTCCCCCTAGAGGTCACCTTATGGTTTTTCTCTCTAAACTCTTCTTCCGATTGTGGTAGTAGCACTAAAATATTGTACTTAAACATACTCTTAGCTTTCGATAGTGCCATGATATCAACATTGCCTTTTCTCCCCCTATCGACAGGACCATCGAGTTATGCTAATATCGTGATAGTAAAAGGTAATACCAACTTTAACCATAAAAACTAAGTGTAAGTAGGTACCTATTTTATTAAAGTACTCATATGTTTTGTGGCAATAACCTTAAATTGTGCAACAAAAATTCAACATAAATACTGAAAGTAAGTGAATACACAATATATTATGTTGTTTATTACTGCACGTGGTTATGAAATTATCCATTTACTGCGGTATTCACCAGTAGCTAGTGATGGCTAGATAATATTGAAATTTAACGGCTAGTGCGTACAATTTTAAAACAATTATGTAAAAAAAAACAAATTGCACAGTAACAATCCACTGTATGAATATAAAATATCATATCAACAAACAATTTAGAAATTATTTCCACGTCAACCAACCCAAATGTCGCTTCTTGTTGTTTTGGTGTTATCCCTTCCCGTGAACAAGAAAAATTTGCATATTTATATTTTGTTATTGATGTAGGACGTAGGTACTTACTCAGTGATGTAGGTACCTACATAATAAACATTTATATTTCAAACCTAAAGACTATAGATAGAGGATTTAACGGCGTTGATTCTAATAGAATCTTAATTAGTTTTTTCTCTTATTAGGTATAATACGTGTCAGGAGTACTGGGTTCGAGAAAATACCAAAATGTACCACAAAGACTTTATTGTACTCGTAGATACACAATTACACTATGTACAGAGTACACACCAAAACACTATGCACGTAGGTACTCGTAAACACACTCGTTGAACACTGTATCACCCGTAGAAATCACTTCACTTCTCGCTGGTATCGCTCGTAGGTATCGCTTGTTCTTCCCGGTTTCGCTTCCGAAACTAGAATACCACACAGTCGACCGATTGCCCCTTTTATACCACTCACGCACCAGACATGCCATTTCTAGAATATTCCCGCTAATTCCGGTACCGGTTGGAATAAGGTTCGAGTATGTTCCTTGCAATCGACTTTCGCCCTTATAACTATTGCCGTAAGGTCGAAGCGTCGTGCACGTACTTTCGAGACGGCCGCGCTCTATTGTTCTATTGTTCGCTTGACATGTTTATGGCCCTTATTGTTTATTGCTTCCGGTTTAGCGAAGTACATACGCCAGGGTTGTCACAATACTTAACTAAATCTTATTATACAGCTGTGCGATAACCGCACAGGGTGTTACCCTTCGATTAAAAAGATGGACTGTATGAATGTGAAATTCGGTGTGAAAGTCAAATCCAGTCAAGCTGATACGTAGATGAAAAACTACCAACCTTGTCATCCATTGGTCCGGAGCGTTATTGTAAACCTTCTTAACGTTGTGTAGCACCAAAGCACGACTGGAGTGACGAATTTCGGACAGGGCGAATCTAGCACGGCAAGAAGAAGGTAGCTAGCAGAACGTCTGCTTTGCAGAGAAGCAACGAACCGAATTTCTTTTACGAACGTCGTAATTATAGAGCGCTCACACCGCAATCTTTTCCGTGACAACTTCTGTCATCGGTGTAACAATGGAATGCCAATATTGATAGTTTTTTTTTTATATCTACCCACCATCATTGATTGACATAAGGATTCAACAACAGCTATATACAACACGTAAAAAATATTGAATAGAATATTATGGCAGGTTTCATTATTAAATTTTATATTATGAGTTACTGTATAGGTACTTTATTATTCTGTTAAATTAATGACTCGTTTGTCTACTTCAGGTACCTCTTACTTAAACAATAATCTTTTCAAACGCGCAATTATAACGTATGTAATGAAATCATCATCATCATCTCAACCCATCACCAACTATTGAGCACGGGGTCTCGACTCAGAATGAGAAAGACCTTGTTTTGAACTACGACCCCATCACCGATAAAGGTCCAAGAGCTCGCACCAATTTTGGGTCGGTATTTGAGGCATGCTGAAAACCCAAAAATTGGTGCCAGGTCTCCTACTATAAAGAATTAGATTTATTTGCACTCCATCCATACGAAATCTCAAGATATCTACCTACTATGTATTCTCATTACTTTTTACTCGCCAAAATGGTCTTTGATTATAACGCTACATACTCATAGCCCCACATTAGGATTTCCACTCAAAGGACACACACTCAGACCAAGAACGGGTTAAGCTCACTATTCTAACTTGGGAATCGAACCAGGTCCCTCCGAACGGCGATTCGGCATGGTAAGCATTGCGCCATATAGATCGTCAATAATATTGATTTATGTTAAAAAAGTACGAGTTTTAAAAATCTATGAAAAAATGAAAAGTATGGTGTGCCTCGAAAAAATACAAAATTAAAATTAAAATGCACATACCCCAGCAAATCCCAGCAAAAAACGTACGACGATAAGCGCGACATAGCCTAGCCTGGCCGCGGCTGGACTTAGGGCCGTGAGTACCGCGCTGGCGAGGGACGAAGCAAGCACCACATACCGCGGACCCCAGCGCTCAGCCGCCATCCCCCCAACCAACGACGTTACGGGGTAGCACCAGAAATAGGCGCCTAGTATCATCGCCTGCTGCTCCGTACTCCAATCGAAGGATCCACCGAGTTGCACCTGTGTTTAGAGTTTAATAGTTGTAAATATTAATAGAGTAAATATTAATAGTTGCTGAGCTATCGTCAATTAAAATTATTATTTTCAATACTGAAACAAATTAGTCACGCAAAAATGTCTTCTATTCTTCTTATGAAATCTAATAACCTTACTGACGGGCAAAGTAGGTACACCTTCTATTGCATGTTGCCCAACATACCCCGTAGGTATGTACCTCATAATTTAAGGTATGTGATGAGTGGGGTTGTCATCTACCATCCTTCTATTGAACCACATGATTGGACCACGGATAAGATTAACAAATCAATTTGCAGATAACAGTAAGGTACTAGGTACTACACGTACTACGTATTTTATTCGGGACATGATTTTGAGGGTTTTGGGGTTCATTCATGAGTCCAAGTTAATCTTCCCAGGCCATTATGCAACCTGCTTACCAATAGACGAGGTCGCCAGGATTGAGATAGTAGGATTGAGATAATATCCGTAATACAACGAGACACACATTATAATGACGGGAGGATTTTACTAACCTGGCTATCTTCCTAAAATCGACCGTAAAAGTATCATGATCACAGAGTTGGAAAACCAGAAATTACGCGGCTCCTCCATTTCTAGTGGTTGAATGCAACGAGGATGTCTTTGGTGTAAATGACTTCCATTAATGAAGGTAGAGGAGGTACGAGGAGGCCCGTCGTTTGATAAAATTATATTAAAAGATCATCATTCAATAAGTGAGTGTAAGAATTTAGAATGGTTCTTTATAAAGGTAACTTTGTTTACCTGTCTTGGTGCTTCGCGAACATCACTAATGTCGGTATTGCGAAAGGTCACATTCGTCACTTCTTCTTTTGAATCGCACTGCGAATTAATTCTGTGGAATATAGGGAAAGTAGGGTAATTGAGAACGGCGGGTAATTAGGAATAGCTAGATAAGTAATGTTTCCCCCACTCTATACTGGCTTGCAATTGTTCAACGGGTGCATCCAGCACCCAACAGCCCATACGCAATAGTGGGAATCAAAAGCCGCATGCGTGCTGTCAAGGTGAGTCGAACTTCTTTTTTTGCAAATTTGTTATAACTTTTATTGTTCATTAGAATTGATATTACTGTAATATTTTTAAGTTAAAATATACCATATTTGGTTCCTATTATATACGTACTATTTGTTTTCGAAACTTATGTGATTTGAAGGTTACCAAATAAACTGTTGAAGGTGGCTGCTATTTTTATTTATATTGACTATTTCGGGAAATTGTGAACAGCGACAGTTAGGGCAATTGGGAACGTTCCAATTTACTCTTTACGTTATTCACTATCCCTAATAACTTTAGTTACTTGTGTAAAAATGCTTTAACGTTTGAAATTCCTTTACTTTACGTGCGAAAGACTAAAACTAACTACAAAGATCTTCGGCGTGCAATTGAAGATGCCAAAAATACTGCTGGCGGGATTAGTAAAAGTTACTTGTGTTATTTGTGCCAACCAAAAAACTGTAGGCTATTATGGAGACTTCATTTTGTCGTCCCTAATCACTTCAAATCTATTCCCATTTCCCCTATGGTTCGTTCTCAATTACCCCATAGGGGTTCGGGTAAAAAGGAACGACAATGTTTTGGATTTTCATCTATATTTCTAATAATTAGTTTATTTTTTGATACTTTATTATCAGTTATAAGTAGATAGATAACCAAAGTTTGTGTTACAATAAAAGTTGTTTATGTCTATGTCTTTTTTCTATCATTTATAGCCGTTAGAAGTTAGGTGTTCCCATTTACCCCACTTTCCCCTAACATTTTTCGTGTTGTTATAATGTCGTAGAAATAGTAAATCACATACCGGAAGTCCTCACAATTCGGATCCCTCAAAACCTTGTGATGACCGAGTCATATTCCTATTTTTTCATAAATTTTCTGCGGTAGGTAAGAGTCTAGTAAATTGATATAGTTATCACTAAACTTAATAAAGAATGTAACAGTATTTTGTAACAACATTAGATGCGTTTAGTAATTTAGCAAAGAAACGAGAAAATTCAACCTCAAGATTTAAGATTTCGGGATATCCATCAGAATCTCAACAAAACCACTAGCCTAGCCCCTATACCATAAAATAAAAACATCAACGCAATTCATAACTGTCCATAAAAGTTATTATTATTAGACAGTACAAAAGTTATCAAATTGCTGGTGACCATTTGTTTGGGGTTGGGGGTTGAAGGTCGGCAGGCTAGCTACCAGACAACTTTGGTATTGCCAGTTACGTATACATAAAACAAGTAAAGGGATGTTTGGTATATTCCTTTAGGCTCGTGAAATCACGATCCTGTTTTTAATAATCCATTTATTTTGCATAATGATGCAAATACTTTACCTACACATTATTTTATCTCTACATTTCGCTTCTAGTAGCGAATATGAGGTAAAAAGGCATGAAAGTAGCCTCAAATCGACTCTATGATAGAGGCAGGTCAATATACCCGTATTATGGCGTGGGTGCGTGCGAATAAAATTAGTGTTATCACTAAGGATCGCGGTAATTCTCTACAAAATACAGAATATCTATTACACCTAGACTAGTATATAAATTTATGTGCGAGCGTTAAATAAATTAAGCAAATTAAGATTAAATTATCAAAGTGAATATTATAGAATTAATTTATTGTAATGTTTATTTTATTATAATCATTGACGCGTTGGTTTTTAATCATATGATTCTTGAACGATCGCCAAATTCATACAGTTATTATGATAGATACTCTTTTGAAACGAAGATTACTAAGTTAATGCTTCGCAGATTGTCGGGCCTTTTCAACTAACAACCAAAATAATTCATAGTCAAATATAATTTGATAGACAGTTTACCAAGGAAGTTAATTAGTACTTAAATTAAAAATAGGATACACAGTATACACACTCATAGACTCACTATGATTCTCCGTATTGTGAGTGCCATGGACAACACACAAAGACTAGGACACACACATCCAGACCGTGAACTGAAATTCAAATTCTTCATTAAAAATTCCACCTCGCTGGGAATTCGGCATGGTGACTATTGCGCCATTCAGATCGTCAAATGTATAATAGCTGGTATCTATGAATGTTATGCTCTAGGCCTCCTAAATGATGAGGAGAGATCACTGCTCAGTAGTGAGCCACAAATGTGTTGGAGCCAATGAAATGTAAATTGTTACGTGTTATTCTTGGAGTCCTGGGGTACCATGGCGATCAGATTGAGACTCATGTTGACACGAAGCATGTAGACCACCCAGCAGCTTGTGAACAGCATCATCCAAAGGTTGAACCTCACTGGGATTACATCTGAAATTATAGTTACAAACATGCGAATGAAAAAAAATTATATAATGTGTTTTGTAGCCCTAAAGATTTTCATATGTGACTGTTTTGCATTGCAGATCACATAGGTTCATAAGTAATCAAATTGAGTCTCTTTAACCGACTTCAAAAAAAGAAGGCGGCTCTCTATTCGACTGTATTTTTTGTTTGTTGCATCCTAACTTTGTATTGAGTGTTCCGATTTTTATGACATTCTTTAGTCGAAAGCTGATGCTCGTCCTGTGGACTCATTAACATTTGAGAGGCATCTGCCGAGCAGTTTTTGAGTTACTCTACTTGTCGACGTTGATGTCGGATTTAATGAAAAAAAGTCCTTTAAAATCGGTCGATACGTATAGATGATATTTTTACTATTGAATTTGTTTGCGTTTGATTCATATTAAAACCAGCGAAACCAGATCTCGAATTAGACATGCAATAATAGTTCTCCAATATAAATCTTTTTCTTTACCTGCTATTGAATGCTATAATGCGTATATGCGAATAAATATTCGCAACTTATTTTTATTATTATGTACCTACTTATAATTTTTTGCAAAGTTTAATCACAGGTATAATGTCATATAAAAACAATAACAACGCCTTTTAAGTTGGAAAAAATGTTTCTTACTCTAGGTATATTTCTGGGTTTCATTAAAATGTAAATAAACTTATACGCCTAGAATTCCCTCTGAAATTACTGTTTTACTTTTTATTTTGCCTGTTTCAAAGATAAAAACTTTCAAATACACTTATATTAGGATACCTATAGTAGATATTATAATTTTCTTAATTTTTCCTCAGTTAAAAAAGTGGTCCTACAATATATTTCGTTGAAGTCTTTTCGCTTCCATAATCATAATTATTGAGACAGCGCATTACGCCTAAATAGTACGTAAGCAGAATAATTTTTATATGTGATAGGCACGTCAAATGGGTCCTAAGAAGGTACACGTCCTTCAATGCATGCATTTATATGAAAATAATCTCAAATAGTGGAGAAAAAAAGCCCAAACTATGCCAGTACCAAATGTCACCACACTGATATCGCAGTGTAGAAAAAATCAATCAATCCTACATTGGTGAACAGATAAATGACTACCGGGTAGTCACTACCCCATCGCAGGTTCTACGTGTCCGCGTCTTCTAGGAGGGTCTCTCCCTCTCTCTCTCTTTCTCTCTCTCAGGACCAATGACGTAACGTAACATAATACCTAAACTTCTCAAATTACTTATCACTATACCACAGGTTTATTAAACAAATTTAAGGCTCACACCTACAATTCAACATAACATACCTACACAAATTTAATGTTACGATGACCTACCGTGTTTGGGATTTGATTGCGGGACCATTCGTTCGACTAACTGTTACTCCAAATCAAGCACAATGTAAGTACGTAAACATTATAAAATCAAGTGCAGTTTCATCTCGATTTTTATCGCGGTCACTCATATGCGCGTGAAGGTTTAAGTACTCGTATATTGTACGAATGTTTGCTCGAATGTGTGGGAGACTGCAAGCTTTGAGATACGCGGTTCGATTTCCGACTGAATTGAATACCATAACGGCTTTGACAGCTTGGAAAACTAAGAATGTGTCAAAAAAAAGTTCGCATATATTGCAAAAGTCGTCCTAGACTTGTGGATTCGCGTGTTCGCTTGAATGTCAGTGACCGGCCCTATATACATATATACCTACTTTTAAATGTATTCTATCAGCTGATTACGATGTACCCTCAGGATGTAGGTACCTACCTCCAAAACGTTTCTGTTTAGGATCAAGTAAATTGATATCAATCAATCTCATCTTTCCAACTTATGAACCTATATTATAATGCACTAAGCCATGGCATATAAATGTACTGTGCCGACATAAACAGATATCATTTAACCATTCATTTTTACGATGAATAAAAGATTAGAACACTTTACAGATATAATCACGTTGACAGACGATGAAAAATGACAACTGCAATTTATTTTTATATAGAAAAAGGAAAAAATATATTAAGCGGCCAGGTAAATGAAGGTCAAATTATGGTATAGTGCCACCAACTTATCTGTTCAGTAGACGGTGTCGCTAGTGCAGCGTTCAATGTTACCATATAATAAAATTTGCCGACTGTAAAGGGAGCTCAACAACTTTGAGATCTATGATTTTTACCAGATAAAGTATGTTGCACATAATTCGATGGTAAATGATGACAAAGTCTTTCCGACTAATATAAAATAAAATAAAAATAAAAAAGCCTTTATTCTACTGCTAAAATTTAGACCTAATATAACACTTAGTATTTTCATAAAACCTAAATACATGCTTATAATTCTAATTTTCTTATATAAATATTTAACTTTATCTATTATTTAAGACTATGTATATTACTTTAACACTTATTTAAATAAATCTGTGCTATTTATTTATTACAACTATATAATAGCTAATATAAATTTATAATTACTTTTTTACTACATATATATTTTTATTTATTTAACAGTAGTCGCCTCTGCGGCGTAGGCCTCCCCTAAACCTTTCCACTCTACTCTATTTCTTGCTCTTTGCATCCAATCTGGTCCGCATCTTTGGTTAAAAATATCACGCCATCTTTTCTTTTGTCTACCACGTTTTCTGTGTCCTTCACATGGTATCCATTCCGTAGCTATTTTAGTCCACCTTGCATCGTTTAATCTGCAGACATGACCTGCCCAATCCCATTTTAGCTTTCTTATTCTAGTCTTGGCGTCTGTCAATTTGGTTTTTTTCCTTATCTTCTCATTACTTATTCTGTCAGAAATTCTCACTCCTAGCATGCTCCTTTCCATATTCCTTTGTGAAACAGCTATTTTCTCCTCATCCTCTTGTCTTAACGCCCATGTTTGACAGCCGTACGTTAAGCACGGTAAGATAGCTACTTCATAGACTTTTTTCTTTATATTTAATGCAATTTCTTTATTTTTCATTATTTCTTTATAACTCCAGTATTTTTTCCAAGATAGAGCGATCCTCCTCTCTACTTCTCTACTGGTGCAATTTTCAAATGAAACCATTTGCCCTAGATAGATATATTCTCTAACATACTCCAATTTTTGTCCATCTACAGTAATATCTATGATCTCTCCATTTGACAGAATTTTTGTCTTGGATGTGTTTAATGATAGTCCAACCATACTGCTCTCCTTTGTAAGTTCGTTAATCATTATTTCGATTTGATATGCGTCTTTCCGACTAATATAGGCAATGAATAATTCTCAAGTGTATTTGTCTATTAAAAAAAATCGTAAACATCCAAAAATAAAAGAATCGGTATTTCTTTAGTATCCTGCTGCACGATTTCCTGGATAAATTTGGCTTTAATCAATAGGTATTGATGCCCCGAATCATAATCTAATTGCATTTTGTGCGGAAATGAAAATTTTTTTTTAATATTAATTTTAAGTTTTTAAGGTTATTTATAAAATTTGAAGACAAATATTGAGTGTATTTGGGTGATTTTGGCTTTAATTGATAGATATTGATGGCTCCAATCATAATCTAATCGCATTTTGTGCGGAATGCGTCGTTTTATTTTAATTTTATTTTTTAGTTGTTATTTTCAAAACATAACATAAATATTGAGCAGTTTACAGATCTACCTTCAAAGTTTAAAAATAAATCTTAAAAACGAGGGTATCCGTGATTTTTACGTTGTGCTATGTCAACTATCAATAATCGTGCCGGCAAGCGATCCTTATTATTCGTATTTTAAACGTGGTATTTCTTTAGTATCTTACTGCAGGGGTAGGGGGAGGGGGTATTCCCGAAAAGTATTCCCGGAGGTATTCCCGGAGCGCTATGACATGGGGTTCTTCAAGAAAGGTGTAAAAAGAGTTCTCCTTCAGGGCCGGCGTTGCACTGGTGACTCCCCTGGTGTTGCTTGTGTCCATAGGCAACGATGACCACTTACCATCAGGTGGCACGTCTGCTTTTACGTCAGCCCTTCAGGCTATAAAAAAATGTCGAGGGAACCCCGCTGGGCGGGGTTCCCCGTTTTTTCTTGAATTAAACTGTCAACCTAACGAACCTAATCCAACCCGTCTGTTTGAAAAGTTTCTTTTTGTTTGTTTGAAAAGTTTCTTTTTGTTTGTGAAAATAACAACAAAAATTAAAATTAAAATAAAACAACGCATTTCCGCAACAAATGCGATTAGATTATGATTTGAGCCATCAATATCTATTAATTAAAGCCAACATCACCCAAATACGCTCAATATTTGTCTTCAAATTTTATAAATAACCTTAAAAACTTTAAATTAAGATTTAAAAAAAAACTACGCATTTCCGCACAAAATGCAATTACATTATGATTCGGGGCATCAATACCTATTGATTAAAGCCAAATTTGTCCAGGAAATCGTGCAGCAGGATACTAAAGCCAACCCAAAGAATCAAATTTTACTTTTTCATGTAAAAATTAAAATTTCAAGACAAGAGAAATAAAAAATCCATTGTTATTGACTATAATTATTTATATTTTTATATATTTTATAAAAATAATTGTCATCGTGATCTCTAAGTTTGAGGGGACACGAGGAATCTCTGTGGAAAATTATGCCGATGCGCCAGAGAAATTTCTTCAGCTTTTTCTTTTCACTCATTAGCATGTAAACAAATCGTTCACTAACTCCTGTAACAAAGATATAATATTATATGAAGTAAAAAAAAATAGATACCAAATATATTCCATGACACTTTAATCGATTATGCAAACATAAGTGAAGAAAATAAAATAACTGAAATATTTAAGCGGGACTATTAATTAACTTGCAATAGCAACACTAACCTGTTGGAACTGCGACGCATTCTGATACTTTTTCAAACGTTATTTTCGGAGTTAGCAGGCGATTTTCTTCCCTCATACAATCTAAAACTTTTAAAATAACTAATCGTGCATCACTTCTAAGAGGCTCAAGCATTTTTAGTCACTTTTTCCAATTAAAATCGAATTAAAACACATAGAGCACTCGCACTTCAAAGGATTGACAGCGGACATGATATTTCAAAATTGACGTTGTCTTTTTTAGTGCCATTTTTTTCTACTGAACAGATAAGTTGGTGGTATTATAATGACAGTGCGGAAAACTAACATACACTCATACTATACTTATTAAATAAGTTTTCTTATTTCATCGCTACTTGCCACCCGGTGGGATTGTTATTGAGTAGGTATTATTATCTTCATATTGTAAAAAATCCCTACGCTGCCATATTAGTACAGACAAAACGCAGAAATAAGGCAAGACCTTTGTGGTGATGCAATGTGAGCCAAATTTCGACAACAATGCTACTAGGTACAATGCACATGTTCAGTTGCTTGAAAGTCCGCATCGGTCGAAAAACGAGGCCAGGACTCGCCATTTGGAAAACCGAGTCGCTACTAAAAATACTTTATGAGGTTTGATACCACGATTTCTTTCATAAAGGGACATCTAATAAAAATTCAGAAAAAGGCGCTAAGTGCAGTCGCATTGATCCTGTCATTTCGAGTCTCGCTGGAAATTCGAGAATGAAACAACTGACGTCGGTACTAACTGGTGACGAAATTTGTTCGGAAATAATACAGTTCAACTGTTGCAACCTTACTTATAGAACGCTGCACTATCTAACTCATATTGAAAGGCCTAGGTTCGGTGCTAGCTTCAGATAGACTCATTCAAGAACATTGAATAAAACATTTATCTATTCTGAACGATTGTTAAGGTTGCCTTCGGTGAAGCCATAATGTGAGAAAGAAAATAGACCAGACTTTTTTACTGCTCCTGCTCTTCACTGCTTAAGTCTCTATGACTTGGGAAATTCAGTTACTTAAAGTTACCAATTGTAAGATGTCATTGACTTGCAGGCTATCCAGAATTAAAATCCTGGGAAGAATTTATATGGTGCTGAGCTGAAAACTGGGAACCTTTTTTAAAGGATCATATTGTATTGTAAACTGGGCAGTAGATAAACTAGGTATGGTGTGTATTATTCCATCGTCTTACTACCTCTTCAAGAGACACTCCTTACCTTATTAAACCCTTCGCTTCCCTGCCTTGATAACAAGAGCTTAAAATATAATATGACTGAAAACATAGCACAGCCTTTAAACATTGAAAGTCATATCAAAGGTATTATTATAACCGCTATTAAATATTAAAAATGTATTTACAGTCAGTACAATAAATTATGTCAGTAAACAAAGTGTAAAACAATGAGTGCACGTAGGTAATGTCCACCGCAAAGTACCGAATGTCTCAAGAAATCATATTACAGCTCGACATTATGTCAATCGCCCAACCGCACCTAATAGTTCGAGATAATAGTCACGTATGTCCAGTACCCACATTTCACATTACATAGCATTGTATTATGTTATAAACATGTAACGCATCAACAAAATACGGAAACGTTACACAACTGTCACTCATCGATGTATGTATGTACACGGAAGATATTTGGGAAAAACTATTAGTAAAGTGTACCTACTTACTTAACTAGGTATTTAGTAGCGTAGATACCTATTACTATTAGGTTCCATTATAGAATTATTGTAATGAGTAGGTTCATAATAGTTGTTTGTTACCGCCAATGTTTTTTGCTCATTTTAATAGAGTATGGAGTTACATTTAGTCTTTGTTTTTTTAATCGGTTAGTAAATAAAAAAATATTTTTTATTTAAGTATTTAAATAATTCCATCTAAACATGTTTTCTAGTATATGGCAAAGGTTCCCTGAAGCAATGTAGCGGCGATTACAAACGAAGAATAAACAACTAAACATACCTAATAGCAGTTAATTTCGCAGTTGATAGTCCATTAGGTACTTATTTCAGATCACTGGTTACATCTGCAGTAAATTATTACTGTGTATCTGCACTTGTCATTTAATAGGTTGGTAGATACGAGTATCTCCTTCCGGGCACTTCAAGACGAAGTGCAATTTAACTTTACAGTGGTATTGACAAACTAACAAACTAGGTGTCCGAGTATGCACAGGGACTTTGCTAAGTAAATCTAAATTTCAATAATTAAGTAGCTACATTTTTTGCGTCAATAGCTAAACAAGTAGATGAATTGACGACCGATGAATGGTCACCACTGGTCATCATCGCCCATGGTGATGAGCAACATCAAAGTTATCACCGTCTTAGTGACCTCAATGCGATCCCAACTACCACTGCAGCGAGCAAACATAACTTTTTAACCTGATATTTTTGTGTACGTAAAATAGTACCTACCTGAATCTTAACATATTAAATGTTTTTATAAACGTAGGCCGTTTTTGTGCTCTGTGCTGTTATTAGTAGATATTTAGTAGAATTGCTTACCTATTACACAAAAAACATAACGAACCTTTTTTGTAAAATCGGTGTCATCCGTCGACCACGAGAGATAAAAATGGTTGATGTGTTTTGTGAAATGAATGACCATGATCAAGTACCTACCTACAAGTGATCTTTTATTCCATTGTGCCTCATCAGTCATTCACATTCATGACCTTCGTCCTGCCCATTAATTGGATAATCTGGATACTAAATTTATTTGCTATCAATTGATCACACACAGATACGATCATATTTAACTTTTTCTTTGATTGATTTTTACTCTTTTAACTTGCCTACCTCTCAGTGCTTACGTGAAAATCGTCAAGATTTACCTATATATGAAGTTCAATTTATTTTGATCCAAGTCAATAAGAGCTTAGATCAAGGAGTTACCAAACGCATGTGGAGAGTTTCTAGGATTTCATAAAAATGCGGATAAGTACTTATCTATAGGTATCCTACGAAATTTCTCATGAGCAGATTCCTAGATCCTATCATCATTAGATGAAAAGTCTGACTAAGATATTTCAAATTACTAAGTACTTATTATAGACAGAAACCTTCAAAATATAATACTTACTGTCTTATAAAAACAAGTCTTCCATTACTTTAAACTTGTTTAACAGAAAAAACATTTTCTTATGCAAACGAAATAGTTGTGGTGGGGAATATTATCTAGATTTTTTCCATTATAAAACTCAAATTTTAGTAACAAAGCACCTATTTATGTTAAATTTGAGATTATGCACAGAACCTCTAAGACGGTGTACCTACCTAGATACTGCCCTATTTGGAAAGGAAATTCCAAGAAAAATTAAGCGCTATGTTGTAGGTAATTAAATTACCGACTAAGAATATGCGATGATGGTCCTGAAACTCATGAACAAATCTTCATAAAATATAACCAAGAACCATTTTCATCACAAAAATTTTAAGATAAAATAAAAATTTACCTACCAACTACCTATGATAAATAAAATTTAAACCTAAATGATAGGTAAACATCTTATGAAAATCAACTGTTTTTACCCTTATTAGTAGAAAGACACGACAACATTATTGATTTAAACTCATGTTACAGACCTATTGATAATAATTAACTTTATCTAAGAAAATTATAGTCCTGTCTTTAATAATGGAATTTAATTTCCCGCTTATTTTCAACGCATATAAATAATGTTACCGCGATAAATAACGTAATTAACGATAAGAAAAATCGCCAATATTTCTATTGATTAATAAAAATTGCAACACTAGCATTATGTGTATACTTATTCGCAAAGCGAAACCACTTAGATACTGGTTGGAAATTGCCGTTTCGAGATAAAAAGGATAACAGGTACTGATGGCCATAAAAAATTTATAAAAAAGTCAGACTTATGGTAATAGATATGAATCTTTGTTTTAAACGATAAGGTTTTTTACGTGGTGCTTTTCTAGTTAATTCTAATAAAATTACTAAGTATGCCTTTACTTTGTAAGGATTTATTGATCAATTTGGTTTTTGTACAGCAACTTCTACAATATTCAAAAATAGAAAATTTTTACTATGCAGCTGCATATTGCAACATTTACTACCTACCTACTATGCAGTAGGTACCTATACCTGTGAAATCCCGACAAAGGTTTTGAAATTTAAATTGAGTCAAAAGATATTTTATGATTTAAAATGAGTCAAAAATTATTAATTAAAGTTAAAATCAAAATTTATGAACGAAGGTCCATAGGTATGGAGTGAACTGGTAGAAATCTTCTAGGTGCCTATCTTATCTAACTCATCACGTAGCAAAAAAGCGCTGCTATTACTAATATTATAGTGATTTTTTCTCCCATGTGTCTCTTTCAATTATATAAAAAATACCTATATGTGTTTGTGCGTGTGTGTGAGTATGTGTGCGTTTGTGTGAGTATTGAAATTGAGATTGAGAAATCGAAGAAGAAGGCCTTTTTATATTTATATAAGTACGACAATATTTAACAGTAGGTAGGTACCTAATTTCCGCAAATTTTCTCAATTCATGTGACAATGTCTTACCTAAGACTAGACTCAGGATTGGCTCCAGAAGAAGGAACTCTTCATTAATTAATATTTCAGATATGATATTTGTTTTATTAGTATTTATGTATCTAGTATTTTATTATTATCTTCATAAAATCTATGTATTTATGCAGTATAGTCTATGTACTATGTAGATACTATTCCATTATCATCTTTATCATCTCAACCCATATTGTATGGTTTCTGGGCACGGGTCTCATTTCACATCCTGGCAGAACAGACTATGAATCGAACATAGAACAGGTCATAGTCCACCACGCTAGCCACTGAGAGTGACTTTACATAAGTACTTTTGAGAACATTATGAAAAACACTCAAGTGTGCAGATTTCAACATCATGTTTTCCTTTGTCGAAGCACGATTATAAGGAGTAAGTAACGCATATTAAACAAGAAGCAGAAGTTTAAACTCATCATTACAATTTTCGCCTCGCTGGTAAAATCGAACGCAGGACCCTGGTAACGGAGAGCTGGTACGGTAACCAACAACATCGTCTCATTCGACAGAAACGAACTATCTTCAACGTCTTGTGTTAACAATATCTAGTGTAGCATGAATAGAGATCTTGAATTAATGCCATTCTCCTGGTTAATGAAATCTCGAATGTACGAGAAAGCCAGGCCTTGGAATGTTCTACCACAAGCAGATGAAACTATGCAAAAGTGTTATGAAATCGTTGAAATAGTTACAGCCGCAATAAAATAACAGCAAATCAATTGGAATCGCTCGAGCTTAGATAAAAATCCTATAAAATCACGTTCGTTGGGCGCGTAGTTGCAAATTCTTTTATCGTCAGCAGTTGGAGAGTCAACAACGACCATTATTTGATAACATGCAGTAGCAGTCCCTCCGTCGTCTGTTGACGTTACGACGTCCGTATAAAAACGGTCAAGTTTCGAAAACATCACCCACCGTCTTATTGCGACAATTGAATCACTGTCACAATTACAATGTTTGTATTGTAGGATCTTCGATACATATTTAAAAAAATAATTAGAATGAGCGTTTCTGTAAATAAAGTACTAACTAAGCTTCTTAAGATTTTTTTAATCTGAAAGTTAAATTTAGTACAAATGGATTAAAAGTTTTAAAAACAAAAAAAAACACGCTTTATAATACTAAGTGACATAAATGCCAAGTAATACATGGTGCTGTGCTGTAGTGCTAAACGTTACACTACTAAACGTGGAACAGATTACAGTTCTTTAGCAGCGACCAACTCACACTTCGAGGGTAGCACCGCATCTGTGATCGAATTAGAACGAGAATCTTGGACACTGACATTGCTAACTTAACTAGGAGTATCATAGTGGTATAGTAAACCATTAGTAAACCCAACTTAAGATTGAAACAAAGGGAGGCGCTGTCGGATGCATTGAACCAATCATTGCACACTAGTAACTGACAGATGAATGAACACAACGTACTTATGAATGACAAAATTTATATTTTGATGGTATTTAGGTGACTAATAAAATATTACATCGGTCATATTTAGGTACTTTCGGGATTTGAGAGAAGTAAGTAGCACTTGCAACTGTTACGTTAAACGTATCATTAAAAACTTTTTGCGGCTGTTTTTTTAACATACCTACTTAACGTTTATTTATAACACAAACCTGATTTTCTGGTAATGCTTAAATTAGTATGAGCACCATCCATCCATTGAGCACACAACTGCATTGAACCAATCATTGCACACTAGTAACTGACAGATGAATGAACACAACGTACTTATAAATGACAAAATTTATATTTTGATGGTATTTAGGTGACTAATAAAATATTACATCGGTCATATTTAGGTACTTTCGGGGTTTGAGAGAAGTAAGTAGCACTTGCAACTGTTACGTTAAACGTATCATTAAAAACTTTTTGCGGCTGTTTTTTTAACATACCTACTTAACGTTTATTTATAACACAAACCTGATTTTCTGGTAATGCTTAAATTATTATGAGCACCATCCATCCATTGAGCACACAACTAATTAATTACTAAACTTCTATTTCCATTTAAAACAAATAAAAAACATTTTATTAAATATTTTAAGTAAACCCGACCGAATAACGTTAAAAAAAACAAATAAAAATAAATATATTTATAAATAGTGTTTCTCTCTGTATTTATGATGAACGTCGCCCGTCGCACTGTGGGCTGAAATTCGTCTTTTATAGTTATGGAATGTAACTTACTTCATAGTTTTGTGCTTCGTATTTTTTACAAAAAAATTACAAACTCCAAAATCTATACATAATTTGGAATTATGTACTCAAAAATTACCTATCAAACTTTTGAATTAATGAAACCAAACTTGAAATATAATCTCCTAATGAAAAAAGAGTTGTCCTAATCGGTTAAAAAATGCTGGACTTATATGGCAGCAAATATAATGCTCGGTGTTTCACCTAACAAACATGTTATGAAAAATACACAGGTTTTTTTTATTATAAATTATATTAAATATACCTAGCTATTAGCGCTTAGTTACAGCCATGCTTGAATTAATGTTATAATAGGATACAGTTACCAAAGTGCGTGTTTTATCACGTTTGTTTAAGTAAGTACCTTCATGTTAGTTGTCAAAAAGATATAAATTAAACAAATATAATTTTCATTAAAAACTACAATAAGAAGTTATGTTTTTACATGTCTTTTATAAATTTAAGAGTCTGATTAAATTATTTATGTATCCGAATAACACAGGTAAATTCATAATATACATAGGTTTCATACAAAGGCTTCATAACACAATTACTCGTATTGTCAATATTATGAATAACAATAAGTATAATAATGTGACAGCCCTGGCGTACCTCGCTAAACAATAAACAATAGGGGCCATAAATATGCCAGGCGAAACAATAGAACAATGGACGGCCATCTCGAAAGTACGCACGCGCACGACGCTTCGACCATTACGGCAATAGTCATACGGGCGAAAGTCGGTTGCAAGGAACGTTCTCGAATCTTGTTCGGAGCGGGTCCGCGGAATTAGCGAGAAAGTTCTGGATTGGCGTGAATGGTGCGTGAGGGGTATAAAAAGGAGCGATCGGCCAACCGCAGACATTCTCGTTTCGGAAGCGAAACCAGGAAGATACCAGCGATTTCTACGAGCGATACAGTGTTCGACGAGTGTGTTTACTAGTATCTACGTGCAGAGTGTTTTAGTGTGTACTGTGTACATCGTGTAATTTGTGTATCTACGAGTACAAATAAAGTCTTTGTGGTACATTTTGGCATTTTCTCGAGCCCATTACTCCTGACACGTAACAATTGGTGTCAGAAGTGGGATGCCTGTAGTACCGCAGAGTGAAGAAGGGATTCGTACGCGACGGCAGACGGCATTGGATGCCGCGCGGATGGAGTCGCCGGGTCGTGACCGCATGGAAACGGAGACCACCGCTGGACCACCGACTACATCAGCCGCAGCAGTACCGACACCGAGTGCATTCGATATGGCCTCCTTATTAGCCGCCATACAGCGGAGCCAGTGCGAAGCAATGGAGCGCCTGGAAAATAAACTATTGGGAAGCCAGCGCCAAGCGATGGAGAGCCAGCGCGAAGCCATGGAGAGCCAGCGCGAAGCCATACAGCGGAGCCAGCGCGAAGCAATGGAGAGCCTGCGCGAAGACATGAAGAGCCAGCGTAAAACCATGGAGGCAATCGACGCAAAGCTGGATGGTTTCCAGGGAGATTTGAACGTCGTGAAAGAGGACCTGGAATTGGTAAAGGCGCGTACATCCGAGCACGACCAAGCCCTCAAAAGCCACGACGCATCAATCAACAGCCTCAGTGCGTCAGTAAACTCCCACGAAACTAGGCTCGTGGATTTAGACCATAAGCTGCAGAAAATAAAGGTTTCGGGCACGGCAGCAACTAGTTCATGCCCTGGGGCCCCGAAATTTAAGGTCCCAACTTTCGACGGCACGACCTCGTGGACGGCGTTTAGGCACCAGTTCGAAGTAGTAGCTAGTGGGAACGGCTGGGAGGACGAGCACTCGTTGGCGGCACTCACCCTAGCTCTACGAGGAGAGGCACTGCTGGTGCTTGAGAACCTGCCCACCGAGCGACGCACCTTGGAGTCGCTATTTAAGGCCTTGGAAGCTCGATACGGGGAAAAGCACCTGGAGCACGTGTACCGCGCGCAACTTAAAGACCGAGTACAGAAGTCGAGCGAAGGACTGCAGCAATGGGCTACGGAGATCGAGCGCCTCGTACGTCGAGCCTATGCTTCGAGTTCCACACCGGTAGAAGACAAAGTATTAGAGGCGTTTGTCAGCGGTATACGGGATCCCGAAGTGAGAGCAACGGTGCGCTTGGGTCATCACGCCACATTGGAAGCAGCTTTAGCGCATGCCCTTGAAGTGGAAGCGGTACGAAGCGACTACAAAAGTTGTAAGGTGCGCGAAGTTGTGGCGGCTATTCAACCTCGTACTGGGCCTATCTGCTACGGATGCGGTGAACGAGGACATATAAGGATTAACTGCCGGACTCGGAAGCAAACGAAATCGGTGTCGACGGCCACCCAAGTCGACACCCAGGAGCCGTTAAACTAAGAGGCGCCAGCGCCGCGGGGCGGGCACTGGCTGGACTTCGTCGAGCCCCTACTGTATTGGTATCACAAGCTTGTGACGGGAATAGCCTCGTAACTACTGGAGAAATAAATGGCATACCCTGTCGCTTTACGATTGACACGGGAGCATCGAAATCCATCGTTCGACCGGAACTACTCAAGCGGACTATCATGTGGGAAAATGGACGACCATCATGCAATCTTCAGACAGCGACAGGCCAGCCAGTGACCGTCCTAGGAGTTACGGAAGCAAGATTGAAACTCGGAAGTGACATTTACACGCAGTCTGTTTTAGTAGCGAATATAACTGACGACTGCATTATCGGACTGGACTTTCTACGGACACATCACTGTATAGTTGATATAGCTAGAGGAGTGTTAAGCTTCAAGGATCAAGAAGTCTTCTTGGAGGGTTCATCTTCAGGAGCAGTGTACTGTTTTAGGACAGTGAAGCTGGCACCCAGATCGGAAACCTTGGTCCAGATTAGGTTTCCAGAAGAGATAAAGCTGGATCGATGTGTCGTAGTAGAAGACTATGGAGATCACCCCAGTTGGATCACGGCAAGGACACTGCTCATGACCAAACGTGACGCCAAGTTAAAGGTCATCAATCTTAGCAGCACGCCGATACATCTCGCAAAGAATACCGTTATTGGCCGATGTGAAGCCGTGGACAGTTTGAGGAAGGTCCAAGAATACTCGGACAAACCTGGATCAACGGATCACATGAAACCTTTGCTGGAGGCGACAAGGAGGAATTTGAGCTCCGAAGAATATACTCAGGCAGCAAAGTTGTTGATGGACTACAAGGACATCTTTACCAGAGGAGATAGCGACCTTGGAAGAACAAATCTTGTCACTCACCCAATAGATACTGGTACTACTCCACCGATCAAGCAAAGACCAAGACGAGTACCATTGGCAAAGGAAAACGAAGTTGCGGAAATGATTAAGGACATGGCGCGCAGCAAGGTGATCGAGCCGTCAACTAGCCCTTGGTGTTCACCTGTGGTACTCGTGAAAAAGAAGGATGGCAGTACTAGATTCTGTGTCGACTACAGAATGCTCAACAACGTTACCAAGAAGGACAGCTACCCTCTGCCTCGGATTGACGACACATTGGATATGCTTGGTGGAATGAAGTGGTTTTCGACGGTCGACCTGAAAAGTGGTTACTGGCAGGTCGAAGTACGGCCAGAAGACAAGGAGAAGACTGCCTTTACCACAGGAACCGGAAATGGCTTGTGGCAGTTCCGCGTAATGCCTTTTGGGCTATGTAACGCTCCTGCCACTTTTGAGCGTCTCATGGAGCGAGTGTTGGTCGGACTTTTGGGGGACGCTTGTCTGGTATACCTCGATGACGTCATAGTCATGGGACGAAACTTCGTGGAACACATGCGAAATCTGGAGAAGGTATTCAGACGATTCCGTGAGTCCAACCTAAAGCTCAATCCGAAGAAATGTGACTTCTTCAAGAAGGAAGTATCATTTTTGGGACACATCATATCGGACGAAGGTGTTCGCACTGATCCAGATAAGATAAGAGCTGTTCAAGAATGGCCGACCCCAAAGAACAAGACCGATGTAAGAGCGTTCTTGGGACTATGCGCCTATTACCGTCGGTTTGTGAAGAACTTCTCCGAGATAGCCAAGCCGTTACATCGTCTCACGGAGGACAAGAGAATCTTCAGTTGGGATTCCGATTGCGAAGATGCGTTTGTTCGCTTAAAGGAACGTTTGTGCTCGGCTCCGATTCTTGGCTACCCCAGAAGAGAAGGGAGATTCACAGTAGACACGGACGCTAGCAATACTGGCATCGGAGGGGTGTTATCGCAAGAACAGGACGGCCAGCAGGTGGTCATTGCGTACTTTAGCAAGACCCTTTCGAAACCGGAAAGGAATTATTGTGTGACTCGGCGAGAATTACTGGCTGTGGTGAAGACCCTTCAGCACTTCAACAAGTATTTGCTGGGACGCGAGTTCACAATAAGGACGGACCACGCTGCTCTGAGGTGGCTTCTGCAATTCAAGAACCCGGAAGGCCAGGTCGCGAGGTGGATCGAACAGCTTCAAGAGTTCAACTTCGTAATAGAGCATCGCAACGGAAGAGCTCATTCGAATGCCGACGCCCTGTCACGACGCCCATGCTCCGAAGAATGTCGACATTGCATCAAGCATGAGGCTAAAGAAGAGGTCAGGGTGATAAGGATGCAGGACCTAGACGAGTCTTGGGGAACGGAGCAAGTAAGCCAAGCTCAGAAAGAAGACAAAGACCTCAGCCTGATCATGGAATGGAAAGCCAAAGGACAGAGGCCCCTGTGGAGTGATGTGTCAGCCTCGAGCGCAACGACTAAGGCATACTGGGCTCAGTGGGACAGCCTTATATTGGAGAATGGCGTGCTTTACCGGAGCTGGGAATCACTCAACGGAAAGGAAAAAACCCTGCAAATGGTTATTCCCAGGAGTAAAGTGGCTGATTTGCTGAAGCTCGTACATGATGGCACTTCTGGTGGGCATCTCGGCATCAAAAAGACCCTCGTAAAGATACGAGAACGCTTTTATTGGGTGCGGTGTCGAGAGGACGTTGAAGACTGGTGCAGGAAATGTACAGTGTGCGCTTCAGTGAAAGGACCCCGCACTAGATCCAAGGGGAAACTACAGCTGTACAACGTCGGAGCCCCTTGGGAAAGAATCGCCATAGACGTTGCTGGGCCATTCCCTCAAACGGAAGACGGGAATAGATTCATCATAGTGGTTCAAGACTACTTCAGCAAATGGCCGGAAGCGTTTGCAACTCCGAACCAAGAAGCGAAGACCGTGGCCAAGAAACTTGTCCAGGAGGTAGTATGCCGCTTTGGTGTACCATTGGAGTTACACAGCGACCAAGGCAGGAACTTCGAGTCGACGTTATTCCAGGAGATGTGTGAACTTTTGGGAATAAATAAGACACGTACCACACCGGCGCATCCTCAATCTGACGGCATGGTGGAGAGATTCAACCAAACTTTGGAAAATCACTTGGCCAAGGTCGTCGAGGAACATCAGCGAGACTGGGATCGGTACATTCCTCTGTTCCTGATGTCATATCGGTCTGCCATACACGAGTCTACGGGATTTACACCGGCTAAAGTTAACTTCGGAAGAGAAATGCGTCTGCCGTTGGATTTGCTTACCGGAACGCCGCCAGATGCCCCGAAACCAACTGTTGAATACATCGCGGACTTACGGAAACAATTGGACGAGACACATGATCTTGTAAGAGAGCAAAGTTTGAAGACCAGCGAAAAGATGAAAACCCGCTACGATCGCGATGCTCGGAAACATGGTTTCAAGGAGGGAGATTCTGTATGGTTGCACAATCCACTGCGGAAGAAAGGGAAGTCTCCGAAGCTACAAGCACGATGGGAAGGCCCCTACACAGTTGTCACGAGGATTAATGACGTGACCTACCGAATCAGACAGGGGGACAGAAGAAAACCGAAGATCGTGCATGTGGACAGATTGGCACCATTTCATGGATCGAATAATGCTCGGGACGAGCATGACTAAGAGGGGGGCAATGTGACAGCCCTGGCGTACCTCGCTAAACAATAAACAATAGGGGCCATAAATATGCCAGGCGAAACAATAGAACAATGGACGGCCATCTCGAAAGTACGCACGCGCACGACGCTTCGACCATTACGGCAATAGTCATACGGGCGAAAGTCGGTTGCAAGGAACGTTCTCGAATCTTGTTCGGAGCGGGTCCGCGGAATTAGCGAGAAAGTTCTGGATTGGCGTGAATGGTGCGTGAGGGGTATAAAAAGGAGCGATCGGCCAACCGCAGACATTCTCGTTTCGGAAGCGAAACCAGGAAGATACCAGCGATACCTACGAGCGATACCAGTGCGAAGTGAAGTGATTTCTACGAGCGATACAGTGTTCGACGAGTGTGTTTACTAGTATCTACGTGCAGAGTGTTTTAGTGTGTACTGTGTACATCGTGTAATTTGTGTATCTACGAGTACAAATAAAGTCTTTGTGGTACATTTTGGCATTTTCTCGAGCCCATTACTCCTGACACGTAACAATAATATAAGCACCGGCAAAGCTTAAAGTGACTCACGCAGCACGCAGGACTCCGATAAAAATCATGTTCGAATATTTCTACAAATAATACTAGGTATATCTTTCTTGTAATGTAGATTTTGAAAGTAAGTAGATAGGTACTTTTTATGGTAGGTGTACGGGTGTACCTTCCTAAAAAGATCTTTAACTGCCGCACTCAGACTCAATCGTTACTTGAGGAACTAACTGCTCAGTAGGTAAGTATATACTCGTATACCTACGAGAATATCTCAGTAGGTATAGTATAAATTTGTAACTTCCAAATTAACCCTCACATTCACTATTATTTTAGAAATAGAATTGGTATTGATATTATTAGTACACAAACGTACCTACTAATTCTTAATAGGAATATGTATGTTATCTTATTAATCAACAAACCTGTCAAATTTTAGGTTTCTGAGGGTATGTACCAAATTCCGATAACACGATTTAAAATAAAACCACACATTGTAACATAACGAAAAATGTTGTTAAAGTTGTTTTATAATGAGGGATTATCGAATTTAGAATCAGTCTAAATATTTAAATGGATTTTACATTTAAAGACAAAAGGGACATGAACAGGTTTTAGATATCTTAAATATATGTTTTTTTTTATTATTTCTGCTAAAGGAAGGTACTGCATCTTCTATTCTAATGTGATATTTTTTATCTTCAGAGTTGTTTTAATTTTATTTACAATTAAATGATTAAAATATATTACGTAATTAAATTCACTGTTGGATGATTAATTAATTCTAGAGATATATGGTTTTAATAACACGCCAATTATAAAATGCCGCATTCAAGTTTATATAATATATCCTTTTCTAACTTCTAACTTATCTTGTTTAGACTTACCTACTAAACTTGATTATGTTAGTCATTTTATGTAGGTATTAAACTTTTTTTCACTTTTCGGATGCAATTAAAATTTTAAAACCTTTCGTAAATAGACGCAAAAAAAAAATATGGAACTCACCTAAAAACTTAAGGTCGATCACTGCCATTTTAATCCGAGTTTCAAAACCTTATAAATTGAACTAAACTTTTCAAACTACGGTCATTTCGTCCACTTGTGAGATGAGCGTTGACCATTGAAGCGGGGGACGGTTGGTGGCTGAGTGACAATTTGCCAGAGCTAATACCGCGAGTACTTTGAAGGACTACTGTGAACTGTGAGCTGTGAGTTCCACAACCGCTCAGCGACCGCGACGAACGTGATTTCATCAACAACTAAACCTTACATAAAACTGGCTGTTTTCCTTTTACAACTGTATGTGACTTTTCTCCGAAAAAAGTGTGGCATAAGTTAGTGCGCGCCCTGTAGCTCGCGTGTAACTCAAACTACTTGATGGGTAATGCAATGTGAAGTGCGTTGCGAAGGCTAGTTTTGATAACATAGTTGTAAACAAACTACGAGAGACTTTAAAAATATTCGTTTTAATGTTTTAAAAATAAAATGTAACTAATGGCGTGGATTTTTGCATGGCTTTTGGAAATTGGTCTTATTTGAATTAGCAACGGGGTAAAATGGGGGTGAAAAGTTTATGCCAGTCCGAAACTTCCGCGGATTGAGTCATTAACACCGGTTGAAACAAATTATAAACAGAACATTTGTACCATTTGAAATTTTCCGGCTTTTCTGTTCTCAACTTATTCCCATTGGAATTTTTATTGTACCTAGGTACTTAGACTTTAATAATGAATAAAGTTCAGAGTCTAGCATATCAGCATAGGTTTTACAAATATGTATTTCATGACGGCTAACATAATATGTCATTCTCTCCATGTACCAAATTGCTACTTTGAAATACTAGTTACAGCATACTACCAGCATACTGTTGGCAATAAACGTCTTTAAGCTTTAGAACTATATATATAATATATCGATTATAACAAGAGGCAAATAGGTAAAATAGGTGTGTGTGGCAGAAATAAAATATTTTTCATCACACCTATTCGAAAAAGACGACTTGGTTCGGACTTACGGGGTTCCAAAGTTGCTGTTTTCTATTCAGCGGGCGGGAATGAATTTTCATACAACTTTTCCTGCCGGCTAGATCTTTTCCGTCCTATTTTGAATTTACTTAGAACATTTTAGTATTTTGCGCTAAAGAAATCGAACGCAAATATTGTTTGAATAAAGAATGTCTGGTACGACGCGAGGGCTCCGCCAGCTGAATAATAAAAAAAGAAATCAAATTAAGATTTCGTTTTCAAATTAAAATTAAGTTTTCGTGCATTTTTACGTATTATTTTCTATTATTTTCTATTATATATATATATATATATATATATATATATATATATATATATATATATATATATATATATATATATATATATATATATATTATTTTCTCATAGTGGGTGATGAAAAGTAGAGTGTATCACTCGGGTGCAAGTATATTTTTGGCTCGGGCGACGTACTTTGAATCCCTCGCTACGTTCGGGATTCTACTAAAGAATCCCTCGCTACGCTCGGGATTCTACTCTAGAATCCCTCACTTCGCTCTGGATTCAAAAAACGCCCTCGCCGAAAAAATATTACTTTGCACCCTTGTCATACAATCTACTATTCCTTTACCTACTTGCTTCTAAAAATGTGTTGTTTACGTTTTGTTAATTAACAAGTTTATTCCTGTTATATTAATTTTTGTCTTATTTTTACAGAAGAAACTAAGTCATTAGCCACAAGAAGAAGTTTCTTCAGCAAGAAAGAACGACAGTTGCACAGCAAAATTTGTGCTGCCAGAGTAAAAGTGGCAAAATTAAAAAATAAAGTGCGGAAACAAGGAGCAGCTATAAAACTAGCAAAAAAATTGACATCAAATTCTGATATGCTGGATGTATTAGAAAACAGCACGAGTACTGCTAAACTTCTCATGAAAATGCAGTGGAGAGAAAATAAGAAAACGGTAAAAGGCAGAAGATTTTCTTTGGAAGAAAAAATTGCTTGCCTTTCCATTTTCAAACAAAGCCCTAAGGCATATAGGTTTTTGAGAAAAAATTTCATTTTGCCCGCTCCACAGACATTAATTAAATTGTTACAGCAAATCAATATACAACCCGGCATAAATAAAAATATTTTTAACCAACTTAAAAAAAGCGCGGCTAAAATGGGAACGCATGAAAAATTATCAATTTTACTATTTGACGAAATATCTTTGAAGCCCAATATAATTTATAATGAAAGAAAATCGAAAATTACAGGGGTTGTGATCAACGTAAAAGAGAGGAAACCTGAATTTGCCGATCACGCACAGGTATTTATGTTGCGGGGCTTAATTAATAATTATAAGCAGGCGATTTCCTACACATTTTCGGCAAGTGCCACAAAGGGACGAGAATTGGCACGTCAAATAAAAGAAGTCATCAGCGGGGTGCAGGAGGCAGGGCTGATTGTGGTGGCATCAGTCTGTGACCAGGGTACAAATAACAGACAAGCCATAAAACTTTTGTTAAATGAGACCAGGGGGATCTATTTAAGAAGAAACGAAGACCCGAAAGATAACATTATTTTAATAAATGAACAAGAAATTATTCCTTTAAATGATCCGCCACACCTTCTCAAAGGTATAAGAAATAATTTAATTACCAAGAATTTAAAATATACCATAGATGTAATTGAAAAAACAGCACAATGGTCTCATTTACAACTACTATATAAGGAAAACCCTGGGTACAAAGGAGTCAGACTGATCCCAAAACTCACCGAGAACCATGTCAACCCTGAAAAGATGAATAAGATGAAAGTGAAATTAGCCTCACAAGTATTCAGCTGCACCATAGCATCTAATATGGGATACCTATCAGGTAATATTTGTATTTGTTCATACCCCCTCAATGGGAGGTTAAATTTTATTATTTACAGGGCTATTATTGGTATTACCAAAATGATCAAGGGATATAAATTAGTAATAAACAATGCCTATTTATATATGTAGCTATCGAAACGATTTTACATCACATGGCATTTGCAGTACATATGCATGATTTAGAACAGTGTACTACGTAGTCAACGTACTTTTCGATTTTTGTCATGTTCCAAACTAATAGAATAAATGCGAAAGTACTTATGTGTTTCTTTAAATTGTTTTGGGGCGATTTAAATGGCTAAGGGTTACGTACCCACCCACACACACCATATCCATATCTTTATACCACCAATTAGTTTTATACATAGATGGCATTATAGTTGCAACTGACGAAAGTGCTTCCCCCTCCCCTTTCCACTGGATTTTGGATAAAGAACGATTGTTGTACACTTTAAAGGAACAACCTAGGCGCCTGAGTGGATTAGGAGTCTAGTCTAGTCTGATCAATTTTGATGGAGATGCCTTTGATGTTGCTGATATCCAGAGACAAAGACCATTTACCATCCCGCTACTCTTCGGCTTGATTTTCGTTCATGTACATGTATGCATATAAAATGAGCCATAATTATGTTATGATAAATTAATATACCCATAACGCATCAGGGGTCCAGTGATGCGTTCATTCTAAAATTAAGGCCTGTACCGATAGTATAAGGCTTATTATCGTTTTCCTTCAATACAAGTCGGTGAAAGTCACAGATCAGAGTCTAACTAAACGAAATTTTTTGTCACCAACATGCTTAATCGAACGCGCGAATGGAAAAAACCAGTGACACGATCTGCTTATTAAATTTATTTTAATTCCATTACAAATGCATACCTACCTACTACACACACGTAAAGGAACAGTTATCATTTCCCATATAAGATGAAGAATTTAAATTACACGACAAATGAGTAGATAAGTCCGACTTATGCAAGGATAAACATTGCACACCATTGAAAGCGTAGTCTGTAGCTTACAATAAATATCTAATAAGTATCCTTCTTGTGGTCAAGTCTTCAAGTCTCAAGAGTTAAAGTGCAACAATATTTAATATAGGTAGTTCGGTACCTTCGTTCTAATCGAGTGTTCCACGTTTTTTCGACTTCAAAAAAAGAGGTGGTTCTCGATTTGACTGTATTATTAAGTGTTACCTCATAACTTTTTACTGGGTGAGCCAATATTAACAATTTTTTTTCTATAGTAAGTGCTTGACTAATAATAATTTGAGCGACATCTGACGGGTATTTTAAGTTATCTGTTTTGTCGATGGTAAAGTTGGTTTATAAATTTTATAATGATTATTTTTTTGTTGGAAAGTAGATATTGCAAGGGTAGTTAGTAGGTACCTATCATGATACTGATCGAGGAGAAATTTCGAAAATTTTAGAGATGGCAATGCGTTTGATAATGCTTTCATTAAGTGTTTTAAAGCACTACAATGCGATGCTGGAGCCGAAAGAATGTCGAGGGAACTTGTGTTGACGAAAGTGTTACTGCGAGTTAGTTAAAATCCCACCAAAAACATTCTGTAAAAAAACAGCCAAGTCTCGATAGAGCTGTTAGTTTATCTCAAATCTCTAGACCAAGTTGAGCCAAGTCCTTACTTGCTATTTCTTATTATTATATTTAATATTATATGACTGGTCGTTGAACATTTTTTAGGTAAGTACACGTTAGTGGGTACAAGTTAACGACCAAGTCACAACATTACATTACATATAGTAATAAGAAATATCAAGTAAGGAACCTTAGGCTTGGCTCAGCTTGGTCTAGCGATTTCATTACTTTTTAGAGATAAACTAACAGCTCTATCGAGACATGGCTGTTTTTTACAGAATGTTTTTGGTGGGATTTCACTTCTTTTTGCAGAATGCTAACGTGGACTGATTGACTTACGAGACATTGATTTTGATTGATCGATAGCGTCAATAGATTGCTGTGCTCTTCCGATTTCTCATCAAGGTCACCTGGTACTCCAGACCTTCTATGATACCAGTTTTGATAGTTTTCCCTATATGAGGGCGCTAAACTCTACCTCTGTACCAAATTTCAGCTCTCTAGGTCTACGAGAAGTAACAGTTCTATTTTGATGATCTTGAGTCAGTCAGTCAGTCAAGTGTCGAAAATGCGAAACTTTGCATTAGCATAACTTCGGAACTAAATGATCTACCAACTTGAAATTTTGGATTTCTAGTGTGTGATTATAGCTTACTAGATGACGAGTATTTCAGCGTTCTAATCCTAGCCAGAGCTTCTCAAATAGAAGCCCGAAAATGCGGCGAAATGGTTCCAGTAAAGGATGGTACGGCAGTGTTGCTTCGCGCTCGACTTGGCGGGGGCACTGCCGTGCCCCCAGATTTGTATGGGATCGATGCTGAGCCATTTACGTCCGCTAGGTGGCCCTGCTTCGATCCTATACAAATTTTAGGTCACTCGCAGTAGCGAGCGCGTTTTGTCACTTAAAACTCGTAATAAGGCCCTTGGTTTCAGAATCCGACATTCCGGATGTATGCGGCCAGCCTTACGTATACACTTTTGTAATGTTGCCAGGTTAGTTAGGTGCAGTTTTCCCGAAAGCGGGGAATGATTGGGCGGCTGATAACCATTTGTTTTAAACAATAATTCAAACATTCCTATGTTAGGTAAATATGGGTATGGTTACATGAAATGAATAAAAGAAAACATCAACACGTAAACTTTTTTACAATTTATTTTTACGTATTGTACGAGTAGGTACCTTACCTACACAATTATTTATTTACTTTTTACACATTTACTGTGTAAGTAAATGAAAAAATGTTGCCGTTTGCTATTATTCTCCATTATCTTATATTATTAATCTATAATCAGTTTAGAAATCAGTAAAAAACCTGTAAACTGTATTTGTTTCGTGAATAATTTATAGTCGCTTTGATAATACTGTTTTCACTATATTGTCTTTTTTCGACTCGTAAAAAAGACGAATGCACACTATATTACTTTAATGAGATTCGACAAATTGTTAACATGATGTTTCACGTTTACATGTTCCTCTCTGATGTTTTATCTAAATTATTTGTCTCTGTCATATACTTCCGCAAATAATTTTCAGCTATACTGTAGACTACGTACCTACACAGCTTCTGATGCACAAATTAAGCCAACGTTGTCCCTCAAGATAACCAATTTGTGAAAGCATAATTTTTCTTTTGTAGGCATACTATCGATACAAAAATGACAATTTTTTCATTAGGTATCAGCTTACAACATTCCCAGCAATGTAGCCTACGACATAATTTTTAAAATTTAGTCATCAGTCGAAGCTATTAAAGAATCAATGTCGACATCAGATGCGTGGCTTTCTGATTCTTGGCGCGACCGATCTTCGTCATCATCAAAACGTTCAGAAAAAGTAATTGCATTAATAAAATCATTACTAATGTGTTTCTTTTTTTTTAATTCACTTAAAATTCCTTTAAGTGATTTATTTCTCTTTTGGAGACGCCGGGTCTTTTGTTTCAAGTTTTTTATAGTTTTCCTTTGTTTAAGATAAAGTAATGAGATCCTGTTTAATTTTTTTCGAAGGTGGGCCTCACGAGGAGTGTCGAATATATAATGGAATTCTTCGTCTGATGGTCGCCTAATATTTCCACGTGACGTACTCTGTAAAATGAAAATTCTTATAAGTTCATGCCACAATATTACACAATTCTAGATAAAGAAAATAACCAATTCACAAAGTCTAGAATTATTAATACATTAAATTCAACACTCTTGATAAGAAATTTTTAATTTATGGAGATTACTTACAGGTTGCGATGGACTTTCTACAATTAATTCTTCTTTCACGTCTTCAACAACATTTAAACTCTAAAAAAAGTAAAGGTAAGTTCACTACCTATACCATACCTATACAGTTGTCTAAATTTAAATAATGTTCATTATTACCAACGACACAACTACACTTACTGACACTGAAACTGTCACAAATACTTTCCCATGAGAAGATGAAACCTCATCCACATTTAAATTATCATCAACTTGATCATCCGTACCAGTACATCATCATCATTTGCCTTATTTATTTTCATCAAAATCGTGTAGAAAAATCTCAATAAAATAAATATTGGACAACATAACATCATGGATGTAGAAACATTGAGATACTATGTAAGTATGTACTAAGTACTACAGAAGCAATGCTCATTTAAATGCGTTCTAAAAAATGTAGCCACTTTTGAACCGCAAAGACGTAGCTTTTGAATATAGAATTGCGGTAACCCGTGGCTTGGATTGTGTGGAAGTATTTTTGGCTGCGGGCCCCCTTTTATTTATTTTGTAACAGGGTAATGAGGGGGGGGGGGGCGTAATTATGATTCAAATGTAAAAAGCCTAACAAAAGCCGGACAGGCCGGACACCCTTTATTTTAGCCGGGCAGGCCTCAAAAAGCCTAACACTGTCCGGCTTTAGGGCTACAATAGACGTCTGATTTTCTCTCCGATAGTCACTCGTGCCATACATTTTTTTTTGTTTACAATACACGTCCGATTCGAGTGTCGTCCGATTCTATTGTCTGAATTTGACTGATCTGACTATCGGAACCGACCATCGGAGAGAAAAATCGGACGTCTATGGCCTCCCTTCTCCGGACGTCTGGCAACACTAGGTGCAGAGATAGGTAGCGACGCGATAATATAATATTCCGGCTTGCACGCCTCTAGGCTATGAAGGTCGTTACTTAATACACATAATATGGTTTAGTTTAAATAAATACTAAATAATGCTTAATACAACCTTAACAGGAACAGCATTTCGATGCAATTTACACAATCCACCCGGTGTAATGTACTTATCTTCATCATTAAAATGTTCAGAACATATTCGTGTATTTTTCGTTGGCTTCCAATAGACTTCTCCACGACTAAGCCTTATATTTTTCACCCACTTGTCAGCTATAATAGGGTCGCCGATAGGAATCCTTTGAACATACAACATGAAATATTTATATGTTGTAATTTTAACAAGTGTGGAAAAAGTCCGTTTAAACTTCTCAACTTGTAACACAATGTCTGGTCCAGTCTGATACCTATTATATTACAGTGGAGAATGTAAATATCAGTAGCAATTGTTTTATAATATTGAAATAAAATACTAATTTAATACAAGATAGGTACTATGAAATATTAAAAACTAACCTGTGAAAAGTGATGTTATTACACTTCTTTTCTTTTTCGGATCTGTTGTGACAAGATTTAACAGCACAAATCGTCATTATTATTATTTTTTCGCGAGATAGGTAGGTATGTTCAGTGTGTGTTGACATTGAAAACTACGGAGCGGAATGGTGTTTGGAGCCATTAATGGCTCCAATGAAGGTGCTTCAAAACTACAGTGCGTTTCACCTAAGAGTTCCCTTCGCTGAGGTTCGCTATATTGTTGGCAGCCCTGTCTGTCAAAACGCAAACAGTCAACATCCGAAACCTTATTTTTCCCGTTATTTGTTGTTTTCGAGTTTTAATCATGCCTAGAACACTGAAGAGTGGTGAAAGAGAGTTGGTGTTAAAAGTAAAAAGCTTTGTGAACGTGAAAAACGCAACAAGGAACCACTAATTCCGCTGGAATGTGTTCGACGCTGTGTTGCCGCCATGACAGGTTGGTTATTGATAATTTCCCCAAATGGTTGACAGCGATTACTATATTTTATTTTATTACTTAGCATAACTTAATTATAAAATACCACTGTCATTATGTTACAATTAAGATAGTCACCATATGGTAACCACAGTAGATAGGTATTATTATTTTGCAGGAAGGCGCTGATACCCCTACTAGGCTATTTATTTGTACATGAGGTTATTTCTTTTTTATATTAAACTAATTAATAAATTTTCCTTTTAAGGTATTTCGGAAAAGAAGGTTTCAAAAATTACTCGTGAAGGTGAGGTGTCAACCAAAATTTCTACTCCGGGCAAAAAACGTCATCGAGAAAAAGAACTAAAATTGGATGACTTTGAACGTTGTATATTACGGCATAAAATAGTAATATTTCAGGTGTGGGTCCGTTACACGATCATTCTTATTGTAAAAAAATATAATAAAATATTAGACATAAATATTCTGCCTGTTTTCTTTTCCTTTGTTTGGTTCCTTAGGCAGGTGTCTCACCGCCTCCGAGTCAGCGAGTGCAACTCGGCTATTTTCTTGCTCAAGATACGTTCGAAAGACAGTAAGATGGCCGGCAGCGTGAACAGTCAGCAGGTACTCGCTGGCATCTATTTTGTTTACACGGAATGTATTTTGTTTGTCTTGAGCGAGTAGTAGCCGGTATTAACTCGCTGACTGCCGGCAGTGGGACACCTGCCTTATGGCACGGTACGGATGGCGGAGAAAAAAAATGTATAAGTTATTTTTCTGCCTTGCGTATGTGCTGCAGTTGAGATAGCTGTGAGTATAGGTTTGTGAGCTATCAAACGAGAACGAGGTATGTCAGCTGTCAAATTTAATGTCAAACAATAAACTTATACATAGAGATAGAAGAGTATATATATTATACAGATCATTGAACTTATATTAGTGCATTATGGTAGTGGTATTAAAGAAAGACAATAAGTATGACACCAGAGAGATATCAGAATAAAAGCGCTACAATATAACTTTGGTCCAACCAAGAGTTCTACGACACTCACGTATTTTATTAGAAATGACCTTTTCATAATATTAATATCGTATAAATATGTACTGTATTTTTTCAATATTGCGTTGGTGGATATATACTCTGCCGAAAAAAATATATTTTCTAACGTTAATATTTATAGCTTCGGAAGAACATAATGTCTTTATTTTCTCCCTAGTTAAAGGGAATATTTTTTTGTTTTAATTTGGCAACACTCATTTCATCGCTACCAACATTTTAGCGAGGGGAACTCTTACGTGAAACGCACTTTAGTGATGTGTCAACTCGAGTGGAATTGTCTATGACTCGATTTACAATATTTGTATACTCTCGCTTAATTGCTTAATATAACGAATGAAACTGACACAGCCCGAAAATTCATGATCATTCGTTGGTTACAATTAATGTCCTTATATAATATTGTTGCATAGTTTATTTTTGAATGCCGGTTGTGATAACGTTATTTTTTCGTATAATTCAGTACTTACTGTTATTTTAATATGCCAGGACCTAAAATGGCATCCCTTTCATAGGATTTCTTTGATTCACCAGTTGATGGTTGTGTTAAGTGTGAACAGTGTTTAGATTTATTTAAGTTTATGGGTAATACAACAACGTTATTAAACAACATTAAAAATAAACACCAAAGTGCTTTTGTCTCAGAAACAATTTTTTTGTAATAATAATTCGAGTATATTTGCTTTTTAACCGACTTCAAAAAAGGAGACACACCCAAAATACAAATAGTTACAGATTCCCTAATATGTCTAAAGCATTGCGATTTTTCGTAGCTATTATAAATTCCCGATACATACGTTTTTAAGCCTTTTCCACTCAAATCGGATAATTATTATATAAATATGTAGGTAATCATTCATTTAAATATATAACGTCTGGCTCAAAAGCCAGTATCCAGAAACGTGAAATGTTACAAAAAAGTCATGATTTCATTTCGCGCCATTATTAGACGCATTATTTTTGTCGTTTTTAGTGATTGTTTGAACTGTGCGGTCATTAAAATAGTTTTTATAACAATCACATTCAATTTACAGATGTTTGAAGTCCTCATCGATTAATTAAATTAATCGATGTTTTTCAGCAGGCTATCCTCACTATAAAGCAAAGACAAACAGTTGTCAAATGTGGCCTATTAAAATGGCCTTACTTTAATTATTAATCTATAATTATAATCACTTTTTTTCTTTTATGAGTGATAAGTTAAAGATGTGTGTTGTTTGTGGAGTTGAAGTGCGTGCGGCGGTGTATTTTCAAACTGTCCAATACAGCAAAGATTGTTATCATTTTTATCAAAAATATCGGTAAAGTAATAAACTTTTAAAATCATCTAACATGAAGTTATATCCAGTCCAAAAATAGCTTTATATAAACAACACAAAGTTAGTGTATAATGATACTGCGAGCTGACAGAAAATCAAATTCTTTTGGATTTTAATTTCCTTTACTCGTAGATAGAGAAAACGAGATAAATGTTCGTCATATTATGATAGGTACTCTTAATTAAATTCGTTCTTTAAACATTGTCATCACTATTAAATTTGTTAAAACGTCTGTAGTTTTAGATTTTTAGTAATTAGTGTTTTTACTTTATTGTGTACTTTGATATTACAAAAAATACTATGTTCGGGCGTGTGCTTCATAGCTTTCATAAGTTAAATTTCTCATTTAGAAGATCTTTCCATCTGTCGCCGAAATTAAATCAAGCTATGGGTATCGATGGAAATAATATTTTGGCCGAAAGTTTGAAGCGCCAGGTAAGTTTGGATTTATATTGATATTAAGAAGAATGCAGGTAAATAAGTTTATTGGTCTGAGCATAAGAATATCTAAAATGAATTTTGGACTTTGAGCCAGGAATCAGCTGTTAAATAAATGCAGACTAATTTTCACAATACATATTTCTAGCTCAATAAATTATATTAGGTATCTTGGCAATACAAAGTGTGCTTACTCGACTTTAAAAAGACAATAACTTTCAACATTGAATACAATGAACCATTCGTTTCCATAAATGAATCACTGTAATTTGGTACTATGGACTTATGTTTGGTACTTACACTTGAGTTGAGATTATGTATTAATTAGTATGATATGACATGTGTCAAATGGATAACCTGAAATAATAAAGAAAATCACACTTATTAACAAACTAACCAGCTAATATTCTAACACCATCTACTAACTGGACTAACCATCCTAGTCCCTTTGAGTCTAGTTCTAGGTTGGTCACAGTTGTTATGGGCGACAGCGTAAGGGTGGTGCTGCATGCTCATTTGCTCAATTCCATAAAAAAATAAAATAAAGAAAATGTGAAAAAATACCTTCAATTTATTAATAGACTACTACTTAGCATCTCTTGTATTTAGAGATTCCTATGCTTTAACCATCTGTTGGAAGTTTTTATGCTGCTTGGGAGCCTTGAACACTTGGTTTAACATGCTTTCCAATGGATGGTGCTTCAAAATTGTTGCCACTAGTGATCTCTCATCCAATTACTGACCTCCCACGCTGTAAGTCTTGGTCAATCACTAAGGATCGGCACAGGCCACTTTGCTTTGTATTGTGAAAGCTTGCTAGACTTTAGAACAATAGAGTACAGTTCAAGAACTGCATGTATTATGTTATACAAAATTGTTAGATCTTTACAAATAGATCACAATAAAATAAGCGTTAAAATATAAATTACCTAATAGAATCTACATTTAGTAAAATCAGTCCCATAAATTTAGACCGAAAAAAATTAATGAAAACCCTTTCTATCTTTAGAAACTTTAAAGGAACATTTTTAATTTATTGGGTTTTAATTTTAGGGTGTGGAGTATGTTTTTGGAATAGTTGGCATTCCGGTGATCGAAACAGCACTGGCATTTCAAGCAGCTGGCCTCAAATACATTGGGATGCGTAATGAGCAAGCCGCATGCTATGCTGCACAGGCTGTTGGTTACCTCACAGGTGATTTTTTTAGCTTAATGTGTTTATTGTATGTTTATTTATTCATGAACAAAATATAAACCTATAGTTACCTTAATCTAAATCTGTTACTCTAGCTATAATATCTTGCAACAATAAAAAAACCTTAATTCATATTTTTTATTAAAATAAAGTAAGAAAGTTGATAATTAGCATCTGTTAAAACCTAGAATTTTAAATGTCTAACAAAAATCTAAATTCAATTAATTGGTACAATCAACGTTATTTCAGGTTCTTTCTTTTAATTATTTTTCATATGTAAGGCTCTCTAGACTAGACAGATGCACCGCATTTCAACTGCAATCCAACCGCAAATTACACCATACACCAGCATAAAAATGTGGCTATTAAAATATTAATTACTTAAAACAATATACCTATAATTATATGGTTGAATAATAATGTGCTCTTATGAAATGATTGTACGTCATTAACTAAAATGTAATTATTAGGTATTTTTTTTTTGTGGTTCTTGATGTACTTGTTGATGAAATGAGTAAAATAATTTATAATTTATAATATTTTTTATAATAAATTAATTTTGGTCTTAAGGATTTTTTATTGCTATGTAACTGTTTCATGAAATGTAAAGTGTAACGTAATTACATATTTATTTATTTCTATGGCCTGTACCATCAAATTATGGGAGGTACAGGTCTAACGAGGCTCAACTCATGATGCTGCTCAAGTGCAGATTGGCAGACTCCACACACCTTTGATTACTTTAATTTAAGGCCTGCTCAACATGATGACTCAAAAGGGTTGATATTGTATGAATATTTTAAATTGTTATTAATTACTTTGTTAACCGACTTCAATAAAGAAGGAGGTTCTCAATTTGACCGTATATATGCTTTTTTTATGTACATTCAGCGGTTATTTCGTCGTTTATGGGCCGATTTTGGTAATTCTTTTTTTGTTGTAAAGTAGGGGTCTCCTGATAAGCACACCAGGATCTGATGATGGCATCTCAGAGAAATCGAGGGGAACTTTCGAAAATTGTATGGACAACTAGTGTGTTTGTTCATGTTATCATAAGTACATTAAAGCGCTACCATTTCATGAAGATCTGGAGTCGATCTGATGAAGCCGAAAGACAGTCGAGGGAACTCCTCAACGATTTACTGCAGTTATCTAGTGTTTGGGCTTCATTAATTTGTAGTGACGAGAACTTTACACTTACATGTTGAATTGAGTGCCATCTGGCGAGTAGTTTTTGAATTATCTCTACTTATCAAGATTGAAGTTGGTTATTTTTTTGTAAAAAGCAATTTTACAAAGTAACTAAATGGCCAGTACAGTCTTTAGATTAGTTTTATGATCCCTAATTTTTTTTTGGCACCAGATAGAAGAAGATCGATAAGGCACATAAACATCATTTTACCACATTCCTATATTTAAAGGAAAATCACAAACGTTTTTTCAAATTATCTGTTTGGCTGCATCAAACCTACTCCTTAGCTTTATGAAAACATAAAATTCTTCTCTGAGAGAGTGAATTTGACTACTATTTAATTCTTTTAAGTATAGTAATTTTCATCACTTTTCGATCGATTTTATTAGGTAGCATTAACAGTTACAATGGTAATGTTTCAGGTAAGCCGGGAGTATGCCTGGCTGTGTCGGGCCCAGGCCTGCTCCATTGTATAGGGGGGATGGCCAACGCTCAAGTCAACTGCTGGCCGCTGCTGGTCATAGGTGGATCATGTCCTGAGGACCATGAGGGTATCGGCGGTTTCCAAGAATGGTTGCAAGTAAGATTCAAATGTTATTAATTTTTACGTTGTATGCATCTCTTAGTATTTTTTGTTAGCAGTCTATTTGTGCAGAAGAAATACACGTAAAATTAGAGTATAGTTATGAGGTACCATGAGATATTCATGATTTCCAAAACACATAGACTCAAGTCACCTAAAGAAAGGTTTAGTTCAAGCTAAAGAAGTTACTTCCACGTAAAGAAGATCCTAATTTCATATTATGTAGATGTTTTAGGTACGTAGCTATTTCATTTAGATAAACAACTTTCATCTCTATGGACTTTGGTCTCTATTATATATCAACAATTCATACTTCAGTTTAGCAAATATGATTATTTTAAAGATAAAAGTTTTATCTATCTACTATTCGGTCGGCGTGGAGGTGATTAGATTTCATACATATTGAAGGATAATAATGCCTTATTACCTAACGTAACTACCTACATAAAGATAAATATTATCAACACAAAAATTCACTTAATTATTACCTTATTACGAAAAATATTAATTATTTTATTCTTTAATTTATTATCATTATTGCAACTTATATGATAATAAGCAAGACACTTAAAAAAAAATATTTATTTCTTTGAAGAAATTCGTAGTAGGTACGCTTTTGATGTCATAATATTCACTTTTCTCTAATAAGTCTCTCGCCTGTCTTTGGTGTTTTGTTGATAACCATAGGCGAAGATGTCCACTTCCGACCAGGCGGTTCATCTTCAATACAAAAAAATACTGTTGCTTCGTAGGCAAATCATCGCACGATTCGTATAGGTGCAGTGGAGGCTTGCTTTAAAGATGAAGATGCTTAAATGAAGACTAAATTCATCAGATTTTTTCCTTTTTAAGGTAGAGTCCAGTCGTCTATACTGCAAGTACGCCGCGCGGCCGCCGTCAGCTCGTCTGATCCCTCAGCATGTGGAGAAAGCGGTTCGCGTCGCCTCAGCGGGCCGCCCCGGAGTCGCTTATCTCGATATGCCGGCTACTCTGTTGTCGGTGTGGATTTTTAGGATTTTTTATTCGTTTTAATTGGCTTTTATGGACCTACTATAAAAACTTTATTATGCCTGCGAATGTGTGGTTTTCATTACCAGCGCCAGTGTTGCCGTTAACTGTAAATACGCCTTTACTAAGTTAGTGCCATTTGCCATCATAGCTCTCGCCACTTACCATCGTCGTAACTCGTACTGCACTTTGATTCAGCCATTTTTAAATACATCCTTAATTAGGGTTTCAAAAATAATTATTAATTCACTGTTTCTCAGATGACGTTATTTATTGTGCCCCAAGAACATTATATTTTAAAAATGTTAAAATCATAAATATGCAATTAAGTCTCAATAATCAAATCTACCTTTCAGGCGGAAGCCGACGAAGCCAAAGTCCCGTTAGAGTTCTACAACCCTGGCCCAGTGCGGCTAGCGCACCCGGACCCGGCCCTAGTGGACGACGCGGCTGCCTTGCTGGTGAACGCTGAGCGCCCGCTCATCGTCGTCGGCAAAGGCGCTGCGTACGGCCACGCTGAGAACGCTATCTGTCAACTTGTGGACAACACCAAGATACCATTCTTGCCTACGCCTATGGGTAGGTTTATGATTATTGATATCAGGTTCTAACCCGACTGCTATACGAAGCTGGTGAACGCTGAGCGCCCGCTCATCATCGTCGGCAAGGGCTCTGCGTACGGCCACGCTGAGAACGCTATCTGTCAACTCGTGGACAACACCAAGATACCATTCTTGCCTACGCCTGTGGGTAGGTTTATGATTATTGACATCAGCTTCATATGCCGACGAAGACAAAGTACCGCTAGAGTTCTACAACCGTGGCCCAATACGACGCAGCTGCCTTGCTGGTGAACGCCGAGCGCCCGCTCATCGTCGTCGGGAAGGGCGCTGCGTACGGCCACGCTGAGGATGCTATCTGTCAACTCGTGGACAACACCAAGATACCATTCTTGCCTACGCCTATGGGTAGGTTTATGATTATTGATATCAGGTTCTAACCCGACTGCTATACGAAGCTGGTGAACGCTGAGCGCCCGCTCATCGTCGTCGGCAAGGGCGCTGCGTACGGCCACGCTGAGAACGCTATCTGTCAACTCGTGGACAACACCAAGATACCATTCTTGCCTACGCCTGTGGGTAGGTTTATGATTATTGACATCAGCTTCATATGCCGACGAAGACAAAGTACCGCTAGAGTTCTACAACCCTGGCCCAATACGACGCAGCTGCCTTGCTGGTGAACGCCGAGCGCCCGCTCATCGTCGTCGGGAAGGGCGCTGCGTACGGCCACGCTGAGGATGCTATTTGTAAACTTGTGGAGAACACCAAGATACCCTTCCTGCCTACGCCTATGGGTAGGTTTAGGTTTATTGATATCGGCTTCTACCCGACTCCTACCTGAAGCGATTATTTTGTCAAATAAACATTAAAATTTAAAATAATAATACCGCCAAATGATTTTGAAACAATTGTTGTGCAGTTTCAACTTACGTGTGATATCACTACTTGAGAATAATTATATTATATTGATTTATATGATTTGACTAGCTTCCGCCCGCAGGCTTCGCCCGCGTGGAATTCATTTAAACTTCACGCCCCTATTTCACCCCCTTCGGGGTGGAATTTCCAAAAATCCTCTCTTAGTGCTCCCCTACACTCCCCAAGGAACATACATGCCAAATTTCAGCTTCTTCCGTTCAGTAGTTTCGACTGTGCGTTGTCTGTCAGTCACCAGTAACGCAAGAGTTTTATATATTAAGATTGATCATAACGAATGAATGAATGAAATGTTTTTTCGAAGTAGGTTTTTACAAAAACTTTTCCTCAAACTACGCCATCGCTTCAACAAATAACTACGGTAGATCATAGAAGAGGCAACAGGATACTGAACAAAACCTATGCGCAGGCAAAGGCGTGGTACCGGACGACTCTCAATACTGCGTGTCGACGGCGCGCACGCAGGCGCTGCTGAACGCTGACGTCATAGTGCTGCTGGGCGCGCGCCTCAACTGGATGCTGCACTTCGGCCAGCCGCCGCGGTACGCGCCCGACGTCAAGGTTGTTCAGGTGAGTCTCATAGAGCCTAAGTAACAGGTAGGTTGTTCAGGTGAGTGTCGTACATAGAGCCTAAGTAACAGGTAGGTTGTTCAGGTGAGAGTCGTACATAGAGCCTAAGTAATAGGGTGGGTTGGTCTGGTGAGTGTCGTACATAGAGCCTAAGTAACAGGCAAAGGCGTGGTACCAGACGATTGTCAATACTGCGTGTCGACTAGACCGCGGGCACGGCGTCTTCAAAAAAGGATTAAGTTCTCAATTCGACTATTTTGCACAAGTGTTACTGTGGCGGATGACTACAAATAAAAAATTTTAAACGTTAAATCTCATTTCTGTTGAAATTAAAAAAAAATCTATGTATTTGTACTTCATTGCACTTGATTTTGCGCCTATAGTAAGCAAAAGTGAAGTTTGCCAAACTGCACTTTTTATACACTAATGAATTAGATATCTTGTTAAAATGATAATTGTAATGTAGGTACCTATCCACCTGTAGTAACTGAAGAACATAATAGGCAATTATACTTGGTTATTCATTTTCATTACATCATAACACAATAATGATAATCTCAGGCAATCTTCTTCAGACAATGTCTGAAGAAAAGTGTTTGTCGACATTTTCCCACGACACTTAAACAACTTATTGTGAATAGATGTCAATTGTTTTATTAGCCGACTGAAAAAATAGTAAACATTTAGTAATAACATGGTCCATTGATGCACTATTTACATATCTATACGAAGAACCACTCTGCGACTTGCAACACTTTATAAGTGTTGCCTGAAGATTAAATTTTTGACATTTCTTATATTTTTTTCTAGTTGTCAATAACAAAATGTACCCTATGTTACACAGAGATAACATAGCATTCTAATGATCAAAAAATTCTTGAAATCAATCCATTAAAAGCTTGAGTTTATTCATTACAAACATTCAAAAATACATGTTACCATTCTTTATAATTTTAGTACAGATTATCTGTAATGTTTCAGGTGGATATTTCACCCGAAGAGTTCCACAATAGCATCAAGTCAGAAGTGGCAGTGCACTCAGATATCAGACCGTTTGTTGAAGCACTCTCTCAGAAACTGGCAGCCAAGAAATTCGCCCTGGATACCACAAGTAATTGGTGGAAAACACTCAGTGAGAAACAGAAGAAAAATGTGGAATTTGTTGAGGTAAGAACAAAAAATCATTTCCATTATTCTGTTTATACAGAATCTCTGCAGATCTAATATTAAGTAACTTTTCGAGTCTTAATAGGTTTCTTTCTTAAAATTACAGAATGATAGATATTGAAACTGCCCATTAATCATATTCTAGGTAACATAATTACTTTAATTACATTTTTTACATTGTTTTTGTATTCTCATATTACAGTGAATCTGTAAAAACCTTTTGATATAAAATATTTGTATGAAATATTGAGATAAACAATGTAATGTGGCTTGTTTGAATGAGTATGTATGCAAAATGCTGTTTGTTCCAGTTATAGTAATTTAAAAATTCCCATTGCAGCTGTTATAGATGAAAATGCCAATTTTGTAATCATATGAGTATTTTCCTATTTGCAGAGTCAAGCAAATGACAAATCGGTACCTCTAAACTACTATGCGGTATTCAAGACTATACAAGCCAACATTCCACGGGACTCCATCATAGTGAGCGAGGGTGCGAACACCATGGATATAGGTCGCGGCATCTTGCTTAACAACAAGCCTAGACATAGGCTAGATGCGGGTACCTTTGGGACTATGGGGGTAAGTCATTAAACTGTATTCATAAATATAATTATGGTGCACAGGAAAGAGGAACTTTAAGGAATCTGTAATGAGGCAGGAATGGGTTATAGTCACTCGCAATCATTTGCCATTCTACTATTCTAATATTACGCTGCTAGAAAAACTTGTATGGTTAACTAGTACCCCTTTCCGAAGCATTTAATCACTCGCTATAAGGGTGACGGTGAACATTGTGAAGAAACCTGAAATGCCGATGAGATAATATGTGAGTGTGAAGTCCAGCGCGGTAGACTATGTATAGCCTTAACTTTCTCATTTTGATAAGAGACCCGTGCCCAGAAGTGGGACATTAATGATTTGTGATTTGTGATGATGATCCCTTTCCATCAGGATTTCATTTTGGATATTTCAAGTTATAAAAGGTTGACTGATTATATGGTAACTTGTCAAGGGCAATGTGCATTTCAAGTACCATCAAATTTTTTTCGGTTTCTATCAATAATAATAAGGTATAGGTTTCACGTAACGTAGCGATTCAATCATAAGCATTAAATTTATTTTTAAGGTGGGCCCAGGTTTTGCCGTGGCGGCGGCCATGTGGTGCCGTGACTACGCTCCGGGGAAACGTGTCGTCTGCGTTGAAGGAGATTCGGCTTTCGGCTTCTCAGGTACACTTTGAGGTTTCTACTTATAAGAACCCTACATAATGTTTTATTGCCTTTATCTAGGAATTGTAGAAAAGTATAAAGGATTGAGAATCTTCACAACAGTTATTATGTAACAACCCTGGAGCTTGTTGGTAGTGATCCTGCCTGTGAACCGAGGTCTCGAGTTTGATTCAAAGCAGGGCATAATTATATTCATGTGACAGTTAAATTCTTGGTTCTTCGATGTTAGTGTTGTTTTGTTATGTCCCCAGGAGATTAATCCTAGTGCTTGGGTTACTTACGAGTTTATTAGCGTTTTTTTATGTGTTAGGTACTTATTTTTGTGTAATTATAATATAAAACCACCCAGTTTTGTATTACATATATATAAAACTTGGTTCCAGGGTGTAATTTTTATTGCAAATTTATTTCAGGAATGGAGATCGAAACGATGTTCCGATACAAGTTGCCTGTTATAATTATTATTGTGAACAACAACGGGATCTACAGTGGGTTCGACAAGGAAACTATGCAAGATATTCAATCTGGCGGCGACATTGCGCAATGGTAATGTCAATTGAATGTAACCTCTTTTGAAGATGGAACTTTTGAGTTGCTTAAATCTCACATCTTAAAATTGTGATAATGTAGCTTGGCGTGCAGAGAACAAAATGTCCAATTCCCAATGATTAATTTTGTTTTTCTGACTTATTTATGGGCCATGTGATAGTCCTTGGGTCAGTCACCTCCCCCTTTGGATATCATTGGTATCAATCACGTATTCCCGGTCGACAATGAAATAAGGGGAAAGGAATCCATATCCATACTAATATTATAAATGTGAAAGTGTGTTTGCTTGTTTGTTTGTGACTCTTTCACGTCGCAACATGGCTATTATGGTATGGTTTATGTGTGTGGGGATAGTTGGAGAGTGGAGAGTGACGTAGGCTACTTTTTACTGCGGAAAAACATCTTAATCCCATGGGAAAATCGATGTTTTGTTAGTTGCTAGATATTTAGTTCCGGATGTTGTTAATAGATGGCATTAGTAAAATTCATTTACAAGTTCTGAATGACGCTATCAAATACTACATGTAATTTACTTATGTCATCGGCGAATGTTATATCTGATATTCCAGTATATCATTTATAATAGGCTACTGTTTACCGAGATTCCTACGGGAGCGGGACCTACGTGGCTGTTACCTACGGGTCCCGAAGCGCAGCGCGGGCGGTAAATCCGCCCTCGCTTCGCTTCGGGAAACCAGTCCCTTCAAAAATCTCTATTCCTTTATTTTTAACAAATTATGTTATTCCGATATCTAAGCTATATTACTGCAAAGTTTCATGAAAATTCGATCAGTAGTTTTTGCGTGAAAGAGCAACAAACATACACACACACACACACACACACACACACACACACACACACACACACATACATCCTTACAAACTTTCGCATTTATAATATTAAGTAGGAAGTAGGAAGGATAGGATAGTAGGATAGGAAGTAGGATAATAGGCTACTGTTTAGCCGAGATTCCTACGGGAGCGGGACCTACGTGGCTGTTTACCTACGGGTCCCGAAGCGCAGCGCGGGCGGTTCTCTAGTAATAAATAAATAGCTGTGAAGCCCCCAACGAGGGTAAAAGCGTGTGAATTCGCCGCAAGAGGCGCTAGTGTAGAGTGAGGTCTCGCTGTCAATGCCACAAACACGGGCCACAAACTTATCTGACCCGGTAAGAAGGGCGCTACTGTCTTTGTCTGACAACAGTTTAACATTTGAATTATAGTAAACCCAACTTAAGACAAACGAAAGAGGCGCTGTCGGACGCATTTGACATTCATTTGACCAATCATTGCATACTAGTAACTGACAGATGAATGACCACAACGTACTTATGAATGACTTTTCGTTAGTTCCAATTTTTGCCATTTCAGAGATAAGTTGGGCGCACTGTAGTTCCAATTTTGGCCACCGGATCCATAGAGATAGGAATATACCTACTTTAGATAGAGACGCCCTAATCCTTAACCTCATATGAAATTAGCTGATCGATGTGTAGCCAGGCCGGCCATTTTTTATTCACCCTTACAAATGACATCTTATGTCAAACAAATAGTAAAAAAACCCATATATTAAAAAAGGCATTGATACGAGGTGTTGTGGTGTCCTTTAAAGATAGAAAAACACATTTAAACACAATGAAGTGCTGTATACTACAATGCGGAGCCCGGAAAAACAAATTACACCCAAGATTAACTTTACATAAGTTAGTACCTATCAGTTTTCGTTGTTTGTTGAATATCTGAATGAAATTGATATATGTTTTTGCTGCATGAAGATCTGTGCGAGGGTTACGTAGGCCTGTTAATGTTTTGTTGGGTTTTACATCATTATTTTATATATTTGAGTAGCCGGTTTGTTTACATTTCAATGACACTTAGGGTAGAAAGTGTTAAAATATCGATATATCGATAATTTAAAATGACGCTGAAGAAAGTTGAAATAATTGTTTTTATTCAATAGATTACCTTCAAATAAATCATTACGAAAGAAGTGGCTAAAAATAATTGGGCCAGAAAACATAAATCCTGGCCTTAACTATTTGTATGTGTGCTCATTACATTTTGTTGAAGCAAGTTTCAACAGAACGCTTAATGTGGTAAGGTTACACGAAGGCGCTGTTCCTTCTATTTTGGTGAGCTTTTCTTACTTTTTATAGAACAAGAGAGTCTTACACAAGTTTAAAATTAGGTCTGTATGTTATTTAATTGAACTAAGTTAATAGAAAAAGAACCCTAAACTGAGGGGAAGTTGGCCACCGCGGCACCGTTTAGTAATTATTGAACACTTGAAATTTCAATGTTTTTAGTAAGGAATTTAAATTAATATGACAGAATGATTCTGTTAACTTCTCAAGAGGTAGCATAATATCACAAAGATTTGGAATGTCAAGTGGTCAATGGTGTACATTATAGGTATAGCCTTAAACAAATAAATTAAAATTTGTGTACATAGACACATGTTTTTTATTTACATTTCGGTCCCATTTCCACAATATTAATGCACTAAGGGTTATAACACAATCATGGGTGATCGGATGAAAATTGTCAGTCATATCACACAGCAGTACTATCTTCACCCTTACCTTTTATTGAATAAACTCTAAAATTAAATTCAGCGTAGTGCTACATATGACTTATTTATTTATGTAAGTATCTATCGCGATTTTTCTGGATTCAGCGGGTACATTCAGAATCAGTAAAAGTGGCATTATTTAGGAGTAGGCGGACTGGTTAATGGAAGGATGGATTTTTAATATTGGATATAAAACTTAACATAACTTCAAGCCTGTATTTGGACCTAGTTATATACAATACAGCCAAATAGAGATATGAGTATTTTACTGTCGATGGTTAAACTTCGGTTATGGAACTCTATTTTGATAATTTTACATTATGCATATAATAAATAAAGGCCTTAACTACCTAAATTTCCTAACTGGAACAAGACAAATAGTTTGGCGGCTGTGTTAAGCAAGAGGGTGGTACCTAATTAACTGGCAGAGTTTAAAATACTATCGCTGAGATCGTCTAAAAAGGGGGATCAGTCATTGTGTCCTCGTTTGTTGTTCAGCAGATCATCATGATAGCTGGTTTTTACAAAATATTTTTGGTTGACATGACATGACAAGTTCATCGCAGTAGGTATCAAAATTAATATTAATATCGCTGAGAAGACGAACGACATGTATTATTGCTGTTATATCGTTAGTCATTAAACTAAATATCGATAGTGTTTCCGTCCACGTAGTGCGCACAACACTAGTAGAATCGGCCATACTTTATTCACTAAAATTTTGACAGGCATTGACAGGCTCGCTATTTTTGCTTTAGTGTCTAATCCATAGTCCTTATAGATCAATGACCGGATCAGATAAGTGTGTGGCACTGTCACTTCTCAATTGTCTGAATGTGACTTGTCATTGGCGGGCTTTGACAGCAGGACCTCACTCGCCGGGGGCGCCAACTGGTGAGCACATAAACGGCGACCCTCATTGGACCATGTCAAGTCATTTGATAGGTGACTCAAGCAAGAGGGAGAGAGATAGCCTACCAGGCTTCAATCCTAAATTTCACCAGAGATTTAGAAGTTTGCAAGAATACTTTTATCAAAAAGGCTTATCTACATCATTATTGTGCCAACTTCTTATCCTTAAGATACACTATAAGAAAATTCAGTTAGCAAACTTCCAGATTGTCCTGTAATGTAAGAACATTTTAAAGTTTATGTATTTTTTATTTCAGCACTCCACCAACCGCCCTGTCTACTGAAGTTCGGTATGAGAAGATGATGGAAATGTTTGGAGACACCGGACATTTCTGTCGCACGGTGGAAGATATCGAAAAGGCTATCAAGGCAGCCATTGCAGTGACTGATAAACCCAGCATTATTAATATTCTTATCAGTCCCCAGTCAACTAGAAAACCACAAACATTCAACTGGCTTACTGAATCCAAGTTGTAATATATTTTATATAAGTTTTACTAATCACAGGGAATAATTATTTACAAGCCAAAGGTAAAGATATTTTTATATTGTATATTTTTTCTTTTATTTGGGTATAAGGAAAAGTTTGAGGTTTTTTTATTGGTGCTATTTACTTATCAGAGCATTTATATACATATTATATAGAGGAAGATGTAAATGAAAAGACTTAAAATTGATATTGTCTGTCTATTGAGTTACTTATATGTCATCACATGTTTGTATATAATGAACTTAAAAATATATATATTTAATACATTTACATTATGAACTAAATCCCTGTATTTTATTAAACTTCACTGTAAGCAAATAAATCTGCTGTGTGGTTGGTTGTCCAAAGCAAACTGAATATGTACCAGTCTGTAGATCTTCACATTTTGCTGAGGCAGCCAATTAAAAAGTTCTCTATCACAGTTTGTGCTGAAACAAAAAACAACTCATTAGGCACCGTTTTAATATTTAGATACCCTCACTTCACTTCGGGAACCTTGTTTCTCCACTCTATTTGTTGTAACGTGATGTTATATAGCCTACAGCCTTCCTCGATAAAACAACTATCCAACCCAAAAATAATTGTTCAATTCAGACCAGTAGTTTCTGAAACTGGCCTGTCCAAATAAATACTTGACAATGTTAATAGCTGCTTTTTTCCATTACTTTACTGAAACTTTTTTTTTTAATTCAGCAAAAATTAGTCCATTTCAAACAATCAAACAATAGTTTATAAAATCAATTGAGTTGAAAAATATCAAGTAATGATTCAAATAGATGCAATCACATACTCCTTATACAGAAGTGTTATGGTACTATTGTTTGGATTCTAATGAGTTTCAATTGGAAACACTTATAAAACCTCATTATGGAACTCATGACAAGTGGGCATACAAATTGATTTCTATTAGCACCTATTCCGATTGCAACAGAAATGTATTAACCGACAATAAAACTATTGGTAAAAATTTAGTTTCAACTTTCAATATTCATATTGAAAGTGCTAAATCAGTGGCAAATAACTCACCCAGTTTGCAGTTGTTTGTTGTGGTCAAAGTATAAGCATCCTGATCATAGTCATTGGTTAGGGTGAGATCTGCCCCCCGAATGAGGAGCTCGTTACAGGTATAGGGGAAATCTGCTGCAGCTGCATACATCAAGGCGGTACTACCGGACTGAAAAGAAAATTTAATGTGTGAAAACAATTAGAGATTCACTCAATGAACTTTATTACAACAAGATATTGAGCAGGTCACAAGTTATCCCTGTGTATGTAAAATAAAAGCTTTTACTGCTAAGAAAAAATACAAACATTAATCATAGCAAATCACGAAGACCTCCAGTCTAAATATATTTTATTTTAGCCTTTAGTAGGGTATCAGTAGCTATAGAACAAATAGCCTACTTTAGTTGTGGTCACTCACATACCTGCAAAGTTTATAGTGTATGAATTGTCACAGCTTTGATAGCTGGGAAAACTGCAAATATGCAAAAAACCTTTCTTAATCATTTGCGAAAGTCCTTCATACACTTATAATTGGTAGTTTGCATATTCGCACAAACGGGAGTGAGGGGCTGTAGTCTAAACTACCAAATTATTTACTCCTGAAACATGCATACTCACATCATCTTGTATGTCAGCATCAGCGCCTTCATTCAAAAGAAATTTCACAACCTCGTGGTGCCCTCCTGCTGCAGCCAAGTGCAAAGCAGTCTCGCCTTCGGGACCCCGCATGTTCACGTTGGCACCACTCCTGGTTAATTTGTATTTCATTTATGTTAATTACTTCTCACATGCTAATCTTTTAATCTTTGACCTTGTATAATTATGTGTATGTTATAACGATCACAGTAACATGAAAAACCATCTTTATATGCTAAAATACTATAAAACTATAAAAGTTGTATGTTTGTTTGAATGGGCTAGTCTAAGAAACTACTGGCTTGAATAGAAAAAATATTTTTGCGATGGAAATACATTACAATGGAAAAGCAAAGAGCATAAAGAACATATTACAGTAACAATTCTTTTTACTCCGATTCATAATCAGAAAAAAATAGTAAATACAGCAAAAACTCTTATGACTCTGCAACCATTAGAACATTTTATACAGCATTAAATTTTAACATAATATTACTGCTAAACATTTTCTATTTTGGTTTCTTAAGCTGAACTGTCTTCATCTTTTTCCATTAAAATATTTTATTCTATTCTCCACTTTATTCTTCTACAATTAAATGTTATTGTTATCCTTAATATAAATCTTATCAAAACATATTTCTTTGGTTCACAAAGATGTGACTGTAAATACTTAGTATTAAAGAAAGATCATAGATATAAACTAAAGACCTGCAGGGTTTGAGTCTTAAAATTTTGTAAGAACCAGATACAAATGTTCATAGTTGCTGGGATTGAATGATCAAGAACAATAAACAAAGGATTTACAGCAACTAAAAGGCAACTTCTCTGGCTTATTAACTACATAATTGAGTTATCGGATTTCTGAAGATATCACAAGTAACACTAGCTTAATCATGATGCACATCTGAGATGTTTAAACTGATTTTCTTCAACATCGTTATCACAAAGGAAGTGGCTAGTAAGTGGGTGTAAATTGAACTTACCATACTAGATCTTGGCAGCTGTTTAACTGACCGTAACTCGCGGCCCAGTGTAGGGCTGTGAGGCCGTGCTCGTCGGTGATATCAACATACTGCTCCAGTTTCACGTCGTCGCGAGTTATTTCTCCGCGCCCAGCCTTAGCATGAAAGCTACAGTCGGGCTGTGGCAATTCGGGAACCCGCGCCTGCGTATTACCTACAATGCGACCTTGACACTAAACAACAATTCGAATCCTTTCAAGATGTGAAAATCAATAAATCTCTCAATACACTATACTAGAATATTTGACGATAAAATGTCACCTCTTTGTAAATTGGTCAAAGGTGTGCACTGGACCGGTTTGTATGGGGTAAATGCGCTCTTTCGTACTCCGTTTAAGTTGGGAGCCCATCGTTGATATCCTCCACTTCCACTCTTACTACTATCCTGGCTTCCAGAATCAAATTCGCACTTGAAATTATCAACATTTTCTTGCTTTATATCAATATTTTTACTCTCGTGTTTGACAGAAACACCTTCTTCCATTTTTATTTCACTCTCACTTCTCCAGAGTCACAGAGTATTATATTACTCTTTGACAGAGTAGGTACTTACTACTACCTTATATACTACGTCTTCTACAGACTCACAAAACTAAGGCACAGACAACATATATTTTACTACCTGACCACAATAATTAGGCGCATGTCAGATAGCAGTCACGCGGGCCCCCCACCCCGCTCTAGCCCCGCGCGTCCCCTAGTGAGGCGCAGTCGTGTACAATTGTACATTAAGGTCATTTAGACTAGGCTGATGTGAACTTCGTTTTCCGAGATGTTTGCGCAGGTACAGTAACTGACCAAGTACAAGTGGTAGGGCCTAGAGCTCACCCGGGGAAATACCACCGCCCGCCACGGTACTTTGTACCATTCCTACCGTGTAATAATTGTTTTAAGAACAATTGTGTTCCGGATAGGAAGGTGTGGTGCCGGTTACACTTTTTAGAGGCGACCATCTCAGTCCTCAGGGGTAGCAACGCATGTGTGACCGAATTAGAACGAGACTCATTGAGTCTAGTTCTGGGTCGGTCACAGTTGTTATGGGCGGCAGCGGAAGGTGGTGCTGCATGCTCGTTTGCTATCTTAATTCCATAAAAAAAATTGTACCTCCATTAAACATTCACCATGGTACTTTTGGTACTACTGCAGAATGTACTACGTATTCCCATCCCTATTTCCAATGACGTGTTAACTGACATGCGCCTAATTATCGTGGTCGGCTAGTATATACAGTAAACCCAACTTAAGATTGAAACGAAAGAGGCGCTGTCGGACGCATTTGACATTCATTTGACCAATCATTGCACACTAGTAACTGACAGATGAATGAACACAACGTACTTATGAATGACTTTTCATTAGTTCCAATTTTTGCCATTTCAGAGATAAGTTGGGCGGACTGTACATATGTATTACATAAACATAAACAAAGAACTAGAAAGTTAGGTACAGTGCGCCCAACTTATCTCTGAAATGGCAAAAATTTGAACTAACGTAAAGTCATTCATACAGTGCGCCCAACTTAACTCTGAAATGGCAAAAATTGGAACTAATGAAAAGTCATTCATAAATACGTTGTGGTCATTCATCTGCCAGTTACTAGTGTGCAATGATTGGTCAAATGAATGTCAAATGCGTCCGACAGCGCCTCTTTCGTTTCAATCTTAAGTTGGGTTTACTATGGGTTTACTATAAGTACGTTGTGGTCATTCATCTGTCAGTTACTAGTGTGCAATGATTGGTCAAATGAATGTCAAATGCGTCCGACAGCGCCTCTTTCGTTTCAGTCTTAAGTTGGGTTTACTATACATACCTGTTTTCTTTTTACCCGACTGCGTCAGAAGGAGGGTTATGTTTTTCGAGTGTATGTATGATGTATGTATGTCCATTTATTTGTGCCGCCCTACAGCCCAAACGGTTGAACGGATTTCGACATATGAGGTATCGTTGAATTCGTCAGAACTGTGGAAGTGTCACAGGCTATATGAATTTTCAAAATGGCGCCCGAAAGTGGAAGAAAAAGAGAGGTTAATCTTGAGTTTTTTCTTATCTTAGCAATATGGGTACCTATCAAATGAAAGATCGTGAAAAGACCTTTTCAAAAATGTATACATCACTAGTAAATCCGCCCTAGCTTCGCTTCGGAAAACCAGTCCCTTCAAAAATCTATAAATTTTAACAAATTATGTTATTTCGATGTTTAAGCTAAGCTAATACTGCAAAGTTTCATGAAAATCCGTTCAGTAGTTTTTGCGTGAAAGAGCAACAAACACACACACAAGGATGTATTCCTTACAAACTTTCGCATTTATAATATTAGTAGGATAGGAAGTAGGTAGGATATAACGTTTAAGCACACGTTTTAACAGAAATTGTCAAAAACCATCCCAAAAAGTAGAATTTTTCGGCGAAAACACTAAAAAGTCTGAAATAAAAATATTATTATAAAAACAAAAAACCCGACTGCTTACAAAATAACTCAAAAGAAAAAAACAAGTGTCACAATATCAACATAAAATACTTCATGGTGCTGCAGGCGGGGACCTGAAGCCTGGCTCTGCCCTCTAGTGTAATATCTCTATGATTAAGCATAGAGATATTACAATAGAGAACAATAGAGAATAATCACCTTTCTCTTTCTGGCGAGGCTTCAGCGCGTACCTAGGATAAAAAGAGACGAAATCTTTAAGTAATCACCTTTCTCTTTCTGGCTCATCGGGATCGGAGAGAGATAGGTAATTACCGTTATCGTTGTTTCTCTTTCTAACCGGGGGCGATTGCAATGTATGGGCAGCGGTATGTATGGCTCACCCAGTCACCCACTCTATTGTAATATTTCTATGATTGCAATTGTATGGGCAGCCGTATGGCTCACCCACTCTATTGTAATATCTCTATGATTAAAAGTCGGAGTATACAGTATCTGCTATTCCGGTTTACTCTGTGGTGATCTCTGATTAGTCTGTCTCTGTTTATAATTTTGAAATAAATGAAAGTTTAACCGTTACTAGTGTTACTACGAGTCATATTTACGCGCATAGTGGTTCAATTTATTTTTTGTTTATAGTGGACTGGCCTGTAAAAAGTACGAATGATTGCTTACTTTCGAATTATTGTTAAAGTGAGCTATCAAATAATTTAATACTCATTAAAATAGTGGTGAAATAAAATCCAGATTATGTCAGTCGCAGCTTCCCAACAGCAACTGCAATTGCAACAGGAATTACAAAACGAGTTAACTACCGCAAACCAACTTTTACAACAAATGTAAGTTCACTTTGTTCAGAACATATTATTTTAATTTAATAAATATCTTTGCTAATATAATTTGAGGTCCGTACCTACTCATATCATCATCAATAAATTGTAATGAAAAAAAAATAGATTTATATATATTATTATAATTATAATGAACGATTATTTTATTATCATACGTACGAGTATTATTTTTTTTTATTTCAACCCAGTTGTGTGGATTGCGTACTTTGTTAAAATTTTATTAATTACCAGTATAATACTGCTTTACTGACGTATTTCAGATCAATGGAATTAAATAAGATTAAGATACTTACAAGTCCAGGTGGTGAATTCGAAAAGAATATTAAACAGGTAATACGGACTCCCTCCTTCTTTCTGCCCCTAGCCTACTGTTACTATATTTTCAACATTTATTTCTAGGAGAATGAAATACCTATTTATCATTTAAGTCCTTTGTATAAATTTCAAGAACAATAACACCCAAAATTTAATCAGACAATTAAATTTTCAGAATGCAGAAATATTGGCAACTTTATCAAGCATCCAAAAAATTGACTTGGACAAGGTGCCACAAATGAAGAGGCTACCTGTCATGGACACAACTCAATAATTCCAAAATTATTCTAATAAGAGACAGTAAACAATATAATTATTTAATAGTTAAAATTTCTCCATCATTAAGTTGGAGAAAAAACAATAGCTAAACCAATTACAACAGGTAAAACAACAGTTATTATGAACACAGTATGGGAAAGCATACCATAGTCTATAAACATAATTTCTACATAATGTTTTTGGAGGTGTGTAAATGTCTTCAATCTTGCCAGCATGTTGGACTAATTTTTACCGCTTACATTGTCAGAGGTGACATCTGCCCCGCATTGGGTTGTGATGATAAAGTTTATGCACTATAGAGAGACACTAACTAGAGACAAAGGCATACTTAATGCTAAAAGCATTCTCTCCAATTTAACCTTCTGGCAATGCAATCACCACAGCAAGGTGGCATTTAAAATATTAATAGTCTACACCAGCGGCACGCTATGATGGCCGGTTTGACACATTACAACAGTGATGTGGAATGTCAATTTATCTATCGATGCCTACGACTGGTTTTGCTCGTTTTCTCTTTTTTGGTGTGTGAAGTTTATTTTCTTCTGTGCCAGTCTCGCCATATTTTTCTTTAGTTATCCGTCTAACAGTTCGTTGTCCAATATTAAGCGCATCAGCTACGCGTTCAACCACTGATGTTATAGGTAAAATTGGCCCTCCATTTTGAGCTTCACGATCGAAATAGTTACGAAGGCGTATTACGAACTCACGTGTCTGACTATTTAGAACAGTTCTCTGCGTACGTTCGGTCATATCGACGAAATCCACAACAAAGGGCATGAACAGAGTCCAAATTAACGAGCAAGGGTCAACAGTAATGCAGTATCAATATTTGAAATCCAAAGCCAGGTCAAAACTATATCACAATCGCATTGCACTGACAGTTTATACTTTTCGAAGCAACGTCAATTCGAAACTGCTTTGTTTTGCATTGAGCATTGACGCGAGTTTGCCGGAGGTAGTAGTTGTGCTAGCCAGCGATCCTATGTGACGATCGTATTAGATTCCATTTTTAAAAATTTTCAATTTAGAAAACCAAATGCCGAGTTGTGGTATATATCATATAAAAATAAAAATTTTACCTTTTGTATGAAACAGCTGATATTTTTTTGCGATTTCAGAGGTTTGTCCACATAGTGAAAATTGTTCATATTCACAAGTACATTCACCCCTTAAATGGTGCAAACTGATTTTTCTACACTTGTATACATTTTAGAAATCAATTTAATAAATAAATTTTGAGTCCTAAACCTAAAACTACATTCGATAAAATTTATGAATCTCTGCACATCACTATCGTCAATAAAGTAATACAATTATTTCCTTCAAAGTCGTTATCAATTAATACGGAACTTCATGAGCGGACAAACGTCAAACCGGCCATCATAGCGTGCCGCTAGTTTAATGTGCAGTTAAGGCTGTATGCACATTTTCTAGCTTGAAAGTGAAGGTCTTTTCAAAATAACAAAGGTCTTGTGACTCTGGAATGTAACTGGATAAGCTTTCTTTGTTGCCATTGAGCTACAGTACTTAGAATATCTGGTAATATATGATAGTATTTTTTTACTGAAAATAAGTTAATTCCTCATAGCTTGACCAAAATCTCATCTCATCTGATAATGAGTCGAATTTTAGTTTTAGAAGTAGTAAATACATAATTGTATAAAGAAAATTTGTTAGTAAGTGACTGTATCTATTTTATTTTATGGAATTAAGATAGCAAATGTTCTTAAAACAATTATTACACAGTAGGAATGATACTAAGTACTGTGGCGGGCGGTGGTATTTCCCCGGGTGAGCTCTAGGCCCTACCACCTAAAAAATAAGTAAATTCCAATACAGTTTAAAATTGTTAAAATGTACCTTTATCATAGGATTTCCCATGATATAGGTATACAATCTTTTTGGCATTTGCCTAGAAGATTGAGATTGATTGTAGAATATGCTTATACACATATTTAAAGCATAGAATATTATGTGATCTTCTATGTCAAAGTATGTTACTATGTATGTATATATTATGTTAACTGTTTTTATAGAAAAATGAGGCCATTAAAGAAAATATTTTCTGTTGTCTTAAGGATATTTTTACTTTATATTGTAGGAGGGCTACAAAACAAGTTCTAAATAAGTGTCACCAACTAAGTTGTTGTTACCAACTAAGTTATGTCTGTGTAAGTAAATAAACAATAAAAAAATCTATACTTATAAAACTTTTTTATTCCATTAATTTTGCATTATTTTAACTTAAAAATAAAATCTTTACCAACATGTTTAACATGCAATATAACAAATAAGATAGACACACACAGTTAGATAATATCTGTGGGCATGCATGTTGTTATGATTTCTGCGAGAATTTATTAAAATTTGAGAGAAAGTAACTGGAACTTATTCAAGCCCATAAATTACCATAAGTCTACCTAAATAAAAATTTCTAGTAAAACAATCACAGCTGTCTTAGGACTTCAGATAAGGACAATAAATAATATTTATTTTGTTCCATATACACTCAAGCAATTCTACAAGGTACAATAGATGGTGTATTGTGAATTATGAAAGTTACAATAAATTAACAGTTAGTATCTACTTATTACCCCTTAGCCATTCAAACCAGTTTTACCAGTTAAACTACATACTCATATCACCATACTACATATTCCAGTGAATTTCTTGTTTATGGACCCTTATCTTTTCGTTTCCGTTCTAAGGACATAATTATTTATATTATTATCGGTCGTGCTGAAAAAATTAATATGAATAGACTACCAATCTGACCAGTGGGAATAACCCGTCAATATCGTAGTGTTGGCTGAGAGTTAAGTTTGACACAATTTCATTACGCGCTATACGGGTCTTCTCTATTATAAATATAATATTAGTTTTTCAACAAATTGTAGACATAATAATTATAATATTACTAAATTAATAAAGACTGTAAAACTTATTACTTACCTACTTTTATAAAATAAACTTAATTGAAAATAAAGTAAAGTACCTAACTAAATTGTATGTTTAGTCAGACACTTCAATTTCAATTTAATTGTTGGAGTTCTTAACACAATACGATTATTAATAGGTACATAATTATGACACATTAACAGGTATTATTTCATCAATAGGCCATAATATTACTGGGTAATTACTATTATCGTGATGGGGACTATCTAATATATTTGAGGTCATCAATGCAATTCGATCGACTTTATTAATATTAGGCCTCGTAAGGGAGCAGTGTTATTTAATTAATCTTTACCTAAAGCCATGTGGTAACAGCTTACAGACTAGATAGACAGCATTAAATTAAATTAATCTGTATCAGTGTTGGAATATAGCAGATTTTTCTTTGAACCTCTGTTTCCGCATAGCTTTTTCTTCTGCTTCCCGTCGCTTCTCTTCTTGTTCTTGGATGATTTCGTCGTGGAATTTGTTTGTTTTAGAAAGTTCTTCTATTTTAGCTTCAAAAAAGTTTTTGGCGCCATTTACTCCAACTTGATCCACGTTTATTTCTGTTAACCGAGCCAAAGCGTCGAGGCCCGAATCTGATTCTAGTTCGCCAGCTCGTGCTTTGCTGAAATTGTATATTAAATTAATATAAGTAGATATTACTGAAGTGGCAATGGGCCGGCCATATAGCTCGAAGGACCGATAACCGTTGGGGAAAAAAGGTCTTCGAGTGGAGGCCCCGTCTCGGAAAAAGGAGCGTAGGACGCCCCCCGACCAGGTGGTCTGACGACCTGAAGGGGACAGCGGGCATCCGCTGGCTTCAGAAGGCGCAGGACCGGTTAGAGTGGCGGAATTTAAGGGAGGCCTATATCCAGCAGTGGACGCGAAAAGGCTGATGGATGGATGGATGGAAGTAGATATATGGAATGTCTTTCTGATGACTATTTTTCTCGTACGCTGCTTCAGTGCGAGTATAGAATATTATTATTACTATTCAACTGTTTCTAACAAAGCATAAAGGATTCCATATACAATATTGTTATGTGTTTGCGTTATACCAGTCTTTTTCAAAGTGTGTGATAAGTGATAACCCAAAAAAATAGTGCCCTAAAAAGTGAGCTAAAAATCGACCCAATTAATATTGATCGAACTCGTCGGTCTATTCTACATCAATTCCATTCCATTATTTACTTCTTAAAAACATAAGATCAAATGGAAATGAGAAATTTCCAGATTTTTTAAATTGATGTTTTTAGTGGTAGGTAGGTAGATAATCAAGGAGTTATATTGATTCGATATCCAAAATAACTACCTACCGATCACTAACAGTCCCGGCTCCAGTCCTCATACTCATGTACCTATTATGCGGGCTACAGACCTTCAGTTTTAACTGCGCAGTTTTAACTGTACAGTCGAACTGTACAGTTAAAACTGACGTGTGCAGGCAAAACTGAAAACTGTGCAGTTGAACTGACGATCTAATCGAAATATCATTAGATAAAACTGCGCAGTTAAAACTGAAGGTGTGTAGCAAAAAACTGTACAGTTGTCAGTTTTACCCAAGCATCGTTGGAGTGAGCACACGTTTCTGTTGCGTTCTGAATTAAAATAACCATGCCAAATCAACGTGAATGGTTAGAAGAATTTATAGAAATATATCGTTCTGAACCTAGCTTATGGAAAGTTAAAGCAAAAGATTACCACGACCGTGGCAATCGCTGAGGCAATGACTGAGGAGATATTATTGTTGAAAACTTAAGGTCTTCGTAGGTTCTTCCTGTTGCTAAAAACCTAAGTGTTGCTGTTAACCTTTCATGTTGCGATATAGCACTTCTCATAACAGTATTTTGTTTCATTATTTTAGGTGTGACTAAATCAAGCAGATGCAATTACTTTTTTTCATCCATTCTAGGTGGTAGAGCCTAGAGTTCGCCCGGGGTAGTACCACCGCCCGCCAAGGTACTCAGTATCATTTCTACCGTCATAATAATTGTTTTTGAGAGCAATTGTGTTCCGGATAGGAAGGTGTGGAGCCGGTTTCACTTTTTTAGAGGCGACCATCTCAGTCCTCAGGGGTAGCAACGCATCTGTGACCGAATTGGAACAAGACTCGTACTAATCATTACTAACTAGACAATTAGGTACTAACTATTACTAATATTAACTAACAGGACTAACTATCACTAACAGTCCCTGTCCTCACACTTATTAACAAACTAACCAACTAATATTCTAACACCATCTACTAACTAGACTAACCACCCTAGTCCCTAAATTGGGTCTTGTTCTAAGCCTGTCACAATTGCCATGGGCGGCAGCGGAAGGGTGGTGCTGCATGCTCGTTTGCTACCTTAATTCCATAAAAAAAAGTTATTATAGTCTTTTGGAGTAATCCTGAGCACTTCCAGTAAATTATTATGCGTATATTGTTTTCTTTTTAATAACCAATGTTTACACCACATTTTCTTTGTTCTTTGTCTTCTTTTTTTCAAAATGCATAATAGTCCAACAATTGCCACAGCGTCATCCGGTGAAGCCATTTCAACGTGTTACTTCGAGTGGAAAGAGATCACAACTGATAAAACTGAACGTGTGTAGACACTAGGAACGTCAGTTAAAACTGTACAGTTCGACTGTACAGTTAAAACTGCGCAGTTAAAACTGAAGGTCTGTAGCCCGCATTACGAACCTATAGACTATATAAATAATACCTGCCGGTAATAAGTGGTAATACCCATCCTAATTCCAATTTGATTCTCGTTTTGTTAATTGCGACTATTTAGTCATAGTTTGTAACGATTTGCCTCTAAAATGACAAACTTTAAGGATTTTCCTTTACTTACATACCTAAACCTAAGTAGTTGCTGATGTGTATAAAGTAAAGGAAACTTCAATAGAACTCTAACCTTGTGAATTCTACAATTCTTACAGCATTACAAATTATAACACTTGAAAATCACTTGAATACGATTTGGAATAACATTATCATACAAATTAAGTCCATTCCACTGTTTTACTGCTTATGTACTTTATAAAAACACTTAAGTATAGTGGTTTTTGTTGTTTCAACGTAAGTAGTTTTACGAAATTTATGCTAAAAATGATAAAACCGCACAATGCCGGTAAGTACCTCCTACCTGCTGATAAATTTTATTTAATAGCTGGGTTACTTTTGTATTGCTTTCCGGCTTCAAAAAGGTGGGTTCTCAATTCAAATGCATAATTTTTTTACATCATAGGTTTGTACTGTATGAACCAATTTTGATCATTGTTTTTTTATGTATAAAATTCAAAAGCTATGGCTTGTCATGTGGTTCTATTGAAAGGGCGACATATGACGAGTAGTTTTGAGCGATCCCTAATAATGCGTATTAAACTGTCTTCGACTACGTAGATGATGTTTTCATTTTATTATTGTTGAAGTCTAATGTCCCTAAACAGTTCCTGAACGATACCAATAAATAAGTATATTTCAATCTGACATAATACTTTCACGCATAAAGCATACCTACCGGTATATCAACAGGAATTCTCTGAAGCTGATTTTGCTGTCGCCATCTTCATCAACTTCAGCAATCATAGCCTTTAGTCCAAGGTGTGTCTGCGGGGCTCCGAGCCTCTCCATCATGCGTTTTACTTCAGTAAGATCGAGGTAGCCATCGCGACCCTCATCAAATCTGAAATTTTAAAAGGTCCAAATTAAAACAACATTCAAAGGATACCCATTTATATTACGTACCTACTTAAATGTTTATAGACAATGTATGAACTTTTGTTTCTTTTAATCAAAATAAAATCATATTGACCTGGGTCCCAGCCAGGGTTGCCAGATAGCCGCGAAATCCATGATTGTTCCGGATTCCGGAAGCCTACTTGTTTTTACTTATTTGTATTTGAACGCGTGTTGATTTCGTTTTTAATAAGTAAATGCATGAGTGGTAAATGTAAAATTAAGATCAAGATCTTTTATTTTCATATTTATTACTACTGCTCATGTGCATCATTAACATTCGTTTGGCAACAATAGTCGTAGATAATGTAATATTGAGGTGTTTTCATCGAAATCCGCCTGTAATAGGATCGACCGCGATTTGGAGCATTTTAACTCATGAAAGCTTCGGCAGTACTTCAGCATCTATAAATGTATCGGCGCAGCGCCTTCGCTTTTTCGGTTCATTTCAAGCGACTAATACACATACCTATAGTTTCGCACAGTAATATAGTTCGGCCTCATATGCAGTCTGGGTTCTTTTAGTTTTTACTCAATTGTGAAGGTGAACAAGATCGGCCAAAATCTACTACCTACGCTAACCAATTCCAATCGCATATGTGGGCCACTCGTATATTCATAAATCTGTCCCAATAATTCACAGACCCTAATGGAAGTTAATCCATTGATCAAAGAACTTTGTGCTTGTTTAAGTACACACAATATTTTTCATACCACCTATTCGAAAAAGACGACTTGTTTCGCCTTTAAGTGCGCCCAAAGTTGATGTTTTCTATGAGAAACTTTTAGCGGGCGGGAATGAGTTTTTCCTCCCCGTTATTTAAATAAGTGCGCGGAAATAGTAGATGTATAAGAAGGGAGCAAAGTAATATTTTTACGGTGACCTCGCTAGCGCTACGTTCAGGATTCTACTAAAGAATGCTACTCTAGAATCCCTCTCTAGAATCCCTTTCTTCGCTCTGGATTCAAAAAAGCGCCCTCGCCGTAAAATATTACTTTGCTCCCTTGTTATACTAATCTACTATGGAATATCAAGTTGACCAAGATAGGTGCCATTATTTAGGCAGCAAGTGGAAGTAGGACCGTTATGTAAGAACATTGTTATTTAAGCTCACAGAAAGTGCGATGGTTTGTATTGTGAATACAAATGTCACATTTCATACGGCTACCTAATCGGTGACGCATGGTAGGTACTACCTACTGAAGCAAAAGAAACTTGGTTGTCACATCGCCGACCTTTGTTCGCTAATTAGCATCTCCACCTTTGATTATATACACGTCTAGATTCCGCAATTCAAACAAAATGTCACTCAAAAAAGGTCCTCAGTTTTCCGACATGTGTGAGTACCGCTCGTGTACTTATTGTAAGTGCACTGTCAAAGTGAGCGTGTGTAAGGGATGCCTGCTTCAAATTGTAACATACCTACTTTTTCCCTATGATCTTTGCAAATGAAGGTTGAACAGAATAGGTTAAAAAGTTATTGTTTTGTATTAGTCTTATATTTATTTTATTTTATGTAAATTAATAAAATTCTATAAAAAGTAGAGAAAATAAAGTAACTGGTATTAAAAAAATTTAAAACGACATGAAATGAAATTATTATTTATTTCTATTTATCGTGTTACGTGTAGCGCAGCTCAGGACATCAGGAACTCAAGGACTTGTCGAACAATACCAATCAATCAATCAGTTCGTTTATTTGTTTATTTATATCTATATGTACAAAAATGACACATTACAATAAGATTTAGGTATACATCCAATTGTGCTTGGCAAATATACAAATATACCTAAGCTTATTATTTATTTATAGTTTATATGACGATAACATAACCTAAAATCGAACATTATACTCATTAAAACAAATAACAGTTCTAACATAGTAATATAATTTAAAACATCAAATTCATTATAGTTAAATTCAACCAGCACCAATCATCCAATTTCATCAACCCCAATAAAAAAAAATTGGTTGCCTGTAACGTCGGTATACGGGCGAAAGTTTTACGTGACAACGACTTTAAGTGGTAAAATAATTTTAATGTGAATATTCATTCGTATAGTAGGAAGAAGGATGAAATAATAGTAACAATTTAAAACATTTATTTATACTGTCTAACCGTCATGTGAAGGCGGAAGCAATTTAAGTTTAATGTTTTATTTTTGTTAAATAGTTCCTCACTTGTAAACAAGATGGCATTGTACCAATTTGTGAAACGCGCTAACGAGTGTAACGTGGAGTTTATATAAGAGAAAAATTTGTAAAGGGCAATGTGTCGACTTCTTTGGTTTTATAATAAACTGCTATTTTGGGTTTGCAAGCAGTTGTGGTTATTTGTGAAGTTGACCCTGCGTTCCCGTATCTTCATGGGGTAAACGTATACAAAGAATTATATTTAAAACATTGTAACACCATCCGCCATCTAGCGCTGCTAACCGTTAGACCATTAACCATTAGTCACAACTAAGTGAGGTAACAAACTAGTTACTCTACTTAACCAGAGATGGCGCTGTACCATTTTCTGTACACTGTCACCAAGGAACGTGAGCGGAGCTTACTAACGCAGTTTCTTGAAGTGCCTCCCGGCAAACCAATTTATAAGACGTTGTCACGTCAAAATATTATTGCAAAAACGAAAAACCCGACTGCTTACAAAAGAACTCAGTCAGTAGGTACTTAATGTCTCTAATGAAATCGATGCTATAATCATTAAATCAAATAACTTATCATTCAAAGGAAAGACATTAGGGTATACTAAATAAAATATATATACTCAAAACTAGCTTTTCGCCCGCAGCTTCGCTGGCGTGGACTATACCATTTTGGTAAATGTATTCGTTGTAGTTACGGAGTTAATGTACTTATATTGGGGACTATATCTCCTTTTTATTCGATATCCCGTAGGAAAATCAAGAAACCCTGTAAATAGTTTTGAGAGAACACATTGCACTACTTGTATGTGAAAATATATGAACTATTTATAGTTACGAAGTTAAGTTCATTTTTAATTAAAAAACAAACCCATTTTATTCCCTATCTCGAAGGAATTTCGAAAAATTCTCTCTTATCACTTGCCTACGTTACATAAACGAAAAGAAATAAAAGTAACGGAATAACTGGGAGAAGAGCTCATAGCCCGGTGGCTTGCGTTGTTGTCGTTGAAGTCGTTTTGAGATTCAGATTATATGTTTATATATACAAGAATTATTCGTTTACAGATATTAGATAGATAGATTAGATAGTTTATTTGCAGCATTTTATAAATAAAGATGTTGTGTTACTTAATTGTAATTTATCTCCCGTAAATTCGGCACATCCCCTAGTAATAAACTGGCAACACCCGCTAATCGGATCTTAACGAATTAAAATATCGTGTTTTCTTTATGCATAGTGATTAATTTAAAAAACTGACCTATGAAAAGTAATCTTCTTATTATTACACGGTTTTCCCGTATAATTGCGGCACAATTTCACTGCGCAAACCGGCATATTTAATATTTTTTCATGAGCTACGCGTCGCTAGGTAACATAAATGACACTGACCTACGTGTCAAGCAAGTCTACCAAATTTGTTGGACTTTATAGGAGCCGTTCGGTAGAGCCGATTGCGGTATCTAGACCGTGTATATAATCAAAGATCTCCACGTATTCACGCTAAGTTAGCAAGCAGCATGTAGTAGTCAGCGGGTAGGTAGGTACTTACTACTTGGGTACTACCTACCTTGGGTCTTCCTACTATAAATTGAAATGCAATTCAAACAGGCAATATACGATCGAAATCTCAGTACAAGAAAAAAGGGGAAGTAAGTAGGTAGGTGAAGACAGTTTTAGATTCGAATAAGTAGATGCAACACAATCACAAACCAACGAGTTAAATAAGTAGTTACAAAGCGCGACCGAATCCTTCCAGTTATGGTAGTGATTTTAAATAGAGAGGTAAGTAATTTAAACTGAATCCACTTGTTGTAATTATAGCTACCCATATACAGGGAACTATGAGAAACTAGGCATCGTATATCACTCTACACACCGTTGGAATAATTGAAATGCATTCACTGGCAAAAAACGTGAGACCGGTTAAAGTCACATTGCAAATGCATGCTTTACCTAACGAGTTTCAAGGCGACTGCTAGCTAGTCTAAGTAGCTTACGATTCTTTAACATATACGTCATAAGTCATAACATAAGCATAGGTAAATAAATAATGACCAACTATATAAAATAGTGCTTCGAAAGGACATTATGCTGTCCGTTCCGGTTATTATCAGTTGTTAAGGAGGATATTATGTTATGTTATGCTATGGTATTTGTAAGTCATGTCTTCGGGCGGCAAACCTACTTCCTACACTTGGGTTGGCAGGACCGTGTATATAATCAAAGGTTGGCAGTTTGCAGTGTTTGCACATTATTATCTGCATTTGAGCAACATGCTTTAAACGTCTTCAATAATGAAAATATTGAAAATACACTTGTAGCTTACAGAGGACTCAGTAGTCTATGGATCATGTACCTAGATACCTACCTACCCTATAATTTTCCATCATACTTTTTTCTCTAGATAACTAGAAGAAATACCTAATTAGGTACTTAATCAATTGTTTAAAATCGGCTTACAAAATTTGTTCATTTACCATTACATTACAAGTAATACAACTTGTTTATGCATCAGATGCAAGCGTTAAGTATATTTTAAGGTTTTTAAAACCAACTCCACCGTGATATTATTAAACCTGATGCCCCAACTGACTAGCTTACAAATAAAATGTATAAATGGAAAGGCATTCCTTGCGGGAGTCTGTTTTGCCACTGCGCACGCGCCGATTTATAAAATAAGCCCCATGAAGCGTTATGGAAACATGAATTGTATATAACTTGTCTTTATAAACAACGAGTATGACGAATATTAATTAATATTCGATGAGTGATCCTTTAAAAAAAATGCTTTATATTGCGTGATTAAAATGATTTTTTTTCGCATTGATATTTCAATTGTATACGTGTGTACACTCGTACCTAAATACCTACCTACCTACCTACATATTTACTTATTTTTAGCCGTTTCAGTCATGTAAGTTAGTGATTCATACTATTTGCAAAATTGTAAGGATAGACGTAGGTAATTTCCTTGACTAACCAGCTAAGAGGCTTTGGCATGAGGCATCACAAGAAAAGTTACAGCCGATCGATAAACGTAACTTTATAAGTGTATACTTACTTATCATTGTCACGCACTAACCAGCAGTTTCAGTCGTGTCTTAAATGACCTCAGTCGACATTAAATTGCGAATTTAATTTCAATACGTCCTAAGTAGATAATAATAAAATATACATACATAGGTATTAGCTCATACTAAGTGATTGATCGCATTAAGCAGCTATGGACATGAAAGTCGGATTCCGATGTCCGACAATTGTATGAATGATGAAACTAAGTAGGTAGAATAGGTCTGGTAATCAGTGAAGGTGAATCCTTTGCCGTACTTCGGACAGAATGTTTATGTATGTGCCCTCGTTATGAGACTAAGGCACTTCTCATTCTCACACAACGCTATTTATGAGCTACGCGACTGCAACGCAATCCAAAATTTGTATGTAGGTATCTGACACTTTTCACAGACAGGAGACGCGTCTACGATGCAACTCCTGTCAGTCAAAAGTGTCAGATACATAGAATTATGGGATTGCGTCGCAGTCGCGTAGCTAATAAATAGCGTAATGTGAGAAGTGCCTTTCACAACGGACGAAACCGCTTCTGAAAGTTTTCGTTGTCGGGTTTGAGCGTTAAAACCCCATCACCAATTCGCATCTAGTGGGCAGCAGTGATGAACGCTTTAGGCTTCCTAAATTGCAAGGATAAGTTCTAGTGGGCAGCAGTGATGAACGCTTTAGGCTTCCTAAATTGCAAGGATAAGTTTGGTCTGTTAATGGTATTAGGTAAACCGAATATTGCTTCATTCATCTCTGAACTACATAAGAAGTACATATGTTAACTGAAATGTGTTAAATCCGTCATTGTATACAATTCCTAGGAAATGTATACAATTCCTAAAATCGCCCGGAAATGTGTGAAATAAATTATATTGGACATATTTCCTAGGAAATGTATACATTTCCTAAATAGCAATCGGAAATGTAAAACATTTAAGATTTTAATGGGTACGCGGGATAGATAATATGAAGATATTATATTTTACGTTATGATTTTTACCAGATTGTCTCACCGAGTGCCTTAATCAAAAATATTATTGTGTAAAACAATAAATACTCATTTGCATTACTACTCAGTCAAATTCTTCAAGGTGTAGGTAGGTCGAATTGGTTACAGAACCGAATTAGCCTACCCCTACTCCACGTAGTCTTGTATGCCCTACCCCTAGAGTTTTTTTTAGAACCCGGAGGCGCGGAGGGAGGGCAGCCCCCGCCCGCTGTAACAAAACGCAGACACCCGGGCGAGCCGGAGCGGCTGAGGCTGGTCGCCGAAGGCGACCAGCAAGCCGAAGCTGCGCAGGCGAGCGTGGGTGTCTGTGCTTTGTTACGCAAGGGCGAAGGGGCTGCACCTTCCGCAGCGCCGGAGACGTCACGGTTCGAAATTATGCCCTATATTCTGCGTTTTTACGATTTGGCCAAACGTGGATGACCAAACGTAGACGATTTAACGGTCTGGACAAACTGGGTTGCCCATTTCATGAAATGCGACCATTTGAAGTTAACAAATCTACGATGTGGCCACGATATACACATTTCCTAATACGATATCGGAATTGTATACAATTCCTAGGAAATGTGTACATTTCCTAGGAAATGTATGAATTAAATAATTTTTAAAACAATATTTTACACATTTCCTAAAGAGCTTAGGAATTGTATACATTTCCTAGATTTCATACATTTCCGGTAACACATACACAAAAACAAGTCATGAAACGTCCAGAAATTATTGTCTCGGCGACTCGGAATTAAATTCGCTCGTTCCCAGGCCCCAATCGATAAAATTATCTGGGGGAGTCAATGTCTCCGAAATGACTGTATAAACGTACAAACGAGGTCAGTAATAAAGTAGATTCGTTGCCCCACTAACACCCGGCTAACGAAGCACCTCTGCACCACCACCCGTCTGTTAGGAACAGTTAATTGGTATGCGCCTGTTGGCTCACATTTCAAACAATCGCTATTCAGGCACAAACAAAACTAGTCACTTGTTTGTTTTATTTAGAACAACATAATAAACATTTATGACCGTATACAACAGGAAAAATTATTGCGTTGTATGAGGGTAAAATGTTAAATATGAAATCCAAAAGTAATTAGGAACTTTTTCTAGAGCGTTATCTATTTCGGTTTAATGAGGGGGAATTTCAATTGATGTTAAAGGTTTGTAAATCCTACTATCCTACTTCCTACTATCCTTCCTACTAATATTATAAATGCGAAAGTTTGTAAGGATGTATGTGTGTGTGTGTGTGTGTGTGTTTGTTGCTCTTTCACGCAAAAACTACTGAACGGATTTTCATGAAACTTTGCAGTAATATAGCTTAGACATCGGAATAACATAATTTGTTAAAATTTATAGAGATTTCTGAAGGGACTGGTTTCCCGAAGCGAAGCGAGGGTGGATTTTCTAGTATTTAATATGTTAAAAATAAATATTCAAAGGCCAATAAATGTTCTTACGATTTACCAGCAGAATCGAAAAAAAGGTATTAAAATTAGTATTTATAAACGCATCGATTCTGTAGGTATTTAAGTTATACCATGACAGAAAGTCTGTCTTTATCACAAACTAAATTTCGATGAAGATAAAAAATTAATTAATTATTTTATCATAATCATTTTCCCAAAGAATTGTTGTACCGACCTAATACCTAATTAATTAACAAGCTGACAAGGTTGCAAGGTGTCATTAGTTACTTTCACAGTCAGTTAAATTTAATTTGTGAAAGCTAATGGAAATATTTGAGTTACGTGAATATTAAAATGAGATAATCATGTTATTACATCATAAACTAATGATGTTTATTCTTCTGATATATTATGAATGTTAACTCTAATTATTTCGATTGACAAACTGATTGGGTGATAGGTACTTAGGTACCTAATTCGATTATAGAGATCTGATTAAACCATACCAGTGAGAGGGTGATGTAAGAGTTCCATTTTTATTAGGTAACAGGTTTTGACGAAAGGGGACTTACAAGGTGTAGTTGGCTGTTTATTGTATAGCTAACTGGCTATGTGCCTACCAATTTTTTATGTTTAATTATTTAATATTTATTGATTAGGATTAAATCTTACGGCTCCTATTTAGCGAGCTTATTGGACGGTTGGTAGAATTGGTATTGCAATAATTATCAGCTATTCATTTAGGAACAGATAATTCCACAAATAGTTTTGGAAAGTAGATAGGCACCTAAGTACATTTTTAATTATGTAAAACATATTCATAACAATAGCTCCACTCTATACATAACAACTTAGGAAATTATTCTAGGAAAATTAACATACTAATCCGTCGGTACAAAAGTCAACTCGCCAATCTGCAAATGTCAAAATGTTCAGGAAGGGTAGGATTTTAATAAAAAAAGTATGTATCGTGGTAAATCAGGGATTTCTTAAAATCAATTCAAGTTAATATGAATTTGTATACCTACTATTGCCACAGATACAATATTTTGCCACAATATGGGTTGTGTAAAAAATATTGATGTCCAGTGTATGTATGTCAAAACTGCCAAAATTACACTTTGGCTAGTTGACTTTTGTACCGACGAATCGTTTCACGCATTCTAAATTAATCCAGAAAAGTAGGTACCTAGGTACATCTACATCTTACTTGTATGCCTGTGCTTAGGCACTAGCTCAGTGCAACAGTATTCCAGCAAAAACAAGAATCTAGAAATACAAATTTCCTCACAAGTGCAATGTGAATTCTCTGTGAAACCAAACGATTTCCCAACTAAACACAATTATTGTTTGACTATCTAAGGCCGTTAAATAACCGTTCGTGAGTTTCTTATTTTTTACTTCATGTAATAACACGGTATTTTATTAATTTTCGTAATACCTATTTAATAGATTTAGCGTGTATATATCTCATTTATGTTTGATAACCATGTTATCCGCTTCCTTCAATGAATTAGCTACATACCTAACCTACATACTAGTACACACACTGATTATAAACATTTGAACATGTTGGCGTTTCACAGGGTTCTATTTTGGGTCCGTTCTTATTTTTGGTCGTGTTTGTTTATGCTATATATACGGCTTTACCTAACTAGGTATTATTATTATAATAATATTTTTTCATACAATCTCTGTTATAAACGAACAAGACACTAAGTCCAGTGCTAACAAACTTTAAATCTAAGTGATGCAAAGTAATAATCTTGTATAAGAGGTGTATCCTAATAGACCATATTTATGTAATAAAGAGTGATTGCGTTCTCAGTGAGTTTGTATTTGTATGTATTCAGAGAATAACTTTGGGGACAGCCTGATAAAACATTGTACATTCAATTTGTTCAACCAAGAAGAGACGAAGTCGGGGTGGGCCATTAGCTTATAATAAATTATAGCTGTATTCTTGGAGATAACATACAGTGTAGTCGTTACCTTCGCATTATCTCCTTTGTTTACTCTGTGAGTGACATTGTCAACATCGTAGAACAAATTGTAACTCACTCTTTGTGAAACTCTTAACTCAGTTGTTGGAACGAAATTCCTTATTGCGCGGTACCGATGGAAGCTAGAAAAAGTGTAAGATTTTTGTGAAACGGAAATGGGAATTTAGGTACGCTGTTGGCTGATACATAGATTCCCAGCCCAGTCATAGACTTGCGCTGATTGGTCAGTCGTTAAGATGCATTAATTGCAGTCAGATTAGGTAAGAAAACTAGCAAGCTAAGTGTGACAGATGTTGAAGTTTCAGAATTAAAGTGAAACAATAAGTATAACTTAGTTTTAACCGAATGGTCTACGATTTTTTGTATTGCCTTTTTGTTATTAATGCGAAGTGTTTGTTCATTAAGCCTGAGTTACTTCCTAAAGGCTAAAATCATCTAGTAAGTAGGTATGTACCAACTAAAACATGTCGGCCCGGGAGTGTGAGTAACTTCGTGACTGTGTATGTATCAGAGATCCTGTTTTTTGTTGACTTTTGGGACAACAAAAAAGTCACACTTCTACACTGTCTTATCATACTATGTCATACACGATTGATAAATTCATAATAGGTACCTACTTACTAATACCTATTTATCAACTAGCTTTTGCCCACGGCTTCGCCCGCGTGGAATTCGTTTATATGGCGAACCGGGGAAGTGGGGGAGGGGATACGACATCAACTATCTTCCCGGGAAAATTCATCGAAATCGTTTATGCGGTCAGATTTTTCATACGAACTTTCATCCCCTATTTCAAGCCTTTAAGGGTTGATTTTTGAAAAAAAAGTAGCCTATGTGTGACTCTGGGTCTTTAATTATTTTCATTCCGAATTTCATCCAAATCGGACCGGTGGTGGTTTAGCCGTGAAAACGTTACAGACAGACAGACAGACAGACTTTCGCATTTATAATATTAGTATGGATGATATACATCTACAACTCAATCCACGTACCGACTTAATTAATACCAAGTGGATCTTCATCGAATTGCGCCAAAAACAAGAGTTTTCAGCATGTAAGTATGTAGGTGTGGCTTCCTCCATCAATAGTCCACTACGAGGCACGAGTGTCTCCTCATAACTGAGGAGGATTAAGACATCCTCCACGCAGATTGGTTTATTGGAGACGTGGTGGAATATGCTGTAGGCCTCCTCAATGATAGGAGAGTCATGCTCATTATATGGGCCATTAATAGGTTGTAGCTTGTAGCATTATACCTACGGCTCGAAGACCTGTAGTGCCTGCAGTATGGCATGTAGATATAATGCATAGTACATACCGACATAAATATTGTTACACTGATAACATCTTTATTCATACAACCTACGAACACTGTCGTAATGGATGTACCAACTCAAGTAGGTAGATGACCCGAGTCTGCGGAAACTAAATAATGACTTAATTGTTAGTTTTTATAACAAACAGGGTATAATTACCATTAACGTACCTCACACTTATTAACAAACTAACCAACTAATATTCTAACACCATCTACTAACTGGACTAATCATCCTAGTCCCTTTGAGTCTAGTTCTAGGTCGGTCACAGTTGTTATGGGCGGCAGCGGAAGGGTGGTGCTGCATGCTCGTTTGCTATCTTGATTCCATAAAAAAAACTTACCTACGAGTACTTTGACGACGAGATAGACTTTGTTCTACAATTAAAACGGAAAACCTTATCGCATAATGATGTAGTTTTAATAGGAGGTGAACCTTACTATTAAATAAATAAATAAATAACGCTACACACTCATAGCCCCACACTAGGATTCCCTGTGTCGTGCGTGGGTGCCATGGACAACACACAAGACAAGGTCACACACCTAGACCGAGAACGGAATTTTAAACTCATCATTCAAATTTCCGCCTCGCTGGGAATCGAACCCAGGACCCTCGGAACAGCGATCCGGCGTGTTAACCATTGCGCCATCGGGGTCGTCTGTTTTGCAGTTTTAAATAGGTTGTAAATAGCAAACAAGCCAATATTGCCTATTGCATTCCTGACCAAGGAAGAAGGAAGAAATAAAATAGGTAGGTACTCGTCCGTTTTTGACTTCTAAGTAGAGTTTAGTAAGTATAAGTAGGTAATCAATTTGAAATTACCTTCCCCAACAGCTAAAGAAATTAGGTTTTACATATAGGCACCCATGTATACCTAGTAGGAATAGGTTGTATAGTCCCGATTTGGATGGCAATTCCCACAGAAAATAGAACAAATAAAATGCTATGACCACGAAGAATGTTGGTGAATTAAATTTTGTTTGCACATAAATTAGAACTGTAGGTAAGTAGGTATCTACCTCACTCAGTGGTAAATAAGATATATTATATTATGACTACTGGTAGGTATACTTGAAAACTTCAATATTTGCACTGTAGGCACATATATTATACTTAGGTATATGAAAAGGTTTTTTATAGAACTGAAATGCGGAAATACATCAAATAACAACACTTATGCAATGTTTGTGGTTTTTACTGAGTGACTTTGAAACTAATCGTTACGACTTACGACTAAGGGCTCATATACACGAACGGCACGATGTCAACGGCAGAGACAACTGCACCGGTTGGCGGCGGCCGTCGACGTGTCGGCGGCAGACGTCAACCTATGTCGACGATTGCAACCGGTGCAGTTGTCTCTGCCGTTGACATCGTGCCGTTCGTGTATATGAGCCCTAAGTATTAGGTACACGTAATCAGAATGATATAAAAATAATCAATGGATCAATGATTATTATATTATATCCCGCATTTTTACCTCAGTAAAGATTAGGGGGATGTTACAAAACATTTTATGATGAAAGGTTGTAAAAAAGACTATTAATTAATAAAATAAATAGATATATTTTTTAAAATTTTATTGCAAAAGATTATTTTTTTAAATTTTATTGCAAAAGATGTAGATTAAAAAATAAAATTTGATTAAAAAATAAAATCGTGGGGCGACCGACGCATCTAAAGCATTATGAGCGGTTGACTGCAGGAAATTATTAGATAATTATAATAATACTCGTATTATAGGTATAGCTGATTTATGATATTTTAGGCAAATTATTTAATTTGTACCAAAAAATCGTTTTTGTAACAGAGCTTCAGAGCAAACTGTTGAACCGATTTCTACCAAACATACTTATCAAAAAACCTCCGCACCTAAACGGACTTTAAGTCGGGGGTTAAAGAGAAATTCCTTAGAAGCTAAGAGAATCAAGTCTAGACGATGGAATTCCATTATGTTATTCAATGAATAAAATGAATCTACCACACGTTAATCGCTGCTTATGCGTTTATTTGATCAGAAGAATTTACTTTTGTCGTTAGGGCTGCCAACCTTAATATTGTTAGAAATTAGCCTACCTACTTACGGATTATATTTTTACGTAAGATGCAACTAGTTTCAATACTTAATATAACAAAACCGCAAAATATAGTTATAATGTTTAAATTTCAAAAATTGTAATACATACTGTTTATTTTTAACCGACTTCTAAAAAGAAGGAGGTTCTCAATTCGACCTTATATTATTATATGCTTTTTTATGTTTTTTTCAGCGATTTTTTCGTCGTTTATGGGCCGATTTTGATAATTCTTTTTTTGTTGTACAGTAGATATGCGCAGTGGGGTCCTTTTAAAAGGATCACCAGGATCTGATGATGGCATCTCGGAGAAATCGTGGGCAACTTTCGAAAATTGTAGGGACGACTAGTGTGTTTGTTAATGTTTTCATGAAAGCGCTACAATTTCATGAAGGTTGATCTGATGAAGCCGAAAGACAGTCAAGGGAACTCCTCAACGATTTACTGTAGTTATCTAGTGTTTGGGCTTGATTAATTTGTTGTGACGAGAACTTTACACCTACCTGTTGAATTAAGCGCGATCTGGCGAGTAGTTTTTGAGCTATCTTTGCTTATCGAGGTTGAAGTCTGTTATTTTTTTTGTAAAAAGCAATAATTATTCTTCGTCCACAAATCACATCACAATACACTTTATTTTTTGTAGAAGAAGTTGGCAGCCCTATAGCCCAACAAGATACCGTCAAATTATGGGTGACATGTAGGTATTCTATTCTGTTTGTATAAGGCATTAACGGGTTTGTTATGTGATAAATGTGGTGATACAAATTGGTAACCTTTGATGAATCAAATTTTTTACGGTTTTAAATTTTAATGAATAGGTACATATCAAGTTGTCTACGTTGACATCATTGAATTTCTTTATTTTATGCAAATGATCTTAGGAATCTTAGGATGAAACCGATGAAAATACTTTTTTAATTTTTATACACGAATAGATTTTAACACGATTGAATTTACAATTTACAACGTATTATGATATTATCACAGTTAGGTATTATCTACTGTTTTAATCAAATTCTTATGAACACGCCTAATTGTTGTCTGATAAGAACGACCCTCGCTGACAATATGCGGTGATTCCAATATTTTTTACGCACTAGATTTCACTAGAATATACTTTATCAAACATACAATTATAATATCTCCCGATATAATTTGTTATACAAAAGCAACAATGTTGAATCGATTTTGGGGGCAATGTCTTTATTTTGCCAATTTATTTTAACACGAAGAGGTTGTGTTGTTAGTAATTATTACCTGCGTGCAATAAATAAATCTGAGGTGTTTCAAAATGGCAGGCGAGCTAGATCTTTCAGCAGATATCTGCCTATGAAATATTATTTTTGCAATATTAATTTTGTGCAATATTATCAAAGGTCATAGATATACGTCGTAAAAATTGACTTATCTAACTTATTTAAATAATTGAGGTACACTGTAAGTAGATAGGAAAGAAAACATTGCCAAGCCTAACAATAATGCTCTCCATACTGCCACGGACTGGTGTCATCGACATTGGGCATCGATTTTGTCGTGTGATAACCATGCAGGCCGGCATTTCCTTCCTCCCAGAGGGGTATGACTACTGATATAACTGATCGGTACTAATATATCGTTCCAGCACAGCTTTCCTGCACTTTGTTGACAATAAATATTAATTTATAACAGGCAGGTAATTACGATATAACCGTGTGACTGTAACATAGTAGATATTATCTGGCCTAATTATTTATTATTAATATGCATGATTTCCTCGTTCACAATATTAGTTAAATTCGTCCACGCTTCGCTTTTTCGCTTCGCAACTTTTCTCGTAGCAACGATCGTAGCATCTATGTCTAATAAGTACGTATATAAGCCTGGTACGTGAATTGAAAACGTTAACAACACTGTAAGCCGTGGGAACTTCAGAAATAAAAATTAATTTAAAATATTTTAATTAAGTACGTATTAAAAATCTAATCCTGTATATTTTCATGTCAATCCATCCAAAATACTCAGTTTAAGTTTTGTCGCTAAAAATATTATGGAGATGAATCCCTCATGACGTTAGTCACAGTTCACACTCACACCTGTAAAGTCGGCGAGAATTTTTAATGAGGTCACAATTAAACAAAAATCAATATGTGACTCATATTTCACCCCTCTAACATAAACAGCTTGTAACTTGTAACCCAGTTGGCGCTATTCCGACTGTGTCTAATAACGTAGGTACCTACCTCCTATGGGAATAGGTATGTCGAAAACTGTAATAAATGAATCTACACCGATCCGCACTGGAATACCGTGGTACAGTATGGTCCACGCCGCACGCTTTCTCAGTCACAGAAAAATACATAATACATTAAGTACCTAATTAAAAGAACAAGAAACACCGAGAGAATCGAAAGAAATAAACACGGAATTAATTATTTAATTAATTGCACACTTAAAAATATATTTTGTTGTAACATAGTACCTACTTAAGTTTAACAATAAATGTGTGAAATGCTTGATGACTCATTTTGTGGTAACTACACAGTCACTTGGTTGACTTGGTCACGTCAAAGTTGACACGCACAGTGACTAATATAAAAGTCATTAATTATTTTTATATTATGTATGATGATATATCCGACGAATCACGGTTTTTCTTTATTTCCTTTAAAGTGCCTAATTGACTACTTCCAGTATTATAAATACGGTGACGCGTGTGTATGCAATATCTCACACGCTCACACCTTATTTAATTGACGGTGAGTAAATGTTTATGAGTAATGAAATGATGATAACGTCCGCATTTCCGAATTTCTTAGAATCATAGTTAAAGTTTTCAGTACGGTATTAAGTCGTATCTACGTCATGTTTGTCAATACGCTTCTAACTATGAATAGGTTCACTTACAGTCACTGCGTTACCTAGAAATCTTAAGTTATGTTTACATTTTCATATTTTGATAAACCTAAAATTAACAGTACCTACATACCTACCTAATTTTGTAAGTAACTAAAGGCATGGACATTATTTACTTAGTTAAATATTTGATCAATTCAACTTTACCTGTTTTACTACTAAGTCACCGCCCTCGCATGGCTTTGACAAACGTAAACTTAAAAATAAGGGGTCCAGGGTCCGATTTCCAGCTGCAATAGATATTTATGTGACAGATGAATGTTTCTTTTCGAGGATGTTTGTGATGATTTAGGTCGTTCGTTGGCCATGTCACCCGCAAGGTAGGGGGGAATCGTTATTATATAAGTATTATAGCTATGATCGCGGGGATAAATATTAATATCTTTATGAGTTGGCATCAAGTTGGTAACGATAACGGCTACTATTGGCCTGTCTATTTTATTAACCAAAACAGGTAAGCGAAGAATATAATTAATATACTTACTCAACATTTTTGCAACTTCGACTCCTATTTTCATATTCATGACTTTTATGATATTTAAAAATAGTTGACCCAGCCCCTCTGCACTATGTTGCATTAATAATAAGCAATAACTTTTGGCCTAGATCTTACTAATAAAAGATTTTTATACGAGTTTAAAACAGTTCTAACTGCAATGTGTATTATGACTTTCTTATAAATTTTTTTTCACTCGGTTGTTGTGACCGTATGTTGACTAGTACATAATAGGTACATTATTACCTAACGTACCTACATTAAAAGAATTAGGAAAAAATATATTTATAGAATTATATCTACTTACCTACCGGTTTCGACAGAATCGCGTAATAAATATATGTAGTTAACCTACTACTGTTACTTAATAGGTATATACTATATAATAACTAATAACTATTAAAAGAATAAAAAACAGTTTCATATAAGGAAGCAAAAAACAGAACCACGCATAGATTTATGTGATTTAAAAAATATATTATATAATGTCATAATATTAGCAATATTTTCATAATAAAATTACGTAGGTCCTACCAATAAAACGTACACGAAACTTTGGGTTTTAATTTTATGGGAGCGTTTGTTTACCATTGCGCTGATGAGCATGAGCCGTTCAACGATAAATTATCACTCATTTGATATTTTTGCGTAATTAAAAACGGTTGAAGTTTGGCCATACATACTCATGGGATTTGCCCCATGAAATGGCTGTGTAATGCCCCTATCAGCAATTATGTTATATTTTTACTCATAATGTCATTGTACCACAAAGTACATTTAAATGCTCGTTAGGCGGAGGCAGCTAAAGTTAAAATGGAGTCATACGGGTATCCTACTGGTTTGGCGAGTGTTGATTGTTTCTTGTTGGGGTGAGGTTTTAAAAATAACACATTGAACGACTGACATTTAGGGTTAGAATTGGAAAAAGGAGAATATTTTGCTTACTTTATAATCCGCACCTATTAAAGGTAGGTAGGTATGTAGGTATAGCCCTCAGATTAAAGAACCAAGGTTCTATAATCTGAGGTATAGCCAAGTTCGTTTCAACCGATTGTTTCATGACGTATTTTTAATAGTATGTACCTACTTGTTTATTCTTAGAAAAAATATCAGCTATTCTTTTTCTACAGAACGAATCGGATCAAATAGGACATTGTAGAGAAAAGTGAACTTAAGAAAATGTCAACATTTTAGCGGAGCTGAATTTCAGCGAGCTATGGTAGGTACTAAGGAGAGATAGTGGTCCATGCTAAATCCTAGGTTCTTGAACTTTGTGAAATATGAGATAGTGGCAGATGGGACCACTTAATTTTGGTAATTAGTCACCAACCGCAAGACTTAAATTGAGGGCAAAACTTTTGTGCGATTGTATTAGACTTATTATTATGATTTTATGATCAGTATTGTGGAGTAGGACAATGCCAAAATTCGCTTAGAGGTGGTATTGGGAGATTTGCAAGTCGTCTGTAGATATATCGGTGGTAAAGACAGGAGAACTCCAACCTTACAGAGTTCATGAAGATGGTAAAAGAGAAAAAAAACACCACGCCAACTTATCGGATACCGACACTATATTTTTTTTCCAACTGTACACCAGCAACTTTAAATTAAGTAATCATATATTATTATGTAGGTAAAATGAAAGTGAGTATGAAGTAAAAATACTCTCCCGTAAAAATGGTGGGGCATCTATTCATTGTCGTCTCCCACGATGCCGGTCGGCACGACAATCAACAATGAGCTTCATTACTAATAAATTACCCACTTCTAGTAACTTGGTAGGTATTTTCAACTAATTAATTTTCAGTATTTTCACACAAGTTACGGAATAGTGCTTAACTGCGAAACTTGGATCATAATTTCAAATGACAATTTATTACTTTGTTTTGTACTGTAGGAACTTATTTGTAAGTTGTGACTGATAACAGGTTCCTTTGGGTCGATTGTTCATTGAAAAAATAATGTTACACTTCTCTAATAGCTACCTTCATATAAAACTTTCCGTATGATATTTATGTAGGGTAGGTGGGACTTCAAGGTAAACCATATAGCCTTAAGTCGACATCATAATAATATATGTATAGTACCTATCTGGCATGCGAAGCCAAACAGCATTCTTTATGATAATCCAAGTCTCAACGAAACATGTTGATAATGACATGTATCAACACACTGATATAAATTATAAAATTATTACTTACCTACTTATCTTAAAATTAAATTGGCCGTATCTAGTTTAACAGTAACCGGAATTATTTTACACTATGATGATTCAAAGATGAATCTTTATTTATTATTTACCCTAAAACTATAAAAAAACATGTTTTTAATAATAAAAAACTTACTTGTTGAACGTATCCTCGTATTGTTTTATTTCTTTTCTGGAGAACTCATGAAATTCCGTGAACACGTTCACAAATTTATATTTAGGCTTCACTTCGAGCCCTTCCTCTAGTTTTTCGTTGATTTGCTGCCTCCTGGAGAGGATTCCGTTTAGTTCGTCGGTGGCGGACATCGTGCAAAATTGCGCGTGAAATAAAACACGAAATGTACGTTTTTTCGCCGGGATGAGATAAATAACGCGCTGCGCGTGCTGTTGTGCGACGTTTAGAACACTGGCTGGGCCGGGTCGGCTCCTACTCCGCGCTGCCTCGCGGCTCGCATTGTAATCACGTCGCGGGGGACGGAGCTAGCGTCGGCGCGACTCTGTGCCGCGCACGCCTTCTAATCTACCTCATCTTGCCGCAATCGAATCGCCGCCAAAATAAACCTCGACGAGATTTTTGATTGCCTACATGACTTCGGATGTGAATAACCCCTTGACCTTATCCTTATTGACAGAAATGCCTAAGTTATAGTTAAATAAATAAGTAGGAATAAACTATTTTTTAAGGGAAATAAAACATAAGGTGCGTTGGGTTGGGTAATACCGGACGGATTTACGACAAGTTCGAAGAAGGATGTTGTAAAAACTTAAATTTTGTTAGTTCAGTAAGTGCTATGTCAATGAAATATAGTGCAAACGGATGTTGAATAAACATAGCATAATTTAAAATAGCATTTCTCTTCGTACACTCAATATTTTATTATTTATACGCTTAGAAAAACTCGATATATTTTTTATGAGTATAATCAGAATTTGGTCAAGGAGGAAGTTCGGACAGTAATTTAAAACTGTTTCTATTGCAAAGAACACAAGGTGTATGACAAGGATATATCCGATCTTTTCTGTGCTTTAATATGATGTCATTGATATCAATGAAATCTATATAAGGCTACGAACATAGATGTTCCAGATGATTAAGTACTTTTTTTCGCTCTTTTTTTCGTTCGGGCTGTCCGATCTTACCCCTTATTTTAAACTTAGGCGATTTAATGGTTCCCAAAGTTTAGGTTCTATCGACATTTGTCTGTAATAGAATTGTCGTTAAATTGTTACAAGTGAATGACCTTTACTTATTACTTACTTCTTTATGTACGTATACAAGTAGTAATTTCAAGCAAATTTATGTGTTTAAATTTTAAATATAATTAAAACTATGGATATGAGATAAAGGGAAGCCAAGGAGACTAGAGCCAAATTATGAATTGGTAGAATTGTTTTTAAAATAATAAGCGTGTACATTAGTAGAAAATTAGATTTATTAAGCTTTAAGAATTATTTTTATTATTATTAATAAGCACATACATTTAATAATTATAGCTGTTAATTTTTTCTAAATGTTCTGAATTATATATTTTGTTAGCGATGTATGAATTTAATCTAATATGATACTTCAAGTTACGTTGCTTATTCTATAGTCAGATTTTTGTTATTATAATATAATCTATCTTGATTTTTAATCATATATTATTATATAAGTTTGACAACCACTACAAATTTCATTACTTGGCGCCTATCGGATATTTTTATCCGATCTTCACCTGAGGAGGATAACACCGGATTTCAGCCTGCAGAGATACTAGACGGATATCAATTAATTCTATCTAATTACCACTGCTTAAATTTTAGTATTCAGACAAAATAATAATAAAATACATTATACTTTCGCTACAATATTGAATAAAAAATTGAGGGGGAAGACCGGATGGACAAAAATTTTGGAAAATTTACCTTGTTAACTTTAAAAGCATGTAGCATACGTGCGTCTTGCAGGAGCGACTGGCGACCACTGCGGGGTGGGGCGTAACAAAATTATATTTCGCGCAGTGTGGCTAACATTGAAAAATAAAGCCAAAATAGTGAGTTATTTGATTCCAACGGTCTTACCCCACCACCGATCTTACCCCAACGCACCTTAATTGGTGTCTACAAAAATTCTTACGAAAATGTATGGTTCAAAATGGGTTCAAAAAAGCCGGCCAAGTGCGAGTCGGACTCGCGCACGAAGGGTTCCGTACCATTATGTATAAAAACGCCAAAAAAAATCTGGTCTGTTGTATAAAAGCCTCACTTAAATATTTGTTTTATTGTAGCCACATATTACACACAACGCCATCTCTTGGACCGAAAGGTAACTAAACTCTCGTTGAATGTATGGGCATCCACTTAAATATTTATTTTATTCTGTTTTTTAGTATTTGTTGTTGTAGCGGCAACAGAAATACATCATCTGTGAAAATTTCAACTGTGTAATTATTACGGTTCATGAGATACAGCCTGGTGACAGACGGACGGACGGACGGACGGAAGGACAGCGAAGTCTCAGTAATAGGGTCCCGTTTTACCCTTTGGGTACGGAACCCTAATAAACTCAACATGGACAGGTCAATTTAGAATGAAATCAAAAATCGGGATTGGTTTAAAGTGGAGTAATAAAAATACATCGTAACAAAAATTTAAAATTATCTTTTTTATTAGCCGCCGGCAACTCATCAGTGACTGTGATGGTTTGAGTATTGCTAATGTTGCTAACGACTATGAACATTTTTACCTTCAGGAGGCTCGTCGGTCGGATAATAAAATTAAAAAAAACCTTTCAAGCAAAATTTTCTCAGCGCCTTAAATACAATCGGTAGCAATACCAAAAGAAATGTGAGATGTAGAACTTTGCCTGTCGTTTCTTTAGCCTTCTTTGCACTTAAAATACAAATTGACGTTCTGTCTGCAAAACTATGTGAAAGGTAACCTTTAGATGTTTGGTAACGAGTTCCATACGCTCACAGCCATTATGGGCAATCTTCTAGTTGTTGTAGGGCAGTCAGAGGGGAAGAAACCTTTTATCTTTCTTCACCTTGAGCGGTTATTACATCTTTAAGAGCTCAGTGTCCCCCGTGACCTTTATTATGAGTATTGTGAGTTCCCGGTGTCATGTCTGTTTAGAATTTCAATTAAATTTTTACCCGTAAATAAATATTGTACTAGACCCGGCAGACGTTGTTCTGCAACATGCACATATTTATATCTAAGCGGCGTACCAAGAAGAAAATATAGGTACGCTATTTTTTCAGTGAGAATGCGAATACCAACTGTGAAAACCGCATTAAATTTTATAAAGTATGAAATTGAGAAAAGTTCCCATCGATTCTCCCTGAAAAAAACTCGAGCTCAAAGTCCGAAAAAATTAGTTTTTGGAGTTTTCAGGGTAGGGGATGTAAAGTAAAAACCTTTGCGTAGACTAAAAATTGTAAATAAAGTATACAGAGGAACTTAGGTGCGGAAGGACGGGAAACGACTTTATTTTATAGCGTGGAAAGATAATTAATTAAACATCCGTAACACAAGTTGTGCGTGTTGAACCCACATCACAACTTTAACGACAGGTGGGTAAAGTGGGAAATTTGTTAAAAAGTCATAATTAGTCGAATTCGTATAGGGTAAACATTCCAAAATATGAAAAGTCCGGACAACCGATTTTTTTTAAACATAAAAAAATCGGGATAAGTTTGTCTTTCCTCTTCCCGTTTCTCTTTCTTCTCGTTGTCATTGATTACTTATAAGTACGCATATTTTTTGGTCCGGAAAAAAGCGTAAAAGTTTAGACATGTCTGTCCAGAGATGTTACAACCATAAATTCATGCTACTTAATATTCCTTTAATCTCCGCGATTAACCGAATTTTCTGTATTAGGTACTAGCGAACGATGAACCTAATACCAAATGTCTGTATTTTTCTTATGGAGTCATCATAATGTAAATATTTCATCATATTATGCAAATATAATCATCATGCGTTTTGCGCGATTTAACTGATGCTGCTGAAATTGACAAAATACCAACAAAATATGTATCTGCAGTCTGTTTTTTTTCGCTACGGACTAAATTGACATAAGCTTTGTTGCTACTTTTTTGCAAATCATTAATAGTGATGTGCCACGACCGTAACTTTACGTAATTTACAATTTAGTATCGTTTTTCAGTAATAATTACAAAAACGTGTCTTTAAAATTTTTCAATGTGGCGAAAACCGCAATGTATTGTTATTGTTGTTAAATGTATGTTATTACGTATTCTTCAATTATAAATAAATAATTGTATTTACTTAGTGAAATAAGTTATTAAAATCAATAAATATATTTTTTATCTGTGATGCTCCATATTCACCACGAAAGATTCGTATATTGTTAAATAATAATAAAATTATGTGGTAAGAGTAAAAAGTTACGATTCATGAAACCGGTATCATAGTACATCACTATATCTAAAAAGCTGGTAACATTATTTCGAAATTTGACATTTGCATGTGTCAATTTAGTCCGTAGCGAAAAAAACGGACTATACCACCTGTTCTATGCAGGAGTATATTGTTCTATGGTTCTATGACGTAACTCTGTACAGATCAGCCAAAGATGTATTAAATATCTAGATGGAACATCGCATCCCCGAAAACGTGTCAAAAATTTGCCGCCAACAGTTGGCAGCCAATTTTATATCATTACGCACAGATTACGCACACATAGACAATAAATGAACGCGAAAAACATCGCCTACACGCACACATGCTTGATAATGTTGCCTTGTTTTTTTTGTTTTCATTGTAGGGCGACGCTCAATCTAGATATTTAAATCATTGAGATCAGCATTTAATTTTGATTCACGTACATCAAAAACAACAGTCACGTGCGCCTCTATTCAAAGGACCTCCACATATAGGTCACAATATTTCACACAATATTTCAACAGCTTTTGACCAGTCGAGATAAAAACAATAGACTTTTGAACCTACGCATCGCATTAAAACCGTAATAACATCATTAATTTGTTGTTTTTTTTACAAAAGTAAACTTTGCAGTGTCACTAGGGACAGCAGTTCATTGTTCGGAGAGGTCATAACAATATGAAATAATAACATAAATAATGCATGCAGTTAAACACTCATAGCCCTACCCTAGGATTCCCTGTGTCGCGGTTCCATTGAAAACATCAAGACAAAAAATATAATACCTACTTACATAAGATCGAGAATAAAAATTGGGACTTATTTTATTATTAAAATTTTGCTTGCTGGGAGTCGAACCTTCAAACGGACAGGTCAAGGGTGGTCCGGAATAGCAACATAATTGCTCTATACCTACCTACACTCTATACGGAAAGGAGACCAGCAACTTTCTTAAGGACCTTGGACCTGGAATATGAACATGCATGAGACATTGCTTTTTAGATCGAGGATATTACCACATTATGCATATTCCGTTTTTGCAGAAAATGATGGGAATAATGAAATAAAGTCGTCTTACGCACCGCGCACACATAGCGAGGCTTGAAATTATAATGTTTTAATGATATGATGTAACTAGTTTAAATATGAAATGGATGTATATGCAAGATTATTTGAGGGTATTATCGAAGTCCACTGTTGGACATAATTATGCTTCTCGGACCGGTCCGGAGCCCTCTGAATCCAACGGTTTTCATCTGTTTTCTTCAGGTCATCAGTCCAGCTGGTCGGGAGGCTTCCTGTGTTCCTTTTACCGAGAATATTTTTATGAATAAAGAAAAAAATAAGGGAAACCCAGGAGTTAGTGGCCACCACTTAAATAATTGGCCACCTGAAATTTCAGTGCTTTATAATAACAATAAATTGTATTATAGTTACGCTATCTATGAGAAGTCTACGGAATCATGGAATACCTACTTTGTTTTTTTGTTTAAAATTAAATTCGACTATCGAATGTGGATGGGCTGGTTAATGTTGCGTGAGTTCACATTGTAGGTATTTAAAACCTAATTACTTTTTAACAAAACTATTCAGCTAGATATAGATATTCCAAGTATCCATTTTAATTACAAATTTTGTGTTAAATTTCCCCAGGGCGGGACGTTACTGTCGTAATGAATTCGTTCAATAATAATTTAATTTACAAGCCAACTGAAATGGACAAAAGTTGTCAAACGTTCGTCGGATTCGGTGTCTACCAGACATCATGAGGCGACAATCAAGGTATTTAACACATAAATATTTTCATAACCAAATAGGTTCATCAAAATAAAATAAAAATAAAAAACAATTATTGTAGGTTCATAGACACCTTATGAAATTAAAAACAGCTGTGTTTTGTATCAGTTCAGCGATTGGGAAAACGGTACAACATTATCAAGAAAAACAATTTTGTTCTACAGTGCTGTATCCAGTGTTGCATTTGTTCGAATTTTCCTATTGTTTTGTAATTTGAAGTTCTACTGTTTCAATTTCTTCGAAATTTCTAACCGTCTTCGAAAAAAGAGTGAGAGAAGTTTATTATGTGCTAACTCATAACTTTTTACAAGTTAGGTGAACCAATTTTGATAGTTACTTATTTCTTCGAAAATTGTGTCTGTCGCCTAGTCAATTTGATCAACACCCGACTAGTACTTTTTGAATTATCTCAACTTGTCGGCGTTGAAGTCGTTTTTTTGTACAAAGTTAGTTATTATTGATCCCAAGTTTAAAATCTTACGAAGTACTTAGTTAAACAAAACGCTAATTTAACTTCTCTTTTAAAACATCTGTAGGTACGCCACGTTAATGGTTAAATTCTTTCCAAACCTAATTAGTAGGGAGTGCCATGCCTAGGTACCTATTTAATTACCTAGACGACATGACACCACCAATAACATTCCCAATTCGCCTTCCCCAAATTACTTTCATCATAATATCGCAATATCATAGCCAATTGGCAATTACCCAATGATATCTTAAATATCATTGCAATTACCTAATTAATTACCAAATAAAGAAATAAGAAAATTAAATCTCCCGATCCTACTTTTCGATCAAATTTAAGAAGGCAATTAGACCCCTGCTAAATTTATGTTTAAAATGTATGATGTTAGAGAAGGTACTTAATTTAAAAAAATAGTTTTATTGTTGAGCGTATTTTTTTACTTAAAAACAATAACACACATCTAATAACTGAAAACAAAAAAGACAATATTTTCGTCGTTGCTCACACAGTATAGTTGATAGGTACTAATAAAATGAATAATTTTTAAATTATGAAACGAAAGCATATTATTTTTAGATCCGAAAGCACAGATCGTGGCCGCGAAAGCGACGTCGAAAACCATGAGAAAGAAACAAGAACTATGGGTTTTGTGCAAAGAAAAGGAACACTACAATTGATTAAAGAATATTTAGTTGATTACACCGAAAATTCTAATCTTCACGGACTTAAGTACATTGGAGAGAGAAAAAGAACCTCTGTCGAAAAGTAAGTTTTGATACATTTAAATTCTGAAACAATTACTCGTAGCTATTTTTATTATTGTACTTATAAAGTAACTAAAGATAAACAAATGAAGATCAGAAATATTTTTCTTATTTTAATAGTTTTTTTTAAACATGTTTACTACACAGACTTGTCCGAGTTACTAGAACAATCGGTAAACGTTAAATGAAATTCTTTGCAGTTATGTTTATTGTACCTACATGGGAACACCCTGTGTAATGTGATATTCCTGTTTGAGAATCGAACCTTGATGTCAGTGGTTAGCATGACGGTCTGCCCTGTGATGAGACTTGGGTTCGATTCCCAGCGTAATCTGAATGATGAGCTTTAGTTTCTTTACTTGATTTGGGTATGTGATGATATCTTGTATTTGTGCGTTACCAAGACACTCACGACACAGTTACCTAATCCTAGTGTGGGGCTATTATGAGTATAGTAAATAGCGCTTTTTATTAATGTTATTTTATTATATTGATTTTCAGAATATTTTGGCTGTTTATGTTCACCTGCTCCGTAGTACTTTGCGCTGGTCTGATTCGTAAAGTGTGGATAAAATGGAATGAGAGTCCAGTGATTGTGAGCTTTGCTGAAAATTCTACTCCAGTTTGGCAAGTAAGTAACAATTGACAAAAATCATTCAATTTTTTTTCTGACTGACTGACTCTTAGCTTATTTATACGAGTATAAGCTTTGTCCTAACAATACAAATACAACAAAAAAAAAATCAGTCAAAATTTAAGTTGGTCATTAGCAAATTATGGTGCGTTAAGTAGGCGAAAAGTATTTTTATTTATAGAGATAAGAACCCATTATAACAGTGACCAGTTACCAAACCAACGTCCAGCACGAGCGAGGGCGACCAGCCACGGAGCCTTAAGCTCTGCGCACAGTACAACAACTTGAGAACCGACAAACTCAAACGAAAACGTTCAATAATGATCTTTATGTATTGATAATTACGTTTACGGTTGTATACTTAAAAGACGTACTACTCGCCACCGACTCATGACCAACTCCAAACCGACAACAGGCATAGAATCGAAATTCACCCGTAACAAATAAGACATAAAGAACAAAATCAAATTTAAGTTTGTCCGTTAACGGGTTGATAAAACATGTGCGCAGTCCTTTACCCTGACTAGGGTATGGCATCGTCGCTTGCACCAGATATTGTTGGTTCAAGCCCCACCGGGGGGCACTCAATAAGAATGATTAACTTCTATTACTTAATTTGTTTTTTATAATAATTTAATTAAACTGGCATATTGAAATAACTTTAAATGCATTAAATTTATGTCATTTGTTTTATTAATTACCTAGGCATTTCTGATTAATGTGTAGTTGCTAAAGGGTTAAATGAAAATAATAATTGGATATACATACAGACAGGATGGGGAGGGTATTGTAATTGTCAGTAACCTACTGCTGTTTTTGGGATCTGTACCCAAATGATTACGTTTTTTTTATTTATTTTAAAGATTTTTATTGGTCAGTGAATCTACCAATTCCCGAACGCCATGATTTTTTAGATTTCTTTATACTTATGTAGGTATTTGTCATCTGTTTTGTTACCGACAAATAAAATAAGCTCGATGGTACGGTACTACAACTTGAACTTGACCGGTTTTTTTAAAGACAGGCTGCTTGAATTTAATTCACTTTAATGTTCTTCAATGGTGATGCGTTATTATATTTTCGGTTAGAAGATAATTATTATTTCCTAGTTGGACATAGAAAGTTTCGTTTTTACATAAATGTGACGAATAAGCCCAAAAGCAACTCGATCGATTTCAAAAGTTTATTTCCTCATGGTAATGACACATGATTTTTGAACAACATAAAATAAAATGTATCTAATAATTTATGGAATAAGCGTAGCAAACGAGCAAGCAGCATCGTCCTTCTGCTGCCGCCCATGACAACTGCGATCGACATAGAACAGGATTCAATTTAGGGTAGAGGTAGTTAGTCACTAGAGGTAGTTAGTTAATAAATTACACGTGTTAGAATATTAGTGTTCAGATATTAATGTTATTACTGGAATAATGTGTTTAGGTACTACCGAGGCTGGTCGCTAGTTATTTTAAAATGCGTACCTAAATGGTGCCCGCAGCCTCGCTTGTGTAAATTAGAAATTTATAAAAATTTATGCGCGAGTATTTTTTGCAACATTGTTGGCTGCTCTTCTAGTAATTAAAACAAAAAATAGGTATCTACTAAAAATGTTACGTTAACAATTGAAAGAGGCTGATAATTTATTCTTCGACTAAACAGGCTTTCGTCTTCCAGATTCCTTACCCAGCAGTGACTGTTTGCTTCGAAACTAAGGCTATGCAAACAAAATTTAACTTTACTAAATATTACCATCTTTACCTTAACGAGACTACACGGGCAAATCTTACAGAAGAAGAGTAAGTAAATAATTAATTATAGATTCATAAATCATTTATTAGGTACCTACGTCTTTTAACCAACATTTTTTTAGGAAACATCTATTTGAAGATGTCTCAATGGTTTGTGATGACCATCTCGCCCCTCCCACAGGCCGAAAATTTTCTGTTGGAAATGTTACCGTAGAAACCGTAAAAGAGGTATGTATAGGACAGGAATACACCAATATAAAACATCCCGGTCAAATTAGGTCCGTCTCCGAATGTCAACTTAAAAAAAAAACAAAATCAATCTTCTTGTTATTGATATAGAGATGTATTATAGGTACTTAAAGACGATTTATTGGACTTAACTAAAGCAGCTGCTAGGAATTTGCGAAGTTCAATCGAAGATGTGGTGGTGCTTCAAAATCACACGGCATATAATGCACAGCTGTGACCTTGGATTGCTGTCGCCTTTGTCCTTGTGCTGTAAACTGTCATCTCTCAACTATGGATTCAATGGACAGGCGTTCTAACAGCTTTATTAAAGAAATTTTAGTAACGGAACAATTGCCAGTTAATCACAATCACACCAATCACAGTCGATTCAAACAAGAGAATGGTAGTTAGCCAGGGAACTAAAGAAACTTAAAACTAAACATATGACTATGATATAAACAGACATAGACATGAAGAGGAATCCAGTTATTCTGGTTTTAAGGATGGGAGCTTCGTAGCTTCCACAATGTGAACCATACCTAATTACCTGAGTACAATCTGTACACAAAGCTAACATCTATAAATTATGTTACAATTGCAAATTTATTAACACACAATTATTTTGTAGCTTTCTCCGAATATTACACAAGTTTTTAGAGCATGTAAATGGAAGGACGAGCCAACTGAGCAGTGTTCGGATTTATTTTCTGAAATCCTTACTGAGGAAGGACTATGTTATACCTTCAACACTATGGGTGCTATGGATCTATTTAGAGAAGAGAAGTAAGTAATACAGTATTTTCTGTAACATTAGATTCACGATTAAATATTCATATTAATTATATGTTTTATTATTTTAAGTTTACATACAGAATACCAGTACTTAGAACGCCGAAATTCATCACAGATGTGGTCCTTAGAGAGCGGTTACCCGTCAGACGCACCCCTCGAGACATATCCTCATCGGGGTTCCGTATGTATATTAATAATTGAACATTTTGATATTGAATTTACCTTATTCAATGTGTAACATCAAAAAAAAACACTTGTTCATTTGGATTTCGGTGAATGATTTTAATTTTACAATTTAATTATAATTACTTTTTATTATGCTATTGCTTACGTGGATACAAAATTTTCAGGGATATGGTGCAAAAGCTGGATTGGTAATGCTTTTAAAAGTAAAAGAAGAAGATCTAGACTATCTATGTAAAGGCCCGGTACAGGGATTCAAAGTAAGTAGTCCATTGTATCCAACGTCAATGCCCGGCATTGCCCGATGAATAGGTTTAAGCCTCTTTAATTATTTACGAGATGAAGGGACATATTTTGCACATGGTTTGTGTTATTCATGCATGTTAATGTCAGAAAAAAAATAGTGAGAACCACGGAAGAAAGGTAGAAACCTTGCCTTCTTTCGCGTCAGGAGATCATTAAACTTGTAATCTTTAAAATACAGTAGGTTAATATTTTTAATTTGTTTTCGTTAATTGTCTCTCAGGAATTACAAGGATTGTAGTTTCAGAAAAAAAGGTACCTATGTACCTACCTATGTGGTGCTGACGTGGTGTCGAAATTGTCTGTAATGGAAGTGGCGGTAAAACAGAGAATGGTGGCATTTACAACGGCCTATAATATTAAGTACAGTGCCACAAACTTATCTGACCCGGTGAGGGGGCGCTTCTGTCTTTGTCTTTGTCTGACAACAATATAACATTTGCATTAATTTCAATTTTGGCCACCGGGCTGTAGCTTTCGCTGTAGGTCAGATAAGTTTGTGGCCGTAATTAAAAATTTTAACATCTCATTTGTCTTCTCTCGACTCATTTTAGATACTGCTTCACAACCCTGCTGAGCTGCCTCGTCTCTCGCAACAATATTTCAGATTGCCACTCGCAGAAGAAGTAGTAGTCGCTGTGAAACCTAAAATGATGACCACTTCAGACGGACTAAAGCCTTACGATCCAGAAAGGTTGGTTTCAATCAATTCATCAATTAAATCATTGATTTATTTAACTAAAATACTTATTAACAAGGAAATAAAAAGAAGTCTCTTAAAAGAAAAAGAAGTCTCTGGCAGTGCTCTGCACGCGACTGCCCTTTCTTATAAGGATTTTAAATTAAACTAAACTGATAAATTACTGTTAATTTATCTGATAATTCAAAATATTACATACCGCAGCTATTTTATAAGTAATCTAAGAACTAAGAAATAAACATTTACTTTCAGACGACAGTGTTATTTCCCAACCGAGCGCTACCTTCTATTCTTTAAAGTTTACACACAAACCAATTGCGAAATGGAATGTTTGTCCAACTTCACAATAGCTAGATGTGGTTGCGTTCATTTTGGATTACCCCGTAAGTATGCCTGCTACGTGAATTTATTGCATAGTGTACTGTGTATGTTTTTGCGCGTAGGTAGATAATATCTAAGTATATTAACATAAATTGTGTATACCTAGTCAAAATATCACTGAGAAAACCATTGAGATACTAAATTGCACACAGTACCTAGGCACGAATAAAATTATAATTTAAAAATGAAATAATAAATTCGAGACTTCCAACTATTTTTTGAAGCCAATATCATACAATTTTTTTATTGCTATAATTAATATGAAGATAAAATAAATAATGTGAATATTTTTCAAGGTGGTCCTGACACGAAAGTTTGTAATGCGGGTAGCATGGAATGCTTGAAGAATGCTCAGAGTAAGTGATTACATACTAAGTATGTATTTTTTTGAAACACCACCCTTTCGCTGCCGCCTATGACAACCTTGGGACTAGAATAGTTAGTCAGTCCATTTTGGAATATTTTACCGAATCCGACGAAACTAATGCCTATTTTTACTATTCCCAATTTCATTTTTCCAAAAACAGATACATGCAAATTAAGCCGGCATCGCGACGAGATTTTAGTCTCTAATCAGATGTATACGACAAAATTTCAGTGGAGCTGGTAACAGTTGAAATTCAATCTGGTTTGGATAGGAAAATGGATAATGACTCACTCGGGGATGCACGTGAGGTGGCAGCACGATGCAAGTGCTTGCCGGCGTGCACCTCCATAGAATATGAAGCTGAAACCTCACAGGCTGACTTCGATTGGAAGGCTCTTTATGGAGCATATAAGATTCCGATCGACGTGGAGGAAAATGAGTGAGTACGGAATACAACATGAAACTGTGAAATATTATACTCGTATAGTATACATAATTTTACATACTTAATATAAATATTAAGTGTCTGTCTATGATTTCAAAATAAATGTGTTTGAGTGAGACTTTCACTGAATGACAGAGGTGGTTGTGAAGCAACATCTAAGCTATTTTCTTCTTCTTCTTCTTCTTCCAAGACCACTCAAAGTAGGGTTTTGTTGAGGCGATGGCGTAGATTGACTTTCGAAAATTGTTTGTAAAAAATCTACTTCGAATAAAATATTCATTTATGACTTATCCCGACATTCCCACGGTACATCGAGATTTAGGTACTTGGGAAAAACTCCAAAGCGTACGAAGTCACGGGTACAGCTCGTAATTAAATAAGAGCAAAGCAAACTAACCTTCCTTAAAACATCGCAAAATGACATAGTTTTTGTTGAAGAAATGCAAATAATGGCTGAGGTCTTTGAGTTTGCAAGTAGCGCCCATACTTTTGTTGATATTGTGTAATAGATAAACTGAGTAGGTGCACTCTAGTGACATTTTAGGCAGGTACGTTTTAAGCCATCGATGGATAACGTTGTCCGGGAAGCAGCAGGTTTTTCAGGCCTCAGATAATGTTTCGGGAATATGCTGTTGAATTACAGTCCAATGTACCATATGAAGGAATTCTTCAAATAGGGCAATTATTTTTCCCACGTGCAGACAATGAGATGACAGGATGTAAGGAACAATTTAATTTAACAGATCGCCACAATCTAACGCTGCGTGTAGGGGAGCTCATCATCAATTTAGTAGGGGAGTTGATACTTGCCTGTTAGTTGCGTCACCTTTTACAGATTCATTAGTTATACCTACAAGATTTTTTCCGCGGATTCGCTCGCTTCAGCGACTGACAGCAACAAAGTACTATGGGAACATATCACCAAAAATTAAGGGTCCTATGACATATTCCATGTCGTGGTCAAGTTTAAACTAATATCGGTCACGATGTCAGCAGTCACTTCGACTATTATTTTTGAAGACAATTTTTCATAAACTGGCTCGTTTGAAAGAATTTTTTTGGTTTTAGATTTATCGGTCTCATCCCATTCCGTAATTATCTTCGCATCTATATAATATCTACAATAATGTCATAGGAATATGAATCGCGCATCTATAGTTATGTATTATCTTTGACCATAGGTATAGGGTATGTAATTAACTCCTGACTTGAGGACTTCTCTTATAACTCAACGCCAAACAAATACGTAATTTGCTAAAATGAAGTTCAATATATTAGTTATGACATTTTTTCAGCGTTCACTTCTCCAGAGTCATGATATATTTCAAGGAAGCCCAATTCATAACGTCACGACGCTCTGAACTTTACGGACAAACGGATTTCCTCGCCAACTGCGGGGGTTTGCTGGGTCTCTTCATGGGTTTCTCCATTTTGAGCGTTGCTGAAATTGTCTATTTTGTGACTTTGAGGTAATATTACAATTATCATCGTTATTTATTTTTCAATTGATCTACCTATATTCGTTCATGTAATTTGTGAGTTCGGATTTTTTCACCAAGTATTTTGTTATCTAAGACAACAAAAAAGTTCTCTTAGATAGGATTAGGGTACCTAAGTAATGTAACTTTAAAGACCCGAATGGCGCATTAGCTAACTTCGCAGACCGCTGTTTCCGAGGCTCCAGTCTCGGTCTGGATGTGTGTTCTTGTCTTGTGTATTGTCCATGGCACCCACGACACAGGGAATCCGTTGGGTTGGGGCTATAAGTGTGTAGCGTTAAAACAAACATCGGGCGCAGTCGGTTAGTAGGTAAGTAGGTACTTATATGAGCATGAGTGTCTGATGGTTACAAAATTTATTAGGTTTTCGTACTTCGGAAGATTTTTACTTTAAGCGATAGTTCAACTTGCGATACTTGGATTATCCGCATTTCGTCCACCACATGTATTGGACGTAGTGTTTACCAAATGCTCTTAATCCGCTCAATTCATTACGCCAAATATAACGTTAAATAAACCACGACTGGGAGCTTCAAAGCAGTACTTACCTTCTTGGTTTCTTCCACTCATCTTCATTGGCTGACAAAGCTCCATAATACGGTGGTCCGTGGGCGATGTTGACCACTTATCACAAAGTGACTTGTCTGCACGATTGTTAACTATTTTCATAAATTTCCAGGACCAATACTATAGTAATAATGTCATACTTTTTCCAGATTATGGTGCCGGCTAAGACGCCATCGTAGAAGGAATTCAATAAAAAGCGAAATTTTAAACTCGAAAGCAAAACTTGCCTTCGACTAGAACGTAGGTACCCTACATACTATCTACACACGAACGCACTTTCTACTCTTTTACTATTTTTCAAATGTAATTTTAATTCATGTAAATGCAACTAATTACTTTAGAAACATATTCGTACCCTCGTGTACCTAACTAGTATCACGGTAACATGCTATAGGTAAATGTGTGTAATTTGATCGATTCAAAATGTTACAAAGAGGAAAATATATTTGATGGAGTAAAAAAATTTTGCGTTTTATTTATTAAACACACCCTCTCACCAAGATAATAGTAGGATACCGGGAACATGTGAACCTTCGTTTAAACAGCTGTACGATAATGGAGAAGTACCTACTGGTAAAATAGATTTAAAGTCTATAAGTAGATACCTTAGTTAAGGACAAGCTTATTGCATTATATATATCTAGATAGAACAGTGTAGATGGAGGATTATAAATTACGATGGCAAATTCGCAAACTCTTCATAGGTACTTACATAAAGATCACATTCAGTCCTCAGGCGGCTTCTAGGCGGGAAAATGTATGTGATTGGTAGATCTCTAACGCATCCTTAGCAACGTAGCAAAGCACATCTCTGGTGGAAAGGCACCCTAATGAGGGTAAAAGCGTGTGAATTAGTCACTAGAGGCGCTAGTGGAAAGTGAGGTCTGTCTGTCACTTCTCAATTGTCTGAATGTCACTTGTCAATGTTTATATATGGGCGGGCTTTGACAGCAGGACCTCAGCTCAGGACTCATTGCGTAGGTACGCACATGACTGCGCCCTGACTGCACGTTGAGGCCGGAGCGAGACTGACTTCTCTTCTTTGGATCTGAGAATTTCAGATGCAGAACATTTCAAAGAACAGTAGGTACTAGGTACCTAATACCTGTGACGAATCTATGACAGTTTCAAAAAACAAACTCATATTGGACATTTTAATGTAAGTATTAACATTGTTTTTCCGAAATTACATATTTTATAATTCTCTATCATGGAAGTAAGTCGCCTCGAAAATAGTGTCCGGAAGAATGTAAGTAACTATAGAAAGAATAGGATAAGGATAGATTTCTAAGTCAGAATTAGACAAATAACCAATCCTGTCTCAATCGATTATCTCTCTAATAATTAATGTCATAATACCTACTCGTACCTATGAGTATGCAGATAATAGTAACTTGGTGTCACATCCGTACACTAATTAATATTTTATTGACATGAAAAACATAATTACCATAATAATTATGATGCATTATAAACGATTCACACGAGCGACATCGTTTCAACACTCTTGTTTGCTTATTAATTTTTTTTCTTATTAGGGGAAAGTAGTTAATTGATTCAAGCGTTACTTTGCGGAACTCCATTATTACAGAATTAAAGATTAATCTACTTTGCAACAATCCGCGAGCAAACTCACTCAAAGCATGCTCGCGGATTGTTGCAAAGTGGTACCTACTGAAGTAGCAACTAAAGAGGCTTGTAATTATCAAGCGACTGTTTGGGGGGTTGCTAGCTCTGTCTGTGGATAGAACCTAATACAATAACCTATAAATATTTTAAAGTCTGTAATGTAATAAAGTATATGAAGACGAAGACCAATAGTGACGAATAGGGCTACAGAAAGGGTACTTAAGTAGGTATACTTATTCTAAACAATCTAAACAGTAGGTAAGCAAATAATCAAACGCATCACCATGATGGCAAGTGGTCACTGTGACTATGGGTACAATCTACCTATAACAAGGGAAGGAGAACAATAAACTTTTACAAAAAAAACACTGACTTTAACATCGACCAGTAGAAATAACAAACTACTCGTTAGATGTCGCTCAAATTTAGATCGGACCACAAGAAAAAGTTATGACACATTTACAAAAAAACATATTCGAATTATAATTAACTCACCAACACTGCAAATGAAACACGAAAAGAAGGCAGACAGGTAAAATAGATAGGTACCTCGCAAGCTCCGTCGTGATTATACTGGGTGGCACAAAGGCCAATTATCTCCACCAGGTGACATACCCCCATAGCACGGTAATATTATTTAAATATTAACGTGCCCCATAGTCTCGCCCGATGTCCCCCATAGTGCACCACGAGCACAGGAGGTCGACTTGCACTTTACAACTTTAGGATGTATGGAGCTTTAGAAACCTATTCCTTATCTGAATGTTCTGTTGGAACATTTTGTCAAGTTTGACACGCTGCTAATTCAAATAATTTGTAAACTGATCGTTTAGAGATGAAAATGATGGGCAAAATTTCGCGTCGCCTATTTTGTCGCTAAATAAGCGACTAGCTCTCTCCCTATACCTTCAGCCGCTTAGATTTATTGTTTATCCCCCTTTTTGTGCCTTTAGGGGGGAATTTCCAAAAATCCTCTCTTAGTGCCTATTAGTACTTTCCATTTAGATACTTAATATGTACTAAAGTACGTACTTTCACTCCCGAATGAATATGCGCACCAGCTTCTTCTTTTCAGTAGTTTTGGTTTTGGCTGTGCGTTGTCTGTCAATTACTCAATCAGACACTCAGTAATGAAAGCGTATTGATTTCAGCTGTAAGCCTGACACATCCACCAGACGATAAATAACAGATTATATCCTATTAATTACTTAGTAATGAAATTAATTACATACCAGTAACATGCAAATTTCCCAGGGGCAGGGCGCTATAATGAATTACAGACATCAGCCAAGCCCAAATCCATAGCTGTTCCGACATTAGTCGTTTGTAGTCACCGATCGCACACCATGAAGCAAGTTTCTAGGTACGTAGACCTCCTATTATATCCCCTAGTTATGATCAGTTATATATAACGACAGTTTACTACAATTTATGACAAAATATCTGTAAAGTTGCATAGATTCATATCAACAAGTGTCTCAAAGCCGTCATTGCTAGATGGGTGAGGGCCAGTTCACAATATCGTAGGTTCATGGTTCAAATCCCAATTAAAACCGGGTTTTTATAAATTTTAAAATATAATTATCAAAATCAATAACCCATTCGATTCCATATTTTTAAAGGTGAACCCGGGTTTAATTCAAACAATATCTAAGTTCAAGATAATTGTTGTACCTAACAGGTGACAAATTGTTGTAAATTCTATTTTGTACCTACCGCAAAAATTTTAGTGGTACCGTACCTAATCTTGAGTGTGGATTCGAATACAGATCTGGCAGCAGCGAACGTGTTCATGAAAATGATATGGAAAACAACGGTAAAGAAAACAATCCTATCGGTGTTATTGCAAAAAAAGGAAAACTGAAAATGTTAAAGGATTATTTCATTGATTACACTGAAAATTGCAGTCTTCATGGACTCAAATACATCGGCGAGAGAAAAACGACATGCTTCGAAAAGTAAGCAAAAAGCTAATATCTGGAATTAAATAATTATTTACTTAAAAATAAGATATCTAAAGATTTAACTACTACAAAAAAGACCAATCTGTGGATAAAACATAAATAATTTTAAATGAAACTCCCCAAATGCACCTCAAAGCAGATTAGTTAATGTTATATGTATAGTAGCTGTACCTACTGCTGTGAACATAACCGTTTAGGTAATAGCCGACCACGATAATTAGGCGCATGTCAGTTAAGACGTCATTGGAACTAGGGATGGGAATACGTAGTACATTCTGCAGTAGTACCAAAAGTACCATGGTGAATGTTTAATGGAGGTACAATTTTTTTTATGGAATTAAGATAGCAAACGAGCATGCAGCACCACCTTCCGCTGCCGCCCATAACAACTGTGACCGACCCAGAACTAGACTCAATGAGTCTCGTTCTAATTCGGTCATACATGCGTTGCTACCCCTGAGGACTGAGATGGTCGCCTCTAAAAAGTGTAACCGGCACCACACCTTCCTATCTGGAACACAATTGTTCTTAAAACAATTATTACACTGTAGGAATGGTACAAAGTACCGTGGCGGGCGGTGGTACTTCCCCGGGTGTGCTCTAGGCCCTACCACCTGTACTTGGTCAGTTACTGTACCTGCGCAAACATCTCGGAAAACGAAGTTCACATCAGCCTAGTCAAAATGACCTTAATGTACAATTGTACACGACTGCGCCTCACTAGGGGACGCGCGGGGCTAGAGCGGGGTGGGGGGCCCGCGTGACTGTTATCTGTCATGCGCCTAATTATTGTGGTCAGGTAGTACTTTATGTGATTGCGAAATAAAATAAAATGTTTGATATCTCATCGATTTATTATTATGGTAATAGCCATCGAACAAGCAGACAAGATATTCTAAGAAGACACAAGCAATCCTAGTGTGGTATTAGTGTTTTAAGAATCGTTCACAATTTGGGTTCACTGGTAGGTAAATATATTTTATGATAACATTGCTAAAATTTTACAGGATATTTTGGGCCGTTATGTTCACTGGATCCGTAGTGCTATGCGCAATTCTGATCCGTAAAATTTTAATAAAATGGAATGAAAGCCCGGTCATAGTGACTTTCGCTGAAAAATCTACTCCAATTTGGCAAGTAAGCATAATTGACCAAGTATTATACTAAGTTTTTTTTTATTGAATTAAGGTAGCAAACGAGCATGCAGCACCACCCTTCCGCTGCCGCCCATGGCAATTGTGACCGACTTAGAACAAGACCCATTTTAGGGACTAGGGTGGTTAGTCCAATTAGTAGATGGTGTTAGAATGTTAGTTGGTTAGTTTGTTAATAAGTGTGAGGACAGGGACTGTTAGTGATAGTTAGTCCTGTTAGTTAATATTAGTATTGTCCAGTTAGTAATGATTAGTGTGAGACTTGTTCCAATTCGGTCACAGATGCGTTGCTACCCCTGAGGAGTGAAGTGGTCGCCTCTAAAAAAGTAAACCGGCTCCACACGACGATTTACCGCTTTATTGCCCGGGCCAGTGAAATATTCTGCGGCCTGTTACGTTACGACACTATTCTAACGGTATGGTATTGTGACCTTTTTTTCCTTCATGTTATTTATTCCATATTGCCCTTATTTTTTTATTTTATTTTATTTTTATTTTTTATTTTTATTTATTCACAAAATCCACAGCTTGTAACAATGAAATTATACTCTAAACTTATTACATAGGTCTTAAAGCCAATAACGGATTTACAATTTATTACTGATCTAATAAAACGTCACAAAGTATTCACCACATTACTTTGTCATGTGATTTGTTTAAAGTGGAGGAGTGTGTGTGTGAGAGAGTGAGTGAAAACGTGTGTGAGTATGTGTATGTGTGTGTGTGTGTGTGTGTGTGTGTGTGTGAATAAATTTTAACTATATTTTAATGATATTTTAAAATAGATATAATATATATACTTAAACATGATGTATGTAAATAATAATGTATTATATACCTACCTATCCAATGCAATGCTATAAAAACTTTCTTTCCTATGATTGCTATTATTTACTACTTATTTAAAGTTTTATTTTTTAGGTATGTTTACAATTTGACGCATTCTTACAAAGTACCTTGGCAACGTCACGTTTGAATGAAGTTTTACTAGAGTGAAAGATATCAATCGTATTAAATGTTTTATTATAAATTCTGTGAAGCCTATTGACAATCGAATTTTGAGCATAGTTAGTTCTTTTAGGGGCAGTTGCAAAGAGGGCCGTATGTCTAGTTCGTGTATTTGGAACACTAAAACTTAAAATTTGTAACGCTAATTCACAACAGTCTATGTAGTTATTACATATGCCATGTAGAAAGGACATATCCATTAAGGTTCGTCTACTTTGAAGAGGCATGCAATTATAGTGGAGGCTATAGACTCGCTGTCATCTGAAAAGCGGCGGGAAAATCGAGAGTGTAGGTGCTTTAAAAATTTTAACTGAGTATTCTCTAGCTTTTGAATATACGTCACATATTGTGGATTCCATATTATACTACAATACTCGAGAATACTTCTGACATATGCAAAGTATAGTGCACGTAAACATCCAATGTCTGAAAAGGGCTTACTGACTCGTAAAACAAAACCTAAATTTTTGTATGCTTTCGCTACTATTGTATCGATATGTTCCGAAAATGTTAATTTTGAATCCATTTTTACCCCTAGGTCTAGAACACTATTCAATTCAGATAAAGTAAAATTATTTATTTTATAATTGTATTTAATTGGATTAGTTTTCCTAGTGAATGATACGAGACAACATTTGTTTAAATTTATACCAATACGATTTTCAATGTAATAAGAGTTTAATCTATCTAGATCAGCTTGAAGGTTAATACAATCACTAATCCCTTTTATTTTCATAAAGATTTTTGTATCGTCAGCATACATTAAGAACTTTGCATGCTTAAAGCATCTACCCACGTCATAAATGTATGTGGCATATAACAATGGTCCCAAGATGGAACCCTGCGGTACGCCAGATGGAACCTCTATAAAGTCGGAGCGTGAACTACCTACCACTACAGCTTGAGAACGATTGCGCAGGTAAGACTCGAACCATCTCAACAAATTACCGTGGATACCTAGTTCTGATAATTTACGCAGAAGGATACTATGGTCAACACGGTCAAATGCCTTCTCAAAATCCGTATATATTACATCTACTTGTGATCCACCGTCTATACTATTAGATACATAGTCTACAAAAACCCCTAGGTTAGTAGCAGTTGACCGGCCCTTTATAAATCCATGTTGTTCAGAGGGAATCAAAGTGGCAATTGTTGGATATATATGAGCATGGACTACTCTTTCACATAGTTTACTAAGTACGTTTAGGATCGAAATGGGGCGGTAGTTCTCAATTGATGATTTAAGGCCTTTTTTATGAACGGGTACAATATGAGCTGTTTTCCAAATGTGAGGAAAGTAGCCTTCCTGAAAACACCGATTAAAAATAAGTGAGATAGGAAGAGATAGAGAATCTGCACACTTAGTGAAAAATATTGTTGGAATATAGTCGCTACCAGCTCCTTTAGATATGTCGAGATCCTTAATTAGTTTTAAAATATACTCTCTAGTAATTTTTATGTCATGTACAGTAGCAATTTGCGATTGATTTTTTTGCGAATCTTGTAAATATAGATTAGACGGTTCATTAAAGTTTCTCTTAAAAAACTTATTAAAAGCGGAACAAATGTCAAAATTGTTACTGATAACTAAATTACCGTATGTCATCTGTCGAGGATAATTACAAATATTTTTTCTTTTAGATTTTACATAGGACCAGAAGTATTTAGGGTTATTTTTAATTTTTTGTTGTGAAAAGTTTATATAGGAATTATAACATTCAGACTGCATTTCTTTTTGTCTACGTCTTAGGTCTGAGAATTGAGCATAGTCGTTTGGGTTTTTGTATTTTTTCCAATGTCTGTGAGCTTTAAACTTTTCTTTAATTAAATTTATTAACGGCCTACTATTCGCTATGTGCAAAGCGGGTGGCAGGTGTACAAAAACGATCGCAGCGCACAACGTGACAAAAAATGGAAACTATTGCGGCTGTGTGTAATACTTTCGAACGCGGTTTTTATGATTATATCCATTGTACACATACACTATTCAATAAATTGCACTCAAAAAAAGTCAACAAGTATCATTTACTGTTTATTTTGGTTTTTAATTGCAAAAATACTAACAATGTTTACTTGTCATATTTGACAGTAGCCGAAAAAGTTGCGCGTTGCCACCGTCGTGCACGTTCCCAATACCAGCAGGGATAAGCATGCACACCTGAGTGGTAAACCTTAGGAACATAAGTTTGTATGCAGTTATTTATAATTGCGTAAAAACCATCTATTATAGTCTCTAAATCTGTGTTGTTGTCTAATATAAACGACCAATCCTGTTGATTTAATATTTCATTAATGATATTATAGTCGGCACGTTCATAAATATACTTTGTTCGTGAATGTGTTTTCAAGGGAGGTATAAAGAAATCTGACGCAGTTATAATGAGTGAAGGATGGTGACAATCTTCTTTAACAAGGTGGAAGTTAGATCTACTTACAGTGACGGACGAGTCTGAAAAAATAAGGTCTAGTATTTTATTACTATTGTTTAAGATTGTATTACATTGCATAAGACCTATGAAAGCGGTGTGGTCAATGAGTTCAGATGCCGAATTCTGGACTTCAACAGGGCCCTTCCTAAGTATGACAGGTCCATCCTGAGTCCATTCTATACACGGTAGGTTAAAGTCGCCTGCGATAATAAACTTATCGCTGGGATAATTATTACGTATTTGTGAAATAAGATTTACAAACAAACCGGTTCTCTCCGAGAGTGAAGAGTTAGGGGGTATGTAAACCACTGCTATGTGGAGATCATACTCTAATCCCACAGCATTAGAAGGAACCGTCACCCAAACGCACTCAAGGTTATCACAATGCCATTCGGGTCTCATACGCGCCTGCAAGTATGGTGCACACATTAACATGACCCCACCTCCCAACGAGCCACGGTCACGACGAAACACATTATATTTATCATTACATAATTCTGAGTCAAGGATTCCGTCATAAAGCCAAGTTTCTGTTATCATAACCACATCATAATCAAGTAATAGTAAATTATTATAAAATTCGTTAGTCTTTGTCCTCAATCCCCGTACGTTCTGATAAAAAAGTTTTAACTCTTTCAGTGTAGTATCCATTGGAAAACAAGTTGACAATGCCAATACTTATAATAGATATTGCAAACAATTTGATATTCAAGGTACCTGGAAAAGTAGCAAGGTGTAGGCAGTAGGCATGAATAATTATATTTAATGAAAATTTTTAAATCACTTGTGCCTAAAAGAAAGCAATAATTGGTTAATAAATGTGTTATCTTTACTTGTAAATATGATATTATTATGCAAAAATATGTTACGTCATTATGTATTTCATAGTATATTCTGTATTTATATTTGAGAATGAAATGGATATATGTATATAAATAAATTATTAGATGAGTGCAGGTATATGTGATTTTGGTAATGTTTATTAATGTTTGTGAAAATAATGTATGATACGTGTGTGAGATTTTGATGCGTGTATCAATTGTGTAAAGTGTATCTAATTGTGTTAACTGATAAAAACAAGTAACAAGTGCAAACCTTTTCACAAATAATTTACGAAGACTTTTCAAAGTACACAAAATAAACAGGTAATTAGATTTTAAACAATTTTCACAACATCCGCCAAAGAAGATATGGAGATTGGAGGTGAAGCCTCGTTTTTTCGGACGAAAATACGACAGTTTTTTGTCCAAATAAATTTGTAACTTAGTTCCTTTACCTTCTGTTTGCACTGTGAAAGAAGCATTTTATTTTCTTTTGTTAGATGTTCGTTAATAAAAATATTACTAGGTTCACATCCAATCCCCACATCACTGGCGTTTAAATTGCGATGTTTACGCGCAGCGGCCATTATTTTGTCTTTAATAAAACGATGCTTCAACCGGGCGACAATAGGGCGCGCACGCGCGGCGCTTGTGGCACGACGCGGCTGCACGCGATGCGCGAACTCCACTTCAGAAGATTCGATCGAGACTCCAATATGCTTAAAAATTTTTTGCACAATAGTTAATGTGTTCTCATCTTTATCTTCTGGTATGCCAGAGATTTCAATATTTTGTAATCTGGCCCATTGTTGTTGCCTCATGTTATCGTCTTCAAGGGTCTTAACACGAGTTGTGAGGTGGTTCAATTGTTCTTTAAGGTATTTGTTCTCATCCTTGAGGCAGTGCAAATCCGATGTGGTGGAGTCTAGGTGCTTTTTTAACTCATCATATTGTCCAGAAATGTAAGTCATAGACTCCTGAAGTTCGACAAAGCGACTATTTATATCCTTCAGCTGATTTGAAACCATTCGAGTCAGCATTCTCTCAAGCATGATCTCCATTTCTGTCATCAGTTCTTTTTTTAAGATTTCTTTGAATTTTTCTTGAGTAAGGTGTGAATCCACTGAACGATTTCTTCGCACAGTAACATTACAGTCTTCAGATGGATGCTCGGATTTACCTTTAACATCAACCATGGAGTGACTGGCAGAACGAATTGGTGTATCTATGTTACCCGTTTTTGGTTGCTTGCTTTTGCACTCTGAGCATTTCCACTGAGCTTTAGCTTCTTGATTCATTTTTCTAAATCGCTTTGGTGACAAGTTCGCACACATTAAGTCGTATTTTAGCTTACAACCATGACAACTTATAAATTCATTACATGCTATATCACTTTTACAACCGGCGCAGCTAAATGAATCCATCTTGTAACTTCGATGACTGTGTGGACGGCCTAACGATGCAGTGAGACCGGCTACGTTGCAGCGAGCGAGCGGCGAGTTGTCGTAGGTCACGTACCTATTTATTAGAATCCCCACGTTTTAGAAAATGTTTTCTTTAATAACTCAGTAATTACTGCACGGATCGTTTTCACGTAAAGTTATACTAACTATTCACACACTAGGCTACACTTAGGTGTTTGATTTTGGTAGCGCACTTCACTTTAAACACGGTAAAATCATTGATTTAGACGGACGATACGTTTTAGATGTTTACTTAATGACGGTAGGTTAGGTTATATGAAAAAAATATATATTCCTAACTTAAAACACTCCAATTTCTTAAATTAAAATCAAATCAGTAGGTAGGTAAGTATATACCTACAGAACATTTACCTACAGTACCTACAGTACCTACCTACTAAATTATATTTTTTCTATTTCTGATTTGAATACTGCCGTCGTAATCAAAAAAGGCACAACTAACATTTTGCAAATGTTGAGAAAATCGAGATTGAAAGATTTTTTGAATTTTGTTAAGAAAAACACGTTTAAATTATTTTTTACGAAATTGTGTCAATGTTAATAGTTGCGTTTGTTTAGTATGTACACATTGATAGTAATATTATATTTTTAATTTTATTGGATATACTGAATATTTAGCAAAATTTTCTTTAACTTAACATAAAAATTAACATTAAAAGAGCAATATTACATTTAAAAGGCACATATAACCAAATATGCCTTTTCATTGTAAAAAATTTGAGTAAAAATTTAAAATGTTGTTATGAAAAGGCACTTTTGCTCAGTTGTGCCTGTTCACTGTAAATTATGAGAATTATTTATTATAATAATTTTCAGTTGAAAAGGCACAACTGAGTAACAGTGCCTTTTCACTGTAAATTATTAGAATAATTATAATAATCAATTAAAATAAAACGGTGAAAAATGGGCATATCTTACTATATGCCCTTTTATTGTAATAAAACTTTAAAAATGTTGCAGTTATGCCCTTTAAGCTTATGCTATCTCTGTTGCTTTTATACCTAAAAATCCACAAAAAATCAGGCAGATAGGCCGTTTTTTCCTGATTCCGAATATAACTCAATTTCACAAAAAATGTTAGTTGTGCCCTTTTTCGGTAACACGGCAGAATAGATGTACTTAGGTACTGATGCCTACATCTATGAGTGCCTACATGACCTACATCTATTCAAATCAGAAATAGAAAAAATATAATTTAGCTACACATTAAAGTTTTCTATGTTATGTTACAGATTCCTTATCCAGCTATAAGTATTTGTAGTCAAACCAAGGCCATGCCAACGAAATTCAACTACACAAACTATTTCCATCTCTATGATAATGGGACCATGTATGAAAATCTTACAGCTGCAGAGTAAGTAAAATTCTCTTTAATCGATGCTATTAAGTTAGTTATCCTATGATCTAAGTCTGCTAACTCAATTTATTATTCAGGAAGGATACGTTTGAACATATCGCGATGATTTGCGGAGAAACCATCTCTGACGCTAAGGGCAAAAATTTCTCTATTGACAATATAATACAGGTATGTTTAAACTAGCGGCACGCTATGATGGCCGGTTTGACGTTTGTCCGCTCATGAAGTTCCGTATTAATTGATAACGACTTTGAAGGAAATAATTGTATTACTTTATTGACAATAGTGATGTGCAGAGATTCATAAATTTTATCGAATGTAGTTTTAGGTTTAGGACTCAAAATTTATTTATTAAATTGATTTCTAAAATGTATACAAGTGTAGAAAAATCAGTTTGCACCATTTAAGGGGTGAATGTACTTGTGAATATGAACAATTTTCACTATGTGGACAAACCTCTGAAATCGCAAAAAAATATCAGCTGTTTCATACAAAAGGTAAAATTTTTATTTTTATATGATATATACCACAACTCGGCATTTGGTTTTCTAAATTGAAAATTTTTAAAAATGGAATCTAATACGATCGTCACATAGGATCGCTGGCTAGCACAACTACTACCTCCGGCAAACTCGCGTCAATGCTCAATGCAAAACAAAGCAGTTTCGAATTGACGTTGCTTCGAAAAGTATAAACTGTCAGTGCAATGCGATTGTGATATAGTTTTGACCTGGCTTTGGATTTCAAATATTGATACTGCATTACTGTTGACCCTTGCTCGTTATTTGGACTCTGTTCAAGCCCTTTGTTGTGGATTTCGTCGATATGACCGAACGTACGCAGAGAACTGTTCTAAATAGTCAGACACGTGAGTTCGTAATACGCCTTCGTAACTATTTCGATCGTGAAGCTCAAAATGGAGGGCCAATTTTACCTATAACGTCAGTGGTTGAACGCGTAGCTGATGCGCTTAATATTGGACAACGAACTGTTAGACGGATAACTAAAGAAAAATATGGCGAGACTGGCACAGAAGAAAATAAACTTCACACACCAAAAAAGAGAAAACGAGCAAAACCAGTCGTAGGCATCGATAGCTTTGATGCCGATGCTATCCGAAGACATGTTTACGGCTACTATTTACAGAAGGAGTATCCAACAAGAAAAAAGTTGGTGCATTCACTGAAGGAAGCTGGATTATTCTTCGGTGGGGAAAGTTCTTTAACGAAGATTTTGAAGACCATTGGATTTCGATACAAAAAATGTAACAAACGCAAAATATTGATGGAAAGATTTGATATAGCGATGGCAAGGTATACTTTTTTACGGCAAGTGAAAGAAATCAAAAATTGGCAAAATTTTGTGTTCTTGGATGAAACATGGCTTAATGCTAACCATATTGTAGGCCGTTCTTGGAACGATGACACAGCAGCATCTACTTCCAAAGTTCCTGTAGGAAAAGGATCGCGACTTATAATTTGTCACGCCGGAACCATCAACGGGTTTGTCGAAGGTTCTCTCATGGCTTTTGCGTCAAAAACCACTGGAGACTATCATGAAGACATGAATGGAGAAAAGTTTACTGAATGGTTTACCTCAATGTTGTGTAGCCTCCCTGAACCATCTATTATAATTATGGACAACGCCCCATACCACTCGATGCAAATTGACAAGCCACCTGCCCAATCCCAAAAGAAAGCTGATATCGTCGCATGGCTTCGTAAAAATGGCGTAGATGCAAACATGAATATGTTAAAAGCGGAATTAGTACGTCTTTTAAAAGAAAACAAACCAACCAAGATCCGATACGTCATTGACGAAATAGCATTAGAACATGGGCACAGAGTTATACGGTTACCGCCTTACCATTGTGAGTATAATGCGATTGAGTTGGTGTGGGCTCAAATTAAGGGATATGCTGCAAGACACAATACAGAACCCCCATTTACCACAAAAAAAATGCTAAAATTATTAGAAGAAGCTTGTGAACATGTGACTAAAGGAGACTGGGAAAAGGTTGTGAATAGAACTGTTAAATTAATAAGGGAAGATTATGAAAGAGATGTGAAAATATATAATATTATAGAAAACGAACATATAATTATTAATGTAGGTGATGATAGCAGTGACGACAATGAAAATAGTAGTATGGACGAATCTGATTAATTATGGCCTTTTGTGGCACCTTTTTTGGTATCTTTTGTATTCATATGTTTCTTGTGTGCATATAAAGTATGTATATTCATTTTCATTCAAATATTCAGTTCGTTCAAATAAATTAAATAAACATTTACATTTTTGTTTTATTAAACCTATTTAATCAGGTACAAAAACAAAACTTAATTGTTTTTTGTTCGAGAATAAATTGACATTCCACATCACTGTTGTAATGTGTCAAACCGGCCATCATAGCGTGCCGCTAGTGTAAGTAAATACTTAATTACAAACTGTTATAAATTGTAGCCTACTACCACAACTACTGAGCACAGGTCTGTCACCTCATCATTCAGGACATAGTGTAAGGACTGCTATCTATGGATAACAGTCAGGAGTGTCAGGACCGACGCCGACGGCTCCATAGCACGGAAGCCTTTGTGGCAACATCGCGCACACGTCACATGGTGACGTCACTGAAGCCTGAAACGCGCTATCGAAGATTTCTACATCGCTGGCATATATACCACGCCTCGAGTACCTACATTCACTCGGGGCCTCGGCCGCCCCCCAGGCATGTCATCTCGCCTGGCGGGAGATCTCCCTCTTTGCCAAACTGGTGACCTTCGGACAGAACACGTCCCTTCAAGCACCGTTAGCCATTCAGGCTTCCCCTCCCACCTCACCTCACCGCTCACGCCCGACGGACACACGCAGCGCGTCTCCCCGACACTCAGCCAAGCTCGCCGGAGTCATCGCCGCGTATGGAGAAGACGCTTCCTGATCCCGGTCCGGCTGCCCTGCACGACGACTTCACGGACAGCTGGACGTGCACCACTCGCCCTCCGCAACTGTCGTCTCACCCTCCCATCCCGACTCACCGTGGATAGAGGGTATCTTCGGGGCACAAAATCAAGCGGTCACCGATATCGAGGAGCACGGGCTGCAACTTCGGAGTATCGACCTCCGGTCTGAGCGGGGGGGTGATGTGGCGACATCGCGCACACGCACACGAAACGCGCTATCGAAGATTTCTACATCGCTGGCATATAAATACCACGTCTCGAGTACATTCACTCGGGGCCTCAGCCGCCCCCAGGCATGTCGTCTCGCCTGGCGGGAGATCTCCCTATTGCCAAACCTTCAATAAATTTTTGCCACATGTCGTACCCACAGTTGCTTAAGTTTGTCAATCACTTAAATTGGGATCGACGCCAACCGCCGAGTTATACCTAAGCACTTCAATGAAACGATTTAAGTCTTCAATAAAAACTTCATCTGTAATAAATTATTAATAAACTAATTAAAATAACAAAACATAGATAACTTGGGGAAAACTTAGCTTTTCATCCACTTCAAACAATATGACATGACATTATGGTAATTATCTATAATGAAAGCGTGCATTGCTAATTACTAGCACTAGCGTGTACAGTGCCGACCATTAAATTATGGAATGATAAAATCCCCTAGAGAAAGAAAAAGGAGAAAAAAAGCTGCCTTTGTTTCAAATGAAGTCTTTAATGCAGGGTAATGCAATGTAGGGTGAGCTAGCCGTACAATTGAAAAAAGTCATTTGGGTGCATTCAGTTGATGGGGTTAATTTAATGAAGTTCATTTTAAGATTTAGCAAACTAACCAACTAATGTTTTAACACTATCCGTTAACAGTCACCATCCTTATCCCTAAATTGAGTCTCCTTCTAGGTCACAGTTATCATAGGCGGCAGCGGAAGGGTGGTGCTGCTGCATGCTTGTTTGTTACTTTAATTCCATAAATAAACATGAAACATGTTTATAAAAAGTGTAGTTAATGTGCTACTACTATCATTGGCTTCTGCGAGAAGTGCATCGGGCCATCTATTGTCACTTACCGACAATAACCATTTTACCGAATTTTAATTTCGATTATTCTAACAAACGAAACTTTTTTCCAGGTGTCTCCGCTTATTGACGACGTATTTATGCATTGCTCATGGAATAATAATTATTATCCCTGTCAAGAATTATTTTATTTAGTCCTTACGGAACAAGGTTTATGCTACACTTTTAACACACTGGGCGCTGCGGATCTATTTAGAGACAAGTAACTACAATATTTTGTTCATCGTTTTAATTAATTATTCGTGATTGATTAATTATATTGACAGTGTTTACTTTTATAAGTTTACACACAGATTTTACATACTCGGATAGCCGAAATTCGTCAGAAACCTGGAACTTGGAAAGTGGTTACGCTCCCTCAGCTCCTCTCGATACTTTTCCACATCGAGGCCTCGTAAGTAAAATATAAGTAGGTAGGGTGAGGGGGGCAAAGTGCGCCATACTTTTTTCATAGTTGGTTTTGATGCAATATAACTCGTTTTTAAGTTCAAGAATGACACATGTCGTAGTTCCATAACAATCTGTGATATTTTGCAACTACAACCAATGTCGTATCATTAGAATCTGACAGTAAATTAATGATTTTTAGCATAAAATTTGAAAACAGTCTGACCAGGCGCACTTTACCCACACATCGGGTAAGTGCGCCTAGTATTAATAAAACGTAAAAATGAAGCATTAGAATAAAAACAGCGTCATATTTTCATAAGACAACAAGCAAGGAAACCCAATGCATTTCATTTTATTGAATAGGCACATTCTAGAAGAATCTATGTACTAAAAACCAAATATCGGCTAAGTGCGCCATACATGCTTAAGGCAGAGGCTGTAAACATTTTTTTCTAAATATTGATAATCGAGTGCCAAGTGTATTTTTTGATTTTTCTTTTAAAGTCATAAACAATTAAATTTTTTATTTAATTGCTTAAAATATTAATTTTATATCAAATCAAATCCACGAATGTACTACATTATCCACAAAATTTTAATGCGATATTAAACTTCTATGTATTTCACAGATAAACGTAGGTATATTGTGCAAATCTATATTTATAAAACTCTTGCGTTACTGAGTGACTGACTGACTGACAGACAACGCACAGCCGAAACTACTGAACGGAAAGAGCTGAAATTTGGATGTATGTTCCTTGGGGAGTGTAGGGGAGCAATAAGAGAGGATTTTTGGAAATTCCCTGTATAAAGGGATAACCTGAAAAAAAACTTACCTATAGGTACGCGGACGAAGCCGTGGGGGAAAGCTAGTTATATCTAAATCTGTTAAAGATAACCGCTTTACAATTCATTATTTTGCAAGATTTGACCCGTCCATACAAAGAAGCAAACATTCGAAGTGAAATAAAAGCTTTTTAAAATGACACATTTTAAAAGGTTTGTAAACTCTGGATTGCGGCGAAGTGCGCCATATACAATGTCAATATGGCGCGCTTTCCCAACTTTACAAATTTGAGGTTAGAATATTAAACTTTAAAAAATTATATTAATTTTACGAGATAGGAGTAATATAATATCAAAATCTTACAGCAAAATATTTAAACTGTGCACTTAACTGACTCGTATATCGGTAAAAAGTTGATTTCTTGAAATTTACGACGATTTGTCGCCCTACAGTCATCTCTCCTCGCCACTTTGAATAAGAGTGAAAATAAAATGGCGTTTTTTTTGCAACTTACACGACTACAGCCATCTGTGACTCTCACCAAGAACTATGACTTAGTTTGAAGCATCGTTGTAGGATGTCACTACTAGTAACCAGTCAGTAGTTTTCGAGATATTTGTAGTAGGCGCACTTGCCCGGTAGGCGCACTTTGCCCCACTCACTTACTTCAATAAAAGTCTATATTATTTGTTTGCGTGCTTAGGCTTGATAGCATCATAAATCATACACTGGTACAGATGTAAAGCCTCAAACATTGCGCTCGAGCAACGCACACATTAGACACCGTTCACGAACACGTAACATTGTTCAATAGGGGTTCACAGTATATTTATGTTACAAATATCTCAAATATCATCTAAATTGGTCAGTGATTACATCAGGTATATTCAAATTTCAGGGATATGGTCTTGAAGCCGCGTTGAAAGTTTATCTCACCGGCGAAAAAGACTTCCTTGACTATGCATGTGGCGGACCAATTCAAGGATTTAAAGTGAGTCAATTATTATGTTTTAAAAGCCACAAACTTATCTGACCTGGTAAGGGGGCGCCTTTCTTTTTCTTTGTCTGACAACAGTACCTATCACATTTGCAATAGTTCCAATTTTGACCACCGGGTCAGATAAGTTTGTGGCACTGTACCTTTCTACTAACAGCATTACAAGCAACTCAAGCAACTCACTCTTAGGCTTAGGGGGGTTTTAGTGGGTAAAAATCCCACATAACCCTGTGTTGCTCCCACGGCACCGGGTACCTTTTGAAGGTTTCCCCCTCGTCAACAAAAAAAAAAAGGTCGGCGGCTGTCGGTGGCTGTGGCCACTTATGTGATTACTAGCTTTTGCCCGCGGCTTCGCCCGCGTGGAATTCGTTTATATCGCGAACCGGGGAAGTGGGGGAGAAAGTACGTCATCAACTATCTTCCTGGGAAAATTCATCAAAATCGTTGTTTTCATACAAACTTTCATCCCCTATTTCAAGCCTTTAGGGGTTGATTTTTAAAAAAAAATTAGCCTATGTGTGACTCTGGGTCTTCAAATATTTTCATTCCGAATTTCATCCAAATCGGACTGGTGGTTTAGTCGTGAAAACGTCACAGACAGACTTTCGCATTTATAATACTATGTGTGTGCCCGCTACTTCGTACGCGCAGGAGTTTATTCCGCGTAACTCCAGATCCCGCGGGATTTCCAGGAAGACAGACTTGTTAGTTTTATATTAATGTTTGTTTAGAAGCTATTTATACACCATACGCGAAGAAGGTTTTCCCGCGTAAATTCCGATCCCGCGGGATTTCTGAAAATATCCTATATGTTAATCTAAGTTGCCCTCTTTGTGTGTGCCCGCTACTTCGTACGCGCAGGAGTTTATTCCGCGTAACTCCAGATCCCGCGGGATTTCCGGGAAGACAGACTTGTTAGTTTTATATTAATGTTTGTTAGTTTTATATTAATGTTTGTTTAGAAGCTATTTATACCCCATACGCGAAGAAGGTTTTCCCGCGTAAATTCCGATCCCGCGGGATTTCTGGGATAAAAAATATCCTATATGTTAATCTAAGTTGCCCTCTATGCGTGTGCCCGCTACTTCGTACGCGCAGGAGTTTATTCCGCGTAACTCCAGATCCCGCGGGATTTCCGGGAAGACAGACTTGTTAGTTTTATATTAATGTTTGTTAGTTTTATATTAATGTTTGTTTCGATCCCGCGGGATTTCTGGGATAAAAAATATCCTATATGTTAATCTAAGTTGCCCTCTATGTGTGTGCCAAATTTCATGAAAATCGGTTCAGTAGTTTTTGCGTGAAGGAGTAACAAAGCTATTTATACCCCATACGTGAAGAAGGTTTTCCCGCGTAAATTCCGATCCCGCGGGATTTCTGGGCTAAAAAATATCCTATATGTTAATCTAAGTTGCCCTCTATGTGTGTGCCAAATTTCATGAAAATCGGTTCAGTAGTTTTTGCGTGAAGGAGTAACAAACAAACAAACAAACAAATACACAAACTTTCACATTTATAATATTAATAGGATTGTGACCCTTACTCTCAATCTCTTGACCGGATATTTTTTATGACCGTTTGGTATATTTTTTTTAGTTAATACTTCACAACCCTGCAGAACTACCAAGTCTGTCGCATCATTCCATCAGGCTTCCGCTGAAACAGGAAGTAACTATCGCTGTCAAACCGAAAATGATTACGACCTCAGAGGGACTAAGGCCATACAAAACTACAACGTAAGTTTTAATACCTATCAATAATAACTCAAAAACTACTCGTCAGATGTCGCTCAAATTTAAATGGTTTCGAACAACCAGCACTAACTTTCGAATAAAAAAGAATTATTGAAATATGTTCATTGTTTAAAAAGTTATGAAGTAACACAACTAAAAATTCAGTCGATTTTTTGAAAACGATTAAGAAGAGTGTATTTAGGTACTTATTTAGTGTAATGTGACCAAAATAATACAGTCCTAGCCACAAAACTCTTTCTTCCGTGGTCCTAACCATTGTTTTATGTTTTCAGACGACAATGTTATTTCCAGAACAATTTTTATCTCAAATATTTTAAAGTTTATACGCAAAGTAATTGTAAAACGGAATGTTTGGCTAACTTTACATACGCAAGATGTGGGTGTGCTCACTTCGGACTGCCACGTAAGTGATGTGCTTATATAGTTCATCATAAGTATCTAAGAAGTTATTGTAAATCTAGGTACCCTTGCTTTACTTCATGAAACCGTCCCTTAGTAGGTACCTACATTCGGCGTGTTTCTTTAAAGTGACGTAACGTTTTTATTTATTTACTGATTATTGTAAATATGCAACAATTTAAATCATATTAATAACGATATTTTTCAAGGTGATCCTAACATGACAGTTTGTGATGCAAGTAACACCCATTGCATAAAAGCTGCTAGAAGTGAGTACCTTTTTGTCTATTAAGTGTTAAAATAAGTCCTTAGAGCGTATTAAATGACGAATCACTTAAAGTGAACAGTGATGTCAGTGATTGATACGTACAGAGCGAACGGTGTAAAATAGGATTAGAACATTCGTTTGTAAGTTGTAAATGAGTATGAGGATGGGACAGGGCATGTCCAATTTAAGGTCACCAACAAGCCTCTCAGCACGCCTTTTCAATGGCTCCAATGATAGGTACTTTTATAGATAGTAACTAAGATCCTTGGGTTCACCCGGGGAAGGATCACCGCCCGCCACGGTACCTTATTACCTTCCTAGTCTTTCTACCGTCTAGTGTTCTGCATAAAAAGCTGTGGAGCCAATTACACTTTTTTAGAGGCGACGATATCAATCCTCAAGGGTAACAACGCTCTGTGACTGAATTAGGACGAAACTCTTGGGTCTTGTTGTGGGTTAGTCACAGTTGTCATAGGCGGCAGGAAAGGGCAGTGCTGCCTGCTCGCTTGCTACCTTAGTTCCATAAAAATACTTTTTAATATCAATTAACCGCCTAAAGTTATGGTGGGAGGATATGTCTAGTTCCTAGACCTGTGGGCGATAATTTACAATTTACTGTTTACATTTCAGGTGAGCTATTGACGGCTGAAATTCAAATAGGAATGGGATCGCCAATGGATAACGACACACTCGAGGAAGCCCGTGAGGTGGCAGCACGATGCAAGTGCTTGCCGGCGTGTACCTCCATAGAATACGAAGCTGAAACCTCACAAGCTGACTTCAGTTGGAAGGCTTATGCAAAAGCGATGAAAATTGAAAATTTGCCTGAAGAGTAAGTAGATTAAATTTCTTTATCAGGTACCCGGTATAGAAAATAAATCGACGGCAGCAAAGAACATAAAGACATCTGCAATTTTGCCAAAATCGTTTTTTTGCATAATTCAACTCAGAATTCTTTGTTCTATCTTGTGATATTTTTTTTTCTCGAAAAATGTTGTTTTTTACACCAATTTTTCAACGTACAAAAAGACATCTGCACTACTTATTTAAAATTCGACAAAGTACAAACGGACATATACCATTTTGTCCTTGTGTACGTCGCGCAATGCGGCGGGCCAGCTGTCCTTACGAAAATAACCTGCGAAGTCTCGAGGCTCTTCAGCAAGAAAAAATGTCTGATGATGACTGCTTGCAATTGGAATAATAAAATAATTGAAAATTGAATCCGGAAGTAACATTCAACCAAGCCACAAATGTAAAAAATATTTATACCTTTTTTTCCTATCTTTGTTGGTATGTTTGTTACCCCATAACTTCGTGTTGGGTAAACCGATTTTAATGATTCTTTATTTCCTTGAAAACTGGTACTTTTTTTGAGGTCTCATATAAATTTGAGCGACATCTGATGAGTAATTTTGAATTTACTTGAATAATGTGTAAGGATTTTTGAAAGTGTGTATTTATGGTTTTTTTCCTAATAACTTTTTATTGAGTGTTCAGATTTTTATGATTCTCTTTTTATTTGAAAGCTGGTATTTGCATTGTGGTCTCATATAAGTTTAAGCGGCATCTGACCAATGGTTTTTGAATTATCCTTAATAATTTTTATGTATGTATGTTACCTCATATCTTACTACTTAGAGTTCCGATTTTAATCATTCTTCTTTTAATCAAAAGCTGAGGCTTTAGGTTAGGTCCCTTAAAATTTTGAGTTTCGTCAAACGAGTAGTTATTGAGTTACTTATGATACTGATACAAAGATGATGATTATGATACAAAGTACTGTTAAAATATAATTATTATTAGTAGTTATTTCTTTGAAACTATACTTTTTAGTTACTTTATATTACAAATACAATTATTAACAAGAATCACAAAACTTTTTTTTTATAAGACACCCTAAAACTCAAAATAGTTTAGGTATATCTGCAATTATCCAATAGCTTCAACGTAAGAATGCCGAAGTAATGTGAGACAACTACAGTATTTTAGTGACAATAATAATTATATTTGTTGTTTTGATGAAATTGGTTTTATATGATCAATAAAAATAAAAATCAATCATTAAATTAATAAAATAGTTACAGAATAAATAATTATCAGGTCCCAAGTAGAAACGAATATATGGCAGTTGACTCAATTTGCTTGTTTTCTTGATCGAAGTAGAAAAAGATATCTGCCGTAATTTTAAAAATTAAAGAATTATTAATAATTTACCTACACCAAATAATAGTTAATATTGTAATAATTAACTATTCCAAAATCGACGAAGATATCTTTGTAATTGTAGAAGTTATACCATTTTTGAACTAAAAACGCTCTCCTGAAAACTAACGTTTTTGTAGACGACCGTTTGTTCTTTGCTGCCGTCGAAATTAAGAGTTGAAAATTAAAAACACCCTTGTAACTATATATGGATTTGTATATGTATATTATATATGTATTTGTATATGTGATTATATTGTTTATTTGTATTTATGTATGAGATAGGGATTATTGTATTCATTACGAGTTTTATTTTTTCCATATTTTGTATACCGCCATCGTCGTTTTATTACTTCCCGAAGGTCGACTGGCAGAGAATGCTTTTAGCATTAGGTAAGCCCGCCTTTGTTTCTATACGTTTGTATGGTAACATAAAGTAATAAATAAATAAATAAATAAATAACTGAAGTATAAATGCACAGCAATAAATGTAGTCACTGTACCGCTAACGGTTGAAGAGTTCCCTGGTATGGAGGCAATCCTGAGCGTGCTATTTGGCCATGTTTGTCTACATTGCACTGTCATCGGACTTGTGTGCAAATTTTCAAGTTAGTCAGACTTCTTAAAGTTGATGATTGGCTGGAAGTATCCGCTACATACAGGTCAAGCTTATAAAAGGGTGCTATAACATGATGTATTAATTTGTTAATTTTGTTATTCCAGTTTCAGTCCATCAGAGGTTATGATATATTTCAAGGAAGCACAATTCATCACGTCAAGACGGTCCGAACTTTACGGACAAACGGATTTCATCGCCAACTGCGGTGGGCTGTTGGGCCTCTTCATGGGCTTCTCTTTTTTGAGCCTTGCTGAAATTATCTACTTTGTGACTTTAAGGTAGGTAATAAAAGAAACATCATATATTATGTCGGGATGAATGGTAAATATTCATCACTGTTTAGCACGGTGTAATGCCAGTAGTAGAAATTGGCTGCTTGGGATACGCCATTTTGACTGATAAAAATAATCAGTAGCACCTCAATGTAGGTACCTACTATACCTAGTTTCTGTGATTGTTAAGCAGATTTTTTAAATTCATTGTATTGATAACTCTATTCATGTTTCCATACTTACATCATTAATCATTACCATTGTTGTTATCGGCTTAGACCAAAGATTGACTGGATTAAAATACGCCTTTTGTACCATTGTTTTTGGTAAAATAAAATAAAAAAAAATAAAAAAGAAATGAACAACTAATGAAACTATTTTTTTATAAATTATTCACAAGCAATGTTCACAAGTCTCAATCTCTTTTCTAAAGAAATAAATCTTAGTATGAAGAAAACATTTTCCCCTATATTATTGTAAAAAGACACGTCATTTTTGCATTTTAAGTATCTACCTACTTATTTTAAAAAATAACGGAAATAATAACAGCAACATTTTGTTATCTTTCCTGATACCTAACCCTTAAAACGCCTAGTCTACTCTTTCATTTTTGTTTCAGGTTTTGGTGCTTGATTATAAAGCGTCATCGTAGAAAGGATTTAAGTAAAAAGACGAAAGCCAAAATTGCTTTAGATTAAAGTTGATCGTGGATACCTAATAATTTAAACCGCACCAACTAGTACCTAATTATTTATAAGTTAGTAGGTTATATTTGTACCTGAATTCACTTCGTCTTAATAAACTTTAGTAGGTACCTAACCACACCGAGACAATCACTACTCATATTAAAGTTTCTTGCTTAATCCAATTTATTGTTTTACTAACCCATTGGAACCTCTTGTAACAACTCTGTTTCCCCGGATAAAATTGTCCTTTTTAGTAGTCACTGAACTAGGTAGGTACCCCTGGTACTCCAGGACTGGTAGTAGAGCTGAAGCCCGGCCGGCTAGTTATCACCCTCTTGCTTGAGTCAGCCAAATAATAGGGTACTTTCCGTAATGAAAAATAAACTATGAAATTTGATAAAAATAAAAATTTATGTAGAAATATACTTTAGATAATATTCTGATTTTGAGTCATAAAAGCACATAATTATTTTAATATTGAAATTCGAAATTTTTAATCGGTATGTCACGTGACCTAAAACACGAGAGGCATTGGTGTGACGTCATAAAGGCAAACCTATGTGCTTGACAAGCACGTCTTGTTCATACTGAACACGCGGGCGCGGTGGCGGGCGCGCGCGCGGTGGATGTGGCGAGCTCGTGTTCAATATTGACCGCCAGGCGTTTTGCGCGAGAGTTCAGTTGCGTCGCGCGCGCTCCGCCGCTAGTTCAGTGTGAAAATAGTAGATTGTATAACAAGGGAGCAAAGTAAATTTTTTACGGCGAGGGCGCTTTTTTGAATCCAGAGCGAAGTGAGGGATTCTAGAGTAGAATCCCGAGCGTAGCGAGGGATTCTTTAGTAGAATCCTGAACGTAACGAGGGATTCAAAGTATGTCGCCCAAGCCAAAAATATTTGCTCCCGAGTGATACTAAACTTACACTCTATACACTCTACTTTTCATCCCCCCCTATGAGAAAATAAAAGGTGCCTCAAATTCAGGAATAATACTGTCACAGTCACTAAACTAACTAAACTGACTAACCCGACTAACCCGACCCGACTAAACTAACTAAACCAACTTAACTAACTAAAGAACTCATGTTTCAAAACAAAACCATGAATTTCTAACAATCCGAACTGAATTAAAAAAAAATTCCTCCCTCCTGAATTTTTCCTCCCCGATGTTTAAAAACTCATTCCCGCCCGCTTAAAGTTTCTTATAGAAAACACCAACTTTGGGCCCCTTTAAGTCCGAGTCCGAACCAAGTCGTCTTTTTCGAATAGGTGGGATGAAAAAAACATTTCATGTTTGTGTGAACACCCACAATATACAATATACCAATATACAATATACCACGATATATTAATATGTGTAACACTTGTAATACGTCGAATTACAAATCATCCTGTATATTTCGATCCTTATTCAAGTGGCTCCCTCTTCAACTCCCTTGGAATAAAATTCTCAAGTACTTTGTCCTTTAATCTACGTGCTTTTCAAACCCACCATTCCTATTGAAGGTACGCTTCAGTTATTAACACCTCACCCCCGGACCCTTCGTTCCACTCACAGTATATTGCTTAGTCGGTACTCCTACTTGTCTTATCCACTCTACCCAAGTCAAATTCTTCACTCTTTAACTGCCTTCCGTCTTGATAATTTTCTTCCCATAAATTTATAAATAGGTAAGGTAGGTACTTACTTATTTGTATTGTGTAAAAGATAATTTTATTTGTACTTCTTGGGCAACGGTATCACATTGGTACTTAGTGATTAGTCACTGTTAATACATAATCATCTGTGCTGTGGTTCACTTAAGGTTTATTTTCTTTCCGTTCAAGAATTCAAATATTTGTGTAAGTTACGCCTGCATTAATCCTCGTTGCTGAGACTATCAGTATAGTTATTATACAGATTCTATTCAACGCGAGTACAGTTGCCTAACAAATACAAGTAATTGAATGCGATGATAGCTGTTGATGGATAACAGAAAGAATTAGAATTAGTACTTATACAGTTGTTAGGAAGAACAGTGTCTCATTATTTTAGTGGCAAAATCGTAATTAATTACAATGAGTCATGTAAAATGTGAAAAAACCATTAATGGAATTTATTGGTTGACCGATGAACATGTAAAAAAGATTATACATAATTATGGATACTCAAAAAATGTGGTTATTGGAAACTATGTCGTACACAAAGCCAGCGACAAAATGTTGGGATTTTTAGCTGATTATTGGAAAGTCAAGGTATATTTATCGTCTACCGAAAATAGAGACATCTTGAGTTTTTTTATTAAAGCTGTGTCTCACAATGCATCAAAAGCAATGATGGTTAGAGAAATGAAATTATTCGAAAAGGAAATAAATTTCTACAATATTATCAAGAGAAACATTGAGGTACCAGGTAAGACTGAAAAAGTTATAAAAATACACCTTTTATGTGATCGTTGGTTATAATAACAAAGTTGACAAATCCAGATACTTACTTTAAGAACTATTCGTTTCTTCTCTAAAATTGTACTGATTTTAAATTTTGTGTTATTTGTCACTAGGAATAAAGCCATGGAGTGCAAAATTTGTGTTCGCGCAAAATGAAGCATTCGTCTTAGAAGATTTGAATTCTCTAGGTTACAAATCAAGAAATAGGTTCGAAACCTTGGATAGCAACCATACTAAACAAGCTTTGCAAATGCTGGCCAGATTTCATGCGTGTTCAATTATTTACGAAGACAAAAAACGAAAGCTTTTACAGAGACCATACACCATAAATGAAGATTTTGAAATTTACTTGGACAAAGGTGGATATAACAATACTAATATTTGGTTTGTTCAATGCATGAAGGGAGCATTAGCTGCTATACAAAGTCATAGCAAGTATAAAGATGATGGCGAAATTCTTAGTAAAATAGGGAGTAATTGGGGGAAAATTTGGAGTTCAGGGCTGGACTTGAGTAACGCACTTCCCGAAGAATGCAATGTGGTTTGCCACCGTGATCTATGGAATAATAATATATTATTCCATTACAAAAATATCAACAATGTGTTGGTGCCAGACGATTGCGTAATGGTCGATTTCCAAGCGGTACGATGTCAACCACCTTCGGGGGATGTTATGCTATTACTATATTGTAATCTGGATCCGTATTTCCGAGAAGAAAACACGGAACACTATCTACGCTTCTATCATGAAAATCTTGAATCCATACTTAGTAATCATGAAATAAGTATATGCGATGTTCTACCGTTGCAAAGTTTTCTCCGATCAGCTGAGAAACAGAGACTGTGGGCACTCGTTGTTGCTGCCTGTCTAGTTCCCCAAATCTGGTTGGATGACGACTTAACAACAAACATTTTCTGTGATACTAAACAGTTTAACGATATACTCTCCAATGATAAAGCGTCGTTCATCAGAAAAATGATAGACACCAGTGACCGGTATAGAATTAAAGTTATGCAGTTATTTGAAGAAATTGTTGATAAATATTGCTTAGTTTAGTTAATATTGCTGAGTTATACCAAGATTATTTTATATTGAAGTACCTGTGTTAATTAAATACAGGTACACAGTGGCGGCCTTACCCATTGCGAGGCCCCGGGCGGGCAGGTCTTTGCGAGGCCCCGGGCGGGCAGGTCTTTGCGTCTTTGCTTCGTCTTTGCTTGTCCTTTGTGAATTTTTTTAGTATATAATTATGTATATGGTTATATAAATGGTAGTGGTTAGAAATGGTAAAATTATACAAATAAATAAAATTTGATATTTATAATATTTTACATTAAAGGATGTCCGAAACTATCAAATACGGAAATTATACATTTTAAAACTGATGTTTGCGGCTTTTCCTAAGACTGACATTTTCAATTAAATCGCAATAATTTAACGAATGAGCTACGTCATTTTCGATCGACAAATTAGCATTTTTATTTGCTTGGTTTGTTGCGCGAGGCCCCTGCAAGCGCGAGGCCCCGGGCGATTACCCCGTTCGCCACCCCCTAATGCCGCCACTGCAGGTACATATAAATGTAAAAGATAGATAGTTAAAATAACATGTAGTAATAATAGGAAATGCGGGTAATCTGGGGGCACGGTAGTGCCCCCGACAAGTCGAGCGCGAAGCAACACTGCCGTACCATCCTTTACTGGAACCATTTCGCCGCATTTTCCGGCTCCTATTTGAGAACCTCTGGCTAGGATTAGAACGCTGAAATTGTCGTCATCTAGTAAGCTATAATCACGCACTAAAAATCCAAAATTTCAAGTCGGTAGATGTAGATCATTTAGTTCCAAAGTTACGCTAATGCAAAGTTTCGCATTTTCGACACTGACTGACTGACTGACTCAGCATCATCAAAATAGAACTGGTACTTCCCATAGACCTAGAGCGCTGAAATTTGGTGCAGAGGTAGAGTTTAACGCCCACATTAAGGAAAAACTATCAAAACTGGGATCTTAGAAGGTCTGAAGTAGGTACCAGGTGACCCTGATGAGATATCGGAAGAGCACAGCCAAACAAGCCTAATAAGAATATCTAATAAGTAAGTTCATCAGTCCACGTCAGCTTTCTGCCAGAGACGCCGTAAGCGGGAGCGCAAGGCGTGCGCCGCACGTGGGCGGCACTTATGGGAGACGGCAAGTGGACCACGGTGGGGCGTCATAATAGTACATTACGATACGGTGCGTAAAGTTGCCCATTTTTGAACGGCGTGAAGTTAGCGCACGAGCGAAGCGAATGCGATATACGCCTTTCAAAAATGCAACTTTACGAACGAGTATCGTATATTATTTTATAGCACGAGTGACATAAACCCGCTTTATTGTAGTTATAATAAATAAAAGTTATAATTTGATGCTTTAATTTCATAAAGATTTTTGAGTTGCGATGATGATAATGTAATTTTATTGTGCGAAAGAGAATTACAAAGTGTTCGAAACATGAAGAGACAGATAAAAAATAACGACAAAGCCTCCTGAAAGGAATTATTACGAAGTTGTTAATGTTTATATTCAAGTTTTGTACAACATAAAACTGTATTTAGGAGAATCTCTAACCTATGTAAATTCTTGCATAACCCGTATTAAGCACTAGTTTAGTATATATACTGAACCAACAATTTGAGAAGATAAGATAACTAATTATGAAATATTTTTTCGCTGATTTCACCAAACAGTGTCCTTTACCCTTTATGTGTACTTACCCATACTATGTTAAGTAAGTAGGTTATATTTGTTTACTCAATAATATTTCCCATTAAAATATGATAAAGTAACAGTTTTCACCAACAATTTCACACATAGGTTCCTACCTACAATACACAAAACATACTTCAACTGAATAAGTTTAAAAAGCAGTAAAGATAAATATGACTAAAGCACAGTATGGATAATTATAAGTGCAGGCTTACATGGTGACTATTTGCTAACCTGTGGTGCGGATTTGGCGCGAGTTTGCGTCACTCAATGTCATAAAGTACCCTCATGTTATATATTTTTTAATTTCTACCTTCGCAATTGTCAATAACTTATTTTTGAACGGCGTGAAGTTGGCGTCATTTGCCATGTAAAAATGAACTACCTACTTACGCCACTGAAAACTGTGACTTAAATGCGGGTTTAAGTCACGCTGTGCTATAAAAGTAAATCTGTGTGAGATTTGAATTGAACGATGAGGGGAGAGGGGTGTAGAGCGGTTTTGCACACGGGCGCCCACACAGTAGCTTACGGCGCTCCTGTTTTCAGCAAAAAAAAAGTGAAATCCCACCAAAAACATTGCCTTCGGCCGTGTATGATACCAGAGTTTGGTAACCAGTATCATACGAAGAAAAAATGATCGTTGTAGGATACTGGTATCCAAGTGATAGGATTTATTATTTTTCTGATACCCTTCATCATGTTTGGTAACCAGTATCCAGTAAGGAATATAACATTCTGCCTATGAAACTACAACAACAACATTATTGTAAAACCCTCGCTTTATTGAAAACATATTATAAGGAAATAATTCAACTGTGAATCGTTTATTACCTACAACCATTGATGTATAAGTATCTAGATGGATAATCGAATCCGCGAAGACGTGTCAAAAAAGCTGCGCCAACTATTGGCGCAGAAGTACTTTCCCGCCAATTAGTGCCGATCGCGCCGCTTTCGTGTCACTACGTATTACGCGCGCAATTTAAATAAACAAATAAGAGGGATAACATGACAAAATGTGCTATTAAACTGTGCCGGAATTATAAAGGAAGGGTAAAAAGCTCAAAAAACATCACATATCATAGGCAAGTAACCAATAAACATATTTTTAATTAAATTTCAATTTTGATTTTTATTGTAACCAAATTACGTCATTTTTTTGTCAGTGTTGCTAGTTTCTATTTTTATGCTCCCGACTTAACATCATTTTTGTGGGTATTATAAATTGGTTTATGGTTACGTGTATATTATTTAGTTCATGTACTTTTATAAATCGATTAAAAAAAGGTGGTGTTTACCAATACGTTTGTGTTTATTTATAATAATATAACATTAATATTCGTATGTTTATGAGCCCATTTTAATGATTATTTTTGCATTGGGTCGAATAAACCACTTTTAAAGGTACAAGAGTAATGTGAAAAGGAGACGATCCAAAATTGTATGGAGTCTGGGCCTGGTTTTGTACCAGTGATAAAATAAGATAAAAAAGAAAAATAAACCATTTTTGACTAATCAAATCCACGAACTCATCTTTATTTCATTGCAAAAAATATTTATTAACTCCACGTGACGAAATTATTCTACATAATGGCGGGCAGCAGACCAGAGGATTCATAATTTTTGACGTATGACGTTAGCTGTCAATATGCCTTCTCTATGCTTGAACAATGGCTCGAACTCAGAGTGAAGGACGCCATCTTGCAAGTGTTGCAAGTAGTACCTACCGAATAACTCGAAATTAATTTTATTTTAGCAATTCATTTATTGCGATTTGTGAATTTATTATATTTTTAATGAACTTTCTGTATTTTTTTGTTTTTCATGGTTTAGTGTACAAGATCAGGCCCAAAATGGACCATCTCCTTTTCTAAAATTGTAAAGTTACCGTCTCAGATTAAGGTGAAAATTTGAAGGGAGGACGGGTTCTACACTCTCATTCTTCCCTCAAATTAAATATTGTTCTCATAAAGTACTTACTTTTTTAAAATTATTTTTCTAAATCTCTAAAAATTTTAAGGTTATGTGGTCTCATTGGTTAATGTGTAAGCGCTCGAAGTCTTAAGTGTATGTATATGTGTGTGTGGACGTGTGTGTGTGTGTGTGTGTGTGTGTGTGTGTGTGTGTGTGTGTGTGTTTTAAACTACATTATAAAAAATAAATAACTTAAGTAGATCTAATTTGATTTTTGGGCCTGCAGCCGAACAGGCAAACAGGACTAACAATAGCGAAAAAGTAGTTTCGAACTAACCTTATTATATTGGTAGCACTGTCAAACTAAGCCAAGAGTCAGTAATCCATCCGCAAATCTCGTGTTTAAAAAACACCTCAAAGAATAAAACAAGTCGACGCACTATGGATTGGTAGGTATAGGTTAGTTTGGATTGTATAATAACCAAGCGGAAAAAGGGTCGCCCGAAGGGGGTCCCTTCGACATTTATTTACAACACTTCCTGCCTTAAAAGGTAGCAATTATCTAAATAATTTAGATAAGATAAAAGAACCTTGTACATTATTTTAGTTCCGTCATAACCTTAAAAATTTTGAAACTTAAAAGAATAATTCAAAAAAAAGTATGCACTTCTTTACAGCCATATTTGGGGGGAAAGTTGGGGGAGTCACCAACCTCTCCTCCAAAAAATTTCAGCTTAATTTGAGGTAGTCACTTTATAATTTTTGGAAACTTGATTTTTTTATAATAAAAAAAGTATGCATTTCCTAGATTCAAAAATGGTGGGGAGAAGATGTGAGCGTCAGCCCCCTCCCCCCCTCAAATTTTTAGCTTAATTTGAGGTGGTAACTTAATTAAAGAAGAGCCAATTATTTACGTTACCTAGCTAATTTAATAAAAAAAATTTTTTGGTAAGTTAATTACATGCATATCATTAAAAAAAAACTTCAATAAATAAAGGAGATGGTCCATTTTGGGCCTGATCTTGTACACTAAACCATGAAAAACCAAAAAATACAGAAAGTTCATTAAAAATATAATAAATTCACAAATCGCAATAAATGACTTGCTAAAATAAAATTAATTTCGAGTTATTCGGTAGGTACTACTTGCAACACTTGCAAGATGGCGTCCTTCACTCTGAGTTCGAGCCATTGTTCAAGCATAGAGAAGGCATATTGACAGCTAACGTCATAGTCAAAAATTATGAATCCTCTGGTCTGCTGCCCGCCATTATGTAGAATAATTGCGTCACGTGGAGTTAATAAATAATTTTTGCACTGAAATATAGATGAGTTCGTGGATTTGATTAGTCAAAAATGGTTTATTTTTCTTTTTTATTTTATTTTATCACTGGTACAAAACCAGGCCCAGACTCCATACAATTTTGGACCGTCTCCTTTCCAACTACAAACTGCGTAAAAAAATATTAATTTAATTAACTTAGCTGGTTTATTACAACATTAACATAAACAACTGTAAATAAATTAAGTAGGGTTTTTTATTTATTCATGAAAATAACCACTCCATAAATTAAGTTTAATGTGTGATTTATGGGAAAATTTTAGTAACTGGTATCATTGATCACGCAATATAGACAATAGACGAACGTGTAAAACATCGCCTGCACGCACACATGCTTGATATTGTTGCCTTGTTTTTTTTGTTCTCATTGTAGGGCGACGCTCAATCTAGGTATTTATACATCAATGCCTACAACCTATTGGAATAAAATGGCGAAATGATTTCGATACAATGTCCAACACTAATTTCGTTTTCATTTAGCTGTGATATGGCGTCATTTATTTCTTCATCAATTTCTTTGAACTCTCGGCTTAGTTTCGATTTTCTCTTGTATATATCCATTACGGTGGTTTCTTTTCTTAAAATATCTAAGAGTTGAGCCAATGTCGGTCTTTTACGTCCAATAAAGGTATCTGTTAAGGCGACTGTGCCAACCTTCTATATTATTAGTAGTACGTATTTTAGATGATGAACAACCATGAACAACAGCAAATTTTGTTAAATTTTGTTATCTCTTCTCCAGACGGACTCTTTGACATAACATATTAAAATCATTATAAGTATATTCATTGATATCAAAAGAGGTGATATATCAATGCACATGACATGCTTATCAGTTACATACGAGGAAATATTAAGTGTAATTATTTGATATTAATTTTCCTTTTTTAATTTCGACTAAGGGGCACTTACATATCGAGATAGAACTCAAAAATATATTTTATTTATTTATTGTCTGTCTGTCTGTCTGACCGATCATCACGCGTAAACCACTGGACGGATTTCATTGAAACTTGGTAGGGGAGATGTGCTCAAGACGGCATACTCAGGTAAGATGACACACCTACTATATTGCTTTAAATATTCGCGCTAAGAGTGCAATTGTGACGTTAACGGGAGTCTACATAGATGTCGCTAGTACTCAAATTCAGTATTGCGGAATAAGAACGCGGACTGGCAAGCAGTGCACGTTTTTGTGATTTTGACATGCTCAAAAGTTTGCTTTCGGTTTTGTTTGATGGTGAAAATACATGTAAGGTAAGGGTCTTTACTTTAAACTAATTTGAATTGTAAAAAATGGGTTATTAAACTGCACAAATATAGCTAAAAACGCATCCTGACGTAAAAAGTATGGTCGTGACAATTTAAACCATAATTTTGTGACCGTTGGGTAAAATGACATACAGGGCGTGGGTGTAAGATGGCATACTATGTCATCTTATCCGTGTAAAATAGGATAGGAAAACTTACCTGTTTTCTTTTTTTATACAGAATGCCTGGCATTTACTAATGAACATCGACGCGAAAAAAAAGGCTATTGAAGCTGTGAGGGACAATCGAATGGTCTGGCTTTTAGCATTGATAAGATGACATACCCTTAAGGTGTAAGATGACATACAGTAACCAACTTATCTCTGAAATGAAGAGAGGCGCTGTCGGACGCAATTCGAGAGGTAGTTACTGACAGACGAATGACCACATTGTACTTATGAATGACTTTTTAACATGACGGCATTAGTTCCAACTTTTGCAATTTCAGAGATAAGTTGGTGGCAATGTACCATGTCATCTTATCCTATACATATGTCATTTTACACATGTCAACCTAAGTGCCATTGATGTTTGTTTTCAAAGTTAATATGACGTTGATTGTTCTGAATTTTAAATAATTTTGTTGATTATGATACCTTTTAGAATATACGCAAGATGCTGATCTCATATGACTAAAATTATTTCAAATATTTCCCTTGAAAGAAAAAGTATGTCATCTTAAGCACAATTCCCCTAAAGTTATTACCTATATATACTGGTGTCTATTATAGGGTATTTTTTTTCGAATAATATTAAGGTTCCCTAGGGCGAGGTGACTAAAGTTTGTATGGAATTGTTTTATAACGTCGTCCGATTTACTTTAAATATGCAACAAAGGGTTATCACTTAAATTAATAGAATACGTATTTCTCAGTTTTTCGATATTTTGTAAGGAAAAGAAAAAAAACACAAATGAATGCGAAGATTTGTAATTTTTTAAGGTAACTTTCCGACTAAACTGAAAATGATTTTAACCCCATATTTAAAAATAATTATGGTTAAATAAGTAATCTTCAATGTCAAATCAGTATTTAAAAAAATTGCCAACAAATGGTGCAAAAATGGGGATAAAGTTGGTACAATTAGAGGTACAGTGTTTATTCGAGTTGACTTAAGTTTTGTCACTTTTGTTGCGAGGTTAGATTTTTGTGAGACTTTCACTGAGAGATGGAGAAGGTTCTGGAGCAAAACATAGGCCACTTTTTATCCCGGAATTCCGTGGAATCCTTATTCACGCGGGAAAAACTCATAATATGCGGGAACGAGGTCGCGGGTTCAGATGTTTATGGGACTTTCAGTGGGAGGTAGAGGAGGTTATGGAGCAATATATAGGCTACTTTTTGTTCCGGACTTCCCGCGGGATCGGGATTTACACGGGAAAAACTCCCTCCACTCAACTGCTCTGTAGAAATGGTCAAAAAATACATTAAACATTTGCGGGTGCCAAAAATACTCGCGCAATGCGAATTCTGTGGCATCCTACTAATATCATAAATGTTACGTCGAGTAGTTCCTCCATACGCCGTGAGGGGGCAGCTGGAGCAGTGTGGATGATTTGGCACCTGTCTGTCATAATATATATTGTTTCTTGGATTTTCTGCATGCGAACTAGAAATTGTGATTTTCCGAATAAAATTGTGAATTACTAAGTTGAGATTGCATTTTACTTAAAAGTCAGAAGTGGCATGAACGAAATTTGTACAAAATGAAAAGATTTCGAAGTATCAACAATAGCGGTCGTGCAACCAAAAAGTCCCTGTTAGCGTCATCTTCGTCCGCTATGAGCACCGGGACTTTTCATGTTGAACCTTTGTGCGGTTCGGAAGATAGATCGGTACCTGTAGCGCCGAGCATATGTGATGATGATGAACCAGCGAGTGTGATATTTGAACGGCTAGTGGCAAAGAAGGTTGAAAAGATGGTCGAAAAATATTATACCCAAGCCAATCGACCTTTGAAGTCGATATCAGGAGAGAAAATTATACCTACCTTTGATCCTGATAACCATGAATGCAACATCAAAAATTGGCTGGCTAAAATAGATCAATGGGACGATTATTCTAAAATCGTAATCATGCAGACACGTTTAACTGGACAAGCTCAATTATGGTTTTCGCGCCTAGATGAGTATAATTACACATGGGAACAATGGAAAACATTGCTGAGTAACGCATTTCCACGTAGCTTTGAATATGCTGACATGCTTGAAGAGCTAGTAGCTCGAAAAAAACTACCTAATGAAACCATCACTCGTTACTATCATGATAAACTAGGAATGTGTCGTCGATGTCGTTTAGATGACTCAGCATCATTATCTTGCTTAATCAAAGGCTTACCAGCTGAATTACAGAATAATGCGAAGGCTTATAAATGTGAGACACCAGAAGAATTCTATACAGGATATTTATTTGCATTCGAAAAATATTAAATAAGAACGGACCTCAAGGAAAATGATACTGTTTTATCGAACTACTCTTGGCCCCAGAGAAACGATACTTACGCCAGTAATTTGACGACCAGTAATATTGAGGTATGTTAATAATATTAAAATTTAATCTGTCTGTTGGCTGTGCCGTATAAGATTGTTACTTCGGTACAAGTGAGTAAATCTGCGTTCTGAACTGTGTGTGGGTACCGAAGTAACCGAGTCTCTGTAGCTGTACATTCTGTCTGAACTTATCTGTATGATTCTGTGTTCATTCTGTCCGAAATGTTTTATCTGATTTATTCTGTGATATTTCTGCACCTGTTTTCTATTTTTATGAAGTAAAATTTTGGTCCGTATATCTGTTCTGATACATCATGCATGAGTACTGGCCGTTGCAGAATTTATGATATTATTATTTTCCTTGTCTGTGTATTTTCTTTTATTTTTATTGCATAGATTACTGAACTTAAGAAAAGAAAATATTTAACTCGTCTCAACTTGACCCTTCAAAATCAAAAGGGTGCTACTGAATGATCGCTATAAAATCAGAAGCATAAAAGGTATAAAGGGGTAATCCGTGCTTTTGACTCTGATTCTGATCTGCGTCCTCTTGACTCTGATTCTGGTAGTGAAGGCGAAATCATCTTGCCTGATATAATAGATTTACTGGAAAGCTAAACTGCGGGAGTCCAGCCTGCTTCATTCAAGTTGATTCTATAATTAGTACTGTGACTGAATCTTTACTACACTAGCGGCACGCTATGATGGCCGGTTTGACACATTACAACAGTGATGTGGAATGTCAATTTATCTATCGATGCCTACGACTGGTTTTGCTCGTTTTCTCTTTTTTGGTGTGTGAAGTTTATTTTCTTCTGTGCCAGTCTCGCCATATTTTTCTTTAGTTATCCGTCTAACAGTTCGTTGTCCAATATTAAGCGCATCAGCTACGCGTTCAACCACTGACGTTATAGGTAAAATTGGCCCTCCATTTTGAGCTTCACGATCGAAATAGTTACGAAGGCGTATTACGAACTCACGTGTCTGACTATTTAGAACAGTTCTCTGCGTACGTTCGGTCATATCGACGAAATCCACAACAAAGGGCTTGAACAGAGTCCAAATTAACGAGCAAGGGTCAACAGTAATGCAGTATCAATATTTGAAATCCAAAGCCAGGTCAAAACTATATCACAATCGCATTGCACTGACAGTTTATACTTTTCGAAGCAACGTCAATTCGAAACTGCTTTGTTTTGCATTGAGCATTGACGCGAGTTTGCCGGAGGTAGTAGTTGTGCTAGCCAGCGATCCTATGTGACGATCGTATTAGATTCCATTTTTAAAAATTTTCAATTTAGAAAACCAAATGCCGAGTTGTGGTATATATCATATAAAAATAAAAATTTTACCTTTTGTATGAAACAGCTGATATTTTTTTGCGATTTCAGAGGTTTGTCCACATAGTGAAAATTGTTCATATTCACAAGTACATTCACCCCTTAAATGGTGCAAACTGATTTTTCTACACTTGTATACATTTTAGAAATCAATTTAATAAATAAATTTTGAGTCCTAAACCTAAAACTACATTCGATAAAATTTATGAATCTCTGCACATCACTATCGTCAATAAAGTAATACAATTATTTCCTTCAAAGTCGTTATCAATTAATACGGAACTTCATGAGCGGACAAACGTCAAACCGGCCATCATAGCGTGCCGCTAGTTTAATGCTGTTTTGTGAATACCCCTGGGTATTCACTTTCAGGATGGCCGATGTTACGTCGAGTAGTTCCTCCATACGCCGTGAGGGGGCAGCTGGAGCAGTGTGGATGATTTGGCACCTGTCTGTCATAATATATATTGTTTCTTGGATTTTCTGCATGCGAACTAGAAATTGTGATTTTCCGAATAAAATTGTGAATTACTAAGTTGAGATTGCATTTTACTTAAAATAAATGTGAAAATTTTTATGTTTGTAAGTTTGTATCCAAGGTCCTCAATCACGCAAAAACGGATGAATGGATTTAGATGAAATTTGGTACACGGATAGTATATAACCCAGAATAACACATAGGATAATTTTAACCACGGAAATCCCGTGGGATCCGAATTTACACGGGACAAACTCCTACGCGTATAGGTATAGCTTCTAAACAAACATATTAATATAATTATAAAAGTAACAAGTCAGTCTTCTCGAAAATCCCGCGGGATCGGGAGTTTATCCCGAGATTCCTACGGAAGCGGGACCTACGCGGTTGATACTTACGGGTCCCGAAGCGAAGCGAGGGCGGTTCGCTAATTCAATATTATGTGACTTGGTCGGTAGCTTGTACCCACTAACGTGTAAAAAATGCGCAACGGCTCCAGTCGCATAACATTAAATATAATAATAAGAAATAGCAAGTAAGGAACCTTAGACTTGGCTATTTTTTTACAGAATGTTTATGGTGGGATTTTTTTTACTTCTAGATACTTATGCATATTTTTATATTGTAACTGTAGTAGGTATATAAAAGCATCAGATAATAAAACAGCATGCTTGAAACAATTTTTATTTAGCACAAGAATATGTATGTAATAGTGGAATGAAATAAACAAATCAATATTTTTGCCATAGAATAATTATAGTATAGAAACCAAGTCAGCTGGGCCATTTTGTAGCACCTTCATACTCGTAGGAGCCATGGCTGCAAACACCATTCCGCTCCGTAGTCAATGTCAAGTCAAAGTTGCGAAAAAATAAAAATTATGACGATTTGTGCTGTTTTTGTCACAACACTTCCGAAAAGCAAAAGAAATGTAATAACATCACTTTTCACAGGTTAGCTTCTAATATTTCATAGTATCTTGTATTTAAAAAAAATCGGTTAGTGCTTCATTTTAGACCGAGCGCTAGTATGACTACTGTCATTCTATACTATAATTATTCCAAGATTTTTGCAAATTTTAAACCAAAAGTTTAACCTTAACCCAAATCAATAGGGGTACATAATAAGTTCCTAAATTTATAAGAGCTTAAACTTAAACCGTACTAGGACCGTTAGGCTTTTTCTTGGGAGCATAGCCGATTCTGTTATGTATTTCATCGATAGTCTTTGTTACTGGAGCCAAAGATTTTGGTGTATCTTCCTGCATTTCGTTGACAACTGAAGAACTGTTTGCCTGTTCACGACGATATGCCTCGTATTCATGTAAATCGTCAAGTTTTAATATAACTTCTGTTAAAGGTCGTCGAATCATCTTGCAACGAGATTAAAAATCTACAACAAAAAAGACTATAATTACTAGTATATAGTATAATTACTAGCTGACCGGTTGACTATCAGAATGCCCACGTAGCAAAATGACGAAATAACCAAAACGTCTTGAAATTAAAATGCCATAGTTACTAAATAATCATCAACACTAAATGCCCTTGTAGCAAAACGTCTGGATCTTAAAATGTCATAGTCATAGTTATTAAATAGGCATGAGCGTTGAATGGCTTTGTAGCAAAAAGTCTTGATAATTTAAATGCCATAGTTACTAATAGACATGAATGCTAAACGCCAAACTGGAGTATAGTCCTACATTGGACTTAATATATTAGTCCTACACGCATCTTTTGGCGCGTGTGTGACAGGTAAGGCAAACTGTAAGGCGATGTCTCTGTCACCCACACGCCAAAAGATCCTTGTACGACTGTAACTATATTGTTGTCCAGCGTGCATTTTCGTGTCAGGATGGCGGGTGTACTATATTTAATTTTAAATCTATGCATAGAAGGAGTACACAGACTTTTAGGATAGGTACACTGAGGTAAACATCAGGGACGTTTGTAATCCAAAAGAGATATTTAAATCCGTGAGGAACACCCGCCATTCTGACACTCACACGTCGTCGGGACCTGTTTTTGGATTGTGAAGTTTAGATGCTAAAAAGAAAAAGGTTTATAATATGATCGATGTATGCCCCTTCCCTGGTGGGGAGAGCGTGTATAGGTTTTTAAAAATGTAAAACAGTCACGAAGATATATTTTCGTCGAGCGTGTCAGATATTAATAGTGAATACGCCACACGTATTCTGATAAAGGAGGAATATTAATTTGCCAGTTTGCATTGTAGGGGTGGCCGTACGAAGTACGAACGCACGTTTCCTTTGAGATGAAAAATCAGCAAATGCGCGAATTTGCGTCTTTTCTATTTTTTATATATTTTTGGGAGAGTTGACAAACTTAGTAGCTTATTCTGTAGCTTATTCTGAGTTTTTGTCATCCAAATATCTTGACTTCTGACTAATAAGGCATTCTAATCATACCGACTATTCACAATTTCAGACATTTTGCTACTAGTTCATTCGGCTTTTATGTCTCTGAGTTGACTCTATGCTAACGGGGTACTCTGCTTTTATGTCATCCAGCATGAATTGTCTATCAGCGAAAAGGTAGGTATTTTAGATAGTGACCCGCTGACCCCGCAAACGTTGTTATGCCATATAAATTATTTCTAAGAAAATGACTATTAAAAAATATAGGGGTTGGTGATAAAAGGGTGAAAATTAAGGGTTGTATGTATTTTTAATGCCACAATATAGAAAAATAAAAACAAAAAAATTGTCCAAAAATTAAAAAAAATGTTAAAGGTGAACAACCCTTATCACTTAGGGGTATGAAAAATAGATAGTAGCCGATTCTCAGACCTACTGAATATGCATACAAAATTTCATTACAATCGGTCAAGCCGTTTCGGAGGAGTATGTTAACTAACATTGTGACACGAGAATTTTATATATAACATTACGTTATTAATTTAAGAGATTTGTGAAGTGTAATCAGGGTTCCTGATAACAATTTCATCTGATGCATTTGCCCAATGTTATCATGATTACGGATTACGTTTTTATCTGGAGTCACGGAAATACCCCCTCCAAGAACGCTGGTACTGTCTTTTCTCGAAAGGCGTTTTCGGTGGCATTTTATAAAAAGTTTAGTAGATGTTGGTTGAAATCGAGGATTTCGGATAAAATGCAAGTATCCAATGCTAAAAAAGACAATAAAAACATTGGCTCCGTTCCACTGCGCATATCTTTACAACAAAAAAAGAATTGTTAAAATCGGCATAAACGACGAAAACATCGCTGAACAAACATAAAAATAAAGCATAATACAAATACGGTCGAGTTGAGAACCTCCTTCTTTTTTGAAGTAGGTTAAAAAGTGTCGTTTTGGGCGTTACGGAATGCGGCCTATTATGGTTACTATCAAAGTGGCAACACCGAAAAGCAAGGTTTTTTTTCAAGGTATTCCGTCCGGTCCTACCAGAGTTCAAAAGTAGAGGGCAGAAGCCAGGCTTCAGAGCGTACCTCGGATAAAAAGAGACGAAATCTTTAGTAATCACCTTTCTCTTTCTGGCTCACCAGGATCGGGGAGAGATAGGTAATTACCGTTATCGTTGTTTCTCTTTCTAACCCGGGGCGATTGCAATGTGTGGGCAGCCGTATGGCTCGCCCACTCTACTTTTGAACTCTTTGGGTCCTACAGTGCCATAAACTTATCTGACCCGGTAAGGGGGGCGCTACTGTCTTTGTCTGACAACAGTACATATAACATTTTGCATTAGTTCCAATTTTGGCCACCCGGGCCAAATAAGTTTGTGGCAATGTATACCGATTTCTACGTTTTTCGCAAAAGGGGATGCCCCTCCCTCATAGAGAGTTTGGCCATAAATGCACAATAGAAAAATATGCTACATTGTTAGTATATGACAGTATGAATTGTTTTGTGAAAAATTATTACAAAAAAAAGTTCGGGTGTAGAAGTTATGCGTATACTTTCGTATACTTTTTGCCCTTATTGAGGAAGAGTTTGGGCCAAAACTCATTCTTGATTGGGAACATACCTCTATTTCATAGCACCCGTTACGCCTTATATGCTCACCATTATATACAAGTGCTTGTTTTATTTGGTATGTCCCGCAAGAAATATTAATATTATTCTAAGTCATTATATGCCAAAATAGGAAAATCTGTGAGTTCTGTGACATTCTCAGACTGACAAATTGACAAACGTCAATAGCTTTCGAAGTTACAGTGCGCCAAACTTATCTCTGAAATGGCAAAAATTGGAACTAACGAAAAGTCATTCATAAGTACGTTGTGGTCATTCATCTGTCAGTTACTAGTGTGCAATGATTGGTCAAATGAATGTCAAATGCGTCCGACAGCGCCTCTTTCGTTTCAGAGTTGGGTTTACTATACCATTACTACAAAAATCAATAATAAAATTGATCGATACAAGTCCAATTTGTATGTGTAGGATTAAATATATGTATGGTTTTACATATTATATAACTTCAGTTGACCATTTTATATTTAAAAAATTACAAGACAAGTAAACATTTTATTATTACTGAATCTTTTATCCGGCAGAATGTTTTTATGATGGCAACAACTAGTACATAATATCTCAATGGCAACAACTAACAATAATCAAGAGTGACGTAAAAATAATTATAAATATTTATTAAATCATTTCCATTACTTTTTATTGTACTGCAATGTTAGGTAAACTTCCTATATTGAAATATTATACGCACATATTATATTTTTTAAATATTTTTTTCAACATAATTTCATTTGAGTGCATTTTAGGGCCTATAATGGGCATGCCCCTTTGGGAAATTGCATCATTATTCATTCTATTCATTGCTAGCATTCTAGAAAACTATACTATTATATATTATGAGGATCGCATTGTATTGCGTATTTGGGGAATTAATTAAATATGTAAATATCTAATTAATGAGAAGAAAATACGAACAGCACTGTCGTGCTGATAGGGAGCAGAACCAGTTGCTTTTTCTTCAAAACCCGTCAACTTTAGATACAAAATTTTTCTTCGAATGGGATCAATTCGAGAGCACAGCAATTCAAGCAAACAATAAAAAATTGGTTGGATTTTCTTGCTCATCCTAGGTTACTGTTTCTTCTAATATAAATTTATAGAATGCATACTGCAAGGGACTAAAATAAAATATATAAATTGCCAACAACGGTATTCCCGTCCCATTAATTGGCCACCATTAACATTGAAAATTCAATGCCTTTCAGTGGTCTCGAACGTCAAAGTGCGAAATCGGTAGAACTGCCCAATAAAATCGGTATATTCGTACCCAATATCGATAGATTTCAAAAAATATACAATATTCAATCAAATTCGTTTTATTCACAAAAAAATAAACTTATAGTATACATCAAATACACCTAATTAAACAAAAAGATAAAGATTAAAAGCTATTTAAATTCTATGTAAAATTAAAAAACACTGGTACTGGTAACCGTTCTAATAATTTTAATTAAATTTTAATTAAAATTAAATAATAATTTTAATTAATAATGTAATGTAATTAAAATATTTTTACCTTGTTTAACGAGTGTATGACATTTTTTAGTTTTTGTTGTGATTTTATATTTTCTGATGATATCGAGTGTGCTTGTGACAAGCTATGTTTCAAATTCAGACAATCGAATCGGACGACTAGCGAATAGGACGTGTATTTAATTGTATTATGTACAAAATGTATGGCACGAGTGCCTTCCGATTGTCTGATCAGACTATCGGAGAGAAAAATCGGACGTCGATTTGGTCCCTAGTGTGGACAAAAAAAAATATTATATCGTCTTTCACGTAGATTTTGTAACTGGCAATCTCGCTCTTTCAAATGTATGAGTGAATCTACTGGTTCTAAATCTATGGTTGAGGGGTTCCCCATTCCCCCTAACGTAAAACAAAGGAAATGGGTTGTAAACTTAAAAATTACGTAAAATCGGTAGAAAAATCGGGAGAATTTATACGTATTCTCTGAAATCGTGAAAAAATCGTTGCATTTCGGTAGAACAGAGCCCATTTCGGTAGAAATACCGAAAAATCGGTAGGTTCGAGACCACTGATGCCTTTTTATAATCGTAGAATTGAAAAAGGTGTTTGGTAGATTTTCTCAATATTTTTAGTAGAATTTGTAAAAATAAAGTGGTCACACTGGAACATTGCGCGACCGACAGTATTATTTTATTTTTATTAATACTTCGTGACGTCGTCTGATTTCACGTCATTGTGTCATTTCTTGTAAAAACCAAATATACTAATTTGAGAAAGCTGTTTAAAAGTGCAGTTTAATAAATAGTATTGTAATATTAACAAACATAAACTCACCAAAATGCTGTACCTGGAAGATTATCTTGAAAGTAAGCCCTTTGTTCTTCACAGATTTCGTAATGTCTGACGCCATTACGGTTGGCAGAACATTTTATTGATCTGTCAAATACTTTGCAGTTTTATCGGCGCGAAATTCAAAAAATGATGTCAAATAAACTAAAAATCATAAACTACTTGTTGTTTTCTTTCTTACTTTCTATTACGTTTTTTGTGTGTCATTTAGTATCGAAACATTTAAATTTTTATTGATATGGCAGAAAAAATCCTTTCACTGATAACTTTACTTTGTAATTTTCATTTTAGTGATCGAACACCTACCTCAAGAACTCAGAGATAGATTTACTGAGATGAGAGAAATGGATTTATCAGTTCAAAGTGAGTATTATTTCTAAGATTGATTGTTGCTACATATGTTAACTGTGGGTATTTTTCTGATATAATTTAGTCATGCATTGAAAAGATATATGAATATGTTAAAATTTGTGGTTGCATATTCCTGTTTTTGTATATTTTCACTGATATCCTTGAGAATTGTGACACAGGTGATTGTATTGGGTTGGGTTATTTATTTTGTTTATAACATTTATTATGCTTTATTGTAGACAATATGGACACCTTGGAGAAACGAGTACGCACACTGTTTGGAAATTGTCGTCGAGGCGAGATGAATACTGAACAGGCCAATACAGAATACTCGGACATAAAGCGAGGCTACAACAAGACTCTGGAAGAAGCCGATGAGAAGGTTACTTTGGCCAATCAGATGTATGACCTCGTTGATCGTTATTTACGTAGACTGGGTAAGTGGTACTTCAATAATTTAGTATATAAACTGGTCAGTCATACATGGAGAAAACCTAGTAGTACCTGGCCATTCCAATCGAAACCTTGGCTTATCTGGAAAAGTGGCCAAAATCATGTGTTTTTATAATATTTTTGTCACTACCAACCAACATCAACTATTGCAGACCAAATTGTAGTTAGATTAAAGTACCTATGTTCAGTCAAATTTAGTAATTTACAGTGGATTAATAATTAATTTGTAATGATTAAATTTATGAAAGAAAACTACAATTTGCTATTGAATCAATCTTGAATTGTAATTAGGGATAAAGAAACCTTATCACAGATTATGGTACGGGAGCCGACGATGCTAAATGTGGATTTACTCGAGCGTCATAGAGACCTATAATTGGGTTGCAAAGCTTACATTATAAGAAGAAAAAAATGTTATATAATGTATACCTTTTCATCGGTGGGGGAACTGGCTATAGACTTTTAAATATGTAAAAAAATAATGTCCATGTGGACATACTCGAGCGCTTCAGATATTGATAGCATCAATGTTCTACGTATTTTTAATAATGTACTATGTTAATCTGATCGTTTGTTTGATGGGGGTGACCGTAGTCGTATGGGTTGAAAATGAGAGAGAAAAAATCTAATCGAGCACGTCAGATTTTTTAAGGGGGTGTTAAGAGAACCTAAAAAAAAGCTCTCATTCAATAATCTAACGATTTCGATGTGACGCAAACTCGCTACAATTATTATAATGTGCAAAAAAAATTCGAACTTATTTATTTATTTAAAACTTTAATGACCACAAAAACAAATGAGGTACATTATGGCGAGCTTAATGCTAAAGCATTCTCTACCAGCTAACCATTAGGCCAAACAGATATTCACGAGGAGCGGTATTATGCTATAATTTTAAAATATATGGTGAGAGTATTAAATATGTAATATGCCTAAAATTATAAATAAGAATATATAGATTTATACATAGGTATACATACATATAATATATAAGTATATATATATATATAAATGAACTATATAATATGTGTATATATTTACTATAATATAATAAAATGATATATGTAATATATCATTTAATAATATAATTATAATTATATTATAAATATATATAAATTTAGATGATGCGATGTCTATTGAAAGCATTTTTCAATCAAGGACGCTTGTAACCTTTTCTTAAAGCTAAACTTAGTTCCCGACTTCCGAAGTTCTTCAGGAAGAGCATTCCAAGAGCGGATAGTCTGAACTGCAAATGAATTTGACACAAAACTAGATCGATGCAGCGGGATAGAGAGAACATGAGACTCAGCAGAGCGAAGCTATCGATCATGAGAGGAGTGTAAATAGTTGAATTTTGAATTTGAATATTCAGGAGAATGACTATCAAAGAGAATGGAAAATAGTGTACAGAGTAACCTAACTTGCCGTCGCTGGCGGATGGGAAGCCATTTAAGCTTGGAACGATAAAAAGAACAATAAAAAGATAAAAAGAAGACAAACGATTAAAAGAAGTACAAGGTATCCCCTGTACCTTAATCTGACGCGCTCGAGTAAATTCCAGATTCCCCTCTTCGGCTCCCCAGCTATTAAATATGGAAGAAAACTACAATTTGCTGTTGAATGAATCTTGAATTGTAATTAGGGATAACGAAACCTTATCACAGATTAAATATGGAAGAAAACTACAATTTGCTATTGAATCAATTTGAATTGTAATTAGGGATAAAGAAACCTTATCACAACACAAGACTGACAAAAAAAAGAAAAAAAAATTGTGAAGTAATTTAAAATTCTCTCCCTAAAGATATTCTAAGTTATGATTATGACATTTTATTTAAAATAACTTGAAGTTATATCAAGTTATTAACTTACAGATACAGAGTTACATAAGTTCAAGTGTGAGCTTGAGGCAGATAACAAGGGCATCACAGAATTGCTGGAGAAGCGCTCACTTGACCTGGATGTCAACACCAACCACACTAGCACATCTAATAGCAACCATTATAAGGAAAGCAGGTGTGTATAACTAAGAAAATATCATACCTCCAGGATATATAGGTATGCAAGCTACTGGCCACATCCTATAATTTACTTTATTTACATTGCAGGTTCCATTTGGGCTATTTGGATAGGTTTACCAGCTTGGTATATGTGTATAATTATGTTTAGAATTCAAGTATACATAATATTCTATAGTTCATGAATATAATTTACAAGGTAGTTTGGAAATAGAGATACACAACTGTCTCTTATAATGTCACTAATAAATTTTTCCTATAAAAAATTAATTTAATTTTTTTTTATGTCAGATATCGCATCCGCGCTGAGAAGCGCCGGGACAGCTGGGCGCCGCGCGAGTCCCGCGGGCACTCCGCTGGCAACGGGAGCCTGTCCAGAACTGATACTGCTATACAGGTCTGTTATATTCCAATTAATTTTCCATCATCATCGCAAACCATAAGTTTAACACTGCTGGGCATAGGTGTCTCACAATATTATGGTCACAATACAGGTCACAGCTACGCATGGGTGTTCTCTTACAATATGGGTAAAAGGCCACCGTCCGCCGTGCTGGGCAAATTGCAGATTGGCGGATACTATAAATTTTACATTACTATGTTTTATTAATCCATGGCAGTAGTCAATACCTAGGAGTTGATTTACAACTAGAAACAGACTCTAACTAGGTACAACTAGATTCTAACTAGGTTGGTACCTACTTCTACTTAACATAATTGCATTGAAACATGAAAATTTAATGCAAATTCAGTATGATTGCAATAATTATGACTTTTTTGTTGATCAGACAATGGAGACAGTGGATGGTCATGGCAAATCATTAAAAATATAGGCTTATTTTTTAATCTGCTTGTTGCTAAATTATGATTTGTTCCTTCTTCAGTCCCGCTTAGCTTCATATCCCAACATTCCCAACCAAATCGGGCACAAAGGATTGTACATACAGGAGTAAAATACCTAAAAATTCTACTATGTAATAGTCACAGGTTGAACACAATTTTATTATTTTGTACTTAAAATTATGCTGGAAAAAAATCTTTAACAATAGAAACCTTTACATTATTTCCATCTTTTTTACCTTCCTTCATTTAACTTACACAGTGCACAAACACAATAAAACTAAAGTAAAAAATAATAAATACAAACCTTACAGGCGGCGCTGGGTCGTGATTCGTACGGTTTGGGTCACGCGGGCAGTGCTATCGCTGCAGCTGCCAGCCAGGCCATAGCTGCTACGCAACAGGTAAAAACACAAATATTCATAATTCAAACCCATAACTGTCATATCATGCTCGGCCCGGGGCTCTCACAATGTCCAATGAGGGTAACCGTTTTTGTGCTCACCAGTTGGCGCCACTGCAGAGGGCGGTCATGCTGTCAAAGCCCGCCCATACATAAACAGTGACAAATGAAATTCAGACAAGCGAAAAGTGACAGACAGACCTCCCTTTTCACTAGCGCCTCTAGCGGAAAATTCACACGCGGTTACCCTCATTAGAGCCGCCGTAAGATGTATGGGCGCTCGCGTGCAAAACCGCCCCCTTATCTAAGTGATAATTTATTGGGGCGGAATTATATTATAGAGTCATCACGTGGGACGAAATTTAAAACTAAGCTATTACTATTATATTAAGTAGGATGCACAATAGGAGGGCAGACTCGATCCTCAAAGAAGTTGGTCTCAAGATTCACACCTCTGACTGGACTACTACTATTCCCATCTCCTGTTCCCATTTTGCGTCTCGTTGTGCTCAACTCTATACCAACATGTCTAATGCGCACGTTGTGTGCAGATGTCGCAGGGGCGTCGCACGGCGTCGCTGAAGGCGTCGTACGAGGCGGTGGCGGGCGGCGAGCTAGCGCACCACGCGGTACACGCCGCGCACCACGCGCACGCCGCGCACCACGACCACGGTACGTGTGTGTGTGCCACTTGCTGGGTGGGGTGTATGTATGTACCGGGATGTAGGGAAACGAGCGTTGTTGATATCAATCTTGTATCTGTTCAACTTTAATAATGTATTTTTACTTAAATGTAAAAGGGGACACAAAATACCTCAAAATTTGTATGGCATTGTGTATCTAGTATTATTTTAGACCGATGATTCGCCATCATACATGTAACAACAGTGTATCGTGTACTTGTAATTGTTTCCCACACAAGTAACGTCACTAATATTAATTAACTAACATTAATTTTGATAGACTACTAAGGATCTATAACGATTCGAAATTGGTAAGCAAGAAATCTCATCAAATTTGTAATGGGTACATATTGCAAAGGCCTCATTCGTTGCCGTGTGTTAGGTCACGGCGTCGCCCCCACGCAGAGCCAGAGCAGCGGCTCGCACGGCCACCACACCACCGCGCACGGCCACGGCTCCGCCACCTCGTCCAACAAACGACACAACAAACAGAAGTGAGTACCGTTTGTAGATTGGAAAGTGTCTGCTCTGTGAAGGCGTTCGAATTTCAAATCATTTTTTTTATTTCTAATTATTTTTAATCGTAAGTGGACATTAAAAGCCACTGACGTGTCGCCGACCTAAAAGCGGTTTGCTACCTAAATTCTACCTGCTACTAGACTACTACCTTCTACTACTACCTACTACTACTACTACCATCACCTACTAGCAATACTACTACTACCAACCTTATAAAATATTGTAACACGTTTCAGGAAAACTTCGTACAGTGGTACGAGCGCGGCTTCGGTACACTCGCAGCAGGTGGTCGCCGCCGCCAGCCGCTCGTCTTCTCCCACCGTCGTGTGAGTTGTCTACTTATATCGATATCGATGTATATATAAAACTTTTCCGTTAGAAGCTGGAACTTGGCATATCACTCCTTGGATAGTGTAGGGTAGAACTAAGCATGGATTTTTGAAATTCCTCCTCTAAGGGGTTAAAAAGAGACATCTTATTTCATCGATAAATTATCTTGAAACTTTATCTATAGATGCTTCAAGTGAAACAAGAAAGGATTTTTGGATAAGCACGCAAAGTAACAGACAGTTTACCTGTTTACCTGATGGTAGTTTATCACCACAGCCCATGGCGACAATAGGGGCGGTACCAATGCGTTGCCACCAAAAAATCATACAAATCATCGTACGCTAAAGGCGACTTTATTTATTTGTTGTATTACACCGACCACTACTAGATAATAATAACACTGTAAACCCATTCCTCTCAGGGGCATAAACCCGGTGGCACACACGGCGGCCATCGAGGAGCCGATGGAGGAGGAGTGGACGTACGACCCCAACGAGCCGCGCTACTGCGTCTGCAACCAGGTCTCGTACGGCGACATGGTGGCCTGCGACAACCAGGATGTGAGTATGTGGGGAGAGAGGAGAGAGGGCTGAAGGGTATGGAGAGAGATGTGGAGTGGTAGAGTATGTGGCAGGGGGATTCATCATAAAGTAATGCGTATGGCAATATCGTCATATGAAGTTTCTGTCTTGTGCATAAAATTGTTCCAAAGACACCTGGGAAGTCTTGCTGCATTCAATTTGAGTGGATTAGAAGTTTGAATTCTTTATCTATTGTTAAAAGATGTGTTGTAAAGATTCTTTCATCATTTCTTATCCAAAAACATTATTTTCGGAACAGTGGTTTATTCTACAATTCCAAACTGCAATTAGAAAATGCAAACTTGAAATGTTTTTTTTACATAATTCTCAGTATTTACTTCAATTTTAAATTTCCAGTGTCCGTTCGAGTGGTTCCACTACCCGTGCGTGGGCATCACGGCGCCGCCGAAGGGCAAGTGGTACTGCCCGCAGTGCCAGACCAACATGCGCCGGAATCGCGCGCACCGCAAGAATTAACTGTATGTGGCTAAGTCCAGGGGAGGGCTCTTTGCGAGTTATAGTGTCGTCAGTGATGTGGGGTTTGCTTTGAAATGGATGGCTAAGTCCAGGGGAGGGCTCTTTGCCGGCAACGCGAGTTAGTGACGTCAGTGATGTGGTGTTTGCTTTGAAATGGATCGCTAAGTATAGGGGACGTCCCTTTGCCGGTGCTGTAGGTCATTGGTGACGTCGATGATGTGGTGTTTGGTTTGAAATGGAATTGGAGACAAAAAAATTACAGTAATGTCACGTCCGTCAAGACGTGTCAGGGCAAAAATAGTCAGCACACACGCAGAAAATTGTATTTTTGAGAAAACAATTACCTACTTCTTACTACGTTAGTGCGCCAGTTATAGTTCGCGTCATGTAAAAAAAATGTGAGCCGTCATGGGACGCCTGGCAGATGTGAAACATCGTGTGGTAATATGCAAAAAAGGCGTGATTCTCGGTGGTCATACTGGGTCGTCATACTGGTATGACCAGTGAGACTTGTTTGTCTCAGTGGTCATACTACATATTAACACTAGAAATATAGCATTTTCCTATGTATTAATCGAATATACTCTGGAGATTGTTCCATTACAAAACGCAAAATAAATTTATTTATTGAAGAACGAACTTGGCTATATGCACTGCCGTGCAACAAAATTAACAAGTCTTAAATTAAGCAAAATATTTAAACCGAATTTTTATTAATTGTATTTCATATAAACTTGGCTTGAACACTGCCGTGCACCCTATTAACCAACGACCAAATAAATAATAAACGAAATAAAACTTTATTTAAAATTTCGAACTTGGTGAGGTGCACTGCCGTACACCAAGTATTATAAGAAATAGGAAACGAAAAAATAATTTTAATGAACAAAACAAAAGGGGTATTTTTTGTGGAACTTGGCTTAGACACTACCGTGTCTCTAATGAAGCTAATATTCGAATTTGAAATATATAAAAAATGTTATTATTAAAATAAAACGCAAGACAATATTTAATTGAACTTGGCTCCAAACACTATCGTGCGCCCGCGAATCAAAACAAAAAATCGCCACACCACACATTCCAATTTTTTTTTAGTAAATTTCAGACATTGGGTTTCTATGTCTATGGAGCTCAATTTCGAGACCACTGTGCGTCGCCACGGGCGAAGCGTCGCCACGCCAACAATTCGTTTTACAAGTGATCCTATAGATGTATAGATGTTTCACATCAAAAGAACGCTGGAAGAAAGTGGAGGGAGTGAGTTTGCGCATGGGTACACTCGCGCACGAAAGTACTATACGTGTTATTTGCCTATTGCTCATGGTTTCGTATATTTAATTCTTTATTGATACATTAAAAACAAACTACATAGAATATCATTAAATATACTTAACTAGAGAACCGCCCGCGCTTCGCTTCGGGACCCGTAGGTAACAGCCGCGTAGGTCCCGCTCCCGTAGGAATTTAGGCTAAAAATTAGCCTACTACTCGCTCTCTTCACTCCACCCTGTCTGAGGTGTGTGGAGCCCTCGGGACAGTTAGTTCCCCTTTGGGGGTGTCTCTCGCGGCCCGTTAAAACGGGCCGGTTCTTGGGCTGGGCCCTAAGGCCCTTGGTTGTCCATCTGTGGTTAACCAATAGGTCAAGTCCGTTGAGTGGTGGCCTTTTTACAGGCCACAGAGTCTTAAACGGGATGGGGTTCATCTTCGCGCCGCCCAGGCGATCGAGGCCCTACCGGGTGAATCCCGCTGGTGGGAAGCCCAGCAGGAGCCGATCAGCGCCGGGCGACGACTTACGAAGCCCCAGTATCAGTCAGTGCTAGCTCCGTCCCGCGCAACCAGCAAGTCGCGCGGGAAGGCCCAGCGGTCCGGTGGACGGGTGTGGAGCGGCGCCAGGTCCTGCAGATGCGGGAACCGCGACGCGTCGACACGCCCGAACATGTTGCGTGCCAATCTCTCGATGAAGTCGTTCAGGCTCTCGACTCCAAGGTCCCTCTGGTCCGCTGGCACTATGCTGTTGGCTGAGCAACTTGCGGACATCAGTCAACAGGATAGTGCCAGCGGGCGGGCGGTACACTGAATACAGCCGGAGCGGGGAGTAGCCTATTACATTTGCCTATGACTTAAGTAAATTACATGTAGTATTTGACAGCGTAATTCAGAACTTGCAAATGAATTTTATTACCGCCATCTATTAACAACTCCGAAAATGAATATCTAGCAACTAACAAAACATCGAACTTCCCATGGGAATGGGATGTTTTTCCGCGGTAAAAAGTAGCCTACGTCACTCTCCACCCTCCTAACTATCCCCACACACATAAACCTTACCATATAATAGCTTTGTTGGGACGTGAAAGCGTCACAAACAAACAAACAAACAAACAAACAAACAAACAAACAAACAAACAAACAAACATACTTTCACATTTATAATATTAGTAAGCTTAATTAAAATTAAATTTAAAAACATGTTTGGATTCAATATAGTTTAATGTTTAATCTAATTACAAAAAATTAAGATAATTTTGAAACTCCTTCCATTAAGTCGTCTTGATTTACGTGAAAACTAGATGAGGAAGCGGTGTTGGTCTTAGAGGTAGCTATTTCATCGTCGCTGCTGTCGTCACTTGAGCTTTCATCATCATTTGAGTCAGAATCATCATCCCCTACGTTAATAATAAATGTTTCTGTCATCATGTCGACTACATGATCACTTTTACAATAATCCGCTTCTATTTGCTTTACCTTGGTGCATAATTTCCCCCATTCTGTTGCTGTCATTAAATTAACTTTTTCATTAATGAGGTTAGTTATCTGTGTAAGGTTCCAACTTACATTTTTGCTGGCGACATATCCCTTTATTTGGGACCAAACCATTTCAATAGGACTTAAGTCCGGGTGATATGGAGTCAAACGAAGCACTGAATGGCCTGCTTCGTTTAATATGGCATCCATACTAAATTTCTTAAATTGATCTTTGTATTTTTTATTGCGTTGTAAAACTCCGGCTTTAGCGTGGATTCTTCAAATTCAATTCCTTTTTGACGGAGCCAAAGTTGCATGTCTGCTTTCCTTGTATTGGATGTCGGGGCAGCATTGAGTTGTTTATTGTGGTACGATGCATTGTCGACAACCACGACTGAATTAGGTGGTGAATTCGGTATCAGTTTAGTACGGAGCCAACGCTCGTAATTTTTTAATGCCTTTGGTAGGTCCGTCAGTCCAAGAATGATGAGACGCATGGGAACTATCAACGTATGATTCATCACTGTAAATAGTGTAAATGATAGGTCTTCCTTCTTCTCTATATTTTTTTATCTTTCTCTTTATTTTTTCAGATATTCAATTCTTTGAAATCGAATTTGTGACTGCTCAATTAAACATTTTCTATTGGTATCTGTTTTTTTCCACTTAAAACCTATTTTTTTTATTATTCGCCTGAGACTTGCTGCAGATCTTGGAAATGTACATCATCCTGTAACTTCCTTCGCAACTTGCCTATAATAGGCAATTCTTTTTGTGTGACGTGAAAATTATGGATGATTCTTTTTATGACACCCTGGTCAAAGCTGTCAATGTCTGTTATTGGTTTTTGTTTTATTCTTTTATTTTTGCCAGGAGTTCGGAAGACGGTGAGAAATTCCGAACCTTTGAACAATTTACAATTCGTCTCACAGTAGACTCGGAACATTTTGTTGCCTTTGCAGTCCGTTTAATGCATTGTTTTAAATTATCAACTTCATTATTATCAGCCTCTCTCTTCATAAAACAATATACGTCATATATCATTTTTCTCACTTTTCTGTGTAAAACCATATTTTCGCAACTAAAAACTTTTATGCGCGATAGTATTTTGAGAACGAACGTAACGTGGTCACAACGCTTGAAGCAAAGGTTGACTGACGAGTGACGAACCAATTAACCAATAGCACACGGGCATGCATGCGGTGGATAACCTCCTCGCCCCGCGCCTCACTTCATACCACCAAAGAGACCGATAAATCGCCTAATGCGCAGCTTGACCGCTAGCGTTCATTTTACATGACGCGACCTATACCCTTAGGTGGGATCGTAGCCAAGCAATAAATTAATAAAAAAATGTTTCTACCATTGATCAATCAGACTTTTATGCATCCATTGCGCCGTATACCCTTAGGTGGGATCGTAGCCAAGCAATAAATTAATAAAAAAATGTTTCTACCATTGATCAATCAGACTTTTATGCATCCATTGCGCCGTATATGTGTCGAATTGGCAACGTGTTTGTATAATTTTTATCTCGAATTCCATTTCAGAGTTTAAACCACTCCCAACTAAAAAAGCAGGCAAACCACTCTTACACGCTCATAACTCGTTGATCTGCGTCGATCGTAAGTGATCTACAACGTTAGGCAACAGCAGGCAGTGGTAAAAGGAGAACATCATATTTGGGCCTGGAGCAAACAGCTTGTTCAATACCCTCAAATGTAATGTTACATATTCTTATACTTACATCCATTTCAAATTTAAAAATCTAGTTACATTATATCATTAAAACATTATAATTTCAAGCCTATAGGTACTATGTGTGCGCGGTGCGTAAGACGACTAAGTATATTTCATTATTCCCATCACAGAACAGATAAAGGAGATTAGAACGGCCCTAACTCATATTTTGTATGAAAACCGCTGTCGCCGCTTGCCTCCCACCACTCTAAACAACCGAAACGAATCTCGGCTGTGATTGGTTCGATCGCCAGTGTAGTTAAAACTCGCACAAAGGATGGTGATGGGATAGTGATAGTCGATCGATATTGATATCGATACTGATTTTCTTCATATTGTTTTAAAAATTACTATAAATATAACCCAAAAACATTGGGAACCTAATTTTTATATCTCAGGGGGATATTTGGACAACAAATAAAACAGCGTTTATATAATAAATGAATGCAATCATAGTATCATACTAAATATAAATCTATGTTACGGCTTGCAAAGGTCGATAATCTATACCTATCGATAAATATCGGTAAAATTACTGTAACTTTGTTTCTTAAAGTTTTGCAATACTTTCATTAATTCGAGAGGGCACGAATATTGTGGACTTTCCAAATACATATATTATCTATCTATACTTAATAATATAAAGCGGAAGAATTTGTTTGTTTGTTTGGTTGTTAAATAATAAAATAATAAACAATAATTAGTGGTAATAAATAAAGTTGTTTTAATTATAAATTTGTTTAAAATAATTTGCCGACATATTTATCGACATGGTACATCAGTCATCACTAACGCCACGTAAACTCGTTCCACCGATATACCAAAATTCAAGCTTCCTTTGGATGCGCGCGACTTTCGCAATGAAAGCAATACTTTGCAATACATTGCGTAATCACTTTCGTAGTACAAGATAGTACTCATGTGTTGGCGAGCAATGTATAATTTTGAATCTCTTTGCGATTGTGTCGTTTTTGTCTTAAACTACATAATACTATTGTAATAATTACAAATATCTAATGTAATTTAAGGTTTTTAGACTTACTTGTGAAAAGAAATTCCTCCTCGGACTACATTACACACCTGGCTTCTTTTCCTACACGTTACAATTGCGCAAGACGGCATTATTCTTTTTTTTAGCGGAGCTCCGTTCGCTATCAAGGTATGAGCGCGCCTAATGACCGGTAAAACTAATTTCGGGGTTCAATGAGCGTTTGCTCAATTGTGCGGCGCGCCTGCCCCGCTCACAAGGCCGTTCTATCCTCCTTTATCTGTTCTGTGATTCCCATCATATTCCGCAAAAACGGAAATGTAATACTCGTAGAAGTTGACCGTTACTAGCGACCCTTTCGATAGTTTGCCGGCTAATTATTAATCTTTACTGTATGGCTACATAATATGCGCCGTAACCCGTTAATTCGCGCAGTATTGTGGTTAACTATAAAGAAATTAGATTTTTCAAAATTATCAATTACTATTAAATTTATTTTCACGTTTATGGAGTTTTATAATAAAAACCTGATAGAGCTGTTAAATAAATTGCGGTGCAGTGCGGTTGTCGTATGTTCGCGGTACGGACCCCGCACTGCTGCCGCACCGTGCACTTTGTATGAAAAGAAACGACCGCCCGGGCGTCGTACGGGTCGTACCTCAACCGCAACGAGAAACGCACAGCAGCCGTACGACACGAAGCGAATAAATTGAAAGCTCCCATGTACCCAGTGGCGATTTCTCTAAGATGGCGCGTATGGCGCCGCCATACCATAATTTTTAAGCATTAAATAAAATTAGTGTAGGAGGAATCGGCGCATTCGTACCGAAAACTATTCCACCTCAATTTTTTTATGCGATCCTCTTCAAATTGCCCTCTTAATGATATAAATGCATGTTGCCAGGGCGCAACCCGGTGCCTTTTTTTTTAAACCGAATTTTTTTTATCAATTGCAAGGAATTGTTATTTTTCAACCGGACAATTTTTTTTTTATATTCTTCATTGAAATACCAATAAAAAAGGTCCTATGACTTTTAACGATAAAGTTAATATTTTTAAAGATATGAATTTTTAAAGGTTCGAAAAATCTCAAATTTGGGTACTTTCGTCCCATGAAAAATATATTAAAACAAAAACATAATGTCTAAGTAATATTTTTTTTTAATTCTCTATACAATTGTTAATAATATTGTTAAAAGAGATTTTAAAAAATTTCATTGTTTATATCTTTTTTTTAATTGTTAATTCCGCGCGCTCACAAGTATGCGTCGCTTACCTGGTACAGTCTAGCACTGTAGGTATATTGCATAGTGCGGAATTGCTAACGCGATACCCTATGCTCTAGCCTAGCTTAGAAATAAGCTATTCGGGTGGTTGTGATACCACTATACGAACGTGTAGAACTAAGGTTCTGTTCGTCTGCAGTGTAATGCTGTAATCGGGTGGTTGTGATACCACTATACGAACATAGAGAACTACGGTTCTGTTCGTCCACAGTTTAATACTGTTTTCGGGTGGTTGTGTTACCACTATACGAAACGAACGTAGAGAACTACGGTTCTGTTCGTCACAATTTCAATATTGTTTTATTATTTTGGGAATTATAATTAATTGTAACTAGAGTGATTAGTGCGTAAATTAATCTTTTGTAATAACTTTGTAATATCTCTTAAAATAATCTCTTAATAATACCTAATCTCTGTAATATCTCTTACGTGTGTAAAATAAACCTTCATTGTTATTTCGTGACTACTTAATCCCTGCAACATGGGATCTCCTAACCCTGACATATACCGCTCTTTTAGCTTGGCTTGCCTCCTGATCCGACATAATCAATAATTTTGTCACAATAACAAACAACGATCTCGAGGTTTTATAGAAAGAGCAACCTTGAAAGAATAAAAAACAAAGAAAAGAATCTTTTTCTTACTTAGACACAATCATACACACACTATGATACATATACGTAAAATTATTTTTATTTAATTCATTTGAATGTTTTTTCTAAACATTCAAGTGCGTACCCAATATATTTCTATTATTTATAAATAATTGTGATTTCAAAAAATAGTCAAATACCATATATCTTATTATTGTTGATATAAATGCAAAAATTACTATGATAATAACAAAAAAGTAATATAAACTGATAAAAAAGTAATTTTAATTACATGTTTCGATTTATGCTTGAATAACTTTTGAAAAATTGATTTCAGAATTTTTTTTATTAAAAACAAATTGTAGACAATTTAATTATTAATAACATTGCTCTCTTTAACAATCTTGATAAAGTTGATAGTTTTTAAGATAAATGATAATTAATGATTCAAGACACAGAGAGGCCGATGCAACGCATGAGTCAGAGACAGACAGCGATACTTAAAGGTAAGCGACGCATACTTGTGAGCGCGCGGAATTAACAATTAAAAAAAAGATATAAACAATGAAATTTTTTAAAATCTCTTTTAACAATATTATTAACAATTGTATAGAGAATTAAAAAAAAATATTACTTAGACATTATGTTTTTGTTTTAATATATTTTTCATGGGACGAAAGTACCCAAATTTGAGATTTTTCGAACCTTTAAAAATTCATATCTTTAAAAATATTAACTTTATCGTTAAAAGTCATAGGACCTTTTTTATTGGTATTTCAATGAAGAATATAAAAAAAAATGTCCGGTTGAAAAATAACAATTCCTTGCAATTGATAAAAAAATTTCGGTTTAAAAAAAAAGGCACCGGGTTGCGCCCTGGCAACATGCATTTATATCATTAAGAGGGCAATTTGAAGAGGATCGCATAAAAAAATTGAGGTGGAATAGTTTTCGGTACGAATGCGCCGATTCCTCCTACACTAAATGTAAAAAATCATATATTTACAACCTAATTATTTAGACCTAGGTACAATAATTGCATTTTACGAGCGCTGCAGTCTTCTATCACGAACGCGACTCGCGGCCGATTGTCGTCGCGTTCGGGTGCCGAGCGCGGCCGAGGCGAGCGATGCGCTTCAGCCAGCGCATGCGTAGTCCATACAAAGTCGTTGGCCCGCGGCCGCCCGCGCCTCTTCGATCGCTTAGTATCACCATAGTAAAATTATACTGTGGTATCAGCGTATCGTATCACAGAGTTTGAAACGCGGGTCTGGCGCTGGGAATGGCGCATTACCTAACGAGTTTTCGCATGTTTTTCGTGATAGTGTAGATTTGTGATTACGGTTTCTATCTTTTTATTTATTTAATTTACTTTTTATTTAGTAGGTAATTAGTTTATAATGAAATGACATGAAATTATGAGTGATTCAACAAAATCTGTGAATCAAGAACTTTTAGAAAGACCTTTCACGACGAGATCGATTATTTCGTCGTTTAAGGACCGATTTTGATAATTCTTTTTTTATTCTAAAGTAGATATGCGCAGTGGGGTCCCGTGATAAGGACACCAGTAAGTACATTAAAGCGCTACTATTTCATGAAGATCTGGAGTCGATCTGATGAAGCCGAAAGACAGTCGAGGGAACTCCTCAACGATTTACTGCAGTTATCTAGTGTTTGGGCTTGATTAATTTGTAGCGACGAGAACTTTACACTTAGGTACACGTTGAATTGAGCGCCATCTGGCGAGTAGTTTTTGAGTTATCTCTACTTATCAAGATTGAAGTCGTTATTTTTTTTTGTAAAAAGCAATTATTTGCGATTTCAAAGTAGGTTTCTTAATGAAAGACTGCAAGTTTGTTAGATTGTCCGTCTGAAGAAATGGTTTTCCGGTTATGCGCACTTAACACCATATATAACAAAAACCAAGCCCTATATAACAAAAGCTGGAGCCACCCCAATTATAAACACCAGGAATCGCCACTGCATGTACCACATTTGCGCTTTGTGTAACGCGTTAAGATGCAGATGTAGCCAGATCTCTAGAAATATTCAACCTTGCTGGTGTATTGAGGTACATAGACCTCATTATGACTTTCATGTAACCACTGCCATATTGTAATTGTAGCAAAACTGAAACAGTCTACTGGTTAGTTTTAAAATACTAAAAAGCTCTGCAGAAACATTTATAACCAACTCCAAAAAAAGAGATTGCCAATTTGACTTAATTTTTTTATTGTTACCTCATAATCATAATTTGTTACTGGATGAACCAATTTTGATCTTTCTTTAAACATTTTGAAAACTGGTGTATATTGTATGGTCTCATAATTTTTCGTCATTTGACTGGTAGTGTATGTTATTCTTAATCATGTGTATTGTACTCATATTTATAGTAACACCTCATAAATCTTGACTGGGAGGTCCGATTTTTTTTTTTTTTTAATTCGAAAGCCAATGCTTGTCGTGCGGTCTACTACAAGACTACCAGATAGTAGATTTTGAGTTATCTCTACTCGTATTTTGTTTATAAAAAAATAGTTATTATTGAAAGATTTGATGATGATTAATGTCTTAAGTACACACTGAGAGTATCTGAGGAACAACTTGTCCTAGGTTCAATCCTACCAATTACGAGAAAAAATGAGCACACGAATCTTCGCTCTTCATCTAGTTGATGCCCAAGTTATTCGAGTGATATTAAAAAAGAGTTAAATCTTAGTAATTTATTGTTTCATGATGAGTACTTACTGATTCTGCAAACTTTTTAATTTTTAAAACCTATAAATCAACAGCATTATTAGTGGGCGGGCCGGCCTCCTGCGCTTATTTTTTACAAAAACATATGAAATTATTATTATTAACGGTATTAATGTATTCGTTTCATTACAAAATGAGTTGCGCCAAACAATGGTTCTAGCAATTTACAGTAGGTAGACTTAGTCCTAGATACCAAATTTCAAAATTTCTATCAACAATACACATATTATTAATATTATTTTATGGAAAATACCCGTACTACACGACTCGTCAAGGGGGAAGAGGGTCTTACAAAAAACTAAACACGGTCACGCGGGAGACGGGGGATCTTTAGTTTTTGTTAAGTAGGTACGTAGTTTTTCGAGCAAACGCATTTATTTGATATTGAACCTTCGCGATAAATTTGTTATTGTGGTTTTGCTAACAAAACTGTTAGGCCACGATCACAATCTTAACCGGTTTGCAAACCATGTTAAGGACTGCGCATATAATAACAACCCGGTAAGGGACCAACTTAAACGAAAGCATTCAATTGTGATCTTTATGTCTTCATTGTTACGGTTGAATTTTGACTGCTTACCTCGGTTCGGAGCGGTCTGGAGTGGGTGGCGAGTAGTACGTCTTTCAAATATACAATACTAGCGAACCGCCCTCGCTTCGCTTCGGGACCCGTAAGTATCAACCGCGTAGGTCCCGCTCCCGTAGGAATTTCGGGAAGATAATAAACTATCACCAAAATTAATTGAGGTTAAATTAAATTAAACTTACAAATAAAGCTTACGACAAAATAATAGCAAAGTAGCAAAGGATCACAGCAAGATTAATTCAGATTAAACTTGGAAACGCGGCAAGTTTGGTATGGCAGTGGGTTCGACCAAATTTGATTACCATAAAAACGGTTCTAGTGTGTTAATCTTAAAAGCAGGGTTCGAAAATATCCGATATTTATAGTAAATATCATAATATCGGATATTTTTGATATATATCCGATATATATCAAAATCGTGATATATATCAATGTTGTACGATAGTCATAAGGTTATTTTATTGTATTGTCAATTTGTACTATTTGTGTGTGTTTCATAAACATAACAAATAATAAAAATAACTAATTTTTAAATGTTTTATTTATTTAACGAAACTAAAACATAAAATCTTTAAAAAAAATCAACTCTAAAACATAAAATCTTATAAAAATCAACTCAAAAGCAGAAAACTCTTTTATAATTATAATCAGTCAATGGTCATACCTACACTTAGGTAAAAAAACAATTAACATTACAAATAATTACTCTAAAATATAATCAAAAAATCAACTCAAAAACATAACTCTTTTATAATTCTAATCAGTCAATGGTCATACCTACACTTAGGTATAAAAACAATAAACATTACAACTAATTACTATAAAATATAAATCAAATAAGTCTTTTAATCTCTCAGCAATCAAATCAGTCATCGTCATCATTCATTCATAATAAACTATTAATTTTCAAATAAAAGATTTAAAACATCCGTATTAAAATTGTTCTTGGTTTGACTGCATCATTATGAAACATATGTATCATGCACTACACCAGCTGATTGAATTATAAATACCATCATCGTGTGCAGGATCCGATAGCCAATCTAAATTTTTTTTCTTTTCTGAAGATTTGTTGAGGCGCATAAGCAAATACACCAATTTATTAGCTTTCTCAATTCCTAAACGGTTTCTGAGCTTCGAATGCACCAGACCAAAACTAGAAAAAATCCTTTCTAGGCCTGCTGTTGAAGCAACAGCAGTCAGAAGTTGTTCACACATATTGAGGAACTGTTTTTTGTGTTCCCATTGCGTCCATTGAACATGTGTGGTGTTCAAATCCAGAAGCTTCCACCAATCCAGTGGTGAGGTTGTTTGGAATTGAGACCCAAAAAGATATTGTGGAAATATTGTCGATTGGGTCATTAGCGATGTAACTATTGACATAAAATTTGTTTCCAAATCAGAAAATGCTGTGTTCCGTTGTTCAGGGGTCATGTTTTTGCCTGCAAACCTTTGGTCTAAAATATTTGCCAAATAATGCGGGGCTCCTAACGCCATATCGCGCCTTTTGTTGAAAGCAGTTTTAACTGGGGTTGGTTGACTTGATAAATCAGATAAATCTTTTTCTAAACTGTTCCAGATTTCGACAGCAACTGAAATCGTCGTGCCATCTCGTTGGGAGCGATCTAAAGCTTTTGCGATTGGATTCAGTCTTGCCAACAAATCCAATGAATTGTTAGCAATTTGAATATCGTTGACGATTCGGTAAATGTCACTATCAATACCATCTCGATGATTTTGACAAATCTGCACTAGAATTCCGCGATTTTTAACAACTTTACTGTATCCCGAATCGAGTTCCAGCGTACGATAATAGGCATGACCAATTTTTTGCCATTTGCTTCTTTATACCACGCTGCTGGCAAATGCTTATTTCTAAAATATTTCACGACTTTTATGACGTGTTTAGTGACTCCTTTGACTTCCACATCTTCAGCAAGTAGATTTAACACATGTGCACTACATCCATATTGGATAATGTCAATGTCTTCTTGCATTTCTAACTCACGTCGCATCTTTGCTACATTTCCAGTATTGTCGGTAACAAAACTGCGTACCTTAACTCCGAATTCTTCTTCAGTCTTTTTGATTGATTGCTTAGCAACAGTTGTCAAATAATCGGCAGTATGCGAATTGCCAGACGTATCGATAGTATGGACGAGAACGGAATCTCCTTCACTTGTTGTAATGCTACAGCAAACAATCGGTTCGTTGTGTATATTCGACCACCCATCTAAGGACATGGAAACGGTCTTGCCACGTAAATATTCTTGATCTATTTCGACAATGGAGGCATGTGTTTGATTTAGTAGTGGTCCAGCTAACTGGAATGCGGACGGTGGTTTGTATCCTGGTCTTAGAGCTGTGATCATAGCTTTAAATTGCGTGTGATCTGCATGACTAAACGGTGTATTTGTTGCATAAAAAAATGCTGCAATTTTAGCGTCAAGTTCTTTTGAATAACCCGCAGAAGTTGATATTATTTTATCCGCAATTGAAGATTGTATCTTATTTTTTGATTCAACTTCAACAACGCAACTTGTATCAGCAGAACGTGTTCTAGACGTACTTTCTGAATGAGGATGTGTGGTGGAGCTAGAGCTGCTTGGTCGTATGCAGATATCTCGATGTTTCACCATACGCTCCGGAATGCCCTGCAGTTCTTTGGCGCAATGTTTACATTTCGCCCACTTGCCCGAGTTATTGGGCTTTGCTATTAGCTGAAAGTCAGCCCAGACTGGATGAAGAGGCTTTGGCATGGTCGGTGTTATTCCTAAAAAGGACAAACAATGATTGCAGTTAAAACCATAAAAATTTGAAAAAAATAATTAACTAAAGACCATTTGACAAAAAATGGCAAAAGTTGTATAGTATACCTACTTATATTTTAATAATATATTATATTTAACTACCTCGAAAAAAATTTTTTGCCGAAAATTGACCTTTGATTTCAGTTTCACAACCCTACTGTACTTTTTTTAAGATCAAATTCGTATACTATTTTTAGTATAGCAACACCTAATCTCTATACGACACAAATAAGCACCTATATATAACCAGCAAATTCAATAATTCATTTAACAGTCCTAAATCTATCTGCAATCTTTACACATAATATAATAAAACTATGTCTACACCTCAGATTATAGAACCAAAAGGCAGATGTAGTCGTTCTAGTATAAAGTGAAGCTACCAAAGCAAATACAAAATAAAAAGCTAATACAATCTCGTGTCAGTACTACGGAAAGCGTCAAATAGCATAAACGTCGCAAGTGTCATATTTTTTAAAATAATTTTATCAGTTATAATGCCGTCTTGCATTATTAAATTCTCTAAAAGTTGTTCGCAAAAACAAAGAAAAGAAGACGGAATATCTTTTCACAGGTAATTGTTCATTATTTTATTATTTATTTATAATAATGTTTTTTCGGTTCGCTCGGAACACAAAACCTCAACAATCATTCACTTGTACACCAGTTTAAATGAAAATCGGTTACCCTAAATTTGGGGAAATATGCATGGACTATTTGGACATTGGTCGATTTATAAATTTATATCGAAAAAAAATATTTTGAAAGTAAATAGTTTTATTTATTTAAACCTAAAAGTCAGGCAATACAGCCAATAAAATTAGCATTCTAACTGCTGAAAATGTCACGTGTGCCAATAATATGTATGATAAATATTATATAATATTTAATTTCTGCTTAGCCTACTAATAACTAATAACTATAATTTTTGCAGATTTCCGACAGATGCTGTAACAAGAGAAAAATGGGTTCATATTATTCGGAAAAGCAGGCAAGATATTAATTGGCTAATTAATTTTGCGTGGTTCGCTCATTACATTTTAGTGAGGATGACGTGTACCTATCTCACTAAAAAAGGACATTGGTTGATTAAAAAATCATCAAAACCGAGTTTTTGTTATAATAAATAAGTATATTAATATTTTGATGTTTTTTTTTGATTAAAAATATCTACCCAAAGAGACAAAAATCCATAGGTTAATTAAAACAATTAAACATATTTAAAATATTAAATTAAATAGGTATATTAAAAGAACATTTACACATAATTATTATATAATACTTTTTGATAACTAGTGATATGGCTACAACCCATTAATGTCCCACTACTGAGGGTCTCTCCTCATTATTAAGGAGGCCTAGAGCATACTTCACCACGCTGCTCCAGTGCGGATTGGGGAGGGGTTAGTGGCCAACACATTGTCGAAAGTTTTCAAGCCGCCCGAAGGCCTCCGACACGGCTTAACGACTGCTATCTATCGATGTATCAATATCAACCGGGACCGACGCCGGCTTTACGTGCCTTCCGAAGCTCGGAGGCGCTCAAGAAATTATTATCAGAAGAAATTAAAATCAATTATTATTATTAAATACAATAAAACTTTAATTTTTTGTCTGTTTTTCTGTGCATTTGTTCCGCCTAATCTCAGGAACGGCTTAACAAATTTAGATGCAGTTTTCACTGACGTATTCAAATGAGCTTGGGTTAACATTTAGTTAGAATCGGTACACAAATAAGAAATCACGTCAATTTAAAGAATACCATCCCTCATTTATCGATTATGGGCTTACCGAAGCGAAACAAGGGCGTTCACTAGTAATAAATAATTTGCCAATTTAATTGTGCATAATGTTTTAAGCTGAAAATATGGCGAACAATGTTTACAAAATTGCGGGAGATTATGACTTTTCACTTGGCAACCTCACACACACAAAGAATTACGTATCCATACGGTGCAATTGCTAGTTGACATTAAGGTTGTCATGCACACATAGGGAAAAAGCGGCTTCACATTATTCGTCGCTTTTCTTTGCGAATGTTCTATCTGCCTTTTGGTTCTATAATCTGAGGTCTACACATATAATAAAACTATAACTGAACGTATGTTTGTACACGCAAATCTCAGAAACGGCCGAATGGCTTTTTATGGTACCTACTGTTTATCCCGGTGTTCGCGCGGAATCGGTATTCCTCCTATGCACAAACGAAGTCACTGGCACAACTAGTTTTACCTAAAATCTATGTCTCGAATCTCCATATAAAAGGGCCGGCTTTTTCAACACACATAACCTGACTCTTTGATAACGTTTTAAAGTCAATACAAAATCTCAAAATTCAACATTTAATAAACAGTTACATTATTTACTAATCATGAAGTAAAATCGTTTATGCACTTTGTCATTTACTTTCTTTGTCAATAGAATAAACACAAAAAAACTTACTGTTTCGTTCGTCGCGTAACGGTTTTTTTCTGACACGACACGACACGACTGACACCGGCAGAAGTGTTGCTGGACTGGATATTTTGTTGTTGTTGAGTGAGGTGTTTTTACGTTTATTTTTTGTGATGAAATAAAATTACGTTTGTGTAATTTCAACCTTACCTCGAGACCTTTAAAGTTGAATTCACAAACCTATACACAAAAGAGCAATAAATTATAACGTTCGAAATTGCTGCTATGGCAAATTCAACCTTATTGGAATGTATTTACGCAGGATTTACAAAGTACAAAAAAATTTTAGGGCTGAGGCTCGCTGCGAAAACAAGGAATGAATAGAGTCGAATTTTTAGGTAAACTAAGAAAATAAATGTTTTTGTTGGTATTTCTTTCTGATGATTTATATATTTCTAACTTCCAATTTCAATAGCAACAAGTAATGGGACCATACGACAAACATCAGCTTTACCCAATTATTAGGATTAGGGAAACATAGGGAAATTGAATCAAACCATAAATAAATGTTGTTACAATTAACAGCCTGCTTACATTTAGTTGCGATCAATATTTTGTGACACATTTTTTTTCTTACAGAAGTGTCATTGTTTTCATCGTAACTTTTGAAAAAACGGAACAAAAGTAATAATTTGTTTGAATACAATTTTTATATAATATCTATTTAAAATTTTATTAAATGAAATCAATATCATTTACATTTCAAAACTGTATTAATAAACACAATACGAAAGTTTCAACGAAAAAAGAAATAAGAAAATAATTGAATAAAATTTATTACGTAACAACGTCGTCTCCATAGTATCGATGTATGGAACCGAGTCATACCTAATGCTGTTTAACGTTGTAAATCTTTAACGTTGATTTCTTCACGAAAAAATATTATTTACAATGCAGCAATAACGAATAATAATATCTTAAAATGAATAATCACCTTTAATATTCAATTCCATCCTTTTTCAACGTTCTGAATGTGTGGTTTGTAACAATTCTTGGAGGAACTTGTAGGCATGTTTGCGCTCAGAACGTTCGAATGCAACTACATATACTTAAGAGCTCCCAATTTTCGATTCGATTTCGATTTTAGCGTTCTTTTGGTAATGACATTTTTCGAGCTCTGATTGTCAATCTAGTTCTTTATTATAGATCGATTATAATTAGAATTTACCTACTATTAGGAGCATTTTTTAACCTTACTTACTTACTACTTACTTACTCCAACGCCCTCTACATTTGAGAAGTAGAAATACAAAAACAAACGCCAAAAAATCAATTTTTTATTGATATATATCGTAAAAAATCGTTGGATATATATCGGATATATATCGGATATATATCATGATATATATCCTTGATATATATCCTTCGAACCCTGCTAAGATAGACATATACTGTCGTGGACATTTTTTTAGATCATTTCAAGAGGAACAATTCTTTCATACATATATTTTTGGTATCTTGAATCGTTTTCGCAACGCATGCAACGAAAGCCCTCGAGAATGAATAATTTTCCCCGTTTTTTCCACATTTTCCATTATTTCTTCGCTCGTAATTGTTGCAGCGTGATGTTATATAGCCTATAGCCTTCCTCGATAAAAGGTCTATTCAACACAAAAAAAATCAATTCGAACCAGTAGTTTCTGAGATTAGCGCGTTCAACCAAACAAACAAACAAACTCTTCAGCTTTATAATATTAGTATAGATTGTACCTAATTGCCAAGACATAAAAATCATAATTGAATGCTTTCATTTTAGTTGCTTCGTTCTCAAGTCATTGTAGTTTTCGTAGGTACTTTTTCTTTCGTGCGCAGTACTTTACTGTGTTAGCAAACATCAAAATACGGCACAGGAGACGACCCGCTTTCATTGACTTGAAACTTTGAAAGTAATAACTTGAAACTGTCGTACGAGATTTAACTTCACTGACATTTATTGCACGTTTAGTTTGCTAAATTTATGCTTAAGCACCAATTTATGGGTGCCTTTATTGTTTGTACTCAATGTTATAGGATAGGTATGGAGCAATGAAATAAGTAAGAGCACCGTCTCATATAGGCGACAAGTTGAAAAAATTTTAAATGATCACTGATCAGGTAAAAACTCTAAGGGCTGATTCACACATATCAGTGAAGTCACCGTTCCGTCTCAGTTCCGGCAAAATCTTTCATACATTCTCGGCATTTTCAGCACTGACAATGCCGAGAATGTATGAAAGATTTGCCGGAACTGAGACGGAACGGTGACTTCACTGATATGTGTGAATCGACCATAAGGCTCTGTTAGCTAAGGTCTGTGAAGTCTGAATGAAAAGTGTATTAATTGCTACGACTATTATTTACGTATGTAGTTCAAAATAATACATCAAAGAAATATAACCTCAAAACTATTGCTAAAATTTATCGTCTTGCCATAATAATAGTAGTGCCACTCTTATTTACGATGGACATTTTAAAGGCACAGGGATGGTGCTCTTACTTCTGTTCTCTATGTTTAAAAGACTTAATAAACATTATCATGGGAATATATGTGTTTCATTTCTATCGCTCTGTTTGTTTATGTTATTGTTATCTACTTAATATAGTACGCGACAGGTTGAGATGACATTTTTCTAGTGATGTGGCATCACATAGGTTAGGTTTATCTCTATATTTTTTCCACGCAACAAGACAAGTAGCATTAATAAAATAAGGTTTTTATTATAAGTAAGTGAAATGTAAATGAATCAGATTTATTCAGTTTAGGCTACTGTGATACTAGAACTTACGACTTCACTAAAATTAATATTCTTGATTGACAGACAAGTAAATATTTAAATAATTTTCATGTAGATAAGATATAAGCTAGTAAGAAGATTTACATTTTACAATGTTGTTAAAGAATAAGCATAATTTTATTCATCACAGTCATAATGTGAGTGAGAAGAATATCGATAAACATTGTCGATATGGGCTCGTACATTACTAATACTAAGGCGCGCGCAGGTGACGCGAGGTATGCGGGGTGTCCCTTTCCCCGCGCCTCACCTCATACCCCGATTGCCATACCGATCTGTCGCGTACTGTACATATTAAATATATTTAATTGTTTATAACTGTGATGAGGATATAAGACAAATTAATTTTTTAGGTTAAAACCTAAAAAATTGAGTTACGCTTCAGTGTATCTGACTCCTACACACTTGTATCTTGTATACGACTATTGAGATACGCGCCTTTACGATTTTCTTATAGCTTGCCTAAAAACTTCCCATTTCCTATTTTTTGTGTAAAGACATTTCCCCTAGAGAACATTAAGGCTGCCTGTCCACCGGAACGAAGCGAGGCAACGGAGAAATATGAACCAATAGCTAGCACATAGATGTAGCATACACTGACATTTAGATAGATTGGCAATGCAAAAGCTCCGCTCCGCCTCAGTGGAACCGCACCCTTTCTCCGCTCCGCTACCTCGCTTGCTCGCTCCGCTCCGGTGGACAGGCAGCCTAAAAAACAAATATGTAACAAATGTATGGTCTATGGTAAATCATTTTCGGTTTAGGTTTAGGGCTGCAATCTCAGAGTAATGATAAACGCTGCAATAGACGTCCGATTTTTCTCTCCGATAGTTTGATCAGTAATCGGAAGGCACTCGTGCCATACATTTTGTTTTGTTTGCAATACACGTCCGATTCTATTGTCTGAATTTGTCTGATCAGAGTTCAGACTATCGGAACCGACTATCGGAGAGAAAAATCGGATGTCTATTGTAGCCCTTATTAAGGCCGCGTTCCATAACTAGCCCATAATAATCTCGCCCTCAACGCCTTTATTTTGAGTTCCATTAGGTTTTGACGTTCAGAGTGTTGTACCCTAATGAAAAGGATTTAAGTGTTGATGTCAACATTACAACGCCCGCGCCCCACCGATCCAGGTGGGTCTTTGTGATCGAAAGTGATGACGATTACTTTTGTGCTATTACGTCACAACCGCTCAAAAGAACACCAAGTGCCACGCACGACCATAACCAGTAATGGAACGCTTTTTTGAGACGTTATGAGTGTTATGGGCTAGTTACGGAACGCGGCCTGAATAACAAATAACATTAATTCCAACCAACCAAGGCCAACAATAATAATAAAAATCGGGAGAATTGTTTAAAATGTTTGAAGTGAAAATCAGTTAATTCCTGTAGAAGTATTTTGTGGTAGAAGAGACCTAATTTCGGTAGAAGGGCGCTTTTAGTGTCATGCGGATTTGCTCACGCACGCGGGATTGCTCCGCATGCGTGAAATTTCACGCTGCGGATCATATGCAGTTTAAGTTTCAGTCTTCTGCGGGTTGCGTAACGGGTTGCGTAGACGATTAGTACAATATGGTGCGTGCGCCCCGCACGACTCTAAAATGGGCACTGAAGTTGTAGGGACGCTCACGCATGCGGATGCCCCGCTGCGGGATGACGCCCCGCACAGCGCGCAGCGTCCCGCGTCCCGCGTCAGTTTTTCACGCTTAAGGCCGGCTCCACACGTTGGCGCCAACGTTCACGCCAACGTTGGCGCCAACGCCATTTTCTAGCTCCACACGTTGGCCGAGTAGCGCCTGCCAACTCCCAACGCTCGCCCCAACGACGAATTTCTAGCTCCACACGTTGGGCGAGTAGCGTTGGCGCGAACGTTGGCGCCAACGTGTGTAGCCGGCCTTACAGTAAATTCATGTAATGAAATTGTTCTTTGCGGGTGCTACGCATGCGGAGCAATCCCGCGTGCGTGAGCAAATCCGCATGACACTAAAAGCGCCCGAAATACCGAAAAATTTGTACTCAATATTTATCTCATAGAGTTGTGCATAGAGTAAGAACACTTTATAATTCAAAACTTTTGATATCTGTGGACTCTACGTAATCTGTTTTTATGTTCCATTTCTGGAGCTTTCCAGATTTTACTTGCGTCAGAATTTTAATCAATATTGACAAGCCTGTCAGATATGTTATACGGTTTTGTGAATAGTGAACTGAATCATTTCATTTGTAATTTGTATGAATAAACTTTGAAAAAGCTTGTCTTTCGCGTGTTGTTCTTCCTTTTGCGAGTTCACAATAAATTGCGCCTGATTTAACAAAGTTCGTAGCAATTTTGATACAATTTGACATAGATAGCACCGATAATTTCAGTCAAACAATGACTGAAGCAAAAATTAATGAGGTAAGTACAGTGAAAATGAAAATTTTAAATCAAAAGCAAATTCGGTATATATTCAGGAGAAAGACTACTTCTTTCTTATATTTATAGTTGCGTTTGGACATCGACGAGTTGAATGTGTTGTTAAATCAAGCAACCCGGAAAAAAGTCCAAGATTTGTTGTCATTAGAAATCCGTAAGTTGGAGACAGAATGGATAAAATTGAAGGAGGCTGCGAGAAGCATGGAAGTAGATACTCCGGCTGCCGGATCCTCCGTTAAGCAAGACAAGCGGTACCAGATCAAACTCAATGGATATGGTAGGTATACTTAACCTCAAAAACATTTCCCTATAAATATCACTACAACCGCGTTGAAATATTTTTGTTTTTTCATTAAAATTGTATAAGCAAAATAATTCACATTACTACTTGGATACACACATGAATCGAAAGTTTTAATAATTAAAACTATATAAATATAAATTAAATTTAATAAGACAAGTTAGACAAGCTAAATTAACGATTACGTGCTAATTCAGGTACCATTTCAGAATGGCTATATGCTCGAAATTTTAGTGAGTACTCCTTGCTATCTGATGCCTTGGAGCCTGGGAGGCTCGGGTTCATTATGTGCATACCTTTTTTATTCCCAAAAATTATATGCTTATTAGAAATCTTATATTTTTTGCACACCACTAAGAGTCTGCCAATCACTTGAACCGCACATTGGTCACTCGAGCCTATCAGTAGACATTTATTATTAGACTAGCTTTTGCCCGCGGCTTCGTCCGCGTGGAATTCGTTTATATCGCGAACCGGGGAAGTGGGGAAGGGGGTACGTCATCAACTATCTTCCTGGGAAAATTCATCGAAATCGGTCAGGCGGTTTAGATTTTTTATACAAACTTTCATCCCCTATTTCAAGCCTTTAGGGGTTGATTTTTGAAAAAAAAAGTAGCCTATGGGTGACTCTGGGCCTTCAACTATTTTCATTCCGAATTTCATCCAAATCGGACCGGTGGTTTAGCCGTGAAAACGTCACAGACAGACAGACAGACTTTCGCATTTATAATATTAGTATGGATTACTAATTAAAGTCCATGACTACTTCTTAAATTTGAATTTTTTTGTTTCAGGTTGGGATCAATCTGATAAATACATCAAGGTATTTGTGACTCTTAAAGATGTTCAAAAGGTACCGAAGGAACAAGTGTATTGCAAATTATCAGAGCGCTCCATGGAACTGCATGTTGAAAACCTGGACAACAAAGACTATTTGCTGGTCATCAACAAACTCTTAGAATCCATTAACATTGAGGAATCCCATTGGAAGCAAAAGACAGGTAACATAATCTTTTGTTGGTTGCCTCCTTTGTCCATCCTAAACTATATGTTCTCTGAAATTTTCACAGAATTTATCTGCTATTGCAACAAATAATATAAAACTAAAAAAGTACAAACAAGTAATATTGCTTGGTAGGACAGTGTAGGAGTCTAACTTGAACTTGACTTGAGCATTTTTCTGATGAGGGCTACTAATTCCAGATATGGTTGTAATATTCTTGGCCAAGAGCCGCCCAAATGTTAAATGGTCACATATGACAGAGTTGGAGAAAAAATTTGAAGACCAGCGCAATACCAAGTTCAAGACTGAAGACATGGATAAGAAGGATCCTCAGGAATCCATTATGAGCCTCATGAGGAACATGTAAGTAAAATTTTCTATATGAATAATAGGTTAATATTTTTAAGTTTGACATTATTTTTATAGGAGTATTATTCAATACATATTATTTACATAAAACTTTTACATTACTGAGTGACGGACAATGCACTCATTGTCTGTCATAAAACATTGTCAGTAATCAGCCAGAAAATTGCTTAACACAACAGTAAAGGAGACCAGCAACTTTCTTAAGGACCCTGGGGCCTGGAATATAAACATGCATGAGACATCGCTTTTTAGATCGAGGATATTGTTATCACATTGTGCATATTCCGTTTTTGTGGAAAATTATGGGAAGAATGAAATATAGTCGTCTTACGCACCTCGCACACATAGCATCTACTTTAGTTGTTTAATATTTTAATGATATGATGTAACTAGATTTTTAAATATGAAATGGATGTATGCAAGATTATTTGAGGTATTGAACAAGCTGTTCGCTCCAGGCCCAAATCTGATGTTCTCTTTTGGCAGGAAGGTAGTTTTATTATTCAGTTTGGCATCCCAAACTTTAGTTATGGAAAGCTTGAAAATTTTTTTTTGTTTCAGGTATGAAACTGGTGATGATGATATGAAAAGAATGATTTCCAAGGCATGGTATGAAGGCCAGCAGAAGCAAAAGACAGACACAATTGATCTGTAATGATATTAATTTAATGATGTTATTTTAAGTTAAGATTAAATAAATCAATCAACAAATAATGTGCTTTTGTTATTTGCTTCTGTATTTTTTGCTGAGGATTTAATTTCAAAATAATTTATTGTGAACACTCAAAACCTAAATTAATTATACGCCATAATATTTCATCATATTGAGCAAGGGTCTCTTAGGATGAAACGGTTAAGGCCATAACCCACTCAGAATTGCGGATTGTAAGACCTCACATACCTTTGAGATTTCCTTCACCCTTTAGATCCTTACATATATAAAAAGAAATCCTGTTTTCTGTCTTTCTGTCTGACCGCGATAAACTCGTAAACTACAAAACAGATTTTTATACGGTTTTCAACAATAGAAAGAGTGATTCTTAAGGCAGGTTTAGGTATATAATTTATTATACTGTGACAGCTCTGGCGTATCTGCCTCGCTAAACAATAAACAATAGGGGCCATAAACATGCCAGGCAAACAATAGAACAATAGCCGTCTCGAAAGTACGCACGACGCTTCGACCTTACGGCAATAGTCATACGGGCGAAAGTCGGTTGCAAGGAACATACTCGAATCTTGTTCGAAGCGGGTCCGGACTTAGCGGGAATGTTCTGGATTGGCATGAATGGTGCGTGAGTGGTATAAAAAGGGGCGATCGGTCAAGTGCGGACATTCTAGTTTCGGAAGCGAAACCAGGAAGATACCAAAGATACCTACGAGCGATACCAGTGAGAAGTGAAGTGATTTCTACGAGCGATATAGTGTTCGACGACATCGACGAGTGTGTTTACGAGTACCTACGTGCATAGTGTTGTGGTGTGTACTGTGTACAGTGTGTAATTGTGTATCTACGAGTACAATAAAGTCTTTGTGGTACATTTTGGCATTTTCTCGAACCCAGTACTCCTGACACGTAACAATACTTTTATGTAAATTAGTAGAAATTCGGCGATATACGTGGATGAGGTTTCGCCCACTGGGAACTTTCCACGCGAACGCCGCGTAAACTAGCACAAATATAGTTGAGTAATGTACTAGCGAATTCAAGATCTATAAAAATTCTATAAAAAATCCGCGATAGCATGTCTCTATCTCTTACGGTTGACTCACAATAACCACTTTTATTTATGTTAAAAATTTGAATTAAGTAAAAACATGTTTTTACTTAATTCAAATTCAGTATTATTCCTTATCCAATGCAATTTCAGTATTATTCCTTATCCAAATGAATATGTTAGTTAACTTAGGCATTTAAGGTACGTTGGGGTAAGATCGGTGGTGGGGTAAGACCGTTGGAATCAAATAACTCACTATTTTGGCTTTATTTTTCAATGTTAGCCACACTGCGCGAAAGATAATTTTGTTACGCCCCACCCAGCAGTGGTCGCCACTTCGCCAGTCGCTCCTGCAAGACGCACGTATGCTACATGCTTTTAAAGTTAACAAGGTAAATTTTTCAAAATTTTTGTCCATCCGGTCTTCCCCCTCAATTTTTTATTGAATATTGTAGCGAAAGTATAATGTATTTTATTATTATTTTGCCTAAATACTAAAATTTAAGCAGTGGTAATTAGATAGAACTAATTGATATCCGTCTAGTATCTCTGCAGGCTGAAATCCGGTGTTATCCTCCTCAGGTGAAGATCGGATAAAAATATCCGATCAGCGCCAAGTGATGAAATTTGCAGTGGTTGTCAAACTTTTATAATATATGATTAAAAACCAAGATAGATTATAATAACAAAAATCTGATTATAGAATAAGCAACGTAACTTGAAGTATCATATTAGATTAAATGCATACATCGCTAACAAAATATATAATTTAGAACATTAAGAAAAAATTAACAGCTATAATTATTAAATGTAATTGTGCTTATTAATAATAATAAAAATAATTCTTAAAGCTTAATAAATCTAATTTTCTACTAATGTACACGCTTCTTATTTTAAAAACTATTCTACCAATTCATAATTTGGCTCTAGTCTCCTTGGCTTTCCTTTATCACTCTCTCATATCCATAGTTTTACTTATATTTAAACACATAAATTTGCTTGAAATTACTACTTGTATACGTACATAAAGAAGTAAGTAGTAAGTAAAGGTCATTCATTTGTAGCAATTTAACGACAATTCTATTAGAGACAAATGTCGAGAGAACCTAAACTTTGGGAACCATTAAATCGCCTAAGTTTAAAATAAGGGGTAAGATCGGACAGCCCGAACGAAAAAAAGAGCGAAAAAAAGTAATCATCTGGAACATCTATGTTCGTAGCCTTATATAGATTTCATTGATATCATATTAAAGCACATAAAAGATCGGATATATCCTTGTCATACACCTTGTGTTCTTTGCAATAGAAACAGTTTTAAATTACTGTCCGAACTTCCCCCTTAATGACCAAATTGTGATTATACTCATAAAAAAGTATATCGAGTTTTTCTAAGCGTATAAATAATAAAATATTGAGTGTACGAAGAGAAATGCTATTTTAAATTATGCTATGTTTATTCATCATCCGTTTGCACTATATTTCATTGACATAGCACTTACTGAACTCACAAAATTTAAGTTTTTACAACATCCTTCGAACTTGCCGTAAATCCGTCCGGTATTACCCCAACGTACCTTAATGCAGATCAAAGTTGCCTTTTACAGATATCAATCAGATGGGTAGTTTTTGAGATATTGTCGTTAGAAGTAATTAGCAGCGCGGGCGAAGCTGCGCCGGGGGAGGCATGTTATGTTGCAGAACGACGTCTGCAACCTGCAACATAACATGTCCCGGGTCCCGGTGCCGGGTGGCTCTAATAAGTTGTGACCTTAATTATTGTTTATGATTAACTAGCGAACCGCCCTCGCTTCGCTTCGGGACCCGTAAGTATCAACCGCGTAGGTCCCGCTCCCGTAGGAATTTCGGGAAGATAATAAACTATCACCAAAATTAATTGAGGTTAAATTAAATTAAATTTAGAAATAAAGCTTACGACAAAATAATAGCAAAGTAGCAAAGGATCACAGCAAGATTAATTCAGATTAAACTTGGAAACGCGGCAAATTTGATTACCATAAAAACGGTTCTAGTGTGTTAATCTTAAAAGATAGACATAATATACTGTCGTGGACATTTTTTTAGATCATTTCAAGAGGAATAATTCTTTCATACATATATTTTTGGTATCTTGAATCGTTTTCGCAACGCGTGCAACGAAAGCCCTCGAGAATGAATAATTTTCCCCGTTTTTTCCACATTTTCCATTATTTCTTCGCTCCTAATTGTTGCAGCGTGATGTTATATAGCCTATAGCCAATGATGCAATAAATAGGTAGATTGAGCGTCGCCCTACAATGAAGACAAAAAAAACACGGCAACAATATCAAGCATGTGTGCGTGCAGGCGATGTTTTTCACGTTCGTCTAGTGTCTATGTTGCGTGATCAATGATACCAGTTACTAAAATTTTCCCATAAATCACACATTAAACTTAATTTATGGAGTGGTTATTTTCATGAATAAATAAAAAACCCTACTTAATTTAATTACAGTTGTTTATGTTAATGTTGTAATAAACCAGCTAAGTTAATTAAATTAATATTTTTTACGCAGTTTGTAGTTGGAAAGGAGACGGTCCAAAATTGTATGGAGTCTGGGCCTGGTTTTGTACCAGTGATAAAATAAAATAAAAAAGAAAAATAAACCATTTTTGACTAATCAAATCCACGAACTCATCTATATTTCAGTGCAAAAATTATTTATTAACTCCACGTGACGCAATTATTCTACATAATGGCGGGCAGCAGACCAGAGGATTCATAATTTTTGACGTATGACGTTAGCTGTCAATATGCCTTCTCTATGCTCGAACAATGGCTCGAACTCAGAGTGAAGGACGCCATCTTGCAAGTGTTGCAAGTAGTACCTACCGAATAACTCGAAATTAATTTTATTTTAGCAAGTCATTTATTGCGATTTGTGAATTTATTATATTTTTAATGAACTTTCTGTATTTTTTGGTTTTTCATGGTTTAGTGTACAAGATCAGGCCCAAAATGGACCATCTCCTTTATTTATTGAAGTTTTTTTTAATGATATGCATGTAATTAACTTTCCAAGTAATTTTTTTATTAAATTAGATAGGTAACGTAAATAATTGGCTCTTTAATTAAGTTACCACCTCAAATTAAGCTAAAAATTTGAGGGGGGGAGGGGGCTGACGCTCACATCTTCCCCCCACCATTTTTAAATCTAGGAAATGCATACTTTTTTTATTATAAAAAAATCAAGTTTCCAAAAATTATAAAGTGACTACCTCAAATTAAGCTGAAATTTTTTGGAGGAGAGGTTGGTGACTCCCCCAACTTTCCCCCCAAATTACTTTTTCGCTATTGTTAGTCCTGTTTGCCTGTTTGGCTGCATCTTCCGCAGCGCCGGAGATGTCACGATTCAAAATTAGGCCCAAAAATCAAATTAGATCTACTTAAGTTATTTATTTTTTATAATGTAGTTTAAAACACACACACACACACACACACACACACACGTCCACACACACATATACATACACTTAAGACTTCGAGCGCTTACACATTAACCAATGAGACCACATAACCTTAAAATTTTTAGAGATTTAGAAAAATAATTTTAAAAAAGTAAGTACTTTATGAGAGCAATATTTAGTTTGGGGGGACGAATGAGAGTGTAGAACCCGTCCTCCCTTCAAATTTTCACCTTAATCTGAGACGGTAACTTTACAATTTTAGAAAAGGAGATGGTCCATTTTGGGCCTGATCTTGTACACTAAACCATGAAAAACCAAAAAATACAGAAAGTTCATTAAAAATATAATAAATTCACAAATCGCAATAAATGACTTGCTAAAATAAAATTAATTTCGAGTTATTCGGTAGGTACTACTTGCAACACTTGCAAGATGGCGTCCTTCACTCTGAGTTCGAGCCATTGTTCAAGCATAGAGAAGGCATATTGACAGCTAACGTCATACGTCAAAAATTATGAATCCTCTGGTCTGCTGCCCGCCATTATGTAGAATAATTGCGTCACGTGGAGTTAATAAATAATTTTTGCACTGAAATATAGATGAGTTCGTGGATTTGATTAGTCAAAAATGGTTTATTTTTCTTTTTTATCTTATTTTATCACTGGTACAAAACCAGGCCCAGACTACATACAATTTTGGATCGTCTCCTTTTCACATTACTCTTGTACCTTTAAAAGTGGTTTATTCGACCCAATGCAAAAATAATCATTAAAATGGGCTCATAAACATACGAATATTAATGTTATATTATTATAAATAAACACAAACGTATTGGTAAACACCACCTTTCTTTAATCGATTTATAAAAGTACATGAACTAAATAATATACACGTAACCATAAACCAATTTATATACCCACAAAAATGATGTTAAGTCGGGAGCATAAAAATAGAAACTAGCAACACTGACAAAAAAATGACGTAATTTGGTTACAATAAAAATCAAAATTGAAATTTAATTAAAAATATGTTTATTGGTTACTTGCCTATGATATGTGATGTTTTTTGAGCTTTTTACCCTTCCTTTATAATTCCGGCACAGTTTAATAGCACATTTCGTCATGTTATCCCTCTTATTTGTTTATTTAAATTGCGCGCGTAATACGTAGTGACACGAAAGCGGCGCGATCGGCACTAATTGGCGGGAAAGTACTTCTGCGCCAATAGTTGGCGCAGCTTTTTTGACAGGTCTTCGCGGATTCGATTATCCATCTAGATACTTATACATCAATGCCTATAGCCTTCCTCGATAAAAGATCTATTCAACACAAAAAAAAATTCAATTCGAACCAGTAGTTCCTGAGATTAGCGCGTTCAACCAAACAAACAAACAAACTCTTCAGCTTTATAATATTAGTATAGATTACTAAATGCGCATAACTTCGGAAAGTCAGAAGTGCGCGCCCTGGGATACGATGATACGAATCTAAATCTAATAGGGAGGCAAAATTCATAACCACAGAGCAGTCAACGCGTCTTGCTATCATTTACATAAAGATTTATTATTTAGGTATTTTATTTTTCATTTTTAATCTGGGTTCGCAGAAACTCAAAGAGTTCAAAAGTAGAGGGCAAAAGCCAGGCTTCAGAGCATCAGAGCGTACCTCGGATATAAAGAGACGAAATCTTGAGTACTTAATCACCTTTCTCTTTCTGGCTCATCGGGATCGGAGAGAGATAGGTAATTTTATCCTTAACCTTTATCGTTGTTTCTCTATCTAACCATAGTAAAATAAGAATAGTAGGTTAGCTACGGCCGCTCGGCGAGTTAATTGCCTACTCTTGCAGGGATGCATAGGGTTGTCATTTTTATTTTTAGTGTAAAGTAAAGTGGGTTAGAATTTTTGTCTATATGTCAGTCAGTCTGTCAGTGTTATTAACAACATATCCCACATAACATCCCTGAAGTACATATTATTATAAATAACTACGTATGTAAAGAAACTAAACTGTAACTATTACCGCAGCGCAGCTATACCTAACTTACCAAATAAAATGAAAATCAAATATTAAACATTAATCACTCAATCCAACAATATTAGTAAGTGATGAAATTAAAACCTGTGTTATTCGGGTGTTAATGCCATACCGACCTACTCCTCCATTTTAACAACACACCGCGGATATTTTTTTAGAAATGTCTCTGCGTATTCTAATATTTAAAGGCGTTGATGGATCCCGTGGTAGATTATATGTCGTTGCGTTTTTTTTATCATGCGTATTTATTTCTTTGGCATTCATTAGCATGGAGTAATATTTAAGTGAGAAAATTATAGTACCTACGTAGGTAGCTAGGTAGGTCCTACGTAGATAAAAATTAAAAAACAGATAAACATTTATAAATATTATTTATTTATAACATGAATTACATTAAATGACTACATACAAGATAAACATAAATGCCATAGTTCAGTGCTACAGGATCCATAGTCGCCATGTTTTCGTTTACTTCACTTTCAAAAGTGATGAAGAGGTGAGCCAATCCAAAGAACTGAAAGAGGAAAGGATTTATCTTTTATATTGAGTAAGAAGTGACGCATGATAAATTAATACAACGTAATTTAGTTGATACTTTACCTGATCTTAGCTCTTTCTTGCATAATTATATTAATTATGTAGACTCCCTGCAGAGCATAGTAGAAATATTGCCAGCCACAGATAGATACTTCATTTTTAGTGATTTCCGTAACAATTGGCTTATTAATCGTTGAAGATCTAAGTATATGGGTAAATTCTATATATCGTCCAGTGCGATCGCGATTGGAATCTTTGTCTCGGGAAATATGGTTTCCAGGAATAACCGTTTCATGAGTAGTATTTTTGATATATCTTTCAAATTTCCCAGACGACGCCCTATCACGACGGATATCTCTTGAATACCTTTCAGATTTCCTGATATAAATGCGTACATTTCGTTGTTCGTGATCATTACCTGTAATTCTCATCAAGCTTTCTCTGCGTACGCTAAGATCTAAAGATGATGCTGCATTATACTCTGATTTCTTGAGTGATACAGAGTTCCTCATATCGTTAGCTTGATTCCTATTCGTGTTTCGGTCTGCCCGATCACGGATCATATTTCTATCCATAATACTTCTTATATTGTCTTCATATATATCACGTTCTAAAGAAGGTGCTGCATCGCGAGTATTAACTCTTGAATACCTCTCAAATTTCTTTGTATTGTTGGGTTCATTCCTTTCATTTATATTTCGTTTTTCGCGTTTAAGAGCCATATCATGATCCAAAATTCTAATAGAACTTTGTCCACGTGTGCCGCGCTCTGAAATGGAAACGGCATAGCGAACATTATCTCTTGAATACCTTTCAAAATTCCTTACATCACTGAATTCACGCCTGAAATTTATTTTTCGTTCTTCACGGTTACGGGCCATTTCTCGATCTGTAATTATTTTCGCAATTTCTCTGCGTACACCACGCTCTAAAGTTGATGATGCGTCGCGAGTGTTGTGCCTTGAATACCTTTCGGAGTTCCTCATATCGTTGGGATCATTTCTTTCATTAATAGTTTGTTCTACGCGATCACGGACCATATTTCTATTCATAGTTCTTCCCATATTATCTTGGCGTATTCCACGCTCTGAAGAGGATTCTGCATCGTGCACATTATCTCTTGAATACCTTTCCAAATTCCTTACATCACTGGGTTCACGCCTTACATCCGTTTTGAGTTCTTCACGATTACGGGCCATCTCTCGATCTGTAATTCTTTTCGCACTTTCTCTGCGTACACCAAGCTCTAAAGTTGATGAAGCGTCGCGAGTGTTGTATCTTGAATACCTTTCGGAGTTACTTATATCGTTGGGTTCATTTCTTTCGTTAATAGTTTGTTCTACGTGATCACGGACCATATTTCTATTCATAGTTCTTCCCATATTATCTTGGCGTATTCCACGCTCTAAAGTGGATTCTGCATTGCGAACGTTATCTCTTGAATACCTTTCGGGATTCCTTACATCATTGGGTTCACGCCTGACATTCGTTTTTCGTTCTTCACGATTACGGGCCATCTCTCGATCTGTAATTCGTTTCGCAGTTTCTCTGCGTGCACCACGCTCTAACGTCAATGACGCGTCGCGATTATTGTCTCTCGAATACCTTTCAGAGTTCCTTATATCGTTGGGTTCATTTCTTTCGTTAATAGATTGTGCTACGCGATCACGGACCATATTTCTATTCATAGTTCTTCCAATATTATCTTGGCGTATTCCACGCTCTGAAGAGGATTCTGCATCGCGAACGTTATCTCTGGAATACCTTTCCAAATTCCTTATATCACTGGGTTCACGCCTGACATTCGTTTTTCGTTCTTCACGATTACGGGCCATCTCTCGATCTGTAATTCTTTTCGCACTTTCTCTGCGTACACCACGCTCTAACGTCAATGACGCGTCGTGAGTGTTGTCTCTCGAATACCTTTTAGAGTTCCTTATATCGTTGGGTTCATTTCTTTCGTTAATATATTGTGCTACGCGATCACGGACCATATTTTTATTCATAGTTTTTTCCATATTATCTTGGCGTATTCCACGCTCTGAATAGGATTCTGCATCGCGAACGTTATCTCTGGAATACCTTTCCAAATTCCTTACATCACTGGGCTCACGCCTGACATTCGTTTTTCGTTCTTCACGATTACGGGCCATCTCTCGATCTGTAATTCTTTTCGCAGTTTCTCTGCGTACACCACGCTCTAACGTCAATGACGCATCGCGAGAGTTGTCTCTCGAATACCTTTCAGAGTTCCTTATATCGTTGCGTTCATTTCTTTCGTTAATAGATTGTGCTACGCGATCACGCACCATATTTCTATTCATAGTTCTTCCCATATTATCTTGGCGTGTTCCACGCTCTGAAGACGATTCTGCATCGTGAACGTTATCTCTTGAATACCTTTTGAAATTCCTTACATCGTTGGGTTCATGCCTGACAGTTTTTCTGCGTGCACCACGCTCTAAAGTTGATGATGCATCACGATAGTTGTCTCTTGAATACCTTACAGAGTTCCTAATATTGTTGAGTTCATCCCTTTCATTTATATTTCGTTCTACAGAGTTACGGACCATATTTCTATGCATAATCCTTCTAATATCTTTTTCTGGTGCGTCACGGTCTACTCTATCGCGAATATTTTCCTCTGTAAACCTTTCCGAGTTCCTGATATTGGTGGGCTCCTTGGTTTTTCGGATCTCCTTTTCTTGCTTTTCGGTATTAGAATTATCTCTATAGCGATATCTTTCATTGTTGTTTTGACGAGCATCATTCTTTAATAATTTAGACGAGCTGTCCCTAAAACGATTGATATGTTTATCCTTGATTTGTCTTTCGTCATCGTTATTGTTCCCAATATACGAGTATGCTCCATCGTGACCATGATCATTCAGTTTATAATTTTCAGATATCCTGGTGAGATCTCGCTTGCGATGATGCCGTTCGAGTGATTGATCATAAATTCCGTTAACCTTAAGTTTTTGTCCATCAGTGAAGGTTGTCTTATAATTACTTTCAGTATTTTTATAATATTGGGTTCGAACATTTAACCGATGTCCATCGTGGACCGATCTATATGATACCCTGTCGCCAGTACTCCGAATTCTTTCGTGAAGCGTTAGGGTATAGCGGTCCAAACGTCGATCATCGATCAATCTTATCGTCTTTATCCTGTCTCTTGATTCATCGCGTTGACCGTTACGATTTTCATTTAGTTCATTTAGACCTGAAATTTCCAGACGTGATTTGCCAAGTTGATGTTGTCCGTGTGGGTCAATCTTTTCTTTTGCAAGTGATGAGTGGAAGCACCGCCTGCCATCAATAGAGCTATGTTCGGAGAATGTTATGTGAAGTATACTGAATATTAGAAGTAGGGGTAAATGCCAGCTATGCATATTAACTGCTCTCTGGATATAAGTATTTTTGTCCTTTGTAGATTGAGGTAGTAACTCTTTGGGAGTTCCTGCTGTACTGATCTGTGTATCGCCAGAAGCTCCTTTTATACTGAATCCTTCGCTGTAGCTATTGAATCTCTATTTAGCGCTAGAACGCATTTAATTTTCTATATCCTACGCAGAAGAACCATTAAACTACCACCAAGCTTGTTTGATCCTTGTAGTGAAATTTGTTGAATTGAGAATAGTGTGTCACAGTTAAAACATTTATAAAATGGAATCTTATTTTATTTTAAATATGTAATATGAAGCGTATTAGATATTTTTTATCTTGCCCTAAATGTATTTTTTAGTTTGTTTCGCCTTTCTTCTCCTCTTATAAAGAGAAATATCACCTTTTGGAAACGGCGGTAGACTCAAAAAAATGACATTAATGGGTGTATTGAAAAATATCGACAAATAAAACTATTTGACTGACTTGAAATTGGAGGATAAGATATAGATTGTAATAATTGTTTTTTTTTTATTCGCAATAGTCTTAAATAGGAATACAACTATCGATGCAGAGATTTATATTTTTATAATAATTGTAGGCTCAAAGTATTGTAGACATTGAAATATTTTTTGGGACTGTAGCTGCGTGCTTAAAAAGGTTCTGAACTGTCTTACTCTAACTTTTTAACTTCTTTTTTATTTTAAGCATTAGTAGCCCTCGAATGGCTGTAAGTATCAAAACTATTTGGCTTCAGTTGACGCCCGCCGGGTGTTATCGCCGGCCACAGCTGCACAAGAAAATGTTTCGCCGCGCGCGAAATAATTATCAGATCTATTGGCAAATTACTGTCTATAGATTCCACCATATATGTACCTACTCAGAATGTAATCATGATTACGGATTACAATTACGTCTGGAAACACGGGAATACCTCCGCCGAGATCTCTCTAACTACCTTTCTTACCCGACTGTGTTAGAAGAAGAGCTAGGTATGTATGTTTTTCAATCGTATTATAATAGGGTACAGTCAATTGGGGTAACTTTGATACATCATCGTCGCTGTATTTTCTTTAAAAACTCTTACTATTTCGCTTATGAAATAAAAGTTATGAGTTAATCAGTGCTCTCGGGCTGGTTTCATATCGTCAAATTATAAAAAGTCTTTAAAAATGACAAAATATATAAAAAAATTGCAATTTTGTTTTGTATCAAAGTTACCACCCCTATATGGGTAACTTTGATACCGATGAAATTTATCGACGAAATCTAAACTTTAAAACATGTAAGAGCATTACATTAATATTGTCATGTTTTTAACAAATGTCAGATGCAATAGGGTCATAAACCAATGAATAAAATGTTTAAACCACCCTTCCGAACCATCGTTTTTGGTAAAAATTCACCGATACCTCGCATAGCACATTTAATACATGGTTCAGTAACGAACCTAAAGATATTTTCTCCCTAGAACTCTGCCAGTTTCGTGCGCTCTTGATTAATAAAATCCCCAATTAGATAATTATGTGTCGTAAGTGTTTTTTTTCTCTTTTGCCTATAGTATAATTATTAGTTAAAACCACACTAGATTTAAATTATAAATATATTATGTTACATAGATTTGGTACATGTTGAACATGCTCGTAAGTGGCATACATATTAGTGTTAGTCTAAGTCTTAAACTTAGATGTTTAAGAATTGTTTATGAATGTTGTATATGTTATGCTGTTGGTGGTTCTAAACAAATAAATAAATAAATAAAACTATAAAATTACAGTTTTATCTTAATTTAAGCTCTTTTTAATTTACTACCTGACCACAATAATTAGGCGCATGTCAGATAGCAGTCACGCGGGCCCCCCACCCCGCTCTAGCCCCGCGCGTCCCCTAGTGAGGCGCAGTCGTGTACAATTGTACATTAAAGTCATTTAGACTAGGCTGATGTGAACTTCGTTTTCCGAGATGTTTGCGCAGGTACAGTAACTGACCAAGTACAGGTGGTAGGGCCTAGAGCTCACCCGGGGAAGTACCACCGCCCGCCACGGTACTTTGTACCATTCCTACCGTGTAATAATTGTTTTAAGAACAATTGTGTTCCGGATAGGAAGGTGTGGTGCCGGTTACACTTTTTAGAGGCGACAATCTCAGTCCTCAGGGGTAGCAACGCATGTGTGACCGAATTAGAACGAGACTCATTGAGTCTAGTTCTGGGTCGGTCACAGTTGTTATGGGCGGCAGCGGAAGGTGGTGCTGCATGCTCGTTTGCTATCTTAATTCCATAAAAAAAATTGTACCTCCATTAAACATTCACCATGGTACTTTTGGTACTACTGCAGAATGTACTACGTATTCCCATCCCTATTTCCAATGACGTCTTAACTGACATGCGCCTAATTATCGTGGTCGGCTAGTAAATTCGAATTACTCTGTTAAACTCATCAGAATTAACTGTGTCACATATAGTAAACCCAACTTGACTGAAACGAAAGAGGCGCTGTCGGACGCATTTGACATTCATTTGACCAATCATTGCACACTAGTAACTGATAGATGAATGAACAAAACGCACTTATGAATGACTTTTCGTTAGTTCCAATTTTTGCCATTTCAGAGATAAGTTGGGCGGACTGTAAAACTACTAGCCGACCACAATAATTAGGCGCATGACAGTTAAGACGTCATTGGAACTAGGGATGGGAATACGTAGTACATTCTGCAGTAGTACCAAAAGTACCATGGTGAATGTTTAATGGAGGTACAATGCTACGTACCTAATATAGTACTTTCGCTTATTTATTATAGGACTTTCATGTGTTTAATATATTAACAGAAAAGGAATACCCTTTATTAGATATTAAGACAGTAATATAATATATTAAGATAGTATTACAATATATTACTTGACTACTATGATTCTTTAAAAGAAATATAACAGTTTACTTCCCGATCCTCTTGAAAAATAAAACTCTTTATTTAGCTTGCTATTTTTATTTTCTATTTTAACGAGTAGGTATTTTACTCAGAATCAATGTCAAACTCTCCGATCCCTGACATTGCATCAAAATCAGAATGGGACGTACAGTGCGCCCAACTTATCTCTGAAATGGCAAAAATTGGAACTAACGAAAAGTCATTCATAAGTACGTTGTGGTCATTCATCTGTCAGTTACTAGTGTGCAATGATTGGTCAAATGAATGTCAAATGCGTCCGATAGCGCCTCTTTCGTTTCAGTCTTAAGTTGGGTTTACTATACCTAACGTCTGATTGTCATGTGTGTGTGTGTGTGTGTGTGTGTGTGTATGTTGTGTGTGTGTGGGTGTGTGTGCCACAATATGGGTTGTGTCAAAATATTGATGTCCATGTATTTATGTCAAAACTGCCAAAATTACATTTTGGCTAGTTGACTTTTGTACCGACGATATACACACAACGAATGATTAACAAATTTAACAAAAACAACTTAACAAACTAATAACAGTATACCAAAAAACATATAACAATGAATCGAACAATTATAACAACTTAAACACGTGGCGGCTGGGAATGACAAACACATACGAGTTCAACGAGATGTAGTACAATAAGGTCATTTTAACTCGGCTGATATGAAGTTGGCTACGAGTGGCTGCGCAGATGTCGATTTTAAGGCCAAAATGGTGGTAGGAGGCCCGCCTCCTATCCAACCGCCCGCACCCCCGAAGTGCGGGCGGTTCATACAAAGTCAGGGTACATTGACACTGTCAAAGTTACCCAGAAATTGTTCAAAACCTGACTAACCTGTTTTGAGAGATATCTAAAAAGTTTTACGTCGGAAAAAATCACGAATAGTTTCACTTTTTTTTAAAGAAAGTTTTGTATATTAGCTTTGCTTGAAAACTTATTTTTACTTAAGATTACGTTTACGACGTTCATTATGTAAGTACATAAAATCAATGATATTTAAATATATAATATCATTGACATAAAATGCAATAAATAAATTTAATACGCCAAATGTTTTTCACGTAAAAAATAAAAAACTTTTTTGGGAGCCAACTGTCAAAGTTACCCTAAAGAATCAAAGTTACCCCGACTGTACGTTTGTAAGTTTGTGGCACTGTACGTACATTACCACAAAGATGTATTAAATATCTAGATGGAACATCGAATCCGCGAAAACGTGTCAAAAAGTTGTGGCCAGCTGCTGGCATGAAAATGAAATGAATGAAATGAAAATATTTCGCGGTTGATTCTAGAAATAGGATGAAAGGTAGGTACCTAGTGTTACAAGTTTTACTACCGGCACCCCAATATAGCCCAATATTCATTATCTAGCTGTTGCCCGCGGCTCCGCCCGCGTGGATCTCAACAACAACAACAACAAAACTCTTTATTGTACACCAGTAAAGAATAGTACAAACATATTGTCTTATATTTAATATTTAATGTACAAACGGCGGCCTTATCGCTTAAGAAGCGATTTCTTCCAGGCGACCATTGGGTAGAGGACTACTTTGTTGTAGAGAAAAAAGTAGGGGGGGTGTACTAGCTGGTTGTCAATGATTATAACTATATACATATTATAAAAGTGTCGTGAAGTGATTGAAAAAAAGATATATAATAATTTATGAAAGTGAGAAAATTAATAATTATAGTGAAGTGTGGTCTAAGAAGTTACAGTGAAAGAAAATATGATTTAATTAATCTTTTGAAGGCAACCACAGTCTGAGCGCGACGAATATATAATGGCAGAGCATTCCATAGTTGAACAGCCCTAGCTGAGAAAGATTTTGCAAAGAAGGAAGATGTACATGTCGGAAAACTTAAGGTGAGATTGGTGGAAGATCGTAGAAAACGATCGTGAGTAAGATGTCGATACTGAAAAAATGACTTTAAGTAATCGGGTGTACTAGGATTGAACAGCACGGAGTAAAGAGAAACAAGAATATGAGTATCCCGGCGAAGTCGGATAGGGAGCCACTTGAGTTTTAAGCGATATTCAGAGATATGGTCATATTTACGAAGGTTAAATATGAATCGGATACAAAGATTTTGAAGTCGCTCAAGTTTATTGAGTTGCTCCTCTGTTAAGTCCAGATAGCATGTGTCGGCATAGTCAAGAATCGGAAAGAGTAGAGAGTGGGCAAGCGCAATTTTAGTGGCTATAGGTAGAAAATTACGAAACCTACGAAATGATCTGACTGCACAGAACATTTTCCTGCTTACCTCGTTCACTTGAGGAGCCCATGACATAGTCCGGTCCAAAATAATCCCTAGGTTCTTGACCTTTTCGCTATAAGGTATTATTGTTTTGTTAAATAAGATCGGAGGTAATTGATTCCAATTGATTTTACTTATCAGTCTAGAGCTACCGATGATAATAACTTGCGATTTTAGTGGGTTGACCAATAAACCATGTAAACGACTCCAGTCCGATATAGCTGCAAGATCATCGTTTACGGCCCCGATAACTGCTGGGAGGTCTTCAAGTTTGCCTTGTCTATAGATCTGCAAATCATCTGCATAAAGGTGGTAAGAAGAAGATATATGGGAACTGATAGAATTAATAAAGATAGAGAAGAGAAGAGGAGACAACACGCCACCTTGTGGTACCCCAGCCATAGTCTGAGACCAGGAAGAATATGAATCCTTAACCCGAACTCGTTGCCTACGGCCCAAGAGGTAACTGCGAAACCACTCAACTGCAGTCGGAGATATGTTTACAGAGCACAAAGTAGCTAGCAATAAGTCAAAATCAACTGTATTGAATGCATTGCTGAAATCTAACAATGCTAATAGCGTGACATGCCGCTTGTCCATACCCAGACGAATATCGTCAGTGATTTTTAGTAACGCAGTAGTCGTACTATGACCAGGACGGAAACCGGATTGTAAAGGATTTAGTAAATTAAAGCTGGATAGGTACGAACTTAACTGATTGTAAATAAGACGCTCACATACTTTAGATAGGAATGGTAGGATGGATATAGGACGATAGTCAGAGAAACTGTGAGAGATCTGTGTGTGAGAGATCTCAATGTGTCACAAAGTTTTTCCTGCGTGAATCCCGACCCCGCGAGAATTCTACGGTAAAGAGTGGCATACATATTGCTCCACACATATTAAGAACAGTTGATTTTTTACTATGTTTTAGTCATACCGTACAAAAATCCGTTATGTAGATCTTGAGAAAATCGATAAAAAGACTAAGATATAAACGTCGACTTTTTTTATTCCAAACGTTAAGTATAAGTTTAACCACGATAGTTAAAAATATATATTTTAAAACTTTATTGGTAGTTTTTCATTCTGTTGCCAAAATATAAAGACCAGAAGCGATGCTGAACCTCGAGAAAGCAACATAAAGTTGGTCATGAGAAAAAGAGCCGGTTCGATTCCCGATATATAGTTTTCAATGAGCCCACGACTTCTTTGTTCTTGGACTTTTTCCCACGTAAATCTCGATCCCGCAGGAAGTCCGGAACAAAACGTAGCTTAAATAATGATCCATAACCTCCTCTACCTCCCACTGGAAGTCCCATAAACATCTGAATCCACGACCTCGTTCCCGGGTATGAGTTTATACCGCGTGAATCCTGATCCCGAGGGAAATTCCGGAATAAACAGTAGCCTATGTTCCTAACAGCCTACGCCTACTATGTGCCTACACCCTAAACAGTAGCCCCTCAATGAAAGTCCGACAAAAATCTAAGCCCGCAACTTTGCGCATAGGTGATTTTCTCGGGTGAATCATGATCCCGCGGGAAGTCCGGAACAAAAAGTAGCCTTTATGTTGCCCCAGAACATCCTCTATCTGCCAATATTAATGTCCCATAAAAATTTAAGCCCGCACTTCGTACACGCATGAATCCTGATCCCGCGGGAATTCCGGGATAAAAAATAGCCTAAATGTTGCTCAGAAGCCTCCGCTATCTTCTAGTGAATGTCCCATAAAAATCCGTTCAGCCGATCCGGAGATTAGCGCGCGCAAACATGTCTGAGCCCGCTACTTCTTTCGCTCATAGGAGATTTTCCCGCGTAAATCCCGATCCTGCGGCGAGAAGTCAGGAACAAAAAGTAGCCTATATAATGCTCCATAACCTCCTCTACCTCCCACTGAAAGTCCCATAAACATCTGAACCCCCGACCTCGTTACCACATATGAGATTTTCCCGCGTTACTTCTGATCCTGCGCGAATTCCGGGATAAAAAGTAGCCCATGTGTTGCTCCAGAACCTTTTCTATCTACCAGTGAAAGTCCCATCAATATGTAAGCCCGCAACTTCGCGCATAGGAGTTTTTTCCCGAGTGAATCCTGTACCCGTGGGAATTCCGGGATAAAAAGTAGCCTATATGTTGCTCCAGAACCTCCTCTATCTTCCAATAAAAGTTTCATAAAAATTTAAGCCCGCTATTTCGCGCATATAAGTTTTTCCCGCGTGAATCCTGATCCCACCGGAATTCCGGGATAAAAAGTAGTCTATGTGTTGCTCCAGAACCTTTTATATCTCCCAGTGAAAGTCCCATCAAAATCTAAGCCCGCAACTTCGCGCATAGGAGATTTTTCCCGCGTGCATCCTGATCCCGTGGGAATTCCGGGATAAAAATCTCCGCTATCTTCCAGTGAAAGTCCCATGAAAATCCGTTCAGCCGATCCGGAGATTAGCGCGCGCAAACAGACAAACAGACAAACTTTTTTTAATAAATTTTTTTTCTTAGATTCGTGTTCTAGTACTGTTTCTTAACCCCCCTATATATTTTGTTTCGTCAATTTCGTAAAAAGCAGACACGACTTTTCTACGCTCTTATTAAGTATATAGATTACCACTGTATATTAATATTGATGACTATTATCAATTATTGTTTGAGATTTGAGTCCGTTGTTGTATTTGTTGTTGTATTAAGGGTGGGATATAAATAATAAATAGGTATTTCAAGCTAAGTAGGTTCTGCAGCACATCATCAACATTGTTCTTGCTGCCTGAGTGTATGCATATGCTTGTCCAATTAATTTTAAATTAATGTGTAATAATGCGAATAAACTGTAAATACTGTAATAAAAGATGCTGCCAGAGCTTATATTTTAATAAATTACGTATCGATAGGGAATTGTTTCGTCCTTGCTGCAGCCACTGCGATAGCCATCATCACAGTAGCTAGGCAGGTTAAAAATATTGGTGATACAGAACCCAATGACCTTGTCACGACGCGGTAGCCTCGTCCTTTATTCAGCAGAGTGTGTCGACAATAGTTAAGGGAGATAAGGGATACGGATAACCCCCTAACATCATAAAAAATCTAACATCATAAAAAATACTCAATAATCAGGCAATAAACGAGTACAAATTGAGGTATTTAAATAAAATAATTTTAAGTGAGAACATTATATAATTTACTACATCATAAACATTAAATTACAGATAAACGTTTATAAATATTTTATATTTATAACATGATTTATAACATGAATTAAATATAACATTACATTATAATAACTACACTACTAGATAAACATAAATGCCATAGTTCATTGCTACAGGATCCATAGTCGCCGTTTTCTCGTTTAATTCACTTTCAAAAGGGATGAAGAGGTGAGCCAATCCAAAGAACTGAAACAAGGAAAGGATTTATCTTAAATATTGAATAATCAATTGAACTATGATTAAATTAATACACGTAACTTAGTTGATACATTACCTGATCTTAACTCTTTCTTGCATAATTATACCAATTATGTAGACTCCCTGCAGAGCATAGAAGAAATATTGCCAGCCACAGATAGATACTTCATTTTTCGTGATTTCAGTAACAATTGGCTTTTTAATCGTTGAAGATCTAAGTGTATGGGTAAATTCGATATGTCGTCGAGAGAGTTCGTGGTTGGAATCTTTGTGTCGGGAAAGACGTTCCCCAGAAATAACCGTTTCATGAGTATTCTTTTTGATTCTTTCAATTTTCCCAGATGGCGTCTTATCGTGAGGGATATCTCTTGAATACCTTTCAGATTTCCTCATATCAGTGTGTACATTTCTTTGTTCATGATCACTGGCAATATCTCTATCTGTGATTCTTATCAAGTTTTCTCGGCGTACGCCAAGGTCTAAAGATGTTGCTGCATTCTGCTCAGATTTATTGACTGATACAGAGTTCCGCATATCGTTAACTCGATTCCTGTTCGTGTTTCGTTCTACACGATCACGGATCATGTTTCTCTCCATAATATTCCTCACATATTCTTGAGGTATATCACGTTCTAAAGACGATGCGGCCACGCCAGTAATGACTCTTGAATACCTCTCAGATTTCTTTCTATTGTTGGGTTCATTCCTTTCATTTATATTTCTTTTTTCGCGATTTAGAGCCATATCACGATCCACGATTCTAATAGAACTTTGTCTACGTGTGCCACGCTCTAAAGTGGAAGCTGAATCGCGAACATTATCTCCTACATACCTTTCGAAATTTCTGATATCGTTGGGTTCATTCCTGACATTTATTTTTCGTTCTTCACGATTACGGGCTATCGCTTGATCAGTAATTCTTTGCGAATTTTCTCTGCGTACACCACGTTCTAAAGTGGTAGCTGCACCTCTAATGTTATCTCTTGAATACCTTTCGAAATTCATAATATCGTTGAGTTCATTCCTGGCATTCAATTTTCGTTGTTCACGATTGCGGCCCATATCTTGATCTGTAATTCTTTGCAAATTTTCTCTGCGTACACCACGCTCTAAAGAAGGTGCAGCATCGCGAACGTTATCTCTTGAATACCTTTCAGAGTTCCTCATATCGTTGAGTTGATTCCTTTCATTTATATTTCGTTCTACACGATCACGGGCCATATTCCTATCCATAATATTTCTCATATCTTCGTCTCTAATACCACGCTCTGTAGACGATGCTGAATTGAGAGTATTAACTCTTGAATACCTTTCAGAATTCCTTCTATTGTTGGGTTCATTCCTTTCATTTATATTTCGTTTCTCGCGATTTAGAGCCACATCACGATCCACGATTTTAATGGAACTTTGTCTACGTGTGCCACGCTCTAAAGTGGAAGCTGAATTGCGAACAGTATCTCTTGAATACCTTTCGAAATTCCTGATATCGTTGGGTTCATTCCTGACATTCATCTTTCGTTCTTCACTATTACGGGCCATCTCTTGATCTGTAATTCTTTGCGAATTTTCTCTGCGTACACCACGCTCTAAAGTGGTAGCTACACCTCGATCGTTATCTCTTGAATACCTTTCGAAAGTCCTAATATCGTTGGATTCATTCCCGGCCTTCATTTTTCGTTCTTCACGATTACGGGCCATCTCTTGATCTGTAATTCTTTGCGAATTTTCTCTGCGTACACCACGTTCTAAAGAAGATGCAGCATCGCGAACGTTATCTCTTGAATACCTTTCAGACTTCCTTATATCGTTGGGTTGATTCCTTTCATTTATATTTCGTTCTACACGATCACGGGCTATATTCCTATCCATAATATTTCTCATATTTTCGTCGCTTATGCCACGCTCTGAAGACGATGCTGAATTGAGAGTATTAACTCTTGAATACCTTTCAGAATTCCTTCTATTGTTGTGTTCATTCCTGTCAATAATACTTCGTTTTTCTCGATTAAGAGCCATATCACGATACGCGATTTTAATTGAAATTTCTCTACGTGTGTCGCGCTCTAAAGTGGAAGCTGAATCGCGAACATTATCTCTTGCATACCTTTCGAAATTCCTAATATTGTTGAGTTCATTCCAGACATTCATTTTTCGTTGTTCACGATTGCGGCCCATATCTTGATCTGTAATTCTTTGCAAATTTTCTCTGCGTTCACCACGCTCCAAAGAAGATGCAGCATCGCGAACGTTATCTCTTGAATACCTTTCAGAGTTCCTCATATCGTTGGGATGATTCCTTTCATTTATATTTCGTTCTACACGATCACGGGCCATATTCCTATCCATAATATTTCTCATATTTTCGTCGCTAATGCCACGCTCTGAAGACGATGCTGAATTGAGAGTATTAATTCTTGAATACCTTTCAGAATTCCTTCTATTGTTGTGTTCATTCCTGTCAATAATACTTCGTTTTTCTCGATTAAGAGCCATATCACGATCCGCGATTCTAATTAAACTTTCTATACGTGTACCACGCTCTAAAGAAGGTGTTGTATCGCGATAATGTTCTCTTGAATACCTTTCGAAATTCCTTATATCTTTATGTTCATTTCCGATATTCGTTTTTCGCTCTTCATGATTACGGGACATCTCTTGATCTGTAATTCTTTTCGAACTTTCTCTGCTTACACCACGCTCTAAAGTTAATAACGCATCGCGAGTGTTGTATCTTGAATACCTTTCGGAGTTAATCACCTCCTTAGGTTCATTCCTTTCGTTAATATTTCTTTCTACGCGATCACGGATCATATTTCTATTCATAATCCTCCTAATATTGGCCTGGCTTATTCCACGCTCTAAAGAGTATTCAGATTCCCGTACGTTATCTCTTGAATACTTTTCGAAATTCCTTATGTCACTGAGTTCATGCCTGAAGTCCGCTTTTCGTCCTTCACGATTACGGGCCATGTCTCGATCTGTAATTCTTTCATTAATATCTCGTTTTACACGGTCACGGACATTATTTCTATGCATAATTCCTCTAATATTTTTTTCTGGTGCCTCACGGTCTACTCGAGTGTTTTCCCTTAAAAACCTTTCAGATTTCCTAATATCTGTGGGCTCATTTGAATTTCGATTTTCTTTTTCTTGCTTTTCGGTATTAGAATCATCTCTGTGGTTATTTCTTTCATTTTCGTTTTCACGAAAATCATACTTTAATGATTTAGATGAACTATTCCTTAAACGAATGATATGTTTATCCTTGATTTGTCTTATGACATCGTTATTGTTCCTAATATACGAGTTTGCTCCATCGTGACCATGATCATTCAGTTCATAATTTTCAGACGTCCTGGTGAGGTCTCGCTTGCGATGATGCCGGTCGAATGAATTATCATAAATTCCGTTAACTTTACTTTTGTCGTCACCAATGAAGGTTGCCTTATCACTACTTCCAGTATTTTTATAATACTGGCTTCGAACATTTGATCGATTTCCATCACGGGCCGATCTATATGATGCTCTGTCGCCAGTGCTCCGAATTCGTTCGTGAGGCGTTAGGGTGTAGCGTTCTAAACGTCGATCGTCGATCAATCTTATCGTTTGTATCTTTTCTCTTGCTGCGTCGCGTTGAATGTTACGATTTTCATTTCGGTCATGCGGACCTGAATTTTCTATATGTAATTTGCCAAGTTGATGATGTCCATGTGGATCAAAGTTTTCTTCTGTAAGTGGTGTATGGATGCAGCACCGCCCGCCATCAATACAGCTATGCTCAGAGAAAATTGGGTGGATTACAGTGAGTATTAGAAGTAGGTGTAAATGCCAACTAGGCATATTAACTGCTCTCTGGATGTAAGTATTTTTACTTCTTTGTAGATTGTAGGTAGTTACTCCTTTGGAGGTTGCTTCTGTACTGGTCTCTGGAGTTTCAGCGGCTCCTTTTATACCGATTTCTTCGTTGTAGCTATTGAACATCTATTTAGCGCTAGAACGCATTCAATTTTCAATATCCTACGCAAAAGAATCGTTAGACTCAGAACGAGATATTTTGATCCTTGCGGTATTTTTTTCAACTTTCGTTAAACTTTTAAATAATCGAAGCTTATCATTTCATAAGTACTTTGGAATTATTTGTTACATTCCGCCAATCTTCACTTGGCCAGCGTGGCCACCAATCCGAACTACTTGATCTAAAGGCCCTGAAAACCAGCGATCGTGGCTTGATGCGTCCATTTGCTGAGGACAGTTGATTGACGTCAACTGTAGTTAAGTACTATTATGTAAACGTAATAAGCCTGTTTTGTAAATTGTGTGTTTATTCTGTATTTTATTTTGACGAAATAAATAGTATTTCTTTCTTCTTGGTGGACTAATGGTCTTAACCATGTAGCTGCCTGCGACACAGCGATAGCTACGTACCTACAGTGCACACCTGCGCCAACTTGCGTTGCCATAGCAACAGAGCCGTGCGCGCTTAAAATAGGTAGTTATCGTGCACGTATCTATGCATACCTAACATACCTAGACCTGTACCTGATACTTCAAAACCATACCAGGGATAAGTACCAGGAAGGGACAGGAAGATCAATATTAAATCCTGAGTTGTGTTGTTATTTAATATTGATCTTCCTGTCCCTTCCTGGTACTTATCCCTGGTATGGTTTTGAGGTATCAGGTACAGGTCTAGGTATGTTAGGTATGCATAGATACGTGCACGGTAACTACCTATTTTAAGCGCGCACGGCTCTGTTGCTATGGCAACGCAAGTTGGCGCAGGTGTGCACTGTAGGTACGTAGCTATCGCTGTGTCGCAGAAGAGACCCGTGCCCAACAGTGGGACAATTATGGGTTGCGATGATAATGAATTCAAATGAAGTTTGAAGTTTTGGTTTGGCTGGCCTAATCACTACGAAAATAACGAATTGGTATCAAAATCCGTCCAAGTATTTGCAAATATCAAAACCGCTTGCCTTTAAAGGATTCTGGGTGTTATCATCGGCCACAGCTGCACAAGAAAATTTGTCTCCGCGCGCGAAATAATTATCAGATCTAACTCACTGAAGCGATAGATGGAACCCTATAAATTGATTTCGTATGACGTCAGTAAATATAAATTGGTTCGATAATGGTCTAAGCTGTATTTTTCGGGGTTGGATATTTTTAGCCAAGTTTATCTACTAACCTACTGAAACCATAAGTGCTTTGGTATGAAGGTATGGGGTTAAAATTATATTAATTATTTTAACATGTCACTCTCGCTCGTTGTAATTATTATCAGAAACATCTTACATCTATTATATCTCTCTCTCGCTCTCTTCTCTCCTCAAAACATAGGAATAATTAAGTAGGTACATGGGTGTTAACGATATTCAGACCAAACCTTTTATCAGTTTTGTTTTTTATCCATCCCGATTCCTTGCCACCTTCATTTCTAGAGCCTTTACGCCCCGGCCCCATACAAAATTAAACGACGCGCCAGGCGCGTCATTGGCCCTCCTAAGTGATGACGCGTCTAGCGCGTCGTTGGCCCCTGGTAGTGTTATTAAGCTATTTCAAGCAATTTCAAGTATAATAATACAAATTGAGACCGGTTACTGTGTGTTTTGTTTTAATTAATTCGTTATGTGTGTTTTAAAATGATTGTCTACTTGTTCTATAGGAGATGGAAGGTAAGTTTCATATTTACATAGATAGTATTTAATCGCAAATCAAAAAATCTTCATTTTTTATATCAAATCTGTTGATTGGTGACATATAAATGATTAATTTCATAGATTTGGTAGGTTCGATTCCCCCTTGTGCTAAGCGAATTTCAAAAATCTTTTAATTTACCTTATATTGATTTGAAAATCGATGACATTGTCCTAAGAACAGATCTTCGTATGTGTTATATTTTCTAACTTTCCCATAATGATCATAATATTGCATTTTGAATCAAAATAAACATTACCATAAGATTTGTGTAAATGATACTTACATTGGACATTTTTTTTATATTTTAGTGTATGAATTAATAAATTATACAATTACAATTATATCGTACGGTTGTCGACTCCTGACAATTTAATTTTCCAAAAAAATGTAGTGGCCACTGTTATTACTTTCTCTAATGTGTTCATTTTTATATAAAATATAGGAATTTTTTGTTTAAATTGAATAAAAATGTGTATTTCGATATTTTTCTAATGACGCGCTTATCGCGTCATGGGTCTCCCTGAAGGTTTCTTCATGACGCGCTAGGTGCGTCACGGGCCAGAAATCGGTTAATATGTACCTACTATCATAATACCTCAATTACCATTCTCGTAATAATTTGATCTTTAAAAATAGTTTCAGTGATTAATGTAATGTAAAAAGTGCATAATTTCATCAAGCGTGTATCACTTAAAGTGGATAATATAAAGTGCATAGTGAACAATCAATAATATTGGCCAATGGGTGTAAATACGTTGCTCCTCAGAACTATTAGTATTGACAAGATTTTCAAGTCAAACAGTTAAAATCAGTGCAAAATAAAAGTGTTTAAAGTGTTAATAAAACAACTGAACCAGAATAAAACAATAAAAAGTGTATAAATCCGAACCTAAATTTCTAAATAACCTCAAAAGCGCATGCATAGTGATGATTCATTAACTTTATCCGACTGACAACGACATCTATCGTTCATCATTCGCAGTACGCAAGCAAGACTAGCGTCGCGCACCTCTAAGCAAGACCGCCTCATCGCACCCGATCAACATTAGCCATCTAGGCCGCGTTCCGGCCAAACATAACAAATAGAGGGCGCTAGTTGTCACATGTCCATGCAATATGGAAGAAATAAAAAATATGTTACTGAGCATGCAACAGGATTTAAAACAACAAAAACAAGACATGATAGAAATGAAAGAGGATATAAAGAACACAATAAATAACAATATCAATGAAAAATTTACCAGCTTAGAATTAAAAAACGAGATTTTAGAGAACAAACTGCAAGAACAAGAATCAAAAATAACTTTATTAGAAAAACATATAAGACGAAAAAACCTCGTCATATTTGGCGTCGAAGAACGAGAACAATCATACCACGAATTAGAAGAATTAATAATCAATATAATAAACACTAAATTTAATATTCCTTGCGATAAAACTAATATTGAGGCTGTAAGGAGACTGGGTAAAAAAGGAGAGAAGGTAAGACCGGTGGTGATAACATTTAGCACGATTGGATTCAAGATAAAAATTCAGAGAAACAGGCACTGTCTTCGAGACACCTCGTACTATATAAAAGAAGACTATCCGGTAGAAGTGCTGCACAAGCGTAAGGAATTGCAAACGCAATTACAAAAAGAAAAGGATGCAGGTAATACCGCCTTTATTAAATACGATAAACTTATTGTCTTGAATAGAAATGAACATCCTTCTCGCACTCAGATGAATAAGAGGAACTTGTCAGTATCCCCTGAAACATCTCACACCAGTTCTCGAATAGATAAACATATTAACAAACAACCATCTAAGAAAAATAAAGCATTGAATTTGAAAGAGTATATACTGCACAAACCAAAAGCAGTTCACACTCAGTCAAATACCGCTCAAGCCCAAACAAATATAACACAGCCTCACGTCTCATAGCAAACACAGATGGACCCTCCACTCACGTCACATCCCCCAGTACGACTGGTCACCGCGGGGGAGGTCGACCATAACCCCTCAAGGAACACAGTAAAGAAAAACAATTTATATATTTGCACTTTCAATGTCAAATCATTAACCTCGGATACAAAACTTACTGAACTAAAGGCAGCGCTCCAAAACATTAATCATGATATTCTAGGACTGAGTGAAGTACGCCGAATAGGCGAGAATATTATCGAAGATGAAAATTATATAATATACCACATAGGCAAAACAAAAGGGCTATACGGCGTCGGTTTCCTTGTTAAGAAAAAATATAAAGAAAATATTAAATCATTCGTCGGAATATCAGAAAGAGTCTGCATATTAGAAATACAAGTAAACAATTTATTGCTAGCGATAATTCAAGCATACGCACCTACGGAAAGTTCATCACAGGAAGACATAGATAACTTTTATGAAGACTTAGCGAAAGCCCACGAGTCTATCTCTACAAAATACATTATATCTATGGGAGATTTTAACGCACAGATTGGGATACCCCAAAAACATGAGGATTCAGTTATGGGCAAATATGGATATGGTAAAAGAAGCAGCCGTGGAGATAGACTTATTCAATACGCTTATGAATACAATCTTAAAATAATAAATTCCATGTTCAAGCTGAAAAATATCAACAGATGGACGTGGGTCTCTCCTAACCAAAATACAAGAAACGAGATCGACTATATAATGTCCACAAAACCACATTTATTTACAAATTATGAAGTACTATCATCGGTCCCATTTGGATCAGACCATAGAATGCTGAGAGGTACTATCCACCTGAAATTAAATAAGAAGAGTAGACACAAGTTTTATAGCACACCTAAAACATTGAAAACATTAAAAGAACAAGAAACTTACCTTAAAAACTTAAATGAATATATACCAGAGCTTATAAGAACACATGACTATTACAAAGCAAATGAATATTGCCAAAAAATCACTCAAGGCATATTAGAAAGTTTAAATAACATCAAACGAAATGAACGTCGGCGCATCTTATCAGATGAGGCACTACAGCTCATGATGGAAAGAAACACACTTCAGAATAAGCCTAAACTGAATGAAAATGATAAAGAAAACTTGAAACATCTCTACAAAATCACAAACAAGGAAATAAGGAAATGCTATGATACCTACAGACTAAACACTCTACATAGTCACCTCGAGAGTTCTAGATCGTCCAAAAAAGGCTTTAAAGAACTGAACAGATCAAAGAAATGGATCCCATCATTGCTGCCAAACTCTACCAAATGCCAGTCGCGACTAGAGGTCATAAACACAGCTACAAATTTTTATGCAAAACTGTATCAGTCAGATTCATTACACAAACCTAGTATTGATGACAGGGACAACTCTCCAATTAAAGAATTTACAGAGCCCGAAATAATGCAACACATATTGAAGCTTAAACCAGGAAAAAGCCCAGGTCCAGATGGAATCTCTAATGAATGTATAAAAGTTGCAAGAACTCTACTCCTGACACCTATCACGCTTCTGTGGAACAAAATATTAAACGAAGAAGTTGTACCTCATATATGGACAGAATCAGAAATCATCTTACTCTATAAAAAAGGAGACCCAGCGAACATAGAAAATTATCGACCAATAAGTCTCATGCCTTGCCTCTACAAATTGTTTGCCTCCTGTTTGTTAGATAGAATATCCCAGGACATCGATGAACACCAGCCGATAGAGCAAGCAGGTTTTAGAAGTGGTTTCAGCACAATAGACCACATCCAAGTAGTTGACCAGTTGATAGAGAAGTATATTGAATTTCGAAGGCCATTATATATAGCATTAATTGATTACAAAAAAGCTTTTGACTCTATTTCCCACAACAGTATTTGGGAAGCACTGAATGCAATTAATATAAAAAGAAAATACATAAATATACTGAAAAATATATATACTCACAGTACAAGTAGAGTCAAGTTGGATAGAGCTGGCCCAAAAATCAACATCAACAAAGGAGTGAGACAAGGAGACCCGATCTCTCCAAAATTATTTATAGCCGTTCTACAGCACATAATGAAAAACTTACCATGGTCTAAGAAAGGCATCTATATTAACGGGAATTACCTAAGCCACCTCAGATTCGCAGACGACATCATCTTGTTCTCAGAATCCGCTCAACAATTAAATAATATGATAATTGACCTCAATCAAGCTAGCATAAAAGTAGGTCTTGAAATGAACCTCGACAAGACAAAAATTATGACCAACCACCTCAGACCACCCATCTTGGTAAATGATAATCCTATTGATTATGTAGAAAAGTATATCTACCTTGGTAAACAAATATCTTTCCAAAAAGACAGAAACAAAGAGGAAGTAGAACGAAGAGTTGCAATAACATGGAAAAAATACTGGAGTCACAAAGAAATATTTAAATCCGAGCTGCCGCTATCAATCAAAAAAATTGTAATGGACACTGAAATATTACCTTGTCTCACCTACGGGTGTCAAACATGGAATTACGACCTAAAAACAAGAAGTCTAATTGAAACGACTCAGAGAAAAATAGAGAGAAGCTACCTGGGTATAAAGTTAAAAGATAAAATAAGAAATACATATATTAGAAGGAAGACAAAAATTACCGATGCCTTAACTTTCTCTTTACAAAGAAAATGGAAGTGGGCAGGCCACTTGGCTCGTTACACTGACAATAGATGGACCTTAAACGCAGTAAAATGGCCTGGCCCGCAAGGATACAGAGCGAGAGGCAGACCATGCGGCAGATGGGCAGACGACATAGCGGGAATAGCGGGCAAACGATGGATAGACATAGCACACAATAAAGAGAAATGGAAGTCCTTGGAGGAGGCTTTTACCCTAAGGGGGTCCATACAAATTAATACACAAGATTAGATTTATTGTTTATTTTATCTTATTTATTACTTGTAACTTTTATTTATAATTCAATTTCTTTTAATCCCATTTTAAATTTTATAATTCAATTTTAACTTTATATTTAAATTTTTAATTTATAATGATTAATTAATGATAATGTTTAATTGCGATTGATTTTAGTATGATTGTTTGTATGGAATTAAATAAAGCTTTTATTATTATTATTATTATTATTATCATAATACCATCAAAGCATAATACTTACCAGAGTCACCAGGTATTCAGGTATTCCTTACAGGTATTCAGGGCTGAATGGCAGAATGATAATGCCCTATGGCATTAAGTTTTTGCCCTCATTCTCATTCCGTTTTAATTTTTAAGGTACCAAATTCTATACAATAGGTACATAAGTACTTATAATAAATCTATATCCGATCGATTCCTCTACAAGGAAGATAATATCTATGTGACAAAATCTATTACAGGGAGACTTTATTGTTACAATTTATAACTCAAAACAATTGAAGATATAAGTGGTTCAAGGGGTAATGTTACATTTTTTAAATGTGGAGAAAATCAACTCCAAAATTCTGAACCTATTTTTGAGTTAAATCATGTTTTTTGTTGTTTCTTTACGAACTATTTAATCAAATTAGGTAAGGTTTTTATTAAATATTTGCTGGTATGGAGTGGATATATTATTTAAATATATTATTATATAAAATATATTATAACTGTAAAAATATGTAGATATTTTTTTTAACTTTTCACGTTCATTCAGTTTAATTGTAGTTTTAAGTTTGTACTGGTTTGTACGTAAACCCTTTAGTGGAGTGCCGTAAGACATAAAAATGGCAAAACCTCGGAATCCAGGGACTATGAATGAATCTTCATAAAAACTGTTGGGACTGTATTTCAAAATGCACAAATAGAAAAGTTAAAAAAAACTAATTCACCGATCTTTTTTTTATTTTTTTTTATCTTTGTTGATAAGTTTGTGACCCCATAACTTCGTGTAGGGTAAACCGATTTTACATTATTATTGTAATTTAAAATCAGTTTTTGGTGTAAAACCATAGACATACATAATATAGACCTGTCTTGCACGTTCGAATTTGTGTCAAGTTGTATCAATCCAATTTTGAATTGAATCGGTTTGTGCGTGAAGTTGGCGCAATGGAATTTTGTTAAATTTGAAAACGAACAGATTACATTGAGGATTACATAGTAATATCTCGCTTCCGCGTTTGGAAGTTTTAGTCGTGCTGTCTCTGTCACGCTTACATATGTCACGCGCCATTTTACTAAAGTTATTATTTTAGAAATAGTGAAAATAATTTACAATTCAATGTTTACATAATGAAATGTGATTCCTTTGGACTTTGTGTTTCTTGAATTGTTAGAATATTTTTGAAGGCACAGGAAGCCATATTTTCTACATTTGCGGACGTATAGTCGGCACAATCATAAGATTCCGATATGACGTCTGTCATGTATGAACACAAACTAACCTTGTATGGACTTCTTCAATTTACTTATTACGGAAATATATTTTTTTAATTTGAACCGCTGGTAATGATACTATGAAGTGAAGATATTTCGTAGCGAATGATAGGTCACTTTGGTTAAATTATGCAATGCACTATTTACTGTGCTTATACAGTACACAGTTTATATTTATTATCAATGCAGCTTTATAAGTAGGTACATAATATACTTGTGAATCCACCTCCTCTTCGCTTTGGAAAATTGTTTTTATGTTTACAGATAATAAAAACTTCTTCCCATTTTTGCAACATATTTTATTGGTACATCGCTTCTATTGCTCGTAGCATGATGTTATAAAATTGCCCACAGTTTGTTAAATATTTTAATTAGGCATTAGTCCGTAATATTAAACGCAAGTAACTAGCGGGTTAAACGAATTGGAGTAATATTGTTTACTTACTACGAGTATTTAGATAGGTAGGTACTTACTTACTTATACGTACTTACATAGGTAAATACTAGAAATTCTGGCGAAATATGTAAATCATTCCTGCTTGTTTTTGACGTGACAACGTCTTATAAATTGGTTTGCCGGGAGGCACTTCAAGAAACTGCGTTAGTAAGCTCCGCTCACGTTCCTTGGTGACAGTGTACAGAAAATGGTACAGCGCCATCTCTGGTTAAGTAGAGTAACTAGTTTGTTACCTCACTTAGTTGTGACTAATGGTTAATGGTCTAACGGTTAGCAGCGCTAGATGGCGGATGGTGTTACAATGTTTTAAATATAATTCTTTGTATACCTACGTTTACCCCATGAAGATACGGGAACGCAGGGTCAACTTCACAAATAACCACAACTGCTTGCAAACCCAAAATAGCAGTTTATTATAAAACCAAAGAAGTCGACACATTGCCCTTTACAAATTTTTCTCTTATATAAACTCCACGTTACACTCGTTAGCGCGTTTCACAAATTGGTACAATGCCATCTTGTTTACAAGTGAGGAACTATTTAACAAAAATAAAACATTAAACTTAAATTGCTTCCGCCTTCACATGACGGTTAGACAGTATAAATAAATGTTTTAATAATAATAATAATAATAATAATAATAAATCTTTATTTCAGATGTCGAGATCCATATATTGTTACTACTTTTAAATTGTTACTATTATTTCATCCTTCTTCCTACTATACGAATGAATATTCACATTAAAATTATTTTACCACTTAAAGTCGTTGTCACGTAAAACTTTCGCCCGTATACCGACGTTACAGGCAACCAATATATTTTTTTTTATTTGTGTTATTTATAAATTGTTTAAATTATTTTATTTTATTTTAATCAGTTTACATCATAAATTGTGTAAAATTGAACAAATATTTAAGACGTCACTACAATGTTTTATAAGGAGGCTGGATTTATAGTTATGTGACCTCTTGAAACAATTTATGAATCGACCATAATCGATACATTACTATAATCGAAAGTATGTGCTACCATGTCACACCCAAAATACAAATAGTTATAGATTCCTTAATATGTCTAAAGCATTGCGATTTTTCGTAACTATTATAAGTTCCCGATATATACGTTTTTAAGCCTTTTCCACTCAAATCGGATAATTATTAACCGTTTAATAGTTTCTTCGTTTTCACTAGATTAATGAAATTTCCATTTTAATAACTAATATAATTTCCTCACCTTAACTTACTAGTCAAATTGTCTTATTATCCCTTTCGGTGTTAATCTCAACGCTACATCTGTTTTTACCTGATTTTAAGAAAACAATCAGAGGTCGGTTTATAAATTATCGTTCCGAACTTAATTAACGAAACGATTAGAAAGTCTTATTACTTATAATCGGTTAAATTTATAAATCGGTTTATTTAATGCATCGATTTTTGTTGTACTTCACTATTGTCACTGTGATGACAGCCTTCATATTAGGGATGCAAGGTTGTTGTAATATCGATAAAAATATCGATAATTATATCGAGGCAATGAAATTATCGATAATTGATAATATCGATATTTAGGTCGATAATATCGAATTTATTTAAATTTAAATAAAAAATATGAAGTTCATAGAGATTTTTTTGTTTCATTAGTCCTTACGGACAGGCAAAGGGGCTAAGCCCATACAGCCAGAGAAAATAGAGACATAAAACAAGTAGAGGATGTTTTTTATTTGTTTATATTGTAAGAAAAGGCTAATATTCGAAGCCCAAACAGCCTTATCTAAGGTCGTGAATTATCGATATTTTTCTTCGGCCATGATATCGATATTATCGTATCGTTATAGCGCAAATATGGATAAAAATATCGATATTTCCCCTTCGATATTATCGATTTTCCGATATATCGTTGCAACCCTACTTCATATCGGAATCTTATGATTGTGCCGACTATAATTACTGAAATCAATTTTGCGTAAGGAAGATGTGTAACTCGCTGCTGTCTACAACAGACTGACTTGATCAATCACTCAATCACACAACCTAATGTTGACCACTCGTCGTGCGCCATGTATGTTACGGGCGCATCTTTACTTTCTACATCCATGCCTTTATAGCCTTTATATTTATATATATGCTCTATACTCGGATTTTTAATAGATTCCAGATTTGACAATTTCAGTGTTGCAACGTTATGACAACTACTAAATAGTGACGTTGCCGAAATTATTCGATACGGAAATGGAATATTTCCGACTCGATTCCTCTCGTTTATATATAGTAGCATCTAAACAACAAACAACAACGCATGGGTTGCCAATACAGAAATCTATCTCGGCTCTTTTATTATAAATTTTTATTTTTAATATAAAAATAAAAAATATTTACTTTTTATAGAATAAAGCAGTGGTTACTAATTATTAAATAATTATTTTGAATAAATGTATTTGTTTCAATAAAAAAATTACAAAATGATTTTAATAATTGGCACACCAATATTACAATATTACAAGTAAGTAATGATTAATTTCACCTTTCTGTAGCAACTGGATGACTAAAAATTATAATGTGCAATTTAACGTCGAATAAAAACAACCACTAAGATAACAATTATAATAACTCCATTTCTTATCCATTTTTAGGAAAACTATCTTATTTGTGTATTATAAATGTCATATTGCTGCCAAAAACAACTGCGTTCCGAGTGGTCCGATGTGTTCCGACATTTCATGTATATGAACGGTGTCTATGTGTGCGTTGCTTTTGCGCACTTTGTATGAAGCTTAATATCTGTGTATTATCTAATTTGTAGTTCATATAACCTAATAGCAGGTTATGTGACGTGGTATCATTATTTTACAAAATGACAGTAGCTAATGTCCAATGAGGAATCGAATTATGATTCAGAGTATAAAAGCATATATTATGTGCCGGTGTTTAATATTTTTCGTTTACTATATAATTTTGAATAAATAACCTTTCCGTATTGTTCTCTGATTTTTATTATATTTTATTAAAACACAATCATCATCAAGAAAAATCGAATAATCAAAACATCGTTCGTAATCGTGTGAGTAATCACTATTATTGAAAAGCTGGCAACATAATTTTGAAAAGTGACATTAGCTTATGTCAAATCTGGAATCTAATTAAAAATCCGAGTATAGGCCTCCTCAGTAATGAGGAGAGACCCGTGCTCAGTAGTGGGCCATTAGTGGGTTGTTAGCGTAGCGCGTAGCGTAGCCTTTATAGATCAATGCTCTACACAACTCGCTGCTGCCTTCAATAGACTGACTTGGTGACTTGACTTGATCAATCACTCAACCTAATGTTGATTGTTGACCAGTGACCACTCGTCGTGCGCCTTTCGGACCGTTGCCGTTGGTTCCACGCCATAAGTATGTTACGGTCACATCTTTAGTTTCTACACTTTCTAGCTTTCTACATCCATGTGTAAAACACAGGGCGATATACCGAGTGAACCAATTGAATTGTTTGTAAGTTGTTTCACGCGTGTAACATTGTGGAAATTGGATATTTCGGAAACTTAGTGACTTGTTTTGTAGTTAACTCTATTCTAAAAAAAACGGACTGTAAGTATATTGAATGCGTGCCGTGCAGTGTAATTACACTCCTAATGGTATGCCGTATGATGAAAAATTGTTACATAAAATTTAATAAATCATTAAGTACTAAAAGGAAAATCATCTTCACTACATAGTATAAAACAAAGTCGCTTTCTGTTCCTTTGTGTCCTTAAATCTTTAAAACTACGCAACGGATTTTGATGCGGTTTTTCTTAATAGAAAAAGGTGGATCAAGAGGAAGGTTTATACATAATATATGTATAATAACATCCATTAAATAGTTATTGCACCCGTGCGAAGCCGGGGCGGGTCGCTAGTAACAAATAAAACGCATGTTTGGTTAACCAAAGGTTTATTTTTTAAAACTTTTCTTAATCCTAATTGTATCCGTAGGATTGTATGACAGTGTTGAAGGGTGCTGTCGCTTTTGCCACCTTCGCACCAGCTTCCTTGGTGATGCTCTGGAAAAAGAAACATACATTATATTCCCAAAATCAAACGAATTCATGATAACATATATTATATTAGAGTTCAGTTTTAGTTTATTTTCATAACACATCAAATAATGTAGGTAAGAAAGTTGATCATCATAAAGTAAAGTTAAATTTCTTAAGTGTCATTGATTAGCAAACAACACCGCTCATGTTGTTTTTCGAGTTTTGAATTTTAAATTAAATGCCACTGATTAGAGGTACCCATGGAGAGTCTAACAACTAATCACATTCTAGACAGCTCGGACTCTTAGTGAACGGTATTCACAAAAATTGTGTCAATATCAATTACCTTAAGTTTCCTTTCATAGGCAACTCTGTGAATGGCCTTGAACTTCCTCTTGTCCTCAAGTTTGCGGACAACCTCACGGTATTTCCATCCAACTTCGTGAGACAATCTGCCGACATGACAGTACTGCAAAAATAGAAAAAATTTTTATATTTACTTAGAAACTCACGTAACTTGACTATGTTGTCTTAGTTCAGATAAAATTAAAATTCAACATAAATTTTTTCAGTAGTACATTACCCTGATAAACATCATTCTAATGAAACATAATAAACGCATGTGGTTTGGATAAGATTCTCTTTGCAATATAGCTGGTAAATTAGTACTATACAGAGTAGCTTAGAAAAGCAAAACTGCATTTATTAAGGTCTGTATCTATGTGGTAAGTGGTTGTATTTTGTGCTGATTTATGGCCAAAGGACACAAACCTGAAAGTGTATGGAACTGTGTCCCAGAGTGTGTGGATTAAATTGTTATTTTTATAGGTTGAAAAAAAATGAGATTCGAAATTGCATTTAAATATTGTGTTGCAAATCAGTGAAATAACAACAATTTCTTTGTTCAAACTGAAAAACTAAAATGAAATCTTGTAAGAGCAAAATAACAAAGCAAAGCAATATTCGTTTTTAAACATTATCAAATGAATTCAGTGCTGGCAACACTACATTCTGTGGTAATTTTGGGCAGTGTCTTTTGTGCCACAGGGCCTCTGCTGGTATTTGTTTGACAAGATATTTGCCAATTTCATTACTAACAATTCGCATATGTTTTTTATGCCGTCCAAATATTTTTTATTAAAACTACATTACCTATGTGGCAAAGTAAAGTGGAAAAAGGCAAAAAGGAACGTTGCTACTTTCTTTAGGCTTTATGTAAAATAATCAGACAGTACCTTGCGACCAGGCCTCAGGCAGAACACGCGAAGGGCGGCGGGGACGACGACGCGACGACGGTTGTCGTAGGGAGGCGGGCAGCCGTCGTACGCACGCAGCCTTCTTAGAGCGTCCTTCCCTCGCTCAGTCTTGTGAGGGATCATGCCTGTAATATACAATTTCTAAGTAATACACAACCTTTAATGCATTGTCCGAATATGTGACAGACAGTAGCTTCATAGAATATGTTTTATCACAGATTTATCAAATAATGTAGGTAATTGTTATAGATAATCATCAGCTATTAATTTGTTGACGTTTTTCAAAGACATTTAATTAGGTGATTTGGATAGTTATTGTGCACTAAATATTATTATATTTTTTATGATATATTGTACTTCAATTAAACTACTGTATTACTTTACTGTAATTAAAGTTAAATATATCATCGGTACAAAAGTCAACTCGCCAATCCGCAAATGTCAAAAAGTTCAGGAAGGGTAGGATTTTAATAAAAAAAGTATGTATCGTTGTAAATCAGGGATTTCTTAAAATTAATTCAAGTTAATGAATTTGTATACTATTGCCACACAGACAATATTTTGCCACAATATGGGTTGTGTAAAAAATATTGATGTCCAATGTATGTATGTCAAAACTGCCAAAATTACGCTTTGGCTAGTTGACTTTTGTACCGACGATATTAAAGAAAGAACTGTAAGTAAATTCAAATTTATTTTGCAGGATTCAGCTTCACATATAAAATCAAACCACACTTGATTTTATTTTTGAACAAGAGACTAAACTATGTACCCATAAAATAATTGACAGAATATTATAATTACCTCTGACAGTCTTCCACAGAATCTTAGATGGAGCTCTGAAGTGGAATGGTCCACGGGCAGGGTTTACATTGCACCGCTTGCGCAAGAATGACATAAACTTCAGCTTGTTCCTGTAAAACATAGTGTGTCAAACTAACCTGCTAGTGACGTCACATTTTGGAACATCGTAATAAGAAATCAGACATTATTTTGATTTACAACATAAATGTTCAGACGCAAATTACCCAAAGAGAAACATCATTTGTCTATAAATATAAAGAAACTCTGACTCTGATACCATAACACAAAAGATATTTTGAGAAAATATTAGCTAGTGTATAATTAACACAATAGATCTCATTACAATAATTAAATGAATTCGGTGTGTTTTCTATAAAGATTTGAAAATAAATATTTTTCTGCCACATCTGTCTTGGCCATGACTCGAACTAAGAGGACTTATTCTGTAGACAAGAGTACTGCCAAATTAGTCACTGTAATAATTTATGATTAAGAACAATCATTGGTCTCGGTAACTGTAAATATCCATTACTAAAGCTATACTTTCAGTTAGAATGAATTAACTTCTGCTCTTCAAGTTACCCCCTCCAATCCTCCAATAGATATTAAATTAAGCTTTTTAAACTTAGTAATAAAAACACTAAATCAAAAAATATGTAAAATGAAATTATATTCTCTAATATCGTTTGACACTATGCAAGACCTGTCTATGACCAGCGTGCATCACCCCTTCAGCATCGCCATCGACCCCTTGATAATCTAAAAGTAAATAAATTATGGAAGTCAGCAACGACCTCAAGAAGGCTCGGGCTTCAAGAACTACGTGCTTAAATATTTAAAAAAAGGAATAAAAAAATACCTCACCTGAAGAAGTTGCCGGAAATGTTGAGTTGTTCACATCTTACAACCACAACTTTGTTCCCTTCGAGCAAAACCTTCGCGATCACTGCAGCTAGTCGGCCCAGCAGGTGGCCGCGGCCATCGATAACAATGGCCTGTAATATCCACAAAAATGCTATGTTATTGGACATGACAATTGTTGGCTTTCTAACCTAACCTGTAATACCTGTAATCAAACTAAGATAAACGATATAAAATACAATGCAAAATGTACTACAAATATCGTAGAGTTCTCATGTTCAATATGCAAATATCGACAGATTTTTCAAAACGAAAATTAACAAACACGTTTGCCGAAATATAGAAGCAAGCACGTGTACCGTCACAAAAATGGAATAATTTCGGCTTGGCTATAAAATTACACTTAACAAATAAACGACATGTAACTAGATCACATTTTCTTATTATTTCACTTTTATTTCGTTATATCTCCGCGAATATTATAATTTTCTTTCTCACCTTATTACTAAAGCCCGTCATTTTCACGACAACAAAACGGAAAAGAGCAACTTTTTAAAGTAAGATGGCGACCGGATATAGTTTATGGTTCCGTTGTGGCCGCGTTCCGTAACTAGCCCATAACACACCCATAACATCTCAAAAAAGCGCTCCATATTATGTTTTTACCATTGATCTCAATGAAACGGACAATATTAGGTAATTAAAATAATATTTTAATTATATTATTTCTTCAATTATTTTTATTCCACATTTTTAATAATGAAATGTGTTGCCAATTAAGGGCTACAATAGACGTCCGATTTTTCTCTCCGATAGTCTGACTGATCAGACAAACGTCCGACAAAGTCTGATTAGTCAAAAAATTATTTAATTTGTTATGAAATTATACATTTTGTTTTGTTTACAATACAGGTCCGATTCGAGTGTCATCCGATTCTATTGTCTGAATTTGTCTGATCAGACTTAGATCAGTCTATTGCAGCCCTTAACCTTAACTGGCACGCTTTTTTGTCCTGGTCCTATAATATGTTCATAGAGATAGGTAATACACTAGAGCGCAGAAGCCAGGCTTCAGAGCATACCTCGGATAAAAAGAGACGAAATCTTTAGTAATCACCTTTCTCTTTCTGGCTCATCGGGATCGGAGAGAGATAGGTAATTATCGTTATCGTTGTTTCCCTTTCTAACCGGGGGCGATTGTAATTTATGTACAGCCGTATGGCTCGCCTACTCTAGTGTATTATCTCTATGCCTAATACCCCTCTTTTTGCGTCAGGGCAGTATAATTATGTTATTATAGGCCTGCATATTTTTTATTTTATCTATATATATGCTGTAACGCGGCAACACCAGCCCTCTCTCACAGACAGCCGCGCGCCGCGCAATAATGAAATAGTCTGTGGTTCTGTCTCCCGCCGTTCTAAGCGGCAACGTTTCCTCCCGCGTAAGCTTTTAAGTTAAGATAAATAAGTTGTGATGTTAATTTGCTGATTAGTAATATTAGTATTGTATTCTGAGGAACCCGAATAAATTCTACCGCTAAAATGCTTATTTTATTCTGTGGTTTGGCCCCACGCACGTCATAATTTGTGCTGACGCAACTGTCAACTTGTCAACAAGCAAGGTCAACAACTGTCTGTAGTCTGAACTAGTCTGTGGTCTATCAACTCTCACAACTCTGTCAAGTGTCAATGTCAAACAAAGCCAAAAAGTATAATTTCATAACAAATTAAATAATTTTTTTGACTAATCCATTCCATCCATAGGATCAAATCTGAAAGAATAGGCAAGAACCACGTCAGTTCTGTGATCAGTGACTATTACTGTGATAAGTTTTGAGAAATGACCACATACTCTCTCGTTCCCTTTGGCTAAAAATGGAGATTCCTTACAGGAAAATATTTATTTATCTGCTAACATTCGCGGCCTATGCTTACACGGGCATAGGTTCGAGTATGTTACGAAATTTAAAAGATGCAGTGCTGTCAGCTGAGTCTGTTTTTGGAGATATGCTCCGGAACGCAATAACGGTGGCTGAAAAGTTCAAATCTCTTCATGATGTATTTGATGCCGCCGTTGAAGAGGACTGTGTATATATGTGCCCGGAAGGTAAAACAAATAATAAAATTCTTCCTTCATTGCGTACCTACTGTATTAGACTGCTAGAATTTATGTTAATTTATCATAATATTTTCAGGACAAAAACCAGTGCGCAACAGGAATCACATACCTACGTCAGATGGTTGTGGATCTCTAGGATTTGAAATAGCGTCGGAAAATCTGCCTCTAGAAGAGATGACAAAATGCTGTGATACCCATGACATTTGTTATGATACATGTAACAGTGGAAAGGAGGTCTGTGATTTGGAGTTCAAACGCTGCCTCTACAACTATTGTGATAATTACAAATCTGTAAATATAGCTGGAGATACAATTACTAAAGGTATTGAAATATTCTAATTTCTTTTACATTATTGTGTATACAGCTCTTACAACCACTGGTTGTCAACCAGTGGCATAGCTAGTATGGGGTTTATGAGTGGTTGCAGTCAAGCTTACCATCAGGGTGGTTAAGCGGCGCGCGCAATAGGAGCTTACAAGTCAGAAAAGACCAGTGCTGATGAACCGCACTACAAATGTATGTTACATCTGTGCTTAATTGCTCTGGTGGTGAGCTTGACTATGCAACCACCCTAAGGGGGTAGTCCATTCTGTGTGACACAATATTGAGAATAAAAAAAAATATAGTTATAAAACCCAGCTTATAGGGTGATTCCTCGTAGGTCGTCCTCGTGGTCCAACTGCAAAATAATTTTGTTCTATGAATTGTTTTATATTTTATGAATTATTTTTTAATTATTTTTACTATAATTAGTAGTCCTACTCATTTTATCTCCTACTAGTAGTCCTACTACAAGCCGGTTACACCACTTCTTGTAACATAGGGAAATTTGGTTGTTAACAAAAAAAATGATGTTTACTTTTGTCTATGCTTTTTGGACTCCTACGAATGTTCAGTTCACATTTTGCTTTACATAATAAATACAGCTTTTATAATGCATCATGAACATTTAATATTGTTGATAAATCTATTTCTAACTATAGACTTAAAAAGGCCAAATTATAGTAAAATCAGCAATAATAAGATTTGTCAATCTACATTCTGTATCATTGGATTTTTAACCTTGTTTACAATATCTATGTTGATTATTTTGTTGATGCTAGCAAATTTTTCCTAATGAAAAACTGCAATTTTTAATGTTACAGCGTGCAAAGCAGCGGCAAAACTATTATTTACTGGAACATTGACATTGGGTTGCAAGTCTTACCTAGATGCACAGAAGAATGCTTGCTACTGCCCGCCTAAGAGCAATAAATATAAAAAATACACAACAGGGAATGGTGAACTATAGATTATTTTCTTGCCCATTGATTATATAATAATAATAAGCCTCTTATCCTGAACTAATTTTTTCTCTCTTTTATATTGTGGTTCTCTTTATTTATAAAATATCTCTGAGTTCAGTGTACCTCTTGGCAAAGGCCTCCTCCAACAATTTCCATTGTACTCTATATCTAGCAACCCTTCTCCATTGATTACACTTAATGTAATATTTTATACAATGTAGGTGTTTCTTTTTTGCCTTAAAGGAGCCAATACACTCTTATCGGAAATGGGGTGAAAGTCAAAGTTAATTTGTATGTTAATGGATCAATTGTTGTTGCTCTGGTTCATAAGTCAGATAAATCCATGCAGTTTACCTAACCCAGTCCAAATTTGTGATAGAAAGTATCATTAGTGTAGGACTGTAGAGGAACCATGAGAACATAATTGTATTATTATAATGTTACCCTGCTCACTCACATGCATGCGAACCTTTGTACATAGCACGAATTGTCACAGTTTTGATATTTATTAATATCACAAAAGCATCCTGCCCTTGTGGGCACGCATGTTCACCCAAATTGTAAGTGAGCTCCTTTATAGTATTTGAAAATTCAAGTTTTCAAAGTATGTATCTAGTCTGAAATGATTAATTTATGACAATAAATTGTATTCAATTGACAAATATTTCAAGTTTTTCAATTATTGGAATGGATTGTTATGGAAAGAACAGTGAGTCTCTGTAAGTTACTATTTTGTAATATTTATTGTTTTGTGTTTTGTACAAGTAAAAAGCCAAAAGATAATCAATTTTTTATTTTAGCAATAAAATTACATCCTGTTTGCCCTTTTGGACATACATACTTTAATATAAAATAATTTTTATGCTAATTTCAGAGTATAGGCCCTTAGAAGTCACACACCATATTATATGAGCCAATGCTAAATCTCAAATTAAATAAAATTTTGAAATACAACCCTTGCAAAATTTCTAGGGGTACCTAATGTTATTTGTTACCCCTGAATATATTTTATGCGTGACACAACATACTAAAAAAATAAATATGGAATTGCAAAAAATAAACAGTTCATCTATATCATACATATCTATACAAGCAAACAACTTCTGATAAGTTGTCTAATTCGTAATATATTTCTCATAAATCAGTGTGGCATTTGGCAACTTCAACATTCTGATAACAGGATTCTCATTGGTTATTAATATACAACTACATCAAAATTGTTAATAATATCCAATACTACTAATGGACGTAGTCATAAAACATGTAACCACATGTTGAGCTTATAAAAATAATTCATTGCAATAAAAATAAATGCATTCAATAAGATGGTTAATACTTTCATCCTAGAGTGATTTTATTATAGCTGTAGAAAATAATAAATGAAAGCGAATTTTTAATGGTATACTTATATAAATATGAGATAGGTGCTTCATTCTATGTTAGAAGGTCTTTGATTTCATCTTTTTCAGCAGCTTCAATATACGGCGTTCCATCAGGAGTTTTGCCATTTTTTGAAGCACCCTGTAACATAGTATGTAATAATATAGTAGCCAACATATTATTATTCCTCATTTCTATATTGAATCAAGGAAATTGCTATGCTGATGGTTGTTATATTATGGTTGCATTATATATTAACACAGCCTAGTTACTGCAACTTATGGAACCCTCATTTCGAGATTATATTAAAAGGCCCATCCCATTGAGAAGTTTACTTGATTTGTTTGTTCAACCATAGTGAACAGTGTCCACACTATTCTTGGTATGCAGGGATAAAATTAGGATTAGTTTTATAGGTTGCCTGAAATAACTTTACTTTTGAAATTCTACTATTGTAATTAATATTCTATTGACTTACTATTATGATTTTCACTGATAATGGAAATAGGAAAGACATTCAAATTCAAATAAATGGTTCATTTGGTAGATTACTAACTTTTGAGCCTTTTATGAGAGTCAAAAAAGTTGTGATTAAGATCAGTAAAGAATACTTACATGCTTTAGTAAAGTTTTAACACAATCAGTATGCCCCTCCCAAATTGCTGCCAAAATTACTGATATGCCATGTTTGTCCACCATCTGAAATTATACTGGTCTACTATACCATACATAATTGAAGGAACAAGGTAAACATTCTTTTGGCTGTGGTATGCTTTACTTTGCCATGTAATCAATTTAGATTAATTTTAGCACATTAATAAAATAAAATTAATAATTAGTGTTGGTTCTCATATTAATGTATTTGTTGGTGAAAAGGTGAATAAAGCTAAGTCCTCCTATAGATTATCAATCAACAATGATGACTCATGGTGATATATCTCTCAGAAAACATATTTATATAGTGCACATATTTATATAGTGAATGGTGATATATCTCTCAGAAAACATATTTATATAGTGTTATCTATGTAATCAACAGCTACATTCTCATATTATACATTTCCATGTTTAATGTAAACAGAATAATCAAACAATGGGTGTTATTGTTAGATGACACTTAAGTATAGTAGCTTTGCAAGAGACTGGAATTACCAATACCAATATCAGTTGGCTGTAACCAGCTGTGGTTGTCTATTAAATATTGATCAATGAATGTGGTACAAAACAATATTCTGATGCTACAATAATTTTAAGGTTCTGCAGGTGATACAGGGTAGGTTATGAAAGATTGTACTCACGTTTGGGTCTGCTCCTTTGTCTAGCAAATAATTTACTACGGCCGTTTGACCATAATCGGCAGCGTAGTGCAAAGGTACCCGGCCATCTATGAGCGCATTTACGTCAATTTTCTGAAAATGCAATACGAATCTGTTAGGTTCATACACATCTGATCATGTCTTTAATTCATTAGTTATTAAAAAGAACAGGAAGGTACTTTTTCCCACTTTCAATAAAAACATTACACATCAATTTCATTCATTCTTTCATCAGAATGTAAAGTAATTTAAGTAATAAAAAGTATCTTACATTTTTCTCTACTATGTCCTTTACTTGATCTATATCGCCGTTTTTAATACCCCAAACTAATTCGCTCATTTTAGTGTATTTTCTAAATTGCTTGTTTGCTAAATTTTTTTTAGAACTGGAACCGAATCAATGATTCCATCAAAATCAAAGAAAAATAGAAAATAGGTAGGTATATAAATACAAGTTTTATACTACAGATAATTAAGAGAGCACGGCACAGACTAGATTAGCGGTAAATTCCATGAGTTTCCTTGCGTTTTCCAATACGAAAATTAATGCACCACAGAGTAATTATTTTAGTTATAGCACAGACGAGGTAGCTCACATAATATTAGTTATAGTAAACCCAACTTAAGATTGAAATGAAAGAGGCGCTGTCGGACGCATTTGACATTCATTTGACCAATCATTTTTATAATTCCTCCGAGGCCCGAGCTAGTAACTGACAGATGAACATAGAGTTAGTATAATAGAGTGCAGAAGCCAGGCTTCAGAGCGTACCTCGGATAAAAAGAGACGAAATCACTTTAGTAATCACCTTTCTCTTTCTGCTTTCTGGCGTTCCCTTCGTGGCATTGATCGTCTTGACGTTTGATTTTGTGGTTACCTAAATTTCTACTATTACGGTTTTATAAAATGACGAAATCATGCATAATTTGTAAAAAAGTGTTCATTCCTGGTGATTTGACTCACAGTTTTCATAGGTATGAGTTATTTATTTAGTGTATATATTTTATTATTTGACAAGTTCAATATTCGGTCGAGTACTTAATATTATTGTTTGGTTATGTTTATAACAGAGTCAATGTTAACCATATGTTAAGAGAATAATAATAATAAATTTAAATTGCAGTTTCCCGACAAACAGTGTACAAAGGGAGAAATGGGTAAAAGCGATTGGGATCAAAGATGGAGAGATCCGGCATGGTCATTGTATTTGCAGTGACCATTTTTCCGACGACTCGTACTATCATATTGATCCCAATACGAAGAAGAGACGACTTTTACCAACGGCAGTACCCTTAACTGGTGCCACTCTAACCGGTCCTGGGCCTTTTGAATCCAGCGGATGCCCGCCGTCTTCTTCAGGTCGTCAGTCCACCTGGTTGGGGGACGCTCTACGCTCCTTTTCCCAAGACGCGGTCTCCATTCGAGGACTTGAAAAGTAAGTAAATAAATATTTCCTATGATGTGCTGTGATTAAGACATTTGGAACAATATTTTATATTTAAATAATGATTTCAGAAAACGATCAACATCTGATGACAACCTTCAACCGAGGAAAAAATTTCGTTTTATGGATGGTTGGCAATGTACTCAGGTGTCACGAGAAGATTTTGTTTCAAATGAAGCATGGGAGCGTTTCATGAAACTTATGGAACATAAAAAAAAACTCCTTTCAATGGCAAATCATAAAATTTGCAGAAGGGAGAAACAAATATCGGAATTAAAAGAACTGGTAAAGAGTTTAGAAGAGAAGGTAAAATTAGGAGCATCTGAATATTTAGAGGTTATATTTTATTTCTTCAAACACTTACAAATATGTAGTGTAATTTATACAAATATGAAGTATAATATTTTTCACTAGGAACTTGTGTGAAACTGTGTTATTTGCTGACGACACCTCTTTAATTTTTAAAGTAGACAGAAGAAAACAATGTTTTGACGATGTGAATAGCGCTGTTTCACAAGTACTGCTCTGGTTCACGCATAATAATTTAATGCTAAATCCAAAAAAGACTAAATGTGTTAAATTTACATTACCAAATGTTAAACATGTTCCAACTAAAATTGTTCTGAATAGAGAAGTATTAGAACTAGTAGAAAAAACGACATTCTTAGGCCTTACTATAGATTCTCATCTGCAATGGGGTCCTCATATCGAAACCTTGTCGGGGAAACTAAGTTCTGCTGCCTACGCTGTTAAGAAAGTAAGGCTCTTGACTAATGTAGAAACAGCAAGATTAGTTTATTTTAGCTACTTTCATAGTGTAATGTCCTATGGTCTGCTGTTGTGGGGCTCAGCTGCAGATATAGAATCAATATTCATATTACAGAAAAGAGCAGTACGTGCCATTTACAGCCTCAGGCCAAGGGATTCACTCAGACAATTGTTTAAAGAAAGTAATATATTAACTGTAGTATCACAGTATATTTTAGATAATATTATGTATGTAAAAAAATATCATGACCATTTTCCTAAAAAGAGTGATGTACACAATATAAATACTAGAAATAAGGCTAAACTGATTGTACCAAAATTCAGACTTAGCAAAACTGGTGGCTCTTTCATGGGTAACTGCGTTAAAATTTATAATAAAGTTCCGATACAATTAACAGAAATGCCGTACTGTAAACTTAAAACTCATGTCAAAAGCATTCTTATGACGAAAGGTTATTACAAACTTGATGAATATTTTAATGATAAATCAGCTTGGACATGAGTTTCGTATTTTAGCCGTAATTAGTAGTAAGTGCAACTGTAACTGTGAGTGGAGAAAGAGAAAAAAAAGACTCCTTGGGAGTTTCTTGCCGCTTCTTCTTCCAAGACCACTCGCCGTAGGGATTTGTTGAAGCGATGGCGTAGCTTGACGTTCGGAAAGTGTTTGTAAAAACCTACTTCGAAGAAATAAATAATTTGAATTTGAATTTGAATTCTTCTCTATTTTAAAATCATTACATGTAACAATTTCCATGAATTCGTGAACAAAAGCGTGAAGCCGGCAAAAAGTCAGCTTAGCCTTGTAATACACACGGCGGCACTCACACCAAAACGACTTTTGTGTTCTAAATAATAAAAAATAAATGAAGCTTCGTGTTCCAAAAAATAAAGTTTAAATTTGTTCTAGTTCAAACTGTCAACATAGGGCATTCTATTAGTTTCGATGTGTGCTTAAGCTGACTTTTTGCCAGCTTCACGCTTTTGTTCACGGCGCGCAGTCTATAGTTTATTGGTCTGAGGTTATAATATAATGAGTTTCACACTGATGGATTATGGATAAAATATAGGAAAATGTTTAAGCAAACAAGAATGAGCACATCAGCACATTGAACAACGAATAACAGAACAAAAAGTATCTGCACACAGACATTTCAATGGAAGAGAGTACAGATTAATTATATAAATGTATTTTATTTATACACAGATAATATATTGCTCTAAAACACTACCATGCAGATTGAAATACACACTGAGAAAATATATTTTATTGTTATCAATGTTAATTAATTAATTTATTTATAATCAATCTAAAAATAAAATCTAGCTGCTTTTTGTAAAATGCATCAGTTTTTCATTTACCAAGACAGAGACTAATACAATCACTAATTGGACTATTACTAACAATTAACAGGACTACCTATCACTAACAGTTCCTGTCCTCACATTTATGAACAAACTAATCAGCTAATATTTAACACCATCTACTAACTGGACTATCCATCCTAGTCCCTTAATGGAGTCTTTTTCTAGGTTGGTCACAGTTGTCATGGACGGCAGTGGAAGGATGGTGCTACATGCTCTTAGGTACCTTAAATTCATAAAAAGTATACAATATAGTATTGTATAGTAGTGTAGGTATATAATATTTTAACATTTTTTTTATTTATTCACAAAATCCATAGCTTGTAACAACATAACTTGTTATTTTTTTTTTGTAAAAAGCAATAATAACTTATACTTATTAAACACCCACGGTCGCCGCACCATGCGCGGTGGTCCGAAATACCTATTATTTAATTAATTTATAAGTAATGATCTTACACTATTGATGTGCACTATATCTTGAAATAATAATTAATTAGGTAATAGGTCTTTACATACTTACTAATTCCCAAAAAATATATTTTTGGATAAAAAAAATTGGTATTTCACTCGTTAGGTGTATTGGTGTATTATTCACGTGAAGATCTTAAAATCTACGTAAAGTTCGTCTGTGATTAAATTTCATTGTTTTTGTCATTGATGCTATGTAAGTGTTCCTGATATAATCATTGAATTGAAAAATGAATAATAAAATTATATACTTAAGTTTCTGATTTATTCTTTGTATTTACCCAACTACTTTGACGAGTACCAATTCCACTCATCCAATATTTTTGTCCAATATTCTCTTTGAGAAAATGGAGGAACTCTGAGCGGATTTTTGTGCTGCTGTTGTTGTAAGATGTTTTAGCAAAATACTGGACGAATAAAGTTTGTACTGAGTAGATACGGCGAGTGGAGACATTTGGCGGCAATGCTACAAAGTAGGATCTAAAAATGTAGTCTAGATGAAGAGGAAAATAAAATAGCGTATAGTGTGGGATCGAATTATACTTCGTTTAAAGGAATGGAAATGGAGTTTTATCACAACATCAAAATCTTTGATCAATTATCACTGTTATTCGTAAACAGGGGCGCCGAAACCGGGCGTGCAAGGCGTGCGGCGCACGAGGGCGGCACCCTTGGGGGGGCAGCAAATTCATGGTAAATGGACCCCGGCGGGGCGACATAAACAGAATGGAATGGGGTATTCCACTCCTTATAACGGAGAAAAATATTATTACTCCTAGTTCAACATACAAGTCGAAGAAAATATTAGTTTTATGTAAATTCTTTTTTTTATTAAAAATAATCGTATTTTTTAATATCTGTGATTTTTTAATATATCTATACACTATCCAAGTGAAATGCAGGTTAATTTCCAGTTTCTAATAAACCTGGAATTGTATGAAAACCAGCCAAAAACTACAATTTTTTTCAGATGGATGCACAATCTGCTTGACCCAAATTTCTACTAAAATCGTAGAATTCTTTTAAATCTGGTCACACTGAAAATACTTTTCTATTGTCATTTGATCGTCATTCCTCGGGCACCCTCGGGATCGGAGAGAGATAGGTAATTACTCTTATCGTTGTTTCTCTTTCTAACCGGGGGCGATTGCAATGTATGGGCAGCCGTATGGCTCACCCACTCTATTGTACTAACCAGATGAATGACCACAACGTACTTATGAATGACTTTTTAACATGGCGGCGTTAGTTCCAATTTTTTGCCATTTCATAGCGGCTACAGATTCACGCCGAGACCCCCGAGAACACCCGAGAAGCGTGAATGTGATCGGTTCCTCGCAGTCTCGTTCTCGGGCTCGCCTGTTCTCGGATCGGTGTCGGTATTTTTGCCCGCTTCAAAGGGTTTCTCGGGCGAGAAAAGAGAACCGTATTCACATTCTCGTTCGGTCTCAGTGGGACCGTTGTGTGTTTTTGTATTTAAAATTTACATTTCTAGTTAAAATAATCTACTGTCTTTGGTTACCAATTATTATTATTATTTTAGTACTTATATTAATTTATTTCTTATTTTAGTATTCACAAGATTATAGTATATTAATGCACACATAACCAAAGCCGCTGCACTGACGTCCATTCCGGATGACGATCGAGAATGCGAATGAGAAGGTCGCATGAGTGTAGATGCCTTCTCGGTTGTCGGTTCTCGCGCAATTTCTCGGCAAGATTTCACGGCGAGACTTCTCGCGTGAGTCTGTTGGGGCTATCAGAGATAAGCTGGGCGCACTGTAAGATTATGGGCATTATGGTCGTGGCATTTGGTGTTCGTTTGAGCGGTTGTGACGTTATGGATTACGTCATCACTTTCGATCACAACGACCCATCTCGATCTGTGGGGCGTTGTGGACGCTGTTAAATTTGGCAGATCCATATCATTAGGGTACAACACTCTGAATGTCAAAACCTAATGGAACTCAAAATACAGGTGTTGAAGGCGAGATTGTTATAGGTCGCGTCATGTAAAAAGAACGCTGGAAGAAAGTGGATGGAGTATGTTTGTGCATGGGTACACTCGCGCACGAAAGTACTATATATTATGTTTTATTTGCCTATTGTTCATTGATTCATATATTTAATTCTTTATTGGTACATTAAAAACAAACTAAAGAGACCGAACCACCAAAGAGACCGATAAATCGCCTAATCCGCAGCTTGACCGCTAGCGTTCTTTTTACATGACGCGAACTATACGTGCTAGTTAAGGAACGCACCCAAATATGCTTTGGTTTGACATTAGAAATAATTAAGTAACACTATGGGCCTGTTTCACCACTTCCTGATAAAATCCCTAATAGCTTATTAGGAACTTATTTGCCATATGAACTACAACTTTTGGTTTCACAGGTGTCGGATAGAACTATCTGACAGATTAATTGCCTGATAAGTTATCGGCGCTTCAAGTGGTTGATAAAGACGTTATTTGGCAGATATCACTGGCGTTTAGTTTTTCTGAATGGATCGATGTTCAATAATGTAGCAAAGGTTTAATCTTACAATTTTCGTTTTACATTGTCAAATTATATCTACTTGTAAATACATAAAAAACTTAACTTGAATTATTTTGTATTTGATTAGTTGAGTTTTTATAATTATTCTTCTCAAGCGACGATAGTTTACGTAGTAGAAACGATACGCAACTTAGCGACGTTGCCGCTCCGTCAACTCATTATCAGGGAGTTTAGTGGTGAAACAGAAAAAGTTATCAGCGGCCTTTGTTTCGTGGATAGTGATAACTGTCATAAAGCTATCTCAAACTTTATCAGGGAGTGGTGATCCACCGATCCAGGTGGGTCGTTGTGATCGAAAGTGATGACGTAATCTATTACTACGTAACAACCGCTCAAACAAACAGCAAATTCCACGACCAAAAATGTCCATTAATGGAACGCTATTTTGAGACGTTATGAGTGTTACCTATGGTATAGTTACGGAACGCGGCCATGTCAAATATTGTCAAATGTCATTGTCTTTTTGACAAAAATAATCAAGTCAAGCCGCAAAGCCCGCAAACGGCGCAACGCGGAACGCGCAACGCAAACGTTCGTTTTGTTTTGAATTATCTACCTTAATTACCTACCTACCTATCTATCTTCGATTTGAATTTATGTTTTTATAATGTTTTTTTAACAGCTTTGAAATCTGTTTATCTGTTTACAATTTTTAATTTAAACGAAATGGACCAAAGTTGTTTTGATATTATCCACTTACCAAAAGATTCTCGAACAGCTACAAAATATGTTGTGGTATGTAATTGTTTATTTTAGTATATAATATAGTTTAAATTAAATACTTTTATTCCACAGTATGAAACAATTCAATTGATATAATATTAAAATACGATAATAGGTTAAAGTTTAGTATGTGGACCGTTGAATTTAGGGGTGTGGGGGTGAGGATGGGGTAGGGGGGGATGAGGGGAAGTTCCACCCCGAAGCCTGAGACGCGGAGCCTTATAGTTTTTTTTTTATCGAATTTTAAAATCTTTACCTAAACAGTACTAAAACGACTAAAACACGAAAACTATTTCCTCGAAATACAAGAAAAGGGTATGGGGATGTAGGAGATTGATAACCGGTTACATTGATGCCACCCACAAAGCTCTGCGATGCACAGTTTCTGAGAAAAACAAAAAAAACGATTCTAACCTCAAAGTGCTAACATTAACACTGTAAACTACAGCTACATACATGGGGTCAGTTTTCTAATACGGTCTAAGTTTAAACTAGCTAATCCCTACCTATTAGGGCAGAAAGTGTTGTAAAAATATGTCGACGGGACCCCCTTACGGGGGTCCCTTTTTTCTGCGTGGTTCTAATACAGTCGAACCTAACCTATACCCAACTAGAGTGTGGTTGGCTTTTTGTTATATTTTATATGGCGGGGGGCTTCGCCCCCCGACCCCCCCTTTAGGGGGGCCTACTGCCCCCCCGTCCCCCCGCTACCCCCATTCTTACCGCTATTTTTTCGTCATCCTACTCTATTGACCTAGTAAGTAATTGCAAATATGTGTGAGTAATTCTCACACACACTTGCGCGCACATTCACACACACCCTACGAAGCGGGGTTCGGTCGACATAATTGTGACAGTTATTTAATTGTGACATACCTACTTGCACTTGGATTTTCGTAACTGACCCTATGTACTTAGCTGTAGTGTTTGGTTAGAATGATTTTTTTATTTTTATCAAAAACTGTGTGTCGCAGATTGTTGTGGGTGGCATTTTTATAACCGGAATTCAACCCCCTACATCCCCACACCCTTTTCTTGTGTTTTGAGGGGGTAGTTTTCGTGTTTTAGGCGTTTTAGTACTGTTTAGGTGAAGACTTTAAAATTCGATAAAAAAAAAACTACTGATTTCCGCAGTCTGAAATTTTGCGTATATATTCCTTAAACTAAACTCTATTAGATATAAAAATATGGTTACCCAATTCAACAGTCCACATACTAAACTTTATCCCGATAATATTCATATTGCTGCAAATAGCGCATTTATTTCTAGCAAATGCTACTGGGGAATGTCCATCCATTACTTCGTAGAATTTGGAACAAACTTAATTGCAAAGAGGATGTAGTGACTACTGGTGAAAATATCATGGAGAAACTGCGAGATGTGTACACACTCTGTTCCAGTCAGATCAAGAAAAGTATTTTAAACTTACTTGAAGTTTTTAAACAAGAACATAAAAATCAACTTTACTTACAGGTTTGGCTGTTTAAATTTAAACCACAGAGTACTTTGTATGCTTAAACTGTTAATAATTATGGCACAATATTTTTTTACTTATATTCTATCACAAAACGCATGATTTTTCACAGGAGTGTTGTTTTTTTGACAGGAGTGTTTCATGTCAAAGTTATTAAAGACATTACATGTTCTATAGCCGATAACATGATATGCTCATAGCTCCATTACCGTCGATCCTAAGTGAACAACAAAGTTAAGCAACTGCAGGAATGATAGTTCAATGGGTAAAATTTCTTGAGCCCTTTTGTGTTTTGGAGAGCACATAAAGCCATCTGTATTGGTTGTTATTGTTTGATAGCAGTCATTAAGGGTTGATCATTTAACCCTCCATCAATCTGCACTGGATGGTGGGATATGCAGCATATCATATGCTCTAGCTAGGCCTCCTCAATAAAAGTCAACTAAAAAAGGTGTTGATGTAATCATAATCAGCATGAACACACATTTAATTTATTAATATTATTTTATTATTTTTAGGACAGCAGACAATGTGTTTTAGAGAGATTGATTTGTTGCTTTGAAAAGTTGTATTCTATTGAGGAGAGGTTGGAAGAACCAATTGATGTAACCAACAGTTTTTCTGATGATTCTTTGCTATTTACAACTATGTATTTTGTTAATTGGATTGACCAAACCTTTGACATTCTGAACAAACTATCAACTCTTGTATATAGAACAGATATGAAGGAATCTCAGGAAACTTATGAAGATTGGAAGACTCAGGTAATAGGATGCTATTTGAGTCAAATAATTTATTTTTAAGTTAACAAACAAAGAACAGGTCTACAAAACTTGGTTGCCATAGAAAAATAAATTAAAAAAAAAAACTTGGTTGCAAAAGAATAGTTAATATATCTCATATTAACTATTCATTAGAAGTTGCTGCTTTTGTATTTTCTATATTTCTTATTTTAGTTCAATGCTTCTCTTAAACAGTACCTAATTGAATCAAATTGAAAGATTTTCTTATGCAAAATGATAAATTGTCTATTTTAAGCCTGTAGGAATGAGTTAAGTAAAAAAAGAGGTTTTTATAGCATTTCTTTTTTTCTAAAATAGATAAAGTTTACGTATATTATTATGAAATAAAGGTTCTTGTTGATTTCCAGGTAGTTGACTGCATAAGCGGGTTGCATAAATCTGTTGATGAGCTACTGTTGTCTGCAATGACTCTTTGTAGGTATTGTTTGTCATCCGACCAACCAGTTGTAAAAGTTCGCTGTCAAGTGGTAAGAAAATTTAATAAAAATATTTAGCAAATATTGTATTAATATCAACTGTAAAATAAAATTTGGGCCATTGTACTGATGTATACGTAATAAGTAAGATTTCTAATATGTCGGAAAAAGCCAGTAGTGGACTCCTAGATACAAAGCCCTTCATAGATATCTGAATTTAATTCACATAAATATGTGAAGACAAATTCTCTCAGTAGTGGGAAATCCTTTAATTGAATGTTTCCTTAAGTTGTATTACAATAAATAACGATGTTTATACAAATTTTTCCTTGTTCAACAGAAAAAATATGAAAGTAATCTATAACTATGTGTTTTTTCACAGGTATTGAGGGAAACAAAAGCTCTGATCGGCGACTTAATAGAGGGTGATCTGGACAGCATATTTCATGCTACAAAAGAATCATTAAAATTACCAATCATGCCAACAAATGCCAACTTACTCATTGATGTGTTGAAAGATGTTCTGTATGTTTTAGAAACGAATACAAACACAGCATTATTGGCATTGCTTGTGTATTGTTTTAGCTACAATACCTCTCCTGTCGAGGCTTTGAGAAATCATTTGAGGTGTAAAGATAACAACATGTGTCCATGTAAAACCAATTATGAAGATGTAGCTGAGAGCTGTTTATTTGTAAAAGAGTTTGATTTATATAATGAGAGGCTTTTGCAAATAGGGTCGTTTGCTATTTCATGTTCCTCGGATGAGAAAAGTAAGTGTAGTATGAAAATTCAAAATTTTGAAGTAACACCCAATAATTAAGAATGTTTTAAAAAGATCTTTGTACAAAAAAAATCTTTTGCAATTGTAGTAAAAAGATACCTTAGTTTATCCACATGTAAGCCTTATAAGTTATAAGATGTAACATCATTCTGTGACAGTTAAAATTTAAATGTAGGTAATTGCATAATAATTATATGTTTGTTTCAATATAATAATATGTAATTAGAATTATTAATGTTACAAAGTATTTTTTAATATTTCCAGGAGTATTATCACTCAAAAGCGGCCTAGCAAGCTTGGAGGCGCTCGACCCTCATTTGGTGCCAGCGCTCATGCTGGATGCTGACAGCACACATTCAACTCTGCTGGTAGACTCATGGAACCAGGAAATAATGGAAATTAAAAACAATGTTTTTTTAATCGTCGACCCGGCGGCATTTTCTGACGTGAGTTTTTAAATATAATGTTAATTGGCTTAACAATAAATTTAAAAGTAGGGTAGCTTTTTTTATATTTTGAGAGGAAAACCGATTCAGTCACGGGATGAAAAGTTTATGGGTCACATAGAATTTTGCAGATTTTCCACACTTTGATTTTCATGCGTGACCAATGCGACGTTCTTTATTAAAAATAAAAATTATAAACAAAAATTAAAAACAAAAATAAAAATAAAAATTAAAAGTTTTTAAAAGCTAAAAATTAAGTGTTCTACTTCTTACGTATTTTACTCTTATAGTTAATCAAATTATTTTATTTATATTTACAGAAAGTAAAACAAATGATGCACCTGGTGTTATTAGATATAAACAAGGAGAACTGTTACAATAACTCCAAAGTATGTTCAGTAATCAATATGGGATGCACTATGTATGAATTCTTCAACACTTACAACACATATGAACCGGAAGCCTTGGATCAGAGTACAGAGTTACTAAAACTGTTGAAAAATTTAAATAAAGGTGAGAAAAAATCATGCTTCATTGAAGTAAGGCTATATCTTAACAACCAATAAATTATATATTTAGCCTTTAAATAGCCGTATTTAAAGTGAAAAAAGTAATAACTGCTTAAAAGTATCATATAGCATTATCAAAGGAGGCCTAGATCATACTTAACCATGTTTCTTCATTGACGATTGATTGGTTTGTCGCCAACTCAAATATCGGAAGTTTTTACGCCATCTGAAGCCTTAGAATGACCACTTTCTAAGGTTCACAACTGAAATCGATAATTTAACGTACCCTCTGAGACACGAAACGCGCAAGAAATTCTTGCGCCGCGCATTCATTGTTTGTTTTTAATTTCTACATTTTACCAATTTCAGTTCAATTGGAATGCAAAGTTGTTAGCAACATGCTGAGTTCAGGGGACGATATGGTTTATGATACAAAAAAATCGAAATCAATTAAAGACGTTTCATTTGCTCAGCTTCAGAAGAGGTTGAAGCTCCTTTACACATTAGTAACCAGAATTAATGGAATAGTAAGCCCTAAAGAGAACGATGCAAACTTCTATGAAGATGATCCTGAAACAGAAACTAGGAATGTTACTAAGACACTCTATGATAATGGTGTTACTTGCTGTTCCCCACGTAAAATTTATAACAGAAGTGTTTTTACACGCACTGTGAATATAAGATCTTCTACTGCGAAATTCCCTCTAGCGATACTCACAAAGAACCTGAAAGCGAAACAGTATAAAGACTTAAGTTTTTCCGTAAAGTTGGACGAAATTTGTGATTTTTCTTCCAATAAATCCAAGCAAATGTCCATATTGTACCATTCGCCTATGAAGACCAGGTCGTCTTTGAGAAAGGCTGTATTGAACCGGCAATGCATGGCGGTATATGAAAACCAAGAGGTTAAAAATGCTGATGAAAATAATTGGGAACAAAGTGCGATTGCTGTACATGAAAGCTTAATGGATGGTACGATGAGTTTACAAATTACAGGTACTTATTTGATATTCTGAATTAACAGTTTTGAACTTCGCGTTAAGTAGGTACACGCATTCGAAACATTGCTGATCATAATATTTGTATTCTATATTTTTTGATATCAGTGTGCATAATAGGTAACAATACTGTTGTTATACAAATAGATGTAATCCATTGATGCAATCTATTTATGTTAGTACTGAATGATTCGTGATTGTTTGAATCCATTTTACGCATATAACGCGGCTTACCTCACGTATTATTTTATTTTGGCGACAGAGTGCAGCACTAGCATAAACAGTAAACAAAATTTTTGACCAATAGGGAGACCTTTCAGTCAAATTTTGACGCCAGAGTGCAGCACTAGCACATACACCGCCGCGTTCCGTAACTGGACGAAAACATAGAGATATTACAATAGAGGGCAGAAGCCAGGCTTCAGAGCGTACTTCGGATAAAAAGAGTCGAAATCTTTAGTAATCACCTTTCTCTTTCTGGCGAAGCTACAGAGCGTACCTGGGATAAAAAGAGATGAAATCTTTAGTAATCACCTTTCTCTTTCTGGGTCATCGGGATTGGAGAGAGATAGGTAATTACCGTTATCGTTGTTTCTCTTTCTAACCGGGGGCGATTGCAATGTATGGCTCACCCACTCTAGTGTAATATCTCTATGGACGAAAACGCCCAAAATGTCACTTTCATAGAAATTTGAACGTTTTGGTCAAGTTACGGAACGCGGCTTATGATTTGTTTACTGGATGTGCTGATGGCGCCATCTACGCCGAGCTTTGCGTTATATTCAGGGTTGGATTTCGTAGTATAATTATGCTATTTGTACCATTATTTTATGATGTGTAGTATGTAGTATCGTAAGGTCATTATACTACGCGAAAATACCATAATTTTACCAAAGAGGGTCCTTTTATTTTTTTGGTAATAATAATCCTACAATATCAGATTTTTTTGTAACAAATATTATGGCAATACCAAATCAAGCAATGGCGGTGATTCCCCACTGGGGAATCCCACCGTGTTAATGCTTGTAGACGAAATTCCAATCGACGAATTATCTGAGAGTGACGTCCAATTGCCTCAATTTGACTGAGTCGAGTTCTGTTAATTTGTAAGTAGAGAGAATAAGCTTATGGTAACACAGAATATACCAGGAAAAAAAAGGTTTTATGCTTTTTAAAATTTATAAACAACAAAATACAATCGGAAGTAGGAACTAATTAATAAGCGTGATATTGGCAATGAGGAAAGAGTGTATGAAAATCATTATAGTAAATCACTCCGACAAAAAATACGATTGGTACTAGTCAAAAAAGATAATTTTTGAATTTTTGGGTTTATCCATCTTCAAAAAGGATCAAAGTGTTTAGAAGCCGTGTTGATTGTTGACATTTTGTCACAGTGTGGCCGCTACAAAAGACATTGGGTTCAGCTTTGGTTAACCAAAGTCAAAAAACTCTACCTAAGTACGTAGTATAAATTTTGGAAAAGTAGTATAATTTTAATTTCCATTTCCATAGACAATAATTTTCTGAAGCTCTGAATCCAACCCTGGTTATATTCCGAGGATCGCGGGTTCGTTTAGACAAGCGAGCTCTCGTCGCCGGTGGCTCCTCATGACGAACCTCGGAATCGGTTCGAAACTGACAAAACAATACGTGAGGGAAGCCGCGTTATTTATATTTATTGTTATTATGTGTACTATTCATTGTATTGTTATCAATTTACGTTACAGATGTTTTAAACCAGATAAATGAACTAACAAACATATCAACTGCACCGAAAACACAGAATATAAAATATATGAAATCAGCTAATGAAGTTAACAATGAGGAAAATAAACGCAACAACATACTTCGTTTGAATATAAACAATGAAAATAGTGCAAAGTTTAAACATGTTTGGAATATTTCAGTGAAGTCCAATGATTCAATGATTGGAAATACGTCGCTCGCGAATGTGACGCATCCGTCGAATGTCGATACATTGGAGAGGATTAATGATTTAGAGTTTGTTGAAAATAAGCTTAGTAAACTTTTAACATTGGAGATGGAAACTAGTTTATAAGCTAATAATTATATTTATAGCTATGTATTTTTATAGTGCAGCTAATGAAATGAGATAAGTTGAGTATCAGTTACATGAATCTGTGAAAATTGTTAAAAAATTAACTATTGTATTAAATTCGACGCATTACAAGTAGAACGTGGGTATGGTTTGCCTGAGTTCAAACTCAATGTTCAATAGGCTTCATTGAATACTTGTCTCATTTTACTTCGGCTATGTGGAGGTATAAAAATATAAGACCGTCCATTGAACTTACTTTTTGAATAATGTGATAGTTAAAAAAAATATTAATGTTATACATATTTTACCTAACTAAATGAAATAAAATTATTTTACAAAATTGTTTGTTTTATTTCAGGACAAATTTTCGTCTTTATTAACATTTTAAGGCTACAAGGTACAAATCGGAGACTTGTGTAAACTTCTCATCAGTTCATCTTTGCTTAAAACCTATAACTGATTTTCATTAAGAACAACAGTCCGACCAACTAAACTGTACCTAATGTCAAACTGGCGCCCTAGCGAAAATTTTTGTCTGTAAAAGCATTTTCTGCTGGGATAGTGCAAACGAATATCTGTAACGATTGAAATTTCACGCGGACGAAGTCGCGGGCACCAGCTAGGCGTAAAATATTTTAAAAGATATAAGTATCTGATACAAATACTGAGAATTATTTCTAGATAGGTCATAATTATATCCACTTAAATGCCAAACGTAAAAAAAATAATAAAAAATATCAAAAATAACGTAACAGAGATCAAAAATAGATGTCATCTCGAGCAACGACGAGTAGGTTATTCCATCCTGCTGTTCCAGTGCGGATAGGTTGCCTCCTGCGTTACCTAGCTTAGCGACCACCTCAAGTATCGAAATCGATATATATCTATCGATATCGATATAGGAGCTAAAACATAATATACATAGGTACATGTGCTTTTACCGGTAGGGTACAACCCATTTAGGGCCTACGCATCGGGACGGTATGGCAAGGTATTTTGCCGCCAGTCACCGTACACTAGCCGCTTAGATTCTGTGACATTCCAGCGCCTTGCACGGCATGCCGCGGCACCCGACAAATCAAGCCTCTCAATACGTCAGAATGTCCAATAGTAATTTAAAACCCTTGCCATGCCGTCCCGGTCTGCGTAGGCCATAATGACCCATTACTGAGCACGGCTCTCTCCTCATTACTGGGGAGGCCTAGAGCATACTCGGTCCACCACGCTCTGCTCCAGCTGGAGGGTTATTTTTCCGGTAGATAGTAAGTACTTTTTTGAATCGTCTAAAATGGGCTACTTCTACTTACCTAGTTATGCCTTCATGCCTGAGTAAGTAGGTATAGGATGTTGCTTTATAAAGCACAAGTCCGACCTCACATGGAGTACTGCCTTTGGCTTGGGCCCCGGCTTGCCAAGTTGACCCTTTTAACTTTTAACCGTATCCAACGGCGAGCTGTTCGTCTTGTCGACGATCCCAAGCTCACAGACGGTTTAGATCCACTCGAACTGCGGAGAGATGTGGGCTCTCTCTGTGTCTTCTACCGTCTGTATAACGGAGAATGTTCTGAGGAACTGTTTAGCTTAATACCTGCTTAATACCTACTTGAACCCATAGTAAGGATAATGAAACACTTTATTCTAGGTACGCCAATTAGGTAAAACAGTAACGTTTATAAAAATATCACAAAACACTAGTAATATAAAAAACAAAAAGATGGTGTTAGATAGACTTAAATCGTCTAGATAACACACATAACTGTAAAATACACCCGACTGAGACAATAGGTAGGTAGTTAGGTACTCTATGTTGATTCCATCAAACGTCCGAAGTTTATAATACCTGCATAATTCATTTTTACACCCAAATATTTTATGCCATAAATCAATTTGGAAAAGAGCTGATACTTACCTAGACTTCAAACTGCTGTACAGATTTCTAGCAAACAAAGCTACCTCCGGAAGTAAACTGGCTATTGATTAAAAAAAAAAGCACTGAAATTGGTTCATTCCACGGGTTCATTCATTGGGGAGCCACGGTGCCATAGACAAACCCAGAGACAGTCAAGTCAAACCTAATACCATGCATAGAGATATTACACTAGAGGGCAAAAGCCAGGCTTCAGAGCGTACCTAGGATAAAAAGAGACGATATCTTTAGTAATCACCTTTCTCTTTCTGGCTCTTCGGGATCGGAGAGAGATAGGTAATTACCGTTATCGTTGTTTCTCTTTCTAACCGGGGGCGATTGCAATGTATGGGCAGCCGTATGGCTCACCCACTCTAGTGTAATATCTCTATGCCTAATACCCCTCTTTTTGCGTCAGGGGTTAAAAATAATTTCATAACTACTAAATTGGAAATTATAAAAAGGTACTTACTGGCATAAATTATGTTCCGACCACACGCTAATTCTTACTTGCGCAGTCCGGGCTTGTGCAGTCATGACGGTACGAAAAGTGTACGGTACGTGCTACCGTCCGTCCACACGCTCCGTCTTGCCTGCGCAAACCAGTTTTCGCAGGTAAGACGTAGCGTGTAGCCGGGCACTTAATGATTTCATATTTTCCTAATAACGAGCAAAAATTCCATGATAAATCATTTGACTATCAGAAATAGGAGCAAGACATCGGACTCGGCAGTGAGCAGTCGTCCCACTGCGACCAATCAGATTTGATTTGTACTGCGCTGTGGTGTCTAATGACGTAGTCTCAGTTCACAGTCGTAATACCCTTTTTCACTGTGCGATACTTACGATTTACGATATCGTTAACGGATACCGAAATACTTGTTGATTTGAATTTGAACCTGCTATAGCTATAACCATACGTATAGGTAATTCTTAGGGTGTGCGTGTATTGTGGCATTAGGCTATAATCTAATTAATACGATATTTAAATCATCATCGTTGATTGGTCGTCTTCCTTAACAACCGCCTGATGGCTGAGTTTACCCTCACCGAAGCGGTCGAATAATTACTAACCCCACTCCTGAGGGATGCGTTTGATAAGTATTACCTACTGATATTCATGAGCGACGAACACGTTTGATGTTTGTAAATTTGGCATTATATAATTATTGTCATTGAAAAAACTTTGTTTCTCTGTAAAGGCGCTTTCAATTTACGCGTTTCGTGTCGGACGGCTGCAGTGCCGAATTGGTACGTTTGTCGTACGGCACACTCGCTCTCTTCACTACACCCTAGTTGGGTGTGTGGAGCCCTCGGCACACTTAGACCCATAGATTAATATACTTAGTTCCCTTTCATACGGCACACGGACGGTTGTTTTTATACGAGTACAAAGTGCACGGTGTGACAGCAGGGCGGGGTCAGTACCGCGAACGTTCGACGACCGCAATGCTGCCGCACCGTGCAGTTGGCATGAAAACAAACAACCGTCCGTGTGCCGTACGACACACGTACTGATTCGGCACTGCAGCCGTACGACACGAAACGCATAATGAAAGCACCCTAATCTGGGTTTTGAATAATTCCTCTCCAATTAGTTACCTACTGACGGTTAGCCCACCTACTCTCGGCCGTGGTTTCAGGATAGGTAGCTTATACACACCGGTAATCAATTTAACCTGGTTCCGAGAAATAATGTAAACAAACCTTAATACCTGACGGTCCTTCATACCAAGGTCTCCCAATTCGGACTTCAATACGTGGTATCTACCTTGGTCTAATTACGAGAGGTTTTCGCGTCCACCAAAAGGGCGCTTATGGGTCATGTTATTGTATACAATTAGATTTAAAATGCTACACGCTGTTCCATCAATCCGCACTGGAGCAGCGTGGTGGAGTATGCTCTAGGCGTCTTCAGTTATGAGAAGAGACCCGTGCTCATTAGTGGGTCGTTAATAGGTTGAAGCCAATATTTAAAATGACACGTAGATAAAGCGCAATCGCTAATGTGACCACACGTCCTGCTTTCGGCGGGATTGTCTCGGTTTGAGGTTGTCGGTTTCCGCTGTCACCAGCGAGAATAAGAGTCACAGCTCATTAGAGCCACCCAGCACTCACCCCGCACCGCCTCGCCTCGCGCGGTTAATATCTATTCTTTATATGAATTTGTATGGATGTGAGTTCGCACGCTTACCTCGCGTCGACCACGCGTGGCTCCCGAGTGGATTGTGCGCTGCCCGCGAATGATTTCCATGACACCCTTCCTTTATTCCGAGCCTTTCTTTCGAACAGTCGCACGTATCGTAAATCGGAGGATATATCGCTTTTGCTTTCAAAAGAAAAACTTATCGAAATTCGTGGATAAAGCGATGTCCAATAGTCCACTCGTGAACCACGCGGTGTTCACTCGCTGGCCACGCGACGTTCACTGGTTGATCTCGGGACGTTCGCACGTAACAGGCGTCGTCCACCCGTGGTCCACCTGTCGACAACGAGGTGACGCCGAAAGTTGAGGCGGTGCTGGTCGGGTGCCGGGTGGCTCTGGTGAGCTGTGACCTTAAAAATGTCCCAATTTTCCAAACAAACACAAACCAAATAAATTGTAATTACCCAAAACTATTCGGTGCGTTGTAACTAGGTACTTAATTGGAATTTTTGTATGAGAGTAGCAGGGACGCCGTAACTGGGCACGCAAGGCGTGCGCCGCACGCGGGCGGCACGCATGGGGGGGGGGGGGGGTGGCAAATGGACCGGGGCAGGGCGGCATAAAAGTAGATCTGTATGAGATTGGTATTAAACGATCCCTCAACGCGACGTTGAGTTTCTAGTTTCTTTTATTATTTTTTACCTGTTAAATGTAATTTTTGTGTCGGGGGTTTTTTAAATTTTTAATTTAATTTTTTATTTTATACTTTTTATAAGTAAGAACATTCTCGATTAAGTCATAAATATTCTCTTACTGTGCGCTTTCATTTGAGACCCCACACGAGTATATTTGCACACATACGGCTAATCTTCCCCGCTTTCGCCCCCACAACTTTTAAACGGCTCAACCGATTTTCATCAAACATGCGTCCGTAAGTTTCCTTTAATACAATAAAAACTAAATTGAAATCGCTTCATCCGTTCGGGAGCTATGATGCCACAAAGAGACAGAGTAAAAATTCTTCACTACTTTGAACCCCAAGAACTTTTAAACGGTTCAACAGATTTTCATCAAACATATCTAAAAACACGCGCCCGTAAGTCCCCTTTAATACAAAAAAAAAAACTAAATTGAAATCGCTTCATACGTTCGGGAGCTATGATGCCACAGACAGACAGACAGACACACAGACACACACACAGACACGTCAAACTTATAACACCCCTCTTTTTGCGTCGGGGGTTAAAATTGATGGACAAATCACGCTGAAATCGCTGGACACAAAAAATATAGGCGTCAAACTTAGAACCTCCTTTTTTGAAATCGTTAATATGATTTAAAATAAAGTACCTAAAATAGAACACGTAACATGTGAGTGCTAAAATTTCTCGTGCGTTTATAGGTATGTTTCGGAGAGCATGTAAGTCGTCGGTCCCAGGTTTACTGTCTAAGCCATGTTGGAGGCATTCGGGGGAAATAAAATCTTGTGACACTAGGGTAGGTCTCGAACCCTCTACAAATTCACATTGGACCAGTAGGTATAGGTAGGTACTTTGAGCCTCCTCAACTATAAAGAGAGCCTTGTGTCTTAAAATGGGCTTTTATGCTTAGATGTCACTTTAGAAAAAAGTTTAGAGCCAAATGATAATTAACTTACATTTTTGAATACGTTTCAACGACTTCAAAATCAATTCAAATTCAATTTCAATTGACGGGTTCAATACTAAAAGCTTTCAATGATTTAGTCGCTACGATATCGCTACGACTTTTGTAACAGTCGACTGTTTTCTTTGCTACGCCGCTCGCTAATGGGTTAAAGACAATTAAGTAGGTAAATATTTAGTACACACGTGGAAAGTCACCATTCCTATGTAGATTCTTAGCAATCGCAATTAAGAGTAAAATCGTTCCGCTGTAGTCTATTTAAATACAGCCCTGAAACTAAATCCTATCAATTAAAGTGCATGTTGCATAGAGGTACTTCTAAAAGCTTGTCCTTAGGGGCCGCGCATGCGTATTTGACGCCCGAGGGCAGTATAAAAGCTGGAATGTCACGAACCCTCACATCATTCCCTCGAACACAGGGATACTCGCAACAAGTCACTCTCAAATTAAATTCGCGAAAGTTGTAAGTTTATACTATATTTTGATTATTGACCAAATAGTTTTATTGATTTAAAAAAGGTAAGTTCATTTTCCTTTTATACTTACATTGAACTTTTTGCCTTTTTCATTTTGGAAAAGTAGGCCGTTTAAAAGTTTTCATAACTTTCCAAGTGTAGTTTTAGCGACAGAACAAAAGAGACGCTCCTGAAAATGTCGTATTAAATTATTTTAATAATTAAGTAAATAGTTTTTTACTTATTTGATTAATTGATTTCATTAAAAAAGCTAAAAAAAAGCTAAGCTACAAACCAACTAATGGCCCACTACTGAGCACGGGTCTCTCCTCATTAGTAATTGATTAAATTTGATTTGATTAATTTTTAGTTAATTCACGTAACTTTTTCCGTAAATATGTAAGCAATCAGGGTAGAGTCAATTAAAAAAAACTAAATTGGATACACTAGTTTATCTTTCATCTTGATACAAGAAAGATAATACATATATCCTGATATAAGCTGATAAAACGTACATTTTTACCAATGATGTTTTATATAATTATCTAGATTGAGCGTCGCCCTACAATGAAAACAAAAAAAAAACAAGGCAACATTATCAAGCATGTGTGCGTGTAGGCGATGTTTTTCCCGTTCATTTATTGTCTATGTGTGCGTAATCTGTGCGTAATGATATAAAACAGTGGTGCCCAAACTTTTTGCTGTGAAGATCGACTCGAGAAAAAGTTAAGGGTTTAAGATCGACAGATTTATTTTTAGTATTTTTTTTATTATCTATTATTTTATGTTGTAATAATAAGTAATTATTAATGATTAGATTTATTTTATAATATGATTATAATCAAACAGTTTTACATAGTTTCTTACTCTGTACACACATTTGTACATAAAAAATATTATTAGAAAAGAAAATAAATACAGGTCAAGTTAAGTATATTTTTCTTGTGGCGGAAAATTAACGAGATGTAGATGCATGCTCAGTAAGTAGGTAATTTATAAATTTTCGAAAATAAAATCTTGTACTGGCTTAACTTCTAAGATCGACCGTGAAACCTCTCGCGATCGACCGTTTGGGCACCACTGATATAAAAGTTGTGGCCAACAGTTGGCCACAACTTTTTGACACGTTTTCGCGGATTCGATGTTCCATCTAGATATTTAATACATCTTTGATTTTTACAATATTTTACCGTATTTACTTACGTAGTACATTCTGAACTTTTAATAAAATATAGTAGGTAAGGTAAAAACAGATTAATAAATAAAACAAAGTTTAATTACTTAATATCATTGCTTTGCTTTGTATGGATAAAAAGAAGTTTATTTTTATTTTTTATAAAAGTGGAGTCGAAATTAATTGAGTGGCACTGGCAACGGAACAACTTGCTGGTTCCACTAAGTTTTTACGGTTACTTACCGATACAGTTTGAACTTTGAATAATGATGTTATAGAAATCAAAGTATTTTTCTTCGGCATTTTATTTGTTGTGGTGTGCAATGTCAAATTGAGCTCTTGAGCTTTGTCTAAAAACGAATATATTTACATGATATTACGTTTACATAAGTTATTTAATTTTTTTTGGTTTTTGTTGAACTGTAATTTATTAATATTAATTTATTTATGCGTTAAATGATAAAACAACTATAAATCCATAAGGTAATTGAGATTGATTTTTCGAAATGTCTGAAACTAAATTAGTCTATTTTCATAAATAGTTCGTTCAAATTAACAGTTTCTTCAAGTATTTGTTTATTTTCCTGGCAATATAATTAGAACAAAACACCCATCAATAGTGAGCTTAACTCAGTCGTCCACTTATTGGAAAACGTTCAACTCGTAAGGTAAGTAATTGAATCTGTCAATTACTACTGTGCTACCGACCGTTTCCCGAGACAGTTTATTATGGAGGCATTGCAGCGATTTAAACGGAGTAAATAAAATTAAGTGTATCTCCGTACTTTTACCTACTCTTTTTAAAAGGTCAAGTTGTAAAACTTATTTAATTTAAAATTGTGAAGAGTCGGTTGAAGTCAGTAGTTTTAATTGTAGGTACTGTAGGTAGATAATAGTAGGTAAATGAATTTGTAGTAGTTAGAATTTAATTCAACAAAGGTTAAAACATTTTGCCTGTCATTTGTAATCCATTAGTTTAAAAGAAAAAAGTTGCATAGATTTTTATTTTATTTCTTTCGGTAACACATAGGCAATCATGGCCATTGATGGCCATTTATGTGTGAGTGGACAATTAGCAAAAAGACTTTCTCGTTTGTTGCCCAATGAAAATGATGTGTTAATTTAACTTTAAACAAAAATACAGTCGAATTGAGAAACTTCTTTTTTTGAATGTGTTAAAAATAAGTAACTTCTGAATCGATATGTGAAAATAACTCAAAAAATAACCGTCGCCGCATCGTACGTCGCTCAAATTCATACGGGACTAAAGAAGAATGAGATTGAGAGAATGGGAATAAAAAATAATTATAAAAATTGGAACAAATAGTTCAAACATACGAGGTAATGAACTTAAATAAAATAAACATTATTAAGGATAACTCAAAAACTCCTCGACATGTTTCGAAATTTAACGAAAGCAGACAACAATCACTAGCTTTCGAATAAAAAAAGCATTATCAAAACTAGTTCACCCATAAAAACTAATGAGTTGACACATGTTAAAAACACAATCGAATTGAGAATCTCCTTTTTTGAAGTTAGTTAAAAAGCAAGGAGTTTACCTAAAGTTATACAATTACAGTTTAAATAAGTTTCAGTGTAAGAAACAGTAGGTACTTATATTAACACTTACGTACTTACCCAACTTATTTTAACGAATAAAGTTAAATACGGCTGTACTCAAACTTTATTTTGTATTATTTCACTTCTGAACATTTTGCATCGAGCCTTCTGCGTAAAATTTCAAGAGGACAAGAATATTTTTAAAGCGGTTTCACTTTCACTATAAGCTTAATTTATGAAAAATTGTTTCAAGTTACAAAGTTGTTCTTTTCAATTATCCGGGATTACAGTTTTACATAAATCCAATGAAAATGTAGAAATTGTGTGTCCAATGAATAGTATTATTTTGAATGAGGGTATTATAAATGTTGGGGGTTTGTTGGATGTCAACAAGTAACAGTAGAGACCACGGTGGATCTTAGTGTTTTCAATTTTTTTGGGGCTTACGATTAAATATATTTTTTTCTTTTAGATGCGTAAATATACAAGGAAATGTCATCGCAGACGTCGAACACGTTTATTGTTAGGAGCAACACTTGTTCTTGCATTTTCAACTTACATAAATCAGGTAAGTTAGCATATTTTGAATGCACCATTTAAAAATACTTTGTATTTTGGGTGTTCAGCTGATATTAAATAAATTTTGTTTACTCATAATAGGTGGTCGGTATACAAACCGATGCAGACTCAAATCAATGGCCCAGCATGCCTCGGAGGAACATTGCCGCTTTGGCCAGAGAAGGATATTTGCGTAGCTCGTTTAACGGGTTAAAAAGAAGCATATCAACTTTGGCTAAAAATGGTCAACTACCAACATTTAGAGCGCCGTATGACGAAATCGATAAACAGGAAACAGACGACCAAGATTCACCTGATAAAAGAAATTTGGCCTCAATTGCTCGACTTCGTAGCTATTCTACAATGAAGAGAAATATTCAAGCATTAGCTAGAGACGGGCATCGATTTGGCAGAGGGCAATATCAGCTAACTGACAAACGTAACATTCAATCTTTGGCGCGAAACGGCCTGATACACAAAAAGGATGAGGTACCTGGGGATGAATATTATTACCCGTTTTATCAAAACCCTCTACCTCCGCTTTCAGAAATAGACGGACCATATGATTTTAACGAATTGTATGATCTTCAACAATCTATTAACCCTGATATGTTTCCACCATTATCTCGGATTTCAAAACGTAGCGATTTTGAAATGTTTCCCAATATGTTTGTTCCGAGTCAAAAGATCGATGACGCAGACGAGTGGAACTATAAACGAGGATCCGTAGGTTTGCCAGCTCTCGGAATTTACCGCCCTATATATACCGATCCTAACAACAGGAACAAGAGGTCAATTTATTCAATACCTGATGTCATGGATAAGAATGATATTGATGATGACAATTCTGCAGAATACGACACTGAAAATGACGACAAGCGTTCTGTGGGTGAGTTCTCAATTTTGTTTATTAAATTCACATGCCTTTTTGGAAAAAAAACTTTTATATCAGTGATACTCAACCTTTTTTTATAGGGGCCACTAATAAATCAAACATATTTTTTTATATATTTTTATATAAACATTAATTTTTCATTACATATAAATAAAAAATAAGTTTTGATAAAATATACTTGTAAGACCTTTGATAGGTGCGTTTAAAATGTTTACTTACAACAAACATTTGGATTAAGTTGGGCAAATTCAAGGCCGCAGGTTGAGTGTTGCTGTTTTTCATCGTTTTATAAAATGAAAGTAAATTTATTTGCAGACTTTAATGATTTGTATATTAATTTGTTTTGTTTTGCTGGCTTTCATCTGTTACAGATGAAGATGAACGGCAAAATTTTGTTAAACGTCATATTGGCTCGCTTGCGCGTTACGGTTTACTCCCAACGTTTAGGTATTCTGGTGGTAGATATAGCCGATCGGGTCGAGCGAGGCTGCTTTTGCCCAGTCAGGATTATCTCCCACCATACAGGTCTCATAAGTGTTAGACGTGCTAGACATCGATGTGATAGTATGTGTTTAGGAGAATACTGTAGTTTAGTACGACTATGCTTTGGTATTTTTTTGCATAATTGCTTTTTACAAAAAAATAACCGACTTCAACATCGTCAAGCTAACTAAAAAGTACCCGCCAGATGGCGCTCTATTCAAGGTGTAAAGTTCTCGTGATTAAGTTTTATATATAAAGAGTTCCCTCTACCGTCTTTCGGCTTCATCAGATCAACTCCAGACCATCATGAAATTGTCATCCCTACAATTTTCGAAAGTTCCTCTCGATAGATATGTCTGAGATGTTATCATCAGATCCTGGTGTCCTTATTAGCGGACCATCCTTGGAATATCTACTTTCTTATAAAAAAAAATCAAAATCGGCTCATAAATGACGAAAAAATCTCTGAACAAACATAAAAAAGTAGATAATCTCGAATTTAGAACCTCCTTCTTTATTGAAGTCGGTTAAAAAGTTGGCTTATATTTTAGCCCAAAAAAGCATGCTAACTATTAGTGTTTTTCTGATGTTTGTTAGGCTATTGTTCCTATCTGGACTTCTTAAACTCAGGCACAAAAATTTTATGTTATATTATTTAACAAAATCACGCTATTCGGAAATTGCACACGTGTTGCACAAAACTGGTGTCGATAAATTAGGAGCATGGATTTTAGATATTTATAGTGCTGCAATGAATTTTACAGATGTTTACTAGACGTGCGTTTGTGTAATAGAATAAATGTATCTAATCATTATAGTCTAATTGGAATTCAACTTTTAAAACGGTCGCAATCTTTAAAAATAAAGAAGTAACGAGTCTCTTTTGTAACATTTTGGGATGGAGTTCGTTATATTACCTATTGTCAATTTCTTCACAAACTATTGTATTTTCAATGTTAATTTGAGGAAGATAAAGCTAATTTATATGATACGATGCGATCATTAAATAGGTATATTTTATGACAGACAACGGCGACAAAAATTTATCAAGTCACCTGTCAGGTTCACGGTGATTTCAATATCTATTAAATGTATAGCGTAAACAAATCGATCCTAAAATGATAATAAAATTTTAAAATTATTTTAATATTCAGTTTTTAGTGTTGCAAAGGTAACTTGCAACACTAAAAACTTTGCAAAAACTTGCAAAGGTACTTTGGAAGCATTTCTAATTCAAATATTTATTTCAGGAAGTATTCCTCTAACCAGAATGTCGAAGCTAGGTAAGTATAAATAATTAAGTATCCTGAATAAATAAATAACCTAAATATAAAAATATTGCGTGCATCATATTTATTTGAAGTTATGAATACTACGACGATTTTTTTTAAAAAGAAACTTAAAAAATCAAGAACAGAATTACAAATTCAATTGAACATAACGGAAGCAGGAAAAGTTATTTGAAGCCGACCTGATAGTAACTTTTACGTGTAGAACCACTAATTGTTACAGAATTATACGGGAATACAGATTTTCCACTTCTATTAAAGCTTCATAATAGTTTGAAGGCTTTGTATTTATTCAATGAGTATTTCAAAACTTAAAACGGGAATTCCTGCAACAGTTTTACAGAACTGTGTTGTGATAGCACGTTGTATTGTTTGTCTCTCTTGAACGTTCTGAACAATTATCTTTGTCTATTTTACATGGTTTTTATAGTGTCTTTATAGATACTGTTATGAAATATTGTTTTTACTGCTATTAATGATTTGCACCATTTTTAAAAGACGAATTTTTCAGCTTTGTACTTGTAACTAAAGATTTTTCAGATTACTATTGTCATCGTTATCAACTTAACCTATAGTTGTTCAGCTATTAGGGGCACAGTTCCTTTAGATCAGCTATACTCAACCTGCGGCCCATGGGTCGCATGTGGTCCGCCGAAGCCTTTAGATTGGCCCACATAAATTCAAATTATTATTGTAAACTATTAAAAAAATCGTACCTATGAGAGACCGTAAAAGTATTTTTTTAACTTTTTTTTCGTTTATTTATACTTAATGAAAATTAAATGTTTACATAACAGAAAATATAACAAAATATATTTTAATAAATTATTAATACTAATGTTTTTTTTTGTTTGCGGTTTGGGATTGCTCGGCTGAAATATTGTAGCCCCTGTAAAAAAAGGTTGAGTACCGCTGCTCTAGATATTTCCTTCACCGAAGCAAGTGATGCTTAAATAACACGTAGGCTTATTTAAAAAATTGAGGTACGTTCTGTATTCAAATCCTTAGTCAAACTTTAAACCGCTAGGTTATCTATACTATTGTTAGGTATAAAGCTTTCAATCTTGTTATAATTATTTATGCGAAATAAATTTCGAGATCATTGTTCCCTGTGGTAAAATTGTATATAGGGCCTACAAGAAATTCACATTCTTTACTCCAAAAAAGTATTTTCTTACAGGGAATATATCTCTAATACCGAAGATGACACACCAATCGACGCAAGCGACGACCCCTACCTACCGCCGCCGGCAATACCTGCTCACCCGCACCCGACCGGGCGGTACTTTCACCGAGCGCTGAGCAATGATGTACCCTCAAGCAATTCTCCCCCTATACCTCCTCCTCTCACTCTTTCTAACTTCGAAGCAATGACGAGAAACCGTTGGCAACAACCCAGGGAGCCGAATAAATACTACTACTTCAGGTCGTTGAAAGTACCGCATCATACCTCGGGAAAGAGGTACCTTCTGCTACCGGCGGTAGACAACGCTATTCGTAAGAGCTACCGCAACAGCAGTCTACCGAGCCGACGCAAGAATCTGTAGCTGTGCCGCTGCGCAAAGGGCGGCGCTAAGTAAGCCCTTAGGGGACTTAACTTTACGGGTTGGTTCCATTCATGAAAAACTGATTAAAGTCGGTCTATTTGCATTTAATTATCTGCTTGCATTTTTCAACCATGCCATTGGTAAATAAAATTGACAGAACGGACTTTAATCTTGGACAATAACTTAGATACTGAACTCTCGTAATTGGTACTCAACTTACTTAAGGAATTAAATTCTATTTAATATAATTTTACAATAGGTTAGAAATGTAACTTACGGTGGATCTTATTTTAAGGAAACGACCTGGCTTGATTACGAATTACAGATAAATATATTTGACCTAATTACTATTTTAGATATTAAGATTACGTTGACAATCGCAAATACTTTAATCAGGTGTAATGTAATTTGTGATCTTATTGACAGCATAATTACTTACCTAAATGTATCAAGAAGAATAGGTTGCAAGCAAAGGAAATCCTTACTTATTTGAACATTTTAATGTTGAACTTAGGTACTAAGAATCTATTAGGCCTCTTGAAATTTTTTTATGTACTCACTAATCAAATTAGTCTCTTTTTGACTAGAAGCGCTGTGTTTGACAAATAACTACTGTTATCTATAATTAACCTACTTTAAAAGTATTTTAAGCTTTAATGAACTCTTACTCGTACCAAGTGAAGCCATCACTATGTAACTTTCGACAATAAAGTCAAAATATTTCGACTCATACAAAGTTGCGCATTTTTATGAATTTAATAATTATGTACTTCATCATCCATTTGCGGCTATTTTACATAATAATATAAGTAATTTATTAACGTATTTCAGAAAGATTATCTACTTATAAAATTAAAAAATAATGTTTATTGTATTGTAAATAAACAAAACCAAACGATACCCTGTTTTATTTATATTCAGTACCTACCTACCTACATATTAGTATGATTCCATTTAATTATTTTCACACTTTAACATAATATTTCATAATAGTATCTACCTATTTAAAATTAACGATTCATTCCTATATTTCAAGGGTTATGCTTAACGCAATAATCTGAAATAAAAAACAGTTTATTTTTGAAATATTTTTATTATAATCAATAGTTTGGGTTGCCATGTAAGACATTTTGGGATGGTAAAAATCAAAAAATGAATTTAAAACTTGGCTACGCTAAGTTAATGAGAATGAGTTAACACTATCGGCCGTTTGCATTAAAATCTCATCGTCTTTGCTGGTATTTGTTCTGAAAAGAAAAAAATATTCGTTTGTTAATTACTGAATGAAAATGAAGATAACTTAAAGAAAAAAAATGTAGGTAAGTATGTGGTATTTTGTATGCGTGCTTGAAATATTTCAACATCCACTGTTTTTTATTTTATGGAATTAAGATAGCAAACAAGCATGTACCACCACGCTTCCGCTTCCACCCCTCGTAACAAAGGTGGTTGACCAAGAGAGTTACCAGAGGAATATTCTTAGGATATGTTATAAGAAATAGAGTAGGGTACGGCAATGGATCTAATAAGAAGTGAAACTTCCTTGATTACAATGATCCTGTGAGAGAAATAAAGTACTACATGTAGCTATGATATCATAGTGCTTCGGCATGGAGTTCTTCAAGTTCTTGTCTTATATTCCGGCAACCCCGGTGATATCCCTGCGCCCTTGCTACTATTAATATCCATGGACAACGGTGATCACTTAGGTACCATCCGGTGACCCTGCTTGTTTGCCTGCTTAGGTACGTACCTAATAAAAAAGCTGTTTTAAACTTACTTGCTATTGTTTAGTTAACCTTTACGCCTGAGTGGTATTGGAGGTGGAGTTACACGCTGCTGAAGGAGTGGAAAGACACCAGCCGTTATTGCAGTTCCTCATCAGACCGCGGCACGTGCGCAATATGCCTCTGTTGTTGGGGAAGCACAGTAGGCGCTGGTTGCAGCTGGTGCATGTGGCACCTCCCTGGGAAACGTAGACTTATTAAGAGGAGAGCTTTGCACGTTAATAGGCGACATACATACATACATAGTCGAGGCTACGTGAGTTGCGTTACGTTACGGTGCGTTGCGTTAGCGTTGCGTTGTGTCGGGTCCTTTGATGAGTGCGCGTCGACGAACCGCACCGTTTGAACACTTTTTGTTATTACAATGAAATATGGTGCAGAGACAGCGTTGACGCGATGCTGACGCAACGCGCCGAGTGAACGCTCACTATGTAAATGAGTTCTACACGTTGTTGCTTGTTGCCATTGTTCGTCGAGATAGGGCCAACATTAATCACCTGGGTATGCAATACTGAATTTTAGATCCATCATCCATCGAAGCAATTAGGAAAATTAATTCTCAATACGCACATTTGTAAAGTTGGAGCTGCTTCCCAGATTGCAATTCACTAATGCAGAAAACTGAAGATGTAATCGTAAATCTAAAAATTCTCTACAGTTTAAAATGAAGTGTAAATAGGTATAGTGTTTAGTAATTTAATTAATGCATACTTGAGTAGTGTAGTTGCAAGATACAATGTCGCCGAATAGCGATCTCGTTTCTCTGTCGTGATGATCCGCTGATCGTTCCTGCCGGGATTCGGAGAGCGAGGGTATCAGGCTACCGAAGGAGCCAAAGAATGGTAGGTCTGAGAAGCTGGGAAAATTTGGTAGTCCGCTGTTGTTACCGCCTCCATTCAAGAACGCGAAGAAAGGCAAGAACCTTTCAGATTCTTCATCAGCGAAAATCAAGTTGACAGCAACCTGCGAAAAAAGCAGTACCTGCTATATCCTTGTTAGATCATGTTTTTTTCTAGTCAAACTTTTTAGAAAACAGTATGTTACAGTTCACAGCCTTAATTATTTAAAAGGTTCTTGGTGATTTTCGTATTTCTACGCAGACCATGTACCTCACAGGTACCTACACACCTGTGAGAATATTATCACGACGGCCTGTTAGAATAAGTATATTCACGATGTTGCCCTTATTGAATCATATGATAAAAAGAGTTTGAAATAAGTAAATGACATAAAAATTGTTTATCAAGATTTATAACTTAGGTAGTTTTTATGTGTGAAATTATAAATATTTATCTTACCATAGCCGTGATGAGATGGAAAAACAGAAATTTGAAAGCCATTTTCCTACTAGTCTGCGGGCTTAGTGCTGTAGCCGAAGAAGTCAAAGGAACTAATGCACCAGAATGTAATTGTACTGTTTATATACTTGTAATACATAATAGTTTATGGTAATTATCATAGCATTATGTCAGTTATTTTGTTCTTATAAAATAAAGGTGTATTGTGTTCAAATATGATGCAGTACACGCTTACCTTCTTTTGAAATTGTAATGAATTCAGCTTATAAACATTGCACTGTTGTGTATTAGTCTCATAATAAACTTTCATCCCATAAGTATATCAATCCCTATCAACCCTTTATTCGAGATAAAAAGTAATCCATATTTTTTTTCAAGATCACCTCTATCCCGTACCAAATTTCATTACAATCGGCTTAGTGGTTTAGGCGTGAAAGCCTTACAGATAGAAAGATAGACAGATTTAATTTCGTATTAATAATAGCGCATAATACCGCTCTTTGTGTATATCTGTTTGGCCTTATGGTTAGTTGCTAGAGAATGCTTTAAGCATTAAGCTCGCCATATGTATGTATGTATGTTTGTGGTCATTAAAGTTTAAATAAATAAATAATAAGGGTCTCCGCAAACTGACTGTAGCCACCGGCGGTTGTGGCGCTTCTTTTCAGAAGCGCGATCAAGCCAACAGCCAACAGCTCCAATAACAGTGAACAGAATTCAGCCGAAGCGGATTAAGGATTAATAATAGGGATAGATCTCGCTGCAAGTGCCAAATGCCTATAGGTACGTGAGTCGCCGAGAATATGGAATTGCCACTCCCGCTAAAAAGTTATAACCTGTACCTAATCATTGTTCAATTTAGCTTGTTAGTTTGTTAGCAAGTAGCAAGTCAGTCATATCGAATGCGGACAAAGTGTCGTTACTATTTGAGTAATCTTATCAGTTCGTTGATTCCAATTTTTTTAATCACACTAAATTCCTTTCCTTTAACCTTGCACACACTGTAGCAAGTTTTTACAAAATCAATAAATTAATGACAATTTATTATCGTTTTCGTGTATTTTAATTTAATTATAGGTTTTTATTTAATGAAAGGTAGTTTAGTTATGAAATTTTAATATTATTTACATGTAGATACCTTATTTTATACGACCCGTAGCTTACTTTCGCCGCAAAACCGTAGTAGTGAAATCAAAATAATTCGTCACGGCTTGGCCATAGTAACGGTGTAGCGGTGATAGCCTAGTGGTTAAGAATTCGACCTCCTATTCGGAGGGTCCGGGTTCAAATCCCGGGGCACGCACCTCTGACTTTTCAGAGTTATGTGCGTTTTAATTATTTAAATGTCACTTGCTACAAACGGCGACGGAAAACATCGTGAGGAAACCTGCATGCCGGAGAGTTCGCAAAATTCAAAGGTGTGTTAAGTCTGCCAATCCGCACTTGGCCAGCGTGGTGGACAATGGCCTTAACCTTCTCATTTTGAGAAGACACCCGTGCTCATTAGTGGGCCATGATGGGTTGAGACGATGGCCATAGTAAGACGGCGGCACAGAAGCGAAACTGGCTGTTCTTACATTCTAACGCATATTATACCATGATTTCATTTATTTCAGCTCGGTTCCGTCAATCTGCTCCGGCGTTACCTTCGTTGCGGTATCGCATTGTTTCGCAATTTTTTGTGGCAATAATCAAAAGTGACACTACATTTTTGATCACATTACATTAAAATTTGATCGAAACGGAATTTATAGAGGTATCTTGACTGAAGTTTCGGGGTGGACGTGCGTCTAGATCTAGAATCTAGGGCGTAAAAGGCTAGCGGTACCAAGCTGATAAATGTAATTATAAATTAACTGTTATGTGTATGTTACAATCAAAGTGTTATATCCTGAATTTATGTATATTAACCAGCTATTATATTATTAAAGACATTTAATAAATTTTTACAAAGTGATGAAGAACACAGGATTAGATAATCATTTGGTACCCATTATACATACTCGTATAACTTGCTTTCGCCCTTGGCTTTGTCCGCGTGGAATACGTTTATATCGCGAATCGGGCTAGGGGGTGGGGTACTCTCCCCAAATAAAATAGCTATGCCAAAGTTCAGTACTTTCGGTTGTGCATTGTTTTATAGGTATCTATAGGGAATACAAACTTCGATCCCTTTCTGCACACCTTTGGGAGTTCTTTTTTGGAATAATAATTGCTTTTTACAAAAAAAATACCGAATTCAATCTCGATAAGCAGAGATAACTCAAAAACTACTCGCCAGATGGCGCTCAATTCAATATGTAGGTGTAAAGTTCTAATCACTACAAATTAATGAGGCCCAAACACTAGATAACTGCAGTACCTACATATATCGGTGAGGAGTTCCCTCAACTGTCTTTCGGCTTGATCAGATCGACTCCAGACCTTCATAAAATTGTAGCGCTTTAATGTAGGTGAAAACATTAACAAACATACTAGTCGTTCTTACAATTTTCAAAAGCTCCCTTCGATTTCGCCGAGATGCCATCATCAGATCCTGGTGTCCTTATCAACCGTACCAAACTGCGCATATCTAATTTACGACAAAGGCCCATAAACGACGAAAAAATCGCTAAACAAACATAAAAAAACATATATACGGTCGAATTGAGAACCTCCTTCTTTTTTGAAGTCGGTTAAAAAGTAGCTTAAATGTGCTCCATCACTGCGAGCTTTCGCGGGTAATGTAACATTATAGATTAGACTTTGAGCATTACATTACAATACTACCTCCCTGACTGACGAGCATTCGCGTGGAGGGGTTAGTGGCCAACCCAGTGTCGAAAGTTTTCAAGCCGCCCGAAGGCCTCCGACACGGCTTGACGACTGCTATCCATCGATAACAACCGGGACCAACGGCTTTACGTGCCCTCCGAAGCACGGAAGCGCTCAAGATATTTGCCACTAGCGGTCACCCATCCGACCTACCGACCGCGCCCGCAGTTGCTTAACTTTGTCGATCACTCAGGATCGACGCAAGCCGCCGGGCTATGAGCGCTTCGCGCTTCGCTCCCATCAGATAAAACTACATAGATAATTTATAGTCTTCGCTTTTTCAAAACAGAATAAATGCGTACTGATATTACAAAATATTACAAATGCGAAAGTAACTACATAATTATGTCTGTCTGCAATTGAACTGTTTTGTCATTGAACCGATTTTAAAGAAAGATACAGATTTATTTATTTCTTTATTAGAAACGGACATAATTTATGTAAACAACAAATTTCATAATATAATGTCTTTACAATGTCTCTGCATATCTCCTGATCGTTCTTCGAAATACAACAGGCGTTAAAAAAATAGATAGGTACAGTGAGTGATCCCAAGCCAGAACACCAGTAAGCAGGTTTAACTCTCGAATGAGCGGTGACTCCCTTGGTGATACCTATCTGCAAGAATGTACTGTGAAAAAAGTATGCCAACGAACGTGGATAAAATTGGGTATGCTCAGTGAAATAAGTCTTAGCACTGAAGGATTTAAAACTCTACCAGTAATTAAATTAAAAAAGTATTCCATCAAAAAAGCATATCTTTTCTTACTTTCAATGAAACTTAACCGAACATGTATCTAATCCACAAAATATCCATATTTCCTACAGTAAAGTAGTAGTAGCGATAACTCCAGATGACTGCGTTACTTTCTAGTGTGTTTCTGACGATATAGTTTCCCATGGGAAAGGATATAATATTATATTTTTATCGAGGAAATAAAAAGGGAGCGGAAAGGATATATTATTTTTGTAAAAGTCAACTAAGTACATTTATATTTATTTTTAATTAAAATAAAGAAGGCAGGTTGCAGACGCTGTCATTCGATCATTCGATACATCATCATGCAATTATTCTATTGTAATGTATACGCATCGCGTTTAGTTTATCATGCATACAGGTAGGTGTTTTGACGTTGTTTGTGTCTCAAGCAGGCGAAGCCGCCCGCAAAAACTAGTACCTAGATGATAAATGAGCAGACGAGTATTTTGTACAAGAATAGCAAGTAAGTAATTTAATAACTTTACATGACTCTACAAGCAAGGCATTCCGAGAGCTAAAATATGGAGTAGGTATTCATTGTATACCAGAATAGTTTTTAAATTCGGTACCTACAGGTAGACCTACCCTCGTCTTGCTTCGGGAGACTTAGTGATCCGTTACAGTTCCACCAGGATTACTCCGGACCTTATTTTTTATTTAGTAAATGTATTTAGATAACACAATATCACGTAAGATATTATTTGCGATGGCGTCATTTCAATATCTTACATTTTGACACTAGCATATAAATACATATACATATAGAAAACTTTACCCCCGTAAGGGAACAACAAAAAATAATATTTTTAACAGACTTCAGAAGGTTCTCAATTCGTCTGTATGTTTTTTTTCTTATGTGTGTTACCTCATAACTTCGTAATGGGTGAACAATTTCGACATTCGAAAGCTAACGACTGCCGTCTCGTCCCATATTAATTTAAGCGACATCTAAAGCTCAGTTTTTGAGTTATTCTCAATAACGTGAATTTAATTTATGCCAACTTTTGACTGGGTGTTCCGATTTTGATGATTCTCTTTTTATACGAAAGGTAGTACTTGTCATGTGGTACCTTGTAAATTGGAGCGACATCTTCCGAGTGGTTTTTGAGTTATCTTGACTTTGAAGTCGATTTTTTTTTGTGAAAAGTTAGTTATTTGTTTAATCATAGACCCACACTAGGATCCCTGTTTTGTGGGTGCCATGGACAACACATTAGACAAGGACACACATCCAAATCGAGAGGAGAAGTTTAAACTCATCATTTAAATTTCCGTCTCGTTGGAAATAGACTATAGAACCCAGGACTCATGGAACGATCCATGGCGATACATGGCATGTTAACTTTAACGCCATTCTGGTTGTCAATTAATTATTTACTTTATTCTTTCACTTGGCATGTTTATGAATGAAAAAAGAAACTGTTGCGTTTAAAGAGTAGGTATTTATTAGCTAATCAAGTTTGATATATAGGATAGAAACATTTTTTTTCCGATATAATTCCTCTTCAAGATCTGGGATCTGATCTGGGAGGTATTTACTCTGGAAAGAAAGAGAAAGTTTAATTTATTTATATCGAAAATCAAATAAAGAAGTGAGATGATCTTTAAAATTATATTTGCAAAACCATACGTATACAAAAATCAATACATAATAGACAACTGAAAATTCGAAGTATAACAAACTCAACCTTACTCGTAACAGGCTAACACATTAAGTGGAATTTATCAAAACAAAAATAAGTAAGTGCTCTGTGGACCAATTTTTGTAGACGGTTTTTGTGTGTTGACCGGGAATTTATAGATATTGATCTAAGTACAACTGTTTATCCTGTGCTGTTGGTGCTAGAGCTATTGCTAGAGCCAGAGCCAGAGCCAGAGCTAGTGCAAGCGGGACCAGGCTGGAAGGAGCAGCGGCCGTTGTTGCAGTATCGCAGAAAACCTCGGCACGTGCGCACGCGCCCCACGTTGTTGGGGTAGCAGGCTAGAGACGTCCTACAGCTGGCGCATCGAGTGCCACCCTGGAAAATATTAATAGGACATGTAGATATAAATAAAATTCTTATATTATATAGCTGAAGAGTTTATTTGTTTTGAGTGGGATCTCGTGCGAATCGATTTTTTTGTGTTGGTTAGAGTATTTATTAAGAGGCTCTAGGCTGTATGAGATCACTAGAATTAACCATCAAGTTCTTAACGTATTAACGGTAATAATACTGTGACAGCCCTGGCGTATCACCTCGCAAAACAATAAACAATAGGGGCCATAAACATGTCGAGTCAACAATAGAACAATAGCGCGCTTGCCCGTACGCACGACGCTTCGACCATTACGGCAATAGTCATACGGGCGAAACTCGGTTGCAAGGAACGTTCTCGAATTTTATACGAATCGGGTCCGTCCGGAATTAGCGAGAAAGTTCTGGATTGGCGTGAATGGTGCGTGAGTGGTATAAAAAGGGGCGATCGATCAAGTGCGGACATTCTAGTTTCGGAAGCGAAACCAGGAAGATACCAGCGATACCTACGAGCGATACCAGTGAGAAGTGAAGTGATTTCTACGTGCGATACAGTGTTCGACGAGTGTGTTTACGAGTACCTACGTGCATAGTGTTGTGGTGTGTACTGTGTACATCGTGTAATTTGTGTATCTACGAGTACAAATAAAGTCTTTGTGGTACATTTTGGCATTTTCTCGAACCCCATACTCCTGACACGTAACAATTGGTGACAGAAGCGGAATGCCTGTAGTACCGCAAAGTGAAGAAGGGATTCGTACGCGACGGCAGACGGCATTGGATGCCGCGCGGATGGAGTCGCCGGGTCGTGACCGCATGGACACGGAGACCACCGCTGGACCACCGACTACATCAGCTGCATCAGTACCGACACCGAGTGCATTCGATATGGCCTCGTTATTAGAAGCCATACAGCGGAGCCAGCGCGAGGCGATGGAAGCCATGCAGCGGAGCCTGGAAAGTAAATTGGAGGGCCAGCGCAAAACCATGGAGACAATCGATGCAAAGCTGGATGGTTTTCATGGAGATTTGAACGTCGTGAAGGAGGACCTAGAATTGGTCAAGGTGCGAACATCCGAGCACGACCAAGCCCTCAAGACCCATGACGCGTTACTCAACTCCCACGAAACTAGGCTCGTGGATTTGGACAAGAAGCTGCAAAAAATGAAGGTTTTGGGCACGGCAGCAACCAGCCCATGTCCTGGGGCCCCGAAATTTAAGGTCCCAAGTTTCGACGGCACGACCTCGTGGACAGCGTTCAGGCACCAGTTCGAGGTAGTTGCAAATGGGAATGGCTGGGAAGACGAGCACTCGTTGGCGGCACTTACCTTAGCTCTTCGAGGGGAGGCACTCCTGGTCCTTGAGAACCTGCCCGCCGAGCGACGCACCTTGGAGTCGCTATTTAAGGCATTGGAAGCTCGATACGGGGAGAAGCACCTTGAGCATGTATATCGTGCGCAGCTCAAAGACCGGTCACAGAGGTCGAGCGAAGGACTGCAACAATGGGCTACGGAGATCGAGCGCCTCGTACGCCGAGCCTATGCGTCGAGTTCCACACCCGTCGAAGACAAAGTATTAGAGGCCTTCGTCAGCGGCATACGGGATCCCGAAGTGAGAGCAACGGTGCGCTTGGGTCATCACGCAACCTTGGAAGCAGCTTTAGCGCACGCCCTTGAAGTAGAAGCGGTACGAAGTGACTATAAAGGTTATAAGGTGCGCGAAGTGGTGGCAGCGATTCAACCTCGTACTGGGCCTATCTGCTACGGATGCGGTGAACGAGGTCATATAAGGATTAACTGCCGGACTCGGAAGCAACCGAAATCGGTGTCGACCGCTACCCAAGTCGACACCCAGGAGCCGTTAAACTAAGAGGCGCCAGCGCCGCGGGGCGGGCACTGGCTGGACTTCGTCGAGCCCCTACTGTTTTGGTATCACAAGCTTGTGACGGGAACAGCCTCGTAACTACTGGAGAAATAAATGGCATACCCTGTCGCTTTACGATTGACACGGGAGCATCGAAATCCATCGTTCGACCGGAATTACTGAAGCGGACTATCATCTGGGAAAATGGACGACCATCATGCAATCTGCAGACAGCGACAGGCCAGCCAGTGACCGTCCTAGGAGTTACGGAAGCAAGACTGAAACTCGGAAGTGACATTTACACGCAGTCTGTTTTAGTAGCGAATATAACTGACGACTGCATTATCGGACTGGACTTTCTACGGACACATCACTGTATAGTTGATATAGCCAAAGGAGTGTTAAGCTTCAAGGATCAAGAAGTCTTCTTGGACGGTTCATGTTCAGGAGCAGTGTACTGTTTGAGGACAGTGAAGCTAGCGCCCAGATCGGAAACCTTGGTCAAGGTTAGGTTTCCCGAAAAGATACAGATGGATCGATGTGTCGTAGTAGAAGACTACGGAGATCATCCTAGTTGGATCACGGCAAGGACACTGCTCATGACCAAACGTGACGCTAAGTTAAAGGTCATCAATCTTAGTAGCACGCCGATACATCTCGCGAAGAATACGGTTATCGGCCGATGTGAAGCCGTGGATAGCTTGAGGAAGGTTCAAGAATACTCGGACAAACCTGGATCAACGGATCACATGACATCTTTGCTGGAGGTGACCAGGAGGAATTTGAGCTCTGAAGAATATACTCAGGCAGCAAAGTTGTTAATGGACTACAAGGACATCTTTACCAGAGGAGATAGCGACCTTGGAAGAACAAATCTTGTCACTCACCCAATAGATACCGGAAACACTTCACCGATCAAGCAAAGACCAAGACGAGTACCATTGGCAAAGGAACACGAAGTTGCAGAAATGATCGAGGACATGGTGCGCAGCAAGGTGATCGAGCCGTCAACTAGCCCTTGGTGTTCACCTGTGGTACTCGTGAAAAAGAAGGATGGCAGTACTAGATTCTGCGTCGACTACAGGATGCTCAACAACGTTACCAAAAAGGACAGCTACCCTCTGCCCCGGATTGACGACACGTTGGATATGCTTGGTGGCATGAAGTGGTTTTCGACGGTCGACCTGAAGAGTGGTTACTGGCAGGTAGAAGTACGGCCAGAAGACAAGGAGAAGACTGCCTTCACCACCGGAACCGGAAATGGCTTGTGGCAGTTTCGCGTAATGCCTTTTGGGTTATGTAACGCTCCTGCCACTTTTGAACGTCTCATGGAGCGAGTGTTGGTAGGACTGTTGGGGGACGCTTGTCTGGTTTACCTCGATGACGTCATAGTCATGGGACGAAGCTTTGTGGAACACAAGCGAAACCTAGAGAAGGTATTCAGACGATTCCGTGAGTCCAACCTAAAGCTCAATCCGAAGAAATGTGACTTCTTCAAGAAGGAAGTATCATTCTTGGGACACATCATATCGGACGAAGGTGTTCGCACTGATCCAGATAAGATAAGAGCTGTTCAAGAATGGCCGACCCCAAAGAACAAGACCGATGTAAGAGCGTTCTTGGGACTATGCGCCTATTACCGTCGGTTTGTGAAGAACTTCTCCGAGATAGCCAAGCCGTTACATCGTCTCACGGAGGACAAGAGAATCTTCAGTTGGGATTCCGATTGCGAAGATGCGTTTGTTCGCTTAAAGGAACGTCTGTGCTCGGCTCCGATTCTTGGCTATCCCAGAAGGGAAGGGAGATTCATAGTGGACACGGACGCTAGCAATACTGGCATCGGAGGAGTATTATCCCAAGACCAGGACGGCCATCAGGTGGTCATTGCGTACTTCAGCAAAACCCTTTCGAAACCTGAAAGGAATTATTGTGTGACTCGGCGTGAGTTACTGGCTGTGGTGAAGACCCTTCAGCACTTCAGCAAATATTTGCTGGGACGCGAGTTCACGATAAGAACGGACCATGCCGCTCTGAGGTGGCTTCTGCAATTTAAGAACCCAGAAGGCCAGGTTGCGAGGTGGATCGAACAGCTTCAAGAGTTCAACTTCGTAATAGAGCATCGTAACGGAAGAGCTCATTCGAATGCCGACGCCCTGTCACGACGCCCATGCTCCGAAGAATGTCGACATTGCATCAAGCATGAGGCCAAAGAAGAGGTCAGGGTGATAAGGATGCAGGACCTAGACGAGTCTTGGGGAACGGAGCAAGTAAGCCAAGCTCAGAAGGAAGACAAAGACCTCAGCCTGATCATGGAATGGAAAGCCAAAGGACAGAGGCCCCTGTGGAGTGATGTGTCAGCCTCGAGCGCAACGACTAAGGCATACTGGGCTCAGTGGGACAGCCTTATATTGGAGAATGGCGTGCTTTACCGGAGCTGGGAATCACTCAACGGAAAGGAAAAAATACTGCAAATGGTTATTCCCAGGAGTAAAGTGGCTGATTTGCTGAAGCTCGTACATGATGGCACTTCTGGTGGGCACCTCGGCATCAAGAAGACCCTCGTAAAGATACGAGAACGCTTTTATTGGGTGCGATGTCGAGAGGACGTTGAAGATTGGTGCAGAAAGTGTACAGTGTGCGCTTCAGTGAAAGGGCCCCGCACTAGAACCAAGGGAAAACTACAGCTGTATAACGTCGGAGCCCCTTGGGAAAGAATCGCCATAGACGTTGCTGGCCCATTCCCTCAGTCTGAAGACGGGAATAGATTCATCATCGTGGTTCAAGACTACTTCAGCAAATGGCCGGAAGCGTTTGCAACTCCGAACCAAGAGGCGAAGACCGTGGCCAAGAAACTTGTCGAGGAGGTAGTATGCCGCTTTGGTGTACCATTGGAGTTACACAGCGACCAAGGCAGGAACTTCGAGTCGACGTTATTCCAGGAGATGTGTGAACTTTTGGGAATAAATAAGACACGTACCACACCGGCGCATCCTCAATCTGACGGCATGGTGGAGAGATTCAACCAAACGTTGGAAAATCACTTGGCCAAGGTCGTCGAGGAACATCAGCGAGACTGGGATCGGTACATTCCTCTGTTCCTGATGTCATATCGGTCTGCCATACACGAGTCTACGGGATTTACACCGGCTAAAGTTAACTTCGGAAGAGAAATGCGTCTGCCGTTGGATTTGCTTACCGGAACACCGCCAGATGCCCCGAAACCAACCGTTGAATACATCGCGGACTTACGGAAACAATTGGACGAGACACATGATCTTGTAAGAGAGCAATGTTTGAAGACCAGCGAAAAGATGAAAACCCGCTACGATCGCGATGCTCGGAAACATGGTTTCAAGGAGGGAGATTCTGTATGGTTGCACAATCCACTGCGGAAGAAAGGGAAGTCTCCGAAGCTACAAGCACGATGGGAAGGCCCCTACACAGTTGTCACGAGGATTAATGACGTGACCTACCGGATCAGACAGGGGGACAGAAGAAAGCCGAAGATCGTGCACGTGGACAGATTGGCACCATTTCATGGATCGAATAATGCTCGGGACGAGCATGACTAAGAGGGGGGCAATGTGACAGCCCTGGCGTATCACCTCGCAAAACAATAAACAATAGGGGCCATAAACATGTCGAGTCAACAATAGAACAATAGCGCGCTTGCCCGTACGCACGACGCTTCGACCATTACGGCAATAGTCATACGGGCGAAACTCGGTTGCAAGGAACGTTCTCGAATTTTATACGAATCGGGTCCGTCCGGAATTAGCGAGAAAGTTCTGGATTGGCGTGAATGGTGCGTGAGTGGTATAAAAAGGGGCGATCGATCAAGTGCGGACATTCTAGTTTCGGAAGCGAAACCAGGAAGATACCAGCGATACCTACGAGCGATACCAGTGAGAAGTGAAGTGATTTCTACGTGCGATACAGTGTTCGACGAGTGTGTTTACGAGTACCTACGTGCATAGTGTTGTGGTGTGTACTGTGTACATCGTGTAATTTGTGTATCTACGAGTACAAATAAAGTCTTTGTGGTACATTTTGGCATTTTCTCGAACCCCATACTCCTGACACGTAACAATACGGTAATAACGGTAAAAACGTAGTAACGGATATAGTATCGTAGAGCCAGTGGGCAATCAGATGGTCCTCATTTCACTCTAGGTCGGTTAACATGAGAATGTGAGATATAGTATTTAAATAAAGACCTCCTTACTTATATGGTAATTCGGTGCACTAATAAGTGCACATTGCAAATGATAAACATTTTGTAATCAATTGCAAAATTAGTGCAGCGAGGACTCAATTTTGTGTGGGGAAACCAATCCTCCAATTCCAAAACCACGAATACTTTAAAATTTAAATATGCTAACGGGATTTAATATTCTAGGACAAATACATACATACCTGGGTAGTGTAGTTGCAAGCAACAATGCCGAATCCGAATCTCCCTTGCTGGTCTTCTTCATCAGACTCTTCAAGATCAGCTGATCGTTCTTGGCGAGATTCAAAGAAAGAAGATACTGGACTCAGGTCTCCAAAGAATGGCAGGTTTGACAATCCACGGGACCCATTACCACCGCCACCAAAGAACGAAAAGAACGGGAAGAATCTTTCGGCTTCTTCATCAGCGAAAATTAGATTGATGGCCACCTATGCAAAAAAAAATTAAAGCAAATATTAAGAGACACCTAAATTAAATAAATATTCATAATCAATATACGAGTAAGTCAAATAAATGTAGTTTTTAGTCGAACTTTCTCTCACAGTGATAATCTGATAATGATTATTACAAAGCCCCTGCTATACTGATATGGTCATATTATGGTCCAAGTATTTTTATTTGTTATTTTTTTTATAGCCTAAGCAGGCAAACGAGCAAACGGGTCACCTGATGGTAAGTGATCACCGTCGCCCATGGACATTGGCAACACCAGGGGCGCCACCAACGCGTTGCCGGCCTCGAAGGAAGCGATAGACCCGCTTCTTGAAGGACCCCATGTCATAGCACTGTGGGAATACTGAGGGATGAAGTTCGTTCCACAGTTTACACGTACGCGGCAGAAAATATCGTGAAAACCGAACTGTGGACGAACGCCAGGTATCCAGGTGGTGTTGGTGGAACCTGGCTTTATCCCGTGAGGTGCGGTGGCGGAAGTTAACCGCAGGTATTAAGCTAAACAGTTCCTCAGAACATTCCCCGTTATACAGACGGTAGAAGACAGAGAGAGAGCCCACATCTCTCCGCAGTTCGAGTGGATCTAAACCGTCTGTGAGCTTGGGATCGTCGAAAAGACGAATAGCTCGCCGTTGGATACGGTTAAAAGGGTCCACTTGGCAAGCCGGGGCCCCAGCCCAATGGTGGGAGCAGTACTCCATGTGAGGACGGACTTGTGCTTTATAAAGCAACATCCTATGCTCAGGCATGAAGTACCGCATAGCTCTGAGGAGGAGGACTGAGATGGTCGCCTCTAAAAAAGTGAACCGGCTCCACTCGTATTCAAATTAAAAATAAAAATCAGGCTTTAAACCGAAATACTTAGATATTTTTAACTTGTACAATCATGTCAATATATTTCTTACCACAGCTGTGATGAGATGGAATAACAGAGACTTGAAAGCCATTTTATTTAGCAAGTTGCGGACTTAGTACTATAACCGTAGCAGCCGAAGGAAGCAATGTACAAGGATGGCATAGTGCCGTTTATATACATTCGATACATAATAGTTTATGATGATTGTTATAAACGTCAGACATTTTATGTTGTTCTGACAAAATAAAAGCGATTTGTGTTGTACTATGTAATTGTAACCTTAGAAGCTAAATGGTTTAGGTGACATGTTGACCAAAATTTTTTAAATGTACATATTATTGTCTTTAAAATAATTAAATAAGGCCGGGATTTATAATACATAGATCAACGTCACTATTTTGTTTTTTGAACAAAAATTGATTAATTTGTAATGTATTGCATTTTCAATTTATTTTCGGTCATAAGTGAATTGCTTTGTCTTTAAAAAACTTGCAGTTTCGTAGAGGTTGTAAGAGTTAAGTTTTGTGTCTACCCATTGTCTACCGAAATCTTTGGGAACGTGAAATTTAAAATGTCAAACGAGGCGGAAGTCAAAAACAAGCCTGATAAAGTTACGAAAGGAGAAGAGAGAGAGGAAGAGAGAAAGATTTTGAATTTTTTTCTTTTTCAGTTTTTAACAATAGTTTACCTAAACTTAAAACTAGCATTCTAACACAATTTTACTGTGAAAACTTCGTACGAATTCGAAATTGTTATTGTACCATACGAGATTATCTTAAACACATTTTCGCCATTCTAGCATACATCGTGAAACGTATGATAACAAAGCGAATTATTCACTTCCGCGTCAACATTATGCATTTCAGAAGCATGAAAGCCTTTATTCGAAATGCTGCTAGAGTTACAAAAGAGTCGTGCGAACGTGAGCCATATTGTACCTAATATCTAAATACAGTTTATATCATACGTAATTATGTAACAGAAAATTTTGATAGTTTTTAAGATATTAGAAAAGAAGAAAAATTACGTCGATGATTTTAGGCGTAAAATCGTGCGTAAAATAGTAAAATAACCCCTTTTACAACACATTTTGTCGAAATGTTATTTTTAAAATTTGCACGTTCTGATCATCATAATGATATCGACATTTATAACCATCGAACATTGCAACAACATCTTTCATTTTAATTTCCGTAATAAACAAGTAATTGGTGGTCAAAAAAGTTATGTATACGGGTAGAAATTTAAATTAAATGTTGTACCTTTATTCGTAATGTTGCTCCCTCACCGGGAGCATTAGCGTGTAATATAACATTACAGATTCAAGCATTTCATCAGTGAAGGAGGAGAACCGAGCATTACAATGCGCACCTTGTAATGTGTTATATCTTGATACAACTTGTAACATGAATGCCATCAAAAAATGTACCTTAATCGCATTGTAATAAGAATGCTCGCAAATTCAAATCTATCCTTCCTACTAATATTATAAATGCGAAAGTTTGTAAGGATGTATGTGAGTGTGTGTGTGTGTTTGTTGCTCTTTCACGCAAAAACTACTGAACGGATTTTCATGAAATGTTGTATCGTCAGCAAATAAAATTGTTTTATGGGTAGTTATATTCGGGAGGTCATTTATGTAAATAAGGAAGAGAAATGGTCCTAATACACTTCCTTGAGGAACACCGGATCTATTCATTAAAAGGTCAGATCTGCTTTTGATTTTTGTACCGTTGTCAACTTTTGTTATTTCTACATATTGTTTTCGGTTTGATAAGTAACTTTTTAGCCAGTCATTGATGTAGATGAACAAATAAAATCTCCACAAATATTTATATTAAAAATGCTACTCTCGCACACAGTGTTTCATATACAACGTGGTTACCACCATACAACAATAAATTTAATTTTATGTACCTAATGATTACCTAAGCCCCCAAAAAAAAATTTCAATCAAATACCTCCTTTACTTTAGCCACAGCAATTTTTTTTCAATATTCAAAATTTCAACACGCTGTATCTAGCGTGTTATACAATACTAGGGAACCGCCCGCGCTTCGCTTCGGGACCCAAAGATAACAGCCGCGTAGGTCGCGCTCCCGTAGGAATCTCAGCTAAAAAGTAGCCTATAACATTTGCCTATGACTTAAGCAAATTACATGTAGTATTTGATAGCGTGATTCAAAACTTGCAAATGAATTTTACGAACGCCATCTATTAACGACCCCGGAAATAAATATCTAACAACTAACAAAACATCGATCTTCCCATGGGAATGAGATGTTTTTCCGCGGTAAAAAGTAGTCTACGTCACTCTCCACCCTCCTAACTATCCCCACACACATAAACCATACCATATAATAGCCATGTTGCGACGTGAAAGCGTCACAAACAAACAAACAAACACACTTTCACATTTATAATATTAGTAAGGACTAGTAAATCCGCCCTCGCTTCGCTTCGGGAAACCAGTCCCTTCAAAAATCTCTATTTAACAAATTATGTTATTCCGATTTCTAAGCTATATTACTGCTAAGTTTCATGAAAATCCGTTCAGTAGTTTTTGCGTGAAAGAGCAACAAACACACACACACACTCACTCACTCACTCACATACATCCTTACAAACTTTCGCATTTATAATATTAGTAGGAAGTAGGATTACAATAATAATAGATATATTATAATAGATATATTATTATTGTAATAGCAGAAGATTGTTGCCGCTCTTGTCAAAAGTGAGTGACTGACGTTTAGATAAGCTGTTCTATTTTTTCCTGTATTTTGTGCTATTTAGTTTGTTTGAAAAAAAAACATTTTTGTAAATAAGATGTTAGGCGTTTTTAACTAAATTATGTTCCTTGCATGAAGCAGGGTTCGTGATTTCATTTATTGTTGTATGGTGGTATCCACCTTGTGTACAATCGAGTGTTATAAACTATTTGGTCAGTATCAACATAAATCACTTTTTTCAAAGTGTTTGTGTGGATTGGATATCTTAATTATCCATGGGACCTCCAATTGGATCTAACTTTTATAATTTATTTATATTTGTTAATTTTAGTGTTGATACGCATTCTGTGTAAATGTTAGGTGTTTATCTGCTTCCATTCAGAAGACAGCTCGATATCAGACAGACAAACAGCCGAATCATATAAGTAAATATCCAAAGTATAAGAAATTGTACCCTGAAAATTTACAAAGGAGCTATTTTTAGACACAGACACCGTAGAATGTAAAGGGGGTTGTAATAAATCGCATTTTCCTTTCAGAATGTGTGTTTATTCCCAGTAATAAAAGATGACACGCTCGATTTTGTTTTGTACGCGTCAAGATACCAGTAAAACATTCGTACATTGTGCGAGATAAAAATTCTTCACTTTAAGCTAGCGCACAGTACTACACCATTGACATTGTTACGTCTAGTAAAGAATTTTCATTACATCCTAACATTGCCAACCTTTCTGTAGCTCTGATCTAATTGAATTTTTGTTCGCTACAGGAGTTACTCGTTAGTTACATTTCATAAAGAGGTGGTTAAAATAAAGCAGTAAAAAAAATTAACAAACACGTAATTATTTATTACTTATTAATAATAAATTATACATAAATAAAATTTGTCACACAAAGTCAATAAACGAAATACAAAACCAATATAATGTCTAAAATTTTTGAAGATTTTGAGTTTTTTTACTCCAAGAGAAGGTAAATTTAATTAAGTCATTTATTTAACACCAGTTAACTAAAATACACTAAACACTATTATTTAACATTCTTATACCGAACTACAACTTTTTAGTTTTGAAATATAAAAACTTACATAAAATTAAGGTAAAAACTTAATAAATAAAATAAAGAACACATAATTATGCAAATTAGGTACATGTTGCAGAAGGCATGGCCGAGCAGACACCATTATTACAGAACGGTTTCTTAAGGCTGCAAGGCTTCAAAATTCCTCCAAAGGGTTTACAAATTACTCGAGTATTACAATCATGACACGAAATTTTCGTCAAAGCAGTAAAATCGCATGCAACCCAATCTACAAGAGCTTGCGGAGCTAGACGACGAACTCTTTCTTGAGACACTTTTGCCCCCCCTTGAAAAATATGAGGACCTCCTTGTGACTCATGGGTGCCTCCTTGCGACTCATGCGCGGCTCCTTGCGACTCATGTGTACCAGTTTGCGACACATGTGCACCACCTTGGGATTCATGCGTCCCACCTTGCATAACTTGTGATAAACATGCTGCGGCTACGGAGCACTAGAAATCAATGAAGACAATAGAAAATAAATAACAGGCATTGAAAAATAATGATTGTCTATTTGTTTCCATCGGGAAAGCTTTGTACAAAGCAGACCTTCTATATTAAAAGCAAACGAATAGATCGTTTTGTGGAAAATATATTTCTTCATGGCTGTCCATGCCCACTCGATTATGTTAAGAAAAGTATTTTTTGGTAGTTTTCTTGCAATTCTATACACATTTATTGGTATTGTGGGATTTGATAATACTTACTTGTAGTACTCAGTAGATAGAAAATAAAAATCTTTACAATGCCTATATCTTAATGTATTGGTTTATTGTTACTGATGTCTATGGGCAACGATGACCAAATACCATCTGGTAGCTTGTCTATTTATTATTTATTTATTTTATACATACATACATACATATTGTAATAAAACTGTAACTGATCGCTGCCTATTGCCGTACATCTATACTTAATAAATCTGTAGAGAGGTCAATTCTGTACATTAAATATATTTCCAAAATAACTATCAGGGGGTGATTAGGGATCGATACTGATGCCAAAAATGCAATCAGTAAAATTTTTGTCTGTCTGTCTGTCTGTCTGTCTGTCTGTCGGATGTATAACCGTTATAGAAACAAAAACTACTCGACGGATTTTAACGAAACTTGGTACAATTATTTTTCATACTCCCGCGCTGGTTATAGTATACTTTTCATCACGCTACAATCAATAGGAGCAGAGCAGTGAAGGGAAATGTTGGGGAAACGGCAGAAGTTACTCCATTTTTTAAGCTTCCGTCGCGTGTGCAACCTTAATGGTTAAAGCTACACAGAAATCATGTATGACGGAAATGTTCTCCTTAAAATTATATAAAAAATATTCCACGACAGCATATGTCTATCTTTTATGGTTGACTCAAAATAACACGTGTAACTCCCGATAGCTTAGCAGTTCGAAGCTTTCTGATTAAGTATACCTATATTTTATCTACTCTTACGTTTATGACACTTAAGTGGGTGAAATAAAGGGGTGAAGTTTAAACGAAATTCACGCGGGCGAAGCCGCTGGCAAAAGCTAGTGATAAATATATTTAAAAATTCACAACGGGGGCCTTAGTATACGCAAGAGAACCCAAAACATTTTTTTTCATTATATTGTGATGGGCTTTACATAATATTAAGTGTGTTTTTCATTTTAACTAGTAAAAAAATAAAAAAAAATATGAGGGTGAAGTTTAGTCGAAATTCACGTGTGCGAAGCTGTGAGCGGAAACGAGTACAAAAATAGTATCACTTGCTAAGGTGAAGAAAACATCCGGAGGATGTTACAATAGGATTATGTTCCCAAAGGTACCTACGTCCTGTCTGCCGATTTACACTGAGTCAGTGTGAGATTATATCTATCTACGTAACAAGTATTTAGACAGATTGCAAAGAAGATACAGAAAGACAAATGAGAACTGACTCACCAATACAATTAACATTCCAACTATCTTGAAACTAGCCATATTTTTTTAAATGCGAATCTTTCTTCAGAAGTCAGTTCTTGTTAAAATGGAAACTATCAATGAAGAGTTTGAATGATTTCAATGTATTTATACATCGCGTATCCACGAATAAAGATAACAATCGTTTACCTGTACAGCAGGGAGGTAAGATGGTAAACAAGAAAATCGCAGTTATCGGGAATCCCAACGATGACGTATTGATACGGCTGTTTATGGTTTTCTGAACGGAAATTTCTTGGTCAATATTTGCCATCAGCTTTCTCATGAAAAACATGTTTTGAATTATTCTCTTGTAATATTACACGTAGTGAATTATTAACTACATGCAGTGGCACGTTTAATTTATCTTTCATATCCATTTGACGTTGTTTGTGACTCAAGTGGGCGAAGCCGCTGGTAAAACCTAGTTGGGTTCAAAAATAAAAAAGTTAGGTACGTTCGTTTTGTTGTAGATCGGTGGTCAAAATTTTCTGGAGCCAAAGTGGACGGGTGTTACTACGGGTGATTCTCGATGGTACATATTCATTTGTTACTTGTACGTCTAGTGCATAAAAAAGTAGAGGGGGGGGGGGGACTATTTTTAGAGCGATTGGTACAGGTTTCGAATCCCGGGCGAGCAGAACTTTACATGACAAAGAAATGTTTGTTTTAGGCCGTGTCTCATGCGACCCAGAAAATCCTTTAATACCATGAGTACATAGACGGTTAGTTATTTAGAATCATTCTCTAGCCTTGGAACTGTATTTTGGATAATACCTGTATGTTTTATTCTGAAAAAAAAACAGCGAACAAACAGACACCATTGCGAATACTAATTACCATTAGCATAAACATCAGCATTGTCATACGAATACAAAAGCAAAACTAGGCCAGAAGGTATTAATTTACGGAATTTAATGTTGAAGAATTCTTGAAAGATTTTAAAATATATATGTCGGAGAAGTAAAATAAATAATGGACTTGTTTATGTTTACGTACTAGTAACGCCATCTGTTATCGATTCAGCCTATTCATTGAGTCAGTAGTTCTAGTCAAATTTGTCTTAGAGATGTCGCGTGTCACTGTGATGTTTGGCAGATATGTCAAGATGACAAGGTGACATTGGATGCAGTGGCATGAGATGACACACTAGACAATCGAGACTTGACCGCGCCGGGTGTGCGCACTGATTCCAATCTGTGTTTCGAGACATAGAACATGGCGGACGTCAGATATCCACAATAGAAATATTAGAAATCCTTTAATCTCTGAAAGCAGCGGTGGGATCGGCACAGCATTTACCCAACGTGCTTACCCAACCTCCTGTGGCAACGGAAAGTGAATATTTTTGTGGTGATAATTATAATGAGGCGTAAACAGTGAGTTGCTATGATACTATGTAAGATGGAATCTGGCGTAGAATTTTGGTATAACTTAAGGATTGTGCAGAAAAATGGCAAGTACCTATCGGTATGGAGGATTTTCGCGAGTATTGGGTATGACATATTTTTAATTTCATTACATTTGGTAACAGACTTTAATTTTGCCCAAGGGCCAAGTACCATTTGAAGTATTGTGATATAAGAAGTGATGAATCTTAGTTAAGCTGGTCGGGTCTTGAAGAGACCGTGGAAGAGTCCGTCCGTAAGGTTTGTTGGTGTAATATTCCTGGTTTGGGCTAATTTCGAGATATTAACAAAGAGGCATATTAATCTTCCAATAATTTATTATTAGAATGACAACGTCACTTCTTACAACATACTTGCTCATCGAATGGCCGTTCTTGTAAGTGGCCATACCTCATACATCACACTGTTAATTAAATGAAAATGTTTTCGATTTAAAATTAAAAATCTACGTTTACAAAATTGTTAAAGATAATGGAGGTAGTTTACTATAAGGTCGTACCTAAAAAGAAAATAAAATAATTCGATGTGAGGTATTTGGTTATGCATTCAATGTTGATACATTTTTAAATTGATAACGAGATAATATGACGTATAGTGCAGTGACCTTTTCGACAAGTGTTTTATTTTGTCGCATGTTAAATTTTTAAAATTATTTCTTGAATACTTTTTATTTGTATGCAGTAACTGACACCACTGATACTGAAAGTAAAGGTCAGGTAGCGGTGAATAACGAAGGTATTCTTTTAATTGTCTTGGTGTTTGGTGATTTGGTACTCCGCTTATAGCTAAAAGGATTAATTAAAAAAGAAAGACACACACAAAGGGGGTTGCTTTATTTAGTCTAGTACCTACAACAATAATTGGCTTACGCTTTTAAAAAGTGAACGGTTTGGTTTTTCATTGGCGACGTCGATCGAATGAGGGTCGCCGTTTTTGTGCTCACCGGTTGGCGCCACCGTCGAGGTGAGGTCTTGCTGTCGAAGCCCGCCCATACATAAACAGTGACAAATGACATTCAGACAAGCGAAAAGTGAGCACCTCACTTTTCACTGGCGCCTCTAGCGGGGAATTCACACGTGGTTACCCTCATTGGTTACTCATTAGTTCACGTTGTTTTAAAAGTGAAACACAATACAATTTTCATAGGTTTTATTTATTATGTGACAGGGTGTTTTCGAGTGGTCTCACTATAATGACGTCTTGCGGTTTGGTTGAACTTGCTTATAATTCTGGTAAAGAGTATTCAGTATGAGATAGATGTTATGTTCAGTAAAGAATAATCACTCTAATGTTGTTGCACATTTGCCAACTTATGTCAAGATAGGTCATCAAATTTTTAATGACTATTAATATTACAGCGATTTAATTTACAAACAAAGTTCTTGGCTTAAATTCTAATCTGAAATGTCACTACTGACAGGATGGATATAAATGAAGAAATATGCTGCAATTATTGAACTGGAACGTAATAATGAAGTAAAGCACATTTTATTGTTTTGTATAGTATTCTAAATGCCCGCGTGGTTCATTGTTAATTTTGAATATTGTCTAAGCGTTATCTAATGATTCAAAGCATTGTTATTGGAGTTATTACGGACGAATTGGTTGGGTTCTTGCCCGCTTTAGTCGCTATATTTTCGAAGTGAATGAGGTCGGCGTGGGCGTTTACGTCGGATTTGAGCTGCGTTTGGGAAGCGATTCTGGGTTTTAAGGAGCTGGAGACCGGGACCTTGTCTGGTACCTGTCTGGAACCAAGGGTGACATCGCCTTGTTTTGGTAACATGAAACAGGGTGAGGATTCATGGCGTGCAATATTAGATTTTCAAAACCGTAATATGGCTCAATTAGTCGAGATTATTAGTACGCCTAATATCCCTGCGCCTGTAATACGATTGCCCGAATTTATTACTTTTTATTCTTGAATTTGCATAATTCTAATGTGATATACACCAAATAAATTTTAAGTTTGATTGACGGTTACCACTTAGAGATAAGTATTTTTCATATTGTAATACCGGATGAGTTTTTAGTTGCAATTATTATGATTTGCCGTGAGATTTTAAGTCTAGGATTTAGTGTTCTTATAACCGAAAGTAGTTTCAGTATTTAGAAAATTAAAATAACTGAGACAGTGGACTTTATTCAATACTACTGATATTCCATCTGAATTCGAACCACAATTAATAGAACTCCTTGAGCAATATTATTGTCATGCCTTTGTGAAGGGAATTACCATAATTTATACCCGAGTTAATAATAGGTGAACTTAAGGATAGGTACGTCTTGTCGATCCACATGAGACTGTCCATCAGCGATTATTATCATCAGTTATTCCCCATTTGCTAGTCCTATTTTGTTAGTCAAGAAACGTAATAGTTCCGATAAGATATGTGTTGAATACCATGAACTTAATAGCAATACACAAACATGAGTCAATAATGCATTTAGGTTGAGAAAAGACACTGGAAAGATTTATGAACACTATTCGTTTGATGGAATGTCTGCGGGACAACACATAAACTGAATTAGAGTTTTAAAAGTTTGTTATAATAACACATGGTAGGATTGCAACTAAAATACTTCATTAAGTTATTACTCGAGTCTTCATTAGGTAAAGGACCCATTGTTGGAACATAAAAGAAATATTGTGTTACTAAACAAAAGTAGTGAATATGCAGTCAATTTAATAATGAGATAATCTGGTTACCATTATTTTGTTAATTATTGAGATTTTTGAATTGTTTAAGTCTGATTATTATTATCTTATTATTCAGATCGAAGTATTAAGATTAGAAAGTTACTATTTGTTTTCATGATTTTGAAACAATAAGTTACTAGGTATTTAACATTTAAGGTACCTATCTATGGTATTGTCAGATCGGTTTTTGCTCTCATGCTTTGCAGATGTAAGTTATTTTTGGACTAATTGATAATGACGCACTAAATGAAATTTGATACAAACTTCATGTAAAAAGTTGTAAGTAAAAATTTACGCGGTACCAAATTCACTTTTGATAAATGGCTTAAATTACTGATTTGCTTTTATGCACTGAATAATTAATGTCAGTTGACGGTATAGACAGCATTATATCTAGTTATATAGTGATTAACTAATAAAACTTCATAATTTTATTGAGAGATTTATTAAATTTCAGTGAACTTGTTTTGAGTAGTGATAACTTGTTTGAGAAAAATAACTTTTCTGAGAAATGTAAAATTTGTTTTGGATTAAACTTTGGCGATCAGTTAATTTATTTTGGGTACTAAGCAAAGTAATGATGTTTATGATTTGAAAAGTTATATGATGATGATGTTGAGTTAATGACCTTCAGCCATTTCAGTTCATGGGTAAACTGTGACAATTTGGTGTTGGATTTGGGTTTGGATTACAGCTTTAAAGCGGTGTAAGTGCTGGTTTGGTAGTGGCTCATTGTTTTGGAATACTGGTTGACAGGGTAAGAAACTAGACCGGGTCGGACGGAGACGAGATTTTGAGAGTGATTTTAGGTAGACCAGGATGGACGAGCAAGCTCTGGTGATAACTGGACATTGAAAGCTCCGCGCTTTGTGCTCCCAACGCTTGAGTATTGAAAGCTCCGCGCTTTGTACTTCTGACGCCTGGACACTGAAAGCTTTTTCGCTTTGTGTAGTGTGTTACTGAAAGCTTAACGCTTTGTAAACTTGTGAACTGAAAGCTTTAACGCTTTGTGTGGTGTTACTGAAAGCTTGACGCTTTGTAAACCTGTAAACTGAAAGCTTTTACGCTTTGTGTGGTGTTACTGAAAGCTTGACGCTTTGTAAACCTGTAAACTGAAAGCTTTTACGCTTTGTGTGGTGTTACTGAAAGCTTGACGCTTTGTAAACCTGTAAACTGAAAGCTTTTATGCTTTGTGTGGTGTTACTGAAAGCTTGACGCTTTGTAAACCTGTAAACTGAAAGCTTTTACGCTTTGTGTGGTGTTACTGAAAGCTTGACGCTTTGTAAACCTGTAAACTGAAAGCTTTAACGCTTTGTGTGGTGTTACTGAAAGCTTGACGCTTTGTAAACCTGTAAACTGAAAGCTTTAACGCTTTGTGTGATGTGTTACTGAAAGCTTAACGCTTTGTAAACGTGTAATTGAAAGCTCTATCACTTTGTGTGTTGTATTGCTGAAAGCTTAACGCTTTGTAAACGTATAATTGAAAGCTCTATCGCTTTGTGTGTTGTATTGCTGAAAGCTTAGCGCTTTGTAGACGTGTAAATTGAAAGCTTAACGTTTTGTACACATGTAACTGAAAGCTATATCGCTTTGTCCAGTGTATTACTGACTGTTTGGCGTTTTATAAAGTTATAGTGCTCAACGCGAGAGCGCGTTGTTTGTCAGTATGGCCGTGTCGGAGAAGTAAAATAAATAATGGACTTGTTTATGTTTACGTACTAGTAACGCCATCTGTTATCGATTCAGCCTATTCATTGAGTCAGTAGTTCTAGTCAAATTTGTCTTAGAGATGTCGCGTGTCACTGTGATGTTTGGCAGATATGTCAAGATGACAAGGTGACATTGGATGCAGTGGCATGAGATGACACACTAGACAATCGAGACTTGACCGCGCCGGGTGTGCGCACTGATTCCAATCTGTGTTTCGAGACGTAGAACATGGCGGACGTCAGATATCCACAATAGAAATATTAGAAATCCTTTAATCTCTGAAATATATATACTTACAATTACTTATTTAATTTTTTTCCATGCCATTCCGGATTCGGATGCCAAAAAACTTGAAGGCTTTTCGATGGATCCGATCTACTTGAATCACACTTCAGGCAATGGGGAATTACGACGGGAAGGAGTACCTATGGAATAAAGCCATATATGTACCAGTATTCATCCTTAACATACTCATAATTTCGAAACCAAAGTAAATTTACATTCACCAGAGGTATATGAACGAATTTTAGACACACTTCATTTTGAATTGGAGGCTTTCATAAATATGAATGTCGGTCCTCGTAACGATGTCAGATAATCCTCCGATTCTTCAAATCAGTGTTTGTCAAAGTGGTTATTACGTGATCCCTTTCTAGACCGCGTAAGGCTTCATAGGGCGGTAAAAGGAAAAGTTTATTTCGGATGAAATTATAGTTCTTAATTTGAACACTAATTTCTACTTATGTTTTCATAGTTTTTTGTGAATTTGCTTTTACTTGTACATATAAGAATGCCAGAGTATAAAGAATGTGATTTATTTCCGGAAAATGTAGAGACATAATAAGGTACGGAAATATTTGAACTTGCACACACTTGCTTAAAAACCGTATTAAAATAATCCTGCATTAAAGTCTGTATTCTGCGCAAAATTCCATGCGCGGTGCGGTGGAATTAAAATTTGAACGAGTGCCCCAAATGTTTTGTGCAATAAAGAGATATACTCTACTAGAGAAAATATCTCTGACAGCATAGCGAAATGCGAAAATGATTTGCGTGGCGTGTGTGGTGGGAACTGGAAAAAAACTAATCAAAATATGACGAATTATATTTTGATTGTGCATGTTAGACTCCATTTCTCAGTGCTTTTAATAAAGGTTACACACAATGTCAGTGGAGACGATGGGTAAAATGAATTTGAGAAACTGTGCTTTTGATTATTGTAGGATACAACATGTCGACCTGAGCCATATGGCATAGCATACCCGTCTCCGACATTGTACTACTATTGTTTTAATGTTTTAATTTCAAGGCATATTTGCCAAATGTTTGATATGCCTACGTGTTCGGGCTAAAATTGTGAAGATTAACATAATATATTTTGTTAATTTTACTAAAATACGTTTACTTCGGATATTTATATATTTTGTGTGACCAGATTTCAACATAGCGTAAATTACATTCAGAATTTGTTTGAATTATTAACTTTTGAATTGATTAAACATATACCTAAATATTATTGTAACAAGATCCTCTCTTCTGTGACAAAGTTAGAACGATACTCCTACTAAAAATTACTAGTCGGCACAATCATAAGATTCCGATATGACGTCTGTCATGTATGAACACAAACTAACCTTGTATGGACGTCTTCAACTTACTTATTACGGAAATATATTTTGCCGATTTGAACCGCTGGTAATGATACTATGAAGCGAAGATATTTCGTAGTGAATGATAGGTCACTTTGGTTAAATTATGCAATGCACTATTTACTGTGCATAATATACAGTATACAGTTTATATTTATTATCAATGCAGCTTTATAAGTAGGTACATAATGTACTTGTGAATCCACCTCCTCTTCGCTTTGGAAAATTGTTTTTATGTTTACAGATAATAAACACTTCTTCCCATTTTTGCAACATATTTTATTGGTACATCGCTTCTATTGCTCATAGCATGATGTTATAAAATTGCCCACAGTTTGTTAAATATTTTAATTAGGCATTAGTCCGTAATATTAAACGCAAGTAACTAGCGGGTTAAACGAATGAGGGTAACCGTTTTTGTGCTCACCAGTTGGCGCCACTGCAGAGGGCGGTCATGCTGTCAAAGCCCGCCCATACATAAACAGTGACAAATGAAATTCAGACAAGCGAAAAGTGACAGACAGACCTCCCTTTTCACTAGCGCCTCTAGCGGAAAATTCACACGCGGTTACCCTCATTGGAGTAATATTGTTTACTTACTACGAGTATTTAGATAGGTACCTACTTACTTACTTATACGTACTTACATAGGTAAATACTAGAAATTCTGGCGAAATATGTAAACCATCCCTGCTTGTTTTTTATTTGTGTTATTTATAAATTGTATAAATAATTTAATTTTATTTTAATCAGTTTACATCATAAATTGTGTAAAATTGAACAAATATTTAAGACGTCACTACAATGTTTTATAAGGAGGCTGAATTTATAGTTATGTGACCTCTTGAAACAATTTATGAATCGACTTTAGTACATAATATCTCAATGGAATCGACCATAATCGATACATTACTATAATCGAAAGTATTTGCTACCATGTCACACCCAAAATATAAATAGTTATAGATTCCTTAATATATCTAAAGCATTGCCATTTTTCGTAGCTATTATAAATTCCCGATACATACGTTTTTAAGCCATTTCCACTCAAATCGGATAATTATTAACCGTTTAATAGTTTCTTCGTTTTCACTAGATTAATGAAATTTCCATTTTAATAACTAATATAATTTCCTCACCTTAACTTACTAGTCAAATTGCCTTATTATCCCTTTCGGTGTTAATCTCAACGCTACATCAGTTTTTAACTGATTTTAAGAAAACAATCAGAGATCGGTTTATAAATTATCGTTCCGAACTTAATTAACGAAACGATTAGAAAGTCTTATTACCTATAATCGGTTAATTTTATAAATCGGTTTATTTAATGCATCGATTTTTGTTGTACTTCACTATTGTCACTGTGATGACAGCCGTCATATCGGAATCTTATGATTGTGCCGACTAACTGGACTATTAGCGAACCCCTTAAACTCAACTAGACTATCACCAATACTCTTTGTCCCATTTCTCATACCTATGTACTTACTAACAAAGTAAACCACTAGGTACTGTTCTAACATCGTTTGCTAGCGGGACCTCTATTCGTGTCCTCATCTGAGACTTGTTTTAGGTAGGTCTATGTATAGGGTTGACCAGAAATATAAAAAACCTCGCCATATTGCGGTAAACTCATGGAACTAATTTGTTTTACTGGCAACGCTTAGGGCGGCCACGTACATGCGGAATTCCGAAACGGAATCCCGAATAGGGTTGTAACGATATATCGGAAAACCGATAATATCGAAGAGGACACATCGATATTTTTATCGATATTTGCGTTATAACGATATGATAATATCGATATCATATCCGAAGAAAAAAATCGATAATTCACGACCTTAGATAAGGCTGTATGGGCTTTGAACATTAGCTTTTTCTTACAATATAATATTATCGGTTTTCTTATAATATTATCGGTTTTTCGATATATCGTTGCAAGGTTGCAACCCTATTCGGGATTCCGTTTCGGAATTCCGACTGTATGTGGCCGCCCTTAGTTTCTAAACGTCAATTGTAATCTACTTGTACGGGTTTGAATGTCACAGTTTGTCTCATGTTTGTCTTTTTAGTTTGAGTGTCTTTTTTGTGCTAAAATGACAAAAACTATTCATATTCGTGAAAGAAAAGTGGCTTTCTATGTGCTAAAATAACATTTAGTGTAAAATAACATTTATTTCCATAAATAACATTTCGGACATAGTTGTCAAAATAACATTAATAACATGAGCGTTACTATAGTTACTGTTGTCTGTTGGTTGCCAGTGCGACAGGAGAAGGATGCTGCATGATTGTTTGCAATGTTAATTCCATAAAAAGTTTTAATAAGTATATGTGATTTTATTTAAATATTAAATTATGCTTCAATTTATTTTGAGGAGAAGCCCCTTTTGCAACCACATTTGCTATCTCAATGTATAAAATATTATCACAAAGAAATTGTTACTGCATACAAAGTGATTCAATTTCCTCCGAGTATCCTCACAAGACTTCAATATATTGCTAGAGGTAGGACTTGAATGGATAATTTACTGAAAAATTGATATTTCCTTTTGAAGCTAACAATATGTACTTTTATTATTCATAATGAGAATATTTTCTTCTTGGATACCTTATACTCGTAGCATTGTGTATCAGAAAAAAGTTGTATCTTGTATTGTGTGTTGCTACCTTTCATTTTCAAAGTACAGTTTGTATCGCCTTAGATGATTCAGGTACATTAATTACCTAATAAAGTACCTACCTAATGCGAGGAAGGGTTGCAAGTTGATAAAAAATACGTGCATTTAAAGTTCAGGTGTTTATTCTATAATCATAATTTAATAATAAATACAAAACCGCTGTTGAATGTTTAGCCATGAGGTACAAGACTCATTACACTAACTACTTCTATGTCTCTATTTGACAAAATTGCATTAAATTACAGGAACCGTTTTATCCGACATCATAAGTTATACGGAGATCTTTATTATCTAATGAGCATGCAGAAACCTAGTGATGTGCAAAGCTTCAGTCTAGACTAAGGCGGGTTCTAAACGTGCTGATGAGCGAAGATCTTTAGGTTAGACCGCGGCGGGTTCCGAGGCTGTGGGTGGTGCGCATTCTGCAGTAGGGGTGGCAGAGCATTCACCCAGGTTGCAGTACGGTTTCGTGGGGTCTGAGCAAGCTTTCTGCATTCCCATATTATACTTGGTACAAATGAGCTTGGTCGAGCAGTCCACGCAGGTTGAGCCTATCGTGGTGCACGGACCCCATTTTGGGATCCACGGCATGGAAGCCACCCATGGAGGAATCCACGGGTTAACGCCCCCTGCACCAGGCCAGGCCATTCCAGGTGTTTGGGCTTGGACCACAGCCATCACTGCGATCTGAAATAACATAGTTGAAATGTGAATTATATGTTTATCAAACACGCATAATTAATTGTTGGATTATACAACGGAAGAAAGAAGATTATGAATTTTTCGTTACATAATAATTTAGTATGTAAGGACATCGACATATTTTCATCAACGACCTAAGTTGAATGAGTATCATAAGGCTTTAAGCCCGCCCTTTGTAAAATATAGACTGAGGGCGTTACAGAAAAGAATAAATAAATATGTAGGTATGTTGGTTATCAAAATTATTGTACGTACCTTAAAAATAACCCTTTAAAAAGGGAATAAATTGGCAAATAAATATCTACAATATCGTCTACATTTGATAAAAAAATCTAGTAACAACACAAAAAGTAATAAAATATCGTTCCAACTTACCACAGTCGTCAAAGTGAGTACGATTTTCGAGTTCATGTTTCTTGAATGTGTTACTTCGACAAATTATTCAATTGTGATGGTTTAGTTATCATTTACGATCGCTTTTATAATGGGTTTTGTTTGTTAAGCGAATCCCCTAGTAGCTCGTTAGATGTAGACACGGTTTTCCCAAAAGAAACAAATAAACAAGTGATAAGGCATTCGTCGTTAGTGGCGTTGGTATTGACGGAGGTTTTAGCGATCAAATAACAAATGTAAACTAATTAAGTAATATTTCATAAGCACGAGCATATTAAATTTGATAATGATCTGGGTTACATAAGCTATATAGCAACTTATTATTGTTTATTAATAAGAAACTATAATCTTTAAGACCTAAGGGTTCGTGTTGTTTTGTTATTTATTATGGCGCGTATATAGGTACCTAGATACTATATAAATATAAATATCCCTTCAGCAGGAATAATAAACGATGTTTTTTCCGGCTGGGCTTTCAGCTGTCTCTAATTTGGTTGCTCTAGAACATTGACCTCATTGTCATGCTAGACCAGATAATTATGTAGACTAGAGCGTCCAAAGAGGTGACAGATTTAATTAATGAATTCTTAATTAATAATATCACAAAGACTACGTCTTTTTAACTATCATCCTCGTGCTTAATAACTAACCAACTAATATTCTAACATCATCTGATAACTCGACTCTTAGTCCCCAAATTGTTCTTCCCAATCGATCTTGGGCGGCAGCAGAAGGGTGGTGCCTTAAGTGCCTTAATTCCATAAAAAAAGAATGTCCAAAGGTGACGGTGACTAATTACCATCAAAGACTATTTAACATCAAGTAACTTATCAATTAAAAAGGACTTCTATAGGAGTGAACATTTAAATCGTCATCATTATTGCTATCTACATAAATAATATCCCTCCGCTAGGCTTCGGTATTCTCTCACAATGTGCCTATAGCCATAGTCCTGCTAGCCACGTACGAATTAGTACACTTCATAAAGCTTTAAGAATATAATGGAAAATATTTTCATTTGCCGATGCAAGTAATAATTAATTTCTAAAAAAAATGCTAGTTTTAGAAAATTTGAGGGATGCCTCTAATAAGGTAATGGGTAAGGTTTTGAGGTTAGGCCTTATAATGGATATATGCAGATTTTAAACTAAGGCCTTAAAGTTCGGAGTTCAACTTTCAAATCACCAGATTTCACGGCTATTTACAGATAAATATTATTTTAACACGTTAGCTGCGGGACTGTTTTCGTGTATAAAATTACTATGCGATACCAGGTCGATTCGGCCAGGAAGCGGATTCTTTTCTAGTGCGAACCAGGTCCATTAGACCTGGTATCACCTTTCTGTCAAAACTTCTAATAAAATTGCGAAATTAAAAGATACACGAGATTTTTTTGCACTATGTTGTAGCTAAGGAATGTACCTACTTACCTCTGGCTTAGCCTGGGGATCCAAAAAAGATAAAGGTTATATTTTGGGAAAAACGAATACAAGGCCTTTCATGCCCAGTGCCGCATAGAAAACAAAAAATACCACATCTATTCGATGTGGTAACGCACTGATAATATAACTTAATAGTGATGTTACAGTGTAGAAAACAAACGCAAATATTTTTATCGATTCGTTTATTACAAAAAACAAACTTTGATGTATAATAAAACGCACAACTACATTTTATTACAAATGTTTCAATCAGTAGGGAAACAAAATATTTTGTGTATCAATATTTTTAAATAACATGTAGTTCGTTAAAACATGGCAAACAATATGATTTGTTGCATTTATTACACTGAGACTTGATTTTTTTAATTTTTTTATCAGCTTCTTTGCTGGTAAGTGTTTGTCACAGCACAGCCTTGCGTAACAGTTGACACAGTTTTTTCTTTTATCAATTTTAATGAGTTGGTGACTTTGGAAAACCCAGTTCTAATTGTTTTTTACACTTTAGCTTTTTATTCATTTTGATAAATCAATCTGTAGATAGACACTGCACAAAAAAGACGTATTCACTACACAGTATACAAACGCGTGCGCACTAAAAACATGTTTATCGAGAATTGACAGCAGTGACAGCACTATGCTAACCGGGCGAGGCGCGCTGGGCGCCGCGCTTTGTTCGGTGCGGTACCAGGCCTTGATATCAAGGCCTGGTACCGCACTGAAAGAATGTTCCTATTCGTTCCTTGCGAACCAGGCCGAACAGACACGGTACATTTTTTTATAGACCATTGAGTTCTAATAAGTAAATGAAGCTACGGTATATAAGTATCTCTTTTGTACCTTGAGTACAACTAAAGTAACAGCTCCCGCACAGAGCGAGAGGACACGATTTTAGCCTTCGCACTGGGGAAAGACCAGAACCAGGCCAAAAAGACCTGGCTTAGCAGCAAACGTGTTAACTGTCATGACTCTACTTAACTTTCCCACTATAAAAACGAAATTCTACCGAATTTTCCGCTACAAAATATCGCTCAGTTGATATTCCGCTTCGAGTACCTATTTACGTTGGAATCACGAGGATATTTACTCAACGAGAAACAGTCGGTTAAAGAAATACACAATAATGTGGAAATTCTCAAAGGAGATGTTTCAGAAATGTATGGCGCCTGGGCGGGTACACTGTACATTCAATAGGAAGTAGCTCATATTATTTGAAAGCGTTCCATATCATCCAAATTCTTGATTTCACCTTAGTTTGGCGACAATAATTCAATTTATGGATAATATATTGTAACACTGAGACAGTATGGTGGACAAATCGACTGCTGATGACGTTGATAAACTTGATTTATTCTAATGTCATATTAGGCGTGTCAAGTTGTCAACATGTGTCAATGTCCAATGCATGATAAAATATAAAATATAAGCCCGACGATCTTTTTGGATTTGGTTTGTTGGATCTGTCTTTTATATGTCTTTTATTATTAACATTATTAAGCGTATCTTATCTAATTAAACGGTGCAATCCGTCGCTTCGATTAATCCGAACAAAATCGTAACGATAGATCTCCAAGAGCAGCTCTTAGCTCTTGAAGAGCTATACTGCTAAAGCAGTCGATTTAATGTCACGATATTCACGTTTGCATGGGTTTTTGTTGAGATCTCAGACTCCGATATATAATGTAATATTCGATCGTCAACGATATCGACATAGGTAACGATCGGTCTGAATCGACGCTGAAAGCAGTTTGGAAACGCCAACTACTAAAACGCGCATATTACTTTATGCCAATGAATACTTAAATAAGTATGAACCTAAAGTGAAGCTGGATAATTGTATGGCAGTTGCAATTTCTGTATTTAAATATTTTAGATACGACAGAAGTAAATAAAAAACAGCATTTTATTTATTCATATTTTATTTTTTCATTTCAACCATCTTCTATTAATAATATGCCATCCAGGACTCAAGCCGGTGCCTCAATATTTGTCTGTCTTATAATGAGACGATCTACAAACCTTAAAAAGTATGCGCAAAAGCTATTGAACGGAAACAACAAAAAACCAAATCACAAGCAAAATCGAGGTCCATAAAACGAAAGCCGGGTAAACAAGTACTGCGAGATCCAGGAGTCCAAAAAACAAAGCCGTAGGTAGATATTCACTTGATCACTATAAATAACACTAAAAATGTTGTAATATAATGTTGTTCACTTCAAAGAAACACTCGGAATGTCGAAAAATGTCACTGGCATTCTAAACTTCAGAGCTCAATAATGCATGTGCTACACGGTTTCAAACGGTGGTTTGAAACCGAAACAGCACGAGTTGCGCTTTGCCGGCTACACGGTTTCAAACCAATCAGTGTTGGTTTGAAACATCAGTGTAAAAAGACCGTCGCGCGACTATCACGTCTCTACGCTCGACCTATATAAGACTAGTAAACCCGCCCTCGCTTCGTTTCGGGGAACCAGTCCCTTCAAAAATCTCTATAAATTTTAACAAATTATGTTATTCCGATGTCTACGCTATATTACTGCAAAGTTTCATGAAAATCCATTCAGTAGTTTTTGTGTGAAAGAGCAACAAACACACACACACACACATACATCATTACAAACTTTCGCATTTATAATATTAGTAGGACTAGTAGGTAGGAAGTAGGATAAGGATAGGATATCCTTAGATTGTCAATTTTTTTTGGCAGACGCGGCGTTGGCCCTTGGGTCAATTTCTTTTAATTTGTCGGCTAAAATATTCCACGCATTTTTTAATACAATCTTTATAGGACTCTGATGTGAGGTCCCAAAGGCAGGGCAAGTCTCTATACATTTCTATAAATTCACTCAACACTTCCCGCTCTTTCTGCTCTCGTGACATTTCGTCGTAATTGTCGTTGAATTGATTTGATGCGTGCGTCCGCGCTCGCCGCTGCAGGCAGACTGCGTTCGCTTGGTTTGAAACAGACGGCTACACGGTTTCAAACCAACGCTTCTGCCAGTGGTTTGAAGCACAAGCCTTTCTACCAAGGGCGTTTGAAGGTCAAGCGAAATTTGGTTTGAAACTAGGTACTGTCTACACGGTTTTAAACCGTGGTTTGAAACCGTGTAGCGCATGCTTAACTAATCACAGACAACAGACACGTTTATATTTATTTTTATTTTGATAATTCTCTATTTCGGAGTCATGGAACCGCCATGTTGTTGTGCGTAAAAATATTTTATTGAAAATAATTTCTCTGCAGAGAACGGCTAATCTAATAAATTTTTTGATATTTTTCTGTGAATCAGTATATTTTTCTCTTTTTGTGGTGAAATGTACAAAGTCGCCGCCCAAAATGAAACATCTCCTTTACTCTGAGATTAATGCTCGGATTGTAAGCTGATATTTTTTCCAGTAATAAGCTACTTTAAAAAAATTATTTATAAAAGATTTAGGTATTAACACACGATTCCTAAAAACTTCTAGTGTAACTTATGTGTAGAATCTAAGATTCCTGTTCCTGCAATTATAGGTGTACAATGTGCATAGCTTAATTAACGTGATGAATTGCTTATCATCATTGCAGCTCATACCCGTTCCACTGCTGGTACTCTCCTCTCACAATGTACGGGGTACCACGGGATACCACGGGATACCTAATTTTTAATATTCTCACCATTGAACTTAGTTACTAGATCGTGTTTCCACATAGAACTCACGGGAACACATCTTCGAATAGGCTAGTTAACCACTGCATCACTGACCTTAAATTGACAGTGAAATCAATTAATCAATACATGAATATAGGTACATGACACAACGATTCCTTTTTTTCCAATATTTTCAATTTGCACTGATGTAGAATGCGTGCTGTAAAGTGGGCGGAATAGACAATAATACAATTCCATTTAGTTATTTCATATTTAATCCGATTAATTTTTTACTATTATATTTAGCTTTTTGATGTTGTGTGCTTTTTGAAGTTATAAATGCTTTTCCAGATATTTTCAGAATCACGTGGGATTTTACTAGAACAAAGGGTCATGTGGATAACAATACATGCTGTTAAGTCCAGATTTCTGTAGTTAATCGCAGATATTCTCAACAGTTTCGGATGACCCGACAGTCCCGACACTTTATCTTTTAAGTTTGTACAGTTAATCTTCCACGTAATACTGGCTTGGTTGGGTAGCTACCACCCTCTTGCAAAAGAGTGGCAGGCAATACGTATGTTTAGGGGATATTCACATCTGAAGGGCCAAAAAATGTTAAAGCTTCTTTTTGATGTAAAAGCTGTCGGTGATGACTTTAGCAGCTTTCTCATTTCTGAAAGAATGCAGCTCGATTTAATACTTTGATATATTTTTGACACATTCCGTATACCAAATGTATGTAACCTGTACAAAATGTAACGTATCTACCTATGCAAAATATTTTTGGCTCATTCAGTATAAAAAATGACGTCAAACTAGCTGGTGTCAAATGAGCCGCAACTGAAGAATCCTTACTAATATTATAAATGTGAAAGTGTGTTTGTTTCTTTGTTTGTTTGTGACTCTTTCACGTCGCAACATGGCTATTATTATGGTATGGTTTATGTGTATGGGGATAGTTAGGAGGGTGGAGAGTGACGTAGGCTACTTTTTACCGCGGAAAAACATCTCATTCCTATGGGAAGATCGATGTTTTGTTAGTTGCTAGATATTTAGTTCCGGATGTTGTTAATAGATGCCGTTAGTAAAATTCATTTGCAAGTTCTGAATCACGCTATCAAATAGTAGATGTAATTTACTTAAATCATAGGCAAATGTTATATCTGATGTTGAGGAAGCTGCCTCTCGCCTACCCTCTACTCGCGCTACACGAACGATATTCCAGCGGAGGGGGGCGCCATGCTCGCCCTCTACGCGGACGACGCGGCGTACCTGACCACCTCGATTAAGTCAGGTCACGCCGCCGTTAAAATGCAAAGATGCCTCGACGCCCTCCCCAAGTGGCTACACGAGTGGAGGATGGCGATCAACGTAGGGAAGACGCAGGCCATCCAATTCGGAGGAACCACGATGCGCGACCCCACTCTAAAGCTCCTCAACCAAGACATTGCCTGGACAAGACAGGCCAAGAATCATGGGGTAACCCTGGACTGTTCCCTGACTATGAAGCCCCACGTGACCAACGTCGTAAATCACGCCAAGGCAGCAGCTGTAGCGCTACGTCCAGCGCTCTCCTCGAGTCTCCCGTTGAGGGTCAAACCACCATCTGGAAGACCTACATCCGCCCCAGACTCACGTACGCGGCCCCAGCCTGGTACGCGCTGATCATGACTCCCCGGACTAGACACCCATACTCCACATCACCATCTGGACAATCTTCGAGGACCCATACAGGGTCCCAACCCAACGACCGGTCCGTTGTTACGGACCGTGGCAGACACCTCAGTCAGGGGGCCACCGGCCCCGAAACTGAATCCCCACGGCTATGTTAGCCGTGGGTGAAGACAGGACGGATTCTGATGTTGATGTTCCAGTATGTCATATTATAGGCTTATCTTTGGCCGAGATTCCTACGGGAGCGGGACCTACGCGGCTGTTACCTACGGGTCCCGAAGCGAAGCGCGGGCGGTTCTCTAGTTTAAACATAAATTAGTAGAATAGAGGCGCAGGTTTGTCGTTTTTCCGCGAGCGTTATGTTCCGGTAGCGAGGACCATTATAACTTTCTTCCTTCTTTTCCATTTCTTTTCCTTATTTCTTAACAACAAACGATAAGAAACGATTGCAAGGTTTTTACGTCATATTTCATTAAGACATTACGCAATTTTTAGCATATTGTCAACTGTTTTTAGAATTGGCGTTCAACTGTCATTCTTTCAGTTGGCAACAATTGTAACTCTGGAACAATTCCATTGAGATTCATTTCCAGTGTGTAACAAAAGTCGTGTTTCCCCGTCACTGTTGACTTAAGATCTGATAGCAGTTATTGCGTTGGTGGTTGTATAAACATGTTTGTTAGTTTGTAGATACTTACCTTACAATGATAACACCATCAATCGTCATATTATATTTTTATTACAAGTTACTGAGTTCCCTTTATTTTTTTTTATTTTTTTTATTTACTTCAGGTAACAAACATTTAACATTCAATGTGTTTAAGATCGATTTTATATTTTACAGGTAGATCTACCACTTACGAAAATTCGCGTGACCTGCGAGCCTGACCTGTGATTTTTTAGCTATAAGTCTCTTCTAAAGCTCAAAATGCAAACTAATTTATACATTTTATTTACATAGATAAAGCTCTGATTTGTTGATTAAAAGCAGCATATTCAAAAACTGTGATAGCTAACATCTTGAAAAGCCGACCATGCAATCAATAAGAAAGGCAATAAAGAAAGCGTCAAGTACCTACTGTAGCTGTTTGCGTCGAGTCTCCCTGAAGTTCATATACGCTGCTTGTAAGGATTTAATATAAACAAGAAGATCAAGACTTATTGGACATAAATCGATTAGCCCATGAAACCTTTTTGTAACTTGTAGTACTGGGGAATGTAAGTGCATATTTCAGTTTAATTACATACTTCGAGTAGGAATGTACTTTTCTACTACATAGCTTCAATAAGAATTTCCTTCACTCACTTCACCCGCGTAATATTGTTGTTACCTATTACATATTTCTACAGCATTACTAGCTAAATTAAATTAATTCCTATTTCACTCTTAATTTATGAAGCTCTGAAACTCTTCAATGTAACTTAATAATTGGATGAAATTTAATTTTAACAACAAAAGAGTAGCAATTTCTCAAGAGCGCCTGATATTTATTACACTGTATTTTGTTCTACGTTATTAATGTTAACGCTACTATATAAGGCGTTCTTTATTAACTGTGGTGTGCGTGTGAATTAGCAGCCTACTCATATAACTCATATTATAATAGAATAAGTTTGTGAGATGTGGAACAATAAAACTGTGTCACATAAAGGTTTTTAAAAATTTTAAAACCCCAGGAAATTATGCTCTGCAGGGCTGCTGCTCTGCAGGTGACAGGACTTTTAAACCTTTTAGATGCCTATCAGATGTGCAAAAGCCGTATCTATTATGCAATGGTTTATAATAATAATATGAGTCCAAGAACGATTGCGAAAAGTTTGCGTGTATAATTTTCAAAGATTAGGTTTTGTTTATTTTTATTGCATTCTGTCGAACCGTTTTCTTACTGATGTGCATAAGTGCATTATCTAAACCAACGTCGTGGGGACTGTAACCGAATTGAATAATGTATCTTAACATATATTACACTTCGAACACTCACAGTATAACTAATTCGCAGCAACGGTAACGGTAAATATATGTATAATTTTGATGATGCAAGACATTATCATGAGAGTGATGTTAAGATGCCAGACGTTTGTGTGTCGAGGCAATAGATTAGATATTTGACCATCATGATATATATAAATATAATTATGTAACGGTTCTATAGTATTTTACACGCCTTAAAATGGCCTCTGTAAATATTTTTTACGGATGTTCCTGATTACAAATGTAGGTTTTAAATTTTACAAAGTTTCTGCTGAGTTATACTAACTGTACTGATTGTTGTCATTAAATAGTCATAGAAAGTTACATCGAATACGCGACACAAGAAAAGTTTTGGAAGAAGGAGAAGATTTCTCAGTAAACATGGCCATGTTATAGCACGCTCAGCTTCCATCAAAGTATGTACCCGCCTTTCTCCTTCCATGTAAATGAAAACTGTCTAGCCATCCGAAGAATATAGAAGACATTGATGCGTAGACACATCGATCAAGATCTATGGTGAGATACGACATGTTATATTTATAATGATCCCTATTCGGTACTGGGATTTAATTTTCGTCAACTATCTTCCTGAAAAAATTCATCGAAATCGGACAAGTGGTTTACATTTTTCATACAAACTTTCATCCCCTATTTGAACCCATTAGAGGTTGATTTTTGAGAAAACAGTAGCCTATGTGTGGTCCTGGGTCTTCAACTATTTTTGAAGACCCATTTAAATTATTATACAATCACCTCGACAAAAGTAGGTTTTATAGCGTATAAGATAAAATTATGAATATGTTACGAAGTAAAGCATTTTATCAATTTTCTCTGAAACAGTGTGTTTGAGTAAACATCAAGTTTACTCAATTAATAGTATTAACACACGTTCCGATTTGGTTGGAGCCAACCGCCCGACCCCGACCAAATCGGAACGTGTCGGTCTAGTTGGACGTGGTCGGCTCGTCTGAAATCTGTGGGCTGAAATCGCAAATAGTGGACTAAGGGACACCTAAAATTAGACTTCCAAAATCCAGGTCTTTATAGTATATTGAGTATAGGTAATTACAATATCTCACAAATATACGAGTAACAATATAATAATTAATATCAAATCAAATCAATTGATTTGAAATAATTAATATTTCACAAATATTATTAAATGATGATTAAGTGATGCAATTATAATCTTCAACTTACAAAAAATACGTTCCCCCAACGCGACGTATTTTTTTTAGAATTATTAATACATACTCAAGTACTTCAAGATTCAGTTTTTTTTTCTTTTTGAATGTAATTTCTTGTGTCGGGGGTTTTTTACGATATCTATTCAGTTTTGATATATCGTAATACATCGACATAATGCAACAATATCGAGCTATTGTCCTACAAGCATTTTTTGGCGCGTGGATGACAGAGACAGCGCCTTACAGTTTGCTTTACCTGTAAAGCGCTGTCTCTGTCACCCTTACGTCAGCCAGGCGCCAAAAGATCCTTGTTAGGCCTGTAAAATGGTAGATTTTGCTATTCTGTGGTTCATGTCAGTGCCAGAAAAAACGTTATGAATCCGGAAACGAAACGAAACGTTTTGTAGTGTTGCTGTAATAAATAAATATTATCATTTCACTTTTTTGGCTTCATCAAAAAATTATCAAGAGTGAAAGAAACATATTTGATATGCTACAAGTTTTATAAATACACTACGTTTACATAACTAATCAATAAACAATAAAAATACAAATTCATCAACGTGTAAAAATGGGGATTCGATGGTGATAGCTAAAAACTTCATGGATAAGTTCAGGGAGTTTATTTCCTATTAAATTGATTTGTGGGGAAATTGTATTGTGGGAGAATAAAACCCCTAATTCAGTTTATTTTTGTAGTCTATTGTTTTTTACGTCTATAAAAGTTCTATAGAAATGAAATAGAACGAATTGAATCTGAGGTTAAAATGAGACTTTAAATGAGACTTAGTTTAAATGAGACTTTAGTTCAAGGAAAGTCAGTATCACATAAGTTACTTTTAACGATAATTGACGGAAAAGTAACAACAGTAATAATAGTGAAACCTCTACACAAACTTGTGATATATGTAAAGCAACTCCTAGAAAATGAACGAGTTAGATCTACTTTCACAGAAAGATCTTAGCACAGAATGTTATAAAGGAGAACTGCCATGGCCCATAGAAAATTTACCCAGGCCCGACAGTAATGAAAAGTACATCAGTTTTTTTGTTATATTACATAATTATAACAAAAATATAGTAACAGTATTTTAAATAACAGTGGCTAACAACTATTTATAGCTACTAAACTAATGTGACTTTACTCAGGCGAAATATGAAAACCATTTGTTTTTCACTTAATAGCAATTGTAACCATTTAGAATGACCCAAAGTTATTAAAAATAGGAAATATAGACAGTCACCAAACTTTTATCTCCATTAGAGCAATCAATATTATGTTCCACTATTAAGCTCCCAGATTTTTAATGGTAGGACCTTTATTCTTTACCTTCGAAGATTAAATGAACCTTAACTTGATTGATATAAATAACTTACTTGAGGTTTAAAAATATAAATTATAAAATAAAAGCAAACTAAAAACTCACGACGCGTTTTAGCTCCACGACGTGCGCCGTACCGCAATTCCGTTTCCGCGGCGGACGCGGAAAAATTCCGCATCGTGAGTTCTTAACGCAATTGTTACGTATTATTATTTACTAGAACTTTAGGTCATCTGGATAATCCAATCATTATTTTAGTTTACAAGTTTTTTGTGCAAATAAAAATGGCTTGAGAGCCAGTTCTCTCCTCTTTCCCACCCCTTCCCCTTTCCCCTGTATGGTGAATCGTTGGTGTATCCTCGGGTTTTTATGGACTCCTGAGGCTCTGTTGCTCGAGCGGACGTGACATGTTGGCGCGGCGGCCAGGGAGACCTGGTGAAACGGCTTGCCGCTGGCCGCCCGCCGGATAGTACAGGGACCCGAACCCAGGCAACACTTGTAACCTCTGGCCTGGGAGGCTGTCCCATCATCCGGCGCATAATCCCGCTGTATGGGCTCCGTGCCGGAGTAAGAGACCGGAGTGGTACCCGGAGCCCGTGCGCGGGGGGGACCAGGGGCCCTTCCGTCCGCCGCGCCAGCAACTCACATACTCCCTCCGTAGCACGGTGTCACGAGTCCATACCTTACCCCGGGGGTCTCCAATAGTTCGCTGTACTTCCTACCTTTCCTCTCTTTTCTTTCCACCTCTCAAACATGGGCAAGTCACGTAAAAGAATAAGGCTTCACCCAGCGGCAACCCCTGATACCCCTACCACACTTAATGTAGACATGTGCAACATCAGGGGAATTCACAGCAACCTTAATGCTGTCCACTACCATCTTGAGACAGCAAAGCCGGCCTTGGTCTTTTTGACGGAGACACAGATATCATCACCGGTCGACACATCTTATCTTTGTTACCCCGGCTACAGGCTTGAGCACGCATTCAGGCCGCATGCCGGGGTGTGTATGTTCGTTCGTGATGATGTCTGTTGCTGCCGTCTGACCTGCCTTGAAGACAAGGACCTATCTGTATTGTGGACACGCGTGGACATGGGAGACCACACCCGTGTTTATGCGTGTCTATATAGGTCCTACAGCGGAGACGCGGAGACGACTCGATTATTTGAGCACGTCCAGAGGTCGGCCGACAGAGTTTTGGAGCAGTATCCTTCGGCGGAGTTGGTGATTTTGGGGGACTTTAACGCCCACCACTCTGACTGGTTGGGGTCCAGGATCACCGACTTCGCCGGGAGAACTGCTTTCGACTTTTCCCTGGCCTACGGCCTCACTCAGGTTGTTGCTGGCTTCACCAGAGTCCCTGATGTTGAGAGCCATACTGCTTCTCTGCTAGACCTGCTACTGACTTCACATCCATCTGACTACCGAGTGGTGGTCGGGGCACCTTTAGGTTCCTCTGACCACTGCTTGGTACGGACAACTGTGCCCTTGACGCGCCATGAGGACCCTCGGCCCACTGGATCGCGTCAAGTCTGGCACTACAAGTCGGCAGACTGGGACGGACTCAGGGAATTCCTTAGTTCGTACCAGTGGAGGCAGCTCTGTCTCATATCAGGGGACCCGAACGTGTGCGCTGATTCAGTAGCCGATGTGATCCGTCAGGGTATGGAATGTTTCATACCTAACTCTGTCGTATCCATCGGTGGTAAAAACCAGCCCTGGTATAGCAGTTCGTGTGCTGCGGCGTCTAACCGCAAGCATGCTGCTTACCAGGCCTGGTCATCAGCGTACACTTCGAAGAATCCATCAGCCCCAGAGCTTAAGAAAAAGCTCAACGCTGCCTCTCGGTCGGCAAAGAAGCAGATGTCCAGGGCGAAGGCCCAATTCATCGGCAGAATTGGCAAGCGATTAGTCGGCTATCCTTCTGGAAGTCGTGAATTCTGGTCGCTAGCCAAGGCTGTCGAGGGCAACTTCTGTCGTTCATCTCATCCGCCACTGCGTTTACCAGATAAATCCGTTGTCCACACGGCAAAGGGGAAAGCCGATTTTCTGGGCACCCTTTTTGCCGCCAACTCGACTCTTGATGATGGGGGGGCCACACCGTCTAACATCCCGCGGTGTGAGAGCTCGCTGAATGACATACTTTTTACTCAAAAAGCTGTCAGGCGGGCTCTACTGTCCCTCGACACCAAGAAGTCGAGTGGGCCGGATGGTATCCCCGCAGTGGTGCTAAAGGCGTGTGCTCCCGAGTTGACTCCCGTCTTAACGCGCTTATTCTCGCTATCCTACACCACTGGTATAGTACCGTCTTCGTGGAAAGTAGCCCTAGTTCATCCTATCCCCAAAAAGGGCGATCTCAGTGACCCGGCCAACTACAGGCCTATAGCGATAACTTCTCTGCTTGCGAAGGTGATGGAGCGTGTAATAAACACACAGCTCCTAGGATATCTCGAAGATCGCCAGCTGATCAATGATCGACAGTACGGTTTCCGTCACGGTCGTTCAGCTGGCGATCTTTTAGTTTATCTCACGCACCGGTGGGCTCAGGCCCTAGACAGCAACGGGGAAGCACTGGCAGTCAGCCTAGATATCGCTAAGGCCTTCGACCGGGTCTGGCACAGGGCTCTTCTCGCGAAGCTACCATCTTACGGTCTCCCTGAGAGGTTATGCAGTTGGGTAGCCAGCTTTCTGTCTGAGCGACATATAAAGGTCGTTGTCGACGGTTGTTGCTCAGATTTGAAACCCATAAACGCTGGTGTTCCCCAAGGGTCTGTGCTGTCTCCTACTCTGTTCATTCTGCATATCAATGATATGCTTGAGCGTGCAAACGGCATTCATTGCTATGCAGATGACAGCACGGGAGATGCCTATTATACAGGCCCTGCAAATGCCTCTCGGTCACAAGTGGAGGATAGCAGAATCAAACTTGTGTCTGAAGTCGAGAACTCTCTGGAGCAAGTCTCGGAATGGGGTCGACTTAATTTAGTCGAGTTCAACCCCACGAAGACACAAGTTTGCGCGTTTTCCGCCAAGAAAACCCCATTTGTCATAGCGCCTCAATTCCAGGGTACCGCGCTCACCGTTGGTAAAAGTGTTGGGATTCTGGGCGTTGACATTTCGAGCGAAGTGCAGTATCGGAGTCATCTGGAAGCTAAGGCCAAATTGGCCTCCAAAAAGCTTGGTGTCCTAAACCGGGCGAAGCAGTACTTCACTGCGAGGGACCTACTGATGCTTTACAAAGCACAGGTCAGGCCTCATATGGAGTACTGCTCTCATCTCTGGGCAGGGGCACCACAATACCAGCTTAGTCCATTTGACGCCGTACAAAAGCGCGCAGTTCGAATTGTCAACGAACCACGAGTCACTAACAGGTTAGAACACCTAAGTCTGAGGAGAGACATAGGTTGCCTCTGCGTGTTCTATCGGCTTTACAACGGTGAGTGCTCCGAGGAATTGTTCGATTTGGTGCCAACGTCACCCTTCCATCATCACACCACTCGCCGAAGATTGAAGTTTCATCCACATCGCTTGGATTCGTGGCTAACGACTACGGTCCGTTTTTCACGATCGTTTTTGCCGCGAACGTGCAGGATGTGGAATGAGCTTCCTTCTGAGGTATTCCCGGAGCGCTATGACGTGGGGTTCTTCAAGAAAGGTGTAAAAAGAGTTCTCCTTCAGGGCCGGCGTTGCACTGGTAACTCCCCTGCTGTTGCTCGTGTCTATAGGCGACAATGACCACTTACCATCAGGTGGCTCGTCTGCTTTTACGTCAGCCCTTCAGGCTATAAAAAAAAAATCTCTTTATAGTATGGAAAAATTCAAAAGTTTAAAGTGAAATACATATTTTGTTGTTAGCCACTTATTTCGAATATAACAATAATAGATATTTGTTATACTCAACATAACAAAAAAAAACTGGGATATGTTTCGTTCTTGTCGGGTCTGGGTCAAAAATGGCAGTTCTCCTTTGGCTTTTCTTCTTTACACGCTTGAATAAGGTTTATGGAATGCACCCTACATATTTCATACACGTTGCGAAGGGCGAAAATAAGATTAAATTAGAAAATAAGAAAAAAGAAGTTCAACTGTTCAAGCAGTAGTTAAAACCGTTAAACAAACTGTTCAAAAGTATTAGGCCCGTTTCTTATTGTAGCAATATTTTGCTGCATAGATATCAGTATTTTCTAATGGTCAATATTATGTTTTCATATACGCAATAAGGCGTGCGTCACACCCTCACAAAACACACAATTTGCGTGGCATAGAGTGTAAATTGAATGACAAGAGAAAATCAAAATGTTTTTGTATCACTCACCATCATTGCAACTCACAACTTTCCCACTATTAGGGTTCCGTACCCAAAGGGGACCAAAACGGGACCCTATTACTGAGACTTCGCTGTCCGTCCGTCCGTCTGTCACCAGGCTGTATCTCATGAACTGTAATAGTTACACAGTTGAAATTTTCACAGATGATGTATTTCTGTTGCCGCTCCAACAACAAATACTAAAAAACAGAATAAAATAAATATTTAAGTGGGCGCCCATACGATATGCGATAGTTTAGTTAACTTTCGGTCCAAGAGATGGCGTTGTGCGTAATATGTGGCTACAATAAAACAATTAAATATTTAAGTGAGGTTTTCATACAACAGACCAGATTTTTTTGGCGTTTTTATACATAATGGTACGGAACCTTTCGTGCGCGAGTCCGACTCGCACTTGGCCGGTTTTTTAACATTTAAATGTCACTTGCTATAACGGTGAAAGAAAACATCGCGAGGAAACCTGCATACCGGGGAGTTCGTAAAAACTCAAAGGTATGTGAAGTCTGCCAATCCGCACTTGGCCTGCGTGGTGGACTATGGCCTTAACCTTCTCATTCTGAGAAGAGACCCGTGCTCAATAGTGGGTCGTGATGGGTAGAAATGATGAACAAATGAATGAAAATGATAGCAACCCTACTCACAACACACAATTTGCGTGGCATAGAGTGTAAATACAATGACAAAAAAAAAACTTTCCCACTATTAGCATCTATTAGGCTCTGACCCCCGATTCTGCTAATTTATAAATAAATGCACAAATTGGGTCTCTATGAGTCGGACCTCTGATCTCTTCTTATAATGTTTCAACATCCTGGCCTAATGCGTATTGGTATTGATACTTTGCATACTTTTTTCGCATTAGGTACTTTATGAAAAGATTTCTTAACGATGTTTTCTTTTGTTCAAGTAAGTGACAATTAGTAACGAAGACTCTATGCTACCTATTACGTACCTAACGTGCATAATCTGGTTCCTCTGGAGCTAGTCGAAATAAATAATTTGAAACGAAAAATAAATAATGGGAAAATCAATAATTGGAACTGTAAAATTGTTAACAGAAGCATTGAATGAGGAATTTATAATGAATAATAAATTATATTATTTTGCGATGTACCTACTTAAGACATTGCATATATTGGAATTTTTTGCATCTTCTTATGTCATTTGATCTATGCTACGACCATTGAAAGGTCGCCGCCAGACCTAGATATAGATGCGATTAAAAAATTAAGCTCCTCTTCGGGTGTCAAACGATCAAAGTAGTTGGCTATCAGTGCTATACTTATACACACCTACAACATTTGAAGGCGTATTGTTCTTTAGATGTTGTAGCAACTATCAACTTTTTACAGGAAACTTTTAAAAAGTTGATAGTTGCCTCAACTCAAGTTGCTCCGTGGGCAAAGCGCCTAAATTTGCAAAATAACGTCAGCAGAAGCAGGTAATAACCAATCACGCAGACAATTGTAATCTCTAGTAAATTTTTTGAACAATTACCAAACGACGTAGAGGAAGCAAACAATGTAATCAGTAAGATAACTAATACAAAGTAACTAAAAGTATCAAGAAGGACATTACATGTGACTAACTCAGACACTGTGTAGCAGATGTTATTCAATAAACTTGAATAAAATCTGTTTACGTTATAGTAATATTCATTAAGAATGGAACAAAGTGATTCCTTTGGCTAATGCACGAGCGGTATTGTTTCTTTTTTTAAGGAATTAAGGTGTCTAGCAAAGGATCAGGCAGCATCACTTCTCCGCTGTCGCCCATGACAACCGTGACTAGGGTCGCGAACTATAAACATTTTTGTTAAAAACACTAATAAACTGTTTTTCAGTTCAATATAATTTTTGCTGTTGAACAAAAATAATGTATTCAAAACACTGTTTTCAACATCAAAATGCTTAACACTATACATAAGTGTATGACTTAGCCGCTCACATGTTTTTTTTAATAAGTTAAAGGGCGCTCAGTGCAGTGCAGCTGCAAACTAATGTATTTAATATTGTTCTTAGATCTAAGTAGGTACTTTATTTTTTTGTAAAAATAGTTGGCAACCCTAACCGTGTAATTCGGTCACAGATGCGTTGCTACCCTTAAGGACCAAGATGTTCGTCTCTAAAAATTTTAACCGGTTTGGTTCCATAGGTCCTAAAAATATTCAAGCGAGTTAAGGACGCGGCCAGTAGTCGGATGGGAGACCACACACACTAGTCGTAAAATTTTCTTGAGCTTTCCTGTGCTTCGAAGGACATGTAAAGCCGTTGGTGCCAGTTATTAGATCCCGACACTTCGATTGGCAATTAACTAATCGACTACGCACTATAGTGCGTTTGCGTTCAATATTGAATTTGTTATACAATTTCGTACAAATTCCACCTTTCTGCCCTCCGTGTTTAAGGTATATTGTAGACGAGCGACGACGACGAGAATTTAAAAGGTTTAAAAAAAAATTTGCTTACAAGCTAAATTGAACTATGAGCACTGGTAATAAATTAGTTTTTAGCGGGGAGCAGCAATTCTGTATTCTCGAAGACGCAAGTGTAGAGTGGTGTTGTAGAGCATGCTCTATGTATGGTCTCCTCAGTTATAAGGAGAGACCCATGCCTTACAACGGGCGATTAATGGGTTAAACCCAAGTCTGTTACTTTATTTTCCAAACAACAGCCTAATACGCATATTTGTTTAACTTCTTGCATCGGTAGAAATAATCTAAGCTTACATCATATACATACGTTCAACGAATATTATCATGTTTATGTTTGAGAAAGTTGTACCACGCATTAATCTTCTAAGACTAGTAACTGCCCCTGTTTCGACTCATGGCTTCATCTTCGATTTCGATTTCACGCAAAAATGTTTACAATAGATTAATTAAATTAACATAGGGTAAAAGCGGAATAGTTATATCTATGAATGCAACGATTTCGAGTACATACGTATAAGACGCTTATATGGATTTTTTGTTTTTATTATACTTAGAGTGACACTAGCATAGTCACTACCAGATTACGCTGCTTAAGTGAGGATTGATGGAGGAGTTAATAATCAACAGTCCTTTATCACCCTATTGTAAGGAACTCCTTTTGGACAATCACTAATTATGTCAACAAGAAGGAGTAACAGGCCGTTTACTTATAAAAGGATATTAAAAATACAACTGTCAGACGAAGACATAAAGAGAACACGAATATTTTACTATGGGAAAAAGATGTATGTTTGAATGATTAAATAAACAAGTTAAACAGTAAATAATTGTTTTCTGGGCTCCCTTTTAGCTCAGAAGCGGGAAATAACTCACGTAAGTCCTGATAAAATGCATTTACATACTTTGAATTGAGTAAAGATTTTGTTATGTCAAAGATGAAAATTTTAAACACGAACAATGGGCCGTCATAAGAAATGTAAAAATAATGATGATAATCGGGAAGCTTATTTACGCCGTAAATTATTGAAGGCGGTCGAAACCCGTAAATTATATGAACCTAATGAGGTACCGTCTACATCAACACCGTCCAATAAGGTCGATCAGGTGGTAACCAACAATGACAGAATTCCATCAATTGCACAGTCGTTGGCTGAAAGCCATGATAATGCTGCATCTCGACAAAATATATCATTACCGGGGTATACTTATTTTATGCCCGGACCATCATCGTGTTCTTCGACATTTCGATATGTGGGCCGTAGTGATCCATTGCCAGAGTTTGACCCACAAACATCAATAACCACTATGGAGCAATGGATAAGAAAAGTAGAAGGCATTTCTAATATGTATGGTTGGGATGAAAAGACTCTTAAATTTAATTGCACTTCTAAGATGAACGGTTATGCTCGACTATGGTATGAGCAATTATATGTGAATCAAATTTAAGTTGGTCCGATTGGAGGGCAATGCTGTTAACAGCTTTTCCTTCCAATCGTAGTAGATTAAATATGATGCGAGACTTGGTCAATGCATTAAGACGCTTTGATCAAGATTATATACAATTCTTTTATAATAAATTAGCTTTAGGTAACGCATGTGGATTACCCGAGTCACTGATTACGGAAGCTATCATAGGAACTCTTAACAATGATTTGATACAAGTTGGCGCTATTTCTGCTAGATGTCACGATCCTCCAACGCTCTGGAAATATTTATCATCATTTGCTCACCCGGTTCTAAATGAAGCTGAACGTCAGAAAGAAGTCAGTTACACTTACAAACCTCAATGTTACATTTGTAAGGGTCTTGGCCATATTACATCTGAATGTATGACTAAAGTACAAAACAAATGTGATAAAAACAATTTAGTCTGTTCATTTTGTAGGAAACGGGGTCATGTTGAAAATGATTGTTTTACTAAAAATAAAAAAAGTAGTTATTGTAATAAAACTGGTCATACTAAAGACGAGTGTTTGAAGTTAAAATCTCGAAATTGAACAGGTGACAAGTAATGCATGATACACCGAATATTAGATAAATAAATCTATCTCTAAATATTATGTTACTATTAACATTTACCTATGATTGTCATAATGTGTACCTACGGTTTATTAAATTTTGGTAGGTCTTGGTAAACAAATGTAAGTCAGTCACTTGCTCAAAAGAAAAAAAGTCTTTCCTAATATCGTTATAAATAGATTTGGTGGATTGAAAATCATGCCGATTTGACAGTGTCATGTTAAAAGCGTAATATCCTACCTGATAGGTAGTGCTTGAGGTATCGGTGCCGTCATCATTTTGATTTTATAATAATAATAATTCTTTATTTCAGGTTCAGGCCAATATTTGTTAGTAACATTTTGTACTTATATCTAGGGGTTAGTAAATACTGACAAAATAAGACTTATAAACTAACTAAACTGGGGACTGGAAATGGGGGTTTCCACGCCCAGGCACAGTCTGTACTGCACCACGTGCATGTAGACTTACCCAGTGCCTGAGAAATGGTGAGTCCCACCTGTCCACTAGTGTGCCCAGTGTGGTGTTGGTGCTGTCGCGCAAGCGGTTTAGGAGGGAGGCGCATCGCTTCCGGATGATGGCATGAAAGCCATCAGTGTGAGCCTCTGAGAACATCCCGGAGGCGCTACAAAAGCGCGGCAACCCCATCAGCATTCTGAACCCATTATTATATTGTACACGCAGAGAGTTGTACGTCCTCTGCGTGTAGCTGACCCACAGGCTGCTCGTGTAAAAGAGTGGTAGTATGCTTTAAAAAGCGTCGCCTTTACTTCAGCGGTACAACGAGCAAACCTACGAGCCAGCATATTACAACGGACGGCCAACGCCCTGCGTTCCCGTTCAATATCAAAGACATCTTTCATGTCCTCGGAAACCCAGTGGCCCAGATATTTAAAATGCGAAACTCGCTTAAGAGGAGTACCATTAATTGAGACGGGAGGTGCGTTTAGAACTCGCTTATTACCCGTTCTGAAGATCATAAACTCACTCTTGCTTTCATTGTATCTAAGCCCATGGGACTTCGCATACCTTTCACAGATGCGCAATAATTTACGCAGAGCTCCAATCGACGGGCTTAGAAGCACCATATCGTCAGCATAACTTATGTTATTGATGCAAACGCCATCAATATGGCACCCTATACCAGTGCTACTAAGCTCTTCGATCAGACGGTTAACATATGGGTTGAAGAGCTTCGGAGAGGTAATCCCCCCTTGTCTCACTCCGCACTCCAACCCATACACGCCTGAGTGGGAGCCCGCCCACCTTACTGTGTTGGTTTGATTTTTATACCATGTACGTAGAATTGTCGTCACATCGTTAGGTAGGGCGGTCTCCCTCTCCAGCTTTTCCCACAGCAAACACCAGATCAAATGCCTTGGACAAGTCCAGGTAGCAGGCATAGACCAGTGTACTTCTATCAGTGTAGTACCGAACAGTTTGCTTGAGAGAAAATATAGCACTTTCCGTGGATAGGTTTGGCCGAAAACCAAACTGTGCATCGTTTACTTTTAAATATTTTTCGAGGTATCCATCAAGCAAACTGTCCAGTACCTTGGCGATCACAGTAGCCAATGATATTGGTCTATAATTTGTCATATCTGAGGCATCCCCAGTTTTATTTTTGATAATTGGCACAACAATTGTCCTCAAAAGGTCATCGGGTAGATGTGAGTGACTCATGCAAAGATTGAACAGAAGTGTCAAGACCCTAGGCAGGTGGACGCCGACGTGTCTGTTCCATCCTATTATTCTCTTTCCCTTTTTTGTTAACAATTCTTTATAACAGTTTTTAGCACTCTCAGTAAGTATACCTATCTATTACATGTTTGTACAGGTTGTCTATTAACATCTTATGGCGGCTGTCTGTACACATCCTATCAGCACATATGTTAAATTCAGCTGGGAAGTGTATAAGCCGTAGTCTCGAATGGCAAAGAAATTCATATTCCTTTATTTGATTACTATCCCTCTCGCCCCATATAGAGCGCGTTAAATTATTGCTGAAATTATAAAAATAATTTCATTGTTTAATCGTCTATAATCTCGTAATAACTTAATAATATGATCTTTCTTGCTATTATTGATTTATTTACCCTAACAAAATGAGTATAAATTATATATGATCGGAGGCTGTTCGTGACATAAGTTATAAATATGTTATATTTGCTTTGATTAATTACCAAAAACGTTTGCCTTTTCGTATTATCAGTGACATGGGTATGACGTTAAATTTTAAAGATTTTAAAAATTATTGTCTTCGGAGACAGATACAGCTATTGCTGACTTAGTTGATTCGATGCAATATTAGCAATGACAATGATTTTTAATATCTTAATCAATATTGTTATGTAACACAGAGGTACCTCTGAGCCTTGAGAGGCGTTATATGTAATGTCATCATGGTGACCGCAAATACTTATAAGTTGAAATTGTTTCATGATTCAAATTCAAAGCATGCTACTTGTATTAACTTTAATTATATAATTATAAGAACTAAAATATATTCACAATAAATATCGCAATAAAATATATGAAATTGATTAACATTAAGAAGTTAATTAAGCATTAATCATTAATCGACATTAAGAAGTCTGATTAATATATAACTATTCACGGATATTAAGAAGTCCGTATTATAACTTAATTATGGACATTAAGAAGTCCGACTTTTATTTTATTGACATTAAGAAGTCAGCATATTAATTTGTTTAACTTAAAGAAGTATGATTAATGATTAATAACCAATTATTGTCATAAGCTATTTAAATCGATCGAGCTCTGTATCCGTTATAAACCATTAAGAATTTTATATTGGTATTTGATCAAGTACTATAAGTTCAACATAATATCATGTAAGTCATTAAGAAGACTTACTTAAACAAGTCATTAAGAAGACTTGGTGTTGTAGGTCATTAAGAAGACTTACTAAAACAAGTCATTAAGAAGACTTGGTGTTGTAGGTCATTAAGAAGACTTACTAAAACAAGTCATTAAGAAGACTTGGTGTTGTAGGTCATTAAGAAGACTTACTTAAACAAGTCATTAAGAAGACTTGGTGTTGTAGGTCATTAAGAAGACTTACTTAAACAAGTCATTAAGAAGACTTGGTGTTGTAGGTCATTAAGAAGACTTACTTAAACAAGTCATTAAGAAGACTTGGTGTTGTAGGTCATTAAGAAGACTTACTTAAACAAGTCATTAAGAAGACTTGGTTTTAATTTAATTTTGCTTTTCAGTAAATCACCTTCAGAGGTGAGTTTATTTTCAGCTAAATAAATGGAATATAATGATGAACTAAACTTTGCGGGTCGCGAAGTGTATCAGGAAGGCCGACTGTAAGGAACTCCTTTTGGACAATCACTAATTATGTCAACAAGAAGGAGTAACAGGCCGTTTACTTATAAAAGGATATTAAAAATACAACTGTCAGACGAAGACATAAAGAGAACACGAATATTTTACTATGGGAAAAAGATGTATGTTTGAATGATTAAATAAACAAGTTAAACAGTAAATAATTGTTTTCTGGGCTCCCTTTTACTATGTATTAGCTACATAATGATAGGTAACAACTGATACCGACAGCTTTACTACGCGCCCTTTAAAGCTCAAGAAATTAATAAATAAAATAAAGTGGTCAGGAAATAATATTCTCAATAACTTTAAAATCAGTCGAGTCAAATTGGATTAGCCTAATGAACTCTGGCCTTAACTTATTAATTAATGGAAGTTCGAAGCAAAGGCTTGTTATGATAACGATACCGATTACCCACTCCCAACTAATTGCAAGATCAAAAAGTAATTTGCTAAGCTTAAAGTCGTTTAGAAACATCTTTGTTGTAATTATCATTGTTCCTTTTCATTTAAACGATTACTTATTCGGTATCTTAAATATTACAACAGAACAAATTTTCGTTAATAGCTTCATAAGAAATTGGGTAAATTAAATACCTAAGTGTTACTATGAGACATCAAATAGTTTACAATGTAAAAATTTAAAATTGTTAATTGTTGAACTTCTATTTAATTCTTCTCTTTTAATCTAATAAAAAATTGAGAAATGGCTATTATTCTAAATGTGTTTGCTTTGGACGTGTCGACATGTGCACTGACTTTTTTTCTATTTAAGGATTGAATGAAAGTAAATTTTATGCCTTTTCAGTTTGAAAATTTAACTATACAAATAGTTGATTGTACCTAATGGATATGTGATAATGAGTACTATTCAAAGGTAGATCATTACGGCGGGTTGTATTTCAACTGTAATTCAAGATTAGTAATACCTAAATATGTATATTAATAATGTTATTTGTATGGCAAAATCTTCTCTGTTAGAAAATTGATTAATCTCTAGATTGATGATTTAGATTTTATGAACATGAGGTATAAAAATATATTTTTTTGCTCATTTTCGTTGAATCAAACGATTTTTAGAATTCGTCTGTTTGTTCTCGCTAATCTCAGAGCGGCTCAAATCATTTGGGTGCTGCTTTCATTAATAGGTGATAAGTGTATTACGTGGTAAGCTTCACTTAACAAATAGAGGTGGTTTGTTTCAAGCGTTTAAAAAGTCCGACTCCGTCTCATATTCGACTGTTCTTTCTTTTTTTTCTTCATCAAAACTGCAATATGGTCGGATTCTCTACTTGGCTGGCTGTGTGGCGGTTTGGCTAGCTTCGCTATGGCCGGAGGGCATCAATATTACGGGTTTGCCTATTTGACTTTGTTATTAATGTGCTGGCGGTTAACAGTTTTTGTAAAAGTAATGTCCGTTTCACTATTCTGTAGTAATTATCGATTATATTTAAACATATCTTGTATCCTTGTATTAAGTTTCAAATCGATGTTTCGGTTTACTAAAATTAACAGTAACTGTTTGAACGTTGAAAACTTCCAAAGTTGTGAACTATGTTGGAGTCAATATTTTTAATCCAGAATGTAGCTGAAAGGCAGGAAAGGCGAATCTTTCTTTCGTATGATTCATTTTATCTAAAGAAATATTTAATGAGGTCTTCGACGTAGCATCGAATAAAATTAATTTTGTGAGTACCTATTTAGTTTTTTTTTCAGTTTTACGTCATAGGTAGGGATTCAAACACTCCGTAGCGTAGGATCAATCGCTTTGGCATATCTAATACTAACTTTAATTTTTTTATTAATGCATAATCAATTTAGTATAGTAGTAAACGAGTACCTATGTACCACTACCCTTCTGCTTCAGCCCATGAGGACTATGAACGACCTAGAAACAAAACTTAATTTAGGGACTGGGAAGGTTAGACCTGTTAGCAGATGGTGTTAGAATATAATATTAGTTCAATATCTAGACACCCGGGTGTGTCAAGCCAAGTTCTGGCTATTAAAGGAATACCTTTTCTATAATTATCACATACGTCAGGCATCTAATGTAGGATAGGTATATAGAATAGGGAGTATAGTTTACAAACGCTAACAATAATTGTACGTGGGTACGTTTGCAAATACTATTATTACAAAATCTCTTTAATTACCTAAGACGTGCTGTTTCCGCTCATCTGATATGATATTATGTCGTTTATGTTAAATATCCGGTTGTTTATGTGAGTACTTCAAATACCTGCCATGTTCATTACGTTAATAGCAGCTGTTTGTTGTGAGTCACAATGCGAAAACATTTTGTTTGTTGAAGACTTTACTTTCGTCCTTATCAGCGGAGGAGCCATTATCTTGCCTTATCTGCGCTAATTGCAATGCTCAGTATAAAAAGCTACGTTCATAGTTTTGGGAACAAATTATATCGAACGAGTTCAAATGAAACACGAAACGTTAGTTAAGTGACATTTAAATTTGAATAACGAACGATTGCATACTGGAATTCGAACGTTCACAATGAGGATACTACTAATACTTCTCATTGTAAGTACTTTTATTTTTTTACTTTTTAAAACTGACCCGATGATTTTATATATATTTTTTATTTTTCTTTCTATTGAGGGATTTCTACGTTAGGTAGGTAGTTTTTTTGTTTTATTTGATGACGTTCAGTACCTATAATGAATAATTATGTAACTATTTTATTGCTAGACCTAGATAACTAAAAGTAAGATAGATGGTTATATTTTACCACAACCGTTACACACTGTCGAGTACCTACTTGAGAACTGACTGGTGACTAGATGTGGATAATGAACACGACTAAGCATGCCGACAGACCAACACATGCACAAAGAAACACATACACACACACGCACATACACACACACGCACATACACACACACGCACATACACACACACACATACACACACACACACACACACACACACACACACACACACACAAACACACGTAATCCTGTGTTGCAGTAACTGAACTGATCCCAAGATTTATTTATCGTAGGGCAACACAGGATATAAGCACACAATCTAGAGTAAGAATTAGTATAATAATAGGAATAAGTTATTTGTAAAAATGTATTAGGCTTAGGCTTACCAGATCTACGAGAACTACACTGCCGACAAACTGTGCTGCAGTTTGGCAGAAATTTTGTACTAGACTATGTCCTAAGTTGGTGAATAAATAAATAAATAAATAAAAAATAAAGTCTCTTATCCGGTGCCATCGTCTCAAAAAAAAAAAAAAAAAAAAAAAAAAAAAAAAACTTTAACGTAAAGCTTTCTTCATAATTTTTCTTGATTGATTTTTGTGAGTGCTTAATAATTTTTGATACTTTTTACGTGTAACGTTTTCTTGCATTTTTTAAATTATAGAAAACGTTTTAATACTTGAGATTTTATTAATATTATTGTATGAAAATAACATTTATTTGGTTAAATAAATGGGCAATCATAACTGCTCGATTAATTAGCTTATTAATAGATAAATTTGAATTTTTAAAGGAATGTTATGTTTACTGTACATAAAATAAATCAACAGTTTTAAAATTAATCCTTAGAGCAAAATATAAATCGTAAGTTCGTTTGTTAGTATTTATAAAAACATTTCAAGATTTAATATTTGTTAACTAAATGCAATAATAATTCTTTAAGAACTTTACTGAAAAATTTGGTTATTAATCTAAAAATTGTTTTTATTATTTTTATTAATCTAAGGACCAAGCATAAATCCCAGCGTTGATTTGTAAATTTTGCGAGTCGAATTTAATAACTAGGTAAACAGTACATATTTTGACTCGGATAAAATTTTATTTATATGTATAATTCAGATGATATCTACGGAAATCATATGAAACCACTACCAGTTTTTTTTTAAATAAAAATACTGAGTTAGTTGTTTGCATGGTTCTAATGACACTGGGATATAGTTAAAAGTTATCCAATGCATAGATACCTGTGATTATCACAAGCTTGCGCTAACCAGTAACTTTTTTTTATTTGGTGTTAAATGTTTTTGATATTATTCACTAGTGGAAAATTAAAGGATAAAAAATATTTTTCAAAATGACCACATCTTTATTAAAAAGGTCGTAACGTAGTCGTGAAAAAGCTATTTGTCACGTGTTAATTCTTAAAATTTTCAAAATTTCAATATCTTTGGTCAGAATTTCTTATAGTTCAAGATCAAGATCTTAAGTTGTTTCCTTCAATTAGATTATTGGTTACTGATATTTATAGACGATTTATCAACAAAAAAGGATCAGTTTCTGTTTAAAGGCCGATCTTTCAGCGGGAAGTGGTCGATCTTTGGTCTACAAAAATAAATTAAAGTAGAACAAGTTATAAGTAGGTTATAGCGATTGGTAGACAAAAAGTAATAAAATTAAATCGGTTAAGTGCGAGTCGGACTGTCACTCGCACACATAGGGTTCCGTACCACCCACCCATATTAACAGCGATATTCAAGATTGACTCTTGTCCAGTACTTAGTATGTTGTTTAGTTTCTAATTTCAGATTGCGCGTTCAAGTAAACAAACCCTTCAACTCACATGTTATTACTTTATTAGTGAAAATTCAGTCACAGTATAATTTTATTAGTTAAAATTTATTATTTGTTGTGATCGGGGCTTAAACAATACGTATTTTGGTAAAATTTCAAGAGCCTATCTTTAATGGTTCACGAGTTCAACAAAAAAACATCTTCTAAGGTTACTTGTATGGCGACCCTATTTATTATTATTATAAATGAGATTATTATTATTTGTAGTCATAGCGCCTATAGAAACACATATTCTGTGAAAATTGCAGGTGTCTACATATTTCCGTTCAAGACATAGAGCCCTTTGAAAGTAAGACGGACGGACGGACAGACAGACATCGGAGCCATATTAATAGGGTTCCGTTTTTAACTTTTAGGTATGGAACCCAAAAAAGAAAATACTCTTTATTCTTTCCTGGTATTCATAAGCAACAATATGGATTTTTATATTGATCCTTTCATTTATTCTATGAATGTATATGAATTATCTAATAATATAAATAGCATAGCTCGGCTATAGGTGTCAACTGTTTAAAAAGGATTTATATTCATTTTCATTTATATTCACATTATTCACGTATAGCATTATATTAAAAATGTGCTGTGAATATATATTATTTTGTTGTAACAACAACGTTATTACTCATAATATGTTATTCCGTTTTTTCAGGCTGGCCTTTGCCTTGCCACTGCAAAATACATCCCACAAGATGAAAGTGATTCAAATTCTGCATTATATAGAGTGAAACGATCAGATTCACAAGACTCAGATTCAAATACGGCATCGGTAGAACGTAATGACGATTCGAGTATTGACAACGATAATGATGATAGTGGGGACAACGATTCAGCCGAGAGAAGACGTACGGAGGAACATGACAAGCTTCGTGAAAAGGAAGAAAAGAAGAGGCAAAAACTTCAAGAAAAAATAGAAAAGGAAAAACAAAAAGAAATTGAAGAGAGAAGAAAACAGGAAGAGAAATTGGCGAAGATCCAACGAAAAGAGCAAGAGAGAAAGGAAAAGGAAGAAAGAAAGTTGCAAGAAAGATTGGAAAAGCAGAGACAGAAACTTGAGGAAGAAAAAAGAAAAGCAGAGAAAAGGCTTGAAAAAGAAGAAAGAAAACGTCAAGAAAAATTGCAGAAACAACTGAATAAATTACAAGAGGAACTAAAAGATTCAGCGGAAGATACTTATCTAGAGAGCGAAGAAGAAGATTCTGTGGAAATGGAAGATATTTGGAAAATTCATGTTTATGATAAGTATGGTTTAAATATTACAAGTACGAAGTTAGAGAGACAGTCTGCCTTACAACGATATTTACAAGAAGAAATGGGTATTAATGCCAATAGCACAAAGAGTGAACGGCGACAGGCAATATTGAAATTAATTCAAACAAAATTACAGAACGATTCAGCTACAGTTGATTCATTTAGAAACTTGTTATTGAGTCATGTAAACGCCGCTCAAATACAAAATCTGAAATCAAAACTAGAAAAGGATTTAGAAGAATTAAATAATCAGACGGCGTTACTCAGTAATGTATCCGATCTATGGGTACCTGTAGCAAAACAAAATATCGACGAAAAGAGGACATTCCTTCAGGGAATTGCCCAATTTTTATCTAATATGGTACCGAATTGGTTCACGGGTGGGCAAAGTGTACCTAGTGAAGCTTCTGGTTCGGGACAATCTGTTGCTACTAACGTGGATGGAGCTGAAAATAACTTAAGTGTACTACCCAATTCTATTAATTCTGGATCATCTTCAAGCATTTCATCTGAACCGAATAGTGTTTCGGGTAATGAATCAGATGGTAATGTTGCTACCAGTCAGACTAATGAAAACGGTGTAAGCTCAAATAATGGATCCACAGGTAACTCTGACTCATTAAATATACCAGCACCAGCAAACTCTGCATTACCGTCTAATAACCCTTCTAATGGATTTGTGGGAAGCGGTCCTGTAAGTAATAATGTTCCTGTTAGCCAAACCGATAACTCAGCCAATTCTAGTTCGGTTAATAATTTCCTTGTGTCAACTGATTCATCACCTTCCAACCAAGATAATTTGGCTAATTTGAATTCACCAAATGCTGTAACCTCAACTAATTCTGATCCAGCTTCAAGCAATCCATCACAAGAGAGTGGGCCTGCAGGAAGTAATTCTGTAAATAATAACGATGCTCTCAGTCAGACAAGTGTGAATGGAGTGCCCTCAAGCTCAACTAACTCAGTCAACAATGGGTTACCAAATAATTTGGCTAATGTGAATTCACCAAATGCTGCAACATCGACTAGTTCTGATTCAGCTTCAAGCAATCCATCACAAGAGAGTGGGTCTGCAGGAAGTAACTCTGTAAATAATAATGATGCCCTCAGTCAGACAAGTGTGAATGGAATGCCTTCAAGCTCAACTAACACAGTCAACAATGGCTTACCAAATAATTTGGCTGACGTGAATTCACCAAATGCTGCACCATCAACTAATTCTGATTCAGCTTCAAACAATCCATCACAAGAGAGTGGGTCTGCAGGAAGTAACTCGGTAAATAATAATGATGCTCTCAGTCAGACAAGTGTCAATGGAGTGCCCTCAAGCGCAACTAACTCAGTCAACAATGGGTTACCAAATAATTCGGCTAATGTGAATTCACCAAATGCTGCAACATCAACTAATTCTGATTTAGCTTCAAGCAATCCATCACAAGAGAGTGGGTCTGCAGGAAGTAACTCTGTAAATAATAATGATGCTCTCAGTCAAACAATTGTGAATGGAGTGCCCTCAAGCTCAACCAACTCAGTCAACAATGGCTTACCAAATAATTTGGCTAATGTGAATTCACCAAATGCTGCAACATCGACTAATTCTGATTCAGCTTCAAGCAATCCATCACAAGAGAGTGGGTCTGCAGGAAGTAACTCTGTAAATAATAATGATGCCCTCAGTCAGACAAGTGTGAATGGAATGCCTTCAAGCTCTACTAACACAGTCAACAATGGCTTACCAAATAATTTGGCTGACGTGAATTCACCAAATGCTGCACCATCAACTAATTCTGATTCAGCTTCAAACAATCCATCACAAGAGAGTGGGTCTGCAGGAAGTAACTCGGTAAATAATAATGATGCTCTCAGTCAGACAAGTGTCAATGGAGTGCCCTCAAGCGCAACTAACTTAGTCAACAATGGGTTACCAAATAATTCGGCTAATGTGAATTCACCAAATGCTGCAACATCAACTAATTCTGATTTAGCTTCAAGCAATCCATCACAAGAGAGTGGGTCTGCAGGAAGTAACTCTGTAAATAATAATGATGCTCTCAGTCAAACAATTGTGAATGGAGTGCCCTCAAGCTCAACCAACTCAGTCAACAATGGCTTACCAAATAATTTGGCTAATGTGAATTCACCAAATGCTGCAACATCAACTAATTCTGATTCAGCTTCAAGCAATCCATCACAAGAGAGTGGGTCTGCAGGAAGTAACTCTGTAAATAATAATGATGCTCTCAGTCAGACAAGTGTGAATGGAGGGCACTCAAGCTCAACTAACTCAGTCAACAATGGCTTACCAAATACATCAGCATCAACTGATTTTGATTCCGCATTGGGTATTTCATCTATACCTAATGAGACAGTGGAAAATGGCTCTTTAAATACCAATACTCTGGCGAATCAAGCAAATATTGATGGAATACCCTCGAACGTTGATAACTCAGGTGTGATTGGTTCACCAAATGTGCCCATATCGATAGACTCAGGATCGGCCGCAACGAATCCAACCGAAGAGAACGGATCAACAGGAAGTGCCACTCAACCAACTGATTCCGAGGCAACTTTGGGTAGCCCGTCAAAACCTAATGAGCCGGTAGGAATTGTGTCTTTAAATAGCAATACTCAGACAAATACTAATGGACCATCCTCCAACGTCGATAACTCCGCTATCACCGGTTCACCAAATGTTCCCATATCAACTGATTCGGGGCCAGCATCAAGCAACCCATCAGAAGTGCAAGGCTCTGCAGGTGTTAACTCTGAAAATAATAACAATGCTGTAAGTGAGAGTAACGTGAATGGACTGCCTTCAGGTACTACGAACACTATCAACTCTGAGTTACTGAATACACCAGCATCAAATGATTTGGGTTCGGAATTGCCTATCTCGTCAAAACCTAATGAGCCGGTGGGAAGTGTCTCTTTAAATACCAATACTTCGACTATTCAAGGAAATATTCATGGACCACCCTCTAATGTCGATAACGCCGCTATCATCGGTTCACCAAATGTTCCCATATCAACTGATTCGGGGCCAGCATCAAGCAATCCATCAGAAGAGAGTGGATCTTCAGGTAACACCATAAATAATAACGATGCTCTTAGTCAGACTAATGTGAATGGAGTGCCCCCTAGTAATGATAACACAGCTAATACCGACTTATCGAATACATCAACTAACTCTGAATCCACGGTGGAAAATTCATTGGTATCTAACGAATCTGTGAAGCCTGGTAGTGGCTCTTTAAATAGCAATAGTCTTGTTGATCAAACGAATACTGTTGGAACACTACCCTCTATTGATGCTAATGTCGAGACGTCAAATCCAGGAGATGTGACTAATTCCGAACCAACATTAAATATTCCATCAGAGTCTAATGTAACAACGAGTAATAACAATATTGTTTTAAGCCAGACTAACGGCAATGAACCATTGTCTAATACTGGCATCGCAAATGAAGCGGGTTCATCAAATGGAGACTCTTTACTTATATCTGAACAAACTTCGAGCAATCTGTCACAAGCACATCCAAATGAATCTGGTATTTCAGACATAACTTCATCGCAATCTAATGAACCCAATGTAGGCGGTGTTGTAGAAAGCAATGTGTCCGGTGGTACGACAGTTTCTTCTAGTGATTTATCACAAGCACAAGTAAATGAATCTGGTATTTCAGATATGACTTCTTCGCAATCTAATGAACCCAATGTAGGTGGTGTTGTAGAAAGTAATGTGCCCAGTGGTACGTCAGTAGATACATTGAATGAAACATCATCTACAAATGTATCCAATAGCAACGGCCCCTTGATTGATATTATTAGTGGACAAAGTCAAGCGGCTCTTAATCCTGGTGAAACAGGTGTATTACCAATTTCTGATGGAGCGATAGTTGAAAATACTAACGAAGACGTAAATAAAACGACAATTTCTGTGATTACTGAAAATGTTCCTACAGAAGGCGCTAACGAAGTAGCAAACACTAATACTGATGGCGTCACTGAGGTTTCATCTGTTATTGATAATGCAGTTCAAGTAACTGATGCACTTACTATCAATAGCGATAATGCTTCCGCTGTATCTGTAAATAACGATTCATTATCAACTACTAGTGTGAATGACTCTACTTCACCCGTCACAGTCGCTGATGAGCCTACTACATCAAACGTTGAGACAGTTACGCAAGTTATTTCTACAAATACGCAGGATGTTTACCAAAATCCCACTTCCCAGGATAGAAGCGTACCTAACGCCGAAGTTGGTGCAGGAGATCCAGGTTCTGAAACTCTTACTACTCCAGTGGTTGACACTAATGACGTAGCGCAAGTGGAAGTGCAGACAGAACAAGCAAACATTCTTGTACAAGAAATAGTCAATACACCTAGTGATTCAGTAACTGTTGCATCCGTTCAAGCTCCTTCTCCTTCACCACCTTTAGATGTTGTCGTGCCCGTTGAACCAGATGCGTCAGTTGTCGATGTACGATTTCAGTAATGTTTTTAGCTTAATGTAACTGTACTATTTTTAATTAGATGCAAATATGTATTAGTGACTTAAATATTTATTGTAAAACTGGATTTCTGTGAAATGTGAATTAAAGTTAAATGTGCATTTATTTATGGAGTTTTACTCTTTTACATCTTTCTGTCTTTATCTAAGATTTTCCATTTATTTATTACTAGTAATTGGACTTGCTTCACTTCTAATGGCTCAGGTATAATATGTTTGTAGTAGTACACATACTCTCTTTAGTTTAAAAAGTAAATTTTTGCAGCGAGAAAATACGTGCGACCGCAATTTAGGACTGATTTTTCGCAGACAACCTTATACCACCGTAATCGTAATGATAATCTTTATTTTAATTAAACTTTAACTTATTAAACACACTGGTGCAAGTTAATACTACTTATAATACTAGTATCGATTTACATGTTTATACCTGCTTACCCAAGAGTTGTGACGAGAAAAAAATAGTCAACCTAATGTTTGCATATTCTAAGGTCTTCATACTTTCGATTGGTATGGAATTTGTCTATTAACCAAACCAGTTAAATGCAAAAAAAAAATCTAGTCATAATCTTGACTAAATTTTTTTAGACAACCCACTTGCAAAATATTAATTGGTATAAAATACTTTTTATCCCTTAACCAGCTCGGTGAAGGTTGTTAATGTTGTTATACAGTGGGATCTAATACGAATGCGAAAATTAGCAGGAATAAATGTAAAGGCAATTTAAGAATCAGCCTGCAGACACCAAACAATAAGTTTTTAAAAATATTTGGTTACCAATGCCAATGGAATCCGGGTGTAATTAAGGAGGGTTCATGGAATTAAAAACAATAACATTATATTATGCTTAATATTATTTACTAGTGACTTTTCTAAATACATGCTGTTTGGTTTTAAAATAGGTATCAATAAATGGAATGTACAAAAGAGGTATTTCTTCTCAATGCACACATTATAATGCCTAATACATGGAAAATATAATTTAAATAAATTTAATGACCTACTTATTCGATAACAAACCTTAACTAAATATAAACTACTTTGTCAAAGCCAATATTTATTCGGTGCGTTGGAAGGGTTTGGGTAGTTATGCTGAGCAAGAGGATCATTTATATTGGGAAATGCATAAGGATCGTTCATGTATTTATATTCACTTGATAAACCCGCCAAATTCATATTGATGGTATTATGTGATGGACTCCAATTAGAAGTAGAAGGATCAATGGCTATTTTAGAATAATCAGCAGGAACTTTTGGAAACTCGGTATTTGGTAACTCTTTGTAATCTGTGGTGTTAGGTTTTACAAAAGTGTCATCTCTAGGTTCGATGACTTCATCGCCAGCAACTTTGTCATCCGCATCATCTTTGGGTAAATAGTTGATTGTTTTATTATATACATCATTACTGGGGTATCGTACATAATCATTTCTGGGGATACCAGAATCCAGTAATTGACTATGTGTAGGTGCACTGGTGCCGGTAACTAAATGGCTAAACGTAGTACTGGACGTACTAGGAAATGTAGCGCTTTGAAATGCTTGATTGAGGTGTTGAGATTGTGCCATAAGTTGGTTATAGTTGGCATATTTCTGGTGATGCCATGCATCAGGATGTTGAGGGTGGTGTTGAGATAGCGATTGTATCTCGCTAGCGGGATAAGGGCAAGGTATTTGTGGCATTGGGAGTGACGAATAACTTGCGAGCGACGGTGAGGAGTTGGACCCAGTGTGCTTGCGGAGACGCGCTCTTCGGTTCGAGAACCAAACCTGAAATAAAAGGGAGTAATTCCAGTTAGACTTATTATTTTTTTAAATATAAAAACAAGTGATAAAAGTTCTGTTATTACATGTAGGTATAGCAGACTTTTTGGTTTTACAAAAATATTGAACTTCAACAACCTAACTATAATAACCTGGTAGTTAGCGACGCAGGCTTCACGGAAGGATCATGTTGATTGATCATGGCTGGCTTCTATTTTCTTGTGCTAGCATAGTTCTGACAAGGTATAGAAATCTATATTAAAGCTCTAGCCCGTTGAAAAATTATACAAAACCTTGGACTTAATTATCAATGATTACCACAACAGTTGCATATATTTATAAGTATAACTAGTTTGAATTTGAACTGCTCAGAAACCGTTCACACGTTAATCTTATTAGACACAACTCTTACTTGTATTCTCGCTTCAGTAAGTCCAGTTTGTAGAGCTAGTTCTTCTCTCGTGTATACATCAGGATATTGCGTCCTATGAAACGCTCTTTCCAAAGCATCCAGTTGCTCCCCTGTGAAAGTCGTACGAGACCTTCGCTGCTTCCTCTTCAGCGTTAACCCTGGCTCCGACTCGATATCCGATGAATCTGACCCTCGACCTGCCAAGAGAACACAAAACCTTAAAAGAAAAATTTTTGAAGACGAACAGAGTATAATATGGCCAATCAACTAGTCTGATAGTCTATGATTTATTGCTTTAATCAGTTTTAGTCTTAGGAGATTCCCGAACCCAACGCGACAATAAAACTTTTACGCTAATAAATAAAATTTGCGTAAAATGTGTCTTCGGAAAGAAACGATATTGATAAGGAATTTGATGTTTTAAATCACTAGATTGCTTCGATACCCTATAAATAACTCACTGCACGCTCCTTGCACAAATCACCTTGTTTTTTTGAACAGGCGTAATTTATTAACGGTAGATTTTTTCTAAAAACCCATATCATGTTTTAATTCGCCTATACGAGCCGTCAGGATCGGCGCGCTAGCGGTCTGATTTATAAATCGGTAGCGGTATCCTACGGAAACAGATTAAAAAACTGGCATAACAATACACGGCTTTGGCCTCAAAACTGATTTTAAAAAATGCGGCTTATATTAATAGCCTTTTGAAAGAAGTCAAAATTGAATGGGATGAAAAAATGGGGGCTCAGTGTGGAATAAGGAACACCCAATGCGGCGGCTCCTTTGTCGGCGTGTTTGCTGTTCGGGTGACATTTTGGCACCATTCAATATTTTGGTGTCGCAGGCTGGATTTATGACATGTAAAACGACAACGCACTCTTAATGCGCCCGCGCTCGTTTAGCTTAGCTTCGTTCATTTGTTGGGCTCTGCTTACACCTCAACTGATTTAAGTTATTAATCGAAATACCATGTGACAATTGTGTTAAGGGATTTATTTTATTTGTAAATTTTGTTACGAGAAACAATTTTAGAAACATTAATGGAGTTTTGCGTATGTTCAAACTGATGTTTTTTACTATTAAAATACCAAATGTGTGCTTCTTTATCTTAGAAGTTTTAAAATGTTTAATAAATAATTAAGTACTAATAATATCTATGCTTTTGTTTAAATCCCATTTTGTGATTTGATATTCTTGTGATTTGGGCTCAGGTTAAGCACGAGTTCGAATCATCATATCAATTAATCAGATTCTCTAATTTTTCAAAACAATTAGTTAGGCTAGCTTTGGCGATGAACACATTTTTGCCCCAATAGTGAACGAAGCCCGTGCCAACCAGTTCCCAGTGTGAGTTTATGAGTGAGTGCAAAATTATTTGCTTAATGTTTATTTACTACTATGTTAGCTGACTGCGGGTTTTCAAATGAGTCACCAGTACTTCAGTAGGAAGGTAGGTATTTAGTCCAACATAAAGATTGTGTGTCATTTTGATCATACATTCTTGTGGTTGCTAAAGAAATTTATATAGTAGTACGCAAATTACTATTACCAGCGAATAGTATTCGTCTGATGCGGTAAAACCACTCTGACCATAGGGCATAATTAAAGTCATATTAGGCCTTTAATTAAAAAGACAACGACACCGGTTAATAAAAAACAACGTATTGAAATGTAATAAAATGATTTACATTGCTCAAATTCTCTCGCAGGCTCGACACGAAGTTATTTTGGCCTTTTTGTTTCGTTGGTCATAACGTATGGGGCTATTGGAGTCGTTTGAAACGGTTATGAATCTTAATGTGCGATCATAAAGTTCAATTTGTTACTTGTCTCAGAGCGCTCAAGAAACTTTAAAGGTTTTTTATGTTCTCAAAGCCGCGAGAGACTTATGGTAGTTTTCCATGTGGAAGCAGGTGAGATATACTTTAGCGATTGCCGAAATGTGACCCTGTGAAGGGATCTCGCGCCGAAAGTCATAATTTGGAAGTTGAAAGAGCAGCGGCGGCGGTTTAACACCTTCATAATCTGGGTTCATTAAAACGGTCGGGCCGCCTTTGTTTCAGCGGATCGTTGCGATGCTAACAGATGGCCGGATTAGCACGTCGGTCGGTCGCGATGGGCGTGCGCTGTTTTGAATTGCAACCTTAAGGGTGGTTTGTGTTATTGGGTAATCGTGCAAAACTTTTAAATGTTTGCAAACTGATTTCGCAATGAGTACCTACATTGCGAAATCAGCAACTTCGCAGTAGCGCAAGACGTTGCTTCACGTAGATTTACCTAATGTTATTATTTTTGTGTATTGCAAAACGTCCTGCAGCTTTCAATGTTAGTAAAATAATAAACTCTACATAAAAATGATTCGGCCCCAATAAATTTTCAATATTCGCAAAAAAATCCAAAACCTCAAAAGCTCAGTTCACATACATACTCGTACCTACATACCAAAATCCTGCAAGACTAATCGACCAATGTTCTTTGATAAAGAATTTGTTCGTCTCATTTCACTCAATTTGTCGTAAGTTCCATACGGCACACGGCAATATTTCACAGTTCAAAGGTTAAGTTTGAGAACTAAGCTTCAGAATTATCGTTAGCGTCGTCAGCAAATTAATGTAAGTTGGTGCCTATAATATAGATATTATAGAGTTATGGAATGTCTTTGAAACGTGTTCAGTACTAAGTTGTTAAAGCAAACTATCTTAAGATATTTTGCAGCATAACTTGCTGAAAATGTGTATTATTTATTAAATTCAAACTTTTGTTTTATTATAATACTAGCTTTTGCCCGCGGCTTCGCCCGCGTGGAATTCGTTTATATCGCGAACCGGGAAAGTGGGAAAGGGGGTACGTCATCAACTATCTTCCTGGGAAAATTCATCGAAATCGGTCAGGCGGTTTAGATTTTTCATGCAAAGTTTCATCCCCTATTTCAAGCCTTTAGGGGTTGATTTTTGAAAAAAAAAGTAGCCTATATGTGACTCTGGGTCTTCAACTATTTCCATTCCGAATTTCATCCAAATCGGACCGGTGGTTTAGCCGTGAAAACGTCACAGACAGACAGACGGACAGACAGACAGACAGACAGACAGACAGACTTTCGCATTTATAATATTAGTATGGATGGATGTTACGAGGAGGAGTTATCAGCCTGTAGTTGCAGATAAAAAATAGGTACCTACAGACTTTTTATTTTTACTTAAAGGTGGACAACTCACAAGTAGACGAATACGCGAACTCTCAAGTAGAGGACGACTTTCGAAAATGATTATGGGAAGTTTTTGTCAAATACATGATTTTTGCAGGCAGAAAACTAATAAGGTTTCTGGTCACACATCAAAGCACGCGTACCTCGAACCTTCGCGTAGTCTTTTAAGCATTCGTGCAAATTCGTACAACATACAAACATTCGCGCACATTCAGCGCGCGCTAAAACGCGCGTACGTATAATTTACGATAATAAATTCAATCATAATGAATAAAACATCCTAAGTCAACTTTCGAAAAGAAAAGAATGAAAAAATATTTCTTTTCTCGGCTAACACCTGTAGATAAAGTATTATTGACCACACTTATGAAAAGAACTAATGTTACAATTTAGAACAAGCTCATTCCATGCGACGTATATAACAGCTGTCTATGTTTTTTGTTTGGCATGATGGTGGCATGTAATCCGAATGTAATGTCTCGGGGAGATTAGTCTCCGCGGAGGTTCCATAATAGTCCCCTGCCGACTGCGCGACATTAGTTGATTCTAACGAGCGATGTTATTAAACAAATGCGAGATTTTATCGCATACTCTTTTTGTATTGTTCTACTGATGTGAAAGTGGACCACTTGTTTTATTATGGTCGTGCAATAGCCATATAATAAATACGCGGTTTCTAAGACGTGTAATGACGTTTTGCGTAAACGTATTGTTGGTCCGATATAGTGTTCTTATGTAGCTGGTTATTAGTCTCTATATAATATATTCTACATACTCAGTACCTATGGAGTGTCAACGAACCGTTCGTCTGAGGGTAATTAGAACAGTTGTTTCAAAAATAATATACCTACCTACAGAAGTTTTAATATTTTTTACAGTAAAATTTGTGTTTCTCACCTATACGAGTAATACATACCTACATTATACTCAAGTAAAAATTATCAATATCCAATATGTGGAGGATAATATTAGCATTTTTAATGTTACCTATGCCTCGATAGCTGGTGAAAGATTTTAAAAGCTTTATTGACAGAGCAATACAGATATTACAGAAATATCTAGTTTAAAATTAATATTTCCTTGAAAGGGTTCTATTTAAGAGTTTTACAATTTGCACAATGTTATATTCGTTTTCGCTTTGACTTTCATAGATAACACACCACTCTCCTTACTTTAAAATTTCACATCAATACAGTTCAGCAAGCGGTTACACTCAATGACATGCTAGCAACAGGTACCGGCGAAGTTAAAAGTACTCAACTGGCAATAACATACTGAATAATGCAACAATGGCACAATGACCAAAACACGCGCTTCAATTGTGCCTAATTTCAGCACTATCCGACAGCGCGGCGGGCGACATCGGAATCGGCGCTTTGTCGGGTACGTCTAACCGCACCGCAAAAGAACACCGCCCTTTGACGCCTCGAGAACAAACTCCAATATTTCAAGCGGCGACAATGACGAGGTAAGATTTGTGTGCGGAAATTGATTTTTTGAGCTCGCCGTGAGAAAACTTGACAGGTTGGCCATTATTGCGAACGGCCGGGAAGTTATTGTGCAATGTTTGGATCGGCTCGCTCCGTAAACATAGGCATGAGAGCGGAATGAAAAAATCTCCGCATTGCAAATACCAGTATCTGAGTATGTCGACGAAAATAGATTACGCAGACTACTGTGAAATTCAGGCGTTCTATGAATTCATTTTAGGTTTCGCGTTGTGAGTTTTGGAAGTGGTTAAATGGATTTCAAATTGCTTTTATTTAATCAAATTTTGTATATTATGTACATTGGCGATCAGTAATCAGTAAATGGCAATAATGTCATGTCTTTTTTTGTAAGGGGTCACTTGCCTATAGGAAATTCCAGTAGGTAAGTACATTATTCTTGTATTGAATACATATACCTAATACACAATTGGATAAATATGGAATTGGATAAATCATAACTTGTGGCACAGCTCAATTTTGCTTGCAAGCATAATATACTATATAAGCAAAATATACTATATACCTATTTGAATGTTTATTTATTTAAATTTTCTCTGTCAATCTGCAATGTACAAATCGCAGGGGGCGGAAAGCTGGCGTTTATGTGGGATGCAATTAATTCCATAATGAATCCCATTAAAACGAATACCAGAATGTGGTTTATTCGCATGAAAAGCTGATATCAATATTCCTGGTTTGCAAACCATTTATTAGTAGATGGCCAAACCGCCCGTCAGTTACTTTAAAAACGTTGGTTTATTTTAGTATTTACATTTAGTGCGTAAATATCAGATGAACATCTATTTCTAGAAATAGCCGAAATGATAGTGGGTGGCTACTTCTCAGAATCATATAGGTTCTAAATGATACAGGTTAAATCCCTCAAAGCCTCGGTACACTTGATAATGATTTTGCCTAATGAGTATGTAGGTATAATGTAGATAAATAATGGTTCATTCCTAAACAGATTAATTTGTTTTATTGTTGTCCTAGGATTATCTCTAAAAACAGATATGACTATTTGAGCAATTTTATTATTTGTAGCGATGTCACAATCAGAACAATAACGCATCGTACAAATTTTAATTAAAAACTAAAATATAGAACAACTAGTTTTTGCCCCCGGCTTCGCCCGCGTGGAATTCGTTTATATCGCGAACCGGGGAAGTGGGGGAGGGGGTACCGGGAAAATTCATCGAAATCGTTTATGCAGTGGAGATTTTTCACTGAGAACTTTCATCCCCTAATTCAAGCCTTTAGGGGTTGATTTTTGAAAAAAAAGTAGCCTATGTGTGACTCAGGGTATTCAACTATTTTCATTCCGAATTTCCTCCAAATCGGACCGGTGGTTTAGCCGTGAAAACGTCACAGACAGACAGACTTTCGCATTTATAATATTAGTATGGATGTTTTACCTCCAAGAATGCCGTCTATGCTATAGTCTTTCTTCCCATCAGGATCTCTCGCGCCTCCCCGAAGCAGCCGAGAGATAGACGATATGCTCGGGGGATCTGATACACCTTCCTGCAATAGGGATGTTGACACTAATTGTAGTTTCGTTATAAATGTAAGTTTAATCTAATTATGATAAGATCAACAATAATCTATGGGTTAGGCTCTTCTCACACAACGCTATTTATGAGCTATGCGACTGCAACGCAATCCAAAATTCGTAATGTATCTGACATTTTTCACTGACAGGAGTCGCAGACGCGTCTACGATGCGACTCCTGTCGACTGCAGTCGCGTAGCTCATAAATAGCGTTGTGTAAGAAGTGCTTTAATAGTAATATTTAAATGCATCAAATAGTATTCTTTTAACCTTTCATCATAATAAATTCGAAAAAATGACAATGAGAATCATTGTATAATATAATACTTATAATATAATATATAATAACTCTTAATGATGCTAATTATCACGTGACGTCAAAAATTACTTCATGACGTCATGAACCGGTAAACAGTAATTGACACTGTCAGACGGTTAATTTCAATAGACTTTGATAGGATACGAGCATTATTTTAGCGGTTAATGACGTGAGTACAAGTTATGTGAAACACCTATAAAATTAGAGGCTTTTTGGTGGGTTTGAATATGATATTTATTTATCATTTTTTAGTTAATCAAAGCGTAATCCAAAAGATAATAACAAATTCTAGAATGAGTCCACAAACCAATTGTAAAACTTTTTTTGGTATTTACTTTATTTTATTTTTATTATTTTTTTGGTATACTTATTCTGTAAGATGCTGCATAGAAAGATGTAGATTGAACTGAAACTACTCGTACTTTGGCCACATACGAGTAGCCCGCCGTGAGGACTGCCTCGAAAAACTAATCATCACTGGCAAAAGTAGAAGGTAGACCACGCGGGAGATCACAGACCAGATGGTCGGACTAGATCAAACAGTTAGCCGTAATGCCCATTCCTAAGTGCTTCCGACCTGCAGAAGTTCGGTTCGGTTCGGTTACTGGAGGGAAATAAGGAATAACTTTATGAAGGAATACCAGAGCAGGCACGACCTTCAGTAATGAAGACACGACCAGCAGAGAGAAAGAGAGAAAGAGTTTGGATATGTTTGGACATGGAACTTTAAAATTGGACGAGCTCATGACTTCATTTCCAACAACTACTTGTATTTAACTAAACTGGTGTCTTTACCTTGACGGAAACTAAACTTATACTACTTGTACCAACAAAAATTTTTTTTGGAATTAAGTTAGCAAACGAGCAGTGCCATCTTTCTATTGTCACCCATGACAACTGTGACCGACCTAGAACAAGACTCAACTTAGGGACTAGGAAGGTTACCTAATCTAGTTAAAAAATAGAGTTAAAATATTAGTTAGTTTGTTACTAAGTGTGACGACAGGAATTCTGTTATCGAGCCCTATTAGTTGATGTAAGCAATTGTTCAGTTAATATGTAGTACTAGAGAACCGCCCGCGCTTCGCTTCGGGACCCGTAGGTAACAGCCGCGTAGGTCCCGCTCCCGTAGGAATTTAGGCAAAAAAGTAGCCTACTACTCGCTCTCTTCACTCCACCCTGTTTGAGGTGTGTGGAGCCCTCGGGACAGTTAGTTCCCCTTTGGGGGTGTCTCTCGCGGCCCGTTAAAACGGGCCGGTTCTTGGGCTGGGCCCTAAGGCCCTTGGTTGTCCATCTGTGGTTAACCAATAGGTCAAGTCCGGTGTGTGGTGGCCTTTTTACAGGCCACAGAGTCTTAAACGGGATGGGGTTCATCTTCGCGCCGCCCAGGCGATCGAGGCCCTACCAGGTGAATCCCGCTGGTGGGAAGCCCAGCAGGAGCCGATCAGCGCCGGGCGACGACTTACGAAGCCCCAGTATCAGTCAGTGCTAGGCCCGTCAACCGATGTGCGCAACCAGCAAGTCGCGCGGGAAGTCCCAGCGGTCCGGTGGACGGGTGTGGAGCGGCGCCAGGTCCTGCAGATGCGGGAACCGCGACGCGTCGACACGCCCGAACATGTTGCGTGCCAATCTCTCGATGAAGTCGTCCAGGCTCTCGACTCGAAGGTCCCTCTGGTCCGCTGGCACTATCCTGTTGGCTGAGCAACTTGCGGACATCAGTCAACAGGATAGTGCCAGCGGGCGGGCGGTACACTGAATACAGCCGGAGCGGGGAGTTCTCGAGGCAGAGCTAAAGTAGCCTATTACATTTGCCTATGACTTAAGTAAATTACATGTAGTATTTGATAGCGTAAGTCAGAACTTGCAAATGAATTTTATTACCGCCATCTATTAACAACTCCGAAAATGAATATCTAGCAACTAACAAAACATCGATCTTCCCATGGGAATGGGATGTTTTTCCGCGGTAAAAAGTAGCCTACGTCACTCTCCACCCTCCTATCTATCCCCACACACATAAACCTTACCATATAATAGCTTTGTTGCGACGTGAAAGCGTCACAAACAAACAAACAAACAAACACACTTTCACATTTATAATATTAGTAAGGAAGTAAGGATTTGTGAGGAACAATATACAAATTACAATATACCCCATAACATAATATACCTACTACATACGAGTACTAACTGAATATTCCGAAACAGTTTACTTTTCGAAATTCAACAACAATATCAATTAACAAGGCTTGCTATGGAAAACTACGATGAAAACAATCAAAATTGCGCTGTGTAATGCATTACTATTTGAAAATATTCAATCGCATATGAAGTGTGTTTTGGTCATGAGGAAACGTAAAAATCCGATAGTCTACATAGTTTTCACAAAGACAAGATTGCTTATTTGTACTTGACTAGCTTGGTGAACCATGGCCCGCAAAGCCCATTTTGAGGGTGGTCGAGTGGTGGTTAAGAATTTGGCCTTCTACTCAAGATGGTTCGGGTTTGAATCACAGGACACGCACTTTTGATTGCGTTTTAAGAATTTAAATATCAATTGCTACATCGTAAGGAAACCTGCATGCTGGAGAGTTCGCAAAACTCAGAGGTGTGTGAAGTCTGCCAATGCGCACTTGGTCAGCGTGGTGGACTGTGGCCTTAGCCCTCTCTCTAATGATACCCGTGACGAATAGTAAGTCATGATGGGTTGAGTTGTTGATGATAGGTGTTGCCTTATTTTGGCAATTACATTGCTTTCGCAGAACTAAGAGATTGTATAAATAAAATTAAGCTTTCGCCAAAATACTCGTGAAGTCCGAAACGTGAAATGTAACTACATAATACAGCGCTTAATTTGCAGGTTGAGTTCCGGGAATTAATACACAGGTTTCCGCAGCACGTGTATGAAATGATAAATTTAGACTGATATTTTAACTATGCCTTTGATATTCATGTACAAATGGACGTGCATTTACGGTACGAAAATAACTTTATAACCATTCAATAGGACAGGAATAAGAATAATTAAATTTTTAGTCAATATTAGGCATTGTTTCTACTGACCGCTGTCATATTATGCAATGCGGGTATAACTATAATTATAATTATAGCCTCAACAACTATACTGAGGGATAACTGAAGAAGCCTAGATAAGGTAAACTCCTCTACGCTGCTCCAGTGTGGATTGGTGGAGAAATAAGAGGCCAACCTAAGTCTCGAAAGTTTTTATTTAACCCAAAATACTTAGGCAGTGCTAATCTCCTGATATCTAGCGATAAGAACAAGTTACTGACCGACAATTTTGAGTACTTACCTTTCGCGGCAAGGGAACGGTCAGAAAATTTGATCTGGGGTAGAAAGTAGCCTTCAGTTGCAATGGAATAAAATACACTTTTTAGCAAGAAACTGTTTATAGCGGTTCGATCTTACATTTCTATCAATGATTTCTGTGCTTTCAGCAGTAATTTATTTATAATTTTCTTTAAATGTTTTTTAAAACATGTTTTCAGTGATTTACCGTGATTACAGTTCTTTAAATGATTCTTGTTTAGTATCCTGTATGATATTTTGATGTAATAAACCTATCTAGGTATAGTTTGTCAGTGGGTGACTGTGCTGCGGAGGGAGCGCATAGCTTCCATCCCAGATGCTATCTAAGGTAGGACCTGTTATGCCATGTCGGATGTCTTTAAGAACCCAGCATTTGAGTTCATATGATCCCTTCCTTAAGCGTGAGGAGAGATAAGTGTATATAGGTACTATAGTAGGCCATTAGTGTGTTTAAGCCTAAGCCTGTTAAGGCTCACACCTAAAGTGACTACAAAACGTTTTACGTGACAACTAAAAGTTACGTTGATGTAAGTTAGATTGTATTTGATTAAGTGTATATTTTTTAGCAAAGCATATTACTTTTTGTTAGTCGTTTTTGCCAACAATGCGCCGATACCAGTCACGATTTATATTTGTTGGCGTTTCTTGTTGCCTATATTTCCTATTTTTGTTAAACTCAGTCTGTTTGGTGAGATGTGTTGGTTGAGAGATAGGTATTTAAAATTTCTGTACCTCATATAACATGCTTTAAGAGAGGTAACTCTATATTATGACTCAGGTCTCCTCTCTACCACTACGTATGATATCTTCAAGAGGAGTGGAGAGGCTGCAAGTGCGCTCAACATTTAATAAGGACTTAATTGTCACTGATGGTACAGGTGGGATCAACGATCCTACCTAATACTTTACCACGATGGTAAAGTGCAAATTGGCAGACTCACTCACTTTTTGAACACTATGAAGAACTCTCAGGTGTACAGATTTTGAAATATCAGCATACAAAATTTATTACGCGTGTACCGATATAATAATAAAATGGATATTTAATTCCTGTACTATACCTTAATCAATTTTTCACGAATCTCCCAAGAAAATATTCCTGGATTTTGTCTCTTCAGCTCCTCGATCCTGGCTTCCACTTCTGGCGTCGCTACTCTAGGTTTGGATCCTCCGATCACTCCAGGTCTTATTGACCCCGTCTCCTGAACAAAATTCGTTATATTTATAAATCTTCAAATTAACACATAGACGTAATCGAAAACATTAAATTAAGTGGTTTTAGTTTTGATCCATCATAATTATGAAAAACATAATGTAGTTTTGTAAATGAGTACCATTCTTTAGAACAGTACCATGAGCGTATGTTTCTTTACAAGGCCTTAGTATGGGTGGTGGAAATAGTAGGGATTATAGTAGGAAAAAATGGAATGGAAATTGTAGGGAATAGTAGAGAGGTGGAAATCCCTTTCTTAGTGATCATCAAAGATTTCACCATGTAAATATAATTATGATGTTACATAAGCACATGTTATTCGTGGAAGCGTCCCATAACTGGACAAACAATCGCCATTCAGCCCTGCGCATCCAAGCTTGAAGGTTCGTTTTCACCAATCCTATCGCACCATTACCACAATGGCTGCACCATCATTGTTTCGCTCAGGAAGCGGTTCTCCACGCTCCAAGAGTACTTCGACAACCTCCAGCATATACCTCTGCTGCGGCTACTTTTGCATTGTTATCTTCTATTTAACAGTGCCGTGGTGATGACCTCCCTAATTTTATATTTCGACGGTGTAATGTCTATGAATGAGCTCTAATAAAGTGAGTGTTATAACAGTTACAGCGTTTGGTCAAGTTTAAGAAGATAAACTGTCATCAATGCCTAAACATGTATTTGTTCGGTTGGCCGGTTTGTTTTGCAGATGCTATTACATTGAATAATAGAACTTAATGTCTCGTGATTGATCTGTATCTAATGTTACTAGGTATTACGTATCTAACAGGTGCAACATAAGCATATTTATTAATGGATACTATTTTTGTGACCATTATTGATCTTAAGCCAGTAAAACTTCATGAAGATACTGCAAGAAAATTAGAACATTTGGATCTTTTAAACAAATTCAGTAATTTTATATTTCTTTATGCGCTATATATAAGTATTTATCACTTGTTCGTTTCAGGAGACTTGTTTTTTACGTTGAAAAAATTGCATCCCATTTTCCCAACATTTTTCATTGATGTTCTGCTCCTATTCAACATAATGCAATGTAATACAGCCTAATCTTTGATAAACAGACATTACAAAAATAATTTGTCAATACGAGCCAGTAGTTTCTGAGATTAGCGCGTTCAAACAAGCAAACTCTTCAAAATGTTAGCATAGAAGTATAGATAAGCTAATATGACATAATTTCTGAACCTCACCTGGTACCTGTTCAGGATTTTGGAGACGCAGCCATGGGACACGCGAAGCTGTCTCGAGATGACGCAGGGCCTAACCCCGGCCGCCGCCATTTCCACAATCTTCAGACGTATGTGGTTTGGCAGCGGCCGCCCATTGATGAACAGGCCTCCCAACTGGTTCACTCGCCCTTGTCCTGATTGGAAATGGTTTTAGTTAGAATTTGTGTCAGAATCAACTGCGAAATGTTTTGGTCTTGGGTTTAGGCTCATTGCTGAGTTCTTGCTCAATATGCTAATGACAGATGTTATGAATCTCCAGGTGTCGTTGAGAATCAGATGGTGGGTTAGTGTCTACGCTGTAATATGTATAAATTAAAATTATGGTGTGGTGTAGTTCTATCTTTCAAATGAAGTTAACTTCCACTACTAGTGGTACATTGCGTAGAACAACCATTTAGACTTTGAAGTCAGGACTTTTTGCGGTCTGTGGGGCATATCTATATTAACCAGTTTAATCCCGATAATAATGGTGATCAGGTTATATCTGAGTAATGTTTTGCTCCTTTTTTAATCGAAATTTTAGAGACCCAGGAATAGTCACCAGAACAAAACCAGTCGGCAACGCGTCGGTGACCAGGTTTATTTTTATGGGCGACAACGACCACTGTTTGGTGGTCCGTCTTCTCGTTGACTTTCTCGAGGATAATCGCAACCCATAACTGTCCCACTGCTGGGCACAGGTCTCTTCATAGAATGAGAAGGTTAAGGATAAAGTCCACCACGCTGGCCAAATATTGACATGAAAAGTGAGAGATTTTGCTTATTTCCTTGTCGAATTTTAAAGGTATAATATGACTTAGTGCCTGGTGTAGTGTAATTACACTATTTTATTATTAATTTATTACTACGCACATTGCATTTAGATTGCATTTAGATACCGGTTGACATAAACTGACATTAGTTTAACATTCTTGTGTGCTGCTGCCACTAAAATGATATGCCTTTAGCGACTGTAACCAATTTCGTTTATTGGTTACGTGTTAGCAGTACCTAATTTGACATGTCAAACTAATAAATATGTATGAGTAAAAACAAAACTAATCTTGTTAGTAAGCATGTCTATAAATTAAGTTGCAATCATTTCGTTGTAGAACAATTATTTCAACAGTTTAGTTTCGTGGGTATGAAAAAATTATGAACTTGGATAATAAGGTAAGTACTTGGCAATTGTCACGATATCTATTATACCTTTATACATTTTTCTTTTTACTCATATTGTTTTTAACCCTAGCAACGTTTTTTTTACTAAACCCCAATATTAATTTGCTCATTGGACAAACTGAGTCGGATCCAATTTCAATGGTACAATTATGGTACCACTAGAGATCGGAACAAGGGTTACTGCTAATTGGAATCTAAGCAAACTGCTTGTCTGAATTGTAAGCTCTTATAGTTAATGGAGTAGGATTTTCGCACTTATAAGCTTGACCACAACCCCACCTGACGGTAATTATTATTGTCGATGTACTCTTATTATATCTGCGCCTTACCGCTTTTATTAACGCCCTAATGTGGTGAATTAAGAAGAAACTAGACTTGTCAAAAATGTTAACTATTCTTTTTTTCTTTTAGTAATTTTTGTTAAATAAAACATTATAATAGAAACCTGTTACTTTAGTATAAATCATACAGACTGTTTGATGAACTACTGATTTGACCAATTTCAAATTTGACAAATTGCCAATTTGACGAAAATCCGATTTGACCAATGTCGTTTAATCCTAAATTCCATATTAGGAAGGTACATAAAAATAAGGGTAGGTAATTGATAATTTTGACGATTATAATTTCTTCTTAATTCATTGGCGCGTTTATTAACGCATTAGACCCAATTGTAACCGTAGAGTTGGGTAGTAAAACGCATTAACTTAGTGACGCTTACTAGTATTTGTTCTAGGCTTGAAGTTTTGTATAAACAGTATTGAAGTTTTGTATGACCATACTTAACGCTTATTTTATTACAGTCATGTCAGAATTTCTTTGAATGCACGTTGTTGTTAGTTTATTTAAAAATGTTTTTATACTTAACAGTTTCAACATAAATTTTGATCGAATATAACATAGTACTTATTAAACGTGAAAGGCGAACTAATTACTTCGATGATATTGCTTACAAAGTTAGCTATAGTATAGTTAAAGTTTAGTATTAAGTAACAAAATTACTTATATACCCTTACCTACCCACACATCCATACCATTCTGGTGTCGTTCCATAATGGTATGAGTCTATGATTTCATTAGCGTAGGCTCCAGCACAAAATTAGTTTTCACAAACAGCCGACCATTTCATTAACACACGATAAACTATCTTTCAACAAAAAACATTAAAGCATTTTACCATTGAAACATAAGCACCGTAAAAACGTCACACCTAATGATAAATATCTATTTACATTGAATTAAGCGGATAAGATCAGAACACATAATTTAAATTGATTGTCACCCATTTGTATTTACATAATTAAAATGACATGTTTAATTAATTACGCCGTCATAAATATTGTGATCGGAATAAAATATCGAGCGACGCGTTCGTTGAGAGGTTAGTTATCCGACTATGGCTACGAAGCCTATCGGTCGACGGTGTCTTTTTTATTAGGGAAAAGATCGATAGATCGCGTTATCTTTTTTTCTGCGCGTGAGTGCAGTAGAGGAAGTTGTGTAGTAGACTGAGAGTACCACTGTGTTCGTACGAACAGGGTCTGTTGTAACTGTGTGAGTGGGCTCCTCAGTCGTCGCAGAGGCTCTGTGGTGAGGTCAGAGTGCCGGTGTGTAGGTGAGTGCATATAACACTCCCACTTATACAAGTGTGCCGCGAATAGGAGGTACTTCAGCTGGTATTAAATTACAGGACATGAAAAACTAGTAGGTAGGTACATTGAATTTAGTTTATTTGAATATACATTTATTAATTTAAATATAAATATTAATATACTATTATTATGGACAACGTGTTATAAGCTTTTCATGTAATGGATGCTCGCCAGAGTCGCGGGTTGACTCGTAACGTAACACTTTTAGGTATGTGGGCGTTTCGAAACAACCCCTCACTGCATTGACGTAAATTAAAAAGTGGCTTGCGTTCTATGATTTTATGTTACTAATTTGTATGTAATATATTATATTATGCTACGTAAGTTCGTGTCAGACTGTGGAATTATAGATTTCATTTTTGGATAAAGTAGGTACGTAAGCATCTTAGTAATCAATTTGCATTTTAATATCTGCCTTTTTAGGCCCATTTTGGTTATTTTATTTCAATATTTTTTAGTCCAGTATTTTTTGTTTGCTTATTTCAATGACCGTGAAATATATTTTTAATGATTAAAATTTTTGTATTAATTTTGGGTGTTAAATAATGGAGAACGTAAGTATTTTCGACAGCATTAGTAAGTAATTCAAATAATTTTATAATAATTTTATTTAAATACTTTACCACAGTATAGAATAATTCACATTCAAGATACCTACTAATAATTTATTTTTTATTTTTCGAATTGTTTAAAGTAAAAGTGGTACCTACAACCTACATTATTTTATTTTGCATCTTTATAACATTCTATTTTAAGGGTTATCTTTATGTTCATTTAAATTATAAGAAGTAAATCTCATACAATAAGTATTACTGCTATGCTGTACAGTCCACCCTCTCTATATATTTATCTGTGACAATGTAATTTAATATTTTATTCGACTCGACTCAAAATGCTTGTCACCCGACTGTAGTACCAAAACAAGCGCTTGCGCATTTGGAGGGGATTCAGAACGGCCCACTCAGTGTAGCTGGGCGATGTATACCCGTCTCCGTCTCTCTTCGAGCAAACAAAACTTCAAAGCTTCGGTCCCTTTCAATAAGAATGTGAGTGTTCTTTTCGGCTTTTCATTAACTAATTTATTGCCGTTATTAATCACACAGTAAGTATTAATATTGATTAAGATTACGGATTAAGTTGATTTGGAATGTTAGTTATTTGTTCAAAGAGTTTTCCTTTTATATAATGATAATAATAATAAAAAGGTATTACGAAGGCTTTAACGAAGTTACAATACTGTCACATAAAATTGAACGCTGGTCCAGTATTTTCTGTTTACGACTCCAGTCGCCTTTATGTTAATTTATTTGTACCGTTTGTAAAATATGTTAATCGCTTTCTATTATAAAATATTTCATTTACGTAAACATGTTTATGTTCTGTTAAAGCCTTCTTACTTATTCTTTCCTAGCCACTCTACAATTAATAATTAGCTTCTCTGTAAATAGGAGCTTAATGTAGAGTTTGTACCTACTTTTGAAGGTACTGTTTAATTTTAAAACGGTTAAGTAGGTTTAGTCCCAAATGGAAACTTGATGTAGGTGGTTAATATTTTTTAATTTATTATGTGCTTATAGTTATTATTACTAATAACTTACGTATGGCAAAACCTGTTTACTTATATAAAATAAAAAACACTGTACTGTATGAGTACATAAGTAGGTACCTACCTACCTACATACCTACTACGTAGAGTAGTTACGCGTATAACGACTCTACATAGAAGGTAATAAATTTTTTCAGTTCGTTTATCTACTTAGTTAAACACTTATCTAATAGCATAATGCAAGTAAGTTGGAAGTTGTTTGTTTAATTGTTCTACTTAACATCGAATGAAACGAATCTAAGAGAAAAATCATAAAATTAAAATTTCAAAGGTTGATATCACCCTTTATTTAACCCCTCATTTTAAAGCCTAAAAGGTACATACCCATATCGTGTCTACAACAGATTTGCATTAATATAACTTTTAATACTTTTTTGTTATTTTATCGCTATTTTCGTCCTTAATTGCTGCACTCTACATAACTATACTTGAGTCGTCGAGAATATGGAATTAGGTATCACTTCCCGCTAAAACAACTTTATTAGGTATGCTTACAGTTCAGTTAAGCTTGTGAGCTAAATTTACTTAAGGCATTTTAAATTTTCGCTGCCAATCTACAATGAAGCTTAATCATATGGGCGGAAAGTTGGCAATTATGTGGGTTAAAAAACGAATTCCAAATCGAATGCGAACGGATTACCTACCTATACCTAAGATATAAAATACTTTAGAGTGAACGTTTCACTGTAGCGACATTCATAATGGAATTAGGACATGAAATCAAATTGACAAGATTTCTGTGGCAAGAATTTGAATTAACCTTAAGAATTTTTCCAAAAGAGAAAAGAGAGTCTTAATTATTATGAAGCGAAAACGTTTTAATATACTGTAGGAATTGTCTTATTTATAACCTACTAGGAATTTTAGTGAACAATAAAACATTTTGTAAAGCTGTAAGATAAGACTAAACTCAATTCATTTACGAAAATTTATTCATTTACGTAGCTAAAAAATAATGCTGGCATAATTGCATGTCGAGCTTTCAGTTAAGATAACTACAAACAACTCTAGAACTACACAAATATAATTCAAACAACAGGCTATGAGAACTTCGCACTAAATTATTCTGTTATCATAATAAGTATAAATCATTTACAAATTATCATAGTGTTAAAGCTTCTTATAAATATACTACTCTTAGCTGTGTGAATTTGTCTTTTATTAGCTTTTATTCCATATATCATATTATTTATTCCATACTAGCTGTTGCCCGCGACTTTGTTGGTACGTTGGAGTTATTCCTGCGTGAATAAAAAGTAGCTCTGAGATAAAAAGTAGCCTATGCTACACAGCTCCTTATCTCCCAGTGAAAGTCCCATAAAAATCCATCCAGCCCTTTCTGAGATTAGCGTGCACAAACATAGGATCAGTTACAGTTTTATTATATTACTACCTTCCGCCCGCCACTTCGCCCGCGTGGAATTCATTTAAACTTCACCCCCCTATTTCACCCCCTTAGGGGATGAATTTTGGAAAATCCTTTCTTAGCGGATGCCTACGTCATAACATCTACTTGCATGCCAAATTTCAGCCTGATCCGTCCAGTGGTTTGGGCTGTGCCTCGATAGGTCACTATGTCAGTCAGTCAGTCACTTTTGAGTTATATACATATATTTTGATGTTTAAAGAATAGATAGAAGATAGAGTTCAGATTTTTGATTAACTTCATTTTCATTTGTGGCTGAACCTAATTTTAAGTGGGTGTTATGGATGAACTGATGAATGAAGGAATGAAATGTAAATTCGAAGTAGATTTTTTACAAACACTTCTAGGAAGTCAAAGTACGTCATCGCTTCAACAAATTCCTACGGGGCGTGGTCTTGGAAGAAGAAGCGGCAATAAACTCCAAAGACCTTTTTATCTACTCATAGTTACAGATTGAACTTACTACTACTTATAGCTAAAATAGGAAGCTCATGTCCAAGATGATTTATTTTTAAAATAATCATCAAGTCCGTTTTCGTCGTTCTTCATAATAATGTTTTTGATGCAGTAGTATCGACACAGGCTACTCTAGAGCGGGTGTATAAATAAATGGTGATTAAATTTTTTAATCGAATTATTTTTGTGACATCAATAATGTTCGTGACATCCAAAAGTGTTAAAACTCGTGAAAATTTTAATCTTATTTGTGGATGTTAAGTTTTCACCGCTTTGAAAATATTATTAAAAAGAAGTTGCATTAGCAATGTGTTTTTCATTATATCCCTGTGACAGTTTTAGAAGAAATAGTTTATCGGCATGTTATAATTTGAGAAACTAGGTAATGATTTTTGAAAGTCTACTCATGAATAATGGTTCACCAATTAATTGATTAATGTGTTAATTAACATTTCTACATAACATCTTTTATATAAAAAAATGCGTGAGTGTGAGCTCTGACACTTGAACACCTGACTTACCCGCACAGCTGACTTACCTGCCTGACACATATCACCCTTTAACTACAATTAGTAAATCTAATTAACCAATGAGCACGCACCTGTGACTGGGCTCAGCCAATAAAATTTCCATTTCCGTCACACAACAATCTTACACTTTTCACTTTCTAGCTTCCATCAGTACCATGCGAGTTAGAACTTCGTTATTATTAAATTAATGCATGAGAAGGAAGAGATACATCGATTTCTGAAAGAACCATAATTATTTCTAAAAGAACCATAATATTAAAGAACCATATACTCGTATTTACCAAAATAAACTGATCTAAATGAAAGTATATTTTTATACTCGTATAATATATTGATATCTCAATAGTAGTAACTCGATTGGAAAACTGGATATCAACCCATCCAGTTGTCACGTTAGTTGTCACGTTACGAAAATTAACTGAAACTTAACTCATTTTGTTTTAAACAAGGTAGGTACTTTATGTTCCTGAGGACAAAAAAAACTCATATAAACTTTAAGATTAATACTTTTAATTAATTAAATTTGTATTATAAAGAAAAATGTTGAAGTTTTTATGGAAAACAAATTATTTTTCTTATAGCTTAAGAACATATAAAAATTAAATAACAAATGTCATGACAAATACTGGCCGTGAAATCACAAAGAGTATTTAAATGCTGTTGAATAAAATTATAATATTTGGACGCAGTTGGTGGGGATGAGAACGGAAAATCGTCTTAATTAATTTATTTCAAACAAATCGGCCCCACAGAGAGGCGCTGGGGCATTAAATTTTGCATTAAATCGGTAATTTCCACGGCACAATAATTTGTAACTGTTCCGTTACAGTTTACTGTTTTTGCCTCTCTATTATGAGATATTCGTCTCAACATCGATTGCAGTGAAAAATTTTCTCACGGTTTTGGAAAGTAAACAGCTTTCTTTTTTTAGTACCTACAGGCAAATTATCTCGGCACGGTATTAGTTTGGCAAATAATGTCCAACTTAAATTTTCTACAATTCACACTTCAGTGACTTTTCAATAAATATTCCTTTTTTTCGTTTTTTGTTACTGCGTTGAGAATTATTTCCTTACGCTGATTTTAATTTTTCGTCGTCTGTAATAATGAATCCTGTCTTACATTCATTCATGAATAAGCTCACTTTATATCGAAGCTATAAAATAATCATTTTGTGAAAGTCACAAACATTTTACAAGACTATTTGATAAATCTTTTCATTAGTCTCATTGCATATTATTAGATATAGTTAATCTTAAATAGTAACTCAGTCAAACACCGCCAACAACACAGTAAAATACCTAATGTTCATAACCTCTAAAGTATCGTATTCTACGTACGTTATAACAAAAATTAGGTACAATTTTTAATAACTCTTATCCTTCTTCCCAGTAATAATTTTAGGTAATGACTTTCTCGGAGCTCGTGAGACCAGCTCCGGTAACACTGGTAGCATCCAACTTGTCAATGGATTGCACGGAATGAAACGCTATTGTAAGAGATCTTTCATTCCAAAACGAACCATTGGATTAGTGTTAAAAGCTTGATTCTTATTCTAAACGATGAAGAGCGATATTCGATCGTGGATAGCAAATGTAGTTTTTATATAGTCAAACCTACGTCAGAGGCTATCAATGAAGTCCACTATAGTGTTTGTGTTAAGTCATCGCATTTTAATGAAGCATCGATGACATGCTGTACGCGTAATAGACTCACAGTATTATTCTTTTTAGCGCCGAATTTTTTATTCCATCCTGGACTGGTCTCGGGATGTGGAGAGGAATCAAAAATAAAGTGACCTACCTTTTTTACAGCTGATTTTTTAGCGCGCATTCTTGGGTATCCTGTTCATTTCGGAGCACAACAAATTAACTTGTTGCGTTCGCATTTGAGAGGAAACGCAGTTTTGTTGAATGCGTGAAGAATCTCAGTGGTAAATTCAAGTCAGTTGACACCCAATGACCTCAGTGGTAAATTCAAGTCAGTTGACACCCAATGGTCATAAGCCACTTTGGGTTTTGTATTAAAGATTGTTTCCAGAAGTTTAAAATAGTTTAACTTGAGAAAAGTTTTGCTTATTTCTTAAATGAATCTGTCCGTAATACGCCTAGCGCTGTGGGTTAATGTGAGACAAAAGGAGCCTGACTTCCACTGCCGTATGGGTGAGAAAGAGAGGAAGGGAAGCCAGAAAGACGAGCGCCATAACGCGTTACGTAACGAAGCGGTTTACCCTCCCATAAGAAGTTATCATTTCAGAAATATTTTCTGGCTTGAATATCTGCTTCGGACGGGCGTCAAATCTGTTTATATTGCGTTTAGATGTGATAATTAATGAACTTGCTCAGTAGTAAGGTAAGCACAAGTTTCCGACAAATCACACCAGCAGGTGTCAAATCCAGTATGGCCGCCGGAAGCCCTCTATGCTCAGTGGAGCGACACAGCCTCGTTACCGACCCCTTTGATCATTCCTGCCTCATTTCCTCTATTTTTTTACCCAAATTTCATAATCACCATTTCCGAACTCCTTTCTCACAGTTGTCTAGTTTGTTACAAACATTTTCATGATACGCTTTCTGACGTATCGTCGGTGTAATTTATCGTAATGTTGACATTACATTTGTCCATAAAATAAATACTGAAATTGTAATATTAATAACAAAATAACTGATTTATAAAATTTACTAATACGAGTAATTAAAAGTAGTTTTGAAAATAGTTATCAATTTTTTCTTTAATATCAAATTATTGAGTGGTGGTCACCTTAAGGAATTAATTAAGATACTTTATTCCTTCATTTCATTTATTAATAGGGAAATATAAATTAAATACTTTAATTTTGAAGCTTCATTCTAAGGAAATGAATAGTTTTTATGTTCGTTCAGACTTGTCGGCGTGTGTATTTGGAAACTGACCGGATATTAGAAATACTTAGATGTCTGGTCGGAGCGAACAAAAAATAAATATAAACTTGTCTGGGCAAAGGACAAAGGAACATATCGATTAATGGAAGCTTAATGGAAGATGTGTCAGTTACGATACAGCCGTAGGAAGGTAACTACCTAATAGGTAGGTACATATTCGGTTAAACAAATGGGGAGCAGGATCAGCGAAGATGTTGATATGAGATGTGGTGAGAGGTGGGGTTTGGTGATCTGGTGGGGCGAGGTGTGGAGTCGACTGGTGTTATAAAGAGGAGAGAGAGTCGTGTCGAGGAGGGAGGTTCCACGTTTCAGATTTTGTATCAAAATGTAACTGGCCAACGGGTAGGCCATCTACGAAAATCCACAGATGAGTAATAAAAGCATAGGATGATTTGATATTGTAAATATGGTCATTAAATAAAATGGATCGAAATCCGTAACACGCGTATTTTACTTTGCCCTTTTATACAAATAAATTACGAACCAAAAAAAACTATTTTATTTATTTTCTCGTTTTTTTACAAAGTTCAATTATAATTATAGACTCGACATAGATCCGAGTAGCTAAGAATACCGAGAAAACAAATCAAGTGTATTTGTAATTACATATCTTAGCGCTGCGCGGCATAATGCGTTTGTATATGTAACTATAAAAAGTGCTCTATCGGTCGGTCGGTCCTTTGTTAAATAAATTAGTTTCGGTGTCTACCAAATTACGCCTCAAACCTATCTATATGTACCACGCACTCAATCTTGGCAGGAAAATATGCTCTACCTATTATTATATTTCGAATAAATTAACATACGTGAGAAGCTCCTTACAAAACGGGAGCTGAAACAATAGTAGATTATACATCGTTTAAAAAGCTTTTACGAATACTAGTAGCCGAATACTATTTGTTTTCATTGATTTATTCATGGTCACACTAAAGATAGAAGGCGCCGACGCGGACGGTCCTTTTGAAACGCTTCTTATTCGAATTGGTAATGAGAGTTTATGTGAAACGTTACAAAATAACTCACGTGTTGCTACTTAAGTGAAACCGAATAATTGTTTAACGCCTTAGGAATTTAGAAAACAAATATATTAGGATCCTTATTTGGTACTGAAATGCCAGGGATGTGTAGATCATTTTGTGACAAGGGTGGACGGAACGGACCAGTAAATGATTACATGAAATAGAGAGTACTGAATTACACTTGTCTAATAAGAGATGATGGGGGGCTAGTTGTCAATTAGTGTTAAAATTTCTCATGATGTTGGGAGGCCTCCGACATGAACGACTGTTTTTAGTTTCGCTGGAATTAATGGAAAACAAATGTATTAGGCCCCTGAATTTTTTGTAATACCTAATTCCACATTCCTTTTTTAAATTGATTTTTTCAATTACATTTCAATTTAAAACCTTTGAAATACCTATAACAAAGTAATGGGGGTTTCTAGTCTAACATAAAATCGTTCACAAAAAAATTGTCCACCACTCCAAATAAATACGAGTCATGGTACGAGTAAAATAGGTACAATGGCTTTACTTTGTCAAGCAAATTGTACTGGTCCTACCACCTATAAAATGTATAATAATGGCTATTGTTTATTTAAGTTTCTTCATATAAAATTTATCAATGCGCTTTGTGATAAGGCCACATGTGATAAATTGCCTGTTTCATAAGGCGTTCATTAGAAGCGTGCAATATGCGCTTCGCTGCGCAGCGATAATTTTCCCGATAACGGTTTTATTGCTTCGAATAATACCTATTTGCATTGGAGGCTGCAATGTTCTTAAAAACGTCAAAAAGTACTGGAAAAATCTAGATCACAATAATTGTTCTAGCATTGTTTGATTTGTCGATATGGAGTGCTATTAATTTGTATGCATATTTTGTAAGTTTTAGATAAAAAATATTGTGTTGAAGTAGAGCATACTTCTACTGTACACGCGACCCACTGCCCACACAGACTATATTAGAATCATCTTGAGTCGATCCAGTCTGTTTGTCTCCGCTGATATTGTTGTGCTGTTTTAAATTATAAGTTTAATAACTATCTATAACACTACAGTAGCCGGCACATTTTCCTTGTATGACAGTTGTAAAATATGTAATGAATAAACTACAGTTTTTTTAGAGATCGTTTGAAATCTTTTGGAAAGGTTCGGCTGTCTTTTTGTTATTGAATAACGTGTTTAGAATTTTTAGCAGTTCAAGCTTACTATTACATAAATTACTATACTTTCTAATTAAATTCATTTCTAATTAAATATAAATGTAGGTAGGTTTTTATTTTATTTAATACTCCTTTCGCGTATTAAAGGTGGTAATATCCGCTCTGTAGACTTTTCATCACATAATGTCTTAGATGCAGCTGACTTACATTGCCCCGTGTTATTCATTTCTTTAATTAACTATCTTACCGCAGGGGCTCTCTCGATCATAAGACGGCTACTCGGCTTTTGTACCCCACATCGATTTACTTGACGAATTTCAAAATGTTGGAATTCAAAGTAAACACATCTTTCTTGCCTTAGAATAGAGAGCATTATTAAACGACACATGAGTTATGGATCGGCGACTCCTTGTCTCGTGTTTGACAACATTCTCGTACATTCAACGTAAATTAATATTGAGGCAACGTTCCTCTCTTGACTAGACTTCGTAGCACGTTGTTTTTGATCAAGCCTTTCGTATATGTATTGTATTATCATGCGACATTTATCGAGAAACGAATGTAATTTTTGCAATGGTTTGATATTATAAAACTTAATTGAGTAAATGTTTACAAGAAATGAAAAAAATGAAGGTCATTAAGACTGCAAACGTTAATGCACCACATAGCTCACAAATAAGAGTAAAACCAATCGACAAGTCAAAAGCAATGTAATCAAGTTCTCCGGTCATCCATAGTAATGTATTTCAGATAATAACAAAAAGGATTCATATATCAAAGGTGACAAATCAAAATAAACGAGTCACGCATTCTCGTACGGCTGGCAGCAAGAAAGCAGAAATCAAACATCGAGGTCTGAGCGCCTAATGTATATTAAATATGAGTAGAGGCCTCACCACATGGCATTCAAGTGAAAAACAGTGCAAAAACAAGATGGAATTGCCATTATAGCTTATAACTCAATCAGTTGAGTCCTGGCGGTGCGGACCGATAGGAATTTTACACTTTTTCAACCATTATCTGCGTTCCTCCGCGAGAAATATGTCATCTTCTATTAGCTGCCCTACCGCTTCAAACGCTATCGAATTAGAAGAGAAATGAGATTAAACATAATGGGAAAAATTCCACACATTTTATGAGGTGTTAGCATACTTGAATGTTATTTAAACTTGATACAATTTACATTTATTGTAACAAAATTAGGGCCCCAAAGATTTTGTCACAAGTAGGTTATTTGAACGTAAGACGGCATATTCCTAATAACGTTCAGGATAATTTTTAGTGCATTGCAGAATATTTTCCAATTTGTAATGCATTTAAAATATCTAATATGAAGGAGTCTTAGGCCGTTACATGATATTTATAAATATTATTGAGTTAGTAGTAGCGCAAAATATTAAAAGTCTACTGAACAACGCGGTTGATATATGTATTATGTCTATTGAATTTAACTTCAACTCCTTAATGGCCTAGAAAAATAGAGCACAATTACACGTTTCTCTAGTAGGAATTGGTGAGTTAGTGACTAACCCACATGTCGGAAGTTTTTATGTCGCCCGAAAGCCAATGTGGCTTAATAACTTACTGAAATAACCGAATTACATAAATTCAATCACTATGATGATGTATGAGTGCTGTTGGTATATTGATATTTACAGGATTTGATCTAAGAGAGTAAAGTAAATACACGAAGACGAGGGATTTATAGCTCGTTAAAAAATGTCTCATTATTTTTGCTGAAAATTAAGTTGACCGAATAAAGAAGACCGCAATTTATTGTGTATCTAACCTACCTTTGTTTTACAGCAAAATAAATAAATAAACGACCAAGTGTAAAACACCAAGTGTCACCATTATTTGATGGCTTTACATGTTTTTTGCGTAATTTAAAAATTAATTATCCACAACGGATGACCAGTTAAGTTTAAAATCGTGGTCTATACGATTATATTATGTCAAATCAAAAGTAAAGTGGTAAATGAAATGTTTAATCCCAACGAACACTTATCAAGAAAGTGAGGATACCCTATTGTCTCACTGAGGATTTCTTATACCTATTGTTTTTGGCTCCTAATAATATAGAAGGAAACGAATATTCAAAGAATACGCATTCAAAGCAACCCTTTAATAATAGTCTGTGTTATCGCTTCTTATATAGTGAGAGCGGAAATTTCTCATTGTCTCCTCATCACACATCAGCGCGAAATTTATCAGATGCCGCAAAAAGTTCGAAATAAACAGGCTACCGAACTGCTCATGTCGGTAGGGTTGCCACTTGGAACAGGTACCCATGCATATCATTAAATATAAATAAAATCATATAAATCTATTTCACAGCGTTTCCATTCCATTCCTGGGTCTGCTGAAAGCTGGAAGAGATTTATTTTAGAAATAATCAGACATAATATATGTATGTATAATAATATGTTATAAATTTGATTACTTTGTAGTGTGCACTTGTATAGTGTATTCATGTAAGAATAAGTTAAATAAATAAAATCACTTATGCCCAAACATAAAATAGTTTATTTTAAAGTTACGTAGGTATATAAATATAAGATTTGGGATTCTCATTAACCTAAAATCTGGGAAATTACTCGACCTGTGCAGATCAAAGCCAGGGACGTATTTTTAAAGTAAAAGACAATACTTTTGAAAACTTACCTGATATTACACTTCAAAGGGGATAAAATAACTGGAGAAAGTTTGTTTGGAAGTCAGCTAGAAGGTCGTCAGGTGTTTTCTTATAACGCCTTTTCAGAAAAGTGGCGACAAACGATTGTTTAATGAACGAATCTTGCCAATGAAAGAAACGCATCCATTGTTCGGGGATATGATGTACAGGCGAAGTTTTGTGAGATTACAAGTATCTAATAGAATAATAGACAACAGCTTTGATCTTGTGACAACTAGTGATTCGATTCGACTTATTTGTCAAAAATTTAACTATTTATTATTTTTAAACTTTTAATTTATGTTCACTTCACTACTTAACAGTCTTTGTACATACGCTTATTGAAAAACTAACCAACTAGCATTTTAACACCATCTACTAACAGGACTAACTGTTCTACTGAGTCCCTGAACTGAGTCTTGTCCTAAGTCGGTCACAATAAGTATGGGCGGCAGCGGAAAGGTGCTGCATGCTAGTTTGCTACCTTAATTTCATAAAATAATTTTAAATTTTAGCAGAATCAACAACCCTGGCAAGCGCGTTGAGACAGTTTTGACGGCTTCGTGAAATGATGGACGGTCATTACGATGTCATTGACATCATTTGTTTCATCCGCCTTCTTTTACTTGCAGTTAAAAAACCGCAGCTCTTCCATTGTTGTGGTCGGGTTGCTACCGACCTCTTTGGCTACAAGTGTTAATATCACTTAGTACACTTTCTAAGTGTTAATGTTTGTCTTTACTTTTTTATTTGTAAAAGTAAATTCAGGTATGTTGGAACGTCTTGAGAGTGTATGTACGAGTAGGTGTACCTACTTGTTACTTTATTGTAGTACTTACTTAAGTTGTTTTACAAAAATACATATATTGTTATTATTAAAATACGTAACACAACGCCCTTGCTTGAGACTTAGAGAGACCTAAGTGTTCTTGTCTTATTGGAGATTTTAATTGCCTCAGAATTAATAAGTATAATAGAATAAACAAGAAATAACAAACACACTCATATTTAATGTGTTTTTCTGTGCTGATTCATTATATTAAATTTACTGGTTCATCTTGTTATGTCTTAAAAGTATCAACTAAAATTTATATTTGTTGCTAACTAGTATTCATTTATAAGGTATTACACTTTCCTAACATAACGAGTCATTACTGAAAATCTTGTCCACTCCTTTATCCCGGGCCTATTTACTTTTCATTGTATACAGGAGTATTGCAGTAAACATAAGAACTGAATACCGTTGTGTCATGATCCACTGGTCCAAATACACACCTGTGTAACATTATCAACCGTTCCCTTGAGCTAATCTACAAGTGAAGCGTTGTATTCGTCCAATTTCGGATCAGTTACCAGGTCTGCTGCATCATCGGTGATCTAATCATGTATCAGGCGAGATTAAAACTGACCGGGCGGATCGCATCAAAGGCGGTATCACACTGTTATTTTGACTGATTGATCTCCGCCAGAAAAAAAAGGTTGCATCGCTACCGAGATCGACAGTAGCCGAGAAAAAACAAATTAGTTGGCTAAACCTTTTCATAAAGCATTGTTATTATCACCACCTACCCTGTCTTATATTCCTTACCGAATACCCTTTTTGTCGTTTTGGTAACCGAATAAATTGCTACGCCTTTGATATACGGTTCAAAATTTACAGCATCACGCAAAAGCGTTCGCTACTATTGTATTTGTAATGATCGGAAGGCGAAAATTATGCTGCGTCTGTGACCTTGCATTTGAAATAAAAAACGCGATTTATTTTTTTAGAAGAAATGTTCCTCGGTGTCAGATATAGCGGCTCGAGCTTTGATTATCGTGATTCTCATATTTAGTTTTAATTGGTGGCTTTATCGAGTTTACATTTTACGGTCGGACTCGATGAGAGGTTAATAAGCGGCTCTTTTAAAGGTATCTTCGTTTTTTAGAGGTCCGTGGTGTAGGGGAATATCGGTTTGTTGAAATTCATTGCAGTGATTGCTTTCAGCGAACATTATACTTCACTTAAAAATACTTTATATTGTCATAAAATTAAGCGCCGTAAAATTCGCGCGTAAGATAGGAGGATTATTTAAGTAACAATACTTATTAAATTTGATGCGTTCCAGAATTTTACATTTATGTCCAAATTGTACTTAACATTGTTGTAAAATTTGAGGCACTTTGCGTTGTTACACCAATTTTTACGGAACCGTCCGTGAGATATAAATCGTAATGCTCTGTGCCCAATTTTTTATTGTTTAGGCAATAGCCGATATTGATTTCGGGTCTGTGATTCCGACGTATTATTGCTTGTTTTATTGATACCTGGGAATATTGTAATTAACCATATCGGGCCTTTTTTCTCATCTTTCTGAATCCTTTCGTGTCTATGGACTATAATAGTTCTGTGACTCACCTTGAAACGCGTACGCTCCGAAGATTGGTCTCATATTGTTCACCGAAGCCGAAGTTCCTGTTGTGTAATCCATTTTGGGTTTTAATTGCGATCGCGTTTTATCTTTCACTACACAGAACTCACTTGTAATGAACCAATCAAATTGTAAATCACCAACTTATTCACGATATATTTCCAAAGTCGTTCGAATTCACAAACGAATTTAGTCCCGTAAACTATAACAATTTTTTGCCACGGTCATAATAAACTTTTACTTAAGAACAAAGGAGATTTTAAAATATGTCTAGATTTTTTTTATAATCTATGAAACTGAAGTCTATAGCAGTAGAAAGCGTAAATTCTACGTCCTCAATATTTCTGACTAGCAAATTTAGAACTAACTTTTGTAAGCCATAACCGCTCATGGAATAAGCGAATCAATTACAAAGTCGCTGGCAAGCATTATTTGGGGGGCCCTATTCATGGCTATTATGATAGCATTTCGCTCCACCTCTTTGCTCCCCTACCACTTTTTATTTACCGGTAATAATACTAAATCACGGGGTTCTATATGTCGTGCTTATAAAGGGGTGTCAATTTATGTAATAGTAGCGTCACACCGCTCAATATTTGTAGCGCGTTAGAAATAGAAAAAGGATGTTAGTAATAACTTATTGGTAAGTTTTAAGTATAATGATAATTAAGTATAAATTAAGTAATTTTACAATCGCTTGCGAGGAAAGGTATTGTTTTGTATAAATTACAATGTTATAAGTAGTTATTCATTCCTGGATTGTATTTCTTAGTTTTGAAAAAGACTTCAATCTGGAAATGTAAGAGGTCACCATCAGACACACGAGTGAACTTTTCGGTATGCAGATTGTCATGAGATTGTCTCACGATATTTTTATCAACTGTTAGAGAAAGTGACATTTAAATGTTAAAAATGCACATAAATCCGAAAATTCAGAAGTGCGTGCCCTGGGATTTGTCCCGAAACTATGTAGCGATAACAGTGTTTATGTTGAATAATTTGATTCTTCTAAAGTCATAAAAATCGTGGAGAATTTTATTCTCATTGAAATTACATCGCAAGCAGTCATAATACATACTACATAAATAATGTACCTACTATTTGAGACTTGTACGAAAAATAAAACAGGAATATCAACGGATGTGTCCTCGCAGTCCGAGGAAAGCCATCCAAACTACCGACAAAAACCAAAAGTGACGAACATACGGGCCATCGTCTATTTCATAGGTCGATATAAAATGCTACCTATCACATGATGAAAGTGATGTGCCCGCGTGCAGCTGCTGTCGACAATGCAGTGTCGATAAAAAGCCGTCATGCAAATTATCGACTATTGTGCTGTATTGTATGATTATGCATTTGTACGCAGTGTCCTGCGAATGCTACGCGATTCGATCCGCATCAAAGTTTTGGGGATTCGTTCATAAAACTTATTTACAAATTCGCCAGTTTTGCGAGGATCAAAAATAATTTAAATGTGAATTTAATTTAATTAGTGTGATAAAATGGGTGCAAGTTGAAATTAAGTTTCACATATTTTTTTAAGTCCCTAGACACTTTGTTATTAAGGACAACGGGGTGGATTGGGTTTTTATTTTCATTAATATCGTGAATAAAATTCAGCCGAAATTTTTCTTGTAAACATTGAGTAACTTGAGATAGGTAAATAGGTACTTAATTTTAACAGCAATTGTGTTTCGGATGAAAAGATGTGGAGCTGGTTGAATTTTTTAAGAGACGACCATCTCAGTCCTCAAGAGTAGCAACGGATCAGTAACCGACTTAGAATGAGATGTTTACTAACAATTACTAACTGTACTATTCTAACAGCACTATCTTTCACTAACAGTCCCTGTCCAAGTCCTCACACTTGTTAACAAACTAACCAATTAATGTTCTGTTAACTTGACTAACCATCCTTGTCATTTGAGTCTTGTTCCAGGTCGTTGTTTGTAGTTATCGTGGTCGGCAGCGGAAGGGCACAGTATAGGTATTATTTCTCCTTCTAAGCAACGCTATAAGTCATCTAGAGGGGTCCGGACCCGTGCTCCACCTAGGTTCTCCACCTGGGTGGAGCACGGGGACTTATAAGGTCCCGTGCTCCAACTGATGGCGTTAGTACAGTGAAACAGTAAATTGTTTTCCTTAAATGATTCAAAAGATCTAAACAATTATAATAGGCTAGATATGGCTAAATGTAACCTCTGTGTGTCTCTTTTTGTCAGCAATTTAAAGAAATAAAAGTTGAAAAGCAGAAAGCAGACGCGTTGAATTTATTTTTAATTAAAAATTGTGCACCAAGAAGGTTTGTAAATAATACTTAAACTCCGTTCTGTGCACCACATTAGCTAGCCTATTATAATTGTTTAGATCTTTTGAATCATATATGGAAAACAATTTGCTGTTTCACTGTACTAACGCCATCAGTTGGAGCACGGGACCTTATAAGTCCCCGTGCTCCACCCAGGTGGAGAACCTAGGTGGAGCACGGGTCCGGACCCATCTAGAGTTACTGATGTAGTTACATATGCGATAGTGACCACCAGGTAACTCATCTGCTCATGTGTCGACACTCTTCATTTAAGAGAGCAAGAAATTGAATTCCAATTAAATTTTCATGAATATTGATGAAATAAAAATAAAAATTTAGTTTTAATTATGTGAATATCATCATTACAACCTATATCGTACAATAACTGTCCCACTCTTGGGCACGAGTTTCTTTTCAGAACGAGAAGGTTAAGCCCGAAGTCCACCACACTGCGCAAGCAGCACTTGCTTTGGATCGGCGGACTTCACACACCTTTGAGTTTTGCGAAGTCTCCGGCATGCAGGTTTTCCTCATGATGTTTTCTTTCACCGTTCTATCGAGTGATATTTAAATGCTTAAAACGCACTTGGCTCCGATATATCAGAAGTGCGTGTCCTGGAATCTAAACCCGTGCCCTTCAAATAGGCGGTCGAATTCTTAAGGGTCATCACCGCCTTAATTTATATTAAGCAATTATAATTGATACGTCATCCTTAATATTAATAATGTCATCTTTTCCACTCGAAAGGTATTATAGTAATAAGCTCTTCCTAAACCACTTAAACTGCCCAAAGAAATTTAAAAATACATTTCTGTACTCTACTTATACATCTTTCTGACAAATAAAAAATAAGGAGCAACATCTTACGCGTCTTTCAACCTTACAGCACAGGAGCGTAAAAAATCCAACATCGAAATTTTGACACAACTCTACATTTATTAAAGAGCCCTCAGTAAAAGCACGACTAACGAAAGGATAATACCAAGAACCATGCGAATGGGAACGTCGATTATATTGATGTTAACTCCGGAATGTGTCAAGAACCAGTGGCCACATCAATCTGTGTGACAAGTTGGCGTGTGTCAAAACAGATCGAGTGGTCTCTAGAGAGATCCCGCGGTTACGCGAAAATCGCCAGCCGCGGTGGACAATAGTGTGAATGTATCAGCGAACACTTTACTTTTTGTTACGTTATTATGAATGTAAGTGGGTGTGAGCATTCATGGCAGCTTATTCATTTGTTCTGGTTGTGAATGCGTCCTGTTGAGGTTTACTGAACGTGATATGAGACGATGTAAGTTTTACTAGTAATAGTTGGCGTTTCAGTTTGGAGCCGATTAACAAACCTTGTTTATTAGCCAACTCTGCAATAGTCTTGTGTTACGGATGATCTAACCGTCTGTGTTCTATATCAATAAGACAGCACTGTTATTGAAAATTAATTTAAAATGTTATTTAACAGACCTGTAGCCTAGTTCGTCCTATGATCCTGCTTCCACAGAGAGCTTGGGTTCGGTTTGATCTTGGATTATGTTAGTGAAGTGAAATGTGAATTGTCCATGCCACCTTCAGCACAGGAAATCTTAGGACGGGAGTGTTTTAACGTTTTAGAGTGTGTCAATGTATTTGCGTTTAATTGTTGAGTCTCGGCTGGAGGTTTAAGAGCCAATCCTTTTTCCTATCAATAATTGCCTCTGTTATTAAATCACTCTTATCCATGGATAACTGTGATCGTTTACGACCAGTTGGCTCGTCTTATTTGTAAGTTATTTATTCGACATTGCTTTTTCAGATTTGGAATGATGCAGCAGTGCCTACCTACGGATACTTAATAATGCTAACCAAAACTTAAACCGATTGTACTCGTGTTTTTAAATTTTCTCATAATAAGTGACAGCAGAGTATATAAATTTTAAATACAGTAGAAAAAAAATGCAGTGTAAAGATAAGATTTAGTGAAAATTTTCACGTCCTATCGACTTTGAGAACCAAGTACAATATATAGAATTCTATCACCTGCAGAACGAAATAACAAGAATGAACTTTCGCTGCAAACTTAATATATTCTGCCCTATTGTGCTAAATACATTCGATGTATGTACACTGTACAATATTAGCCGAGCCAGGTCCATTGTACTGACTCGTCAAAGCCTGACTGGCACCGATATGTACCTACTCAACTTTCACTTGCATGCAAATCCAACACAAACGGCGCCCGCATTACGCTTTGTGCGTTTGTTCGGCTAACTTGTAAGTACTTGTGTCGAATTAAACTCGAATTATACTTGTAAGACGCTCGGTTCTTTGTACTACGTCGGACTTGCTTTGGTCCTGCAAATGTTAATCCTTACGCGCATATAGCAATGACAGTTTAATTTTTGCTCAGTTTTATCAACATGTTTTATTATGTTTGTCGAAGGAGATTAAAATAAATGATAATATGTCAACGTTTACATAATTTATTAATCGGTTAAGGGTGAGTCGGATCGCACATTAAGAGTTCCGCAGCACCGCGATATCCATTTAAATTCATTGCAAAAATCCACTGGGCGATATTACCTTCAGTATTTGGTCAATAAAATGTTAAAATGTAGAAAACCTAATGTATTTATGCCTTCTTGTATGGAGACCACCTTCGAGGCCTACTTTTTTACATTTTTATTATTTGTTGTGATTGCGGCTATAGAGGCAACGCGAATTCTATGTATATTTCGGGTTTCTTCCTATTTCCGTAAAAGACATAGAGCCCTGTGTGCGGCATGACAAAGAAGTGAGGCATTTATTCACCAATTGGGTACAGAACAGTTATTCACCAATTGGGTACAGAACCCTAAAAAGATAAGTAGGAACATTGTTTAATACGACATAAGTACAAAGAACTTGTAGCTATGACTTATAGAATTGCCACAAAAACTGAAAATAAAAAAATACCTTTGAATGTAATTATGGTTGTAAAAGTCATAACGTAAGCCAAATGTCGCTAGGGGTTGGGTAATTAGTGGGATTGGACATGCCTCGTGGATTGTGGGTCTCGAAACGATTCTATGTTTAACTATCGCTGCTTAGTGAAGCTTTACAGCAGTTATTAACTATATAATATATAATATCCTTACTAATATTATAAATGTGAAAGTGTGTTTGTTTGTTTGTTTGTTTGTTTGTTTGTTTGTTTGTGACGCTTTCACGTCGCAACAAAGCTATTATATGGTAAGGTTTATGTGTGTGGGGATAGTTAGGAGGGTGGAGAGTGACGTAGGCTACTTTTTACCGCGGAAAAACATCCCATTCCCATGGGAAGATCGATGTTTTGTTAGTTGCTAGACATTTATTTTCGGAGTTGTTAACAGATGGCGTTAATAAAATTCATTTGCAAGTTCTGAATTACGCTATCAAATACTACATGTAATTTACTTAAGTCAAATGTAATAGGCTACTTTAGCTCTGCCTCGAGAACTCCCCGCTCCGGCAGTATTCAGTGTACCGCCCGCCCGCTGGCACTATCCTGTTAGCTGATGTCCGCAAGTTGCTGGACTCGCCGACACCGGTGGTGGGCGCGGGCGACTGGAACTGCAAGCATCCGGGGTGGAATAGCCTAGCTGCCAACAGAATTGGAAGGCTACTTTTTGATGCCGCTGAACAGCACGGCTACACTGTCGAGGGTGTTGCACACCGTTACCGCGGCTCTGAATAAGAGAGAACGCGTGTGTGCAGTATTCCTCGACATGGAAAAGGCGTTCCACCGTGTTTGGCACGACGGCTTTCTCTACAAGATCTCGCAGTCGTCGGCGCCCCGGAGTGCCGTTAAGGTGATCTCCAGTTTCCTCGAAAATAGAAGCTTCAGAGTAGTTGAAGACGCCGAATCCACCGAGCGTCCGATCGCAGCCGGCGTCCCGCAAGGGAGTTGCCTGTCCCCGGTCTGCTACGCCTGATACACCGACGACATCCCGGCGGCAGGGGGGCGTCGCTTGCCCTATATGCCGATGACGTGGCGTACATCACCACGTCGCTGAATAGAACCCACGCCATCGTCAAGATGCAGCGTGCGCTTGATGCCCTCCCCGAATGGCTCGCCGCGTGGAGACTGTCGGTGAATGTCGGGAAGACGCAGGCCGTGAACATAGGAGGATACCTCAACAGGCGGGACCCTACTCTGGAGCTTCACGGACAAGATATCCAATGGGCCCCACAGGCCAAATACCTGGGGGCAAAATCGACGGAAGACTTTCGATGAAGCCACAGGTTACGAAAGCCGTCTCGAATTCCAGAAGCGCGATGGCAGAAACCAGTGCTCTCCTCGAGCCTCCCTCTTGGACTGAAGCTCGGGGTCTACAAGACCTACATTAGATCCCGCCTCACGTACGCGGCACCGGCGTGGTACGCGCTCGCCAGCGAACCGCAGCGCAAGAGGATGCGCGCGGTTCAGGCGATTGCGCTCCGCCGGCTGACTGGTGCGCCGAGGTACGTCAGGAACGCCCGCATCCAGAGGGACCTTCGAGTCGAGAGCCTGGACGACTTCATCGAGAGATTGGCACGCAACATGTTCGGGCGTGTCGACGCGTCGCGGTTCCCGCATCTGCAGGACCTGGTGCCGCTCCACACCCGTCCACCGGACCGCTGGGCCTTCCCGCGCGACTTGCTGGTTGCGCGGGACGGGGCTAGCACTGACTGATACTGGGGCTTCGTAAGTCGTCGCCCGGCGCTGATCGGCTCCTGCTGGGCTTCCCACCAGCGGGATTCACCCGGTAGGGCCTCGAGAGACACCCCCAAAGACACTCCACACACCTCAGACTGGGTGGAGTGAAGAGAGCGAGTAGTAGGCTACTTTTTAGCCTAAATTCCTACGGGAGCGAGACCTACGCGGCTGTTACCTACGGGTCCCGAAGCGAAGCGCGGGCGGTTCTCTAGTATCTAGTCTAGTCTAGTAATATTATAAATGTGAAAGTGTGTTTGTTTGTTTGTTTGTTTGTTTGTTTGTTTGTGACGCTTTCACGTCGCAACAAAGCTATTATATGGTAAGGTTTATGTGTGTGGGGATAGTTAGGAGGGTGGAGAGTGACGTAGGCTACTTTTTACCGCGGAAAAACATCCCATTCCCATGGGAAGATCGATGTTTTGTTAGTTGCTAGATATTTATTTTCGGAGATGTCAATAGATGGCGTTAATAAAATTCATTTGCAAATTCTGAATTACGCTATCAAATACTACATGTAATTTACTTAAGACATAGGCAAATGTAATAGGCTACTTTAGCTCTGCCTCGAGAACTCCCCGCTCCGGCTGTATTCAGTGTACCGCCCGCCCGCTGGCACTATCCTGTTGGCTGATGTCCGCAAGTTGCTGGACTCGCCGACACCGGTGGTGGGCGCGGGCGACTGGAACTGCAAGCATGCGGGGTGGAATAGCCTAGCTGCCAACAGAAGTGGAAGGCTACTTTTTGATGCCGCTGAACAGCACGGCTACACTGTCGAGGGTGTTGCACACCGTTACCGCGGCTCTGAATAAGAGAGAACGCGTGTGTGCAGTATTCCTCGACATGGAAAAGGCGTTCGACCGTGTTTGGCAGGACGGCTTTCTCTACAAGATCTCGCAGCCGTCGGCGCCCCGGAGTGCCGATAAGGTGATCTCCAGTTTCCTCGAAAATAGAAGCTTCAGAGTAGTGATTGAAGACGCCGAATCCAACGAGCGTCCGATCGCAGCCGGCGTCCCGCAAGGGAGTTGCCTGTCCCCGGTCTGCTACGCCTGCTACACCGACGATATCCCGGCGGCAGGGGGGCGTCGCTTGCCCTGTATGCCGATGACGTGGCGTACATCACCACGTCGCTGAATAGAACCCACGCCATTGTCAAGATGCAGCGTGCGCTTGATGCCCTCCCCGAATGGCTCGCCGCGTGGAGACTGTCGGTGAATGTCGGGAAGACGCAGGCCGTGAACATAGGAGGATACCTCAACAGGTGGGACCCTACTCTGGAGCTTCACGGACAAGATATCCAATGGGCCCCACAGGCCAAATACCTGGGGGCAAAATCGACGGAAGACTTTCGATGAAGCCACAGGTTACGAAAGCCGTCGCGAATTCCAGAAGCGCGATGGCAGAAACCAGTGCTCTCCTCGAGCCTCCCTCTCGGACTGAAGCTCGGGGTCTACAAGACCTACATCAGATCCCGCCTCACGTACGCGGCACCGGCGTGGTACGCGCTCGCCAGCGAACCGCAGCGCAAGAGGATGCGCGCGGTTCAGGCGATTGCACTCCGCCGGCTGACTGGTGCGCCGAGGTACCTACGTCAGGAACGCCGTCATCCAGAGGGACCTTCGAGTCGAGAGCCTGGACGACTTCATCGAGAGATTGGCACGCAACAAGTTCGGGCGTGTCGACGCGTCGCGGTTCCCGCATCTGCAGGACCTGGCGCCGCTCCACACCCGTCCACCGGACCGCTGGGCCTTCCCGCGCGACTTGCTGGTTGCGCGGGACGGGGCTAGCACTGACTGATACTGGGGCTTCGTAAGTCGTCGCCCGGCGCTGATCGGCTCCTGCTGGGCTTCCCACCAGCGGGATTCACCCGGTAGGGCCTCGATCGCCTGGGCGGCGCAAAGATGAACCCCATCCCGTTTAAGACTCTGTGGCCTATAAAAAGGCCACCACTCACCGGACTTGACCTATTGGTTAACCACAGATGGACAACCAAGGGCCTTAGGGCCCAACCCAAGGACCGGCCCGTTTTAACGGGCCGCGAGAGACACCCCCAAAGGGGAACTAACTGTCCCGAGGGCTCCACACACCTCAGACAGGGTGGAGTGAAGAGAGCGAGTAGTAGGCTACTTTTTAGCCTAAATTCCTACGGGAGCGAGACCTACGCGGCTGTTACCTACGGGTCCCGAAGCGAAGCGCGGGCGGTTCTCTAGTTAACTATACTTCCCAAAATAAAGGAAACAAGTTTTAATTGGCTTCCATTTATGATATTCTGGTAACTAATTTACACGGAGGAAACTCAAAGCATCATTGATAGTTTGATAGATACTTGAAATATGAGATTGAAAGAAATTGGAGTGTTTTAAGTTAGGAATATATCTTTTTTTCATATTAGGGCGATATGGAATAAATAGCATGAAGGAAAAAAGGTCAAAATACCATACTGTTAGAATAGTGTCGTAACGTAACAGGCCGCAGAATATTTGTCGTGTTTCGGTTCATCACCATCTTCATCTTCATTCTTCATCGTCACTTTCAGTATTGCGAATTCTCAGACGCAGGTGTGCTCACGATGTTTTTCTTCATCGTTATAGCGAGTCACCTTTAAATGCTTAAGGCCAATAATATAACTCCAAAAAGTTAGAGTTAGCGCCCTGGTTCAAACTCGGACCCGCGAGGAGAAACCGAATTCGGGACCACTAGGTTATCACAGCTTCCTGTTAGAGGCTCTGTTATTTCTTGTTCAGTAATACATCGGTCCATCTACAGACAACGGGTTGTTTAATTTAGCACGAAAACTGAATACGTTTGTAGGTTATTAATTCGCCCATGCGCTATAATTTCATAATTATGCTGCTCGGCATATTTAGCCTTAACTTCAAACATTGCATCGCATGGCACTGACACTGGTCGGGAATCGAACTTGTTTTTTTCTTCGGCTATCGCGGGGTGAATAAGTTCTGCATTCGATGGCTAGGACTTAAAAATAATTATTATTTGAACTAAACGAACGTAAGTAAGGAAAAAGAGTTCCTTGAACTGTTTGCTATTATGAGAAAAGTTTTGCAATGAATTTAAGCAGCTTAAAAGCTATTCTTGTTCGAACTCAGCTGTGGCATAATAATTTGTGTCTGGTTTGTTATTGTTATTGTTATTTTGTTTCTGAAACTTGCTTTTGTTTCGATTTTATAATGGTAATAATTATGCATATATTATAATAAAGATATACGATAAAATATATTTTTTGAGACGTTTACTAACGAAATAGAACCTAAAACTTTAAAAAAATTGTCTCTTTCCTGTGCTTTAGTACGCGTTAACATTTCTGTGCCATCGTATAAATATTATTTATCCATCCAGGATTTGAATTTCAAAGACTTTCTCAACCTGGAAAGCTAGTGTCTCTCCAACAAGCTAAAAGAATTTAATCTAGCGCGAGAATTGGCAGGCGTTAGAACTTTATACCCTTGTTTGGTATTTGACGATGACATAGACTATATATTATGTTAGGTAATACTATGTACATTGGTTAATGTCCAATTGAATTATATCAGCCATTAAATAGATAGTACCTATCGAAATTAGTCATCCACAAAGTTCATCTATAGGCATGCGGTTTGCATGTTAAATAATTAAATTTTGACGTAACTGAACTAATAGCCAAATAGCTACCAGAAATAGCGGGAACTAAATCGAACATTTTCGGTTTGTATGCAAGGTTGTTGTTAAATAAGTGGTTCATATTATAATTATTATAGTCAGTTTGTGCACAAATATTCAATCGATCTTTACTTAATTAATTCATATATTTGAATGTACATATCTTAAATAAATTAAAAAAGCAAGCCTTACCAGTTACCACTTTATATAGCAGGACTATACCACAACATAAACAACACACTCCTGCATTTACCGTATTAACCAAAGAAGAATTTTTATGTAAACCGTTACCCAGCCTGAAACATTCAATAAACGACTATTTAACATACCGTGTGAAGGACCCGCCCTATGCGGAAAAACAAACAGTCGTAAAAATGACTTCAAATGACATGTAAAATTTTTCTACGTCACGATGAGATATTGTAATGATCCGTTACGTAAAATTATAATGTGGCCCATGCAAGAGCGGCATTAGACCCTTGAAGACATGTGTGACGACGGATTAGAGTCCATTATAGCAAGGAAAATCCTATTCACTAGCCGTGAATTGAATAAGTTAATGGGTGGTACAAGGAAATAAAACTTTGAGAAGAGGCTTTATTTATCACTTTTTCGCATAAGACTTTGATAGTGTAACATTTTCTGAACCTTAGTTAGAATAATTTTTAACACGCTTAAATATTCGTTTGAGCTGTGTGTATGTAATGAAGTTCCTTATCGCATAGTACGGATGGAGGCTAGAATGAAAATGGTGTACCTAAGGTTTTTTCCGTTAACACACTGATTAACACATTGTTACAGATAGTAACAATGACCAGAACGAGAAGCCAGGTACTTGTCAGACTTAAATGAGATCCAAAATAATTTTTGTACAAGGGTATTATGTACTAATTTTTATTGGGCTTCAAAAAAGGAAGAGGTATATTTTTAAGGCGTATATTTTTTTTTGTGGGAAATATATTAGGTATAAGATTCATATTAGATTTTTTATATTAATTGACGATATTAAAGTCAGTTTTGTTTTTGTCCTTAGCGAGTGTGCTACGTGTGCTTTCCGTTGGATACCAAAACAGAATAAAGAAACCTGATAGAGGCAAATTATGATATCTATATTAAAATTATATCATTACTTATTTTACAACAGTAAAATATAGATTTAAATTATTTATGGAGGGAACATAATGTTACAATTAAGATACTTTATAGAAAATTATTGTCTCTACGTTACAATGTTCATTGTTCATCGTTTACGCTTAAACATTTCCAATTAAAACTTGTTGTAGCTACGAACCTAATCTCGTGATTGATATTTATTCTGAAAAGTGCACCGACTCTGGTGTCTCGATACTTTGAAAGTTCAGGTTTGTAATTAATGATACCTAAGCTTAACATACTACTTATTTTATGGTGGCACAGTGACAATATTTGATTAATTTTGATAAACTTTTAATTAACAAATTAATGTGTAGTTTTATCGATGCTGAAATTATCGATGATTAAATGTTAATTACTCATCAGAATTTCCTTTATCGAAAAGTGTTCTAAAATTGTCTAATATTTACGATCAAAACTTTGAAGTGTGGCGACACCGCACACACGTCACACGGTGACGTCACCGAAGCCTGAATCGCGCTATCGAAGAATTGTCGATCGCCGGCATATATACCACGCCTCGAGTACATTCACTCGGGGCCCGGCCGCCCCCCAGGCATGTCATCTCGCCTGGCGGGAGATCTCCCTTTGCCAAAGAAGTATTATTACTTTATGGTTTTGGATGACCTACAGTGTTTACGTTGACAAGAATATTTGTTCCATTTGGAAAAATATTGTAGGTATCTTACCTTATTTGTGTCTATGGGCATCTTGATTTAGGAATTAGAAATAAAAAATAGTTTATTTAGTAAAAAACTTAATAGGTAGGTATTTATCTAATAATGATAATTTTAACTTCAACTCGTATAAAATTAGCATAATATTACGAGTATTACCGTTACATTTATGTGCCACTAGATTTAAAAAAGGAATAACTGATCAAGAAATAAAATGTAATAAAAAAAGATTTAGCTGAACTAAATCACTTCTAGCTGAACCAAATCACGTGTGTGGCGCGTTCACACATTCGACTTGTTTCCACAAATACAGGTCGCGGGGCGTGCGGCGCGATCACACAATATGTTACATTTTTTCAATCTTTTTTTCTTGCCTTTTTTCTGTCGGCTTCTCTGCCCCTTAGTTAATGATTTGAATTAACATTCCCATATTTTATTAATTTGCTACATAACTGACTCGAGCCAGTTGAGTGAGGTCGAATCAGTATTATTTTGACACCGTTAAATGAGCGTTCGTTTTGTGCCACTATTGTCTAATCGGTTACGTGTGTGACTGTACATAATGTATTGGCTCATTGATTGTCTTCATTGATTGATGGTGTATCTGGTTATCTGATAAAAAGAATATAATTCTATCTATCTATCTATCTATCTGTCAGCCTATCGAAGTCCACTGCTGGACATAGGCCTCCCCTAATTGGCGCCACTCCGACCGGTCCTGAGCCCTCTGAATCCAATGGTTTCCCGCTGTCTTCTTCAGGTCATCAGTCCACCTTGTCGGGGGGCGTCCTATGCTCCTTTTACCAAGAAGAATATAATTAATATTAATTAATTGATATATTTGCATGGCTATTGATGATCAGACAACTCTAGTGAATTAAGTTCAATATTTCTAAGATTTATTTGGTTCAATTGTTCTTTTAAAATATTAACACCGAATTTAACGTGAGGTAACATAAAGAATTTTGATGGATTCAATAGCATTTTTAATTTTTTATTGAAAAATAAACTTTGCTCATTTTAAGAGTATTTTTGCTATTGCGTATTTATGCGTGCTTTGAGAGTTCATTCCGGTTTGGTAATCGATTATAATTATTTATGACATTGTTTTAACATTCTGTTAAAGACTTGACGTTCCAGTCGATTGTTTGAAGTTCTCTAGAGACATGAGCTGAAGATATTTAATTCTACCGTGGACAAGAATCCATACTAATATTATAAATGTGAAAGTGTGTTTGTTTGTTTGTTTGTTCCGCTTTCACGTCACAACCAGGCTATTATATGGTATAGTTTATGTGTATGGAGATAGTCAGGAGGGTGAAGAGTGACGTAGGCTACTTTTTACCGCATTAAAACATCTCATTCCCATTGGAAGATAGATTTTTGTTAGTTGTTTAGTTCCGGGTGTTGTTAATAGATGGAGTTAGTAAACAACTCAGTTATAATGGGCGATTGGAAACTGATGCCGAGGGCTTTGTGGCACTAACGGGAAATTTTTGTAACTTAGTACCGAGTAATTCAGAACTGATTGCAAGTGTTTACCCAGATTTACAAAATAATATATGTGAAGATCAATATTTATGTGAAAGGCCGATTTAAGCACCTAAAAACGATACTGTTAATAAAATAAAGGGGTATGGGGGATTTTGTATGAACCCCGTCCCCACCCTACAACAGTCATGGAATGCATGTCAATTTATTCATTGAGACCCAAAAAAGCCTGAAGTATCTATCTTTTATGCAGAAGCAATGGGGTAATTCTTTATTAAAAAAAAACTTTTCGGCAAAAATGTATTTATCTTTAAACAGAATATAATGTATGGTCCTGTATGATAAACAACTCATTATTTATCCGCTTTGCTTTCCACCATGCGTGCGAAGCCGCGGGCAAAAGCTAGTATAAAATATAATCATGTATTTATCTATGGAACTATAAATAAGTTTAAAATACAATATTGACTGCTATTTATTATTATATGTAAGTATAACATTTAATATTGCAAACGTTAGTTCCATCTCAAAAAGTGATTGTTTAATTTTGTTATAATTTCAATGGAAAAATACGCATGTTTTCAATTTACTGGACAATAAACTTATCGTGTACCTTAATGTGTAACCCGTAACGCAATATTGTTTTAATGTAACCGATTCGATGTGTATAAACTGTTTATCTTAATAATATAAAAAAAAATAAACTAGTACGTTTCTGAATCAAAAGAAAAAACCAAGCTGATGTGTTAGGCTAAATATTATAAAAGACGCTTTAAGATTTTTTTCTCTCATGAATCTGTTTCCTCTCTTCTAGGTCGAAATAATGGTAACGTGTTTGGTATTACTGTTGTACATGTGCAATTTTGACCACTTATCGTCAGGTAGCCGTCTGTCTACCCGAAGTTAGATAATTATATTATCTATACTTATTATTTCAAAGCAGAAGGCTGTTTCATTTGTATGTTTGAAGGGTTTGTATGTTTGAAAGGGCTAATTGCAGGAGTTACTGGTGAAAATAGAAAAATACTTTTTGTGTTGGATAGTCCGCGTACCTATAAATGTATAAAATGTATTATATTTAAGATAATACATACATAGATAATAGATACATCGCGCTTCGACGACTAAGAGTGGAGTTAAAATGAAACAAGTTACAACACTGAGAAAATATTTAAGTTTCTCGCAGCGAAGCGAGGGCGTTCACTAGCCATATCATAAGGAACAGTGTTTTTATGAGAATACTAGTAAATCCGCCCTCGCTTCGCTTCGGGAAACCAGTCCCTTCAAAAATCTCTATAAATAACAAATTATGTTATTCCGATGTCTGAGCTGTATTACTGCAAAGTTTCATGAAAATCCGTTCAGTAGTTTTTGCGTGAAAGAGTAACAAACACACACACACACACTCACTCACTCACTCACTCACTCACATACATCCTTACAAACTTTCGCATTTATAATATTAGTAGGATAGGATTTTTATTACAAGAGTAATTTATTACTTTGATTACTACAGTAGTCATTGCTTTACACAAATAATTAAATTAAATTTTAATAAGATGAACACACAATGATCTATCTCAGAGAGAGTCACCAGCACCTCTTGTTTGACCGCTACATACATATACCTATCACCACGTCAAGGCGTAGGTACGTATCTACGTATGTTTACAAACCTAGTTGACAAATACCTTTCGTTTATTCCCTATGTAGGCTCTAGAATATTTATAGTGTTCAAATAGTAGAAATACATAGGACTCATGGTTCACAATATTAGATACAAAAACTCACTCTTTCTTTATAATATTATCCGAGCCTCGTTGAAGCGGTGTCGGATTTAACTTGTATGTTTATATTCTAGGCAGTTCAATTTATTTGGGGCACAGTTCAAGTGAATATTATTTTTTGATTAAAGCAGTAGATATGTAGTAGTTGCCGTATTTATTTTCTGTGCACCTGCTTGACTTTATTTCTTCGTAGATAAAATAGAAGGGTGTATTTAGCAATAACACTTTACTTGAACTTGATAAACCTAGGTACCTACTCTTACTGTAACCACACATGCTGTAACACTGTAAAAATTATCGACTATTTGCCTACATATTTATTAGTCTTTAATGATCAAGTACACTGATTGTTGACCCTGCGAACTTTGCGAGGAAAGCTGTGTTCGATTCACAGTTTGTTAGAGTCCTATAACGCGGTGTCCTACGTGAGCGACGAATACGATGCGACGCGGCGCGACGTAATGCGACGCGATGCCATACGCGATAAGTGAGAGTCCTACGTGATTTTGGTCATTATATTGCTATTTTGCTCGAAAGTTCATATTTAAAGTACAGACTTTTAAAGAAATATCGTATGCACAGAAAGAAAGCAAATATAATATTTTTACAGGGAAGACATTTCGTAGTTCTTGGTGTCGCGTCTGATCGCCCTCAAAACGAGTTCGCGTTACGTCGCCTGTTGTCGCTGTCACATAGGACACAAGTAGGGATACCTACCGTTGAGTTGATCGCGTTCGTCGCGTTCGCAACGTCACGTCGCGTCGTAAATATTCGTCGCTCACGTAGGACACCGTAACGGGAAAGTTGTTGTTGAATGTTCATGTATTGTAGTACCCTAGAGAGTACCTTACTTATGTATATCAAGGTGTTTTAGTGTAAATTGCTGGAAAATAGCAACGTTAATATTGGATGATTAGTTTGCCTCTCAAATACACTTCTACACTACTGCTATTAACTATAACGGTTACCAAACATACTACTATTTCGGGAATAAAATTGCTTCACTCTACCTTTTGCCAAAATTACGGCATTAAAAAGAATGTAAACTTGACCAAAATAACATAGGCAGTATGATTTAAAACGTTAAAAATATTAAAAGTATATCTCATTACGTTGCCACTTACAAATCGTCAATTAGCAGATAGTCGCGTGGCCGTCGACACATCCGCGTTATAATTTATAGTCTCTTTGCTGCGCGCGCGCCGCCCTCATTAGCCGGCACAGATAACACAACACGTAGACGCGCTATGTAGGTATGAAATAAAATGGATATGGAGCTAAGAACAGAAGAAGTTGCTTTAAAATCTGTTTTTGTTACCTTATTTTATTATTTCTAGAAGGTGCTCACCAGTTGAAATTCGACTTCACAATGAGGCTACGAAATTGAACAATGAATGTTTTTTGCTTTTTATTTAAATATGTAAATATAACGCATACACCAATAACAATAAGGTAAATGGATTATTATTGACACCTATTAAATGTAATAACATAGAGTATGAAGGAGGCATGTAGAGCTGCGCGCCCCTAAGTCGCATGGCGTCTGCTCTGTCAAGAGCATAGTATGAATCAGAAAAATCACATAAACTTGATTCACCGAGGATATGGAATTCCCACTCCCCTTTAAAAACAACTTTAAAACGTATGCTCATAGCTTGTAAGCAAAATAGGTATACATAAGACATTTTAAATTCTCGCTGACATTTTATTATGAACCATAATCAAAGGGGCGGAAGGCAGGCATTTGTGTGGATGCCATTAAAACTAATTCCATACATAATAATATTACGTATCTCAAAGGTGTTTTAAAATTGTCACCTCAGAAATATGAATTCGACCAACGTGGTGGTATATGCTACAAGCTGCTATACCTATTCTTGAATGATAGATTAAGATTGTGACTTACATATTCTGGACTTGGTAATAAATCGGAAAAGGTCAAGATATTCCATTCCGAAAGCTTCTTGAAACATTCTTCAGGAACTGGAATTAAGAAAAAGATGTTGAAGAAGATGAAGTGAACTTGAAATTTCAAAAGCCTTTCTGTGATCGCGTAAAATACGAGATGAAATCTATTGCATCCTACACAATGAAGACGTGTCGGCGAAAATCAATCGCTATTTTTCACGTTCGAGAAAAGCTTTCGTCTAAAACTCATAACCAGATATTAAATTTGCGCGATATAATTTTCTTATTTGTCGAGTAATTTTGAAGTAGGTGCTTATTAATACTATTTGCTTGAACTATTTTCTAATATAACGGCTCTAATACTATTGAATTGAAGTAGGTGCTTATTCTGCTTATGGACTTCAACTAAGAGTTGAACTGCAAAGACTTTGTTATGAATAAAATTGCTTTATTAATTATTGAACTTGCTGATAAGTTTCGCCCACGCCACTTAAGCCACGAGACTTCGAAGGTTAGAGAAGGTGGTCATATTGAGCGGCTTAGAATATTTACCCCATTTCCATGCAGGTAAACAAAGCTGTTGCTAGGAGACTTGCCACTAGCTGTATGCGCGCCCGCATGCAATACCAATTTGTACCCACACCCGCCTCACTTCAAACTAAGCTGACATCGGTTTACTTTTATCTATGTCGGGGCCCGTCGCCTGCGTACGGTGCAGGTCTTGCACACCCAAATGTAGCGGGCCTGGTTGCAAGAGGTGATAGAATACAGCTTGCTTGATATAAGACAGATCTGCTTGTTGGTAGGACTGAAGTCCCGCTAGTTAGCTACTATCCACTGGCTTGGATCAGTCGCCAAACGATTGTTTCTATTATGGGTGAAGGTTGGAAGTCAATAATTTCTTTGTTTCTTCTTCTGTCGATAATTGCCGACATCGCATAGATGCCGCTGGTGTCTCTTGACTTGAAGACCCATATTCCGGTTTTTCATGGTAGGTAGGGTAGACTGGGTACGGTTAAAACACAGGACGGTTGAAACAAGACGAATATCTCGCGAATGGTTGAGCCGACAGGTAAGGGTTCAAGGGGAAAAAGAAGCAGGTGACAAGTCCAAACCTAAATCAAAGTGTTACATTGGTCACCGGGTGCTGTATATTTTTATAAATAGGCCTATTGTATTTTAGCACCCAAAAGTAAGTATTTTTCTTTTGAGTTTCAAGCTATTATTATGTTAATCTATTCAAGTATAAATATTGAGTGTTCATTTATGATTTAGGTGAAGTTTTTAGATTACGGAATGATGACTAGTTTTAATAAGTTATTATTACTACCATTACTATAAACTTTCTTTTACCAAACTTCGAGTTGGGGACGGTTGAAACAGTATATGTGGGTACAGGTGAAAAAAAAACATATAATTTTGTTTTGTTTTCTCGATGCCGAATTCGCATAGTAAAGACTTTCATAGGGCAGATTGAGTTTATTGAGACAAATATGCATATACGAAGGTAAAAGTTGGAGATAAAACTATGCACTATCAACAAATTAATCGTCAAAGCCTGGTTACGTACACTGTAGGACTATTAAAACATTGAAGACCGATTAATATTGTCATACGATGCCATGATTATTATAATACAATTATAACTAATGCTAAATAAAGCATGTTGCTATATATTTTTTGAATATTTCGCGTGCGTTTCAACTGACCCTAGTCACTGTTTCAACCGCCCCTGGCATGGGGACGGTAGAAACAGATCGGAATTTATTTTCAAATCTAAATATCTCTAAAGCACCCACCAGAACTAAATAGTATAGCCCTTTTGTAGGTAAAGATCCACTCTTTAAATTAATATGTCATCATCATCGTTCTTTTTATAAACAACAAAATTACGGACAATTAAAGCCAAATCATTTCAACCGTACCCAGTCTACCCTACGCATAACAAAAGATGAGATTTTTTTTACGTTGAGTACCTTTGTACTTGTATGGACTTAAAGATTCATGGTTGCAACTAAATCTTGGGAATAATTGATACTTTCGAAGTTTTATAAGTAGATAGATACTTTCTACACAATTTACAACTAGTGTAAATTGTGCAGTTTTATTTTAAAATATTGGTTTGGACCTTTTAACAATAACATCAGTAATGTACTATGCTAGAGGTCTACATAATAATATGATCATTGACGACTCGAGGACATAACTTAAATTTCTACGGTTGAACAAAAACGTATAGACCAAAGTGTAAGATTAATTTCTACTTCAGTGACTACGGTAAAGGCATCAGGAATGATCGTGACCACAATCGGAGAAAAAAGTATAGATGTCATAGAGGGTTAATAGAAATGCGTGCCTTCGATTCGTTCTGGTTTTGAATAGACAATGCGTTCGGATTCAAACGCATCATCGTGTGCGGCCCATCAGGATGTATTTTCAGCGGTGTCTTTGGCTCGCAATGGGGCCTGAAGCGTGTACGCACCGATTTCAGCGCACGTTTCACGCCTTTTTTTGTCGGTGACTCAAACTGCAACGGCCGTATGAAGATTCTTATAGAGCGTGAAGTGTCAGCCATCGTGTTAATTGCTTGCCAAAATAGGTCGCATGCGTTTTATAGTTTTTGCTTGTTATGGTTGCCCTAATTATTAAACTCCTTTTACCTACGGCTATGTTTGCGTTAATAGTTTCAACAGTTTCACATAATACTCTAATACTCTCTGCGTCTTTTTCGATGCTTTTGACAATTGTGCCCAACTTTTGACGACATTTTATAACGTAAAGTTGCCTTGCTGGGTTCGAATCCCAGCAAAGAGTAAATTTGGATGAGTTTTAAATTTAGTGTATTTTTTGTCTTGTTGCTGTCCATGACAATTCCAGTGTAGGGTCGAGATGGGAAGGGTAGTGAGTGTGATGTCATTCATTCATTCATTTTGCTTCAGGCCGATCAAGATGGTTGTTAAAGCGTGAAGGAGTGAAATTTACACATTTACTAGCATAGCCTTTTCAAGTATTATTATTAAAAGTTTGTTAACAGGTAAGCGCAAGCTAAAAATTGCTTTCTTCTAAAATATATCTAATTAAATATCATGAACCCGAAATAACGCAAGAATCTAATTTATTATATAAAAGCCGATTATATCAGTTCAAAATAAACAAAACAGCTCTTACAAAATTTCCTCGAGAAATTAAACTCAAGGCTGGGACAAAGTTGACGAACTTTTTAAAGATTACTGTATAAACGAGGCAATAACAAATTAGGGGTTTTGTAAGCCAAGATCGACGAAGCGTTTTGCGTGGTTTTTAATTAAAACATTACCAACACAACCCAAGGTTAATGAGTTTACCAATATTGTTTGATACCTATCTAATTGTATCCAATTGTATGTCTGGATGTATTAAAATAATAATTACTTTTTTCCTAAAACTAACCAACTACAAAATCAATAAATTGAGATGACTGAGAAACTATTCGTCAGATGTTGCTCAAATTTATATGGGATCAGAAGTGAAGTACAGCCTTTCGAATGAAAAATATTTATCAACATCGATACAACGCAGCGCAATTATGAGGTTATAAAAAAATACAGACGAATTTACAACCTCCTCCTTTTGTTGAAGTCTGTTAAAAAATAATTTTCTTACATCTACCTACTCGTATGTCTGATGCTACAAACGATCAGACAACATAATGGTAAGAGGTCATTGTCAACTATGGATACAATGATACAATAAATAATGACCGAGTCCTGAACTTTTCTTAGCCGGTGATAGAAAACTTACCACGCACGAGTTTCGTTGGGATTAGGTCGACTAAGGAGACCAGGCATGTTTGACACGATGTTTTGGGCGATATTTCCCTATTTATCATTAGGATGTACCTGGTAGCATAGACTGGAGAACATAGATCTATGATCCATACCTACCACAATCTTAAAACAAACGAAGGATCACACCACCTAACATCCTAACACCGACTAATATAATTGTTTTAATTTATTTGGTCCGATATGAGTCTTGTTTTGGGTTGGCCAATTTGGTCAGAGTTGTCATGGGTGTAGATGGTCATGGTCAATGCATGCTCATTTCCTATTATAATTCCAGAACAAATCAGGAAAGTAAAACATTTCAATGATAATAATTTAAGCGTTTTTAATCACTTATCTTCTGGATTTGTACACCTGTTAATAGTTTATGACGCAATATTTACAGTTCCTCTTGACAAGCGCAAACATTGTTTAGTGATAATTGATTGATTGTTAAATTGCTGGTTATGAAATACGAAAACGTTGGCCTTAACTTTTAGTACCTAGTTAACTACTCATTGTTCAATGACACGTTTTGTAGGAAGATTTTATTATAAATTGTGTTTTTTCGGATGGTAAGTGTAAATTTTTAAGATTCATGATAATCATTTACAAAATGCAAATTAGTTGCTTTTTGTTGACATAACCGGAATAGGTATATGAATTGTTTTTCTTTGTATATTATTTTACGATAATTTATCAATTAGGCAAGGGTCTCCTCTCATAATATTAGCAGTACCTACCTAGGTACTGGCCATTTCGCAAAACTCAAAGGTGTGTAAAGTCCGCCAATCCGCACTTGGCCAGCGTGGTGGACTATGGCCTTAACCTTCTCATTCTGTGAAGAAACCCGTGCTCTATAGTGGGCCATGATGGGTTGAGATGATGATGATGATGGTAAGTGGCCATAGTCCATCATGCTGACTGAGTGTGGATTGGTGGGCTTCACACACCTCCGAGAACATAGTGGAGAACTCTACCAATTCTTCCAAACATAGTTTCTGGTATTTCTTAACTGCTTTTGGTTTGGTTAACCCTGCTAGGGTTTGGATTTTACCAGACCAATCGATCGCTCTTCGATAGTTGCACCTTTAACTTTTGAAGATTTAAGTAGGACTTTAGAAGAAAAAAAATAGTTATAGGGTAAAATTGACATGCTTGATAGCAATAGATACACAATGTTATATTTATTGTGATTGTCGCTATTTTCCATTTCCTAGGATGGAATCCTATCCACGTTTCAAAGTTTTTGTTATAATCTTATTAAGTATTGGTGCACTATTGAATGCGGGGTCTCTTCTTATACCTAACCGCAGAGCTCAGAACCAACTCCATCAAGCTGCTTCAGTGTGAAATTGTCACTATTTTCCCTATTCTTATTCTAAAGTGACAATTTTGTAAACTAAAGTTGTCTTTTTTGTCAATAAGTAGGTATGTCAATAATGCGATGATCAGTATTATTCATTGATTCTTTCTCTATTTTATAAAAAATAGATTTTTAGGTATATAGGTACCTAGAACGATTATTTTATTATTTTATAACATTGAAGTGAAACCGGCCTTATCTGTAATTTGGTCAGATAGTAGGTAGATAATATTAATTTTTATTACCGGGTATTACCTGATGTTCATCAGATTACCTAAATAATGTCTATTGGCGTTTCTGGTACACGTTGCTTGACCAATTGGTTTTCAAATGCCTCTTCTTCTAACACCCTCGTTCTAAATTTAACTTTGGAACGTCGCCGTTGTAGATATCTACATGTTTCTTTCTCCTTCATTCTTGGCTGGCAAGACGTCGATGATAATATATCTTTATTGTCAACGATGGCAATAGGCGACGGTTACCACCTGTTTCTGCTTATGAGATATATAAATGTAAACAGGTTTTATTTGCAAGTTTATGTTCGAAAAACAAAATATTTATATCTCTATAATGACGCAACTAACTTTGTACAGGTAGGTACGTACTATGACTGGGTAGGTACGGATAATCTTTTTGGAAATACTTAACTAATTTAAATAATAGAAACGCGTTACTTCCAAATCTTTTTCTATTTAATCGACTACTATTTTGTAAGTGACTTATATTAAGGTTCAAAAAGTAAAGCGACGTAGGTAATAAAAAAGTTCTATGTTAGAGTCTTTATATCTTGATGATGATTGGCATCAGGGTAAGCAATCAAATAGAAGGTGCTTGTGGTGGTCTTCTTGTTAGTTTTGTACTCTGAAGATTAAAATAAAGTATACTTAGAAGTAATGAAAAGTATACAGGTAGTACTTATAAACATTTGGATAAATTGTGTACCTACCTTAGGTGTAAATGGGTAGGTACTCAGTAGGTATACAAACATGCAATATGTTTTCTAGTCAATATTTTTATTGTTTTGGACGAAGTTTTTTCAAACGATCAAAACATAAAATCGAAATTTTTATAAAAATGAGACAAAAATCATGAATCTAAAGTCTTTCTTTAAGTAATAACTATACTACTACTGCTTAATTTTATTAACCAGGTAGAGTGTAATACATAAGGATATGGAAAGGTTAAGAAAGTTACCACCTATATTCGGCACTTTCTTAAGCATACAACATAATAGACGTTGCATGTCACAAGCCCATAACCAACTAAATTTGGCTGAAATAATAAACCAACGTAATAGGACTGCTGAAAAATTGTAGAACCCTCCAAATAGGATCATACACGAACCAAGCGATAATGCAATTAACTCTCACTAACACACTAATAATTGTGCCATGGTGTGCATCAAACTCCGCCCCAGACAAATTTTGACCAATCACAAACCGCTGTAGGCATAGATCTTCGTGGCAACACGCCTCGCGTTTTTCGTCACGCAGCATCGACTCAGGCGCGACTCACACATTGTTAAATGTAAACGCTCTTCACTTTGAAGATACCGGATCCGACCCATAGTGCTGTCTCACTTGCACACCGGCGTGCCCGCAGCTCCAACCCGACAAAAACAGTGTCTATAACTCTGAAACAAAATTTGTCATTTAAAAAGAAAATTAATTTTCGAGTGCAATATTAGTTAAAACAACCTTCGGCGAGTTGTTCTACACAACAATCGATAATTTGAAAGGTAAATTTGGGACTGGCGATCCGCCATTCGACGTTAAAGTGCTACAACCAGAACGAGACAGACGATCAGGTGTAGCGGTGTCGAAGGCTGTGGAGGCGGCCAGTTTGTCCATTTTTTGTTGCACCGCTGATTGTGAAAGATTACACTTGAGAGTCGAAATACATCTTTACATCACACGTCAGTGGCCACTGAGCTGTCTTCAAAGTAACACGGATTAGACACTCGCAGTTTCCTTTTACGTAATCATGTCTGCGTGCAACCTGTGACAGTGTCAACTAAATTTGTGATCATCTGGGACTTTTCCATGTGCTAAGACTGATTTAGTGCCTCGTGGCGTACTTTGATAATACCATATCGTAGCTCCGACTTCAATGGCTGTATCAACATTGAACATGACTCCATACTTCACAGGATATTCTTTTCAAGGTAAGATTTTTAAAAACTACTAAAAGTTTTCGACGCTAACGTTAAATTATCTGTTGCCTGTTGCTTTATTTATAGTAGTCGTTCATATTGATATCCATGACGATCATATTCCTAGTAGCGAAAGACGGTAATTTGGAAATTTTTAGAATAAAAAGTATTTTTACAATGAACTTATTGCAATTAATCAAGAAAAGGAAATAATCATAATGTGATAATTTAAGAAATGATTAAGTGTTACCAAGGGATGATAAGTCTTTGTAAAACTATGAAGCACAAGTAGGTGCAAATTTATTTATTCACTCTAAGTACCTATGTAAAATGGTTCCTAAGAACGATAATTGTAATATCGCTATATTAATTGAGATGAACTTTCCTTAAGCAATTAAAATGAAGAACAACAATATGAACAATTATTACAGAATGAACATAGTCATTTTTGCTTTCTAAGTTTTCAGATTTTTTATCTCTTCACAGTGCGACAAATGTAACACGTCTTTAAAGATATCTAATGACATCATAAACTTTTTAGCAGATGATTAGTGGTTAATAATACGGGCCAGACAACCATATAGTATCATAAACGTCTAACGAACAAGTTTCACTATATTTAAAGGACGAAACAAACCATAAAACTATAAAATCATGAAGAAATTATAAGGCTCAAAGTGCTTGTTTATTGCCATCTATAAAGCAATATTTCATCCTTATACATCGGGACGAGAAACTTTTTGTAAAAAAAAAGAATAAAAATGCTATTATGTCAAATTCCTTTCATTATAGCACCTACTTTGCTTAGCTAGACATTTTGTTATGGTCAAGGACTTAAAATAAACAAAGTTTCTCTAGATGTAATAAATGATTGTTCACGACTTCTTCTATTGTCTCTTTCGAGTAATTCTTCAAATGATCTTGATCTTAATTTGAAAAGAAAACACTAGAAGATTGATCACATTAATTTAAATTTCTCAGCTGATAAATGTCTTTTCAAATGAATATGAGAGATGGATTTTGTATCGCTTCAAAGACTCATTATTGTAAGCACAATTGACTTTATTGATTATCCGTTTAGATAAGAGGAGATGAGATTGAGATTAATGCTAAGCGCTTATTTGGGATTTGCAAAGTAATGACTTTTCTGGTTATAATGACTTCATAGCACAAGAAGGGGTTTGTTCTGGATACTATTCATTAGACATTAATAATATCATTGATTATTTTTTAATGAATTATTATCTTATTATTAATAATCCCACTATTATGGTACACATTAATGAATAAATATAATATTATTACAGCAAGTGCGCATATCGTATAAATGTATTGTTGATTATGAGTATTATGACTGACTTTTATTTACCGTTTCCCAAAAATTTTGAAGAATAAGGACGTGATAAAAACAATCTATTATTAAAACTTATTGATTCTTAAGTTCCCTTGACTTTAGATTTTGAAAGAAATTATTACCCATCATAAAAGTAGTGAACAACCTTTGTTTCAACTGTCGCGTCTCTGTTAAATTTTATTGCCGGTGACATCTTTTAACGACAACGGTTTTACGGACGACCGTTCGTAAATTTCAACTTCTGTATTTGTTTCTAGGTTTTCCCTGTTATTTACTGTTTCATTTTTAAACCACTTTCAAGGAATTAGAAAGGGCAATGGAATAACAGGATACGGTGTTACATTGTTTTTGATGAATATGACGGTTGCAATGTTGAGGCACCTAGTTTAATATAGTAGTATATAGCAGGATTAAATACTCCATTGTTTCCCCACTCGTGCAGTGCTTTAGCCTTTAAAGCTTCCGCTGTATAAATTACAAACGAATGCGCTCCAAAAAGCTCTCACACTGACGGTTTTACACATAAATCATTAGCATACGAAAACATTTCGTCTGCATTGTTAAAAATGTCACTTCGACTTATGACCTGTTTCGTCTAAGTAATATTAACAAGAGAGAAACCTCTATAAGCAAAAGAGTTGAGAAGAAACGAGAAGGATAACATAAAAGAACGCCGACGATACTCTTGGCTCTTAAAATATCTTGAGGAATTATTTAAAAGAGTAGTGTACATTAGCATATTTAAAAAAAACTGTGATGATTATGGTAATTTTTGCATTAATTTCAAAACAGTACTGCCTTTTTGTAACAATGCACGTGATTGTGTTATGTAATTATGTCTGTCTAAACTTTTTCTTGACTTGAATTTTTTGAAAACGATAATACCTAAAATACATGGCCAATAAATATTTCAAATTATTTTATTTGAAATAATTGATATTACTTCCTATTCAACATCTATTATTTTACATTTTGATACTAGTCATAATTTATAGAGTGACTCATGCGCTTTGGGTAAGCCCAAACGTATGCCTCAAGTGGATGAGTTTTCAAACTACAAAGCATACTTACTTGCTATCGATTTCTCCTTAATTTTTTTTTGGTTGTTTTATAGTCTTAAATCTTTAATTCGATTCTAAATTATATAACTTTTTTAAACATAAATCTGGCTTAGTGTCACGGCCGCATCGCCGGGGCTTGGACGTTCAGAAAACATTTGTATAATACGAAAAGATGAAAGGAGATTACTCATAAATATGCGACGCGTAGTGATTTGTAAAAAATAACAGGACAACTTTAAATTTTTTGTGCAAATATTGTTTAATACTGCGCTTGTTAAACATTTATCTTCAAAGGGAGCTTAGAACAATATAATTATTGATCAGGTCCGATAAGATTACAAAAAAAGCACAAAAGCGTTAAAGATCGCTTGTTGTAAATCTATGTTTACGAGTTAGTAGTAGTATTTAGGAATGTGGTAAAGGAGGAATTTAAAGGAAGTTAATATCGGTATTAGTTCGCATAAAGTGTCCGTCGTCGGTCGGTGATTGCCTGGGGCTAGGTGACGGAGCCGATGAAGCCCGATACCGATCAGTACCGCCCGCACCTTATAATTTTCATGCGAATCGCGAGCTCTTATGAAGCTTTGGAGATATCCAAGAGAAATTCTGGTGGCTGGATCGGTTAGAAAGATAGTTAACGTACGCAGGATAAAGCAATTGGGAGTTGTCACTTTCGTTACATTTTAATGAATAATACCATCAATTCCAAAGGAGTAATAGGTGCTCGTTACGAAGATTCCACTGAACCACAAAGTATGATAGGAATGAAAAATGAAATAAACAACTTTATAAAACGCAACAGGACATCCCTTTAGTTTTCAAACAACAAAACATTCGGCAATTGTGATTGGTGGCCTCCATAAAGAGTTCAGTACCATAATCAAGGTTTAGTCACATTCATATCAGAGTTGGACAGGCGGCGCGCATCTCGTACGAGCGCGGCGTTCGCGCGGATCAAAGGCACCGACAGGCTCTTTTACCCGCATAATATGACGCCCCTCATCCCCTGCCCCGCGAAATGCCTCAACCTCCGAGGCCCTCACTTGCCATAATTTATGCCGATCTATTAATAAACAAATTGATATAACGGATATTCGATTCATTTAGATGTAACTCGATTTTTTGCATATTCAGTAGAAACCTACGCTGTTCGATTGTACTATTACATAGTTCTACTTTAAGTAATGCAAGGCATTATAGTACTTATCTATATCAGTCTGATCTATCGATATCGACGAAAGTTTAATCGATTTATTTTGTACGTGATCATAATCAATGTCTTCAGGCAAAATGGGCACTTAGCTATTTTGCCTGGAGTTGTTGGCACTTATTTATTATAGTTGCAATTTTAACATTAATACATAGACTTTTAAACAAAACCTTAGTTTGTCACCATTACAAAGTTCTTTATATACATACCATAAGAGTTTGAATTGTTTTGTAGCAATGTTCAAATGTAGGTATTATTACAACCTAGCTAACTGTGTCATGAGAGCCAAAAATCGCTTCGGTATAGGTACTTGATTCTGTTAATTCATACCTAATACATGCTTCATACAGTGTGAATGATGTTTTCCATTTCATATTATTGTTCTATCCATCATGTGTTCATACTATCGTTTGTTCCATATCTATTCATATAATGTTAAGTCATTGATCAGTGATCATAATAGGATTTGCAGGTTTTGTGTCTTTATAGTATGAGTATCTACGATATAGAGTAGAGGATGGTAAACATACGTCATCACATAAGCCTATATAAGATACCTAATAAGGAATTATACTTTTTTACTGTGTCAGGTGTACCTAATTATTGTTAGTGAACGTAAGGATCATTTTCCCGATGTGAAACGTTTGGTCGTTATCGTGAGGTAGTGGATTATCCTAACGTGTTAAAACGACGGCTTTTCCGGAAGGTTTAGAAATTTTCCAGTATTTTTTAAGAAGTTTAATAGTGGTATTTAAAAATATACTTAAAACTACGAGTATAATAATCCAAGATGTAAAATAGTTTCAGGAGAATCTGGATTAAATGAATTAATAACTCAAACATTAAAATTACATGATGTCTGAAATAAAGTAGCAATGTTTGGGTGCATGTACTTACATATAAGCACAGGTTTCCTGAAGCGAAGCGAAAGCAGATTACCCGGTAAAAATTAATTCTTAAAACTTCGCTAGGTTGGTAACACTGGGTTTAATTAATGGCAGCCAATTATTCTTATTACAAGTTAACATCCTGCCTTGAACTCATTAAAATACCTACCTACATGTTAAAACGGCGGCGTAAAGTGACCACGTCAAAGGGACCATTTCTTATAGTAAAGAAAAGGCCCGTCAAATTAGTACATAGCGCGCTATGAATACCAAATGAGGTCAAACAGGGCATTCTCAAACACACGGCTCTATGATAAAATAAAATATTCAGTTCCATTCATTACTTGCGTCGGTACCTACAGTATACTGAGCGTTAACATGCCGAAAGGCGTTGCCACAATTTGAACAGTTGGCCCACAGTTCTATGGGGGAGTGAATGTACTTGTACTTGTATACGAAATAAATTACTAGAATAAAACACGTAATTTCACTAAATGTCGTAGGTAAAGCTGGTATATTTTATTATTTCAATACTGGTATTCATATTGTTTGTATGAGTCAATTGTTACATACGTCTGGTAAATATACCCGAGTTTATATGAATGGAATGAAATACATACGACTACACAAATCATTTTTTTACAGGTGTCCCCACATTCACGTTAAAAAAAAATTCTAGGGCTATTCAATATCTAAGTCTATATTTGAATCGAATTGTATTCTTAAGAAAAATTGAATGTCTGTTTGAATAGTAAGGAAAAAGGAGTTATTCTTTTGATACAGAGATTTATTCAGACAAATACGCTCAAAATAGAAATAGAAATTCTTGTCTCGTGGATGGTAAGAATTTATTTATTACGTCAAGAATAAGTTAGTTTAAAAATACAGGAATCGCGTGTAAGACCTTTTGTTTAGCAGGGGTTGCAACAACTACCTACAAAGTTTTCAAATTACGTTTGTCACAAACTTGCAGATAGAGAGAAGCAGTTTGTTAGTTTGGTTACTTTGAGAGGATGGATGAATGAAGAATGACGAAGACAATTTAGTTGGCAAAAGTCAGTGATGGAGCAGCCTAGAAACTTTACTTCGTACATCATAAAGAAGAAATTACAATCGACACCAAATAAGAAAACCCACTAGAGCAAATAACGCGATTGATAACAGTTGAAGTTGAAGGGAGGGAAAATACCCCCGACTAAGATCAATTTTATGCCAAAAAATGCCTTACATCAATTTGGACAATAGGACCGATTTTACCGAACATAACTAAAAACCACCGCGATGATCAAAGTGGCATAGCTTTCAGTAAAATCAATCATACTCAAATCGATTGCCGCAGACAGACAGACAGGTTACATTACAACCGCTTCTTTTGCGCCAGTAGTTAAAAATTAAAGTTATGAAAATGTCTTAAAATAAATGAATAAAAACATTATAATATTAAAACTGTGTCTTACAAACGCAGCAATTCATGTACCAGGCAAGAAATTAGAATAGCTGAGCCGAACAGCATGCATTTATGGGTTCTGGGGTCAGATTAGGTCACACAGCCTGTGTGGATGCAAAACCTTCATTGTTGCGTGCGTAGGTTATGCTACCTACCAATGGCAATAGATTTGTATGTTTATGTACCTATGTGTACAACTGTGTGTGTGTATAACTGTATTGTATTTAAGCTGTAACATTGCTGTTTTAAGCGTAATATATAGGTACGAAACTTTTTTCAATTTTTGACATTTTTGAAAATCATCTTGTTTATTTAGTTAGTTAATTATTTTTATCTATTTCGAATAAAACATGAAATACATAGGAAATTTAACTGATTGTACTTTAAATAATTCGCCTTAGATATCAGTTTAATATTATCTTTGCCATTATTATTAACAATATCTGCTAATTTAACTTAGGTACCTACTGTATAGAAAGAAAGAAAGAAAGAAACATTTATTCCATCATTATTAGAAGAATATTAAGTATTTACTTCACGGTTTACTTCAATTTATATTTGTCAAATATCCGTACACAGATACTCCAATTAAATAGACCAATGATCAAGTAATATAGCCACTGAGCAAGTTCAAGCAACTTTGTTTTTCCGTTGCAAAGGTTGAAGGGTCAACAACACTCACTAAGGTACTTCATATTAATCCTCAGTTCCATCCTACTAAATAAGTTTCTATGTCTTAAAATACTTTATCTATTGCTTCAAATCTCGTATTTAAAACCATCTAAAACCATAGTTTATTCACAAACATTTAAAAGCTATTATATTTAGAAGCTTTAAACCAATTAGGTACAATTTTCAACTACCTTTCTGAGGTTGTAGCTGCTACATTCTATCTATATTCGAGGACTATGTAAATTGTACCTAAGTTTTTAGAGATAATCTCTGTACTCTATGGGATTTTGCCATGTAACGTATGAAAGTATAATAGAATTGATTTGGTATTCGATTGCGTACATCTCTTGCCACGCGACTCGGGCCACACAGAATACCTCGAATGCTTCAAGCAGGCTTAATGGAATGACACCGCCTTTGTAAGTGCCGCCCAATTCTAATGCCCATTCAAATGGCATTTCTTCTTTTGTTGCTTGATTTTGGATAGCAATAGCTTATTTTATTAGTGTATAAATGAATTTTAACAGGTTACGAATAGAAATCACTATGTCAGTAATGAAATTTGATAGCGCCTTTATCATCTCATGTCACGACTGATTTTTTAATAATTTTCTGTTTTAAAGTTTTTAATGTCAAAGTGTTTTGGATTTACCAACTTTTATTTAAATTGTCATTAATATTTGTCACTAGAGTTCGTAAAAAATATATTACACCATACTGAAGAAGATATAAATCATGAAGTATAAAGCTGTAGGTACTTTATGTAAATGAGTATGATTGATACATAATATAAATGTTATTAAAAAAAACCATATCATTCGATGCTAATAATTTGAAAATGTAATTAGTAGAAACAAATCGTACAGCGTTTGATATCCGGAGAGAAGCTGATTCATGGAATCGGCTTCGCTTGGTTATCGTTGGAGTAACTCAAGTGGAAGAAAGCGGTGTATGGTGTGACGTAAAGGCTCATATAAAATTTTACTATACCCACATTAATGTCGCTACGTGAAATTGATTTGCAGGCAGAAACATATTATGATTGTGAAAACGGGGTTTACGATTTATTTACACAACACGATATCGACTTCGAGCATTATAAACTATCACTGTAACGATGTTAGCAAGTACCTGTGAAAAATGTTTACTAATGCTCCGATTTTGTAACGTTTCCGAGCAATTGACATGTCCAACTTGTTGGTTTTAGTGATTGGTTTTTGTCTATTTTCATTTATAATTACTCTTTTATTCAGTTTTATTCCGAAGTGTGCAAAATGTTTGATAGATACGAAATAAGTCATTACAATTAAACTATTGCCTTTTATCAGTGGTGTTTTAGTGCGAGTAACACATACAGTTGGAATATATCCACGGGCATTCATAGCTTTTATTAGCTGTTTTTCTCTTTCTATCCAAGCGCCAGTAATGCTGCAATAATCCGCGACAATGAACGCGGTCAATACATGACGCGAATTTAAAACTGTTGATGCAAAATTAATAAGCAATCGATGAAATATCAGTACGAAAAATTTAAATTCTTTATGGACTAAATGGTTGTGAGGCGACATTGCGACCCTAGAAAAAAGGTTAGTGAATTTCAATACAATTGTCGTCACTATTTACTAAACACGCAATTGGATATCGTTTTCTTCTTTTCAACGCAATGGAGATGAGCTGGAAGATTATGAAATTGGAGTCGGTCGATTTGTAAATGAATTTCGGCAATGCAAAATCGAGTTAGGAAATCCAATCTCAAACCAACAATGCCAATGATAACTCGACTGTACTTAGATGGTTGATGAAAACTGTGATTGCTAATTAAAGTTGACACAGAAATGCGAATAGTGAATAACAAAATCTTCATTTATTCGGTCACGGTTTGCCTCTTACGTTTAGTATTAAATTATTGACTCTGTTTCAATTTAGTCTAACACGAATGCGACGGTTGAACGAATCAGAACACGATTATGTTATTGTGAGAAAATTTTATACGTTTTGCCGTACGGTATCTCTATCATATGGTTAGTATGTGATTATGTTCTGGCGAACTTAGTCTTGCATTGCTATGAATAAGACACGTGAGTAACAACCGCTTTTGAGTTATCGAATACTTACTTTTATTTTTTATTTTCAAATAATATGCCACCCTAGTAGCAGCTATTCGCTGGTTTACACGAATAACCACACAATCCAAAAAACACACATTTTACAGGGCAGCCATTTAAAAATTAAACAAAATATTAATTCTCTTATCTTTTCATGTATTTTATCAATAGAAAAATAAAATATATACATTGAAAGGGCATTAATCAAAGTTTAATCAAAATCGAAATATTTTGGTTTTTGTCATCAAGTACCATAATTAATAATTAAAAACTGCACGTCATTCGACTTGTTACAAAATGAGTTTTAGTATATTATCATGAATAGGAACATAAATCAAAATAGCATGAAATGCAGCACTTTTTATTAAAAATATTATGATCGAAAATAGACACAATTTTATCTTCAATATTCAAGCAACTCAAAATAAATCAATATTGTAGAAAATATTGCCTAAATTAACACTTTTAACACTCGATTATTTGGAAATAAGATAATATTCTAGAAAGTTTCATGTGCTCTCGCGAAAACAATAATAGCAACTGGCGAACATAGATTGTTGCACAAATATGGCGTGATAAATCAACCAATCACAAAACAACATTTTTGCGCGCCATTATGCCGGTTTTGCCGTTATGAATGTGAGTCTTACTGAGCATGAAATAAGCACTATTTTGGAATTGGCTGTGTTATAAACTGTTATTTTCAAAATTTTGTTTTGTGCGAGTATTCATGAAAAGCAGCGTATTGTAGTAACAAAGTGGTGCATGATCGAAAAGTGCTTCCGGACGATTACCTTTACCAACAATGTTTGAATTTGTTGTTAACTTCGCCTCCTTTTGCGTTAATATCGTTGCAATGTTTGCGAATTCTATTACGCATTGTACACTTGAGGCCCCTTTGGTTCCTTTATTGCGCACCTTTTGACAATTGTGCATTTGACTGATCCTGTTTGCTATGAAAACTTACTTTATTGCGAATATAGGTTACTAGAGTTGCGGGTAAAGTTGTAAATAAAGAAATGTGGAATTTAGTTGACGTTTGCTTGTAATACCTAATAGTTTTGAGAGATGATTAGATTTTGTTTCAATAAAATATATTCAAGTAGGTTTATTTGCAGCTAGTTTAATGATGTAGTTTAAATTCTAAATATTTCATTTTTTTCTGCTGATATAATGAAGCGATATCTTATTAAAGAGCCACCCAGATTTGTATAGCGGACGAAGTTATTATGGACACGTTATGCGTCATAAATATTTCGGGAACATAAAATTAACACTTAAAAACATGGCCTCTCGAGGCACCGCAACGTCTACGGACTCCTATAAAAAATATGGGGATCGCATGCAGAACTGCGCCTTGAGTCCAGCCTAACCACAAAAGGAATAACGCATTTACAAACGAATGTGAACCTTGTATCTTTATGTTAAGACTCAAATGTATAAAAAGTGAAATTGGAAATATTCCCGAAACGTTCCGTACCCCACAATTAACCGTAAGATGTTTATGCTACGGTGTACTTTTGACCAACAAGCCAATTCTGTTCGGGTTTCTCGCTTTATCAAAGGACATACTTGTTGACATGTTCTTTAATTGATCGGTGCTTCCCACTAGGGGTCTAAGGCCTACATGTGGCGGTTTCTTTGAGGAATTATTTAAAATTGATAAACTATAAATGCCTCAACAAGTGGAAGATGCCACCGTACATTTTTTCCTAAAAAGAATGCTGTCAAATTTAGATTGGATTTAGGTCAGTTCTTGTGGTATTTATTTTTTCTATTTTATATCTATAATCCCGAGAAGATCCAGGAGGTATTGATCATAAGAGTGATTAGATTTATAGACTAAGTGCATGCAAAAGTTTTTTCGTGAAATATGCTCTCTTCAGAAGAAGAGAGCATATTTCTCTTCAGAAGAAGAGAGCATATTCGAGAAGCCCTTCGAATGATTAAATCAGAACTTGTCTGAAATCTAAGTCTGTACCTAAGTTTATCTGAACAAGAAACTTAAAAGCTAAGGTTTTCTCTGCTTATATTAATATAATTATTGTGGGGAGAATACAGATTTTTTTCCGATCGCTGACTCGACTGAATAGAAGCTGAGATGCATCCACAAAGGCGTTGCAAAAATCAACGACTGGCGGCATCCTTTGACGATAGGTGGTCCCCAACCACTGTCCGTGATGTGATTATAATAGCCACACTTTACTCACACACGCCTTAATAAATACAGAAATGATATATTTTATGTCCTTAGAGATTTTATTTGCAATCACTATCGAACCGACCGACTTAATTATCCCTAGCGAGGTTCTTGCAATGAAACGTTAATTAAAATTGAATGACTTTCTTTTCACTGTAGAAAATAAAAATGGAAATATTTTTGCCAAGATGTTGATTGAGTTGCCATAAATATCAGAATTCAATAATCTCAAAATACATTAATACAATACTAGCTAGATCTTAACTGCATCCATCGGAAACCGATGTTGATAGCAAAAAGGAATCAAATTCATATTATGTAGGTACCTATATTATTTAAATGTACCTATAATAAACAGCTGAAAAAACTCATGTTAATCCAATCAATATAGTCATGGAAAAACTTAAACAGCCTACAATAGCCTGAACTCCAAGCCAGTGATTTGTGAAATTTGTTACCGTTATATTTGGGGCTATAGTTTGCCCAAAGGAATTGGATACATTTGCTTGAGATAATCTTCAATGGTACGTGAAATTGATCGAGAATGTCTGGGCTGGTGATGTGTACATACTGATCGAACAATGGGTATATAATGCTCAATTGCTTCACTATTTAACATCATTGTTAGTATTAGTGTTACGGGCTACTTGACTTTAAGTTGGTAGCATTTTACTGAATGATATTTAAGTATCCATTCTTATGAAATGCCCATTCATAACATTGATAAAAGGATCTTTATTCAAAGTTTAACATACGTCTTTTGAAGGAAAGTTTTAATTGATAAGCATACTACAGTAATAGTTACCAGTGTAATATAGGAAATTACGCATACCTAAAATCGTTAGTTATTTTGGATTCTAATGACGATCCTTTCAAAATTCCTTTCTATGATAGTTTACACGACAATGTAGAACATTGCAATGAATGATGCTATAAAAATTAAAAATTGTCTGGTTAACTTTTGCAAACGTTCTAGGTTTTGCACTATTGGAGTTGACCTCATTTTAAACTTTATTGTTTCTTTTATCTTAGCTTCTTAGCCTTATATTGGTTTGGGTTCTATTTATACTGGAAGCTACGTTCTTTAGTAATTAATTGCGTTCAATAGTAATTGTCTTTAATTTTCAACATTACAAAATCCTAGTTTTAATTTATCTTTTTTTATCAGTGTTTCGTTATTCTGCATTAAAATGCAAGTCTATGTCATATGAATTTTTGTCTATAGAATTAAACCGTAGCAGTAATAACACAGTAGCTTGGACGTTTACGTATTAGTTTCTTAAAAGTTCTTCGTGTAATTTCCCTTTGACCTAGTGTGAACGTAACTAATTAACTTAACTTCAAACTTTAAGCCAAACGTTAAGTCCGCCATTTTTAGGTACTCTAATATTTTGAAATTATAGCCAATAAGTGCAGATAAATAAGTTTCAACTACCAAAACTATTATAAAGGTAGCTTTAGTTATTTTCTCATATAATAATATTTTTGTTTTAGGTCAGGGCCGTATGAACCAATTGGGGGGTGTATTTATCAATGGGCGTCCGCTGCCGAACCACATTCGGCTGAAGATAGTGGAGATGGCTGCGGCTGGAGTCCGACCCTGTGTGATCTCACGGCAGCTACGTGTGTCCCATGGATGCGTCTCTAAGATCCTGAACAGGTATCAGGTGAGAATCAATTAAAGATAATAATGAATGTTCTTAAAAAGATGTGAGGATCAAAATAATAGAGTTGAAATAAAATCTAACTATTGACTGCTAGTGGCGATTTATTGAGCAATTTCGTGCATCGGAAGGCACGGTTAGCTGGTCCTGGTTGTTATATAGTCAGTCGCAGTGGTTAAGCCCTGTCGTGCCGTGTAAATTTCCAATACTTCGGTTGGCTACTAAACCCTAGAGCAGCGTGGAGTATGGTTTAGACCTCCTCAAAGATGAGGAAACACCCGTACTCCATAACATGCTAAAACGTAACTAAAACCTATTTCTTTTAGAAAATTCCTGAAAAATACCACTGGGTATTAGGGTACCTAGTGAGGTACACTTAGTAAAATTTCATTGCTCTTTGAGATAAACCGACGAGTTTCGGCTCAAAGAGCGTAGGCGTTTGATATACCTAGTTCAAAATATTTTCAATTCTTAGAAATAGCTTCTATTATACTTTTATTTGATAGATCAATAGATCTTTGAACATTGTACTTCTTATTGTGGTTGATTAAAAATATAAATATAGTGGTTGTAGTAAATAATTTTTTTTACGTTAGTGAGTGTTTACCTCAAATGCTAATGTTCTCTTTATGTCTCTATTTGCAATTTTTTTCCTTCAATTTTAAACGAAAGTTACGATTTTCTAATGTAACATTATACCTACAGGAAACTGGTTCCATCCGTCCAGGAGTGATCGGCGGTTCCAAACCAAGAGTGGCAACGCCTGAAGTAGAGAACAGGATAGAAGAACTCAAGAGACAAAACCCAGGTATATTTTCCTGGGAGATTAGAGATAAACTTATAAAAGAAGGCATTTGCGATAAAAACACTGCTCCGTCTGTGAGCTCCATTTCGAGACTTATAAGAGGAGGCAAAAGGGATGAATCAGATCCTAGAAGAAATCATAGCATTGATGGTATTCTAGGTAAGTCATACTTACCTTGAACTTTTGTTTAGTACAACAATATTCTAGTTTACGATAGGGCGTTTTGTTATTAACAAAGACGTTTCCTCCTCGAGTGATATACAGGCAGCTTGTTTTTGTTTGTTGCCACGGAGAAAATCCTAAATAGTTACATGATTATAAATATTTCTTATTAAAAACTTTGCTCTCTGACATGGCAAAGTTAGTGAATATTTCTCGCCTCAGCCTACACAAAGTACCTAACTATGTACTTTTTCATGTGGGCAACGGTCTATTTGTAAACTAAACTGTTTCAAGCGGTATTGTGCGGTTCTTATTTGCTTTTAACTGCATATTACATTAGTTTGCAGGGTTCTCAGGCAAAAGGGTCACTAAAGCGTAATAAGAACAATCTTTATTCCAAGTTATATTTTTTAACCGCAAGGTTGTTTAAAAAATAGACATAAATTTAGTTACACTTATTCAGATCCGTAAAAAATGTGATTTCAATTATTTTTTAATTTGCCCCCGCAACCTTCAACATAATGATGCATAAATAACAGGCCGTGTCATCATAGTCTTTAGCGCTGATTCGAGACCATAATCACTTAATTTAGTTTAAAGCACACTATTATTATAATTTTATTCCTATAATGAGACTGTTCGAAACGTTTGCAAACTTCGTAAAATGGCGTATAAACTTAATAATGCACGTAAAAGTGAAGCGGGCAAGGCGCGCGCACGCCACAGCAGCGCCCCTTGTGTCGGCTTAAAAATTGTAGGTTATAAAAATGAAATTAGTACCCAAAGCTGTTATTATCCCATCGCGTTTGGCCGCGGGGCTTGCATTACGACAATCTGTCCGTACTGCACGTCTTGTGCCGTATAGCTATCCAATATAAAATGGCGCTCCTAATATCCCGGTTGAACGACTGAGTGCAGTTTCGCCGGCAAGATTCTGCGCCGCGATAAGATTATGCATATTAAGTTGTGCGCGGCTAAAGTAATGTCTACACGGGAAAAGCGGACCCTTTACACAAATTCCACTTCTCGCGCATTGAAAATTCCGTACGCAGCGCCTATTGTTACTAACAATAACAAACTTATACCTACACATTTTCCCGTAGGGTATGGTTTAAATTTACTGACTGAAACGATAGAACACAAATATTTTAGGATGATTTTGCTGATGTTATTTATGCTGAATTTATTTATTTAACAGTACAAATATGGAATTTATACATTTCAGAATAGGTAACTATAATTTTTTCCGATGAATTCTACAAAACACAACAGAAAATTATTTTAGATACGTGACATGAACGACATAACATTTTCGAAACACCAGGAAACAAATTTCAAAAAGATGCAACGATCGTTGAAACAGAAGCGAGAACAAATTTCAGAGTAGCTTAATATTTATTAAGCTCGAGAAACTCATTAGAGGTTCTATAAACGCAATATACAATGCGGTTACGTTCAATTTAATAGAGAGCGCGTGTGGCCTAGCGGTAGCAACGCGGTAATGGAGGTAATGATAGAACCAAAACAAAAAATCATGGGCTAATCACGGAGACAATATTTCATATATACCAAGTTAAACAATATGAATATTTTGTCTTGGTTGGCAATGTAACTTTTAATACCGCGTTTTCCAACATTTGTTATTAAAATAGAGAAGATAAAATAAAAATAAAATAAAGACCACTGTAAATTAAAATAAAAAACGAACAAGCTTAAACCTATAGTTCTTATAGTAAAATAATATAATTATGAAAGTGTATAAGGGGATGCTAATATACTCGTAGAAGTAAAACCTAAACTATTATTGCAATGCCTTAAATACCTATTTAATAAAAAAATAGTGTTAAACTTTTTACTGTTACCAAAGATCTGTTGCTATTGTCCTAAGGTCCATCGTCATGTGAAGATTCAGACACTGAATCTGAACCTGGTATAACCCTGAAGAGGAAACAAAGAAGGTCCAGGACCACATTTTCCGGAGACCAACTGGAAGCCCTGGAACGTGCCTTTACAAGAACTCAGTACCCTGATGTATACACTCGAGAAGAGTTGGCTCAGAAGACTAAGCTCACTGAAGCTAGAGTTCAGGTATTTAAACATTGATTTTATCATACGTTAAGGATTGAATCAAGTATTTAAAACTATACTATCATCATAATATTATTATGAAACTTTGAAGGAACACACCGAACTAGATTATAATTAAATTATGTTTGTGCTCGATTTGTTTTTTACTCATCTTGAAAGCCCGTCTGATCTTGAAACCCGTAAGAAAATAACGTTTTATTGTTTGCCAAGTTACTTTGATTTTTTAAACCACAACTTTGATATTTTAACATGCTGAGTGAGATTAAAAATTTGCTTATATTTTTGGAAATATATGTATTCCCAAAGCCAATTTATCTATTTTACCCTTTATGCTACTTTCAATTAACAGTAAGTCAATTGAACCTAATGTAATTTCATATAAATTTGAAAGTCTGTAGTAGTTGATTACAGTTGGACGTAATCAAATAACCTCATTGTTGGGTTGCACTCAGTCCCCGCCCACAAAACAGTGTGATGTAAAAAATGATGTAATTACCTTCATAATTAATTAAAACGTTGTAAGCGATCTACCATATGGCGTGGCTACCGTTGCTTTACCACTTTTTGTCAAATTAATAGTCTCTGATAATTGTAACATGAGCTCGAAACGTAATCGAATTTGGTGTGAGTGTTGTAATTACCTTTTTTAATGTTGTTTTAAACCCTTTCCTGGTATTCAATGACTGCATGATTGAATGAGTTTCTTTTATTAACATTTAGGTCCTGCATTTCACAGTCAATATAAATTAACTTGAATAATCTGAGAAAATTAACATCTAGAGAAAATTGTCTTCTTATATAAAAAGTAAAAAAATTAAATGACATTAGGAAAGACTTAAGTTTTTCGTTTTTTATAGGTATGGTTTTCGAACCGAAGAGCCCGTCTTAGGAAGCAACTGAATTCGCAGCAATTGAGTGCTTTTAATACAATGTCCTTGCAATCAGCATTCCCGTCCGTCCATCAACAGTACGAACCGCCCTCAAGCTTTAACGCTCAATGTGCCTCATGGCAGCAGTCCTATTCTTCAGCATTGGGAACTAGTTCTGTTCTGAATTCAGCTCTAGCTCCATCTTTACACCAGTCAGCACTAAATGCTCCTGTATGTCAATCGGCCCTTGCGGCATCATCTCTCCATCCTCCTACATCTAGCTCTTTCTCATCTGGTAATCTTACTCCTCTTTCTCATTCTTCTGAAATTCAAACTCCTTTACAAGCACCAACTGAACCTACTCCTCCGAGTTCGAGTCCTACTGCAGCGAGTCCGTCTGCGAACCAACCAAGTGGTATTACTTACCAGCATTCTACTTACCCTACTGAAGCTATGCCACACCCTTACGGGTACGGGGACTACGCCAAGCAAGACCATGCCATGTCAGCCCATAACCACTGGACCTCGAGGCAACTAAGCGGTCATCCGCAGAATAAGCTCGCGGAAGTCGGCGGTTGGCCAGAAAATTATAGGTAAGTTTATTATAATATTACAAAGTGGCCCTAATATACCATGTAAATTATTAATAGAATGAACTACCTTAATGTCTCTATAATCCCTGCCGGTGCTAGAGGCTTTATGAATAATTGAGGTTTAGCTACTTTGTTCCGACTGAAATTCGCAATATGAATATGAAATTATAATGACTGAACTTTTGTTATCATCGATTTAAAGACCGTTTTAATTAATTTAATTTATTTTGTATATCAGTGACGTCATTAAAAAACCTTTTGAACATTATGTTATGTTAGGACTTAGGATCGTCCTATAAGTAATCTACATAGTGGGCAGTTATTTATTGTTAATATGTATCGAAAGCTGTCTATTGCGGACGGTGGCTGTTCATTTTGTAGCGTAACATCGAGGCGTGGGCTCGATTGCAAATCGGGGTGCGTTCATTTTATTTCTTTTCACCTTCCTTTATCATTAGTCGAAGCGGCCGCTAATCAATTAAGAGTGTAAGAAGTCGGCCATTATACGCCGCGCGGGTAGTTATTACAGACCGCTCTTCGTAATACGCCGATCAGATCGTGAACGCATAGGGCTGCGAATTTTATACACATTTTTGATTGATTATTAATTGATTTTTACCCATACGCCCCAGCCTTGCTATTAAGAAATTACCAATTTCCATAAAATTCGAATCACATCAATCTTGAATCACGTGTATAGACTGTCACAGTAAATTTAACGAAAGAGTACGTCAAACTCATTGTCAGTCGGCATTATATACGTTGTCAGACATTTATCTGTGTTATCGAGACAAAGCAAGACTATAAACCTCACATTGGACCACACACAATATCTTTCTCAGCACAATGAGTTACATTCTAATAACATATGGGTTAGCCACGTCTATATGGCGATGTTTCTTATCTAGCTCTTTAGGCAACCACGATTGACGTAACACTAAAGAAATGTGGTTCTTGTCATTGTTAGTTTCATTTGTCAAATATGTCGCGTTGCAGAAAAATACGCGACTGCAAACAATTAATTACATTTCGTTCGTAATTAAATTAAAAATTTAATCAATTAGGTAAAATTACTGCTTATTAAATTTAGAAAGTTACTTTTGTTTGTACCTGCTTTAGAATAAATTGTTTCGATATTTTTTAAGTTCATCTAGCTTTCAAAATATTCTATCTTGTTGTTGTTTCTATAGTTGTTGGATATAACAAACATATTAATAGTGATTAATCGCTAAGCAAATGAATAGATTGGATAAAAGTTTGACTTTTTTACAATCTTAATTTTGATTAGATATTATGCAAATACTCAAAGTTAAGATTGTAAGTTGTTGTGATTGTCATTCAGCTTAATTGTAATCTGTTCGTTCTTATTAAAATCATTGACAAGCTTTCAAAGCCTAAGTTAAAAATGACCCATATCTTTCCGGGCCATTGACTCATTCAACACACGATCCCTTCAGATTTCACCGCTAGAAAGAGACCATTGCTAAAACATGTTATGTAGAAACGATTTAAGTTCACGATCATAGAGTCCGCGCACAATACGTCTATATTCCGGAAAACAGATAAACTCGCCTTGCTTTGTAGCACGCCGTTCGCAATTAATGAGAGGCCGAACGTGACATTAGTGTAGTGAACCCGAGCATTAAACTAGCCTACAGCTGGTATTAAAACTTATCTGCGCTATTTGCATTCGACTTCCTAAACCGTAAGTTTCACCTGAACCTTTATTGGTCAGTTCAAATCATTCAAACCGTTCGAACCGTTCGTTGAAATAGTGATTGATGGGTGCAGGCGAACGAAATTGATTTTGAGTCGGAGTTTGAATTATTTCAACAGTTTGATTGTCGTTTCCAGTGTCGATGCGACTCGTGCTTGTAGTTTGATAATGAACACTTTCGGATATCGCTACTGCTGTATTATATTGTAGTTTCTTATGAGTCCTAAGTTCATTGTTTGGTCTCTAATTAATTCATTAAACCATCGTTTGTTTATTAATTGCTAAATGATGCGATACACCGAATATTTTCTTTATCATCCATCATTAAAATTAATTCAGTGTTTAAATGTTCTAAAACTTTAGTGCTTGGAATAAAGTATGTTATATCTACGCTGAGTATTGTTTTTGCTTTTCGCGTTTGTTTTATAGATTACATATTTTAGATAGGTATATGAACTACTCTTAAAGCAAAAGATAACTTAGCATGATCAGTTACGTAAAATCTCGCTCAATTAGTAAAGCAACAAAGTTACAGCTTCAAAAAAAGTGACTAGATAATTGATTAATTACTTTGACTGCGCTGGAAAACTCACTTGTTGCGTGCTCCGTTCCCCTTATTACCGACAGCTTTCGGTAATGAATAATGATATCCTTCGGTCGCTAATCATGAATCTGATTACATTTCTCATACACCTGCTTTGTGCCTAACATGAATTGTAATTAGGTGGTTTCTAAAAAAGCAACTTTGTTCGCGAGAAAGTGAAATGGCTTTTTAATAATCGAAGTGTTTAAGTGCTTCAGAAGTTTAAGAATTGTTTCGTATATCCAAAGCTTATGTTAAAAATTAAATATTATTTAAAATACTTTATTAAATATAAGCTAATCTAGCTAGTAGGACAAAGCAACTGCATAAATAAATATAACTTGTGGAAAATAAAAAGCATACTTATTATGTTTAAGAAAGTATTTTAAGAATATTTGCTAACTTGTTGGAATATTCAAAAAATTAACTTCAAATCATTGCGCTAAAGTTATTAATTGTGTTTATTTATTTGTAAAATAATAAAGCTTATGTTATTGATTGATTGAATAAAATTAAGATTGATTTTCATTTCTTACAACATGACTTCGTTTGAACAAAACTGATTCAGTACAATCAATTGCTCCGACTTCTCAAGTCATAGATGTTGTGGGCTCACGATTTCTTCAAATCATTATTTAAATAGTTTTACCCGTATCATTTCGGTCATTACGCACTCCGGTAGGTCAAAATTAAGTAACAATTATAATGCAGCGATAGTAACTTCACTCTATGATTACTATTTTATTATTATCGCTCGATAGGTTCTCAGCCTCTGGTTAATTTGATGGAAATGTAAGTCAATTACATCTCACTGTGAGTTTATTCATTTTACTCTTTCGCGTATTTCGTTGCACCGTTCTCACGATGAGTGTTTTTAATTTTCCGCTTATAACGTTACAAGTATTAACTTTGAAAATTTTGATTTTCTAGTCTAGTTTATGCGTAGGTACTGACTGACTTAGATTTCCAGAAAATATTAGGTACTTGATACTGAGAAATTAGACTTCACAACTACATACTTAAACTTCTTTTTTGAAGTCGGTTCAAAAATCAATCACTGCTATTAAATAAACTAGTTCTTACAGAAATCAAGATATTCATAACATTTTTCTTTGTTACAGTTCATTCTTCGGAACAAATACATCGCACTATGCATCTCATGCTCACTCTCCTACTGAAGCAAAATCTGGATATCCTTATTTGGGGCAGTTGGGAGGCATGGATATGGGGCGAGTGCACTGAGTATATTTGTAATAAATAACTATTTTACTACTGTACATTATAAGTAAAGTGGCAATACATATGTATACTTTTAGAGTTACACAGGCTCACAGTTCAACACTGTATGCCTAATCTAATCCTATCCGCTGTGCCTTAACTGTTGAAATCTTTTAATACAAATAGATTTTTTGAAAAGTTTTCAGGTTTATTGTACAAATATAAATGTGTAAATTACTTTTATAGATAGGCGCTTTTTGAATGTGTTTTGTAACTTTTTAACCGACTTCAAAAAAGAAGGAGGTTCTCAATTCGACCGTATATATGCTTTTTTTTTATGTTTGTTCAGCGATTTTTTCGTCGTTTATGGGCCGATTTTGATAATTCTTTTTTTGTTGTAAAGTAGATATGCGCAGTGGGGTCCTTTTAAAAGGATCACCAGGATCTGATGATGGCATCTCGGAGAAATCGAGGGCAACTTTCGAAAATTGTATGGAGGACTAGTGTGTTTGTTCATGTTATCATAAGTACATTAAAGCGCTACCATTTCAAGAAGGTCTGGAGTCGATCTGATGAAGCCGAAAGACAGTCGAGGGAACTCCTCAACGATTTACTGTAGTTATCTAGTGTTTGGGCTTAATTAATTTGTAGTGACGAGAACTTTACACGTACATGTTGAATTCAGCGCCATCTGGCGAGTAGTTTTTGAGTTATATCTACTTATCAAGGTTGAAGTCGGTTATTTTTTTTGTAAAAAGCAATTATTACTTTTTATTTTGTGTTAAATACGGTTTTACAGTTTTTTTATGAAACATTTTCGAAAAGCGTTATCTCATTGGTTAAAGTAAGCTATTCTCAATTGTATTATAAAGCTTTATTTTGAATTATTCGATAGACTTAGTAAATTATATGTTCCTAAATTTATTGATAACTGAATTTAGATTATATAGGTGTCATAATTTTTGTTCCATAAACACTGTAATAACATAATTATAATTTTTCATAGTATTTACGTATATATTTCTTAGAATTAGTATTAACTTTACTTTTGTGTACAATCATTTTAGAGTACCTATTCAAACATTTACAAAAATTGTGATTTATACATTAAGTTGTATTTATTTTAAAGGCAGCTAGGTACCTTTTACTAGACCATTTAGTATTAGGATTCTTTATTTGCACTTTGTAAAATAACCGTTTTTTTTTCAAAAATAAATGAAGCTAATGAAATATACTTTTTGTTTTTAATTTGCTTTCGCACTCCCTCTATGCAGTTATAGAGAAAAATTCAAAGAATACAAAAATAGAGTAGAGAACTTCATGCAAAAGAAAATTAAGAGCTTACAGTCAGCCAATGGAACAGAGTACTGTAACAAAGATTTCGATACATATCAGAAACAAAATGGCATAAAAAGAAGATTGACAACGCCATACACGCCACAACAAAATGGGCAAAGTGAAAGAAAAAACAGAAGCTTATTAGACAAAGCCCGATGCCTGATTATTGATTCAAATGTTCCTGAAAAATTATGGGCAGAAGCAGTTTACACCGCGAGTTACCTCATAAACAGAAGTCCAGCAAAAGCCTTGGGTGGATGTACCCCATTCGAAAAATGGACTGGGCGCACACCCTCTGGCCGTCATCTTCATATATTTGGTAACAAAGCTTTTGTACTTAATAAACAAAGAAAAGGAAAGTTTACTCCCAAAGCCAAAGAAGGCGTATTTGTTGGCTATGCGCAGAAATCGAAGGGTTTTCGAATTTACCTACCTGAAAAGGATACTGTCATAATAAGCAGAGACGTGAAAGAAGCTCTCCACCTGCGAATGCTGCACAACAACATAGCTGCCTTGAAACAAGATCAAGTCATTATCTACTGTGACAACCAAGCAGCGATAAAGCTTACTAAGAATGCTATTGTAAGCAGCAAAACAAAGCATATTGATCTAAGGATACATTTCCTTAAGGAGCATGTAGAATCCGGAGTGATCAATATAAAATACAAAGAAGGCCAGAACATGGAAGCCGACATATTTACGAAGGGGCTTCCTGGACCACGGTTCACGCAACTCAAAGCCGACCTAGGGCTGCTGTGAGGGGGAGTGTTGGAAGTTGTCTATGCACAGCATCCCTCTACTCTCTCTAGGGTTGCTAAGCAACCAATCTCAAAAAAAAGCAACCAATCAAAAAAACGTGTCGATATATTTTAAACTTTATTCCGCAATTCAAACAAAATGTCACTCAAAAAACGTCCTCAGTTTTCCGACATGTGTGAGTACCGCTCGTGTAGTTATTGTAAGTGCACTGTCAAGGTGTGCGTGTGTAAGGGATGCCTGCTTCAAATTGTTCACATACCTACTTTTTCCCTATGATCTTTGCAAATTAAGGTTGAACAGAATAGGTTAAAAAGTTATTGTTTTGTATTAGTCTTATATTTATTTTATTTTATGTAAATTAATAAAATTCTACAAAAAGTAGAAAAAATAATAAAGTAACTGGTATTAAAAAATTAAAAAACATGACAGGAATTGAAATTATTGTTTATTTCTATTTTATGGTGTAGCGCAGCTCAGGACATCAGGAACTCAAGGACTTGTCGAAGAATACCTAAGGAAAAACATTAGGGTAAACCTTAGAATAATATTATAATTATTCTAAGAGGTAAACTAAATAATGTGTGTACTCAAAATAACAGAAAATAATAAAAAGTAAATGGGAAAAAGGAAATAATAAGTAAATAGATTTCAACATTCATCTCTTTGTACCTATTTGTTTTTGGAACACTTTTATTGCTAGGCCACGATGTCTGATCTCTAAATATGGTGACATCTTATTTGCAAATATTTTTCTATAATAAGTTTTAACAGGCTTTTTTGATGAAGTTGACAATAATCACCAATATTTTTAAAATAAGTAGGTATGACCGACAAACTGACTCATTATTTTAAGAGATATCAGTTCATAACCAGAGGACGATGTTGCATTGTTGCCATATCACCCACTTTTATAGTCCTTAATTACGTACTCAGAAGCCTCAGGTGCATTCGGTTTTACACTAGTAGCCGACGCCGACCAAAATATGCGAGTCGGGACAATGCTGCCTAAGGGCGCATTCAAGTAGAGAGACTGTCAGCCAGCTCCTGCTTATAACAGCTTGCTTTATGTGGAGGTTATCTCGACGGACCAGTACCGATAAGCGCTGGCAGATCAGCGTCGGTAACCAGCGTTCTACATGAATGCGCCCTAAGACGGAATGCATAATAAAGTCAATTTTTTGATGAAATAAATACTGTCGTGTTTAAATAAACATAACTTAATATATTAATATAAATAAACTTTACCTAATTAGTATTAACATAGATGTAGCATACACTGACGTTTGGATAGATTGGAAATGCGAAAGAACAAAACATAATTATGATACGCGTATGGCAGAGCGAGATAGATAGACGAAACCAATTTTTAGACGGCAAAGCGGGCTTAGCGGGCACTTGTCAAAAATTGTTCCTCAATTTTCTCAAAATACTTAATTTAGTTTTTACATTTCTGTGTGGAATAATGTCCTTTGTAGTCTTAATTAGTGATGGTTACTTGTGCGGTACCTGGATGTGACTCCTCTAGATGTAAAAACCACCAGGAAGGCGTCGCGCTCGGCGGTGACATTGACAGCGGGCGATTCATTTTTGGTTTCGTCCAAGTGATACAATTGCCGATCTTTAGTTATATAATAAATCTATGGTATTAACTTATAAGTTTAACTTTATTTACAGGATTTTATAATTTAATACTTATTTGTAATTTATCTCCCGTAAATTCGGCGAATCCCCTAGTAATAAACAGGCAACACTCGCTAATCAGAATATAACGAAATAAAAAATCATGTTTTCTTTAAACTTTATGATTTATTTAAAAAGCTTACTTATGAAGAGTAATCTTTTTGTTATTACAAGGTTTTTCCAAATAATTGCGAAACAATTTCATTGCACAAACCGGCATAATTTATGTTTTTTCGGGAGCACTTTGTCGCTAAGCAACACAAATGACACTGACCTACGTGTCAAGCAAGTCTAACAAATTTGTTGGACTTTATAGGAGCCGTTCGGTAGAGCCGATTGCGGAATCTAGACCGTGTATATAATCAAAGATTTTAAATATAATTTATTAAAATAAAAACTTGCTTCCATTCAATGCTTGTTTCCGCTTCAACCGAACTTCCAACAATAGCTACGAAGTTTTTTTACATTTTTGAATAACAGAGTCCTTAATCTCTAAAAAATAAGTGTGTAATAGAAGAGCCGATTCCAAAAGTAGGACATTTATGAGTTGCTACGGTAACCATTACAGGAGAATAATTTGGAGTGACCTCGTTCTAATTTCCCTGAAAAAGTAATTTCTCTGATAAAGTAATATTTTTTTATGATAATGTATCGTACCTATTAATCTGAAAGAAATTAATGGAGATAGAAAATAATTCCAATGAAATTATATATAAAAATGCAATTATGGGATCAGTCAAAAATCACCAACTAGTCTTTTTGATTTAATCTGTCAAAAAAAGAAATCATAATATTGACTTACCTACCGTTATTATTCTTGCCTCATTGACAATAATGGACAAGTCTTTTGTTGGATGACTAGTTTTTTGGTAGTCTATCTATAGATACTTTATCATTTTGATTGCGTTCGTGACTACTTTTTGGTATGCAAGAACGAAACCAAAGTCGCGAAAAACTTTTGAAACTGCCAGTATCCTAATAGCATTTAGGTATGATCCTTTAGGTTCCTTCGCTAATTCGATTTTTTTTACTTTAAATCATCATCATCATCTCAACTCATTATGGCCCACTATTGAGCAAGGGTCTCTTCTCAGAATGAGAAAGTTAAAGCCATAGTCAACCACGCTGGCCAAGTGTGGATTGGCGGACTTTACACATCTTTGAGTTCTGTAAACTCTACGGCATGCAGGTTTCCTCACGACGTTTTCCTTCACCGTTTGTAGCGAGTGATATTTAAATGCTTAAAACGCATATAACTCCAAAAAGTCAGAGGTGCGTGCCCTGGGATTCGATCCCGGACTTTCCGAATAAGAGACCGAATTCTTGACCACTACAATAATAATAAAATGTATAACTGTAATCGCTGCATATGTACTTACTTTAAATACCGATGTATTTCTTCACATTATTGGGCCTTATGTTAGGTAGTAGCGGGCCTTTGATATAAAAGTAATATCTAAGCAAAGTAGTTGAGAAATAGTTTGCACAATTTTAATCAGGTTGCTCCTTTATGTCTAATGGTATTTAATTATTTAAGTTTCTATAAAGTTTAAGGTAGTTTTTAGCATGACGTCCGTGTGATGAAAATTCTCTAAGGGTTTAAAGAGAATATAGTTTCTAATTAGGTAAAAGCTTGGAATGATTACAAATTATTGGAACGAAACGAGATTAAAGTAGGTATGTAATGAAATAGTTAAGCAGTTATATTTGTAAGAGGACTTTTTCTCTAGGTAGATAATTCTGTTGTAGAAATGAATCATGATAATTTGTTAAAAAGTGACAGAAATTCGAAGAAAGTATTGATATAATATTGATAAGTGTATCGTATCGAAATCTAACCTGTATTTATATAGCCGTGGTATACCTACTTAACTTTTTATAACTAAAAGTTAGTATGTACGTCAATTTATTCACTTTTCCAGTAAAAAAGGTCTTGATGCGTCATCGTAAACAAGTCTTCTTTTCAAGATCCAGTGATATATAAAAAGATATGAAAAAAAGATAGAAAGGTATTATTATCTATACTATAATATTATAAAGCTGAAGAGATTGTTTGTTTGTTTGTTTGTTTGGTTGAACGCGCTAACCTCAGGAACTACTGGTTCGAATTGAAATTTTTTTTTTGTGTTGAATAGACCTTTTATCGAGGAAGGCTATAGGCTATATAAGATCACGCTGCAACAATTAGGAGCGAAGAAATAATGGAAAATGTGGAAAAAACGGGGAAAATTATTCATTCTCGAGGGCTTTCGTTGCATGCGTTGCGAAAACTATTCAAGATACCAAAAATATATGTATGAAAGAATTATTACTCTTGAAATGATCTAAAAAAATGTCCACGACAGTATATGTATCTTTTAAGATTAACACACTAGAACCGTTTTTATGGTAATCAAATTTGCCGCGTTTCCAAGTTTAATCTGAATTAATCTTGCTGTGATCCTTTGCTACTTTGCTATTATTTTGTCGTAAGCTTTATTTCTAAGTTTAATTTAATTTAACCTCAATTAATTTTGGTGATAGTTTATTATCTTCTCGAAATTCCTACGGGAGCGGGACCTACGCGGTTGATACTTACGGGTCCCGAAGCGAAGCGAGGGCGGTTCGCTAGTGTATTATAAAGAGATATGAATATTTAAATTCCATACTAATAATCTAAATGCGAAAACAACGCTGTATGTCTGTTTGTCGGTCTGCCTGTCAGGCTGCTACATTTTCTTGCTAAATCCACTGAACCGATTTAGATAAGGTATGTAAATACATTGAGAAAGACATGGTAAAATTTTCTAGGAACGCGTTTTTATAGAATAATTTTAGCTTACCAACTCAAATGGGCGTGGCAAAACCTAGATTCACATAAAGAACCTTATACTGTGTAAGTACTTCCAAATGTCGCCGGCGCCTTTGAAAATTTCTTCTCGAAAGTACCGCAATTGATAACAAAATATTTAAATACATGTCCTCAGCTTGCCATGACTATCATGGAGTGCTGTGTTGATAGGTGCGCCAATTCATTTACTTTTAAACATGTCACATGCGAAGCTATTATTAAAAGCTTACTCTCTCTAAATATTAAAAAGTCAAGTGATCTGTGGGGCCTTTCTACGTTAGTACTTAAATCGATTATCACTTTTATTGCACCCCATTTAACTTTCATCTTTAATAAATGTGTTGATGACGGTAGCTTTCCCAATCTTATGAAACATGGGAAAATAGTACCATTGTTCAAGGATGGAGATAAAAGCGATCCTACAAATTTTAGGCCCATATCAATCTTACCGGCACTTAGTAAAATATTTGAAAAAATTATTTACAATCAACTACTCTCTCACTTTACCATAAATAAATTACTTCATGTTAATCAGTTCGGTTTTTCGAAGGGGAAAAGTACCACTGATGCAGGCATCGCACTTCTTAAACACATCTTTGATGCTTGTGAGCGTAAGCAGGATGCTATTGGTATATTCTGTGACCTTTCAAAGGCTTTTGACTGCGTTGACCATAATATATTATTTGTAGAAAGGATGCCGGCTATCTTGAGTACAAATACATGAGGTATCAATAAGGAGACCAGGCCTTGAATACAAACGAAGTCCTTTAGATTTGCTTAGTACATTTTATGATTCCATTCAACAACTATAACGGATTTAACAGAATATCACGGATTGTATCTTCATATCACGACGTTCCACCAGCACACGTAAGGAGCCTCCACAACCTGATGACAGCTCCTCTTCTTGCTGTCGCCATGTCGTGAATGCTTCTTTAGCACGCGGTGTTACGTCAGTTGTCAAACTCGTCCAGATATAAGGACCTCCTTTTCACTGCGCCGTCACGGCCAACCCTGACCACCGCGCGTCCTCGAGCGGTTAGTTAGATTTGGGAGTCACCTAAAGAGACAATCATCCAATTAGTAATTGCTCGTCCATACCTGATACAAAGTAGCAACACACATTGCCGCTGAGTATGCTCAACTTTTGAATCTGACCAAATTAACCTTCAATATCAACATGCGTGTTATCACTCAGTTATTCCTATTTTATTAACAATCGTGCTCGTTGGCTTTCGACCACCAAACTGATCCAAATCGTGAATCCGATTCAATCATGCCACATAAAAACTCACTTACAACAACCTTCGTAGTGAACTGCTCTCTGTATTTCATCATCTCGACCTAAAACGCGCATATGAACTCGCAAAACTCCTCGATATAACAAGAACTCGGCATACCTAAATGCAACCTTCATTCGTTTACTCCAAAAGCGAGAACCGGGCGTGTGGAGCCCTCTGCACCAACTTACTCCCAAGGCGTGGACCGGACGTACAAAGCCCCTTCGACCAGCTTACTCCCAAGGCGTGGACCGGACGTACAGAGCTCCTTCGACCAGCTTACTTAAAAGCGGTGGCCCGGACAACTGTAGCCCCTTCAACCAGCCGAACATAGGTATCTTCCACAGCAGGCAGCGGGTTTTTCTCAAGCTCGGCAGCTATCTTTCAACCAAAGGCGTAGTTCGGGCGTGGTTCTGGCTTATGAAGCCTTTTAAACCAGCTTGTTTCCAACCAGATGCGCACCTATTTTCTCTTGTCGCTTGCTCGACACCACCTCTAACAATACTTACTCATTTGATACTGATAACCTAAATCAAGCATTCGTCCCTCTAGCCATAAACGTGCGCCATAACTCTACCACAATTGCCACGGATAACCACACTAAAACTCACTATCTGCAGCTGAAAGACTGTTTGAGCCAGCTGTTATTGCATTATCACTCCATTTTGAAGTACTACTATCACTATGAGCTTGGTTAATATGAACATCTTGTTCCTTATTGACCGCCGTCTCGGCCTCCTCACCACCGATCGTGTTTGTTACAATTTCAACTAAGCCCTCAAACTCACACTTACACACACTACCCACGTTTCTTCAAATAGTAATAATATTACTTATACTACCTCAGCAAGAGTTGTTCGGAGGAAATAACTTTACTCTGCGTTATTCTATTGAAATGATATTGCACATCACACCACCGTTGAATTCTACATCACTCATATATTTACACAGTACCAAAAGCGAACAGTCGGAACTCAGCCACTCCCCAAATATGTCGTCTCGTCTGGCGAGAGATTTCCCTTTACCCTATTATGATACTTAGTGTGACCCTTGGTTACAAAATTCACATAACCATTACATAATTACACTAGCCGGGCTCGAACCGGGAACCACTAGCCTCACGGGCAATCATTATGCAGCAGGGTTTATATTCGTAACAGAACTAAAAAAAACTTTACGTTTGTCGTCAACGTATACTCGGTGACGGTGTCATCGCGTTCAGTACCAAAATTTACTGTAAAATTGCTGTTTTCTGCAGAGAATGAAAAAAAGAATTCAAAGACCTTACCAACTGCTTTTACTAATGTACCTTCCATTACATTCTGGTCAAAAATTGGAAAATCCTTGCGTGTATTTACTCCATTATCATTATACAATTGTCAATAGCTGTGCCCATGAATTGCAATGCTCGAACGTTAGTTTTTCTTGAGACATTCAGCCTCAGTTATCCGTCATGACTACCGCTGACAACATACATCCACGTTCCCACATGGCGTATCTGCAACCAATAATTTTGAACAGCAATTTCCAATATTGAAGAGCTTCAGTTGTTAGACAAACTACAAAGTTACTACAACATATCGCCCCAATATCGACATTAAGAATGATGACTAGCATAAACGCCCATCACATATCACATGCCCGATGAAGAATGAAAGAAAGCGTTAAAGAATCCCCAAATACCAGTACTTAGAATGGTTCAATGATGATAGCCATGATCACGTTCTCGAGATGTCGTGTCTATTGTAAATAGAACGTTCTTGTTTGAGAACCAACGTCAGTGGTATAAGAAAGGCACCTTAATATTATTGAAAGCTGCAGTGTTAAATTGATCAAACGACCGCTGACCTTGTTAGAAGATGGCACCCTCAGAGCTGTTAGTGGATAAGTTACTTTCTTACTGCGCGACCAACCAGACCAAATCTTTACAACCGATACTAACCACATTTGCCTTATTATTCTGAATAATTTTCAAGTGCGAAGTACCTAGTGTGTACGCAGTATTTCCCATATGGCTAACTGGATAAATGTTGACAAAATAATAACCGATTCCATATTTTAGAAGGGATGAATAAATCGACCTTGGTTGCCATAAGTTTTATGATCTTGCCGGGTTTCAGGTACCAGAGACGCTTTCAACATTACACACTATGGTTGCAAGTTAATTGCAGTCTCCTCACTTTTGAGAAAAGGCGTGCCCAGTCGTAGCTTACAGGATAATTAAAGCATGCAGTGGACAATAATAATAAATGTTCATACTATATTGCCATTAGCAAGCTGAAAATTAGGTAGTCAAATTAAATTAATTCACGTCATATTACATTAGCTATTTCAATGTCTCCTATGTTCCGTAATTAAACCTCGCATCCATAGAAGCATCGGAGCGTATTAACACTAAACTCGTGTTGTATGAATGTACCGCATCGGTCATTTATCTTGGAGGTGAAGGTTGAAGCAACTTTGCAAATCCACAACAAGACTCTGCTTCACTATATACCCCAAACCACGTAACGAAACTCAACGCGATTCTCAACATCATACAATTCTCTGTTCGGTAGGTTTACAAAAAGATCAGGGAAAACTTCAATGTTTCTTAATAAAATAGTACTACCAAGGCTGCTAAAATGCTGACCAAACCTCATGAGAACATTTAATTAACGATTCATCTCAGAAATAGAACTCAACTCATAAAGACAATAATCTTATTACATTTGAACCAAATAGTTACGTTAAGCATTTCTACGTTCATCGTACATCATTACGTTAAGCTCTTAGATAAACTTCGCTCTCCATTGCAAGTCACACCATTAACATTCTGGAGATATTAGGTATTCAAAAGTACTTTAAATCCTCTAAACCAATCCTCAAGAGTATTCTAGAGCAACAGTCAATCCTAGCTCAAGTTACCATAGAAGTTACTCAAATAACATTACTGTCATTAATATTCTTTTACTGTTGGTCCATAACATCCGAATGTAATTCATCTCATCGTTTCTGAAATTATTATTCTGTACACAATAGTCATAAACCTCAGACCTAAAACTTCACATTGGATCCAATGGTAGTTACAATTTAATCGCTCCATAATGATCCCATACTATATCTTCATTGTAGCCATTCAAAACCAGGGCATGTCACAATTTTAGCTATAAACAAACATTATTATCCATTACTATTGAAGCCAAAATTAAATCCTATCACAATTGATTCATCAATTTCAAAGCTTTCAGGCTATAAATCTCATCAGAAATATTATTTAGCTCCTTAAACGATGTTCAAGTTAGCATCTTGTAGGACGCAGCAATTCAACACTTTGTAAAGCTCAGGCTTATTACTAGGCTATTACTAGGCTGAAGGTCTATGATATCCCTTTTAAGCCTCATCACCGACACATAATGAAACGGCATTTGAAGTAGACATATGACAACATAAATAAGTTCGGATCGAATTAAACAATAGAAACGGAAGTCTAAAACACCAGTGTCTTAATCTCGTATGCATTTTGTTCTGATTACGTTACAATTATTCCATACTTTATTATTGATAGTTAATAGGGTAAATTACCTACTAGTTAAAGAACTTACAACCCTCCTTTTTATGGAATTAAGAAAGCAAACGAGCGTACAGCACCACCCTTCCTCCATCACGCATGATAATATTGTGCTCCTTCTGTCCTCCTCATCTATTCAGCTAGGTACTCTACAGGAATCCCCATCGCAACGTCGCTCTCCAAGAAGTATACCAATGTTAATAGTAATTATTGCCTTACCGACATACTCACCCTTAGTGACTTACCCACTCACCAATGTTATTAGAAATGATACAGAATACATACAGATAAGCGTTTAGTATTAACGCATACCAATAGAAAACCAGAATTATGTTGACGCTGTGCCCTCTCAAACATTAGCAGCGATCTAAGAAGCATACAATACTGAAAGGTGCGTTTTAGCGCACATTAGCGCACATTTCCACACATTTTTGTACATTCGTATTATACACGACTTTCTGCTATCCATGATACGTTGGCCATGGCTTTTACAACCGCCATCACCTTTACAGCATAATTCTTCGTAGTTTATTCGAATATCGTTCATATTTTCATACTTTACACACGATCATGGTCGTGTTTATGAATCGTCCATGAATCGTCTGAGAGTTTTTGTGAGACTTTTCCATACCTACCTCTATATCCATGACACTGCTTGCACATTCTGTAACGGAACAATATTATCACAACCAATGGAACAATGTTACCAAAAGATCTCCATCGAACACATAATACTATGGAAGTAGGTGTTCACTATCCAACAACACAATCCTTATTTGCAACCTCAGTTTTCAACAATGATCGTTCCAATTCGATCGTTTCCAATGCGTTTGTAATGATTTACATCGTAAAATATTCACTTCCAAGAAAATTTCAAATGACGTCTTTTGTCAGTCCACTTTTATTTTTCACCGTTTATTGCAAACATATTGTAAATGCATTATTTTTTATGTTTTTATGCAAGGTTTCATGAGCGCTGGGTTCTTTGTCCAATTCTGATGTAGAAAGGATGCCGGCTATCTTGAGTACAAATACATGAGGTATCAATAAGGAGACCAGGCCTTGAATACAAACGAAGTCCTTTAGATTTGCTTAGTACATTTTATGATTCCATTCAACAACTATAACGGATTTAACAGAATATCACGGATTGTATCTTCATATCACGACGTTCCACCAGCACACGTAAGGAGCCTCCACAACCTGATGACAGCTCCTCTTCTTGCTGTCGCCATGTCGTGAATGCTTCTTTAGCACGCGGTGTTACGTCAGTTGTCAAACTCGTCCAGATATAAGGACCTCCTTTTCACTGCGCCGTCATATTAAATAAACTAAGTCATTATGGTGTCTCAACACAATCAGTTAGTCTTATCAAATCGTACTTATTGGAACGCATTCAAAAAGTAGTTGTTAATGGAATAGAATCTCCTGGAGCACGCATAACAATGGGTGTGCCCCAAGGTTCGATATTAGGACCATTGCTTTTTCTAATCTATATAAATGATCTTCCTTATTTTACTAGTAACTTGTGCGAAACTGTATTATTTGCTGATGACACCTCCTTAATTTTTAAGGTAGATAGGCGGAAACATTGTTTTGACGATGTAAATAATGCTGTTTCACAAGTATTGCATTGGTTCACACTTAATAATTTAATTTTAAACGCGAAGAAGACTAAATGTATTAAATTTACTTTACCAAATGTTAAAGAAGTTCCAACTCGTATTGTTTTGAATAAGGAAGTATTAGAACTAGTTGATTCAACAAAGTTTTTAGGCCTTACTATAGATTCTCATTTGCAATGGAGTCCTCATATCAAAGCCTTGTCAGGGAGACTAAGTCTCCCTGACAAGGCTTCCTTATTATCCTTTACAGCGTAGGCAGCAGAACTAAGAGTTCTGCTGCCTACGCTGTCAAAAAAGTAAGGCTTTTGACTGACGTAGAAACAGCAAGATTAGTCTATTTTAGTTACTTCCACAGTATAATGTGTTATGGTCTGCTGTTGTGGGGCTCAGCTGCAAATATAGAGTCAATATTTATATTACAAAAAAGAGCAGTACGTGCCATTTACAACCTCAGGCCGAGAGATTCGCTTAGACATTTGTTTAAAGACATAAATATATTAACTGTAATATCACAATATTATATTTTAGATAATGTTATGTATGTAAAAAATATCATGACTGTTTTCCTAAAAAGAGTGATGTACACAATATAAATACTAGAAATAAGGCTAAACTGATTGTACCAAAATTCAGACTTAGCAAAACTGGTGGCTCTTTCATGGGTAACTGCATTAAAATTTATAATAAAGTTTATAATACAATTAACAGAAATGCCGTACTGTAAACTTAAAACTCATGTCAAAAGCATTCTTATGACGAAAGGTTATTACAAACTTGATGAATATTTTAATGATAAATCAGCTTGGACATGAGTTTCGTATTTTAGCCGTAATTAGTAGTAAGTGCATCTGTAACTGTGAGTGGAGAAAGAGAAAAAAAAGACTCCTTGGGAGTTTCTTGCCACTTCTTCTTCCAAGACCACTCGCCGTAGGGATTTGTTGAAGCGATGGCGTAACTTGACGTTCGATAAGTGTTTGTAAAAACCTACTTCGAAGAAATAAATATTTGAATTTGAATTTGTCCATATACATACATACGATTCTTGGCGATCTTTTCCATCGAAATAAGTGCGCGGACATAATTTCAAAAGTTTACTGCAGATACACAGGTTTCGAAGCCCGTCCTCCGTGCGTCTATAGGCTATGACTTTAATAGTGCATATTTATCGGCTTGCACGAACTCATGCCATAATATCTAATACTTAATTGGAATAAAGTAGTAAACGGTCGATTGACCTCGGTTTGTTATGTGTGTCTAGTTATGGATAAACAGAAAATATGGTAAGTAAGTCAACAAAGATAATTAAAAAGACCATCCTTTGTTATCGTGTAAGTAGTAAGTACCTTCTCTTATCTCAGCACTAGATTTTTATGTTGTAAGTAGCATCAAAGTTCATTTAAAGAGAATAGAGAAAAAATCTTGTCTAGGCTGGAAATCCCGCAAATGAGTCACTAAAACAGGGCTATATGATCGGGTATCCATACAAACAAGTTTTTATACGTTTAAACAGTAGATATTATTATAATTAATAAATCACAATATTGTATAAATAAGGAAAAATGATTTTCAGAAGCAAAAATTTTACAACCTTATTCATATGTCCATACGGCCCATATTATGGCTTATGGCGCATATGCCTATCAACAAGTATGCTGTAAATCTGCCATACGTCCACAACAGACCTTGCCCTTCCTGTGTTGTATTAGCTATCTCGCTAAGGTAAGATCATTTGATTCTATGAGGATATAATATGGACAAAAATATTGTACTACACATTCCTTAACATTATCCTCTACCAGTAATAAAACCCGTAGCGTCGTTTTACATTTATTGCAAAGGGTAGTGGAAAAACTTAAATGGAATAACATTCGGTCATCAGACACAAGTACATAGATGTAAATTGGTATAATATACTTAATTGTAGCAGGGCTTAAAACGTCTTATATCTAATATCAGTCTGATTAAGTTCGCTGAATTGAATAAACCTACACAGATACTCCTTAATGATGATTCAAAAACAATAATTACAAGAACAGATGACGCCAAAAAAAAGATATCAAACGTTCGAATTAGCATTTCGAATCGATATACGCAAAATTATTGTATCAATATAACATTTTGAATACCTTTATAAAATCGTGGCTAATTAAAAATATACGTGCAATAGTGTACCAGTGATACAATTTTGAATTACGAATATCTAAATGGTTTCAATATAAAAACATCACTGGGAATATTCTAATATGTTCGTACTATACAATGGCGCGATGTCTTCAACGCAGCATGGGGTGTAATTAGGCAGTCCAATGCAAGCTACTACATGCATTGGGCATACAATCTTCTCATAATGGATGTTTCGAGAAACATGTATTGAAGGATTCAGAGGCGAGCTACTTACTGCTACTTGTATTGGATGTTACTATTGTAGTTTGATTTTGAATTCTGATTAATACGCTTATTACCTAAGTTTTTGTTCGGAAAATATTCCATGTTAGGAACAGTTGTTACAAAAAAAATTGGACACTTAGCTTGAAGTTCAGCTTATATTTTCTTCTTGGTCGCAACGCATCGGTGATGCGTTTACTGTTACCAAATAATTTCCATTGGCTTCAATGACCATACACCGTCATAAGTTCATCTTAATAATATTAGTTAGGAAAAAGTTGTCAGTATCTAGTCACGCAGTTAGTAATTGCCTATGTGAGCTTCATAGTGATTGCCTTCGTGAGGTTAATGAGTGATTGCATCGTACATTTAAAAAGTTTTATACTAAATATATAAACAATCTAGCGGGCAGCTCAAGTAGTGGTCGTATCTACTGTACAATCCCTTGATAACGAAAGTACTTACCCCAATGTATTCAAGAAGGAAGTGAGTAGGTATAAGAACGATTTCCTAATGTTACATAAATACTACACGTGCCACCAAACTTTTTAGATGCAACATTCTCCAAAATACTATCACAACGATGACCAAATTAGGACGAGAGCGTAATTTGTTTATCGCCTACAAATATACAGGGTGATTTGTAACTCGACGTATTCCTCTTGGGATGTGGTAATACAACCAATTTCCAACAAAATTAACCATAATGTCCCTAATACCAAGTCAGCTGGTTATCGAGATATTCCTTATTTTTGGTTTTGGTCAAAGAACACCGAATTTGACTACAAAAAAATCAATAAATAAAAAAGTAGTGATTTGATTTGAGTTGTGTGCATTTCTATCAGTGACCAATACATCAACAATTATTTATTAATACTAATGCAGGCACAAGTGTTACACATTTTAAAATAACAAGTGAATTCTTGTAAAAAAAAATATTTTCTTACGAATGTGGTCGATAGAAAAGTAGATTTATTTTAAAAAATCTAGTATACATCAAGCGTACAAACTACATAAAAAACATCCTTGTTTTATAAGCTATCCGAACAAGTAAAATTATTAAGACACAAACAAAGCATTTCAGAAAAAAACGTATGTAGAGCACGTGCGACGTAAAACTCTTTGTTATCGTACCGCGGTATAAGTTCCTGAGTTGCAAACTTTTTAGTTGTTATTGTCGTTTGTCGTTAGTCTATTAGTCCCACTTGATCATTTAAAATGAAAATTAAACAGCAGCAGTGTTTTGTTTCTGGCTACCAACGCGATCTCCCAAATTTACGTTAATTTTGATCACTAAATAAGTATGACGGCTTACTCTAGTTCCGAGTATGCCGATATTATTTATTGTTATGTCTTTTATGATGGAAACGCGGATGAAGCTCATCGAGAGTACATTCGTCGTTACCCTCAACGACGAGCGCCTTACATTACGGTCTTCAATTCAATTGGAAACTGGACAATTTCAATGTCAACAAAACGATGGCGGTTGACCACGCCTTTACACTGCTGAAGATGAAGAAGTTGTTATCCAGCAGGTTGTTGACGCAGTAGTAGGATCGTCAACGAGTTTCAGTCGCGTTATCATTATAAATGGCATAAGAATAAATAATATCGGCATACTCGGAACTAGAGTAAGCCGTCATACTTATTTAGTGATCAAAATAAGCGTGAATTTGGGAGATCGCGTTGGTAGCCAGAAACAAAACACTGCTGCTGTTTAATTTTCATTTTAAATGATCAAGTGGGTCTAATAGACAAACGACAAACAACAATAACAACTAAAAAGTTTGCAACTCAGGAACTTATACCGCGGTACAATAACAAAGGGTTTTACGTCGCACGTGCTCTACATACGTTTTTTTCTGAAATGTTTTGTTTGTGTCTTAATAATTTTACTTGTTTGGGTAGCTTATAAAACAAGGATGTTTTTCATGTAGTTTGTACGCTTGATGTATACTAGATTTTTTAAAATAAATCTGCTTTTCTATCGACTACATTCGTAAGAAAATATTTTTTTTTTACAAGAATTCGCTTGTTATTTTAAAATGTAACACTTGTGCCTACATTAGTATTAATAAATGATTGTTGATGTATTGGTCACTGATAGAAATGCACACAACTCAATTCAAACCACTACTTTTTTATTTATTGATTTTTTTGTAGTCAAATTCGGTGTTCTTTGACCAAAACCAAAAATAAGGAATATCTCGATAACCAGCTGACTTGGTATTAGGGACATTATGGTTAATTTAGTTGGAAATTGGTTGTATTACCACATCCCAAGAGGAATACGTCTAGTTACAAATCACCCTATATGACTAGATTTTAACAAACTTCAATTAAGAGAACTAACTATCATTAATAGTCTCTGGCCCACGCACATAAAACATCAAATAAGGCTTTAATTATCACCATTTGCTTACTAGATTCTCATCACCACATTTCCTGTCTGCGTCTAGTTCTAGGTCTACAGTTGTCATAAGCAGCGGAAGGGTGGTGCCCAGCGTGCTTGTTCTTCTGCAGGTTAAACCCTTAAAAAGACATTCCTAACACACTAGCAACAAGATCTCAAGGATTACATCCTGGTGTAGGTACCTACTATAGTATAGCTGTATTAATTTCTCAACCTTTGGCGTGTAGCTTCATATCACAGTGTTGCATGTAACACAATTTATACACTAACAAAGTTTTCCAGCCCAGTGTGGGTTTTAATTAAATTACTCGAACATAATGAATGAATGAATGAATGAATGAATATTTATTTTGCTTAAATTGCGGTTTACAAAATGTTCTTATTTCCTAAATATAGCGCTCACAATTTACCACAGTAGTGGTGTGCAAAATTTTAAGATCAAAATTATAGTTATATATTCTAAATTCCAATACAATGTCAAATGTCATATATCATATAAAATTATTTTTGTTATTAAGTTATATTATTAAGGATTATAAACATGTCAGCGTATAATAGTAAGTACATTGGTAAATTATGTAGTATGTCATCAAATAAAGAATTACTTTAGGTATTGGTTTACACTATAATAACATTTATCTATGAGCCATCTTTGTAATTGTTTTTTGAAAATTGGTAGCGATATTACATTTTTTATATCCTTAGGTAGTTTATTATATATTTTTACACACATGTGATACGTATTGCGAGATTTCATTGTACTTCTACTGGGTGGTAGCCATAGATTGTTAGCATGTCTGCTTAAGAAAGTTAAGCACTCCTTCTTTTTTTTAAATAGGTGCATGTGACTTTTAACAAATAAGGAGACTTCATATATATAAATACATGGCAGAGTAAGTAAATTTAGCTGTTTGAAAAGAGGCTTGCAACTTATTTCAGTAGGTACATTACAGATTGCTCGTATTGTTCGTTTTTGCGCAATAAAGGCTTTGTTCATTGATACTGAGTTGCCCCACAATATTATTCCGTATCTAAGGTTGGACGCAACATAGCCGTGGTAAGCTTTTAGTGCAGTTTCTTTATTGCTAATTTTTGGTATGCGCCAAAGTGGATACACGAATTTGTTTACTTTGGAGCACACTCTTTCGACATGATCCTTCCATGTGCATTTGTCATCTATTACTATACCCAAAAATGTGATAGAGTTTGTTTCCATTATTTTTTGATTCTGGTAATGTAAATTAAGACTGAGTTTTTTCCAACCTTTATTACCAAACTGAATGTACTTTGTCTTCGTCAAGTTTATATATAGATTATTATCTGCAAGCCATCCTACGATTTTGTCTATTGTGTTATTTATTTCATCGTTATAGTCAACTGTTGATTTTTGTGGTATTATTACTGCTATGTCGTCTGCGAATAGTGAGCATTGGTAGTCTGTTACCTTTGGCATATCATTAATATATAAAATGAAGAGAAGTGGTCCTAGAATACTTCCCTGGGGGACGCCTACTCTGTTGTATTTAAGATCCGATTTAATATTCTCTTCGACTAGGTTTGAGTTAATAGATTTGATTTCTACGTATTGTTGTCTATCTGAAAGATAGCTTTCAAGCAATTCTAAAGGTTTCCCACGGATACCGTATTTCTCACACTTCCAGATCAGCAATTTATGCGAAACATAGTCAAAAGCTTTAGTCATGTCGTAGAATACCCCTGTTGTTTTTATTCTTTTGTCAACATTTTCTAGAATACCATTTACTAAATTGAAAGCAGCGAGGGTAGTTGATTTACTTTTTTGAAATCCATTTTGGCTAGGGCATATTATTTTGTGTTTCTCTACAAAATTCAGTATTCTACTTTGTATAGCTTTTTCTACTATTTTTGACAAAATAGGGACCAACGCAATTGGTCGATAATTTCCCATTATTAACTTGTCCCCTTTTTTATATATTGGCTTTATGACAGATATCTTTAGTTTTTTTGGAAACGTGCCAGTTAAAAATGATAAGTTTGTAATATGACTTATTGGTTCACAAATAAATTTGGCAGACATTTTTATTATTTTTGTAGAGATATTATCATACCCAACTGAGGGTGTGTTTCTCAGACTCATGATAATTTTAAAAATTTCCTCATTATTTGTAGGGTAAAGAAATAAAGAATTATTATTTATGTCAATTTTATATTTGTATATTATGTCATTTATAGGATCATTATTTATTGTCAAGCTAGTGAAAAAATTATTAAAATTATTTGCAATGTCAGATGATGATGTTATTAGTGTATTATTATGTTTAATTTTATTTATAATGTTATTTTTATTATTACTGTCTATGCAGGCGTCATCTTTTATGAGGCGCCAAGCTGCCAAACATTTGTTTTTAGAATTTGATAAGTATTTCTGGTTTGTGATTTTTTGAGCGGCAATTGTACACTTCTGTAAAAGTTTGTTGTAATTTATATATTTCAATTTTGACTCTTTGGTACGGGTTTTATAATATTTATATCTAAGTTTACGCTTCGTTTTTGCTGAAATTTTAATGCCTCTACTAATCCAATGTAATCCTCTATCATTTCTTTTAATCTTTATTCGTACTAGGGGAAAGCACAGATTAAAGAAGAGTGTAAATGAGTGTAAATAATGCAATATCCATTTACGGGTGCTTCGAGAATTTACGTTAAAACTTATAAAAGAAGATAGCTTAGAGGAAGACAATTCATTTGTTCTACGTTATCCGATAGCTAAGTGTATTAATTTAGACTGTTCATAAATGCGCGGTATCCGCTGTTGCTGTAGGTAACGGTATTTGAGTCGGTACAACATAAGCAAATAAGTATCACCAATGCTACGAATACCAAATTTTGTTGATTATTGTGTACTATAAATATCAGAAGTCATCCAATACGACGCCGATCTGTAGATACTTACATTTCCTTTGCGTCACCTTTAAACAATATATTCGTTCTAATAATATAAAATGATAGACTTCCTCTACAGCCAGAGTTAGAAGTGACTATGGTAGCAATCGGGAGCGAATGCTTCGTGTCCCCTTCAAGGCTTCCAATTATGGAAACGATCAAGAAATTTTGCTCCTTGCACTAACTCTTAAAAATCACCGACAACAACCAAAGTCTGGTAAATCACTATTTCAATTGACACACCATAGGTATTTGCGTGGCACAAATTCAAGAGATAGCAGTTTTCTGATTCATTGTAGCTATGATACTTTAGTAACGAAGCTATGAATCATAATCTGTCGCGCAGTATTTCATTTCCGTCATCATGGCATCCAATCACTGAAACATTTCGTAGGAAAGGAGTTGAATGGAAAACGTGATTGTATTCTGGTTTTTATCCACAAAAAGCAGTTGAGTGAAAAAACCACTAAATAGTAAGGCACACGCGTGGGAACCGATGGACGATCGCTCGTTTACCAATTTAGATGACCAGGATAAATTGGCCTGTGAGGAAAACTTTAACGTTCAGAAATAGTTTTAGTATCTATTAGAAATGAACATTGACTTTTATGATGTGACTACAGAAGAAGGCTATGTGAAGAATTTTACAAAGGATAGAGTAGATATGGACATTTTCGAAATATAAACAAGGAGCTTAGGTTAAAAAAATGATATCATAGTAAAGCAGTGATGATATTCGTAGAATTCAAAAACTAGATGATGAAGATGATAAGCCGATGATGTACACGTTAGCAAACATTGAAGATCAAGAACCAACCACCCCAACCTATATAAGTTTTATATCTAAGTTCTCAGTTATGTTAGCGAAGCCGCTGGTTGAGGTAAGTTGATAATTCCATGTAAATGTACATATATTACCCTCGAGTAGTAGCCTGCTTGTACTAATAACGGCTACTCAGCGTTAAACATCGGCCAGGCAAATTAATGGTTTAACATCTGCTATTAAAGAACAAATCACCGAGCAATAATGCGGGTTACGTCAATAACTCACAAAATGATGTCATTTCTAATAGTCAGTCAAAACGAGTCACGTTTTAGCGTGATCCCAACGACAATACACGAGGCTATTATTTTTCTTATCATCGAAATATTTTAGTCATAATAATTATACAACAAGTTTCTACCCAGTAGTGTAGCTCTGGGTTTTATGGTCGTCGGTGTGAAAAGTCGTGCGTCCGTTTAATTGGACATGACGAATCAAGTTTGCTGGAAAACTGGGCGGGGACTGTTTGCGGAGGCGGATGTGAGGCGGTGTATTTTGTGCTACTTAGGGTGACCACTAAGATATATTTTATTGTATTTAGTTGTTTTATCGATGGGTCCTATGTATATGGGCCAAACTAGCAATTTGGCGATTTTGGCTTTTTTGTGGGTAACGCATCTTATCGATATAATGAATCATGTGAGCTATTAAAAAAAAAAGATTTCAGCATAGAAACACGATTTTTTATTACGGTATAACGGCATATGTAACATGAATTTAAACGTATAAGGTCCTAAGCGTAGTTAGAGATTTATACGCGGGGAGTTTCCCGCGCGTTTGTTTATAGTTTGGAACAATCAGCCAATTTGACACTTGTACGTTGAACGGAGCATCGGCCGCACTGTGATGAATAAAGACGAATACGAAATGTAATTGTTGTGTTTTTGGGTTACAATTTAGTTTAATAAGTAAAAATGACATCTAATTATTACGCTAAGATGTCTAGATGTCGGAATTTTGTGAATTTGGCTTTGGGAAATGAAAACAACAATTAAAACGAAGATTTTATATTATATTCTAGTTAATGAATTATCAATTACTTCAATCGTTTATTGATTTTATAGATAAAAAATTAAAAAAATATATACATTATGCTAATTAGCGTAGGTAATACGCGTATAATGGCCAACATGGTATATCGGCCCTTTTAGGGTGTTTTCAAAAAAAAATAATTTTAACAAAAACTAACGTAGAAGGGCCAATGTGACATTAAAAAAAACCAGATAAATGTATATATAAAATACTACAGTGTAAATGAGGGAAATAGTTTTCTTAGCAAATAAGCAAAGATTCGGGAACTTCGGTTTTATCAATTTAAAGTTATAGTAAATTGAAACTTTGGAAGCCTCTCCTGTAAAGTTTTAATTTTACATTTTGGCCCATATACATAGGACCCATCGTTATATTGAGTGGTAGCACCGGCAGTTATGTTGCAGATTGCATTGGACGTATTGGTGATACATAGACTTGAGTTCTGTCGCACATTCAACAACGACACCATCTGTTTCATACGCATCCTTGACCACAACAACATTTATTGCCACGCTCTGCATATTGCTTTCTCGTATTTTTGACGTTTTCTCGTATTGTTGATTTAAGAAAATAAATCGAAATAAGGCAAGTGTTGTTATTGACTTTATTTTAGATTTCGTTGGTTTCAAAGTTCTAAACATTAACAGAGGAGTGGATTATGTTTTCGAAGTCAGGCTGCATATAGTAATCATCGGTCTTGTTTGTTATCCTTAGATAAAGTTCATAATCGTTAACTTGCCATTTGAGCTGCAAGAGTACCTAATTTATTACATTTCCCACTAACAATCAGCTCTCGAGTAATAGTGTGAGGTAGGGCTCTTTAGACTCTGATTAAATGGAGAGATCCATAGCATAGTAATCAGTTAATTGGCTGTAATTAATGTTTTGAAGGACGTGATCAAACCACTTTACTTTCGTCAGTTTTGAATAAAAGGCGTCGAGAAAAGGAAAAATGGAAACAACAAAAATTGTAGAAAGTAGTTTTGATAAAAATACAGAATATGCAATATTAGCTGGAACATTGGAGGTGTCATTGAATATGGTAATTTTAAATTCAACCTCGGGCATGGTGTTGGAATAGTGTGTTTTATACAAGCCTAATTACTATGTTTTAGAATAAAATGACAATGACTTCTATCGTTTTTTTCCAGCACTTTCAACACAAGTGAAATTATTAATGGAAGTTTGAACCAATTAAAAAAATATATAGTTTTGGATTGACTTTGTTTATGGTCACTGTTTGAACAGTTGCGATGGTCGTCGTCGGTCGCCGAGACATTACCGCTGATTGCATGTGTAGCGCGTGGGACGCTGGTGCTATGCGTAGGATAGCCACTCGTAAGTGGCTTAACGATTTCACTGTTGTAGCGCTATCATCATGTTTATTTTTATCTACCTACGTGTATATAAGCAAAATTTTGAAAAGAAGACTTTATGCGCTTTAATTGTGTGATGAAACGTATAAGACTTCAGTTCATCGATAAGTGGCACCTTTAAATATTTCTCAGATGCTATATCTATTCAATTATAAATCTTTCCTAGTTTCGTACAATGTTGACCACTGTACATTTAGCTATTTTTCATTTTGATATATCTACTGTCTTGTGCAGATGGCATTTTTTCTTAATTATCTTATCTATTTTACTTTACACATGAGCTCAAAATCGCTAAATGTATTATGAAAAGTCATGCTCGATTGTGAATCGAAATCATAATTATTCAGTTCGTGTTGAAAAAAGTTGTCAATATATCAAGTAACAAAATCAGCAGTAGCAGTAGTCGCAATTGGCCGTTTAGTGCAAGGGTGGGAGTATACAAAATTAAAGAAAAAACTTTGTTATATCGTGTATTTCAGTGATCGATCCTAACTAAAATTACTGATGTGATGATGATTTAACGACATTTTAAAAACAATGAATGACAATGATCCGATGTAAAGAAGATTCTGGCTCTTCCTTGTACAGGTCAAGTTGATGCCTTTGATGTTACAACGGGTTTTGGGCGGCAGCAACTATTTGCGGTGGGCGCAAAACAATTAAAAATAACACGCGTGAAGTGTTTTGTATTATATTATTACAGTTTAATTGCCTTAGTTAATTGGCCGACTCTGAATTTGGTAATAACTTTGTCGCTTATCACTTTCTTCTTTGTTACTTTACATAGTCTTTTATCCTCTTCTTATTTTCATTTACGTCCTCTGCGATTTCTCTCTGTTTCAGCTCTCTTAATTTCAATAAATTGGACCACCATTCACTTTCATATATTATTATTCTAATTGCATTATTTTCAGTTTAACAAAAAATGTGTAATCCATCACTGAGCATTTATAAAAGAAATGTGCGGTCTTTCTAAAATAGTTAAATTTTAAAATATACCTAGTGTGTATTTACGTAACGGCCGGGCCCCACAATACTCCGTATTAATTACCATTAAATCTCTCGTGTTCTCACACATCAACGCGTGAGAAAGAAAATCACAACAAATTGAAATTACGTCTAACTGTCTAGCAATTAAATGTTAGTGGCAGCGACAGTTATGGCAGGTGGGTCGTGAGTTTCGGATAAAGTTTGGGGGCGTTATAAATTGTAATAATCGGTCGTTGACTGAAAGTTTTTCGGAAAATTCGTGTCGGTGCCTGATCGATTTTCATCGCATAGTGCACGCACGTGGCGGGTCCCGATGCGATGCGGTCGTTACACTACCGAGTTACGATTGCTGTGTCAACTCACGACAGGTTGTTTAATATTTTACAACTAACAGTCTGTTTAATTAGGTAAGATCGGGTGATGGTACGAATGTTTATATTCGATCGGGTATTTGGTTCAACAAGGTCAAGTTTTAAATTTTTCCATAAATGGCATTTAATTTGTTTGTGACTTTTAAAATAAAAAATGGATTATGGATATTTTTGGTACTTATTTTTTTTTTTGATTTTTTCTGAGATAAAAAGGACTTAATAAAAATACTTATACTTTTTTTGTAATAACAAAATTTAACAAATAACGAAGTTTAATAAAAATACATGAATATCCGTTTGTCGGTTTTCTAGTGCCCAAAAGTACCCACGATAGACATAGAATAATTGAAAAAAAAAGTTTTCGATTTCAAACTGGTCATTTGAGTGCCGCTTTATCAAAATTAATTTTGATTAAAGTACGTTATTAAGATTATTAAGATCATTTGATATTATTGTTCATCACACTGCACACATATGGATTATTTCTCACCATGTTTACCTACAATATAAAATATGCAAATTGTAAGGGTGCAAGATTAATGTTTACCTCATTATCATTTTCCTGTTTGCTGCGGTAAGGGGAAACACACAAGTACTTTCTGTATCACTAGTAAACCCGCCCTCGTTTTGTTTGGGGAAACCTCTGCTTTAATCAACTTTTCCTTTGATTAACCACACTCGAACATTGTTTGCGTGAAAATGCTTGAATTTGACGAATTTTTTGAACTGATATAAATAAAGTAAACATGAAGTGTAGCTCAAAACAACGTAATATATGAGTAAACAACACCGACATCGGTTAAGCCATTTTGGTATGAGCGTAGCACATAAAAATCACAGATGAATCGACAAACCGAGACACAGAAAAAATCTTACTTTTTTCTCATAGGTATCTTTCATGTATAGACAAACATCAGTAACAGATATATTATATGTATGGATTAGAAGTACGTCTCATGTAAACTCATATATCTCATTTCGGTTTAATGAACATCCTTGTTAAATTTGATGAGGAAAACCGCTTTTCACTTCGTGACACATATTAACATAATGTTACGTGTCAGGAGTACTGGGTTCGAGAAAATGCCAAAATGTACCACAAAGACTTATAAGTATTGTACTCGTAGATACACAAATTACACTATGTACACAGTACACACCAAAACACTCTGCACGTAGGTACTCGTAAACACACTCGTCGAACACTGTATCGCCCGTAGAAATCACTTCACTTCTCACTGGTATCGCTTGTAGGTATCGGTGGTATCTTCTTGGTTTCACTTCCGAAACTAGAATGCCCGCAGTTGACCGAGTGTCCCTTTTTATACCACTCATGCACCATTCATGCCAATCAAGAATATTCCGGTAGTTATTAGAATGAAGCTCTAGTATGTTCCTTGCAATCGATTTTCGACCTTAAGACTGTTGTCGTAAGGTCGAAGCGTCGCGCGCGTTCTTTCGAGACGGCCGCGCCCTATTGTTCGCTTGACATGTTTATGGCCCTTATTGTTTATTGTTTCCGGTTTAGCGGAGTAGATACGCCAGGGTTGTTACAATATGTTTGTGATATTCGTTCGAAATTGCGTTTACTGTTCAGTAAAGTAGGATTTGATAAGCCAGATCCATCCATCAGATTTTCGCGGTCCACTGTTGGACGTAGGCCTCCCCTAACTGGCGCCACTCTAACCGGTCCTGAGCCCTTTTTTTGACAGCCCAGAGAATTAGCCGGCTGAAGTGGCAATGGGGAAGCCATATAGTTCGGAGGACCGACAACCGTTGGGGAAGAGGGTCCTCGAATGGAACTCCTCAACAACAGATAAAATTTTGCTCAAGCACTGGATTATGACAGCTTGTTCTAAACTCTATCGTGGATAGTTGGTTGTGTCCTACAATGTTATTATAGAGAAATATCCTGAACTATCAACACTTTTATTATAGGTACCTACTTATTCGTTGACGTTTTTCCTATGTATTGAATGTCCAACCAACCCAATCCAATTTATAATATGCAAGGAAAACATGTTTCTTGGTTGGTTGTAAAGTCAAATAAATAAATGTTTCAATTTTCAACATAGGCAAAAACTTTAAAATACAATTCCTTTGTGAAAAGCAAATTTCCTTCATCAATGTTTAGAAAGATTTCATATAGGTACAGAAATACTTAATCCTGTAAGCTGATGCAAAACTGCTTTAAAAAGATCTAGTAAATCCTTATTAAGTCGGATAAAATGTATTTAAGTTATATTTAGATAATTACAATCCGCTTAGCGTTTCGGTAAAAAGAATCCCATCTACTTATCTACAGTACCTTGCTTATTTTAACCGGGAATTAATTAATGTCTTTTTCATTTATTAGGTACTATTTAGTAGTGGAGTTGTCTAATTTTATGAAATGTTTATATAACATTGTTAGGAACTTAAGATTACCATGGCTAACAGTAACTAAAGGTCCTTGGTTCTAGTCCCAGCAAGTCGGAAATTTGATTGATGATAAAATGTTGGATGTGTGTGTTCTTCTCTTGTGTGTTGTCAATGGCACTCCTAGCTTGATGCTGTGAGTGGGTAGTATTATTTATTTATTATTAAAATTAAAATATCTTATGATACGACTGAAAAGCGAATCTTTAATCTTTTAATTATTTTTAAACTTTCCACTTGCAATTACTTAAAATAGATTATTGACGTGAATGATTCATCTCACAGAACCTGTTAAAACGCAATTTCTCGGACAATTAAATCCACTACTGACCGCGGAAACAAACATTGACATGGTTCTCAGGATTTATGCGATTACTTTCATATTCCAGAAAACACTTAACTAACAAAAATTGCTTCCGAAAGCTATTTGATGGCGTGACGAAAGTGTTTGTTTAGCGAAAACTAACAATAGAGTACACCATTGGTAAGCACTTGATTCGGCAGCTCAACGATATCGGTTCTCACGAGAATTGAATGGGCATTCCGTTCGAGTGTCTACAGAATTCTTCCACCAAATCAGACAGTCGTGCATGTCCACTGAACATTCGACTCAAAAAAATGTTTTTACAACTTACTTTTTAAATGTTAGAAACATTTTTAGTAAATCTGTTTTAATTCTATCTGTTTAAGATAGATTGCAATTGTGTTCTGGATAGAAAGGTGTGGAGCCGGTTACACTTTCGGAGGTGATCATCTTAGTCCTCAGAGGTAGCAACGCATCTGTGACTTGGAACGAGACTATACAAAGAATTGCTCACTGGACTATTTCTAACATTAGCTAACAGAACCCGACTTCACAGTTATTAACAAACACGCCAACTAATATTCTAACACCATCTACTAACTGGACTAACCATCCTAGTCCCTAAATTGAGTGTTGTTCTAGGTCCGTGTCACTGTGAATATTGAACTCTTGGCAAATAATACGTATAATTGTGTAAGGATAACATAGTTTAGGCAAAATAATACTTAGGCTCGGACCCTAAAAAATAATTTGATATACTTATTTTTAATCCGCATATTTAATTTGTGATACTTAAGTAACAAGAGTTCATATAATTTTCTGTCGTTCTCTACTTAGTAGATCAATTTCAAGTAACAATTGAATCAAATTAATAATGAAATCGGCATTACACAGCTAATAAAAGACACTTAGATACCTACTGCATTACCTGTTTGTTTTGCTCGTTGTATCTGCTCGATCGTTAACGGTATTTGAAATGAATATATTAACATAAAAATATAGGTATCTATTGGCGTCCGCGAAACAATGTCTATCAAAGTTCTTTATGATATGCCTATATCTTGAACATTTTCCTTATGTAAATGAAAACAAGGATTCAAGGAATCTGAAATTTAAGTTTTCTAAATACATACCTAGATGTATCCTTTTAGAAAAAAAATTATACTTGTGACTTTATTATAAGCCTTATTACTATTATTCATTTTAATACGAATAAATTAGCAATCGCGGGTACATTTCCAGTTAATGTCGTCATACGATTGCCTTGGGACAGGGTAGGCGAAATCTTTGTGTAAGTATCAACGTGCTATAAACCTATAAAGCTTTAAAGAAATGTTTAATTCATGCCAATATTATGAATGCGAAGATAACGAGTTCTGTCTATCTTGTTGTCTGTCTTTAAAACTTAATCGATTTTAATGACATTTGGTACAGATATAGATTTGACATTGTGAAAGAATCTAGGATATTTTTTATCCAGGAAATTAAACAGTGAAAGCGATATAACACTGTCGGAAAATGTTGGCACCCTGAAAATGTTAACATTTTTAAATTTTATTAAATTGAAGAAGATAGGTAAATGGCCGGCGCTGTCAGTCGACCGATTGATGTTTTGGTACAATGCCTTGTTTAATTTTCCCCGCGTTCTCTACAGGTATTTTGCAGGCAAAAATTAGTAGAGCCATAAAGGTGCAATCAAATATTATTGACGTTTTTTTTCATCAAACATAATCATAACTCCGTAGCGTAGATCACTTGCGTTCGTAACCATAATTATATGGATATTTTTAGTAGTGTAGGTATAGATAGATACTGAAATTTTTTGATCGGTGACGTGCCCAAAGTATTTAGGTATTTGTATTGCTTTATAAATAAGTAGTAAGTATCTTATAAAGTGATACTTCTGTGAAGACCGAAACAAACCCTCAAATCGAAAATATGTAAAATCAACTTATTCCATTTCTACTGATAACCAAAGTAAAAAGTTAATAGCAAAATATTTGACACAGATTATTATTATCTGTCATCCTTTGTGTTTTCATAATTCTTTTTTCGAATAATACAAATAGCTCATATCATTTACACTGAACATAAATAGAACATAAATAGAACATTTAATTTAGAAATAACGGCCTTCATGATCGCTTGCAGTGAGCGTTACAATAGCCTGAGACATTCGTTCCATGTTTTTGTCTAATATAGACACTGTTGGAATTGTAATTTTGTACCAAATAAAAGGAACGAGGGTGTCGACACGGCCGTTTTGTTTTGTAATTAACAATGGAACGACTTTCGTTGCGACGGACCTCATACGGTGACCCTTTAGATGAAAGCACAGTTCGTTTGTTTTGAACGAATTATTAGTCTGGTTTAGCACACAGGACACTACAATCACTAGTGTCTTTTTTATCATAATTCCTGTAAGCAACGACTTAGTCTTTTGATGGTAACAATGATTTATTTATAGTCTATGAGTCATCGGTAGCCATTAGTCGGGCTTATTGTCTTAGCTAACAATTCTAAGGCTCGCTGCACACTGCCTTCTCTCAGTTGGATAGCTTTGGTTGTTTACAAACATTTCATTAAGGTGTTATGTTTATTGGCTTCTTTAGAAGGTGATCGCTATTGTCACGTTTACTTGATTTAGTGCATTTAAGTTCGAAACAACAGGTGTTTATTGATGTTTTGTTTGTATATTATATCATAAATCATTCTGTACCTACAACCTACATATTGTATCGAACATTTTTACAAACTTCTGTTTATGTATTTACAAACTTCTGTCCGAAAACGGATTGGTCTGATAACGAATCAAAATTTAAATTTTCATATAAAGCATTCCGTTCAGACGTATATTTATTATTAGATAATTATTATGTATAAATATTAAATAAATACTTATATCAATTTACTAAGCGTAATCACTTGAGCAGATAAATAATTGTTAGCAGTAATTAATAGGTAGATATATTTTTTAATTTAACAATTTCATCATTCACTAATCGTGTAGCAAATAAGCGAATCACGAAATAAGTCGCTCAGTGGGTGACGTTTTTTCTGTCAATTATTGAATTCGAGAGGGGATTCAATAAGATTTTTACCTTTGCCAGAAGCAATTATTGAGTATAATTTAATACTACCATAAAATTAAAAAATATATTTGTCTAAGTATGTACCTACATAAAATAGATTTTTTAATTTACGAAATAACAGCCATACTTTTGTGTACAAAGTAAACTTTAGCCAGATAAAATATATCTAGCAGATAATAATTTCGTACTCGTGTACCTACTCTAAAGATATTACTAGATTACACAATAAAAAATGAAAGAAGCCTCACAAAATTCTTATGAATTGTATAACTTTATGTAATAAAAAATTATGTTCGTATCTGTATCGAAGCTCTGCTAATTCCGTAGTATTCCTTAAAAGTATTTTAATAAAATTATATTAAAGAACCAGTTTGGAGGTTAAATAAACGCATGGCAACCCATAACTATTGGGTTAGGTACCTATTCCTCTTACAATGATTGGGAAATCTACAGCCAATTTTCCGCCACGCTGGTCTACTGCGGATTGGCAGATATCTTATAAAATATTACGAGTATTAGATACGCAGGAAAGATTAAAGATTTCAGTTGCTAGGAAGGTAGATTTTAGATATACCAATGCGCTCATTTTTGAAGAGTTTCTTATAGCTTTTAGCATTGGAACGTGACCATCCTCAAATCCTTGGCATTGTTTGAAATGAAGGTATGCGCATGGTATACCTAAATAAATATAGTATTTAGTATGTATCCAATTTAGTATCTACCTATGTACCAATGTGATGAATGTAGTACTAACTGATGAAAATCTGATGAGTCCAATACTGGGGTTTCCACTCAAAATTGCCATAATATATGTAATGTCTATGCGATTAATAAAACACACTTTTAAGATTTCTAGCAATATAGTGCATGCACCTCCGGAACGTCCCGCACGCGCTCGCAGCTTGCTTGCGAATGCCGGGCGCCCCGCGCCAGCGCATACACTACATCCCTTCTTTATTTTATAATAAATCATAAATTATATAAAATACAATAGTTTCATTTTACATGAACATCTCCAAAAGATCTGAATCAATTTAAACACATTAATTGATGGGGCGTGAATTAATCGCTATCTGACGTTTGTGACTCCTTTGAATCTCTATTGGTGTCCACAATTTCCCATGAATCATTTATTTTCTTTAAGTGAATCACATTCCTACGGTATTCCTTACCAGTTTCCTCGTTGCGGATATTAATGTCACCATCGGTAACTCGCGTCACTGTGTGAGGGGTAGGGTTGAAGTTTGGCGTCAATTTATTGTCCTTACTTATATTTTTGACTAATACTTTTTCACCTATTCCTATTCCTGAATCTATAGCTCTTCTTTTCCTATCTCCGTATTCTTTCCCCTTTTCTTTCATTTGCTTATCTCGGTCTCTCACTTCAGTATCTATAGATTTATGTTCCAAATCGGGTGCAAATGGAACTTTATCTCGGAAATGCCTTCTAAAGAATAACTCTGATGGTGATTTGCCTGTAACAGTATGAGGTGTGCTATTATACATCATTAAGTATTTAAAAATTTCTTCCTTCCAGTCCTTTTTTTCTACTTGGCTTATTTTCAGTCTCTTTAGAACGTCCCGGTTCTGCCTTTCGACTTCTCCATTCATTTGGGGCCAATAAGGTATGGTGTTATTAATAATTATGCCGCATTCTTTGCAAAAATTTTTAAAAAGTTCACTGGTAAACTGATTCCCGTTGTCGCATGTGATAGTTACTGGGTAACCTAGCCTTGAAAAAATTTCTTTGAGAACTTTGATTGTGTCGTGGGCAGTTATATTTCTCATAACTTTAATCTCCTTATATCTGCTGTAATAATCTACAAGTATTAACAAGTAATCTCGGCTAGGGAGGGGTCCTAAAAAGTCAATTGCTACGTCTATCCACGGTTCTTAGGGTAGGGAACGTCTCTTCATCGGGTGTGGTGGATTGGGAGCGGATACAACAGTACAACCACGGCAACCCTTCACCACACGTTCCGCATCCTTGTCGATTTTTGGCCACCACACCTTTGTTCGGAGACGACCCTTCATGGCAACTATACCAGGATGACCTTCATGAGCTGCTTCTAGCACTCGCTGACGAAGGTCTTTTGGTATGACTATTTTAGTACCTCGAAGCAGAATATCTCCGTAAAAACAAAGCTCGTTTTGAATGAGTTTAAAATTATTAATCGATTCATGCCAATAATTATTAAATATTCCATTTTTGACTTTCGAGACTTCATCGTCTGCAGACGAAGATATTTCGATTTCATTTAGTGAAATAGCAATGGGTTGGGAATAAGTTATAATTTGATTTATATAATTTTCGCTATCAAAAGGTTTTGCTGAGGACATTTGACAGAGTCTAGAAATGGGGTCTGCTATGTTAGATTTACCTGGCCTGTAAATTACCTTGTACCTGTATGCCTGCAACCGAAGAACCCAACGTTCTATTCTAGCACAAGGTTTCGAATGTCGACCAAAAATAGTTTCAAGTGGCTTATGATCGCTTATGAGCTCAAAGTCCCTACCGAACAAATACATTTTGAAATGCTCGACAGCCCAGACCAAAGCCAGCGCTTCTTTCTCAGTTTGACAGTACCTTTTTTCGCAATCTGTGAGAGCCTTGTGCCCATAAGCGATAACACGTGGACCTTCTTTGCCAATTTGGACAAGTACAGCACCCAGACCCACTGGAGACGCGTCGGCAATGACCTGCGTTCTATCAAATGGATTGTAATAATTCAGGGTTTGTATGTTTGTCAAGCTAAGTTTGAGAGCTTCAAAAGCTTTATTTTGTTTCTGTGTCCAGAACCTTTCAACGTTTGCCGATTTCCCCAATCCTAACTTCAAAAGCTCCCTGAGTGGGTCGGTAAGCGTCGCCAGGTTTGGGATCCACTTCCCAACAAAATTAACAAGGCCTAGGAAACTTTGTATCTCTTCTATCGTTTTTGGCCGCCTGCTAGTTTGTATAGAGGTTAAGTATTTTGCAAGAGGTCTTATTCCATCAACCGAAAGCTCATGACCCAGAAATTCAATCTTATTTGTCTTGTAAACACATTTATCCTCGTTTAAAAGAACGTCATTATCCTTTAAGACCTTTTGCACCTTACTTAATCTCTGGTCATGCTCTATTTCTGTTGAACCATAAACAATAATGTCGTCAATAAAATTAAGTGTTCCCTCACATCCTAACAACATCTTTTCGAGAATTTTTTGAAACATTTCAGGGGCACAGGAAATGCCGAACATTAGTCTTTTATATCGAAAAAGACCATTACTGGTACTGAAAGTTGTAATATATCGACTGTTCTTATCTATTTCTACCTGATGAAAGGCATTTTTTATATCAAGTCTAGAGAAAAACCTAGCTTGACGAAAGTTTGGAAGCATCTCATTCATCGTTGGAAGTGGGTGGTTCTCCCTGATTATTGCTGCGTTAGCTCTACGCATATCAATACATATACGTACCTCACCATTTTCTTTCAGCACTGGCACCACAGGCGATACCCATGGTGAAGGTCCGTCTACCTCCTCAATAATGTCGGCTTCTTTGAGTTCTTTTAATTTGGCAGCTACCTTTCCTTCCAAGGGAATTGGTACCCTCCTATAGGGCTGAATAACAGGTTTAACCGTTTCATCGATTGGTATTTGCACAGTAACTCCTTTGAACTTTGGGAAAGCTGTTGGTGTCTTTTTGTCAACTGTGTTTATGTGGAGACCTATTTTCAACACTCCCAATTCAATTGCAGTAGATTTACCCAACAGATTACGTGTGCCATTTTTTATTACATAGATGGTGGCCATTTTACTCCTGTCATCAATAGATATGATTGTATCGAAACAGCCAATGACGTCCAGGGGTGTTTTGCTGCCATACGGAAGAAAGGTTTTGTTTGGTTTCGGAACTTGATTGGTAACTCGAATATTGTTATTCTTCAAAAACTTCCACGATTCTTCAGTTATAACGTTGCATTTGCTACCGGAATCTATTAACATGTCTAAATTCACTCCCCCTATATTACAGTTAATTTCACTGTCTTCATCTAAATGAAAAATATAGTCAATTTCTGTTTTCTCTTTATTTTTTGTTGGGTCGATTCTAGGTTTTTTGTTTGGTTCTGTCTTGGTGCTGGTGAAGCGTCTCTTCTTCCTAGTTCTGCAGTATTCTCTATAATGACCGATGAAGTCACACTTCAGACATTTTTTGTACTTGGCAGGGCATTTGGCATCGTTTGATAGATGATAATTGCTACCACAGCGAGTACAAGAGCTTGAATTCAAATTTGTAATTTTTTTTTGGAACCTGATTAAAACTTCTTTTTAAATTAATTTTGTTTATTTCGATTCTCTTGCTGTCCATCTGTTGATCTTTGTTTTGAAATTGCTCCAATTGTCTTGTGACTACTTCTAAAGCATTTGCCTTTAATATGATCTGATCTAAGGTTATAGAATCGCCAATTTCTAGTATTTTTTTCCTCAAGTCCACATTTCTGCATTTTTCGGTAATCTGGTCAATTAAATGTTCATCTTTGTCCTTAAAACCACACTTGGACGCTTGGTTTCGTAGCCTTAACAAAAATTTTTCAAAATTTTCTCCTTCCTCCTGTTTCAGTAAATGAAAGAGGTACCGCTCATAGATGTAACTTTGTTTTGGGGCAAAGTACTCATTTAGCTTTTCTAACGCGATCTTATATACATCTACGCCTTCACCGTCCTCAACATAGGCCCCAGGTAGATTGTAATAAATCTCCTGCAGTGCAAGTCCACCAACATGCAGGAGGGTAGCCCGTTTTTTATTCGGAGATTCGATATTACTGGCTAAGAGGTAGATCTCCAGTGCTCGCTTCCATTTCTCCCAGCGACCACCAACCGAAGTTGGATCACCTTCACAGTCAAAGTGATCTAAAGTTGGAAGCGTGGACGTCGCATGAGACATATTTGGGCGATCTGTAATGGAAAAATTATGTCTCATACTATTTGCGTGGCTCTTTACATAAGTAACAGTAACATGACTGCATAGCCTTATTGACGAGATTATGTCTCGTGCTACTTTTTGTGTGGCTCTTTACATAAATGTAACAGTAACATGACTGCATAGCCTTATTGACGAGATTATGTCTCGTGCTACTTTTTGTGTGGCTCTTTACATAAATGTAACAGTAACATGACTGCATAGCCTTATTGACGAGATTATGTCTCGTGCTACTTTTTGTGTGGCTCTTTACATAAATGTAACAGTAACATGACTGCATAGCCTTATTGACGAGATTATGTCTCGTGCTACTTTTTGTGTGGCTCTTTACATAAATGTAACAGTAACATGACTGCATAGCCTTATTGACGAGATTATGTCTCGTGCTACTTTTTGTGTGGCTCTTTACATAAATGTAACAGTAACATGACTGCATAGCCTTATTGACGAGATTATGTCTCGTGTTACTTTTTGTGTGGCTCTTTACATAAATGTAACAGTAACATGACTGCATAGCCTTATTGACGAGATTATGTCTCGTGCTACTTTTTGTGTGGCTCTTTACATAAATGTAACAGTAACATGACTGCATAGCCTTATTGACGAGATTATGTCTCGTGCTACTTTTTGTGTGGCTCTTTACATAAATGTAACAGTAACATGACTGCATAGCCTTATTGACGAGATTATGTCTCGTGCTACTTTTTGTGTGGCTCTTTACATAAATGTAACAGTAACATGACTGCATAGCCTTATTGACGAGATTATGTCTCGTGCTACTTTTTGTGTGGCTCTTTACATAAATGTAACAGTAACATGACTGCATAGCCTTATTGACGAGATTATGTCTCGTGCTACTTTTTGTGTAAGGAGGTATTATGTGAAACTTCAGTAAACAACAATTTCTTAAACTTTTATTTCATATAGGTATATAGGAATACTCTTTTGTGTCATTAGAAAATTATTACGTTATCGTACAATATCATTAATGTCTTTAGTGTTATTAACTATCTTTGGTTTTTTGCTTTGATTTCATGTACCTATCTATTTTTAGGGTCTTTTCAAAATTTCATAAGACGTGGTCATAAGGTTTAATGTGCTTTGGCGTGACCGTAATATCATTGTGTCAGAATGCAAACGACAACAAAGAGTTATAGGTAATATTACACGGAAACGTTATTATATAAATAATGAGTAAGTAACGTCAACTTTATTACATTTTAATAAACAGCATATACGAATGTAAGTGTATTAAAGCAATAGGCTATTTATAGAACATCAGAGATAAATTCACATTGCAAACTTAATTACGTTTTTAAAACGAAATTTTCATTTATGAGGGTACTTTCATAAAAATTACTTTAAAGATTAACTAATGTTTTTTATTATTGTTTCAATAAATACGTACGCGTTTGCATTATGCCACATTCATAAAAATTTGCACTTTTAAAGATTGATATCTTACACTTGCCATAAAAGGCCATCCTTTTATCTAATCGATAACCATAACATGGACTTGGTAATCTCCATTAAACTAAGACACTTTTGTTTATACACCGGCGTCGTTGTAAACATCTGTTCAGGCATTTACTTCCACTCTGGTCGTACATTTAATAATACGGGATGTATCTGCCTGAACGATGTCAAGCATACCCCGTGCATTTTCATTCTCCTTTTTGTTCCAAAATACTTGAAAGTACTTACATTTACCTCCGTCGCCACTTGTAATGTCTATGCGATTAATAAAACACACTTTTAAGATTTCTAGCAATATAGTGCATGCACCTCCGGAACGTCCCGCACGCGCTCGCAGCTTGCTTGCGAATGCCGGGCGCCCCGCGCCAGCGCATACACTACAATATATACCCGTAGGTTAACCCAAGAACGCCAATATAAAATGAATTTAACTCAAAATTCGATATTCAATTTAAAAGCCACTGTAGCGAGAAATATTACATGCAAAATTTAATTTGCATTTATTGGCATTGAGAACTTGAGAAATGTGCTCGTAGATGACAGAGGATTGAAGTTAATTAAATCCTGGCACCGCAAAAGTTTGAACCATGTCCAACTTTGAAATAATTCCTTCCTTTAAATCTACTAAACTTATTTTTCCATTTGTTTTGATTGCTTTTAAACCCACTTTTGCGTTTTCATTTATTTAAAGTTTTGTTGGCGGAAGAAGAAAGAAGAGGAAAGGAAGAAAGAAAACTCCTCTCTCAAGCCCTCGGCGAGACCACGACCAATCATTTATAATTTGACTAGAGGGTAGTAGATAACAGCTTATGCTGGTGATAAGGTTAATCCTTTAAGAAGGGTTATCCCTTCTTCAGGGTATGGATATATTTTTGTTCTTATGCATAAGCTATTGCTAATAAATAAACGTCAATAGAGATTTGTAATTTCGTGTCGTATTTCACACGGACATTAGTAACCACTTAATTCTTTGATATCCAGCAAGCATCAAAGAAGTAGATGTTGTATGTATGTAGTAGATTCAAGTTCGATTTCCGGTCAAGACACGAAGGATGAGTGTAAATGTAATGATCACAATAATTTTGTGCAAAAAAGCTAGTTCCACCTTCACTTTGCTTTGGGGAACGGCCATGACTACAAACCGATTGATTTAAAAAAGGCATGAAAAGAGATCTCCTTCAGAGCCGGCGTTGCATTGGTGAATTCCTGGTGTTGCTTGTGTCCGTGTGTGGTGCCTTTTGCGCTTGGGTATACGTCAGCTATAAAATTTAACGCAAGTGTTACTGCGTAGAAAAAATTAAATAACCTCCAATTTTGAATTTTTCAGAGAGCAGTTTTATATTTTCATCTACGTGTAGGAAATCCACGAACCATTTTTAATACAAGTATTTATCACTTTTCAAAAGGGGTTCTCAGTATGGAAAAATTTAAATATAGTTACATAATTATATCCTTTGTCATGTAAAATATATGATTTATTTATTTATAAGTTATAAATAATAACACTTACCTACCTAATACTTACTTATTGCTAAACGTATTACTAATTACATCGAGCGAGTCATGCAACAACTATTGATGGTTGGCCGAGTAATTAGTGGCCACATTTCTTATCCGCTTTTGTGTCTGGAAGGGCACATTAAGTTTTTGGGTCTGCTTATAATATTTGTTATAATATTTGTTTTTATTATATTAGTCGCTGCGTAAGCCTAAAACTGTGTCGCATTCAATAATATTGTTGGATCTGAATTTTGGCACAGTGATTGCCCTCCAGCGGACTGATTTTAAGTTTAATACACCAAAACCAATATTATATTGCAATAAACCAAAAACATATTGTCAACTAACACATGTTTTCGTATAATAAGAACCCTAAAAATGAAACAAAATACTTATTTTATGACTCATTTATTCTATTTTACTATAGGTACAAAGGAGACGATTCATTATGACTCTATATTAAACGTCAGGAAAAAATGTCTTTTGATGTCAAGAATATCGTAACGATAAAAGGTTACTTAGATGTCATTGTAAGATTTTTCTCCGTCAGCCTGAGTTGGCTGGCAATGAATAGTAATAGACATTATGTAGGTACCTACGTATGTATAAATATTTAATTATATTTGACACTGGTCTGAGTTTGACTCCAAAACTGTGCTAACGCTTCCGATCATTCCTAATACTTTTTAAATTAATTGTGTATATTCAATAAAAAAACAGGAAACCTATTCCATGCGCTGACAGAACAAACATCATTGTTCAATCTTCATTTATCATCCGCAGACAATACTGCAGAGACCCTATCGACGACAACAATACAATTAACAGTACCTACAACAAGATTTTATTGTTTTACGAGCTAGCTCCTGAATCCACAGGAGACAGCACCCAACATTTTAACCAAAGACCTTCAAACAGGCAATTAACCAGATTTACAACCGTACTACGTTCTGGGAACGACGGAGCGTATTTAGTAGTCGTTTTCTATTGAATGTCGCGACAGACGGACACAATCGGCTTTGTTTCAGCATGTGATGATAGGCGTTTAGGCGAAATTTTCGAAATGAAAAGATTTACTTATTGAGATTTTTTGAATGCGTTCCAACGTTTCTTCAATGTAGACTTTTCGTTCTGTTTTGACAATAAGTGCTTTGAAAATAATATCCTACTAATATTATAAATGCGAAAGTTTGTAAGGATGTATGTGAGTGAGTGAGTGAGTGAGTGAGTGTGTGTGTGTGTGTGTGTGTGTGTGTGTGTGTGTGTGTGTGTGTGTGTGTGTGTGTTTGTTGCTCTTTCACGCAAAAACTACTGAAGGGATTTTCATGAAACTTTGCAGTAATATAGCTTAGACATCGGAATAACATAATTTGTTAAAATTTATAGACATTTTTGAAGGGACTGGTTTTCCGAAGCGAAGCGAGGGCGGATTTACTAGTTTTTTGTATGTTCTTAGTAGATACATTTATTTTATTTGATTACCTTCCTTCCTAACCTATTTAATATATTTTTGGTTTTAAATATAATCTTGTTTATAAGATACTAATAGCTGTTATATGGACTTGGTGATTTTATGTACTTGCAGCTCAAAGGGTTAATTCATAATGACCAAGTAGATGAACCACATGATATTGAGTGGTTATCGTAGTCCACGCACATCAATACTTGTGTGTAAAAGAGCGTAAGTAAGTTCTTATACCTAATATGTAATTCGTAAAAACATTTCTACTCTTCCAGCCCCTGCTTCGTTCAGAATCCTTACTAATATTATAAATGTGAAAGTGTGTTTGTTTGTTTGTTTGTTTGTTTGTTTGTTTGTGACGCTTTCACGTCGCAACAAAGCTATTATATGGTAAGGTTTATGTGTGTGGGGATAGTTAGGAGGGTGGAGAGTGACGTAGGCTACTTTTTACCGCGGAAAAACATCCCATTTCCATGGGAAGATCGATGTTTTGTTAGTTGCTAGATATTTATTTTCGGAGTTGTCAATAGATGGCGTTAATAAAATTCATTTGCAAGTTCTGAATTACGCTATCAAATACTACATGTAATTTACTTAAGTCAAATGTAATAGGCTACTTTAGCTCTGCCTCGAGAACTCCCCGCTCCGGCTGTATTCAGTGTACCGCCCGCCCGCTGGCACTATCCTGTTGGCTGATGTCCGCAAGTTGCTGGACTCGCCGTCACCGGTGGTGGGCACGGCCGACTGGAACTGCAAGCATCCGGGGTGGAATAGCCTAGCTGCCAACAGAAGTGGAAGGCTACTTTTTGATGCCGCTGAACAGCACGGCTACACTGTCGAGGGTGTTGCACACCGTTACCGCGGCTCTGAATAAGAGAGAACGCGTGTGTGCAGTATTCCTCGACATGGAAAAGGCGTTCGACCGTGTTTGGCACGACGGCTTTCTCTACAAGATCTCGCAGTCGTCGGCGCCCCGGAGTGCCGTTAAGGTGATCTCCAGTTTCCTCGAAAATAGAAGCTTCAGAGTAGTGGTTGAAGACGCCGAATCCACCGAGCGTCCGATCGCAGCCGGCGTCCCGCAAGGGAGTTGCCTGTCCCTGGTCTGCTACGCCTGATACACCGACGACATCCCGGCGGCAGGGGGGCGTCGCTTGCCCTGTATGCCGATGACGTGGCGTACATCACCACGTCGCTGAATAGAACCCACGCCATCGTCAAGATGCAGCGTGCGCTTGATGCCCTCCCCGAATGGCTCGCCGCGTGGAGACTGTCGGTGAATGTCGGGAAGACGCCGGCTGTGAACATAGGAGGATACCTCAACAGGCGGGACCCTACTCTGGAGCTTCATGGACAAGATATCCAATGGGCCCCACAGGCCAAATACTTGGGCAAAATCGACGGAAGACTCTCGATGAAGCCACAGGTTACGAAAGCCGTCGCGAATTCCAGAAGTGCGATGGCAGAAACCAGTGCTCTCCTCGAGCCTCCCTCTCGGACTGAAGCTCGGGGTCTACAAGACCTACATCAGATCCCGCCTCACGTACGCGGCACCGGCGTGGTACGCGCTCGCCAGCGAACCGCAGCGCAAGAGGATGCGTGCGGTTCAGGCGATTGCGCTCCGCCGGCTGACTGGTGCGCCGAGGTACGTCAGGAACGCCGTCATCCAGAGGGACCTTCGAGTCGAGAGCCTGGACGACTTCATCGAGAGATTGGCATGCAACATGTTCGGGCGTGTCGACGCGTCGCGGTTCCCGCATCTGCAGGACCTGGTGCCGCTCCACACCCGTCCACCGGACCGCTGGGCCTTCCCGCGCGACTTGCTGGTTGCGCGGGACGGGGCTAGCACTGACTGATACTGGGGCTTCGTAAGTCGTCGCCCGGCGCTGATCGGCTCCTGCTGGGCTTCCCACCAGCGGGATTCACCCGGAAGGGCCTCGATCGCCTGGGCGGCGCGAAGATGAACCCCATCCCGTTTAAGACTCTGTGGCCTGTAAAAAGGCCACCACTCACCGGACTTGACCTATTGGTTAACCACAGATGGACAACCAAGGGCCTTAGGGCCCAACCCAAGGACCGGCCCGTTTCAACGGGCCGCGAGAGACACCCCCAAAGGGGAACTAACTGTCCCGAGGGCTCCACACACCTCAGACAGGGTGGAGTGAAGAGAGCGAGTAGTAGGCTACTTTTTAGCCTAAATTCCTACGGGAGCGAGACCTACGCGGCTGTTACCTACGGGTCCCGAAGCGAAGCGCGGGCGGTTCTCTAGTAATTAAATAAAATGATCCTTAATTGACCCAGGTACTTTGTTATTCAATAAAAATTCATATTGTCACTTGACAGAGTTGATATTAACAAGCACATGTTCCATACCATGTTATTTTATTACGTTTTTGGTCAATTGACTCAAGTAAAAGGGCGAGGTGACTTTCGTTACATTCTGTAAAAAATAACATCGTAATGAAATTCGACATCAAATCTTTAAGGTGAGCTCGTACGATTGTGTAATCACACTGTAAATGTTAAATGAGTTTTAATAATACAAACCCTTTTCATAGCTTTTTGGTGGGTCTTATAACAGTAGTTAAGAAACATTTAATTTGTACTTCTTCTTCATATTACATGTAGTGGGTATATTTAAGTATAATGTTGGGTATGTATTTATTACGATTTATAAAAATTGCTGACAATACAATCCTCAATTTTAAAAATTCAAGTAATGTACTCTAAATAACTATACCTAGTAATCATTAACCATAACAATTCTAATATCGTTTGCTACAAATATGAGCTCTATTGTATAGTTAGGTAGCCACTTATTAAACACCAACGCACAGCTAAATGCCAAGTAAAGCTCCCTCAATATTCCGAGTGATTTCGAAGCGGATATTGCTGGTTGAATAATTCTATCAAAGTTTGTAAATATTTACAGTAAGTTAAAGGATATAGATTAAAGTCGGTGTGACGTGGGTCAAATTTGTAACCATCATTCATCCATCCATCAGCCTTTCGCGGTCCACTGATGGACGTAGGCCTCCCCTAACTGGCGCCACACTAACCGGTTCTGAGCCCTTTGAATCCAGCGGATGCCCGCCGTCTTTTCAGGTCGTCAGTCCACCTGGTCGGGGGGCGCCCTACGCTCCTTTTTCCAAGACGTGGTTTCCATTTGTAACCATAAAGCCACTAAATTCGCATTCGATTTGGAATCCGTTTTAACTATACTCGAGTCGCTCAGCTTATGGAATTGTCACTACTTTCCAAAATCTGACTAATTACCTGTGTTCCCAGTTCAATTCAGCTTGTAAGCTAAATTTACTACGGGCATTTTTAAATCACGCGGCGCCAGTCTTAAATCTACTTTAATCCGATAAGCGGAAACCTGATATTTGTGTGCCATGTAATTATAACGAATTCCAGATCGAAATTGACGGAGTAAAATCCCGAGGGTACCTACACCACCTACTCACGCATGGTGGCTATGTGCTACCCGCCTGGTTAGCTACTACGTTCTACTAAAATGGGGCGTAATTGTTTTGGGGATATACACTAAGTAAGATTAATATGAGATGTGTGAGTGATGTCTTTGATGATAGATATACGGGTGACGGTGACTATTTGACATCCGATAGCATGTGCGCTTTCGTTAGTGATTTACATATAAAAATAATGTCTCCATATATTTTGTATGCCTTACTTTTCCTACATAGGTAGGCTGGAGGTCGATTTAATAACATGTATTACTACATAAATGCATATAAAAACTATGCCTGCCCTGGCTGTCTAACAGCAATAAATCTAGAAGCAATCAATAACAGTATAACCATTCGCAATTCTGTCATCAGGTAGCCGAAGTAAGGATAACCACCCATCGGTAGCATTATAGTTTGGTTTGCAACAATAAACACCACTAAGTTTCGTTCGAAACAATAAGATAAAGCCAGAACGGAATGGTCGTGAGCTGAATAGAGTTGTTTGCGGTTTAGATTCAACACAGACGCATCATGGGGGTCGCATTGCTACCGAACAGTAGGAATTCTCTTTGTTCTTGCGTCGACATGAGGTCTTAAACTGCGGTTACCCATACATTAACGAACCTTGTGCTTTACTTGCAACAAATTAAGACATTGGAACACTTTACGGACATTAAATTGTTCTGCGCGTTCTCGGAAAATATCCTCGGTGAAGTCCACAGCTGAAAGTCAATAACATTCGCGGAAATATAAAGAAGTTGATTGTTTTATGATAAAATGTCGATTCCTCGAATGCCATTCGCCGCCGGGTTTATTAACAAAGTTACTTACTTGTAAGGTTACTCGAGTTCTTCAATTTCATGAACTTTATTACGGCTGTTACTGATTTTATTTCGAGTATTTGGCGACGAGTTCATAAAATACAAGAATCTGCTCAGGCGTGTGCATAAATTTCTTAATGCTTTTAGTAAACAGACATACCTACATTTTTACTGGTAAGCATTACTTACGAAGTTTTAGATCAGAAATAAAAAGGACCTTTCTCGTATAGTTCACAACTTCTAAAAAAGTTTTGTCTGATAGTAAACTGTCACTATCAAATATAATATTCAGATTACGACGGCATTTTTTTTAAAAACATGCGCGAATGTCAAATGAAAATAAAAATCCGTTCACTAATTATTTGTAATTAATTTGTTGTTTTCATATATCTAAATAAATTTATTTTGATCATTAATTTCTTAAAAAGTACCTGTCAGTTTAACACGTTCACTGCGTCTGCTCAAAAATAAAACTTACTGCCCATGCGTTACGAGTCATAATCTTGCCGTATCAGTATTGCCTGCTGTGCGTTACGGCTTGTATTTTGCTGTACCAGGACCTGACTTTGAAGGCTCTTACAGACATGGAAACCCATGTTTTACTTTAAAAAAATAAACGAATCGATAGATTGTATATCTATTGACACATGGCTAACGTCGCCAGGGCCTCGACCTGATATTTTAGAAGTTATGCATAATTTTGAAAATCAACGATTTCACGGCAATATACATGCCGTGCCGCATGTAGATCGATAGACCGAATTTAAAACTAGTGTTGGGGAACATTTGTAAGATAGTTGAAGATTGTTATTTTAATAACATTTATTAAAGTCATGCAAAATCAAACAAAAATATAAGTAATTAGGAACATAAGTATTAAAATTATTTGAGACCAAATGTATCGGATCAATTTCTTATCGTATAGTTAAGATTTAATTGTGAAAAAATTGCAAAATAGGTTGAAAACTGCTATTTTATTATCATTGATTTGTCATGCAAAATCAAATATATATACATGAGTAATAAGAAACATAATCATTGCAATTTGAGATCAAAGATATGGCATCAATTCTTAATCGTCTGGTTAAGTTTTGATTGGGAAAAATGTTAAATAGATAAAGACTATTATTTTAATAACATTTATACCTCACCACCTTCCGTCTTAATTACTTTATTTATATCAAGTTTCTTACGAGAACGCTTCATATTAATTTACGAGCGCTGATAAAGCGCAATCCAGTGTCGATACGTGCAAACGATGATCCTTGCGCACATCACTACGGCACACTGAAGCTGCGCGCGAGTTCCCTACAGTGCGGTACGCCGTCTAAGTTACGGCAACATACATGCCGCATCGCATACATAAATAATTAAGTTCTGGTGCGTTACGGCACCATTATATGCCGTACTTATTTTTTCGAAAAATGGAATACATTTGAAGAAAGAAACTTGGATATATATTTATCTCTTTTCTGCGTGCACCGGGAACATATAAAACCCAACCCCGCACCGGGCGTAAGACACAGACAATTGACTGCCGCACAGTTCGGTCCTCAAATACGGCAAAACTCTGCCCGTAACGCAGCGAACATGTTAAGGAAGAAAGAAATACCTTAATTGGTCTTAAAACACACTGTGACAATACATACTTAATCATAAAAATGAGAGAGAAAAATACAACACTTGAGGGTTGAGAGGGAGCTAAATACAGTAATATAAAAAGCAAAACAAATCCTCCAGTTATATTTTAATTACTCCCACCCGATCGCCAGACGCACGATGCAAATATAGAGCTCTATGTCGTATCTATGGTTGACATTGACAGTATTGTTAGTTCATTATTGGGTTGTTTGTGCAACATCATGAAGGAAATATGAGACCAATAACAGTATCTTGTTACGTTGTTAACGAGAGAGCTTCACAATTATTTGATTGAAAGGTTCCTATTGTCCGAGCTTAATGGAAGACACAGACACAAAGGCCCGACGTAACGTTTGTATCATATGTGGTGTATAACAGTTGAATAATTTTGTTTTGCTTTCAACTTTGTTTTAGGATTGGGAGTTAATTAATGGAATTGTTATTCGGTTTCTCGAAAATGAAAAGTTCGTTAATTGAAAGCAAAGGTAATGGTTTATTATACACGTTTAATATTGCGCAATAGTGAAATGGGAATATCAAAGGTAAATAATTATAATACTAAATTACAATTTATATTAATAACAGTGGAAAACAGTTGAAAATGTTTTGTGTACTTGATTAATATTATATTTTGAGGAAAATTTGAGTTTATCTTTCCAATCCACGCCTCGCCTCACCAGGGCACCAAAACTCACTTCCCCTCATCACATCTCCTAACAACACCTGCTGCATCTGCTACTTACTACTACTTACTTACTTAAAGGCATAAAATTTCTCCGTTATAATTTACGTCCTAATTATGAAGTTGTACCCAGCAGCTGGGCAGGCGCGTAAGGGCGCATTCAAGTAGAACGCTGGTTACCGGCGCCGATCTGCCAGCGCTTATCGGTACTGGTCTGTTGACATAACCTCAGGTCGGAACTTGTCGGCAACGTTCGGCGCTTATCGGCGCTGGTTCGGCACAAAGTATAGAGACTACCTGCGCCGACGACCTGCGCCGATAAGCGCCGATAAGAGCTGGCAGATCGGCGCCGGTAACCAGCGTTCTACTTGAATGCGCCCTAAAACACCATGCATTAGTAGGTACCCTCAGGATTAAAGTAAAAAGCATAGAGATTTCCAAGAGGAGAGACCTGATGCTCTACCTTTTCCTGTTCATGACGGTGCACCAAACTAAGGAGGTTGGCCTGGACTGAAGATGGATGGAGCTCCTTACATCCCCATCAATAGTAACGTACAATACAATTTTGCTGTTCGTCCTCCGGACTTATAACTCGCCACCCAAGTTTGCCACACACGTAATGGGCGTATCTACTTTGTCACTTTGAATGCAACCGGGACACAGAGATATATCTCACGAGGACAAAAGATCGAACCGACTAATTCGTGGCTAATACATCAAATACGAAAGAAAATGAAGATCGTTCGATTTTTGAAAGAGCCGCTAGAGTTATTGACGTTTATGTTGGTGTATTGTATATGGCGTCAGATGTATGAATGGAAGCGGGGTAACGAAATAGGTGTGAAGTGTTTCTATTGTGTCTCGTTGTGTACAGGTATGGGATCTCGGAGGTCTATCGTAGCGTGCCGACCAAATGACGTTTAACTTATACTGCTTACTGCTGCTACTTATATGGACTGGGATGTTGATAGAGATTTTGGCTAGGACTAGATCTTCTATTATGAGTTGTTCATTTCCTGGTGGATGATTTAAAATAATAGAAAACTTGTTTTTCATTATTTTTATGCGATTAATACTTACGTCTGTTACTGTTAATTTGTTAATTACTTGATAGATAGAAATCATATCATATTCACAGATATCTTTTTAGAGAAAAGAGACTTAGCATAATAGAGTAAATTATTTAATGTGAACTAGGTCTTTATTTCGTAAAAAATATTTTACATTGACGACCCGAATAACGCATGGTTGCCGGATCGGTCTCCCAAGGGCCCTGGGTTTGATTTTCAGTGAGGCAGAATGAAAGTACTAAATTTCTGTTCTTGGTCTATATGCATGACCTTGTCATGTGTGTTGTCCATGGCACCCAAGACACAGGGAATCCTAATGTGTAGCTATGGTTGTGTAGCAGTAAGTATTTTATTTGATTTATTTATCATCACAACCCAAAACTCTCATTTCTGGATGCAGACCGTCTTTCAAAATGTGAGGGATAAAGACTACCTCTAGTCCATCGCTGTAGCCAAGTGCGGACTGGCAAATTCATACACCTTTGAGGATATTATGAAGCCATCACAGGTGTCCAGTTTTCCTCACGATGTGCTCCTTTACCGGACGAAGTGATTATTTATTAGATTTTTTATACGCACATAGTTTTTAAAAATTACTGTGCCGGATTTGAACCGGAGGTTCGGAAGTCAATCATTCGAAACTCTCAGTTATCAGCACTATTTTACATTACATTTCTAAAATTAAAAAAATATTAATAAATAATAGAAGCGCCATGAAGTTATATTTGAAATTAATTTGAAATTGATATAATTCCTCGTTTGAACTGTAAAATGCGAATACACGTGTAGGTTACCGAGAAGCGTGAGAAGTATCTTCTCTCAGAATATATCAGAAATGTCAACAGCTTTTATATTTAGCTTCTTTTTGTAATGAACAATATATTATATTTCTTAGTTATCATTTCTTTATGTGTGTGCAAATTGGATTGAAACCTCTTAATTCCATACTAAAATTGTTTTCTATTGTAAATAGGTAACGAGTGGCCCGTTCCATCTTTGCTTGTGATGTTACAATGAAAATATTTTCTCGCTGAAATTATTTTATCGCACGACAGTTTTGAATGATCTAGACTCTATCAAAATGATATAGACTCTATCAACATAAGGACCACCGGAATTTATCTAGGTAGAATAAAACAAAGCGATACAAACTATACATTGAAAATAAAGCCCCATCTAGTGAACTGCGAGTGAACTTTAATTAAAATCATAATGAAATTGAATGAAAACAACAACGGTCAATCCGTTTGAGAAATACGATGCCACGGGACAAACACACAGATACATAGACACACAGACATACAGACTGGTCAAACTTAGAACACCCCTCTTTGTGCGTCGGGGGTTAAAAATGAGAAACAACTATCCCAACTATCTCGCTTCCTTGCTTCGTTCATTATTCAACAGGATACTAGCAGAGGTTGTTGTGTACATAACCTTCGATGGATCCGTGGCATTCGGGCACATTCCACATGACCTACAGTTCACAAGTCACATGTCCAATAAACTAAACGAATGAAAAATCAAAGCCCGAAGTTAACGGTTCAGTTAAATTTGTTTCTGACTATGTAAAACGTGCATGCAATTCGTTCAAATAGCGATGTATTTTCGACGGTCCACACTTTCAGAGGCACATTGTTGGAAAATTCAGGGGCGTACAGGCGAAAATATTTTTTCTTGTTACACTCGTGTCGGAATGTTATACTGACATTTAATTTGAGACTATTATACCTGACTCCGCTTTCAGCTTGAATAAATTTTGTTTCACGTAAGCTGGATTCTGTGTAGGTACTCCCCTAAAATAGATCTTATACCTATTGCTCATGATGACTAAGTCCAGACTATTTTGTTAAAAAGTACCAACATCCTGTTACATCTATGTAAGATTGGACGCATTTCATTTAATTTTAATTTCGCATTTCATTTAATTGTATACAAATGTCTACTTTCCGTCCCTGTGATAAAAGTCCATTGCAGATTAAGGGCGAGGCTAAATTGAACAGTTTTGTTTTTAGCGTTGAGTGGAACTAGCATGTTGTGTACAAAGATGTATTAAATATCTAGATGGAACATCGAATCCGCGAAAACGTGTCAAAAAGTTGTGGCTAACTGTTGGCCACAACTTTTATATCATTACGCACAGATTACGCACACATAGACAATAAATGAACGCGAAAAACATCGCCTACACGCACACATGCTTGATAATGTTGCCTTGTTTTTTTTTTGTTTTCATTGTAGGGCGACGCTCAATCTAGATATTTAAAACATCATTGGTTGTGTATTTATGCTGTTCCTGTGCGAATCGCTGGAGTTGTGAGTGGCTCATCTAATTTTCTAAAATTCTTATTTAACCTAAACGCCTTCGACAAGACGTTACAAATTCTGCCTATCCTATGACAACAATTTATAAGGCGGTCTAGCGAGGATTCCCAAGTACGTATCTAAATACCCAGGAAGCAGTCATTGATTAAAATACTGACTGTGCCTGAAGTTAAGGACTCTTTCCCACTAGTTCAACTGATTGGAATTGGAATGAAGCCACCGAAAAAGCCAAATTTCATACGTAAATTTGGTAAAACTTAAGCCATAATTTATTTTACGTTTTAATACGCTACTAGGGTTTAAGCTCTGCAATTAATTGCAAAGTTAATTTCAAAGATTAAAATGAAACGCCTGAGGTACACTGGCAACTAAGTCATTGTTATAGATATATAATTTGTACTGAAGTTACTGTTCATTACAATACAAAATTCATTCACAAAAGATTTTGTTAAATTTCGTGCTTCAATATTCTACAGAATTGTCGACATAGTTCTGAACTCCTGAAATTACTTTAAGCTCTTAACGTAGGTATATCATACTCGTAAGAGAAAATTGAAATGTGTAAAGTTTAATACAATTTAAAGGTACTTACTTAATTTAGTTACAACAATGTCTACTACAATAAAACGTCTTTAAAATTATAAGCTATATTCAAATTTGTTTATGTTAGTGGAATTAGCGAAATTTTTCGGTCAATCGGATAGACAAAACTTCAGGCTATGGTGTATTTGAATAAATAACTACTTTCGTACTTAATTAATTATTACTATTTCTAGTACGAGTATTTTCTTTAGATGAATCTTATTCTCATATCATTTTCATCATAATCACAACCCAACTCCCCCTCCCCCCACGTCCCCACGGGTTTCCTCTCAGAAGGTTTAGGCCATAGGCCATATGCCACCACCATGGTCGATCTTGAAGAGCCATTCAGTAGGTACTTTACCTCCTACGGTATCTGTGACCAATAAAGAACAAGATTCAGATCTATATTATAATACCTAATATTAATAACAATAATGTTAGTTGGTCAGTAGGTACTAAGGTAGGTAAGAAGATTTGGGCGGAAACTGTAAGTGATAATTAGTTCTGTGAGTTGTATTAATTTATAATATAAATAAGACGTCTCATTATAACTTGAACACTGATGTGCATGTGCTACCCGTGAGGACTCAGTGAGGTTCCGAGTAAAGTTTAACACGTTCATGCAAACAACGTTATATGACGGCAAAAGTAAGTACATATGTTACAGCTCAACGTCATATGACGTCTGTTTTTGACAGAGTTTTTAGAACACAACGTTATTGTACGTTATTTAGACATACAACTATGTCCTTACATAGTGCTGTCATCTTTAACCTTTAGCGTTGACGTTTAGTGTGGGAGAAGGAAACTCATCGAATTTCTCCCTGACATTGTACCTAATTTTGCCAATGTCAATGTTATTACAGAAATGTCGGGAATTCCCTGAAAGTGGAGAGAGGAATTTTCACTCATTAAAACGCTCGGGAAAGCAATTCAGTTTGAAGACAGCGCATCGTTAATTACACATGCGGGGAGTGTTATTATATTCAAACTTTGTTAATCATTGTTCCGTAAAATTTGCGCCGTTTTTAAGTACCTTTTGTAGACGTTTAGTAAGTTAGCGCTCTAGAACTTTCATGGTTAGTACCTTTTTGAATTGTTTTCTTGTAATATCAAGCTGATAAATTGAAAGGAATTTATGGTGTAGGTTGAAATATAGAAGCTTTATTTAATTAATGGTTATTAATTACAAACTTTTCAGATTCATGTACTTTTTTAATTGAAAAGAGACCATTAATTATTTTTTTAATTTAAACTTATAATGCAAGATATGCGACAGGGTAGAAGTAGGTATTTCGATATTTCTGCGGATATTTGATGCTTTCTGTATAATAAAAAATCATAATATTCTCGATCAGTTTTACATGATAAAGCATGAAAAAACTGATTGATCTATAAACGCACAGTCCAAACTACCTACTGGACTGATCGGGCTAAAATTTAGTATTCAGATAGCCATTATGATGTGGATGCCTACATATTTGTTTGTTGCATGTTCCTATGTGGGAGGGAGGGAGGTGCTACTTGCATGAAAGTATACACCATCATACATACGAATTTGTTCGCGGATTGTTGCAAAGTAGATTAACCTTTAATCTGTAATACATGGGTAACTTATCTTAAAGTTATTTTTATCGGGTCACCTCATGGTAAGTGTGATCACCGTCGCCCATGGACATTTGCAACAGTAGAGGCGTCACTAACATATTGCTGGCCTGGAAGGAAGCAAAAGATCCGCTTCTTGAAGGACCCCATGTCATAGCTCTGTGGGAATACCGAGAGATGAAGTCCGGTCCACAGTTTACACGTACGCGGCAGAAAATGACGTGTAAATTGGAATGTGTACGAACGCCTTGTATCCAGGTGGTGTTCGTGGAACCTGGATTTATCCCGTGAAGTGCGGTGGCGGAAGGTAACCGCTAAACAGTTCCTCAGACCATTCCCCGTTATACAGACGGTAGAAGACAGAGAGATCCCACATCTCTCCGCAGTTCGATCCCTTAATATTTTACTGTTAACGAAAGAAGATTAATTATTTTTTTTATGGAATTAAGATAGCAAACGAGCATGCAGCACCACCTTCCGCTGCCGCCCATGACAACTGTGACCGACCTAGAACTAGAGTCAATGAGTCTCGTTCTAATTCGGTCACAGATGCGTTGCTACCCCTGAGGCCTGAGATGGTCGCCTCTAAAAAAGTGTAACCGGCTCCACACCTTCCTATCCGGAACACAATTGTTCTTAAAACAATTATTACACGGCAGGAATGGTACTAAGTACCGTGGCGGGCGGTGGTACTTCCCCGGGTGACCTCTAGACCCTACCACCTATAAAACCATATATAAAAGAAAAAGATAAAGAAGATTAAATATGTACATAAACGAAAGAGTAAATAAATTATAGATTTCAATTAATCATTTAATTCTTAAAAAGTCACACGAAATGATTTAAAAAATAAATGGGCAAAATGGCGGCTTCAGGGGCGAACAAATAATCAGGGCAGTAATGGTAGTCGTTTATTTACTTTTGACGATTTATATTTAACGTGGGGTGATTCTGAATTAATTCGGGTGGGGTTTTGTAATGGTAACGCTATTCAGTTACGCCTCGTTGAAAGGGGAACACTATATTTAGGGGCTGCGTGACTTTGTAATGAAACAGGGGACTCCATTGTAGTTTTCGTTGCACTTTCACAAATGTTTGTAAGTGATAACGGTAATATGGCTTTCGAGCCAGACATTACTTAGATGTTAGAAATTATTGCACCGGTAAATGACGGTTTTTGTAGTTATGATTTTTTTACTAATTTTGATAGGTGGTAAGAGCCTATACTCCACGTTTGATCTGGTATTCATTATGATTCCATGGCGCACAAATTTTAGATTGACGGTGGGATGTAAAAATGCTCTTAGTAAATTTTGCTTCCAAGCTGAATTGAACAGTGAGTACAGGGAATTAGTTTCGTTTTGGCGAGGAGTGGCAATTCCATATAATCGACGACTCAAGTATGGTGTTACAACCGGGGAAGTAGGTACCACCGCCACGGTACTTAGTGTCAATTCTACCGCCTTAATAATTGTTTAAACCTTTAAACGAAAGGTGTGGAGCCGGTTACACTTTTGTAGAAGAGTTGGCTTACAGACTGGAATATTAAGTACTAACATTAACTACCAGGAGTAACTATCGCTAACAGTCCCTATCCTCACACTTATTAACAAGCAAACCAATATTCTTACACCATTTGTATACCTACTGGACTAACCATCCTACTCCCTAAACCGAGTCGTATTCTTGGTCGTTCACATTTGTAAGAGTTAACAAGTTTTTTTTTTGTTTTCAATTCGGAATTTTGGATTGTCTAATGCACCTTCATTCGTGAGTATTGAAAATCCTAGCGAGGATGTTGACAAGACGTAGTCGTATAAAAAGTTGGCATTTTGATCTGTCTTAATCCAGTAAGTCGATTCAGACATATCAGTGAAGTCTCAGTTCCGACACAGTACCGGCAAATTTTTCATACATTCTCGGCATTGTCATCACTGACACTGAGAAGTGTCAGTGCTGTTAGTATGAAAAATTTGCCGGTACTGTGACGGAACGGTGTCTTCACTGATATGTGTGAATCGTCCCTAATCCCTATTACTTATAGGTAGGTAAGTACTGACGTATGACGGGAAGGTTCCTTATCTGCTATAAATTTTGTGGCTGTGGTTTCTGGAGTCCAAATTAACTTCTCTATTCTGTTCATGGTATGACCTGCTGAACTGTTAGGATATTCCTGGGTCCTATTTGTAAAATATTTGAAAAGGGGAAAAGTAAGTAGTAGTAGTGTAATTAAAAAAAAAACAAAATCACAACATTTAGTTCCAAGCTTAATGTGACATAATTATTAGACATACATTATAAAACATTCACAGCTGTTTATATCTTATCTTAATAAGCTATGGCTATGGTCGAACTTCGGACGCCATCTGTTGTCAAATTATTGAAACTTGAAGACAAATATTAAGAATCGTTTTTTTTTATTTCAATGACGCGGTTAAATCATGGTATTTTATAGTAGGTACAAAGTGATCGTCATTGAGTATCCTATCATTTTATATTTCATACGATTTAATTGGCCGACACTCGTTAGCTTTGTCAATAATTTTAGGATTCCGCTTTTTAATCAGATCCTAGTTTGTTATCGCTGAGATGATGATATCAAGACTTTAAATAATAGGTATGCAGCTATACAGCTTCATCCAGTTCCTTGTTACAATGTATTCAAGAAGGCCTAATAAAACGAGAGCATTGAATGTCGTACAAAGACTTCAAAGATAAGCATTTGAAATTAATCCGCACAAAATTAGCACCACGAGAAAGATTTTTAGAAGAAAATAATTCAAGGAAAAATGTTCAAGGAAAATGTTATTTGGAGTACCAAATATACCTAACATTTTTCGATAGGAAAATTTTATAAAATTACTTAAATAATAATGAACTTACCTAACCAATGTATGGATAGTATCATAATTGTTTTTAAAATTCTGAAAAATGGTTTACAAAGATATTTCATTCTGTTACATCAAATTATAAGTTACTAAAATCTGTAAAGAAAGCTAGTAGGTACGTACCAGTCCGCTGGTAGAGAAATAAGGTATTTATTTGGCTTACTTTAATTAAAAGATATTTTAGGGACATTGAGGTAACTTTTGGATACGGCTTTACGCAATCCAACTTGAAATTTTCACGAATATAAATTCTATGGTGGTCTGGGGTTAAAAATTGGCGTAAATGAAATAATTTATCATATCGCTAGCCGACGCAATAGCAGATGATTTTTAAGATATCTCTACATTTTGAGAGGTATGTTTTTTTAAAAAACGATATTTACTGTTTGTTGATTCTAAACACTTAAAAAAGGTGATTTTTATGGTGGACATCAGTAACAACATGAGTAGGTATAAAGGTATATTATGTCAGTTCAGTAGTAAGGATGGAAGAGGTAAGAAAAAAGAGAGTCGTAGCTCTTAAGCTCCCAGTTGAACGGGTGACTCAAACTGTACGAGTAATTTTTAATCTTGGTTTCATGTGGCCAGTTCTGACTATAAGGACTATAAGGACTGTTTAACCATTATTAGACTAACTATAATTCCTTTGATATAATTCATAAGTCGCCTTTACTAGTAACTCTATATAAATGAAAGTACCTACGTTTGCTGCTCTATGCGATATATCATTATTTCTGTGTAACACGGTATACGTAGGACGCTGAATAGAGAGAGTTAGGATAAGCTGCTTTTCCGCTTAAAATCCTTTATATCACTAACAAGCAATGCAACTGTGCTTTTGTTTACTTGTTTCGATATTGAATATAATAACATTAATAGCATTGCGTTGCATTTAAAACGGACTTATGTCTAATTGCTTAATAGGCTGCGGCCTAAGGCCTAATTAATATTGAGTCCGATATGCTTTTTGCTAAAATTATGTTAAAAAAGTTACGTCTGTATGTATATTTTGATTACAGAATTCTATGTAAATGGAGATACAGACGCAATTTTTTTATTATAGTAAACAGGTATAGGTAGGTAGGAAGTGACGTGGCGTTCGCGTCCGATATGGAATCCGTTTTAATGGCATCCCACACAAATCCGACCTTTCTGCCCTGTGATTAAGGTTTATTGTAGACTAGCTTCCGCCCACAGGCTTCACCCGCGTGGACTTCGTTTAAACTTCACCCCCCTAATTCACCCCCTTCGGGGTGAATTTTCCAAAAATTCTCTCTTAGTGCTCCCCAACACTCCCCAAGGAACATACATGCTAAATTTCAGCTTCTTCCGTTCAGTAGTTTCGGCTGTGCGTTGTCTGTGAGTCAATCACTCAGTAACCCAAGAGTTTTATACTCGTATAGGTAAGTATAGATTGAAGGCGAGAATTTAAAATTCCGGAAGTAAATTTTTGTTACAAACTAAATTGAACTGTAAGCATACGAAATAAATTAGATTTAAGCGGGGAATGGTAATTCCATATTCTTGGCGATTTACTTCCGCTCACAGTTCAATTTAGTTTGTAAGTAGAATTTACTTAAGGCATTCTTAATTATCGTCGTCAATCTGCAATGTCCCTTAGTCACAGGGATGGAAAGGTGGAATTTATGTGGGATGGCAATTAAAACGAATTCCGTGTCGAGCCCAACTTCAGTGTACGCGGTTATTTTTAGCTAAATAGGGAACTTTGTTTGAGAACAATTTAAACTATTAAGGTATGTGACTTCTTTCAAATATTTTAAATAAGATTCCATATATGACCGTGACATTAATGATATCACTACAACTAAATATTCAGCTCACAGTCAGTGCTTAAAATTTCACCACGCTGCTTCATTACGGATGGATGAATGTAGGTATTACGTATGTAGCAGTTAGTAATTGTTCTTCATTTCCATCGGGAAACTTATAACTTACCTTAGTCCTTACACACACTTGAAAAAAGACTGACGACTTTACCTACCTACTTCCTTTATTTTGTCAATCGTCTGAAATGGAACTCTATTTATATCTCTTTATAGAGTCTATAGATAACTCGATCTCTCGTAGTAGTACGTCCCTGTGATCTGCACTTCGAGTTATGCACCGTGCAATGGGTAGCTAAGTTGTATTAAAATTTACTATCACCTAAAATAAAAACTTCATTGATTGTCACGATTTATGTTAAAACCACTAAGGTCACTTTAAGAAATCGTGTTTGAAAGTTTTAAACTGAGTTCGTATCTAGGTAATATTTAAACACTTTTTGTTGGTTTTTGTACTTGGATTCACTTCTTTTTGCGAGTGAGAGTGTAAATAGATTTTGCAATTTTTTATGTCAGTGCTCGCCGTCTGCGCTGGGAGCTTAATGGAGTTCCGATGTTGAAAACGATATCGCTGATTAAGCAACTTAAACGAAGCGCGAGCGAGAGCTAAATATCAATCTTTCGTATAAGGAGCCTTCGACTGACAAAATCCATCCGTTGGTAGGTTAGATTTATTCGTAATTAAGGTGGTATTTATAAGTAAGTAGGTTTTATCAACACTGTCATTTACGTAGAATTTCTCAACTATCTGGGAAATTCAATCGGTTTAAGATCCTCCTGGTGATTAAAATTGAAGAACCAAACAGATTTGTAAGCATTTAGCTATGCCAACAGACATTTCAATTTAAAGTATCAATGGTCTATTTGTATTAAATCAATATCACAATAAACTAAAGGGTCAAAATCCGTCTTCTACTAGAAGGTAATTCTACATCGTGAATAAAGTTTATTCACACCATCTTTTATAACCCAGTACACAAAGGGGCCACGTGCAGAATCGCGTACATAATGCTAAGATACGTGTAAAATTAAGTGTTAAAAATTAGTGTAGAAATGGTGATTAGATGCAGGTATTTAGCGGTTGCGGTGTAGTAGGATTGAGCGGTCACATCTCACCATATAGCTCAACCGACACGCACATGATACGCCACCATATCATAATTCTATGGTTCGTTTGTTCCATTATGATAGGCGGTGAATTCATGTCACATGCCTAATTATATCGCACTAATTTTACTGTGCTCAATCGATAGTTGCGCTTGCCTACTACTGTAAATAAAACGGCATCCAACTAAATTGACAGATACTTTATTTGGGAATCGATTTCTTTGAACGCTTTTTGTCAGTCGTATTGTTTTGTTCGGCCTTGTCCGAACGTTGATGGATCGGGTGAGCTGAGCACTCATTATTACATTGGCCGCATAAAAGAAGCTACTTTAGTTTGTTAAGAGCTACTAGTATTACACATGGGAATCACCAATCAAACGTTGACGTTTCTGTGATGCATGGACGGTAGTAATCAGTCTTTCTGCACTTTCCAAGTCGACGCTTTGTGAACTCGTCAGTCAAGTACCGACCAGCCTGTCCAGATACCTGCTACTTTACTCCTTTCTTTTTTCATTTGAAGAATATTGAAATTTAATTAAAATTCCTAAGATCTCAGATCAGCGTAGTTTGATATTAATCATCGTGGTGCAGTTCTAATAAAGTTGATTAAAATTTGTTATACATAAGTGTTATTATGCACGATGCTATGATTAAGTCTTGTGAATGGTTCATTTATTACACCTGGATCTGCGCTACCTATTCGGTAAAATGTATGATGATTCTACGAACTGGGCGTCTTTTTTTTATATTTGATGAAAAAATTTAAGTAAGTAAGATGAGTAAATTTAAGTTAATTTAGAAATTTTAACTAAGTAACTTTGCGAAGTATTACTTAATTATGAATTTATAAAAACATTTTCCTGAGTTCTTGTTTCATTTTGTGTAGGTGTCGTCTCCGTGAGAGAAATCAGGTAAGCAAGGAGTCTATAAATTATGGGGATTACGCCTCGTTGCGAGTATGAAAATTTTGATAAAGATATTAAATCCGCTAGCGTTCATAAGATTCAGTGAATCGGCTTAGATTAGCTCAGAGTTATCAATATAGCTTGCGTTTAAATTTATATCGATTTTGTCCAATACTGACTTCACTATTCAATTATATTTGTTGGTAAAATTGGACGTTTTTTCTCAGAATTTAAGATTCTTATAATAGTTATAAAATACCTTGTTGGTAACTATGAAGTAGTCAATCAAAATGATGACTAAGAAATTTAAAAATAAATAATTAATTTGATACAACAAGATGGTACCTACTTACAAAAATGTCACCAGTGTTATTAATTTAATTTTTAAATTATTTTAATAGGCTACCTACTTTTTTGCTAATTGCTCTAATATTAATGTTAAGCCATAAATTTTGCGACACAATAAAAAGTTCACGTAAAAATTAATTACGTGCGATTGGCACGCTATTCTAATAATCATAAATTACAAGTAGAATCGGATCAAACGCGGTAGGTCCGACAACAATGTGCGAAACATTAAAAATATCAACAAAGGAACTTTTGACGTTCATAGTACATACTTTACAACCAATTAAATTTGACATCCCTAAAAGTGAGTTGCTGCGAATGTCGTCCTTATGTTTGTGATATAAGGTTCATGGTTGTAGTAATTAAGTGTAAATAGAATTCGGTTCATAGTTGTCGCTTGCGCCAGCTGGCAAACCGTGGAAAATCGATTTTCACGTGAGCTCGACGGATGTCGCATCTGCGCGACTGTACGCACCGCTCCTGCATCCAAAATATTCGACCACCGAAGGGAAATCATATGGGATTATTATAATGGTTCATAGAAAGTACCCGGTAATAGCTTTAATGAGTGCTTAAACAACTGTTTAAATGTATTTTGAGTATTTTAAAGTAACAAAAGTTCCTAATTCTACAGGTTACAATTTTAAAGGAGACCATCACTGTCCTCAAGGATAGCAACGCATTGAATGAAAATTAAAACGAGACTTTTAAATCTAAGTAGTTAAGATCTCAACTTATCTCATCGTCGGAATTGAAACCGCAATTGTTAATTAAAATAACATGATTAATTATATTCATAACTCGGATTTTAAACGAACTTTAGATGCGCATAAGCCACGAGTACCTATCCGTACGATCTAATACAACAAAATATTAAGTTGTTAAAGATTAAAATCAGATCAAATCGCTTATCAATTCGAATCCGATTCCTCAGTGACGTGGGTATCATATCAGTAACAAGTTCCGTTCCGATGTATTAGCGATACGTCACATCACTGACCGCAACTTAAGTCAACAAATCAACAAAAACAGTAGTGAAGACCACACATGGTCGTCGAAATCGTCGTAGCACCGTCGCAAATCGTTTTAACGCTAAGATGCAAACATATAATCATTCGTTCTATTTGTTTCAAGCCAGCCGTAACCGGGATTTTAAATAAAAACATCAAAGGGGGTGCGTAAAGCAAACCCGAAGGAGTAATTATGATTGGTCTCGCTTTACCGGAAATAGTTTGTGTCGCTATTAATTTCGTGTATTTTAGGAACGAGACCTGTTCGACGTTTCTTATTGGTCCCCGGCAGACGAACTGGCAGACTTCGTTCTTCTATACTTACCCACGAACCTGCGGTTTTTATGAAATAGTAAGTAGACTTATTTAGGTACTTTCAGATTAAAATAGGAACCTACCTATCGGTAATTAATTTAAACATCTTCGTGGACTGTATTGTACATGTCTTTGTTTTAATATAGGTAAGTAAATAAAGTTTACAAAAAATTTGGTCAGAAGTCAGAAAACGGCTTTACGTCGCGGAGTACCTATTTACATACCTGCTAAGACTATACACACAGCGAGTATATGTTAGGTACATAAAAATAGATGTATGTTCAAAGTATTGAATCTGCGTATACGAGTAATAACACCGTTTGGGCGTCAAATCAGTACATATATTTTTTTTTAATTTTAATTAATGTAGATAGAGTTGCTTATAGTACCTTCATATTACTCTAAGGTAGAGTGGAGTATGTGAAATGAGGAAGCCAAAATATAGGTATTTTTTCAATTATTCCTGTCTATCACGCGGTCTGTCACCCGGAAACACTGAATTAGCCAATACATGGCATATTTTAACTGGTATCACGGGTACATAAAAACTTATTTGTGTCCAAAATTCAAATACAGAGTTCGAACATTCGAAATTCAAATTCCCATAAAAAGATAAAGCGAATGGTAACAGAAGCGAGCATCAAACTTGCTGGTAGACGTATTTAGGAAAACTAATTTGTGTCCGCGGGCATATCAAATTCAAATACATAGTTCGAACATTCGAAATTCAAATTTTCCATTAAACGATCAAGCGAATGTAAACAAGTAACAGAAGTGAGCATCAAACTGGCGGGTACATCCTTAGGAAAAGTAATTTGTGTCCGCGGGCCAACGAAATTCAAATACAGAGTTCTAACATTCGAAATTCAAATTCCCATTAAAAGATCAAGCGAATGTAAGTAACAGAAGCGAGCATCAAACTAGCCGCGTAGCAGGAGTGCAGGACGCACCCGCTCGGCGTGACGCATCGCGATTTCCACGCATCCATCCCGCGCCGCTTTGTCACAAAGGAAATTAACAGCGCGCCCGTGTGCGTGCTGTTTGTCAGTACGTGGGTACGGTGCACAGAAAAGTCTGTAAAATTTTTAGTTAATTTCTCTATAATATTCTTCCAAAACGTTATTTGTATGAATGTTTATTTAATATAGAATTCACATAAGTTATTCCAAGTACCGTTTATAAAATAAAATCCCGTCATAACGTTTTTTTATATTGCGGGTGGCATAAATAATACAAGTTTTGACCAAAATTATGCAGATCTTTCACTTCTTTATCACGATACTTTATCATAATAACGAGAACGACCCGTTTGTATACTAAGCATGTGCTTTTCTTTTTCTCGGCCCTTTATTATCCAACTGGTGGGATTTCTTCACCCCTCTGAATCAACTCACGATTAAATACCAAACCTCAGCTTACTAGCCAAGTTGAATTAAAGTTTTTATTAACAATATAAGGTCATAGAAGATAAAAAATTAAGCTATACTTTGTGGATTACTATTAAGTAGTTTTGTTTTTAAAAGAGTTGGAGGAACATTCGTAATTTGTAATTGGCTTCATTTATGTCTAGTACGTTACTGGCAGACTTCTGTCCATGGATTGTAAAACACGAAATTAAAACGTGATTAAATAAGTTAAAAAATATAGTTCAAAATAAAAATTATTTTTCTGTCGGTACTTGTCCTATAATCAACCGTCAGTATGCCAATGAAGGAAGAACCATTGTTACGTTGTTCAATGAAAAGTTCTATTTGAGTAGACGTGGGCATTTTTTGTGTTTTTAAAGTAATTTTCAGCAGATGTTCTCATTTGATCGATCAGGTTTGTGTTAAAAACGTAGCGGAGCGTTATTTTTTAGGGCATGAAATTACTTTCCTGACCCAAACCTTTACGTGAATAGGTACATATTATATTATTTATAGGTAAAATACTTTGTTTGGACATCGTCAAATATTAAATCTCTGTTTATTTAACAATGTAAACAAAAGGACACGAGGATCTGAGTTTAATATTAAATAACAAACAATAGAAGTAAATTGAATTCTAAAAACACTATTTGCTTCGTTTTCATTATTGTAACGCAGATCCTAAATTTCAAAATTTATACTGATATTTCTACAATAATATCGCTTATTATTATTAATATCGCTTATTTTATTATAAAGCTGAAGAGTTTATTAAAAGGGTTAAATTAACAACTAGATTGAATTGAATTGAAATAGTACATTATGATACAAGTGCGCGAAGTTGGTCATTACAGTCGAGGCGGTATTGCACAGCCCGAGCCGCAAGGCGAGGGCTGTAATAGAGCCAAGACTGTAATGAACAAAGCACACGCGTATCATACGACGTTTTTCAACACACTTGCGAGGAAAAAAACAATTAGGTATCGACATTTTTCAGTCACAAATCAGCAAATTATAAACGAACAAATGTTTGCACAAAATGGCGCGGAGGTTTATTTTATTTTTTCGCGCGCCGTATCTTTGGTTGAATAACTATGCGCGCGCAGGCGCGCAGGTTAAGTCCAGAGGCAAAGAGCACCGCTATTCAGCCACAATATATTAAACTAAATAATTATGTATTTCTAATAGGAATTTACGGTAATTAATGATTTAAAATATTGTATTTTTTAAATGCTTTAATAGATAATTAGATGAAGTATAATCTTATCTTATCAGATTTTGACTAAGTACAACAAGTTTATTTATTTACAAAATAATAAATCTTTTGGTAACAACCTCTTTACGGATAAAAAATATTTTCAACACACTTGCTCGTAAAGTTGCTATTTTTTCTTTAGTCTTACGCCCGGAATGCGGTTTATTACACACTAGTGCGTTTTACTTTTCACTGCCGCACTAGTGTTTTTCTTATTCCACTTTTTTTTTAATATCCGTAAAGAGGTTGTTACCAAAAGATTTATTATTTTGTAAATAAATAAACTTGTTGTACTTAGTCAAAATCTGATAAGATAAGATTATACTTCATCTAATTATCTATTAAAGCATTTAAAAAATACAATATTTTAAATCATTAATTACCGTAAATTCCTATTAGAAATACATAATTATTTAGTTTAATATATTGTGGCTGAATAGCGGTGCTCTTTGCCTCTGGACTTAACCTGCGCGCCTGCGCGCGCATAGTTATTCAACCAAAGATACGGCGCGCGAAAAAATAAAATAAACCTCGGCGCCATTTTGTGCAAACATTTGTTCGTTTATAATTTGCTGATTTGTGACTGAAAAATATCGATACCTAATTGTTTTTTTCCTCGCAAGTGTGTTGAAAAACGTCGTATGATACGCGTGCGCTTTGTTCACTACAGTCTTGGCTCTATTACAGCCCTCGCCTAGCGGCTCGGGCTGTGCAATACCGCCTCGACTGTAATGACCAACTTCGCGCACTTATATCATAATGTACTATTGTAGATAGGTAGTCCATTAATAAAATAGAAGCGGTATAGGAGCGGAATAATAGGATCAATGAAAATTGGTGCAAAATCGGAAAATATTTAAATATCAATGTTACTACTTCTGAGCACGGATCTCTTCTAATACTTATTAAACTAGATTCAATTCAGAGAGAGTCTAGTTGCTTATAGGTAAATATCACAGGTTCTTGCCCAATTTAGGCAAACGGATGATTCATAATGTTGTTACTTTAATAATGACGTGTGCTAAGTGAATGTGTGAATAATTTCTGTAGTTGTTTAAGCAAATACTTATTATAGGTAATATTTAACTTAATTAGTCATGCTTATTTTCTTGTATGATAAACATCGTCATAACGTTTAAAAATATAGGCTTAACAGCGAAATCAAACTGTTGAGAAGCACAATTGTTATATGCATATAAAAAGTGATTTTACGTTCAATTTGTGTATTTTGTAACCGAGTAGAACGGAATTTATTACCGAAACACATTTAGAATGCTTACGATCTCAACATCGCTTGATTAGATGCGTGATTCATCTTACATCTATGAGAACAATATTGGAAAAATTTCTCAAATAACTCGTTTACAGTTTTGTCTAAATGAAAAAATGTAGTCGTTTAAATTTTACGTTTCGTTACCCGAACGGCCAAGGAATTGTGATCGACCGAAAAATGAATACGGTTTTGGGTCTTCTACTGACCGTGGGAATGGAGTTTATTCCCCAACTTTATTGGATGTATGAGCAATTTTTTCGCAAACAACTGATTCGGTTGACGGAGCGTTCAGTTCTGCGCATTTAGAGACCGCTACAGTAAAAATTAGTAAAATTTTTAACCGATTTCAAAAAAGAAGGAGGTTCTCAATTCGACCGTATATATGCTTTTTTTTATGTACGTTCAGCGATTATTTCGTCGTTTATGGGCCGATTTTGATAATTCTTTTTTTGTTGTAAAGTAGATATGCGCAGTGGGGTCCCCTGATAAGGAAACCAGGATCTGATGATGGCATCTCAGAGAAATCGAGGGGAACTTTCGAAAATTGTATGGACAACTAGTGTGTTTGTTCATGTTATCATAAGTACATTAAAGCGCTACCATTTCATGAAGATCTGGAGTCGATCTGATGAAGCCGAAAGACAGTCGAGGGAACTCCTCAACGATTTACTGCAGTTATCTAGTGTTTGGGCTTCATTAATTTGTAGTGACGAGAACTTTACACTTACATGTTGAATTGAGCGCTATCTGGCGAGTAGTTTTTGAGTTATCTCTACTTATCAAGATTGAAGTCGGTTATTTTTTTTTAAAAAAGCAATTATGATTATGGTGAGATATACCTACCTGCTTAATCTGAGCATGCCGATTTTAAATTCAAAGCTATTAAATGTAACAACTTTATTTTTAAGTAACGGTATCTATTAATTAACAATGGATAGATTATTTTCGTTTTTTTTCCTTGCAATACCTGCAATACCTCCCTGCAATACCTATGATATGAAGCGCTCATAGCCCGGCGGCTTGCGTCGATCCTAAGCGATTGACAAAGTTAAGCAACAGCGGGCGCGGTCGGTAGTCGGATGGGTGACCGCTAGTGGCAAATTATCTTGAGCGCTTCCGTGCTTCCGTGCTTCGGCCACTTCGGTTGGCCACTAACCCCTCCAGCAACCCACATTGGAGCAGCGTGGTGGAGTATGCTCTAGGCCTCCTCAGTAATGAGGAGTGACCCGTGCTCAGTAGTGGGCCATTAGTGGGTTGTAGCTTAGCTTTTTTAGCTTTTTATACCTATGATATTAGGTAATTTTGTATAACCTAGCCAGCTAAGGGCAAATGTAACAGAGGTTAAATAATTAAAAAATATATCTACCTGTATCTATTCTAAACTAGTTGAATGTTTGAAGTCTTGATCTTTGACTGAACATCCGTGAATTTTAATGGGATTTTATTAAGAATAGATTTTTCTTAGTAAATGTTTCTCAGAGAACAGAAAGCTAAAGAGACGGATTACGTTATTTCTTGTCTTCTGCGTTATTACTCGTATGTTACTTGTCAGCGACAGTTTAACGGTTATTGATTGTGAATTTAGATTTATTTTCCTTTGTTACATTTTTACATCGAAACATTATGATTATATAAGCAGTAATAAACCGCACAAATTACACCAACTACGTCAACTAAGTTTTACGTCAATTTGTCAATAATGTAAATTAAACAAGCAAATACTTACAAGCAAAAAGAAATCATTATGATTTGGTTGCCACCACTTATAATTTCATCCTTATTATAGATCCTTACATCATTTAAATGTCGAATAGTTTAGATACGAACTGCGCTTTACATCAATGCTCAGCCAAAACTACTACCTACACAACTTGAAATTAGGTACAGGGATACCTTTCCTGATGAAAGTGCTCACTAAGAAAGGATTTTTATAAATTCAACCCTCAAAGGGGTGAAATAGGGGGCTGAAGTTTAAACGAATTTCACGCGGGTTAAACGGCGAGCGGAAGCTAGTCGTATACAAAACACCTTCTCTTTTGCCTGACGTGTACCATTAATATACTTGTGAGTTTATGCATTGCCCAGGTGGTCTGACATCGGCAATGTACTTTGTAACCTGCCCAAAGAAGTCAGGAAAACGTGAAACAAATTTCAAAAGGATTTGGAACGCGTTATTGCGCACTGTTCCCGCAAAGAAACGTTCGTTCGTTGGCAACAATACATCGATAAAACTTATTACACGTTCTTCACCTTGTACTGTATGTTTGAGTAGCGAGAATACTAAAAAAATCTACAAGTATCGGCACAGACAATCGAAGGAGATTTACGTAGAAAAATCTGGATTTAAATTGATGGAAACGTGTTTATATTTGATGATCAGTTTGTATCAACTTAAAACTCAAGCCTCAAAACCGTTTTGCAGCCCCCCTCACACATTTAGGTACTCTTATGCTACCCTGCCGTGTGCCGCCGCGAGCAGTGCATGTTTTGCACGCCCGCTTATTCGACCCCAATTGAGAACCTTACTTTAAATTAAAGATTTTTACTACTGCATTTTTTCATTAATACTGTCAGATTAAATATATTTTTTTTTTCAAAAATCACATGTAAATTAAAGTTTATTACGTTATTACATAAAAATAAGGTAACGAAACATTCCGTAGTTCTCACACAGTGACGTACTTGAGCCGGCATTGCAAGAGCTCGTGACAAACTCAAAGTGAATATAATAATGTAATTGGATGTAATGTGCTGTTATTCGCTATCCAGCCGCCTTTTATCCGTTACGTGATCTTGTCGCCGGTCGATGTGAATCCTTAACGGTACATTGAGCTTTACTAAGCTTTGCTTAAAAGATTGTACTGAAAGCGCTGTGCCCTGACCTTTTCCCTTTTATTCTAATGACATATATTTTGTGGTACTTTACACCACTATATAGTAACTCTTATTATGTCCTACTATTTTATTTCAATGTCCTTGAAAGAATTTCAGAGTATGTACCAACGTTTATACTTACTTGTGTGGTAGTTGTATTGTCTCGATTAATTATGTTAAAATCTTTTAAGCTCCTTAGGTTTTATCTACGCCAAACAAATAGCTTTCCAACAACACTATAAAAAAAGGACAATGAATTAGGAGGCACACATCGCCACCGAGAATTTTAACGAAATACATACATATAGTGTACATTATATTAAAAACTTTTGTAATTCAAAGACAAAACATCATCGGCCAAGATTAAGTTGAAATTGCGCTTGAGGGTTCCAGGCTGGTGCCGAGGAGAATAGAAGCAAATACCTAAAAGCTGAAAGTGTCTTTTCATTTATCCATTTTACCCCAGTTACACATTTTATCCATTTTACCACCTTTTGCGTAATTTTAAATTCAAACAATTACTTAATTATTTAAATTGACCTGATTTAACTTCCGAACACTTGGTAAAAACGAAAAACATTTTATTTAGAACTTTTCATTTCTTGTTTTTATGTGCTTCGGTGAAAAGTTCAATCTGGTTCCATGGAAAAAACTACAAAAACTGTTGTTTTATGCACTAAGATTTCTTAAAAAAATAAATTCGAGAGGCAGGCGTTTATACGAAATCTATTTTCTCACCGTAGGTTTCGAAACATTAAAACATCGCGTAGGTACCTTCCTACGATTGGACCATAACTATTGCAAAAGCTAGAGAAAGTGGAAAAAGCAATCAGAAAAACGAAAACGTGATTTAAACGATTGGAATTACTGCACCGTCGAAGACGTCTTTAATTGTTTTTATATCAGAAACAATGTAACGCATGACACTTACCTTAGCAATAATACTTAATTACCTACTTTTAGCTCAGCTATAAGTAAATAGCTTTAACTTCAAATTCTTACCAATTTTTCCCCGTAGCTTCGGGAAAGAGGGAAAAATTAAATGCGCTACTGTGCGAAAAAATCAAATGGACGAATGATACCGCCCGCTAGCCACCTAACTTTTTTAAGTAAAGAAAAATCAAAAACATAAACAAACCTGAGGATACCGACATGTTACGAAAGTATTACATCCCTTTCAGTCCTCTTTTAATTTCCGGCACAAAAATATCCTATGTTCTTTCCCAAAGTCAATACTCTATGCCTGTACCTGTACCAAATTCAAAATCCATTCTGTTATTACCTAAGGCGTGAAAGCCTCACAGAGAGACACACAAAGTTATTTTCGCATTTATAATATTAGGAGGGATAATGAAGTTGTAATAAAACACTACGGAACTCCAAAACAGAGTTCAGAGGCGCCGACGTCTGTATCATATCTCATAATCGGGAAGTGGGATCATAATAAGGGGCGATTGTCCCAAACCGTGGTATGACTTGCACATTTGCCATTCGTACGACAAGGGTTAATACATTTAATGATGGTCGCCTATTACGAGTTGTTAGGCAAACGACACAGAACGAACCGACGAAACGCATTCGCTATGCTGCGTTAAAGGAACTTTTCTATCAATATTAGGTGATTAAGCCTTTAGTGAATGTCATTTGGCAATTGCTAGGATGTGGTGTCGTGAATTTGATGAAGAGGCAATTTTACTGAGCACGTCATTTTAGATAAACATAAAGAAACGCTGTCGACAAGTTTCAGTGTCTTTATAATGAGAATTCGAGAACATAATTTCTATTACTATAACGTTATTGGATAAAGTAATTAGAGTTATAAAACCATGGTTGAGATAGGAATGGAGAATATCGATATTTTCAAAGTAAGAAATACTTTTTCGCGTAATGACTTTAGCTGTAACATTTTTCAAGACACAATATCCATTTTCGTCGCGATATTTCGCCACTTAGGATGATTAATGGTCCAATCGCTTACTCGTAGATAGTCAACATTGCTGTGTTTCATCATAACAAGATTATCGACGAGTTTTTTACATGACGATAGGAAAACTTAGATTAAAATGATCTTTATTTTTTAAAAAGGTTCCCGCTTCCTCCGTATTCTCGTGCATTATGTTCACAATATTAGGTACAAATTAATAAAATTGCTCATAGCGGTAAACTCTTACAGAGGTTTGTTCGTCAGACTGATGTTGACATGAAAATTATACTGTTTAATTTTTTCTTACTTAAGTATGTACCTATCATCATTTTAAATGACTGATTAGATTAATTATTATTTAATTTTGTCTTCTTTCACGTTGCAACCTTTAGCTTTGTGTAAAGTGTTGCGAAGGTTTTTATTTACTAATATTTTAGTCTTCTAATTATTTTGTTTTTGATATTTAACATGATTTTAGGATGACCGAAAGATGTCTCTTTAAAAATGTAATAAGGTGGGTTATTGTGTTTTACATTTTGTTTTTATGTCCTTATCTTATTTTTATTTTGTATTTATTTGCTTATTTAAGGTGCGTTATTTTGTGGGAAAGTTTATTGACCATATTAATTTATACCCTCATTACCATACTTACAATCTTACCAATTAATTAAGCTGGAGTGGCTTCAGTCAGGACGCGGCTATATTTCAAGAAACTGACAAATGCGTCCGCTCCATCACAACGGATAAAATATTATTAAAACAAACAAATGAACAAAAAAGATATCTTTTCGAAAGAGCCGAAATCAATGTGCGAGCTTCGGTACGTTGCTGTTGGTAACATCAACAACGAAAGGGCATTTATTTTTCGATAACGCCAACGTATCTTGAGCTTTTTGTGGGGATGTATAAAGTTTAAATTGAGTTGTGTGTATCTAAGACAATAAGTACGAAAGGTCGATCGGTTTCGTAGCAGTAATTTAATGTAACAGTTAATATGACAGCAGGCATGAGCGTGCCAGCGGGTCGCCGGTGTATTATATTTATGCACTCACACCTGGAGGTCTACTTTGAGTATTTTATTTTGAGTTGATGTCTCGATGTTATAGAGCACTCGTATTTATGTTGAGGCCGATAAATACGGGCTATTAATTACTGATTGTGTTACAGTTCTGTTAATTCATCGTGATTAATGCCAATCCTTCGCCCTTTTAGATTCAAAAGCTTCGTTTGTCGACGCTTTTGTTTACAGCTCCCAATTACAGGGACTATCAAAATAATCGTAGGTGTTAGCTGATTAATTATTGGTGCTGGGAATAAATTATTAGTTGTGAAAATTGTAAAGTTTGTGAATAGCTTAAACAATAAAATATAAAATGCGGGGGTTGGAATTAATTAGCAGTTGGGTAATAAGTCTGTTTTGGGTTCATTTAATTGGATATAATTTGAAGTTGCGTCATGTGATTGATTAATGATTAATTAATGTCACTTTAGTTTGGCTTCTTTAGTTGGCTGTGACGGCATAGAATATTTACCGGTAACTCTTGTCTTGTTTTATTGAGAGCCAGTATTTTCTTTCTTTCTTTTTACAGTTTTCATTATTGGCAACATATCAGTGACGATTTTGGCGTAAACGATGTCCTTGGACTTCGGTGACTACTTAAGTCAAGTGACTCCCAAAAATCTAGAAAATAATTTAGAAATGTCCAATGCGTGTTATAATAAAGGCCTGAAATACCTTTATAGTTTATACCTCCATGAGAATAAAATAACATTATTGGTAAAATTTCGAAAATTGTAACAAACTGAAAAAAAAAACTTAATTTGTATGTTATTTGTAATTTATGCACCTTTCCATAAACTTTTAAATATATCAGATATTATTTGAAGTTTCGTTAACAATAAAGTAAAGTGTTTGTAGTTTGGGGATCATAAGCCCTCAAAACCGCTTTCCGCAACAGGACAAATTTTATTCAGGTACTAAAACGACTTATAATCCGAACTTTAAAATCATACCTCAACATTGTTCAACAGCAAAAGAAAACTCGTTAATTTGGAACAAAAAACTGTGCATTACCCGTCGCTTGACCTTAGTGAAACGCTTGGCTAATTGTTTATCTCCGGACGAATCAGCCGGCAGCTTGAGATCAGGTGTTAACACCCGTAGGGAATCGTGACACACCGTTCTTTCATTTCCCTACTTACACGATATTTTTTTTATATTATTCAAGTGTTTTTAATATTATTTAAGTGTGTCTAACCCCTGACGCAAAAGAGGGGTGTAATAAGTGTAACCTGTCTGTCTGTGGTTTTGTATCTGTGCGTCTGTCATGTGGCGTCGTAGCTCTCAAACGGATTCACTGATTTCAATGTATTTTTCATCACACCTATTCGAAAAAGACGACTTGGTTCGGACTTACGGGGTTCCAAACGGGTACTACGGTACTACGGGTACCTAGACTTACGGGTAGGTAGCAGTATAGTTTGTCCCCGCCTGCAGCACCATGAAGTACCTATTTTATGTTGATATTGTGACACTTGTTTTTTTCTTTTGAGTTCTTTTGTAAGCAGTCGGGATTTTTGTTTTTATAATAATATTTTTATTTCAGACTGTAGTGTTTTCACCGAAAAATTCTACTTTTTGGGATGGTTTTTGACAATTTGTGTTAAAACGACGTTATATGATACATATTTTTGAAAAGGTCTTTTCACGATCTTTCATTTGATACCCATATTGCTAAGATAACAAAAAAAACCAAGATTATCCCCCGTTTTTCTTCCACTTTCGGGCGCCATTTTGAAAATTCATATAGCCTATGACACTTTCACAGTTCTGACGAATTCAACGATACCTCATCGAAATCCGTTCAACCGTTTGGGCTGTGGGGCGGTCCAAATAAATAGACATACATACAAACATACATACATACATACATACATACATACATACATACATACATACATACATACATACATACATACATACATACATACATACATACATACATACATACATACATACATACATACATACACTTGAAAAACATAACCCTCCTTCTGACGCAGTCGGGTAAAAAGATTTATCACAAGTACTACGTTTGTCCCCGCCTGCAGCACCATGAAGTACTTTATGTTGATATTGTGACACTTGTTTTTTTCTTTTGAGTTCTTTTGTAAGCAGTCGGGTTTTTTGTTTTTATAATAATTCTTCATGTCAATAGTCGTTATAGGTACACACCGAACTATTAGGTACCTACGTCAGTATCGTTTTTTTACACTGTAACTGACGGAATAAATATGTTTTTCTTTCTTTTTCAAATTTGTTTGTTGAATATTGCTGTGCAACATCACACATTACTTGTGTTTTAATATAAAGTCAACGTTAATCATTTGATCGCAAATGGCATTTGCCCTGCCCACGCTTCATGCAACTGAAGTGTTAGGTAGGTACTCTGAAATTCTATTTCATCGTAAAATCTATGTTAATAATAGGAAACGAAACCAATTTCGTCGCACAAACTGTAATGGGTCTTATAAATAAAGTCAAATAGGACAATGCACTTACATAAAAGGTTCTGTTTTATTATAGCCAGACGCAATTATAACAACTGTACCTACTACTATTATAAAAACTAAAACATCTACGTAACTTTTGAGCTAAAATATTTGAGGGGTCGCTTAGGGCTTCCCAAAACGTTCCATTCAGATTTCCAATACCTATTTGAGACCGTAATGTTTCACTGGAAGTACAGGAGATTCAACGAACGCGTCAGTTGTTGCAAACATGTGTAATTTGAGATGAAATGTTACCCGATTGATGTCTTTGTTCGGATTCGAAAACATTTTATGACTCGCCGAGAGCTGCTGACTAAGTTCTGGCCTAAATGTAAGTTATTCTTGCATTGTTTGGGGAGAAGTCAATATCATCGTTTTGTATCAATACTGCATGGCGAGTATTGTAGTGTTACTACCACCTTCAATTTTAGTAAAGTTTAAGTTTATTTCTTTCTTCTTATTATGCATAAACGTCTTTAAAAATATAATATTTAAAAATATTGTATTATTACATAGATTGTGTACAGTACTTTTACTAGGTTATTTTCCCTAGAGCAGGGTTTCCCAACCTTTATTTGGCCATGCCCCCCCGAGCCAAAAATAATATTTTCATGCCCCCCTTAGGTAAGTTTCAACAAAAATAAGAAACGCACATTATATTTATTAATTAAATTATTTATTTTTAGATATTTTAAATAGGTGAAATACAGATATAATATATTAATTAAGGATACTGAACGAAAGATTACAATTGAATCATTAAGTACTTTTACAACAATTTAATAACCGACATTTTGGGTTTTTTATTTTGCTCTCACACAAAACACAAAATCGGGTTTTCATGAAACTTGGTGAAAATGTTCGTTTATATGTCACAATTGCACAGTAACTGGCACATTGGATTTTTTGCAGAATCGTGATAAACCCGTTTTAAACTTACAAAGCCCACATCTTCCCACTTCCCGACCTCAAAACACCCGTAATTTATTTTTCCTATTATTTTTATTATATTTTCTTCTTTTTTAGATGGGTTTCATCCTGTAACTTTTTTTTAAATTATCTGTACTGGCCTACCATGCATCATTACATGTTGGAATAGTTTTTTTTATCTTTCACTTTCTTTTATATTTTAAATTATATTTTTATAATTAGATAATTTTTAAACAAATTTTAATTTAAAGTAATTTTAAAACAAATAAATATATATTTTTTAAAGTACTACTAATGAGATACTTGTGCTTGCATGCTCTGTACCAGTTGGTCGATTCTAGGCTCCGTCTTTGCTAATGCTATGGTTAAATCGCTATCAACCGCAAGGCGATTTCGCTGCTTAGTTTTTATTAAAACTAGAGCTGAAAAACCTGCCTCGCATAAATAAGTGGACGAAAATGGAATAAGTATTTTTAAAGCAAGAGAAGCAACTTTCGGATTAACAGCGTATCGTTTAATCCAAAATTCTTCTAATTTCAAGAGATGAATGAAAAAGAAATAACATTTTCATCAGATATCTTCTTTTTCCAAAGTTGAAGTTTTGATATGAAACCTTGAATATGATAATAGTTACTAATCAATGTGCCATTTCTGCCCTGAAGTTTCAAGTTTAGCTGATTTAGAGCTCCGAATATATTAGCTAAATAGGCAACCCTCCATTGAAATTGTTCATCTTTAAACAGTAGCAGAAAATTATTATTTTCTTTAAATTCAAGAAAGAGGATGACCTCTTCTCTTAATTCATAAAGACGAGCTAGCATGTTGCCTTTTGACAACCATCGCACTTCTGTGTGGAATAGGAGAACCTTGTGGTCAGAATCGAGATCCTCACAAAGTAAAGTAAATAACCGACTGTTCAATGCACTACTTTTGATGTAGTTTATGATCTTTATAGCCGAATCCAAAATCTGGTTCAAAGACTGTGACAAAGTTTTTGAGTGTTTGTGTTGTTTCTATCGATTACTTGTTATGTTAATATAATACGGTAAAAATATTATATTGTACACAGAAAAGTCAACATTTAATTTAAACTAAATATTAAAAACTGTAATGACTGTTTTTTTTTGGAAATATAATCTTACATATCCTTCCTACGATGCCCCCCCTAACATTGCTCTATGCCCCCCTAGGGGTGCAGGCCCCCCTGGTTGGGAAACCCTGCCCTAGAGAATCTGGGAATATTGGGCAAATGAGCCGAGAAGCATCCTGATGGTAAGTGGTCACAAACGCCCATGGGGATCAGTTACATTACTGGCATAACCATTGGCATCAATATATTGTTGAAAGTAAGTAAGAAGAGGAAAGGAAAAAAATGAGATTTCAAGCCCGCAGTTAGAAGGCGAGAAATTGTTTGCCGAGTGTCTCAAGCAAAATAATGTAGTCAGTTTGGCAAACTATGCCAAGCCCACAAAACCTTTGGGATTAAACTGTACAAATCCAATCAAGATCAAAGGTGGTCGAAGGGTACTAAATTATTTTATAGGTGTTTTGATTGAAGTATCGGAGATCCAGCACTAATAATAATAATGGACCCTCGTTTTTTTGGCCGGCGATGTATTCCTTTCCTTTTACTGTCTGGTGGCTTGTCAGTTCATTATCAGCCTTTAGCCATCATTAAATATCAACTACCTAAGTATTAAATGCTAGGCTTTGACATTAAAAAGAATTTTGATACTCTGTTAAAATACACAACATTATTAAGTTTAATATTCCATACACGGCGAATCGAAATTAAATTATCTGCCGTCATTACATTACCTTCAAAGGTACTCATCACCGCATTCTCCGCCCTTGTGACTTGGTTTAATGTCATGCGAAATCTTTAAGTATATCATTTCTTTACTTACCGTTTAATTTAACACCTGTTTTAGGGAAATAATAATTTTGCGATAAAGTCAATGTTATAACAATGTGAATATCGAATATCGAATCATGGCAGGTGTAGGTAAAGTGTTGATCATCACGCTTTTTTGCAAAATTTTGCGTTTGAGCAAAATATGGTTTGACCACATACAGGCGGTTCTTCTTTCTATAATTTGCCCACTACTTGACTCAGTTTTTTCTCGCTATGAGTAGGTCATAGTCATACTCTATACAACTTTATACATAGATAGTACTTTAGTACATAGATACTATGTACTAAAGTATTATCTAACTTAAAATGACGATACAACGTTTCATAGAGACGTGACATGTAATTCGTTCGTTTGTTTCATGAAATGCAATCTGAAATGGCACATTCACCTAGTTATGAAAGTGACAATCTTGCTACACATTTTGCCTCAAACTTTTTGTCACGCGTAAAAACCTGCAGTTTATTTTTGACCACGTTTCAGCTCATTTCAGTCCAATTGATTCAATTTAATCTGTCCTTCAATCAACTATTATTTATTTATGTTTCGCAATCGACAGCGTTTCAGTTTCAGTAAAAATATTTGCAATAAATAATATGAAATGAATACAGAATTATTTGGTAAGTGATATTGAACGATCCATTATGCTTATTATATTTGAATAGCAGAGCTCTCTTGAAATGAGAACACAGCTCAAACAAGCAAAAACCTTTTATTAAAATGTGAGTGGGGCTTGGGATAAAACACGTCCGTCCATACTAATCCTAACTACATACCACAGAATAAAGAATGAACGAAAATACCATGCAACTATGTATTATCCACATCTAATTCAAATATGAACAAACCTACATCTGAGTCGCCGAATACTTATTACCTCCAGTTCAATTTAGTTTATAAGAAAAAAAAATTTACGGATTTTAAAAATTCCCACCATCAATCTGCTATGTACGTCATAAAATCAATTACACATCGAATGCGAACGACGTATACCTAGTAGAAAACATTTATAGGAATCGCTAATAGAAGCCTAACGGCTTGTATCCATCATAAGTGATATATATAGCGAATTGCGGCCAGAAATTCAAAGCGTCAACGTTTTAGGTAATATTTTTGAGTGCTTTTATGCTTCAGCAGATATACCTAGACGCTATGTTTTATAGCCTAAAAGTTTCCTCGATAAATGGACTATCCATCGCAAAAAGAAACTTCCAGTTCGACCCAGTAGTTTCTGGGATTAGCCTGTTCAAACAAACAAATTCTTCAGCTGTAAAATACTATAATTTATTACAGACATACCGAAAGGTTGTCTGGAAGAAATCGCTGTTTTGAATAAAATCGACATGCCTTTTATACGGCTCCTAATATAGGCTGATGAGAATGTTCTTGATATATTATTATAATCTTGTCTTTAGCTGCGACTGACCTCAGCTAAAGTCAGAAGCTTTGATTGCACACACAATATGTCTATGTCTCGTTCTGAAAGGATACCCGAGCCTATTTTTTTCAGCAATTCATTGTCCACTTCTCCTCACTGTTTTTGTCCTGATTATTGAGGCTTAGAGACTCACCACGCTGCCGCGCAGCTGCTCCAGTGCAGATTATTACAGGAGTTATTGGCTAACCCAAGTATCCGAAGTTTTCATCATCGATGAAAACAGAAACTGACAGCTTGACTGAAGAAGGAAGCGCTCTAGAAATTTTTGGCACAAGCGGTTACCTAGGTATCCAAATACCATCTGTAGTTGCTTAACTTCGTATATCTCCTTGAATCGACGTAAGTCACCGGGCTTTGAACTCTTCAAGCTAAGAGCCCAGTAAATGGTGGATACCTACACAGCTACTATTATAAAGTGGTGCTAATATTTACTCTGGCTTAATTGATGTCTATAAGATCTCCATTAAAATAAAAATGCTTATACACTTCTATTCGTGTGTAACTTCCACGCAAAGGACCACTATATTTGTGATTCCTAAATAACCACTGTATGTTGATTTAAGCGAAAGTCGGCTGAACATTTTATAGACCCAAATCTGCTTCATAAATGGTCAATTGCTTTGTATTTGACGTATTTGATAACGAAATGCGCGTTACAATATAGAAAATGGAATGTTTTGGGCAATTTTAATCACTTAGTAGAACGCGCCCGATTTAGGTGTAGACCCGTGTGATTTACTTGTGGAGTACACAATCTGTCTAACTTTTCCAATACGTCGTTATTGAAGCATTTAAAAATTAGCAGATTTCGCCTCATCAGCTTCCAAAATTTTTTTTTTTTAATTTATTTGAAAGGGAATTTGTCGCTGGGCGACCACATCATCCCGTACAAGATAGGCAAAACATACAAAAAGAATAACAACTAAAAGCACGAGACAATCAACATAATTAAACAATTCAAACATAACTAATTAACGCTTAGAGAGGCCCAACACAGCCAACTTGCACAGTATTTTGGCCTCCTCCGATATTGGAGAGGCCAAAACACTGTTAAGCAGGCCAATCTGCATAGTCCTCGTTAAGTACAATGATCTTACGGATTCTGTCCGCACACACTCCAGCAAGATATTATGATGAACGTCTTCTACGCTTTGACATACAGTACAATTTGGAGACGTCGTTTTTTTTCATTAAAAATGCAAATTTATTGGAGAAAAATATTTTATAAGGTGTAAAGTTTTATAGGTCAGGCTTATATTAACAAAGTGTAAACTATTTTACCTGTAGCCTACATACTTAACCTCAAAGTTTCTGGTCGCAAAAATCGATAAAAGTAGCCATTGACGATGCGTCCATTTGGAATGCCGTGTCGTGAAGTGCCTCCATCCATTTAGAAGCATTCCAAATGGACGTATCGTCAACGACTTCCAAAATTTCAAAGATTTCCTTATGGAGGTACTTATCCTTATTATCATTATTATCTTATACTTATTATCTGGCATACTCGTAAGTAGTTCTAGGTTTATTTCTATGGTAACCGTTGCCACGGTGAATCTTCGTCGGATTAAACGTTTACATAATGATATATAATATATTCCCAGCGTTTCAGGTAACATTAGTATCGAGTACCTTCAAGTATTTATCACATAAATATATGTCCTGATAGTGGATAGTCATACTGCTATTATACCTACTGCTAAAAACACGATTTACTAAAAAATACCGAGTTAAGCTCGGTCCTCACCGGATATTTCTAATTTATTAAAAAGAAAAGCATGCGAGTGTACCTGCCAACAAATAATATAGTATCCATACAATTGGTGTTTATAAATATAAAATTGTTTAACAACACGACAAAAACTCACAATTTCGTTTCAAACACAATATTCCCACAGGATTTAATTAGGTACGAAAACGATTCTCGTACGCGCGTGAACACTATTAATCGGAGAGCAATTAACTCAATATCTAGACAAACGTCAATAGGATCAACAAATTATAACTCCGCCGCTTCGGCGGGCAATAAAGAAATCAATCAGTGGATTAGGTATTTCAAATCAATAAAATCTGAAAAGGTCATTATTGGATGGTTAGGCGTGATGTAGATGGACTGGAATTGCCATGATAATATCATAATACCATAATACCATATTATGGTTTAATTTTTTTTTATGGATGAATTGATTTTGCGAGTTGTGTTTCGTTGTATTGTGAGTAAATGTTTTAAAGAAATACTACAAACTTCACATTTCATATCCAATTCATAAAAAGTACTCCATATTGCTTTGCCCTAAGGTTACTCTGAAAAAGGTACACCTAACCAAAACCGTTACACAGTTTTCGGTATACTCTTATGCGTATGTTTATGGGGTTCAATAACCATTGGTCCATATTAATTTGTGATTAATAATATTGAAACCTTGTTGAAACTATAGCTTAAAATGGAACATCACACATTTTATGCTGCAACTTTCTCTTATATAAAAGTGCATTGCAAATATGCATCCTCCTCTTATCACTCCTTTTAGAGATAAAAGAAAATTCTGTGTCCTTTGCTATGTCTCAAACTATCTCTAATACATAATTCTATTGGTCCAACCGCAATATGCCACTAGACATTGAAACAGAAAGTTTTTTTCGCATTGATAAATTAAAGTAGGGATAGAGTCGTATCTAGCGTAACAATATCTTGTGATCTCATGGTAGTGTCTGTTGTGGCGGCTCGTGTGATGCGCGGAGCCGAGAGACGATCACAGGTGTGATTCTAGTTATGAGGTTCTTGTATTAGTTTACTTTTTTATTACTACTACTTTGTAAAATTTTGCATTTAAAATTTCTCTTAACTTATTTGAATTTCATTTAGTTGATGTTCACTACATTAGAAAAGTTAGTTTTGAACAAGGCACCCCATTCCTACTTTGTTTCAGGACGCGTATATCTAATGTTTACAAATAAATAGTACCTGTGATACCTGCGTATTTTTTGTCTCTTGTAATCATAATAAAAAAACAATTAACACATAATTCATTAAATTTTCAGAAGAAGTCCTTGTTCACTTCTTGTTGATAATTCCATCTAGAAAAAAATGTTTTTAGGTTTATATTTCGTATTTGAAATTTTGAAAAAAAAAATAGAAGAATTCTATATGAGTTAATAATAAAATACCTGAAAAAAGAAACAAACAGATGAGTTTGTTATTTATTTTGTATCCAGAACGCAGATAAAATAATTTATCGATACGGACGGTAAATTATTGCACAATATTATTGAGATACAGCTATAAGTATTATTACAATCATCCAATTATAACTGTTATTTCATAATAAACACCGCGTGAGGTGAACTATACTGGATTAAATTCATATGACCCAATGTGTATATGACCCAATTTAATTACACCATCGAGGCACCATGAAGGAAGCGATGAGAATATTAACTAGAATTTTTAGCAACATTACGAGCGGAACGCATTAAATTTCACAGTTTATTTTAATTAAAGGACACCATTTTATAAACTCTTTTACAAGCGAAAGAGTATCTCGGATCATTTTGCATAAATCGGCTACCAATAACCATGGTCAGTATGGTTTAATAGGTCGAAAGTCGCAAGCCTCACAAAATACCAAATGGAGTACATAAGCGATTCATCATTTAATATTATTAAATTTGAGTAATAAACGACTTGTAATTGTTATAGTCATATACCACGAAGGTAGAATTTGAGATGGAACGATTTGATAGTTCCCGTTGATTTTACGACCATTGTTAATGTGTGGTCGACACGATTGAAAATACAGAATTAGTTTTTGTCTGATGAAAGAAATTCCGACAAAAGTTTTGGATGATCTGGTATTATAAAACGGTTATTGTTTTAATTTTTCCAGAATAGTTCATCAAAGTCGAGTGTAAATTGTTGGGAACTAAACCTTTTTTTATGGACATAAGGATAGCAAACGAGCATGCACATCACTTTTGCTGCCGCCCATTACAATTGTGACTGATTAAGAACAATAATATTCAAATTATGACTAGGGTGGTTATTCTAATCAGCAGGGGGATTACTAAGCACGTTAATTAGTCAGTTTGTGTTAGTAGATAATATATGTATGTTTGCTGGGATACCGACTATAAATGATAAGGTTCTATTAGTTTTTTTTGTAATAATTAATTTATTTAATATAATTTATTTCTAACACCCATTAAATCTAATGGCAGTTAATTAGTAAGGGTTTAATGCAGATTTGATTGTATCATGGTCTGCTACTTTGAGAGACGTAGTAACAGAAAAGTATAATACCGACTTAACTACCCATACTCAGAAGTATTTATTGAAATCTGTTCTCAACCTTCATATCAAGTTCTTACCCGATCGTAAAAAGGAAATCCATTTACCTAGGTAGGTACTTGTCGCGGTAAAAGGTTATAGGGACATCTTTTGGAAGTGGAGTGTTAAAGGGTGTAAAGGCTCCATTCATCAACGAGTACAAGCCAACTTACTCGACTCATGGAATATCTACCATGCTGAAAAACGTACAATACGATAGCGAAGGTTCCGCATACGCGTCTTTGGATAATGATGGTTTATTTGGTTAAGATAAACCAAGCATTTGTTATCCAGTTTTCACACGTCTGGATAATTAAATCCTTCCTTCTGGAATCAAACGTTGTGTTTTTAGGGTTCCGTAGCCAAATGGCAAAAAACGGAACCCTAATAGATTCGTCATGTCTGCCTGTCTGTCTGTTTGTCTGCCAGTATGTTACAGTCACTTTTCTCCGAAACTATATTTTGGTTGCTGCGTAGAAGAGTCAGTAAAGTTTTTGTCTGAAAACCCGCACAGCGCAATAGACAGTATGCCGTATTGCCGTTCAAAGGTTCGTGCGTTGGATTCCTTGTGAGATGGTGGTCTATCACTTTTTTACGTGACGATTTCTTACCGCTTCGTTACGTAACGCGTTACGGCGTATGTCAGTCTTTCTTCCCTTTCTCTCACGTATACGGCATGGAAAGCAGGCTCCTCCCTCTCTCACTCTAACCCACAGTGCTAGCAGTATTTCGGACAGACACATCCTTACTAATATTATAAATGTGAAAGTGTGTTTGTTTGTTTGTTTGTTTGTTTGTTTGTTTGTTTGTTTGTTTGTGACGCTTTCACGTCGCAACAAAGCTATTATATGGTAAGGTTTATGTGTGTGGGGATAGTTAGGAGGGTGGAGAGTGACGTAGGCTACTTTTTACCGCGAAAAAACATCCCATTCCCATGGGATGATCGATGTTTTGTTAGTTGCTAGATATTTATTTTCGGAGTTGTTAATAGATGGCGTTAATTTGCAAGTTCTGAATTACGCTATGAAATACTACATGTAATTTACTTAAGTCATAGGCAAATGTAATAGGCTACTTTAGCTCTGCTTCGAGAACTCCCCGCTCCGGCTGTATTTCAGTGTACCGCCCGCCCGCTGGCACTATCCTGTTGGCTGATGTCCGCAAGTTGCTGGACTCGCCGACACCGGTGGTGGGCGCGGGCGACTGGAACTGCATCCGGGGTGGAATAGCATAGCTGCCAACAGAAGTGGAAGGCTACTTTTTGATGCCGCTGAACAGCACGGCTACACTGCCGAGGGTGTTGCACACCGTTACCGCGGCTCTGAATAAGAGAGAACGCGTGTGTGCAGTATTCCTCGACATGGAAAAGGCGTTCGACCGTGTTTGGCACGACGGCTTATTCTCTACAAGATCTCGCAGTCGTCGGCGCCCCGGAGTGCCATTAAGGTGATCTCCAGTTTCCTCGAAAATAGAAGCTTCAGAGTAGTGGTTGAAGACGCCGAATCCACCGAGCGTCCGATCGCAGCCGGCGTCCCGCAAGGGAGTTGCCTGTCCCCGGTCTGCTACGCCTGCTACACCGACGACATCCCGGCGGCAGGAGGGGCGTCGCTTGCCCTGTATGCCGATGATGTGGCGTACATCACCACGTCGCTGAATAGAACCCACGCCATCGTCAAGATGCAGCGTGCGCTTGATGCCCTCCCCGAATGGCTTGCCGCGTGGAGACTAATGTCGGGAAGACGCAGGCCGTGAACACAAGAGGATACCTCAACAGGCGGGACCCTACTCTGGAGCTTAACGGATAAGATATCCAATGGGCCCCACAGGCCAAATACCTGGGGGCAAAATCGACGGAAGACTTTCGATGAAGCCACAGGTTACGAAAGCCGTCGCGAATTCCAGAAGCGCGATGGCAGAAACCAGTGCTCTCCTCGAGCCTCCCTCTCGGACTGAAGCTCGGGGTCTACAAGACCTACATCAGATCCCGCCTCACGTACGCGGCACCGGCGTGGTACGCGCTCGCCAGCGAACCGCAGCGCAAAAGGATGCGCGCGGTTCAGGCGATTGCGCTCCGCCGGCTGACTGGTGCGCCGAGGTACGTCAGGAACGCCGTCATCCAGAGGGACCTTCGAGTCGAGAGCCTGGACGACTTCATCGAGAGATTGGCACGCAACATGTTTGGGCGTGTCGACGCGTCGCGGTTCCCGCATCTGCAGGACCTGGCGCCGCTCCACGCCCGTCCACCGGACCGCTGGGCCTTCCCGCGCGACTTGCTGGTTGCGCGGGACGGGCCTAGCACTGACTGATACTGGGGCTTCGTAAGTCGTCGCCCGGCGCTGATCGGCTCCTGCTGGGCTTCCCACCAGTGGGATTCACCCGGTAGGGCCTCGATCGCCTGGGCGGCGTGGAGACGAACCCCATCCCGTTTAAGACTCTGTGGCCTGTAAAAAGGCCGCCACTCACCGGACTTGACCTATTGGTTAACCACAGATGGACAACCAAGGGCCTTAGAGCCCAACCCAAGGACCGGCCCGTTTTAACGGGCCGCGAGAGACACCCCCAAAGGGGAACTAACTGTCCCGAGGGCTCCACACACCTCAGACAGGGTGGAGTGAAGAGAGCGAGTAGTAGGCTACTTTTTAGCCTAAATTCCTACGGGAGCGAGACCTACGCGGCTGTTACCTACGGGTCCCGAAGCGAAGCGCGGGCGGTTCTCTAGTTTAAGTAATAACGTAATCTTTTTTCAAGTTATTTTTTTGTATAGAATAGTTTAAACTAGATTGATTAGGTTAAGTTATCACTTGTTTCGGGATGCCCGACAAGCTTAAGTTTTTTTTTTTAATTTTATTCATTGTCAGGTTCTGTAGGTATTGAAATAAATTCTCATTAATATTACTCACAAAAATAGCACGCCTATTCATTTTCAACCAGCATACGAAAAAAGCTTATCAATAAAAACAGAAATAGGCAAACAAAAGTAATTAAGCTTACGCGTACCTACATATATTTTAAAATTATTTGATTTAGTTATACCAGTTGGCACTTTAGTTAGTTTGACTATTGTTACTACTGTTTATTGTTAAATACAATAAATAACAAATAACTGTAAATTAAAAATTTATAAACATCCCGATGCCGTTTAGTACCTTCAGCCCCATCTAGTATGCTGCAAGTGAATTATAATAAAATTTAATATCATTAAATTACATTAATTTAATTATCATTTAAAATCATTACTTACAATTTCAGTTATGTCAATTAGCTTTTCTCCATCGATAAATAAAATTGTTCACTGCGTAATATCGAGATGGCGCTGTATTGCCAAATGCCTTACATCATTTTGGAAAAGTACTGATATTCTTCAAACTGCTGACCCGATTTCTACGAAATATGTACCTACATACATAAGACATAATTATTATGTCTTAAACCACCACAAGAAACCGGACTTTCGAATGAAAACAACGCATTGAAATCGGTGAATCCGTCTGAGAGCTACGATGCCACGAGACAGACACGGACAGACAGACAGACAGACCTAACTTATAACACCCCTCTTTTTGCGTCGGGGGTTAAAATTTACAATTGAAACAAGCGCGTTTTTATAAAATAGTCTTTACTTCACTTACATCCTTATCAGTGTTATTATGTTTAGTGCAAAATTTTGTAGCAATACATTATTTTTCTCTGTTATCGCACAATTAATTTAATCTTATTATATAATAACGAAGTTGCTTTTTAAAGGTAAATATTATGCAGATGATAGATTTTTTAATGAAATAACTAACATTTAAAATAACCAAAGAATATAATATTATCAATTTTTACAACTTTTAACAGTTCATGCAACTGAATCGACTCTAAACGGAGATCTCTACTAATACTTAGAGACGTAATACTTTACTTACTTACTATTATAAATGCAAAAGTAACTTTGTCTGTCTATCAATGAAGTTTTCACTCCTGAACTACTGAACCGACTTTACTGTGTGCTATCTACATATATAATGTTCACCTCCGGAAATAATATACGTTATTTTTAACTCTGAAGTTATCCCTTAACGGTGTGATAACGGAAGAGATATGTAAATGTTAAAACGCAACTTTTGATAGATACATAGATAGATAAACTCTTTATTGTTTGTACATCAAAATTTATACAAATAAAATTACATGAAGTACAAAACAATAGGTATCCTTATCGCTAAATAGGTTAACAGGTCCAGGTAACTCATTAGAAGACAGGAGTGTATAACTGTTCTATATTTATTGGAGACTATATCAAGCTCTTCCCGCTTCATGGAGATATTTTTTACCCTCGTGCGGACGCATCGGTGGCGTTATCCTCGGATGAAACAGAAATCGCCGAACTAGTCGCTATTTTTTTATTGTTTTTGCACAAAACACAATAAAAATACGAACAAATACGAATCGCTTGCCGGCACGATTATTAATAGTTGACATAGCACAACGCAAAAATCACGGATACACTCGTTTTTAAGATTTATTTTTAAACTTTGAAGGTAGATCTGTAAACTACTCAGTATTTGTCTTATCTTTTGAAAATAACAACAAAAATTAAAATTTAAATAAAACAACGCATTTTCGCAACAAATATGATTTGAGCCATCAATATCTATTAAGTAAAGCCAACATCACCCAAATACGCTCAATATTTGTCTTCAAATTTTATAAATAACCTTAAAAACTTTAAATTACGATTAAAAAAAAACTATGCATTTCCGCACAATGCAAAATGCAATTAGATTATGATTCGGGGCATCAATACCTATTGATTAAAGCCAAATTTGTCCAGGAAATCGTGCAGCAGGATACTAAAGCCAACCCGTGTATATTTTTAATTTAAATTAAAATAAAAATATGTTCGGTACTGTCAATAAACCGTTCGATATTTTCGCACAATGACGCGTATAATTTTTGGTGCATTCCCTATAGGTAATTTGACGTCGTTCATTTCTCACGCAGGCGCAGCCGTACGCAAAAACTAGTAACGTTTACGAGTACGTAGTCAAATTATAAGTTAAAAACCGCATTGAATCAAAAAAGTATCACAAAAAAACTTACCGTACCTTACAGTAGTACCTACATAGCAAAATTTTAACCAAATTAGCTTCCTAGGTACCTACTAGAATTATCCATCATACTGAGGTAAGAATGGTATGAAATAATTTCTTAAAACGAACCAAAATTATTAGTAATCTAAACAATAATTGTGTAAGGTAGAACCAGAGTGGTCCAAGTGACTTTTTTCATTGACCCCCGATTTTGGCAAAAAGATCTCCAAAACTCAATATTCTTTTATTCCACTTTAATCCAATTGCCCTAGACAATGTTTCTGAGTTGCAATTCTGCAAGTGAACTGCAATTGGATCAAAGTGGAATAAAAGAATGTTGAGTTTTGGAGATCTTTTTGCCAAAATCGGGGGTCAATGAAAAAAGTCACTTGGACCACTCTGGTTCTACCTTACACAATTATTATTTATTTTGCCGATTATTTTATCTCTAATTCTATTCTCACGGTAGAGAAAAGGTGAAGAAGTTTCGTTAACGTTATTGTAGCATTTTACATATACATAGGTAATAGAGAAATGTACAGAGCTTTAAAAATAAATGAAATAATGAATAATTTTGACATTAACATTGCTATCATAGAAATAACAAATTAATAAATAAATCTTGTGCTACATTTGATGGCATGTAGGACTTCCAAACGGTCTTTAATGGGAAGCACATCCGGTTAAAATATTGAACCAATCCTTGTATTCCATTAACATTTATTTGTTTACTTCTATAGGTAACTAAACAACAAAGTAAAATACTTACAATCATCCAAGTGAAAGCGATTTTGTGCGAAACAATGCTTCTCATTGTTGTTTTTAATACGATAGGATCATGGGATAAGCTGTTTGAGAGGCGTCATGTTGACATCCAATTTTCGCTTTTGACGCCCCGAAAGTAAATGTTGACAAAAAGCACAATGCGCAAGAATAAAGTATCAAGGATTAGACCACCACTTGTGACACGAAATTGACAAAATATTTAACACTCTCCCTGTTTGTTGTCAACTAATCTTCGTCCGGTAAGAAGGATTAACACTTTCTTTGTACGTCTCATTTCACAAAGCATTTGAGTAGGTACTCGAAATTTTTGGCATCCACAAACATCTTTCCGAGGATTATCAGATTGAAAGGTATCATAAGTTAACAAAAATAAAAACAGTTAACAAATACGAGTAAGTATACCTACCATATTTACTTGTTCTGTAATATTCTATAATTTTAACGATTCCATAATATGTTTCGACCTATTACTTACCTTTATGACGACGAGGATTAGAACGTTTTTAAACCTTTCAAAAGAACACTGAAAAAACAAAACATTTTCCGAGAATATCTTTTACCCAGTAACCTAACATTATCTACTGATATAAATAGATTCAAAAATAAACATCCATTTAAAAAGATTAGGTACACTAAGTCAGAAATATGGTAAAGCAAATAACAATCTCGTTATTTCAAAAGCGAGCGAAGAGTGCTGAGGTTCATTGAATGCGGGCTCATGCATCGGAATAATTAATACATAGCCATCCGTAAAGTGTCAGGGCGAACTGGCGTCGAAAACAAATATATGAATATTAAACAGCATTTACAATTTCTCATCACTCTGATTCGTTGTCATTATTTTAACTACAATATCGGTTTTAATTTGCTCTTTAAATAGTGGGGTTCAAGGTTGATTGATTATTCTGATGAATGTGCAACCTCTGGCCTTCTGGACTTGCTAATTGAAGTTTTCATTAGGTCTGTTCAAAAGTGCGACCGTGATCCGACAACGTTGGCCCAAAGATGCGACAGCGACACGACTAAATTACGCCCTTGTGAGTGATTCCATCCATCCGACTTTCTGTGTCCACAGCTGAACATAGGCTTTCTAATTTGCGCAACTCTGACCGGTCCTGCGCCTTCTAAAACCAGTGGATGCCTGCTGTCGTCTTCACCGTCTTTAGGATGTCAGACCAACTGGTCGGGGGGCGTCTGCACTCCTTTTTCCGAGACGCGGCCTGTGAATGAGTAGTGTTAGTGAATGTCGCAGAGTTCCTTACAGAAATGCTGACAGACTGAGGGTTGCACCAAAAAATAGGTTTATTATAAATAGTAGTATAAAATTAAATAGTAGTAAAGGAGTGGCTACTATGACGACAGTAGGCCTGAAACAAACTATGTAGAGACTACGCTGCTCTGATGCATAATCGTGCAAAGACGTTGCATCGCGAGGATGTAGCAGGCCGTATATTTTTCTAAAACTGTGTCTTGTGGAGCTGCAATTAAGGCTAAATGATAATGATAATAGTAATATTGTACTATCACTATCGCTTAAATTATTTTAAGATAATATTTGGTGCAGGGGGTCAAATTTGCATAACCAACGGTCAGGGATCCATAGGTAAGGTAGGTATTCGAAATTGATTGAGGATGTTCCATGAAGCTTGGGGAGAAAGGTAATACCTAAGGTTTTTAGGTCCTATTGATACAGTAGAATAGATTCTTCACTTAAGAAGGTTGATTTATCTTAATATTATGTCGCACTTGAACAGTTATGCACTTAAATGACGTTGATGATCATTAGGTACTGAAAAAAACACTATAGTTTTGTTTAATGTTTCTTGTAATTCACGTCGTATACAAAAAAAAAACATTTATTTTAAGTTTAAGCTAGTTTCTGAGCGAGCCATTAGTGGTAGTTCAGTAACACGGGCCTCTTCTCATCATTGAGGAGACCTAGAGAAACCTCCGACACGCTGCTCCTTTGCAGATTGGTGGAGGGGTAGATAAGTAATCAACACAAGTATCGGTTCACGTTGACATAACTTAAACAGTGTTATCTATCGTTAACAACTGGTGCTGACGGCTTCAAGTGCCCGCCCCCCGCGAAGCGAAATTTGACACTAGCGATCACCCATTCAACTACCGACCGTGCCAGTAGTAGCTTAACTTTGTCGATCACTAAGAATCGATTTAGATCGATGAGCGCTTCATAACTCGCGTAATGACTCTCAAGGGCCTAAAAGCATTAAGCTTTAAATATTGCAAAATTGGGTGATCGTTTGTGGAAAAATTTCTTGAGCGCTTCCATGTTTCGGAGGGCACGTAAAGTCGACGGTCTCGGTTGTTATCAATAGATAGCATTCGTTAAGCCATGTCAGAAGGCATTCGGGTGGCTTGAAAACTTTCGATACAGGGTTGGCCACTAGCCCCTCTGCCAATTCGCATTAGAGCAGCGTCGTGGACTATGCTCTAGGCTTCCTCAGTAATGAGGAGAGACCCGTGCTCAGTAGTGGGCCATTAATGGGTTATAGCCTATCACAAAATTTTTCCTTCGTTAACTTCATTCATAGAATATACATTCTTTCCAAAAATTTAAATAGTATATCGGTTGTATTCTTTCACTTTTATCCATTTTTAACCTACTTCAAAAAAGTAATAGGTTCTCAAATCAAACAAAACAAAAAAAAAGTTTTGTTTATGTTTGTTACTTACCTCAAAGCTTTTGACTGGGTGAACAGATCTTTATGATACTTGTTTTATTTGAAAACTGGTGCTTGTCTTGTAGTCCCGTGAGCGACATCTGGTGAGTAGTTTTTGAGTTATTTCTATACGTCGATGTTAAAGTCGATTATTTTTTTGTAATTACTATATAGATTCAAATACACGGAACGTAAGGTAAATTTATTTAATCTCAGTAGAAAACGAACGGCGGTAAACGCCGAACTTTATTAGCTGTTTTAGCTCAGTAGTAGCGAGTTAATATCGGGCCGCGGGCCGATCATTTTTTGCGGGTGCACCCGAATCAACCACCTTGGGCACAACAAATGTGTGGGCAATCCGGTAATTTATTTTTTTAGCCAATAAATTACTCATACGTCAAAACTTCGGACGTGCCAGCGCGGCACACCAAGTGATATATTGGGCCTTGTCACAGCTTTGTACCTTTTTCTACCAATTTTAATATGCCTTCCAGATTAATTAATTGCTCATTCTGGTAAACCGTTTATCCTAATTAGACCGCCTATCATTCTCATAGATTCGGAATGTTACTATTTTTAATTTTGATTATTTCGTGCTTTAGCATGTAGGTTTTTTATATGGATACTAAGTAGCTTTAAGAGACCGAGACTTCGTTTGCTTGAACTAGTAACTCTTGTCCTATTTTACTTGAATAAAAATGATTAGAATCTGACTTCAGTTTTCTAATGTTGCGGTCTGTGATTTGATTCTGTCTACAGAAAAAAAACCTCGAAATTAATTTCTGACTAAGACCAGTAACGATATAACCAGAAAGTAAATTGAAAATAAGTCACTTCCAAACTAATTGGTCATTGGCCACGGAACCCAAATGCATAGGTAATTAAATTAAGTTTATCTTATCCCAGTAACGAAATGAAAACAGTTTGTGTAATTTACTGATAAGCGTCGGTCAAAAACAAGTAAGGTGATGTTTACCCGTTACCCACTATGTTTTGGCATGACCTAAGATAACTCAAATATCTTAGTTAGCGACCAGGAGGTATATAAACACGGGGAAACAGGAGGAACCATTCATTGGCCATCATGATGCGACTGGGGTGTGTGGTCCTGGCGATGCTCGCCTTGAGCGGGTTAGCTACGTCTACATCACTAAAACAACTGTCACCCAAATTCAAGCAGCCCCACACTGTTGGTAAGTGCAACTTATATTCTTGATTCATTTTTGTATCTAAAAAATTTATCTCATCATCATCATAATCATCGCAACCCATAACTGTCCCACTGCTGGGCACGCGTCTCTTCTCGGGTTGAGAAGGTTAAGGCCATAGTCCACCACGGTTGCCAAGTGCAGATTGGCAGATTTCACACACCTTTGAGTTTTGCGATCTCTCTCATATGCAGGTTTCCTCGCGATGTTTTCCTTCACCGCTTATCCGAAAAGTCAGAAATGCGCGCCCTAGGATTCAAAACCGGACTCCCGGAGTAGTGCTCCGAGTTCTTGACCACTAGGTTATCACTGCTGTAAAATCTAATAAAACTGTAATTGATCTATGTCTATCATAGAATGTATGTACATATGTGAGCGTCAGTATGTATTATGCTATTTTGACGGCTGTTTATTAACGCTTTAGATTTTTTGTTTGTCAGTGCGTTTGATTGTACTTCACTCAAAAAGGGTTACGATTTGGATGCGGATTTAACTTAGCTTGTCAATTTATACAATCCTGCTTGAAAAAATCAGATTTGTCTTCCAAGAAATAGGTTTTTCGATGACAAGTCAGGGTAGTTACTAGTGCAAAACGTTTCAATACCAACTTATAATGATAACATCCAAAAAAAACTTGGTTTAATATTATAATAATATAACGTATAATTTCTGATTGTTAACTTAAGAAAGCTTTGCAAAACTGAGCGTCTACAATTCAGAGATGATATTAGCTACATTTTGGTACCGTAAGATTCTACTTGCTATGAGTTTCACGAAATCATCGTTTTGCGTTTTGTTAAGGAAGATTATCATCAATATTCGGTTGTGTCCAAAACAGTACTCACACCTGGCGCGAATTTAGTTTCAAATCAACTATCATTTTCATTAAGTTGATTTTGGTAGAGAGCAAATACCCACATTAAAAGTTCAGAAAACATTGGCAGAAAATTATTGCCATGCATACCTATTTTCTTAAATGTTTCCGTCCTTGGTTAGGATCATGAAGTTATTTTCTTTTATAGTGGACAAGCTGTTCCTTGAGAAGCAGATGGACATTTTGGATCTATTCTACCACATCCATGAACCGGTGCAGGATACTGAAAGGAAAACCATCTCAGAATCATGGAGTCTCGAAAAGAACATAGACTGTTATAAGGTAAGAAATCAACGCTCTTCAAGAGTACAGGTATATTGCAATAATTTTTACACAATACTTCCAAAAAAGTTCAATCCTGTGAAAACCCTGGTGTCAAACGCACTTTGATGTTGAGATTTGTAACGCAGTAAAGTTTATTCCAGTCAATATACCTCCCACCACCGTCGAGGCTTTAACGCTGAGGATTTAATGTGTATTTTTTGTTCCAGAATGTTACTGCAGTCAAAATTTACTCGGAATTGATGAAGAAGAAATGGATTTTACCTCGTGAACTTCCATTCTCAGTCTTGAATTCCGTCCACTTATTCGAGGCTAAAACACTATTCTACGTATTTTACTCCGCCAAAGACTACGAAACCTTCTACAAAACCGCTGTGTACATGAGAGACCGCGTCAACGAAAACCTGTTTGTTTATGTATTGAGTATCGCTATACTTAACTATCCCGAAACCCAAGGAATTGTAATTCCACCTCTTTATGAAGTCTTCCCCTCATATTTCTTCAACGGTCAAATCATGACCACAGCACAGAGACTTAACACCCATGGAAAACGCATGATAGATTACTACCCGAATACTTACGTTTGGGAGGACAATATTGTCATTAAGTGGAATGAAACTGTTTGGCCTTACAACTTCAAAGACTACGCTCTGTCGTACTTCACCAACGATTACCACATTAACGCTGTTTACTACAATTACCAATTGACTGCTCCCTTCTGGCTTAGTGCTAATGAAGGCCCTCTAGCTAAACTTAACCGTGGAGAATACTTCTGGTTCATTCACAAACAATTACTTACTCACTACTACATGGAGCGACTATCCAACGGTCTTGGTGAAATCCCTGAACTTAACTTCGAAACGATTAAACAAGGATATGAAAGCGGTTTATTGTACCACAATGGCATTCCGTTCCCGACCAGGCCAAATTACTTAAACCTCGATCAACCTATGTACACTGACTTCATTAATAAGATTAAGGAAGTGGAAAGCCGTATTCGCAGCGCCATTGATGCTGGTTATATTCTGGATGTAAGTAGTTTTTTTTATAAATTTGTTGTAATATTTTATATTAAGTTTGTGTGAACGTTATCTAACGTTATATTTTTGAGAACAAGGTTTTACCGCTCGGCCCCTCGTTTTGGATGTCGTCCGACTTTGTATCATTCAGTTTAATTCGGAAAATACTCTAGACTAAATTGGCTAGCTACCACCCTCTTGCTTGACTTAGCTACCAATGGTTATGAAGTATTCTTTAACTCATAATTTCTTTCAAAATGTCGTTGTCATTTTCAGAATGACGGAAAACTCGTCAACATTCGTGGGCCAGAATCCCTCAATGTTTTTGGTAAATTAATTGAAGGCAATGCTGACTCTCCTAATGTACAATTTTACGACAATATCGTGAACTTATGGAAAATGCTGTTAGGAAACACACTTAAGCCATGGACAAAATTCGTAAATGGGTACGGTACTTTACTTTGTTGTTTTATTACGTTGATAACTATCATGATTCTATTATACTAAAGTGTTTTTTTTTATTACAGCCAAACACCACTGGTAGTGCCATCTGCTTTAGAATTATATCAAACTACATGTCGTGACCCCGCTTTCTATATGATTTGGAAACGCATTATGAAATTCTTCGACAAATGGTCATCTTACCTTCCTCATTACAAAACTGAGGAATTAGCCTTGCCAACAGTAAAAATTGAACAAGTTGAGGTGGACAAACTTGTTACCTACTTTGAGAATGCCTTGATTAATGTAACAAACCATTTGTACACAAGCGAGAAAGAAGGTAAACGATATTATATTTCAAATATTTCACAATTTTTGAAATCTTCGGACGTCGTTGGAAATGCTTCTTTCGAATAAACTGTTGGATGAGGCAGTTATTAGTAGATAATGTTACGTTACAACTCGACTAATTAATATGCTTTTCTATGAGTTCGCTAATAAATTATTAACCTTTACGCCATCTTTTACGTTAAAAATTGCTTAATTTGGTTAGGCATATTCAATTAAACGACTAGGTAACAAAAAATAATAATGCTTTAAATTAATTTATGACTTTACAGCTAAGGAAAACATTGATGAGACTAAAGTTTTAGTACAACAGGCAGTTTTGAACCACAAGCCTTTTAACATCCGCGTCCACGTTAAGAGTGAGGCCGCTAAAACCGTTGTCGTCAAATTCTTCTTAGCTCCCAAATACAACGGCAAGGGAGTAGAAATTCCTCTCCACGAGAATACCGCTAACTTCTACTTAATGGATCAATTTGTCCAAGAGTGTAAGTAAAAACCTAAATTACACTAAACATAAATACATTCATTAATTTAATCATAGTGAATAATTAAATTATTGAATTGCAGTGCCAGCAGGAGAAAGTATTATTGTGCGGGAATCCAATCAAAACCTTTATATGATCGATAAATGGAGTTCTGCTGCCTCGGTTTATCAACATGCCCTGAACGCTTACAACGGCAAGGCCGAATTCGTTTTGGATGATTCAGAATATTTCGTCGGATATCCTCGTCGTCTTATGATTCCTAAGGGTTAGTAACACTACTTTGTATATTAATAATTAACCGTAGGTAATGCTGACCTGTTTCGTCTTTTTGCTACTCATCTGCTGAGCTCGGATCCGCTCTAAGTGTGTTGGGCACTTAGAGCGGATAGACTGGCCAAATATGGATTGGTAGAATAAGCACAGCCTTGAGATTACGGAGAGAGAGAGATAGATTACGGATATTACGGAGAAATTTCTCTGTAACGACTTCTCCTTCATCAAAGCAAATGGTAATTTGTTACACAGAAGATAATGCATGCAAGAATGGAACTCAGAACCTTTGTCCAAGAGTCGAACGTTACAGTCGCTTGGTTTTGCACATTTAACTGATGATTGATTTTTACTAATTAAATATTTTATGTTTAGGTCGCGTTGGTGGTATGCCGTTCGTGTTTATGGTTTACATAAGCGAGTTCAAGGCTCCCGCAGACCCCTATGGTACTGGAGCCAACCCTGAGAAGAACTACGGCATCGGCACAGGCGCGCGTCGTATGACCAAATATCCGCTTAACTTCCCGGTTGACAGACCTCTGTGGCAATACCAAGTCGAGAATCTCGATAACATGTACTTCGAAGATGTTGAGATTTACCATAAACCAACCCCTGAAATGTACAGCCCTTACCATTGATAACTGCAGTAATGAGTGTTTTCAGAGCTAATAGCATATCTAGTACGTATGAATAAAGACTACCAAAGAATATGACTGTATTTAGTAGCGTATGTATCGTACTGTGGTGCCATATATTTATTGTAGTGTTGTATTAAAACCCTATTTGCCTAATTTACTATAGATTAAGTAAGACAGTTTGTGTTACCCATTCCATTTTTAATCAAGCATTTGTTCGATACAGGCGTTTAGTACCTAGTATGTTATTTATTCTCAAAACCAATATTGTTCATAGTTTTAGACCATATATTATACATCTATCAGCTATATCGATCTCACATTCACCTGTTAACTATATCCAACTGTCTGTACGTCTTAGTAAATATTATGTTCTGAAATAAACATAATTAAAAAAATAATGAAATCTTTTATTATGTAATTATATAAGATCCTTTCAATATGAATACTTCTTACATTTAAAATGTTTGACCTTCCTTCTATAATGTTCTCACGCGATTCCAACTAAGCGTCATCGATACTGTAGGTTAGGGTTGCCAACCTCAAATTTAAAAAACCAGGATTTGCAGTTGGAGAAACCAGGACAATTCAGTTTAATTAATTAAATATACATAGACATAGACAATAGTTAAATTAATATCAAATTAAAATAGGTAAAATGAAATTCAAGTTATTAAAATAATCTTAATATATTATGTTTTAATAAAAGTATTTTAATAAAATTATACGAGTTGAAAACTAGTTATTAAAATATAAAACAAACACTTTAGTTTGTAACAATTTTTTTAAACTTAGGTTAGTTATATTATCTAATAAATTCTTATATTATAAACTAGCTGTGCCCGCGGCTCCGCTCGCGTGGAACTCAAGTGTGTCACAAAGTTTTTCCCGCATAAATCTCGATCCCGCGAGAAGTCAGGAACAAAAAGTAGCCTATACAATGCGCCATAACCTCCTCTATCTCCCACTGAAAGACCCATAAACATCTGAACCCGCGACCTCGTTCCCACATAAGCGATTTTGCGTTGCGGGAATTCCAGGGTAAAAAGTAGCCCGTACATTGCTCTACAACTTCCTCTATCTTCCATTGAAAGTCCCATTATAATCTAAGCCTACTATTTCGCGCATAAGAGTTTTTCCCGCGTGAATCCTGATCCCGCGGGAATTTCGGGATAAAAAGTAGCTTATATGTTACTTCACAACTTCCTATATCTCCAAGTGAGTCCCATTAAAATTTAAGCCCGCGCCTTCTCGTATAGGAATTTTTCCCGCGTGAATCCTGATCCCGCTGGAATTCCGGGATAATAAGTAGCCTATGTGTTGCTCCAGAAACTCCGCTATCTTCCAGTCAAAGTCCCATAAAATCCATTCAGCCGATCCGGATATAAGCGCGCGCCAACAGACAAACTTTTTTTAATTAATTTTTTTTTCTTTTAGATTCATGTTCTAGTACTGTGACTTAACCCCCCAATATAATTATATTGTTTTGTAAATTTCGTAAAAAACCAGACACTTCTTTTCTACGCTCTTATTATATAGATAAACTAAACTTATTAATTTTTACTGTACTTTTCAACCCCACCAATTTCCTTCAGTAGCTGTGGTTGAGTTAACAAATAATCATAAAATTGGTCACACTTTATATCTATAATTTAAATAGTTTTGATGATTGCAGCTACTGTTGTTGGCAGTAATCGATTTCTTTCTTTTGACCACTGTGAATTTATGAGGGAAAAGACTCTCGACATTAGCGTTATGACCCGGTATACTAAATACATATTCAGCCATTTTCCGCAGTTCTGCGTACTGCTCCTCAGAAATGCATTGCTTGAAATATGTTAGCCACAAGGCGTTTAAGCTGTCGTCTTTTAGAGTAGGAATTTAAAAACCCAGGACGCTGCTTAAAAACTATTCAGGACGTCCCAGGACACTACAAAAACTAGGACATGTCCTGGGAAAACAGGACGGTTGGCAACTCTACTGTAGGTACATCATACTAATATTATAAACGCGAAAGTTTGTAAGTATGGATGTTTGTTACTCTTTCACGTAAAAACTACTGAATGGATTTTAATGAAAATTTACAATAATATAGCTTATACCTACATCAGAATAACATAATTATGCCACTTTTTATCCCGAGATTGCTACGGGAGCGAGACTGAAACTAAAGTACCTACTGAAACAACCCACGTCTTAATTTAACCAAATATGTCTTTGTTCTCTTGCGAATTTTATTATAATCATGTAAGCTCCTTCTTTTGTAGGTATGAATACTGAAATAATAGGTCGGGTAGGTACTACTAGGCATTCGTACTAGGCTTGGGTAGGGTGTAGGTAGTAGGTAGGTAAGCTAGGTATAGGTAGGTATTGTAAATGAGGTAAAGGGTAATTGTTTGGTCTTGAAGAAGCAAAGGATTCTGAATTAGACACTCGTAATCCACACTAGGCAAGAGTTTAGATACTTTTCTTGAGTATATCCAAAAGCTGACTTGTGTGTATGTCACTGGATCTGTAATGAGTGAGAATTAATTAATTAATTAATTTCTTGAGCGCTTCCGTGCTTCGGAGGGCACATAAAGCCGTCGGTCCCGGTTGTTATCGATTTATAGCAATCGTTAAGCCATGTCGGAGGCCTTCGGGCGGCTTGAAAACTTTCGACACTGGGTTGGCCACTCCCCCAACCAACCCGCATTGGAGCAGCGTGGTGGAGTAAGCTCTAGGCCTCCTCAGTAATGAGGAGAGACCCGTGTTTAGTAGTGGGCCATTAGTGGGTTGTAGCTTAGCTTTTAATCATCTTCTAAGAAAGAAATATCTTCAGCCCAAAAGACCGATAACTGGTCGGGAAAAAAGGTTGGGTATGGATGGAGATTGGTCCTAAAGTGACTGATGACCTGAGGAAAACAGGGAACACTTACTACCTAAATTCAGAAAGCTCAAAGACCCGTTAGAGTGACTCGAGAGGGCCTGTGTTCAACTGTAGATTTCTAAAGTCTGATTGATGGAGGGATGGAAGAATAAGATCTTTTTTATAGGCTAAGCACACAAAATATCAGGCGGGTCAACTGATGGCAAGTGATCACCATCGCCCATGGGCATTGTCAACACTAGGGTCGTCACCAACGCATTGCCTTGCCAAGGAAGCGATGGGCCTGCTTCTAGAAGGACCCCATGTCAAAACACTGGCTATACCAATAGAGCAAATTCGTTCCACAATTTACACGTAGGTATGTGGCAAAAAATGGTGTGAAAACCGAACGGTGGGAGAATGCCAGTAATTCAAGTCATGTTGGTGGAACATGACTTCACCTCGTAAAGCTTCCAATAATTAATAAATAAGAAAAATCACTATTTATACCTAATGTACTTTGCGCTTCACTAAATTGATTGGTATTGTAATGGAGGTATTTATCGTCGGCTTGACTAAAGACGTGTATCAGGACTTACCTGATTCATTTACAGCTGACCCGGCAGACGTTATCCGTAATATACCTATAATATTATTTATATCTCAGGTTGTAAGTGGCATATTAAGATCATGCATTCTACTGAGCATCACGCAAACCTACTGGTTTGCGTGATGCTCAGACTCACACAGACAAACAGATTGGCAATTTATTGAGCCCTATAATCACTTAATATCTACATTATTTTTTCAAATATAGTATGTCCGTATGTAAAACTGGTTACATAACTTTTATATATTTTGAGAGCCAATAAAGCAAGGGTTGTGTATGAAAAAGCTCAATTGAATCTATGCAGTAGTTTTTAGTTGGTTTCCTTTTAAGTATGGCGAGCAATAAGCAGTGTTTTTCATGAAAAAATCACGTCGTCACAGTTTTTATTTCGGATGAACTGATGTGGATATAATGCCACTTCCAACATGTTCTCCAGAACTGGTGTCTTCGGATTATCATTTGCTCCATTCGCTGTAAAGCTTTTTGGACGGTTAAATCTTTACTTGAAGTGAAGAGGTCAAAAATGACCTGTATCAGTTTTTTGTCAGAAAAGACCAGAAAGATGGCACCAGAAAGACGGGATTCTACCAGAAATGATGCTGAACCAGAATGGCCAGTGTAGAATTTTACTGAAACATTTTTAATCATACGAAAGTCATTTTCATATTAAAAAAACGAAATGACTTTCCGAACAACCTATTACTTAGGTATACATAATTATAATATTAAATTCTGGCAATTAAATATATAAAAAATAAGTCTGAGTTATCTTAGCGTTGCCTTACTATAGGTATTACCAAAGTATAGTAAGGGCACGGTAATCGTTTTCGGGGTCTAGTGAGACGGGTGAGAACGGGAATGGGAGCCAACGGGAAAACCCGGTAAGATAACCCAGCATCATCAGACAGTGCAGCATCAGATATCGAATAGGACCACCAGCTCATCGTTGGCCTATGAAGGAAGCACGAAAGCCTAATTAATTAATTAATTCCGGGAGTTAAATTAATTTCTGAATAAATGAATAGATTCCCTGTTATACCTACTGCTATGCACCGAATAAGTGAGTGTCTATTCTAAGAAATAGGAAATATCAAATACCTATCACACGTACGATGGTAAATTAAGAATGAATAATAGTAACAGAAAAAATAAAAATAAATAAACAGAAACCCAATCTGACAGTCAACGACAATTTTTTTTAGTTTGTTCCGTTTACGTGATTGAGGTAGTGAGCGCCATCTATGGTTTAAATAGTTAACTAATCCTGAGTAAGTTGTCCAATGTACAAATAAAATGCATTATGTGTCATAAAATTAGATATTATTATCTTTCTGAATTAATTGTACTTCCGTAAATTATTAATTCTTACACCAGCAATGGCAGCAATACAATTAATGTTACAGAAAATAGGCGCAATGTTGGATAAAAGCGACATCTACTGAGATACTCATAAACTAAAACGGACAATTCCAAAGAAGGATACAATAACGTGTTTCTTTTCAGTGTTAGATGGAGCTGTACAACTTAGGCAAGATTTTTTTGGGGCATTCATGAGTTTCATTATGATGATTTTAGCCTGCTGGTATTATAATATTACAATATCAGTAGGGGAGACCGGGGATGGTTGACTCTTAAGGGCAAGTAGACTAACTGTCAAAAACGCGAGCTACGCAATTTTTTTGTGATGGCCAACTAGTTGACAATATCCGTTTTTCCAATGGCAAACGCAAGTCCTTTACATTGTGTACCTATTTTTGAAAAACTAGATACCAAAGTAATTTTTTTGGCCCTATATTTAATATTGTAATAATGCCAATAATATTTTTGTCTTGCTTGTAAAAGGGTGTAATACGAATGTTTGATTCCTGACCTTTGTTTGCTGCATTAGTTTTTTTGATGTGAAACATCTATAGGATCACTTGTAAACCGAATTGTTGGCGTGGCGGCGCTTCCCGTGGCGACGGGTCGCCACGCTATACTAACACTAAGGTATATAATTATATATATTTTATGTGTAGTAGAGTGTACGGTGTAGTTTACTTGGGTATTTGTGGTACCCAAGAGAGACTGGAGTCCATTTACGATTCCTAGATTTTCCACATTTTTTCAATGAGGAATATGAACCCCATCACATTGTAGGTAACTCTTCACAAATGCCACATAACAAAATTATTTTTTTTGCTTACATAAAACAGTATAGTGCCACCAACTTATCTGTTCAGTAGACGGTGTCGCTAGTGCAGCGTTCAATGTTACCATATAATAAAATTTGCCGACTGTAAAGGGAGCTCAACAACTTTGAGACCTATGATTTTTACCAGACAAAGTAGGTACCTATGTTGCACATAATTCGATGGTAAATGATGACAAAGCCTTTCCGACGAATATAGATACACAACTTAGGCTGTGGCTAAGTACTAACTTGAACTACTATACTACTACCTGCAATGACTGCAGTAACATAGAATTTTATCATTATCTCAATTCATCAGAGTCCACTATTAGGCATAGGTCTCCTCTCATAATGAGAAGGTTAAGGTTATACTTAGTTCACCATGCTGGCCAAGTGCAGATTGGCAATGTTTTCCTTTACCGTTTAGCAAGTGACATTTCAACGCTTAAAACGCACATACCTATCTCCGTAAAGTCAGAGGTACGTGCCATGGGATCAAACACGGACCCTCCGAATATAGTATATTAGTTACAATATTTAAGAAAAAATAGTTTTTATCACGCCTCTTGACCATTCACAATGTTTGTGAGTATAACAACATACCTACAAAACAATCAACCGGATTTCATAATGTTTGTGTATGGAATAGTTACAGTAAAAAGATAATAAAAAATGATATTCAATGTCACTATCTACTACAAGAAAGTTCCGAATAATATGACCTATGAAATAAGAATATGATAACAATATCGCCGAAGGTGACATAAATGTTTTGGTCGCGATAACAAAGCTATCAGTTAATTATTTCATCGCGGAACAATATTATGTTTTGTGTGTCGCTATGTACGAGATCGTCTCGAACTTTTTAATTTGTTACTTATTTTTAGGGTTCCGTACCCAAAGGGTAAAACGGGACCCTTTTACTGAGATTTCGCTGTCCGTCCGTCCGTCCGTCCGTCTGTCACCAGGCTGTATCTCATGAACCTTAATAGTTACACAGTTGATATTTTCACAGATGATGTATTTCTCTTGCCGCTACAACAACAAATACTAAAAAACAGAACAAAATAAATATTTAAGTGGGCGTGGGCGTAAAATAAATATTTTAGTTTAGTTACCTTTCGGTCCAAGAGATGGCGTTGTGGCTAATAAAACAATAGTTACAGTGGCCTTTGGGAAAGCGGCCATAGCCCAATTTTTACGTAATAATAATAATACCTAATTATAAATAATGATACAGAACCCCTCGTGCGCGAATCCGACTCGCACTTGGAAGGTTTTTTACATGGATTTCGACCAGAGAGTAAAATTTAATAGTTTAAATATAATATATTTTTTGCACTGTACGATGAAAACGCAAGCAATGCAATATTCGTTAGTGTGGTGAATCAGGACTTGATTATCGTAAGACGCTTGTCGATGTTATGTTTTCCTGCGTTTTATTTACGTAATAAGTTGGTAAGGTTTCGGATTTATAATGAGTCGCTCTCGAAAAATGTTGGCGCGTGTTTTTGAAGAAAAAAAAGATAGATAGTCGATAGATAAAAAGTTCTTCAACTGGTTCGGAGTCTGCATCTATTGTTGATGATGGAAATATAGCGGATATTCAAAGTCCTTTGGTTGCGCCACACGACAGTGAGTGGGTAGATATTTCTTCTTCCATGCCAGATATTGGTAATTTAAAAAATGAAACTATGATTAACATTCCAGCCAATGTGACATCGCCATTTCAATTCTAAGTATATATTTAAATAAGTTATTCGTTACTGATGACTAATATCGTTACGTTACTGATAAATAATATCGATAAATGTTTGATTTGTTTTATTACATCACTACCTAGTCATCGATAATATGAAAAATTTGATACTTTAGGTGCGCTACATGACATATAAGCCCGGTAAGGCGTTTATATCTATAAGTCATAAATTACTTATCCAATTCTGCAACCAAGAAAAATCCATACAATTAAAGGTTTTTAGATATATTTAAAAGTCAAGGAATTGACAGAAAATAAAAAAATAAAGAGAAATAGGAATTAAAAAAAGATCGTTTACCGGACATATTAAGCATGTATCGCACTAAAAAAATATTCAGTACCGGGCAATATGGTCTTGTTTCGCACCAGTGGAAATATTGTGTTTTAAAGCTCCGCAGTCAACGTGTTAATAAAGGGAGTTGTTAATAATTCATGTTATCTGGCTTAAAAATACGTAATAATCATGGAGCAAATATAGAGAGGAGACGCCCTAAGCAACTGTGCACTGTAACTCAACTAGGTCCTGACGTCATCACAGTGGGCGTGGCCATTCATTAAATTCCAACGACATGAATTCATGTCACGAATGCCATAGTACGTTCACTTCGCTGGAATCCAATGGGATGTCAGTCTACTGACGGCGCTCACCAAATAAATTTCTACTTGACGTTAGATGGCAACACTTTGTATCAGGGGAAATAAAAATGCATAGGTGCGTAGAGCTAACAATTATTATATCTTGATAATCATACGTACTGAAATTCGTCCTACATTAATTCCTAAAGAATTTTTACCACCAAAATATTATTTTTCTACTTTTTATAATCATTTTGTAAACAGCGCCATCTATCGACAACTACTTACAACAACAAAAAAAAGACGTGTGGCACTCGGAGACTGCCGCGGTAAAGCTATTGCATAGCATTATATATAAATTAACAAAACAAAAAATAATACTGCATTTGTGATAATAATAATAAAATGAATGTATATAGAGTAATAACTCATTTTCTTTCACAATTTTTTCGTGACTTTCTTCATTAATAAATGCACTTTGTTTATTCATATTTAAAACACTTTGTACACAAATTATACGAGTACAGATATTCACTGTTTTACAGTGGGATAAGAAAGTGGTGTACCAGTTTTCATTTAGTTGCCTAGTTATCAAAAGTTACATCAAAGTTTATTAGAAACGGATAATGCATTAATTTGTGCAAAGAAGATTTAAATATTCTGAACAAAAGCATAAGAACTATTTCAGTTGACAAAATAATTCTTTTTAAAAAGAAAATTGACATTTGACATTTAAGTCCTACAACGATCTTTTGGCGCGTGAATGACGTGTGGGTGACAGAGACAGTGCCCTACAGTTTGCCTTGCCTGTATGGCACTGTCTCTATCACCCTCAAGTCATTAATATAGTGTCATTATTTTATGTCATGTTATTATTTTGTATGTTTTAAATCTAAATACGCGATAATTCGACTATTATGAATACATGTTGTCGATTCCAACGCCTTATTTAATCCAGATCTACATGTAATTATTCTTAAAACACCGAACCGACGGGGCGAAAATCAAATGTTTGACAGGTAAGATTTGTATGGGAAATTAAAATTTTCATTTTTTTAGTATTTACCTCGCAATTTTTCATATTTTCTCATCGCTGCAACCTTCTCTGAACTTCCACGAATATTTCAAGACTAAAATTAGCCAAATCGGTTTAGCCGTTATAAAGTAAAAGTTAGTTAACTCAGTTAAAAGTTCTGGTATTTATCGATGTGTGGGTGCATAGACATAGTAACTATGTCTGTGTGCAGGGTGTAATAAATTTTCGTTACGAAATTTCTGCATTCGGTCCCAGGCCCGCGATAAAAGCTATACAATAGCTTAAAAACACGGCCGTATTTAAAATCCATCTAGTGTGAGATAGTTGAACTACGTAGTAAAGTCGATTATCCCGCCCATTTCTTTATCCCCCTCGCCCCGCAAATCGTCACGCGATCTTTCATAGAAAAATGTACATACAACGTCTCCTCTCTATATTTGCTCCATGGTAATAATATTATATTATTTACTTTGTAGTAATTACAATTTCATGAACAAAACAACGGTCACAGTGCCAGCTATTAAACTAAACTAAGGGATGATAGGATGAATAGAATTCCTTACCTACATTTTACAATAAGTAGTTAAAAGGAAAATCCAAAACATAAGGAACTAGAGAACCGCCCTCGCTTCGCTTCGGGACCCGTAGTAACAGCTGCGTAGGTCCCGCTCCCGTAGGATTCTCGAGATAAAAAGTTGGCTCTATGTTATAACATTTACCAATGATTTAAGTAAATTAACGATATTATGTAGTATTTGATAGCGTGATTCAGAACTTGCAAATGAATTTTACTAACGCCATCTATTAACAGCATCCGGAACTAAATATCTAGCAACTAACAAAACATCGATCTTCCCATGGGAATGAGATGTTTTTCCGCGGTAAAAGTAGCCTACGTCACTCTCCACCCTCCCAACTATCTCTACACAGATAAAATATATCATATTTACCCAAATTTTTAAACTCGCTATATCTTTTGAATGGAGTGTCCGATTAAAATAATTTAAACAGCAATGTAAAGGTATTGAACTACTGATAAATAAAAAGTAAGTTATTTAGATAAGTATAAATACCATGGTATGAATATCGACATCTTATTTTCGTTGCCGATTTAAATAGTTTGTTAAACTATAAAAGTCTTTATATTGGCGCAACTATAATACTTAGATATACCCTACCGCGGACTTTTCTGTAGATAATAATGTGGTCTACAAAATCGTAGTACATTATTTTGCTCCATCATCAATAGTCATTGCAGCGCACGCGATTTAAGGTATTTCAATAGTGATTTTTATCGACGGTGGTTTATGTTATTGAAGTTTTCGCAAGGATCCCTAATTTTTTTCAAAATAAAATATAGCCTATGTTACTTCGGAAAGATGTACATTCATAATGGTGAAAGAATTTTTGAAATCGGTCCAGTAGTTATTGAGCCTATTCAATACATACAAACAAACAAACAAACAAAAAAATATTACCTCTTTTTAATATTAGTTTAGATTGAGGAGAAATAAATTTAAGAAAACTAATGTGGGTACAAATACAATCCAACTCATCTAGTCCGTCCTAATGCTCACAGATGACGTAGCTTAGGCTTATTTGCAGCTTATTTTTCATCCCAGTTTTGTCTATGCGCACGTTATTTTTGCAATAATAATAATAATAAAAGGATATAGAGTTCTTGTTACGTATGATTGGAAAGAAAGGGATAAAACTACCGCTTACACACGTCTTTGTAGTGGTGAAATATAATGTTACGTCTGTTTCTGTTTATGTTTATATGTCTTTGCCATTAACCAATATCTTTAAAGATACTAAATACAATAATAATACAAGTACAAGAATAATAAACTTTTTACAAAAAAAAATATACCGACTTCAATTTCGACAAGTACCTACTTACAGATCTATGACACAAAATGACGATCACATGCCATCTAGGTGTAACATTCTACGTATTAATCAATTTCTAGCACAAGGTACCTGCTGTAAATTGTTGAGAAGTTCCCTCGACTGTCTTTCGGCTCTAAGTATTTTCAGATTGACTCCAGACCTTCATTAAATTATAGTGATTTCAAAAAGTTTATGCAAACAATAACAAACGCATTAGTCGCCCTTACAATTCTTAAAAGTTATTCTCGGTTTCGTTTTGGTGCCATCATCAGATCATGCTGTCCTTATCATGGCACCACCGTTTAAATATTTACTTTCCAACAAAAAAGAATTTTCGTAATCGGATTGTGAGAGGTAAAATATATACGCGTTGACTTGAGAACCTCCTCCTTTTCGAAGTCGGTTAATAAGACATCATCCGAACCCGAGATGGTGAACCGTTTGATGAACTGATGTAACAGTACCAACAACCAATATTATATAATTGCTTTTTACAAAAAAAATAACCGACTTCAACCTCGATAAGCAGAGATAACTCAAAAACTACTCACCAGATGGCGCTTAATTCAACATGTAGGTGTAAAGTTCTCGTCACTACAAATTAATCAAGCCCAAACACTAGATAACTACAGTAAATCGTTGAGGAGTTCCCTTGACTGTCTTTCGGCTTCATCAGATCGACTCCAGACCTGCACGAAATTGTAGCGCTTTCATGTACTTATGAAAACATTAACAAACACACTAGTCGTCCCTACAATTTTCGAAAGTTGCCCTCGATTTCTCCGAGATGCCATCATCAGATCCTGGTGATAATTTTAAAAGGACCCCACTGCGCATATCTACTTTACAACAAAAAAAGAATTATCAAAATCGGCCCATAAACGACGAAAAAATCGCTGAACAAAAATAAAAAAAAGCATATATACGGTCGAATAATTGAGAACCTCCTTCTTTTTTGAAGTCGGTTAAAAACACGATCTTCCTCTGTGTTATGGAGTTGCAAATTTAAATTCAAGTCGCATCATCATACCATTAAGTGATCAATGATAGACTGGTTTTGCTACGCTTACATTATCAACGATGAATATCTTTAACCACAGTTTATCAGACTATGATAATATGATGGACAAATTTTGTTATTGATATTTTATGAACAGCCGAAATCCTTAAATACAATTTTATTACTCCAGTACGTTGGGGAGTAAATCCATAGAAAAGTGTTCCACTCTCAAGAACTCAACATCAGACTTTCACCATATTTTAGAAGGATTTACTTGAAATAAATTAACGCACAATGAGAAAATATCAAAATCAGTTCACAAATAACGCAGTTACTAAATTATATCTTTTATCCTGCGGGAACCGTTTCTTTTACCGAAAGCAAGCTTTAAAATTAGTTTTGCGTTATAAGCTCACAAACATGTATACTTTCACATTTATAATACTAAAGTAAGCTTTAAGACTTGCCATTGTCACTGAGGAGATAAAGGGGAATGCCCATCCCTCATAGAGAGTTTGGCCCTAAATGCACAACAAAAAAAATATGCTAGATTATTAGTATATGATAGTGTGAATTGGTTTGTGAAAGATTATTTAAAAAAAGTTCTAAATTAAATAATTATTCTTGTGAGTTACAAATACAAAATACACTTTTTGACTTACATGCCGGCTTGCAATTTTTAAGAACTAGGGCCAAAACTCATCCTTGATTGGGAACATACCTCTATTTCATAGCACCCGTTACATCTTATATGCTCACCGTAATATGCACGAGCTTGTTTTATTTGGTATGTCCCGCAAGAAATTAATATTAAGTTAATACGAGTATATGACAGAATAGGGTTACCATTACTTCAAAAATCAATAATAAAATTGATTAGTATAAGTCCAATTTATATCTGTAGGGTTAAATATATGTATGGTTTTATATGTTATATGATTTCAGTTGACTATTATATTATATTTAAAAATTACAAGACAAGTAAACATTTTATTATTACTGAATTTGTTTACGATAATATTTTATCGGACAGAATGTTTTTATGATGGCAAAAACTAACAATCAACAAGATTGACGTAAAAATGTAAATATTTATTAAAACATTTCCATTATTTTTTATTGTAACGCAATGATAAGTAAACTTCCTATAATGAAACATTATACGCACATATTATATTTTTTTAAATCTTTTTTTTTTCAACATAATTTAATTTGAGTGCATTTCATTGCATTTTAGGGCCAAAAATGGGCATCCCCCTTTATCATAAGACTGGGGTGTCATAAGAAATGACAGAAATTGGCTCTGCAAGATGATAAGGCTGAAAACCGACTGACTGTCTTCTATGCTTTACTGCAGTGTCGGGTAAAGATAAATAAATGCTAACACACTCATCCCCCGTACCCAATACTTGAGTCGCAGAAATATAATGAAAATGTCACTAAGGTAAAATTAACTAAGAGCGTGTATAGATAACGCTGTCAATCTCAAATGTACCTTATGCCACCTCTACACATAGGCCAGCGCATTCGCCAACACGCTGGCGGTGCGCTTGCCAACGTGCTTGTGAGTTAATCCACACATTGGAAGCTCGTTCAGTTGCTTTGGTTCGGGCCAATGTGCGGACGGATCAAAAAATGGATGTTGAGTTGGTAACAGCTGCAGCTGTATATTTATTCACAGCTTATAATTACTACGTAAAAGTGTACAAGAAAAGGGTGATACTTTCATATTTATAATATTAAAATAATAATAAAGTACGATGCTCTTACTTTGAAGTAAAATATCGTAAGGAAAACGGAATGTCCAAGAACCTTATTTATTTAGCATTTTTAATACTTACAACATTTTTATTTTTATGGTACTTATTTTTTGGATTCCATAGGCAATTTTCACTCTGATAGAGCTCAATAAATTTAAGTTTCCTCATTACTCATATTATACGCCATTTTGTTACGTTAGGTGTTAATACGCCGCAAGAAGAAAATATGCACTCTTGATCGCTGCTCCGAGCAAACTGATCGCGCGGCCAATGTGTGGATTGTGCGCCAAGCTTGCGACAAGTGTTCTTTGATGATACCGACACCGCGCGGCAAGCTCGCAAGCGCGCCGGCCAACGTTCAAATGCCTACCGCCAACGTTCCAACGCCCGTTCTACACATTGGGAGCCAACGCACTTGCCAACGTGTTGGCCTATGTGTAGAGGCAGCATTAATCGAAGAGGCAAAATGCTGGCATTTTTGTGCCATGCAATTATAACGAATTCCAGATTGAACACCAAAGAAGTACGGAAATCCAAAAATATTGTGTCACGTAGCACGGACAATACTAAGAATACATGACTGATGTTTATGACGCAGGACCAAATAAAAATATCCGCAATAGGTATATGCCACAGGAATTGAACCCGGGTACCCTCACTTCGCAGGGCAGTAGGAACTGGTTAAGTAAAAAGACGTTGAATTAAACCGGTACCCCTCTTCCTTTATGTTATTAATGTCCCACTATGACTCGAGTCTCCTCTCACCGTATGAGAGATACAAGCCATCGTCCACTATGTGAGCAATTGCGGAGTGGAAAATTATATACTTAGATGTTATCCTAACTGCGTTGGAGTGATAATTAGGTTCTGTGACGCACATAATTACATACTTTAATTTTTGAACATTTGTGCGTACAGGATTCAAACCCTGTCTGGGTTAATCAAAAGTCCAAAGGTCTAGTCACTGGGCTATCACTGATATTTGCGTTGGCCAGATAATTTGTAACAGGTAACTTGTCTTCACAAATTTTCCAAAAATCCTTTCTTACTGCTCATCTTTCGAGTAAGTTCATTGAAGAAATATTTTTTTTAGTTTATTTCGTTTTTTACCCCCTTAGAGGAGGAGTTTAAAAAAATCGGAGTTATGTGCGTTTTAAACATTTAAATGTCACTCGCTATAATTGTGAAGGAAAACATCGTGAAGAAACCTGAAGACCGAGAGTTTGCAAAACTCAAAGGTGTGTGAAGTCCGCCAATCCGCACTTGGCAAGCCTGGGGAACTAAAGCCTTAACTTTCTCATTCTGAGAGGAGACCCGTGCCCCGTTGTGGAACAGTTAAGGGTTGCAATGAGTTACGGCTGTACGTTATCTGTCAGTCAGTTACCAAGTAACCGAAAAGTTTTATAGAGTACCTATATTAATTTAGTGTTTATTTTATTTGCAGAATTTTTGGAAACAAACCTTGGAGCTTATAAAAACTGCACAACATCCGCACTAGCACTGCGTGCGGTCTTTTCCGTCTGATATCGTACCATTGAAATTGTTACAATGTTATTGTGTTATCGCTAAGATTGTTATGACAGTCGTGTTTTGTAGTTATGTAATTTACCTATAATACAACTATCACTCGTTTATGTCTGTACATAGGTGATATTTAAGAAAAGTTCGTTTGTGATAGAATAAATCTACACTTATAATAAAACTGCAAAAAAGTTGAGTCTATTCAGTGAATAAATTGACAATTATAATGAGGGGGTTAAAGCAGTAATAGAACATGATTCTAAAGTTTATTTTGTTTGCCTGTTTATCTGTTTGTACACGCTAATCTCCGGAATGGCTGAACCGATTTTTATGAAACCTTCACTGGAAGTTATAGGAGTTTGTGGAGCAACATATGGGCTACTTTATTTTTACCTTAATTTATCCATAACGTCCCGCAAGATCGGGATCTGAGAGGGAAAAGCTCGCGTATGAAGTCGCGGGCACTTTTTTCTTCCTTTTTTCTATGTGTTGCTGGTCTATGTGATATGGATATCACCAAATGAGACAACATACAATACAAAGGTGTGGGAACGAATAGATTTATAGATAGATACTGAAATATAATTCCGGTTCGAGTGTAACTGCTTGGTGGTACAGCTATTAGCAAACATTTGTCATGATGCCAACTAACTTACCTGACTTGTCATAATGTCGACCCCATCGTCTGTTTCTGTAGCTCCTTTTGGTGGTTTGCCTGGAAGAAATCGCTATGTAGCGATAAGGCCGCCTATTGATTTTTGCTTTTGTTTCTTTGTTTTTTATTTCCCGTGTACAAACAATAAAGAGTTTATCTATCCATCTATCTATTCCTGGGGCTGCCTGCAAAACGTGGTTTACCAGATTTAATTCGCGGCTCTGGGCAGACTATTAGTTCCTTCTTGGGTCGTAGGTGTTGTGATATGTAAATGTGTTGTCTATGCTAGGTACCATGAGACAGGAAATCCTAGGTCATGCAGGTACACAAGTGTGTAAGTATTTATGTATTACTTTACAATAGTTACGATTGTAGTTATTTTTTGGTTGGCTAAGACCATGTAGTTATGCTATTGGCCGAGCCCAGTCATAGATATGTGCTCATAGCCCAATCAGTTTTATTAATTGCAGCCAATAAGGTACCAGCTTTTAGGTCAGGAAAGTTAGCTTTCAGGTAAGCTATAGCGTAAACCGTATGTCAGATGTTGTGTCAGAGACTTTGTTTCACCAGAGTGTTTTAGGAATAAACCGTGAATTGGTATACAAGTGAGTTGTTTTCTTTTTAGCTATTGAAGCGTCCGCGTTGGTGATGGTTTTTGATGTAACGAATGTTCTTGGGGGAGGTGTGTCGTGTGGGTGGAAGCTTTATTCATCATCATATTCCTTAACGTTTATGGCTTTTGAGTTGAAAGGAAGTCTATGTTTTAGGTAGGCACAATTGAATTTTTTTATAATTTTTCTGTTAAGGACGGTGATAACTACAATCGTGGAGATTCTATTAGGGTCCAGTGGAAAATCTCAAATAATCTAAGTGGTATAATAATGGAAAGGTGATGAGGTACCCAGTCCAAAAGATTCTCATTCGCTGTTACGGTCGATCGTAAAGAAGAAGTAGCATAGAGTGTAGTTTCGCCAACCATACAACAATGACTACATAAACGAAGGAACGAAACTCAAAATAATTAAAAATGTAAGTAATAAGTAATAATAAAAAATGTAGCTGGTCTTTGAAACAACGGGATATGTATCTCCAATTAACTATAATAATTTCGACTGAGGTAAAAATGTTTAGATAAGCAGTTTGATATTATTTTTTTATCAACATTTCCAGTGCTCCGAAAGGTCAGAGTGATAAAGAGATGTTCAACAATAATAGTAAGAAATCTGTTACTGATAAGGTGAAATGATTTAGTATAAAAAGGTGAACTCACATCAGAAAAAGTACAGTTACCTTCTGGTCTGGGTACAATGAAGACTGTCTTGATATTGGCGAGCCTTGTGGCTCTCGCGGCGGCGGGAGCGGTACCACACACCGCCCACAAAACTAAGGCTGGTAAGACTATTTCATATATTTATTTCTTTGTTAAACCGACAAACGAACTGACAAACTACTTGATATTAAGTGATTACCATTGCGTATGGACATCACCCACACCAAAAGCATCTTTACCCCAACGTTACCAAAATATAACACAATGAAAAGCAATATGGAAACATATCACTTTAACGTTGTATCAATATAACATCAAGTCTTCATCTAGATATTGTATGAAGCCCTCGTTTAAAATGCTGTGGTTTCAAATTCTACTTCTTTTACAGTTGACGCTGAGTTTGTAACAAAACAGAAGAAAGTTCTGTCTCTCTTCCATGTTCCAACTCAAATCGACGTGAACGCTGAGTACTACAAGCTTGCCACCGAATACAATGTTGAAGCTAACATTGAAAACTACACCGTAAGTGTTTTCATAATGTTGATTCGTGTCAAATAAAAATAATCGTTTTTTAAATAAGTTCAACTGGTTTCGACATTATATCGATCTAAACATAACTTATTTTTTGACAGAACAAGAAGGCCGTGGAAGAGTTCTTGACTCTGTACAAAGTTGGATTTATGCCAAAGTACTATCCATTCTCCATCTTCTACGAGAAGCCCAAGCAGCAAGCTATTGCCTTGTTCCACTTGTTCTTCTACGCCAAGGACTTTGAAACCTTTTACAAGACCGCAGCTTTTGCACGTGTTTACATCAACGAAGGCATTTTCCTTTATGCTTACTACATTGCAGTCGTTCATCGCCCAGACACACAGGGTATTGTCCTTCCTGCACCCTATGAAATTTACCCAGAATTGTTTGTGAACGCACCAGTATGGTTCAAAGCATACCGCGCGAAAATGCAAGAAGGTGTGTTCCCCAAGGAAGAACCTATTCAATATGGTGTTGTGACTGAAAACAACTACTACGTATTCTACTCCAACTACTCAGACTACCTTGCCTATCCCAACGATGAATACAAAATGTCGTACTTCACTGAAGACATTGGCCTGAACGCTTACTACTACTACTTCCACGCCTACTTCCCCTTCTGGATGGACGGTGAGGAATACCCAGTAATGAAGGAGCGTCGTGGTGAAGCGTACTACTACTTCTACCAGCAACTTATGGCCCGCTACTACTTGGAGCGTCTTTCTAACGGTCTCGGTGAAATCCCAGAATTCTCGTGGAGATATCCCATCAAGACTGGTTACTACCCACCTATGGTCTACCATTATCCATTCGCACAACGGCCAAATGACTACCAGATCCCCTACAAGAAGCACATTATGGAATTGCAGTTCCTCGACACTTACGAGAAGACTTTCATCCAATATCTTGAGATGGGCCACTTCAAGGCTGTAAGTAAAGTCTTTTGTTTACGTAATATTCAAGGCATATTGAAATAATCCTCCTTTATTAAATTGCATCTTTCTGTATTTCAGTACAACCAAGATGTCGATCTACGCAACTCCAAATCCATCAACTTCGTTGGTGACTACTGGCAAGCCAACTACGATCTATACAAGGTCCACCCCAAGAAGTACCACCACTCCTACGAAGTTACTGCTCGTCACGTACTTGGTGCTGCCCCTGAACCTGTTGACCAGTGAGTTTCATATTCTATAAGTGTAATTTAAGAGGACTTTGTAGGTAGAATAGACCAATGCAGGGCAATTCTACCAGGCCTGCTAAGCTGTACGTGCTAAAATCGATTTTTGGTCTAGTTATGTATCATGGTTTTAATATTTTTTTCTCATTGCAGGTACACGTTCCAGCCTACAGCCCTCAGCTTCTACCAAACTTCGCTGCGTGACCCAGTCTTCTACCAGATGTACAACAAGATTTTGGGATACTTATATGAATACAAACAGTATGTTACTCCTTACACTCAGGATACTCTTCACTACGTTGGAGTTAAAATCAACGACGTGAAAGTCGACAAACTGGTGACCTACTTCGACTACTACGACTTTGACGTATCAAACGGCATTGCCTACAAAATGGAGGAGTACAAATCCAGCAACTTCCCATTCTTCAAGGTCCGCCAACCTCGTCTTAACAACAAGCCCTTCACTGTCACCGTTGATGTTAAATCTGACGTTGAATCCGAGTCTGTATTCAAGTTCTTCTTGGGTCCCAAATACGACAGCAATGGCTATCCTATGTCTCTTGAAGAGAGCTGGAAGTACTTCGTTGAGCTAGACTGGTTCGTATACAAGCTGAAGCCTGGCCAGAACAAGGTTGAGCGTGCGTCTACTGACTTCTTCATCTACAAGGAGGACTCTATGCCAACTACTGAGCTGTGGAAATACGTGGAGCAGGGCAAGATTCCTGTTGACATGTCTAAGAAACACGACTTCATGCCAAGAAGGCTTATGTTGCCAAAGGGTACTGAGGAAGGTTTCCCCTACCAGCTGTTCGTTATGGTCTACCCATACCAAGCACCGGCCGAAACCAAGGAAACCTACGTCAGGGACTACTTTGTGGACAACAAACCTCTGGGCTATCCATTCGACCGCCCCGTCTACGAGCCATACTTCAAACAGCCTAACATGTTCTTCGAAGATGTCAAGGTGTACTACGAAGGCGAGCAGTTCATTTACAAATACAATGTTCCTTGGTATACTTCTCACTACAATGAAGTTACTAAGCACTAAAGCAAGTAATCGACCGGACAGTTTATAAATATCTTGTATATTACTAAGGATTTTCAATTTAATGTTATTAACGTATATATTTAAATAAACTAATATTTAGTTTACAAAATGTTGACATTAACTACCTTATTTCCCTACTTTATTTTTTACTACAGTTTTTAAAGATTCAAAGGCTTTCTAAGGTTCTTTAAAATCATTACAATTATTTATCGATCAATTACCGCTTTACTGATCTTTACATAGAAATATAAATTAAAAGTAAGTCATGTAACTTTTAAAGTTAATTATTTAAAAGAATTCTTTTTTCAATACAAGTCAATAGAATATTGTGTATAACACAATAAAAAAATTAATTCATTTGATTATTATCATACGTTAAGTAAAAAATAATTTATTCGTTATTTTTTTTAAACAAACAACACTAAAAACTACTAATACCAACAATACATAAAACAAAATAACTATAATCTACATAAAATACAGTAACAAAAATCTGCGAAAATCTTCCTACTGGGTAAAAATATTAAGTAGAATAAGTGAACATCATTGTTCATCAAATTCACGCATTGTCTACTAGTCAACTTTTTAATCTCCTCAACGTCATGACATAAGAACTAGCAAACGCACATACATACAGTTAAACAGTCTAAAAATCATTTTCTATTGAATCTGCTCATTTAAAAAATAAGTACCGCCCACTAATAATTTGTCACAAATATTTTTCGTGCGCAAACAAAGGAATTATTTTACTTGGTTCGATTCAGCTTTTCACTCGTACTCGAAAATATCGATAAAATACTCACTAAATATCATCCCAACCTTACGACAATATATCTAGGCAAAATACATTTAAAACGTTTCAGCCACATCACAACTGACACACTGATTTCACATTACAAATGGATGTCTCTAACCTCTGTGGCAGAGAACAGGCGGCTCAATAAACAGTTTTCAAACGGCAGGCGACGCGACGTGATCGTGTAAAACACAAGTGTGACAAACCAAACTCCTTTGTATTTTATATCCTTATTTTTTAAGTTTAAATTAAATGTAATTCTCTGTCATACTTATTTACATGCCACTTGTCTACAAGCCTACGTGTTGTTCATATCTATAAATTGTATGCCCACCTGTGGCGGGAATACGGAGGATTTATACCTATTCAAACATTTGTAACGTCTTATTAAGTACCCGTTTTCCACAATAAAGATTATTTGAATTTGAATTTGAATAAATTTATCTTAAATCAATTTAAGTATCTGGCTATTTTTCCTATACTTATCATCCCTTTGATCCCTTTCCGGCCTCTTATTTGTCATGACAAGAATGAAAAATAAATTATATCAAGTATTCACCGGCCATGAAAAACTTTTGTCTTACTATAAGCTATCACTCGTCTAAAGCATACGAAGGGTCTTCTGCAATAATGATGAATGTCTTTTGTCTTTTGTTTTATGATAATAGGGTTTTAAATTTATAAACGGTGTAAAAAAAACTAAACCAGAATATACTATAATATTGTTTATTTAAGTTAAATAACATAAATATCATAATGTTATTTCTTTGGAAAATAACATTATTTTTATTTGCATTATTGCCGTGAACACGTGTGACGTTGAGCGTTCTAGCCGTGTAGCAAAAAAAAAAAGACGTGTGGCACTCGGAGACTGCCGCGGTAAAGCTATTGCATAGCATTATATATAAATTAACAAAACAAAAAATAATACTGCATTTGTGATAATAATAATAAAATGAATGTATATAGAGTAATAACTCATTTTCTTTCACAATTTTTTCGTGACTTTCTTCATTAATAAATGCACTTTGTTTATTCATATTTAAAACACTTTGTACACAAATTATACGAGTACAGATATTCACTGTTTTACAGTGGGATAAGAAAGTGGTGTACCAGTTTTCATTTAGTTGCCTAGTTATCAAAAGTTACATCAAAGTTTATTAGAAACGGATAATGCATTAATTTGTGCAAAGAAGATTTAAATATTCTGAACAAAAGCATAAGAACTATTTCAGTTGACAAAATAATTCTTTTTAAAAAGAAAATTGACATTTGACATTTAAGTCCTACAACGATCTTTTGGCGCGTGAATGACGTGTGGGTGACAGAGACAGTGCTTACAGTTTGCCTTGCCTGTATGGCACTGTCTCTATCACCCTCAAGTCATTAATATAGTGTCATTATTTTATGTCATGTTATTATTTTGTATGTTTTAAATCTAAATACGCGATAATTCGACTATTATGAATACATGTTGTCGATTCCAACGCCTTATTTAATCCAGATCTACATGTAATTATTCTTAAAACACCGAACCGACGGGGCGAAAATCAAATGTTTGACAGGTAAGATTTGTATGGGAAATTAAAATTTTCATTTTTTTAGTATTTACCTCGCAATTTTTCATATTTTCTCATCGCTGCAACCTTCCCTGAACTTCCACGAATATTTCAAGACTAAAATTAGCCAAATCGGTTTAGCCGTTATAAAGTAAAAGTTAGTTAACTCAGTTAAAAGTTCTGGTATTTATCGATGTGTGGGTGCATAGACATAGTAACTATGTCTGTGTGCAGGGTGTAATAAATTTTCGTTACGAAATTTCTGCATTCGGTCCCCGGCCCGCGATAAAAGCTATACAATAGCTTAAAAATTAAAACCGTATTTTATCTCGTGGCTGCAAGCAATATTGCTGAGTTTCTAAACAAGGTGTCTTACTACATTTGTCACGTGACCGAATGGCATTACTCTTTAAGATATAAAAAAAATTGGACATTTATCATTATAGCAATGGACCCTTCGATTACGCTCGTGTCTTTCGCACCGCAAAACATTAGCAATCTGGTTTGGAAATATGAAAGGTGAGCCAGGGTTACAGAAAAATCTTTCCAAGGATTAAAAGCCAAATCTAATGCCAGTCCGACTAAACCGATATGCAGTCTTGTCTTTGTCGAGTTTGCTATTCGTCTTTAAAGAAATATGGCATGGGAGAAAAAACATTGGTCTTGACAATATTGGAACGGGTAGTGAAGAAACGGATTCGTTTGCCTCAAAAGCATTTGTATTTTTACTAGTAGGTTAGTAGGAAGAAATCAATGGTATAAAATACAATTAGGCTACTTTTTGATCACTGGTATAAGGGGAGAACAAAAAGAAAATCTTATAAAAATATGTCTTATTAAGTCGAAGCTTCTTAGCTTTGATAACGTTTGATGCACACGCAACTAATTTTAACGCGAAATAATTGTTTGATAGGTAAATAAAAGATGCAAAGACATTAAAAACTACTTTCAAACAACCTCATCCCGATGCCAAATACAACAAAATAACTTGCCTTGTGGATTCCAGACACGTCATCAAACTAGTCAGAAACTAATTAGCAACAAAACGAGAATTCATAAATATGCATGGTAGGAAGATATACTGGAAACTTTTTGAACAATTGAATAATCTACAAAACGAGAAAGGAACCCACTTGGTAAAAAAGCTTTCCTAAAGGCATATACATTTCAAAAATCAAGCCATGAAAGTAAAATTAGCAACTGCGTTAAAAATGGATGGTTCCCACTAGTTCAACGCTTGTACTACTCAGTTGAACCAGTGGAATCACCCTTAAAAAATGTACACAGGACCTAACCCTTCCAAGTTTTCAGGAATTTAAAGCTACAGAAGATTTCATTACATAATTAAATGATTTTTTCAATGTAATCAACGTCTAGGTTATTGCAACAATTTGATTTCAAGAAATCTCTATGTGAGAGTAATAAAAACCGCATATTGATTTTTGTGAGAGTAATAAAAACCGTATACTCGATTATCTGGATGCATTTAAAAAATTTGACAAGCGCCCTGTCTTTGTTATTTTGCGTTTTATACACCCGCGGAAGCCAAAAGCAAAACAGGTTTTTAAGTACCATTATCAACATTCAAAGTTTTAAAGTGCTCTGTACCGAATTCACACAACTGAAAAAAGACTTACATTTTTGCCAACTACAAAATTAAGTCAAGACCACATAGAAACATCACTTTCATCCATAAGGATGCACGGAGGTTTCAATAATAACCCTAATGTGTGACAATTTAAGGGAGCAAACAAAAAATGTTTAACACATTTAGAATTAAAATACCTTACAAACGGTAATTGCGTCCCCTTGGAAAATATTGCAATTCTTAATTGTACCTCAACACTACAAAAAATAAATAGCACTTCTTTGTCGTATAGACAAGGTGAAGAAGAATATAATGAAAGCTCTACATTGCGAGTTCTTCGTGAGACACGTTGGTGAATTTCGGGATTATAAAAAAAATATTGTGACTTGTGAAACAGTAGTTCGGAAATTATTAGCCGAAAGTTTTGGTATTAAATCAAATAATCAACATAAAACTATTGTAATTAATATATTGAAAAAATATATAGGTGCACAAAATTATTTTTTTGAAAAGCTAGAGTTCGTTCACAATCATGCCGGGCAGGAGCATAATATTAATTTAATTAGAGCTGCATTATCGAAAAATATTTAAGAATAAAATTCCACCACATCACTAAATTAGAAACTAACACTCAGCGGCATGGAATGTGGCCCAAACGCACTTTGTGTTATTATTAAAACAAAAGACGACACGGTTGTTTTTTTTTCTAAAACCTTTATTATGTATTTAATATAAAAGCTGAAAGAAAATTTCTAATAAATTCAAATAGTGGTAAATTTAATTTTTTTTCCATTAAATAATAAAAAGTCATAAAGCTCTAAAATTAACAAATGTAGTAAGGTAATTTACGAATAAAAGGTTAGGGTAAATAACATTAATAGCGGGTATTTTCACCCCTGGCCCTTATGACCGCCTGCATGCGATCAGTAATAATTGACGATGAAGTTTTATCCAATTGGAGTATTCCTTTCAAGACCGCACCAGAATCGTTATCATCGCAATGAGAGTCTGTAGGTTTGACTCTAGATTTAATGCGCCTTTTAGGCATGCCTCAGATATGTTCTATAGGAACATGTTTGGGCTTATTTAGCTGGCCACACCAATTTTGAAAATCTCACCTCCAAAACATAAGCATTACCTTAATAATATGTTTGGGTCACATTCAGTGCCGCTGAGTATATTTTAAAATGTTCTTGATAGCAAAAGACAATCTTACAGGAAATTATTTCAACATAAGGGTTTATAAAACAAGAATTAAAAATTAAAAACTGCTTCATAAAACTACTAGGTATTACAGTCTGTTGAAACACCGGCCTGTCAAGTTTTACCTTTTAAATGTAATTTCTCAGTAATCTTCTTGTACTTTAATTAATAAATTTAATTGAGTTACCTCACCTACCTATGTTATTTTAATAGGTGCTTGAATTGTGGCCCAGAATTTATGTGGATTTCCCCTATACATAGATATCTGCATAAAATAATAAGTCTGTTACTTGATCGATCGATGTGATCGATTTCTGTAAATGGAAAATATATTTAAAAAATGCATTATTAGAGGTCTTTATTGACGCAATAAAATCCAAAATAATGATTTTAAAATTTTGATAATAAAAATATCAACTAAAGAGCTATTTAAATGTAATTTGAATGCCATATTTTAAGAACTGTTTTATTTTTGTTTTAACACTTTACTGTAAGCCAACAATTGATACTTAAATTATAAACAATTTAAATTTTATTATAATACTTTGGGTAGCAGACCTACGCACCACATGCAAAAAGAGCCTGTATCACTTATGATTTCGTGACGATCCGTCTGTAGTATTAGGCTTAGAGCCTATGAGGATTTTGGGCAAAACGTCCCACTCGGAAAACGTCCCACGTGATGTTTTTGTCCGTTAGCCTTCCCATCCAGTAATTCCTGACATTAGCGCATTCAAACAAATAAACAAACAAAGTCTTGTGCTTTATATTATTAGGCAGATAAAATCAAAGTTAGATGTATAAGATACATTATAGAAATTTTAAGTACTTACGTGAGTTCACAAATTAGGTATTATTCACGCTTTGTTATTTATTTACAATTTATTATTATTAATTTTAATTGTTATAATGCCTGGACAAAAATATACTGGTAGACAAAAATATTTTGGGCCTCTATTGGAGCTATGAAGTCCCTTCGTACTATTATTTTTTTTCTCAAACAGGAGGCTATATACAGACATAGCTTGTTACTTTCATTTTTATTTCTCTTATTATAGACATATAAGTATACTAAGAAAAATTGAAATGAATAAATCATTACTAACATTTTGGGCTGAAAAAGGGTCTATTCATCCTTGAGTCCAAACCACCCAAACCGTCCTCGACTGCGCGTAGTGGGTGATTACCTCTAGTTCAACTGAGTACTACAACCGTTGAACTAGTGGGAATTATTTTCCCCAATAGTTCAACTACTTTTGACAGTTGAACAAGTGGGAAAAATCTGTTCCCAGTAGTTCAACTATCTAGTTGCAGAAAAGAATATTGTGAAACAAAAGTGGTTTTCTATGAGCTATAATAAAATTTCCTTTAAAATAACATTTATTCCCATAATAAAATAAATGTCTCACTCTTTCCCTTGTTAAAATGTAGTTCAACTAGAAAGTTGTTGCGAGAACAGATTTTTCCCACTAGTTCAACGGTTGTACTACTCAGTTGAACTAGAGGTAATCACCTGCGTAGTGTACCTTCATATTACCCATCTAAAGAACGGATGTGGTTATGATAAAATAAAATAAAATAAATAATAAAATAAAAATAAAATAAAATGACGCCCGGTAACCCTTGTAAGAGGGCGCTGGATCTTTAACCGACTCCAAAAATGAGGAAGTTCTCTATTCGACTGTATTTTTTATGTGTCCCTAATAGCTTTTGAATAAAAAGTGAATTGGTAAAATCGAGCACTAAGTCAAAAAATATGAGGTAACGATCATTAATTACGGCCGCGTTATTATGGATAGCTAAAAAACTATCAGCTACATGTTGGTACAATTCAAATGGACCAAACGACAAGCAGTACTTAAGTAGTAAGTACCCTTAGAATAAAAATGAAAATATCAAAATATGTTTCTAATATACCTTTATATCACCGCTCGGGAGGGGAGACAGCTGATAATGTCCAAAAATTAATTCGTTATGCCCAGTAGCGTTCTTTTTTATGGAGTTGAAGTAGTAAACAAGGATGCAGCACCACCCTTCCGCTGCCGCCCATGACAACTGTGACGAAAGTAGATCAAGGCTCAATTTAAGGACTGGGATGGTTAGTCCACTTAGTAGATGGTGTTAGAATATTAGTTGGTTAGTTAGTTAATAAGTGTGAGGACAGGGGCTGTTATTGACGGTTAGTCCTGTTAGTTATTGCAAGTAGTTAAGACATCTAAGTTTTATCGCTATATACTACAATGGAAAGGTTCTTGAAAATTCTGGATAATAATGCTGTACCTACTGAAGTCGTAAATGTTATTAAAAATTGAAGAAAGATATCGGTATCAAAATGAAAACAAAATCAACTTGATAATTATTACCTACTGTAGGTACGGGGTTATCAAAACGACAACCACCTATGTTTTGATCAATTATTACTGCATAAACTTTCTTAATTGAGCGATAACTCGATTTAACGATAATAATGATTTAAAGTATTTTTTATTTATGTTTCGATTTATGATAAGGTGAGAAATAATGGTATATAAGGAGACAGAGTGTTCGATGAAGCACAGTTGGCATCTGACTTGAGTCACAATGAAGACTGTCTTATTGCTGCTGGCCCTGGTGGCATTCACTTCGGCGACATGGAACCGAGAACATGAGTACAAAACTAAAACTGGTGAGTTTTTTAACTGTATTTTTTTATGGAATTAAGTATAGTAACAATCGGGCATGCAGCACTATCTTTCCATTGCCGGCCCATGACAACTGTGACCGACCTAGAACAAGACTCAATGAGGGTAAAAGCGTGTGAATTCGCCGCTAGAGGCGCTAGTGGAGAGTGAGGTATGTCTGTCAGTGCCACAAACTTATCTGACCTGGTAAGAGGGGCGCTACAGTCTTTTTCTTTGTCTGAAAACATGTTTAACATTTGCATTAGTTCCAATTTTGGCCACCAGGTCAGATTAGTTTGTAGCACTGTCACTTCTCACTTGTCTGAATGTCACTTGTCACTGTCATGTATGGGCGGGCTTTGACAGCAGGACCTCACTCGCCAGTGACGCCAACTGGTGAGCAAAAAAACAGCGACCCTCATTTAGGGACTAGGATGATTAGTCCAGTAAGTAGATGATCCTCATTAGATCTCCATCAATCGTCCAATCTGTCCTTAACGGACAGATCATCCGCATCGGCAAAGTGTGTTGTAGCATGCTTTAGGACTCCATAGATTTGAGGAAAGACTTAGCAGAGGAGAGTGTTCTGTGTAGTGGGCCTCAGTCGGTTGAAGCCAAGCCGTTAGTTTTTCTATTTGATATCTAATTATCAAACGTTATTCGACGGTCATTCAACCCCGTTATCTTCATGTATTTTAAAGATATTTATTATTTTTACAATTAAATGATAATATCGGGGAATTTACACATTCAGGGTTTTATATCTAATAGTCGGCTTAATTTTTCGAAGTTATGAAAGACAGAAACGATTGTTTGAAATACAAGTTTTATAATATTATAGTTTGAGTCCCTTTCAGCAAACTTCCCGGCCATTTGGCCTGAATGAAATCATGTTTTGCTGACATTTCCAGTCAAAACATTGTACAATATTTATACGTTTCCTGGGTTAAAATAAACAAATACCCTTAAAGTTCCTAGTAACTGTATAATTTTGATTGTAACTGTGAACAATGCAACTTTTACTATACTACTAGCTATCTATATATCTAGGTATCTCGACGTAAACTAGATGTTTACGATCGTTTGCGAATGTAAATTAAAATCCATTTACTATCAAGAATTTTAAGGTTTTTACGAGAGTTAAATTGAGTGTGAATCAACATCAAAAAAATTAAGCCATTAAAATCAATTTTCAGTTCCACCAGAGTTCGTAGATAAGCAGAAGAAGATCCTATCTCTCTTCTGGATTCCGAAGCAAGTAGACGTCACTGCGGAGTATTACCAAGTTGGCAAGGATTACGATGTCGAAACTAATATTGATTGTTACACCGTAAGTCACTTGTAACTTAAAAAAACAATGTTGTAAATTAGTTTATTATATTGGATGGAACCACTAAGGGTTATTATTTTACTTGCAGAACAAGAAAGCCGTAGAAGAGTGGTTAGCGTTGAAGAAGGTTGGATATATGCCAAAGTCTTATCCATTCACCATATTCTCCGAGAAACACAAGAAAGAGGCGATTGCATTGTTCCATCTATTTTTCTACGCCAAGGACTTTGAAACCTTCTACAAGACTGCCTCTTTTGCACGAATTTACATGAACGAAGGTGTCTTCCTATATGCTTACTACATTGCCGTAATTCATCGTCCAGATACGCAAGGCATTGTTCTTCCAGCCCCCTATGAACTTTACCCAGAATTCTTCGTAAACTCACCAGTGTGGTACAAAATCTTCCGCGTCAGAATGCAAAATGGTTTGTTCAACAAGGAAACTTCTCAACAATTTGGCATTGTACCTGAAGGCAATGATTACCATGTAATTTACTCCAACTACTCCGATGCTCTTGTATATCCCAACGAAGAGTGGAAACTGGCTTACTTCACTGAAGATGTTGGTCTCAACGCATACTACTACTACTTCCATGCTTACTTCCCATTCTGGATGGACGGCGACGAGTACCCAGTAATGAAAGAGCGTCGTGGAGAGTCTTACTACTTCTTCTACCAACAACTTCTGGCTCGCTACTACTTGGAGCGTCTTTCTAATGGTTTGGGTGAAATCCCTGAGTTGTCATGGAAGTATCCTATTAAGACTGGCTACTACCCACCTCTGATATACCGTTATCCATTTGCGCAGAGACCTAATGACTACCAAATCCCTTACAAAAAGCACATCATGGAGTTACAGTTCCTTGACGCTTATGAAAAGACTTTCATTCAGTATCTAGAAAAGGGTCACTTCAAGGCTGTAAGTTAAACTTGAAATAAATTTTGTTTAATACAATTTGTCATTATATATCAGTTAATTTGTTGATTGATTTTATTTTATTTCAGTATAATCAAGATGTCGATCTACGTAACTACCATTCCATCAACTTTGTCGGTGATTATTGGCAAGCAAATTACGATTTGTACAAGGTCCATCCTAAGAAATACCATCACTCTTATGAAGTAACTGCTCGTGACATTTTAGGAGCTGCGATTGAACCCGTTGATAAGTACGTTATATATTTTTTAAATTACTAAACTGTGATGTTTATAATATAGTCTACATGGGTACTCGTCATTGTTCTGGTGAGGTCATGCTTTCTTTCTCTATTCCGCTACTTATGATGAATTGTTCATTACTTTACAGATTCAACTTCCAACCCACTGCACTGAGCTTCTACCAAACTTCTCTCCGTGATCCTATCTTCTATCAGCTGTACAATAAGATTTTGGGCTACATTTGGGAATACAAACAGTACGTTACGCCTTACACGTATGATGACCTTCATTACACCGGAGTTAAGATCATGGATGTTAAAGTTAACAAAATGGTGACGTTCTTCGACTATTTTGATTACGACGTTTCAAATGGTGTCTTCTACACGCTGGAGGAATACAAATCTAAAAAATTCCCGTTATTCAAGGTTAGACAGCCCCGTCTTAACCAAAAACCTTTCACTGTAACAGTAAACGTTAAATCTGATGTTGAGGGTGAAGCTGTTGTTAAGATTTTCTTGGGTCCTAAATATGACAGCAACGGATATCCATGGAAGCTTGAGGAGAACTGGAAGAACTTTGTTGAATTAGACTGGTTCAAATGGAAACTTACTGCTGGCCAAAACAAGATTGAGCGTTTGTCTACTGATTTCTGGATTTTCAAGGAAGATTCTCTGCCCGTCGTCGAACTTCTGAAATATGTTGAGCAAGGTAAAATCCCTATGGACATGGCTAAGAAACACGACTTCATGCCAAGAAGGCTCATGTTGCCAAAGGGTACTAAGGGTGGTTTCCCATACCAACTGTTTGTCATGGTCTACCCATATGTTGCTCCAACAGAGCAACAGGATTACGCCCGAGACTATTTCTTGGACAACAAATCTCTTGGCTATCCTTTCGACCGCCCTGTCTACGAGCCTTACTTCAAGCAGCCAAATATGTACTTCGAAGATGTTGAGATATACCATGAAGGTGAAGAGTTTGCTTACAAATACAATGTTCCTTGGTACTTTTCTCAGCAGCAACAGCTTACTAAAAACTAAAAAGGGATTGCAATAAATCCCGATGTATCTATTTATATTATACTTTATACATCTTAGATAATTATAATCATTGAATCTCAATGTATAATATTATGAAATATAATAAATATTTATTTAACTAAGTTTTTTTTTTAATTTACCACCAAATCTCATGTTCTAATTTATACACACCGTAGCATTTTTATGTTGCGTAGGTAGTTGTAGTAACAGTTTTTAAAGCAGAAGTATGTATACTACTATACTTACGTTTTCACAGTATTTTAGTTTAGATCCCTAAGGCACTTCTCACATTACGCTATTTATGAGCTACGCGACTGCGACGCAATCCCAACATTCTATGTATCTGACACTTTTGACTGACAGGAGTCGCATCGTAGACTCCTGTCAGTCAAAAGTGTCAGATACATACTCATTTTAGATTGCGTTGCAGTCGGGTAGCTCATAAATAGCGTTGTGTGAGAAGTGCCATACAGTTAGGTTCAAACTGCATTTTTATTAGTAAATAATGAAGCAATACTACGATGATATAATGATATAATGACGACGATGATAATTATGACTAAAATAAAGCAATCAAAAGAGTTCAACAGGGTTTAGATCATGAGTTTGAAAAACCTCCATAGGGTTCCTGAAAGCAAATCTAAATGCTACAAAAACAATGTCTATACTTTATAGCTCTTGTACACAAATGGTTTTATCTCTATCAATCATATAGGTAGATTTCTGTGTGAGGGCACGCATTATATTGGCAACTACCCTGGTGTGTCTCGTGTCCACATTTGACGATGATCACTTACCATAAGATGGCTCGAATTAACTTTCGATAGTCCTTCTGGCTAATAAAAACACATAAAAACCTATAAAGTACGATTATACTAAATATTAGCAATTTTTAAGGAATATGAGCAAATAATAAATAAAATGATTTACTACACTTTATTTATTTAATATTTATATTAAGGATAACTTATCTATTTATGATATCGGTACTCTGTTCTCTCACATAAATATAAAAGTATAATGACGCAAAATGTAATATAAATAAAATAAAATGATATTTAATTTTACTATCGCTTTATCATAACAAATTAGGCTTCCTTTAATAAATGGTTTTAATTACTTTTGATACTTTTAGGTCAATTTACGCTTTGATCACAGTTAATATTAAATCTAAATTTATATAAAATAAAGTAAAAAAAACTAATATAAATGAGGGGAAAAATATCCCGTACCATCAAGAGCCCCTTTTTTGTGGAATATTGTAATGTTAAAAAACTTACAATTGTTGTACACGATATCTTCAGGGACACTCACTTGTCTATGGAATGGAAACCCAAGAGGTTTTGTATCGACTTCATTAGAGAAATGCCTGTACATAATTCTATCAACAATAAAATCTCTTTGGCTTATATTATCGGCAGGAGTTATCATCATGAACAAAGTAAGATTTAATCCATTTTCAGAACCACGAGGTATTAACATGTTTTCTGGGAATTTAAATAAATTAAATTTGTTTTTCTTTAATGACTTTAGCTCTAAATTAAAGTAATCGTCAAAGGAAAATCTAGTTGATGTTTCGGAAGACCAAGTCACAATATTTATACCCTCTTCAAGTCCATACATAAAAGAGTCTAATTCAAAGAATCTTTGCGATTGATTCCAACAATTTTTGACATTACAAGGAGGTCCCAAAAATAATCTTACGATGGTATTTTTCGTGGTTGTTGACTCCACAGTAAAATTTAATGTAAATGGTAAATGCTTGAGCCTTTTTTGTCTTGCTGTGAAAGTTAAGGGTATTTTTTTGTAATCAATGAGGTCATCTTCAATAGCTTTATTGATGTTTACCTGATAGTAATCAAAATATGTGGTGATCTTTGTAAAATTTTCTTCAATTATTTTAAATTCGTCAGTGAGATGTTGAGATAAATCAAATGGTTTTAATGAGTAAGAATATTCGACGAAGTAATTAAGAAGAAACTGAATCAGATACCAATAAATAGGATCTCGTAAAGAAGTTTCCGGATGATGTAGCAGCGAAGGTGCCGGATTATAACTGAAAATAAAAATTTACTATGTTATTGATACAAACACAATAGTTTTCATTCTCTTAAAATATATAAATAATATTTATGTTGGGGTATAGGTACATATTGCTGCTGACAGGACACTGTTTAAAAAAGTTTAAATAAAAGTCTATAAAGGGAGCATAACTGCAGCTTTATAATTAATTTTGCAACTACGAGATTATTAAATTCTGCCTAAACTGCTTGTAAATATAATAAAATATAACTACCTATTTAATATAATGAACTCAAGGTAGGTATAATGTAATAATGCAATGTTTGTATTTGAAATCTACTGTAAAAATAAAACCATTTGGTTACTATCCCTCTCACTTCCGTGCTTACTTACCCATCAGTTGGATAACCATTTCCGCCATAACCAAAAACAGATTTGATTATCTTAGCATTTTTAATCCCATCGAAATTGGCTCGGATGAGTTTTGTAAGAAGATCCACGTAATTATCTTCTGTCATTGAGATTTTAGTTCCATTTTCCTTAAAACAATCAATAAGGTAAGTTTATAAATCTAACAAGTATTAATGTCATACGACAAAATAAATATTTGAAGCAATTTTGACTAAATGAGGGATTTGATGAGCTTTTTCTGAAGGCAAAACGTTTAATAAGTGTTAGTTAATAGTAAATGTAGTTGGAAATGACATGGCTGATGTCAATTTTATCAATACTAAGTAAAAAAATAGTAAAGTTATAGATACAACCTTTACCAAGGTTCTTATGTAAATGTAATAAAAAATCCTAACAATACATGGCTTTGCCATAATTTATGCATTGGGCTACTTAAAAACAGGTTTTTATTAAAATTTCGTTAGTCATAATTTAAATTAAAAATTTAATCGTTAGCGACTCTGGAAATATTAATAAGATAATAAAAATATCTATGTAGTTAACCTTCTCAGTCTGAGAAGAGACCCGGGCTCAATAGTGGGGCATGATGGGTTGAGATAATGATGATGAAACTGTAAAAATTACCATAAATATTACTCCTCTTGAAATACATTCCTTAATCGCAATGTCAATAGTTTTAATGCGTGCTTGGTTATCGTTCCATTCACCCAAAACCGAAGATCTTACAGGAAATTGAAGCCCGTTGTCATATGCTAAATAAGGATTGTAATCACTATTGCAATTTGGATCCATAGTAACATTTTTTGCCTTTAGATATTCTTTTTCTAGATTGTATCGTGCTAGTAACTGCTGATGGATATAATAGTAATGCTCAGCATGTCTACCATTAAAAACATCTAATTCATCATTGCTCATCCAAAAAGGATGCATAAAATGAACTCCATAGTAGTAGCTGTTAAGAGCAATATCTTCTCTAAAGTAGTCTAGTTTTTCATCACATCCATTACTTGGTAAATTCCATCCTGAATAATTTGTATTAATAACAATTTTATCATCTATTTTATAGTATTGATTGACTAAACCTTCTAAATAGTTGAATTGTCCATCTTTAAGTTTCAGTTGTAGAGATTTTGTAATAGTTTCAGTATTTATAAAATAGTTAGGTTTTGTTATGAAAGGGGGCTCTTGTTCTTTAATTGTTATGTCATTTTTGTACAAGCTTACTAAACGCCATACATAATCGAACATATGTTTGTTTACATTCTGTATAGCCCATTCTCGCAAATTCATAAAATCATTGTCATCATACTCTTGAAGCAAACGAAATAATGATATTGCTGAATCTCTCATACCGTCATCATATATATTAAACGTTAGAGCTTTTATAATTTTTCCATCCTCTACAAGTTTATCGAGACGTTTAAAGTCAACTTTGTTCTGAAATATAAACAAAAACATACAAATTATTACATTGATCAAAATAACTAAGGTGATGGACCTGATAAACTTCATAAATTATATTTTACATTATTCTTTTTCACCAATTTCTTTGATAAGTGACTTTGCTTACAACATTCAGATTGAAATTTGCATCTCGTAAAGTTATTAAACTTACTATTACCGTGTTTGTTAAAACTGGCAAGTGACTGGTAACACTGGCTTGGTTTTGTATTTTAAGCGAGGAGTAGCCTGGTACTATGTACCTCAGGTGAGTGTCGTCATTGAATATTGATTCTGAAAAGATATAACTAGGTACTTTAATTGTTATTTAAATGCAAACCATCAAATATTATGATACACCAACTGTAGTTTTGTACATATGAATAGCTTTCCATAAATTAGAATTAAAATTGATTTAACAAAATAAGTAGGTACTGTGAATAATAATTGTTGATCTTCAAAAATTTCAAACCTGCAAAAAGTTAGGAATTATTTTGATATCTTGTTTAAAACAAAAAATATGTGTTTTTAATTAGATTTAATTAGAAAAATATCAATAAAATCTCTTTACGTCAAAGTAATTACCTAATTTATTTATGATCAAAAACCCTTACCTCCATCATTAACCAAACCACGAAATTCATCAGCAGGTGCAGATAACACACTTCCCAAAAACCATAAATAAACAAACATTTTGAAACCTAGTATCATAACGTCATAGCAATATCTTATGCAGTGATGAACTAAATAAAGTATTAGTAAGCACGCTTTTATGTAACTCAACGTGTCTCTGTTTCTCTCCCTTCAATTGGGATACTGGGGTCGGTAGCTTTAATGGGAATAATCTTCAATGTACAGGTACATTCGTGTAGACACAATAAATATTAATTTTAGAGATGTAAGTTGTGGTTTTTAAAAAATATTACAAATACTCCACAACATTTTTGTAGTCGTATCCAATCTAATCTTTTTTCAGTTCAAATATTTTCTGATTATTTTAATTTGAATTTTTTTCTTAATAATGTAAAATAGCAAAATTAAGTTTGTCATACCTTAAGATACTCAAGTATAAGAAGAATAATAGACACAAGAGATAATAATATCGATGAGCATAATTTTCTGATTAAGTTTTAATCAGAAATAATGCGTCTATTCATTTGGGCTAGTAACGCATTGATTCCAGTATATTTTTATGTTATTTATACATTATGCGTACCTAGTGCTTATATGACCATTTATATTCCTATCGTCCATTTTGATATTTTGAAAGTAAAAATAATTTAATGTCCATTAGGGCCATTTACATTAGTCGATAAGTCGGTAGTTAGCCCGAATGCGGGGAATACTCGCATGCGGGCTAATTACCAATGAAATTCACCGGTCCATAAGTCGGTCGATAAAATGTGTGCGGGGGCTTCCCGCATTCGGTATAACGAACAATGAAATTAGTCAGTCGATGTCTCGGGTTATACAAAGCATACGGTGTATCCCCTCCGTTATTAATTTCTTTTTCAATACATCACAAACAGTCAAAATTGCTCCACAAAGCAATAATTGTTGATCCATGGCTAGTACGGCTGCTCGTACCATACTCTCAAAAGCAACTGATAAACTGTACCTAAAATCTATCGCACCTCAAATGCGGGCGCTACCAGTGAAAAAGGTTCCCCGCATGCGGAACTTATCGCATGCGTTACAGAAATCTCCCGTACCCCGAATGCGAGCCTTGACGACCAATGTAAACGATTACCCCCATGCGGGCCCTATGGCATGCGTTACAGAAATCTCCCGCACTCTGAATACGGGCTCTATCAACCAATGTAAATGCGCCCTTAGCCCATAAAGCCATTTTAAAATTAAAATTAAATTTTAAATAAAAGTTTTATTAATCACAAACAATGGAAATAAAACAAAATAATTATGATAGTTATTTGCATTTTATTTAATGTCACCAAAAAACAATGCAATTCATGTTTATGTGTGTAATGTTTAAATTGTAGTTAAAATATGAAAAGAGAAAGAAGAATTATTGTGTTACTAATTTAAATTTTAAAGCACTTTTTTATCATCTGTACATTCTTCTCGGGAAGCGAAATGCAATTGGATAATTTTCCAATTGTGACTCGAGAACACGGCTAATTTTGGTCGGTAGGTAATTGAGTCGTTGTAGGAGCCATCCTAGAAATACATACTACATTTAATAAATCAGACAATCACGTCAACGATGTATGTACCAGGGTAGAATAAATGGATGATGCTAAAAATACCCTGCAGTGCCGGGTTCTGTAACTACGTCTTTATTGCATCTTGTCTGGTTGAGGATAACGGTAAGATAATCTACAACAAAGGTGAACTATGTTATATGTTAACCTTATCATTGTGAGAAGAGACCCGTGCTCAATAGTGGGCTATGATAGGTTGAAATGATGATGATGATGATGAAGTCATGAGGTAAAATATTTTGGCATATACATGTTTTAAGGTTTCTCAATCCATTAGCAACATTTATTGATTGAATATGATATTGATTGATTGTATTAAGTAATTTAAAAAGTTTCTCCATAATAATATGAGTAGCTATGGAAGGACATGTTGTTGATTACGCCAAAAAATTTTGACATGCTATTTTTAACTTGTAATATAAATTATAATTAGTACAGGCATGTACCTATATCTGACAAGACTAAATAAATATGATTATTGCCAGCACATTTGTGTAAACTGATGATAACTTTAACGAAGATTAAAGTTTTCGCTATGCAGTGTTCAAGTTGTGTAACCGGGCCTCACTTATAAGTCGCTGTATCATATCATTCGAAAAAATTTACAACTACCCTTAATAATATGTCTTCTATGGGTCATGATGTTCAATGTTTATAAATTATGTCAATGCATGCGTTTAATGAAATATGTTTGTTAATTAATAGATAGTACGCGCAATGAATTATGTTATATGAATATGAATATGTTTCTCTACAAGTGATTGTCAATCTTTTGAGAAATAAATGATCTTAAACCGTAATATTATGTGTACCTACTTATGCGTCTTCGGGTTAAATCTTGTAAGCTGAATATTAAAAAAAAATCTCAACTTCATAATTATTTGTTTTGTGTGCTGTTGGTTGTACCGTACTGGTGACCGGAGTTATTACAGACCGTTATAATATTTTCTAACAGCACAGTTTGTCGCCTAACTAGGGTAAAACTCCTTCTAAGTAGACCTAATTCAATTGAAACTGCAGCAATTGCTTGGCTGAGTGCTGCGGTCTCTTTGTTAAAATTTCTGTTTCCTTTGAAGACAAAGCAATTCTAGCACACTTATTCATCTCGTTTAGACCATTGACTCATAAAGCACAAAGATCGGACATAGTTTATTTGGAAATGGCGTGAGTAAGGAGTTTTGTTTTGTTCTTAATAAATCATTAAGGCTTCCTTTTGCTGCAATAAGTTGATAGTCAAGCAGTTTCAACGTTGGATTCTAACAAGACGTTCTGTAGTAAATCTCGCACGTCCCTATTACTTTTTATGTGCATGTTAAAATTAATTATCTCTTGCCTCGATAAAGGAAACATCGTGGATATCGACGATGACTCGCTTACGAAAGGTTCTGTACCATAGTGCAATTAATTTTATTATTTAATTTAATCACATTAAAAAAAAGTTGATCTTGTGTCGAGAAGTACGATAAGAATTAAGAACTGTTGGATTGATCATTTGATCGCAGTGTTACGTTTCTATTAGTGATGTCATCTAGGGGTGTAGTAATGAATTCTGTATCAACCATTGAGGTACTATATTAGTACATCGTATCTCAACGGTAGTAACATGACATGTTTTTTGTATCCCATACAGATTGCAGCCATGACATTCAGTGAAAGGAAACATTGTGTAAAAATTTCAGGAATCTATACTTGAATCGCTGATAATACGGAATTGTCGCTACCTGCTAATAAATTTTTAAATGTCAAAAATGTCAATTTAAAATTGATTTTAATCACAGAGGGGAAAAATGGCATAAGTATATGTGGAAATTGCCATTACGAGAATAACGAAATCGATATTGAACGCAAACGTAGTAGTAATAGAAGGTAAATCAAGTGATAAAACACGTGACAGACAAGAAAGCACAGCGGGGGCCAATTAATACGATTCTATTTGTTGTACTTCGGGTTCAGAACTGTCGCGATGTCGATCGAACTCGCTAGTGTAATTATTTTCTATGACTCCGCCGCCCTAAGCGAGGGCGTAGTTTGACTTTTGAAGTGTTTGTAAAAAAACTAATAAACATTACTAGATTCCACAGTGCCATTTATTCAACAATTTTTCAATTTGACATAGGTATGTATTGCGTAAGAAAGCAATTTGTTCAATTCTCCCAGCCAAGATTATTTTATTTGATAATAGGACTCATGAATATGATCTATGGCAGAGGTTCTTAAACTTGGTAATTCTTCTACTGCTCATTATGAAAGACAATTGTCTATTTTTTAGCGCCCCTAAAGTTTACTTAAAAGTTATTCTTTTCTGGGCCTCCTAACGTCCCCCTATAACTCCTTACAGCGCCCTCTAAGGGGCGTTAGCGTCTACTTAGAGGAATACTGGTCTGTCATCCATGACTTATGGAATCAGAGTGTGGGGCTATGAGTGTGAAGCGTTACTTAATAATTAAGTATTTAATGTAACTGGTATTATTTTCTTGAGTAAAGCCCGGCTGGCTGGACTATCTTGATTGAGTCAAAATGTCAAACGATTTGTCTTGTTCCCGTTGGTGGCTTGTGAGCTAGTAGGTACAAGTTTAAATCTTCCTACAACAACAACAACAACAACAAAATCCTCTTTATTGTACACCAAAACATTACATGAACATATTATCACACGGAGATGAGTACAATAGGCGGCCTTATCACTAAATAGCGATCTCTTCCAGACAACCTATTAAGCTGAGTACAGAAATAAATTTGGAAACAGGGTAGGGTGTACAATTGAGCTATACAAATATATTTGTTTGTCAGCAGTTAGTCAGTAGAACACAAGAGTACTTAAGTCTTTTAAAAACAGTAGCTACAAGAAGGATAGTCGATGCAAGAGGATAGAAAAGAGTAGTATAAGTCAAGATTAAGATGAAAGATAGAAATCTTTAACTTTCTTGAATTGCCAGAAACCAAACATACAATTTGCTGAATGAATAAAAACACAACATTTTTATATAACTTGTAATATAATATTGTATTAAAGAATACTTCACAAATATAATATACTTACAATGCGTTATAAATATTAGCATAAATCATTGTCAATGTTCGTTACTTCAGAATTATTCCGGAAATAATTCGTGGAGCGAACTTGTATTAAGAATTACCATCTACATCTATGATAGTTGGTATGTTACGTTACATTTGAGATATTTATAATACTCTAACAATCATGCTAATACCGCATTGATTTTGTACTAACGAAGTCTTACAACTCCTAAATGTTGCCATATAAAATAGTTTCTAAATGTATTTATAATACTATGTTTAAAATATAATTTATTTTACTTGTATATTGTATTTAATTTAGTCACCGGTCATCATCTCCATGAATTCTGTAACAAAGAAAAAAATTGGTTATCATCACCAGTAATTTAATAAGTTTGTGTTAATCTGTAACTTAGTAGAGATCCCCCCATTTGGGAGACTGTCGGTCTGGGAAACAAATTACTTAGCAAAGTTTTTATTCTTGTGCATATGGACGATAAAGGAGTAGACGTACGTACCACTCGATTATAAATAGCCATTATCATGGACATCAGTAACGATCGACTACAATCTCACCTGATGGTAAGTGATGAACTAGTCTTGGATGGTAAAGCGCATTAATTTGGTAAAAGACTATTCAATACTGATTCGAAGTCCCAAAAACTATAATCCAACAAACCCGACGCTGACGTTTTATTATTATAAAACCTTTTCCGTGGCTACAAATAACAAACACATTAATAACTCGCTTACCGCGTAGATTTAACAACTTGTGTAAGGATGGTATTCCACTCATCCATTTCTTTGATCGAAATTGTATTGACAAAGAAATTGGATGACTTCATCCAATTTATGAATAATAGTGAAAGGTAAATGGGCATTTTGTTCGGACCGGTGACCCACCAGCGTTCAGTAATGAAACTAGTCAGAGTTTGTAAATGACCATGAATACTACCCCATGAAACGAGTCGCATTGCTCAAATGCATGGGAAAGCTGTTTTATTAGCAAAGGAAGATTTGCTTTTAAGTGTAATGTAAAATGTAAAATAATGTTGTTAATTAATGTTGTTTGTTGTTCAATGAGGAGTTAAACACATTTCATTTAACATATTTTCAAACGACTTCAAAAAAAGGAGGAGATTTTCAATTCGTCTTTTTTCGTTTTTTTCCTTCTTATATGTGTTACCTCATAACTTCGTACTGGGTGAACCGATTTCAATAATTCTTTCCACATTCGAAAGCTAATGACTGCCGTGTGGTCCCATTTGAATTAAAAATCAATAATTATGAAAAATTTACATTTGTGTGGAAGCGCTTAACTATTTTCCCCAATGCATTTGGAACAAAATAAAACATTGCGTGAAATGCTAATCCTAAACCTTTAAAAATAACTCTATTTCATCACTGAATGCGACTGGGTCAAAAACGCCCAATGGCCAAAGATCAAAGATTTAGATGTTCTGTTTTGTTTGTTTGTTTTGTTTTTTCTGTTCTGTTCTGAATTTTCTCAGAGAAGAGAATATTGGACCAAGCTATTGGATGAGTGGAATTGACACGCGTCAAAGAAATTTGATGAAATCTTGGATATAGAAATTGGACTTAGATCTTTGACCAGTGGAATACAACCTTAAGCTAGCCTGTCTACCCAACCGACTACTGTACTGTAGTCTCTACTACTGCCAACTACCTAATAAGGTAGTAATACTCGTAAGTCTTGTTTAATATAGACAAGACTATTGTTGATCAATTGTTTTAAGAAGATATTATGAACGTTAGCTACTAAAGCGTGCATTACATTAAATTTTTAGGATAACAGTTACAAAATAGTTACAAAAAAGACAGTATAAAAAAACCGGCATTATCAGCAAAATTACTGAAAAAAGATCCTGCTTATTATTAAGGTCTATAGTTTAAATTAAAATAGCAATTCTTAAAAACAATAGCATTGCATAGCATTTTGCTATTTCATTAAGCCCTCTTTATATGATCATCGAACTATTTTGTTGCATTCGTGTTTTCTGCTTACAGAACTTACAGAACTTGATACTAACCATCGAAATCAACGGTTCCGGAGCCGTCGGTATCGATCTCAGCGATGATACCATCCAGATCAGCGTTGCTGAGCTTGTCGTCTAGCGCCGCAAGGATCTCTTTTAAGGTGGAAGTGGTGATGTAGCCGTTGCCTTCACGGTCGTATAACCTGAAAAAAAAAAGAAATAGATAAGTTATTTATTTATTTATTTATCCTTCATTAAAACACCTTAAAACTAAGGAAAACAATCGGTGCACTTAATGCTAGATGCCATTTTCTGCCAGTCAACTCTGAGAGCTGGTAAGAGTATGTAGTGGATGCATACAATGTAAGATAAAAATAAGAAACCAAAAATCATCAAAATACTCTCAAGATATCTGTCTGCTTGCATAAGTAACCTTTTGGAATAGATCATCATCATTTGATCACTTAAGTATCTCATTGCTAAGATCGAGAACCCTGATGAAAGGATACTTGTCATAGCTAAAATATCACCATGTTTTCCATCACTGAAGCAAGCAATATGTTTTAAGTTATATAAGTGATCAAATTTTTTCCTTTAGGCACTATGCTGTGGCTATTTCTTTGATCACTTAAATGAAAGAAACAAAAATAATTTGTTATTTGAATTGTTACACAAGATTTTTTGTATAAAATTGACAAACCAGACCTATTGGATTAAAATGCAGTTTATTGAAATCTTCAAGATACCATACATTTAGATTAAGTGATTATTTAATTCGCGGAAATGTTACACGTTGAAGCTAAAATAGCCAATGAATTATATACGGATTTTCGCTAATGATGAATTATCCCAGCAGTAACGGTTTCCGGAAATGTGGGAGATTTCATGAGATCAATGCAATGCGAGCGCACTACATTTATCATTACCGGGCCGACATTATGCACACAGTGTTTGATTTCATAATAGAAATATTTCATTCTACGTTATCATACTAAAAGAATCGGTTAAATTTACTGACTCTCGGGTTACGTACTAAGTAATATATTCTAATTTACAATTTGGTCAATTATAAGTTAAAATGTAAAAAATTTAATTATTTACCTGCTATGATCTGCTTTGGAATCCTACTTTTTATTATTTGTTGTGACAGTGGCCAAAGTCATATTAAAGAAATATTACTAGGGTTCCGTTTTTACCCTTTAGGTAAGGAATATTAATAAGTTCTTACTCGTAATTTTATGTTTCTTTAATTGTTATCACCATAAAACGAGCAGATTGCAATTTCATTCTATGGGGACCTTTTCATTAAATTTACTTTCACGTCTTTTCTATAATTTGTAGAAGAACCATGGAAAACCACTAATGGTAAAGTTATAGTTGATAATCGATTAAGCTATCTTACGCGGATTTGTCAAAATCGATAGGAAGATTCTTAAAATAATTAAGGAAATAAATTTAATAGTGAATGAAGTTAAATTAAGTGTAATTTATTTATTTATTTATACACTTTATTGTACATCATAGCAAGGACACAACAGATAAGACATTTGTACATAATGTTATACAATAGGCGGTCATATCGCTGAAAAGCGATTTCTTCCAGACAGCCTCAAGGTAGAAATAGAAAATTGGAAATTCAGTATAGGGGGCAGGGTGTACCAACTAAAAAGAAACATAATATTAAAAAGAAACGTAATGCTTACCTGAAAGCTTCCTTCAGTTCCTGTTGCATGGCTTCAGCGTCTTCCTCCTCTAAAAAGTGGGACGCAATGTTGCAGAATCCATCAAAGTTGATTTTGCCAGTGCCTATAAAGCAAAAGACAATTTAAAAACAGAGTTAACACATTTATACCCCGCACTATGATTCTTTTTGTATTGCGGTTTTTTAAATATTTAATTTTTTTTTACTAATTTTGATTAGTAGATTGAAACTAGATACTTTGTAACGCAGCTTATCCTATGGTGTGACTGAGGATCATTTTACTGATCCGTAGTCACACCGGTGTGGTAACTCGGTGTGACTATGGATCGGCTGTGTTCTCTGTGCCACAATTCAAGTTATCATTAGATACATCCTTAAGGGATTATGCGAGAACGAATATTTATCTAGCCGAGAATCGAATAAGAGATCGTTTTCTTCATAAGCAGGATCCCTACATACTAAGCTAGAATTATACTATTAATTATATTATTGCTGACGATACAACTATGATATAATCCAGTCTATTGTTACTTATTCTTAGAAGAGTCATCGTGATTTTGGTAATTTGCTACGTAGTCAATATACTCAAATGACGTAAAACATTGTAATGTGGCTATTAATTCAAATTTAGTAGACGTATTGTATGCACATCTAGATAATAATTGGAATTAAAATAAAACACGCATACATTTTAATAGTAAACCGTAAATACTAAAGAAATTTAGTATCTTATCATTGCTTCAAGTCGTCGATAGAATTTTGTCTTATTTGCATTCTCTGGACTTTTGCCAATGGCCGTATCATCTAAAATGTTAAAGGCAATTGACAATTTATTTTCACGTTTTTGTCATTTACAAATTCTTTATGTGAAGAAATATTAACATTTATCGCGGAAAGTATAAATTTCAAATCAGATTTGGAAATTGCTCGGTTTGTAAAGTCGTTGTAATTTTAAATTAAAATTTTGATTTTGTTTATAGGATTCCATCTTTTTTTCTATTCAATATTGTTCCGGAGGAGAAGTGAAACTTACATTATTAGATAATCTAATAAGACCAAGATAATTAGAAGAAGTGCCAAACAGTATCGATTTTTCAAAATAATATAACGGAAATTTTAATAATATGTTCAAAAAGGAATTCAGACCAGATGAGGGATCAATATCCATATCGGAAGTCAAAATCAAAGTCGAACCAAAATAGCCTCATTATACCAAGCGCGACGAGTAAAAATATTCTGGCATATTTTGAGAATGTGTCTTCGTCTAACCGGCCACGTGTGTTTTCTGTTATATTAAATGATTAATGTGCCTCCTCATATTTACGAGCAATAGATTTTATGGTATGCTTTGCAGTTTGAGGTTGATTTTATCGATGTTGTTAGCGTTTATAAGAGGCTCGTTTACAACGATTACATATTTGCGTTTTTGTTAAAAGCCGTGTGTGTATCTTGGATGATTGGCAAATGGGATTATTTACAATGTTACTATTTATTATAATATTATGGTCAAAATGTTTCGCAATGTTAGCAATAATATTACCTCCTTATTATTACATTATTATTAGATTATAATTATATTACATTATATACTCGTACATTATATTATGTTCCGTCTATTGAATTCCAAAAAACTATCGATTGTTTATTATGTCGGTAAATATATGGATCTTCTGTCATCACTTGTAAGCTTCAACATTGAACATCTACAATACAAGGTTTCGTAAAATATTGCTGCAAAAATTGTCCACAAGAACGTCTACACGCATGATAATTTTCTGATAAATTTGAAGCAAACCTAATTTGACGTATTTAATCTTATTTGAATTCAATTAGTATAAAATCACAAATTACAATTTCTATGACTTTGTGGTAACAACCGCAAAACTTGACCAAAGTTTCAGATGCTTCAAGCTTTTTATTACGTACGCTTATGTGTATGTTAGGTAATTTTGCGCCGCGCCAGTTGTTATCAAAATCTATAGATAAGTAATTATATCATAATTGCAAATTTTTACCTTCTGGGTCATTTTCATCAATAAGAGCATGAAGTTCAGAGTCATCAAACAGCTGACCCATGGTGTTCAGAATGGTTGAGATCTTAAGAACATCAATGTAGCCACACTTTGTGGTGTCGAACATCTGGAAAGCCTTGCGGAGCATGGCCATTTTCTGTTCATCATCAGAATCCTGGAATGAAAATTAATGACTTGTTATAACGTGAAGTTTAACTTATTAAAATGATATTTGTGGGTCGTTTGATACTGAATGGTTAATATTATTGAAATAAAATTAATAAAAAAATATTTACAAAATTTTGTTATATATTTGATAATGATTACAGAACATACGTTATGCATGTTTCTAGTAGAAATTATTTAGACTAGTAATAATTTTAGAAATCTTTACAAACTTTAAATAAAACATGAAATTCATATTTATGACAAAATATATATTGTAAATTACATAAAGTTAAAAACACTCGTCGTTTGTTTAAATCCAAAATCACTTGACGTCTATTTATAACCTGCATAATCAATTAACACATCCACAACAGCACCCTCCACTTAATCACTTCACATATTTCACTAATTATACTTATGTCTCACCATGCTGCTGTGTTGAAGTTTTCTGTTGTAACAAGAACCGAATCGGAGTGCGAGTGTTGTTACACTGGATCTGATATTCCCGTTCCACCCTTATTTATAGAGCATTCCTCGCACGAAACGAAGTACGAAAATAAGTAAAAACCACAACCAAGCTTATTCCTGCCACGTGTCGTGACGTTTTACGAGATTCGTCATTTGAAACGTAGTTCGTTAAAATACGTCTATATTATTGTGCTCGTAAATAGTGATGAATGTACTAAAAGCAACACCAAACGAGAAAATTTTAACAGGGAAATATAATACGGGAACAATAAATACACTCAAAATACTCACACAGGTATTTATTGTTATACTCAATTAAACCATCAAGAGATTTATTCAATTTAAATATCATCAGCTAACAATCTCTAATTATTCATCTATCACGGAATATATTCAATATATTTCATGTAAAAACGAATAACCACAAGAAAAAAACATATTTTTAAGGTTCTCCCTTATTAATTACGGCAAGAAAAATGTATAATTTAAAGAGAAATCAGTTATAGTCTTACCGGTGGTAAGGGCCTAGAGCTCACCCGGGGAAGTACCACCGCCCGCCACGGTACTTAGTCCATTCCTACCGTGTAATAATTGTTTTAAGAACAATATTGTGTTCCGGATAGGAAGGTGTGGAGCCGGTTACACTTTTTAGAGGCGACCATCTCAGTCCTCAGGGTTAGCAACGCATCTGTGACCAAATTAGAACGACACTCATACTTACAATAACTAACTGGACTATTACTAACATTAACTAACAGGACTAATTATCACTAACAGTCCCTGTCCTCGCACTTATTAACAAACTAACCAACTAATATTCGAACACCATCTACTAACTGGACTAACCAATCTAACCATCCTAGTCCCTTAGAGTCTAGTTGTACGTGGGTCACAGTTGTTATGAGCGGCAGCGGAAGGGTGGTGCTGCATGCTCGTTTGCTATCTTAATTCCATAAAAAATATTTTGACATTTATAAATATCCGGATAAGTATTTTTCATCATTTATCTTAGCACCACTGTAACTTGAATTTGATATAAATGTAATTGCCATTCATTTGCTATCAACAAACCAATATGTAATATGTAACCCTTTTTTTTGGTTTCAGATATTTTTGCATTATTTATATAACACTGTCAAAACCATTCTTCTAAGCTATAATTAGTATTATGAATGACCTATGTATTTCTCATATATAAAAAAGAAATAAATATCTTAAACCTATTATGGAAAATACCAAAGATAAAAATAAAACAATATACCTAAAGACGCAAATTTTTTGGTGAATCGCAATTTCAAATCAGGAAATGAAAATACGCGAGCGTCGTGAAATTCTGTAGTATCCGGCGAGCAGAAAAAACAATTTTTATTAAGCTTTTAAACAGCTCAAATTGTCTTTTAAAATTGTCAATTCAATACTTTCATGTTAAGTCTCTTTGAATATATTATTATGTATAAGAAATCGGTATTTCAATTGGCATTGAAGTAAAACATGTCCTCCGTTGTAATTTATACTTGAAAACATGCACATATTTAGTAATTTTGGGATCAAAACAGAAATCTCCTTTGAAGTTGACACACAACAATTTCAACCGAAATATCACGACGTTGCAGACGGAAAGGACCGACAAATATTGACGTAGCGAAACTATATCTAATTAGTCTTAGTCATAAGATCTTATATTCATATCATTGAATGAATTGGTAGTTTATTTACGTGTCACAGCTACTCATGTTTTCCTAGTATCGTTGAGAACTAGATAATATAAAGTAAGATGTGCTATTATTTTTATTAATTTTAAATTTCTGTTAAAATTTTTCATCTTACATTAAGTACTTATTAATGACGAGTTACTTACAAGAATAACAACAAGAAGTTCGAAATAGGGGCTACACGAACAGTTATAAAGTTAATAGGTATTTGAAAAAACCCGTCTGATAAGGTAAATGCAGATAATGCATAAGTATAAATGTATTCGTACATAATATCTTCGTTTTCAATTCTTTCATAAAATTTCTTCATTTTGACATTCACGTTTTGTGCTGTGCATATGGGTTATGACTCTATACTTCCTTTATTGCTATAATAATGGGAATGAAATATTTACTTTGTACTACCACATACAGCCATCATAAATTTAATAAATTGTTAAAATCTATTAATTCGCAGTAATTGGAATACATTCAATTTTAGGAGGAACCGAAATGTAATGTACAGTGCCACAGACTTATCTGACCCGGTGGCCAAAATTGGAACTAATGCAAATGTTAAACCGTTGTCAGACAAAGACCAGGACAGCTGTAGCGCCCCTGATACCGTGTCAGATAATTTTGTGGCACTGTAAAGGTAGGTACAGCTTTTAAATTCTACTGCATAATACTGAACTGCAAACTTATTGATAGATGTGATGGATGAAGAAAAATAAATAAGCAAAATCGCGAGCAGTTTAGCAAATATTCGGAAACTGTTTTTGGTATGCGTCATTAACTAGCGACTGAAGCGCGTGAAACGAGTTATACGTTTGCCCCAAGCTTCGGATATAGAATGTGATCGGCTATAATTTTTGTGTTCTACGCGAACGCCACAATGAGTGATACGCCGTCGCGTTCCAGTATCGCTCACGTGAGGTAAGTGACAGAAACTAGGTCATTTTTTGTCTTGGTCAAGTAATGTCCTCGTATTTTCATTTGCTGTTTACTTATTTTCATTATGTAGATTATTTTTTCATTCATCATCCCATGTGCCTTTCCTGAAACTTTAGATTCGTTTTAGAAGACTTACTTACCCGTGAAAATTTGTTGGTTTATTGGACAGTCGATTGACTAGGTTATACATAGTACATAGATGATTGTGACATATTATTGGCTTATAAATCTGAAATGCTATTATTTATATTTTCTGAAGCAAAGCATAGCAAAGCCCGTTACCTATATACGTAGATTTCGTCATTTTTCCTATTTTCACGAAATATAGCAAGTTTTGGATTACTAACAATGAATAACAGAACTAACTAGGACACACATCACACAGTCCTCATACTTTCTAACAAACTAACCTTCTAATGTTTTGTCCTTGTTGTTTTTCTGCTATTTGGGCTATCTATCATTTCTATATTTTTATCTATCGGTTCTATATCGGCAATAGTTGTCACTAACGGCGTCGGGAGAGTAGTTTGCTGATTTACTTCCATAGAAAAATTGAGCATAGTCACAACGAACATTAATGGCATCTTATGTAGAGCACAAAATTTAATGAATGTATACCCAAATTATTCTAAATTTGCAGATTCACAATTTGTTGTAGATATAACACGTGGCTTGATTCTAAGTCCGTTTCTTTTAAGTTGATTTATTGCTGCGAAGCCAAACTGCCAAATATTCGTTTCATAACACATCCCTAGATTTCCTCGGAGTAATTCTAACCTGATGTTGCAGTAATAATAAATATACAACCAGTTGCACAATATGTACATAATATTATGTTTCATCTTATTCTTATCGTCATAAAGAATCTTCATAGAATTATCTTCATAGATATTTCATTCGGTGGAATTTTCATTTTAAAACTATATACATAATATTCTAGAATACAGCAAATATACCTAATTCAAGTTACAGGTGATGACACTTCAGGATTCAAAGGCGCTTCGTGGTTTTAATCTCTCTCATAGCAATAAGATAAAATGTCCGATATACGAGTATTAGTACTACTCATACAACATTCCTTAATCTTCTAACGCCTTAATACTATTTCTGATAAATGCTTATGAAGACAGTGAGTTATAAGTTATTTATATCGATTCGTTGGAACATCATGCAACTATTTGTAGAATTAAATTAAGTGACGTCAGCTTTCGAACACTTCCGACGTAATTAACATTTTGACCGCGTTTCTCAAGTGAACATGATTTTATTTACTTTTAGATAGCTTTTTAAATTTAACTGAACAGGAATAATTATTGACACTATTCAAGCTTATATTTAACAGGCAGATTTGCTTTATATTCAATATTCGCCCGCGTGGAATTCGTTTAAATTTCATCCCTCTATTTCACCCACATAGGGGATGAATTTTGAAAAATCCTCTCTTAGTGCTTCCCTACAATCCCCTAGGAACATGCATGCCAAATTTCAGCTTCTTCCGTTCAGTAGTTTCGGCTGTGCGTTGTCTGTCAGTCACTCAGTAATGCAAGAGTTTTATATATTATATAGATTGAATTCCAAGATATGAAATTAAACTTCATGGTGGTCATCTCAAATCCTTAATTTAAAATTTCGCGACAGCTGTTCTCCAAAGAAATTTTTCCGTGCGTCTATCTTGTTTACCAGATTTCGAGGCATAACAAATTAGCCTATAACAGCCAAAATAAGTTGATCCGCTGTAGAAAATATGTATTTTTACTGCCCAGGACCGAGCACAAACGAGTCATAGGAGTCATAACTGAGGAGGTCTAAAATATAAGTAGGTACACCATCAAGCTGCGTGGATTGGTAGATTGCATTACATTTGAAAAACAGAATGGAGTAAAAATAGATAGTACTACAGCTTTAAATAAACTACTATTTACATGTGCTTGGCTAATTAACCCATTGAGAAAGTTAATTTGGCGCATTTTCAATGGCTTATTCACTGTGGATATGTTTATTAAATTTTGTAATTATTGAGGTAGGTTACATGTTTTGTTGATTGCGACGGTTATTGCATTGAACATTGAGATGTGTAGCTTAATTCTTTCTTTTATTCTTTAGCTGTTAGGTTTTGTTAAAGTTAGGATCTAAAATAAATTATATACCCTGATTTAGATGTTTATACAACAGTATAATTTTGGTACTTACCATTCCATGACAAAATAATATATTTAGTATTATTATTAAGTATTATTTTCTACATTCGAGCAAACATTTACCGACTCATTAAAGGATGTAGTTTCAGATTAAGTTTCCCTATATAACTATATTCCAGGACATTGTTGTAAAAAAATATTCCTATATTTATTTAACGAAAAATGCAAACTACAAATCAAAACCCACCTTCATTTACCAATGTAGCTATGATAGCTTATGTTGCATATTGAGAGTTACGTCATTAGATGATGATATCGGCGCCATTCTCACATTTGTTGACGACAAGAAAGAAAATTGTAGGTCAATTAGCTTGGGATGGCAACAAAAGCATTGCCTAAAGACGATGTAAACAATGTAGAAGAAAAAATTAAACTCACCAGGCCTTAGGGAAAAATGCGACTGCATGGTCCTTATCTCATAACTGGCTTTAAAAGAAAACCGGTGATGGATAAAACATTTTATTGATTCTATAGATACAAACTTATGTTTGATCTCTATTGAAGAAATGGATAGGTTTTGTTCAAAGCTGAAAATGTCGTGGCCGCATATGACGAATCAAGAAGAGTAAGAGTATATTTGAAATTAATTTAAAATTAATCTTTGTATAGAACATGAAGAAAAGTATTTTGAAAACTACTAAAGTCTTTCTTTAATATTTTCCTTATCGCAAAATTTATTAAAATTGTAGATTTGAATCGGATGAATAAGGATAATATTGGATACGTTTATTCACCATTAAATTCAATAAAACCTAAGTCTATCGAATATATTTGCTCGTAAACATGATCTTATAATCTGGTGATGACTGTATCACTATATATCATGCGAATGTTGCCAGATTCCTGAAATGGACGTCAAGGTGTGGGTCAGTGCGGCGATTGGCCCTGAGTCCAAAATATCGGAGCTGAAATATCATGTTTATATTTAACAATGCATTTAAGCTCATCTATTCGTTTGTTTACTGAAGACAGATTCAACTTACGGGATGTTGAATTTTGTTTGGCTCTAGTTACGCGGTTGAAAGAGCTTTTGTTAATGGAATGCGTTTCAGTCATTGATCTGTTGAAGTTTAATGGAAATCAATTGTCTACGGCTCATATTGTAAATTTTGATGCGTGAAAAAAGTTATGTTCCTTTTTCTATCCGAATTAGTATAGTAGGTGATAGATACATAAATGTTTATAATTATTAAATTGCTTATTTTTAGTTGCTATGTGTTTATTGTTTTGTGCTTCTAGATTTATTGCTGTTTTTTTATTTTATTTTCCTGGTGTACAAATAAAGAGTTTATCTATCTATATTTATAAAATGATTCGTATATTCATAAATCAAATTGCTTAGTCAAATAATAAGTAGTCTTTATTTAGATATGCATAATTTGGAACCGAACTGCTATGAATGCCAGGTGTCAGTGGGTATTTATGGAAAACTATTTCATTTTCAATAATATTGAAAATGAAATACTATTTCATTTTCAATAATATTGAAAATGAAATAGTTTTCCATAAATACCCACTGACACCTGGCATTCATAGCAGTTCGGTTCCAAATTCCGAATACATTATAGCCTGTCTTGACTAGACCGGAGCTTATTAAATCTATTAGACGATGCATAACCGACAGTTGAGTAATTTACTGCGATAATCCATTCCGCAACGGAAAATAATTGGCTTCCATAGCCAAAAGCAATGTTTTCTACTCACCCTGAGATAGGAATGTTAGCTTATTTTGATATTTAATTAAGTATCATTTTATAAGTGGCCATTAACATTATTTGCACTACTATACATTTTCATCATTATGTGTATGATATAACGGGGAAAAATAAATTGTCGATTCTATTAAATTTTTCATTTTGGTTAGATGAATATCTAGCTACATGTACCTACCTCTCAACTATTTGTAGTAAATACCTATCATTACGTCTCTAACTATAAATATTTCATCACAAGCAATTATGAAAGAAAGCGCAAAAATTCTAGAAGATAATAAACTGCCGTTTATATGATCTTCGGCACGTTGGACATTTATTTACTTAAGCTAAAGTAGTTGAGATACCGTCAATTTCTTTGAAATGTTACAATTTTTAGATGAAAATCTATTTTATTTTATCACGTAATATTAACACAACTTTGACATCCGTTCCATCTGGCTGTCATAGCCTCATAACAAGCTACCGTTGGTAATGCAAAATTTGGACCAGAAAACAAGAATTCCGACGACAATATGAATTATTGCTTCCTACCAATCCTAATTAAAACAAAATATGCGTCGTACTATTTAGATTTTAGAGCCAAATGTCTTTCCTATAATAAACATAAATTATGACACAAATACTACTTTATGGAGGATCATCTCAAAATATGGTAAATCTCACGTCTTAAATCATACATCATCGAGATTCTATCAGGTGAGATCGAAAGATTAATTTGCATGTATGTTTTGCAAATTGAATCTCGGATTTCGTGCCATCTTAGCAAGATGATTACATAAAGTGAGTAAATATAATAATACTGTATCTGATTGAGGTTTATGTAAACAAGTGTTCATGAAACTCGTATCTGTGAGAAAAACGATTCGTAATATTTATTATTTTAGATTACTGACAATGAATGATGTTGATAATCATTTTCAGAAAATTTGCTTGATGATAATAAAAAGAAATACTGGCTCTCATCTCAATCACGTTGTCGGAACACGTGGTAGGTAGCTAGACGGGTTTCGACTCTAGGTACTACCAAGCAAAGTGAAAATGGTCAAAACCTACGAGTATTATTAGATCGAATAAGAATCTAAACATTATCCAGCCTTATAAAATAAACTTTAACTACGGCTCTCGACGTGAGACTTGAGATCACCCAAGGGACCATCTGAGATGGTAACAGTTCGTTAAAAACAGCGTGAATTCGCACAATTTTATGGGAGTATTTATATAGATCTAAATTGATTTAAATAGAGTTTATGCGACATGCAAGATAGGAAATTAGAGCTCAATTGATAGTGACAACGAAAATTGAAGATCAGTCATTTGAAAACAATAACTCAAACAAATTAGCAATTACTTGTCATATTTGCGTAGATTCACACATCCGTTCGTGAAATGCACGCCCCACACATAGCAGACGTATCATAAAGATAAATTTACGTGAGTTGAACCACGTGGTTTGTAAGATTGAACATTGGTTTCAACAATATGCAGTATTCTGCAGTCATAAGTATTAAGCTTCATGTATTTTTTCTGTGTAAATATTTTATGTTAATCTTGTCCAGTGCTTTAAACAAAGCGTTAAACTCTTAGCTCAATGAGAAATCCAATACACTTTCGCTATTTAGGCTAAATATTAGTTGAAATGAGAGGATATGAAGTATTATCCCAAAGTTATGTTTAATTTAACTAAACTGCAATTTTAATTTGCGATGTTTCAGTTAAATGATTCTTCTACATTATGGAAATAAAAGATGAATAATTAAGAAACACTTTGGATTTCCTTGATAGGGCATTCAAGTGGAATCTAAACATTATATAGAGTTTAAAGTGAAAGTCAAACAGGCTGCAAAACATTTTTTGTAGATATTCGCTCGATTACATCATATACCATATAAAAATAAAAATATATCCCAATGAGTTTAAGAGGAAAACAACTTCGCGTTGTTTCTATATGGTAATGACGGGTTCACTCAAGAGGAACCTTGTAATCGGCTGTAAAAATATTTCTGTTTGTATTCTAGCCGTTGTCACAGTAGTGAGCGATGGTTTTTAAATTTTCCACGATGAAAATAGGGAAAGCGTAACATCGTTGTAAAATATTTGGAATGGAGCCAAAAATAATGATAGAAAATCGAGTGAAATAGTAATAATATGCATCAGTTGCTGTAGATTTATGTTAATGTTTTGAGATAATTGGAAATTAGTTGAAAATTATAGATTAAATTAGTTTAATTGTATTAATTATCGTTATCTCCAGACACTGCTCGTAGTTTCTTTAATAACAAGATGTGGTTAACAACTCCTTGAATCCAATTTGATTTAAATACACAGTGCTAACGATATGGTGATTTTTGTTTATATCCAGATATATTTATGTACTTACATAATTAACTAGATGAAGGTTGTTATTTTGACCTAGTCTGCTTTTTTCAGCCTTAACACGATCTCTCACATGGCGCATTTGTACGTTGTGTGCATGTTTGCACGAATGTGTGGGAGACAACGCGAAGTTTCGATGTGTGCGCGTTTTGTGCATCCAAAAACTGTCAAAGCTTTGGCGGCTTACGAAAACCACTAGAAAAACCAGAAGAGTCTTATAAAATTAAGATTACATTGGTTACAAGTTACAATTATATTTTGGATATGGAACCCAAAAATACAAATAAAAATGTTTCAAAATGTTTTCATACACACGTATGAATAATGTTTTCCTCAATTGATTTTTTATACATGAAAATTACAAAGGACTATGCAAAAATTGTGATTATGTACTATAACTAGCCTTAGGTTCAATAAAAGTATTTTCACAATTATTTATGTTATGAATTTTATTAATAACAAAATAAATACAACATTTATATTTATTGTAGAAGTAGATAATAGTAATTTTAAATTAAGTATTAAATTAATACAATCGTAGAAATAATTTGTTATTCATAAAGTTTATCTTGAAATCCATTATAGAATGGATAAAATATGCTATCATAAATTATATTCTTGTTTGTTTGAGGCTGATTAGAAATGTCAAAATCTTCATTTATATCATCTTCTACTTTTTCGTCTTCTTTTTCATCAGAATCTTCTAACTTCATTTCAAGTAATTTTTTATCGTCATTCGTTATATCAATAAATATATGCTTATTACCCTTATTCCATGTTACTTCATCGGAATCTTCTGTCATCTTACTAGGCATTGTTACATCAAAAGCTCCCGTACTTTCATTTCTGATTACAACTTTATGAAATGTTTCATCAAAATGTGTTGGTGTTTTATATGAATCTGTTTTCTCGTTTCCCGTTATATCTATGAAAACTTCTTCATTATTTCCCGTATCTTGTATTTTTTTATCCACTGTAAACATATTGTCCCCGTCAAAATATCGATCAGTAGTAATAAAATACACAGAATTTTCTTTATTAATATGTGTAATATCATCTGGAATGTAATCACTCATTTGTTTGGTAGTAGTATGATCTATGTTCGTAATATATTTATCGTTTTTCGATGCAAAAGGTCTATCAACTACTTTAGTGTAGTCTTTTCGATACTTGTAATCACCCTTCTTAACTGCGAAATTTTCGTTTTTACCATATTGCCCCCTTTTTGATTTGTAATCAAACGGTTCTTTCCTCATTGTGAAATCAGGTCGCGCAGCTAAGGGCAAAGCTACAGGTTCACTGGGTGTCTGGTAATCACTATCTTGCCACGATTTCACACTTGGTCGTCCGCCGTAACTTGATGGTTGATAATCACTCGATTCTTTGTGTGTCACTAAAATATCCTTCACCAGAGCGTTAGGTAAATCAAATAATTGTTGTACTTCAACATCCAAATCCAGAGGAAAGCCGGGTGAGAGCCATGTATCTTTGTTCGACTGTGTGCTTATTAATCGGCCACCGATAGTGTTACCAAATGGTACCACAAAAATAAATAGTTGTAAAGGTAAACCTTCAGTCAAACCCTTTGGAATCATTAATCGTGACGGAAATCGAATTTGCTCGTCAATCGATTTTAATATTGCAGTGGAGTCTAATCCGAATTCTGCATCAGATATTTTTTTATTTATAGTGTAAAGTGATAATAAATCGTCGGAATAGTCGCTTATATCAGAAGATTTTCGGGTGATAATGTTACTTCCATATTTCAGGTTGATTTCAAAACTATCAAGCAGCATAAATAGGTTTTTCTTAAGTGTATGTTCGCCTGGCATTATTTTAGGACCTAAAAATATTCTTAATAATCCTTTTTGAGATACCAATGAAGTGATGTTGACTTTAATAGAAAATGGTTTATGATTTAACCTTGATTGACTAATCTTAACTTTAAATTTCGTATCATCTCCACCCGTTTTCAAAGCATCAGTTACATCCAAAATAAAACTATCGAAAGATGTCATCATTTTTTTCACTTCAACATTTAAAATTTCCACCCCAGGGAAGTAAAGTTCATCTCTAGTATAACCTGGTAAAACCTTCAGAGCGTTATCTACAATATCAACCATTTTTTTGTTCAAAGCCCAAAAAGCAGGATCTCTTATAGTTGTCATGTAATGTTCCAATACTGATGGCGGTCTAAAAAATAAATAATTAATCAGTATTTAAAGTGACACGTTTAAGGTAACAAATTTAATGTATTTACGAAAATTAATATTGTATCCTTTTACCTGTTATTAACCGTTGTGACATTGTTTAGAATCTGCAGAGCTAAGTTTTCGTAACTTCGGTCGCTTGTTATAAGTATTTCCATTAAATGGTTTAGCACGTCAGATTTTTTGAAACCACCTTCTCTCTGGAAATATTTAAGCTTAGACATATATTTTATTAAATATAAAAATGTATATATTGCAACAATAAAATAGACAGTATACATACCATGTGTGTCACTATAGTAGCAACATTATTTTCAATATTCTTTAACAGGCTAAATCTTTCATTATTTTCTATATTACTAAGGGTTCTGCAGCTGAAGTCATTTCCATCGGAGTAAATAAGCATTGGGTTATAATAAGGTATTGTATTTAAGTTATCCCAATCAATACCTTCTATTTCTGGTAGCCCATTAGAATATCTTTCCAAGTTATATCTCGCCATAAGTTGTTTTATCACATAATACAAATATTCTCCATGTTTATGTTTATCATTCGGATTTACCCAGGGAGATACTTTTAATTTTGTAAAATAATAATAATTATTGAGACCAATGTCTTCATAGAAATAAACCAGTTTAGATTCATCTGTATTGTCATAAACTTGAGTTGTATAGTTGACGTCCAAAATATAGGAAGTTCCATCGTTGCGAATGGAATTAGTTATCGTTATTTCGTCATCAGTAATCAAGGATGAGGCTTGAATGATGTAATCTTTTCGGATAAAATAATTGGGTAAAATTTCGTATGGTGCTGGTATAAATAATTTTTCTGTATCTTTTCTTTTGATGATCGCTGAATACAAAGCATCGACGAACAAACCACAATTGATATTCTGTCGAGCCCAACATGCTGCTTTGTAAAATGCGTTAAAGTCATTTGCGTAGTAAAATACCTCATAGATTACCTTTAATTCATTTTGGTAATCAATATTATATTCTGTAAATATTTTATTTTTTGGTAGAAAACCTTTACTTGATTTCAAATCTACTAGATTCTTGATTACATCAGGACTCTGTAATAGAAAACAATATATGCTTTAAAAATAACATTTACCTAAAATTAAAAAGAGTTAGAATATCTTAATATATAATATCTTATAAATAGTATTTAACTAAATAGTGGAAACAATACCGAGTAATCTGTATTTGTGGTATCCAATTTGAAATCTTGGCTGAGTTTGACGACTGTCGGAAATTCGCTTGGTTCACAAACATTTTCAAATAGGGGTAGTATTAATTTTTGCATATTCGCCCATCCTACTGGAGCTGAAAACAAAGAAGAAAACGTAAGTAGAGGAAACTGTCCCACCGCCGGCGGTAGCGAGTTACTATAAATTATGTTTACATATTCATCTGAATTGCAGGAACGTATTCCATCAAATACATAAAAAAACATTAAAGTAGTAGTAAAGTTGCGAGATTGCACGTAAATCCAGAAGGTTTACAGTAACAGAAAATTCAGCCTTCTAGTTTTATCCATACTGAACATAAAGTACATAAGTAGGATTAAAAAAACAGTTAGTTATTTAATTATTATGAAATTGTCACTGTCTCCCCCAATAACAAACCAAAACAATCTGTAGTTTGTGAAAATAGAAGTTAGAAGGAAAGTTACATTTGATCTACTAAATAAACTCAGCGATTTTTACTTCTTCACATAGAATATAATAAAGTCATAGTTACCAAAGTTACCAATCGTCGGCTGCAGTGCAGGTTTTATCGGAACTTTTATAAGGTAGCCTCTCGCGCTCTCAATTAGCGCTACCAATAAAAACACTGTTAACGTCTTCATTTTTGCATCACAACTGTCTAATTCTTACTAAATTATGCAATTTATATAACTTTGGTCATAAGTTCAAAGCCCCTGTTTATGCTATTTGGTAATTGATAATTATGTTCAATGTTTACTTATTGCCCTGAGATATCAGGTACTTGGTATGTGAAATGACAAGATTATTAGGTCAATCATCCCTTGTCCTTACTTTCAATTGTCATTGTTTTTATTATGTTAGAGGACCAATGGAGGGCACGAGATTATCATTTGACCAATCCATGTGCCACCATGCCACATGCCAATTGTTGATAAAGTTGTTGTATATTGACTACATTTTTTGAACAATCCTTACTTAATATTATAAATGTGATAGTGTGTTTGTTTCCTACGGGAGCAGGACTTACGCGGCTGTTAGTGCTGTAACCTACGGGTCGCGAAGCGAAACGCGGGTGGTTCTCTAGTTATGATTATATTTCGTTTTTAAAAAGTACGTAGATACACGTTAGAAATTCAGATTGATGTTCCAGTATTATCAATCTCCATGATAACGATGCCTAATTTGTAATTTTCTTGGAGTTTTAAAATTACCAACTATGTACCTATAATAAAACTGAAATAAAACTGAAAGGAATTTAAAATTACCAACTTTATAAGGAAATAAAACTAAAATTAAATTGCAGCAATTTTTTCAAAGAGTGATAGATTCATTGTATGAAAAGAGACCCTGGGTTCGAGCCCTGCACCTTTCATGTCCAAAAGTTATGTGCATATTAAAAATTCATTTTTACATACTTCGAAGAAGAAAAACATCGTGAGAAAACCCGCATGCCGAAAAGTTTTCCGTAACATTTTAAAAGGTTCTCAAAGGCTCAAAGTTGCGAGATTTAATTAGTGTACCCCTCACACAGTAAGAGAAGACCCGGTAGTGGGAAAGTGTGAATGATGATAAAACTCACCTTGCATTTAGAACCACCTAGCAATGAGCAACTGAAATTTCGCGTTGTCCTTCGTATCAAGTTATTACAATGCAATATTCAAAAATGTTGATTGATAATACGCCAATTGAATTTTTCCATTTCTCGAATAAATGTTCTTTCAAAAGTAACAGTTATTATTAAGCATTGCGTGTAGTTAAGCAAACACGCAGTAGGTAGCTATACTGTACGTGCTAAAGTGTAAAGCTTAATGTCTATTATAACTAGTTTGCGAAACGTCCCTATTTTAAATTAAGCACAAACGCAATTTTTTATGACAACTTTAGTAATCGATTATTCAAAAACTACCCGTCAGGTGTTGCTCAAATTTACATATATAGGACCAGAGCCAGACATTAAGGACTAATAGCTTTCGAATAAAAAAAATATGTGAAAATCGGATCACCTAGTACAAAGTTATCCGGTATTTTTTTTCAAACACAAACAGTAAAAGATTTTTCAGATAAAAAATTTCACTTGAAAGATACATACTTACAACATACACATAACTTACATACAAACGTACACTACAAGCGTTGCAAATTAAGTAAAAGCTTGTAATAATACGTATTTGTAAACAAAAACGAATGAAATCTTTACTATAAGTGACGACTTTCCATAAACATAAAACGACGTTATTGAATGAAGTAGCCATCTGTGTAATAGACACGTTACTATTTACTTCGCTGGCGAGTTTTAGGTACAAACTGGAAACACGACTTTTAATTTTATACAACTTTCGAGAGATGGCGATACTAGTTTCATTGTACCTGAAACGTCAGAACTACGAGAAAGCTCTTCCATACAATTATGTATTGTAATTTGCAGAGCGCTAACTCAGTGCACTAACTAATGGTTTCATACATTAAGCTGCACTAGTTACTGTCTAACTGCCTTTGCACTATGCGATTTTAGCACGCTAGCTCAGTTAGCGCTCTGCAAATTGTATAATGTGAAGCCCCCATAAGAAATGCAAGATTGAAAAAGATATAGTTTCTAGCTGCTGTCTGCGACTTCGTTGTCAACGAGGATTATTTTTAACCGCCTTCAAAAAAGGAGGAGTTCTTAATTCGTCTGTTTGTTTTTTTATGTCTGTATGCCGATTGGGATAGGTAAATTCTTTTGTAATCGAAAGCTAGTGCTAGTCGCCTGATCCCATAGAAGTTCGAATATCATCTGACGAGAGTTTTTGAATTACTTATCTCTACTAATCGATATTGAACTCCGTTATATTTTGTAAAAAGTTTGTTATTATACTCATACAGTCTTTTAGGATCAATAGTATTCCTTTAGGGGATGGATTTTCAAAAACAGTTTCGTAGCGTTCTACCAAAGAATCTGCCTGTTTAATTTATGCTTGTTAGCTCAGACTGCGCGTTGTGCGCCTAGATGACCGTTAGAATTTAATTAAATACATAAGAAAAGGTAAATTAATGAAAACAGTATTTATATCTAAGTACAAAGCTTTGGCGCAGAGGAAAAGACCTGATACCAGACCAGGCTACGGAACTGTGTCTCAATCTCTTCTTACCCGAGACAGATATTTTTTGATCAATAAGTAGATGCCATCCTCACATGACAATGATTCTTTAAGGTACGATTCAGACCAACTGGCTCGCATCAGGCCGCATCGGAACGGAGCCGTACGCGTGCCGCGGCAGCCGAACGTTTCCGCTACCGCGGTATACGTACGGCTGCCGCGGTAGCCGTACGCGAGCTGCGGCAGCCGACAGCGTCCGCTGGAATCCGTACGCACTCCAACAAGCGCCCAGAAGTGCACCGTAATCTCCGTTCGTATTCCACGACGTACGGCCGACCAGCTCCGAACGGACCCGACGGCAGCCGATTGGATTGGATTGCCGATTGGAACCGGTCGGGGCCGGTTGGCCATCGTGACAGCCGAACGCATTCTGCGACACGTCGCGATGCGTCGCGGGATTCCGACGGAGATAACTATGTGTTGCATGCAAATATGAACTGTAATTACTGTTGATACATTTCAATGTTCTTTACCGCATTGTAAAATGCCGCCCGGCCCGGCCCGATGCGAGCCGGTTGGTCTGAATCGTACTATTAAGCGTCCACTGGACGTATCTATACTTACATTGGGTTCATTTGCTGCAATAACGTTTTATTTCGTAAAAGTGGTGATTTAACTACTAACACTAAGGACTAAGACATACTATTAAGACATAGTATTATAAGGACATAAGGACATAGACCATTTCGTTGATTGAATGAGATTTATTTACCGTGTTTCGAAGCAAACAGTTGCGTATTGGCGCGTTTTACACAAAATTGGTTAAATCACTATTTTTATGAAATAAGACGTTATTACAGCAAATGTATAATTGTTGTAACTAGCATGCAAGTGTTAGTAGTGTTATGCGTCAGGAGTACTAGTAGGACTATTGCCGTAAGGTCGAAGCGTCATGCGTACTTTCGAGACGGCCACGCGCGCTATTGTTCTATTGTTCGCCTGGCATGTTTATGGCCCCTATTGTTTATTGTTTAGCGAGGTAGATACGCCAGGGCTGTCACAGTAGTTTAGAAATCACTACGCTGCTCCAGTGCAGATTGGCGGAGGCGTTGATGGACAGTTCAAGTTTCGGGAAATTTGATGCCGAATAGGGCCCCTGACAGGAATTAATAACCGCTCTCTAATGATTTCAGCGCTCTGACGGCTTAACGACTTCCATCCACCTGCAGATATTTAACTTGGCGGATAACTCAAAATCGAGTCGACTGTCGACCATTTTGAAATTTTCTTAGAACCAATTACTCAGTATTTGAACACACATACTCGGTGTTTTACCCTTGACTGAACGGATTATTAGGATAAAAAGTTCTTACGCGAATGTTCCAATATATCTCCAAAATGTTTTGAACGACTTAGATCTATATGATATTTGCATTTAAAGTGAAAAGCAAGTTATTGATAATGATCAACATTGTAAAGAAAATTGAAGAACAAGTATACCTAATTAAGTATTAAATAAAAAAAAAACCTGACTGCGGCAAATAAAAACTAAAACCTTAAGAGGATACATCCGAAATATGGTAGTTTTAAATCTAAGATTATTTTTAAAGCTTACTGTCTATATCTCCGATATATGTATGTATGTATATCCGTATATTTAGACATATGTATCTTCACTATATAACAAACAATCTCATAAGAGCAAAACCAGTAAAATGAGAAGTTTCCTCGACAGAAAAAATAATTAAAGTTAAGTCCAAATAGTTTTGGTTTTCAAGTTTAATACAAAAGTTTTAATACTTAGTTGATGAAAATATTTTTGAAACATAGTAAATAATCAAAGCTAAGTTTTCATAAGAATGAAAAACTTAAAAACCGAAATAGTTTTCAAAGATAAAATTAAAATACAATTGGCACTTACGTCATTCATATTAAAGCTAAAACTAAAACATTTGCTATCTCACTATTTGCCTATAAATGAAATCATTCCATCTCTGTTTTTGAGCTCCGCTCATTCGGTTTTACGTATTTCGGTTGTAGCCCCTTAATGATATAATAATAGGTATACATATAATCTTTTCGCGGTCTTTCATTTTGATACCTACCCATATTGATCAGGTAAAAAACAATAACCTAGATAGATTCTCTCTTTTTTTCATTTCCGGGTCAAAATCCGTTTAGGCTTTGGACGTGTTTGTAAGGCGTGCCAAAAAAATGTATGTATAGTAGGTATACATTACCCCCCTTCCGAGGCAGTCGGATAAAAAACAAATTAACAGACTCTTGCATATTTTATTGAATATGTATATAAATACATATATTTTCCCGTAGTGGACGGCTTCACCATAGATTCAGCATTAAGTATTGAAATTGAAAGCTAATTACATAAGTGGGTTTCCTTAGGCATTGAATGTATGATACATAAAAAATTAAAGTTTTTTTGAAGAAATCACTAAATTAAATTATTCAAAAAACATTTTACTTGTTTCACGTTTACTTAATTGTAATTCTTATTCATGTTATTACATATACATTTATGTGATTAGCTTTGTTTTGTTTGGTGGTTCGGAGCCCTAAACGTGCGAGTGCGACACTTGACAAATACTTATGTTTTGTCGTGACATTAAGTGACATGACAATATCATGACTACATTTTACTAATGTTTGCTCACACACGGTAGGGGCCCCTGTAGCCCGGGGGCTCCGTATCATAGATAAGGCGATAGCTACACCCCTGGAACTATATAGAAAATAGAAATAGAGACAAATGTACCCAACCAAGCTAAAACCAACTGAATGTTTAGTGAATAATATACAATGTAAGTAGGACTCATAAGTAGGTAGGTTCTTTAATTTCCATTGCGTGCGCAGGTGGATCCGTTTGTGTGGATCAGATCGGAATAACTCCAGTAATTAAAGCTTATATTTTGTATGATTTATTAGTTTCTTTCTATTTTCATAGTTTATGTAGGTACACAAATATTTAAAGGGAGCTTGCTAAATTGTGCTTATTTTTTAGAACAAATTATGTCCAGCAGGTTTTGAACCTTACTTATAAATTAGGTACTTAATTAATATTTTATTACTTTATTTAAATATTCAGAAGCTTATTATTGTATCACCTTTTATTATTTTGTTTCATTATCAATAAAAATATTTATTTAAATAATTGTGATTATGACGTAAGAACAACGTAATAACATAATACTGAACTTACTTTACTTGTAACAGTTGCTCAAGATTTTAAGTTCAAATAAAGAAATGTATCCATTCAAACTTATGATACTGATTTTAAATGTTACTAGGATTTGAAGTATATTACGTAATAATTATGCTCCTGTATGCTGTAAAATATTAATAACGACTTGCTTTTAATTATTGAATTAATAAGTACTTGCTTTGTTGTACGTGAACACTGTAGGTAAATGAAAGCTGTGAAAAACTTCCTGAAAGACATCGAAGTTTAAGTGCTTAATGTTAAATTTTGATTGGTCAATTGGACTTGATTTTTTTGATGATGCTCCTTAGTGTGTGATCATGAAGACGCACAATAATATTCTATAAATTGTATCAAAAGGTATACAAAAAGGTGCAATAACTATATGTGTTATCGTCACTTATTTAATTAGAATACAGTTTTTCTCCATAAAAATATACCTAATACTCGTAATACAGAAGCTACTAATAATATTGATGAGTTTATTATGTCGGTGTAAAATAAAACATAAGTAATATTTAATTAAATAAATTTATTGCTTGCTTCATTTCGATCAGGGTCAGTTAACATATCAGCGTAAAGTAAAATTAGTTCATCAATTACATATCAAAAACGTGCACATCTCTGTCGACCTTTGTATTGACATCGACGTCCACCATGTTGTAATTTCCGTAGTTTCCAACAGTGTTCACAGGAGTCATGTGGTACATGTTGTAATTCTTCAACACGTAGCGCTCCCAGCGAGTCTTCATGTCGCACATCTGGGTCTTGTGGAAGATGATCACATCAAGGAACTTCATGTTTGGTGTGAAGAACTTGGTGACGTCGATGTCACGATCGAATGGGAAGCCGAGCGGCATCTTGTCAAGAAGTACAGTAGACCTGAAGTCAACGAGGAAATCTTTCCTAGTCGTGTCCAGGATCGAGATGTCAACATTGTCGACTAACTTAAGAGGAGTCACGATGACGTAAAGCATACAGGGGAAACCACCAACACGACCTTTAGGTAGCAACAGTCTTGTAGGGAAGCCAGTGTGGTAATTCCTCAAATCTTTCATTAGCATATCTTTCATGTCGGTGATAGAGCTAACCTTCTTCCATAAGTCCCGGGTCCTGATACGGTCGCGCACAAGGTTATGCATGTCGATAGAGTTTCTGACAATAGTGTTCTTGCCTGTAGTAAGTTTGTAAAGGAAGGAATCCAGCTCGACGAAGTTAAAACGGTTCATGTTGATGTCGATCAAGCGGCCAACTTCATTGAATTTAGGTCCCAAGAACACCCTGACTACACAGTCGACAGACTTGTCAGAAACAATGTCAAAAGTGACCTTGAATGGTTGGTGATTCAATCGGCGCTTGCGTACGTAGAAGAGCATGTCAGAAGTTGTCTTCTTTAGTTCATCGTCCGTCAGTCCAACAGCGTTGGTCATGTCCATCAGGTAATCATCGAAGTAGGTTACCAACTTGTCAACCATAACATTCTCGATCTTTACTCCAGGGAAGTAAAGTTCCTCTCTGGTGTAACTAGGGAGACGCAGCTTGAAGAGGATGAGCAAGTAACAGAGTCGTTTCTGCAGCTGGTAGAATATGGGGTCACGAAGAGCCGTTTGATAGTTGTCCAAAATGTGCGGTACAACGAAGTAACTGCAAGCAAGAAATTGATTTTATTATTACAAAACTTTAAATTCATATAAAATTACATACTCAAATAGTTAACTTTATGCGTTGTAACGTGTAAATGTAACCCATTAATGGTCCATTAAATTCATACAGTATGTTAAAAGTCAAATTTTAGCGTTGTAATCAATTAATCAGTTGTCAATCAATTGTGGCTGCAATCAATTAATGACCCACTAAGCACGGCTTCTCATCATTGTGGAGGCCTAGTGGCGAAGTAAATGGCTAACCCAGTAAGTTTACATGCGTATTGCAATCATTTTTAATGTAACGATTTGGCTTTTTTATTCAAGTGCACAAGTTCTTGTTTAAAAAAATTACTTACTTGTCATTTTTGTATTGGTTGAAGCCTACAATCGACTTCAGTAAGATGTACAGGTATCGGTATGCATCACAGCGGACATTCGTAAGACCGACCTTGTCAACTTTGCCGTATATTAATTTACCGAGAACTTCGACATCTTCTGCTTTGAATAGATCCAATCTTAAGCCATTAATCTGTAGAAATATAATTATTTGATTAATATTATCATTATAAGTATCTACTTCTACATCATATAATTAGAAAACAAGCTTATGAACCGTCGAGACGAAATTAAAACTTTACGAACCTTCGCAATTACGATATATCGTTTTGAAGTTAAAAAGTTCTTAAGAATTGATTTAGTGACAATTAATATATAAAAAACGAACCTCAATGTATCCTTTCACGATAGCATCTCGGATAATCTTCTCATAGCCTTCTACCAAGTTTATTAATCCAACATTGTAGTCATTTATTAAGACATAGTTGTTAGATCTCAGAGGCAGCGTTACACCATTGTGCAGCATCATCCATGGCCAGTAGCCCTTCTTGATGGGTTTGGTCCATGTGAAATCGCCAATTAGTCCCAAGCCGTTTGAAAGACGTTCCAAATAGTATCTGGCGAGGATCTGCTGGTACATATACAGGTTAAGTTCCCAACGTCTAAGCTTGAGCTTGTCGAAGATGTCGTCGCGCATCCAGAATGGATAGTCAACATGGAAGTAGTAGTAATAAGTGTTTAGGTCAATATCTTCAGTGAAGTATCTAAGTCTGTCGTCTGCATTGAGGTAAACACGAGTGTCGTAAACATTCTCATCGATGATGTAAACGTTGTTTTCTGTCCTCTTGATGCCGTAGAAATCGCAAAGCTTCATGTCCAGGAGGCCTCTCTTCATTTTTAATAAGTAGGCCTTTTGGATAACATCCGCACGAACGAAGAAGTATGGGTAGATTTCGTAGGGAGGAGGCAGGATGATGCCCTTGCAATCATGACGATGTCTGACTGCGACAGTAAGTGCATACACAAACATACCCTCGTTCAAATACATACGCATCCAACAGGCGGTTTTAATGAAGGTAGTGAAGTCCTTGGCGTAATACAGCATGTGGAATACAGTAATTACTTCTTTCAGTTGTCGGTCGACACTGAGAGTAAAAACTTCACCACGTGGCAAAAATCCGATTTTGTAGTATTCAATGAAAGTCTTAACTACGTCGGTTTTCTGCAAAATAAAAACAATATAAAGTTTTGAAACGTACAAGATACAAGTTAAATGAGTTAGTGGTAGGTAAATTCAAGTTTAAATTAAAGTTTCTAAAAATGTAGAGGTAAAAATCTAGCTCAGTGGATTTGCTTAAGTTATTCGCATAAGTACTAGAATACCAAAGTTACAAATGCACTAGAAATAAACATGATTTAAAGGAATTGTCAATTGATATATCGCTAAAATATCAACACTTTATTTTTTGAACTTGCATGAATGTTATTGCTGTCATATAAACAAACACTTGCGATTACCATAAACTTTATTTTTATTTAGATACGAGCAGGTACAATTATTTACTTACTGTGTACAGATCAACGTTGGTTTCAATGTTGAAGTTTTTGCCGATGTCTTCAATTTCTTTGTACATGACTGGTTCCGTCACGTGGTTTAACAGCTTAAGAATAAATATTTGCCTTTCCTTCACGTCCATGTTGACTGCAAAATGTAAATTTGTTAGGAAAGTAAGGAAGATAATTTCACCCTCATCAAGAGCCTTTCTAGCAAGAGAGTGGTTCCGGTATTAATTTGGTCAAAGCCATTAGCTACTGTCATTATAACTATTGTAGTAATTTTTTTGCACGCATAGATATAAAAATTCATATTGAACTTCTTTATAATTTCTTATGTTTAAATAAATATTTAAAACGAACAAATTTAGGTATTTTATTAAGTATTGAAAATAAGAAAAAACAAGCTTTCAAAGCAGTTAAGACAGTTAATATAACATATTACTTTGTATGCAACCAACACAAGTTTTCGATATAAATAGCTGACAACCGAACATAGGAAAGTGATAAGTGGTTACCGGTGCCCATAAACATCAGTAATACAAACGCAATACCCATGTGTTGTCGGTGTGGAAAAAATAACTCCTATTATTTATGGCTCCCAGATACTAAGGCCGAAACCCGTGAAACATTTCACGTAAATTTTACATGGAGGGCTGTACTATTAAGGTGTGTAAAATGATTCCAAGCACTACTTTGTCAATATGCTATTAAATTAAACTGGGACAAGTTGATAGTGAGGACAGGAAGAACTGTATATTCAGCAAAAAATGGTTGATTTGGTCTCCAGGTATGTGACAGACTGTGCCTTAACTCCAAAGATGTACTGGTGGTTCTAACAGAAAATAGCATTGCGTTATAAATAAAATTAAATCATATATTAAATATTGAGTCTAAAATGATATAGTAAAGTGGAAATGATGAAGTTCTTACCGATCCAATTGTCGTCAATCTCTGGCCGTGCTGCGGCCAGAGCCGCTAAGCCGAAAATCACTAGCAGAACCCCCTTCATCCTGCTGCCAACCAATGCTCAAGCTTGACTGTACTCTTTCTCCAACCCCCAGGCTTTTTATACCCAAGATCTAGACCCTAGATTGACCTCAGCTATTTGTTTTCTTTTAATGATAAGTAACAACAAGGGCAAAAATACATTGTAACAATGACATCCAATTACATTTCGCTTATCACTAGTCAATATTAAATACTTTCGTTTATTTGAAATCAGTCATAGCCAATAACTGTACGTCAATGACCGAATAGTAACGCGGGGTCGGTCAAAGCCAGATGGCAACATAAAACGATAAATCCAATTTCACGGGTTAGCTATTTAGGTGTCCTTTTATCAAATTGAACCGGTGACACTTTATTAAAGGCGGTCATCTTAGTCCTCAGGGGTAGCAACGAATTTGTGAGCAATTAGAAGGAGAATCATACTCACAATTACTAACTGGACTATTATTCACTATTACTAACAGTCCCTGTCTAGACATTTACATATTGACAAACTAACCAACTAAAATTCTGACACCATTTATTAATAGGATAGACTATCCTAGCTCTAAATTGAGTCTTGCTCTAGGTCGGTCACAGTTATCATGGGCGGCAACGGAAGGGTGATACTGCATGCTCGTTTGCTACCTTAATCCCATAAAAAAACCTACTTCATCCTAATTCTCTTTAGTCTTTCTTTATTTTAAGACTTTTATCTTGCTGTTCTGGTGGCCCACTAATTTTTTAAGAAAGAGTCGAGGGTCTTCAAGGGTAACAACCTTACTATGATGAATTTAGAATGAATTCGCTAACGACAATAACTAAATATTGCTCCCTAAATTGTCTGCAAAAGTGAATAAGAACCGCTATTAGCTCCCAGCCAGCCTTAGTTATGGCTCCCGTTCCTGTTCTCACCGTCCCACAAGAGTCCAACATTCACAGCACATCTATAGGATTAGTCCCTGAGACTCCATTCCCGCAGGCACCAGTCCCTGACCAGACCGATTTTAACAAATTTGCTATATCTCTTTGTAGAGTGTAGCGTTGGATTCGATCTCCGACATGGTAAGACATTAATTTATGTTACAAATATACATAATTCAATGATCCCCGGCTTGATTGTGAACCTTTATCTAATTTACAAACGAACTGTCATCCCTTTTACCCACTTAAGGGTTGATTTACAGAAAACGTTGAAACACGGATTAAGTACTTTATTTCTAACATTTTCTTGGTTGGAAAAGCGGAACAATTGTAATTCATTCAGTCTGCTTTTAAATCAATAAATTTTAAATAAACTCAAAATCTCTATTTTAATATAATAAAAAGTTTTGAAGCTATAAACAACCGGCCTGCCAAATTTCATTTTTAGGGTTCCGTACGTCGAAGGGAAAAATTGTTTTAATTTTTGAGGGGTTTCCGATATTTCACAATAAGTGAGTGTGTGCTGTTTTGGCTTTTGCTTTTATAAATTTAGAAGAAGAGATAATATTCAAACATCATGCAGTTACCTATAGAAGTGTAAAAGTAGTCTCATATCTGTGAAATAAGGCGAACATAACAACGCGGCTTATACGTTATTCCGAGATTAAACGTTTTTGTCTCTTTCTAACCTTTGACTTTAAATAATCACATGATAGAGACAAAAAATTTTAACCTGGAGTAATTTTAATTTATGAGTGGCAATGAGAAGTGTACCTACTTAGATAAAAGCAAATCGGGGAGTTTACTCGTCTTAAGAAGTAAATTTAAAAAGTAAAATCGCAAAAAGTAAGAACTTACAGAATTAAAAAAGTGGAGATTTAACAGATATCAAAAACTATTAGAGATTTTGAAATATGGCCATTGCAAAAAATATTGTACGAAATGACGATTTACAACTTTCGTTTTATTATAAATATAATGTTATAATAATGCAGAATAACGTCTGTCAGATCAGCTAGTTTAAATAAAATAAAGTGTTATTAATGTGTTTGTGAAGACATTTTACGCACATTATAAATGATGCATAACAAATATTATTCAATGATAAGCTCAGCATAATGACCTTAATAAATAATATTAGCTTACGCCCGCAGCTTCGCCCGCGTGGCATTCGTTTAAATTTCACCCCCTATTTCACTCCCTTAGGGGATGAATTTTGAAAAATACTTTCTTAGCGGATGTCTACATCATAGTGGCTATCTGCATGCCAAACAGCCCGATCGGTCCAGTAGTTTGGGCTGTGCGTTGATAGATGACTATGTCAGTCAGTCACCTTTGAGTTATATGTTTAGACTAGCTTTCCGCCCGCGGCTCCGCCCGCGTGGAACTCAGTATGTCACAAAGTTTTTCCTGCGTGAATCCCGATCCCGCGAGAATTCTAGGATAAATAGTGGCTTATATATAACATTCCACAACTTCCACTACCTCCCAGTAAAAGCCCCATTTGAGCTCGCGAGTTCATTCGCGAATAGGAGCTTTTCCCGCGTGAACGTCGATCCCGCGGGAATTCTGGGATAAAAATATATGTTGCTCCATAACCTCCTTTATCTCCCAGTGATAGTCCCATAAATAAAAAAATCTAAGCCCGCGACTTGGCGCGAAGGTGTTTTTCCCGCGTGTATCCTGATCCCGCGGGAAATGCGGGATAAAAAGTAGCCTATAAGTATGTGTGTCCACAATCTCCTCTATCTTCCAGTGAAAGTCCCATAAAAATATAAGCCCGCGATTTGGCGCATAAGAGTTTTTCCCGCGTAAATACTGATCCCGCGGGAATTTCTGGATAAAAAGTAGCCTATATGTAGCTTCAAAACCTTCCGAATCTCTCAGTAAAAGTTCCATTAAAATCCGTTCAGCCGATCCGGAGATAAGCGTGTACAAAGAGACAAACTTTTTTTATAACTTTTCAACCCCTATTTTACCCATTTAGGGATGATTTTTTAAAAAACTTTGATACAGGTTTTTCATTATTTTTTTTCATAATTCTAAACACCAATTTTCATAACACCTGGTTAACAATTGACGGACTTTCATACAAACTTTGAACCCCTATTAGACCCCCTTAGGGGTGGAATATAAAAAAATCCGTTCTTAGCGGATCCCTTCTAACTATAAACTACTACCCTGCCAAACTTCATCTCAATACGTTCAGCGGTTTCTGAGATTTTGTGATGAGTGAGTGAGTCAGTCAGTCAGTGACCTTTCGCTTTTATATATATAGATTATATCCAGCTATAAGTAATTTTTCCAGAATACCTCGGCTGTGTGGGTACAATGTCGTATATTTATGTATTACAAGCTGTGGACCCCGTGGAGATATTTTTGACTGATTCTCAAACTAACTGTCATTCTTTATAGTTTACTCCTTTAGGGGTAGAGTATGACAATTCGTAGCGAACGATAACTATAAACTACCTTCCAGCAAAATTTTTTCTGTATAATACATTAGGTTTATTTAACTTCTCATATAGATAGGTATTTCATTTTTGTTCCTCAGCTCTGGCTACTATCATCATCTTCATCACCATTCCAACTTATTAATGCACCTATGCTGACCTCGGTTCTCCTATAACAATTTCGGAATATAAGTTCTCCGCACTCGTAAACCAACTGGTAAAAAAGTTGAAGATTTGTAACCGATTATAAACAAAAGAAGGAACTTCTCCATTTCACTATTTCTCTATTTATCTGTGTTAGCCCATAACTTTTTACAAATTGTACAGGCTTACTACAAAAAACGAAGGTAACTACAGTCCTACACAAATCTTTTGACGCGTGGATGACGTGTGGGTGACAGAAACAGTGCTATAGAATTTGCCTTACCTGTAAGGCGCTGTCTCAGTCACCCTCACGTCAGCCACGTGCCAAAAGATCCTTGTACGACTATAATTGACGGATCGCACGGTCGTCAATACTTTTTAAGGAAATATTGCTCACGTAGACGCCTACCGACACCTACTTTGCTCACATCAGCAGCATTCTCCAACACAAAAATGTGTTCATTATTCGAGATACAATCACTTTTGTGGTACGTTCGTTTTTCGTAGCAGGCATCCTGATTTTGATGATGCTTTTAAATTCGAAAGTTGGTGCATGTCGTGTCATTTCATTATAAACTGAGCGAGATGTGAGGAATAGTTTTTGAGTAGTTTTAAGTATTTAACTGACATTTTAAGTTGATGAGTCGCTTACATCAATCATTTTCAACATCATGAAGAACTCTTAAAACTTTTTCCTTTGCTAAAGGAAGCGTAATCAATATGTAATAAGTACATAAATATTTTTTTAAGTTACAGGTACGTGCAGGATTTGAACCCAGGCTCAAGAGTTCAGCGGTCAAACTTGGCTATACACAGACAATCATCGCTCCTTGACTATTACACAGATCTAAATAGCGAATTAGCGAGTAACTATCGGCTATTTTCTCGCTCATGAAACGTTCTAAACATACTCGTAATATTGACATTCCGTGTAAACATAAGAAATGTACATATAAATAGTTGCTCGCTGACTGTTCACACCAACGATGGCTCGCTCGTATAATATGCAATATTCATCTCTATTGTTATACGTTACGTTATATATCTATGTACGTTTATTGGCTATTAGAGGCAATAGTTTTTTATGTAATTAAGGTAGCACACGAGTATGCAGCACTATCCTTCCGCTGCAGCAAAGACAACTATGACCGACTTAGAACAAGACTGAATTTAGGGACTAGGATAGAATAGTCCTGTTAGTAGTGATGGTGTTAGAATATTAGTTGGTAAAGTTAATAAGTGTGAGGACAGGGACCGTTAGTGATAGTTACTCGTTTCTCGCCGGCGGTTGGATATCTGCCTACGTCAACAAATTGCATTATCCTTTCAATTAAGAGTCCAGCCTTTTTGCTAAATGGCTATTTAACGAGCGCTGCGGTTGCAACGGCCTAATTGTCAGTCTCTACAGCATCTAATGAACCAGTTGGCGAATACTTTGCCATTAATATATATGTATAAGATTTAGATTCACGAAACAGATAAAAAAAGAAATGTCTGACGTTGCTAAATCTCATATTAGGATCGGGCTACCTTCAATTAGCCACATCTACGAGAGTAGGGCTGTATGTTTTACAACGCATCACGCAAGATATGAGATTTAAAAATGGTTTTCGGAACTACATTGCTGGAGGTCTTACTCAACAACTGGTGTCATTCATAATTTAATATACCGCAAATAACCTGAGATATAAACAATATTATTATGTTATATATTATTTATTATGTTGGAAAATAGCTATCGAGTGATGTAAAAAACACGAATGAAGGATCCAACGCAGTAGGGTCTGGTGGTATAGAAATGGTAACCATGTGTAAATTAATCCTTTTGATTAAAAAATAACAATCTCGTGCAGTGGTTTTTCTATGCAGCTTACATCCCTTCTCTTTTCAACCTCAAGTACTTTTCTGCATAGTTTCATGTTTTTTTTAGAATATAAAGATATTATGTTTGGATTTCATGTTTAAGTACTTACTGATGCAGTTTCACACTAAACTAGACTAAGATAAACTACGCCCGACCTTTGGCTTTTGTGTTTTAGTACTGTTGAAAGAGTAATTAATGATCTTTACCTCCTAACTCCCGATACTTGATTGGAGCAAACATTTATGAGATAAATATTTCTTCTACTGTCCTTGGGTCTAAAATGTCTTATTTCTGTTGTCCTTGCCATCTACGATTCAGGAAATCCTAATTGAAGGGTGTTTATCTTACTATAAGGTTATTTTTTAATGTGAAATCTCTTTCGTTTCAGTCAGTATGAGGTTAAAAGATGCTGGCCACCTTAAATCTGCAAACATTGAACGAGGCTTTGATGATGGGCACTTTTCCACCCAGTTTCCTAGCTACCATCTTTATACATAAGCCATTATTGCTTTTAATGCTCGCTTTCAAGCTGGGTTTGTAAATATGTGGATGAAAATATCTACTAGGGTTGAGGCTAGAGGATTCTTGCATTCATTCTCTCTTTTTTATCATTTCTTTTTGTGAGATCCTCTGATTTTTTTACTTTTAAGGTGATTTATTTCCATTCTTTGATTGTTTATCATGGCAACTAGTAGTTTGACCGACACAAATCTATGTGGATTTTCAAAGCAAATGGGTACAATTTATAAATCGTGACTTAAGAAATATAAACTTTATAAAAAGGATGGTGTTTGGTTTGGTGTTGTTGTCCTATGCAAAGTTTACCTAATATCAAATAATACCTAGTTAGGTACCCGGAAGTGTGGTAAAAATTTTGATAGTTAAGGGACGGAGTAGTGAATTTTGACCCATGTAAGTATTAGGTAATAAAATCGGAAGTATAAAAACTACTAGCTTTTGCCCGCGGCTTCGCCCGCGTGGAATTCGTTTATATTGCGAACCGGGGAAATGGGGAAGGGGGTACGTCATCAACTATCTTCCTGGGAAAATTCATCGAAATCGTTCATGCGGTGTAGATTTTTCATACAAACTATTATTTTATTTTAGTGTCGAGGGGTGTTAGTTAATTTGAACCTAAAGTGGTAAGTACTATGTATTAATGTGTTTGTAAGCAGAAAAATTACCAAAATCATTTATTACGTCATATTAAAACGTGTTCAAGTATCGCCAATCTATTTGAATACACAAATGCGCGATTTAAGCTGCAGGTTATTAAATTACCCCCCTTAGATTGCCTTTGTTAATTATGGCTTTTGCTTTAATTTTGTTTTTAATACAACCCAAATAAAATCCAAGGTTTTAAATTCAGTGACCTATCGGACCGTGGGATTGGTCCTAATTGTCCCATCCAACGGCGAAGATATGCTCGGTGACTCGGTGCCAATGAGCTCGTACTTGACGGGCAACCGTGCTGGCAACCGTCGTTCTGCAGTCAAAGGAGAACATCAAATTTGGGCCTGGAGCGAACAGCTTGTTCAATACCCTCAAAATATAATCTTGCATCCTTACTATCCTTTCCTTACTAATCCTTACTTCCTTACTAATATTATAAATGTGAAAGTGTGTTTGTTTGTTTGTTTGTGACTCTTTCACGTCGCAACATGGCTATTATATGGTATGGTTTATGTGTATGGGGATAGTAAGGAGGGTGGAGAGTGACGTAGGCTACTTTTTACCGCGGAAAAACATCTCATTCCTATGGGAAGATCGATGTTTTGTTAGTTGCTAGATATTTAGTTCCGGATGTTGTTAATAGATGCCGTTAGTAAAATTCATTTGTAAGTTCTGAATCACGCTATCAAATAGTAGATGTAATTTACTTAAATCATAGGCAAATGTTATAATCTGATGTTGAGGAAGCTGCCTCTCGCCTACCCTCTACTCGTGCTACACGAACGTTATTCCAGCGGAGGGGGGCGCCATGCTCGCCCTCTACGCGGACGAGGCGTACCTGACCACCTCGGTTAAGTCAGGTCACGCCGCCGCGCCGTTAAAATGCGCAGGAGTTTATTCCGCGTAACTCCAGATCCCGCGGGATTTCCAGGAAGACAGACTCGTTAGTTTTATATTAATGTTTGTTTAGAAGCTATTTATACCCCATACGCGAAGAAGGTTTTCCCGCGTAAATTCCGATCCCGCGGGATTTCTGGGATAAAAAATGAAAATCGGTTCAGTAGTTTTTGCGTGAAGGAGTAACAAACAAACAAATAAACAAACAAACAAATACACAAACTTTCACATTTATAATATTAGTAGGAAGATCCCGCGGGATTTCCGGGAAGACAGACTTGTTAGTTTTATATTAATGTTTGTTTAGAAGCTATTTATACCCCATACGCGAAGAAGGTTTTCCCGCGTAAATTCCGATCCCGCGGGATTTCTGGGATAAAAAATGAAAATCGGTTCAGTAGTTTTTGCGTGAAGGAGTAACAAACAAACAAATAAACAAACAAACAAATACACAAACTTTCACATTTATAATATTAGTAGGAAGATCCCGCGGGATTTCCGGGAAGACAGACTTGTTAGTTTTATATTAATGTTTGTTTAGAAGCTATTTATACCCCATACGCGAAGGTTTTCCCGCGTAAATTCCGATCCCGCGGGATTTCTGGGATAAAAAATATCCTATATGTTAATCTAAGTTGCCTTCTATGTGTGTGCCAAATTTCATGAAAATCGGTTCAGTAGTTTTTGCGTGAAGGAGTAACAAACAAACAAACAAACAAATACACAAACTTTCACATTTATAATATTAGTAGGATACAAATAAAAGTCAGTATATTTTAAAAGTTTGCTGATTTTTCTGATTATGAACGTTAGAACCTTAAAGTATTTTCAGGCTTAAGCTAAGAGGGATTGAAAATATGACCTTATTTTTCGAGAAAAGGAAGAACATTAGGGTGCTTCCATTAGAACAGGGGCATTTTTGTGCCCCCAATTTATTTAAGGCAAGGATATCAAAATAAAAAATAATTATTTTATAACATAATTCATTTATTTTTTATTGCTTGCATTATTTGGCCTAAGGTTCATCAATCACAAATCACTTCATAGTTTACATATCGTAAAGATGCATATCTCTATCAACTTTGGTGTTTATGTCGACATCTAACATGTTATAAGTTGAGTCAGTGCCGATGGGAGTAACGTTGAATAAATTGTAGTGCCTTAACACATACTTGTTCCAACGAGTCTTCATATCACACATCTGAATCTTATGGAAGATCATTACATCAACGCACTTCATATTCGGCGTCCAGAATTTCGTTTCATCAATGACTCGGTCAAATGGAAAACCGAGAGGCATTTTATCAAGGAGAACTGTAGATCTAAAATCGACCATGAAGTCCTTGCGGTTAGTATCCAGGATCGATAGATCAACATTGTCAACTAACTTCAATGGGGTAACAATGGCGTACAACATGAACTTCATACCACCAACGTGACCCTTAGGAAGAAGAAGCCTAGTTGGGAAGCCAGTGTGATAGTTCCTCAAATCCTTTATCAATAGATCTTTGATGTCAGTGACAGTTTCTACCTTCTTCCAGAGGTCGCGAGTCATAATACGGTCTCGTACCAAATTGTGCATGTCGATGGAGTTCCTGACGATAGTATTCTTTCCTGTTGTTAGTTTGTAAAGGAATGAGTCCAGTTCCACAAAGTTAAAACGGTTGAAGTTGAGATCAATCAGACGGCCAAGATGGTCAACCTTGGGTCCCAAGAACAGTCTTACGACACAATCAACAGCCTTGTCAGAGGTGACATCGAGAGTGATTTTGAATGGTTGATGGTTCAGGCGGCGTTTACGTACAAAGAAGAGCATGTCAGACGTAGTCTTCTTTAATTCATCTTCAGTAAGCATAACTGCATTGGTCATATCCATAAGATAGTCATCGAAGTAAGTTACAAGCTTGTCAACAATGATGTTGTCAATTTTCACTCCAGGGAAGTAAAGTTCCTCTCTTGTGTAGCTAGGAAGACGAAGCTTGAAGAGCAGCAGCATATAGCAAACACGTTTCTGAATTCGGTAGAAGATAGGATCGCGAAGTGCAGTCTGGTAGTTGTCCAAAACAGTAGGGACCACGAAGTACCTATAAAGAAATAAATGAAATAAATTATGTCAAGGATATTGTAGTCGTATATTTAGTCAAAATAAATAGGACGTTTAGTTAATTGCTTTTGATGAGTAAATAAATTTGAAATAATATTTTATGAAGCTGGAACCTTTAAAATTTTGTTTTTAATGATAAATAGCAAAGACATACTTATCAGAATTCCATTGGTTTAATCCAACAACTGATTTCAGCAGAATAAGCAGGTAGCGGTAGGCATCGCATCGGAACTTCGTTATATCAAGCTTATCAACTGTGCTGTAGATCAATTTACCAAGAACCTCTACGTCTTCTGGTCTATGTAATTCTAGGCGAAGGCCGTTAATCTGTAGGAATAAAGCTTACTATTAATTAACACTACACTCAAAAGATACGTTACAATATATATATTGCAACTTGTATGTTACCTCGACATATCCCTTAGTGATTGCTTCGTGAATGATGGCTTCATAGCTTTGTATCAGGTTAATAATTGCTATATTGGAATCACGAACAACTACGTAGTTGTTGTGACGAACGGGTAGAGTCACACCATTGTGCAACATCAACCATGGCCAGTATCCTTTCTTGACTGGTTTAGTGAGGCTAAAGTCGCTAATAGTACCCAGGCCGTTAGAAAGACGCTCCAAGTAATACCTTGCAAGAATCTGCTGGCAAACATATAAGTTAAGTTCCCAACGTCTGAACTTCATCTTGCCGAAGATATCGTCACGCATCCAGAATGGATGATCAACGTGGAAGTAGTAGTAATAGGTGTTGAGATCAATGTCTTCAGTGAAATATCTCAGTTTGTCATCTTCATTAAGGTATACACGAGTGTCGTAAACGTTCTCATCAATTATAAAAACATTGTTTTCCGTCTTCTTGATTCCATAGAAGTCACAGAGTTTAATATCAAGGAGTCCTTTTTTCATTTTCAGTAGGTAAGCCTTTTGGATAACATCAGCCCGCACGAAGAAGTATGGGTAGATTTCGTAGGGAGGTGGTAAAATTATACCTTTACAATCTTCGCGATGTCTGATTGCAACGGTCAAGGCGTACACAAACATGCCTTCGTTCAAATAGAGGCGCATCCAACATGCAGTTTTGATGAAAGTGGTAAAGTCCTTCGCATAGTACAACATGTGGAACATTTTAATAACTTCTTTCATCTGGCGGTCGACATGTAGGGTGAAGACCTCCCCACGGGGCAGCATTCCCATTTTGAAGCAATTAATAAATGTTTTAACGACATCAGTTTTCTGAAAAAAAAAACAAATAATATGTTGTTATCAATCACATTAAAAACAAGTTTACTATCAAGAAATCGTTAGGAAGTAATTTTATAAATCTGGATTTATAAATACTTCTGACTAGTGGCAGCATGTTAATCATACTTACAGTGTACAAATTAATGTTATCCTCAATCTTGTAGTTTTTGCCAATTTCCTCAATATCCTTGTACATAACGGGTTCCATAACGTGGTTTAGCAACTTCAGAACGAACATTTGCTTCTGCTTTACGTCCATATTGACTAAAATAAAATAAATTGTTTCATAAGGGCTACTAAAACTTGTTGTACATTAAATATAAATAATGCGCTCTAACTTCCTTAGGCCCATTTCCGCGCCCAGAAGTATGTACAACGAGTAAAGAAGCGGACTTTTTAAAATATTTAATTTATCATACATTAATCTTTTGAAATAAAATTTCTTACCGAAGAAATTGTCGTCAAATTCTGGCCGTGCAGCGGCCAAGGCCGCTAAGCCGAGGATCAGGAATAGAATCGCTTTCATCGTGCAGTCAGGCTGAGAGAAGCTCAACTGTGACCATTAGTGCAACTCAGACCCATTTATACCTGCAGCCTAGTAGGTATCACAATATGTGACCTCAGAAAAGGGCAATAACACATTGTCCGTTGACAGATTGTTGATAGAACTACAAAGTAATTTTAAAAACAAAATAACTGCATAGGTCAAATCGTTTTGTATACCTTCGTTTATCTACGAAAGTTAATAACACGGATAGCGCTCTTACATGACAACATGTTTCAACGCTATTCTAGATAGAGTTCGATAACACAAACAAGTTCCAATATGTACCTAAATCTAAAGGGTGCCAATACTGCCAATTCAGTTTCCACATCATAATTGAATCTGCCCGTATTTCTATCGAGTTTTCTCCCATGATTCGTTGCTAGGTTGACTCACTTCACTTTTCAGTCAATCTGAAATTATAGGAGACTTGAGTACGAAAATTTCCACCAACTATCGTAAACATAAATACGGTGGTACCCTTCATGACCGACTAGCACTTGGCCAGTTATATTATGAAAAGCTTGAAAATGAACAGTCATCAGTAGGTGAATAGTTACAATGGCCTACTAGTAACATCTATTATATAAAAAGAATACCACTGTAAAAATGTTTTTTAACAGACATCATAATTTACAAATAAGATCTTCAATACAACATTAGGTAATACCTAAGCAAAACCCTTGGCAAACGTAAGCAAGCTTTCTAGATTTTTCTGATATAGAGTTTTCTGTCCGCAATCTCGTTCGCGCGAACTGCACTAAACCTCAAATTACTTAACTAAAGACGTCTGAAATGGACTTTCTTTGTGAAGCTTTTTATCTTTTAAGTTTTTAAAAGTTACTGAGTTTAAATAAACATAGCCTCCCCCTTCATCTCCTTAGGAGGCGAATTTTCAAAAATGTTTTCTTTGTACTCTACTTGTACCTACACTCTCTTTGTACACTATATCTACGCTATAAAGAGAAGCATAGTGCCATAGCATAAGTTTTTAATTCGGGTTGGTAAAGCTTTACATTGATATGTCAGTTAGTTATTAAACTGTTTTCCTTTTAAGTTATTTAGTTATTTTATGTCCTTTTTAGATCCTACTAATATTATAAATGCGAAAGTTTGTATTGTATAAATCTAAAAAAGAATATGTGATGTAACGGAAAACTAAGCTTAAAATAGTGTAAGATTTGACGCTATTTTAAACTTAGTCACATAGATTTCTTATTTCGAGAATTAAAGTGGTGTATTTTAGTAATTTCTTAAAACTTCTTAAAAAATACAGTCTAAAATAAACAAGTAAAAATAGGATTCAGGTGGGAATCCCCAATCTGCCTAATATTCTAACACCTATTATAACATTTGATAATAATTATGCGAAATTTTTGACACATTCGTGGTTTTTCATGCTGGGAAAGCTTGTATCTAACGGTTTTTGGTCGCATATCAACGCGCGTGAACTTCGAACCTCCGCGTAGTCTCCCACACATTCGTGCAAATATTCGTGTAACGTATAAACCTTTGCGCTTATGTAAGTGATCGCGGCTAGTTCTGAGAACTATAGTGACGTATTTTGCTACTTTCTAACTCCTCCTATCAAAATACTCGTACACGCCAAAATAAAATAGCAGTTGACATGGAAATTCCCATGCAAGCTTCGTAACGCCCCGGATATTCTGCGATCTGTAAAGGCTGCAACCTATTAATGGCTCTCTATTGAGAACGGGTCTCTCCTCGTCATTAAGGGCCTAAAGCATACTCCACGACATACGCTAGCATACGCTACTCTAGTGTAGATTGGTGCTTTGAGATAAGCCAGTCGCCAATTGTACTAATTTTGCAATATCTCCGATCAGACCCTAAAGGTCTGATAAGATGAAAATCATTTACAATATGCCGTCCAGTAAATTTCATATTAATTAATACAATAATGAATGAAAAATTAAAACTTATATTTTAATAAAACACAACATTTATAGAACAAAAAAAGTATGACCAACATTACCTACTTACACATATAAAAATGTTTAATGCAGTTACGAAAGTTATGCAACAAATCAATGTTTTGTTACCATGATAAAGTTACAAAAACACTGCAACGTTGTATCTTAATTATGTTTACGAAAACCTGAAAGTGACCTGATCACCTAACGGTTATCTGCAGAAAATAATTTAAGTTAACAATAACAATATCGAGGTAAAATTATTATAATGTTGCGTTCTAAACGACTATTTTTATTAAGGTATTAATGAAGTAAATTCAGTGCCTAAATAATAAGACTATTAACTGCATTGTAGGCCAGTGTATTTATTTACTTCACATCCTTTTATTAGCTTGACCTGTATGTATGTACCTATCTAGGAAACTTTCAGCCTAATTTTTACCAATTTCAAAAGTTTGATGAATCTTAAAAATTGCACAGAGGTCAAGGGCCGAACACATTGAAATATTATTATAAACTTAATCAAATATCATATTCAAAATTGTCTCCAGACAAAACAACTCCTCAACGGTTAACGGCACAGTGACTAACAACTATATTTATTACTAGCGAACCGCCCTCGCTTCGCTTCGGGACCCGTAAGTATCAACCGCGTAGGTCCCGCTCCCGTAGGAATTTCGGGAAGATAATAAATTATCACCAAAATTAATTGAGGTTAAATTAAATTAAACTTACAAATAAAGCTTACGACAAAATAATAGCAAAGGATCACAGCAAGATTAATTCAGATTAAACTTGGAAACGCGGCAAGTTTGGTATGGCAGTGGGTTCGACCAAATTTGATTACCATAAAAACGGTTCTAGTGTGATAATCTTAAAAGATAGACATATACTGTCGTGGAAATTTTTTTAGATCATTTCAAGAGGAATAATTCTTTCATACATATATTTTTGGTATCTTGAATCGTTTTCGCAACGCATGCAACGAAAGCCCTCGAGAATGAATAATTTTTTTTCCACATTTTCCATTATTTCTTCGCTCCTAATTGTTGCAGCGTGATGTTATATAGCCTATAGCCTTCCTCGATAAAAGGTCTATTCAACACAAAAAAAAAATTTTCAATTCGAACCAGTAGTTCCTGAGATTAGCGCGTTCAACCAAACAAACAAACAAACAAACAAACTCTTCAGCTTTATAATATTAGTATAGATTTTGTTTTAACCAACTTCAAAAAAGAAGGAGGTTCTCAGTTTGCCCGTACATATGCTTTTATATGTTTATTCAGCGATTTTTTCATCGTTTATGAGCCGATTTTGATAATTCTATTTTTGTTGGAAAATAGATATTCCAAACGTAGTCCCACAATAAGGTCACCAGGATTTAATGATGGCATCTCAGAGAAATCGAGGAGAACTTTGAAAATTGAAGGGGTGACGTGTGTGTTTATTAATGTTTTCCTTGCTGAGGTTCTTATCTTGAGATACTTAAATTCAACACAACATCACAAAATTATGAGGTCTAATATATCACGTAGGTACGCACTTTACATCCTCGTAAAATATAATTCTTAACTTTATAATAAAAAATACTTTTTAAAACAATATCTGAGCAAGTATGTATGTGGATATGCATTTCGAATACTTTACAGTAGAGACACGTTGAATCAGCTGAGAGCCATCCCATCTTATGCATAAGAATATAGAGGTAAAAGTATACGAGTACAGGCGTAAATATCAAGAGCTTATTGCAAACGAAAATTCCAACTTTATACTGAAAAATTCGTAGCCAAAATAAAAATTCTGATAACTTATAAATTACATTTTCTCATTCGTCCACTGATAAAATATGGGCTGTTAGTTTTGAAAGACAGATAGCTTTTCACGGATTATATGAAAAAAAAATATTACCGCTTAGGTGTCTGCCTATCCATAAATCCGTAATTATGATCTCGCCAATTACTTTTGGAGATAAGGAAAAAAAAGATTTTGAAAATACCTACGTCTGATTTTTCACCACATTTTCATTCAAGCTTTCTTATATTTTCCTATATTGATTCAAGTTAACTATAAAATAAATATAGTTTTTAAGTAAATTTTCACTGTACAGTTTAGGCATCCAGAATCGAAACCTAGGACCACGTAACAATTGATTTCCAACCATGATTTCCAAACTTTATTCTGATGCTCATAATAATTATTCATGTCTAAATTATAAATGGTGCAGGTGCACTAGAAAATACCACATCGATCTCTGTGATGTTTTGCCGCTCGGCAATTTATTATGGAAACACGAATAACTCGATCATGAAACAATATGTTGTACTGGATTAAGCCATTTTTTATGCCCCGACAATTTCTGTTGACCTCGTTTGATGACAACCGTCAAAATCACGTCGTTATTTTTTATTCTGGTACAGATGAAACCGAAATGTATAAAAATACTTTATATTACCTACGTAGCTTTTTAGAACATTTCTCAAACGGAATTTAATTTCCAATTTTTATTTATTTAGCTCTGCCAGTGTCAGTTACAACACTTACTCTAGGGCTACATCTGCGTTGTAAGTTGTAACACGATAATTAACGCGCTAATGTGGTGAATTAACAAGAAATAGGACTTGGTAAAATTGTAAATTGTATAATTATGATTTGTATATAAAATAGGATATTAGTATATATTATACTAGTTTCCCAACACTTTAAAGAGCCTTTTAATAGTTTTTGTATAAATAAAATGAACTTTTCATTGTTCTGAAGGGCTTCAACCAGCTACAACCCATTAATGGTCTACGACAGCGCACGGGTTCCTTTTTAAACTGAAGAGACTTAGAGCATACTCGAACATGCTGCTCCAGTTCGCATTGGTAGAGAAACTCTTCTGCATTTGAAAAAATGTATTTTAATCGGTCTAAATCGACATCTAAAAAAGTGAAATATGGTGTTTATAATAAGAATCATATGATTTCAATTTTTACCCGACTGTTTCAGAAGGAGGGTTATGTTTTTCGAGTGTATGTATGTATGTTTGTATGTTTGTCCATTTCTTTGTCGTGCCCCACACACAGCCCAAACGGTTGAACGGATTTCGACATAATTATGAGGTATCGTTGATTTCGTCAGAACTGTGTTAGTGTCATAGGCTATACGAATTTTCAAAATGGCGCCCAAAAATGGAAGAAAAAGAGGAGATAATCTTGAGTTTTTTTTATCTTAGCAATATGGGTATCAAATGAAAGATCGTGAAAAGACCTTTTCAAAAATATAATTATATAATATAACGTTTAGGCACACGTTTTAACACAAATTGTCAAAAACCATCCCAAAAAGTAGAATTTTTCGGAGAAAACATTAAAAAGTCTGAAATAAAAATATTATTATAAAAACAAAAAATCCTTACAAAAGAACTCAAAAGAAAAAACAAGTGTCAGCAACAACGTCACAACAACAATATCAACATAAAATACTTCATGGTGCTGCAGGCGGGGACAAAACAATACTGTTACCTACGGGTAAAAAAAGATTTATCACAAGTAAGTACTACGTTTGTCACCGCATGCGGCAGCATGAAGTATTTTATGTTGATATTGTTACACTTGTTTTTTTCTTTTGAGTTCTTTTGTAAGCAGTCGGGTTTTTTGTTTTTATAATAATATTTTTATTCTACGAAAATACATCATAAAATGTGAGATTCAGGCTGCGTGAGAATGGTTGTGAATATTATATTATATCAAAGTAAAATAAATAATTACCTTAAATAACTTTCCTTAATCGGGAAAGTTCAACAAGTTTCCAGTGATACCTACCTAAAATTTAGGGCGTCGTTTTTTCTCATTCAAGTCGTTGTCAGGCCAGAAAAACGTAGTGATGTTATTGTGGTAGTTACACTTCTTTTTAAAGTAGATAAGTCAAGATTAATGTTGTGAATATTTGAATACAAGTGAGCGAGTGTCGTTTAAGGAAACTTAAATATTTCCCCTATTCATCAAATTCGTCGACTCCATTTGGTCAAACTGTTAAGATTTTTCATAGATAGTTTTATCCCCTATTTCTATCCTTTAGGGGTGGATTTTGTAAAAAGTATCCTATGCTTTCTCCAGGTTTTACAACTATTTTCATTTTGAATTCTATCCAAATCGGACTAGTGGTTTAGCCGTGACAGCGTCACAATCATAAATATAGATAGCCAGACAAATAGGCTTTTGAATTTATATATAACTAGTATTCGCCCGCGGCTTCGTCGCATGGAATTTGTTTAAACTTCACCCCCGTATTTCACCACCTTAGGCGATGAATTTTGAAAAATATTTTCTTAGCGGTTGCCTACATTATAGTGGCTATTTTCATGCTAAATTTCAGCCTGATAGGTCCAGTTGTTTGGGCTGTGCGTGGATAGATCAGTCAGTCACCTTTGCATTTTATTATTATTAAGATATAATATGTAATAAGTGATAAATTTGTAGAAACTAAATAAGTTGGTTTTTACAAACATCTTTTCAGAAGTGGTATGACGTGGTCTACACCAACAAATCTCTACTAGGTGTAATAAGCTAAGCGCAATGATAATAAAATAGGAGCAACAAATATTATATTTTAACTGTTGTAATTAAACTTCTATTCGTATTACTTGAAAAGACGTATATTTTACGCATTTAATAACTCAACTAAGGGACACGGAAAGCCTTTAATCGACTTTGAATTGGTTTCTGATTGTCATGAAATTCAATGCGGGAATCTACCCAATTTCGTAGACATTTTCACTTTAGACGGTAAGTTTTTGAAATTGCCTGGATGTCTATTAAGAATTTTGTTTCGAGCTCGCTTAATTTAAACTTCTGAGACCCTCGAGCTTCATCGTTTAATAACTTCACTAATTATGTTCCTTTCTGAAGGATTATTAAGAAAATATTTATTTTATTTTCCGAGCAACATGTTGTTCTCGGTTAGGTACTTGGAGGTAGAATTGTAGTAGTCATGTAGACTTAGGAGTTGACGTCTTCTCCCTCGATACGTCATACGAGGTTTGTCTGTTTATCACCCCCGGTAAACATATTATGTAATGTATCCTACATGACTGAACTATGGAGTTTTCGCTCCCGAGGGACGTGACCATCTTACTGATACAACTTTACACAGTAGATCATAATAATATAACGCTTAATGGGCTTTCCAAATGCACGACGCAGAGTATCATTTTTAACAGTTTATATACATAGGCACATGTAGATGACACATGATGTTCAGAGACTTTTGGAATGAAAGCATTTAGTAACTTATGAAACAGTTAGACGTATGTTAAGCTAATTATGAACGTCTGTAAGTTAAGCTAAATTTACGTCCGTGTCACGACACTGAGGGGTTGGGTGTCCAGGTGTTTTGCACTTTTGATTCTGTTAAGCGACTTTTGCGGCCGATCGCCTAAGTGGTGTCACTGAATGGGTATTTGATGATGAGGTTTCGATTTTTCATATATTTTACATTTCGAGTTACCATTTACGATCTAGGTATATAGATTTAATGTTGGTTAGCAATAGTTTTAAGTTAATTTTTATATCGAAATAAAGTCATAAACTTAATATAACTTGTTTATTATGTAGGTAGGACCATAACTTGTTATACCTACATAATTGAATAATGAGTATCAGAAAAATAGTAGTGCCGCATTTCTTCAAGACGTTCGCTTAATTAGAATTAGACAGAGCTATTTAGTAAGACCAAGAGATTTACCAACAGACCACCGCTGGCTAAAAGAAAATTGGAAAACAACTTACTTCTATAGTTTTACAAGGATCATTTTTTGTGGGTGACAGAGACAGTGCCTTACAGTTTGCCTTACCTGTAAGGCGCTGTCTCTGTTACCCACGCTCAGTCTCCTTGTACTACGGTAAATTGAAACCGAAAGTGTCACCAATAACGGAGCTATATAATGACGCATTTCAAGAGAGTGAATTCAAAATTTTCCCTCAAATAGTTATTGCATGCATAGTAACATGCTACTGCAAAATGTCAATACTGCTTACGTTTTTAACAAACGATCGCCTACACATGTTGTCAACCGTGCACCGAAATTTAGATCAAAGTGCAATGTTTATACAGACGAAATTGCGATAAACCAGCTATCAAAAAGTGCAAGGGTTAAATCCCGCGTCATGTGAACTTAGCTACACTGTAGTTTATTACCTGCAACGCTCTTTATCATTAACCAAAAATGTTTACAAACAGGTACGACGTAGGTATCATTATTATAATAGCTCGCCCTACTCCGACTTGGTTTTCGTAACATAGTCCTTATTTTAAAATGATAACAACTTAACCGCACCGAATTAATACTCGTAGTATCTAGCTGTTATTATTTGTATCGTATCATTTTTAACTCTAACTATCTACCTAAACCTATCTACATATACCTAAATAAAATGAGTCTCTATCTGTGATTTTAAAGTTATTGTATTTTTCAAGTGCAAATAGTTATTCACATGCAAATGAAAGATTTTAAAATGTTTGTCTGTCTGTCTGTCTTTTTTTCTGTCTTTCTGTTTGTGCTGGCTTATGTCCGAAATAGCTGAACGCATTTTTATAGGACTTACACTGAAGTTGAGTTGTGGAGCAGCATATTATAGGCTTTTTATCCTGGAACCGTACATTTTTTATGGATTTACCACCATCTTTCACTGTCTATCCATGACAAGTACGACCAACGCAGAACGAAAGTGAAATAGCTTTTACATTAAAATAAACAACTTCAAAGATGACATAACTCGTAAACCACTCGCCAGATGAAGCTCCAATTTATGAGGGACCACACGGCAGTTATTAGGGGTTCATTCACTACGAAGTTATGAGGCAGTTATTAGCTTTCGAATGTCGAAAGAATTATCGAAATGGGTTCACTCAGTACGAAGTTATGAGGTAACACACATAAGACAAAAAATATAGATGAATTAAGAACCACATTATTTTTTGAAGTCGGCTAAAAAAATGAATCATTATACCAGTCCAGATACTTTTATTAAGAACAAAGTTGGCCAGTTTTGTAGTAGTAGTTTTTGGGCCAAGAACTGAAGGCTGAGGCTACATTAAGCCGCGACGCGAATTGCGACACATGAACGACTAAAACAACAAATGCTCACGTATACGGCTACACTGTAATGTATGTAGAGTATTACTAGCGAACTTTGATTTCTTTATGCGACAGAAACAAAATTATTGTGACCATTGCATCGGTTACATCAACATAATTATCAGCGAAATAGAAGCAAATCTATTAAATTTTTCACTTGCACGACTAATTCAATGTGCTACTAAATATGGGAGTGGCTACATTATACGTAAAATAACTTGCGATGTTTGAAATGATCACTTTTAAAGAAAATCACCAATTCAATTTGAGTCTTTATTATGACAGTGGCTACATTATAACTATACTTCGCTACTGCTGATTTGTTTCGAAGCATGTGTAGTGTAGACTGTAGCCACTTCATCGCCATAATAACGCTATATTTACGCTTATAATGTAGCCATGCCAGGTTTATTTCGTTTCCCTTCTCCAGTCGCATCGCAAGTCGCTGCTTACTGTAGCCTCAGCCTAAGGCGTTATTACTGTAAGTTGTTGTTAACAATACAGTTGACCATCATCCATCCATCCATCCATCAGCCTTTTGATGTCCACTGTTGGACGTAGGCCTCCCCTAACTGGCGCCACCCTAACCGGTCCTGAGCCCGTTGAATCCAGCGGATGCCCGCCGTCTTCATCAGGTCGTCAGTCCACCTGGTCGGGGGGCGTCCTATGCTCCTTTTTCCGAGACGTGGTCTCCATTCGAGGACCTTTCTTCCCCAACGGTTGTCGGTCCTCCGAACTATATGGCCGGCCCATTGCCACTTCAGTCGGCTAATTCTCTGGGCTATGTCGGTTAACCGTGTTCTTCTACGGATCTCATCATTTCTGATTCGATCACGCAGAGAAATACCGAGCATAGCCCTCTCCATAGCCCGCTGAGCGACTCTGAGCTTGTGCATCAGACCAATAGTGAAGCACCACGTCTCGGAGCCGTATGTCATCACTGGCAACACACACTGCTCGAACACCTTCGACTTCAGGCACTGAGGTATTTTGGACGACAAGATATGACGCAGTTTCCCGAACGCAGCCCATCCGAGTTGGATTCTACGAGTGACTTCTTTCTCGAAGTTGGACTTACCCATTTGGATCACTTGTCCCAGGTAAATGTACTCGTCAACACCTTCGAGAGCAGCGCCATCAACAACAACCGGTACAGGTGTGACATGGACATTCGACATGATTTTCGTCTTGTCCATGTTCATCTTAAGACCTACCCGTTGTGAGGCGCTGTTCAAGTCCCCGAGCATAGTACTAAGTTCTTCCACGGAACTCGCCAGAATGACTAGGTCGTCGGCACAGTTGACCGAATTCTTAAAAAAGAGTCTTGCTTTACTTCGGTAAGAATAACTTATATTTTGAGAAGTTACGTGGGACTAACGATGACATAAAAATCAATTGTTTTTTAGGAAAGGGAGATCTACCACCAGACGAGAGAGTTTATTTCTGAAAATTTTCTTAAATTTCAAATGCAATGGAAGCAATTGATCGCGTGAAAAATAGTCGCCGTAAGTGAATTAACAGTCTACTTGACGTCCCGTATGACGCAATTGAAATGCTGGATCACCGGTTGAAGGTCCTGGGTTTTATTCTCAGCGAAGCGGCAATTCTTATGATGAGTCTGTTCTTGGTCTGGGTGTGTGTTTTTGTCTTGTGTGTAGTGCCTGGCATCAAGACACAATGATTCCTAATGTGGTAAAGGCACTATGAGAGCGTAGCGGTATTTATTTTTATTTATTTTACCTACTTTATCCAGTCAGCTTATATGAGCGAAAGAACACACACCTAAAGACTACACAATAAATCCAAAGCTAGTAACTTACAAGCAATAGGTATACTGTTAACAGAGTTCTTAATTATTCAGATTTACTGTAATTCAAGTATCATTTAATCTAGTTAGTAACGACTCAAGTTACGAAGAAAGGCGCTTTAAGTCCAATTTTCGGACAGTAAAGTAAAAGATAAAATAAATTTACCCTACTAAGGCTGTAGCTTTGATTAGGGTCAAGTCCCTAAAAGAGTAAGCAGATCGTTGGCCTGTTGAGAGTTTTGAGAATATGTAGTCATTTGGCCAACGGTTCTAACACTATCAAAGTAACAATGGACTTTGTCAGACTCCGATAATTAAATACGTTTACCGCTTTACGGTTGAAGAATTCCTTTGTCTAGAGCAGAGATGGTTAAGTTTCATATAAATACATTAGCTACCCGCCCCGGCTTCGCACGGGTGCAAGTTAGATTTACCATAGCAGCGCCATCTATTGATTACTTACTCAACCCAGTCGAAAGGTATCGACATCTGTTAGAATCATTTGGAGTTAACAGATAATTGTGACTGTCAAATAATAACAAACAAATAATTAGCAATAAATTAAAATTCCGACTATAATTTGAGATTTAAACTATCCTATCTCTCAACTTGGATCGAACTGCACATGGTGTGCGAATTTTATTATAATCGGTTAAGTGGTTTAGGACTCCATTGAGGACAAACATTGTGACACGAGATTTATATATATTAAGATTAAGATAGGCAGTTCACTGACAGGATAAGTAATATTTGAATTTAGTGATAGGGTTAAAGTTCAAGTTGTTTTTTAAATGGAAATAAGGTAGCAAATGAGCATGCAGCACCACGCTTCCGTTGCTGCCCATGACAAATGTGACCGACCTGGACAGACTCAATTAAGGGATTAAGATGTTAAGTCCAGTTCATAGATGACGTTAGAATATTAGTTGATGAAATACGTGTATAGACGTGTGTGTATGATAGTGAATAATGGTCCAGTTGGAACATACCTTTTATCATCATGTTGCTTCAGAGTCTACAGACATCCGCTAGGTAACTTGGCATGTTTGACTTGCGGCTTGAGAACTAATATGCAATTTTCTTCCTATTTTTTCTTGACCAACAACATACTAGTAATGGTTATGGACCTATTGTTTGTTGGTTATTCCTAAAAAAGGTAAAAGTACCTACATCTAATTGTGTTTTTGCAATATTTCATCTAAACAAGCGTATAGAAATCCATGTTTAACAATTTTAAGTAAGAAGCACACATGCCACCGTCACGCTAAAATTCTCCTAAGAATCTTACTCATTCTACTTTACTTATTCAATAGTTTCAAGCCCAAACAAAATGTAACTGTTTCTGACATTACTGCGTCGCTTGTTTGCTCGTATTTTCTCGTTACAGGCGCTTTCTGCACCTAGACCCGTGAGAAAGCTGTTTCAGACTCTTATGCAGCTATATTAAACTCTGGGCGGCTTTTATTTTTAATTAGACTCTGCAACTACAGCTTTAAAGGTCCTTTAAATTCAAGTCTCGTTTACTTAGCTTAACTAAAGAAAATTAAAGTAATGTTGTATTACGCGCAATACGAAAACAGAGTAGCTATAAGTTTGATGTAAGTTATGATGAAGTCAGTCAAAAGTTGGTAATGAAACACAGACCAAGTCACGGACAAAAGCTATGTCGTAAAACGAGAAGTCCTTCTCAATGATTATCTACTCAGACTTGCAAGCTGACGCCACTTAGCTAATGAGATTCAGGACAATTGAGAGTAATTTTTTCTAGCTTTTTACTGAAAATAAGAATGTTATGCTAAAAAGACTTTAACTTAAAATCTTCTGAGAATAAAAGGGAGTGTACCGTATAATTATAAATTCACTGGAACTTACTTACTTAATTACTTGGCTATTTAATATTATTCGGAAAACCCGTCTATGTTTCATTTAGAAGAAGATATTCTTCATGTTTAAAAATGTATCCACACTTGAAATCTCGTTGCTTTTTAACACATTAATTATTTGCTAGCTGACCCAGCAGAAGTCTATTTAAGTCTCAGGTTCTAAGTGATATATTAAAATGTAACACCACTTTTTAAAGCGAGACTTTCTGCAATTATTTTGCAAAAACCACAAAAAATTGATTCAGTGCAAACAACCGTACAGGAAACCAAAATTTTAAAAATATATTTTTTTATTCGTACCACTCGAAACTCATAATAATATAATAGATTCAAGAAATAAGTACTCGGTCAACTGCGGGCATTCTAGTTTCGGAAGCGAAACCAGGAAGATACCAGCGATACCTACGAGCGATACCAGTGAGAAGTGAAGTGATTTCTACGAGCGATACAGTGTTCGAGTGTGTTTACGAGTACCTACGCGCAGAGTGTTTTAGTGTGTACTGCGTACATAGTGTAATTTCTGTATCTACGAGTACAATAAAGTCTTTGTGGTACATTTTGGTATTTTCTCGAACCCAGTACTCCTGACTCGTAACAATAGTATAAGTAAGTAGCTATTTAAAACAACGCAATCAGTATTGAAAAATATTTGAATAGCTTTGAGCTATAACTTGAGCAGACCTAGGTATATGACTCTGAAATTTACAACCCACTGGGGTATCAAAGTTCGAAATACTCTACTACAGGTGATTTATACGTACTGAATGATTTGCGACTGTGATGCGTAAGCAGGTGTATGTTTGGGCTAGTAACGGAATAGCAATTTATTTCCGTTGAATAAGTAGCCTATTAAAATACTAGCTGTTGCCTGCGGCTCCACGTGGAAAAAAATTTGACTGATTTTCATACAAACTTTTAACCCTTAATGTGACCCATGGGGAGGAATATGACAAAATATTCTGAGCGGATGTCTGCTAACTTTAAAATTTTATAAATTCAAGCAAAATTTTATATTCATACGTCAAACGATTTTCGCGTCGCTTCAGGAAACTTGTTGCTCCGCTCCTATATTACTTTAAAAATTAAGTCCATTTATTTTCCTGAAATCAGTTTAGTGTTTCTATACGAGTATTACCCTCCACGCTTGGGAATATACGTATCATAAAAATTATTCCTTAGTAGGTATCTGCACTTAAAAACGGTTAAACGGAATTCTTAAAATCATATATTTTATTTGTTTGTCGATAAAAGCTCATGAAAACCGCATTCAAATTCGTTGAGCAATAAAATATTGATATGCAATTTAACAATCATTTTTATGTTTTTTTTATAACTAAGAGCCCTAGCACACGGCGTATTTTTTAACGCGCAGACGACACGCGTTCACGAACGCAAGTCGAAAAGCAAGTCTAAAATTTTAAGATTAAGTATGCCATAATTTAAATGTTAAATAATATTATTGTAAATGAAAATTCTTAAAGGGCTCAATAGTGTTTTATTAAAAAAAAACTTAATGACTCTACAATACTAAAAGTAAACTATAGAGCAAAGCTTCAAAGTTATAAAAACGGACTTAAAATCTTTCTTCGTAGATCCATTACCTTGTTAAAAGTTGGTGGCAGTAAGATTGTCTAGGAGACTTGAAATTCTTATTATAATACCTACCTACAATATAATACGATAAGACGCTATAGTCTTCACGCTATAGTCACATAATGAGGCGTAAACAACATTAACTATTTATATAAAATATTGTTGAAATTATTAAGGTTTTCACCTATGAATAACTTATTAATAGTGCAATGAAATCGCTACAAATTTCTTATGTTGCGCAAAAACTTCGACTAATTAGGTTCTAATTTGTATCTTGGAAAGAAAATAAAGGTACACTTAATTAAAAGCCGCTATAACAATAAAGACAAGCACAAAACAAAACTAGCATATTAAATTAAGCAGAAAATTATCTTTAATTAAGTACAAGTAAAACATTGTAACTCTCGCAACCCCTTCCTTCTATAGGTATTAAAAAATTGTGAAATCCTAGGTATCTAAAACTATAAAATTAGGTATATTAGTACCTGTTAATCTATCTCGTACTAAGTACTAGGTATACTAGTATAAATCTGTATCCTATCTGTGAATTAATTTTTGTCCAATATCATGATAAATTACTTATTTGTTTTATGCTTCAAAGCAAAAAAAAAGTTGTCCATCTTTTGAAATTTTTGTGCGTCGCGCTCAGGTCGCGCTATATTTCAAAAATGACTTAACCGATCTTAATAAAATTTTGTATACTAACGTAAAACAAGTGAATGTGTGATGAATTGATGATAGGTTATAATGATATCGGTGAATAGTAGTTACACAATGTATTTGATTGTTGCTTATTTTGTTATTAAACATTTACTTATGCGAAGCTTGTTAGTAAACATTATAGGTACCTAAACAAGATATTTTCTAGCATAAAAAAATAATTGAAAATGAACAAATTTTAGAGTTATTCCGGTCTGATCTACACAAACAGATCCACTATAGGTATTTTTTCCGGTCAGATCCTTTGTAATTTGACCATTCCGGACCGATCCATTTCCTGTTTATAATGGGTAAGTACCTACAGTCAAACAAAAAACAGTTGATGAAATAAAAATATGTAGTTTTTATTCGTGTGTACGTTACAGTCACGTACAAAACATTGAAGAGATTTAAATATCACTATGCATGTATAACGTGAACTCTGTTTTAACCCATTCATTTCAGATAGTGCAAAGTGGAGCTTATAGTTGGGGCCTATTCTAATAGATTTATTGATGAACGTGACGAGAAAGACAAAGCGTTTGTTTATATACCAGGAATAAAATGATATATAGCAATTAAAAGATCTCTTTCAGGCCCATCCTAGCAACTTTACCCGTATAGGTACATACAAGAAATAAGAACATTAGAAAGAAAACAGTTGTGACTAAAACATTAAAATGGAAAGTAACAGAAAATGAAACATAAGCACACACGGAACAAGGAAATGACAATAAAATAAAGATTCAAGATTGTTCCCCAATATTAAAAACAAATTGGTATCTGTCACAACCGAAAAGGCTTACAGCAAATTCCATATCGCTGATGTAAAAATAAATCTTTTATATCATAATTGCTTTTTACAAAAAAAAATAACCGACTTCAATCTTGATAAGTAGAGATAACTCAAAAACTACTCGCCAGATGGCGCTCAATTCAACATGTAAGTGTAAAGTTCTCGTCACTACAAATTAATCAAGCCCAAACACTACATAACTGCAGTAAATCGTTGAGGAGTTCCCTCGACTGTCTTTCGGCTTCATCAGATCGACTCCAGATTTTCATGAAATGGTAGCACTTTAATGTACTTATGATAACATGAACAAACACACTAGTTGTCCATACAATTTTCGAAAGTTCCCCTCGGTTTCTCTGAGATGCCATCATCAAATCCTGGTGTCCTTATCAGGGGACCCTACTGCGCATATCTACTTTACAACAAAAAAAGAATTATCAAAATCGGCCCATAAACGACGAAATAATCGCTGAACGTACATAAAAAAAGCATATATACGGTCGAATTGAGAACCTCCTTCTTTTTTGAAGTCGGTTAAAAACATCTTAAATTTCGCCACAATACCTTCGGTACAAGGAAATCGGGAGTTTTTCGGTCAAGGTCTCCCGGCGTAATTTAACTCCTTGAACTATTTCCGGTACAATCTTGCTACGATATAAAAATACGGAATGCTTCAGATTTTTAAAGGAGGATGGGCGTTTTGGTACCCATGTCCAATCAAAATGACTTTAGTGTCGTTTGAAAGGTCTTTTCAAGAGTACAAAAAATTACTATGGCGACAAACCCGTACAAATTGTCCGTTTTGAAATATAGCCTTCAGAAGATACGGAATATTTAGTTAGAATTAGGATTTAAAACTCATATCTTTGGCGTAGCTCAACCGATTTTTAAGATTTTTGCACAGATTTAGAGCTTATTAATATTCAATTAATAGATAAAATTCTGTAACAATAAATACACAATAAAATCAGTTTAGAATTTTTTCAGTTAAGGCCGATTTACGTTGATACAGCAGCTGGCGCCAACATCACTGGATTCCAGCTCTGCATTAACACTGGCACTGAATCACTGGCAATCAGTGGCGATCACCGGCGCATAGTGTTAACACGGATCCAGTGCCTCTGGCTGCGCAGCGTGCGCTGTCACTGGATCAAAAAATAGGCAGCCAGTCTATTTCGATCCAGTGCTGGATACTGCTTGCTGGACTGAATTCTAACATGTTTACATTGATGTTACAGTGCTTATCTAGCGCCGGAATCAAGTGGTGCTGGCGCCAGCAACTGTATCAATGTACATCAGCCTTTATGAGTTATTTATCTAATATACAATATAAACATATAAATACACGTATGTATGACTTTCACTTTCAGTCGTTTGTTGAGTTATTGCAAAAAGTTTCTTGTATACTTAGTACCAAAAATATATAACTTTCAAGTAGGATTACTGCGATCGGACAATGAACCAGGACTAGCGACATGTAAATTCACAATCTACACTAAAATACCTTTCCAACGACGTATCATTTACTCTGATTGGTGCCGGTACCAGATTCCATACATTTGTGCCCATCCTCCTTTTGTACACGAAGGAAACCTTTTTAGCCCTCTGCTGAGTTAGTAGCCCTGCCTGCAAGGCTAGAGGTGTACCGGGTTCGATTCTCGGACGAAGCCGATATTTATGTGACAGATATGTTTCTTCTCGGGTTATGCCTGTGAGGTGTTATTGGTGACGTCCATATCATTCAGGCCCAGGGAATCCTAGTGCAAGGGAATGGGTGTGTAAATGTTTGCTTTACTTGTTTGTTTTCGTTGTTTGTACCTGAGGAATATTTACGACAAAGGGCTCTTCTGTCGTAAACACTCCAAAATGTACAGAACGCCTGTTTTAAACGAGTAGCAATTGTTTTAGCAGTTACTACTTTTGAATTTCAGTTCATTCACTGAAAAAACCCTTTGATAGACAAACGGTAGAGACAAATTAATAGGGCTCCATTTTGGATACTAAACGCTAAAAACCAAAAATGTATCGGATGTATTTTTGGGAAGCATAGGTTACATGCAACACTGTCTAAGAATTTTCACTCGGCTCTTATAAAGATAATAATAGGAGCCTAGAACGAGGTCAATGTTACTACAAAATCCCAGTAAAGTATACTAAAAGCTTAAATGAAAGTCTCTGTAATGAAAATTTATGTACCGTAACAACCACGTTGGTGTATTAAAGTTTTATTTTTACTAACTGTTGTTGGTCCTCCAACAGCTTTGTAATTTGTTAAGCGAATAAAATAACATTTTGTTCTTTTTAAAATTTCAAAAAACGAAAATTTGTTTAAAATTTCAAAAAAGAAGGGGTTCTATTATAAGAGGGTCTATCGACACTTAAATAGTTTTGCATGTATTGTTAACGATTTGTCATTTGTGAAGCGATTCTTAATTTTTTTTTCTCATTTGAAACACAGTAGGTTCCATTGCTACCAAGTTAGGATCCGATGAAGGAATCCCAGGAAAAGGCATCTAACTTGGTGGGTTCCAATAGGTACGTGCTTACGTTCCTACGTGAAATCTATTATGTTTTTATCAAAATGATTACTTACGTTAAGAGTCCGACAGGCTAAATGATGGTGAAGGGTCACTGCCGCTTATTTATAATATCAAGGGACCAAGAAACGAGGAAAAGGAAGGAAGAGGAAATGAATGAATGTACCATATCAATCATTGAAGGGATCTGGTGCTTTTACTTTGTAGGTATTTTAATCAGCAAAGTACGGCACGAATCAGGGAAGTCAACTTGAACTCAAATATGGATGGAATCCGTTACATCATAATCACATAGGTACTTAATTTATTTTTAACCGACTTCAAAAAAGGGGGAAATTGTTACACCGGCTCTTTCTATGTGTGTTATAACTATATTGTGAGGGTACCGGTTTTGATTGTTCTTTTTTAAACGAATGTTTGTGCTTGTCGTTTAAAATTTGAATATATATCATGTGGAGCTTCTTAAATTATTTTGTTAATAAGTAATATTTTGACCAAAGCCGATAAATATGGACAATACCATAATGAACTTTAATAAGATCCAAAATAAACACAACGAAGCGAAAATCTCATAAAATCCTTTGGGTGTGAAAATCCCTGGGAACAATCCGCAAAGTCGCTGTGAAAATGGGTCGTTGTGAAACTCGACAGTTAGGCCAAGTCCAAAATACGACAAAATCCAAATTGACAGTAAGCATTTAAAATGCACTTAAAAACTCACTCACTCTCTTAAAGATGACGTCACAACAAACCTGAATCACGCTATTGATGTTTCTTGTACATATACTCCCTCATATACATACAAACCCCTACTCAAATATTCGAAACGCGGTCGCTCTCCACGCATAAAACCTCACTTCTCTCCCTTTGCTAAAATGTTATAAAATTTCCATAAACAGATTTTCTTTTTGTAGCGTGTTGAGTAATGAAACAAGGACGTTCAATAGATTACCGTCATACGGACCGCAGAAATGAGATTTCTGCTTTATGATCGTATTAATCTCATTTCTTGAGCCCTCGTATTTACTAAACATTAAATATGAATATTTTGTAACGTGAGAATTTTTCACGCAGGTGCTTCTATTTATAAAACAGTATGAATCGAATACAACACTACGACACGAACTGATGATATGAGTTGTTGTGAGGGGACAAAGAGGAGAGGAGAGAAGAGGAGTGATAACGGGTTGTTTTACAAATATTTCTAGTTTAGGTCCAACAAAATGTTACTGGCCAGCGAGCAGGCCATCTTCAAGAATAAATAGATGATTAAAAAATTTATCACTTTACCTAGGTGATCAATTGTTTGTTTACGGAATTTTATCATTACAAATTCCATCAGGTACCTACAAAAATTCCGAGTTCTCTCGCTAAGCGACTTTGAGCATAAGGTGTGTGTCAATGAAATTTTACGACCCATGACTATACATAAATATCTGAGCAACATACATTACTCGGATCATAGGTCAATCAGGATTTTATGATTTTCCTTGTTTAGAGAATTCCCTTATTTCTTATTTTTCCTCTGACCGGTACATTATAGAAAAACTGTACTAAGACAACTGTATATTTCTGCGATTATTTACTGTCGTATCTTTATATTGTATTTTGTCAATTTATCAGTTTGTCTGTCTAGGTACCTACGTGTTCCCCTAATCATGCATTTTAGGACAGCAAATTTTTAATGTTTTTTTCTCCATTTTAAGCCGAAACCATGTTATATTTTATCGGTTCTCTACAGGTCGATGGAGAAGAAGCAAATGAGCGTGAGTTATTGGAGGGAAAAAACCTTTAAGGTACATCAGCTATTTTCGCTGAATATACCCAGTTAATTATCGGTTACCTACTTCGTAATATACGTCAGCCATTACTGCTAATTTACTACCTCTGAATTAGCAAACTCATTAGGAAAAACATATTTCAACGAAATTGCGAGATACTAAAACTGCATTTATTTTTACGACTTATTTTCATGCACTTGCGTAACTTCGCATTCTTATTATGTTTTAATAAGATAAGGTCACTTTATTGTATCGTTTTACATGTCATGATAGATATAATATGTGTACATTTTTAAATAAATAAACACATATTTTTAACTAATTATTTATTGAATTCGCAACGGAGAACTTTTTCCTGTTTACAACATTTTTACTCTTAAGCTAAGTGAAATTAAACAAACACTAAATATAGCTAACTTTGCAAATATCAGTAAATAACAACAACTTGTGCAACAGATTGTGAACAACAGTAGCGGCAAAACAAATAGTCATTACATACGCAAATAAAACCCATATTAAAAGTTTATCTATATTTATAATAAATCTGTAGAGAGGTCAATTCTGTACATCTATACTTATAATAAATCTGTAGAGAGGTCAATTCTGTACATTAAATATATTTCCAAAATAACTATCAGGGGGTGATTAGGGATCGATACTGATGCCAAAAATGCAATCAGTAAAATTTTTGTCTGTCTGTCTGATGTATAACCGTTATAGAAACAAAAACTACTCGACGGATTTTAACGAAACTTGGTACAATTATTTTTCATACTCCCGCGCTGGTTATAGTATACTTTTCATCACGCTACAATCAATAGGAGCAGAGCAGTGAAGGGAAATGTTGGGGAAACGGGAGAAGTTACTCCATTTTTTAAGCTTCCGTCGCGTGTGCAACCTTAATGGTTAAAGCTACACAGAAATCATGTATGACGGAAATGTTCTCCTTAAAATAATATAAAAAATATTCCACGACAGCATATTATGTCTATCTTTTATTTTATGGTTGACTCTCAATAACACGTGTAACTCCCGATAGCTTAGCAGTTCGAAGCTTTCTGATTAAGTAAACCCATATTTTATCTACTCTTACGTTTATGACACTTAAGTGGGTGAAATAAAGGGGTGAAGTTTAAACGAAATTCACGCGGGCGAAGCCGCTGGCAAAAGCTAGTCTTCTATACTTATAATAAATCTGTAGAGATGTCAATTCTGTACATTAAATATATTTCCAAAATAACTATCAAGGGGTGATTAGGGATCGATACTGATGCCAAAAATGCAATCAGTAAAATTTTTGTCTGTCTGTCTGATGTATAACCGTTATAGAAACAAAAACTACTCGACGGATTTTAACGAAACTTGGTACAATTATTTTTCATACTCCCGCGCTGGTTATAGTATACTTTTCATCACGCTACAATCAATAGGAGCAGAGCAGTGAAGGGAAATGTTGGGGAAACGGGAGAAGTTACTCCATTTTTTAAGCTTCCGTCGCGTGTGCAACCTTAATGGTTAAAGCTACACAGAAATCATGTATGACGGAAATGTTCTCCTTAAAATTATATAAAAAATATTCCACGACAGCATATGTCTATCTTTTATGGTTGACTCACAATAACACGTGTAACTCCCGATAGCTTAGCAGTTCGAAGCTTTCTGATTAAGTATACCTATATTTTATCTACTCTTACGTTTATGACACTTAAGTGAGTGAAATAAAAGGGTGAAGTTTAAACGAAATTCACGCGGGCGAAGTCGCTGGCAAAAGTTAGTCTAGAATATTATTGTGTTTCAAGTTGTGATATCGAGCAATTACACTTTAACGGGTATTATTTAGTACAAATTTACCAATATATGAAACTTAGTTACTATATGTCCATCTGTACGTTAGAAATACTACAGAACACTACACAAATAAAAAATTGTTATATCCTGCACATCTTTGATCAGTTACCATCAAATGGCCTGTAGCGGCGCGATACCCACAGTATCTAGTATGAGCGCGCGTCACACATGAGACGCTTAACGCGCATCACACCACAAGCTCCAAGTATAGTAAAAAACAATACACTACGTCACACGCGTCATATTAAGACTGACCAATCAGAAGACGTATCTTGGACAATCATACGACACACTTTACGCATTATAGAAATGATCCGAAGTTAATATTCGGACCGCGGTCCGCAGGCTGTGACATCGGCTTGCGGGAGATCTCCCTTTTTCCTCCACATGACCCATTTAGCTTACTATTTTCTATTGTCAATATACTGAAATTGCTACCTTGAATTGCTGACACTTTTAATATCGCTCTAATAAATAACAGTCCCACTGTTGAGCACGGGTTTCTACAGATTGAGGAGGCCATAGTTGAACACTCTGGCCAAATGTAGATTGATAACTTTTACGCACCTTTAAGAACATCGCGGTGATCTCTTGTGTTTACGGGTTCCTCCACGATATTTCCCCTCAGAACACAAGTGATAATTATGTAGATTCTAAGGCCCTTCTCACACTACGCTGTTTATTAGCTATGCGACTCCGACGCAATCCACAATTCGCCGACACTGACACTAGTCACTGATAGGACACGCATCGTAGACGCATTGCCTCTTTATTTAGACAACATTCTAGGCACTTGCAAATAGCGTTTTGTGAGAACAGCCTATAACGGACAAAAAATTTGAAAATGAGAGTTCCATGCAGTATTAGAACCCAGGCCTTCTTGTTGGAGACTTCTACGTTCAGGCCATTGGATTATAGTTGCTTGGTATTTCTTTGCGTTTGAATACTGTACAGCTTTGTTTAAGCGTTCAGCTAACGTGTTTATACATAAGGCCTTCTAAAGCCTTGCGAGGTAATTAAAATCCAATATTCTATTTCTACACGTGGGTATTGCGCAGGTCTTGCACTCTAAATCAGACCTTTAGGTATTTTAACTATACGGATAGTTGCTTGAAAATATTCTAAGTCGTATGTAATATGTTTTTTAATCGTTTACGAGAACGACACTTTAGCAAACACACCAACAAACACAGAATTACAAAATAATAAAAATGTCCAAGCAAGCAAATATAAGATCCAAAAATTATAATTAAAAAAATATATATCTTAAATAGTCAAAGGCATTAAATTTTTTGCTACTTATATTAATCAGTAAACCCTGATGTCCTTCTATGTACCGGTAAAAATGGCAAAGCTTCCAAGAAAGCACCATGATTTGATGATGTAGGTGGTATGAGGGAGTTTGTATTTAAGTACTTTAAGTTACTTTTAGCCAACAGAACGTATTCTTTCTTCATAACCAAGCCACGAATACCACATTAATAAGTATACATTTAATAACTGAGGAAGTCGCAATCACTTGTTACTTACGAAGCAAATAATTTACGTTACCAGTGGACTGTCCACGGCATATCAAAAGATAAATTCTGCTTCGTCAAAGCAAACTTTCCGTGACCGATCTAATGACGTTAATGCGAGCAAAGTTGTATGAAGCGACAGGAACTTTGAGTACATGCGCAGTCAGACCTTCTGGCAGCTTTCGCGAACGGTGACAGTCGCTTGCTGATATCCTAACCCTCCGACCGTATACCGGCGATTGGGAAATCGCCCGATTGACTTAACTTGTGACACCGAGTGTTATATGTAAGCATTAAACGTAGAAGCATGCAGATGTGTGTTTAGCGAAGCAACTCTTTCCTTCAAAACTAAGTGTGTGTAACTTTTTGTTTCGCGGGTAAGTAACGCCTCACCTGTAGATTTATATCGTTCTTTTCCGGGTGTCAGCTTCATACTCGTAAAACGTATTGACGTTGCATGAAAATATGACCCTGTATCTCCCCTGTTGTGTGTTGCAGTGTTGTAAATTAATGATAAGACTAGTAGTTACTACTATAAAGGTATAAAATAGGAACAGTCTTTTACAAAATTTTCTCGTATATTTTGGTTTAACTGAGAAATATTTACTAAGTACAGGAAAGATTTTAGAAAACTTAAAACAACTGCATTTTAGAGATACTTTCTTTATGATTTTAAATTTTTATGAAAAGTTGTGTTTATGACGGTACCGTTTTGTACAAAATGTCTGCCATGACGTAGATAATTCCGAGGGCACGTTGTGAAGGTGCGTCAAAAATATGAATAACTATAACTTAATCCTTTCAGTTTTTTTACAAATATCATGTGTCAATATTTTTTATTTCAACTTAGTTTGTTGAAATTTAAATAGAATAAAATTAGTACTTGATTTTTTAATATTTACACTTTTAAATTAACACTATTTATTTTATTAGCCTATTATAGCCTATGCGGAACATTCGCATTCTATTTATACAGACGTTAATTTCGTAATTCTGACCCATCCAGATGTCTTGTAAATACTGGGGGCATCCGTTACACTTTTTATAGAGGTGTGGCCACCATTCAAAGACCTTTATCCCCACGGTTATTAGTCCTACGAACTACAGTCCTTTCAACCGTCTTAACCTCTGAGTTATGTCGATTACCTTTCTTCGTTTATGGGTTTTATACCCTCTTTTTCGGCTAATACATTGTCAAGCACCATATCTTTTGCTTTCCAATATGTTGAGTTAATCTACTCTGGGATGTATGGTTTCTTTTCTCGTGTAGGTATATCAAGCCAACAACTATGCCTGTGATATCCCCTGATAATCGTAATCGAGGTAATAGCAGTACCGATGTAACAGGTTTTTATTGTTCTTCAATTCATTTATCTTTTTGGATTTATAGGCTAATAACTTGTCTCCCTTTCATGAACATGGTTTGGTGATAAATTATCTAGCCTATCCAATTATTATAGGTCTATTTCATTAATGTACCACTTTTTCATAGATGTAATATTTTACGTGCTACATATATTATACTTTGTCTTAGATTGGGTAGGTGATAAAACCTGAATACTATTCGTGTGGTTATATTCTTTTATCAATTATTAGTAGGCATTTTGAAGTGTGAAGGCTGCATCCATATTTAAGTACAAGTCAGTCTCCTGCTCGTGACTAAACTGCTAATTGACGAGGGTGCCTTCCTCGGTCTGCCTTGTCGGTGGCCGCTGGAATTTATAGAATTTATATCGTCCAATTAAATCCTGACGATATTCTACGCTTGATGTTTGGATTGAATCCCGACTAACTAGCTGCAGTCCCCTTGTCTAAGTTACCTACCAGAGTGTTAAAAGTTCTCCGTCTAGCATCTCGGTGCCCTGTTTAATTTTCGTGAAAAATAAGGTGTATCAAATTTTTCTTTCCCTAAATTCATATGTAAGTCTATATTAGGTACTATAATTATGTGAAACGCCAGAGTGCACGCACTGAGGTGCTGGCACGATCGGCTTCAGGAACCGAGGAGCCTACGCCAACGGGTCGTAGAGGCCATCTTGCCTAACTTTGAGGCTTGGCTCAGGAGCCACGGAAGGGTGACGTTCCATCTTACTCAGATACTTACCGGACACGGTTGTTTCGGTGAGTACCTGAGTAGGATTGGTAGGCAAGAGACGGCCGAGTGCCATCACTGTGGGCACGACGAGGATTCTGCTCAGCATACGCTGCAGTATTGCCCGGCTTGGGAATCGCAGCGGCAGATCCTCGTCGAAAAAGTGGGACCAGACCTCCGGCCTGCTGCCATCGTGAGGAGCATGGTTCAGCGCGGATCTGCCTGGAACGGCATGATCACCTTCTGCAGTGACGTAATGTCTGCGAAGGAAGACGCCGAGCGGGCCAGGGAACGCGCTGATCCTGCCCGGAGAAGGACGCGCCGTGCACGGCGCCGCGGTGGACGCATATAGCGTCACCGGGGTCCCTGTAGCTCGGGACCAGAATACGAGCTTCGGTATCCCCTGCCTGTCGTAAGAGGCGACTAAAAGGGGGTTTTAGGGGTTGCGGGCGGCTAGAGTGGGAGCTCGAACCGTCCAACAGCAACCCCGGGAAGGACGACGGTATGTGTGGCCGCACACCGTTGTACGGAAGGCTAGCGATGGGGCATTAGTCTCTCGCGGGCAGAGCCCCAAGGGCGCCGCGCTCGGAGGACTCCGGTTGTGTTCCTTTGGAGATCCCGGAGTTCTCCACTAGCGCTGAGGTAGGCCACCGGGGGGGTTTTAGTGGGTAAAAATCCCACATAACCCTGTGTCGCTCCCACGGCACCGGGTACCTTTTGAAGGTTTCCCCCTCGATAACAAAAAAAAAAAAAAAAAAAAAAAGGTACTATAATTATGTATGTCCTATAAATGGTTGTAATTGTTCATTATTTATAATGATTGCGCATACAAGAAGATCGTCATTGCTGCATAAGGGCTCATTCCCACGGCATACGTCTTTGACGATTCGTCAAAAAACACGATACGTCTTGACGGATGGACGTTCACATTGAATACGGAATCGTGTTTTTTCACGATTCGTCAAAATATCCGCATTGAAGTTCACATTTATTTCGTGATTTAGCTCAGTTCAGATTGGTTCAGAAACATTCACGATTCGTGATTTCTAAAAGACGTATCCGTATTCGTCTTTTTTCACGATTCGTCAAGCGTGTGAACATGAGTATTTAAAAAGCATTGCCGCCGTCAAAAAAAATAACGAATCGTGAAAAAAGACGATTCGTGAAAAAAGACGATTCGTCCTCGTGTGAATGAGCCGTAACATATAAATAGGTACATATAGAAATACTAAAATAAAAATTCTATTTGAAAATTGTTACACAAAACCGTAACAAAACATTTTTTACATTACATTTTTGATAATAAAACCTTCGAATACACTAATTATTCAGATCGCACAATTCTTCATTAATTTAATGCTCGTTATGGTACGGGAGTCGACGATGCTAAATGTGGATTTACTCGAGCGTCATAGAGACCTATTGGGTTGCAAAGCTTAGATAATAAGAACAAAAAAATGTTATATAATGTACACCTTTTCATCGGTGTTGGAAGCGGCTATAGACTTTTAAATATGTAAAAAATAATGTCCATGTGGACATACTCGAGCGCTTCAGATATTGATAGCATCGATGTTCTACGTATTCTTAATAATCTATGTTAATCTGATCGTTTGTTTGATAGGGGTGACCGTAGATTAGGGGTGAAAATGAGAGAGAAAAAAATCTAATCGAGCACGTCAGATTTTCTAAGGGGGTATTAAGTGAACCTAAAAAAAGCTCTCATTCAATAATCTGACGATTTCGATGTGACGCAAACTCGCTACCATTATTATAATGTGCAAAAAAAATTCGAACTTATATATGGGGCTCATATGTGGTGGAGGTACAATACAATACAATACAATACAATATACTTTATTGTGCACACAGAAAAAACAATTATACAATATGGTGTAGATTATTATTAACACAATGGGCGGTCTTATCGCTGTAGTAGCGATTTCTTCCAGACAACCTTGAGGCAGAGGACACAGACATTAAAAAATCGTTGGAAGAGGTGCAAAACTTATGTATTTAAAAGTCAAAAGCTTATATAAATAGTATTAAAGTTACAACTATATATACATATAAATATTTAATAATATACAATATATCATTATATAATATAGCACAATATACATACATATGAATAAATATATATATATATAATATATATATATACATATAAGTACTTGACTTATATATACATATAAGTCAAGTGAAAGGCATTGAGACTTATGTCATCCAAGCAATCTTAGATAAAAGAGGAACCATTAATTACTGTGTCAGATAGTATTCTTTTACTTAGTATTCTTTTACTTTGTTAGGTACTTAACTGGGTACAAGGTATCCCCTGTACCTTAATCTGCCGCGCTCGAGTAAATCCCAGATTCCCCTTTTCGGCTCCCCAGCTACTAATTACACATTTTTTCGCTACTCTAAGTAGGTATTTATCAACGAATGTTCTGTTAGCACGAACAGGTTTTATAAACTTTTTTACTATCTCTTGCAATTACATAACAAAGCAAAAAAAAATCAAATTTTTTTTTCTAATTAAACTACAATAAGTAGAGGATACATTGCAGTTTTGAAACGGCAAACTGCAGGCAAATTGAAAAAAAATATCCTGAATTATTTTTTAAAATTTATTATTATCGTTAAATACCTGTTGTTGAGCGCTGTCGGATATTATATGACATGTATATTCGTGCAGCATATTGCTTGACCAGAAAAATAGAAAACCTGTCATGAGGGCGCTAAAGTTTTCTTTCTTATGGCAACAGCACAGACAACAGTAACTATAGTAACGCTCGTGTTATTATTGTCATTTTGACAACTATGTCGGAAATGTTATTTATGTAAATAAATGTTATTTTATACGAAATGTTATTTTAGCACATAGAAAACCACTATTATTTCACGAATATCAACAGTTTTTTATCATTTTAAAATGACAAACATGAGACGAAAAGTGACATTCAAACTCACTGACAAGCAATTTACGATTGACGTTTAGAAACTGAGCGTTGCCAGTAAAATTAATTAGTTCCATGAGTTTACCGCAATATGGAGAGGTTTTTTATATTCCTGGTCAAGCAATAAAAACTTCCAACACTTGGGTTGCCCCTAAATGCCTTCAACCAATCTGCAATGGAGCAGCGAGTGTTTGCTTTAGGCCTCCTCAATGATGGGGAAAGGCCCGTGTTTAGTCCTGAGCTATTAGTGGGTTGAAGCAAATAGATAACTTTATAAATTTAAACATCCATGTATACAGTTAACTGAATGCAATGCAAAGCAATAAGTGTAGTCACCATACCGTAAAGTTGAGGAATTTTCGTGTCTGGAGCCAATTATGAACATGCCATTTTAACCATTTGTGTAATAAAATTGCCTTGTTATCGGCCCTTGCCTTCTGTGCAAATATTCAAGTTAATCAAACTTCTTGAAGTTGGTGAAAATTACGCTGAAAGTTTCCTTTACATAATATATCTCATCTCTCATTTTGTTACACACATCTTCATCGTCATCTCAGGTCAGGCTAATAAAAGGGTTTTAAAAAGGATTAACTTACCACTCGACTCCATCACTTAGCACTTTCTCATCCCTTAGTAAATCGTTCAGCAGTTACTATCAGCGTCAGTCACACACGCATGGTTACCATTGTATACCACTATAGCTCTGTATGGTACTCGATATAGCTTTCAGGGCTGTCAGTTTAGCTCAGAGCGGTTGAGCGCGCACGACACGAAACACGAGAAATTTTAAAGTATAGTTATCGTGTTCGATTTTACTGGACTTGCTGTGCGTTACTTTATTTAAAACTAGTTAATGCCCTCGCTGTACTTCCAGATACCTATATTTTATTACTGAACAGCTGACCCAGCAGGGGTTAGGTATACTGCAACATTCGGCATTTATACCACAGGTTAAACCGAAAATAAATACTCCAAATATGATGGCCATACGAATCTATCTAATTAATAAATACCAGTTTAATAATTTTTACAAATATATTAAATTTTCAGTAACAGACTTAGGTAGGTTTAACAGACTTAGGATAAATGTACAGTGTGGTACTTTAATAAGGACACCAGGATCTGATGATGGCATCTCAGAGAAATCGAGGGGAACTTTCGAAAATTGTAGGGACGACTAGTGTGTTTGTTAATGTTTTCATAAGTACATCAAAGCGCTACAATTTCATGAAGGTCTGGAGTCGATCTGATGAAGCCGAAAGACAGTCGAGGGAACTCCTCAACGATTTACTGCAGTTATCTACTGTTTGGGCTTTATTAATTCGTAGTGACGAGAACTTTACACTCATGTGTTGAATTGAGCGCCATATGGTGAGTAGCTTTTGAGTTATCTCTGCTTATTCAGGTTGAAGTCTGTTACTTTTTGTAAACAGCAATAGGTCATTAATATCCGTATTACGGGATATTAAATCGGTATGAATTAAAATTCGGACTTGCATCATCACAAGCCTACGCCACTCTAATTGGACATCTCCATTAAGCTAGGCAACGTAATGTTATTATAAGAAAAAATATACTATAATATCTTTCTTTTGAAACGAGGTTTTATATTTTTTAGACCGAAGCACAAAAAGAATTACGGCAAAAACTGAACCAATTTACAAAATAACTATAATAAAAGCTGAATATGACAGTGAAAATCTATTAATAAAATCCCGTTGGATGGCTTCGATAATGTAGAGGAATTAAATTATAAAATTTCAGCTCATGTGAATCATTAGCAATTTAACATAAAATCACTAATTCAAAAATGATTGGCCCGCAGCATTCAAATAAAAAAAACCGGCCAAGTGCGAGTTGGACTCGCGCACGAAGGGTTCCGTACCATTATGTATAAAACGCCAAAAAAATCTGGCCTTTTGTATGAAAGCCTCTCTTAAATATTTACATTTACATCAGTAGCCACATATTAGCCACAAGCAACGCCATCTCTTGGACCGACAGGTAACTAAAAGCATCGGACTACATATTAGCCACAAGCAACGCCATCTCTTGGACCGGCAGGTAACTAAATGCATCGGACTACATATTAGCCACAAGCAGCGCCATCTCTTGGAGCGAAAGATAACTAATTTATCGCTGGAGCGTCGAAGCCATATTTCGACTTAAATATTTATTTTATTCAGTGTTTTAGTATTTGTTGTTGTAGCGGCAACAGAAATACATCATCTGTGAAAATTTCAACTGTGTAACTATTACGGTTCATGAGATACAGCCTGGTGACAGACGGACGGACGGACGGACGGACGGACGGACAGCGAAGTCTCAGCAATAGGGTCCCGTTTTACCCTTTGGGTACGGAACCCTAAAAATCACCAAACACATTCACATTCTACCCTCCTAGAACTAGAAAACCGTTTCATGTTAGTCGCATAGATACCATGAAATAATTATAACGGAGTTGAGAGTTCAAGGCTTTAATAACGGGAAGCATTGCCAGTCTTGGTGGAGACACTGCTGTGCCCCCAAATATTGACTAAGTTGGCGATATTCGAGTAGACTATAGAGATTATAGATTCAAGATACAAAATTATATAAACAGCTAAGAACATAATAATTAAGTTAGAAGCTAAAACCTGCTCTGATAGGCTTTGAAACGGATGTATATTTAGCATACTTATGTTTAAACTATGCTAATTTAAGTACTTCCATTTGATTACTGACACGGCATGCGGCACCTTGCAATTGTCCTCTAGAGGACGGCATATTGCACTCTACTGTGACGTCACATAAACTATTAACACTGTGCTTTATCTAACAACGCTGACGATACTTTTAGAGATTAGGTATGGTTAGCAGTTTAAAATTTAAACTTGCATACATACGTAATATATTCTGCACCATTTTTCTCTTTGTTTCTTTTTGGTTTCACTGTAGTCGAGTAATTAATATTAGTTTTAAAGATGAATTAAACGTCGCGCGTCGCGTCCGTTTTTATCGGGTGAATCAAACGCTAACCTCAATTATCAAATTAGACAAGACCTGCTATAATTTAACAATCTTTGATTTGTTGATAATTTGTTGGTTCATCGTGACATTTTCCGGGAGGTCAATCCTCTCTTTCGGTTGACGAACTTTATTCAGTTTTCCGATAACTGGGTGTGGATTGAACATTTTCCTTCGCCCTCTCCAAATAGTTCCTTGATCTTCATGATTCATGACAGCTACGAGCTACCAGCAAAATTATTCTGTAAGCCAAAGTAAAAACCCGTGCTTATATTATGTATTATGATACATCACTTTATCCAATTCGGATTGATTTTATTTTCGTTGCGATCTTGTCACTGGTATTATTAATTGATTGATTGCAAATAATATAGAGATTAATGAAATTGAGCATTGACACGCGAACAGTCTCATACTAAGATTTCCTGTGTCGTATTTGCTATACCTAGACATAATGTAATTTAATACCTAAATAATTTTAAGAAAAAGTAACCGACTTCAAAATCGATATGTAGAGATAATCTCAAAAGCTACCAGGTAAATTTCGCTTTTCATTATGGGATCAGATGGCAAGCGGTGATAGGGTTCGAATTTTAGGACACACTGCCGCCTGATCGGAAGGTCCGGGTTCGAATTCTAGGGCACAGACCTCGGACTTTTCAGAGTTATGTGCGTTTTAAGCATTTAAATGTCACTTGCTACAATCAGTGAAGGAAAACATCGTGAGGAAACCTGCATGCCGAAGAGTTCGCAAAACTCAAAGGTATGTGAAATCCACCAATCCGCACTTGGCCAGCGTGGTGGACTATGGGCTTAACCTTCTCGTATGACACCCAGTGTGCCGTTTAATTAGTTATTAAAGGATCGTTATATAAACAATATTTTATGAATAAAAAACTTTTCTTCAATTATAAAGTGAAATAGTATATTCGCGCCATGGATCAAATATCCGATAAACGACGGCTGAGCCACTCAAAGTAATGAATACTCTTTAATTACTATATTATGCTGTTAATTAACTTTGCATGGTGTTTTAATCTGCGTAGCAAGCTATCAGGCTTCGCGCCCCGCCGTAAAAAATATAACAAGCCTAGCACACTCTGGTTGAGTACCTATAGCTGAAGTGGGTCTGTTTTAGAACCATGCGGAAAGAGGATCCCCCGCAGGGAGTCCCGTCGACATTTATTTACAACACTTTCTACCTTGATATGTAGGAATTAGCTAGTACAAACTTAGACCTGATAAAAATACCCCGCTCACAGCATTTTATTACTCATAAGCTTAATTTTTTTAAAGTGTTTGCATATTTGTAGGAGTAATTCCTCTCCACTCCCTGAACCGCTCACCTCAATCTAAGTTGGTAACTAAAGTAAAGAAGAGCTTTTTCTCTTTAAAATAAGATAATCTTCATGTTCATTCATCTTCAGGTCATGGCTACCTTTACTAGTAAACCTACAACGTAACGATAATGCGTTCACTTGTATGTAGTCACTGTTAGTTAGGCGCTTTGATGAACGCGATTCGCTCATTCATTACGACGTAAGTTATTTCAGTCGGATTGTAGTCCGCCTGACCATTGGGAAGCCGCATTACAAAACAGCCACGCTTTTCTATTCAAGGCGCTATTATGTAAAACAGCAGGTTCTACAATTAGGATTCTACATAATATATTATTATACCAATCACTTTAACCCAGATGATACGATATTTTGAACATTTCTATGTCATAAATGGAAAACAAGTCATCATGGCATAATAGCTCGAAGTAAACTGTCGTAACTGTTAATTGCCCGAAAAGGATTCGATTACAGGTCTTAAGTAACATTAAATGTTTCCTAAATTTATTGTCTCGTAACGAAGACATTATACCGAATTACCAAACCCTGCCAGTCTCTCTATATAATTACGTGATTAAACTTAAAAGGTACCCTAATCTATTTCGGTTTCGGAAACAGCTCGTTAGAACCTTTTAATGGGAAGATCAAAAAGTAAATATTTTACTCTTCTGAGAGCCCAAAGAGGATGCCTACTTATACCTGCTTATTACATTTAGCAAGTTTTTGCTCCCGGCTTCACCCACATCGATATCAGAAAATAATAAAATATGTTTTAAATTATCTCACGTGCACTTATTATCAGGATAAAATTGATTTTATATCATACTAGAGAACCGCCCGCGCTTCGCTTCGGGACCCGTAGGTAACAGCCGCGTAGGTCCCGCTCCCGTAGGAATCTCAGCTAAAAAGTAGCCTATAACATTTGCCTATGACTTAAGTAAATTACATGTAGTATTTGATAGCGTGATTCAGAACTTGCAAATTAATTTTACTATCGCCATCTATTAACAACTCCGGAACTAAATATCAAGCAACTAACAAAACATGGATCTTCCCATGGGAATGAGATGTTTTTCCGCGGTAAAAAGTAGCCTACGTCACTTTCCACCCTCCTAACTATCCCCACACACATAAACCATACCATAAAATAGCCATGTTGCGACGTGAAAGAGTCACAAACAAACAAACACACTTTCACATTTATAATATTAGTAAGGATTCCGGCTTTACTATTTCCATAGCATCTTCTATTTAAATTGATTTACTTAGTGGAGCAAGCGAAAAGCTGACAGACAGACAGTTATTTTGCATTTAATATTACAAGAAAAAAAGGCACGGGTGTAACCAGATAATAACTGAGGGAGCAGCTGAGGGACATCAGTTGTTCCGATACTTACGATACGTATACTCATTGAACTATGTACTGCTTACTACCACAATCGTGCTAAGTTGTACCCTTTCTTACAAAATTTGCTAAGTCAGTCAAAGGCAGTGGTCTAAATCCTCAGATTATAGTTGGTTCTATAATCTGAGTCTAAATCGTTCTTTTTAAACCTGCGTTTTGTTTAACAGAAGTAATATTTCTACTTATCGCTGTATTTAATGTTACTCAACTAGGTAATTCAAAATAACATTTAATTATTTATAATGCCATACCTATACAATGAATCACATTTTACAGAATACTTACTACGCATTATACCTACTTTAGCTGGCAAAATTAAAGATCCAGAATAAAGTAGCAAACAATTACCTTCTTAAAATCCGTGGTAAAATAAAACCACTGTAGTATCGATTCCCGAAGTTTTTTTATCAAACTCAATATTTGTGGTGTTCAAAGAAAAGTTTGTTCAATATAATGAAGCTTCATTCTGGGTAACTTCATCAATATAGGGATTTATTTACGAGTTGGAATATAAATTACTTCCATCACTTTTATAAGTATCATTAAAAGACAATAAATGCTCCAAAATAGAATACTTAGGTAAGTCCAAAATCCGGACAACAGGAACAACTGTGAAATTGAGCAGTAAAAGAAGAGAATAAACACTAAAAATTTGTGAAATAAGAGAAAATAGCCAATCCCGGACATACTTTCCCGTCGCTGACAGTTTGCTAGCGTCCTCCCTCAACATAAAAAAAATGGCAGACTGAAAACAAGAATATTTTGGTTGACTTTGTAAAAATATCTACAAATTTTCCAGCACTAAAACTGACAGTTTTTGTCGGATACGAAAAAAAACCATCGCTTGTTATTTACAGTTACACAGAATGTTTATTTTTGAAGAGAAATAACGAAATTTGCCTGTGAAGGTAAACTTTCATACCAAAAAATAAATGTAGAGTAGAAAACATAGTATCTCAATGAGTAAGTAGAAATAAATTGTATGGAGGTTACTATTAATTTTGGTTTAATATTTTTAGAAAGAGGCTCAAGTCTTAATCATAATTTAGAAAACCGGTTAAATATAATATAAGACAAGTGACAATCTCGCATATTTAGTAGTAATAAAACCTCAATTCCACAAGTAATTTAGATGCGGACGAGTTTTACTTTTAGACAAGCTGATGTTCGCGACTTCGTTCATACATAGGAGTTTTTCCTGCCTGAATACCGATTCCTTAGGAGTTCCGGGATAAAAAGTAGCCCACAGCCCCCTCTATCTCCCAGTACAAGGCCCATAAAAATTCGTTCAGCCGTTTCTGAGATTAGGGAGCACAAATAACGATTAAGTTACAGTTTTATTACACGTAATATATATAATAATAATAATAATAATACACTTTATTGTACACCATAGCAACAAAACAACTGAATAAGACATTTGTACAAAATGTGATACAAAAGGCGGTCTTATCGCTAAAAAGCGATTTCTTCCAGACAACCTTAGGGTAAGAAGTAAAAGACAGTGAGTATAGTAATAGGGGGCAGGGTGTACCTAACTAAAAAGATTTATAACTAATCAAGAATTAAGAAGACATAAAATTAACACTGGATAATAATAATGGAAAATATATAATTGTGTTTGAATAGTAAATAAATGGCAGCATGAGGTAACTGAGCGATAGCGAAAAGTGAGAAGGGTTGAAGGAAGTCAGAAGAGTCCTACTGACAGAGTTGCAGATAGTGATCAGTAAGTAGTTTTTTGAAGGAGTTTAAAGTGGCAGCAAGACGGATTGGTGGAGGGAGGGAGTTCCATAGGTGGACAGCAGTGACTGAGAAGGAATTTTGATAGAAGGATGTGGAGTGTGAAGGAGTGCTAAGGATGAGGTTTTTAGAGGAGCGGAGTGATTTCTCGTGGGTTGAGTAGACAAATTTAAAGTTTTGTTTAAGGTACGGGGGATATTTTGGATCAAATAAGATATTGTAGAGAAGAGTGAGAATGTGAGCATTGCGGCGAAAGCGGATTGGGAGCCACTTGAGTTTAGTGCGAAATTCAGAAATGTGGTCGTATTTTCGAAGTCCAAAAATAAACCGTATACATAAATTTTGTAGGCGCTCAAGTTTGTTAAGTTGCTCCTCAGTGATATCGAGATAGCACACATCGGCGTAGTCAAGGATAGGTAGAAGTAGTGATTGAGAAAGCGAAATTTTAGTTGGGATGGGAAGGACATTTTTAAGCCTCCTGAGTGAACTCACTGCAGCAAACAGTTTTCTGCTTACTTCAGTGAGCTGCGGTACCCAGGAGGTATATATATATTTAATAATATATATTTATTACACGTAATCAGCACGTAATATAACACGTAATAATATTATATAGAATAGATAGATATACATAGATATAAGATAGATATATATAGCATAGCTAGCAGCCGATGACATTATCATATTGACATGCCTTGTAAAAGGCACTTTACCTACATCGTCATTAGATACAAGTCAAATAAAATGACAGTACAGTACAGGAGACAAAAAAGTCTGGTGTATTTAAAGTTCTACGAATTCACATCAACGTTTGAGGTATCTTTCTAAAATATAATATTTTGTATCTCAGATATTATATTATCAGATTTAACTACGTATACCATCCTACTATAAACTTATCGAGCAAGGGGATATGATTTCTAAAGTTGTTTAACGCTACGTTGCGTTGTAAGACGTGTCCAAAATGTTAGAGTGGAAAAAATTGTTGCAGCAATATCATGTTTAACAGCATCTAGCGGGTTCCCTGAAGGTACTGCAAGTGCTTTAATATGTGCTACGCAACTTAGTTTAAAATTAATAAAGTCAAAACGAAAGAAGCGTTGTAATAATATAATTTGTAACCCTATAGTTAGGCTTTGTTTACAATGTTGATATTTTTTTACACATAGGTAAGTATACTTAAAAAGGTAATAAAAATAAACGTAATAAACGCAGCTTTCATTTAAAAACGCCGATTAAACTAGTCTTATTAGTACGAAATATATGTAATAAAATACAATACATGTCCGTTAATTAAATGATATATTAAGATATTGCACGTATTATATTAAAGGTTCATACGTAATAATATAATAATAAGCAAAAACATTTTCAAGTAATGATATTATTTGGATACTTATTACAGGATTTTCTTCTTCAATATTTTAATAGAAATATTATGTCACTTAAACGTACTTGATAGTACATTAAGGTGTTAAGGACATCGAAAACCACATCTAACCGTAAAGTATTTAATGCTACAAGGGATACATACCATACAAATTGCCCAACAACATACCAAACACCATACAAATTTGCCCATTCTCCTTTCGTAACAGAGGCCAAACAAAAATCTTTTAAAAAGTTTAAGACTTACAAGGTCTTCAATAGTCCAGGCCTTCAATCCGCATTCATTTTTTATTTTATTTGTGATTTTTTTAAACATTTTATACCTACCTACACAATTTGGCCTTTTCACTATAAGAAGATTTATTGAAATTATTTTTAGAATTTTCTCCATCCACATAAATAGTCTGAACCCACAACATAAATTCTATAATATTATTAGGTCCACTGTCCACTGTTCCAATTAAATTTTCCTCACTTTACTGGGAAATTTAACAAAGCAGAGGGTTAAACTTAAATTATTCGAACTGTCAGAATTATGAGCTACCGGTGTAGGTTTAGTTAATCCGTTTGCGTGTAATTTACACCGGGCTGTTAGTTATGATTATTATTAGATATTATTCTAGCAACAATAGTCATCTGCCGATGTTACAATGATGCATCTTTTGACCACGAATAACTTTTATACATATACATACAAAAATATTCAAAAAAGCTCTATAGCGCCTGGTACGGATGGAAGCTAGAACAAAAATTTTCTAAGATATTTACCGTCATAAATGCTGGCGCAGTAGTTCTAGCTGTTAGGTTAGCTAGGTCATTTGTCAGGTGTCAGGCCATTGTGATAATAGAGTGGAAGATCATAGAGAATGAGGTAGCCAGGTAGGTGTCGACGATATAACTTTATTTTGACTGAGTGTTCTGTGACATATTATTCCCAAGGTGGCAATTTCATGCATAAAATGAACGATATTATAGACCTTGACATTTAAGAATCGTGGGCTTGTATTGGCTGTAGAATTTTAAATGAAAAAGCCGTTTGTACATATTTATCTGTTTAAATGTAAAACAAAAACGCAACAAGGTAGGTAGGTACCTGACTCATTTTGTAGCTTAAAAAGTGACTTCATTTAATTCACTTTTTAAGCAAGTAAAAAGAGAAGAAACAAGAAGAAAGAGGTCCCGAGTTCCATATTCCGCAGCGCTCGACATATTCAACAGGTTAATAATTTATTTTCTGGTCGTCTGTGTTTGTGTTCTCTTTTGTGCCATGCTTATGCAAAGCTTTTCCCATTCAAAATAAAGGGAACTGTAGTTCGGGTATGTAAATGAGTGAGCTTTTATTAAAAAAGTTTTTCTTTGCCCAACATAATTTAAAAACGAAAGCCCTGGGTGGCAGCTGACATTTTAATGCTGTTCTGGTTGTAGGTACTGCGAAAAAGGCCAGTAAATTATTATTTCGTCAGCATTGTAGCTAATTTGCTAATTGCAATAAATTAAATATTTTCTAATTGATGAAATAATAAAAATTATCCCCAAACTATTTAAAATGTTTAACCATAAAATTAATATTTACAGTGCCACAATGACTATATTTTCAGACGACTGTACTTACAGTCAGTTTACATCGTCTAAGGGTGCGTACAGATTTAGTAACATGTTTTATAACTTCTGTTATATAACACGTCCACACTATCTAACATTGTTGTATCACAATGAATCATATAACAAGACCAAGAGAAGTTTTTGTGACACATATCGTCCACATTTATGAAACATGTTATTTAACTTTGTTTTAAAAACATGTTTTGTTATATAGTCTGTACGCACCCTAATACAAAAGCAAGCTAACCTATTTACGAGTACGAAGGATTCCTTTTATTAATCCCCATCGCATAAAACGACGTAGCTGATTTAAAAATAAATTGATTTATGAATAGAGGTAATGGAATCGTTATGTTATTATTATAGTGGTGTGATAATGTTCAACTCCGACAGATAATTAGGAGAAATGTCTTGGCACTCAACTCGAGTCCCATTCTGAAGACCGTAAGCCGGGATTAATTTTACCTTGAATGGCTCTTAGCTTTTATACCCATTTTCTCCTGTTTAATTAGCTTTATTTCTAAGATCTATTGAGACACGAGTATTCATTGTTTATTATCTTTAATTGTAAAAAAATATTACCGTTGTTACTCGTAGTTATAACATGTATATTTAGAGTGATTTAACCAATTAACATCTACCTTATATAAATTGAGAAACATGATTTGAACAGGTTAAAATTTTGCTGGTTAAAATTTATTTTAAAGTTTATTTATCATCTAGGATTTTCCAAAAACTAAACTAACTAGGTTATAATATTGTGAAAGGTCGAGGAGTAGCATAAATCTTGCCAGTTATTTACTACTTCTGCACTTAAATCTTTTCTAGAGTTTAAAACCAGCTCCTTAAAGTAGGATAAGTAACATTAAATATTTAAGTAGTATGAGTGAGCTCACTGCATTGCATAACACTATTTTATCCGACCGCATGACGCTCAAGCGGGTAATGTGTTTAAGTGAGAGATACATTTGTATTACAATGATTGTAGCGCCACATTTGAACCGCGACATACATACATATCGCCCCCCTATATTTGTATGTAAACCCGCACATAATACAAATGTATCTCTGGTGTGCGGCACATAGGGATTACCATTTAAGATCTATAATTTTATAAAGTTAATAAGCATCCGCTCTTGTTTACATTTCTAATACTTAATGCCTAGTCGGTTATTTTTTACTTGTTATGTTTATAACTTATCATTTGGATGTTCAGACGGAAAAATTTCATACGAGAAAAAAGAAATACCTATCTGATCTCATCATCTGAAATTGAAGGCTTGTTCGGTTGATATTCGGAAAATTCCGTGTCATATTCAACAAAAGGTACATAATTTGAATGTTTTTCCGTATGCGAGAGTTTCTGTATAAGAACTATGCGCCAATATTTCTTCATTGCGATTTTTCCAGCACAAAAACGTGTCGCCTATTTAATGCCTTGTAAACGTAGCCAGAGTAACTTCAGTAATAAAATGAAAGTTCCGTTTCTCGCTTAAAGTAAAATGGCTTTCCAAAAGCTATTAAACGCGACGAACTAAAGCTCGTGTAAAGTTCTAAATCATTTATTCATATGAACCGATATTCACACAACGATCTGAGTTGGGCTGGTCTTAGATACTGGCCGTTAACATACCAAGGTGTCATTTATGTAGATGACATGAAGTGGCCTCTTCTTGGTGATAGGAGTTTACTGTATATAAAATATAAAAGTGAGGGAGTGATGTTGAAATTGAACTCATAGGGCTAGACAATCTATTGAATATTCACACAACGATCTGAGTTGGGCTGATTTTAGATACTGGCCGTTAACATACCAGGGAGTCATATAGGTGACAAAAGTTGGCTCTTGTCATCTATATGACACCACAAGAGCTGGCTCTTATCACCTATACCTATTACACAATGGTATGCCAGACGATCTATTGAAAACTGACAAAATATTATGTACTGCAAATACAGATACAAAATAAAGAACCAGCTGTTTTCATTTGAGATCTAGGAAAGCGATGGAAGTGGAAGGGTGAAGCGGTGGATTGTATTTTCTATAGAACTTTATATGATGTTCTTGTGAGAGAAATATTTTAAGTATGAAAACGATGCTACATCTTTTTAGGGTCACGGCTCATTAGAGCACCCGGCACCCACCCCGCACGGCCTCATCGCACGGCGTCCACTCGTGGTCGACAGGTGGACCACGGGTGGACGACGCGTGATCAACCAGTGAACCTCGCGTGGCCAACGAGTGAAAGCCGCGTGGTTCACTAGTAGACATCGCTTGGTCCACGAGTTTTGATAAGCTTTTCTTTATTATTAAATTAATAACAGATACGTTATTAATTTAATCGGCACCAGCAATAGACTTGACCTATAGACATAGACTCGATACGTGACACTATTTTAAGCATACAGTATACTCTCTCGAAATACCGGCTTCCTCTCGAATAGAGTTCGGTATGCAATTTAGACGAATATTGGCAGCTTCAATAGACAATGAAAGCTCGCATTGGCTACATGGGCCGAACGTCCTCTATCGAGAATCCTACAAAAGTAGGGTTGCCAATTTCTGTCTTAATTTTGTATCTTGCCAAAAGTTGGCATTTAATTGAATAAAAAAATAAGTTGTACATTGTTTGTGTAGAGGTCGGAGCTTAATTGTAGAACCAATTTTCCTATTTAAACATAATTTCATTTCTTATATTTTTTTACAAAGGATAGTAGAAAGTTTTAAATAGGTACTTATTAATATTTTAAATGTTCACAAAGTATAAAATTTGCGCTTCAGGGTTATTATATATATAAAAATAAACTTATAAGAGATATTTATTACATTAGATTTACCTACATAATTACTCTATTATGATAACTACCCACTACCCATGCTCGTCTAGGTTTGAACAGTAGGAGCACTTATCCATTGGGAATACTATGATGCCAATACCGGACATAAATATACATAGTCCATATTAGAATCCTTTGAGCATTTCCGCCTTTTACTTTTTGGTATCTTTTTAAAAAAATCGTGAGTGACAGTGTTTAACTTCCGCGCTGATAAAAATTTTAATCATTTAAACGTACCTACGTTTTAATTAAATCACTTTTTATTCTGTACACAAAGTTTATAAATCTTAAAGATCCTTTGACAGAATTAATTAGGTACGTAGAATTTCGAGCGTAGACCGGTTTTCTAGTATAGGTAGGTACGTACTTAGAATACGTAAGAACGTAGAAGGTTTTTAATTAAAAAATAATAATGTAAAGTGGTTTTAAATGTACTGTAGAATAAATGATATTTTATAAAATTGCTATCTTTGTTTAGACAAAAACGACTTATTTAAAACTTCTTTTAAAAGTATTCATCTCAGAAAAAAAGAAATTCAAGCTTATCTTCGGTCGCAGAGACGTTTTGTTCGCCCACGTGAATTTTCGGCAGTTTGTAACAAAACCTTTTATCACGGGAACTGTCCGTAATCTTGAATTTTTAAGTCTAAGCCGATTTCGAGAAACTCTGAAAACTTTTGGTGTTGGATTTGGTTTATTTTATTTATACCTATACGATTTTATCTGCGTCATTATTTGTCCTATTTATAAGGTTCCAAACTCAAGTCCCAACTCATAATCTAACCAACACTGTCTTAGTTACTTAATTTAATTACATGATCGGAAAAGAAACGGAAATGGTATCAGGGTATTAGCAAGTTTGCCTTCATTGTTATTAGGAGTATTTATAAAACTTGATTAAACATTACCGTTTCATATAAGACATGTTTGACTAGACCGAACGAAATACATTCAACTGAGCTGATTCTGCAGTGAAGCATTTTCCTTCTTTTGTTTTTGTGGAAAATTTGGGGGTCAGAAATGCCTATACATAATAAGGGTACAGAGGTCCCTTAACGATGGTCCTGAGAACAAAAACATAATAATTAAGCAAATTATGATGACACAGGTACCTAGTAACCTACTGCGGGGGTATGAGTGTGTTAGCGTTTATTTATTTATTTATCTAAACCTTGCGAGTGATAAGCACATAATTGTAATGAGGGTCGCCGTTTTTGTGCTTACCAGTTGGCGCCACCGGCGAGGTGAGGTCATGCTGTCAAAGCCCGCCCATTACATAAACAGTGACAAATGACATTCAGACAAGCGAAAAGTGACAGACAGACCTCACTTTTCACTAGCGCCTCTAGCGGAAAATTCACACGCGGTTACCCTCATTAATATATATTTACGACGACCGAAGGCTAATAAAAGCAACAATAAGACGTCATATTGTGAAAAGGAAAGTTTCCTTTGATAATCTACGAACTAACTAAGTGGGGTAAATTGGAATTGAAAATCACTTCTAATTTTAAATGACCGTTTAGGACCACCATTTAAACAATAGTCCAATTTAAAGTTGGTCAGTAGCAATTCTCGCATAGTCGCTGAATTTTAATTTGATTTGAATGCGATTTTACCTAATTGTTATTTTGTTCTATGCTTCAAGTAACATACACTGTTTGTTTTAATAGAACCAGGTTACAAATAAAGCTTAGGAATGTCTTTTTAAATAATCACGTTATTCGCGTGAATACTAATACATGTTTTTTAAAACCAAGCCAAAGCATTTATTGATTAAAATTAAAATTAAATTTTACCTGTTATCGAACCCATTGATATTCAAATTCACTCGGCGTAATAAATTCTTTATCTTTCATGTATGTGTTGGCATTTCGGTCGGATATGATTGCCTTAAGCGCCCTTTCTTTCTAAGCACCTTTTATTCTCTCTAATGGTTTTGAGGTACTACGTAAAAGGAATATCGAGAGAGGTATGCGGGAATTTTATTAGGGTCTAGTATTTTTCCCGTGAATTTTCACGCGTGAGAGACATACAACGCGAAACTACCGGAGAAAAGCAAACGCGTCATAGTGTAAAAACATCAAAATAGTCGACTAACGTGCCTTACTAAACGCGGAATGTAAATATGTATGTACCTACCCAGCATTTAAAATGTTTTATGTCCGCGATGATATAAATTCTAAATCATGTATGTATAACTCTCAGATGTGCAGGTTTCCTCACAATGTTTGATTAGACCAAAGCAAGGTATAATATGTTTTTTTAATTTAAATAAGTTTGATACTTAGAGGTGAGTGCAGGATTCAACCTTAGGCCCTCGTAATTGTGAGATCAACGTTTAAATCTCATAATTACCTCTGCTTATAAATGAATGTATGTTATTTTGCTTTTAAATGTCTAAAAATCAAAGCAACACAATTTTATACTTTGTGGAGCTACGATTTCATAGACCCTGTTGTTTTTCAAAACAAAACTAGTCTGTACTATTTAACTTCAAGCAACACAAATTTAATCAGAAACCGATGTTGATGTATGGCATATGCATAGTATGAAAACACAACAATACACTCTCTTTTATCCCTCGGGATTTATGAGTGATGACGTAGTGTTAAAGTGTAATCTTAGTAACTCTTGCAGCACCTGCAAAGTGCGAAGTTAGACAATAGTAATGATATTTAGAAAAAAGTACTAAGACACAAATTCACAAATTGACTTTATCTTTACATAAATAAAATCAGTTTGGCAGTGTGTGGGTACGCCACTGAATTACCGAACGGTTTGCACAGATTTTGATCAATTATTTTGTCAGTGTTTGGGTGGGACTCTGGATGGTTAAAATTTGTTATTACCTATAAGTACATATATGGTGAAATCGTTGACATTTAATAAGAGATTAGCAAAAATTTAGAAGACATCGATGTGCTGTCAGCGTATCAGCTACTTTATTGCATTTCCGTTGCGGAATTCCCGCGGGGTCGGATTCATGCTGCCTCTTTATACGATCATGTTCATTGTATTCTTTGTTTTATGTTCTATTGTTTTAAGTACATATAAAGAGTTTTATACTTTTTGTTCTATCCACGTTCACATGACGATCAAATGTATATTCTGTATTGTTATCTTTTTTTGTCTTCTCATTTCATTTTGTATTCTGGTTGAGATGTTTAAAATTAAGAACAGTCTCAAGAACTCCCAATACACATACCTAGTAATAAAAAAGGACTCTCTATCCACTATTCCCTTGGTAGCTGTCTCGCACATATCAAATTAATCATTTAGCCATATCGTTTGCATTCAGACCAAAGTGGAATAAACAGTGGGAATGAAAATAGTTGGTAGTTTCAACAGTAATATTTTATTTCTCTAACAAAAGATCCAATTTACTCCCTTAGAACATTTAGAGGACCCTTTGTCTGAAGATAGTGTTGCTAAAAATTAGGAGGTTAAGAAAGATTTATCGTAAACATCACAGGGGTCAAGATTCGCACGTAGAGGCTATAAGTTATTTTAACAGGCTCGTTCAAAGTATATCCACGCTACGTTGCCACTCCCAGCGCCGCGTCATTGATAAGGGTAGCACCCTTCAGGACCATTACTTCAATTATTACTGTCTCTGGAGAAAAATAATAAAATGTAAATCGCGATGAAAATACGTAAACAGATCAAAGAAAATTGTATTCAAATTGTACGCGTTCTTCTCATGTAATCCGCAATATTACTAAATCTCCAATCCTTCGTATATGATAATGTTACGAAAATAGGAATGGCGTCTGTTTCACAAAAATTATTAAAATTGTAAGGAAAATGGATGTGTGCTTGTAAGGAAAATGGATTTACCGTTGATGATCGAGGGATATGTATTTTTTATTTGTCTTCAATCCAGGGATAGCTTGCTACTGAGCCCGAATCTCTCCTCCTGACGGAGGAGGCCTGAAGCATACTCCTCCCTAGTACCCCAGTACCTCTACAATACCCCAGTGCGGTTTGGTAGAGGGGTTAATGGCTTTTGCTGTTATAATGACACCATAATTTTATTGGGTTTGTAGTTAAGGCAGATCTCTCGCCAGGCAAGTCTAGGCAAGTGACGACATCTTATAACATATATGGGATGTCACTACATATATCTTAATATATATAAATCTCGTGTCACAATGTTGGTCCGCGATGGACTCCTAAACCACTTAACCGATTATAATAAAATTCGCACACCATGTGCAGTTCGATCCAACTTGAGAGATAGGATACTTTAAATCTCAAATTATAGTCGCAATTTTAATTTATTTCTAATTATTTGTCTCTTATTATTTGACAGTAAGTTTTGCAAGTAATGACAATTGACATGGCAGTCTTATTCACAGATGAACAGACACCTAGCGCCACACAAGAGAACTAAATTAAGAGTGTTATTATTTGACAGTCACAATTATATGTAACAGATGTCGATACCTTTCGACTGGGTTGAGTAAGTAATCAATAGATGGCGCTGCTATGGTAAATCTAACTTGCACCCGTGCGAAGCCGGGGCGGGTAGCTAGTTATATAATATGAAATTAATTAATTTGGCTGACATAATAGTATCTATCCTCTTAAAACTGTTTTCAAAAATCAACCTTTTAAGTCTAAAGGCTTGAAATTGAAAAGGCTTGAAAAATCTAAACCGCTTGACCGATTTTAACGAATTTCCACAGAAAGACAGTTGATGACACAAAGTCAAACAGAGGCTTCTTTTAAAAAAACAACCTCAAAAGAGCTGAAAGAGGGAAAGGAGCTGAGGGGATGAAAATGATAAAACAACGAATTCGACAAACGAAACGAAACGAACGGTGGATAGCTAGTAGATATAAAAATAATTAGAATCTCGGAAACGGCTCCTACGATTTTTATGATAATTTGCATAGAGGGGGATTGAGTGCGATTAATTAATCTAGCTATGTTCCATATTTATAAAACGTCGTGTTAACCGTGTTTTTCAGACAGTGAAAAACTGTTATAATCATTACAATACGAAGGTAAATTTGACGCCATCTACAAGGTCATAATAGCTCAAGGGAGAAATCGAGCGGTCCGGAATACATAAGACCTAGGTTCGAGTCCAGATGTCTTGAGTCCGATTGATTATGTATCAACTTCCAGTCCATATTTTCTTTATTATTATGTCGGTAAGATCAAAAAATATCATTCACATTTCATTAACATGTAATTTGATCTAAATATAATTTCCAAAAAAAAAACGATTTATCAAAAAAATACCGATCACCTGATATTGGAATTTGTAATACATATAATGAGTGATATATTTAAACTGAAACTTAGGCAGTAATCTATCATTCACTATCTGCATTAAATAATTTGAAATTGAAAAAACCTTCACGAGCTTTATTTCGTAGCTGTTACCATTTATCAATGTCATCCTGTAATAAAGACAAAAAAATTAAATAAGCACATAAATACTGACTTGACAGGTAACTGAGTTTATAGTTTTATCTGTTTTGCTAGTGATTTATAATTCGCGTAGAATATCTTTAAAATTATCCTCTTATATTAATTTACCTCAATATGAAATATTTATTACACAGCAAATAGTAAATTTTAGATTCGTATCTTAATTAAGTAAATGCTCCTGTGAAAGACACACTAATTGAAAATGATTAAAATTATGGAAATTGGAAAAGAAGTTTTACGCAAATATGTACCTACCTAACCTGTAGTATTGTATCTCGTTATCTTACCGTTTATCATAACGTAAACGTGTATGTATCTTCAGTAATTACGTAGCATCATAATGGTATGACCACATTACAACTCACAACGACCTGTTGGTTGATACGTCGGATTGTTGTGCGAAGGATTTCTCCCGTAACAGTAGCGTTAAACATTAAACGCAACTATATCAGAAGCCAATTAGGTATTAAGTTTTTTTCAATAATGCACTTCTTTTTATAAGACTTCTCAGTGTAAAATTACATAGTAGCGAAATAGTGTCTTACTTTATAGTGTTTTATAAAGGTGTAGTGACGATGAAATTACACTAGTTACGAACGTGAGACGTATAATAGATTATGTCGTTTCCAACGTCTTGAAAAATGTAATTTATGACAACTAGCTTAGAACTATATTTTGTAACCTTTTAATTTTCTCGGGCTTTAATTTAATTTAATTCACAGGAAAATAATTGTAGCTCAACTGTCAAACTGTCAACATAGGGCATTCTATTGGTTTCGATGTGTGCTTAAGCTGACTTTTTGCCGGCTTCACGCTTGTGTTCACGGCGCGCAGTCTATAGTTTATTGGTCTAAGCATATAATTATGTGTGTAACGTAATATTTGTAAATAATAACATCATCAAAACTAAACATAGCAACTAATAAATTTGTACCTACGAGTACCTCCTTACAGTGAAACCACATTTGAGCTTTTAACTTGTAATAATATTTATAGTCCTGACCTCAATCTGGGTTTATTTTATCGTTTGGGATGAGGATCAAAACGATAATAAAACTGAATATTATTTTGTGTGTAGCAAGCTAGAAAGTAACTAGGATATGAAACTTGAATAAAGATTGCGAGGTAGGAATATCTGAGTACATTACACTCTTTAAGGAGCAATATAAAATACTCGTGTTACGTTACGTCTTCTGATCCACTTTATTCAATTGTTGTATTGATAACCTCAAACCCTCTTTCTTTGCCTTTATCTGTCGATTCTTGTAGGTGGCCTACTCTCTGGCCAGTAACATTTTTATAAAAAAACTTGAATCTTAATATAATATAAGAAGTATCACATCTCTTCTTTTCTCTCGTCAAAAGCATCTCTCCTCTCTATACTTACTCTCTATCTCTCGCGTTAGCAACCCACAACACATCTCACGTTCCCTCACCACATATCATATCACCACCTCCGTTGCTTATAGCTTATACTGCTATACAACCGTTTAAAGCTTCGATAAAAAAGAAGCTACTTTCATCAAACTATTGAAGTGTTACTTAATTAATTTCTGGAATTAGATTTGTAAAACTTTAAAGCGGGACATACCTACTTACCAACTGACATTATTGTAACAACAGCAGGGTGGGAAATTATTCATAATGTGAAATAATAACAGTATCGGAAATTTCTGAATGAACAATATCGAGTAAGGTCGGAAGTTGGACCAGAGATTGGAAAGTAATTGAAGCTTTGTATATTTGTATTGGTACATTTATTAATAAACTTGGGGCTTTCGTTTTAACATTCATGAACTACTTTAAAACGAAAGTCACTAGGTCGCTCAAGAGAGATTATCACTAGCTAGAAACTTCATATCTCAGGCATATAATAAGAAATAAACCGCAGTCTTTTCGGGCCCACCCTCAGTCAGATCATGGTATGGTCAGAGGTATGGTTATGATACACGAAATTCTTATAATGCATGCAATATTTCTATGAAACCCCGTACCGCGGCTAGGGTGGTTTGAAAATATGACGATACATTTCGATGAAAGGTTTTGGGTATTTTCTTGCTCCCAGAAAATAATAACAGCTATCAGTCTATATCTTCTACCGGAGGAAACGAAAGAAAAATTGTACCCAAGTAAATATATCAATCATTAACTTTTTACAAAAACAATCGACTTAAAAGTCAATAAATAGGTATAGGAAACTCAAATATTAACCATCAGATGTCGCATAAATTTTTATGAGACAAGACTACAAGCACCAGCTATGAAATAAAAAAAAGATTCATGAAAATCGTCACACGCAGTCAAAAGCTGTGACCATAAATTAAATACGTATCTATTATTTAGAATAACTAATTTTAAAACTTCCCGTCAGATGAGGTTCAATTTATATAGGACTAGACGTGAAGCACTAGCTTTTGATCAAAAAATGGATTATCAAAATCGGTATCAAATCATACACCAAAAATACAGTAGAATTGAGAACCTACTCCTTTTTAAAAGTTGGTTAAAATTGAAAGTTACTGCATGTCCATACAAAGCAAACATAATCTACACTAATATTTTAAAGAGGAAAACTTTGTTTGTTTAGTTGTAGTGAATAGGCTCAAAAACTACTGGACCGATTTTAAAAATTCTTTCACCCTTCGAAAGCTACATTATCCACGAGTAACATAGGCTATATTTTATTTTGGAAAAAATAAGGTTCCGTAAGATATTTGGGTTTTTCGCGCACAAGGTTTAAGAAATCAACCAGAAAAGTTACTTATTTTGCGTACGCTGCCTAAACTATAAAAGATAGAACCATAAAATGTTCTAATTAACTGTAGATCTTATAAATATCTACAAAAAAGTCCGCGAAACACTATACCTATCTATGTCGAGTGAGGCACAACAACCATTTTTTTATTTAAAAATCTTGATTTTTTTTGGACAACATTTAAACGCGTTTATTTTACTCATGCTATTAATCCTTATCAAAATATGTATATTATTTCATCACTAATTACAGTTTATGTAGATAATATTTGGTCTTTGAATGATTAAAATTGGACATTTGGTTTTTGAAGTTATGGCGAAATTAAAATATTACGATTTCTGCTGCACGGCCCGTTGCGAAGTGGGCGTCACTAAGGCGCGTAAGGGGTAAGGGTGCGCGTTCGGGAGGGGAGTTTAGATAGATCTATGAGTAAGTTCATCATTAACAACTTTAACATCCACAGAAAGACAATCTGTGCAGCCTGCGGATAATGACTGCGTCGTTATGTTAGTGTCGGTGTCTGTGAATTGACCTGATCATTTTGCTGACCATGTCTTTCCTGAGTAGGCTTTTTGCAGCGGTAACCGACATCCACGCGGGCGGAGCCACGGGCGACCGCTATATCTAATATACCTATTCGCAAAAAGTATGTAGTAAAGGGGATTAATGAAAACATCTTTAATTTTCAAAGTTTATTTTTGTATCTGTTACCTTCAGGCAACATCTTTGTTTCGCTAAAGTTATTATTTACAGCTCGTTAAAACAAAATAAGTAAACCAATAACATGTTTATCAAGTAATTGAGCTTTCATTGTTTCATATTATCTCACGCCAGTGAACATAACATTTTAGATAATTTAGATTCTTGTACCATAATAATAAATAACATTTATGTTTACTTGGGCAAAACAACTCTTACATTTATCATAGGTAATACTAGTGGTCGCCTGTGCTTCGGAAACTTACAAATGTTAAATATGTTCAAAATTTTACAATATGTTTCACTAATAATCTGTTCGTATTAATTGTAGCGTGGTGTTATACCTATTGTCTAAAACCTTCCTCGATAAATGGACTACTCAACACAAAAATTTTACTATGGGCCTTAGTTGCCTGATAATAAAGATATTTTCTTTTGAATTTGAAAAAAAATATTCAAATCGAACCAGTGCCTAGTTCCTGCGATTAGCCCGTTCAAGCTAGCAAGGAAACAAACCCTTCAGCTTTATAATAATTATTAACTATTGCCTCATAACTAAGGATTCCTAAGGATTCCTAGCGGATACTCCACCACGCTGTTTCAGTGCGATTTGGTGGAGGGGTTAGTGGGAAACCCATGTATACAACGTGGTTACCACCATACAACAATAAATTAAATTTTATGTACCTAAAAAGCCTAAAAAAATTTTTCAATCAAATACCTCCTTTACTTTAGCCACAGCATTTTTTTCAATATTCAAAATTTCAACACGCTGTATCTATTATTATTGTAATAGCAGAAGATTGTTGCCGCTCTTGTCAAAAGTGAGTGACCGATGTTGAGATAGGGTGTTCTATTTTTTCCTGTATTTTTATGCTATTTAGTTTGTTTGAAAAAAACATTTTTGTAAATAAGATGTTAGGCGTTTTTTACTAAATGTAATATATTCCTTGCATGAAGCAGGGCTCGTGGTTTCATTTATTGTTGAATGGTGGTATCCACTTTGTATAGGGTGTCTCAGTAAAAAAAATTGCTGTGGCTAAAGTAAAGGAGGTATTTGATTGAAAATTTTTTTGAGGGCTTGGGTAATCATTAGGTACATAAAATTAAATTTATTGTTGTATGGTGGTAACCACGTTGTATATGTAGGCATGTCAGAGATTTTATGCCGCCCGAAGATCTCCGACATGGTTCAACGATTATTATTTAACAATAAAAATTAAATTAAAAATTTAAAAAACCCCCGACACAAACATTTAAAAAGTAAAAAATAATATCTCTAAAAATAATACGTCGCGTTGGGGGACCGCTCCTAACTACTCATTATCTACGATTTTTTTCATAAGTATCACATGCCTACCTACTTAGTCCTTTACCCAAGACTTATCATATTTTATCAATATTTTTTTGTGTTAAAGTTAGAAGTAAATGGAGCGGTCCCCCAACGCGACGTATTATTTTTAGAGATATTATTTTTTACTTTTTAAATGTTTGTGTCGGGGGTTTTTTAAATTTTTAATTTAATTTTTATTTTATACTTTTTATAGGTAAGAATATTCTCGATTAAGTCATAAATATTCTCTTACTGTGCCCTTTCATTTGAGACCCCACACGAGTATACTTGCATACATTCGGCTATTCTTCCCCGCTTTTACCCCCCATAACTTTTAAACGGCTCAACCGATTTTCATAAAACATATTTTAAAATATGCGCCCGTAAGTTCCCTTTAATACAAAAAAAACTAAATTGAAATCGCTTCATCCGTTTGGGAGCTATGATGCCACAAAGAGACAGAATGAAAATTCTTCCCCCCTTTCAGCCCCAATAACTTTTAAACGGCTCAACCGATTTTCATCAAACATATCTAAAAATACGTGCCCGTAAGTCCCCTTTAATACAAAGAAAACTAAATTGAAATCGCTTCATCCGTTCGGGAGCTATGATGCCACAAAGAGACAGAATGAAAATTCTTCCCCCCTTTCAGCCCCAATAACTTTTAAACGGCTCAACCGATTTTCATCAAACATATCTAAAAACACGCGCCCGTAAGTCCCCTTTAATACAAAGAAAACTAAATTGAAATCGCTTCATCCGTTCGGGAGCTATGATGCCACAGACAGACAGACAGACACACAGACACACACACACACACACACACACAGACACGTCAAACTTATAACACCCCTCTTTTTGCGTCGGGGGTTAAAAATGACCGGGACTGACGATTCAATGTTCACTTCTAGCCACAAAAAAAAAAAAAAACGAAAGAGAAAAAGATAAAATAGTTCGTTATATGCGGATTAGTGGACTTTATGTAACCAGCCAACAATCCAGACGCCTAAGCAACGGGCAGCAAAATTAACAAGTTTTCAATTAAAGTCGGGTAAAGACCCGGCCGTCGCGACGCCAGGCCTCAGCAATCCTCAACAGAACCGCTACTTCACAAGAACTCTCAGTATTTAGCTTATGAACAGAACACTTCACAAACAAACTCTGTTGAAGAGCAATTGTTTATTTAAATAAACAAACGCTAACAGGCTCAAACATTCCCTAGGATTCCTTGTGTAGGATTCTCAGTGTGAAGGACACCGATGATCCACAATTCAACATTTATCGGCCACATAATTGTCTGTCCCGGCCGGTCAAGTAATCTATTTTCCTATTATTTTTATCCATATTGTCCATAGAAATATAAATGCGAAAGTCTGTCCGTCTGCCTGGTTGTCTGTATATCAGTATGGCTGTCTGTGTGTCTGCGACACTTTCACGGCTAAACCACCAGCCCGATTTGGATGGAATTCGGAGTGAAAATCAGAGTTGAAAACAGTTATAGACCCAGAGTCATACACAGGATTTTTTTTATTCAACCCTAAAGGTTTCCATATAAAAGAACTCACAGCCGAAACTTATGAACCCAAAAAGTTAAAATGAGTGTCGATAGCACTTCCCCCACCTCTTCTCAATTCACGATATACCTAAACGAATTCCACACGGATGAAGCCGCGGACGAAAACTTGTTTACCATAAAAACAATCTTTAAAAGCATTTTCATACAAACAGCCCTCGCTTTATCATTTACTAGCGGACCGCCCGCGGTTTCACCCGCGTGGATCCCGTTCTCGTGGGAATATATGCATGTATTATACATAAAAACCTTCCTCTTGAATCACTCTACCTATTACAAAAAACCGCATCAAAATCCGTTGCGTAATTTTAAAGATTTAAGCATACAGACAAACAGACAAACAGACAAACAGACGGACAAAAATAGCGACTTTGTTTTATACTATGTAGTGACTCTGATGCTTTCAATAACAATTAGTATAATAACATACGTACTTACTGTAATAATACCTACTGTCTATTGTATTTCAGGAAGTATGGAAGTATATAAACTTAACATTCAACAAAATGTTAAGTCTCGCGGTACAGTAAATATTTTGGGAGCATTATTCATGCTTTACATTATTTATTAATACTAGAAACCCGCTCTTCCCTAGAATTTCGACCGTAATTTATAATGTAAAAGGCTTACTTCACTTTGACATTATGAACACATTCTCTTTTAACACGTCATTATTAGTATAACTGATATACATATACACACACACACACACATATATAATTATATGATAAGTATTATCACTGTATGTACCTACCTATTTTATGTTTAAATTCTCTAGCTCCTACATGCGTCCATTAAAAAAAAATACAAAAGTTTCTTTTTCTCGTATCGTATCCAATTTAATGAATTTAAATCCTCAAGTGGATTTCTGAGCTGAGAGTAAAATATAATGAAAGATCCTAACTAAGCCCAGTCCTTTATTGATATTCTTTCGCAAGTGGCTTTGGAATTTGATTGAATTCGTAAGGAAAATTACCTCATATCTTGTTGTTCAAAATATGTAGGTACCTCAGTGCAAGTCATAATTATTTCTCGAGTTATGTCTATTGCTTTACTAACGTCCTTTTGCACAAGCTCAAAGTCGCAAACAAGGTATGGAGAGGCTATTTGCGGTATTTCTGTATCGTCGACTACCCGTGCCGTGTGGCGAAATGTTTACCATGCCGAAGAAATTCTCAGGTCATGGGTTTGAATCCCAAGACGGAAAATTAGAGTTTAAATCGTTCTTGTTCTATGTGTTGTCACGACTCAAGGAATCCTAATGTGGGGTTTTGAGTGTGTAGCGTTATTTATTTATTTATCCCAACCAAGCAGAGGAGACAAAAGCGGTGAAGTGCTTATTAAGCGCAATCTTGAGAAAATATCTAGGGGTTGACATTGATAAAAAAATTTAGCAGGGAATGACCTACATCTTCCTTTCATCTTAGTTTTTGCCTTTTTACTTTCTAAACTTAAAAAAGTATCTGTATCTGTAACTAAAATTATCTGTTCAATTATTCTAAAGCAGAATCCTTGTAAATAGTAGCCCTATACTCCGTTTGAATTCGATCTGAAATTCATTATACATACATAATTTCCGTCAATGCGATTAAGGTACATTTAAGATTGACGGCGTTATCTAAAAATGTCCTTAGTAATTTTTTCTGAAAAGCTAAATTGAACTATGAGTACATATAATAAGTTTGGTTATGACGGAGTCCCAACATTTACTTCTCTTGTTGCAGGTATCAACAAATGTTTAGAGATGTTAAACTTGTCCCCGTCGAGTTTCCGCATTGACGATGGGGAGCGAACGGTGAACAGAAAGAAGGTGTATTCGAGGAGGCCGTGGTATGCACCACCTATCGACGTCGAAGAGAACGATCAGTACCGACAAGGTATGTCGACGATAACATGATGTCATTTTATGTAAAGTATAGACCACTAATGATATTTAAAAAAAATACCGATATCAGAATTGATACGTAGGGATAACTCATAAGCTACCTTTAAATATCGCTGTCCATATGGAATTAGACGAAAAGCATCAGCGTTGGAATAAAAAAGGAGTAGGTACAAAAGAAGTAAAAAAGAAGTTCAGAACACCCAGTCAAAAGTTATGAAGTAAAAACCATGAATTAAATACGCATTATTAAAAATACTTAACTCAAAAACTACCTGTCAGATGTATCTCTAATTGACGTGACGGACCAAACGTGAAGCACTATCTTTCAGATAAAATAAGAATAATTATGAAACTCGGTTCATGAATTATAAAGTTATGAAGAAAAAATACAGTCAAATTGGGAATCTCTCCCTATTTTGAGTAACCCTGATGGTTAGTCAACTGTCACTCATGAACTTCAGGAATACAAAGACATCCCATGCTTTTGTCGTCGTGACCCATGCGGTTGTCGAACACAAGTAAAAAGAATGAAAGTAAGTACTATTCATACTAAAGTAATCAAATTTTATCAATAAATCTGTCCTAACTTTGACTCAGCATAATAGAAGACTTAAAATTTCAACGAACGAATCATATAATATAATAATTTTAAACGTATTTTCTTTTCATGAAAATGTAACAATGAGTTTTCTGTTTCTGAGAAAATTTGCGGTACCGAAGTCAAAGCAGAAGATAAACAATCTTGTTGAAATGTCGCAGAATTAAATCTTCGTCATTGTTACGCAAATGTCTGCGCACAGATGGGGAGATTAGAGTATAACAAATCCGTGTAAATGAATAAAAAATAACTACAATTAAATTCAATGAAAACGGGCAAAAAGCGTTTTCGACCGTTGTCTAACCACTAGCTATCGACATGGCTTAAGAATGTCTACTAATCTAATCTATAATGCGTTAATTATAGCGCTTAAAAGAGTTAATTTATGTTTCATTAATTGTTTTAATAGAAACCAGTTACAAAGGCGTCATTCAACAAAATACCAATAGATATATGAAAATAAGAGTAATTGATAAGTAAGACATGTCTTATTTCTTCATAATTTACCATATTTAAAGCTTTAAAACGTAGATGCTGCCGTAGAGTAACCCTAACAAGTCGTAGAGGGTTTATATTACATGGCCTGTAAGCACCGAAGCCTTCTATACAGAACAGATTTTAAAACGTACGACAAAAAAGCTAAAAAATATGAATATCTTTACTTTTAGTTTAAATGAACTTTATTTCTATTGAGATTTGATTGTTTAATTTTAGTATTTTCGTACATGCTTGGAAGTCACACAGTCCCTGCCTGACCTAATCAAAGATCTGGACCCCGTAAACGTACTCCCGGTTCGAACTGAGGGATGAGACCTAATTAAAACTAGGACGGTCACGATAGATCAGAAATGGTCGCAGTAGCCTCATGGGGACACTGGTTTCTTATGCCCAGATACTCAAGTAAGAAATACATATATTGTAAAAACAAATTAGGTAGTCTATACCTACTTTATACTTTGCATTGATGACGTCAACCCGGGTTGCCTTAGGCTCATTATTTTATTTACTTACTTCAAAGGAGAAGGTTCTCAATTTCACGTTCTCTTATAGGATCATTAATTTCAAGCTCAAGTGCTCAATTTCACTAGTTTTTTTCTATGGACATAAACTCATAACTTTTTATTGGGTTACCAATTTCGTATTCTTTTTAATTCGAAAGCTGATGCTCGTCGCGTTTTCCCTTTTATTGATGGGTTAATTTAAGCGACATCTAAAACAGTTTTTAAGGTATCCTAAATAGTGCGTATTAAAAACATGGACTACGTTGATGATATCCTATTTTATTACTCGTCCATGTTGGAGTTGTTTTTTTTTTCTTTTAAAGCATTCTACATATTTATTAGCTGAACATGTCAAAAAACTACACAAAATATTGTTAATTATTACTAAAAGAAATATCTTTAGATATGTTTCTCTTTTAATTTTATCATCTAAAATTCCATTACGACTTCAAAGACTTCTAATTACAGAATGCCATTTACAATACCTTGAATTTTAAGTGAATAATCGTTTAACAATAATTAATAGATACTATTTACAGATATGTTGAATATAAAAAATTATGGAAATAATTTTGTTACCTATTAGTCATCCTATAGTACTCGAAGGTATACAAATTCCACGCAGTATGCAACGCTTGCACGTCATAAACCACCTACAATGCGTTCGCGTTCAATTATAGTTCTTTGTAATTGCATCTCACACAAATGCTAGCTGTCCGCCTACGTCATTCACACACATTGCAGATTGGCCAGAATTATAAATGTCTTGAGTAAATTTACCTTACGAGCTAATCTGAACAGTGACAACAGGTAATAATTTTTTTAGCAGGGAGTCCCGACTCTATTCAAACTGCTCAACAGGTTACGATTACGGCGGTGAAGGCAGTGAAGAATACTATGAGCCGATAGACGACAGACTCGAGGAACCTGTGACGTCAGCACCGGCCCCGCTAGGGAAGCTCAACGCGTCACCGCCTGTGCCAGTGTTGGAACAAGCACCTGCCACCAGCACTGTCTCGGAATTCAATATAGCTAATGCTGTTAATTTGAGAGGTGAGTTATAAAGCAGTTTGTATGTCACATAAATCACCCTTTACAGGGCACAAGGCCCCAATTATGATAATTTTTAAAAACGTGTCGACTGAATAGTTTGAATGCCAAAAATGTGTCGAAAACTATTCAATGATTCTGTATACGGAATGGGTCAAACTATTCAATTGAGACGCCATTGAGGCATTTGTAAATTAGCAGAATCAAGTCCCTGGTTTCTACCGGGGGGCCCTGATTCTGCTAATTCTGCTGATTCTGCTGCAGAATCAGGTCCCTGGTTTCTACCGGGGGGCCCTGATTCTGCTAATTAATAGAAATTAATAACTGAAGTGGGTTAGTGTACCTACAGTACCTAATTTTCAGCACAGATATCAACGGCCAATGATAATACAATGTTAGTCACAAGTTGTCATAACTTAAGACAAACATGACCAAATAGACACAGGAACTCCTTAACGGTTATTATTTTAATGTACCGTTACCGATATAACAAAGTATAAGGTCTGCATAGCGGGTTTTGCATACTTACATTACATATTTAAAACAACACTTTTACTTAAATAAATCTATGGTTATTTTAAATGAGATTAGAAAATGTACTATTCACAATAAATTATTTTGAAAACTTGAAAAAAAATTGTGTAAATGTAACAAAAATATTATAACTCATACCTTTATAACTCATACCTTCATTTGCTTAAAATAATAGACAATTTAAACTTTTTAACGTTAAATTTATAGTGCGGTAAAGTTTGTAACAAATGTTTAACAACGTGACCCTGCGTTTTAATAACAGCTTTAAAACTTTTATAACGACATTGTACCCAGAAACCGGGATTTATTTCCATTACTACTACACACATTGTGAAACTTTTATTGTACCTTTATAGAAACATAAGGCCTTTACTAGCCTCAATTTTATGCTACGTATGGGGCCAATACTACTGCCAATCTGGGGACCGGGGACCTATTCGATCAAGTGACATGATTACTACTATATCGATTTAACCTAATTATAAGATTTATATTCCGAATGTTACCTACATTCAGTAGATACTTAAATAACTTATTTCTAACAAAATGGCTTTAGTAGTATTGTTTTCCACTGGCACTATGACCTTTAATATGTCATGTATTGTTCGAAAATCTCCTACAATTGTCGTCCCCACACGTAAAAAGCTATAGTGAAATTTGATGGGCTATATAAAAATGTTAACGACGCAATCTCATATTTCCTGCGCTATTACATAAGTCGTTATTCTCTGCGTGACGTTATACTACATGTCGTCGGCATACTGTAAATATTTTATGATGTTTAATGTGCAAATTGGAGTTCCGAGTAGAATCATGTTAGGACGGTTTCTTAATCACGAAGTTGTAATGGACTCGTCAAATAAAGTTTAACTCAACAAATATGGCACGCATGCATTTATGATTGTGTTCCTTGTAACATAATATAATTTTACTAGAATGAAACATTTTTTCTATAAGCATGCGCTGCGTAGCGTCTACGCAATTTTCTCACTATTGAAAAGATTCCAAGCAATATTTTGAGCCACGTAACTCGAATACGTATTGTTCAATTTAGACGTCTGAGAATTTGCTCACAAAGGGCCTGCTAAATATGAATTTTTAGGGGTACAGATGAAAAAACAAGATAATTATTTAGATACTAGCTTTTCGCGCGGCTTCGCCCGCGTGGAATTCGTTTATATCGCGAACGTAGGAAGTGGGGGAGGGGGTACGTCATTAACTATCTTCCTGGGAAAATTCATCTAAATCGTTCATGCAGTATAGATTTTTCATACAAACTTTCATCCCCTATTTCAAGCCTTTAGGGGTGAATTTTTGAAAAAAAGTAGCCTATGTGTGACTCTGGGTCTTCAACTATTTTCATTCCGAATTTCATCCAAATCGGACCGGTGGTTTAGCCGTGAAAACGTCACAGACAGACAGACAGACTTTCGCATTTATAATGTTATTCGTATGGATTATAATTAATATACGCCTTGAAGCATAAAAATTCTAGGTAGGTTCCATAAAATTCTTAACGCTGCCTTCAAAACACATGGGGGAGATAAAGACCATGAATTCCTGATCTTGGATCAGTTCTTCAGGAATTCAGGACCCTTATCCCAGCACCTTTGTGAGAGCAAATTAGATTATCGAGGTATATTTTTAAAGGGTGTAGGTACTACCCTCCCCCCTACCAGCCTACGTCCATGCATGGACTCAAAATACTGGACATTTGGAGTACCTACCACCTTATTAGCACTAATAGAATTCCTAGTTGTTGATGAAAGCAAATCCCATAGTAAATATTTTGTAATTTGGGCCCATAGGTTGTACTGTATAGTGGTTAGTTGCTTTAAAACTTCGCTTGTTTATCTTATAAACATTTAAACCTTCATAAATTGAGAGTGGCGTAAAATTATTGACAAGACTCTGAGCCCGTTGAAAGCCCACAAAGTTTAGTTTATTTGATGTCCTCACTAATTCAATTGTTACGGTTAGGAGGACGAGCAATGACACAATAAATATTTATGAAGTAACAAAAACGAACTTTACGGTATTTTAACTGACACAACCTGATCTTGGAGGATTTCTAGATGAGTTAATTGAATTTGATTGGGGGATGTCAAACACATTCTTAGCAAAGTAACTTAGCTTAAATCTGATGAAAAGTCACCCTTAAAGCGTTATTTATGTAGTCAATCGTATCCAGGAAACTTATTTATTTTAATTATTATAACGGGTGTAATATTTTGTTAAACCTGCAGTCGTATCAATAGGTATCATATAGGTATATATTATGTACCAACCAGTGGTAAGAAATTCAAACCTTTCTATAGCTACGGATCTGACAACATAAGGTCGTAATTTATGTGTCCCCCCATCGACATGAAGAAATACATGTGTGGCTTACACATTCAATATCTCTTATTATGTTACACTCAATATTTTTTATCATGAAACAGTACTATAGCAATTAAACTATTTTAGCATTAATTACTTTAGTTTTAATTAAGGTCACAGTACCTACGTAATAGCTAAGGGATTTGGACGTTGAGCTTCTAAATAAAGGGACCTATTTTGGAATCCTGTACTTACGCACCTCTAATATTCCAAAATTATATGTGTATTATTACTCGATTCAGTGAAGGAAAATATCTGGAGAAAATCCGCATACCTAAGACTTCTCCATTGTGCTATATTTGAAGTCTCCCAATCCGCAATTGGCCAACGTGATGTATAATAGAAAGTACCTAAACCCGTGCCCACCACTGAGATAGTTGTAGAGAGTTTATAGTTAGTCATGCGAAATTTATTGTTAAAAAATATTCAGATCTAATATTGGCGTTCTTATCATAAAAACCAACAAAAAAGAATTATCAAGTTATCCGCGAACATACATAAAAAGCATATATACTTATAATACATATATTATACGAATTGAGAACCTTCTTCTTTTTTGAAGTCGGTTAATATGTAATATCATCATCTCAACCCATCATGACCCACTATTGAGCACGGGTCTCTTCTCAGAATGAGAAGGTTAAGGCCATAATGCACCACGCCTGGCCAAGTGCAGATTGGCGGACTTCACACACCTTTGAGTTTTTCGAACTCTCTGGCATGTAGGTTTTCTCACGATGTTTTTGTTTACGTGCCCTGGGATTCGAACCCGGACCCTCAAAATAGGAGGCCAAATTCTTCACCACTACATAATTAGTAATAACCGCTACATAATTAGTAATATGTTGTTGTTTATTAATCAAATATTTCCTCCAACAGAGGCTGTTCTGGTAGCATTGGGTGGCGCAAGCGCAGCTCTGGTGTTGCTGTTTGTAATGGCGGGTATTTTCGTAGCACGTCGGCGAAAGAATAGCCCCACGTCTACGCCGTCGCCCCCTATACTCGTCTATCCACCCCATGACTTCACTGCACCTTGTTACATGTAAGTATTGTGATGATATTTTAGGCTAATTATTACTCAAGGTAATTTTAGAAGAGAGCTGATTTTTGAACCAATCGATAACAGTTCACCTAAAGCTATAACCTATGGTTTACAATAAAGTGTAATAAATAAATAAATGAATTAAAAAAGATAGAGATACACATTAGGTAGGTACATTAAGAATAGGTACAAATATAGATAATATCATTGAATGAAAATGTTTGCTGTTTATTATTTTCCTTTATTTATTTCTTAGACTTGAGTTATTATAACACTTCACAACTTTTTACGGAAAAATAAATTCATTCGAGATTTGCCACGTTTTTTACCGAGTGTTATTGTCGGGTTGTCATTTCTGTAAATCCGAGACTTATATTTGATAAATATATATTTTATGCTCTACCAGAGAGAAGTTAACCGATATAAGCTTTAGGATTGTACCTGTCAACGTATTCAAACACATTTTCTCGGATGACTTCATAACTTGGGAATATAATTTTTGTTGAACAACAGTAATATTTCTTCTTTTATCACTTGCCTTTTGTTTCTTTTATTTTAAATACTACGCCGGCTAATACGGCTAATACGCCGGCCAGCTGTTTTCTACTAAACTCAAATATAAATTGACAGAAAATGCTTTTAGGATTAAAGTCACCTTCGTACTTACATAGTTAAATGGTATAAGGATGGATAAATAAAAAAAATTGTGAACAGTAAATCTTATAAACTCGTAAACTTTTCGGAAACTTTTAATTTGTTAAGTAAATAATTGCGATATTATTACAATTTATAAGTCCACTGTACCTACCTACTATACTACCTATATTGTAACCCCTTTGGAGCTTAACATCATCACTATGTAGGTAAGGAAACTCGACGTGTGTTCTGATTATATTATGCAAATTAGGCTACAATCATACTCAAGGAATTATGTAGATATTTGTTGTGGACATGGGACCCCTTAAACTTATACGAACCAATTAAATTGGGATATTTTCCTATGTTCTCAGGAATTTATAGCAATTGCAATAAAATCTGAATAAAAACTTAAGAATAATAAATTGGGTAGTTATTATAACATCATTGTTGGGAACGAATATATATTATATTATGTTACCTTCGTTTTGATATATTTTGACTTTGGTTGCGCTTTGGCCATTATGACAAGGTTTTGATGGTTTTTAACCGACTTCAAAAAAGGAGGTTCTCCGTTTGACCTGTATGTATGTATGTATGTATATTTGTGCGTGATTATCTCGCGTTTGGTTGAATCGATTTTGATGCGGTTTTCACCATAGTATTTGTCAGACTTATTAGAATGATTTAGGAATATTAACCGCGTTTAACTGGACCGATTTTTACTTTTTGGCGTTAAAGTCGGTTCTTTTGTTAAAAGTTAATTTATTGTTTACTCTTAAAGGTCTACTTCACATTTTGATAACTCCTACCCGGTACTCCCACTCGAATCTCGTTGGTCGTAGGTGTACATGAGTAGTAGGTACACGTTTTCAAGATCCAAATTTTACTGTAATAGACAGAATATAAAGTTTATTTATTTATTTATTTATTTGGGTCACCAACAAGACATACAATAATTCATTTTACAATATAAAACTTATCTAAGATTTTAAACTAAATGCTGTCTTAGCTATAGGTAACCACGGCTTGCAAAGTGGACGTGGTTAAAACTTAAATATACAAAGTTTATAATAATAAAAATTAAAATATAATTTATAATACACAGGTATTCTTTAAATTTTACTAATCGTAATACTAAAACTAAAAGGTAAAAAGATTTTAATATATCATAATAATTAAGTGAGTTGGTGCTAGGTGGGAGTTGGATTGGTGTAATTTGTACGCAGATTTTGACACCAACTATCTTTGTATTTTTTCCTTTCTTCACCCCTCAAACTAGATTGAATTTGAAAATTTAAAAACTTATTCAATACTTAGTTCCAAAACCATACTTAGGTTCAGATCATCCCTTGCATACCTACATAACTTAATAAACCAATTAGCTGTGCTGTTTAGACCTTTGGTACGACACTGAATAATAATGTACCTAAACTTTATTTGGACACAGGACAAAAGAGATTAACTTCTCACTCCCGGGCATTCGGTCTTCATCCCTGGGAGAACTACGTGACGTCAGCGTGAGCAGCCTAACTAGCGACGTGTTATGCCCTCCTGTGCCCACGCAGTTTCGATCCAACTCTTTCAGTAAGTACATGTTGTTTCATGCTCCCCTGGTAATTTAATTCAAGAGTATAAGCGAGCTAGCATAAATTAATTAGAAAATAAACGAACTGTTAAGTACTTATTTAAATTTTTCAATTAGACATCGACAAACTTTACCTCACAAATTATTGTTTTGCTAACTTTCCCGTGGCTTTATCGGCTTCTTAGGTTATTTCGGAGCGTCGAAAACATAACTTTATCATTTAGAGTTCAACAATCTACTGTGTAACTTTCATAATAGAATTAATAACCAAACCAAGTGCCTATTGAAAATTGCTGGTATGTAAGACTTGAATTCAAGCTTTGATTTTATCGTTCCGCTTTGTAATTATTTTAAGGTTAGGTACACCAGGTGTGATGATGTTATGAAGCCTTTCTTCTGTACCAGGAGGATTAAGTTAATTAAAGTGTATTTTTATCTTGACAGTAGCTGCTGCTCTTTCTGCATTAGTTTTTTTTTAAATGTCTGAATAACATACGAAAAAATAAACACACTGTCACCATCGCCCAAGGTACCCTACCTTACAATACACTACCTTATAAACTTATAAGATTACCGAAGATAATGGATATAAAGAAGACTAGCAACTTTCTTAAGGACTTTGGGCCTGGAATATGAATATGCATGAGACATCGCTTTTAAGATCGAGGATATTTTTACCACATTGTGCATATTCCGTTTTTGCGGAAAATTATGGGAATAATGAAATATAGTCGTCTTACGCACCGCGCACACATAGTATCTACTTTAGTCGTCGCGACTTAGTGATAATAATTATGATGTAATTAGATTTTTAAATATGAAATGGATGTATTAAAATATGCAAGATTATGTGAGGGTATTGAACAAGCTGTTCGCTCCAGGCCCAAATCTGATGTTCTCCTTTAGTATAAAATTTTCTATTGGTCGTAGAGCCACGAGACTTGAACCATGCGAGGCAATTTTTTTCTGATTCCAAATTTGCAAATGTTTTGTCATAGGTGTGAGTTAAAAAGGTTCCGCGGTTTCATCGATATGCTGATATTAAAGTAATATTGCATATTTCATACTTACTACTTAATTATTATTTCAACATTTCATCTTCGATAAATCCTCCACAATGTTTATTAATTGTAGCATCACCTGATCGTACCTACACTCTCTAAGAAATTCGGCTCAATTTTCGAGCTTGGGTTTTGTGGAAGTTCCTTTATCCTATACTGTTCCTATAAACACAATATTATCGTACGTTCTAGCTCCAGTATTCGAAATTACGTTTTGCTGGGAAACAGTTAACTGTCCATCAGATGGGCAGAACAATAGATAGATAACGGGCAACTATGTAACGCTGTTGTTCTGTTTCAAGTTTCCAACAACATTGATTGTACCGCGGTTATCTCAACAAATAAACTCGATTCTAACTTAGTTATTACAAATTGTTACAAGTATTAATGGATTTCTTAATATCCATTTTCGGGGACAATATCAAAGGGAATTTCATAATAATGTAGTTAAGTATATTAATTTATTAGTACTTTATTAATACTAGTTTATTTTGTCAGTACAACTTGTGTTGAACAATCCTTAATAGGTAGGTGATTTCATATTTTATTTTAGCAAAAACAACATAATAGGTAAAAAGTGATTTTCTCTGAATCTGTCAGAAAAATTAGGTAAATTCAGTAGATATTCTCCATCGCAAACACTCAAAAATTTAAATGCAAATGCAATATGAGCTAAAACAATTCAAAATCGTGTATAATCATTTTTAATTAAATATTTTGAATTAACCGACAGTGATTTCTATAAATATTGTGTAGATATTCTACTATATAATGATGAGTAAGTGAGAGTTTAATTAGCGAAGCAAAGTTTAATCAAATTCCATCGAAACTCCGTGTAACCTCTTATGTCAGAACTTTACAAAGTATCGGTTTACCGTTAGTATAATGAGCAAATAAATCAAATGTTTGGCCTTTGAACTTTCACTAGGTACTTAACGTCAATGTTTAGAGTTTGTACACAGTAATGAACGAAACGCCGAATCAAGTAGGTACTTAGTAAGAATAATTTTGTTACCAGGTAATACGTAACCCTGTAATCCATTCATCGTGAATTTGTTATATATGTACCCGTAATTTTCAGCTCAAGCTTTCAAAACTATGCCGGTTTTTGGTAAAACTTAAAAGAGCGCGAAGCTCGAACCTTTGCCTAAGTCTCCCACAGATTCGTGAAAACAGTCATACAATCGTGCAAAAAGGCGTTAACAAAGGCGTATAAAAATTATTTTGGGTGCGGTTATCCTCGTATTTACGAGATTATGTTTCCCGGGGTGAGGGCGGTCACTTGTTTTGATATAAGATTAACAAAATTAAATGTTAATTGCTTTTTCACGACAAAGTTAACAAAAGTACAGAATTAAAGCGTTATTTTGAAAACTCCCGTGATTTTAATATTCAGTAAAACCTGTTTTGTTGTTATTTTATTTTCTATGGCAACTTTCGAATTTGGTAAAACTTTTAAATGTATTATTTTTCCATTGCTGCATATTAAACGATAGATTATATTACAATATAATTTAATGTGATCAAAATAGAATACCAAGCTTCTCTATAAAAAAAGAGCTTAAAGTACGAATTTGATTATGGTATTATCTTGTAATGTGGGCTGAAACTCTTACGTGAAACGTGTCTTGACCAAGTACATTCCGACAGGTCATTTCATAAATCTTCTATTCTATATCCAGACAGACTCATGACGTCACCGGTATATCCACAAGATAAATTTTGTTAACCCGCTACATCGACCGGACGTTAGTTAGAACTCGTGTTACAACCACAAATGCCTAAAGGGAACATCAAGCCCAATTTACTTAGCTCACACGGATCTCACCTACAATCAGTTCACAATAGCTTTATCGTGTTAGTAGAACTTGTACAAATTAATGTACATAAACTTAAAATTAATTACACACTTACGGTAACCCTGGGTATAAATAGATGTAAAGAAGCATTGCATAATAAAATTAAAGCTATAATAATATTTTAACTAGTAAACGCGCCTCTTTTCAGGAAGCAACGCCAATAAAAAAAGTTAATGATAATGATAATGATAATGATAATGATAATGATAATGATAATGATAATGATAATGATAATGATAATGATAATGATAATGATAATGATAATGATAATGATAATGATAATGATAATGATAATGATAATTTATTTGCATAAATGCGGTTACAAAGTGGTCTTAATTAAAATAGTGTCGCTCACATTTGCCGTCTATAGAGGCATGCAAATTGTTTACAATATTAATTGCTATCTTAATAAATTAACAATTGAACAAAATTGAATTATATTAGGTACACAATAGGATTAGTATTAAATTAATTTAAATTAAATTAGGCATGTCACAAAGTAAAATATTAATAATTACAATTATGTATTTATGTCACAATTTAAGATACTTACTTATATTGAAATAGGATATTGTTATATTGGATTCAGTCAGCGTACAAATCACGAATGAAGTCAATGCTATTCTAATTTATTCGATTATTATTTGATTACTATATTAATACATTATTATTCCTTTAAAACATCCTACAATTAAAATTTATTGATATTTTTTTCATTCATAAATTCACTAAGAGTGTAGTAACATTTTTTGAGCAGCCATTTATGTGTTTGTTTTTTAAATTTAGTTAGAGTCAGTTGTTTCAAATGGTCTGGTAATTTATTATAGATTTTTATGCACATGTGATATGCATTTCTGGAGCGTATTTCCGTTCTTGCCGGTGGAAGCCATAATTTATTAGAATGTCTGCTCAAAAAGTTATAGTGATCACCTTTTAAGACAGGATTATGTAACTTAACATTATTTTTTACTGTTTACTGATTGGAATAAATTACTGTTACTCTAAACTCGCTACAATACATAGTGAAAACCACATTAAAATTGATTAAGCAATTTCTGTGATTACCCAATATACAAAATTTGCAGACAAATTTGCACATAGACAAAAATTTTAATGCGATAATAAATCTCGTAAACAATATTAAATATTAATGTATATACTTAAATCTTCCATGTATGCGATATTCATGTATTTAATATTGTCGGTGGTAGATATTAACTAATTGAATAACTTTTACTAAGTGAAAAGCGAACTGTATGATACCGGCTGAAAAGAGATTATCAGCGCTAAGATTAGAAGCATTATATTAAGCTTACTTTGGATTATGTACAATTTGCTTCATTTTAGTACAATCTTCCATTAGTTTTGACCCAAGAAAATTTATTATTAACCACTGTGCACGGTTCTGTCCAATTGAGGAGGCCTGAGGAACCCAGTACGTTTTGGTTGAAGATTTGACAACCAAAGGGACAAAATTATTACCTACACTCACGGATTAGTCTCCGATATGTCTTAGTGCTGATATTTTAAGATATCAAATGGGGTTTTACGTGCCTACAATAAATCTTCATCATAGGAGAGCAAAGCTGGCATTTGTGTGGGTTGCCATAAAAATATTTCAATATCGAATGCAAACGGAGTATAGAATCGACACAATCTACCAGGCTACGGGGCCCATTAATGGTCAAGTATTTTTCTTTAAGTGGCAACTTTACTAGTCTCTAGCCACGCATCGAAATACATTTTGCAAGGCTAAGCATGCCCTAGAGAACTTTACGGAAAATTGTAAATTATTACGACTAATAAACTGAACACTTTTAACCCTTCTTGTGATATGAATATTTAATGTTTTTGTAGAAAAGCATCTTATTCTTGTATCAGATTTGTGAGATCTTGTGAGCCTCCATAAGTTCCTCCTCAATAAGTGCCTCTTCCATAAGAGCCTCCATAAGTTAAGAGCCTCAATAAATAGGACAATACACATGATCCATTCGTTACTCCACTACGCTGCTCCAGTGCGCATTGGTGGAGGGGTTAGTGGCCAACCAGTATCGAAAGTTTTCAGGCCACCCGAAGACCTCCGACTAGGCTGAACTACTGCTATCTATCGATAACAACCGGGTCCGTGGCTTTACGTGCCCTCCGAAGCATGAAAGCGCTCAAGAAATTTTGCCACTAGCAGTCACCCATCTAACTACCGACCGCACCCGTTGAAGACCAGATAGAATCGACACAAACCGCCAAGCTATGAGCGCTTCAAAGAATTACACAAATTTTGTTAAGTAATAAAACATGACTGTGATGAACTAGATTACCACATTAGCGTAGGTACTTAAACGTGTAATGTGGAGCGTAGGGCTGAGAATTGCAAAGGAAATTTAATTTACAGTGACACAAGATATACACTCTCGGAGGGCCACATAACGATTTTTGGACACGCAACACGTCCCACAGGGGGATTGCAAAAAGTAACTTAGCGTGTGTAATCAATAACAACCGAAAATATGCCTGATAAAATTAAAAAAAGTGAATATTCTTTTTACTTTAATCAGTAATAATCAAACAGACACGAGTTATTACATAAATAAATAAGCCTGTGGTGTATTATGTACTTTGCATTAATACAGATTAGCAAATGCAAAAGTATGGATGGAAATTTATGGCCAGAAATTAGGAAAGAGGAAAAATAAAGTACCTGAAGGTTTACAAGCATCGTAATATCTGAAATGTAAAATAAAGTATCCGCAATGTAGAGTAAGATAACGTAAAACAAAGGAAGAAAATGAATAAAACTGTAGCGCCTGGAGTTATAGTCTTCAGAGAGTGTTAATTTTATAGAACCTCACCACACTGTAGTTCTAAAAATAATTCAAGTTTTACATAATCGTGACTTGCGCTTTCTGAACCAGTTCTATTACTGTGTATCGACTTTTGTATGAATATGGGACACATTCATTCTCAACGAATCGGGTGATATGTGATGTTATATAGCCTATAGCCATCCTCAACAAAAGAACTATTCAAGACAAAACTATTTTTTTATTCGAACCAGTAGTTCCTGAGATTAGCACATTCAAAGAAACAAACAAATTTCATCAGGTGGTAGAGCCTAGAGTTCGCCCGGGGTAGTACCACCGCCCGCCAAGGTACTCAGTACCATTCCTACCGTCATAATAATTGTTTTTAAGAGCAATTGTGTTCCGGATAGGAAGGTTTGTGGAGCCGGTTTCACTTTTTTAGAGGCGACCATCTCAGACCTCAGGGGTAGCAACGCATCTGTGACCGAATTGGAACAAGACTCATACTAACAATAACTAACTGGACTATTACTAACATTAACTAACAGGACTAATTATCACTAACATACCCTGTCCTCGCACTTATTAACAAACTAACCAACTAATATTCTAACACCATCTACTAACTGGACTAACCATCCTAGTCCCTTTGAGTCTAGTTCTAGGTCGGTCACAGTTGTTATGGGCGGCAGGGGAAGGGTGGTACTGCATGCTCGTTTGCTATCTTAATTCCATAAAAAAAAAAAAAAAAAAACAAACTCCTCCGCTTTATATCGAAGTGAAGGCGGCTTCAACAGTTACTTTGTAAAAATCTTAAATAAATTAACAACATAACAACATTAACTAAAAAACCGTACATATTCATTAGGTACATACTTACAATACTATTCCCGTAGAGCATTGTGAAATAAATATAAAAATTGTGATGGAAAATCGACGCGTCAGCCAAAGGGAGGGGAATTTACGGACAAATGCGTAAAGCTTTCCGGCACGCAATTACGACTCCAGGGAGACGATTACGTTTAAAATCAATACTTAACTTGAATAGTAAACAGGTTGCAACACTTTTGAGTTATTCATTTTACTTTTTAATATCTTCAGTGGGCCTGTTACCTCGGAAATCGGAATCTGAATTTAGTAGGTACATCGTATCTCAATGAATCTGAATGAAATCACTCTGTAACGACACAATGACTCTTGTAATCAGTAGGGCGATGGAGCTGTGGCGAGCGCTAGTATTGAACTGAAGTTTTTCGTATTTGGGAGTAGCACGATTCTTTATTTAAATAATAATATGTTTTCTTATAATTTCTATAGGTTCAATACTAGGCCAGCCACAGCTCGTACAGACGACAAAGCGTAAAGTTTTATTTATTAAAAAGCAAAATAACAGGTAACAAAATCAGTTATTAAAAAATTAGTCGTGCAAACACTCCGACTGCAAAAACTTGTTTCCGCAAAAACCATGAATTTCTAACTATCCGAATTGAATCCAAAAAGTGCGCGGAAAAGATCTTTTCATTCCACCTAGTCGAAAAAGACGACTTGGTTCGCACTTAAAGGGGCCCAAAGTTGGTGTTTTCTATAAGAAACTTTTAGCGGGCGGGAATGAGTTTTTCCTCCTCGTTATTTAAATAAGTGCGCCGGAATAGTAGATTGTATAACAAGGGAGCAAAGTAACATTTTTACGGCGAGGGCGCCTTTTTGAATCCAGAGCGAAGTGAGAGATTGCGTTACGCACGCAGCGCCGGGCTATCAGCGCTTCATTATTTCGCTTAAGTAAAAATTACATCACTTTTACACACACACACGGTAAACCGATTCGTTACGTAACACGTTACGGCGCTAATCTATCTGGCTTCTCTTTCTCTCAAGCATACGGCTGCGGAAGGCAAGCTCTTCCTCTCATTCTAATTAGTCTGTATGGCTTCCCTTTCTCTCACGCATACGGCAGTGGAAGGCAAGCTCCTCCTCTCTCACTCTAACCAGTCCGTCTGGCTTCCTTTTCTCTAACGCATCCAGCAGCGGAAAGCAGAGTCCTCCTCTCCGAGTTGCTCACGTTTTTTTAAAATAACGAAGTTATAAAATTTATATCTTACTAGAGAACCGCCCGCGCTTCGCTTCGGGACCCGTAGGTAACAGCCGCGTAGGTCCCGCTCCCGTAGGAATCTCAGCTAAAAAGAAGCCCATAACGTTTGCATATGACTACAGTACCAAGGCCAAGGCCACTCATCGTAGGGATTTGTGGAAGCGATGGCGGAGAGTGACATTCGAAAAGTGTTTGTAATAACTAAGTTCGAAATAAATCATTTCATTTTCATTTTCAGTAAATTACATATAGTATTTGACAGCGTGATTCAGAACTTGCAAATGAATTTTAATAACGCCATCTATTAACAGCATCCGGAACTAAATATCTAGCAACTAACAAAACATCGATCTTCCCATGGCAATGAGATGTTTATGCGCGGTAAAAAGTAGCCTACGTCACTCTCCACCCACCTAACTATCCCCACACACATAAACCATACCATATACTTAATAGCCATGTTGCGACGTGAAAGAGTCACAAACAAACAAACAAACACACTTTCACATTTATAATATTAGTAAGGACTAGATGTCTCAGTAAAGAGAAGGAGTTCGTTAGCTTTTATATATTACCATGTATAAACAGACTTATAATATGATATTATAGGTTTTACGTGAACAGCTATATTATATTTTATACCTTTCACATATTTCCAGATTCGAGCTGATTTATTTGAAATTGATATCATTTTCTAAACCTACTGGATTAAAAATTAAGTGCTATGATAATGCATGTGCCTGTCTGTATTTCTGTCACAGGGAATCTCATTGAACTGACATAAAGACAAAATTAACCTATATTGAATCTTTAGGAGCTGTTATTAAAGTATTGACGTTGCCTCGTTGCAGTACTCGCGGGTTTTCGAAATGAAGATACACAAAAGTTTTTGTTCGATATGACTGTAGCTTTTAGCTCAATAAATCACGTCGCCCCTAAGGGATCGCTACATTTCCGCGCTTGTGCCTATGTGGATAAAACTTTTCAACTGAAAGGCAAAAGTTTATGTTTCTTTGGGATTCCATTACAAACTTGCTTATTTTTAACACACGTTTTCTCTTTTATTTTTAAGTTACTGTAAATTTGATAAAGAGTCCCTTTAATACATCATCTCTCACATTTTTATCTAAAATATAACTTTCGTCATGTTCTTGATTTAACGTACCTATCAAAATAACTTTATGTTCTGTCCGGTACAATAAAAGTGCCATTTTTTACTATGAATATATGGTTAACGAGTCACTCAGTTTCTCACATTTAACTCGTGCATAGAAGGAATTCAAGTAAAATAGGTGCTGCTGTGAAATAAAATATGGTAGGCCTACATACCTTATAGCACATTTTCGTTGGTTATTTATTAATCCAGTCGCTACAACGGATGTAGGAAGATTCGCAATGATCTCATCGTAAGCGTACCTAAAGGCCACTGAAAATCATTGTTGAATAGTACACGGAGTGTGAGGTCCTCATCTCCCAATTGGTGAAAATACAGGTTTTGGCTAATCGTCTTAAGAGGTATTTTTTACATTAGATGTTAGTTAATTAATAACTGAACTTACAACAACTAATAGGAATAGGTATTAGGTAACTATCAGTAGTAACCCCTACCCCAATCCTCTTGTGAATTGTTGATTCTACAGAGTACCTACATAATATTTTTATGGCAATGGCATATACTTAATATTTTGAGACGTCACCGACACCCAGAGAGGAAGGAGATGAAGAAAATGAATACATATGCGTTGGCGTCTAAAAATGTGGATGAGGCAGGAAATAAAAGTTTCTATAAAGATAATGCAATTTTACTACCGACCTCTTTCCTCTTAGATCGAAGAGGTGAAATGATAGACAGTGTTCAGTAAAAACACTCAACTCAAGATAAACTTTAACCTTGCCATGTTTTTCTTTCATTTTCTGAGCATGTGCATAATATTGAATCTTGCCTATTATACAAATATAAAAGTGAGAAAGAAGCTTACAGAAATAGTGAGGTTTGCGTGTTAGATTCACGCTCTTTGCCGTGTTTTGTTACTTTTACATTACATTCGAAAGAATGTTCTGAAATTACAACGGTGTCATATTCAAGATTTAAGGCTTATTTCGGGATATTAACCAAAGGACGTAAGAATTTCAATTGTAGTGTTGCAGACAAGCACCACAAAAGGCATTAAGAAAGATCAACTGCATACTTAATTGTTTTGAAAATCTAACTGTTTGGCATTTTGATTACATTGTACTATTAGCCTATGATTTTAAACTTAACTCATCGTTACTTATCTATGATCCGGGTACACACGATATACGCCAAAGTACGTCGATATTCCGACCAAGTTGCATGGATTGTGGTCACGGCTGAGCTTTTATAGCCATTATCGATTTAGCATAAAGGTACTGACGATAAATCTATGATAGCCATAATCGTACTGGTCTTTAATTGTATAGAAAATGGGGAAAAAATTTCTTCAAAAGGTTTTTAAACTTCTTATTCCAGAACCACTCACGATCTTTATTAGCGCGTAGTTTAACATTCGAAAAAAGTTTGATAAACCCAAATTCGAATAAAATTTGATTTCATTCCAATCCAAATTGAATCCTTATTTATAATTTGGAGTTGAGTTTGTCAGTTGCCATAATTTTGATTTCGACCTTCTTGAGAACGAGGGTGCAGATTGTTTTATGGTTTATCTCCCTAAAACAAAATTTGCAAGCATATATTTCGTTGCAAATTTAATTCTCTACAACTTTGCTCGTATAACTTGTACTTGTATCGTGTAACTTTTGGCATAAAATCAAAAATAACATTTCTTCCACAGAAGGAGTCAAATAGGGAATAAAAGTTAAAATTTAAAAGGAAGTCGAGTAGCAGTTATTTAACCGTGAGTTTCTATAAAGTTCATGTACAAAAAAATTGGAAAACTAGGCTGATGTTTATCAAAAAAAAACAGAGCGCGCCTTGATAACAACCATCAATCAAATATTATGTAGTTGAGATAGACAAATCGTTATAACGATTTATGTTATTGTCAGTACATCATTAAATGATAAAAAAGTTGTATGGCTATGACACCAAAAAATATTTTTGTTGGTTTTTTTCTTATGTCATTCTAATTTTCATAACTTGTAATTTTATCAGCGTAGGTGAATATTTACTTAACTATGACGTTTGAATTTTGAATAGCTTGAGGAGGGAGGCCACAGCATACTCCACCACGATACTCCAATATGGATTATTGTAGCAGTTAGTGACCAACCCAAGTGTGGGAAGTTTTCATAGCGCCCGAAGGTTTCCAACAAGGCTTAACGACTGTTATTTATCGACACAACCTAAACCGCTGACTTGGGTGCCTTCTGAAACACGGACGGGCTCAAGACTTTTTTGATACCAGTGGTCATTCATTCTGAATTTTGATAATGATTATTGTTAATTTCTAAATCAGAATCTGTTAAGTTTTCCTAATTACGAGGTAATTACACTGAAAGAACCTCTATCAGACTATGTAAAGGGTTTTAAGGGAAGATTGAATTGTGAAATAATGTACTGTGGGTAAATTTTCTGTGGTAATTTTCCAAATTCGCATTGTTTTCAGCATACCTAATCTTGATGAAATAATTACGATTAATTAGTGAACTTTTACAGAAGAATGATGGTGGTTTCTAACGGAATACCTTTATACAGTTAGAAGTTAAGTTGAAATTTAATTATTTACCGCGATTTGTCAGACTAATAATATTTAAAGATGTATCCAATATTATAAATTGGATTCGGCAGACGTTGTTCTGAATATTTTTTTAACGCCCAACGCAAAGGAGGAGTGTTATAATTTGTCCTGCCTGTGTGTGTGTCTGTGCGCCTGTGTGGCTCCCAAACGGCTTGGTCAATTTCTATGACTTTTTCATTTAAAATCTTGTGTCCTTGGGTGGTGGGTGGTTCTTAGCTATGTTTGCAGAAATTGTTCTTTTCCTAAATTATGAACCTAAGGCATTTTGAACATAAAAATCCTCCCTTGTCATCGTCATCTAGATCTTGTGCAGTGAAAAGTAATATTAGTCAATTTGATGGAGCAACGCTAATTGACGTAAATAAAATTATTATTTTATTTTAATAAAGTTCACTCGCATTACAAACTATACCGTACAAAACATCGGATAGTTTTTATATTTTCAATTTACAGTAATTAATATAATGTATCCCACTAATCTTGAAGTTAAATCAAATAAAGAAAATTGTAATAGTTTTATGATCTTTTATTAGTCATATAAATCAGGTATCTCAGATCCTCTACATTTTATTGTTTCTTTAATAAGTTCTCTACTCTTAGGGTAACTTTTGCTATGTGGCATTTCGTTACGTCTATATGTAAGTAGGTCTCTATGTACGTAATTTACTGGACATGCTCACATCGTCACAAATACCTCATGCTTACTCCAATAAATACGTTTAAAAATGCTCATCCTATTCAGTAAAACGAACACTTCATTATAGCAGGCTAACGGTAGTAGGTAAAGTATTCATTCGCATTTTCTTTGATAAACAGATAGAAAACTATTAATTTAAGCAGTGTTAGAATCCGGATTAGCTTACCTGTCTTTATTTTATTTAAATTTTTGTTTTAATGCCTAAGCAACGAAAAATTTAATTAGCCTAAGTAACGTAAAAATTTCCAGATACAAATTATGATAACGAGATTATAGTAACTAATTCATTATTCAGGATCCATAAATAATTTGATCTCAGAAACAAGAATCCTAACATCGCGAAATATGACTAACGTTTCAATAAATTCTGTTAGTGTAGGTAAACATTGCTTAAAGTTTTTTAGTTTGTAAAATGTAGGTAACATCTAACTATCCAGATGAGTAGAGTAAGTGGGAAAAGTGATAATATTTATAAATCTGCTCACTTGAGAAAAATGTATTATATCAAATTGGACTAGCATAGGGGTGCATTAAAAGAATGCTGCCGGATGAAAATTACTGACATTGCCGATATAAATACGCTTTTAACAGTTCTTTTAAATACCTAGATGTTCAACAATAAAAGTTTTAACTGTAAGGCTCTAACTTCAATTATTTCAAATATTTAGAACATTGAGAAGGAAGTTTGTGTTATAATTTTTTGATTCCATTCTTGATACAGAATTTAAGTAGATAGGTACATTCTTATTGTTAGTTATATTTAGACGAATTCAGTGTGATACTCCTTACTACTTGGTAATATTTTTTATTTGTCTAACACCCTTTTTACTTCATTCATTTTGAATTCATAAATCTTCTCTGGTTCAATGCAATAATACAAAAATATGAAAAACGAAAAATTATTCTATAAGCATCATAACTAAGTCAATTAAGCAAGTGCCGTTGATAAAGAATTTCCAAATTAATTCTAATTGTTCTATAGCAAGGGCGTAATAAGGACCTTTGAGTTCAGTTTAAAATGTTCAAGATTTAACGCGTTTCAACTAGTTTAAATGCAAAGAGCACTTAAATTTCATGGTTGCAAATTGTTTTATTCATGAAATTGCGTAACAGAATCTGTTGCCTTCAATTCATTTATAATTCAGGTACTAATTAATTTATTATTCTGTAGATAGGTACGACGTTTAATATGTTATGTCACTTTGCCCTTAACTTTACTGCTAAAGTTTGATGTTTCATGACTATGGACATACATAGGTACTTAGGTACTCTTTTATCTGTCCCTGTGACTCGGGACCAGAATACGAACTTCGGTATCCCCTGCCTGTCGTAAGAGGAGACTAAAGGGGTTTTCGGGGTTGAGGGCGGCTAGAGTGGGAGCTGGAACCGTCCATCACCAACCCCGGGAAGGATGAGGGTATGTGTGGCCGCATATCGTCGTATGGAGATGGCAAGCGACTTCTTGTCCCTCGCGGGCAGAGCCCGAAGACAAGGGCACCGCGCTTGGAGGGCTCCGGTTGTGTTCCGTTTGGGGCGCCGAGGAAGGCCACCGGGGGGGTTTTAGTGGGTAAAAATCCCACATAACCCTGTGTCGCTCCCACGGCACTGGGTACCTTTTGAAGGTTTCCCCCTCGAAAAAAAAGGTACTCTTTTATCAGACAGGGTGCACACTGCACACGGCTACGGCTATCATCTGAACATCAATAAAACTAAATATTAAATATTGGTATTTATCACGTCTATCACTTGATCCTTTTATATTCAATTGTTTGTAATTTCATATTTTTAGAACGTGAATTTTCTGTGATTGGGTTTTTTATGAACATCTTTTTTTCATATTTTATCAATTTAAGTGTAATGCATTTTACGTCTTCTTTCTTAATAAACAACCAGCTGTAATCATGTAATTTCTCATGTTATCAATTAAGGTTAACACTATGTAAGTTATTATGATTCATTATGCGGTCTGTTACCTTATGGGATTGCTAACAGCAAATTGTTGTTACAGCGAACACCACGGATCTAGGAGTGCTGGATCCCTCGCTGTACAAGGCAGAATGTCTGGACGAAGACAATATGTGGCCTGAAGGACATGTGGTGAGTACTTGAACAGTTACGAGACATACAAACACTCATATAGGTACATGTACAAACCAAAGGCGTAACTTTACTCTATTCCAATGAATTAGTTTTAAACAAGCTATGTCGTTATAGGAGAAGGACTTCTTTTAAAATTTTACTTTTCAACTTTGAATGGCTTAACATACAAGTTTAAAATCGCGTAGGATTGAAGGTCCAAGGTCAGTATACAGTAGCTCGTTAAATAATCATGTTAAAAAAAATTGTAACATACTTAGTTCCAAAAATTAGCCGGTTGTATGGGCAATGGGCTGGCTATACCTAGTTCAAAGGATAGATAACCGATAGTTTACAAAGGTTCTCTAATGAAAACCACGGAGTAAAAGGCGTCCTTTGACTGCTACATTCGGTGATCTCTGGAATGGTCACAGTGCCACAAGGTAGGGAGGCTATGTCCAGCAGTGGACTTATAAAGTTTGTTGTCGGGGTGGATAGTTGGATGGATGTAATTCACTAGGTACGGACGTATAATATTTGTTCGGTAACTACATTACATTCCCATCTGCTCTTACAGTGCATATTAGGTACTAGGGTAATTAAGTTCCTGCACCTAACAGCCTCTAAAATGGAATACGTAGTGATGCAATCTAAAATACCATCAAACTTCAAGTACTTAGCACTGAAATTGCGGCATCACATATAAGTATCAACAATACAATTTATGTATTTTTGGAATTGCTGTTTAATTGAGTTTCATTTTTAATAAGGCGCCATTAATATTACTCTACAAGTTAAATGACGATGAGTAATATATTTATAATTTATTCGTATTTTCGCAAATTGGTACGAAAGATTAATACTTTTTGAAAATAATTTTCTAAATTATATTTACGACTAATTGAGTGGAGTGGGAACGATTAATCCTATTTTATCGTGGCCGCCTACTTTAATTTATTAGAATCTGTTTTTAGCATATAACACCATTAATTATTACTATAATATTACACGTATATGTTCTATCTAATTAACCTTCTATTCGGAAATTTGGTTAATAAATTAATAATTACTTAAAAAATCAAATATACATTATAACTGTTTCACATAATTAAACTCGAACACTTTCTGAAGGACTTTAAGCCTTAACGCTGAACACATGTCGGTCTGACTAATGTTGGCTAATTTACGAAGACAGGCAAGGGGCAAATATAACAGAGAAATTAAACAGGCACGTTTCCACATATTTTCCTTGACAAAAATAAGTAATAAGTGCATATTTTGTTAGGTTCCATGAACCAATAATAAAACTGCTAGCTAATACCTATGTTGATACTTTGCGGAAATTAATTTCATCTTCTAAAAATCCTCATAAATATAATCAAGTACCATAAAATCCTCAGATTCTTGCGCGGAAAAGATCACGTGATCAGCTCATGAATATTTATAATATTTGATTAGGTAAGTGACTTTTATACTCTAATGGAAGTGAAATTCTAATCCAAATTAGCTTTGGCCTGTAACGTCTAAAGTGCAACACTTTGATCCCTGCATGTCGAGCGAGAACTAATACCTCAAAGGAATATTTCGATTAAGAAATGAACGTAGATTGAGCTAACCTATGAAACCATTTTGCCTTTTGTCGTCTCGAAATTCTTGATATTGGAGCTTGAAAAGATATCTATTTAATTCACGTGGGAGAATTATTAAAGAAAAAATTCTGAAGATCTTCAGAAGATCTTTTAAGATCTTATAAGTACTTTGTCAACTGCGTAGCTAATTTTAATAGAAAGACTAAATAAGGCTGTCTTGTGATTCGTGAACCCACCGTCTTGTGATCCGTGGACCCACCATTTGTAAGTTTTAAGTGTAAATAATTTTGTAAGATGTGTGTTTTTTTGTTTGTATATCAATTACTCCGTTTAAAAAACAAGACTTATCGAATGATTAATAAACAATTAATTATAACAAGTAAAAAGATTGAAAGAAAATACATTTATTTTGTGGGCTAAAACCGATGATTTTACATATTAAACTAGCTGACCTCGCAAACCTTGTTATGTCATATAAATTATTTCTAGGAAAATGAGTATTAAAAAATAGGGGCCCATAAATTTAAAAAAAAATGTTAAGGGTGAACAACCCTTATCACTTAGGGGTATGAAAAATAGATGGTAGCCGATTCTCAGACCTACTGAATATGCATACAAAATTTCATTACAATCGGTCAAGCCGTTTCGGAGGAGTATGGTAACTAACATTGTGACACGAGAATTTTATATGTAAGATAAGTGGTTAAAACAAACTTATCGCAATGGAAAATAATAAGATACACGTTAAATAAAATATTTAATAGAACTGCTATTATCACATCTTAAAATCCTAATTCGTAAACGCTTTGACATTATTGTATTCCGTGAAACTGATTGGAACTCCAGGTAGAGGCAAACCCAAGCCGAGTCAAATTAGGAATGATCTCTAATTAATATTAATGGGACATCCAATTAACCTTATTTCCCAGGGGCGAGTGTGGTTCACGCTGAAGTATGAGAGCGGTACCGAGCGACTTCAGGTCCACATTATCAAGGTGAAGCATCTCCCGTCACGAACACCGGCTCTGGCTAATGCCTGCGATCCTTACATCAAGTAAGTGCCTTATTTATTTATTATTCAATTAATGCTGTCTTATTAATAAACGTGGTGTAAAGATATTCCGAGTTTAAATGTTTTTGTGTTTTCTAACCCTTGATTTTAGAGAATCACATGACAGAGCAAAAAAAAATTAAACCTGGAGTAATTTTACTGCTTTTATTAATAATACAGTAGGTTTTTAACTTCTTTGTAATTTTATAGCTGTTATGTTTTAATGTTACTCTGTCTTTTAATCATAATTTAATTTATACATACGGCTCTTCATTTGCATACATGGTCTGACGCGTGTGTAACGCAATTTATTTAAACTCAATTTTTAAACTTATTTTTAATTAAAACTCAATTCAATTTATAGTGGATATCAGATAAAACATCACTCACAGCCACCACCCAAAAATATTGGCCCGAGCTGGTAACAGAACCCAGGACCCTCGAATTCCAGGCTTGGAACGCTAACAACTAAGCAAGGGGTCACTTAGCCTTAGCCTGATTAAACTAGTCTTACTGTACAATCCTACACATATTATAAATTTATAAGGATGTATGTGTGTGTGTGTGTGTTCTTGTTAGTCTTTTAAGCAAAAACTACTGAACGGATTTTCATGAAACTTGAAAATAATAGATATCGGAATAACATAATAAGTTCAAAAACAGAGATATTTTATAATTTGGTCATAGTTTAACGACAAGTGTCAAGGGCGGATTTACTAGTGTTCAAATAATTCAAGATATACTCGTACATAAGTAAACATTACCTACTTTACTTCCAGGTTCCAATGAGGTAGTCTGTGCAGGAAATCTTTCACAGATAAACCTTGGAATTGAATAGATTCGTTTCCGGTACATTCTCGCTACAGCATTTCAAATTCACCAGACCGAATAGTGAATTTCTTGAGGGTGGAGTACCTATATTTTAAAATATTATGTAAATAACAAGTGCATGTATTTTTTGGCCAAAAAGACGTTTGTGATCCGTTAATTAAACATGCCAACGGACATAATTAAACCACAATATTGTCTATATACATAATCATAATACTGATAATATCAAATCATTTTTAAATTGCTTGACATTACTTAATATGCATTGCATAGGTCAAGGCTTTACTTTTAAAACATTTCTGCTGAGGTATTTTTATGTTCGAGTAACTAACAAAATACACGACTGAAAGGAGACCAGCAACTTTCTTAAGGACCTTGGGCCTGGAATATGAACATGCATAGGACCTCGTTTTTTAGGTCGAGGATATTGTGCATATTCCGTTTTTGCGGAAACTGATGGGAATATACTGTTGAAATATCCATGGGCGTCCAATGTATTACGCACGGCGCTCAAATAGTATGGGCTTGAAATTATAATGTTTTAATGATATGATGTATCTAGATTTTTAAATATGAAACGTATGTATTAAAATATGCAAGATTATTGAACAAGCTGTTCGCTCTAGGCCCAAATCAAATGTTCTCCTTTAAACTAAATGTAACAACTTCCATTAACGAGAAGAAAATATTATATTCTAGGCGTTCACGTGGGTTGTTCCGCTGAAATGTATGTAACATACTTAGCTTTGACGTCAAAAGTCAGCTACTAACTTTATACCTTATTGAAATAGGAACCGATAAGTAACACAGACAATATTTATAATATTTATATTCCCAAAGTATTAGGCTTTCCCCGTTACGGGGCTAGAACCCGTAGTCATAAATCTAAGTATGTATGTATGCCTTATACATACATTGTGTCAATATTTAACGTTATCTGTGAAACAGGATCGTACAAAATACAGTGAAATTGTAGACAACTAAATACCTATCCTATAAATTGAATTCGTCAGAATTTCTGTAGTACCTAACATACCTACCTAGGCTATTTAAGATTTAAAATCCGAAAATGTTAAAAACAGAGAGGATAGTCTTGTTTTTTTTTCTTGTCTTTGCATTATGAGTATCGAAAAATCATGAAAAGGCCATTTAAAAATATATTCATATATCATACAAGGCTTTTAATGGTTAATTGTGGCAGTCGGGTTTTCTAAAAATTAATTATTAACAAAATATAAAACAAAATTTCCTCTTATTACGGTCTCCTTAGTTTAATAAAAAGACTAATAAACTAAGTGCTCCACGAATATTAAAAGGACGCATGCCAATCATTTTCCAGCGCAAAGTACTCCAAACTCTTTGATGCTTTTAGGCTACGTAAAACAGAATTAACCTAATTAAAATATACCTGGTAGGTTAGAGTAATTTACACTGTGTACGTCAGTTGTGATTTAATAAATTTAGTCTAATATTGCAGCTCTATATATAAATACGTGAAGCAAAAACTTTTCACCCCTTTTAACGAAAATTGCGCGAATGGAGGAGTATGAAATGAAGTACACATAAAGTTTATATAAAACATTACACACACTAATGTTAGTTACTCTATCTCACGCTACCATACACGAAGTAACCAAGTAACAATATAACCATAAAAACCGTTTGACAGAATGAATGATGCCGAATTTCAACCGTAAAGCAGGCAACTAGTTAAATTAGTTATATGTCCCCTAAGAACTTCAAAGAAAACTCTATTTATTTTTTAAAACAAAGTGTAGTAACAATTTTTCTTCACGACAATGAACAAGAACATTGCAGTGGAATAAACTCCGTTCACCTGCTAACATAAATTAATGTTGGAAGTTACTGGATTTATTTTTCAGTTAAAGTTCTGTAATGCCACATGTTTAAATCTCTCTGCGATTAATTAATCTACTTATTCAACATTCGTCTCTGTATCTATACATAATATATATCTGTGAATGATATCTGTACGTAGGAGATATTTAAGAGTAGATATATATATTTGAATAAATAGATTTTATGATGATGTTTAACTACTTTGTGTCTATTTTTTTAGCCTGATTGTCGATTTTTGTGTTCTTATTTATTTATTTCCGAGACGCCTTAACCCAAGCATTGCAGAAAGATATTTTGCTCGTTTGTAAGCTATTCTGTTTAATAATAGATACGTCATAATAAGTTAATTTACTGTTGGGTTGATAAATTGAATTCGTTAATGATTTGACCAGATAATCTGATGTCACAGCATAACGTAATATGAATGGTGTAATTAACAATTCAGCAGTCATTATAATACTCGTATTTACAATGTCCGCAATATAAGTTGCCGTTATTTTATTGTGTACCTGTGCACAAACAATACCATTGCAAATACATTTCAACCAATACGAATACTGTGTATTCAAAATGTACGAGTCTAACGATCATATTATGTAGGTATAAAACTGAAAAGTATAAATACGTCATTAGCATTACAAAACCGGTTGATCACCGTTCAGTGTTTTAATGATGTCTTACAGCAAATTATTTAGTTAATGGATCGTTCTGCTGAAATTTTTACGGAATTTGAAATGCGGCCATTTTGTCGTCATAATAGCTACGAATTTGTTTGCGAGAAGTTCTTCACGCAAAAATCGTCGTCAGGTGAAAACTCTATGATAAAAATAGATAAATGTTGCTTATATTGCCCTTTAAAATATTCTATTTTCCAGCGAAAATCGGCCAAGCCGTTGTTGATTCATAATAGAACGACGGTCAAAAATTTCTAAAATGGTAAAATCGATATCAGTGAGTGAAGAAATTACACAAATAAATGTGACGTTACAGACAGAATACAGATTTATAGTACATCAGTAGAATAGAGTAGTAACCTTTAAGATAACTTTGGTTCAATAGTTTGTACCCATAGTTGTACAATCAATTTCTGAGTATATTACATTCTTGTCCCTTAGATATATGATACCAACTAAACTCACAAAAAAGTATATAAATATACCTTATTTCGTGTCCTATAATCTTGATCCACGCGCGATTGAGTCATTGTACATAATAACTATGAACAACTCCGATATGACTGAAAATTCTACCATAAGGGGCGTGTAAATAGAACTCATACATAATCCTGTGGGTTTTCTCTTACAATGTGAGCACTTAGTCAACTACACTGACCAATGTTAAAAGCGATATTATTGCGCAGCTTGAAAACCTAGGCAACCCTTGCAATGACCAAGTTAGAGACTGACTTGTAGGGAAGTCACGTAGCGCATCAGATATTGACCTTGCCGTATTGTTCTGTTTGTCGTCAGTGTGTCACGTCACGGATACACAACCATAATTATATAAAACATACGTACTATCTATGTACCTATATAGGTCATAGGGTAACTGATATAAGGTAGGTAGGTATACTTAGGCGTACGAAATGATCCGTTGATGTTATATCATCTGTACATGTTTCAAAGAAACTTGTAACGATATGTAATTGGGTGGAAAATAAAAGACGCAGTCTTCGATATCCCTGATACTTACAATAAATTGGAATGAAATTGGTAGTGACCATATGTTTTAAAGGCCAAATGAATTAGTGAAGGAAAACAATGTGAGATTTCTCTACAAAATTCTCGAAAGTGCGTGTGTTCAGCCAATTTGCTCTTGAACTGTGTGATGGCCTGTAGCACCTACATACTACTCACATAAGATGAGACCCGTGTCCAACAATGAGGCAAGTATGGGTTGCGATGATGTAATACCATGTACCTACCGTTATTTGTTCTTAATTGCTTTGGAGATAAACGTGACATGAATTACATATTTTCTTTGTTTACTATAACATGCCAGCATCGTTGGTGTGTCGATTATATTGTGGGTGTTTTTAAGTCACGATTGAATAGTTTTTTTTAATGTTAGCGCGCCTTACCATCATAAAGCTACGTTGCTATTTAACATTACATGGAATCATAGTCAAGGACTTACTTATCTATGTATCTTCTATATCTATACATATGATAAAACTGTAGCTGATCGCTGTTTGTGCACGCTAATCTCGAAAACGGCTGAACGGATTTTAATGGAACTTTCACTGAGAGATAGAGAAGGCTGTGGAGCAACATACAGGCTACTTTTTATCCCGGAGCTCCCGCGGGGTCGGGATTCACGCGGGAAAAACTCCTAAGTACGAATGAAGTCGTGGGTCACAGCTAGTAGGTACACAATAAAAATACTTGCGTAAGTAAGATTTAAACCGAAAATTTACTTTCCCCTCATCTACGTTCATTATAGAATAACCAATAAAGCTGTAGTTTGAACGAAATGCTTACAACTCAATTCTCAAACTAACCCGTCAGGGAATGATCGTGTTTCTTCTTGAATACACAAGGTAGTCTTTTAGTGCAAAAAGGACTGCATAACGTAACGTTCTCATTCGACGTTAAGGAAAATAAAAAGAAAACACGTAAGACATACAAATAATATTATTCTATCCAAATGTACTATTATAATCGGGAACATCGAGTTGCTTATCAAAATAATATTGATATGGATTCAATGAAGATTATACCTACAGTATTCTATTGGGAAGTGATGAGAAGTTTTTATGCTGATGTTCAATAATATAATAAATTGTTAATTTATTCAACTACAGTTTGTTAAATGTACATTGAGACCTTTTCTATCACAGCTACCTTTAATTCAATTTGAATAAGTTTTCATGATACATTTGAGAGGTGTCTTTAAGTAGTATTACGTTTGGGTATTGATTGTATTTTGTATTTCATAATAAGGAAAATATTTTCGTACATTTTTGATGGCTGAAAATTAATTAAACAATGGACGTCTTCCATTGATATTCAAACGCTTCACAATCGTGTTTTTCAATTAAAAAGGAGTCGGCACTCAAGTATTAAGTACAAATTGAAAATATTATCTTAATTGAAATATAAACAATTAAAATTCGAATAATTTTCAGAAGTGAATTCTAATTTATGTGGAGTTATAAAACACTTTATAAAATATTTCAGTCGAACAAAAGTTTTGTGCAATCGTACACGTATGTTACAAAATACTATACCAATGAGGTTTAAGTATTAAAAGAATATTAGTATGAATACTTATTTGAAGATTTGAAGGTTTGGTATTCTAATTCAGTCATTGAATAATTACTTATTAAATAATTTTCATCCTTCCAAAAGGCTCTTCCGCGAAATAAAAAGTGTCATTTATTTCCGCGGTTTCGTTAATAAGGGCAAAGTCATGACAAAGTCATCCAATTTCTTTGATTCAATTTGTATTGGGCAGAGTATTTTGAGAAGCGGAATTCCATCCAAATATAATATTTTATTTTATTGTTAATTAAACTTGATAAATAACACTTATAAAATCGTGGGCAATGCAAGCATGAATACAAGTTACGCCTCATCATATTATATGCATGAAAGTTGAAATTCACAAATAATAACATTGTTGCTGAACATAAGGTTGAACATTATATAAATTGTATGCAATATTTTCCCAGTCAAAGTAACATAGCATTCATAATATTGCATCTGAGCTAACATCATAAAAATTCACGACGCGCTCTAAATTTCAAAATAAGTAAGTATACGAATGATAGCTTAATTCTTAAAGAAAGCTATGTAGGTACCTACTAACTATACATAATATAGTTAAATGGACTTAGACATATGTAATATAGCAAATGTATTGGAAATTTTATTCGCAAAGAACTTTTATAAAATGTTAGAATAAAATTGTGAGGTAATCATATCAGGCACTACTCTGATATAATTTGATAAGTATGAATAAAATTCAATTCACCTAATAGAATTCAATATGAGCAATGTTTAAGGTGAATAAAATATAATAAGGTGGTGTATTCACATTTAAAATAAGGTGCTTGTTTGTATGTGAATCAATTTTTCTCACGGCTATTTATTATTTTTTTAAATAATATTTAAGTACATCACTAAAACATTTTTTATTTGTTTGAATTAATTAATTTATTTTTATGAAAATGAAGCATCATTAAGGTAATTGGATGTCAAGTAAGTTGAAAGGTTTGATACCTCTCATATCTGAAATGCTTGCGAGATGAAACTAATGACTAAAAAGTTACGTATCAATTCCGTTTTATTTACTTGGTAATATTAAATTCGCAATGTGTCTGTCTATCTCTCCTAATTAACCGGCTTCAAAAAAGGTTCTCAATTCAACTGCATTTTTTATGTTTGTTCCCTCAAAACTTTGAACGGATTTTGATGATTCTTTTTTTGATTTTATGATCACTTTTATTCCAAAGCTGGTATGTACTTGTCGTGTGGTCCCATAAAAATTTGAGCGAGATCTGACGGGTAATTTTTGACTTATCTCTACTTATCCAACAATCCATATTATATTACTTATCAAAGTAGAGATAACTCAAAAATTACCCGTATTATCAATCTTGAAGTCAGTAATTTTGTATAAAAAGTTAGTCATTTAGCTGTTTTCTTAGCGCTTAAGAAGTTTAATGCTTCTAGCTGTCACCCATTCATTTACTGACCACGTCCACATTGAAACTTGAGCAAAAATATGAAATTGCCACTTCCCGCTAAAAACAAATTAATTACGTATGCTTACTGCTTACACTTCAATTTACATAGTTTGTAAGCAAAATTTTAAACTCTCGCTGTCTACAAAACCTTAATCGCAAGAGCGAAAGCTATTATTTTTGAAGGTTGCCATTAAAACTAATTCCATATCGAATGCGAACGGAGTATTAGGGTGTTACCAGACTAATTGATCAATCGTCAAACGACGCCATCGATAGACGGTGGAATGGATTAGTCGACGTCGATCGATCGATTGATCTAGTAACACCCTTAGGATCGACCCAAACTGCCGCCGGGCTTTGAGCGCTTTCCCTCAACTTACAATTACCGAGACTAAGTAACAGAATATCGGTTTAACGGCCAAGTATTTAAAGAATAATGGGCCAACATTAAAGTTTAAGTACCTACTGAGCTCTACAACGTCGTAATAGCTCTACTGAATGTCTTTTAGTGTTTCATTTATACTGAGACACACCTAACTTGTGTTCATCACCACTAGAAACTTAAAGTTACTGTAGTTTAGGTATGTCTTAAAATCTGTCACCACAATTAACTCCTACGTAGGTAATATTTTTTTTATTTATAAAGTAAGAAGACTAATTTGATGGTAATTAGTGAAGTGATTGTCGCCACCATACGTTAAAATTAATAAGTTATCATTGATGTTTGGGTGATTCCCACTAGTTCAATTTAGTACAACCGTTGATGCTAACAATTGAAGAATACGCATCATTTCTTATTTGTTTTTACTTATTTTACTAAAAAGAAGAAAAATCATTCCACCATCCAGTTTTCCTTGGGTTCTAACGTGACTAAGAATTCCATGTCTTCATTCAATAATTATTATATTATTCTGTCTAGGATCCAGTTGATGCCGGATGAACGACGAGTGCTGCAAACTAAACAGCGGAAGAAGTCGTGCAATCCGTTCTTCGACGAAACTTTTGTATATCAAGTAAGTGCCTACTTGAGTATTATTTTACACACTTTTGATTAGCAAGCATGCTAATATGGACACAGCCAGTATGGAAAAAAATCTCTGGTTTCATAATATCCCAAATGTTAATGTGTATTTGTGTGGTTTTAACTACGGTTTCCGTGACTTGGAATTTTGTTGTCAATTATTAAAAAAACCGACTTCCACATCAACAAATAGAGATAACTAAAAGTAATCGTCATAATATGTCGCATAATGTCTCTTAAAAGATGACCGAGCGAAAAGGACTTAACAAGCACCACCTCTCGAATAAAAATATCATAAAAATCGGAACACTGAACAAAAAATTATAAGGTAACGATCACTAACTAAATACACATTATTAAGGATAACCAAAAACTACCCGTCAGATGTCGCTCATAGTATTTTGTAAAACAAAAACTTTGAAATAAAGAAAAAATATCAAAATCGATTCACCCAGCAATTTACGAAGTCCTTCTAAAGGACGAAGAACGACTTAGGTCATTGGTTAAAAATGGGATCAAAGGCTTCAATTTTAGTTTTACCATACGTGACCACTTATTCAAATTCCATGCTCAAAGTTACGTAACTTGCCTAATAGTGATCAACCTATTCACTACCAATCGAGGCGTAACTAAGCGATTGACTTAAACCACTGGCTACGCGCTACGCTTCGTCAGGCTACGTGCTGAGAATCTACCTAATGTCAAGTACACTATTTCACTGATATTTACAGCCAACTACATTGAAAGCTTTACAGAAATAGTGCCTAGCCTACGATAAAGTGTAAAATTAAATTAGGAACAAGTATCTTCTTTATTCAATCAATAATATTTTGAACAAAAACGCCGACTTCAAAGTCGATAAGTAGAGATAACTCAAAAACTACCCGTTAAATGTTGCTCTTTATGGGGGACCAGACGCGAAACACTAGTTTTCGAATAAAAAAATAATTATCGCAAATAAAAAAATAAAATGTATGTCGGAACGCACTCAAGTCCTGCGCTGGTCTTTCAACGCCATCTGTGGAGAATCGCTGGAACTACTTGTCGGAGTGCAGTAAAGTCCTGCGCTGATCTTTCAACGCCATCTGTGTAGAATCGCTTTAACTATTTGTGGAAACGTCAAACAGTTATTGTTTGGGCATGGTTGGCATGGAGTGGGGGTTAGAGATGACATTATAAAGAACCAGAGCTGTTATGATGGGGGGCTTTTTCGGAATTGAGCGCTTAGACCGAGTAGACGTGTAGAACCCACTGCCATACTAAACTTGCCGCGTTTCCATGTTTAATCCGAAGTAATCTTGCTGATCCTTTGCTACTTTGCTATTATTTTGTCGTAAGCTTTATTTCTAAGTTTAATTTAATGTAATCTGAATTAATTTTGGAAATAGTTCATTATTTGTTATAAAACTGTTTTGAAGTGTTGTAATAGACCTTTAAACTCGGTGTACTGACTATTATTTCTGACCTCCAGCCACGTATAACCCAAATTATATCGACCGCTCGGACCTTAGCGCCGTTATGTACATTAAAATACAGTGGAATTGCGAAGCTCCTATTTTTGAAGTGATAACTTCTCATGGGAGGGTAAACCGCTTCGTTATGTAACGCGTTACAGCGCCAGTCTATCTACATAATATGTACCTAGTACCTACCCATTGATGTATAAGTATCTAGATGGATAATCGAATCCGCGAAGACCTGTCAAAAAAGCTGCGCCAACTATTGGCGCAGAAGTACTTTCCCGCCAATTAGTGCCGATCGCGCCGCTTTCGTGTCACTACGTATTACGCGCGCAATTTAAATAAACAAATAAGAGGGATAACATGACGAAATGTGCTATTAAACTGTGCCGGAATTATAAAGGAAGGGTAAAAAGCTCAAAAAACATCACATATCATAGGCAAGTAACCAATAAACATATTTTTAATTAAATTTCAATTTTGATTTTTATTGTAACCAAATTACGTCATTTTTTTGTCAGTGTTGCTAGTTTCTATTTTTATGCTCCCGACTTAACATCATTTTTGTGGGTATATAAATTGGTTTATGGTTACGTGTATATTATTTAGTTCATGTACTTTTATAAATCGATTAAAGAAAGGTGGTGTTTACCAATACGTTTGTGTTTATTTATAATAATATAACATTAATATTCGTATGTTTATGAGCCCATTTTAATGATTATTTTTGCATTGGGTCGAATAAACCACTTTTAAAGGTACAAGAGTAATGTGAAAAGGAGACGATCCAAAATTGTATGTAGTCTGGGCCTGGTTTTGTACCAGTGATAAAATAAGATAAAAAAGAAAAATAAACCATTTTTGACTAATCAAATCCACGAACTCATCTTTATTTCATTGCAAAAAATATTTATTAACTCCACGTGACGAAATTATTCTACATAATGGCGGGCAGCAGACCAGAGGATTCATAATTTTTGACGTATGACGTTAGCTGTCAATATGCCTTCTCTATGCTTGAACAATGGCTCGAACTCAGAGTGAAGGACGCCATCTTGCAAGTGTTGCAAGTAGTACCTACCGAATAACTCGAAATTAATTTTATTTTAGCAAGTCATTTATTGCGATTTGTGAATTTATTATATTTTTAATGAACTTTCTGTATTTTTTGGTTTTTCATGGTTTAGTGTACAAGATCAGGCCCAAAATGACCATCTCCTTTATTTATTGAAGTTTTTTTTAATGATATGCATGTAATTAACTTTCCAAGTAATTTTTTTATTAAATTAGATAGGTAACGTAAATAATTGGCTCTTCTTTAATTAAGTTACCACCTCAAATTAAGCTAAAAATTTGAGGGGGGGAGGGGGCTGACGCTCACATCTTCCCCCCACCATTTTTAAATCTAGGAAATGCATACTTTTTTTATTATAAAAAAATCAAGTTTCCAAAAATTATAAAGTGACTTTTGTGTGAACTATAAAGTGAAATTTTTTGGAGGAGAGGTTGGTGACTCCCCCAACTTTCCCCCCAAATTACTTTTTCGCTATTGTTAGTCCTGTTTGCCTGTTTGGCTGCATCTTCCGCAGCGCCGGAGATGTCACGATTCAAAATTAGGCCCAAAAATCAAATTAGATCTACTTAAGTTATTTATTTTTTATAATGTAGTTTAAAACACACACACACACACACACACGTCCACACACACATATACATACACTTAAGACTTCGAGCGCTTACACATTAACCAATGAGACCACATAACCTTAAAATCTTTAGAGATTTAGAAAAATAATTTTAAAAAAGTAAGTACTTTATGAGAGCAATATTTAGTTTGGGGGGACGAATGAGAGTGTAGAACCCGTCCTCCCTTCAAATTTTCACCTTAATCTGAGACGGTAACTTTACAATTTTAGAAAAGGAGATGGTCCATTTTGGGCCTGATCTTGTACACTAAACCATGAAAAACCAAAAAATACAGAAAGTTCATTAAAAATATAATAAATTCACAAATCGCAATAAATGACTTGCTAAAATAAAATTAATTTCGAGTTATTCGGTAGGTACTACTTGCAACACTTGCAAGATGGCGTCCTTCACTCTGAGTTCGAGCCATTGTTCAAGCATAGAGAAGGCATATTGACAGCTAACGTCATACGTCAAAAATTATGAATCTTCTGGTCTGCTGCCCGCCATTATGTAGAATAATTGCGTCACGTGGAGTTAATAAATAATTTTTGCACTGAAATATAGATGAGTTCGTGGATTTGATTAGTCAAAAATGGTTTATTTTTCTTTTTTATTTTATTTTATCACTGGTACAAAACCAGGCCCAGACTCCATACAATTTTGGACCGTCTCCTTTCCAACTACAAACTGCGTAAAAAATATTAATTTAATTAACTTAGCTGGTTTATTACAACATTAACATAAACAACTGTAATTAAATTAAGTAGGGTTTTTTATTTATTCATGAAAATAACCACTCCATAAATTAAGTTTAATGTGTGATTTATGGGAAAATTTTAGTAACTGGTATCATTGATCACGCAACATAGACACTAGACGAACGTGAAAAACATCGCCTGCACGCACACATGCTTGATATTGTTGCCGTGTTTTTTTTGTCTTCATTGTAGGGCGACGCTCAATCTACCTATTTATTGCATCATTGTACCTACCTTTAAAATGTTATGTAGTTTATGTTGGATTCAATTAAAATAATACAAAGAGTCCCCGAACAATATAGGCTCTGTACAAAATGGCGTACAGTCCGCCCAACTTAACTCTGAAATGGCAAAAATTGGAACTAACGAAAAGTCATTCATAAGTACGTTGTGTTCATTCATCTGTCAGTTACTAGTGTGCAATGATTGGTCAAATGAATGTCAAATGCGTCCGACAGCGCCTCTTTCGTTTCAGTCTTAAGTTGGGTTTACTATACCTAAAAATTGCAATCCAGAAATATCGTAGGCTGCAATGTCATGGTACGGTAAAAATTGCGTGCCTCAAATTAATTTTCATGCAATTAAAAGCTGCTCCAAATTATTTCACACATTGTTAGAATAACTCATGGTTTAATCATTTAAAGAATCATGGCAAGTTTCATACATTGAATTGTACAAAAAAAAAATTAAAAACTCGAGAGCCTGGAATGAGTTGTAATATTTATTTCTTATTTTTAGCAAGACTTGTATAAATATAAAATATTTTTAAACCTCGGGGTTATATAATCAAAAATGATATAATTTTCTTCACTTTCTTGCCATTATAAAAATACGCCATTTCTACGCTAACTGTCAAAGTGACATAAAAAATGATAATAATGACATGACAATCAATCAAAACGCTCGCAGTCCAATGACAATGTGACATGTGACAATGACAATGTCTACGACACAGAGTAAGTAATTGTTCCAACAGATTACAAATCAATCGAAATCACAGATTAAACGCTGATGTAACAAGACAGAATCTACTTCAAAATGTTCGTCCAGAAATGGTAAACTATGTAAATAAGAAAATGATTTTAGGATCTCCGGGTTTTAAAAATATTTTGATTGGTTCAGGATAATACTTGAAGTCTAATTAAACAATTACAAGTTATTTCAAATTCTCGAGAATTCTTATTATTTATGTACAAAATCTGCCATGATTCTTTATTCAAAAGTCACCTTTGATATATTGTAAAATGTAATAAGGTTTTGTCTTCAAAAAATTTAGAGACAGCAAATATCACTTGTCGGCGAAATGTACAATTTAATTTTCATGCAATAAAACTAAACTTCATGTCTGAACCAGTTTTTAAATAAAATGTATTATTTTATAACAATTCTTAACATTCAAAACAAATAAAAGTAACTTTGTTACACTATAAAGTAAGTAGATTTTTTGTTTCAGAAAATTTCATAGATTGCGAATTGTACGCTCCAACGAAAGTTGTTTACATCAATTTAATCTTCGTTCAACTCAAACATTCTCAGTGTTGGCTCGTGGTTTTCCTATTTATCTTTACTTAGATAGTTACCGATTTGAATTTACTGTGAGATTACGTTTACTGAGCAAAATTACATGTGTGTATTGTAAACAAAGAAAAGTAAATTAATTCTGTGTTACTGTGATATGGTTCGGTGCTACAACTTACCTAATGCTGTAGATTGTAATTGATTTCAAAGCAAATATTGTTTGTTGTTCTACACAGCCTAAATAAATATGATAAATGAAAAGTGAAAAATCAAAACGTATTTAAAAGCCTTAGTTAATCTTTGTCAAATTAAATGTAGGATAATAAATTTTGTTACATTTCGTACTTTAACATTAAATTGTTTTGTTACTGACCTAATGATATATTGGGTAAGTACTTATAACTATTGGTAGAAATAAATATAAATTGTAATTGTATGGAGAAGAAATAAAAATCCAAAGAATTGAGTAGCCTGGAGACAAAGTTAAATAAATTATCTCATCACGTTTGTCATAAAATTGCATTGTTATTGGAACTAAACCGTATCTATGTTAACACTTGTTCAAACAACCCAACTATTGTAAAATCAATTACACAATAGAATAAAAGTTACTGTAGTACCAATATGACTCCATCACAAAGACTGTATGTAATCGAGTCTGCTACACTTCGAAAAATCTACAATTGCGGACCACTTTAAAAATCTTCGTATGTTATTTTCCCAGTTATTTTCTCAAATGTCTTTCATAGACAAACATAGACCAACCACACTATTATTATTCATAGACGGATTATGTCTAATATGCTGGTCATATTCTAATGTGCTTTACGAGATCTTTAATTATGCATTCATTTAATATTTGATTAGAGTAAGCGACGAGAATACTTAGTAAGATTACTAGAATAAAATGAAAAAGAAGCAGAATAATTAAATAATTGGACGACTTACCTAAGGAAGTCCGATTATAATTTTATGAAGTTTAACTCGAAGCACATATACAGTATACAGTGTAGTCTATTCCTCACTTGGCTTTGCCGTATCGCGCTCTTTTAGAGAAACCTTCTAAAAAAAATAACAACCTTGTCTATGAACTAACTGTCGAGACTTGTCACTTTTTAGAGAAAGAGAAGATATTTTTACCCATTCGACTTGGGAATGTTGTTGGAAAACAGCAGGCTGCTTACAGCAGCAGGGAGGGAAGGGTAATTAATATGTGCTTCGAGTTAAACTTCATAAAATTATAATCGGACTTCCTTAGGTAAGTCGTCCAATTATTTAATTTTATTTCATTTACTCGAAGCACATATACAGTATACAGTGTAGCTGTTTAGAGAATTATGTCGAAATGGGTATCGTAGATATAATAAGAAATATTTTTGAGATAATCATGTACCTGCATAACGTGATCATCTAATATTTAGGATAAAATATGTACATAAAATACATGACTCTATTTTTATAAATATAGTCTCGGGTTAACATCATTTACATAATATAATTATAACTCAAATAAAGATCCAGTTGTGTATATCTTTAGTTTGCATACAACCATATATTGTTTTTGTATTTTGCTGTGTATTTCAATAAATAAATATTTCAAATTTCAATTTCAAACATGCATATTAATTTATTTGATGTATTTGTATAATAACCCTCTAAATAAGTTTCATTTTAAAAAGGTGATTGTTGCATATTATATCAATACCTACAGCATTAATAAAATTATTTTAAGCTGTATATTGTCATATTTATCATTAACTGACTTATTAAAAATTTTGATGAATGAAAGTGAATTGTAAGACCAATCTGCAGATTTTTTAATTGCTTTCATTGATAATCCTGCTTAGCAGCTAATTCAACTTTTACTGTAACTGTAAAGATGTTTTAAATATAATTATAATTATAAATTATATTATTCAAATTTACTTAAAATTTTAAGTTTAATTTTATTTTATTTTATTGCATTGTATGTATTTTGCTATATGACCCAAGAAGTTGCAATAAATGAATTATTATTATTAATATGTAATATTATAGTACTTTAGTACTTATAGTGCAAGATTATACTTGTAGCAGTCAACAATTTTATAGCAAGAATTTTTTATTCTTATGAATACATGTTTGTTACATACAATCCTTCTTGTAGAGAGAGAATCCTTGTTGTAGAGACTAGGTACTATAAAATATTTCTGCTCCCGAAGATTGCAAGTATTACGATTATTTTATGATTCAAAATAATCAATATCTCTACAAATTAATTACTTGTATGGTGTGCACTCTTAGCGCTGTAGCAAATGCTAATAATGTGACCTTTTCTTTTTTTTTACTAAATTTGTCACTAGGTAGACATTAACTGCAACACAATTTTAGGGCCCCCTATAATTATGTAAGGCATGCCTTATTCTCTGGAGGCCTTTAAAGTACTGCTAACCCTGGCAGTGCTTCCCTATTTAATATTTAACTCTTAATAGGAGTGAAGGTGATGCCGTTATATTAAAGCCTTGCTGTTATAATTATTGAACTATGCAACATATTTGTATTACATAAATCAATGGCTAAGATTTCTGGTACTGAGGCTGTGTAGTCAATTCCTTGACAATGCAAAATCACATCTTGTGTAGTCATCAATTCCTTGACAATGCAAAATCACATCTAACAAGTACTGATATAAAATTTATTCATACCTGAGGAGATTGATGCTATATTAAATGAACATTGTGCCAAACCTCTGCATCCGAGTACTTTTTGTGAAAATACTCTTGCTGCCATATTAACCTGTTGATCCAATCTATGTTCAATGCTGAAAGGAGATAGTATAATTTTTATTGACAGTTTTAACAAAGGTTAGTTGTGTAACCACTAATCCTTTGATTGTTGAATACCCTGGTTGAGAGGTCAACCGTGAGTACAGCAGAAATCCTTTTGCTTTCCTTTGTTTGATTTTCTGTAAATATTAGGCAAAACAAAAGATTAAAATTATTTTAATTACACTGATTTAATTTAATCTAGTAACAAAATAATCATTTTATGAATACAACTTCCTTTCAATTTGATTTAATGCATCAAAAGAAAATTCTCATTCAATGACTGTGTTTGTATTTCTTATTATTATTATTATTCCTCCAATTAATACCATTACATAATTATATTCCTCTTGGTGGCCTTAAAGTGTTGAATACTGTCTATTTTATTTATGCAATCTATTGTCCATTTGCAGTAAAACATTACAGTTACTTATGTATTAGGCGCAGTATTTTGGCCCAAAATCTGCTGTCCAACACCAACTGATGAATAATGTTTGCTCTTGTTAATTGTAGCAATCCTGACAATACAGGATCCTCGTAAATTTGTAATTTGTATAAGGTCTTCTTAATATAAATGTTTACTTTAAACCATTTAATTACTACTTCGACAATGAAGTTTCAGCTGTGCTTCACCTATTAAATAAATGTGAATATCATAAGTATTGTTGAAATCAATCAATGTCAAATATTTTATACAGCTTTTAATGTTTCATGCTTATAATGTGTAATACTGAACAAAAATTGTTATGGTACATAAGCTCAAATAAATTGGTTGACCATATTCAAACAATACATTGATGTTGAATTTATTACAGATCCAAGGAATTCTTTGCATTTACTGTACACCTTGTATTTTCATCACCACAGTATTCATAAATAAATCATATAATTTAGGCGCTTGGAAATATTCACTCGTTCTTTGCATCCATTTTTTGTACAATCAGTACATAAGTAATCATCTATAGTTGACAGATACTTGAGTTACACGTATAAACCTCTATTGTATAAAAATGCAAAGTCCATATTATAGTATGCTGTTACTTCACAAATAATGTAATGAAATTCAAAGCTGAGATATTTACTATACTCATTTACTATAGGCATGTATATAAATATGATTCCTTGAGGTATATGGAATGTAGGTAAATGATTAGATACCAAACTACAATTTGAATGTCAACTTCATTTTTGAAAGTGATTTTTATGTAAGTATTTAATTGCTACAAATATAATATTTAACTTTATTTGCCATTTGGTTTTTGTATCAGAAAGACCATGGAAAATATTCTTTGTAAGTGGCACCATGATTTCAGTTTCTAACTAGAATATTTTCATTAATTCATAAATCATTATTTTTAGGGACAGGATACTGAACCTAATAACTCTGAATGGAATGTGATGTGCTTGGACCCACTATAGTAAATTGGAATCATTTGTTAATGATTACCAACAGATGAACAATCTTTTTAATTGTTTGAAATTACCGGCATATACAAGCTTTATTTACTGTACTCATACTGTAATGAGCTCTCTTGATTCTCTCGGAATGCTGGAGAAGGTGAATAAATTTGTGTGATGACTGTGCAGCTCTTCACCAACCTGCTCTGGTTACCCAAGTGGAGTTTACTCGAGGCTCCTCAATGATGAAGAGAGGTCCATGCTAGTGAACCATTAATTGGTTTGACATTAATTGGCAGCCACAGTGCAGCTCAGGCACTAGCCTGAGCTAGTACTCTTACTACTAGCTAGACAGTTTACCACTAGCTAGACAGTTTACCACTAGCTAGAGTGACTACTAAGTCACTCTCATATCATCGATGAACTGGATGGTTTACCGTGATGGACTGTTCTGGTTTCTCAAATAATTTTCAATGGTATTATTAGTTGTTACTAATATTGTTGGTTATGGAACCATCTTTTTGATGAAATTAGAGCTTTGTGGCATTTTTTATCTTTTCACACAATGGATATTTTGTATTATTCCTGAAAATGTTTGTTTCATTGCGCATTAAGTGAGTTCCTGGTTTAAATGGTGATAGTATATTATGCTTTTATGCTTCATATTAAGCATATAGCCTCACTCAAACAAACTTTTAACATATTCATTTCATTAGAAAAACATTGATATAACACACTGATGCAATCCCTCTTAGTCGGTTTACTTACGGCCTTGCCTTTGTTCCTCCCCCTTTTAGAGATATAATTGCCTCAATTCCACAATTTACATTAAATTGGAACATAAAAATAGATTTGTAATTCTATCACAATATGCTATCTCGAGTTAAGATCTTGCCAAATCTTTTGAAACATCTTTGTTTATTGCACATAGGTATATTTTAAACTTCAGCAAGTGCCTGTTACAATTCTGCAATTATTTGTACCATTTCCAGAAATATATTATAAGGATTTGAGCTTGTTTCTCCTGCTGGGCCTCAGGGGCTCATTTCAAAGGAATTATAACAATACCATATAATAGGTATTTATTATTTTAGCATTATATCGTTTCTCGAACGTAATGCTTAAGTATTTGTCATTGCAGCACTCGGGGAGTAATTTCATATGGATAAAAATATCATAATATATTTTTAGTTTTAGCATTAAATCGTATCGCGTACGTAATGCTCATCGTTAAATTGTTGCACTTGTCATCGGGTAGGTACAAAGAAAGACTGTATCGCGTACATTGTCAGACTTTGTAATATAAATATATCAACTAATGTATCTCGTACAAAAGTTGATCTTCGTATTCGGCATCGCGTGCCGGCCACGGAAACTCCCAGCAGCATAGACAGATTGGCCTTTTGTTGATTTACGTTACTTTATAATCCTTTGGCCAATACCATTTTAAGATTTTGTGCAGATGTAATTAAAACATACTAGTACATCGATTTATGATCTATAGATCACTCCGATTGAATTGAGGTTAACATGTTTACTGTTAAATAAGTCAACCAGAAAGTTATACCTGTTTACTTGAAGAATATTTCATTACTACAATATTAACATGTAGGTACAGGACAGCAGGACAGTCCATTATCAGTTAACTTACCTTCGATTTCCAAGTAGGTATCACATAGAACTTCAACTTATCCTCCATACATTGATTTTTATACTTTTGAATTGTTGTGTCACTATATTTCTCATAGATTTAGCATACACTACAGTAAATCTATGATATTTCCACATCTTTATAAATAATTTCCTTAAGGACACTGAAAATTTGGTGCGATACTAGCAACCGCGCGAAAAAAAGTGACAAGTCTCGACAGTTAGTTCATAGACAAGGTTGTTATTTTTTTTAGAAGGTTTCTCTAAAAGAGCGCGATACGGCAAAGCCAAGTGAGGAATAGACTACACTGTATACTGTATATGTGCTTCGAGTAAATGAAATAAAATTGTATGAAAAGCGTCCTTTGATCATCTAAAGTGTTTTCAAATCAAATATTTTATTCCAATATGCACTTACTTACAGTTTTTTTGTTTGAAAAGTACTGAGAGTTAAAAATAGATACTAGGCTTTCGTTTGCCACTTAATTAATTAAATTAAACTTCTAAAGACAAAAGCAATTTAATGTGCCGTTTCGTGTAAGGTAGAAAATGTAGCTATACTCCATTCGCGGTCGATGTGGAATTCGTTCAGCGAGCAGAAAAAGCATTCGTTTTATTCTTAACGCACAAAAATGCAAGTAGTCCACCCCAGCGATCGATGCCTGAAAATTCATTTTGGATTGCGGGAATTTAAAATGACTGAAGTAAAATTTGCTTACGAGTACAAGCTTATTAGAACTGTGAGCATACGTAATAAATTTATTTTAAGCGGAGAGAGGAAATTCCATATTCTTGGCGACTCAAGTATAGAATGAGAGCTTTCACACGGCATGGATGACTATGCTGTAAACGTGTGCATGTGAAAAGGCACTAAATGTTTAACTTATAATGAGTCTATTTATTTCATTACGGGAATTTTTACGTAAAACCTCAAAAAATCATTAAAGTGGGACAGAATCGTACAATTGAGGTGTCACAACAGACACCCGAATTATATGAACACACACTCACACACACACACTCTCTCTCTCTCTTTCTCACACACACACACTCTCTCTCTCACACACACACACACACACACACACACACACATGCACGCATAAAATTTAATTTTAAGTTTTAGTAGCTTAATCTATTGTAAAGTTATAGTACTATGTTTTAGTCCAATAAATCTCGATGTACAAAATGGAGGAGCGGGACCCCCTAACACAGGCATTGCTGATGCTTAAAAGCAAAGGTGGGTCCCAACAACATGTAATTATGTAACATTTTTTGGACAAATAAAAATTCTTAAATTCTTAAATGAAAGGGCTGTAAGCTGTAATATAATTTACTATCAATCGCCTAATTTTGATAAGAGTTTTTTTACATCAAATTTTTTTCACAGATTTCGAGTAACAATTTTCCCTTATTTATTTCCCTTTATGTAAATCGCTTATTAGGTAAATGGTGCATAACGTGTTACCCCTCCGGAACAGAATTCTGTGGATGACGTAAAACGTGAGCGTAGCTCGCTATAAATAACAGGACTGCTTTCATTTCATTGTTTGCACAGGTTTTTTCTGAAACAGATTTAAACTAGTACTGTAACTTAAATAACTATCTTCGCTAAAAAAACTTAGCAGTCACTATTGTTAAATATATTGTAATAACGAACGGCCCTAGATTCACGCGGTTAGTTGAACATTTATAAATATAGCCTATCTATAGATTTATGATAAGTGTATGCTAAATCTATGAGCCTATGTAACTCAAAAATAATGTAGGTATCATTCTAATCGTTAAATAATATGAAATTGATCCTTTAGTTTTATAGTTTATTCATCACAAATCTACTTACAAATCGTTATTTATTATATACCTACATATTATATGCTAATATAGGCTATTGGTGAAGCGTGATGTTATAAAGCCTCGATAAGTCAATTATCCAACACAAAAACAATTGTTCAAATCAAACCAGTAGTTCCTGCACCGCGGTTAGCCCGTTCAAACAAACACACAAAACAAACTTCGATTTCGGAGACCTGTTGCTCCGCTTCTTTTGGTCGTATTGTGATGTTATATAACCTCCTTCAATAAATGGACTATTCAAAACAAAAAGAATTTTTCAAATCGAACCAGTAGTTCTTGAGATTAGCGCGTTCGAACAAACAAACAAATTCTTCCGCTTTATAATTTATTAATATAGATAATTATATTGAATATTGTTTATTCACCCAAACAGATACCCCCCGGGAAGCTAGAAGGGCTGACACTGAAGCTGTCAGTGATGGACGGCGGGCGCGTGGGCCGCAGCAAACAGCTGATCGGCCACGTCATCCTGCCGCTCAGCGAGCTGGAGGCAGTCGCTCCTGATGAAGAGCCTCAGCTTTACAAGTTGGATGTGGAGAAGGTATGTAAATAATGGGACCATGTGATACATATAAGCTCCACCTTACGAATGTGAAATTAGTTTATCGAAACCGAAGTCCGACTTCAGCATTGACTTGTTTAAATGGGAATAACATGAACGTAGTCAAAGTCAATTAAATGCATGCAATGCATTCTAAGGTTGATACCTTAGTGAGTTGTGAGTTGAGTGATCTCAAATAGTACTCGACAGGTATCGCTGAAATTAAATGGGATCCACGACAAGCACCGGCTTTCGAACGTAGAAAGAATCATCAAAGTCGCTACAACCAGTAAAATGATAGGAGATTATGAGATTAGACACAAAAAAACAGTCGAATCCCGAATCCCTTTTTTGTTGAAATCGGTAAAAAATTAAATAAATAGTTCACTCCCTGAAAAATACGTGAAATGTATCTTCCAGTAGGTACCTACATAAAACTTAAAACATTTAATTTTTTTTACTCGAAAGTCATGAAAAAGTTTTAATTTAAGTCATTAAATTTTTTAATTGATATTAAATTTTAAATTGGATGCGAATGTGTTTAAATTTAATTTAAATACATTTACCTGTTATTGTCTGTTGGAAATTTTAACCTTGTTAGAAGTAACTTCACAATTTATATTTGTCTAACAATGGAGGGAATTATTCAACTAAACATAAATATTAAAATGCAGCATAAAGTTTGCTTGTTATGTTATGGTAGCTCTCATTATTAACTTCATTGTTATTCTTGAAACTACACTTGAGATAAACAATTAGTTTACCCTCTTTGATTGTGGGTAACTGTAGCTTAACTTTATTTATTTACACATAAAGGGACCTAACCCGAGAACTTTCACAAACTGAAATATTCAAACATTTGCCAAACTTTAGCTGATTAAGTATTTGCTGAAAAGTTTTACTATAATGGAATGTGTTTCACGCATAATTAGATTAGTATCTACTTGAGCTTTGCATTGAGACTGATATTTTTTACTTATAAGAAATAAGTAAGCCCTCTACTAGCTTCATTTAAGTCATTGCACTCATCGAAAATAACGTTGGAGAAAATTTACCTGGAATTGAAAGGTTCTTTGTGAAATTATTTACTCCAAGAAAATTATTAAACACCAGACCAGACTAAGATTTATGAAGTATCGTTAGAACCATTATAATAATATTCAGAGTGATAATGTCTATTTTTTTAATAAATTATCATCAAAATACCTTTATATTATTATAAAAAACGAATAACTTTAATTTAAAACAAAAAGTTGGCGATTCCGTAGTCAAACAAACTTGCCTATTTGCTGCTCTTATAAGTCTAGATTCAAAACAAAATTGTACATCTTGACACTTCATTTACGAATTAAAATAATTATGTTTTAACTACATTGAATAAGGCCTTAATTTTCAAAAGCTTTTAATTTTAAGATCTAAACCTAGACATACAGCTCAACCTGTCTATAGACAAATTAGTATTTTATCTTAGCCTATCAATATAGGTAGTAGATAGTGCAGCTAAAAATATCTAAGCAATATAAAAATATATGAAAAGTAAAGTCCTCTTGATTTAGGTGCGTGATTCATTCAGTTACCCTGAAAGTGTAATATTATACTGTGATATATATTGTGATAATATATGTAATTATATTGATGAAAGCAATTCATACGGTACTTCGCTTATAAGTTGTGCAAAGTACTTCACTTACGAAATTAAGCCATTTCGTGGTTCTCATTTTGCTTAATTGTAACTTATATTTCAATGTTTTCTTTTCCTTAGGAAATACAAGAACTACCATCGGACTTGGGCGAAATGCAAGTTTCTTTGTTATACAATGAAAATCTACATCGGCTGACAGTTACTGTCATAGAAGCTCGTGGCCTTAAGGTAAGCATTAAATTAGTATTATTAAAGTTTAAGGTAGCAAATGAGCATTCAGCACCACCCTTCTGCTGCCGATCATGACAATTGTGACAAGACTTAATTTGGAAACTAGGACGGTTAGTCATAGTAGTTAGAACATTAGTTTGTTAATTTGTTAAGTTATAATATTATAAATAAAATAACTCACTAGGTATTACTGATTTTTGGGTGTGATTGGCTACAACCCATTAATGTCCCACTACTGAGCACGGGTCTCTCTCCTCATTATTGAGGAGGCTTAATGCATATTCCACCACACTGCTCCAAAACGGATTGATGGAGGGTTAGATGCCAACCCAGTATCGGTATCAGTATCAGTATCTCTATCGATAACAACAAGGAGCGAAGGCTTTACGTGCCCTCCGAAGCACGGTAGCACTCAAGAAATTTTGCCACTAGCGGTCAGCCGTCCAACTAACGACCGCGCCCGCTGTTGTTTAACTTCGATCACTGAGGATCGACGCAAACCGCCATTACAACATATCAAATTACCTAAAGGATTAATTTAATAACATCCATTACATGACCTGAGGCCAAACATTTTATCTGTCGCGTCGGTTCCCTCGCTACAGGGTCACTACTAAGCTGCGGATAAAATATGATATATTAAATTATCTCAAATATCCTTGACAGCGGTTGATTGACGTCACAAATGAGGCAAAGCTGGCGCTAACCTCCGCCAAATAATCCACTTAGCGATCTCCCGAGGAACGTTGTCGCCGACATTAGGGAAATTCATCCCGCGGAAACAATTTAACGGCCCTTTGTGTAGTACTAGTTGTGTTATATCCTTTATATCTTCTTTACGTTACTTAACGGCTTTGACATAATAATTATGTAAGTAAGTCTTGCATAGCTTGAATTTTTTCCCATAACTAAGAAGGACGTACATAGACAACATACCTCACTATGTTTCTCCAATGCGAATTGGTAGAGGGATTAGTGGACAGTTCAAATATTGGAACATTTATTTTTATGCCGCCCGAAAGGCTCCGACGTGATTTAAACATTATCATCTAATAAAAATATCCGAGACCGAGCACTTAAAACGTGCTCTTGAAATCATTTGTGATAAACACAAGTCTCCGAGCTATTAGCGGCTGTACGATTCTATTGTTATATTGTTAATATTATGCCGTTTTAATCTGAATATATATATGTTTAAAATTTCCACAAAATAGTGTTGTTAATTTCATAAAAGAACATTATCATATTACACCCACTGAAATAAAATTAATTAAAATGAGTAATTACTTAATTACAACTAGGTACATAATTCACAATAAATGAAATGAGCTTACTCAAATTGACTTGGCCTATTACGTAGACCAAGAATAGTACAAGAGTGATATTCATGGAATACAAGTAGTTATACCTAAATTGAATTTGTAACTAAATGTAAATTACCAAATTAATCCGTTCTGAAGTCCAGAATTAAATCGAAGGTTATCGTTGTACGTTTATTTTGTTTAATTTGATGAATAAATTATAGTCATTGTGTTGAAGACATTATTAAACTTATGCGATGATGTCAAGACAGAAAGAGAATGTAAAGATTAACCAAATCAATGATTTTATATTTATAATAATGATAATGATAAAAGTAGTTGATCAGTGTGAAAAGTATGTAAGAGTATAAAAGATATAATGTAGTTGACTGTATGTACTGATTTCAAAATATTACAGTAATCCAATGAATACGCGCATAACAATTTCAGATTTCATTTCACTCTTGTCTCATTATGCACTTTCTTTTTTGAAGTCGATTCCACTTTTAAAAATAGCACTCCAATCCGCTCTGTTATTTCGCGCTCATTACCTTTTCGCAGTGGAAGCCAAGCTCATTATGAACTCTGATTCTGTATGTTTGATGTTATCTTTGAGTTATAAGGGTAAAACACACATTACAGGAGCAAATGATACCTACATGGCAAATTCTTATTTCACATGGCATATGACATGGCATATGACAGCCTAAACATGTATCTAAAGATGTACTGTCAAGATAAATTCCAGAAGGCTTGCTATCCCATGGGAGATGATAACATGATACTATGATACCATGACGTGGTACCCACCTGCATAGAAGCGTTCATAGCGCGGCGGCTTACGTTGACCCCAAGTGATCGACCGAGCTAAATAATAGAAAAGCATTGAGTATTTACATGAGTAACCGAGAGTGGAAAAAAAATCCTAACATCTTCGTGTTTCGGCATCATAAGTTTCGACTCTTTGATTGCCCACTATCATTATCATTATCATCGCAACCTATAACACTGTCCCACTGCCCGGCAAGGGTCTCTTCTCAGAATGAGAAGGTTAAGATCATAGTCTACCTGCTACATGCTGGGCAAATGCGGATTGGCGAATTGTTGTATTGTCCATTAACCCTCCACCAATCGGCACTTAAGCAGAGTGGTGGAGTAAGCTCTAGGCCTCAAGTGTGACAAAAATACGTGCTCAGTAGTATGCCATTAATGGGTTGAAGTCATTGTACGTAGATACTTATCCTTAATAGATGTAACCACAATGTATTGCACAGAGTTTATGCTCATGTAAGCTAATTTAAGAGACAGCGCGCTTAAATGTCATACAGATGTGCAGTGTTAAATATTTCAATACGAGTACATCATCCGTAATATTGCTGCACACATCTCAGTTTAGTAGACTGCCAAGGATGGCCTCTAGGGCAATCCCGTATAATATGTGTAGAATCTAATATAATCTGACATTCTAAATATTTGTTTGTCGGTTATATACAGAATGTCGGTTATTTATATAGAAAATGATATATTATACTTGCACTAACGAGCCCTCGCTAGGTTTCGGGAAACTACGGTTCAAATAATAACCGCACACTTTTTTAGGTTTGGAATAAATAGGTGAATGCTGGGACGCACTAAAATATTTGATGTGGAACAATTCAATAGCAAGCCCATGTCAAACCAGCCCCAAATAGGATTTCTATTTGGCTGAAAATAAAAGCTGGGATAGTAAATAGGTTTTATCAATAAATGTCGATGTCGCTTACTCCAGGAATTTTTTATCGGTATCATAGACATCGATCCAACTAGTCATCCCTAAGTTATTAAATATCGACAAGTTGTCGATCGTGAACGATATAAGGCACCTTCTTATTAAGTTTCACAATTCTTTTTCTCGATAAGCATTATTAGAAAATCTGTATTTGCCAAATTTCTTTGTACAATTTTCTGCTATAAGCTATAACTGATTGTGAAAGTATTATTCAATAACCAAATGTATTGGCTTCGTCCCTGATCCCATCGTCCCTGCTCTTTACCCTGAGGGCTCCCAATGCATTTTTTTTTTGTTGTATTGTAAATTGAGATACGCTCATAGACCGGAGGGTTGCTTCGATTCTAGGTGATCGAAATAGTTACCTAAGCACCTGCGGGAGAGTCGGCATTTAGATAGGTGACCGTTAGTGGCAAAAAATATCCGGCCGGTTGATAGATAACAACCGTGAAGCTATGTCGAAGCCTTACGGGCGGCATGAAAATTTCAGATACTTGGGTTTGCCATAACCCCTCCACCAATGCGCAGTGAAGCACCGTGGTAGATTATTATCTTGGCCTCCCCAATTATAACGAAAGACCCATGCTTAGTAGTGACCCATTAGTGAAAACCAATGGAGATTGCAAGTGCTACAAATACTCGATACGAAAAGGTAGACAAACATTTTCACACCATCACTACACAGCTAGCTACTACAAAGAAAACAAAGGGTACTTACCTCGTTTCGGACTGAAGACTTTACGAGCCATTTTGTTTGTCCCAAAAGAATTCACCTTTGACTATTTCGAACGCAATTTGCTTTAACCGTCTGATAAACAAAACGAACGGTATTGAGAATTGGGATACGGTACGCAGTGTAGGATTATCTACAGACGTGTCACATGTCTTTTGTACTCCGTATTTTTTAAGTAACAAAGTGGGAGGATTGTGGATACGTTTGTTAGGATATAACCTCGTCTGTAGTAAAGCGGAATGTGCTATTACATTCAGCTGTAATAAAGAACAGAAAGGAGAGGCAGTCAAGTCCATTTGTTTATTGGATGGATCATTGGATCACTTGGACACGTGTCGTCTAGATATCCTGTTTTTTATGTAGACTGTAGTTAGAGAACTCCTCTTCTAGCGGCTAATGGAATAAAAAGTCGTAATTGTTTCATCGGGTAAAGTAGCATTTAGCGTCGTAATAATACATTGGACATTATTTTGAGTTCTCTTGCGTATACAAAAGGCACCCGATTTTGAATTCTCAAATATATTTTCACGTACAGACAGCGATCAGTTACAGTTTCATTATAATTATGGAAAGAAATTATAGATTTATCACCTTGTTAAACAGCTGGACCCATCAACAAAACGCGAGATGGTAGCGCGCGTTACACAGGAGCGTGCGTGTCGCGGCGTGAGAGCTCGACGTACCTCCCCTGTCGAGGTCTCTGATGAAGGGACCGCCCACATCTCCGAATGCTTCCACTTCAGACTACGCGCAGACGAGTTACATACGACCAGCGTCACCGTACAAGCATTGCAGCCGCACTCCGTGTATGCCAAAGGTATGTGACATTGTAAACAAACGCTATAAATATAAACAAATTAGTATTCCCAGGCTATATCGAATTTTAATTGGAAGCCATTTGTTCATACTGGTTTATATAACCATTTGTTCATACTGGTTTATATAACCGGGAACAAATATTTATTTGTCATACAATATCTGCCCACACTGTACTGCCTCTGCACAAGGGACCACTACCAATTAGGTGTTACTTTGTGTTTGTATATTTAATTTTTCCAATTTACTATGACGATTAAGGACGCCCAAAAACTGTTCTGTTTTTATTCCTCTTTCCTTACAACATTGTAGGTATACGTCTCTGGTCTTACTGATGTCCATGATACAACGGTGACCATTGACCATCTGACTAAATAGAACCAACTAATGAGTTGGTTCTATTCGTTTATCTAATTATATAAAAATATCAAAAATATTTTACAATAAATGACACCGAAAATTAGTCATGTATCCATTCCCGCATAACAGTTTTCTAATAAATAACCGGTTTGTTTTCCCTACTTTTTCTTACAAATTAATAGGTACTAGAATAGCATTATTGTCTTAAACTACTTCAAATTAAAAGCACCATATAGGTGGACACAAAGATATTCCAAATGCTCTGTTGTAATGTGAAGAACATACAAAGATTGTGGAAGTGAGGAAAATAACCTCGCTTTCTAAGTGTTTTCACTTCGGTGAAGTGGCCGACGTAACTAGCGTCGCAAAGCAAACTTTTGAACTCTGTACAGTAACTATTGACATAGCTATTGTATTACTTGACAGTAAACACAAAGAAATATAGAACAAAAAAAAAACACTTTTTGAATAGCCAACTGGGACATGCACTGGATCTATAGTAAATAATAATAATGTCACTGGTTTATGTCATTCATATGAGATATTTGGGAAAAATAAGTACAAACCATAACACAATGCCATAGGGTAAACAATGCCATAGGGTCTGTCTATTATGATTTGATCCACTCAGAAATTTCGTATAATTACGAGAAGAAACCCGTACACTGTACGTCTGAACGTCTGGAGTGGGACATTGAATTAAAGGCGAGATAAAACATGAAAGATAGAACTTTAGAAACCATTTAAGAAAGATCCAACATTTACATAATATGTTAGTTCGGTCAACAAAACCTCTGCTAGCAAGGTCAGTGCAAAATGGTGCCCATAATTTTAGGTATTCGAATATTTTATGTAAAACAAAATATTTCTATTCTACTTCTGAAATAGCCCCTGTGTGTGGAGACTAGAAATCGTATAGTTTAATATCAGTGGCTGAATTTAAACTACAAAAACATGCTAAATCAGGTACCATTAACAACAGCTGGATGTGGCGTTTGATTTTAATAAGAATAAATTTAATAAATAAAACATAGAAATAAATAAAATTGAAGTGTCTGTCTGTACTTTTCAAGCCCGTGGGGTATGTTAGATATAATTATTAATACGATACTAAAACACATACAAATGAATTTTAATATTTTTGCCTGGCTTTGTCTGTTTGTTTGTCGGGACAATCTAAGGAACGGCTGAACCGATTTTTATGGGATGACACTAATTAGGCTTCATCGCAATTACACTTCGATCAATGGAAGAGGAGCTTCGATGAAAAAAATTGCAAAAATAGCAAAATTTATTTAAACATCACGCAATGAGAGCGTTCACTAGTAATAACATTATCATGATGATAATTTTTCATTTAACGAATAGCTAGGAAAAACCGCACATGTTTAATTGGTAGATGTAATTTTTTTTATTCTGTTTTCCTAAAATAAATAATAAACTATGATAAGTAGACTTTAGTCCAGTGTCAATTAATAATACCACGAGAGTTCTCGATATTGAAATTCAATCAGGCAACATCACGTTACAGCCTAAATTATAGACGAGCGATATCGTACATTAAGGAGTATGAAATATTGTTTGCACGGCATAATAGCTTGCGGTCAGGAAACTGATAGCCAGGGTCGATAGTGTTTGCTGTGGATGTAAAGCTCTACAGCAATTTTGATTAAGTTTACTTGTACGCTTCGATTGAAATTTAGATAACTTGTAGGGTGAGATGAAAATACCTTTTTAATTAACTTCAACATAGACTAGTAGTTTGTGAGATTAGCCCGTTCACACAAATGAACGACCTCATAACATGTTCGAAGTTAGGAGTTTCGATATAGAGTAATTTGATCTGAGCTGTGGCCTTGAAGTCTAATGAATACAATTTAATAAGCATGGGTTATTAAATTAAAGAACACAGCCCCACACAAAAATTATTCCCTGTGTCACTGCGTGTGTTCCAAGGGTACAAAACACCCGGACCAAGAACGGAAATTTTAACTCATTAAAATCTTTGCCTCGCTGGAAATCGAATCCAGGTCAATTCGAATGGCGATCCGGCATGGTAACCATTGCACCATACACGCAGTCATGTAATGTATAAGGGTATAATTGTGTTTTATCTCTTGTGGAGTACCTTTATTTTTGTAGGCATTTATTTAATTTGAATGAAATCTTTTGAAATCACACGAAACTATTGTGGTTTTTAGTATTTTCAAAACAAAAACTACCCTTTCATGACAGAATTATAAATTTATACACAGTCAACATCCCTAGTGAAAACGCGTTAAAAATATTATGTCCGTTTATACCTAGAATGGAGGCCATTTTGAGTCCATTTATAGAACGCTCCCTATTTCTATTCATCAAAACAATATACCAGACACTTCACACCGGAAAGTAAAATAATATCATCTTGTTGCAGCACTCAGTCTTACTGCTTTCTTTCTTATAGTAAGCCTTTTTTCTTTCTAATAGTAAGCGTTTATTATTACTATGTAGCTATATTCGGAGGATACAGCTATATTTATCAGTTACTTAGGTAACTAAAGTTTCCAATCCAAGGCAGCATGTTATAGATTACTGTTTAGTATTAATATCGCCTTTTGTGCAACATACTTACATCACTAAAACAGTCTTTATTTGTTACTCTCCATGCGCATAATAGATATCTAATATTGATATTGTGCATCAACATCAAAGTAAACGTTTACGTTTAATACTTTCATGATTCAATCTTTTTTTGCATACACCTAAAATTCTCTTCACATATTGATAATTGCTTTTTACAAAAAAACAATAACCGACTTTAATCTTGATAAGTAGAGATAACTCAAAAACTACTCGCCAGATGGCGCTCAATTCAACATGTAAGTGTAAAGTTCTCGTCACTACAAATTAATCAAGCCCAAACACTAGATAACTGCAGTAAATCGTTGAGGAGATTCTTCGACTGTCTTTCGGCTTCATCAGATCGACTCCAGATCTTCATGAAATGATAGCGCTTTAATTTACTTATGATAACATGAACAAACACACTAGTTGTCCATACAATTTTCGAAAGTTCCCCTCGATTTCTCTGAGATGCCATCATCAGATCCTAGTGTCCTTATCAGGGGACCCCACTGCGCATATCTACTTTACAACAAAAAAAGAATTATCAAAATCAGCCCATAAACGACGAAATAATCGCTAAACGTACATAAAAAAAGCATATTATATTATACGGTCGAATTGAGAACCTCCTTCTTTTTTGAAGTCGGTTAAAAATACGTGTAAAGTCCAGAGCGATTAAAATTTCATATTGAATCAAAAATTTCACGTGAAAATTTTAGCAAAAGGTCATGTATCCTAGCTAGGATACGTGGGAGCGTGTCAAGCCAAGTTCTAGCTAACATAACTAGCATGCAGCACCGAGTATAAAATTACCCTAAACATTTAGAGCTACTTTTGGCCCCTTCATAACTCAAAAACTATTTGACATTAACGGGTTAAATTTGGTACATGTGACCTTTAAGTTAACACTCACATACACGGAACAAGTTACATCAGATACAGTGTTATAGTCCGTACTCTAGTTTGCTGTAGAGGATTTGTGGCGTTGAGAAAACAAGCTTAAAATTCTTGAAGCTTACGGACTTGAAAGCGGCTTAAATATTACGTGAGGTTTAAAATGTGTGCTGAATTTTATTTTAACTCAAGTAACTCGTCTAGTGCTTCGTCTAGTAACTTTCGCCTTAGTTTTTCTTACTACCTACTCGTCAAACATTGTATTACTTAGTTAAAACATATTATATTAATTTAGTCAAATATAACAAAATAAGTTGGTCCGCTGAGGTGAAAGATTATTTTCAAAGTAAAACGTTAAATGAGAGATTTATTATTATTTAACAAAAAGAATTTATTCCAATGTTCAAAAATTACGAAATTTAGATAAAATTGTCCTTTTCGCCCGATTAGCCTATAAATATTTCTTAAAGTAAATCATATCCAAGGAGACTGGGAGACAATTTAACTTGTACCCAATTTATTTTACAAATGCCAGGCAGTCCCAAATCTAATCTAAAAAAACGCACGCATCGACTCAAACGAATGGTTTGTTTAGATCGTACAAAATCAATTTACTTCATATGAGAACCCACGTGTTTAAATTGCAGAATACCCTAGAAAATATACCAACGATACATTGTGTGAAAAATAAAACGAAATACTTTATTTTTCGATAAAATGATATTGCATTACTTTCTTCTTTTGAATATAAAGTTTCTTTGACATCAGTAGATACCATTTGCTCCATGGTAGATACATATTTTTTGAGGGGAGAAATATCATTAAAATATAATTGCAGATCCACGGTACGTTGGCGTATTATAAGTAGGTTCTGTTACTCCTGAAAAGACACCCTTCTCTTACAGGTGGTGTACCATCTCTTGATCAGTACAAAAAGTACAGAACTTAGTATAAGTTTCATATTATAACCCTTTTTACTACCTACTGTTGATGGCCTCGTAGTCTAGTTAAAAGCGGCCCTGGGGTTCTGGGTTCAATTGCCGGCCCCGATTAATATTTATAGGACAGATACCTAAATTTTTGTTCTCAAGTCATAGATGTGGGTTATATGTTTTGGTGTTTTCCATGCCATCCGCGACACAGGGAATTCTATTACAAGGGTGTGTTTATGTTAGCGTTTATTGATTACTAATTCAATTCTCATTTTATATTTTTAACAACCTTTGAAAAAGTTATTCGAAAGCTGCTACTTTCATTCGTTTTTGGTAACATCTGGCGAATAGTTTTGAATTTATCTTTACTTGTCGATGTTGAATTCGGTTATTTTTTGTAAGTATTAAGGTGAAACTAATAGTTACGTTACACTGCGGTTTCTATATTTACGATAGTAATGCCGCACTTGAGGTGTTCATAAACTTAGAGATTATGCTTCCTGAAGACACCTGTGAGTACGTTGCCAATCGGCTTTATATTGACAGGAGTTTGCCGGGCAAAGGTTATATAAATTAAAATATCTTAAAAATATTTTTACAAGGGAGTGTAAGTACACTTACACTCCGCAACAACTCCAACGAACATTGACCACAAGATAATTTTCCTTGAAGTGCATCCTATACAGTGGACAAGGTTTTATGAATTAATATCTTCAGTTGCAAGTTTCTGGAAGCTAGACCACTTAGTTTAATCTCGAACATACTCATGCACGGTGATAGTTATGCTTTTATATCCGCCTAGTTGTCTATCAAAAATAAATGTTCTTTTATTTTTTCAGTTTTGTTTTTTGACCGACAACGAATCGTTTTTGTGACGTCCATAAGCAATGTCTCTTACTACGTAGGTATATCAAGTGGCTCGTCTACCCAGATGGCTATTTACATATAAAACATCATTCGATAGAATATTCTTATACCTATAGCAGAATATGAATACATAACATGATTGACACTAACAAAGAACATACAAAGAAAAGATGATCATTCCAACCATTTCCATTCCAAGTGAACCCTTTCACTTACATTCAATGTCTTTATTTCATCTGTATTTCTTTTGTCCTCAGACCGCCTGCTGGGTAAGTTCGTTCTTGGCTCATATATGTTCACGAGAGGACGAGCTCTTCAGCATTGGAACTCTGCACTCGCGAGCCCCATGGAACAAGTGAAGCAATGGCATCCACTCACGAATTAAACGACCCGCGCCAAATCTACGTACGACCGATTGATATAGCGATTAGATAGAATTCGGAATAATCCATCGAGATATTCATACATGTTTTATCTACGTGTAAAATAATGAAAATTCTTCCAGTACAAGGTAGAATAAGTAGTATATCTGTTTGTGTAAGTAATAGCTATGCGACAAAATGACGCATAAAACGACGAGTCGTATTATTCTGTGAGTTACCTATTGTATTTTGTTGCTGCGTTGTTGCTCCTACAAGACTATTTCCTTCTATAGTTGCTTCATCGCTGCACCGGATAACAGGAGCGACCACATCACAATTTTGAATTTTTTCTAGATAACCTTAGGTAGAGTAAGAGATACAGATATTTTATGAGCCAACAATTCAAAAATCCATAGAATATACTATGGAATTTCATTCAATCGCCCGCCATCGTAATTGTATGAAACCATGAAACGTGTGTTGTACGTTGTGTCATACTTCATTCGTATCTACAGACAGTGTGCGTGTCAGATACGTAACAGGCAAAAAAATAAGGTCGTGTCAAAATTATTCATGTAATTAACGTAATAAATATAAATAATAATTATAGAAATTGCATGTCCAATATGGGTAAAACTATTATTACTGAATTTATACTTAGAAATATCACCTTGTTATAGAAACAGTTCGTGCAATAATATTTATTTGATTGACTTGAGTGTCTGCCGCGTTACGTGTCTGACACGCACACTGCCTGTGGATATGAATGAAGTATAATACGTCTTGTCGCGTCACTGTCGTTCATGTGAATACTAATTCGAAGACAGACTGCAGAAAGCCAACTTATGTAAGATGTGATCGGCTCGTCCTTTGATAACGTTGATTAATGGTTGCGAATAAGGGCAAGTAGCCGTTAAATTCAGTGAATTCAAATCAAGTTACGTATTAAACAATGCCTTGGGTCAGTCTAGAGTCTAGACACTCTGGACTAGACTAAGCACAAAGAAGTTTAAATACAATATGCTTTGGTTTAGTGTTTTGGGTTTCAAGTAGAACCTATTGGTAATTAATGCAGACACATAACTTAACTTCAAGAGATACAGATATAGGTAATGGAAATGAATGTTATTTTGAAGTATTTTTAATTAAGATTTGGATTACGTCAATTTCATTCATATTCGTACTTAGAAAGGCGCATGAATCTCATGATCTATAAGGCAAGATAGAAAATAACGTTTTCTTATGGATGCTGATGGCGGGATCTATAGATGCTTGCTTTCTTCTACATAAATATTTATCCATAAACGACTATGAATATCTCGATGGACTTTCCATGTGTGTATATTCGCGTAAAGTATTTTAATGTATTTTATAGGCACCACATGACTGCGTGCATTTACTACCTATCCGTAGTGATTCTTGTAATATTAAGTACTATTCTCTTTCTAACGATCACATAAAATAGGTACTTACTTAATTTAAGAAAAAACTTATTTAATTAATCTTTTTTAATTTGATTTGGAAGAAAGCTCAATTTCAAGTTCAACTCAATTCAATTGCAATTTAATTAATCATCTATCCACAAGTACTATTGTAGTATTTATAATAATATTATATATTCTTATTTCAATATTTTATGGTTCAAAAATAGTGTCTGTAATTAATGGCAAAAGCTTCCTAACAAAGTCCTCAAACCTATACATACATGCAACACGTTAAAATAATATATGTATTTTATTGCACATTTTTCTCAAAACCATCCATTAAATAGGTACAGAATAGTCATAAAATGTTAAATAAAAATATTTTTACTTAAATAACATCTTCAGATTACAAATTTTAAATAAAATTTAAAAATTATTATTATCTTATCAATTTACATCAGCCTAAGAGGATTTGCTTATACCTAAAAGAATTTAATGGATATACATTCACCTTTTCACTATCCCTACCTCTATAATACGAGTAATAATATAAGCCTTATTTATTATATACTATACAAATATATCCAATAATATATTATTGACGTATAATCGTATATTATGTAGTGATAATTTCGATATTGTGCAATCGAAGTCAAAGAGTAATAAAATGTGTATCGCCAAATTGGCAGTATTGTGGTGTTTTATTTATTCCCTTACCACGGTATTCACAAAAATACTTCATAGTATTTCACTACAATGCGTTAGTGAACATAGTAAAACATAGTAAAGAAAAGCTCTTTATGTCATTAAGTTTTCAGTGTTTTGTTACACAAGAAAACATGAAAATAAAATAATTATTTAATGGTTCTAAGCAGTTTAGTTCTTTTTTCGATTTGAGATATTTTGGGCCCTAGACACAACAGGCGTTTAGCACTGGGGAGATAGCAAACGAACCCTTCCGCTGCCACTCATGATAACTATGACCAACTTAGAACAGGACCCGAATCGGGTCTAGGATTGTCAAGTTAGCAAAGTGTTAAGGTCGTCATTAATTGGTCAGAGACTGTCAGATAGTGGATAGTTAGTCCTATTAAGCGTTTGATAGTAATATTCTCGTTGTAATTTGGTCACAGTTAATGTCAGCCAGAGAGTAATTAAACGGTCAAACAAACATTATCAGATTCGGGGGTGGCAATAAGCGAACACGAACGTGAGATCTGTACAAACATTTATCGTTAACATAAGTGTCTTTGTTTAATATCGTATCTCTGTGTAATAACAACAAACAGCTTTTACGATATGTTCTTAAATTTGCTACCCCACGATATAAACAAACAAGCATATCGCATACAATTTACCACGCTTTTAACCGAATTTAAAAAAGGACAAAGCTTTCAATTCGACTGTATTTTTTATTTATTTCTTTTGATTGTGCGTTTTTTTCATTTCGACTGTATTTTGTATTTTTTTGTTTATTTCTTTTGATGATGTTTTCGTTTTATTATTTACCAATGTAACTCGAGTTTTTTAACGGTATTTGTTGTTTTCCGACTCACAATAAATGCATCATCATTGTGTAGACGTCTTACAATAGGGGATTAGACAATTTACTTACCGAAAATTATATTTTAATTTTGGATAATTTAAAATGTCGCGTAGACGATCCAATAATATGTCACTTTAGGTTGTGTGACGTCATTTGTCGGGCAAACAATGACAGCTTCACAATACATCGATTATTTTCTTTGTGGTCTAAGATCCGAATCTAAGTCGACATTCACCGGCTTGATAATAGAATCAAACTTATTTTATAATAAATTTCGTATCTTAGAAAATATATTAAAAATGGGTTGACAACAAAAATCCTGGACAGAATATTTTTAATTATTTAAAAAAAAAAACAAAAATATTGCATGATGAAGATAATAATAAAATTTTATACTGGACTTAAAGTATAGAACATATAGAATGTGCAGACTATTATCAAATCGAGTGAAAAGTAACTAGTATTGACATACCTGTTTATACCTGTCTACCCGGTAGTTCGTCCAGGTAAATAATAGTCTACCCTACGTCTGCACATTCTATATGTTCTATACTTTAAGTCCAGTATAAAATTTTATTATTATCTTCATCATGCAACATTTTTTATGAAAAATATTTTTAAAAAAATAATTAAAAATATTCTGTCCAGGATTTTTGTTGTCAACCCATTTTTAATATACTTTCTAATATACGAAATTTATTATAAAATAAGTTTGATTCTATTATCAACCCGGTGAATGTCGATATAAATTCGGATCTTCTACTATTGCTTACGATTTAAGATTACTTTCTTTGCTTAAGATTATTTTTCAAAGGAGAAGTGGAACGAAAAAACAGTGAAAACACGCAGTGACTGATGTTTTATGTATGAAGGTCAACAGATAATAAATAGGTATATTGCAATTTTAAAATCTTGATAACGAAATATTAAATGAACAAATATTACCTCCCAGTAATCTTTTATTTTGCAAATATTATTTCTAGTTTCATGTTATTTTTGTGATTACCTACTGTCAGATCCCCTATTCACAATTTGTTTAGCAACCATTGAGATACTATTTATTTATTTATTTATTTATTTATTTATTTATTCTTTATTGTACCTTACAAAAGTAATGGAACAAAAGGCGGACTTAATGCTAAAAGCATTCTCTACCAGTCAACCTTAGGGCAGTGGGAGAACGAAGAGGCGGTGGCAACAAAGAGAGAAAGAAATAGGAGAAGCGGTAGGTAAGTACATAAATAACTAATGTGAATTTACTACGTACATATAGGTAGTTATACTATGTACTTACATAGTACCTCAAAGTTAGCATCCACACTTTTTCCCAAAATGCATATAAAAATCTGGGAACGCTTGTTCTAGCCAGCGCCTAATTAATCTGTCTAACGAACAAACGTGTCTAAAATAGACACTTTTGTTACGCATCTAGCCTGAGCAATGAAGTCGATGAAAGAGATCGTTAGAACCAATTCATGAACATCTCATTCATGAGACTATATTTTCGTAATATAATAAAAGAAATCGGATATTGAACTATTTATCTGCTTAGTAAGAAACTCTCGCGGATTATCTAGGTTTTTGTTACATGGCCTAATACGTATGCCTCGAAAACATATAATAATAGAAAGAAAGAAAGAAAGAAAGAAAGAAAACATTTATTCTGAGTACTTATGTTTGCAGCACATAAATACAGAAGGCAAATAACTTACTGACTAAACAATATCAATAACAACAATTATAATTATAATCTGTGCTGCAGCATACAATACCCGAAAAGGGTTAGACTCGGTGCGACACGCACCGATTTTCAGTCTAAACCAGATAGGTTTGACGGTATCTCGGTCGACCGAAAGCGCGAACCTTATCATTAGTCTGTGGTGATCAGACAAATAACAATATAATATAAGTAACAATATAATATAAATAACAAAATAATATAATATAATATTTATAATACAAGTCAGTATATTATAATCTATAGCACCGCGAAGGTAATATTATGCTAAGATATCACTATAATAATAAATATTGGTTTATATATATAGATACCTATATATTCGTTTGTTTATAATATTTATTTAATTACTAGAATAAATATGATACCTATAATAAATACATTATCTATTGAATACCTATCTACGCAATACATTAATATACATTACCTAAATATCTGTTTTTGTTCCTCTAGTAAAAACATTTTATATTTAATTTTGAAATTCTTCACTGATTGAAGGCTACTCATCGGCGGTGGGAGATTATTCCAGCACCTCGTGGCGCTATATTTAAAACTACCTTCGAACGCAGCCACGCGGCAAGAATGGTATTGCAATTTGGGAGGACGTCGGGTGTTATGACTTTTGTTCCATATTAATTTATTATATAAATAAGATGGCTCCTTATTTTTTATTGTACCAAATAACATGGTGGCAAAGTGTAATCGTCTGCGTGCATCCATCTTCAGCAAATTAGCATTATTAAGGAAAGGAGTAACGTGTTCACGAGGCGGAATATGGAAACAAAATCGTGCGCATGCATTCTGAACACGCTGTATTACATTTTTAGTGCGAGATAAAAGACGCGGTCCAATAAGTGTATCTGCGTAGTTAAACTTTGACAAGACTAAAGCTTCAATTAGGTTGATTCGTAATGTGGTTGACAAATGATTGCGAATCCTATATAATATTTTTAATCTATAAAAACAGTTACGCGAGATCTCCTGCACGTGCTTTTCAAAACGAAGATTTTGATCCATGAGAACCCCCAAATTACGGACTTCGGTCACTCTTTCTACGACCTGACCATTTAAAACTATTTTTGGGTTTTTATTTTCAATTTTCCGCACACAAGTTGGTGTACCAAAAATAATAAATTTAGTTTTTTTCGGGTTTAAGTACAGTGCGTTACTTTCAGACCATACTGAGATCCGGGCTAGATCTGAGTTCATTTTAGCAACTGCCATTCCTGTATCACATGGCTTACAGGAAACATAAAGTTGTAAGTCGTCCGCGTACATGTGGTACTTACAATTCACCATCGTATTTATAACATCTGCACTATACAGGATGAAAAGTAGAGGCCCTAAAATTGATCCCTGCGGAACGCCCCGTTTTAGATGTGCAGTTGTTGAGATGATTTTCATACCAGTACTGCTTTGAGTCAGCTCAACCTGTTGTGACCGGTTCATAAGGTAACTCGCAAACCATCTGACAGTTTTTGAACCAAACCCGTAATATGATAGCTTCGACAGCAGCAAATTGTGGTTAAGTGTATCGAAAGCGCGGGAAAAATCTAATAATGCAAGAATAGTCCCCTCTCCATCATTTTGTGCTGTGAGAATTTCATCCACTACATCGATTAATGCAGTGGTGGTACCACGTTTGTTCCTAAAACCAGACTGATGCGTAGGTAGAATATTATTTGCCTCTAGGTATCCTGATAGTTGGTTATAAACTATTTTTTCAATTACCTTAGACAAGCAGGGCAGGATACTAATAGGTCTCAGGTCAGAGGCGCTAAGTGGTAAGTAAGTAATACTAATTTATATGGATTAAGGCTTAGAATTTATGGTGTGAAAAGGGTAAGCTAGGACGTATTAATGATTTTATTACTTGTTATACGTGAACAGTTATAGGTACCATAATATAAATTAATGGCTTAACTAATATGTTGATGCACTCTACGATTAAGGTCATTCTAATTAACACGCCTTTATCAGCAATATCTATACGTATTCATAATTATGTGATATATGTCATAAAATTAACACAAAGGTCAAGGGCCGATGAGAATGCAATTTATGATGACATGACCGAATACCTACTACGTTCAGAATTAGTTTCAGACAAGGTAACTCCCTAACGGTTTACAATAAAATGGCAAAATTTGTTGAATTATATTTATAATTCAACTAATATATAAATTATATTAATATTTCTGCGATATAATTTTAAAACTGCAACCATAGCATGTTTTTTTAGTTCTTCAAACTGTATTATGATTTTTGGTAGGTAGAATGGTTTCCCGAATTAATGGCGATATACGAGCATTAAAACGGAAAACATATCCGTCGGATAGGTGAACTTAAAACGATTAGAATTAATTTAAATTCAGTTAAAACTATCGTCACTAGATTTTAGGTGCTTTCATATTTCACCATTAAGGTATACCTAACAGAAAATTGCATTAGATAAGATTTCCCACGGGATATACGAGTAATACTATTCTTGGGATATGCTAGCTTCTACTTATAAACATTTAAAATTTGCTTTGTCGCGGAGATCGAGCAGCGGTGAAAAAACTCCTTAGCATTTTTTCTTCTTGAGATAGGTAAGTAGCAACATAAGTTTATTCTGATTACTTTGTTAATCTCTAGAATTCATCTCAATTAAGTTTTGAACACTTAAAAAAATATCTATTATTTGGTATTAACAAAACACTATGCGCACTGGAGCCGTGTACTAGGCTTCCGATATTGATGAGAGATTCGTGCTCACAAGGAGTTATTTATTGCCCTGAGCTATTTTAGTGGTATTAATTGGGCAACGTGTTCATTAGGTAGGTACACAGTAACTGTAGGTGCTACGTTCCAATCAATCCTGTATTGCCTGGGGTTGTACTTGATTCAAATTAACCCCAGTTCCACTAAGCTGGATAATCGATTTTATAGGCTCGATAGATTCGAATTTATAAGTACATTATGGCGGTTCTAAACTAAATATCAATTCACTGACCGGAATTGAAACCCATTACCTTTGCCCATTACTTATCAGAGTTCAGGGCTTCAATCCTGGTAATTCATAAATGCTTCAATTGTCTCCAATTTGGATAGTTTTGACACATTTTATATAGATATGGAATGTGCCAAAAATGTGTTAAAAATTATTCAAACGAGAAAAGTTATGAAAATCATTTCAACTCAAAATATAATTATGAAACCTATGTAATCAATCGCAGTAACTAGTCGGCAATATTAATTATTACATATAAACTGCAGATATTTTTAAAATAGATTTTATTTGTAAAAATCTGCAACATGAAGTATCTACAATTTAAAAATATAATCTTTATTCACGACAATGTAAACAATGGGGCATCCACAAAACCACAGGAGTCGCACCGCAATTTGTTCCTTCACTTATAGCTGTATATGGAAGCGGTAATGAATTCCGCGGTTGGAATATTCCGGGCGGCACAGAGAAACTCTGTTATTACTTTATGCATCAAATTTTTATGTCAATAGCGCACAAACGAGCAAAACGGGCTACATAATGACAATTGGTCACCAAGACAATGTGGCGCAATGGTCGCACGCCGAATCGCTGTTCCGAGTGTCCTGGGTTCGATTCACAGTAAGGCGGAAATATAAATGAAGAGTTTCCGTTCTCGGTCTGGGTGTGTGTTGTTTTTTTATGCATTGTCCATGGCAACCACGACACAGGGGTCCCTAGTGTAGGGCTACGTATGTGTGACGTTATATATGAAAACATCGATGCAGGCAAGTTATTCCAATCACAGAACTGATAAAAGAGTAGGTATCTGTTCTGTGATTCCAATACTTCGCGGAACTACAACAAGAAACAAAGAGCGTTGGACGTACCGGAGAGATGTTCACGACGAAAGGATGGATTATTGGTATTTAAACCCTTTTTAAAACTGCATCTGAATAATTCATCTGAATAATGTTGAAAAGTAAAATTACTTATACTTACACTCATTTTACGAGATTATTTTTCTTATTTAAACATTTTTTACTGTAAAAAGAAAGTAACAAAGGTTAACACACTCATTTGCTTGTTGAAAATGACGGTAAAGATGTTTTAATGGAATTAAGATAGTAAACGAGTAGACAGCAAGACCCTTCCGCTGCCATCTATGACAACTGTGCCCGCCCCGAACAAGCCTCAATAGAGTAACTCTGACTTTGAGTAAATAGGTAGAGCTAGGTACTAGTGTTTTTGACCTATGATTTATTTAATCATTTTATTAGAGTTCCGAACCCAATGGGTAAAACGGGACCCTATTACTAAGACTTCGCTGTCCGTCCGTCCGTCCGTCCGTCTGTCACCAGGCTGTATCTCATGAACCGTAATAGTTACACAGTTGAAATTTTCACATAATATGATGTATTTCTGTTGCCGCTACAACAACAAATACTAAAAAACAGAATAAAATAAATATTTAAGTGGGCGCCCATACCTTCGACGCCTCAGCGATAGTTTAGTTACCTTTCGGTTCAAGAAATGGCGTTGTGGGTAATATGTGGCTACTATAAAACAATTGAATATTTAAGTGAGGCTTTCATACAACAGGCCAGATTTTTTTGTCGTTTTTATACATAATGGTACGGAACCCTTCGTGCGCGAGTCCGACTCGCACTTGGCCGGTTTTTTAAAGTATCTTTACTATAAACACTACCTACGTCACAAACTGTCACACAGTTTAGCCACCCCCGTCCCTTTAAACAAATAATTACCTGTCACGGTAACAGATAGATTTAGCCAGTCGAGAATCAAATCAGTGTCTCTTTGTTTTAAAAAGTCGTACCGTCTGATTTATCACGCGTAATTGCTTCAGCCGGCTTTAAAATAGACCACATTCCCGCTTATAGCCAGACGCAATTCAATTGTGTCTACTTCTAACGCTTTGTGGCGAAATGTGAACTAGGCTACCATCGAATTGAAACGCCAAAGCTATAACAAACCTGGTTAAGTAGACACGACTCCTAAGGCAAAGGTTTCAGCTACGAAAATAGTACAACACATTATATTATTATCTTGTATATAGGTTAGGAGGTAAACATGAGTTGTAAATTTGAGAAACGCTCTCGCCTACATTCTAGGATACAATGAAGTGTTTAACAATAAAGCAACCTTTCTCGGTCATGCTGAATATTTTCGAAATAAGAATTTATAACCTTTAAGATCATTTACTTACATCTCTTTTTATGGGATTTTTCTTACGAATAAGTAATATTCACGTTCAAATAGTGAGATTCTTTTGCGGACGTAGGTATAAAGAATCGTTTAAGTATGATACAACACATGATTTTGAAATGTGTTAACTTTACTTACATTAGATTACTTTATTTAGACGGAGACGCACTCGAATCATTTTAATTAACTTCCTTAACTGTAATTTATTTATTATCTTTTACAACTTTATTATAACAGTTATGTAAAAAAAACCTTACATAAATATGTCTTGAAAATTACTTTATGTAAATTTGTCTCAAAATATTTATCTCATTCATAGGGTATTGAGCAAGCGACGTCTCTAGGGCATAGATTTAGGTAAAGTTGAAATGGAATAGTTATCTTGTAGTCCACATCCGAAGAATTAAAGGTGGATTTAGGTCCAATTATATCAATGGAAAATATTATTTTTACAATCAGCGATTTGTAGGTTATACTCGACTTTCACCTTCATCTAGTGAGACCCATTTTCAGAGCAGGATTTGAGCTTCGCATGAATGTCATTCATACATTCATCTGCCACGCATCAGTAGCAGATGCCGTGTAGAATTTAAAGTCCAAGTTTTAAATATGAATTTCTTCAAATTAATATCTACCTAAAACACACAAATAACACAAAACACTTATATTGAGATGAGATAGTATTAGAAATAACAAGAATAAAAAGATGAAAAATTTCCAATTTTCCCCGTCTCTCTTTAAAATAGCAAAGCACCTACTTGCCTGTTAAGTAGCGGTCCAATAAGGTAAATTCACTTAGCAAAAACCTATTTACCTTTAACCCATATCATAAGAGGCAAAAGGATGGATACTCGTCGTGCGTCGGGTCGTTCGTAAAGGATCAGAGATGGGGGAATAGAGTTGTGTAATTCCGACGTAGGTATACCTATTGGTCTATGTATCTGTGAGGTAACTTTGCACGCGGTGCTCTAGATAGTCTAGATATTATGTAGGTATATCTAGAAAATGTTTCGCTATGCCTCTTTGTTCGCTTTTATCTAAATCTTGTAGGTATAAATTACTTGAATGCAATAAATAAAGCTTGCTGGACACTTTGAGAGCTAATATTATGGTCTAACCAAATTCTTTACAAATAAAATAGGTTAATAATGATTATTTTCATAGAATTTTGTTTTCCTAGGATTTCATCGTGGAGGAGTGTAACGTTCAATCAGTCAATGCTATTTCAAATCAGTGAATAAATCTCTGAAACAGTCTGAAGTATAATATCGTGAAATGCCATTACCTGAGTACAAAGAGTATCCATTATGGACTCTCTCACCTTAAATGAATTAATATCGAGAAGCGCAATTTACTGTCGCGTTATAGGATTTTCTTTGCTGTGTCTGTCTTTCAGTGTCTGTGAAATACGGACGTCAAAGGGCTTAGGTAGTATGTACAACACAAAGGAGTATTTTCGAATCGCCAGCGGATTACTCGCAACTAGATTAAGCTTGATCCTGACGCGATGAAGACTACCTACTGGTTTTGATTTTTGGCCGACATTTATTCGTCAGTTAAATGTTTGATCTCTGAGTGTTGGTGACATCTTAGGGTTTTATACTCTGAAGTATCGTATTATAATTGAGTCTGGTAACAGTCTCATTTATAATACGATACAAGAATAGGTACTAAATCGGGCTATACAGAACATCGGGGGGGTGTTGAAATATTTAATTTACAGATATTTAACTTAGTAGTGGACCATTACCCAGTGGAAGTTGTGTATATACAAGGTGGTTACCACCATACAACAATAAATTTAATTTTATGCACCTAATGATTACCTAAGCCCCCAAAAAAATTTTCAATCAAATACCTCCTTTACTTTAGCCACAGCAATTTTTTTTTCGAAATTCAAAATTTCAACACGCTGTATCTATTATTATTCTAATAGCAGATTGTTGTCGCTCTTGTCAAAGGTGAGTGACCGATGTTTAGATAGGCTGCTCTATTTTTTCCTGTATTTTTTTGCTATTTAGTTTGTTTGAAAAAAACATTTTTGTAAATAAGATGTTACGCGTTTTTACTAAATGTAATATGTTCCTTGCATGAAGCAGGGTTCGTGATTCCATTTATTGTTGAATGGTGGTATCCACCTTGTATATTACCGAATTGAAAGATGAATGATTATGTAGCTTCAACTACAACTCATGGCCTACTACTGAGCATAGGGAGCCTCATGCCTTAGGAGGCCCCAGGATGTATTCCACCACGCAGTTCCAATTTGAGTATTGGAGGGGTTAGTGGCCAACCCACGTTTGGAAGTTTATACGTCACCCGAAGACCTCCGACTTGGCCTAACAACTGCTGTCTAACGATAAAAACTTACTTAGTTCCTAGCCCACGATAAAAATTCAAGCTTACACAGTATTAAACTTAACAAAATAAACGCAAAACAAAAATACACATTTAATTCCATAAGAGTAACATTTAAACGGGCGAGCGTTCCAATATAACGGTATGGTACGAGTATGTTCACGGAATAAACGTTTAATTTTAATGAAGGGGTTCATAAAAGGAATTAAGACAAAATCGTTTTTAATATTAAATTTCAAATTCAAATTAAAAAGGTTTGGGTCACGAGCAATTTATTTATGAATTAATGAGTCGGATTAAGGTTTTCTTAGACTATGAACGTGACCGTTATCTAAAGAGCTGTTACTTTTATTTTACACTTTCTGGTCACGGCGCGGCGTGTAGGCGACGGAAATCTAAGTACCATCTATTAGAATTTATCACCCTCGAGGAAACAGATTAAAGTAACTTCATTTGTGATCTTTATCCTATAAAGAACAGTTACTTATCTCGTTCATTCTGATTTTGCTTTCGTTTAGGGTTTTTATTGATATGGGAGAAATAGGAGGCGGATGTTTTAGGCGGTTTCGGTTTTATGGAATTAAATGGATATATTTTAGAGTAAGGTACTATTGTTTGTCTGTTCATAATCATTAGATTTTTATCTATTTGATTTGTACTTAAATTGGACATGAAAGACGTCTTTAATTAAGTTCCCGGGATGGCTATACGCATAGTATTACATTGAATATACATATGATGTTGTGAGCCTATGTTAATAACTTACATATTAATGGGTGACGAGGAAAACCATTATAGCGATAGACGCGTTACATTCATTGAACGAGGGTCGCACTTTTTTGATTCGCTCCGAAGAAATTGCTGGAATAAATGTGACAAAAATAAACGAGTGTGACAGAAAGCAGAAATTAAATGAAAATTACTTTCATCAACATCATCCCTCAACCCATCATGGCCACTATTGAGGACGCGTCTCTTCCCAGAATGAGAAGGTTCAGGTCATAGTCCACCACGCTGCCAAGTATGGATTGGCAGCCTTTACACAACCTTTAGTTTTTGCGCACCCTGGTATTCAAACCCGGACCCCTCGTGTAAAAGCCAAATTCTTAACCGCTAGGCTATCACCGCTTTACTCTCACTCGCTTTACGCTCACTGAAAACTACATTAATTAAGAGAATATTTCTGCTTCAGTTTCTCTAGTAAGTAGTAGGTAACACATCGATGTTAACATTCGTTCCAAACTCATTTATCAAAGAAAATAAAAATTATTAGACACTAAACACTAGTTGTCACAATAGATAGGTATCAGATTGATATGACAAATTACGATGGATTCGTGAGCAGAGCGAAAATAGAATAATATCGACAACAACTGACGAACACCACGACGGATATTGGGACAATAAATGGAATCTGTTATTAAGCACAAATTGATAAATAGTTATTGCTTTTTACAAAAAAATAACCGACTTCAACCTCGATAAGCAGAGATAACTCAAAAACTACGCGCCAGATGGCGCTTAATTCAACATTTAGGTGTAAAGTTCTCATCACTACAAAATTAATCAAGCCCAAACTTTAGATAACTGCAGTTAATCGTTGAGGAGTTCCTTCGACTGTCTTTCGGCTTCATCAGATCGACTCCAGACCTTCATGAAATTGTAGCGCCTTCATGTACTTATGAAAACATTAACAAACACACTAGTCGTCCCTACAATTTTCGAAAGTAGCCCTCGATTTCTCCAAGATGCCATCATCAGATCCTAGTGATCCTTATCAGCGGACCCCACTGCGCATATCTACTTTACAACAAAAAAATATTACCAAAATCGGCCCATAAACGACGAATAAATCGCTGAACAAACAAAAAAAAGCATATATACGGTCGAATAGATAACCTCCTTCTTTTTTGAAGTCGGTTAAAAATGCAAAAATTTTGACAATATAACGCGAGGAAAAGAGTGCTTATGTAGAAGTTTTGATAAGCCATTAACATTATAACATTTCTAACTTACTTGTATCATCAGCACAAAATCAATCAGGCACATGCCTCTTATTTCCCCCGAGATGGGAAACGGATTTTATAATCAGAAGTTTTAAGGGATTCTCCAACTGTAGGTGCTTCATTCGAAACCCTGAGGAGTGCAGCTGGCCTTCCTCTCCCTACCTGGTGGCACCCATGTCAAAGACGTCACAAAACCTATTTCTACCGATATAGGAATAAAATCAGTATTTAAGGCCGCCCCGATAACACAGTTTTCTTAAAAAGGTATAAAAGTTAAATTACCTTTATCAATAAAAGTCATGGTAGCATGAGTTTGTGGTCGATGTTAGTACTTTCAATTCAGTTAGGTACCGCAGTGTTAAAAGTTGATAGTTTTATTTGTACGTACAAGTAGAAACTTTTGCTTCCAACTATCCAAACCAGAACTTGGCTCGCTTGTTGAACAAGTAACAAACTAGTTTTAAATATTTTAGCCATATCTAGAGCTATGACAACGTGGATAGAATTCTAAGTTAGTTTGTCGAATGAAAACGCTCAATATTTTCTTGAAGCTGACAAACTGTGAAGAATTACTTGAAAATATTTTCATGTGATAAATGTAGAATATTTCACATTCGAGTGGACTACTCACTCAGCCTCCCTTTTACTGGAGCAGGGTGCTCGATTAGGTTTCAACGGGTCACTGATGTTTACTTAGCTCAGAAACAACTCTTCAGATGTCGCTCCTTAAATGGGATCAAACAAGAAGCAGGGATAGGAGGCAAAGGAGGAGTTCTATGTTCGACCCCCATTTCTTTATCTCCTCCATCATTTGTTAGGCAATTTTTACTATTATTTACTTAAATATGCGTACTTTATAGATGATTCCATCACCACCAGTTAGGATCTGATGGTGCAATTCCAAAGTAATCGAAAGACACCCTCAAATAATACTAATAATAGGCACGTGTCATATAATTTCTTATATTACTTGTCTATTCAGAAGTCGGGTCTGTTCTTTATTACCTTTCTAGAATCAACGATGAAAAGATTTCCGCGTTAAATAAATTCGGGTGTCCTGCTCCCTTTTTGACTGACGGCGGATAAATTATTAACGTTATATGGTTGATAAATTATTTACATAACAAAGAACGATATTCATATCGGCTACATAAAATACGTATCTGCATAAGGCGAATATTATCGAACCAAATACAAGGCATTGACAGCCACAAAAGGTAATTTTCTTCTTAGAAATCCCTAATGTATTCATGAATTCAATAACGAATGAAAAGCATTCTAAATTTATTCCTTAATGTTTCCTTTTGACAAAATTTAATACATACACAAATGCTTATTGTCAGAGCGGGCAATTTAATATAATTATTAATACTTGGAATACATTATAAGAGGTGGTTTTACATTATGTATTCGTAGACGAACTTGGTTTATCTACTCGTTCTACCAATCTAGAAAGCTGTAAAGAAATGGACCGATTACTTAATATACCTGTTTGTTTAAAACACAGAGTATGGAAGTTAATAATAGATTAAAGATTTTCAAGTAAAAAATAGATACATATTAGAAAAAAAGTCATTCCCTTCCCTTCCGCATGTATCTACAAAATTTTAAAACAAAAACGTCAAGTGCTGCTGCAAAATAGGAATACCAAAGATGTTAAGAAAAAACAAACAACACTTAGAGTAGTTCGCCAAAATTACGTTACACCTAATAGAAACTCAGAAACAAGCAAATCCTCACATCATAAACGTCAGCGAAGTATAAACGCAGAGACTCCTCAGTGAATAGCGAATTCAAACACGCAACGGATCCGACTGTTATGACACGACCTTCGTTTATTGCAGGCCACTTCAGATAGAAACAGCTGTTCACGACTATTACCTAGAGAATTATGACTGAATACTCTGTAATGTCTAGTACGTAAAGAATATAAATCTACCATCCTGTGTAGGACACCTGTTTTATTATAGGTAGGTAAACGTGTTTAAAAAAATACAAAATAGACTTAAATAGTGCTTAAAATGTTTTATGTTTTTTCGTACCTACTAAAATTATTGTGGTTAAAGAATCTTTATTCTCAAAAGAAATTACATTTCACTGTATGAGAATATACATTAAAGTAATGTAAACACTATGTTGTGAGCATACAGATTAAAGTTTTATATAGAAAAGATGAGTTCTGGATTGATATTTGTTTACATTTTTAATAACAAGTTATGTTGGTAGTTCGAAAAATAAAACAATGTTTACTCAATGCTACGACGATACGTGCAACAACTACTAGCGCGACACGGAACAAGAACAACAACAGAAATGAAGGATTTCTTTTTAAGTACGTAAAACTATTTTATAAAAATTATTAATACTATTTACTAATACATATTTTATAAAAATTATTTAATGGGGGTTTAAACTTTAGTACATAGGTAGTATCTCAATCTATATTTTAAGATTTTTTGTCCATGCATTTATTTCCGTCAATCTCAGAGACGGCTTAATCGATTTGGATGAAGTTTAAGCACGTGTTGCAATGAATTAAATTGTGTTTCAGTATTTTACTTCAAAAATGAGGAGTTTTGCAATTCGCTTGTATTAATTTTTTTGTACTTATAAAAACAAAAACAAAACAAAAATTGTAGTATTATTGTTCATTTAATATGTAAATACATATATCAGATCGCGGTATAAGAACCAGATGAACGTATCTACAAAAATTCAAAAAAAATTTTATTTCACAAAACGGTTCACAATGTGGTCCTTTATGATGTGCCAAAACGACGTAACGATATATTCAATATTACACAAATTCCAAAAAAAAGAAATCACATAAGAACCACTTTTGATTGAACCAGAAAAACGTATTACGAGTACCGTTAAATTAGTTTTAATTATTATGCTATCTGTTAGGGCGTTAAGAACGTATTTGCAAAAACAACATTTTTAATCGTAGAATATTGTTTGTTTGAAAATATTATACGAACCATTTCAACGTAAAAGCTTATGCGTTGTTTTGGATATAACGACATTGTGTTTTGATACTAATTCCAAGGAGCCAAAACAACGTTTATACAGTTACGTTTTATTGGCACAAACATTTTTATAAAATAAATCACTCGAATGAATAACCAAAAAAACGTAACATAATATACGTTAGTATGGCAGTACTATATTTTTTAATAAATACTATTGTCGCATATCATACGTTAGTATGGCACCTAAAAGTTGATGTAAGGTCTAAATAAGTTGAAATTTGCAGTGCGGGGAGGCCCCCAATTTGAAGTTTGGAGAGTATGTTTCGTTTTTTTTTTCGTAATTTCGTAATAATAGCATTTTTCTAAGTGAAAATAATAATATATGTATAATTCTACATAATGAATAAAAACAGTCGAAATTGGAAGATTTTGGCGTCGCTGGAACCGATTGATCCTTTTCAGGTTCAGAACAACGAAACTAATGATATTTTCGAACGGGTGAGTCTTCTTTCATATAAAATGATGTTTGAGTATTTACTGTTATAATGTTACATGGAAGATGCTGTTCGGGATTCGATTCGCAGGCACACTTAATTTAATAAAATAGCAATAGGCTCGCCGTATACCATGTGCCTATACTATCCCTCTGTCTGTAGGTACGTCTGTGTCACTTTCATTGAAATTCATTAAAATTATAGATTAGATAGATAGGTACACTCTTTATTTGTACACTAGATATAAATTTCAACAATGATAGACACTAGAAAAGGATATAGGATACTTTTTAACAGACTTCATCACCAATTAGTTTTCCGCGTTACAAAGGGTGTTAAGGCAGTCATAGCCGTAGCCATCATCTATTAGTCTAGTCTAGTTATTAGTAGGTACAAATTGTGCTATTGCTATGGGGTAATGTAATTGTGTTACTACTATAATTTAGCAACAGTAGATAAGCCAGGTTATCCCCTAAAATACTAAAATTTAAGGCGATACGTTATTATAATAGGATTTTATCGTGATAATCAAGTATTATGAGTAGGTATAATATTCTGTTTTTATTTTGTTTCAGGATTCAACATTAACAACCTTAGAAAATGTGGTACTTTTTGATGAACCTGAACAGTCACCTAGCATCCTGTTAACACCATTGGAAACTATTTCAGTCAACCAGCAACCAGCCAACCAGTCAACCTGTACGCAACTATTGACATCATTGGAAAATATATCAGTCAACCAGCAACCACCTAACCAGTCAACCAGCACACAACTATTGACAACATTGGAAAATATATCACTAATTGATTTAAATGAAGATTTATATTTATCCAATTCAAGTAATGATGGTGTGCCTGCACCAGATGAATGTATCTTATCATCAAGTGACTTTTCAACATCGGAAAGAAGAGACAGTGTTCAAATTAATGATGCAGTGACACCAAGCGGTTCTCATTCAGATAACAGAGATACACTTGACATAAACATAGAAAATAATACTACTGATGTTGCTGGTATTGAATCGGTTATTCCTGGCCATCAAAATCGTAAACGCAAACGCAGAGGTCAAGCGGAACCCAGTGAATGGAAGAAGAATTTGAGAAAAAATAAAAGACAAAAAGGTGAGCCTTACCTCTCAAGCAAAGGTATTTTAAAACCGGGAAAAACTTTGGGAGAAACAAAATGTATGGGGATGTGTAGAGAAAAGTGTACGGAAAAATTTACTGAAGAAGACAGATTGGAAATTTTTTCATCTTTTTGGAATATTGATGATGATATCAATCAGAAAAGGCAGTATATTGTGGGTTTAGTAAAGCGAGAGCCTACGCAAACAAAAAGAACTGTTAATTTAGACAGCAAAAGAAAATTGACAAACAAATACTTCTTGAAAAAAAAAGGAACGACAGAAAAGCAAAAAGTGTGTCAGAAATTCTTTTTAGCAACTTTGAGTGTCTCAGAAACATTTGTTAGATTTTGTTTCAAAAAATTGCTTGAAACTAATGTTGTTGAAGCCGATATGCGCGGCAAACATGAACCACATAATAAAAAGTCGGCAGATACTAGGCAATTCATACGTGATCATATTAAATCTTTTCCCCATTGAGATCTTTTCCCCGAATGCCAGCTCACTACGTACGAAAAGATACAAAAAAAGAGTTCTTAGATCAAGATTTAAATGTAGCCAAGATGTATGAGCTTTATAAAAGTAAATGTTGTGAAGAGCAAAAAGAACCTGTTGATATAGCTTATTACCGAATGGTTTTCAATAAAGAATTTAATATTGGTTTCTTTAGACAACGGAAAGATTTGTGTGACAAATATTTTACTTTCCAACACTTGAACGCAGAGGAAAAAGAGAACCAAAAAGAAGAGTTTGAAGAGCATCTAAAAAGAAAAATTACTGCACGACGACATCGTGATGAAGCAAAAATATCAGCACAATCTGGTGACATACATTTTGCTGAATATGATTTGGAGGCCATTTGTAATTGCCCAACATCATCATCTAAGCAAATTTATTACAAACGCCGAATTGCGATGTACAATTTTACCATGTTGGATTTTGAGACAGAAAAGCGTAATGGTTTTTGTTATTGCTGGCACGAAGGTATTGGAAGGAAAGGGGCTGTTGAAATCGGGTCATGTTTGTTGAGATATCTGAAAACCAAAGCTGATGGTAAGCCGATTACATTTATGTCCGATACTTGTGCGAGTCAATGTCGTAATGTATATATTTCAGCTCTATTACTGTACTGCGTTGAGGCTTTCAATATACCAGAGATTAACCAAAAATATTTTGAACCTGGGCACAGTCAAATGGAAGTAGATAATATCCACGCGACTATTGAGCTAGCTAAGAAGAATATACCCATATTTCATCCATCCGGATTCTATACAATTATAAGGAAAGCTTCCAGAAAAAATCCATATGACGTTTATGAAATGGGAACAGACGACTTCGTAGATATTAAACACCTAAAAACTGTATTAGTCAAGAATGCTAAGGTTGATTGTGACGGCAATACTGTCAATTGGCTAAAAATAAGGTGGCTACAGTACCGTAAAGAAGACAGTAAACATATATACTTCAAATATGATTTAGATGATAGTGATTTTAAAATGATTAAGATTATCAGAAGAGGCAAAAGACTGCCTGTGGAACAAATTGCGTTGAAAAGTGCATATGACAAACCCTTACCCATTTCTGCTGAAAAATATGAAGACTTACAAGACTTGTGCCGACAAGGCATAATCCCGTCACAATATCACAATTTTTACTCGGAATTTTCAGTTGGGACACTAAATGATGAAGAAGACAATTAATATTTTTCGTAACTGAAGTCTTGTACCTATGTTGATTTTATGTTTTTTATTAATATTGTGTTTTAGAAGAAAATAAAGATTATGTTTGATTTATTTTGCTCATTTATTTTTCTATCATTTCATTATTACTAAAATAATTCAAAATAAAACTTAGCTTCACAAACGACGTATTTACGTAAGATAACAGCTACAAAACCCTAAAAACTAAAGAGCCACAGTAACGTATGTCAACCGAGTTTTGAAAAAATATATATTGTGACTAAATAAGTACATATAAACAAATAATTCTTATAGTTTTTAAAGCTCCATTAGTAGGGCAATATATAAATATATATTTTTATTTCACCTACTGTATATTATCTCTATTAACGAGCTTGTAAAGTTTAAAGAGGCGAATTTTCACCGAATTTTCGCTCTCCTGTAAAATTAACAAAATGTAGATACGTTCATCTGACTCTTACACCGCGAGATGTCCAACAGATCTTATCGCTATTAACAGGTTAAAATATATTGGCAGATATAGCAAATATGACCTCGTTCACAATAAGAAAGAAATTCCTTTTCATTAAATGGAACAGTATTTTCTTCGGCTAGACGTTATCATACATTGCATCGAAATAAATGTAAGCGACGGCGAATAGAAAAACAAGAAAAAACCTTTCCGAGGCAGCATTTCGAAATAGCTCGACTGAACTCAGGTAATAAAAGCACATAGGTACCTAAGTGTACCGATGAAAGGAGTTTAACATACATTGAAATGTGGTTAGGTACATTCGTTACAGACTTTAAAACCTACTTGTTTGAAAAGCCGAGCTAATTTCAATAAGATTGTCCTTATCTAATTAGCATATTAATGAATAATTTGCAAATGAACGTAGGGTCACGTAAAATTCAGTTTTGGTCGGTTGATTGATTATAATAGCCTTCAAAATCTTAATGACCTACTACTGTCAACGTCATAAGAATATACTGATGGAATGATTGACAAATAATGTCATCAAAGTAAACAAACGTCATGAAATCGTATCTAAAGTTACAGAAATTTATCAATAAAAAAATGAAGAAGGAATACAGGAAACATTAAAAAAGGTAACATTTAAAATTTATAAATTGTCCCAAAAGTCAATAACAAAGTAATAATTGGATACATTACCAAAATATCTCCGAACGCAAAGGCCGATTGTGCTTCTTTGTCGCTCGTTCCGCGTTCTCGCTTGCACTTCAAGCTTTACATGGGATGGGACGCCTCATCACGCCTCAGAGCGAGTTACGATAACGCCTCATGACGTCAGATAACGGCACATAAACGTCATGTTTTTCGTGCGTGCAGCCGATATCGAATTATAAAACGTAACGTTGTCACGTCAAAAAACTCCTATGCGCGAAGTCACGGGGTTAAATTTTTATGGGACTTTCAATAGGAGATAGAGGAGGTTCTGGAGCAACACATAGGCTACTTATTATCCCGGAATTCCAGGAGGATCAGGATTCACGCGGGAAAAACTCCTATTCGCGAAGGCGCGGGTTTTCATTTTTATGATACTTTTATTGCGAGGTAGAGCAGGTTATGGAGCAACGTATAGGCTACTTCTTTCTTCCGGACTTCCCGCGGGATAATGATTCACACGGGAAAAACTCCTGTGCGCCAAGTCGTGGGCTTAAATTTTTTATGGGACTTTCAGTGGGAGATATAGGAAGTTGTAGAGCAACATATAGGCTACTGTTAATCCCGGAATTCCTGCGTTCGTCGTGGGTTCGGATGTTTACGGGACTTTCAGTGGGAAACTTTGAGTGGGAGTAGAGGAGGTTATGGAGCATTATATAAGCTACTTTTTGTTCCGGACCTCCCACGGGATCCAGATTTATGCGGGAAGACTCCCATGAGCGAATAAAGTCCGGGCTCATTAATATCTATATATCGGGATATCTATAGGTATATCGGGAATCGAACCGGCTCTTTTTCTCATGACCAACTTTATGTTGCTTTCTCGAGGGTCTGCATCGCTTCTGGTCTTTATGTTTTGGCACTCGAATGAAAAACTACCAGTATAGTTTAAAAATATAATTTTTTAATTATCGTGGTAAACTTATGCTCAAAGTTTGGAATAAAAAATCTCGACGTTTATATCTTTAAGTCTTTTTATCGATTTTCTCAAGATCGGACAACGGATAACGGATTATTGTATGGTATGACTAATAGTAAAAAATCAACTGTTCTTAATATTGGAATTCGCGCAGGAAAAACTTTGTGACACACTGAGTTCCACGCGAGCGGAGCCGCGTGCACAGCTAGTTTTTAATTTTTTTTCGCGTTCAGTATGATGTCTCTTATTTTTAAATAAAAGGTATATGTAGGTACACAAAAAAAATTGATTTTTATCCCACTCTATGGGGTTAGTAAAAATTTTTTTACGTAGGGGCGGCAAATTTTCTCTCCGCCCCGGGCGGCACGAACCCACGCTACGCCACTGCATAGATGTGCGCTTATTGGTCAATCAGTTTTATTAATTGCAACCAATAAGCTGTCAACTGTCCAGTCAGGTAAGTCGGCTGTCAGGTAAGGTAGCCCAGATGTTCAAGTGTCAGAGTTACAGGGCAACAATAACTTCGTTCCAACTTTTATGTCGAGCTTCAACGTCTTAACGAATACTATGCACATAATTATTGGGACTGACAGCTTTGCGTATACTCCGAAACAAGGAAGTGTTAAGAAATTTTGCCACTGGTCGTCATCCATCCACCTACTAACCGCGCCCCCTGTTGCTTAACTCAATCAATCACTTAGGATCGACGCAAGCCGCCGAGCTATGAGCGATTCGATTGTAATATAATCATAACTCGTAACTCATAACTCGTTAATACACTCTGAGATATTCAGAAGGTTCACTACACTGGCTGAGAATGAATTTGTAGTATTTTTTTACATGCTTCAAAAACAGAAGGACTTAATCATTTGAAATGAATTTTTGTGCCTTACCTTCAACTTTCTCCAGGGTGAACTCCCCGGCTTCGAAACCCAGATTTTAAGGAGTTTATTACGCGTTTTAAGCATTTAACTCACCCTCGCCATGCCGTTGATTGAAAACATCGTGAAGAAACGTGCACGCTGCATTCTTTTAAAAACTCCAAGGTTGTGAAGTCCGCCAATCCGCACTTGGCCAGCGTGGTGGACTTACGGCCATAATCTTCCAATTCTGAAAAGAGACCCGTGCTTAATAGTTACCATCTTGATATTCATCATGTTAGTAAAGCAGGTAATTGTATTCCGGTCTGGTATAAGATTGACAGTATGGTCATTGTGTAATATTACACATATTGTACATATATTATTAATATATTAATTATTTAAATATTCATGACACATTTACCGCTCTGGATATCGAGTAACAAATTGGACATAGGAACATTACATAAATTATCGAATATGTTACAATACATTTATAATTATTCTGGTAAACCGATTTGAGCTTTGATTACGAACTGCTTAAATAAGTATAAAGTAAAATAAGTCCAAATATCTTCAAAGATTCAATCTATCAACCATTTAACATAACAGTAGACCATTCGTTAGCAATGTATGAGACATATTTTTTACTTTTTGATTTTCTTTACAGAATTACTTAGTACAAAGTGTAGAGAATAAAGTGCATGAGTCCTGTATGGAAAGATGCTGCTGGAGTTTATTTTTATGAAATAACGTATCGACAGGGAAGTTCTTCGTCCTCGCTGCAGCCAGTGTGATAGCCATCATCACACCAGGTAAGTGCCGTACACTTTCCTACTAATCTGTTGTGGCCTATATCCAGGAATCGTCATCATGATTGTGACCCGTGAAACGGTCTGTCCCAGGGTAGCGGAAGCCATCATCTATTTGGTCGATCCGTACGCTACAAATATTGTTACGTGTCAGGAGTATGGGGTTCGAGAAAATGCCAAAATGTACCATAAAGACTTTATTGTACTCGTAGATACACAATTACACACTGTACACAGTACACACCACAACACTATGCACGTAGGTACTCGTAAACACAATCGTCGAACACTGTATCGCTCGTAGAAATCACTTCACTTCGCACTGGTATCGCTCGTAGGTATCGCTGGTATCTTCCTGGTTCCGCTTCCGAAACTAGAATGTCCGCACTTGACCGATCGCCCCTTTTTATACCACTCACGCACCATTCATGGCAATCCAGAACATTCCTGTTAAGTCCGGACCCGCTTCGAACAAGATTCGAGAACGTTCCTTGCAATCGACTTTCGCCCGTATGACTATTGCCGTAATGGTCGAAGCGTCGTGCGTACTTTTGAGACGGGCAAGCGCGCTATTGTTCTATTGTTGACTCGACATGTTTATGGCCCCTATTGTTTATTGTTTCCGAAGTAGCTGCGCTAGGGTTGTCACAATATTATATAGTGAAAATTAAGTTACACATTACCTTACCTAAGTTACATTTACCTAAAGGACGTGTAGTTAATAAAAAAAACTTTATTAAAAAAAATATGAAACAAACTTATAATTTTAAACATTGTAGAACAACGCCTTAAAGCCAACTGGTAATAATAAAAGATTTAATGATGCAGATACTCCCAAACTACCAAACTTTGCTCTATGTTTAGTAATTAGACGTCATGAAGGGTATAAAATTATTTTACGTAGGTAGCTTACATCACAACAAAGTTACGTTACTTCACTTCATTAGGCTGTTTTAGCCCTATAATTATTATAACACTGTCAACCCTCCCTCGCTTTGCTTAAGGAAACTTATTTTGTTACTTTGAATGACTGGCTTCATTTCAACTCATAAATGGCGCGGTACTGAGCACGGGTCTCCCCTCATTTGAAGACGCCTGGAGAATTCTCCACGACGCTGCTTCAGTGCCTCCTCAATGACGGAAGGATAAGTGTTGCTTTTATGCTGCCTGAATACTTCTGACATGGCTCATGACAACAAACATATTTTTGGAATATACTTAAATAGAATTATCAAATCTGTTCACTCAGTAAAAGTTATGACGTTACATGTGTACAAAAAACAAACAGTCTAATTTAGAACATTCTACTTTTTTAAATCGGCTAAAAACACAGGAGGATGTTTTTGATAAAGTTGATTTTTAATAAATGATTTTTGTGATGTCCTGTATGTCGGGCAGTGAGATAAATATTTTTTATAAAAAAATATTTATTGAAAATTACGAAATTGTTGTTACTACCTATATAGATCTAAATTAACATACTTCCAATCAAATATCCTTCATATACAAACATCAATCAATTTAATTTTTTTGTTTGTTTTTTTTTGTTTTAATTCACAAGAAAAACCAAGTTAAGCTCCGGGATTTTAATATTTCTTTCGAAGTGTAATCTTTGTTAACAAGCTTTTGTCTAATTCAAGAGATACTGTTTAACAAGATGTTTGTGGATAATAATTGTAGGCGTAAAGTGTTTTGGAGAAAAAGTTTACAAGCAGAAACATTCATTTACACACTTTTTTCGTACATAAAGCATTGGATCCAATTGAGCTTGGATTTAATTCAATCCCAACTCAAAGAGTTATTGAATTATAAAAAATATATTAAACATTTATATGATTATACATAACAGACACATCCAATGCATTACAGCATGTCTCAGTGAGCTTAATTACGCCTTCAAACAAAGCTCATGCTTTTATAAGGGGGTTCCTCTTGTTTGGTATAACAACTTTTCGTCGAAAATCGCTTCGACTAATTTTAGTTGTAATAAAGTCATTTCACATAATTATTCATTTGATCGAATATTTGATTGCCATAATTTTATTTATTATCATCATTTCTTTCGAATAATATCTTTTTATCGAATGTTCAAATGCGCTAATTTTAATTAAAGTAATGTAAACTAGACTAATAATGATTTAGTCGAAAGATCGTGTTGGATATTCGGTTCAGCAATTATTGGTTTCCTTTCATATTTAATTGAAAAATTATTGTTGAAATTGTTCCTTCACCTACTTAATTTAGACTGTATTCTTTGGTATAATAACTATTCAACTAAATAGGATAGGTTAGCGAGGAGCGAAGCGACGAGCGTGTTAGGTTAACAGGAACCATCGCACGAGCCGAGCGAGCGAAGCGAGCGTGCCGCGGCAGCGGCCGGCGAGTACCAGAACCGACTTTAGGGCGTTTATAACCACCTGAACATTTCATGAAATGAACATTGTATAAAATAAATATTCGATCAAATGAACATTATGTCAATCAATATTACACAAAATGAATATTCGATGAAATGAAAATTATGTCAAACGATATTATACAAACTGATTATTATCTTAAACGTTGTTCGATTTATTAAAATTATATCAAAAGTTGTTATACGAAACAAGGGTAACCCATTAAAAGGTAGGTCACAGTTACGCCTCCCACCTTTTCAAAGTACATTGATTATTAACTTATTTATCCTATTATTGCAACCAAACTAAAGATGGCCATTGACGATGCGTCCGTTTGGAGTGCTTCCGAATGGAGGACATCCATATGGAAGTACCTCCAAAGGAAATCTTTTAAATTTTGGAAGCCGTTGACGATGCGTCCATTTGGAATGCTTCTAAATGTATGGAGGCACTTCGAAATAGAAATCTTCGACGCATCGTCAATGGCTACCTTAAGTAATACAAAGGGCGGACTTAATATCAGATGACATTCTCTGAAATTATATGGTTATTTTTGATAAACAATCATAGAATGCCTCGTTTAAATAATTGAATCCACATTAAAATTTTATCTTTTACTTTGTTTTAATTTTCTAATAACATTATGTTTCCCGACACGTAGGTACTTAGGTAAATATGCCTACTTGACTCAGTTGCTAAGGGAATTGTCGTGTCTCGGCTGATATGCGATGTGATGTTACCAACCAGCCATAGTCAGTGTCTCTTTTCGCCTTTCGCTTTACTTTTCTAGCAACGTAGCGACATTTTTTTCGTAGTTAATTTTCTCCTTGGTGAATTACTTACACCTGAGTCGCTGAGAATAGGGATTCGCCACTCACCGCTAATTTATTACTTGTGCTCACAGATCAATTTAGCAAGGGCGGAAAGCTGACATTTATGTGAAGTACAATTGAAACGTATTGCTGAACACGAACGTAGTGAAACTAACAACACAATCATTGATTGCTGAAATCAGTCAATGCGATTTTGTGTCGCAGTTCGAACTATGTGGTGACATAACATACATGGTAACGTCACTAAATTCTGAATCACGCTATCGGAGATTTCTACATCACCTACTTATACATATATTACGCCTCGAGAACATTCACTTAGGGCCTCGGCCGCCCCCTAGGCATGTCGTTTCACATGCCGGGAGATCTCCCTTTGCCAAACTTGGGTACACGGTTAGACTTACTCAATACAAATACCCAAACAGTCTATTAGATTTATCCGAAGCCATATTTCAATATATAACCGCAACAAGTACGCAACTACGACACAAACATGGCGACATGATTAAGCCGTTACATATTCAGTAATAGACGTGAATGAGGTTCTAACGACGCATTGCATAAAATAGTCCAATGTAATAAATATGAATGTACTCGTAAGAATAAATTAACAACCTGGCTACTTACCTTGGATTATACGGAAACTGAAAATTTCTTAATAAAATAATTTGAATCACAAACACTTCTCGCATTATCTTTCTCACATATATAACTACGCAACATAAACACACACACACAGTCAATATAATTATGTATATACAATCATAAATCACGCATGCTCACAAACACATTACATATCTTTGATATGTATTTATATATAATATATATATCTCTCTCTCACACACACACTCACACAGACACACTAAAATAACAATAAAACACTTAATTTTAGTTAAAATCCATATATTACTATTGCATAACTAGTATTTAAATCTCTATGTAATCATAATTTAAGATATTTTGCAGAGGGTCCATAATACTCAATATATATGTACAACAAATCATGAAGGGGGATCCTGGTGTGTCAAAATACAGGCTCTTGCTTAGTTTGGACACCAGATCTCCCACATCCTTACTAATCCTTACTATCCTTACTAATATTATAAATGTGAAAGTGTGTTTGTTTGTTTGTTTGTTTGTTTGTTTGTTTGTTTGTTTGTGACGCTTTCACGTCTCAACAAAGCTATTATATGGTAAGGTTTATGTGTGTGGGGATAGTTAGGAGGGTGGAGAGTGACGTAGGCTACTTTTTACCGCGGAAAAACATCCCATTCCCATGGGAAGATCGATGTTTTGTTAGTTACTAGATATTTATTTTCGGAGTTGCCAATAGATGGCGTTAACAAAATTCATTTGCAAGTTCTGAATTACGCTATCAAATACTACATGTAATTTACTTAAGTCATAGGCAAATGTAATAGGCTACTTTAGCTCTGCCTCGAGAACTCCCCGCTCCGGCTGTGTTCAGTGTACCGCCCGCCCGCTGGCACTATCCTGTTGGCTGATGTCCGCAAGTTGCTGGACTCGCCGACACCGGTGGTGGGCGCGGGCGACTGGAACTGCAAGCATCCGGGGTGGAATAGCCTAGCTGCCAACAGAAGTGGAAGGCTACTTTTTGATGCCGCTGAACAGCACGGCTACACTGTCGAGTGTGTTGCACACCGTTACCGCGGCTCTGAATAAGAGAGAACGCGTGTGTGCAGTATTCCTCGACATGGAAAAGGCGTTCGACCGTGTTTGGCACGACGGCTTTCTCTACAAGATCTCGCAGCCGTCGGCGCCCCGGAGTGCCGTTAAGATGATCTCCAGTTTCCTCGAAAATAGAAGCTTCAGAGTAGTGGTTGAAGACGCCGAATCCACCGAGCGTCCGATCGCAGCCGGCGTCCCGCAAGGGAGTTGCCTGTCCCCGGTCTGCTACGCCTGCTACACCGACGACATCCCGGCGGCAGGGGGGGCGTCGCTTGCCCTGTATGCCGATGACGTGGCGTACATCACCACGTCGCTGAATAGAACCCACGCCATTGTCAAGATGCAGCGTGCGCTTGATGCCCTCCCCGAATGGCTCACCGCGTGGAGACTGTCGGTGAATGTCGGGAAGACGCCGGCTGTGAACATAGGAGGATACCTCAACAGGCGGGACCCTACTCTGGAGCTTCATGGACAAGATATCCAATGGGCCCCACAGCCCAAATACTTGGGCAAAATCGACGGAAGACTCTCGATGAAGCCACAGGTTACGAAAGCCGTCGCGAATTCCAGAAGTGCGATGGCAGAAACCAGTGCTCTCCTCGAGCCTCCCTCTCGGACTGAAGCTCGGGGTCTACAAGACCTACATCAGACCCCGCCTCACGTACGCGGCAATGGCGTGGTACGCGCTCGCCAGCGAACCGCAGCGCAAGAGGATGCGCGCAGTTCAGGCGATTGCGCTCCGCCGGCTGACTGGTGCGCCGAGGTACGTCAGGAACGCCGTCATCCAGAGGGACCTTCGAGTCGAGAGCCTGGACGACTTCATCGAGCGATTGGCACGCAACATGTTCGGGCGTGTCGACGCGTCGCGGTTCCCGCATCTGCAGGACCTGGCGCCGCTCCACACCCGTCCACCGGACCGCTGGGCCTTCCCGCGCGACTTGCTGGTTGCGCGGGACGGGCCTAGCACTGACTGATACTGGGGCTTCGTAAGTCGTCGCCCGACGCTGATCGGCTCCTGCTGGGCTTCCCACCAGCGGGATTCACCCGGTAGGGGCTCGATCGCCTGGGCGGCGCGAAGATGAACCCCATCCCGTTTAAGACTCTGTGGCCTGTAAAAAGGTCACCACTCACCGGACTTGACCTATTGGTTAACCACAGATGGACAACCAAGGGCCTTAGGGCCCAACCCAAGGACTGGCCCGTTTTAACGGGCCGCGAGAGACATCCCCAAAGGGGAACTAACTGTCCCGAGGGCTCCACACACCTCAGACAGGGTGGAGTGAAGAGAGCGAGTAGTAGGCTACTTTTTAGCCTAAATTCCTACGGGAGCGGGACCTACGCGGGTGTTACCTACGGGTCCCGAAGCGAAGCGCGGGCGGTTCTCTAGTATTACAATAGTTTTTGTTGATAAGTAGGTATTAAATATTATGCTAGTTGAAATAGAAAGATTGTAATTTGTGTAAATAAAAACGATTTTGATTTGATTTGATTTGATTTGATTTGATAATCGATTTACAATCTGTTGACGACAATATGTAGATATATCTTCTAAGTACTCGTATAGCGTTGAAAAATGATTGTGGTAACCACCAAAGGGAATAGGAATAAAGAATTACCTCTCAACTCAAGCCCCCAAAGGGAACAGGACGAGGCATTTGGCTTACTCCAATAAAAAGATGATATCTGGCCAAGCTCCACTGAAAGATCTCTTAATAGTATTGATGAAGAATTTGGGTCTGCTTCTAGTGCACCCTGGTCTCCTACGAGAGGTTTGGGGTCAATATTCTATTAATATCAATATCTATCAATATTCGCAATACAGGTAACCAACAGTTTCATATCTACGAAAGATACTCTCAACTCCCTTCACAAAACTGGCACTAAAACGTTAAAACAAATAACGACCAAGCCGAATACAATTATTATATTTCATATTCTGTATGCAATATTTCACAATCGTCCCTGAACGATTCAGCGCCGACATAACGGACGTTAAATTGTCATATTCATCCAATATTCATGTAAATTTCACACGGCTGCCCGGCCGATATGTTCATATCCATCTTTCTACCGTTCCGCATTCGTTCAAATTGCACCGACGTACATAACACTTTTTTTCTTTTTGTTCAATTAAATTTCAGTCTAACGCCTCATGTAAATCTTTTTCCAAGCTTTTTTAACTTGCAAAGTTTTATGTTAATACTTCTATGTTCAGGTAAAATTACAATTTCTATCCCAGCCAATCTGTAGAGATCAAAGTCTTATTAAATACGTTTTCGAAAATCTTAATAGGTATACGTTTAAGATTTTGGCACAATAATACTACCTATTTCATTGTCACTTATTTGAAGAGGTAGGCGCTTCATTAACAGTACCTATTTTTATATTTTTTAATAATTATAAGTTAATGATTTACTACAATCGCACCTAATGGTAAATGACGATGTAGCAAAGCTTTCATCGCAACTTCGCAACCCATAGCTGGCTATTGGAGCCATTCTGGACTCTGTGGTCTTCTCTCCCAGATTGCCGGACTTCTCATATCTTAAAAACAATAGAGAGAACTCAGAGGTGTGCAGGTTTTCTCGCAATAAATAAATAAATATCTTCACCTAAACAAGTGTTAACTTAATTATAAAAGACACATTTTTTTTTAACTCGAGGTGTGTGCGGGAGTTGAAGCCAGGTCCCCATTCGGTAGTCCCACGATAAAACCATTTGAGTCTACTCAAGGCAATACAAAGACTTAGTAGGTACACCAATTCCACGCACATAAACGTATGTTATATATTACTGTTTAAACGATTGTTTCATAATGTTCCAAATGACAAGGAACAATAACACAAGTCCGTGCTGTGGCTCTATTTTTGAATTGGCGTCTGACGACGAGCTTTCGATGGTCGTCGTATAAGTCTTCAATTACATGATTTTGTGCATTTTAGAATCATTCGTGTCCGTTGTGGTCACTTTTCAATATAAAATTAAGTGTATTGAATTTATAATGTTCCTACACGTTCCGTGTGTTCCACTTGGCGGTGAAAACACTCAAAACGTTCAGTTTGCTAAAAAAAAGTGTCGTTTAGAACGTATTCGTCGCGTAGTAGAACGTGCCTCTAACACAAAATCAATGCTGAGAAATAATATCAGTATGACAATGACATTAATTTATTCTGTCATTCGCCTGGCTAGTCGAAACGTTATCACGTCTTAACCGCTCTTCGAAGTAGACGAATGATTCGAAAGTATTAAATTCTGCTTTGTCGCATGACAATGACTCCAAACGATTGTATGTCGCCAGACGCCATTTCAAAAATAGAGCCGCTACGAAGCTCTACGAAGCTCTACGAAGGTCTACTAAGTTCTACGAAGAAAACTTCCCTGTCATTTTGAGCTTAGACGTGCGTGACATACAGTTGCCTAGACAAGGTATTTCTAAAGTGGTTTACACAGACAACATGCCGAATAGAAGTACTACTCCTTTATTACTTTAGACTTTTATGACGTTTCGTTTCTTTGCTTTTTATGGCCTAAGCAGGCAAACGAGCAGACGGGATACGTGATGGTGATTGATCGCCGTTGCTCATGGACAAAAGCAACACCACGCTTACGCTTTTCGGTTATACATATAGTACCTAGGCTTTTCGGTCTGGGCTTCACCCGCGCTTAATTCGTTTATTTCGCATTCTTAATGAACTAACACACATACCACATTTACTTTCAATAATTTTGGCTGTGCGTTGTCTATCAGTTAGTCAGACAGTCCGTCTTAGTACCGGCAGTGATTTTTATTTTTTAAGATCACGTCATTCACGATTCATTTTATTTAGACGCAATGAAAGAACCTTTATTCCCTGTTAGTCTTATAAGACCAAGGCCTTAATAGATGAATTTTATTTGAAAAGGAATAAAACCCTAAACAGTATGAAATATTCGTTCATCCATGTCTATTTATAAATTGTTCTGCAATTATCGACGCTTCGTTCCATATTACTGGTCCCTTTAGTAGCTTAATTAAAAGTTGCCCTTGTTATAAACGAGTTTTTCTTTCTTTCGACAATTCGAAAGTTCGTATCAATATACGAACTATGTTTCCCTTCAGTAAATTTGTTACTGGTCCCTGACAATAGATGATCAAAGAATAAAAACTCTCTGTCGTCAACTTTTTTCTTTTATTAGATTGTTAATATGAAGCTTCGCTGGACCAATGTTCAGAGCCGGACAAGTAGATAATTATCGTTGATAATACCTTTTTATACTAGGTATAGGTATATTGTAATTGTTACAATATGTTATACCTAATAGCGTAATTTGGTGCGTATCTATATTTATATAACTTTATAGAGCATGTTTTTTAAGGTTATTATAAGAAACTCTATTAATAAAATTGTTAAGTATAGTATCTACCAATCTATAATCATTAAAAAAACCTTAATGAAGGAATAAATAGTCAGTGTCATGAGTTTTAAGGGAAACTAAAGCCCACATTATTATTAGTCCCACAGCTGGCCACGAGTTTCCACTCGCAACAGGTTATGTTAGCTAAACAGGGATTGTTTAATTTCACACATATTTGAGAACATACCGAAAAAGTTAATTTAATGCAGCTTTGCATGAAGGTGAAATTGAAAGGTACACAGGGCAGGATTCATAAATTTCAGTTACAGACCAATATGCGTAAGTACGTGAAAGGTCTATAGCGGTGATAGTCCTAGTCATAGGCCTAGTCGTTAAGAATTCGGCCTCCGATTCGGAGGGTCCGGGTTCGAATCCCAGGGCATGCACCTCTGACTTTTTGGAGTTAAGTTGCGTTTTAAGAATTTAAATGTCACCTGCTACAAACGGTGAAGAAAAACATCGTGAGGAAACCTGCATGCCGGAGAGTTCGCAAAACTCAAAGGTGTGTGAAGTCCGCCAATCCGCACTTGGCCAGCGTGATGGACTATGGCTTAACCTTCTGATTCTGAGAAGAGACCCGTGCTCAATAGTGGATTATGATGGGTTAAAATGATGATGAGATGTGAAAGGTGGATACATTTTCGTTCGCTACTTTGTCTGTGAGTTATTTTATTATTTGCTGTGAGATTGGAGTAAAATTTATTTATTATTTGTTTTATTACAACGATTCTTTCATAAATTAAAAAGCATTCCAAATAAAACAGCAATATATCGATTACATACTTTTATTTTTCGAGCTTGGGTGATAAGGCGTAGATTTCCCTGTGGGTTGTCTGTAACTGCGAGTTTAGCATAAATACATAAATTGAGTACACCCATTAATATCCGTTTTGAATAAAACTTTTTAGGCATCGACTGTATTTTATGAACGATTTTTTATTGTATCATTTATTGAACGCCAATCAAATGAAATAACCTTCAATTTAACGCACTCTTGTAAGCGTAATGAATAGCAATTATTAAACACAGACGTCTTTTCTAATAAACAGTTAAAGCTACAAGTTAATGGGTAAAGTACCAATGAAACATCGTCTAATTTTATTAATCACGGCATTTAGACGTTTAATGATTGCTGTATACGTTACCTAGTAAAATCTAACAAGATTGCAACAATTTCAGCTGAGATTGACTGTACGTAACTCATAAGATAGCTTCTTTATTTTCGCCAGTGCTTATTTTTATGAGGAAAGTCGCACCACGCCGACTTTCTTTACAGTTTGCAGCTTACTCCAATTTGTTATGTACGAGACAGACGTGTTACTCTATGTCTGGTTAGACGGTAAAGTATATTCCTATTTCCTTAAACATATGAATAAAATTGTGGGGTTCGTCTGTGAATTCAAACTAACTTTATTCTTTCTAGTTCTACTGCATATTGTTGTATTGGTATTGGTACACGATATTTAAACACAAACAAGCGATTATTTATTTTTTAATTTTATAATCCCATCATTTCTATATAATTTACTGTTGTTTCCTTAATGAGGCTAATAAAAATCAACATACCATATTGCCAAATGACTTCTCCGTCCGACTAATTTTTATAAAAAACGGTAGTTTCAAATATTTAAATTCAAATTAATATAATATATTATACAACATAGATAGCTGGTGTATTTTCTCCTGCGTGGGATATCAAAATAACAAACCTTTACGCGATTTACCCGAGCTTGTTAACTTAGAAAAAGTGAACATTGATATTAGTTTATTTTTACGTATCCTATCTTAATGATGGACTATGATCCTACCTACATTATCATAAGTTCATTATAGTCTGGGTGGTAAGGCGCTCAAACTTAAAAGCAGCACTCAGCACGTGAAGACCAATTTTATTCACAGGTTAATCCTTATGACTTAAAGTGGTCCTTAAATACATAATTATCTATCTATTAATAGAATGTGGTTACAAGCCACTAGGCGTAGATCAAAGTAGTTTATTAAAGGCATGACCAGCCTGTAGTGAGCAATTTACATGAGGGGAACTTTAGGTCTACGTAGCGTAATTCCTATTTATGAACTGAGCCAGGTGAATGTGCATATTGATGGAAGATAATGGAGGTCACATGCAGTATATCATAGTATCGTACGTCTGTATGTCTTCGAGGAAAGCAAATTGCTATTAACTGCAGGTAGTATGTTGTGTTGGTTGTGATTGAGCTGGTCCTATCCCAATATCATGGTCCAGCGTGGATTGATATAAAAATTTATTGTCAATTCGAGCGTTTGCCTTTTTCCTTGATTTTATTAATCGTCTGTTTATTTTCAAATATACCTTGGATCAGTTACAAGGTGGAACTCCTGAAATGTAAAATCGCATCCTCTCCTCTCCCCTCTATTAAAGCACCTTGCGTCTTTCCTCTCCATAGCACCTCTCCACTCCACATCACAGCTCACCAGCACGCTTATTCTGACCTCGCCTCACCACAACTCATATCACCACCTCCTGCTGATCTTGCTCCTCATAGTTTTAGTAGAGGTTTATAATTTATCCATTACACATGTAAGATGTTACGACGGAATGCCGACAGAGTAAGAACCAGTTACTAGGTACTTTCTTTTTCCTTCTCTCTCGTCAGCGATGATGATGCCATTATTATTAGGTACTTACTGATATCCATGGGCGATGGTGACCATTTACCACCAGGTGGATCGTCAGCTCATTCATCGAATATATTGCTCATTTGTCGGTTAATAACATGTACCACTCCACTAATCTGTACTGGAGCAGCGTGGTGGAGCATGGTCTAGGCCTCCTCGAGAACCAGTAGAGACCGTGCTCAATAGTGGGCTATTAATGAGTTGTAACCAACGTAAGTCACTTACCACCAGGTGGCTCGTCTAATCGTCTATTCATTTGCCGGTTATTAAAGTTTAATCTGTTAATAACATGAAACAAGTTACCAACGCTATTAAGGCTAACGTAATTAAAACTCGGGAAATGGTTCAAACTCTCACACCATTTATAAGATAGTTGATCTGACAGTGAGTTACAGTCGCCATAAGTTGTTGATACCGGCCTCGCCTCGCTTAATAAGGTAGCATTTTTCTTGAGTTTATATAAGACAAGTGGTAGGTATAAATGTCCTGTATGTTAAGTATTAACTCTTTGTCTCGTTTGTTTGTTAACTTTCGTTAGTCATAAAAAATAATAACATTAAACAGGCGAAAAGGTAAACATTATAGATAAAAGAGTTTTAAGATTTTTAAGGGTAAAATCGACAAGCAGACACAGGTCAAAAACTAGTCATCAGATGTCAAATTTATATGGTTAAATACATTTCAAAAGTTCATTGACTGGCCCTGGATTCCGAAATTTTGGAATTCTTACGCCTTCCGGCACTCCTCTATAACCACAATCAGTACACGAATCTTCTGCATGGAGTGCCAATGATGAACGATGTGAAAATTTAGGTCTATTTATGCAGGATCTATGGAAAACGGAATATAATTGACAGAGGAATATATATTATCTTCGCTGATACGCCGAACATTCTTATACCTAAGCTAGGTGTATTTATAAACGTTGGGCTGGATGTATGAAACCTTGCAATAATAAGTTAGATATTATAGGTAATGTTATAACAACATGAGAGTTAGAATGTACTTTCTTTTCGTCTTTTAATGCTAAAACCTGAAAAATAAATAGAGAAGCAAACTGATGTTGATTTCGACCAATAAAGAAGGAGAAGGAGAAAGAGGATCGAAAGAAAGTTTTGAATCTAAAGTTGCCGGCACACAACTCGTTTTTAGGGCCTAACTGAAGCAAGTCACGGGTGTACATGTACATAGCTCCCGATTACTACCTTTCGGGGCTAGTAATGCACCGATGGCAGTAAATAATAGGTAATATACTCGTACCAGATCCAATTACCTACATATTTGTTTTAAGTACCTAAGGAGTATGCATCAGCGTCTTTCCGCTGCCGCCCATAACAACTTTGACTGCTGACATATTCCTTTTGAGTTTATGGAATTTTTTTTCAATTTAATGTCATTAAAAGACACCAAAAATTTGTTACAGTACTTTTGTTTTTCTGTAAATAATAATAACTAACGACTAGACAACCCCCGAGATCGTAAGTAACTACCTACCCACAGCTGCCCACAATAATGACAAACTTTAAATTTACTTCATGCCAAATGAAAATGAATAACAATTATTTAGGGCACAGCTGCGAAGCGAAAGCTATTTAGCTACTATAAAATATTATTACGTCTCAACAATATAAATCTTAAGTCTTTCGCCAAATAACTAGGTGTTATAGCCTTTCAGATTTACTAAGTAGGCGAAATGTATACCTATTTAGAACATAATTTTTCATTCATGCCGTAAAAGGATTTCTTTGTTCTGACGTGCGTATTTTGTGCTTGTTTTGAGACGTGAACAATGTAAATAATTCAGGTTCTAGATTCTAGATAGCTATTCTATACAAGACTTAAAAAAAGTTAATTTGGAAGGTTCCTTAATTACCTACTACACTGTATTAGGACACGGACCCACATCACTACTCCGAGGTAGGTACCTACGCAGGTAGTACGCAAACGTTTATGTGATAAATAAATGTTTGTTGTCATGGTTGTTTATGTTTCTATTTTCTCTGCACATTACTAATTTCTTCTTTACCGGATAATGTCTTAACTTTCTAAAGCCAAGGAATATTGTCCAGTAGTTCATGGTTATCCCATGCCTGCTTATTCCATGTTAAAGCGCACCTGTAGTGTTTAAACGTAGTAAAAACCAACTCTAGGGTTTAGCGTAGGTACGGTTTACCTACATAATTTAATCGCAACGTACAGGCAAAAAAAAACATAATTTCTAAAAGTAATTGTTTGCGAATAACCTTTCTCAAACATTTCCACGAACAGACTACGATAATTTACATAACTATATTATACAGTTTTATGATAAGTAGGTACCTAAAGAGAAAATGAAACGATTGTTACAAGTTCTACTTCCGGCATCCCGATATAACCCAACATTAATTATAATAATTATACAATTGTGTGTATAATAATTCTGTGTATAATAATTTATTCCTACGATTTATTAATAAATTAATTTATTGTTTGAGATTATATAAATGTTATTAACTTCCGATTTAACTGTAAAGTGGGGTTGAAGGTAGGATATAAATATGGCGAACTAAGGTTGTGCAGGTCATTATTTTTGTATCAGTTGTAAGGGGAGGTTCTGCCCGAATGTATACTTGTAAAATTAATTGGTAATTAAAATGTTATAAAGTGCAGAGAATAATGTATATGTGTATAAAATGTAGAAGAATAAACTGTGTGAACAGATCCTGCTGAAGTTTATTTTTGGGAAATAACCTAACGATAGGGAAGTTCATCGTCCTTGCTGCAGCCAGTGTGATAGCCATCATCACACGATATAAAAAATAACTACGCAAATATTGAAAAAAAAAAGTTTCTTGTACGAATCTGAAACGGGTCACTGGACCCGAAATAATTCGATATGTTTTAACATAAAGCCTCAAGTTTTGTATATCGGACCGTAACTAAAATTGTGTAGTCCAAGAGTCTATTTTTGGGTTTTTCATTCAATACTTATTTTACTTTCCGGATCGTATCCTTTTGGGACTGTCAGCTAAATTTGTATTAGCTTAGGCAATTTTATTTTTAGAATTTTCCTTCAGTGTTTTCCTCTATCCAAATTACTTACATAGTATTATTCTCATCTCATAAAATTTTATTTTGACTGTTATTTGACTGTTATGATAGACAGGTATATCCCGTCGAAAGATTTTCATTAAAGTATAGTCGCTGGGAAATGATACGAGTTTAATAGAGACAGACCGTAAAATTAAAGTTGGCTCTTGCTCTTTAAGAAACTTTATTTGTTGTGACATGATGGTGATTGGAGACATCATTATTCAATAGGACTACATAACAATGAAACAAAAATTTAGGATAATTTTAAGAACATAAATAGGATTAGGTACTTGTAACTACTTTATATTTTGTTCTAAACCATCAATGACACTACAAAACACGCGTCTTACGAAAAGAGTTTTACATTTTCAGAAATATATTTTTTTAACATTTAGAATATCAGTAAAGTCGAAACACTGATGAACAAAAAGGCAAAAAGATCCTATTCCTTAAATTCAATACTGTGTGTTAACGAAATGAAATTATTTTGGGGAAGTTACGACGCAGAACAATTAAAGGACGGTATAAAGCAAAATACATACATTACTTTTTTATACCTACTTATTACCAATACTAAGTGTAGTAGAAACTAATAGAAAACTGTACAATTGAGCAAGAGTTTCCTGATGGTAAGTGGTCACCGTGGTTGATAACATACAACATCAATGGAGCTGCAGACGCGTTGCCGGCATTGTAGGAAACGGCTTACGCTCCTTTTTCACCGATTTCAAAAGGACGAGGTTTCAATTCGACTGAATTTTATAGGTGTATTCCTTCATAACTCTGTACTTACTAGGTGACCGATTTTGACATTTTTTTTTCATTCGAAAGCTGTTAATTACGATCCAGTCCCATATAAATGTGAGCGACATCTAACGGGTAGTTTTTTAATCACCTCTAATCGATTTTGAAGTCAGTTACCTTTTGATAAAAATCGAGTTATAAAAGACCCCATATTATAACGCGGAGGGAATACCTCGGATGTAAAATCGTTCTCAAGTCAACTGTTTCGTGGCAGGAATGAGTGTGAAAAGCTTTCAGCGGGAATTGAGCTTTAACTTTTGGTGAGTAGTGCGATCGAGATAAGATGACGATAATATTCTTAAGTGTGTAAAGTCCGCCAATCCAAACATGGCCAGCGTGGTAAAGCTACCCATCACGTTGTGAGAGGAGTCCTGTTTCCAATTAGGTAGAAATATGGGAATAAAAAGAACCCTATGTGTTATTAAGATGCATTCACTTTATTTTCTTTGGAGTTAAGGTAACAAACGAGCATGTAGCACCACTCCTCCATTGCCGCCCATGATAACTGTGACCGACATAGAACAAGACTCAAATTGGAACTAAAATGGTTTTCTATGTGTAAACAAGTAACAAACATACATCCTTTCTTGCATGCAAACTTTCATGTTTATAATAGGTATTAGAATGACTAGTTGGCGCCCACTACTTCATCTAGTAAAATATTGAATTTCATATATCATAGACAGGTACTTACATGTACTTTTATACCGCATATTAGTTAATTGTTATTGCGTAAACGAATTTTCATATACCTACTCTTTCACTGTCCTCCCCCACGACATGTAACGAACGCCTACACAGTTTCATTTTTCTAGGGCCACTGGTTTTGCGTTTCTTGTCTATCAAATACCGTTTTATTAGTAGGTGGTAAATTACGCTAAGCTTCTATACCTACCTACGGCTACTCTATTCTTCTATTCGCGTCCGATATAGAATTTGTTTTAATGGCAACCCACACTTTCAGCTTTCCGCTTTTTTGATCAAGGTTCCATAAAGATTGACGGCGAAAATTAAAGTTAAAAGCTTGTATAATAAGGCACTTTAAATTCTTGCTTTTCTTACAAGCTAAATTGAACCGTGAGCACAATTAGGATAAAATTATTTTTAACGGGGAGGGCAATTCTGTATCCTCGACGAATCAAGTATAGTAGTAATGAGACATTAAGATCTACCTATAGATGATTTAAGTAGAAAGGGGAGAAGTAGGATAGTATAAAGCAGTAGAGTGTACCTACCTAACGGGAGAAATGAGAAAAATAAGATTTTTTTCTACCTATAAAGAATTTTTATCATAGCTCCGGGCTTTGGGGATAACCAAACGCTCGGGTTCGGAATGTGACAAAATACCATAAAATTTTCCCAGGGGAACGTATTATTGAGATAAAGAGCATGTACTTTCCCGGTGTCTCAAACAATCGCTACACCAAATTTTATCTGAGTCCATTAAGCGAATTAAGCGTGAAATACCTTATACTTACTTTATAAAAGGGCAAAATAATACAACTCGTGTTACAACTGCAGTTACATTTTATTGAATGATCAGAGTATGGACAACAAATCTTCCTTTGCTGTCGTCGATCCATTTTCAAATAGGTACCGGCCGATGTACAGGTCGCTGGCCAGTAAAATTTTAATAGAAAACCTGAAAAGAAAGAAATCTGACTCCTCTCCTCTCCTCACTCCTCTGCTCCTCTCCACTCCACTAAAATACTACTCTCCTCAAAAGCACCGCTCCTCTCAAAAGCACCTCTCAACTCCACATGTGGCATCACCAGAATGACAAACTGGCCTCGCTTAGCACATCTCATAAATTCTCATATCACCACCTCCTGCAGTCATTGCTCCTCATAGTTGTTAGGTATAGCACAGGCATAGAAATCCGCCGTTACAGCTTATCTATTGTTACTATTAGGTATGTTAATATAATATTAGTATTTCGCATTACGTTTAATTTTACAACCAAAATCGTCAAGTAGTATGTGGTGACATGATAATATGAGCTACAATAAATTTTAAAACAAGTAGGTAGGTACCTTTAAAATGACATACCTACCTACCTAGTTATAATCGCGTCTTGTGACTAAATTAAAATGTATCACTTAATGAATAACAAATCAAATCATTGTACCAGTTGTCAGTTGTAAATACCTCAGGGAGGATAAGAACAAAATTAGGTACCTATTAGGTACATGTTACACTGTTCTTATATCAATGGAATTACTAGATACGCAAATGGAGATAAATTAGGCAGGTAGCATACCTACATATTGTGCCTCTTTCCTTTTGTTTTGTAGGTAAAGCTCATCTTTTACTATCATGTATAAGGGACGAATGTTACTAGTAATTTACATGGTCCTGAGTTCGATTCCCAGCAAGTTTTTTCTGTTCCGTCCGACAGCAAAAACATTAATTCTCTTATTAGTGTACAAAAGTCTAATATAGACAATAACAACACCAGAAATAACATAACCATCTCGTACCCTGATTAATGGATGTCAAACGAATGCTAGCAACGTAGTGTAACGGACGTGACGTAAGCTGATGCACCGCCAGCTGAATCGTGCCTAAAGAAGTCGCCAGCCAACGCATCACTGGCATTTAAGACGTAGACGTAGCCTTAGGCTTAGCCTAAGGCATAGCCAAGCCAAAGCTGCAAAGGTGGAGCGGAAGGTGTCAATATAAGCCAAAGCCATAACCTTAGCCTTATCTGTAGCCATTGACAATACTTTTTGCATGAACTGATGTTATTTAAAAATTGGTTGTCTGTAAAGTCGGTATAGGGGCGAAAATTTCGGTGATTCTCGGTGGTCATACTGGGTTGTCCTACTGGTATGGCCAGTGAGAATGTCTGTGTTGAGATTTTCTCACTGGTCATACTACCTATTAACACCAGAAATGTAGCATTTTCTTTCATCCTATATATAGCTGTGGCGGTACCGTCAAGCTAAAAGTCAAATGTGAATATTTCATTTTGTGATAAATAAATAATCATGTTCTTAAAACATTTTTTGAAAATGGGTTTTATATAATTAAATGTGAAGGAAAATATGTGTATCCTACTAATCCTTCCTTCCTACTAATATTATAAATGCGAAAGTTTGTAAGGATGTATGTGTGTGTTTGTTGCTCTTTCACGCAAAAACTACTGAACGGATTTTCATGAAACTTTGCAGTAATATAGCTTAGACATCGGAAAAATATAATTTGTTAAAATTTATAGAGATTTTTGAAGGGACTGGTTTCCCGAAGCGAAGCGAGGGCGGATTTACTAGTTTTTACTACCTGACCACAATAATTAGGCGCATGTCAGATAGCAGTCACGCGGGCCCCCCACCCCGCTCTAGCCCCGCGCGTCCCCTAGTGAGGCGCAGTCGTGTACAATTGTACATTAAGGTCATTTAGACTAGGCTGATGTGAACTTCGTTTTCCGAGATGTTTGCGCAGGTACAGTAACTGACCAAGTACAGGTGGTAGGGCCTAGAGCTCACCCGGGGAAGTACCACCGGCCGCCACGGTACTTTGTACCATTCCTACCGTGTAATAATTGTTTTAAGAACAATTGTGTTCCGGATAGGAAGGTGTGGTGCCGGTTACACTTTTTAGAGGCGACCATCTCAGTCCTCAGGGGTAGCAACGCATGTGTGACCGAATTAGAACGAGACTCATTGAGTCTAGTTCTGGGTCGGTCACAGTTGTTATGGGCGGTAGCGGAAGGTGGTGCTGCATGCTCGTTTGCTATCTTAATTCCATAAAAAAAATTGTACCTCCATTAAACATTCACCATGGTACTTTTGGTACTACTGCAGAATGTACTACGTATTCCCATCCCTATTTCCAATGACGTCTTAACTGACATGCGCCTAATTATCGTGGTCGGCTAGTAAATAAAAATACTTATTCATGTGGTACTTTGACATTTGACTTGACTTTCAAAAAAGACAAACATGGTAATAAACATGGTAAAGTTTTGAGGTTACATGAAAAAACAATTATCTAAATCTATATCTACATCTATACATATAAATAAAATTGTAGGGTCTGTTTGTGTTTGTACGGAACCCTAAAAATCAACTGTTATTCATATGGAGCCATAGATTTATTATATGTATAACTAAAGATCGGCAAATGTATCACTTGGACGAAACCAAAAATGAATCGCCCTCTGTCAATGTCACCGCTGAGCGCGACGCCTTCCTGGTGGTTTTTATATTTAGAGGAGTCACATTCAGGTACCGCACAAGTAACTATCACTAATTAACACTACAAAGAACGTTATTCCACACAGAAATGTAAAAACTAAATTAAGTATTTTGAGAAAATTGAGGAACAATTTTTGACAAGTGCCCGCTAAGCCCGCTATGCCGTCTAAAAATTGGTTTCGTCTATTAATCTATCTCGCTCTGCCATACGTGTATCATAATTATGTTTTGCTCTTTCGCATTTCCAATCTATCTAAACGTCAGTGTATGCTACATCTATGTATGGAGTAATATATAGGCTACTATTTATCCAAGAATTCTCGCGGGGTCGGGATTCACGAAAAATTTTGTGACACATTTGAGTTCCACGCGGGCGAAGCCGCGAGCACAGCTAGTGTTATATATATTACCTACTAATTAAGTTATTTTAAATTACTTCTTTGAAGGCAGTTTTTTAAATTAATCAAGATATTTAATGATATTCTTATTCCATAAAAACTGTTCAAAAACATTCCTAGAGCATATTTATTTCATATGTTTATTGTCCTTATAGACTTGTATAGCTCACTTTTAGCTTGACTGTACCACTGCAGATATATACAGGATGAAAGAAAATGATAAATTTCTGGTGTTAATAGGTAGTATGACCAGTGAGAAAATCTCAACACACAAATTCTCACTGGCCATACCAGTAGGACAACCCAGTATGACCACCGAGAATCACCCGAAAATTTTACGTGACAACGACTTTGAGTGGTAAAATAATTTTAATGTGAATATTCATTCGTATAGTAGGAAGAAGGATGAAATAATAGTAACAATTTAAAACATTTATTTATACAAAGAATTATATTTAAAACATTAATTTATACAAAGAATCTCGCGCTCAATTTCATATTAACAAAATTTTATTTTTACCTTTACACATACATACGTATTTATATACAAATATACGAAGGGACGCGTGCCTTTCACTTTTTATGTCTGTCTCTCTCGCTCTTAGGCGGGCTAACCATGCCCGAGTGGAAGGGACGCGTGCCTCTCACTCGCTCTCATTGTAAGCGCATAACGTGAGCGGAGCGTAACGCAGTTTCTTGAAGTGTCACCCGGCAAACCAATTTATAAGACGTTGTCACGTCAAAAGAAAGATGTGACGTTGACGGAATTTGATTTGTGTATTCTATTCGATGTATTGTCATTGAGCTGATTGAGCAAAAATTATAAAATCTTAAAGTTAAAATAGTCATATTATTTCCCTTCTTTTACAGTAGTTAATTTCAGCTCATAAGTACTTTAGCAGCATGTGTCCCAGCGCCGGCGAGTCGGTGAGCAAAGCTCGGCTATTTTCTCGTCCAAGACATACAAAAGATTTATGACATTCCGTGTAAACAAAAGAGATACATTATTATGTCAGCGAGTTCTCGCTGACTTTTCACATCGCCGGCGATTACTCGCTATGAGAGCGAGTAATCTCTTTTGTTTACGCGGAAAGTCATATATTTTACTGAAGTCTCTTTCTTCGGCGAGAAAATAGCCCTTATCTACTCCCTGCTCACCGGCGGTTGGACACCTGCCTTAGTACGGTCAGCACAAGATGTTAGAACAACATGGTTAGTTTGTTAGTAAGTACGAGTTAATATTTCATCCAGTTACCTAGTAACAAGTAATCTTCGATCTAATTCGGTTACCGATGTGTTACTATCCCTGAGGACTAGGATAGTCGCCTCTAAAAATAAGTAGGTAAGTACCTATCTAACTTCTGTATAATGACTCGGGACGAGGAAAGATCGTAATAAAACATAAATTAAATATTTCTTCTTCTCTGACGTGCGTGAGGAACGCAAAATTATTTTTTCAACACACTTGCTCGTAAAGTTGCTATTTTTTCTTTAGTCTTACGCCCGGAATGCGGTTTATTACACACAAGTGCGTTTTACTTTTCATTACCGCACTAGTGTTTTTCTTATTCCACTTTTTTTTTAATATCCGTAAAGAGGTTGTTACCAAAAGATTTGTTATTTTTTAAATCTGATAAGATAAGATTATACTTCATCTAATTATCTATTAAAGCATTTAAAAAATACAATATTTTAAATCATTAATTACCGTAAATTCTTATTAGAAATACATAATTATTTAGTTTAATATATTGTGGCTGAATGGCGGTGTTCGGTGCCTCTGGACTTAACCTGCGCGCGCATAGTTATTCAACCAAAGATACGGCGCGCGAAAAAATAAACCTCCGCGCCATTTTGAGCAAACATTTGTTCGTTTATAATTTGCTGATTTGTGACTGAAAAATGTCGATACCTAATTGTTTTTTTTCCTCGCAAGTGTGTTGAAAAACGTCGTATGATACGCGTGTGCTTTGATCATTACAGTGTGCAATACCGCCTCGACTGTAATGACCAACTTCGCGCACTTGTATCATAATGTACTATTGTAATTAAGTAAGTGTTGTGTATGTAGCTCGATTTTCCGGTGAAAGGTAACAAGAAAAATTAATCACCATTAGATAAACCTACCTACAGTTAGTACACAAACACACCATCGCACAATACATGCCTTAAAGGCAGCAATTTCGCCACAATAACGCTACAAATCTTGTACCTATATAAACCTACGTACCTACATAGTTGTTGACTGTTGTGATAACGACAATTCTTAAGGTAGCACATTTTATATCCAACATGTTTAATACTTAATTATTCCTTACAGGTAAGAAAAAAAAGCACATGTATGCATAGATATGGAATACAATACAGGAAAAGTGAAGACTCGATTATCCCTGAAAATACGATCTGTTCATTGAGAATGCTCACGAATACGAAACGAAAAGGACACGTTAACCTACTTAGCTTCTGCTAAAAATTAATCGTAAACTGAAAAATTATCCTCACCGCAATAAAACCGTGGCGGATGCATGTAATAAAGTTAAAATGTAGGAAGGTACTCTAAGTATGATAATTATCATAAACATTGTAAGCACCAGTTAAAGCGTAATGTGTAATAATAAAACGAGGTCATTTAGACAGATAGGTACAATATAAAGTACCTACATGTGCAAAAAGTTAATCTCCTTTTTTATACCGACTTTATATCATCACCTACATTTGTTTGTTTAAAAGTGAACAGATTACACAGTAAATTATGGTCTAACTTAACTATGAACTACGCCATCTACCTACATTGAAATTTTTAGTAAACCTACCTTTTCCCTACAGAACAGCGCCACCTAGTGCTATTTTATCAAACTTTCAAGGCAGGTACTTTGTAATTAAGTTTATTTTCTTATGAATAGATAGCGCAATAGCGTACAAATATCATTTACCTGACAATTCTAAAGATATTAGTTGGAAATATAATATCAAGCCTTTATTAATTCTGACAAACGCAACACTAATTTCTCTCCACTTTTATTGAATATTAGTATGTAAATAACGTCACGCGTTGATAAGAGTTATGTACCCAAAAGTCACAAAATGCAAGACTGCACCATTGTCGTCAGTACAGTCCTGGTCTCTGTGTTTCGTGGTACAGTCAATAATCAAGTTTTTGCTTGGGGGTAAAAAGAAGTCCTCGTATCCAAGAGTTTAACTAAATCTCCTCTGCTGGTAATAAACAAACGAAAACCCTGTAGTTCTCTCCAATTGAAAGCCACGGATTTTTTTGCTTTTTTTGCAGAGCGCAATCCATTGTCACTTTTAGAGAATCAACTAATTTATGCTGCATTTAATTGCTTAAAAAAGCCTTGTGTATGCCACAAATTGCTACATACTTAACTCAAAACTTCTCATATTTTCATAGGTAAGTATAATATCTTAAATAAACTAGAAGCAGTTATGTGTGCAACCGTTTTTGTAGTGTCGGTTAACTAAAAGTAATTGAGTTTGTTTTTACGGATGCTCATAAATGGTGATTAGTACTGACCATCTTGTGGCCAGTCCACTTGTTTGTCAAATTTTTACCTACTTATTTAAAATTATAACGTGTTTATAATTAGATACCTACTAGCAATTAGATGTTGCAAGTCAAAATAGTCTCAGTTTGTTTGTCTTTACCAAGAATAAAGTGAATTACAAGGGATAATAGTCAATAAAACAACAATGTATTTAGTAATTAACTATTTATATATTTCAATATTATCTCTTAAAATTAACTGTTTCCTAACGCTCCGCGCTCGCAATATTTGGTTTAAGTCTAAGGAAAGACGAATCAACAGTTAGTGTCAATTAACTTAATCATATTCAACAGTCGAACAAAACTTCCAAAAGAATACATTTAATACAAAAACTAAATGTAAACTTAGAAATATGTTAGCGTGCTTGTCAGCTAAAACGTTTAAGAATACTGATTCATCTTCGCGGTACCATTTAATATAAAAATCTCTATACTATTTAGTGGGGAATGTTAACTTTGGTATAAAATATTAATTATAAACAACAAAACATAATCAAACTCAAAGACACTCAGAAACGATGCTTAAATCGAACATAAATTAAGAAAATACTGTTTAATTAATAGTCTAAAACCAGTCAGAATATATTTACAGCAACTGGCAACTTAAGTTTGTATACTTTGAAGCAAAGTAAACTATTTATAATCAATCTTTTCTTCCATAAACTAATGTTTTTAAGAAAACATAAATTGCACTAAGCAACGAAAACTTGAAAAATATAAAAATATACGAATGTAATAATATACAGCATATAATTAAATAGATATAGAAACTCTAATTATGTACTATTAAGAACATTTTCTTCTAATATAATATCTGAATTTTCTAATGCACCAGAATGCATCATAGGCTTTCTACTACGTAATGAAGGCTTATTCATAGGTACCGTTATTTAATTAGTTACACTACAATAAACCAGTATAGTAAATTTTCTCTTTTAATTTTAATTCACGCAAGTATTTCTTTTACATTTACTTTGACGAACTTCTTGTTTTCAAATTATCATAAACTTCACTTTTGAATTCAGTTATACATAAATTTTACTATGACCTATGTACTTAGGTAAATACTTGTTTCATAGCAAAATGTACATCTATTCATATCCTTGTTATAGTGGATTTTATAGAAACATTATATTTTTTATTAACATAATGCATGAAGTGGAGTTTTGAAAAGAGCATTTGAAGGGTGCCATGATTTCTGTGCCTATGCAAAAGCGATAGATTCTTTATAACATACAATTTTAACACTAAGATAACGAATATATAATTTTGTATCTTCTTAACCTTTCCGCGAACGACCGCTTTTTTACACATTTATATAATATATAATTTGTATTATATATCGACAATCTGATCAATTTTGTTTAACGTATATTCTAAGCACAATTTGAAAATCATCGCTTACTAAATTGTTTCTACCAATTTTATATATAAGTAGGTAACACGTGTGTTCCGTGGTAGGTAACAATTTTTACAGAAGAATATGAGTTCTATTTTCAAACAAGTAGTTTGTAGCGACGTTTATCGTCATAACTGATTTAAAAACCGAGACTCCCCAAAATTCGAAATCAAAAATCATTGTGATTTTTCACATCCTTGTAGGTGCAATAATTTACTAGGTTGTACCTAAGAATGAGTTGTACGATATATTCCTACAAGTAATAAACATCTATACAAGGACAGGTGATACTATATACTATTTTCATATACATATATATTTTCCGTTACATTAAATTTTTCAAAGAAGTATGTATTTATCACACATTTACAAAGCGAGCCGTCTATAGTAGACATTACCGTTAAGTTTTGGTACAATAACATTTATAAAAGATTCGAATTACATTCTCTCTAATTAGCTACACAAATTCGTATATATTTATATCATTAGCTAATATAGTATTTCTTCGTAAATCAGTCAAGCCGAGATAAATACATGTCCAATTTTAGACTTGACTATGCACTATGCTAAACATCGTAGCATTTTAGATATTATGGGAATTGCAATAACGTCAAGTCGCAATGCAACTAACATTATTTACTCTGATAAGTATAGCTGGTACTAAGCAATTGCCCTCTGTATTAAACATTACCGAACAAAATACCTATTATCTATACAGATATTTATTGCACAATACAAATTTTGTCGAGATGATTTAAGAGAGCGAAGTAAATAAGCATAGAATATTCGAGAAGGATGTGTATGATGCCTTATCAATCATCAAAAAAAGTCCATACAGTCATCCAAAAAAGTCCTTTCATAGACAAACACGATTTCCAACACAAAAGCAACAAAACTTGTATTCAGTGTTGACACGCATATGCTACTATAGAGATAACAAGGCGTTATTTATAAATAGGTAAGACTTTATTTACGAGAAACGCCTTACACTGTACAAACTCGTATAAACTTAACCATCAGCCCCATTAAGAAGTCTTTTAATTTCCAAACATCTATAGCAAAAACACAACAATCAACCTTATCGCCAAAGTTTTAGATCTATTTTTACATTACTGCAGTAGAATCAAAACCTTGATAACAAGGTGCGTAAAGTTGAAATTAGGTTGTACTTAAGCGGTAGAATCATGAGTGGAAGGGTTAGGTATGATGGTGGTGGTGGCTTGCTGGTCGCGTAACCTTCTCACTTCTCTCGCAGCCGCCGCTAGCTCTGCTTGTAGTGTTATCTCTCTCTCGCGCAAACATTTTATCTCGTTTTGCCATGTCTGTAACAGAATAAAAATTCGCTTTATTGGTAATTTACATGAAGCAAATATAGATATATAGGTATTTATATATTTGCTTCATCTAATATCTTTAAACGAGCAATTCTTGTATATTTATTTATTTATTTATTTATTTATACCTATATATATAATCACGATCTCGGAAACGGCTGCAAAGATTTTCATGAAAGTTACAGATTAGGGGGTTTTCGGCTCAAGGAATCGATTTATCAAGGTCCCAGGTTCGAGAAAAGCTCGGTTCCCGAGATAAAGAGATTTTAAAAACATCATACTGACGTCATCTATGAAACATTAGGATAACTTCTATGAGGTACTGTTTGTAACGTGTTGAACTGACGCCATCTATGAAACATTAGGATAACTTCTATGAGATACGGTTTGTTTGTTTCAGTAGTATGAAACTAGATGGCGCTCGAATATATTTTTGTTCGGCTAATACTAATTAAATATTAATATTCATTCTTACGTTGAAGCGCTATTTTTGCGTTATACCTACCTATTTTCTGTTTGAATAAAATTAAAAATCAGTGCGATTATCTCGCTTGACCTCGCAGGACGCGTAGTGATAGTTTAACGTGCGTTTGTGATATTTACGAGAATATTTGTAAATAAATGTTAGTTTTGTTATTATCGATTTAATAATATATTTTAATAAAGTTTTAAATAAATAATGGTCAGATCGATGAAATTACTATTGTTGTAAATAGAATCAATAAAATTTTAAGTACGCCTAACAACTTGCTCATTAAACTAAAAGTATATTTATTTATGTTGTTTAATTATCATAAACATTCAATACATTTTATCGCAAATAAAAATTTCAGTCGGGGACTGCCTAAGCCTGCGAAAAGTACGAAGGAAAGTTCAATGAATTTATCTAATTAAGTATGTACCTATTTAAAATGCAATTAATTCGCTCACACAGTTAACTTCTATGAGGTACTGTTTGTAACGTGTTGAAATTTCAGTAGTATGAAACTAGATGGCGCTGTACAACTTTGTGAAACACGCTGTTGAGATCCTTTGGCCGTAACATAAGTAAAATGAATTTTGTGCTCAGTGAACAGTTGTATGATTTGACTCCTGAATAGATGGCGGAATTCCTCGTATTTCTTGCGATTCATACTAAATATAATTTTCAACCGAGCAAAGCTCGGTCAACCAGGTACTGGTAATTTATTTTGGTAACGCTTGAAGGTAATGAGGGTCGCCGTATTTGTACTCACCAGTTGGCGTCACCGGCGAGTGAGGTCCTGCTGTCAAAGCCCACCCATACATAAACAGTGACAAGTGATATTCAGACAAGTGAGAAGTGACAGTGCCACAAACTTATCTGACCCGGTGGCCAAAATTGGAACTAATGCAAATGTTATACTGTTGTCAGACAAAGACAAAGACAGTAGCGCCCTTCTTACCGGGTCAGATAAGTTTGTGGCACTGACAGCCAGACCTCACTCTACACTAGCGCCTCTAGCGGCGAATTCACACGCCTTTACCCTCATTAACATCTGATTCTTTCCATTCTGACTTGATCTATTCTTATGACTGAAACCCATTAATGGCTCACACAGTGCATGAGTCTTTTAGAAGGCCTAGGACATTATTACTACTAATTTCTATCGCGGTTCGGTGGTGGGATTAGTGACCAAAGTATGTGAAGTTACGGTCCCATCATAAGGCCTCCAACAAGACTTAAGAACTGCTATATAACGATAATAGCCGGGTTAAGTATATTATATTTTGTCCTCCGAAACATAGAGAACCGCAAAAGTTTAAAGAACTCATACCAAAATGAGACTTCGTTTCTTGAAACTCATTGTTATCATCAAATTACTGACCGAAGATGTAACCGAAGCACAATTTAGTAACTGCTAATTTAATTATTAACAGTACTGCTAGGTGGCATAATAGAAGCTGAAGTAAAGAAAAAGTTGCTAGGAGAACATAGATTAAATAATTAATGGCAGTATTGCTGACATAACCAAGCTGCAGTATCTTACTAGGAGAACATAGAGGCACAATACTAATTGCAGTACTGCTAGCTGGCACAATAAAAGCTGCATTAAAGAAGACGTACTAGGAGAACATAGAGGCACAATACTAACAATATTCTGCTTCAGCAGGTCCAGTTTATCGTTCTTGAGCCGGCACACCTCCTGTCGGAGCAGGTCGGCGTCGTGCCGCGGCTGGTCCCCCCGCGCCGCCTCCGCCGACGACATCGACTCCAGACCCGTGTCGCTGTCCACGTACACTGCACCTGGGGGTCGTGTTAGGTTGGATATGGGAGGTGAAAGAAGATAGAAGATAATCTTCGGGTAGGTATATTAATTTGAAGAGAACTTTGGTAACGCGTTGGTTTTGGGAGACTTGGCATTGATAGTTTTGGTAGGGGAGCCGACGATGCTAAATGTGTACTTACTCGAGCGTCATAGAGACCTATTGGGTTGCAAAGGTTAGATGATAAGGAGAAAAAAATGTTATATAATGTATACCTTTTCATCGGTGGGGGAAGCGGCTATAGATCTTTAAATATGTAAAAAAAAACTGCCGCATGGACATACTCGAGCGCGTCAGATATTGATACCATCAATGGCCTACGTATTTTTAATAATGTATGTATGTTAATCTGACCGTTTGCATGGTGGGGGTGATCGTACGTAAGGGTTGAAAATGAAAAAAAAAAAATTTAATCGAGCGCGTCAGATTTTCTAAGGGGGTGTTAAGTGCACCAAAAAAAAGCTCTAATTCAATAATCTGACGATTTGGATGTGACCCAAACTCGCAGCCATTATACTAATATGCAAAAAAAAAATCGCCATTTTGAAATACTCAAGCGCGTCAGATTAAGATATATATGGTTCATCTTTATGTCCTAGACTTGCTGTCTCTTAATCTGACGATTATCTAGAGGGATTTCCCTAATCTGCCAAAAAAAAATTAAATCATTGAACTTCATTTATAGAAAAGCTCAGGAAATAGCATGCTAATAAAGAAGTGTATGTTTTTAAGTAGAATACTTGTATTTACATAATATAAGGGCCTTAATATCAATCATAGTTTAAACTATGCTTCAGAGTTTAGTCACGAATTATTTCTTAAGATCAACGGTAGATAATCGATCAAGTCCAGTTTAAACTATTTAAACTCTCCCGAAGATTGGTTAAAAACCTCCTTGTGAGATTAACCTTTCGTTTAATTTGACGTTTCTTGAAGATAGTTTTTGAGTTATTCATAATAATGTGTATTGGATTTATGGTAGTTGCCTCATAACTTTTGACTGGGTGTTCCGATTTTTATAATTCTTATTTTATTCGGAAGCTGGTGCGTGTCTTGTGATACAGTATAAATTTGAGCGACCTCTAATGGGCAGTTTTTGAGTTATTTTTAATAATGTGTGTTTATGGTCGCTACCTCATAACTTTTTACTGAGAATTTAAATTTTCATCCTTTCATCCTTTTTTTTAATCGAAAGCTCGTCGTATGTTTTCGTATAAATTTGAGCGAAATCTGACCGGTACTTTTTGATTTATCTCTACTTATCGATTTTGAACATTAAACTTTAATGACGAATTTTTGTTATTTCGGCTCTTATATATCGTCAGATTATATATTTTTCGTTATCCTTGAATCATTTCCTTCAAAATAAATAAAAAATTAGCCACGCTCGAGAATGTCAAGATGGCGTTTTTTTTTAACAACTTTGTAGCCCTCCCCTTTCATTGCGTCATTCTCAAATTGTCAGATTAGTGGAATACACACTTTTTAGCGTGTAATTAACTCACCGTACCTTAATCTGACGCGCTCGAGAATGTCTGATGATCAATTTTTTTTTACTAATCTGATCCTTTATTCTATAGGCGCGGCCTCATATATGGGGCTCATATTTGGTGGAGCTACTTAACTGGGTGCCAGGTACCTCCTGTACCTTAATCTGACGCGCTCGAGTGAATCCAAGAATCCCCTCTTGGGCTCCCCAGCTATTTGAATAGAAAAGTGCGAAAGTGAATGTAAAGTGATTCTCCGATAAAATTATTGCGGTCTAATTTCAAGCGCAGAGCGAGTTTTTTGCACGTAACAATACGGTTTTTCTTTATTTTGTTCTTCAACCATTTAGATTTCTAGAAGGGATTAAAATAGTATGTATCCTAGGCAAAGACGCAAGTCTTTACACGACGTTATCACAGACACGTTGTGATGTCATCTATTTATTTATCGTATTCAGTGAGAGCGTCGAAGTGTCAGAGCAGATCAAAAAGTGCATTTCGCGTTGTATGAACGTACCATATCTATAGTTACAATCTATAATATTAAGGCACTTCTTTTATAAACAACAAAAAAGGTAAGATAGTGTGATGCTGCGGGTTTGATTTATAATTTGTTACCATAACTGATTACACAAAGTACAAATATGATCAAATTATCAATCTAGAATAAAAAGTTCAGCTATTTATGTTAAAAACGACAACCAATAACATAACAAAAATATTGTGAAAAAACTAATTAATATACATTTTTATAAACTACTAAACTATTCAAACATGCTCGCTTTTCGGAAGTGCAGCATGCTCGGTATTTAATCCAGGATTAATTCTTCAAATACACAGAAACTTTGCAGAAGCAAATCTTAATTCATGACGATAATTTAAAAAACACAAACCCCAGATGTAGTAAAAAAACTATAAGTTAATTTTACTTAGATATTAATATCCAAAGTAAAATAGTAATAATAAAGCCATTTAAAAATAATGAAAATAACTAATTGCCATTTTTTTTATTTTAACTTTTAATAAAGTAAATAGATGATTTATTTTTTTATTGTTGGCGTTAAATTAAATAAATAAATTTGTGTTAAGGAAATTAATATAATTTTATTATCTTTTGAAATTAATCCTGTGTTTCTACGACATTCTAAACTACAACATCGATGTAGGACTAACCTGTTGCATTTTTACCACAACACAGCCAATCCTTGTCGTCTATGAGAGAAAAGGTACAATGTAATATCTAACAATGACACATGTAGGTACTAGGTTATAAATGTTATAATGTAAAACTAATCTAATTGAAATAAATGATTACTATATAGTCAGACTACTTCAGTTTAAAAAAATATCCTGATGCCAGTAAATGAAAAGGGTTAAAATGTTAATGAGTTTAATAGGCTATGAAAAACCTTAATTAAGGTATACCAAACTTATAGAAAATAAAAGATTCAAAAGACGATCGAAACTTTTAAAGTCCTTGTTAGAAATGTCTTGTAACAGTAAGTTAGGTAAAAGTAACAGTCAGTTTAAACATTTGTCTTGAAACTCCTAAAATATAACCGACAGCTATTGCTTTATTAAAATAGTCAGTTTTCTTAAACTGTGATTGACATTGACTACCAAAAAGTAAACGCTCATCAAATTACTTTAAAATCCATTATACACACACATAAGTACATAATACAAATATAGGTTGACCAGGAAAATAAAAAACCTCGCCATATTGCGGTAAGCTCATGGAACTAATTTGTTTTACTGGCAACGCTTACTTTCTCAATGTCACACGTAAATTGCTTGTTAGTGAGTTGAATTTCATAGTTTGTTTTGTTACTTTGAGAGCTTATTTTGTGTTAAAATGCCAAATACTATTCATAATCGTGAAAGAAAAATGTGCTTAAATAACATTTCCTTTAAAAAAACATTTATTCCCCTAAATAACATTTCCGACTCTGTTGGCAAAATGACATGAACATTACTGTAACTACTGTTGCCATAAAAAAAGGAAACTTTAGCGCCCTCATGACAAGTTTTCTATTTTTCTGGTCAAGCAATAAAATAAGTATTCCATCGATAAGAAAAGATAGAATTACAATTTCCAAACCAAACTCACGCGAATTAACTTAAATTTTAAACAACTTCCTACCCAATAATCAACCCAACCCAAAACACTAACCGAGAGGATCAAGGTCAACAGAGTTCAGACTGGAATCATCACTATTGACTAAACTTGTATGTGAAATCAAAACGAACGAACGGGAGTTAATTCGAAGTTCGAAATTTGAACGTCTATCCACACTTATAATCAACCAAAACACTCACCGAGAGGATCAAGGTCAACAGAGTTCAAGCTGGAGTCGTCACTGTGGTCGTGCGGAGGACGCGGCGGCGCGGCGCGCGACGTCACGTCGGGACTGGACTCGCCCGAGCCGGACGCGCCAGAGCACCCCGCCGACCGGACAGACACCGCTGATGCTGATGACGAGGGAATCGAGGATTTTGAGCGGCCGCTCTGGAATAAAGAAAAATCTTTGAAACGGTTTCGCTAAGTTTAGCTTTGAAATCATTATTATACACTTAGAAATAATATCAGTTTCAGATCATCAGATTCATAGATCTGTCAATTATTCTAAAATACTCATACATCCTGCACACAATCACACTTGAAATCCTGAGGTGCATCGTGAACAACCTTGATCCCAAAACAATCGGGCTTATTCCACAAATCCCCTTCGCAAAGGGGCAGGGGATTTCTGGACCAGATGTCTACAAATCCCCTTAATCAATATTATATCATTAATTAAAATAATTAAAATAATCAATATTATATCATTAATAAAAAATAAATGACCAAGGAATCACGTTGTAAAGGTACAACGTGATTCCTTGGTCAGATATGATTCGATTTTGCATAACCATTCTTTTATATTTGCATTTTTCGAATTGTAGTGGTCACCTTTCATGTTTTCATTATCTTCCACAAGTTCGCGTGTTTTACTTGTCTCCTTCGTATTCTTCGACATCGAAAATGTTTGGTTTGTCACAAACCAATGACTGTATTATCCAATAATGTAACCGGCCTTTTTAACTGCATGTAAATGACTTACGACTTGTGCAAAATAGCATCTGCATTAGTACTTACATTCGGGGTGGGTGTATCATGCACATGAATCTTCTTGTTTAGGGCATTTTTCGTGCTGTCGCCTGAGAGGTTTGTGTCTACGCTTGGTGATCTGAAAGAAGGAAACTAGATGATTATTAATGCTGCACCTTACTACAGCTACTGTTACTACTCATTTGATGTTCTTCGTCCGATCTGAGGAGAATTAGTAACATCGCTAGCCCTAAAATCATAAAAAAATTAAATTGAAGATTTTTGTTACCAAAATTAATGTCACATAATAATGAAATCTTTTGTGGCGGGTCTACTTAATTTTAGCCAATTTTAACGAATGAATGATTGAGTGAGTGAATTTAAACTTGATCAAGTCTCGAAATTACTTACCTGACTTTAGAAATTAGCGCTTTCTTCACAGTATCGATGAACCTAGCTCCAGGCCCCTCTTGTTTCGGCGTGCCTTCCGGCTGAGGGGAGACTGGACCAGCCTCTATCCTCACTCCACTGCCGAGAAACTCTGTCGTCTTGTTCTTCAGTTCTTCAGCTAAATTCTGCAATAACGACGAACGGGTCCTAAACTCCAGTTGAGCGAACTTTGCGGCTTTGTAACATGCGTTCTCAGCGTTGATGAGTTTAGTGAGAAGAAACTCCTTGAACTCTCGCCCCTTTCGGAAGATCGGCGGCTGAGGGAGAGTCGGCCCGAAGAATGGTACGTCCCCTCGAGCGGTGACGGCCACTTTGTACCTGGAAAAGGAGGTTGCGATAGGATTAGCAACTTCTAGAAACTTCGCGATTATAGAAAATCAGTTATGGTTAATTATTATTTATTTATATTTGGTTACAAAGTGAGGTAGGTCTCTATGTTTTAAAGAACGAGAAATGAGAATGATTTCGAAAATCACTTGGAAAAGTTTCATATTTTGGTAATTATTACCAGAATTATGAGTTAATTACATTATAGTTGATCAATTTAATTATTATTATCCTCCTCAATTAATATCAACAGTAATGAAGTTATATCCACTTACAACTGACTGTTCTACGAATTATACATAATTATATTATATTGAGTAACTACATAGAAATTGAGGTAAATTATTTTCTGGAATCTAATTCTATTTTCCAACGAACTTAGCTTACTTTGTTAGTGAAGCATTTTTAGCATAGCATCATCATGACTTTACATCATAAAGCAAGTATATTATTGTCACAAATCTGTTAACTCATCATCTAACAAACTCGTTATATATTTTATTTTATTTTTATGAAACTCTTTAATTACATAGTCACCATTCGTTTGCATATAAATTACTGTGAAAATTTACATTCCCTGTTCCAAGCCATTTTATCTTGGCTTCTTCATGCAAATAACTTTCTGTGCGTTGTGAAATACAAACTTTATATAAAACAAGCATCTCGGACAAATGTAGCTAAGTAGCAATGAGAACTTCAGGAAAGTATAAACGAAGTTATTATGTTAATGCTTATGTTAATTATCAACGGTTGTCATTTTGTCATAGTTTTTTCCCATAAAAGTAATCTATAGTTATTTATAAACTAATAATACAGCTTTCATTTAACAGGCTTAATTCTGCGAACCAATAGACTTGTGTACCTACTTGGAAATAAACGAGTAAGTACATTGACATACCAACCATATTGAAAAAATAAGGACACAAGCGTAATTTTTTGGTACAAAACAGAAAATGGTTATGACCAACGTTCTTGGACCATAAAATATTGCATGACTGACCTGGTCTCCCCGCCAGCAGTCTCCAGAGGCGTGACCACAATGAATGCATGAAGGAAGTGCGAAGCAATCATGTCTGGCGTGAAAGGTGTCGCTTTTTCCTGAAATAAATACGATTAACAAGTTCAATCAATGGTAAAAATTACAAGATTTATATTTTTAATTTTTGTGTCCAATCGATTGAATGTAAACGTATTTCATTAATTCCGATAATCACGTTAAGTAGGATGACAAAAAGATATAGTAACAGTAACTTATCCTATTTTTATATTCAAGGAATAAGAATAAGTCTTATTTTTGACGAAATTATCCAATTTTACTGCAATAAACCATTTTAGCCATCGTAAGTAATGGATATTTTATTTTAGATAAAATGGATTTTAATAATAAATTAGGTCATTGTCGATGACATCACTAGGTAAGATTGGATTTGATCGGTATCACAACAGCAGCATAAGTCCCGTTGATAATATGTTTACGTCACTCTACTTACACGTACCTACTATCAAACACTTGTGGGTATTAAATCACCCACAAAAATACAGGTAAACCTGTAGGTATTGAATTCAAAAACATAAGCTTCCAACCATATATTATGCTTTCAACGAGTCCTTTAGTAATTTGTCGATACCGGCAAGAGTGAAGACAATAATAATTATCATCTATAAGATGCTATTCATCCAAAGTAAGTTCCATGAAACGAGAATACGAACGCACCAATTTCGAGATACCAAGCATCTTCACAAACAGGAGACCTGGTTACAATGGCGCAGCAATAATGTGGGATTGTTCTCATGAAGTGTTCCATGGAAAGTACTAGTACCTAACGATGATATCGATGAAAGGAAGAGGAAGTATTAATACTACCTAGATACATACATCCTACCTATAGGTACCTACTTGAGTCGCCGAGCATATGGAACTGTGAGAAGCATTGGAATTGCCCCGCCAAAACCAAACTTATTACATGTGCTCACAGTTCTATTCAACTTGTAAGCAATATTTACTAAGGGCATTTTTAGATCCCGCTGTCAATCTTAAATCTACTTTAATCGCATAGGCCGAAAGCTGGAATTTGTGTGGCATATTGCAGATCCTACCTGAAAAACAATCGCCACAATATCGTTCCCGACGTGTCGTTTCCGCTGCAACTGTTGCGCGTCCCCCGCGGTGTGCGGCAACAGTGGGGCCACGTGGAACATGATCTCGCGATCGTAGTGCCTCTCGTAGACCGCTTCGTTGCCTGTGTGCCCGTTCATTATGTCCAGCCCGCCTCTGTAACCTGCGCAACAGAAATAGTAAAGTTATATAAGCCGCTTCGAGAAAATAAAGTTACATTAGGTAATATAGAACCCCACTCTAAAATTAAACATTACTTATTTATATTTGGACAAAATTTCTGACATACACAACATCAGTAAATTAACACTTTTATAAGTGACTTGAGTATATTATGTAGTCTTATCTTTCTCCTACCTTTATGATCCTTCAGTTTAATCTTCTGTCCAAGCATTTCAAGAAACTCGTCAAAAACTGGAGACGTCTCGTTGTTCCCGAATAGCTCCTCCTCTGTAGTCTGTCCGTATTTCTGGTAAAGTACTCCGAACTTGAAGTTGTTCACCAACACATGTTCGTCGTAAGCGGCGATCAGTGATGACGCGTTGAGACACATCACTGCCATGAAGTTGTCTACGTTGATTTGTTCGTTTAGCATCTTAGCCATTCTTAGAGGTGATGGCATTATGCCTGATCCTGAAAGTGATAGTCAATAAACTGCGTGTTGGCTTGGTTTTACTTCGTTGGTACCTACTTCTTTTTCCATTCCATTACAAGCTGATTTCTATGCATTTCAAATAAGTTCTATTAAGTGTTGCTATAATTCCACGAGTCAAACAATTGGAAAAAAAAGCTTTGAAAGACTAAGCTCAAAATAGAGTTATTTGATGCAACAAAAACAAAAAACTTGTTGCTGTTAAAGGTCAAGAAGCAAAGACTCAAACACTTGATCGCATGTCAAAAGCTCTTGGAAATCCACTCAAACCGAAGCGAAGGTCGGTTAAAACCTCTATAAGTGCGACTTTTCACGGTGCTAAAATGGTGCTAAATGACAATGATAACACATGATATTATTTTTAGATAAAACTGACATTATAGCGATAGACGGTTAAAGATAAATTCTGTATCGTACAAAGAAGCTAAGGCATATAGCACTGCTACTATAGGCGTTTAGCCCTCTACACAGTACATTATTGAAGTATTCACAAATTTTACTGAAAGATCGAGTGGTAGGCAATAAAATAAAATGTGAAAATAGCTACCAGTAGTCTTTTTTACCAGATTTCTAAGAAAACATATTATAGTTCCAGTCTAAACTAGGATCGCGATTTATTGAAGGCAATTCCAAGAACTACCCCTTTAGAATAAATTAACTATAGATTTCTCTACTTACCTACAGAGACCCTATAGTGGCTCACGTAGAATTCGTAGAAAGCCCTACTCACTCGATAATGCATAGAACCTTGTCGTGATATAAGTTCAAATGAATAATAATAAAGATGCTGACAATGGTAACACGATTCATATCACTTCTCTGGAGGGAATAGCCAAACTTTGAGCGACCGCAATTAGTACCTACTAAAGCCTTGAAGCCTTACACCCTGAGCAACTACGGGCTATTTTCACATAAAACTCACTTGTAACGGGTATAAGTCCGTGCATTGTCTCCGTACGAAGCCTCAGTAGTATCCTCGTGTGATCCTGTCCTGCCATGTGTTCGGTCTTGAGGGAGATCACCACCGGGCCAAGGTTCTCGTCAAACCCAACCAAGTTGATGTGCTCCTGTAAATAATAAAAATAATATTTAAATACTGCACTTCTTAAAATAGGTGCAGAATAAGGGTGAATTTTAATGACCCCACATTTGTTGAAAAACATGGAATACTATCTAATTGACTCGTATTTAATTAAATAAAAATATTTATCGTATTTTATGAAATAAATAAAATATTAAAAAATTGTTGTATATTTAAACACAGTTTAATCACATAATATGATACAAATGTGTTTACAAAACGACCATTTTTTTTCGGAATTATGATAGCAAACGAGCATGCAGCACCACCTTTCGCTGCCGCCCATGACAACTGTGACCGACCCAGAACTAGACTCAATGAGTCTCGTTCTATTTCGGTCACAGATGCGTTGCTACCCTTGAGGACTGAGATGGTCGCCTCTAAAAAAGTGTAACCGGCTCCACACCTGCAGCACCACCTTTCGCTGCCGCCCATGACAACTGTGACCAACCCAGAACTAGACTCAATGAGTCTCGTTCTAATTCGGTCACAGATGCGTTGCTACCCTTGAGGACTGAGATGGTCGCCTCTAAAAAAGTGTAACCGTCTCCACACCTTCCCTACTTCCCTAGGCCCTACTATCCGGAATACAATTGTTCTTAAAACAATTATTACACGGCAGGAATGGTGAGTACCGTGGCAGGCGGTGGTACTTCCCCGGGTGAGCTCTAGGCTCTACCACCTAAACCATCGCAAACCAACGCTAACATAGAGATAGGGCAAAATAAAGTAAACTAACTGCTGTTTACATGAACACCTCGTATCTATTATTACAGGATTAACGCAATGGAACAATCCATTTATCAGTTATTCCGAGAAACCATTAACATGTCCCATCGTTTTCAAACTGGAAGTAGGGTAACAGGAAAATATTACGCCAATAATTGCTGTAGGAATAACAAAATCAATATTGACAAAACAACTGTACCGGTCACACCCAATCACCCAACGCCAATAAACCACGAAATGATAACAAACATTGAAGGTCACAGCAAAGGTGATCTTTTCGTTAATGGATTTTTTATGGCATTTGAGTTAGCCCTACCATAACATTTTGCAAATGCCTTTCTATCATATCTATTATCATGGTGTAGGTACACCTTTTTGTTCATTTATGTCAAGGTTTTTAATGTGTGACTTGAAAGATAAGCTTGTTTGTTTGGATCTTGCTTGTGTCACACGAAGCTTCGGAAATAAGTGCGTATAGCGTAATCATTATAATTGCGTGAATTAAACTGTGAGTTTGAATTCAAAGTGATCATCATAGGCAATGGTCGCCGTTTCTTACTCAAGCTGAGGTAGACATAAATTAAGCATGTTTAACATTGGCTGTCAGTTGCATCATTTATATTATATGATAACCCAATTGTTTGTCGCAAGACATAATATAGGTAGTCCACCAAATAGTAATTAACAACTATCATTAATATTAACTGTATACTTCGGAATGTTTTGCTTAACGTCGACGCAGCACAGTAAAGTTTAAATATCAGTTGTTGGGGATATTTTTGGGGATTTGGAATCGCGATAAATATTACCCTCTTATTCCCACGTAATATTTAAGGGAAATCCTATTAATTGAAACAAACTGCAGTATCTATTTCTGTGTCCACAGAATCTCTAGCCACTTGTTAAGAAAATTAACGACCTGACGCAATCAGTGAATCAGAGTTTAATAGGCCAAATGATGATCTCATACAACTCGCAAAGATTCAATTACCCATATTGAGTTTTACCGAAGACGCGTAGACGATGTTATTACATTAAGAAGTAGTGTAAAAAGACGATAAACCCTCTTCTAGAGTAGACTTTTTATTTACCTAAAATAAGTTAATGCTTGACAACGATCCCATGGTAACGATGGTAAGTGGTGATGAAGTCCAAGATGATGTACGCACTAACTTATAGAAGCCTATTCACTCTACTCTTAAAGACTCCCATATCATAAACAGGCGGGCACACCGACGCAGGCAAGCTATTCCAGTCCCTCGCAGTGCGCATAATGAACGACGATGCAATAATCTTGTCGTTCGTATCGACGGGACGTTCACGAGTTTCACGACGTAAGGGTGGATGCTCGCCGTACGTCGAGTTGTTCGATGGAGGACCGGCATGGGGGGATTAAATTGAACAGTTCCTGCGCACACTCTCTAAAATGACAATCTGTAGACAGTGTGCATGTCGCTTAAAGCCTCATAAGACCGCATGTAGGCACTGGCTTTTAAGATAAATATGTTTTAGCGCAACATAACACAGAAACACACACGGGTTGTATTTTGTAAGCCAACATTGTTATTGATGACATTAATAATATTGCCGATATTGATGACAATATGAGTTTAGGGCGAGTCAAAATATATACTTAGTCAAATACATATATATGAATTTGGTTACATATTGAATTGTATTTATCTATGAATTCTAGAATATAAAGACGCATGCCCAAAAATCAATAAGCAGATAAACAAAGCTCTAATGTATAAGTACATAAAGAATACAAGGATTGCCAATTATCAGGGGAAGCAATAATTACATTGTTTCATTAACCTTGCCAAGCCTTGTTTTACCCAGGCTAATAACGAGCCAAGGTCGAGTTTAAACTATTGTTGTACAATGTCTAAAATGTTGCTGTATAGATTGCTCAGTTTTACATAATTTGTAAGCAATTGTTGATGGTATTTTATAAGTCACTTTACAGCTTATCAGAAGTACTTAATCCTTATTCATTTCTGAAGCATATAAATATTTATGAAAGTTGGTGAATAGAAAAAAATTAATTAATTCTAAAGAAATTGATTTAAAAATCCATGATTTATTTATAACAGACTATTAAATAATGACATAAATAATAGAATTGATCACGGCAATTACTTTCACGAATTAATTGTGCCCCTTATACCTACTAGTTAAGTATCACTCATCCACCTGACAGATCTCCTATTGTATTAGAACAAAAAAGCAGCACCCGTATTTTATTTCCATATTTAATTATTGTCTTTTTATAATGAGCGTTTGTAACAAAAAATACTTCTCAAAATTAGCAATTCATAAACTAAGAGATTACCACTATCAACGATTCTGGTGTAATGGAATAAGTAATGTCATTCACCTGAAACTCATTAAAATGGCGAGTTCACTAGACTTGTAATCAAAAAATTAAGTGCCTGTTGCAGCAGACTTAAAAAACTAAACTAATAAAAAATATTCCACGTGGACGAAGCCACGAGCGGATTGCTAGTTACATATAAAACAGAAGCAAACTTAAAGATACTACGAAACTTGATCCGCACTGAGCTTAGACTGTGCTAAAGTGCCGGAGTTAGAGACACGTAGACAAACAAATGAGCAGATTACTCGCACTAATACCTTAGAAAGGATTTGAGCGTCTAGCTGACTCTAGCTTGCTGTGTTGCAAATTATCAATTGTCTGAAGTCTACAATAGCTAAGTATGAGACGTGATCGGTTTATATAATTTGTCGCAGTCTCAAGCACTACTTCCGTTGGCGACTTGCAGAAACGTTGCCAGGAAGTCATTAGTGCACTTAACAACGAAATAAGCCACAATGGTGTTGGCTCAACTGCTTTTTGTTCGGAGAAATAATATGAGTAAAGTTTGCACGTAATATCTGATGATTGTGAAATAAGTATCAAATGAAATACATAACAATTTACTTCACTGTTCATTGGAATGGAAATATCCGTACCAAGAAAACGTAGAAAGGTGTAAATTGTGATTGAATGGTTTCCCATAGAAGAATATTTTGCACGTTATGACTGCCTTACAAGATAAACATTAGGCATATCATAAACGTAATAGAAAAAAATGCAATTACTTCAAATTTAACGAACATGTAAGTATGGAAATACAAAATCTTGTTTTTAGAGTAATACAATACATATATCGAAACTTAGGTATGCACACTATCATTTAAAACCACTGGTAAGTATATTTAATACGTCTGCAGCTTTATTAAGTTTTACGCCATTGTCGTTGGAAGGAACAGTTTTAATAAAAAGTTCAAGCGTCCATGACATATCACTCTACCAGATGAAGTTTCCATTGTAAGGTCGTAGCCGCATCATTTCTCTGATTTTGCACTCGTGAGTACTTCTACACCTTTTAGATGTGCACATTATATTTTTATGAATTCACTATGACTGCAGTCAAATGAAAATTCAACTTGTCGATGGTATGTGGAAGGAAGCACAGGCAGGAAGCACTTAGAAGGGCTAAAGAAGGGGACGTGTCTTTATTAAAAATATTCCCTTACAAATTTCAATAATTTACTTAATGATCATAAGCAATCACAGTCGTTGCGTTTATGAAGATGCGCTTCGTATACTTTGACACCTTTTTGGCCAAGAAAAAACTGAGAAAAGAAGCTCTCAAACGATTTTTTTATTACTTACACTTGTAAAAATTATTGTTAATTTGACCGTTAGTGCCAATTTAAGCATTAAACAAAACTACAAAAAAAGGCAATTAGTTAACACATAACGATTATATCATATTCATTTAGATTTTTACCCTTTGCAAAAAGTTGTAAAAGTTAACTACTGGTAAGCTAAGCATGCAACATGCGTACATAACATAGGTACATACGATAACATACATACATCGACGATTCGAAAAACGTTAGGCAATTGGTTTAAATTGCCCTTTCAATATTTTTCAATAAGCAGTAGGGAAATGGTTAGAAAGATGATGAGAGAGTTATTGCCATTAGCATCGCATCGTTCAAATTTAGTACTTTCGATCCCAACCTGTCATCGCGCATTGAGAACCCCAAAATCGGTTGTCCTTTCTCAGAGATGCAACAAAGACGCAAATTGAAAGCTAAAGATGGTAATTGAATGGACGAGGGGTTAATGTCCCTTTGAGCGCGTTGATGGATCGAGTCGTGGAAAAATTCGGGGTTTTTCACGTCAATCCTATATTTTTATCAAATATAAGAGGATGGATTTTCATTCGTGTTTGTGTTTGAGGATGGATTTTCAAACAGTTATAACGTAGGTAACTTAACTGCATGATGTTTACGATATAATAAACTGTACTCGTAGCTGATCGATTTGTTTTGGGTCCAAATATTGTACAAATGAGTTAAATTATAATTTGCAAAGGGAGGACGAGCTAACCTATCTCGAGCTTCGCAATTGTCATAATTAAATTGCTTTAATGCAAGCAAAAGAAATCCATACGAGCTAGTAATAGAAGCCAGGCCTGCAAGGCGAGGGATCCCGTCCACCCGGGTTCGATTCCTATTCAGAGCAAACATTAATGACAGATAAATTTCATTGTTCTCGGGTCATGGATGATAGTAATATTCAGGGAATCCAGTACGGGAGTATTATGTCAGCGTTTATTTAGTAGCCTATCTATCATAGCGTTTGTTTTTATACACAAGAGTACCTACAAGAATTTAAAACAGATTATTCATAGGCTTAATGGCGCATTTTCATTGTTCGTTAGGGCCCGCGTTCGGGGTACGGGAGATTTCTGTAAAGCATGCCGTAGGGCCCGAATGCAGTAACCGTTTTCATAAGTCGATGGAACTCGGATGCGGGGTACGGGAGATTTCTGTAAAGCATGCCGTAGGGCCCGACTGCTTTAATCAATAGTCAATTTACACCAACCGACGAATTTCATTGGTTGTTGAGCCCGCATGCGGGGAGTCCCCGCATGCTGTATATCGACTACATATTGACGACGCACTTTCACTAGTTGTTATACCGTAGTCGGGGACTCCCCGCATGCTGTTTATCGACCGAGTTATCGACCAATGAAAATGAGCCATAATTAGGACTATATTAAAAGTGCGTATAGTTCTGCAGCTTCAAGTAATCAAAAACTTGATTTACATTCAGTGACAAAATGCTCCTTCATTACAAAAACTCACCGAACATTTGTTCCGACTATACAGTGAATAGGTGGTTTTTTTTACCTTTCTCCGATTTATTCAATCGACCTGATGGCGGTACTGAGATGGCAATCATTTCTGAGCACCCATCATTTCTCCTCCCGAACGAATTGTCCTCGAACCAATTTCGCCTTATGAAAGAAGGCATTTGCTTATTGCTTCAACTTTTCTTTTGTCATTCGCCGTTTATCTTCATCATTGGTTCAAATGAATAGCGGAGCCATTTCTTCTAAATACTTATTTAGGCTGCTATGGCTAATGGATTTATAATTGCCCATTAATTACAGTATTTTTGACAGTCAAAGGAAATTTACAAAAACCTATTATTTGGGTCAGGATTTTGACAATTAAATGTAATGTACGGTGTTTTAATAGTTTTAGAGAAACAATTCGATATCGCATTTTTCGACTCATTTTCATTTATTCTGATCATTTCATTTGTTCTGATGCCTTTAAAATTCGTTTATAAGTTTTCATTAAAAACTCATTTGCATAAACTGAATAATTATACTGTCCACATGTACCTAGTTAATTCTCCAAACCTAAAGATGAAATCAATTTTCAAATTGGAGGGATGGTTTCGAAGATCAATAGTAAAATGCACACATACAAACTTTACCACATGAATAGGTAAAGAACAGTAATCTGTGCCTCCACGTTTACATAAGTGTGTTTGTGTGCGTTCCTATTGATAACTTGTCAACCCTAAATCGTTATCGGTCACCAATCAACGTTCATTCATCTGGCTTAACCCTTGCCTTGCGGATCTGACGCTTCTAGCCACTAACGTACGGACAGGTAATAAAGTGCTTCTATCCGAGCAAAACCGTACAGATCTCTGAAATTCCTTCGATTAGTCGAACTTTTAGCATAAATTGAATTAGTTTCCTTATCCCGAGTAAATTATTTATTGGCATATTAATTACTACAGTAGATACATACAAGTAGGTTATTGCCAATTATATAATTTATGTTTACCTCTTGTTAATCTGTCCTAACTTCATAACATGTTTACTATATTAGTTTATCTATAAATAAAGTGTTTCAAAATATTTTACCGTGTACTCTTGAAGAATACCTTCACGTTTTTATGTCTCATATTGCAGAATGTGTACACGCATGTTCGACTTTTATCACTTGCAAAAATCTTATAAAAAGCCTTAAAGCACAGAATAAATGCCTACAGTAGTACAATTACATCACATTTTAGTAGATAGTGCATACCGTCTTTTTTGTATAGGTACCGACATGGTTCATACAAACTGTGGGAACGGACTCAATTTGCATAGAACGTCGGCCCCAATCTTAGATATTACGATAGGGCTTAGTAGATTACTCTTGCCAAGTTTTGGAGGAATTTATGGGAAAGTCAACAACATATGTACCTACGTTACTAACGAATTTGCATGAGAAATTTCCGATTTATATTTCCAATTCCAGGGGTTGGTAATACTTCAGAAACATAATGATTTATGCAGTTAAAAAGCCTAATGCCCCTCCAATCTTTTTGGATGGTGAAGTACATAGGAGATAGTAGAAATCATTCTTAGCGCATTCTTAGCACTCGTATCTTCAAAGAAAATTGATATGCGCATTTTTGCCGGCAACGGATAGAAATAATATGCAGATAATTTTCAATTTCAAGTTTTTAGCAATAATGCATGCCTAATCCCTAAGTTATAAAATGTACAAAAATCTTCTTGAAATATTTACTGTCTTAAAGCGTTTATTTCAGAAAATTTACATGTAGAACACATTAAAATTTGCCCAATACACTAACAAAATTTTATCTACCCGTAACTATCTTCCGACGATGCGGGCGTAACGGTCAGTGTTTTATAACGGTGCGGGCTAACGTGTTTCACAATACAACCCCTTAGTACATAACCGTAGCATTTACTTGTTAGGTTCGTGGAGAAAGAGTTCTTTTGTTAAGGCAACGTACAGTGGTTATCTAGAAAGATTCGTACGAGCGATAGCCGCACACACACGGTTGGTTAAACTGCTGGTAATACTGAAATGTTCCCATCTAAATGCAGGCAGGGTTGCCAACTCGATACTTTGATTTTTACGTCATTATAAAATATCTGGCAAGTATGTTTTTCGTTTTTATTTATTTAATGAATAATAAATAGAATTAAAATGGTGTACTGTTATTTTATCAAATTTAAGACATTTTTATTAAAAATTTTATGGTTATAGGTACCTACCTACTAGGTAAGGTAAAATAAATGTGAAATAAAACAAAAACTTAAGCTAGAGCTATTAAATGCATAATCAACTATTAAACATGACAATAGCACCACTTTCTTTCTAACGTTCCATTTTTAAACTTCTAACAAAACCCTCATTGAAGTCAAAGCACAGCCCTATGCAACGTCACTGAGCGTGAAACTAGTTACGCGTAGGTGATTCCAAAGCACTCCCACATTTTTCGTAATGAGAAGGCATGTTCTCATGTACTCTAACGACTATATTATATGCAAGCAATTTTAATTGACGCACATTAATTTATAGTGTAAATCCGAACGCAAAATTATTTCCGATGCTCTTATGATCGAGGCACTACATCGTTATGAGTTGAAAGTCGCGTCGTTATGGATTAATGAATGCTTTAAATCGTATTGAATTATCCTTACAGAGGTAAAAATTAATTCGCAGTCTGTTTTTTATTGCACATCGTTATTATTCTACTGTAGAGTTGGATGAGACAGACATAGTGCGGGGTCTCAGTTCCTTTGTTCTCGGTGGTGTCTTTATAATGATGATGATGAGGACAAAGTTTACAAATTAGTTTCTATTAAATAAATTGGACTTTACACAGGCTTCATAGCCATTTTTTTTGTTTTTCGTAACCCACGCATTCATTAAATTATATTAGGTCTTAAAACAGTGAACTATTCCAATATCAAATTTTATAATTTATTTTGATAATCGCTACGATATAAACATCACACACACCCTTCACGGCCTAATCTGAAATCTGACCAACTATCGTATATTAAGAACGAGTACTAGAAGACATAATGGTTCGAAAAAGGAGAAAAAGCCCGTGGGTATGGGAAAGTTCACACGTGTTGGTAACAACGCCCGCTGATGTCAAATGTAGCAGGGCGGAGAGGACAGGGTAATGAGAAAAGCGATTTATGTTTGTAAAACACTTATGTTACGTTATATTACATTTATATAAAAACTTTGACTTTAATTAGTGTAATATTAAAAATGATTTATTAACAATAAATTGAGATCATAATGTTGTATTATTCAATACTTTTACGTGCTGTTATATTAGAGCTAGATTTTCTGATATTTTTAACAGCTCAGAATTTAGCATTTTTGTTTACGTTTCAATACAATTTTAATCGACACGTCTAGACTAGATTGCTATATTATAGCTTGTATATAATAAAATAATCCCTCTACTATTTTTTAGGAGATTTATCATTTTTTGAATAGAAAATACATTACTACATTATAACGGCAATGCCTTATAACATTGACTCATACCCACATAGTCACTCAGACAGAAAAGAAAAGCATCGTAAAATTTTACACACCATCCGGAATTCACTGTTCTATTTTGTTATAAAAGATTTATCTGCTTTTTGTTCCACATCAAAACATCATGACCGTAGCATGCACTACCTAGACAGTAACCTTTTTTAGTGTACACTTTTAACGTAGTAGTAAAAATTACCAAGCTTAGCAAAACCAATTTCGTTTTTCCGCTCCTCTTATTTTCCCTGACGCCTACCTTAGACAGAACCAGCACTACTATATAGTATATACGAGTATGTATTGTATTTCTCCGCATGAATTCATTAATACAGATGCGTCTTTAAGGTTGGAGTAACATTGTGAAGATTTCATTTGAAATATAGATCACAGGCGGGTAAGTGAACTTGTTTTATTGCTGCATTTGTAAGGACTTTTATTTATAATGCGCCTTAAAATCGTTCTAAGGAAGTCTATTGATTTATGATTCAAGTGCTGAGGCCTGCAACTATTGAAGGTTGTATCATAAAAGGGCATCGACATTGAAAAGATACGCGTATGTCAGTGCACGCATCGCGATGTCAAGGGGAACGTGATAAAGTGGTCATATTTCAGCGGCGATGCAAAAAATGCGCGTCCTTTCTGCAACGAAGCCGGCGTGTTCCGGATTGAAAGGTAGCCAGAGCAATTAAAAACATTACTCCAACTGCTCACTAAAAGGATGACGGTGCTGTGGCCAATTTTGGTAAAAGTTTCGTTGGATTCGACATAGTTTTACGTCATACGTATGTTATGACGTAACGCAATTTAGATTCGCTGCGATATATTAATTTAGAAGAATATTGTTTAGAGTCGCAACTATGTTACATTGAGGCAGATGGTGTTCAAATGTTATTTGGTACACAGATTTTTTTTTCATCTTTACTACCTACTGTCAAAGGTACCTTACCGTAGTAGCTTTAGTTTGAATGACACTTAGATTATTCTCGGGCATTGCCACAGGTTTCTCTATTTTGTTCTATATAAAACACAGAATAAGGCAAGTTGCGTTTTTCCATTCTCACAATGACAAAACACGTCCCTAACTAGTGCTCTAGGCGACAACGTAGGGTCAAGTGTATCTGCTCTTACTTAGTATTTCCGTAACGTGTCGCGTTGCATTGGAAATATCAAACGGTAGGTAATTGTTCCTGCACTATGTCTATGTTACCGCGTAGATCAGGGTTGCCAAGGCAATGCACGCCCGTGACTTGTTTTTATGCAGTTCGCGATGTTTTTAATCTATGTCGAACCTACGGTAATACGCGTTAACAAAAAATATTTTATTTGGCAAGGTGCTAATTTTTCTTAGCATCAAATATGTTATTGGCATGACAATACTATTATTATGGGAATTCACGCGAATTTTAAATTGAACTTCGGTATTTCTTTCTCCGGCGATGCAAATTCTATATTGGCCCGCAACGGTATCTGACACATTCGATACGCGACATCTGTCAAAAATGTGGGACATGTGACATGAGACGCGAAGCTATTGAAAAATTTATAACTTAGTAATCCGAAACTCTGATTTGGACAGCCCTGTCGTAGATCAGTGTCGTCACAAAACGTCGCTTTCCGCTGCTCAACTAGTACCCATGAGTTATACAACACTCGTCAAACGAATAGCCATAAATCGCGAATAATATCATCCCAATGGTCGTCCGGAAGAGACATCGTTTCGCGAAACATCTGGCGGCCGAGCCGTTGTATTTATTTTAATTTCTCTCGGGCAGACAGCGCGGTGCTGAGCGCTCCGAATGTCAAGGAGAATCATTTTCGCGAACCTTTTTTGTACCACTTGGAAGCTATGTACGGTTTTAATAATTTTTTGTTTACGCTTCGCGATTACAATTTTTGTAGGTACTTAAATAATGCAGTTTTAAGTAAAAACGGTATAGGTACACTCACAGCCCCGTGATCGGTATCACAGTAGGATTACCTGGGCCGCGTGTGCCATGAACAACACGCAAGACAAGAACACATCCAGACTAAGAATGGAATAAAGCAATCATTAAAATTTCCGCCTCGCTGGGAATCGAACCTAGGACCGTTCGAAAAGCGAACCATTGCGTCACACGGGTCGTCATTCGTATGTATACGCATATAGTGAGGTTAAAGTATCTCATATGACCAGAATAGTGATGAAGGATTTTACCACCTACCTTGCCAAGGAAGAAACGCCGGTAGTACTTGGCGGTGTCGTCAGTGTCGATGTTGTGTCGTCTGGCCGCCTGCCGGGGAGTCCCCGGCTGCGGGCGCGGTTCGTTCTCGTCGTCCAGGGGCGTGTCGTCCACTCCGTCCACCCAGTAGCCGCCGCTAGGGGGCTGCACTATCGACGGTGGGGTGCCTGGGGAAGAATAATAATAATAAAGCTACACACTCATAGCCCCACACTAGGATTCCCTGTGTCGTGGGTGAAATGGACAACACACAAGACAAGGACACACATCCAGACCAAGAATGGTCAAATTTCCGCCTCGCTGGGAATCGAACCCACGACCCTCGGAACAGCGATCCGGCGTGCTAACCATTGCGCCATTCGGGTCGTCAAAGAAAAAACATTGGGATTTATTAAATACTAAAAAATACTTATGACAGTTATAAATTGCCTATGGTTGGAAATGTATTGGTGAGCTCAAGCTTCCTTTAAGTATTATCAATTTTCCTAATAATTCGCATTAAAACCAGCTGTTTTTATCCAACTGGGATCAGTTGTAGTGCTACTGAGTATAACAACAGTTACTAACTGTCTCTTTCCTTATTTCCATTTGAAACAGGAGTGTACTGCACAATTTTTTCTTAGAAATGTAATTAAATTGCGAGTAGTTACTTTGTTGCTGGAAAGGATCTTGATTTGAGACGAACAGAATATTTTTGTGATATATAATGCGTATGTGTTCAAAGACTGATGAGTATATTTCATTCGTGTGACCATGCCACCGAAAAAACAAGAATAATCAATGTTCTATGTGTGTGTGAGCAATTATTTTAATTCCACTCTTATCAAATTAATCCATGAATTGTCTAAATTACTGTAAATTGGTTAAACCTGTATCCTTGACTATAACGTAACACGACGTAGTTAAGCGATCAACAATTAATAGTTTCCTATTATTTTATTGTAATAAAACTGTTTTTGCACTAATTACCGAAACTTGTTTAGCAAGTGTAGTTATTATACTACAATGAAGTTACCACGATTTTATTTTTAGGCATTCCATTGTACAGTCTGTATAATACCTACTAACTAATAATATGCTTCTCTAAAGCAAGATTTTAGTACGTTGACATCATCGCAACCTATATGTTTCCCACTGCTGGGCTCAGATCTCTAAACACGGTGTTAAACATTAGCTAAGTACAGATTGAGTACCCACTTCATGGACTTTTGAGAATATTACAGAGAGTTCTCAGGTTTCTTTACCATGTTTTCCTTCAACGAAATATGTGGTGATTAATTGTTAATATTTCGTTGCAGTTTTGGTTTTTGTAGCAATCAATAATAATATAACATGGAAGTATAACCCAATTTTTGAATTATTAAATCAATTTAAAGGTTCATCTGGGATTGAACCCTGCACGCATAGCAAATCATCAAATGTGCTAAGATTAACCGTAATGTTTGAAGCCAGATAAGATAAAATACTAGGAAAGATTAGTACCAATGTATGTACCTTCACGGACCTATCTATTAATCTTTTAAGGTTAAATATTTGGTACGGTTCCATCACCGTGTGAATGTTCGTTGGCAATTTATTATATTTTCCCATATTTTATTCGTATTCGACTCGCCTCGGACTGATCAATGTAACATCTATATTTATGCGCACATTACATAAACTTGGGCTTATTTATAGTCTGATTTATTTCTAACCCAGGGAAAGATATGGTATCCATACTAATATTATAAATGGAGAAGTTACTCCGTCTGTCTTACCGTCTGCTAGGTTTTCACGTTTAATCGGATGAACCAATATTTCTAAAATTTGATGTACCTACGAGTATGTAGTTTGAAACCCGGAAAAGGACATGAGATTGGATTTATTCCAATATACGTTCCATTGGAATAATATCTATAGCATTTTTAACCCCGACGCAAAAAGAGGGGTGTTATACCTAAGTTTGACGTGTCTGCGTGTGTGTGTGTGTGTGTGTGTGTTTGTGTGTCTTGTGGCGTCGTAGCTCCCGAACGGATGAAGCGATTTCAATTTGGTTTTTTTTGTATTAAAGGGGACTTACGGGCGCGTGTTTTTAGATATGTTTGATGAAAATCGGTTGAGCCGTTTAAAAGTTGTGGGGGGTAAAAGCGGGGAAGAATAGCCGAATGTATGCAAATACACTCGTGTGGGGTCTCAAATGAAAGGGCACAGTAAGAGAATATTTATGACTTAATCGAGAATATTTTTACCTATAAAAAGTATAAAATAAAAATTAAATTAAAAATTAAAAAAACCCCGACACAAACATTTAAAAAGTAAAAAATAATATCTCTAAAAATAATACGTCGCGTTGGGGGACCGCTCCATTTACTTCTAACTTTAACACAAAAAAATATTGATAAATGATAAGTCTTGGGTAAAGAACTAAGTAGGTAGGCATGTGATACTTATGAAAAAAATCGTAGATAATGAATAGTTAGGCGCGGTCCCCCAACGCGACGTATTATTTTTAGAGATTTGGCAAAGGGAGATCTCCCGCCAGGCGAGACGACATGCCTGGGGGGCGGCCGGGCCCCGAGTGAATGTACTCGAGGCGTGGTATATATGCCAGCGATGTAGAAATCTTCGATAGCGCGTTTCAGGCTTCGGTGACGTCACCATGTGACGTGTGTGCGGTGTCGCCACAGAGATATTATTTTTTACTTTTTAAATGTTTGTGTCGGGGGTTTTTTTAATTTTTGTGGATGATAACTTTTGAACTCAATTTCGTCGATACAAAGGACGAATAATGTTATTATTTCGCTCTTTGCAAGCTTTGATTTTTCAAACCCGCGCAAATTGTTAAATAAATATAGATGGAATTCAGTTCTTTTGTCCCGCTAAAACCTCATCTAATTTCAAACAAGCCTATTCTAGTCTAGCCACGCTTTGTGAGGGGATATTTTTACGAGGCTTTCAATATAGCTGGGATGGCTATTGTGCGGGATCTCTTCATAAAGCGTCCCACAGATGTATGCAGCAGGATTAACTGGACACACAGCAGTTTGAAGCCTTTTTTCCTATAATTTTTTTCACAGTCTCAAAATTGCGATGGCCAGTCGAATATCCTGCAAGATATCAATGACTTATCTGATCAATGGGGAAATGACAACTCTAATAAATACATTAACATTATTCCACTTCATAGCACGTACACAAACAAACGAGCCGAAATGAAACGTGGTCGAAAAATCGCAACCACAAGGCAAACATTTATAACATCTTATATTCTAAGGAACATTCTCTTTCAACTTCATCAAGCAGTGATTTCCCAAGATATGAGCGCACTCCGCCATCTAATTAAATTAATGTTTTAATCAACTAATTTGCGGTGTTGTGAACAACTTTTTGCACCGCCAGGTAGGTACAAAACTATCTCATTTCAAGTTGCATACATAAACTCGACTTCTTTTTATCAAAATAATACATAAAATACGCTGAAACTGAAACGTACACGTAAATACTTACGCGTATCGCAAATGATAAGTTTTGTTCTCATTTTGTTTGAAATAAACTTTAGTGGGACAAAATGAGATAGTACCTACCTATGAAGAAATTTCATAATTGTACCATCTATAGCATCGTGGGATATATGAAAAATTATAATCCATTATAATTTTATATCTGTGCTACCGTTGCGTGACACTTTTAATGAGGTTCAAGTTTTTGTAAGCTAAAGAATAGTACAGAAAAATTCTAAACTTTTAACGACAACGCGAGAACAGAACAATTACAATGGAAAAACATCGGAGTTCAAAAGTTGTTTAGTTGCAAAAACTCTAATACTGAAATCCATTTGAATATTAAAACACTAAAGAATTCCATGCTTGTTTTTCTAATGTTATAAGGAGAAAATAATAAGAAAATTTACACATAAACGATCATTAATTAATAATACATAGGTTGTAGATTCATAAAGAGCAGCATATTTCTTAATTAAATTACGTAATGAAAGGCAAAAATATCTCAAAGCATCATATGAATTTCAGAAGATGACTGCGCGATGTTGCTCGCTAATAAGCAGAGCACTTTCACACTTCTATTCTCAACATTTCCTCTACTTTCGCTTGCAAATGGCTTGTAACAATAATGAAAGTTATAACGGATAGCATCAGATTAGTCTCAATAATATTAAATTCATCTCTTCCAAACTCAGTAAATAGGTATAAAAGACGCTTTTATAACACACTGAATTACGTTCAAAGTAATATTCATTCGATATTGACCTTAAAATTTCTTTTAAATAAAATAAAGTTTCATAAAATTAATATTTTGTAACACAGGTACTCAAGCAAGGCCTTTGCATTTTTATGGATTTAGGAAAAAACTATTACGAAAACACGAAAATTGTGAGTAGATACTCATCAAGATTCTTTTTAATATTCCACAACGTCCACAACGATGATCTTTGAAATCAAAATTAATTTTATGAGCGACTTTCCTAATAACACCCCTAAAGCTACGTTTCACAACCTCAAAATCCACACTCATTTTAATCATAACATCCCAGACATTGTAAATTAATAAATCCAGTACAATTTACATATATTTGTTCAGGACGAAAAAATCATAAAGCGAGAGCCTTGTACTCGAGACAGTGTTGTAAATTGCCAAAAATTGGTGATATTTCTGCAACGAGGTGAAATTTTTAACGAATATTTGAGTCAGACGTGTAATTGTATTATGGTACAGGGAACACCTCTTTTAAATAATCATCAAAGCGTGTATAACGATGCAGGTGCTTGCAATTATTTATTAATATATTATTCAGTAGTACCTGGTTGACCGAGCTTTGCTCGGTTGAAAATTATATTTAGTATGAATCGCATACTGATAAAATATGAATAATGTTCTTCGATCTTTCCGACATAATATGAGTTTAAAAAGAATTGCGTGTACTTATGTACGCACGTAAGAAGTTATACTTCTTTGGCATCATTAATAATAAATATTCAACGTTAATAATTTTGACAGCTGTCATCCGAAATGTAGGTCTCAACCAGACCTACAACTTTCCCAAAGACACCAGTGCTCCAGGAGCAGCCGTTGCCGGGATATCTCGGTTCGAAGTTTGACAGCTGTCATTGGAAATGTAGATCTTGACGAGACCTACAACTTTCCCAAAGACACCAGTGCTCCAGGAGCAGCCGTTGCCGGGATATCTCGGTTCGAAGTTTGACAGCTGTCATTGGAAATGTAGGTCTTGACGAGACCTACAACTTTCCCAAAGACACCAGTGCTCCAGGAGCAGCCGTTGCCGGGATATCTCGGTTCGAAGTTTGACAGCTGTCATTGGAAATGTAGGTCTCAACCAGACCTACAACTTTCCCAAAGACACCAGTGCTCCAGGAGCAGCCGTTGCCGGGATATCTCGGTTCGAAGTTTGACAGCTGTCATTGGAAATGTAGGTCTTGACGAGACCTACAACTTTCCCAAAGACACCAGTGCTCCAGGAGCAGCCGTTGCCGGGATATCTCGGTTCGAAGTTTGACAGCTGTCATTGGAAATGTAGGTCTCAACCAGACCTACAACTTTCCCAAAGACACCAGTGCTCCAGGAGCAGCCGTTGCCGGGATATCTCGGTTCGAAGTTTGACAGCTGTCATTGGAAATGTAGGTCTTGACGAGACCTACAACTTTCCCAAAGACACCAGTGCTCCAGGAGCAGCCGTTGCCGGGATATCTCGGTTCGAAGTTTGACAGCTGTCATCCGAAATGTAGGTCTCAACCAGACCTACAACTTTCCCAAAGACACCAGTGCTCCAGGAGCAGCCGTTGCCGGGATATCTCGGTTCGAAGTTTGACAGCTGTCATTGGAAATGTAGGTCTCAACCAGACCTACAACTTTCCCAAAGACACCAGTGCTCCAGGAGCAGCCGTTGCCGGGATATCTCGGTTCGAAGTTTGACAGCTGTCATTGGAAATGTAGGTCTTGACGAGACCTACAACTTTCCCAAAGACACCAGTGCTCCAGGAGCAGCCGTTGCCGGGATATCTCGGTTCGAAGTTTGACAGCTGTCATTGGAAATGTAGATCTTGACGAGACCTACAACTTTCCCAAAGACACCAGTGCTCCAGGAGCAGCCGTTGCCGGGATATCTCGGTTCGAAGTTTGACAGCTGTCATTGGAAATGTAGGTCTTGACGAGACCTACAACTTTCCCAAATCGAAATGATACATTAAAAAATATCGATATTTCTTGGGTGATATATATCGATACATTTGAAAAATATCGATACGATAAATATCCATTTGCCCACATAGAGATTACAGCGCCATCTAGTTTCATACTACTGAAATTTCAACACGTTACAAACAGTACCTCATAGAAGTTATCCTAATGTTTCATAGATGGCGTCAGTATGATGTTTACAAACAGTACCTCAAAGAAGTTAATGGCGTCAGTATGATGTTTTTAAAATCTCTTTATCTCCGGAACCGAGCTTTTCTCGAACCTGGGACCTTGATAAATCGATTCCTTGAGCCGAAAACCCCCTAATCTGTAACTTTCATGAAAATCTTTGCAGCCGTTTCCGAGATCGTGATTATATATATACATATAAATAAATATACAAGAATTGCTCGTTTAAAGATATTAGATGTAACGAAATACTTAACCGCAACTAGTGCAATTTCTGTATAAGGTTTTGGTTCTTTAAGACAGTACTCGTACATAACTAAAAGCCTTAATTCACTTCAAAAATAATTGTATAATGCATTGTCACTTTACCTGTCTTAAATTGAATAGGTAGATAATTATAGTAAACCCAACTTAACCTTGAAATGAAGAGAGGCGCTGTCGGACGCATTTGACCAATCATTGCACACTAGTAACTGACAGGTGAATGACCACAACGTACTTATGAATGAATTTTTAACATAGTGGCATTAGTGCCAATTTTTGCCATTTCAGAGATAAGTTGGGTGCACTATAAATCTCACTTGGCTCAATTGATCATTAAATGTTATTGGCACTGTCATAACATAAAAAAAATATGTTTGCTACTATCAATCAGTAAAATAAATGGCTGGAAATTTTGCCTAAATTTCTATGGACAAAAATATAGTTTTTATTGAATGGAATATCGCTGAACTGTACTCATATAGGTGCACATTCGTCATTTCACGTGATCGGTCTTTATTTGTCATGCTGTGTTAAATTTAGCTGGATATAATTTTACATTTGAAATATGTTTCAAAGTTGAAAAGATTTGTATGTAAATAAAGTATTTGTTAAATGTTAGAAAAATTCGACGCTCTGTATCTTCGGTTTATAATTTACGGTTTATAATTTAAAGCAAAAATTATTTGTCGACAATGAGTAGGTAAGTAAAAGAACAAGTAACCAAGAATTTATTGAAATGTATAGAGATACTCAACACGTAAATAAAGCTTTTAGAATCAGAGACTACGGGGAGTAATAAGTTACCTACTCGTACTGCCAAAACCGCAACGGCGAGTTTTGTTGAATTAAAGGCCTGTTAAATTTAATTATTTATAGATTTAAAGTAAATATATTTACTTATAATTGTATCTATACCATACAATACTGGGTATAAGAGTAATTTTTAAACATATAGGTGTGTAAAAAAGAAAATGGCGTCTTTATTTTTTTATTTATTGCCAAAAATGTCTTATTAACTTCTAGCCGGGTGTTCCGTTGAAATATAGATATACGAAAAGGTGATAACTAAGTACCTAATATGGTAATATGCTTGCTAAAGATATTATTTTTCCCTAGATTAAAACGAATAAATTCCATTTTGCACATATTAAATTGGAATGAACCACTTTACGTCGGACAGAAAAGTTATATTTCCCTTCACAATGGCAGACACCATCCAAGACAGAACATTAAAATTAACACTGTTGACTCTCTAGAGATTAAGAAGATATTATGGTCTTCTCAGTCTTAACATAATCGTGTATTTTCTTTTTGTAGCTTGAACAAAGAATTGCTATTACAAAGTAACACTCATTAAAACTTGCATTAGAGCGAAGTTTCTTTCGTGCTTCTGCTGTTAATGTTATCACAATAATTAAGGACGGTTATACTAATAAGAATCTACTAGACCCAGTGCAGCTTTTTAATTAAATTTATGCATGAAGGCAACGGTTGCGTTCAGTCATAAATAATTATACCAAAATCGCACAGAACACGGAATTATCACTCCCCGCTAAAAACAAATTTAACACCTGTGCTCACGGTTCAATTTAACTTTTATGCAAAATTTACTAACAGCATTTTAAAATCACGCCGTTAATCTGCAATGTTCTACCTTAATAATAGGAGTGAAGAGCTTGCATTTGTAGGGACTGCAGTTAAAACGAATCGTATCGATCCCGATCGCAGTGTAAGTGAAACATTTGTTTCCATCATGTAAGTACCTACTTACTTACATTAATACTAGTAAGCACATAACTTTTCGTATCGCGGCTAACGAGAATCGCAAGCGAGCTCTCATCAACGGTGGCTCCTAAAGACGAAAATCGGGATCAGTTCGAAACTAGCGAATCCGATAAAAAAATTGGTGAGATAAGCCGCGATACGTAAAATGTATTCGAACACACGAATCATTCAGTACATAACTTCTTACCAGGTTTAGCAAGAGTCTCCTCCAGAAGCCGTCTGCTGGCCTGACACGCAGCAGCAACGCGTCGCTGCGCTGCAGCCGCGCCAGGCGACGGTGGTAAGCCATGAGGCGCCGGTACCCGACCCTCGGCGTACGAGTGTCTCTCCACCGCTGCCGCACCGGTCGCACCAACCGACACTGATCGACGATTCTCGATTCGCGTGGCCTGAAACGATGAGAACATAGCTTTAAACTGAGGCTTATTTAACGTAACAACAAAGATAATGTGTAAACGAACACATGGCATCTATAAATTGTTAGAAATTGTCAATACTAGGTTCGGTTGAACATTAAGCTAAAGCAGATATTGTGAGTTACGAAAAAGATAACGTGTTAGAAATCGATATCTAATACTAGATTAACGTTGACTGAAAAGATGAAAACATGGCCTGTACCCCTGAAATTGTGAGAGGAGGCAAGAAGCCCGCAGTGGAACAGTTAGTCCGCAGCGACCTAATAATAATAAATAAATAAAGCTTCACACTCCTAGCTCTAAACTAGAAAATAAAAATAGATGACATTTTTTCGAATTTCACCATCAACTCAAGTCGCATGCCGAATTTCGTAACGTAAACGTAAATCGTCAAAAGTTTTCAAATTCAGTTGGTTAAAGTTATGAGAATCGAAGTCAAACAAGAACATTTCAACTTAATTACACAAAGTTACCATAAGTTCCGTGACCTATAAGTCACTGTAAGTCACGTTTCCGTTAATCACAAGCTTTTATCATGTCATACTCCGTAACTAGCCATTAACCTATAAAGGTACTGTGAGGACTATTTGTCGTGCTTATCTTTGTTGGAATACGGCCAAGTTCAAGTATTTTATACTCACTTTATAATGGCTACCTATACTATAAATGGCTTTTAAAACGTAGCCGTTGTATTAGGTTTATTTTAACCTTAAGTTTGTCTAGAATACATCGCTCATTAAACTATAACTTACGAAGTAGCTATTTTCTAATCGAATCAAATAATAGAAGATAATCGAGCCAAATATCTACAGATGATCCACTTGATGTTAAATGGTCATCCAAAGACATCGCCAGTGTGTTGTCAGCCAATAAAGTAAGAGACGGAAAAAGCGAAAATTGTATAACTACCCGTATAAAACCATCTCTATAAACCAAACACTGCATCAACAATATTTATAGTAGGATCAAATGACATTCACCGCACCTGTTGTTTTACAAAGCAATTCCAATTAACATGAAATAAAACAACCAAACCTGTTACTGGTCTATACCAACAATTTGGTTAAAGTTAATTTGCCAGCCTAAATATTTCACAGTAATCGATCGCTTCCAAATTGACTTCGTGTGGCCGGTATCGAATGGCTGCATTAACCCAGAGTGAGACATCAAAGACGCTTTAATCGACTAGTTTGTCGATTCTAAAAATGGGACGGCATATTTCTCATTTTAACCAAGTCTCGCGCAATATATTGTTTGGAATAGAGAAGGAAACAGTAAATCTCGCGTACAGTCGACGACTTAAGTAGCGAAGCGTGCGGTTCGTTGACCTTACGTCGTGGGATCCCATTATTGTTGTAACTGTATCATTTCGCACGACGATTTGTGTACCTGGTGGTGTAAAATCCACGATTTTATCAAACATTGTAAGTATTACAGAGCCAGTAATAGATAAGCTATTATTTGATACGGGCATGCGGGCAAAATCGAGCAAACCCAAATATTACCGGATCAATGAGTTAGGCTCTAGACAGACGGACCGCATTTCAACTGCAATCCAACCGCAAATTGCAGTTCAGGTGCAGTTTGAATGCAGTTGACACGACTGCAATAGAACTGCAAACCAAACGCGCAACCAAATCAAACCAAACTGCAATTGAACTGCAATCGGACTGCGCGTTTGGTTTGCATGTACTATTGCAGTCGTGTCAACTGCATTCAAACTGCACCTGAACTGCAATTTGCCGTTGGATTGCAGTTGAAATGCGGTCCGTCTGTCTAGAGCCTTAGGTAAATAGAATTCATAAAAATGTACTTCTGTAGGTAAGTAACATTGTCTAAATTTTATCTACTAGTAAATATTTTATATTACAGTTACTCATGTACAAATAAATTTTGAAATCAAAATTGTTACCTGAAACAATGTCATTTGAAATCGCTACAATCTCTAATTCAGGTTCGTCTATCCCTGAAAATATAGAGAGATATTACAAAATACCTTCAAATAACGGTTTGTCTGCTTACGAGTGTTTCACAAATCCTGAAATGCTTTCCTTCAAACAATTAAGTCTACAATTTATTTCATGTAAGGTGTAACGACGCTTGGGAAGAACTATACTCATTACTATTACATCTGATGTATATCTTCTTGTGTATCATCAGTATCATCGTTCTTTTTTTGTATTGTCCTCTACACAATAGTTATCTAAAAGAGATCGTTATTTAGCGCTAATAGCACTTTTGCTATGTAACTTAATGTACCAATGTAAATGATAATAAAGAATATTATACTCTAGGTACGCAAATTTGAGGGAGACAATAATTCATAAATGATGAGATTTATTTCAAAGCAAAGGATTATTTTCATAGACGACAAACTGGAGGTCAAGCGATTCTATACCGGCTATTTGTGACGTGTATGATCTTACTTGGTTTTACTGTCTGCAATATCTACTGATGGTTATGATATTTCTATCACAAATGCAAAATGGTTTTAAAATACGAAAGAAAATAAAACATTCAATTAATTACCTAAATATTATTCTACTGGCGTATCAAGCACGCCTTTTGTTAAGTACATAATACAATCTTCATTCCCATCAAGTTTCAAGGAGCGAATCTTCCATACTTTAGTACTATTATTTATTCTGAGGCCAGGCCCAATTGTACTCATATTACCCAATTAATTGGGGCCGCGAGCAAATTGAATTCGTGAACGCAATCTGCTTACTCATTTATTTGTGTCTGAAAGACTAACAAGATTAATTTAGAATACCTGAGAGGTGAGAGAAGGGAAAACGGGACGTGACTTTGGATAGATTTGGGGCAAATAACAGTTTCTCATTGGCTGGAAGAGAACACACGTCAGATCATACATTTCTACATTTTGAAGAGTACGTAACTGAATATGCCTTAATTATCTTAATAGTATCCTAACGTCACGACTGACTAAGAGTATGCAACAAAAAAAATAACTGACTGCTTTTTCCTAACGTTGAAGTCGCGACTGCCTTATCAAAAGTAGGTATGCAGTGAAAAAAGTCTGGACAGGTCGTTTTAGGCGAAAAACCAAAGTGGTCAATAAATTTTGGCTGTTTCCTCGTGGTCCTACTATTTTGCCCTACTAGTAGAGCCTACTAGTAGCAACACGGGGAAATAGTCGAAATTTCGCCACAACTGTTAAGAATGTTAGCGATCTTACGATTTTAAATCAGAAATCAATCAGCCTATAAATCTGCGATGGTTATAAACACCATCAGAAGTTTAATGTTGGTACTGGTAGTCGACGGAAGCATTAGTCGGAGCGAAGACAGGCCCTGGAAACAAGCACCGTGGAAAACGCTCAAATCATTTCCCTTTGATCAGAATAATCTGACGTCCAAAAATTTATGCATAGGTAGGTGAATTGTATACGCACGGAACTACTGAAATCAAATATTTGATGGTGTAAATAGCTTTTTGGTAAACAATCTCGTCATCTATCAATCTTTTTTGCGTGAAATTAGTTCTCTCATGGTTCTCTCTATTTTCGTCACCGCATAGAGCAATATATTGTATTTTTATGTAATGTTACATTATAACTTGTAAACATGATTTCATATAATTATGTATCTATCTAGATAAACGTCGCATAGAATCTTTTCTTAAAAAACATGGTACCTACTTGCTTTACAATTTTGTCACTATGATAACGAAACAAAATTCTGAAAAACTTTTTGATGATGCACGGAAGCTTTTATTGTAATAAAAACGAAACTTCAACATTGAAAAATCTCCCGATATAAAATTTCTGGGAGATACGTACCAGGATATTATGAAATCAGCTATAACAAATTTCATTAATAATCGGCGTCATAATTAAAAACATTTTCATGTTTCGTTGGCATAAAAAATATGGTTGAATGAGCAGAAAACAGAAAAGAGAAACCTACATTATAATAATTAGTCAAATTATGATTCACTCACGTTTGTTATTCTATGGATTCTGAATATCGAATAACCGAGTTTTAAGCTTAACCAAGATTGCCAGCAGATAAATAATAATAAATATTTAACAAGTATACACATAGTAATACTTGCTGTTATTGAATATGATTGAATCATCCTTTTATTAAACTCAACAATGGCAAATAATGTGTTAATGAAGAAAATCAAGTCAAAAAAACAATCAAGCAACGCAATTATAACATTCAAAGCTTGAGTAACTTTTAAGTAAGTATGTACTAAATATAATTATTTTTAATGTAGAAAACACAATTAACACGAAACAAAGTAGTTAGACTTAAGTTAGAAACAATGTAATACTACCAAATCTAGTAAAATAACTAAAAAATCAAACTACTCCAAACGCACTGTACATCCACAAAGTATACGAGGTGACAATAATTAATGACAGCAATACAGGACAAATTACACCAGAAACCATTACCCCAAGTCATTAAAACTAGAAGACAAATTACCAATCGTGTGGTGACGCAATTTAATTAGTTAACTTTGCACAAATGTTGAGAGACCTTTCGATATTCTTAATTAGACTGCATCTTAATTAGACTGCGTCTTACGTATATGATTGTCTTACCTATCAGATTGTATGATTGAATTATATGCAACGCTGTTAATTCTTGAGAGTCAATTATAACCATTTCTTTAACTTTAACTTGACTTGAACCCGTCATGGACTGCTGATTGAATACCTCTGGTCGTATTGGGGTGGCCTAGGATAATGACCAAAATTTCTTGCCGATAAGGGCATGGTAAGAGTTGATATGTGCTCGGCGGTAGTGAATCCCAACTGGTTAATTATTATTTTCCGGCTTAAGTCAGCCGCCAACCAAATTGTCGTGTTGCTCCTAGAACTGAAGAGTCAGTACTTTTTTCTTTCCTTCTCCATGATTCTTGACTGGAAACGCATTGATTTTATCATTATCATTGTTATCAAGTTTTATTCTGCTGAATCATACAATCAATATTGCAGGCCTTGAGAACACCATAAGAGAATCTCTTAAAATAAATACGGTTTAATATGCAACCTCCTACGGACATTTTCTTATAATAAATGACAAGAAACAATTGTTTCTCGGCAATTTTAATCAAGATAGAACGCCCATTTGCTTATTGCTGGATATGCCAGTGTTCTACGGTACAATATTTAGCGATAACATCGCCGTTTGTGCGCAACTAATATAGTTTTTTAATTATGATCCTCTAAAATTAAGTAAAAATAAAACAAATATAAGTGATCAGCTACACTTCAGTTTTTATTATTAAAACTTAATCATCCTTCTAAATAAGCTACATAGTACACCGAGATAACCACCGAAGTATAAAGATAATTGAAACGAGCATTCATCAAATGGATATACAATTGAACATGAGTTCATATGTGGGAAACTCAGAGATAAGCCAAAAAAGTCATATCAGAGATTTAAACACATAATTATTATGATAACCATGAACTAAGACGAAAAAAAGTTATACAGAGCGCTGCGGTTGAATAAATTAAACTCTCTGAAATCGGGTATAGGACAAGCCTTAAAATTATAAAACAGAGAAATCCACCTTAACCAATAGTAATAATTATTTATCTGTAGTTATTACTCGTGTATGAGGCAATTTGGCAACCCTACATGCTAAAGTCATGCGGCATTTGTGTCGTGAGCTGTTTCGGTCGATTCAAAAGCTGTGATGCAAAATGCCCGAGCCAATGAACGTCAAAATCGTCTAAGGCCCTTGACACTTCGCTATTTATAAGCTACGCGACTGCAACGCAATCCAAAATTCGCTGTATCTAGACAAGAGACGCATCGTAGACGCGTCGCTTCTTTACTTGGATAATATCCTAGTCGCTTGCAAAATAGCGTTGTGTGTCTCCTGACGTAACTCTACTTAAAACGTCTAGTTCATAACATCTTAAATAACAATGACATCACTTAAACGATGCCTACGTTTTTACACTTGTGTATATATGTATAGGAGTTAGAAAAAAAGACTAGCGTAAGCGTGCCCAACACGAGATACGACGAGAAAGTACGATTGTATGAGCAAAAGAACAATCCGTTCGGTAGTTTTTTGCCGTTATAGAAAACCATCACCATCACGCAATGCGAAACAGAAGATTATTGAAGATTATCATTCTGTCCCCTTAGTTTTCATGTCTTTTTCTTGACATATACACGTCTTGTACTCCTCGACGTCTTTGTACATCATAGATGTTTAAACTAAAGAAGATAAGCTACGTCTGCCTATAAGAAGAAACAGTCAACGGTTGGAAGGAGAGAAAATATTCTCCAGTAATACAATGATGAGGTATAATATTTCTACTTGGTACCGCAATCATCTCTCATTGTAATCGAGTATCAGTGTAAAACCTGGCTTCCGTACTCTATTCTGTATGTATGTACGTTGGTTGTAGATACAGAACATCAGATGTCGTTGCTATCGTCGTGAATGTCAAAGTTAATGTCAACACGTCGTGCGTGCACTGGTGCACGAATTGTCCATAGACTGCGTGTCACTTGAAACGTGGACTGTAACCAACGATTTTCACACTTTTACTTTAAACTATCAACGGCTAAACGAAGTAAAGTATTCTAGGAATTATTAATATCTTCAGTATTCTTTGTGCATTTCATTGATAACTGGGCCTACTGAGTCTATCATGAGCATGACGCAATTCGAAAAGTGTTTGTAATAATCATACTTTGAATAAATATTTCATTCATTCAATTATAAGTTCAGTGTCCAAGCGTTTATTGTAGTAATTTGCTTACATAGCCGCAAAATACTTATTATATCCCTTTTTGGTTAAAAACATTTTCATATACCTTTGGTATATTTCATTCAAAAGTTTTCTTCGTAATCAGCAAAAAAGACTGTTTATATAAAGTGTTAAGACTCCCAAGTCAACCAATAAAAAGGGATTATTTCCTTGGTACATTTTATATTTCACACCAACGTTTCTTCGAACCTAGTCCAATCTATATTCTAATAATAAATGTCCGCGTTAAACGTGGAATAGGTATTTGTAGCAGGAAGCAGCGCCGCCAACGGTGATTGGTTTGTGATAGGAAGTAAATTGCTTCGATGGTTCCCGATGCTAGACCTCGTACAACACTACACTGTCTATCTAAGTTCTTAAGTTATGTTTCTAATATGTATGGTAAGAATCATTTTAAAGCACGGCATATACTTGTAATAGTAAGGAGTTATAGCCACGTGATTTGAACGTTGGACTGCCGGACAGCAGCGACTGGCCAGAAGTTAGAATACCACAAAAAAAATGAAATAAGTACTTCTTAATTTAAACAAATTAAACTAAGTACTTACTTGTCATTTGCAAAGAAAAACATAATGAGGTAACATTCACACCTATGAGTTCTCATTTTTTTTTAAAGGAATGGTCTGTAGCCCACAGAGGAGAGCTGAGAGAAGACAGGAGACCAACAGGAGTGGGTGTTGCAGTTATGGGTTGGAAAAAAGAGACGAATAAAAGTAAAAACACCTCGTATCCTATTTATTATAGTGACCGAATTTCGTGTGCTAAAAAAGCTAAAGAACTTCGTGCCTGGGAATTAACGAAGGCACCTTTGCTTAGCAAATTTTTAGTTAAGTGCATTATTTTAAGCCTTTGTTGACTAGGTTGAATACGTTTCTTTTTTATTAGTTTTAGTTATACATACGTATACAAATTTTATAAAAGCCCTTAATAATAATATAATTAAACAAGGAGTTTTTGGTGTCAGTGTACTGTCTATAGAACTGAATACAAATACGACAAGTTAATTATGCGATCGGCGAATTTCCAAGAAAAATATTTTTTTATTGATTTTTAGTACTAAAAATCGAACTTTCTAACCACCGTGAAACTAACCTTTTTTTTTTTTTTTTTTTTTCTTATAAGTTAGTGCTTGACAACGATCCCACCTGATGGTAAGTGGAGATGAAGCCATAGTGATAAGCGCACTAACTTAGATAGAACTTCACTCTCCTCTTGAAGACTCCCACGTTATATGTATGAGGAAACACTGACGCAGGCAAGTTGTTCCAATCCTTTGCGGTACGTATAACGAAAGACGAGGCGAACCTCGACGTTCGGACCGGTGGGATGTTAATTACGTATGGATGGATACCGGCCGTACGTCGTGACGTGCGATGGAAGAACGGGGATGGGGGAATTATATCAAACAATTCCTGCGCACACTCTCCAAAATGTACCCTATAGAAGACAGAGAGGCTGGCAACTCTACGCCTGTGCTCGAGGCTTTGTAGATTGGTTTTAACCAGCATGGGGTCACCAATGAGCCTCGAAGCACGCCTCTCCATCGAATCCAAGGCCGATAGGTGTGACTTTGCAGCACCAGCCCAAATGTGGCTGCAGTACCTAGTTGGAAACTCCCGGCTGAGCCACCATCTCGTAATAATATCTCAATATGTAATCTCATAGGCTATTTCCATTAGCTAAGTATAAACCAAACGCGAAGTAAACGCTGAAATAAAAACAAGAGAGTCTTTTTAATGTTGTATAATGACTTGTCTTTCTACAGAACTGTAAAAATAAATTGATCCATCAATTTTTAAGGCTGCCGCAACCGACGCAAGTCACTGTTTACTGTCTCATCCATCTTAATTTAGCTGCAAGTGAATTTGTATAATAATATCAAAAGTAAAAAGGACAGTTTAAAAAAATAAAAATGTAATAGTCCTTATTTTGACTAGTTTTTTATACGTTGTAATTTAAAAATAAGATTAAAAATAATCTTTTTTTATTAAAAATCTAATTTTTAATACCTGCAAAATTAACATGTATCTTTTTATAGTACACCTCCATCCAATCAGAAATAAGAACAACTCTAATAAGAAATACCCTATATAATAAGAAATAAGTACTCTAATAAATAAAATTTTAATTACCTCAGAAACTTAATAGAAACGGCCAAACAAAGAAGGAGAATAAACATAGATAGAAATTTTGATTGCAGTTATTCATAAACGACCACAATTTCAAAACTCACAAAACAGTTACGAAGACTAGAATAATCCTACTGAGTTCTGACGAAATCTTCAGATAACTATCAAACCACAACAAATAAAATCAAGACATTACACAAATACCGTCCATTACTTTCCCTAACCTAGAATTACCTACAGAGCAAAAGAAGTTTCTGCTACCAAACCAGAGATCACGAACCCGCAGGCACGTGTCAGCACTAAATAAAAGGCAACCATTTTATCTAACTGCGCATACAAACAGTACGATAAAGATAAGATAAATTTATTCACTATTTCTTATACAAGAATGGATCGTCGTCAGAAAAAGTTTCGTTCAGAATCGTAGAAAATGCTTAAAATACATTAAAGACAATAATATTTGCAGCTTCTGCGCTGGAACGTAACTTCTTAAAAATCGTAATATAGATAAGTGTCATAGGAATCATAAGATTACAACGGGGAAAATTATGAAGGGATTGATAGATAATAATGCTAATCTTATGTATAAAACTAGCTATTCCCCCGCCACGCAGCCTCGCCCGAGTGCGTTTATATTTAACTGATTTTCAAAAACACTCATCCCTTATTGTACCTACCCTCTTAGGGGTGGAACATGACAAAATCCGTTCTATAGGCGGCCTCTAAACGGTCAATTATATTGCGCAATATTGCAAATTGTGCAATATAATTGACCGTTTAGGGTTAATATTGAGGATTGCGCAATTATTGGCCGAAAGTTTGAGCGAGTTTAATTTTTATTGCACCATATTTTTCTATTGCATCGTGTAGGGTCAGTATTGCGCAATATTTTTCAGTCTGTGGTTGAAAAGGTGGTATTGCTTCCCTCATGTTTGTATTTTTTTTCTCAATCAATAGCGTGACCTATCCTAGTAGCTTTTGAAACTGTTCAGAGTTCAGTCGTACAAAATTTTTGAAGTCTGCTTCCTCAGTTAACATCAAGTCTTTTAAAAGATTTTCGTGAATATATTTCTGCCTTTTCTTGTACCAATCTTTCGACCAGCGACGTGTTCGTTTCCGTTTACGTTTAGCCACAAGCAACAACACTACAGCTGCAGCTAAATCTTGTTCGGACATGTTGCCGCACGGTGCACACGGGATCAATACTATTCTCCGACTGAACACGAAAACATTGTGCAGTTTGTATTATTGTGCAATATAATTGCTCGTTTGGATTCAGAGCGCCTTTCAATCTTATTGTACAATAAAAGTATTGTACAATGTTATTGTAGGTCTAGGGGCCGCCTTAGCGGACGTCCACTAATTTTTTATGAACTACCTCCCTTCCTAATTTCATATTTATTCGTCACACCGTTTTCAATATTTCGTGATGAGTAGTGGAGTGACCTTTCGCTTTCATATAATATAGATGTGTAAAGTTGAATTACTTATTCGTGTGCATGGATCAAGGAGCTTATCGATAATGGTTTCAATTTGTAAGAGCATAATATATACGATACATTAATTAATTGTCGTTTTACATTCGAAATGAAATAAGTAAAACAAGTCTTAAAATATTCACCGATATTGGTAAGTTAAGTATGTAGACGTTTTACAATAAAAATAAGCACCATATATCTTGGCATGTCTAGCAAAGTAAGAAACTATGAGTACTTAGATATTTAGCTTAGTTACTTCTTGAAATAAAAGGCTACGTTACAATTAACTCCCTCGCTCGTACAAACAAAGTAGGTAGATTTACACCCTGTAATTTAGCAGATAAAAGTGCTATGCGTTTGTATTGCAACATTATTCCAACTCCTCTTTGAGTTGAACAACGCAATGGCTCAAGTTTAAGGGTTGTACTGGGATGGTGGTTATCCCTTCTGATGGACATTTTGGCTATAGTACCTACTCTAGATAAGGAGTTCTCGTCTTTGTTTTCGGAAGTTTATAGACGCACCGTGTATTTATCAAGCTAAAAGCAAAAGATTCCGCAGTCTTACGTAGGAAATAACTAAAATACTAAAATAAGAAGAAAAAGTCTAAATGATGTAATATCGAACTTTCTCGTAGATAAGTCTAATTCAAAATTAAATAACTTTAACGCAAGCGACATTATATCATGTTACTCTCAATAACACACTTTAAGCAGAAACGAGAATAAGTACAAGACAGAAGAAACATAAAAAGCGAATGAGAACGACCTCTTCCTAGATACCCGGCGTAATTGTGTCTATCGGGGCGTAAAATGAGCGTTGCAATCTTTAATCAGTTCAGATGTTTTATTTTTTGCCAAATTCCATTCTGGTTTGTTTGTTTAGGACCGCTGACATTCTTGCTTTGTTTTAATGGTTTTGTAATTGAATTGAAAAATAATGACGAAAGTCAGTAACAAAAAGTCAGCTTCAATATTATTTTCTGATTTATCAATGATATCATGTTGATCATCACCGCTTCCCATAATTGTCCCTTCGCCAGATGTATTAAGCATGTATGATGTTTTATGAATCGAATTTGTTACATTTTATCGAAGCATAAAACTTACTTTTAGATTAATCTAAATAACCAGAAATTGAGTTGAGTTTTGTTCTGAAACCGTAAGAATCCAAATTGTAAACATGAATTACAATTCAAATATAAAATTCTCGAAATCGAACGAAGGATTGATAAAAATATAAATTCACCATCAACATTGTTCGCCTATGTGAATAGGTGGTGTTGTCGGGGTAATTCAAAGAGATTACATGCAGATAATACTGATGTAGGTACTTGTCTAACCCTTATCGCAGTACAAACAAAAACTCATTGTGTACAAAATAGGCTAATAACGCACTACACCATAAAATTAACCATTGTCTTCACCAATGATGTGAAAGAAACTTATTCCGTTATACGTAATATCCAAATGAAGAGGCAAACTTCTCTAAAATTAGTAATATTTATGTATCATTAAGTTTCTAGAGTTAAAATAATAAATAAACCGAAATTATCAGGGAAGATTAATCATTAAAAATTTCCAGTACGAAAATCCCAATACCATTCATAATAATGTGTTCTTTTTAAGACTTTGAAACAGAAATAATTTAAATTTCTTAATGCTTCATTGCAATGAATTAACAAAAAACTTGTGGTTAATAATTATAAAACAAATATCTGTAATATCGGGTGGGCCAAAATAAAATGCACTTTTGTTTTTTGAATAAAACTACTACATGCGGGGTGAGGCGTGCGGGGCGGGTGTTGTTATGTCGTGCATTTTATTCAATTTTAGTAGCCATGAGTCATTTTACGGGGGAACATCGCGCGTTCGTTGTGCGAACGTTTTACGAGAATGATCATTCTTACATTACTGTGCGACGATTATTTCGAGTAAAATATGGATTGCAGAGTATACGTCAGTGCCCTAGCACTAATGTCATGAAACAGTGGTTGAAAAGGTTTGAAGAAACCGGTTCGACATTGCCAACTAAACGTCAGGGTCGCCCGCGTTCTTCGCGAACAGAACAGAAGATAGGAGAAGTTAATGAGTCTGTTCAAGAGGATCCGAATCTCTCAACACGAAGACATTCAGCGGCTTTGAGGATACCGCGTACGAGCTTGAGGCGAATCTTGTTACGTGATTTAAAACTTCATCCGTATAAAATTCAACTCGTACAACAATTAAAAGCAGATGATCTTACTAAAAGACTTGAATTTTCATCGATAATGCTTGAGCGGTTCTCTAGTTTTGGAAACATTATCTTTTCAGATGAGGCCCATTTCCATATTAATGGTTTTGTAAATAAGCAAAATTGCCGATACTGGAGTGCAGAGCAACCATCGTTGAAACATCAGAAGCCACTTCACTGTCAAAAAGTTACAGTTTGGACAGCAATATCTGCTAAGGGTCTGATCGGACCTTATTTCTTTGAGAATAGTCGTGGTCAAGCGGTTACGGTTAATTCGGAACGCTATGTGAGAATGCTGAAAGAGTTTTTAGCTCCAAAGCTTCAAGAAATTGATGGATACAATTCAATGACGTGGTTTCAACAAGACGGGGCCACATGCCACACGTCAAACGTTAGTATGGAGGTCGTTAAGACAATGTTTCCTGGAAAAGTCATATCGAAGAGGGGTGACATCGAGTGGCCCCCACGAAGCCCCGACTTATCCCCTCCCGATTTTTTCTTATGGGGTTATCTTAAAAGTAGGGTGTTTAATAATAATCCGAAAACTATCGACGAATTAAAACAAAACATTCGTCTAGAAATGGCCTTGATTCCCATAGCGACTTGCAGACGAGTCTTCGAAAATTTAAGATCTCGTTTAGAGGAGTGCGCCTCCGATCTGGAGACCATTTGGACGATATTGTCTTTAAAACATAAATTTTAAATATTAGTGTTTGTTTAAAAATGTATTAAAGTTCGGAAAATATAACCAATGTTTTTTTACAAAATTTTCAAAAGTGCATTTTATTATGGCCCACCCTGTATTTCACACAAGATATTATATTTTTGCAACAAAACTGCGTAAGCGCAAGCGTTCCGTCGAAACATTACCTACATATTCAGTAGAACGCATACAGTGGACGAATCCCAGAACCTACTGTATTGAGAACGGATCGCCATCCGTTCTCGTTATTCTCAGGGTTTGACATTAATAACAAAAGCGTGACGCAAATGTACGTACGTGTTGTTGCGTTGAGCAACTCGCGAATGCTCAATGGGCCGTGATTTATTTACGGGTTACAGATTATAGTTTACATGATACACTTAGCTTACTGACCTTGTTTTAACGAGTAATTTGCGCATAAAAGTTGTGGCCAGATTATTTTCGAATCTTGACGTAGGTTAGGAAATATTATTTTTTGATGTTTTTTCTATTGTCTAGAAATCATGAAATCTCCTACTATGAGAAACATGTCCAAAACATTTGCATGTATGAAATTCAGAATAAAGATGGATTCAGAAAGAAGCTGACGCAATAGTCCTAGTTTTCATGAAGTGTTTTTCTATAATCCACTTGCATCTATCGTAGGTACAAAGATTTAATTTCCTAAACATTGCCCACGATTGAAAGTCTATGTTCAATAATTGTTATCTAAAGTTATATCCGAGCTTTGATCTTCTTACCAAAAATAACTTGACGTCAATTTAATTAAATTTATAAACATATTTAAATCATAGAGCGTAAGTGGAAGCTGTATCATTAAAACACTAATCATATAATGAACTACTTTCGGGTGCACCTACACCAATTGAATCTGACTTTATTCAAAAATTTCATAATGTTCCCGATTCATAATGCTCTCGATTCTCACATAAAGCAATTGCTGAGCTGTTTGATAAGCTGCAAAAAATTGCCCCAATTTTAGCATGTCTATTCAGAACATAACACACACTCAACACTCTAAAGAAGTATACAAACAATATATCGTATGTACAAACTTGACTGTAAAAGAATTGAAAAAGTTGTAAACATGACAAAGAAAATAAAAACAAGAGTAAATCGTGCCTTTTAATTACTGTCTAGTCAAAGAAAGCAGAACTTAAATGTCCAGGTAAGACGATAGTTTATCAGCATCAAAGTTTTAAATTGAAAGCACCCGAGATCGTAATTGTAGAATCGAAATCGAATCTCGTAAAGTACGTCGGCGATTAGTTTTGTTGTGTTGAAAAAGGTGTTTAGAGTTATAGCGAGTTCGAACACGAAGAAAAGTTGAAGCTTTGAGATTGCACTGGACGTACATAGGTTTTAACATTTATGTTTTCTACATTCTATTGTTGGTATATGTAGTCGATAACAGACGAAACTATAGTTTAGTGAGTTTTAGTGTCGTTATCATAATCAGAAATTTAATTGAACATGCATTTCAATGCTTAAGTGTCTCTTCACCTGAAAATATGTATCTATACATATACCTATTGTTGTTATTCTTTAATACGCATTGAACATATTTGTGACAGACACCCAGTTTTTTTGAAAACCTTGACATCATATTTGTAACATCCTAATTTATATTTCCAAATTGAGGGCAGTCCCAGACAACTTGTCATTGAAATATAAGAAGCTGCAGTATAACTTGCTATTGTACCTAAATTCGCTAACCACGTAGGTCAAACGAAAAAGAGTCTAGAAACAATAGCATGTTAAGATCCCGAAACAGGTACAAAAATGCTCGTAAAAGAAAGTTGTAATAACGTCATCATTGACACAGTAGTAACTGCCGACTCGAATTAGCATATAGGTTGTATATTGTTTACACGTAAAGTGGGTCTCACGAAAAGTTGGCCTCACGAAGTGTGTGTACAAAACAGTAAAGCTAAGGATTCTCGTGATTCTATGACGACAGAGAAGGGCAAACGGCAAGTTGTGTTACAATTATATCTGGTAAATTTGGCCAAAATGTGATCATAGCTACGGATTATCTGTACGAAATATGCGACCAGCAGCGGCACTATCTTTGAAATGGCGTCTGGCGAGGAGCACTCGTTTGGAGTCATTTTCTTTGTCAAGGCAAAATTTGGTATTTTTTAATGATTCGTCTACAACGACGAGCGTTTACAACGTTGTCAACATTGTCAAAGTCAGAAAATTTAACGGTTTGAGTATTTTGGTCGCCAAGTGGAACGCACAGAACGTGTAAGTAGGAACGTTGTAAATTCAATATACTTCAGTTTATAATGATACGGAAACGAATGGTTCAAAAAATAGATTTCAAAATAGAGCCCCAAGTCGTCAAGCCTAAAAATTCTACGTCATTACTATACAAGAGCCGCACCAATAATGTCGTAAATCGTGACCACATGACGCATCGCTTGTTGATTCTTGCTCCATGTCGCGTCGACGCACGACAGTTACAGTTATGCGACACACATAACAATTTCTTTATAACATTTGGCCGACTAAAATCTGCATTCTCGGAAGTTTTGATTTCGTTTTCATTACAGGTAATAAATCTAATATCTTTAAACGAGCAATTCTTGTATATTTATTTATTTATTTATACCTATATATATAATCACGATCTCGGAAACGGCTGCAAAGATTTTCATGAAAGTTACAGATTAGGGGGTTTTCGGCTCAAGGAATCGATTTATCAAGGTCCCAGGTTCGAGAAAAGCTCGGTTCCCGAGATAAAGAGATTTTAAAAACATCATACTGACGTCATCTATGAAACATTAGGATAACTTCTATGAGGTACTGTTTGTAACGTGTTGAACTGACGCCATCTATGAAACATTAGGATAACTTCTATGAGATACGGTTTGTTTGTTTCAGTAGTATGAAACTAGATGGCGCTCGAATATATTTTTGTTCGGCTAATACTAATATTAATATTCATTCTTACGTTGAAGCGCTATTTTTGCGTTATACCTACCTATTTTCTGTTTGAATAAAATTAAAAATCAGTGCGATTATCTCGCTTGACCTCGCAGGACGCGTAGTGATAGTTTAACGTGCGTTTGTGATATTTACGAGAATATTTGTAAATAAATGTTAGTTTTGTTATTATCGATTTAATAATATATTTTAATAAAGTTTTAAATAAATAATGGTCAGATCGATGAAATTACTATTGTTGTAAAAAGAATCAATAAAATTTTAAGTACGCCTAACAAATTGCTCATTAAACTAAAAGTATATTTATTTATGTTGTTTAATTATCATAAACATTCAATACATTTTATCGCAAATAAAAATTTCAGTCGGGGACTGCCTAAGCCTGCGAAAAGTACGAAGGAAAGTTCAATGAATTTATCTAATTAAGTATGTACCTATTTAAAATGCAATTAATTCGCTCACACAGTTAACTTCTATGAGGTACTGTTTGTAACGTGTTGAAATTTCAGTAGTATGAAACTAGATGGCGCTGTACAACTTTGTGAAACACGCTGTTGAGATCCTTTGGCCGTAACATAAGTAAAATGAATTTTGTGCTCAGTGAACAGTTGTATGATTTGACTCCTGAATAGATGGCGGAATTCCTCGTATTTCTTGCGATTCATACTAAATATAATTTTCAACCGAGCTTTGGTACTTATTATTAAATCATCACACGAAAAATAATGTTCATAATAAGGAACATTGTAGAGATTAAGGATATTAACACTGAAATCATTGCCCGAAGATTTATTAAGGTACCTTAATATTATTATATAAAAACAACTAGGTACCTTGCTTGCCAGGAATGGACGCACATCATCGAGGGAACAATCCTCCGGAAAACTATTAATTATACAAATATCTACAACCTCGACCACTCTGATAAAAATTCGTTGTTTGTTTGAGGTTTTGATTGTATTATTTATACTTACATATATTAATTTTTTCAAATCTTTCTTACATAATTGTCAAAATTGAATAGTTTTTGTAGACATTACAAAGCAATTCAGCCGAAGTGCGCATTGCGTGGTAGGAGTGATTGCCAACGAAGAGCAAAACACAAGCACATAATGACATTAATGACGGAACGATCCCATTCACGTCCCTCCCCGAGGTGTGAGCTATTGTTTCTTCACCCACTGCAGTGGGATATTTATTACGAACGATATTCAAGTGCTAATTTGAAATTGTAATGGAATATAGAAAGCTGTGTAATAACGCCACAAATAACAGAGCTTTGATAGCCCTTGCCTAGTCTAATTCTAATTTTGAATGTACGTATCATCTTAAGTTTTTCTTTTCTATAAAAATTAATAGTTCAAAACAAATTTAAGGAAATAGGTACATAAACCAAAATTAGTTGGTCTTGTCCATCGTTAATTTGTTATTATTCAAAGCTCCATGTTCCATTATGACCTTTCGTATCGTTTTACCCTATATAGAATGTGCCCTACGAAGCACGGAATCGCTAAGTAGGTATAGGTAGGGCAGCGTTCACCTATTGAACGTTCGACCCGCGCTTAACTCGAACGCTTACCGTTGACACATCATAATATTACGACAGATGCAACAGGATTTATTACAAAGGCTTTCGCAACGGTTATGCTGAAGTTATTAGGTTAATGATATTGTACACATTGTTCTGTGTACCGCCGTTGGCCTTATTATTATGATGATAAGGTGCATAATCGGATAATGTGCTACACGCAACGATATCAGTGCAAACCCACGCTTTCGTTCGTCTTGTTTGACTTATAGCTCACTAATATTAGCTTTCCATGTCCATAATGCTCACTAGAAGAAAATTAAATTGTTTATGATGAATATTAACGGTTTACATGAATATTTTAATGAGTATTACTATTTTATAGGCATTGTAGGTAAGTACATAGGTGTACGGTTTTATGAAATTTATTAGTTTAGGTTTAAAGTCGTACAAATGCAAGGCTTTAAAAGTTTGTGTGTGTCTCATTAATAATTAAGATGTAGATGTTATAACATTATTTTAATGAAATTAATACACAATTATGTTTTTTTTAATGTTATATACCTACCTGAAAAAGGAGCAGTTGAGTCATCTGATGGCAAGCAGTCATCGTCGCCCAAATCAACAATACCAAAGGAATCATCGATGCGTTGCTGACGAAGAACGAATAGGGAAGAAATGTAGAAAGATCCTCAAGGTACTGACGACCTTTATAACGCAATGGTTACCACGCCGGATCACCATTCAAGGTCCTGGGTTCGATTCCCAGCGAGGCTAAATTTCGATGTTGTATTTTTTCCGTTCTCTGTCCGGGAGTGTGCTCTTGTCTTCTGTGTCGTCAATGGTGCCCACGACATAGGATGAATATAAGCTTTCGCTAAATATCACTCAACGTGTTCGCAAGAGTTATAATTTTACATACAAAAAATGTTTTACATAGGTAATATCAATAATGTCGTAAGGTTATTAAACTTAATGTAAGTTAATGTATACTATTAAAGATAAATAATTAATTCTGATAGGTAATGAAACTTATGATTGATAGCCTTATAATACTGTGCACTATATAAAGCTTGTTTGACTTATTACGATTTCTCGTGACTACAAATGTAGGTATTTTTAAATTGCCTTATACGCATTTTACTATGATACGGATATACATAGATTGCGACAAGATACCTATGTAAATGATAGTGTCATAATATTTAAAATATACCAGAAAGAATTTTATTTTATGAAATTAAAATAGCTAACGAGTGTCGACATTGAAAACTGTAACCGACTTAAACAATACATAAATCGGAATTACCTAGATCGGAGTTAGAACGTTAGTTGGTTATTTTGTTATAGTGAATGAGGACTGGGACAGTACCTATAGTTATTGATAGTTAATCCTTAGGAGTTATTAGTACCTAAGTCTTGTTCTAATCAAGTCTTAAATTTTTTAAAGTTTGAATACAGCAGTATTTAGTAAGCCATGGCTTCTTTAAAATTAATATTGGGCTCAAACTCCTTGCAATGGCAGGAGAACGTCAATTTCACTACCACACGGTTTAATGGACCTGAAAGGCCTTTAACAGTTTTTCATTTGGTCGATCACAGTTGATTCTGGGAAAAGAATTTGAGGGTAACCCATAAGGGTAACCGCACTATAAAATTATGCATATTACCTACCCATAAAATAATAAAATCTATTTTTTCGTTCCGTTTCTACAGCAATGCATAACATAAAAACTCCTCGCCCTAAAACGTACAATATTATTATTTATTAGCTATGCTCATTGCTTCGTTCGCGTGGGATGTTTCCCGTGTTAAATCTCGATCCCATAGATAGGTATTTCATAGTACGCGTTGCCTGTCAGTCAACCAAAGCGTTCCATGTAGATACAAACATGGCTACTAGCTCATACAACAGTAACAATATTGGAAGCTCAAGTGTTCCTAAACATCGTTTATCTTACCAGTATTGCAAAGTCTATTTGGGCTACGTGTTCTGTAAGTCAAATATGAGGTTCTGATTATGTAGGCATCACGCCAAACTAAGCCCTGTAAATTCGATCCGGGTATTCGCCGACCGTAATCTTAACACAAAAAGGCTTGAGTTTGGGTAGTCTACTCCCTATGTCGGTTATGATTTCGTTTTAGAATGGTGATATGAAGTCTGACCATCGAAATCTAAAGCTACATCACCATTTACGTCTTAATTAAATAATGATAGAATAATTATAGTACAGAATGACAGTAGACATCCTTATCCATCATACAAGCGCTCGGTCTAAAATGAAGCACTAACCGATTTTTTAAAATTAAAAGATACTATGAAATATTGAAAGCTAACCTGTGAAAAAAGATGTTATTACATTTCTTTTTTCGGATGTTTTGTGACAAAATTTAACAGCACGAATCGTCATAATAATTTTTTTCGCGAGACATGTTTGGCTCCAATGAAGGTACTACAAAATGGCCGCGCTGACTTCGTTTCTATACTATAGGTAATTATTCTAAGGGGTACACCCATTTATGTTTCAAAATTGAACCTTTGCTATAATTTTAAAATTATGATTGCTAGTTTGTTGCATAGAATTTGTATGCAAATCCAATACATCATACCCATACTACCAAATTGGTTGAGTTCGTCTGTTGCATTGGTAAAGTTAGGAATAAGTCCTAAATCGTTGAAACAACGTAAGACCAAACCACTGAATAACATCTTCCCGGAATACCATCTCTAAATGTAAGCAGGATAGAGATAATATCGCCCGCGGTTGAAACAATCTACATAACATTGCTTGAAGCCCGTATTGCAAACTAGGACGTGAGATTGGATTGGAGTCTTTGATTGACAATAGATTCAATAAGTTCTTGCTTTACTACAAACTAGCATCTGCTGTTTCCGTAGACTTCAGAAACACGTATCTGTGTCAAGCAACGGTAAAAATAAATAGGTAAATATTAATCCCTACTGATATCCTTAATGCGAAAGTAACTCTGTCTGTGAGGCTTTCACGCATATATCACGGAATCAATTTTAATGGAATTAAGTAAAAATAGTGGTGACCTTGGAAAAGGCCATGGTCCAACTTTTATCTCGAAAAAAGGTGTTCAAGGTGTCAAAGTAGATGTACGAGATGATTTTTTTGGAAGTTCAATGTTTTCATATGTTATAACGACATGACGTCACGAAATTGCAAGACCGCTAAAATTAAACGCGTTCAAGTATATCAAGTTTTAAGCAGACATAGTCAGTAAATGGACACCAACCGGTAATATTTCGCATTTGGAAATAGTCACTTAGAACCGAATAATATCGATATCAATGAAATATAAATACTTTACGGAAATAACGGAACTACTAGTTAGAGTTACTGCAATCAAATATTACCTAACTAAACAACTTTTCAGTAATATTAAACTTAAAATTTTATTCTTAGTTTTTAAGCTTCATTGAAAGTTTAGTAACCTAGTTCAATTTTACTCTAAAGCAGTAAAAATTAAAATTTATTCTAAAAGCGGTATCATTATACTTTGTAAGGTACTTTTGCGAGTTTTTATTTGCGAATATTTTAAGTTGCGAAACTAGAGTTAAAACTGGGAATGAAAATGCATGGAGTCGGTAATCTCCCTATCTGTTATGGTATTGCCCCGGAAACCACTGAATTGACTTATTACTTTTAACTAAGTATGGTACGGTATTCATGATATGGGCTGAACTATTCAGCCATGCCCACGATTCATACAACTGGGTCGAAATATCAGCGTAAAAAACTCATATCGTGAAATACTCGTCCTAAATAATAAGAATCGTCCTAAATAATACATGTCAACATTTAAAGAATATTTCAAATAACTAAGGGCAAACACCTTGTTTCTCTGATCTATGGTAAATTTACACTTAGATAATAACTGAAAGCATATTACAGATATTTTTTGTAAGATAACATCTTTTAGAATAGAACAAATTTACAATGGTCTTACAAAACACGTGTTTTGCACGTTTCGCTGGCTACACTCGTAATTATGGGTCATCAAATCTAGAGTCAGGTAAAGGCTTTTTATCACGGCAGTCTAAAGTCTAGCTAACGACCAGCTTTAGCTGGTAGGCGGAAGTTATTAGCGTGGTCGTTGACCTCAGTGACGCCGCCCGCCCAAACAATATCTGGAGTCGGAATGAAAAATTATAGTTGAGTCGCCGGATGTATTTGTGTAAACTATAAATTGTTGTTTTGTTTTCATTCTACATTAAAGATTATTTACTTGGGACGTTATTTTAATTATTTAGTTTGGCTTTTTTACACGGGAATGTAGGTTTTTTATATAACTGTTGAATCTTGCAAATACGCTTGATATTTTAGTATGATAGTTAAGTATATAATGTAAAGAATTAGTGTCATCGAAATTAATGTTTTTTATTAAATTTATGGTTTAAAAATGTGTGTTGTTCAATTTATTTAATTCTGTAGGTGATACAAATAAAGAAACAACAGGGTAAAGAGTGTAAAGTGATTATATTTGCAACCCATTAGTTAACAGGGGTAATGTGGTACACTAAGCCTCATACCTGAGTAAAATAGTGTAACTGTCCATGCATAATCAAATGGGAAGTGAAAGTATAAAATAAATTACAATATGGTTAAAAATCAGCATGTTACGATACTTAACTAATTTTACGTAAACTATGCAATTTACACTTATCTTGCGCATCGGCCTACCAAGATTATTTCCGTATCTTCAATTGTAACTTCGTAACGATTGTTTAGTGGAAGTGTAACTTGTATAACATTATAAAAGTCCTAAGTGTCGTGCCTTCGGTAGTTTTAAATTGGAATTTGAAAGCACCGTATAAAGAACTTCAAAGTTCTCCATTATGTCAATTACTGTACCGGTGTAGTTGTTTCGCTATAAGGACTTAAGTAGTTTTGTTGGCTTATATAAGTTACGATATATTAAGATGTATAAAATATATCCACTTTTCATAACCCATGATAGGTATCTACTCTTTTTTCTTCTCCATTATAATTGATTTTAAAGTACGAATTGGCATACAAAGAATAAAAATCTGAATTAACACACAATAAATAAATCAACGGAGGATTGATGCTGTAAACCCATTTAAAAATATAAGTATGCCATGCTCAACATATTTTTCTTCATCCAAGTAAGAGATAGCAGATTGTGAATTTCCCGAACGATATAAAAACCCTCTTACTTCCGTATATTATTTAGTTTAGTACCTACTGAACAATTGTACATGCAGCATAAAACTATGAAAACCCGTATATACAGCATTTATATCACGTACCAAGCCAAACCGTTCGTAACTTGTGTAATATTATTATAAAACTTGGCCCGCACCACCCCACACTGCCTATCGCGATGGTAATTTAAAATTGGAATTTGAAAGCCCGAAGTTTGCGGGAGCTCTAAACTTGGGCTCAATGACGTCGTCAATTAGTGCGTCGTCGTTCGTCCCAGTACTCCCAGCTCCCAGTACAAGCACTTGAGAAGATTTCTCGGCTTCAACTACTCGACTTCAGCTTGAGTCACAAGCGGTAATGATAGTTATCATTAAAATAAGAATTAGGCTTTGAATACACTGTAGGTACTATAATTGTGTTTTACATTGTTTCCTTTAACAATTAATATTGTAGTAATATATGTATGTATGTAATTTAATTGCTAATTGCATCATTGTAATTGGTGGGTTTGTAATTCCGCATCGGAACCACATAACTGTCCCTCTACTGGGCACAGGTAATCTCTCACAATGAGGCGTACAGACCATGGTGTACCACACTAGCCAAGTGTGGATTGGCGGCCTTCACACCTTTGAGAATACAGGGACCACCCGAATGGCGCAATGGTTAACGCGCCGGATCGCTGTTCTGAGGGTCTTGGGTTCGATTCCCAGCGAGGCGGAAATATGAATGATGTTTAAATTTCCGTTTTCGGTCTGGATGTGTCTTTGTTTTCTATGTTGTCCATAACACCACGACACAGGGAATCCTAGAGTGTGGTTATGAGTGTGTAGCGTAGCGTTATTTATAATTTATTATTTAAATTATGGAGAACTCTCAGGTGCCCCCCAGGTTTCTTAAGTTATAATTGCATGCACTATCCACATTGAAATTAAAAAGGACAGCACATTTTATCTCTTTTTAAAATAAACACAACCCAGTTTTAATGTCTTAGTCTCGGGCTGGAAATGAAGACACAAGTAGGTATGGTTGACACATATTTCCTTCTGACCAACTTCTCATAGCCCCTTTTCGTTCCAACGGTGTTCAAATTCAAATTCTTGTAAAGACTAGATCCAGGTCACCTTTGCCATAAGACAACTTTCAGTCGCTTTCAGCAAGCTTTCAGCGGGCAAATGTTAATAACATCGCCCGTGGTCTCAAGATTTTATTATGGAACTGGTAAACCCGTCCTCCCTTTACTTCGGAAACTAGTCCCTTAGCCACATTCGAAAGATGTTAGGTGTGATTCTTAAAAGTGACATTACCTACTTTTTTATTTTTTAACCGATTGAAATTGAAAACAAATATTACAAATGTTGAGTGAATTTCACCAAGAAGATTCTAGAACACTTATGTTAGGTTTTTCCCAAAGCAGTTTGCAAAGATGTTTTGCGGCATAATATAAAATACGTTTAGCTTATACCTGAAAGGTTTACAATGGCAGAACATTACTAAAGAGAAGAATATTTAGTACTTGCTTAAAGGTGCTGCTTTGCTGAGTGCTAAAAGAAAAATCTTACTACGTAGCTGCGTTAGACACTTCAAGCGTCTACGTAAAAACAACTTTCGTAATGTAGAAATTAATACTTAATGCAAAATGGAAAAAAAATACCTAGGTAAGATTGCGTAATCATACCCGAAAATTTTGTTCATAAACTCCGTCAGAGCCCAGGAAGCAATTCTTCAATCTGTGATTGATTAATAAGAACCCAAGTATCATTAATTCACCCAGCCGACCGTGTGAACATAACCTACTGTAAGCATGAAATATTATTACTTGTTTCTGTAACAAATCTATCGAAAACAGCAATGTTGTATGAAATTTCAATATGAAAATCGTCATTTCTCGTCCCATTTGACACGCCTGCTCACTACTCGCGACAGGATAAGTGAGCAAAAAATTGTTTTGTGACAAAGAGTGTGAAAAATCAGTGTTGACGAGCGTTAACAATTTATTGACGTATCGATTGTTTTAAGTGAAGCATGCTCGTATTTGACGAAGAGATATTAGTATGTATCCCAGATGACTATGGATCTATTAATTTAATGCTCCCACAAAGTAGGTCATTCTATTGCCTAGTGATGTCATTTGCTAATTTCAAGACCGACTGGGCTTCATTAATGGCATTTTGTAGGCTGTTACGTTATTAAATTGATTAATAGGCAGCGAATTTAATCTGTTATATCTTAGTAACATTCAATATAGCTTTACTGTACATTGCATTCAAAGATTCCAAAGATTGTGAAAAATAAAAGAAAAAGTAAACCGAAAACTCCTAAAAATCAACTGTTGTTTAGAATTAAATTAAACTTTCGTTTTCGATCATATCTGACAAATTGCATGTCGAATGAAACGCATTGTTCGTAAGTATTGAGCGAAGACAATATTCTGGCTCGACGACAAGCGAGTTTCAGCTCTCAAATGAAAAATGCAGTGCCGGGCGAACACTGAATGAAAGACCGCGGCAAACGAAAAAAACTCAACACCGACAAACAGCGGTTACGTTGCCAAACAAGAAAGGGACGCCTTTTCATAAAACGCTCGTATTTGTTACAGTTTTATTATCCGATTTATACTTTTCGTTACGTCAGTACACGGCGAAAGACGACTGACAGGCGGTGCGGATTTTGCATTTCTACGGTTAAATTATGCTCTTTGAATTATGAAACATGAAAAGTATCCACTTGAATTACTGGTCTACGTGCACCAAAAGAGGTTTTATTTAATTACAACTCTTGAACTCGTGCGGCATTACGTACTTGCATATTAAAGAACTATGTTTTGACTATAGTTACCTCAACGACGGCAGTTAAACCTTTCACAAAATAAACTAATAAATATTCTCAGTAACTGGCCACTGCTTAGGTTTAGAAACAATTGATTTATTTTTTATTAATAGAACCCAAAACTACGAACGCTTAGAATAACGGTGTGTCCAAGTAGCTAAAGTTAACCCTCTCGTATTCAATATATTGTAATTTTTAAATGATGTGATTGAAATTTTTGTCATTTTTGTTAGATTCTGTAGACCGAAATAGAAAGAAATGTTCGAAAACGAAAATAAAACTTTTCAGACACCGCCGGACTCCGTCCAATATCTCGAAAGAATGTTATACAGACACACCAGAGATTTCGACCTCATTTTATATCAGCTTAAGTAGTTTTAACGACTGTAATCATTATTGAAAATCTTATTTTCTTAATTTTGTTCCTATTTTTTTATCTGTGGATACCAAACAACATCAAAATAAAAAAATAACTGAATCAATGGGGAATTAAGGATGTTAAAAAAGTTCTTTCTTTCCTCCTCCGACTGTGTTGGCTGGCAACTTCTTGTGGATTCTTTTAGTGCTGCAAATAACCACTTACCTAACTTCAGGTGGCTCGTATGAATTGCTTTGTGTCTACACTACATGCCCAATTTCAAATTGTATTTTATTAGTGACCTAGATCTAACGCTTGCTCGGAATATATCTTAACAATAAACTAATGAATTTGTCGCAGCGCATTCAAGTCCTGCGCTGATTTTTCAACGCCATCTATGGAGAATCGCTAGAACTACATTGGAGGCAGATCTACCATGGGCACTTTTGGATTGAGCTCTGAGACCGAGCAGACGTGACGAGCTCGCTGCTATACCGAATTTGCTGCGTTTCCAAGTTAATCTGAATTAATCTGGCTGATAGTTTATTATTCTGTTGTAAACTATGTGAACATATTGTATTAAAACTCGGTGTACTGACTATTATTTCTGACCTCCAGCCATGTTTAACCCAAAGTATAACGAGCGCTCTGACCGAGGCCCCGTCAAATTATTGTCTCGACCAAAGCAACATGATATATGTGTGAATATCCAAATCGGTCAGGTCGATTCATTCAAGTCGGTCAGATATTACTCGCACGAATGATTACAGTCATATAAAATTACATTACAATATTGAATTCAATGTCACTTGATAACAATTTAGTGTAGATAATTTTTATAGACGTAAGGGTCCGTTCACACAGACCGGATCGGACACACAGAACGGACAGACACAGAAACGGCCCTTAGCATTATCTATAAATTTGTTCAACCGAAATCACAACTTAACTTTAACAAACAATTAAAATTAAAGGTTTCCACCGTTCGTTTTAGACTACTCATAGCACTACTTAATTAGAAAATTTGGAAATTTCAACCTTAAGGTGTCGGTCTTAAGGGTTACTAATAATTCTTTAAGACGGTAAGAAACATTTAAATACAGGTGGTTTAAATTCTACGAGTCTTTCGTGGTACTTAATTTGAAAATTGTTCTCCCTGTGAAAGTTTTTGAATCCCTTACCGAAGATTGTTTCTTATCCCAAAATACCTGTAACAGATAGAGAAAGTAGGATTAGACAAGCGACATTAAATTCATACAAAAAAGTTACACTTTATACAAATAAATGGTATATTTTCAATAATAAAAACGAATACGAATGTATAATAATTTTCTCTAAGAGAGCACCCAATTATTAAAAATAGTTATAATTGAAAAGTTTAAATCAGAATTAATATTTTAATTTATAGTATTATGTTGTAATAAATAAATTAATAGATAAGGTCGTTCTGAAATTACACAACTTTTAACTTAATACGAGTATCTTTACCCTTTTCTTTCCGAGTAATTTAAAATATTCCTCTCTTGGTATTTTATACACCCAGAAAAGCAGTATCTGAGGTAGTCTGAACCGAAAGATATGTATGAGAGTTCTTTTATATCAGAAAATTTATGCAGGGACATGAATAAATCGAAGAAATAAAGGTGCAAGGGAAGCTCATCTTGAAAGATATTGGCACTATAAAACACCTCACGACATGGCTATTTTGCTTCAGTTGAAGAGAAAATAAGTAAATAATATGTAATAATCGATTGTGCACAGCGATAGTTTGTGAAATCTTAAACACGTTAATTAATCAATATATGAACTCTTTAAAGTTACTATTATACCAACTATAGGTATAATAACAACTTGGTTTCGCGGTTGGACTTGCCCAATTAGGTATAAATACATTTAATTAATTCAAATAAGGAACGATGCTTTAAAACTGTAAACATGACGAATTTATAAGGGTTCCGTTTTTTGCCATTTGGCTACGGAACCCTAAAAAGGAATATCTGCAAATTTTTGATAATTAATTCTGTACACTAATCAATGAACAAAAAAATGCAACGTTGACCGTTGCATTATCTAATCAAAATTGTTTAGATATACCATAGTTTTACTGTTACTTCTTATGTAGGTATTAGACATAACAATTATTAGCCAATCTGTTTGCAATAAATAGAATGATACACATGATTTACAGCTGTTTGCTTTGCAGTCCTGCCAAATTCGATAACGTGCCAAATTTTTATAACTACCTTCAAAATATTGGTATGGTATTCAAAAATGTTGCGATAAATAACAAAATCTGAATAGAGAGTAGTTGGAACACGTTCAAAAGCGGTCAATTTTCAACGAAAAAGGTCCTGAATTGGTTCGATGGATTTTAAGGACAGTGAAGGTAATTTCTTAAGTTTGACAAACTATTTCATTCACAGATGGGGAATTTATGGAAGCGTAGTGCGTTTTCGAACGCTTAGATTTGGTGAGAAATGTTATTAAACATTTATTTACTATACGTAATTGCATACATATATGTACTGAAATGGCATCCGCGTAAAATGCGCGTGTTGACATCATTTTAAACGAGCTTTAGAATAAGGCTCTTCACACACAACGCTGTTTATGAGCTACGCGACTGCAACGCAATCCAAAATTCTTTTCACTGACTGGAGACGCACCGTAGACGCGTCTCCTGTCAGTGAACAGTGTCAGATACAGCGGATTTTGGGTTGCGTTGCAGTCGCGTAGCTCATAAACAGCGTTGTGTGAGAAGAGCCTTAGACGTATGGTTGTATGCAACAAAAGATTTCAGCTTCAATATTCTAGGCTGTTCCTCAGATTAATTTTTTGCCGCTAGAGTTGAATTATTTATTTACATCATTGTGATATCGTGGTTTATTAACCATGCGTATATTATAACACAAATTTCAATTTCGTTCACAGGTACGAATTTGGAGACAGCTTCATAATCCGACTGACCATAACGCTTAACGAAGTATAGTCCTACAAGCATCTTTTGGCGCGTGGGTGACAGACAACGCCTTACAGTTTGCCTTACCTGTTAGGCGCTGTCTCTGTCACCCACACGCCAAAAGATCCTTGTACGACTATACGAATGGACGTAGACAAAGTATACCTGAATGGACGAGAAAGATAAATTATGTTCTCAATGTGACCCCAGTCAAGTATTTAAGTTATGTTAACAAACCGATTATATATAAAGATATCTGTCCATTACTACGTTATCATTATCTGTGAACGGCGATGGTTATTCAATCGATACAGTAACGTTCAGTTCCCCGAGTAGAAACGGTTACTATGTTCCTTTCTCACGTGTTCTTTCATACTTTTGTATTGCTGCTATGCAACTGCTCATGAGACATCACTATACCAAATCATTATGTAAGTGACGTCACGCAATATAACAATTTTCTTGCAGCATACAGGTACTGCCCTCTACAGCCCGATTACGTTAACGCAATTCTGACGCGACTTCTTTTCAATTTATAAAAATGCGTTCAAGCAAAATACGAGTTTTATATTGTGGCACTAACGGTTGAGTTTTCAACGAGCTTACCACGCTCGATTGCGGTGTATACCGATTTCCAATATTACCAAAAATTCAACTATAAGGAACATGAAATAACGCTCAAAGGAGAACATCAGATTTGGGCCTGGAGCGAACAGCTTGTTCAATACCCTCAAATAATCTTGCATATTTTAATACGTCCATTTCATATTTTACAACGTCGCGACAACTAAAGTAGATACTATGTGTGCGCGGTGTAAGACGACTATATTTTATTATTTCCATATTTTTCCGCAAAAACTAAATATGCACTAAATATGTGGTAAAAATATTCTCGATCTAAAAAGCGATGTCTCATGCATGTTCATATTCCAGGACCAAGGTCCTTAACAAAGTTGCTGGTCTCCATTCTATGATTTCTTAATAGTTGAGTGTAGTCGAGTTGGAGTTGAGTTGATGTAATAAGGATTTCAATTAATAAAGCCTGCCATAGATGTGCTTATTTCCTCCGTGAAGAGAGACTACGCATCTCTAAAGTTATTTCAATATAATACTTAAATTACTCTCATTGATTGTTGCAAAGAGAATCATTGTAACTTAGTAACAATGAATTTCCGCAATGTAACAGATATTAAGTCACAATTAACTGTTTGTATTACTTGACTTATTTGCCAATAAAATTAATTAAAATAGTGTATTTATTAACTGTTGAATCGAATCGATTCACAGTTCAATGAAATACAATTAGGACACTTGCTCAGTCACCTGTAGGGTTGGATAACCCCGCTATCTAGAAGATTTGCATGGATCAATGATAATTCATAGTGGAATCGAAGGACAGCGTGGTGGACTATGGCCGTAAACTTCTCATTCTGTGAAGAGACTCGTGCTCAATAAATTCCCAAGTAACAAAGTTCTCCTGTAGTGCACAGTTTACAGGCTCACAGCACTAGTACGTCTCTCTTAGTGGTTCCAGGATTTATGTACTACCAAGCTTATAACAGGTTACACAGAGTTCTTTTGGTTTTATAGTACATCTATTCTTATAAGTTGACTTATAGTCGTGTATAGAACAAAATTATAGGCGCAGTAAAGGCTAAGATGAACTATAAAAGTGTTGCATAGGTGTAAATACACTTGAGAAAACTTGCTCCAGTATGTAACACTTATAATCGGCTACAAGAAGTAATTATAAATCCGCTATTAGTGTCAATCGCCAGTAATAGTAATTTACAGAACTAAATACACTTAGAACCGTTTGCATTTGTTACTAGACCTTATAGGGGTGTATAAGTCAACTTTATGTGCCAATTATAAGTAAATAAGTTCTACAGTGGTTTCTTTTAGGAGTAAGTGTACTTGGTATTATTGTGGACTCTCGAATGCTGTTATAGTCTTCATTTCTGTATAAAGGTTTCTTGTAAAACTATTAGTGTCTATAGATATCTTAGTGAAGTCCATTTAAGAAGACATTTGTATGTGGAACCCTAATGCGTCACAATATGGCGCGACAATGCTGTTAGGATTAATTGAGATGTAAAACACAATATACTTCACCGAAAATACTTACGCGTTCGCCGTGCAAACATGTATGCACTTATAATATTACGTGCGAAATACTTGTTAATACATTTAATATAAAATAGATGAACTTATTTTTTATTATTTTATTTTCCTCCATAATCGAACAACACAACAACAATTCAGACATGTTTGAAGTAGCTAGTAATAGATGCGCGGAGTATGTTACACGCCTACCTGGTTCTATTAGATGCTTATAGCTAGCTTCGCGGGAGCAGATAGTTCTGCGTAGTCCAAATATGAGTGTATTATTGGTCTAAGTGGTGCTCGCCAAATATACTATGAGTGTTTTATTAGCAAAAGTACGCGTATAAAATGGGCCCTTTTCCGTGGTTATAAACGTTTACTAGCCCGTTATAGACCTGGCCCCGGAACCACTACAAGACCACATTTTGTTACTTGGGTTACCATTACTGTTCCTAATAAACTAAACTACTAAAAAAACTGAATGTTCCTAAAGTTATGGGAATGGCGCGGTGTATGGATTCGACCTCTCATATTGTAAGTGGAATTTTGAGCATAGTAGTGGAACAATTATATAGCGAAGAAGTTGAAGGAAATAAAATGGGTTCAACAAATTAGTTATTAAGTAGTCTTTGAGATGCTCTTGTAGCTCTAGTGGTAAAGAATCCAGCCTCCTATCCGGATCCGGGTTCGAATCCCAGGGCATGCACTGTCTCTATCATTCTGATCTATCGGAGTAATGTGCGTTTTAAGCATTTAAATGTCACTTCCTACAAACGGTGAAGGAAAACAACGTAAGGAAAACTGCATGCTGGAGAGTGCGCAAAACTCAAAGGTGTGTGAAGTCCGCTAATCCGTACTTGGCCAGCGTGGTGGACTATGGCCTTAACCTTCTCAGTCTAAGAGACCCGTGCTCCCATCACGGCCCATCCACATCTCAACCCACTGAAGGCCCACTCAATAGTGGGCCGTGATGGATTGAGATGGTGATGATGATGATGATAATGAGATGCGCTTAACCGAACGTTCCTGTTTGATAACAAGCTTCCAGATCATAGTACTATATCGATTAAAATGAAAACATAGCGTACAAAGCAATTGAAGTTGATAGCAAATGCTAAAAATATTGAGTGGCTCTGCGTATCGTTATCTGTGCAAGTATTTGAACTGCGATACTGGACACGGCTGTGTTTAGTTTCTAGATAATGGACTCAGATAGAACGAAAATATACGTACAGGACACTTGATATTAACATAAAGGAAATGTCAATTTCATTGTACATAAAATCTTTTGGAGCATTATTTTGGAGCCTAAGAGACCTCATTTTATTGACAACTATAATTTATTATGGTGCATTCAAATAACCAATGCATATGGTCAGGATCCTTCTATTGGATGTTCTTGGGCCCTGGGTCATCCAGATGAAAAGGGTACTCATGCATGGTGATTTGCCTCGCTAGTTCGAATAACTAGAGGCCAGTCCTTCACTTTGTTGATCATAGTCATGTTTATCAGACAGTTCACCTTAGTATTGGTCACTGCATTCACTGCCTACTATTAATGTCTACGACAGCGGGTCACTGAGAATTGATGAACCGCTTAATTTTCATCTATATTAACTGCATGTTAATCAACTTCACTTAATTAAGCATTGATAGGCAATAGACATCTCTAATATACATTAGAGTGAGGACGGAGACCAAAGCTTAATGCTTAGCTACTCAAGTTAGGAGAAAAGAGCAATATTGCATGAGGCAGTATAGTTTTAGTTTATGTTGGCAAGGGATCAAGTTGATTAACTTGTTAATTAAATAAATAATCCTTCTATACCTACTGATTCATACTGGGGCACTTGAATTCCTTATGTTATGAAAAGTCAAGATAGCTCGCTGAAGTTTACCTGACAAGTTTGCCAGTACAGTTGATTTGTACGTATGAAACTGAGCGTGTATGTTGCACAACTATGCATGTATGTCCATTTCTGAGCTCAGGTTTAGCTGTACCGCTGCGAGCCAATGCACGCATATCATTATGATATGCACTATTTTGGGCACATAACTGATCGCAAAATAAGTATATTATGCGTTAAGAAAAAGATAAATGTGAAGTCGGTATAGTATTTAGTAGGAGTGATCCACTACGGAGTGTTTAACCCCCTCACTAGACAAAATTCTTCGTTCAACAATAGTCGGTGTCAGGTAAAACTCAAAATATTTTTCTAAAATACATATTTTTTACTAAGTCTTAATTATTTGAGAGCACGTCTATGATCTCATTAAAACATTTCTTTTCTCACTTAACAGAAAAAATACACGTTAACCAGCCCTAGCGTGGCTAGAACACATCAGTCACAACACGATTATGATCATTATAACAAATCATAATTAGCACGACCGCCCAAAAATAAATACAATTAAAAGCGCCTTGTAATGTTTTATCTAAAAACGTCACAAACGATTGGCAAATCTACAGGGAGATATTTTTAATTGCCTGTTTAACGAGATACGAGAAGAGTTCGTGATAAAATCGATCAATGGCAGAGGCAAGTAATCGGCAGGAGGGATGGAAATAGGCTCGCAAATTACAAAGATAGCATCGGTGTGCGGTGACGGTACACTGATGAAGGAGAAAAATAAATTATACTGGCGAATAACTTGGAAATAAAAATCACGCCTTTATATTTTGTTCCTCGATCGCGCTCATTGATATTAACTTACCAGCGACCGCTAGCAGCAATGATAAATAATTGTTTAACGCTTCCATGTATCGAATGGTATCTACGTTAAACGATTTATAGTACCTAACCACTAGTAGACCCGCCCTCGCTTCGCTTCAGGGAACATAGCCCCTTAGTAGAAGATAGCTCTCAGAAGGCTGATATTTTTCCGACTAAATTGACAGTTATCGTTGTATTATTCCGATGTCTTAAGCTATATTACTGCAAAGTTTCATGAAAATTCTTTCAGTAGTTTTTGCGTGAAAGAGTAATAAACAAACATACACATCCTTACAAACTTTCGCATTTATAATATTAGTAGGATTACATAGAAGTTTTAACACTGAAGCAATTCGGCACCGAAAACGTTTGTTTTAAACGCAAATTCCTTCAATGATCCGGCTTGAACCCTCTGATCACTCTTGATGCAGAACGATTTAGGCTTCATCAATTATTTGTAGACTCTGCCCTACCGCTAATGGATTGAATCCATGTGATTTTGACCTCGTAAAGTTTTTTGACCTAACGGCGTTTTGAGATATTACGACTTCATAGCGTGATGGTTTTCAATTGCCTGAATGTTACAAATTCGATTCTCAATATGTCAAAACATAGATATAAACGGTTATATATCTACTTCTGATATTTTCGTGTGAATAATTTTGAAATGTAAAGAATTAAACAAAATAAAAGTTATATCTATATAAGGCCGAGGCCGCATTACGGCTAAACCGCCGCGGTTTCTAACCGCGTAATTTTGTGACCCAAGGAAAGCCATACAAGCGGCCGCACTTGCGGTTTACTCCCGCGACTGATAGTGTATGCGTTTCGGGCGGTTTTGCGGTTTGACAGCTAACCGCTAATTTTGTGACTCAAGGAAAGCCATACAAGCGGCCACATATGCGGTTTCATACCGCGACTGATTTTAAAACCGTGATTTTTTACAGATTTGTTCGCGGTTTGCCTAGGTACTTGTACCAGTAGTCGGCCTTTTCTGCCTTTTATGTCGAATAATAATGTCTTGGACAAAGGACCTAGAGTGGTCTCGTAGGAAGGGTATGACGACCTAAAAAACTGTCAGAATGGCGCAACTTATGGGAAGCCTATGTCCAGCAGTAGACGCAGAAAGGCGAATGGATGTTGATGATGATTTTTAATTAATCGTTAGTATTATATTGTCTTGGTTGGTTTACACTTTGAGACTGATTGTCGTGTAAGAAGCTGAGCAGTGGGTATAAGGCGGCCGAGTTCTGGATGTTGCAGGTTGATGACTGGAGAAAAATTACTTTTTTTTGGTTTAAATATTTTTCTTATTTTCACTTAAAACGTTGAGAATTATTGATAACTGTTAACTGATTTATTAATACATTGGTTACCAAAATAGTACACGCGATCCAAATTAAGAAATCCTCTAAAGACTGACTACTGGGTCTTCTACCCTATATTGGAGCACACAAATTGACGCGGAAACCGCGAGCGGTTTCTGTCAAGGATTTAAAAATACTAAATAGGCCCTGCACTCCCGATAAATATTTGCGCGTTATTCCTATGTGCATGAACTTGGCGCGCAGTTGAATTTGGTTGTTATATTAGAAAAAGAAAAAAATACATATTGGTATCTCGCTTTTGCGTACCGTAATTCTGTCACATTAACCATTTTAACAGAAGTACTGTTTTAAAAATAGTGAAAATAATTAATGACTCACTTATTTACTTAGGAAATGTGATTCCTTTGGACTTATTTGTGTTTATTCATTTATTAAAACACTTTTTGAAGGCACAGAAATCCATATTCTATATTTTTGAGGAAGTAATTACTAAAAACAATTGAAATGTAAGTAACGCGCACCATTCGCTGCTGCCTACAAAATACTACGACTTCATGTATGTGGTTTATGCATTCCAACTATGTCCCTTTCTCGTGCGCCTAAAATATGGTAGTCATATTTATTATTTTTATATCTTTGGCTTACAGAAAACAGACATGACAATGACAATATTAACCCCAGAATAGTCGCGCCTTTCCATGAAACGTGAATGATGGCGTGGGGAGCATTTTGTCGCCCATGTTCAAACATAATTTTTTTGCTAATTATAATTAAATAACTTTACAAAAAGAAGAAACTTTAACGTAAACTATCAGAAAGTAATTAGTTACATTAGTACTTTCTGATATAGTTTTGTACTTAGTGGGATATATGTATAAGCTGTGGGACTGGGATATATAAGATGACATAGTTTTGTACTTAGTGGGATATAATATAAGTTATTTTACTTTCACTTTTTTTTACTTTCAGCATAATGTTTACCTTAAACTACGTTAAAAATTAAATTATATAACTTAATAACAAAATGAAACATTTTCAATATCTACGATATAATATTATGTACTTGAGCATAATAGTCCTGCCTGCCACATAAACATACAATGTTCGTTGCATAGTAACTTTGTGTCTATTGCAACCTTTTTTGGTCCTTCTGTTTTTTGGATGGACATCCATTCCTATACATGTTTAATACGGCAAAATGTTCATAGCGCGAGCACTTTAGGGTCAATCTTCTGACGTCGCGTCAGCGAGAAGACAGAAACCATAGAGTACCTACGTACATAAACTGTCTTCTATGATGTTGAGTCATTGTTTGTAGTTGTCACTGTTTTGTATTTATTAAACAACTCTTACTATTATGGTCGCTAAAGCATCCAAATACTTATAGCTGATTAATTTACAAAAATAAGTTAATGCATAAAATTTATAGTTTTCTAAATAAAAGATTATGCAAAGAAAGTGTGCCTATGATAATTATGGATATGAAAATTTTCATCTGATTCCCCATGACTGTCATTCATTGTTAATTTCAATAACTGTCAAGAACTGTAACATAACAAGCAATTTCTTGGTAAGGTCAAATGGCTACATGTTTTGGCAAAGTTCGTATGAAGTTTAGGAATGGAGCATGTCTATATACTTTTTATCTCTATGGTCGCGGTTTTTATTCGTAGTGTGTGCGCTTTGCGCGGTTACGCGGTTCCGCGGTTTACAACCGCGTGAAAAAAACCGTAATGCGGCCTCGCACTAACTGGTAATCATTTTGTTTCTTTATTGAACGCGCTAATGTCAAGAACTACTAGTTTTAGTTTTGAAAAAATATTTTTGTTTTGAATAGTCCCTTTAGGATTGAAAAAAGGCTATATGCTGTTTAACATCACGCTACGACCAAAAGGAGCGGAGCAACAAGTTTCCCAAAGTGAAGCGAGGACGTCTATAATATTTTGCAGGGTGACGTCTGCCGGGTCCGCTAGTCACTAATAAAACGCAACAAATAAAATTATATTTAAAACATTATATAAGGCACTGAAATTATCAACGATATCCATACAGCGACAAACGCAAGTGAAAGCATTACTTAAGGTTTCTCCAACGAAAGTAATATGAGGCACGTACAACTAATATCAAGCAGACAAATCGGCGCGTCACATAAAGGCGACGACAGACCAAGTGGTTCACGAGGAAATACAGTTTATCACTAAGACAAAGAGTCCAGTAAATTCATGTGAAGTTACGTTATAATTCTTTATTTAGGCTCAAGATACCAAAATAAGGAAACGGTTTTTTTGATTTCATCGCTTTAAAATTTTGCAAATGCATTTTTATGCAAAAAGCTCACATAAGAGCATATGAACAACGCAGACAAAATGTTTGAAAATATTAATTTTGTTTCTCTTGGCCTTATAAAGACCCCACAAATATTTTTATTCAAATATCTCCTACACATACCTCGATATAGATAGACCAGTTGTTTTATTATTGTAACCTACCTTTAACTAATTATTTATTTGTACAAACGCGTCCATACATGCCATCCTAAAGGAATATATAATCGTAAAAAAACATTAAACTAATTTCAGTCATCATGAAATAGTCTCCTAATAAAAATTCAATAAGTATGTGTAATAATTAAAAAATTAACTCGCTGAAACTACTGTCAGTCTGCAATTGTCCTTAATACGTGTGATACAAGACATGCCAAGCGACATCCAAAAGTTTTACGAGCGCCAAATCGGACAACGGCTGCATAATTTTGAATACAATTAGCTGCTGTTTAATTCATACTGCACTCCTTCCGCTATGGCCTCGGTTCTTTCATAATTGCCAGAAATAAGCCAGTTAATTGTAAAGTCTCAGCTGTCTGACAGTTTCGAGAAGCAAATGGTTCTACTCTCGGTTTATATCCGCGTGCTTGGAATCTCTTGCCGCTTTTAACTGCGTTATGCGATTCTATTGTCTTTAGCAGGGTAATATATGTTACGAATTATCTGAAAAGCAAACGGTATGCTACGCTGATAGGAAAATTTTATATGAAAGTTGTGAGAGATCTGGTGGAACTGCTAATACTCGTACCACCAAGATATTTATAACCTATCGTTGGCGTATCAGAAGTATTGATGGTATTGATGTAGTTATTAATAACTAGTTATAAAAAGTCTGTCGCAATTCGCTTATTCCCTGATTCATTTAACTGTTACTAACAGTTTTTTGCTTACTAAATTACCGCCTACAATAAATACAGTTCCTGTCCCAGTGTGAAGCATAAGTGCTAGCAAATTTATTAACTAGCAATTGACCAATCGATGGGTCCTATGTATATGGGCCAAACTAGCAATTTGGCGATTTTGGCTTTTTTGTGGGTAACGCATCTTATCGATATAATGAATCATGTGAGCTATTAAAAAAAAAAAGATTTCAGCATAGAAACACGATTTTTTATTACGGTATAACGGCATATGTAACATGAATTTAAACGTATAAGTTCCTAAGCGTAGTTAGAGATTTATACGCGGGGAGTTTCCCGCGCGTTTGTTTATAGTTTGGAACAATCAGCCAATTTGACACTTGTACGTTGAACGGAGCATCGGCCGCACTGTGATGAATAAAGATGAATACGAAATGTAATTGTTGTGTTTTTGGGTTACAATTTAGTTTAATAAGTAAAAATGACATCTAATTATCAGGCTAAGATGTCTAGATGTCGGAATTTTGTGAATTTGGCTTTGGGAAATGAAAACAACAATTAAAACGAAGATTTTATATTATATTCTAATTAATTAATTAATTAATTACTTCAATCGTTTATTGATTTTATAGATAAAAAATTAAAAAAATATATACATTATGCTAATTAGCGTAGGTAATACGCGTATAATGGCCAACATGGTATATCGGCCCTTTTAGGGTGTTTTCAAAAAAAATAATTTTAACAAAAACTAACGTAGAAGGGCCAATGTGACATTAAAAAAACCAGATAAATGTATATATAAAATACTACAGTGTAAATGAGGGAAATAGTTTTCTTAGCAAATAAGCAAAGATTCGGGAACTTCGGTTTTATCAATTTAAAGTTATAGTAAATTGAAACTTTGGAAGCCTCTCCTGTAAAGTTTTAATTTTACATTTTGGCCCATATACATAGGACCCATCGCAATAAGCGCGCATCTATTAACTAGGGTCAGCGAATAACATAACAGTACATTCCTATTTCCATCACGCAAAAATCTTACACTTTTCATTTTGTAGCTTCCTTCCGTACCATGCGATGAGCCCCCCCCTAGCCCTACATATGCCCCCGTGTAATTATGCTCATTAGAACTTCAAACGTTTTAGAAACAAACAGGCTGCGGTAAGAAAGCGCTGTAACACAATTAAATCTGCTGAAATAAAATTAAAATTCAACTTTTACATTCAACATCGGACACGACTTCATAAGTAAATAACTTGTTAGAACGTCTTCGGGTTATGTGGACGTGGAATTGCCAAGAAAAGTTTTTGTTCACAGAAACGGAAACAATTTAAAATGTGTGTTTAATTGCAACAAATAAAACATTAACCTCATTATAACTGCACTACGAGTATATCACGTGATTTGCAATTATCTAGATAGCTCGGTTATTGCGTTAAATTAGGGGTAAATGCTGTACTTCACAAGACTTAGGTATCTAGTACGAACTAACAATACACAAATTTTTAACTATTATTTATTAGTATGGATATAAGTCCATTAAATAGCGAATAATAAACATTTTTAATTAGAAAAGCATACCTACTGAATTTGAAATTCGACCCTCTGTGCTTATTAAAAGACTAACATTTTATGCAGTACGCTTTCTGGTAATACATTAGCAGTATAACCAGAAGTATAGCCATCTAAAGGCAAGGCAATTAGTCAACTCATTAACCCGCGAGGCTCATTTTTTCTTCTGAATTTCTCGCACAAGTTTCATAACTACAAAGCTTAGTATTTTCAACGACACGGAAGGCCTGTAAGAAAAATGAAATGAAATTTTCCCATTTTCCCGGGCAGTGCACCTGGCGTGGAAAATAGAAAAGCTCTTTACAGGTTTACAATGAGTCACGGTACTCGTGTGGTGAAGGTTTAATAGTCGTGTCGTGGTCGAAACTTATAAGTAGGTAACTGAATTGTTAATACGTATGTAACATAATGAATGTATAATATAAGATAATACATAAATAATGTATAATATTAATATCTACATTTAATACTCTGATCGTTGAAGTTTTGATTGTTATACTTGAAATTGGATTATGACGGAAAATTTTCTCGCAAGAAAAAAAATGTATGTATTATCATTTAAATTGCATATGTTCCATAGTACGTTTTTGAATTTGTATAAGATGAGCAGGAGAGATATAGATAAAATAATCCAACGTAATCGCAACTAGTAGTAGGTACCTACGTGACTACGTGTAACAAAAAATTATTTATTATGTCATTATTGTAATGAGAAACATTGTATAAAACCGTACGTAATATACGTGGTGTATTTTAAAAATATACGGTAATATTTCATGCGAAGCATTCGTAACCTTAACACGATCTAGCGCTGCATCGAATGCGCACCGCGCTTACTACATTAGGCCGCGTACACGCTTGTTTCTGTATTGAGGAAAAGAAATTCACAAGACGTCAATAAAATAATCACCTCAAAGAATTACTTGACCTTTTTACCATGGTATAAAATACTCGAAAATAAAAAATATAGGAAACATAGTGGCAATAGTGGCAATTCCATATTTTCGGCGATTCAGGACAGAACGAACATTAAGGCGTGGCAACGCTCTCAGCGACCAAATAGGTAGGTACCCTACACTACGTATAATTTATTTTTACAACGCCCGTGCGATCTACAAGCTGTGCTACAAGTACCTAACTTTATTTTACTTTTAATCCGAATACGACTACAAATTAAACATACTTAGGTTATATTTAATTCTGAAGTTTTAAAATAAATTATGCTACACATGCGTAGCCCTAGTATAGACAGGGGTAAATATTAAAATTTCATTCAGAAAATTTTGCCCGAAATTAAATCAATATTACGGAAAAAGATCCAGAAGAATACATCCAGAGGAAAGACGATGACACAGTAAGATAAGAATGCTCTAACTACCTTTTCTAGAAAGGCGCTTGCGAAGGCATTTCCAGGCCTCCAGATGTAACTTTAATGAGTAACCATGATTTATTTTTCCCATCTCTAGCCCCACACGAGGGTTCCGTCCGTGAGGACAGTGTCCGTGGGTACCGTGAACAACCCGGCAAAGAATCAATTAATTACCTACAATGTGTCCAATTGTGTATCTATTCAATGTTTAAAGAAAAATTTTACACAGCCTTGTAAAAGTTTTATTGGTACAGATAAACAATTTACGGCCTAAGTTTAATAAACTTTTTATTCCTATTTTTATGTTTCCTTTGATTCCACCCGTTTTATCACCTTGTGTCGAAAATTATAACACTATGAGATTTATAATTACCTATAACTATTAATATAGTTACTAATAAAGATCCAGTGTCACCGGTGTAATGTAATAATAATGCCTAGACGTCATCTTTTGGGGTGAGGGAAGATTTATAGGGAGGTAATTAACTAGCTTATCAACCTTACAAACGTACGTAAAAATCATAAGAGACGTTCTAATCACATAATCCTTACATTTTTGTAACCAATATATTAGTTATTCTTCGTACATATACAGCCGAGGACAGGGCCGGATCTAGGGGGGGGCAAGCCGGGGCCCATGCCCCGGGCGGCAAATTCAGGGGGCGGCCAAATTCACACTTCACGGACCAATGGACAACTCTTCATTTATTTAACTTTGACCACGGAATAAATAATAGTACAAGCACAGGAATTTCATGCCCATATCAACTTGACCGACACCCTGAGCGTGGAGTGAGACGTGCTGCACGAACATTTTATTATTCGCGACGCGCGTAGGCATAGTTCATAACTTTTAGCAAAATAGAACCGACTTTAACGCCGAAAAGTAAAAATCGGTTCAGTTAAACGCGGTTAATATTCCTAAATCCTTCTCCTTAGTCTGATAAACACGATACTGAAAACCGTATCAAAATCGGTTCAGCCAAACAATATGCCTAAATCCATCCACCCATCCATCCATCAGCGTTTTTACGTCCACTGCTGGACATAGCCCTCCCCTAATTTGCGTCACTCTAACCGGTCCTGCGCCTTCTGAAGCCAGCGGATGCCCGCTGTCCTCTTCAGGTCGTCAGACCTGGTCGGGGGGCGTCCTACGCTCCTTTTTCCGAGACAGGGCCTCCACTCGAGGGCCTTTCTTCCCCAACGGTTATCGGTCCTTCCAGCTATATGGCCGGCCCATTGCCACTTCAGCCGGCTAATTATTTGAGCTATGTTGGTTACCCTCGTTCGTCTACGGATCTCCCCATTTCTGATTCGATCACGTAGAGAAATACCAAGCATAGCTCTCACCATAGCCCGCTGCGCGACTTTGAGCTTGTGGATTAGACCAATCGTAAAGCACCACGTCTCGGAGCTGTATGTCATCACTGGCAACACACACTGCTCGAACATCTTCGACTTCAGGCACTGAGGTATTTTGGACGACAAGATGTGACGTAATTTCCCGAACGCAGCCCATCCGAGTTGCATTCTACGACTGACTTCTTTCTCGAAGTTTGACTTACCCATTTGGATCACTTGTCCCAGGTAAATATATTCGTCTACAACTTCGAGTGCAGCGCCATCAACAACGACCGGTACGGGCGTGACATGGGCATTCGACATGATTTTCGTCTTGTCCATGTTCATCTTAAGACCCACCCGTTGTAAGGCGCTGTTCAAGTCCCCGAGCATTGTAATAAGTACTTCCATGAATCTCGCCAAAATTACTATATCGTCGGCATACCGCAGGTATGTGATGTATTCGCCATTGATATTAATGCCACGTCGTTTCCACTCCATCAGCTTGAACATGTCTTCCAGCGCAGTGGTGAACAGTTTTGGGGATATAATGTCCCCTTGTCTGACACCTCTCTGCAGCTGAATGGGGTTCGTTGCTGTGTCGTGTACTCTGACGGATATAGTGGCTGATGTGTATAAATACTTCAACACCTCGATATACCGGTAGTCGATTCGGCACCACTGGAGAGAATTTAGTACCGCCCAGGTCTCGATAGAATCGAAGGCTTTCTCATAGTCCAAAAAGGCAACACATAGCGGCTGATTATAATCCTCGGTCTTCTGTATCATTAGGTATTTTTGTTTACAGGTTGTAATTATGAGTGTGCCAAGAAAAAATCTATAAGGAGTGGAAAAAGGCTAAATATAAGGAGTTGCAGGGAAAACAATGTGCAGATAATATGAAAAATTGGCTTCGCAGAGGGGTAACCCGTCAGTATCTGCTGCAACTTCCGAAGTTGATATTGAGTTAGAGGATGTTTCTGGCACTTTACTCGATCAAATGGATCAAGATTTTACAGTCCCAACTTCACCATCTTTATCGATGTGCGAAGAGCAACCTGAGCCAAGCCAGTGATTTCGCGCTGCGCCGCGCGCCGTCGCGAGACGTATCTCAATGGCGCGAGGTGCATCGTAAAATCGTTGGCAACACGACGCCTCGCTGCGCAGCGAGACGTCGCGCGCGCGACGCAGCGAGAAGACGTGCGGCGCAGCGGAATGTGTCTTCATTCGCCACGTGCTCTTTCTCTTCTACAGGAAGTCAGATTATACCAAGATCCCAGTCTATCATTATATTTTCATTTTTTCACTCGCACACTCGACCGAACCGCATCAATTCACCACGAAGTCTGGACGGAAGGCGGCGGCCTCGGCTGCGCCTCGCGGCGTTGCGCGGCGTTGGGAGGCGCAGCGCGGCTCTTGCACGCCGCGCGTACCGACGATGCACGGCTGCGTAGCGATGCACCACGCTACGCCGCGAGGCGTCACGAGACGCAGCGCTGCATGAAGCAACGTATTCTGAATTCTCACAATGAAATGTGTATCTTTTCGTGTAGAAAATAAAGTTCTTTTTTGAGCCGCTCTTTGAAAGACTGCGCGCAGCGTCGCGTCGCGTCTCGTCTCGGTGTGAGTTGACCCTATGTGGTACAAAATTGGCTAATTGCGAAATTGGCTAATTGCGAAAGGGTTAAAAGATCTTGGCTTTTATTTTCTAAGACAAAAAATGCAATTTTTTGTGCGTGATCCAAGATTTATCAGAAACTATGAACAATGATGGATGCATTGTTTCCGGAAGGCCTAAGTAGGCTTTGTCCAAATTTCAAGCAATTTGTGGACATCTGATAGCTGGAATTATAATATGGATGATAAAGATGAAAATAAACATAAGTACTTAGGCGGGGCGGCATTTTTCAGTTTTTGCCCCGCCTAAAAAAAAATGAAGATCCGGGGCTGGCCGAGGAGCATCTTCATTCACTGTTCTTGTCGAGACTAAGAAGTATCACTCATGCATTCTTATTCAAACCCAAGAGCCTCATATATATGTACAATTTTTTACAGGTAACAATTATTTCTGTGATTCCAATTTTCACTACGGTAGAATGTTTCACTATAAATATAATTCGTATAACAAATTAAGAAGGTTAAAACAAAAATGCGATCTGGTGACGTGTCAGCACGATTCAATCGTAAATAACTAATGAAAATTACGAGTAAATCGTAATTACTAAATGAGATTCCTAAGTAAGATACGTGATCATTTTGACAGCCTAGCCCTATCTCATGAGTACTTAATTAAGTATGAATATTTAATGATTGACAGCAAATGGCATTGCCGTTTATGAAAACGATCACCTTGTGTGTCACAGATGATATGCTCGTCGCAGGATGCGCATGCCTCGTCTGTTATAGTCTGTGGGGTAGGCACAGAATGTTAAGCACAGTATTTACGCAATCATTTGTTTTGATTTTGATAAAATATTTTGATTTGTTACTAATCTATAATTATGTTTATAAGTGAAGCAAAAACTTTGTAAACTTTTAACCAAAGTGCAATAGGTTACAAATACATAAAACTTTGAAACAGAAAATTTTAACTAATTAGGTCGAATTTAAAGAGCAGAGTGAGACTCTAGATTGCATTACAATGTGAAGAAAATTACATCTTAGAGATGATGAAGGTATTGTCAAAAAATATACATAGGTATTTGACGAATCCGTTCGATTAACCATGACCTTTATGGACGATATTAGTGTCAGGTACCTACAATATCACATCTTAGATGTTTCATGCAACATTGCAATGGTATGGACTGTGATGATAATAAGGGACCATTTCATACCAAGTCTATTACTAAGTGAAGCACAAGTTCAATGCCCGCAGTAACTAAGGAGGTCTTAAGGCCCAGTAAAGCCATAACAACTCTACCGTGCGAACTTAATTAGTATATTTATACCCCTACACCATCCGACTTGCTGGTTCTTGAAGCATGACGTTATGCGTGAGGAGTACCTTTTATGTGATTTTATGGATGGATAATTTTGGAATTTTATGTCTTCCAATCTATGTTAAACGTACAATCAGTTTTTCATTCCTATAATTTATACATTCTTGGATAAAAGATTATTTAGGCCTGTAAACATACCTAGGTAAATTACGCGGAACATTGAAATGCACCAATTACATTCCAATTAAAATCGTAGCAATAAATAAAGTTTTTACTTACCTTATACTTATTATAAATCAGAAGTCATCACTTATCACTTATATTATTATTATAAGTGACTATGAAGTCACTTAGGTATATTATTAACCATACGTTTAGTATATTTTTCATTTAATATATTTTCATGTTGTGCACCGTTTTATATATTGTATTCATAGCCCGGCGGCTTACGTCGATCCTAAGCGATCGACAAAGTTAAGCAACAGCGGGCGCGGTCGGTAGTCGGATGGGTGACCGCTAGTGGCAAAAATTTCTTGAGCGCTTCCGCGCTTCGGAGGGCACGTAAAGCCGTCGGTCCCGGTTGTTATCGATTGATAGCAGTCGTTAAGCCATGTCGGAGGCCTTCGAGCGGCTTGAAAACTTTCGACACTGGGTTGGCCACTAACCCCTCCACCAATCCGCATTGGAGCAGCGTGGTGGAGTATGCTCTAGGCCTCCTCAGTAATGAGGAGAGACCCGTGCTCAGTAGTGGGCCATTAGTGGGTTGTAGCTTAGCTTAGCTTTAGCTTAGCACCGTTTTAAATGAAATAGTTTTAGCAGTGCACATTTACGACATTGTGATCAGACTGTTAATAAAATCTCGTAATATCCACTTTGAGCAGTCGTACAAAGACCGAACTAAACGAGCACTGTAACGGGATATCTACTAATTACGTTAAAGCTGAGCAAAAGATTTTATATTCACTAAGCACATAATAACAGATAATTATTATGAGCTTAATTAATTATGCTTGATATTTTATAATGAACATAGAATTACAAATATGATCTTTTAAATTTAATTCGTAACCACGTGAACTCCTAAACTACCCGCAGGCAAGAGTCAGGTTGCAAACAAAAAATAAAAAAAAATATTTCGAATTAGTAAATGCTGCGTTTCGGGAAACTTGTTACTCCGTTTCTAATGGTCGTAGCGTCATGTTATATTTTTTTAATTCGAACTAGAAGTTCCTGGGATAAGCACGTTCAAACTAACACTCTACATCAGTGGTGCCCAAACGGTCTATCGCGATCGACCGGTCGATCTCGAGAGGTTTCACGGTCGATCTTAGAGGTTGTACAAGATTTTATTTTCGAAAATTTATAAATTACCTACTGAGCATTCCGATCGTTTTTGTTTCAATTCATTTATTTATATGACGGATTGACGGATGACGTCGACAGGCGACGCTATGACTGCGTGCGTAGTGCCCAAAGTTACGATAGAGTAAGAGAGTGCTTAGAGATAATAAAAAAAATACATAAAAATAAAGCTGTCTATCTTAAACCCTTAACTTTTTCTCAAGTCGATCTTCACAGCAAAAAGTATGGGCATCTCTGCTCTACATCTTTATATTATTGGTATAGATACCTACAACATGACCTAGTCACCGAACGCACAAATCTGAACATTTTTCGTTTTAGTACATTTTTATGAAGCACATTGAATATTGTGGAATATACCGGCTTATTACGACCGCGATGGAGCATTACTGCAATCTTGGCTTTCCTAATAAATATTTATACCTAATCCGACAAGCCTCAGGCCCGGGGTTTGCTCACGTGGAAGGAATTTATGTAAGCCCGCTCACTCAGGTAAACCAAGACGAATGGGGATTTAAAATTTAAACCAAGTTTTGTTGGTAGACTTTAAGCTTTTAACATTTATCTGGGTTTTAATACGTGAAGTTAAAATAGCTTCATTAATTTATTTTAAATCTACCTCATCGCTGTTTTACCATGATACTAGTAGGTACTTACGATATGTATGTTGTACGTCGATATATTTTGCTACGATTTATGCGTAACATTATTTAAGTACCTATGCAAAAAATAATAATAAGTTAAGTCCATTTATTTACCTGATTTACATATTATATTAGGGACAAAGATAGAAACCCAAAAAAAACGAAACAGGAGTCAATTATTCCAATAATAGTTCCCTTGGGATAACTTTAACGGTGTTTTGTCGTATTTGAATCCCACAAGAGTTAAGCCGCAAGCAATACCTACTACTAAATTATATCATCCTATTACTTAATCTAAAATATGAGGTACGTGTAAGTACGAGTACAAAACAGTCATTCGACCTGTAACCTCGATATAGCACATTCGTCATTCGGTAATGAAAATGTTGATTCGATGTATTAGCATCATTTCGTATGTATTGCTTTGTTAACACCAAATGGAGAAAATTTGAACGGTCTATGAAGTTGTTACTTAGTCATGTTTACGAATAACAACTTCATAACTAAACCTAACCTAGTCTATAGGTTGTGATTTTGTGAGATGCAATTAAAACAAATTTCATATCGAACGCGAACGCATATTGGTACAATGAAAATGACAATTTCAAACAATTTATCTGTCTTCTATATCTATAATAAAACTGTAACTGATCGAGGTTGTGGAGCAACATATACGTTACTATTTATCCCGGAGTTCCCGGGGGATCGGGATTCACGCAGGAAAATCTCCTATGCACGAACGAAGTCGCAGGCACAATTAGTAAATAATAAGATTCGAGAACATAAGTAAGCCAAGGGTTTCAGTAGTAATTATAATTATCTGATTGGTTATTATTATTTTCGTGTCATTAGCTCGTGTCATTACCTCACATCACGATCTTAACGCTTGATTGGCGTCGTCGCGTGATGTCGTGATACCTTGTTGGTCGTCTGCTACAACGATCTCAGTCACCGAACACAAGATGTTCAAAGACCCTTGTTCGAGGAATTGACAGTTCAGTGACTTATAATCATTTCAATGATTTTCTCCTTTCAAACTTAGGAAACGATATGGATGTGATTTAATAAAGATATTATAAAGGAAATATTACTATTGAAGTTTATTTCAGAAACAGTAGATTCTGATTGAGATAATTTGCTTCTTGTTAATGAAACCATGTATTTGTTTTCATTTTCCATTAAGCTTAAATTTAAGACCACTAAAGGCTTGAGACTAAAATGTATTAAAAAGACTTAATTTGGAAATTGCTCCTTTCAAAGTTTACTAAAAACTATCGGCAAGAGATAACAACTTCATCACAAGCGATATAGTTTATATCATCCAATTAGTTAAAAATACCCCATGACACGAAAAGAAGAATTCAGCTTGAAATATTTCAAATCATCCGCTTTCTTTGATCATTTCACCGTTCATAAAACATTGATTTGATAAAACATCTTTCTACAGCAGCCAATAAATATTTTCATGTACAGCATGCAAAGTGAATTCCTTCTGATCTAAGCGCATGTTTATTGATAATTGCACCTTTCTCTTCCACGTCAATGTGATGAATGTAAACTGACATTTAAAAATTATCAAGATCATTTCTTACTACGACAATACTGCTTTGGAAAGTTGGCGAGAAAGATCTAGGTAAATGGAGTTTGTCGAATACTTCGCAGACAAACAAGTTTTTGAAATTCTACTTTTAATGTCGGTTTAAAAGAACTTAACTCGAATTCACTCTAAAATTGAACAAACTTTTAAGGATTAATTTGTAAAATTAAAATGCGGCTACCTTACTTTCCGTATACAAAATCTTCTAACTAATAATTACCTTCACAAATAAAAGACCAGATTTTAGAACACCCTACTTCAATTGCAGATTCAAAAAGTTTTAGTTTTGAAGTTCTCTATAGTGCCTTCTTATTAATCTGATACGCAACTTTCTAAGTACATCATTATAATTTTGTTTAATCAACGACGAAAATATCTAGACGAGTTAAGCTTGTCGATTACTTGCGAGACAAACAAGGTTTTCAAATTCTATTTTAGATGTCGATCCAATAGAAACTAGGTTTGAATTTTCTTTAAAATTCCTCTTCTAACTCGAGAATTTCTCTTCGGACTTTCTTCACTGGGTCAACGTAGTATTTATAGTACAGTCGCGTGCGATCGATCGAATGAATCTTGTAGGATGCGGTTCCAAAAAAATTTAAACAAATTCCGGGTTAGAATGTTTCGTTCCATTAACTAAATAGACTGAGGAACGATGTTTTTACGTCTCGTCGTGACACAATCCTTTTTTCGACAGTCGGCTTAATCCAGCTTAACGAGATAGGATAAAATATAAGCAGTTTTAGAGATACATAATACCTGTTACAGTGTTCCGTACATTCAATAAATATACAAAAATTTATAGCAAAACGTACGCTTTTGTCGGGCTTGTTATCTATCAATTTATGACGCTCCAATTTATACAAAATTTGATGTTTATTGCAACTCTAGTATTATTATCGCTATTATTGAAGTGATCCCCATTGTGAGTAAATAGGAACTTCTGTTGCAATATGCCTTAGAAACAGCAGTTTTGTGGTGAATTTAGATTAACGTGACAGTTTTATTAAGCTTCATCAACTTTATACCGCCATAACGAAGCTGGACTAACATCACACATAATCGAGCCCATAAAATATTTATAGTTACTCACCATCAGATGCAAAGCATGTTCCTTCGCAACTTCGAATATCAAGAAGGCAATTCTGATTTTTTTATTGACGCCAGGAAGTTGTACCAACATTTTTACGCGCGTAAAACGAGTAAACCTCGGAAACCCATTAATGGGCGTTTTTAGGGCAGTATCACACGTATTTCACTCAAAACTGTAAATATCGAGGAAGCATTAAAAGATTACTTGTGACGTTGTGACGCAAGCCTAATGTATTTTAACTACACAACATATAACTACCGTTACCAGTTATCGACTAATATCGAGTACGAACAATTTTCACACTGAATTACGCGAGTGCAGTTACTTCGGTACATGATTTTGCTCTTGTTTACATAATGCGCTAGAGTTGCGTATCGCTGTTATGTGGTGAATTGATTGCTTATATTAGTATAGTCTTTCCAAAATTAAAGAATATGGATGAAATTATTATATTGCAATTGTATAATTGATTACAATTAATGAATTCGTAAACCTGTTTAACAAATCTACCATTTATGTAGAGATTATGTAGTAAAACGAAGTGATTCAAGAGAAAAAGAGAGTGAAAGAGAGACAGAGAGATAGGGAGAGGAAAACCTAGATATAAGATGCTTCATTGTACGTTGTCATGCTAAATAACATAAAGGAGGAGGTGAAACTACGTATAGCTGAAACAGTCACACTTTCGTCATACCAAAGAAATTTCTTACGAAAGAAACATTTCGGGTGTGGAACACTCACCACGTTATATGTTACAAAAATTCCTAGCTACTTAAGCAGACCATGATTCGATGGATATCGCTGTGGACAAATTAATCTACTAATTCTTTCTTTAAACCCAATATAGTAATAGTTGGCACTAAAGCTAAGTGTTAGATAGATATTTTTTTCATTTAATAAAAAAAACTTTTTAAACAAATAAAATCAATGAAAATTAACTAAATCTAATTGATCTTTCAAGCAATATTGTATTCGTTCTCTTTCCTAACAATAAATCATGAATCAAAGTTTCGCACTACGAAATCCATTACAAAACGTAACTGACCAGCGGGTACTTTGAGTTATGGGTTAACAAAACGCACAGTTCCCAGCCTTGAGTTGTAACTCAGCCAGTATCAACAATCTAGTGCACGCCCTAGCGTAATGATTGCAATCGTAAATTATTAAATATTTCGAACTCTGAACTCTGCATATTATTTCGTGATATACGGCGCAAAAGTTGCAGTGTGAGGTTTCATATTTTAGCGAATTTCGTTGAAGTTAGTCAGCTCGAAAGAGCCATATTAACCGGGAGTGAGCAATTCAGCGAGGAGGTACCAAACTTATGAAAGTCATTTTAGGTAACGAGAAAATGGGAGATGTTAATAAGTATAAGGTTTATAAAAATGTATGTAAATGTAGAAATTACGGTTAATACGGAATAATGGAAGAGAAAAAAATATTGCGCCGATCCCAAATAAAATTGGGAAATGGGCAGGAAGATGATGATCAATGTACGATGTTTAAGAAAAAATAAAAGACGATTCCCAAAATTTAAGAAGCATATTAAATAACTGAACTAAAAAAAATTGGTTGCCTGTAACGTCGGTATACGGGCGAAAGTTTTACGTGACAACGACTTTAAGTGGTAAAATAATTTTAATGTGAATATTCGTTCGTATAGTAGGAAGAAGGATGAAATAATAGTAACAATTTAAAACATTTATTTATACTGTCTAACCGTCATGTGAAGGCGGAAGCAATTTAAGTTTAATGTTTTATTTTTGTTAAATAGTTCCTCACTTGTAAACAAGATGGCATTGTACCAATTTGTGAAACGCGCTAACGAGTGTAACGTGGAGTTTATATAAGAGAAAAATTTGTAAAAGGCAATGTGTCGACTTCTTTGGTTTTATAATAAACTGCTATTTTGGGTTTGCAAGCAGTTGTGGTTATTTGTGAAGTTGACCCTGCGTTCCCGTATCTTCATGGGGTAAACGTATACAAAGAATTATATTTAAAACATTGTAACACCATCCGCCATCTAGCGCTGCTAACCGTTAGACCATTAACCATTAGTCACAACTAAGTGAGGTAACAAACTAGTTACTCTACTTAACCAGAGATGGCGCTGTACCATTTTCTGTACACTGTCACCAAGGAACGTGAGCGGAGCTTACTAACGCAGTTTCTTGAAGTGCCTCCCGGCAAACCAATTTATAAGACGTTGTCACGTCAAAAACTGAACGTAATATGATTTGGTAAGGTCCTTGGAGAAGAATAGGGATAATAAAAAAGTCGGTTTGGAACCGAGATCTTGAAAGTATTCTTTTCGAAAGAATTTCTTTTACATTTTTCAACTGTGGTTCGTTGTATTTACTTCAATTAATAAAATCCAAACAAAGAATATAATGAAGGCCGAATGTTCAAATCCACTTGCGCAAATATTAGACTTGCACATGCTATCGAACGTCGATACGTTTCACCAAAAACTAAATTTGAAAGAACTCCTATATGAAATTGCACTTGCGTCAATACATTTTATAGTGAATGCCGCACAATTTAATTTGTTTTCAGTCATGGAAAGTACACAAATGATTCAGTTATTGAAGAATGTAAAGTTCCATTATTTTCCATATTAGGACGCGATCCTACATGGCAAAGAGTCGGACCGCATACACATGACTACCAAGAAGTATGTAAAGATACTGTAAAGATCCGGTCTTACCTACATCAATACAAACACTGTAAAATATATTTTGCTTGATCTGAAGTTGATCGGCACTATAAATTTCGTGATTTAAATGGGAATAAAAAATCTCTTTCTTGTCGGTTAAAATCTCATTCGATGCGCTTAGTTCTTAATATCTTAGTACAATACGTAATCCTTGAGGTTATTTTTGTTTATCAGCCTGTTTTAGAACTTACTCGGTAAAAATTCGCTATTATTTTTACACCTTCGTTATTCTCTCCTTTGTTCACAGGCAAACAACGGGACAGTTGATCATGCATACTTAACTAAGTAGCAGTCCTCGTCAAATGACTCTCAACATAAAAACAATGGTTAAGAGCACGTTGCACTTATCATTGTATATTCCATTTGCAAATCGTCCGTCTCTGTTGCAACATAGTTGATTTATTCAAACTGCAAGACGATTACGTCGAAACCGAATTATGATTTCATGTCAAGTCACGCCTTGTTACTCCAAACCGGTTCTTACGATGACGTGATAAGGAAATCTGTTGTGCCGATGAGAGGATCAAACGTTGGCATTGAAGCGAAGATGGGTGAGTCAGAGTCGTGACTGTCGCAAGGTATACCTCGATTTCTATTTCATACGGGCCCGTTAGGTAGATCCTTGCTAGAATTTAAAATAGCGGCTACAAGCAACTTACATTTGAATACGATTTGCAGAAATGTTTCCTGTAAATTATTTACAAAATATCGAAGTACAGATATTAAGTCTTGATTTAAAAAATAGCAATAAAAGTAATTTGTGTAAACTAGGTGTGTATAAATATAAACAATGCAAATTAGCGCGTCAGAAACTCTAACAAAATATCGATACGAAGAATATAAATAAGAAATTTTAATTAACAAACTATGAAGTTAAATGCCGACGACTTCTTAAAAGCATCTCTCTTAAATATTCATTATTAATAAAGCGTATATTGTGACGTGTAAGACGCATCCCGAAATCGTTAGCGAAAAAAAAACATCAGTGAAAAATATTTTCGAACAAATAAATTGCAAAATTTCTCTCAAATATTGTAGAACAGAGTGGAACAAACCAGAATCGTGAATCCATTTATTGAGACTGGCAAATCAAGTGGTCAATACATTGGAGACCCCCGTGAGTCACATCGACTCGTAATCGCTTTAGTATTTACTAACAAAGTGATCAATAAATGTTTAAGACAGACGATAAGAGATACGTATTACTATTAATAACTAACCAGATGCATTAATGGCTAACGATCTTTATCTTGCAAATAAATCATCTACAGAATATCTGAACTCGCCACAGTTTAAAGATAAGAGTTTAAAGCTATTAATAACGTTATGTTTAGAAATACTATGTCAAGACTTTGTCACCATCTCTCGAACTTATGTAGTTTGGTGCGTTTTGTGCTAATGTCATATGCATTTACGGACAAGAAGAAAGGGCAAACCCAAAGGAGATGTTTCAAATCCGGCCCACAATATGTACAGTACCTCGAAAAATCGAGAAAAATCCATGGAATTCGGGAAAAATAAAGATAAATTACCTAAATGCATACTTTTCTGGTACAAAAATTGTATCTATCATTTAATTTTATCAAGTTTCAACATGGCGTCTTACCAATTTGTCATTGATCACAATTCACGAACTGTCTACTGTCACTTTAATACGACAGAAATGTACGTACATATGTCAAACTTCAATCAAATCAACCAACGTGACATGTGATGACAGCTTACCGCCATGACGGATTTTTGTTTTTGTGTTGCAATTTCAATTGTATATTTTTGTGTTGTACCAAAAAACTAAACCAATTTGAAGTGATTGGATAGTTAAAAACTGTTTGAATTGCGATTCTCCATATTTTAGTATGGTGTACAAAGTGGTGGCCGGGGCTCCATACATTTTGAAACAACTCCTTTTACTCTATCTTGAACACTAGGAACAAAATAAAAAATGTCTTCGAATTGACCTGAAACCCTATATCTGCTATAGATATCAAAAATGATATAATGTTTCCAAAAATGTATTTGTTTTTCTTTTATCCCTATGTACATGCACATGTACTATGGTAAGGGGCATCTAATCTTACACACTACTGTCGTAACCAACCTAATATCTGATAAATACTGTAAAATTAAGTCAACATTACCCTGTTCTTGGAAGTAGTTCGTTAGCCCATCTCGCATTCAACGAACGATGCACATAACAAGCAGTAAACATAAAGAAAATTCTACTGTAAGACATCTAGCGAAGAGACGCATCTTATACTAAGAATAACAGAAACTAACTAAGCCTATACGTATGATAGTTGTTGAATATCCTCGAGCTATCCTTTTGTCTTTTGACGTCCCCAGACGCTCAGCAAAGACATTTCCTCCACAGCAACTTGGAACAATTGTGTATAATGCATTCACTAAGGATTGCCCTAAGGCTTGTCGTGTTTACCTTTCATCAAAATTTGGCAGTGGCGTTCTTAGGTTAAAAATGACATGGAAAAATATCGTGACCAGGAAATAGAAGAGAAAGATGAGGAGTAAAAATGTTTTGATGCGAAGTGAATTGCTGGAATTGAATATGACTGACTAATCGAAACGCTTAGGTTCATAGAGATGGGTTTTTGCAGATGCTTTATAAATTACCAGGAACAATAAGAGATAAAGATGAAAATCAGACGGTCAAAAAATGTTATCGAGAGGATAATATCTCAAAATATTCATGTGATTTAAAATAGTAATTCGGTTATTTTTACACCACTGAAATAATAAAAAGTCCTAAGAATAACAAAAGAACACCCGAAGAATGGAAATGGACATAAACACTCTGAAAACACATGAATGACCATTGATGAATCCATCAATTATTAAATGAATGAGTTTTATCAATAAACCTTGAGATATTCTGGTATCAACTAAAGTAATGCCTGTCTGATCTCTGATACTCCGATATATGATAAGATTCCCAGCTTGAGAAAAATATTTATATATTATATTTTTTCATGTAATAACTGATGCATTAGCAATAGAGAAAAATATTTTAAGATAAATATCAAGAACGAATATCATACCAAGTTTTTCTTAAATTAGTTGAACATAAAGAGATAGATGACAGTCAACCTGACAGTAATTTTAACATTTAACAATTACAGTATATACCATCCTGGAAAAACAATATGCCTATTCAACAGTCTATAGTTCATTGACACTACACAGTGGATTATAGAATTAATCCCTAGGGATAAACAAAGAATACTGTGTCAAGAGCCTTAGCAACTCATTAATACGGGAAGCTTAGCCTCCCTGAGGGTCAATGCTTGTTAAGAAACAATTTTCTTAGGCACAATAGGCACTGGTTTTCTTTTGTTTTCTAATGTGTAGAGGATTGTTTATGCTATGCAACTTTACATTATAGCCTAGTAAACTTAAAAGTAAATTTTTCTTAGTTACTATGTTTGCGAGATTCTTTAAACTGGCATAGCTTATTTTATTATAAACCGATTGAAATAAAAAAAAACATTAAATGATGAGTTAAGCTTACCACATTATATTAGTGAAAATTTTACCCTTATAGGTTTTTTCTGAGATAAGGCAGACCACATATAAAAATTCTAAAAAAAATTTTTTTGAGTTCTGTTGCGGTAAATCTAAGCCCACAGTAATCGTTTTTCTCAAAGTTATATATTTTATGTACAGACAGGGATCAATTACAGATGTATTATATGTAAGTATACATTCCAACACGCACGTTATCAATGCTAAATGCATCAGTTATTAAATAAAAAACTATAAGCAATCTTCATTCGTACGTTTATGTGATGCAAGTGTTTCATTTTTTCTATTCAATTTAGCTAGCTTTATCTTCGCGTTGCATCATATATCGCAGTATTCGCAGTTACTAAGACAGTTTTATATCAGTGCGATAGTGAGAAAATCTTTGAAAATTTCATAACTCCATTATTTCATTCTTCTTGTGTATTCATTAGGTTACAACCATGACGTCAGCACATTTATCATTTTTGTAACTTTTTGATGTTTAACTAATCACAGTGTATAATTACGTAACTACTAATCAAATCAGTTATGTTAGTTATCATTAAGTATATCACAATGTCACCTCAGTTTAGCTTATAACTTACTAGTTAGTCCGAACGTCTTCCTTTATTTCAGAACGTTAATTTTAACAGAAAAGATAGCTCAACTCTCCCAATGTCGCTCAAATATATTAAAAGGGACCTCACGACAATCACCAGCTTTTGAATAAAGGAAAAATATATTGTTAAAAAATATTTCTTACGTTGTAAATTTTCAAGTAAAGACGTTCTGAAGAAAATCAGCCGCTACTAAATTTTATAAAATACAGCCGACAGTAGAAAAGCACAAGCCTGGCTCAAGCCAGGACTTAGCATACGAGATAAGCATATGAAATCCGTCCTTACACCGACTTATCACAGACTCGGTTGCAACGGAACAAATCTACATTCAGGCTTCACGTGGCAGGGCTCATGCCAAATCAAGTGAAAATTGGTAAGGACTTCTTATACTATGCTTCTTACACTTACCTATGTACGTCGATACGTTTTAAAAACGTACACATCCCAACTGGTTGTATTGATTATGGAACGACTGAGTTTGGTTTTTAGATAGGGTTTAGATGGCAAAATGCACATGGCTTCATGTCATGGGCTTATTTGTGTTTGAATAAAAATATAACATTTACTTTATACCTACACAACTATTAAAGAACACACTTGAGTCGTAAGACTGAAATACTAAAATGTTTATGTATGCATCATTAATTATTTAATATTAATGATTTAAATGATGATGTTTATAAGTGCAAAAATTTATTGCACGTAAATTCAGAATATTACGTTTTATTTTAACTAACGTTAGCATGCCACTAGTTGAGTTACCGTCGCATTTTACATTCATAAGATAAGACTTTCACAGTGTTCAAGCAGCGAAGAAAAATCTCCAAGTAATGACGGATGGCACACTTCATTCATGGCGTGCGATACAGCTATGTAGTTTTTATACCCGTGACCGTAGAACCATCCTTCCCACAAATAATCTGATTACAATGGGATAATAAGAAATCTTAAGACGTTGCAAGTATTCAATAGAATCAATTTAGTGTGGGAATAAGCGCTCCCGCGCGATAATTAGAGAAATCACGATATAACGGAGAGATTGAAAAATCGTATTGTATGAAATGGCAATACAAACGTGGAAATTATTTGGGTTTTTTACTATTGAGGTCAACGTCCATTAGATGGGTTCGGTCAGGATTTTTTATTATATTACAATAGATAGACAATGCAAATTTATGTCAATTTATGCTTGATAAAGAGTTAACGCTAAACTTTATGGAGCATTATTCAGTATCTTTATTTTTTGTTAGAGTTATCTATAATCTATAATTTAATATAATTAAATAATTTTAGATTTATGAAAATAGAAGCGTCTTCACACAATCAATCTATGAGACGTGAGAAAGTATGGTAAGGCGGATGTAAAATGGTACCAATATCAACTTAACGTAAGTGAAAACAACTGTCAAAACTTAAAAATATATTTTCTCAGTTTCTTAAATAATCCATGTTTTACAAACAGCATAAAATTACCATTTTAACGGCGGTAATTTTTTGAAACAAACAATTATTAAGTAGGTACCATACTAACCATACTTCGCCCGAGTAACACAGTAAAAGTAGATTCGTCGACGGATAAGAAATCCGACGCCGTTACTTCGCAATAAAAAGACCGTTTAATATGAAGTAGACAGGGTTTTCAAAATATTTCCTTGCCTTACACGTTTCATAACGAGGTGTAATATACCTACTCGAATTAGAGTGAAAGTCGCCATCGGGCTACGCCCCGCGTCAATATAATTATTTCCGTTTTCAGGTACGCTTGGCGATACTGAGGACTTGTGTCATTGGTAACTATGAACTAGAAACGAATAAATATTTAATTTAACGTAAACGTTAGTAAAGTATTAGCAGATTGATAGTGGTTATCCCTACCGATATCATTAAAACCGAGGCATACCTATATAGACTACAGGCCCATGTCAAAAATGGATGGGTCATATGAACCACCAGGTGATGTATATAGGACGATATAGAGCACAAAATAATAAGATTCAGCACTATGACGTCACTTGTAAGCTGTCCAACTGAGTGCTGGTGAGAATTCAAAAGTGCAACCCTCGATTTTTTCCCCTTGTCGCATGATTTTTGTACGGCGTTGCGGAATAATGGATTAGAAGCTGTATTGAAACAGTATGAAACTGATGCCATACAGAATCAAATGACCAAATTTACCCTGGAATTGTCAAAAAATCAAAAAAATTACAAATTTTGTCTTCGCTTTTTGTCTGATTGTTACACACTCCAGAGACATCTGACATCTGACATGGAACAACTTAAGAACACGACGACGCTTAGTCTAACGTGTAAAACAGAACGAGATTGTATAAAGCAATGTTTTCAAACCTATGTATCTATATTTTGTATGCAAATTGCAAACGACCTAGTCAACGTAACCGATGGACATCAATTAGTAAAGCGGATTTGATTATCCTTAATGTAATAGGCTCTCCAACACTACGACCATTAAAAAATATTTCACATTTTCACAGCTGATTTCTAGAAAATTATGCATCAATTTGAAAAATACGCATCCTCTTACCTCATTCTACCGTATTTTCGTTAATGGTACAACATATACCTAAGACACTCTTTGTTCGGCATTGCGTGTTATATTTACGATGTTTCGGACATCGTAATATACTGCGTCGAGGTGTACCATAAAAAGAACTAATACGTTATACTGGGGCCGAATAAAACTCATAAAAGCCCGACATTCTATTGATAAAATCCATTCGTCTATTATGGCCCGTGATAAAAATCACCGTTTGACCAATCCATTATATTTTATGCAAGTCCTTGGACAATACATAGTGAATATACGTCATCAATTGAGCATAACATAATATTTAGTGAATTGGAAATTTTAGAATGAAACATTAATTTAGCCATGAACTATTAACTGAACAAATGATTTAACAGGAATTAAAACAATAATTGAATCAAAATTTTGTATGAAACGAACTGTATAGGAAAACAAGAATTTATTATCTACATATCGACTGATGACTAAATCTTATGACCTTAGCTGATATTAAATTTTTGTTCTTACTACTAAAAAATCTGGCTGAATTAAACAACTTTAAATACAAAAATATTGTTTGTTATAAATCGTACGGCATTTGATTACTGAAATGTCTAACAGAAAATCCTGAAAGCAGGGCCATGCTTGTTCCGAATGGTCGGTTCTCTGTTTTTTTTTTTAAATCTTGAAAACCTTTAGTTTTATTATTATTATTTATTTATTATTTATTGGTATACCTACTCGATTTATTTCCTGTCTGTGTCTGGTAACAATTTTAATATTGTATCTATACTATAACTTTGAGACTTGAGACTCGTGGCTTTCTACTTTATGTACATATATTGGATACCTATGCCATACAATTTTATTTTTATTTTTTTTATTATAATAGCCGGTAAACACGCAGACGAACTTCCTGATGGTAAAATGGTCACTGTCGCCCATGGTCATCGGTGACGGCAGAGGCATCACTGATGCGTTGTCGACCAAGGTAGGAAAAAAATAGTGTTTCTCTATGGAATTGAGGTAGCAAACGAGCATGCATTACAACCCTTCCGCTGCCGCCCATGACAACTGTGACACACCCAGAACAAGCTGATATCTGAGTACATAAAATATACTTAATGAAAATAAGCAAACTTACAAACGCCTTTTTTGTCACTGTTAAAATACTCTGCGAAATAAATATAATCCACAATTATTTTCACCCCCAAAACACGTGTGTGTGTCATGGATATAGCAAAATAGTGCGTCTGTTTTACGAGCATGTGTTATTGTCCCTATTGTACCTAATCAGCTGTATCATTCTCGTGTACGGTGTAGATTACGGTCGTAAATGGAGATTCGTTTCACGCACATCCTATTTAGCCTTCAATGAAAAAAAGATATAAAAGGAGCACATTTTGAACACCTTTCCATCTTTTATCCGCTATAGCAGACGGGCGGACAGATGTAGAGCACACCTGTCTACCAACTGTCGCTATAACAACGGCACACACACAGAACCGATAACAAAATTGTCACTCCCCGCCAAAACCAAACTAGTTACCTGCACTCACAGTTCAATTTAGCTTGTAAGCAAAATTTACAAAGGGCATTTTTAGGTAACGCTGTCAATCTCAAATGTACCTTAATGGCATAGACGGAAAGCTGTTATTTGCGTGCTTTGCCATTATAACGAACGGTGTATGAGAGACAACCATTCTGTCACCATAATGGCAACCGCTATGACCGCTTGTGGCAAAAATTTTCGTGCATCGGATGAGATGATTGTGAAGCTGTGGACAGAACTGTTATCATTAGATAGCAGTCATCGATCATTAATAAATACCAGATACACAATCAGTAGCCCAAAAAAGTTTCTCACCCAGTTCAACATTGTATTTACAAATGTCCTTTTCGATGAGACTTTGTTTCTAATTCTTTGTAATTGATCGATAAAAGTAGTCTATAAATCATTTTGGACGCCGGTAGAATTTTCGATAGGTGGGTTGGCCACAAACCTTAACTGTAAAGTAGGTATGCTATAAGGCCTCCTAAATGATGAGAAGAGATCTGAACTCAGTGGTGGTCCATTAATGGGTTGAAGCAGTAAACGACAACTTTGTTACTGTATCCAGTATTACTGATAATGATAGCTAGCAGTGATCTCAAATGAAAATTCCCTGATTCAATTTTTCATTTCAATTTTTCATCGTTTAGTTCTGGCAAAGCTATAGTTTCACCAATTTGTTTGCAAACTTGAGTTCTATTTAAGTACGAAACAACATCAAGCTAATTTAAAATTTTGTTTCATCGTACGAATAATATACCTACCTAGTACCTTGTATGAATATGAAACTAATATACCTATTGTTTGATATATTCAATACACATCCAAAACTAAGTCTAAAACTAAACTAGAAATACTAGACTTTATCAAATCCGTTCCACTTTCTATGTGGCGGAAATTTCCCGTCGAACTATTTCTATTACTAGTTACATTACGCCGCGCTAGGAGTAACTTGCATTGGTATTGTCACATCAGGCCTCAGCGCATCTTTTGTTGAAGAGTTTAGCATTAGAAATTTAGAATACGAATGTATTAGAGAAGAATAGACGCTATACGCGATATATTTAGTATCTAATTATGCTTGTCAAATGTGTTATTATAAATCATAGCGGCTATAAGTGGTTAACTATTCGGCTTCCTCCTGGCTTTTCGAAGTTACTATGCTTATCGAAGGTGAAGTATTATAACGTTAAAGAAAAAGCATCGTGCAAGCAAGGAAGGCATCGTACTTGCCAGAAAGTTCGCAAAGCCAAGTGTGTTAAGTCTGCCAATCCGCACTTGGGCAGCGTGGTGAATTATGGCCTGAACCATCTCATTCTGAGAGAAGATCCGTGGTCAACAGTGGGACAGTAATGGGTTGTGATGATGGTACTCGTACTAGCTTATTGTAAACCGCATCTTATGTTACTTATTACATGTCCGCGTAGCAATTAAGGAACATATTTGCTATTAATTCAACTTTTCCTGTGGTTATTATTAAATATAAAGAGATATGTAACATTACCCCTGCGATTTACCTCGTATTAATCAAAAATAATTCCAGCATCCTATAATATTGTTTATATTTTAACCGCAGTAAAACCCCACCGCATTCGGTCTATTGACGTCAATTAGACGCTTAATATATAATATAGTAATTGTTTAATAATATAGTAATTGTTTTAGACAAACTTAATCTTTCAATTTCATAAGGATCCACCTCCCTTGTGGCTAACAGTTAGCCACAATTTTTTGACACGTTTGCGCGGATTCGATGTTCCGTCTAGATATTTAAAACATCAAAGGTACCTACGTACACTAATTATTTTCAGTAGAATATAGTGTTAGACATGTATCCTTGAAATTGTCTACGTTTAAAGAAGTTTTATCGCAATTTAAGAGGTTTAAAAATGTATTGGGGATGTGATAAGCGGCGCGGAACACAACTGGTTTTCGCAGGAGCGACTTACATCCGGTGGATTATTAGGGTTGACGCAGTGGATGAAATACATATTGTTGTATAAATTTTGTTGGATCGCAGTTTTTGCCTTGCTGTTTAATATACGTTAAATGTTATTGAGTTAATTGTAACATATAATTAGAATCATAGTGTGCGTACGTTTGTTAAAATTTTTATGCTTGAGCTGACCAGAGAGCGACAGGACAAAATATTGAAATTTGAAAGGGCGATACGAACTGAAAAAGGAGGATAAATATAAACTTACATAAAAATAAATTAAGCATTCAAGTCCAAAAGCCAGAAACAGAAGTAAAAGTTTCCTCAAATTTATTTAATTTATAACGAAATTTATTATGCAAGTAAAGACGCGCTTGAAATAATCGGTAGCAAATTTTTCCACGATATCGCGATATCCCAAAGTTGGCAACCCTATTTCATATTCGCGTGCCAAAAAAACTGTTTACAGGTGACGAAGATGGCCGCGAAACGAACAAGTAGGTTCCAATTACTTCGGTGATACGAACTCGAGTATTGCCATTACATACAGAAACGAAGGTATCGACGTAACTAAATGTTTTGTAGTCATAAAAACTTCTATCTGTGCTTATACACTATGCACGATGTCGAACGAAGTTTGCGAGAACTTCTAATTACGTCGTGTATCATTATTTTGTATTTTTAATAGACTTCGAAAAAAGGAGGAGGTTCTCAATTCGATTGTACATAATATGTTTTTTGTTTTCTTATGAGTGTTCCCTCATAACTGCACCGGGTGAACCGATTTTGATAATACACTTAATAGTATTTCTTCTCACTTCGTCAGTTCTGGTCCCATATAAATTTGAGCGACATCTGACTCAAAGCAAATTCGCTCTGCACAGCAACATGAGCGTCAAGCGTTTAAAACAAATTTATGCATTCAACTTTATATGGCCACGAAGTTGCGCTGCAAATTGTAGCGATATGAATTGAATATGTATGCGAATTGACGTTGCTTGTAGCGTTAAAAGCCTCAAACGAGACGTGTGTTCCTACCTATTCTAGAAGTTGTGGCAAGTTTAGTGTAGTGTATGTACAAACCTATACTCCATTCGCGTTCGATGTGGACCCACACCAATTCCAGCTTTCCGTACCTCTAGTTAAGGTTCGTTTGAGATTGACGCCGAGAATTTAAAATGCCTTAAGTAAACACGTTATAAATTTGTTTTTAGCGGGCAGTAACAATTCTATATGCTCGGCGACTCAAGTAGGTATTAAGTACTTAATCGGCAAAAAACTTCATAGCGAAGTGTAGCCAAACGTTTAATAATGAGCACCGCTACTCACATTTTCATCGCAAAAACAATTTGTATCTCACTACCGCTATTACGGCGTAATGACTCACACAAGAATTGCTGCAATACAACATTAAGTTAATGAGAAAAAATTGCTCTAGTTGAAAAATAAACGCTTTTAATAAATCACCGAGTTTCATGACGACTTTCAGTTACACGGTGAAAAAGTAATTCGTCTTTGGACAGATGCATCAATTCGTCACATGTCACGTATTAAGTCCGTACAAGGATCTTTTGGAGCGTGGCTGACGTGAGGGTGACAGAGACAACGCCTTACAGTTTGCGTTCCCTGTAAGGCGCTGTTTCTGTCACCAACACGTCATCCACGCGCCAAAAGATCGTTGTAGGACTCTACCAGACTCCTACCTACCTACCGGTTACAGAAATATTTTTGTAAATGTACCATGGATTTTTAGCGACATAGAAACATTATAAGCGGACTTTAAAGTTTTTTTTTATTCCTATCTGACGGGTAGATTTTGAGTTACTAAACTATGGCAACTACATAAATTAACTTTTAAGAAACAGTACATACCTACACGTTCGCAAATAGACGTTAATATACTTATTAAGCGTTATATTGGTTCAGTTGAAACCAGACCATGACTGCTCTAAGTTTTTATACCAAGAAATTAATACAAGGTAACGTTACTTTTGTATTGATTTTTCGTTTCTATTAACAGAGCATTCACATGTAACGTAACTAGTTCCTGTTTCCCAGTTGAATGCAGCATTCGCGCTACAAAACTAATGAGTAAGTAAGCCAGTGATGGATGTACGATCGATTTTTTCACGTGTACGGTGTAACGTTGAAAATATATCGATACATATATACCTAATAAAATTGTAATTGGTCGCTGTCTGTACATGAAAAACATACTACAATATGAAAAATTTCTTAATTACGGGCGTTTAAATGCGCTAGAGTACCCAAAACAAACTTTTTTCATTTTGTATGTTTGTGCACGCTATTCTCAGAATCCCGAGGCTGAAGATTATACATTTAATATACATTTTTTAAAATCATAAATATACATTTTTTTAAATCAGTTAACAAGAAAAGAAATTATGTGGGTGAAGTTAGAACAAAATCCTTGCGGGCGAAGCCGCGGGCGTCTTAATACACTTAAACTCTGAGATAAAAATAACACCATATACTGCAAGACAATGTTAGCCTGGTCAAGTAGTAAGAAATAAAAATACAATAACGTAGTACATCGTGACATTGGTGACCTTAACATCACTAGTAGTGTGCTGAGCCGTTCACTTTACATTTTACAGTTAAATTTAATAAATATATTTTGAACCTATAATATTAATCTTAACTGATCAGTGTCTGTTATTATACTTAGGAACTATATTTACCTATTTGAAAAAAAAATCCCTATTACAAAATTGTTGCGTTAAAAATCTGAAGAGTTTGTTTCAACAGGTTAATCTCAGGAACTACTGGTGTGAATTGAAAATATATTTTTGTATACCATAGCCCATTTATCGAGGAAGACTATAGGCTATAAGTATACGCTTCCTATAGCAGCAGAGCTACGATGAAACATGTTGTAAAAATGAGAAAATATTTTAGTTTCCCGAAGCGAAGCGAGGGCCTTCACTAGTAGGTAACAGTATAAATATACGTCATTACTGTTAATTAGTACTTAGTTGGAATTTTTACATCATACACCTCTGCTTCGTGATGTTTCTAAAATAATACACCAGTTTTGGGTAGTTAGGCATTGATACGTACTACAATTTTACGAGCACGAGATGCAATCAACGATGTTACGCGTACATATGTTGTAATAGTAGATGGGTGTGTATCAGAAATAAATTTTGCAATCAGTAAGCGATAAGATTGGGAGGCATTCAAGGTCATGGGACGCATGTATCTAACATTATCAATATTTATATCAATCTGTCTATCTATACTTATAATAAATCTGTAGAGAGGTCAATTCTGTACATTAAATATATTTCCAAAATAACTATCAGGGGGTGATTAGGGATCGATACTGATGCCAAAAATGCAATCAGTAAAATTTTTGTCTGTCTGTCTGTCTGTCTGTCTGTCTGTCTGTCTGTCGGATGTATAACCGTTATAGAAACAAAAACTACTCGACGGATTTTAACAAAACTTGGTACAATTATTTTTCATACTCCCGCGCTGGTTATAGTAGGTATACTTTTCATCACGCTACAATCAATAGGAGCAGAGCAGTGAAGGGAAATGTTGGGGAAACGGGAGAAGTTACTCCATTCTTTAAGCTTCCGTCGCGTGTGCAACCTTAATGGTTAAAGCTACACAGAAATCATGTATGACGGAAATGTTCTCCTTAAAATTATATAAAAAATATTCCACGACAGCATATGTCTATCTTTTATGGTTGACTCACAATAACACGTGTAACTCCCGATAGCTTAGCAGTTCGAAGCTTTCTGATTAAGTATACCTATATTTTATCTACTCTTACGTTTATGACACTTAAGTGGGTGAAATAAAGGGGTGAAGTTTGAACGAAATTCACGCGGGCGAAGCCGCTGGCAAAAGCTAGTACTTATAATAAATCTGTAGAGAGGTCAATTCTGTACATTAAATATATTTCCAAAATAACTATCAGGGGGTGATTAGGGATCGATACTGATGCCAAAAATGCAATCAGTAAAATTTTTGTCTGTCTGTCTGTCTGTCTGTCTGATGTATAACCGTTATAGAAACAAAAACTACTCGACGGATTTTAACGAAACTTGGTACAATTATTTTTCTTACTCCCGCGCTGGTTATAGTAGGTATACTTTTCATCACGCTACAATCAATAGGAGCAGAGCAGTGAAGGGAAATGTTGGGGAAACGGGAGAAGTTACTCCATTTTTTAAGCTTTCGTCGCGTGTGCAACCTTAATGGTTAAAGCTACACAGAAATCATGTATGACGGAAATGTTCTCCTTAAAATTATATAAAAAATATTCCACGACAGCATATGTCTATCTTTTATGGTTGACTCACAATAACACGTGTAACTCCCGATAGCTTAGCAGTTCGAAGCTTTCTGATTAAGTATACCTATATTTTATCTACTCTTACGTTTATGACACTTAAGTGGGTGAAATAAAGGAGTGAAGTTTAAACGAAATTCACGCGGGCGAAGCCGCTGGCAAAAGCTAGTATTTTATATAGGTACATATTTCCCGCTATAGGAATATATCTCAAGATACGTTTAAAAATTTTCGTAAAGGTGTGACTAAAAGATTAACTGTGATTATAGTAAAAACTGACGAATATTTTTTTATACAGCTAGGAATTCGTTCCGTAGTAATATAATTGCTTTGTAGGAAGCTAGAAATAACACAGGTTCCACGTTTCTTCATGTTTTCGTCAACAACGTATTTTTCAATCTTTTTTGATACGTCCACGTAAAGTACTTATTAGTGGTTCTCGTACCTAAGCAACGATCATCAAGCAGTTTCTCCACATTAAAAAAAATCGAGATGAAAACAATTGACCGGAAACTTCGTAGATAAAATTCATAATTTTTGCAGATGACGATGATGATTTTGATAATGTTATTTGCCAGAGGTAATGGTGTAAAAAATTGTCATGCAAAATTATACAAGGAGCTAAAAAAGTTAGTAAATATAACATCGAATGCAAAGGGCTCATTAGGTATTATATTAGGTACTTACTTGATTCATTAACACCCTAATAATAACATTACATTTAAATCACGGATTATTTCCCTTATGTTTGTATTAAAAATACTTACATCATCAGACAAAGGCGATGCGAGAGGCGAGTCCTTAGAATTTCTGCGCTTCATCAAAAAATCAGTAGCCACATAGAGAGACGGGCGTCTGTTTGTCGAAAACATTTTCTATCAGCCCTTAGCACTCACTATAACTTAACCACATCACTATTAAGTTAAACTTGTCGGAGTTTCCACTGAATTTAAAAATAAATTCAACAATCCCGAATCGGTCATGAAAATAATACGTCCGAGCGAAATGAATTGACAGAGGATAATGGTTGCTGTAACGTACGAGTACAAACTACAAACAACTTCGACTGATAGCACAGGCAGGAGGAAAAAGGTGTGATAACAGACGAGCCAATAATGATGGAGGTACTGGAGTCAGCATTCAGGCATTAATGTGTTTAACAAGGCATTTGTTAGTATTAGACCTACGTCATATCAAAAAGCCCTAGTGTTTAAGGTACCTGATCTCGATTTGAATCGATTTTACTCTGAAACGACTTCGATTCAAATTCGGGTTACTTTGAAAGATCTTGAATGATGAAATATAAACCTAAACACACGATTAACAGCTACGACGAACGACACACGAATAACGAAAGAAAACGAAAACAGAAAAACAATATGCAATACAAGGTTAAAACATTTTCTACTTGACACGGTAAAAGATAAAATGAAAATTATGTGAATTCATTACTATTGCGTGATGATAAGTTTACCTACATAGTTTTTAATACTACCAAAATTGTTTAAATCCAATAAGTCACAACTCACTACAATGCACGGGTTTCCTCAAAACTGCATAGAGTATACACCAGGCTACCTCAGCGCCTGAAAGCCTCCGACATGGCTTAACAATTGCTGCCTAATGATAACAATGACTTTAAGTGCCCTACAGAGCACGGAAGCTCAATATTTTCGATCCCGTCCGCTGTTGGTCAACTCTGTCGTTTACTTAGAGTCAATGCAAACCCACCCCACGACCTATGTACCTTCGTAATAGTTCAAAGCTATTATCAGTATCACGCCCAGCAATTAATGTCGAATCTTGTTACATGAGAACCAACAATATCTCTGCATTGTCAGCTAAATAGCCTGAGCGTTCACATATCCCATTTCAATTACATTATTCCCCGGACATGGCACGTAACCTCGTTTAAGATATTCGAGCTAATAATAAAGGCAGTGTTATAGAGGCTTTGTTATATCCGTGTTCTAGGAATAACTACTATAATAATTCGTATTTTGGGTAAGGAAGTATAAATTTAATGAACGAAGAAAAATTATATTGACAACATGAAATAATATCTAATTTATTACATTCATAAAAATAAAATTACTATCTACACGCATAAAAATAAAATAAATTTAATTAATATGGATAAAAATAAACAAGAACTTAATTTAATTCTATAATTCTATTCATGTACCTACCCACCTATAGGTCCAAAATGGAATAAATAGGAATAATTCAATAAAACAATTTTAAAACTGACGATTAACTCAAAAATCATTGCAATGAGAACTTTTTCGTTAACAAAAGCTTTTTAAAATTTCTTCCTGCAACAAAAATCAACCAGTTATAATTTTTCTATACGCACCTCTATAGTAACTCCTCCAAATGTCGGTACATACAAAACGTGCTTGTTATTATCTCGTTTCCTCCTGTGTCAACAACAATCGCAGCTGAATATATCAAGTCTCGAGAGTTAATGAATAGCCGACCGCGGGAAGGTCATTTCGACCAAAAGACTAATGTATTTCGTTTAAAAACAAACAATGGGGTTCCGTTTCTCTAAATGACCCCGGCATAACAGGCAGTTAGCAAATAAATAACCGTTGAGGCCACGGAGCCATGAAGTTGTAACCGTCGAACATAATTTAACTGCTGTCGGGGATCACCAAAAACTGGTATCAATAACAATAACTCTGTGATTCTATTGGTCGATTGATAATAACATGTAATTGATCATAATTTGTCTGTATACATAAACGCTTACATAAAGTTAATTAGATCAGTGATGTTTCTAAATCAAATTTCTTTAAACGTAAGTATCTTAATTAAGATAAATATGCCGTACCGTGTACCTACTAAAACTCACTACCAAAACATTATCATTGAGAACTAATTAAACACAGTAATTCATAAGCACGTTGAATAAAATACTAGCAAAAAACTTGTACCATTTCATTACTTCCTCAGAAATTATGCTCCCAACGGACTTAGCGGAGATGGATCGAAGTGAAGGCAGCCTGAATATTTTATCAGTGAAACTCATGGGAGAATACCACATTGCTTATTGTTTTTGAAAGAACTATGTATGAGTATAAGGCCTCTTCGTAATTTACCTCTCAATGTATTCGACCACGATATTAATGATGTGGAGAGGTTATATTGTCCAACATAGTCAATATTTTATGAAGTAAGAAGACCTCAAATATGGCTGATGTGAGATGATAGCAACATTAGCAACAGAGATACCTAATAATAACTCTCCGAGGCACCATAATCTGAAGATTTTTTCACTACCAGCTGCACACAATAACGAACAAAATTCGTCGAGTTATAAATGCTATTATCGATAAATTACAACCATGATTACAACACAAATAAATCATAGTTTAAAGTCCAATTAATGATCATACAATATATCATACTTATCACATGATATCATTCACAGCTATCATTATTAGCGTCAGGTTGTCAAACATGACACTTAAAAATGAACGTCGACCTTGATGATTGATAATGTTAAGGGGTTATTGCCCCGTTCAATAAACTTTGATAAACACTTATTCATTTAACCCAAATATAATGTGAAACATCAAGGGAGTCATCGATTTAAAATTACAAAATGTTACGGACATCTTCAAAGTGAATTCTTGTTAGTTGTCCACTTGTCGTATATCATCCTGACAAACGATTCTTCACGTAACACCAATTTTCTAACATTTGCGTTCAACAAAAATATAGGGAGTTGCTATATATCTATACTAACCACAGCTAAAAATACCCAAACATTTTCAAAGTTCTAAAGACCTACAAAGCTGAGAGCCAAAACGAAACAGTAATCATTATGCACCACTTATAATTTCAACTGAAAACTGTAGAACAGCTCAATGGGTCAAAGCTTTGTTTCTCTGCAGCCTTGTTATACACTCAATTCGGTTGCCCAAATAGGGAGGACCGACTCAAAGGATAAATTTGCGTAAAGTGCTCCGATTGAAAAGTATAAAAGAGGAAGTTCTCTCTCAAATCTTGAAATTGTGAAAATGAGACAATACTTATTTGAAGTTATCCCTGTTCAAATAAAATTGTGCGTATATTACCGATTTTTTTGTCATTATTCGACTAATACTACTATTAGAAAAGAACTACAAAAGTATCACACAAATAAAGACTCAGAAAAACTTGCAAAATAGGAACCTACTAGTGACAAATCCAATGATCTCAGAGGTATCACTAGAAACCTCTGGTAGAAATTGATTAATTGGTTATCCTGTCACCATTCAATAAATTCAAAGAAATCAAGGAATCATGGCGCTACGATGCCACGGACAGACGAAGCCATGTTTAAATAAAGTTGATTCAAGTTGTTGTTTAGTTGATTCAATTCTTCTTGATTTATAGTGCATGTTAAAAAAATCTTCATTCAATTAGGTACCTACATATTCCGAAAGCGAAATAAAATAAGAACAGATGTAAGAGAATACAACTACATTTATATTAATTTAAAAATTCTACGTTTAAATCTTAAAATTCTGTCTAGCACAACATAGCAAAAATGAGCGCTTTTGAAAGCAGATGCAGATGCTTATTGTATTAACAGACAACAGACAGACAATATTACGGCGTAATAAGATTAGCTCGCTGTGAAAATGAACGCTGATTTAATATGTTGAAGATTTAAAATATTTTCAGTTAAGTATTTAAAGTATTAACTTATAACTGATGAAATATTTAATGTCACAAAACGTATTTCGACCAGGGGACTTATCCCGATCACTGACATACGCACGAACGTTTGTATATTGTAGGTACGAATTAAGAATTGCTACGTAATTTTACGAATAGCTATGTTAAAAACTTCGCATAATCGTTTGCAGAGGTTCGTCCTCCACTTGTGGGTTCGCATTTCGCATTTTCGCGAAAATATGGGTGAGCGGCCTTAGGGTGCCTTTCCACCAGAGATGTGCTATGCTACGTTGCTAAAGATGCGTTTGAGATCTACCAATCACATACATTGGCCCGCCTAGAAACCCCGTAAGAGCGTTTTTAGTGTCATGCGGATTTGGTCACGCACGCGGGATTGCTCCGCATGCGTGAAATTTCACGCTGCGGATCATACGCACTATAAGTTTCAGTCTTCTGCGGGTTGCGTAACGGTATAGACGTGTGAAAAAATGATTTATGTCAGAAGAATATGTGTCGCTTACATACTTTACAAACGACGAAACAAGAAGACAAGAGTAGGTACATCTGACATTCTGTGTCAATTTTCATTTTGATAGTACAACACGGTGCGTGCGCCCCGCACGACTCTAAAATGGGTACTGAAGTTGTATGGATAGGCCACGCATGCGGATGCCCCGCTGCGGGATGACGCCCCGCACAGCGTCCCGCATCCCGCGTGCGTGAGCAAATCCGCATGACACTAAAAACGCCCTAAGGGCTGAATATGATTGGTGGATGGCAGACGCATCCATAGCGGCGTAAGAGCACATCTCTGGTGGAAAGGCACCCTTATAGCAGTTCCATAGCGTAGTTAGGTGTCAAACTATTCAAATACGACATAACGCATTTATAAATTAACACCTTGGCCCCAGAAGAGTATTGTTAAATTGTTATAGAAATATTACTGTTTAGTCTCTTGTTAATACTCGCACATTTGCTAATTATTTTTTCAGCATATTTCACCGCAGACAGAGTAATAAGCGTCATCATTTTCGATGCATTTAAAGTTATATCAGTTACATCTATTGATTAATTTTCTTTGCATCAGTACTTTATAAAGGAGGCGAATTTATTGCCTCATAGAGAATTTTTCTCAACTAGTCAACTCTATGTATAATTGTTTACATGTAATAGAATTATACCTGATAGGGATGGACGACTTTGGAAAAATATTTTATTGGTAGGTAGGTCTGTACCTACATTTATTAACTCAATAGAAACAATGTCATAACAATGAGTTTTTAATTTGGTCTGTGTTTCTTAGCAATATTTTCCATCTCCGAAGCAAGTGATAAATAACTATTTCTTACCTACGCGAATTGAAAATTTCAAAAATTACGCATTTAATTTTCGAATGCTACTACTGTAAGTAGGTACTCTATCCAATATTCAACCCACTTAACTATCACTACTATCATAATTTCATAATATTAATTAGGTACTCATTTATCATTCTTATTAATAACTTAAGATTAGTAATTGATTTGCTGAGGCACGAGATGAAACTCTCACAAGAATCAGAAAGTGCTTTATTATACGTCAGTTCTCAAAGCTTTCTTTGATGGTAAGATCTCACCACGCTTACTACGTAGGTACCTACGTACTCATCTTTGTTCAACCTTTGATTTCTATTTTTAAAACGTTACAATATATTATAAGGTACTACTACCAACTAAACAAACATTAAAGGTCAACTCACTTCCCCAATCACTGAACCTTGAAGCATGAAACTTTGTACAGGCGTTCTTTAGGGAGTACTGAACAAGATATTAAGAAAATTAAACTCCTAAATTTTTCTCTGTAAGTCTAAAGTTTCCGTACACAAAAATGTTTGCGCGATCTAGTAGATGTATGACGCTTAACATTATAATACAATTGTAAAATTTGGAAAAAATATGTTAAAATATGTATCTATTAAAGTAACAGTATTTTAAACTATTAGTCTGTATTTTGTGCTTATTTCCGCCTTAGTAACGGCTTTACCAAGTTACCTACACTTAGTTTACGATATGAAAAAGTAAAAGAAAAAAAATCAAATAAGAAACATAAATATCAAATAGGTCTGTCTATATGCAACATCAATCACGTAAACAACATAAGTATTGTCGAGAATATTCTCGATAAAGCTAGACGACCTTACATATGACGTCATACATGACAGCTTTGACTTTGACTCTAATGAATGGTCAGTGAAAACATGCTAACGAAGTAACAACGTAAGACAATAGACAGACAATGGTAGTCAAGATATCGTTATTATTAATAACGATATCTTGACGACCATTGATAATAACTTATTAATTTTCTCTTCATGCAACTTGACTCTCGTGAACGAGTGCCCCTTCAAATCCATACTAATATTATAAATGCGAAAGTCTGTCTGTCTGTCTGTCTGTCTGTCTGTCTGTCTGTCTGTGACGTTTTCACGGCTAAACCACCAGTCCGATTTGGATGAAATTTGGAATGAAAATAGTTGAAGGCCCAGAGTCACACATAGGCTACTTTTTTTTCAAAAATCAACCCCTAAAGGCTTGAAATAGGGGATGAAAGTTTGTATGAAAAATCCCGTTTCGCGATATAAATGAATTCCACGCGGGCGAAGCCGCGGGCAGAAGCTAGTCTAATATATAAATAAAAGACGACTATTGGGAAAATTTATGTTAGCCTTAATTAGTACGTACACTAAAATATAAAAAAGTAATTAATAGTATGTAAGTAAAATACATTTCATATTTGGTATTTTAATTAAAGGCAATCAAAAGAAAACGTACAAATTCAGCATAAATAGGTAACTATAAAAATAATAATATAATAAATAGAAACTATTTTCTCATAATTCATTTAATAACATTTAGAATAATTAATAGCAAACGCACGAGCAAGTTCAAGTTAATAACTTCAATGTTATAATTACTGAATTATGACTGAAGTTAGGTTAGTTATTTATGAGTATTTGATATTGGCCAAAGATATTTATTCGTAATTCAAAAGATATATTTCTCTTTACGTTGTTTAAACGTTTAACATTGGAATTTATCGGACTGTGGATTGTATAAATATATAATAATGAACATATAATAATAACTGTAAATTGATATTTTAGATTCCAAGCCTCCCCCCCCCCCATTTTTCTTTGTAGAGCCCCATCTAGTATACTGCGAGTGAACTAATCTTCACTAACAAAATTTAACCCAAAACAATGATTTTTGTTTGTTTATGTATGCTTTTATACGTGCTAAGCTTAGAAACGACTGAACTGGTTTGGCTACGGTTGTCATTAAAATTTTATAGTCAGCTTGGCGTTAAATTTAGTTTTTTTTTCTATTTTACTTCAAAAAAAGTAATTTCAGATTTCACAAATCATATCATACAGATAGACTTACAATCATAATGTTATAGTTTTGGAGTGTCAGTACTAAGAAATATATAGCAATCCACATTTAATATCGAAGATCACGTAGTAGTATTTTAGTACGCGATACTTATCTATTTATTGTATTTTCTCAATTCCTTGAGTTATAAGGCGTTTGCTACAATACGTGCTAAGGATTTATTTTACTAGGTAGGTACCTACTAGTCGTGCTTTGGGAAATATTAAACCACGGTTCACAATACTCAACAGATATTCATCTTATCACGTAGGACTGTGACATCGCTCTTACACATTTTTCATAAAACCTGTAAGGCCGCGGCTACACCACACAACGATTTGCGTTATGACAGGACGAGCGAAATAAGATAAATTTAATGTAGGTAAACTTCGGCGAAAATTTAATCATTCAATGAATTTAAGTAATCATTAATTATTTATTAGTTATGGTTTATGAAATTAACCCTATCACATTCTTTCAAATGATATAACTATTTTCAGTTACACGCATATTATCTATAAATACTTATATACAGATAACGTTTTGAATTTATAAAACCGTATCAGAGACCTGATATATACTTCGGGGCAAGGGCCTTTATCATTGATATTTTCGTCTTATATGGACCATTGCGCTTGTTAGCTGAAAGGTCACTAACCCGCTTGTGAAATAAAACTCTCATCTGAAACATGTTACTTAAAATAAATTTCCTTCAGTTCCTACATATACCTACGTCGCCGAGTTTGCTAGTCCTTTCTGAGCTACCTACCACAATTTCGACTTCATGGGTACTGTTGTATGTATTTTGTATATGTAATGTATATGTATTGTCATGGTGAGATACTGTTTAGATACAGAAATACTTCACAGGTACAGGTGCAGGTAAGCATGATGTTCGCAATTATCTCAGTTCTTCTCTACAATAATAAAAGAATGAAAAAATTATTTCTAAACCCATAGAAGAGATCATTGTCATGTTGATTACAAGTTTAATGCAACCTAGCAATAAGGAAACATAATATTTTCTTTAACCAACATCTGATAGACCGCCTAGTTCTTTCCACAATTCAAACGTGTTATGTAGATCTGCTCCAAAAATCTTGCTCAAAGAAGGTCAAAAACCCTTAGGTGCGAAAACACGAGGCCCTTTAAATAAGACGTCACCGAAAATATTTTCGCTCGTTACCGCTGACCTCTCCCATTGTCCTACCTCTATCTCATACATATTAACGAAACGCCTTTCCTAACCACATCTCGGGAGACGTATAGGGGTACTCAGATTTATGTTAGCCCCGAATCTGATGTCTGCTATCTATCCTAAAAAGGTCTGCATTCGCTGACAAGGGTCACTCATAACACTGCACTAAGAATTGGCGTTTACACGAAATCCTGCTCGCACCTCATACATATTAACTAAGGAACTCCCAAGAACAGGAATTGCGCACATTTCGAGATTTTGTCGGATTATCTTGAGGTCGTGGCATCACAATCTCGTATTACCATCTTTGAACCATTTAGACTTGATTGTGGACTTGCATTTAACGTTGATTTGAGGATCAAATAAGGTGCTGGACTTCGTCATTGAGGTTTACTTCTGTCAAGGCTAGTGATAAAATTATACATTCATTAATATAACCCTTTTGACATGAATTAGGATTTTAGTATGAATTAGGTATGTCCTTCAAAATACAATGAAATTACGATTAAAGGCTAGTGATAAAATTATACAAACTACTTCCTACTAATATTATAAATGCGAAAGTTTGTAAGGATGTATGTGAGTGAGTGTGTGTGTGAGTTTGTTACTCTTTCACGCAAAAACTACTGAACGGATTTTCATGAAACTTTGCAGTAATATAGCTTAGACATCGGAATAACATAATTTATTTGTTAAAATTTATAGAGATTTTTGAAGGGACTGGTTTCCCGAAGCGAAGCGAGGGCGGATTTACTAGTTCATTAATATAACCCTTTTGACATGAATTAGGATTTTAGTATGAATTAGGTATGTCCTTCAAAATACAATGAAATTACACATGATTATTCTGATCTCTGAAGTGGGTTAGCGATCATGTTCTTGCAAAGTATGCGGTACTCTTTTTTAATTGTCAATAATGTATATTAATTCACTGATTTAATAGATTAAACCCCTTACACCTAAGTCACCCAACTTAATCATCGGATGTAGGCGACACTGAAAATCGATATTAATTATCAAACATCGATGTCATAATACTTGACATAGATTTGATATCGAAAACACTTCTGATATGCATAGTATTCTATCTATTGTTAGTGCGTTTAATTACTAGATACAACCAAGTATTGGCCTATTTTTGGACGCGTATTTCCTTCATTCGATCTTAAAATGGAACTCTCGCGGTTTACCATCAGGATATATCGATATCGAAAGGTTTTAGATTCATTCAGGTTAAGTACCTTTTAAATCATCCCACCCATAAAATAATCAAAGGCTGCAGCAAATTCTTATAGCAGCAATTTTCACTTACAATTCTCTTAATGAATAAATTGACTTTTACTTAGTCTAGGACTTTTTTATCACTTAAGAAGAAATGGAGAAATGTTGGTAATTAAGTAAGGAACAAAAATTACCTTAAGTAAGATCAAAGATTTTACCAGCGTATTTCACTTATCTCTTGAGTCCAAAGTATTGAGAAACACAACAAGTCCTACATAAAATACGTGAGATAAAATGGAAGTACAGTGGATTGCATCAAGAGTTATAAATCAGTAGTTTCCTCACAAATTTATAGTCTCGCCTGTGCACTAAACTGACAGACACACTAACTGGGACCTTACAAATGGCATGCGCATTAATCATATGCACTGATATTTGTAACATTTGCATGTGACTCGTCAATTGCTTTTTGCTATTAAATAATGATGAGTGATGAACATTTATTTAGGAGGTTCATTAAATAGTGTGATCATAATCTGAATAAAAATAAGAATCTTCGGCCATACAGGGCGGCCGTAAGCGAGTGTGCAAGGCATACAGTAGTAGCTTGAATTGATGATGAGAGCCCCTTACAATAATGCAGTAAGTAACAAAATATTTACAAAATAATAACGACCATTTCTACTAAATACGCTATTGTTCCGTGACTACTCACAATAGCATAATGATTTCGTTGTGAATTTCGACATAATAAAAATCGACCTAGATACAAAGGATCTTGGACCGCTGTCAAATATTACATTAATTATTATTTAAAGTGTTTAAATGATAGTTTGAAAATAAATCCGACAGGTTATAAAATAAAATGTAGAGAACTCGATCTGTATTGGAAACTCGAGCGTAATTCGTTCTTTATAGGGGTTACTTCACATTGATACTATGAACGTATATAAAACGTTGTCAAGTAGTGTCAAACGCATGGTAGTGCGCACAGAACACCTAACTTCAATATGTAGTCAGTAATGTTTTATTTATTATTAAATTATTTTTATAATGCATTATTTAAAAAATACAACAATAGTTTTCGCACTCCAAGCAAGGTATAATACTAAGTATGTATTAATAGTTATAAATAGTATGTTTAAAGTGATGTTCATTATTTTGTAGCGACCGAGATAAGGTACCAACTACCAACACGAAGATTCCGATTCTGATGGTCGTTTGTAGTTCACTCAAGTTGTTATTGCGGTGAAGCCTTGCTGTAGTTGCTTTAATGTCTCTGGAATTGGGTCACAAGTTTACCCTCTAGTTTGTAGTTACCCTCTGGTAAACATACCTAAGTAAATGCCTTACCTTATGAGTGTGTGAACGTTTATTATTATTTGTTTTATATACTAGTGAACGTCGCTCTCGGCGATACTTAAAAAACCTTTTCATCTAAGATTTACCAAGCTACTAAGTAGTTATGACAGCTAGTTTATAAATCGAGGAATTCATGAGAAAGAAAAAGAAACCGCTCTAAATGTTTATTACGTACATTAATAATTAATAAACTTATATAAATCTTATCCGCAATCACACGTAATAAAGGTACGTGCCCGCTAGAAAGCTACCGGTAGAACAAAAATTACAACCAATCAACAAAGTGAATAACAAGTAACAAGTCATACTAAGACATCAAAGATCTAAATAAAAAAGACCTACAGTCAATCAATCAGCTAATGGCTCCGCAAATCAAAGGAGATACTGACACGATTGCGCCATGAAGTCTGTTAGACAATGTTTTTGCTCACACCAGCTGTTAGGTTATTGCGTCATCGTATCCGATAAGAGGTAAACTATAAAGTAGGTAGGTAATACAATGTATTGACTTATGGGTGACGTTCTTAGGGTTTTTAAGATAATTTTCAAGTGCGAATGTAATGGAGACTCTAAAGCAGTTTTTACCTATTTAGAGATGACAAATTGAAAAAATATAGACAAGTATTGTTACTATCTTTGTCTAAACATGTTTAGGAGTAAAATTAATTAATTTTAATAATGTGTACCAACGACCTTAATTAAAGTAAAAAAAAAAACTTCTTTCAACCATGGTTTAGGACTAACAAAAAATACACATTGCATATGAATCCCAAATAAAGTAATTTAAATTTGATTTAAAGCGTAAATATCAGTTATAAAAGTGTACGTCAATACAGCTTTGATGTAGTTCCATTAAATCCAATTCACCTTTGAAACGCAAGTAAAATCAATAACTTAAGGTATCAAGGTGTATCACTAGTACCAACGTGAAATTATTTTGAATTTAATCTATAAAGAATGTCCCTCGCTAGTTTAATATTTAAATCGGTTTGACAATCCAATTTGAAGTTGTTTATATTTAATGACTTTAGATACAATTTTAGAGTTTTGTTACAATGATTTGTCGACTTTGTTAAGACTCGATATTAAGTATCTTTATATCTAATTGTTGTTAAGTTAAGAAAAAGGTCAGTAAACCTTTTTCTTAATCTCCAAATTATTAAATTACATGCAACGACATTAGTCTAAAAACTTTGTCTGATCTGTTACATGTAAACGAATTCAGTAATCCTCTATCTTTGTGACTTCAACTACGTGTACTTAATTCGATGTAGGTGTATTTGTTTCAAGTTTAAAGTATGTATTAGTTTCACTGTATCGTATATATCTCTTATTTATTTTTTTATTTCTTGATACACAAAAAAATGAAAATCATTCGTATTGTAATCTCCAATCTCCAAACAGCTGGCTGTTCTTCAGTTCAATTTGCAGCCTCAAAGAAGAGTGAATTAAAGATGACAAATTATTACAGCATTTCCAGTATCGCTCACCGCCGAGAGTGCGACTACTTGGAAATCTATTAAGATACGTAATTGCTAGTCGTGTGACTCAGGCGAACCGAGAGCAAGGCCACCAGTTTTCTCCGGAGTTGTGGGCGCGTTGAAAGATTCAATTCATCGTTAGTACCTTGAACTTACTAATACAAATTACTAAGAAGCAAGCCAAATAGTTTAACACAAATTACGATAAATAACGAGTTCTTGAGTAATGAAACATCCAAACATGTTCATATTGTACATTTAAGTTGGCGTTTATTTATAGTTATAATTGTACACAGGCATATAGAGATGTGTACCTACTTTAGCTACCTATTTACATGAAGTAAACCAAAGTAGATACCTTACTTAAAACGCAACATAGTTAGGCAGGTATTAAATTTAACGACAGAGCACGCAATAAACAAAAATAATAATAAATCTTTTGCTCGTTGACTCCACTAGTTTAAAGTTAAAAAATATAAACTTCACGAAATAATGACCTTCACCTGGCGCCATGGCGGAAATAATTTATATGACATCACTTTATAAATTGCCGTAGCTGTGAAAAAATATTAAAGTGTTAGCATAATAATAGGAGCTTAACACAGAAACTAATAAAACCACTTTACGACTAGGTACCCACGTAAGATGCCTATTTTGTAAATTGTATTTCATCTTGTATTTCTACCGTGAATGTTTGTTCCAACTGAGTGTATGTATGTACCTATTTACCCATCTTTATTGTTATGGTTATAGCCCTTTTTACTGCACCTTATTTTACTTAGTTTTCATAATAATGAAACGTTAAATACAAATAGTTTACTCACATAAAATTATAGTCTTCTACAACATATACTGTACCTATTACTACTGTCATTTTGTACAAGATAATAACCCCACATGGGGATAAGTGAGCAATTTAATTGAATCATTCATTCATATAAAACTGATCAAAAGGACAGCAAGCTGTGATTTGTGAAGCATTAAAGCAAGATTTTACACTTTCAAATGGCAGAAACTCTCCGTAATAGGAAGCAGATATCCATTCTGCGTCCAGTTGCGGTAAATTTAAATCCCATTTAAATTAGCCGCTTCGCTATCGCACAAAATCGCGAACGCCATAAGAGAATGTAAATCAACGAAGTTGTACGGACGTCGAATCATAAATAAACTGGAAAGCCTTTATGGGAAGAGCATTCGTGCAGCGAAATTACACACGTATACTATTTAAGTGATTATTTATCATATAGATTAATTAGATGGGTTGGAAGCGTTTATAGAATATTGGACGTTGACAGTAATTTGATAGCCTTCGAAGGCTTACTACTGTTAGGTAAAATAATAGTAGGGAAAATAGCCTTAATTTATAATTTCCTTTGCGTGCAGCAGTACCCACAATAAATTAAGCAGTTATTTAATGTTATTGCTTCGTTTCTGATATTGTATGCAGCATTCCAAGCTATGAGGACGGTTAAATACGCCTAACAACTGGATACGACATAAAGCTAATTCCTTTGTAGGTACACATAAGCTGGTTAAGCTGTCCGCCGAGAATTTGCTAGACTCATCATGTGGGGTTAACACAAATTCGTCGTGTTAAATACAATCAAGTTTAGGTTCTACGTCCTAGTATTTAAAGGCTACAATGGAGGTAACTTAGAACGAATGTTGTTAAACTGTCATTCCAGGTTAATTCTGGAGTGTGTGAGGGAATCGCCGCGCGGTTAAAGCTCCCAGAGGGTATTTTCCGCGAGTGCGTGCGCTATGTGTATAAATTTAGAAGTCTGGGCGTGAACGTAAATAAAATTAGTGTAATTTGTCAACGTGTTGATAACTGAATGTAAACACAAGGTTAAAACTAGATATGGTTGAATTAATTGAATTTATAAAATTACTAGTGGACGAAACTTAAATGTTTTCAACATCCATTCCATTTTTGCAACATGTTTCATTTTACTAATATTATAAAACTCTTAAGTTTTATAATATTTCAAGTATTTTCAAGTTCCTTTCATGCATTAGGTACACCAATATTTTAAACCAACTTTGAAAAATGGTATTAACTTACCCCATCACCCACAAATGTACCTTGTCGTTCCCATCGACTTACCTGGAAAAAATAGAAATTAATTACAATCAGATTTTAATTTAAAACAAGTAAAAAACCTCTTTCTAAAAAATAACTAATTCAAAATCGACTATTACGTCTTAAACAGCAGTTTATCTGGTTAATAAGATACGAGAAGTACCAGTACACTAACCACAAAACACAAAGAAACGACGGTCCCTTAAACAAAATTTACACATCCAATAAACCTTAAGGGCGTAAACAACGTATTCCAATGCCCTCAGTTCCCAGTTCCCACCGTAAAACAAACACTTGTAGCCATAATCTCTCGTCGCCGTTAGTTTCAACACCTCGTAAACCATAACATTATAGGACAGAATGTAGGGCTCTTGCGAAACCGGAACGAATTCAATTGTAAACAAGGGAAGCATGTGTTGACGCCAAGTTACATCATATTTTTGTTATAACTATACCAAGACTTAAATGAGACGACAAATATGTTACACATTTTGCAACGTCTTGCTCACCATTTTTTGTGAGCAAATTGTTTGAAAGTGATTTTATATTTTACCTGTAAGGTAACGATGCGTTTTTTTCTAATACTTTCTCGCTATCTTTTTCCGTCATTGCTCTATCTATTCCATAGTAGCTCTAAGGGTAAAAGTAAATTCACTGTAGTGATCAAAGGATTCTCTGCTTACTTCAAACATTATCGAATAGAATCCTTATACATAAATAACCTCTGCATATTGGCCATTTATAAGCTTTATTATGCTAATCAAAATAGGGTACAAGCTTGATCCCTGACTGCTACCTTATTTGTTTCTTTATATTTTGACATGTGGTACAACGATGAGTCATACATTTTTTCAACGGGCACTCGACGATATCCAAAAAGGGCAAATCCCCTGTTCGTTTTTCTTTACAAGTTGTTCGACGTTCGTTTCGCGCGAGTGAACACCCCGCCCGCACTTTTATTAGCATTAGCTGACTAAGCAACTCCTGCTATTCGCTATCCTACCTGTCCGTGAATCCAGGATTTTACGATTCGATATTTTAACCCTATCTTGGCGGGTGACAATAAAATCCTAGAACGTGCCAGGGATACGACTGGATTTGTTATTCAGATTATAAATCTCACTTTCAATGCAGTGGTTTTCTTTCAGAATATTGGATAAGAGACAGGGGTTTTCAATAAGATTCTTTGAATAGAAGATTGCTTACTCGGTATTCGGTGTAATAAAACTTGTTTGAAGTTTTTTCAATATAGAACTGTGATGGAAATATTTGCAATAATAGTACTATTGATCTTGCTTAGGTAAAGTATAATTTAACGTGGCCAGAGTTAATACTCCGTAATTTAGAGGGTAGTAAGGGATGATCCATAACACATGGGGCAGATAATGCTACGAAAACCACTTACAATAAAAGGGCAAATTTTATACAGCATAGAGAGTAGAGACTCACAATGCTGGTCCCCTAATTTATTAAATTCAGTTAATTAAAGAAGGACGAGAAAACTTTCCTTCGGACTAAACTTCGAACCATTCCTTAAAAAGCTAAATAATAATAACTTCACAACTTAAAAAATTTGCATTGCATGCAGGATAACAACTTGAGTCTTCCATTCATTAAACCAATGCTTCAAGAAGAACAATAACCTTGGCTATCTTTGTAAAAGTTACAGAACTTAAGTAATACACTTATTATACAATTGAATTTGTAGATTCTTTGACTCATACTTCACAGTAGTATCATCGACTACACTCAATGCAATCTTAAGTAGCTTCAAGTACCTTCTTTATCTATTCGTCGTATCTATGTGAAGTAATAGTTACACGACCTTCACACCTCATTCAATACATGGAAGTGATTAGTAATGCTCCTAACGGCATATAAATTGATTATCTAATGAACACATGGGACTCGACTTAGATAAGAACTTAGAACTTCTTGATCTATAGACCTACGTTTCGAGTCGATACGTGGTAATGATTCAAGATATAATGTTTGATAGTAAGTTGTCTATCCCACCAGCGATACGAAATATATCCCTTTTGCGTTGCTAACTAATAAGAAAGAAGGAAGGAAGAATATTGAAATACAGAAAACATTACAATATACTATACAAACATACCTGAACTTCTTTATTCGTGGAAAATGCGAGGGTGGTCTGCGGTATTATATTGACAAACAAAGATAATAGGATAACATAGTTCTACAGGAAATGTAACATTACTAGGTACAAGTATTTACATCGTAACATTGGAGAAACATTGGAGAAACACCGTCATGGCAAAGAACCTGTCACTCACTTTGAATTGTAATCAATTACGTGCTATTTTTATGAACAATTTCTTATATAATAGGTACTTCCTGTCAAAAACATTCAAAAATTTCTTCAGCTCTTCCGTGCTCGAGGGCACGTAAAGCCGTCGGTACCGATTGTTATTGAAAGATTGTTGTTAAACCATGTCAGAGACCTTCGGGTTGGATTAAAACTCCCGATACTAGGGTTGACCACTAGCCTTTCCACCATTCCACACTGGAGCAGCGTGGTGGAGTACGCTACAGGCCTCCTCAGCGATGAGGAGAGACCCGTGCTCAGTATTGAGTTATTTCTGCCTAATTATATTCTTCGATATGCCCGAGTCAGACAGAAAGATAAATAATAAGAACTCCAGTTAAAATCAATTGGAGCACGACACAATAGTTCTGATTTGCACTAGTTTCTTAACAATTTAATATTCCAGTTCACCAATCTCACGCCAATCCAGAAAAATCAGCTCAAGCGCAAACTATAATTTGTTTTGCATGACTGGGGTAAAGTAAACTAGGTGTCACATTGGAAAGCGTTGCCATAGACAACGCTAATTGTAAAGAAAAACTTCGCGTTCAATTTACCAAATCATTATTTGCATACAAGAAATTTTCGCGGCGTGCAGTAACGAAAATCATGCGCTCCGAGAAAGTATTGAAGAAAGCAAATGCTCTTGCATTGTTAGGTTAATATTTATTGTTATTATCACGATGTTTGCTATAATAGTCTGTTTATGAGCCCGAAATAGCAATCAAACTTGTAATCCACTCGGATGGAGATCCCTCTTACCATAGATTTAGTTGACCATTGACGTAGTAGTAATTAATATAATAAATCTATGCCTAATAAGTAATAATAAATATAATAAATTGTTATTATTATTATTAAAATACAATACAAACTTATTGAGCTATTGCATCTTGACAGAATGAAATAAGACAATGTTTTGTAAATTTTAATAGTCCTACAACTCCACTAATTCGATAAAAAACGGATACAAACGTACTAATTAACCTAAACATCATGTAGGCCTTATTCCCTTAAATATAGAAGATCGAATAAGTCAATATGAGTTCAAACCAACTATCATAGTAAAACTGAAATTGTAAAATTGTAAGCAGGAAATACATTTTAATTGGCAGACGATAAAAACTCGAACACTTTTTGCGTAACCGAAGTTAACGATATTTATGTAATGTGCGCCACGGGAGTAGTTAAGATAACAGGGTGCAACTAAATGAAATGGGTTACGTGTGAGCCATTAAGTGCCTTTTTCAGAACTACAAATCCGTGTTTCTTCGAGAAGTTTCGATACGGTACGAGATTTATGTAACTTGTAGAATGTTTTGGTTTCTGGTGCATGTAGCGTAGTTTTGTATGTTGTCGTTATTGTTTTAGTTCGAAAAAACTTCTTTGACATTATAATTTAAAGTCTGAGGGAAATAATGGTAGCCGAGTCTCCGAATATTAAAATTAAGAGCTTATAATTGTGATACATTGTTTCTTTGATCAGTCCCAAACCCAATCAATCTAGTTTTAATTAAAAAAAAAAACAAACAAAACACTTAAACATCAACAATGAGAACATCATCAGCGACGTGAAAGTCAACTATATACGCATTATTAGAAATAACTCAAAAACTATTCGTCAGTTACCTACTGTATTCCAATTTTGATATTTAAGCTTTTGATTATAAATAGAATGATCAAAATCAGACCACGCGGTAAAAAGTAATGAGAACCCCTTGTTTTTTGAAGTCGGTTAAAAGTTAAATTTTTAAACATTTGTGATAACTTTAAAATAATAATTACTGGCCGTTTTACGAAACGACCGTATTCCCTTTCATCAGTTGTGGATTTGATAAGCCTTCTCAACAGTCAATTTACGTCAAAGTTCCACTCCATCGAAAACCATCGTAACTGTAACATGATAGTACAAAGGACTTGCGAAACTGCTCGCCAAGCTTGCACCTTTGTTTAAAGTTTGATTGTAGCGTATTGTTGGAAACGTATAAACCTGAAAACTTTCAACTTAGGAGTAAAGAGGGAACTGAAAATAAATTGTTGTTTCAATACCACTTCGACAACTCGAAAGCAAAGTTCGGTAGAAAGTACAAGTATTGAAGAGCGTTATGTCGCTGAAAGCATAAAATTGCCTACGGTGCAGTGAACGGTGTTTTATAGGCTGTTATTTGTTAAGTTTATGCGTTATTGCTATTTGATGGTTACTCGATACTGAGGTATATTATGGTCGTATGGCTACTCATAACCGTTATGATAAAAGCAACTTTCTTTCGATCGTTTTCAAGAAAAATCTTTCTCATTTTTTACATTTTGTGTGTAGGTACATTGATCGTTCCAAGATTGATATAAACCATAAATTGTGTAACACTCTAGTATCTGTATATATTTATTACTCACCTATAGAAATTTTAAAGATGAAACTGTCTAAACATGACATTGATTTTTCAGCAGTATTTAGTAGGTACCTAAGTATAATCTGTAACTCCTAGGCTGTTGCTTACCGCCTTCTCTACCAAGATCACTCACGTTAAGGATTTATTGAACCGATTTCGTATCTATGTGTTTGTAAAAAGCAATGTCGATTAAACACTATTTCACGTAAACACGTCAAAAACTTAACGCAGATGGGTAGTTACGGTATTTTAATAAATAGATTTAAATAATCCAGCAACCAATTGTCATAAACAAACAGACAAAATAGACAAACGCGCTACAAGACAATTTTTCTATCTGAAAAATCTAAACAAACGTTTATCGGGAGTACGTGACGAACACCATAGAACCGTATCCATTGCTTGTCTATTTGTCGTTCCTTTTCCCGCATCCAAAGCGTTCAGAAGCGAAGCAAATTGGCTTCCATGTACGATTACGTTCAGGCTCTGAAATAGTACATTATGATACAAGTGCGCGAAGTTGGTCATTACAGTCGAGGCGGTATTGCACAGCCCGAGCCGCAAGGCGAGGGCTGTAATAGAGCCAAGACTGTAATGAACAAAGCACACGCGTATCATACGACGTTTTTCAACACACTTGCGAGGAAAAAAACAATTAGGTAGGTATAAAATACATTCGACATTTTTGACATTTTGCACAAAATGGCGCGGACGTTTATTTTTTCGCGCGCCGTATCTTCGGTTCAATAACTATGCGCGCGCAGGTTAAGTCCAGCCAGAGGCACCGAACACCGCTATTCAGCCACAATATATTAAACTAAATAATTATGTATTTCTAATAAGAATTTACGGTAATAAATGATTTAAAATATTGTATTTTTTAAATGCTTTAATAGATAATTAGACTTATCATATCAGATTTTGACTAAGTACAACAAGTTTATTTATTTACAAAATAATAAATCTTTTGGTAACAACCTCTTTACGGATATTAAAAAAAAGTGGAATAAGAAAAACACTAGTGCGGCAATGAAAAGTAAAACGCACTAGTGTGTAATAAACCGCATTCCGGGCGTAAGACTAAAGAAAAAATAGCAACTTTACGAGCAAGTGTGTTGAAAACATTATTACTAGTCACGACTTTCGTGCCTTCTGTAACGTAAGACCGAATCAGTACACGGCCTGCCCATTCGAATTGGAGTAACTGTGGTTGTTCATAAGCCACGTGTCGTTGAAAGACCTCATTCATATGAATATCTAATGTCCGTATGGAGATGTCGATTATATTGATGAATGGCCGATTCGTTTAAATGTACATAAATGATATGGATGTTAATGGAAGGGTACCCTACCTACGGTAGCTAATCGTCGTCGAGTCGTCCTTAATGTTAATAGACACATACACATCAGTGTAGTGTAGGTACATTTGTTTCGGCCGGGAATCAAACACGGAAGCTCTTATTCCCCAGGCAGGGCCACTACTAACTTATATTGTACATTGTAGGTATACATACTTAAAAAACACACCAGGATTTTCTGTTTCTTTGTCCTCGCACTTATTAACAAACTAACCAACTAATATTCTAACACCATCTACTAACTGGACTAACCATCCTAGTCCCTTTGAGTCTAGTTCTAGGTCGGTCACAGTTGTTATGGGCGGCAGGGGAAGGGTGGTACTGCATGCTCGTTTGCTATCTTAATTCCATAAAAAAAAAAAAAAACACAAACACAAGAAACACACACAAGGTGTTTCTCTTGGAATCGAGCTCAGGAGTGGTATAATCTGCAGAGCATGTTAAATAAGCTCGTAACATGTTTTTTTCAAATTGAAGTTTATCCGTGAAATGTACCTACATTTAGGTATATTTCAAATAGATATCATAGAATAATAATTAATTATTATTGTTATTTCACATTCAGTTTTCATGTTTCATGTTCCATAGCTATGCGTCAGGGACAACAAAAATTGATTTAACTTGCACAAAATAGCCCTTGAAAGTTAATAGCTGCTCGCGCTACAAAATACCACTTGCAGAATTTTTTATCATCTCCTCCGATCAGAATCCTAACTACAAGGACAATTTACGATTCTTTGAACGCCAATCACTTTGCTGATGCGATTTTAAAGTGAGCATCTCATATGCCATAACAGTATTAATTCACAGAAAAGAAGAGTACATCAGCTAGTCTAGTACTTGATAAAATCTAACAGTCACTTTATCGACGTTCAACCTTATGCCCTTGAAATAAAGTTTATATTGCGGCAACGTAAATGATTACTCACTGAATATGGTAGACTAAGCGCCGCCTAGACTAGTAAAGATGGCTATAGAAATGCGAGAAACGACTTGTATCGAAAGAATATCTGATCCAGTGCCTTCTGGTTCTGGGAATAATAAAGTTAAGTATATCTAATATTTGTGATACGTACCTATACTTGATAAAGCAAACTTTCTCATAAATTCTTATGTTTATCTGTTAATCAGTTTAATTAACGGGCATAACCGATTTGGATGCAATTTTAACTGATGTATTGTATTAAGCTTGGAGAAAAGCCTAATATTTTATTTCGATTAAGTTAGAAACAAAAAAGTATTTAAATACGTAAATATCAATTTGAATTCTCGTCTAAGCATTTGATCAAATATATGGTCTGGATGCTACGGCACAGATCTGCCTAGACAAACTACCTCACCTTACCTCACCTCAGTTACGTACTCGTTCAAAATAAGAATAAAATCTCTTTTTTCTGTACAATTAAGTAAGAACCAGATCACATAACTGCACGTAAAATCCGCTAAATAAATTAGACATTAAAATATGCACGAAATGTAAACCATAAGTCGTAGTAGCGGCTTGACCTTGGCCGTTGCATAAAATAAATAAATAACAGCGGAGAATGTCAACAACTATCTTGATTTAAACGTTCATTGATGCAGAATAATAAAATAACAGCTTTCATACATAAAACATTACGATTTGTTAGTTGCTGACGAATGGTTTTAACATATTTACCTATCTACAATATCAAATTAAAAATGTGGAGTGGGCAAAATAATGATGACTTTAAAACACTAATGAAAATAATATAACATTATGTTGTTATTTGTAGTGGTTCCCGCTTATCTCAGAAATGGCTTTACTGATTTGGACTAATGTTTATATTATAGGCTTTAGGTAAAACTTAGGGCTTATTTAATTTCAATCGATTATTTATAAACCACAGGGAATCGAAGCGAAGGGATAGGGGGGCGGTTTTATTACTTTGAAGTTCACTTCTAAGAATTGGTAACCACATTACTAAATGCAATTCGATCCTCGTCATAGCAACAACGTAAATCCAATAGAACAAACCTAACCGCGGTCACACACATGCTTGCGAACGTTTGTACATTGCACGTATGTTTGCACAAATGGGAACAACGCGAAGCTTCGATGTGCGCACGCTTTCATATGTGATCAAAAACCGTTACAGCTTTGATAGCTTGGAAAACCCAAGAATATGTCAAAAACTTCCCATAATCATTTGCGAAGGTCGTCCTACACTTGTGGGTTCGCGTATTCGCACGATGTGAGTGAACAGCCTAAGTGTTGTGACTACTGTATTATGTCACGTTCCAGCGTTCTAAGTACCTACTGATACGAGGCACACCGTTTCAGAAGCATACTGCAAACATTCTATACTTAGAAAGAAGCGTCATATTGTACAATGGACTTTACGAGATCACGCTTAGCGTTGCATGTGATTCGTTCACGTGTCGGTACTTAGTGAACGCGTATCGTGAATGGACGTCCTTTAGGATTTACTGACGCTTTTAGAGTTGCGTACCCAAAAAGATGTCTCCGGGCCCCATTACTAAGGCGTGTTTGTGTTGATCTGATGTCGTTCTGAGGCAGACATACAGGGCTAACATAATTTGCCACACAATTATTTCACTTTGTACCATAATTAGTTATACAAATATAAAAGTTCCATACCATAATTAGGTATATAAGTATAAAATACAAGTTCAATACTAAAGTGGATTCCCAGTACAAGACACGGAGTTTTGAACAAAATAAACAGTAGCGATGGAGGGTTTACAACATACCTATAAAGAAAGGTAAATAATAAAGGGGTCCCCAGCACGAAACCAGTTTTTCTACATAAATATTGCCACGTGCTACGAAATCTTCGCGTAGGAATCCGACTTTTTTGTTATTGCACCTGCAAATTGCAGCTTATACTGCGTTCTAATTGCATTTCACATATGCCAGCTTTCACGTGCCGCTGAGTATATGGATTTACCACTCCCCGATAAAAACAAATTTATTAAGTGTGCTCACAGTATTTTTATTTTTATTTTATAGCATAAGCAGGCAAACGAGCAAGCGGGTCACCTGACGGTAAGTGATGCTGATGATCACCGTCGCCCATGGACATTGGCAACACCAGGGGCGTCACCAGAGCATTACCGGCCGAGAAGTAAGCGATGGAAAAATTTAACTTGTAAGTAAAATTGACTTAAATCAGTTTAAATTTCTGCCGTCAATCTACTATTAACTATACGTATAAAAAGCTGGCATTTGTGTGGGTGCTTTTAAAATGAATTTCAAATCGAACACGAACGGAGTATATCTATGTATTTACTCGATACTTCCCCACATCGACCTACATCGATTACCCGGTAGTAAACATCGATACACGCGTTTGATTTACAATCGCCAGTAAACTGTACCGTCAGGGTGAAACTATTCATCACCGGCTGTCAACACTATCTCTTACTTTTTGTACCATTAACGCGTACGATGACCTTTGCGGACAGACTTGGTGGCGATATGATTGACCACATTAAGGTTCTCAATATATAGGTATACCAGTAAAGTCACCCGACGAGTCAGACTGATGTTGTCAATATACTGTAAAGTCCTGGGTTATAATTCAAGGCTGGTGTAGTTATGAATTACAGGACAGAGAAATGTTTACTTTCTGGTCACGATTATACATTGCTGTGACATACAATAGTGAGTACCTACCTGTTAGAGTGATTACTGGTAAAAGTTAGAGCTAGTGTTAACTATAAGTTTATTTGTGATATCAAATTGTACATTGCCGTTATCATTTGCAATCGTGAGTACCTGTTATGGTTAAATTTTCAAATGGTAAAAATATCTCCACATTTTGGTTTACTTTTCACAAAAATGTTCAAAAAGTTAAAATAAGAAGTATAACAACTCTACAACATAACTTCAAACTATTTGAACATAGGACTGTCCTAAATACGACATTCATTTTGCCCCAAAACATAGTGTGACCAATTGCTTGACTGACCCCATAGCCAAGTATACCGTAGAGCCAAGTTAACAACCGAGTTGACAGACCGGGACAAATGTTGTTGAATACTTGTCATTGTGCCAGCTACACTACATTCGCCGAATTAATGTGCAACTGTCTCCAACGATTGACCTGTTTCCGATTCCGCGGATCTTCTTTATAACGTGATAATAGTAACTAGTGATTCCTACGTTATAAAACAATAATGGATTATTATGATTATACTAGGTTGAAGGGTAATTATTATTGTCATTATGAAAAAATCTAACAAGCTGAATAAATTATTTTTTATTTACTCAGTTAAAAACCAAAGAAACTGAGTAAATTATTGTAATTATTAAAAAAAAGTACAATCATAATTTTCATTCATTTTTACAATGCTACACTTAGGTCTAATCAATATTTAAAGTTTACTTAAATAAAACTGTAGGCTATACAAAGTTTTTCATAAGGTTTCATAGATTAGCGCATTCAAACAAAAAAACTCGGCTTGTTATACAGATAAATATTTATGGGCGACGGTAATAATTAACAACTCTCAATTAGGAAATTCGTCTGTTTGTTTGTCTGTCAATAAGATATAGGTTATAATAGATACTTATACAATAAACATTAATTCATCACCCGATTGGATCATCAGATAGAAAAGGATTGAGGTAATTAAATCATGTGATATTTTGCAGTTGAAGCTCCATGTCTTATACCCCAACATATACATACGACCACGCATACGACTAGCTTGAATTACAACTTGAACTATTACGGATAATGTAACCCACATGACTTGTAATCGGTATCCTAATCCAAAAATGTAACCCCATGAAACAATACTGACCTAAAAAATTACATCGAACCGAAAAACTAACGACATAAAGGACAATATTATTGTATAACAGTTGTCAAAGTGCCAACTTGGCTTTTGAACTACACTGCACTCACCAAATTAATGTGCAATTATATAAAATCTGGCTTTGTTTTTGATTGGATTAAAGTAATTTTGCTTTGTTTTTTTTTTAATTTAAAAAGAGTATATTTTATGCACAAATAAACTTTGCAATATATTCGAAATATGAATTGTACCACCCTAAAGTACCTTTTTTTTGTTTGAATAAGCAAAGTTTGACGCATCTTAAGAATGTGATTAAAACGTTATTTTTAATTACGGCGCAGCTATTGCACATATGCCTTAATTACATTAATAGTTTAAAAATTAAATTGGCATTTATATTATAAGCAGGAAACGATAAACGAAAAAGCTTTAATTAACGCATACGCTCCGTTAATTATTACAATGAACGGCAATTGAATTAATGGCTGTTTGCAACGTGCGATATTGTTAACGACAGTCGATTTTCGATAGCAAGTTATTATTTTATATAATAATTATGGGATTATGGGACATTATGGGAAATGCTTGACATGTTGAATTTCCGTTTCAAATAATTTTCATATTCTATTTCTAATACCTACTTACTTTATCAGAAAGCATAATTCTCAGCGAGTCCGAAATATAAATGAGTTAAAATTTCTGATTATGTAGGTATACGAGTGGGTAATATTTATTCATTAAATTAAAGATAACCAGTTTAGAGGAACATTATTTATAAAAATATTGGGTAGTTACATTTTAACTACACTAGATCAATATGATGTGCAAAAAAAGTTCTAAATTATAAACAGTTATGCTATAATTATAATAATCCCACTCCCAAAGGTTAACTGGTAGAAAATACTTTTAGCATGTATGTAAGTTCGCCTTTTGTATGTATCCTGTACTTTTGTAAGGTGCAATAAAATCTTAAATAAATAAATATTATAGACTTAAAATTGCCGTTTTAATGAGAAATCTAAATACCGCACATGAAACGATCGTTTGGTGTTTACGTTCTGCCTGCTCGATTCCAATTTGTATCTGTGTTTGCATCATAATTATATGGCTCTAAGTGCCTTAACAAATCTCTCTTTACCATAGTGCTGAATGATGACCATATCACTAGTGACGCAGAACATTCTAGATTGTTTGCTTGTGTATTTCGCTCACACTATGTAGAAACATGTGAGAGTAAGCGACAAAATGCTGCGTGCTCGTTTACTATCTTAATTTCACAAAAAACTCCCAAAACGAAACCCGTTTCCACATGACAAAGTATTTCCAAAGCGAGAGTAATAAAAAAAATTATCGCACAAATTCACACATCGTAACCCTAAACGGTTTGCTCCAAAGCTCCAAATAAATAATTTGGGGGGTGAATTTGTGTAAGGATTTCCATAATTTGGATAAACCGAGACATCTATTTATGCGGAAACATTTTTTTCACGGATTCTGTGATTGCTCACTATGTCAACCCAAAATTGGGGGCGCGGTTAGCGGAGCCGATAATAAAACAGGGCTGCCACTCTAATCGAACATTGACGCATCTATGGCTTTGGTTTTTTTATGGAATTAAGGTAAACAAGCGTATAGCACCACCCTGCCGCTGCCGCCCATAACCAGTATGACCGACCTAGAAATAGATTTAATTTACGTTTTACTGTGACGGTAATTTTTTTGTTTCGATTGCCGCATATTTACACCAAAGAAATAACTCTGTTTATTTATTTTTACTTTAGTTTTTTACTAATTTACCTGTATTATTAATATTAAATGTTTGATTGAAAGACAGAGGAAAGGGACTTAGCCACCAAAATAAACTTGGGCAATGCTTTACGTCTGCTTGTCTGTTATGATTATTTTTATCTTATAATGATTATGTCTTCAAAAACTTAAAATTGAAATTTGTTATTGGGATTTTACAAGAATCCATCTTTAAGATTTAAAATATATTTTTGTACACGTTGCTCACATCAATTTTAACTTGTCTCTTAATTGATATATCTATATTAATGTTTTCAACAAATTATATTAATTTTATTATTGTAATTGTCAACCCTGTTCACGGATATTCGCAAGAGTAATTGGAGTGAGGAATACCGTGACGATTATTGCTTTACGACCTCCTTTCCTCACAATACCTAAACCGTAATGTATTATGACGAGGACTTAGTATTGACTTACTTTAGTGTTGGCTAAATCTGTAATAGGGAAAATGCTTTAACATCTATATTGTACAAAAAAGCATCAACGTTCTTTTCAATTATTTTGACGTGACAACGTCTTATAAATTGGTTTGCCGGGAGGCACTTCAAGAAACTGCGTTAGTAAGCTCCGCTCACGTTCCTTGGTGACAGTGTACAGAAAATGGTACAGCGCCATCTCTGGTTAAGTAGAGTAACTAGTTTGTTACCTCACTTAGTTGTGACTAATGGTTAATGGTCTAACGGTTAGCAGCGCTAGATGGCGGATGGTGTTACAATGTTTTAAATATAATTCTTTGTATACGTTTACCCCATGAAGATACGGGAACGCAGGGTCAACTTCACAAATAACCACAACTGCTTGCAAACCCAAAATAGCAGTTTATTATAAAACCAAAGAAGTCGACACATTGCCCTTTACAAATTTTTCTCTTATATAAACTCCACGTTACACTCGTTAGCGCGTTTCACAAATTGGTACAATGCCATCTTGTTTACAAGTGAGGAACTATTTAACAAAAATAAAACATTAAACTTAAATTGCTTCCGCCTTCACATGACGGTTAGACAGTATAAATAAATGTTTTAAATTGTTACTATTATTTCATCCTTCTTCCTACTATACGAATGAATATTCACATTAAAATTATTTTACCACTTAAAGTCGTTGTCACGTAAAACTTTCGCCCGTATACCGACGTTACAGGCAACCAATATTTTTTTTTTAGTGTAGTAAGTAAATTAAGTGCTTTTAATATAAGTTTATTTTAATAAAAAAACCTACTTTACTTGATCATGTACTAATGTGTGCGTTTTGTCGATGCATTGTGAATGTTGCCTTTTATACACTTTATTTGATGGTCTACGGCCATACTATGTTATTTTATGGTATGTGTAAGTAATAAAGTGTGTAAATAAATAAATATTCAAGTTCTGGTTGTTTATTTTTAAACCATAATACATGGGGAAGGAAACGAAAGTAAAACGTGGAAGAGTTTTTAATTAGAAGGGGTACAATACAACAGAATATCAAACTTAGCTTTATTTTAAATGCACGCCCTTTGTTAGACAAATTAATACATACTGCAGACATTTTTTCACATGTCGCCCTCTTGATAAATGATACTTTAAAGTTAGAAAAAACAGTGATATAAATATTAATAAATAAATAAAAACATGAATGTTTTTTCGCGAGTGAATCTTTATTTTGCTTAATAATAAAAACTTCATAATTATCGCCCTGGTTTTGCTTCGAAAAGGTACGCTATAATGCCCACACTTAAAAACATAGTAGAACGATTTTTGATTAATCTGTTTTACTTGAATACGTTAATGAAAACCACATTGAAATCGGTTAAACTGATTCGACTTTATCGGGTATACTTATAACAGTTTTTCTCAAAATCTTCTGTCTTCTTTGTTTTCTCAAAGTTGTCTTCGAACAGTTTTCTTATTGTTACGTGTCAGGAGTAATGGGTTCGAGAAAATGCCAAAATGTACCACAAAGACTTTATTGAACTCGTAGAAACACAATTACACACTGTACACAGTACACACCACAACACTATGCACGTAGGTACTCGTAAACACACTCGACGAACACTGTATCGCTCGTAGAAATCACTTAACTTCTCACTAGTATCGCTCGTAGGTATCGCTGGTATCTTCCTGGTTCCGCTTCCGAAACTAGAATGTCTGCGGTTGGCCGATCGCTCCTTTTTATACCCCTCACGCACCATTCACGCCAATCCAGAACTTTCTCGCTAATTCCGCGGACCCGCTCTGAACAAGATTCGAGAACGTTCCTTGCAACCGACTTTCGCCCGTATGACTATTGCCGTAATGGTCGAAGCGTCGTGCGCGTGCGTACTTTCGAGGCGGCCGTCCATTGTCCTATTGTTTCGCCTGGCATATTTATGGCCCCTATTGTTTATTGTTTAGCGAGGTAAGCCAGGGCTGTCACATTGCTCCCCTCTTAGTCATGCTCGTCCCGAGCATTATTCGATCCATGAAATGGTGCCAATCTGTCCACGTGCACGATCTTCGGCTTTCTTCTGTCCCCCTGTCTGATTCGGTAGGTCACGTCGTTAATCCTCGTGACAACTGTGTAAGGGCCTTCCCATCGTGCTTGTAGCTTCGGAGACTTCCCTTTCTTCCGCAGTGGATTGTGCAACCATACAGAATCTCCCTCCTTGAAACCATGTTTCCGAGCATCGCGATCGTACCGGGTTTTCATCTTTTCGCTGGTCTTCAAACATTGCTCCCTTACAAGATCATGTGTCTCGTCCAATTGTTTCCGTAAGTCCGCGATGTATTCAACTGTTGGTTTCGGGGCATCTGGCGGTGTTCCGGTAAGCAAATCCAATGGCAGACGCATTTCTCTTCCGAAGTTAACTTTAGCCGGTGTAAACCCTGTAGATTCGTGTATGGCAGAGCGATATGACATCAGGAACAGAGGAATGTACCGATCCCAGTCTCGCTGATGTTCCTCGACGACCTTGGCCAAGTGATTTTCCAACGTTTGGTTGAATCTCTCCACCATGCCGTCAGATTGAGGATGCGCCGGTGTGGTACGTGTCTTATTTATTCCCAAAAGATCACACATCTCCTGGAATAACGTTGACTCGAAGTTCCTGCCTTGGTCGCTGTGTAACTCCAATGGTACACCAAAGCGGCAAACTACCTCTTGGACAAGTTTCTTGGCCACGGTTTTCGCCTCTTGGTTCGGAGTTGCAAACGCTTCCGGCCATTTGCTGAAGTAGTCTTGAACCACGATAATGAATCTATTCCCGTCTTCAGACTGAGGGAATGGCCCAGCAACGTCTATGGCGATTCTTTCCCACGGGGCTCCGACGTTGTACAGCTGTAGTTTCCCTTTGGATCTAGTGCGGGGCCCTTTTACTGAAGCGCACACTGTACACTTTCTGCACCAATCTTCAACGTCCTCTCGACATCGCACCCAATAAAAGCGTTCTCGTATCTTCACGAGGGTCTTCTTGATGCCGAGGTGCCCGCCGGAAGTGCCATCGTGTACGAGCTTCAGCAAATCAGCCACTTTACTCCTAGGAATAACCATTTGCAGCGTTTTTTCCTTCCCGTTGAGTGATTCCCAGCTCCGGTAAAGCACGCCATTCTCTAATACCAGGCTGTCCCACTGAGCCCAGTATGCCTTAGTTGTTGCGCTTGAGGCTGATACATCACTCCACAGGGGTCTCTGTCCTTTGGCTTTCCATTCCATGATCAGGCTGAGGTCTTTGTCTTCCTTCTGAGCTTGGCTTACTTGCTCCGTTCCCCAAGACTCGTCTAGGTCCTGCATCCTTATCACCCTGACCTCTTCTTTAGCCTCATGCTTGATGCAATGTCGACATTCGTCGGAGCATGGGCGTCGTGACAGGGCGTCGGCATTCGAATGAGCTCTTCCGTTACGATGCTCTATTACGAAGTTGAACTCTTGAAGCTGTTCGATCCATCTTGCAACCTGGCCTTCCGGGTTCTTGAATTGCAGAAGCCATCTCAGAGCGGCGTGGTCCGTCCTTATTGTGAACTCGCGTCCCAGCAAATACTTGTTGAAGTGCTGAAGGGTCTTCACCACAGCCAGTAATTCTCGCCGAGTCACACAATAATTCCTTTCCGGTTTCGAAAGGGTCTTGCTAAAGTACGCAATGACCACCTGCTGGCCGTCCTGTTCTTGCGATAACACCCCTCCGATGCCAGTATTGCTAGCGTCCGTGTCTACTGTGAATCTCCCTTCTCTTCTGGGGTAGCCAAGAATCGGAGCCGAGCACAGACGTTCCTTTAAGCGAACAAACGCATCTTCGCAATCGGAATCCCAACTGAAGGTTCTCTTGTCCTCCGTGAGACGGTGTAATGGCTTGGCTATCTCTGAGAAGTTCTTCACAAACCGACGGTAATAGGCACATAACCCCAAGAACGCTCTTACATCGGTCTTGTTCTTTGGTGTCGGCCATTCTTGAACAGCTCTTATCTTGTCTGGATCAGTTCGAACACCTTCGTCCGATATGATGTGTCCCAAAAATGATACTTCCTTCTTGAAGAAGTCACATTTCTTCGGATTGAGCTTTAGGTTGGACTCACGGAATCGTCTGAATACCTTCTCCAGATTTCGCTTGTGTTCCACGAAGTTTCGTCCCATGACTATGACGTCATCGAGGTATACCAGACAAGCGTCCCCCAAAAGTCCAACTAACACTCGCTCCATGAGACGCTCAAAAGTGGCAGGAGCGTTACATAGCCCAAAAGGCATTACGCGAAACTGCCACAAGCCATTTCCGGTTCCGGTGGTAAAGGCAGTCTTCTCCTTGTCTTCTGGCCGTACTTCTACCTGCCAGTAACCACTCTTCAGGTCGACCGTCGAAAACCACTTCATGCCACCAAGCATATCCAACGTGTCGTCAATCCGGGGTAGAGGGTAGCTGTCCTTCTTGGTAACGGTGTTAAGCATCCTGTAGTCAACACAGAATCTAGTACTGCCATCCTTCTTCTTCACGAGTACCACAGGTGAACACCAAGGGCTAGTTGACGGCTCGATCACCTTGCTGCGCACCATGTCCTCGATCATTTCTGCAACTTCGTGTTCCTTTGCCAATGGTACTCGTCTCGGTCTTTGCTTGATCGGTGAAGTATTGCCAGTATCTATTGGGTGAGTGACAAGATTTGTTCTTCCAAGGTCGCTATCTCCTCTGGTAAAGATGTCTTTGTAGTCCGTCAACAACTTTGCTGCCTGAGTATATTCCTCAGAGCTCAAATTCCTCCTGGTCGCCTCCAGCAAAGGTTTCATGTGATCCGTTGATCCAGGTTTGTCCGAGTATTCTTGGACCTTCCTCAAACTGTCCACGGCTTCACATCGGCCAATAACGCTATTCTTTGCGAGATGTATCGGCGTGCTGCTAAGATTGATGACCTTTAACTTGGCGTCGCGTTTGGTCATGAGCAGTGTCCTTGCCGTGATCCAACTGGGGTGATCTCCATAGTCTTCCACTACGACACATCGATCCAGCTGTATCTTTTCGGGAAACCTAATCTTGACCAAGGTTTCCGATCTGGGTGCCAGCTTCACTGTCTTCAAACAGTACACTGCTCCTGAACATGAACCGTCCAAGAAGACTTCTTGATCCTTGAAGCTTAACACTCCTTTCGCTATGTCAACTATACAGTGATGTGCCCGTAGAAAGTCCAGTCCGATAATGCAGTCGTCAGTTATATTCGCTACTAAAACAGACTGCGTGTAAATGTCACTTCCGAGTTTCAGTCTTGCATCCGTAACTCCTAGGACGGTCACTGGCTGGCCTGTCGCTGTCTGCAGATTGCATGATGGTCGTCCATTTTCCCACATGATAGTCCGCTTGAGTAGTTCCGGTCGAACGATGGATTTCGATGCTCCCGTATCAATAGTAAAGCGACAGGGTATGCCATTTATTTCTCCAGTAGTTACGAGGCTGTTCCCGTCACAAGCTTGTGAAACTAATACAGTAGGGGCTCGACGAAGTCCAGCCAGTGCCCGCCCCGCGGCGCTGGCGCCTTTTAGTTTAACGGCTCCTGTGTGTCGACTTGGGTAGCCGTCGACACCGATTTCGGTTGCTTCCGCGTCCGGCAGTTAATCCTTATATGGCCTCGTTCACCGCATCCGTAGCAGATAGGCCCAGTACGAGGTTGGATCGCCGCTACAACTTCGCGCACCTTACAACTTTTGTAGTCGCTTCGTACCGCTTCCACTTCAAGGGCATGCGCTAAAGCTGCTTCCAAAGTTGCGTGATGCCCCAAGCGCACCGTTGCTCTCACCTCGGGATCCCGTATTCCGCTGACAAACGCCTCTAGAACTTTGTCTTCGACGGGTGTGGAACTCGACGCATAGGCTCGACGTACGAGGCGCTCGATCTCCGTAGCCCATTGCTGCAGTCCTTCGCTCGACTTCTGTACTCGGTCTTTGAGTTGCGCGCGGTACACGTGCTCCAGGTGTTTTTCCCCGTATCGAGCTTCCAGGGCCTTAAATAGCGACTCCAAGGTGCGTCGCTCGGCGGGCAGGTTCTCAAGCACCAGCAGTGCCTCCCCTCGAAGAGCTAGAGTGAGTGCCGCCAACGAGTGTTCGTCCTCCCAGCCATTCCCGCTTGCAACAACCTCGAACTGATGTCTAAAAGCTGTCCACGAGGTCGTGCCGTCAAAACTTGGGACCTGAAACTTCGGGGCCCCAGTGCATGTACTGGTTGCTGCCGTGCCCATAACCCTTATTTTTTGCAGCTTATGGTCCAAATCCACGAGCCTAGTTTCGTGGAAGTTTACTGACGCGCTGAGGCTGTTGATTGATGCGTCGTGGCTTTTGAGGGCTTGGTCGTGCTCGGATGTACGCACTTTCACAGTTTCTAGGTCCTCCTTCACGGCGTTCAAATCTCCCTGGAAACCATCCAGCTTTGCCTCGATTGTCCCTAGGCCCGCCTCCATAGTTTTGCGCTGGTTTTCCAGTCTACTTTCCAGGCTGTGCTGTATGGCTTCGCGCTGGCTCTTCATGTCTTCGCGCTGGCTCTTCATGTCTTCGCGCAGGCTCTTCATGTCATCGCGCAGGCTCTCCATTGCTTCGCATTGGCTCCGCTGCATGGCTTCCATCGCCTCGCGCTGGCTCCGCTGTATGGCCTCTAATAAAGAGGCCATATCGAATGCACTCGGTGTTGGTACTGATGCAGCTGATGTAGTTGAAGGTCCAGCGGTGGTCTCCGTTTCCATTCGGTCACGCCCCGGCGACTCCATCCGCGCGGCATCTAATGCCGTCTGCCGCCGCGTACGAATCCCTTCTTCACTTTGAGGTACAACAGGCATCCCACTTCTGACACCAATTGTTACGTGTCAGGAGTAATGGGTTCGAGAAAATGCCAAAATGTACCACAAAGACTTTATTGAACTCGTAGAAACACAATTACACACTGTACACAGTACACACCACAACACTATGCACGTAGGTACTCGTAAACACACTCGACGAACACTGTATCGCTCGTAGAAATCACTTAACTTCTCACTAGTATCGCTCGTAGGTATCGCTGGTATCTTCCTGGTTCCGCTTCCGAAACTAGAATGTCTGCGGTTGGCCGATCGCTCCTTTTTATACCCCTCACGCACCATTCACGCCAATCCAGAACTTTCTCGCTAATTCCGCGGACCCGCTCTGAACAAGATTCGAGAACGTTCCTTGCAACCGACTTTCGCCCGTATGACTATTGCCGTAATGGTCGAAGCGTCGTGCGCGTGCGTACTTTCGAGGCGGCCGTCCATTGTCCTATTGTTTCGCCTGGCATATTTATGGCCCCTATTGTTTATTGTTTAGCGAGGTAAGCCAGGGCTGTCACATTATAAATATTTAAGTTGATGCTTGGCTGCAAACGAACCCCCTTCCTCCCCTCTGAAGGCATATTATCTATATGTAACGTGGCGTGGTAATAACTAATAATAATAGCAATAACCCTTTCTTATATGTTGTATGTAATAATGCAATCGTTAGGGTTGATTGCATTATTACATACAGCAGCCCTCTTATATCATGAGAAGGCTGTGTTTTTTCATTACACGCCCGAGCCAAGGTAATAAATAAAACATGGCGTGTAATAGCTGCAGAATAATACTAGACTTTTTATATACGGGTACTCACGATATGTTGGTATTTTGTATGCCTATTTTTCGAACCAATTATATGGAAACTGGTCACGGCTGAACCAAATATCCGATCTTAACTAAAATAATTATCGTGAGCAACCCTACCAGAGAAAAATGTGTACAAACAACGATAAAAGTAAGCTGTGCTCATATTTTATTAACCCCCGACGCAAAAAGAGGGGTGTTATAAGTTTGACGTGTCTGTGTGTGTGGCATCGTAGCTCCCGAACGGATGAAGCCATTTCAATTTAGTTTTTTTTTGTATTAAAGGGGACTTACGGGCTCGTTTTTTGGATATGTTTGATGAAAATCGGTTAAGCCGTTTAAAAGTTGTTGGGGTTGAAAGTGGGGAAGAATTTTCACTCTGTCTCTTTGTGGCATCATAGTTCCCGAACGGATGAAGCGATTTCAATTTAGGTAGTTTTTTTTTGTATTGAAGGGAACTTCCGGGCGCATGTTTTAAAATAGTTTGATGAAAATCGGTTGAGCCGTTTAAAAGTTATGGGGGGTGGAAGCGGGGAAAAATAGCCGTATGTATGCAAATGTACTCGTGTGGGGTCTCAAATGGAAGCGCACTGTATGAGAATATTTATGACTTAATCGAGAATGTTCTTACCTATAAAAAGTATAAAATAAAAAAATAAATTAAAAATTAAAAAAAACCCCGACACAAACATTTAAAAAGTAAAGAATAATATCTCTAAAAATAATACGTCGCGTTGGGGGACCGCTCCAAACCTAACAATTTAATCACAAATAGTAACTAACCTAACCTAACTAAGCAAGATAGAAAAAAATGGTAGATAATGAATAGTTAGGAGCGGTTCCCCAAAGCGACGTATTATTTTTAGAGATATTAATTTTTTACTTTTTAAATGTTTGTGTCGGGGGTTTTTTTAATTTATTAAATTCAAAGTACAAGATTACCCTTATAAACGGTAATAGACCTACCTACCTTGCGGCCTATTGGACTATTAATCACAGTATTACCTTTTAGTGAATTGAAGAAAAATGGTTTTATTATTTACTCTCTGAAACTTAACCCTCGAAAGCAATATAAGTGGGTACTTTATTCCTCCAATAAATTGGAAAATTTGACAAAAATATAACAAAGTTAACAATAATTAGGCATATCTAATGATGCCTTCGTAAAACATGATTTTAGTGGCTATATAAATTGGAAGGTGAAACGAAACATAAAATTAAGACAAAACAAATACCTGACAAAAATCGTTTTCTATTATTACTCATGTTTACATAACAGTTGTTGCGGTGATTCACCTGAGAGGAAAGATTACGTCGCGCTTGTTAACATCCTCAGTTTGCCAAAATATATCGTGGTTTTACTCTTATTAACAGTACACACTTAGCAGTGTAAATAAATTACATGATTTAGTTAAGGCTGACTTCAAAATGTTCGTTTGAAATCGACAAATAATATAATGAGAGATCTTATTCATCATCGTGATCGAGTCAAAAACTACAAATTTTCAGATCTTACTCAAATTTAAATGAGACCTGATAAGGGACAGCTGTTGATAAATTATAAATATACATATTATCAAAATCGGCTCACAGGTGAAAATCATACATAAAATAAGCATCGAAAAAAGAACTTAGATCTATTTTTGAAGTTGGTTAAAAAACTATAAACGGAAATTACAAATTGAAAGCAAAAGATGAGGAATTTCCTAGTCTGGGGTGCATCTTAGGTGTTCAAAACCTGTCTTACTTGTCGTAACATAAAATTATCACCGGAGCTAAAACAATGTGCAGATTTCAAGCCCGTAAAATTAAGTAGTAGTGAAGTAGTTCTAATTCAGCTTGCAAGATTTGGTTGGAACATCCAAAATAACAACAGCTTGTAAAAATCAAGAACAAATATATATTTATTAAAATAATAATATAATTATGTATCTCTGTATGTAACCTGTATCTACGGCTAGATAGGTAGGTCAAATTAAGTTGCAAGGAAAAGTCGTAGAAGCTCTGAAACTATTGTCGCAGGTTTTCTGTTTCGATTTCCTTCTAGCTAGATTGGATTCTGGGAACTAATCAAGAACGCAATAAGAATAATTGGGTTTAAAAATCCAAGGCGTACCCTATATTTAGTGGCTTTAAAGGGTTTTTATTGGGTAAAATAGGGATAGTGGCACACTTGAAAGGGCCAAGTCCCTTTTTAATTTAATCTGCCAACAAAGTCCAACAACAATGTAATGTAACAAAATATTTACAAACGTCGACTCTAAGTAATAATTGTCTTAAGTAGAAAATAAAATAAGCAATTAACTTTTGACTAAAAACCGACTTCATCGTCGAGTAAAAGTAAATAAAAATACACAGATGTTGATTAAATTTATCCCAGACGAGACAAGCCCTAGCTTTTGAACAAAAAAAGATTAATCAAAATCTGTTCACCCCGTAAAAGTGTACAGGGTAAACAGTCTAATTGAGAACCGCCTCTTTTTATAAAATCAATTAAAAATGAACGAAAAGATAATCGTAATGCTCTAAAAATATAAAATAGCATTAATAAGTAGGTAAGTTTGAAATAAAATTGTATAAAATGTTCATTTTTCACTTAATGCATTGTAGACAGAACTGCGTTTACCTCTGTGAACTCGTATTTTGATAACATTGTTATGAATAGACTTAACTACTCTAAGATAACTGCGAACTATCCCATTAAGGAATACAAACAATAACAACAAACAAACAACAAATTAAATGAACGGTACAATAATGATCTTGAGCCATGTACTTAAAGAAATGTTGTAGGTTACAACATTAAAATAAATTGTTGATGTCAATCTTAATAGGAAATAGACAAAACCTGTTTCTAGAACATTATGAGATTTGAGTTCAAACTAGATTAATACTCGTTTGATCGAAATGCATCTCGTTAAAGCAGACATTAATGCAAAGATATTTGCAATATTTTATAACGCGTACTAAAATAACCTATAATAAAGTTGTTGCTCTAATATATTATTATGACTTAATTTAGTCTCGATTCCTGGTTGAAGCATAATATATCTAGCATGTAGTTATGTTCGTACTTGTTTCTAAGTGACCATTGCATGCCCTTAACTTTGGATTTCAGGATTTTTGAAATTTAAATAGCAAAAAAAACTGAGTCACAGCTATCCATAATATGCCAATGACACCACCAAGGCGTTACTGGCCGAGAAATGTTGGAAGACCCATTTATTACAGCAAGAATTTATGTACGGTTACTCTTACAATTTTTTGTTTTTTATTCATAACATTTTAAGGTAGCAAATAAGTGTCCAGCACTAACTACCCTTCCGCTGCCGCCCATGACAACTGACCGACCTACAACAAGACTTAATTCAGGAACTAGGATAGTTAATCCAGTTAATAGATGTGATGGTGTATAATAAAATATAGTAGGGACTGTACCTCTTTTTGTTCCGTAGGAGTACTACTCCTGACTCCTGTCAAGTCCTTCCATCTAAGGACGCCCATGACTGCGTGTCGGACCCACGAGCCGCGTCTACCAGTCCTCCCGTTAGACAGTTCATCCACCACACCACATAAAACTTGGTTCACAGCCAACCCCCTCCCCGCTCCATCCTTGTCACTCTTCACCGCCACTTCGCTGCTTATCGGCAACGACCTTCTTTCCCTCATAAAGCCCAAAAAAGTCGCCACCGCCAACGTCTTAGCGCTTCCCGAATCGCATCTTTACCTCATTAATCATCATATACCTAACCACTGCCAGAAAATCTTCTCTGGAAATCGTTTATATCTATTCCTCAGTTGCTTCACACAGATGGTCTCGTACAAGTTTTTCAATTATTTTCTTTTCGTGGACGAGAAAACCCCGTCCACTTAATAGTTCAGAAATGACTTGCGGACTCGACGATTCACAATACCAGTGAAGTTTTTAACTTTCACTTAGCACCGGCGTTTTCGTCGCTCACGGGATGTAGGTTAAATTTCTTTCGCTCTTCTTATTCGCGTACGAAAAACGTCAACACAATAACTTCAGTACTTAACACCGTTTGAAATACGTAATATTAAACTTAATTCATCTTGTTCAATTAATCGTGTATCATTTGAATCCGATCAGTTAACTTCGGCGAACGAAATACCGGATCTGTCAAAACACGACGAAGCGTGAAAATGCAATATCGTATCGTAACGCGACGTCTGCACTACCGTGCGCTCGGAAACCGAATGGCGCGTGCCACATGCTTCCATTCCATCCATTCCACCGGCACCGGTTCACCGAAGACGCTGTCTCTTTCATCTATCCCTCTTCTGATACGACGCTGATAAGGATAGACAGATACAACGTCAGATGCAGATGCAAAGACAAAACAGGTGACTGGTGAATGTAATTGCTGAAGAAGATAACAAAAACAAACGTGCGCGAATGCGACTACCTTTTTCCAAAAAAAAATATATTTTATGACTTAAGAGATATCAACTTTGTGCATAGACGAGCTCATCTCGCGACCTAGATCTGGTCTACCCCCAAATCATCAATTATTGAATGAGTTTAAAAATTTTAACAAACTGCACTAGGGTTTTCCACGGATTGGCACGGATAGATATTTCCTACAAAAATTTTACATTATTCAGAGACAAAACAAATTTTATCAAACTCATACATTATTACTCAGTGCTTCTGCCGAGAATTAATTCGCAGTCTTTTTTCCTACAATCACTACCAATCGGGGTTTATGTTTTTCATACCTCACTTTCAGGTAATATAAATTTTTACACTAGATGAATTTGCACTTAGTTCCGAAAATAAAGTGTATCCAAACATTTTGTTCCCCAACAAAAGGCAGTTGCAACTGTTGTAAATAATTACAATGCAAATACGAATTGGGCCAGACATCTAGGTGGGAGTGGCGTGAGAACATCCGGACTGGTGGCCGTCACCCTCCTGAACAAAGATTCAACAGGTGCTTGTGCCACAGCTGCTTCCGAAGCCCGAACGTTTGCAGGAAACATGGGGCATCCGAGGTACGGTGCAGTATCGATTTACGATCGATCTACGAGTATAGGGGCGAAAACCGGTAATCATCGGATCCGAACATCCAGGAACGTTTGCGCTTCCTGGAGACAAAGGATTCGACCGGAAAAGTTGTGGGATTAAAAGTTTGGTGATGTCAGTTCGCCTGTCGTAAATCGATATTTTGCACACAAAATGTGTAAAAAGAAATTTCATTTAGAGAAACTACATGAAACTACCAGTATGGAACAGAAAAAAATTAATTTCGAATTTTTCTTACAAAATTCTAAGCTAAATAATTTTGGAGATTTCGAAGTGTATTGTATTTTACATTTTCTGTAGTATTATATTTTAAACTTTGTTATTTAAAATTAATTATTATCCTTCATTGTAATTTAGGATTGTACTCATTTTCACAGGTGTGCCTAATTTACGATGACACCTACGTTTGTGAAGTACCTAATGTGTATCGAATTACAAACATTCCCTGTAGCTTCTAAGAAAATTAGGTGACATATGGTCAGAGACAGATATACTGATTCTAATTAGAGCTCGTTCTTCATCGGATTAACGATTATTTGAAAAAAAAAAACTATAATAAAAACTAAAAAAAATATGGAAATTGTTTTGACGTACATTCATGCAAATGCCATCTTTCCGACCCTACGATTAAGGTGCATTGTAGTTACAGCGTCAATTTAAAATACCTTAAGTAAATTTTGCTTACAAGCTTACTTGAGCTATGAGCACACATAATAAATTTTTTTTCAGGGGAAGTGGCAATTCCATTTCCCAGGCGACTTATAAGATGATGTATAGAAAATATAAGTATAATGCTTTTTAAGATTAAAACAAAATTAATCGGCTTACAAAAGACGAAGATATCTCTAAATATGGTACTTAAAAATGTACAGGCATCGAACATAAAACCACCTCCTTTTTTGAAGTCGGTTAAAATGCTAAACTTACCCAAAGATCATAGTTTACAATACCAACATGTATTGTAACCTGAGATAATTATGTTCTTGGAAATGTAGATAAGTATACATTCTACATAAGTATTATGTATTGCGGGCACTGTTATGTTGCCGCTTTCTGTGACAAAGTTTATTGTTCACAGTAACTATTTATCAACTTGGTGTATTTAATTTAAGCAATGACTTAATAGTTGTGTAGGAACTCCGGTATATTACGAAAGCACAAACGTATTTTCCACTTCTATTCCTTGAACCGGAAAGTTGTATTTCTGTGAGTAAATTTAATTTAATTAATTCAATTTTAATTACTGGCCTAGTTTCTAACTTACTTTTCATCCTCAGGTACTTACCTAAAAATTACTGTGTTATTTTACTGGTACTCTTTCATTCATTTTCAACTCAAATAATTTATTTCGTGTAAGTAGGTATTTATCAATATACTTACTTTATGATATTGACAATTCCATATTTGGATACTTAGGTGCTATGCTAACGTTAATTATGTTGATCCTTAATGACCGTGATCCGGTATAACTGCACCTTTAATGTTGGTGTTTTCTTTATAAGACTAATAATGAAAATTATAACGCAAATGGTCCAGCACTTTATTAGAGGCGACCACCTCAGTCCTTAGTAGTTGCAAGGCATCTATGACCGATTTAGAACGAGACTTATACTAACAATTAATTCAACTGAAATATTACTAACTTGAAGTAACAACAATCACTAACTGTCCCTCCACACTGATTAATATACTTACCAAGTAATAATGTAACACCATTTACTAACTGGACTAATGTCCTTTTCCCAAAATTGAGTCTTGTTCTAGGTCGGTCACAGTTGTTATGGGCTGCAGTGGAATGCTTTGTGCTTTTCTATGAAAATTCCTAATACCTAGTGTTTGCTAATAAGCTATACTAAGAAAGAACTATCCAGGATACCTTCCCGGGATAACTATAAGTAGGATAACTCCAGGGAAACTATCCAATGTATTACCAGGGTCGTAAATTACCCTTAGAACCTCAAGTATAACAATAGTAAATGCGTTTTCTTTCTATCTCGAATTAGAAAGTTTTAAATAACACGCAGATAAGCATAATGTTTCTATGAAGTATTGTTTTCAATTCAGGTCAAATAAAATAAAAAAGTTAATCATCTGTGCCCCAACGTTTACATAAGCTTTATTATCGGTTAGTTAGCATACAGATAACACAAAAACATACATAACCAAATAGTAATTAGTTAATAGTAGTCGTAAAACAACCGATAAATATCACATCATTATAATCAACTCATTAATAATATCGTTGACCTACTACCAGGATATCTATATGTACCTATAATAAATATGTACGGATCGGTGTATGTTTATGGAAGAAATATAAGAGGAATTCACATGGAGACCTTCAAATAAAAAAAAACAAATCAATTCAGTCCGGGACATTCTTATGACGAAGGTTTATTAATAAACTGGATAAATATTTTCAAGATGAAACAGCCTGGACATGAGTTTGAAATATAGCCTTAAGTAGTGATAACTGTTCTCTGTAACTGTGAGTCGGGGAAAAAAAGCTCCTTGGGAATTTTTTGCCGCTTCTTTTACCAAGGCCACTCATCATAGGGATTTGTGGAAGCGATGGCGTAGTTTGACACTCGTAAAGTGTTTGTAAAAACCAAGTTCGAAATAAATCATTTCATTTTAATTTTCTAAAACGACGAGTGATACAATTTCGTTTGTTTGTTTGTCTAAGCGTTTTTGCGCGCTAAGGCTTAACCAATTTGTGTATGGTTGTTTATGGTTACCCAGAGATTAGGGATAGATAGTGTTGGAAACGCCTGTATAATCCATATAATATCTGTAAGGATATGTGATGAATGTACGTGCGTGATTTAACCCAAGGCTGGTTTGAATTACTTCGAATGCAATTTTGCATACTCAAGATCACCTGTGAATAGTGATGTCGTTTGTATTTATTTATTTATTTAACATTTATGTCACCTCTAAACAGAGAAACATAGGGTACAACTTAATGCCTAATGGCATTGTCCACCAGTCAACCCTGGGTGGATGTGGAAATAATGTTGGTAGGTGTTAAAACGTAATAATACATATGCGTACAATACATATAAATTATCGATATACTATATGTATATACATAACAATAATACATTAAATATATATGTATATATAAATATATATAATAATATAAATACATATATAATATATATAATATATTATAATATCGACGTACATAAATAGGTTGCACAAATTATCCTTAAAGTATACCTGGTATCAAGAAAACTACGAGTCAGGTTGTTCTAAAAGATGCTCACGAAGGCGAAATTTAAAAGAAAGCTTGCTGGAAGCTTGTCTCAGTTTGGCTGGTAAGGAGTTCCAGAGCAGTGTAGCTTGCACTGTGAAAGAGTAGTGAAAAAAGCCACTATTATGTCGTGGAATGTTGACTCTCAGGTTTGTACACGACCGAAGCGTTCTGTCATGTGTGTCAGAACGATACTGGAAGTTATCCTTTAAATACTGAGGAGAATTAGGATCATTTAAGATGGAAAATAGTAATAGGAGAATTCTAGATTTACGCCTCTGGCGAATAGTGAGCCATTTTAGTTGACGGCGAAACTGAGAGACGTGATCGTATTTTTTAAGGCCAAATATAAAACGGATACAGTTGTTCAAGAGGCGCTCTAGTTTGTTGAGAAGTTCTTCGGTCAGGTCTGGGTAGCACACATCTCCGTAGTCAATTAAGGGTAGAATCAGCGTGTTGACCAACATCAATTTCGTTTTAACAGGTAAAAAGTTTTTAAGACGGTAAAGAGAGCGCAGAGAAGCATTAACTTTACGGCACGTTTCTACGATGTGAACACCCCAATTCAAAGATTGATCTATGTATAATCCTAAGTCCCTAACAGAATTGCAGTAGTTTATGTTTTTACCATTGAAATGGATAGTTGGAAGGCAATCTGGGTCAACTTTTGCTAATAATCTTGAGCTACCTACAAGAATTGCATGACACTTCTCAGGGTTAACTGAAATTCCATAACGCTGGGACCAGCTATACATTGTATTATGTACAATGAGAAATATATCGATACAAGCTTTGCAGTTCATATAGGTAACACAGTATATTTTGAACAGGACAAGTTTCTTAATAAGTTGGTAGTTATGGTAATTAGGTTAAAAGGTTTGGGGATTTCGGTTTACGTATATACCGGAGCTTATTATCATTCAGATCCTTATAGAGTTATACCTAATTCAAATTCAATTCAAATCAATTTGCTTACCCTAATAAAGTTGAGAAGCGCTCATAGCCCGGCGGCTTGCGTCGATCCTAAGTGATCGACAAAGTTAAGCAACTGCGGGCGCGGTCGGTAGTCGGATGGGTGACCGCTAGTGGCAAAATATCTTAAGCGCTTCCGTGCTTCGGAGGGCACGTAAAGCCGTCGGTCCCGGTTGTTATCGATAGATAGCAGTCGTTACGCCGTGTCGGAGGCCTTCGGGCGGCTTGAAAACTTTCGACACTGGAGGAGTATGCTCTAGGCCTCCTCAATAACGAGGAGAGACCCGTGCTCAGTAGTGGGCCATTAATGGGTTATAGCCAATAAAGTTGAACCTGTATAGATTTGTAGATTGTTAGTTTTTCATAACGGTGATGGAATTTGGTATAAATATTATTTACGGTAATTTTTACACCAAATGTCATCACCACATGAAAACTAGCAAGTAGCAACCCTAGCCAGTGATTATGTAAGCAATGCATCACTTATGCAGCCGCATGCGCCTCATTTGGAGGTCGTTAGTGCACAGGTGCAAATATAACTCGCATAGCCACCGCAATGTTGATCTGAATGTAAGCTTTCAGAATGTTAAGTAATTTGAGCACGAGTTAAGTTGAAATATTCACGAGACTTCTTCTTGGAGACTGATAACAGAGTTCAATAACCTTTTGCTTAAGCATCCATATTTAACATGATTAATAAATATTCGTATAATTTAATTGTCGGACAATCGATCGACTTACAATGTTTCTCGACAACCGAGACAGATTTTTTTCTATTCGATCTTTAAGGGGTAAACAGGTGTAAAACGTTGAAATGAGGAATGTAGTTTCGAACAGAATGAACTGCTGGCAACAGATTACACTTAGATATTATAATCAAGAAAAGATTTATTTATAAACACGATTATAATAAAGATAAACAAGCCCAAAGTTATAATTAAGTCAGTGCGCTTTACCATTCAAGACAACATCGGTTTAACACCACTTGTACAAAAATTAAAAACAAAATTCGTGCAAAGCGGCGCGGCGGCGGTCAAATACCTACTCATTATTTCTCTACACAAAATACAGCGCACCATTTATTACTTGGAAATGGCGAAGAATTACAAAACCCGTGTACTCATTTGTGTGTGTAAACATACTTAAAACATTAGTCTTCGCTTTGTTTAAACGACACAATTAATCCACAACAAGAGCGTTTCCCTTCTTAATCTTCCGAGTGTGCACTGCATCCATTCTACACACAAAGATAAGACAAATTGTTTCGAGTAACTTCGTGAAAAATACATAAGTACGGCTGATCATTAATCCGGTGAAATAATGGCACGAATAAAGCACGTCGAAATATCGTACAGACTGATTATTTCAGATTTAACAATTAGTCATCTCTCCACTGATTCCAATATTCGAATCGTCGAATGTAAAATACAATCGCATCATTGTTACATTAATGATTTCTTCGGAACGTTACTCGCAAATAGTATGGACTTAAGGTATGTAATTGAGGTCTTGAAAATTTTAAAAAGTAGGTACATGACTAATAATAGAAATAAAGACAGTATCACGACAGTTGCACGTACGGTACAAACGGTTCGTATAGACATCCATAAAGGTTCTATTTAAGAAAGAAAAATGTTTCGTACCACAGAGAACAATAGACACAAAGGAAGATCTAAGACAATGAAGTTATTGATAAAATTCTCTAACGGTTGTAAAACACTCAATACGCTACCGCTATAATCGGTAATAACTTTATAATTAGTTAGATTAAACGAGATATATCACAGAAATAAAGATAAGGAAACGTCTAATAACTATTGTTTCAAATTACAAAACGAGCCGACTTAAAACTTTGCAATATCTATAAAATGTATGGAACATTGATTTTGATTTGTAGATAAAACGCTCATAGACTGACGGATTGTGTCAATCGTAAGTCGATTGAGTTAAGTAACTTCGGGCGCGGTCGGTAGCTGGACGGATGACCGATATCTAATGGCAAAAAACTTCTGAATACTCCCACTGGGTTGCCTTCAATTGACACGTTAAGCAGTCAGTCACGATTGCCATAATTAGATAGCGATCGTTAACTTAACGGAGACTTTCAAGATTATTGACAATTCGACTAACGTAGATTTGTCAACTGCAAAAATACCAAAAATTGTAGAAGACGTTAAAGAATAAGACACTTTAGCCTAAATATTATTACAAGAATCTCAAGAGACGTAAAGAGAAAAATTGAGTAACGTGAATTAAAATCGAAAAGCAGAGCAGTAACTGGTGAAAGTAGTTGCTAGGTGTAATAATAACGATGGTCTTTATAATTTTGATCAGTGAACCAGTAATTCGAGTATCGTTCGATTGTTCTGGCGGCTCTGCGTTCGGCGTGGAAGGTCGAAGTACTATATCGCCGCTCTCCGGGCTACAACCTTGTTGCATTATTGCAGTTCGATAGATACTATTACCAATATCTACAAATGGTTATTGCAATAATTAACCTTTGGTATCTTTAAATTCTTCAGTATATGATGCTTTAAAATCAATTATTAGTTATATCTCTTTAAAGTCAATCTTGCCGAATTGGACGTTGCTTTTTCTAGCGCCACAAGTTTTTCAAATTTAATGTAAGTAAACATAAAACTCGTTTTCAGTTACTTAATTGAGAGTTTGGCACAATGTTGTCGAGGATATTTGAAATCTGTCTCTAATCTGGTAATACAGGTTGCATATCAAAAAACGTTAAAAGGCTGCCAATGGTAAGGCAATTTAGAATTTTTACATTTTTGACAATTTAGAACCTTTACAATTTACGAGTTAGACTAAATGTGTATTTGTCATTTTTCAGAAGACTTCTTCTTGACTTGCGTTTTTGACCTTTGGCTTATGATCCAGTGAACCCACCATAGTTTAGTATTATACCCCCAAAAGAACAAAAATATCACATACCTACCCCGTTACACGCACACACACACACATAGACCACCAGGACATATTTGTTAAATAAGAAACACAGATTAAAAATATGTGCAGCAGTAATGTTAGTTAAAAACAGAAGTATTACATTACTTGAACATTAAAAGTACTGCCACAAATTACAACTTTTGTAGAACTTTCGACTTTATCTTTGAATCTCATGAACGATACAAATAACAGTGATCAAAACGCCCAAAAACTAGAATTGGATGTGATATATTTGAAACGTGATAGTGGACATGGACCAATTCACGACCAAAATAGCCGAATGAAAATAAATTGGAAAGGCACGCAGAGAAAAAATGAAGTCTGTAAGCCGCAGTTTATTTTAGAAATGCTTATAAAAACAATGGTCTAACCAAATAACAAAATGATTCCTCGGACCACAATGGTAATGGTATGCGAGATTGTGAAACTATTGAAAATTTAAAACTAAATTGAAGTGCCGATTTCTATTGTACGATCTGTAAAGTCGCAAGATAATAATAAAAATATTAGTGACTGCATGTAGATATTACAAGTCATTTAATATACGATATTATCATAAGGGAAGAGACTATGGAGCGATGTACAATTAAGTAACGGTAATTATACTAATGGTCCATGCGTAAAAATAATATTAATGACCGTGCTACGCTTCACTGTAGAGAAAGCAACGCAGTTATTTTCATTTCTTCGTTTAATATTTACCGCATTATAAATAACGCGTTGTTTAAAAAGTATTAGGTATGAGAGAAAAATCTATTTTAATTGAGTTTAAAAGCTTAATACTTTAAAATTTAAAATATACGACAACATATACCAATTATTCTATAATGGTTCGCGACAAGGCATCTCTTACCATAACTGATAACGAATGATAAGACCTCGGATTAAAATGAAATAAACACACTTACGGTAAGAATCCTACCACCATAAATTAAACCGCAAAAACAACGAAAAACTTCGAAGAGCATATCACACGCGTGCACAAAACGGTTAAAAGAACAACATAAACTCAAATCAAGTTCATCTTCAAGAAGAAACAGTATGTGGTAACAACAACGATTATTAAGTAAAAGTTGTTCAAATAATCGCAGTTGGATAAATTATAAAAGTACTTGTTCAATGGAATCGGAATGCAATCAAGTAATTAAGCAGGGGTCATTTAATACAAATTTGTAGTAAACAACATTAATAATATGTAAAAGTTCTATTGAAAATACAATTTCATTATCTTTGTTTGATTTAATTGTACTAAATATACATATGCAGCAAAAGTAAAAGGTATCGATAATTGAATTACAAAATTTAAACACGAGGTCATCGGTACGAAAACTCAAAGAGTTTTATAGTATTTCAATTTAAACAAACCGGCGCCAGTGGCACTTCATTTGATCATAAAAACCAAATATACTTATGTGCAAACTGCAAACTTCTTACAAACTGAAGGATGCTACTATGTCTTGTCATATCATACCCAGACGAAACTCTTCATAAAGGGTGCATCATCCAGACGAGTCTTCATAAAGGGTAGTAAACATGCATCTTTCTGATGGCATGAATTCATCTCATCAACCTTTCTTTAATGAAGTGTTTTCTTTGTCTTAGATAAATTATAAAAAAATGACAGTATCTATTGAGCATTTTGAAGTATGAAACCAAGAAATCAGGAACATCAAGAATTGTTCGGAATCGGACATCATCCAACATCCAACAATCATTCATCTAACTCAAAGTAACAGAGCACAAAGTGTGTCCTATCGATCATTTACGATCGACACAATGTAGATGAGCGTAGCGTTTAATTAGAGGATAATATATGTATACTACTTTCAAAAAAGAGAATCCATGTGATCATACTTGATATAACAATGAAGGGTAGGAAACTGTCAACACACCAGGGCGCTGATGTACTTAGGAAGTATAGTAATAATAATTGTTACACACTGTTTGTTTATGCATTGATACGATGTCTTATTGACGAAGATGTCGCAACATTAAATAATGAAGATAATTTAAATTTCAATATTTGACATCTCAAATCGACGCGACAAAAGAAAGTTATTTAATAGACTAAATTTTCTATAACTATAGGCATGATTGAATTAATATCCTCATATAATGATTTACCTAGATTAAAAATACAGGTCATGCAATGTAATATTATCAAACGAATACTATCAGTTATAATTAGAATACTGTAACCACAAATTGACCGGAATGTTATACATTAAAACAATCATCTAATAAAATCATTTGTGGTCTACAGGTCAGCTGGATTTAATATTCTTGCTCAAAAATAAATCGCAAGACGAAGGGCCGTGAACATTTGCCTCCAAATGCAAAGTAATTGCCTAGAAAGGCCGTTAAACGTTTCATAAAAAGGGACGATTCTGTAAAATCATGGTTCTTAAAGACTTTCCCAAAAAAGTCATGATGAAGCTTATAAATTAGAATAAAAGAATAAACGCTAAAAGAAAATATTTGATCCGATAAAGGTATACTAAAGATAATTTTAGGAGATGGCAGCATTGTAGTTACCTATTTAGGTACAACTGGATTGTGGGAGTTATTTCATTCTAGGCAACTCTTCCTATACCCTGCTAAACAAGGCAAGGAGACGACGCCAGAAATCTCTTACTATGCTCTACAGAGTAAATTTAAAACCATCTATATTCGTACAGGCAACCCGAATGGCTCAACCGTTAACACGTCGGATCGCTGTTCTGAGGATCCTGGATTCGATTCCCAGCGAGGCGGAAATTTTAATGATGTGTTTAAATTTCTGTTCTCGGTCTGGGTGTGTGTCCTTGTCTTGTGTGGTGTCCAAGGTACCAAAGACACAAGGAATCCTAGTGTGGGACTTTGAGATTGTAGTTTTATTATAATATATAAAATTGTTCACACATCTAGTACGTTACCACAGTCCTTGACAATCTATCACAAAACGTTTTTTCGTGTAAACGATAGTGTTTAGTCGGAGAGTTATCTTTACTTTTTTTGTTCATTCATTACTTTTTTGCTGGTGATCAATGATGTTTGAGAAAAATATCCATAGGCTACAGTAATTTTACCATCAGGTGAAACTTCGTCGCGTTTTGACTTGATTTTATTAAAGTTTATTAAAATGTGAATTTTTTTGTAATTTTCGTCTGTGTCTATAGGATTGTGCAATCTGAGTTAAGTTTTAGCTTTCGAAAATACCTAAACTACTGTTACTTAAGCTGCAATGCAGTTGAATTGGCGAAAAAAATTCGATTTGGCACTCGTGACTTGTGAGTCGTGCAATGCACCAAGAATGATTATTAGAGACGATACGGATGATATAGGTCAGATATAGGGTAATAACTAGTTTAGGAAATGGTTAATGATTAAAGGTATATACAATTAAATGAACTAAACCGATCTCTGTTTAGGTTTAACGGCCATGTATTTAGTTAACAGAAACTGAAACATTAACATAATTATGAGGAGATCTGAACGCGTCTGACAATAATATACAACAATATGCATTGTAGTGTTTTGGTTCTAGTGAATATTTCATAATTACAAACTTTTATTTAACTTGCAATGTAACTTTACAAACAATATATAAAATATAGATGAATTGATCTGCTTGATTTTATTTTAATTTTCAAATGATATTCCTATTGGTAAGTAGTAAGAACCTACTTAAATCTCATGAGAAGTTTTAAAAGAAAATATTATTTTTACTATCTCCATATAGCTTAGCCTTACGCTAATGTACGTACAAAAAAACTGAAAGAAGATAAAAAAACAACGTTATATGTATGTAACTATATGTATGTAACAACGTTATATATATGTATATAAAAAAGAACTGAAAGGAGATAAAAAAACAATTAAATTGCTGTTAATGAAATGCAAGAAATGAAAGTGAAATAGAGCACATTTTCGTTAAAATGTTTTATTTTTTTATTTCACTCTGCATTTTCAATACAACGAACGTAGAGAAACAACATTTTAAATCGCTGTTTTACAGTTCTCTGAGTTCGGCAAAAGGTAAAACTCAAAATTTAGGTCATTCTGCTAAACTTACGTTTTTACATGTTTAAAAATGAAATGGGTTTACTCAAACCGGTTACTCGGTCCCAATTAAGAGTAAATTAAGGTTAAAAGTCGGTTTTTTAACCTAATTTAATTCTATATTAGTGGATAAAAAGATTGCGCAACCAGCGTTCATCTAATTAAGGGTGATTTTATAAAAGTTGAATAAATACGAAAGAGTGAGTATTTTCTTTCTTATTAGTCGTCTAATTAAGAGTTAATTAAAAAAGGTAAGGTAACTTTATTAAAAGGAAAGTTTTTAATGTTGGTACCCGATGAACGAGCAGACAAGACACTTTGGTTACCATGCTGGTGAACAGCAGCAACAGCAAAAGTATCACCGATGCGTTGGAGACCAAGACACGAGACAGAAAAACGTGGCAAGTCCTTAAACGGCACATTTCAGCAAGAGGGTTGCAGTACTTATTTGTAGCTGTAGTTTTTTCAAACACACAGACAGTTAATATTATCGGATCCGCTCGACTAGGTCTGTTTTCAAAACGTATACCTACTTACACATAAAATCTATTCAGACACACACGAATCATTTAATCGTAAAGAATATGGTAATAGTATCAGATCTATATTAATTCAAAGTTTGAACTACCTACCATTCACACGAAACTCGACCACGATTATTTATGAAAAAATAAATATTGGCTGAAATTATGGCAGGTATACTACCACATTTTCAATTTATATTTACCTAACATGCTATTTTTATAAGATCAAAGAACGCTTTCACGCATAAACATTCTAAATTTATTGGAATTACAAAAATAGCAACGATTAGTCTCTCTTCGCACCGAAAACTATTAAAGAAATAACAACTCTAATAGCAGCGCTGTAGGATTCTCAGAAGTCTTACAAAGGATTTTGTTAATGTAGCTTCCGTTGTCTCAGATTTACATTAGTGCATGTATTTTTTATTTATTTAGGTCTGCCATCGGTAACACAAAATGTCATTTACAGCTACCTATTCCTAGTAACTATCTTTTGAAACTTTACGTTAAGTAAATAAAAATGGAAATAGTTTTAATTTGGAACACAAAAAATCAATCAATGACTCGTGGCACACTTTCATATCATTTCATGTCATTTTTTTCTTTCATAATACCTAGATATTTACCTCGTGGTATCTTGAATTTTATCCCCTCTATATTTAGATATCTCCTGTGATGGAGGAGAAATACCTCGTTAGAATTTAAGGTAATTACCTACTTAGTTAAATAATAAAAAAATCATTTCTAAAAATATTATTTATTACTAAACATATTTTTTGTGTTGGGTACCTTTATATGTATATAACCAACCTATGTACCTATAACTCTTTTGTTAAGTATGTAATGTACGTACTTAAACTAATTTTAGCTTTAAGCTTACTTTAACCTCGTGATAATATGCAACTCCACCTTAGACATCAACATCTAACTAGTAGTATATCAATATCTTTATAGGTATTTAGTTTCATACAGTAAAATATACAGTCACAAAACCCATAGGTACGATTTTCCTTCAGCAGCATAAAAATATTCGGACAAAATAATACACAAACGAATCCCTCTTCGTATCCAAAATTACATTTACCTAGTGAGAGTTGCAGTGGACACCAAGAAACAGGTCGCTCATAAATATTTATGTGAGAATGCTAATCGTTGAGGGGGAATATTATAATGATCCTTTGCCATGCCGAGTAGCCGGCACACCAAATCAAAAGAACTTGGTATAGAGTTTCAATTCCGACAAACGGACAAGGGAATTATTTTGTATCCAAATTTCAAATTTAAGGATTAAGTAAAAAGACTAACGCAAAAATCTATTTTTACAAAATTTTATTTCACTTGCAATAAGTACTTTTATGTTGTACGATGTACCTACTTAAATTGAAGTGTTATAGAACTATTTATTTTCATATAGCCTTAGTTTAGATTTTTTAGAATTGGTTTCAATATAAATTAATTAACTCTATACCTATCTACCTTATGTTACCTGGAACTCAATACTAACCTAGCTCAAGAATACTTTTGTAAAGCACGCACAGTAGCACCCGTATAACAATCATTTGTAAGAAGCAAGACCGAGTACTGTAGTGCGTAGCGTACATGAGTACATAGAAAGAAAACAATGGATATTCCGTGACAAGCGAATTCTTCATTCCGTCATGCTCCGCTTGGCACCCCACAGTCGTTCCATCTTTATTCCATCGCTTCATCGCACCACTTCCGCCGATTATTTCAACTACCGACGAACTGTTGAGTGTTGACCCTCCAACTTAACTATTGAGAAATTCTCACCGGACCGAACTTGACCGCAGGTCGCAGTCGAGGATGACTAATGAGTTTTTCCGATTCAAACCGCGAACGGACAATAGAAATGGTATTTAATTTTATCATTCTACAACCTAGCAGCGATAACCTTTCCTTCAAATTTACTCATTAGGTATTAATTGATTCAATAAATTCGTGTAAATCGATTTCATCTTCAATATTGGAAAAATATTCATTGGTACAAAATATAATATTTCATTTTGTGACTCTCTATGTTTCACTATTGTACAGAAAATGGTATTTTCCAATTTGGAAGACGAGAATATCCGAAATAATTAAACTATCCATACTTCCATAGTAATGTAATATGTATTACAAATGCGAGTCTTTTTGTCTGTGACGCTTTCACGGCTAAATCACCGGGCCGGTTTGGAATGAAAATTTTGTTTTTCAAAAATTTACCCCTAAATGCTAAAATAGGGGATGAAAATGAAGTCTAATCCTGTTTAACGATATTTATTTATAAACGAAGTCTACGCGGGCGAAGCCGCAGGCAGACTCTAGTTTGAAATAAAGTAGTGACATAAATAAGTAAGTAGAAGTAGGTAGGTGGGTACTGGGTACTCCCAACGACTCCTACGGACCTATTTTTAGGTTGTTAGCTTTTTTAAAGTTAAATTACTGGACTATTTTTAAAAATAATACATAATTTAACCATGATGTCATCGATCACTAATAAAAACTTTGTCATTCAGCAATATACTCGTAGTAAAAAATACATACCTGAGAAAAATAAGGCGGTAGTACTGCCCTCTGGTCGTCTAGTCGGGAACATTGTACTCGTTCAAGCAACTCGAACAATTCGTGCTGAGCGCGAGCGCCCCCTGTTGCGCTCCATGGCGCCGCCACGTGCTGCCGCCTGTCGGATAGAAAACGAAACTTAGTTCGTTACATGTAGTAATAGTATCGCTATCGAACAATAGATGGCGTTGTGAGTAAAGTTCGTCGAATACACTTCAAAACATTTTTTAATTCGTTTGCTAGTGATCCCTGGTGGTTAATTTTTGTACAGTCCGAAAAAACCTAAAATACAAATAAAACCTGGGAATATTGGTAAACGTGCAAAGTTAGTCGTACGCATTGAAACTTTTATGTAACCTTTTTATTTTATCTTCTACGAAGTTTCTACTTCTTCTATTTCCTTTTTATTTTATTTACTTCGACTTTTAACTTTGAGTTCAAAACATTCGGTTGAAGTTCAAGTTTAACCCACTTCACTACACGGTATTTGTAACCTACTGTACTTTATTATTGTTATCGAAAAATCTTCAACCATGGCTGTTTATAATGAGAAAACTCATACTCTGACATTAAATACCTACGCAATATTCGTTTGAAAAAAATAACAACACTGTTTTGTCAACAAAACTAATCCTCAAATATTTTTCGCGAGTGCCACTATCTACTTATCTTCATTAATTTGGTTTGGGTCTTGTTTGGGTATTCCTAGGTACCTTTTAAACCGCGCGTTTGCTAATTACTACGCTTGATATAATTTTCAATAATTTTATCAAAACGCATATTAATATGAGCCTGATGAAAGCTTGCAAGCAACGCCAACGCATATACCTACATCAGTTGATCAGGTGATCCACAGTGAATTATGACGTTATTTATGACCGTATTCTAATAATATCCATTTATTAATGTCAAGCTATTTTTATGCAAACACTTCGAAGGTCGAATTGTATCAATGCAAATAATGCTTTACTTCAACAATAAGCTTCGTTACAACGAAGACTAGGCCTTAAAAGTAAAGCGATAAGTATCGATACTTTATTTTCGCAGCTATTCAGAGATTCTGTAGCTATTGTAATGGTAATGCACGAGTATTTTACAATTTTTAACATAAATAGCAAGATGAGTGTTAAGGTAAGTAATGGTTCGTCAGAAACTGGATCCCGGAGGTCTGTACTTTTAAGCAATGTTTAATTTTATTTGACGTTATCAGTAAAATCGGAATTCAGGGTATAGTGGGACGGGTGAGAATGGGAATGGGAGCCAACGGGAAAAACCCATTGAGGTAATAGTTAAAATGAATATCTGATAGTACTTATTAAAAAAATTGGTTGCCTGTAAAGTCGGTATACGGGCGAAAGTTTTACGTGACAACGACTTTGAGTGGTAAAATAATTTTAATGTGAATATTCATTCGTATAGTAGGAAGAAGGATGAAATAATAGTAACAATTTAAAACATTTATTAATACAAAGAATTATATTTAAAACATTGTAACACCATCTGCCATCTAGCGCTGCTAACCGTTAGACCATTAACCATTAGTCACAACTAAGTGAGGTAACAAACGAGATTACTCTACTTCTCCAGAGATGGCGCTGTACCATTTTCTGAAACACGCCAACGTGTGTACGCCGTAGCTACCATAAGTAATGTTAAGGAGGAAGGGACGCGTGCCTTTCACTTTTTATGTCTGTCTCTCTCGCTCTTAGGCGGGCTAACCATGCCCGAGTGGAAGGGACGCGTGCCTCTCACTCGCTCTCATTGTAAGCGCATAACGTGAGCGGAGCTACTAACGCAGTTTCTTGAAGTGCCACCCGGCAAACCAATTTATAAGACGTTGTCACGTCAAAAAACTTACCTACTTATCGAATTCGATTTTTAATTTCTAAAATCGTATACAATACCAGCTTCACTATCACAGACTTTAAATTTATTAATTTTTAAATAAGTATACCTAAATGAAGTGTCAAAGACATTAAAACTAGCTGTTGCCCGCGGCTCCGCCCGCGTGGAACTCAGTGTGTCACAAAGTTATTCCTGCGTTAATCCCGACCCCACACATAATAAGACACACTCCACACATCTTAAGAACAATAATTGATTTTTTACTACGTTTTAGTCATACCGTACAAAAATCCGTTATGTAGATCTTGAGAAAATCGAGAAAAAGACTTTAAGATATAAACGTCGGGGTTTTTTCATTCCAAACTATTATATTTTTAAACTACATTGGTAGTTTTTCATTCGGGTGCCAAAACATAAAGACCAGCTAAAGCGATGCTGACCCCCGAAAAAGCAACATAAAGTTGATCATGAGAAAAAAACCGGTTCGATTCCCGATATATGTATAGATATCCCGATATATAGATATTAATGAGCCCGCGACTATATTCGCTCATGGAAGCTTTTCCCGCGTAAATCTCGATCCCGCGGGAAGTCCGGAACAAAAAGTAGCTTATATAATGCTCCATAACCTCCTCTACCTCCCACTGAAAGTCCCATAAACATCTGAACCCACGACCTCATTCCCGGGTATGAGTTTTTACCGCGTGAATCCTAATCCCGCGGGAATTCAGGGATAAACAGTACCCTATATGTTGCTTCAAAACTTCCTCAATCTCCTAGTAAAGGTCGCATAAAAATTTAAGCCCGCAACTACGCGCAGGAGTTTATTCCGCGTAACTCCAGATCCCGCGGGATTTCCGGGAAGACAGACTTGTTAGTTTTATATTAATGTTTGTTTAGAAGCTATTTATACCCCATACGCGAAGAAGGTTTTTCCGCGTAAATTCCGATCCCGCGGGATTTCTGGGATAAAAAATATCTTATATGTTAATCTTAGTTGCCCTCTATGTGTGTGCCAAATTTCATGAAAATCGGTTCAGTAGTTTTTGCGTGAAGGAGTAACAAACAAACAAATAGGTACACAAACTTTCACATTTATAATATTAGTAGGATTTAATGTTAATATACGATTTACAACAGAAGTTTGGTGCTAAATCGGGCATAATGACCACTTTACATTGAATTTAGCTTTAATTGCTATCATTTATATAAGCACGCGCCAGATATTAAATATCTTCCTATTCAAATTTTGAATACTCCAATGACCAAAAATTCAAAGCGACATCTTCAAAAGAACCGGACTGTCGTTATTACCAAAAAGCGTAACAAAGAACAACCCCATCTATTGTGCGATAGCATAACTAGAAGGAGTGTGAATTATTACATGCATTTACGGCTGGTCTCTTTGATTTATTGGTCAATTAAGTGACCATTCAGTTATCCCCACGTTACTCACTCAACACAGTGACCTTTATTTAATGGTTTTCCAAATTAAATCACCCCTGTTGATGTGCACAAACCGGTTTGTTCAACTTAATCAAGACTTGTTTGTTTTTCGGCTTAGCTTGATTCGGAACCGTTGAAGGGAATTATTTCAATTAATACTGAAGCTATTGTTAACGCATGTAATAGGCAGATGTTTATATAATAAATGACTATTTTCTTTTAATTAATGTTGGTTGGTTAAGCCAATTCAAGGTTTGTTATGTTAATGACTTAAATTTCCTGGTTAATGAAATACAAATAACATGAACCAAAGGAAATTGTACCTACCTTTGATTTATGACGAAAGTGAATATTTACGTTGACGCTTTATGGTTCAATCGTATACATAGTGAAAACTGAATATATTATGTAATAAACAATCTAGCTTTTTAACATCTTTTAAGTAAAGATAGGTACATGTGTAACAATTAACAATACCTCTGAATTTAACTTTTTTCTTTAAATCGATCTCTGAATTATAACTACATATTGATAAATGATTTTTAATAATTATAACGTTCACTGGATTAAGTATTCAAGTAAGTACGAGGTACTCATAGATATTGTTCGCGTTCGGAAATTCGTCGATAGTGGGATTTAAGTTTTTTATGACATCAACCGTCAACGTGTACCTACCTATGTGCCATGTCGCCCGTGCAACGGCTGCAATCTATATAAAGCCTGGAGGATTCTCACAACAGATCCCACCCAGTAGATACCTACATATATGTATATAGCAATCACATGGAAATAAATACTGCAAAATATTGTTCAACCATCGTGTCTCACGTTTCATACAAGGAAGTTATTAATCATTATAATTACTTGGTGTGTTAAGCGCAAACAAAATACACTGAACCAAATGACCCAGACCATGAAATAACCACAATATGTCTCCCCACCAACCCAATTAAATATGCATCCGTTTTGGTACCTACATCTGGTTTCCTCAAAATTGCTCTGTGAGTCATTGCGTCTCAGAGTCAAGTGACAAAAGATGCACTTGTCTTTTTTCATGAGACGTATGATAGGTAAGTATATGTATTTTGAATGTGGTTTCAACCCGTTAATGGTCCTCTAATGAGCACAAACTTTCTCCTCTTGACTGGAGGGTCTAGATCGGATCGGTAGAAGGGTTAGTGGCCAACCGACGTGTTTAAATTTACGTACCCTCCTAAGAACGGAGACGCTCAAGATTTTTTTTGGCAATAGCAGTCATCCGCTCAACTATCGACTTTAAAAGCGACCTATCATTAAAAGCGAAGGATTTTAAGCTTTTTAATGTATGATCTGCTTGAGCCTGTTACGTGGTTAGGTATAGGTAAGTATCTTATATCTTATGTGATTTATTTTAAGCCCTTTTAAGATTGGAGAAAATGTTCGCGGTTGTAAGGCTTAGGTCTATTGTAAATGGTCTAGTCTAGGTATAAGGGAGGAGAAAATCCTTGTGAGTTATTTGTATCATTTAGATATGCCTTTAAAATGATACCTTTGGGTATTTGCACCTTAGCATAGGATTTTAAGTTAGGATGCTTTACATTACTAGACTATCGCCACTAAGTATAACTTGAAAATATAGAAAAAATAATTTTAATTAAGTAAAAAAATGCTGAAATTTTTATTATACCGAAAGGACCACGGATTTAAGTCTTAGCTCTGAATACACTGCAAAAGGAGCATAGGACGGTACCAGACCAGGACTGACGACCTGACGAAGACAGCGGGCATCAAAAAGTCGGAGTCAGGGAAGTCAGAATGGCTCAAGTTGGAGGAGGCCTATGTCCAGTGGACGCATAAAGGCTGATGGATAAATGACAATGCACAAAATAATGCAATATAATACAATACAATACGTCAGTAGTTCAGTACCCAACCTACTCATCCCTGATAACTTTTTAAAGTATAATCGGAAATCGGAATATCCACTAATAGTAACAATAAGAAGAAATTTTAAAAAGGTACCCAACCAGTTAAGACAGATTTACTTAATTTACAATTTTACGCGTAACTTTTTCAATTATCGAGACAAACTGAACGTTTTATCAGTCCTATCAACAAATTAACTTCGGGCCCTAGCAACCGAAACACAGCCTTAGGCAGTAAGGGTGATTTTGTTTACTTAAAAGACAATATTTAAACAGATTCTAACTTATCAGCAAGGTTAACTTAACATTAACTTGACTTTGTTTTAACTTTTGCAACAGCCGTGACGTAATTTTGAAATTGACCTTTGTTTAAATTACCTACCTGAAAAATGTATTGATGGCTAGTAAAAATATGTATAAATATACATATAAATATACGTATGTTAATTTTTTTTAATGAATAAGTAGGTTCACACATTCGTGTGGGTACTGAGTCACGGGGTCTATTCCCGGTTAGGGCAGACGTTTGATTGACAAATAAATGTGATTAATAAACATAGATAAGTCTTACTATGGTGGGACGTCTTTAACGACGTCGTAAGTTCAGAGTGAATATATTTATTTATCTTTTATGGAAAATTTGGAGCTACATTAATATAATTTGCATAGTGTAGATGCAAAGTATAAATACAAAAAAGCCAATTACAAGTTTTTATAGCAACATAATTATATGACAGGATTAAAATTAGATTATACAGGTATTAGACATAGAATATGTAGGCTTTTACTATGCAGTACCTACCTACTTTGAACTTTATCACTATTACAATAACATAGGATTGTATTCAAGCAGTAAAAAAAAACTTGGTAATATCACTTCAGTAGCCAGGTTGGTAAGGAATCTGTCTGCAAAGCGACGGGTACCGAATTTGATTCCTGGCCGGGCAAATATTTCTATGGTGTTATGCTACTTCTCAAATTCTGGGTGTTTGTCAATTTGTCACATCTCTATTGTGATGCACACTACATAGATATTATTGTAGTGCATGGTATGATTGTAGAACTTTTATTAACTCAAAAAATGTTTTTTAAGTTACTATATTTATAATATCCTATCCTATCCTACTTCCTACTAATATTATAAATGCGAAAGTTTGTAAGGATGTAAGTGTGTGTGTGTGTTTGTTGCTCTTTCACGCAAAAACTACTGAACGGATTTTCATGAAACTTTGCAGTAATATAGCTTAGACATAGGAATAACATAATTTGTTAAAATTTATAGACATTTTTGAAGGGACTGGTTCCCCGAAGCGAAGCGAGGGCGGGATTACTAGTTAGGTCATATTTAAATACCGCATCGTATAATACTAGTGTTTATAGTACCCTAGTATAATAACTCGCTAGATCTCAATTTCATAAAGCCACATTATGCATTTCGTCTGCAATGCAAACTGATTCAACTCATGTAGGTGATGTCTAATGTACTGCTATTCTGAATACAATTGTTTTATCTTCCCACGCGTGGACCGACAGTCTCCAACCCTTTGATATGCATTGTTACATCCCGTTTAGATACTCGCCGAGAAAAACCATAATAGCGCTGGGCGTTAATCGATTTTTTCAATCAACCAGTTATAATCTGGCCGCGCTAATTATGCGTTCCTGACACAATCATGTCAATTCGTCATGACTAGTGATGTACAATAAATAACATTATGCGTTGTAACAAATTAACAATAACAACATGCATTCATTATGCATAATATTTATTCAATTTATATGTTGTTATTTTTATAGGAATTATGTTTCAATATATTCAATAAATATTTGTTATGTAAATAAAATTTTAAGGAATCAATTGATTGAATTGAATCATAATTTCTGAATGTAATTTTATTTATTTATTTTATTTTCATTTGATTCACCTGAGTGATATTATAACACAAATTTTCCTGAGTTATGTTTGGGTGTACCTTTATTACAATAATATTAACTTTATTGAATACTTAGTACATTATTTATATGATATATTATAAAATTATAACATTTTATTTTATATTTTACCGACATTGTATTAAGATTACAAAAATATTCGATTACAATTGCCTTGTTATTATGTTACATCACTACAAAAACAAAAAGTTGATATGACATGGATATAACCTTGAACGAGCGCCGTTTGACGTGGTTTTCTTTTAAAAGCTATTGTTTTTATATTTGTTATTTAAGTAATTGTAATCATTTTAGCCCAAGATTAATACAATTATTGTAAGTTGGCATAATTATTCGATTTAATGTTTGATTTTAATGTTATCACTCGTTAATAAGGCAATTAAAAGATATTAAAAATTGTCAATTAATTGTACGCCAGTTCAAAGTTACATCGCCCAGTCGAATGACAGACTTCAGGGACGCATTCTTAGCCCGGCCAGACCATAATTGACTAAAAAAGTAATCGACATTAAATTGTTAATCGCACGTTGCTATCAATTAAGTTAATTAAATTAACTCGCAATTCTTCAAATATGCCGAAAACGAATGCAGACTCATGAAGCAAGACTATTGTCGCGATTATTGAAGAAATCGTGTTCTTGAATTTCGTGCACGCCGAAAAGCGTTATTGAAGATTGAAATGATATTTCTATTAAGCGTAATGATGATGATGATGATGATGATGATTTTACTGTTCAAAACAGTGAAAGTGATCATAAAATAAAATGTAAAATAATTATCACACTTTGTATCGCTATGATCATTAGATACTAAAACCAACAAGTATCCTCTTCCCGTACATTTGTGTCATTCGTTATCATGACGCCAATTTGTTTTAGGGTTCTACCAGGTGTGAATTGTAAACAAACTCATATTACTTGTTCAATAAAAAGTCATCCACAGAGTTGTCGTCCCACTTAATCAAATCATCCAGAACGCGGAAATTTACATAACGATTGGAGCATTAAGTTACAGTTTCCATGACATTTACATAACAAGTACCAGCGTCCCGAGATCTCATTACGGGATCGATGTCGCGAGACTCGCGAGCACTCACTCTGCGTGACCGATACGATACTCGACACTCTTCGGTAATTAGTGTGAATAGTTATCGGCTCTTTATTATAATATAATATGTAATTTTATTCGTCTTCTTATGGCCATTTTTCTTATTAAGTAGTGCTTGACAACGATCCCACCAGAGGGTAAGTGGTGATGAAGTCATAGTGTTGAACGCACTAAATTTGATAAAGCCTAAGGAAGCGAACGAACATGCAGCACCACCCTTCCGCTGCCGCGCAGACAACTGTGATGGACCTAGAACAAGACTCGATTAAGGACTAGAGTTTACATCGGTTAGTACAGCATTAGTTGGTTAGCTGGCTAATAAGTATGTGGACTTGGACAGAGAACACCTAATCAACGCCATAACAAATCAAGGGTTGATGATTTTGAAGAAATTCAAATTTAACCAACCGACGTACCTATCAGTCTAGCTATACCCAGATCATTGCAAATTATCTATTAGGCAGCGGTAGCAGGGGTCTCGGTAACTGATTGTGATTGATGACTTGAAGAAGGATATCTGAATTATCGGAAAAGTGTCCATTAATGCCGATACCTTTTTTTCGTGCGTGAAATAACTTTAACATTTCTTCCATTTGCGCTCATAACAAAATCAGTTTAGGTGTTGTAAAACTGCGATTCTGATGATAAAAATGTTTTCATCGTCTGAACTCACCATGGACCACTATTGAGCACGAGTCTCTTCTCAGAATGAGGAGTTTAAGGCCATAGTACACGACCGACGCTGGTTAAATGCTGATTGGCAGACTTCACACACCTTTGACTTTTTGTGAACTCTCCGGTACGCAGGTTTCCACGCAATGTTTTTTTTCTTCATCGTTATAGCATAGGTTATAGCATAAACATTAAAATGCTTAATACGCACGTAACTGGTAAAGTCACAAGTGCGTACGACGGCGTACGTACTGGGATTCGACCCTCCCTACCTCCCGAGTAAATATAATAAAATAACCACTTAAGTACGTAATGGTATTGCTGTCGTAGTTTAGCCGGGTTTACCTGTGCATTATCTAATAACAAATACGGTAGCGTTTTTTAAGTATGCATTTTTTATATCTGACTTGGCACCGCCTAGCATTTATTTTAACTAATGATAAATAAATGATTATCACATCGAAAACGACATTTTCTGAGAAGAAACCTAGCTAGATCGATTTTTCGTCCATAAAATCCTCTGCACACAAAATTTCATGAAAATCGTTTGAAGAATTGCTCGTTTAAAGAAATTAGATAAAATTCAAGATGGTGAGCGTACTAATTAAGTAAAAATTTGACTTGTTTTGATCCCTTGATAAAAAGTCAATCGGTTGTCAAAACTTTTTTCGTGTCCGTTAATTAATAAAAAACAAAAACATTACATCTTCAACCGGTATCAATTGGTCCCAAATGCCCTTATCTGGACCGTAAATTTCCAATCACGTGGTAATTAATACGCAACTTGACAAGTGCAAATTGAATTCTTGAACGAACCAGATTTATCGTTGGCCGCTTGCGAGGCATGGTGTTACGTTATATCTTACTCTTACAACGACTTACTTAAATGTAACAGGAATTATTATTCTCAAAACTGTGTACTTTTACCAAAGGTTGTAATTTATTATCTTATTTGTTTAAGGGTTTTTATATAAATAAATAAATAACGCTACACTCTCATGCCCCATAGGATTCCGTGTCGTGGGTTACATACACAACACCCAAGACAAGGACACACACCCAGACCGAGAACAGAAACTTTAGGTTAAAATTATGTCAACCTCGTAATTATCTTGTACACAATTTGCACACAACATGAATACCTAGAATTCATTATTTATGCACCGCTATTTAAAACTCCATAATAGAAGAGGTGAAATGGTGAATGCGTGAACACGTTTTGCTCGTTTAGAGGCTGACTGTCCATTATAATAGAATGAATGATTCTTCTATTTAGTTTTAAATGCATATTAAACTATGGCTTGAAGATATTAGTGACCCAATGCTCACACTCCCTATTTCATTTCAAGGGTAGGTATGTCGTAATTGATGATTTTTTCCCCCTGTTAATATTTTTGTTTGAAATTTATATTATATTTAATAATATTTTCACCATTGAGTTACTCAAGCATTAGTATAACCTTCAAACACAAGTAAAATTAGCATTCTCATAATATACTATTAAATCTTTTAATTTTAAATCTATGAACGTCACCCAAAAGCAATTAATTTCAAGTGCAATATAAATATTGCAAACTTGTTAATGTTTGTTATTGCTGTACGTTGTGTCGCGTTTGTTAGTGTACGCGCAGATAAATGTTGCATCAAGATAAAAATCAAAAGACAACAGGATATGCGTGTCCTCTAGACGCACGCACGACGCACTTGACGTTGACAAAAGCTTTTTGAAATTGTCTGGCGCTTTCGCCACAAAGCTTCCGGAGACAGAAGCTCGGTAACTCGAGAGCTAATTGCAAAAAAAAAATATCGTGTTGCGTTTATGCGTGTGAATTAAATGCATAATCTTACTGGAGTGGTAGGTTATTTAGAAATGAAAATAATAATATGTTTAGAATTATTAAGAAATTAAGATTCAGAGACCCAGAACATCATGTTTTTTACTACACTTTAAAATGTAAACAGTTTTATGTAGCTACTAGTGAACCGCCCGCGCTTCGCTTCGGGACCCGTAGGTAACAGCCGCGTAGGTCCCGCTCCCGTAGGAATCTCAGCTAAAAAGTAGCCTATAACGTTTGCCTATGACTTAAGTAAATTACATGTAGTATTTGATAGCGTGATACAGAACTTGCAAATGAATTTTCTAACGCCATCTATTAACAACTCCGGAACTAAATATCTAGCAACTAACAAAACATGGATCTTCCCATGGGAATGAGATGTTTTTCCGAGGTAAAAAGTAGCCTACGTCACTCTCCACCCTCCTAACTATCCCCACACACATAAATCATACCATAAAATAGCCATGTTGCGACGTGAAAGAGTCACAAACAAACAAACACACTTTCACATTTATAATATTAGTAAGGATATCAAAAGCAAATACCTACCTACAATTGAGTTGAATCTGCATTTTGTGGTTTGATTGATCAACAAAATGCAAATAGTGTGTTGCGAGAGGGGGGGGGGGGGTCCTTCCTTAGACCGTAATTAAATTACCCAAGTTCCATACATGCCCAATTTCATCTTGTGTTCAGCAATCATTCACTCACTCAGTAACATAATTATGAGTTTGAATTCTTGTGATTTGTGTGATTATACCCTGTAACATACCATTTCAGAATCTGGGTGAAATGGGCAAGTTTTTTTTGAAATTGGCATTCAAGCCACCATACATTTTTTTTTAACCACGGCAGAGTAAAAGTCAAGAATGAAATATGAAAAAACCTTAAGTTGGTATTAAATCTTAATTTAAAAAGAATCCGTGCTTTTGTTATAAAAATATTTGATAAAATTCGATAGCACATCTATCCAGGAATACTATCCAAAAAACAGATACAAAAAATGTCTTCATTTGTAGTCCTGGCGTTAAAAAGAATGGCGAAGGGTGGAATAATTTTAAAATTTCGAAAATGTCGAATATCTCAGAAACGGAAAGACTTTTACTGAACATAACATTTATTTATCTGAACCGGCATGATGCCCTCTACACGCAGGTGCTGTATTATCCATTCATAACGGAACACCCTGTACATATAATATGTATGTAACGTTTAATAACAATTTGTAGGTAAAACTACAACTACGACTTGCCTGGCAACAAAGCTCTTTTATACACTGAGCTCCCATTCTGTGACATTGGACTAGAGAATTTCAGGGGGAAACGACGTCATATCCACTCATATCTATATGCAGACAGGGGCACAATTTCAGTGAAGCCGAGTTACTGCGGTCGGGTAGTCATGAAAAATGTATACCGGGGAGACAGCACTTACCCTGCGTCGAGTAGTTCCGCGAACAATGTAGGTGTAATAAATTACGGGAGCTGACTAATATTTTAACAAGTTATACGTGTGTAGCTAACTTTTGGTTTAAGTATTAGATTATGAAATAAGAAGTAAATAACGCTAGTCATATTCAGACATTAGGATTTTTGTGCCGTGGGTACACCATGGGCAATTTTGACAATCCAGATCCAACCTAAAAAATATTTTTTTAAGAATCGAACCCAGAACCCTTGTAACGGCAACTCGGCATCCTTTGTAACACTCATTAGTGTCAATGCAAATTAACTCTTTAGCTAAATCCTATTCCTGGGTAATTTCATAATGACGTACATAACTTTAAAACAACTCGTACACAGTGTAATATTTTGATAACTAAGCACATCTTTTATTTTCCCGGGCCTTGGTTTAGGGGTGTTGCATATGGAGATTGCTTTTTGAGAGGAACCATAACTCCCGCGCCAGCGAAACGTAAACGATGTAAAGCTGCATGTTAATGACATGTATACGACTGTAATCAGTTCCGTACTGTCTATATTAAGGTCGGCGCTTTGATTCTCTAATGTCTAGATTGAGCGTCGCTCTACAATGAAAACAAAAAAACAAGGCAACAATATCAAGCATGTGTGCGCGCAGGCGCTGTTTTACACGTTCGTCTATCTATTGTCTATGTGTGCGTGATCAATGATACAATGATATAAAAATTGTGGCCAACAGTTCGCCACGTTCGTTTTTTTGACACGTTTGCGCGGATTCGATGTTCCATCTAGACATTAGATCATCAAAGGGTCGGCGTAAGCATCAACTCAACTCAAAAACGACTCAAATTCAACTCATAGGTAAGCAATGATAAAATTTAACAAAGCAAACACTGAATTTAACATCGAAAAGTAGGAACTTGACGTAGAAGATATTTAACGTATCCGAAATCAATTAAAATGCATTATCAGGGAAACTCAACAATTACTCGTCAGCTCCCGCTCAAATTTAAATGACATCACAGGACAAGCGTTAGCTTTTGAATATAAAAATAATCAGCAACACATAAGTTGCTATATATATTGAAAAACATAAAAAATACTTTCTTTCACCTTTAACTTCCTCCGTTTTTGAAGCCGGTTAAAAATGTATCTATGACATGCTTTGCTTTGGAATCGAACCTGGGAACCTGTTGCTTAAGTTTCAGCGTAAAACCATTGATGTATAACGTAAAACCTATTATTTTTACGAGTGATATGTACGTCTAGTTGTAACAGTAATCTCCGGTGTTATTTTCATTTAACAATCTTCCAAACCCAGAGGAAACTATTAAATACCTTCAGACATCCAAACTGCATAATTCTAAACGCTTTTTTGCTAGTCGTAATTTAACATGATTGACGGCAAATTTGCATACACATTGCCTCTTGCTTTCGGAAGCTAGTAATTTAGTATCATTATAATGCGCTTCGGGGGTCATAGTCAGCTGAAAACCCTGGAAGATTATTTGATTTAATAATACTAATCATCAGCTATGATGCGCTGTTTCTTAATTGAAAAATTATGAAATTATAGTTTCAAGTCCATTTCGTGTTATTGGCACTATTAAATTTAACGTCTTTTTAACATATGTACGTCGGCAACACCAATGTCTATACAGTTGCACTTTACATCTTACGTTATCTTTGCAATGAAGTCGTGTATCATGTAATCGTCCCATAAATTGTAAGATTGGAAATGGAAAGGTAAAGGAAACCATACATAACCCTACCCTTTTCGGGTATTTATTAGTACAATACATGTGTAGTTTAAAAGTTTTCGTAGTAGGTAGTAAGATTTGTGAACCACATGATAATAGGCTTAATTCATCAGCTAGGGTTGTGCCCGTGTGTGTTAACGCGTACGAATTCTGCCAACCCGCATTTTGTCATCTGTTCTCCAAACACTGTGAGGGGATGCGACACTAGAAATACTAAGGACTGTAACGGTGTCAATGATGAATGCCAGGTATTTTAAAAACAATTAATTTGCTCATTAACAAGCTTTAGTGTTGTTATTGGCTATTAAGATGATGTGTGATATAAAATGTATTCATTGTACAAAATAATCTATCAACTGTATGTAAAGGTGTTTCATACAATATCTTATACCTGAGATTTATGTGACAGTGATGATAGAGATATAAATCAAATAAAAGTACTTTCCATTTTATTTGGGATATATTGCAAAGATGAATTACGTATTTCATTATTTTATTGCGAAATAAATGGGAATAAAATATGACTTCAAACTACCAAAGAGTACAAAACGTTAACACCGCTGTGAATATTTTTTATTAATTACCGTAAGTACCTACCCACATTTTCATGTGCTATTATCCGTAAAAGGCCAAATACCAATATTCCCTACTTTCCTTACGGGATGGAATTTCCTAAATTCTTTCCAAGATCACGTCGACGATAATATTGCACGGTCCCCAGAAGGACGCGACTATAACTTTATAATATTCAGAATATCCGAAGCATTTTTCAAAGTCAAACTTCAGATACGGATCTCCCTAACATCCCTAGTGTATGCAGCGCTCTGTAGAATGTATGCTAAAGTTAGTAGTTCTCAAATAAGTTCGAAGGCAAACAAGTTGAGTTGGAATACCACTCTGCTAGTTCACTAAAACTAATTGTTCTCGTAGAATAAACAACAACTTTCTGAATTGAATAATTGGCAAGTTCAGGAGAATTAGCACGTCGGTTGCAAGTTGAGCTTTGCATACGTCTAACTTCAGTTAAATAAAGATAGACACATAGCATCTACACAAATAATAAAACTGTCAGTGATTAACTTTTTTTTTATAATTGAATGCACTCGCAGTTTGAGTGGTGGTTGTTTGGTCGCTTGAACCAACCAGCCACCGTTCTCCCTGCCAATGTGCCTATACTAACTGCCGATACTTGTTTTTCAGCAACCTTCCTACTGTGTATATTAATCCTAATTAATTATATATCTTTATGGTATAATCTAAAGTTATTTGACTTACAATTATTGCTTACACTTAGCTATTAATCTACCATGCATACATGCCTTAACCTATGTTATTACTTAATACTAAGTCCATTTTTCCTATGCCTTAAACACTACATAATACATTGTTCGCGTCTTTTTGCTTTTTGTTCTGTACTTGATTTATTTCACCTCACTTGAGTTCACAACTCACTTCACTTCACTTACAACACAGATGAGAACAAAGGTAGAGTTATTTAAAGATGGATTTTGGAACAGTTTGCCTTGCCTGTCTCTCTTATCACATGGAGAGCGAATTCTAAGAAGTGTGGCCGGTTGTCTTCGTTGTTTATGGTCTCTCTGAGACTTTCCTCACGTAGTGGGTATCCCAGCTTTAATTCACATTCCCACCTTCGGCGAGCAAATCTGGGGCACTCCAGAATAACGTGCTGAAGTGTTTTTGTGAAGTGTGTGTGTGATATTTTGAATTTTCGTGTTAGCCGGTTTGTCAGTTTGCATGTTCATTTTTAACCGACTTCAAAAAAGAAAGAGGTTCTCAATTCGACCGTAGGTATATATGCTTTTTTTATGTACGTTCAGCGATTATTTCGTCGTTTATGGGCCGATTTTGATAATTTTTTTTTTGTTGTAAAGTAGATACGCGCAGTGGGGTCCCCTGATAAGGAAACCAGGATCTGATGATGGCATCTCAGAGAAATCGAGGGGAACTTTCGAAAATTGTATGGACAACTAGTGTGTTTGTTTATTTATTTATTTATTTAAGCTTCTTTGCACCATACAATGTATACGAGCAAAAGGCGGACTTAATGCTAAAAGCATTCTCTGCCAGTCAACCTTTGGGCAGTGGGAAAACAACGAAGGCGGCAAAAGAATATATATACACGTACATAAACATATATATTATTATACATATCATAAATAAACATACATGTAATTAAAATAATATCATATATAAACTTAAATATACCTAAAAATATATATAATATATATATATATATATAATATAAATTAATATGTATACAAATACATGACAAATTAGTGATGACTAAGGGAATTGAGCAGATGGGAGAAAAGGTGCTTCTTAAAAGTGCATTTGTTCATGTTATCATAAGTACATTAAAGCGCTACCATTTCATGAAGATCTGGAGTCGATCTGATGAAGCCGAAAGACAGTCGAGGGAACTCCTCAACGATTTACTGCAGTTATCTAGTGTTTGGGCTTCATTAATTTGTAGTGACGAGAACTTTACACTTACATGTTGAATTGAGCGCCATCTGGCGAGTAGTTTTTGAGTTATCTCTACTTATCAAGATTGAAGTCGGTTATTTTTTTTGTAAAAAGCAATTATTTCAATTCAATCCAGAGCGGTTTAAAAATTTGGACTTGGTTATTATTGTTTTGTATTGCAATAAGTTTCATAAATAAATAAATAATAGTATTTTAACGAAACCAGTCTAAACTCCTGTAGAAATTAACTTACGTTACCAAAAACGAAGTGACAAATTACTACAACTTAAGACACGTGGATGCCTGACTTAACATTACCTGATTACAGATTGACACGCGTTATGCGAAGCAAACATGATGCAACGATTGCAAACTGCGCCAATATTACAGAAAATAGCACGTGCGAGCATTCCCCATGATAACATACCATTTGGGTTCACAGAAGCCCGTTATGAAAGCTCAAGTGGCAACTCAGAGTCAGCTGCGTTGACGCACAATAACTGCAATTCACTATCTATAACCGATGTTGCGAATTGCAAATGGGTATTGCGGAATCGAGGAAAAAAGTAAACTGTTTAGAGTTGAAAATGATAGGGATAGTCAGATGTTTGTTAAATAAGCCAGGTGGGACGTAGACAAGAATAATATAACCTGAAGAAAAAATACATTAGGTATATTTTTAGATTTTTTAGGATCTGTTATCATTGAATATAAGATGGAATTCACCGGGCTTCGACAAAAACCAGCTATTAGTTATTTCTTACAACGACTGACTAGTATAATATTGAAGTACGGTCTACTTATTTATATCTTTCTATTTTCATCTTTCATAATAATCGACTTTTTCATTTCACAATACTTTGAATTAAATGTATAGGAAAAGAAATATTAGTTTCCAAACAACAACCAACACTTTTTTTTTCAGAAAATCTCAACATGGCTTGGAATGGTGGTAGAGTATAGGATAGCATTGTAGAATAGTGTGAACAAATTTTATCATAATAAAACACTTCACTGGTAAGTAAAGTTAACTGTAAAATAAAGTAAACTTTAGTGTATTAACACTAAAGAAACAACAATTTGCAAAAAATAGAAAAAAAATATGTGACATTTTTATTTACTTCAATAATATTCCAATATCGTAGCCCTGAGCAACCTTACTAGGTCAACTATTGTAACATTCCTGAAAGGAAAACTTTTCTTGAAAGATATACTTATGAAGTCGGCTAAAATACAACACCGTTGGGATTCGGTCATATTATGTCTCTACAATAATATCTCGAAGTCAACATGTAAAATACATTTCCAGGTTTAGTTGTAGGTTGTAGGTTATGAGTAGGTATTACCTATATTTAAATGGAGTTGAAAATCTTTGCATCGTATTAACAATAAACATTAAAGTGATTTTTTGACGTTTTTCGTTTTCGGACGCTTATTTTTTTGACTAGAATAGTGTGTAGGTAGACATTGGAAATTTTTACAAAATGTATTTACATATTTATAAATGTCATAATTACATACTATATGCGGATACACATTTTTTAAAGAGGTTCAATAATGAAACTAACACTATGTCCATAACAACTCTATCAACAAGCTACGCCAGACACTATAAGTTATTCTGTAGTATGAAATTATTACTATCAGATTACATTCCAACATCAAAATTAAATAATTGTATTTTATCTCAATAAATTTGCAAGCTCCGCTGCGATTAGTGCCGGTGTATTTGATTATATCGGTATAGATCCCTAGAATAACCATCGTCCACGAGTTAATATCTTAATATTCTTAACGGGATTTAGGGCACTTTAGTACATAGTATCTCAATGTTTAGGGCCGAAACTGCGTTAAGCGGGCGTCCACGACGGGCAACCGTCGCGTGTCTACGCGCGTGGACACGCGGGTGGACTCCGTGGGCACGCGACGGTACCCGTGACGGGGACCGTCGCGGAGACCGACTTATTTTATTGACGCGATGTCGCTAGCTCAATTTTAATGGTGTGCATGTATTAACTCTTTCTGTATCGAAAGACATTATCCGAGCGGTCGTACGATCCTTAACAACTAGCGTTATCGACTGAACAAGTCCGTGTATGTTACCGCTGGCGGGCACCGCGCGTGCCCCCGCGACGGGTTCCGTTGCACGGAGGCGCGGGCCCCGTCGCGTGGGTGCGTGGCGCGCGTCCCCGTAACGGACGCCCGCGCAGGTCCCCGCGACGTAGCACTTTTGTATGAAACCGCGCGGGTACCCGCTTAACGCAGTTTCGGCCCTTACCATGCAAACAACGTAGATGAATGAATGAATAGAAGTGTTGCCACTGGTGTCTGGAGTAAAAACTTCTTTATATACGTAAGTCATAAAAAATACGTCCTCATAACTGAAGGCTAACATAAGTATTTAGTCAGGATTCAGAATAGGTTAGTCGACAAGACCTAATAATGGAGCGAATAACGATATTGACAGGTTAGCTGCAAATGCAAGTTTCATGTATAATGGCGAGCAGATAAAATATATTGCAAGCTTAAAATTTCATGTTTAAAAAATATAAATCTATGGCACAACTTTGGTCTTGCTGGGGTAACATGAAAATGAAGAGAACTTTATTCAAACTTGGTTTTACAAACACTTTTCGGTAGTCGAACTATGCCATCGCTTCTACAAATTGCCACATAAAGTGGTCTTGGAAGAAGAAGCGGCAAGAAGCTCTCAAGAAGTTTTTTCCTACTCCCAGTTAGACTTATTACTTCTTAAGGCTAGTAAAAATAATAAAAACGTTAAGTTTTAATACTGACAAAATTCTCCATTATATGACCTGAAAATTTATTAAAGCCATTAACGATATATTGTTACATTGATAAATGATTCACTCAAAACAAGTTAAATGTGCACGTTAACGATACAATAAATAAATACCTTAAAGGTAAATATAAAACAATAAAATACTAACGAGTTAAAACTAAAATACACCTTGGTACTAAAAACGACCGGATATAATCTAATACATTTGTCACTAATCAATTACCTACACCTGTCGAGATTCAAACCTGGGCCGCAGGTGTATTTCTAGAACACGATATTATTAGACAATTAAATGCCTATTCATCAGGTAATCATCATTAATAGGCATAGTTCTAATAAACGATTGACTTCAATGGCTTCAACCCATTAATGGCCCACTACTGAGCATGGGTCTCTCCCGTCACGAAAGGGGACCTAAAGCTATTAAACATTCTTTATTTCTCATTACATTATGAAAGATAAGTAGATTGAGTTGCGTATGCTGTGTTTTTTCGCGCAACACGCAAAAACTACTGAATGATTTTTGGTGTGGTTTTCGCAGTTTTGTCGCTGGTGATTTAGGTACCTTAAAATACTGTTGAATTTTTCATCTTAATTTGAGATATCATTACAATAAGTTCGAGCAAATATATGAATGTATTGACTAGAATACCTCAGTTGATACCATTAAAAATACCTTATCCTTTATTTATACGATATCCTTTTATATCTACAGGTTGTAACTACAGGCTGTTTTATCATCAGTTGTGGAACAAATTCTTCTTGCCAAATCTGAATAAAACATGTTTTCATTGAAAAATCTCTGATTTCCACCATCAACAGAAGACAGTGGGAGTGGAGTGTGCCATTCATTGACTTACAGTTTGCTAAACACATTTTCGTTCGTTAGTGTTAAATAGGGCAAAGGCCTTCGCTTTATATCTAGAACATCCAATTTTAGACCTCAGTTACGTTACATCTGAACTGACCTATTTCAAGATAAATGACGGAATCTCAACAAATAGTTTTATTTCTGTACTTTTCGCATAAACGTATTAAAATCTCATTATTGGATAAACATCATACTCAATATTTATGAATTTTATTTTCTTTGTCTTCAATGATGTTGAAAATTTTGTTCAGAAATAAAGCAGTTCATACACACTGTTGTTCTTAGGTTCAAACATTTGAATATTATAATCTGTAAATTTTTAGTAGATACTATTTACGATTTCATAGAAAAATCGTATTACACGGGCAAAAAAATAAAACGAGAGAGAAAGAAATTACGAAGGTTAAACAATAGCAATGTCAAATAAAATCAATGTAAAAAGATTTAAGTAAACTTTAGCATCAAGTTACTTAACAATACTACTTACACTGCTGTTAAAATTAAAACTCAAATGCTATCCATTTACGACCTGAATAAGGTATTTATTGCAGACAAGAGGCATCTATTATCAAAGCGCTAAACAACATGTCTTTCCACAAGGATTCAAATCCCCGACCCCTGCTAGGCGCTTGAAAGAAATTTATTAACAGGGAAAGCGTGACTTAACTTGCGCATAAGTCACATTGGATAGTCAACGTGGATTTAGTGTCAAGGCAATTTTATCTGAACATGAGTTAGAAATTACGAAAACAGGGAAACAGCGTAGGCGTAAAGTAAAGCCTTTTATGGATTTATACCTTTAACCAGAGCCCTGATTCAGCTAAATTATAAATGCCTTAAACTAGCGGCACGCTATGATGGCCGGTTTGACGTTTGTCCGCTCATGAAGTTCCGTATTAATTGATAACGACTTTGAAGGAAATAATTGTATTACTTTATTGACGATAGTGATGTGCAGAGATTCATAAATTTTATCGAATGTAGTTTTAGGTTTAGGACTCAAAATTTATTTATTAAATTGATTTCTAAAATGTATACAAGTGTAGAAAAATCAGTTTGCACCATTTAAGGGGTGAATGTACTTGTGAATATGAACAATTTTCACTATGTGGACAAACCTCTGAAATCGCAAAAAAATATCAGCTGTTTCATACAAAAGGTAAAATTTTTATTTTTATATGATATATACCATAACTCGGCATTTGGTTTTCTAAATTGAAAATTTTTAAAAATGGAATCTAATACGATCGTCACATAGGATCGCTGGCTAGCACAACTACTACCTCCGGCAAACTCGCGTCAATGCTCAATGCAAAACAAAGCAGTTTCGAATTGACGTTGCTTCGAAAAGTATAAACTGTCAGTGCAATGCGATTGTGATATAGTTTTGACCTGGCTTTGGATTTCAAATATTGATACTGCATTACTGTTGACCCTTGCTCGTTAATTTGGACTCTGTTCAAGCCCTTTGTTGTGGATTTCGTCGATATGACCGAACGTACGCAGAGAACTGTTCTAAATAGTCAGACACGTGAGTTCGTAATACGCCTTCGTAACTATTTCGATCGTGAAGCTCAAAATGGAGGGCCAATTTTACCTATAACGTCAGTGGTTGAACGCGTAGCTGATGCGCTTAATATTGGACAACGAACTGTTAGACGGATAACTAAAGAAAAATATGGCGAGACTGGCACAGAAGAAAATAAACTTCACACACCAAAAAAGAGAAAACGAGCAAAACCAGTCGTAGGCATCGATAGCTTTGATGCCGATGCTATCCGAAGACATGTTTACGGCTACTATTTACAGAAGGAGTATCCAACAAGAAAAAAGTTGGTGCATTCACTGAAGGAAGCTGGATTATTCTTCGGTGGGGAAAGTTCTTTAACGAAGATTTTGAAGACCATTGGATTTCGATACAAAAAATGTAACAAACGCAAAATATTGATGGAAAGATTTGATATAGCGATGGCAAGGTATACTTTTTTACGGCAAGTGAAAGAAATCAAAAATTGGCAAAATGTTGTGTTCTTGGATGAAACATGGCTTAATGCTAACCATACTGTAGGCCGTTCTTGGAACGATGACACAGCAGCATCTACTTCCAAAGTTCCTGTAGGAAAAGGATCGCGACTTATAATTTGTCACGCCGGAACCATCAACGGGTTTGTCGAAGGTTCTCTCATGGCTTTTGCGTCAAAAACCACTGGAGACTATCATGAAGACATGAATGGAGAAAAGTTTACTGAATGGTTTACCTCAATGTTGTGTAGCCTCCCTGAACCATCTATTATAATTATGGACAACGCCCCATACCACTCGATGCAAATTGACAAGCCACCTGCCCAATCCCAAAAGAAAGCTGATATCGTCGCATGGCTTCGTAAAAATGGCGTAGATGCAAACATGAATATGTTAAAAGCGGAATTAGTACGTCTTTTAAAAGAAAACAAACCAACCAAGATCCGATACGTCATTGACGAAATAGCATTAGAACATGGGCACAGAGTTATACGGTTACCGCCTTACCATTGTGAGTATAATGCGATTGAGTTGGTGTGGGCTCAAATTAAGGGATATGCTGCAAGACACAATACAGAACCCCCATTTACCACAAAAAAAATGCTAAAATTATTAGAAGAAGCTTGTGAACATGTGACTAAAGGAGACTGGGAAAAGGTTGTGAATAGAACTGTTAAATTAATAAGGGAAGATTATGAAAGAGATGTGAAAATAGATAATATTATAGAAAACGAACATATAATTATTAATGTAGGTGATGATAGCAGTGACGACAGTGAAAATAGTAGTATGGACGAATCTGATTAATTATGGCCTTTTGTGGCACCTTTTTTGGTATCTTTTGTATTCATATGTTTCTTGTGTGCATATAAAGTATGTATATTCATTTTCATTCAAATATTCAGTTCGTTCAAATAAATTAAATAAACATTTACATTTTTGTTTTATTAAACCTATTTAATCAGGTACAAAAACAAAACTTAATTGTTTTTTGTTCGAGAATAAATTGACATTCCACATCACTGTTGTAATGTGTCAAACCGGCCATCATAGCGTGCCGCTAGTGTAATGGCGTCTCGATTGAATAGTTTGACACGTTCCGTATACAAAATTGAATAGTTTGACACATTTTTGGCACATTTCATATATAAAATGTTGTGTCAAACAATTCAATCGAAACGCTATTGAAGCGTTATAAGTTAACAGAACCGGGGCCAAAACCTGAATATCTTCACAAAGCTATCTTTTCAAAAATAAAGAGTTAATAATATTATATCGAGAGATTTTTTTGTAGTTTTTTTTTATCGACAGAAGATCAATTAAGCAGACTGATATCATTTCAAAGAGTACACAAGACATTAAAAATCAGTCAAACATCAAATCGTGTCAACAGATAATTATTAATTATAAGTATGACGGCGCGGCGCAGTGAAAAGGAGGTCCTTATGTCCTTATACAATATTATCACGAGTTTGACAACTGACGTAACACCGCGTGCTAAAGAACCATTCACGACATGGCGACAGCAAGAAGAGGAGCTGTCATCAGGTTGTGGAGGCTCCTTACGTGTGCTGGTGGAACGTCGTGATATGAAGATACAATCCGTGATATTCTGTTAAATCCGTTATAGTTGTTGAATGGAATTATAAAATGTACTAAGCAGATCTAAAGGACTTCGTTTGTTTCCAAGGCCTGGTCTCCTTAACGATACCTCATGTATTTGTACTCAAGATAGCCGGTATCCTTTCTACAAGTATATAATATAAAACACGTTTAACACTTCAAACACAGAAAACATCATTTAAAAAGTCGAAAACTAATAATGTATACAATTATACAGTAAAGGTACGCTATTTCAATTTGATATGATAATTGAGGGTTTTATCGTAATAAGGTACCGCAAATAGTAGAAAACATTGTGCACGCGACAACGGTGTTGCGTTTAATATAATACGATACTATAACTAAATTACACCGCTGTTAGAACATAATTGGGTGCAATGGACTAATGCTGGGTGTATTATACTATTAGACTATAATTAGTGTAGTGTGGTGCTACACTGGTATAATATCAATAATGTTGTTTTTCTGTTATATCGCGATATTCGTGATACAGTCCGCCCAACTTAACTCTGAAATGGCAAAAATTGGAACTAACGAAAAGTCATTCATAAGTACGTTGTGTTCATTCATCTGTCAGTTACTAGTGTGCAATGATTGGTCAAATGAATGTCAAATGCGTCCGACAGCGCCTCTTTCGTTTCAGTCTTAAGTTGGGTTTACTATACTCGCTCATTCAATAATAATCAAACTTGAGATATCGAAAATTACTTGACGTTTCGTAGGTAGGGGACTATGTGAGAATAGAGATCTAAGAAGGGCTTTTATGATATCTCACCCTTAAATAAGAACAAATAGGATTAAAATTTAGAGTAGACACCACTAAAATGAATCCTCCACCAATCGGCACTGGAGCAGCGTGGTGGAGTACCTATGCTTTAGGCCTTCTCAATAATGAGGAGAGACCCGTGCTCAGTAGTGGGCTATAAATGGGTTGCAACCACTATGGAAATTTATGTTGATTTAGGATTCTGTAGGCAATAATGAAACACAAATTTCAAAGTTGTTTGGTAAGTCTACTGTTTGGGAACAGGTGAACCTATGCAACGCAAGGTTCCGTAGCTTTAAGTTAATAATTACAACTTGGAGTAAAAAAAATAACACACTGAACTACCATGTAGGGTAAATACCCAAATTTAATGCTACAGATTTCTTTCCGCCAATTAGCTGCCCAGGCCAAAATAAAACTTTAACTAATGCTCCCTGAACTAAACGGCGACGAAACGGACGGACTGGGAATGAAAAAACTCCTAGTTTCGTTCGTTGACAACGGGCCCCTATAAATGTGATGTAATTTACGCAGTCCAATCACAATTGCACACTTAACGTAGCTACGGGCGTTAACAGTTTAGCAGTTATTGCGAGAAATCATTTCTCCCTGGAATTTCTTGGGAAATTGCTAACACCGTTTCGCATTCGCTGCCTCACAATACTTACAATTACGGGTTTCGAGGCGTTAGTCGATTGTATGAAACATTCTGTGGAACAGATTAAATTCAATGTCGATTCATACTAGTCCATTTTAATTCATACTAGCTGTAGTCCATACTAATATTACAAATGCAAAATTCTGTCTATCTGTGACGCTTTCACGACAAAACTACCGGCCCGATTTGAATGGAATTCGGAATGAAAACAACATAATTAGTGAAAATCCGGGGTTATACATAGCCTACTTTATTTTAAAACAAACCCCTAAAGGGTTGAGATAGGGGGAATAAATGTTTAAACAATTTACTTAAACACTTGACCGATTTGAATTAATTTTTGCAGGAAGATAGGTAGTTGATGAGTCAAGGTAGGCATTGGTAACCTACATATTTTCCCCTAAGAGGCTGAAATAGGGGAAATATCTATGTTTCCTGAAGCGAGGGCGTTCTCTAAGGCCGTTCAAAAAACTACACTATTTATTACTTATTACCTACGCTACGAGATTACGACGCAATCCACAATTCCTCGACACTGACACTGTTCACTGACAAGACACACTTCGTAGACGCGTCGTCTCTTTACCTGGACAACATCCTAGGTCCCAGGCGCTTGAAAATAGCGTTGTGTCAGAACGGCCTAATAATAACATAGGCATAGCATGAAAACGAACGTATGAGGGCAACACATTGCAAATTAGTATAATAGTTCTCGGTGTCGCCCGTATGTTTCTGAATTAACATAATTATAGCATAATGTAAGCGTCTTCTACGATAACGCTACGTCTTTTTACTCTTTGTATTAATAACAAGAAAATGTCAGTTCAAGTGTTCTTTAAAGATAGTGGAATTTTTATACAGTGGGGTTAATTAGGTTTAGAGAATTTTTGCATTTTTGTATCGTACCACTGGTACGGTGTCAGAATAAATTTATTATGACATGTTATACCCTGTTTTTTTTTATTTGACAGCATATAAAATATTTGGTTACCAATAAGCGCGTGCCTATGACTGGACACAGCCAATGCACAATAGTGCGTGACTTAGAAATTTACAGGTTTCGACAAATTTTTTTTGTTTTGTTTTTTCGAAAGTTAGTTCTTGTCCCTGGTCTCGTATAAATTGGAGCGACATCTGGCCAGTAGTTTTTGAGTTATATGTAGATACCTACCTACTTGTCGATGTTGAAGTCGATTTTTTTATCAATAATGTCCAGCCCAATATCGATAAAGTTGGAACCTATACTTGAGTCGCCGAGGATTAGGAATTGGCATGCCTCACTAAACACAATTTTCTTACGTGTGCTCACAATTCAATTTAGCTTGTAAGAAAAGTTTTCCAACTTAAAGCATTTTAAATTCTCGCCGCCAATCTACAACCTTAACTAACAACCTGAACCTTCCACAGGAGCGGGAAGCTGGCACTTCTGTGGATTGCCATTAAAACGATTTCCATGTCGAACACGAACAAAGTATAAGATTAATTAACCTAAGGGTTGTCAAATTCGCATTTCGCACAGTCCTATTCTTTACATTACACTTTACCCAATGTCATTGTGCCGTGGAACTGACGTGTCTTTGATACGAGGGACACAATGTGCATTTACCCTAGGGTAAGCGCCGTTACCCGGTGGCATTTGATGCGCGCACGGGCCAACACATTGCAAATTGGCGGTTCGATGCGACCGGCATCTATTGGTAATTAGCATTATGGCCGCGCGGCCGCTATTAGCGTAATGTTGCAAGTTTGCAACTATTCATTACCTGCGTTTATATTCGCGATGCCATTCACGATTATAGGAGCAATGCGTCAGATCTTTCCGTATTGCTTTCTTCCTGAAAGCATTTTTGCAGCAAGTGAGGTTTGTGATCTGTGTTCAACTAGCAAGTTGTATCTTCAAGGATATTCTCAGGTAATATGTTGTACGGACCTCGGATAAAGTATTACAGTAGCTGTAGTCTTTTTCAAAAACCGGCCAAGTGCGAGTCGGATTCGCGCACGAAGGGTTCCGTACCATTATGTATAAAAACGCCAAAAAAATCTGGTCTGTTGTATGAAAGCCACACTTAAATATTTAATTGCTTTATTGTAGCAACATATTACCCACAACGTCATCTCTTGGACCGAAAGGTAACTAAACTATCGCTGAGGCGTCGAAAGTATGGGTGCCCACTTAAATATTTTTATTTTATTCTGTTTTTTAGTATTTGTTGTTGTAGCGGCAACAGAAATACATCATCTGTGAAAATTTCAACTGTGTAACTATTACGGTTCATGAGACACAGTCTGGTGACAGACGGACGGACGGACGTACAGCGAAGTCTCAGTAATAGCGTCCCGTTTTACCCTTTGGGTACGGAATCCTACAAATCCGATTCGCCCGCATTGGCACATGAATTCGGGACCCTTGCTGCCCCCTGAGCTGAGTATTCTGTTAATAGCTTAGTGTGTTATTATGTTAATAGCCGACAAACGCACAGGCAAGTCTCTTTATGTAAAGTGGTCTCCATTGCCCATGGGCAGTAACACCAAAAACATTACCCATGCATTGACGACCCCGAAGCTTTCCGAAGAAAGCGAAGAATAAGTAAGCCAAGTCGGCCCACCGCACCGCTTTGATCTCAAGAGCCGCCATATACATAGACTCCTAAACACATTCCTTGTTTTACGGTAGGTAGTTAGGTACCTATATAAACCTACCATTTCTGAAAACAATGATAAAATATAATCGTAATAAAGAGTTACATAGCGATAAACGTTTTGTAGCAGGCAACTTAAAACAACTAATAATGGCTGTACTTTAAATAAAGCTATAAACGTTCTCGGCACTTTCACTGATCCTATAAATGTAACGCAGCTAGGTAATAATAATAACCATGTGGCTAAGCAATAGGTATAACGGCTAGGCTCATGTGGCTTAGTCACTTGTACAGTTAATATGAGGCAATATTACGTTTGTCGCATCAATAGATTAAACATTCGGCTAAGTTTATGAAATATTGGGGACGAGGGTTTCAGGTTTCAGACACTAAAGTAAAGTATCAATCTGAGGATAGGTAATATGTTATGTCATGTAACATGTTTCATATTCATAGGTTCATCATGATACCCTCCCTACTATAGTAGGTACTAAATAATAAATACTCGGAATCATCTGCTAAACTTATATACCAAAAAACCTAAAGATAGAATTTAAAGAGGTAATATGAGTATAAAATAATATTTAAGTGGACAAAGTCGCAGTAAGTAGTTCCTAAAGAAAATAGATGACTTCTTTGATCCCCGCGTGATTTATAGCCTGCAAAAGGCGAATCTAATTGATCGAGAATTGCATCGCTTTAAAGGAAAACGTAGGTAGGTAATGTAGGTAGGTATAGGTTGTTTGTAAAAACCAGAGTTTTTTTCTACAGGACTATAGGCTTTGCAAACAGTAATGAACCATACTTCGATTTTAGGGTTTCGAAGGTTTGTTGAAAACCTTTTGTCTTTGTGTTTTTTATTGGTTATTTTATTATTATAATCATTATTATTTCGATAAAATGGAATTAACTCCAAAAAGACAGGCAAATATGAGATACTAAATGGGGAGGATATTATTTAAAGCCGTAAATTAAAAATCCTAGAAACATAAAAAATATCTCGCTGATACATATATGTGTCAGAATAATTTGTGTTTTATGTTGTGTTGTATTAACAACTGGCAACACACACAACTGGTACCCCATTTGTTAGTATTTACAGCAAGCTCAAAACAAGAAAAATTTCAGGAGAATCCAAAATTTTCGCGAAATAAGAGAAATATTTAGTACCTAATATAATATTAGACCTATTTATATGATTCTCGAATAAGAAAAATATTTTCACAGTAACCTATCTGGACTGGTTTCATATAAAAAGTGTGTACACGGGGACACGCAACTCATTAGACTCGACCATTTGTATGAAAAGCGTACGATTCTGTAAATCATACTGTTTTTTACATAATTTTTTTAGCTTGCTTACCTACTAAACTATGCAATAGGAATACGCGCAACTTCACAAAAAGGTATAAATTCCGCAGCTTTTACTATACTAACCCACTAATAGCTAATAATGAATATGTCGGAAATTTTATACCACCTAAACGCCTCCGACAAGGCTTAACGACCACTTGATAACAACCGACGTGTACGGGCGGGCTTACCTGTCTTCTGAATTCGACAAAAAACAAACTATTGTAGGTACTTACTTGATATTAGAAATGTAAACGGGTAGGTACTGAAGATCGTACTTGAATCGTTTTACTAATTGGAACCTGTTCTAAACGAAAATGTATAGAATCCACGATGATAGAAGCACAGATAGAAGTTTAAAATTAAATATGCCTACTTGATGGTAGGTAAATCTTATTTGGCCATGAGCAAAATACCAAGGACATAGGACGCAGAGTAACATTAAACCAATTTAGCCTAGGATTACCAAAGTACGTCGCTTTTTGTTGCGTATCTTGATGTCGCATTTATGTTTTCATGGTCATCGTAGTTCATAAGAGCAACGTTAGGTGTCAGCAAACCATAACATTGGGAGGGTCATATCATATGCCCCGTGACCCCCCCCCCCCCCCCTCCCGCGCAGGATCCGCGACTGGTTCTAGTACTAGTGTATAATTTGTTGTAATAGCCTGTTATTTAGCCAACCGAGCTTCTATCCTACCACAAACAACATGTGGTAAATATACAATTGTGTCAAAATATAAATCTAGGAATTGTTGAACGCTCTCACGAAGTAGTATATTCTTCACAGAACTAGATCTCAACTACCGACATTGTCGGCCGCTCATAAATCTCTACAGCGAATGGGACAATACTCTTGACAGAGATAGCGCGGCGATAGATCATTTCCCATTTCACGCGGAGATATTGAGATATCGCACGGGTTTCTCTTGTATTGACGAGTTTCTTGGTCCGTTTCTTTTGTTAACTCATTTTGGAAACGGTAGACGAAAACGCAAAATACTCGTGTAATTTGCACGTCAAGAAGTAGGACAGTTTTACCTAAATGCGATTATGGCAATGATGAAATATATCATGTTATCTAGGTATAGAGCAAGAGATAAAACAGTTTACCTACAAAATAATAATAGTTATACAAACTCAATTATATCCATTTACGTCCTAGTTGTACGAAGTTGATACGTGGGGAAGGTGTTGAGTTCACTATTGATCGCTTCATGTTATAGATAGTAGGCGGGCGAGAGGATAAAATTAAACGAAACTAGGTACCTAGTCGTCATCTCGTATATCGCCGTATCTATCGAATAAGCCTATCGAAGTCATCAAAATCGTATAAGCCTATCGAAATCATCAAAAACGCAAATAAAATAATGGACAAAACACCAGAATTTAAAATTTCATTTATGAATCTTTAGTTCATTAAATTCGAATTCAGATTTTTTTACTAAAAGTTCAAATTAGAGCCCCTTAGTTCATGAAAAATTCGAATAGAGAATCCATAATAAAACAGTTCGCTATGCCTATAAGTCAGTAAATCCCAACAATAGTTGCTATCACAACACTGACCGAACAAGTCATTCATCTATTATGATTATACATCTCCGAGCTAACGGGAGCCAACATTGTACAAGTCCAACCGCTGCCTACTGTGAACTATTGTGAAACTAATCTCATATCAGCCAATGCAATCTAATGGATTAATCTAGATTAAAATACTTTTTATATTAAACCGATAACCGAATATTAAACTTCTGAAACGAAGGTCTGGGTTTGATTTTTTTTACGTTGTTCTAATTTTAAAAATCAAGTCTTATTAGCATGCAGTTATCACTTACTTACACATGAGATTTCTAATACGTGAAAATAAAAGTAAATTTTGACAACTCTAATTTATTTTTAATTTCCCAAATTAGCGCTTTACTTAACGCATTAAGACGCAGGTGTAGCCGTAGCATGATACGCAAATGACGTTAAAATTGATTTTCGAATTTCGAAACTGCGAAGCGATCACCGAATTGCATTACATAATTACACCTAATTGCAGTATGATATCTGGTTAACTAACGATGAAGGTTAGGAAGTAAAATTTGTTAAGTATTTAAATGCATATTAATAAGTTTAATAATTGGTTCGTTTAATCAATATCCGTGAGATGTCTTAAAAAGGCAGTTGTACTTCAATTTTAAATTATTTATTATTAGAAATGTAATGTTGCAAGGCTTATGGCCCGGCGGCTTGCGTAGAGTAAATGATCGATCGAGTTAAGCAATAGCGGGCGCGGTCAGTAGTTTGAAGAGTGACCGCGTGGCTAAAATTCCTCGATCTTTTCCTTACTTCAGAGCCTTCAGTGCCGGTTAATATAATTAGGGCCATGGACCTTTGGACTGCATAGAAATTCATAAACCTGGTTAAGCCACGAATCTCTCCAGCAATGGGCACTAGAGCAGTGTAGTGGAGTATGCTCCTAGGACTAGGAGAAATGAGGGGAGATCCGTGTTATGTACCTACAGCGCCATTAACGGGTTACAGCCGCAATGAAAGTTCATAGGGCTTATTAAAAGTCATAAACTGCAATAAAAGAGTAATTTCCAACATAATTAATTGAAAACGCAAATCCCTGCTGTAAGAATTGCAATATAAATTATTTGTTAACGAGTTTTACTGACGGAAACAGGTCATCTTTTGCTAGTAACTGCAAGGTTGAATTTCTGAAGTTATTTCGATAATATTGATATCACGTCATTATAGGTACCTACTTATATCTATTTCGACATGTATTCGATTAGGTATACATAATTATGTTATGATACAATATCGATATTATGTCGAATGTAAAGTTGAGACTAGGTATAAGTAGGTAGGTACTAGTGCCCCGTGAATTTACATTGTCAGTGCGAACATACACATTTTCTTCAACATAAGTAGGTACACATGTACACACTTAACAAATGTTATAGAGTAAAATTAAGGATTCTCTGTAAAATTTAACTATGAGAAATGTTGTACACCTAAGTGCATGCGTTATTCCTCAAAAGGGGTAGGTTCTTCTCTCGTAAACACAAGTGTTCCACCCATCGATCGCCAACAATACAAACGTAAATAAATAGATACAGGCCCTCAATGTATATAAGTCAAAAATATAAAATAAACAATCTTATAAATTACCTACGATTCTCTCCAAAGTAAAGGCAATAGGAAATCATGCTGGATATTCATAAAAATATCAAAAGTATACGTACATAAGCTTCTTCATATGTCTCCTCCTCGCGGTGAATAACGTATAAGTTTGCTTCTGCCCGCCCGTGGGCAAATATTTCATTTTCGCTACTTTCGACTTCATTCGGCCAACGGCCAAAAATGTACACGATTCACTAAAATCTAAACTTCCGTAAGCTTACTGCACACACTGTCCTATTCGCAGTCCTTTTAAGCTTCCCAGAGTCCAAATTCTCAGCTCTCCTATAATTGAAAGAGAAAAGAATGATAGGAATTTATTTACAGGATACAACTAATATTTCTATGAAGCAACCAACGTCCAAGCAGGAAGGAAAGATGATTGTGAGTGGTGAATTCGCCTACATAATACTATTATCACAGTAGTCAATACAAGGAAATAATAAGCTTGTTTAATATGACACATGCAAGCAGCCAACAAAATACTTATAATGAGTTACGTGGAAATAAATCTGCAGAGTTACACTCTTGTGATATAAGCATTTTGCTATTGTAAAATAGTTGTATATTGTAAAATTATTATATTTAAAACATCATCTAGCATTGTAAAGTTTCAAAACACATTTTTATAAAAGCTAGATTATGTTTTAAATGGTTAAATAGGTTTTAAAGCGATATTGCTTATTCCCTGAATGTACGTTTTTGTACACTAAGAACTAGAAACTCCTTTTCCCATACTTATGTCAATCTTCGACTACTTGTCATTAAGTAATGGGAGCACTTATTTATTATCTAGGTACTAATTGCTGAAGGGTTTATATAATTATAAATATTGAATCCTAGCATCGTTAGCTATATTAATATTTGTGGTGGCATGTAAAATAATATTGTTATTGCTACTGCTACTAATTCACTAAACAGCACTACTACCCTTAATTGGTTCACTTCTGTAATTACAGCAAAACATAAAATTTTGCATTTCAACAAACCTCAAAACGGTAACGTTCAGATAGCTCAGGTTATCGGAATGCTAAAGACGGGCAATTAACATTCTTTATTCAAAACGAATAGGCATAATTCGAAACGATCCATTCCTTAAGCCTTATAGCATCAGTTAAAGGAAAGAAACATAACGTTTAGCAATTTAAACAGTTTAATATAGAACAAAAGCGGATACTGAAAGAGCTATAAATCAACCTGGCCTTTACTGTAAATAAAAATAATTGGGTCCGTGAGAGAGAAAGCTTGCTATTGAAGTTTTAATCCAAAGCTAAATAAAATCTAGCTTCAAATATAAACGCATTTATATTTGAATTGAATATAGGTCGCAGAGATAAAATAAAAATTGGTTTGAAATATAGGTTAACTTAATAAACATCAATAACGAAAAAAATAGTAATCAGCACTGTTTAATTAAAATATATTTAAAGTTTTTTTTATTATTTATTTATTATTTTGTAACACCTTATTCTAGGGTATACAAGGGCAAAAACTTAATGCCTGATGGCATTCTCTACCAGTCTGCCCTGGGTAGATGTTGAAAAGGCAGATAGTAAGTGTATAAACTGTAAAAAGGGAAATACGAACGGGATACGGGAATACGGGAGTTCTACAAAAAGTAAAAGAATATTATAACTCACACCAGTTTTAATGGAACTTTAATATCAAAGTACTTAAGGCGATTGACGGGTCCATCCCACGCAATGATTTTTATGTAGACAAAATAAATACATACACATACTAGATTGAATGATTAATGGCATATTCTATTTTGTATTTCCAAGCTTAATCACACGTATACCTATTGATACCCATAAAAGGAGTCGGAGTAATCAAAAAGAGGTCGCAATCTAAGCTAATTACAACATTTGAAATAGGTATAGAGTTTTAAGTTCAATTAGTGTCTACTACTTAGTTTTCTAGTATCGATAATGTTTTGACGATAAACGTAATGTTGTATGTAATACGATTTAAACCCAATACTTTTTATTTTATTTCGTATTAGGTTAACGATTCCACCTGGTGGTAAGTTATGTATGACTTATGATGTACAGAAAATGTAACGTTTGAAAACCTTAAAACAATCCAATAAAAATGTATTCAGATTAAACATACAAAAAAACTTGCGAAAGAGGTTCTCCGCGAGTTAAAATAAATCTTTCGCTAGCAGTTTAAAAAGGAAGTCATTTTGATGGCTAAGTAGAATTAAGTACACTGTAACGATCCAAGTGGCCGGGCAGACAATGATCGCGTAGGCAGGCCATTTTGTAATAACGATATGATCAATTTGACAGAATAACCGAGCAGCAAAAACTGATGTCGTACAAAATTGCCGTGTCATGATTTATGTACCTACTCTGAAAGGAGTACAAAACAAAAAAGTAGTTTTTTGTAGTCAAAGCAAACAAATGCTACAAAACTTAGATATATTTTTTCGTTTTGCTATCAAACTGTATCCGCAAATTGGTTTTATCTATCTCCTTGATTGAACGAATAACGAATGAACGAAGCCGAGGTGAATACATACAAAAATTTAAAATCAGAAAATGTCTTCTGGTTAGAAATCCGGTTGGAAGTAACTTTCGGGTTAGTCTGGTAGATTTTTTAGCTAAGCTCAAACCAAAATCCTGCAATTACTTGATGAGCTGGTAGTAAATAAATATTGTGGGACAGAGTTATCGTTTTTATTTACCTAACATAATATAAAAATAATTTTACGCTACACAATAACTCCGCGGCATACTATCAACTAATAAGTAGCCCTGTCTGCGAATAAATGCAATAGAGTAGCTTTCCCCCATAGCTTTATCCGCGTAATTTTTCACTTTACACCCCTATTTAGTCTTTTAAGTTACGTATTGCCAAAAACCTTCTGGGCTCTCGTGCACTTTTTTAGCAACATGTACCTAGGTATGCCAAATTTCAGCTTATTGCATTCAGTAATATCAGACTCTATTCCTAAAATTGATCATGCAAAACGGACTTATAATATACACGAATTAAAATCAAGGTGCATTCGTTTTATTGAACAAAAATATGCAGGCTGGTATCATATTTATACAGATGGGTCTAAAGAAAAATCGGGTGCTGGTTCCGCTTTTCTAGATCCCAATCTTGGAAGTAGCGTTAAGCTTAAGATTAATTCTGACATTTCTATTATGCATATAGAAATGATTGCCATAGAGGAAGCTCTGGCATATATCGATTCGATTAATTTTGACCGTTTCGTAATTTTTTGTGATTCCAAAAGTGCGTTGCAACACCTGGCTCGTTGTACCTCTCATTTGAGAGGAATACCGATTGCCTATCGCATACTGGAATTAATCTTAAGATTAAAAACTAGCAATAAGGTAGTAGTGCTACAGTGGATACCTTCTCATATCCAAATTAAAGAAAATGAGGATGTTGATTTATTGGCTAAACAAGCTGTTATTAATGGTGTTCCTATATCCGTGGTACCTCTTTACTCTGACTATGTTAAAATTGTCAAAAAGCAGTGTAGTGATTTATGGCAAGAATATTTCGACAGGAGATCTTGTGAGAAGGGAATTTGGTATCGTACTATTCAGCCATACATATTATATTACCCTTGGATAGATAACGTTTGCTACAATCGGTGTATTTTAAAAACTGCCCTTAGATTGACACATTCCATCGAATAAGTTCGCTTTTTTAATGAATAAAGTCCCTTCTCCTAACTGCGACGGATGTGGGATGGTAGAAGATGTGACACACATTTTGATGGAATGTGTTCAAACCGAACCGCTACGAAGGAGATATTTGGGTACTAGAACATCGGAAATTGGTTATTTGAATAGCATTCTGGCCTTGCCGATGTCGGATGGAGCCAGGGTGCTATTTAAATTAGCGCAGTTATGTTTAAAATAAATATTGATTGTTGTGAAGTACTTATGACTTATGATCGTATTGATTTATATTGTTTTGCATTGTATGATATTGTATTGTAGTGTGATGTGTTCTACGAGGTTTTTATGGGACGATGTGGTCGTTTTACGACAAAGTCCTTAAATAAATTAAAAAAAAAAAAAAAATTGCATTCAGGTAGTTTCGGCTGTGTTTTGTCCGTCAGTCAACGGTTGAAACGATTTTATATGTATAGGTACCTACTATATCAAAAATGACAAAAAAAAATCTGGAGTTGTGTTCTTTACTAATGTTGTGAATGCCGCCCACGATGTTGGGAAGCCTAGTGGAGGGTTTTAATGCGTACGCTATTATCCTACTATCCTACTAATATTATAAATGCGAAAGTTTGTAAGGATGTATGTGTGTGTGTGTGTGTTTGTTGCTCTTTCACGCAAAAACTACTGAACGGATTTTCACGAAACTTTGCAGTAATATAGCTTAGACATCGGAATAACATAATTTGTTAAAATTTATAGAGATTTTTGAAGGGACTGGTTTCCCGAAGCGAAGCGAGGGCGGATTTACTAGTTATTAATAAAGCAAAATAGAAACAAGCGGAAGGCGTGCAGTAAATAAATCAACGTAAAAACGATAACGCAGCACGCTACACACAAGTAGGACGATTGAGGGGTTATTCAAATAATTATCAATCAATATTATGACAACAGCGCAAGGAAACATACATAAATTGAACGAGAATAAGTAATATTGTCGTATACGTCTTTTTGATAACCTACTGATGAATAATGAGAGGCGCCGGCGCTGGAGAAATGTTTAAGAAGCTACGTAATGAGTATACACATCATCATAATCGGTAGTTACTAAACATATTGCACTAAATCAATACAGTCACAACACTCACAACCAAAACCATTAATTAATGAACATGCCATTGATAACAAACATCTTAAGTTTCTTATTTTCCTATTAGCCTCTGCATTTCTGCAACTGTAAACTTGTTCTATTCGGTTACAAATTAATAATTATTTGAAATTATTATTTTTTTCCTATTTATAGAAATGATGCGCCGCTCCTATAATTGTTTGTAGTCTGATATTATAAGTATATAACCTTCCTCTATAAACGTGTTCCCAACATAAAAATACTTATTCCAATAGATATACCAAATAGATATTTAAACTCTATAAGAACAGATTTATTTAGCTCACTGGCTTAAAAAACAAAAATTAAAAACACTTACACAAGTACGTAATCCATTATATACAATTTCATCATCACAATCTAAACTTGAGGTAGCATTTAATTAAATATGACTCTCAAAGCATGTTCAAATAATAGGATATGTCGTAATAAATCGACCTTTGATATCGCCTGGTTCATTCTTATTATCTGCATGAATATACACGTTGAAAGAGTGATATTGACAGATCTATGCCGTTCTTAGGATCCCCTCCAATTAAAAGCAAATTCAGTAGAGTAAAAGTAAACAGTACCAACTAGTACCAATATCTGATATCAATTGAGGCAAATAACATTTAAGATCTTTGTGGATGTAGTAGGAATTATTTTGGTTCCAAGGATTTTTAGTACAGCTATCTATTTAGCATTTAGTAAGTATTTTTGTATTATAGTGTGTCGATATAAACCTCTTTATGTTATAAATAGTTTATTTTACTTTTAATTATACATGTTACCGAATGTATTGGTACTTATAAAATGTTTAATTAAAATATATTTTGTAGAGATTATGAAATGAATGCATAAAAGAAACTTGTATGCATGGCAACACACGCTGGACTTTCTTTATATTTCTTTGCAGCTTCGGTCGCACATAAAAATTATGTAAGTGCCTTTTTACTTTTTACACCGCACTTAAATGCTTCAGACGGTAACGTTTTATTTTGGATTGGCTTTTCTAAACCGTTTAGTTTTGACAAGAGTTCACTCGCTGAGAGCAAACATTTTTTTTTGTATCCTGAAGGGCTTGCTAAAAATCTGACGAGCTACAACCGGGGAGTCACTGATGCAATGCTGCCTTAAAGGAGAACTTTTTTACACCACACCAAAATACTATGCAGTTTAAACTGTCGTTAGTCAGTGTATTGACATGAACGCAGCAATGGTATTTAAAATAATCTTCCGAGGTTTCTCAAATACATAGGGTCAGGAGAGTTTATTCAACAAATGCTTGTACATTTTTTTCCATCTGAATAACTCGTACTAATTTATTCATATTAAATGGGTACCTGAAAAACCATTTAAATACCTCAATAACCTAAAAGCAAACTATTATTAATACTGACATATTGTTGTTAAATTAAACTATCGCGATATCGCGAATCTTACTGTAGGTATTCAAAATATGTATACTTATCATTTTGTATTGTAATTATGTACTCGTAACTAAACACGAATATAATTTTTGCTGTAATTTTCCTGTGCTGTTTCTAACAGAATCTTTATTCAAGATCTTATTCTCGGACCACGACAGATAATAGGTATTGGGTCTTCGCCACAGATATTATGAAACGGAAAAGCCGTAGAACATTGTTATTTGCGCTTTAATCAAAACATTCTTTATTGTGGATGTTCTATATATTTCCGTAATTTTTATTTTAATGTCTGATCAACAATACCAACTAGATTTGGGCGCAGTGCTAGAGAACCGTCTACAAAAATAAGATTCCACTTCTTCCGACAGCTCTCATTTTGTTTAGTGACGAACGATCCTAAGTACGTATGTGTATAAGATATTATTGCTTAAATATTTGAAACTTTATTGATAGGTAACATGGTTGTCATTGAAAGTAAAATTTTGTTTTCGTAAGTAAACAGATAAAACTGTGGAGGTGCGATCTAGTTTACGCGGACGGTTTTAGCTTCAATTTTGTGGGTGAACCTTTAACTTGACCTTTGGTTGGCCGGAGATTTTAATATGTAAGTAGTAAGTACTACAATTTTATTAGTAGCTAAGCTTCTTTTCGCTGGTTTATTTCCAACAACAGCAAACTTTGATCAACTTCCACTTTATGTAAGAATATTGTGTTTAAAATGACTAAATATTAATTTCTATAAACCTAAATTAGAACTTAAATTAAGACTTAAATTAGAACTTAATTAGGTAGAACTTTAATTCAAGTAAAACGTATTATATGCACAGTAGATACGTCCGACTATACTTAGTTACTTATTGCAGTTATCCTTTTTAGTATGAAAAGCATTTACCACAACCTGTATTTTGTCTGCAACATTTCTGCTTCACATATTCTGTGAAACCATAGACTGAAGCACGAACGCGGAAACTATTAGGGAGGTGCGTGCGCGTAGAAATATTTTTACCATAGGTACCTAGGTACTGAGTTCGCGTCCGATATGGAATTCGTTTAAGGCACTCCTCACACAACGCTATTTGCAAGCGACTAGGATCTTGTCAATGTATGAAAGCGACGCGTCTACGTCTGCGTCTCCTGTCAGTGAACAGTGTCAGATACAGCGAATTTTGGATTGCGTTGCAGTCGCGTAGCTCATAAATAGCGTAGTGTGAGAAGTGCCTAAGTGGCATCCCACACAAATGCCAGGTCTCCGTCCCTATGATTAATATTCATTGTAGATTGACGAAAATGTCAATAAAGGAGTTGTTTCAAAATGTATGGAGCCCCGGCCACCACTTTGTACACCATACTAAAATATGGAAAATCGCAATTCAAACAGTTTTTAACTATCCAATCACTTCAAATTGGTTTAGTTTTTTGGTACAACACAAAAATATACAATTGAAATTGCAACACAAAAACAAAAATCCGTCATGGCGGTAAGCTGTCATCACATGTCACGTTGGTTGATTTGATTGAAGTTTGACATACATATGTACGTACATTTCTGTCATATTAAAGTGACAGTAGACAGTTCGTGATCTGTGATCAATGACAAATTGGTAAGACGCCATGTTGAAACTTGATAAAATTAAATGATAGATACAATTTTTGTACCAGAAAAGTATGCATTTAGGTAATTTATCTTTATTTTTCCCGAATTCCATGGATTTTTCTCGATTTTTCGAGGTACTGTACATATTGTGGGCCGGATTTGAAACATCTCCTTTTCTTACAAGCTAAATTGAACTGAGCAGACAGGTGACAGGTTTGTTTTTTTAGCGGGGAATGATAATTCAATATTCTCGGGGACTGAAGTATAGACGTTTCGTTCGGTACGAGAAATTGTACATATTAAGGAATTGTTTACGTCCCTACAATTTTTGAAAGTTCCCCTCGATTTCTCTGGGATGCCATCATCAGATCGTGGTGTCCTTATCATGAAACTACACTTGGATTAGTTATCTATTTTCCAACATCAAAAAGAATAGTCACAATCGGCTCATAAACGGCGAAAAAATCGATGAACAAACATAAATTACGGTCGAATTGAGAAGAGTGTTATAGTAATAAAGTTATTAAATACGGCTTGTTTGAAACAAAATCAATGAATAATGGGAATATGTGAAAACACGAAACTCTCTTGGGTGGCATTATTGTCCGCCAATGTACCATTTCGGGCCATAGGTGGGTAGTTTAAGCATTGAGTTACGTTCATAAATTCTAATCTGATTTAATTTCATTAAAATGTTCACTGTAATAAATGTTATTTAAGTAAATTTCTGTTTCGCTCTTTGAGATAATATGTTTAATGTTTGCTTCAATTAATTTATAAGGGTAGCATCTTAGGTCTTCAAATAGAAATAACCCGACGCGACGTTTCGTTTCCAAGTGTCTTGTTTAGCTCAGAAAATATACAGTTTATACTCACGATATATGTATTTTTTGTTCATTTAATATTTTCAGTATTTTCATACATTTTGTTGGCATTCCGTTTCATCCTTTCTAGGTAGGTATTACATTATTTTGTCGGATTTCTAGGAATTACAGAATATCCAATTCATTGTAATACACCTAGCTTTTGAAGCCATAACAACTTAACTGACTATCCTAATAAAATATACGTTAATACTCCAGTAAAATTGCACAAAAAATAGGGGTGAGGTTTAATAGGTACATAGTATCTCAATGGAATGAGGTTACAATAATTCGCACCCAGCTGAAAATTAATAGGATTGTTTAAAACACCATCATAATTGAAATGTAGAAAGTCTCCAACGAAAAAGAAATTACTCGGGGTCAAAGGTCACAAAAACGGGTTTTTGCCAACCTTTTCATTGTATATGAAAATTTGAAAGAAAATCTCCATTAAATATTTAACTAATTAGCAAATTTTATTAAAAGACAAAGCATGAATAATATGATCAGATATGCAAATAAATTCTCGTAATACTACGAAAATAGTATCAATGTTCCGTTACAGTTAATAGACAGGTTATTATTTAATATTTTGATAAACGTGAGTGCGGCCGACATTAGCGAATGCAATTCAAATTAATTGCCTCAGTAAATATTATTCGTGTTTATCGCAACTTAACATGCTTGCTTTATGTGCAATCCAGCTTTATGATACATTGGATGTTAAATTGTCAATATTAATGATCAAAATATGTATAGTAATAACACAGGTCTTATCACCATTGTAATAGGTCTTATCAATAAACCCGTTGTAATGGTATGAGATATACTATAATAACGAAATATGAATTTTGAATATAATCTTTCGCACGAATGTGACAAAACATGTCATGTATGAGTCAACAATGCAATGACTTAAAAGGACGCTGATTACGTTATTCATATTCTAACAGGTGGCGAAAACCTTGGATGAACGGAATACGTAAGACATTAAATCTACAGCTTACGTACAGCTTAATTAGAGCGGTCATAAAAGAAAATATTAGAGGAAGATACTTACCGATTATTTAATTACTCTTTTATTATTACTACTTTTGCATGCATTCCAGAACTAAAACAATATTTAACGGAAGATTGCGATACCCTAGCGAAAACTTTGATAACGAACCGTCCAAAGTACAAATCTTACTCAAGTTAACCTTATTTAACGAAAGAGAAACAAGGTTGTTTGACTACAAGTTAAGAATATCTTGCAATCTATAAAAAGTGAAATTCACGATATTCGCATTCAGAACTGTCGTCGATATAGTATGTGTCAAATCTGTCAGATGGTGATTTTATTGACTAATTTAGTGGCCGAGTGGGACTTGTAAGCAAGGCTAACAGCTCCTACGCGTGGCGTGCATCGTAAATCTAGTACTAGTCTAGACCGCGCTCGAAACCGAACAAATCTGTAGCTAAGTGCCAAATATCGTGGGTGCAATGCCCAACAGAGCGAAATTTCGAAAATATAATTTTATTGTTTATGATACAAAGTATGAGAAGCAAGTGATAGCAATTCTGCATTGATAGAGCCAAGTGATTTAAGAATTGGACCCTCAAACACGGAAGGGCTCGGATTAAATCCTGGAAGCACCTCTAATTTTAATCGATCGATTGATGCTTTCTTCTGTTAAGGAAATAACGTGAAGATGTTTTTTCCATCCACTACAACTACCAATGCACCTTTGGCCATGGTGACGGACTATTGCCTGTATCCCTCATATTATGAGGAAGCTCTGAGCTCTTCGATTGAAGTTAGGGGTTGCTAAGAGGAAGACACAGACTATGTTGATTGGTTTAGACCAGCGGTTCTTAACCTTTTTGGCTGGCGACCCAAAATGTGAAAATATTTGAAGTCCGCGACCCTGACAATTTATTGATTTTCCAGGGATGGTAAAATAATAGGAGTAAAAGTCCGTAGTTTGCTCAAATTGATGTCATTACGTTGAGTAGCTTAGCGGCGCAGTGGTTAGCGCGCTCAGCTTGCGATTACGTTTGCTGAGAAACTTTCGCAGAGGCTGAATGGGTGACCGAAATCCTTAATATTTACTCCGTTAGGTACGTTAAGCCGTTGGTCCCGGTTGCATTTGCAGTCGTTAACACCCACCAATCCGTACTGGGCCTGCTTGGTGGGTGTATGACTCATTGTCCTTGTGTGTTTCTATCAACAAGGAAGGCATGTGCCCCAGCAGTGGGGACATTAGAAGGCCGGTGATGATGATGATGTCATTACGGTCTCCCTGAGAGGTTATGCAGTTAGGTAGCCAGCTTTCTGTCTGAACGACATATAAAGGTCGTAGTCGGCGGTTTTTGCTCAGATTTGAAACCCATAAACGCTGGTGTTCCTCAAGGGTCTGTGCTGTCTCCTACCCTGTTCATTCTGCATATCTATGACATGCTGGAGCGTGCAAATGGCATGAATTGTTATGCAGGTGACAGCACGGGAGATGCCTATTATATAGGCCCTGCAATTGCCTCTCGGTCACAAGTGGAGGATAGCAGAATCAAACTTGTGTCTGAAGTAGAGAACTCTCTGGAGAAAGTGTCGGAAAGGGGTCGACTATATTTAGTTGAGTTCAACCCCACGAAGACACAAGTTTGTGCGTTTTCCGCCAAGAAAACCCCATTTGTCATGGCGCCTCAATTCCAGGGTACCACGCTCACCGTTGGTAAAAGTATTGGGATTCTGGGCGTTGACATTTCAAGCGAAGTGCAGTACCTATCGGAGTCATCTTTTTTGCAGGTGGTAGGGCCTAGAGCTCACCCGGGGAAGTACCACCGCCCGCCATGGTACTTAGTACCATTCCTACCGTGTAATAATTGTTTTAAGAACAATTGTGTTCCGGATAGGAAGGTGTGGAGCCGGTTATACTTTTTTAGAGGCATTTTTTTATTTTTTTTTTTATCTCAGTCCTCAGGGATAGCAACGCATCTGTGACCGAATTAGAATGAGACTCTTTGAGTCTAGTTCTGGGTCGGTCACAGTTGTCATGGGCGGCAGCGGTATATGGTGCTGCATGCTCGTTTGCTATTTTAATTCCATAAAAAAAAACTGGTAGCTAAATCCAAATTGGCCTCCAAAAAGCTTGGTGTCCTAAACCGGGCAAAGCAGTACTTCACTGCGAGGGACCTACTGATGCTTTATAAAGCACAGGTCAGGCCTCATATAGAGTACTGCTCTCAACTCTGGGCAGGGGCGCCACATTACCAGCTTAGTCTTAGTGAGTGCTAGGAAATGTTCGATTTGGTGCCAACTTCGCCCTTCCATCATCACACCACTCGCCGAAGATTGAAGTTTCATCCACATCGCTTGGACTCGTGGCGAACGACTACGGCCCGTTTTTCACGATCGTTTTTGCCGCGAACGTACAAATTGTGGAATGAGCTTCCTTCTGAGGTATTCCCAGAGCGCTATGACGCGGGGTTCTTCCAGATAGGTGTAAAAAGAGTTCTCCTTCAGGGCCGACGTAGTACTGGTAACTCCCCTTATGTTGCTCGTTTCCATAGGCGACGATGACCACTTACTATCAGGTGGCTCGTCTGCTTTTACGTCAGCCCTTCAGGCTGTAAAAAAGGCCACTAATGTCTTTTCAAAATTCTCGCGACCCATGCCAATACCGCCCGCGACCCGGATTTGGGTCGCGACCCGAGGTTAAGAAACGATGGTTTAGACAGACGTGACAAATTCCGATCCGATTGTATAAAGTTAGGCTCGTTGTGTAACGTGCACCATCTTATCCAGAACCCTAATAATTTTACCCAAGGTAACGAGGTAGGAGGAGTACTTTAGTATTGTAGTAATAAATTAAACGTAGGCATGTAGGCATGAGAACATGAAATACTCGCCTGTGTTAACAAGGTAATTTGCAAAACGGAACAGATAATGTTCAATTTTATTTGAACCATTCTTCAAATGTTTGACGGGAACTGTCGGCGGTCGAGACAGCTTACATTTCGCCATAATTGTAATCTAAGACCTAGGTATGTTTAACCGCGCCCACTCACATGCACGAACGTTTGCATATTGAACGAATTGTCACAAGTTTTAAGCTGGAAACACCGAGTGCTTGAAAAAATTTTTGCACAATCATTTTCGAAGGTCCATCATACACTTGTGGGTATGCACGAATACGCGAACTACGCCAACCAGGTACAATTGTGAGTAGGACGATTTTTGCAAATTAATTTACGAAGTTTTTGACACATTTACAGTTTTCCAAGCTGTCAAAGTTGTGCAGGAATTGTGTGGGAAACTACGTGCGTTTTGATGTGTGATCAAACCGCACGTATGTAGTTTCCCACACAATCGTACAATGAACAAACGTTCGCGCGCATGTGAGCGACCACCACCACGACCACGGTGAAATGATCTAATACGCACCAAACAATATTGAATGTTAAACTAAAACCAATAACAATTTTTTATCACGATGAATCAAAAATATCAGGAGCACAAAGGGAGCTCCCCCCAAAAGATATTTTTGTTGCAGAAGTAGAGAATATTAAAATCCTTGCAAACGAGAGCTATTTCATTTTTAGGAGCAGTAGTAACACATCTGAGAATTCTGTGATTAATTGAGAGCTGAATGTAGTCTAGATCTCTTGATTAAATTTAGTAATTCAATTAGGTTCGCTCCTTCATTCAAAGAGTCGGTACAATAGACACATTAACTGTATGAATTAATTAGGTAATCTGATGATTTTCTAAATTTAGCTTTAGGTTTCTTTAAATAAAATGTATTTTGTTTGTAGGTTTATAACTAAAAGTTTTGTTTAGTACGCTGTAGAAGATTGATGTCTATGATATTGGGATAAAATGAAGAACAATAGAATTTTAAGACTGACCAACGATTTAGCCAAAAATTGAGGATAGGAGGATCTTAAAAATGAAAAGTTTAAACACTAACATATTTTTAAAAATATCTACTTCAAAATTCAAATTTTGGTGAATAATAAATTATCATTCAGTAAATAACCGTAACTGTGTAAAATTAAACATGTGATATTAATTTTATACCTCCTGTTATTATGTAATTCCATTGATCTAAAATGTTTGTTACTTTAAAGACCTTTGTTAAACAAAAATCCGATTATCGTTATAATTAAACACTAAAAGCCTTTACTCCCATGTTAATCCTTACTAATATTATAAATGTGAAAGTGTGTTTGTTTGTTTGTTTGTTTGTTTGTTTGTTTGTTTGTGACGCTTTCACGTCGCAACAAAGCTATTATATGGTAAGGTTTATGTGTGTGGGGATAGTTAGGAGGGTGGAGAGTGACGTAGGCTACTTTTTACCGCGGAAAAACATCCCATTCCCATGGGAAGATCGATGTTTTGTTAGTTACTAGATATTTATTTTCGGAGTTGCCAATAGATGGCGTTAACAAAATTCATTTGCAAGTTCTGAATTACGCTATCAAATACTACATGTAATTTACTTAAGTCATAGGCAAATGTAATAGGCTACTTTAGCTCTGCCTCGAGAACTCCCCGCTCCGGCTGTGTTCAGTGTACCGCCCGCCCGCTGGCACTATCCTGTTGGCTGATGTCCGCAAGTTGCTGGACTCGCCGACACCGGTGGTGGGCGCGGGCGACTGGAACTGCAAGCATCCGGGATGGAATAGCCTAGCTGCCAACAGAAGTGGAAGGCTACTTTTTGATGCCGCTGAACAGCACGGCTACACTGTCGAGTGTGTTGCACACCGTTACCGCGGCTCTGAATAAGAGAGAACGCGTGTGTGCAGTATTCCTCGACATGGAAAAGGCGTTCGACCGTGTTTGGCACGACGGCTTTCTCTACAAGATCTCGCAGCCGTCGGCGCCCCGGAGTGCCGTTAAGATGATCTCTAATCTAATCTCTCGCTTCAGAGTAGTGGTTGAAGACGCCGAATCCACCGAGCGTCCGATCGCAGCCGGCGTCCCGCAAGGGAGTTGCCTGTCCCCGGTCTGCTACGCCTGCTACACCGACGACATCCCGGCGGCAGGGGGGGCGTCGCTTGCCCTGTATGCCGATGACGTGGCGTACATCACCACGTCGCTGAATAGAATCCACGCCATTGTCAAGATGCAGCGTGCGCTTGATGCCCTCCCCGAATGGCTCGCCGCGTGGAGACTGTCGGTGAATGTCGGGAAGACGCCGGCTGTGAACATAGGAGGATACCTCAACAGGCGGGACCCTACTCTGGAGCTTCATGGACAAGATATCCAATGGGCCCCACAGCCCAAATACTTGGGCAAAATCGACGGAAGACTCTCGATGAAGCCACAGGTTACGAAAGCCGTCGCGAATTCCAGAAGTGCGATGGCAGAAACCAGTGCTCTCCTCGAGCCTCCCTCTCGGACTGAAGCTCGGGGTCTACAAGACCTACATCAGACCCCGCCTCACGTACGCGGCAACGGCGTGGTACGCGCTCGCCAGCGAACCGCAGCGCAAGAGGATGCGCGCAGTTCAGGCGATTGCGCTCCGCCGGCTGACTGGTGCGCCGAGGTACGTCAGGAACGCCGTCATCCAGAGGGACCTTCGAGTCGAGAGCCTGGACGACTTCATCGAGCGATTGGCACGCAACATGTTCGGGCGTGTCGACGCGTCGCGGTTCCCGCATCTGTAGGACCTGGCGCCGCTCCACACCCGTCCACCGGACCGCTGGGCCTTCCCGCGCGACTTGCTGGTTGCGCGGGACGGGCCTAGCACTGACTGATACTGGGGCTTCGTAAGTCGTCGCCCGACGCTGATCGGCTCCTGCTGGGCTTCCCACCAGCGGGATTCACCCGGTAGGGGCTCGATCGCCTGGGCGGCGCGAAGATGAACCCCATCCCGTTTAAGACTCTGTGGCCTGTAAAAAGGTCACCACTCACCGGACTTGACCTATTGGTTAACCACAGATGGACAACCAAGGGCCTTAGGGCCCAACCCAAGGACTGGCCCGTTTTAACGGGCCGCGAGAGACATCCCCAAAGGGGAACTAACTGTCCCGAGGGCTCCACACACCTCAGACAGGGTGGAGTGAAGAGAGCGAGTAGTAGGCTACTTTTTAGCCTAAATTCCTACGGGAGCGGGACCTACGCGGGTGTTACCTACGGGTCCCGAAGCGAAGCGCGGGCGGTTCTCTAGTAGTTAATTAATGAGAAATAATGGATGAGCATTAATGTATAGAAAAGCCACAGACCCAACGTCAGTAATCGGCACTTTGTTCATTTAAATAATAATAAATTATATTGATGATTTTCATAATTATAATAACAACACAATATCAGTCCAATATACATTATGTTATTAAAATTAATTTTAACATTCGACGTTTCTTTCGAACAACAACATAGGCATGTACGTACATATACATAATTATGTACATACATATTTTTTGAAACGGCGATAAAAACAGTCATTTTCACGAGTCATCATACTGTTTACCAAAAAAATATTTTTTCTTCTTTACACACAGTATAACACGATAGGATGGATAAAAAACTTTATATTAAGTACCTATAACGAATAAAGAAACCCATTTACTTAGCTATCATTTAGCTGGGGAGCCCAAGAGGGGATTCTTGGATTCACTCGAGCGCGTCAGATTAAGGTACAGGAGGTACCTGGCACCCAGTTAAGTAGCTCCACCAAATATGAGCCCCATATATGAGGCCGCGCCTATAGAATAAAGGATCAGATTAGTAAAAAAAATTGATCATCAGACATTCTCGAGCGCGTCAGATTAAGGTACGGTGAGTTAATTACACGCTAAAAAGTGTGTATTCCACTAATCTGACAATTTGAGAATGACGCAATGAAAGGGGAGGGCTACAAAGTTGTTAAAAAAAAACGCCATCTTGACATTCTCGAGCGTGGCTAATTTTTTATTTATTTTGAAGGAAATGATTCAAGGATAACGAAAAATATATAATCTGACGATTTATAAGAGCCGAAATAACAAAAATTCGTCATTAAAGTTTAATGTTCAAAATCGATAAGTAGAGATAAATCAAAAAGTACCGGTCAGATTTCGCTCAAATTTATACGAAAACATACGACGAGCTTTCGATTAAAAAAAAGGATGAAAGGATGAAAATTTAAATTCTCAGTAAAAAGTTATGAGGTAGCGACCATAAACACACATTATTAAAAATAACTCAAAAACTGCCCATTAGAGGTCGCTCAAATTTATACTGTATCACAAGACACGCACCAGCTTCCGAATAAAATAAGAATTATAAAAATCGGAACACCCAGTCAAAAGTTATGAGGCAACTACCATAAATCCAATACACATTATTATGAATAACTCAAAAACTATCTTCAAGAAACGTCAAATTAAACGAAAGGTTAATCTCACAAGGAGGTTTTTAACCAATCTTCGGGAGAGTTTAAATAGTTTAAACTGGACTTGATCGATTATCTACCGTTGATCTTAAGAAATAATTCGTGACTAAACTCTGAAGCATAGTTTAAACTATGATTGATATTAAGGCCCTTATATTATGTAAATACAAGTATTCTACTTAAAAACATACACTTCTTTATTAGCATGCTATTTTCTGAGCTTTTCTATAAATGAAGTTCAATGATTTAATTTTTTTTTGGCAGATTAGGGAAATCCCTCTAGATAATCGTCAGATTAAGAGACAGCAAGTCTAGGACATAAAGATGAACCATATATATCTTAATCTGACGCGCTTGAGTATTTCAAAATGGCGATTTTTTTTTGCATATTAGTATAATGGCTGCGAGTTTGGGTCACATCCAAATCGTCAGATTATTGAATTAGAGCTTTTTTTTGGTGCACTTAACACCCCCTTAGAAAATCTGACGCGCTCGATTAAATTTTTTTTTTTCATTTTCAACCCTTACGTACGATCACCCCCACCATGCAAACGGTCAGATTAACATACATACATTATTAAAAATACGTAGGCCATTGATGGTATCAATATCTGACGCGCTCGAGTATGTCCATGCGGCAGTTTTTTTTTACATATTTAAAGATCTATAGCCGCTTCCCCCACCGATGAAAAGGTATACATTATATAACATTTTTTTCTCCTTATCATCTAACCTTTGCAACCCAATAGGTCTCTATGACGCTCGAGTAAGTACACATTTAGCATCGTCGGCTCCCCTACCATAAGCATAATAGTAATAATAGTATTATGACCTAGCAAATGGCACATAAAGTTGTGTGGTAACTTGTGGTACTGTAGGTACGTGTCACGTAAAATCACGCCTTTCTCCTTTGGGGATGACAGAAATTGACAAACTTCGTATACGTAGTTTAAGATTAAGCTACCTAAATACATGCATGTAAATCTATCAACTGTATAGTAAGTGTACAGACGCAGAATCCACTTAATCACAGTATATAAAGAACAGCAGGTTAATCTCTAAGACCGTTCTTAGAGATTAACCAATACCAATGGATGTTTGTATGTTTGTGCGTGCGTGTAGGTATGTGTTGAAGTAGAATGCACACAAGGATTCCCGTCGGGCACACTTTCGGCTTAAAATATTTCGTTTTCGTATGACAGACTGATAGCAAGTAATATTAAAAAATATTAAGGTGTTTATATTGATTACAAAGCCTACCTATTAAATGTTTAATATGCAGATCCGACCTCATCGCAGGTATATACAAGTTCCAACAGAGTGTGTAAAAATATATACTTTCTTTATGGAGTATGCAAGCAACTAAATTGAGTAGGTACTAGGTACCTAATATTATTATGGTCTAAAATCTAAAATATGCACATCATACTAAAATAATAAAACCTAGTTATACTTTAATTTAGTTTCAAACTAAAACACGGTTTACTGAAATATACACTGTGGTAAAAGTTTGTAGCACGCTTAACTTCGATAGACGAATGTCTAAAACTTGCCACGGTTTCTTGCATAACTAAGTTTAAGACGAGTTGTGTACAGTACACAATTAATATTGTGTGTCTTAGGCATGTTTTTGAACGTGATATTGTTAGTGAAGTTTTAACAGTGCGTGTTTTAATAGTTTATTGGTCTGAGGTTGCGACGAAACGGCTTTTTGACGGTGCGTTGTCGCAGTCTCAAAATAATTTCATTTCTATGTTCCGTTCAATATTGAATTGTCTCTTGTGCGTATCGACGACATCGCAGTGTTTATGCAGTTACAAAAATTTACAATATTTGAGAGATGTCCATTTTCTGTGAAATGAATTGTATGAAGATGCAAAAGCAAATTTAATATTAAAGTTTCAGTTCACAGCGCAAAACAGCTTTACGGTGGAAATGTTCAGAACTGCGTGACATTAACTGCAGTGACAGAATAGTTTTATTTTGTTTTCAAATTCAGTCACGTATGCTCTTTTTATACAAGAAACAAGCTAATGCGGTGTATAACGCAGATGTTGTGTTTACAGAGAGTAATTACGGTAACATGTTGCCCGAATAAGTTCAAACTAGCTTTGAAGCTGTACGAAAAGATTTAAGGTTTCTTCAATATTATGGGGCAATATTTTGGATTACTGGTATTTCTATACAGGATTACAATTCACGCTTAACTTCGATAGACGAATGTCTAACTAAAGCTTGCCTCGGTTTCTTGCATAACTAAGTTTAAGACGAGTTGTGTACAGTACACAATTAATATTGTGTGTTTAAGGCATGTTTTTGAACGTGATATTGTTAGTGAAGTTTTAACAGTGCGTGATTCAAAAACATCTTATGTTATGAGAAAAATAACTGATAGTAAGTGTACAGACGCAGAATCCACTTAATCACAGTATATAAAGAACAGCAGGTTAATCTCTAAGAACGGTACCAATACCAATCGATGTTTGTATGTTTGTGCGTGCGTGTAGGTATGTGTTGAAGTAGAATGCACACAAGGATTCCCGTCGGGCACACTTTCGGCTTAATATTGTGCTATGGGTTTTTATTTTTAATAAACTATCTAAAATTGGCTACTTGTTTGAATATATCCATGTTTTCTTGAGATGTATGATAGGAGATAGTGGTTAGCAATCTGTTTTCTGATTGCTGAACATTAAGCATTTGGAAAATTGTAGGGTCCGCCTTACAATTTTTGTTTGTAGCAAATGACATTTAAATGCTTAGAACGCACATAACTCCCGAAAAGTCAGAGGTGCGTGCCTGGGATTCGAACCCGGACCCTTAGAATAGGAAGGCCGAGATCTTTATCACTAGGCTATCACCGCTACATTTTGTACAACAATAATGACTAATATTGGAATGATTGTATATTTAGGTAAACGCCCATAGAAAAAAAATTAAATAATTTAATCTTGTTGAGAAGTCCTAGTTATTTTTCATCTGACTGTATTTTTAATGCGCGGAGGAGAATGAGAATTGACGAAAATTATCGTCGGAGGATATTGAGAATAAACGTAACACCTTGCGGAGGAGGATGAGAATTAAAAAAAGGTATTTAATTTTATTAACAATTTTTCGGAGTACTTTGAGAATCAATGTTAGAGATTCTTATTTTTTCAGAACAAAATAACGGAGTACTCTGAGAATAACCCCATATTATATCATATAGTTTTATCCTGCAAAATGATAAAAAAATATAAGTATATAAAATAAATTTATGTCTGTCTGTTTACTCGCTCAGTTATCAATTATTCAGAACTACGATTGTCACCGCAACGACGGAATGAAAACCGCGATGGTTAACAACCACATTAGTTTCGCAAATCGTGCAATACACGTATAGACGCACACACGATGCACGATTTGTCGTGTTGTCAATCAAAAATTTACAGCATCCGATTATTATTGATAAGGAACTATTGACAAGTAATGACAAAAACATTCGCACGATCCGCGACAGATGTTTACTCGTGTGACAATGTTGCGACCTCAGACCAATAAACTATAGACGGAGCGCCGGGAACAAAAGAGTGAAGCCAGCAAAAAATAAGCCTAGCCTTGTATACACACGGCGGCACTCACAACAAAACGACTATTTTGTTCTAAATAATAAAAAATAAATGAAGCTTTGTGTTCCAAAAAATAAAGTTTTTTGTTGCGTCGGAATACAGTTCAAACTGTTACATAGGGCATTCTTTTGATGTCGATGTGTGCTTTCGGCTTACTTCTGCCGCCTTCACTCTTTTGTTCCCGGCGCTCCGTCTATATCTATAGTTTATTAGTCTGAGGTTGCGACAAAACGTGCGTGCCGTTTAAAGAATATTTTTACTAGGAGAAAACGAGTTGAGAAGAAAAATGAGAAACATACACAGGTACATTTCAAGTCCCAAGTCGAGTGTAGGTAAAGTTGTGCCGAAAGGAGAAATGGAATGCTTAATGTATTTCGGTACGAAGCGCGTATTGTGTGTAGTAAAATCTTAATAGATTTTATTGCAATCTCGTGTGAAAACGAAATTTGTAAGTGTTCATAAGATTTATGGAGTGTAGTATAGAGGTCTTATTTAAATTCTTGCTCCCTTCTTTAAAAAATTAATTAATAGTGAGCTTATAATTAAAACAGTCGCAGTATGTAACCGTGTGAATGAATGCTTTTACATATCTAATTTTATGAGGTAGTTCTAAAGTAGAAAATACCTTATACATAGTTACAATAGCCAAATAAACACTTGATCCGCCAACTAAAATATAAAAGACAGGGGAATATTGAGACGTACGCTGGGTGAGCGTGAATACGTCACGTAACATAATGGAAACATGGCTCATTTTGATGATATGACGTGAAATACAGCACAATAAAAAAAGAAATGAAAATTTTAACACCCACAAAAATATTTGGGCCTACGAATAGGTATGTAGCTAATTTGAGTAAGTAAATACGTAGAAGGTATGTATATTGACTTGAAATGCGCATTGAAAAATCGATCATTTCTATCCACGCTCCGATTTCAATCATCAAACGTATAACGCAATACCTGCTCATAATTCTTCATATTCGAATTTTCTTTTTCATTAAATAGAAGCCTAATATAACGGGCCAGAATTTTCCCATACTGCTACTGCGTAGCTCCACTGCCGATAAATCTCATTACGCGTCGACATCTAATCTATTACGGGTAGAATAGAGTACATTCGCGAAGTTTATATAGGTCGAGGCAATTACTTGTCCAAATTGTACTTTAGTTTGTTCAGTCTTTAGTTTTTATGCAAACAGAGGGTAAAGTAAACTTGTATATTGACTGAACAATTTAATGGTTACCGTTGCTGATGATTTAATTAACATTGGTTGGCAAAGCGTTATGCAAAAGCGAGCGCGGTCAGTAGTCAGTAGTTGGGTGGTCGTTAGTAGCAAAAAATTGTTAAGCACTGCCGTCGGTCAAGGTTGTTATTTATAGATAGCAGTCGTTAAAACATGTCTGAGGCCTTTGGGCAGCATAAAAACTCAAAAGCCCACTATAGAGCACGAGTCTCTCCGCAGAACTGAGGAGGTTTAGAACATACGCGACAACGTTCATAACTAATTAGGTCTAAATCCAGAGCGGATTGGTGGAGGAGTTAATAATCTTAATACGTTAAAAATATTAGCAGCCATTATTATGCAAATGCAGTCTTAATCTTAAACGAAACCAATAACAAGAATTGTGACACCGCCCCCGGAATTAAGATGTATTAGGTAGCGGCGATTATATGTAAATTATAATTAGATAACAAATTGTAGTAACACGGCGCCACTCGCAAGTTGTCTGTGTGGGTCAGGCCGTCCTTATTAAGACTAACGATATGTACACGTTGGCATCATTAATAGCACTGACAACATAAAGAGATTTCCTCATCCAATATGGAGCAGATTGTAACGTCATTTTGACCAAAATGGCGCTAACCTATCGATTATATTTATACAATTTTAATTTATAGGGTTTATTCCACAAATCCCCGTAGATCCCTTGCGCAGGGGATTTGCGGACATTTTGTCCAAAAATCCCCTTCGCATAGCCGCAAGGGGATTTCCAGACTAGAAGTCTACAAATATCCTTAACCAATATCACAATATCATTAGGAAAAAAGCACGATGAAAGTTTGAAATAAAAGTTTAGTCGCATTTGAATATGGAAGCGTAGATAGAACGTTTAACGCTTTTGTGGTGGAGTGACTCATGAAAAGCCATTGCGGCATTTATAAATTAGCAGAATCAGGGTCCAGCTAAAATATTTATGCCTGATGGCATTTTCTGCTGAGTCTATTTTCTTATCTGTGGCTGAGTTAACAAAATTGAAGATCTGAAATAAATGAACTCCACTCGAACGACACAGTGACCAGCTACCTAGTAGATAATTATGTCGAATTTAGCTAATAAGATTTAAATTACGAATTCACAGGTAACGTAAAGAACAACAAAAAGATCGAGAGAGCGAAACATCTCAAGGATTTTATTTTAAAAGGGTATTAAGCAAAGAGCGTAAGATAAGATAATCTGCAGATTGAAACGCGGAGTACAAGGACAGCAGACGACATATGTAAGTATTGGACAATCTGTCTGAAAGATAGTTCTATAACTATGATAGTTATGTACCTGACACAAAGGAGCATTTCACTTAGTTACTGTTAATTCAAGCTTAGATAATAATACCTTGAAGTACCTACCCAAACTACACCCACAAACTAAAGCAATTGAGATTCTATACCCTTCCAAACCACAATGACAGATGATAGATTAGATCGTATATGTATTAATATTACTTTGGTAACACGACACATGACTATTCGGTGTACAGAACACATCAGGACAACAGAAATTAGAGTAGCAAGGTACTCCTGATAATCTCAAATCAGGTTACTCCCATCTCAGAATTTATATACAGTAATAGTGTTTCAGTTCATATAAGTTAGAAATTCATTAACAGTAAGTGTTTCAAACTTCGTTTTTTGCTTTGTTTCTTTTCTATATCCGTGATTTATGTTAACATTATCGTTTGATGTAATTATAATTAGGTATTTAACATCGTTATTGACTAAAACGGGCGATTTAATGTGATTGCAAGGCCGATTACTTGAAACCCGGAACTTGTTATTAGACTTATGAGCCGTGAAATTATTCCTAGCATTTTTTGTAGGTGAAATGCTATGAATTATTACCAGATAAGATGCTTCCTTATAATAATGGAGGAACGTTTGTTTAGTGTCAATAAGTAACATGTTTATATAGAATTTATTCATGGAAACTTAGATGTTATCGACTTCTTGCTTATATAGAGACTTAATCCATTCAAATTCAAGTTTTGAAACAAAGACAGTAGCATTGTTTGCCATAAAGAGACGTGGGCAGACATACTTTACGCGCTAAATAGTGGTCACTTTGGAAGACAATAACAGAGACCAGAGACTTCTAAAGGTCCTTCAGAGGTTTTATATTACTTTTCACTTTTCTGCGTCGGTTTTTTCAATGACAATGTGAATATGAATACGCTTTATTAGCTTACATTACTTGCTAACCATTAAGGGTTGACGGGCCATTTTTATCGTACATTTTCTGTGCTCTTAAGCGATTTAGTATAACAGCCTAATTAAGTAATTATTATACCTAATTATGATCCAATAGAATAATTTCTGTAATCTTAAAATTTTTTGCCACAACTAATGAACTACAGAAAAATATTACCATGCAAGTACCACCATACCATTAAGTAAGTATTTCAAACTAACCGATATAACATTGTTCAGAACTTCAGATTACAGAATTGACCACGATTACAACACGCCTCATTCAAATAACCGTAACTTTCTACGAAAATATCGCTAAAGGATCGTCCATTACACGCCTACGTGTTTCGTAAACGTTGGCAAGCATTGTGTCCTTATCTATATGTAAACAAGATTTATATTGGGTTACCTTTATAGTTCCTCTCTTTCGGCATTACATATCTCACAAAAGGGTAAGTGTAATTTTAAATACTTTGTACAAACAATCATTATACATTACTCAACAGATTGTAACTACACAATAAATCAACTTACGTCAGACACACAAAAACTCATGTTTTCGGCCAAAAAAAGAAGGAAAATATAGATGAACATCTACAACAAGTTCTTATCTTGATACTTACTGATCTGTTCAATAAATAACTTTTTACAAAGAAGAAAGATTTCAACATCAAGTAGATATAACTAAAAACTACCTCTCAGATGTTGCTCTAACATGGGACCAGACCACCAGCGCCAGCTTCTTAATAAAAAAAAATATTTATCAAAATCAGTTCATCCAGAAACAGTTATGAGTTAAAACACACAAAAACAGTCAAATTGAGCACTTCCTTTTTTGAAACTGGTTAAAAAATAATTAAAAATACAGTGAAATATACAAACTTTACTTTCATAGCACTTGACAACAAGCCAATGCTCAAAATTATACCACAGTTGACCCCGCCAGATGTCAACAACTGCGCTATTGGTACATCGAATACATTAATATATTGAATGCGCTTGGCTATAAATTCTTCATGAAATTTTTAGTTGCTCTTCATGTGTACTTTTATGTTTTAAAACTTTTAGAACATCCTTTTAAAATTTTGTTTTAGAGTACCTTCAAATAGCATTGTGTTGTTATAGAACCTTGTCAATGGTATCCTTACTAATATTATAATCCTTACTAATATTATAAATGTGAAAGTGTGTTTGTTTGTTTGTTTGTTTGTGACGCTTTCACGTCGCAACAAAGCTATTATATGGTAAGGTTTATGTGTGTGGGGATAGTTAGGAGGGTGGAGAGTGACGTAGGCTACTTTTTACCGCGGAAAAACATCCCATTCCCATGGGAAGATCGATGTTTTGTTAGTTGCTAGACATTTATTTTCGGAGTTGTTAACAGATGGCGTTAATAAAATTCATTTGCAAGTTCTGAATTACGCTATCAAATACTACATGTAATTTACTTAAGTCAAATGTAATAGGCTACTTTAGCTCTGCCTCGAGAACTCCCCGCTCCGGCAGTATTCAGTGTACCGCCCGCCCGCTGGCACTATCCTGTTGGCTGATGTCCGCAAGTTGCTGGACTCGCCGACACCTGTGGTGGGCGCGGGCGACTGGAACTGCAAGCATCCGGGGTGGAATAGCCTAGCTGCCAACAGAATTGGAAGGCTACTTTTTGATGCCGCTGAACAGCACGGCTACACTGTCGAGGGTGTTGCACACCGTTACCGCGGCTCTGAATAAGAGAGAACGCGTGTGTGCAGTATTCCTCGACATGGAAAAGGCGTTCGACCGTGTTTGGCACGACGGCTTTCTCTACAAGATCTCGCAGTCGTCGGCGCCCCGGAGTGCCGTTAAGGTGATCTCCAGTTTCCTCGAAAATAGAAGCTTCAGAGTAGTTGAAGACGCCGAATCCACCGAGCGTCCGATCACAGCCGGCGTCCCGCAAGGGAGTTGCCTGTCCCCGGTCTGCTACGCCTGATACACCGACGACATCCCGGCGGCAGGGGGGCGTCGCTTGCCCTATATGCCGATGACGTGGCGTACATCACCACGTCGCTGAATAGAACCCACGCCATCGTCAAGATGCAGCGTGCGCTTGATGCCCTCCCCGATTGGCTCGCCGAGTGGAGACTGTTGGTGAATGTCGGGAAGACGCAGGCCGTGAACATAGGAGGATACCTCAACAGGCGGGACCCTACTCTGGAGCTTCACGGACAAGATATCCAATGGGCCCCACAGGCCAAATACCTGGGGGCAAAATCGACGGAAGACTTTCGATGAAGCCACAGGTTACGAAAGCCGTCGCGAATTCCAGAAGCGCGATGGCAGAAACCAGTGCTCTCCTCGAGCCTCCCTCTTGGACTCGAGCCTCGGGGTCTACAAGACCTACATTAGATCCCGCCTCACGTACGCGGCACCGGCGTGGTACGCGCTCGCCAGCGAACCGCAGCGCAAGAGGATGCGCGCGGTTCAGGCGATTGCGCTCCGCCGGCTGACTGGTGCGCCGAGGTACGTCAGGAACGCCCGCATCCAGAGGGACCTTCGAGTCGAGAGCCTGGACGACTTCATCGAGAGATTGGCACGCAACATGTTCGGGCGTGTCGACGCGTCGCGGTTCCCGCATCTGCAGGACCTGGTGCCGCTCCACACCCGTCCACCGGACCGCTGGGCCTTCCCGCGCGACTTGCTGGTTGCGCGGGACGGGGCTAGCACTGACTGATACTGGGGCTTCGTAAGTCGTCGCCTGGCGCTGATCGGCTCCTGCTGGGCTTCCCACCAGCGGGATTCACCCGGTAGGGCCTCGATCGCCTGGGCGGCGCGAAGATGAACCCCATCCCGTTTAAGACTCTGTGGCCTGTAAAAAGGCCACCACTCACCGGACTTGACCTATTGGTTAACCACAGATGGACAACCAAGGGCCTTAGGGCCCAACCCAAGGACCGGCCCGTTTTATCGGGCCTCGAGAGACACCCCCAAAGACACTCCACACACCTCAGACAGGGTGGAGTGAAGAGAGCGAGTAGTAGGCTACTTTTTAGCCTAAATTCCTACGGGAGCGAGACCTACGCGGCTGTTACCTACGGGTCCCGAAGCGAAGCGCGGGCGGTTCTCTAGTTACATAATATTTTGAGTATTTAGAAAGATGGCATGTCAGTTAGCATTATGTGTGAACCTTGTTTTTTTTTGTTTGGTTATTTCATTAATAACTGGCAGCTGGTTAGTAAGAATCTTGTTCTGATTCGGTCACAGTGTTGCTACTCTTGAGGACATAAATCCTCTATTGATATCAATCGTCGTTTCCACGAATATCCACGTCTAACCACTGATTTTTTAAAATTGGAACCGCTCGAATGACCGCGGTACTTACTGCACTTGACATGTAGTAGTTTGCGAGGCCAAGTATCACCTACGCGTTCCCATACAATGTACTGGTGGGCTGTGCTGACTTCCCGGGTCGACTGGTCGGGGAGGCGGGGCGAATGATGATTGAACATTATTGTCAAATACCAACTTAGTAACAAAGGATGAAAATAATTCAATTATGTAACTACTACAACATTTTGTCGTACTAGCTGTTGTCAGCGGCTTGTTCCGCGTGGAGGTAGTAGGTATTTATTTTCAAACAAACCATAATTCCTCAATTTAACCCCTTAGAGGTGGAATATGACAGAATCCCTTTTTAACGGACGTCTACCAAATAATAAAACGTTTTGAACTTGGTAATAAGTGCCTTTTCGCTTCGCGCTTTGCTTTGGCCTATTGGTTACCCTGCCGGACTAGGTACAATACGAAAAGTCTTGGGTTCGATTCCCAGAATTACTGAAATTTGAATTACTTTTCTGTGTCGGGGTGTATGTGTGTTCATGTCTTGTGTATTACTCATGGAAAGCATAACACACGGAACCAATCTGGGGCTATGAGTGTGTAGCGTTATTTACTTAAAAAAGGAATATTTGTATCCATTTAAATAAAGGAATAAAATTGTTTTAACTCCTTGGAAATGTTAATTTTTAGGTAGGTGGGTTCGTTAATTCACAAAATCTAAGTATTGTCTATGACGAAGTGATAATGGTCCTTTGTAAGCGTCCATACGCAACTCGATTAAGCTTTTATGATGTGGGCGTAAGTCCTTACCAGAAAGAAACCAATTTATTATGTAATCAGATCAGTCTAACGGACTATTCCACTATCAGACAACTGAAAGATAGGAAGGTCCTATAACTCATTGACTTGTGGGGTGAGTGAAGATGCGTAGTCGTAAGGAATCTCTGTTAATTTTGGGAGAAAGAAGAAGTAAGGACAACGAGACCGAGAGAGAACGGGTCTTCCGCTTTCTTAAGGATCTAAAAATTGATGCTGTACCTATCACGATAAACCTTGATGAAATTGTGGAACTTTATAAGGCATTCGTCACAGTAATTTCTTACGAAAATAAAAAAACGTCTCCTATTGACCATGGATGAAGATACCCAGAGTTCATTAGCTTTGAACAGTCTCAAGCATAAATTGTTACACGTCAAACAAAAGAATATCGTTATGAGAGCGGCACTTAGCAACTGTTCTATTTTAGACATCTTGTCCCCGTTTCTATAAATACCTTGTATAATGCATCTCTCGACAGTTTTAAAGTTATGACAGTATCGAAGATGTTATGATGTTGGTTAAGTTAGGGTCATCAAGAATCATGGAATTTTCTTGAAGCTGTATAAACTCTGCTGAGTGATTGAGTGACTGAAATGTGGCTTGCATGTTACTTCGCTAATGTAAATCTTGGGAGCACTAAAAGAAAATTTTTGAATCCCCCCCAATTCCCTAAAGGGATTACCTAAATGAAAGAAAATTATTTACCTAATAGATTACCTAAATGAAAAAAAGATTGTACGCGAGCGAAGCCGTGACGGGAAAGATAGTTTAAAAAGTATTGACTTACGATTTCATTTTTTCTTAGCGGAAATTGCGAACAGATTTAGATGATTATTTGGCATACTAATTTTTGTAACTTAATGGGGTCTAAGGATACATATACCTATCATTCCGAGAATAAAAGTAAGTTAGTATGTAGATTTGATAAGTCAACTTAAACAAAAAAACTTTGATAAAATAATGCTTTGCAATGACCTATCTTTATTTATATTGAGTGTCCTTTGAGAGTTATGAGACTCATCTGGCCAGAGCATAGAAGATAGTTTAATCAAACATTGAGTGACTCACACGTCTGGCTATCCATATGTCTCACAAACGTTTTTTGTGACACATCACAGATGGCGTTTGATGAACTTGACCGCTTTTATGACCGTACATAACTAGATGCTCTCAGGCTGTTGATGTCAACTCACGTTCCATAGTTTATTCCTTTTTTGAACATTTGAACAAGATTCCAACGCAGTTTTTTAAGAACACAGCTACTTTTTTAAAAGAACACACTTTGAGCGAAGTTATTTATATTTTTCACATATCTTCAGGAACAAGGTCTTAACATACCTACTGATACGAAACATCGTACATAATATGTGAGAGAAAAAAGTGATCAAAATATAGGATTAAAAAATGTAACGCCCGAAATTGAAAGATGAAAGAAAGAACCTACTTAAATAATTATTAGTAAAATGTATTTTTCAAAGACAATTTAAGTTGACGTCATTGTATTTTGAAACCTTTTTATCAAAATGTTCCATTTTGACATACAAGCAGCACGGCTATCTAGGCAAATTAAGCATTGCTAAAAATGTTGGTAGGTTATTAGATATTAATTCTAAATTGTCTTATTATAACCAAATATTTTACCTACTTTCAGTGAAAAAATTAACAGTAAGCTTATAAACACCGTTGCCATGGCACAAGTTCGATTTTCAAATATAATTTTGTGCTGACGTCATCGAGTCCAATAGATCAGTGATGAGTCGATACGATAATTGTAGCTGAATCCGTTGACAAAATGATCTCTAATTGAGCATGTGCGATGTCGCCCGGGCATTATGGCTCAATCAATCTGGACTGCATCGTTAGACCGATCGTTCGCTACATTGATTCTAAATCGTATAAATACGTCACTTATACTTAGTAGGTATTTCGAGGGTCGACAAGAACTGAAATGAGCGACTATTACTTTAGCTTACTAACGATTAGGTGCCTACTTACTGAGCTGTCTCTAACGATAACTAATTGGACTAAATGTAATAGTTAGTAATACCACAATACCCACTGACGAACTAACATTCTGACACAGTCTGTTAACCGAAGTAACCGAAATAGTCTTACTCTGAGTCTTCAGTCATGGTCACAGTTGTCATGAGCGGAATCAAAACGGTTAGTGATGTAGGCACGTAGAATTACAAATATTTCCTAATAAGGATAGGGCCGCAATTACATATCCGATGGTAAGTGCTCATAGGTAATAGCCCACAGCAATTCACAACACTAGAAACGTCATCAATACTGCGGAAGTAATGCACATAGAATCCCATACCGTGGGAATGTACACAATAAACACATATGGATTTAAAATAATATACAATTGAAATGTATGTCATGAATTCTTAAGTGCTTATAGCTATTTACAAGCCGAGAGACACTGAAACACACCTTTGACTTTGACTTTTTAGGGTTCCGTACCCAAAGGGTAAAACGGGACCCTATTACTGAGACTTCGCTGTCCGTCCGTCCGTCCGTCCGTCTGTCACCAGGCTGTATCTCATGAACCGTAATAGTTACACAGTTGAAATTTTCACAGATGATGTATTTCTGTTGTCGCTACAACAACAAATACTAAAACACTGAATAAAATAAATATTTAAGTCGAAATATAGCTTCGACGCTTCAGCGATAAATTAAGTTACCTTTCGATCCAAGAGATGGCGTTGCTTGTGGCTACAAAAAACTAAAGTAAATTAAGTGAGGCTTTCATACAACAGACCAGTTTGTAGGTATTACTCGTTAGGTATCAAACCGGAATAAAAAATAATTAAAAGTATATCGATCCACTCTCGGGATCTATTTTCAAGTATCAAACCGGAATAACTCGTTTTTTTTGGCGTTTTATACATAATGTTACGGAACCCTTAGTGCGTGAGTCCAACTCGCACTTGGCCGATTTTTTAAATATTTGTCAATTTGTTTATCCGGGCTACTCAGTTTTTCAGTGGAAGATAGAGGATTTTAAAGGTAACTTTTTATCACGTAGTATCCCATGGGATGGAGATTACCACGGGAATACATCCCACGCAAACGAAGTCACAGGCACAGCTATATTGCCTCGTAAGTCGGTCTAAACTTTGGTAATTACTAGTTTTTGTGAAGCGTGGGTAAAGCTTATAATACCCAGCAAAAGTATTGGTTTCGTGAACAAATTTCAAGAGAAAACTTAAACTACATAATATGTAAGTAAACGGCCAATTTCCTTTTTATTTTCTTTTGACCGACAAAAATATAAATTGCTGTTTCTTTTACCTCGTTTTCTACAGGAACAAGTTTAAATTGCAATTTGTGTTATACTTTTACAGTTGGTCATAAGCGGCAGCGGAAGGGTGATGCTGCATGCTCATTTCCTAACTTAATTGCATAAAAACAACTACACTTTTATGTTAATAGCCGGAAAACAAGCAGATGGGTCACCTGATAGTACCTAAGTGATGGCTGTCGCTCGTGGACATCAGAAATCATAGGCATCACTGAGGCATTTTTGGTCAAGAAAGAAGAAAGAAAGCAGCGTGGGGGAGTATGCAACTAGGCCTGCCTAATAGGTTGAAGCCAAGGCCTTTCACCTTACAAAGGACATTTAATATAAGCCTAGCATTTATTCAGTAAAAGCCTCTGAAGCAGCTTCATTTTGAAGTGAATTAGACTTTTTCTTTAAAGTTTCCCTAGATCATAGTTAAGTAAATTAATTAAGTTCTAATAAACATAGAAAGCGATTTACTGGTGATTAAAAATTTTCCTTCAATAAAATGAAAACATAAACTACGTAATTAGAGTTAGTTACTTCGCTAATAAAAGTTGTGGTTAAATTTAACGATACGAGTAAGGCTAAGCGTCCACAGGTCGGTATCGTACGCATCGGACCGATCGCATCAACCGCATTATTTTTTCATCCTGCGTCCACTGTATCAGCAGCGATCGGATTGCCAACGCAAGTACTAGCAATCGGATTGCCGATACCTACCAGTTTCATTTTAGCGCGCGGGGCGCGTCCACTATTCGGCATTCCGTATGAGTATGACGTCATCGGCACGCATCGCAAATCGCAAAAGTTGCCTCTCGGAGCATCGGTGTCGGCATTGCCGATGTGCGATCCGTACGATGCGGATCAGTGGACGCACTTGTATGACTTTCTATACAAAGAATACTACAATCCGTTTAATGCGATGCGTCCGTTGCGTACGATACCGACCTGTGGACGCTTAGCCTAATGCGCACTTACGCTTTCTATACCAACTTTCCTTTTACCATGCAATTCTACTCCATTGACCGTGCGAATAACGAAGTAAATTGAAGTTTAAATATTTTTCTTTTTAAATTTATAAGAAGTTACGCAAAATCTTGAACGTTATTCAATGCCAAATTACTTGAAAACATAATGATTTTAAGTTTACGTAGTTAAAAAATTGTGCTAGCTTTTGGTATTATATAAATTATTTTAGGACTGAACTTTTGTTATTTTAGTGTAGTACTTAAGACTTTTATTATTAGGAATAATATATCGCGTATTATTGCTAGAAAAACGAAAATGAGTTCGTAATGATAGCAGAAGTGGTTTGTTTAGTCAAGTGACTAATCTTATTATTCTAGTTTTCCATTAGTTAATTCATGTAGATGGTTTTTACTTAAGAATATAGGTACCTATGTAAAATTATATTCATGAAATTTATAAAACGTTCTAATGACCTTAAGATTATTTATTGATGCCTTTTTGTATCAATTACACCTCCGAACACGCAATCTTGCTTGTTTTGTCTATTTAATTTTATACCTTTTGATTTTATGAATTACTACGGATTTATGTAATATCTATAATATTACTTCCTACTCCCACTAATATTATAAATGCGAAAGTTTGTAAGGACGTATGTGAGTGTGTGTGTGTGGGTTTGTTACTCTTTCACGCAAAAACTACTGAACGGATTTTCATGAAACTTTGCAGTAATATAGCTTAGACATCGGAATAAAATAATTTGTTAAAAATAGAGATTTTTGAAGGGACTGGTTTCCCGAAGTGAAGCGAGGGCGGATTTACTAGTAATCCATAAAAATCCATCTTTAGCTAGATACTTACTTGTAATTAAAAATTAAATGGTCGTTTAGAAAAGTACTGAATTATAAAACATCAACTTCAAATACCAGAAGTACATAATTATCCAATACAAACTCTAATTAAGGACGTTGCAAAATTCGAACACAATACGTCAACAAAAAACCAATAAACACCAAACCTAAGCTTGTTCAAGAACATACGAAGGACACAATTATTTCAGCAAACATTACCGCAGGACTATTCAACGCGACCCCATTGCGGATAGAATAAACAATCTAGGATATCCTGTGCCAAGTCGCATTACATTTATGGTACAAACAGGACTATACACTCGTCCAGACCGTAAATATTGCCGAAGCGTACTCTAAGCGAATTATACATTAGTTTGTACTTCGCCTTTTGCTGTTGAGTGTATGTATTGTGTCTTCAGGGAAACTCGAACTACTTCCTTTTAATAAAGTCATGCATTTATTATGACAAAATTGTAAAGATGCTGGAAAAAGACCTCTTTCCATAGATTCGGGAATAGATACATTTGACTGAAACTCCTTCACACCCAATAGCCTTTTCACGCGATGAACTGGTATAATTATCAGTAGTTATCTACATGGTATTATTTTCATCATAGACGAATCGTTTGAAAGAAGTGAAGTCTGTCTTTATCTATTAAATTGTGACGGACGTCCCGTGCTTAGCTATAGGATAGTCATGGGTTGCAATGATGAAGATGACAAGGAACTGCTATCAACTTTTTTTTTTGTCATAAAAGCTTATATTATCTTCTTATTGAGGCAATACTTATTAAATAAATCAAATCACATTTACTTGTTTATAATGGCTACCACCAGGCCAAATTAAAAACACGTTTAAAAAGAATTACGTGGGTAAATGTGGCATAGACAACACAAATAAGATACCTAAGTATTACAAATACTTACGACTTCACGACCCGAGTATATTCACATCCTAGGTTCGACCCAGTATCGAAATCGAACCTGGATTGTAGCTCCATAGACAGGCTCACTACTAAATTAACAACAGGGTTGTCAGTCAAACAAATAAAAGATGTCCTACATCTAATAAGCCTTTGCTCGGTGCCAAGTCTTAACGTTCTCGGAATAAGAACGCTAAGCCATTATGCTTGCTAAGAATTGGCACGAATATTATAAAACTTAACTGATACTTGTTTATGAAAATGGCCAATTGGAACATTATTATTACATTTATATTCACACAAATTTATTGTTTTTCTACAATAAATATAAAATTAAGTGTTATTGTTCGTCGTATCTACTTTCCAAAATCTTTCTTAGAGAATTTATTTATCATTGACGAAGCTACGCTTACTAATACGTAGGGTCATATTTCATTTTCATTCACACAAGACTAATTAATTTTATTAATTTTGATGTTTTTTTTATAAATAAAGAATATTAGTTTTTATTTATAAAAATCCTCTCTACAGTATTGTAGGTACCATATTTTATTTGCTAACCTCAAGTTCATCAACATTCACTAATAATGTATCAAATAACTTCATCACACTATTATTTATTTCAGTCATCATACAGATTTACAAATTAGTTTAGTAATTACGGCTGTTAATTATGACGATTAGATTCACATGTCAAAATGTTATAAGTATTGGTTTATTTCATAACAACGCTGCCGTGTTTCCAATTTTAACAAACTACCCATTATCTCTTCCTTGATAACTTTTAAGGTCGCAGCGTATCATGACAATCAAATTACTTTTAATAAATGTGATAAATGTCGTGTACCTACTGCAAGTTCGCAGTGTAACATGATTATTTACTGCTCGGAAGTTCTACGCTATTTGCACTGACCTTTCCGTTGTGATAAGATAGAACATTACACAATTACAACAAGAACTAAATGGGTCGATAAAAGAAAGCGGGCAAGTCAATAGTTTTGGTAAGTGAAATAGTGCCCTTTAGAGCCTGAGGTTGTGTAATGAGAGACATTTTTTTTTGAAACGGTTTAACATGTTTGGGATCAATTATTTTAAAATTATAACAAATTTCAGACGTGTAGGTAGTAGAATTATATTCACGTAGAGTTAAAAGATTAACAAAACATTTTACATCCGCAAAATCTACTTATTTACATTATGTAAGTACCCAAGGTATTTTGTGAAACGTTCAGAAAAAATTCAAAAAATCTTATGTCATAAAAAGTATGTTTGAGTCGGTATTCCTTCATATAATACCAATGTTTATTAATATAGATATACAATATGAAAAGTATATTAGTAAATGAAAACCTCAATCATACCTACCTAATCATCTTTCATTATAATTCTGTGAGTTGTTATTGTCAGTATTCGCTCTTGGGCAATGATTCCCTATTTCTATTTTATTCGTCTCAAATATCATAATTTTGACTTACCTTTACAAAATATTATGTAATGACAGCATCGCAGCAATATAAAACACAACTGGTTACAAATACAAATATCTGCAAAATTATATGTGTTATATTTATTTATTTATTTTTATAGAATCGAACCAATAAAAAGTCGAAACTTTATGGTTTCCAATATGGACAAAGTAGCTATTGATCATGTTTAAATCGCTTTAAGTTTACCGATGAACGCTATACAAATACGATTCCCGTCACGGCCGTCACACAAAACGATAAAACGTGAATTTATGTTACAAGCTTATAAACGACAACACGCGAACCGTAACATCCTTTGCAGACCTTAATGTGATTATTTCCGATTAACGTAAATCGAATATGACCATCGGCTTTTTGTAGCCACGAAAATCCGATTATGATACCGTTAAAAGAAGTACCGCAAGCAAAAGGAATTTCGATTTATCCGAACAGGGGACTCTGAATTACAGTAACGCTGATATTATCGACAAACCAGTCGCTTTTTATACCATCATTGTCTTCTATCGACAAGATATCGATCTAAATGACAACACAAGTACCTAAACTAACAGTAGATGTTTTAAATGAACCAGCAATTGTTCAGTCACGGACGTTTAACTCAACTGACTTTCTGGTACTCTCATCATTTGAATCGCAAATTATATCATAATGAGAAGTTTCTAAAGGTATAAAGAGAGATAAGTGACACTGAATTTTACATTTGCATATCGAATACAATAGTACCTACCAGTGTTAGATTTACAAACAATTATTGTAAATCTAAATCATTAAGAAATTCACTCAGTAACAAAAAAATTCAACGAAATTGCTCCAACCGTTTAGAAGCAGTTCAGTGACACAGTTTAAGAAAATAAACTACTTGCAATTACGAAATCCAATCACTAAATACCTAGCCTACCTAGGAACGAATGTTTGGTAGAATTACCAACACTGACATTTCAAACAACTATATTCCAAAGTTGGTTAACAAGCGAAAGTTTGGACATCTCAATAGCAATGTTGCGAGGAACGCAATTTCAGGAATCCTATCCATATTTAAGACGATGAGACGTAGTTCAATAACGGTCAATTTGCGTACATTCCAGCTACTCGATTTGTCCTATAGATAGACAAGAGGTTGCGGGCACGACCATTGAGTCAAAATGACCGGAATGATCAGGGAGCCGTTTTGCCCCTCAACAACCTAACAATGACCGCATTCATAATAAAATAGCGGATAAGCTATAAAATATTCATATTTTACAACACAATAGGATTTTTCGTGCCAATGAGGGTCTCGATAAATATGAACGCGTAATAAACATATTAGGTATTGTTCCTGGCTATAACCCTCGAAATTGTTAACTGAATTATAACCCCGCATAATCGTAATACCAATTTGAAAGTTATGGATGGTGATCTGTAATATTTTGCTACTCTTGAAGATTAGATTGGGACAAGTAAAATTTTGGGAAAAAATATAGTAGAGCCGATGTGATAGAAAGCTATTAAAACTAACATCGTTACTGTGAGTAAATGACCCTCACTTGAAAACTAGCTAACTTCTGAGGCGACCTGAATCCAAACTCAATCTAGGATAATACAATGGCATTAATGGATACCCATTAATAGAGAGATCATTGGCAAATCAACCGTCGAATATTGTAAGTCGTTGCAAAGGGCTTCGACAACACCGACGTAAACGTAACGTTAAATTACTGACCGGTCGACTGCACCTTAAGTTGCTTAAGTTGGAGCAAATATATAAGCAAGAGCTATAAGATATATAAGATATATAAGAGTTGATCGATACATAACCACAAGCTAAAGACCTACAACTGATTTACGTGATAAGCAAGTTACATTACAAAAAACTTCATCCATATCGGTTCAAATCTGTACTCACGGAGCCATATTCATGAACGTTATTACTTCATTATGAGAACTTTGATTTTTGTCTTCTCATTGCTATTAATTTATACCCACGTCTGTCAAAACTCGTAATAAAAAATGTAAAAGATCGATTAAAAAGTAAATGGAACAAATAATACAGGATTTGAATGATAATTTTATTCCATTGCCTACTTCACCTACTTGTTATCACAAATGCGTAAGTTTACTAGCATTTAGAATATAGAAACACTATTGACTTCATATAGGATTTCCTTACTTTATCTTCGTTCATAAGTTCTTTATTATCAAGATTTTAACTGCTTGCATCACAGTCGACGCGGCGTTCAATAAACTGTTCCTTTTAACACGCACGAAGCGTAAAGTAAGAGATCTAGAATGGCTCATAATATATCAAACGAAAGTAATTTTCAATGAATGCAACGGATTGCAACGTGGTAATGAAACCGTTCGACAACCCTAAGATTAACGAGCGACTAACAAAGGGTACATTGACTGACACTCGGATCCCCGCTCAGAACGAAATAAACTTGCTCGTAAATGCTACCCCTTATAACGATTTTACTGCTCCACTAATAAATAAACTTACCCGATTGTGGGGAATATCGACCATCCGAAAAAAGTTGTATAGAATTGTAATGGCTATATTACTTGCGATGGGTAGATCCGAAAATAGTATTTACTGGCTCGTGTTTCAGTTTGCGAAGTACAATTGATCGAATGCGAAGCTAACCCGGAATTATTGAGAGCAGTGATTGAACCCATGACAGATGGTAAACACAATACTCTATACGTGTTATTGTTAGTGCAGTTTTTGATCGGATATTGAATTGGGGGCATTTTTGCGTATTCATGCAGTTAGTTCTCTTTTTTCTTACTCATAACGATGGATTTACGATTATAGCGATTATTTATTGTTCGGATGAGAAGCGTGAATAATTGCTCGCGTAAAATAACGATATGCGTATTTGACCCACGTTTGGTATTGATAAATGAATCTCCAAAATAACAAACATTGGTGAATAGACATGTTTATTGACAATGAACAATAACAGCACGCACCATTACTAAATTCTTTTGCGGTGACTTACTGAAATAATTTAAGAAGTATAATATTGATTGAGTGGAGTGAATAGTCAGTTTTTTTGAGTAGTACTGTTGTTCATGTAGAAACGGATCGGGAAGGAGAGAAACCGAGCCACCTTATTACTTTATTACCTTTTAGTTTTCTACAAATTTTATGTTGGCAACAAAACTTAATTTGTATGTTATTTATTTATTCCTGGCAAAACAAGCCAGTGTAGTAGTAAAAACAAACCTTTCAGAGCAAATCGTATTTTGCACATTTAACTCCCTATTTTTACATAAATACTGGTAAACATGAAAACAATACGCATAACAGAGAACAGATCCATTGGAATTTTGGTGAAAACTATAAGCCGATACGTGCGATCTCTAACATTCGAACATTATTAATTTTTTGCTTCACTATTGTACCGTCCATCTCATTGATCACAATACATGTTCACGTCATCTGCCTAGAAATACACGATGAACAGTTGTTCATCTAACAGATAACTAGAAATAGTGATACGATTCATGCAATCTAATTGATAGCTCTTTTCGTTTGATATAGTCAATAGTTTTTGCTCGCGCGAGAGACAAATAACGTCAAAATACCTGTTATAGGGAATGTGGGGAAAAACATAGCAAATCAGACAGAATACTTTCACATTAAGGTATTTGTACTGATCAACATTAATATTACTGACATTCTTATTGTTAAAAACGGCTATTCGTGCATAGGCTATTACCTACTATTTTGTAATAACACAACCTCAGAGTAGAATAGGTTTGCGTCATGGCTAGTAATAATTTTCTTTTCATCAGTAGGTGTCCGACATGTCTTATTACTGTTTAGTTTGTGCAAATAATAGTCCTCATTATAATAATTCGTAATGATAAAGCTATACAGTATAGAGACCTTTTGAAGACTTCAATAAATCACTTTGCTGTTTGTCCATTCTCAGGTTCGAGAGTGGGACGTCTGTCCGCAATGAATCACGCAGTGTAGTCGCCCACAGGCATATTTACCTCACAGGGTAGGGATGGCACATTATGGATAATAGTACTGGATACTAGGTACTCTAGGTAGTACTTGGTAACAGGTACGTCATCTTGTAATATCGATAATTATTATTTTGTGCCATTTAGCAGATAAAAAGAATTAGCTGCATTTAAGTTAGCGTTGCCCATAGACAATAATATTTGGAATAAAACAGAGGAAAGCTATTATTACATCAATCATAAATTAATTGTGTTGCTTGTAATACCTCTCGACTCGGGTATCGGTATCTAAGTCTAAGGAACTGATTTACATTATTATGACAATATTACTCGAATACTAACTGGTAATGCATATTATAATTATATCATAGTACAAATAATACCTAATATTCACATGCATGTTAAGGACCATCCCTATCACACAGTGCTCGTGCCTCATTTCACGTCAATTAATTTATGGAGATATCAACTTTATTGTCTCAACCATAACGTCCACGTCATCCCTGGCAGTATTAGAGGTCGTACATTGCACTTATCAATCCAGATGATTTAAATTTATAGCTGTGATAATTAAGTAAGCTTGCTACTCATTCCTAGTCAATTGACATGACTTAAATCTAGTTGGGCAAGTCTTGATAATATTGGATTTTTAAGCAAAGCTCCATCATTTATGGCTTTTTTAGGGCCCTGGGTCTCTATCTCTCTCTCAAAGCTGAGGAGACATAGAACAAAGTCCACCGTGCTGCTCCAGTGCGGATAAATGAAGTGGCTAGTAGCCAGTCAGTGTCCAAATTTTTATGCCGCCTGAAAGCTTCCGACATAGCTTAACGACTGCTATGTTACGACAACAACTGCATTCGACGGCAAGTGCCATTCAGAAGACCATTTACAATAGACGAACCCGCCATTGATTAATTCGATCGATCACTTAGGATCGACGTACGCCAGGTTATGAGGGTTTAATAAACATCCGACAACCATAAGTAAAACACTGATTAACCGATAAACACTCGTAGTATAAATTTTTTTCTCGAATGTCTTATTGTTATGGTTATGGGTGATGTCTTATTTGTGTTGTTCATGCTACCCGCGACACAAGGGGTCCTTGTGTGGGGATATGAGCGTGAAAGCGTTTTTTTTTCTGTCTCATACGTTTCACAACCTTTCGCTTCTATAGTTACAGAAAAAAATTGCGGCTGAAGAAAAAGTGCAACTTGCGATGGACGTACACTCGTATCGCACCTATAATTACAATAACTTGTGTACATGAAATATCTATGCTACACTGAATAACAAACGTCACCACATTAACACTAAGATAGATCCACACAATGCTGTGTTACAGGAAACAAGATCAATGTATTCTAAATAGTTGCAAATCGCGCTTTGAAATGTAATCGCAGTACTTAGAAAGTTAATACGCCGATAAATTGCTCTCAAATCATAGGCATTAAGCTTGCTAGATCGTATCCACTTTCCCTGCCATCTCGACAATAGCACGAGGAATATTAACGGACCGTTTCTTCTGCCAATCTATCCCTTACTGACCGTCAACGAGCGATTAAGGAATGAATGATTGAGTGAATGAATATTAACGCGATTCAATAACTGCAATGCAGAATCAGAAACGTCATCAACATCCAGGAAAACAATACATTTTTCTATTTAGCTATCTATCTAGCTGCTCCATCCGGGAATCGTATCGGGAACTGCTTCGCAGGCAGGTTCACTATTAACAAGATTTTTACCGACTTCAGAAAAAGAGGGCATTCTCAATTCGACTGTATTTTTTTTGTTAACCCATTTTTAGGATTCTTTTAAGCTATTGTATAGCTTTTATCGCGGGCCTTGGGCGCGGGGACCGAATGCAAAAATTTCGTAACGAAAATTTATTACACCCTACACACAGACATACTTACTATGTCTATGCACCCACACATCGATAAATACCAGAACTTTTAACTGAGTTAACTAACTTTTACTTTATAACGGCTAAACCGATTTGGCTAATTTTAGTCTTGAAATATTCGTGGAAGTTCAGGGAAGGTTGCAGCGATGAGAAAATATGAAAAATTGCGAGCAAAATACTAAAAATGAAAATTTTAATTTCCCATACAAATTTTACCTGTCAAACATTTGATTTTCGCCCCGTCGGTTCGGTGTTTTAAGAATAATTACATGTAGATCTGGATTAAATAAGGCGTTGGAATCGACAACATGTATTCATAATAGTCGAATTATCGCGTATTTAGATTTAAAACATACAAAATAATAACATGACATAAAATAATGACACTATATTAATGACTTGAGGGTGATAGAGACAGTGCCATACAGGCAAGGCAAACTGTAAGGCACTGTCTCTGTCACCCACACGTCATTCACGCGCCAAAAGATCGTTGTAGGACTTAAATGTCAAATTTCAATTTTCTTTTTAAAAAGAATTATTTTGTCAACTGAAATAGTTCTTATGCTTTTGTTCAGAATATTTAAATCTTCTTTGCACAAATTAATGCATTATCCGTTTCTAATAAAGATTAAAATGTCTTGCACCTATAATGTGACGTTATGATGTACGTATTCTTAATAGCGGCTACAAACTCACGCCGAGAACCCCCGAGAACACCCGAGAAGCGTGAATGTGATCGGTTTCTCGCAGTCTCGTTCTCGGGCTCGCCTGTGCTCGGATCGGTGTCGGTATTTTTGCCCGCTTCAAAGGGTTTCTCGGGCGAGAAAAGAGAACCGTATTCACATTCTCGTTCGGTCTCAGTGGGACCGTTGTGTGTTTTTGTATTTAAAATTTACATTTCTAGTTAAAATTATCTACTGTCTGTGGTTACCAATTATTATTATTATTTTAGTACTTATATTAATTTATTTCTTATTTTAGTATTCACAAGATTATAGTATATTAATGCACACAAAACCAAAGCCGCTGCACTGACGTCCATTCCGGATGACGATCGAGGATGCGAATGAGAAGGTCGCATGAGTGTAGATGCTTTCTCGGTTCTCGCGCAAATTCGCGGCAAGATTTCTCTTCGAGACTTCTCGCGTGAGTCTGTTGGCGGTATAACAATTAGGCTTACGTCATTATTATGCGTCTCTTTCAGTGATATTGCCTATGAAACACTGTAAAACAGTGAATATCTGTACTCGTATAATTTGTGTACAAAGTGTTTTAAATATGAATAAACAAAGTGCATTTATTAATGAAGAAAGTCACGAAAAAATTGTGAAAGAAAATGAGTTATTACTATATACATTCATTTTATTATTATTATCACAAATGCAGTATTAATTTTTGTTTTGTTAATTTATATATAATGATACTAGCTTTTGCCCGCGGCTTCGCCCGCGTGGAATTCGTTTATATCGCGAACCGGGGAAGTGGGGGAGAAAGTACGTCATCAACTATCTTCCTGGGAAAATTCATCAAAATCGTTGTTTTCATACAAACTTTCATCCCCTATTTCAAGCCTTTAGGGGTTGATTTTTAAAAAAAAATTAGCCTATGTGTGACTCTGGGTCTTCAAATATTTTCATTCCGAATTTCATCCAAATCGGACTGGTGGTTTAGTCGTGAAAACGTCACAGACAGACTTTCGCATTTATAATACTATGTGTGTGCCCGCTACTTCGTACGCGCAGGAGTTTATTCCGCGTAACTCCAGATCCCGCGGGATTTCCAGGAAGACAGACTTGTTAGTGTTATATTAATGTTTGTTTAGAAACTATTTATACCCCATACGCGAAGAAGGTTTTCCCGCGTAAATTCCGATCCCGCGGGATTTCTGAAAATATCCTATATGTTAATCTAAGTTGCCCTCTTTGTGTGTGCCCGCTACTTCGTACGCGCAGGAGTTTATTCCGCGTAACTCCAGATCCCGCGGGATTTCCGGGAAGACAGACTTGTTAGTTTTATATTAATGTTTGTTAGTTTTATATTAATGTTTGTTTAGAAGCTATTTATACCCCATACGCGAAGAAGGTTTTCCCGCGTAAATTCCGATCCCGCGGGATTTCTGGGATAAAAAATATCCTATATGTTAATCTAAGTTGCCCTCTATGCGTGTGCCCGCTACTTCGTACGCGCAGAAGTTTATTCCGCGTAACTCCAGATCCCGCGGGATTTCCGGGAAGACAGACTTGTTAGTTTTATATTAATGTTTGTTAGTTTTATATTAATGTTTGTTTAGAAGCTATTTATACCCCATACGTGAAGAAGGTTTTCCCGCGTAAATTCCGATCCCGCGGGATTTCTGGGATAAAAAATATCCTATATGTTAATCTAAGTTGCCCTCTATGTGTGTGCCAAATTTCATGAAAATCGGTTCAGTAGTTTTTGCGTGAAGGAGTAACAAACAAACAAACAAACAAATACACAAACTTTCACATTTATAATATTATAATATAATATTAGTTTTATATTAATGTTTGTTAGTTTTATATTAATGTTTGTTTAGAAGCTATTTATACCCCATACGCGAAGAAGGTTTTCCCGCGTAAATTCCGATCCCGCGGGATTTCTGGGATAAAAAATATCCTATATGTTAATCTAAGTTGCCCTCTATGCGTGTGCCCGCTACTTCGTACGCGCAGGAGTTTATTCCGCGTAACTCCAGATCCCGCGGGATTTCCGGGAAGACAGACTTGTTAGTTTTATATTAATGTTTGTTAGTTTTATATTAATGTTTGTTTAGAAGCTATTTATACCCCATACGTGAAGAAGGTTTTCCCGCGTAAATTCCGATCCCGCGGGATTTCTGGGATAAAAAATATCCTATATGTTAATCTAAGTTGCCCTCTATGTGTGTGCCAAATTTCATGAAAATCGGTTCAGTAGTTTTTGCGTGAAGGAGTAACAAAGCTATTTATACCCCATACGTGAAGAATGTTTTCCCGCGTAAATTCCGATCCCGCGGGATTTCTGGGATAAAAAATATCCTATATGTTAATCTAAGTTGCCCTCTATGTGTTTGCCAAATTTCATGAAAATCGGTTCAGTATTTTTTGCGTGAAGGAGTAACAAACAAACAAACAAACAAATACACAAACTTTCACATTTATAATATTAATAGGATACGCGAAGAAGGTTTTCCCGCGTAAATTCCGATCCCGCGGGATTTCTGGGATAAAAAATATCCTATATGTTAATCTAAGTTGCCCTCTATGTGTGTGCCAAATTTCATGAAAATCGGTTCAGTAGTTTTTTCGTGAAGGAGTAACAAACAAACAAACAAATACACAAACTTTCACATTTATAATATTAGTAGGAAGTAGGATAGTAGGATTCCACAGCTTCCACTACCTCCCAGTAAAAGCCCCATTTGAGCTCGCGAGTTCATTCGCGAATAGGAGCTTTTCCCGCGTGAACGTCGATCCCGCGGGAATTCTGGGATAAAAATATATGTTGCTCCATAACCTCCTTTATTTCCCAGTGATAGTTCCATAAATAAAAAAATCTAAGCCCGCGACTTGGCGCGAAGGTGTTTTTCCCGCGTGTATCCTGATCCCGCGGGAATTGCGGGATAAAAAGTAGCCTATAAGTATGTTGGTCCACAATCTCCTCTATCTCCCAGTGAAAGTCCCATAAAAATATAAGCCCGCGATTTGGCGCATAAGAGTTTTTCCCGCGTAAATCCTGATCCTGCGGGAATTTCTGGATAAAAAGTAGCCTATATGTTGCTTCAAAACCTTCCAAATCTCTCAGTAAAAGTTCCATTAAAATCCGTTCAGCCGATCCGGAGATAAGCGTGTACAAAGAGACAAACTTTTTTTATAACTTTTCAACCCCTATTTTACCCATTTAGGGGATGATTTTTTAATAAACTTTGATACAGGTTTTTCATTATTTTTTATCATAATTCTAAACACCAATTTTCATAACACCTGGTTTACAATTGACGGACTTTCATACAAACTTTGAACCCCTATTAGACCCCCTTAGGGGTGGAATATCAAAAAATCCGTTCTTAGCGGATCCCTTCTAACTATAAACTACTACCCTGCCAAATTTCATCTCAATACGTTCAGCGGTTTCTGAGATTTCGTGATGAGTGAGTCAGTCAGTCAGTGACCTTTCGCTTTTATATATATAGATGCAATAGCTTTACCGCGGCAGTCTCCGAGTGCCACACGTCTTTTTTTTACTAGAAAGCTTGTCGCGTAGTCCAATTAAACTTTGAGCGATATCTGACGAGTAGTTTTTGGGTTATCTCTACTTGTCGACATTTTTGTTAAAAGTTAATTATGTAGAAAATTTATCGTATGCATCCCATGTTAAAAATTCCATGGCAAGCCTACAGGGACCATTGTTGAAAGTCGATATCACTCGACTTTGCGATATTGCATATTGCCACCAATTTATCAAGAGTCGTACGGCCATTGAGTATCATGGAGACGGAAGATCCATTGATAAACTGGCTTTTGTTCCAAGATATGAATACTTGATTGTTTTTATACGTCGATCCGCAGGTTTCACCTACGACTCGTTAAATCAACACTCGAGTTGAATCTATTACCTTGGGAAAACTACACTTACACTTAAATGGGTACATTTTTATATCTTATACTGATAAAATTAGTCATTCACTTGTATCATAAACTAGTCTTGTTTGTAAAGTGCACGAGTAATATAAAAAAATTACACAATAGCTGTACATTCAACAATATTTTCTTTTTCATACCATAAAAAGACCATGAAAAGAGCGCGTAAGGGGGAATTAGTTAAAATAATATTTTTAAAGTAAAATACACTAAAATGAATCCAAGAATACATCTACAGTTTTATCTAAACGTAGGTATTTCGTGTACATGCCTATCACACACAATCTCTATGTTGCACAATGACATTGTATACTTAATTTAAAATAATACCAATTTAAATTTATGTCTCCTATTCACGATCCAATTTAATCAACAGTTTGATTTGATGAAAAAATAATTTAATAAGCATTAATCAGTCGCCACGATTTCAATGTTGTTTAATTAACGCCAATCAAACGTCAGCGTGGTAAAAATTAAATTAATCTCTGCAGTGGCCATCTTTAAAATAAATGTATTTAATCTTTTATCTTAAGTAACAGATAATTGAATTTGTAACAGAGTTGGAAACTTGTAGCACGAATGTGTCGTGAAATTGTTGAAACTTTTTAGAGCGCATTCAAACTCAGTATAGGAAACACTTTGACACCCTTTTATTAGCTTGGCCTGGGCGCTGATTCTGCTAATTTATAAATGCCTCAATGGCGTCACGATTGAATAGTTTGACAAATTCCGTATATACAATTGAATAGTTTGACACATTTAGTATACAGAATTGAAAAAATTCACATATTTTGGCACGTTCCGTATACAAGATTGAATAGATTTTGTCACATTCCGTATACAAAATTTGTCAAACTATTTAAAGGAGACACTATTAAAGCGTTGTAAATTAGCCGAATTGGGGCCCTGTAACTATGCACGAAACGAAATCCAAATTTTTATCACTTTCTAGAAGAAGTCTGACTGAGATTTTGCACAGAGGTCAAAGGAACGATGACAATGCCATATTATGACAAACATGCCCAAATAGCACGCTCAGAATATGATACAGACAAGGGACCTCCCTAACGGTAACGGCACAGTGATTACATTGCTTTGCCTCGATACTTCAGTTAGTCAGTACCTTTGTACAAGCTTTATACAATCAGAAGACGGGACTTAATATGCTAGAGTCAAGAGTTCTGAAGTTTGCTATTAGGTACTTTTATTCTGCAACCGTGAAGCATAGACTCAATAGATTTATCCTGGTTTCCCGTCTCTATCTTTCGTTAACGGTAGATTAAATCTATTCTTTCAGTTATCATTAGAACGTTCCATACCATAGAAGATCGATGGCATTTTTGCCGTGAGAGTAATTATATAAATTACTTTTGTATGTGATCGTTATGCTGAATGAATCGTCAATTAACATTTTCCACGCTAGATATCTAGTTATTATGATATATTTGCTTAGGAGAGTGTGGATAATAAGAGCATGAAATATGCGCCTATAAAAGCTAATTGTAAAGGAAAGTTATTGTCATCACGCCAACTCGTTAAAATGTCATATTCTTTTATGAGTACATAAACGGGAATGTGGCAATGATCTCAGATATCGGCATGAACATACTAAACAGAAAGTAAAAGTTACTTTACTTTTCTTGGCATATTATATTGCTTGTTAGTTGTACGTAAATGACATCTTGCAGAGTTTATATATTGTTATGTTATGCGTTTCATATATGAATCACTTAAGACTATTTGAAAGGTACCTAGCTAACCAATTACTGTTTATACATCAATAATGAAAATCTTAATATATACCTACTTACAGCATTAGCATTCGATATTGAATTCTTTTAAACTGCATACCGCACAAAAGCCTGCTTTCCACCCCTGTGACGAATGCACATTGTAGATTGACAGCGGGGATTAAAAATGTCGTAAGTAAATTTTGCTAACAATCTAAAATGAACTGTATGAGCATAAGAAATAAATTTGTTTTTAGCGGGGAGTGGATTTCTTTGCTAGATACTCCGAGATACATTTTGTCTACCTAGATTTCTACTCGCTGAAACCGGTAGGTACATTACTTAATAAAAATTTACAAATATATTATTATTTAGGCATAATTAACTGGAACTATCATTGATGTCGGCCCATATTGTGGCCAACATTGGAGATAAAAAAATTAGTACGGAAATTCCATTAAGAGGTTAATTAAAAAGTCTATCAATTTTATTATGGCACACCAAAAAGTACATTTAGGTATGAAATTGAAATTTATGAAAGTTAATAAGGAAATTATCTAATCATCTACTTATACTGGAATATCATCAGTCTAATGTACCACTATATTTAACGACCTATTGAAGTATAACAGGATGTAAACTAGACATGCAGTTAGTACTATTTACATAAATCTCACATAAACCCATAAACTTTGCAAAACAACCATCAAACTCCGACATCTGAAGAAATGCCGTCTCGTAAATAATCTTAATTATCTCCATCATATGGGAGTTTCTCATTATTCTTCTAATTAACAGCAGTACCGCAAATTACACGGAGAATAATATGATATGTGAATTTGTATTTGGCTTATTCGGTTTTTAGGTTACATACATAATTGAGAGCATGTTAATATGTCTAGTTTAGTTTAAGGTCAGTGGTGTGGGACTTAGCATTATTATCTACGCTATTTTATTACGCATAAATTCAATTGTTACTTTTTAGGCTACAAGCTACAACGCATCCGATGGAAATACCTCTCATAAGATAACTAAGTAGTAAAGTGTGTATTATGCTCGATTTTTTCTGATTCTACGGCAATGATGTGACTGATGCAAGTAGTAAAACTAAATTAAGTAACTAAATCATAGTAAAAAGAAAATGAATAAATTCTAATACAGCGCAGTTAATTACGAGTATACGATGGTATCTACCTATACCTACCTAAAATAATACAAAAAAATTAGGCTAGTTCCTATTGTCTATCTCATACCTAATTATTAAATGAACAAATAATACTTATAAGGGATAACTTTATCCTTTTGTTTAAAACATCTAGTAAATAAAATAATTATGTAAAAAACACAAAAATGGAAAATTTATATTTTCTTCCTAATTGTCATACAAGTACCTATTCGTAACATTCTTTATCCGACATTAATCACTTTGTCAAACTGTCAAACGTCAAAAACCTGGCTTGGCTATACACTAAGTTAGGTCAACATTTCGCGGTCAAAAATTTATCGAAACAAACAAGATAATAAAAAATTATTTTGCCTTCGCTCCCGTTTCTCTGAAAACTTGCTTAACAGATCGCTATTTATTTAATGAAAGTATAAAGTTTTAAAATCTTCGCGAGTGCCCAGCTGAACATCATATAATATTCACGAAGCTCTAAAAATATTACACTTCGAAGGAAAATTTAATTACTCAATGCGACGGATAAGATGGATAAATATTGAGCTGGCTTGTTGACTTGAGACGGCTAATCAATCAAGTGGTTACTGTTCCGAAGTGTTTACATTGGACCCTAATGGCGGGTATCTATTACATGAAGCAAGGGGCCGAAAACAAACACTCATGGTCTTGAGAGCGAACAACATTTAGGCATACCGCACATTAGTACTATCGCGAACAATAGTTGCGAGACAACCTTGTGAGAGTTGTGAGCAGAGCGGTCAATATGTTTGAGCGGGTCGAGAGATGAGTCAATTCGTCGAAAAGTGGTTTCTAAAAGTCGCTGAAGCGATGCCCATCGTCTACACGTCGATCTGTACTTAAGTCGTCGAGAATATAGTTACTACTCCCAGCTGAAACAAATATATTACGTATACTCCTAGTTCAATTAAGTTTGTAAGCAAAATTAATTTAAAGCCTTTAAAATTATCGCCGTCAATCTACAATGAACCTTAATTACAGGAGAGGAAACCTATTTGTGTTGATGGCAATTGACACAAATTCCATATATTGAACGAGTATAGACGCTGATGATACTAATAACCGAGGAAGTTTTGACATGCTATGATATTCGTCCCTCAATGGCGTTAACATTACCTAACAGGTACTTACTAACAATTTCAATGGTCTATCTACAATCTTCAAGTTAGCCCAAGTATCAAAATTAAGGTGTGGATTAGTAGGTATTCCTTTTAGTTAACCTATCCAGAGATTATTGACATTAGTTATAAAGCGATAACGCTACTTGCTTATGAAGTAGTAGTCAATGTGCGGTCGGGCTTATGTATGGAAGTGAGCATTCGCTGTGCATAATGCATATTCAAAGATTCAGTTTCCATTTCGCGTGCGTAATCGGAAACGAACCTTGCCACCGATTCTGTTCCTGCCAATCAAATTTTAACATTAACGTAAAGCAGCTGATTTCCAATTACCTTGTAGTTTTGCACCAGCGATATAGCGATAATGATTTATTCATTTTTAAATTACTCTAAAAGAGGAAGAGGTAGGCCGCAAACGGGATAAAAAATGCAACTGAATAAAGAACAGTATAGCACGCGTCAGAGTGTGACGGCGATAATCAGTCGGCGTACGGAAGAGTGGGACGGATGTAGCAGGAAAGTATTGACAGGTGTCATAGACTGTTGGTTAGTAAGTTACCGTGCTAAATTGAACCGTTGCTTGGGGACGCCTGGGAATGAGAAAACAGGAAGTCGCAGTGTTTTTGTCACCAAAACATTGACACTAGTAGTGTATTATATATTAATCTTGTTGTCTTTCTTCTTGTTACTCAAAAGACAAGAATTGATGAAGTTAGTAGTCGCGCAGTAGGTAGGTTTGTTGACAGTTGACAGGAGGAACCAGAGTTTTTATACAAAGTTAGACTTACTATTAAAGATTTTTCGCGTAACTAACATCTGATAGTCATACGATTGAAATACTAGCACAATAGGTATAGGTATTTGTCGAAACGCTTTATTTAAAGGCTTGTTAGAAGTTGTAAAAGTTAGAAATATCAACAAAAAGAATTAAAGAGTGCCTAGTTATGTTCATTGCACGTCTGTCAAGACATAAAATCATAAAAATGCAAGTATAATTTATCCATCCAATCATCCATCTATGAATCACTTGTTATATATGTATGTATTAATAAGTACCTACTTACCATGGTATTTCAAAATGTTTTTATTAGATTTAAAGCTGGATTTCTTCTGCCGTATATCTGCCTTTTTTTTGTTATCGAGGGGGAAACCTTCAAAAGGTACCCGGTGCCGTGGGAGCGACACAGGGTTATGTGGGATTTTTACCCACTAAAACCCCCCCGGTGGCCTACCTCAGCGCTTGTGGAGGACTCCGGGATCTCCAGAGGAACACGACCGGTGCCCTCCAAGCGCGATGTCCCATACGGACCCATCTCGAACGCGTGTTCTCCACGGCTCTGTGCGGCCACACACAGAGCAGTCCTTCCCGGGGCTGCAGTACTCGGTGCATAACTGCTAATTTTTGAAAACTTACCTATTAATTGAATTACCAAGCTATTAATGGCAATCAAATTTGTTAAGAATATTAATGTGTTAAGTTCACGTAACTAATTAACTCATCCTGGTAAATATAGTAACTACTGTAATAAGAACTCATTAAGTAGTTATTAATACTAATTAGATAACGCATTATTACAACATTGAGATACTATGTACTAAAGTATTACAATCTTCTATCTATATCTATACTTAAGTATAATAAATCTGTAGAGGTCAATTCTGTACATTAAATATATTTCCAAAATAACTATCAGGGGGTGATTAGGGATCGATACTGATGCCAAAAATGCAATCAGTAAAATTTTTGTCTGTCTGTCTGTCTGTCTGATGTATAACCGTTATAGAAACAAAAACTACTCGACGGATTTTAACGAAATTTGGTACAATTATTTTTCATACTCCCGCGCTGGTTATAGTATACTTTTCTTTTCATCACGCTACAATCAATAGGAGCAGAGCAGTGAAGGGAAATGTTGGGGAAACGGGAGAAGTTACTCCATTTTTTAAGCTTCCGTCGCGTGTGCAACCTTAATGGTTAAAGCTACACAGAAATCATGTATGACGGAAATGTTCTCCTTAAAATTATATAAAAAATATTCCACGACAGCATATGTCTATCTTTTATGGTTGACTCACAATAACACGTGTAACTCCCGATAGCTTAGCAGTTCGAAGCTTTCTGATTAAGTATACCTATATTTTATCTACTCTTTACGTTTATGACACAAGTGGGTGAAATAAAGGGGTGAAGTTTAAACGAAATTCACGCGGGCGAAGCCGCTGGCAAAAGCTAGTTTATTATAATTATAATAACAATTACATTCACTTAAACAGGTCTAAGAGTACCTACAATGTAAAATTCTTAAATCAGCCATAGATGTTACGTGAGTAACAACTACCTACCTACTTACTTGTAGGTTATTTTTAAATATGTAACAATTCTCAATTCAATATAAAACAAGATATGGGCTGTATGTAAACAAAAAATCCTGTATGAATATGGTTATTATCACCACCAGCAAACAAAAACCCCCAGACAAACGATGATCTGTTAATGATATCTGTCATTAATTTGGTATTGTGTGCAGGGGGTTATGCCGTATGCGTATGCGCATGCGCTGGCCCGATGACAGATGGTTCGGATCATTAGGTCGCCTTTTTATAAGTAGATATGGAAATAGCCAGCGGCAAATATTATGTATATAATATTTGCAAATATACACTATGGATTATATTTACAGCTTATTGCTTTACAGAGTTACAGCCCAACACTGTGGAAGTTATAAGGATTTTTAGAGAAGTGTCTTTATGAAATGTAGGTACCTACCATGTGTAGTTTTCATTGTATAGATAAGTAAGGAAATTCTTGTGGAAAAAAGTTTTAAAGTATCAAATATCTATCAATATTAATATTAATTCCCTCATGTCCCCTACTGCCCCCTTGTTTCCTCCAGTTTAAGTTTAGCTGTAGAAGTAAGTCATTTCGTAGCATTGATCAATAGATCGATGTTGGGTAGGTACAAAAAAGCCGGATAATAAATAGGTAGACATCTATTATGTAGGTAGTACCTATTAAATTGTATTTTGTTTAATGGCGTGATGTTGAATGCATTTAGATCTTTGGCCTGGTCGAAAAATGTATCGTATTATAAAATGATATTATATATTGGTATTATCACAATTAGATTAAATTTTTTACTGGTAGGTTACGTATCTCACAGGCTGCAAAAATCTTTCACTATTTACACTAGTTAGAAGGGTACCTACCTACTTAAAATCTGCAAGTGTTAACATAAGACTGTATGAATATTTATTATTTATTAACGTAACTAAGCTAACAATCAAAATTGTACTTACTAGAACTGAACAGCTCCTATCAGTTATGTTGCCGAATTGGATCGAATGCATAACTTCATGTAGGTATTCTACACTAAGTAGTTACAAACCAAATCAAACGTAACGAAAATGTAACGTCTGCATACATTATCAGTAAAAACAATGTAATCAGTGAGTCATGAAATAATAATTATATAAGTAGGTAAAAATGAACTTTAAATTTGTTATTAAAAATCCATGCCTGCATAAATGTGAAAGCTAATAAGAAATAAATTAATGAAAGGAAAAATATAAAAAGGTACACACTTCAATACATAACCAATTGTTAGTTGTAGAATCTAAACATGCTGGAAGTATAACAAAAAAAAAATAATAACAATAAATCCAAACCTGTTAAAAACGCTGACGATCACCATAGTAAACAATCCAGAAAAACGTTAATAATAATATATCAACACTAAACAGTCGATACACGAATGAGACACATAACCACAAGTATGCACATTTTTAAATGTTATAATAATGGTCCGAATCACGTAGTTAACAAAACGACGAGCGACACATGCATCCTCAACGACGCGTGGGACACGACTGAGCGATCGAGGCGAGGCACTGTATTGGTCGATCGGACGCTTGCGCTTGCGCACACTGGATGCAATTTACTGCACATCGCACGTGTTCATTTGAATTTCTTTTCGTTGGGATTCTGTTATTGATTTTATTAGTTGATATCCACTTGGTTTTATTACAGAGTAAATAAAAAAAAGGTTTAAGTGGAAATGTGAATGTTACGCAGTTGTTATTCATAATACCAATGCAGATTGTATAAAATTAAGTGTAATTAATACGCAGGCGAACAAATATACCTTGGTGGTTTAGTTTAAACCCGGAAAGTCAGTTAAATAAAATTAAAAAAATGAGTCTTTGCGTAAGGGTCCATCTTAGGGAGAAGAGATTTATTAGGTAGGTAGTTAAGTAAGGTACCTACTCAAAATATTTTCCTTCTTTAACTTACCCTTGGGTGATGTTGACTTTCAGATGGCTCATTCAACAATTTCTGTCTCAAACCTATCTACTTACAAATGAAATAACTGACTGACCGACGTTCAAAAATTTCATCTCTACTATTAAAAATCTACCTTGTCGGTCAAAGTTGTCTTGGTCGACAGCAGAACGGTGGTGCTGATCACTAATAGGTAATTTAATTAATTCCAAAAACCTAGCAACCCTGCGATTTTCTACATTTACCAATGCTGTAGAACTACGAGTATGAACTCATAGTTCTTGTAAACGAGTAATCAAACGAGTACCTACATAGCATGCACATGAGATACACAAAGTTCCAATATCGTGGCCATTAAACAAAAGCCATGCATCATCGCCTCAGAGTTACAAGCGAAGTGCAGCGATAAGAGGCCATTCGATATGGCGCAGCTGTCGTAGACCTACTTTATTAAAATTAAATCTAGTGATGATATTTGTCGTATATAACATTTACATAGTATGTAAAAGTGTTTCTGAATAAAGTATCGTTCCAGTTTTAGTTTAAGTATTGCCGAAGCAAGTACAACTCACACTTATTGACAAACTGGCCAACCAGATTTTATCAGCATCGGTTAACTAGACTAGGATGGTTAGCATCCTCGCCCCTAAATTGAGGCTTGGTCTAGGTCGGTCAAAATAGTCACGGGCGGCAGCGGAAGGGTTGCAGTAGCACGTAGCAAAGGTTCTTGAAAGAAGCTAATAAATATTAAATTGAAAATCTAATATCTACTCGACCCGACTCTTGAAACCCGTATTCTCTGTAAAGAGTTAAACAAGAAAATATTGTCATGAGAAATTTTTAAAAGCATTAACTATGCAATATTTATCATCTACGTTTATAAATTAAACTTAAAAACGACGTGATACATTTCATATATGCTTAAAGATTTTTAAATAATTTAAAAATACTTTAAAGATTTTAGATGTTTTTTGGAAAATTTCACACTAAAGGGATGACAAAGGGATAAATAAAAATATTTTATTTCTTCAATGGATTCACTTGAAATGTAGAATTTCGCAAGTTATACATATAAACACTAAGAAGGGATTTTGAAAGTTACCCCCCTCCCCTGTCTCCCTTACTAGGTAAAAATACAGGCGAAGTCGCGACGGAAATTTAGTTCATTTATATGTATAAGTAGGGTGCTGGCCTACCCAAATAGTACAATCAACCCAAAGCACTGTAATGTCTGTAATAAGTAACAAAAAATAAATTACTGAATACAAAAGACAAATATGTACAAACTACAACATAATTATTATGACTAACTTTGCGCAAAACGAATTCCTCATTGAGCTTCCTAAATCCCGTTCATTACCATATACCAACGTTATTCACCCATACACAAATGTATAATTAAGCATAAGTTATGCACATGGAAACCACAAACAAACTTGAATTTACTAGTGAGCCATTGGATTACTTTACAGCTACAATGTGCCGACTGGCGAGTAACCTCTGATCTCTGGGAATACATTATTGCCTCGTGAGGTAACTACATGTACCGTAATAAGATTTTACTTTCGAAGGAATCTGCGTGATAGATCCTAGTATAGCTACCTATAGCTGTTGTATGGGTAAAGTTAAGGAAAAAAAGCGTTTAAATAAAAAGCAGCATGTTATTCCAAGTCCAAGTAGTGATAGCCAATGGTTTTGTTTTCTGTTATAACTAAACTCGAGTTAGGATTTTTCTTACACTTCTATTGACCCGATTACGACGAAGCAAAAAAATAAGTTAAATATAATATATAATTCACACATTAATTTAAGAATTTTAATAAAGTAATACAAGTAAGGAAACTGTGACAAATATTAATTCTTTGACTTATACTCGTACTTGTGCAGGGTTCAAAATATTTATCACTAGCGAATCATGTATTTTGAGCTGGATCCAAGAGATTTTGAATTTATTTTTTACAAATATTTAAAAATACAGAGAAAACACTTCTTAATAATAAAAGAATAAAACGGAATAACCCTTTAAATCCGAAGACGAATAATAGTATAACCAAATATTTTAAATTTACTTACTATATAGTATCTACCTACCTATTTTACTTTCATAATCAGGTTCAATTTAGTTCCTTTGACAGGTATTCCAGGGATCGAGGGACATCATTTATCGGCGCTTGCTCACTAGGGTCCTTACTAATGCTACTCGTCTCTTCTGTCTGCGACGCATACTAATGCCTCTCACAACCATACGAACATATATCATAACTATTGTCTGAGATGCGTACTGCATTTGCTAACTTAGGGCGTATTCAAGTAGAACGCTGGTTACCGGCGCCGATCTGCCAGCGCTTATCGGTACTGGTCAGTTGAGATAACCTCTACATAAAGAAAGCTGGTATAAGCAGAAGCTGGCTGGCAGTCTCTCTGAATAGCGTGCAAAATGTAAAGCTCATCAGACGAAGATATTTTTCTGTTAGAAAATGTTTATTTCAAAAGGAAAAAACAAAGTGTACACCCAATTAAAAAAGAAAAATTTTCGGAGAATATCATCATTTATTTCAAGAATTAAAAGTGGGCAAACAAAGATTTTATAGATATACAAGAATGACTCCAGAAACATTTCACTACATTTTGGATAAACTAGAAGATCGATTGACAAAAATTGGTGTAATTGGCATCAACAACCTATCCTCCCAGAAAAAGACTTGTTGTTATCATACGGTATGTATCAAACCTTTTTAATTGAATTATCAATTATTATCTTTTTAATTGATTTATAACGAAATCAAAATGGTAATATTCATTTTAACGACAATAGGTACGTGTTGTTTCTTGCAAATTAAGCAGCAAATGACGGCCTACCAGATAGGAGCTGCAGCAGGTCGGAATTTGTCGGCAGCGTTCTACTTGAATATGCCCTTACGTTGCCGCGTTGGTGCAAGTTTGCTGTTCTAGATGAATTTAAGGAGTAGGTAACCTTTAACAACTATGTTCTGAAACTGTTTGTGTAGTATCAGAAAGCTTCGGCATGGCTTAAAAAAAGAAATAAAATGATATTTTGGAAAACTAAAAACATACTAGTATAAATCTGACTGAAATATTAACTCTAAACAATGTAGTCACTAGACCGCACATTATTGAGGAGTTCCCTTATAAGGAGCCAATCCTGGCGTCCTATTTCATCCTATTTCGTCCTATATCAATTGTCACAAAAATTCAGTCTTATTGGAAAGTCAATCCGACTTCTTCAAGTTCATGAAAAGTAGACTGTAAGTTCCTCCATCGATATTATACCTAATTGTTCACTGCGTAATATCGAGATGGCGCTGAATTGAAAAATGCGTTACATCATTTTCGAAAAGAGCTGATATTCTTCAAACTGCTAAACCGATGTCTACCAAACATAGCTAAAACCATCGCAAGGAAACGGGCTTTCGGGTGATAAAATGCATTGTAATCGGCGAATCTGTTTAATGCCTTGGCTACATCATCTGCGTCTTAACACGTTAATTATTCCACTAATTTGGTGACTTAAGAAGAAATAGACTTGTCAAAAATGTCAATTAACTCATCATTCTGTAATGCAATTTTAATACTAATGTAATAAATGTGTTATTTAGCCATCTATCATAAAAATAAAAGAGCTCCCTTCATGTTAGGTAATTAATTAATTTATTAAGTACCTACTATAAAAACAAAATTATAGCTATGCAATTGGATTTACGGGCATGAGTTAAGTCCTTCATAAAATTAATACATTTACACTCATTTAACTTTACCTTGCCTACCCCAATAATTTAATATCCTGTTAAAAATGTATCAGAGCAGTGGGGCATTAAAACGGTTCAGTTTATTACGGTTTTTTGTATCGCCCCTTTATAACGAGCTTAACTTATCGGCAAATCAAAGACTATAAATGGCTAAGTACAAAACGATAGGGTGTTTGGGATTCGAATCCAACACATGTCAAAGACCGTATGGTTAGCAGTTAGCACACCCTTTCGGACTCGGACTGCCTTTCGAAGGGTCCTGGGTTCGATTCGGTGGAGATTTTAATAATGAGATTAAACTACATTTAATTGGTTCAGTTTTGTGTTTTTGATTTTGAAAATTGGTCATGTCCCCCAAAACATGAAATCCACAGGAACACAGTGAGTGTGTGAGTGAGAAAACATAGATAATTAGTTAATAGTTAATGAATTGATTGCTTTCGTATTTTTTTTAGAGATTTGCTTAGGTAAGTACCTATTTGGTGAAAGTATTACATACTTTTCATAACAAAAAACAAAATATGTAAATAAAACATGTATCAAATTACCTCGGAATATTTTCTAAGATAACAACTCTGATAGAAATTGTATAGAATATCGAGTGGGTACTCAGATTAAGAGGCACTCCGACGGAAATCATCATTAGAGCGATGTTTCTATGTACGTAATATATTGTACATTCTACTCGTAGAAACATAATTAATTATATTGTGCTCAAACTGAAAAGATGCTTGCACTTAAACCATGATAAATCGATTAACAGTCTACTGCAAATACCTTGACGAATGAAGAGCCTGGGGCGTAGACCAAAAATGGTGTAGGCTGTAGATAAAAGACCAGATATTCGCGACAAGTAATTTACAGCTATCGATGAAAACTACGATAGTCTTGTTTAACTATAGCAAATGTTCCAAAATGAGACTTAACTGTTGTATCGTTAGATTATAATCGCTAACCCGCTGCGAGAGATTGGGGTTACTGTACCAGTTAGCTACCACCTGTCTTGGGATAAAATAATAGTTTTATGTGACCGTGCATAGGGACACCATGCTGTTCCGAAAAGATTTTTAGGCTAATTAGTGAAGTGAGAAGTGATCCAATCGGATGGTTTATGTAGAAACGAGTGCACCTATTATTTCTTATTGACTTTGGAACTAGTTATGTTTAGACTTAAATTAACAGGTATTTTTGTAATAAGCCTTTTTCAAAACTTTACACTAAAAAAGGAAGAGAAAACTAAAAAAATGGCATGCCACCGAATCCAATCTAACTTGATAAATGGTTGATATTGCTTTTAGGTTAGGTACTATGTGTGGGCAATTCATTCCATCCACTCGCGAAACGCATTGCGAAAAAAAAGTATTCCAGCCACCAATGTGTGCACAAAACGCGAAGTTTATCCCAGTTTGTATTGTTTTTGGGACATGTTTTCCGATTCCCGATCGGGATAAATATTTATGCGTCCAATGAATTTGTTTCAGTTCGAGTGTTGGTCCTGTGTACATATTTATCGAGATACTCTCGAAACTTGTTAACCAATAGTTTTTACCTTTTTGGGGTTCGGTAAATTAGGTGATGGGATGGAATCCTTATTGGATTAGTATCTCGTTCGTCTGTATGCCTACGGGCACAGTTGGATGCCTATTTATGCGTTTTTCTTCGAATTTACTAATGGACCAAATATTTGTACACGCACCCGCAAATAGATTTTGCTTTACATAACAAAAAATACTGTCGTAAAAATTACTTAATCGAATAAATATCTACCGAAAAATTAAAGATGTACTCAAATTCTACTCAAATAGTGAAATAATATGCGTTCATAGTTCATCTGCTCAGCAAGGGACGTAGTACGTAGGGCACTCGAAAAGTTTTAAGACATGAAAAAAGTATAGATGATATTAACAATATTTTATTTTTATTTTTGTAGCAAAACTATCTCTTACTCTCTATTCAAAGTACCATTCGCCTAAATCCACTATAAAAATATTTTTGCCGATCTTGATTCCATAGGTCCTACATAGCGGCTTCGTAGTCGGCCATAGCCTCTTTGACACGCGATAAAAAAAATACTTTTATTTTTTCTTGGGTATCCGTAACAAAAATAATTCACAGAGAGCTAAATAAGTGCTAAATGGTGGATGGAGCAAGGTTTAACCACTGGATTCCTCAAGAAACGCTCTTGTTCAGAGGGACGGATGTGACGAAGCGTCGTCGTGGCGGAGCATGTTTCCCCGAAAGTCAGTCTTTGGGCTCCTCTCTCGCAGAGCTTGGAAATCTTTCGGCAATGCTACTATCGTGTACCATTACGGGATAACAGGTGTATAATTTTCCAACATTATTGGGGACACACTCCAGCTGCGAAAAAAAAAAACAAGCCACCATATTTTTAACGTTTCGTTATATCAACAGTTTTTTGAAGTTTTGTCAGAAACTTCCCTTTTGAAAAACCCCCCCCCCCCCCCCCCACAGACGATTGTCTTTAATTTTTCGGATCATGTTAATAAATTCACGTTTCGTCATTAGTGAGGATCTCAAAAACCCGTCTTGAAGTTCCGTGTTAGAATTGTAGTCGTATTCCGCGGCACCAATCAACACGAGTCTGTTTTTCAGTGTTTAAGAGAAAATGTGAGATCCAACGACAACAAAGCTTCCTCATTTCAAGATTCTACTGCAAAACAATTATAACTCTCCCCGAACTGCCTCCAAGAGTCTTCTCGATATCCCAGTTAGTCATTTAGTCAGTCAGTCAGTTAGTCAGTTAGTCATTAGTTATTCATGGGTCTACTTGCATCATCATTTCAGTAAACTACACATTTCCTAGAGTTACTGCCGTTTGAGGGCGACAACTTCTATGATCTTCTTCGAGATCAGTTTTAACCCCTTTAAATTCACTAAGCCATCTAAAAACTCTTTCTATAAACTAGACAGACTCCTCTCACACTGATTGTAATTGCTTAATGCTAAGGTTATCAGTTCAACTAAACTTAAAATCCTAAAATGTCATGTCACGAAAATGTTCGCGGTTAAGCTCCGCCGTTTCAAAGAAATGCACAGTAAACCGTCGTCGTTAAATGACTGGAACATCATTTTTTTTTCAAACTAGCTGCAACTTAGTTACTAGGGTTTTATTTCTAATTAAATTTGCTATTTAAAATATATAATACAGCTGTGTTGCATTTTTTAATTACGAGCATCTCAAAACTTATCGAGTGCCCTATGTATTAGTTCACAAGTTTTACAACATAAAATAAATATAAATGTGTCATCGATCTCTACATTCGTAATTTTAGTATGCTGCTATTTAGAAAAGGAAAGAAAAAAGCAGTAAAGATGCAAAAGGTAACACATAAAATGCTATTCGCTGAAGTGAGCTATCAATGGGTCTGTGTGAGTCAATCATTACCATACAGTTAGAGCTCGTGATTCGAATCCCGTACCCCAACGGAAGACTGCCAAATGGAGGCGTGGGACGTAGTAGGGCTGTCAATTTTTTTTTTTCGATTTAATTTTATTCGAAACTAGTAAATCTGCATCCTGTCCCTGAGTAACATTTGGAAATTGTTAGGAGTAATTCATGTATTATGAGAGAGAAGATCAAGTTATTTCGTTTATTTATTAGGTAGGCTCAATTTGTAATTTTTTCGTATAAAGTTAAGAACAAAATTCTGTTAAAAGTACACATAACTACCAATTCTTAGACTTGATAGTTGATTTAGTTCTTTTAAACCATGCATTTAAAATAGCTCACCCTGAGCTACTACCACGTTTGCCAGTTCATGAATGTGTTACGTGACAACTGACAACCCTATAAAATCTGCATGATAACTTTGTCGTTGTGTAAGCCAAACACGTGTTACATTCAGATCACAACAAATAGATACCCGTGTTTCTTCAACTTCTCGAAACATGGTAGGTACTTGTTCATTTTCGGAAATCGTTCATGTCGTTGTCATATTGATTATGGTGGGGGCTTGTTTGAATAATTAATTTAATATGATGATGATATACATGATTCTTCGTAAATAAAAATTTAGTAAATATTGTTAGTGTTCTTGGCTTGGGCGCTTCCGGGCCTCCAAATGTAATCGTAATCCGCTATCGTGATTATATTTTGCCTATCTCTACGTAGGTATGTGATAGAAAGAGATGTACAGTAGAACAGTTAGCAAAATTTTATATACCCAGTTTTAGTCGAAGTCATCTACTTCTTGTTAGGTGACTTCAAAAAATGAGGTAGTTCTCAATTCGACTGTATTTTTTGTGTGCTACCTCACAACTGTTTATTTGGTGAACCGATATTCATAATTATTGTTTTATTTGAAAGCTATTTCTGGTCCCATATAAATTTAAGCGACATCTGACGAGTACTTTTTGAGTGGTCCCTAATTCTCCATATTAAAGTCGATGTTAAAGTTTTTTTTTTAAAGTTAGATATTATTTTACGTATACCATTGACTACAACAGTGACTATACAAAGTTCAAATCGAAGTGTAAACTTGTTCCAAGTAAGTTGTCTAACCGGGAAGTCCTCTAATATTTCATTAGGAAACTTCGCACTGGCTCAGAAGTCCTATTTCGGAGCGCTACTTTGATTCACGCCCACACGCCTGCCATAAGCAACTGTGACCAATTAGTCCTAACAATAGCTTGTGTGACTACTAGACATATTAGTAATTGAACACAGATAATTGTCTGACTTGCCTTCAAGTTTAATTCAATGTGTTATCAAGTTTATACTTAGTAACTAGATGGGGCGTACCTAGTCTCTTCGTGTAGGGAGTTTTTCTGGCGTATATACCGTGGGGATTTCGGGATAAAATAGTCTCTAATAAATATCGGGATAAATAAATATGTATACTTGTATAAAAACAGAAAAAAATAATAAAAACGTTTATAGTTTTTTAATCGTGTAAGGACCTGAGAAAAAATATTAATTAGAAAATATGAAATTAATGTGAATTTAATATTGCACCTTTCCGGAAGAGAAGCATTTTTTTATATTTACTGGTAATGCGTGCCACCGAATAAACTTTTTTCTTTTTCAACAGTCATGTTATTGGCGTTTCTTTTATGTAGACATGTGAAAGCACTTATTATAGAATTCGAATACGATTGTCAACATTATATCGACTTCGTTCGTATACTTATAGGAGTTTCCCGCGTGAATTTTTCTGCCTCTAGTTACGAAGCATTTTATAGTCTGCTATGGTGTTCTTATGAATACAATTATATCCATAAACCTAAATGCGTCATCTAGATACTTAATTAACAAAGAATGACGTAGTTTTGATAATCCTAGTGACCTACCCAAAGCAAATTTCAGTCTGCGTCCGCACCTGTATGGGCACATAGATATCGCTAATACAAACCAGAATGCATTTATCTGTAACACAAAATCAGCTCTGGCCGGAATTCGAACCCGACATCCCTCGCAGATAGGCCATCAAAGCTACAGAGCCATCAAGCAAAGCAATAAACAAGAAATATACTTAGTAATGGGCAAAAAAAACTTGTAATAAAATGTTCGAGACCCCAATGCAAGAATCAAACTATTCGAGACAAAGAGACGCTGTCGAACAAACAATAAATATCGTATACTAAGTACGACAAAGTAAATAAAAAATCGAGCTTAAACCTATCTTGCCGAGCCGTTCGTCTTATAAAGGTAAGGCTTTAGCATCGACAACGACAAGCGAAGGCGAACATTTAAATTGACTTTAAATAAGTAGGTATAAATAGTTAATAGTTAGATAATACCTACCTAGTAGGTAGTAAACCCGACCTGACTTCACTTCGGAAAAATTACCTATTGCATTATTTACTAAATATGTTATCAACTACTACTAACCATACAAGCAATAAAAATGTACAAATAATTTTGTTAGTTTAAAAAATCAACTAATATTTTGCTTTTACTGTTTAAATAAATTAGAGGAATTTCTATTCCTGTAGGGTAGTCAATGTTGGTACTAGATCTAAGGATGCTACTAAGTATTGCTTACCACAAAAGTTTTCTTTCTGAAGACATCGTCGTCAAGTCAAGAAGTCGCGTATTAGTGAAACCATTGCCTTAGTAAGAGCACTTTATCCCTTGAATACAAAGTGTTGTCGAGATAGCACTACGATGCGAACAGCCACTAACCACATCGCAGTAATACTGATAAACAATAGCAAATGTGTTTTACAGGGCTAAGTAGAAATAAAAAGTTTTTAAGTCAATATAAATTGTATAGGAGTAATGAATATTAAACCTAGAGACCCGCTCTACGATCCAAATTCAACATTCATTTCATATTGATAACTAGCGAGCGACCCGCCCCGGCTTCGCACGGGTGCAATGCTAATTGATAATTAACGACATCACATTAGAATCCTCAAAAATAACAGTATTTCCCCACTATTTAATGGATGTTATTACGTATACATAATAAATATAAACCTTCCTCTTGAATCACTCTATCTATTAAAAAAAACCGCATCAAAATCCGTTGCGTAGTTTTAAAGATTTAAGCATACAAAGGGACATAGGGACAGAGAAAGCGACTTTGTTTTATACTATTATAAGTAGTGATAAGAACATACATGCACAATTCGAACGTCATGGCACGTCACGTCAAACGCGTGTCTGTTGGGTAGGTACAACATTTTTTATTAATAGAACGTATTTTGACGTTGGAACAAAATACTAATTTATTTTTTACTCCTGTTCCATAAATAATCTTTTGACTGTGCCAAACATACTGTAACTCTTCTATCTCTAGGTTTACAGAATTTTATTCAACATGAATGAGGCGAACATAATTTGCGCCCAACTCGAAGATAGATTAAAGACCTATCTTAAAAGAATTGAATTTTTTTTATAATGAATAAAAATGAGCCACAGTTTACCTCGTTAAAAGCATAAAAAAGCTAAGCTAAGCTACAACCCACTAATGGCCCACTACTGAGCACGGGTCTCTCCTCATTATTGAGGAGGCCTAGAGCATACTCCACCACGCTGCTCCAATGCGGGTTGGTGGAGGTAATTGGTGGAAGTAATTGGTTGAGGTAATGGGTTGGTGGTGGTGGTAATTAATGAGTTAAAAGCATATTAAATTATAATAAATCATGTGTGTATATAAAGTGCGAAAGAATATAATATCTTCATTTGCTAACTGTATTAAGATGTCACCGTCTACTTTACGTTAAATATTCATTGAGCAAACGAAGAACTTACGATTATAAAAATCGCAAAAAAAGTCTAACGAACCTCATGCCGTTTTTACTAATAAATGCTCTTTGTTTTAATTGGAAATACGAGTATCAATAAACTTATATTAGTTAGTCTTTATCTGACCGTACTTAAACTAATTTCCATTCGAGAAAAAAACACGGGAGGTGTTTTATTGTTATGACACTGGCAGAAAATCTTCCTAAAATACATTCTTCTTAGTCTTGATCTTAATTCTTGCCCGTTCTGATAAGCCTTGGTGATAGAGCAGACGATCTTCGTTCCTGTCTTCCACCTGTTTTAGAGCAACAGTATCTAGGAATCTTATAATCTCCTTTACGATGTCGGAATGGTGATTGGCTAGGTGTTCCTCCGTCTACTTTACCCATCACAACCAGTTTGTCAAGGCTGTCTGGCTTTTTTCGCACTATATGACCAAATTACAATTGTACATTATGTTATTTTGATAAATCTATCTATTAACCTTTTGAAATAACTGCTGGACACAAATCTTCTCAAATTTGCGCCTGTTCGGGAGATGATCTATGCTTCTTTTACAGTCTTAGTTGGCATTTAAGGACCTTAGTACCATTCTGATTTTTGGTTCGAGTAAAGGTTTCAAAGACTTACTATTTGTTATGTCAAAAATAATTAAGCTTACATCTCACGCATATAATACCCACGTTATCTTTTTCCAGGTCGTATCAGAAGCATTACTTAAAAAATAAAATAACGTAGGAAAAAAACTGTTACCCTCATGGAATAGGATACTTTTAAAAATCCGGTACAGTCATTTCTTACCAAAATTGAAGAGGCAATGACCTCACAATGGGCTTAAGAACTTAAGCACACACCGGCTCTCCTTTCCAAAGAGTCACTGTAAAGGGTCACAACCCACTGTGACCTATAATTAACTCAGCGTGTACCTTCAATAGCATCCGAAATTACAAGTTATCGTGTTTGTGTAGCCAGTTTTAGGAACCGTTTAGAACACTGGGCTTTAATAACTGAGTTATCTTGCGATGTTTAATTTAACCAGAAAAATACAGAGCAATTGTAATGTAGTCGTTATTTAAAACTTATTCATGAGAGGATTAAAGAATAATCTTGCTAAATGTAAGGGTCATCATAATTTATTTTAGTTGCACTAATTGATACAGTTTACAAAAAAGTTTAAAATAAAGGTTTTTTTTTGTAAATTTTACCTTAAAAGCTAAGCTACAACCCACTAATGGCCCACTACTGACCACGGGTCATTACTACGGAGGCCTAGAGCATACTCCACCACGCTGCTCCAATGCGGGTTGGTGGAGAATTTTACCTTACTTTAAACTTATCTGTGCTTAAGATCCGCCGGCTGTTGAATAATTTATCTAAAAGAATCTATTCAGTAAACGTTCTCACAGAGTCCTAATGAAGATAAGTTTTTACATTACCGGTTAGCTTTCGTTACTCTGTGGCATGAAATGAAGCTATGAATAAAAGCGCCTTACCTGAAACAATCAAAATTGAAATTTATGATGTAGTAAAATTAAAAGTTAGCGAGAAAAACATTGTAGCAATAAAATTCAAGGTTAGTCCCTCACTCATAAAGCTAGATAAGTGTAAATTATGTCAGAAATAACTCGTAAAAAAATCTTGAGTGTTTGCGTGTTTCAGAGGACTTAATTCATCGGTGGCGGTTGTAATTTCGTTAAGCCATGTCGGAGGCATTTAGGTGGTACAAATTAATGCTACACAAACATTACCCCACACTAGAATTCCCTGTTTCATGGGTGCCATGGACAATGCGCAAGACAAGGTCATCATTGTACCGACCCTCAAGTTAGTTAACCACTAACCTCACCACCAATCCGCAATGGAGCAGGGTGGTAGAATATGCTCTAACCTCCTCAGATATTAAGAGAGACATGACGTGTTGAATTAAAATTGGTGTACAATTTAGACAGAACGTAGAAATCATATTACAGTATTGAATGCCTTGAAATGATAAATTTATCCAAGCACCCATAGGTAATATTCTTGTGTTTCCATCTTTCCCAGATACCTATGATATTAAATCCTACCGTTCACAGATGAAATTACGACGAAACGGGGATCCCGAAGATTTTATTTTCACGTTATATTAAATGAAATTCCACAATAATTTTACCGTAGCGCTTTGTCGATAGTAAGTTAAATTTTACATTGCAATTGAATTATGGTCCTGTGCCCACCACTATTTTATAAATGAATTAATTTCCTCGTGTTTGAATAATTTGACACATTAAGTAAAACTAAATGTGTCAAACAATTAATACACGATGCAATTAGTTCACTTATAAGTTAACAGAACAGAATCTCTTGTAGTGCTATTATATAGTTATAGCTATAATTGTAGAGCCAAATTATGCTATCTTTATTTAACTAAGCAAGGTGACAATGTGGTGAATTTGCGAGAATTATTATTTGCTTAGTAGTGGAACTATTAATGGCTTGCAGCTATTGGCCCTTATTGGGTTAATTTAGAACACTAATCTCATGCTGACAAACGAGAGCGACAGAAGTCGGCAAGAAGTTATTTTTAAGGCACATAACTTGAGATAACTTTTCAAATCAAATATCGAGGTTTTTGTTAGTCCGCCATAAAAATCATCAAGATTATTTATTTTCATTATTCATAACTGGCCGATAAGTTAAGCTTAAGTTTTCTTTGATAATAAGGCTCTTCTAACACAATGCTATTTATGAACTACGCGACTGAAATGCAATCCAAAATTCGCTGTATCTGACACTTTTATTTATTTATTAAGTCTTTATTGAACCCCAAAATAGTGGTACAATTGGCGGACTTAAAGCTAAATAGCATTCTCTAACAGTCAACCTTCAGGATGTGCAGAAAATGGTTTAAGGCGGTACAATAAAATACATATGTAGTTATACTAATAATAACATTATTAATGGTTTATATAACACCATTATATAAGGAAAGAAAACGAAAGAGACAGTAATACTGAGTAATGGGATAAATAAAACTGAAAAACTTGATCGAAACGTTAGAAATATAAATAAAATAAAAGATGAGTAAATATTATTTATTAATTAAATTATTAATGCATTTAATAGGAAAGCAATTTTAAAAAGTGACCATATACTCTTTTTTTAAAGGAGAACTAGGAGTGCAATTTTCTGACGTCTTTGGGAAGAGAGTTCCAGAGACGAATAGCTTGGAACGTGAAAGTGTTGGAAACAAAACATGTGCGGTGACATGGAAAAGCAAGATTTAGCTAATTGGAGGAACGAAGGTTCAGATCGTGAATGTACTGTCAGATACTGAAATTTACTTTACGATAATCAGGAGCCACGGGATTAAAAAGAACGGAAAAGAGAGCAGTGAGTACATGAGATTGTCAACGCTCACGAATAGGAAGCCACTTAAGTTGGCGACGATAGGAAGTAATGTGATCAAATTTACGTAGACAGAAGATAAACCGGATAGAATAGTTGATAAGACGTTCTAGTTTATTGACTTTTCACTGACAGGAGGTGCGTCTTCTGTCAGTAAAAAGTGTCAGATACCTACAGCGAATTTTGGCTTGCGTTGCAGTCGCGTAGCTCAAAAATAGTGTTGCGTGAGAAGAGCCCAAGATGAGAACATCATCCAAATGTAGCGAAACAAAGCAGATTAGGATTACATATATTAGACTTTTTCGATTATCAAATTTAATTTCCTTTACCGAACCATGAATCATGATAAACTACTTTTTAACACTTATCAAAAAGATCTTCGGCAAGTAAACGGTTGCATTCATGACATGTGTAAGATAAATCTGTTAGCCATATTTTGCATAATGCAACTTCGCAAGGTGCAACATCTGATTGTTATGCGTCTAACAAGTTAATCTCGTTCTATTCCCGCCATTCCGATGAGACCGCGATCAAGTTTGACCTGACCGAGATTCATTCGCTTGACTTGTTTTCCATTTAATTTTGCAATAAAATATACGATTGTCTGTTGGATTAGATTGCTCTTCGTCTCTATTATTGTTTCTTCCTTTTGCATTTTTAATAGGTACTATATCTACTATAGGTCTGCCTCTGCCTTACTTGTTAGTCATTGCGTACCTAAAATCTTTCTTAATTGTAAAGTCTTTTAAGAGAATTTAAAAAAGGAGAAGGTTCTCAATTCGACTGTTTTTTTTTAAATGTTTTAACCAATTTTGATAATTCTTTTTTTACTGGAAAAGTAGATAGTGTTTGTAGTCTAGTCCCCTATACAGCTACATTTGACGGGTAGATTTTTAGTTATCTCCGCTTGTCGATTTTGATGTCGTTAATTTTTTGGTAAAGAAATAAACAATTTTTATTTTAGGGCCCGTGGGTCGTGACGACGCAGATTTGATTTGATCAGTTTACCGCATGTGTGACAGTATCTAGTTATCTACAATGTACAAGGTATGTAACTAGGTATGTACTCTGTGATAAGTATTGGTGGATGACAATGTGTATAAGTATAGTCCTCGCTGTAGAAATGGAGGGGGTTGAACTTATGTTCAATGAATGAATGAAAAGTCATCGAAAAGGGTACTATAAAGCCTCACAATAGGTAATATGTCACCGACGCACGTCATCGTTACTGGTAACTTAATCTAATGTCGGTGTTAGTTCTGACCGTTGTTTTGGAAAATTGACATTATAAAACGTGTACTTAGGTAGGTATATCTAGTAATTCCTTTCAAATATAATATTACATTATTAACTACAATACAATTCTAACTGATCGATGTCTGTACATCAAAATTCTTTGAGAAAATTGAAATGAAAAATAACCAACTAATCTTATACCTACTTAATATAATTTCATAAAGTTGAAGAGTTTCTTTGTTTGAACGGGCTGATCTCAGGGATTAGTGGTTCGATTTGAACGTTTTTTTTGTATTGGTTAGTCAATTTATATAGGAAGGATTAAGGCTATATAACATTACGCTACAACCAATAGGAGCGTAGCAACCAGTTTTCTGAAGCGAATCGAGAGCGTCTACTAGTGTTCTAAAACCGCCCACTAACCGATTTGAGTCTAGTTCTCTACTGGTAACATTTGTCATTCCATAAAAAATATATAAAAATTTATGTAAGTACCTACCTATGACTTTCTAACCTATAATTGCTCTTCATTGTGCGATGAATTTATAATAGTTACATATACCTACCTATAAATTTGATTCAAATTGCCCTGCAGCGAGCAATATAAGGCGTAGGTACGCCTACTTATTTAGAGTCATTTAAAGTAGATTAATTACTCCTACTTCTAATAAAATATGCATAATAAAACATTATTCATACAAATACGATAGCTTCGAGCAAAATATTTTATTACACCTAATACCCCGACAGCCATATTCAAGTACCTATAATTTGGTACAAAACATTGAGTAGTCGACGACCACGAAGAAGCCTAAAGGAATGTTATGATTTCATACATAGCTACAGGATATAATATATGTATTGTGCATCTGTTCCCGCAGTAACACAACACAACACAGTACAATTTAATATCAATATCATGTGCCTATATGTAGGGTAGCACTAAGAGAGGATTTTTGGAAATTCTCCCCCTAAAGGGCTAAAAAGGGTATAAACTGAAACAAAAATTCCGCACTGGCTTAGATGCGAGGGCAAAAGTAGTAAAATATACTTGGTTTGACACGCTCCCGCATATCTAGATTAACTGAATTGTTAGAAGTTAAAACCGTTGGGTTTTTACGCTTAATCGGTTAATTACTCATTAGTGGGTATGTCATAAATCAAACTGTGTAGGTATCTTTAAATGCATGAAAATGCCATTTCAATCAAGTTTATTATCTGCAGGTGCCTTTTTTAGGGTTCCGGTCCCAAAGGTCCTGTTCATATTATGTCATCGCTGTTTGTCTGCCTTTCACATAGCTCTATCTCCTAAATGGATAGCAAGATACTTACCTGGAATGTCGTGGAATCCAAAGCAACATTCAAGAAATAACTCGAAAAAAATACGGACTTCAACATCGAAATGCAGAGATAACTCAAAAACTACCATTAAATGTAGCTCGATCAAATCTTTTTAATTAACAAAAAGCTATAATAATGGTAATGCAACAAACATCAAAAACTAGGTATATCAGGTATTGAGAACATCGTCTTTTTTAAACTCTGTTAAAAAACAAAACAAAAATATAAAACCAATCCAAATGCTAGCAGGCAAAAAAGTTTTTTTTACATTCCATCCTATTGACGGTTTTTTAAAAATAGTTAAGTCTTATTAGTTAGTGTTTGTTAGTAAGTTCTACCCTTTAAAAGGTTAAGAACTCTAAAACCGCGTAGTTTATTAAATTACCCAATGCTACAGAGCCCTATGTAGACTAGCATTCAAGTCACAATTAACCGGTTTTTTATTCCCTCTAACCTTAATAAAACCAATACTGCTATACTCCATATTAAAAGCAGTGCAGTTAATGAGGTTAATTAAAATTTTATGCTTCTACGGCGTTTATTATGCGTCCTGCACAGAAGTATTCGAAGCTTTAAATCTCTGCACGGTCCCTTGATGTGTGAGAATGATTACGTTGATTTGAAAAAATAAAAAGTTAATGTTGGTATAACGTTTTAATAGAACAGTGGCCTTATGATGTAGATGCCAGAGTGGTGTAGGAAGTGTTCTGGGTTCGATAAGAGTTCAAGTTTAGTAGGTAGGTGGGTCATTCAAATTACCTACTGTAATTATTTTTCCGTAATACTTACACTAGACAAAGAAAAGAAACAAACCTACATATACCTAATAGTTTTTTCCTGATAATTGAAACGATATTTTATTGTACACTCTGTTTTTAAAAAAAAGAAATACTTATAAGCAATAAGGACCTTAATATAAGCCAAGTGATGTGCCCATTTGCATGAGGTCAGAAATCTAATAATGTCCACTTGCCCCCAAAACAGGGTGACTTGAGACTGTTTAATGCCATGACAATACATCAACACAATAGAGCAAATCTTGGTCCAGTATGGTTCCCACAAAACTACAATGGACAACAAAGGGATGCTGTTATTCACACAGTTAACTCCCTGGTATATTGCCGTGTTTGATGTAAATGTGAAGTTATTATCTTGTTCTTTATTTTATGCAGGTTGCTGGACAATGGTTGATGTAATCTATTTTTATACAATGGTGAAATTCTCGGTCAAATCATATCATGCAAAAAGTGAGTCTTCGTAAAGTGTATGAGATCGACAAAACCTTAGTGGAACGCCTTTTATTACATTGTGTATTTTTATTATTAGGTAAATGAGTAACTGAGTAACACTCACTCTTAAGAACTTATAGTGCTGGACAGCGATAGTAGGTATATAAACGTAAATTTAAAATTTAAAAACCACCAGACGTTTTGAACAGCTTGCTAAACTGCGGGTGAACTATAAATAAAATCATATTACAGTTTCATTAATGACAATTAGAATTGCTCCATCGATAATAATCGTTCACTGCATGCACGTCATGTAGATGACGCTAAATCATACAAATACATAATTTTGAAAATAAGCTGATTTTCTTCAAACTGCTTGGCGATTACTATCATACATATATCTTTCGAAGAGGAAAAACCGCATTGAAATCGGTTAATCCGTTTGAGCGTACGATGCCACCAGATAGACAGACATATTGACAGACAGGTCAAACTTATAACACAGAATAAGCGCGAGGCCGCATCACGGTTTTTTCCCGCGGCGGTAACCGCGTAACCGCGCGATTCGCATACATTATCAGAAACCGCAAGTGCGGCCGCCTGTATTGCTTTCCTTGAGTTACAAAATTTACGCGGTAAGAAACCGCGGCAGTTTAGCCGTAGTGCTGCCTCGGCCTAACCAAACTTTATTAAATGCTTTAAAAAAAATTAAAAGATCATATATATACTACTATTTGAACTTAGAAGTATCTAAACACAAATCAGTTACAGTTCAATATTACCATAGAGATAATTGGCTTTAAAATTTTCATCTCTCCTCGCCATTCTCAGTCCACAAAGAATGAAATGGAAGGTATTAAGCCGACATATTCCTCACAATGGCTCTTTTAAACGCATTGTGTTGAATTCAATGAAATACGTCTATGCAGCTACGTCGTTAGTTTGTTAACTTCGCTTTAATATCCAAATGGTTTACAGAACTGTTATATATTTATCGGTGCTCATCATTCATATCAGCACTTACAAATAAACAGTGAAAAGATTCAATAAATTTAATATTGCGCAACAATATAACCATTCTACTCTCATATTAATTGTCAATCCTGTATTTGTCTGAACATTATGTCTGGCTTTGTCTTTGACGAAAATGTTTTTGTGAGTTCATTTTAAATTGCAACTTTATATAGCAAGAAATATATTAGATAAAATGTGACGTCTTCTTGTAAACTTTCTTGTGAAAGTTCAAGATGGAGTTTAATTAAAGTTAATAAAAAAGGAATTGAATAGCGTAAAGGTTGGCGCACATGCCTAATTTACTCGTAGATTAGACCCCAACTATAGGTATTCTAGTCCGATTTAAGTCATTCGGAAATATGAACTTTATATCACCTTGTTTACTTGGATAATTTTCAACATTTACTTGAAAGAACCGATCCACGTGCGATTGTTGCATCGTACACTTCAACTACGAGCCGAAAGGAAATTAGAGAGAAAATATCATAAAATAAAGATCATAATATTTAAATGCTTCAATGTAATTTGGAAAGGCGTCGATATGAATTTGAAATGAAATGTGCGCATACCTTTATCTAAAGACGTATGAATTTGTACGCTTAACTGAATCCAGTAAGTAACTACATAGCAAAATCCTTGGCCAGAATTCAAGGGTTGTTTAATATTGGGTTTAAATAAAATAAGGGTTGATCCCCAAGTATGACACTACATCGAGTTGCTATAACAATAGTGTAAGCCCCCGATTACAACTATTGCATTAAATTTATTGCAAGGGAACTTCGAGTGTCGGTAATGCAAATTTAAATTGCAATACTCCACTCACCAATCTCATTGTGCTAATAATACAGTAGGCTTATCACTGTATCAATTCCTTTACACAAGATTTAGGTACCTACCTAATCAATTCAAAAATTTAAACTATGGCACTGTACCTGATAAATTTATGTTGGTACATGGTCTATATTTAAGAATAAATCATAATACTAATAAAGATATTTTTACAATTTCGTCATGCCCCAAAACAAGGTTCCTCAATATTCTAAATCAGCTCTCCGACTATAATTTCTATTTAAATAATTTGATCTAAGCATAGCCTAATAATATCATGGAAAAGTAATAAAAATTAAGAAACAAATAATTTCGTACTACTTTCTGGCATTACCGATTGACGATTAAATATACGTTATCATAATTATAATTAAGTATAAGAAAGCTGTAAAAGAGCTCTCTTACAGTCGGCGTTGCGCTGTTGACTCCCCTGGTGTTGCTCGTGTCCATAGGCGACGATGACCACTTACCATCAGGTGGCTCGTCAGCTTTTACGTCAGCCCTATAAGCTATAAAAAAAACTTAGGAATTTGTCAATGCATCCGAAATTAAATTGGGTGGTAAAGGCCAGCAATTCTAATAAAAAATCATGAAGACATCGTCTGAGGGGTTCCATTGTCAACAAATTTCATCGCAGCAAGGAACATTGAACGGAATTAAGATTTTTCAAGAAGACTTCAAAAAATTTCTTCATTATTATGCGAAATTATCTAGAGTAACCGAAAAAACCCGTCTATCAAACTCAAAGATATTAAATGGATTTATTGGCAATATTCGCCCCTATCTCATTTTACTGTACTCGATAAATTTAAATAAAATGATACACGAGGATGATGACACTTCAAATATGTTTCTATCGATTATTTTTGTAAGTCGTCTTATGGAAGAAGGAATGCAAGAATCTGGCAGAAGCGATAGCACAATAGCTACCCCCTGAGCAGGGTAGCTTTGGTGATTGGTCAGAAAGCTGCAGGCTGCAGGCACCTTTAAGTGTCCAAATTATGCGCGAATTTTGAATTCGTAATTGCTTGCTTCAAAAACATCTAAATCATGACACATAAAAGTTATCCACAATGTAGGCACCTACTTTAAATAAACGACGAACCAAAACGCGTCGTCAATATAATTATGTAGTTTTGACTATGAGTTGCGTGCAGGATTGACAACATGGCGATTCTATTCAGGAGTCCATCGTCCTATCCACTTGGCTATTGCTAGATACTATTGTTATATTAACCACCATACGTAAAACTAACATTTTGTCGATTTAAGAAATTATTACATACATTAACATAAAGCAACAGTGCGTGAAAACAGAGGGATTGAGGGTTGCATTCGTCAAAAAAAAATCATAGGGGGACAGCCAATATGAATGTCTGGTTTTTATCGCTTGGTAATAAAGACCGAAATAACACAAAAGAATTTAGTGTGCAAATTTTTACGTAATACCAGTTCATCAAAGGGTGAGTGACCTGATGGACCAACGTGATTAAAATTTGTAATGTGTTAATTTATTCACGGATAACATCTGACATGCGTTTATGACGTGTTAGCAATTAGGAGGTATTACTAGGTTTATATTATGCACTAATCCACTCTAGAGCATCGTGGCGGAGTTGATAATTTAAAACAGGTTGTTGTTGTACGCTTTGTCAGTTATGAAAAATTTTCAAATTAAATTTATTCGTTACAGTTTAATAATTTGCGTATTTTATTATAATGAGCAGCAACGAAATGGTGTTAGCTCTTTCATAAAAAAAATGCGGAAATTATGCGGAAAAACCTTAGCCTATATAGTTAACTCCATTCTGGAATTCGACTTCTTATCATATAGTATGTTCTTATCCATTAAATATCAAAAGACGTCGTTATTGTCACATTGTAGCGTAATATCTAAGTTTTTGGTAATTCGTTATTGAGGTCAATAGTGTTCCCGCAGCATAGCCACCCAATTATGTATTGCCGGTCGCTTAAGAAAAAAATGTCCCACTTATAAAAAACTCTATCATCAACTGCTGCCATCATATTCCATCTACAGGGGGACCTTTCACAAGCATACTCCTACAACCTAATTCCGTTTATTATATTAGTATAAGTTCCACTCACCTACCGCTATATAGATTCAAATTACCAGATTCAGGTCACGGTAACCCAGATATTATAAAGATTCCACGTATGAAAGATCTTCCCATTCAAAACCTGCCCAAAACAAGCAAATGTCACGAAACAGACCTGAATGTCGGGGATTTTTCTGTGAAGAAAACTCATTCAAGTGTATACTGTAAGTATGACTCCTAAAGTCTAAAGTGTTTTGGCTAAACTTTTAGCGTTGCAATATAGGTATTTCCAATTAGCATTTTCTGCAATTTTGAGCAGCTAAAAGGTTCCTTCGTTGTTATGGCATGCTCTTTGATATGACGGAATAACTCGAGCAATGTAGAGGGCTGTCATTTAGAAAATTTTCTGAAACAATAATTTTGCTAATATTATTCTTTGTAACTTTTGAGTACCTACTGATTTCCTTCAGTTTTATTTTTTAGGTTTGGTTTACTATATAGGTCAAATAATAATTGCCCTATAAGAGGAATAATAAGTAAGTCAGCGTAGAAACCGATAATATGATCATTCATGAAATATTTTTCTGTTTAATAATCCTATGATAAATTGTAAAAATAATTAAAAAGTATGTAATTATAACTTAAAATATTATATACTTTTTTTGTATACATAATTATTTCATTTATTCAGCACTTTTTTCTCAACGCTACTTGAGAACTGTCATTATCAATTTACTTTGACAAGGTTCCTTACCTTCCTGGTTGCGCACGAATTATACACACTAATAGCCCCACTAAAGGATTCCCTGTGTCGTGGGTGCCACGGACATCGCACAAGACACGGACACACACCCACACCGAGAGAGAAAATTTAAATTCATCATTCAAATATCCGCCTCGTTGGGAATCGAACCCACGACCCTTGAAACAGCGATCCGGCATGTTAAACATTGCGCCATTCAGATCGTTGAAGCTTTTACAGAATCAGTATCCGAGTAAAATATATCTTTGCACATATTACAGAGTAGGATCCAGACAAGATGGACGCAGATCATATTCTAAGGGCAATAAAAAATGTCCGAAATACGGCCGTTATGGTAATAAAAGTGGCAGTAATATTTCAGTGCTCAATAAAAAGAAACAACTGAAATTGAAAGTAATATTTCATAAATCCATAAAATACATGCATGCAAATCAGTTGATTAAAAAGCTTTAACGGGTTTACAACAACACTATTATAAACGGAGCAAAACTGAGCAAAACAGTAATTGGCCACCGTTAAGTAATATTGGTCACTTGATGAAATTCAATGGTTATGAGTTATGAGGATTGTATGATAGTTGCACTACTTCTGTGTTAAATCACGTAATTATCTAGCTGTCATATTAATACATTTTTCTTACTAAAAAGCATTGAAACTTGAGGTGGCCAATTATTTCACGGTGGCCTATAACGCCTCGGTTTCGGTAAATTCGGAAGGAAAATAGTTGAAGACCCAGAGTCACACATAGACTACGTTTTTTTTTCAAAAATCAACCCCTAAAGGCTTGAAATAGGGGATGAAATTTTGTATAAAAAATCTAAACCGCCTGACCGATTTCGATGAATTTTCCCAGGAAGATAGTTGATGACGTACCCCCTTCCCCACTTCCCCGGTTCGCGATATAAACGAATTCCACGCGGGCGAAGCCGCGGGCAAAAGCTAGTTCGTCATAATTGCATCCCATACCAATGCCAGCTTTACGTTCCTGTGATTAAGGTACCTACATTGCAGATTGAAGCGAACTTTAAATGGCGTGAGTAAATTTTTCTTTAAACCGAATTGAGCTGTGATACACGTAATAAATTTGTTTAATTGAGTATTTTGTTTAATTAAGATACAATGTGAGAGGAGACCCGAGTGAAACAGAGAGACAGTAATGAGTTCGAAGGAAGAATACTTCAGCTAGATTTCAAAAATGGTAGTAGTAGTACCTACGAACAAAGTAGGAATGGAAATTAAATTACAACGCTCCAAAACTCAAAAGACCTATTTATTCCTCGTTTCCCTCTCTTGTCTAAGTATTGCGTTTGAATTTTGTAAAGATGTTCTACTGTAACCTTCCCCAAAATTGCCTTAGACCTTTTAGTTGGCAGAGGAAAATGGTAAGAGCTATTAAGATATTGTAGGTCGTAGAATATCCAATTAAAGTTTAAACGACATAACATTTTACTTAAAATTTAAGTTCAGGGAAGTATAAATATGTATTTGGTTTTATTCAGGCATTCTTAAGTTTTAAGGTGTTTATGATTATAAATTGTCATTCTTTATATAATAAATTATTACCGAACCTACACAACTATAGTATAATGTGAACATATTGTATAACTACTCTATCATCCGATAAAAGTTCCAATAAAATTGGTCCGATAAAAGTTCCAGTAAATTGTATCAGTTAATTAGTTAACCGCCAAATAAAACACCGAAGTCTGTCAAGATTTCGTACTGTTTAATTTTAAATTCCATATTCATTTGGTAAAGTTATTATTTACCTTAGAATTATTTAGATTTTATTACTTTCCAAAACTGAGGAAAATTTCTGGCAGAATTGAAATTGGAATTCATTATTTACGCAGTCTCAGTGGATATTGTTGAGCGGTTCCTTCTTGAATTATATACGAATTTTCAGTCCATTTTCCGCCTTTCAGTTCGTTTATTTATAAATTCTATTCACGATTTGTGAAATGTCTCTAGTACGAAATTTTATTTAGAGAGTTCTAATTACAAAGAATCAACATATTATTTTATTTTTTGTATTATAAAAGCTAAGGACAAAGAGAGTAAATGGTAATTGGGTAAGATAAGTAAGGGTATATCTATTCTTGAACCCTTTAAACCGTAAGTAGCGTCTGGGACATGGGACCCAACGTTTTACAGTGCTTTATTTCGGCACACACTCTCGTAAACACACACACTTACCGCTGCTAGGTGTTACATTAATCCACTAATTAATTCAAGTGCTCATAGGCCGGCGGCTTGCGTCGATCCTAATGCTGCTTGGCCGCTAGATCCGAGCCACCGTGTAGAAAGGGAACGGTAAGTCAACTCGGCCTTATTTTTTATATAAATTACCTCAAGGCGTCAAGATTTGTGATTCGTCAATCACAATGTTTTGTAAAATGAAATAAGATTTTTATTTATTTATTTATTTATTTATTTATTTATTTTGTACACACAAATATTTTAAAAGAAACAAAATATATATAACAGTTTGTACAAGGGCACTACTTATTCCTTTAAGAAATTTCTTCCAGTAGGCCCGTAAGTGGAATGGGGATTTAAAGAGGCAAACTTAGTGCGTACCTATACTATAAATATATATATATATATATATATGTATTATATAAATAAAAATATATAAATACTATATATATACAATACTAATACATACTAATAATATATAATTATATATATAATACTAATTCATACAAACATATATGGTATACGATATACAATATAATTATGAAATACATTAACATTGGTCAAAATTTTAATTATCTTGTGAAGCAAGACCCAAGTAGAATTCTTTTACGCGCTTTTTAAAAGTTAAAATTGTTTTACAGTCCCTTATTTGAGATGGAAGCGAATTCCATAACCTAATTGAGTGAACCGAGAATGAATGGGAAAAAAACCTAGTCTTGTGGGATGGGAATTTAAGGATAGTTTTAAGGTGTGACCTGCAAGGTACACCGGGAGGGTGAGAGAACGAAAATTTATTACGGAGATATGAGGGAGATGAAGGGCTATGCAAAATTTTAAATAATGTGCACAATATTCGAGTGTTCCTGCGAAATCGAATTGGGAGCCACTTGAGATTCTTGCGAAACTTATTACTTTTTATTTGCACAGATTCAAATGAAATGTACGTCAGGAAATCTTAAGGAAAAGGTTTATTGTCCCTTTCTATGCTGTCTCGAATCTGGTGGACGCTCGACGAGCCATGTCAGGCGTTACATGCAGCAGTAATGATAGACCGAAGTTCGGTTCGCAGTTGGAAGGGTGACCGCTAGGGCAGAAATTTCTTGAGCATTTGCGTGCTTCGGTGGGCAAGTAAACAGTTAGCATGACAGAGAATGCCCTAGGCTATGGATAGTTATCCTACTAATATTATAAATGCGAAAGTTTGTAAGGATGTAAGTGTGTGTGTGTGTTTGTTGCTCTTTCACGCAAAAACTACTGAACGGATTTTCATGAAACTTTGCAGTAATATAGCTTAGACATAGGAATAACATAATTTGGTAAAATTTATAGACATTTTTGAAGGGACTGGTTCCCCGAAGCGAAGCGAGGGCGGGATTACTAGTAGGCTATAGATAAGCTGAAGTCAATTTATTCTAATAAATGTGTTACTAGTGTAACTTATCAATTAGTAAGTGCGAAATTGAATAGCCGTTCATTTTACTTTTTCTATGGCATCAGACTTTTTGCAGGTTTAAAATGTCGGCTGCAAATCGAACATGATATCAGGTAATGTGACACTGATATTATAAAAAAAATCGACACATTCGACTACCCATGTCGACCACTAGTAGAATATTGTTTACAAAGCTTCATAATAAAACAAACACAATAGAACTAATCCCGATCTAATAGACACCTCGGTTGGTTTATTGTTATGGAACCCCTTGAAATTTGATATTTTTCTAAGTTATTGTAATACTTTTATATGCATGACTATTATGCATGTTTTTTCAATGTTGCATGTTGTCGTATGCATGTTGTTCTTCATAATAGCGAAAGGTCACTCACTCATCACGATATTTAAAAAATCGCTTGATGTGTGAAAATGTAAATTTTCAGGCATGTAGTTTATAGTTAATACCTACCTACTTAGACGTCCTCTAAGAAGGTACTTATTTTGTCATATTCCTCCCCTAAATGGGTCAAATAGAGGTTGAGAGTTTGCATGAAAATCAGTCAAGTTTCCTTCCACTTGGGCAAAGCCGCGGGCATAAGCTAGTTTTATTATAAAATTAATTAATATCTAATTTATTTTATTTTACTACAGCAAAATACTTAACAAATGGTTAACGGCGAAGAAACACTCTTCTATTCTAATTTGTTTACCGACATTCCGTATGCTGTAGTTAAAGTCGGAGTAACATTCAGTAAAACGAAAATCTAACCTGTATTCTGTATCCGTTGTCGGCTTTTGATTGTTAAAGTTTGTAGCTAAATTGCATAGTGCGGGCTCCCGATTGCATTGTATACGGAACAACCAGCTATTTCACACAATGTTAATTTATATGCGGATGTGTTGTTTAAAGGTTCTATTTTATGTAGAGTGTAGACTCACTCTTCGCTGGAATTCGACAGTAATTTAATTTAACTAGGGGTTGTTTCACATAGATACTACCTATCTATATATCATAATAGGTACATTATTTATCATTTACATAAAATAAAACTGTAACTGATCGCTGTCTGTAGGTCTGTACAGGATCAATATTATTTAAAAATTCATTCATACACTGGGCATTTCTCCCTTTATATACGTACGCAAGAGAACTCAAAACAATATTTTTTCATTTTGCCTGTAGTTTCTAAATAATTTTAATATATATGTTGTTGGTAGCGACCCTGCATGCGACGCGAGGGGTCCCGCTTTCGATTCCCGGCCGGGGCAGATATTTATGTGGCAGATAAATATTTATACTCGGGTCATGGGTGTAATTGTAATGTGTTATATGTGTAGTCCATGCCACCCGCGACACAGGTACCTAGTAACCTACTGCGGGGGTATGAGTGTGTTTATGTGAGCGTTTATTTATTATTTTATAGTTTCTAAATAATTTATTGAATGAAAATATTATTTTAACACATATGTAACACAATTTCACAAAATACTCTCGTTATTTGGATGAATTTTGATGTAAAAAAAAACTTCCTGCATTCTAACACCATAAAAGGATTTTCATTTATCTACTTAAGTGTTCTTAATCGGGAAGTAACAACGTTGCTAAATTGCCAAATAAATTAAGATAAGAACCGTGCCATGTGGTTCCCACAAAGGTGTTTATCTTATCAATTAATGACAGTTTTATCGGGTCCGTGCCCTTACTGGAACAACAATAGCGCACGATTTGTCAATCAATGGATTTATGGTGGGCTGGTAACAGATGGCAAAGTGGGTTCATGTGGAAAAAGCAGATAGAGGAACAAGTAACTGTCCCGTGAAAATAGCCCATAACAACTGTGACCGACCTAGAACTAGACTCAAAGGGGCTAGGATGATTAGTCCAGTTAGTAGATGGTGTTAGAATATTAGTTGGTTAGTTTGTTAATAATTGTGAGGACAGGGACTGTTAGTGATAATTTAGTCCTGTTAGTTAATGTTAGTAATAGTCCAGTTAAATATTGTTTGTATTAGTCTCGTTCTAATTTGGCCACAGATGCGTTGCTACCCCTGAGGACTGAGATGGTCGCCTCTAAAAAAGTGTAACCGGCTCCACACCTTCCTAACCGGAACATAATTTTATGCAGTCTAGTTGAGGACGGGATCTTAGACCACTAGCAGTTCTCGTAAATACATACCAAGGTTTAAGGTTTTATACTACCACTAGCTGTTGCCCGCGACTTCGATAGTAGGTACATAGGAGTATTTCCCGCGGGACTCCCGATCCCGCGTGAACTCCGGAATAAAAAGTTGCCTATGTGTTGCTCCACTGCCTCCTCTATCTTGGCCATCAATAATAAAAGGGCTTACCGGAACTTAGCCGTGAGTTTAAGTTAAATACTCGAGCTCGAGTCAGTTGAAGCTTGGAAAAAAGAAGATCTATGAAGCTTAAGTTTTGGTCTGACATTTTAATAAAAGAAGTTGTTGATAAAATAGAACCTAAAAGTTGTATTTAAATAGAATTTACTGCCTAGATGTGAAGTTATTAACCCTTCTGTATAATGTAATATTAATCACCGAAGAGGGACACAATTTATGATCCAGACTAATTTTGCTTTTGTTTTTCGGACTTACGTTAGGCTAAAGGATATTATTTCTTTGTGACCCAGACTAAATTTTCCTAGACTAGCATTAGCGTTACATAGATTCAAAAGGATATCTATTTTCTCAGAATAGAAAATTTCTCTTACCCAACTCATTTATACAAAATTTGATCTTTTGTTTAGAAACTTTGATAACTAAATTAATTTGAATTTTCAAGGGTCTATGAATTTCTAATCTAAAATCCACAGTCGGCGGGGACCGCATTCAAGGAACCGTTTTGTTTCGTTTATCGCCTTAAAATAAAAATAAAAAATGCCTAAGCATAACCCGTGTTCCTAAGTAACATTTTATCATTGATGTTAAATTTCAAATATATGTACACCTACTTAGTTACAAGCGGTGATAGCCTGATGGTTAAGAATTCGGGAGTTACTTACTTATGTGCGTTTTAAACTTTGAAAATTCACTCGCTATAACGTATAATACGACCGATATAACGTAAAGGAAAACATCGTCAGGAAACCTGCATGCCGGTGATGCCGGTGTGTTCGTAAAACTCAAGTGTGTGTAGTCCGCCAATCCGTTGAATTTATATTCTTTCTAAAGACCATAAGCTTCTCAATTTTGAAGAGAGACCTGTTCCCAGGTCGGCATCAATAATATTAAGCTTAGACACGAAAAGTTTCGTAACCGTCTCCTCATACTAACGATCGAATCTGGATCTTAGTACTTAGTACTTACGATGTTCTTGCGTAACACAAAAACTTTCCTTTAGAATCCTTTAAAAATAATTACACGCAAATATAAACTGCTCAACACAACGACGCCGACGGCGTCCGGCGATGTGGCAACTTTCATGTTCCTAACACATTTCTACCCAACGCGACGACACGGCGCCGTTCATTATTTCATGTTCGTAACGGATTTTTATAAGGTACTTTACTAATTTTATAAGTAATAATAAGAGGATGTGTCAAGTATACCACGTTATCACCCCAAATTCGGTTAAAAACGACAGTACAAGCGCTTCCGTCGGAAATAATTAAGAATAAGGCAAAAAGCTGATAATTAAATCAGTACCCAGATTCAACCAAGCGTAGCGTCACGCGCCGCGTCCGGAACGCCGCGTTTCGCTACCAGTGTACTAGTGTGGATTATGTTTCCTTCTATTTATACATGGAGACCTTCAAACAATACATAACAGGCAAGGGGAAAAAGATAACTGGAAAATTAATAACTCCAGTGACTCTAGCAAGTAACTTGGACAAGTGACTCAAGCAAGGGACTCGCGGAAGTGAATCGGGCAAATGACTCACGCAAGTAACTTGGGCAAGTGACTCGAGCAAGTGACTCGCGCAAGTAACTCGAGCAAGTAACTTGGGCAAGTAACCTGGGCAAGTGACTCTTGCAAGTAACTCGAGCAAGTAACTTGGACATGTGACTCAAGCAAGTGATTCACGCAAATGACTCTGGCAAGTGACTCACGCAAGTAACTCGAGAAGGTGACTCGAGCAAGTTATTTGGGCTAGTAACTCGAGCAAGTAACTTAGCTCGTTGATATATTACTTAAGGTTAACTAAATGTAGCAGGTACCTACTACCTGTGAGTAAGCGAACATGGTAACTGGGTAAAGTGACAGCGGGCGCTGTCATACGGTGAATGGGGGTTTGCTAATGGCAAAAGTTCAGTCGGTCCTGGTGTTATCGTTAGATAGCAATCGTTAAGCAGTGTTTGAGACTAAAAAATTCTAACATTTGGGTTGGTCACTAATGGGTTAAAGTCCATTAATGAGTGTTTTTACCCCAAACACCAGTCATTTGCATAACACAACCCTATGTTGCTAAAGTTTGAAATAACGTGATTTGGAAACCTTATAAAGTATAGGGCTTCAATAATACATCGTCAAGGCGCGAACTTTTTAACCCTTATGAATCCTAGCAGAAGCCGCTTAGTAAACCACAAAGCTCATCATTACTTTCCATGTGATATTAAAATATCTATGAATAAGAATTTAATTGAATTTATTGTTATTCGTGTCTTTTTAAAGACGCTTTTAGTGTCATGCGGATTTGCTCACGCACGCGGGATTGGCCCGCATGCGTGAAATTTCACGCTGCGGATCATACGCAGTTTAAGTTTCAGTCTTCTGCGGGTTGCGTAACGGGTTGCGTAGACGATTAGTACAATACGGTGCGTGCGCCCCGTCCGACACTAAAATGGGCAGTAAAGTTGTAGGGACGCTCACGCATGCGGATGCCCCGCTGCGGGATTACGCTCCGCACAGCGCCCCGCGTCCCGCGTGCGTTTATCACGCTTTATAATAAATTCATATATGAAATTGTTCTTTGCGGGTGCTACGCATGCGGGCCAATCCCGCGTGCGTGAGCAAATCCGCGTGACACTAAAAGCGCCCTTATAATAAATTCATATATGAAATTGTTCTTTGTGGGTGCTACGCATGCGGGCCAATCCCGCGTGCGTGAACAAATCCGCATGACACTAAAAGCGCCCTAAAATGGGCAGTAAAGTTGTAGGGACGCTCACGCATGCGGATGCCCCGCTCCGGGATGACGCTCCGCACAGCGCCCCGCGTCCCGTGTGCGTTTATCACGCTTTATAATAAATTCAGATATGAAATTGTTCTTTGCGGGTGCTACGCATGCGGGCCAATCCTTCGTGCGTGAGCAAATCCGCGTGACACTAAAAGCGCCCTAAACCTCGATTTAAAAATAACTGTGCTATAAGTGTGACCTGTCTGTCTGTCTGTCTGTCTGTGTGTGTGTGTGTGTGTGTGTGTGTGTGTGAGGCTTTAAAGCTTCTAAATAATAGAACGGATTCGAGTATTGTTTTTGTTAATCGAAAGCCAGTTTCCTTGCAGTGGTTTTAGCTATTGTAACGCCTTTTTTTTGTAATAAGGTGTAGCCTCTAGGTGCCCTAAGTAATTAAAATGATTAAGTAAACACCGACCTGGTAACCTCATATGTTAGTTCGCAATTTCCAATAACACTGCTGCAACGCTATTGTTAATTAGTTTACCCATCTCCTTGCATTCTTTTTTTGGCATAGTAGAATTTCACTTACACTATTTTATCTTGTTTATATACAAGTTTTCACATATTTTTAACCTCCAAACTAGATAAACAAACTGATGTAATTGTCAAATCAATATCTGTCAAGTGACTCTGTTCAGTGACGCTGAGTGGCGCTAGGGTCGGGATTGATTGTCGATGGCTTGGCTACTCATTCACTTGATATATTCTTATGCCAGAATAATTGTAGAAATTTCTGTCCTAACTAATTACCTTGTAGGCGTTCTTATTTTAATTAGTTTTCATTTTTTCGGAGGTCTAAGGATTTAAACCTTTTAGTGGATTAATTGAGGTTCCTCTAGGTCTATGTGAGGGTCTATGGAACGAGGTTTTATTTTCGGACGAGTGACCTTGAATTTGACAGCTGGTTCTGTTTACAGCAAAATTAAGAGATTCGGGTGCTTAATTGGTAAAAAGTGGAAATGATTTGGTCAAGAAAGCTGGACTTCACTGATTCCTGCTGTCTGTGTACCGTGACCCATCGAGTGCGTCTTTTTTTTTATTTTATCTGTAACCCGCTGGAACGAATGTGTGAATGTGTCAATGGAGGGAGATCTTGGTTCAGCGACTGGTTTTGAACGTGAAGTAGCGTGGCTTCGGTCTTTCCATTTTCGGGCGGCGAGCGAAGCGGACCTCAGAGCTGGGAGAAGCCTGGGACCTACCTAAGAGTGCTGAGTACCGAGTCTGGGTAACCGGGAATACTCTGCGGGCAACGCCGCGGGCCTTGGCTGCGAATTTCTGGGCTGTGCGTGCAAATTGCGTGCGAATTGCGCGTCCAGTTGGCCGCTCCAAGCGGGCTGTCGGAGGTCGACCACGTAAGTAGTTACTGTTGATGTCTTGTTTCGGGGCAATTTTACCTATCGGTATTTAGTGAATTCGAGGTTATGTAGTATATCGTTCCTTGCAGTTGGAATTGGCTGAACGAATTGGAAAACCGGCAGGCGGGACCTCGCTCCTCGTGACCGCCACGTGCTTTCGTGCCTCCAGTAGGGTATGTTTCCATGCCTTCACTTATTTCATAACCTCTCGTTTTATTATCACTCTCTCTTACTGTAGATTTTAAATATCACATGGGGAAATTATTGAAAACGTGGAATTTCACTTATAACCTAAGCCGTTGAACTGTTAGGTCCCCCGGCTTTGTACTTTTAACCTTTTGTTGGACAGCGAAAGAGTATTAATTAATTTATTCATTCTTTTCACTGTCAAATCTAATATCTTTAAACGAGCAATTCTTGTATATTTATTTATATATAATCACGATCTCGGAAACGGCTGCAAAGATTTTCATGAAAGTTACAGATTAGGGGGTTTTCGGCTCAAGGAATCGATTTATCAAGGTCCCAGGTTCGAGAAAAGCTCGGTTCCCGAGATAAAGAGATTTTAAAAACATCATACTGACGTCATCTATGAAACATTAGGATAACTTCTATGAGGTACTGTTTGTAACGTGTTGAACTGACGCCATCTATGAAACATTAGGATAACTTCTATGAGATACGGTTTGTTTGTTTCAGTAGTATGAAACTAGATGGCGACTAATATTAATATTCATTCTTACGTTGAAGCGCTATTTTCTGTTTGAATAAAATTAAAAATCAGTGCGATTATCTCGCTTGACCTCGCAGGACGCGTAGTGATAGTTTAACGTGCGTTTGTGATATTTACGAGAATATTTGTAAATAAATGTTAGTTTTGTTATTATCGATTTAATAATATATTTTAATAAAGTTTTAAATAAATAATGGTCAGATCGATGAAATTACTATTGTTGTAAATAGAATCAATAAAATTTTAAGTACGCCTAACAACTTGCTCATTAAACTAAAAGTATATTTATTTATGTTGTTTAATTATCATAAACATTCAATACATTTTATCGCAAATAAAAATTTCAGTCGGGGACTGCCTAAGCCTGCGAAAAGTACGAAGGAGAGTTCAATGAATTTATCTAATTAAGTATGTACCTATTTAAAATGCAATTAATTCGCTCACACAGTTAACTTCTATGAGGTACTGTTTGTAACGTGTTGAAATTTCAGTAGTATGAAACTAGATGGCGCTGTACAACTTTGTGAAACACGCTGTTGAGATCCTTTGGCCGTAACATAAGTAAAATGAATTTTGTGCTCAGTGAACAGTTGTATGATTTGACTCCTGAATAGATGGCGGAATTCCTCGTATTTCTTGCGATTCATACTAAATATAATTTTCAACCGAGCAAAGCTCGGTCAACCAGGTACTTAACCTTAAATTATCGAAATTGAACTCAGACCTAGTTATTCCATAATGTGTAACCTCTAACTTAACTATCTACTATTGTCTTTAATACATGATACCTAACGGCTACTAGGTATTGGAATATAAATGAACTTAACTATATACTATTGTCTTTAATACATTATACCTAACGGCTACTAGGTATTGGAATATAAATGAACTTAACTATATACTATTGTCTTTAATACATTATACCTAACGGCTACTAGGTATCGGAATATAAATGAACTTAACTATATACTATTGTCTTTAATACATGATACCTAACGGCTACTAGGTATTGGAATATAAATGTTTAAGTTTTGCCGGTGTTTGTGTTCTTAAATGCATAATCATTTAAATAATTATTATCATGAACCATAAACTTCTTAATGCTATATACAAGTGTAAGCGGTGTCTGCCTAATTAGATATTATCATTTTTTAAATATAAGGTGTAACTTAGACTGAATATCCCTATTCAGCCGTGCATTAATTATTTGTAAACACTTGAGGTGACACTTGTTTTGTGTACGCTTCAGGAGGCGGTTCTGTACGGGTGCTGTACGGGTTCTGTACGGGTTCTGTGCGGGCTGTGCACCTCCGGGTGGCTGGTGGACTGACCGGACACGGGGTTAAGCTGGCTCCGGCGGCGGCTTGGCTGAGCTGACTTTTATTTAATTTTCTTACTATAAATTCTTTACTTTTGGGTGGGGGTTGAAAGCCGGAGGTCAGCAACAGAGAGCCAAGCACAGCCTTAATTATTTACTTTAATTAGTTACCTACCGTAGCTAATTACCTACCTTACTTTACCTACTTTAATTAATTACCTACCGTAATTAGTTACCTACTGTAGCTAATTACCTAAAGTAGGGCCATTTTAATAGGCCACATTTGACAACTGTTTGTCTTTGCTTTATAGTGAGGGTAACCTGCTGAAAAATATCGATCAATTTAATTAATCGATAAGGACTTCAAACACCTGTATATTGAATGTGATTGTTATAAAAACTATTTTAATGACCGCACAGTTCAAACAATGACTAAAAAAACGACAAAAATAATGCGTCTAATAATGGCGCGAAATGAAATCATGACTTTTTTGTAACATTTCACATTTCTGGATACTGGCTTTTGAGCCAGACGTTATATATTTAAATGAATGATTATATATTTTTTGGCCTAAAATGTAAGAAAATTATTTCTCCTCCCATTAAAATATATTTTATTTTGTAATCGTGAAATACTTTTTGACGATTAGTTCGACTTCTCGAATTCAACTTATCTACTGATCTGTTTCTTTTGGTACCATCCCTAATGTTTAAAAAGAAAAAGAGTTCACTGACGTTACTTTGTAACGACGTCAGTTCTTTACTTAAAAGTGTAAAAATTTTAACAATATCTAGTAGGGAATATTAAATAATATGGAGTGCCTCCCTTACAAGGTTACTTTGTAAAATTTTGACGAACTGTCAAATGTGGCCTATTAAAATGGCCCTACTATACCTTATTTTACTTACTTTAATTAATTACCTACCGTAATTAGTTACCTACCGTAGCTAATTACCTACCTAACCTACTTTACTTTAATTAATTACCTACTGTAATTAGTTACCTACCGTAGCTAATTACCTACCTTAATTACTTTAGTTATTTACCTTATAAATATATTGTTAAAGTCAACAAGCGAGCCAATGGTCAATATATCTTACCCGGGTGTACTGTTGTCCCCAAAGAAAGCTAAATCTTGTTATTAACTTATTTTTTTGTCAACCTTAATCTAAGTCTTGGTCTTTAATCTAGTCTGAAATTTCCATATTTGGCTAATACAACGTTTAACCACTATATTACACTATAGTAAAATAAACATTTTGAATAAGGTCTTATATTTTTTTTCTTTATCGTCACACCCAACTCGTTAGGGAACTTAAATTTTTTAATTACAATGGCGACTGTGATAGGACGCTAAGTAGGACTTAAATTTTATTATTACACTATGTGTGACAGAAAGAATTAATGTCCAGCAGTTTGAAGAGTTTGATACTCTTTTTCAAAATTATGTAAGGCATTTTTGGCATAACATTAAAATTTTTGCGTAAAATTGAATTATTACCGACATATTATGAAGATCTGTTCGGGTGTTTGATGATTATCACTTAATAAGAAGTTTTTCTGAGTCGAGGGTTTTTAAATATATTATTATTATTTTCTTATGAAGCTATTTTCTTATGAAGCTATTATTTCAACGCACAGCATAAGGAACTACTATTATTCATACTGCCAAGGTGAAACGACCTTTGACAGAGTGATTTACGGTCCGATTTCGAGCGCAGAGCTGGTCTCTAGTAGGTAGTTCATTATTCCTCCTAAATTACGTCAATAAATTTCAATGAATGGGTAAAATACGCTCGTTCATTTGTAATCTAATGCTGGGAAGTCCGCATTGTTTTAAGATTATCACTTCAGATATTGTTATATGGCTTCTGGCTTCAACTCATTAATGGCCCTGAGGACGGGTCTCTCCTCAATGTCATACTACTCCACGCTGCTCCAATGCATATAGGATAACCCAAGTATTGGAACGTTTTAGGTCACCCAATCGCCTCAACATAGCGTAAAGACCTATCTGTCTATAACAGCCGGCACCCATGCCTTTACGTGTCTTCTGACGCATGGATTCGGCCATCCGTCTAACTACTAACGTCAAACGACTAGGAGGACTTAGGCTTAGGATTGATGCAAGCGGCCGCGCCGGGCTAGGAAGGAGCGCTTCAATTAATTAGTGGATTAATGTGACGCGTGTCAGCGGTTTGTCTGTGTGTGTGTCTGTGTCTGTGTGTGAGACAGAGAGAGAGAGAGAGAGGGAGAGAGAGAGAGAGGGAGAGAGAGAGAGAGAGAGAGTATGCTAAAATAAAACTACTATGGGTTCATAAAATAGATAATAGAAGCGTGTAATCGAATACAGTGAAACCGAATGTAACTTTTGCGTCCCTCTTCGTTAGATCTAATTGTAGTTTACCGCGAACAAGACCTTCAGGGATAGTACAATAGTAATACACGTCACATAAATTATATCGAAGTTGGTATTGCGTTGCTACTGTCTAAATAACTAGACGATGTGTACTTTCTCTTTATGAAGTAGCTAACAAATAACCTGGCGGTAGGGATTACCACCAGGGATGTTGCTGATGCAGCTTTTTACTATATCAGCGGATGCTGATGCTGATGCTGATTTTTTCACTTTAATATCAGCGGATGCTGATGCTGATGCTGATATTTAAAAATACCTAAAATTAAATTTACTTGTACCTACTATAAATTTATTATCAAATATGATAATTGACTTATGTTTTTATTTTAAAAACCTGCTTACCATCATAGGTATCTCTGTATAGTTATCATCTATATTTAGGTAAATAAAATTTACAATATTTCAAGGTGTTGTTTATTTCATATAAACAACATAATCGCGTTAATTAATTAAAGAAAATGTATATTTATTTTGGACCGATATATTTGGACTGTATAACAAGGGAGCAAAGGAATATTTTTACGGTGAGGGCGCTTTTTTGAATCCAGAGCGAAGTGAAGGGTTCTAGAGTGGAATCCTAAACGTAGCGAGGGATTCAAAGTACGTCGCCCGAGCCAAAAATATTGCTCCCGAGTGATACACTCTACTTTTTATCCCCCCCCCCCTACGCCTACGCGCCACAAATTCAAGAATTATACTTTCAAAGTCACTTAAAGAACTCATTTTTCAAAAGAAAACCATGAATTTCTAACAATCCGAACTTAATTCAAAAAGTGCGCGGGAAACATAATTGCGGCGCACTAATTTCAATAAAGAGGAGTAAAAACTCATTACTGCCCGCTAAAAGATTCTTATAGAAAACGTCAACTTTGGGCGCACTTAAAGGCGAACCAAGTACTTACCTATTCCTTTTCGAATAGGTGGGATGAAAAATAATTATATTGTTATTAATACTGCAAGTTTAGTAATGGTAAGATATATTTTAAAAACAGAAGCTAAGATGCCTTTTCTGCTTGGAGTCTATTTCGGGAAGGCCTGTAGATAATTCCAGCACTGCTAAATCCCGCCTTCGCCGAATACCTACGTTATGACTTGAATGTCAGCATTAAAAATCAGCATCTTTTTTTGCGGATGCGGATGCTGATGCTGATATTAAAATGAATGCTGATAATCAGCGGATGCTGATGCTGATGCTGATATTCGCAACATCCCTGATTACCACCACTGATGGACAAAGAGTCCTTAATGCGTTGGTTACCTAGAAAAAAGGGAGAAAGAAGAAAGAACGAAAGAATAAAAAATATGTATGTGTGCAATTCACACGTGGTAGTAGTGAAAGGTTCAAATCTTACGGTTTACGGTTTAAGATCCTTTATTTCTCATAAGATTAGAAAAATCACTTACTGAGAAACATTAATATCATGTTAGTAATTTTACAAGTGAGCGTACTTACAGACGATATATTATTTTTAACACACTCACTAACATAACAATTAATTCACATTAATAATATGCACAATTACATAAAGTTATTAGTTAAATGAAATAATTAATCACTTTATAGACGATCAATTTAACAAAAATACATGAACATAACAGATTATAAGAAAAGTAAATGTATGTAGGTAGTTTTGAATCATTCATTTCAAGTAGTGAGACCGATTCGAATGAACCAGAACTTATACACGCCCGGTCGCACCGTAAATTATGCTTGTTGTTACTTGATCAATAGTTATGTTTCAGTTGTTTGTACTTTATGACTTTTTATGTTATGTAATGTTAGTATGGTATCTAAATGTATTTATTTACTTATTTGTAGTTATTGAGTAATAGATAAATTACTTACAATAGTTTAGATAGAGTATTATTATTATATTAGTATTTTATTTTAGTTTCTATTTTTAATAAAAAATATGTGTGTATATTTGTATTATTATTAATAGTTGTATTATAATAGCTAAAATAGTGTTATGAATTAAATTACATTAAATTATATTTGATTAAATAAATTTTAACATATTTTACATCATTGAATAAAATAAAATAAATGCATCTATTTAATTAAAAATAGTTTGCCCAATCTATTATTTCATTATTATTATTTATAGTTATGCAGAAAATTCTATTCATAAATTAGATTCCAACAGTTCATTTAAAATTTATAATTAAAGAATAATAATAAAATTCATTTTTATTAAATTAGGTATGACGTAATAGATTTAAACTTAAGCGTCAGAGGTAAGTAGACGATTCATTTAATAAATATTGCTTTAGGCATTTAGCGTATACAAGCATAGACTTACATTGTTTTATGTCTTTTGGCAGTTTGTTGTATAGTTGTGCCCCTTCGTATAAAATATTGGTTTTCCCATATTTGGTTCTAGGAGCACGTAGCATTATATTGCTTGCGCTTCGAGTTTTTATTTTTTGAAATTGCTGTTTCTTTGTGAATGTAACGCGACAATGAATATCTCGTGTAATTATTTTTCTTACTGTAATGCATGTGTTATACATATAGTTTTGTTTTATATTCAGCAGTTTCGTCTCTTTATAAATTTTGTGCGTCCTTGTTTGGTAATTGTAATGAAATAAGGTTTTAATTATTTTATTTTGCGCAGTTTGCAAATGACGTAGGTTCGTTTTAGAGGCTGATCCCCAGATGTTTATTAGGTAATCTAAGTGTGGCTTAACAAGAGAGTTGTATATCATAAAGCGCACTTTCACTGGTAGACATCGAATAATATTACGTAGGACTCCCGTTAGTGATGCTAGTTTAGAACATAATTTTTCTATATGAGGTTTCCAAGTTAATTGATCGTCCAAAATAAGTCCCAGATACTTTTCTTGTTTTGATCTTTGGAGTGTGTTGTTATTGATAGTTAGAGGAGGATAGTCATTTAGTTTTTTGTTTATGGCAGCAAAGATCATATATTTAGTTTTTGTTTCATTTATAGTTAACAAATTGCTCAAAAACCAGTTTTGCAGTAGATTCAAGTCGTTTTGCGCTTGATACACTACAGTTTCCACCGATGACCCAAAATAAAACAGACAGGTATCGTCAGCGTATAAAGTAATACGGCCATGTAGACCTATATCATGTATATTATTGATATAAATGAGAAATAATATTGGTCCTAACAGGGATCCTGTGGTACACCGTAAGTAATCAGTTTCATGCTGCTTTTAGTTCGTCCTAGCTTAACCACTTGATATCTATTTGTCAAGTATGACTTAAATATGTCCAACGCTGTTTCTGTAATACCGGCTTGCTTATTTAGTTTTTCAAGTAGTAGGGTGTGGCTAACTGTATCGAACGCTTTTTTTAAGTCAATAAAGATACCCAGGGCTACTTTTTTTTTCGTCAATATTAACCTTAATATCAGTAATGACATCAATTGCGGCTGCTAAAGTGTTTGACTTGGCTCTGAAGCCATATTGGCCTTTGTAAAGAAAATTTGTGGACTCAAGATGTCTCATGAGTCTGTTGTAGATAACCTTTTCGAAGATTTTTGAAATAACTGGGAGGACTGATATTGGTCGATAGTTATTAACATTCAGTTTGTCTCCAGATTTAAATATAGGAGTTATTTTGGCAATCTTGAGGGTATCGGGGAAGGTGCCTTTTTTAAAGCATTCGTTTATACATTTACTCAGAGGTTCAGATATTATAAATTACAAATCTTTTGGCTTCAAGATATAAAATTTCGGGAAGAGGATAAGTGTACGTTTTAGTCATTGTGATACGAAGTTTGACATTTTTTTACATTTTGTTCCATAGAACCGAAAGAGACCACTATTCACTAAGAGTTCATTATTTTGAACAGTAAAATTATGCGTAAATTAAAATCACAAACTCGTTCCGTTTAACTTTTTCCTGTCTTTTTAAATCACAACGATGCTAAAGAAGTTTTAAGTTCAAAAAGAACTTCAAAAAGAAATTCATTGGATCACTAACTTTCAGTTAACAGTTAGCAATTAATAGGATAACAACATCCTAATATTGGTCAGACTTTTTCGACGGAGAACCACCGATAATGACGACCTAAGAGAGTCTGATAACGCTTAAGAAAACTGTTTGTTAGGAAGTTTCAAATGTACAAAGAAAACTCTCCGGCGTAATTTCATTAAGACGGAACGTGCTTGAGAAGAAAGTGAAGTCAAGGTAATGAGGTCAACACGAGCAGCTGAGGAAGGTTCTTGTATTATTTTTTTATAACATTTGTGACCTATTATATGGTACAAAAATAGCAAATAGGTTAAGAGTGCAAACAAAGATTCGAATTTGCGTCTTATGGATGATCGTTTCGTTTATGCGTAGGTAGTACGTATAAGGTGGCATAATAGCACGTACCTATACATGCTTTGTTGGTAGATACCTGTTATTTTTAAAAGGGGCACAGCTAAAGAAGCCAAGAACTTCTAACATATTTATCCAGACCATTATTTAATCCGGGATATTAGACCTCAAAGGTACAGAACACCACTTTGCCTAGTTGACGATCAATCATTGATGACCCGGATGGCGCAATAGTTAACACGCCGGATCGCTGTTCCGAGGGTCCTGGTTTTGGGTTCGATTCCCAGCGAGGCGGAAATTTGAATGATGAGTTTAAATTTCCGTTCTCGGTCTGGGTGTGTCCTTGTCTTATGTGTTGTCCATGGCACCCACGACACAGGGAATCCTAGTGTGGGGCTATGAGTGTGTAGCGTTATTATTATTATTATAATTCCGGGGTAGGTACTAAGTTCTACGTTGAAGTTTGTGTCTGTTGACCAAGGTCTTGATTTCCGGCCGAGGTATTAGTTTATGTGACGTTATTATTTAAATTTACCCCTAAAGGGTTGAAATAGGGGATGAAAATTTGTATTTTCATAATTGATGATTTTCTCAGTATGATAGTTGATGACGCAAATTACATTACATACCTACTAGAAAAGTAACGTAGTCATAGTCTACTATTGAGCAGGGATTGGCCGACCTCACACATTTTTGATTTTACGAACTCTATAACATCAATAAAATCTACTATTTAACCACTGGTTTTTTAACTACTTTGTTGATACTAACGTTTGTCTTATTCAATCGATTTGAGATAAACATTATAAAGATAACGTAAAGATAAACTAAAGAGTTTTTCCAAACAATCAAACCATTCGGAATTCGGCTTTTCCAAAAAACCAAACCTTCCTTATGCCAATATTGCACTTTTTATCACTCTCTTTCAAACTAATTACAATTGTTAAAAGCCAATGACATTATGTATCTATGTGAAATGCTGTTAATATTTTACTGCTTCATAATAGTTAAATTATACAACATTAGAGAGACCGTAAAATTAAGTACTAACATTTTACGCGCGAATAGAGGCAATTACCATATAACAATGTTAGATTAAATTTTATGTATATAGCGTAAATATATTAACATATTGAGTCTGTTTTTGTATTTTAAGTTCTAGACGAGACAATTTGCATACTTTGTTTGCATTTCAATTTCACTCTGTCCTCAGTGAGGTGGCCATTCCACATTTCACCTTGTTGTTGAAAATTCGAAATACTTGTAAATACTAAAACCTAAGCAACCAGTACCTAATGTAAATGGTCAAAATCCGAAAATATCGAAAACGGCTTGACATTTAAATATGAAAATTGGCAGTGCGGCAGTTAACTACAAACTGTAGCAGTAGTAGACGTCCGTAAAGAACGAATTTTATCATTTTACACCCTTAAAATGCTAAAATAGGGGGGGTGAAAATTTGTTTGAAAATCAGTTATAGATACTTCTACGGGGGCCGAGAAAGCTAATGCCAGGTCCTTGCAGATGTTGGATGTCAATCCCGATGGTATTACTGCCCTTATCCAAAAATAATAATAAATAAACACACAAACGTACCTTCACCGGCAATGGAATTCTTAGTGTACCTGGTGCCATGGAGATGGAGAACACAATTAATATATTACACCCAAAACAAAATTAAACGAGAACAAACATTATAATTGTCACATAAATATTGACGCCGGTTGGGAATCGAACCGAAGACTCCTCGCATCGCAGGTAGAGCCACTACCAACTATAGTACTTCACGCTAGGGGGTTGCTGTAGTAACCATTTCATATTCGAACTTCCCCTCCTTATCATATCGTAAGTTAAAGATTACCTGAGACGCGTGTATCCCGCGGGATATAACGGGATTTAGTACATCTCTTACATTTTCACAAATGTGAGGTAAAGTTGATCTAAATATACATACGGTATTATTCGTTTCATACGAGTTATACAATTCCAATTTCTTTTCGTGATGTCTTGTCTGACATTTTCGCGGAGAAAATAATACAAGTTTATAGTTTTGCTTTGGATTGTGGAGCTGTAATTAAAATGTAAAATTTAATGCTGTTACAATATAAATTTATCTTAGAGAGAAAATTTAATATCAAAATTTCAATTCTAGTAGCAGATAAATGAAAGCAGCCAAGTTTGTAAAAAATAGCATCCGGCTTTTATTTATTTATTTATTTATACTTTATTGACCACAATAAAATATTACGGCACAAATGGCGAGCTTAAATGCAATGCTTTAATGCTTAAATGCATTCTCTGCCAGCTAACCATTGGACCAAACAGAAATGCGCGAAGAGCGGTTATATGATATAAATAAAGTATAAGTTATACATAGATATACATACTTATAAACTATATAGATATATAGAATTAATACTGTATAAACATAAATACATACATATATAAATACATACATAAACCTATAAATATATACAATTATAATATATGGATACATACTTGTAAGATGACAACCTTGCAGCTTAATTGGAATGTTCCAGCAAGTGAGTACGTAGTTTCTTCTTAAACGTTGGCTTACTACCGGGTCTTCTGATCTCCTCAGGAAGCAAGTTCCAGGCTCGAGCCGCCTGGACAGTAAAAGAGTGCGAGACGAAGCCAGATCGGTGCAACGGGATAGAGAACGAAGGACTCCTTGGAGCGAAGCTGCCGATCATGGGAAGAACATAAATATTGGAAATTGGATTTTAAATAATCCGGCGAATGGGAATCAAAGAGGATTGAGAACAGAGAACTTAGCATCCGAAGCCGCCGTCGCTCGCGGATAGGAAGCCATTTAAGCTTGGAGCGAAAAATTTTCTGAATTACAAAAAAATATTTGTCAAATAATTTATTAGTATATTAAAATAATTTTAACATACTGTATAAGGATTTTCAACAGACTGTACTACACCTACTATCAAAAATTTCAACTGACTGTATATTAACTGCATTCAAAAGGATTTTAAGTTGTTACTCATGCGGCTGGTAAATCTACGGCTGGTAAGTCCACCAGGTATACTGGAGTAGCATGCCCACTATTGCCCACGGTTCAGAGGTTTTTTGGTAGGCAGAACCGTTGTCGAGCATTTAAGGCGCTCGAGTTTCAAGTACGCCGCAACGAAGTCGTTATTCCTGTTTATTCCAGCCAAAGTATGGTCTTTATTTCTTAGCGCATAAAGTCGAAAAATAATTACACTGTGTACCCCTGAGGGATGCAGCCATCTATATCAATTTGCGTTTCGAGAGGTTACTCTCAACTTCTGCATGAAAATTTTAATACACATGTGTGCGTGTGCAGTTCTTTGCGGCTTAACGTTGACAGTGTAGCTTAAAGCTAATTGAATTAATTAATAAACACTCACAGACATACACAACCTTTGTGGTATAGAGTATTATAGGTATATTCTGAACGTTTATTGGTCGCGTGTGGCGTTACACGCCCCAATGCTAGGTTTATAACATTTTAACATACGTACGAAAAACAAGAGCTTAAATGAGTTATTGTTGAATTTTCCACCTCCCTGGAAATCGAATCCAGGACCTTACCAACGACAGTCCGGCGTAGTATTTATTATTAGAACGAGTAACTGTAGATGGCAAATTAATTATCTTTTTATCTGTGGTTGAGACATAACGGATGACAATGTTCTTTAGCTATCAAAATGCTCTTGAATTCTAAAATTTAAAAAGGGTCTACCTAACTGTTCATTTCGAATCATCCCTTCAAAGTTCACTAAAAAATTTAAAAAAAAAAAACAATCTTTTGTGAGTGAGCGCGTTCCATCAAACTGAACCATTCCAATTGTTAATTTCATATTCAAGTACGACGAACGCGTCTCACGAAATTAATTAGTTCCATCAATCACTGGTTGAATGGTGACAGTTGCTAGCCGGCCCACTGGCTTTCAAAGAAATGCAGTCAAATAATGCTGGTGAATGTAACTTGATTCTGTGATTTGTGTGTGTATTGTTGCATCAACCCCTTTATTCAAAAAAGGAATGCATCGCTCGCGCCCTCTACATAGTTTATAGGGAGGGACGCGTGGTGACAATATTTTGAGCATTTTTTAACATGTCATATAATTTGTCAGGAGCGAAATTAATTCACTTACCTGGGTGTAATACAAGATTTTATTACATCCCTACTTACTATTACTAGTGGTACTGCGATATTGTCAAAGGTATGATAATATTATGTATTAGATTTTAATAAATACAATCTTATTCTTCATAAATAATAAAATTTAAATGAGACATGTCTGTTGTCTGTACCTACATAGGAGGTAGGTAAGAGTAAAATGTATGAAAGGTCGTTCTTTACATCGTGATACGCCTCTTAGAACCTGAGATAAAAAAGTAGTATGTTGCAAGACAACGTCTGCCAAGTCTGCTAGTTAAGCTATAATTTGCATATTTCAATTTACAAAGTTTATAATTATTTACACAGTACATAACAATTTACAAAAATATAATACGATGTAATAGAGTTGTTTGTATTACAATTATTTACGTTAATATTTGTGTTGATTGACATAGAAAATTAAATTTTTGTCAGTCTGTCTTACTTTGAACGATCGGTCGAGCGTGTACATGAATAAATATGACGGTTCGTTAAGTTGATAACAACTTACAAAGTTTTTTATTCCGCGCTATTAACTTTACTTTCAATAATATCACGATAGTTGTGTCGTAAGTGAAGAGAAACAAATTTTATTTGTAAGAATTTGTAAGTTGTGTCATATTAATAACTTTTAACAAAAAATTAACAGACTTCAACATTAACGACAGACGAATAGATTTCTACTCGTAACTCAAAAACTTCTCGTCAGGTGTCGCTCTTTAAACTGTTGACTAGAAAACAAGCACCAGCATTCGAAAAGAGAAAAATATGAAAATTGGTCCACAAAATAAAAAGACATGAGGTAACCCCACCAAAAAATAAGTCAAATTGAGAACCTCCTCTATTTTAGAAGTCGGTTAAAACCATGAAGCTCTATGGTTAAAACATGACGTAGAAGGTCTTCCGTTATCAATGGCCCGACGAAGAGTTAGTGGTAGAGGTGACCACTTAAAAATGTATGTTTTTTCCGCAAAGTCATTATTTTCATTTAATGACATGAAAATATTATTTTTTTTTAATCTCACAATTTTTTTAATTTCATTATTGATTGGAAATTTTTGATTTCTTTAACTCTTCATAACTTAACATGAATTTAATATAAACTGTGCAAAGATTAAATGAATAATGTAAAAAAATCAAAATTAATTAAACTGTAATCCCGACACAGAACCCTAAAATATCCAAATGCGCCCTTAATTAAATTTTCACTTTTATGTTAACAATAAGCACGCGACGCATCAGACGCACCGACATTCATCACAGATGAACAGGATTTACATATGTATAGTCTATGGCTGAATATGACAGCGATTCATCATATCTCAACAATACATGGCCAGTTCGTATTGACCTTTGGATGTCCATATTGTTGCGCAGTTTTGACGGAAGTGGAAACGCGGGGCCGATTTTGAATAAACTTCTAAAATTAAAAAAAGAAAAAAAAAACATTTTTAGGGTTGGGAATATTAACGAGTTGGACAACAAAAGCATTTTGTTGCAGCATTTTGGTATGGTAAAGTGAAGTGTATAATAATTGTATTGCATTGCGTTGTAGTCTACTCCTCGCTAAAAACAAATTTATTACCAGTTCAATTTATATTGTAAGCTACGACTTGGGCACTTCTCACATTACGCTATTTATAAGCTACGCGACTGCAACGCAATCCAACATTCGCTGTATCTGACACTGTTGTGTTCACTGACAGGATACGCATCGTAGAGGCGTCGCTTTCATACATTGACAAGATCCTAGTCGCTTGCAAAAGCTAGTCGCAGCGGCCAACCACATACCATCATCCTTCCCGGGGCGTGATAACTGCCTTACGACCGTTATTTTCGCCGTCAATCTGCAATGTACCTTAATCACAGGGGCGAAAAGCTGGCATTTGTGTAGAATACATTTAAAAATAACCGAGTGCGAACACCCATAGATGCATCTTTTTTAAAACATTTTTGTAATTCTGGAATCCTTTAAAACTTAAATTAGCTGAGTTGTATAACAGAACCGAGAGTCATTAGATCGATGACTAATCACTCACCAATATGTCTTAAGTGTTTCTTATCTTAAAGGGTATTAAGCCACTTCTATTTCACTTTGTCTTTGCACATGAGGAGTGGCTAAGACAGGTTAAAAGCCCTCAAGTATTAGAAATTCCAAGACAAGTTAGTTATCACTTTGCCAATAAATCGAAAAGAAAAAGAAATACCTATTCCTCAATTAATGGAATCAAAACTAAAAGAATTCAGTGTTAAATATCATAGAAAAGAAAAATTTTACTACGAATGACAGATTAGTACAAAATAAGTAAGTATAAAATTAGCATAACATTAGTTTTTTCTTGATTATTATTGTAGAAACATCATTCCGCCCCTTTTGAAATAAAACACAAACGCGCAACTAAAAAAACTGATTTACATTTTGACATTTGTCACTCTCCTGTACTGACAACTATGACACACAGATTGATGAAATAAATTTGACGAACTCCCTGGCATTTGCCAGGTGTGTGAAAGACTGCAGTTATTTCTTGTGCCACCGAGTCTACTTGTAACCTATATTATGGTAATTAATACCTGTATATCTGTCTATCTACATTTCTATCTTAATTGTCTGTATATCTATCTACATTTAAAAAAATTACAGACACAATGATTAATATTTTATAACTGTTAAAAAACAATTTATAAGTTCATTTTATGTTTTTTTACAGATTTTATGGACGTATCTTTTGATGTGTATAAAATGTGTTAGTGTAAAGTGATTAAGGGATGAAAAATTTTACTTTTTTTGAACATAAATACAGTAAAACTTCAATTGCGCTTTTTTTGCAAATGTGCCAATAATTTACTAGGTGAGCGATATTGTTACTTTTTGTAGAAGGAATCCAACAGTACGACAAACTTATGGGGAAAATGTTTCGGGTTTACCTGCTAAATAACACAAAATCTGATAAATAAAAATATCACTGTTTCCGAGAGGTTGACTTTTATTTCATTTTTGGGAAAAAGTCACCTTGTTCTAATCTACTATTTTTCTGAGTGTAGAGTGTGGTGTGTGTATTTAGCGTGAATCTTTTTTGTTCACGACGTTAGGTACTTTCACATAGTACCAGGTAGGTACCTAGGTATACACCAGAATATAATTTTATTCAAATTACTAGTAAATCCCGAGGAATTGATAAGTGTCCTTTTCCGCATTGGAAAATATTTATCTTTTTTATTATATATATTTTTTATATATATGTTACCGTTAATTTGCGTAAATCATATAGAATGCACATTAACGAGGTATTCTGCAGATTATCTGGCTCAGTCAGTTAAAGTGGAAAAACTATAATTGAGTTCATACATTAACTAGTTAATCTGCAGACTGACTACCATGCATACGGTAAAGTCTATAAAATAGGTTCTTGTTTGAACGTCAATTGTTAAAATCGAGTAACATTGAACGGAAACATAAAAATTGAGTTGATTTTGGATCTAAAACAATGAATACTCATTTCCATTACTATTCAGTCAAATTCTTCAAGGTGTAGGTAGGTCGAATTGGTTACAGAACCGAATTAGCCTACCCCTACTCCACGTAGTCTTGTATGCCCTACCCCTAGAGTGTTTTTTAGAACCCGGAGGCGCGGAGGGAGGGCAGCCCCCGCCCGCTGTAACAAAACGCAGACACCCGGGCGAGCCGGAGCGGCTGAGGCTGGTCGCCTTCGGCAAGCCGAAGCTGCGCAGGCGAGCGTGGGTGTCTGTGCTTTGTTACGCAAGGGCGAAGGGGCTGCACTTTCCGCAGCGCCGGAGACGTCACGGTTCGAAGTTATGCCCTATTTTCCGCCTTTTTACGATTCGAACAAATCTCGATCGATCGGCCAGATCGATCATTTCATGATGTGAGCAAATCTACGATGTGGCCACGATATCAACACAAATTGGTACTCAGGTAGCCAGTCTTCCGCAATTTAACGATGTACCATCCGTTACTGTGCAGACTAACTGGGTAAAGTGCAAATAAAACCTGTTTTTACACTTTAACGTATCATATTATTATTAGTGAATCTGCAGATTACCTAGTTAATGTGCACATTAACTAATTATGCATTTTAACGGTAACATATATATTTTTCTCAAATTCGATGACTGCCGGTGGAAAAATATACCGGACTGGTTATTTCTAACACTTGCCTGTTCAATGGCGATTCAAAAAGTACAACACTGCCTATATTTCAAAGATAAGTCTGAAAGCATTTTGGTGTGAAAGGGTGTTAATGTGGACTGTATGATTTTATCTTTTACTAAAAATTTCCCCATTTCCAGGCATTTGACATCAAACAAATAGATATCATTTATAGGTCAATGGTTTAGACACATAATATTCAGGTTTTCTGTAAGTAAAAGTAACTTTCGTTTCTAAAACAAATTTAGTAATCTCAACAAAACACCAATCAAAGGCAAAATTATGTACATTCTTATTTCATTTTTGTATTGATTCACTTGTCACGAATCATGAATGAATGAATACAACATAATTATAATAACATATTGAGCTCAAAACAATTACTTTACCGTGTTCACAAATACCACTTTAAAGTTAAAAGCTACCATTTCTTTGTTTTGACGGTGAGAAAAAGTAACCCCAATTGTAACAAGCTGTGTTAACTTGTACACATTTTGCGGTATTATACTCGCGGTTCAAGTCTGCTTATTAACATTATAAGAACATTACTGCAAATTGAACCTTTTCTCATTATTGTGTTGGTTATTCTGTTTCATATCGTTATTAAAATGAATTTCTTAATTATTCAGTCAACGGTCATGTTTTTTACATGTCGTTTTTCGTGTTAAATGGTCTGCAAACTGACATATTATTATAGTAGTTAATAGTAGTCATGGGTGCCCCAAAGGCGAAGAACGTCGCGGAGTCATTAGCCTCATCAAGGAAATGATTGTGAATAATGATCTTGTACGTGTGCTTCTCTATTCCAAAACTGTCTATGACCTATGCTATCACACAGCAGAAAAACGATATAATTACACCAAAATACTACAACATTCAATTGCTTTTTCATCCCTTGAGTTGATTAATGCTTTTGAAGTACCAGGCAGTCATATCCGTAAAGAGGTTAAATACTGATTCGTGATCCAATTCCCGAGCGCCCTCAATACAAAGGTGAACAATGGCTTCTCGCATATTTCGAGTACTATGCTGAATTTATTGATGTTACCGAAACGGTAAATATTTTTTGCGCTGCCACTCCTGCTCCACATGAACAAATACGGTAACAAACGTGTGCTTGCAAATCAAACAAAGCTTTGTTTTGTTTTTGTCTACTCACAATCCGACCGCACGATTGGACGAATAATGGCTTTTGAATGTTTAGAAAAGGCACGCAATACAACTTTTATTTTGTTGCAAGGTTGAAGCTTCGGAAGCCCGATTGACCGGCTATTATACTACACACACGCATACATACACTTGTTGTGTTCTTTCCTTTTCTTGATGTAAGCAATGCATCTGTGATCCTTTTGCGCGTACCGGTTTCCAGCGACGACGGTGACCACTAACCAACAGGTAGCTGATGCGGTAACAAAATAGCGACACACAAAGACAAGAGACACCGCGAGCGAGAACAGTAAGTCATTCAAACTCACCGTTCTACTTTTCACTTTGCTGGGAATCGAACCCAGGATCTTCCAAACGGCAGTCCGATATGATAACCATTGTGTTATATAGGTCGTGTAATAATTAATTTATCCAGGACAAAGCACAATAGCATGTGAAACACCGCAACATTTCTCTGACAGTTATTATGATGTCGAGTGTAATATCTTAGTAGTGTAGAATACGTGAAGGTATTAGAACTCGGCTGACAAGCAGATTGTGTCTTATGTCTTTGCGGGTGTAATATTAAAATATAATTATCATTCAGAGAATAATTGTCATCAAATTGAATATTTTTTTATTACATGGACAATACTTAACGCTATATGCTCGATTAGTACTTTCCCTAATCTAAATTTCATAAAATAGACGTATTTAAACGTGATTTAATCGATGTTTTGGCTAAGTACATTCTAAACATAAGCTATGTTTTTTAATATTTCAAATGACAATATTATAAAAGAATAAATAGCGCTTGTCATAAAAAATCAAAAAGTTAATATCTATTTTTAGATACTGGAGAAATACGACGGTCGGGAAATATATATTTCATACTTATTATCCCTAAGTATCGTCATGTTGGCCGACATAAATTTCTGATACTTCACTCTCAAACTCGAAGGCAAACTTGTGACGGGTCTAAATAATTGAATAGATAGAGATTAGAGCGCTATAGATTCCTCGCAGTAAAGCTAACTTTTATTAAAAAAAAATTCGCTCGAGATCAAAGTTCCATCGCCCCTTTATATTTAGCAGGGTTATTTCAATATTACATGAAGAGGAGCAAAATGAGTACGGGCGAGTCTATTAGATTATGCGGTCTGTGTTTTTGTAGAACAGTGGTATAAAAAGGGATTATTTGCACTGATCTCTATTAGGCGTTCTGGTCTGTGTGCTTGTTTGTTTGTTTTTATGTTGGTTTATCAACCGTTTTTGCATCAAAGTTCATTGTTAGTTGTTCAAAATTATAATTAAAAAAAATCATTTAGCTATCTCCTTCTGTCTCATGGCTACAACCCATTAATGGCCCACTACTGAGCACGGGTCTCTCCTCATTATTGAGGAGGCTTAGAGCATACTTCACCACGCTGCTCCAATGCGGATTGGTGGAGGGGTTAGTGGCCAACCCACTGTCGAATATTTTCAAGCCGCACGGCTTAACGACTGCTATCAATCGATAACAACCGGGACCGACGGCTTTACGTGCCCTCCAAAGCACGGAAGCGCTCATGAAATTTTGCCACTAGCGGTCACCCATCCGACTACCGACCGCCCGCAGTTGCTTAACTTTGTCGATCGCTTAGGATCGACGCAAGCCGCCGTGCTATGAGCGCTTCGTATCTCCTGTCTCATACGTTTTATTTTACGCAATAAGTATATAGTTAAAATAATATCATCAAAACGGATCTAAAATTGCGACTGACGTTACGTAACTATAAAGTCCTACAAGAATCTTTTGGCGCGTGAATGACGTGTGGTTGACAGAGACAGCGCCTTACAGGTGAGGCAAACTGTAAGGCGCTGTCTCACCAGTGTCAGTTTGCCTCACCTGTAAGGCGCTGTCTTTGTCATCCACACATTATCCACGCGCCAAAAGATGCTTGTAGGACTATAGTTTTATTATCTAAGCTATTGACATAAAAATACTGATTTTTTTTAAAATACAGAATGCGTTATGTTTTATTAATGATGTTCACACGTAACGTAAATCAGGGCTTACATTTTAAAGGCGAAGGTAAACACGCGTACCCCTGTCATGGCTGTTTGATGAATTGATCAGTCTGGGACACCGGTGCACGGCGAAATACAAATTTTAAAATTACCTCAACAAAACGACATTATTTGTTAATGTTTTAAGCTTAAAAATGTACTTAAATGGTTGAGCAAGTTATTTTTTGGAAAAATTAATGAATTAAAAATAAGTATGAAACTACTGAATCTTAATACAATGTTGGGTAAAACGTATTTACAGGTTTAGTTAAGCAGCAAGAAATAGTGGCTATTACTTTAAAATAATAGATTTGATTTGTATTTATCTATGGTTTTGTTCGCGCTCATCTCAGAAACGGCTTAACGAATTGCTTGCGGTTTTCACTCATATAATATTTTGATAAGATTCACTTGAAAACAGCGATTACATTTCAATCGCTTATACATAAAAAGTTATGTCAGTTTAAATAATCACTCCTTACAATTTCCGAATAATTATGTCTCCTAAGGGACTGGTTTCCCGAATTTCGCTGGAGGGTTTACTAGTGAGTGAGATTTTCTCGGCCAAAATCGCGGACGAAACCATTAAATAAATCTATAACAATTAACTTATGCTCAGTTGTTCTGACTGTTGTCTAACAGCCGTTTCTACGCTATTAATCAACGCATTAACTACTTGAGAAGACAAATGGCCCGTGAAAATTCTTCATTATCGTAAACAAGCAACAACAATAGTTACAATGACGCTCTTCAGTACAACAACGTTGACACTTTGATACAAAGTACGCATCGAATTAAATGCAATAAATATTGCTCCAGTTCCGACAATGCGACCGGTTTCGATAACGGTAGGGTTGACGCGCTATTTTTTATTTTATTTTTAGATTTTTTCTCGAATCTATAAAAATGTTTGCTCGGGCTAAAAACATGTGAATCGTTAAAAGTGTTTTTATAAGCAACGCAAAATGTTTTAAAATTCACTATTTAATCGATCTTGTATTTAATTTATTAAATGCGTTGTTTTAATAAGCCAAAGGAAGTAAATAGAAAAACGTTCTAGCTAAATCGTATTTTTTTTGTTATACTTACGGATATCTGTTATTATTGCAGTTTTATAAACCGTTAAACATAAAAATGATTCAAATATTTATTAAAATTTAATCTAACTTAATTGTACCCACTCTGAAACCTAATCCTGAGAAACAAAAAACTCTGATATCGATGCATTAGGTACTTACCTTATTTAATCATGCCCAAAAGCTTATTACCAACCTCCAAAACAATACCGATTTCAGACCACGTCAGATATATTTTTTATCACAAAAAAAAACGTCATGAGTGCGTCATATCACACATATTACGACACGTTTCAATGAACACGACTATTATTGTTACACTACCCGACTGCATCCCTTATGTTTTTGTGGCCATAAAACGTGATGAATAGTGTCACGGTGCTTGGATATGGAATTACGCACTACGCGTGCCTGCCACGCGCCTCCTTATTAAATTATAAGGAAAACAAACCAGTCTTTACCTTACCTTACCTTTGTACACAGAACCTAAAAAGCACACATCCAAGTGCTAACAGAATCACTAAGGTCGTTTTAGAATTGACAACGTTATTTGAAGGGAAGCCGCCGGAAAAGGACTTATATCGCCTTACCAGGTGGAAGTGTGATTTTTTTGTACCTTGTTGTAAAAGGAAGCGACTTAATGCTGACTGGTTTTGAAGTTTTTATGTTGATTGTGTTATTAAGTAACTTTCTAAGGCGGACACGTTAATAGACTTCCTTCGCAGGATTGACTTAAATAATAGTGACAGTTTGGTATATTTTTCTATACCCTTTCAAAATTGCCTTTTTTAAATATTTCATTCATTTCTTGATTCTATTGAAATTTTGTCAACTACAAAACTTATTTGCTTGAAAGTAAAAAATGCACTTATGGCACTTGGTTTTTTTTATCCGGTAGAAGGTAGGAAAGTACTTCGATAAATATTAAATTTGTTTGTAAATAGCAAAATTGATTTGTTTAAAAAAATTGTGTAAAAAAAGGAAAAATCTCATCATATCGTTAGTAAAGCAATGCCAGTTATGTACCTATTTGAATTCAATATTATAAAGGATTTGACCTGGCTGCTAAGTGTAACCGAACAGCTTACCCTAACAGGCCGATGGCATCGTGCCACGGTCCTGGTGTTATTAAATTTAACTACATGATCGTTACCTACCTACTTAATATCTCGTCTTAAATCCACATACAGTCCTGCTGTCACACCCCTGACTGAGTTAAGATTTGATCGCACTTAAAATCTTTGTACAGTTCCTATGAATCTGCTAAATGTTCCACTTAATCTATACCTACTTATATCTAAAACTCTTGCGTTACTGAATGATTGACTGACAGACAATGCACAGCCGAAACTACTGAACGGAAAAAGCTGAAATTGACAGGTATGTTCCTTGAGGAGCGTAGGGGAGCACTAAGAAAGGATTTTCGGAAATTCCATCCCAAAGGGGGTGAAATAGGGGGGTGAAGTTTAAACGAATTCCACGCGGACGAAGCCTGCGGGCGGAAGCTAGTTAGCAATATAGCGATTTAATAGTAGATCTATCATTCTATACTTGGTAGGTAGGTACTAAATCGGTAAGGCGCTCATGAACGAATTTTTGTAGTTGCCGTGACTCACTAAAATGTTTTAATGACTACAATAATAAATGATCAAAACTATACCTACAGGCTAGCTCCTATAGGATATTTTGTATTAGCGTAGGCGTAGGCAACGTTAAATTTTTTTATGAAAATTAAGTTGTTACCCCGCCATCTAGTGAAGATTAACGATACTGTCATTCAATCAAAACTGCATTCATTCAGCATAGTTACTAATAGCCTCAATAGATGGCAGCACTTATATTGGTATTGAATTCCAATTCAATTATGATTTTTATGGTGGTAGAATTTTCGATCTCGAAATTAGAAGATAACATGTTTGAGAGAAAGATAAAAGACATCTTAAAATATTTACTCAACGGAGATGTATCCACAATAATTTGGTAAGAATCAAGAATTAAAAATACGGTTCGTTTTTTAAAACGCCTCTTGTGTTTCTAATCCAATAAATTGTGATATGTGCCACATTTACAGTTTAACACCTATATTATTATAGAGCTGAATAAAAAGCGTCAAAAGTAACAAAACTATTATTATTTTTCAAACTGACACTGTAATGTTGTAAGTCCGTGGCAAAAAGCTTTTCAAGCAAGTCTATGAACTTAAGTTATTTTACTTAATACTTCCTACGAAGGTACTGTGAGTAAGTAGGTATCTTAGACGCCTACAATAACTGGAAAATGATTTATTATATCAAGATAAAGTTAGCGGAAAACGTGTCACTGGGACACAATTGAAACAAACGACACCTAGCTTTCTGCGAAATAAGCAAAATGAGCGTAGGTACCTCGCGATAATGGCACCAGTCTAGATAGAACCATCCTGGTGCTCATAAAGGCTAGAAATAGTAGGATTACTGGTTGATCGGGGTTCTACTTCCCTGGTCGCTTTGGGTGTGTTTTCTTGTAAGCGATATTTTCTTCGGCCTTCTACCGAGGATAAGATGACAGTGTAACGAGATGGTGGCTTTGACAGGTAATACCTTCAGGAAGGGAAAGTTATTAGTGTAGACACACCCTGTTTTAATTTACTCTTCGGAATTAAAAATATCTTCGTATCGACGGAAAAAAGCCCAAACGGCCAAAAGCCAAAAACCCACAAAAACAAAATGTTCACAAGAGGTGAAAGACTGTTGCGATTTCAGAACATAATGTATGAACATATGTAATTATGGTTAAATAAGTCTGCCCAAAATTTTCTAAATTTTTCCAAATCTACAAAAAATGAAAAAAAAGTGTGGATTACTCCTTTTTTGCTTTTTGCGTCGATATCTACTTAACCTTAACCTTAATAATTTAACATTAACCTCATAATGTAACTAGGTTATGTCTGTCAGTAGGAGATATTTGAGAAAAACTACCTAAGTAAGTATATGAAGATTATGAAGGGACTTCATAGGAAAATAGAAGCAATAAATATCATTTTAAAAATTTTTGTACGTATGTTTGTATGTTGGTCCGGGCATCAACATAGGTGTGTTCCAAGACAACATCTGCCAGGCCAGCTTGATGATGATAAACTAGTGGTTTCTAGGCTTGTAGCTTGAGAGACCTGAATTCAAATTAACCTCTCACTTTTTCTCTAAGTTAATGTTAATTTACACTTGAAAAAAATTGGTTGCCTGTAAAGTCGGTATACGGGCGAAAGTTTTACGTGACAACGACTTTGAGTGGTAAAATAATTTTAATGTGAATATTCATTCGTATAGTAGGAAGAAGGATGAAATAATAGTAACAATTTAAAACATTTATTTATACAAAGAATTATATTTAAAACATTGTAACACCATCCGCCATCTAGCGCTGCTAACCGTTAGACCATTAACCATTAGTCACAACTAAGTGAGGTAACAAACGAGATTACTCTACTTCTCCAGAGATGGCGCTGTACCATTTTCTGAAACACGCCAACGTGTGTACGCCGTAGCTACCATAAGTAATGTTAAGGAGGAAGGGACGCGTGCCTTTCACTTTTTATGTCTGTCTCTCTCGCTCTTAGGCGGGCTAACCATGCCCGAGTGGAAGGGACGCGTGCCTCTCACTCGCTCTCATTGTAAGCGCATAACGTGAGCGGAGCGTGACGCAGTTTCTTGAAGTGCCACCCGGTAAACCAATTTATAAGACGTTATCACGTCAAAATTAGGTAGGTTTACTTAAATAAAGTTTTGCGTTTTCTTCTGACCTTGACATTTGTAACATTACAAAATATAGAGTTTAACGGCGAAGGTTAGAGGGTTATCCATTATAAAGTTTAACTAAGTATGTTTAAAAGTAAGTAACTATACGTACGTTTTGTGTAATATCTTGGTCTCGACTTATTAATAAACTACAGAGTAGGTAGGTATGTACGCGTCTCTTCATAATTGACGACCATACCCCACCACGATGTTCCAATACGAATACTTGGATACATTACCATGGGCATATGCATCGACGTCCTAGGACTTTATCCTCGAGTCGCCGAGGAAATGGAATTGATACTCCACGCTAAAAATTATTTTATTACGTGTGCTTACAGTTCATACCGGAATAACTCGTTCAATTTAACTTGTGAGCAAAATACACTAAAGATAAATGTTTCGTGACGTTTGTATGGGTACCAGTCGCTGAAACTCAGTCGTTTCTGCTTTGAGCACTTCCAATAGTTCAAATAGTAAACTCACAAAATTGGACGATTAAACTAGTAATAAAAAGGGACGGAAAATTAAAAAATATTTTACACAATACACATAAAGGCATCAAATACTTAATTTTTTGTGAAAATGAAATTTAATGTATGAAAAATATTTTCTCACACTTCAGTAAATTCGATTTTGTTCATAAAAGCGTAATCTGTGCAAGTAGGTCGGTATCGGGGTTAGAAAAAGTAAGGAAAAAAAACAATTTGCTACGCACTTAATAACATATCGCTTCGCTTAACAGCGATAACAAGGGAGCCCGTACTTCCGGGTCTAATAACAATAATAATAAATTACAAGTTGGATCATAAACGTGTAATAAACGCAACGAAATACCCTAAGATCATAGAAAATAATAATGTTTTCCGCATGGGCGCTTGTCGAAAGCATTTTGCTTGCATTCTACTCAGATGAGAACATAATTTTATTGTAAACACAAAAACAACACAAAAGAAAACAAAACAAGAAACCGAAATAAATCAAATTTTAATGCAATTGAATAAAATAAATTACAAATAACATAAACAACGATAACTAAAATCAAGTTTAGGTGCTGAAAAAACTGCTAACAAAAGTAAAAATTTCCAAAATTTTTATCAAATCCGATAACATTGTTAGTATTACTTTATGACGTTGATTTATGCGTTTGATGCTGTTATTATTTTCATTTAATGGGTTCTGTAAAAAGTTACAGGCAACCACCTCGAACCTCAAGTCTGTGACCGTATTAGAACTAGAATCTTAACAATAGGTGCGACTATTACGAGTTACAAAATATAACAGAACTATGTAATTATGTATCTTTAACAGTCCATGTCGTAGTCCTCACATTTAACAAACTAACCAACTTAATGTTCAAACACCATCTACTTACTGACAGTTTGTCATAGGTAGCAGAAAAATAGTGCTGCATGCTCATTAGCTACCTTAATTACATTAAAAAAAGACAAGAGCATTATTTATAAATTAGTAGATACGATATGAATTATATTAATTACATAAAAACTCATCAAGTAGCGTATTACGTCATATTGTAACAATTACGATCACTTGCGCACTCAGTGATGAATATTTATGAAATACCGTTTCAGTTTCTTTATCAATGGAGTAGTTTTAATAAGTCGAGCACGATATTTTTATTCATACGTACACAGAACTAATAAGCTACAGAAATGACACGCTAGTCCAAAGAGTTACTTATAATTAATGTTACATAATTATAGTATTTGAAGTCCGCTAATCCGTATTTGGCCAGTGTGACGTGTGTGACGAATGATGTTTTGAGTCTAACTGTAGTAGATATTGTAGATAACAAATTTTTCTGTTGGTTTTTTGTTGATAAAACTATAAATTACCAATTCTCGTGTTTTTTCCTTCATTTGCACTGCAAGTTCTCATTTGTGAACGTCAAAATAGGTATATGGCATAATTGGAATATATTTTGATTGCGTCGACTTTAAAGTTACATTTTTCCTCTCATCCTAGCTTTATTGTTCGCTAGCTCCAAGGGATTGCCTGAGTATTTGATATTAATTTCACATTGTTACGTCTACGCGTTCTTGAGAATAAATTAAAAATTTAAAAAAAAACCCCGACACAAACATTTAAAAAGTAAAAAATAATATCTTTAAAAATAATACGTCGCGTTGGGGGACCGCTCCTAACTATTCATTATCTACGATTTTTTTCATAAGTATCACATGCCTACCTACTTAGTCTTTTACCCAAGACTTATCATTTATCAATATTTTTTGTGTTAAAGTTAGAAGTAAATGGAGCGGTCCCCCAACGCGACGTATTATTTTTAAAGATATTATTTTTTACTTTTTAAATGTTTGTGTCGGGGGTTTTTTAAATTTTTAATTTAATTTTTTATTTTATACTTTTTAAAGGTAAGAACATTCTGGATTAGGTTATAAATATTCTCTTACTGTACGCTTTCATTTGAGACCCCACACGAATATATTTGCATACATACGGCTATTCTTCACTGCTTTCACCAACTATTAAACAACTATTAAACGGCTCAACCGATTTTCATCAAACATATCTAAAAACACGCGCCCGTAAGTCCCCTTTAATACAAAGAAAACTAAATTGAGATCGCTTCATTCGTTCGGGAGCTATGATGCCACAGACAGACAGACAGACACACAGACACACAGAAACGTCAAACTTATAACACCCCTCTTTTTGCGTCGGGGGTTAAAAAGGGTCTTAACAGACATACAGAGGGACAACAAAGTAATTCTATAAGGGTTCCGTTTTTTTGAGGTAGATACGGATAGAGATGCGTTATCCCTAAGGAAGGAAAACTAGGCACGTGCCTTAGGGCGCGAGATCACAAAGGCACGCGCGCAAGTAATTAAAAAATAATTAAAATTAATATAGGTCTCAAAGGTTAGTCAATTCTTTAGATATGTAGGGCGCCGATGAGGTACTTATCCACAGTCGCTTTAATGGTCGAGGACGCCCTGAGCAAACATCATCGACGTCCATATAGCCACCGGATATTATTCATTTCTCCTAGCACTTATGTATGTGTTCATTTTATATATAAATTTTAATTTAATGTTAATTATTTCCTGTATTTAAAAAATTCCGTGCGCGCCCCAATGTAACTTGGGTCACGCAGAATATAGAATTGCCACAACCCCGAAAATTTATTACGTGTGCTCAAAATTCAATTAAGCTTATGAGCAAAAACTAAAGGCATTTTAAATCTTCTATCAATCTGCAATGCACCTTAATCAAAGGCGCGAAATGCTGGCATTTGTGTGGGATGACATTAAAACGAATTCCATATCGAACGCGAATGGAATATAGGGCACGTGCCTATTTTGCTTTAGGGATAACCCGCCACTGTTTATCTTAGACCCTTTCTACTTAACCCTTCTCTAGGTACGAAACAATCCAAAACTTAGTACGTAGTCAAGTCATGCTACGCTAAGTCATGTCTGTTCTATAAATCTCAGCATTCGTTACACACTGTCCACACTGGATCGGATTGCAAACAACGGAATCTCAACTCACCGTTGTGCAATCGTGATTGTAAAGACGCGAACACATACTACTTTTCATAGAATAGAAAAGGTATTGTAAGTATAACAAAGAAGCATTCGTGTGGCAAAGAAAATGTAAAATACAATAGAAAATAGATCTTATTGTCACGGAAATATTACTACTTTAAAGAAATAAGTATTTCTGTAGCAGTATTTCTGTCATTTTAATGTTTCACTAGCTAACCTGGTAAACGTTGCTGTGCTATAGATATGTACCTATTGTTAATATCGCAAGTGAGAAATGATGTTCCTACTGAGATAACCATGTTTTTAAGTCAGACCTCCAGTAATACAACGGGGAAAACCACATGTCGGTAATTTCATTCAGTAATGTTTGCGTGATGCCCTGACAAACATAATACTTATAATTAATTGTCAGAGAAAATGTCAAAAAATTATATTTTTGGCCTTTAACATTATTGTTTCAAATGTCAGATACGAGTTTATTTATCTACAAGGTACAGACATTAATCAAGGACATTTTTATTATATTTGTAGATAGTTAATAATGATAACCTAGCCTAGGCTTGAAATAAAATTTGTTACATGTATTAACTGTTTCTGAGATACGTGAGAACAAAACACAAAGATGAACTTACAGACAAAAATTCCAAAGATAACTATGATAGGATCTCGTTTTAACCAACTAACGACCCACAACTAAGCACGGGTCACTTAACATAGTGTGGATTAGTGGCCAGCCCACAAGTGATTGTGTTATATTATCCCTAATTACACTTCTCTGAAGTATCTTCTTACAGTTGTACCTAAATATAATTTAATCTCGCAACGAACACCAGCGTGAAATATCCCTTACCATAAAGATATAATGAAGATAATTGGAAAGAACATAATCGACGCATCAACGAACTCTAATTAGAGCTGATTATACCCAGCGGAGTAATTATAAATAATGGCACCTTTCACGCCGTTTACAAAATCATTTTACTGTGGAATAAAGTACCTACTACATTATACAGTTATCTATCTGTGTAGGGAAACTCAGGTAATGTCTGCTTTTAATCCTGTGCCGTTATTGGATATTTCATGTGCTAGTTTTTAACACGCTTTTATTAACTTCACCTGTATGTTTGTATGTTTGTATGTAACATTTCTGTTAATATCTTCCGTGCCCCTCAGGCGTTTTGCTTCAAATTCATAACGCACCTATAAACAGTTGATCCCTAATTTTCTAGACCCTTTCCACGCAAATCTATCGCGGATTTTCCTAAAAATAGGCGTTTTTCCTAACTTCTTTAATTTCCACCTTCCCTAGCCTATAACTTCCAAGTTTATCATCCGATTTCTTCCAAACCGACTTCGTTGTGCTTGTACAACTGCCCTGCGTCGATCCCACCGCTTTTCAAGCCAATCCGACGAAAAAAGTGAAAACCGAGTCATAGTGGTAGATCTCGTACAAGTTAATTTTATTTGTAACCGACTTCTTTGGGCGCGATTTTGACCCACTTTAAACGGCCAGATTTCGTTCAAACTTTGTAGATTTATCGAGTTCCGATGACATTACACTATTTTGATAAAATTATTCCAATTTTCAATATGCAAAATAAGAATTTAATTTTTTTTACTCTCACACTAATGCCATCTACCCATTTGCTACTGCCATCTACCCATATTTACGGGCAACTAGCTATAACTCCGTATTCAGATTGACTGCGTACATTACGTTTTACTAGATGGCGTTGTTCTTCTGTTTATTTGAATTCTAATTTATTACGGGAGTAATAGTCGATAGATCGATAGAGACCAAATAATAGTTTAAAATTATAAAAACAAGCTATTATAAATAAACAAAACTAAAAAGGAGAAAATAAATTATAGTTTAAAAAAACTAAAAAACACGCTTTTTATAGTTAACTGAACTAAAAAAATTGAAAATAAGTTTAAATAAATTTAAATTAAGAATAGTGTTAAAAATTTCAATAAATATGAATTAATAATAGTGTAAATAAAGAAAATATTTTATTTAAAAAAAAGCGTGGGGTGCATGGTGTCATTTTGATAATATCTTAAAAAGCACCCCACGCTTTTTTTTAATAAAATATTTTCTTTATTTACACTATTATTAATTCATATTTATTGAAATTTTTAACACTATTCTTAATTTAAATTTATTTAAACTTATTTTCAATTTTTTTAGTTCAGTTAACTATAAAAAGCGTGTTTTTTAGTTTTTTTAAACTATAATTTATTATTTATTACTCGCTCGACCGCAAGGAGAAGGTATTCAATTAAATTGTAATTTTTTGTCTGTAACCTCGTAGCTTTGTACTGGGTGAATCGATTTAGATATTGTTTTTTATTCAAAAGCTAGTGTTGGTCGACTGGTTCCATATAAACTGAGCGAAATACGGGTAGTTTTGACTTATCTTTACTTGTCGATGTTGAAGTCTGTTAATTTTGTAATGAAAGCTTGTTAATACAAGTGGTTAAATAACTTCTCTGAATAGCTACCAAATTAAATTATATGTAATTTTGTGTAGTAGCAGCTACTTAATGTAAAACATTTTTGGGAAAAGTTAGTCGTTTGGCTTGGTAGTAATTAATCATCTTTATTAATATTTTGATTTAAAATTAGAAAGATCATGTTTTATTATGGCGGTGGAATTTTTTGTTCATTATCACGAAGGACAGATATTTACCTACGGACAAATATTTTAGATAAGATATTTACTTATCAAAAAATGAGACTTTAAATGAATTCAAAACCATGAAGATATTTATTTTATTAATCACTTAAAAAAATTCAGGGGCTTGCGTAAATGAAACGTACATATTTTTACAATACAATACTTTTTACAAAATAATAATTAGCTTGAAAAAATAACCGACCTCAACATGGACAAGTAGTGATACCATCTTTCGAATAAAAAAAGGATAAGTACAAAACTTGGATCACCAGAAAAAAATACAGTCAATTTGAGACCCTCGAAGTCGGTGAAAAAAGGAAAGTCAAGTTGTATACTTCAGTATGTCGCTGCGGAATTTTATAGTGAGCGTTGCGTCGATCCGCTGAATGCCAGCCGTGACGGACATGAACCGCAGTCAATTCGCTACAGAGGCCCGTGTAGTACATCGACTGAGGTGCACGGCCCAGCAATTATACTACACGTAAGATGTCAACCTTTGGATAGTACTGTGTATACATGGACCTTCCCCACGGTTCAGTGTTCCAATTTGGTTATGTATCGAATATTTAAAAAACTTGCATAGCGTGATTCAAGTTATCAAGGATTGTGGGGGTAGATTGAGAGAAGAGTTTTGGGGACTACCTTCAAAAATGTTATTTTATATCGCTTGGTTATATAAAGTTTGTAACTATGATAGTTGGTTTACGTACGTAAGTAGGTATTAAAGGTAATCTCATTACATGTACAACATTAAACTATTGGTCTTTGTGTTTGCTCTTAACATGTTTTTACGATATTTTATACAGCAAAGCTGTTTGAACAATGAATGCCTGAACAAGGGAGTCTGAGTTCAAAACCTGCACACATCACTTATTATTGCTGTTTTAACCGACTTCAAACAAAGTAGGAGATTCTTAATTTGATTGTATGTTCTTTTTCTTATGTTCGTCATACTTTGCACTGGGTAAATCGATTTTGATAATTCTTTTTTATACGACAGGAATTTTTAAGTTATATATTTTATCGATTTTGAAGTGAGTTATTTTTTGAAAAAGTTCTTGTAATAAAAACAATTTTTTTTGGAAACGGATAATATCGTGTTGAATACTTGAATCTTGCGCACTTGATTTCTCCACAATGTTTTGACGGTGTGACGTCCCCGCTTGACCAGCGTAGTGAACTATGGCCTGTAACTCTGACACTGAGAAGAGACCCGTGCCCAACAGTGGGATAAAAATCTGATAATGACGCTTCTACAAAGTACGTCCAATGGAAAATGTTAAAAAGTTTTTGCCGCAGCGCTCATAGACTGAGAACGTGTTTTGTAAAGTAATTCAATTACGAGGAGACAACTTGTGGTGCGTGTTAACAATGTTTCTTGAATAATAAGACGTGAGTAGACAACGTAAGATAAATTAAATTGATTAGAAAATAGAACGTACCTATTTCTTGTACCTATCTATAATCATGAAAAAAAAAGATTTTAAAGTCTTGTCTCATAAGAGTCTAAAGTCGGTACAAGTCAATGTGTTAAAAATGTTTAGACAAATCGGAATATATCTAATAAAAAACATTTTTATAGAACTTGTAAAAAAGAAATAATAGACCACAGAATCGATAATAATCTCTTCTGCATACAAATTGAAGTGTCAACTCGATAATCGAAAGCGTTCGTTGCAGTCACTTGTTCAAAAGAAAATGACTTTTTAAGTCGAACTCTTTAAAAGTCATTTTCTTTTTTCGTAATGTGTGGAATATAAGGGTGACACATAAGTAGATTTAGCATCATTGATGGGGTGACATGACAACCAGATACGCTTGCAGCAACAATTTGTAATTGCGACATCACATCAACAAGAAATCGCAGCGACTACAATATCAGTTAGGGTTGTCAGATGACCGGAAAATCCCGGTATGTTCCGGAATGTTTGTCTCGTACTGCTTGGACTTGAGTTTGCCGTAAAATATAGCCGTGAGTATAAATGTTGTCTGTAGTGTAGCCGTAAGCAGAAAAAAATCCTTGAGAATTTCTTGTTGCTTTTTCTTTAAAGAAAAGGTAAAGATTTGTGGATAGACTTTTTAAATGTTCGATGAAACAAAATTCAAATTTTATCTCCCGGAATTTAATGATTACTGTACTTGTTATGGTGTAACCAATTAACCATTTCCGTGCAGCGCGGCGGATAGCACTGAAACTTGATTGATTTCTAAGTTGGTATATCAATAACCCATGAAGGGATATTGAATTTTTGTTGTTAATTATAATAACTCTATGAAAATATGCCATATGTAACTGAAATTTCTTAGTTACGAAGTACTTTACTTAAGTGCCATAACTTTTACATAAACATACGAGCTGTTATAAAATAATAAAAAAAATATGTTATTTTTTTAATAAAATAAATACAAACCTTATTAAGGTTACTCAAATGTCTGTTCATTTACCTTACTTATAGTAACCGTATAATAACTGCATGTATTGGACAACCTTAGCCACAGTGGACGTGTGGTATGTATGTTGTCAATACTCACAATATGCAACCACTTCTTGCCAACATTTTGTTGTTGCGATATCTTGTGGTTGCGGTTCTTTTGAAAATACACTTAAGTTTCCCATTCAAAGAGTGTGTTGTAAATTGTAACAATTATTATGGTTTAATACGTTGTATCGACGTTTATTACTGTTTTCTATACTAATAATAAAACTATATCGAAGTAAAATCTGTACATTTATTATTTACATTCATAATATATACGGAAATCGTTGTGAAGTGCCTGAAGTAAATGACTGGCAATGTTTCAAGAGTGTGTACTTATGGGAACATGTTTACCGAAGCGAAGGTTTAGCCGATTCCTAGTTTAAATGGAATGAAAAAAGTAATGAAATTTAAAAAATAACATTTTTTAATTACTTTATCATGTTTTTCCGAATCATATTGACAGATCTCCATTAGAATTCATTAACATACAAAACGAAGTGCTAGTCTTTTCCGATAACGTAGTAGTAGATAGTTCGAAGCCGGCTTAACTCGAAACAAAAATCGAAATGTTACTTGTTTGTGTAAGTCAATCTATAGATCTATTTGGTGTTATGCCAACATTGTTAACATAGTCATAAAGTGACGTGTAACTTGTTTTGTCCGACGGCGACGCGGCGGCGAGCCGGCGACGCGGCGACGGCGACTACGACTTCTCTTGTATTTTCATTTAGTTTACGATCGCAAACATCCCCATACAATGTTTGAGCTTCACTCCGTTCGGTTAGCCCATGGTTTAACCGTGGTAGGGCGAGCGAGAGCGAATTTAGAAAGACAAAAATGCTTAGAGGTAGTGTGTACTTTCGGATCTTTTAAATTATTTTCTAAGGGTTTAATTATCAAAGAAATTTGAAAAAGGTGTTTGAAGACTGAATTTTGCTGACCGAATTAATCAAATTCAGTTTGTATACATTTATCTTAATTTTGATACCTATCTACTTTTAAAAAATCTCCACTGACAAATCGAAACTCGCGTGTGCTTTTTCTTTAATTTATTCTAGAGTTCATTAGAAAAATCAGCATGTGTTTGTATAATATTATTTTGTACCATCATGTAATTATACATTCATGTTTACATTAATTTAAAATGTACTTTTACTTCAAATGTTTTTATTGTGTTTGTTATGCTTTGAAATTATCTAATTACCTACACATGAATTCAAGGAAAAATATTATCGCTTACTTGCCGACGGTCGAACCAGTCCTGTTTCCTATTGAAAAAATCTTTCGGCCGAACGTTGTTTGGACTCACTGTAGGTTTACGCCCTTCTTACGGCCTATATCTCACGATTAATGGTACATAACTGAGCTACTACAGGTTCAATTCCATTTGCTCTTACGTAAACGTCATAAATAAGCGGAATAGGTAAGTGTTCTTCCTCTTGGTCTTCTTAGGTTCGTATTTTTATTAACTAATTTGTTTTAAGGAGGATGAGTTATGCTTCGTTGTTCCATTTATGGCATTTTTATTCTGACAACTTATAGTGATCTATAAAGAAATATCTCTAAGTGATAGTCAATGTAGTCGTGTCACTCGTGTGGTTTAACTTTCCACTTTTACTGTTAACTGCAGCAAAGCCAACGAAAAGAAAAAACCAATAAAAAAAGCTTTTGAAATTTAAAATATTTTTTATCGGAATTATCTCCAAATAAAACTTATTATTAACATGTGTACGAGATAAATATTATTTATATCTATGAACCGGAAGAATCAGAAAATTCTGAATCGAACGTTTTCATGCCTTCGACAAGGCTTAACGACTCCTGGCTATAAGGTATAGCAACCGGGACCGACGACTTTAGGTGCACTCCGAAGCACGAAAGCGCTCAAGAAATTTTTGCTACTAGCGGTCACCCATCCAACTACCGACCGCGCCCGCAGTTGCTTAACTTTGTCGATCACTATGATCGACGCAAGCCGCCGGGCTATAAGCGCTTCAAGTATGCTTTAGGATTTCCTAATTACGAAATACCGTGTCCTGTAGAGGTCCACTAATTGGTTGTAGTCGAAATCAATGCGAATTAACTTATTTAATTAAAAGTTGGTCCAAAGTCACTTCTCAACGTACTGAAATTTTGATTACCTACCAGATTATAAATTTACTTAGTTTTCTGTTGCTTGAACGTAATGAAAATAACTTTCATATAATTAAAAGTTTTTCATTCGTCACGAAGTTTTAATTTAATTGAATTTGAATGTTTAAGAGCTTTTAGGATTAAAACAGTAAGTACCTACGGTACATAGTTACTTACATTAATTAGGTAGGTGGTAGGAAGTGCGATTTCGATCGTTAGCAATCTGAGAGAAACAAAGTAATTTATTGAAAAAGTTACTGCCAAAGTTTTATCTACCTACATATTTTCAAGACTTTCAAGGTGAGTTTATCAAGGTATATTTTCGGCTAAAACTTCTATGTGACCGCAGTAGTCAAAAACAGACAAATAAGGCAAGTCAAGGAACTACGGAAAGTCAGATAACCCATAACATTAGGATTTACTTACAACTTTCGATTTCAAATAATAATCTAGGATTTATACCTACTGATTAAAGTACTTATTCAAATTAAGTTTGTTTAGCTGTAAAGTTTTCTGTGTAAAAATAAGTAAACAAAGATCGTTTACCATTATGACTCTACTAGTAAATCCGCCCTCGCTTCGCTTCGGGAAACTAGTCCCTTCAAAAATCCCTATAAATTTTAACAAATTATGTTATTCCGATGTCTAATTTCAATGATTGCAAATGATTGCAAAGTTTCATGAAAATCCGTTCAGTAGTTTTTGCGTGAAAGAGCAACAAACACACACACACACACACTCACTCACTCACTCACATATATCCTTACAAACTTTCGCATTTATAATATTAGTAGGATTCTATGTATAGAATCTATTCCAAAGAGCCTAGATTCAAAACTTCATATGTGACAATAGTAACCTAAATATGTAAAACAAGTCTCACCCAGTAGTCTGCGGCTCGGGGGTCTCGTCGGCATCATTGCTGACTATGGAATCTAACATCTGTATCTTGAGCATCGTCCACCCTCACATGACCCTCGCGTCACTTGCACTGTTTCACTATACAAACTTTGCCACTGTTTGAAACGTAACGTTGAATCCTCTTTGTGACTCCTGGAACAAAAAGAAATTAAAGTAAGATGATGTTTTTCCAATGATACCTTTAAGACTAAAACTTATTGACATTTTTATTATTTGGTTTACTTTGATTAAGACTAGTTAATCGCGCCGCTTGAGAAACCAGTCCCTTTGTAGCCATTGTTGGAAATTGTAAGGCATGGTTTAAGCTTTAAGCCAACGGACCCTTTTAATTTATGAATTGATTGAAATAAAATGTCTCTAAATCTAAATAAACGCTTAGACTACCTTCTAAAGAAAACGATTTCGACTTCAGAATAATATTATGGTCTCTAGGCGACAAGTCGGTAATAGTCTAATGAATTTTGGAAAATGTAAGGGCAATAACACTTTCAGAAATTTCGCCTTGAATTACGTCTGAAGGGGCTTAGGTCGTACTCAATTGGAATAGTTTAAATAGTTTGTACAGGTCCACATCGACAGTAGATTGTACACGTTAATATCAAGTTATGTAATATCGTGAATTCGAGAGTGATTAATAGATGTATGACAAGCTTTCGGTTGTATAATTATTATAAACTGTAATTTATAGAGCCAGACTAAGATACCCTGTATCGTGGGTGACACACAGAGAACAGAATTATTTAAATTTCCGCCTCGCTGCAAATCGAACCCAGGACCTTTGGAAGGGCGATCCGGAGTATTCATCATTCCGCCATTCGGGTCGTCATATCGTCAATGCAGTGACACACATGAACAGACAATACACAAGACAACAACGTTATGTGAAGTAATCCTTAAGTATGTTATTAAGAATATCTAAACATATTATATCTGGGAATCTACGAAGATCAGAATAACAATAATTTTATAAATGTTTTTATTGGTTGTTAGACTTAAAAAATTATATCATTAAACAATGTTAATAATGTTGCATAAAGCAACATCTGTTCATATACTTAAGTAGATTTTGTATCGCTGTGTATCTTTCTCTATCTATGGATACATTTCTCATTTTCAAGTTATTTGTTAGCAAGCACGTTAGTCATATTTCTGGCAAAAATACCTGCCTATCCTTCAAAAATAAGGAGTAATTTATAGTCTACGAGCATGCAAAAAATATTGCAACGATATTCAGTAACACCGTCACCACAATAACCATTTCTAAAGAGCAACACACAAAGACACTTATCCAACAAAATAATCCCTTGGCAGTAAGAGCATAATTGCATGATCCTTATCGCGACCGTTCCTTCATGGTGCATTTTAAATCTATTGTCCTGCATCTTGTACTTCGCTACCTGCATCCCCTCTCCTAGACTACTGCTATATTTTTTCTCTATGCAGTTCTATGACTCCTAAGTCACGGTATCGATATTTTGTGGAATTTGACAATAAATACAAGAACGCATCGAGTTTGAGGCAGGAGTCCGTTGCTACGCAGGAAGTGTGATATGGCAACAGTCACACCACATTGGTTTGGCGTGAAGTACTTGAGAGTATGGATCATGCATCAGATGGCGAATTGCTGTTTGATGAGGAAAGGGAGGTGCGACGCACCCAACACCACTGCCGTAGCAGACTTGACTCCTTTTTTAAATAATGTTTGTATATTCAAATTAAAAACATAATATAGGTATGTTTATACACCTATGTAAGACTGTTTCAGTAAATATTATAATAGGATGGTATCTTCAATACCTTATTAACCGACGTCTAAGGTAGAGCTAAGCTAGAGGTAAAAAAAATAGATCGGAAATTCGACTGTAATAAAGGTTATTTAATTGAATCAAGAAATATTCTATTACATGTCCGATGTGAAAATTGGATTTTTGTTTTGAAATATTCTGTTATGCTAATACGTGTCTATACATATAACACGTATTTCCAAGTCAGGTCATAGCAGTTGGCTCGAGTTAGTAGTTACCTAGTACTTATAATAATTACATGTAGGCGACAGCTGCACACTAGACAACTTATACTATGTTCACCCGTATTTATTTATTGCAAAATTTATTATGTATTTATGGACGACCCTATACCTACCAATTGTTAGTAACTACGACTGCAAAATCAGAGTCCCGGGTTCAATAGCCAGTTGCGGTTGGTGCAAGAATTTATGCGACAGCTAAATACTTTTCTTTAGTGAAGTTTGTTTGTTGACCATGAGACCCCCAAAGCGCGACACAGGGAATTCTTAAGCAGGGCTATGAAAAACCTAGTATAGTGTAAGTATATTTAGTGTAGTTAGTATGTTATAGTTGTATAGTGTTTATTTTTAATGAAAGGTAAAGAATCCATAAAATAACTTTAATTTATCTTCATGAAAATATAGTTTTAGGGAACTGTACAAATGAAGTTTATTTATATATCACTTTTATAGTTTCTGCAGTATGAACGTTACATTTCTATAATTTTAAAGTCTCTGTATTTTCTGTTGTTATCGTTATATTTATAGGTTAATTTTTGCATCAGTTAGGTAAAACGTTTTAGTTGAAAAATAAAACATGCTTATTGAAGCATGCAAGCTAATATATTGATATTAAATTCTATTTAACTAAGTACACACGGAAAAAAGCGCAATTTAAAAATTTGTGAAAAAGGTAGGCAAATTCTCTACAAGGTACTAATTGAACGTGTGTTATGCCATTGGATCTGTTTATGCTATTTATTTCATTGTTGGAACCACTAAGTGTAACCGTATAACCACAAAGTCTATTCCGTAATGTAATTAGCGACTGTATTGTAACGGCACAGTGCAAGCCGGCTTCCCTTGTAGAGACGGCCCACCCTTTATGTAAGCATCGGAAATTCTATATATACCGACTGGTTAAAATACTACGATAGCGCGATTCAGGTTTTCACGTATTTTCTTCAGTATAATTAGAGAGTTGATAGAAAATACCTCATTACTTAAACGTGTCAATTAGGTTCATGAGATTTTTCAATACCGATATATTTGTTCAGGTCAACAAAATGGAGTCAAGAGTTCTTCGTCATTGGATTTGAGACTGACATGCACTCAGTGCCAAATATCAAATCATCAGAGGTAGATTCACTGGTTTCAAGGTCCAAGGTCAAATAGTAATAAATACGGGAATCAGACCAGCTCCCTGTGACTGGCTCAATGCGAAGACACGGACTCCGGTAAAATACTCAGGTAATTCATTTTTATAGTAAAATTTTAGAAAACTTTAATATCACGTTTTAGGAAATTTACCTGAATCTATTTGTCTAGTTTTGGGACAATAGGGTGCCGTGGGGTGGTTCTTTGTGTTTTATTTTTTGTTTAACACCCAAATACCCTTTTTTATACACTGTGACAGAGTAGTGTTATTGTAGAGATCACAAACGTAATAGTAAACTGTGTGATAATCATAGATAAAAGAAGTTTAATCATTGGTGATAATACAACAGATGACTATTGTACCCTCGTACAAGTGGTTACTCTGTTGCAGAAAGGGACAGGACAGGATACTTCGAGGAATATTTGCATCAGATTTTGCCTTTATATCCATTTTCTCTCTCTCTCTCTCTCTCTGCTCGATATCTGAGATTCTCGCCACAAAAATAAGCACCAATTTTTATTATAATAACCAACATTGCTAGTCTTATAGAATATAAATAAGCCTACCGATTAAGCCTTATTTGCACAGTTTCGATTATATTTTTTATGAAGAGTTGTAGGCACTTGAAGAGAAAGCAGCATCAAGGAAGATCTAGCGATACCATGTATTATTCGCTAAAAAAATATTTAAATTGAAGTACCTAAATTAGCTAATTAGAAACCTATGCAGTTATTTGAGACTGTATAAAACGAAACTGGATAATGCTACACTTAAAATAATATTTCTTAATCTGAATTTTTAACAGAAAATAATGCGTTATGCCAATATGTTATGCAATTGTACTTATTGCGTTTCCTTTTATACGAACACTCATTATTTTTTTACTCTTTAGGCAATACAAGCCTTAGTCTAATTATTTTTGCTTTTCTTTATGTAACACATTTTCCTTTTCGTTATGTAAATAATAACAAAAATCAGACGGACGTTCTTGCGAGTGGCAAGACCAAAAGCGTTACTTATACGTTGTCGATTAAAAATAAAAAATAAAGATAGTAGATACTGTATCTCAAACCTCTAATCAAACTCCGAAGTACCAAAGTCAATAATAAAATTGTCGTACAAAACTCAAATAAGAAGATATTGGACAGCTGCTTAGCTGCACCACCTTTCCCCTGCTGCTCATGACAACTGTCATCGACCTAGAATAAGACTCAATTGAGGGACTGGGCTGGTTAGTCCAGTTAGTAGATGGTTTTAGAATATAAGTTGATTAGCTTGTTAATAAGTGTGAGGACAGGAAGTTACTAATTACTGTTAATATGTCATATTATTGACTCATTGAGTCTCGTACCAATTCGGTCACAGATGCGTTGCTACCGAGGATTGAGATGGTCGACTCTAAAAAAGTATAACCGGCTCCACACCTTTCTACTAAATATTGTGGCGGGCGCTTCGCCGGGTGAACTCTAGGCGCTTATCACCTGTACTTAATAAAATCATAGGTATCTTACACACAATATTGTGAAGATATCTTATAAGACGGAAACATATAGGCATTACAATCACCGTTCATTGTAGCTAAGTGTCATCTTATGTAGCCATGTAAACAAAACAGCGGCATGGTACGCGTACGCCTCCCCAACCCTCAGGTGGAAGCTTTCTCCTTCACACCTAGGTGCAAAATATAATGTGTCCTTCTCTCTCTGCAGGTGCAATTACACTTAAGAATAACAAGGTGGTTACTAGCACTTAGCGCATATTTCCTACGGTCATGTTAAATTCTCTTTGCAGCGTACCGTGAAACTTTGCGAATGTTTTACATTTAATATTTTTTATAATGATTACAGTTCAGTAGAATGGGGTTGAGAATATTCGAAATAATTGCACATTATAATATTTAAACAACAATAGTGATTTAGTTGTTATAAAGTCCGGAGTATTTCAGGATAAATTCCTATTCGTGCCTCTAACTTTCAGTCGTGTTTTAGGTATTAATTTATCACTTGCTTCGGTGAAATAAATGCGAAAACGCTTGCATATCTGGCTGTTCTCAGAGTCGCAATAAGTTGGTGTGCAAGGCTTGCATTGCTCGCGCGCGGCCCGAGGGTGAGGGCGGCAAACGGAGATATTATTTCAATAAAAATAAACCGATATCAGTATGGTACCTAGTTGAAGTAGCGACTACGAGGGGTTGAGGTACAAAACCATAACGAAATTCATAAGGAATATAATTCTCTTGTTTGATACAAAGAATTGGAAGCATTAAAATGGGCCAATCAATTCAACAAGTTAGGCAAGCAAGAGGAAAGTCGCCTATAAGTTAAAAGGAAATATTCCTACCCGTTTTAATATTGATAGAAGGTATAATCCCCATACGAGTCCTACCACCAAACACGAAGCGGATTTCGCCCTGGTTTGCCAGCGTGGGATTAGGGTCAACATTGTAGGTCGCTACAATACGGCAAGTTACTTTTTTCTACAAAAATTTCTACAAAAAGAATAAACGTTTTTTATATCGTCATGTAGAGTTTTCAAAAAGACAGGTGTCGTTCAAGGAGCTCAGACGACAAACAATAGCTTTCGAAAAAATAATATCGAAATCGATTCACCCAGTACCAGAAGTTATGAGTCGAATTGAGATTTTTTTAATAATCAGGTTAAAAAGAAAATAATAAATACGTTCTCGCTGTTTATCCTACATAGAAACTGGTGAAATTTTGAAATAAAACGGAACAATATCTTATGAGTTGTCCAATATCAACCAAGTAGGCATTACAATACAGTACAAGAAAGCAATATCTTTAGTAGAGAAAACTCATCATTATTGAAAACTGGTTTTTATTACACTTACACATGGCACGTACAAAGTAAAGATCCTTGTTAGAGTATATGGCTGCTATAATACTGTTATAGCCGCGTCAATCTTGTGCCAACAGCTGATAGTAAAACTTGTTGACGACATTCGAGTAATATAATTTGAAATATCTTTCATAAATTTATGTCAGTTCAATTAAAATTTAACAATGAATCAATATTTTAAGTAATTAAGCCGCCCTTGCTTCACTTCGGGAGACCTGTCGTGTTGTAAGTAGGTAGGTACCCAGAGAGTAACTATTGAAAATTACGTCTAATAATTCTTGAGTGAGGGTAGTCATTAAACCGACATCAAGCAAGTAACTTTTTACAAAAAATAACAAACTTCAACATTGACAAGTAGGCATAGATAACTCAATAACTATTCGCCATGTTTCGCTCTCTTTTATGTATAAGACTGCATGACAAGCACCAGATTTGGATTAAAAAAGGATTATAAAAATACACACTCAGTAAAGAGTTATGAGGTAACGATCATAAATTAAATTCACACTAAGTACCTATAACTCAATCCATGGGTCCTGGGTTCAAAACCTAGCGAGACAAAAGTTTGAATGATGAGTTTAAAGAATCATGGCAGTTTCATACATTGAATTGTACAAAAAAAAAATTAAAAACTCGAGAGCCTGGAATGAGTTGTAATATTTATTTCTTATTTTTAGCAACACTTGTATAAATATAAAATATTTTTAAACCTCGGGGTTATATAATCAAAAATGATATAATTTTCTTCACTTTCTTGCCATTATAAAAATACGCCATTTCTACGCTAACTGTCAAAGTGACATAAGAAATGATAATAATGACATGACAATCAATCAAGACGCTCGCAGTCCAATGACAATGTGACATGTGACAATGATAATGTCTACGACACAGAGTAAGTAATTGTTCCAACAGATTACAAATCAATCGAAATCACAGATTAAACGCTGATGTAACAAGATAGAATCTACTTCAAAATGTTCGTCCAGAAATGGTAAACTATGTAAATAAGAAAATGATTTTAGGATCCCCGGGTTTTAAAAATATTTTGAATGGTTCAGGATAATACTTGAAGTCTAATTAAACAATTACAAGTTATTTCAAATTCTCGAGAATTATTATTTTTTATGTACAAAATCTGCCATGATTCTTTCTGTTCTCCGTTTGGGTGTGTGTTCTTGTCTTGTGTGTTGTCCATGGCACCCACGACACAGCGAATCCTAGTTTGGGGCCATGAGTGTGTAGCGTTATATATAATTTATATTATTATTATTAATTTATAAGGTACGAATAGCAGTTCAATCGTCTAAGTGTTTTACAAAAGAACTGAAAGCTATACGAAAAATAGATACTACATCAAATAGCACAAAGCCTTTACTAGTGTAATCAGTAAAATGGGGCTTAGTCACGCAGCTTCCATTTTCTGGACCATCGGAACATCGGACCATTTAGGATAATGAGAGGGAACTGACGTGACTCAAAAAAGAAGAATTCCGCACAAAGCAGAACCAGTTTATACTGATGATATTTTAATTAATATTTTAATTGATATTTTAATTTCTTCCTTCTTTACTTGTTTACTTTCCTTTTTTCCTTTCTGTGACGCTTTTACGGCTAAATCACCGGCCCGATTTGGACCTGATTCGATTTCAAATAACGATAGTGACCGACCAGGACTCGCGTTGCTACCCTTGAGGACTGAGATGGTCACCTCAAAAAACTCCACCGGGTGAACCTTATCAACCTATGAAAAGTTTTAATTCGCTCTAATCTCAGAAACCTAATCTTTTTCATCGGTATAAGGTAACATATTGTGTTATTTTTATTCCATTCGGCTCACATATAAAAAGATAATATGGTAATACTACATTATTTAGTAAGATTGTACGACTTGTACGTGAACATAACGAACTGTCTACCTGCCTACCCGAAGCGAAGCGAAACCAAGTGGGTTGCCTCTACACGACTAATCGTATTAATTCTTCACATGTATTAATTAGACTTGGATTATTACCTTGAAAATCGTCGACCCGATCAAATAATTTCTTTGTTTCATCAGGCTATATTTACGACAGTAATACTGATTTTCCTATAAAGAATCAGGTCAAACGCTTCTTCAAATGAAAAAGATAACTTTTCCACGTAGAGATTTATTAAGTTGGCACTGTTTTGATATTTGGTTCAAATAATACTTATTTCATAAGAATAACAAAGTCGAATACAACATGTCATAAGCTTTTCTCAACTTTCGACGGATACTTTTGGCTTCTTACATATTAACTTACTTATTGGATTTCGGTGAAGTTATCCAATGTATAACATAATATAATTTTATTAGTATTCCTTCTATCTCATGATACTTTTCATGTATCTATCTTTATCTACTTATAATAAAAGTGTAACGAGGTCAAATATCGGAGTATGAAATATCGGAATCTAATTACATAAAGTGGAAGAGTTTGTTTGTTTGTTTGTTCGTTTGAACGCGCTAATCTCAGGAACTAAGTACTGGTGCAAATGGAAAAATAATGTGGAATAGTTCATTTATCGAGGGAGGATAAAGGCTATGTAACATCATGCTACGACCAAAAGGAGCGGAGCAACAAGTTTCTGGAAGCGAAGCGAGAGTGCCTGCTTAAAATAATCTATGTTGCAGACGGCCAGGTCAGCTAGTATAAAATATAGAAGTATGAGATTATCCATACTAATATTATAAATGTGAAAGTGTGTTTGTTTGTTTGTTTGTGACACTTTCACGTCGCAACATGGCTATTATATGGTATGGTTTATGTGTGTGGGGATAGTTAGGAGGGTGGAGAGTGACGTAGGCTACTTTTTACTGCGGAAAAACATCTCATTCCCATGGGAAGATCGATGTTTTGTTAGTTGCTAGATATTTAGTTCCGGATGTTGTTAATAGATGGCGTTAGTAAAATTCATTTGCAAGTTCTGAATGGCGCTATCAAATACTACATGTAATTTAATTACGTCATAGGCAAATGTTATATCTGATGTTCCAGTATATCATTTATAATAGGCTACTGTTTAGCCGAGATTCCTACGGGAGCGGGACCTACGTGGCTGTTACCTACGGGTCCCGAAGCGAAGCGCGGGCGGTTCTCTAGTAATTATGTAAGTAGGAGAAGTAGGTACACAACGTTAATATTTTTCAATAATAATGCTTTTTGTACAATGTACAATTTGTAATTATTACCCCCAAGTAAAACAACGTAACGTAAGGTGAAATAAATTGTTCATATCCATTAAAACTATTGATGGATCTAGAAAAGTGTTTCAAGACTGTATAGAAAAGTAATTAACAGTTGAGGAAACAAAAGTTCTTGACGTCACGCAAGAAAAATGAACGAGATAGCAGTGAAGTTAATAATTAATAAAGAGAAGTTAATAAAGAGAGAGTTAAGGAACTTCAAAAGATAATATCCGAAGAGTTTTGTATAATGTAAAAGTACTGATGTACTTATTTTAGGAACTCTTACCCATAAACAGATTATGTTTGAATAATTCGCTATATATTTAGAACCATTTCTACCGTGTAACAATTAACAGCAATTGTATTTCAGTTAGACAGGTGTGGAGCCGGTTGCATTTTTCTTAGCGACCATTTCAGTCGTCAAGAGTAGTAATGTATTTGTGATCTAATTAGAATGACCAACAACGAACAATAACGAACTGTACTTATTTAATATACAAAATGTTATATATTCCTATGTATTAAGAACTAATCAGTACGCGCTGTTATGTGAAATGTGCGCGTCTTCAATATTGTGGATTATAGCTAATACTTTTAATCTAGAGTCGTCTAGCATATCAAAATTAATAATTGATTTTCTACAAGATTACTTGAACTATTTGTTTGTTAATGCTCGTTCAGACGTTATAAATCACCCAAATGGACTTTGCTTGTAGTTTCCAAGTCTTAACGGGCTAACCCCCGTAGAGGTCTTGGAGCGTTGAAAGGACACGTAATGTTATGTTTCTGTAGGGAATAATTTGTAACATTAAATAATTACATCTAAGTTGTATTTTCTTTGTGTACTTAAGAGATTGGAAATTGTAATTACGTAGGAGGATTACTCCATTCGCTTTTTTGTTAGTTGTAACAATAAGGTAGGTACAATATTACGAGCAAATGGTTGTACATAATTCTTATATATATTTTACTATTATCGCGTTACATATGTAAAAAATCAAACAGGAGCTAGCACAATATGACCTTTTATTCTCCTTTACATTTCTTAATTTGGCATATACATATGTACTTGTGTTCACAGTAATATCATTATACAATATTATCCTTATAAAAATATAATTGGGTACACACAATTTTTTTTTAGCGGTGATAGCCTAGTGGTCAAGAACTCCGCCTTCTATTCGGGGGGTCCGGGTTCGAATCCCAGGCACGCACTTCTGACTTGTCGGAGTTATGTGCGTTTTGAGCATTTAAATGTCACTTGCTACAAACGGTGAAGGAAAATATCGTGAGGGAACCTGCATGCCAGAAAGTTCGCAAAACCCAAAGTCGTGTGAAGTCCTCCAATCCACACTTGGCCGGGGTGGTGGACTATGGCCTTAACCTTCTCATTCTGAGAGGAGACCGGTGCTCAATAGTGGGCCATGATGGGTTGAAATGATGATGATGTGCGGGTTAAATAGATTTGATGTTAGTTTATCACAGAATTTTTTTTCCAAACTGTGTCGTTGTTGAAAACGAAAAATTTTGTTTAAAATTATTCTAAAGGAACCATTTGCCAGGAATAAAAGAGTATCCTTTGTTCCAATCCGGGTCATGGTTTCCACGTGTGTCAACTTATGTCACAATTTAACTTGGAAAATTATCAATTCCACGAACAAAATTCCATTCCCCTTAGATATAATTTCCGGGAAAATAGACTTTCATGTTATTTTGGGGCCTCAAATTCTAAAAAGTACTTACTAACGGTAGAGCGCGGATGAAGCATGAACAACACAGACCGATAAAGTTTTAGCAATTAAAATATCTAGGTTTTTTAATTATGCTTTTTTGGCTTTGCTTATATGTATTAGAACTAGTTCATAACAAAACGACGCCCAGTTGTGAGAATACGTTACTAATCTATCTCGTTACTAATACGTTACTAAATAATAACTCGTGTTATTCATTAACCACTTAAAAGTTCAAGAATAAATATAAGAAATGGAGAAGGCATTATATTGTATCCAAATAATATATAATATGTACATTATTCGGGAAAAAAGGGTTGCTATAAGTTTGACCGATCTGTCTGTGTGCCTGTCTCGTGGCATCGTAGCTCTCAAAGTGATTCACCGATTTGCAGTTTTTTTAGCTATGTTTGGTAGAAATCGGGCCAGCAGCTAACTCCATCAGCAACCAATTCTTTTCCAAAATTATGTAAGGTTTTTAGCATTTCAGGCTTGTACAAAACGTCAGTGGGGGGGGCGGTTAAATTTAAAAATTTCAGTTTTGTTAACAGTTATGTTATGTTATGTTTATGTTAAAATAATTTTGAAGTGGGTACTATCTATCAATCTCAATTTAATAAGCTGTATCTATATTACGAACGTAATCCGTTTTGTTTAAAGGGTTCGTAACTTCAAGATGTTTACGGTTGGATGGCGCTGATGATTAAAAATGAAAACTTGATACACCAGTGTGAGGCCAAACGGAACGGCTCGTTCGATATCGTGTACTGATATATACAAGATAGATAGATAATGTTAATAGGGTACCCTGTTTGCATAGCTTGATAGGTGATAGATGATAGATCCTCTGTGATATTCGTACTCCTAGCTGAGCTAGGGTTGCCACCTTATGCAATTAAAATATATTTAGTTATTGAAGTTATGGTAAAGTACAGCGTTCAGAAATTGGTTTCAGTGGCAGTGAAGTATCGATTCGGCATCAATCGACAATTTCGTTTTACGAATAAATATTCCGACTTAACTTTTTCACTTCTGAGTAAATAATACATGCAAAATAAAATATTTTCTGGTATCTATTTTATTGTTCATATACCTATGTATGTATAGTATTGAGTACAATTATCCGAAACAATGTACAATGTAATGTAAATTTAATGTAAATTCACGTGGCAACCCTAATTCCATGTCTTCGAATGAATAAAAATATATCAGTTGAGACTTGAGAGGATGCGTAACATAAATAACACAACCCTAATGTTTCTTGATCGCCTTGGTCAAGTCAACACAAAGCCAAGAAAAGTCTACCTAAACCAAATGTAGAAATTTGAATTTATAATGAAGGGTTCGTCATGGGTTCACTATTGCTCAGTGTAGGTATGTAGTCGACACGAGGATAAAATCGCTTGCAGAGAGCATTATACTAGGAGAATCTCCTAGTATAACGATGATACTCGTGATTACGTGCTTCCAGAATCGAAAAGAGGGATGTTATAAGTTTGACCTGTGTAACTGGGTGTCTCTCTCATGGTATCGTAGTTAACAAACGGGTTCACCGATTTCAATGCATTTTTTTATTCGAAAGCCCGTTTCCTTGCGTTGGTGTTCGATATGTTTCGTAGAAATCGGTTCAGCAGTTTCAAGAACATCAATTCTTTTCCAAAATAATGTAAGGCCACTCAGCGCCCTCTCGATATTATGCAGTGAATAATTACCGAAGCAGAAAAGAACTGATGTTAATGAAATTGTTATTTTATATGATTTTTTTTCACTCGCAGTATACCTACTCGATAGGGCTGTAATTCTTAATTTACAGTTATTTCATTTTTAGCCGCTACCGGTTCGACACAGTCAGATCACTAACTTATATACGATGTTTTCACCAACCAACATCGAGTAACATTTGATCAGTACCTTCAAATGTCTGTCTCATTATGTTGACTACGAAGATAATTATAAAAATAGATACACATTCTAAATGTTATCGCATCTTTTTGATTAGTTACATGCAACAAAAGCTTTGGCAACACAAAGCTTGGAGTTACATATTCTAGAGAGTGTAAGTGTGTCTTATACCGCAGGTAGAACCGAGGCACTTAACTGCGAGTGTCAAACACCATTACACAGAGAACTGTGAGTAATAAACGTTTCTAGCACTAGTAAATTGCTGAACTTGTTTTGATGGATGCACTTTGTTCCACTGAGTGCGAGTTCTCAAATGGTTGTGAAATCTACTTGCATTTGGCATTTGGGCAACTTGCATTTGGGCAGCCTAGTCGACTGTGACCTTAACTTTTTATTATGAAATGACATTTTATTTGATGAGACTTGAGTCTTTTGATAAATTCAGATGTATACTAGTGGTGCGTTCATAGTCTGGTGGCTTGTGCCCTTTCAAAGTGACCCGTAAAGCAACAGTGGATGCTCAATAGTTCTGTTGGACGGGTGTCTGCTAGTGAAAATGAATCTTCAGCGTATCCGTACTTTTGAGGGCATTTTAGTGGTCATCTCTAGTTGTTATGGTTTAATAACCTTTGATCCATATAAGAGGCCTTTGGAACTTCCAAAACATGGGTTGGCTACTAAGCCCTCTATCGATCCGAATTGGTGCAGGTTGGTTGGAGTATCTTGTTCAGGCCACCTCAATGATGAGGTAGAAACCTTTGCTCTTTAGGGGACCATTATTGGGGTGAAGGTAAAGCCACACCCAATATGATTAATAATGCTAAAGAAACAAAACAAAGAAATTACGGTTATAGTCATAATGAGGTACTTAATGAAAGAATTACATAGGAATACATTGATACTTATAAAACGAAGATGAATTTTGAAGTTCGTTTAACATATTATAATGTATCAGTACCTTTCAGATGTATGCATGGCCTTATGAATGTGTAATAACGAAATACGCTCATTATTAAGAAACATTCATATCATATAAAACTAGAGCACACCAGTAATTAGGAAACTGTTCAAACGCAGAGAGCTGCTGTTTATAAATCCATTTGCAAACGTTTGCCTGGCACCCGTATCCTGTAGCGCAAAGTTTTAATTCAACGTTTGTGCAGAACAACTGTAACTAAGACTGTGGAAAGGTCACGAGCGGAGCGATTAGGGACTGCCAATAAAACGTTATGAAACACTATTCGATTTTCAAAAGAATTTTTCATCACACCTATTCGAAAAAGACGACTTGGTTCGGACTTACGGGGTTCCAAAGTTGCTGTTTTTTATTCAGCGGGCGGGAATGAATTTTCATTAAACTTTTCCTGCCGGCTAGATCTTTTCCGTCCTATTTTTAATTTAGAACATTTTAGTATTTTGCGCTAAAGAAATCGAACGCAAATATTGTTTGAATAAAGAATGTCTGGTACGACGCGAGGGCCCCGCCAGCTGAATAATACAAAAAGAAATCAAATTAAGATTTCGTTTTCAAATTAAAATTAAGTTTTCGTGCATTTTTACGTATTATTTTCTATTACTTTCTATATTATTTTCTCATAGTGGGTGATGAAAAGTAGAGTGTATCACTCGGGTGCAAGTATATTTTTGGCTTGGGCGACGTACTTTGAATCCCTCGCTACGCTCGGGATTCTACTCTAGAATCCCTCACTTCGCTCTGGATTCAAAAAACGCCCTCGCCGAAAAAATATTACTTTGCACCCTTGTCATACAATCTACTATTGTTCAATAAAGAATCATAGTTGGGCGACAAAAGCTTTTTGCAAAAGCAGCTAATTTAATTTCTTTTAGTCCTCGTAACAGTCGTTTTGTATTCAAGCTTCTTCATAAATCTTTTACTTAATGTCTTCTACAAAATTAAAAAAAATACCGTTGTAGCTATTCTTCAAAGTAATTATTAGTAGAAAATAATACTTTAAATATAATTTCATTTCGATTCATTAGGTGGTAAGGTTACTTGAATAGAAGTTACTTGGTTGTTATTTAAAATTTTATAATTCAGAAAGTCTCCACTACGTTTGATAAGTATTTAAGGGTAGGCATACTTCACACGCTTACCCATTCCTTTACCATGCACTTACCCATTTATCGAAATCTTTGGCTAGGCTTTTTTTCTGTGGAAAGCTTATGAGGCCACTTGCTTTTGCCGACGCCTTAATAACCAATAACTTTTTTGATTTCATATTAACTCAAGGTACCTACTTTAAACGACCACATGAAGCTTTTCAATAAGTCTTATAATACATCTGGTAATTTAAACTCATGTAACACGATTCTAAAAAGCCATATAAAATCGCCGAGAAACCGCAACGCCACCTTTCCGCTTTGCTTCCAACTTTGACCTCACCCAAGCCGTAAAATTGTCGGATGTTTGTTAGGAAACTTTATCTGTTTGTTCCCAATGACTTTATGAGAGCAAGCAAAAGAAATTCCAAACCGACAACTTTTAATGTGTCTTAGAACTTCTTACCATGCCTTTAGATGACGCACGCTGGATAAAAAATGTTTTTCATGAATTTTAATATTGAGTTTGTTGGGTTTCATCGGCATTGTTAAACCTTTCTAAATTTTTTGATGATACTTTTGAATGCAGATAGTTCAGAAGACAACAACTTGTACACAAAAATAACTGATTTCTAAATCGATAAGTACCTAGAGTGACCTAGACTTAACTCAACAAATTGTTAGATGTCGTTCAACATTCATTCGGATACTAAAAGAATTATTAAAATCGGTTCAACCAGGAAAAGTTAAGAGGTATACTATACATGTATACATATAGTGCCTACACATAAGAAAAAAATAAAGTCGAATTGTTCTCAATTAAAAGCAAAATAATGGGCAAAAACACCGAGAATGGTTTACGCAAACAAAAAAGATGATTAACGCAGTCAATTGTGACTTGGGTGTCAATTGTATGCTTGGTTGGTTGGCCTGGCTGGCCACTAACCAATACCGCACTGGAGAAGCGTATTGGAGTATGCTCTAGAGCTCCTAAATGGTCTAGCCATACTCTTCCCTAAATTAATAAATCCCTGTTGCCTGCAGTTTCGTACCGTTCTTACCACATTAATATAGAGGTCAACGTAAAAATCCTAGAATTCTATATCTCTGCCCTTTATTTACATTTACAGAGAGCTTCTATACGGGCTACGTGAATTATAAGAGGCGAAAGAAGGCCACGCAGTTATTTCGCTTCAACGTCTCCCATGGGAACTTGTCAACTGAAATGGCCTGTGCACTTTCAGAGGAATATAAGCCTTGTGGCTTTGAGGATGAAACACATTTTCCTTCAGCATCTGTGCTTTAAATATGTCATTTGGTTACGAAGGTCCGTTTAGTCCGATTGCGACACTTTGAACATCAGGTGTTCTGAGTATCACGTTAGGAAAGTCCGAATCGTCATTATTGTAACGTTCGTAAACCTTTAATATTTATTGTTTTAACGTTATGTTTTGGATAACATAATCTGTAATTGGCCAATCACATAAGCCGGTATTGTACAATTTGACTTGTACTGACGAAATAATAATTTAGTTATGAATCATTATTATTATAAATTATCTGTGATTCAATTAAGATCAAAATGCTTAATAGTGTCATCTCAAAATATTTATTTACTTTCTTTCCTTCTTTATTGACAGACAAGTAGGTATAAATAGGTATAAATCTTTGATTATATACACGGGTATAAATATAATCCTTATTGTACAGTAAATGAAATTTTAAATGTTTATCCGTTTGAATGTTTATTTCCACTAATCTCAGAAATGGCTTAACTGATTACTCGTAGAATGCGGTTTTCAATGATGTATATTTGTAAACAGTCAGGAAGTTGAAGCCCATTTAATTAATATTAAATAGTTTTATTTAAGCAAAGCAAGGGTAGTTTCTAATGCAGAATAATATTAGGTAATTCCTTGATGTTTATCAGTAACATCTAATACGTATTTCACGGTCTTTTACCTGCACTTAAATTTGTTCTTCAAACTCCCCGTTCAGTATCTTAATTTAACTTTAGGGATCTGGTATCGAGGCAAACGTAATCCTTGATTTCCCAAACGTATCTTTTGCCCTTCTCAATAGATGGATTCAGACATAATATCATAATTTTAATCTTATAAAGGCTTTGGATAAAGGTAAAGCGGAATAAACGAATATTAAATTTTAGTTAACCCGAAGCTTTTTGGGCTTTTCTTAAATAATATAAACTAAAGTTATAAACTGTTATCGAATAACTAAAAAAAATAGAACCGACTTTAACGCCGAAAAGTAAAAATCGGTTCAGTTAAACGCGGTTACTATTCCTAAATTCTTCTCCTAAGTCTGATAAACACGATGCTGAAAACCGTATCAAAATCGGTTCAGCCAAACGCGAGATAATCGCGCATATAGTACATAATATATATATACATACATACAGGTCAAACTGAGAACCTCCTTTTTTGAAGTCGGTTAAAAATAAAGTGCACTCCGCTACTATCTGACCGAATTCAAAAAAGGAGGTTCTCAATTCAACTGTACTTTTTTCATGACGTCATAACTTTTTACTAGATGAACCGATTTTTATATTTTTTATGCAAGAGCTGGTCTAGTCGTGTCTCATTTAAAGAGCGGCATCTGACGAGTAGTTTTTGAATTATCGATAATAATACGTATTTAATTTGGCTACGTTTATAATTGATGATTTTATTGCTTGTTGCTGTAGTAGTCAGTTTTTCTGTAAAAAGTTATTGCCGACAATTAAATACTTCGATGTACTCGTAATATCGAAGACATTTTCGGCGCTCCCGATTAATTGGATTATTATAGTGACCACTAAATAATATGAGTTTCGTCTAGTTTTTTGTTCGTTTCTCCCCTAAAAAATATACCTAAAAGATGGCTGTGACAACTCCAGATGGATACCTAGATTAAGTAATCTCTGATCTCAGTAAATCTCAGTAGTACTTTATCTGTACTTAATTAAGAAAAGAACTGTTTTAATGTTTTGTTGTAGTTTATTTTACAATGGCCTTTTAAAAGCAAGATTGCATGTTATTTGCTTATTTTGTGAAACAGAGTGCCTCGTTTATTTTTGTATTTTCCTTTTTAATGAGACAGAGATTATTACTATAGGTAAGTTGTTGTTTGCATTTTACCTGCATTTGTGCAATATTTATAATATACTAGCTTTCCCCCATGGCGTTTCGCTGGCGTAGGATTTTTCTATCAGTTCATCCCCGTTTTTACACACCCTAGGAACACAACACACACAACATGCGAAATTCGGACTTCTTGTGTTCAGTAGTTTTCGTTGTGACTGTTGTGAGTCTGTCAGTCAGTCACTCAGTAACGAAAGTGTTTTTAATTCTAGAAATGAACTTATCTTGTTCTATATCTAACCTTTTTCTTTTTATTTGTGTGTACCTGTTTCGGTAATACTTTTATTAGCTTAAAAACTCACAATAAAAAATTCTTAAGGTATAATGAAGTCTCTTTTAATATCTATACCGAAATAATTATAACATGTTATCTCCTTGCATTAATAGTAAAAAAGCTAAGCGATTTATCTCTACTACACGGAAAAGTTTTATACTACCTGAAAAGCTCACGAAGAATTATGTACGCTTTAAGCTTTTAAGCCTTCATTCGATCTTTGCTAATGCCTCAAGTCGCAATCGTTCAGTATCTGTTTCAATGGATGCAATGCTCAAGATTGTCTGCAATATAGCTATTTAAGCTTTATATCTCGTATCAGAAGACGTACGAAGACGAAGAAAGATAACTAAGAACTATACCTAACTATAAGAAATCTCAGGTGTGCATATTTCAATGTACCTAATTCTAATACGGACATAATTTTTGAAAATATAGGTACGTAGGTACAGGATTTGAACCTGGTCCCCCCGAATTAGGAATTTATCGTTCTGATCACTCGATTATCACCGACAAGACTGCAAGCCAACACCAATTCCTTAGGTACTATAAAATGTCAGACTATTCCTGAAATTACCCGAAATGGAAGACTCCCTTCCCCCTTCTTCCCGCAATGATAACAGTTTGTCATCCTGCCGTGTCGTTCCTTTACAAAGACAAAATACAGTTCCATTAAACCGTAATCTAAAACATTGTTTGTAAAGACGGATACACGTGCGACAGCACTTCACCAAACACTATTGTTTAAAGTACCCTCCAAACGTGTCTTTACTTTCTCCAACCCTTTTGTGGTCGAACACCCCTGTCGTATAGATACTGATGACTAACAAGTAGTACATGCGAAGATTCTTATTAAACCGGGTTCAATGAACATTTATTATGATACGTAATATAAGGGTCCTACAGACATGCTTAGGTATGAGTATATTTTAAGCATGCTTATTATTAGCACGCTTTGCATCTTTTTACATTTTCAGCAATAAGCAAGGGCTCTGTGAACCTGGCACCCGACTTTAAAAAATCGAACTTTTTTTTACTGAATATTATAGATTAGGGTTTGTAGTTGATTGTAGTAACTTTTTTTTTGTTTGTAGTAACTCCGAAAAAAAACTATTGCACCTTAAAAAAAACTCAGCACCCGACTTTGACAAATCAAAAATTTAAAAATAGGGGGTTAAAAAGGGTCGTTTGTAGTTGTTTGTAGTAAAAAAAATTTCGTTTGTAGTAAGAAAAAAAAACAATTTTTTTTTTCCCAAGTTGCGACTTTATAAAATCGAACGTTTTTTTACTGAATATTATAGATTAGGGTTTGTAGTTGATTGTAGTAACATTTTTTTTGTTTGTAGTAACTCCGAAAAAAAAATATCGCACCGTAAAAAAAACTCAGCACCCGACTTTGACAAATCAAAAATTTAAAAATTGGGGGTTAAAGAGGATCGTTTGTAGTTGTTTGTAGTAAAAAAAATTTCGTTTGTAGTAAGAAAAAAAAACGATTTTTTTTCCCATGTTGCGAAATTGACAATTGAAGTTTTTTTTTCTTATTTCTACTAGCTTATAGTAGGTTATAGTGAATAGTTTTAACGTTATTTTGTTTGTAGCTCCTCCTAAAGAAGAGCGAACGGACTTTAAATATATCCCACTACTCGAATTGATCAAACAAAACTGGTCTTACTACAAACGAAAATCTAGCTACTACAAACGAAACCGCATTACTACAAACGATAATCTAGCTACTACAAACGAAACCGCATTACTACAAACGATAATCTAGCTACTACAAACAAAACCGCATTACTACAAACGAAACCGCATTACTACAAACGATAATCTAGGTACTACAAACAAAACCGCATTACTACAAACGAAACTGCATTACTACAAACGATAATCTAGCTACTACAAACAAAACCGCATTACTACAAACGAAAATTCGGCTACTACAAACGAAACCGCATTACTACAAACGAAAATTCGGCTACTACCAATGAAACCGCATTACTACAAACGATAATTTGGCTACTACAAACGAAACCACATTACTACAAACGAAAATCTAGCTACTACAAACGAAACCGCATTACTACAAACGAAAATTCGGCTACTACAAACGAAACCGCATTACTACTAACGAAAATTCGGCTACTACAAACGAAACCGCATTACTACAAACGAAAACTCGGCTACTACAAACGAAACCGCATTACTACAAACGATAATCTAGCTACTACAAACGAAACCGCGTTACTACAAACGAAAATTCTGCTACTACAAACGAAACCGCATTACTGCAAACGAAAATTCGGCTACTACAAACGAAACCGCATTACTACAAACGAAAATTCGGCTACTACAAACGAAACCGCATTACTACAAACGAAAATTCGGCTACTACAAACGAAACCGCATTACTACAAACGATAATCTAGCTACTACAAACAAAACCGCATTACTTACTACAAACATAAATTCGGCTACTACAAACGAAACCGCATTACTACAAACGATAATCTAGCTACTACAAACAAAACCGCATTACTACAAACGAAACCGCATTACTACAAACGATAATCTAGCTACTACAAACAAAACCGCATTACTACAAACGAAAATTCGGCTACTACAAACGAAACCGCATTACTACAAACGAAAATTCGGCTACTACCAATGAAACCGCATTACTACAAACGATAATTTGGCTACTACAAACGAAACCACATTACTACAAACGAAAATCTAGCTACTACAAACGAAACCGCATTACTACAAACGAAAATTCGGCTACTACAAACGAAACCGCATTACTACAAACGAAAATTCGGCTACTACAAACGAAACCGCATTACTACAAACGAAAACTCGGCTACTACAAACGAAACCGCATTACTACAAACGAAAATTCGGCTACTACCAATGAAACCGCATTACTACAAACGATAATTTGGCTACTACAAACGAAACCACATTACTACAAACGAAAATCTAGCTACTACAAACGAAACCGCATTACTACAAACGATAATCTAGCTACTACAAACAAAACCGCATTACTACAAACGAAACTTCGGCTACTACCAATGAAACCGCTACTACAAATGGAATCGCGTTAATTCAAACGATAATCCGACTACTACAAACGTAACAATCATCAGGTGCTTCGCTAAACTGTTGAGATACCGTATCAACCACAATCCAAAGCAACATCAAAGATCACAGGTTTCATACTGATAGACACAGACAGCTTACAGCTGAAGTTTTTTTTTTTCTTTCTCTGTCATTTTTTATTATTGCTATATGTAAAAAAAATTGATCACGAAAATCATTCATAGCAACAATATTACAATAAGGCACTTCTCACGCAACGCTATATTTTATGAGCTACGCGACTGCAACGCAATCCAAAATTTGTATGTATCTGACACTTTTCACTGAAAGAAGACGCGTCTACAATGCGACTACGATGCGACTCCTGTCACCTCATGCCCGGTCCTGTATACCTCATACCCGGAAACGAGGTCGTGGGTTCAGATGTTTATGGCACTTATATCGGGATATCTGTATATTAGCAATTGAACCCGCTCTCTTTTTCATGACTAATTTTATGTTGCTTTCTCGAAGGTCAGCATCGCTTCTGGTCTTTATGTTTTGGCAACCGAATGAAAAACTATCAATATAGTTTAAAAAGATATAGTTTTTAATTATCGTGGTTAAACTTATGCTTTAAGTTCGGAATAAAAAACTTGACGAATAAATCTTAGTCTTTTTATCGATTTTCTCAAGATCTACATAACGGATTTTTGTACGGTATGACTAAAACATAGTAAAAAAACAACTGTACCTCTATTATGAGTTTTTAATACTATACAGCACGCTAGCGACTATCGTTTAGAATTTGTATGAGGATCCGTACAGCGCCTCTAGCGGTTACGATACTGAACTACAATTGGTATTATGAGTGGCCATCGAATAGTCTAATACTTACTGTAGTTACATAAACTACAGTACTTGCGGTCATGTTTTACTTACAATTTGGTATTACGAGTCACAAATTTGACAGATGCTATAGTAAATTACGTTACCCGTAGTAGTTACGGCACTCACGCTATTTTCTAAGGTGAAAAGTCACTATCAAAATTAAATATCATTAAATATTGCTGTATATTTAAACAAAATCATGGTTAGGCACTATTTTGCTTGGCAAATGATTCACGCGGCCGAACGTAGAGATGAAAATAATGAAATTTTGAACTTACGAGATCAACAAAATATTTAGCAACCTTTGATGTTTTAAATGTCTAGATTGAGCGTCGCCCTACAATGAAAACAAAAAAAACAAGGCAACATTATCAAGCATGTGTGCGTGCAGACGATGTTTTACCCGTTCGTCTATTGTCTATGTGTGCGCAATGTGTGCGTATATGATATAAAAATTGTGGCTAATAGTTAGCCACAATTTTTTGACACGTTTGCGTGGATTCGATGTCCCATCTAGATATTTAAAACATCAAAGTTAGCAACACTTTGACACCACAGTTTGACACTGAATGCGACTGACGCAGAACGCTAATGTAATTAAATTGAAAAGGTCCCAAACCGCCATTAATTCCACTCTTCTTTCACATTTCCTAATTTAGTCGTGTTATAGAGCATCCATAGACTTGTTTTTTTTATTTCACAAATGTTGGTTCGCTGGCCAGGGTCTCGTTCTATCCTTGTTGACATCATAATAAAAGAATGAGAGAGTATTACTCATGGATGCCAACATAACGTAACGCAAACTGTACCGTCTCACGTATTTACGATACCCGCTGTAGTTTCATTTCCCAAAACTCATAATAGAGTTATGCGCATTTACTAATCAAGCAGCGTTTTCACGATAGCATCAATAGTAACGTCCTTTGCGTTTACTACAACAACTCATAATAGAGACTGTTCTTAATATGTGTAGAGCAATATACTCGTAGGTATATGCCACTATTTATCTTAGAATTCTCGCGGGGTAAATAGTGGGTAATAGTAGTAATGCGGTTTCGTTTGTAGTAGCCGAATTTTCGTTTGTAGTAATGCGGTTTCGTTTGTAGTAGCCGAATTTTCGTTTGTAGTAATGCGGTTTCGTTTGTAGTAGCCAATTTTTCGTTTGTAGTAATGCGGTTTCGTTTGTAGTAGCCGAATTTATGTTTGTAGTAATGCGGTTTCGTTTGTAGTAGCTAGATTATCGTTTGTAGTAATGCGGTTTCGTTTGTAGTAGCCGAATTTATGTTTGTAGTAAGTAATGCGGTTTTGTTTGTAGTAGCTAGATTATCGTTTGTAGTAATGCGGTTTCGTTTGTAGTAGCCGAATTTTCGTTTGTAGTAATGCGGTTTCGTTTGTAGTAGCCGAATTTTCGTTTGTAGTAATGCGGTTTCGTTTGTAGTAGCCGAATTTTCGTTTGCAGTAATGCGGTTTCGTTTGTAGTAGCAGAATTTTCGTTTGTAGTAACGCGGTTTCGTTTGTAGTAGCTAGATTATCGTTTGTAGTAATGCGGTTTCGTTTGTAGTAGCCGAGTTTTCGTTTGTAGTAATGCGGTTTCGTTTGTAGTAGCCGAGTTTTCGTTTGTAGTAATGCGGTTTCGTTTGTAGTAGCCGAATTTTCGTTAGTAGTAATGCGGTTTCGTTTGTAGTAGCCGAATTTTCGTTTGTAGTAATGCGGTTTCGTTTGTAGTAGCTAGATTTTCGTTTGTAGTAATGTGGTTTCGTTTGTAGTAGCCAAATTATCGTTTGTAGTAATGCGGTTTCATTGGTAGTAGCCGAATTTTCGTTTGTAGTAATGCGGTTTCGTTTGTAGTAGCCGAATTTTCGTTTGTAGTAATGCGGTTTTGTTTGTAGTAGCTAGATTATCGTTTGTAGTAATGCGGTTTCGTTTGTAGTAGCTAGATTATCGTTTGTAGTAATGCGGTTTCGTTTGTAGTAGCTAGATTTTCGTTTGTAGTAAGACCAGTTTTGTTTGATCAATTCGAGTAGTGGGATATATTTAAAGTCCGTTCGCTCTTCTTTAGGAGGAGCTACAAACAAAATAACGTTAAAACTATTCACTATAACCTACTATAAGCTAGTAGAAATAAGAAAAAAAAACTTCAATTGTCAATTTCGCAACATGGGAAAAAAAATCGTTTTTTTTTCTTACTACAAACGAAATTTTTTTTACTACAAACAACTACAAACGATCCTCTTTAACCCCCAATTTTTAAATTTTTGATTTGTCAAAGTCGGGTGCTGAGTTTTTTTTACGGTGCGATATTTTTTTTTCGGAGTTACTACAAACAAAAAAAATGTTACTACAATCAACTACAAACCCTAATCTATAATATTCAGTAAAAAAACGTTCGATTTTATAAAGTCGCAACTTGGGAAAAAAAAAATTGTTTTTTTTCTTACTACAAACGAAATTTTTTTTACTACAAACAACTACAAACGACCCTTTTTATCCCCCTATTTTTAAATTTTTGATTTGTCAAAGTCGGGTGCTGAGTTTTTTTTAAGGTGCAATAGTTTTTTTTCGGAGTTACTACAAACAAAAAAAAAGTTACTACAATCAACTACAAACCCTAATCTATAATATTCAGTAAAAAAAAGTTCGATTTTTTAAAGTCGGGTGCCAGGTTCACAGAGCCATAAGCAAGCTAGATTTGAGCAAACGTTTACCAGATCTCTATCCCTAGATTGACGGCTATAGCATGCTCATATGCAAATCTGTTCAGAAGAAGCACGAATCTTAGAAGCACGCCACCTTCCACCCGCGTCTCGGATAGTATGCTTGAAAATCAAACGATTTTTGATTTGTGAGTACCTATGCTCGAAATAAGCATGCTCATTCCTAACAACGCTAAGACAATCAACGCTTAATTTAAGATTGTTTCCATCTAATATATAGGTATGAAATAGTAGATTGTATGACAAGGGTGCAAAGTAATATTTTTTCGGCGAGGGCGTTTTTTGAATCCAGAGCGAAGTGAGGGATTCTAGAGTAGAATCCCGAGCGTAGCGAGGGATTCTTTAGTAGAATCCCGAACGTAGCGAGGGATTCAAAGTACGTCGCCCGAGCCAAAAATATACTTGCACCCGAGTGATACACTCTACTTTTCATCACCCACTATGAGAAAATAATATATATATATAATAGAAAATAATAGAAAATAATACGTAAAAATGCACGAAAACTTAATTTTAATTTGAAAACGAAATCTTAATTTGATTTCTTTTTTTATTATTCAGCTATTTAAAACACTATGGCTATATTTTACTATACCTAATAGTCCACTCCACCATATACATAGTTACTTACTTTTACGGCAAGAAAGATTTCGTCGAGTGCCTCATTAAGAAAAGTCACGTTTTTGACTGTGAACACTTTGGATTTTTTAGGTTTAAATCCATCAGACATCCTCTTCAGATATGCTATTAATTTCGAATATGTGTCCAGTTTTATATCGTTATTAGAACTGACTGTTGATTTAAGCATTGAGTAGATACTCCAAAGGGTGGAAGGTTTTTTAGTTTTGGCTAAGTTCTGGAAGTACGCCAAAAACACAGTTTCTGAAAAATTCTTGGCGCCTCTTGCATTTCTCCATTCCAAAAAATTATCATAGGCTTTCAAATATTTTTCCCGGGATTTCGCAGGTAATAAACTATTCATCACATTACTCGCTTCAGTTTTTATACTATCAGGAGGATACTTTCACTATCGTTGGAAGAACTCATTTTTTCAAAACAAAACAAAATTTCTAACAATACGTAAAAATGCACGAAAACGCGGGAAATAGTTCGAGCGATCTTAATTTGATTTCTTTTTTTATTATTCAGCTGGCGGGGCCCTCGCGTCGAACCAGACATTCTTTATTCAAACAATATTTGTGTTCGATTTCTTTAGCGCAAAATACTAAAATGTTCTAAATTCAAAATAGGACGGAAAAGATCTAGCCGGCAGGAAAATTTGTATGAAAATTCATTCCGGCCCGCTGAATAGAAAACAGCAACTTTGGAACCCCTTATGTCCGAACCAAGTCGTCTTTTTCGAATAGGGGTGATGAAAAACAACTTTAATCAATGCCGTTCCAGAGATAATTCCATAAACCTATTTATTGTATTATTATATCGCTATATCAACATCCCCATAAATCTTTGGCCTATTCTCAGATTGATTTCTCTCGTAGTTCACCGATTTTTCCCAATATAATCTCAACGCCATGAAGTTCCACAGGAAATCGAATACATCCCTGCGTACGATTATAGGACGGAGCCATAATGTGTGGACAAAAGGTTTCAAGCACCCATTTGCGCTATGAAAAAGATTTTGCAATTTTTCCGGACAACAGCAAAACGACGTCTTTGGGATTCGCGCAGCTCAGCCGTGAGGGATACAAAGGGATAATTCTGTGATCCGTTCTTAATTCAAGTATTTGATCATACTCGTTCAAATTTTTTGGACGTACTGGAACTTTTCGATGAAAACTGATTTCTGAAAGCTGGAAAAAAATTGTAGCGAAGACTTTAATTAGTCTTTTAACCCCAAACGCAAAAAGAGAGGTGTTATAAGTTTGACCGGTCTATCTGAGTATTGTGTATCGTGTAAGGGTATCTGTGTGTCTTGTGGCACCGTAGCTATCAAACGGATTTACTGCGGATTTAATGCGGCTTTCCTTATTCGAAAGCCAGTATTTTTGCTGTGGTTCTTAGCTATGTTTGCTAGAAATCGGAAAGCCATTTTGGGCATAAAATTACTAGTCAGCACCGTCTAGATATTGTCCATTTGATAGAGTAAAACTAACTGACACAAATTAAATTGGAATTTAAGATTTTATAATAGTTTATTCGAAGTATCGTAGATGAGTTAGTAGGGTTTAGTTGAAGAAAGCAAGGAAACAAGCAGACTCATCACTGATGGTAAGAGATCACCGTCTTTCATAGGTACCTAATTATTAACATCACCAAAGAAAGCAATGGACACGCTTTTTGAAGGACTCCGCGTCATAGGACTGTGGGAACATTGTCGACGTAGACTTAGGACCGGATGGTTGGATGGATGGCTTAATGGGCATTCAAATAAAAAATGTGAATATATCCAAATATATTTTCTCATATTTCATAATACTTATTTAAAGCCGAAATTATTTTCAAAACAATAAAAACTCGTTAAGAATTATAATGGAAACTCGAAGCATTACTTCATTTTTATCATACGCCGTGCAGGTTACTGCGGGTTTTTAAGTTTTATTCGGTCTCCGAAATAAGCATAAAGTCGAAAGATACAAGAATTTATGCTTTTTTATATTACGTCGCGGTTTTACCATCTGAATATGAAATTGTACAAACGAACATTATATTACACGTACGTTGAACGTTGCCCTTTTACTTTTAAACAAACGAGTAAAATATTCCTTTGCAACGTTTATGAAACGTATATACGAGTATAACGAAAGCGTCTTTATATTTCAAAAATCCCATTGTACTACAAAGGTTAGACGGTACAGCTGCTTTTGCAAAATGTTTCATATTAACTTTAAACATTCTGTTTTACTTTATGACGGAAATTTCTGTGGAATTTTGGGGCTAAAGAGCTCAATTCAGTCGAAAGCGCGCCAAAAGTGTCATTTTACCGAACACAGATTGTATTTTATCGGGATTTATGCTCAGTTCGGCCCGTTCAGTATATATTCGACATGAACCAGCTTATTTTGCCATCCAAACAGACGGCTGTGTCATATGAAGCGTGGTTGAATAGGATGAACGTGGTTGAAACGATGAACCAGTAAAGGCATTATAACGTAGTAGGTATTTTTCAATTTTTATAAGAACGACGAGTTTACAGACCATATTGCTCTAGTAAAGATAAAATAATGTATTCATTCTAGGGATCGTTGTCATAATTATTTAATGTTAAACAACGAAACTGAAATTAAATTAAACCTACTTCAATAGCTTCTAATTAGGTAAGTTTGTAAGTTTTAAATTACCTAGATAAATTACTTCTTAAACTGTAACTGCTTTAAGTTTGCAAAAGTTATAATATAATTTCTAAACAGAACGATTGCAGAATTGCCCGGCTATATTGCCCAACTAAACAAAATAAACAGATAGTAATTAATTCTTAGTTAAGTTGTTAATTTTATCCAGTGGGCGCTTTTTGTGCTGGTACGGTATTTACTTGCTCATAGTAACTCAAGAGATTTATTTGTTTCCTTACTGGGAAAGTTCAAGAGAAAGTAAGTAGGTAGTAAGAGGAAAATATTGACCTGTTCTTCGAAAGACTTCTTTACCGAGTTTTATTCTGATATCCTTAGCGCTTCTTATCCTCTTTCAAGGTCCACGTAAACATCACACATCTACTGAAATCAATTCGACTCAGATTCAAGTCATAAGAGAGCAAATCGTTTTTCTTACCGAGAAATTTAGTTACAAGTTCTTTATTGGTTCATGGTTACAAGTAAACTGGCTTTAAATTTAAAAAAAAACTAGTCTCACTCACTCACCCACACCCACTCGCACTCAAATCGTTTCATTCATTCAGGACAGGAGCTACTAGTTTATCATTACTCCGAGGGAGCTACGGTCACTTTTCATTTTTCATTTTTCATTTTGCGACGTAGGTTAATAAATACGTTATTATGTATACGGTACTTCAATGGATATGAACAAAGCTAAAATCTATAATATGCTATCTTCTCCAGCTCCAAATTAATATTTATTCAATTTGAAAACTAAAAGAAATGACGTTCGTCGCGATATCTATTCAAGATAAACTTGGCATTGTCGCGACGAAATGACATAAATATCTCAGCGAGGAAATATTACGAACGTCAAACTTGGTTGATATCTCCTTTCAGTGTCTGGGAAATAACGATAAATCAGACTTTATGAATCAGAACTTGATCTTTGAGATTCAACCGTTTGCGGTCCAATAAGTATTGCGATGTAAAAACAATTCAATTTTTTCGAGTAGCGTAGTCTGGGTACAGTTGTAACAGGGTACAGAACCTAGTTCCATTTAAATTATTTCTGTAACTAGGTATGTACAAAAAGGATAGTTTTGAGGATAACTTTTCAACTTGTTAAGAGTCATTTTCAAGTCTATCCTCTATTCACATACATAAAGTCCGGTAAAGAATGGACATCCTTAAAATGGGTAAAACTAATAGCCATTCAGAAAAAAATACAAATTTCAGGAGAGCATTAATTGTTCATAGATGTAGCGCCTGCATCAGAAATATATTATACAAAATTTATTTTAAAGCACAATAATGTATCTACATTGATTAAATCTGCATGATTCAGTTAATTACATAAACTTACTGAATAACTGCATTTGAATATTTCATTAGTGTAACATACCTTTAATTTACTCGTACTCATAAAGCGACACAGAACACGATAGATAAAGAATACCTAAGTATTATGAATTGATAAAAAAGTCGGACCATTAAATCAGGGTTGTTCAAACGCAGCACGGTTCTTACGAAGGCGTGACAGCCCTTTATTGAAGTGCCAGGACGTCACCGCTTACGAAGCACATTTCAGATAAGCCCTCTTTAAAATTATTGAGAATCCTTGATGTAAATCGCTGTCACATTTATATTATTACTGGTAAATCCGTCCTCGCTTCGCTTCGGGAAACCAGTCCCTTCAAAAATCTCTATAAATTTTAACAAATTATGGTATTCCGATGTCTAAGCTATATTACTGCAAAGTTTCATGAAAATCCGTTCAGTATTTTTTGCGTGAAAGAGCAACAAACACACACACACACACACACACTCACTCACATACATCCTTACAAACTTTCGCATTTATAATATTAGTAGGATTTATAATATTAGTAGGACTAGTAAATCCGCCCTCGCTTCGCTTCGGGGAACCAGTCCCTTCAAAAATTTCTATATATTTTAACAAACTATGTTATTCCAATGTCTAAGCTATATTACTGCAAAGTTTCATGAAAATCCGTTCAGTAGTTTTTGCGTGAAAGAGCAACAAACACACACACACACTCACTCACTCACATACATCCTTACAAACTTTCGCATTTATAATATTAGTAGGATTAGTAGGATTAGTAGGAAGTAGGATATCGCGGTGAGAGGTCATAGAATTATTTTTGTAGAAACGACCATCAAATAGGTAAATGTAGGTATTGCTTACTGGTCACCACTATCAATATACCTACCTACACACAATTATTAAAAATAAAAAACCCGACTGAAACCAATAACCACTAAACGTTATATGGCATTGGAGTCCCGTGTTTAGAAATGGATGTAAACAAAATTTACAATATTAATCGTAAAATATTCCGTAAAAAGGGTCAATAATGCTTAGCGCAGAACAAATTTTGCACGAGCATAACTTTACCTCCTAAATTATCCGGCAGTAAACTTATTCATTAGGTACGTGGTTTACTACCACCCCGGGATAGGCGATTTAATGGTGAAATTAATTAGCTCTTCGTAATCTTTTCTACGTAAAGCTTGTTGCATATTATAAGAGAGTAAGCGATAGGCGATTCACGCACTGGATTCTACGTAGTGAATTATGACTATCCCGTTCGTGGCTTCTTGTATTTTTTGCAATGGGCTTGCCAGATATACGCAGTTACTGCTACCTCTATCTATAACAAAAAATGTGGAATGTGTGCATTAATTCTTTGAAGGTCAAGTAAATTACCTCTACATTGTATTTCCTTCTTCTTAACCTACTTCAAAAATGTCTTCTATGTCTGAATGTAATATCTGTGCAAATAATAGCATAGCTTTTGTTTCTAGCTCGCAATGGGACAGATACCTTTTATTGGGTTCCCTGTTTTATGTGGAGATTACCGCCTGTAAAATTATTATTCATCCTACCAATTGACCATATTTTATGGGTCTAGCTCACGTCTAAGCTTACCAGAGACTTGTTTATCTACTAGTCCGAATAGATGAAGTACTATGACTAGTAAAACAAAAATAATTGAATATGATAAAGTTAGATTTTGTTATTCATAAACTTATTGACTTTGGTCTCTTTTTGAAATTGACCGCTCTAAAACGGCAATTAGCCTTTTAGTTTTAGCGGATAACTCAATCAAGATGATGATGTTCATGATGGCTTCTGCTGCCTTTTAAGACACCCTGGTTTTCCGTTATGGGCAAGGGGTTAGTATTACAGACCCAATAAGGGAAGAAATTCAATTATTCAAGTCAATTTTAATTTAAGGGAAATGTTACAAAACACGTATATTCAATCAGCCTTTATAATCAACGCTTATAAGAATTGATAACTATAGTGTACCCATAAAGATCGCACGTTCAACTCCTAAATTAAAGTCGGCCGACAGCATTGTTCCTTTAGAAGTTATTACATTTAATGACTCTCATAATTATTATCAATATATTTTGAACCTTATTCTGTATGCTACAAAGTGTTTGCTTTCGTCTTGAAATCTTATACTTGTGCTAAATATTCGACGCACGCGCAACCAGCAGTGTTAAATATTTCGATAGAAAGTCTCTATGGATCTATTTCGTTTCCGCTCACGTACCAGTGACAGTTTAAACATAAATGTAGGCTTTTGTTTACACCATTGTGATCGACTAACACACATAGAATGTGTCGTGATGGATCCTCCATTTGAAAAATAAGAAATATCTCAATAGCAATCTGACTTGGTATTTAGGGACGTTATGATTAATTTGTTGGAAATTACTACTACTATGACATCCCAAGAGGAATACGTCGAATAACAAGTCACGCTGTATATACTTAATGATCAATATCACTTCAGTGAAGGAAAACATTGCTAGGAAATACGCACACCTGAGACTGAGAGTTGATGTTGATGATGTTGTCAAAGGTGTGTGAAAGCTACCAATTTGTGACCTTTGTATATGTATAGGGGGAGTCCGGGAGAGTTGAACCGCTTTTTTTAAAGTATCATATTTTCTAAATAAGGAGGCTTAGTGATTCAATTATAATAATAAACGATAGCTTATTTATTTAGGTTTACTTATGCGTATTTAGATTTTCCATATTATATTACTGAAATATGTTATACACATTTTAATAAAAAATGGGATATGATTCAACTCTCCCCACCCTATGGGACACTTGAACCGGGGTCTGGGGAGAGTTGAACACTGCTTTTTAAAGGTAGAAAATAAAAACATTTTACAGCTTAAATCACAAGTTAATTAACCAAAAGATTACAAAATGAAATGAAATTCTAACGAAACACAGTCACACACTCTTCTCATAAGGATAAATAAACAATACTTCGACATACTCTTAAGCATTCCATAGGCATCATAATTATTAAACATTTTATTAATAAAATTAAATATTTAACGTTTCTCTAATCAAACTTCTTACTCTTTCTTGATATTTCTTACCATTTTGTTTCAATTATATACTTATTCTTATCATTTAGTATCATTAATTAGCCTTAATTAGGACTATTTTCAGTCAGCTGGTAACCAAAAATTTCATCAATGTTATTCTTTAAGATGCACCATCCTTTACCTCACGTATAGCATTTTCTAATTCTGTAATGATATATATTTTTCTTTTCGGTATTTTTTCGGATGGTTCGTATTGAAATTATATATTTCATTCAATTAGTCTGCAATAAAATATAAAATTACACATAAAAACAAACAAAATACAAATAAGACTTGTCGTATTAAGGTTCCCGAATTCTTTTTAAATTTCTTTAAATTAAAGTTTAAAATTTATATATCTGTAAAGTAAAACTCCAAATATCTTCATACAAATACTATACATGGGAGACATGAACCACTGAGCATATCTCCTGCACCCGTCATGGTGCAACTCTCCCGCATATACTACTTTGACATTAAATTCTACCCACAGAAAAAACAATCAACGTAATCGAAACAACACTTAGCACACGTCAAACTATAATAATCAGGCAATAAAATAGTAATGTCACACAATACTTACCTCTATAAACACGGCCGCAATATCAAAACTACAAAAAAATTTAAAATTCACTCCGCCATAACAAAAACACCTTTTCGAATCTGACAGCCAAACAAACCGGCCATTGTTAAAAATGGCGCCGTGCTTGTCATTGGCCTCCCGCGCCCTATCAATGACCGTCTTGACGTTTCGTTAGCGCAAAATTTAAGTCGAGTTTTAAAAGGTGGTTCAACTCTCCCATCTGGGCAAGTCTCCCGGATTCCCCCTACCTATTAGTGGAACAATTGCGACGTTGACAATAATTCATTTTCGTTATCGAAACTGTGGTAACTAAACTGTCTAAATTCTAACCCAAGGCCGTTTACAAAGATTATGATAGACTAATCAACTCATTATGATAATTTTTTTATAACTGGCGCGAGGCAGTCACGTCACTGTTACACAAGCGATACAATAACAGTAGAATTAGCGTTCTGCAAACAAAACACCGGTTGTTGAATGTTTTTCACAATTCTTACCATTGTTCCGCTAAATGTCGATTGAAAATATTTCTCACGTTCCAGAAGATAGTCCATTGTCATTGGGTGGGTTGGATTTATTGCATCTCACGAAGTCCTACAATTTTAATTAAAAATAACCTTATTCTGTCGCTACAAAGGTTTATTGGCCGTTTTTGTCAATGTTACCATTACTATGACGTGTTTACTATATGAGATCGAAAATTTCTTAATGCTAATAAATGGGAGATTGTGGCAGAGAATTGCTGGTCACACGCGTGCAGGGAATTAATATTTCTTTTTAATGAATATGCAGATTGGCTCGTTATTGTTTATTCTAGATATACATAACTACCTACCTACATTGCTTCTATGGTTAGCTCCATCGTTACACGGGGTATTTGGAGCATTATTATTAATTGCACTGGGTATTAATTTCCTAAGCAAACCTCCACTGCTCGTGGTGCAAAACCATGTCCCAGGGTCTCTTTAATCAAGGTCGCAATGTCTATATATCGGGTTAAAAAAGCTTCTGGTATTTGTTTAGTGGTTGGATATTTCCATCATGTATACCTAATGCTCTCCGTAAACATTCACAAGAAAATTCGGCCGCAGAGCCGTATTATAGAGGGTTAAGTTTTAAGAAGCTGGTCCAAAAAGGTCAACAAAGTCAAACACAGAAACAATTGTACCTACAAACTGAACGAGTAGTTCCTGAGATTAGCTCGTTCAAACAAAGAAACAGTCTTCAGCTTTATATACCTATTAAAGTTTATGATTAGATATCCTTTCTTGTATTACTTTATAGACATCAGCGACTTTGCCATGAACAAAAGATTAAGATAACGTCAATACAATCCATTTTCACGTTCCCTTCTCATTATCCCTTTTACTTATTCATGTTCCGAAGCAGTTGTCTACAATGTCTACATCACTTCGGGCCAGAATAACTTGTCTATTGAATTTATAACAGCCTGTCAGTAACACTGAGGGTTGTAAAATAGTGAGTATCATTTTATTGGTAATTAAAACGTCTGCTTCAGAGAGCTTTAGGTTTAGAATTAGGCTATTAGCTGTTTATACGTAAATAATGATCAACTCAAACTATCGATCGGTCATCTGCAAGAATTTGACCAGCGACGCTTGTTATAAATAAAGTTATTCTTCGGATTCTTCAAATCAAATCAACACTTTTATTATACCTAATAAGATATTCTCAATGCTTATCAGGAGGTAAGTCCTACTATAGCAAAAACGACTCAATACTATTTATTAAAAATCATTTGAGTACTATAAGTTTTAAAGTCGCGATTTATGGTGACATGAATTTCTGGTCAAAATAAATATGGTTTAAATTACATGGTTACACTTTTTTAGAGGAAACCATCTCAGTCATCAGGGGTAGCAACGCAACTATGACCAAATTAGAACGCGACTCAAAACAAGACAACATCGACTAACAGGATTAAGTATCACTGATAATCCCCGTCCTCATACTTACTTGTTAATAAACTAACGAATTACTAATAATAATTAATTCTACCACCATTAGTTGACTGGACTAACCATTCTAGTCCCTAAATTGAGTATTGTTCTACTTCGGTCACAGTTGTTATGCGCGGTAGCTGAAGGGTGGTGCTGCATCCTCGTTTGCTACCTTAATTCTATAAAAAGACACGCCTCAATTTTAAAACGTTTTTGCATATTTGAATTGAATTATTTATCTGACCAGACTAACCTGAGGCATCCACAAGAAATCTGCAACTGCTGTTACGGACTAAGTCAATGAATAGCAATTACGAATATAGCGTTGTTGATTGATTTTGTAGTCATAATTGAATTTAAAATGAACGGATATTTGCTTTCATCTACTTACTTCTTTTGAATGATTGAGCAGATTTATAACTTACGCAGTAGCGTTGTAAGAAGAGATGTATAAATTAATATTGAATAAGTGCGAAAGATATTTATTACCACTCATTTTGATTGATGCGGTTTAATGATGATTGATGATAGCAGTGAACAAAAACCGACGTACATTAAAGTTTCTACAGATTAACTCAACTTTAAAGAAATCATTCATGTTTTCAATATCTTCTGAATTCATCTTTGGGTTCTAAACTAGGTACTTAATAACAACATGGTGAGTTTTTGCTTCAATTGATTTATATTATTGTTAATATTTAAAAAACGCGTAATAATAGAATTTCTTCTAACTGAAGTTCGTGTTGAAGAGGAGAGGAAAAAGTTTCTGTGTTTTAGGAAAGCTCTTGTTACTTCATCTGCTTTGTGTCTCTACTAACGCAATTAGTAAGTAGGTTATACATGATACTTCAAGTAAAAAACAAGGTCATATGTGATGTGACTAGCTTTTCATGTAGCTCTTTCCGTCTCATATAATGTTCTGTAATTATCTTTCACATCCATAGTTATAACAATGTCATTAGAGAAAATGCAATTTGCAATGTATAAAAACTTAACGCATCTACGTTATAATGTCTTTGCTAAATATCCTGAAAATATCATATTATATTTTTATGAAACTTTACCATAAAAAGTAATGCTACTGCTCTACAGCGAGCCTTTAGCATGTTATTCTACTTACTTCATTTACTGTATACATACACGTCTCTAATGATTCATCAAGATCACTTTCAACGGCATACATTTGCAAATGAATGAAGTGTACACACGTAAATGTATGCAAACGTTATGCGGTACAAAGCAGCGTGCTGTAGCGAAATATTCCTCGCTTTGTGCCATTCATACAACGATCATTATATCTGGTTCTGTTTTGTATAAACGTTCATAAAATTTGCAGACTTTGCACTCGGTCTTAACTTAACAATTATTGCTTTATAACTATTGGGGATACTTAATAATTCTGACAGTGAGAACTTTATGATCACAACTGGGACTTCCCACTTTTACTCTTTGTTGTAAGACTTTTGTCCCAAAATTAAAAGGAATTTTGAGGTCCGTAAATATGAAAATTCTTCAAATTGATTAAAACTCAAAAACTGTTAATAATCGCATCCATAATGCGCTATATGGCTGGCGAAAGGATATTAGTTAGGAACGAACTCGAAACATCCTCTTCTCTAAAAGACTGTCTCTACAACGACAGAATGAAAGTCGAAATTAGTGATATTGTTGAAATTTTCGAGTTTAAATTAAGTATATATCTTAAAATATCCTCCTATAAATCTTAAATATTGAAATTTAAATATTGAGGTTAAAAATAATATTTTCTTCTCACATTGCACCTTATTTAACTATGGACGACACATACACGAACACCACTTCTCATATCTCACATATATTATATTTATTTGCCCCAGCCAGGAATCAAACCAGGGTTTCTTCACTTTAGGCAGGCTTACGAGTGAAGTGCAAGGTCCTTAATATTTGAAGGCACGCAGTCGACGAAAAAGACAACTGGTGTAATTTTCTTATTCACTAAATGTAGCAACGAAGCACGCTTTTGATAAACTTCAGCACGTGCTTAGAATATTGTATGTAGCCTTTCACTCGACCACAGCAAAGCGAAAATGCAGTAAAAGTTTTAAAGCATAATATCTATATAAATTTCAGGTTTCTGCACTTTTGCGACATAAACTTTAAGTATATAGCTACGTGCGCACGTTATTCTTAAAACAGGTTAAAATTTTCCACGTTAAAGTCGTAACTACCTACTTAATATAATTTCGTGATACGAAGGAAGTAAAAATGTATATTATTAATTACCAATTTATGTATGCATATGTATTAATTATTAATTTAGAAATGCACGGTCAATTGGTCAAGCGTTACTGTAAAAGCCCATTGGTTAATCTTAGCTGGTGCTCATTCATATTGACTCGCGGGCGCAGTCACGAAATATCAAACATATGGCGTAATATGTAATATCCAAGTCTTCATATAGGAAACGCACGTGCGGTCTAAGTAGCGGGCAAGCTAGCGACGACGCAGGCGCCGCGCTCCCGGCAATATCTACTGGAGGCATACTACGAAAAACGAACGTAATTGACGGATGACGGATCGCACGGTTGTCAATTGTCAATACTTTTTAAGGAAATATTGATCACGTGGACGCACTCGACACCTACTTAGTTTGCTCACATCAGCAGTGTTCATCAATCGAGATACAATCACTATTGTGGTACGAAATTCAAAGTACGAACGTCGACGTAACGTATGTCAACGTTTGTTTTTCGTAGTGGACCTCCTGAACTCTCGCGCAAACGCCTGGCGGCCAATGTGAACAAGAGCTCGCTACGTCAACCGCGCGTGCACCCGCCACCGCGCCCGCGTGTTCTATACAAGCACTTGGTCTTTCCGGTAAAACTTAGGATTAACTAGTTTGAGTTGGTAAACGCAAGGAGTAACAAAACAGTGTAATTTTTTTGGGCTTTAAAATATCAGTTTTAAAATACGGCTGTGTTTTGAACAATTTAATCCTACTAGTCCTACTATCCTACTAATATTATAAATGCGAAAGTTTGTAAGGATGTATGTGAGTGAGTGAGTGAGAGAGTGTGTGTGTGTGTTTGTTACTCTTTCACGCAAAAACTACTGAACGGAGTTTCATGAAACTTTGCAGTAATATAGTTTAGACATCGGAACGGAATAACATAATTTGTTAAAATTTATAGAGATTTTTGAAGGGACTGGTTTCCCGAAGCGAAGCTAGGGCAGATTTACTAGTTATAAATAATCTTCTATACGAATAACTAAACTTTAACTGAAAACCCGATTGCTGTCTGTACATGGCAAATATATTTAAAAATTCACTTTAGGGGTTCTTTATTCTTCTTATTATTATGGGGTCAAGAGAACTCAAAACAATGTTTTTCATTTTGCCTGTTTGTCTGAATGTGTCTGCACGTTAATACGGCTTATCCCATTTGAATGTAGTTTTCAGGATTATACTTCACGGGCGAAGCCGTGGATGAAAGCTAGTATAGGAATAAAAATGCCTTCCAAAATTCCTCGAAGCAAGTTGAATAACTCAAATCCGAAGCAAAGCTTCTTAATCCTTTTCTGGAACTACATAGTTTTACGGTACGCGCGGCTTACGATTCATTGTTCGTCGGGATGAAGTCATAACACAAGTTTATATTAAAGTTTGTTTCTAGAACTTCCAACTCCCGTTTCAGTTGGTTGGTGAAGGGGTTAAGTTGTAGGGTAATTTAACCCCAATCAGGTAAAAGATTTGACTTGCTGCACAATTTCGTACTGACATTATGAAGGAAGTTGAAATGGCCAGTCTAATTATATTTTACTAGTTGCCTGCTCTGCGGTCGAAATTCGGCCGTCATTCATTCTGTCAAACGGTTACTGTAGTTATATTAATTAATGTGGTTATAGTAATCTAAGAACGAAATGTGTACGTCATCTATAGTGGTGTTAATAGAGTAACACTTTAGTGTGTAATGTAAAATTTATTGATTTAATGTACTTTATTAGCATTATTATTATTATCTACATATTATTACCTATTCTGGACTTCTTTTCGCACAAACACATCTATCCTCAAGGAGATAGGTGTAAAACAGCGTCTGTCCTCCACAATACGAGCTCGCATTCTGTCGTTCTTTGGACATGTTTCACGGCGTGGACATGGTTCCATAGAAAAACTGGTAGTCCAAGGTAAAATTGAAGGCACAAGACCTAGTGGCAGATCACCGATGCGCTGGACGGACCAAATCAAAGCGGCTGTAGACGCCCCCGTTCACGAATGCACCCGTAGAGCAGCGATTCGGGAAGAATGGCGAAGAATTGTTAGGCGTGCCACAAATACCGAATGACCACGACCACTCTGCCAAGAGTGCAACGACTTAGAAGAAGAATTATTACCTGAGCGTAGAAAAGTCGTGTCTGTTTTTTTGTTTCTGGGTTAAGAAACAGTACCAGAACATAAATCTAAAAAAAAATTATTAAAAAATAGTTTGTTTTCCTGTTTGCGCGCGCTAATCTCCGGATCGGCTGAATGGATTTTCACTGAAAGATAGCGGAGATTCCTGAGCAACATTTAGGCTATTTTTTATCCCGGAATTCCGGTGGGATCAGGTTATGGGAATAGATTTTTAAAGGGCTTTCATTGAGAGATACAGGAAGTTGTGGAGCAATGTACAGGCTACTTTTTATCCCGGAATTCTCGCAGGATCCAGGATTCACGCAGGAAAACCTCATATGCGCGAAGTTGTGCGCTTAGATTTTTATGGGACTTTCATTGGAAGATAGAAGAGGTTGTGGAGCAACATTTAGGCTACTTTTTATCTCCTAATTCCCGCGGGATTGGGATTCACGCGTAGAATTCAAGTTTAGAATAGAAAAACTCGAAATTTATATCTTAAAGTCTTTTTATCGATTTTGCTCAATTTATTTATTTAGTTAATTAGAACGGTACATAACCACTTACACTAATTAACATGTCATATTTTAGCATTGTTGATGTCTAAGTTAAATTAAATTAAATCATAAAAAATTACATAAAAAAATACAAATTATACTAGCGGCACGCTATGATGGCCGGTTTGACACATTACAACAGTGACGTGACAGTACGTTCGGTCATATCGACGAAATCCACAACAAAGGGCTTGAACAGAGTCCAAATTAACGAGCAAGGGTCAACAGTAATGCAGTATCAATATTTGAAATCCAAAGCCAGGTCAAAACTATATCACAATCGCATTGCACTGACAGTTTATACTTTTCGAAGCAACGTCAATTCGAAACTGCTTTGTTTTGCATTGAGCATTGACGCGAGTTTGCCGGAGGTAGTAGTTGTGCTAGCCAGCGATCCTATGTGACGATCGTATTAGATTCCATTTTTAAAAATTTTCAATTTAGAAAACCAAATGCCGAGTTGTGGTATATATCATATAAAAATAAAAATTTTACCTTTTGTATGAAACAGCTGATATTTTTTTGCGATTTCAGAGGTTTGTCCACATAGTGAAAATTGTTCATATTCACAAGTACATTCACCCCTTAAATGGTGCAAACTGATTTTTCTACACTTGTATACATTTTAGAAATCAATTTAATAAATAAATTTTGAGTCCTAAACCTAAAACTACATTCGATAAAATTTATGAATCTCTGCACATCACTATCGTCAATAAAGTAATACAATTATTTCCTTCAAAGTCGTTATCAATTAATACGGAACTTCATGAGCGGACAAACGTCAAACCGGCCATCATAGCGTGCCGCTAGTTTAATAAATAATAAACATAACAAATGAGTATCAAATGGAAATTATTATATAAGTACTTAATTAATAAACAGATTAACAATCCTCTGAGAACCTCTGGCATACTCTCAGAACTTGATTCCAGTTATCGGCAAAAAGATCAAAGTTAGGATAGGTTTCCAGAAGTTTGTTGAGAGTCGATATTGCACGAGGTATGGGAGAATAAGCACGCGCAACAGTGCGGCTTGAGGGTACGGCAAGCAGTTTAATGTCTCCGACCTCGGAGATAATTGTTTGGAACAAAAAATCAAGATCTACATAACGGATTTTTGTACGGTATGACTAAAACATAGTAAAAAATCAACTGTTCTTAATATGTGTGGAGCAATAACTATAAGTATTTATCTTTGAATTCTCGCGGGGTCGGGATTTACGCAGGAAAAACTTTGTGAAGTGTGGCAAATTTCATACTCCTCTGTCTGCGAAATTTTCGTAAAAAGGGATCCAAAGTTTTTGCTTCACGTATAATTTCCTTAGGTAGGTATAGATAATTTCCTTAGAAGTCATCTAGCCCATGTTCAGGGCCCTCGTTTACGGTAATCTGTAATAGAGTTTCATTTTACCAGGCGAATAAAAATATACCACCAACATCACCAGGATTTGTGGATCCTACAGAGGACAGAGGCCACAATGAGGTGCCTCGTTCTAATCCCACTAGGGTGCATCCCTGGTTTGTTTGAACTCAAGATACATCTTACCTGAAACAAAAAGTTTTACATAAGTTCTTTTGATTAATGCAGATCAAAATACATTTCTGTTGATTATATAAAAATGCCCATTTTTACCAAAAACTGCGGGTTAAAGCTAAAAGGGGTTCAAAGGATCTTAATTTATTTTTCATCACACCTATTTCGAAGGTCATATTCCTATTTGAAGGACAGTGCAAGTACATAATATAATTCCTGAATATGAGGCGCCTTTTATTTTCTCATAGGGGATGAAAATTAGAGTGTGTCACTCGGGTGCAAATATCTTTGGCTCGGGCGAAGTACTTTGAATCCCTCACTACGTTCAGGATTCTACTAAAGAATCTCTCACTTCGCTCTGGATTCAAAAAAGCGCCCTCGCCGTAAAAATATTACTTTGCTCCCTTATTATTACAATCTAAAACTATATACCTTATGTTTTGTGTTACCTCCTAATTTTATACTTAGTATACCGATTTTGATTAGTTTTTAAGTTATCCTTAATAATGCGTATTTATGGTCGTTACCTCATCGACATCTGATGAGATGTTTTTGAATTATCTCTCGTACACCTTGTTGAAGTTTTTTTTGTTATATAGACTACTTTACTGTTCACGATGTAGACGACTTAAGTACAGTTTACAAATAGAATTTAGCAGCGTATTTAGCAGTGTGAAGCGATGATTTCAGCACTTACGCGAACAGAGCCCTCATTAGTCCTTAATTAAAATTACTGGCAGCTCGTCGCTTTATTCACGTGCATTGTCGACACGGTACTAGTCACGTCAGCTAATGTAAGCTGGCTGATTGCGATGGGATTACCGGAGTCTCCAGGGTGTCGTGACGAAACAAGAATACGTTGGTACGAAATACACGTATCTAATGTTACTGAACTGTCGAGTTTAAAGTATACTTAGTGCTATAGCTATCTGTTCGAAATAAGGAGTAGGTAATAACCTGTGAAATTAAGGTTATCCGCTTGCGTACCCGATATTCCTAAGTGGTACCACTAATTTTACACTACTACAGATAAGTTCCAAACATTGCGTGCTCGAGCAATGCACACATGGACACCGATCGTGAACACGAAATATTGAACCACTTTGAACCACGACTGAACAATGCTTCATGCATGTTTTTTGCCCGTGAACGGTGTCTGTGCGCTGCTCGGGCGCACGGTGTATGCAGTTTTACATCTCTACTAGTCTTTGATTTGTGCCGGTACAAGATGTTTTACATTGCTCCTCACTTTCATGTTGGAGTTTCTTATGAGTGTCTGAATCGAGTTTCTCTTTCTCTGGACTCTTGGTACGTAGGTACCTCCTGTAGGTACGTTGTCATTTTGGTTCGCGTAACAAATGCCGTCCGTAGTATTGTACGTATAATGTAGCAGCAGCTAAAGTGATTATTGTGTAGCGTGAACTCAGACTAAGAATTAACGCTTTATCTACTCGGATACCGATACTTACAGGTGTAGTGTTTATTGCCAATATTTTAACAGGCCTTTATGAACTGTGAACGTGTCACATTCTGTCGATCATAGCGATCGACTGTGTTAAGCAAAAGCAGATTGGTGACAGTACGAAGGAAAATTCCTTAGTGCTACCGAAGGCCTTTAAGGCATTTAATTTACATGCTAGCAGTTCCGGCGATTATTTATCGTAATATCGATGGGTCCTATGTATATGGGCCAAAATGTAAAATTAAAACTTTACAGGAGAGGCTTCCAAAGTTTCAATTTACTTACTATAACTTTAAATTGATAAAACCGAAGTTCCCGAATCTTTGCTTATTTGCTAAGAAAACTATTTCCCTCATTTACACTGTAGTATTTTATATATACATTTATCTGGTTTTTTTTAATGTCACATTGGCCCTTCTACGTTAGTTTTTGTTAAAATTATTTTTTTTTTGAAAACACCCTAAAAGGGCCGATATACCATGTTGGCCATTATACGCGTATTACCTACGCTAATTAGCATAATGTATATATTTTTTTAATTTTTTATCTATAAAATCAATAAACGATTGAAGTAATTGATAATTCATTAATTAGAATATAATATAAAATCTTCGTTTTAATTGTTGTTTTCATTTCCCAAAGCCAAATTCACAAAATTCCGACATCTAGACATCTTAGCGTGATAATTAGATGTCATTTTTACTTATTAAACTAAATTGTAACCCAAAAACACAACAATTACATTTCGTATTCGTCTTTATTCATCACAGTGCGGCCGATGCTCCGTTCAACGTACCTACAAGTGTCAAATTGGCTGATTGTTCCAAACTATAAACAAACGCGCGGGAAACTCCCCGCGTATAAATCTCTAACTACGCTTAGGACCTTATACGTTTAAATTCATGTTACATATGCCGTTATACCGTAATAAAAAATCGTGTTTCTATGCTGAAATCTTTTTTTTTTAATAGCTCACATGATTCATTATATCGATAAGATGCGTTACCCACAAAAAAGCCAAAATCACCAAATTGCTAGTTTGGCCCATATACATAGGACCCATCGATATATTAGCGGTCTTCGGGCAACATGAAAAATCTTTTAATACACGCCATTAACAGCTACCTACACCATTTCATATTGGAGCAGCTTCATCGAGCGTGAACTAGGCCTATCCATTTCTATTTATGAGAGCATACTCGCTAGAGCTGTAACGGGCCATTAGAACTTGCTCACAATTACTAACTGGAATAATAAATACACTAAACGAATATGAATAAATAGACTAAAAGAACTAACTATCACTAACAGTCCCTGCCTCAGTTCTCATTCTTATTCATACTTACTAGCAAGCCAACCACCTAACGCTCTCCTCCTATCCACCTATTGGAACCTTGTTCTAGGTCGATCAAAGTTGTCATGGGCGGCAGCAAATGTGTGTTGTTGCTTGCTCGTTTGCTACTTTAATTTGTAAAAAATCCTTATTATATCGATAGTCAATGTAATTTTACATATTCCATTTGGGTAGGTAAAACGATATGATACGTATTTTTAACTGTTTTTTGTACCTATTACGTATTTAATTTAGTGTAATTGGCGTGTATACCGTACTGATTAATTCATAATTAATTCATAAATAAATAAGTAGTCTGTTTACATGGCATGTGTTTGTGTCAAAATCATCCATCGTGATATAGCTACTTCGCTTAAAATATATTTCCTTAGCAAAATACTCTTTTGTTTTTTTTAATTAAAGCCACGATAGCTGTAACATGCATAATATGAGTTACGTCTCACTGCAAACAAAGTCCTTTGTCCTTCATCAATATTCATCAGACACGGAGACCAACAAAGAGATGTGTGGATTACGGCACCTCAACCTTTCGTGACGAAATAAGGATCGTTTGAAATACAAAGACTTACCCCGGTCACTCACATGTGCGCAAGCCTTTATCCTTTGTACGAATGTTTGCATAATTATGTGTGGCTGATTAGCTGATTACTAAAGGTTCAACGTTTGCGTGCTTTGGCAACCATAAACGACACAGGCTGTCAACTTGGAAAGTTACGAACTCATCGACAACTTCAAAAAATATTTTTTTATTAGCATATAGCACCACCCATTAGCTGCTGCCCATGGCAGCTGTGACCGACCAAGAACAAGATTCAATTTAGGGACTACAAATGTGTGTCGCCTCTAAAAAAGTCTAACAGTATTTGCGAACATCGTCCTTCGCGCGTATTCACGCGAATGTGAGTGATCGGCTTTATAATCAAGTCGTCTTTTGTTTATTTCCCGAAGGCGTAGGCACAACGGTTGGTAAATAAACGCTAATTAACCTATGTCGGTACAACTACTAAATATATCATACAATAGATTACTGAAGCGACAAGACACAAAACCAAAGAATCTCTACAATATACACATCGAATTGGTTCTACATTACTTTTCCATTTCTAGGTTTGTGGGAAGAAATTTCTTTTAAGTCTTCATCGTTATTTACAATCGAGTGAAATTTATTAGTACTTACTCAAGCATTAAACTAATATAAGAGATCCGCTCTTAGCTCGAAATTTGACCTTAATTCTAACAGAAGGTTAGTTGGATAACATTGACCTTAAGAGCGAACTCTTTCAAACGTTACTTGGAGCGCCCCATAGTCTGCGTAAATTAATTAAACGTGTACCAACCGAAATTTTCGAATACATTACATTTAGGTAATGAAAAAGTATTAGCTTTTTTTACTCCTCCGTAAAAATATTTTTTAAAGGCTTGAGGGGTTGATATGTAGATGGGCCTTCTTCTAGTAAGTGGTCACCAGAGGACGCCTATGTTTCGTCGAGCTGAATGGAGTAAGGTATTATCATCATGATTGTAGCAATATGAGGGGCACAGGCCGAAATCCAACTAGTTAGCCAAGTGCAGATTGGCGGAATTCATATAATTACCTTAGAAAATATTATGGAGAACTCTCAGATGTAAAGGTTTCGTCATGTTTTCTTTTTCCGAAGCCAATGACAATAAAATTTTTATATGGCCATTATTTTTGAAAACTAGAGCTATGAGCTATTTTTCAAAAATTCAAATTTAGTCACTCTGTTATGAAAGGTAGGTATGTGTGTAAGGTAGAAATAAGTACTTACTCTTTTTTTTATAAAAGTTGGCCTTAAGTTTATATCCAAACCAGCTCCCTATTTTCACATTTAAACTTTTGCCATCAAGTTATTTACCTTAGAAAAAGGCAAGTAACATAAAACACGGCGCTTTAATAAAACTAACCAGAAATAAAATAAATAACGTAGCCGAATGTCGTAAAACTGGTCGTTTTGGCGGAACAATAAACTCAACAATATTCTTTACAATCATAAACTCAGTGTGAGTTTTAATATCGCAGAAAGCTGTAAAGCGCGAGTAATGAAAGAATGTGATCAAGCAGTTGTGTTAATGGGAATGTGATATTAATTTTATTACTGTACTGGACCAGTGGTTTTCCATTGGTCTTTCTCAGTATTGTGGCTACCACCCATTAGAGGCCCACTACTGAGCACGGGTTTCTCCTCAATATTGAGGAGGCCTAGAGAGCATACTCCACCACGCTGCTCCAGTGCGAATTGGTGGAAGGGTTAGTGGCCAACCCAGTGCCAAAAGTTTTCAGACCGCCCGAAGGCCTCCGACATGGCATAAAGCTTATGAAAATTCAATGAATTTTTTGGTTTTTAAGAATTTTCCATTACAATTTATACATTTCAAAATAGAATAAGCAAATTGGAATATTTCATACCCCGATAAGAAGGGGTAGCAAAAATATAATAGGTAACTTTTCTCATTTGACTGGAATATCAATTTCAAGATTTACTAACAATACGGGCTCGAGGCGCATTGCCCATCTTAAAAAAATATTATAACGAGATAATACTAAAAATTTTATTTATTTTAATATGCGTGCACACGAATACAAAGACATTTTATTTCAATCTCATAAAAGTATTTTAGAATTAAATTAGTTTTGAGGTCATAGATTGACTAAAATAACTTCATTCATTCTATTTCACTTCAATTTTATAACTACCTATTAAAATTTTCATCTCTATTTTACCCCTAAGTATATCAGAGTTTTCATACAAGCAATACATGTAGAAAATTATATGTTTATAGGTCTACTAATATAGACTGCATGTCGTCTCTCATATAATTATATGAGAGATATTAATTACAGTTTACGTTCTATTACACGCTGATTAAGTTGATGTTCTGAGTTGTATCTTTTTTAACCTACTTTAAAAAAAGGAGGTTCTCAATTCGACCGTATATATATTATGCTTTTTTATGTATGTTCACCCATTTTTTTCCAAGTCAGTTATTTTTTGTAAAAAGCAATTATTTATCAATTGAGTTTTTAGAAAAAAAGGCTGAACAACTTATCATTGAAGCTTGTTTTAATACTACTTTTGATCGTTGCTAACGAATATCGATAAACAGGATGAAATAATGAATCCGGACAAATTCTGTTAACCTGGGACACATGGTAACTCTACCTCGAGGCAAGCACGAGTTTGTAAAATCATTATTTTGGGAATAAACCGCCACCGCTCTGATAAGATTATGTAAATACCGTGACACTTTTATGCTTTAGGTAAATGAGAAATCTGATTGTTGCTTGACTCTTGTGAGAAGTAATTTGAAAGGTATTAACTGCTTTAATTTACTAAATTTAATATTGTAGTTAAATTTAGCTTAAAGTTGACAAACTAATCGTGAGAGCAAAGTTCATCGTCGTTCAAGTTCAATGCCGGGCAGGACTTTTTTATGGAGTTGAAGTAACAAACGAGCCGTCAGCCCCATCCTTCCGCTGCCGCCCATGACAACTGTGACCGACCTAGAACTAGACTCAAAGGGACTAGGATGTTTCGTCCAGTTAGTAGATGGTGTTAGAATATTAGTTGGTTAGTTTGTTAATAAGTGTGAGGACAGGGACTGTTAGTGACGGGTAGTCCTGTTAGTTCTTGTCATAGTAATAGTCCAGTTAGAATTTATTATTATGAGTCTCATTCTAACTCGATCACAGATGTGTTGCTACTCATTAGGACTGAGATGGTCGCCTCTAAAAACATAGTCCACTACGATTTTGAAGGGCAAGTGCGGATTGGCGGCTTCACACATCGTTGAGAATAATATGGAGACACGGCAGGTGTTCAGGTTTTCTCACGTTGATATAGTTCACCGAAGAAAGTGGGAATAAAATTTTAATATGCGCCAATCTAAACTAAACATAAGAAATATTTCAGAAACTAATGTCTGATGGTGCTTTTAAGAGCCAATAAAAGTCAAAATTATTATTTTTAGAATTTGTGTCTGTATGTTTGTCCGGACATCAAAAATCACTGACTCGATGTGGTTTTCACCGTTGTATTTGTGACGACGTGTAACTCAAAAAAAAATTGTTTCATCTTGATTGGCTGCTTAGACCCTGAGGTATAGTCTTGTATGTTGTAGGATAACGTCTTTCCTCGAATAACAGATTTCACCGAATCAAAACATTATCAGAGAAGTCGGCTCTACGAGTATTCACCGCAAAGTACTTGGTTGAGCACTTAATACCTACCTTAGTTACTTAGTACTTAGGTAATACTTGTACTAAGTTAGTTTGCTTAGACACCTAAGATTACATCAGCATACTCAAATGGGATTTTAGCTAAGTCTCTTATCGTGTTGGTTTAAGTTTAACCGATTGGAGTCCGGATTTCGCTTTAGTTGATAACCCAGGATTAAAAAAAGGGGCGGGGTGTCTTCCCCGGTTCGCGATATATAAACGACTTCCACGCGGGCGGAAGCTAGTTGGATAATAAAGTTTCTCGAAGCAAAACGAGACTTGCAACTCCCTGCCAAAAACAAATTTATTGTCTGTGCCCACAATTTAATTTAGTTTGTTAGCAAAATTTACTTAAGACATTTTAAAATCTCGTCGTCAATCTATAATGAATCTTATTCACAGGGTCGGAACGCTGGCATTTGTGTCCACTCCGATTAAAACTAATTTCACATCGAACACGAACGGAGTGTAGTTGACATTATATTTGAATACTAAGCCGATAAACACCGAAACCATCAAATACAACAGTACTCAAATCTCTCAAAGAGTTTTGTTGGCAAAATTAGAAATTCAACCACTAATTGAACCACATGAGCGATCCGGAGTAAATTAATGCTTTTAATTGGCACTTCCTTTGAACTTACGTATCCAGAGCTTACGCAACACTGTAACTACATGAACATGAGCTTGAAGAGAACAACGCAGCCATTCACAGACTATCTGGTCGGTGTAGTGATGTGCCGCGTCAATGTGACGTTTTGTCGACATCGATTAAAGATGCATAATGGAATGCTCAGAGTACTTATTTAGGTTCTCAAGGGATGATATTAATAAACGGGGAGAGTTGTTATTGTTTTAAATAATACATGAAGAAATGCTAACAAAGTAATATCCAAAATTTTCTATATCGTGGGTGGCATGAATAAATGGATAAGATGTCATTAACACACAAATTAAAACTCAAACAATTTATTTCATATAGATATTAATAAATACACTCATGAATGTTATATCGGACGGGAATTGAATCATGGACCCTCCGCTTCATATGCAGGTTCACTACCAACTAGCCTAAGAGATAGTACATTTTGTGTTGCTTCAATTGGAATAGTAGATTGTATGACAAGGGTGCAAAGTAATATTTTTTCGGCGAGGGCGTTTTTTGAATCCAGAGCGAAGTGAGGGATTCTAGAGTAGAATCCCGAGCGTAGCGAGGGATTCTTTAGTAGAATCCCGAACGTAGCGAGGGATTCAAAGTACGTCGCCCGAGCCAAAAATATACTTGCACCCGAGTGATACACTCTACTTTTCATCACCCACTATGAGAAAATAATATATATATAATAGAAAATAATAGAAAATAATACGTAAAAATGCACGAAAACTTAATTTTAATTTGAAAACGAAATCTTAATTTGATTTCTTTTTTTATTATTCAGCTGGCGGGGCCCTCGCGTCGTACCAGACATTCTTTATTCAAACAATATTTGCGTTCGATTTCTTTAGCGCAAAATACTAAAATGTTCTAAATTCAAAATAGGACGGAAAAGATCTAGCCGGCAGGAAAAGTTGTATGAAAATTCATTCCCGCCCGCTGAATAGAAAACAGCAACTTTGGAACCCCGTAAGTCCGAACCAAGTCGTCTTTTTCGAATAGGTGTGATGAAAAATTATTATAATTCATAATCTACTAAATTCATGTAAACCTCTGAAATCGAAAAATAACTTTAGATTAATTACCTTACGTTTCGATTAAAAAGTAATCTGAACATGAAAGCGTAATTGTTTGATGACTCGATTTCAATATTTATTGATTACTTAAAATAGATTTTCGTTGCGTACGAATTTACTTTGTGAACTGAATTAATAAAATGTTTTAAAATATCGATAGTCCATAAACTTTAAATAGTAAAACACTTTCATGAAGTAGTACTTCAGGCGGGCGGCATGGGCTGAAGTATCGTGGGATCAACGACCTCGCATTCTTCCTTGCACTATTTTGCAATAGTCTTGATAATTTATATTTAAAACAAGTGTCCTGCCTCGCTTTACTTCGTTTAACTTATTTTTTTTAATCTACACGTCATAAAAATAGAATTGAATTATCTATGATTTCAAAAGCAATAGTTGTTTTACAGTGCGCCCAACTTATCTCTGAAATGGCAAAAATTGGAACTAACGCCGCTTAACATGGCGTTCATAAGTATGTTGTGGTCATTCATCTGTCAGTTACTAGTGTGCAATGATTGGTCAAATGCGTGCGCCTATCTTCATTTCAATCTTAAGTTGGGTTTACTATAAGTGCATATGTATAGTTATTTACAAAATATCAATACGCATACAAACGATTTTATTTTTTTGTCTGAGTGTCTGTACGTCTGTCTTTCTGTTATCATATCCTAGCTAATCGCCGGAATAGCTGCACTGATTTTTATGGAATTTTATTGATAGATAAAGGAGGTTTTGAAGCAACGTATAGGCTACTCTTTATCCCGAAATTCCCACGAGATAAGGATTAACGCGGTAAAATATCCCACGCGTATGAGGTAGAGGGCTCAGCTTGTTACAAATAAAATGGGTAAGACAGATATTCTAAATTGGAATACGTATTGTACAAATAAGACAAACAGTTACACCCCAAATTTAAAATAATTCACAAGGAAAAACCGCATCCAAATTGGATAAGCCGTTTCTGCAATTAGCAAAGTAATAACCAAAGAAACTTAAATTCATTGCCCCAATTTCTTTCAGCTTTTTCAAGCATATTCCGTGTGAAGAAATCAATCAGCTGCAAAATGTTATAATGCATGTAAAGGTACCGATATTTCCATAAATGCCTTTCATAATAATTATGGTAACAGCATAGTTAACTCAGCATGAAATCAGCCCCGTGTCAATACCTCGTAATAAAACAGGCAATGGAATCATAATAACTGGGAATAACATTTCTTCAGCGTTTATGTGCATCGGAGGGCACGTAAAGCCGTCAGTTTTCATAAGATAGCCGGCCGAAAGGGTGAAGTAACAAAATTTCGACATTCGGATTAACCACTGACTGTTTCGCAAACTTATGGAATATGCTCTAGGCCTCCTCATGTATGAGAATAGACTCCATTAGAGAGTAAAGGCCATTAAAGGGTAAAAGCCAATCCTATTTCTAACAGGACTAACTATCACTAACAGACCTTACCAATCCCCGTATTGACCGGCAAACTAATCAACTAATATTCTAACACCGTCTTCTAATTAGACTAACTTTCCTAATTTCCATTTCATTCGTGATCTGTGTCGGTCAAAGTTGTCTTAGGCGTCAGCGGAGGTTGGTGCAGTATGACTGCATGTTACTTTAATTCCATTAAAAATCGGATTTGACCACCACAGTTAATGAGACTTGTTCAGTCCAGTAGAGAGAAAATAAAAAAATTGATGATGAATTTTATTTGAGTCGCACTAAACACGGATATCAATCGGGTGAATGCCCTGCAATCCGACAGGCGCACTATTGCGCAGTGCGAAATTTTTTGAGCTTTATTGGACCGAGTTCGTTCGTAGTAAAATTGTTAGCAACTATGATATTCAGGATTCGGGTAGGTATGGTTTAAATGTTTAAATAGCCGCACCGTGCCATTTGGGACTAAGTTTATAATGAATGAATGTAACTTTCTTGCACATGACGTGGCACAGATGAAATACGTTTGTTCTCGTATTATGGGTGCTAATATTGTATTATTTATCTAGGTACATAGGTATATGTACGGGGATATGAATAAGATATCGTTAAAAAGGAGACCTAATAATAGACACTATCTGATTTACGTTACTTGCTGTTAAATCTATATATATAAAACTCTTGCATTACTAAGTGACTGACAGACAACATACAGCCGAAACTACTGAAATGAAAAAGCTGAAATTTGGCATGGGGTGAAATTTAAACGAATTCCACGCGGGCGAAGCCTGCCGGCGGAAGCTAGTTTTCTATAATAACACTTGGGCATTATGCCTATACTTATAAATTAAAGGTTAAAAAATTCTTATAATGTAATTCTGTACTTTAATTTTGTAACTTCAAATATAATTTTAATAGGTATAGTTGATTGATTTTCCACCCACTTTAGGAGAGAAAAGCTACGTCATCGCGTAAGCAATCAGTTACGCCTTAGGAGAGGACTTGGCGAAAATCTATGTAAAGTAAAAATGTAAGTTATTCATTTAATGAATGCCTAAAATAAATCTTTTAATTTATTCAATTTTATTCGTGTTTCTAAAAGTGTCTTGTTTTACAAAAGTGAACCTATTTTAGGTACGAGTATTTGGCTTTTGGTGAAGTTTAATCACATTCAAATACACCCAGCTTTTTACCAAAACTTTTTACCAACTTCCACATTTTTTTTTCAATTTTCATTCCCTTTGTTCATTCTGCTCGCGTGGCTGTATTGTTACAGAATGAAAGTTTCAAAACCGCGTATTTATTTATACAGATTATTCAAACACGGCTGGAAATAGACGCGTGATTATATTTGTACGAATGGCCGTCACACCCAAACACGAGGGGTCCTAAACAAACTAATACGGTTGGGCCCTCAACAACAGTTTGGCTAAGGAAAGTTTGTAACGATTTGCAAAATGACTTGTATTTGACTAGGTCCTCTAGGGTAGCAACACTATGTCTGAATATGAACGAAACTTACAATTACTAACTGGACTATTACTAGCAAAAATTATCGGAATAATAATAAACAACAATCCTGGCTCCAGTCCTTATACGTTACTAAGTGATAAACGAATTGAACAACAAATATTTTTCAACCTTACTGAATTCGATCTGGAATTCGTTATAATTGCATGGCACACAAGTGCCAGTTTTTCGCCTACGCGATTAAGATTGACGGCGGGATCTCAAAATCTAAGGGCTAGTTGTTTACAAGCTGAATTGAAATTGAAAGGGTGGTGCAAAGTTTTGCTATTTTAAAGTCATAAAAATATAGTACGACTTATTAAATGCGTAAAATTTATTAAATATGTCTATACTTAGAATTTCCTTATTTTTATAAGTATGTTGTTTTTATGAACCGATTGACATAACAAAAAATTGTCCGTCTCGCTGGGAATCTAATCCAAGTCCCTTCGAACGACGATCCGACATGGTAACCGTGGCACAATATAGTAAACTCTTTCACTCAAGTTTAGGTTACAAAAAACATCATAAATTATAATGCTTACTTTCGCGATTTTGTAAAAACACAGTGGACCTCTACCTACGTTTCTACGCAGAAGGTTTGCAAAACTATGTATGAAATATCCTTTTTGGTGATTTCCCAGAAGGCCTGGTGCGATGCTGAATTTGCTTGGAGTTTCATAATACGTGCCTTCCTCGTTTCTGTAAGCCTCGGTACAAGCGTCCACCTGTAGCTCCCTTGAGGACGAATGTCTCTTCAAGGCCCAACAAAGTACAGCAATATAACTTGGTTGTAATGCCTCCATAATACTTGAACAGAACATGATTCAACTTTAATAGGATTCTTCTTTAGTTAAATTCTTTCAATATATCATCATCATCATTCATCTTACCCCATCATGACCCACTATTTAGCACGGGTCTCTTCTCAGAATGAGGAGGTTAAGGCCATAGGCCACCACAATAGCCAAGTGTGGATTGGCGGACTTCACACACGTTAGAGTTTTCCTTCACCGTTTCTACCAAGTGACATTTAAATGCTTAAAACGCACATAACTCCGAAAAGTCAGAGCTGCGTGCCCTGGGATTCGCACCCGAACTCAATAGGACGCCGAATTCTTAACCACTAGGCTATCACCGCTACTTCCAATATGGGCCGAGGCCGCACTACATCCAAACCGCCGCGGTTTCTTACCGCGTAAATTTTGTAACTCAAGGAAAGCAATGCAAGCGGCCGCACTTGCGGTTTCTGATACTTGTATGCGAAATGTATGTTAATAACGTGTATGAAACACAACCCGTCCGCTGTTGCCAATGACATCTGTAACTGACAGAACAAAACTCAGATCCGGATAAGTTCGGTTAGCAGACGATATTAGAACGTTAATTGGTTAGTTCGTTAGTAGGTTTAAGGATTCTGGCAGGGATTGTCAGTGATAGGTAGGTATCCTTTCGGTGGTTGTTAGTTATAAAATAATAAATAAATAATAAATAACGCTTCATACTCATAGCCCTACACTAGGATTCCCTGTGTCGTGGATGCCATGGAGAACACACAAGACAAGGACACACACCCAGACCGAGAACGGAAATTCAAACTCATCATCCAAATTTTCGCCTCGCTGGGAATCGATCCCATGACCCTCGGAACAGCGATCCGGCGTGTTAATCCATCCATAAGGCCATCCGGGTCGCCAAAGTAATAGATAGTCCAGTTACATGTATCCATTCATACATTCATATATTCATAGTGCTGGACATAGGTTTCCCCTAACTTGCGCCATTTTGACCGTTTCTAAGCCTTCTGAGCTTATCCTTAATCAGTATTCTAAGTTATGCAATAAGCTAGGTTGCTTATTGCATAACTGAGAAAACAATGATACCATGCTTTAATAAAACGAATAACGGTGTAACTTCAAATAACACAACAGAATGGATCCTTTGAGTGGCATATTCCAGGAATGTTTTGTATTTCCTCGTCATTTTAGCTGTCGTCACGAATTACACGGAAACATAACGAGCTAATTAAAAATTGTTTTGAAGCCTTTTCAACTTCAGGCGGCATGGAGTTATCGTGAAAAATATTGCAGTTACAATTTATGTGATGATACCTTTATAGGCAAGTGATTTTGTTATTGAAAACTTAAATAGAATACCTCTAAGGTTGTTCATGAAAAGTTTATTATACCTATTCCTATACCTATTCCATATGATGGTAGTAATAATGTATTAACACAAAAGCTACTGGATCGATTTCGATGAAATTCGGAATGATAGTATCACCCATGACAATCGTGACCGACTTAGAACAAGACAATAGGGAATATAATGGTTAGTCCAGTTAGCAGTAAGTTAATACTGTAAGTGATAATTAGTTCCGTTACTTGTTTTAAATAATAATCCAGTTAGCAATTTCAAGTCAGAGTCTGGTTTTAATTCGGTCACAGAAGCGTTGCTACCCTTGAGGACTCAGATGGTCGCCTTTAAAATGGTTCATATTTTTGCAAAAGATCGGTGTTGCATAACTTTAAAATATTATGAAGATTTTTTTATTTAATAACGAAGCAAAATGAAAAAATTATGATTATGAAAATATCTTAGGAGACTTGATTTAAAGTTCGCCGCTTAAAAGTTCAGGACGCCCATAACAATATCGTTATAACAAATTCAAGTATCGCTCTTGGACATTCTGAAAGTTAAATTTTATTGGAAATCGTTTTAGAGGAAAATCGTGACCTTTATAAAATACGACGTCTTTTTCGCAGCTCTGGTGTCATCTGCTTATAAAGGAAAAAAATAGCTTAACTTAGAATTTGTAACAATTTTTCTGTCGTAATTTCTTTGAAAATTTGTAATGGTTTAGAGTAAAAAGCGCTCTAAGTTATAATATTGTTTGGCATTATAACAAAACTAGTAAGCCCGCCCTCGCTTCGCTTCGGGTAACCAGTCCCTTCAAAAATCTCTATAAATTTTAACAAATTATGTTATTCCGATGTCTTAGCTAAATTAATGCAAAGTTTCATGAAAATTCATTCAGTAGTTTTTGCGTGAAAGAGCAAGAAATACACACACACACACTCACTCACTCACTCACATACATCCTTACAAACTTTCGCATTTATAATATTAGTAGGATGGGGAATTGAAAACAATTAGAACGGGCTTTCTTACTAGTAAATTCTTGATAAAAAAATAACTTAGCTTTGGTAGCTCGTTGAAGTACTCATATTTGAAGTCTGTGAAAGCTGGATATTATAAAAAATCGGGACGTTTCTAAATATATCAATACAATTCAAGATTTTTTGTGTTTAACAAAAAAAAAATTAATAGCGGTTAGATACATGTAAATTCTTTTAAAGATGAGTCTGTTACTTTTACAGCATGATGTAATCATGAAAGCTTTACAATTCTTATAACAAACATACGATCAGTTAAGTACAGTTTTATTATATTTATATAATAGATAGGTATAGATTTTATTACATGTTAATAATCTACCTATTAAAAATCTGGGCGTTTATAAAACAGAAATCCGGATAGAAGGTGGGCTATAACCCATTAATGGCCCACTACTGTGCACGGGTCTCTCCTCATTATTGAGGAGGCCTAGAGCATATCCACCACGATGCTCCAGTGCGGATTGGTAGAGATTGTTGGATACAAGGCTAATCGTCCGTAAATATCCAGTCAAACAAGACATTTGGTAACCCTACTTCTTCAACAGTTTATTCTGTTTTATGTTCATCGATAACCGCCCTACAAACAATACAGTAAGAAGTTTATTCGTTTTATCTCATTCTTTGTAGTTATCTGTTTTTGTTTTGTTCAACATCATGGAACATGAAACGCTAGCCTTAGCTGGTATCTGTATATAGACTCTGATATAGATAAGAACCAAATTTATTTTTGTCTCTATAAATAAGTAGTTGAAGTTAGGCTTGGAGAAGATATGTTTCAGCCTTTTAGGACGTACAGCTCACTGGAAATGTGTTGACGGATTATTATTGAACGACTTCAATAAAGAAGGAGGTTGTCAATTCCATCGTATTCTTTTTTTCCTCATATCTTGGCACAGGAGAACCGAATTTGATAATTATTATGTTCGAAAGGTAGTCTTTTGAGTAATCTCTACCTATCGTTTTGAAGATTGATATTTTTTGTTGTTGTTAGTTAAATTGAAATACAAAAACTACAAATAGGCGTAAAAGATAGGTACTTAGTTAAAGTGCAAAAATGACATAAGTAGGTAAGCTTTGAAAATAAACTAAAGCATGAGCGAATTTTGTATTTGAATCTCCTATTCATACATTCATTTTACATTACCTACTGTGAAGGTAATATGTGTAATGATATACCCATAATAAGACGTAAAATGGCTATAGGAATAATCACTGTGTGAGATATGAATAAGCGAAATTAACAACATAGACGGAGAAATCAAGGAACATCTTATTTAACCTTGACATTTCCCTTATATAACAATTCCTTTAGCAAACATACCACGTAGACATTTATCGCTCGAGCTACGTTTCGCTTCGCAATTTCCACGTTATTGTCTATAATGAAAAATGTTTGGCGCTAATTAATTTTGCCAAGGCGCAAAATTGACCTATGTCAACGTTCTAAAACCAGAACGTCTCAAGATTTCTTTTTAATTCTGAACCTATTATTAACGAAACAGAGCCTTTTGTCGCGCTAAAACTAGCTATTAGGGTCGGGTCACAATAGTTACATAAGTAAGACAATAACGCCAGCACGTCCGTTTGCATTTCGAACATAAAATGAAGACTGTGACGGGATTTTATTACATGACGGGAAATTGTAGAAAGTAATTCATTTTCATGGTTGACAAATGACTATCGTGTGGTAACTGTGCAATTGCTGCAATGCTTTCCGCGTGAGATTTACTTTTTCGTGCTCATGAATGATCTTTTTACTGATTGTAATGTCATTTTTACTAACTGCTGTTTCAGTGTAACACGAATTAAGTCATTATTATGTCTAGTTGCGTTAGTAAATGTTTTAGCGAAAATTTCCTTACATGCATTAAATTATACCATTATGTGAAGTAGGAAAGATCACATGATTATATCTAGCTCTATCACGTGATAAACTAGTTCATTAATCAATTAATCTCTTAATAAACATTTTTCTTATTCCTTCGGTATAAAAGATATAAAGCGGGGCTTCCCAAACTGTGCGTCGCGATGTTCGTCTGTGATTTTGTTCGTGCTAATCCCTGAAATGGGATTAACTTAGGTAATTGATTTAAGTATAATTTCCACCAATATATTTAAGCTCCACTTAGAATTTGTTTAATTTCTAAATTTGTAAATAAATTATGTAATTTTTTAAGTGGCTACGAAAGAACTGGTTTCCGAGGAAAAGCGAAACAAGGGCGGATTAACAACAGAATAAAATATTTATAATTATATTACCTAATCCTAATACAAATATGTTTCTCGGGTAAACGCGATAACACAAGAGTAATGAATATTTTTTACGGATTCACGCAGTCCATTCTTTCCATTACAATAAATACCCACGAACAGTGGCCACTTAACACCATCTGGATTACTTATTTTATTCCACTCGATTACAGAGCCTATACGACCAGGGATTTACGGCTTGGCCACAAAACACGCGATCCTACAAGCTACTAGCGTCATCAGTATTTATATCAATTTGCAAACAAATTTAAACAATAACGACTATAGTTCAGTTGATGCTGGTTTTGAATGTTCGATTCTCAACCAAGGTATGTTTTTATTAATAACCAGTTGTTTCCCACGGCTTAGCTTGCGTAGAAGTGCTTTTAACTGATTTTTTAACTAACTCCCAATCCCCATTTTACTTTTTATTATTGCTAAACATAATTCCAAAGAACAATTTTCAAAATATTTGCTTAACTTAGCATTAGCGGACTTTGATACAAACTTTCAACCCGTATTTGACCCTCTAAGGAATGGAATATGACAAAATGCGTTCTTAACGGACCTTTACTAACTAAATAAACTAACTAACTTTATAAACTATCCTGTAAAATTGTGACTTAACAAAGTCATATTTGATCGGCAAAATATTTTAATATCGCTACTCTTTGCTGCACAATTTCGTGGCCACGTAAGGTCAAACACATACATTTGTTTTTGCCGCTTGAAGAATTTTCTATAGCTTTGCATTTAATGGCCCTCAGGTTAGGTTAATTAATTCCCTCAACAGCGTAGCCCTTACGTGACATTCATAACTGTCAACCTACATCTGACCTGGAGTTCAAACTGTGGTTCAACGGTCTCAAAATATTTACACCATCAATTTATTGCGTGTTACGTTTGATTACTTAACTGTTTACGTATGTGTGTGCTTGTGTTGTGTGATGTTTTATTGTGTGCGTTCATGTCACCCACGGCACACATTTCCTGTGGTGGAATAAGAGAGTATAAACGTATGCAAAATATATATAGGTAAACACTGTTTTTTGTGCGATAAACTTTATTTTTTTTATTTTGATATTTGACAAATGAGTAGATGAACTGCCTGATTTTAAGTAGTCATATTAGCGTACTAGATATGTATCGATTAATTACACAAAATAAACTCTTAATGCATGGTCCACTAATTAATCCATCGCGAATATAATAAATCACTTCTTTTATGGATCAGTTAAAGACCTCATTCGTACTTTTGTTAAAATAAATGAACACTGAAGAACGCATGATTCAAAAATCCATCAGGAATATGAATCACCCTTTTATTAACGAACCCGGCGAGTGCATTTTAACTCCAAGGGTTCAACGTTCGCCTGAAATGCTTGCGCTGTCAATTACTGTACTGAAACGACTACGAACTAAACGCTAATTAAACATCAGTCTGAAAACACTTTTTGATACTACTCAAGGAAAGGTTTTATGGTTTCATGCTTTTTATTGTAAAATAAAATGTAATTATGGAGCCAATTAACAATAATTTAAGAGTTTACATTTTGCTCCTGGCTACAACCCATTAATGGCCCAGTATTGAGCACGGGTCTCTCCTCATTACTGAGGAGGCCTAGAGCATACTCGACAACGCTGCTACAATGCGGATTGAAGATTTAACTCTTAAGAGTTATTTAATGAATATACGTATTTAAACTTAATCATTTAGAATGTAATAACTTCTCGTTCCAACATTATAATAGAATAAACACATATTTTCCAAAAATCTAAAAATAAAATCAGAGGTTAAGTATTTTAAAAATCAAAGTAAATTGAAAATTTTAAAACCCTCCGACGTTTTGGACAGCTTAGTATACCTACACCGTGAGACAGATACACAGACAGATACGAAGACACCCAGATCCACAGACAGACATGTCAAACTTATATTATAATCACCCCTTTCTTTTTGCATCGAGAATTAAAAAGGTGTAGGTATGAATTTATTATGAAGCGCTAATTAAAGCAAAACATGAAGCGCCACGTGAAACGAAGAGTACGTACCTAAATGAACTCTACAGTACCTGTTCTTAAAACCTAAATTGACATAGTAGGTACCTAAGTATTCCTTTCTTGTTTAAACCTTTTATCCCCCATATTTTGAGCCTTTCTCATCTTTATTTATTGTATTGAAAAGCCACCGTGACCTTTCGGTACCTTTTGTATCTGAGGAAACTCGCGGGAGCATCGATTTGTATCGCTCCGAAGACGAATGGCGGGGCTCGCTTATTTTAGAAGTGTAGATAACACCGGAGTTCCGGTGATAATAAATTTTGTATTCAATTTGTCTGAGTCCTCTTGACCGATTGACCTTTAGACCTTTATGAAGTGTCTTCATCGATCCTCGATTCCAGACAATTTCACTTGAAGTTGAACGGAACTGTTTTTCGTCAGGTGCAGATACCTACTACATGGATGCCGAAATAGATTCAAAGATTTATTCAGGACCCAAAAACAATTTTTACATTTGATAATGTTCGTAAGCAGTGGACATAGTATAAATAAACTGTGTTACCACTGATTACGCCCATCTCGGAATACAATTTTGAATATATCATAAGTAAAAAATTACAAAGTTATCAAAAGAATAGTTATTAAACGTACAATTTTGAGCAAGTTAGTGTGTATGAGCATGTGTGTGTGTGTGTGTGTGTGTGTGTGTGTGTGGGTGTGTGTGTTTGGGTGTGTGTGTGAGTGTGTAAATAAACAATGCAGTAAACAGTAAAATATTTTATTAATTTGGTTTTAGAAGACGCCTTTCTTCATAAACAGTAGGTATAGATACCTAGTTCTAATAAATAACACTGTGTTTTCATTCGATATGGAATTCGTTTTAATGCCACCCCACATAAATTGCTGCCTCTCGCTCCTAAAATTAAGGTTCATTGTATATTGACCCCGAGATTTTAAAATATTTTAACTTTTACTTGTGAGCACTTAATAACTTCTTTTAAGGGGGGAGTGGCAATTCCATATTATCGGCGACCCAAGTAAGTAACTAATTAGGTAACTATCTATATCTAACACTTAATTAACTGATGAAAGAAAAAAAAATGAAATTATTCTCAGGTAAAAAAGGCGCAACTTTGTAAAATACCTGCTAAAAAGATTAAAACTCTACTCGTGTTCAAAATTATAAAACATGTGTTGTGTTGGTATGTCGGCCATGAAGCTAGACTCAAGAGAATAATATAAGGCCCAGCTTGTTTTGCGAAGCACCCTTTACGGGTAATAAAGTTTTACGACGAATTTTATATCAAAGAACTGCGTTGCGTACTGAATTGTTCGTGTCCTATTAATATTCAAATTTTTTTTCCTTCTTAGAAACATGTCCTACTCAGACTAAGTAGGTACTTGTGTTAAATAATGTTTGTTTGTAAAGACTAAGATAAAGATACAAAGGAAGGAACTCGCTTAATTTGCACTGCAGCATTATAATAGAGTGTGTTCTAATTTAAATATGTATAAAATCTATATTTTTCAAATTGTAAATCACTATTTGATATCTAGCCATATGGCTAAGGTAACAAAAAAAACCTTCCTCCTCGTGTCATTTGGGGCCGCCATTTTCAAAATTTACATACTATCACAATAAAATTCTGACGAATCCGCCTAAACATTCAGGCTATAGGGCGTGCCAAAAAAATTTAATTATTATTATTAATGGTAATGCTTGAAAAACATTACCGTCCTTTTTACGCAGTCGGGTAAAAACGAGCATATTTCACGTTAAGACAGCTTAGAACTTGAGACACAAATATGTTGCAGGACGATGTTTGCTGGGTCAGCTAATAATAAAATTAATCAATACACCTACTCTAACACACTCATACCCTCCTTCATTCATTCATTTCTCATACTGAGATACACATAGACATCACAAATACGACATCACTACCGACTACAACTACGACCCGAGAACAATCATATTTTGTCAGTCACATAATCCTTACTATCCTTACTAATATTATAAATGTGAAAGTGTGTTTGTTTGTTTGTTTGTTTGTTTGTTTGTTTGTTTGTTTGTGACGCTTTCACGTCGCAACAAAGCTATTATATGGTAAGGTTTATGTGTGTGGGGATAGTTAGGAGGGTGGAGAGTGACGTAGGCTACTTTTTACCGCGGAAAAACATCCCATTCCCATGGGAAGATCGATGTTTTGTTAGTTGCTAGATATTCATTTTCGGAGTTGTTAATAGATGGCGGTAATAAAATTCATTTGCAAGTTCTGAATTACGCTGTCAAATACTACATGTAATTTACTTAAGTCATAGGCAAATGTAATAGGCTACTCCCCGCTCCGGCTGTATTCAGTGTACCGCCCGCCCGCTGGCACTATCCTGTTGACTGATGTCCGCAAGTTGCTCAGCCAACAGGATAGTGCCTGCGGACCAGAGGGACCTTGGAGTCAAGAGCCTGAACGACTTCATCGAGAGATTGGCACGCAACATGTTCGGGCGTGTCGACGCGTCGCGGTTCCCGCATCTGCAGGACCTGGCGCCGCTCCACACCCGTCCACCGGACCGCTGGGCCTTCCCGCGCGACTTGCTGGTTGCGCGGGACGGGGCTAGCGCTGACTGATACTGGGGCTTCGTAAGTCGTCGCCCGGCGCTGATCGGCTCCTGCTGGGCTTCCCACCAGCGGGATTCACCCGGTAGGGCCTCGATCGCCTGGGCGGCGCAAAGATGAACCCCATCCCGTTTAAGACTCTGTGGCCTGTAAAAAGGCCACCACTCACCGGATTTGACCTATTGGTTAACCACAGATGGACAACCAAGGGCCTTAGGGCCCAGCCCAAGAACCGGTCCGTTTTAACGGGCCGCGAGAGACACCCCCAAAGGGGAACTAACGGTCCCGAGGGCTCCACACACCTCAGACAGGGTGGAGTGAAGAGAGCGAGTAGTAGGCTACTTTTTAGCCTAAATTCCTACGGGAGCGGGACCTACGCGGCTGTTACCTACGGGTCCCGAAGCGAAGCGCGGGCGGTTCTCTAGTAATATGATATATCTGAAATCAATGAATGGAAAGTTTATTTGAAGTAGGTTTTTAAAGACACTTTTCGAAAGTCAAACCACACCATTCAACAAATCCCTATGATGAGTGGTCTTTGAAGTCATTTTGCGGGAAACACACCCTGGTCTCTCACTTCACAGGCACATGTTTAACAAAAGCTTACCCAGCGCTTGTGCACGAATTAAAAGAATCACCTATAACCACTTCATAATAATGAGCGCACCACTTAAAACGTGATGACAGAACCGGAACAGCTGTGTGACCTGATTTGAGAAAAGGCGGGGACTGGCCAATTGAAGTTATTGATTGCTTTATGATTCATAGTATACATACGACGTTGTGTGCTGCGAGAAGGGATTCATTTGGTATTATTGTCCTGCGATACTCATGGTACTGTACTAGACTACAACTAGACACTATGTTTCACACGAGCACTAAGTTTCGAATAAAAAATAATTATAAAAAATCAGAATATTCATTAAAAAGTTATCAAATAACGCACGCATTATGAAGGATAACTCAAAAACTTCTGCTAAGATGTCGCTGATGTCGCTGAAATTTATATGGGACCGAGCATATTAGCTTATCTACGCATAAACAAAGAATTCGCAAAATCGGTTCGCACCGTCAAAATTTATTTACACGCAAAAAAAAAACTCGAAGTCTGTTAAAACCATCCGCTTCGCCAAAAGTATTTTTTGTATGGCTATCTGAACGTTAGTGAGGAAGCCTTATCCGTGCAAATCATCCATCCGACCAACTCATTTGGAAAGCATTTCTCTCCAAAATCTAACATGAAGGATTATGTCGGCAGCAGATCCCTTGACCTATTTGCCTCGGCTTAAGACAAAGCCGCAGAATCTTCAAAGACGATTGAGGGAGCAAGCGATGTTAGATACGGGAGAATTTGGAAGTAGTGTTCCAAGGTATAATTGTTGAACTGTGTTTCTAAATGAATTCCAGTAATATAGCGTTATTTATAACGCTATAGTGAGGCCGCGATGAGAATGCGTTCCTGACACATGTCAATTCGTCATGACTAGTGATGTACAATAAATAACATTATGCGTTGTAACAAATAACAATAACAACATGCATTCATTATGCATAATATTTATTCAATTTATATGTTGTTATTTTTAAAGGAATTATGTTTCAATATATTCAATAATAATATTCGTTATGTAAATAAAATTTTAAGGAATCAATTAATTGAATTTAATCATAATTTCTGAATGTAATCAAGAGCAAAAAATTAAAATGTTTTATTTATTTATTTTATTTTCATTTGATTCACCTGAGTGATATTACAACACAAATTTTCCTAAGCTATGTTTGGGCGTACCTTCATTATAATAATATTATTAACCATATTGAATTCTTAGTACATTATATAATATATTATAAAATTATAACGTTTTATTTTATATTTTACCGACATTGTATTAAGATTACAAAAATATTCAATTACAATTGCCTTGTTATTATGTCACATCACTACAAAAACAAAAAGTTGATATGACATGAATATAACCTTGAACGAGCGCCGTTTGACGTGGTTTTCTTTTAAAAGGTATTGTTTTTATATTTGTTATTTAAGTAATTGTAATAATTTTAGCCCAAGATTAATACAATTATTGTAAGTTGGCATAATTATTCGATTTAGTGTTTGATTTTAATGTTATCACTCGTTAATAAGGCAATTAAAAGATATTAAAAAATTGTCAATTAATTGTACGCCAGTTCAAAGTTACATCGCCCAGTCGAATGACAGACTTCAGGAACGCATAGTTAGCGCGGCCTCACTATAATAATAATAACGCTACACACTTATAGTCCCACGCTAGGATTCCCTGTGTCGTGTGTGCCATGGACAACACACAAGACAAGGACACACACCCAGACCGAGAACGGAAATTTAAACTCATCATTCAAATTGTCGCCTCGCTGGGAATCGAACCCAGGACCCTCGGAATAGCGATCAGGCGTCTTAACCATTGCGCCATCCGGGTCGTCAAAGTCGTCGTAGATAAAATGTAATTATAAAATATTCAGATTAGAGTTGAACTTATTGTACCCTTCACGGTGTGGACAAATCTGTTCATAAGTGGACATTTATGGGCTGTGAAGATAAATAGTTTTTCTAAAGCAGATCGAACAGGTTTTATTAGTGAAAAATAATATTCCGAAACGCAATATTCATGTCACCATAGATATAAATACGACAGGTTTTCCTTATTAACTTTTGACGCTCAGCTGTTATATGAAAATATTTTCCATGAGAAGGTGAGAAGGGAAATAGATAGGGACTGACGCTCCACAAAGTATATATTTTATCTACTTATTCCCCACCGAAGTATACGTTAGCCCTTCAATAGTTCCCTTTACCCGTTTATGTCACTTCGCGTTTCCTTACCCATATATTAGGAAGATATATGTGACGCCATTTATTTTCAATCCAGGATACTAACGCCATATCTTTATTATACCGGGGTGTTATTTTGGTTATTTTGCGCTTTACAAAAAAGTGGTACCTAAATGTTGAGGTGAGAAAATGATTCTCTTCGAGTTTTTGTCCCTACAATAATATGTAGTTTTACAATACTTTTCAGAGGCGACTGTCTTAGTAATAGAAATTGAAATATACTGATACTGTACAGAATTACAATACAATAAGTGACATTAATAGTTACATTGCTTGGATCGTGTAATACGTAGAAACAAACGTAAAACCAATCTAAAAGAACTAGAGGTCAATGACTTTTGCAAAGATACATTATTTATATAAACGAATTGTATCAAATTACCTGAGATAACAGTAAAAAGAAATGTCCACTTTAAAGAAACAATATAAATTTTCTTTATTCGTTGTCCCTTAGGAAATATTTTGAAAGTATGTAGTTGTAGTGATTATAACGTCAAACTTTCATTTCATCATTGCAACTCATAACTCTACTACTGCGCTCGTCTCTCCTTTCGTAAGACTAGTCTATCGGTGTTGCCAAAAGGCTTAGTAGACTCTAGACACCTTTGGGAACATAATAGAACACTTTTAGGTGTGTGTGTATCCTCACAATGTTTTCCTTCACTGAAACAAGTGATAATTAATTATAATCATTTCTCTTACGCAAAAAAAAAATTGAAAATTAAACGTGAGTGCAGGTGTTTAGCTGGTTACATTTCCTCAGAGGCGACCATCTTAGTCCTCAAGACCCCAAGGGTAGCACCGCATATTATGTGCCTGAATTACTAATTAGAACGAGACTCCTTACTAATTGAGTCTTGTTCTACGTCGGTCGCAGTTGTCATGGGCGGCAGCGGAAGGGTAGTACCTACTACCGTGTTTGCTACCTTAATTCCATAAAAATGTTTCAAACCCATTCCGGCGTATTCGGGGGTCCAACGTTCAAAACCACTGATAGGAAAATGTAAGCAAAATTATATACATGCACAAAAGTAGTCAGTGCTTAGGTATTTTATACTATAAGGAAGTCCGCAATCCACATGCATGCAAAATTGTAAAGCGAATAGATTTTTCAGCATTCGGATGTAGTTTTTGTAAAACACGCAAAGTTATATGTGATGTGTGGCCGCTAGTCTGTATGTACTCGGTGTTTGCACCAGTTGTCGAAATTGAATTTTAATAAATTATATCGTGTTGTTAAAAGGGAATTTTAAATGTTTACTATGATAAATGATAAATGATAAATGATAATCTTTATTTGCATAAATGTGGTCAGGATAGTTGTACAGAGTTAAGTGGTCTCTCACATTTGCCAATTATGGCGTGCAAATTTTACATTAATACTTGTTATTAGGTAGGTATTACAAATTTATATACTAAAAAAAAAAACCCATTTTGCTTATCCAGAAATAATTTACATAGCTGCCCAAATTATTGTAGAATTCTTAAATGTCATTTATTACATACTGTCAACATTATTAAGATTAAAAAAAATAAAAAAAAAATATATCTATATTATATTTCATTTACATAATTAATATATTATTATTATTATATATTATTATTATCTTATTCATTATTTATTTTTCATCTCAAGAAATTCCTTTATCGAGTAATAACATTTCAAAATTAACCAGTCATTTAGTTGTCGTTTAAATTTAAAATATGTCAAGTTTTTTAAATGCTCTGGTATATTATTGTATATTTTAATGCACGTGTGTTGCGAGTTTCTTGATCTGTTATCCGTTTTCGTTGGTGGCAATATGAGTTGTTCAGGATATTATCTTGTCATAAATTTACAATGGTCTTTCTTTTTTTCGAATAAATACATATGTCTCTTAACAAATAAGCAAACCTCATAAATGTATAAACTAGGTAAGGTCAAGAGCTTTAAGTCTTTAAAAAGGGGCTTGCAACTGGTTTCTGGTGTAACATTATACATAGCGCGAATGCATCGCTTTTGTGCTATAAATGCCTTATTAATGTCTACCGAATTTCCCCACAGTAGTATTCCATATCTTAGATTTGATACTACGTAGCCATGATATGCTTGAAGAGCCGTAGATATATTTGTGATTTGCGGGAGGCGCCATAATGGAAAGACGAAACGACTTATTTTAGAGCATAGTATCTCAATATGTTCTTTCCATGTACAGTGTCTATCTAGGTATATACCAAGAAACTTGACTGAGTCAGTTTCACTTATAATTTGATTTTGATGATTTATATTGAGATCAAGTTTTTTTGCACCTCTATTGCTAAACTGAATATATTTTGTTTTAGCCAAATTTATTTGTAGGTTATTATTTTTGAGCCATATTACTATTTTGTCAATTTCATTATTTATTATATTGTTAATATTGTTATTTAAATTGTCTGGGATGATTAGTGCAATATCATCAGCAAATAAGGAACATTGATAATCTGTTACTTTCTCTATGTCATTGATATATAGAATAAATAGCAGAGGTCCTAGAATGCTTCCTTGAGGCACGCCCATGTTATTATTTTTCATGTCAGATTTGTAAATTTCCTCTTCGTTATTATTCGAGTTTATACCTATTACTTCAACATACTGTTTTCTATCTTGTAAGTAGCTTTTGAGCAATTCAAGAGGCTTTCCACGAATGCCATATTTCTCACACTTCCATAATAATAAACTGTGGGACACAAAATCAAATGTTTTGGTCATATCAAAAAAGACGGCTATTGTTTTGAGCTTTTTATCTACATTTTGTAAGATACCTCCTATTAAGTTAAAAGCAGCTAGAGATGTGGATTTATTTTTGCGAAATCCGTTTTGTTCGGGTATTAAAATGTTGTGTTTTTCAACGAAGTTTACTATCCTTGCCGACATAACTTTTTCAAATATTTTAGATAGTACAGGAATTAATGATATCGGTCTGTAGTTATTTAATAACTCTTTATTGTCTTTTTTAAAAATCGGTTTTATTACCGATATTTTGAGCCTTGTGGGAAATACTCCTGTTACAAAAGATAAATTTATGAGGTGACTCAAAATCGGGGACAATACTTTAGAAGTAATTTTTATTATTTTTGTTGTTATGTGATCATAACCTATAGAGTTTGTGTTTTTCAGATGCATTATTGTTTTAAGAATCTCTGTGGGGCATGTAGGTGTCATAAATATTGAGCGATTATTGCAGTCAAGTTTATATTTGTAAGTCGAATTAATATCTATAGAATTTTGCGATGTCAGATTAATAAAGTATTCATTGAAAACATTTGCAATGTCCTTAGGATTATGAATAATTTGGTTATTATAATTAATTTGTTTTATAATTCTATTTTTACTATTTCCATTTCCGTTCTCTTTGATCATGTTCCACGTTGCTGCACATTTGTTTCTTGCTCCTTTCATTAATTTTTGATTAGTAAGTTTTTGAGCAGATATCATACACTTTTTCAAAATTTTATTATAATTATTATACTTGATTTTATTTCGGTCGTTACGGTGTTTGTAAAATATCTTTCTATTAAGTTTTTAACATCGTTAATGAAAACATAAATATCGGAAAGTTAGTGGTCGCAATTTTTTATACAAAATTTCAACTTTGTAATGAATAAACTAGTCACCTGATGGTATGTGATCATCCTCAATATTGTACCTTAGAAACACCCCAGTGCTATCGGTAAGAAAGGAGAGAGAGAAAAAAGAACGAAAAGTTAAAATTTATTCTTCTTGCCTCTCGATAAACTGCTAGACTTTATTGTCGTATAGAATATGTACCTATGTATTTTTTAACATAAATTGAGAACCATACTTGCTCTTTAAGTATTTCTGTGCAAAAAATACATAAACTTATAAGTTATAATTTTTATAAAAGAATTTAAATATTGAGGTAACTTGGTATCAGTGGTATCAACACTGATTATGTCGATAACTAGGACAAGTACCCTGCAGTTCGAATGCAAAAAGAAACGCAGAAATATTACTATAACGAATAGTGAACAAAATAATGTGTTTTGCGTGAATACCAATGATATTTGTTCGGTATGAGTAGTTACGTGTGCCGGCCTTCGGACTGCAGTACCAACTTAATTATTTAAACTACATAATGTTTGGGCGTTTGTTGGATTTCTAAAATAAATTACATATCAATTGTAAGCCTATTAATATACAATAAAACTGGCAGTTAAGGAGGGTCGCCGTCTTTGTGCTCACCAGTTGGCGCCACTGGCGAGTGAGGTCCTGCTGTCAAAGCCCGTCCATACATAAACAGTGACAAATGACATTCAGACAAGTGAGAAGTGACAGACAGACCTCACTCTCCACTAGCGTCTATAGCGGCGAATTCACACGCTTTTACCCTTATTGAGGAGAGTTGAGACATTGGACGGAAATACTTTATTGATGACTGCATTTGAATATAGAATAGCGAGAGATATCAGGAGAATACGTTGCCAAAGGTTTCATAACACGATTTGTATTGTAAAAACTGAATATAAACAATTTTTTTCACAAGATGACTATTTATTTGAGTATTTAATTATTATCCCTTTAATAGAGAAACTATTGCAGAAAATTTGATACAGCGCGTGCGTTGGTTTCATATATTTTAGTAAGCTTGTAATAAATACTAAATCAAAGTTTTTTAAGCTATTGTATAGCTTTTATCGCGGGCCTGGGACCGAATGCAGAAATTTCGTAACGAAAATTTATTACACCCTGCACACAGACATAGTTACTATGTCTATGCACCCACACATCGATAAATACCAGAACTTTTAACTGAGTTAACTAACTTTTACTTTATAACGGCTAAACCGATTTGGCTAATTTTAGTCTTGAAATATTCGTGGAAGTTCAGGGAAGGTTGCAGCGATGAGAAAATATGAAAAATTGCGAGGTAAATACTAAAAAAATGAAAATTTTAATTTCCCATACAAATCTTACCTGTCAAACATTTGATTTTCGCCCCGTCGGTTCGGTGTTTTAAGAATAATTACATGTAGATCTGGATTAAATAAGGCGTTGGAATCGACAACATGTATTCATAATAGTCGAATTATCGCGTATTTAGATTTAAAACATACAAAATAATAACATGACATAAAATAATGACACTATATTAATGACTTGAGGGTGATAGAGACAGTGCCATACAGGCAAGGCAAACTGTAGGGCACTGTCTCTGTCACCCACACGTCATTCACGCGCCAAAAGATCGTTGTAGGACTTAAATGTCAAATGTCAATTTTCTTTTTAAAAAGAATTATTTTGTCAACTGAAATAGTTCTTATGCTTTTGTTCAGAATATTTAAATCTTCTTTGCACAAATTAATGCATTATCCGTTTCTAATAAACTTTGATGTAACTTTTGATAACTAGGCAACTAAATGAAAACTGGTACACCACTTTCTTATCCCACTGTAAAACAGTGAATATCTGTACTCGTATAATTTGTGTACAAAGTGTTTTAAATATGAATAAACAAAGTGCATTTATTAATGAAGAAAGTCACGAAAAAATTGTGAAAGAAAATGAGTTATTACTCTATATACATTCATTTTATTATTATTATCACAAATGCAGTATTATTTTTTGTTTTGTTATTTTATATATAATGCTATGCAATAGCTTTACCGCGGCAGTCTCCGAGTGCCACACGTCTTTTTTAATCATTTTTATTTTTTATATTATTTTGTATAGGTTAGCGCTTAAATACGATGAAACTTGACGTAAGTGACAATGTAGCTCTTTGGTTAGCAAAGACAAAATGCATAATATATTTAAGAACAAAGTTTTTTATTTAGACTTTTTTAATTATTTACGCAAAGAATAAAAACAAAAATCGTATATTGCTTCCACTAGCATTGAAAGCGTGTCTTAAGAACATGATAGTCAAGTTCTTTAGTATTACTTTTAAATAATCGTAATAAATAGGTACAAAAAAAATGAATTTATACTTTGGTAAACAAAACCTTAAAATCTATTGTGTATACAAGACTATGACGTAGTCGAGGGTATAAACTGTTATACAACCATAACATGATGTCATACTATTTCATCGATAGACTGACATAATTCGATACAGTTTTATAATAAGAAATAAGGCATTGTACTACATAAAACAATTGATTTTATGTCGGTACGCAGAGTTCCTTCCTTTATTTCTTGAAGCATACTTCCTTTTGTGCTAGCACATTATTCGTAGATAATTACTTTAGGTGTGTGAAAATTAGGTGCGTGAGTTACGTAGGTACTCGTAGATTGTGCACGATCTACCGATGTATCGAAGTATGTTCGTAAAAATCTATTAAAATCCCCCTGGTCATGGCTGACCCATCTCAACAATGGGGAGGTGTGTCACCCTGACTTTGACATTTTGTTCACCAATTGCTGAATTTCCCAAAGTATATTGATAGTCTGATTAACGGATGGAGTTTTTGTAGTGTGTGTTACTGTTTGTAAAAATCAAATGCATGTAATAAAAATGTAAGTGATTGCTCTTTGAATTACTAGATTTTCGCCCACGTCAGAGATGGATAATAATTATCTTCTTTAGAAAATTCATATATGTTTATATTTGTCATACAAACTTTCAACCCCTATTTCAAACCTTTCGGGGTTGATTTTTGGAAAAAAGTAAGCTATATGTGACCCCGGGTCTTCAATTATTTTCATTTCAAGTTTAGCCAAATCGAGCTGTTGGTTTAGCCGTGAAAGCGTCACAAATAGACAGACAGACAGGCTTTCGCATTTATAATATTATAAAGTATGGATTTCTGAGGCTGTTTTTGTGTACGTGATGTATAAATAAATAGTAACTTGGTTCGATGAAGACAACACCGTGAAAATACCTGGACACCAAAGACTTCATAATATTCTCAAAGATGTGTGAAGCTAGTCAGCCAATGCTTATTTGATGTGCGATAACAATGCCCTGTCCACTTGTTTTCTACTTCAATTTTAACTTGAACACGAAAAGCACAAAATTCAGTAGGTAATAAGAACGAAAATTCCACTCCATAAACCTTAAATTAATGTTTTTTTGCTAAAAAGGAGTCATTAAAATTTCAGTGCACAAACAAATATAAAACGAAATGTTCGTATTCATAATTTACAAATGGAAATGAGATGCCAACTAAAGACAGAATACAAATAAAACCAGAAAGGACAGAATAAAAATAATTACAAAGTAAAATTAAATGTATTTTTATGCAACATACTGAAAAGCGTAGGTAGTTAATGATGTTCGTATTGTCTCTACCATTGAGCCTTTGAGTATAAATAAAACAACTACAGTTGTATAATTAAAGAAAAGTATGAAAATGTGCAAACATAAATTATTGTCGCAGACTGTAGCTACACATTTTATTATAATACGGGAAGGTACTCTCGATATGTGTATATGTTTACACGATCCACAACTTTTACACGATCAGGAGAAATTTACAGGTTAGGTACTGTTTCCTACATGGACATCAGCGACTCGAAAGGATTCATCATACATTGCCGACAAAAAAAGAGTTCTCGCTTCAATCTATAATGATCCTTTATCATAGGGGCGAAAAGCTGGAATTTGTGTGGGTTGCCATTAAAACGAATTCCTTACGCGTATAGGTTCCCTTATTAGAATTTACAAATAAAAGCATAGTTCATCGTTGAGATGAATAGAAGCGCGAAAAGCGCACTTTTCACGCTAGTTATTGCCATGGGCGGCTCATAATTATTATGCATATAGGCAATACATGTAGCTTTATAAAAACGCGGAATTACAAACATACAATACATACGCACGCTACGTTGTAGCTACGGCAATTTCATTCACACGATCGACGCGGCGGGCGACGTGAATAATCTCATAAACTCATAAGTTTGGTAGCTCCGTATAACGTATATAGATGCTTCTTACAGTTATTGGCAATATTCTCAAACGTTATAATGAGCGTTGTTATCTACCAGTTTCGATATTCCGGGATGACAGATATTTTTTTCTAAAGCGAAATACGAACTGCTGTTTTGAATGAAAATCCATTTGTGAGCTGAAAGATTTTATTTCGACATCTGGAGGGATCAGAATTTAACTAACACCTTATTGTTTGTACACCAAAAAACATATGTAAAAGCACAAGAAAGTATCTATCACAAACAATGTGCGGCCTTCTTTCAAACCGACTTAAAAAAAGGTCCTCTACCTTTTCAATTTGACTGTATTTTAATGTGTGTTACCTCATAACTAACTGGGTAGACCGATTTTTGATAATTTTATTCGAAAGGTGTGTGAAGTCCGCCAATCCGCAAATGGCCAGCTTGGTGGGCTATGCCCTTAACTTTCTCATTCCGAGTAGAGACCCGTGCTCAATAGTGGGCCATGATGGGTTGAGATGATGATGATGATGATTCAAAAGGTGGTGCTTGACATTTGGTCCCATACATAATTTTAGCGCCATCTGAGTCTGACTCTGATTGTATATTTAATTTATGTTCATTACCTACTTCATAACCGTTAGCTGGGTGTTCTGATTTTTAATTTTCTTGTCATTCGAAAGATGGTACGTATTTATTGTCAAGTCCCATATAAATTTGAGCGACACCTGATGGTTTTTGAGTTTTTTAACTATCGATTTTAAAGACGGGTTTTTTGTAAAAAGTTAGTTTTTGTTATATCAAATTGGGAAACTGGGAGTTGTAAACATTTATGTGTACCTATTTATTATCTCCTCAAACCAAAATATCAATTCCGTTGGCGATGACGCCTCAGACAGGGTTAATCTCGCTCGACGCTATGTAATAACGGCTAGGATCAACATCCGCCGAGTAATAAAGCGGAATACTTAGATATATAAACTGTACATAATGTCTTGAAGCTCATAGCCCGGTGGCTTGCGTCGATCCTATGCGATCGACTGATTTAAGCAACAACGGGAACCGTCGGTAGTCGGATGGGTGACTGCTAGTGGCAAAAATTTCTTGAGCGCTTCCGTGCTTCCAAGGGCACGCAATGCCGTCGATATCTGTTGTTATCGATAGATGGCAGTTGTTAAGCCCTGACGGAGGCCTTCGAGTGGCGTGAAAAACTTCCGATAGGTACTAGGTTGGCCACAGACGCCTCGACCAAACCTTATGATGTTACACGCTATGTAAAAGTATGTAACAAAAGGTAAATAATTTGTTTACTATAGGTATTTTGAAATTACCGAATTATTTATTTTTTCTTAATGAAATGTACGATAATGAGGTGAAGCAATTTAAAGGTGCGGAAATTTATACCTACCAAAGTAATTTGTGTTTGACGATGCGATAGTATAATACTAATTATTTATTAATTACCGAAAACGCCGAAGTTATTAATGACTACCAACACACGCTTACTTTGTTTCGGTTTGAGAATCATAATTGCGTTGCGTAATACTCGTAAACACTGTACTAGCAGGCCCCTGGGCGTAGCACCTAAAATCCTTTCTTCAGCTAACTAGACTGTAAAGTGACCCGAGAACGCATCAAATACGAAGTCTTACAAATCCATACTAATATTATAAATGCAAAAGTCTATCTGTATGTCTCTCTGTCTGTCTATGACGTTTTCAAGGCTAAACTACCGGTCCGATTTGGATGAAATTCGGAATGAAAATAGTTTAAGACCCAGAGTCACACATAGACTACTTTTGTTTTCAGAAATCAACCCCTAAAAGCTTGAAATAGGGGATGAAAGTTTGTATGAAAAATTTAAACCACTTAACTGATTGTTATGACTTTTGGCATAAAAATAGTTCATAGCCCAGGGACGTTACACACATAAGCTTCACAAGCTTCTCCATTTCTTCAATTAAGCTTCTCCTTCCCGTTTTGCGATATAAATGAATTCCACACGGGCGAAGCGGTGGGCAGAAGCTAGTAGCTCAATAAACACAATAACTTTGTTCTTGTGGAACATTCGACTTTGGTATAGTAAAACTTATGTTAAGTACATATTATCTCTAAATGCGATGTCATTACTTTAAACAATGCCTCTGCTGTATAACTCTTATACTAACCTCACAACCGTGACTCACGAAACTCGTAACGCTTACCAAAAGTTTAAAATAATTCTTTAGAAAGGCAAACAAATTTTAATATGCCATCAAAGTTATTCCATTAACTCCTTTAAGTACTTATATATTTATTATTCAGTTTAAACAAAACGCACGCGGCCTTGGGAGACTACACAGACTTTGTGAACTAATAAGATGGACGTCGCTCCAAAAATTTCGACCCTCCTCAAGACGTAATTAAATTTAAGAAACTATTTACATGACAATGGCAAAAGAACATAAATGTGAAAGTTCAGGACTAAGAACATTATCTTGGGACTTAAGGCATCCGTCCATTTTCCCTTCACCGGCATTTATTCGAGGTGCTACCACAGATTAGAAAATAGTTACTTCGTAAGTGCTACCTGTAAAACGCATGAAGTTACGCCGTTATGTAGCCACTACTTAATAGAAGATGTGTCTACATTTTATATTACTATTAAGTTTGTGTAGATTTGTGTGTTTTAGTATCAGTATCTTTGTTTGCTGTTTCTTTGTTTTATGTGGAAATCTGCTTGTTTATATATCTGTGTGTGTGACTACATGCTCTTGGGGTTTTTAAAATCATGTACCTTATTTTTTCTACCTCCGGTTGCCGAATAGTAAACATCACCTTGCACATTGTCCGCCGAAAATAATTGAAAAACAGTAGTTTATCAACACTTTCGCGCTAATTTCGGCAGTGAACGAAAACATCCAGTGACGTTGAACATTTTGTGAATATAAATAGTGAAAATAAACACAAAACAACATAAATATCGTAAAGTTTAAAGTAACACCAAACTAAATTATCAAGTTATCAGCGAGCGTCGGTGACATTGACATTTGACTTAAGTGACATCTTTTGACGTATAACATCAAAGTCAAGTGGCTTTACTCGGGCCAGTGTTGCCATAGCACGAGAAAAAACTACCAAAATGGAAAGACAGTTTAAAATACTTTTCGACCAAATGAAAATTGAAATGGATAAACAAACCAATATTATATTCGAGAAAATGAATGAAAAATTGGAACCATTAATAGAAGATAATAAAATTATGAAAAATAAGATAGAAATGTTGGAAAAGAAGATTGATTATCTAGAGAAGGAAAAGAAAAAAAATAATATTTTATTTTTTGGCTTGGAAGAGAAAGAGAATTCTCCGCTGGAATTACTTCATGAAGTACAAAAAATTATTGAAGTGGATCTGAAAATCACTTTAGACGCAAACGATGTATCAAAGCTTTATCGTATAGGTATTAGAAAAGAAAATAAAATAAGACCCATTCTCATTGTTTTTACAAACAGCTGGAAAAAAACAGAGATACTAAAAATGAAGAAAAGTCTAAAAGATGTTTACGTTACCGAAGATTTCCCTAAAGAAGTACTAGAAAAGAGAAGAGAGTTGAAACCGAAGTTAATAGAAGAGCGTGCGAAAGGAAATATTGCATACATAAAATATGATCAACTAATAGTGAAAGAGGGAAATATAAACAAAGAAAAGAGGAAAAGAAACCCATCTACTTCACCGGCAGATCAAAATCAAGCCAAAAAAGCTGTTAACAATATTTCAGCAGCAAAAGAGATGAGAAGAAATGCATTTGATTTGATGAGACCTAGATCGAATTCTTCCTCCAGCATTCAATACCAATCCAAGTAGCAACCCACCATCAGCAACCAGAGGCAGGACAACCCCAATCCGGCTGGTCCCCGTGGGGTTGTTATTAGACCATCACCCCCCCAAAATACATCCTCATATCAAAATAAGAATAATAAAATATATCTCGCAACTTTAAACGTCAGAACGCTAAAGACAGACAACAGATTATACGAATTAGAAGAAGCCATAAGTCATATTAAATGGGATATTATTGGTGTCTGTGAAGTAAGAAGACTAGGAGAAGAAATAAGAGAATACAGTGACCATATCTTTTATTTTTATGGCGAAAAACAAGGTATATACGGTATAGGATTTTTGATAAAGAAATATTTAAAGGACAAAATTATTAGCTTCCAAGGAATATCGGACAGAATAGCAGTACTAAATATCCACTTACCAGCCTTTAAACATCAATCGTCGATTATCCAAGTATATGCACCTACAGAACAAGATACACAAGCAGCGAAAGACAACTTCTACAAAGATCTGACAGAGTTGATGCAAAAGAGGACAAGAAATGTAATTGTAATTGGAGACTTCAACGCTAAGGTGGGCAGCAAATCAAACAAGGAAGAATTTGTCTTGGGAGACTTTAGCTATGGTGACAGAAATGATAATGGACGCAGGCTCATAGATTTTTGTTTCGCACATAATCTTATAATAATGAATAGCTGCTTTAAAAAAAGGAAATCGAGAAAGTGGACATGGACGTCCCCTAACAATAGAGATAAAAATGAAATCGATTACATACTTTCCAGTGAAAAGCGGTTATTTAATGATGTTGATGTCGTAAATAAATTGAATTTCAATACAGATCATAGGATGTTAAGAGGAGTTATAAAATACACAAATACTAAATCACGTAAACATATCATATCTTCAACCAATACGACGTTAAAACTACCCGTTCCTCAAAAAGTCTTAGATAATTTAAAAAACTCACTAGATGAAATTAAAAAACAAAACAAACTGCAAGAAAAGTATAATTTATTGGAGAAAGAACTGAGAAATTTAATGAAATCGAGTACAAAAAATGAAAAGAAAAATAAATTAGGAGAAGAAACGCTAAAGCTCATGGAACAAAGGAATTTAATGCTAGAAAAACGAAAAGAGAACCAACAAAACATTACTGATATTAGCAAAAAAATTCAAGAATCGATAAGGAAACATAAGAAAACAGAGAGATTGAATCTATTGAGAAAACAAATAGAGGAGACAGGAGGAATTAAGAAAGGATTAAGGCAGTTAAGAGAATACACACAATGGATACCCAACATAAAAACTAAAAGTAAGAAATCAACGACAAATAGATTAACAATAGCCAAAGTGGCAACAGAATTCTATAAAAGATTATATACACAGGAAGACAAGATAACAGTAGAAGAGACTGAACAGAATGTTAGTGAGGAAGTCACGCCTACCATACTGGAAACCGAAATCATAAGAGCTGTAAAGACACAAAAAAGCGACAAAGCACCTGGGGATGACAAAATTTCAAACGAGCTACTAAAAGCAACCCTAAGCGTAACATCAAAATATTTAATGCAAATATTTAACGAAATAATGGTTACTGAGCAAATACCAAAGCAATGGACAAAGACCACTATCATCTTGTTACACAAAAAAGGAGAAAAAAATGAAATAAACAATTACAGACCTATTAGTTTAATGTCGAATCTTTACAAAGTGTTTTCTAAAATATTACTAGGGCGAATTACGAAACAGCTAGACGAGAACCAACCAAGAGAACAAGCGGGATTTCGCTCAGACTACTCCACGGTCGACCATATCCATGTTGTAAAACAAATAATTGAAAAACTCAATGAATATGGACAACACTACTACATGGCATTCGTAGATTATAAAAACGCTTTTGATACTCTGAATCATAATTTTATCTGGACAACATTGAAAAATCAAGGCATAGACAGCAAATATATAAGAATTATCAAAGCAATATACAAAAATACCACAGCAACAGTCCAACTCGAACAACAAGGAGATGAATTTAGTATCGAGCGAGGCGTAAGGCAGGGCGATCCACTTTCCCCAAAGCTTTTTATAGCTGTGTTAGAAAACATATTTAGAAATATGGACTGGAAAGAATTCGGAATAAATGTAAACGGAGTAAGCCTAAATCATTTAAGATTCGCCGACGACATTGTGATATTCGCTAAGAAACCAGATATTCTACAAATTATGTTACAGCAACTTGATCAAGAAAGTAGAAAAGCAGGATTATCTATGAATCCAACGAAGACTAAAGTAATGTCGAATACAATACAGGTAAATATAAAAATAGGACAAGATATTATTGAATATGTAGATGAATATATATATTTAGGACAGGTAATATCAAATAAAGATCAACACTCAAAAGAAATCGACAGAAGAATAAGCAACGCCTGGAAACGGTTCTGGTCACTAAAAGGGTTATTTAAAAATCAGACTTTACCAATGTCAGTGAAAACTAAATTATACAATACATGCATTTTACCATGTCTTACTTATGGATGTCAAACTTGGCCTACAACAAATAAAAACAACCAGAAACTGTCAGTTTGCCAACGTAATATGGAACGAAACATGCTAAACATAAGACTACAGGACAGATGGACGATCTCAAAAATAAGAAAAAGAACAAAGGTAAACGACGTCATAAGAAAAATAAGGAAACTTAAATGGAATTGGAGTGGCCACATCATGAGAACGACCAGAGAAAAATGGACAAAAGACGTAATAGAATGGTATCCTAGAAATGGGAAAAGGCAAAAAGGCCGTCAGATTAAAAGATGGGAAGATGATTTACCAAAAGGATGGAGAAGGTTAGCTCGGAATAGAGAGGAGTGGAAGATATCGGGGGAGGCCTATGTCATGGGACAACCTGACCAACAAACTGGCTGCTGATAAATAAAATAAAAATATATTCATATTTATTAACATAAATTTTGTTTTGCACTTGATGTACATTGTATTATAACTGGTCAGAGAATAAAGGCTTTATTATTATTATTATTACCTTATTTTGTTAAAGGAAATTAAGGTACGATTCAAACTGATATTCTCAAAGTTCTTATTGGATCCATGTTGTGACCTATAATGTCGCTCTTCACATTGCGAGGCCTACTTTACGTGAGCCCTTTAGGCATTTGATAATTACCTTAAAACGTGAATATTTTACGTATGCAATATTTTACGAGCATATTCATTAACAAGACAATGCCATTCCGCAGTCGCATTATATCTTAATCTACCATCATAATGTAACGCCCGACGCGTTACAATAACACTTCAAAAGAATGGCTATTTAGATGGTAATAAAGTTACTAATAAAAGAGAACGTGTTTGTTTCACGTTAACGAACAGTAGATATTTTATTAAGTTTCTTTATTCATTAGTTCGGAAATAGCAATACAAGAAAAAGAATTCTATTTTCGACAAACAGAAGCTAATAATTAAAATTAGATTAAGACGAAACACACATTTTCAAGAACAATTGAATTTGCTTTGATGCATCAAGTGTTGTATTGTACCTACTTTTGATATTCGTCAAGTAATAGTAAAAATGAGAATGTATATTTTTTGAAGTACATAAATAATTATATCGCTCCGTATCCGCGAGAAATGTAGATGTAGGTAACCATCGTCTACACTCTATGCCCATGGAAGTCCATAACCATAACATAATACTAAGTAAATTTATTTATTTGAGTTTTAAACTTATCAATGTTTAACTACATCTTTTTTCTATGTTATAAATGACAAAATAAATAAAATTATCAGGCATACTGAAAATCAAAAAGACTTGGCACTGATTGTCATTTTCGACCAGAAAATGCCATCTATTTTATCTCGCACTTTAAGCTTTATCTTAATAGAACTCGAAAATATTAACAGATATTTCGTCCTTTAGGTAATACGAGTGCTGATAGAGCACGCTTCCACAATTCAGACCTTAAATTACCGAAGACCCTTCGAAGGATTCCTATTATACGAGATATTATTAACAAAGAGGGGTTTTCTTTGAACGTACATTCGACTTTTATAACCACTGACGTGTAAAATCTAGTTAGTTTTTAAGAACATAATCTTATTATGCTAAATTGAAAAAGATATCTTAATTATTGCCTTCTAATATTTACTCATTTATTTTATGGACTATAAAAAATGAAAGTTGGCGTTTATAGATCACAGTGACAGTATTTGGCGCAGAAGAAGACTTTCTAACATTTTCAACTAAACGAACTGCCTATCACTAAACAGTCCCTATACCCAATCCTCATATCTACTAATTAACTAACCTCACTAATGTTCAGCACAATTTGAAAACTGACTAACTCTTAGGCACTTCTCACACAACGCTATTTGCAAGCGACTCGGAATTTGTCAATGTATGAAAGAGACGCGTCTCCTACGATGCGTCTCCTGTCAGTGAAAAGTGTCAGATACAGCGAATTTTGGATTGCACTGCAGTCGCGTAGCTAATAAATAGCGTAGTGTGAGATGTGCCTTAGTCGAGTGCGGGGCAGTGGTCCAACTGCTCTGTCCAACTAGTTGGACCACGGGTCTTTACTAGGGGCAGTTGTCCAACTTTAAAAATAGAGTCCCTATTTGAGCCTTGTATGTTGTAGGTCACAGTTGTCATAGGCGGCAGCGGAAGGTTGATGTCTGCATGTTTGTTTGCTATCCTCATCCTGTATAGCAATATAATATACCTTCCCGTCCTTATCATATTCTATATATCTATCCTAAACCTCGCGTAATAGTATCATACGAGTATAATCAAATTAATATCCCACTTAAATTTTCATTAGCAAGACTATGTATTAGATGTCAATTTCATATTTAACACTAGCTTTTCCCACAGCTTCGCTATATTTTAAATATTATATTTCAACACACTTGCTCGTAAAGTTGATATTTTTTCTTTAGTCTTACGCCCGGAATGCGGTTTATTACACACTAGTGCGGTAATGTAAAGTTTTTCTTATTCCACTTTTTTTTTAATATCCGTAAAGAGGTTGTTACCAAAAGATTTGTTATTTTGTAAATAAATAAACTTGTTGTACTTAGTCAAAATCTGATAAGATAAGATTATACTTCATCTAATTATCTATTAAAGCATTTAAAAAAAACAATATTTTAAATCATTAATTACCGTAAATTCTTATTAGAAATACATAATTATTTAGTTTAATATATTGTGGCTGAATGTTCGGTGCCTTGGACTTAACCTGCGCGCGCATAGTTATTCAACCAAAGATACGGCGCGCGAAAAAATAAACCGCGCCATTTTGTGCAAACATTTGTTCGTTTATAATTTGCTGATTTGTGACTGAAAAATGTCGATACCTAATTGTTTTTTTCCTCGCAAGTGTGTTGAAAAACGTCGTATGATACGCGTGTGCTTTGTTCATTACAGTCTTGGCTCTATTACAGCCCTCGCCTTGCGGCTCGGGCTGTGCAACCGCCTCGACTGTAATGACCAACTTCGCGCACTTGTATCATAATGTACTATTATATTACATAAGTATAAATATGTTAAAAAGTTAGAGAATCAAGCACACATTTTTTTGTAAATATCTATCTGTAAGGTATATCTATTTGTATTGATGTAGCAGAAAGTTCCATTACTTCAAAAAAGTGCCCTTTAAAGGTCCATTTTGAGTTTAACCTACTTTTCTCCTTAATTCTGCTGCAGCATCTAACAGAGCCTAATTTGTAACTCAATAGAGCTCATTTGACTTCAGAAGCTCCGCTCCGTACTAAATCAGTGCGATCCAGTTTTAGTCCGTGATTCAAATAATTCATATCTTCGATTCGCTTTTAGGCCATGCTTAAACGTGCCTTGAAGAGACGTGTTTTATTTTCTAAATATTGACAAATAACTGTTTACTTTAGTAAATATAATTTACTGTTCCGTGTTTCTTTCCTTCCTCTTTTTTCTTCCTGCTTTTTCATATTTCTTACCCGTTATTAGTCTGTTTTTGTTTGTTTTGATGTCGTTTATAGGCGACGGTGATCACTTACCATCTGGGAGGACGTCTCCTTGTCTGTCGTCCATAAAAATAAGAGATATTTTGACAACTTGTACCAAAATTGGGCGTAAAATTCCATCCATTCTTGAGCAAATAAACAGTAAAGTGTTTCTTGGTTCGAATTTTGTCACTTACCACAAACGCTCAATATCCTCACGGGTTCATTTGAAATGCCTTTAGAGATAAATTACTTTCGCTAAAGCCTAGGTCTGACAATAAAGTCTAAATAAATAATACAAGCAGGTGGATCTACCTTATCCAATTTAAGTTGGTCGTCAGTCCTTTGTACGGTACGGCCTTTTATTCCATCTCATTTTGTACGCAGTATCTAGGTCAACCGTCAAAATTTGGTGTATTTCTCCAAATATAGTGAGTATTCTCCGCTATCACTTCTGTAGATATATTGCATGTGAAGTAAAATACATAAATACGTACATATTTATTTTGTATTTTCTTGAAGAAAACGTAACTTGTTGAGTAAGTACCTACTGCATGACGTGAGTATATTTTGAATTCGAAAAGGGTTTTAGTATGTATTTAATTAAATGCTATCCACCCGCGGCTTCACCCGCATGGAATTCGTTTTTTTCATTTTCATCCCCCATTTGAGTCTCTTAGGTGTTGTTTTTAGAAAAATAATTAACCTACGTGTGACATTGTGTCTTCAATTATTTAATTTTCATTCTGAACTTCATCCAAATCGGGTTATTGGTTTAGTCGTGAAAGCGTCATAGATAGACAGAAAGACAGACTTTCGCATTTATAATTTGGTGTCTATGGAAAAATGTTGCTTTTGGAAATAACTTTAAGTGCTCTTTAATTTTACATGCAATAATTATAAATGTCCAAAAATGAGTAAAGATATGCTTCATGAAAGCCCTTTAAAATGCCAAAAACGTACATATGTAGTTACCTAGGTCAAAAAACTATTACTTCACTATGACGAACACAAGGAAACACAAGGAAAATGCAAAGTGGTACTTTATTCTGGCTTTAGAAGAGAACTTTAGCTTCGCATCGTTCAAAGAATGGAAGAGCTGACGCCAAAAATTCGATTATGATCCATACATTAAAGTACGAGGTACTTTTTAGTTTTTCAATGTAGCACGGAAGAGCCTGTAGAGTCACTCATATTATCTGTCCATTTCATGTCATCAATATAATTATCATCAATTAATTACAGCCAATAAGGTGCAGGCTGTCATGTAGGTAAGGAAGTCAGCTCTCAGGTTAGGTGTTAGATTCTGATTCTGAGTTAACTTCATTCCAATCTAGTGTTTAGGGCATTCGCAAACTTTGAAGGTAAATTGCTCTTGATATTGACCAAAGATAAATAATTAGAACAATAAAACAAGTAACTATCCCACAAGTACCTATCAAACTTATCAATCTTATCATATTTTCCTTAGCCCATTACGCATACCTATCAAGTAAAGTTTGGCAAACTTCGAGATCCATTGAAACCATTATTAAACAGTCACTCTGATATGACCGAGTGGAAATTAATATTTATTTCGACGTACTAACATATATAATACTTTCCGTGAAAGGTGTTACCTTGACAAAATAAAAAGACATGTCAATAAAAAACACCTCTGACTAAACTTTGTTCAAAGTTTTGAATGCTGGTGCTATTTGCAAAAGTTTTCAAAAGTCACCGGAAACGAAGAACGGGGAGCTTACACACAGTAAAACTTTAACTATTGTCAAAGTTTAAGTAATATCTTCTCGCACGATATTATATAATTTTAATCTGGGTATAATTATATAATTAATAAAAATATATAATTTTAAACCTAATTCATTGTTGATAGTAAACATACATTCTCAATCGGCTGCATTTTTATTTTATTTTAAACTGGGTGAACCGATTTTGAGAATCATTTTTTTTATTCGAAACGTACTTACTTATCGTCTGGTCACATAAAAAAATTTGCAACATTTGACGGGTAAGTTTTGAGTTATTCTTAATAATGCGTATTTACTTTATGGCCATATTACCTCATAACTTTAAACTGGGTGTTTCGATTTTAATAATAATTTTCTTATGCGCGAACTTGCTTGTAGTCTATTCGCATTTAAAGACGGGTAATTTTTGAGTTATCTCTACTTATTGTTTTGAAGTTGTTTATTTGTGTAAAAAGTAAATTATATTATAATAAGATGTAACACTGACAGAATAATAAAAAAAATATACAAGGTAGGTATAACTATGGTACCTACCTACTTATAATATATCTAATCAACATAATTACTTTTGTATCTAATGTGTCAAATGTCACCTGTCAATTATCCGCGCCACCGCAAGTCAGATGTGACCACGATTCGTGCAACTGGGCCGAAATACCGTGAGTACCCGTAATGTATAGTAAAAAAACATCGTATTTTATACTGGCAGTGTAAAAGCAATCAGGTAGCTTACCGCATAATGTCTGAACGATCTAGTGTGATAATACAGGGTGGTTGATGCGGTGACGCAACGCAACGTGATCTGATCTTAATGGATGTCGAAACACTTGGGCTGCCGACTGGAAAATTGTTCACAATAAATAGATCAAATCAATTTCAAATCTTTGGGGGATGATTTTTGAAAAAAACCTGTGCGACACCCTGGGTCTTCACCTACATTCATTCCGAATTTCATCCAAATCTAGCCGGTAGTTTAGCCGTTAAAGCGCCACAGGCAGACAGATAGACATTCAAATTTATAATATTAGTACAGATTCTAAAACACATCCTGTTTAATATGACACTTGTGGATATTAAAATAATATCATTAAAATTTATAACTACAGTATGATTCATTACAACCACTTTCGTTTGTTGTGGTCTCAAGTTAAATGAATAGTAATATCGTAATTCAGTTTAGTAATTCGATATGGTCTGATAAATTCAATGTAATACCGAGTAATGGGCAACTCCAGTTCCTTTATACGTGCATCTTGTAATGTATTTTAATCTTTATCTTCTAAGGATATTACGAGTATACTAAATAAATGTATAAACACACATTTATAACAATGATTAATATTTATATATTATACTAAGTAAGACCCGTGTGGCACAAGGGCTACCATTCGAGATCATCGTTCGATGGGTCCCGAGTTCAATTTCCAGCGAGGCAGAAACTTCAATGATAATAACCTTGTCTTTGTATATTGTCCGTGGAACTATGGTGGGAACCCATGACAAACAGAATCCCAGTATAGTCTATGAGTGCGTAGTGTTATTTATATTAGCCGTTTCAAATACATATTTCACTGTCCACATTTCACACACTGGTACATTTATTTCAGAACCAAATAGAACCGCGTGGAATAAACGTAATTGATGAGTACGGGCCCAGGTGGCTCTTGCAATTTTAATGTCGCCCACATCGCTGAAGCTTTGATCTATCGCATTGGTATAGTCCTTTACCCTAATATGTTACCTGCTGATTGATAAAGGGAGTTGGCCGTCTCTATTACCTAATAGTTGTATTTGTTTGCGAGCAATTTATGAATGGTTTACTTGGATCTTTATTACAAAAATATAATGATTGTGATATCCCTAATTGATATGAAGGCCCATGTGTGGACCTTGGCCAGAAAACTGCGACGGTCGCTGTACTTCATTTCCTTCGCTTCTCACCTTATTTACAATTTTTTGAGAATTCGTCACCAACCCACAAGCAGTCCACAACGCATAGATCATCATAGAGCATCATAGATTGAAGTCTTAGTTCCCATACCCGGTTTAAAAGCTAAAGATTTCTCCAAAATAATTCCTTATAGAATATCCTATTTAAAGTTAATCGATGTCCATTTAAAACCAGTTCATTGACATGAGACTTGTTATTTTTAAAGTGAAATCGTCGCCTGAAAATAGTCTCCATATTATTATTTTATATATTTACTTAGGTAAGTTTTAGTATTAGCTACGAAATTGAGTTACAATTTAGTGAGATCAACAGACTTTTAATAAATAATTTAATACAAGCTTAAATGTACTAATTAGGTTAAACACCTTTCAGCGAAGCATTAAAATGAGAAATGTCTGGGCTTACGTAAAAAGTTTTGTCCTGTAGTTGAACAAGAAAAACGTATTAAGCCTAACAATGTAAATAATTTATTCAGGATATTTTAAGTATGCTCATGAAATTATAATTGAAAGATTCGTAAGCTTTAAACTGTAATTGGGGCCACAGTTTAGCGGTACAATGTGAGTTTGTAATTAAGTCATTATATTCTTCAGACATTTGACTGACCGTCTTGATGTGAGAGGCCTTGAGTGGCATAATGCTTTTCATCTACGAGAAGACAATAGGTTGGGAGTTGAGACCAATAGTCTGCAAAATTAATATAGAAAATATTTGAGAAGAATTAAAATCGTATCCGTAGACCCCTTGAGAATAACATGACTACTTAGATTCTGGCACTATAATGAAAATTGTTTTCTTCTTTTTCGTCTGTTTTGTCAGAAGGTAAAAACGAAAAACTCGTGTTCGTCACATTGTTTGATGTCATTGCTGTAACAATCGCAACTTGGCTTGATTTAAATTACTGAAAATGAAAATAAATTACTAAACGCCTTGGTCTGAATGAATGAACCGTTGGTAAATGACTGCCAAGGTTGACTTGATCGGTTCTTCCCATGGGCATTTCACTCGTCCAATCATCTTAACTAAACAAATGCATTGTAAGTATAAACATAACATCAGATACACTCAATGAAAAGTTTCGAATTAATCATTAACACAGGAATTTATGATTTTCGAGCATAAAATATGACGTCACGAATAACTGAACCCGAAAACTAATAATAACAATCCCGGGCTAGGGTCGGAGTGATTAACGATCCAACGTTAGCGACACTATTATTTTAATAACTTTGGATCCGATGTGACGTTTTTGAGATTATTGAAATTCCGATAATTGCTGACAGTTTTACTATTAGCTACTACATCATAGAGTGTCTATCTTGAGATAAACATGATTTTACTATAACAATGTTATATGTATAATGGGTTTTTGCAGCTTCAAGAGCTGACAAACAATTCTTCGGCCACTTGATTGTAAATGGTCTCCGTTGTCAGTGGGCACGCACAAAAATAGGAGAATCGCCAATACAACGCTAGTCTTGGTGTCTGATGTTTAATTGTGATAATGATGAGTCAAGAAAGGGAATATGTACTACCAAAACTCATGAAACCAATTATTGATTTTATCTCATCCTACTTTATGACCGGGGATTCGCTCGCATGAAAAACAAACAACGTCGAAATACCGGAGAATATTAAATGCGCCGAATACGAAAAGACCGAATGTTCGAATTACCGGTGCGGCTTTCATTATTTAAAAAATAGTAAATATAATAATAAACCGGAGTAATATTGAGGGTACGTTATTTCTTACGATTAAATAAAAACAGAACACATTGAATTCGGTCAATCCGTTTGAGAGTTTACGGTGCCAAGCATTGAGATACTATGTACTAAAGTGCCAAAATACAGGCGCAGATATACCCAGGTCAAACTAATAACACCTCTCTATTTGCGTAAGGGGTGGTTAAAAATCAGTAACAGAGTTACTTTCAGAGGAATAGAAGGGATTAAATTATGTTATTTTATATACAGAGTTAGAACATTTTTAGTCATTACATGTACTTATTTTTATTACACTTTACAACAGATAAATTTCGACGTGCAAAATGTTTTAAGCAAGTAAATGCGAGACAAACAGCTAGTACTAAAAAAAGCTATTGCCAAAAGCATTTATTGTGATGAATAGGCCTATCTTTCATATTTATGATCGCTGCAAGAATAACATGAACGTTTTACCAATTTTATGGATTTATTCAGTTAATATACTTGTTTTCACGAATATGTCTATGGGTAAAAGACAGCAGATGCCCTGACAAGCGCCTTTTATTGATGTAATTGTACTTTGCGTCTTCGATTATTAGGTCGATTACTCACATTCACGCGAACACGCGAACCCACTAGTTTCACGAACTTCGCAAATAATTATGCGAATTTTGAACGCATTGGTGGTTTTCCAAGCTGTCAAAGTGACAGTTATTGGTCGCACATCAAAGCGCGCAACCTTCAAACCTTCGCGTTGTCTGCCACACATTCGTGCAAATATTCGCAAAATGTATCTACAGACTTATGGACTAGAATGCTGAATTGCTGACGCACTGGACGGATACCACCAAAAAGTCAATGAAATGTTCCGTATTGTAATGTTGCCGAAATGCCATAAACTGAACGAGGATAACCCATCACAATCGCCATTACAGGACCACGACTACTTTATCAAGAGTGCACGACTGAGGAAAGGATAACGCTAACCTCAATACCATGCCGGAGGACTAGGGTACCTATCACAAAAGATGACCGAAGAATTCCGCTGCTTGGCGGTAGGTAGACTTGAACCTCAGCTAGTTAAGTACATCCTCTCGTTTGAGTCGGCCGCCGAGTTGCTTGTCGTATTCCAGTTGGGAGCTTAAGAGGCAGAGATGATGAAATGTGAAGGGACAACAAATTACTAAACAAGATTTCGTATAAAGTTAATATTGTATAAGAAGGAGCTTCCACTTCTAAGTCATAGACTTGTTTTTTTATTGTTATGCAGAATAATTTTTCAAAATCTATCTATGTATATCTATCTAAAGTATAATAAAACTGTAACTGAGCGCTGTTTGTGAACGCTAATCTCGGAAACAACTGAACGGATTTTTATTGGGAGATAGAGGAGGCTATGGAACAACATATCGGCTACTTTTTATGCCGGAGTTCCCGCGGGAAAAATTCCTATGCACCGACGAAGTCGCGGGCACAACTAGTAAGTCAAAAACTCTGTTTTTTATGGTACGCAGAAGAATTGTTCAAAATATACCAATATGTTTTGAAAAACGTTACAGATTGTCAAAATACCAAACATCTGTACATTTTGATATAAGGGGACTTTTGTAACGTCCGGTGCGTCTACAAACTTCAAAAGTGCTCTTAATTTTCCTTATACGATACGTTTCCGGACACAAAATAATAAATAAGTAGCAAGCCACATTATATTTATTACCCCAAAACTTTTCCTGCAAAGCAGAATTACCTTAATAAAATAAAACCCGCATCAGAGTAAAGTAAAATGTGCATGAGTAAAATACAAAGAAATTAATTTTGTGTCTTTTATTTTCTCAAGCAAGAATTCTAACTTTAACATTGTTGTTATTATCAAAAAATAAAACTGATCTGAAATGCAAAACAAATACAAAAATTGCTGTGTACTGCTCATGAAAATAGCCGATAAACAAACAAAGATGCCATTTTATGGATGATCATCTTTGTCCGTGTCAAGAAAGAAAACAGAATAAAAAAACAATTTAAATACATTCAATACTTAATAGCTTAACACACTTCAGGAAAAAAATCGCTGAAAATTTTATACTGGAAATGAAAGTTGATATTACTCAATGCAAAATCAATCATCATTAACAAAATAACTACCCTATTAACTGAATAGGTTTCTGTCAGATATGAAGGAATAATATTACTAGACGGTACGTCAAATATGCAATTTATCAAACTTGCTTGCCTAATACAGCTCGTGTCATAAGCACTCTTATGACGGAAGACAATTTAATCGATAGGACAAGATGATACACAATAATAAATAGTATGTAAATAATTACTCTCAGTGAATATTATGTCCCCTATAATATTGGTATGTATCTTTCAGCTGTTTTGATGAAATTTCTCTCCATCTTTTGTGCGTCTTTCTTAATGAATCTTATAATTCACTGTACTTAGCTATGATTTTGTTAATAATTGTAAAATACCTAATTCAGCTGTCTAAAAGCTAGGGGCCATGAAAAAAATGGCGCACACAAAGATTTGTCAAAATAAGTCCACGAATACTTAAATGATTTTGTGTTTGAATTTCAAGTCAGATGATAAAATTAAGTAGGTATATTATAACACAACATGTATTATACATATTTATTAGATACTTATAACAGGTAATAGCGCGTAATTCTTAGGGTTCCTATCTTACGGCGAAAAATGTAATCTTGGAATCGATTGAACGGAATGTTCACATTAAGTCTTGTTGATATGTGAAGATATCTCACATTCCAATACGTGCATGATCTATTTTATGTTCTTAACTTTTCCATCATATTACGAATGCCTAACCTATAAGAAGATTGGAAGTCTTAAAAGCACGTCGTTAAATATCCCTATTTACTACATTTATTTAGAGTTATAATATTTGTCGATTGCTGTAAATATGATCCTTATTGCCATTCCTAAAATTTACATACATATTTTTATCGATGCCCGAAAAAGATGTAAATAGTCGAAGAATTCATTTTAACTTAATTTCACATTTTTAACACAAAAATTCACAAGTGTACAAAATATTTTGCTCGCCTGACCTTTTAAAGAACAAATCTCCTAGGCGAGCTAATTTAAAATCTAGTTGAGATTTTAGTTTAAAATCCTATGGCTAACGACTTACACGGCTTACACCTATACCCTTCATTTATTAAAACAATCTTTGATTTCATGAGTTTTTAACAAACATGAATATTAAAACATTATTAGGTTACACATAACCATAGCAAACACCCGTTATTTCTTGTTCAATGCAATGGATGACCAATTTTAAAAGGAATTAAGGTCTATCGCACACAAATACAATATTACGTCGGAGTTTATTATCACAAAGGCATCAAAGAGCTTCATTTGGGTCAGTTAATTAGCAACGTATTGTACATAATAACGTTACGATCGAATATCATCTTAGTTTGTAATTTAGGTACTAGCTATTGCCCGCGACTACATTCGCACATGGGAGTTTTTAACCGACTTCAAAAAGAAGGAGGTTCTCAATTCGACCGTATATATGCTTTTTTATGCGTTTATGGGCCGATTTTGATAATTCTTTTTTTGTTGTAAAGTAGATATGCGCAGTGGGGTCCTTTTAAAAGGATCACCAGGATCTGATGATGGCATCTTGGAGAAATCGAGGGCAACTTTCGAAAATTGTAGGAACGACTAGTGTGTTTGTTAATGTTTTCATAAGTACATGAAAGCGCTACAATTTCATGAAGGTCTGGAGTCGATCTGATGAAGCCGAAAGACAGTCAAGGGAACTCCTCAACGATTTACTGTAGTTATCTAGTGTTTGGGCTTGATTAATTTGTAGTGACGAGAACTTTACACCTACATGTTGAATTAAACGCCATCTGGCGAGTAGTTTTTGAGTTATCTCTGCTTATCGAGGTTGAAGTCGGTTATTTTTTTGTAAAAAGCAATAATTCATGCGTAAATCCCGATCCCGCGCGAAGCCCAGAATAAAAATTAGCCTTTATGGTGCTCCACAGCCTCCTCTATCTCTCAGTGAAAGTTCCATAAAAATCCATTCAGCTGTTTCTGAGATTAGCGTGCACAAACAGCGATCAGTTTGTCCTACTAATATTATAAATGCGAAAGTTTGTAAGGATGTCTGTGAGTGAGTGAGTGAGTGTGTGTGTGTGTGTGTGTGTGTGTTTGTTGCTCTTTCACGCAAAAACTACTGAACGGATTTTCATGAAACTTTGCAGTAATATAGCTTAGACATTGGAATAACATAATTTGTTAAAATTTATAGAGATTTTTGAAGGGACTGGTTCCCCGAAGCGAAGCGAGGGCGGATTTACTAGTTTTACAATAAGGTATAGATAGAAGAATACATAGATTATAATTATGTACCTATAGATAGAACATAGACTTAATTGACCGGTAGCTGTCGTCGATCCTAAGCAATCATTCAAGTTAAGCAACAGCAGGCGTGTTTGGTACTTGAATGAGTGACCACCAGTGGCATTTTTTTTGATTTTGAGAGCACGTTAAACCATCTGCCCCGATTGTTATCGTTAGATAGCAGACTGGAACTAGAGCAGCATGGTCAAGTGTGCTCTAGACTTCCTCAATGATGAAGAGACCCGCTGTCAACAGTGGGCCATTAATACATTGAAGGCAAAAGCTACAATTTCTAATATGTATCTTATGTAGTTAATGTTCGTACTGTTTCACTCTCGCTTTTCACTAACTATACAAGGTAGATAAATTATTTATTCCCGCATGAATACTTTAACATTACACAAGTTTACTGATTGAACTTTAATTTACTGATTTCTCGCATATAATAATATTATAAACTACGTGTTACACTACTACATGCACATAATAATTATAACAGATTAAATCGAAAATAACTACAAATTATTTTGATTATTTAGTGAACCAAATTGTAATATGTTTTTTAATAATTTTCTTTGGAAGAATCTACACAAACTCTGTTTATTTATTTGTGGCTGTAGGAAACCTTGGAGCTTTACGTGCATAGCATATTTAAGCATATATCACTCTTAATCATTTATTTTGGTAAAAGACGTTTTTCCTTTTATTTATTATCGACATCATCGTCAACATCGTTGTCATCTGCGTCGCCGTGGATTCTGTCACAGTCACCATTATCTTCACTATCATCATTATCATCATCATCTTTCAATTTGTTTTCATCATCATCGTTCTCATCATTCTCGTTATTGTTATCATAATCATATTCGTTATATCATCGCTTTTGTCACTGTCATGATTGCAATTTTCATCGTCGCATCATCACTGTCATAAGTAAATAAACGTCATTTACAACAAAATTCAATTTAGTCTCCTAAAAATTCTTATACAAATAAAGTTAGAACAAAAATTAATTTGATCCTGCACGGGGCACATTTTTTAAAACTTCAAAGACGGTACTGACGCGCTCGTGTCATGTTACCGCACTGAAGGGGTTGTTACCGGAATGCTCGTGGAATGCTTTGTAGAAATAATTGTGGCAGGGGCCCACGTGTAGCCCAGTTACAACTGGGTATGTCCAGTATGTAGGATTTCCTGCGGCTTCAACCGCAAATACATTTTATTAACAAAATCGTCATATTTCCTCCCTTGTTTTGGAGGTGTATTTCGGTTGTACATAGGATAGTTAAGTTGTTGTTTGTACTTCAATATACTAAATATAATAAGACTTTCTCGAGAGCTAAATTTCTAGGTTGCTACGTCGTAAACTCTGCAATATCATCAGTAATTCAGGATCGAAACGAAAAAATGAAAAGTTTTATGTTTTTCGATTCCTATCTGCGGAATATTAGTCTAATACAATTCACCCGGTAGATAGTTATCCGAATGCCATAAATGAAATGAATATTATTTTTTAAGTGGGTCACCTCCATACACCTTTCCTTTTTAATAGAAGTAGGTAAGGTAGCAAAGGAGCATAATAAAAGCCATACATATAGGTACAGACACCGACGAATAAACATAACGAAACAGGCTTCATTTCGTGATTTGTTTACGGAACATCATTAAATCATCTATTTTCTAAGATGGCCGCTAACCGAGAATGTTGTACCGTTTAATTTATTTCGTACTTATAAAGCACACAGTCCGAGCAACAGGGAATTGTTCGAGATCTGTCAGTTTACGTCTAACCAGTGATTTATAGTACACCAATAGCTTACAAACGTTCAAGCTGTACTGAAGATTACATTGCAATAAATTCTCTGAGTCTTTTTACGATGTTACAAAAGATGGATGTTGAGTTTTTAATTTTGCACAACGTTATTTGTAATCGCGGACTAGGGTTAATTATGGAGGATAAAAATTGGTACTTTATAGCTAAGTTATTCTGGTTTGATAAATGGGGGTTCTTGTGTTGGATGTTGTCCACACCTTCGAAACAGAGAATTCTAGTGTGGGGTAATTAGTAACTAGTGTTACTAGTTAGCGGCACATAAGTAACATACAACTTACTTTCATTTTTAAAGAATTTCAAGGGTAGCTCAATTCCATTTAGTATATCACAACGTTTCAGAGAGACATAATTATTGAGTTCCTAAAATATAATATTACTTTCGTAACTTACAAGTTCGTAACATATTAGGTTCCTTCAATTAAAAAACTCAATGCTAACATCGATTTTTTTCACACCAGTGTTTCGAAGGAACCCACCGCACTGTGATATGATCCTTGTAACTGGGTCGAAATGGGGATTATACCCGTTGAGTCACACCTTGATGTGTATCATAGTGACAAATTGGGGAAAAATTTAAGTGACACCGTAAGGTAAGTTCCCGTTGAATTTAAAATGTAGGTACGATTTAGGTAAGTCTAAAGTTCTTTTTTTATTAAAATGGTAGTGTTTATCGTCTGGTTCCATTTGAGCGGCAGTTTTTGCGTTGACGGGTAGTTTTTAAGTTATCTCTAATTATTAATTCTGAAGTCGGTTATTTTATTTTAAAAAGTTAGTTATGTTTACTACAAACAAAAGTTCAAACACAATGTAAGTATGTAAACAATACTGTCGGAGAACGGTTTTTATTTGTAACTATGAACAAAAACTATCGTGAATCATAACATACCATAATAACACCCACGTTTGAAATACCATCGTAGTACCTTATTTGGTTGGGTCAGTTTTTTACTCATATTATCAGCTAACACAAGAATAGCGGTACAGTTAATATCTGTGATGAAGAAGGAGTTAATCTGTTAAATCAATTTCCACCAATCCCTATTTCTAGGTTCTATTGCGATAATAAAGGCCTCATAATATCCATAATTATGTAGATAATATATTATAATAATGTATCCCATGTTTTTCTCATATACCTACTTACTTTCCATGTAGGTACAGGCAGTGATCAGTTACATTTTAGAGTTCGTCCATAAAACTTTATGAAATTCACGTAGCAGTCTCCGATATACCTACATTGTCTAGAGAGCGATCTCTTTATTTACGTCCTTCGTAATCGCGATCACATCTCTCACGTCATACGTGGGCTCATGTGTACAAAGTTACAAACAGAAATGTAAAATTTCATGTGTAATAAACAGTTGAGGACCTTGGAAACCGTTCACAGGAGATTGACCTAATGATTTATCGGAGTCAGAGATGGACATCTTACACCCCAGATCTCCATTACCTTATCAGTAATATCCCGTAAGTCTACTGTAAGCTAACAGAAATGCTTGTAGCACAGTGACATGAGTCGATTGCAAGTGATCGACCAAGTCTAGCAACAGCGGGCGCGGTCGGTAGTTGGATGGGTTTTTTTTTTTTTTTTTTTTTTTTTTTTTTGCGTCCAGACAAATGTGAATTGGACTACCCTCCGGGAAGCGCGGGAGGGAGGTGGTGAATGCTCATGCATACCAGACCAGCCGGCTGCTCTGGTTATGTGGGACTCACGGCAAGCCTACAACTAACAAGTGTAAACTTGAGAGACCTACGTGCCTACCCACTAAACACCACCTGTAAATGGCTTTGGCCGGAGAGGCCTCTAAGCCTTCATCGATAGCGACCGTCGCCTGGAGAGGGCGGGGCGCAAGCGTCACTCACTAGAGAGCATCCGCTAAGACAATGTCCTGTGAAAAGGACTGTGGGAATGGAATATTTAACTAATGTTATTTATATTAAGAAAGAAAGTGAGGGATACGATATAAAAACCGATACCTCCCTAAAACGGTGAGAAAAGCGTTAAGCGCTATTATTGTAGGGAGCTGAGAAGCCCCTCATGCTCAGCTAGCGCCATGAGGCGCTGCTGGGCGGAAGTGGCGGCTCGCAGTTTGCGAGCGAGTACAGAAATTTCGGAAAGATTGACGTTATTGATAACGTCAGTAACTGTAGCGATGTCCTCTTCCCAGGTGGTTTTACCCGACCGAGGTTGAGGAGGGCGGGAAGGTTCCGTTCGCTTAGGAGCGGGACGGAAAGATGAGTACGGCCTTACCGGCGCGGCCTCAGTGACTGGGCGTCTCCAAGAGACGGGAGGGGGAGGCCCTGAAGGGGCGTTTTGAGTCCTCAACGGAGGGAAGTTAGCATCCGTCATTTTTGGCGGTGCTTTTTTGCCGCTTTTCGGTTGCCGAGTGGCACCCTTACGCGGGGCAGGGCGGGGGGCATTCGGGCATCCACGGTAGTTAGCCGGGTGGCCCGTTTGTCCACACAGGACACACGCCGGAGGCGTGGAAATATCTTTGGGGCACTCGCTAGTGCGGTGCGGGAGCAGGCATTTAACACACCTGGGGGGCGCCGTGCAGTTAGCCGCTGCGTGGCCGTAAAGCTGGCAGCGGTGGCACTGTCCGGGCCACCCCCTATTGTTTGGAGGCTCGACTTTAATCTTAGAGAGGCCACACACCGTGCGGCACTCTTTGAAGATAGTCTTGGCTTGGGAGTTATTAGTCAGTATGACTAAAGCTAACGGGAATTGCTTCCCAGTGCGACTGTGCATCTTGTGCACCGACTCAACTGGAAAGCCTTGCGACTTAAGGTCGTCTAGAATAAGAGCATTTGACAGCTCGAACGGGAGGCCGCGCAGCACGGCGCGCACTTTACGCTCTTCAGGGAGGGCGTGAGTGTGATATGGAATTTGCCTTTCGGCGAGAGTCTTCGTGAGAAGCCTGTAATGATCGGGGTTAGCGACAGTAATACGAATACCGTCAACAGTATTATTCGCCTCGGTATATTGAACCTCGAGGTCGGTACAGATCTGGATAACCTCAGTCCACCTAGCCTTGTCCCGAAGGGTGACTGGAGGAAGGGGCTTGCCAGAGGGATTAGCGGCGCAGCGTGAGGACGACTGCGAGGAACGTTTCGCCTGTTTAGGGAGGTCGGCGGGGGGAGAGATGTCGAGGGACATCAAGGCGGGCGGTTCGTCGTCCGACTCAGGGGGAGGAGAGGCGCATCTGCCTTCCTTGGCGGCCCTAGGGACCTTAGATTTGCGCTTCTTGCGCGTAACTACCTTGAATCCGGTATCATCTTCTTCTTGGGAGCCTTTAACAGTGGCGTTCGAGTCGGACGACTCGACACGCCGCTTACGGGAGCTAGCTACGGAGGAGCAGTCTGAAAACTCCTCCTCCTCTGTGTCGTGCCGGGAAGCGGCGGACGGGGCTGACTCTTGGGAGTCATGGGGCGGGGGAGGGGGTGCAAGGGATGCTACCCACTCTGCACTGAACAAGGAGTTGCGCAATGCGTAGGAAATCGCGTTGCGATGTCTCCGGGGCTCGACTGCGTGGATTAAATTCAACACGCGGCTGAAGTGTTTATTATCTATCGGTTGGAAAGGTTCCCGCGATAAGTCCTTAGAAGGACCCATCGCGGGAGAAGTGAAGTGAAACGTTAACAAGGGACCCTGTAAAGTGACACAGAAACACAGAAAAATGAAATACAATAACAATAGGCACCGAATGGATTCGTTAACACCGCAAGGTATCCTCCAATCGGGATAGAAATAACAGGAAAGATCTCACCAATCACAGCCCTCACTCGTGTGAGCGAGAGGTCCGAGGAGGAGCGAGACGGTGGACGTACTGGGACGTCTACTCGTCTCGGCGGCCGAACTGGAAATGTTGGATGGGTGACCGCTGGAGGTAATTTATTGAGCGTTTCTTAGGCTTCTATAGACAGCATTCATTGAACTATTTCAATGGCCTTCGGGCAGCATAAAAACTTGTGATACTTCGGGTGGCAAGTGAGGTTGCTTGGGGGTGGGTTACTTCCACCGATACTAGACTTCCTCAGTTATGAGGAGAGACCCGTGTTCTGTAGCGGGTCACTAATTGAATGAAGTCAACCTTACAGTGAGTAATAATTGTTTACAAAGAGCAAAATATGAACACATTACGTAACACCGTCGCTTCAATAATAATGAAATGTCAGATTGATTGGACGTGATTCGAATCTGGCCTAGCACTGAATAACAATGTCGATCAGAACTGACAATTCAATCTTAATTAATACGACCTTCATTACAATACTATGATTTAGTTTATACGACCTATATACTATGATTTAGTTTATTGACAATAGGATCAGTCGCTAATTAGATAGGCGAACTGAGGTGTAATTGGCTACTTGAAATCAATGCTTTATAATAACACTAGCTGACCCGGCAGACAATGTCCTGATAACTAACTAACTTAACTAACGTAACTAACTAACCAACAAATATTCTAACACCATCGACTAACTGGACTAACCATCCCAGTCCTTGAATTGAGTCTTTATCTAGGTCGGTCGCAGTAGTCATGGGCGGCAGCGGAAGGGTGATGCTGCATGCTCGTTTGCTAATTGAACTCCATAAAAAAATGTCAAGAAATGATAAAACATAGTAATGGTGTATTTAAATACACTGTGTATTTATAATTTATACAACAGTTTTCATCTTCCATGTACTGAGAATTTATTGTTGAAGATGGTGGTAATGATAAAAAATTACATTTCAGTACTCTTTAATACGCTTCCATACAAAGCTAATGAAGTTGTTAACGTGTTGCATCGTCTGAAATAGGAAATAAACGACAATAAAATCCATTATTATCTTTGTGGGAAACCGAAGAAACATTTTATACCATTCATTAAAATAATACGGCGTTTACACCTCAACAAGTCGCGTTACATCATAAAAAATAACAACGGTTGTACTTGCATATATGGGTGTGGTATGTATAACGGGAATATCCTAGGTAACCATCTGCTGTGATATGTGATGTGACTGGCTCAATATGTTTATATGTAAGTAGAAGAAACTCATTATAAGGCTAGTAGACTAGTCTCACAATATCAAGGATAGGCCTTAATCTACAATGCATTGTCAGACAGTTTTGGTTATGGAAAACTCTCAGATTTTTTCAGAATGTTCTCTTTCATCCAAGCAAATGATACTTAATTTCAAATTAGCACATCATTTCTGACTTCTGACTTATTATAACAGATGCGTGCAGAATTTGAAGCCAGGCCCCACTATTGAGATACTGTGGTTAATTAAGTAAGAAACCCTTAGAAATCTATACTGGCATGATTTGTGTCACAGGTGGCTTGAATGTGGTTCCTAACTCGCTGTATTCCAAAAAGATTCGACTTATTTATGGATAGGTAGAACTATATGAGGCCCAAGTAAATTAGTGTTCCTACAAGAAATGATTATACCTACTCGTAGTATGTTACTACTGTTACTAGAAACTTGTAACTCAAAAGCGATGTTTAACGATTGGTCAAATATAGGAACCGAGAATCAGACAAGACCAATAAAAAACAATAATAATCAAAAACGAAAATAAAAAAAATATATGTCACATAATATCTGCCCCAGCCTGGTCGGAAATTGAACCCAAGATCCCTATTATCAAAGGCACTATCAACTATGCTACGATCGCGTTCGACATAAAAAATGTGATAAAGGTAGATATATGATAGTGATAAAGGTTCATTGAAGCCGGCAGTCTTCATTCAGTCTTCATTCATTCGAGAATTTAAAATGCCGTAAGTTTTGCTTACAAAAAACGCTAAACTGAACTGTGAGGCTTTTAGCAGGGCGTAGCAATTCCGTATTCTCGGCGACTCAAGTATAGACTCCGCGGTAATCAATCAAGAAAAATAATAAAATAGGATTCTTTTTGTGTAATATCATGAAAACTCGAACTTGTCCATTACAAAGAAAACATCAAATGAAGAGGAAAACTGAAAAGATTTGAGAGGTTACTTTATAATTTACGGGCGTGAATTATTGACTGTCGAACGGTCCTTTGTTATTCAACAATAGAATAATTCAAACCAATGATTCTATTTTCTAAATAGGAAATTCTGGTCATTGACGTTCGAATTGATGCTTTCAAATATTAAGATAAGGGAAAAATAAAAGAGGCAGTATTACAAAATTTTCAATACTTTATACAGGCATAAGAAAATATATTTGTGAGTCTTCATATCAGAAGGTCCTAAAAGCAAATTGACCTTTTAGCAAAACGACCTAGTGTAAGTGAAAGCTCAGAAATTACTTGTATACTAATAGTATCCCCATTAACATTTTATCCGTGGAACCGGTTAAAACGAAATTTTGAATGGAGATAGTTTCAGACCCCGAAAAGTAGATAGTTTCATCCCAATATTTCATTTCCTTGGGATCACTCTACAACTAGTAAACGTTATTTTTTTTCTTTCCTTCCTTGAATGAATGAAAAAGGGTTACTAATTCCGTCTTTAATAAATTGGCTTATGACTGTATATTAAACATGGTGCTGCACGCCAGCTATTTTAGCTAGAACTTGGCTTGACACGCTTCCACGTGTCAACATAGTAGAGTATGGATGCGTGGTGTGATCATTATGACTGTGACTAATTGAATTTGAGTTTCATATGTCCCCCATGAGATAATCAATTAAGTGGTGATGAGGACCAGACAAGGATGAGGTAAGCTAAAGTAAAATACATAATATCTCCTAGAAATTCGTGTAGTTAACGTGTTTAAGAGTGAGCTTGCTCAATACATTATAAAAAATTTACAATAAAGACAATGCCAGTGAATTCCTAACAATAAGTACAACTTAGATTATTATAGCTTTGCCAGTGTGACGACGACGAACTTTATAAATGTTTTGTATGTAGATTAAGTTCTCATGGAAGTGACGTTTGATGTCTTTATGAGAATAAAATGTCTTAAACCTAAACCTAGAATTATTTTACAGACCTTTTCATGTACTTTATTAACTGACACTGACAGTCGAGTTCGGTTCAGCACACAAACTGCTTGATGGTAAGTGGTCATCGCCGCCCATAGGCAAGAATAATATACAAGGAATCGCTGATACGTTGCCGGCCAAAAAAAAGAAGAAAGAAATTTATAAAAGAATGGAAAAAAGTAATGGATCTCACGCAATCTGGATGTAATGATTAAATTAAGGTGTATAGGTTTTCGAGAAACTTTCAATAGAAAATCTCGGCTCCAGGCCCCTCCATTAATAAAAACTTCAAAAGCGTCGAATGCCTTTAAGTCTCTTAAAAAGACGTGCGTGCTTCGAAACTAGCGCAATTTTCAAGAGACCTTGAAACTCGAATGATGTAATCAGTGAAAATTCAAGATGCTCTTAAATCTTTAATAGCAACCAAATTAATATTAACCCGGTTGAAACTGGAATGCTTCCGCAGTTACGGTCGCTTTAACAATTTCCGTTACAGCAGACTACGGTTAACGCGACAGAGTACTCACGGAGATGAATTTACGAGTTAAATATTTATTTAGCACAGTTGAAACATTTTGCTTAGGGTCATGGGTTCGACTTTTCTCTTGATACATTTCTTTGCTACATGGAATTTTTGTAATGGTCTTGGATTTGTATCGTACGTGATAGTTATGAAGAGAAACGCTCTAGGTAATGTTATCTTAACCATATTGATTTTAACGAAGTGATTTGAGGAAGGAGGTTAGTAAACCTAAGAGTTAGTTATCCTAAAGAGTCACAAGTAGGTCAGTATACTTATTTGAATGGGTTTTCTATTATTGATTGTACGGGTTTAATGCATTATCTTACTACATATATGTAAGAGTAAACGATTATCACGAACATGAATACATTATGATGATGAACACATTTCTTCGTTATAATTAGGATGTTTCTTACTGCTAAGAAGTCCTATTAACGGTTTTTTTAACATTAGGCATTAAGGTTTTGCCTTTGAATATAAGGAATTGTATAATAATACATTAAATATAATTTATTTCATCTATTTTTCCCTCTTCCTTACTGTTTTGATTCGCTTTTCTGTAAATACTGCTAATGCATATATATTTATATATACTCTGTTAATCTGAAATTACTCTTCACTTCTCGTGCACCTTACCTCTACCTTTCTAACGATGTCTCTCCGCCAACTCATAAGGTTGTCTGGAAGAGATCGCTAGGTAGCGATAAGACCGCCTTTTGTACCTACTCTATAATGGTTTTTTGTTTTTCTATATGTAATGTTCTGTTTTTGGTGTACAATAAAGAGATAAATAAATAAATAAATAAAACAGTTTCGATCATCTTGTCAAACAAAGCAATCTAAATAAAAATGGGTCCATAGCTTTTGTATAATATTTTCACGTTAGTTAGAAAACAAACAGATTGTACCCATCGTGTTACGTTAGTAGCGTAAAACGGAAATAACACAAATAGCCACGCGAGCGAAAATTGTTTCTGAATCTGAATCTGAATCTGGGGATCTATTGTAGTACGTATTTGTATACCTGCTGATATACTCGTATACTAGTACTATACCTGTTCCCTTGTAGCTTCACCTGCGTGGAATTTTTGTTTCAGTTTATCTAAATTCCCCTCTTAGTGCTCCCCTACACTCCCCAAGGAACACATTTCAGCTTCTTGCGTTCAGTAATTTTGGCTCTGCGGTGTCTGTCAGTTAGTTACACAGAAACGGAAGAGTTTTATATACATAGACTAGTGGACCCGGCAGACGTCGTCCTGCAACATATATTATTAAGTAAACGCCCTCGCATCGCTTTCGGAGACTTGTTGCTCCGCTCCTTTTGGTCGTAGCGTGATGTTACGAGTATATAGACTTCCTCAATAAATGGACTATTCAAAACAAAACGAAGTTTTCAAATCGGACTAGTAGTTCTTGAAATTAGCGCGTTCAAACGAACAAACATACTAACAAACTCTTCCGCTTTATATTATTAGTATAGATAGGTACATACATATAGTGATTAGAAGTCACAACGAAGTGAAATGGACGTTGGATTTTCGAACAGTTTCCTGGATTGAAATTCCATAATTGTTTTTCCATAATTTTCAACTGGCTACTTCTGATTGATCATAAGATATGTAGAGCACTAGAATAAAGACAGATTTTTATAGTATTCCTTTTTATTTATTGTCATAATGTCATAATAGCCTATACCTATTTAGGCAAAAAAACAGGTGTTTAACTATTTCAGTTCAACTACCTACGACAACCTTTGACATAATAAACCTTTGACAGTCAGACAAATGAACAAACATACAGCGGGTTTTTTGTGTTTAAAAGCCTAAAATCATAGACATATCAATAGATGACTCGTAACAGTGTTTAATTCGACGTTAAGATAATTATGTTCACACTATAAGCATCGCACCGCACCGGTCTAACGGCTTATTAATGTTATAAGCACTGTATACATAAGCAGTTGAAAAACAAGTGCGTTAGATGATAAACGACCGATAATACGCGTGAGGTTATTTAATCGCGATATGTGAGGATTAGCAAGGATTAGAAAATTATCGTCACACGTGAAAATAAACAGCTAAGATTAGAGTACATACGAAAATTAAAACTAAGTAATATCTTATACAATATAAAATTCTCGTGTCACAATGTTAGTTACCTTACGCCTCCGAAACGCCTTTAGTAGGTCTGAGAATCGGCTACTATCTATTTTTCATACCCTTAAGTGATAAGGGTTGTTCACCCTTAACATTTTTTGGCAAAACATATGAACAAAATTGAAGGGTTTGTCAGTGATTTTAAAATAACTGTGTTTCTTCAGATGAATAGATATAGTTCTTAGACGCTATTGAAACACAAACTATTTTAAAAATTTGTCTGTATTTCTGTCTATGTGTCTGTTTTGAAACACAAACTATTTTAAAAATTTGTCTGTCTTTCTGTCTATGTGTCTGTTTTTCTGTTTGTCCACGCTAATCCCCGGAACGGTTGAACCGATTTTTATGTCGCGGGTCGCGGGCTCGGCTCATTGAGAATAAAATCAACCTCCACGGTTGGCGGACATGATTCCAAGCAGAGTATTTCAACCATCCCTTCTACATCTACATCCCTCCTACATCCTCCCTAACATGTATCTATGTCGGGGAAGCAGCCGAGGTTTATCACTTAATAAAAACAATCCATATTTTGTGGGTACCTGTATTGGTTCAGCATAGAATACTGACGTCAATCGAAACCATCAGAGTATTGCACACAACATACGATTGGAGCCGGCCCCCTGTACGATGGTACGGTGTCGCGTAAACCGGTGCAAAACGGTTTTGCACGCGGACGATTATAGGTACCATCTTACGGCAGCGCTGTTTACAATTCCTGATAGATGGTGTGTTGGTTATGCTATGTTATTTTCTAAGGAAAAACCAAGTTTCTTTTAGACCACCTGAATAATATTTGGGCATATTGAAGAGGTGCTGCCGCGCAGGTGCGTTTATTAAAGCCCAACCTAACCTAAGATGTAACAATTCCGTGCAATGTGCAACTGTTAATTACCGAGATTTATTTGATTACTACTTAGTTAAAATAATTACTGCACTTACTTGAAATTAGCACTACACATTATGAGAAATCGCTTTAGCATTCTTAGAATAACAAATGCATTGTGAAGCAGTATGTAATTTAGTGATACTTATGTTGAAATCAGCTAGTTACTTACCTATAAAGAGGAATATCTTTTACCATTTTATTGTCAGGATCTTAAACTTTGGCTATATAAACAATACTCTTCTGTAACAGTAGGTAATAGACAAAATAGTAGATTGTATGACAAGGGTGCAAAGTAATATTTTTTCGGCGAGGGCGTTTTTTGAATCCAGAGCGAAGTGAGGGATTCTAGAGTAGAATCCCGAGTGTAGCGAGGGATTCAAAGTACGTCGCCCGAGCCAAAAATATACTTGCACCCGAGTGATACACTCTACTTTTCATCACCCACTATGAGAAAATAATATATATTATATATATAATAGAAAATAATAGAAAATAATACGTAAAAATGCACGAAAACTTAATTTTAATTTGAAAACGAAATCTTAATTTGATTTCTTTTTTTATTATTCAGCTGGCGGGGCCCTCGCGTCGTACCAGACATTCTTTATTCAAACAATATTTGCGTTCGATTTCTTTAGCGCAAAATACTAAAATTTTCTAAATTCAAAATAGGACGGAAAAGATTTAGTCGGGCAGGAAAAGTTGTATGAAAATTCATTCCCGCCCGCTGAATAGAAAACAGCAACTTTGGAACCCCGTAAGTCCGAACCAAGTCGTCTTTTTCGAATAGGTGTGATGAAAAAGAATTTTCGTTAGATTACTTTTCACAACGCAATTATTTACTACGTAGTTACTTAGAGAAGATAAAACGACTTAAGAACAGTTAGTTAAGCGGTAACGAAATAATTTTAACGCTTCGTAAATTTCACAAACATCGGTATAATGAGCATTGCAACGTCTCAAACAAAATTATGTTCATCAAGACGCGAAGGTTCCGGGGAAACCAAAACAAGTGACTGCCGACTGCTTCACGCACGTAATGACAAAAATACTTCATGCTTTACATACCTGAAAAAATTAAGTCGACGACCGGCGATTCGCACGTTAAAATCCCACTTGGTAACTGTCACACTCACATAAACATTCCATGCACAAAATAAAACCAAAACACTGGTACAAAATAAAAAGCTTAGTTTAAAAAAACACTGCGACTAGATTCGAAATTCGAATGTTTACATTCGCGATGTCAGCACGTCGTACACGTACGTAACGCGTTCTCCCTTCCAACGTTCGAATTGAACTGACAAGTGGTAGCGATGAAAATTGTTCGCTCCACTCGGCTGAGGAAAATGCTGACTGTTGAATGAGACTACCGCATGTAAACATGTAAACATTAAACATAATATGTAATTTTTCAAGCAATCTTACCTGAGATAAAATCGTGCGTTAATTACAGAAGCTGTATTGTAAATCTATTAAATAGAAAATCTCTGTTGTTTATGCATTGAAAATGGGAAGAAGTCATTAACGTCGCTTAAAGTATTGGTTTTAAAGTAAAATAGGTATAGTTGAACATAATATATTTTATCTTCCTACCTTCCTTCCTACACTTTTGTTTTTGTGAAAAATTATCGTCTTCTGAACCTATACATAACACATAACCTTACTTATTATGATGGTCGGTGAAGTTTATTTCGATCTACAATACCTACTGAATTATTGTTCACAAAAAGAACATTTCCAGCACCTAATACCTACTCCAAATCCAGACTAGACAGACTAGACTCGTCTTATTCTATTGAGAGTATTGATTCTTTCTTTTCCTTTTTTCTTCATTGTTAGTGATGCATCGTTAGCATTGCCGATGACTTTGGAGACGGTGCCCAGTCCCGAAATTGAGTCTTGTTCTAGGTCAGTCACAGATGTTGTCATGATGGCGGAATGGGTGCTGCTCTCGTTTCCTACATCAATTCCATAAACAAAAGAAAACCAATTATTCGTTTCTAAAATAAGAACCGGGCATAAAAGGTATAGTCCTTTGACGACCCGAATGGCGCGAGTGTTAACACGCCGGATCGCCGTTCCAAGGATTCTGGGTTTGATTCCCACCGAGGCGGAAATTTGAATGATGAGTTTAATTTACGATGTCGATTTAGGAGTGTCCTTGTCTTGTGTGTTGTCCGTGGCACCCACGACACATGGAATCCTAATATGGAGATATGAGTGTGTAGCATTATTATTATTTGTCGAATATTATCAAAAAACAATCTAAGCTCCAAAGAGTTAAATCGATAGCAATTACATACAACTGTTCGTAATAACAAAACCTTCATAGAATTGAATCGAAGCGATAGGTATATTGCGAGTAGGAAGCGTGAAGGCAAATTGAAACATGCGTGTGGTCTCGTGAGGAAATCTTGACCTCATTAAATACAGTACCGGCCTTACGCCTCTTTTATTGATCTAGAAGAGATCTGTTCAAATAAAAACAAAGAATGAAAGAACGGCACAGAGTTTTAAGGACTGCTGATGTTTTGTATGATAGGCTGTTTTAAGAATCCTAATCCGTCTATCAGCATTAGTTTCGTCAGTATTTATTGATTGATTTATGACTGAGAAAATTTATTGCAGGCGAGGAGAAGAGGGGTTACTAAGTTTGTTACTTTAATTATTTATTTGTCCCGCTATAGTTTTATTAAGCTATCTCTTAACGTATAAATCTGAAAGCAGGTTTATACGTTCCATGATTAATGAATTATTTATCTTTTGCATCCATTCTTCCAGTAATATCAGGCGAATCAAAATACGACACGTTATTTGAAAAGGTACCAAGTTTTGCTTCACGTTTTGATACAAATACTTATAATTAACTTTTCAACACACTTGCTCGTAAAGTTGATATTTTTTCTTTAGTCTTACGCCCGGAATGCGGTTTATTACACACTAGTGCGTTTTACTTTTTCCACTTTTTTTTTAATATCCGTAAAGAGGTTGTTACCAAAAGATTTGTTATTTTGTAAATAAATAAACTTGTTGTACTTAGTCAAAATCTGATAAGATAAGATTATACTTCATCTAATTATCTATTAAAGCATTTAAAAAATACAATATTTTAAATCATGAGTTACCGTAAATTCTTATTAGAAATACATAATTATTTAGTTTAATATATTGTGGCTGAATGTTCGGTGCCTTGGACTTAACCTGCGCGCGCATAGTTATTCAACCAAAGATACGGCGCGCGAAAAAATAAACCGCGCCATTTTGTGCAAACATTTGTTCGTTTATAATTTGCTGATTTGTGACTGAAAAATGTCGATACCTAATTGTTTTTTTCCTCGCAAGTGTGTTGAAAAACGTCGTATGATACGCGTGTGCTTTGTTCATTACAGTCTTGGCTCTGTTACAGCCCTCGCCTTGCGGCTCGGGCTCAATACCGCCTCGACTGTAATGACCAACTTCGCACACTTGTATCATAATGTAGGTACTATTAAAATCTTTGGTAGTCATATTAAGCGATATGATTATTAGGATGAAGGGATAACAACGGTAAATTGAAAATTTTGAAACCCTCCAAAGTTTTGTATAGACCCATCTAGTACACCGCGAGTTAATAATAAAATCATATTATATTATTATTAAATTAATGTCAATAAGCTTTCCTCCATCAAATGGATGAATTGCTGATTATTTATTAAATCAATTATTCATTGCGCAACATCTAGATAGTACTGAAATGTGAAATGCACATAATTTTAGAAAAAGGCTGATATTCTTCAAATCGCTGGATAGATTTCTATCAAACATAGCTAAGAACCACCGTAAAAACTGCCTTAAAAAACAACCTGCCTGCCTGTAAAAAACGCAGTGAAATCGGTGAACCCCTATGACAGCTACAAAGACACAGGTGAAACTTATAGCAGCCCTTTTTGCGAATCTTTTTAACAAAATTCAGAAGCGCAATTGGCAGCGCGATGGTCCATAAAAGTACCTACTTGTTAACAATGTATTAGAAATATAAACAAGCTTTCCTTTTAAAGGAAAATTCTCCTCGAGTGGAAGCCTCGAGTTGGAAATTAATGGAAAATCGTATCACGCGGCCTCAGCGTGCACCGGCGTGAGTTAAATCGAAGAAACCTAATTTAATTCAGAAGCCCAGCGGCGTTGCTTGTAGATGACAGTAAATGCGGTCATGATTTTATATACATACTAGTAGACGCCCTCGCTTCGCTTCGGGAAACTTGTTGATTCCCATTCGTAGCGTGTTGTAACAAATAGCCTTCCTTAATAAATGGAATATTGAAGACAAAACAAATTGTTCAATTAGAACCAGTAGTTCCTGAGATTAGCGCATTCAAGCAAACAAACAAACGCTTTAGCTTATACTCGTATTATTAGTAAAGATGACGTGATACCAAGACAAAATAGGAAGAGAAGAAAAAGAATATTTACAAAAAAAAACCGACCTCAACATTGACAAGTAATAAAATGACAGCATCAACGTTATCGAAATCAATTATATACTGCTGCGTTATCGGGGGTAACTCAAAAACTCAAAGTCAGTAAATATTTGTGTGACTCTCTTTTTCGGTCACAGGTCGTTGCTACCTCCGAAGACTGAGATAGCCGCTTGTAGAAATGTGTATAGTCTAATTTACATGGGCAGTAATAGACATAATTTGCCGACTATTCCCCTAAAGAAGGAGGTCAATATATGCCGTTTAGATATTCTATAGTCCCTGACGATAACAAATGTAAGCAATACCATAAAATGGAACTTTCATAAACATACTTCAACAAACTTCAAAAGGAGGAAATTTTATTTTATTCAAATTCATGCATTTCCTTTTGCGACTGATAAATTAATTATTTAGTCGCCGGAAATTTTCAGCTTTCATCTCCCCGGTTCATGGGTTGGGGTATCTGACGGTTCTCTTCAAGCAATAATTGCTCGTGGGCGTTCAAGTATTAGGGTTCAAATTGGTTTGAAGTAGCTTCTTTGTAACGGTATTTAAATATTATGGTTTGGTATAAACTTGTCATGCATATGGGGTGGTTTGGAGGGTTGAGTTGGTTAAAATAACAGATCTAGTAAAGGTTAAAGGTGAACACTTCATAAATGTTCAGAACCGTCGTACTTTCTGTTTTTAGCGCCTAGTGAAAGTTTGAAGATTTCCTTAAAATATGTTAAAAAAGGACATAGAATTTCATAAGTCATAGCGTTCTAAAAATACCACCTGTTAGCTTTTCTAAATCAATTCTTTCCATAATTGAATACTAGTGGAGTGCCGTAAGACATAAAAATGGCAAAACCTCGGAATCCAGGGACTATGAATGAATCTTCATAAAAACTGTTGGACTGTATTTCAAAATGCACAAATAAAAAAGTTAAAAAAAAACTGATTCACCGATCTTTTTTTTATTTTTCTTTATCTTTGTTGGTAAGTTTGTGACCCCATTACTTCGTGTTTGGTAAACCGATTTTGATGATTCTTTATATCCTTGAAAGATAGTGCTTTTGGTATGGTCCCGTATAAATTTGAGCGACATCTGACGAGTAGTTTCGAATTAACTTGAATAATGTGTAAGGATGTTTTGTAGTGTGTACTTATGGTTTTTTCCTAATAACTTTTCACTGAGTATTTAGATTATGATGATTCTCTTTTTATTTTCACTGAGTATTTAGATTATGATGATTCTCTTTTTTGATTAACTTTTCTATTTGTGCATTTTGAAATACAGTCCAACAGTTTTTATGAAGATTCATTCATAGTCCCTGGATTCCGAGGTTTAAAGCTTACGGCACTCCATTATACAGCAAAGTCAGCAAGCAAGATAACTGAGTAGTTTGAAGGTTGGACTCCTGACTCGGGGGTGATGAATGGTTTTGGTAAAGTAAAACGTCATGGTGAGAGATGCATACCTACCTGATGTTAGTTTCCCACAATGTTCTCAAAGGTAAATCCTCCAATCCGCAGTAGACGAGCGGGGTGGTCTATATATGACATGTACCTCTCACAATGTGGGGGGAGACCCGTGACCAAAAATGAAACAGTTAGGTACCTATAGGTTGTGATGATAATGATGATAACGCAAGCTATTCCTTTCCGTTTGCTTATTTATACACTTTTATTTTCACCCACTATTGTATTCATGTTCGAAATTTCCTTAAAAGAAATAAAAATAATAAATAAAGTGTATTTCGAGATGTTGTGCAGATAATCTATACTAATATTATAAAGCTGAAGAGTTTGTTTGTTTGTTTGGTTGAACGCGCTAATCTCAGGAACTACTGGTTCGAATTGAAATTTTCTTTTTGTGTTGAATAGACCTTTTATCGAGGAAGGCTATAGGCTATATAACATCACGCTGCAACAAATAATGGAAAATGTGGAAAAAACGGGGAAAATTATTCATTCTCGAGGGCTTTCGTTGCATGCGTTGCGAAAACGATTCAAGATACCAAAAATATATATCTCGGAGCCAGGGTCAGAGCGGTTGTTATACTTTGGGTTATACGTGACTGGGGATAAGAAATAATAGTCTGTACACTGAGTTTAAACGTCTATTCCAACACTTCAATACAGTTATCACCAAAATTAATTTAGATTACATTAAATTAAACTTAGAAATAAAGCTGACGACAAAATAATAGCAAAGTGGCAAAGGATCAGCACGATTAATTCAAATTTAACTTGGAAACGCGGCAAGTTTGGTATGGCAGTGGGTTCGACACGTCCGCTCGGTCTAAGCGCTCAATTCAGAATGATCATGACAGCTATGGTTCTCTACGACGCCATCTCTACCCCCACTCCATACCAACCATGCCCAAACAATAACTGTTTCGTTTCCAGAAGTAGCTCCGGCCATCATTCATAGATGGCGGTAGGTTCCTAAAACTAGTTCCATCGATTACTCATAGGTGGCGTTACTAGATCAGCGTAGGACTTTGGTCTCGCTCCTACACGGCCAATCTGACGTGCACACGTCCTCGTGTGATTCCTTTTTAATTAAGTTACAACAAAGCTCTAAAGTTTCTTTTATTCAGCAAAAGTTTTTCGTTACTAATGAGACTACCTTTTAATTAAGGTCACACAATAGTTATGGTCACACAGAATAGTTATTGCCACACAGGCGAATCATTGCCATACGGGCGAAACATTGCGTCACAGGATAGTCATTGCGTCACAGGATAGTCATTGCGTCACAGGATAGTCATTGCGTCACAGGAGAGTCATTGCCACACAGGCTAGTCTTTGTGTCACAGGAGAGTCATTGCCACACAGGCTAGTCTTTGCGTCGCAGGATAGTCATTGCCACACAGGCTAGTCAGCTAGTCATTGCCACACAGGCTAGGCTTTGCCACACAGGCTAGTTAGCTGGTGTCAGTTAGGGCCACACAGGCAAGTCAGGGCCACACAGGTCAGTCAGGGCCACACAGGTCAGTCAGGGCCACACAGGTCAGTCAGGGCCACACAGGTCAGTCAGGGCCACACAGGTCAGTCAGGGCCACACAGGTCAGTCAGGGCCACACAGGTCAATCAGGGCCACACAGGTCAATCAGGGCCACACAGGTCAGTCAGTGTCAAATTCGCCAATGTTGATAAAATGTGTCAGTCTCAAGTTGGTTAGTGACCCCTACTACAATTTACTTTAAATTTCTTTTACTCAACAAGTTTCTAATTTTTCAAGTTTCTAACATTACAACACTAGTTTAGAGGAGCAAAATTACAAATTAATAATTTGTGTTTGTTTTAACTTTTACACTATGACTACGCTATCGCTATCGCAGATTAATCCGTACAGCATCTTCACGTAATCTGGGGATGGATTCCATCTGCAAGCACGCTCTACCGGCACCAATCCGCATTCGTCATTGAAGATTACCTGTAACAATCAAACACACACGCGAGTATCTTTCTACGCTCAGCCCTTCCTGATAAACAGAAGCACTTCTTACAAAATTAATCTGCATCAGTACAGGGGCTTATTCCAATTTGAATTTGAATTTGAATTGATTGATTTAAAGTGTATTAATATTGACACACGGATATCTGAAGAAACATGCCATGAGGGCCTTATTACTTTGTCTGCTATGAGGATAGGGGATACAACATAAGACTTCAGAATTTATTTGCCACATAGGTTGTATGCTACTCAGGCTGTTGATCAGGTGTGCCACGCAGGCGTTTGAACAGGTTTGCCACATAGGTGTTTGATACTAGTACCAATACACACAAATAAAAAGAATTATAACTTTCCATTTTAATAACTTTAAAACTAGTCTAGACCAGGTGGACTGATGACCTGAAGAAGGCGGTGGGCATCCGCTGGATTCAGAGAGCTCAGGACCGGTTAGAGTGGCGCCAGTTAGGGGAGGCCTACGTCCAACAGTGGACCTCGAAAGGCTGATGGATGGATGGATGGATGAAAACTAGTCTATAAACTACTGAACAAACTTTCTAATGATTCTCACCAATCGAAGAAGGATTCCGCATGGTTATGGCGTATAATTTATTAAGGTTTTGTTTTAATTCATTGAAAGGTGACGATAGCGATTCGCTATATAGTACTATGCAAAGCCGGGGCGGGTCGCTAGTTATTAATAATTTTGTTTCATTCTGATATCATACCCACCATCAATTCAAAAACTAATTAAACCATTATAACCGGTAATACTGAACAGATTACCCAATTATTAAATTGAACGGTTTTGAATTGGATGATTCAATAACAAAGTAATTCTATAAAAACTAATCCACTTAAATCTTTGTCCCGAAGACATTATATTGAGAATATTCTTTCTCTTAATTATTCTCTCTTAACCGTACCTCCTAATTATTCAGATCAATAAGCAACATCATTATTGTTTCTCAATTACCCAACTAATTTAACCAAGAAAAATACAGGGATCGCCTAATATCCAGTAATGTCTCAAAAATGGAAGAGTTTAATTCACTTTTACTATAAGCCATAAGAAAACCAGTTAAACAAAACAGATCACCTGTAACGTTGTGCCCGTTCCGCGGCAATAACCGATGATGCTTCATCATCACACCACGAAGCCAGCGCCAGCGCACGCACACAGCCATCAATGCAGTTCCAATTAACACGAGTACAACCTTCGTGTGCTGCTCTTGCTCCCGATCGCCACAGAAACAACCCGTGCCATCTTCGAAAACCAAGCTGGAACACAGAACACGAATAACGTTAAAAACTCATTGGTTTCACGAGGTAAATTAAATCCAATCAAAGTTTGCTGCACTTGTTAAAAAAATAATAATTAGGGAACCGACTGTATCCAACTATTATTTTATCGATCACTAATTACAAGACAACAGAAGGTTGTATTTTCACAACGCACGAAATAAAATTGAAGTTATGAAACTCCAACACACCGGATGTCATAAAATAAAAGTTTGTCATACCAAAAACGCCGTTTCACTTTTACCTCGTTTCATGTTACCACAACTAGGTGATGTCACCCTTGGTTCCAGACAGGTACCAGACAAGGTCTTGGTCTCCAGCTTCTTAAAACCTAGAATCGCTTCCTAAATGCAGCAAAAATCGACTTTATTTATTTCAAAAATATAGTGGGTAGAATCTGAATCGGGTAAGAATTCAATAAATTCGTCTAAAATACCTCTGAAGACAATATTTAAATCATTAGGTAACCCCTTTCTCAATATTTAAACGTAACAGTAACTTACCCGCGTATTTAGAATACGAAACAAAACAATTAATTAATCACTTTTAAAACGACAACCAAATAAGCTGTAACGGGTTTTTTTTTAATTAATTCGACAAACGTCACCTCATTTAAACTAAGTCTGTTCAAAGCGCAAGCCAATTGTACTCGCTTTATAAATTTACTTGGTGAAATTGAGTACCAATAAAGCAAACTATTTTGTGTGTGTATTTTTATTTTTTTTTCAATTAATCCTTTTCAACTAAAAGCGGCGCACCAAATCACTAAACACCAAGATAATTAAAATAATACTTTCGTTATTCACCCGCTACCTGACCAGTACTTCCAGTATCACTGCTGTCAGTCACTGCATACCAATAAAAAGTAATCAAGAAATAATTTTAAGAATTCAACGCATGTGACAAAAGAAAACAACACTTGTGGTAAAGGACACTGCACTGTAACACCTTATCACGTTATCAATTGAAAATGTACCTACACGGAATACGTAACAAAATTCCAGAGATCAAACGCGTATTTTTCTTTTTCGACCAGGCTACAAAATCTAATCTATCCCCATGATCTTTAACAATAGGAACAAAGAACGAATCCTAGTTCAACATCAAATATCGAAACGCTTAAATAATGCTTAAGCAACCGCGCACCAATATTATGAAAACATCTCACTCATTAGTGAACAGTATCGTAGTAGTAGCAAGTAATATTACAGACGTTAATCAGCGAAAAGTGTCGTTGCTATCATCTATATCGATCGACAGCAACTAGAGTCACCTCCATCAAGCAACGATACTTATAGACTTCATTGAATAATGCAAGGGACACATCACCTCAACTAAGCGATATGTTTAGCAGCTGAGTAATGACATCAATTACTGTTCGCTAATCAGAAATAATGTAACAACTTAATCAGATTACACCTTGCACCATACTAGAACGAGAAATATTATTGCCACTACTCAACTCAAATTCACTTCTTATAACAACACTTGAAGTGGTACTGGCCCTCGGGTGTCCTAGTAATTTAACCCCAAATCTACCTTCATTAAATTTTGAACAAATTGAACGCAAGTTACTAGCGTCTTCCGAAGTATGTATGACACTTCGGTTAAATTACAGTAAAATCAAAGACTTGCAACTTTGGCTTTGACCAAGGTAACCACTGAATGATATTTTTTTTCAGGGAAAGAAAACAAAGAAAATAATATTACTACCGGTGCTGCCATAAACGATAATAACGGAAAATCTACGACTTTACTAATCACTCATGATTGTTTAACAAACTATTTGACACACACACAATCTAGTTTACGCAAGAATTAAAATTTAAGCTGCGAAATTTTGTCACCACAGATGTAATGAAATAAAAAAATTATACCATACCAATACTCGCCGTCTTACTTGAAAATCCTTCATATCGATACTTGCCGTTTTATTGAAAATCTAGTCACATCATTTCACTGCACTTTGCACTTTCACTTGCATCCACGCCTCATGATATCACCTGAAAACGTGGACAGAGTTCTTTATCCCAGCTTCTGATCTCGGAGCCAGGGTCAGAGCGGTTGTTATACTTTGGGTTATACGTGACTGGGGATAAGAAATAATAGTCTGTACACTGAGTTTAAACGTCTATTCCAACACTTCAATACAGTTATCACCAAAATTAATTTAGATTACATTAAATTAAACTTAGAAATAAAGCTGACGACAAAATAATAGCAAAGTGGCAAAGGATCAGCACGATTAATTCAAATTTAACTTGGAAACGCGGCAAGTTTGGTATGGCAGTGGGTTCGACACGTCCGCTCGGTCTAAGCGCTCAATTCAGAATGATCATGACAGCTATGGTTCTCTACGACGCCATCTCTACCCCCACTCCATACCAACCATGCCCAAACAATAACTGTTTCGTTTCCAGAAGTAGCTCCGGCCATCATTCATAGATGGCGGTAGGTTCCTAAAACTAGTTCCATCGATTACTCATAGGTGGCGTTACTAGATCAGCGTAGGACTTTGGTCTCGCTCCTACATATATATGAAAGAATTATTCCTCTTGAAATGATCTAAAAAAATGTCCACGACAGTAATTATGTCCATCTTTTAAGATTAACACACTAGAACCGTTTTTATGGTAATCAAATTTGGTCGAACCTACTGCCATACCAAACTTGCCGCGTTTCCAAGTTTAATCTGAATTAATCTTGCTGTGATCCTTTGCTACTTTGCTATTATTTTGTCGTAAGCTTTATTTCTAAGTTTAATTTAATTTAACCTCAATTAATTTTGGTGATAGTTTATTATCTTCCCGAAATTCCTACGGGAGCGGGACCTACGCGGTTGATACTTACAGGTCCCGAAGCGAAGCGAGGGCGGTTCGCTAGTTTAAAATATTTTCTTCAACATGTATGTTAAAATTAGCAAGCAATTAATATTCCCTTCTGCCCTTCGCGCAGTCAGCTAAATATACGAGGCGGCTTAATTTTCGCGTCTGTGTAAATAAACATACGATTTCCCCTACAATGTAGCAACACGTCAGTGCGTTTTCATTCTGAACCGACCGTGTAGCGAGGAAGCGGTATATTTTCGCGCGTTGATCACTCCATTCCTGTGGCTAATGGGTTAATCGGTTCCGCACTTGGGGTCGAACCCTCCACTATCGGCATTCGACAGTCGACGATTGAATTCGCCCTGCAAATTGAATAGAAAGCAGGAAGATATGTGGTTCGATTTTTGATTGTATGAAACGTGTAATATAATCAGAGTTACATTATTTTATAATACAATTACCATTATCCAAGCCTGAGCTATGAGAGATTAAAATATAACCTATTGTTTCAAGAACAGGTAAGTAGTGCCATATGGGTCCCTGCCCTGTTACCGTGCCCCCAGATTTGAAAGATAGGTATATTTTTTCAAACAAGCAAGCAAACGAATAATCTGATGGTACCTAATGTAAGGAACTCCTTTTGGACAATCACTAATTATGTCAATAAGAAGGAGTAACAGGCCGTTTACTTATAAAAGGATATTAAAAATACAACTGTCAGATGAAGACATAAAGAGAACACGAATATTTTACTATGGGAAAAGATGTATGTTTGAATGATTAAATAAACAAGTTAAACAGCTGTGTTAAACAGTAAATAATTGTTTTCTGGGCTCCCCTTTTACTAAGTGGTTAAAGTGGTCACCGATACATGTTCATGTCACCGAAGGTATCATCGATAAGTTTTTGACCACCGAAAAAGGTGGAGGGGTAATAAGGTATTACAAGGTGTCCTATGATTAAAAGGAACGTGTCAATTTTATCATCTGTAGCATGGCGGTATAAGTTCAACTTATTATTGGGCCATTACTGAGCGCGTAGTGCTACAGTGCGTATTATGGGAAGGATTAGTAACCTGACCAATCCAATGAAATTTTATGCCTCCCGAAATCCACCAACGAATGATTCCTAATGTCATCAAACTGTACCTACCGACGGTTTTAAGTCTGTCCACTTAAAGAACATGCCCGCAGCCCGCAGTTGCTTGGTCAAATTCAGGATCAAATAGCCAGAATAAAACTTCTTTACGAAATTAAATGTCTTCACAAACCATTCACCCTTAACCAGTTTTCTCTGACGCCCATTAAATATTTAAAAGCAAACATAGTACCATGATTATAAAGTTTAGAGAATAATAAGCAAATTCAAGGTCTAGCTAATTTGCATATTAATGCAAATTAAGAAAGGCAACGTTTTATTATGAAAGGAGAAACCTTTCCTTAATCCGGATTTTCCATTACCTTACATCAGGGCATTACGTTACATTGGCATGAAATGTGGGTACCTACGTCTTATAGGGTGCGTACCAATGATGTATAAATATCTAGATGGATAATCGAATCCGCGAAAACGTGTTAAAAAAGCGCAGCCAACTGTTGGCGGCGACTTTTATATCATTACGCACAGATTACGCACACATAGACAAAAAATGAACGCGAAAAACATCGCCTGCACGCACACATGCTTGATATTGTTGCCTTGTTTTTTTTGTTTTCATTGTAGGGCGACGCTCAATCTACCTATTTATTGCATCATTGGGTGCGTACGTATGTAATTATTGTAGTATTCATCAGATAAGAACCAATTTTTATATAAAAATAGTGAAATTTGAAATAAATTATGATGTAAGCTTAAGTTTCAAATCTAGATAGGTACATAGTTTTATTAAGGAGTTACGTAATTAAGTTCGTAATTTATAGGTTAGAAAGTTATGAAATTTTTAATTATGCTAACATTTGTTTAAAATCCGCCTAGGTGTGCAGTAGCATAATAAAGTAGGTATGTATTTTATGTAAATAGCCGACAAACTATTAGATCAGCCTGGTGGTAACTGTCGCTTATGGCCAAAAATAAATAACCACTTAATCTATTAAGGCATCAACTACCCTATTTGTTCGCGATTTTAAAAGCGAAATACGGCGAAGTCTCAGATGTTTTACCTAATCCTGATAAATATTTAGTTACATTATCCAGAAAATCATCATGGAACGTATAGCTGTAACATTGCCCTGCAGGTAGGTTCCCCTCACATCTTTTGGAACATAACGGACAACCCTAAGATCTTCAGGTTTCCTCATGATGTTTTCCTTATGTTTTTGAATATCACATGTGCGTGCAGGATTTGAACCCTTCCGGTTCGGAAGCTTTACGTTCAACCACTCTTCTACGAGTGTTACTTGGAGAGTAATGACTATAAATCTCTAATAAGCTCGTAGTGTTCGAGCCCTTGCATACCCTTACTAGTTCCGAGCTAGCTACGATACCTTTTATTGTTCCGGCTCTATGGCACCACAATGTTAACTATGCGGATCGAGGAATTGATGTACCAGTAAAAGCATACGCCGTTTGTGACACAACAGTTTATTTCTAACGAAATAACACACTTTACAGTTATACACTTAGTATGTGAAAAAAACGCGGCAAAATAAATCATCGAGGGACACGGTGTCTCCTTGAGCTCGGTTGGCGGCAGACTGGGTAGAAAACGCGGCGTAAGTCGCGCGGGAACCGAGTAAAGGGCGGGAAAGACCATGAGAGCGCGGGAAGATTCCGCGCTAATAATTTAATACCGTGAGGGCGCTAGTGGTCGAGGAGACATCGTATGGCCAACATTAAAAAACTAATAATAAACATAGATAATATAGACAATTAACAATATAAATTTGGCGCGTCGCTAACACGCCCCACCCCAGTGCTGGGTCAGCACTCATCAACTAAAGGAATCCTCGCGACGCGCGCCACCGACCTCCTCAGTGTACCTAGTTTAGTTTTAACCTCAACTACTCTTACCCGGCCATCTGCACCTGGGAGCACCTGCTGGATTACTCCTTTCAGCCATACATTACGTGGAGCTCCTGGATCTACTATGAGCACCAGATCACCTACCTGAAGTGGGCGTTGCTCCTGAAACCATTTGTGCCTTGGCACGAGGTCTGGCAGAATTTCGTTTACCCATCGTTTCCAGAACATGTCTGCCAGCCTTTGAGCTTTGCGCCATTGCTTCCGCAGGTGAAGGTCCATGTCGGTGAAGCGTCCAGGTATGGGCAGATTTGAGGACGTACCTAAAAGAAAATGATTAGGGGTCAAGGTTGCGTCGCTCCCTGGTTCCACTGACACATGAGAAAGTGGACGGCTGTTGATGATGTTCTCTACTTCTGCAAGAAGCGTACTTAGTACTTCATCCCTTGGGGCACGCTCCTTGAGGATAACTTTAAGTGAAGTCTTGATACTTCTTATCAGTCGTTCCCATGCCCCACCCCAGTGTGGGCTGGCGGGGGGTATGAACGTCCATTCAGTACCGTTGCTAGCAGCTTCTATCTTCAGTACATCTTCGTCTAGCTCTTTAAATGATCGCTTAAGTTCGTTGTCAGCCCCGCGTAAGTTAGTTCCATTGTCCGACATCAGATGGCGCGGCCAACCGCGTCGCGCCGCCATGCGTCGAAGCGCCATAATCATTGAATCCGTGGAAACTGACTGAACTATTTCTAAATGCACAGCGCGCACTGTGAGGCAAGTAAAGATAACTCCATATCTTTTTTCATGACGGCGACCGACCGTCACAATCATTGGTCCAAACAAATCGATTCCACAATGAGTAAACGGGCGCTGATGATGCGCCACACGCGCTGCAGGTAAGTCTCTCATTCTGGGTACTTCAGGCTTTGCTCGTTTTATTCTACATAGCATACATCGCGACATCATGTATTTAACTGTAGGTCTTAATTTAATTAACCAGTATTTTTGTTTCAGGTTGTTCACAACTAATTCCTGAAACCCATGTGCTGCCTTCTCGTGATAGTGTTTTACTATCAGGCGGGCGATGTGATGTTTTCCATCCAGGATGATAGGATGTTTAGTTTCAGATGACACCCCGGCTGCGGCATCGATGCGGCCGCCACAGCGCAGGACGTCATTCTCGTCGAGCACCGGAGACAAGGTAAGTAGTCGGCTGTTACGTTCAATACTTCTTCCTTTTCTTAATTCAGATATCTCTGACCCAAAGCTGTCCATCTGTGCCTGTTTTATCAAAAGGCGTTCAGCTTGTTCCATTTCCTTCAGGGTGCTCGTCGATGTATTTTTCCTACATTTGTTTATGAAGCGCAAGACTGTAGCTGTCACTCGAAGCAATCTTAACCACGATGAGAATTTACTTGCGTCGGGAACGGGTAAGTAACCGGTTTCGTGATTTACTAAATTTACAACTTCCAGGTCTTCATTATGTGCGGTGCTGATAACATGACACGGCCACGCAGATTCGTCTTCATATAAAAACGAAGGTCCCGTAAACCAATCGTTGCTGAAAACCGTGACGTCATAAGTTTCTCTGGTGCCGACGTCCGCTATATTCAACTTTGTAGGTATGTATCTCCATTCGATGGCGCGCGTCAACTCATCTATTTCACCCAACCGGTTTGCTACGAACACCTTATAATTTCGCGTGTCGTTATAAATCCATTGTAGCACTGTGGTCGAGTCGCACCAAAAATACCGCTTAGTTATCTCTAATCCGTGTTCGCGTCCTATAGTATCTGCAAGGCGAGCTGCTATTAAAGCAGCTTGGAGTTCCAAGTGATGTATACTTGTATATTTCAACGGTGCGACACGTCCTTTACTAGCTATAAATGCGACGTGTATAGCAGTGTCATCTTCCCACCGCCAGTAAGCCACAGTACACATCGCCTTTGTTGACGCATCGCAAAAAACATGTAGTTGTAGGTTTGTATAATATTTCTTATTCTTACTGACGCTAGCAGAGTTCGTAGCCGATCGCGACGTCGTAGCACATCCAGTGGAGCTGTGGGCGGGGTCAAGTCGTTGCGTAGACGACGACGGCTCGTTTCGTAGCACTGCCGTAGAATCTCGTAGCTGCTGTGCGCAACCTGTCTCTTTCGCACTCGTAGCCTGCGCGATCTCCGTCCCCTTCGCTCCCGCGCTAACATAATAACGTGGAATGCGTACGTTAGGTATTTCATTTAATAAGTCGATCCATTTGCACCATTTTTGATATACGTCATCGGAAATGGTCTCGTCCCAGTCGATTTTATTTTTCCAAGTATCCTGTAGCATTATTTTACCTTGAATAGTGAACGGTGTTAAGAAACCGAATACATCAAAAATCGACATTACTACAGCTAACATCAAACGTTTAGTTGGTCTTTGTTTGCCGTTCACGATACCATCAGGGATACGTTTCAACGAAACATCGAAACCTAGCTCGTCTTTGACCGGGTACCAAATCATACCAAGTGTTCGTTCCCCTTGGTACTGTTGATCGATTTTGAACCTTACGGCTGCTTCCCCTAAGGTCTCTTTTGGCACGCTGTCTAATACCGGTAGACTGTTACTAGTCCAGTTGCGGATTTCAAAACCACCCATTTTGTGGATATCTATAATATCCCTAATCATACCTATAGCTGTGGCGTCATCCGGTAGACTATCGATATAGTCGTCCATATAATGTTGTTTAGTAATCGCGGTTACAGCGGCCGGGCGCGACGATTCATGTGTCAGCGCGTTTTTGTTTTTAATAAATTGAGCGATAAAGGGGGAACAGTTCGCACCAAATATTAGTGACGTCATTACATACGTCTTTACGTCATCTGAAGGTTGATCTCGCCATAAGAACCTCAAGGCCTGTTGGTCTTCAGGTTTAATTTTAATTCTTAAAAACATGTCTTTAATATCCCCTGTTACACCGACTTTATGTATTCTAAAACGAAGCATTATACCAAATAACGAATTAAGTAAGTCGGGTCCGGTAAGCAAATAATCGTTTAATGATTCCCCGTGTACTTTAGCGGCCGCGTCAAACACTAACCGCAACTTTTTTTTGTTAGGATTATTTACACCAAAATGGGGTAAATACCATGTCCTAGGGGACCGTTCGGTATTCTTTAATTCTTGAGCAAAGTCATTTATGAGTAAATGATTAACACGTTCTTTGTATTTACTCGCATATTCTGGACTTGCTAACATTTTCTTTTCTACACTACGTAAACGAGAAAGAGCATAAGGGTAACTATTGGGCAACTTACAGGTTGGGTTCTTCCAGGGCAGGCCAACGTGCCACCTGCCGTCTACGAGTTGGGCACTGCTCTCCAGCATGGCGACTGCGCGTGTTTCTTCTTTGTGCTGTCGGGGCTTACCTGATACTCCCAGGGCGTCGATAGAAAACGAGCGCCGGACCTCCTCACTAAGGTCGAGCAGCTCGCGGTCCCGGGCGGGCGCCGCGAGGAGTAACGTGCTGTATGGAGAGGTGGGGTCGGCGGGCGGCGCGGTCATTACACCGTGCACGCACCAACCCAGGGGTGTGCGAGTAGCAGACGGCTCATTATTATTATTACCAACACAAATCTCTAATGGCATAATTAAGTGATAGTTATCCTGACCAATTAATATTTCTGGTTTACATAAATTGTTACTACTTATTTTTACATTCCTTAAATGATCGTATTCTTTAATTTTACTTAAAGAAACATCTTGGATAGGCAAATTTAATTCATTTACACATCGCACATTAATAGTAAACAATTGCTTGTTATTAGTACTTTCCTCACTAGACAGGTCCAGGGTGACGGCGGTGGCGGCGCACTCCAGCGCGCCGTCGTCGCCCCAAGCGCCGCGCACTCGCAGGCGCTCGGGCCGGCCGCGTAGCCCTGCGCGCGCGGCCAGGGTGTCGCTGATCATCGACACGGACGATCCGTCGTCCAATAACGCACTTGCACTTATAATACCGTTAGGTCCGTGAACACTGACCGGAACCACTTTTAACAACACTCTTTTGTCCATTTCACTGATATGCGCGATTGTCTCCGTCGGCGTGCTCGGTGGCGCGGGCGCGGCCTTCGCAGGCGGCGCCGCGCGGTCTACTGCGCGCCGGGGTTGATGCAGGAGCCGATGGTGCGCCCCGCCGCAGTTGTCCTTGTCGCAGGCGGGCGCGGTACAGGAGTCTCTGCTGTGCCGGGATCGTAGGCATTTATAACACAGACCATATCGCTTCACGTGTCGCCAGCGATCATTGCGCAATGCTTTTATGAATCGTTTGCAACTAGTCAGTTCGTGTTTGTTTACATTGCAATATTTACATTTTAAGTTTAATTTTTCACTGGTATTGTCCGGATACTGTATTAAAACTGTATGAGAATGTTTTTGGTCTTGCATTTTGTGTTTGTTTGTATGGAAGTAATTTCTGGTTGTTATTATATTGCATGTAACTTGCGTTTTAAGTGCTTCTTCATACAGAAATTCTGATAACATGTCCATTCTTGATTTATTACTTGCATCTTGCATTTTCGGGTAACTGTAATCAGCCCATTTGGAAAGTAGCACGGTGGGGAGCTTGTCTAAAATTATATTCGATAGGTGCATACCGCGTAGGTATTCATCTCGACCCACGGCTCGTACTGCTGTTACGTAATTCTGGATTTTTATTGAGAATGGAATTATTTCACTTTGATAATCGCTAGGTAACGGTTGCACTTTATATAAATCTTGCGTGATTTTTGACAATATTATCTCTGGGTTTCCAAATCTTAGTTGCAATGTAGACAACAGCTGATCGGGCGACGTTGCACATATCAAGAGGGCTGCAACGGCTTCCTTTGCAGGTCCACGGAGACATTTCCGTAACCTCCATATATTTTCTTTGTCGCTGAAGCCGCATATCTGTGTTGACTCTTCGTAAGCTTGCTTGAATGAAAGCCACTCCAGGGGGTCTCCAGAAAAGTCAGGTAAGTCCTTAGGTACACTTAAACGACTCAGCATCTTCGTGTTTGGTTGACTAATATTATTAGCAGAAGCGGTAGCCAGGCGCTCGATGGCGTTCGTTAGCAATTCGATGGTTCCATTCTGTGGAGTCAGCTCGCCCTGAGTATTACCATTTTGTGGGTGTTGCCGATCCTTCTCCATCTCATGTTGGCTTTCTTCTAACCAGTTCTGGACATCTGTGCGAGTGTTGATGCTCTCGCGTTCTCCTTCCTGTGGACTGTATTCATCTTCCAGGTCGGCTAGGTCTGCTTCTAGCTTTTTTTCAATAAGCTCCATTTGTAACCTAGCCATTTTCTCTGCTGCTTCCAGTTCCAACCGTTTTTTCTTGGCTCTGTAGGAGGATGACATCGATGTTCGTGACAAGGGTTTTCGTGGAGCCTGATGTGTCCGTAGCTCGGCCTTCGGTGTCGCGCGCGCTTGCGACGGCGACGGTCCATCTCGACAAGATGGCGGTTCTTGAGCGGGCTCCGATTTTACACTACCACTAGCACAAACTTTACTAACAGTCTCGGGATTCACATTTGCCAGTTTTTTACTTTCACTTCGCGTCACTACCATTTTCGACGGTGGCGTATGAAACATCGAACGATCGATCCGGTTGCAGGGCCAAGATCCGGCTCGAAGGAACCAGTATTTTGTTGTTGTTGATGCTCTATGGCACCACAATGTTAACTATGCGGATCGAGGAATTGATGTACCAGTAAAAGCATACGCCGTTTGTGACACAACAGTTTATTTCTAACGAAATAACACACTTTACAGTTATACACTTAGTATGTGAAAAAACGCGGCAAAATAAATCATCGAGGGACACGGTGTCTCCTTGAGCTCGGTTGGCGGCAGACTGGGTAGAAAACGCGGCGTAAGTCGCGCGGGAACCGAGTAAAGGGCGGGAAAGACCATGAGAGCGCGGGAAGATTCCGCGCTAATAATTTAATACCGTGAGGGCGCTAGTGGTCGAGGAGACATCGTATGGCCAACATTAAAAAACTAATAATAAACATAGATAATATAGACAATTAACAATATAAATTTGGCGCGTCGCTAACAATACCCTTGACCCTAATTTTCTTGGAATGATCTCTGAATAGATTTACCTTCATTATTCCTGTGATATTTCACGTTGTGTTAGTTCGCAGGAGCTATTTTAGCCAAGTTCAGCTTATTATCCGGAACTTCTCAAAGTAAAATGAGATATCGTATATAGATGAGTATAAAAACTAGTGAACACGCCTTCGCTTTACTTCGGAAAACCAGTTAAATCCTTAGTAGCCATATTTGGAAATTTTAAGTGTGTTTTTAAATTAACGTAGGTAACCGTTTTTATTTACTAACCGATTGATAAAAACAAACAGCTGACCACAAAATATTGAAAACCACACAAAAATCGGTTAAGCCTTGGATGGCAGCAAATGGACTGATTGTAGAGATACATACACAAGGAGAGATATTATTATTTCAATTCAATTACGACGGGTCGGCTCTCGCAATGTGAGGTCACCACCAAACTGTCTACCAAGCTGGCCAAATCTGAATTGGTACATATCACACACCAGTGAGAATTAAACAATACTCCTGGAAAAACTTTTTTAAATTTAATTTGCATCAAAAAACAATTTTCATCCAACCGCAAACCCCCATACATAGCCCTAGTTTAATTGCGAACGTATAAATTTCACGTGGTGTTGAAATGCCAGATATTTACCGGGTATCCGAGGCGAGGCACAACTTTATTGCGAGGACAGGATGGGAGGACAACTTCGCGATAGCGCGCCCGACTACGGAATTCCGTATCAGGATGCATGGTGTATGGTGCAAATACTGTCCTACATAATAATATTGTTATTTTATTATAGTTTATTTATTTATGTTATTTTTTATTTCTTTGACTGTACCCGTGTAACGCAATTTTTAACGGAAAGGGTCCCTGGGTAATTCCCAGCGAGGCGGAATTTCAAATGACGAGTTTACATTTCCGTTTTTTTAGGGTTCCGTACCCAAAGGGTAAAACGGGACCCTATTACTGAGACTTCGCTGTCCGTCCGTCCGTCCGTCCGTCTGTCACCAGGCTGTATCTCATGAACCGTAATATGTAGTTACACAGTTGAAATTTTTATGTGTGTTCTTGTCTTGTGTGGTCTCTAACTTGTGTGAATTCTAGTGTGGGACTACGAGTGTGCAGCGTTATTTACTTATTTATTTATCTAAGGTAAGGTTATTTGGTTTGGTTATAATCTCTGTTGATAGAAAGTCACTACCATAACCGTCAGCCTGTAAATTGTGAGCATGGATAGTAAATTTGTTTTAGGCAAGGTTTTCTTGGCGACTTCCATTTATAGTTATCTACCCATCTCGGTCTATCTTGTAAACGGGCATTTGACAAAGTAATAAAAAAAACACTTAACTGTTCGAGTTTTACAAAATCGCTGTCTTTTGTAAGTTGCACCCGTCGTAGGATTTTCGATTGAATACTCAACAGTCACAGGATTAGAAATTCAGTCAACCGAATACCGGTATACGGTCTATACAATTGTTATAGAAGTTTAAGTAATGTAGGTAACTATAACTAGCTTACCATGGTATTTTGTATCATTTGTTTCGTCCAATAATGTTTAACATTAGTTGGATTATTTGGCTTTGTCCTGAAAAGGTATCCAATTGCTTATCAATCAATCAATGCTATCTCGTTATACCTACCTAATAATTATTTATATCTTCAACTGCTGTAACTTTTGCTACATTTCACGGTACATTTCGTAATTTTTTAAGGTTCCGTACCCAAAGGGTAAAACGGGACCCTATAGACTTCGCTGTCCGTCCGTCCGTCCGTCCGTCCGTCCGTCCGTCTGCCACCAGGCAGTATCTCATGAACCGTAATAGTTACACAGTTGAAATTTTCACAGATAATAAATAAAATAAATAAATAAACAATATCTTTATTTACTCACACATATGATACAAACAAGTAGTTCTTTAATCAAGAATATTTTAACAGTATTATGTGGGAGTCTGGAGTCCGTACTAGGATGAACCTGTATTACAGATCTCCAGGCCCTCACCCCGGTAACGAAGACAAGAACATCTAGTTTACTTAATTTACTTAACTAACCAAAATATCGATAAATATCACTAAATTTTTTTCTCTGGTGTTTGTACGTGTGTGTGTAAGTGTATAATGTATTTCTGTTGCCGCTACAACAAAAAATACTAAAAAACTGAATAAAATAAATATTTAAGTGTGCGCCCATACATTTGACGCCTCAGCGATAGTTAACTTTCGGTCCATGAGATGGCGTTGTGCGTAATATGTGGCTACAATAAAACAAATATTTAAGTGAGGCTTTCATACAACAGACCAGATTTTTTTGGCGTTTTTATACATAATGGTACGGAATCCTTCGTACGCGAGTCCGACTCGCACTTGGCCAGTTTTTTGATTTGTTTTTACTCCGACGGTGTACGTCAGACTTGGTTATAACGTCCTTACTGATGATCCACCAAAAAGGTCTTCGCGACGTCCTGGTCCTCATCTCGTTTTATGTCGGTTACATTACAGTTGTTGGCAGCGGGCCGATTGTATAGCACCAAGTTATTAAAAAAATGTATTGGGTTGATCGCTCGCTACGTTACCCTTCTATTAGCGACATCTATTGGTGGATAGAGTTACAAGTTTAGTAATATGTTTGTAACGGAGGATTTTTATGCCTGCGCTATACCAACTGTGAGGAGCAATGAGTGAAAGAGGTGGTGATATGAGATGTGCTGAAGCGAGGGCAGTTTTGGCATACTGGTGTTGCCAGATGTGGAGTGGAGAGGTGCTATTGAGAGGAGCGGTGCTTTTGAGCAGAGTAGTGTTTTTGTGGACTTGAGAGGAGAGGAGAGGAGTCAGATCTTTCTTTTCAGGCTTTCTATTAAAATGTTACTGGCCAGCGACCTGGCCGGTACCTATTTGTAAATGGAATGACGACAGCAAAGGAAGATTTGTTGTTGTCAATACTTTCATCATTCAATAAATTGTAACTGAAGTTGTAACACGAGTCGTATTATTTTGCCCTTTTATATGTTTCTTGTGTGGGGATATGTTTTTTTTATTTATTTTTTGTATATATTTGTTTCCATCCAAAATGAAGCCAATAGCGTCGTATAGATATTTAGAACATCCACATTTTAATGACTTCTTAGTTAATAAATATTCAAAAAAATTAATCTTCTTTTATTTTACAACTAGCTGTTGCCCGCGGCTCCGCCCGCGTGGAATTCAGTGTGTCACAAAGTTATTCCTGCGTTAATCCCGACCCCACACAAATTAAGACACACTCCACACATCTTAAGAACAGTTGATTTTTTACTACGTTTTAGTCATACCGTACATCATACCGTACAAAAATCCGTTATGTAGATCTTGAGAAAATCGATAAAAAGACTTTAAGATATAAACGTCGGGGTTTTTTCATTCCAAACTATTATATTTTTAAACTACATTGGTAGTTTTTCATTCGGGTGCCAAAACATAAAGACCAGCTAAAGCGATGCTGACCCTCGAAAAAGCAACATTAAGTTGATCATGAGAAAAAAAGCCGGTTCGATTCCCGATATATTATGTATAGATATCCCGATATATAGATATTAATGAGCCCGCGACTTCATTCGCTCATGGAAGCTTTTCCCGCGTAAATCTCGATCCCGCGGGAAGTCCGGAACAAAAAGTAGCTTATATAATGCTCCATAACCTCCTCTACCTCCCACTGAAAGTCCCATAAACATCTGAACCCACGACCTCATTCCCGGGTATGAGTTTTTACCGCGTGAATCCTAATCCCGCGGGAATTCAGGGATAAACAGTACCCTATATGTTGCTTCAAAACTTCCTCAATCTCCTAGTAAAGGTCGCATAAAAATTTAAGCCCGCAACTACGCGCAGGAGTTTATTCCACGTAACTCCAGATCCCGCGGGATTTCCGGGAAGACAGACTTGTTAGTTTTATATTTAGAAGCTATTTATACCCCATACGCGAAGAAGGTTTTCCCGCGTAAATTCCGATCCCGCGGGATTTCTGGGATAAAAAATATCCTATATGTTAATCTAAGTTGCCCTCTATGTGTGTGCCAAATTTCATGAAAATCGGTTCAGTACCCCATACGCGAAGAAGGTTTTCCCGCGTAAATTCCGATCCCGCGGGATTTCTGGGATAAAAAATATCCTATATGTTAATCTAAGTTGCCTTCTATGTGTGTGCCAAATTTCATGAAAATCGGTTCAGTAGTTTTTGCGTGAAGAAGGTTTTCCCGCGTAAATTCCGATCCCGCGGGATTTCTGGGATAAAAAATATCCTATATGTTAATCTAAGTTGCCCTCTATGTGTGTGCCAAATTTCATGAAAATCGGTTCAGTAGTTTTTGCGTGAAGGAGTAACAAACAAACAAACAAACAAACAAATACACAAACTTTCACATTTATAATATTAAATAGGATATTAATATCCCCATTTCTACTGCTACTTCTGAATTAACGCCTGTCCCAATTAGATAATTATATCTTAGGTAACGCGTGTAACAGCATATATCATATAACATTAAGCGTGATTTTTTTTATGGAATTAAGATAGCAAACGAGCATATGCAGACCACCTTCCGCTGCCGCCCAAGACAACTGTGACCGACCCAGAACTAGACTCATGAGTCTCGTTCTAAGTCGGTCACAGATGCGTTGCTACCCCTGAGGACTGAGATGGTCGCCTCTAAAAAAATGTAACCGGCGTGTGATTCTTGTACACAATCAAATAATTTTTTATTGTATTTATTTTTCAAATGCCAAAAGGCAATAAAAGTCAATTTTTCTAATCGAAATAAAATGTATATTTTACATTTCACAAGAAATCAAAAAATATTTAACAATTGTATTTATCCTATGATTATAAAAATATAATATGCCCCTAATTTAAACTTTATATTAAAGTTATGTTACTCACTTGATTTTCACCAAAGTAATGTTTATTAGAATATTCGTACAATTGATTTTCCTAAAGAATATTTACAATGAATACAATAATAATGTGGAAAATGGAAGACTTATACTAGAGCGGCTTGACAGAATTCAAAGGTTAGTCTTAATTTATATCTACTGTTTACCTGTCATGTTAGGATATATAGTAAACCCAACTTAAGATTGAAACGAAAGAGGCGCTGTCGGACGCATTTGACATTCATTTGACCAATCATTGCACACTAGTAACTGACAGATGAATGACCACAACGTACTTATGAATGACTTTTCGTTAGTTCCAATTTTTGCCATTTCAGAGATAAGTTGGGCGCACTATAGCTACCGTTGTACCGTTGTTGTTGTTGTTCTCTAATGTTATGAAAAATATATATGTGTGTGTGATATTCGAACGTATTTTTTTTGGAAATATAAATATAACAATTTTTCTAAAATTTATTTATAATTTTATTTGAGCACCACATCATACACTTCTTTACAATATACATAACACAATAACAAGCAAAATATTTTTATCACAATGCAATTCATATACCTATTTTGACGGAAATATTATTATTTTTAATTCGCTGTCTGCGTAAAAGTGGCAATCCTTACATATCCTATTTGGAACGATCCCAACATTAAATATTTTTCTCAAACTCATAATATTACTTTAATGCAAAGATATAATTAGCACCAATCACTCCATCGTTTTTTTCTTCGAAAAATGATGTATATAAAGGTTTCCAAAAACACACAAAATTTCAAAATCGGCACCATACCTACTGTATGAACCACCAACATTATATACACAATGATTTGATTTATACATTTCATTATACGTAAGAGTTTCAAGTACCTACCTAAAGAATTGTAAGTTTATTTGAAAAATTCGAGACCCTTAAATTAATTTTTATATCTACACAGAATTCTGTATGTTATTTACAGTTTTTACGAAAAATAGATATAATGTCGATGTTCTGGTAACACTATATTTTGGCATTCCGGTCACCCTGTTATTGACTATAAAACATTGTAATGCTAACTGATGCGAGTGCTTAAGTTAGTATAATATTATAATTAATTAATTGTATTCAATTTACAATAAAAATTAATCGTGATAATATTGTAGCGTATTCAATAGAAATAATGGAATATATATTTTATATTGTTATCTTTGAGAACGGAATGAATACAAAATACTTTTACGTGAAAATAATTTAATTATAATTGTATTGTTTATACAATTTGCATACAGAAAAAATAAAAATATGTATTATATCAATATAATTTTGGCAAGCTATTATAATAATGGCAATAGAAATTAATTTATAACGTTATGGACAATTTTATTTATTTATTTTTTTATTTAATTAACCTTTCCATGCCATACTGCTATTCGATTTAATCTACTATTGACAAATGAAGCTATCTCGATATTTTTGTTCACATATATTTATACTTAAATTCTAATTCCACTAAAATAATATATTTAATTAATTGAAATAAGCTGCTGCAATTAACATTTCAATTCATATTTAAATTTAATAAATTGACAACTGAATTTTCACTTGGTTCTTCTTTATTAGACAACCAAATTTCAGAAGGCAATATTCATATAATTATGAGATTAGGGGAGGTACTTATATTTTTAATGAATTGTTTCAATTACATATCGTGTAGCTTAATTCAAATCATAGTCATCAATTTCAAAGTAAGATCCATCTATTACAATAAAATCTTTATAAAATGTAAACTACATATGTTGTAATTCTGTATAATTACTGGAACTACTTATTCGTAGTGTTAATTAATTCCATTTAATTTAAAATCTTTTTTTTTGTCAAACTATGATTTTATACTTTCATGTACATATTGCACAATTGTGTATAATAAGGGATTATCGTGTTACATGATTCCATCACAATTTACGACCATATGAACGTAATTTATTCAAGATTAGAACTACATGTCATAACTCATCATTTACGGAAACAATTCTTTCATTCAATCATATATTATCTTATCAGAAAGTGGAGTCCCAACCAGATAAGTCGTCTGGAGGCGGTTCATCCGCGTCGGGTGGATACTGGTCGAAGTTGTGCGTGTCGACTGGGGATTTGACCACGGGCGTAATCGGTGGGTCCAGGGTGCGCTGCGCCAAGCCTTCCCAGTTGAAACCGTCGAACCATCTGGAAATATTAATCATCAGATTATAAATATGAGGAACTACCTGTGCCCGTGGCTTAAACCGTGTTTGTGGGAATAATTATCGTGTAAATACCGATCCCGCGGAAAGTGAAAGTTAAAGTCCCGGAGTTCAGCCCGAAAAAACCAAAAAGACATTTCATATATGAAAATGTTACATTTATTTCAAGCCATTCATTCTGCGACGAATTAGGAAAGAATTTGTATCAGGTACTTTCTTAAGCTTTTATATATGTATGTGTATTTTATTTCTCGTGTACAAACAAGACAGTGTTAAATAAATAAATAAAAGTCATAAACTTACTTGTGTTTTTGAATCTCAGTAATCCCTCCGCGCTGGTACCCTAATCTCTCAGCAGGGTTATCCCGACATAGCTTCTTGATGAGATTAGCGGCATTGCGAGTGATGCATCTCGGGAACTCCACAGCATCGATACCCTTGAGAATCTTGTTGTAAGTTTTCATTGGATCTGCGCCGGTGAAAGGTGGTGACCCCGTCAGCAGTTCAAACATTAACACACCTGTAATATTGTAATAATAAATCATTAGTGTAAAATCTAAATACATGGTTTTACAATGTCAAGTGAATAAATGCTATGCAACAAGTTCAGTCACTGAGACAAATTCAGTAACTAACACGATTTTCTGCTATTTAATTATTTTTACAGGGTGAACAAACTTTGATAATTCCTTTTAAATCTTTTAGCTGGTGCTTATGGCGTGGTTATCTTTTACAGACTTCGACTGCGTTGATAATGTTCTCATTTTATTACTTGTTGATGTTCAACTCGATTTTTAACTGTCTTCAAAAAAAAGGAGATTCTCAATTTAACTACATTTTTAAACATAATTCAACTACATTTTTAAACATTTTTACGAGTAAAGATTTGTATAATTCTTAATTTAATTGAAAGCTGGTGCCCTTCGTTTGATTCCATAAAAAAATAAGCGACATGTGACGGGTAATTTTTGGAGCATCTCTACTTTTAAATTTTAAAGTCGGTTTTTTTTTTTTGTAAAAAGTACGTTATTTTGTTAAAGTTATTTATATTACTTTTACTAAAAATAAAGCATACCTAAAGACCAGTAATCGGCGCTGATATCATGTCCTCGGTTCATGATGACCTCAGGAGCGACGTACTCCGGCGTGCCACAGAAAGTCCAGGTCTTGCGGCTGGCCTGCAGTTTCTTAGAGAAGCCGAAGTCCACTAGCTTCACGTAGCCCTTCGAGTCCAGTAGCAGGTTTTCTGGTTTAAGATCCCTGGGGAGAATTATATTGATTTTGAGAGATGGGTAACGTATTTTGAGGTTCATATCATTATGGTCTAGTTATTATTATGAGCTAGTGCGTGTTTTAATTTGCTTCGTAAGTATTTAAATTAAATCCTAATTTGAATTGACGCATTCCATAGAATTAAACAGTCTACGCTAAGATAATTGTTTTCAACATTCTGATTGATTTTAATTTGGTTAAAAAATAAGAAAAGTACCTATTTAAAAAAATACTCACCTATAAATTATGTTCCTAGAATGTAGATAATGGAAAGCTTCAACAACACAAGCAGTGTAGAATCTTGTAGTGGCATCATCAAATTGGCCTGTAATTAAAAAAATATTCTTTAGTTATTATAATTAATACATCAAAATAAATTAAATATCACTTTTAATTGACAACCTTTATTTTATAGGCGACGTGATTTACATTTACTCAGGAGTCCAGTAAAACAAAAGTCCAAAAACAATATCTATAATATCGATACACAATAAAATCAACAAGTCCGAAAGCAATAGGTAATAGAAAGTCTATACTATTTAAGACTGATGCGAAATAACGTTAATTTCAAATGGAACTAACCGTCGAGTAATTTATTAATTGCCTTAAAACCAATTAGTTTTATTACAAACTCTTAATACTTTTCTGTAACTCACCTCTATCTCTCAATATTGTCCATAATTCGCCGCCCAGGCAGGTTTCCATCAGCATGTACAAGTATTTCCGATCCTTGAATGTTTTGTACAACTTCACTATAAATTCGCAGTTCATTTCTGACATGATTTCTTTCTCGGACATAATGTGCTGCTGTTGCCTGGTTTCGACGATTTGGGCCTTCTTCATTTGCTTTAACGCGAATGATCGACTAGAATCCCCTTGTATCTGGACTAGTTCTACGCGACCGAAGCCACCGATGCCCAAGGTGGCGATAATACGGAGATCCGAGAGACGTAGGTTCGCGAATTCTTCGTTGAGTCTGTAATCGTTATCACATAGCATATTAGTTAATTGTTTTCTTAATGAAATATTCATCGTATAATGAAGCGTACCTATAGGTATATTAAAGACTAGCGAACCGCCCTCGCTTCGCTTCAGGACCCGTAAGTATCAACCGCGTAGGTCCCGCTCCCGTAGGAATTTCGGGAAGATAATAAACTATCACCAAAATTAATTGAGGTTAAATTAAATTAAAGTTAGAAATAAAGCTTACGACAAAATAGTAGCAAAGTAGCAAAGGATCACAGCAAGATTTCATTAAATTCCAACGACATGAATTCATGTCACGAATGCCATAGTACGTTCACTTCGCTGGAATCCAATGGGTTTCAGATTAAACTTGGAAACGCGGCAAGTTTGGTATGGCAGTGGGTTCGACCAAATTTGATTACCATAAAAACGGTTCTAGTGTGTTAATCTTAAAAGATAGACATATACTGTCGTGGACATTTTTTTAGATCATTTCAAGAGGAATAATTCTTTCATACATATATTTTTGGTATCTTGAATCGTTTTCGCAACGCATGCAACGAAAGCCCTCGAGAATGAATAATTTTCCCCGTTTTTTCCACATTTTCCATTATTTCTTCGCTCCTAATTTTATTGTTGCAGCGTGATGTTATATATAACATCACGCTGCAACTATATAGGCTATATATATATAGAGATTAGCGCGTTCAACCAAACAAACAAACAAACAAACTCTTCAGCTTTATAATATTAGTATAGATGTACGAAGAATAAAGCTACCAGCTGGATTTTTTTCAAAATATTTAAAATTAACTTTCTTCCTAATTAGAATGTTGGTGCAACTAGATTTTAAGAGAAAATGTTCAAATTTATTAAAAATAACCTTCTTATTTAGAATTCTTGTTGCGTGCTTAATTATAAAAGATATTTTTTTATTTTGTTAAAAACTCTTATTTTGTTAATCCCAGGTGAATAATTAGCATATTGAAATTTTGGTTATCATCGCCACGATCTAAATTGAGTGTTCCATCTGAATCACAAATCCGATCACCAAACGTAATTGTATTCTTTAATTCGTGGTTCGCAAGCTGAGCAGCAAAACCGCGGGAATCATATTCACCGTACGTATCTCAATGCTGTTCGGAAAAAACGTGAATTTTCTATGCCAAAGAGGAAAGTTAATAACCTGCTTCAGATTTACTTCCACTCTTTTATTACTGTTCAGAATAATTCTCTTCGATACGTCGCTGACATTGATACGAGTTCAAAGACAGCGAAAGTGTTTAGGTAACAGTGTAACACATTATTTTCTATTAACTCTTCGCGCTTCGCTTCGATAAACCTGTGAATAAGGACCTAACTTCAAAAACATTAAATTTTTACGCGGCATAATTTTGAATTTTTGTTTAACCTATCGAAATAAAACGCTAAATGTTAAGGCAAGCAAGTTACAGAATCGCAGAAATGAATGATGAGATGAGAAATTAATTTTTTTTATTTATTTATTTCCAACAAATAAATATACCTACATTTCCCACAATTCCATGTCTGCCAAACTGCAAGCCAGTTTGTCTTCTCAGTCAGTTCGTATTCTCAAATATCTTTCATATAAGAGTACTTGGTCATCGACCAATTAGATATTTTGAATGTATGTATGATCTTACTCATAATGGACTTACCGTAAAAATCCGTATCAGTGTTAGCAACAAACAAAAGAATACAATTAATAAATGCTTGTGGCATGTCTAATACAAATGATTGTTTCGTAAAAGAAAAAGATTCGTAAACTTCGTAACACAATAGCATTGCGACTGCATTCAAGTGAAATCTATTGTTGTGCATGTCAAATACATTCGGTGTTGGTATTCTATGTGAACTTGACATAGGCAGTTAATGTTTTGAAGCAACTTAATAGCTCTCGCGTCTGAATCACAATGGTTAATGTCAGTGTGACGTAATATTCGTTATTGTTGATTTTTCGTCATGCATTTTCTGGCCAACTACTATGGTCATTAGAATAATAAACCGGTAGTTCTGTTTTAGTAATTGTCTTTTGTTTCGCAAAACGTTTGAAATTGGCCACGATGTTAGAATATTTGCAAAAGGATGTGACCTGCCTCCGTCAATGCAATCGTTATTACCGTAATGTAATCAAATTATTGGATATTTTATTAATTTAAGCAAATAATAATGCAATATTGCAATTTTATTTCACATAATAATCCGTGAAGTTAGTAGTTCTCATACTAAAATAATAGAGGATTATCAAGGCATCTGCTGAAGAAAGATAATTATAATTGCATTCTGGGAATATAACAAAAGAATGAATGTGTCGAAAAGAATTAAAAAATAATTGGAAACATTGATCATAGTCGAGACATTTTCAAAGTTTAAGGTACTAAGTTAAATCTATAAAGTTAATTTCGTGCAGAAGTAACTAATTGTTCTTTTTATGTGTCGAGCGTTATCAAAAAAATATCCTCAGATTTGTTTCAAAAGTGTTTAAAGTAAAATAGATCCCTCACTTAGAACCCGGAAATTTGCTAAGTACCTAATTGAGCAATTATTTGTTACAAAAAGTTATTGTTATAGATTTTCTTCAGTCCCGGAAATCTATCTATTGAAGTAGAGAAAGATAAAGAAACATTTGAATCAAACGTTGAAGAAATATCGACTTACATTTGAAGAGAACTAATCAATCTAGTTCTTTGATTGTTAGACACTTGAACTAGTTTATATTCGCTTCAAAGTTAATTATGTTATTAATAGGGCCGGCAAGTTCCTGACAATAAATATGTTTTTTTTACATTTATTACAATAAAACGGTCTGTCTTACCTCTGTCTACTTTCGCCCTCGTCCTTATACTTGGTGCGTATTTCGTCGAGGGCAGAGATCAGTTGATTGAAGGTCTCCCGGTCGATCACAAGACAGGTGGTGCCCTCTGGCGAGTCACAGATTATGTTTGCTGTTCGGAGGTCATCGCTGTAAAAGTGAAATGTTTTTTCATTAATGAAGGCTGACAATAATCTTATTTAAAAGATGGTATGACGTCATAAAGTGCCATTGACAACACGAGCATAAATACGACCACACCAATAGAAGCTTATTAAAACATTGTTGAAAGTTCTGGTTCGTTGGGAATCGAACCCAGGCTCGACCTTTCAAAGTGTTGGACTCGACATAGTAACGATTACGTTTATGGTTCGTTTTCCAATAGGAATAGTGATTTATCAAACAGGAACATAAAGGTGCTTAATTTAATAATCTAGTAAGATGCATAATAGAAGAGCACAACACACGTCACAGGAAAGTAATTCCCGAAATACGAACGAGTAACATAGATAAAAGGTCAAATAATATTAATATATAGGCATCGGGCATTGTCCTATCTGAAACATTGCCAAATGGATACTAATCTACTTCCAAAGCTTATTTTTACGATTTTCTGCAGACGCTCTATGAATATTCAGAGACCAGCATTCAGAGAGCAGCAGTATAACCCTTTGATAAGTGCCTAAGTACAAAAAACTTTAAAGTATAATACAAGTTTCAAATTTTACTTTTAAAAATCGCTGCTGATTTCGTAGTTAGTTTAACGGATTTTACACGTGACTATGATAATTCCTCTGATACTACCAAGTTGATACCGGTTTATTTTTATTGAACTAATATCTCGTGCCATCCATCCGTGGTCCATTTGCCGGTCCGCTTGCGGTGGCCCTGCCTGTTACTGGCAATAAATATTATTTACTGTGTTCATAAGTAGTAAGTAGTAAAATCAGTCATACCCCTGCAACGCTTTCTCTCCAAAGAAGTCTCCTTTTGTGAGACTCCTGATGAATTTCTCATCGTTGCTGTTAGGCTGCTTCTGTGTCACTTTAACCTAAAACAAGATAAAAATATAAAGTAAAAAATTAGTTATATTACGTTCGTTTTTCTTTCTGTATCTTATAAAACTGTTATGGTTTAATTGTCTCTATTTAGGTAAAACAATTTATTCGGATATTACATTTCGTGGTAATAATATCTATTCAGTTACCCGGTTTGAAATGTGATAATGCATTATTTAACGGTACCATGTAATAGGCAAGCATTTTTTCCAGGACGCATTCTTTCCAGAAACAATTATTTTAAATCATATCTTTTTTGTTAAAAAATGTGCCTTAAGCCTCGGTTAGAATAGTAACAACACTACAATCTAAAAATCCCTAAGAAAAATAATAATCACAACTCAAAAGTAGCTCCAGTAGTAGGAGTGGTAAATTAGAGTAAAAGTAACTAAAGTATGATGTAAACGGTAAAAAATTGTTTCATTCAGACTTAATCGTAACGTAACTAATTTTATGACTCAATCCCGTGGTGTTGAGAGTTTTATTCTTTTCGTAGCTTCTCCCGCTTCAAACTTAATAACTATGTATGTACTTATAATAACATACATATTGTATATTTGTGTGGTACAAGAGCGACACGTCTATGACATTGTTTAACTACATGCACTGTTATGTAAATAATTCAAGTAATCACTACGACGTATTATTTGTACATCAAGATCAAGAATTAAACATTTCAAAGAGCTGCTTAGAGAATTAGTTCGTTAAAAGTCGAAGTTTGGTATAGTTTTAGAGCCTTGACTATTTTTTAGACCTGTATTAAAATATCGATACCATACCTATAACAATTCAAAAAAGTGATTACAGTGAGTATCTGTTCGCAATTAAATTTAAGACTTGTATGTGAAGTGTGTTGATTAAAATGATGATAATATATTATATGTTTTTATTTTCATACACAAGCTTCCAAATATGCATCTCATTATTAAATTAGAGTGTCTTAGAATTAATTAAACATTTCTGGAGATTATTAGATAATTATGTAAGCAATATTATACGAGATACGTAATTGCTTCAGACAAAAAATATTTTAATACCTACATAATTTCTATATGAAGCAACAGGATGCTTGAAACCTAAACAATGTTTTATGGTCATGGTTTATGAACAGCTATGTGCATCTTATCTATACTTATAAATACTTATAATAAATCTGTAGAGAGTCAATTCTGTACATTAAATATATTTCCAAAATAACTATCAGGGGGTGATTAGGGATCGATACTGATGCCAAAAATGCAATTAGTAAAATTTTTGTCTGTCTGTCTGTCTGATGTATAACCGTTATAGAAACAAAAACTACTCGACGGATTTTAACGAAACTTGGTACAATTATTTTTCATACTCCCGCGTTGGTTATAGTATACTTTTCATCACGCTACAATCAATAGGAGCAGAGCAGTGAAGGGAAATGTTGGGGAAACGGGAGAAGTTACTCCATTTTTTAAGCTTCCGTCGCGTGTGCAACCTTAATGGTTAAAGCTACACAGAAATCATGTATGACGGAAAAGTTCTCCTTAAAATTATATAAAAAATATTCCACGACAGTATATGTCTATCTTTTATGGTTGACTCACAATAACACGTGTAACTCCCGATAGCTTAACAGTTCGAAGCTTTCTGATTAAGTATACCTATATTTTATCTACTCTTACGTTTATGACACTTAAGTAGGTGAAATAAAGGGGTGAAGTTTAAAAGAAATTCACGCGGGCGAAGCCGCTGGCAAAAGCTAGTCTATTATAATATTGTTAGTATGAGACTTCTTAAGCATTATTTCTTCAAACATGAAAGCACTAGGTATACGAGTATGTGCGGAGCCTGTATTTTTTACCGACTTCAAATAATAAGTAGTTAACTATTCCGTGGAAAAATATGACCACGTTCATGGCACACAAAACAGTTCATATTGAACATGGCATGTAAACAATTGGTTAATTCATACCGGTGCGTGACATGACTTTCAAATACCATTTACCGGTGTCCAGAGTTTTCCGGGTCCGGACCGTAATGTTATTTCCGTTATCCTATTTCGTTCTGTATTTTATGACAAAGTTCTAACTTTTTATATATTTGTTGATAAAATTCGAAGCGCTCATAGCCCGGTGGCTTGCATCGATCCTGAGTGATCGACAAAGTCAAGCAACTGCGGCCGGGCGCGGTCGGTAGTTGGATGGGTGACCGCTAGTGGCAAAAATCTCTTGAGCGCTTCCGTGCTTCGGAGGACACGTTATCGATTGATAGCAGTCGTTTTTCCATGTAGGGAGGCCTTCGGGCGGCTTGAAAACTTCCGATACTGGAATGGCCACCAACCCCTTCGCCAATCTGCATTGGATCAGCGTGGTAGAGTGTGCTCTAGGCCTCTACAATAATGAGGAGAGACCCGTTCTCAGTAGAGGACCATTAATGGGTTGTAGCTTATAGTTGTGTAGTGTGTTGTATTGTAATCACACATTGTTGCCAGATTTTAAGTTCTGAAAATTTCCTTTCAGATTGTCTTTCCTCATTTGAATTTCATGTTTTTCGTTGTCTATGGATTCTTCGTGATTGTATTATTTGCACCTCATATTATTTTCCTATGATGAGTAGGTGTGATATCATATTTATATTATACTTAACATTGTCTTCTATGTTAACACTAAATTAATTTTATTAATAGTTCACAAGACGTTCTTACTCGTTTATCAGACGAAGCAACCAATAAATAACTAGGAGGGTATTTAGCTCTTTACCTATCGCCATAAAAATTTGTCACACACAGTGTCTGAATGAATCTTACACCTATGAGAATTTCACATGCATTAAAAGTCTCATAATATCGTCAAGTGCTTAAATATGGTAGTAGACTCGACATGATGGTAAAAATAATTTCTAATCGTTCCAATTTCCAACGGAAACCATTGAGGACTTTCTCCGACGAGCTAATATTAAAAACCTGACATAAGCCTTCACTGATCGATAACTTAATACATATTGACAACATTTAGCTGATGTTATGCAATCTTTATTACTAGGTATGTCTAAGGAATGGTATATTGTACGGGAGTACTTTATGCTATGGATATTTTACTCAAGTCAATTTTCGGCGAAGTAGATTTTTTCGATGACATATAAACTGACGATTCAGAACGGTATTAATTTTACTGTCCTTTACGCTATAAAGAATAGACATATTATATTTTTAATTCTAACCTTATAACCCTAACAAGTGGTACAAAAATGAGCTTAACGCTGGGGGCGTTCTCTGCAATCCGACCTTTAGGATGAACATAAACATTGAAGCATTATTGAATAGACGCAAACTTCACCTTCATTTGTAATCTGCATACGGTGGATACGAAAGCGAACGTACAAAATGATACATGAAGCCTACACACTATACCTACTTGAGTCGCCGAGCATTATAGAATATCCACTCCCCTCAAAAACCAAACTAATTACTTACGCTCACAGTTCGATTCAGCTTGTCAGCAAAATTTACTAAGTACATTTTTAGATCTCACTGTCAATCTTAAATCTACCTTAATCGCATAGGCGGTAAGCTGGCATTTGTGTGCCATGCAACTATAACGAATATACTACACAGCTGTAGAAAAATCTGGCCTCAAAATACCATGCGCTTACCTCTGTCTGGCGGTACACTGACCTTGTGGACACAATGGCCTGACACTTCGGTCAACCTCCATACCTCACTGTTAGGGTTGCCCTATCGGTTTTGTTAGGACATGCTTAGCGATTATTACGCTCAAGTAGTACTTGGAGAGATACCTTGTAATGGTAAAGTTACAATTTTTTGTCATGTTGATTTACAATGTAGTATAGGTACAAATGAAACATTTGAAATTTCAATGTAGAAGTAGAAGATACTTAATTTACAACCTTTGTAAGAATTTAACCCGCGTGAAATGGGCATGTTTCAGGAATTAATCACAAATTTGATTACTATTACTACTACTAAATTAAATTACTACTACTAAAATGAAAACCGATTTGATAACTCTTTTTTTTCAGAAGGTTTTCGCCTAGTCGTCCATATATATTTCAGGGACATCTGACGAGTAGTTTTTGAGTTATTTGTTTTTGTCAAAGTTAAAGTAGGTTATTCTTTGTTTTTAAGTTAGTAATAATCTATTTATATGAAGCTTTATCTCGCAAGATTGATCGTGAAATCTCTTGGCTAAATAGCAGAGAATGCAAGAACCATGCTTATCACTTTAATTAAAATGTAGCTAAATTATTGTCTAAAATAGCGTGACAAATATCGTGACAACCCTAACCATACATAGGTATCCTCATGATAGTATCTTTAGAACGATCAGTTCTGAATTTCTGAACATACAAATTATAATGCACGTGATGTTTAGAAGACAAGCGATTGGGTCAAATGTCTCTTGTTTGATTGCATAGAAAGTGGAAGTGACTTTCATATGGCATTACTTGTATGGTGACCGACGATTAAAATTAAATTTAAAATTACATAACTTCAAACAGAAAGTTTTGTTATTCGCTTCGATGGCGTCTCTTATAATTTTATGTGTAATGACGGGTTAAGCGGGCCTAGAACGTGTGTAATACGTGAATAATTCGAGTAAACGCATACGAGTTTATATTGCGTTTTGTTTTGGTCAAATAATAGCTTGTGCAGAAGTATAAGTATCGATACAAGTCGTCTAGCAACACTTAAATGCCAAGGTAACCAGCTTATACATTCTCCTCATGTCGGACAATAGGGAATACCAATAATAGCTAATAGTTTATTAATAACTAGCGGCCCGCCCGCGGTTTCACCCGCGTGGATCCCGTTTTCGTGGGAATATATGCATGTATTATACATAAAAACCTTCCTCTTGAATCACTCTACCTATTACAAAAAACCGCATCAAAATCCGTTGCGTAATTTTAAAGATTTAAGCATACAGACAAACAGACATACAAACAGACGGACAAAAATAGCGACTTTGTTTTATACTATGTAGTGATATTTGCTTTCAAATTCAAAACTGAGGAAGTTGAGGAATTGTAAAATTTGGTTTGGGTTTTTTTTTGAGTTTGAACTAGATGATACTGGTTTTTTAATATTATACCTACTTATGTATGGGATAAAAAAAATGTTGCATAGATACCTATAGATCAGACATTTGTAACTTCTTTGTTTCTGTGAATATTATGTGATATGGCGTTTTTCAGTTGGCATTTCGGTTGATTTTTCATACAATTTGTTACAAATAAGAATTCTATAATTCGAAATAAGATCAAAAACAAAACTGACTGAAACTGTCGTAGTTTGATTTCAAAGAATTCAAAGAGAATTAAAATTCAATTTTGTAAAAACCAACTTCAAATAGGTAAATAAAATTTTATTTGGTTGTTTCTTTTTGAGTTTTTTTGTTTTGCTCCTCTTGCTTGAGTAAAACAGATTGTCTTGCCTTTGTGTTCATTCGTTCAATTACAAAGGTATTGTATTGAGTTACAATGCAACCAATTAATCGGTAAAAAGATCGCATGAGCTATTCAACGTGCATTTGCTTCCTTTGCACGCTCTGGTAAATTATGTCTTATGCTTATCCTAATTTAATAATTGAAAGTACGGGTTAAAAGATTTTGATCTTTGACAGACAGACAGTGATGGCTTACACTTATGAGTATGTACTTATGAGTGTGTTAGCGTTTATTTATTTATTATTTATTTATTAATACAGTTCCGTTCCATATGGAACCCTTAAAATGTGTGTGTGTGAATTGAGTGAGCACCCTAAATAAAATTATTCACATTATGCTGGTTACTTAGTAAAACTATAAAAAAAATTGTAAAAGCAATATTCAATTCAATATTCATATAAATACCTGTCAATAAATCGAGACATATTATGACAAAGTTTAATTCAAGTTGGTTTATAGGAAATCGGGTCTTTTCAAAGTGTGTGGATTGAGTTAGCATAAGAAAGCATTTGTAACTTTTTTATACGGCAGTAGGCGATTGGTATCTAAAAACGACATCTTTACAAAGGTTTTACTAAAAGCTAGTACACAAATCTTAAATGTATCCTTCACGGATTCATAGATAAATGTTATCAATTATAAATATAATAGTGTATAGCAGTGGTGCCCAAACGGTCGATCGCGATCGACCGGTCGATCGCAAGAGGTTTCACGGTCGATCTTAGAGGATTAAGCAAATACAAGATTTTATTTTCGCAAATTTATAAATTACCTACTGAGCATTCCGATCGTTTTTGTTTCAATTCATTTATTTCTGTGACGGACTGACGGACGATGTCGACAGGCGACGCTATGACCGCGTTCGTAGCGTAGTGCCTAAAGTTACGATAGCGTAAGAGAGTGCTTTCTTTTTTAATAATATTTTTTATGTACTACAAATGTGTGTAAAGAGTAAGAAACTATGTAAAACTGTTTGATTGTAAACATATTAGGTATAAATCTAATCATTAATAATTAGGTACTTATTATTACAACATAAAAATAAATGATAAAAAAAATTACATAAAAATAAAGCAGTCGATCTTAACCCTTAATTTTTTCTCAAGTCGATCTTCACAGCAAAAAGTATGGGCACCTCTGGTGTATAGTATGTAAGCGATCAATAAATAAATAAAAGATCAGGGTGGTGTTAGGTGAGAACTGAGTGAGCATACATTAACTGATATATCACACGTTTTATCTTTTTACAAATTGTGAGATTGCTTTTACAATTGTTTTTATACTTTTACTAAATAAGTAGCATAATGTGGTTAATTTTATTAAATGTGCTCACTCAATCCACACACACACACACGCACACACACCTTAAAATTACTATTTGAACTATTTACACAAGCATTAGATGCTATAATTATTCTTTCTGAAAAAAATCCACCTATTCACAGTAATTACTTAACTTTAACTCGACTAAAACACAACCTTAATGTACTATAGTAACTGAGTCCATATTTAGTGTTTGTCTTAAGGTAGCCATTGACGATGCGTCCATTTGGAAGTGACCCCATACATTTAGAAGCATTCCAAATGGACGTATCGTCAACGGCTTCCAAAATTTCAAAGATTTCCTTTGGAGGTACTTCCATTTGGATGTCCTCCATTCGGAAGCACTCCAAACGGACGCATCGTCAATATCCATCCTTAAGGGTCCCCGAGACGATCAAGCGCACTGGACAAGTCTCACGTGATTGACGGTTTCACTTGACGAGGGACTTGACACCTATTGAAGGTGCCATCAAGTCCCGTCAAGTGCGTGTGCCTTAGTCGCATGTAGCCCTGTGCCCATGAAAGTTGTGGTCGCAAAAACAAAAATGGTTTCTAACGCAGATATGGCATTCCTTGCTATAACTCTAGCGGTATCTATTAGGGGCCGTCCATTAATCACGTGATGTTTTTTTTGGCATTTTTTAACCCCCCCTCCCCCTTGGTGATACATGGTGAGATTTAAGGCTACCCCCCCTCCCCCCGCCCATATCACGTGTATTTTTTCGTATTTGTAAAGAATCATTTTTTTAAATATATTTAACACTGGTATATAACTTAAATAAGACTGGTATAAGTATTAAGTATCATAAAATTTTATTATAGAAAATTAAAGATTACAATAACGTTCAGAGATAGACAGAAAGGTTGCAGTTTGTTTTTACTGATATAAAAAAAAATTAAAGAAATGCGAAAAAGTTTTTTGTGCTAATATATGAACATTATTTAATGTGCAGGATTTTCGGACCACGGATTAGCCAGACTTTCTTCAACACCAATAACTGGATAAACATCCTGCAAGTTAGTTGTTGGCACAGTGCTTTGTTCAAGATCGACATCGGTTTCGTCAAGCCACTCGGCGTCACCATTTTCGCGCACTACACAGAGAATCTCTCTCGATCTACCGTTCGAACGTCGCGTCAGGATGCGGGAAGGACGAACATTGTGTATCTCTGGTCTATTCTTATTCTTGTGACAAAAATCCACATGTGCCTTTGCTTGTTTCTTTGTACAGAAGTACAATGCACACCGCTGGCATGTCCTCTCTACAAGTATCTGCCGATCCTTCTGCAGGCTAGGACAATATAAGTCATAAATCAACTTGTCGAAGCCTGTATGCGTCGGAGTAATGTCCAGAGACCGACGCAGAAGAAATGGAGCAAATGTCTTGCCATCATGCTCTTGAGGCTTTGGAATATACAGGCCACTGGATGACTGTAAAATCGGGTAAGGAGGTACAAGGAAGCGTTCCGACAGAATGGATCGTATGGAACTCCGCATATGTCCACAGCAAGCGCGATTATCACACTTCGCCACCTGGTGATGATATTAAAATATTTTAATTGTGTTGGCATATTAGATATGAAATATAAATGATTAAATAATAATAAATGACATTTTAATAACGTACCTGTAGCAAATATTGACTCTCTCGCACATGCTCGCTGTACCACTGCTGAGAAGGCATATCCGGAATAAAACTTTCAGCAGTATCATCTGGCTCTACATATTCTGCTACGACGCCATGGCCGTCAATAACCATATTACTCCATACTTCTGCGAGAACTTCACCAGCCTTCTGAAAGTTCTTTTTTTCAAGGTCATGGTCTTTTGTTCTTCCTTGTTCATCCAAATGGGTTCCATAAGAATCATGCGGAAGTATGAGCCCAGATAATTCCCGGCTTAAAGGCGCCATTCTTCTCTCAACGCGATTGAACGCGCTTCTGCCAGGTGCATTCGTAAAGATAAATACTGCATCTAGATCATGCTTGACAAAGTTGTGTACGGCATGGGAAATAACTTTTGGATATCTCGGGTTTTCATCGGGCCCTCCATCAGATGAAATTAAAACAACTGGTTTCAGGCGTCCTTCTTCATCCCGCATAATTTCCTCGAAATTGCTGAGAGTAGCAAGCTTATTAAAGTCCACAGCATGAGTAGAAGCTGTCGAAGAGGAATGTTTGCCACTTCTAATCGCCACATATGTTGGCCCTGAGTACGTAACTGCTTCAGCACGGCCCATTTCATTTTCTTTTATGATGCACCCAGCGTATACACTAGGGATCAATTTGTGCCTCGTAGCAATCACCCAATCATGATCAGGCAATGAGACACGATATTCGACATGCATCAGGAGAGGAGCTTGTTTATTTGCCGCTGTCAAGCCTATAGGCACCCGAGCTTTGTCATCTTGCGACAGAAAAAATACTTGGTTTGGTCCAAGAATAGATGCTAGTGTTTCTAAGGATCTTATTGTGGCAACACAAAAATGTTGATCGACATGAGTTTTATGGTGATCTGCCTCAGGGCGACTCAATTTTACAGGCACAGTGACTACATGTCTTTTACCCTCTATGGTGGTATAATTTCTTGGGAGCAACCGAAGGTACGTGCCACTTCTCGAGATTTCAAATCCGTGCTCTTTTAGCTTCTCATGGAGGTCAGCTAGTGTTCGGCAACTCCGAACAGTTTCTGAGCGACGTCGTTCCTCTGCAGAAGCACCAAACATAGCCAAATCGATGATAGTTTTTAGCAATAACGGTTGTTGCTCTTCCAAGCGTGGGCGACCTGGTGCAGAGCGCGTCTTAAGAAGACTAGCTACTGTTGGACTCTGATTGCAAGCAAATTTAATCTTTGATTGTATTAATAATCTATGTGAATGAGAGTGGCGCATATGTTGCTCCTTTTTCCGTAGTTCTTTATTGCATTTATCAATTTCTTGGCGCAGTTTCATTACATCACGAGTCTCATCTTCACTAGCACCCAGAGAATCCCTACGACGGACAGCCAAGTCCAGCTCCATCTGAAGAAGGGAGATCTGATTCTTCAACTTATCCTGTGCTGGAGTAGCACGTACAGGTTGCAATATAGACCCGCTTGTAGTTGGAGTATCCGGTGAATCCTGTGCAGGAACAGCATGTACAGGCTGCGGTATAGAGCTGCTTGCACTTGGTTTAATATCCATTGAATTCTCGTCGATACTCTCCAAATCTTGAACTTTACGTTTCCGAGCACCTAGAATGACCAAAACTTAAACAACATGTAGGTAAACATTAAAATTATAAACGTTATAATAATTGCCAATTATTCATAATTATGACTCTGTATAAGTATGTGGTATATATAGAAATATTTATTCGATAACAAATAAAAATTGTTTGAAATTAAAAAAAATGTAATACATTAAAAATAATAATAAATTTAAGTTCAAGTAGGTAGAATTTGATCTAAAAAATTAAAATTTCATTTTAGTTAATACATATTATATTAATGCCAAAATCATGAATATTCATAAATACGCAATGACATTTATAGGTCCATGAATGACATGGAATGTTTATACCTGTTGATGTGCTTTTAATTGTGTCATTGCTGGTGTCATTGGATGTCTTTGGCAAAGTCAGAATGTTCTCACCGGCATTCTGAAAATTTAGTTATTAATTGTCATGCAAGTAAGTATGACAAGATATTGTGCAAGTAAATATAACCATCCCCAGCAATTTTATTTCATCTAATATTAAAATAAGCAATCAAAACGTCACACAAACCATGCTAGTTGATGTGCTTTTAATAGCGTCATTGCTTATGTTATTGGATGTTGGCAAAGTCGGAATGTTCTCACTGGCATTCTGAAAATTTAATTATTAATTATCATGCAAGTTAAGTAATGATAATATTGTGCACGTAAATATAACCATCCCCAGCAATTTTATTTCATCTCATATTAAAATAAGAATTCAAAACGTCACACAAACCATGCTAAATCCTCATTTTTAGACTAAAATATTAAATGGGTATGTATGCAACATAATATTATTAAATAAGACAAAATACTGCCATCGTTAATTAGTGAATCTTTCAGTTCAATACTAGCGCCACAGCAAAACCACACTCACAACCATCACAATGTTTATTAAACCCATCAACCCATGCCTCGTTGACAGATTCAGGTCAATATACCTACTTTTTTAATATCCTGCGAGCGGGGAGCAGTAGCCAATGGGGCCTCCATTAAATCACGTGCTGATTTATTACCACTTTTTAACGGAATTTATTATAATATTTCTGTGCGCCAACGGCTACCATAACTATTAAAAACCTAAGAGATTAATTGAATAATCTTTTTATACGTAAAAATAAATAAAATATGTTTTGGATTTAAGTAACACTTATGGTGGGTACCTACGCTATGCATATTTTATTTATAAAGTATATTTATTTTCTTAGTATGTTTAATAAAAAAATGTAAGATTTCACAATAACATACGTATACTGCAATTGAAACTATATGCGAATTCTTATTATATAGAGCAATATCCATAAAAAGATATAGTTAAAAGTTACATACAAATTTTAACTTACCTTTTTAGTATTAGAACAATAAAAGAGGATATTTGAAGACTTCTTTGCTTGGTGCTTTCGTCGATAATCTAGTAAAAGATCATTCGCCCACTTTATAAATTCTTCTTTTAAAGTATATTTTTGTTTCGCATTAGCCCACAATTCATTAAATTCTTTTTGAGCCACACTAGGTTTTTTACCTTTCTTATACTCTGCAAATAGGTCTTTATACAGATCACCTAGTTTAGACATTGTTTAATTCAAAAGGTAGCAACGAGGTTAAACAATTTACGCATGTGCACACAGTGTTAAAACAACAGAGTAACTAACACTGGCAAGAGTCCTCCGCCGGTTGTCGCGGCTCGCGGGAACTTCACTTCGTCCGTTGCCTGGCAACGGCAAATCAAAGGTCACACCATACTACAAGCCGTTTTCGATTTTGTACGTGTTTGACGAAGAAATAAATATTAAGTATGTAACGCCGTTTTTCAACTGAAAAACGGCGTTACATACTTAGCTTGCTTGCCGAAAAAATAAATACACGTGATATATTACTTTACCCCCCCCTCCCCCCTTGTGATATTTCGTGAGTTTTTATGGACCCCCCCCTCCCCCTTTCAAGCCTCACGTGATTAATGGACGGCCCCTTAAGGAAAAAAAACAAGAAAGAGGCGATGGGGTATTTTTATTTTTTAAGCTATTGTATAGCTTTTATCGCGGGCCGGGTACCGAATGCAGAAATTTCGTAACGAAAATTTATTACACCCTGCACACAGACATAGTTACTATGTCTATGCACCCACACATCGATAAATACCAGAACTTTTAACTGAGTTAACTAACTTTTACTTTATAACGGCTAAACCGATTTGGCTAATTTTAGTCTTGAAATATTCGTGGAAGTTCAGGGAAGGTTGCAGCGATGAGAAAATATGAAAAATTGCGAGGTAAATACTAAAAAAATGAAAATTTTAATTTCCCATACAAATCTTACCTGTCAAACATTTGATTTTCGCCCCGTCGGTTCGGTGTTTTAAGAATAATTACATGTAGATCTGGATTAAATAAGGCGTTGGAATCGACAACATGTATTCATAATAGTCGAATTATCGCGTATTTAGATTTAAAACATACAAAATAATAACATGACATAAAATAATGACACTATATTAATGACTTGAGGGTGATAGAGACAGTTCCATACAGGCAAGGCAAACTGTAAGGCACTGTCTCTGTCACCCACACGTCATTCACGCGCCAAAAGATCGTTGTAGGACTTAAATGTCAAATGTCAATTTTCTTTTTAAAAAGAATTATTTTGTCAACTGAAATAGTTCTTATGCTTTTGTTCAGAATATTTAAATCTTCTTTGCACAAATTAATGCATTATCCGTTTCTAATAAACTTTGATGTAACTTTTGATAACTAGGCAACTAAATGAAAACTGGTACACCACTTTCTTATCCCACTGTAAAACAGTGAATATCTGTACTCGTATAATTTGTGTACAAAGTGTTTTAAATATGAATAAACAAAGTGCATTTATTAATGAAGAAAGTCACGAAAAAATTGTGAAAGAAAATGAGTTATTACTCTATATACATTCATTTTATTATTATTATCACAAATGCAGTATTATTTTTTGTTTTGTTAATTTATATATAATGCTATGCAATAGCTTTACCGCGGCAGTCTCCGAGTGCCACACGTCTTTTTTTTATAGGTTTATTTTTGTCAGCATACTCCTTACTTTTAATTTTCCAAAGTACAGGATAATCCCTGTAAAGGGATATTAGCAATAGCACAAAATCGCGCTCGGTAATTATGTCAGCGCTTGTTGCCAAGGCCACGTCTCGGTAGTTTTCGTCATCCGCCATGTCCGCCATCTTCGAAGTTTCGGCTGCTAATGAAAAAAGCTTGTCAAGTCCTGTCAAGTCGCATCAAGCGTAGAATAGGTGCATCAAGCGGTGTCAATCAAAATTTCTGTCAATTCTGGTCAAGCCGTAGATCGCTTGAAGGAATGCGTCAAGTCAACGCCGTAAACGATCAATATTCGCTTCAATCACGTAGACTTGTCAAGCGCACTTGATCGTCTCGGGGACCCATTAGTTACTTAACTACATTTACCGAATAAACAACAAATATTCACTCGATAATTGGTAAACAACCTATTTGCAAATATTGGGAATCAATTACCATAATTATACCTCGTTAAAAATTTAAAAAGTTAGTCGTTAATAGTTTTAATGATGTAATCTTTATAAATTCTCACTTATGAGGAGATCCGTGCCCCCGCGTGAGCCATTACTGTGTTAAAGCTACTTTGTAAAGATACTCTCTAGAATTACAGCGCAATGAAAGTTAATTGACTTGATTATTAGGTACATCCGCTAGGGAGATGTTGAAGATTATACGATAGTCTTTATTGCTGGTATCTGTTCGGTGTTAATTTCATCTCGGCCCATCATGGCCCACTATTGAGCACAGGTCTCTTCTCAGAATGAGAAGGTTAAGGCCATAGTCCACCACGCTGGCCAAGTGCGGGTTGGCAGACTTCACACACCTTTGAGTTTTGCGAACTCTCCGGCATGCAGGTTTCCTTACGATGTTTTCCTTCACCGTTTGTAGCAAGTGACATTTAAATGCTTAAAACGCACATAACTCCGAAAAGTCAGAGGTGCGTGCCCTGGGATTCGAACCCCGACCCTCCGAATAGGAGGCCGAATTCTTAACCACTAGGCTATCACTGCTACTGGTGTTAATTTACCGCTTACTAAATAATTCGTTATATAGCGCATTCATTTAACACGTTGTAACCCTAACTCAGCTGACTAAGAGTTTTCAGAGCTTCATCACAAATTATACCCTAGTACATGTAAAGCTACAAATATTGCGCACTTGAGCAATGCACAGACAACGTTCACTTGTATAATATTGCTACTCGTAACACTTTTCTTATTGTTTACATTAATTAAGATGAAATCCATAATAAATAATAAGGAAGACATTGGAACAAAAGTGTAAGAACTGTGTACGTTAGTCTTACCAGTCAGAAAAAAATATAGTAAAACTGCCGCTCCTACAAACTATTTCACTAACCTTTATCCGTTTTTTTTGATATCACGAAATCAAACAATATTACAGAAAGTGAAGCAAATTCTCAATGGATTATTATCAAATAATGTTTACAAACTTCACAAGTCATGGTTCAAAACGACTTTCGATCTGCAAACGAAAGTGAAATTTAACTTTCGTGTTAGAGAACATCTTCACACCAATGAATAGTTAAATCAACAGGCGTAACGTCCGAGAATAGCAGTCTAAACGGTTTTTAATGTAACAATCAGAAAAGAGGCATTAAATATAGTTTATGTAAAAAGTTAATGTTACTTCAACCCACGAAGTTCATTTAGGGTTCATCGAGGTTCGTAATCTATCCAAACCAATGAGTAGTCTCTTAGTCGTTAGAAATGCGTTGATGAAGGAAATTAAATTATCATACTCCGTAAAGGCTTTAATCGTGATGACTGTGTGCGAGGCAATAAATGTGTAGTTTTGTCAACTTAAAGTTGACAAACTAACTGGGAAGTATGTAGGATATTAAACCGGCCTGGATTTTTCTGGAAGTTCACTTTCAAGATGTATACCTAAATTCTGTTTTGCAACACCATTAGCCCTCTAATGTAGAATCTATAATATCATTAGCTTTTAATAAAATAAGATAGCAACTAGTAGGAATAATTAATTTAGGGAACAAACACTATAATAAATTGTAATATGATTTAAAAATTAAGTAATGTTGTATTACGGAACCGCCATAACGTGTCTCTGCGTTAAAATTAAATAATTGGACGACTTACCTAAGGAAGTCCGATTATGATTTTATGAAAAGCAAACTGAAACGCAAAATTATTATTTACAGTGTAGTTTTAATTCGGTGGTCATAGAATCGCGCATCTTTTTAGAGAAACCTTTTTAAAAAAATAACAACCTTGTCTATGAACTACATGTCCAGACCTGTCACTTTTTAGAGAAAGAGAAGAGAAGATATTTTTACCCATTCGACTTGGGAATGTTGTTGTAAAGCAGAAGGCTGCTTACAGCAGCAGGGAGGGGAGGGTATTTTGCGTTTCAGTTTGCTTTTCATAAAATCATAATCGGACTTCCTTAGGTAAGTCGTCCAATTATTTAATTTTATTTCAAAGCAAACTGAAACGCAAAATTATTATTTACAGTGTAGCTGTTTAGAGAATTACGTCGAAATGGGTATCGTAAATAAAATAGGAAATATTTGTATCTTGTATCTTAATTTTGAGATAATCATGTGCCTACATAACGTGATCATCCAATATTTTAGTATGAAATACGTAGATAAAACACACGACTATGTTTTTATAACTCTAATTTCGAGTTAACATAATTTACATAATATAACCCAAATAAAGATCCAGGTATATCGTTAGTTTGCATACAACCGTTTAATCAACATGCATAAAGTATTTTTATAATAACCCTCTTAACAAGTTTTATTTCATAAGGTGATAGTTGCATATTATAGGTATCAAAACCTACAGCATCAATAATTTTACTTTAAGCAGCATTAATCATATTTATCATTTACTGACCCATATAAATTCTGAAAAATGTGAGTGAGTTGTAAGACCAATCTGCAGATTTTCTAATTACATTTATTGATACTCCTGCTTGCTTAGCAGCTAATGTAGATGCATATACAGTACATATACAGTTGTGATATTAAATCAAATTTTACTGTAACTGTAACTATGTAATTGCACTTTTACTGTAACTGTAAAAGTCTTTTAAGATGTTCCTTAGTATGTAACATTATAGTACATTAGTATTCAAGATTATAATTATAACCATAGAAGTTAACAAACATATAATTAGAATTTTAATCCTTATGAACACTTGTTTGTAAAGATCAAGATCTTTACTCGACAGATAACAGAATATTTATTAGAATTGAAAAAATTTGTTGTAGACACTACTATATTTCTGCTCCCGAAGATCGCAAATTTTATGATTATTTTATTATTCAAAATAATCAACATCTTTACAAATTAATTACTAGTATGGTCTGCACTCTTGGCGCTGTAGCCAATGCTAATAATGTGATTTTTCTTTTTTTTTTTTTTTTTACTACATTTTTCACTAGGTAGACAATAACTGCAAAATACAATTTCAGGCCGCTTATATTTATGTAAGGCTTGCCTTATCCTCTGGATGCCTTTAAAGTACTGCTGAATCCGGCAGTGCTTACCTATTTAACACTCCATAGAAGTGAAAGTGATGCTGTTATATTAATTAAAGCCTTGCTATAACAGCAAGAACTATATATAACTATTAAACTTTACAATATATTTGTATCACATTAATCAAGGAATAAAACTTCTGGTACTGAGGCTGTATAGTCAATTCCTTGACATTGTAAAATCACGTCGTACAAGTATTGATATAAAGTTTATTCATACCTGAGGAGATTGATGCTATATTAGTAGTCAATTCCTTGACAATGCAAAGTCTCGTCTTACAAGTAGTTATATAAAATTTATTCATACCTGAGGAGATTGATGCTATGTCATTATTAAGTGAACATTGTGCCAAACCTCTGCATCTGAGTACTTTCTGTGAAAATATTCTCGCCGCCATATAAAACTGGTCAAATCTTATGCTTCATGCTGAAAGGAGATAGTATAATTTTAATGCCAGGTTTAAATGGTTAGTTGTGTAACCACTAGCCCTTTAGGCGTTGACTACCCTGGTTGAGAGGTCAACCATAGGTACAGTAGAAATCCTAGTGTTTCCCTTTCTTTCATTTTCTGTAAATATTAAGCAAAGCAAAAGATTGAAATTATTTTAATTATCTTGATTGAATTTAATGTAGTAACAAAATAATCATTTTATGATGTACTACAACTACCTCTCAATTTGATTTAATGCATCAAAAGAAAGTTTCCACTCAATGATTGTGTATGTATTTCTTCTTATACATACATACAAGAGTATATATATTTAATAATATATATATTTATAATACTGCCACCTTGACATTACCATCAATGTCCATGTGTCCAATTAATACCATTATATTCCCCCTGGTGGCCTTAAAGTATTGAATACTGCCCATTTTATTTATGCAATCTATTGTCCATTTGCAGTAAAACATTAGTTACTTATGGATTCAGCGCATTACTTTGGAACAAAATCTGCTGAGATCAACACCAGCTGATGTATAATGTTTGTTCTTGTTCATTGTAGCAATCCTATTAAAAGGATGTGATTTGATATCATTAGAATCAATTAATGTCCAATATTTCATATAACTTTTAATGTTTCATGCTTTTAATGTGTAATACTGGACAAAATTTTCTTATGGTACATAAGCTCAAATAAATTGGTTGACCATATTTAAACCATACATTGATGTTGAATTTATTACTTGAAATTATTAGATCAAAGAAATTTTTTGTATTTACTGTACACCATTGTATTTTCTTCATAATTAAATGATATAATTTAGGCAGTCAGAAATATTCACTCTTTGCATCCATTTTATGTACCACCAGTGCATAACAAACCATCTATAGTTGACAGATACTTGAGTTCCTTGCATAAAGCTCTACTGGGTAAAAGCAAACACCCTAGGTGCAAAGTCCATATAGTAATTCTGGAAATTCACACACAATGCAATGAAATTCAAAGCTGAGATATTTACTATACCCACTTACTATGGGCATGTATATAAATATGATTCCTTGAAGTATGTGTAACATAAACATTTAATTGCTTCAGATGTAATATTTAACTTTATTTGCCATTTAGTTTTGTATGAAAAAACCCATGGAAAATATTCTTTGTAAGTGACAGCATGACTTCGGTTTCTAACTAGAATATTTTCATTAATTCATTGACGACCCGAATGGCGCAATGGTTAACACGCCGATCGCCGTTCCGAGGGTCCTGGGTTCGACTCCCAGCGAGGCGGCAACTTGAATGACGAGTCCAAACCTCCGCTCCCGGTCCGGGTGCGTGTCCTTGTCCCGTGTGTTGTCCAAGGCACCCACGACACAGGGAATCCTAGTGTGGGGCTTCGAGTGTGAAGCGTTATTATTATATTATTATTAATAATTCATAACTCATTATTTTTAGGAACAGTATACTGAACCTGATAACTTTGAATGGAATGTGATGTGCTTGGACCCACTACAGTAAATTGGAATCATTTGTTAATGATTACCAACAGATGAACAATCTTTTTAATTATTTAAAATTACCTGCAAATACAAGCATTATTTACTGCACTTGTACTGTAATGAGCTCTCTTGATTCTCTCGGAATGCTGGAGAAGGTGAATAAATTTGTGTGAAGACTGTGCAGCTCTTCACTGACCTGCTCTGGTTACTCAAGTGGAGTTTACTCGAAGCTCCTTAATGATGAAGAGGGATCAATGCTAGTGTCATTAATTGGATTTGCCATTAATTGGCAGCCACAGTGCAACTCAGGCACTAGCTTTACTCTTACTACTAGCTAGAGTGGCTACTAAGTCATTCTTATACCATCGTTGAACTAGATGGTATATCACGATGGACTGAATCTGGTTTCCCAAATCATTTTTAATGGTATTATTAGTTGTTACTAATACTGCTGGTCATGGACCTGTCTTTTTGATGGAATAAGAGCTTTGTTGCATTTTTTATCCTTTCACATAATGGATATTTCATCCAATTTTTATTTTTATTATTCCTGAAATTGTTTGTTTCATTGCGCATTAAGTGAAATCCTGGTTTTTTAATGCTGATAGTATATTATGCTAGAGCATAATATATAGATAGCTTTATATAGATATAAAGCATATAACCTCACTCAAACAAACTTTAACATATTATTCATTTCATTAGAAAAAAACATTGGTATAACATACTGACATCATGTGTCATAAAATTAAAATTGCAATCCCTCTTTGGCAGTTTAGTTGGCCTTGCCTTTGTTCCTCCCCCTTTTAGAGATAATTGCCTCAATTTCATCATTTACATCAAATTGGAACATAAAAATAAATTTGCAAATTTATCACAATATACTATCTTGAGCTATCTTGAATATGCTATCTTTTGAAACATCTTCGTTTATTGCACATAGGTATATTATAAACTTCAGCAAGTGCCTGTTACAATTCTGCACTTGTACCATTTTCAGAAATATGAAGATTTGAACTTGTATCTCTTGAGCTGGACCTCAGGGGTTAATTTCATAGGAATTATAACAATACCCTAGGTATTGATTTCTCGAACGTAATGCTTATTTATCTTTGCTGCACTCGGGGAGTAATTTATGAATAAAAATATCATAATGCATTTTCAGTTTTAGCACGTATCGCGTACGTAATGCTCAATGTTAAATGGCTGCACTTGTCATCGAGAAGGTACAAAGAAAGACTGTATCGCGTACATTGTCAGACTTTGTAAAATATATCAACTAATGTATCTCGTACAAAAGTTGATCTTCGTATTCGGCATCGCGTGCCGGCCACGGAACCTCCCAGCAGCATAGACAGATTGGCCTTTTGTTGATTTACGTTAGGTACTTCATAGTCCTTTGGCCAATACCATTTTAAGGTCTTGTGAAGATGTGATTTAGGATTATCGATTACGATGAATACGATGATCGATTTACGTATTGATCACTCCGAGTGAAATGATGTTAACGTGTTTGCTGTTAAATAAGTCAACAAGTAATGTATACCTGTTTACTTGAGGAATATTTTATTACTACAAATAAAATGTAGGCACAGGAAAGTCCATTATCAGTTAAGTTACTGAACTTACCTTCGATGTCCAAGTAGGTATCACATAGAACTTCAACTCATCCCCTATACATTGCTTATTATACTTTTGAATTGTTGTGTCACTAGATTTGTCATAGATTTAGCATACACTACAATAAATCTATGATATTTCCACATCCTTATAAATAATTTCCTTTGAGACACTTCAAACTTGCACCGATTCTAGCAACCGCGCGAAAAAAAGTGACAGGTCTGGACATGTAGTTCATAGACAAGGTTGTTATTTTTTTAAAAAGGTTTCTCTAAAAAGATGCGCGATTCTATGACCACCGAATTAAAACTACACTGTAAATAATAATTTTGCGTTTCAGTTTGCTTTGAAATAAAATTAGCACGTTTTTCCTCTACAATGTAATATCGTTAACGGCTTTATTACGACATTACTCACAAAAACACAAAGTTTTTTATCTTACGCCGCAATGGACTCATTATATTTCTATCATCGTTTCTATCACACCACGTCTAGCGACCCGCTACTTTAAACATGTATCTACGTGATGGAACTTTAGAGAGATGATTCTAGGATGTATATTCAATGATGAAGAAAGCAGTGACAAGTATCACGCCAACAAAGTGTCCTATTAAAATTTTCACAGGTTACAAATTTTAAGTTATAATTTGACTCCTTTCAATTTAGATGTAAATTAAAATTTTAAAGCTTTATTTACGACCTCCGATAAAGGCAACGCCAATTTGGATCACCAGACTGATTTATGTAGACACTTTGCTCTTGGTTTATTCACGTGCCTAATGCCAAAAGAATGTATAATTAACAAAAAAGAAAAGTGACCAAGCAAATCAAATGTACTTACATAATTTATGAGCAAAATTTTTAAGTTGAAGGGATCTTTCTCAAAACCAATGACCGATTAGATAGAAAAGTTCATGTGAGGAGATCGTGAATTAGTAAACATTCAATTTACGTTTATTTATAGAAACCAAAGGCTAACTAGGAAATTGAATACACAGATTCGATAACCTATTAGGCAGATGAGTTTTAAAATTAGGCTTATTAATTGGCAATTTTAATGACATCAACAGAAGACAGATAAGGACTAAATGACATCATCGTAATAGCGAATGTTATAAATTAACTCGGTAAGGTTTGTTAGCCAAAATATTGTTGTTAAATTATATAAAGATGATGATAAAAGTTTGTACTTGATAGATACAAAAGCAGGCGACAAATCATGTTCATACTTTACTATTTCTAATTCTAAATCAACAACTTACCTGTCCCTTAGAAATTATAAAGAACGTATCGCCACGAGCGCCTTGACGGATGATGTAATCGCCGTTCTGGTAGTGCGTCTCTTCAAGTACATCCGATATTTTGATAAGCGTGTCTTCGGGCAGGTTCTTGAAAATTGGAACGCTGTAAAAAATAAAACGGGTCTTATTATTCGCGCTAACCAGGTCAATGTAAGTGAACTTATTATTTCTTGTATAATCTTACGATAACACGGGCCAAGTATAAATGGAACTTGCGCAATTATTTACGAGTAGTAGTTTAAATAGGTAGGTACAATTTCTGGGTAATGGTAAAGCTCTGTGAGTTTTGTTTCTACTGTATTTTTCTGTTTAATTTTGTCTATGAAATTAAAAACCATTAACTGGATTATCATAAACGTTACTACTGTATCGTAACGTAATGTCATTATGTTTTTTAGAAATAAAATATGATTAAAGGTCAACCTACAGTACGGTTTAAATGTCAGCAGATATATGATACATGAGAAAATATATTTTGTTTATTGAGGATTTGATGCTGTAAGAGTATCGATTGCATGTCGAACGATTGGTCCTATAATTTTCTGTTTCCCAGATTTAAGTAAACAACTCATAGTTTAAAATCAAAAGAGTGGTAAATTTCAACAATTTATTTCAGTTATAAATTACATTACATTACAAAGATGATTTGGCAATAACTTACGTAAGTTTAACTTCAGGCTATGTAATGTATACGTTGTAATAATATTTCAGACTGGCTTAATTGTGATTTGAAGTTATAGAACTATTTCGAAATAGTTGTTCTATAACGGATTGCATATTCTGCTTTTAAAGTTCGTGACTCGAGATTTCGGTTTGCGGTTTGTGCGAATATTGTTGATCTGAATTTGAAGTACAGTTTAAAACTATTTTTGTACAAAAATAAAAATATCGTTTAAATCGTCCAAATCAACAATCACGTCTTTAACTGAGTATGTTTTCAAAATATTTGAAAAATAGGGGCTTTTGGGAAAAAGTTTCCAAACGAAATTAACATCAATAATATAATTGGTACGCAATATTTATTAATCTTTAGCCAAGTTGAAAAGTCGAAACAAACAACTATAACGAGATCTAGAAATAGACACATAAAGGTTGATGAATGAAGTAAATTGAAAATGATAGGTAGAAAATATAGGTATACAGAGAAATTTAAGAGTAGCGTTGCAATAAACTCAATACTGAAACAAAGATGTTATACGCATGAACACACAGTCCCAATCTGTGTCCTGATATTGATACTCCAAGTATCGTAGCCCCTATCAAATTATTCAGTGAATGTTATCCTAACAAACTGACCTTCAGCCATCGCCCGCTTATATTTAATTTAGTTTAAATCACTGTTACCTTTAAGTGAACGTGAACCACCTATATTATTACAATCAGCTTATTTTCAATCTGGGCAGCTTTCAAAGATATAGATAATACGTAATTATTTTTTATGTCATACATACATATTATGCATATTGATATAAAATTTTATTTTGTTTGAATCTGCATTACTAGCTCATTGAGGGTCATGTTAATTTTGTTATGATCATTAACAAATTATTTTGATAATACGAGTAATCTATTATATTACCTATATAAAACTCTTGCGTTACTGAGTGATTGACTGATAGACAACGCACAGCCGAAACTACTGAACGGAAGAAGGTGAAATTTGTTCTTTGGGGCGTATAGAGGAGCACTAAGAGAGGATTTTTGGAAATTCCACCCCGAAGGGGGTGAAATAGGGGGGGGGGTGAAGTTTAAACGAATTCCACGCGGCCGAAGCCTGCGGGTGGAAGCTAGTAACATGCATAGGTATATTTAGGAAAGTAATGACTAATGACACATTAGGTACCCGTTCAGTAGTAGCGTTTTTGGATTTATTGTTGTAAATAATTCTTATTATATCTTTGCGTTGCAGCGCAGCCTTGCAAAAAGTGTTGGTGTCCAGGCTTCTTAGTAGAAGCACAAAGATCCACATCTACAAAACGATAATAAGACCCATCCTTATGTACGGATGTGAGACCTAGACGCTGACACTTAAAGAAGAAAATAAACTGCTAGTAGCTGAAAGGAAAATACTCCGCAAAATCTTCGGACCAAGGCAGAAAGTGATGGAAGCTGGAGAATCCTGAAAAACGCCGAGATTGAGGAGCTCCTGGCTAGCCCGAACATAATACAAGAGACGAAGGCATGGACACCTTGAAAGAATGGGAGAAGATCGTGGCGTAAAGAGAGCCTATGAGGGTCAACAGACAGGTTGTCGGCCCGTGCGTCGGGCCCCCCAGATATCGTTGGGGTGATGTGGTGGCCGCAGATCTACGCGAGCTTCGGACTGGCGAATGGCATAAAACCGCACAAGACCGGGATCAATGGTGAATTCTCGTATCGGAGGCCAAGATTTACTTCGGGTCGCTGAGCCAGCGGAGTAAGTAAGTAATAAATCCAAACACACTTTTTGGATTTTCATGGTTTTTATTCAAGCTTTCCTTTGATTTTGATTGACTATGATCGTTAAAATTAATTCGACAAATATGCTTAATATATTGTGTATACGTTAATTTTCTCAGACGATATTTAAGGAATTCATCTGTGGCATAGACATGACAGCACCGACATCTTCACGTCGTGTTCATGATGCTATCAAACCGAAATCCAGTACGCTCTGCATTGTATCGGTTAGATTCTCAGATAGTGAAGCGATAAATAAATTAATTTATTGATTAAAACCAATACAATACCCGCCTACAAATTCCCATCCATCAATCATGTAAAGTCTGCTCGAAGCATTCTAAAGAACTGTTACGTCATTGGTACACATGTGCGTGGAATGTACTTTGTGATAATAATTTAATGTCAATATCTGAAGCTCTGATCGTCCTCAATCAACTCTTTAGTCATATGCACAATTGTAACAATTGTGATCTCATTGCATTAGTTAAAGTCCGAGTATTAATGATGATGCGCGTATCTAGCACACTGGTAAATTGTAATGTCTTTTCATCCGGTTGCTAGTTGGCAGTAACTCCTGCTTTGATGTGTTGGAGGATTGTGAAGGATTGTGCTGAGGTATTTTTTGATGGACTCCAAAAAATATCCTCAAAAAAAATTATATGTATCATTAACGAATAGTACCTAGTATATGTACCAATATATAATTATTATATTAATATTTATATTTTAATATTTTATGGTGCTATGGTAACTTAATTTAGGGACCGCTATATTTACATTAGGTATTATGCCGCTTTTAAATGTAAATAGGTAGGTATATTAATGTGGCTCGAGCGCTTTGGAGGTTTAAAAGTATGCAATATGTAGGCATGTCGTATAAAATACGTTTTGTAAATAAAAATATTTTAAATTTTAATGTAACAAAGTTCTACTAAGTGTTTGTAAAATCCTACTTCGAATAAATAAATATTTTCAATTTCAATAATCTGGGATTGAGTAATTAGACAGATCCGGTTTTTTCGCCCGAATTTGAAATTGATTTGTCTTGCTGCTTTGCTATCGGGAACGGGTAAAGTTAATGAATTAATAAATTTATGAGAAAATTTACAAGATTATTTAATAAGACTTGCAACTCTTGTTGCATTTACTTAATAGAATCTTAATTGGCTATATGACCTTAACATTTTATTTTCGATTACGACTTTATTTAACTGATATTTAATTTCTTACATACCAATGATTCTCGTTTATTGCAACGTTGAACGATAGGTAAACTTTTATTGATATTTTGTTAGTCTACTTAAACAAGTTTTCGATAAATATAAAAGCAACATAAATCATTTTATTTTAATGAATAAGTGATTTATGTTTCAGTCTATTCGTTTGTTAATGAATTCAACAAATTAAATAAGCCCCTTTAGAAATCTTTTAAAGATAACGAATGACATGAATATTTTATTTAAGCAAAGAATAAATTACTCACAACCAATGATGCGTGCGGTTTTTAACTAAATGCAAATAAAAGAATGCATTTCATTATATTTACACGGTCAACAAGTCTTCACTATAAGCATAGCTATTTGTCATTGTGCATTGTTTTTTCTTCTATTTAAAATGTAAACGATAGAACATGTTCAACATATAAAAATTATTTTAAAAAATGTTAACAAAAATTGCATAATATTAAAGTGATACGGACAGCGTTTGAGCGTTATTTAATAAGTATAAAATTATTTCAAGAACAAAAGTCTATGATTTTAAAATTTTAAAATTTTATTGACCTTGGCTTTTGTTGATGTTTATCTCAGAAACAGCCGAACAGATTTGAATGTCTGATGAATAGCGGTTTTGGTTGTGCGTTATTTGTTTAGTTTTGTTTCACTCGATTAATGAATAAAACATGTGATAAAAAGCTACGGATATTTAGATGATGGTTTTAAATAAACGCCTATACACTCATACCCCACACTAGAGCTTCTTGTGTTGGCATGGCTGCAACCTATTAATGGCCCACTACTGAGCCTGAGTCTCTCCTCATTATTGAGGAAGTCAAGAGCATACTTCACCACGCTGCACCAGTGCAGATTGGTCGAGAACGGATTAGTGGCTACCCCAATATCGGAATTTTTCATGCCTCCCGCAGGCCTCCGGCATACTGCTATATCTGTATCGATAGGTTGATAGATTGTCATGGGACAAGTGAGAACGACGGTAACGTGCCCCCCTAAGCACGGCTTCCGTGCTCAAGAAATTTTGCCACTAGCAGTCACCCATCCAACTAACGACCACGGCCGCAGTTGCTTAACATAAGGGTTTTGAGCCTGTATTGGTATGATCACCACAAATACCTAAGTCATCTACAACACCCATGACCCGAGATCAATGTTTGCCGGTCGAGAATCGAAGCCAGGAGCTCCTCGCACGTAAAATCACCATGTAGACTACAAATTCGTAAAAAGTCTCCGCCATCTTAAATTGTGTTAGTTACATTAGGAGAGCCACAAATTCTACGGTTTATTGCTGAATAAAAACGCTATTTAGCACGATTTATCGTGTGTATCAGAATGGCGGGTGTACCTCACGGATTTCAATATTTCTTTCGGAATACAAACGTACCTGATGTGTACCTCAGTGTACCTGTCCTAAAAATCTGTGTACCTCCTTCTATGCAAAGATTTTTAATAAAATAGGTACACCCGCCATCCTGACGTCAGGACCGCGGGTGTACTTCTAATCGGTATAAATAGCGAAGTAAACTGTTTATGTAGAATTGGTACCTCTTGTGTACCTGCAGAAACAAATATTAAATAAATAAAAAATAGTAAGATTGCTGAGAAATTTAAAAAATGTTTCATTTATACAGGGTTATTTCAAAAACTGTCCCAATATTTAAACTACACCTTCAGAGAGTACAACTGAGTCATAATTATTAATGTATAATTTTACGAATTTAAAGTGAAATAATTATTGCTTTTTATAAAAAAAATAACCGACTTCAACCTCGATAAGCAGAGATAACTCAAAAACTATTCGCCAGATGGCGCTCAATTCAACATGTAAGTGTAAAGTTCTCGTCACTACAAATTAATCAAGCCCAAACACTAGATAACTGCAATAAATCGTTGAGGAGTTCCCTCGACTGTCTTTCGGCTTCATCAGATCGACTCCAGATCTTCATGAAATGGTAGCGCTTTAACGTACTTATGATAACATGAAAAAACACACTAGTCGTCCCTACAATTTTCGAAAGTTGCCCTCGATTTCTCTGAGATGCCATCATCAGATCCTGGTGATCCTTTTAAAAAGACCCCACTGCGCACATCTACTTTACAACAAAAAAAGAATTATCAAAATCGGCCCATAAACGACGAAAAAATCGCTGAACAAACATAAAAAAGCATATATACGGTCGAATTGAGAACCTCCTTTTTTGAAGTCGGTTAAAAACTATGTTAATCCATACATGAACATTCTGCAATCATACACTTAGAGCTTTTTGTTACATAATTACGATCCCTTGCCTCGGAAACAATGTGATCTATGCCAATACTCTTTATACAGGATGATTCCAAAAACTGTCCCAATATTTGAACTACTCCTTCAGAGAAGACAACTGAGTCGTATTAACGTACGAATTTAAAGTGAAAAAAAGACTTTATCGACAGCAACATTTTAACGCCCCACGCAGTACGCGACACGGCGATCCGCAGGCGGCACGACCGCACATCGTGCCGCGTACCGCGTGGGGCGCTAAAATGTTGTTTTCTAATTTTTGTACTATTAATTCTTTTTTTTTAACTCGTAAAATTTGTTGTAATGGAATACAATATTATGTTAGTTGGTGCCATTTATGTCGATAAAGTCGTTACTTTTTTCACTTTAAATTCGTAAAATTATACATTAATAATTATGACTCAGTTGTACTCTCTGAAGGTGTAGTTTAAATATTGGGACAGTTTTTGAAATAACCCTGTATAAATGAAACATTTTTTAAATTTCTCAGCAATCTTACTATTTTTTATTTATTTAATATTTGTTTCTGCAGGTACACAAGAGGTACCAATTCTACATAAACAGTTTACTTCGCTATTTATACCGATTAGAAGTACACCCGCGGTCCTGACGTCAGGATGGCGGGTGTACCTATTTTATTAAAAATCTTTGCATAGAAGGAGGTACACAGATTTTTAGGACAGGTACACTGAGGTACACATCAGGTACGTTTGTATTCCGAAAGAAATATTGAAATCCGTGAGGTACACCCGCCATTCTGATACACACGATTTATCTAATACTTTGTCCTGACAACCAGGGCCAGGGGTAAACTAAATTTATGTACTTTCTTACCTACCTATACCGAGCTAGCTTATTATAAGTTTTTATTTGCCTTGCAATGTGGTGAAACCTTGCAAGCTGAATTAAAACTACTTTCTCTAACTTTACGGATTTGAATTTTCAATTGCTTTAGTTCCAATGATAATAAAATTTTATGTATGAGAAGTATGACCGGATATTACGCTCAGGATTGGCTCTGGACATCAGAACTCTTCAACGTTTAACAGCACCGTAACTTAATTTATTGCTTTGCATTTATAATTCACGTACCATTGTTAAAGCGTGTTTTTAGTTTGAAAACTATTGATTTATTTTAGACGTTACAATTTACAATCCATAGTTGACATGTTTACAGAATTTCTTTGTAGATAGCAGAAGATTCAGCTGAGTAGGTACCTGTACCTAATAGACGCATCAAAAAAGGGTTGGTACTGAACAGTCACTAACAATAATATTCGGTTTTTTATGAGAGCAAAAATATATGATTATGACTCTTCATAACGAGTCAAAGTATGGGTAAACATAATACCCTAAATGAGGACGAGAAGCAAGATCAATTAGGAAAATACAATATAATTAGGACAGAAAACTTAATCTATTGAAAGTGACGTTAATTGTACACTTTGACACATTGATAAACAAGCAATAACTTAATTAGAAGTTGTTTACTTTTCAACCTGGATACGCTATTTCGTACGAGGAAGCAATAATAGCAACTAGCAACGTATATTAATTCACTATGTTACGTAACAGTACATGTACATACCGCATAGTGCAGGAGCCGGACTATAATCACTAAGCCAACATAGGTAACAGTTTCATCATCAACGAGTAATGTCATACAATGACAATGATACAATTTAATTACAATTTTAATGTAATAGCTAGCTTACGAGCAGACCACCTATACTTGAGTCGACGAGTATATGTCATTCCCCGCCAAAACCAAACTTATTACCTGCTCTCACAGTTCAATTTAGCTTGCAGACAAAATTTACTGAAGGCATTTTTAGTTCCCACCGTCAATCTGAAATGCACGTTAATCGCATAGGCGGAAAGCTGGCATTAGTGTGCCATGAAATTGTAACTTATTCCAGATTCCAGAACACGATGACGACACAGATGGATTTATCAGTCAAGAAGGAACACAAAAAAAACAGTCTTTTAAGGGTTGACTAATTTAGGAGGATAGTAAGGAAGGTTAATGTTAGTTATTAATGTTAGTGACTATAAATTAATATTGTTTCAACAACTGCCTCATAATATTTATTGTCGAAAGATGCTTTTGACTGAGACCTTAGGGCTTTTCAGTCACTGCAGCCACATAAATCCCTCCATACAATTTTATCTTTCTAATTTGTAACATTTATTCATTTATACAATGTTTTAATACTTTAGTTTGGCAGATGTATTAGGTAATTTTCTGTTTCTCAACAATTGATCATCTTAAAATAATCCCATAATGAAATGTCATAATAAGTCATTTTTATATCTATACAAGAAACATTATTATCAAATAATCTCTTAATCCCCTACTTCACGTGATAAATCACGTCATAGCGTAATTTATCCACTGACATTGCTAGGTTAAGTTCAAAAACATAAAAAATGTTTTAATTTTAATCATAATGTACCTACATCTTCTATGAAAGTGTACTGTGACTAAAAAGAAATAGTATGAAATATTAACCGTGTCTGATATAGTTCTGTAATGCCAAACAAAAATATTTTAGTACTGAATGATTCGTGAGTGTTTGAATACATTTTACGTATATCACACGGCTTACCTCACGTTACTATTTTGTCGGATTCGACCGACTAGTTTCGAACCAATTCCGAGGTTTGTCATCAGGAGCCACCGGCGACGAGAGCTCGCTTGTGCTGTCTCCTGATGACGAACCTCGGAATCGGTTCGAAACTAGTCGGGCGAATCCGACAAAACAGTACGTGAGGAAAGCGCGTTATATACGTAAAATGAAATAAAATAAATCTAGGTAATATAAGGCAATATGATTGCCAGTTTCGGTACTGTACTCGGTTTACTAAATAAGACTCAGTTATTGTAGAAACTAATTTAATTAAATCCCAAGCAACTTCAATCTTTCTACTCAAGGCAAGTTGAATAAAATTATTCTTATCCCTACAAATAATGTTATTCGATTGAAATTACAATCATAATATTAATTTAATTAAATGCTTTGAAGTCTAAAATTACAAATTCAATATCATTATCGGTGGTTAAGCAAATAATAATTATTCAAAATCAGGTGAACAGCATTATATTCGTACAATGCATCGCTGGTAGCGATACCAGCGCCTTATAAACAACTAGGTAATTACTTGAAGATGTATATCGGTAATGTATGTCGAGGTACTAGTGCGTTTAACATTAGTAGAAAAACAGCTGGGCCATCAAACAATAATTTACTCGATTGCCAATATGTACACATCATTACTCAGTTTATTTAATGGACCTTTACAGGGCACGTATATCTCCTTATAAATAAGGAGACTAAGTACAAGAGCCATTTGAATCGGTGAACAACTTGAAAAAATAACTTTAAAACCTGCAGCCTTACTCCCGACGCTTTCGAGTTCTAAATCAATCGAGTTTGTTTCGATTTTGTTAGAATTCGTACTCTTGAAAGTCTACGCTAGCGCACAATCGAGCGGTGGTTCAAATTGGAACTAAAAATCCGTTAGAATCGAGTTGAAATCGAAAAAGGTGTACTCCCGACGCTTTCGAACGACTTTCAATCGAGGAGCAAGATCGAAATTAAACGTCAAATTTAACGATAACTAAAAAGGTCCCGAGTTACGATCGAGTTCAGTGTTTTATATTAAATTTGGATTGTTTTATCATCTTAATTGACCAATTATGGCTCGCCTCGCATCATTTTTTGATGTTTTGGAAGGAGCGCACCGTATGGACATTCAAGAAAGGAGAAACATTCAAAGGATGCGTCGATACAACCCTCGGGCACTCTCAATGGATGCTGAAGAATTTCAAAGGAACTACCGTTTGCACCCCGTTGTAATTAGTTCCCACACATTTATATTTTTCCACTATTAAGAAAGTTAATAATATCATTTTTGTTTTTGTAAATATTTATGCTCTTTTTTCCTATCATTAATGTATAGTTTAATATTTAGCCAATTATTTAGGTGTAAATAAAACATTCAAATTTGTTGTAAGTGTATAAAATATTTAATTAATTATAAAGAAACTTATGTGCAACTAAATAAATAAACAAACAAACATAATATTAAACAAACTTAATTTACGTGTTAGTTTGTCTTATGGCATCTGCTATCACCTCTGCCCCAGAAATAACTGCATTGCTTAACTTCTCACTGTAGTTGTTGATGGCATCAATCATACCCTGCCAACCTGCTGCATTGGTTAATTCAGCTTCCACTCTTTTCTCTTCTATCCTTATAAGGCGTTCCCGCTCAGCCTGCAGATGGGTCATTCTGGCCATCCGCCGCCTGCGTGAAGCTCTTGTTGGAGCTACAACAATATAATATTAAAGTGAGGGAGTTATATAAAGAGAGCAAAATTTACTTTTAATTCATAAAACATTTTAATCATTCGGCATAGAATTAGAATTGTCAAATGTGATATTTATGTCTTGATAATTACAGGGGTTCCCCATAATACTGAGGTCCCTTGCTACTAGATTATGGTGTATTTATTTAAGTTGAATTATGGATTACATGACTTCTTTTATACTTTTCAATTTACTTATTAGATACTGAGTTATTTTATATTATTTACTAATATTTAAATGTTAAATTAATAACAGCAACACTTACTTGAAGGAAGAGGTGGTTCCCTACTTGATGGTGGCTGGATAGGCAGGGTCTCTTGTGAGGTGGATGGAGTGGGTTCCACATGAATTTGGTATATCACCTCTTCTTGTGTTTCCCCACCCTGTCCTTCTTGGGGCAGTGAAGCATCAATTCCTCCTTCCTATTGATAAAAGAAATAACTATAGTCACAGTATTATCAACAGAATATCTTTTAAACAAATATCAAAACAAAAAGCTTACTGGTATATTCAAAGGAACACTTAATTCCTGGTCACCTTCTGCAAAGCCGGGTCCTCCCAGCAGGCTTAACAATCTCTCGTCCTGCTCGGAGAGTGGCTGCAGTGGCTCAACCCCTCCACCAGTGCGCCGCGCAGACGCATTTCTCTGCGCGATTAATTTCTTTAGGGCATATTTTTTATCAGCCCAAAACTGAAAATGTATTTCACATTTAAAAATAGTTTAAGAACACAGAAGTTATAGAGGTAAATCAAACCAAAGCCCTCACTCGCAGGCAGGGTCAATTTATATAATAATAACTAACTTGACCATATTATCTCAATTGACATCTCAATGGTGTTTGTTAGTTGTACTTACTTTTGCCCATGACTTGGAGTCTTTTATAGTGCCACCCATCGAATTTAATTCTAATGTGATCTCGTCCCATTTCATTTTGGCAACATGACGTGCCTGCGCCGACCGCATGTGCCCTGTAGTAATTCCTGGATTATTTCCCAGGAATTCTATCAGTTTCTCTATCTGCTGGTATGAGGGACGAGATCGAGACATGTTGTTCAAAACTGAAAGCAAAACATTTATGATATTATAATGATATACACGTGGACCGAAATTATTTGAAAGCAAAGTTCGATAAAGCACTAACATTAAAGTAAAACACGAAAAACTTACGACTTACTGAATATGTTTTAATTTGCAACCAAAGCTATTGCCCGTTTCCCGATCTATTCCAGTTCTCGGGTCCGTATATTTAAATATACTCTTTGCTGTCGGGTTCGTGGTTCATAAATCTTCCCATAATTTAACTTAGCGTTTTTTGAAATTTGACGCCGAACTTACAGTGACATGACACTGACTTAATCATAAGCACAGAATATTTAGTAGCAAATGTCACGATAAAGATAAATTCAAGCAAATAAAAGTGATTTTCACAATCGAAAATACAATTTATACTAATTTCGGCATTAAGATGAATGTACGTAAACAATAAATCCAGGGATTTTTGAAAAAAATGTGTTAAACTAAGTACGTTTAACGTCATCTATAAATAAACATCTATGTACTTCTCGCACTTGACTGTGACGTCAGCTACCGGATACGCTTAACGACGCTGATAACGTTCGATCGAAACTCGATCTCGTTATTCGATTCGATTTGGTTCGGGAGTACGCCTTCATGATCGAGTACGAATCGAATTCGAGTTCGAATCAGAAACAAAATCAAATTCGAATCGGTTTCAAGAGTAAGGCTGCTGATTTATTTTCTGGAAGCAAACACCCATCTGATAAAAGATTAACTGCAGCCAAAGCTACTGTTCCTAGAAGTGTTTCTGATGGTGAAAGGATAGCCAGTCCAAATGTCGAGTCAGGCGAACGTGACAACGACTATTTCGCAAATCGTATCGCACGGGCCTTAAGCAACGGTACTGTGACACAAGTTTCGCCAACTCCTTTGTCTTACAATCGGTTAATAAGGTACAAAAACACGGAATATGCTGTAAGGATTGAGTATGCTTTCATACATGTCAAGTGCCTATTGCGATAAAGTAGCCTTGTCATTCTGACCTAACACACCTTTGAGAATATTGTCAATGAGAGGTCATGTACGTAGGTAAGTATCGAACGGAATTTAAAATATGCAAATCGTAATACATTGGCACGGAACTACTAGGTGCATAGGTATTATCTTTATCTGTTTGATTGCCATAATTTATTCCGTCTTATCATTATCATCATTAATATTATCGTCACAATCAAAAATAATAATACTGCTTTTTGACCCTATTTTGGAAGAAGATTTACTAATAATATAAGTAAACTACTAATTGAGAGTTATGATAAGTAACCGTTCTTTTCACACATTATTGTACTTGCAAGTTCTGAATCCAGGACGACCAGGACATGCCAAGGAGAGGCAAAATTGTCAAGCAACCACTGTATGAGGACATTAATGCTATTCAACATTAATGTCAGATATTCTACCTCAGTCCAATATATCCAATATATCCAAATATGTGAAGCATGTCTCGATTAATTCTGCTATCCTTATTGATCTTGATTAAACATGTATGTAGGTGTGCATGCATAGCTTATAGTTGCAACTAAACACACTTATACTTAACACTGCTAATTATTTAAAGAAAACTTTACAAAGCTTAAAACTTAACTTAGTTCAGATTACTCTAGGATTTTGTTGGCCGCAAGCAGTCTATTTCGAGTATAATTTTTTGATTAGTAATCTTTGATGAACGGCGTCGACAAAAAATGCCTATTCATTAACAATATAGAATGGAATTTATCATTAATATGATACCAATTCGAAGAAGTGCAATCTCAAGGTAGGTACGACTAACGAGATCAACGATTCCCAGAAGTGACGTCTGGCATTCCGTAACGTGACACCCTAGGAATATATTATACACACTTTCTAGAACTGAGCCCACTTTTACATTTGAACCTTGACTGATACGATGCTGGTGATACGAGATACTTAATGGCTGTTCATACTTGCGATATTGGCTTCAATCAAAGGTTGAAATGGATCATGTAATTTCTGCAACCATACTGGCACCATTTTCGTATTTATGTGGCTGCGCTTTTGATATCTAAGCTGACCGTTTTGGCCTATGATATACGCAGGTACTTTAACTTCTTAAACTTGACAAATAGCTGCAATATATGAGTAGAGAGTATAAGACTATACGACTCATCCGGATTACTATGGCGGTTCCCTCACTATTATACTGTGTCTTTGTCTCCTTTGTCTCCTTTGTCAAATTTCTATAGAATTTATTCCGTTTACCGCTCATAAGAAGGTTTCCTCATGACTAAGAAGGCCTAAACATACGACGTGTAAAGGTTACATGCCAGCCCAAATGTTGGAAGTTTTTATGGCATATTTAAGGGGGTGAATAAGGGGGGTGAAGTTTAAACAAATTCCACGCGGGCGAAGCCTGCGGGTGGAAGCTAGTAGATCAATAAAACTGGAATTAGCTGAATAAGTGAGAAGTTAGAATGCTTTTCATTCAAAGGTTTTTAACAACAATTGCGTTGAAGAATAAACACGCCCACAAATCTGATGAAATTCTCAGAATAGATCTCATGGAGTATTTTTACTCATTTTGTAAACAAACATAGTAAAGAGGCGTTATCGCATGTAACAATAGTTTTCGCCCACGTCTGTAATGTAGGACGAGATGAAAATGTCAGAGCCGATGAGAGAAGAATGGGCCATTGCACGCCCATCGCATTTGCATAAGTGCCTGAGTTCAATATCCTTGTCATCGCCTATGCCCCTTCGTTATTCGTTCTTGTTAAGTTCATGAATGTCGGCCAACTAATAAACGAACATCAAAGAATGACATGAAAGCTTTATAAACCTTAGTGACAAATGTATTTTTCAAAGTCAAAATAGGCATCAACCTCCATCTGCAAGGGTTGACTATAACAGAATAGAATCATGAGGCTTTGTAATTTATAACTTTAGTTATTATTTAAATGACATTGCTGACAAAATTAACATCGTTTGCCTTATTAGAATCTCCACTTTTAAATTACGAATTATTACGACATTAATTAACATCTTTAAAAGTTTATTTGTGATTTGTAAATATTTACTATCTTACTTTTGATAATTTTGACAGATTTATTTCCTTCTCTTATCTGATAAGCTATACTTGTTATTATATTTATTATTTACACAGAGGTAATGTACGCACGTGTACTAGAACATTAGAAAGAGGAAGAACAAATATGAAGGAAACACGACATGTAATTGTTTCATGATTATGATAAATAGATATGTTTCTCAATCTCAATATGTGTATGTGTCTCATATGTCGTCATCTCAATATGTGTCTCATATATTGAACAGACAAATAAGTGGTATAGGAGAATTACAGATTGATGTAAGCAAATAAAGACGTTGAACACTGCACGCATGTTATAAACAAAAAAACATATGTTCTGTTAATTGCTCGACGAAAACAATATGTTTCGAGAGAGACATTACGGTGGGTTACTGGACTCTTTGCGTAAACACAGCATCTCATTAAAAACTGAACAGAAATAACCGGTGTAACCGAACGAGAAAATACTGTTTTCAGTACATTCTAATTTTAACACCCGAGTTATAAACATAGATTGTACGTATGTACATTACTGCCTATTTAGATAGATTCAAAGGTAGATTCAAAAAACGACCTTCACAAGCGTATCGGTGATACCTAAGTGAATAAAATATTTTGATTTTGACTTTGATTTTTAAACTCTTTAACATCTTTACCTAACCTAACCTAATCCAATTTTATAAAGCACTTTGGTATTGAGGTACAAAATTAGGAACAATATAGGTACAAAACAACTATTAAAAATTGTGAAGTGCTTTAACGTTGCATGGATAAGTTCTGCATATAAATTAATAACGATTAGGGACAATAAGTAAGTTTGGAACATAATCAAGTTGATATCAGTTGAAAAGTGCATTGAAACACGCATTTAAAATATTTCCAATGAATTCAGTAACGTTATCTGTAGCATTTTTAATTCAAACAATACAAAACAAAAGAGGTTTAGTTAGAAGTCACGTCTTAATGCTCGTCATTAGAACTAAAATGATAAAACCCATTCAAACATTGATAAGAAAATAAAACGAAATTTTTAAGTTATTGTTATACGACAGGAAATAAATTAGGTGGTAGAGCCTAGAGTTCGCCCGGGGTAGGACCACCGCCCGCCAAGGTACTCAGTACCATTCCTACCGTCATAATAATTGTTTTTAAGAGCAATTGTGTTCCGGATAGGAAGGTTTGTGGAGCCGGTTTCACTTTTTTAGAGGCGACCATCTCAGACCTCAGGGGTAGCAACGCATCTGTGACCGAATTGGAACAAGACTCATACTAACAATAACTAATTGGACTATTACTAACATTAACTAACAGGACTAATTATCACTAACATACCCTGTCCTCGCACTTATTAACAAACTAACCAACTAATATTCTAACACCATCTACTAACTGGACTAACCATCCTAGTCCCTTTGAGTCTAGTTCTAGGTCGGTCACAGTTGTTATGGGCGGCAGGGGAAGGGTGGTACTGCATGCTCGTTTGCTATCTTAATTCCAAAAAAAAAAAAAAAAAAAAAAATTGAATAATATAATTACCGCTATTAATATTATTGTAACTTACTTATAATATGTAGTAATAAGACGTGCATTTAACAAACTTTTCATTACTTTTACTAAAGGTGCAAGTGAAAATGAGGCTGCTTCTGTAGACGAAACATGAACAAATTCTACTGCAAATTAACTATCACTTAACGAAATAAATCACCTCAGTTTTTCGTGTTCCGTTTATTTAATGCGATATCATTAACAGTAGCAATAACCATTAATAATTTTAAAATTATGCAGATAAAGACTTTTATAATTAAATCATTAGCCTATTACAAATAAATCAAACACGTCCTACATTCTTGAAGCGCTTAGCTTAGAGCCTAACGAATTTCAATGGTCTCAAATGATCGACAGAGTCAAGTGACAGCGGGCGCGGTCTGTAGGATGGGTAACTGCTAGTGGCAATTTTTTTTTACCCCTTCCATGTTTCGGGGGCTATACAACCGTCGGATCTAGTTGTTATCTTTAAAACTGTAGACTTTGAGAATTTTCTAAAGCCTCGTTCGGCGAATTAACTTCCTATACTTCCATTAGCTACTCACCACCCATCAATCAACTTGGAGTATGCTCTACCTCCTCAGTTTTGACGAGGAACCGCATTCTGTACACGCTGTTGATGGGTTGAAGCTATCTTCTATAAATGCTCCTTTTTTGTTTCCTTATTCAATTATAGTATGATAAATACCATGTACTATAGAGTCAGTTCACGCCTATTATATTACCACATTAATAATGTTAACGTCAAACTTATTGTCTTTTAGTGTGCTCGCTCAGATCCAATCAGCTATTTATGCTTGCAACTCCATTCGAAATAGCACGCGTAGGTGGTGCAATTGCAAAATATGATCGTATTTGGCAAATTCTAAAAAAGTAAGACAACTTTCCAGTTTTACATGAACTGAATACTTATTATCATTGCTACCTATGCAGAATATCACTGTCTAGTCATATGTCTGTCTGCCTAGGTGAATCGTAGGTAATTTCCCTAAAAATGTGTAAATAAACGCACATCTTATACTTAAAGTACACTTCAAAATATTAATGCTAATACGATGATCAAAATAAATTCAGGTAACTCTTACCCAAAGCGAAACAAGACCTGAGAAATACAATTTCAACACAGTAGAGCACTTACCTCTTAAGGAAGTCGGTGTATTCCGCTTGTCGAATGAGCCCAGTCCTCATCATGATTGTTTGGAAGCATTGCCGCTCGATGGCCCATAGTCGGCAGTCCGTGGCCGCCTTGATAGTAGCTGTTCTCTTACAATTGTAGAGGATGGCCAATTCTCCGAAGACTTTCCCTGGGGCCATTGTGCTGAGGTACTTGTTTTCCCTGGACACCTCGACTCTTCCCTCTGTTAAGAAAAAATTAACAAATCAAACACAAAAACACAAAAACAGTACCTAACCAATCACCATAATGTAGGTCCTCAGGGAGTAACCTTATTTAGACACCTAAAAAATTGCCGGGGTCGGACCCTTGGGAATTATCCAGGAGTTGCTATTACGTGTAATTTATTAGATTCCGAAGTCTCCCTTACCTACACCAGACAGCCATTAAGAGTTTTATATAACCTAAGGAGGCAAACGAGCAGACAGGTCTCGTAATGGTAAGTGATCACCGTCGCCCATGGACATTGACAACACTAGGGACGTCACTAACGCGTTGCACGAAAGATGCGATAGACCTGCTACTTCGGGTCTTTCTTCGGGTCATAGCACTGTAGGGATACCTAGGGATGAAGTTTGATCTATAATTGTGTGAGCAGACGCGGAAGAAAATGACGTTAAAGCCGAACTGTGGACGAATGCCAGGTATCTAGATATTGTTGGTGGAAATTAAAAGTTTCATACAAGCCGAGAAATCTCTTGGAAAAAGGGTCAGATGAGACGCTCATCGTCAACTTTTAATAGTGATTGTGATTAACCTAAAGAGCATATTGGGTGGGATGGAACCAAATGTTCCAAAACTTTATCGTTTATGCAAATTCCCGATTAACGAACAAGGCGTCCCAGGTGGTAAATGGACGCAGCCGTCAACTGCTTCCGGACTTCGATGGGCACGTTATGGCATAGCCGTTACGTTAGTAGGCAACAGTAGTTTAGTAAATTTTTGATTGGTTCATAAATCTTATAGTTATTTCAAAAAGCTACAGAACGGGTTTATTAAATCACGGTGGCAAAAGCGTGATTTATCTGCTGAAATGATAAGTTGTATTTCTGAAAACTTTGATATCTATTTTTATTTATTAAGCAATATTACCAACGGTTGTTGTATTAAAAATAAACACAATTAATGATATATTTTAAAATAAAACAATAAATTCACTTCCAATTTATTGATAAACATCGTTATTTGAAGTAAAAAAGACGACTTACAAAAATGAACAGTATTGTAAAATAGGACAAAACACGAAACAAGTATCTATGGTTCTTACAAATACCGGACGAAAGTTATTATTATACTATATTAATCTAATGATGTAAAATTCTCATAGGAAATGGTATAAAACAGTATGAAAATAGTTCGACGATAGGTAACCCTACTTAATTAAATGATTACCTACGGATATTACCTACAGATTTTAGGCCTTGTAGGTAACATGTTCATAAGCGAGACCAAGTTAGTAGTTTCTTCAGGTCGAAGCTATTACATTGGCGATTTAGGTAATGAACGGAAATGCAGCGCAAATTATACGTTATTAAACTTTACGAAATTTTAACTAAGGGAAATGAAAATTCGCGGGATATTTTCGTCACTTGTCGTGTTGAATGCATTTTCCCGTTTCAGAAACTGGCACTGGTAGGATTATTTCTTCATAAATAATTCATAAACATCATGTAATTTAGAATGCTGCAACATTGAAATCATAATAATATACTCAACATTAAAATTTGAATAGGCTACTAGACGACCAAGTTGATATCGGAAATCAATTTGTAGACGAGACACTTTCAAAACATAACCTTACCATGCAAGCTGTATTCAAGGCTAACAACGTTGAAATAGTCGCCAAACAGCTAAATATTGATGACTCATGCTAGTGAGTGGTCAGGATATTGTTGCAAGGTTTATTATATGCATTTTGACATATTGTTAATGTGGATTCGTAAAATTTATAAAAAATTGCTTAGAATCACACATAGAAAGTAAGGTTCTTCATGCTGGATTGGAATGCTAGTTTTAAAGTTTTTGTAGCCGTTTTCGCTTTTATTAGGCATCTTACACACAAACAAACAAAAAGTATTTTTAGTCGGATCAACCCTGTTTCGCGTCTATATATGAATGAGGTGACTGTAGTGAAATGTCACTTGACGTGTCAGTCTGGTAAAATATGGTAAAATACCAAATGTTGAATAACATGATTTTTCAATACTGAAACGATTGAATCAAGAAATGAACGTGCTTTAGCTCGAACCAATAGCACATTTTTTTTATTATTTACAAGGATTTATTATTAACTTGAGAATTATTTGGTCTCACAACTACGTTTGTACTTGGAACTATACAAAGACAAAGATGCAAAGCAATAAAATTCATTGAACGGAAGCTTACACGAGCCTATAATTTTCTTAGTCATATAATTGATTAGAAGACATAATACGAGTATATTGCAGCAAATCATAATTCCATTCAAGGCTATAACCGTGAGAAAAAAACAAAGATATGATAACTTTGTTCATTGTTTTAATCTGTGCCGCAAAATTTATGCACATCTTCATAACAGTAGTCTTACCATCATCCCGGATCTTCTACAGAGTAACCATTGTCATTTACAAACTGGTTTGGTTTTAATAAAGTGATCGGGTATGAAGTGAAACGTATCGCTACTTAGTTTGGTCAGCTATGTTGAATATGCGGAATTAACCGTGAAAATTAAAACAAGACGTAATTCTGATTTAAAATTAGAAGTATCATGTAAAAAGCATTACATTGCTAAATTAAATACTGAAGATATTGCAATCAAAGATTCAAAAACTATTTTGTTAATAACTTTTTACCCTTTTTACTTTTAAGAGGCAAATAAAGAAAAAATAATATAATAGTTTCCAAGCAAATTTTTAAATAGTTGTTGTTTGATCTACTTTCTTTCGTCGATATTTATGTATTGTTAATAGTTGGCACCATATAATTTATAAACGTGTTTTCAGTCATGTCCGTCTGTAACTAGGTAGATATACTACAGAAACTTGCAGAAGATAAAAATACGACCATGATTTCACTCTCACTGATGTGGGTCGAACATCCGTATGTCGTAACCGAGCAGGAACGATTTTTCATCTTTAATAAAACCGGGAATTCATGAAAGGTAGGTACAAGTTTTATTAAGTATTGCATGAATTTTATTACTTACTAATTTTGTCGGAAACTCGCTATTTTTATTTTCAGTGTAAATGTTCAGACGTGATTCTTTAAAAACGGATTCTTTGAGAAAATATTTTAGGGTTGTAAACTCATTGAAATATAATAAACAGTAAATATACTCCTTAACTTACTACATTACATCAATATAACTTTTTTTAAAGTTAGCGGTATTTTTTTAATATGATACTGTCATAATATGCAAAATAATAATAATGTCATATTGTATCCTTTAATTTTTAACTTCAACATAAGTGCCAACTATACCCTCACTATATTATAATTATTACATAATAGCGTTATAGTGTTTGTCCGTTGCTATAGTCTATTTCATTTGAGCTTACAACATCACTATTGCTGAAATCCTATCAATAAAGTTGTAAGGTGAACTAAATTCGTCCGCCATTAAATTTGTATCAAGAATGTTAATTAATACGGTGATTCTCGGTGGTCATACTGGGTTGTCCTACTGGTATGGCCAGTGAGAATTTGTGTGTTGAGATTTTCTCACTGGTCATACTACCTATTAACACCAGAAATGTAGCATTTTCTTTCATCCTATATATAGCTGTGGCGGTACCGTCAAGCTAAAAGTCAAATGTGAAAATTAAAAGCAAAAAAACGTTCCACTCTACTAAACTCTTAACAACTCTTTGTTCATTCAATCCGGTCTTATGTCTATCGCAACGCAATGTACATTTCATGCACATAATTATGTATGTTATCTTTTGTTAAATGATAAGGGCGTTAGATTTTGTTTCCTTAAATTTCTTGACTTAAAAATCACTTCATGTTACAAAGCTTTATAGAAATGGAATTGCATTTCAGTATCGCGTTTGACCCAAAAGTAATCATTCAGTTAATACTAATTGAACGAGTAGAAACTACAGACTTCCTATTGTACTTGTGGAATAACTTCACTAAATCACTATTAATTAAAACGCAACACTTCTTCTGGTTAAGTCATTTATTCAATCAATTTGCCCGATACTTATAGAAACCACACAGAACATCATACACCGTGATTCACATTTTTGTATACCTCCATCTAGTCTAATATGCATGAACTATAATTAAAATATGTAACAAATCAATTGAATTCTCCATCAATAAATGAACTGTTATAATTGTTCACTGCTACATAACTAGATGGCTCTGATATGGCATGAAAATAATTCAACATACCGCCCACCAAGGGCAAAGTAAGCTTTGTCCCTTTAACTCTGAATATTAAACAAAATCCGCCCACCATGGGGTAAATTAAACCTTGTCATTTGACATACTTACACATTTTTACAAGTTCTATTGTAATTAACTTGACAGTTATTTTTAAGCACTTTAAGAACAATCGACATGTATTTTAAAATCAAATATCAAATTATAAATACTTTGTACAAATCCTTAACTAAACTAGAGAACAAAAAAATTATTTAGTAATTGGTAAAAAACACAATTTAGAAACTGGCCTTTTTAAGGTTCCATTTTTTGTTTTAACAGTGACTACTCTTACAATGTTATCATCTCCAGGATGGGTCGCAATTATTAAACCATACAACCACTTACATGGAGGCAAATTGTCTTCTTTAATTACCACTACATCCCCAACGTTAACTTGGAAAGTTTGTCCCGTCCATTTAGGTCGAAGTAAAAATTTTTGAAGATATTCTTGCGACCATTGTCGCCAAAACATTTGCATAAGGCGTCGTGTATGCTGCCACCTCCGCAGAGTACCTACATTGGAACTTTTAAAGATTATGGTTTGGATCTGTCAAACATTAACATGAGTCGAGATTTAAGGCACGCCTCCACTTGGGCTAACACAGTCGCCATCTCTTTGCATGTTAGTGTTGAAACATCGATCACGATTTAATCTTTCCGGTAAGTAAACCAATGTTTTAATATATTATCTGGGATTTCCTTGATCCAACCTATTCCTGCTATCCAAAGCCTTTGAATTTTTGCTTTTGCTAAATTGCAACCTAATGGATCATAAAACCAAGAAATTCCAGAATTAATTTTTCTTTTTACAGGATGTTCCAGCTCCGAGTGATTTACTGCCACGGAAGGTATCATCGCTCCGGTTCCAGGTAAGTAACATTTTTTTACTAATACAGCCTTTTTTATTTTCAGGTTTTCCTTGACATTCTTTGACATTCCTTTTCCTTTCATTGCTTCTACTAAGTTGTTGCCGTTGCTATTCCATTTTTCTGTTTGAAACCCTGCTTTGCTTAATAGCTCATTCATTAATTCGCTGTGTTTGTTTAAATTGTGTTCAAATGATTTTAATCTTTTTTCAGATATAACCTCTGAAGCAGTAACTTCAGGACTTCCGTTCTTGAAAGGAAGACCAACCACATATGTACCACTGTGGTTCCTCCGAGTTGTCTCGGCAAAATGTTGTTCACTGCGCCTTTCCTCTTCGGTGAACATGTTTTCTTTACGCTCTTTTACATTAGATTCTATCTCCCAGAATCTGTTTATCAATTTATTGCCTTCTGCGCAACAATGCAGAACTTGAAAGTGAGTAGGGACATTGGCTGCTGTATTCACAACTCCAGAAAGAATCCACCCAAGGCTTGTGGCTTGTGCTACAAGCATACAATCTGGGGTTTTCTTCATGCCCGGTTGTAGTATTTGACCATATACTTCTGCTCCTAGCAAAAGGTCAATACTATAAGGCATGTGATAATCTGGATCAACCAGCTGTAACTTATTAAATTCCTCCCATGTTCCAACTTCAACTCCTTTTGCCGGTAAAAGAGAAGTGATGTTTTTGAGAACATAAGCCTTCACCGGAATGACTATGTTTGCATCGAACCGGGAACGTATTTCCATGGAAACCATGGCCTTGGAAATAATACCTTTATTTCCACCGAGACCCGTTATTTTGCCTTTCATTGTCATCTTTTTCAAACCCAAGTATCGAACTGTGGATTCAGTGACGAATGAACATTGTGATCCTTGATCAATCAATGCACGAATCTGATACCCTTGTCCAGTTTTGGACATGACCTTTACCAGCGCAGTTGGTAATAAGACCTGTTGTTGTATCTTATCCGTAGAAAAACAAGAAATCAATGGACTTTCCTTTGAAGTGTCTGCATCCTCCGAGGATGTGACAGCACACGCACTTGCTTCGTTGTTGTCTACTTCCGTGTTATCACTACTCCTGGGATGTAGCAGTGCATGATGTCGTCGATTGCAAATGCGGCATTTAATTTTTGAGTGGCAGTCTTTAGCGAAATGATTGCTCCCAATACAAATAAAACAAATCTTATTTTGCAGAACAAATTTGCGACGGTTATTGACATCGACCTTGTGAAATTCCTTACACAAACTTAACTTATGATCGAATTTACAATAAGGACATGTCACATCAGTATCGTTTTTTAAATGTAACGACTTAATTTGAGCCGGTTGACTTTGCCCAACAGTTGGCTTAGTCCCTAAGAACTCAATAGCCCTGTATCTATTAGTTAGAAATTCAGTAAATTGTGCGTAAGTAGGAAGCTCGTCAGAGGAATCAGAAATATAAAATTCCCATTGACGCCGAGTTTCTGCATCCAATTTCAAACATAAAATATGAATCAATAAAATATCCCAATCTTTAGTGTTTATTCCCAAATTTGTGATAGTTGCTACACAATCGTTAGTTGTATCTATAAGAACTTTTAAACCGTTAGCTGACTCTGATAAAAGATTTCGTTGACTAAATAAACGTTTCAAAACATTATTCGATATGAGCCGTTTATTATTATAACGCTTAGACAACAATTCCCAAGATCGAACAAAATTAGCTTCTTGAATCGGGATATGCCGTAATAACTGCTCTGCCTCGCCAGACAAATGTCCTTTGAGATAGTGCATACGTTGAACGTCATCTAAATTGTTATTTTTTATTATGAGGGAGTCAAATAATTCTTGGAAAGTGGTCCAATCTGTATAATTTCCAGAAAAAATAGGAATGTTAATTTTGGGTAATTTAACACGTTCGCTGCGTCTTCATTTTCAAAGAACTTTCGGCTAGTAGCTTTGGAGACCTAAAAGATCTCCAAACTAACCTGGCCTGTGGTGCGTTAGAGACCTAATCAGTCTCCTAAAAATACAGTTTTGAAAATAATTTATATCTTCCAAAAAACCAATGATATATTTTTGAAATTTTTATGGGTCAAAAATAACCTATTGCTGTATATTTTGCTAGATTCGGACGCAGTTATGACATACGAATAAACTACAAATACCAAAATAAAATTAGGTATCGATTGTATCTCGTACCGCAACCGAAGATAGTTCAATATGTGTAGTAAATAGTGATGGGAATAAAATAATATCTCAGTTGTCGATTGAAAAAGTTTTATTAAAGTTTATTTATAAAGTATGGTTGCAAACAAAAAGCATTTAATTAAATGTAGGCCTATAACAAAACATAAATTGTCAATTTTTAAAGATAACATTTACTCTAAAATGACTAAACCGGCTACTATTGAACATAATGATCCTATTAATCTGTAGCGGTACGCTAAACAACCCCTTTTAGCTACGTTAAATTATTACACCTATCTACCATATCGCAGAAGGCGAAGACCTACCTACATAAAAATTAATTATCAACCTACCCCGGCAACCGGATACTGCAAGCTGCATATTATATTTTATTCTGAACTAAATAGAATTTGACGCCCGTTCAGAAACAAAGAAGCAGCCGCAATATCATATCAGCGCCGTACAGTCTTCACTCGCAGCATGCAAGTACATCCGTCTTCGTTTGCTTGATCTTCACGCCGCCGTAGTCGCTTCTTCTGCCGCTGTTCCTGAGTTGTGTCCACGCCGCTGCCGCCCGCCGAGTGAACAGTGCGCCGGCCGGTGCGCCTTTTTATATGCTTCGTCAATCACGGATTTCAACATGGCAGCCACGATGGACTCACGTCGTTGTACGAAGTTTAACAAAATTGGAGCAAGGAAGAAATATATATTTTTGTCTCATTCATAGATAGTTACGTTGCCGAAATTATTAATCTCTATTGTGTAAAATTTGATTGGTAGAAATTTAGAAAGTTTGATTGGTCATTGTAATAATAATAGATTTCATTGGTTATCGATTTGTACAGCTGGTGATATAAATATAGGCAAGGTTTCTCAATAAAGCATTCATATATCCGATACTACCTACAGCAGTAACAAGAACCAGTCGTTTTATTTATCTGCCACTAGGCCACTCGGATTTGTTAATGGTGGACCTCTCACCACCATTACAGTGGTGACCCCGAGAAGAACACGGACCCCGAAGGGCGCAGGAAGGCCACAACCATTACAGTGGTGACCCCGAGCACGAACCCCTGGAAGATCACGCCAACAATTACAGTGGTGACCCGAGAAGAGCACGAACCGCTGGAGGAACACGCCACAACCATTACATAGGAAACCCGGGAAGAACACTACGAAGAAACTCTGCACGAGCATTGAAGAAAATCTCTGCAAGAAACCACTACGAAGATCCCACAACGAACATTGAAGACGAATGCCTGGACGAATTATGGAGCAAGCAGCCACCGAGATCCTACGCCAGGAGATCCAAAAACTGGCCGATGAAATCACCGCGCTCAAGGCTTCCCAAAATCAAATCTGTTACCAGCAACAGTACAACCAGCGAAATCAGAGGCATCAACGACGAAAGGGTGATGATTTTCGACGTGACCGTTCCTTCAACCGAAGCCGTTCAAGCTCAAGAACAAGATCTCCCTACTGCTACTATCATCGACGTTTTGGTTCTGAAGCAAGAAAATGCACAACGCCGTGTACATTCAAGAACGAAAATAATATGAAGTCGGAAAACTAAATAATACGCTCAATGCGACGGGATCCGGCGTAACAGAAAAGTCCTACCGTCTTTTTGTCACCGATAAAAAAAGCAAGACTACCTTCCTTATCGACACCGGAGCGAATATCTCAGTCTTACCGCCGAGACAAGGACACAAGATGAAGCCACTGGAATTTCAACTTTACGCCGCAAACAACACGGTGATTCCAACCTACGGAGAAAAATCAATGGAACTAGATTTAAACTTACGAAGACCGTTCAAGTGGAGATTTATCGTCGCTAAAGTCAGTAAACCTATCATCGGTGCTGATTTTTTGCAACATCATCAGTTGATCGTCGACATCAAGAATAGAAGATTTATAATAAATTACATAAAAATATCAACGACGAATTTAATCGAATATTTAAGTGTAGGTACATAAATAAAAACAAGAATTGTAAATTCAGTGATTGGGCTACTGTAGGTATTTTCTATGGCGAAAGACAACATAATTTTTCTCTATTTCTCTCTATGCTCACATCGATACTAGGACAACACTAAATCGAGTCACGCAGCGCCCGCGCCGCCCACCTTCCCTCTCTTGCGTCTACGAGGCTTACGATTCTACGAGTATCGACATGTCTCCTAACGCAAGGAATTAAAATAATTATAATACTGTGCGTTAGGGACCTAAACCATCTCTTATTCTTTTTTTTATGTCCTGGAATTCACCATTAAGTAGGAAGCAAATATGTATATTTGTCTTTCTCATACTTAAAGAACTTTACAAGTTAGAGCCACCCCGCACGGAGTGAAAGAACACGATTTTAGTCGACGCACAATTCCGAAAACCTGTAAGAGATCTGATAGATCTCGTAACGCAGCGAACGTGTTAAATGAGGATGTGTTTGCTGGAATAGATTGAGTATTTGAAGATGATCCACCAAATTGAGCTAAAGTTTTTTGCAATTCACTCTTGTGCATCATAAACTCTTCCTCAGTGTTCTCATATACGTCCGAAACAATGTAAGAATCATTATTTAAAAGTTTTGAATCACATTGAAGTAATAAATTATTATGACCTTTTTTAAATTCTAGCCACAAATTTTCTAATGACTCGAGTCTGTTTGTGATATAATCCTGATTGATACGTTCTTTCGGACATTTTTTGAAATTAATTTTGGCTTTAAATATTCGACTTGATAAATCATATTGCACATTAAGTAAACTTTCCATTTTAACCATAATGTTACAATTTGTAACTTACAACAAAACTTAATTTTGAAAAGAAATAAATTTGAAAAGTTAATCAGAAAAATCAAAAGTTTTAAAGTTCCAAGTTCAAAAGTTTCACTGTAAATGACACGTTGCTGCAATTTGCAAGTTTAAAAGTTACTTACAGTTGTCCAGTATACCACCACACAACTTGCGCACTTTATTTAAATTTGGCTCCTTTCAGAATGTCAGAATGCGTCACCAACGCTTTGCTCCACTGTGACGTCAGATCACGTCACGGCTGCTCAGCTCCTCCGCGTTCAGACTGCTCCGTCGATTCCACCTGACAGTTTCCTTCCACAAGGGAACTGTCGGAAGTATTGCAGGTTGCAGGGCTCCACAATCCTGCACCGTAGTCTTCACACCTGACGGATTCCTCCCACGAGGGCACCGTCGGAAGTATTGCAGGGCTCCACAGTCCTGCTTCGTTGTCTCCACGCCTGACGGATTCCTCCCACGAGGGCACCGTCGGAAGTATTGCAGGGCTCCACAGTCCTGCTCCGTAGTCTCCACGCCTGACGGATTCCTCCCACGAGGGCACCGTCGGAAGTATGGTAGGGCTCCGCAGCCTGCCTCCTTCCTGCTTGCAGTTACGGCAGTAGTCCACTGCCCCACAAGCTCCGTAGCACAAAAACACCGGTCTCCGTCACTGACAGATCCGGCTCGAAGGACCAATGAACGAGTAGAAACTACAGACTTCCTATTGTACTTGTGGAATAACTTCACTAAATCACTATTAATTAAAACGCAACACTTCTTCTGGTTAAGTCATTTATTCAATCAATTTGCCCGATACTTATAGAAACCACACAGAACATCATACACCGTGATTCACATTTTTGTATACCTCCATCTAGTCTAATATGCATGAACTATAATTAAAACATGTAACAAATCAATTGAATTCTCCATCAATAAATGAACTGTTATAATTGTTCACTGCTACATAACTAGATGGCTCTGATATGGCATGAAAATAATTCAACACTAATAGTAATAAATAATTAATCCGACAGTGTGTTTGCTTATTAATGCGTCATTCTTTCATGTCAAATCTTTCATGTCAAATGGTTTGATGCAATTTTTGGTTTGGAGGCAGTTGAAAGGGTGGATAGGGACATAGGTAATTTTTTCACGGAAAACAAGTTTTAATCAGTCAGAAAGTGTATTCCACAATAATAATATACACAATAAATAAACGCCAACACATTCAAACCCTTCACTGAATTTCATGTGTCGCGCAGCTAAATAACCCTTTTGTCAAATATAACAATTTAAAAACATTACGAATTTAACAATGAAATAAACATGCTCACCTTGCAATTTAATCTCATTTTGAATAAGTGCCTGGCCTATAGTTCCAGTCAGGAACATATTCACAATTTTGTTATGATAACAGTCTAGAAAATCACAGCTACATTTATCTGTCTCAGACCCATTAAGTTATGCATAGACTTAAGACTTACAAGATCCTGTCCTGTCACATACTTTTGGCTTGCTTTCATCAGTAACATGATTCAGGCCATTATAATTGCAAGACCAAACGAACATAAAACACTGCCTCAACATGAAAGTGTTACAAGGCGACTCTACGCAAATTGTGGGTTGAAAGTTCGCGTCATGCCTACATTTTGTACCTTTACAACCGATTTATTAGTTATCTCAACTATACCTATAAGTTGATGAAGACTTTAAGTTTGTATCTTTATAAGTTTGGATGTAAACGGCGTACAATGTAACTTGGTGAGGTATTGGTACGTTTTAATAAATATCTATTTTATTATGATTTGTAATCATAGTAGAGGTGATTAAATAAACATGATACAACGGTAACGAATCTCCCCTGAAAACGTTTAAAAAATTGGGAAAATTATATTTAAAACAAAATGATAAATAACAGGACACAGATCAATTTAAAAGATTTCTCAAAATAAACAAATAATTTTTGAAGGATAGTAGGATCCGGAATTATGTGTTTTAAATATTACAAATTATATGAAGATAGCGCCACCAAAAGTAGTACAATTAAATATAAACGCCTAAGCACATGACTTTCCCAGGCAACAGAACAAATATTTTTTTTTCCAATGTTAATTCAGTAATATTTATGAAACAAAGTTGAAGTGCAAAGTAATGAAATATACTAATTCATTTGCCCTTCGTATTGTAACCTAGATAACAAATTGGAGCCTACAATAATTAAAACGTAATAAAACTGTCAGAAATGGTAATGACGTTTGGTAATCGAACGATATTGTTTACATATTCATACAGGATTTTATTCAAAAGTGGGTCATTTCGAACAAAGTTTAATTAATATTCCTTGCTTGATTTGTTCAGTAACAAGCGCTTCAATTTGTATTCTGGACATCTGAAGTGCAATAATTTCAATGAGACCTGATTTCGAATATGCTCAAACCATTACGACAACGGAATTACTGTTGACCGCACTCTATCGTATTTGTAACTACAAACGATTACTTAATTCAAGAACCAAAATTGAAAATTGTGTTAATCATCTAACTTCGATAATATAATATAGAGATTTAGTTCAGTATTTGTTAAACTATAGTTTCTTCCATAATATGGAAGGAATAAAACAAAAAAATACGTCATGAATGTAACCAAAGATAAATATGTCAGTTATACTTATCAATACACCTCTCTAGTCTGCAGATTATTAAACAATGTTTTGACAAATGTTATTTTAGAGGATCGTGACTATAAAATTATCACATAGAGATATAATTATATTCAACGAGACCTCGACTATATTACATATATCGTGTGACAGCAATCAATCAAAATAATATGATAACGAATATGATACGAGCAGGAGAACATAAACGTCGATTTAAAAATAGAATACATATTAAGAAAACTATGTTTACCTGTTTGATCATGTTGCGTTTCAGTGGGTTTGCCATTTGCCCCTTCAAGACGAGTGACATCAAGAAGGATGCCAGCATCCAAGGACGATTCAGTAGCCGTGCTATCGCGTTGACAGAGATTTCCGGTTCTCCTTTTACGAGTCCCATACGTATGAACCGGCACTATTAACTTGGGTCGTGGTATTGAAAAGTCAGAATCCGAACCACTAGACGAACTTTTAGCACTTCTAGAAAAGACACCGTTGTTGCTTGTCACACGTTCACCGCTGGTACGTTCTTTAGGCGGTCTAAATGATAAAATGTCATTATATCTATCATACCTATCGTCACTTTTAACTCTAACAGTATTATATAATTTGCCATAATTTTCACGTTTATTTTGCGTACTGGCACCATTTGTAGTCCGAAAATCACTTTCCTTTCCTACGTTCACTGAATGAAATCCGTTGTGGATTGAAGGAGCAGGAGCTTTTTGATTTGCTTGGAACATATCGTATTGCATTAATGTCAGCTGTTCGCTCGGAGAGAGGTTTCTCCTCGGTTGAGTGACGGTAACACCATTGTAAGCCTTATTGTCTTGATGAACCGTATCGAGATAAGCTCTGAGGGGTGCTCTTCCTTCGCTTTTTACCCTCAATGACTTAGAACGAAAACTAGGTTTAGCATCTTCGGCACGTCCGTTTCGTTCGTTTTCTTGTTGCGTAGTGCGCTGAGGAAGTTGCTCGCGTGTAGATAACGAGGTTTTATTAATAGGCTGCATATATAACCCTAAATCTTCCGCATCACTATCCATGTCGAGATTCTTTTTACTTGATCGTGATTTAATTGGGGATAAATCCAAAGTTGCCATAGAATTTATTATTTGATACATGGTATCGTTACCAAAACCACGTATTGTTCCGTTAGACTTAACTTCGCCATTATGAACCGCTTTGTCAGTTTTGGGATCATTTTGGAGCTGTTTTATCTTGTCGCTATCAGTGTCATTATTTTGTTGACTTACTCTAGAATAATATTCATAGTATGATTCAGAAGATGGATCTAATGGCACTGGTCCAGGATCGGGTAATGGATAGTAATTTTTTTTAGAGTCAGCCTTGCGTTGACGGTGTGCATATTTTAGAGAATCTTTACGCTGTGGTGGCACAGGTGGTTGGCGTTCATTGGATGAAAACGCCTCGATGTCCCATTCGGTAAAATTTCTTCGCTTTACTCTCCTAAGTGTTGACGGTTTATAACCATTCGGCATATCTTTAAAACTATAGCTATGTTTCAATTTATTTGGAAGTAAGAGATTATTAGCTTTAGCTTTTTCTTCTATTGTCTGCTGGTATTTGGCTAATTGAGATATATTTTCATTAGGAACTTCTGTAGAGTAACTATAACCGCTATCTTCATATGAATATGTTTTGTTGTCGTAATCTTTATCATTACTGCGGCCAACGTCTCGACAAGACTTGCTTCTGGATATAGAATTGAATTTCCCTTTGTTTGACTGGTCATCATTTTCACTGTAGTTGCTAAGGTTTTGAGCTCCCACCCAATTGGCTGCATACACCAAGTCCATAGTTCTGTCATTGATAGAAAGCCACGGGTCCTCCATGACCGCTTTTCCGGGATAATGTTTAATTTTCATAATGCTCTGAATTGTTTTAGTTGCAAATCAAATTCGATGTTCGAGATAGATTCCAATTGAAAACATATTCTCTCCTCTACATTATCCATGACTTTTTTTATAACTCTAATACATTACTTAATAAGCGTGTTAAAAATCTCCGTCAGTCTTTTCATATGAACCTATAACATTTCAGAACTTACAACAAATCTGTTATTACTTTAAAATTATTTCACTGGCATTATATTTATACCGAAACAATGGATAGGACAGTAAACTCTTCATTATAAATGAATTTTAACAACATCGCTAAAGATAAAGATCATTTACGCATAATGATTTTGTGTGAAAAGTAATATTTCATCCTTATAGGTAGATACTATTTTTTCTATTATTTAATCTTTTTAATATAATAATATATGTATGCTTGTTCCTGTAAGTATAAAATTGTACTAATTTTGAGCTTTTACATATCAATAATTTTATATGATTAGGTTTCATTTCAGATTACGCTTAACCACTTAATCTGTTACGCTTAATTAAATTTCATTTATTTGCACGTGAATCGTTTTATTAGCTTCTCTATTTATAATTAAGTTCTTATAATTTTCTTATTACTCACAAAATGTATCATAGCGTCACCAGTTTATTTACAACACACTGCAAAATTTGTGATACCAGAGCGATCTTGTTCGTGAGAACTTAAAACAATAATGTATCATTTCATGACTCAATGAACACGATGACTCATTCGACCAACATCCAAAGGTTTTACTATAATGTCAATATAAGGAACTATTACTGGAAGTGCATATACTTATACAAAACTTAAATTGCTCAAAATGACACGAAGAAAGATATAATAACAATATCAATAATGGTACATATAATATAAAAGATAAAAAATCTGTCTTGATTTAACAATTAAAAACACTACTCGTGTTTCATTTACATGCTTTGTGTAATTTAAAAAAAATGGTGTCATTTAGATCCAAACATTTTTTTGCAAACGGAAACTGACATTAGAAACCGTTTTATTCGCATTAAGTTAATCAACGACCCGAAAAGTCTTCTGCTTTCGCAAGAATGAATACGTCACGGGGAACAAACATGTATTGCATAAAGCGTTACGATTGTTATCTGCGTGCTTACACGGCCACGGGGCTTAACCGTTAAGGAAACCAACTGGGCATCGAGGGTTCTGGCGTTACATAATTGTTGTCAAACAATTTCATAATCAAATAATAATATTTGATACCAAAATCGTATTTATTAAAATGGCAGTCATAATTTTAAAAGCGATACTACTAAATGGATCAATTAAGGGATGCAAGGAACGAAATTCAACGAAAATTCTTTACCTTTAAGTTATATTTTTATGTAATAGCGCGACGTAATGAACAACAAAGAAGTAAGACATTACACGTAAAAATAAAGCAACAAAATCCTATTGGTGAGAACGACTATCAATTAGAAAGAAACAAATGGGAATTGCATAAAGGATGCACAAGCACACATTCATTAAATATGTCCTGTGAGCATGTATATTATTATTATGATAAACACATGTTATCAAATCAAAATGTTATGACTAACATTAACAGATACAACTAAGAAGTAATTTAAAATGTCAGTAAAATAGAAGACGGTAAAGATCTTTTTAAAACTCCAATTATGTATTATGAAAATTACCGACCGTAAATATCTAGAGATTTTGCTGAAGATAAGTTACTTAGCAATAGCCATGGACCGTTAACCGCACAGAAGCCAGTTGAAAACATTTATTGTTATAACCTCACTTTCACTACAATTTATTGTAGACACGTCAATGCGATGCGTACTAACCGAGATCAAAAACGTAGAAAGAGCAAAAACACATCTGTTATGTAACTGGACAGAAGCTACTGAAACGGATTCTTTGCAAGCAATAAGCTGTTTCTTTGTTATAGCTAACATTTTTATAAAACTGTTAACAAATATTACTTAGTTTTATTGTAGAGTTTTTACTATCGAGACTTATCTTTCTTTGATAATAATAACATTGAAAAGCATAATCGATTACGTTGTAGGTGGAATAATATAAAAATTAATTTAACTTGATAAACTTTAATTGAGTTACCGAACTTGATAGGAAATTTACTAGATCTTATAACTTGTTGTAAGGTATAACGTTTAAGTCCAAGTATCTAGCTGTATAAGAACAAATTATTACATTTTGATCTAATTAAAAATTCTAAGGTTTGATAAATGCACCCCCAAGGAAGAAAAGTAAATTTTGACGGTTGAAACAAATTTACTGAATATTTGGAATTCATACTGGATGGGGGAAGAATAACATTCTTTTTGGTTTAAAATTTCTTTATTTCTATAGCAAAAATTTAATGGGCTAATTTCTGAATCCAAAATCGGTAATCGAAAATCCAAACATAGCCTAGCCGCATTCATTTGCTAATATGTTTTTAATCCAGACTGTGTTCTTCCGACCTGACCTCAATAAGTTCTAAAATAGCCATGATTGGCATCTTTATCTTCACTTGAACCTATTAATTCTTGTTTGATAGTACTTCCAGTAACAAATTAGCGCTAATGACTGAACGCACGATCGTACTAATAGAAAACGATTTCTAGGCACCGATCGATAGTGGAGTTGAAACCAGTTTATTGGTCCACATATATACAGTCGAGTGACCACCAGTAATATGTGAGAATCGAATCCAGGAACTTGAGAAATCGACGTCCAATGCCTAGATTGTGCTGTAAGTGCGAACAGTAACAATGTTGCACGATGTCTACTGTTGATAAAAACTGTTCTAATGAATTGGTTGAGCAGATTACAGATGCTCCGATATAATCTTAGAATAGTGCTGAACGCTCGTACGCGCTCTGAATTATGCTTTCTGATGCATCACGTTTACCTGTCAAAGCTGACTTGAATAAAGTAAGATTTTTAGGATCAAGACTAGGCTTTTCCGAAAAATAAAGTTTATTGATTATATATTTATATAAGAAATATTATTAATACTCATAAGAAACATTGTGTTATTTTAAAATGACTGCCTCATTGTGGCTTGTGGCGCATCTATTGAAATATTATTTGTTAATACGGAGACATACAACAATTTAGTAGGATGTATTAATTAAGACATTACTAATACTCATATAAACGCAATAAAACATGCAAGAAAAACGTTTCAAAATAATCTTTTACAAATACGAAAACGATACAACTTAATTTTTTTTAAGTTTTTTAAAAACTTGCTATGCGTAGAAAAATATGAAAGAATAGAAGACACAAAGAAAGGACTTAAGACTAATTGGTACAATTGGCTTGAACAAAAGAATGATTTTATTTGGCTTGAAAGGTAAGTAAGACTGCAAGATATTACAAAAAGTAACGATTAACATCATTTAAAAGTAGTAGTCTAGTCTAGACTGTACTGCATACAATATGAGCAATAAAGATAAAATAGTCACGAAACATAATAACAGGGTACATAACAATACTTATTATACAAACGATTTTAGAGCGTATTTGTCTGGTAAATATAAAAGAAAAAGTTGAATACAAAAAAGGGGGAAGACCAGCTGTTCTATTATTGTTATTTGCAGGACCGAAAGATGAATGAAACCCTGTATGGAATAAATAATTTATTTTTTTCCATAACGGTCCCTTTCTATAGACAACAGTTTTCACTTCGTCTACTTCTTCTATTCTATTGGCAGTCAATCTAGATGTTATATTATGATGAATATTTCATAGGCCTAATTATAATTCGAATAAGTTATTCATTTTACTTTTAATTTTGCTTTATCAACTGTATAATACTCAGTTCTAAAATACCGTATTGAAATTAATTTACAGGTAGTTTTGATATTTTAGTAGCATTAGCGATTTTTTTTTATCTTTTATGAAAGCCGTTATTGTTGTGATGTACCATTCAACATGCTTATTATGTGATAAAATCACTGCAATAATTCCCCGTTAGACGAGTAGGTAATATTGTTAAACTCGTAACGCATTCTAAACATCGCTCATATTAATCTGACATTACCGAAGCTACTTTCTAATCATTGTTTGAATTTGTTTAAATACCCACACGTGACAATGATATATAGCTGCTCATAGAATTGGCTAATGGTGTCGATAAACTAATAATGTTCCAAGAATGAGTGCAATATTAATTGCAGTATGTTACTGAAGCGTGAACTGATTTGTTCTGCAATAATTAATTAGGAAATCAGGGCAAATGATTTAGTTCACGTATTTCTCCACGAAGCGTATGACTTTATAAGTAATGTTTTCACTCCAAATGCAAAGGAATGTTTGCAGATGAAATCTCTTCCAAGATCAGAACTTTTAATCGCGAACGAAGTTCCTACTGATTTTATTAATTGTCATCGCTCACCAAAAATAAAAACACAAAAGTTCGTTGTCTCTGCGCAATGCTGAAAGTCAGACGTGTGTAGAAAGCTCAGGTCTCTGGCATTAATATGCTAAAATATCTTCAACGCGAAGACACTAGAGGTGGACGTTTAAACGATAAACACTTAATTAAGTCTGCTTATTAAAATAAACGCCCAAGCGTGCTTAAAGATTTAAGCTGATTTCGTTTAAACGCTTATGGTTGAGCTCCAAAAATGTCATTACTATATTATAATGATTCAAGATAAGCAACCTTACTGTGATAATTTTAAAGCTCAAAATAAAATGTTAATAAGGAATCCTTATAAGGAACCTTATTTCGATGCCCAATAAAGATGTTTGATTTTGTTGGATAAACGACCTTACTCCTGTTCTTTTAGGAATACAACTTTATTTCTATTGCCTTAAGGTTAAGAATCGATATCAATTTGGATGTGTCGTTGTAAAGAGCGTGTTAGAAAGCGGCTAAATAAAGTCTGCTTATCTTACGTAATATTTCCGTTCGGAAGAACAACGCTTCGTTTTTGGTTTGTTACAACGCTGTTTACAACGAAATGTAAGCAGCACGCTTTTTATGGCCAGTACGAAATTCGCATTGGAAAAAACTAGACGCGCTTAATTAGTTTAATTTACTTTGCGACTTACGGACTATTAATTGTGTGTTGTGTAATTTCAAGTGTTGAGTTTATTGAATTTATTGTCGAATGTAAATAATAATTGTAAATAGTACATAGTAAAAGAAGTAATATATTGATTATTTATATAGAATAAACTGATTCAAAATTTAAAAATACTGTTGTAAGCTTTTATCTTTTATTTAGTGTTGTGCTTGTAAGTAAAAAATAATTAGTGTAGTGAAGATGTCGAGAAGCAGCAATTCTGTACTCTGGGACTATTTTGAAAAAAATCAGGTCGATAAACTAGCTGAGTGTAATTATATGTAAAAAACGAATATCGTATAAAACAACGATAACACTAATCTCAAACAACATCTGAAGCTTAAACATTGAACGCTTTTTTGAGCGCTCGGCGTTATAGGCCGTCACTTGTAATCGACTTTCTCAACGATTAACAAATTTTATTCAAATAAGCGTTTCAACGAAAAGCGTTTTTTTAAGCACGCTTAAAATTTTAAGCAAAACGTTTAAACGCGTTGACAGTTTTAAGCCGTTTGTCACATCGCTGGAAGACACCGCTCCGAAATACTTTCTAGACATATACGGGTAGTGCACGTAAACACGAGCTGTTTGGAATATAACCTTTTGATGTTTGCAGGCCGTCGAAGAAAGGTCTTGCATAGAATATCAAGCAGAAAATTTGGTTCGGACATTATGATTCAACGCTTCATGGTTATTTAAGTTTGTATGGTTATGTACCTAGGTATTGTGATATTTCGTAAAATATAATGTTATAATGCTGTACTATCAACCATTTGTTTCGTTAAAGTAAATGCCAGTGAATTGCTGTAACAACATCCTATCCTTTGGTCACACAAGACACCACATCCTTCAAAATCATTGTGGTACAGTGACAGCTGCAAAACGCACGGGTAAACACCTTGATTAACAACGTTGCACATCACTTTATTTGTCGAGCCTCAAACACCATTTTCCGAAATAAGAGCAAGAACAATAACCGAACAAAGCACAAATCATTGCTTGTTTCACGGCGTTTTAATCGCGAGTATTTTAAATTCGAGACGCGAGGCACGGATGCACGCAAGAACGGACAACCAATCACGTCAGCGTCGCCCCGCTTACTACTTGTTCGGCTGTGAATGTGATGGTGATCAACTCCTGCGCATAGTACACACCACGTGCGATAGAGACAAAAGATGCTGACGAAAACAAAAAGGTTCCTATACCTGGACTGAAAGCTCAAAGTTCATACCTTTTATAGACAAAATAAATAACAGCTGACATACTGTAGCATCAAAATGACTGAAATGAATATAAACGTAATAATGATATAAGCAAACGAATATTTAACGTAATATTTAATCACCTGAACAATTATGACGGTATCAAATGTATTGTTAAGAATTATCAACAATAAAATCTACAAGCGTGTCAGAAACCACATATGCAAATACACACAAGTTGTGTGACACAATGACAAAATTATTTAATTTCATTACAAGAGAAGTTTTTAACGACTTCTGTTCTTATTCACATTAAAATGATTGCGGCCAGTATTAAATAAAATTTAGATTGATATATGGAATAAATATGGGTTTAAGCTAGTTATGTTTTAATTACTGAAGGTGAGTGTTATACAAAATTTAACCATGACCGTACATTTAGCGACAGAAAAAGTGTTGTAATTGAAGATTGGAGCCTCGATTTAATGACCTACACAAATTTTAGTGTTGATTTACGAATAATATAATAGTTAACGATATTACCTACACATCAAATCCAGGTTAATGTGTGAGCGAATTAATTTTGAAATTAGCAGATTAGTTAAGAAACAATACAAAATACAAGTAAAAATATATTTTGATAAAAATACAAATTGATATTGTGAGTTATTCCCAGTGGTCAGATTGATAGCCGAAAAATGAGCAAACGTGCGGCACGACGGTAAATGATCACTAACGTCCATCGACATTAAAATCACCGATGCGTTGCTGCTTGAAAAAGAAAAAGGGAAATCGCATTAAATCATACATATAAATATTAACATTAACTGTTATATTAACCGTCGAAATCAGTAGTTTAAAACCGATTATGTAAGAACGGTATTAACGTGTTTCAACAGTCAACATATTTCAACAAAATATGAGAAAGTTAGTTTGTTAAGTCCGCTTTTAAAATGATAATGTAAAATCAGCCGACGTTAACATTCCACTAAAACACACAAGTAACGTTAACAACCAACGTGACACTAGAAACTCTAATATCAATAAACAACATAATTTTGACATTATGGAGAGTTGAAGAAAATTGAAAAGAAAGCGATAATAAGCTAATCACAGCGCAATATCAAGAGAAAAGTTATAGCAGCTAAAGTGGTGAACGTTCGAATTAATAAAGCTACTAACATCATAGTTTATTACGGTTTTACAATTATGCTTCCTAAAGCTGTGCAATATGAATCTCACAAAAAGAAACAACACTGACAGCTTTAAGCTTTAAGTAAAATCTGCATTTCATAAATTATCACTTCGAAATTCCAAGGAAAAAGAAAGATGTAAAACTCTGAGGAATTTCGACGCAGACCTAAGTAGGTATTAAACATATTAATTCCATATTTACTCTTCTTATAATTATACTCAGTAATTAAATGAATACAATTCACAAGATTTTCAACTCGGAGGTAAGTAAACTAGGCAGAGAAATTCAAATTTGAAAACCTCTCGATGACGTGACATGAGCAGAACAAAGACTATTCACAAAGGATGTTTTGTAATCAAGACTTTTGTAATCCAATTTAATTATAAGTCAATAGTAAATTGTGACATAATAGGTGACCAATCGAAGAAAGAGTCAAGATATTGCGATACTAGCGTTAGAATAATATAAACAACCACTATTCTCATCACTGGAAGGAGCAATTTGTTTTTACTTTGGAAATAACTGAATTAAATTGTAGTTTAGTTTAATAATAGAATAGTGATAGACTTTCTAAGTCCATAAGTTGCGCTAGACGTAAGTGATAAATAGGCTACTTGTAACGAGCAGTGGCTGCTACAATGAGGTAATAATCCTTACGGTTACGGATGTCTGTAAGTTCATTAACAATACACTGGTAGAGAAACAGTAGTACAATAATATACAACGCAGCTTGTATCCTTTTATGCCTTATAAATATTTCCATTATGACACATAAAATGTTTTATAGACCTAGCATGCGGGCTTCTCTTTTAGGATTCTTTAATATATTGTTATTATTTTACAATGCTATTGTTGTGAAACTATTTCTAAGCCCGTATAGACAAACAGTTTGGTAATTGGATCTTATTATTTGCAGTCACGCAATGTGCAGAAACTTTATAAGTATGCAAATCTTGACCCTTAAAATATCATCAACATCAACATTACGTCAAGTTAACTGATGTATTATAATTAAAAGTACCACACAGCCATAGTACTCATCGATTTGCTAGTCGACAATATTTTGATCGAGAGAAATCGATCGTTACAGATGGTCACCTTTGCAGAATGCATGCACAGAGACAAACGTTACTCGACCAAGTAAAGATAAATGGTCTCTGTGCAATCTATATAGAACGACATATCATCTCGATTCGCCACAGTAATGTTCCGCCACTTATAAATCGCGGAATTGGAACGTGTAACTACTATCACTATGTTTAAGAACAGCTATAAAAACTCCCGTGAGCTATTTTGCATTTACGTGTGTGGAGTGTATCGCTGCACTGATTTCTATAGTAATCTGTAATGCTCCATTGGAATGCATAATATTAAATTAATTCATTAATTTCTTCTTACATAAATATTTTTTTAGTAACATCAAATATAATTTCTACTCCAGTACTTTACATGTTTAGGTCGACTGAACTATGTTTTTATACTCTTCAGTTCCTTTACTTCTTTTATAGTGATTTTATTCCAATATAGTTTTCCATTCAATGATAATTCCATTCAAATACTGCGCTAAGTTTTATTCTTCAGACAGTAGGTAAGTATAAGTAAATCCTTGTAAATTTTGCAACCGTATCGTTCACTTGTATGCAATAATGTATCTAGTGTGACATTAAGGCCACCTCGTTGGCTAACGTCCACTCAGTCGTAGCAGCGAATGGAACACCGACGAAAATTGCCTTTCGCAAAGTTGAACAGATGGCCAATGTTGTAACTTCCTTAATACATTTGAAGAAGAAGATATGAACGATGGATGTTAAAAAGTAAGGAGATACTAGATAGTGACTTCTTAAATTAAGAAATTTCTTAAGTGCTGGAAAGTAAATAATCTATTTTGTTCAAAAACAAAGAATTACTAGTAGTTGTATCTAAATATATAATATTTCACTAAATGTTTTCTTATATATTTATTATATATTTCACTACAAGCATTTAATCAAAAATCTTAAATCAATCGGTGGTAAAACTTCTTGTTTAAACTTTTCCAGCGACAAACACGAATTATAAGATCATAATATAAAACCAGCCGAATTACGAGTACAAACTCCGTTAAAGACCACTTGTGTAGCCAGTATAAGGATGTTACTAAATGATGCGAGTTTCTAGTTTAGATATCGGCTTCCAAATAAATCATTTAATTCATCCGTTCACACAATGTTTTAAATACATACGATGCCAAGGCAAAACTAGTTTAGTAATAATTGGTGATCAGACTGATCAGCAACATTAATAAGATAGAAGGAGTATAGTAAGTTACTTTGTTTTATTATCATGATATAGAATTTCTTTGTTATTCAACACGCGTTATATGCTTGGTCGATGACAGGTTTTTTTTTTTTTTTTTTTTTTATGGAATTAAGATAGCAAACGAGCATGCAGTACCACCCTTCCCCTGCCGCCCATAACAACTGTGACCGACCTAGAACTAGACTCAAAGGGACTTTGATAACTTTATCGATTATGTAGGTCAAATTGGAGCCACGATTAGACGGATGTAAATAATTATAACAAATCTTTGCGCATTCTTTGTTTCCAAAGTAGTTTACTTCTTTGTTATTTATTATCTTCCTTAAATTTACGCGTTATAGTGTTAATAAAGATAACTAGCTAAAAAATTTTTTTTACTGTTTTTGTTTGCATTATCCTCAAACATTTATCAATTATTTGCACTTCGACAAAAAGTCCCGATTACTCATCATTTCTGTGCTTCATGAAATGGTTACCGATCGGGAAATCTTGTTCCTTCAGTCCCAGAAAGTTGAATTCCCATTTATGCTTAATTTCAGTCCGGTCATTAAATATTTATACCAATATAAAAATGCTGTCTAAACATTTTTTCGAACTGTCGAACCCTAGCGTTCCCCAAAATATTCCCCAAAGAGAAGTAAGAATAGTTTCTTCTTCTTCCCTTTTTCCTCGTTGCTTTTCTTTCTATTATAGTCTGTTAAACATTTTTGATGCCTTTCATAGGTATTATTATTTCTTGTGTAGCGGTGACCACTTACCGTCAGGTGGATGGTCGGTAACTGTACTCTGTTCGCGTTCAATATAGAATTCGTTTAAATTAGTACCAAAAAATTCTACCCTTCTGCCTCTGTGATTTAAAGTTCATTGTAGATTGGCGCCAAGAATTTTAAAATGCCTTAGTTTATTCTCACAAACTATTTTGAACTGTGAAACCAGGTAACTTTGTTTTGGGGAGTAGCAATTGCATATTCTCGGCAACTCATCGTATAGTCGTGAAAACGTGGACTTTGTTGCCAAATAGTGACAGGTAAAGAAGAGTTCAACTGGACTTGCTTCATAAAATTAATTTAAGGATTATGTAACCGGAATTCCGTGATATAACATCATTATAATTATGATAAACTTTGAAAGTAAGTAGAATTATTCACTCATATGGTTGTTTTTTACGAAATACATTTACAAGGTAGCGTCGGTAGAGAAAATGTGTACGTACACTAAGTTAAATACAATTTCAGTGATAACTAAGTTATCACTTAAGTTAAGACCTGTGTGTGTACCAAGTCTTTCTACACACACAGATCCCAAACTGAAATTGTATACGTTACTCTTGTTAATTTTTTATCATTAAGATGTTACTTCTAATAAAATTCATTTATCTACAAGATGGAGTGATCGATTTGCCGCACTGCCGCTCCCATGAGCGTGCTACCCGCGTGCGTCGCAAGGCTTGCACGCCTGCTTTTTACTTCCATTATATCAACCGCTGTCGTCATTGACGTATCTTTAGAAGTATCACATAGATAAAAATAGAACCTTAATTACATTCAGTTGAGTATGCAACAGTCACATTTAAAATTCCAGTGATTTACCCGTACTTTCACTTCTGACTTGAGTCGTCGTCTCTGTTTAAACCAACAGTAGCTGTGACGTCATCCATTGTGGTATAAACAAGGTCTCGATTCGTCAAGGCTATCATATCGTAGCCGATCGAATTTCAGCGTTTCGTAATCGCCTGAGCCATACGCACTTTGGGAGGAGAATGATGGAGGATGAAACGCGCCTTCGCTTCAGGAAAGTTAGTACCCACGCTAATTAGGCGTGGTAGTTTAAAATTATGCAGGTTTCAACCTTCAGTTTTAACTGTGCAGTTTTGACTGAACTGAAGGTCTGCAGCCTGCATTAGATAACCTTTTTATTTATGAACAAAGTGAAATAAAACAGATACTAAACGGGACGTGAAGCTTTCCAAAGTGAAATCGCAAAAAAATATTCATAAATGTTTTCAAATGTAATATCTGGAATTTATTGTTAATTTAAAGCTATAAAAACAAAATGTAGATAGGAAATAAAATTACGGTTTGTATGCAATAATGCAAATTTTGAATTTATTTTTACGACAATTGTGTAATAACCGTATTACTTAAACCGAGAAATGTGTTAAGCTTTTTTCCATTGTTTTCTTTCCACAAACGGTTTAATTTTATTACTGTGAATGTTAATTATTGTTTAAATTTAATGTGGACATCGTTGGAGTATTTTAGTAACATTTCCATTTATAGTTTTTATAATATTTGTCTGATTATCTCTTTATCAATATTACGAACCTTTTCTTTCTCCTCGGTTTTCGAGGTATGCAGGAACCTGATAAAACGACAGACAAGTCTTACGTCCAAAATCACATGAATAAAAATATAATCTAGTTTCTCTCAAATATTTTCTACATATCAGACATCGATAACAGTTTTATTATTTATCATAGTGATGATTTGTTCTAATGTACCTTCAGTCTTTACTATAGTAAGAATAAACATTTTTTTACACTCATACCATGACCGCACTATGGCATCAACCTATCATAATACATACTTGTATCTGTTAAAGCTGTGCCCAACGGCGTTCCTTACCAGTAGCGATGATGATATGGGCTATAAGTCATCATCATCTATTCTATCACTGAGCGGCAATTTAAATTTTAATCCGATGTTATATTATAAATCCCCTGATTACGTACAATGTTAGGCAACAAGAAAGTTTATTAAAATTAGCTTTCACATTTCCATAATGACCATAAGGAAAACTAGCGTATGTTGTTAGGTCATTTACGTAACGGAGCGATTTTATCAACAGTTTTCTCGATCTCAATTATATATAGCTGTCAGTAGGTATTTCCAGAAACTTAAAAGGTCATCTAGAATTCATTGAAATTAAGTTTTTTATCGACGGAGGCTAGAAAATGAAAAGTTTAAGATTTTGCGTGACGGAAATGGGATTGTATGCTTTTTACGTATATCACACGGCTTACCTCACGTTACTAGTTGTTGTTGTCAGTCACAAGCGAGCTCTCGTCGCCGGTGGCTCCTGAATACGAACCTCGGGATTGGTTCGAAACTAGTCGGGCGAATCCGACAAAATAGTAACGTGAGGTAAGCCGTGTGATATACGTAAAATTTATTCAAACACTCACGAATCATTCAGTACTAGGATTGTATGCTATTGGCAGAACCTAATAACGAATGCGCGCATATTGGTTAATTAATTTTATTAGGTAATTGCTATCACTAAGGTGCCAGCTGTCAGGTCACGTAAGTAAGCTGTCAGATGAGGTATGTTAAATGTTCAAGGGTCAGAGTTAAAGTGCAATAATATAACCACGTTCCAACCGATTGTTCTACGACAGTCACGCATTTTTTGACTTAATTCTGCCCTTAAATAAATTATTTATGTTGAACAGTACTCGGTGACTCCATAACTTACTTGGTAGCGACCCTGCCTGCGAAGGCAGATGTATCGGGTTCGATTCCCGGCGGTGCAGATATTAATGTGACACATAAATGTTTGTTCTCATTTTGTTAGTGTTGTGATGTGTAATTTGCGTGCTCTATTCGACCTGCGACTCAGTAATCCCTGTGCAAGATTATGAGAGAGATAGAAATTGTGCAAGATTGTGAGACATTTTTGTCTCAGTGCTTATAAGACGATAGCTGCACATAAAATATCCGTTATGGTCTCATTATTAACAGTTCAAGCCTTGATGTGCAGAAAATTAAAGATAAGAGAAAATTTAAATAAAATTAAATATTAAAAAAATCTGTTACATAAACGCGAAGTTTTGCGGGTGACCCACTAGTTAATATAAATAGCATGTAAAATAAAAACGAATCATTAACCGTAACGAGGGATTTCACTAAATTCGCTTAGCACTTTATTAAATGTACGCAAGTGAATAAAACTAAATAATATAGTTTACTCAAGCATAGCAGAAAAGTGACACCGAAGTGTTCACTTTCCACTGGCATTGGCCGAGAAAGCGGAAAAACCACTGAGGTGCACTTGATTTTCCTACGTTGCAGCGCTGCGTGCGGCTCTTACACTAAAAAACTTTTATCTTGTTTTAGTACTTAGATTTCAATGTCAAATGGCCAAAAGGGTATTTCTCTGCTCCATACCTTAGTACACAATTTAGTACAATTCCTGTATGGGGGCGACCTAGAAATATAACTTAAGATTTGAAAGATATTGTTACTTATCATTAATAAATTATAGAGTATTCGAGATTTATTATATCTGCAGCATCTCCGACACACATTTAGATAAGAAAATTATTCACCGTTTATATTTAATTTTTATTAGGTACCTAGTGTCTTATATTTGTTTATTGAAATTGAAATGGAAATGCAGTTGCAATTATGTTAATAAGTATAAAAAAATCATATGATTATTCATAATACCGATAATCTCTTATAATTTTAAATTGGCGAGGTCGAAAATTAGAGTCCATAGAGAATCTCAAAATTATAAATTTGGACAAATTAATTATTTTTATAGGTAGGTATCTACTATGTAGGGTTTATTTTGTCATGCATGTAATTAAAAAAATCTTTCTTTATACCAATATGAATGTGGTCCTAAAATAAAGGTACTTTCGTTTCGTATCTACTTAAATTGCTCGAGGGATATTATAATTTACATAGAACGTGAAGTGTTAATATCTGGAACAGTTAAACAGTAACAGCTATAATTCTAGAGTAAAAGATTGTAACGAATGTAGTATGCACTTTGTACTTGGCTACTAGAGTTAAAAACACAACAAACACCTGCACCTTATAGTGCTACTGCACAACAGATGGCGCTGTGTACAAATTGTTTACGAAAATGTTACTAGATGGCGCTTCTGTATGTTGCTTATCCTATTCGACGCTAGGTGGCGTAAACACATTTGTGTATTTTGATTTTGAAATATGAGATTTTTCTCGTTACAGTAATATTAAAAATGTAATGCTTACCTTCCATCACATACACAATGCTGCCAACATCGCCTTCCTTGATGATTAGACTGCCCGCCGCGTACTCAACTGGATACATGCAGTCGACGATTTCACGTATTTGGGTCATTTCTAAGTTCTTCATGAAGTCGTTATCCAGAATAGCACCCTTTATCAATTCCCGAGACCTGTAAACAATATAAAAAAAACATAAAAATATTTGCGAATACACAGTTCAACTGTTCAATGTACATTAGATATAGTTACCGAATGGGATTTTTGACACGGGAACTTATAAGTGGGCATTAAACATTTTGAATCAATGACTCAGTCTAATTAAAAATATTCAAATAAAAATTAAAACACTGACAATTGAATATTTTTGCAAGTAAAATTTACTAAAATGTTTTAATTTTGCGTTTTAATTAAACCTAATCAATGATTCGTAATTCAATCAATTTAAGCTTAACACAGTAATTTTTTGTATACCTCTGTACTTAGTCTAAGTAGGTACTATGAAAACCACAAACATAATATGGTCAATAATTTCTTTGGCCCAATATAATTACAAAGATGTAAGGGATTCTATGCACTCCATCTCCTGACCAATTTTCTCTACTTGGATACCTTGATAATTATACCTTGCTGAATTGTCTCTCTTGTAGTAAACTACTGTATCGCCTAATTTATGAAGACTTTATGGTGGTAAGAATTTTACGAGCCTGATTAGCTAAAGTTGTTGTGCTAAAATAGAAAGCGAAATGTTTTAACGTTCCTTCGTCGCAATTGATGGACCGCAAAATGAAAACGTCAATTCACCGGTGACAAGCTGCCTGATTGTAAAAGGTAACAAAAGTTCATGAATATTCTTAACAGCAAAATTATCAGCAATATCAACAATACGCTAGATAACTGATATTAAGATTAAGATACCAACCAATATAATATGGATTATAAAAGGAAAAGTAAACTTAAAAGAAAACAGCAATTGTTAGCCGTTTTCAAAATAGATACAAGGAAAGGAATACCTTTATAGTTAGTATTATTAATTTCTATACTGCGGTATACAAGGTTATTTGTAATAGATCCAAATGAAAATGACGTCTAGGTAGGTAGGTATATTACAGAAAATTTATATCGTAACCCAAATAGCAATTAACATGCTGATCGAGCATTAACTAATTATATGGCCCGATAATACATAATACTCAAAAATGACTTCCGATGTGACTTCAAAAGTACCTACATTATCTTATCAGACTAAATGGCACCTACTATAAATAAAAATTATAGTAGGTAAATCTATATTTAGTTCTATATAACGTCTACAAATTTTCCAACATTTTAGGTACTATTGTGTTCCTCCACTGGGTTATTCTTTTAAGTTAACCAACTTGATTGAGATTAGTGATATTAACAAGTGTGTTCAAAGTCAAGAACAAATGACTAAGAGATTATTTTCAATGTAACTTTTCAAAGTGACGGCTTTTATCTCATTAATAATACATTTAAATATTAATTTAAAGCGAACAGGGGGAAGTTTGATGACCACGAGAGGTCATAATCCGTTAGTATCTACCCAAGAAATTTAAAGTGAGCATCAAGGCTGTTCAAGTAGAACTACGTTGCGTAAACTTTCCTCTTCGAATTCACTCAGAAAGAATGTTCCAAAGGAGATCCGCCAAATCCCATACAAAAAAAACCAGGCCCGGCGCTAAAGCAATGTATGTCAGTTTTTAGAGAAAATATAGTAAAAATATTATATATATTCGGTTTTGCTAAATTCACATGCTAACATATTTTTTTGCCCATTGAATTTTCATAGGTGCTCTATGTAAAAAATATATTTTTAAGAGAAACGTCATTATTCATTGTACAATACCATTGTAATACTGTGATTATAACATATAAGCATGTATATTATATTGAAATAACTTTTATTTGCATTTTTTTCATAGTCCATTATTTTCCACTTTTTCATAGTTTCGAACTTCTAGGTAATTTTTTCATAGTTAATTTTTTTCTAAATAAAAATATAACTGCAAATGAAAAATATGTAAATATAATATAATGTATACATGCTTATATGCCATAATCACAGTATAACAATGGTATAGTACAATGAATATAATGACGTTTCTCTTAAAAATGTATTTTTTACATAGAGCGCCTATGAAAATTCAACGGGCAAAAAAATGTGTTAGCATTTGAATTTAGGAAAACCGAATATATACAATATTTTTACTATATTTTCTCTTAAAACTGAAATACATTGCTTTGGCGCCGGGCCTGGGTCAATTTTGGTGGATCCCCTTTTATGCATTACCTATAAATATATTCATATCAAGCAATGATAAAACAAAATAATGTTCCTCAAGCGTCACTACGTATACATTTTATATGTCATATGGCTCAAGAATCGCTCCCAGCTGCTCAGGAAATAGTCGAAGTGCAATAAAGCATGAGTAACGTATGTGTGGTGTCGCCCATCAATCAGAACGATTGAATTTCTTTAGTATGGCCGCCGCAAGGTCGACGTGTGTTAGTTGAGTACCTTCGAACTACCCATTTGGTATATAATTACGTTCGAACTTACAACCTCGCCTTTGGCATACTGTGATGTAGGATCCATTGCACTATATTGTATGGAAGTAGTTCAGAATGAAATTTCAACAACAATAAAGAATAATTAAAGTTTGACTGGGAATAATAATATAACTAAACCACATTAGGTAACTGATGCGGGTAAATTGTTATTACTTTTGATTACGCCTACGGTCTAAGGCAAAAATAGATTTAATATAATCAAAAATAAATGTCTTCCTGATCAGCCTATAGAAGTTGTGCTACTTACCTCTGGTTCTTCGATATTTTCACTAACTTCATTTCTTGTTCATGGGTCAAAGACGAAAGAGGTTCTGCTGATATCGCAGTACGTTTAAGTCTCGGTTCTCCAATCGGTAATACTCTAGTATTTTCAATTCCAGGTGTTTTCATGACAAAGCATTCTTCTTCGGGACCACTTTTATGATTATCTATAATTTGCCTTGTCAATGGCTTGACAACTTGTCGGAATTTATCAATTTCATTCTTTAAATACCTAATCGTGGCATCTTTGTCATCAATTTCGTTTTCCAATAAAGCAATTATCTTATCCCTTCGCTTTAACTCTTCTGTTCTTTCAAAGACAAGCCGTTTCATCTCTAGGTACTTCTTTTCTAACTTATAGTAATGGTCTATTTTACACTGTGGAGTATGCATTTTCTGCGCCATGATGTTGATAAATTCTTTCTTGTATTTTATCCAATAAAACAATGAGTCACTAATAAACCATCACTTCTTGGAGAGTTGTATCGAAAAATAATTTTAATACGATCATATTTATTAAAGGACACGTTCACGGGAACTGTTTGGTACAACTAAACTGCTATTAGTGTACTTTGTTATCACCAATATCATCGATAAAAGATAAAACATTCAGTATGAAAATTTACATGCTCATCGTATTTTACAACATGTTGTAGGCATCCGATATTTTCCAACGATTCGAAAGAAATGTCTGCGTTATCCAGCTAGCAATACTAATTTTAATCGTTTTAAGGTGCTATGACGTTACGTGAGTATTGTTTCTGTGTCTAGTTTGAATGATGCATTGTGTATACTGAAGTGTCAACAATGCCTACTAGTAATACTTACATTGAATCTTGAACAGAACTTGCTCAAAGTTTTTCAAAATTAACAAAGCGTGTAGGTTAACCGTGTATCAGATGAATGACAAACATTTATGAACATTAGATAAATCGAGCACCTTTTGAAACGGGTAAAGTTTGGATGAGCATGAGTTTAACCGTAAAAAAATAAAGTTTAATTTAATTAATAATTATACTGCAGGGGCTCTTGTCTCATGTCATAAGTAAATTACATGTCAAAGATATGAAGGATAAAAATGATTAATTACAAAATTTTGTTCTGATGGATTAATTACTTCTCACTCAGGTGCTAAGACAGATTAACAGATAAATTGTCGACGATAATTAATAAACTACTGTCTGTATTACACATGTAGCTAAAATTAACAATATGTTTGTAAGGTCAGATAGCTTAAACATGTTACATCGAATCAATACCTTTCTAAGTGTTGACTCGTAAGGTCGATCAGATTAATGATACAACGGAGAATTTGGGGCATACGAATGTTAGAGGGTATGGTACAATTTTATAAATAAATGTTGCTATATTTAAACGGATCTTAACAAAGTCGCTTGGTTATAAAGGTACTGAAAATATTGTAAAATATATGACACCGTCAAAGTTTAAGTTTATTTAACACCTTCGTGTAAGCGAAATATTTTTTGCAAAAATATAGATGTCCATACGAAAATTTTAAAAACACGATTCACTAAAATATATAAACACAATATTTTAAAATTTAAAACCGAGAAAGATTAATAATATCGACTAACAACGGAAAACAAATGACACTATGTAACAGATTAAAGAGTTACAATACCTTTGGACATGATAACTTGAAACGAAAATGCAATTGGTTATTTATAGAAATACGGCCTATATCTGAAGATAAAGTAATCTATGAGCCAGTACAGAAAAAATAAATGATGATACTAGTCTACCAGTTTACCAACTGGTACATTTCAAATCTGACCTAGACCCATATTACTCTTAACGTTGGACAAAAGCCCAGAATCAACGCTGATACACTGATCGTAATATTTACATATCTGAGTTTACAGTATCCTAAAATCCAATGTTGCAAATTTCAATAAAAAAAAACTATGATGGTCGAAACACAATGTTCGTAAAAATTGATAAATGTTCGTTATATTCTACACGTAAATTCTACATTTTATATTATTAATTAATGCTATCCAGGAAACTCCGTAGATTATGTATCATCTGAAAGCTGAGGCGAATTATTTACAAATTATCATACAGGCTTGAGATGATTTATTAAATATTTGAACGTAATTGTGAATTTTTATTTCCACAGGACAGGTATAAAACGCTGATAAATGGAATCGAACCAATTTATCAGTGTTTTGATAAATACGAGTAATAGACAATCATGTTCTGTGAATCTAAACATGCATATATCATGTCTTTTCAAATCTTTAAATCTATCCGTTTAGCGGCCTCTGAATATGTAACTAATGGTAGATACGTTTATTGCCTATTTGTCATTCTGCATGATATTATGCAGTAATTATTTCAATTATACTATTACACCTGTGATTTGATAAATAATTCTCCTTCATAGATAATTAGTTTAATCATTGTAAAGAATTAAAACATTTAAATCATGCTGCAGGGTCATTAATAATTACGTTTACAAAGTCAAGGAGTTCTGAATAACTGGCTACCATGGTTAGATTTTCCATGCATAACTCTGTTGGATTTCTCATATCTCATATTCTCTCTGTGCATATTTACGTATTGTTACAATCCTATCCTACTAATATTATAAATGCGAAAGTTTGTAAGGATGTATGTGAGTGAGTGAGTGAGTGAGTGTGTGTGTGTGTGTGTGTGTGTGTGTGTGTGTGTTTGTTGCTCTTTCACGCAAAAACTACTGAACGGATTTTCATGAAACTTTGCAGTAATATAGCTTAGACATCGGAATAACATAATTTGTTAAAATTTATAGAGATTTTTGAAGAGACTGGTTTCCCGAAGCGAAGCGAGGGCGGATTTTCTAGTCTGTTATAAACGTTCAATAGATGGTCTTTTCATGTAACATGCTTTAGGAGAATATTTATATCTCCGTTATTGGTTAAATCTTGGTTTTGTTTACAGCAAAGTTAATCTCTGGACGTCATCAGTATTTAATTATTTATTTATATACGACTTTTTAGCATACTATAATGACATCAAGCTGTGAATTATCAGTTTTAGATAGTATCTTAAATTTAGGTAATCGCTTCACATGGCGTTGACGTCAGTTTAGAGGCACATAAGCCCGTTTTAGCTAAAATTGACAGACCAGCTAAGGCTATTTAGAGAGATTGACGTTATCGCGACACCGGCGGCAGTTAGTGGAAGCCATTAAGGAAAGCATCGGAATTACGTAATAGTTTTAATCCACAATGATAGCATGATAAAATTACATCGAGAATCAAAATCATTAAATTTTTATACATCTACCTATAATATCTTTATCAAAGTGAGTTTGAAGTAAAATAAGAATACGCTGACAATTACAAAGTCCTAAAGAAACATAACTATAATGTCATTGGCTGACAAGAAATAAGAAATTGAAATTCACAACACAGAAAAATATTTGTGTACTGTAAATCTACTGTATTATTGGTTCATTTGTAGGATGCATTTAAAAATATTTAAATAGGTATATTTCTTATTGAGTAAAATTTTTAAAGATTGTTACTGACATGAGGCTAGTAGAGGCTCTAAATAAATTTTAGTAAATTGAAGAACTGCTGATTGGCGAATATTATATCTAAATAAATTCCTTGTCTTGTGTGTTGTCCAAGGCACCCACGACACAGGGAATCCTAGTGTGGGGCTTTGAGTGTGAAGCGTTATTATTGTTATTATAATTATTATTTATCTACAAAACTATTTATGCAAATTTACTTAGTGTTGCTTTGCGTAGTACGTATATAAAATGAACTTTTTGGGAGTTTTTATTCCATATGTGTAAATATTATCATCATTCTTTATGAGTTCCAATGTTTTCTGAACAACCAACTAAAATAGAACCTGTGAGACAAATATATCATTTGCAAAATGAATCACACTGAGGCGACAGTTCCAAAGAAAATATCAGAACACCGTTGCCGCTTCCGATATTTCTACCATTTCAAATGATTTGGATTTAAATAGAAATCTGTATTATTTTTTAACGCGTCCAAGGTCAAAGGAGTCATTTTAATTTGCAAAATATATTCAGCTGCTTAACTTCGCGAGCTGTACGGTCTGCGAAAAAATGTCACTGCGTCCTCCAAAATATTTACTCGCTCAATGAACCTAAATTTGATAAATTAAGCTTCACGTAGGTGTTGATACCTTGACACAAATCAAACCATGGAAAAAAGTAGTTGGAGCATTCAGTAGAAAGGTTGATGTCATTAGGCAGAAAATGTAACACTTAATGACTTGACTATTTTTAAAACTTTTGCAATGTCGTTGTCAGTCAGAAACTAAAATCGTTTTAGAAATATCATTGTGCATCTCCTCGCACATATTTTTATTTACACTAACAGGTTACGACGTCGTAAGTATCATTTGATATAGTAAAATGTTAGGCAAAGGATCAAGTAGAGTAAGTTTAATTCATTACCAAACTCTTTACAGGCGTCCATCTTTGCAATTCGTCTATATTTTTTATATAACTTTGTGTTGAGTGAACTGATTTTGATAATTCATTTTTTAATTGAAAGCTACTGTTTGTCCATATGAAGTCTAATCTCACATAAATTTGAGCGACGTCTGGTGAGTAGGTTCTTGTCGAAATTGAACCTCCTTTAAATTGAAAAGTATTCTATACATTGCCTTAGATTCATATTATGTTTAAACACCATAATTTAAAGTAACGGATTATGGCTATATTTAGAAACAATGCGACATTGTTCATCTTACAGCGATGTAATTCCTCTCGGGGACAATTGTCTCAGCCACAGTCATATTCAATTCAATGTTAATTAACCGGAAATAACGAGAGATTATCACCATAATTATTATAAAAAACTTAAAGGTTTATTACAAAACTTGTCAAGTTTTGCTTTTTTAACTGTTTCTGTGATAATATCCAATATGAGAATTCGAGATATCCTAATTCATTTCCTTAGTAATTCCTTAAAGAAGCTAAAGCATTAGGTATAGTGAATATATAAATAATAATTATCTTTTAATAATAATTGGTTTATCAGAAAAACTAATTATTAATTAATTAAACAATATCCAAAGTTATTAATATAAAACTAACACGAACAGGTAGTGAAATATTCACTGTATCTATAATCGATAATGAGAAAACAAAATAAGTGACGATTCAGATTTTAGAACCAATTAGTGTTTCATCGTGGAAGTATTCCTTAACAGAGGCTCTTTCAAATCAAGTCATTGAAATAAATGTGATCACTGCACAAAAGACCTCATTGAGATTTCTTTGCTTAGTAAAAACATCAGCTTTTTAGGTCCTTCCGGTCATAAGAGTTATTTCTTTATTTCTATGAAGGTTTTTGCTGAAAATAGAGAATTGAAAATAAATGCACTTAGATATTTGAATACTTTACGAAATAAAAAACGTTATTCCGTAATACCAAAGCCTCATTGTAAGCTCTTGCATGCAAATTTACAGTTATTTCAAAAATTATCTCCTTATTTTCTACTTAGATTCTTTTACGTGAGAGTATATTCTGGACGGAAACATTGAGTTATAAACGCTCTTAACATCGCTGGTTAAAATATCTCGGCCGTATCTTCTCATGCTTCATTTGCAGGTATGCTACTATTTACGTTATTAACCACCTTGCTAAAATCCAAGTTATTTCTGTAAAGACATTGGAATCAATTTGAATCGGAATTAAATGTAAAATATTTTGCTATCGACATCATTTAAAATTCACATATTAACTACTCTCAACCATTCCGGGGATAAAAAACATTTCTGAGTTTTGACATACATATGTATTTTGAAACATGTTGAAGCAGGAGTCGTTAATGAATAGTAATTAATATTAGTATTAATAAAATTATTATTAAAATTATTTATTTAAAAACCATAAAATCCGACTGCGACAAATAAACAATAAAAACTTATAATACGTACATGATATACATTGTTTATGAAGCGCTCATAGCCCGGCGGCTTGTGTCGATCCTAAGCGATCGACAAAGTTAAGCAACAGCGGGCGCGGTCGGTAGTCGGATGGGTGACCGCTAGTGGCTAAATATCTTGAGCGCTTCCGTGCTTCGGAGGGCACGTAAAGCCGTCGGTCCCGGTTGTTATCGATTGATAGCAGTCGTTAAGCCATGTCGGAGGCCTTCGGGCGGCTTGAGAACTTTCGACACTGGGTTGGCCACTAACCCCTCCACCAACCCGCATTGGAGCAGCGTGGTGGAGTATGCTCTAGGCCTCCTCAGTAATGAGGAGAGATCCGTGCTCAGTAGTGGGCCATTAGTGGGTTGTAGCTTATACATTGTTTACACATTTATTTGAATTGGTCTTATAAAGGATCTTTCATTTGATTCGCATGTGGCCAAGATAAGAAAAAAACAAGACCTGTTTTTGGGACAGGACTTTTTTACATTTTCGGACGCTATTTTAAAAATGTATACAGCTTCTATTACTGCAACAATTCTGAAGAATTCAACGACACCTCATATCAAAATCCGTTCAACCGTTTGGGCTGTAGGTCAAGCCAAAAAAATGGACATACAAACAACTTATGTACATACATACGTACGCTCGAAAAATAGTACCTTCCTTCTGACGCAGTCGGGAAAGAGTAGCAATAATAATAATAAATAATACATAATAGTAAAAAATTAATAAATAATAGTAAATAGGAAGTACTCGACAATAATGAGTGGCTCATTTGGAGAAGATTGATGACTGGGTCTATAGTTCATTTTTCTTTTTAGAAGACATAAATTATGTAAAAATTTCATGTTAACGAAGTTAGTGCCACGAAGGGGTGGGGGTGGGCAAAATATTTCTCTATACAGTAACAAAGCCGTGAAGGCCAATAAATGTAAGTCATATGAAAGACTTATTTGTATGAATAATGTAATGCATCCTTGACATACACATTAAATTTCATTCACCCACTCTTGAATCTTAAGTACCAAGTCATGACAAACTCGTTGGACGTGAGTATCTAACATCTAACTTGGAAGCAGTTTCAAGTATCTAAGTAAAATTTCATCATGTCATCAGTCATGATCAAAATTTAAATCAATTTCCTCGTATATTTTTAGATTCATCATAATGACCTGTTTCTTGATTTTGCTTGAATCTACAACATATATTATATTAAAGTTTTATAATTGTGCATTTGGTATCTTTAAAAAATAATAAACTTAACGTATTTTAAAATCACCTAAGTATTACTATAAAGTTATACATTTTACCTTGTGTGCAAACATTCCTGTTTATTTCTGTTTATTGCAAACAAATCATACGATTCTTCAATACCCGTTAAACTATTAGGTACGTTTCATTAGTAAGATTCATTAGTTCTACACGTCATTTGTGGGGCAATACAGTTACGAACGCAATTAATGATGTTTGTCATATGTTATGAGTTATTGGAAGGCACATTTTGTTGTCATCGTCTAATGAATATGTTACATGGAAGAATCGTTTTATTCTTCATCATCATCATAAAAATCTTGATCCGTCACAGCTGTCGTATGATTTATGTCTTCAACATTTAGTTTAGCAGTGACGGTATTACAGCAGACGTCGTTTATTTAATGAACGAAAACCGTTTTTATTGAACTTTGACAGCGAGTATTGATTAAAATTTATTAGCGCCAATAATTATTGACTCACAGAAAATAATTCGGTAGCAGTTTAAAATGTGTCAGTATATTATGAAATAAATAAAAAGTCAGATGGTTTGATTTAGTCAGGAAGTGTATTACTAACAACAACTAACAGATCTAACTGTAACTAAAAGTTGTGCAAGTCCTCACACTTATTAACAAACGAACCAACTAACATTCTAACACCATCTGCTAACTCTACTAACCATCCTAGTCCTTAAATTGAATCTTATTCTGGGTCGGTTACAGTTGTAATGGGCGACAGCAGAATTATAATACTGCCTGCTCTGTGCAGGTATGGATTAATAGGGAACCAGGAAAGCAAAAGCTCTTCAATCCAATATGGTTTCTCCCATATGACTTGAAAAGTATAAATAGGTATAAAACCTCAGATAAAAGTTGATCGAAATAACAACTTATTTTAAATCTAAGTGTGTAAAAAGCAAGGAACTACGGAAAGTTTGTAATAAATCCACAAATAAAGTAAAGTTTTTTTCCTTTCAAAAATTAAATTGTAAGGATGAAGTCGAAACGTTGACGTACAATGTACTCTCTTTATAATTTTTTAACCCCTTGAATTCCTACTCTTTTTCAATGCACGCAAAATTATATTTTGTATTAGGGCATTTTTATCGCAATTCCTTTTTTTTATTGAATTAAGGTAGCAAACGAGCATGCAGCACCACCCTTCCGCTGCCGCCCATGGCAATTGTGACCGACTTAGAACAAGACCCAATTTAGGGACTAGGGTGGTTAGTCCAATTAGTAGATGGTGTTAGAATGTTAGTTGGTTAGTTTGTTAATAAGTGTGAGGACAGGGACTGTTAGTGATAGTTAGTCCTGTCAGTCAATATTAGTATTGTCCAGTTAGTAATGATTAGTGTGAGTCTTGTTCCAATTCGGTCACAGATGCGTTGCTACCCCTGAGGACTAAGATGGTCGCCTCTAAAAAAGTGAACCGGCTCCACACCTTCCTATCCGGAACACAATTGCTCTTAAAACAATTATTATGACGGTAGGAATGGTACTGAGTACCTTGGCGGGCGGTGGTACTACCCCGGGCGAACTCTAGGCTCTACCACCTACTTTACCGACTTTAAAGGTATTTCTCCTCTTTCTTCATATTTATACGTCACATTAATTTTGACCAGATTACTATTAAGGGGTAAGACCTGCTTTTAAACGTAGAATGTAGCAGGTATATTACATATCTATACTAACCTGTCCTTACCTTGCGTGCCTTCTATACAAATATAGGCATGAAAATGTTGATTATTATTGTTTCGTATGCCTTGTTACAAAATATACTTAGTATTTTTATACAATAATAGTCGTGGCCTACTTTAGTTTAATATAATTAATTAAGTACGATTATGTACGAAGAGTAAGATTTTGGGCATATACCATTTTATTTATTTTTATGGAATTAAGGTAGTAAACGAGCATGTAGCACCCTTCCGCTAATCCGCATGACATGATATGTTCTGGATAGAAAGGTGTGGGAGCCGGTTACACTTTTTTAGAGGCGACCATATAGTCCTCAATGGTAGCAACGCGTCTGTGACCGAATTGGAACGTGACTCATGCTAACAATAATTACTAACTGGACTGTTACTTACATGAACTAACAGGTCTAACTATCCCTAACAATCCCTGTTCACACGCTTATTAACAGAATAATCAACTAATATTCTAACACCATTAATTTGTTAACTGGACTTACTGGCAGCGGAAAGATAGTGCTGCATGCTCGTTTGCTACCTTCATTCCATAAAAAATAACTATGACCAACACAGAACCGAACTTGGATGTGTTAAAAAGATTATTATATACATTAGATATGGTACTATGCACCGAGGCGAGCAGCAGTACTACCCTGAGTAAACTCTGCGCTGTTCTTATTGTGAATTTGAGTTCCTAAGTTTAATTGAATAAAAGCTAATATGGGTAAAAAATGGATCTACAAAAGTTAATCAGTGATATCTACATGAATAGATCAGTGATATGAATATTTCTAATTTTCACGCAGACGCTAAATACGGTCGGTCCTAAACAAAGTTGTTTAACACCATGTTATCATCACGCGGTTCTGATTACAATATCAATAATAACTCTGGTCTCAAGTTAAACTTTAAGCTACAATTGTACTCTACAAAACTATAATCATAGGATGTAGAATAACACCCTTAAATTTAAGTTTTTATCGTAATTTGTTAAAAAATCCTTGGCACATGTATTTTTAAAAATTTGGTTAACATAAATTTTGGTTACCCCTATAATTCACTTAAAATGATTAAAATTTCGAACAGTATTCAAAATTATCCTTCAGTTTGCCTACGTTTCTTTCGATACATTTTTCTTGCCTTCGCTGTTCAGATGCAGTATAAATTTAAGAAACAAGTATTTAATTTCATATGAAGTTGATGAGCATGTAAACTTTTTATGCAGAACTTTTCTACACTCACTCGCGTCGGATATATATTACGAAAATTGAAAATTAATTTTCGTGTGTTAGATTCGTTGAAAATTAAAACTGTAATTGACTGAACGCAATTTTTTAACTCCACTCGCGTTACGCGTTACGTTATATTCGTCCGGGCGTCGACGTTTGACTAGAGCCAACGAGTCGCCTTCAGTAGCAGTCATTCGCATGGCATATTTTATCATTCTTAAATTACTGCTTTTAATGAATCCATTGCTCCAGTTGACCAATTGAACCATTGATTAAAAATATTCTGTACTCGTTATAAATCATTAAAGACATGAAACAAAACTTGAATGAGATAAATGAAGAATATTAATCAAATAACGACATTCACGAATTCAAAAGCGGCGATTATTCTCGAGCAAAATTACATAGTGTGATTGATTATCGATAATTACAAATCTGGCGTTTCATTTCACTTCGTAAGTTACGAGGAACCCGAAAATAGTGAATATACTGAACTGTACACACTGGGCACCTATTTTCAATATTACGTGTATAGTAGCTATACAGAACAGAAAAATTGCAATACTTTGAATACTCATTGTCTCAACGAGATTGACTATCTTATTATTCAATTTCTTTGAATGTTTTGTAAATAAAGAGTAAAAGCTCTTAATGTTTTGATTGTAAACTATTAATTAAGATTCCTACTACTGTAATGGAACTTAAAAAAAGTTTCTGTAGGTACTTTACATTCATTTGGCGATTCTGAGCCATTTTTAAGATTTATGTGTTCATCCATATAATCAGAAAATTTGCGATAAGCATCCACGTTGATTTATTATTTTTGGCCGGTTTGCTATAAGTCTGTTTTCTTACTTCCGTGCAGACAGTGTTGCATATCGATAAAGGTGAAGTTATGCTCAAAATTTATTTAAACCCCAAAAATAATTGCTACATCGATCCTATTGGTTTATGAATTAAAATTCTGTAACTCGAAGCATAAGCCAGACATTGAGGTACTATGTACTACATAGTACGTATCTCAGTGAAGCCAGATGGCTTTGATCTTATTGATCTTGCCTCTGATCTATTCAGCTGGCTTACTTGGGTGTTGACATTGGCCAGTTCGTCCATTACTATTCTCACTTTGCACTAGAGCTCATTAGTTACAAAAAACCGATAGAACTGTTCCAATCGAATCTTATTATAACTTCTATCTATTTACCACTTACGCCCTTTATCTTTTATCAATCCCGCTTAACTATTTGATAAATGAAATCAATAGAATGTGTCATCAAATTATAAATAGATTAGTCTGCCATGCCGTTGCAAATTGCGGAAAATTCCTTTTCCTTGAGTCGACGGACAGGACAGTGATTTTCAATTTCATTTTTCTCTCATTTTCAGTTTCATTTCCTCTCTTTAGTATGTTGCGTGGCTTGAATATGGTAAGAATGTTCTACAATCTGTTTATGGAGGTAATTAATTTAATTCATAATTATTTTTAAATAAATAAAAACTAAATTTATAAAGTTTAAAAATTGAAAGTACTTTTTATTTTTAGAGCATTTATAGTGGAAATTTTTGGTGCGTGAGGTCTTCATCAAAGGGATCTAGTTTAATACATTTATGCAAATTCGTTTGTTAATTGTTTTCTATTTCTTCCCATATTCATGTTAAATTAGTCTTAATAATTTTATTGAATTTCATGCCCTCTTCATTTTATAACTGTTACATAGTAGCTATTTCTGTAGTCATTTCTTATAACTGACCAAGGCCTTAGAGGAAATTTATAGCCATTTGAGGACATTACGGGCAATTTATAATCATACAGCTTCTCAAATTGCTTCATTGCTAACGAACAAAATGTTATTTCATATAACAACCTGAAGATTATAGATTTGTACCACTTACTACACAAATATTAAAACCCGTTATTACTTGACTAGAGTATCTGGTCAATAAATCAGTGTTCAATGTTTTGATTATAAGGCGAGAAATCACATGGCTCTGTTATGGTTATGAGGCCTATAAACCAAGTGAATAAAATCCACAATGATTATTTCAATGGCAACCTCGCGGCTATTTTGTGCACGTGTGGCTGCACAAGAACACCATATGACCTCGAATAACCATAAAATGACCTCTGGACATTTCGCATATAAATAGACTTGGAATACCCAAAGTTAGGTTGTGACTGTATTGATACTCAAGCTTAAAGAGCTTAATATTATAAAAATAAATTTCAAGGCATAAACAGAATTTAGTTGCAAATACGAAATAACAGCTCTTGCTCTTCTTATGAATAAAAATATTTTTTCTGAAAGCCTTAATAAATAAGTTGATAAATTAATGATAAAATTAAAATGAGTAAGTTCTGATAGAATAAAAGTAGGTATTCTTAAACACTTGCAACTTATTATTTGAAGGGCTATTAATTTTTGAAGGGTTTTTTTCTTTATTGCTTTTAGTTTTCATAGACTATTTTGATCTTAATGGTCGTTACATTACTCTTTAAACAGACAATAAAACATTATTCAAAAGGAAAGCTCCAAAAAGTTATTTAGTGACAATCTAGTTTTTGTCAACGGCTAAGCAGGAAACGACCAGACAGGTCACCTGATGGTAAGTGATTTCCCACGCTCATGGACATAGAAACCAGAGTTCGATTCCCAAGAATACCTCAATGGCAGTCAGATATTCTTAGATTAAGTAACATCATGTCATAAACCGTGCTTCATGCTTTTTTTTTCGAAACTTCACGAAATAAAATTATTTTCTTTTTTTCATTTCGTAGCTATACGCTGGGGAGGTGATGTTTTTGACAGTTTGACTAAATAGTGGTGTCCAATACCTACCACTTAAGAGACAGAGCAGTTATATTTCAAGGGTAATAATTTGAGCTTGCTTCGACGCCAAAGGTAACACTGAATATATCTATATTCCTCACGAGATTAAACAGTTCTTTAATGTTCTGATTTTGTTTTAATTTTATATATGTCGAAGACAGTAAATCTATGATACTTGTTTGTTGCTATTTAGTCTGTGGTATGCGCGGATCGAAAGTGAATTGATAATCTGTGACGAAACGTCAGGTAGTATTACCTTGGGTAAGTTTGACAGAACCGGCGATGACAGATGACGGGACGAAACGTCAGTCTAGTGCGGGGCGAGGGACGCCAAATGTGACAGTGAGGAAAAAGCCGGGTCGCCGGGTTCTGGTCCAACTTATCTCGTTTCGTAAATACAGAGTGTAATGCATGAAAGTGACTGTTAAATGGTAGTGGAAAGTCCAACAGAGATAGCATACTCGTTATCAGGCGTGGGATTGCAACGCGACGCCCCACATGACAATCCGCAAGGCCAAGACGCAGTTCTGAGTGAGAATGTCTGGCGGTCTCTTTTGGAACAACAGAATCATAACTTTTTGGAGCTGATTCAAGTAATGAAGTCGCCTGGGGCTTCAAGTAATATCTGACTACCAGACTTTGACCCCGATAAACCTGATGTAGACGCACGAGCCTGGTTAACAACCTCTGACATATGTATCTCCGATGAAAATGAATGTATCCGGCAAGTTTCGTTACCCGGGAAATAACAATTGAAAGTTTCAATTCGTCAATTCAATTCAAGTGCGTCATTAACCCTCTACCGCATATGGCACCATATATGAGGGTTAAGTTCATAACATGAACGAACTTAAGCTTGCAAGTTATAGCAAGCAGCAAGCAGTGATTTGAGTGTAGTTGTAGTTAAAGCTGTTAAAGAAATATGTTTCAATCAGTCAATGATAATAATTGATATGTCATATTATGTACCTAGTTTGTGTTTTGTTGTGGTACCTATTATACAGTGCAGAATAGGTAGATTGTAACAAGGTTTCAGTCTGTATTGTGTGTGTATTATTGCTGTTGTGTTGATGCTATATGAGGCCAAAGGATCTTCATCATGGGCCTGCATTGCTGACCTGCAAGGGTGCTCGCTGCTGAAGGGTGCCGCTGGATGTCAGGTGATCTGTATCGTTGTTTTAGTTGTAATAGTTGGTTGCCAGAACACTGGTTATGATCGAATATTTAACAGAAAGAATATCTCAATGATTAAAGTCTCCGGGACAACAAATTAATTGAATTAAAGTTTTTAAAAGTTTGTTAATAACACAATATGATAGAATTACAACTAAAAGTACTTCATTAGTTATTACTGGAGTTATCTAATGGGTTTTAGGGTAAAGGACGCATTAATGGAACATAAAAGATATTTTTGTGTTAATAAACAAAGTAGTGAATATCCATTCAATTTAATAATGAGATAATCTGTTTACTAGTACTTTGTTGAATGGTGTTAGTGTTCCCTATCAGTTTACAAGTTATTTGTGGTATTGATTTTGAGATAATAACAAAATCTAAGTTAATCTTAATCTAATGAGAATTAGGTATGTCAGAATGATACTAAATTATCAATATTGAGTTCTAAGTATTAAAATGAGGAAGTTATTATTTGATTTCATAACTTTGAAGAAACAAGTTACTAGATATGTAACATTTGAGATAACTACTTGTGGTATTATCTCATGAGGTTTTTTCATGATATATTTTGCAGATTTAAGTTACAGTGAGACGGCCACGGAATAAATTTCTTAGTTAAAACAATCTGTAAAAAAAAAAATGGATTGCAGTAGTCATGATATGGACTAGGCAGTTATTTGGACTCTTTGATAATGACTCATTGAAATAGATTTGAGAGAAACTTCATGTAATAAGTTTTCAGTAGAAATTGACTCCATATTAAGTATTCACTTTTGAATTCTTGATTAATGGCTTTAACAACTGGTTTACTTTTATGCACTGGATAATTGATGTCAGTTGACAGTAAAGACAGCATTATAGTGACATGGTGGTCAACAAATAATACTTCTTTATTTTATTGTGAGATTTATCACGTTTCAGTCAACTTGTCGAACGGAACTTTTGAAATTGTATTTGAACGGTTTTGTTACTTTGAAAAATGCATAGTCCTTATATGAGCACTGGATAGAAGTGTTCTCTACTGTTATTGGTGGGTGCCAGTAGACAGTTTTGCATCGGGATGGACGTTGCAATGCAGATGAGAGCTATGTATACGGTCGTTATTTTTGAGAGAAGTACATGATTGTACTTGAGTACCGTTCGATGAGTCAACTCGTTTGAGAAATGATTACTTTTTGAGTAAAGTAACTTTTATGAGAAATGTAAAGTTTGTTTTGAATTAATGTAAAGTAAAAGCTACGAGATTAATTAAGGAGAAAGTCCACTAGTTAATTTGATATGGGAGATATTGTTTAACCAGTATGTTTGTTTGACATTATCATTGTTTTTAACCTAGTACGATTTAATGGTGGGTTTTGATAACCATGACATTGTAATTGAAGTGCCTGAAGGTCAAGCTGTTGAATTTGATGTGACGATCAGTAATGAGGAAGTTAAGGCAGATGGGCCTAGTGTTGGTCAACACGGCTTTGGGTATTCTTTAAAGTCATTATTATTATTTACTATTTGATAAAACAGGGCACGGGTAACAATTATTCCTGTGAGGCCACTGTAACCATTCCTGATCTACTGTGGCCACCTCATTGCAATTATATCTGGTCTCCTGCACCTACGGTCTGGACAAACCGTAGGATGGTTTTGGGGTCCAGGTCTTTAATTTGGTCAGCTGTAATTAAATACCCTCTCAATATAAGACCCCTGCAGTGAGTGATTGCTAAGTATTCACAGAGGATATAGATGGAAGTTTCCTCCATCGTACAACAGAATCTACAAGTTGCAGTATGGAATCTCAGTCCGGCTTAGGCTGAGCCCTAGATAGCAAAGTGATGATTTTGTTGACTTGAAAAGTTATTTGATAATGATGGCGTTTTTGAAGTTGACTTAATAACCTTCAGACATTCCGGTTCATGGGTGGAACGTGACAATACTGTGCTGTATGTAAATGGTGTAAATACTGGTTTGACAATAGCTCATTGTTTTGGAATACTGTTTAGTCACATGAGATGGACATGTTGACAGGTTTGAAACTAACTTTGAACCAAGTTGGACAGAGACGAGATTTTTATTAATTAATGCGATTATTGTTTTTGGAAATTGATATTGATGAAGTCAGATAGAGACGAAATTTGAGTTTTGAGATACTTACCCATTTTTTTGATTTCTTTAAAATTAACATTGATCAAGTCGGATAGAGACAATATTTTAAGGCTTTAAAGTAGACCAGGAGCGACTCAAGTTTTGCTATGTTGGTGCTTTTAGATACCCAGATGAAAAAAATGCAAGGGAAAATGAATATCACTTGTGCTATGGATAAATAATGCATTGCAGATATGCTGTGTTTACTTTATATGTTTGCCTTGTTTTGTAACTAGTGACCGCCTGGTGGAAATTTGGCCTCCTGTTTTGGGGCCGAGAGTTGAATGCACAATGCTCAGGCAGAGCATGTATTTCTACTGTTTGTGTGCATTTTAATGATTAGTTGAGATGATGATGACCTTGTTTTGAAAAAGATTTAATAACTTTCAGGCAACTTATCAAACAAAGCTTATTGAAATTATTACTTTCTAAATGTTACTGTTGCTTTTACACATTGCATGGCTTTTGTGTGGACATTGGATACACATGTTCCTTATGGATGTGATGTAGTTGATGATGGGATGGACATCATCAGCTGGAAAGAGGCTACATAATTGTACCCTTATACTGGTCAGAGGTACGAGGGCTATACTATAATGAGACTATAGAACTATGAACAATATTTACTAGATATCTGAACTGGGTTAGTTGATGATTGGATGGAGATCATCAGCTGTGATACTGCAATATTGCAAGTCTAATCGGAAAGAAGTTATCAGCTAAAGTTAACATCTTGAGGCCAATTGTATGTCATGAGTTATTGTAGAATCTTTAAAACTGGATTTAGATGTAGAATTATGGTAGAGTGAACCATAAATTTTGTATTTACATTAATTGAATTATGTAGCTGGATTGAAGTTACACGAATTAAATAATTATGGTGGACTGAACCATAAATTTTTGAATATGCTATTTTTGTACTAGAAGGCAGTACAAAATTGAGTAACTGGATGGAAGTTACAGGAATGAAATAATTATGGTGGACTGAACCATAAATTTTGTATATGCCATTTTTGTACCAGAAGACAGTACAAAATTGAGTAACTGGATGGAAGTTACACGAATGAAATAATTATGGTGGACTGAACCATAAATTTTGGTGTATGTTATTTTTGTACTAGAAGGCAGTACAAAATTAAGTAACTGGATGGAAGTTACGCGAATTAATTAATTATGGTGGAATGAACCATAACTTGTTGTTTGTTTTTTTTTGTACTAGGAGGTAGTACAAAATTAAATAACTGGATGGAAGTTACGCGAAATTATTTAATTATGGTGGAATGAACCATAACTTGTTGTTGTTTTTTTTTTACACTAGAAGATAGTACAAAATTAAGTAACTGGATAGAAGTTACGTGAAGTTGTTTAATTATGGTGGAGTGAACCATAAATCTTTGTGCTTGCTTCTTTGTAACGGAAAGCAGTACAAAATTAAATAACTGGATGGAAGTTACGCGATCAAATTAATTATAGTGGAGTTGTTGTTTTGGTACCATATAGAGGTGCAAAATAATGTAACGGGACTATAGATAACAGATTTAACTGATTGCGATAGACAGATGTTTTGCCACTTAGAGGTATTGAGAGAATATGCCGTAGGAAATTGGAGGTCAGAATACTTTGATCTCGAGCTCGATTGTAGAACGAAGGAATACTAACTTTAAAGCAACCTGCTGGGGGTTACCATGGGGTTGAAATAGTTAGGTGATGCAAATGAAAGGAACCGAGATAATTGTTTGAATAATGTTAACAAGCTGTTTACTTTGGTTTATCGTTGCAGCTTATCCTTTAATAGAAATTATGATGTTATTGTTGTTGAATTATGCTATGCCACATAAATTTAGCTTTATGGTTACAATCAACCATGTGTTAAGTTAAGCGAGGTAAAAATGATGTTCTCTTCATTAACTCGGTCAGGTAGGCCGAGTGGTAAAAACGGTAGTTAGGGTTAAAAAAAAATGTAACAAAGTTTTTGAAATCCGCTCGCAGCTTGTAGCAGCAGTAGTCATTTTTGATGTTAAAGATTTTGAGTTTTGTTTTGGTTTGTAGTAATTGAAAATTGCGGATCGAGCAATTGTGATGGCGATCATAACGGAATGGAGCATCACCCAGGGACGGGTGATATGTCAGCGACGGCCGTGTCGAAGACAGTAAATCTATGATACTTGTTTGTTGCTATTTAGTCTGTGGTATGCGCGGATCGAAAGTGAATTGATAATCTGTGACGAAACGTCAGGTAGTATTACCTTGGGTAAGTTTGACAGAACCGGCGATGACAGATGACGGGACGAAACGTCAGTCTAGTGCGGGGCGAGGGACGCCAAATGTGACAGTGAGGAAAAAGCCGGGTCGCCGGGTTCTGGTCCAACTTATCTCGTTTCGTAAATACAGAGTGTAATGCATGAAAGTGACTGTTAAATGGTAGTGGAAAGTCCAACAGAGATAGCATACTCGTTATATATAACTTAGAAAATTTATCGACTATGCCATATTATCGACCATATAATTTTAAATTTATCGTTTTGGGGTCAGTATGCTTACAGAGTAGTTAAATAAATGTAAATTTATTTATACTCATACACATTTATAACAAATAAGTTATACATATAGGTATAACAATTCAGTTGTTATCAATAGTTTTTTATAAATGGGTAAGTAATTGATAAAGACAGTAAAAAATATATTGAATCTGTTTACCTTTCCCTGCATTGCATTAAATTGAATTAATGAATTTATACAAAATTCCAAACTATTAATATTGGTATTTCATATACGAGTAGAAACAGCATACATTTAAAAACATACCTACAATTAATTTTATAATTAGCAAAGTAACGTACTTTATATTGTAATGTTTCAAGTAATCAATATGAATTAAATGCCTACTAATTTTTAATGGTCGTAATAGGTCAACGTTGTTTTCGTCGGAATTAAGACAGAAGCGCCATCTAGTGTTAGTTATAAAAACTAAAGATCATTTCTTGCTATTCGCCGCTTGATGGCGCTGATTCTACAGTATTATCATATTTTTACTTTTGAACATAGGGCATTTCTATATAATTTTTATTTTTTTCTTATTTCATAAATTGAGATTTCTATAATGTTTATCTACATGATAATCATACTAAATGCTTTGACATAATTTAAGCACTACAAGTAATTAGTTACATACAGTAGGTAGGATCTTCATGGATAGGTATCATCATGTAGAAGGTAAAAGTATTTACTTGCAATTAAGATCAGTAAGTAACTCGAGTGAATAGTGCCCAAAATCAATTATTATGTTTAAATTAAAACTTTTTTATTTACAGTGTGGTTCTAAATACCTACCTATCTATTTTAGTAGTTCCTACTTTTTATTGTTCTTTTATTCTGCATTGCGCAACCCGCGGGTTTAAGTAGTAAATTTGTACAACAATGCGTTGTAAGATGGGTCAAATTGATTGCATGGTGATTGTTGATGAAGTGGCCTGCCTACTCTCAGTTGCCGTCTTGTTAACGAACTAAAAATAGACTGATTCAAGTACTTAGTTTAAAATGATTTCTCGTGGAAGCTGCGAGATTTTAATAGATTCCGTGTGCGATCATATGGGCTCAAAACGAACGTTAAAGTATTGCATAGACAAAAATTGATTTTCGACAGGTGCGGAAGGCAAAGGTATAGGGGAAACTGAGGTGCAATTAACCAACGTGAAGTTATTGACCACTTGCAGTGCATTTTAATAAAATTGCTTTAAGCCAAGGCACCTTTGGTAACACCATTAGTTCCTACGTTTTATTGTTATTTTATTTCTGTAACATGTACTTAACAAGGTACATGTTACAGATGTACCTTGTTAGATACATGTTACAGAAATGATGACGAGTCGAATGAAGGTAACTGACGAAGCCCAAGAAATAAGATTGTCGAAGTGGCAATGGGCTTGCCGTGGCACTGTCCAGCAGTGGACACACAAATGCTAATGGATGGGCGACGACTCTTACTTTAACATTTGACTTTATATAAGAAATGCTATTTAGGTACTTATATCAACAAAATTTCAACAGAGCGCCTTACCAGTTTCCAATAAGTATTCATCACAATACTTCAAGCAAAGTTGTAACATAAACATATCGTTCTAATGCTCACAGAAATTACTGCAAAAAACGCAGTCATGCATGTAAATCGATCCGTTGAATAAATTCTCGATAAATAACGTACAATAAAATAAATCTGAACACTAGATCACATTTATCTATCTAGCGTCAAACCTAAGAGGTTTTCTGTGTATCGCTGTAGCCCTGTCAAGGGTTTAAATTGTGCAGTGACTATACCTTATAGGGTATGTGTCGGGCGTGCCACATACCAATGGTGTTCTATTATATCGATCGCTTAAAACTACATTTATAGAATAAGATGATTATCTGTAACGATTAACTGGTGTTGTTTTATCACTAGGTATCATTCCGCAATGTTCTAGTTACTCTATATGGACGTGTGCACGTACAAAATGTCCTATAGAATTGTCCCCAAAGCCACAGACGAAGGAATATAATATATAAAATGTAATGAACTTATAGTGAATATTAATTTGCACCTAACCCTCGATGTTTATACCTATGATATTTTTTTGTGTTTTTTGTTTAAGGTTTAAGTTTTTTAGGTCTATGTATTTAAATTAGACATGCATAAACACACGTATTTTGCGAACGTTGTGCTTGACAGGGAATAGTATCTTTTTTCAAATAACGTGCTGCATAATCAACAGGAAATTTTAATAATTATAATAGGTAGTTATATCTGGTATTGATTTTGACTATCCTTAAGAAATCCCAAAAAAAATCTCAAACCTTAAAAAGTCGACGAACCTCTCAAAAAATCGTGTCCGGAAATTGTTACTTTTCTCTTATGAATAACGGTTAATTCTTGCCTTAAATAAATAAGGTTGAGTGTGTAAGTAATTCAAGGCAGGTCGTAGGTTTATCTCGTGAGCCAGCTAAGTGTGAGATTTCGTGATGGAGACACACCCGTTGTCTATTCATTGAAACCAGATTGAACGGGCGTATATTATTAAGCACCTTTTCCACTTTTTTTTTTTTTTTTTTTTATGGAATTAAGATAGCAAACGAGCATGCAGTACCACCCTTCCCCTGCCGCCCATAACAACTGTGACCGACCTAGAACTAGACTCAAAGGGACTAGGATGGTTAGTCCAGTTAGTAGATGGTGTTAGAATATTAGTTGGTTAGTTTGTTAATAAGTGCGAGGACAGGGTATGTTAGTGATAATTAGTCCTGTTAGTTAATGTTAGTAATAGTCCAATTAGTTATTGTTAGTATGAGTCTTGTTCCAATTCGGTCACAGATGCGTTGCTACCCCTGAGGTCTGAGATGGTCGCCTCTAAAAAAGTGAAACCGGCTCCACAAACCTTCCTATCCGGAACACAATTGCTCTTAAAAACAATTATTATGACGGTAGGAATGGTACTGAGTACCTTGGCGGGCGGTGGTCCTACCCCGGGCGAACTCTAGGCTCTTATGCTTTAGCCTCTTTCTTATATAAAAAACAAAATACAATGTTGTGTCGGTAAGAATTATTGTATTAAAGATATTATTTTTTACTTTTTAAATGTTTGTGTCGGGGGTTTTTTTAATATTTAATTTAATTTTGCATGTTTAATATTGATTTCAATTTTTCTACATAATTTTATAACCTAAAGAGTTAATTGTGTGTTTGTTTAAACGGACTCATCTGAGAAATTACTAGGTAGCTCAAATTGAAAAAAAAAACTGTTTTTGATGTATAGTCCATTTATCGAGGAAAGCTTTGGTCTATACCAAATCTAAGCTCCAACCAATAGAAGCGGTGCATCAATGAAAAATGTTGCAAAAATGGGGAAAAAGTAGTTGCGAGGACGTCCAGTAATATATTTTATAAAATAAATCTACAAGCACCCTTATGCTGTCGAGACAGCTGTGTCTGACAAACTAGCCGCTGACGTGATCAGATTAAACGCACGAGATATCAAACGTACGTGTACTTAAACGAGATTTGATCGTATAATGGACGTTCATTAGCCTTATGTCCGTGGTATTGACTGAATTCCTTTCAAGATAATGCTAAGCCGTTATCTTGAGACTAACCTATTAAGTGTTGTCCTACGTAATAAACCGAAGTATTAAAGCAAAGAAATTCATTCCCATCACTAAATGCCGCCCCTATTCGGTGCTTTTTGAGGTCTAAATCGACCTCAAATTAATATAGTTTTGGTGTTTTCTTAAAAACCAAAAGTCTGAACCCGGGGCGAAGCTAGGTGTAGTTAAAACAAAACCATATAAGTTTTTCTATAAAACTAGACATCGTATCACGTTCCTGGTCAAGTTAAAACACATTTAGCAAAGCATTGAAACATGAAGCAGGAAAGCCCTAACCGCACAACAAGGCATTTTAGGTTGGGGCTGATTTGACCTCAACCGCATCAGCTTAAAGTTCTTTAAAGTTGGGTTCGCGATGAACGTGTTAACCCTATAATGGTCCAATACGGGACAAGGGTCTCTCCTCATCAGACATCCAACTACCGACCGCGCCTGCTACGTGGCGCCGTGTTATGAGCAGTTAGGTATTTTATAACCATACATTTGGGCTATAATTTATTGGTGTATTTAAGACTATATCTGGAGTATTCATAATATTATATGATTAACATGATCACTACTTCTTTCACCAAATTATAGCACACATTATATAATTATTACTACATACGAGTATAATTGAATACCCAAGGACTTCTCGAGTTCTTAGGTCATACCGACAATTAAGTATAGGTTTGTTTCGATGTGATCGTGAACCCAATAATTTCATATTTATTGTAGAGAGCTCGCAAATTTCGGCTTTTGATTTTATACTCGAATAAATTTAAAAGTTCAGCTTGGTCACGATTTACTGGTTAATCCTTCGAACGTGTCGTACGTCGTATTAAATCCACAACAATTATAATTATATTACAAATTCGTTTGTGTTTTATAAACCAAAACTTTTCTTTATAAAAAGAACAATGCCCACTTCCCATACATTTGAAAACCTGGAATGAAATTTAATGTATAGATGTAATGAATATTAGAAGGACTACCTGTTGGAGTAATAAATATTGTTTCATAGTCATTGTTGATGATTTGGTGATGAATTAAAGATTTTGATCGTTTTATACGTTTAATAACTTACTTTTACAAATTTTGTGGTTGAAAAACAATGAAATTAAAAATTTTGACGTATTCGTGTGTGAAGCGATTAAGTGATTGAATTTCTAATGGCGGACGCCCTCCGCCCCGCTCCCCCGCTCCTCCGTCGGTGTTGCCCGCGCGGAAAAACACGATGATTGAACGCATAGACAGTCATTTTTAAGATTTGAACGCAGCAAAGTTAAAAAAATATCAATTAGTATTGCTGATTATGAAGCCCTTACAATCATTGTCAACAATAGTTCGTACTTACGTACAACCGACAAATTACTGGACTGGACTGGAGACTTACTGGATGTTTAACGACATTTTCTATAGTTCTCTTATTCTATCCAACACATTTCGTTGGTTAACTGTAGCATAACATAATAGTAATATCCTCTTGAACGAATTTCGGTCATGGCGGCGTCAGTGTCAAATGTCAAAAAAAGACGTTTCAACTTTCAGTTGAGTACCTACCATTCATATTCAGTGGCACAAACTTATCTGGCCCGGTGGCCAAAATTGTAACTAATTCAAATGTTATACTATTGTCAGACAAAGACCAAGACAGTAGCGCCCCCCTTACCGGGTCAGATAAGTTTGTGGTACTGTTGCATGAATGGATTGATTGAGTTGAGTTGCGTTCAAAACATGTAATTCTTTTAACTTTTACTAGACAAAGTAATGTAGAAATAATCAAATAACTTTATTTCCAGCGTTTCTTTTAATTTAGTAATAAGCGTGTTTAATGTGCAAATATGTTAGCTGAATTTTAAGATTTTTTTCATCTCTATACATGATCAGGTCAAAATTGGACATCCTTCTTTATGATATAAAGTAATTTGTCATAAACTTTGATGTTTAATGCCTATTTCATCGAGTCGTATTAATTTATTAAAACAACCTTTGTTCCCTTTAATCGATGAGAAGAATATTATTTCCACTTTCATAACAAGTAACATGTTTGGTTTGCTGTGTTTTTCATAAAATTATTTTTATAACCACAATGTGACATACATGACGCTAATATCCCGGCTTATGTCGGCTAGACGTTGAGTTGTAGGGCGAATGGGCAATGTTGCAAAATTTTGAGACTTATCTTTTGAATTTTCGGAAATTCAATTAAAATTAAACCAGTTTTTAGCGTGGTTAAGTTTCAGTTACAAAGTGTTTGGAGAGGGTTGAACAAAACTTACGCTAATTTTATTTTATTAAGGTAGCAAATGAGCATGCGCACCACCCTTCTAGCGCTCATGACAACTGTGACCGACAAACACAAGAAAATGAAGTGTACCTATAATGCATTAAACACTAAATAAAATACAAAACTAAAACAAGCATTGAAGACTAAATAAATTACTAAATAAATTGAAATGAGCTCATGTGCCCTAAATCTCCATTAAAATACAGGATGTCATTTCAAAGTTATCAGCTTTCGATGTACAATTAATTGCATTGACTGCAAATATGTTCAGCGATTTAAATTAACACAATATTTACGACTCGATTGGCATGTAACCGTTCAGCTTAGAGATATGTAATTGGTTTCAACAACAATAAATTATTTGATAACAATCGGTCGTGTGAAACTGTCAGTATTAAGTGCCTGGCGATCGCTTCGAAGACCTTAGAGACGGCTAAAAGTTTCCGACATAATAATTATATTATATTATAATTTTGCTTTATTTATATTATAATCGTTACAAACTTACGTTGTAAGTAACTTTAAAATTACTTGACCTGTTGTTTAAAATGACAGTTTATTTCGTCTAAGAAATGATTTACAGCTATTAAAGTATTATTAAGTAATTTAAATGATATAGCACATCACTTATAAATTCTTAATAATTTGCTACTAACCTAAAGAGTACATAATAGGTATATTATAACAAGATGTACTTACGTAACCGACAATTTATTATGGCTATTTATTCATGTTCATATTATTTACTCAATTTAAATAGTTAGAATTGAATATCCGATGGGTACATACAAATAATTAAGTTTAATTATCAGATAATTATGATAAAAAATTCTACAACGAACAATTACAGAAGCTATAAATAGATATTCCGATTCATTGATATTGTATAATAAAAATAAGAGGTGTTTTTTAACACGTGTTGATTTAATAACACTCATTTGCAATTAACTTAATAATTATCAAAATTAAAGTAGGTATTGTTTTGTATGTGTAGTTAAGGAGGTTTCCTTGAGGTTTACCAAAGTAAATCGTAGGGGCACTATTTTTCACTAGTTTTCAAATGTAATAGACAAATAAATTCTGGCACAACAAAGTATAAATATATATGTCGGAGATAGAATACTTGTTTGATGCCATTTTATCTGTGGTAGACGAGGTGGTCGATGGTGAATTGATACTCTGTGGCGCGCGGGAGCATTGTCATTAATGGAGAAATATGAAAAGAAATTAATGTCGCGTGCGATCGGAATATTGTTCTTGTAAAAAGTCCTTATTAATTTTAATGCCGTGAATCTCTAATAATAATAAATAAAGTGTATCCGCGAGTGCGAGTGGTTCGATCAATAAATCAATATCGTAATATCGCAAAGCAAATCCAATCAATACCAAAGTAAACCCAAACCGAATATTCATAATGAGCCATACATGAGCATTGAATAAAGTAGCTGGTGGTGTGTTGTTGCGTGGCTCTGAACTCTTGTTTTATTTGACATCCTGACAAGTGCCCCCGTCATCAGAAGCGAGATAAAGAACCTCTGTCCACGTTTTCAGAACATTTTAGGTTGTTTCAGGATTTCTAGATTGTGAGGCGTTGATGGAAAGTGAAGAGATGTGATCACCGTGCCATAGTAAAACTAACTAACTAGATTTTGAAATAAAATGGCAAGTATCGAGTTAAATTCGGGCGAACGAAAAATAAGTTTTTAAAAACAATTATATTTATTTAAACGAAATTATTACATTAAAAAATACGTATTTACTGATTAATTGCTTGTACAAGACTGACTCTACAATTGACACCAAAAACTAATTGTCATACGATGTGAGATGCCGCGTCAGCGCGGTCAGCACTGCAGTGTCATGAGGAACTGGGGTTATGCCGTGGTAACTCCTCCCTCCTTAAGATGGAAGCAGCTCTTGCAGCTTCCAGTAGCGTCCTCGCTACTAATGGTTTTCTTGTTCCTTTTTCCAGAAATCCATTTGTAGATTTTCCACGCCAGAAAAGCAGTAATAATCGCGTAGAATATAATAGAAGTCCAGCTTGGAGTAGCCATCATCGTAGTCCAGCTGACGTCGTTCTCATATCTTAAACTTTGGGCTTCAGTAATAAGTTGGTGTAGGTTATCCAGGGATGAATCTTCCAATTGTATCTCGTATCTTATATTTTCTTCCGGTATTGATTGTTCTTTCGGTACGGGTATCACATCATGTAAGTATATAGTGTTAATATGAGTTTGTAGGGTTGTGTTGTTGAGACGAACTTGACAGTCATTCGTTAGTTTGACTACATTGACTCCTTGTATCTTCCTGTATTCTGTTCTGGATCCACACTGAGTTCTCAATACTAGCTCTTCGTTGTTGACTACTATCCAGCTATTTTCTCCAATCTTCTGTATCTTAGCTGTCTTCAGATTAACTTTTGCATAGGTGCAGTTTGCTTCTTTATGTTGAATGAGAGATGGAATACAGTCTTCAGTTGCTTCTGTCGATCTCATATCCAGTGACTTGCAGAGGTGAGTATCTTCATCGAGGAGACGGCAGTCATCTCGCATATAGGTGTACTCTTTACTCCCAAGTATAAGGTATTTGGATATAGGAATAATAGCTAGGTTATTTTTATTAGGGATAGAAAATAGGTGGATAAAATCATACACATTATTATCAATAGATGGGATTTCTAGGATAAAGGTAAGTGATTGTTGTGTACCATATGCTTTAATATTTATTGACCTTTCTATTACGTGAATATTACTAACACTTATTTCTAATACAGGTGAAAAAGAAGAAAATTTACTTTTTAATTTTAATATTTCTAAAACTAAATTATTCGGAGCGATTATACTAGGGTGTACTACTCCTAATTGCGAAAATGATATCGCGTCTTCCAATACCATTAACTTATCTAAAATAATTTGCAAACTAAAATCTATTTGAACATACATATCTAGGAAATTAATATGGTTTATTAATTGATTGGTAATAGTACTTATATTTTGAAAAGCTTTCTGTAAATTATTGTGATTATCATTAATTTTCTTAATTTGTTTACTGAATTCGTTAATTGTATTTTCTGCTAATATTAAGGACTTTTTCTGTAAATTTTGACTATTATGTATTTTATTTTTAAGATTAGCGATCTCATTTTCGTACTTAATGGCATCATCATTATCTAAATTACCAGTTATTGCTTTTACAATAGATCCTAAACCATTAATCAAACCGCGTTTAGCTCTCACGTGAGGCGTGATATAAGCTATCTTTTTATCTATTAAGTTTAATGTATGTGCTATTTGTTCTTTATATGTATTGTGCAATTCATTTATAGGCAAATGGATTTCTGCTAATTTAACGCTAGAAAACAAGCCTATTAACTTATTAGTAGTAACATGTATATCTGTAATATTATAAACACAAGCAAGACTAAAGGAATCTATTTGTTTAAAAGCTTTTCCTTCTCTCAATAAAAGAATACCATTTGTGTTGTCTACGGGGTCTATGGTTACGTTTGCTGCTGCGTTGAGCACGAAGGCTCCGGCGACGATTGTCCTGCAACAAGATGAGGTCTCCGTAGAAGTTTAAAATGCACCCTTATCGATTTAGAGTTAGGGTGGTTACCTATAATCTCTGCTACGTTGTTAGGGTGTAGGTGAATGATTTTATAAGGGCCTTTGAAGACTGGCTTCGTTTTGTCATTCCGCGCTGTTTTGGCAACCTGTTTATAAACAGTTTCACCTACCTTAAAAGCTAGAGTTTCTGCGTTCTCGTTCCGCCTTGCTATTACCTGCTCTTTATTTTTCGACATGTGTGCTGCAACACACTCCTGGATTGCTTCAGCGTTCAGGCGGTGCTTAATTACATAGTCCTGATAAAATTCTTGGCTATAATGTAATTCTAAGGGGTTTCGAGAAGCTGTATGACCAAAAAGTAATTCATGGGGTGTATATTCTGTCGCGGAATGTACAGTATTATTATAGGCTAATATTGCGTATCGCATAATGCTCTGAATAGGATCTTCTTTATTGACCATTCTCTGTATACGAATAATTTCGGCTATGGTAGAATGAAAACGTTCAATGGGAGAATTAGAGTTCGGATTATATGGGGTAGTAAAGTGTATGTGGATTCCATGTAAAGCACATAATTCTTTAATAACATCGTTTTCAAATTTAGTGTCAGAATCAGTAGTTATTTTAAGGGGTAGTCCAACAATCGAAAAATACTGTAATAATGCATCTGCCACATTAATACTATTCGCTGCACTTAACGGGAACGCTTGTGCATATTTAGAAAAGTTGTCAATAATAGTGAGAAAAGTGCCACCACCTGTGGAATAAAGATCCATAAATAGATGTTCCATAGGTTTCGTCGGGGTTTCTGTAAGTGCTAACGGGGGTCTCAAAGGATTACGTTCATATTTAGCTTTAAGGCAAGTGTTACATTGATTTACGTATTTTTGAATAGTTAATAACATACTAGGCCAATGGTAGTTTTTATGTAGTTGTTTATAAGTTTCTTGTATCCCACGATGAATAGTCTTCCCTTCATGATATTTCTTAATTAAATCTTGTTGCTCAGTTTTATTCTCTACTAGGGTCACACGTGAAGCGCATTTGAATAACTTAGGACCTCTATCATTAAAAACTGTAGAATATACTTTAGAAAATATAGGATATAGTTCTTCATTATAAAAATAGCAATGAAATACTCTATCTGCAATTGTGTGTTCTTTTAAAAAGTTAATAACTTCTTCTTCGGTGTTATTTACTGGGATAAATACATCTTTAATAGTATAGCGAGTACTAGTAGATCGGTTATCTACTCTATAAACAGAACCGGGTGTTGATCTAATGTGGAATTGTTTTAACTGTCTGTCTATTGCGTCTGCTAATATAGGTATAAGTCTACTGTTATCTTCTACTTCTGCTGGGTTTTCCTCTATTGGGGGTTGATCAACTATCATACTACTCATGCTATCGGATTCACGATGTACACGGGATAAAGGTGCTCTCACGGTAACATAATCATAATTATTATTACTATTACTGTCATTGTCTACATTGTCATTAACTAAATCTTCATTTTCATTTCCAGATTCATTCCTAACATTTTCAAAAATTCTGTCAATAAGATTTTCATCCTCATTATCGTCAAGATTTACCGCTATTGAATCAATACTATTATGAAATAATTTTGCTCGGGATAATGCATCTGCGTTAGTGTTCTGTAAACCCTTTTTATAAACAACATTAAAATCATATTCCGCCAATTTAAGACGCCAACGAGTTAATTTTGAATTAGGATCTTTTATAGACATTAACCAAGTGAGGGGCCTATGGTCGGTATAAATAGTAAACTTACGGCCATATAAGTAAGGCCTAAAGTACTTTACGGCCCAAACGATAGCCAAAAGTTCTTTTTCTATCGTCGAATATCGTGATTCGGTATCTGACAAAGTCCGGGATGCATATGCTACAGGTTTATCGTAACCTACTTTACCTTGGGATAACACAGCGCCCAAAGCAAAATCTGAGGCGTCTGTGGTTAAGATGAATGGTTCATTAAAATCCGGATACTTTAAGATTGGATCAGTAGTCAAAATTTCTTTACATTTATTAAAGGCTTTTAAAAATTCAGGTGTATGTATAACTTTATGGTTCTTCTTTAAACAAACTGTCATAGGTTTTGTTAATGCGGCAAAGTTTTTAATGAATTTACGGTAATATCCAACTAGTCCTAGAAATGCTTTAATATCCTTTTGTGTTTGTGGTAACGGAAAATTAAGAACTGCTTTAATTTTATCCTTATTTGGCTTAACACCTGTATCAGTGAGTTCATGTCCCAAAAAGTTTACTTGTTTTTGCAAAAATTCGGACTTATCTAATTGAATTTTCAGATTATGTACTTTAAAACGTTCAAAAACTTCTTTAATTTTGCCTATGTGTTCCTGAAGGGATGTTGAGGCTATTATGACGTCATCTAGATAAGTAAATACATTAGATATACCTCGCAATATGTGGTCCATTAGTCTTTGAAAAGTACTAGGGGCGTTTTTGAGACCAAAAGGCATTCTCAAGAACTCGTAGTGTCCGCGTTCGGTTGTAAAGGCTGTCTTTTCCACGTCCTTGGGATGCATCTCTACTTGGTGGTAACCACTTGCCAAATCCAAAGTTGTAAAATATTGTGCACGTCCTAAACGATCAAGAATGTCATTGATATTAGGCAGGGGATATTTATCCTCGATAATTTTATCATTAAGACGCCGATAATCTATAACCAACCTCCACTTTACATTGCCAGATGCGTCCGGTTTCTTAGGGACAATATGAACAGGACATGACCAAGGGGATACGCTTTCTCTAATGATACCCTGTTTTAATAATTTGTTAACTTGATTGGCAATTTCAGCTCGTTGTTGCGGGGGTTGTCTATAACTTTTAACATAAATTGGGTTATCGTCGGTCAGTCTAAGTTCGTGTTTAACAGCATGGGTAAAGGTAAGAGGAATATCTTCTGCGTAAAATAATTCTCTATATTGGTAGCATAACTTAGTAATTTCGCGCTTCTCCTCCTCGTTCATATGTTCAGTTCTTATTTTATTCAGGTTTTCGATAAGTATTTTATCTACATTCGTTTTAACTTTCATATTATTAAGTTTAGTTTTATTTTTAGTATTAGAATAAGGTATGTCATAAGAGTAGGGTTGTAAGTTAATAGGGGTGTCATTATGTATAATCCCTTTTTGATCATTAAAATTTATAATAGACGTTTTAAATAAACCGTTTTTTACAGAGACTATCGCTGCTGGTGATTTTAAACCTTTTAACCAAGTGAAATCATCATGTATGTATTGTCCGTCTGTATAATTAGTTTTAACAGTTATTATTTTACTACATCTTGGTTCGACTCTGATTTTTTTTGCAGGATAATCAAAATGAATTTGGATGTCGGCTGATGATGTGTGAAGCACTTTATTTTTCAGATCAATATTACTAGATAAGACCTTAAGGAGATCTAAACCTATTAAACCTTTATATTTAGGATCAAAATCAAACAGTAAAAATTTATGAAATATATCCGAGTTAAAAGCTGGTGGTAAAGGTAAATAAGCAACATGTTCGTGTTTTGTAGTACCATGAGCTGTTCGTACCTCAAACGGTTCATATTCAACACAATATTCAAAAATAGTTCCAAAAATAACGTCAGGGGAAATCATAGATCTAGAGGCACCAGTATCTATTAAAAACTTACCATTATACTCCGGTAATTCGATATAGGGCAGATGGTCTTTATCGTGATTATTTAACTTTATTACCTGGGTTCGTCTGCGCGCTCGTCCTGGGGAAAATTTTGTTGGTCACTTACCTCTGGTTCAGCATCGTTGGTGACAGGTAAGTCGTAGGGGGGCTGCTCCTCGTAGTACTCGTAGTCCTCGTAACCTGGTTGACTGTAGTCCTCAGCATACTGGTCGTCAGGGCTATAGAAAAGCTCTTCGGAAACAAAATGTGGTTTTGCCTTACCCACTGATCTCATGGTAACGTCGGAGACGCTGTGCGGCTTATTACCAGCTCTATGGGGTACGTTCGGCCTATTATTATAATTACCTGGTTGGTTTTTCCACGGTAAAAGAGAATTAACCAACTGCTGTCGTTGTTCAGGTGACATCTGATTTTGTTTTGGTACATAGTTAGGTGTTAAGAGGCGTTGCCAGGGTTGTCGGCTATTATTATTATTATTAGGACGTTGATTATTTGCAAACTGATTATTATTATAATACATCTGAGGGTTAGTTAACTGAAATCTTTGAGGTATATTATTTATCGGTCGAAATTGGTTATACGGTTCCCTGAGTTTTGCTTGCGACGTTGACGGCATATTATTAAAGTTATAATTATAATTTGTACTGCGATTAAATAATAAGCGAGCTTCCTCTTGTCTAGCAGTAACTATAGCAGATTCCAATGACGTCGGTTTCGCTATTCTAACTCCTATAGAAACATTAAAATCTAACTGATTAACGTATTGTTCAATTACCATGTTCTCATAATAACTTTTATCCGAGTGTTTACCTATCGAATATAATATGTCTAAAATCTCACGAAGACGTCTACCAAACGATTCCGCATCCTCCGATTTTAGGCGACGCATACGGGTCAATTCTTGCATGACTTGAATTTCGTTCCTAGGTTCCCCTAAGCGTCGTAGTAACGCGCTCTTAATAGCCTCCCACGAGTTGAGGTTATCCTCGTACGCAATGGCGTCTATCGCGTGTCCAGTTAACCTATTCTTAATAAGACACAATAGCGCGGGGTGTTTCCTAGACAAATCGTCCACTAGTCCTAGCAAGGTATCTACCTCTCGAATGTAGTAATTTAACGTCTTCGGGTTGCCATCATATTTAGGCATCAAATCAGACACTAATTTAAAAGCACCGTCACAATCTTTAAGAGACATTTTAGTTAAGTATTTAAAGTTTTACTTTGGATATAAAATTAGTTACGTTAATTTTTACCGAAAAGAAAGAAAGAAAAAATATTACTAATATTCACACAAAACACAATTTTAACATAAAATACACAAGCAAAGTAGTGTTGTAGTGTATGTATGTAAATGTGTCTATATGTATGTATATGTAAATATATAAAAAAAATTACGACAGGAAATAGAGCAAGGAACTTGGAAGTTAAAGAGCACTCACCAAAGCGTCCACTGCATCTCCTGCCGGGGTCTTGCACAGCAACAGGCTTCCCAATGCTCCGGGACTCCCGCGAATATCGCCCTTAGGTTCTTGATATTAAGATCGCGATTTTACGACGATTAGAACCGTCTTCTTCAGGAAAAAGAGTTTGATCTTCCCTAAAGTACCGCGATCCTACCGACTGCGCCAGTTAAATTCGGGCGAACGAAAAATAAGTTTTTAAAAACAATTATATTTATTTAAACGAAATTATTACATTAAAAAATACGTATTTACTGATTAATTGCTTGTACAAGACTGACTCTACAATTGACACCAAAAACTAATTGTCATACGATGTGAGATGCCGCGTCAGCGCGGTCAGCACTGCAGTGTCATGAGGAACTGGGGTTATGCCGTGGTAACTATCGTTATGAAGGATTTTTAAGTAAGTCAGCGAGTATTGGTATGACATTTTAATTTCATTACATGTGGTAACAGAATTTCATTGCTTAAATTTTATTTCTCACTTTATGCGAGACAATAAAAGGGCCGCGTGGCCTACTCGATTTGACAAACAAATGAAGTTCGTCTCAGTGCGAATCTAGTGGGCCATGGCTTCGGTCTTCGAAAATCGAGTTGGCCGCGCCCGCTGAGGGCACATTCTGTTTAGCAAAATTAGACTTTATGCACATAGCAATAAGAGTTATGAAAGTGAAAATCACATTATTGACCAGCGGGTTATGATGAAATTCAATAGAACATTATAACCCGGCTAAAGCCAAGAGGTATAATGTCTTGCTTTCGGTAAGGTTTACATGACATATAATTCGGCATTCTCGAGCATGTAGTGTGAAAATTTTATTTTTTGTGTAAAGTATTTTGTGTGTCTGTGTGTGTGTAGTTTGTTTTATAATCGGGAGTGGAAAAAAATCCGGTAATAAAATCAATTGAGACAGATACGTAATTAAAACGAATTGATACTCATTGTAATCTTATCCCTGATAAAGAGAAGTTGCTTTAATTATGAACGTTTTCACACTACATGCTCGACAATGCCGAATTATATGTCATGTAAACCTTACCGAAAGCAAGACATTATACCTCTTGGCTTTAGCCGGGTTATAATGTTCTATTGAATTTCATTATAACCCGCTGGTCAATAATGTGATTTTCACTTTCATAACTCTTATTGCTATGTGCATAAAGTCTAATTTCGCTAAACAGAATGTGCCCTCAGCGGGCGCGGCCAACTCGATTTTCGAAGACCGAAGCCGTGGCCCACTAGATTCGCACTGAGACGAGCTTCATTTGTTTGTCAAATCGAGTAGGCCACGCCAGCTGAAAGAAGTTGCTATAGCCGTAGCTAGTAGTACCTTTAGAAGATTCTATAAATATTTAAAAAAATATATCAAAAATGTCGAGTGATGAAAGTATTTTGACTCCAGAAGCTATTAAATTAGATGCCATAGGCATTGTCAATAATCTACTTAAACACTATCTACTAAGCCTGGTTTTTTATTGTCTCGCATTAAGTGTGAAAAGTAGAGTATACACCACCGGAATAAAACTGTTTTTTTCTTGGGCGCTTGAATCCCTCACTGCACTCAGGACTCAATCTTAATTCCCTCGCTTTGCTCGGGAATTAACTTATAACACCCTCGCTGCGCTCGGGAGTTAAATTTGGAGTCCTTCGTTACGTTCAGGATTCAATATTAGCGCCCGTGACATAAAACAGTGCTTTATCCCCTTGGTGTATAATCTACTATTGTAACATCGGAAGACATTATTAACTTGCGTTCACTTTGTTGAAATTTTATGTGGGTAGATTTGGGGTTAGGCTTAGTAAAAAGCCACAGGCCACGAATAAGATTCATGCTTTGTTTTCTGATGCCAATGGCGCAATGGTTAACACGCCGATCGCTGTTCCGAGGGTCCTGGGTTCGATTCCCGGCGAGGCGGCAATTTGAATGATGAGTTTAAATTTTCGTTCCCGGTCTGGGTAAGGGCGAGGTGGCCATATACAGGCGAGGTGGCCATATAAAGGCGAGGTGGCCATATAAGGGCGAGGTGGCCATATAAGGGCGAGGTGGCCATATAGGGGCGAGGTGGCCGTATAGGGGCGAGGTGGCCGTATAGGGGCGAGGTGGCCGTATAGGGGCGAGGTGGCCGTATAGGGGCGAGGTGGCCGTATAGGGGCGAGGTGGCCGTATAGGGGCGAGGTGGCCATATAGGGGCGAGGGGGCCATATAAGGCGAGGTGTCTGTATAAAAGCGAGGTGGCCAATGTAACACCGTTCATAATAATTTGCGGCAGTGTCTCCGATACTGGTCAGGTAGCTGGTCAATAACAAAGGTACTCTTTTAGTTGATTTGGTTTTTTGTAATTTGGTGCACCGCTTATCGCTGAAGAGGATTAATTGAAAAAAAATAAACACACACAAAATACATAGTTTGCTTTATTGGTACTCAACTTAAAGAAGAATATAGCGAGTATATAGCATTAGAGTTATATAACGAATTTCGCTTGCGTTTTGAAAAAAAACAATAGCAGTTTGTGGAAGTTCAGTGAAATTTTTAATTAAAGTAGCAGTTGGATACAATCAGTTCCCTAATTATTTTATTTACAAGTACAGCACACTTCGATTGGTTTTAATTTACCTTGTGAAACCAATGTGTTTTGAAGTTATCTCACAACTGGCGATGCAATGTGCATCGATTTCTGGTTTTCCAGTTAAGTTTTGAAGATGCACAGGACATTACTTTGGCGATCGGGAACAAAGGCAGCACAGGCTGGTTACACGCATGTTATCTGGAACCGCATCGACAGCTGCGTGCTTGCACTCGCGCGCTCTATGGAGTTCATTCGTGTGACATTGAAGGAGGAAGCTCTGGCAAACCATAATTCTTCGCACCTCTTCTGAGGGTTACTGCCTCGGATTGGACGCAACGTAACAGGTGATCTGTATCAACGTATCAGGTTGTTCAGTATGTTTTGTGATAGCTTGAAGAAGTAGTAAATTAAAACTTTTCTTTTCGAGACGTACTTAGTTCATTTAATAACATTCTCTATCTTTGATAGATTTAGTTTTCGGTCAACTTATCGAACGGAACTTTTAAAATTGCATTTGAACGGTTTTGTTACTTTGAAAAATGTATAGTCCTTATATGAACACTGGAGATAGGTGTTCTCTGCTTTACTGGAGGGTGCCAATAGACAGTTTTGCATCAGGATGGACCTTGCAATGCAGATCAAAGCTATGTATACGGTTTGAATTTTATTTCTGGACAGAAGTACTGATTGTACTTGAGTACCGTTCGATAAGTCAATTTATTTGAGAAATGATAACTTTTTAAGAAAAGTAGCTTTTATGAGAAATGTAGAGTTTGTTTTGGATTAATCTTCGGTGACCAGTTAATTTATTTTGAGCACAAGCTATTATGTTTTGAGCTGACGAAAATTAAAAGTTATGATAATTTGATATAGGAGATATTGTTTAACCAGTATGTTTGACATTGTTTATTACCTGGTAGAGTTTAATGGTGGCTTTTGATAACCGTGACATTGCGATGGTTAGTGCCTGAAGGTCAATTTGTTAAATCTGATGTGACGATCAGTAATGAGGAAGTTTAGGTCAGGAAGGGCCGAGCGTGGAGAGATACTCGCGTATGTATTTGGTTGTTACAGGTAATCTTCAATGCCTTATACGTGTTGCCGATGGTAGAGCGTGCTTGAGGATGGATCTCGGGAAGATGCTGAACGCATACGGTTTTATGACGATGACGTATCGAGTAAAAGTTAAAACTAATCGCGCAAATAATGAATTGGTAATTTTGTTCTAAACAAGTGTTATGTTATGGAGTTTCTTCCGCTTGCTTCTTCTCCATAGCGAAGACACTTAGCGAAGCAGCGGTAAAAACGGTAGTTAGGGTTAAAAAATGCAAACAAAGTTTTTGAAATCCACTCGCAGTAACAGCAGTAGTCATTTTTGATGATAAAGATTTTGAGTTTTGTTTTGATTTGAAGTAATTGAAAATTGTGGATCGAGCAATTGAGATGGTGATAATAACGAAATGGAGCATCACCCAGGGACGGGTGACATGTCAGCGATGGCCGTGTCGGAGATAGGATACTTGTTTGATGCCATTTTATCTGTGGTAGACGAGGTGGTCGATGGTGAATTGATACTCTGTGGCGCGCGGGAGCATTGTCATTAATGGAGAAATATGAAAAGAAATTAATGTCGCGTGCGATCGGAATATTGTTCTTGTAAAAAGTCCTTATTAATTTTAATGCCGTGAATCTCTAATAATAATAAATAAAGTGTATCCGCGAGTGCGAGTGGTTCGATCAATAAATCAATATCGTAATATCGCAAAGCAAATCCAATCAATACCAAAGTAAACCCAAACCGAATATTCATAATGAGCCATACATGAGCATTGAATAAAGTAGCTGGTGGTGTGTTGTTGCGTGGCTCTGAACTCTTGTTTTATTTGACATCCTGACAAGTGCCCCCGTCATATATATATACAATCAAGAAATAAACCAATAGAAAATGACACACAGAAAATAGAGGAATGCAATGTGAGTGTTTTGTTTGTTTGCCCTTTGCTGGACATAAACATCTTACATACATACTTCGCAGTACCGAGTATGCAAACTCGAAAAATTGTTTCTACGATATTATTGAAATTCATTCAATTATTTATTTTGCTTCTGAATTGACTGAAATGGGAAAAAACATCAAATAGCACTTCTAACCTGCAATATATCACCGTCCATCACTGCTAACTGACTATAACCATGCCTAATAATTACCTACCTATCCCTAAATTTAGTCTTGTTTTAGGTCGGTCGCTGTTGACTCGGGCGGATCGAAATACTTAGCGCTACATACGGGTATCTTTTTTTACACGTTTAAAAAAAACATGCAAAGGTAATAGCACAAAAAGATTGTAAACTTGTGATCTTCAGCTCAACTTAAAATAGACACTGACGTCGCTGAAACTGATAACATTTTATGGCTTCTATAAACGTATAAAAAGTAACGTTTTTACCTCCACTGACGTGAGCTATGATGACTTACGACGAGTCTAAGAAGTATGCAATAGATATATCTAATCTGTTAAGCAATTAAATGTAAATAAATAACGCTACACATAGCTCCATACTACGATGCCCTGTATCGCAGGTGCTATAGGCAATACAATACACGAACACACACCCAGACCTAGAACGGAAATTCAAACTCATTATTTTTTCCACCACACTTCAACGGCGATCCGGCATGGTAATCATAACACCACAGTCATTAAATGAGTACGAAAGTTTATTGTTCAAACAAATATTCAATTACCAGTACCTATTATTGTTTGAATGACGATATAGGTGCGAAAGTGACAAACAAGTTATAAGTAATCAGGCTTTTGATCGAACATAATTTAAATTTTCGCCGTCCTTTAATTAAATTTCATACCACCGAATAAGAGTATTTCGTAAGAATTACCGCCGGCATAAATTACCCATAATTGCCGAAGAATAATCATGAAGCTAATAAAAACTGAGAGCATGAATCCTGATGTAGTTTTATTGAATTCCTTAATTATGCGCGACGTGGTGCGATGCCCAAATTTGTCATTTAATTAGTATTTAAATATCATGAGGAAAACCGGATACGCGGGAGTTCTCTTCAAGATTCAACAATTATTGTGATTGAATTCTGTTTTATCCCTCACATTCAAAAATTCAAATCTGACAGGAGAATAGCAAGGAGTATTATGAAAATAGAGTAAAGACAGTTGCTGAAACTAGAGGAAATGAGAGAGACTGGCAAAGTTGTTATACGGCTGAAATCAATAAACCTTCCTGTGTCGGAGACATAGATGCATTTTGGGTTACTGAACAAAAGGTGAAAGTAAGTATATATTACCTTTATTTACATTATAGTACTACGCTTGACGACAAAAGACATCGTGACGAGAACCACTACATAATCTCTTAACAGAAATTTAAGGAGGATATTGAGGGAATGCATATCATAAGATTACACGATTTGATTGGCACTGTACGAATTTATTTTGATATAATTATTATTTTATATCCCTTCTTAATTCTGTCCAACAATACAATGTCCAAACTAGATATTTCTTTCTAACATCAAAGATGATGGACCATTCAGCTCTTACAAGCACAACATAGTATCTACTATTCATAATTGTGACTTCGTATCTTCGAAGTGAAGTTTATCAGAACGATTTTAAATTTCAATCTTTTTTGCTTTAATTTACTTTTGTTGCTGTAACATGCTATTTGAAATCTACTGTATTCATAAAGCATTTCAAAATAATTCACTGCCCAGGCCGTGGTAAGCTAGCATGTGCTTCATCAGTGGCGCCAGTAATCTGATAACTATATTTACTATGTAATATCACATACAACATGTTGCCAAGGCTGACTTATTCTTCTGAAATCTCAGTCGTTTAATCCGACATTACTATATAGCACATTATATAATATATTTTATATTTAACGTTACTGATTCTGAAGTTTCCTTAAATTCTAAAACTACACCACCAACTAGTTACACCTATACTTCGATACAATTTATTATTGCTTTCATCACTACATCTCGTTCGTATTATATTGTTCATCTCAATTATTCAACTCAAAATTAACATCTTAGAGTCATAATATTTCGCATAATATACCAGCTAGGTTAACAGGATTATAATATTAAAAATTGGGCAAACCTGATCGATTATAACAGGACAAGGATATGACAGTACCCTGATAGGCTGATACTATAAACTAATTGGTCATATAAATGTAGGTGTGCTTAATTTTATTGATTTTATAACTGATATCCGACAGTACAGTTATATTGAAAGAATTAAAATAACATTTTAATCAGCCAGTAATAGCCCTGTCAAAGTATAAAGGTGATATAGCGAGAGCACAATGAGTGACGTCAAGAGCCTGTCACGCACAACGGATACACTGGCCTTTACTGACACTGACTGTCAAATCAAACCGTATTGAGAAGCTGGGAATGACGGGTTTAAAACAATTTAATGTGAGTGTATGAACTTTTGTAATGACAGGTGGATATTTTGCAACATTACTACCGGTTACACTTTTGAAAGGAGAATCTTATGACGTGATTCTTTATTATCAGTTAACTGGACTCTTACTAAGAACAAATAACTATGATTCAAGTTATAACGAGTATAAATAACACACTAGTTTGCTAACCATTCTAGTACCGATTTGAGTCCTATTCTTTGATGGAAACAATCATCATATAATATATCATTCGTATTTTATTAAAACAGCGTTTGCAATCTTAAATCCATGAAAAAGGAAGCCAAATCTAAAACACTAAAGAGTCTACAATAAATTCTTGTATTTTATTGGAAAATAATAGGGCATGTGATAGGAGCTAACTATTAGAAATCGTCAAAACTTTCCATGGAATATTTTAAGTGACCGAAACTGAAAACCCTTCCTCTCTTGAGTATTTAAATGCGTATCATGCTCTATATTTTTCACTTCAAAAATAATTCTATTATTCACGATTTTCAAATAATTATATTAAATATTAAAAGAATGACGATTTCATAAATTATAAATAATTTAAACGTTATTAAATTATATTTAGGACAGCTTGATTGATGGGGGGTTCACGTGAACAGTAATTATGTTGTCATTGTTGGCCATAAGGTGTCAATTTCACAGATTGAGTCCTTGTCAGCAGTTATTTAATTAAGGATGACGTTTACAATAAAGATAATTTCTTCATTTTTTATCACATTTGCAGCCATAAGTTCTATCATTCCGGCCTTATTACTTCATTACAGGCATTTCTTATTTTATGCAAGACTCATTTGATATACTGTTTTAAATGGGTTGTGAGCGAAAAATTTATCCATATGGCAATAGTTTAATGTTCCAAAGCATGTATGAGGTGGTTACATAGCTTAATAACAGCTATTATAATAAATAGTGAACATTTCCACTTGGATTTCTCATGACACCTTTCTCTTTTGCTGCTAATTTTCTTTTTATAATAATAATCCATACTAATATTTTAAATATCAAAGTGTGTTTGTTTGTGCCTTTTTCACGTGCTGTTGTAACTTTTTTGTGTGGAAATCATCAGTAGGCCGGAGATAACTTCATGGGCTACTTTTTACCGCGGTAAAATATATCAGTCACACGGGACAATCCATTATAATGTAAATGATGCGTACTATCATTACTAACATTTGAGTGTGTTCCTCAGATTCCTCTTAGTATCGTATTATTGTGCAGATTGTCGCGTATAAAAAAAAGGGGTTTGAAAGGAAAATGTCTGAGCATTTATTTTAGGATGAATGTGTGTTAATTTAAATGTGCTATGTAAATTCACTACAGGTATGGTGACCTACCAAAAAGACTACGCGAACAAGTTAATTACACTAAAATAAAATAGAAATGGAGTGTCCTTCAGTTCTCGGTAGATTAAGCATTGGACCATTGGTTCAAGGACCTCTTGTTGACTTATCCTGTGGGAGGTTTGTTTAGAATAAAAAGAATTAGATTTGGATATTACTCACTATATTAGATAATCGCGGATACATGGCGGCTCGGCCCGCAAATGAACAATCATGTAATAGAAGTTAGGTTAAGTACTGAGAAAAAAAAAAGAATGTCTACGTGGCAAGTGGCATCGGTGCCTGAAATATTACGTCGCGCACTGATTCTACAGATTCTGGCCAGAATAGATAATAAAAGTCAACTCACGCATGGTACCATGGACGGGAAGGTAATCCGCACACTAGTGTCAGCTCTCCCACGGGACCTCAGGGATTATCCTGGGCGTCGTCCGACGGTGTCCCGTGATTCCGAAGCTCGAAGCAGCCGTTACCCGGAACCTGTGGGCCGTCAGGGCAGGCAAGCAGATGGAAGTCCTTGAGGTTCCACGTGGCGTGCGCGTGCGCATGTACAGGTTAGGCACGTGGCGAGCGTGACCGTCGACGCGGCCAAGGTGCTGGCGGAAGCTGGCGGTGCGCGCCGTCGTCTTCGATGGTTGGCCTCCAATCCGGAAGATCAGGGAGCGCAGGCGGAGCTGGCCACACGGCTGGCAACTGCGTGTTCGAGGCGAGGCATGCGTGGCGTGACGATGGTGGTCGCAGTGGTGATATGTCTCACCTGATTCTCTCCACGTAACGAGGCGTCAGCATGGCGGGCGCGGACCGCGAACCGACATTTACATCACGCGTGAAGCGCGTTACAAAAAAACGTGGTGTCCAGTCTACCACATTACTATCAGAAAATGGCGTCAGGCAGCAGCGTGACCCCTTTACATGAGTCGGCGGTGGGCCAGGTGTGCGTCCCGGACCCACGCAAGAACCAGACTGACCCATCGCTAGCCGGATCACAGCTAGATCGATTCCATCGACAAGAGTGACAAAAAGTTGCAGAGTGCCACAGACAACCGATCCAGAATTCGCCTTATATAATTAAGGATATTAGGTTTATTTAAATTTACATAAATAAATAAATATTCCTTGTAATACATAACAAACAAACATAATCTTATTATTTCTGACGGATGTTTACTTGCGGAGAAATAATTTTAATTATGTACTACCATAAATAAAGCAGACGGTGTCTATGACTATAGATGAATTGTCGATGGATCGCAGAGTAGCCAACCACATAATGTTGTTGATACTCGTTGATTATTGGACAAACGATTACAGATCCACCAACCGGCTAATATCGGTGGTCACGTTCAATATATTTATTATGCCACAGATAAATGATTTGTATGTGCGGGAGCAACACCATGTAGTAGGTATGTTAAAATACACTACTACAATACCCCCCTTCGAACAAAAGAGGCTAACCCAGTTAGCCGACATAGCCGAGGTAACCGAAAAAAAAACTTTTTACCTTATGTAAAAGTTTTCTTATAAACAAGAATAAAACCTAAACTCAGAAAAGACTAAATCTTATACCTACCGGACTATGGAACCTACATCCTACTATCTCAATCCTAAACCATTGGAGTATAAACTATTATCTTAAACTATGGGCCCAAAACTATAACTAAAACTTTGTATATTAGATATAACTAACACCTTACTTATACTATGGTATAGTACTGAGGAACAATACTATACTTAGTATGTACCTATTTATTTACTACTCAACATTACCTATAAGAACAACTTAACTACTGTATAACTCTAAGTTAAGCTACACTAGACTTAATAACCCTAATATTTATCGCTAATAGAAAATTTATATAAGTATGGACTAACTTTATACCTAACAAGTAATCTCCACAGTGCTGATCAGGCAACTGGGTAAATAACATCAGCCCTACATTGGAATGTAGGCTGGGTGCAGTCTTAATCAAGGAAAATATGAGCTCATGTTAACAATACAAGTACTGCATGCAGTATGGTATCAATACCTATAAAAAGTCTCTAGAGAAAAAAACTTATTTTCAATTATTGTGGGAACAATAATGAACCAAAATGGATAACAAATGTGCATCCAGGATCCTCAAAATGTATGGATACATCATCACTTTTCATTTTGTAACAAAATTGGAAAGTATATTTTTGTACCAAACAAAAACAAGAAATAAGTAAAAACTTATTTTCAATTGTTTCAATCAAACTACTGAACCAAATTTGTTCAGAGCAAAAGTAGTATATTCCTAAGAATATACACACACAAAACTATTTAGTTTTGTAACAAAATAATCAAAATAGACAAAATAGTCAAAATAGACAAAATCTCGAAATGGACAAAAAACAGTTTTGTCAACGAAACGAGGATTATTCTCGAATCCTTTGTATTCCAAAATCAGATTTGCTGATTTAGTACACACCTAACTAAGGCACTTTTACAATGTCCTTAACATGATATTTCCCTATAATCTTTGGAAGGTATCTGTAAGTTCATCTAAGGATTAAGCTGTTAAGTTCCTATATGAGAGATGAATATCATCGGTCGAATTTGGTGTATTGCCGCACTCATGCAATGCACCATCGGTGATGAGTTCATAACCTATGGCCAAAAGATATGGTGGTGTAACCAGTAGCAATATTTACTGTGGTATTCTAAAATCTTAAGGATTGAATACCTTATACAAAGGTTTATAAATTTAAATTTAAATTTGGACGGCATATGCTTCAAAATGTTTTCCAAAAAAAATTAATCTGTCACTAGTATTAATATCATTGATAACCAACAAATGTGAATAAATAGGTAATAAATTATGTTTAATGATTTCAATAAGGATGCTCTCAGGTTGAGGTGTAGCAAGCCTTGAATTCATTGATTGCACGTCCAAAATATAAATGTGTATGGGTAGACTGGAACTTTGTTTGTGATATGTAATTAATTCTTCCAAAATGAAATTATTGTCAAAAGGTGAAAAAAAAATGTTTTGAATTTATTGTTTATGTAAAATAAAGTGACCACTGATTCTCTAATTTGCCTATGATACTCGAGGTCTTTAACACTTAAAGGGTCAGAAGAAAACATTTGACTACCTTAGTTATCAATCCGCAAGAAAAAATCCACTACACTTGAGTCGTCAGTAAACTTTAAGTTCCATGACTTCAAATTATAATCTCGTATTACATAGGTAACCATATTTGAGCACTCAGCTACGTTCGGTGTACCTTGAATCGATTGATCAAAATTCACTGGATCATGGGACAAAGCGGCTGTTGTCTGTGGCTGCGATGAAACTTTTTGCCTATGAGTTACATTACTAAAAGATTTGTTTAGGCTACGATCATCAGCTTGGTCTACACTTGTATCACAATATTCATTTAAAGGAGTTGTCATCTTCACAAAATAATAACCAAACAATAATTAGTAAACAATAATTAGTAAATAAACAGTGTTTGCACAAACAAAACGCTAGCTACAAGATCTAGCAAAATACAATTGCAATAACAAAAGATAATTGCAATTGCCTCAAACTTATCAAAAGTTTGAAAACAAAAGTTAATATTGTTCCAAAATAACAATATTACAAAAACAAAGGCAAATAATAATCACTGTTTAGTTACTAACTAGGTACAAAGCGAAATGTCAAATTACTCAAATACTAAAATGTGACAACTCGAAAAAATTATCTTTTGACAATATCAAAAATTTAGTGAATTTGTAAAAATATTCCAAATAAACTCCACAGAATAAGCAAAAACAAATATGTTCGGGCGCCATTGTCGCGTATAAAAAAAAGGGGTTTGAAAGGAAAATGTCTGAGCATTTATTTTAGGATGAATGTGTGTTAATTTAAATGTGCTATGTAAATTCACTACAGGTATGGTGACCTACCAAAAAGACTACGCGAACAAGTTAATTACACTAAAATAAAATAGAAATGGAGTGTCCTTCAGTTCTCGGTAGATTAAGCATTGGACCATTGGTTCAAGGACCTCTTGTTGACTTATCCTGTGGGAGGTTTGTTTAGAATAAAAAGAATTAGATTTGGATATTACTCACTATATTAGATAATCGCGGATACATGGCGGCTCGGCCCGCAAATGAACAATCATGTAATAGAAGTTAGGTTAAGTACTGAGAAAAAAAAAAGAATGTCTACGTGGCAAGTGGCATCGGTGCCTGAAATATTACGTCGCGCACTGATTCTACAGATTCTGGCCAGAATAGATAATAAAAGTCAACTCACGCATGGTACCATGGACGGGAAGGTAATCCGCACACTAGTGTCAGCTCTCCCACGGGACCTCGGGGATTATCCTGGGCGTCGTCCGACGGTGTCCCGTGATTCCGAAGCTCGAAGCAGCCGTTACCCGGAACCTGTGGGCCGTCAGGGCAGGCAAGCAGATGGAAGTCCTTGAGGTTCCACGTGGCGTGCGCGTGCGCATGTACAGGTTAGGCACGTGGCGAGCGTGACCGTCGACGCGGCCAAGGTGCTGGCGGAAGCTGGCGGTGCGCGCCGTCGTCTTCGATGGTTGGCCTCCAATCCGGAAGATCAGGGAGCGCAGGCGGAGCTGGCCACACGGCTGGCAACTGCGTGTTCGAGGCGAGGCATGCGTGGCGTGACGATGGTGGTCGCAGTGGTGATATGTCTCACCTGATTCTCTCCACGTAACGAGGCGTCAGCATGGCGGGCGCGGACCGCGAACCGACATTTACATCACGCGTGAAGCGCGTTACAAAAAAACGTGGTGTCCAGTCTACCACATTACTATCAGAAAATGGCGTCAGGCAGCAGCGTGACCCCTTTACATGAGTCGGCGGTGGGCCAGGTGTGCGTCCCGGACCCACGCAAGAACCAGACTGACCCATCGCTAGCCGGATCACAGCTAGATCGATTCCATCGACAAGAGTGACAAAAAGTTGCAGAGTGCCACAGACAACCGATCCAGAATTCGCCTTATATAATTAAGGATATTAGGTTTATTTAAATTTACATAAATAAATAAATATTCCTTGTAATACATAACAAACAAACATAATCTTATTATTTCTGACGGATGTTTACTTGCGGAGAAATAATTTTAATTATGTACTACCATAAATAAAGCAGACGGTGTCTATGACTATAGATGAATTGTCGATGGATCGCAGAGTAGCCAACCACATAATGTTGTTGATACTCGTTGATTATTGGACAAACGATTACAGATCCACCAACCGGCTAATATCGGTGGTCACGTTCAATATATTTATTATGCCACAGATAAATGATTTGTATGTGCGGGAGCAACACCATGTAGTAGGTATGTTAAAATACACTACTACAAGATGTTACCTTGTTATTGTGCAATTTGTCCTTGCACCAGAAATGTGTCACTGCCGCGGGTAAGAGCTATTTAGTTGTTTCCTATCAGAGGCATGGTATCCAAGGGGCTTTCTTACCCAGAGGTTATCGTCTTTCAAATCATTGTTATGCTGTCCTTTAAGTAATAAGGACATAATATTTACATTTAGTGCTTAAAGTTTCTTTTGCACATTTAGAAAACCGTATTGTTTCTACTTGTAAATGACTTAATAAGTTTTTTCTTTCAGTTCTTTATCTTCCCTTCATGTATAACCATTAGCTCGTTTGACGAGCTCTATTTTTCAAACTGATAAGATGCCAATGCCTTCAAAATTTACATAGATTTCAAACAATATTTAGCAAGTACTTAAATGTTACATTTTCTTATACTTTAGTGCCGCATACATTGTATAAATTATAAAATATTTCATGAATTCTCCAACTTTAAGGCTTTTCCATACATTACCTGCATTTAATAATATTTCATTAAATTACCTAATGACGTGCAGTAGACCGTCAAATACCGTCAAACAAATGATAAAGTTGTCCTAAATTTGAATATTCGAAATACAGTCATAAAAGAGTTATAAAAAATTCATATAACGAAGAAATACAAAAAATTATAAATGAATAAAAATACTATAAAAAAATATGTCAATTTATGACATTATAAGACATTCTCAAAGTAAGCAATACGCTGCACATATAACAAACGTATGCGTATCTACTCCTCAGGAAGTAGCCAGTGCCACAGAGCACTTCCGAAACGACATAGTTCTATTTATTGACCACCGACCCTCACGTCTGACGTCAATTCGATATCGAAACTGCATTGAATTATTGTACATTGTACATTACTAGTTCCTTATTGTTTATCAAATACTTCTAAAGCCTTTTTTGTGGTAATTTTTTTGTTGTATTGATCAGATTTGGACAATTTGGTAGTTTACGGCGATATGACCAGTATTTTTTATTTATTAGGGTATAACCGAATCTGTCTTTTCCGATTAATACGGTCTTTCACCCTTTAACAAAAACTCAAAGGTGTATAAAGTCCTCCAATCTGCACTTGGCCAGCGTGCTGGACTGTGGCCTTAATCTTAACCATTCTAAGAAATCCGTGCCCAGCAGTGGGACAGTAATGGGTTTCAGTAGTGAATTATGGTTAGTAATTAGATTTTCAAGTTTAATTAGATACTGAGGAATGTAACGGATTCTGATTATCCTTGAAACTACATAAACCTGTCTCTGTTAAAAAATGTACGCTTCTATGGAGCGTAGCAAAAACTGTTGGTCAATGCTCGGTACAGTTTTTCTCAAATCGTCAAGAAATTTTTAAAAACTTTACAACGTGTTTTAGAGCAAATTGTTGATATGAAGACAACTATTAATTCCGAATAAGTCAATTAGCGTATTACGCACACAATTAGAATTAAAATGCAAAATGATGTGCATGAAGCTCAGGTACTGTGATATTCAGAGGGTGTAATTTAAAAGCAAGTGTAAGGCTTTGTGTAAGCTTATTTGACGAATCCAAAATTAAGGCTAAGTTACTTATTTCAAAATTAAATTTTAGGAAATGAGACATTACTTACATTAAAGTAGGTATGTATTTTTTAAATAGATCTGTTATGTACCTATGTACGATTATATTCTCTACATTCCATGTCAAAATGCAAAACTTTGCAAAGTGAGTTCTTAAAACTTACTGGTTTTTACCGTGAGTGTAATACATAATGTAAATTAAACTGATAAATTTCAAGATAAAAAATCCGGTTTATCCGCTAACGATCGTAAAGACAATACGCTCCTTTTGTTTCAGTTGTATAATAAATTTGTGGAAATGCTTCTCCCGATTTGGACACTTTAACCAAAATAGCGAGTCTGGTTTCTTATAAAATTCTTAAAGTATCACTTGGTCAGTTCTTGCGCACATTTAGGTAGAATAAACTTGTATTTATATCTGGTATAAACCTTTATTATCTTGATTGTTACAATCGTTAAGATGTCCTCATTATTGTTGGCAATAATGACATAGTATATTGTTTACTTTTTATTGAGTTGTATAATTTGATAATAAACATTCAATTTCTCATAATAATATCATTACATTATTATTATAGTCCATAACATGAGTTTGATTTTCTCAATCTTAAGGTCAAATTTAATGGACGCAAATTTATAGGTACATAAATTGATATGGCATCACAAAGTTGATCATAAAGTATAATATTATTTAACTTTCGTGTGTGGCAAGCGTTAAAAACGAGTTGCGTAAAATTGGTATCATTTAAAATGTTAATGATTTTTAATTTAACTTCATGTAATACAATTTCTACTGTTTCTTTAATAACAAATTTTTCTGTACTCTTAATCGTAGCGGGTCTTTAATTGTGTCCATTAATGTCAATCAAAGCAAAATTAAACTTTTTGCAATTTTAAAAGGCTGTAATGGCATGTAAAAGGCTGTCACCAACAGAATTTAGGTTTTTACTCTTACAATGTTCAGACAAATTACGCTGTTCATTGGCTTTTGGTGTTGTAACAGGTATTTTAGTAAATAATTATCTGCAATCTCCGAAACATGGTTGGCCCATCAATTTGTTTTTGTCAAATGGCTTTTATAATATATAACACCTTCCCTCTTTAGCACCTGCTGGATCTAACACGTCTCGCGTCTATGCTCTATGAAGTAAATTCGCCGATGATAAAATTTTGGTGTCAGGTACTGTTGGTTGTCCTTCATCAACTAATGACAAATGGATAATTTGAATATTTCTTTAACATTTAACATCACTTTCCACCCATATAGGATTGTTATTAATATCTATTACTAGGTAAATTGGTCATTTCTTGTTTTGGATTAGCTGTAATCGGCGATTAAGTCTCAAGAGCTGGACGAATGCAAACAGTACGATAATCGTTACAAAAACCTACCTACCTTTGAAGTTAGCAAGGCCAGTGACAGTGATGTTTAGTCAACGTTTATTTGCCGTTCAGTCTAGATAGGTATCTACTCTAGATAATTATACCAAACCCGTTCAAGTTTCTTCGATTTCAATTTCTTTTAGAACGTTAACTTACTATGATCAATTATATAGTTTTGCAAAGTTATTTTCAGAAATTTTATGGTTGTTAATATTTTTTAGATTATTACAAAATTCTTAAAATGTTACCAATAGCTTGATTACAAATTTTGTACACATTGTGTCGGATTATATAGAATTTGGTTTTGCTATTATTGTTGAAAAGTTTTCTCAAGTATTCTATGTATCACAGCTTTAGCCAAATCGCAAGTAGATGGAGACATTAATAAGTAGGATGATGAGCATAGCGACATATTTAAATTATTTCGATAGACAACGCTTCACTGAGGTCGGTATTTTGTGTTATTTTTGAGATCCACAGGAAGGTAACCGGGGACATATTATTATCTGTTAATTTATCGTCTATAAACATAGAAATACAAATAACACTTACAAGTTTATTTCCATCTAAGTAAATAAATGGATCAACAATAAAATACATGATAGCGCGACAAAATAGCGACGAATATAATATTTGTCGTATAAAAAAGATATTGGTCCTCAGAATGTAATCAATAAAATTTAAAACAGGAACAAAAATATAGTCTAAGAATGCTATTATGCAAAGGCCACTGTTGTAAAAGGATTTGAAATATTACAAAGCGCAGAATAGATAGTCGTATATTAAAGTCACAGGTATTAAAAGAGTACAATGACTACAATATACTACCTACATAGTCTAGAAAAGGTAGGTAGGCAAATGAAATAACTTTATTGTTACTGGAGAATTCAATTTTGTTGACAGGAAGAACACATTAGCGATGTACCCTAAAAGCAATAGTTGGAAATATGATCTACTTATCTACTTCGAACACCTAATTTGGTATCAATTAGCAATATCCGCAAAGAACGGTAATGCTAATATCCTCATAGCTGAACATAACAATTTAAATATCCTTCCTAGAATACATATTAATGCATAGGAAACGACTACTTAACTCCAGTGTTATAAAAACCATAACAAGATTGCTGTGATCGAGAAGTGGTTTGAACACAAGGCTTTAGAACCTTGGGGCCGGGTTCTAATTCTTCACACACCTTTAATTTTTAAAAATGACGAGCGCATTATTATCTAATCACTACTTGCTTCGGTAAAGAAAAACATAGTAAGGCAGCTTGCTCACCTGATATATGTATATAGGATAGTAGATAATCTGCACCTCTTAATTTGTGAGAGGATACCCGTGCCCTCCTGTGGGAAAGTTATGGATTACGAAAATGTTGAAAGCAAAGGAAAGAAAATCATTAATTAGGTATATAAATTATAAACAGCGCTTGTATTCACAATCAAAGTTGTTTATAACTAACATAATAAAATCAAAAGATTGCAGGGAGTTACGAAGCGTCCTAATCATGGGCTATTCACAGATGCGACAGTAGATTGTTGAACAATAAAAGCCACTTCTCAGACACTTGTATCTCTTGACACACATACATTTGTATGACATTGTTATGAATTTAGATTCTGATCGTGTAGCATCGTAAGATATTTTATTGCCATTGACATATTTTATCGCTATTCGATATCGTTGACACTTAACTGATTTGAGTTCGTATAAATACCTGACCCAATTATAACTTTCAATTTTGTTTCCAATTTCACTATGACAAAGCGATAAAATGCATCAAAATTTTCTTATGTCCTAATTAGTATATCAGTAATTTGATAAGCAAATATTTTATGCGAAATTTTATAGGCTACCTCTGGTATGTTGGTGTATCTAATACGAACCAGCTCTGAACAAGCTGAAATGAGTCTTATCGCGAACATTTTAAATAGAAATTACCATGTGTTATACTTAAACAGGTGGCGGTTCTGTCTCGTAGTCGAGATTTGTATTTGTCAGTCATTCGTTCTATTCTTAACCAGCTCAGCTTCACAAAAACAGTCGTAAACGACGAACGAGGGAGGAGTAAGTAACAAGCTAATGAAATGACTTAAGTTACGAGGCGGACACTTCTAAAGGCTAAATTTGAGGAGATTTCTCTTATTGCCATCTTTGGGACACGACAATTGCCTGTTGCATGTTGAGTTTTTTTTATCAAGTTCGTATATCCATATTAAACGTGTAGTTGGCTCGATTGCTTCAGAAAGACCAGAAACTTTTTCTAACATTTATTTATTTATGTATCCAAGAATTAGGTATTATTGGTTTACTTGTCTTTGACATTAGAAATTGTAACAAAATACTACCTACCTTTTTTCTTAAAAACACCACTTTATTAACATTTTGTCATATTGCGGTTATATTTACATACTTTTACTATATTTTTTCTAAAACGCTATTTCATGGTTGTTAGAGTTATTATAGAGTTAGGATAGTAATTATTAGCAAATGTATTTTTTTAAAGTCAGAGTAATGTTACCATAATTTTAAATTCACAATAAAAAATAATTTGGTTTACAAATTAATCACGGTCAAGACAGGCCAATTTACGTAAAAATGTCTACGGTAATATAAAATTACCTACATTATTTATGGCTTATTTAACAACTTAAATAGTTTGCGTATCATGTTTACAATCAATCTAATCAACCATAATATATTTTAGACAAGTTTAACATATTGCATAGACTTAGTAATGAATGCCAGTTCAAGACAATTTATTAACTAGTATGTAGACTAGTTAAATGTCTTTCCTAGCAATAAAATCCTCTCGAAACTCCTTCAACTAAGAGAAATATAAATTAATTGTAGCCATAGTCATTAAAAGTCAAACGATAATAATGCTAATTTAATTAACTTACACGGTTTATGTATTTTACATGTAATTATTACCTATGCATGTATGTAAGTCGGTGAGCGTTTTATACATCTAAATATAATTGATAAATAATGATGTCAACGATGAATACGTAATAATACTAATAATACAAATGGAATATTAGTAAGCTTGCCTTTTCAAATATAGTTAGCGTTTTGAAATAAACGCCAATGTTAACGCATATGTTTTGAATACAACTAAAAACATAGAAAATTTCCTAGAATTTAAATACTATTTATTAAATCCATACACAGTGTTATAAAGTATCTTGTAAAAATTTTGTGAAAAAAAACCTATTGCATAAAGTTGCACCCTTTCTCTACGATCTTGAAAATGGAGCATTTCAATTTATTTAAATTGTTGGTGCAAACTAAACAAGTTGTAAGCTGATATGCATTTTACATATAGAAAAGTAATTTACTGTAACGTAGTGCATCGCCAAAGATGGCTGATCTATTTATTATATGTCAGCAAAGCAATTAATTCAAACCTATTTGCAGGTTTATTTATGATTTGCGAAGCCGAAGACTTACTACGAAACATAATTTTTTAAGTTACTTATTTACGGAAGCGCTAATGACTTTGTGTGGCAATAACAAAGTAGGAATCTACCTATATACTTATTTATTATTTTATCTACCTATATATTATATTTGTGTACCTATGTCATTTGCCTTCCTGTTTCCAATAACTCAAATAATGTTGAAGTGTTTACTGAAGACTTGTTTTGATACAATAAACTCTTACTATTAAAAATATGGAAATACAAATAAAACTAATACCTACTATGCAAATAAAACTGATTAAGTAGATTTCGAGTTTTAATGGCAAGTGATATGTTGTAAGTCATCTCCATTCGCTACTTTTACGTAGGTACAACGTAAATGATAGACGTTAACAATTTACTTAATGACTCAAAGGACCTAAAGGAGGAAATAAATATGAACGTAGAGCGGTTAAAATCCAAGGCTTTTCATAGTGGAAATACTATAAAAAAGCTGTAAAGCGTTCTAAATTCAATGATAACGTGTAACTTACGACCCTATACGTGCGTGACGATAAGGCCAATCGGGAAGGTTATTTATCTACCTTGAACCAGTAGTTTAACAGTATTTCAGTAATTGCTAATAAATGCTAACGACGAGTCAGGGAAGTTTATCTAGATCCGCCGACAAGAAACGTCGTAAAAGTGAATGATATCGAATGGATACCGTAAGGGGACTTACAAGAGACAGTTAAAGCATTTGCTTATGAATTGTGGCTTTAAGATTATTCTGATAAAGGAAGGTATGAATTTCAAGAGGTCAGAAAAATGCAGTATCGTAAATGATATCTACTTATGCCCGGTAAACGCATTTAATGCATCCCATGTTTGGTTTGATAGTTAAATGAGGCATGCAAAAACCTAAACCTAAATCCAGCATAAAATTACATTTTTATATTCAAGTAATAAAATCATCCAGTCTCCAAGCAGTTACTTAAACTTAACCTAACTTAAACTTAAACAATATTTAAAACCTCTTTAATATTTCCAATTAGACACTGAAGCAAAATTTATTCAATTGATCCAATTCTCTACTATTTGGTTTCATAAAATTTACGTTTTTACAATTTGAAATTTCATATTCCTTCACTTAGGTACTTTTATGAGATATAAACATTGTTTTATTTCTTCAACTCTAAACTTCAGATACTTTTTTTGTTGAGGTAAACGTCTCTCAGACCGTTTATAAATAACTTCACCAGTGGTTCTGGTAACTTACGTAATGCGAACGGTAAATTGTCGTAAGTATTTATAAATTAGTAAGTACTCATAATTTATTTAATTAATGATTGGGTAATGGATATTTTAAATTATAATAAGGTATTAATGAACTTGTTTTATAAACTATAAGCGGCTCCGCCCGCGTGGAATTCGTCTGGTCGAACGATCGATTCGATCGAGGAGAGACCCGTGCTCAATAACGGGCCATTAATGAGCAAATAACGAGCCATACTGTTTATAATTGAAACGCCACATTTACATAAAGCCATTCTCACTACCTTGTTTATTTGGTAGGTGAACAGACCCAAGAGGAGGTAAAATGACTGCAACTAATCCTCCCGCATGATGCGCCTGCGCATACTAATCGCGATATTTAAATTCATCCTACCATTCACACTATTTAGACGCTTTTGGGGTAATAGCGCATTAAATTAACCCATGTTGTGAATACAAATTGATTCGTTACAAATTTAAAAATAGATCTACATCAGATGCATAGCGATTCTGTAGTTCTTATCTTTGAATGTTTTAAATGGATTCTTTTTTTGAAAATAGCCGACAAACAAACGCACAACATATCTGATCATCGACGTTTTTGATGTTATTAATTGTTCACTTGTATTTTTTTAATGTATAAATATTTGCCGCGCGCCCCGGTTGGAAATCCCATAAAAATACCCTAGACCCTTCGCTTAGGCAACCTCTCTACGAACTGGGTTACGAGTTCGTCCATTTATTTAATAATGAAAAAAACACATGAAAATTATAAAACTTAATGTTTATTATGTAAACGTATGTACCTAATGTAATGCATGGGCATTCAACAAAACAATCAGAGTACCGCAATGGGCGTATTGTGTGCACAGAGCTTAAAAACTATATCTTTGTATAAATATAAGTGAATAAAATCATAAAGTACGTTTCGTTGGTAACTTTTTGCTAGTACGATTACTGTAATGACGTTAATACCTACGCCGTGCTGTGCAATATAATAATATTTATGAGTGGTAAGTGCCCTCGTTTTCCTACGGGAAATCTTAGTACGGGCATTTCGGAATTAACCCACTAAGTTTTCAATCAAGTTTTGGAATCTAAGTATTGTAAACTAATATATTATATTATTTTTCAACGGCTTGAAGTAAAAAAAAACACTGCATAAATCTCCTGATCTCCTGAATAAGCTTTTCTCAAACACTCCGTTGTACAGACATCGGTCAGTTACAATTTATTTTACGTATAATTTGCCATTTCATTGCGATAAAGAAAGAGTTAAGTGACTTATTTAATACTTACTGAATAAAATAACTTTATACGCAATCACGCCTCCAGCAATAACCACAAATTTGTCGAGCAATAACGTAAATTCAGTAAAAGTTTATTCGGCTTAAGTCATTATTAACAAAAGATTGTTATCGATAAAGCATGGGCGAGTCGTTACATACGTTAAAATCGACGATTTCATGGCTCCTTATTCTTAAATTTACATCCTTAATGATTTCATTTACTTCTACAATGGACTACAACTATTGGAAATTCATTAAAATGGAGAATGCTTATTTTTATGATGCAACTGTGATAAGATCCTAGTGTTAATAATAATTTCTATGTCATAATAAGGAAATTAAACTAAATAATGTTTAAATGTTCTAGATGATAAATACTTACGCTTTCAAATTTATGTTTATATCTCTAGCCCTTAAGCGCATTATAGATTATAGGTATTTCTAAATCACATATAACCTTCACCTAAACGTATCTAAGTTTATTTGATTTTCTATTCAAATTTCAGATTCATCCATGACAATTAAAATGAGATTTCGTCAATGATATAGTGAGTGGTATTTACTTATATTCTTTTAATTATATAATTATCCACAAACCTTCCAGATGTACTTATCAGTGATCGATCCCTTTACGTTGGTACATTTACGAGATCGTAAAATAAATAAATAAAAGTAATTATACTTTATAAAAGTAATTATAGATACGTCTATTTGTCATTGGAAAGTCGGTTAATTCCCAACGTGTAGTACTAGTACATTGTTATAAAGATTACCTACCCAATAAGGTATTCCGAAAATCTTTAAAAGTGCAAAGTTTCAGATCAATGGCTGATTCTGTCAACTAAAAAGTAAGTGAAGCAATTTTTTTTAAAGTTGAAACAAGGTTGCAGTGGATTTACGTGAACACTTAGTTTATCATGCATTAAAAGGCTGACATGTATTTATTCAAAAAATACTTTAGGCTATTTACAATAAAGTTTACGATGCTGATACGAGTGTGAATTGCATGGACAAATTCTGTGTTTGGGAGTCGAGAGGAGCGAGTTAGCATATTAGGGATTGCATTATTGTGATTCTTTAACAGTCACTAACCAATATGATTGCTTTAGGAGACGAAGCAGTGGTCATTGACACTTTTATTCCACGTGGATATAGGTAACGTTTTTAAATTAGGTACATTACATTATGGAATTGTTACTTGTGTTTTTGATTTCCTATAGAACAATGAGTGAATAATTTCTGAGGGTAATTATAGCCGTAATACCTATAGAAGAAAAATGCTAGCTATGTGAAATGTATAATAAAAATGCTACAATAGTTAAAAATGATTTAGATTTAAAACTTAGATTTAAGATTCTGAAGTTACCTACCAATAAGTCGAGCAAAATATGAATATTGTATGACAACAAGCGATAAACGATCAGCCAGGTCATGTGATTGCAGACGTTTATCGACATACATAACAACAATGCTTTTGACCGAAGTAACACATAAATAAATGACGTCACTTCGTACATTAAGATGTCCCATATCATCTTATTTCTCTTCCTCTGTATTAGTTTTCTCATTTCTTTATTCTTCTACTTTCTCTATTTTTATCTTGTCGAATCCTAAGATTATTTTAATAGTTCCTAGTCTTTTTTCTTCTTTGGAAAATTTTAACATGTTTATTAACCGTGTGCAATAAAATGACGACTGTAATTGTTTTAAGTTTAAGCTTTGCTACTTTATACGAACTATAAAATAAGGTAAATTGCAAGTAAATTATAATTATATTGTAATGCTATGCTACTCTTCAGATTTTTTTAATCTTTGTCAAAAGCTATACTAACTGAATACTCGTAAATATGACAGGATACAGTATTTTAAACAATTGGATTGCATAATAGCTTGTACATATTTAGGATTCTTTGTAAGCGATTCTGTAAATTAAGTATGTAATTGAGTTCGAGGTTACAATGTGGCTGCCATGGCTTAGTAACACTCAATGGATATTCTAACTGCTGCAGCAAATATTTGTATGAAGATTTGTACATAGCGCTTAGGAGTAGGTGAATTAGAATGATATACATATGTTGCAATGACGACTGTGTAAGAGTTAAGCATCTAGTGACCACGCATCTTTACTTTTTATACGACAAATAGTTTATATGGTTTAGGTTAATAAGCATAATAATTATGTAAAGAGCCAAAATTACATGGGTATGCTGTCAGCTATTTAGGGTTTTATTTTGTGGTATGGAAATATAAAGTTATTTGGTTGTAAATTTATCTGCTGTTTCAAAACTAGAATGACTTAAAATGAGAAATATACGGGTGACTTCATGAAAAAATTTTTGTGCAAATTAGATTTTAATGGAAATTTTTAGTAATTATAGAAAACGGTGAGGTCATTGTCGTCGTAAGACTATTTCCCATTAGTATGCTAAACACATAAATAGAGTTACTACGGCTTAATAGTAAATTAATTAACTCTAGGCATTTAAAATCAACATTTTCTATTCGGCATTGGATACTGTCAATGGCATGTAGGGACGTGTTTCTAAGTACTGTAGAACGCATTAAGATATCATTTTACCTTTCCAAGAAACGTTAATGTAAACTAGGCTAACGCATAATCATCTTATACTTTGAAAGGGAATAAATACTTCGACGTTCACATCCGCTAATAAACTAATTAATATATCAATATTTACCTACACTGATGCAGTTCAAACTATTGATAAATAAAGAGAACAACACTTCAGCTAACTAGTTCATAAAAATAGTTTTCGAAACAACAACGACTTGTTTATGAATGTCACTGTCATTAAGAAACAATCGAGTGTGTAGATAATGTATCGATAAGCAAAAAGTACTTACGCTTCGCTCTTGTCGTAGATTGGGAATGTTTGATGCGTCAAATCTTGGAGAGACGAGCTGGTTTGTGGCTCAGCGGAGATACCCTGAGCCCTTTGCTTTCTGGGCCCTCTTGAGACTCTGACATACTGCTGGTATGGGAACACGCTCTGCAATTTGTCTAATTGCGAGCGCAATTCCAACATTTCCTGGTCACGTTGCTTCAGTAACGCCTCCAACTCCCTAATTCTTTCTATTAAGGGCTGCATATCATTAGTCACTGCTGCGTTAGCAACACAATTTTCAGAATCGGAATTCATCGCGGTAGGAGTCCCCATTATTCCGTTTAACTCTTCTCTATAAGTTTCGTTTAGAGCACGTCGGTCACCGTTGACCGTGGGCGCCACGGTAAGCGCTCCTCCACCTGTATTCACTATGGCCCTCGGCTCATCGTCAACAGCTGTTCGCTGTGACGATCCAAAGCAGAGGGTATCGAAACAGACGCGCATTCACTCGGCTACCGAGTACTGTACGGAATCACTGGGATTTCTCGTTTGGGTTCGAAAGTCGCGTTAGTTTATGCACTGTCACTGTCACTTGTCAGTTTGGTACTAGGGTAGCAGGATCGTGTGGATGCGAGCGAGTCGTGCGACGCGGGCGCGGACGTTCGACGTTGTGTTCAGCTGATAGGTACGCCGTCCTCTTCGCTACAGTTTGGAACCTCGCGTGTCGCGGTGACGCCCTGCAAATAACATTTTCATTTATGAGCAACAGTGAAATGTAACAACGGGATTGTGATTCGAATACATTCCAAAGTTGTTAAAACCTATTCTAGTTGGTGGATTAGAGACACGTGACATAGTCAACTCCCCGATATCCGTCACGTAGACAGTAAATGACAATGTTAATTAACGAGTAAAAACATATATTAATATATTTGTAAAAGAACGGCTTATTACAGACGCTGACAAAATAATACATAAGGCAAAACTTCGCTTCTGTTGAGATCGTTATCAGTAACATTTCATTAATTAATACAACATTTGTGATTAATTTATATTCCAAAAAAGAGATAATTAACATACATGAACTTGAAGTTATCGAACTGGTTGCATGCTTTTGATGTTAATAAGGTTGAAAAGTAACACATTAAATTATATTATCAGTAAATACAACGTAAGGGAGACGTATTGTAGCAAGACGAGTGATATAAAAACTTAAGTCAATATCAGTCAACTAGAAACCGTATCTATTCAATAAGATAGACAAGATAAAATTCCGTGAATCAGTGCAAGTATGGACAGTAAGGTAATAAATGGTAGATAAGAATACGAATTACGAAAGAACAAGTTTAAAAAAACAATGAATGTTTATCAACATTAGGCATGTCACATAGATATTGTACAAGTTACTTAAACATTTTTTCAATAGTAAGATGCATGGTCACCTGATCAGATCTTTACACGTTTAAAGTAACGCGATTGTATATCTAATCTCGCTGATGTCATTCGACACAATCTAATGATCTGTCGAACATTTAGATGCACAGAAGTCGGATATTTTGAAATAGGTGATACACTTATTACAATATCCTTTACAGACTTTTTCTCAGTTCAAGGAGGTAAAGACAACTTTTAAAATGTACATTAATTTTTAATTGTAACGCAAACGCGTTCTAAACCTCTAGTAAGTACGTACATGGAAGGTATTTGAGAAAAACTTTTTCATCATTTCTTCTTTCGTCGCTGTCACCACAAGTGATTACATATTCATGGGTTTTTTAAATTTTATTTTATCTTTTTTTCTAGGAATATTTTTTCGCAGACTTATTTCCCAAGTAAAAGAGTGGAAAAGCTTACCGAATGAAGTAACATTATTAAATTTGCACTTTTACCAAGTTAAGGCTTTCCCTATCACCTCCACTGAAAAAATGCTGAGATACTTACCAATATTTTTTCCTACCCAACAATCATAGAGGTACCTACGGTGGAAAGGAAAGCTTGGTACGAAGGTACTATAAAGAAAAATAACCTGTCTTTTCGCGTTTCATTTGTTTTTAGCGGACTTCAAAAAAGGAGGTTACCAATCAATGTAGATATTTGTAGCGTTGTCAGAATTGCAGTTCTTGGATATGTTAGTCTATAACAGCTTCTAAACACGTGTGATAAATTTCATAAGTGTATGTATGTTTGTCCACGCAGAACTATAAGTCAAACAAACTCAAACTATAAGTCGTCAAAACCATAAATTAATCGGATTGAAATGTTTTTTGTTGTGTTAGGTAGGTATACTCTTACATCAGTGCAACAGTGTGGTGTATAGTAATTTTTGAGATAATCGGCAGGGAAACAGGGAAAACATTGTATGTGGCAGATTCTGCTTTAAGTAGGTTATTTTTTTTTAATTATTACCTACTCAGACCAATAAATTACCTACTTCTTATTTTCTTTGGTTCTGGTGATGTGCTAGTAAAATATAATAATGTAAGTATGGTAACTTTATATAAACCTGTAATAAACGCTTCTACGTTACAAATTGAATATGTACAGATTAATCGCATGCATTATTGAGATTACTTAACGACATTACGTATTAAAATTTCCATATTGTTAATCCGAGTTTAATAGCATTTACATGTAATGAATATATTACAACAATTTACTTTTAAGGATTTATATAATACTAGCTGACCCGGCAAACGTTGTTTTGCCAAAAAAAGGTTAAGGGTTAACCCTTATCACTTAGGGGTATTAAAAATAGACAGTAGCCGATTCTCAGACCTACTGAATATGCATATAAAATTTTGTAAAAATCGGTAAAGCCGTTTCGGAAGAGTAAGGTAACTAACCTTGTAACACGAGAATTTTATATATAAGAATATATGGATTTAATTACTTCCTCTTATTTTTAAGTGAAATAAAAATCTATAGTACATATGAATCTATATCTATACCTACATAAGAATGGAAATGAACCTACGAATAGGGGTTAAAATTTATTCGTAGTATTCCCGATGTTTCGACGGGAAAATCACAAGTCCTCGCAAACTCAAGCACTCATCTGTCACAACAGAAAGCTGGCAAAGATAACGTAAAGTCGGCAGCCAATATAAACTAGATTTATCAAGAAGCGTCTTAACTAATATATAAATACACGAAGGTTATCAAATTTTAGGTATATGTCTGTATTCCGTGGTATATACAATCCAAACATGGCGGTCAACTCCGTAATTATAATTAACAAAAAGTATTGTTTTAAGTTTAGGTACTTTTAAATAGGTATGTGAACGTAAAACTGTTAGACAATTTAAATAGCATTTTGTGGCTACCTGTCACTGTTTGTTATGCTAGTATCTTAGATTTTAAAACTATTTCACAGAGTTTAAAATGCGTGATCCAAATCTATACATTTATCTAAAATGAAAGGGTCTTCCTGTGTATTTAAAATAAATGTGTTTTTTCAAGATTATTTTCACGTCGTTATTAAAAAACAAATAGAGATTTGAACTTTTTGTCTGTCTGCTTGATCGGTCTAATCTCCGGAAGGGTTGAATCGATTTTTATGTGACTTTCATTGGAAGATAAAGGATATAGCAACATTTAATTTAATGTTAATATTAATACTGTAATTTCCGTGGGATCGGTATACGCGGAACAGAAATCACTCTAACGCGCAATCGAAGTCGCGGACACAGCTAGTCAACAAATAAAACTTAAAAAATGACGTCACATCTTTTATATAATACGTATGTTATTGCAAGAAAAAAGGCGATTGACGTAAGGATCATCAAAAGGCCCACGCATTTGATGTCTAGTACTTAGTTACCCACGAAACAAAGGAAGTTACACATACTTTAAAAAAGTTAATGGCTGTAAGTTGCATCAATTACTGCCGTAAATAAGTATGACTAAGCATCATTATTGTTCACCTATCATATATTTATTCCCACGTAAAAGACGTTCAAACTGAGAATTTTTGATTCTCCATAGTTTTGTCTGGTTCTTACAAGTACGTTTTTAGGAGTTCTGACGCAATGAATGCTGCAATACATACTATCAAGTGGCTTAACTTTAGGTACGTTTAATATAAAAAAAACTTTTAAAACAAAGAGTGCACAGGTAGATAGCTACGAGTATGTACTTGTAAATGCTAAATATAGCAACGATAACACCCGTAAATTGGATAAGCACCACGGTAGTTTCATTATGTAAACCATAACCTTACCCTACATTGACAAAGTAGTTCAGAGTTCCGCATTCAGTTCCGGCGGGTAGGTGTACACGGTACCTCATCTGCACACAATAGTTCTGTATGCGGCAGGGAAAATGCATACGGTCACGGCCGTCGAATGAAAATACTGTCCATTATAAAGTCCCTTTATTCGGCCTGCAATTAATGATACTTGTGAAATCAAAAAAATCTCTTGGTATCTTGGTTATAATAGGTATACTGTGTGTTTTAACCGACTCCAAAAAAGAAGAAGGTTCCCAATTCGACCGTTTGCATGATGCTTGTCGATGTTGAAGTCGGTAATTTTTTTGTGAAAAGCAATGATATAATATTAGGTTAAGAAGCTATATCTAGACTTACCTACACGATTATCCTGGTTTAAGATTAAAATTTAAATCACCCGACATTGGACTTATGAAGAATGGAGAACAGCTATCGCGATTACACGTATAGAAAACGGTGAGCCACGCTTTAATTAGATACATTTTTAAGATTAAAATCTTATTCTGTTAGATAACAGAGATAGTAAATTGTGCATTGCAGCTCAAAGTGTTAATAAATAGATAAACATTCAACCATCTGGCAAATTATTGGCAGAACTTACGTCCACAAAGTTTAATTAAAACGGTTTTATATTTCCAACTGTCAACGGCTGGATATAAGTTATCCATAGACGGAGAAATCTAATTAAATAAAACAGTCAGTCAACAGTATCTAAGCGCCTTTTTACTATGCTGATATGTGTCAACAACGCAGATAAAACGGGTGCTTAGCCAAGATAATGTAGAAACCTATTCTATATATTCTATAAATATAAATAAAATTGAAGGATTTTTAAATTTTTGTCTGTCTGTCTGTCTTTCACTGGGATTATACCTACATATAGACTACTTTTTATCTCGGAATTTTCGCGGGATCCGAATTCAAGGGGGAAAAACTCCTATGCGTAAACGAAGTCGATTTAAAACTACACTTGATCTGAATGAAAAATACATAAATAGTGCATCGATTAAATTTTCGACAATATTTCGCAATTTAAAACTTAGATGTGAGCAAAGTTATGGGTGTATAAATATGAAATGCTAGAATTGCGATGTCTTTGGTATTACAGAGTACTTAGGGTTGCCAACTATACTGTTAAAAACAGTATTATACTGTTTTTCGCTACATTATACTTTTTACTGTTGAACCAAAAAAAAAAGTATACAAAATACTGTTCAGCATCAAAATGCTTAACACACTTAGTTATCCGACAAATAATGGGCTTATTCTCAAAGTACTCCGAAAATAGTTCTCAGTTTCCTCCGCGAAAAAAAATGATTTAAGAATCGACTCGCACTTGACTCCGAGGCAATTCAAATTCATTCTCAAAATACTCCGTCCCTTAATTTGTGAAAAATAAATAACCCATACATCCATTCTCAAACTACTCCGAATATTTACGAACGGTACAGTCAGAAGCAAGTGTCTTTGGCAAGTTTTAGCAAGTGGAAAATCTAAATAAAATCCAGTCATTTTGATTCATTATGTCTTATATTAGTATATAACATGTACGAGTATGTCTGAATCAGTCTGAATTAAGAGTAAACAAAAATCAACAACGAAACATTAAAAATAAACCTCAAAATATAAAAGTGAAAAATATGTATAAAAGAATCAGTCTGAATTAAGACTAAACAAAAATCAACAATGAAACATTAAAAATCAACCTCAGAATATAAAAGTGAAATATATATAATTATAATCGAATCAGTCTGAATTAAGAATAAACAAAAATCAACAATTAAACCTTAAAAATAAACTAAGAAAAAATAAAAATATACAAAAATCAACCTCAAAATATAAAAGTGAAAAATATGTATAAAAGAATCAGTCTGAATTAAGACTTAAAAACATCAACAATTAAACATTAAAAATTAATCAACAATAAGGGCGCATTCAAGCAGAATGCTGGTTACCGCCGCCGATCTGCCAGCGTTTTAATTAATAATAATTTATATTAATCAGTTACTTACGTTTTCCGTCCAAAAAATTAAAGCTTGTAACTCCAGCACCTTTACTTTCACTGAAATTTTTAACCGACTTCAAAAAAGGAGGAGGTTCTCAATTCGACCGTATATATGCTTTTTTTTTATGTACGTTCAGCGATTATTTCGTCGTTTATGGGCCGATTTTGATAATTCTTTTTTTGTTGTAAAGTAGATATGCGCAGTGGGGTCCCCTGATAAGGAAACCAGGATCTGATGATGGCATCTCAGAGAAATCGAGGGGAACTTTCGAAAATTGTATGGACAACTAGTGTGTTTGTTCATGTTATCATAAGTACATTAAAGCGCTACCATTTCATGAAGATCTGGAGTCGATCTGATGAAGCCGAAAGACAGTCGAGGGAACTCCGCAACGATTTACTGCAGTTATCTAGTGTTTGGGCTTCATTAATTTGTAGTGACGAGAACTTTACACTTACATGTTGAATTGAGCGCCATCTGGCGAGTAGTTTTTGAGTTATCTCTACTTATCAAGATTGAAGTCGGTTATTTTTTTTGTAAAAAGCAATTATCCATATTCATGGTTTTTTTAAGTAAACATAAGAAGGAGACTAATTCACTTCGACTTCCGACTTATAATGAACATAACATAGGCATCGCTAAGGCCGAGGCCGCATTACGGCTAAACCGCCGCGGTTTCTAACCGCGTAATTCTGTGATTCAAGGAAAGCCATACAAGCGGCCGCACTTGCGGTGCTCTCCCGCGACTGATAGTGTATGCGGTTCGGGCGGTTTTGCGGTTTGACAGTTAACCACTAATTTTGTAACTCAAGGGAACATAAGCAAGCGGCCGCATATGCGGTTTCCTCCCGCGACTGATTTTAAAACCGTGATTTTTTACAGATTTGTTCGCGGTTTGCCTAGGTACTTGTACCAGTAGTCGGCCTTTTCTGCCTTTTATGTCGAATAATAATGTCATGGACAAAGGACCTACAGTGGTCTGGTAGGAAGGGTATGACGACCTAAAAAACTGTCAGAATGGCGCAACAACCTATGTCCAGCAATAGACGCAGAAAGGCGAATGGATGTTGATGATGATTTTTAATTAATCGTATTATATTGTCTTGGTTGGTTTACACTTTGAGACTGATTGTCGTGTAAGAAGCTGAGCAGTGGGTATAAGGCGGCCGAGTTCTGGATGTTGCAGGTTGATGACTGGAGAAAAATTACTTTTTTTTGGTTTAAATATTTTTCTTAGTTTCACTTAAAACGTTGAGAATTATTGATAACTGTTAACTGATTTATTAATACATTGGTTACCAAAATAGTACACGCGATCCAAATTAAGAAATCCTCTAAAGACTGACTACTGGGTCTTCTACCCTATATTGGAGCACACAAATTGACGCGGAAACCGCGAGCGGTTTCTGTCAAGGATTTAAAAATACTAAATAGGCCCTGCACTCCCGAAAAAAATATTTGCGCGTTATTCCTATGTGCATGAACTTGGCGCGCAGTTGAATTTGGTTGTTATATTAGAAAACGAAAAAAATACCTATTGATATCTCGCTTCTGCGTACCGTAAAAATTCTGTCACATTAACCATTTTAACAGAAGTACTGTTTTAAAAATAGTGAAAATAATTGATGACTCACTTATTTACTTAGGAAATGTGATTCCTTTGGACTTATTTGCGTTTATTCATTTATTAAAACACTTTTTGAAGGCACAGAAATCCATATTCTATATTTTTGAGGACGTAATTACTAAAAACAATTGAAATGTAAGTAACGCACACCATTCGCTGCTGCCTACAAAATACTACGACTTCATGTATGTGGTTTATGCATTCCAACTATGACACTTTCTCGTGCGCCTAAAATATGGTAGTCATATTTATTATTTTTATATCTTTGGCTTACAGAAAACAGACATGACAATGACAATATTAACCCCAGAATAGTCGCGCCTTTCCATGAAACGTGAATGATGGCGTGGGGAGCATTTTGTCGCCCATGTTCAAACATAATTTTTTGCTAATTATAATTAAATAACTTTACAAAAAGAAGAAACTATAACGTAAACTATCAGAAAGTAATTAGTTACTTTCTGATATAGTTTTGTACTTAGTGGGATATAATATAGGTAAGTTATTTTCTTTCACTTTTTTTACTTTCAGCATAATGTTTACCTTAAACTACGTTAAAAATTAAATTATATAACTTAATAACAAAATGTAACATTTTCAATATCTACGATATAATATTATGTACTTGAGCATTATAGTCCTGCCTGCCACATAAACATACAATGTTCGTTGCATAGTAACTTTGTGTCTATTGCAACCTTTTTTGGTCCTTCTGTTTTTTGGATGGACATCCTTTCCTATACATGTTTAATATATACACACAGCCGTGGACGGCAAAATGTTCACAGCGCGAGCACTTTAGGGTCAATCTTCTGACGTCTGGTCAGCGAGAAGACAGAAACCATAGAGTACCTACCTACATAAACTGTCTTTTATGATGTTGAGTCATTGTTTGTAGTTCTCACTGTTTTGTATTTATTAAACAACTCTTACTATTATGGTCGCTAAAGCATCCAAATACTTATAGCTGATTAAATTACAAAAATAAGTTAATATGCATAAAATTTATAGTTTTCTAAATAAAAGATTATGCAAAGAAAGTGTGCCTATAATAATTATGGATATGAAAATTTTCATCTGATTCCCCATGACTGTCATTCATTGTTAATTTCAATAACTGTCAAGAACTGTAACTTAACAAGCAATTTTTTGGTAAGGTCAAATGGCTACATGTTTTGGCAAAGTTCGTATGAAGTTTAGGAATGGAGCATGTCTATATACTTTTTATCTCTATGGTCGCGGTTTTTATTCGTAGTGTGTGCGCTTTGCGCGGTTACGCGGTTCCGCGGTTTACAACCGCGTGAAAAAAACCGTAATGCGGCCTCGCACTAATAGGGATTAAAAAGTGCATTTTACTTAGAGTCCCAGGTACCTGAGATAATACTATAACCCTATTGGTCAGTTTGACCTCGGAGACCCAAGATCATTAGCGAAACATTAAAGCACGCCATGTTCTCTGTCTCTGTCGCACTAGGGTTTGCTATTATTTTTTACAACAATAATGACTACCTAATAATGGAATGATTGTATATTTAGGTAAGCGCCCATAGAAAATAATAAAATAATTTAATATTGCTGAGTAGTAGTTATTTTTCATCTGACTGTATTTTTAACGCGCGGAGGAGAATGAGAATTGACGAAAATGACCGTCGGAGGATATTGAGAATAAACGTAACACCTTGCGGAGGAGGATGAGAATTAAAAATAGGTATTTAATTTTATTAAATTTTTTTCGGAGTATTTTGAGAATCAATGTTAGAGATTTAAATTTTTTGAGAACAAAAGAACGGAGTACTCTGAGAATAACCCAAATAATGGTGTATGAAATTTACAAAAAAAGACTAAATTAATGAGTTGTCTAAGAATCTCTAAAAATTATATATTTAAAGCGTTAAATAAAGAAAATACTGTTCAATTTTCTAAAATACTGTTTATTATTTTCTTCTCAGACATACAGTAGATATACTTTTTTATTGTAAAAAAAGTTGGCAACCCTAAGAGTACTTATGTATTTGTCGGGTTTACACATAAAAATACGTGTAACTAATACGAATACTGCACGGTTCACATAAGTTATTTAATTTTAATGAACAATACAAAGCACTGGTTAATTGAAAGAATCAATCGCGGGTACCATAGAAATAAGCGCGAAAGAATACATGCTGTAAAAAATACATACGCATATCTATTCTATATCTATATAAAAAATTGTATCAGAGTATTGTCTGTACATAAGAAGTATTTGAAAATAAGTCGTATAAAGGGCCATCATAGGGCCAATAGAATTCTAAATTAGGTTAATTAGGTATTGTATCTGTATTTCGTTCGGACATCACGCAAAAACTACTGAACGAAAGATTCATTTTTAATATAATTATTTTGCCGAATTCTAAGAATTCTGCACTAGTATTATTTTTAGCCTTCTCAGAAACGCTCACTTTAATAAAAGTGAAGCCGAAATGTGCTATTACACAAAATAAATAAAGTAAAGGTTTCGGAGACCTATGTCATTTATAAATTATCTGGCCACAGCTGATGTTTAAAAATGAATTAAATTAAGAACCTTCGTGCACTGAGCAATTTTATAAACAATTTGTTACCCGCCCGCAGCTTTGCTTGCGTGGAATTACTTTTTTTTCATTTAAATCCCCTGTTTCAGCCCCTTAGGGGTGATTTTTGAGAAAATAAGTAACTTATATTTGACCTTACGTCTTTAACTATCTTTCTGAGAAAATTCATCGAAACTGTGAAGAGATTTATAAAATGTATCAGAGTATTGTCTGTACATAAGAAGTATTTGAAAATAAGTCGTATAAAGGGCCATCATAGGGCCAATAGAATTCTAAATTAGGTTAATTAGGTATTGTATCTGTATTTCGTTCGGACATCACGCAAAAACTACTGAACGAAAGATTCATTTTTAATATAATTATTTTGCCGAATTCTAAGAATTCTGCACTAGTATTATTTTTAGCCTTCTCAGAAACGCTCACTTTAATAAAAGTGAAGCCGAAATGTGCTATTACACAAAATAAATAAAGTAAAGGTTTCGGAGACGTATGTCATTTATAAATTATCTGGCCACAGCTGATGTTTAAAAATGAATTAAATTAAGAACCTTCGTGCACTGAGCAATTTTATAAACAATTTGTTACCCGCCCGCAGCTTTGCTTGCGTGGAATTACTTTTTTTCATTTAAATCCCCTGTTTCAGCCCCTTAGGGGTGATTTTTGAGAAAATAAGTAACTTATATTTGACCTTACGTCTTTAACTATCTTTCTGAGAAAATTCATCGAAACTGTGAAGAGATTTATATTTTTCATAAAAACTTTCATCCACTATTTCAAGACTTTAGGGGTTGATTCTAGAAAAAAAATCGATCTTCACCTATTTTTATTCCGAAAATCATCGAAATCCGTCCGGTGGTTTACCGCCACAAACAGACAGACAGTCTTTCGCGTTTATATTTCTAGACAAACATTTCAGTGTTATAGTTTTTTTTAAGTAAAACATAATGAAGTTTCCCAAATTGTGGAATGTGAGTCATAATATGAACCGGTTGTATTAAAGGTGTATTAAACCCGTGATTACCAAAATTTATTATGGTACATGTATTATGTATTTTGAAACAAAGCCTATTTTAAACAAAAGGGCAATTGTACGCGCTTATTATAGAACGACATACGATATATATGTATATAACTTACATATAATAAGTTTCCAGAGAAAAAAACTTTTATTGACAATAAATATAACTTATGTAACTGTACAATAAGCTCCCTAAAGACGTCAAAGAGGCGAGCTCATTTGAAATATATAAGAAGAAACTAACTGCATATACATATATTGCAAGCGGACTTACTCTTTTGGTAAAATAACAAAATTTTCACTTGGACCATACACCATGAACTGCCGCAACTTCACCGTATTAAATACAAAACTACCCACACCGGGTTTAATACTTTGTTACTATTAATATTGTTCTCATGTAAGTGATATTTGTATCTTAATGAGAAATAAAGATCTTTAAACCGAAATATAACTTCATTGTTTTCATTTTCAATTCAAGAATAATACTTAAATAAAAATAAAATGCTGATTTCAAATTATTTACGTAATAAAACAAAATATTAGCCATCCCTATCATTGAAATTTATATCATCACCACCACTCATCATCCCATCGCAACCCATAACTGTCCCATTGCTGTGCATAGTTTTCTTCTCAATGTGATTAATCCACCATGTTAGTTACGCGCAGATTGGAAGACTTCACAATATCATCCCGACAAAAATATACTGACAAATGTTATTTTATAAATTATTCATTCAGAGTTAAGGATAATGGAAAATGTTGTAGTTTCTGAAGAAAGCATTCATTATGCATTCGACCCTGTTCTGTTATTACCATGCTATGATAGTGTCAGGTAAAAATACATCTTCAAGGAATCTATAAATATAAGAGCGAAAGGTCACTCACTCATCACAAAATCTCGAATTGCTTTTGATGTATGAAGATGAAATTTTGCAGGGAGGTAGTTATAATTTAATAGACGTCCGCTAAGAACGGATTTTGTCATATTTCTCCCTTAAGTGGGTCAAGTAGGGTAAGTGCTCCAGTGAATGAACATTTAAGCATCTAGTGAACTTTAAAAAATAATTACTATATGTTCCCTCTAATGCATACAGCCCATAGCTAGTTTTTGGTGTAAAGAATACATTCAAAAATAAGATTTAGGTTCGTTTTACCATATGTGATTAACAGTCTTTTAGATATTTAGCGATAAACAGAAAAATCCCCAAAAACCCAGTGAATGAACGAAATTTTCTAGTGAATGAACACAAATAAATCCAGTGAATGAACATATTTTTTCTTTATTAATTACGTCACAAAAAGCTTCCAGCAGACTACCGAGTGGTGGTTGAGGCTCCTTTTGGATCTTCTGACCACTGCTTGGTAAGGACAACTGTGCCCTTGATGCATAAAAAGGGCTCTCGTCCGTCTGGAACGCATCAAGTCTGGCACTATAACTCAGCAGATTGAGATGGACTCAGGGAATTCCTGGGTTCGTACCGATGGAGGCAGCTCTGCTTCGCTTCTGGGGACTCGAATATGTGCGCTGATTCAGCAGTCGATGTGATCCGACAGGGTATGGAATGTTTTACTCCTAACTCTGTCGTATCTGTTGGTGGTTAAAACCGGCCCTGGTACAGTGGTTCATCTATTGCAGCATTTCACCGCAAGCGTGCCGCATACCAGGCCTGGGCATCAGCGTACTCTTCGAAGAATCCATCTGCCTCCGAGCTTAAGAGAAGGCTCAACGCTGCCTCCCGGTCGGCTAAGAAGCAAATGTTCAGGGCGAAGGCCCAATTCATCGTCAGAATTGGCGAGCGACTAGTCGGTACCTACGGGAGTCGAGAATTCTGGTCGCTGGCTAAGGCTGTCGAGGGCAACTTCTGTCGGTCTTCTCTTCCGCCACTGCTATTATCACATAAATCTGTTGTCCATACGGCAAAGGGGAAAGCCGAACTTCTTGATACCCTCTTTGCCGCCAACTCAACCTTGGATGATGGAGGGACCATAGTGCCTAACATCCCGCGGCGTGAGAGCTCGTTGAACGATAAAAGATATACTTTTTACTTAAAAATCGGTCAGACGAGCTCTACTGTCCCTCGATACCAAGAAGTCGAGTGGACCAGATGGCATTCCTGCAGTGGTGCTTAAGGCGTGTGCTCATGAATTGACTCCAGTCTTAACGCGCCTATATATTCACGCTATCCTACACCACTGGAATAGTGCCGTCTTCGTGGAAAGTAGCCCTAGTTCATCCTATCCCCAAAAAGGGCGATCTTATTAAGCCGGCCAATTACAGGCCTTTAGCGATAACTTCCGTGCTTGCTGAGGTAATGGAGCGTATTATAAATGCAGCTCCTAGGATATCTAGAGGATCGCCAGCTGATCAGTGACCGGCAGAACAGGTTTCATCACGGCCGTTCAGCTAGCGATCTTTTAGCATATCTTACTCGCTGGTGGGCTCAGGCCCTTGATAGCAGCGGGGAAGCATTGGCGGTCAGCCTGGATATCGCCAAGGTCTTCAACCGGGTCTGGCAAAGTGCTCTTCTCGCGAAGCTTCCATCTTACGGTCTCCATGAGAGGTTATGCAATTGGGTAGCCAGCATTCTATCCGAGCGATATATAAAGGTCGTAGTTGACGGTAGTTGCTCAGATATGAAACCTATAAACGCTGGTTTTCTCCAAGGGTCTGTACTGAGTCCTACTCTGTTCATTCTGCATATTAATGATATGCTGGAGCATGTAAACGGCATTCATTGCTATGCGGATGACAGCACGGGAGATGTATGTTACATAGGCCGTAAAAACTCCTCTCAGTCTCATGTGGAGGATTGCAGAATCAAACTTGTATCTGAAGTCGAGAACTTTCTGGAGCAAGTCTCGGAATGGGGACGACTCAATTTATTTATTTATTTAACACTTTGTTGTTTGTACACCAAAATTTAGTTGAGTTGAACCCCACGAAGACAAAAAATTTACGCGTTTTCCGCTAAGAAAACCTCGTTTGTCATGGCGGCTCAATTCCAGGGTACCGCGCTCACCGTTAGTAAAAGTGTTGGGATTTTGGGTGTTGACATTTCGAGTGACGTGCAGTATCGGTGTCACCTGGAAGCTAAAGTCAAAAATTGGCCTCAAAAAGCTTGGCGTCCTGAACCGGGCGAAGCAGTACTTTACTGCGAAGGACCCACTGATGCTTTATAAAGCTCAGGTCAGGCTTCACTTAGCTCATCTGCTTTAACGTCAGCCCTTCAGGCTATAAAAAGAAACGAAAACTATTACTTGGATATAATTAAAAATGTTTGTTCATTCACTGGATTTCAAAAACCAATAAATGAACATGCCTGTCCCAATACTAGCCCAAGGTTTAGAAATCCATTCATAAAGTAACTCCCAAAAGACAGGCCTTATAGCATTAAAATATATTATATTATTTAATAAAAACTGAATTTGACGATGACCCAGTGAATGAACGGCCGTTCATTCATTGGGTTTCAGACGATTTTTAGTTCCAATGCTGGGACACGTAATAATTTAATATAATTGGCTAAAATCTCAACTTAATCGATTTGAAATACAATATTAAACAATTCTATTTTATCATTACACAACTAACTTCACGAAAATACTGCAGTTATTGTTACAATCTCAAATCAAACACGAGTCATCATACCTGACTCGTAAATTCTGGCTCGAACAAATTCTCAGTTTCTTATAACCGACCACTTTAGACGTTCGTCATTTTGAAATGAACAATGTCATTAGGATTGAATGTTGCTATTAGTGTAGGAGATAGAGTTGCAATAATGAAAAAAATACTCCGTTTCGTAGAAACGCCCTAATTTCTTATTTTTTGGGAAAAACTGCGTTTTGTTCATTCACTGGGGGGTGTTCATTCACTGGAGCACTTACCCTAGATGTTGAAATATTGTATGAAAATCAGTCAAAACTACCACGCAGGCAAAGCCGCGGCCAACAGTTAATAAATTGATAAAATGAATAATTGTGCACTGATGCTTAGCTTATAAGGAAATCGCCAACGATTTGCCGGCCAAAAGGCAATTGAGGAATCCGCATTTTGCGATAAATGTTTCAGAGGAGAATGGTTTTTTTTCCGAAGCGAAGCGATGACGTCTACTCAATAATATAAATGTCGTAGTACGAAGTCTCCCGGGTCAGCTTGTAACTAAGCTAAGTTTGTAAGTAAGCATGTAAGTAAGCTAGCTCCCATTTATGTTTTATTTGTCAGACGCAACACTTACTTCCTACTATAATTCCACAAAAAATAAGCAATATGATTCAATAAACGCGATAAAGTTAAAACGATTAATAACAATGGCGACGAAGTCATTTGAAATCAGACACTAGATTAAATTGTTAATTACTATCATTAGTTATGATAATAGCTGGTAGAGAACAAAATGGACCATCTAATGACAGAAGCAAGGCCGCGCGATGCTAGCAATAGAGGAACTTATGAATTCTTTCAGACTACAATCGAAAGAAGAAAATCCTATACAATTTCAAGTGAGAGTGAGTTGTAGCTGCCCAAAATGATCATAAAATGATGATATCAAAAAGTTTCATTCCATGAAAGTTAAGTTCGTTCTATCGGAGTATAATAAATTTGAAAATTCGAAATGTAAAGTTAGGTACGCAGTAGTCTGCTGAAACTGAGTTTAGGTATCCCAGGAACCTCCAAGAAAAAAAACACTAAGTGTCTTTGTCTCTTCCGGGACTGTGATCACATCTTGGAACCGAAAAAGTTAAATTCTCTATCAATAAAAAATTGCAACGGCTTATGTGCTGTTGCAACATAAGTCTGTAAATATGCAAACATTCAGAACTGCGTACATAAAATCAAATGCTTTAGATGCTTTATTTATAAACAACAGTACACCGAGCGTAGAGCTCGAGTTATTTTTAGACTGTGGTCAATTAAATCCAATTCAGCATTGTTTGAAGATTGTTCCACTCAATTAGGTTATTTACGAGAACCGAGTAGCCGCCGACCCGACAGCGTAATGTTGCAGCACTTGTTATCCATTATTATAAACTAACAGTACATCCCACTTCTTAAAGATTTGCTTTTGTATGGTTGGTAATTGTGAATTGTTTTATGTATCTTGCAGGTTTGTTACCTTTTTTAATGTCACCGCCGGTTTTTCTAGATTAGATTAGCCTGGTTTTCTAGATTTCTTAGAATTTCCGCTAAAATATATAATTTTGTAGCTTTCTCTTAACTTGCGACATTGTTCTGTTTCAAAGGGCTTTAGGTTGAACAAAGTCTAATTTTTTCATGAAGCAAACAAATAAACCTCACACATTATAATCTTGTGTTTTTGGCACAAGTGTAGAAGAATCGACTTTAGAAAAAGGGATGGTATACTTAGATAACTCACTATAGATTGTAGTTGCCAGGTTGCCACTGAAAATTTTTAGTATTTTTAAGAATAAGCCATACAAACACATCTCTAGATCATTCTTATTATACCCAGATCAGACTACAACATTCATAGTGAAATCGCGTTACTTAGAATTAAGAATGATTGGTCTTTATTGGCCGGCGGTATCAAACAATTATGTTTATGGTGGTTTTACAAAGGCCTCCCCTTGAACTGTATAGCCAAGGCCTTAAAGACGATAATCCACAAATATGTTGCCGCTCCATGAAAAGGGGAAAACGAACATTAATTTGTGGTTCATGATAATAATATTAATAATAGTTATAGTCTGCTGTGAGAACGCGTATTAGAGACATAAAAGTAATTAGATTGTTTTGTACATAAATGTAATACTTGCCTTAAACTATCTCTTTTTTTTTCTTTAAAAGAAAAATAATAATATACGTTTTATAGTCATAAAGGCTACATAAAAACATAAGACACACACTGATACATAAATTTTGCTTTTACTTTTTTTTAAAGGAAATACTGTCACTACTACAAGAAAAGTCAAATAAATTAAAACCAAATCGTTAATTTAAATTCACTCAAAAGTTATAATCGATATGAAAAATAAAATGATAAAGCATTTTCTTAATTAGTTCTCGAAATACTAAGGCACTTCTCACACTACTGACAGGAGACGCATCGTAGACGCGTCGATTTCATACATTGACAAGATCCTGTTTTTCAAATTCTAATTCAAATTTATTTAATTGTCTATTCCTTTTAAATCCAAAATCTTTAATTGTTTATTCCTAGTCGCTTGCAAATAGCGTTGTGTGAGAAGTGCATAACAAGTTGGCCCTGCCTAATTAGTTTTATACTATATTTTACAGTCGCGAACAGATTTATAGCAGGCCCGCTTAACTGGTAAAGATAGAACTGAAAGTAAAGCTCGGTAAAATATTACTGGTTCATGAAATGATTAACGAGCCATGCGTTCGCGAAACAATTGTTATTCACTTTCATCAGACTTATAATAAATGTGTTACTCCATTTTGTTTTACAGATAAATTTTTCGAGATTTATGAGTTAAAAACAAAGTTTATTCTTTTATGTTAGTTATAGAATACCCATAGTAACTACGTCTTATTTTTAACCGACTTCAAAAAAGAAGGAGGTCCCACGATAAGGACACCAGGATCTGATGATAGTATCTCAGAGAAATCGAGGGGAACTTTCGAAAATTGTAGGGGCGCTAGTGCGTTTCTTTATGTTTTCGTAAGTATATTACAGCACTACAATTTCTGGAGGTCTTTCTGGAACCACACTACACTACACACTACACTCCCCATGGAACAAACATGATTTTCAGCTTCTTCCGTTTAGAAGTTTCAGCTGTGCGTTGTCTGTCAGTCAATCACTCAGAAACGCAAAAGTTTTATATAATTATATTGATTAAACCTGTTATAAATAAAGGCTTATTTCTTCAAGTTTTACTCTTCCATTGCGTAATGAGAGTCTTCCGTAGGCGACCATTAAACATGGCCAGTTGAGCAAAACGACCCGATGCTATTCGGGTCGGACCAATTGAGGATCCTACGTTCGGATACTTACTTATTTTTACACTTTTTTTTCATATCTTTCAAACAATATTTTCACATCATACAGACAGTTATTTCGTATACATATCAAGCAGCGAACTATGGAAACAATTTTGATGGATTAAATCGTTTCATAAACTGGCACCTTTTATGCAGAAATTTCCACGGAAATGGAAATGATGCATTCGGTTTTGTTTGACTATCAAACTTACAACGTTTCTCAACAGATTTATGTGTTTAATGATTAGTAAGTTAATAAAAAGTAATGAAATTTTAATTTTGGGCGTACATTCAGTAAGGCTGAATAATAGCCAATTGAGATATAAAATAAGCAATCTAGCTTACTCATATAAATCAAGTTCACGTCTCACTAACTGACTCATTGAATGCAGGGTGTGCCCACACAACACATGCTACATTCGGCATTGACTGATACAAATCGAATGCAATATCAGATCAATCCCAACACGTCAAAATACAATTATTGTGGCCTCAGACCAATAAACTATAGACGGAGCGCCGAGAACAAAAGAGTGAACCAGCAAAAAGTAAGCCGCGCCTCGTATACACACGGCACTCACATCAATACGAAGTTTTGTGTTCTAAATAAAACATTAATAAAGTTTTGTGTTCCAAAAAAATTAAATTTAAATTTGTTGCGTTCGGAAGACAGTTCAAACTGTCAACATAGGGAGGGCATTCTATTGGTTTCGATGTGTGCTTTCGGCTTACTTTTGCCGGCTTCACTCTTTTGTTCCCGGCGCTCCGTCTATAATTTATTGGACAGAGATTGTGGCTATTTGAGTGAGTCTGATCATGTCACAGATACACAGACAGTTATAATACTTGAGATATCTTTCAGTATTGTGTTGTAGAAGAAATTTGTTTGCCAGGGGCTATAATTGCCACACTATCGTAAAGGTATGGTGCTTGGAGTGAAGTTATTAGGTATTATGCAACCTATAAATAACGAAAATAAAGTCATTAAAAACGGTGATAGGCCCAGAGTTTATTAATACGACCACCCACACGGGGGGTGCGGGATTAAATTTTGACTGTTCGTAACTAGGTAGGGTGTGTTATAAGTTTGTTCAAATTAACGTATCAAGATAATAAGCGCCTATTATGTCCTGAGTCCTGACATAATCATGATTTAGCAATTGTCTCAATGTGGCATCATAAGCAACAGCAACTTTAACAGATATGCCACTAAATCATACCGTTTTCAGTTTTGTCTCGAGGCAATTACTGTATATACCTTCATATAGACATACACTGTATTTAACTGAACAGTCTAAGTTGGTCTCTATATGAAGGTATTCCTGGAACATACATACTTAAATACTTTTTTAATAACTGTTATTAAACGTTTCTATAATTCGATAATTATATGAGTCGATTTTCTTGTTATGTTAAGTGTAATTAAATAAACCGCTTAAGGCTGTTTTTAATTATACTCAGTATGCCTTAATTTATTGTCTGTTTTTATTTCTAAATGGATTTTTACTACAGCTACTACTTAACTACTCTGCAATCAACAAACACCTAAAACAGAAACGAGTTTAGATTACTAAACGAAATCGGTGACGAAATTATGGATTCGATTATCGGACACACATTTTTAATTATTTCTAGAGGTCAGACTGTTTTAAGATTGTTGTTTGATATTTGAAACAAGTAAGTACCTTCAAGATCGAATAGATAATGCTAAACGGTACATATTAGTGTATTAAATGCAATAGACTTGCAGGAGTCAGTTTTGTAATCATTTTGAGCATTTATTTACTACTAAACCGGTCCCGCTTCGCTTTGAAACAACCTTAAAGTTATCAAATAACACTCGCACTCTAAACGTTTTGTTACTTTCTGATAAGGCATTAAAAATATGTATATTCTATGTTTGCTTCGTTTTTGGGTGTTTGACCTGTCTGTCTGTCTCGTAGCACCGTAGCGTTTAGAGCGACCGTTTTCGAAACGGTTTTTTTTCATTTGTTTCCGTCCGTTGGTATTTAGTTATGTTTGATAGATTTTGGTCCAGCGTTTGAAGAATATCAGCCCTTTTCCAAAATTATATAACGCATTTGGCATTAAAGCGCCATCTAGATATTATTCAATGAATAATTATAATTTATATACCTAGTCCTTTTGATAGAGAAAAAGTAATGGACATAAATTAATTTCTAATATTATGATTTATATTATTTTAGTTCACTCGCAATTTACTAGACGGGCTATACAAAATGTCGGGGGGTTTTGAAATTATTATTTTTTGTTCCCAAGTAATTAATTCCCTTCTTCTACGAATCACAAGCATAGAGAGATCCGTTTAACCCTCGTAAGCCATCACTGCTAGCGACATCCCATGGCCTTATGAAATTAGGAAGATTTTATTCATAATCGCATTATGAATTTGCACTTTTAACACAGGGCAGAAGTAAGTTAATAAGCTTTTAAATTTCGAAATTTCGAAAAAAGAGAACATATTCCATTTTCGGTTGAAGTATCATATAAGATTAAATATAATGTGTAAAATTAATGATACAAAGCAAAAGAGTTAGTTTGTTTGTTTGAACGCGCTTATCTCAGGCAGAACTACTGGTTCGAAATGAATTTTTTTTTAAATAAAAAATAATAGTGTTGAATAATTATAATATTATAAACATCACCCTACAACCAATAAGAACGAAGCAAAAAGTTTTGCGAAGCGAAACAAGGCCCTCTACTATAATAGGTATATAATTATAATGCAGGAGAATATCTGCCGGGTCACCTAGTATAAGATAGGCTGGAAAAAGAAAATGTTGTCAATTAATACAGTTGAAGATAGAAAAGACGGCAGAAAGTTGCCTCGACTTTTCCTGTTAAATGATTGACAGCTTGTGAACGTACTCAACGTACCTTCGCTTGATAACTATAATTCGGATAACGGCAACCGGTTGTGTAATTGTGAGGTGACTTATCTATCAACATATGGATTCCGGTTTATGGTAACCACTTAATTCTATACTTATTTATAATACCTTAACGAGACCGTGTATATCGATATAATGTTATATACAAATGTTACAGGATTATAATACCTACTCATAATACAGTTAGAGAAGTTGTAGTTTTTGTCATTGACAAATCATATTATGACATGATTATGAAATAAAGCCAGATCCTATTATAACGATCCTATTATAAGTACCTAAGTAAGCATTTACGTACTTGACGTGAGGAAAATTCGGAAAATGACTCAGGAAACTTGTAACATAATTTCAGTTCTTTACTGCAAATGAAATAATACTTAACCTGTTTGAAACAATTCTGAAAACCGATTCTCTAAAAATCTTAACCCGTTAAAAGTAAATATTTAAGACAATTATAGGGAAGGTTCTTAGTAAAATACAAGAAAGAAAAGTTAATGAATCTGATGGTATCACAACGTAATCGTAATTAAAAATTAAAACATTCTCATTTTAAAACAAAAGTATTTTATTTATCATTGTGACATGACATTAAATTCAGGTAACATTGAAGTAATGGCCGCCCACAAGCAACCAGTAATAATAATTCATATCACAAACCGACAATTAAAGAAATACAAAAACTGGATTTACGGAAACCATGCAGACTGTGAACCTTTTTTGATTAATGCTGATGCACTTGATTGTAGTTAACCCTTAAATGTCAAAAAATAAAGTTATCATTACTTAAATAATTAATCCACCTGAATTACAGCGGTAATAAATTTCCAATCGCTTATAATAAACTCAAAACTATCAGATATTCTTATGACCTGAAAAATTGTCAAAACAAGCCTATCTCAAAAGAAACCCTCCTTACATTATATTTTAAGCGTACCTTAAAGGAATACCTCACGTAAAGTCTTATTGACCCAGACAAAATAATATTATAAAATTCACCAATCGTAAATAATAGTTATTAAGTCTTTGATTGTAGCGATTTTAAATTTTTATTAAGGTCCACAAACATACCCATAGCAGCGATAGGGTTATCTGAAGGAGAGGTTTTTATACAACACTACATCATCAGCTACTGCTCATTACGACACGCGCAGGGTTTGGCTTTAATCATGCCGAAATAAAAAGTATTTATTTTGAGCCATATAAAATATCATTCGGTTATCGGTTATATGTCATATATTAACTACTCAATCGCCTTGAACGTACGGGAGGTAAATTGTATTGTACTTATCTATAAGTTGTAAAGTTTAACCCCTTACGTGTTTTTTTACGTATAATTTTGAACAAGCGATTTAATTCGCTCATTATGTAAGAAAGGTTTTTTAGATATTCAACCTTTAAGGGGGCGGCATAGGGGGTAAAGTTTAAACGAACCTCACGCGAAACGGCGGGCGGAAGCTATCGGACAGATAATGTTGAGAACAGTATTAGTAAATGGCGTCCACTGACAGTAATTGCCAATCAAGGAACATCAAGGAACAAAGTTAATTACTATACTTATTTATTGATAACGAATCGGACATGTAAACTCATCTTAACTTCCTACTTGCTTCAAAGAAATCAATATATCACATCGATATGACATGGGCAATACGATAAATACATAATTATTATAATCACCTATCCGACACGAGTATTATCAAGGTCTTATTGCAATAACCGTAAGCTACTAGTGTGTTATTAAACGCTGTTTAACCATAGGGTCATATTGGGAAGTGCGCAAAGCTATCTAAAATAAATGAAGACTTAGAAGTATAGGTTTATGTTGTTAAGTCAAAACAAAAGTGATACCATGTATCGAGATGTATGTATTGAGGTTTTTAATTATTTTCATCTACACTTTTGACAATAAGTAGGGGATATAATATGGCCTCGCGCGGTTAGTAACTTAAGAAATAATTTTACCTTTACTTAAACACAGTAGGTAGCAATTTACTTTAAAATCGATGTTGTAGTCATGACACTTACAGACACACTTATTTTATCGCCTTGTTGATCATTAACTGAAAAAGTATTGAAATGTTTATGGCAAGTGAAAACCGACGCGGACAGTTATTGCCGTGAAAGATATTGACATGACCGTTGAGAGAAAGGATAATGAGTAAAAAGTATCAACGAAACGAATAAATCAGTATCGTGAGACTCAAAAGAAATTATTTGAGTTTTAAGCATTACGGTATTATGCTTCCAGGATGTTTCGATTGTTATCGCTTTAATTATTGTAAGTTAGTTAAGTTTCTTTTAATTAATTTTCAGTTGGTAGAGATCCATTCTTCTGCATCCTAAGGGGTACATTCAGCTGTTAAACCGATTTTTTGGACCAACGCAGTGTACTTCACTGTTATCAATCATCACGAACTCATCCTTAACAAAAAACGCTGTGACGCGCATGATTTTTTTAAGCTATTGTATAGCTTTTATCGCGGGCCTTGGGCGCGGGGACCGAATGCAGAAATTTCGTAACGAAAATTTATTACACCCTGCACACAGACATAGTTACTATGTCTATGCACCCACACATCGATAAATACCAGAACTTTTAACTGAGTTAACTAACTTTTACTTTATAACGGCTAAACCGATTTGGCTAATTTTAGTCTTGAAATATTCGTGGAAGTTCAGGGAAGGTTGCAGCGATGAGAAAATATGAAAAATTGCGAGGTAAATACTAAAAAAATGAAAATTTTAATTTCCCATACAAATCTTACCTGTCAAACATTTGATTTTCGCCCCGTCGGTTCGGTGTTTTAAGAATAATTACATGTAGATCTGGATTAAATAAGGCGTTGGAATCGACAACATGTATTCATAATAGTCGAATTATCGCGTATTTAGATTTAAAACATACAAAATAATAACATGACATAAAATAATGACACTATATTAATGACTTGAGGGTGATAGAGACAGTGCCATACAGGCAAGGCAAACTGTAAGGCACTGTCTCTGTCATCCACACGTCATTCACGCGCCAAAAGATCGTTGTAGGACTTAAATGTCAAATGTCAATTTTCTTTTTAAAAAGAATTATTTTGTCAACTGAAATAGTTCTTATGCTTTTGTTCAGAATATTTAAATCTTCTTTGCACAAATTAATGCATTATCCGTTTCTAATAAACTTTGATGTAACTTTTGATAACTAGGCAACTAAATGAAAACTGGTACACCACTTTCTTATCCCACTGTAAAACAGTGAATATCTGTACTCGTATAATTTGTGTACAAAGTGTTTTAAATATGAATAAACAAAGTGCATTTATTAATGAAGAAAGTCACGAAAAAATTGTGAAAGAAAATGAGTTATTACTCTATATACATTCATTTTATTATTATTATCACAAATGCAGTATTATTTTTTGTTTTGTTAATTTATACAGGGTGTCCCGTAAGTAGTGGACCAAGGGGATGTGGGTGATAGGGGGGGTCCCGGTCTACGTCAAACACAAAATTTTATTGGCCTAGGCCTCATAGTTTTGAAGTTATGAAATTTTTAAGGATTTTTTATAAAACTTGGCACCTTGAATACTAATAGTATTGGAAATATTAGTTTTTTTTACAATTTTAAGTTTGTTTTATTTAATACAGATAGAAAAACATATTTGCTGGTTATTTTAAAAGTTTTCCAGTTCAAACCATTAGTAGGATAAGAATTAATCATGTCTTAATTTCTTAATTTTGGCAAAATTTTAATTACACAAAATGCAACATGATCTTTGATACATCGTGGTGTAAAAAAATGTATGGACACCTGGTGGAACTTTATTTTAAAAACATCTGTAGGCGATACCGAGTTTAAAAACGTATAACAATAATACAGCTAATTAAGTAATAGTTATAAAAAAATACAACGTTAATGACTTTACCCAAATTCCCAGAAATGTTTACGAACAATGCAACTTTCTGAGAACCATGTGGCTGTTTCATTCCTGGTCTGGTCGCTAGTTTTTTTACTCTTAGCCGCTATTGATTGACGTCTTTCGCCCCCTCTTCTGTTTTTACTTCAATACTCTCGCAGGACTCTCAGAGTTTTACTCATAGTTCGGCTCTTCACACGTGTTTTTATTTCATTTCTTTTACTAAGTAAAATACGTTTTTGAAACCTTGCTTGTGCTTGTGAGTTGGACATTGATCGTTTTATTTACATTTTTTAAGACATAATCTTAATAGTTTATTGGTAGATGTACCACAAGATGTACGCGAGACGATGTGGTTGCAACACGATGGTGCACCCGCCCACTACTCACGGGGAGTGATTAATTTTTATGAAACTTATCCAAATCGATGGATTGGACGTGGAGGTACAATTGCATGGCCTCCACGATCACCTGATCTCAATCCAATAGATTATTTTTTATGGGGCTATTTTAAGGAGGCGGTCTATGAGAATACTATCAACAATGAAAGAGAACTGAGAGAAAAATTAAACGGCGTGGTCGAAATAGTTAAAAATAATGTGCTAGATTTAAGAAAATTAAAAAGAAATTTTATAAGACGATGTAGATTATGCATAAGAGCTAGGGGAAGACATTTTGAGCATTTGATGTAAGTAAATGGATTTGTTTTTCATAAATGTATTTTTATTTATGATAATTTTAGTCGATATTAACCAACATATTTATACCTTTTTGGAATTGATAAAAGCTGTACTTGTTTTTAAAATAAAGTTCCACCAGGTGTCCATACATTTTTTTTACACCACGATGTATCAAAGATCATGTTGCATTTTGTGTAATTAAAATTTTGCCAAAATTAAGAAATTAAGACATGATTAATTCTTATCCTACTAATGATTTGAACTGGAAAACTTTTAAAATAACCAGCAAATATGTTTTACTATCTGTCTTAAATAAAACAATCTTAAAATTGTAAATAAAAACTAATATTTCCAATACTATTAGTATTCAAGGTGCCAAGTTTTATAAAAAATCCTTAAAAATTTCATAACTTCAAAACTATAAGGCCTAGGCCAATAAAAATTTTTGTGTTTGACATAGACCGAGACCCCCCCTATCACCCACATCCCTTTGGTCCACTACTTACGGGACACCCTGTATATAATGCTATGCACTAGCTTTACCGCGGCAGTCTCCGAGTGCCACACGTCTTTTTTATTTATCTCTCGTGCCCTGATGATTATATACCTACTTAGTAGGTATACCTAAATTTATCCATACAAAACACCTATTTTTTACCAACCTCAAAAAAGTGGAGGTTCTCAATTCGACTACATTTTTTTCTTATGTGGGTTAACTCATAACTATGCACTGGGTGAACCGATTTTGATAATTCTTTGTTATTCGAAAGGTGGAGCTTCACGTGTGGTCTCATATAATAAGCGACATCTGAGTGATACCGATAATTTTGAAGTTAGTTTTTTTTTGTAAAAAGTTATTTATCATTTCAATATGTAAGTAGATATAATAGATCTAAATATACTTTCTCACCTATAAATAAATTCTCATCTCTAAATATACTTTGTCACCAACATCAAACTATCCAATTTCGTCGAATGTTCAAACCATGTCGTTTACATTGCAAATCCTTACAAGTCATGCATGTCATTCGAACATAAGTAGCCTCTTAATTATCTCTTAAAATAGCTTCGCGTAGAAACATGTCTCCTGCATACTAAGTATTTATTACAATTAATTTTCAGAGTTAAAACAGTGACGTATTTCGCGTCGCTCACTCGTTTAGCGGGTGAACTGTAATTGAAACCGCGTGATGTGGTACGTCCGTACTGAGGTATAATACATTCTATTATATCGTTCCGCTCAATAATATCCTATTCATATCAATCTACTACAAAAATCAGACACTGTGTCGCTAAGAATACTAATTGGTGTATGGAGTGTTAGTAGAGTATCATGTGAGAGGATTTTATCAATATAAGGAAAACTTTCAATGAACAATTGCAATTGTTTTTCACCTGTTTAATTTATCCGTTTTTAATAAATTGCATTTTTGTTATCAACAAAATTTCATAGATTCTTTCTGCAAATAGATATTGTATTTTTGGAAGTTCCTAATCTTTTCTTTTACATTTTACCTTTACTGTATTTTTACGATTTTTTTTTTGCGTTATAAATATAATGAACCGTCTAAATGCAGCTTTGTAAAACAAATGTGCAATAACTTTTAATAGACGATGATTATAAGGTACGTTATGTGCATAACTGAATAATAAATATTGATTATATGTTTCGCTGGATGTTGAATTAAATGAATGCGTCGTTCTATTAGTACGCCCGCATGAATCGAATGCATTTAAATATGTTTTTGTAGTAGTACTAATTATGTCATCATAAGTAAGGTAAATAAATAATAAGTAAATGAAAAACTGTATGAATAAATGAATAACTAACTTTTAACAAAAAATAACCGACTTCAAAGTCGAGATAACTCAAAAAGCACTCGCCAGATGTCGCTTCAACTATAAAGTACCCCATGATAAGCACTACCTTTCCAACAAAAAAGCATCATCAAAATAGGAACTCAATAAGCTTTCGAATGACGAAAGAATTATTGAAATCTGTTCACCCAGTACGAAGTTATGAAGTAGGTAACATATTTAAGAAAAACAAACATAGGTATACAGATGAATTGAGAACCTCCTCCTTTTTATGCAGTGGGTTATAAAGTGAAAAGTAGTCAACTTTTCATATGCTATCTCTCTTCGCTTCATGTGATCGAAAAGTGCAACATACCTACATAATAAATATTAATTTTGTACGTACAGTTTATGGGTTATGGGTTATGAGTGAGGATTATTACCTATATAATATGTATGTATACAGCATGTAATCCACCCATACAAAAGCAACAATTTCTAAAAATTGGTTAGCGTCAGCTTCTTGCGCCGTTTGGTACTTTCAAATGAATGTTTGAGAGAAATGCTCAGTCATCAGGAGTGCAAGTATGCGCCTGAGTTCCTCTCAGGAGCTCTGCAAAGTGTGCGGATTACATATGTACGTAATGCATTTTCAAATAGAAATAAATAAAATACAATGTTTTAACTATTAATATGAAAATATCCGACTACCGACCGCGCCCGCTGTTGCTTAACTTTGGATGGAGGAGAGACCCGTGCTCAGTAGTGGGCCATTAGTGGGTTGTAGCTTAGCTTTTTTTTATGAAAATATCATCTTTACCATTTTTTTTCATAAAACAACATCTGTCTAACAAAAATCAGCAATCATAAAATACCACTCTAAATCAATATTTTTCGTGTTACTTCTAGGTACGCGACCGCTGAAGGGTTAATAAACAATTTATTTCACAGCACCTTTCGGAAATAATTTTATTGGCAAAACATGTAAATAAGTACATAAATTATACATATTATGATTAATTTTTTAATTTAAATTTAAAACAAATATTATGTAAATTACGATATCCCCGAGGTCGATACTTTGTGACTGTTTTATTTTTTATACGTATTAAGCAGTCAGTCAGGTTATTTGCAAACTATATGAATTCCAATCTTCTAAACTGTAATGCATTTCTAAAAACATAATAATTTAATTAATTATAGCTTTACCAAGAGCTTTATAAAGTTCAATAAATAAATTTCTCTTATTCCCAGCAATCTAGGTTTTAAAAACAAATCAAAACGTTCCTGCTGAAAATGGATGAATTGTTAAATGAATTCTGCAGGCACAAAGTGTGTTTTGATTCTTGTAAATTTTAGAGATTTTACAAAGATCTAGGAATACCAAGTTTGCCTGGATATGATAAAAATTTTAGCTTTCATAGCGACGTTTGAATTTATCCAGCATTTAAATTCGTGTTGATATTAAAATTAAAAGAGTCAAAATACGTACAAAAAAATTGCCAAGCGTTCATCTTTTCATAATTAAATAACAGTCATAATATACTGCAAAAGAAAATTAATATTATATTTTTTTATTTTTCCGGATTTTTTTCATTACGCAGCTAATTGTCCACAATAAAAAAAAATTAAATTGCTACGCTGCTTTAATTGGAAGAGCAATTTACAGACTTCGTTTAGGAATAAACATGGCACACTTTTAAGAATTTATGATAAAAGAAATTACTTTTTACGCCACATTAAGAAGGAATGGAGATTTAAAATCAGTCACGAAAGCATTGCTACGGTATCGAAAGAAACCTGAAGAAGAATATGGGAAATCCAGTATTTTACCCTAATTCTATGTATATCAGACTTTACTTTGCAGAACTCCATTATTAGATTACAAACTAAGGATAAAATGAGATTATTGCAAAGTAGACTCAATTCAGCAGTATTTCAGTAGACTAATTGCTTTTTCTTTACAGTTTGTAGGTTTGTATTATTTCAATGCTACCGAACATATTGTGACAGCCCTGGCGTACCTCGCTAAACAATAAACAATAGGGGCCATAAATATGCCAGGCGAAACAATAGGACAATGGACGGCCGTCTCGAAAGTACGCACGCGCACGACGCTTCGACCATTACGGCAATAGTCATACGGGTGAAAGTCGGTTGCAAGGAACGTTCTCGAATCTTGTTCGGAGCGGGTCCGCGGAATTAGCGAGAAAGTTCTGGATTGGCGTGAATGGTGCGTGAGGGGTATAAAAAGGAGCGATCGGCCAACCGCAGACATTCTAGTTTCGTCAGCGGAACCAGGAAGATACCAGCGATACCTACGAGCGATATCAGTGAGAAGTTAAGTGATTTCTACGAGCGATACAGTGTTCGTCGAGTGTGTTTACGAGTACCTACGTGCATAGTGTTGTGGTGTGTACTGTGTACAGTGTGTAATGGTGTTTCTACGAGTTCAATAAAGTCTTTGTGGTACATTTTGGCATTTTCTCGAACCCATTACTCCTGACACGTAACAATTGGTGACAGAAGCGGAATGCCTGTAGTACCGCAGAGTGAAGAAGGGATTCGTACGCGACGGCAGACGGCATTGGATGCCGCGCGGATGGAGTCGCCGGGTCGTGACCGCATGGAAACGGAGACCACCGCTGGACCACCGACTACATCAGCCGCAGCAGTACCGACACCGAGTGCATTCGATATGGCCTCCTTATTAGCCGCCATACAGCGGAGCCAGTGCGAAGCAATGGAGCGCCTGGAAAATAAACTATTGGGAAGCCAGCGCCAAGCGATGGAGAGCCAGCGCGAAGCCATGGAGAGCCAGCGCGAAGCCATACAGCGGAGCCAGCGCGAAGCAATGGAGAGCCTGCGCGAAGACATGAAGAGCCAGCGCAAAACCATGGAGGCAATCGACGCAAAGCTGGATGGTTTCCAGGGAGATTTGAACGTCGTGAAAGAGGACCTGGAATTGGTAAAGGCGCGTACATCCGAGCACGACCAAGCCCTCAAAAGCCACGACGCATCAATCAACAGCCTCAGTGCGTCAGTAAACTCCCACGAAACTAGGCTCGTGGATTTAGACCATAAACTGCAGAAAATAAAGGTTTTGGGCACGGCAGCAACCAGTACATGCTCTGGGGCCCCGAAGTTTAAGGTCCCAAGTTTCGACGGCACGACCTCGTGGACTGCGTTCAGGCATCAGTTCGAGGTTGTTGCAAGCGGGAATGGCTGGGAGGACGAACACTCGTTAGCGGCACTCACTCTAGCTCTTCGAGGGGAGGCACTGCTGGTGCTTGAGAACCTGCCCGCCGAGCGACGCACCTTGGAGTCGCTATTTAAGGCCCTGGAAGCTCGATACGGGGAAAAGCACCTGGAGCACGTGTACCGCGCGCAACTCAAAGACCGAGTACAGAAGTCGAGCGAAGGACTGCAGCAATGGGCTACGGAGATCGAGCGCCTCGTACGTCGAGCCTATGCGTCGAGTTCCACACCCGTCGAAGACAAAGTTCTAGAGGCGTTTGTCAGCGGAATACGGGATCCCGAGGTGAGAGCAACGGTGCGCTTGGGGCATCACGCAACTTTGGAAGCAGCTTTAGCGCATGCCCTTGAAGTGGAAGCGGTACGAAGCGACTACAAAAGTTGTAAGGTGCGCGAAGTTGTAGCGGCGATCCAACCTCGTACTGGGCCTATCTGCTACGGATGCGGTGAACGAGGCCATATAAGGATTAACTGCCGGACGCGGAAGCAACCGAAATCGGTGTCGACGGCTACCCAAGTCGACACCCAGGAGCCGTTAAACTAAAAGGCGCCAGCGCCGCGGGGCGGGCACTGGCTGGACTTCGTCGAGCCCCTACTGTATTAGTTTCACAAGCTTGTGACGGGAACAGCCTCGTAACTACTGGAGAAATAAATGGCATACCCTGTCGCTTTACTATTGACACGGGAGCATCGAAATCCATCGTTCGACCGGAACTACTCAAGCGGACTATCATGTGGGAAAATGGACGACCATCATGCAATCTGCAGACAGCGACAGGCCAGCCAGTGACCGTCCTAGGAGTTACGGATGCAAGACTGAAACTCGGAAGTGACATTTACACGCAGTCTGTTTTAGTAGCGAATATAACTGACGACTGCATTATCGGACTGGACTTTCTACGGGCACATCACTGTATAGTTGACATAGCGAAAGGAGTGTTAAGCTTCAAGGATCAAGAAGTCTTCTTGGACGGTTCATGTTCAGGAGCAGTGTACTGTTTGAAGACAGTGAAGCTGGCACCCAGATCGGAAACCTTGGTCAAGATTAGGTTTCCCGAAAAGATACAGCAGGATCGATGTGTCGTAGTGGAAGACTATGGAGATCACCCCAGTTGGATCACGGCAAGGACACTGCTCATGACCAAACGCGACGCCAAGTTAAAGGTCATCAATCTTAGCAGCACGCCGATACATCTCGCAAAGAATAGCGTTATTGGCCGATGTGAAGCCGTGGACAGTTTGAGGAAGGTCCAAGAATACTCGGACAAACCTGGATCAACGGATCACATGAAACCTTTGCTGGAGGCGACTAGGAGGAATTTGAGCTCTGAGGAATATACTCAGGCAGCAAAGTTGTTGACGGACTACAAAGACATCTTTACCAGAGGAGATAGCGACCTTGGAAGAACAAATCTTGTCACTCACCCAATAGATACCGGCAATACTTCACCGATCAAGCAAAGACCGAGACGAGTACCATTGGCAAAGGAACACGAAGTTGCAGAAATGATCGAGGACATGGTGCGCAGCAAGGTGATCGAGCCGTCAACTAGCCCTTGGTGTTCACCTGTGGTACTCGTGAAGAAGAAGGATGGCAGTACTAGATTCTGTGTCGACTACAGGATGCTTAACACCGTTACCAAGAAGGACAGCTACCCTCTGCCTCGGATTGACGACACTTTGGATATGCTTGGTGGCATGAAGTGGTTTTCGACGGTCGACCTGAAGAGTGGTTACTGGCAAGTAGAAGTCCGGCCAGAAGACAAAGAGAAGACCGCCTTTACCACCGGAACCGGAAATGGCTTATGGCAGTTTCGCGTAATGCCTTTTGGATTATGTAACGCTCCTGCCACTTTTGAGCGTCTCATGGAGCGAGTGTTGGTGGGACTTTTGGGGGACGCTTGTCTGGTATACCTCGATGACGTCATAGTCATGGGACGAAACCTCGTGGAACACAAGCGAAATCTGGAGAAGGTATTCAGACGATTCCGTGAGTCCAACCTAAAGCTCAATCCGAAGAAATGTGACTTCTTCAAGAAGGAAGTATCATTTTTGGGACACATCATATCGGACGAAGGTGTTCGAACCGATCCAGACAAGATAAGAGCTGTTCAAGAATGGCCGACACCATAGAACAAGACCGATGTAAGAGCGTTCTTGGGGTTATGTGCCTATTACCGTCGGTTTGTGAAGAACTTCTCAGAGATAGCCAAGCCATTACACCGTCTCACGGAGGACAAGAGAATCTTCAGTTGGGATTCCGATTGCGAAGATGCGTTTGTTCGCTTAAAGGAACGTCTGTGCTCGGCTCCGATTCTTGGCTATCCCAGAAGGGAAGGGAGATTCATAGTGGACACGGACGCTAGCAATACTGGCATCGGAGGAGTATTATCCCAAGACCAGGACGGCCAGCAGGTGGTCATTGCGTACTTTAGCAAGACCCTTTCGAAACCGGAAAGAAATTATTGTGTGACTCGGCGAGAATTACTGGCTGTGGTGAAGACCCTTCAGCACTTCAACAAGTATTTGTTGGGACGCGAGTTCACAATAAGGACGGACCACGCTGCTCTGAGGTGGCTTCTGCAATTCAAGAACCCGGAAGGCCAGGTCGCGAGGTGGATCGAACAGCTTCAAGAGTTCAACTTCGTAATAGAGCATCGCAACGGAAGAGCTCATTCGAATGCCGACGCCCTGTCACGACGCCCATGCTCCGAAGAATGTCGACATTGCATCAAGCATGAGGCTAAAGAAGAGGTCAGGGTGATAAGGATGCAGGACCTAGACGAGTCTTGGGGAACGGAGCAAGTAAGCCAAGCTCAGAAGGAAGACAAAGACCTCAGCCTGATCATGGAATGGAAAGCCAAAGGACAGAGACCCCTGTGGAGTGATGTATCAGCCTCAAGCGCAACAACTAAGGCATACTGGGCTCAGTGGGACAGCCTGGTATTAGAGAATGGCGTGCTTTACCGGAGCTGGGAATCACTCAACGGGAAGGAAAAAACGCTGCAAATGGTTATTCCTAGGAGTAAAGTGGCTGATTTGCTGAAGCTCGTACACGATGGCACTTCCGGCGGGCACCTCGGCATCAAGAAGACCCTCGTGAAGATACGAGAACGCTTTTATTGGGTGCGATGTCGAGAGGACGTTGAAGATTGGTGCAGAAAGTGTACAGTGTGCGCTTCAGTGAAAGGGCCCCGCACTAGATCCAAAGGTAAACTACAGTTGTACAACGTCGGAGCCCCTTGGGAGAGAATCGCCATAGACGTTGCTGGGCCATTCCCTCAGACGGAAGACGGGAATAGATTCATCATAGTGGTTCAAGACTACTTCAGTAAATGGCCGGAAGCGTTTGCAACTCCGAACCAAGAGGCGAAGACCGTGGCCAAGAAACTTGTCCAGGAGGTAGTATGCCGCTTTGGTGTACCATTGGAGTTACACAGCGACCAAGGCAGGAACTTCGAGTCGACGTTATTCCAGGAGATGTGTGAACTTTTGGGAATAAATAAGACACGAACCACACCGGCGCATCCTCAATCTGACGGCATGGTGGAGAGATTCAACCAAACGTTGGAAAATCACTTGGCCAAGGTCGTCGAGGAACATCAGCGAGACTGGGATCGGTACATTCCTCTGTTCCTGATGTCATATCGGTCTGCCATACACGAGTCTACGGGATTTACACCGGCTAAAGTTAACTTCGGAAGAGAAATGCGTCTGCCGTTGGATTTGCTTACCGGAACACCGCCAGATGCCCCGAAACCAACCGTTGAATACATCGCGGACTTACGGAAACAATTGGACGAGACACATGATCTTGTAAGAGAGCAATGTTTGAAGACCAGCGAAAAGATGAAAACCCGCTACGATCGCGATGCTCGGAAACATGGTTTCAAGGAGGGAGATTCTGTATGGTTGCACAATCCACTGCGGAAGAAAGGGAAGTCTCCGAAGCTACAAGCACGATGGGAAGGCCCCTACACAGTTGTCACGAGGATTAATGACGTGACCTACCGGATCAGACAGGGGGACAGAAGAAAGCCGAAGATCGTGCACGTGGACAGATTGGCACCATTTCATGGATCGAATAATGCTCGGGACGAGCATGACTAAGAGGGGGGCAATGTGACAGCCCTGGCGTACCTCGCTAAACAATAAACAATAGGGGCCATAAATATGCCAGGCGAAACAATAGGACAATGGACGGCCGTCTCGAAAGTACGCACGCGCACGACGCTTCGACCATTACGGCAATAGTCATACGGGTGAAAGTCGGTTGCAAGGAACGTTCTCGAATCTTGTTCGGAGCGGGTCCGCGGAATTAGCGAGAAAGTTCTGGATTGGCGTGAATGGTGCGTGAGGGGTATAAAAAGGAGCGATCGGCCAACCGCAGACATTCTAGTTTCGTCAGCGGAACCAGGAAGATACCAGCGATACCTACGAGCGATATCAGTGAGAAGTTAAGTGATTTCTACGAGCGATACAGTGTTCGTCGAGTGTGTTTACGAGTACCTACGTGCATAGTGTTGTGGTGTGTACTGTGTACAGTGTGTAATGGTGTTTCTACGAGTTCAATAAAGTCTTTGTGGTACATTTTGGCATTTTCTCGAACCCATTACTCCTGACACGTAACAATATTTTACCGTGGGTTCATTTCAGTCGTTAGACATCATTATCATTATCTCAATCCATGATGGACCACAATTGAGCGCGTATCTCTTCTCAAAATTGTAAACTATAAATGGTAAAAAGATACTAAAAAGAAAAAGTAAAGTAAAAAGAGACTAGGCTATCATCACCGCATTCGTTACTAGACACACAGAAAACTAGCGCCCTGCGTGTCTTCTGGCGGCTGATATTGAGGTGGTATAGAACTCAGCCAGCACTAACCAAAAGGGTGCACACATTTTTGTTAGTTGGACCCTACATAAATGGCAGCTTTCTACCCCTGTGATTAAAGTGCACTGCAGATTGAGGTCGAGAATTTAAGTAGAACTTAAGTAAATAGGTAAGTACAGGTAATTTTGTTGGATTGGGAGCGGTAATTCCATATTTTCGGCGACTCGCGAGTAGAGGAATTATTGGCTTGGATCAGTGATGGATTTCAGTAACACATCCACAAGCAACGCCCCATACTAATTCTTTGTTTCTTTACCAAATATACACATGCATTTTTATCCATTGGTACTTACTAATATATATTGATACAGCTTCCAAAATACGCCATATTTAGACAACAAAGTAACTGAAGACAATACGGATTGATAAAGATGTATTTTGTAGATAAAGATAAGATTTAGAAGCAACAAAATATCGAAAAGTAAGTTCCAGTATTTATTTATTTCTAAAAAGGGTAGATGATATTTGTATTATGTTTAGACCTTTTTAAACAAAATTAACTCATAAATCGATCGTTTCAACGTCTTATAAAATTGTAGTATGCTCAAATGAAATAAGGTCAGCGTTATCATAAAGTCGAACAAAAACATGAACGTTGTCAATCAAACTATGCTTACCGAAACCGTTTCTAGAAACCCTTCACAGACTGAAGAACTATAACACTATAGTTGTCTCACACTCATGAACGTCAATATCACACACTTTTACTCAACTGGATAATGGAACAATTGCACACAATTCAATATCACTTGATTTGAGAACGACACTGGTGATACTCGGCGATACTTCACTCACACGCTTGTAAATGGAAAATTGTAAACGAACGGAATGACCGATGTAATAGTAAAGTTGTAAATAAAGATTCAGGGGAGACGAGCGCACATAACGGAGGCAAGTGGACAATAAATTTATATTGAGCGAGCGGCAGAGGGCGCAGTAGTCATATTTACTAGTTATAACCACTCGAGATGTGGCGTCAGTGACGAGCGATACGCGATAACGTTGCTGTGATTCAGAACGATTATTTTGGGACGAACAGTTTAGGAACAATGAGTAGGTATCCGTATATCTTAAACAATTTTGACAAAATTTTGCCAGGAATGTTTTTCTACACAAAAATGCAATTTAGGTGTAATGTGTTAGTCGTTATGCAAGATGATTAAAATATTTTCAAGTTTTCGTATTTTGGTTACTTTATTGATTCTATAAGTGATTACGTACTAACATTTATTTACTTGATTTAATAATTGTCCTACTCGAAAAATAACTTGGGCCGAAAGAAAACAAGTTTGAATCACGAGTAATTTACCTAAAATTAAGATAGAATCGATATCTTATTACTTATTGATTAGTATAATAATGCAAGGCATGTTAAAATGATGTACATAAATCACTGTTGTACTTGGCAAGAAACGCTCATTCATTACATGACAAATTACTACGAAATGATGTTAAAATTATTTAATAATTATGTGCGAAGTCGTTCAAAACATATTTACTTATTGATTGATAAATGGCCAGCTTAACCGTGACCAAGGATGACTCTATTAATTTAAACATTATACGCAGAATGCAAATATAAGTGTCCTTTAAAGTTTCTTAACAAATTAACATTTCATTCTTGCTTTTTATTAATATTAATAGATAATAGAAGACAAGCCTAATACAAAATTTGAATAAAATAATGTAAAAAAAACTACATTAATATAAATAACTAGCTACTTGTCTCGTTTCGAAAAAAAACTATAGAAAGCGGAAGTTTTTAAAGAAGTTGATATTAATGGCTTATTATACCTTACTCTGACTGGTATCTCGTGAACACAACTAACCCTTTGAACCAGAAACGCTCCAATAAATATATCGTCATCTATCCAATTAACGTTAGCCAATCAAAATGACCACACATTTCTTTGATAGAGTATTTATAAAACATTGATCCATATACACAGTTTTATGTAAATTGGAAACGGTCACTGCCGTTTATAGAATTTATAATAGGTGCCAAATGCATCATCGATGCGTTGACGTCCAAAAAAGAAGCAGGAATATATTTTCTCTTGCACTGGGACCATAATGTATAAAGTAACATAACATTTCACAGTCAATTTTACAAGCAGCATTGAAGCTTTTCAGGCACTTCATAACACTGTCACTGTACAAAGCACCTTTGGGATAAATCCCAGCCCAGCGATTTCTGACCGATAGGATCGTCTGTTGCTATGCACGGTAGCGGATTTTAGTTTGGTCTTAACGTGAATGAAGTCCTTACATCTTGATCGAGAAGATTAAAATCTTCCACATACATCATGATAAGAGTGTGAAATATTTTTGCATGTCACATATTACAATTCAGATATCTTATCATCATCATTGATGATTTTATTGATTGATTAAATTGAATGGCTTGAATAGTGAGGTAGTATGACCCTACACAATACATTAATTTGTATTGTTGGTACGATGGTTAACTATGATGCTAGAATCTTTAGAAATAAAGCTCGCAACGGGTAATTTTTATATAACTAAATATTTTTAACTTCATCTACCTTAGCATCGTATATTAGGCACAATTTTATTTTAAGACTAATATTCTAATTATTTGTTCTATATGAATAAGAATGCCATAGTCTAGTGACAAATTACATTAAATTATTCAAATACATAGAAATTAAATCTACCTTAATGCCGTCAGTTAACAAATTCACTTTGCTGCCCATAGGAAATTTGATAGAATAAAATTCCCTGAGTGAATCTAGTGAAAATAAAAATTTAATTTTACCGCCTACTCTTATAACTTGCTACCTACGACAATCTGTCACATGGTACATGGCACTATGCACACTCGGGCTTATAATGGGAACCAATTTTCAATCTCGGAAACTATTTATATATAGCTATGTTTATTTTCACTTTATTTAGGTATTAAGCACATTATAAAATATTATAATTTGATTATGTTTCTATAAAACTATAAGATGTAGGTACGATAAAGATGATTGATTATAATGTCATTCTCTACAATAATTACTGTAATTAATATTTATATTGTAAATTACTTTGTACAAATGGAAGAGCGAAAACCTGATGTACTTGTAGATTCAGATGATCGAGCTTAGGCAATTCTAGCTGCTTTTGACTCAAAACTCAACTTATTGTGGATCAAGAGTTGTTACTCAGCTGTTGCTCGTTGCCTTAAGTTTTGTATATTCTACATAATTTTAGTTTCATGCTGCCTTATTATAACCATATCAGCCACGGGTAAAGTCCCGATGTATCTATATTCTGTTAGATATGTTACGGTTATGGTAAAGAAAACTCTAACAAAACTGAAATAACGCAAAGACAATGTCGGTACATACTTTGAATTCATTTGTATTACTATGTGACTCAAAGACAAAAAAAAATGTTATGGACTCATAATGACAAAATTTTTCTACAAATTTCCGTACACATCAACCTTATATGATATATTTGAATGGTGTCTTTGTTTTTGAGTAAGTATAAATACCTACTTATTCTATAGCAAAAAACACTAATTATAAGCTTAATTACGGAGCATCTGGTTAAGTTATTTTGATTATTCCATTATTAAATTTTTTAACGCCATTAGGCGTGACGAAACTTGTTCATCTTCACATGACACATTCAACGTTACTAAGCACATTTGAAACTTCATTTGTACCTACCATCATAATAATTAATCACAACTAGGTAAGCAAGTATGTACATAATAATTAACAAATTTATTAAATGAAATTGAGAAAATGGTACCTATGGTCCGCACAGAAAACCAGTTGTTAATTTAACACTGTCTTAAAGTAACACTGGGCATAACTCAGTGTGAACCTTTTTTGTGTTTCTACTTATTTATGTTTTCCTTATTTTACAATTGCTTTAAGTGGCTAAATAAATTGCTTTTCTTCTTTCTTTCTATGCAGCATCATTTGTAACTGAAGGGATCAATGACTAACCTAACCTAACACAGTTTACATTTCTCAGATAGTCCTTTGTACTTCAGCGTTGCCTTACTTGCAAAACGAGGGGTCTGAAGTTTGATTCCTAGGTAGACATTTAAGTACCTAAGGTCGGTCAGTCACACTCACGCGAATACGCGAACCCATACCTACTGTCGTGTTACCGAAAAAGGGCACAACTAACATTTTTTGTGAAATTGAGTTATACTATTCAGAATCAGGAAAAAACGGCCTATCCGCCTGATTTGGATTTTTAGCGTTAAAATTACCAGAGAGAGCATAAGCTTAAAGGGCACAACTGTACCATTTTTAAATTTTTATTACAATAAAAGGGCATATAGTGCGATATGCCTATTTTTCACCTCTTTATTTGTAATAAATATTTAATTGATTATTATAATTATTCTAATAATTTACAGTGAAAAGGCACTTTTACTCAGTTGTGCCTTTTCATGACAACATTTTAAATTTTAACCCAAAACTTTTACAATGAAAAGGCATATTTGGTTATTTGTGCCTTTTAAATGTAATATTGCTCTTTTAATGCTAATTTTTATGTTAAGTTAAAGAGAAATTTGCTAAAAATTAAGTATGTCCAATAAAATTAACACCGGTGATCAAAACTTACAACATTAATTCTACAAGCATGTCCTCAGATCTCAATAGTCAAGGTAAAGTAGGTATATAAATGTCAACATCAAAATAGATTAATTAATAGTTAGTTATTAATAGGTACACAATGACAATATTATAAATTATAATGATCTTAATATTTCAATGTCATTGATAATATGACGCCTGTATTTTATTATTTTTATAGATACTTAATGTTGTTATTGTATCTTTTATATTTAATATTTTTGTAGTCAAAAACCATTGACCGGCCAAAATTCCTTTGTTAAAATAAAAAAAACAGATATTATTTGCAATTATACCGAAAGGTACCTATTTATAGCACATTAATTTTTAAAAGTAACGTAAAATGTACCCACTCGTATAAAATAGTTTCCTAATAAAAATATTTTCTTAAATTACATGTGTAAATTACATTTGTGTCTTCGAAGGACATTTACACAAATGTCCTTCGAAGACACAAAAAATAATCTTATTTTTAATGGGCTTAAGACAGGCTTAAGAAAAGCAGGACTTTCTCAATTTGTACTGTATTTTTATCTGTTACCTCATAACTTCTTACTAGATGGAGCGAATTTGATAATTCCATATTATAAATTTGAGGGACATCTGGCAAGTAGTATTTGAGCTATCTTAATATTAAATAAGTTGCAAATAAAATATAGGAATTAAAGACCTACGTGTTCACAAGTCTCTTGGATGTTAGACAGGTTCACTGAGAGCCATCTAGCGCTGAGTAGCACAACTTCAACTGTATTTTATATTGTTTCACAGATGGCACTGTTGCCGCATAACGACGAACTGTTGGAGAACGACTTAAAAAACTACATAACAAAAAGCATAACTAAAATAATAATAATAATACACCAAATCACGGGCGTAAAATTTTAAACTAAAAATGATATTATTATGATTACGAACTAGCTATGTAGGCTAGGCGATAAGCAGTCCAATGCGATTTAAGTACATAATACCTATCTTATATGACGCAGCGGCAACTAGTTAGGTACTACCTATTTAATCTGAAGCTGAGGCCGCTACGTAGGTCCATTATTTAGCATCGTTAATACTAAGCTGAGTAGCTCCCCAATCTTTCCGCAGTCTATTTTTAGCCCTCACAGATAAGGACACGGCGGGCTTGCAATCATTGGCGCAATATTGATACAACGCGCATGCATTAATTTAAATGAACAAATACGGTATAGACGCCGATTAAAAACCAAGAATGCTAAGTATGTGTGAATAGTAAGCTACAAATCGTAGATTATTTTTAAGTCGTAATAAGTGTTTTTGACGTTAAGTCAGGAGGAAAAAAGGTATAAGTAGGTATAGGCCCGCGACAGGTGAACCAACGATCTGAAGAAGACATCAGACGCTGGATTCAGAAAGCTAAGAACCGTTCAGAATGGCTGATGGATGAAGTTACGGCTACGGAAAGCAAGTTTATAAATACTAACGAACAGTTTTCCTTTGCCTACAACAATAAATAAAAGCTTGCAAACTCATTCCCGGTGTACTATCGTGGGATTCGTGGGTTGAGTGCACAACAAGTAATAACAAATGAAAATATAATGTCACCGACAAAAGTAACACATACTTGTCCCGGCGAGGTATCGAACCTGGGAACCCTCGCTTCATAGTCACGGTACATCCTTATCTATTCTGTAGTTATTTCTACAATTAGGCTACGGGGTCGTCATAAAGATAATAATTGTACCTATAATGTTACTAAATATAGGTTTCTTATCAAATGCAGATATCTTAATCATGTAAAGAATCGACAAGTACACCTTTACATATAAAATATGCCTTATGTTTTGTTATTGACAGGTATATCTAAAGACTTGTATCTCAGCTATTAATAGATACTTACGTACAAAATACTTATACCTATTTTGTTGGTAAATGTTAAACACATGGTAGATAATTATTTATTAGGTATATAATCCTTATTTCTCATTTTGTGTTATATGTGATCGAAATAAATTAAGAATAAAAATTAAAGGTGAAAATCAGATTTGGAAATTTTTGAGGAGGTATACAGGCATATAAATGACGTACTTTACCTTCCACTTAAGTATTATGCCTCGAAGCGAAAAGAAGCAAAAATGCACACAATTTCCGGAGCTGGGCTTGTCTTGAACCATTCCTGTTAGTCATCGTAAGACCTACGCAATGTCAGATAATGCCTATAAAATATTGAGGTTAATGCGGTAATTTCTCTGTATATTCTCATTGTATTAAGTTTAAGTGGATTTACTTCAACCATCATTTAAATCGATTTTCACTATGTCTCCTCTAAGCCCACCATGCCATGGCCCACTTTCGAGTTCGGGTCTCTTCTCGGAATGAGACCCTTATAAATAATGATGGACAAAGTTAAGCAACTGCGGGCGCGGTCGATATTCGGGTGGATAACTGTCAGTGGCAATTTCTTTTCTTCAGCGCTTCCCTCTTCAGAGGGCATGTAGGTATGGGTGTAGGTAACAGTTCTTATCATTAGATAGCCATCGCTAAACCACGATGAAAGCTTTTAGGTGGCAAAAAAGTTCCGACACATAGTTTGGCCTCTAACCTCTTCACCAATCTGCACTTGATTTGTGAAGAATGACATAATATGTCAACAACCTTTACAAGGCCAAGTGTAAGACTAATCAATCATATTTATCATTAGCTTAAATTAATATGTCTGTAACAGTACATACATGTTTAACAGGTTAATTGCTTTAGGGTTCCGCGATTACTATCATGACGTAGGTAAATAAATGAACACGGATTTTGAAAATAATCAGTTTGTCTGACTTCGAGTTAATAACCGAAACGTTGCCTTATAAAAAATAAAGCAAAATAAAATGTGCCACGTTTCCGTTTCTTTCCCTTAAAAAAAAAAGTAAAACAAAATTTTAAAATTAAGTATTCACATGATAAGTAAGTCGCTGGTAGAAGATGCAAAATATTTGACGTTCATAAGCGTATTGAAACACCCACATGTAATAAAAGACTTGAGTAGACAAACCTTTAGACGCTATCAACAGCAATAAATACAGTATCTATTCTGAGACAGAAGTATTTAAATTAGTAATTTATTCCGAGAGCCTGACCAACACTGTAACGAGGTCTTTTCCCTTCTACTGCTCGATAGGGTTACCAACTTGATGTTTTAGCGTCTACCCTTTTGTCTTTGCCTAGTTTTTAACTTGTGTAGCTTAAAATGAAATAATGAGGATGATGTTGCAGTCACTGGTGCAATTTTTTATTGGCTGTTAGGTACTGTAAATATAATTAATAATAAAGTACACTTTTATATTAAAGTGAATTAAAAATGCAAAGCAATTTTAGTAGGTAATTAACTATCAAATATGTATTAAATATCTAGATGGAACATTGAATCCGCGAAAACGTGTCAAAAAGTTGTGGTTTTTTTAATTTGCAAGAACACAGTTATACAATGGATGGTACAGTACATAATTTGTCCATTATGACTAAAATGACTAGACATTGAAAACTATTTTTAAACAGTTTCTTTAAATGTCCGCAAAACTTTATAATATTGAGTTAATTGCCCGAATTTTCAAGTTTGCCCAAAACTACTCAAAACCCTAACCACGTATCAGTTTAATCAAGTCAATATCTAGTACTTGATGCTAGCCGCTACCGGCTGATTGCTATCATTGAATCGACGCTGCATTTTTATCAACTGTCAATATTATTAAACTATTTGATTTGTCATTCATCGCTTTAGCATACAGATAAAATGTTGCACGTTGAGATTTTGATCTCCTTAATTTTTTTAGTTAAATTGTTGAATTTAGGGCGGTTCTTTTCATCTTGAAGACAAGAGTATACATATACTTTTAAAAAGCGCGTTGGACTACCCAAGTCTTCATCCACGTACCATCCGCTGGTATAGTGGTGAAATACTCACTTCTAATTAGTAAAAACCGGTTAATTGCGAATCGGACCTGTACGCGGTTTTAACTCAAATTGATAATTTGATCAATAATTTTACCTTTTTTTATTCTTTGTTGTGTTGCGACAGTAGCCATCGTGACACATATATGTACCTATATTTCAAGAAAAAATCAGCCGCTTCCTTTTTCCTTGAAGAGATGTCACATATCACAGACATGGATGGCATATTAATAGGGTCAGTTTTTTAGTCTTTGTCTATTAAAGTCTATGAGATAAATTAAGTAATTTTATATTTTGCAATGTACAAAGTTATTAAATATTTTACGGCGATGTCCATTAAAGATAACATCATGATAGCAAAAGACTACTTAATAAAGTATTTAAAAATTCTTTCCTGCTATAAAAGTAAAATAAACTGGTAATAAACTAAACAAGAAAACATTTTATAGACTATCTACGTCTTAACATTTTTATATTCATATTAGAAAAGGTTGTAAGCCATACGTCACAAAACTATAAAAACAAATATGTAAAGCCGCGTACGCACTCTCCGAAGGCGTGTGTGACGTGAAACAAGAATTCGGGCAAACCGGTTACAGCTCCGTACATTCCCCTATGATAAGGTTAGGAAGGCAAACAAAGATGAACTTACAGTGCCACAGACTTATCTGACCCGGTGGCCAAAATTGGAACTAATGCAAATGTTATACTGTTATCAGACAAAGACAAAGACAGTAGCGCCCCCCCTTACCCGGTCAGATAAGTTTGTGGTACTGTACAGTGCGTTCGCGTTCGATATGAAATTCTTTTTAATTGCATCCCACACAAATTCCAGCTTTCCGTCCCTGCGATTACGGTATAACAAAGATAGACAGCGAGGATTTTTTATGTCGTAAGTAAATTTTGGTTACAACCTAAATTGAACTGTGAGCACAGAATAATAAATTGTCGTTAAGGCAACTTCGCTAAAGCAGTAAATTGTAATTAAGTATTGGTAACTATTTTACTAGTACTATGTAGTATCCAAGTCCATAAAAATATTACTTACACAGCTAACAGGACTAACTGTCAGTCACAGTCCTTGTCCAAGTCCTCAATTTATTAACAAATTAACATTCTAACTTCTAACACTATATGCTAACTGGACTAACCATCCTAAACCATTAAGTCTTGTTCTAGGTCTGTCATAATAATTATGTAGTTGTCATGGGCGGCAGCGGAAGGGTGGTGCTGACGCTACGCCTTAACTCCTTTAAAAAATTCAAGTACCTACCAGTAGTTTTGATGCCGTCTGAAGGCCTTCGAGATGGCCAAACGATTGATATTTTATGCCTTATTACATGCATCGTAATCTAACGGTAATTTGTAGTTTTAATAAATATGTCCAAATACGTAAGGTCGTTAGGCTTTGATGAGTTTACTAAACTACCTACTTATTGATTAAACTACCGAGTCTAGATAGTAGTGATTCTGCCTACAAGGCGTGGAGTAAGTACTGCATTCGATTCCTGGCCAATGTATTTACGTGGTAAATTTATTTTCAGAGTGCATGGTTGTTGGTAATGTTTCTTGTGTTGTCTATGCCACTCAAGAGACAAGGAAAGCTAGGACGGGGTCAGTGTGTAAGCTTCTATAAAAAAAACTTTAACCTGTAACTTACTTTCTGTCTATTTTTACCAAAGGGAGATTTTCCGCCAAGCGAGAAGAGCAGCCTGAGAGCTCCGAGCGAGCGTTGAAAACTTTGATATCGTGATTTAAGGCTTTCCTGACGCCATCCTGCGACTTGTATGCGAATTGCGATGTCGCCTCATTCTACAAATAAGTAACAATTTCAACCTAACTCACAACAATACAATAAATCTTCCGAAATAATACACACGTTGTTCAGGTTTCTATAGCCGTCGAAAAAATATGGCTACCATTAATTTAACTCAATAGATTTATCAGATTCACGTTGTTAAATTAAGCGTAAGTTAAAAAGATTAAATCAGGGGAATTCTGAGAATTCCACATTTCACTTCACAGCTCATCTCAATTTATGTTGCTGCCAACGCTTCCTTAGATGATTAAAAGATAAGCACGGGAACCATTATTTAATCTGTACGAAATTACGTTTCTGACTTGTATGCGTCAGGTGTTTATGTAAAAGGTAGGCAAATTCAAATTCAAATATTTTATTTCTTCGAAGTAGGTTTTTACAAACTCTTTTCGAACGTCAAACTACGCCATCGCTTCAACAAATCCCAACGGTGAGTGGTTTTGGAAGAAGAAGCGGCAAGAAATTCCCACGGAGTCTTTTAAAAATAAGCAGACCAACAATATTGATGTTAAGTCTTCATAGTCCCTACACATAGAAAGATAATTATCTAAATTATAAATCTGAAAGTTCACAAAATATTGAAAACCACTTGACGTATTAGGTTACTATAAGTATAAAGGTTTGATAGGAAGGAAGTTTGTCGTCATACTTCATTCACGTTCGATCTGGATTTAAATGCGATTAAGGTAGATTGCATTTAAGGTTGACGGCGGGATCTAAAAATGCTCTTAGTAAATTTTGCTTACAAGCTGAATTGAACATGTTGTAATAATTTTGGTTTAAGCGGGGAGTTGCCACTGCCTAAACCAAAATCCATAATTATACTAGGCGACTCAGGTGTAGTTAACGTGTGCTAACTATGGATTTTGTCATATTCCACCCCTTGCCGGGTAAATTGGGGTGGAGAATTTGTTTGAAATGATGTTTTAAAATCAGTCCAAAGTATTTTTAAGTACGCAAATTGTGGGCAACACCTACTCAGTAATAAATATCAATATTACGTGAATTAGACGATAAATATTAAGTACTAAAAACAAAGAATCGTGATGGTCAATCCGATTACAAATGTGTGTGTGTTAATTGTGGTCAATCCGATTACAAGCGTGTGTGTGTAAGTGTGTATATTTCAGATCTCCTGACTGAGTCACCACGGCATTTTGCACGACATCTTTATTACTACTCTGAACCAGTTTACATTTCGGACTGGAAAGTTTCCTCAATCCTTGTGAATTCTGTAATAACTGTTTACACCTATGTAGGCGATACAAAGGCCGATAAAGCCGCTATACAATACGTTAAAATCAATAAAACCTGAATATAAATTTTACTAAGAAACTTTCGCTGAACTCTCAATGAACTCGTAGAAAATAAAAAATTGTGCGCAGAACCCCTATGCGCAATTAAAATTAAACTTATATAATTTTCTACAGAAATATTCTTCTTGCAAACATTATTAGCAGTTTTTAAACATCGTTATTTAATCTAATTACTACATATTTTAATTTTTACATAATATCTTAATATATAAAAGCGGAAGATCACACTCACTCATTCTGATGACGACTCACTCTGGTGACGACATATCAAAAACCGCTTGACGTAATAAAATGAAAATTTGGCAACAGGTAGGTAATTTATAGATGGAAGACGTCCGTTGACATCAGATTTTGTGATTATTTCATCCCTAAGGAGGTAAAATATAGGGTATGAGATTTTATTTGGAATTTCATTTATTTTAAAGCAGACGCTATAATTATTGTTATTTAGGATTATTAGGTTAAAAATCAAGTTAAACTTTTAACACAATATAAATGTAATAACCGTAACCGTATAAAAATCTATACAGAGTTTTACATCATTATTTTCCATAAAAAAGTTTACCACCAATTAAGGTGATCACACACTTCTCTGTTGTTAATCGGCCTGATTTTCAAGATAAGCTTAAAAATTATTACACCGTCTTCCATTGGAATTTTATAAATTGACAAAATTATTTACAACACTAGTCTAAATTGTCTAAATATACTCAAGACGCACATAAACATTTGCAAAACCCGCTAGAAAATTCGAAACATGATTCCTGCTGGTTTCGAATCAGTAATTAGTATTTTGTTAACTGAACGGCGCTTGCAAAAATCTTTGTGTAGGAACAGCCTAAATGTTAATAAAGTTGTCGTTCCATTCCTTATTACTTCATTCATTAACCTTATAATTATCGCTGGCTCCAAAACCCTTAAAAAATACAAGGTTGCCTAAACAACTTCACGGTAGAACAAGCATGCAGTCAGATATCGTAAGCCCTTCAGGGCCGGCGTTGCATTTGAGATTCACGGATTAGTATTGAATCTACACGAAGATAGGTTTCAGCCCGGGACTTTACTTGCGTGAACTAAAATTTGTGAACCTACCTCTTTTTTATTTAGTACTTGAATGGATATGGCTGGATCCTGACTACAGACTTCTGTTGGACTTCCTATATGATTTTTTATCCATTTAGCTTAAAACTGGCGTAGTTTTATTCAAACTTACATCACCATAAGAAACGAATTTCCAAAAATCCTTTTTTACTGCTCACCTACACTCTAAAAGGAAGCATGGTTCAAAATGTCTGGTTTGGTGTCCTAGTAGTGTATGTAGAAGGTATATGTACGCCGATATTTTGACCCAGTTGCAAGCATCGTGTCGATTTTGGGGTACAAAATACATATCGTAAGTACAATGTGCTTTATACAAAATCTGATCGACTGACTCAAGGTTTAAAGTTTAAAGACAGCGGCAAGAAAAACAAATAACCAAACAAGCAAACAATTATGATCCATTCTTGCGTAGTTATACCTAATGAGTAGGAATGGTATCTTCGCGTCATGTACTGACGTTGAAAAGTAATAAAACAGTCACAACCACCTGCTATTCACTAACCGCAAACGGTTGGCGTGACATCAGATACATGTAATGACCACTTATGACTACAGCTGGCTAAAAATAATCCCAGAGGGATAGTTATCAAATATTTATATAAAACTCTTCCGTTACTGAATGACTGACAGACAACTCACAGCCGAAACTACTGAACGCAAGAAGCTGAAATATGGCATTTATGTTCGTTTGTTGAGGAGTGTAGAGTAGCACTATAAGGAGATATTTTATTGAGCTTTCTATTACTGAGTGTCAAAGCCTCGCCGTGGACAAAAGGATGAGCAAAACTACACAAATCCCTAGTTGTTAAAGGAACACTAAAAGCTTTAAAATCAATGTAGGTCTTAAGACGGTCCAGTAATTGCTCGAAACCTTCTAACGTCTCAGTAGACTATTCTTTCGCAACAGAATTCGCAACCGAATCTGGGCTGCCCTGCTTCATGGTTTGGTGGTAAGACTTAACCTATTATCGCCCTTTTAGTTTGCTTGAGTTATTCGCCAAAAACTTGAGATATTCCGCCTGTAGCTTTAGTCGGCAAAACATAGCTTATGTCTTTGGTGTTACAGGCTATCAGGTCTCCACCAATCCGCATTGGAGCAGCGTGGTGGAGTATTCTCTAGGCCTCCTTAGTAATGAGGAGAGACCCGTGCTCAGTAGTGGGCCATTAGAGGGTTGTAGCTTAGCTTAGCTTAGCTATCAGGTAATCCACTTGAAGGTAGCAAATTCGCAGTTGATCAGCATGGTGTACTATGACTTGTACTCCTCACACTGAGAGAGAAGATTCGAGCCCAACGGTGGGACAGTTAAGGGTTGCGACGATGAACCCGTCCGGCTACAATTTATAAAAAAAACAGTCAGGATCTCTTACGACGTAGAATAGCTGTATATGTAGTTAATATTTCATATACTGAACAATCTGAACATTACTAAGAGCTCTTATCTCAGGTATGCAGGTTTATACAGTGATTTTGTTCATTGGAGTTAGGTAACCAGTGGGCGATTTCGTTCGCGTTGTTATTTGATTAGATTTAAATGCTTCCTTTAATAATATTCATCACTTTAATTTTTATTTAACCTGTTATATTTAAAAAGAGATGAACCCGCGACTTCAATCTCTCATAGGACATTTCCCCACGTGAATCCCGATTTCACGGGAATTCCGGAATAAAAAGTAGCTTACATGCTCAACAACCTCCTATAGTTTGTTTGTATACCTTACCTGCATTATTTCTCAGTGCTTATAGAACAATCTGCGTAACATATCTATCATATTTTAATTAATTTTAGCTGGGAAGTAAAATTCCTTCTTCCACAGTTATTTAAAGTAACTGGCTGGTAACTAATCGATTATTTGTTGGTATCGAGGCTGGATTCTAATTTTAAAACAACAATCGTATCCATAAGACATGTATTAAGTAAAAAACATATTTCTCTATTTATGTTTGCGTAAAGGGAATCTTTGTGCGACTTCAAAAGGTGGAGGCGGTTCTCAATTCGACTCTATTTCTTACGCGTATTACCTTATAACTTTGCTCTGGGAGAACCGATTTTGTTAGATACTTTTTTATTTGGAAAGCTACGTCTTCACGTTTGGTCTCATATTTATAAATTTAAACGACATCTCACGGTACGGATTTAAAAGGGTATAATTTTTTTTAAGTATGGTGTTTTTTAGTATTTAGTAATGAAGACATCGTGTTAAAGTTACTTGAAAATTCAAAGTTATCCAGATTCACAGTATGTGAAACATATGTGACTAAATATAGCCGTCTGAAAATAGCAAACATGTTATTTACACGTCCGTTACATTATCAGCGTTATAATAAACCAACATGCGCCATTATATTACAATTATGTGCTATTTTTAACATAGTGTAACCCTGAATATAATATAACGATTTTAAATAGTGCCCTATACATGGACTTAACACGACATCAGTTTATTAGGTAACACAAATACACACAAAACGCTTCAGTTTGCACAAATGCATGAAATTATAAGGTGGTCGTATCACATGTGCGTAAATTGGTGAATTGTATGTACTGTGTACCTATAATGTCCTCACTAAGGCAGGAATTTAACAGACTATCAGACTATCAGACTATCGGACTATCGGACTATCGGACTATCGGACTATCGGACTATCGGACAACTTTCGTACAAAATGTTTTAACTCGACCTGCAAGGAAATTCAGGGGTTTGGAAAGACAGTACGGCTGTGCTGTGTCCTAATTTCTGGGGTGTTTTAAAATCTTCCAACTTTATTAACTTCAATGAGGGACGACGTTCAGAATTATGACATTTTACTGGACGTATACCGATTTACATGGATTTGTCGAAGCGATGCATGGCTCCTTGAGGAGTGTAGGGGAGCACTAGGAGAAGATTTTTGGAAAATCCCCCTCTGAAGGAATAAAAGTGTGAGGGGAAAGCTAGTTTTATTTGAATTGCTTTATATTATTATGAATAAATGTCCTACTGCAAAGACATTACCAACACAGCCCGTTACTGCAGTGAAGAAATCCGATAGTGTATGATTGCCATTTCTCTGAAGTTATTAAGAATTCCTATTCAATATCTTGAGATAGCACTTGCGCTTGCTGGTATAGTAATATCATAACAAATAACACTAGCCAAGATTGGTCATATAATCCTGTGTGTTAATGCAGATAACAAGAGTTGAAAGCCTATAGTGATAGTTCAGTCGATATCAAATTGAATTTTTAACCATTTTATTCAAACCATGAATTTTCATTAACATTAATAAGCATTACTTCCATTGTGTCAATTATGTGAGTAAGAAACTGCATTATGACAAAGGATAATAGTCTCTTTATAGGTACGTCAGTAACAAAAAGGCAAAAGTGACGTCACACATTAATAACGTATGTGAGTCTATTTAAAGAAAACTTGTTTCATTGTTCCAAGATTTATTATAAAATGGACTGCATAAAACATGATCAAAACAGCCCATTCGTAATGGTCTCCATACAAGACGTTCTATTTTTAAACTGTTTTATCAACATACGCGCGTATGCGGTCACAGTGGTCACACAGATAAAGCTATTTGCGATTCGAATTTTAAAAATAAAAATTTTCTTTCATGAATTGCGGTTTTCAAAAAGACAGTTTTATTTATTCCAATCTTTTCACATTATTACTGATTGTTAAAAGCTTAATAAAGATGAAAAGTAACAATACAATCGATTGAATGTAATAATGAGAAAAGTTTTAATGGTTTTATCCCTCTGATTAAGGTAAGTACACTATGTTGGGTGGCGAAAATTTATAATGTCGTAAGTAATTTTGCTTAAAACTTTAAATTGAACTATGAGACGGGGAGTGGCAATTCCATGTTCTAAACCATTCAGGTTTGTATAATTGCCCATTCCCAACGACACAGCCATAAACATTGTTTGAAATTTCAAAGCAAATTGCAACAATCAAATCGCATTCATTTGTCAATAGCATACGGTAATGGCTACTTGGTTCGTCGCTTTGTCTTTAAGCTAAAAGCTATTCCAGTAAATGGCGTAAGTGTAATATTTATTTGTTTGTTCAAAATACCCACACAGTAGTTAAGCGCAGTTATGTCACAGTATTTGTACAAAAAGATAAATTCTCCTCATTTATGTGGAGACTCGTGCCGTTTTGAGCCATTGGTGGTTAAAACCAGCAGAGATATAATCTCTAATAATGTGTTATGGTATCGCAAAAATGAAACTTTCGATATAAAAAAATCCCTCCAAAACTTAATAAAGAAGAAAGAGGTAAAGTTGAGGTACATATCAATGTTTAAGCATTTAAAGATCTGAATTAGTTAACTTCCATAGAAAATTTTGTTGCTTAAGTTGTTAAGATTAACCCCATAGCCCTAAATACGTGAGTTACTGATCACCAGAGACTAGAAATAGAATCTAAACGCACAGTTAAGTTTTCTAATGCATACATATACTAACATTTCATGAACATTCTCTCCATGTTCTTTTTTTTATTCGTTGACCAATTCCGGACCCGGCACTGAATCCTTTGGTACTATTGATGACCATTATCAGATGGCTTAACTGCTCGTTGGTATTTACATAGAAAAAAATAGTGAAAAAAAACATCGTGGAGAACCATACTTAAAAGTTTTCCATAATCTTCTCAAGGGAATTTGAGTCCTTCACATAAGATCTGCAGTGTGAATAACAGTTTGTTCATCAGAATTAAATGAAATCTGTATGCAAATGATTAAATCATAAAACCACAAGATGATAAGTACGCTATATAGAAGTATCCCTGTACATACATACAGCACGGCTCACCGATAAAAGCTATTAAAAATAATCCTAGGCTCACTGTTATTAATGGAGAACACGTTTCGTTTATAAGTATGCTAAAGAGAATAAATAGTTGGCCTAGGAAAATATCTTTCGGATGATATTTTTGGCCTTTTGTAGAAGCTCAGCATTTCTGGTAAATTACACCCCTTTATAGGGCACCTGTATGGGAAATTTTAGGCATTAATTTAAAATCTCATCTTGTTATCGAGTTTACGATTATAAACTAAAGATGAGATGAGCCGCACAAAATGTTACTACCTATATTTTTGCTATATTATTTGCTATATATTTTAACTGCCTATGCAACTACAAACATTTTATGTTTGATGAGTTAGTTAGACAACCTGTTAACCATAACATTAGGCACGCGTAGGTACTGTCAGGATTACACTGATTAGTACGTTAAATACTGATACTAATAAATGTAAAATCCCCTGAAGTTTTGGACAGCCCCATTTAGTATACTAGAATCGAAATATAATGAAATCATAATAATAATTGAATTTATGTCAATTAGCTTTCTATATCTCTACATCTAGATTGCGTTGTCAACTTTGCTGATTTTTATTCCAAAAATGCTTTACATCATACAAAAGACCTGATTTTCATCCAACTGTTCGACATATCTAAGAAGATATGCTAACATATCTAACCAATCATAACCTATCTAACATAGCTAAGAACTATCGCAAGAAAACTTTCTTTCGATTAAAAAAACACACAGATACAAAGACACACAGACAGACAGCTCAAACCTATAACAGAGACACAGCAAAAATAAAAGACGACGCTAATACATTATATCTTTATTATTGACGTTTTTCAATACAGCATTACTATTCCTACCTTTTAAATTCTAACACTAATATCATCATTACGTGAAATAACAAAAGCATATCTTTTGTTTACATATTAGCGCAAAATAATGAAAAGAAGTAGGTATTAATAAAAATTACGTGATCTCCGGACCTAGTATTGTGGAAAATTTCACTTCGTCGCAATTTTAACGTCGCAAAAATAATTGAACTAATGAATACAAAGCGTATCCGTACCAGATATCCGTGAAGCATATCATTTAACAACAAAATTTAAGATAAACAAACATCCATATCTAAATAAAAGTAGCCAAGATTAGCTATTCCGAGATCAAACAAAGTATACACGGTATTTATGCGAAATAATCACCACGTTATTGTTAGATCAATATATGCTAAATATAAGCTAGTGATATTAGGAGTGATGCTAATATAGAAATCTATTCTGATACAATTTTCGTCGTAAACAATGCTAATTTTGTTTGGTTAGTCGTATCTTAAGCTTATACCATCAAAATTTCTGTAAACATTTTCAATTCCAACACTTCCAACGCTGAGCTGCACTCAGTGGTATCGGTATTGAATTATAAACTAAAATCAGTGCCAACTTATTATTTTGGCAACATGCTTCCGATCGAACATAACATCTTCAACATACCTTTACCGTTACAATTATAAAATCTACAGAAGCATAATATCACTTTATATTGCATTTCTCTCATAGGTATTTCGATATGCTAAGTAGCTTACCTAAACTCAGCTTTAGCATTAATCATATTGTAGTCATTTTCATTTGAATAAGTAAGTACACGGCTAATATGGGACTTAAATTTTTTAGTAAACATAGATAGACTTATTTTTTGAAGGAGCAAATACAAATTAATTTTTAGACTATGCCAAAAATAGCAAAATAAGATTGAACATTTTATTCAAAACCAGTGAACGAAGTAAATCCTAATTCAAAAAATACCTATTGCTATAGAATTTATATGAAATTAAGTTTATCACAAATATTGATGAAATTGCAGCAGGACTGGTTAAAGTATGAAAAAAGCAACGTATTTGTTACTCTGATAAAGATTTGGATTAAATTATTGAAACAGAATAGTGTTCACTCAAATATTATAATACGGCTAGAGTTGCCAATAATCTATATAAAATCGGAAGCGAACCTGTCACAAAGCCAAAAGTAATAGCTAGATAAAATCAACGTTTCTTGATTGGCATCTTGCCACAGTTTGCAAGTAATATAGTGTTGAAATACAAAATCACTAGTTAATTCTCTTAGCTGACTTTGTCCGTATTTAGAACCTTGGGTTATAAACTAAAGAATAGGGGCTTCGAATATAATCTTAGTAAATATAGTACTCGGACTTACTTTATGTAAAGTCGGATTTACTGTGATGTAAAGAAGTCAATTATTACGAGAGATATTTCAAAATATACATTTCAAATATTCATAATTTGCAATGGCTACAACCCATTAATGGCCCACTACTGAACACGGGTCTCTCCTTCATTATTGAGGAGTCCTAGAGCATACTCCACCACGCTGCTCCAGTGCGGATTGGCGGATAATTTGCAACAGTGAATTGTTAAAAGATGTCGGTGGTACAATATGGAAATGATTAAAATAAATCAATTAATAAACCTGTCTGCTAATTTACAAATAAGTACTTATAATACAAATACTTCAAGTGTGTGTACTTTGAAACACTTTGAAATAGTGACAAGTTAAGAATCCGAAATGAGTGAAATTATTCTGAGACGACGCAATTGAGGTTTTTTTAAATTGCAGACTTGGCCTAAAATCTATACAAATAATGGTAGAGAAAAAGTTCTCGTAAAACCTCGGATTAACATAAACAATTTATTTTCGAGCACAGGATGTTACACTAATGAGTAATAACTGAGTAATAAAATTTTAGGATACTTATAAATAATTTATGTAGTTAAAATTTCACGAAAGATTACGTTATGGCGTAATCATATGAAGATAGAATGATCGGCGAAGTGGCACATAGTTGACGGCTTGACGGGCAATTTGCAAATTCGGACGGATTATTATGCGATACAAAGAAATATTACAGACGTGTATATAATCATAGCAGAGAAGCATCTAAAGACACCACTTTGTCCTAGAATGGATTAGTAGATTCACAGACATTTTAAAACATTATGGAAATCCATTTCCATAATTTTCGCAAGGAAGAATGTGTTTTTATCCATACCTAGATTTTTATTTTTCAAAAATGTCGTTTTCTTTTCTAATGTAGTGTTAAAATAGGTAAGTTGTTGCTAAGTTTTAAGTACAAGTTTTCAACTTTTCTGGTAAGATTTCGTTTTATTATTTAATGACTAAACGGTGAGAAAATTTAATCACAGCAGGGTCCACTTAACAAAATCTTAACAGAAACGTTGGTAATGTTGGCATTATACGGCATGGAATTTTTAACTTTAATTCCAATAGGAACATGTAAGTGCACCAAAGTGAAAAAAAGAAAGTGAAAAAAGTGCACCAAATTGTATTTTATTTGAGGTTAGATTGCAAATACGTGATTATTATTCATCCAAATTATTCCTTGATTATTAAATTAATTTTAATAATTAGTATTAACTATGGAAATGGCATTCATGTATATCAAAAGGGCAATACTTAACCTGTATGTAACCAAATTAATTGTTTGTCAAAGATGTAAGACTGAATATTCCGTCACAGCATTTTCATCCTAAGTACATTTAATTGCAAACTAAAAGCAAGCTCTACTTCATGTTAATGAAGATTACAATTCCGCAACAAAGCGGTCTCGTTCGATACGTCGAGTTGTTTAAAGGACGTGTTTGAAACGTGATCATTGTGCAATCACAACGAAATATCACAGAAAAGGTCGCGTGTTCAGTATTCGTGGTGACTTGGAATTGGCAAATTAAAGGACAATGAGCATATTAGAGAAGCATTAGAACGAAATTGGAATAAGTAAGAGGCTTAGTGCCGGCCACAAGAATATGGATGTAGCCAATCTTGTAAATAAAGTTTAAAAGACGATTTATGCTGAATCTAGTATTTTTCTTATTTCTCTACTGTATATGTAATGTTATTTTTTTGTATGTAAATCGCCAATGAAAAAGCTGTTAAGCTACCTGCAATGTAAGAAGTCACTGTTGCCCAAGGACATCGGACACATCAAGCCATCGCTGCGTTACCAGGCAAAGAGAGGATAGAAAGTAATTATAATGACTCAAACTCCCAGCCAAAATTCAACAAGTTGTTTAAAGGCTATATAATTATTAAATGTAAAAAATCGGTAAGGTCACATTACAAAGCAACCGCACGGAGAAAGAACTTAACGACGAGGATAAACTGCGCGAAAGAAAGTTGTAATAAAGTTATTTATTTAAACAGCTGGTAAGTGGTCGATAAACTCCAGTCATTATCCCAAAGGCTGCAATGATGAAGTATTTCTGGGAACCAACGCACTGGTCTAAATGTTCCATACTGATTCTCACACTTCAAGAGACCCTCAACAAGTTTCACGCGAATTTTACAATTATACCTATTTACACGGCATCTCAAAATGTTTAACGAGGTCCTTAGGTATAATTATGAATTACTACGTAGTTGCCGCTCCTGCTTGACTTTGTCAAAATGTAATCAGGATTGCAGATTAAATTATAGAATTACATTAAAATTTCCAAAAAATCTCATTTTATAAAATGTCTCTTGTAACAATATCCAAACACTTACGCCAGTTTCTGGTAAAATATAAGTATCTATACCCAGGAACGGTAATTTTTTTTTAATTATTTTCTCTTTTAATTTATTTAAACTTTATGCACCATTCAATTGTATATATACAAAAGGCGGACTTAATGCTAAAAGCATTCTCTCCTAGTCAACCTACAGGAAGTGCGAACCCAACGAAATGGCTCTTTAATACCCCGGGCGCCTCCAAAGTTTTTGGATTGTACGGATTCCTATCCATTCATTGATACTTTGATACTTCTTAGCGTATCCCGTTAATCAACAGAAGACCCTATGGCGATTTCTACCTCATTTTATTTTGCAGATCTTGAACCAACGATACTTGTGGACCTTGTGGTAGAGTTTTTCCCTCTAACAATCACTCTTAAATCAACTGTGAAATCTTTTCTACCTATTTCCGCTGCAGTAACGTAGGTATATTTAGTTAGTGGTTCTCCTGCATTTCCTTGGCTGGCAGCATGTCAATGATGCCATTTGACCCTCATAGTTTCACTAAAATCCATGCCGGATGTGGGCTATCAGTTCATTTGTCAAGTGCTATTGCCACCTGCTTATTTGGCAACTACCTACTTAGTTATACAAAAACTTCTATTTACCAAATTAGTTAATACAATATCTTGCAAAGTCATCAGGCTTTTTTCGGGATTATTTTGATTTTCTCCTTTTACTTTTTTGTTGTAAGGCGTATAATATTAATGACAACGATCAAAAGTTCTACAATGATCATTCAAGGCCTAAAAATAACTTTAAGTCATTATACACAATTTAATACAACATTTAACAAGCAGCTTTCAAAGCAGGTGGAATTATATTCCATTTAAACGAGGTAACAAATAACAGAGATTATTATCTTACTCGCGCCTTTACTCGGACGCCTTCATAATATTTGTTGATTCGGTTATTCTCCACCTAGGCCTAGAGCTCACCCGGGGAAGTACCACCGCCCGCCAAGGTACTCAGTACCATTCCTACCGTCATAATAATTGTTTTTAAGAGCAATTGTGTTCCGGATAGGAAGGTGTGGAGCCGGTTCACTTTTTTAGAGGCGACCATCTCAGTCCTCAGGGGTAGCAACGCATCTGTGACCGAATTGGAACAAGACTCACACTAATCATTACTAACTGGACAATACTAATATTAACTAACAGGACTAACTATCACTAACAGTCCCTGTCCTCACACTTATTAACAAACTAACCAACTAACATTCTAACACCATCTACTAATTGGACTAACCACCCTAGTCCCTAAATTAGGTCTTTTTCTAAGTCGGTCACAATTGCCATGGGCGGCAGCCAAGGGTGGTGCTGCATGCTCGTTTGCTACCTTAATTCAATAAAAAAAAAACGTTGGTACTTAATCACTGTAAATAGTGAATAATGTTTGATAAATATACTTATTAATATCAATGGCAATGCAAATTGTAAACTGTAATGCAAGCCTGAATGAGCGCCTTTGCGTGGGTTCTATGAATATTGAATTCGACAGCCAGTGATACGAAAATATTGGGAAACCATAACCCATTGTGATAATAAATTAACCAACCGATTGGCATAACAAATAACAATAAATAACAGTGTTACTTACAATTTGTAGTCGTTATGTGGTATGTTATATATTTTGTAACACCACGCATTCAAATGCGGTGTCGAATTAATTTATTTACTCACGTTCGCTTACCTAATGCGCTGTAAGACCATTTAAGAATGTTACATTCATTACTTGTTTGGTATTCGTACCATACATCATCCAGACTACCTATTTACGCGGGTCACGAATTCTGACTAAACTTTGTTACATAATGTTTTTGCACAGGCGAATTATTCATTTCGGTAATCGCAATTGAAAAATTTACGGCGTGTTTAAAAATCATTATTATTTTTTAAATAGCCTGAAGGGCTGACGTAAAAGCAGACGAGCCACCTGATGGTAAGTGGTCCTCGTCGCCTAAGGATACGAGCAACACCAGGGGAGTCACCAGTGCAACGCCGGCCCTGAAGGAGAACTCTTTTTACACCTTTCTTGAAGAACCCCATCGTAAAATGTTTTGAATAATAAGTTCTTAATAATTATGCAATAATTATTTCTTATTCTTTTGTTGAGATGTTGGAAATTTTAAGATTACACGGAACACTTTCTATTTTAAGATACTGTGGCTAGTCAGACCGGAATAAAACTCTCAGGTCGCCGATTAATTCAGCACTTATCCCGGAAGTCACGGGTTATTATTCTATTACGTACTTCCGGATCGTGGTGTATGTAATTATAATTAAGTATATCTTAATATTATTCGTCACTTACAAACATTTCAAAAAATTACATAAAATCAAGACATTCCAACACAATTTTGTACTAATATAGACAACATGTAACCTTCGATGACGGTTTACTTTTATTGAAATAATATCATATGCCACTCTTCCGTGTGGTGTGGTCCAGTTGCCCCCCTCCTACCCCTTTCGGACGTGCCACCCGCGTGCAGTGCACGCCTTGCACGTCCGCTTACGATGGCCCTGATCCGAAACCCAAAAAAATATTATTACAGCTATCGCAGCCGAAGTTTCGGGCGACCGCTGTTCTTAATAAAATTAGAATTGAAATTCCCATGAACCAAGTGGCTAATCGTTTCGTTATTAAGCCATCAATCAATGTTTCCGTCGAAACGTAAAGCTGTTTTATACTAGAAATAGATTACTTCGCATTTATTCTTTACAAAAATGTAGGCGTCATATTATCTTAATGTGCAGCTGAAAGCTTAATGAAAAAACCTTTTAATTAATCTTTATTCATCCTACTAATATTATAAATGCGAAAGTTTGTAAGGATGTATGTGTGTGTGTGTGTGTGTGTTTGTTGCTCTTTCACGCAAAAACTACTGAACGGATTTTCATGAAACTTTGCAGTAATATAGCTTAGACATCGGAATAACATAATTTGTTAAAATTTTTAGTCATTTTTGAAGGGACTGGTTTCCCGAAGCGAAGCGAGGGCGGATTTACTAGTCATCAATATATCTAAATGAGTATTTTGTAAAACTTTTCCGTTAGGTACTGAATGACTGTCTGAGAGCCAACGCACAGCCAAAATTTCTGAACGCAAAAAGGTGAACTAGACTAGAGCACTAACAAACGATTTTTAGAAAATTCGCCCCAAAGAGGCTAAAACAGGGGATAGACATCAATGAATTCAACTGAAATGTTAATAGATTCCTCAAGTGACGCAAATGATTGAAAACATTAAGAAAGAATAAGTATTTTAAGGGGAAAGGGATGGGAATACCTTCCCTTTCCCCTTAAAAGGCGCGTTATAAAAGTAATTCCACATCACAAAATGCACAAAAGGCACAAAATTTGTTTGTACGACAATAATTCACTACATACTATAATTAGCGATGGCATGCTTAGATATGCGGTGCAGAGTATTCTATAATCTAAATGTATTCATGCTAAAACTCTTGCTTCGAATTTTTTGCTCGCGGATTGATGGATTAATCTGCTGAGATTGATTTAAGTGGCAGATACATGCATAACACTTACAAATGTAATTTGTATGGATGTGTGAGTATGTGCACGATTATTTTTTCATTGTTGCAAATTTTAAGTCATCTGGAATATCTTAAATATTGGAATAAAAAATACCAAGGAAAAAGAGTACAGTCAACTCAAGTAACTTTGAATTTCAGATTGATTTTGAATAGATTATACTGAGTATGTATTCATCCTTAAAAAATAAGTTAGATAACACAAAATTAAAAGTAAGATAGGAGTCCAACAACGGGACTCAAAATTACATTCAAATACACAGTTACCCACATTGACTGGACATCGAAACAACATAATTTTCTATATTATATACTTATCTACTTATGTACATCGAAACAGAATCTTTTTTTATATTATGTACTTATCTACTTCAAAAAAAGTAGGCACAGTCGTATTGAGCCGCTGTATTAGGTACTTATTTTGTATGTGTGTTAGTATTATGTACCTCATAACTTTTTACTAAGCTTGTCGATGTTGTTTCTTTTCTAAGAATTGTTATTTTAAGTAACATACACCAGCAATAATAGTTCTTCATACAAACCAAGTAGAATTTTTCTAAATATTGATACTATAGATACTATTTCTATATTAACGGTCGTTACATTAGGAATGATTGGTGCAAGTCACTTAGCAAGCGATCCGGGTATCATTTAATGATGGATGAGAGGTGTGATCTATTTTAACGCACTACCTACTGCTCACCAGAACCTTGAGATAAACCGCGAATTTTTTTAATGTCTAGGAAAGTTTACAAATAGTTGCGAGTAATGCAGTAAATTGAAAAATCGTAAGGCAAAAAGAAGTAAAACGTGTTTTTTTTTGCGAATTATATTTCTATGGGTACATGAGTTAGGTACATACTGATGAAATAAATTAAGCGGACTGGAGAAATTGGGATTGCAATATGCATGTCTCAGTTTAACAAATATTTGTTCTTGAGTCATGTGTGTTAGTGATGTTTTTTAGTGTTTGTGTATACTATCCTGTTAGGGTATATATTTGTTAACGTGTATTATTATATATTTCATATAAACTACAGAGTATTATCAAAAGAAGCCTGTAAAAAAGAACTTATTCATTTGCGCTTTGCGTCTTTGCTTTTGATAAATGTTTTGTTTAAAACATCACTGCATTTTATAAAAGAATTCAATTTGAATTCCACTAACATTTCATTTATAAGTTTTTGTACTCAGATGCCTTTAATAAATGTTTCATTTGCATAATGAACAATCACTTGAATTAGCCTTGACATCTGCAAAAGGTTAACGAAATGAAATATGAACTTAGATATAATGAATACTTGAACGACATGTTCTATGAAATTTATTTTTACAATGATACAATACCACAGAAAAATGTTTGAAATGGAGGTTTAAGAAAATCCGTACGGGATGTGTCAATCATTAATAGTATAAAAGTAACAAATCAATGGTGTTATCCGTAAAGAAAGAAAGAGAATTATTGAACTACTTGAATTGTTATTTTGTTAAGATGAAATCACTATCTAAATAGCTCAAATCCTTACTTCAACAGTACTAGTACTAAAAAATGAGAGATAAATCGTAGGTAAAGCAGCATAGGTTGAAGGATGGTCCTTGGAAGAAGGGGGTTGAAATCACAAAGATTCCTTATACACCTATTTCTGTCTTATTCAATTTAATTTTACCTATCCCAATATTTCCGAGCCTTACCCTTCCATTATTATATGTATAATCTTCAATCAATTTGATCATCTCTTTTACGGGTTTGAAAACTCTGTGTTCATTACGTGTCAGGGATATGCATATCAATGACGTGATAATATTATAATATGTATTTCTGAAGTTTATTTTTTCCTGCATCTAACCAGAATTTACTGCTATTGTCTTTATGAACTGATAAAATTGTAATGTTAGGTTAGGTTAGGTTAGGTTAGAAATATAATTTCATCAAGTAAGTACGTTTTCCCCAAAGGAGCTCGCAGTGGCATTTCCGAACGTCCGAAGATGTAACTGTAATCTGTTATCGTGATTACATTCTTCCCATTTCTGGGTTAAATTATGTAAATAAAATATTATTTCGCGTTAATTTAAGTTTACAGACTAATTACCAAAAGTATGCAAAATTATAGCATCAGTTACAAAGACAAAACTTAAATCGAGCTAGCCTTGCAATTGAACCACGTTTTCGTTTGCTCAACTTCAGTTATTAAACAAACACTTCCATTTCACTTTGTGGGCAGGAAATACGCGATTGACCAATTAACTGGGTACAAAATCTTCATTTATAATGTTGAGGATACTAGCTTCGTTTATTCAATAAAACCAGTTATGTATCACTTGGTTAAGCCGACTTTCAACAAAAAATAAACATACAACGAATATTAATTTATCATCAGGTCATCAATGTTTAATGACGAGGTGCATAGCTTCGAATGAATCTCACATTTGTTTAATGCGAATATGACAGCTATTATTATCGTCAGGTACCTACATTTGGTTTAAAATGCATATCAAACTTTTGAATCTTTTCATCCGCTTCTACATCACATGTTACTTAAATTTATAACTAGAATGTCAATCAACTTATATCCGACACCCACACACACCTTAAAGATAAAGTAAAGATACCTATATGTATAGGTACCTGGTACATATTAGGTACCTTCATACATTCATAGATTTGTTAAAGCTCAAGTGATAATTAATAGAAACGGGTACCTAATGCAAGATATTCAAAACAGCAATTCTAAAGCAATAAAATGAAGTCACTATGCCACGCTAAGTGCACATTTGTAGCCTTCAAAGACCTCTCATATTGTAAGTTTCCTAGTGATGTTTTTCACCACCACAGCAAATTATATAAATTGTTAATGGGCCTTATACATATTTTTGAGATGGGATTCAAAATCGATTGCAGGAGGTCTACGGAAACCACAACACATAATACGGATTATTTAAGACAACATAGGTAATTATGAGATACTTGTGAATCTTGAGACGGTAAAAACAGACAACAGCTAAGCAAGAGTTGGTTAATTTTAAATTACTCCCATTAAATTAAAACAAAAACATAGTTTTGTATAAGTTAATAAAATAATACTAAAACTCAAAGACGGACATATTGAGGCGCTCGAGGCGTACACATAGGTATACACTATAATGTAGTAACGTTTGAGTTAATGTTATTTCCAAATTATGATACAAATTCATATAATATGATTTATTAGACTGTGGCAATATTATGGTATTAATATTATAACTTTACACTTAATAAGAATCTCGAGTGTACACGTCAGCGAACTCGTCAATGACATTGATTTATTTATTGAAATGGAGGCAGACTTTCGTGTTAAACAAGTTTAATTTATTTGGATTCCATGTGAAAAACTGGTCACATTGTTTTTAATTTTTTTTTCTGTTCATAGTCAGCCTTAGAAGATAATTTGAGCTATGAATCCGCAAAGTCATTTTTAGTATTGCTATTCTGTTCAATGAACAAAATACTGTGGATGGTAATAATTTCATTTTAGTTTATCTACAATATTTGCTTTATCAAATCCGTACCTCTCGGTTTCTATTTGGCAAAATAATCCAATGACGTCAAGATAAATTAATATCGATCTCCAACTCGACGGCTGATACGCGTCAATGAAATCTGGAATCAATTTATTTTGTACGATAACTTAATATAATTACGAGTGTGTTTGCACTGTCTACTTACTTAATTTTATCAGTGACAGGACATTTTAAGACAAAATCTATGTTTACTGTTTATGAAATATATCTTAACTTATTTTGGGTCGTACCTACTTGTTTACTATATTCCTTATCTCTTATCGTAATCATGTTTAGATAATCTGGTTCCATATTATTATTTAATTCAATAATACAGTGCGTATCTGATTAAAACTGTTCTTAAAATTAGCAAAAATTATCAATTCACTATCAGAACCGTTACTCATTGTCGTTTATCATTATTATTTTGAATACTTTATTATTTCTTTATATTACAAGCAAATTTTGTAAACTTTTATTGTATGCTTAAAAATAAATTGTATATTCTTATTATACCTTCATTACTTTAAGGGTGACATTTAATGGTATCCCATTTGACTTTCTGGTAACTAAATAGGTAGTGATCCAAAGTAAAACCCATGAAAATTCGAAAATTTAATGTCATTTTTCGAATAATTTAGACAAAACATATAATTTCATTCACCCTATCCCTTAGACGTGTATAAAACTCAACAGCTCTGGATTTCGTGATGGTTTCTTACTTTAATCATGTATTATTTTTGTCTATTTTCACCTCTATTGCACATTTCTTTAATTGTGTTAGAATGGAAGGTTCTTAAGAATGTTGCATAAAATTCTTGTAGGTACTAGGGATTCTCACATACCATTAAGGGACTCAAGGGTTTCAAAATAAACGTTAACTTCATGATTATTAGCAACATTATGCGTGTGTTTACTTACGTTATCTTATTTATGAATGGTAATATCTTACAATATACGGTTGTTGCTGTCCAGTGGTCTGGAATTTGGTCTTTTGCACCATTAGGTACCTATCTGAGGCATTTCCGCTTACAATTGCATTTTCAAAGTCATTCGTAATTCTAATGTCAATTGCGTTGAAGGAACAGGTATTTCGGTAAAATGCATACTCGATCGTAATAAGACTTCAAACAGATAGGACGGAAACACAACAGACTTGTAGGACCGGCAAATTAATACCCAGTCCATCCAGTTCATAATATATTAATCAGAAACTTACATACCACACGCAATCATCACTTGTAAGCGTGTTTATTATTTTTTTAATGTTGACGCCGTTCTAGAGATAACATGACATGGTATGATCGCATGTCGAGGCAATAGGGGCTTCAACTAAGAGTTAACCGCTGATTAACCACCGCCATTACTGTGCGAGCTATTTTTAGCGTCGGAATAGAGATCACTGCTTTGTCTGCCGTGTGTAATGTAAATGACAACTGCCTGTGTTCGCGTCGCCGCTCCACCGTTTAACCGACCAACCGCCTACCATATTCCTAAACTCGCAAACATAACCTTAAAACAATCATCCATAACTTCACTTACCGTTTCTCTGTTGGTATTCCCACATTTTCCCTGTTGTGTCAGCACATAAAAAGTTTAATCACAATGAGGTTATGCACACTGTCACATCATTTTGACAGGTGACGTGCGTCCCGCCACCTGCGCGGGTTAGTTACGGTTAAAGCTCTCGGGAGCATTCCCGTTCAGGTGTATTATGTTTTGATACGGCATAGTTTGACTTAGGGAACGAAGAGAAGCGCGACTCGTCTTGGCTTCGCGCGGCCAATGAACGGTGTTAGCCGGCGCGCCAAGGTCACTGGAGACAAAACCGGTGGCCCGCAACGCCGCTAGAGGGCAGCAGTGGTACATACGAGTAGCTACTTCGCTGCCCGTATGGCAACTAAACAGAACTCTGTACATGCCGTTCCACGATCGCCGATAAGCGGTATAAGGTATAAATAAAAACGCGCTACGCCGTGAATATGAATGAATGTGCACTGAGTACCTACTTTGATCATCATTATTAACATTGGCAAATACTTTCTAGAAACATTATAACGCATTTTAAGGGCTACATACTAGCTAAACTTATCTAGTTAACTACATAATTAATTAAATACCTACCTTCAATACCTATTACAGACCCCGGATTTTTTAATACTAAACCTGAGAAACCCAAATAGCTGAAAATACCCATATTAATGATGAGACTGAAAGCTTTTTCTACCTGTACAAGCTGTAACTCCAAATGTCAAGTAAGTACTTAAGTACGTACCAAATAGGTAGGTACCTACTATTTATTTTTTTGCCGGAATTTGGCCAAGTGGCAAGCAAAACAAATTTAATATCAGAAAATTCCTAACAAGGTATGCTTATTAACTTGGTCTGAGGTAGGTATTATTTTTGTAATATTCAGTAATTCTTAGTTATTTAGAATTATCCTTTAAACATTTTATAAAACCCTAAACTAAGTTTATTTATGAAACTTGCACAATTTATAAAAACATCCACTGATGGGTAGAATTTTTCCTATGTAAGATAAACGTAATCATTTTAATAGAAAAACAACAAACATTCTACAGTACCGCTATTCGTCGCTAGATGGCGTACGCGTAAGAAACAGCTTAGTCGAATGAAGGTGTAAAAATTTTTAGGGTGCAAATCTGGAATTAAAAAAAAACAACAAATAATTTGCAGATTTAAAGACTTTGTTGAAGATATTTTGTTGTTATTTTTTCAAATTAACTTTTGCATAATATCAATAATTTGTAATTTAATATGCGAGCTCATGTTTACTAGGTACTGTATCAAGCGATGCCAATAATTACCTGATTTGGTTGGACTTAAGTCACTTTACATAGTAATTTTTATTTATTTTCTTTCTTTATCTGTTCCTGTCTCACCGCATCTCCCCTGACCTCAGCTTACCTCATTTCACCACGTCCTGTAGGTACTTATTTTCACTCCTCTGACGTTTTTATTATTAAATGAATTCGTTGAATAAACGAGGATGGGCGTTTTAGTACCCATGTCCAATCAAAATGACTGTAATATCATTTGAAAGGTCTTTTCAAGAGTACAAAAAATTACTATGGCGAAAAAACCCGTACAAATTGTCCGTTTTGAAATATAGCCTTCAGAAGATACGGAATACTTAGTTCGAATTAGGGTATAAAAAATCATATCTTTGGCGTAGTTCGACCGATTTTGAAGATGTTTGCACAGATTTTGAGCTTATTAATATTCAATTAACAGATATAAATCTGTTACAATAAACACAATAAAATCAGTTTACAATTTTTTCAGTTAGGGTCGATTTACATTGTTACAGTAGCTGGCGCCAGCATCACTGGATTCCGGCTCTGTGTTGGCACTGGCACTGAAATCTGAATCACTGGCGATCACCGGCGCTTAGTGTTAACACAGATCCAGGGCCACTGGCTGCGCGGCGTGTGCGGGGCTGCCACTGGATCGAAAAATAGGCAGACGGACTATTTCGATCCAGTGCTGGATACTGGATGCTGGACTGAATTGATACATTCTTACACTGATACAGTGCTTATCTAGCGTTGGAATCAAGTGGCGCTGGCGCAAGCTACTGTATCAATGTAAATCAGTAGCTGGGGAGCCGAAGAGGAGAATCTGGGATTTACTCGAGCGCGGCAGATTAAGGTACAGGGGATACCTTACGAAGTTAAATACCTCCACCAAATATGAGCCCCATATATAAGTTCGATTTTTTTTGCACATTATAATAATGGAAGCGAGTTTGCGTCACATCGAAATCGTCAGATTATTGAATGAGAGCTTTTTTTAGGTTCATTTAACACCCCCTAAGAAAATCTGACGTGCTCGATTAGATTTTTTCTCTCTCATTTTCAACCCTTACGTACGGTCACCCCCATCAAACAAACGATCAGATTAACATAGTACATTATTAAAAATACGTAGAACATAGATGCTATCAATATCTGAAGCGCTCGAGTATATCCACATGGACATAATTTTTTTACATATTTAAAAGTCTATAGCCGCTTCCCCCACGAAAAGGTACACATTAAAAAAAAACATTATATAACATTTTTTTCTTCTTATCATCTAAGCGTTGCAACCCAATAGGTCTCTATGACGCTCGAGTAAATCCACATTTAGCATCGTCGGCTCCCGTACCACAGCCTATATGAGTGATTTATCTAATAAATAATATAAAAATATAAATACACATATGTATGACTTTCACTTTCAGTCGTTCGCTGAGTTATTGCAAAAAGTTTGTTGTATGCTTAGTACTAAAAATATATAATTTTCAAGTAAGATTACTGCGATCGGACAATGAACCAGGACTAGCGACATGTATATTAACAATCTACACAAAAATACCTTTCCAACGAAGTATCATTTACTTCGATTGGTGCCGGTACCAGATTCCATACATTTGTGCCCATGCTCCTTTTAGCGTAACAATCTATCCAAGAACTATCAACCACATTTATTAAGTCTGAGTCTGATAAGTATGTATGTATGAATCTTATCCTGATTCATACAGTCATGTCTGCCTTAGATACGTAACTTCGTATATCATTAATTATTTTATCTTGGGCGTACTGCAGTATGGGGAGCAAAGTGAGCTATTAATAACTGCACTTTATTAAAGTAGCTTGCAACGGGTTTTGAAACCGAGGTCAGGTTTAATTTAAAACCGTCTTTGTTTTTTCTTTTGCTTTCTTTGTCTAATAAAATGATGGTACATGATCTTCGTAGGAAGAAGTATTGAGAGGAAGCTACAATTAAATAGGCATAAAGTGTTCAAATGTCATAAGATTCGTTAAAGATTAATAGTGTGGCTTGCGTCGACTGAAATCAAACGATCGACCCAGTTACCTAAGAAGAGTGCGGTAGGTAGTGAGTGCTTTGAAGGGCACGTAAACCCATCGATCATTCCCAGTTGTTTAGCAGTCGATAAAACAGGTCGGATCTCTTGCGAGGCACACACATTTACAGAATTTGGTCTGTCTCTATTTCCTCCACCAATCCGCACACAGTAGATTGGAGTTGTACAATGCTACGTGATTATGTTAGCTGATAACTGTCCATGATCCATATAACAGACAAATGAATCCACAAAACCACTAGCGCAACCAACACAAATAAGTAATTAACAAATTACTTACTCACACCTATTTAACCCGAGAACAAACTTTTACAAAATATAATAGGTAGCTGTATAAACAAATTTTAGCAAAATTTGATTATACCTACCTATTATATTTTGTGATGATCTGTCACTAGTCTTTCTGGCTTAGCGGGCCTCCAATTTTAGTCCTTACATGTATGGACTTAAAAGTTTTATCAACTGAATTGCCCTCAAGTTCTTAACACATACCAATTAGTCACCCAACATGTCCAATATTATTAACACAGTTGTCACATATCAGGGACCGCACACTTGGGTACAACTTGTTTGAATGTAGTTGAAAGATTTATGCATTACAGGTGGGCGTAATGGACATGCGTTTTGTTAATTAAATAATTATCTCGTTATTTTAACTATTATATTTATGTATTGTATATGAATAATATATTATGAGGTATGGCTCCACAACCTAAACATATAAAAAGTAGGCGAAACACATACTCAATGAAAGCATTTTGTACTCTTCTTGTCTACTCCACTCTTCACCTCTCCTCTTCTCACCTTTCCTGGCCTCACCTCATTGGGCAAGGTTAGGTGAATTGAGTCGGACAAGTAGCTCAGTTTCAGTGTACCTAACTGCGCAAGGAGTGCTGGCTTCAATTCTTGAGCAAAATAGACGAATTACGTCACAATATTTATATAATTGATAGATATAATGAGACGTATATTAAATGGTCCTTAATAAACTGAGTATATAATAATTTTATTAAGTATATCGGCCACTTAAAATTAGCGCATGCCTTGCGGTTAACCACCCTCGCGATTCACCGCATAGCAGAGGCCTTAAGGATCGGATTGCAAGTTACATGACCAATAGCTAACATTCCTGGAAAGTTTAAATGTAGATATAAAAATAAGGTAATTTTATTCAAATATGTATGTAACGGAGGATTTTTACCAACTAAATCAACTGAGAGGAGTAGGATCAGAAGAAAGTGAAATGACATTTGGTGAGGCGAGGTGTGTTTTGGTCAGCGGGTGAGGAAAGGAGAAAAGAGGAGAATTTACGAATTTACGACGATGGCGATGGTGATGGCAAGCTGGTCATAGATTGCGGTGGTCGTTTGGCTGGCTCTGGACTGGACCAGCGGTTTGCTCAAAAAAGTCCGTTGTTTCATGATGGCTGTCCGATAACAAGTGAAGGTTTTCTAGAGAAGATGGTAGATATGGAGCCGAAGAACTACTGTCAGAGTGAGGTGCCGGTATGTAATCATGCAATTCATCTGCAGATGAATCACTGCTACTGTCTATTTCTGATCTGGCCCCGGGTTGAGGAACAAGAGCAACCAGTCTGCGAACTCTATTTTATTGCTGTAGTCTTATCTGTGGCACCTAAATAATAAAATAGATACATATTAGTTCTGGGGCAGCCTTACTTTAATACTCTAAATAGAAAATCCGAATTTTGTCATAAACTCGGCTTCTTTTGTTACTAGCTTAGTGAATATTTTGTAACCTCAACCTGGCGATGTACGATGTACGATATAAATATTAAAAAAAAAAGTTTTTAGTAGAGAAGCTCGCGGTGGGTATTTGCAGATACATACAACAAAAACAGTTTATATTATTAATAAAAATGAGGCACGGACTAAGAAAAATATGTAATTGTATAGAGTAGGTATATATTTGTGATTGTTACATATTATTCATATGTAACAATCACAAATATACCAATTTCTAATAGAACAACACTAAAAAGTAAAAATTTTACCTTACACTGCGTAGACGCAGTTTTGCGGTCCGCTTTTTTCGTGCTACCGTCAAAATCAATGTTCCCAGTGACGTGAAATAATTTTTCTATCAATCGAGTAAAGTATCGATTCGAAAAATAATCGTTAAAGAGAAGTTTACGGTTCTTAACTTTTTGCGTAGATTTAACGTGCATATGTAAATGTAATAAATGTAATGTGTTAAATGTAACGTGCATAAAAATGCACTCTGTCAAGTTAAGGGTTAAGTACCTAGGTATATTTACCTATGTCGAGTATGGCTTACGAGGATAAACATGGGTGACAATATTATGAGCATAAAATAATACGATAAAATTTTCAAAAATTTTTATTTAAAAATAAATTATCGAAGTACAACTTGCACCAATAACAACAAAATTTTGGTTTAAACAACATGAAATCGCAACATTCGCTCAAAGCCTGAATCAGATTTATTCAAAGAGAATAAGAATACAAAATTACCTATACGGTGCGGTAGACACGCAAGTCGTTTGCCATTTTAGTGTTGTGCAAAAGGTTAGCGCTCATTCGTTCCGCTCACTCACGACCCTCTTCAATAATCTATTCCTCGCTCAAGTCAGTTATGTCATCTGTCAGTGTCAGTGTCAAAATGTCACAATCTGGCGATTAAAGATAAATAGATTACTGAAAACAGGTGTAAGTATAAGTCACAATAGTGATAAATATAAGTGTCCGTGAAGCTACTCGAATATTTGCAATTCATTACACAACAGCCTTACCATAACCTTATACCATCTCGCAGTAATTTAAAGGCTTACCTTAAATCCATATCATTCACACAAAGACTGAGATTCATCCCCTAGATACACAAATACAAAACTACATCTCACATAGAGAAAGAAAAAAGTTTACAAAAAACTGCACTAAGCTTACTAAAGTAACAAAAAAGAGCTCTTTATAATTAAGGTACACGTTATAAATGTACAAAGATGGCGCTGCGAGTAGGTACAATCCAAAACAAAAGTGTTTGTATTATCTACAAAACATCGTGAAATTCATTCAGTTATGTCTAAGGATACTAAATAGTTATCATATATATTGGCGACCGTTTGAGTAACTAAATATTATGTATACAAGATACTAAACACCGGTTTTAAATTTAATTTAAAATTAAATTCTATTTGATACAGACGGAAAATAGGTATTGTACCATAGTAAGAAAACAGTATCACTCTTTCATGGAGCTTGCTCCGTAAAACTAATAGCATTATAATGTATTTTTTTATAATTTTACCTAAATCTATTAGCATAATATGTGATAATTTCTACCATAATTGAACTACTTTCGCAATAACCTACCACAAACTTTCCTAAAATTATTTGTCCTAAAAATGTTTAAGGCCAATATTCACTCAAATTACACTTCACATTGCCAAAATTTCAATATCAATAATTTATGTACAAATAAATTTGGATTACATGTGGTATAAGTATAAGCAAAACAGATGATTAATAGAAAGCTACTTTATAGAGTGCTCACATGGTCGCCGTTGTACATATTAATACTAAGCCATGATAAATTAATTTTATTCTTCTTACATACAAGAAGACTATACTAATCTCACGAATTAGATTCAAAATTTGTAAACGTAAAGACATCGGTTAATTGACTGTGTAAGAAACAACAAACGTTTCTAAAATTATTGCCATTGTAAAAAGATTTAAATTACGAGTATATTTTATCCCTAATTATTTGTTTTACTTTTATGCCGGTTGCGCTTAATATTATTATACAAACTAGTCTCCTACATTGGAGAACGAAGCCTGTTAAATGTCCATGTTATTTTTAAGTCACTTTTTTATTTATGTCACTTTATTTAAAAAATGTCCTTTTTGTGTCCTTTTTAAAAGCGAATATTTTTACTCGTAATAAGACACGTGGGAAACATGAAATAAAGCATACTTCTTATTATGATAACTAAAGATCTATTAAAATAAGCTTTAGGAATCAATTTTATGTTACTTACTGTCTATTGCTTTCAGCATTAACATATCCAGCCTATCATCAAAATTTAATTACCGTTCACTCACAATTTTAATTTATCTAAAAAGATTTCTCTACTTGATGCTAATAAAAAGTGAACTTTATTGAGAAATTAGTAGAATCATTTTTCTTAAAAAAACATTTCACTCTCTTGGACATAGATACACTGTGATCACTAAATTTTACTAAGGTTTCTACCAAATTAGTACAATCGATTACAAAAGTGTTCAGTGAGAATTTGCTTTTTAACTTTCGTGTGAATGTCACTGTTATTCGAGTTGTTTGTACATGTCTTCAATTTGGGGTTTGAAGTAACTCTTGATCTCTGGCCGCTTTGCCTTCATCGTTGGTGTCAATAAGCCATTTTGTACTGAGAAGGGGTCCGGATGCAAGTAAATGTCCTTAACCTGCAAAATAAATCCTATTAATCCTATTAATATTAAAAATGTGAAAGTTTGTGTATTTGTTTGTTTGTTTGTTTGTTACTCCTTCACGCAAAAACTACTGAACCGATTTTCATGAAATTTGGCACACACATAGAGGGCAACTTAGATTAACATATAGGATATTTTTTATCCCAGAAATCCCGCGGGATCGGAATTTACGCGGGAAAACTTTCTTCACGTATGGGGTATAAATAGCTTTGTTACTCCTTCACGCAAAAACTACTGAACCGATTTTCATGAAATTTGGCACACACATAGAGGGCAACTTAGATTAACATATAGGATATTTTTTATCCCAGAAATCCCGCGGGATCGGAATTTACGCGGGAAAACCTTCTTCACGTATGGGGTATAAATAGCTTCTAAACAAACATTAATATAAAACTAACAAACATTAATATAAAACTAACAAGTCTGTCTTCCCGGAAATCCCGCGGGATCTTGAGTTACGCGGAATAAACTCCTGCGCGTACGAATAAGTAGCGGGCACACGCATAGAGGGCAACTTAGATTAACATATAGGATATTTTTTATCCCAGAAATCCCGCGGGATCGGAATTTACGCGGGAAAACCTTCTTCGCGTATGGGGTATAAATAGCTTCTAAACAAACATTAATATAAAACTAACAAACATTAATATAAAACTAACAAGTCTGTCTTCCCGGAAATCCCGCGGGATCTGGAGTTACGCGGAATAAACTCCTGCGCGTACGAAGTAGCGGGCACACACAAAGAGGGCAACTTAGATTAACATATAGGATATTTTCAGAAATCCCGCGGGATCGGAATTTACGCGGGAAAACCTTCTTCGCGTATGGGGTATAAATAGCTTCTAAACAAACATTAATATAAAACTAACAAGTCTGTCTTCCCGGAAATCCCGCGGGATCTGGAGTTACGCGGAATAAACTCCTGCGCGTACGAAGTAGCGGGCACACGCATAGAGGGCAACTTAGATTAACATATAGGATATTTTTTATCCCAGAAATCCCGCGGGATCGGAATTTACGCGGGAAAACCTTCTTCGCGTATGGGGTATAAATAGCTTCTAAACAAACATTAATATAACTATCCTATTACCCTTCCTATCCTATTATAATATTATAAATGTGAAAGTTTGTGTATTTGTTTGTTTGTTTGTTTGTTACTCCTTCACGCAAAAACTACTGAACCGATTTTCATGAAATTTGGCACACACATAGAGGGCAACTTAGATTAACATATAGGATATTTTTTATCCCAGAAATCCCGCGGGATCGGAATTTACGCGGGAAAACCTTCTTCACGTATGGGGTATAAATAGCTTCTAAACAAACATTAATATAAAACTAACAAACATTAATATAAAACTAACAAGTCTGTCTTCCCGGAAATCCCGCGGGATCGGGAGTTACGCGGAATAAACTCCTGCGCGTACGAAGTAGCGGGCACACGCATAGAGGGCAACTTAGATTAACATATAGGATATTTTTTATCCCAGAAATCCCGCGGGATCGGAATTTACGCGGGAAAACCTTCTTCGCGTATGGGGTATAAATAGCTTCTAAACAAACATTAATATAAAACTAACAAACATTAATATAAAACTAACAAGTCTGTCTTCCCGGAAATCCCGCGGGATCTGGAGTTACGCGGAATAAACTCCTGCGCGTACGAAGTAGCGGGCACACACAAAGAGGGCAACTTAGATTAACATATAGGATATTTTCAGAAATCCCGCGGGATCGGAATTTACGCGGGAAAACCTTCTTCGCGTATGGGGTATAAATAGCTTCTAAACAAACATTAATATAAAACTAACAAGTCTGTCTTCCTGGAAATCCCGCGGGATCTGGAGTTACGCGGAATAAACTCCTGCGCGTACGAAGTAGCGGGCACACACATAGTATTATAAATGCGAAAGTCTGTCTGTGACGTTTTCACGACTAAACCACCAGTCCGATTTGGATGAAATTCGGAATGAAAATATTTGAAGACCCAGAGTCACACATAGGCTAATTTTTTTTTTTAAATCAACCCCTAAAGGCTTGAAATAGGGGATGAAAGTTTGTATGAAAACAACGATTTTGATGAATTTTCCCAGGAAGATAGTTGATGACGTACTTTCTCCCCCACTTCCCCGGTTCGAGATATAAACGAATTCCACGCGGGCGAAGCCGCGGGCAAAAGCTATAATATTATAAATGTGAAAGTTTGTGTATTTGTTTGTTTGTTTGTTTGTTACTCCTTCACGCAAAACCTACTGAACGGATTTTCATGAAATTTAGCACACACATAGAGGGCAACTTAGATTAACATATAGGATATTTTTTATCCCAGAAATCCCGCGGGATCGGAATTTACGCGGGAAAACCTTCTTCACGTATGGGGTATAAATAGCTTCTAAACAAACATTAATATAAAACTAACAAACATTAATATAAAACTAACAAGTCTGTCTTCCCGGAAATCCCGCGGGATCGGGAGTTACGCGGAATAAACTCCTGCGCGTACGAAGTAGCGGGCACACGCATAGAGGGCAACTTAGATTAACATATAGGATATTTTTTATCCCAGAAATCCCGCGGGATCGGAATTTACGCGGGAAAACCTTCTTCGCGTATGGGGTATAAATAGCTTCTAAACAAACATTAATATAAAACTAACAAACATTAATATAAAACTAACAAGTCTGTCTTCCCGGAAATCCCGCGGGATCTGGAGTTACGCGGAATAAACTCCTGCGCGTACGAAGTAGCGGGCACACACAAAGAGGGCAACTTAGATTAACATATAGGATATTTTCAGAAATCCCGCGGGATCGGAATTTACGCGGGAAAACCTTCTTCGCGTATGGGGTATAAATAGCTTCTAAACAAACATTAATATAAAACTAACAAGTCTGTCTTCCTGGAAATCCCGCGGGATCTGGAGTTACGCGGAATAAACTCCTGCGCGTACGAAGTAGCGGGCACACACATAGTATTATAAATGCGAAAGTCTGTCTGTGACGTTTTCACGACTAAACCACCAGTCCGATTTGGATGAAATTCGGAATGAAAATATTTGAAGACCCAGAGTCACACATAGGCTAATTTTTTTTTAAAAATCAACCCCTAAAGGCTTGAAATAGGGGATGAAAGTTTGTATGAAAACAACGATTTTGATGAATTTTCCCAGGAAGATAGTTGATGACGTACTTTCTCCCCCACTTCCCCGGTTCGCGATATAAACGAATTCCACGCGGGCGAAGCCGCGGGCAAAAGCTAGTAATTTATATAAATTTGAAACTCCCGAATAAGAAATTAAATACAATGATTATTAAACGCCTAAACAGAATCTTCATAAATTATTGCTAGGAATGACCTCGGTCGTGTCTGATTTCAAATGAAAAAAAACCTTATCTAATCCGGTCTATCCATTCGAGGTACGATCTCATGTAGACAAACAGACACGCATGTCAAGTCAATAACACCCCACATTTTTTCATCATCATAATTATATCTCGTGATAAACAATTCCCAATTTCCAATATTTATCTTACTGAGGCATTAGATTTTTATCTTGCAAGTGGCAATAGTCATGAAGCAAATTTCATGGCAATAGTTCAGTCTTACTTCTAGGATGGATCGGATGGGATCGGATTAGAATTGTACTTTTTATACGACTTCAAAAAGAAGGTTATAACTTTTTTATTGACTGTACCAATTTTTATGATTATTTTTTATTCCAAAACTCCTGCTTGTCGTGTAGTCACGGGACGACCCGAATGGTGCAATGCTTAACACGCCTGGGTCCTGGGGCCTACGTCTTGGGTTCGATTCCCAGCTATGCGGAAGTGTGAATGATGAGTTTAAATTCCCGTTCTTGGTATCGATGTGTGTCCCTGTCTTGTGTGCTGTCCATGACACCCGCGACACAGGGAATTATAATACTTATACTCGTATGTGAGCTATGTGTATAGTTATTTTAATTTAAGCGACACCTGACGAGTACATTTTGAGATATCTGTAATAATGCGCATTTATTGAATTATACTACGTTGACGATCTTCTCAAATATTATTCATAGATGTCGAAGTCGGTATATTTCATTAAAAGTTACAAAATTATAATACCTATGTATATTTTTATTCAACAAACCTGTTCAAAAGTCTTAAGGCCGGCGTTCCTTCCCCACTGCAGCATGTCTTCCATGATGACTTTCTTGACGTGCTCGTTCTCGCAGAGAGCGGAGAACGTGCCCTTGATGCCGTTCTCCAGAGCCCAGCACTTCACCACGTCCACATCGGGCACCACGATCGCCACTACGCACGACTGTAAACGTAAATGTATTGTTATAATATTGAAAGACCCAAAGGTGTGGAGTCGGTTACACATTTTTAGAAGTGATTACCTCAGTCCTCAGTACTTAAGCGCAATAAAATGTATAAATGTATACCTAATATTGAAATACCAATAGGGTGTGGAGCTGGTTACACTATTTTAGAAGCGACCATATCAGTCCTCAGTGGCAGCCACGCTTCTGTGATTGAATTAGAACCAGACTCATAGTTAACAATTACTGACTGGACTATTACTAACAACAACTAAAATGCCTAACAATCATAAACAGTCCTAAATCTCAAAAAACACCTCCATTCCAACACTTATTAACAAACTAAACAAGTAATATTCTAATACCAACAACTAATTGGACTAACCATTCTAGTCCTTAAATTAAGTCTTGTTCTAGGTCGGTCACAGTTGTCATGAGCAGCAGTGAAAGGGTGGTGCTGCATGCTCGTTTGTATGTAATTTATATAAAACACCAGGGTGTGGCTGAATGGTTATTAATTAAATAACGAAATAATATTGTTACCTTCAGTGATTCGCCGTGCACGAAGACTTGTTCGACATACTGACTTCTTATGTAAATGTTTTCTATTTTTTCAGGAACTATGTATTCGCCTTGTGACAATTTGAAAATATGTTTTCTTCTGTCGATAATCTTCAATGTACCGTTCTGAAAATTTAAATAATAAATAAAAATAATTTACTTTGTGTGGTTATTAATAAAATCTATCTATACTGATGTCCTACACAAGCCTCCGTTAGTTCATAATACGAGATTCTTAACTTGATTTTTGTACTCGTAATGAATGCGAATTATAAACAATTTTTAAACAATGACATGTAAAAACTACCGAAATCAAGTAGAATTCATTGTTAATCTCATTAAAAAATCGAATTCTGCAATCACATCACTATTATAATTATTAGGTTCATACCAAAATTAAATACCAACTACATAGTACAAATTTTTCTTAATGCAGATTATAGGTTTATCTGGCTTGTCTACAACCCATCAATGACCCAGTAGGTTCTGAGCACGGGTGTTTCCCAAGGATAATTTACTTTGCAACAACCCGCGAGCAAACTCGTTAACTATCTCTATATTCCAATAGCGCCTGCTACAATCAACATTGCTCCGCCGCCTACCGGCAACCACTTCCCAACGTCGCCGGTGTGATGCCAGCCGTCCTGGTCGATCACCTCCCTGGTCTTCTCGGGCTCCTTGAAGTAGCCGCGGAACACGTTGGCGCCCTGCACGCACACCTCGCCCTGACCCTGCGCCGCGTAGTACTCCATCTCGGGCACGTCCACTAGCTGGTGGGTTGGATTGGAGAGTATCATTAGTTAAGTAAGTACTAATAGGCGCTCTGCTTCGCTTCGAGAAACTTGGTTATCCGCTCCTATTGGTCTTAGTGATGTCATAAGTAAGTACAGTAGAACCAAAGTTATAATGCGCGTACAAATCTTCGCCAGTGGTCGCGTTTCCGGAAACAACCGAATTATTGAATCGTAAGAGCCCTAACCAATGCTCTTGCATTTAGCATCTTGTGCGATAGAAATAGGAGTCAATATCAATCGATAACAAGTTCGAACGGTCGGCGGCGGTCGACGGGCGCCGCCGGTGAGTTGAACGTCAGTCAGTTGTCATATATAGAGAATATATAGAGCTGATATTACACACCCTCCTTGGTTTTGTTTTCAGAGGTAAGTTTAAACATACATACATACAGGGTACATATAATATATTTTTAACTCGTCATTTTAATAAAATTCAAATAGAATACACATAAAAAATAAAACACATAAAAAGCTTACATAAATTTGATAGAATGTTACAACTCCGCCCATTTCATCTTCTTTCAGATCGAATCCTTCCAGAATGGATAAATTTAAACGTGGGAAGCCGCTTAACTCACAAGCACGGCAAATGGTATTTAATGTGTACCTTTATTTCTTAAATGAAGCTAATGTATTCAAAAACGACCATGACGGTTATTTTAAAAAAGTTCAGGAGCGTGTGACAAAATCTACAGGAATTTCACGCCGAACTTTGACTAATATATTGAACGAAAAAAGGCAAAATCAATCAATGAAATTTTCCACACCGAAAAAAGGAAAACCTAAAAGTAGGTTTCGGATGGGAATTGATGATTTCGACTATTGTGTAATTCGAAATATGATATACAATTTTCAGTTGACGCTCAAAGAACTCCCAACTGTAAATAATTTGAGAAAAAAGTTGATCGAAGCTATTAATTTCAAAGGCTGTGTAGAGACTTTAAGGCTCATCTTGAAAGACATGGGGTTTAGGTTTCTGAAAACTGATACCAACCGACGGTTACTTATGGAAAAGCCAGATATCCTATTAATATTATAAATGTGAAAGTTTGTGTATTTGTTTGTTTGTTTGTTACTCCTTCACGCAAAAACTACTGAACCGATTTTCATGAAATTTGGCACACACATAGAAGGCAACTTAGATTAACATATAGAATATTTTTTATCCCAGAAATCCCGCGGGATCGGAATTTACGCGGGAAAACCTTCTTCGCGTATGGGGTACTAAACCGATTTTCATGAAATTTGGCACACACATAGAGGGCAACTTAGATTAACATATAGGATATTTTTTATCCCAGAAATCCCGCGGGATCGGAATTTACGCGGGAAAACCTTCTTCGCGTATGGGGTATAAATAGCTTCTAAACAAACGTTAATATAAAACTAACAAGTCTGTCTTCCCGGAAATCCCGCGGGATCTGGAGTTACGTGGAATAAACTCCTGCGTGTAGTTGCGGGCTTAAATTTTTATGCGACCTTTACTAGGAGATTGAGGAAGTTTTGAAGCAACATATAGGGTACTGTTTATCCCTGAATTCCCGCGGGATTAGGATTCACGCGGTAAAAACTCATACCCGGGAATGAGGTCGTGGATTCAGATGTTTATGGGACTTTCAGTGGGAGGTAGAGGAGGTTATGGAGCATTATATAAGCTACTTTTTGTTCCGGACTTCCCGCGGGATCGAGATTTACGCGGGAAAAGCTTCCATGAGCGAATGAAGTCGCGGGCTCATTAATATCTATATATCGGGATATCTATACATAATATATCGGGAATCGAACCGGCTTTTTTTCTCATGATCAACTTTATGTTGCTTTTTCGAGGGTCAGCATCGCTTTAGCTGGTCTTTATGTTTTGGCACCCGAATGAAAAACTACCAATGTAGTTTAAAAATATAATAGTTTGGAATGAAAAAACCCCGACGTTTATATCTTAAAGTCTTTTTATCGATTTTCTCAAGATCTACATAACGGATTTTTGTACGGTATGATGTACGGTATGACTAAAACGTAGTAAAAAATCAACTGTTCTTAAGATGTGTGGAGTGTGTCTTAATTTGTGTGGGGTCGGGATTAACGCAGGAATAACTTTGTGACACACTGAATTCCACGCGGGCGGAGCCGCGGGCAACAGCTAGTACATTTAAAAAGGATCAAATATCTCCGAGAAATACAACAGCTGAGAAATGCTGGTAGAAACATAGTATTTATGGACGAGTCATACGTGAATACATCGCATACTAAAGGTAAAACTTGGCAAGACAGCAGCAAAAAAGGTATTAAACAACCCATTTCTAAAGGAGAGCGAATTATTATTGTACATGCAGGCAATGAAAAAGGCTTCGTCTCAGGGGCTTTAATGTTACATAAATGTGTCGACTCAGAAGGTGACTATCATAAAGAAATAAACGCCGAACGTTATCAAACTTGGCTACGCAATCAGTTGATTCCCAACTTGCCTCCTAATAGTGTGTTGGTAATTGATAACGCCCCATATCATAATAAGCTGTCTGTAAAACCACCAAACTCAAATACACCCAAACCACAAATGATTGCGTGGTTACAACAACACAATGTTCCTCATGACCCAAATAAACTCAAACCTGAATTGTACGAAATTATAAAAAGACACAAAGAACAATACACAGAATTTGCCATTGACCGTATAATGGAGGAGCATGGGCATAAAATTGTACGATTGCCACCATATCATCCAGATTTCAACCCCATCGAAAACATTTGGGCGCAAATAAAACAACACGTTGCCAAAAGAAATATTGCAATGAACGTTACGTCAGTTAAAGAAGCTATTTTAGAAAAAATCAACAATATAGGTTCGGAAGAATGGAAAAAAGTTCGTGATCATGCCCTTAAATGCGAAGATGAGTATAGGAAATATGAGTCAAGAATCGATAGTTATTCAGATGAAATGATTATTTACACAGGAGATAGCAGTGATATAAGTGAAATTGGAGACCTTGATGAAAATTCCGATGACTCTATGATGTCAGGAATAGAGAATCTCCCTGATTCTTATTAAATATTAACCTATGTTCTGTTATACGATTCTGATTAAATAAAACTTTTTTTTCCTAATACTTATACCTAAATCTTCTTTTCATTTAAACCTTCTTTTTTCCATCGTTAAATCGTCGTCGTCGCTTTCCTATGTGGGTCATGCGTGAAATCTCTTTACTGATAAATCAATATTAATTTATCTCTTTTACCACAAAAAAAATATATATTAAATTATGCGTGAAGTAAATGTACTTTCCACTCTATATAGATATCATCTCCCAACGCTTCGGAAATACGACCGATGCCGAACAATGGCGAAGATTTGTACGCGCATTATAACTTTGGTTCTACTGTATAGCATTAAGTCTTCCTCGATAAGTCGAGTAACTTACACAAAATCCGATGATGGCATCCCAGATAAATCGATGTGAACTTTTGAAAATTGCAGGGGAGACTAACGCGTTTGTTAATGTTTTCATTGAGTCAATCGGACGTTAGAGCCGAAAGATAGTCGAGGGAACTCCTCAACGATTTCCAGTAGTAACCTTGTATTCAGGCTTGATTATTTTATATTGACGAGTAGGATTATGGGCACATGGAACGGATGAATTGAGAGCCACCTGGCGAGTAGGTAGTTTTTCAGTTATCTCTGCTAGTCGATGTCGAAGTCAATTGTTTCTTTTTGGAAAAAGTTGGTTATAATAAAATCATTTATCAGAAAAGTCAACATAAAAATAAACGTAGGCACGATATCGCAATTTCTAAATTTTGCTCAGTGATTGTGTTTAGGCGTCTCAAAGATTTTTGCGGGTCCATTTTTAATGTTGCGGGTCCATTTTTAATGTGAATATTTCACCTTTCACGGTAAGCGGACCTCGGAGAAACGGCACGAAATGTTTCAATTAAATGAAACCGATATCAGCTTCGTGGTTGAAGCGACGACGGGGCGAGGGGGGTATTGTACGCAGGATCTCATGCAGCTAGCGCCGGACCTGGTAGCAAAGTCATACGTACCTTCACTTTGCAACAAGCGACGGGAGGTCCGACGTGTTCAGGCACGTGGTCGCCCTGAACCGTGAGAGTCACCGGCGCAGTGCACTCCGTCTGACCGTAGCCCTCCACAATCTGAACATAGTATATGTTAATTTCTGTCATCCTTTATTTTCAGACGACCAAGGCTTCAGAATATTAATACACTCACTAAAATGAAAATATTAAAGACTCAATAAACAGAGTTTTGCTTGGTAAATCTTGGTAACAGACCTTTTTATCCAAATATTTGTTATCTTAACGCCAAGTCAACATAGCCTACACGTGGGTATTTAGAAATAATAACAACAGTTTTTAGTAGTCGGAAATATTTTTAGGTCAAAATTTCGACCTTCCTAGTTACAGTTCCTTCCTAGTCACAGTTGTCAAAACATTCATGAGACTCTTGACTGTTTTGACAATAAATTACTCTTTACTGTTTGGGTTTGGATTAGACTTAAAAATATAAGCAGCCATGCGACGCAATACACTCAACTGTTTTTCCAAGTGACTCAAGGTAAATGGAGTATTTTCATAATAAATATATTTTAGAGAATCCTTCAATTTGTCGTGGCGATGAAATATTCTAAGTGCTCTTATCTGGCTATGACATTTAGCGGAATATTACTGCAGAACAATATCATTTAATAAAAATATTAAATTTATACCTACAAAAATGGAAAATATTTTATAAGTTACATTAATAAAACGTTCTAAGCTTATGGAAAAGTTTTATCAAAATTATATTTTATCTAATAGACGTTTCCCCGTTCCCAACATAATTTACTTTTTATTGTGCAATAAACAAAGAAAAAAAAATTCGTGCACTAATTTTGTAATAAATGAACGGAATTTTACTATGATGGTACATATAAAATTCCTTTGCTCATAATTCTATTTAAGCTCTGCATTCATTACTGAAAGTTAGCCTTACAACCGAGTTAAGCCGTCACTGGTCTACCAAACACCCGAGACCTTCTATTACAATAACATTTTTAACATTACGTAGGCGTTTGTGGACTATTTTCACAATAATCAATGCAATTAGGTAACTCTAAATAACTTACCAGACAACCAAGGGCGCACCGCGCGAAGGTAAGTACGTTGCCGGCCAACGGCGCAGAACCAACGACCATGATTCGCAGCCTGCCACCCATGCCGTCACGAACTTTCCGGAATATCAGCTTATCCCAAATAGAATCGCCGCGGATGATACCTCTGAAATGATAATTACCTTTGGTTCAGTTTTGAAGTTTTAGGAAAGTAACTAATGGAAAAACCACACAATATCTGTTAAGATATTTAATACGTCATAGCTACGATCAATGAACTGATTACTGCAAGGGATTTTATATAAGTAGATATGTATTTATGTATGTAGTATTTGAATAAATTAGTCATTGGTGGTGGAATTTTGTACCAGTTTATCCCTTTTTTAATCCTCTTTAGAAAATGAATTTCCAAAAAATTTCTCTTAGTGCTCCTCTACACTCCTCAAGGAACATACCTACATGCCAAATATCAGCTTCTAAGTTCAGTATTTTCGCCTGTGCTGTCTGTCAGTCAGTCACTCACTAGTAGAAGAGTTTTATTTAAAGATAAAATTGGTGTCCATGTGCATTACACATAACTATTGAACATCATATTTACCTTTTCAACTCAGATTCTTTAGCTGAAAGCGCCATATTGAACAACAGCTTCTTTATTCTCGAGTTTGATATTTCATTTTGTGCTTTATCGTACAGTCTATTCAATAGTCTAGGCACAGCTGGCATCATGGTTGGTTTGAGTGCGCTTAAATCATCGCCTAGCCGCCTGATATCACCGCTGTAGAAACCCACGGCTCCGCCTACCATATACAGAGCATTCTGGAACAGATAGTTATCAAATTTGAATGCCTTACCTTCTGAGCACTTTCGAATTATGACAATATCTTTGTGGATTTTACAATCTCTACCCGTTTCGTTTAGTTTCTATTTTAACTAATTTTTCTATCAAAGTTACTAAGCTATTTAATAAGTATCAAATGCTATTGTCATATACTATACCTAATTGACACTACCAAATACTATCTCGTTAAGTATGAAATTTGAAGTGTTACCTCACAACAGCGCTCGAGCATATGGGCCAGTGGTAGGAAGGAGATCATGATATCGTGTTTGGTAGGCCTGTGTTCTCCCAACTGCATAGTGACACTGCACATAGACGCAACCACATTCTCATGTGTAAGCATCACTCCCTTCGGCATACCAGTTGTGCCCGATGTGTAGCAGATTGTGCACAAGTTCTCTGGGTAAGGTGGCTAGAAATAAAATTTACATGTATTTATTGTCTACACATAACATAATTATGGTGTAATTAATGAACAACAACAACGGAAACAATTTACGTCAGGATAATAAAGGAGATGTTTCAAATCCGGCCCACAATATGTACAGTACCTCGAAAAATCGAGAAAAATCCATGGAATTCGGGAAAAATAAAGATAAATTACCTAAATGCATACTTTTCTGGTACAAAAATTGTATTTATCATTTAATTTTATCAAGTTTCAACATGGCGTCTTACCAATTTGTCATTGATCATAGATCACGAACTGTCTACTGTCACTTTAATATGACAGAAATGTAGGTACATATGTCAAACTTCAATCAAATCAACCAACGTGACATGTGATGACAGCTTACCGCCATGACGGATTTTTGTTTTTGTGTTGCAATTTCAATTGTATATTTTTGTGTTTTACCAAAAAACTAAACCAATTTGAAGTGATTGGATAGTTAAAAACTGTTTGAATTGCGATTCTCCATATTTTAGTATGGTGTACAAACAGGTGGCCGGAGCTCCCTACATTTTGAAACAACTCCTTTAATGAAATATAAAATTAATTGAATTCAATAACGTTATCGCAAACAACATAGTGAATATCGCATATGATTTATGCAGAAAATTATCGGAATTCAAAGAAAACATAGCAAATAAATTTTCATCAAAGACAAACTTGGCAGGCTAAATTAATTCAAACGCTTACGCCAGCTATTAATTTTAGCCAACAACTATTTCGTATCAAATGTTAGGAAATCTCAATCACAATTGCAATTGCAGTGACAAATGAAATGAATACGAATGAAATGAAAAGAATACTAAAGTAACGGCAAATCGGCAAAACGACGTGCCTCACGTAAGTAATTTAACTTCATTTAATTATCTCATATAAACATTTCAATCAAACTTACGACACATGGGTGGTCCTTTTGGGCTCCTTGAATCTCCACATCACTAAACTTAAGAATTTCCACACCCCTACTCTTCGCTCTTTGATGTGTAGACGGTGAAACTTCCTTTATTGTAATAAGCTTTCGGAGACACCGCGGGGACTGATCCAAGAGGAGATTTGCTTTCTTATCATCCTCGCATACTACTACAGTCATTTCAGCTGCAAACGGAAAAATAATATTATTTTGATGTAATGCATTAATAAAATAAGTAATAATACCCCTTAAAATAACGATCTCTAAAACGGATAATCTTTATTTTTCTACATGATTATCAGATTGTGTAATTTCATTATTACTTTATGGCTATATGAATAATCAACATTATCAAGACCAAATGTTGTCCTTAATTTTAATTAAATAAACAATACTTACTTTGATTAATAATGAAGGCACAAGCGTTTGCTCCTAATGTGTCATACAGGGGAACCACAACCATTGAATAACAGTAAGCACCTTGTTCCGCCATTACCCATTCAGGACAATTTTGTGAATAGATACCTGAAATAATTGACAATAACATCAATACGACGAATATAATATAATAAAAAAGTAAGTATCTAAATTGAGAAACAAACGATAAAAATCTACATTTTAATACAGTTTTATATGTTAAGTGAAATTCTCAGAAATAATGCCTGTCAAGTCACTCACCTATGAAGGTACTTTGGCCTGGGGCAAGACCTTGGCATATAAGGCCTGAACCGAAGTTTTTCGCTCGCAGCAGGGTTTCATTGTAATTCTGCCACACATAAGGCTTATTTGGTCCTTCACGCCATCCCAGACAGTTGCCATTATCTGAAAAGTAATAATAAATTAAGTAAAATATGTGTGGTTATTTATCATCGCTCAATCGAACATATCATATAGACAGTATCGGTAATATTCCATTCGATCTCGGCAACATTGTAGCAGTTTTTCATCTTTTATTTTTATGAACATACTAAATACAAACCGCTGGCTATGAAATAAAACTACAACAACAATAATGTGACAACAGTTGTCCTGGCTAGTCCACTGGCACAAATTACGTTTAACTGTACCCGGTAAACCAGTTCGTCGGTAATGTTAACTATATTTTGTAATGTCTTTGTATTATCATACTTATCGATAACGAGCGGAAACGTAAAGGGAAATGAGGTGGGCCCTAGAATTATGCCTTGGGCCACTCCCTAGTGTGGGAAACTATTCAAACTGATATTATTAGTAAAATCAATAATAACTAAACTATTTTAATTTGTTTTCTTCACATAGAATGTCTTTAATAAATTAATAATTACAAAAAAAGTGCAAAGAAAATTTCACCTACTTGATTCTTTAACGCCCCTGCGAAAAGTTTCATAGAGTGTGCGCGTGTCTTCGTGCAGGTATCGCAGGAATTTACCATTTTTAGCTTCTTTGTAGAATTTTGAAACTCTAACCAATTCCGGTCCCTGAAATCAATAACACCATTACATGGTATGACGTCAATGAAAAATAAAGTAACACCTAAAATTATTGAATATAAACATACAAATGTAATGGCAATAAAACTTGTTTACATTATGAAGATCTATAAAGTACATTCGTTAGTTGGAGTTCAACGCGCTGAATCCTTCTAACATGCGGCGGCGTAATCGTTTGTAATCCTTTTAACTTTGCTAAGAACGCAGGGACCTGATTACAAATACCCACTAATTTAAAAGCTAGCCAAAATCATCTAAAACATACAAATATTAGTACATTCAAACTTACGAGTGAATCTGACTATGCAAAGAAAAACATTGAATCACTAAAATGTTATGCAAATAATATTCCGTTAACCTAATGACATATTTGGCCCACTAACTCGGTATTTCGTTGTGAACGTGGAACACTCTTACACATTACGGTATAACGTTGTTGTTGTGTGTAATGATAAATGGAACGAAGAACGGGTCAAAGTCACTCGTGGGAATGACGAAATGAACTTGGACGAGAAAGAAAATATTATTTTGAAACCAACTATTTAAATTTTCACCGCAGTTTTTTTCCTAAACGCCTGTCCATTTTTAATTTATTATTGATCGTATCAGTAGCCATGGCTATAAATATAACATAGCAGTCATTGTATAAGTGGTTAGAAAGATACATAAATAGAAATATTTATTATTAAAGGTGATTCGAAAAACATCGTCCCGTGATATAATTATCATTGAAGATAGTAAAATATTGCAACGACAGATGTTGATACAATTTTTAACCTTGGACAATATAAGAATTTTGCGGAAGTTGTTAATAATATTCATATGTCTACATTTTAAGTTTTCATAAATAAACTATTTTTGATGCCAAGAAGATCAGCTGTCTTCAAAATGACATGAAGAAAACCTAAGGAGATTGATGACTTCACGTTCGTTGTTAATTTATCAAAATCGTTTGTAATATTCATTATTAAATTTCAAATGCTTTATTATGCCTTTATAAAAGTATAACATCTATATCTTTAATATAGTAGTATTACATCTATATCATACCAACGGGTACTTAGATGTATAAATTGATGGAGTCACCAGAACGAAATAAAATCGTCGAGTCGAGTCGTATGTTGTTGAACCCAGAAATAGCAAGGTTAGCATTCGTATTTATGTCACACATTCTGTTATAAATATACACGGTCACACAACTGTCGGCATATTTTTAATTTTTAAGAGTGATCAATTTCCCCGTGACCTTGCGGGTTGTTTCCTAGATCAAATCCACATTTTGAGTGTTTTAGGATTTCATGTTACGGTGAATTTCGTTTGGTTACTCGACGTCGGAAATTTTTCGTTGCTGTCAGTTAATTTATTGTTATTAACTGACAGTTAGTTAGTTAGTTAGTTATTTGGGCTGGAATTCTGCTAATTTTTAAATACATCAACTGCGTCTGGTTTTTAATAGTTTGATACATTTTGCATAAGGAATATTTAAAAAAATTGTCAAACTAACCAAACGAAACGCAATTGGTGCATTAATAAATTAGCAAAATCGGGTCCCTGCGTGGTCGGTAACAAGTCAATGATGCTGATGTTACCGGTATGCGGGCCTAGGTATCACTACTAACATAGGAACACCATCAAAACACAATGTTTACCACACACAAATAGGTATATCTAACTAATGTTTATTTTTTAAGAAAGTTACGCATGTTTTTTGTTTCGAATGACGTAATTACACACGACAACCAGGAAATAAAATTTCAAATAGTTAGGTACTTAGTTGCGAGTTGCTACTTGCGACTCGTTATAATAGGTAGGTAATCGCTCCTATGAACGTTACCTACAAGTCATCAAATAATAATAAAATATGTGTTAATAATAGCATCGCTATTTAATTCGTAGACATAGTAGTGATGAGTATGTTGGCAAATTACCAAAATGTATCACGAGTCTACGTTTTACGTGATTTTTAAGCGGTTTTGTTTATGTATATTATACCTAATCATTCATTTTATACAAGGAACTACCTACCTATCTTAATGCGATCTCAATGTCATTGCATTTCCACGATACCTTTAGCGAAAAAACTCACTTCAATATTACAAGTCGAGATAACAGTCAACTAACTTATTTGGTAGTTAGTGCCATAGAAAATATACTAAATAGGTCCAGGCGATTTCATTCCATAATCATACTAAGCTCGTGAATATGAGGAATTTGGTGTCAACTGACCGACTACTGAGCCCCGATTCTGCTAATTTATAAATGCATAAATTGGATCTCATTTGAATAGTTTGACACATTTTGACACAATCGAGCTGCAATTGAAGCATTTTAATTAGCAGAATAGGGGCCCAGATTTCAATGTTAAACCATCTTACAGACTTTTTTTGTGTGTGGGACTCGGTAAACTCTTTTACCAAACACCGTTCAGGTTGCCATGCTCAGATATCTAGATACCTACTCGATTTTCGATTATTCTGAGTCAAAAAAAATACTATTGCAATAGTTATAAAATCTTTTGATACCACTATTCTTAATGATGAGTACTTACTTTATGCTCTTTAGCTCTTTACCTCATAACTTTTGACTAGGTGTTCCGATTTCTACAATTCTTTTTTTTATTCAGAAGCTGATACTTGTCATTCTAGTCCCATATAAGCTTGAGCGACATCTAACCGGCAGTTTTTGAGTTATCTCTTATCGATTTTAAAGTCGGTTATTTTTTTTTGTTCAAAGTTAAATTATTTATATTTACAGATGTTAAACTGTAGGTACTGTGACGATAGACGAAAAAAATAAAATAAACGGAATACCTAAAAGTAGGTACATGATTACAGTTATTGCACTATCCATCTATCCAGTGGCGGCCTTACCCATTGCGAGGCCCCGGGCGGGCAGGGCTTTGCGAGGCCCCGGGCGGGCAGGCCTTTGCGAGGCCCCGGGTGGGCAAGTCTTTGCAAGGCCCTTTGTCCTTTGTGAATATTTTTAGTATATATACCTCAATGTGCGAAATTAGGTCTGGTTGCCAAACATGGTTAGAAATGGTAAAGTTATACAAATAAATAAAATTTGATATTTATAATATTTTACATTAAAGGACGTACGAAACTATCAAATACAGAAATGATACATTTTAAAACTGATGTTTGCGGCTTTTCCTAAGACTGAAATCTTTAATTAAATCGCAATAATTTAACGAATGCGCCACGTCATTTTCGATCGACAGAATAGCATTTTTATTTGCTTGGATTGTTGCGCGAGGCCCGTCCAAGCGCGAGGCCCCGGGCGATTGCCCCGTTCGCCACCCCCAAAGCCGCCACTGCATCTATCTATTAGCCTATCGAAGTTTAATGTTGAACATAGGCCTTCCATAATTGGCACCACTCTGACTGGTCCTGAGCCCTCTGAATCCAATCTATTACTGTACTTATTGATAACAATTACATTTATATCATCATAGACGCTTTTGAAGCCATGAATAGAGTATTATATCATAGTCCACTTCAGAACTATCTGACCCTCACCCACATCCCCATACAATCCACATGAAGGTACACATTTTAAGCACTTGCCACATTGAGCGGATTATATTATTAATAAGATAAATAAAAACAGAAATGATAATCTCTACACAACTTAAAATCATTAAGATATTAATGAAAAATTTAAATTAAGTAACAAATACCTTGTGGTTATGGATGTGAGTAAGAAAGATATAATTGTGTACAAAAAATTATGATGTTGTCCCGTGACTAGTCACATGTTAGGTTGCCAAATATTTTACATACAGTCAAGTCAGAACGTAGCGGGCGCGGGAATGGTAGTCCGTATTGTAAATAAATATAACTTATCTTCTTTTTTTTATAGTGATAACTTCTTATGGGAGGGTAAACCGCTTCGTTACGTAACGCGTTACGACCTATCTGGCGTCCCATTCTCTCATGCATGCAGCAGCGGAAGGCAGGCTCCTCCTCTTTCACACTTACTAAGCTTTCCTCAAGTTAAACAATTTCAGTATTAAACAGTTTAACGAAGCACAGTGTCTGAAGTCTAGGCGTGATGTATGATTGCTATAGATTACTTAAATAAAACTGACTTATTGCCATTTACTTTACTAATTCAGTGATTATTTGATATCGGCATTGTATAATTTAATTTAATCTCTAGTAATATTGTGTTCTTTTTGTTAGTGGTACATGTTACGAATAAGCATAACCTTGTTTTGTTGATATTTTTGCAATTTTACTATTATGATGTGTATTAATTAGCGTAATTGATGTGTAAACTTATTCAATAAAAAATATAAATAAGCACCAGGGATATCATTTGTTATCGGTCAACAATGTAAGTAATTGTGTCATTATACGATACTGTTTTAGGATATTCTTGGCGACGTATTGTTCTACCTAATCTTATACAATGGTGTAGGTAGTCGTCGCCATAATTAGTAACACTATAATTATAATTACTCAGGCATAAAATAGTATCATGACAGGATGGAAAAATACTGTTAGATACGCCCGTTACAAACATATTATATTGCTTGACGAGAAAAATAGAAAACCTGTCATGAGGGCGCTAAAGTTTCCTTTTTTATGGCAACAGCACTGACAACAGTAACTATAGTAACGCTCATGTTATTATTGTCATTTCGACAACTATGTCGGAAGTGTTATTTAGGGAAATAAATGGTACTTATTTTATACGAAACGTTATTTTAGCTAATAGAAAACCACTTTTTTTTCATGAATATGAACAGTTCTTGTCATTTTAGCACAAAATAGACACATAAAGTAAAAAGACAAACATGAGACATACTGTGACATTCAAACTCACTGACAAGCAATTTACGATTGACGTTTAGAAACTAAGCGTTTCCAGTATAAGAAATTAGTTCCATGAGTTTACCGCAATATGGCGAGGTTTTTTATATTCCTGGTCAAACAATATACGTTAAAAACTGTTGATTTCCGTATATCACCCATTGGATTCCAGCGAAGTGAACGTACTATGCATTCGTGACATGCATGCATGTCGTTGGAGTTTAATGAATTAAATAAAACATTCTCACATTTTTCGGTTTATGGTTTAAGACTTTTATTTCTCAAAAGAATTACAAATTCACTTACAGAGAAACAATACTTACAGTGTAAAAATATATATAATCCGTCAAGCGTAGCTTGGAACGAAAACAAACACAAAACAAAACTTCATCAGCAATACCTAAATAAAACCACTTAACACACATTTTACCCCAACAATTTTTCAATATCGTTCATATTTTCATCCATATCATATTGCCCTTTATCCCAGTCTTAACTGTAATGCAGCAATTATATCAATGAAGTTTAAAATTATTATCATGTCTAGCACAATTTACTTGTTCTGGGCCCCAATTCTACTAATTTATAAATGCTTCAACAGAGTCTCGATTGAATAGTTTGTATGCGTTATACCTACCAATGTTTACTGCGGTCTCCAGGGCCCCAATTCTGCTTTTACTATATAAACGCTTCTATTAGTATCTCGATTGAATACTCGTAGTTTGACACATTTCGTATACAAAATTGAATAATGTGACTGTGTGACACATTTTTGGTGCATTGCAAAACGTGTCAAACTACGAGTATTCAATCGAGATACTAATAGAAGCGTTTATATAAGTAGTAAAAGCAGAATTGGGGCCCTGGAGACCGCAGTAAACATTCGTAGGTATGACGCACACACACGACACAACCGTCTCATCCATGCGGCCGCGGCCCCGCTCGCGTTAACTGATGCCGCGTCGTAAAGGTCGACGTTGTTTTGGATCGTCATCATCTTCATATACCTACATTATACAATTTGGAAGGTCTTGAAATGTGCTTTTACTAAACAATAATAGAGTAAATAATAGCGAATACCTTCTTCGTACTAGGAGCGTCTGTATCTAGGGTGTCGAGACTACGAAATAACACATCAATAACACACATCACCCATAAACAAGCATTATTGTGCCACATATACGTTCCCCGTGAACAAATACGCTGCAGTTTCAAAAAACGAAAAACAAATTTTGTTATTTACCACACCAGTGGAGAATATAAAAATTTAATATTTTATCTCAGAATTTCAAACTTTATTACGTTTCAAAAAATTACTGTATAACAAACGCAGGGTTCTATTTCATCATATGAGTGGAACCCTGAAGACGGTCATGAATAAATTCCTTTTCAATTCCTCCGGGAATATCTCGGTGAAAATTATTTAAGTCGCTTACTAAGCTATTGTGGGCGGGAGCATAAACATAATCCACTGCCTACGCCCATTTTTATGTTTTTTTTATTGTCCTCTAGAAGAACAATAGTGTCTTAAACACATTTACCACAAGCACCTCGCAATGTAGCAACAACACGCGGTTTATTCTGTACTTAGTCGAACGAGTCAAGGTGTGTGGTTTTTCGATATATTCTACGACCGTGACGTGATGTAGATATAGTGGAGTGCCATAAGCTTTATACCCCGGAATCCAGGGCAAGTCAAAATACAAAAAAAAGTAAAAAAAAATACGCGACTTTTTTTTATTCTTTGTTGTTAGGTTAGGTTAAGTTACATAGATTACGTCATAACTTCGTACTGGATAAACCGATTTTGATGATTCTTTATTTACTTGAAAGCTGGTGCTTGTTGTGTCATTCCATACTTATAAAGAACGACATTTTCTTGACGCGCCGTTTTACGGTACGAGGCATTCCTATGGGGTTTATGGTTTACTTTGCCTGTCTTTCTAACTTTGAGCTTCTTTCAAATTAAAATGCACACACGAGGTAAAGAAAGCTTTCAGCCTTCAAAGGTAATAATAACGTTACTGTGACTACAAGTGACGTACTTCTATTCACAGTAAACACTAAACACGCAGGTAACACAAAACTTCGGTTTATCATTGCCTCAAGTGACTTTGACCCGTTCTTTGCCCCATTTACCTTCACACGATACGACGCTATACCGTAAGATGTAAAAGTAATTTACTTTCACAACAAAACACATACTGTATAATGGGTCAAATATATCATTAGGTTAACGGAATATTGTTTGCATATCTTACAGTTTTAAGTTATGACCATACATTAAAGAGTTAATATAATATAATTATTATCTTTAAAAGGCTACAAGCAGAATAAAGTTTCGTATTCTGTGTTACCATCTACATAAGTACGTTATTTTTTTCATTGCATTCCCTATATGCAATACCTAAAGCCATTATGCTGTCAAAACTTCGAAAAAGTTACGATGATTCATTTAAACCTGTATAAGGCATTTCAAAAATTTGGTATTTTCTACTGTTTTTTGTTAAAAGACCAAATAGTGGAAAAATGCTTTTCATACAAAATCAAAATAATAACGTCCGTCGTTCCTTTTTCTTACGTTAGAAAATGTCCCAATGTTACAATTTTATTTTGAGGTGTTACTAATAAGGGTCAGCTCACACCGAGACGCGACGCGACGCAACGATACTGGAAGAGACCAGTGATTTCGCGCTGCGTTGCGCGTCGCCGCGAGACGCATCTCAATGCCGCGAGGTGCATCGGAAAAGTAGGCAATCTTGCACGCCGCGCGTACCGACGATGCACCGCGCTACGCCGCGAGGCGTCACGAGACGCAGCGCTGCATGAAGCAACGTATTCTGAATTCTCACAATGAAATGTGTATCTTTTCGTGTAGAAAATAAAGTTCTATTTTGAGCCGCTCTTTGAAAGACTGCGCGCAGCGTCGCGTCGCGTCTCGTCTCGGTGTGATTTGACCCTAAGGATAAAAACTTTTCTATTAGTTTATGATATACAAATTCTAAAAAAGTTTCCATTCATTTCACATTTAGGTTTCATAAGTATTTATTGTAAGTAATTAACTAACACTAAACTACATTAACAATACGTGGACACTGTACCTACATAATTATAATTAGAAACATAGAGTCACCACATTTATGCTCTTATTAATTGGCCATATGACAATTAAATTATTAACGCAATTATTTTGTACAATAGTTTACGTTTACTACCCGCATGTATATAATAAATAATCGTTTATTGTCCATTATACGGTGAACAAATTATAGTGCACTATAAAAGAACCATTAACATGAGCACGTAACTCTGTTTAGAAGTCATACATATTATGTAAGTATGACATCCAATAAGCATCCTAACAAATCCAAGCAAAAAATAAGCAACCAATAAGCAATGTGATTCTTAAATAAAACATAGCTTGCATTATTTTAAAAAAGCAGAAAACACTTTTTTTATTTTATCCATATAACGCCTACATTAAAGCGAAAGGTCACTCATTAGGAAATCTCGAAAACCACTAGACTAGACGTCTATTTTTCTCATACACTCCTAAGAACGTCAAATATTGGAGGAAATTGTATGGAAGTCCGTCAATTGTAAAGCAAATATGTACTATGAAAATTGGTATTACTGATTAGGTACGGTTAGAAATATGAAAAATTTGTATCTAGGTTTTCGATAAATTAACACCTAAAAGGGTAAAATTCGGGAATAAAGTTTGTTTGAAAATTAGCCTGAAGTACTTTCGCGCGGATCAAGTAACTAGTCTTTATATACTTAATAAAATGAGGAGAATCTCCTATCGGTTTTACGGTTAGGTACTTATCGAACTTTAAACATTTTCACATTTAATCCGCTGAACCGATTTGGGTGAAAGGTATGGGAATATTTTTAGTCGCTGAAAAGGATACAGGATTTTTTTATCCGACAAAAAAGTTCCCTTGGGATAATCTTTACGGTATTTGTTTTTTCTGACTCCAACGTGGGCCAAGTCAGGTATAAAAACTAGTAAAACAATATTGCAAGATTTCAAATCGATTTATACGATAAAATCGATTTTCTAAATTTGTTTACATTGTTATTCACGCAGAGTATATTTATTTGTTAGCTAGCGAAAAGTAATGTTAATATACACTTAGCTTTTACATTTTTAATCCGAACACAAAAAAATCTAGAATAATGCGTTCTCCTAGTCGTTTGACCGGCAAAACCGCGTACATTATTCGAATATCCATTCTCATAGCCCGTAAATCAAGTTAAAGTACACAAACATTGATGTGCATAAACATAAAAAGACTTTTAGTATAATCAAATAGACTTTTTAACGGTTATGGGGCCGAGTGCTTGGTTTATGGTGTGTTGTTAATAATTCAGGTTGAAATATTCGCTGCCGTGTTAAAAATATAACGGTTTTAATATTTTAAATGGTAATAGAAAAGCCTAAAGAATTCTTGTAAACAGCCAAAACAAAATATAAATCGTAACAACGGGTTTTCACAAAAAGACGCAAACCTTAAACTCTTTTTAAGTTTCTGGAAAAGCGTAAACAACCAAACACGTTTTTAAATTACTAGTAAGCTAATTTCACTTTGTCAAAGGATTACCTTAATCAATACATAAAAATAATATTTTTAGTAGATATATTTGGTATCCTTTTACGGGGTCTTCTTTAGCCAGTGACTCGATGATGGTACAGAAGATCATGACTCGTACCTCGTACCTATAAAAAATATAGTTTCCCCGTGACCCATTATTTTCGCACGTATCGACTTAAAAAAAATCATTCTATTCTTTATTTATAAAACCCCAATATTTTTTATTCTTATTTTAATGCGAAAATATTCAGGAAGCCTCGTATTTCCTCCATTGGTACTCAATTAATGTAAAAAATTACTTACTTTATATATTTTGCCATTCCAATGGATCCTCTACCTACGTATGATATTTCCAAAATATTTTTGTTTCATGCCAGTTTTAAAAACGTATATCTGACTATTGTTACGATTAGTAATCAATGAAATACTATTAAAGCGTTTCCGTTACAGTGGTTCCGTCTTGGCGTTTTGCATTTGTAATATTCCTGATGTTATGGATATGCGTGGGACGAAGCTACAAACCATCACGTGCTTCAAAAATACATAAATGCTAATCGAACGGTAAAAGAATTTTCTTAAGGCAACCTCCATTCTCGATATTATGAATATTTGGATCTGTTACACTGATATTGTCCCGATTTGGTGGAATATATGAACATAATAAAACCGTTAAGGATGTTTGGGGTGAAACTATTTCATAGAAGTTTTTATTAAAGCAGTAGATTCCACAGTTCTCTTTTAGTTTTAGTATATTTTCTCGATTTCTCATTTCCTCGAGTTCTTTGGCAATCGTATATAAATAAAAAATATATTTTACGACCACATAAATACATTTTAAAGGCACGTTTCAAGGCATCTTTAACGTAAATTATTTTAATGAATTTTCACATAGTTTTATGTGTGTGGTAATGTCTAAATTTCGTTGGAAATTCCACGCTTACAACACTGTAATCTGATGTGAAAACCTATTCATAAAAGCTAGCAGTTAAAACCATGCCAGAAGGCTTCGGGTGGCAATGAAATTTTAGACAACTAGATAGCTCACTAAACCTTTCACTATCTTCATTACAGTACAATGGGGTGTCTGGGTACCTACTTTACAGTTGCTCAATTACAAAGATAGACCTGTATCCTATAGCCAGATACCTAAAAATCAATGGGCTGAAGAAAGATATTGAATTTGAATAATGAATAAAATGGTTTCTTTGATCGGTGGTACCATGTACAATTTTTTTAGAGATTTTATTGTACCTACTTTGATTTTACTATTAACATCCGTGAATGTTGATGTGTAAGAAATGTTAATGATACAATCCTAATAATACGCCTTTGCCAACTATCAGAGCGCGTCAGCCACTGGTACACGTCAATTATCATAAGCGTTGATTACTTCCAATTGGAATTTATCCGCTTACTTACAATGTCTAGTAATTATTAAACTGATTTCGAAAATCAAATGTGTCGTCTTAAGATCTGATTGTGTCCTTACTAATAGTAAGGATGAAATGGGCCTAATGAGCTATTAAGAAGATAAACTCATTTGATTTTTACTTATTTATCAAATGCACTTTTATTATAGTTTGGCATAATACTCAATTTTATTGTTCACTGAACAAGGAAAATATTAAGAAAAGTTATTTGAATGCTTAAATGCGGAGAATATTGTTATAGTAAGAGTATTATTATGACAAAATTAAACACCAACTCACTTTGACAGAATCGGACTGATCACTCAGGTTTATCGGTGGACGAATCGGCGCTACGCCGATGCAACAGTTACAACACGCCATATTTGAACCAATCACACCACAAAATGCACAAATCCAAATCCGAATCCAAAATCAGTTCCAAAAATCAACACTGATCGTCCATTGCGCAACCGAAACTATCATCCACGATATCACTTGCGTAACGTTATTATGATGTCCATAAATCACAAGACACTAGAACTTCTCATTACCACCTCGGGAATCCGGTGATTAGCGAGCCTGGTCAGTCACTTTCGCTAGAGAGTTCTGCTACTGACACGGGAGTAGCGGCCAGGCGAGCTATTGGTACAATGAGTTAAAAATAACGCTCGAAGATGCGCTCTGCCAAGTTTGAATATTCACCGCAGATTAGGACAACTTGAACTTTGATACTACGGTATAAAGGGGTTATAGGGGTTTCCCTGTTATCATTTGACCATTCGAATGTGTACAGATATATAAGTCGACTAAAAATTTCGATTCGCTACTCATATTCATATGAACATTCCGATCATTGACCTTTAGGTTGACATTCAGACACGAGAGAACTAGTATAATTTTACAGAATGTTGCATGCGTATATAAAACTACAATAATAAAAAATAAAATTAACGCTGAGCGTCTACGAGTCGAGTTAAAAGTTTTGCCATTAGATATAGTACAGTGAGGACATAATAAAATTATCTTATTCCGCGCAATTCCTAAATCGGTTGTAACAAATTTATTACTCATGTTATATTTTGTTTTTGTAGATAAGTTATCAATCGTTCACCTGCCTCAAATTAGTCTATCACTAAGATGAATTTTATCGGTTATTAACACTAAAATAAAACCCTATCTGAAGATTAACATAGGCGGTTTTAATTTCATATTATCATTGTCAATACCTACTTTATGTAGGCAAGCTTAATCGGAATCCGACTGGGCTGCTGGTATAGATTGTCACTTATAAAATACTTTGGCCCCAAGACAAAATGTTCCAGTATGACATACACAAGCTTCATCGCTACTGGGTAGGCCTATTTCTGTACCTCATTGTAACTACAACGACCAACAGACAAAGAACCATTACGTTGAGTCGCTAGGTCGCTACATTACTCGTCGCTACTCATCCATGGTCACCAATGACTTGACTTCTAACCACCATGACTTGGTAGAGCTCACGTGGGAACTGTCACTTGGAACGGAATAATTGTAATACATACCTTATAAACTTTTTACAAAAAAATAACCGTCTTCAAACTCGAGATAACTGAAAAACCACTCGCCAGATCTCGCTCAAACGTATACTCCACACGTCTATCACTACCATTCGAACAAAAAAAGAATCATCACAATCGCAACACCCAATCCAAAGTTATGAGGGAATGAGCATGAATTAAATTGACATCATTAAGAATAACTCAAACCGACCGTCAGATGTCGCTCAAATTAAAATGGGACCAGACGGCAGTCATTTAACATTTTAGTCGGTTAACAAAGCATTTCTTATTTCTTACCGGCTCCAAGAGGCTCTGCTCATGCAGCGTGACGAGAGGCTTCTCTGGCTTCGGCCGCGTGCTCAGGTAGAAGGCGGAGGCGGCTGCCACGCCGGTCAGCGCCAGCGCCCCGGCCGACCCGCCCACCATCCATAGGTACTGGTCGATCTCGCTTACTGAAACAAACAAACAAACATACATTTAGAATACAATTGACTACCCGTTGCATTGGTTACAATATTTATTTATTTATTTTATGGAGTTGAAGTAGGAAACAAGCATGCAGCACCCTTCCGCTGCCGCCCATGACAACTGTGACCGCCCTAGATCAAGACTTAATTTAAGGAATAGGATGACTAGTCCAGTTAGTAGAAGTTGGTGGTGGTCTTGGTGTTAGAATATTAGTTGGTTAGTTAGTAAATAAGTGTGAGGATAAGGACCGGGACCATGCTGAAATGTGAGCCCTGAGTTCGATTCCCAGCGTTATTTTTAAAAATGAGTCTAAATTATTCTCGGTCTGGGTACATGTGAAGTGTGTTATGTTAAAATATTGCTAAAGATCCAACTATAGTAAAATATAATATGGTAACGTAGTAAGCTGGCGGCCGCCGCAGTCTTCAACCCTTAAGAGGATTACTGCAGTGTATGCGCGCAATAAAACAGCAAACTATTGAGGAGACTTAGACTGTAGATTATTCCACAATAAGGGACGGTTATATTGTATCGTCATACAATTACATTATTAACATCGCAAACTATTGCTTAATCAAATCTGTATACATCCATTCTTTGGATAATTTGATTGCTAAAGTAATAACCTCACGTTAGCAGTGATATGGTGGTGTCATGGTGTGTCGGAGTCTAGCCTAAACAGAATGCTAGTCTATACAGACATGCGTTTAATCACAAGATGACTTGCTATCGTTCACATAAACAGATACCTAGTAAGATGATAGGTGTGATCTAGCTTGTTTTCACAAACTCTCATACAGCACAATGGCATTGAAATTTCTATCGATAAGAGAGCTTTCTTTACTTTCAAATGAAATCGACTTCGTTAAATTTTTAGCCAGTATTGGGCTAATCTACATATTTGGTGCATGTCCATAGCGACTGTTCACCATACTGCAACCGGTAGCACGAACGATAAGTATATTGTTTTTTCTTGAGTCATGGTTGTTAGTAGGTATCTACCTAATTGTGTCATTTGTGTTATTTATGCCACTACTAGGATCATCACTGATTTATTTCACACCGGAAATGCATCATCAAGCCCTCTATACCCATAGTACCTTTATAGCTACTAAGTTCATTCAATATGGAATTCGTTTTAATTGCATCGCACACAAATGCCAGCTTTTCACTCCTATGAGATTAAAGTACCTACATTGCATATTGACGACGACATCCTAAAATGCCGCAAGTAAATTTTACTTAGAAGCTAAATTAAACCATGGGCACTGGTGATATATTTCTTTTTAACGGGGAGTGGAAGACCCATATTCTCGATAACTCAGATATAGTAAGTTACATAACATAATATCATAGTCACGTGGTCGGTTATTTGATCGTCCCACCTGTCCTTGGACGAATCAATCAATTCCTGACCGACCTCGTACAACCCATGGCTGGGTCATTTGCCGAAGCGAAGCAGTCACGTTACTTATAATTCAATACTGTTACGAGTCATTACAATATTATTATTTGCTTGTACTGTAAAGGAAATACCTTCAATTACAGAGATGTTAAAAAAGATTATTCCCACTTATTTCTCGAATACTGCAGTTGATTAACATCAAGATAATAATATACTTGTGCTGGTACTGTGCAATAAATAATTACTGTAGGGTAATTACTTACTCCACAAATTCTATTTTATTAACCCATTACCATAAATTGATTCAAATGATCTTCCCTAAGACAGTGATCATTTAATACCTTATAGCTACGTGCAATAAACTTTTAATTTTTGTAATATTAAGTTGAAGCTCTACCTAATGTTTTACGATATTTCTATCATTAATGCAAGAAAAACTCCTTTATTTAAAGTAACCAGGGTAATGCCAAGTGTCATATTAATATTACATTTAACTACATGCCTTTATGTTGAAATAATATTAAATTAAAATTAATTTTACCGCAATGGAAATGCCGTAACTTTATTTGACTAACTCAAAGAACTTAAGTAGCTATAAAACGAAATTTTCTGAAAAAATTGCATTCAATATATTGTTAATAAGACATATGAAACACCTGGAAGTAAAAAACACATTATGATTCCTTTCCCTTAAGCCCAGCATCAACTAAGTAGCCGTCTGACATGACAGCACCAAATAAGGCCACGCGATAACGACAGTTTACATTAAACAATAATAAAAAAACTTATATCGAGACCAGACCTTTCGATAATGGCCCGGTGATATCGACCTTTGTTGTCAATCCCAGTCAATAATGAAGATTGACGGTTTATTCTGATACAAATCCCTTTGTACAATATACCTACTTCCCCGTTGCATTTCCCGAATCTTACACAGGACAAATATTAATTAAATATTTTTTTTAATTTAAAATGTTGCTGTTCCCAGCTTCATAAGTGGTTACAATGATTCAGTTGCCTCTTCTGATAGAGAGTTACCATTCGATTACAATGTGGGTCTTTAGTGCATCTTACCATCCAAGATTTCTCAGGCTATCATTATATTTTTCTTTAAAAAATTCAAGTGCACATATTTATTTATTGCACTTGCTACCGAAACAGAATCAAACTTAAATTATTAAGTACTTTATCTTTAGACTTACTTTCGTAGTTCCAATACAAAATGTTTGCCTTTTGTTCTACAATCCCAATACTACGAGTAAGGAATTGTAAGTACATAACTCAAGTATAAATGCATTTACTGAAAGTACCTTCAACTACGCGTAATCTACCTGGTTCTATATAAAATAAATAAGCCCAACTGAGCAATGAACATTAATCTAAACAATGGCTTCCTAAACCAGCAAGCCGGCGGCAGTGAAGACAAATTACAAAACAACTTATACGGATACCCCGTTTAAGGAAATATTGTTAGGATATATTCACTGGTCACACATACCGGCTTAATATCACGATTTTGCAACACGAATGTCGCGATCTCATCGTAGCCCTTTTTACAACTTATACCGCTTAATGTGTCAAATCAGATTATTGTTCTATTTCTAGGTGTTTTCTTGGGACTTTTTGTAATCGAATTAAATGTTTACAAACTCATCAAATTATTTTAGCCACACTTCTTTCACAATGTTCAGGCATTTTGGATTTCTTTTTAGGAGTACTGAATTTGGGTACTATTTAATACCGACTAATGTTTATAATATTGTAGAAGTCGTAGTCGAATAACAAGTCTCTAACTCTAAGTATATAGCTTTAGCAATACATTGTCATGAGTAGAAACGTGAAGTAACATATTTATGACCTAAAACTAATATGCATAAACTAATATAAATACATACCTAGATCTAACATTCATTTGGAAAACCAGCTGTATATATTTCGTTTTAACTCATATTATAAAGAACACGGAGGGAAAACTAATGTGATTGGCTAAAGAATTTTGGAAGTGTGCTGTGAATTTTCCGTCCTAGCAATATTTAGTCGCAGAGTCGCAATTCAAAAATCACTGGTCTGGCCGCAACCCTACAACTTTCATGTCTAGTACTCAGTTCCTGAACTATAAACCGACTCGTTTAGAAAGCGGACACTGGGGTGTGCGCGCAGTCTATGTCTGTGTCTGTGCAATAAGCAATAACGCGATGTTTTCACGGGATTCTCTCGCACTTTCCACTGACATACTTTTGTTAACGAGACGTGTAATATCAACAGTTGCGAATGTAGACTTACCGCGGTAAACACTTAGATGTGAATATTTACAAGTTAACGAGACCAATGTTGACTGAGTAAGTATGAGAATACTTTCGTGATATGAAAGTACAAAGCTTGTAGTTATATTATAACCGACTTCAAAAAATAATAAGGTTCTCAATTTGACTGTAGGTACCTTTTTGTGTTTGTTACCCCAGAGCTTGGTACTGGGGAATCGATTTTGATATACTTATCTTTTTTTATTAGGAAGCTGGTGCATCAGTTCTACCTAATACCATACAATTTTAAGCGACATCTGACGGTATTTTTGGAGTTATTTCTTCTTATTTATTTTTAAGCCGGTTTTTTTGGTTACAGTTATTCAGATGCAATTTCTTTATCAATTTGTGGATTGTAATAAAATAGAAAGTGTAGTACAAAAATCACTTAGCTAAATGTTCTAAATTGCCTATCTTAATGCCCTAAACATAACTTAATGTTAATTTATTGGCATATTTAAACCTCCAAGGGCATCAAGTTGATCTTAAGCTTTCTAAAGAGATCTCACCATCACATTACTATACTTGAATAGCCGAGCATATGGAATTACCACTCCCTGCCAAAACCAAACTTATTACCTGTGGTCACGGTTCAATTTAACGTGTAAGCAAAATTCACTACGGGCATTTTTAGATGCCGCCGTCAATCTTAAATGTACCTTAATCGCATAGGCGGATAGCTGGCATTTGTGTGCCATGCAATTATAACGAATTCTAGATCGAATGCGAACGGAGCATAGATAGCTACATACACCATAACATAACAGTTACAGAGATTTGGGACAGGGTTACGTGCAAAAGTCAATGTCGAAATCGACATCCGATCATTAGAAGGGCCCACATGTACCTTAGGAATTGAAGGCGACGTTTAAGGTCGAGCCATTGAGCGAACAGGGCTGAAGAGTACAAATAAAATTAAAAAGTATGTTAAAGATCAACTCAAACAAATTAAAATATGCATTAAGTACATTTAAAATTTATTCATAGTATTTTACCTTATGTAAAAATTAATTACGAAGCAGTAGTTACAAAGCCAACTAATTTCTAATAAAAAAAAACCTTTTTGTCGCCACTAGCCCATTTTAATTTTTAATATTTTCCCGAAAAAATATTGCCCTAAATAGATCGCTGCTTTTTTGTACACATGTATCATACTTAATGTATGTCTATGATTATTTCTGGTGTACCTTAATTTGTACACCAGAAATAATCATAGACATACATGCATATTGCACTAACGCGCACACTTCTTAACATAAGTATCATAATTCATAAGAATTGCCAATTTGATGTCTTAATGGAAATGCGGTGTTATGTGCAACGATTTTGTTAACACGTTCAGATTAATCTCTCAATTTCATAAAGGTCCCGCTTTAAAGCCTGGTAGATTAACCTTCTATCTTCTATCTAATCGTGATATCTATCCTTAACTAAAACTTCCGTAGAATTGAATCCATGAAAAAATGAACATAAAATATTAAAATTTGGAATTCATGAAAAATGTCAACCCTAGCCCCACAATACCTTATGAATAACAGGAGGTAGGTACTGGTTGGTTTCAAAAGAACCTTGATGCTCTAATTTCCCTTCATTCTAAATTCAAAGAGCGTAACCAGACTCACGGCCCTTGAAGGGCCGGTCGCTTTTGTCGTTACACAAACGAACGACCTTTAATTTTTTTAAACCGACCTAAGCTATATAGCTGTGTTAGAAGTGATTTGTTGGAGAAAAAACGTTTCAAACAAATTTTTTACATCTACAATAACGAACACAAAAAATTATCTCGATAGCTAGCTTAATAATGTAAAATTTAGGGTTGGTACACAAAGCAATAAATAAAAAATATATTTTTATATATTTTTTATTTATTGCTTTGGTTTTACCTATAAATGATCACGGTAACCCACGGATATCAATAGCAACAAAAGATAGAAAAAAATTACGATAATATCAATAAATTAAAATTTCTCATACAGTTCTAAATAACCTATGTAGGTTCGCAATTGAAAATAACACTTTAGTGACCAAATATCTTAAATGGATTTCCAATTTAAATTTAATTATGTCTACCGGAATAGTTTAAAATTAACTATTGGATTATGGTAATTTATAAGATATTAATTCTAACATCGATATCGAGAGCTCTTTGGGCATTATGAAAAATATTTGGAATATAGGTAGTTACATAGTTCAGTAGCTGATCAACATGAAAAGACGCTATAATTATATATTTTTCGATACAAATCAATAATATAATTGAATTAATACGGTCTAATTTTTATACTTTATATAAATGATCTACTCACAACTACTGCATTGATTCCACCAAATCTTCTTCTCTTTTTCGCTTTCATCAGTCTTCTGTTGTTCAGTCTTTTTCAGTTTCTTCTGTATTTTGCGGCACTTTTCCTTAACACTAAACTCAGTCTTTGCAGCCTCTGATGCGGTCACTTTATCCTTCTTACCGGTAACACCGAAACCGAATTTACCACTACCCATCTTATAATCTTTACACACACTTATTTACTTCAATAGATCGCGATCAACTCACTCAATATCATTTTCTCTGACACGTCGATCATGACTTGAGTTTTCTATAAGAGTATAATAATGTTAAAACTCATTACACCTCACTATGCGTGCTCGATGCTCAGTTGTCATAAAGATATTCGATATCAATCGATTATCGATTTTGTTGAAATGAATCGGAATCCATAAAACTAAAAGGTTTTATAGAGTTATTCGATGAGGGCTTTGGCCTTGTATAGGTCATTAACACTGGCTGGGTCGCTATCTGAAACGTAATCTAGCTTCTGATTCTGCCTATGCTTATCTTTCGTTTGTGTTCACTGAACTGCTTACGACTGTGACATATTTTTATTTTTTTATAAATAAACATGAGGATGGTGCAATTTGTAAATGATAAAATTGTTGCATTTTTATTGCAACACTTTACATTACTAATAAATAGATTGTTGAGAGTCAGCACTTCAGCAGTATACACTTCTTATATGATTTTACATGATTCACAACAATTATCGTAAATCAGTCAAGTCAGGCTCGCACTCAAAAGCAACGTAACATCCATTTATGTTTAACCGTATTTTGTAATATATTCAGGTGTTTAATTTCCGTTCAAAAGACAAGTGACGAGTTAAATCTAAATCTGTGAGACAGACAGAGAGCTGAGATGGATAGGGTTCAGTTTGTTCTACTTTGGATACGAAAGTGTAATAAAAAAATCAACACTTGTTTTTTGTACATACAAACTCACGGTTCCCGAAGCGAAGCCATATCGGTCATCGATGGATATAATAACTCCTGTTGTTACAGCGGTCGCTCACATGCTCGCGAACGTTTGTAGGTACAATAGATGAGTGTTCACATGAATGTGTGGGGGACTACGCGAAGGTTCGAGTTTCGCGCTTTGATGTGCGACCAATAAGGGTCCCCGCAGACTGACTGCAGCCACCGGCGGCTGTGGCGCTCTGGCGCTTTGTTTAAGAAGCGCGGTCCGGCCAACAGCCGCTTCGACTGAATTCTGCTCACTATTATTTGGAGCTGTTGACTGTTAGCCGGATCGCACTTCTGAAAAGAAGCGCAGCACAGCCGCCGGTGGCTGCAGTCAGTTTGCGGAGACCCTAACCGTCACAGCTTTGACAGCTAACTTTGCCATCATTGTGAAGGTCGTCCTATACTTGTGGGTTCGCGTATTCGCGATAATATGAGTGACAGTGTCACAATTTGAACACAAAAATTCCTTCTACAAATGATACAATATGGACAAGGAAATGCGAAACAATTTACGTTGGCACTCGAGTATAACGAGCAAGATTTTTCCGTCTATTGATGCACGACAACACGGTTCTTAAGTAGTTCGTTATCGTTACCATCTTCTCGTGGAGTGCATTTATGGCCTTGCGACATTCATATTACAGTACTAACTTCCGCCTACGACTTCGTACGCATTGATTTCGTTTAAACTTCACCCCCCTATTTCTCCTATTTCAAAACATTCATAATTATGCTAAAAAAACGTTACCTGTTACTGTTATTGTTACAAAGTAAATGTTAATGGTTCGTTTCAGTAAAATCAATATTTAAAGCTAGCTAAGAAATTAAGTGCAATAATAAAAAAGCCGACAACTTTCCTCACGAATGTGGCTGGCTATTTTACACATTTTTTATCTAGGAAAAAAACTTGAGTCTAACTTGAGTCTTGAGTTATGCTAACTGCATAATTTATAAATTCAGGCAGGTAGGTAGTAGATAAATACTTATTCTTCTAACCTCCAGCGAAACGGCGGCTCATAACGTTTCAACATTCTATTACTAAAATTACAAATATTTATGGTATCTAAGTACCTAAGTTGCAATATAATGAGCCTGCCTAATTAAAAGCATACCATAACTTGAACGTTACATTACATCACAATAAACTGCGTATATTACACACTTACACAGAGAATTTAATTCCGTAGGCAAAGATAAATTTCATTTATTTACACTTCGCAAGATAAATAAATTAAATCGACAATTGTAAGTGCTCAGGAAGAGGCCTTGTGACGCCCATAAAATGTTAAAACAAAAGCATAACATTAAATGGCTGACGATTCAATTATAGAGAGAAAGGATAGTTATTAATGTATACAGATATTCGATTTAAATCTTTACGAACCTGCCAATCGGATCAACAATTACAGCTTAAAAGTATCAATATTTAACTGTGCCGCAAACATGTTTTAGCATCGTGTACCGAGAACTTCATACTTTGTAAACTAGGCGTAATTTGTAACGTATCTTTTTTAAACTAAAGAAAAGTGTGCGTCTACTACTTGTTCTTCACGTGTCAGTATCTATAGTAATGACCTCTAACTAATCCTAGTATCTAGGTACTAAATAACTAACCATCTTACGTTTGAACCCCGTTTGCTAACTGGCTACAATCTGTGTCGGTCACAGCTGTCATGGGCGGGCGGAATGGTGGTATTCCATGGTCATCGTAAGTCCTTAAATCACCGTTTTTCGCGATTACAATCGCGAAATGTCTACCAATGTACCAGGGTATTATGAATATTAGCGACTCGTAGCTTATATTTATGCAATTGTCCCTCCCCGCTAAAACCAAATTTATTTTATTATGCGTGTTAAAGTTCAATTTAACTTGTAAGCAAAATTTACTTAAGGCATTCTACATTCTTGCCGTCAATCTACAATGAAGCCTAAACCCAGAGGTGGAAAGCTGGCGTTTGCGTGGGTTGCTAACAAAACTAATTCCATATCGAATCGAACGCGAACGGAGATTAAAATCGGTATTGATTCTGCCTGAAAAGGTGGTGGATATTTACGCGACGAATAAAATGTTTGATCTCGGATCGTAGATGTTTGTAATGTCTTATTTGTTTTGTGAGTGTTAAAGCGTTTAGTTCTATTATACCTCTTATCATTTTGTCGTACATAGACTGCCTGTCTATTCTAATTCGCATGCAACACGCAACAGGAAACGAAATTCCTACAACTATTTTTTCAATTTTTGTATTTTTTATCAAATTTCACTAATAGTCCTTTCGCTTTTGTTAGTTCTTATCGTGAGAATTGTTCTTTATAATCTATATTCTATACTAAATAATATTACACAAGTATCTAACTCTTGTCTGTTTTCTTTTCACGCTTTAACCGCTGAATCGATTTTGTAGATGTAATGTTGTACCAATGTATGTAATGTATGTAGACTCGGAAAAGGACCTAGGATATTTATTATAGCGAAAATAAATCCTTAACGGAATGAAAATTGCCGTGGGATGGATATAAAACTCATCACAAATATTCTTCCCAGATTGCGATAATAATTGCGACATGGACATTTCATGACCCGTACTTGAACATAGGTTACTTTATTCTAGTTGAGAAGTTCCCGATTTAGTAATTGTTTGTCTCTGACGCGGGCAAAGCCGCAAACAAAAACTAGTACATCAATATATAACAAATACAGTTTAATGGGTTTTGTAACAGCTATGTTAGATGCAATGGGCAGGCTTGTAATTACCATTCACGGTACTGCAAAGGTTATAACTACGGTGCTGTCTTGCAACATTAAATTTAAATGTCTTGTAAAAGCTAACGACACAACGGAAATTATTGAGACAGGCCGTGAATGCGCAATGGGGAATTATGACTTATAATTCTAGTAACAAATTCATCAACAGCGCCGTTTTGACCTAATAACTAACGTCGGTGTTGATAGATCGCGGACGTAACTGCACTCTGCAGTAACTCATAAGATATTACAGTATAGTACTGTACTTACAGTAAGACATACAGTAAACTTACAGTACAGGACCTACTTACAGTAAGTCATACAGTAGGGCTTACAGTACTTACAGTACGAGTTACAGTAGACCAACAATAACATTACAGTACAATACAATTACAGTAGGCGTAAAATACTTTAAGTAGGCCTTATATAGACCACAATTTATTTTAGGCCTAGTAGAAGTCTATTTATCTCTAAAGGTAAGTAGAAAACATAGACTAGGAATCGAATTGAAATGCATGTTTTCACTCATATGTGAAAAGGATAAACGATTTCACGAATCATCTAACCTGAATTAACCTTAATTACAGGGGTGAAAAGTTGGCATTTATGTACGTTGCCATTAAAACGTATTCCATATCGAACGCGAATGGAGTATGGTAATAAATTAAACCAATTTTACAGCAGCTCATGAGTATTGCAGCTGTAAATTCAGCTACAGAAGCCTAACGTCACTGCCTCGCCTGTTAACTGAATACAGAGCCGTCCATCTAAGAAAATCTTGTTAAGTTGAAAATTAAAGTTTGTCGTGCTCAAGAGAATTATAGTAGGTAGCACCCTAAAAACAACGGACCAACTTTTCGTCTAAAATTTGTGTCTACCTATGAGCGAGCTAGTAGGATACACAACTACACACTTAAACATTACCGGGTTATGATATCCTGTTTTAAACAATAACTCATTCATCGTCAAACGACAACCGCCAGCGTCCAAATCTGGAACGCAGTAGGGTTAGAATAATATTTTGGTTCGCTTGCGAAATCTACGACGTTGTTTATTGAACTACGATAGAAGTCGACGATATTGAGCTTCGGAAGCTGTTACGATTACGATGAAAGTAGTTTAATCATGTTTGGTTTACGCAGACGCGGTTCGAATTAACTATTATGATTGACATGTGCGAGTATTCGACCATTTGTACTGTTGACAAAGCAGTGGATGGATGAATATTAATAGAATATTATGTTACACATACAAGGATTTGAATAAATAAATTCACTGTTGTGTGCGGCTATAAGAATTAAGAATATAAATTTTAAAACATAAACAATTGCAACTTGCAACAAAATAACTAATTGCTTTAATACCTTTATTGGTAAACCCTAAAATAGATCTTCTCGATTGATGTCAACTCATCATACATCGATTACTCCAATCAGCCTATCAAAGGAACTGACAAAAATAACGTTCATCATTTCTCCACCACACATTCACTATGTTATTATCACTACTATGACAAGCCTCTCTACTTCAACAGTCAACAGGTTATGGACCTCAATCAGCCAACGTTCCAATAGGTTCCATGGCTCACTACCAACAGGTATTTCCGCTATACACGTAACGGTTGTTTTGACGTTTGGATCTGGTTCATGGAACAACATTGTACCGACAAACTGTTATCGTAGGCTTAGCAAACGAGGGGAAACTGAGTTGTTATCGGCCACCGTTGAGTAATTGGCTATTGGCCACTTGCAATTTCAATGCTTTTTAATAAAAAATAATAATTAATATGACAGCTAGCTAATCACATGATTCTACACTGTACATACACTGTTATCTGTCCGACTGTTCGAAATGATCACGGAATCTAGACACGCAGGAGTGTGTCAAGCCAAGATCTAGCTAAGATAACTTGTGTGCAGCAACGTGTGTAATATGCGTTACCGTGGGGGCTATTCTAAAAAAAGCCTAGCCTATTATATGATAGGTATGTTGGAACATCAGACTATTTGCCTGATTTACATGTAGTATTTGATAGCGTGATTTAGAACTTGCAAATGAATTTTACTAACGCCATCTATTAACAACATCCGGAACTAAATATCTAGCAACTAGCAAAACATCGATCTTCCCATTGGAATGAGATGTTTTTCCGCGGTAAAAAGTAGCCTACGTCACTCTCCACCCTCCTAACTATCCCCACACACATAAACCATACCATATAATAGCCATGTTGCGACGTGAAAGACTCACAAACAAACAAACAAACAAACAAACAAACACTTTCACATTTATAATATTAGTATGCATAAGTAATTAGTAATTAGTAAGTAATTCCATAAAAATATTAAATTAAAGTTGGACGAACTGGCCCGGGGGAATTAAATTAAAATATTGAAATACTAATAGACTATTTGATGTAAGCAAATCATTGTACCTACTTATCTACCTACTTTATTCTGTTTATTAGGCGAGTTTTACTACATATATACAAACAAATAAATATAAATATCTATTAGAAACCCACTCACAGTACATTTTCGATAGAAACGTACAAAATATCTCTAAATCTTTGCCATTACCCAACAAACGACGAATTAGCGAACAAACGTAGGTCTGTAATCAAAGTTTGGCGATATGCCGCGAACAAACAATGGACTCACCTAGTCGAATTAAACTTGGATGAATAGGTAATTATAATTCCACACTATAGTATAATACCTCTGTGACGTAAACGTTTGCTGGGAATCAAACCTGAGACTCCTCAATCAGCAGGGTCTCTAATAGCTAGAGAGGAGCTACATTTAATGGTTTAACCTTCCCTTGTCCCGTTAATTGGGTAACGGGGTAAGAGACTAAGAGTATTCGAATAAGAGTTTCACATATTTTGTTGGGTGCACAGACCTCTACTTAAAAAAAATTGACCCACTTTACTTATACGTATCTACATAATTTAGTTTTTCAATCTTTCAAACAAAAAATATGCCCGGTTCCATTGCTAGCTATTTAAGTTTAAGATGAGCGATAGGTACTATCTGGACAATGAACAGCAACAATTAGGTATATTGTAACCAATTGAACGGAATAATATTTATAACGTGAAACGCACGTTCTACTATCAAGAATTAATTGTTCCCAGCCATCTTATTTTTCAATCTACGATGTTTATCTTTAACTGGCGCTTACAAATGAATGAGTGTTATTATGTAGATTTTTTTATTCTGTATTCCAGTCTGCTTTAACTCCGTTTTAATAAGAAAAAATATCATCATCAAGAACAAACTACTTTGAATTACAAGTTTTTAGATAAAGTTACCTACTAAGAATACTGATTAATTAACTTTTATTTTTTGTAAGCGGCACATGATATCTTAACGAGCGAATAAAGCGAATAAATAGATGATTAAAAAAGATATTTGTCATCCTAGACCTCTCGATTTGCCATCCAATAGTACCCAAACCAAATTATCGCATCAACTCGCCTGTCGCACACCAACACTACTCCGACTAGCACCTCACTGCAACGAAAACCGGGTCAACGACCGGCGAGTATTTTGATAAAGCCGTCAATTCACCATCCGCAATTTTTTACACAAAACGTACCGCGGGTAACAGTTAAATTGTTATGCAGCACGCCATACCGTTTTAATTACTTCATAGTCACGTCGTCGTAGCAATATTACCGTTAACCGAAAGTGATATTCGTCAAACAGGACGGTCCATCTGACGAATATACCTACCTACATAAGTAAAACTTGTGAACGAGAGGAAAAAACATACGATCAATTTTGGTATCTCTATCTAAGTATAACACGTTTGCATCGCGTACGGCTATTTGAGGTCGTATGACTTCTAAACAATTTGACCTAGTGTGGCCACTCACCGCAAACAATAACACGGTGTTTGAATGAACTATAGTGACAGTGACCCTAATACGGAGTGAAGGGTTGATAATTGATAGATATTTTGAATTTCGAATAACATATATTATTTTGAATTGTTAACACTAGGATGAGTCTTAAACTTTAAAAGAATTGGGTTCGTGGAAACCAAGTACCTACTTATACATACCTAAACCTATACGAGTAAAATCTTCAGGCTGTCGTGAAACTGACAAAAGTTTAAAATCGGATGCTCTCCATCATAATACGTTGCGCGTGGGTAATATATATTATGCACCTTCTTTTGTCAGGTTTGCCTACATTAATATTTATAATAATTATACTAAAGTCAAATATCTAGTTAATCCATTCCGTAAGGAGTTAAACTTTAGACAGACTCTTTAAATTAAAATTATTTGTTTTAAAATCTTTCCTTGTTTTAAATTAACGTAGGGTAGGTGGAGACCCACAAAATCAGAGATGGCTGTCGGTTCCTCAGCTTTAAAATTTGAGAACGGCTTCTTTGAGTTATGATGATCATCTATGTAAGTATGTATGTATGTACACTATGTCATGTTCATAGTATGGACATATACGAATGAGTCGCTGTCACGTTACAAAGGAGGAAATGGGTAACCAGCTTTTTAACTGTCCCGCCAAACTTACACAGATAAGAAAATGTCATCGATACCAAATCAAGACTTCCTACATCTGATACGACGGCGACGGCCGTAAAATTTTAAATTATACATACCTACTCACGACCATTAACATACACAATTTTAAATGCAAGCAGTACTCACGATTTTGAATAATTTGACCGATATTTCGACTCAGTTTTGGGACCATTATCCATGTAACTGGTTCAAAATATCGGCAGAACAATACGTTACACAAAATCGTGAGTACCCGTTTGTATTTTAAACGTTTAGTGTCCGCGATGAAATATGTAAGTTAAAAGTCGCAATGCGCAATACAGCAAAACCATAATAGTCTATGAATTTTATTCTTTAATTTTATTCTAGGTTAGGTTAGTTAATTTATCTACTATATTTATTGAATATTAAATTAATAAACTGTTTGTTAATATGCAGATCATTTAAACCGGGGCCAAGAGATCAATGACCGCTTATACAATTAATGTAAAAATGGGTTAGTTCCATACTGCACCTAATTAAGAAATCAATTAAAGAGAATCATTTACGAATCTTTTAAAGCGATTTTCTCGCTTGCTTATTGGTCAGAAACTTATCGAAAGCATTCCTTCACGATAGAGGTCGACAGTTGATACCTAAGTCAAATTAAGCATGAGGTTAAAAGGCAAAGTGAAACAATAATATAAAATTAAATTAATAAAAATTTGGTTAATTCTGTAGAGATGCAAGGCACTTTCGACATTCTCTCATAATCTACCTCTGTTTGAAGCGGAACACCAACGTCCAAAGACAAACTACTAAGCAATCACTACACCAACAGATGAAGCTGTGTCTATAGCACAAGAGCAAACCAAACTCCGGACATCCTGCCTGTATGGTTTACAGCTCAAACAACTCAACTCAAACATGGCCGCTAATGTACTCATCGCATAATGCGATCCGTTGTACAGTCAGACATACATAGAACTTGCTGGTACCAGTGATTATATCATCTAACGAAGAGCTGCGATTTCTTGGTACCGTGTGTTGTTATGAAATTCCTTTTTCGAGGGTTGCCGAAGATGGACAGGCGTGCATAGTGATTTAAAGTTCAGATAAGATGATTGATGATGAGTATTCATTTCGAACACATAAACATAGTACACATATACATGTTCAAAAATTTACTAACCTCTTAAAAAACTCAAAACCGGTCAAGTGCGAGTCGGACTCGCGCACGAAGGGTTCCGTACCATTATGTATACAAACGCTAAAAAAATCTGGTCTGTTGTATGAAAGCCTCACTTAAATATTCAATTGTTTTATAGTATCCACATATTACCCACAACGCCATTTCTTAGACCGAGTGGTAACTAAACTATCGCTGAGGCGAAAGTATGGGCGCCCACTTAAATATTTATTTTATTCTGTTTTTAACTATTACGGTTCATGAGATACAGCCTGGTGACAGACGGACGGACGGACGGATAGCGAAGTCTCAGTAATAGGGTCCCGTTTTACCCTTTGGGTACGGAACCCTAAAAATGATTGAATTCTAACATACCTAATCAGAATCAGACTCAGAAAAAAATATTTTAAGTAACAGATTTACTACCAGACGAAGAAATCCGAGAATCCGACAGCCCTACAAGCAGATTTAGTTACCAGTATTTTAACTACTTAATAGGTAAACTTACAACTAGACTTATAAAGAAATAGCTTAATTATAACTAACTTCCACCTTTTCTTGAAGTCAGTTAAAAAGACTTACAGACTTATTACCCGTTGACTAATTACAACCTTGGAATACTTACATAGAAATTATATAACGCGATTAAGTCCTAGGGACGTGTTTGCGATGCTCGGAAATACGAAACGCATAAGAATGCTGTTTAGCAAAACATGTCATTCAACATGGCGAGTGCATGTACCTACTTACAATCATATTGAACATAACTACACTACCCTTCTTAATAAAAAGCGACAAAATTCCGAAGACGTGGGGAGTATTAATAAACTGAACCTTTTGATTAATAACTTAATGATAATGTCTGTATGAAGAAAAACTATTTAGTAATATGGATTCTTTAGAAGTATCTACTAGTGATTTTACTATTAAGTATATACGATACAATAAAAATGTTTTGAGACCGCGATGTTAAATATTCATCAACGAAATACACACCAAAAACAATTCTACATAATACCATTATGAAAACTGTTTCTAATGCCTGCATAGACGATATGAGAAAAGAGCAAACTTCAGTGTCGAAGAAGAACAATTACAAAAAATAATGTAAAACAATTTCGGAAATAAGAACAATACCGTAAAATATTTTGGGAAATTAAAACAATACCGTAAAACAAGTGCGGAAATGTAATACTCGCTAATGCAATACTCATTCACATTAGTTACGTTACGTTACGAATCATTCATACATTCAAGTGGGTTAAAAAGTGTGAAGTGCTTAGCCCCGATACGGGACCGCAGTCGCCACGTCTCAAGGTTGAGGTCGCCACCAACAAGTTTAGTACAGAGGGGTATTTTTGTTACAATTATGTAACCGTAATACCCCTTTTATTTTTTTTATTTTTTTGAACGGCTACGCATCCCATCTGTCGTTCAAGTACCAACCAACTACCAACGGGCGATTGCAGTTAATAATACTATTTCTTTCAGTGTTTTGATTATAATCAAAACAGCGACAACAGCATTATATTGTAAGTTGAATGAATAAAAAATATACAATAACGAAATGACAAGCGCGTCTCGCGAAAAAGGGTCTTGTTGATCATGAATCGTAAAATCTCACGTAATTGTAATATTTTAAAACGTGAATTCACCGCGTTCTGAAAATTCTATTACACGACGCAACCTAATACTTGTAGGACTGTAGGTATTAGGTTATGCTTGTTAATTTTAAAATAATTATATTATGCTCCAGTAGGTCTGCTCACAAGCAACTAAATAACGTTCGGTATTTTGTTAGTTGTCAACTTTTCTGTTTATTAGAGATCTATTTCGCTCAGACACGCATGCAATTCTTTTTTAAACCGTCAATTAATCATTGAAACAATCTACAGCACAACACAGACTACATTAGTGACCGACAAACGCCTAGCAAATGTACCGCGAAGCGAGAATCGAGAATCATGATCGCTGGAAGAACGAGAGAGAGTTATTAAAATAATAGCGGCCCGAGGTCTTTAGCAATAAAATGCATGTTATAGGGCAAACAACGTGAACCATAAACGTGGGTTTGCAAGATGTGGCAATATTAAATCCAGTTGACAGTAGGAATTCAACTATGACAATCGGCACAAACAACTATGTGGGTATATTTTGTCAGGAATTTGTCCATTGGACACAAGCGAAATGTATAGTTATTTTTATATTTTGTTACATACCTAAATTTATATCTGTCTCATACCGTAGGACGTCGCTGGATAGTAAGATTAATTTAAACAACCGAACATAAGTATCTATCTATTAAGTAATTTGTACATCGGACACAAAATGTTTTTCATAATATTCTTTTACATAAATATTGTTGTTTCATAGTGTGAGGATTGTCGGGTATCATTGGATAAATCATTCAAAAATATTTATTCGAAAATATTACAGGCATATCAAAAATCTTCATTACAATTGATATGTATCAAACGAAGTTCCTCCCCTTCCCCAAAATAGTAATTATGTCTTGAATGTCTGAAAGTTTTCACGTCAGTAAATTTATGTAAGGTTGATACACACAATATACAAGTTAAAAAAAACTGTCACAGATCTGATAAGTAAGCTAAACAAGTTAAAGAGTAATAATTGACTAACAAACAGTTACCGAACCCTACTTGGTGGCTACCCTAGCACTAACTTGGCTGGTTTTATAGGTAACTTAATCTTTTTACAGTAAACTTAATTTAGCTACGTGTCATATTATGTCAGTAAATAGACATAATTATCAAACAACAATAACAGGCTCATATGACTGCATTGCATACATTCATATATCCAATGAATGCACTTCTATAATTGAATCGTGTTCGAGAAAGTCAACATACATGCTCTAATTTTTTTATTTAATTAAAATGTAAAGATTACGATTACTAGTACATATTTAGTTTACCGGTTTGTGTTCATATTTCACAACGTTAAATAACTTTCCTGTTAACACTAACTTTTAAGTTATTTAGGTTGAAAATTAATTTTCACAAATCAAACAAAAGATAAAGAAATAGACTCAACTTTCGTTACATATTGTGCAACAAATATCAAAAAGGCATTATAAGATAATCCTAAGTTACATTCAAGTAAGTCTTTTTCATCCTGTCGTTAAGCAATCAAACTTAGAAAACGTGTCGGGCACTCTAAGCTACACAGGCGAAATCCCACACTATTGTGTTCAAGAGTTGTCTGCGTACTTCTGAGACAAAAGGCACAAAAATCATATTTATCGACCTTAATAATTTCTTACGTTATAATACGAACCCCCCGGACCTCCCGGTGCAGTGTTCGAGACCCTGATATCAAAAAGATCAAAAGCCTCGATAATTCATCGAAACGTCATATTTACTGAGGGCTGCCACGCTCGATTTATTTGTTGGACATGAAGCTGAATATTTACAAATAAAATATCGTAATTCATTAATTTACAATTCGAATCGCAAAGAAAATTACTGTTTACAAAATTTAAATAGCAATACATTCTACAGATGCTTTCTTTCTTTCTCTTTTGACGCTTAAATAATCCTAAAACTTCCTATAATTAGATACGAGTAAGTAATGAATAACATAAGAATTACCAAAAAACTTTTGTTGATTAGCGTATAACGAAAACGTTATACTAAATATAATAAAATATATTAAAATGTTAGCAAAAACAAGTAATTTTCCTAAGCAAACATCGTATACCAATACCATCATCGCAATTAATAATCGTAAGAACAAAACAATTAATTAATACAATCACGTGACAGCCCTACACAAATCGGACGCACGCACAAAAACAACAAAACCGTATCTTTACGACAACGATGCGCATCACGTTACCTACGTCGAGTCACTACCGCGGTATCGTTCGTCACTATACGATTCATACACTGTGTTCGTTGATTTATCGAATGGTTTACATGCGCGCGCGCAGTTACCCGCACGGCCGTATCGGTGGCCGAGCAGTGCGACAATGGGACCCCAAGTGGTAAGCTGGTTGCCAGCCCGACCTAACCCGCCTCTCTCTTTTAAGTTGACAAGGCCCGTGGCGAGTCCAGTTGCTAGTCATATCTTGGATTTTACGATCGCCGACTGACTACCTTTTACGCGTACCTAGTGTATAAGATATACCTTCGATATGCTGTATTGAAATTAAATCAGTAATATCAGGAAGTATACATACGGGGTAGTGTTTTATTCTGGTGACATTTTATTAATCTTTCATTGTGGTATGTTATTAGTAAATCCGCCCTCGCTTCGCTTCGGGAAACCAGTCCCTTCAACAATCTCTTTAAATTTTAACAAATTATGTTCACATATGCAACAAACACACATACATCCTTACAAACTTCCGCATTTATAATATTAGTAGGAAGGACTACAAAAAAAAATTAATTGATAGGAATTATGTTGTCAGAACTCATAATGTTCAAACAATAAGATTACCTACTTTTCCTTTGTCAAAATAATTGACAATGAAAAAAAAATCATTTATGATTTGACAAACGGGAACCGTGATCAAAGTAGGTACATAATTTTTTTTATTATTATTAAATTCAAAACAACATACTCGTAAATATGTTTTAAAACGTTAGCCGGTTAGATAAATAATTACCTGTTGTTATTAAAAGTGAGAAACGTAAGCTTAATGGTAACTTAGCCTATTCTATCCAATTTGATGAGTCAAAGAGATCAAGTAAAGAATCAAATTATGTTTAATTGTATATTTCAATGATGAGATTGCACTTTATATTTAATCCAATTGCTCGTTCCATTCCTTTGTTTACAGGCTTAAAAGGTTTCATTGTTCGAGTTAATAAAAATGCATGCATGTTTGTTTTTTTGGAATTGTGCACTTACCCCGTTTTTCTGTCAGAGACACTCATTTGTCTATACAAACAAATATATATTTCAATTTTCAACTACATGTTAATATTAACACTGCGGTCGGATTTAGTGAAGTATGGTTTTTATCTAATCGGCTAGCTAATTAGGACATTTTTATCCCCTCGGCTAACGAAAAATTGGTATTTTATGTGCTCGGTTAGCTCAAATGGGTATTAGGTATTCGCTCATCGGCTCATAGCTCATAGCTTTTACTTCAAAACAACTATATATTATAAAGTTTCGTGTTGCAATTGCAATTCTGCAGAGCCAGCTGTGATGCAAGTTGATTTACCGCTTCCCTAAATTAATAATAACATAAAATCTTCGACTGGTTAAAGAAATTCTCAAGTTGGTGAAATTGGAGATTCCCGATTAAAATATAAAGTGCATTTACGAGCACTAAATTTATAGGTCAGGCATAAACATTGCAATAGTGTATCATACAGTTCATCACCGGGTCACACAGGCGGCGGAATGAACAAGTAAAAGGTGAACATTAAGGAACGTGCAACTCCGACACGATTCCTGAATAATCGTGCTTTCCTACTTTCGTCACACTTACCTCAATCTTTACTATGTGCCTTAAAGGTTTGTTGAATAACCCTCTTTTAAACTGTCAGAATCAAACGAAGAATTAATGGGACCATAACATAAGGTGCATTAATTCTAAGATCTACAACTTGTATGTAATTTGTTAGTATGACAAATTTAATGACAAATTTAATGTGACCGACACATTAAGTTTAAAAATTTTAAGATGATTTTTTACTTTGCGACTTTGCCGTACGTAATACGACCAACTTTTTTCTTTCAACCACTTTCATGGATAACGAAATGCTTTTATTACGGTGCATTCTTTATTTTTAACAAATCAAATAATAAATCTGGAATGAAAAATCCAGTTGCATATTAATTGATTATTTCTTCCAAAAGTCAAACGTAAATCAGAGACTCACCTGACCGGAATACATTATCGCTCGAAGACTGCATGTCGCTTCACACGTTACGCCTTATAAGGCAAGCCTTTGAAACCCTAATTAAAACAACAGGTTGTAATGCATTACAAACTTCGAACATGTTAAAATTAGCAACGCTATTTTCGGAAGTATGTGGATGGTCCCAAAAACAATTTTATTCATGAACAGTCGATATTAAGGTTCATTTCCTTTTTTAATAGATAAGTAGGTACGTACAGTGCATAGGGAAAAAAATTGAAAAAAATAATCTGTATTATTTCTATAAGTAACAACCATCAAAGATTATTATTATGTTATACGTCCTATATAAGTCCTTTTGAAATAATAATAATAACAGCACTTAGACAACGTGATTCAATGCAGCAGTTTGGGTACAAACGTTGGTTTTGGTGTTTCAGAACACAACATACGCAAACGAAGCTGGGGACAAAAGCTAGTTAGTGGGCTTTATAGTAAAAAAATAACTTTTTCTGTGTAGCTACACAGTATGAATATATAAAAACTTTAACCAAGCCGCACAAAGCAAGCGAAACATTAATTAAAGTCGCCGTAAGCCTGGCCATAGTGGCCTTTCTTCTTTGGGGTAATCGACCCCATTCAGCGACAGAGCGTCCACTCGTAGGTATTACGTTTTGTTAAAATTGCATCGAACTGAGTCAATTCGCAATTCAATTCATTGAGTGGATGGGCATTGTGTCAGGAATAAGGCTCCCATTCACGCTCCGTTAAGTTTGACGTTCTTTACCCGGGATTGATCACCTTTCAGCTCAGTTAACCTGCCGAATCCTCATTGAAAGCATTGAATTCTTTGTCTATCAAAGCCAAAAACACTTATGTGACGAATGTTAAACTAGTTTTTGTCTTTAACTTAACTACCAAAAAAGTAAGTACAAGTTTTAACCACGATGGACAAGTCTGGATTAGTAGACTTCATACACCTATGACAATATTATACTTTATCTCGAAGATGCGCTGGTTTACTAACGATTGGTTTCTTCACCAAATTAAGCGATACTTATAAGATACACATGCAACTTAGGTGCGTGCAGAATTCGATTCGGAACTCCCTGAGCGGAAGACAAACATTGAACCCACTAGAGCTAGACCATTACTATTTAATGTAACAGTGACTAAGTGACTACTAAAGCACATCAACCAATAAAGTATTTATGAACAGCCGATTGAATGTCGTAGGTGCTTCGCAAGTCGTGCGTAGCGCCTTACCATTGCAGGTTAGTGAATGGCACATTCGAAAAACACGCCCACGTCACTATAAATCTAATTTATTGAGCTTAGTATAGTATTCCGTAAGCAAAACTACCTTTTCTTGCCCCGACAGAGCAATAAACTTTATTGTTTCAGCTAAGCCACGTCGATAAATATGCAGTTACGAACTACTCTAGTAGGTAAGGACTAAGGAAATAATTTAAATTGAACGGAAAAAATCCATGAATTCCTAAATGAAGATCATTGTTCCAAGTGAAAATAGCATTGACCTAGATAGTGTCTTAGCTGCGAAACTAAGAGTTCCGGGTTCGATTATAGCCAGGGCCAATAGTAATTGTGACAGGTAAATATTTTTTCTCGGGTCCTATCTACAGGGAATCCTAGTATGGGGGTATTATTATGTAAGCGCCTATACTGCATACATTTGTATTGAAAGAGAAGCTCTACAGAATATCAGATTCTGTCCTAGACCATCTGTAAATCAAGCTTGGGGATAAAAACTAAAGAATAAATGCACGCACGATTCACTATTGGAAGTGTTGCATCAAGATGCATCGAAACGAGACGTGACCTATGTTCTCAAACAAATACTTCACACATGAACATGGTAATGTTGCAAAATCCTAAAGTTTGTGTACTAAACGTGCAATATTTACGTTAGAACAATACCATACAACCAACTAGCAACAATTTGCGAGCGAGGTCAACACACCTTTGTTGTTTGTTTATTTACAGATTTTTGGGGTTAAATAAAATTATTACTTTATCGCCATAATGATCATGGCAAGAAGGGAACTGGAGCTAACTTCATCATTATAATTTTCATCTCGATGGGACTCGAATCCCGGACCTATTGAATGGCAGTCCGACATGTTAACTAAAATGGTTAATATTTTTAACCGACTTCAAAAAAGAAGGTTCTCAGTTTGACCTGTATGTAAGTAAGTATGTATTATGCGCGATTATCTCGCGTTTGGTTAAACCGATTTTGATGCGGTTTTCAGCATAGCATTTTGTCAGACTTAAGAGAAGGTTTTAGGCATATTGTTTGGCTGAACCGATTTTGATAAGGTTTTCAGCATCGTGTTTATCAGACTTAGGAGAAGGACTTAGGTATATGTATTAACCGCGTTTAACTGAACCGATTTTTACTTTTCGGCGTTAAATTCGGTTTTATTTTGTTAAAAGTTATTACACGACGTATTGTTCTTAATAACTGCATTATATTATTTTGCATTTAAGTCATAATATATTGAACTGACCTAATTGAACGACGACGGTAAACAACGATATTTCCATAACATATACCCCCCGTGAGAAACCGCGCGTTTAGTTCCATTATAAACATTGACACAACAACGCAAACGTCTCATGTCAGAACAGCAAAACAAACAAACGGAATCTACAAGGACATCGAACTAGAACGAGCATAAAATGCGCTGCCAAGACACACGGAGATAACTGCATCGTTTTGATAGACACAGCTTCATTAAATTCAATGTTGCAACGCTATTGAGGAAGTTGGTCTGGTAGGTACCTACCTGTTTGAATGTTTCAAAACAAAAAGTAGCAAAATTCATACAATTCTTCTTCTTTGCAATCCATCATTTATTGTCTAGTGCTGGACTCAGGTCTCTTCGATGTTAAGGATTAAAAGACTTCACACACCTTATATTTTAGATGCAGTCTCGCCGTGATCATGATCCATGCAACTGGTTCGGAATATCAGTAAAACAATTCAAGAACGTGAGAACCCTATTTTGCATTTAAAATGTTGAATTCCGCGATGATACAAGTTTAAATTCAGAAGAGCCCTTGACAAGACTGTTAAGAGCTCTCAGGTATATACATGTTTCCTCAGATGTTTTGCTACACCGAGGCAAATGACAATTTTAATCTACATTCTAATCATACATCTAGCTATCATATCTAGCTGTGCCCCTCGCGGCTTCGCCCGTGTGGAATTTTTATCCGTTTAGGGGAGGAACTTCTGAAAATCCTCTTGTAGTGCTTCCCTACACTACCCAAGTAATATGCTTGCCTTACAACTTCTTGCGTTCAGTAGTTCCGTCTGTGCGTTCTGTCAGTCAGTCACTCAGTACGAGAGAGTTTTATGCATACATAATATCTATATGATATTGATAGGTACAGTTTGAGAGTTCGAAATTCAAACACTTGGCCATCACTGCTGCTGCATATCACCTGGTGTTAATAGCTGCTGTAATCAATATAGTCATCAGACATCAGTAAACACTCAGGTGTCATCCGTACGTTTGCTCATTTTTTGGCAGCAATAACGTACAAAACACAGCTACGTTCCTATATAAAATCAATGACGATCAATGCGTCAAACATAAAATTCGAGAGCAAAAAAATGTCTGTGACATAAGTAGACGTTTTATTCGACGGTTATCGTGTCAGCTGAAGGGATTATTATGGTGCGTACAGACTATGTAACAAAACATGTTATAAAACATAGTTAAATAACATGTTTTACAAATGTGGACGCTGTGTGTTACAAAAACAAGTTATACAACATGTTATTAGTTTTTGCAACAATGTTATATGCTATATTTTAAAAAATGACACGCTTTCAATTGTTATATAACATTGTTATACAGCAATGTTGTTTTAATGTGTACGGTCTTGTAACATGTTTCATTGTTAGACAACAATGTTAGATAGTGTGGACGTGTTATAAAACAGAAGTTATATAACATGTTGCATAATCTGTATGTACGCACCATTAGTCATTACGAGTTCAGGACGAAGGTATAATTGACCTTATCCGAATGGAATAAAAAATATTTTACTGAATATTATGTCAGTAGGACTGCGTGTGGTGACGAAAACTTGTGTTTAAAACTTTTGCTTTTATAAACTTTAAAAATATAAAAAAACAAAATTATATGAAAAAATACTGGCCCTTATGTAGTATACTAGTATACCATTAGAAATATTTTCTCAAACAGTAGTTTCGCCTAGCCATGGACGAAGAGAACCTAAGAAGACTGTTATCCAACCCTCAATAAGCTTCAATAAATTATTAAAAATAACTAAGTATGATGTCATGTCTAACGCCAAACAACAATAAACAATTCAGTAAACATCCCTCACTACATTAACAATTTCACAAGCAAATAAAACAGATTCACAATACTTTTCGCGTTCGATATGGAAATTCGTCTTAATCGCATGCCACACAAGTGCCAACTTTCCGTCCCTGTAATTAAAGTTCATTGTCGATTGTTGATGAGAATTTAAAATGCGTTAAGTAAATTTTGCTTAAAAGCTAAATTGAACTATGAGCACTGGTCATAAAGTCGTAGCGTTAGCGGGGACTGACATTTCTATATCCTCGGCGACTCGAGTAGTGTCGACTAAAATAGAGGAGCAACACGAATCCGCGTTGTAAATGCATCGAGTAAATCAGAAATGGTTGGCGCAACGCCGCGACCGACTCGTTTCGTTACTATGTCTAGACAGTTCACATACGATTGTATGCAAAAACTGTGACTTATGATATACCTAGCTCGTGATTACTATTATTTATTATTAGAACTTAGAACAAATACCGGTGACTCATAGTTGTAGGAATTGGCGGTGAACTCGGCGTTGTATACTCCTTTTTGTAGTTTTTGGGGGTAGGGGATATAATCAAGTAATCTATAACAAAGAAGAATGAGCACTTTTGAATGGTGTTATTTATTGATAAAAACCTAAAAAACTGGATTGTTTAATGGGTATCTTAGTTTTACGTCGTACTAAGCAAGAATATAAGTTATCAGTGGACCAAATCCGACATCTACAACATTAAATCCCTCATAGACCGACGCCGACGTAGCAATCAATTAGGTACAACAGTTTCATTCACTACCGCATTACAAACATCTGCCAAGCACACATTACCAGACTAAATTTACCGCTGCCGCTGCGTTCACCATTATATTTATGTATTTACGTTCTTTAAAGGTTTGCAAAATACTAGTGTCATGTTTTATTAAAATTGTCTTCAAACAAAACTAATCAGTGACAATGCGAATCGCTCATAAATCGGCGGATAGGATCGAAAGAAGTAAACAACAGCTGTTGTTTTTGAGTTTTTAAGTCAGTTTTTTTTGCCTGTTTTCTTGAGTTCTTCAGTACTTTGGAGGAAATGTTAAGCGTCAGAATTGGTAAATATCAATTCTCACCAGAACAGGTTTATGACCCTTGGAGCACTCACAGTCACACTCACACGACACTATGCCAGTATCCCTGTGCTCAAAACGCCTTAATTACCTGACAAATCTTGACGTCTAATATTGTACTTATGTACATTAATCGAACAATCGTTAGTCAAGCTTTGTCAGACAATCGAGAGACATTCTAAACACTGAAACAGCGTGAGAAGAGTGTATGATATAACTCTAGGCTAATGATAATGACTTTAAGGGTGTTACCAGACTAATCGTTCATTATTCGATCGACGCCATCGATCTATGGTGGAATGGATTAGCCGACGTCGATCGATCGATTGGTCTAGTAGAAACCTATCGATCGTGAATGATGGTTTTTACCAAACTCCCTAAAGGTACCTACAGAATACAACATATTATTTCTTTTACAACGAAGCAAATGCATTCCAGGAAACTATTGTGTATAAAAATACATCTGCCGTTATCTTTCTCCAACTGAAATTGGATAATGCCATATAATTTTGCTCCTTACTTTTTACATTTCAAAGGAAAAGGAACGAAGCGGTCCGGGAGTGCGGTTAACCAATTTATTCCGAATGCGAGTTATTATTCCTGCGATGGAGAATAAAATCATTTCGACAACGAAAGCACCTGCGTGAAGAATTTCAACATTCAATAGCACCAAGTGCTATAAAAGTTTGCTCTTAGGGATTCGACGGTTCGGATTTGAATCCTAAAAGGCGATATTATATATTTCATATATTGATAAAAGGCCAGAAGAACAATTTCTTTATTTAATTTAGGTAATTTCACGGAATTTATCGCTCTGTTTGAAAATTGGAGATAATATCATTTGAAACGTATAAAATTGGATTTGAAAAGTGCCTGCAATGATTATGCGCAGACAACTTTATTTCTCCCAAGTATTTCGTCAATCACACGAACATACCTTTACCTATTACTTATGTAGGTACCTATATGTTAATAATTATATTTCTATTTCTATATAGGTACACTTCTTTCAAATGACTATCGTAATAATATAGTAATAAGTAATAAGTAAACATAATGTTTTACAAAACGAACGAATCGATTGAAATTGATTAAATCATTCAAACCTTACACGGTAACTTACGCATCGCTAATAAATCGAGATATCCGATGTTTTCGGTTACATCACTAAAACCGTCTCTATTATCCCTGCGTTTTAACTATCGCGCCATTGCGAGCCCGCAGGTGGTGGGACCAAATAAAAGGAGCAGGACTCCCTACAATAGTGTCATTAATCCTTTATAGGGTCCCCGACCTCGGTTCTCAAGTGATAGACAATGGTGGTAGTCGGGTTTGTGAGCGGAATTAATGTGTATGCACATGCAATGGGAAGCAAGGACCGAGTAGCCTTGAACTTGAACACTGAACTGCCACACCGACGATGAATGCGAAAGCGTTCGCCATTTCTAGCTCATGAGTAAAGATAGGAATAGAGTCGCACCTTGGTATAATATATTATATGCACTGTTGAAACGTTTCTAACCGACTTCAAAAAAGAAGGAGGTTCTCAATTCGACCGTATATAATTATATATGCTTTTTTTTTATGTACGTTCAGCGATTATTTCGTCGTTTATGGGCCGATTTTGATAATTCTTTTTTTGTTGTAAAGTAGATATGCGCAGTGGGGTCCCCTGATAAGGAAACCAGGATCTGATGATGGCATCTCAGAGAAATCGAGGGGAACTTTCGAAAATTGTATGGACAACTAGTGTGTTTGTTCATGTTATCATAAGTACATTAAAGCGCTACCATTTCATGAAGATCTGGAGTCGATCTGATGAAGCCGAAAGACAGTCGAGGGAACTCCTCAACGATTTACTGCAGTTATCTAGTGTTTGGGCTTCATTAATTTGTAGTGACGAGAACTTTACACTTACATGTTGAATTGAGCGCCATCTGGCGAGTAGTTTTTGAGTTATCTCTACTTATCAAGATTGAAGTCGGTTATTTTTTTTGTAAAAAGCAATTATATTTCCATCATTAGATTACACTTTGTGAATATTCAATACTACATACCTGCTGTATGTAGTAGAAACCAAAGTTTATGAAAGTTACTACTGGAACTCTGTATCTGCCACCGGAGTTCCTTCAATAACCATTCATAATTATGTAACCAAGGTTATATATACATTTTTGAAAGGCAATTACATCCGTTTTTTTTCGAAACCACTAGCAAGTGTGTCATCCATGGTCATACAAAGTTACTAAGTTAATTATGCTAATACTAAGGCTACCCTCACATTTAAAGTACCCTCTTAGTATTGCTCGCGATTTTACCCGCGAAGGCGAATTATGACCAAAGCTTCATTCTCCATTTAACCTTTAGGGTGAAATAACAAGAATCCTGCTCGTAGCCTAAAGTTGGGTCTGTAAAAAAAAAAAATTTCCTGTTTCACCAGTCAGTGATTGCTTAAGTAACCTTTCGCTTTTTTAAAAATCCATCCATGCATTTATATATTTTACATATAGCTAAGTATTTTTATATTTACCTGTGTTGCTTAATGCATTACTCGCTCGGTGCATGTACGATTCCCTACCACGGCCGTCCAATTTGCATTATTATGCGTGGATGATGGCATGACTGATTGTGCTCGTAACAAATCTAAAAATTATAATGAACAGGCGTTGTGTGAAATTATAAACTTCCATTTCTAGTTAAGGGTTTATTTATCTGTGAGAAGTTTAGAGACCAACAACCAAAGTGATTTTTTATCATTATTATTTTATTTTTTATTAACGCTACTCGTATCATAGCCCCACACTAGGCAGGATTCCCTGTGTCATTGGCATGAAGCAAATATAGAGAGGAGACGTTGTATGTACAGTCGGCAAAATTGATTCGTATTCGTATCCCACTTCGTCGACAATTCGTTTGAACTTTTGAGGATGTCAAATTCGTTTTCATTTCGAGCGTGTCTGCTGCACATATGACTTTCTTATTATTATGCTCATTCCGTCAAATCGTCAATTAACGTCGCTCTAAATTTTTGTCAAGTGCAATGATTTACTTTTTACAATCCATACTAATATTATAATTGCGAAAGTCTGTCTGTCTGTCTGTCTGTGACGTTTTCACGGCTAAACCACCGGTCCAATTTGGATGAAATTCGGAATGAAAATAGTTGAAGACCCAGAGAAGAGACACACATAGGCTACTTTTTTTTCAAAAATCAATCTCTAAAGACTTGAAATAGGGGATGAAAGTTTGTATTAAAAATCCCATTTCGCGATATAAATGAATCCCACGCGGGCGAAGCCGCAGGCAGTAGTTAGTTTAGTTATAATTTAAAAGCCGATCCAACTCTACTTTGGACAAAATATGTAAAAAACGAACAAAATATGTACTTAACGAATCAATTTGGAGATAGTGAAGACAAAAGAGTCCGACTGTCTACGCTCTACGGATTATTCCCACTGGTGCGTTACACACTTGGCTAGTTTTTACGGTTCCGAGTGCCAATAGTACGTTTGCTATGGATAAAAGTACTAAGTACTACACTGCATGAAAACACTGTCTGCCAAAAACGTTGCCAAATTTTGTACTCGTGTATTTCGATCGATATGATAAGGCAGGTGTACCACCGCCGGCGAGTTGGCAAGTATAGCTCGGCTATTTTCTCGCTCAAGACACGTACAAAATATACCTATGACAGTCCGTGTAAACAAAAGAGATGCATACATACATTGGCGATTACTCACTGACTGTCCACACGCCGCTATGCATCTCTCTTGTTTACACGGAATGTCATAATTTAAGTCCCTTTCTTGGACGAGAAAATAGCCCATAGCTACTCGCTACCCGCCGGCGGTCGGACACCTGCCTTAGAAGAACGTGATAATCATGATATTCATGATGCGTATCATAATCACTGTAGGTACCTAATTATTTATGTAATTATTTGCCGTGTTCAAATTTTTCTTGGTAATAGAGCTGAAACCTGGTCGGCTACTGGCTAGCTATCACCTCCTTGGTTGAATTAGCCACCATTATCATAATACTAACAACATAACTTTTAACAAAATAGAACCGACTTTAACGCCGAAAAGTAAAATCGGTTCAGTTAAACGCGGTTAATATTCCTAAATCCTTCTCCTAAGTCTGATAAACACGATGCTGAAAACCGTATCAAAATCGGTTCAGCCAAACAATATGCCTAAAACCTTCTCCTAAGTCTGACAAATAGGTACTATGCTGAAAACCGCATCAAAATCGGTTCAACCAAACGCGAGATAATCGCGCACGAATATACACACATACATACATAGAGGTCTTTATTGAAGTCGGCTAAAAACTAACTGTCTTTAACAGTAAATAAATGTGAGGACCTGGACATTTACTAACAAATAAACTTACATTCTAACACCATCTGTAACTGGACAGAATATTGTAATCCCTAAATTGAGCCTTGTTCTAGCTCGGTCACAGTTGTCATGTAGCGGAAGGGTGGTGTTGCCTGCTTCACAAATACCACTCGTGTCCTGATTTGGGGCTTGAGAGGCAGTTTCTTCTTTCTTACCTATTCTTCTTTCTTGACGGACAACTCTATTGGTGCTAATAGTGTACATGTATACAAGACAAGAACACTCCCAGACAGAAAACTGTTATTAAATTTAAACTCATCATCTCTTCTGCTTCGTTGGAATTCGAAAAGAACCCTTCGTGAGTCCAACCATACCTGATGATAATATGACACAAAACGATTCCAATGCTCTCGCTGCATCCAGGCCATTCCACCTGATGCCTGATGTAACGAGGCAATCTGTCACTGCCTTGTCACTTCCACATTTCACACCAACACTGTGCGACCATTTACCTACGCAATATTTCCTCCATTAGGCCCCGCGGCAAATTGCTCTAGTAGATGTTTTTGATATAGCTATATTATGTGGCTTGGTTTTTTTTTTAGAATTTAGACAATTCTTTGCTTTACACATTGGTACTGCATTGCAGATAGGTAGGTATTTCCACTGTAGCATAATTTCTCCAATTAAACCGGTTGGGGTTTTGGTTAAATTTTTGATCAAAAATAATTAAATTTAAATTTTTTATACATAGACACAAATATAAATAAGAATAGATTAAGTAGTACTTAGCTTACTATCTTCAGCATGAAAATAGAAAAAATGCATAAAATCAGCTGGGAAGAGTTTTTCTTTCTTTAGCAAACTAAGTTTGTTATTTTATCTTACGTACAAACACCGCCCCATTAGATGTTTTTATATAGATGTAACTGCTTCTCTATTGAGGAAGTGTCTAGAGAAAGCGGCAAGGAACTATAACTACACTTTATTTGGAAAGTATCATTGTTATTTTGATTGGTTGCAAATATAATTTATTGCAAACTCAATATAATTTACTAGGACAATTCATCTGTCTCTGAGTATGACCATTTGACCAAGCCACTGCGAAGCCTATAATCCGCTCTGAAACTTCTGAAAGCAATAGAAAATGCTTTTGGGCCAGGTTCATGGTTATAGTTGGAGATTGCTGCATACATACAACACCATACAACGCCAATTTGCCGACATTGAATTGGGGTCAATATTTAAGGACGCACCAATACAGCGCGTAGCACCGAGTCGTTTATGTGTAGGACTAGGACCCCTATTCTAACATACCTGCCTACCTTCAAAAACTCAAATTTGTATAGCCATTGGAAAGATGGCGCTCAATAACACCTGCCTGTGGTATAAAATCCGTCTCATTTTACTGTGATACGGGTACACACGATATGTATTTTGTACGCCGATATTTTGACCCAGTTGCATGGATCGTGGTCACGGCTGAACTGCCGTGTGTACCCGTATCACAGTTCACAGAAAAATGAGTACAATCTGCGATGAGTTAAGTTTAAAATCATAAAATCCGTCTTAGTCAAAATCCTAATCCCGCTTAGAACCATTCGTAGCAAAGGATCAATACCGTTTATTGTGTTAAACAATTTCAGCTATGATCCGACGTGTTCGTGAGAATAGTAGGTTGGCGGGTCGATGACCCATCAACCGGTCGAGCTTTGAGCTTTGCTTTGTCGAGCGCGCTCAACGACGCAAAATTTGGCCTAATTTTACAATTATACACAGTAATTCATAGATCTTACACATTTATATTTACTTATAAGTACATTATACATTATTGTTATATTATTTGTAAGTAATTTTCTCCTGTGCGATTAAAGCAGATTTAAGATTGACGGCGGGATCTAAAAATGCCCCAGTTTTTGCTTACAAGCTGAATTGAACTGTGAACACAGGCAATAAATTTTGTTTTTAGCGGGAAGTTACAATTCCATATGCACGGCGACTCAAGTCAGTGTACTGAACCCGACGAAGAATTTTACTTCACGAACAAACTAATTAGCCTATTATAGCCCTTATCTGCTTAAGGAAAGTGCCTTTATCGTAAGTATAGACGTTTCAAAATAATTATATACCCTGAGGTCAACATCACTTCACGGAAGAAGGAAAATTATATATTTTTCACATTTATAAGTTAAGCAGAATATTTATCTGATATTGTTGAAGAGGATTTTGTGTATACGATAAAAACTTAATATGCCTCCGAACAAAACATTTTATTTTTATGGAATTAAGATAGCAATCGAGCATGTACAATAGCACAACCCTTCCGTTGCCGCCTATGACAAGTGTGACCAACACAGAATAAGATTATAGGCCTTCTCAACGATGAGAAGAGATGCTTAGTACTGGGCCATTAAAAGTAAGCCAAGTATAAGGAACGTTAGTTGTAATCGTAGTTATTCGTATTAGTAATAATCCAGTTAGTAATGGTTAGTAAGTCATGTTTTACAGAATTCGGTTAAAGATATGCTGCTATCCTTGAAGTCCTACATGTTCGCCAAGGTTACGAGGGACCATACACTTGCAATACCTTAGGTTTTAGGGATCCGTAGATGACCGTAGAAGGTGTAAAAAGAGTTCTCCTTCAGGGCCGGCGTTGCACTGGTGACTCCCCTAGTGTTGCTCGTGTCCATAGGCGACGATGACCACTTACCATCAGGTGGCTTGTCTGCTTTTACGTCAGCCCTTCAGGTTATAAAAAAGTACCCAAAAATATTTAAGGTGTATCCTACCTTAAGGCGCTTTGTCCACGGAGCAATTATTGCAGCAACTGGCAACTCGCAACTAGCTGTTTACATACATTTCAATTGGACTGCGCACACACAGCAACTCGAGTTTCGAGTTCCGGCAATCGTCAACAGTTTTCAGTTGCTGTAATCGTTGACTAGGTCAGTTCCTAATTGCCACAACTAGCAACTGTTAAATATTATACCGGTTTTTAAAGTTGCCGGTTTCCGCAACTGTCAATCGCAAATCAATCAATCAACTTGCTCACAAATTGCTACAAAGTTGCGGCAACCGTAAAAGTTGAAGCAACTATCAACTTTTTACAGGAAACGTTTAAAAAGTTGATAGTTGCCTCAACTTGAGTTGCTCCGTGGGCAAAGCACCTAAATTTGCCGGAGAAATGTTTAGAAACTCTTTAAATATCCTCGATACATTTCCGTGCAATCATTTTAAAGGAATAATTTTACCATGGACAAAAGCTAGTTTGTTGGAAATCGCATTAATTGAAATAGGGATCTTAGAGAACTTAAAAGAAGCCTTCAGGACTTCAAGCAGTGTTGAATTGGGTACTATTCAGTACTAAGTAACTACTTATATACATAATTCAATTTATCAGCATGAGTCTTTGTTTTGCGTGACTCAAAATCGGACAGGGTACTTACTGTCCATAGTAAAGCCATAACTAGGCCATGCGGTCAATGAACTCAGACTATGAATGATCCTTAATAATATTAAAACTTTGTTTAATTTTCAGCTCGTGCCGATACTCAAGCGTTTTTATTATCCTTTTTCGATTTGAGAAAGAAACTAATTAGGTACGTATGACTCACAAGCCGTTTCATACTTACTTACATACTTAATGTTTTAAATTGGAACGCAATTATTATATTTCCTTAATAATGAACGTCATTAAGGTTTTTACGGGGTCCAGTGTACAGAGAGTGGTAGGTATATTTTTGTACACGGATCTTCGCACTATCTATACTTGCCTTTAATTTTTTTATTAACAATAATTTATTACAATATACAGGGTACATTGAGGATAGTTCATATTGTTATACATTGAACCAAAGGCTCTGCAGCGACTGTCAAGTTTATACCCTAACACAGTCTTTCTCAAAGTGGGTGAAAACGCCCTTTCGCGCGGAAGGCTTAGAGAAGGACAGGGGCCCAAACAAGTGTTTTTTCTATATTGGTAAAGTAAAATTTTAAACCAGGCAGTGGCCGAAATAGGTTTGAGAACCTCTGCCCTTACAAAATAGCCCAGTAACATAAGCATTGCAGTCCGTTGTAACGACGTGATTCGTAGTGATCTCGTGAAATGCTCATGAAAAGGGGGATGCCCATCCCTCATAGAGAGTTTGGCCATAAATGCACAATAGAAAAATATGTTACATTGTTAGTATATGACAGTATGAATTGTTTTGTGAAAGATTATTACAAAAAAAAGTTCGGGTGTAGTGTAGAAGTTATGCGTATACTTTTCGACTTACATGCTTGCAATTTTTGCCCTTATTAGGTAAAGAAGAGTTAGGGCCAAAACTCATTCTTGATTGGGAACATACCTCTATTTCATAGCACCCGTTACGCCTTACATGCTCACCGTTATATGCAAGTGCTTGTTTTATTTGGTATGTCCCGCAAGAAATATTAATATTATTGAAAGTCACTATATGCCAAAACAGGAAAGTCTGTGACATTCTCAGACTGACAAATTGACAAACGTCAATAGCTTTCGAAGTTACCATTACTACAAAAATCAATAATAAAATTGATCGTTACAAGTCCAATTTGTATGTGTAGGGTTAAATATATGTATGGTTTTACATTTATAAATAACTAGCTGTTGCCCGCGGCTCCGCCCGTGTGGAACTCAGTGTGTCACAAAGTTATTCCTGCGTTAATCCCGACCCCACACATATTAAGACACACTCCACATATCTTAAGAACAGTTGATTTTTTACTACGTTTTAGTCATACCGTACAAAAATCCGTTATGTAGATCTTGAGAAAATCGATAAAAAGACTTTAAGATATAAACGTCGGGGTTTTTTCATTCCAAACTATTATATTTTTAAACTACATTGGTAGTTTTTCATTCGGGTGCCAAAACATAAAGACCAGCTAAAGCGATGCTGACCCTCGAAAAAGCAACATAAAGTTGATCATGAGAAAAAAAGCCGGTTCGATTCCCGATATATGTATAGATATCCCGATATATAGATATTAATGAGCCCGCAACTTCATTCGCTCATGGAAGCTTTTCCCGCGTAAATCTCGATCCCGCGGGAAGTCCGGAACAAAAAGTAGCTTATATAATGCTCCATAACCTCCTCTACCTCCCACTGAAAGTCCCATAAACATCTGAACCCACGACCTCATTCCCGGGTATGAGTTTTTACCGCGTGAATCCTAATCCCGCGGGAATTCAGGGATAAACAGTACCCTATATATGTTGCTTCAAAACTTCCTCAATCTCCTAGTAAGGGTCGCATAAAAATTTAAGCCCGCAACTACGCGCAGGAGTTTATTCCGCGTAACTCCAGATCCCGCGGGATTTCCGGGAAGACAGACTTGTTACTTTTATATTAATGTTTGTTTAGAAGCTATTTATACCCCATACGCGAAGAAGGTTTTCCCGCGTAAATTCCGATCCCGCGGGATTTCTGGGATAAAAAATATCCTATATGTTAATCTAAGTTGCCCTCTATGTGTGTGCCAAATTTCATGAAAATCGGTTCAGTAGTTTTTGCGTGAAGGAGTAACAAACAAACAAACAAATACACAAACTTTCACATTTATAATATTAGTAGGAAGTAGGATAGTAGGATTTCAGTTGACCATTATATTTTAAAAAATTACAAGACAAGTAAACATTTTATTATTACTGAATTTTGTCTAGGATAATATTTTATCCGGCAGAATGTTTTCATGATGGCAACAACTAACAATAATCAACAAGATTGACGTAAAAATATAAATATTTATTAGTACTGCAATGTAAGGTAAACTTCTTATATTGAAATATTATACGCACATCTTGAATTTTTAAAATATTTTGTTTCAACATAATTTCATTTGAGTGCATTTTAAGGCCTATAATGGGCATCCCCCTTTCACAACGCTTTGTAAAGTCTAATGTGAGCATCAAACATCATTGTGCAATAATTTTAATGTAAACGAGCTGTGCTCGCGACTTCGTTTGCACGCGAGAGTTGTTACCACATCAATCGACATGCAGCCAGAATTCAGGGTTCAAAGATATCCAATATCTACAACCTCTTCTATCTACCGGTGAAAGTATCATAAAAATCGATTCAGCCGTTCAGGAGATCGAGCCGAATGAACAGACAGACAAAACTTTTTTTAACAATCGACATTTTAGTGTCACGTAAATAACTATATACCTACAATTACACTTCAAAAACCCAGCTCTTTAAAATCACAGACAGACACTTCATTTTTTTTGAACTGGTGCCTGTATTTTATTACGTGTCAACCGGATGGTTGATTGTCTTAGGAAGTTGGCGTCACTGGTGATTGCCTCTTTAACTCTGTTCCGAGAATTCTGTGACAATTTTACATTGAACGAAACGTGAATGTCAACTCAGCGTGTGATTACTTGGGATAGGAATTTCTTAGGGCCTGCTGTTTAACACATATACGCGGTATCCGCTACCGCCGTGGCACGGTAATATTATTGCCGTGGGTAGTGTTACCAGCCTATATAGTCGCCTAGCGTTATGTAATAATTATGTTTTATATAGGTAGGTACGTACCACAGACAACGACTACCGAAAACATCATGTGTAGGTAGGTACCTACTGAACTTGGCACCCTTTTCACATTTATGTTTTTATGGATCAAATGTACCTTCTTCACTTTCGAACTCCATCAGTATTAAATTGTCGTCCATATTTACGTGGTCTTTATGCAAACAATATAGGGCTCAAAATCGATTACACGTAACGTCTTGGTGAAATAAAAAGATTGCGAAGACGATGCTCGTATGCGCTATATACTCATTCTATGCGATACACGCATACTTAAGCGTCGTGTGACATGATATTCGTCACGTTCACACCTGACTAATACACTGCACAACATACTACGAGTAATACAAGATATTACACTAAAATAAATAACTAATTAAATTTATTTTTACTTACTCCTAAAAACAGTGGAGCTTCTCAATTCGACTGTATTTTTTTATGTGTCACGTAACTTTTTACTCATCTCAGTGTAACGATTTTTATTATCATTTTTGAGCGACAACTGACTTGCTTTTGTACGAAGAAGTTGAAGTCTACTTGGCATTTATTAAAATTAGCACTAGACAAAAAGTGCTTTTTCACGAAATGCACATTATGAGCCAAATCCGGTGCACCGTCAACTTTCAAACCCTCATTTAAAACATGCAAACAATACCTGTAAGTAGGTACATTCACGTAGCTCTCAAGTCATCGATAATGCTGCAGATTTCAGATGCTATCAAAAGGTTAATTATTCCCATATTTTGCAACTACCACTATATTTATCTGTTAAATTAATGACATGCAATTTCTAATGCAGCTCTACGCAATTTGCGTCAACGCTAATTAATGGATTTACGCTCGAAGCTCTCGCTTTACGAGTGGGCGTTTACTGCAGTTACTTTATGGACTTTAATAACACATTATGACTTTATACAGTTTATGAACGCGACAAGTACAAATGGAGACCTTTTTGAATGACAATGACTGACTTCTTAAATAAGCTTGTCGTTTGCAGTTTTATCAATTATAAGTCAGACTTCAACGACAAAATATTATGAGTGATCAAATAAATATTTAATCATTACAAAATGAATTGATAGCAGTCGTACATAAAAATTAATATCCATAATAATTGATGTATTAATTCAATGAAATAAAACCGGGCCTTAAATAAATGTTTTAGTAGGTGTTAAGGATAATAGGTAGTACCTACATAATGTTTAATCCTGTAAGAAGGTAAGTGTATATTTGAGACTAATAAACTAACAAAATATGTACTGAAATGTATCTACTGAATCATTAAATGAGATCTAAATAAAGATCTGCCAAACAGTTACGAGGCCATATGCCACGGTTACGGATCAAATTTCTCTGTTGGATATCCGCGTATACATACGGATTCGGACATTCGATGCATCTGTATACAACAACAACAATAACTAACAAAATACCAGACAAAGTTTACACAAAAAAATAGATTTTTTGGTAGCCGTCTGGGATATGCCAAGGTTGATATTGGGTCATCCTATAAGACAATGGCTACGAGATTTCGCCACTGACAGCTTAGTCCGCATTAAATTAGTAACTCCGTACGTTAAATCACGGACCATCTCGTAGAAACACGATCACAATATATAATTTCTTAACCGATTCAACAGAAGTCGTTGATAATCATTACTGATATAGTTATAATAAACAACTTCTAATACTAATACTTATTGCTTAATTAAATCGAATGCTAAATCAAATGTTAATTTTAAATAGATTATTAATTATTCAATTTTAAATAATGCATATCATCTCAACAGGTGCCAGTCCTATCATGCGATGTATTTTCTCTGTTAAATCAAAGACTGAAAATGATGAAAATAACTCAAACTGGCTAAGTAATTAGAAAACTTCATTAATTTCCACCATTATAACTCACCAATTATAAGTAGATGCATTTAAGCTTTGAACAGAGTTTTACCTTATATTCAAGAATCAAGTAAAAAATACAAAGTCCACTATGAAGACGATAACAGACGAAATATTCAGTACAACCTATCGAAATTCGAGCTCAACTTGACCCTTATAGAAAACCATAAAACCAACCAACACCTCATAGCGTCATAGCACAAGACGACCTAGAAACGCACAAGTCAGGTATGTTAACAAGCAATATTAGGTTTCTGGAAAGTTCCATGGTCCCTCGAGCCCTAGCCGACTGGTTGCATTAATCTCCCCTTCGCGGTTACTAGGCCGGGTAACGGTATACCGGCAGATGGAGCCAGGTATGCTTACAACGTCAAAGATAAAGTTGCTCAGAGGTGACAAATTTTTAAATTGAAAAACTAACAATAAAATCTACTTCAACATAGACAAGTGATAATTACAGGTAATAACTTTTTACAAAAATATAACTGACTTAAAAATTGACAAGTAGAGAACTCAAAAACTACACTTAGATGGCGCAATTTCGGTTTACTCAGTACAAAGTTATGAGGTAACACAAAAATACTGTCGAAATCGAAAACTTCCTATTTTGTGTAGGCGGTTAAAGATCAGAAAATCATCAACGTTATCAAATTCAAATAATTAAAATTAAATATCTACATATTTTAAAGGATAGCTTAAAAACTATTTGTCTCGCTTTAAATATGTGTAACAAGACGTGCTCGTTGTCTGACTTTTTGTACAAAGGCGCCAGCCAGGTCAGCAATCTATAAGACTTGTAATGTGCAACCAAATTATAAACTACTAGCTTCTGCCCGTAGGCTTCGCCCGCGTGGAATTCGTTTAAACTTCACCCCCTATTTCACCCCTTTCTGGGTGGAATTTTCAAAAATCCTTTCTTAGTGCTCCTCTACACTCCCCAAGGAACTTACATGCCAAATTTCAGCTTCTTCCGTTCAGTAGTTTCGGCTGTGCGTTGTCTGTCAGTCACCAGTAACGCAAGACTTTTATATATTAAGATGAACAAAAATAATAAATTTTAACGTAATTTACACGCGTTTCATCATGTGAAGCATTGTATGGAGTAAGTTAACATGTAAAGGGCAAGCACTTGTAATAGAATTTAAATATAAATAAAAAATGTATTCAAGGCCAGCTAACAATGACGATTAAAGTGAATGATTTAATTGTAATTAACGAACATTGTGACCGACAAACGCACCTTCACCCTACGATACGATACACGATATGTCATATGGCACGACGCTGATGATGCCACGAACCGCTGAACCAATTTGGATGACATATTTTGGTATTGAAATAGAATGAATGAGCGCCTAAATGACATTACCATTACATTCCGAGCTAGCCATATTGGTAAATAATTTATTTAATATTTTATAGAAACAACGAACTACAGTCAATTTGATCCATGTCAACGCACTTTGACCGAAAGCGATAGTCGCACCCCAAAAGTAAATAGCCAACTGAGAAGTCAAAATTCAAATCAATTATTTCATGTACGTATTCATCAATCTATATCACGTCAGTGTACGTCAAATATTTTGCATCTACCAGTGTTTGTAAGGAGCTTTTAAAAATTAAATTTTTATAATTTATATTTATTTTTTAAGAGAAAATAAACAGAGCGAAAGAGACTCCTTGGCAGATATTTTAACTCTCCTGGTGGTACCTATATGTATTATTATGTTTATTATACCTTGTTGAACGTCTGATGTGAAAAGTTAATCTTTGAAAGGTTGGATCGCCGTATGTTGTCATGAGCAGTTATGCGATGCCTCTGACCTACATTCGACGATGGAACTGAGCCTTTGTTTTATAGATAAACGATTATGATTCATTTTCATTTCATATTATTCAGCCAATTTGCACGACTTGTCGAAACAGTCTTTATTAAGGTGGATTAAGTACATCTGTTAATTAGTTTCTATGTATAATTCGACAGTATCAATCTATTGTTAATATGTAGTAATAGCAATAGTAGCAATAAAAGCAGTAGTAGCAATCTATTGTTAATATGTCTTGAATGAAATCTGTTAATTGTCATTATGCTAATTTTATTCACTAATGAAATCTGATAATTAGCATAATACTAGTTAGCAGATTTCTTTCAATAAACAGAAAAACAATACTTAATCCAATGTTTTCATCTTGAATTTCTGGGACCAATCGACCACGTCAAAAAAGGTATTGGGTAAAACGTCCCACGGGACGTTTTCCAAGTGGGACGTTTTGCCCAAAGACTCAAGTCTGTAGTAAGGTGCAATTTTGGAGAGCCTATAAAAATACTAAACCCCAACTTAACCATAAATACTGTAAAACATGACATATCGAATATAAAAGACTTGATGATAATAAAATCAACGCTATGGGAAATAAAAAACTCGAATCATTAACTGTAATAACATTATTAAACTGGAATATAAATAAGAGAAGACTTATGTTCTAGCCATCAAAGAACTCTGCCATTTGAAAGCACAATAAAAATATACCGTTTCCGAAACCGTTTTGCCAATGAACCAAAGAACGCATAATAAACTTAAATGCTTGGTTTTGCACAGTTTAAAATATACAAGTTAAGGGCTCTTTGCGAAATGATTTTGTCACACGTTTTTGTCTTTTATATAACGATCTTTGTATCTATTTAACTATTTATGTTTCATGCATACTGTGACAATCGTAAGTACCTTCAATGTTATGTTATTTAATTTGGTGTACGATTAATAAAGTTAATAAATTAATAAATAAAAACAGTGTTAGCACAGAAAATTTTATCGAAATGTGCATAAATAAAATAGGTAAAAATTACTCAAAAATATCCATAATCACACATTATGTTTGCGGATTGTAGTATACGAGTATTATGTGGAATAATACTAACTCAAAACCAATGAATTTTTTGAGTGTGTAACCTCTGATAAATCTGTGTGTAAAGGATATAATTTTATCCCGGAAATCATCTCTTTAAAGGGTGAAAGACTTTAACGAGCGCAAATCTCTAAGTAAATCTAATTAAATAATTTATTAAATTACAATATTAATTACAAATTTATCCGATGAAAGCAAAAACTGGAAAAGCCTGAAGGACATCAATGATTGTCGTAAGCCATTTATATTCTGTAATCCTCATTTATCAATTGCTACTTCATAATATCAAATTACTTACATATTTCAAAGCAAAATACCTTTCTCTGAACGACTCTTTAGTTTCTACTAATGGTTCCTACACTTAACTTTCGTTTCTATGGCAACCGTTAAAACCAAACAAAAAATGCGCACGAAGAGATTCAGTTAAACGGAAAAATTACTAAAAAGAATAACAACGAAAATAATAATTAGCGGACAACATCTTAATCAATGCTAATTCGGTACTTTTGAAACTTAATAATTTTACAGATTTTTTTATAATAGTTTAACTGTATTCCAATTCAAACTTATTGGACATCATTTGTCATGCTGCAGTAACATCCAATATTTTTTATTATAATACCTATTCGAATCCCAGGAAGCCACATTTTTGGATAATACGTAAATATAACAATTATACAGTTTTTAAAAGTTAAAATAGTAAAACAATTTTAGTATGTATAATTAAAATTGTTTTAAAAAAACACTCAGTTTTTGTCTTGAATAGGACTCGGGAAATCCCGTAGGTCGCGTTTTAGTTTTCCCCGTCGAATATAAAAAGCTTCTGTATCCGTGACAACCGTTAAAATAAAACAAAAAACACGCACGCAGCCAGGTTTACACGAAAAAATTAAAACTTAAATTATGTTCTGCATGTATTAAAAATCGGTACATTTATTTATGATTTATTTAATCAATAATGGTTTATTTTATTTTACTAAGTATAGCACACTAGATAGCTTTATAGTGTTGGTTGGGCTGCATCATTCATTTGAGTGTGTTAAAATGTATGTCCTACTAATATTATAAATGCGAAAGTTTGTAAGGATGTATGTGAGTGTGTGTGTGGGTTTGTTACTCTTTCACGCAAAAACTACTGAACGGATTTTCATGAAACTGCAGAAATATAGCTTAGACATCGGAATAACATCATTTGTTAAAATTTATAGAGATTTTTGAAGGGACTGGTTCCCCGAAGCGAAGCGAGGGCGGATTTACTATATTTATATAAAGTCAATTATATCGGTCACAACATTTCATAGGTAGTTTAGAAAAAAATTTGGTCACTAGACAAGTAGGGTCGTTTGTTGAAAAGATGTAGACTGATAATAATAATAATAATAACTTTATTGGGAAAAACAGTACAGGTTATAAACTTTGCAAGTTGTTGAGTCCTTCTTTTAAGTATATAGATACCTGTGCCAGAAGGACTCACTCTTCCACATCTTGATTCAGCACTAAAATTGCCTGTATAAACTAAATGATACATTATTACAAAGTTATACGCATGCAAATAAAAACAAAGAAATGTAGTTACATAAATTGAACTAAAAATATAGACTAAAGTACGACATTAAACATTTATCACACTTGCATACGTGTGATCTGTGTGAGAGTATGGTGCACTGTACATGTGTTGTGTGTGTATGTGTGTGTGAGTGCATGCGTGCGTGCGTGTGTGTCAGTGTGTGTGTGTGTGTGTGTGTGTGTGTGTGTGTGTGTGTGTATGTGTGTGTGTGTGTGTTTGTGTTTATTTTTACGTACCTAGATTCTTTATTTTGTTTACTTTATTTTGTTTACTTTATTTAATTATAAAATGCTATGCAGAATTAATTCGGTTTCATTATAGGATAATTTAATTAACCAGTCTGTGACGATCTTTTTACAGTCATAATGAGCTCTGGAATATATGGATAACTTTCTATTTATTTTGTTATAAAGATAGCCACTTTGGACGAGATACTGATGACGGGCAAATGAAGTTCGGACCTTAACTGGAGTTATGACAAGATATTTTCTTCTTTTATTCACAGTGGGTGGTTTATACGCAGTAGTTTTATGGGTTTTTAAGATACAATTCAAGATGAATAATTTCCTTATGGATAACAGATTGCATGATTCATAAAGATCTTTTGTGGGGAAACGATATGGTTTAAAATACATAGTTTTAAGAAGTTGACGTTGGGCCCTTTCTACATCCATAAATTTTGTTTTAGATGCACCACCCCATAAGGAAATGCAATAGGTAAAAATTGATTGGGCAAGAGCTATGTATATTTTCCTGAGTAATACTTCGGAGGCAACATGTCTAAGTATTTTGAAAATCCATATTAATTTTCTAGCTCGATCACTTACTAATTCAACATGCTGGTGCCAGGATAATCTGGGGTCCAAGATAACACCTAAGTATTTTACTTTATCAACTTTATTGATAGCCAAACATGTGCAGTTAGAGTTTATAATATTGCTACATTGATGCATTTTTATACTAAAGTCAGAATGAGGTTGTGTTTTATTAGTAAGACTAAAACAGATATAGTTAGTTTTGTGTATATTTAGCGTAAGTAAATTGTTTCTTAACCAAGAAGCAATCCTAGCTGTACCTATTTCGGTGTTCCTACGTACTGTCTCCCAATCATCTCCGTTAAAAACTATAGCTGTGTCATCTGCGTAGGAGAAAATGTTAGCTCCATTTGACTGTAGTTCGCATAACCCATTAATATAAATTAGAAATAAGGTAGGCCCGAGGACGCTACCTTGAGGAACACCATATGTTATGTTTAGATCATTACTAACAATTTGCCCAACCTTTACTTTTTGTACTCGCTCCGATAAATAATTTCTAAAAAGTTCTAAAGCTTTTCCCCTTATTCCAATCCTTTCTAGTTTGTTCACGAGAATGGGAATAGAGACCGTATCAAATGCCTTTTTTATATCGAGGAATAATGCAAGACATTTTTTACCTCGATCAAGTAGCTCAGTGATGAGAGAGGTTAAAGCTGTTACTGCGTCTTCAGTCGATTTACCTCGTTGGAATCCATACTGTGACTTTGATAGTAATTTAAATTTCATTAAATAGTTAATTAAACGTTTATTAAGCAATTTTTCCAAGATTTTCGAAATACACGGTAAGACTGATATAGGTCTATAGTTGCAAATATCATCTCTATCCCCATTCTTGTGAACAGGTGTGATAATAGATTGTTTGAGGCATTTAGGAAAGATGCCTGTTTTAAAACAAAGATTCACTAAGTGAGTTATGATTGGGACTATTTCATGTTGAGCAAGTTTGAGAAAGGTTGCCGGAATACCATCCCATCCTGGAGCGCTATTTGATTTTAGATTATGTATATGTAACTTTACTTCACGGTCATCCGTGTCCAATAATACAAATGAGTTTAATTGATTGCACCTATCCATATTTTGGATATTATGAATATAGTTGCCACTATCAGATACAATGTTCTGGGCTAGGTCTGCACCTACTCTAATAAAGTATTTATTAATAAAATTAACAGACTCAGTATGTGATGATCTTAAATTTAAAAGATTGGTAGTATCTATTTGTGCGTTTTTCATATGGGTTATATTTTTAATGTTGTTCCAGAGTAGCTTATTATTTTTAGTAGATTTGTCTAATTGCTCCCTATTATATTTATTTCTAAGTTTTTTAATTAGATTATTACAAAAATTGCGATATCTTTTATAACTGATTTTAAGAATTTCATTGTGAGGATCATCTTTTAACTTTTTTTGCATTTTATTACGATTTTTGATACACTTTAAAACACCAGTCGTCATCCAAGGTTTCAAAATACGTCTACTTTTAGGGGTATGAGTATAACTAGTGTTATCTTGCAGTGCTGTTTTAATCTTAGCTATTAATTGTTCCGCCACATAATTTGGATCAGTCGAAAATAACAATTCTTCTAAGTTTTTATCCAGTAATGATTTTAGTGCAGACTCAAAGTCGACTTTAATTTTCGTATTCTGATATTTATGATCTACCTTGGATTTTGTAAGTTTTAAAAATAATAAAGAGTGGTCGGTTATCGTTGTATTCAGAATAGCAATATGAGCAGACATTTTTCCCGGTTGAATTTTTAACATAAAGTGATCTAGACAATTATTTAGTCTCGTAGGTATCGTATGGCCTGTCATTAAACCATGAGAGATTAACATATTAACATAGTTTTGTCTGTTGTTTCTTTCATGAATTTGTACATTAGGTGTCGATAAAAGATTTATATTAATGTCTCCGGTTAAAATTATGTTATTGGAAGATTTAACTGTTTCCAAGTAAGAATTAAGAGAATTAATAAACATATCTGCATTGGTATTAGAGGGAGATCTATAAACTCCCAAAATCAGACTATTATTAACTTTAATTTCCAAGGCAGAGGCATGATTCAGTCTTATTTCTTTTACTTTTGCGGTAATATTATTTGTGACATAAGCAATAATTACACCATCGTTCTTATTTAAATGATAAGCTGTTTGATAAGCTGAGTAATTAGGAATAGTAGGTATCGGTTTATTAGGATTCAAGTGACATTCAGTTAGTATCAAGATATCGGGAGGTAATTTTAAACAGGCTAATGATACTTGTAGGTCATCAAAATTACTGTATACGCTCCTTATATTTTGGCAAAAAATTTTTAAATCATTTTTTTGTACAGGAATACGTTTAGACAGACTGATGAATAATTAAGACACCAAACACCAAAAAAAAGGTAATATCTATATTTTAAGACGTTCAATACTCACGAAATATTGAATTGACTATTCCGTGTACTGGTGAACTGACGTCGTAAAAGGGACAGCGGGAATCCGATGAATTCTTCCGGGCTTAGCCTGTAACGGCTGGTGGATAAAAGGGTGAATAAATTGTCTTTCTAGGGATATTGTTTAGAATTGTCTTTCGCTATATCGTATAAAAACTAAACATTGGCCGCCAGTAAAAATACTTTAATCACGAATCGAATTCGTAGCCTCGATGTTGATGATAAAAAATATATTCACAGTTATATCTATTCTATCGAATCATATTATCACCAGTCAGGAGCGGGCCGCGCGGGGTCGTTGCACTGGAACATCTCGTGATTTGAGGATTTTGGTCTGACGTCTTATGGAATTAGATAATCTCGATGTGGCCGTAAATTGTGATTTTTAATGCTAGTTCCATGTTTGGAATGGATTGTTGTTTGTAACGGGATGTTTTATTTTATACCTAATTCTGGTTTTATAATTGCAAATTGTACTGTAAAATATGTTTGTTTGTGTGAATTATTCATTATTCACACTAGCTCACTTTATAACAATATAATCTAACATCGAAGTAAAATAAAATGAACACTAGATTCAGATCTCTAAAGCCATTCAATACAATTTTTTGTATTTTAAATTCTTACATTTCCAAAAATATTTCAAATTTTAACATTATTATTCACAATATAATAAAACCAACCTCCAAAATATAAAATAAATGTATAATTTCGAGAAAAACAATTATACAAACCCAAAAATAAACGATTAATGAACAGCTTGTAAGCTGGATTTAGTCACGAAACAACAGTAGGTCCAAACCAATTAGGCAGGTATCTACTTCATGAAACGTTAAGGTATTTTTATAGCAGCAATCTACCTCAATTAACACAAGTAAAAAGTACCAACTACTAAGCAAAACCATTGCAAAAACTTTAAACATTCCCATTAAATGTATTAAGTAACCATAACAATAAATTACAATAAAATTACTACAAATAAGTTAAATATTTACTGGAAGGAAAAAAGATTGAAAGTATAATTACCCTACAATACAATTTAAAATAAAATAAACGCTTTAAAATACGAGTGAGAACACGCTTAAAAGGAATCTGTAACTGCTACTTAATTGTTCCCTTTCAATATATTATTTTAACTTCCTTACAAGGGTAATGACAACTGGCTGAACATTATTAAGTTTAAAATCGCTGCATAGGTTACTTTTCATTTAAGTGTTTCTCGTTACACATAATTATATAATTACATGGTATATATTCTACATACATGTTTCTACAGCTTCCACTTAAGCTAGGCAAGTATTTAAGTAGTAGCACGATGCTACTTGCTTTATTCACTTAACAAATATAGCAATTATTGCTCATATTCATCGTGTAATTTGATTGTGTCGTATGTGCTTTAATAAATAATTAAATAGATAATTAGTTATAAAATAAAGGTACTTACTTTTTCTTCTTTCCTCATTACATCCAAGTCTGGCAATTAGACATGTTAAAAAAAACTGTTATACCTTCGTATTTGTTAATAAATATTTAGTTTACCATTAAGAAAATCTTTTAATTTCTAAAATTACACTAACAATTTACCTACTTTAATAAAATATAAAAATGCTTACCTAAATTCTAGAAATTTGATTCAACTAGAAATGAATCTACTTTCAAAGTTGGAATTAGGAGCACCAAAACATTTTGGAACCGATTTTGAAAGACAATATTGTCACAATTTGATCATATACAATTAATTTTAGGCGTGTAAGTACCTAATAGTTTTTTCACTTGTGTCCTCTATGGAATTGCCCAAAAATGTCAATAATCGTTTCGTATTCAAACTGAACAGATAGGTAGGTACTACAGCCAGGCTTTTATTTGTCCTCTAAAAGGAGTGATTTTAAACCTACCTATGCTGTTCAGAGTTTATTCACCTATAATTAAATTATTCCACTTTACATTTATTTATACCTATGTCAGAGCGGCTTTAAAACTTATAATGACTATTACCAAGCAAAAAATCATTTACACAACAAACAAAGAAGATAGGTGCAACCTACTTGCAATAAAAATCTCTTAATAGAAGGAGAATAAGATTGGAATACCTACCTAATTAACCAAAACATTTAAAAAAAATAATACTAAAAATAATAGTTTTGCTTCAACTCATCCAAACTGATTGTTAGAAATGCAAGTAAAAAACAAGATCCTCTATAATTTGTAATTTATAAATGCATAAATAAATTGGGTGTCGTTTAATAATTTGACACATTTTACACATTCCGTATACATACAAGTGTGTCAAACTACTCAAACGGGACTCAATTTATACATTTACAAATAAACAGAATCGGGGTTCAGATCAAAACATATCTCAAACAAAAACCGGCAACTATCCGCAACTTTGTGACCCGAGACTTTGTCAATGACACCGACCACATCCAGGCGTCCTAGCTCCGGCTATGTAGGTCTAAAATGTGTCAAACCATTTAAACGAGACCCAATTTATGCATTTACAAAATAGCAAAATTAGGGTTCACGTCAAAACATGTCCACTCTCAAACCGGCAACTATCCGCAACTATGTGACACGAGACTTTGATAATGACACCAACCACATCTAGGCGACCTAGCTCTGGCTATACAGGTTTAAAATGTGTCAAACTATTCATACGAGACCCAATTTATACACTACAAATTACCAGAATCAGGGCTCAAATCAAAACATGTCTCCACTAAAACGGCAGCTATCCGCAACTGTGTGACCCGAGACTTTGACAATGACACCGACCACATCCAGGCGTCCTAGCTCTTCTATGTAGGTAGCCGGTAGCCGCGGATCCGGTCGGAATGACCCACAAACCCGGTGCACGGCGATGGCCGACAACCGACAATGTACCCGGGTAATTGTACCGAGTGCAATGACCAACCGTTTCGCGAACGTATCGCGTGTACGCCGCGTGACCTTCGGCGCGTAATTAAGACACGTAAACTTAGTATAAGTGACCGTAAACCGAGGTTTCCGTAACGTTCTGATTTAACGTTGATTTTAATTTAACGCATACAGCTTAATTGCGAATTTGTTAAAGAAGAAAGTTACATTGCAATGTCAAACCTTTATCTTACATCTTATTAACCCCCGACGCAAAAAGAAGGGTGTTATAAGTTTGACGTGTCTGTGTGTGTGTGTGTCTGTGTGTCTGTCTGTCTGTGGCATCGTAGCTTCCGAACGGATGAAGCGATTTCAATTTAGTTTTTTTTGTGTTAAAAGGGGCTTACGGGCCCGTGTTTTTAGATATGTTTGATGAAAATCGGTTGAGCCGTTTAAAAGTTGATGGGGTTGAAAGCGGAGAAGAATTTTCACTCTGTCTCTTTGTGACATCATAGCTCCCGAACGGATGAAGCGATTTCAATTTAGTTTTTTTTTGTATTAAAGGGAACTTACGGGCGCATGTTTTAAAATATGTTTGATGAAAATGGGTTGAGCCGTTTAAAAGTTGTGGGGGTTGAAAGCGGGGAAGAATAGCCGTATGTATGCAAATATACTCGGGTGGGGTCTCAAATGAAAGGGCACAGTAAGAGAATATTTATGACTTAATCGAGAATGTTCTTACCTATAAAAAGTATAAAATAAAAAATTAAATTAAAAATTTAAAAAACCCCCGACACGTTCACCCAACGCGACGTATTTTTTTTAGAATTATTAATACACACTTACGTACTTCAAGATTGAGTTTCTTTTATTATTTTTTCTTTTTAAATGTATTTTCTTGTGTCGGGGGTTTTTTAAATTTTTAATTTAATTTTACTCTATCTATGAGAACTTTACAAAAATGGTTTTCAGCTAAGAAAATCGGCAACAAATTTGCTCCTAAAATTAGCGGGAACAAGCACAAAGGCAGACAAAAAATTCAAATAAATATTAATTGCGTCATTAAATGCACGCTATAGTTTTTATTCAAAATAAACATCGACAAGCACAGACATCAGTCAGTTACAGTTATAAGTAGTTTTAATTTAATATGGTTACCTACCCTACTAGCCTAGTTGGTAGTGACACTCCCTTATAAAAGAAGGGTACCGGGTTCGATGTCCAGTTGGGGTAAATATTTATGTAAGACTATAGCAGCTGACCCAGCAGCGGACGTTATGTGACACAGGGAATCCTAATGCAGGGACACAAGCACCCGTTCAGTAACGTTTGTTATAAACAAAGTTTCATTATTCTTCTTGCAATTTCTTTTCAGACAACCTTACTATTCAAAGATTATAGAGCAACGAACGCTGTACATTATCTGTGCTCATAACTCCAGCACTGACGAGAAAGCCGTCGTCGTGGAAAGTCGGAACAAGCCCGACAGAGCTCTCTCCGGCCGCGTCAATCAATTTTCACTACAATTTCCTACAAGTAGCCATTATAAAATCTATTTATATTATGCAATGGTCTAGGACTGTTTCCTACTTTACGCAATTCGGTTATTGTGTTCATTATAATCCATACATTAAATTAAAATGAGAATGCTCCATGTCTGTATAATGGATATTAAAAAAAATTGGGAGACGGAACGGAAATGGAATCGCACCAAACCAATACTGCTGATTTATCGAACTAATAATTTACCTGTATATTTCTTAAAAAAATCAACTCAATCATGAGCACAGGTTGGTTCTCATAACTATGAAGACCTAGAGCATACTCCACCACGCTGCTACAGTGCGGATTGGTGAAAGAGCGTTTACACCCTTTTACCATAAAACTTTAAGTTTACGCCTTTAAACATTGTTAATGTCTGAAATCCAATATTATTGATATTATCTATGCGGACGAAGTCATGGACACAAACCGTTAGTAACACAAGCAGGATCCAATAGGAGTAATAATCGAGTTATTCACAAATTCTATTTTTGAAGAGTAAAGGGCAAGTCTTCAAGTTATCCTTGGGTAAAGGTCAATCGCCGCTGGTTGTGGGTTTTTTAATGTGAACAAGCGACAAACGAGCATACGACTGATATGATCCACCTCGTAATCTCGTAATAAGTGGCCACGATGAACACTAGTAGCATGTAGTATAACATAACACTAGAAGCATCGCCAAGAAGAAAGAATGGATTGAGGACAGTATCCGTCGCCACTCTTTAAAAAACTAAGTCATCTTCTCGTCAGCATTTTACACAAAAATATTTTTAATCGACTTAATTAAACGTTTTACTTGGACATAAAATCGATAAATCGGACGCAGAAAGGTTATGGGTGGATAGATGGATGTATTAAACATTTAACTTAATTGCAGACTAACACCTGCCGCTTGATGAGTAAATCATAAAAAAATTATATACCTTTTTTACCACTTTACACAAAAAATTTAAGTTGAAATATTCGACAACTTATTTTAGGGGACCTATAATTTTTTAAGTATTCAAACTCCCAGCTTTTTTATTGACAGCTGAGAGTGCTAAGCTGTAAAATGTTCGTGTGTAGGGACCCTTAGCCGTACCCTTTAGCTAACAGTGAGTCAGCGCGCCCTACGCCGTTAAATACCAGTCAAAGGTACGTATCGATCCTCCATTACGTAGACGGGAATAACCGTGGAACACACCACATCTCCCAATACTACGCAATACACCTATTACGTCTCGTTATCATGTTCATTAATCAAATACATTAGTTGAATATGCTTAATACATACGTACCAAATACATTATTTTTAGTAAAAAATATACATAGGTACATGAGTGAAACCTTTCATTTTATAATCTTTTTTAAATTTCAACATGCAAATAAATACATATTCATTTAAAAACAAATATCGCCTCAAAATTTTCAACTAATTTAATTTAAAACTGAACTTTTGAGCACAGCCAATAACATTTTTAATTGTATTAAAAAACCTTTTTATTAGATTCATTTAAAAACAAATATCGCCTTAAAATTTTCAACTAATTTAATTTAAAACTGAACTTTTGAGCACAGCCAATAACATTTTTAATTGTATTAAAAAACGTTTATATTATTAGATACATAAAAAAATTAATCTAAAAAATAAATGTTGATGTTTTGTCTATTTTTACTAATATTCATATTTTTATTCACCAATAAAATGATGCAAAAAAGCAAAAACAGCTCTATAGTACAATAAATAGTAATGTTACGCAAAATTTTGGCTTAAAATCTTACCACTGTCCAGAATATACATAGGAAACGACAGTAGCGTGTCTGCGTGACTTCCTCAATCGAGATTGACCGCATTGCGACACGGACATACGGACGCACAACCCACTTAATATACCATTTTGCCGGTATTGTTTTGATATTGGCAATATCATCATGTACAAAATAACACACTGTTGACAATCAATGTATTCGTATAGTCTCACAAGGATCTTTTGGCGTGTGGGTGACAGAGACAGTGCCTTACAGTTTGCCTTACCTGTAATGCGCTGTCCCTGTCACCCATGCGCCAAAAAAGCCTAGTACGACTGTAGCTTTTATTGACAGTCGTATTATCGGCTAGAGAATTTATACTACTGCTGACCTCACATCTCACGACGATTTTAGAAGGACGACTACCAGACAATAGTAGAAGAAAATTATTGTATCTGTTATGTATATTACGGTATCTGTCCTGATGATTAAATTTGTGTATGTTGAATCTTTGTGTATTTTTGTTTGTATTTCACACTTTATTTGGCACAGGTAGGTAGGTATAGTCGGTTGCCATCGAAAACACACAAAGATAAGAACACATGACTAAACCGAGAATTGAAAATAAATTGAACCAATGTACCTTCGATCAGCAGCACATTTTAATCATTACAACATAGGTACAAGTACTTAGGTATATTATGTAAATTTTGGAAAGATCTTTTGGAAAATTTTCTGTATTAATAAGACGATTTGGCTGTGATAGGCCCGCAATGCGCCATCAATTTCTTGGATGACGTGTAACTTCAGTACAGTTCAAATACAGACCGATGTGAACACAGGATTATAACGATTTAACGAAAAAATAATTGGGGTAAAGATCGTTTTTTTTTTTGGTAGAATGTACTTCCGACGTACTATAATTTACACTTCATGATCTTGGAAATCGAGGGAAACTAAGTATTAAAAATTTATAGGCACGTTCTTCAAAAGGCAATTTCTTATAAGTATTACTTGTCAATATTGAAGCCGGTTTTGTATTTGTTAAAATTATTGAGTCCCTGCCACCGCGCGTGATGCTTTAGAAATTTGGACGAGGTTTTGGTGACAGGCTCGCCTAGACTTCAACACATGGGGGCATGACCAATGGGGCATAACATAACCCACAACTAAGCATGGCTCTCTCCTCATCAATGAGGAGGCCTAGTGCATTAGAGGCCAACCCAAATATGGAAGTTTTTATGCCGCCAAATTGACGGGCCGACGAATACGCGGGACCTCCAAAAATTTTTTGTCGCGGTTGATCACCCATCCAACTTTGTTGATCACTTATGATTGAAACCGCCGGGTTATCAGCCGCCAGTTCAATCCCAGGGAACTTTAATTTAGTGATGATAGAATAGTTACCTACCATAGAGATAACTTACCAACCAGGTGGCATGTCTTTTCATGTGCCGTAATAATAATAAATAATAAATAGCAATTAATTCTTTGCTACTCTTCTAAAATGTTATAAGTACCTACTTCTGGTTTTATATAAGTTTGTATTAGTTAGTAATTAATTTACATTGATATCAATCAATTTTTACGCTAAAGAAGCCTAATAGATTCCTTTTTAGAGTGTCTTGGAGAACAAATAACTTTCTTGTTTTAGAAAATAAGTTATAATGTAATTAAACCTAATTACAAACTTTTCAATTGGTACAAGAACGAAATGGAGCAACTGAAATAACATTTTCTTATTGAATGACAATTTATCTTTGTTTACACTTTAAGATGAAATTTAATATTATATACCTACCTACTCAAAAATCTAGTGATTAAAAAAACAAAAACTTCTAAGGTAGGTATAGGTAAGTACTTACATTTAGACATTTCAGCTCGTTAATCCAGTATAATCCAGCTTCCAACCTTTGAACAATAAGAAACAATTAAAAATAAAATTTAAGTTTTACATTGCACTTCACTAATATTTATATAATATTTATAATAAATAAAATTTATACGTTTCGTCAGTTAAAACAACGCTCACAGAACTAAACTATACAATAGCTCCTGAGCAAATAAGATAACATTGTGTACTAGTTTATTTCGTAATTATCGTCATTAAGAGGTCAGAATAGATACGATATAATTATTCACAATCAGTTACAAAACATCAATAACAATTATATTGTAATTGTATCCATACCTACGAAAAGGGTTGCCAGGCCACCAAACCTAAAAGCCTGACAGATCAGTCAGTTTGGCCGGACATTTGGGTAAAAAGCCGGACACCCAAAAATCATTATAATTATCAGCTTTAACATACCTAGCTGGTGACTTGCAAAACAGTATTAAGTCATCAGTAAAAAGAAATTTCTTAACATACAACTCGACTTTTCAAGTACAATACTTATTGAACAAGTGCAATTTGCGTAGTGATTATGATTCTCTGTGAAAAGCCTAACAAAAGCCGGACAGGCCGGACACACTTTCAAAAAGCCTAACACTGTCCGGCTTTATACGGACGCCTGGCAACACTACCTACGTATCATGAGCAATACTTAAATATCACTTTTAAAATCATGATTATTAAAATCACGATGATTTTACTGATACAGATTTAATGGAGGTCATAATGTATTGTGTTTTTAGCAATATTTTATGTAAACATTTTATTATTTTGATCAAACCAAACGTTAAACCCAAGAAGAATTTGCATAGTATTGTTTGTAAGTACGGAAAATATAAAATGATTAGGTAGGTATTACGTTTGATTGAAATGAATCAAAATATTCAAAATAAAAATAATAGCAAAACAAACTAGCAGAGTTTACTTAACTTAAAGTAAAATGCATGTTATTGATATTAAGTAATAGCAAAACGTGATGTTGTGTAAAATATAGGTAGGTAATTCGTTAGTTTACATAATTTTACCCACATCCGGTGAATTTTTACGTCACTTAGTTTAGGTACTATGAACTATGAAGGTTATCATAAATACCCGTCCATAATGTGACATAAAAAAATGTATGAACGCTTTTTGAACATTTAAGTCCAAGTTAAAGTAACAATATTATATCAACGAACCACCTTAATACAAATTCACTTTTACCAACTGAAGCTTGCTTAAAACTTTTCTAATAATTCGAGTTACAAACCGATTTTCCCATTAAAAAACACGGTGTACAAAGTCTAGAAAGTTTATATTGCCGCTAGGAATCTAAGTGAGAGTTCAAAAACATTACCCTCCTTCTGACGCAGTCGGGTAAAAATGTTAAGTAAGTACAAAATTCTTTCCCTAAGGTAAGGCTTCTAATAATAGGGTGATTTTTTATTGTATTTAAGGTTGCGCGCAGTAAAAACCTTATAATAAAATTGGCAATTAAGGGTTGGGCGTTGTTGAAGCGAACACAAATTAATTAGTTTTGTGTAAGAACGTACAGGGGAAAATCGAGGTGAGATCTAAGGAGGATTTTGAGAAAACATGGAGGTGAGGTTAATGGAGGGTTTTGATGTTAATTGTTAAGTATATAAATTGTCGATAAATGAGTTTGAATCAAACGTCTTATGAATGCTACATCTCCTTTTTATTTAGTTAAATATCAAGAGGAACAAAAACAAACGTTATGTACCTACGGATGTACTACGCGTTGTATACTATATATGCTAAAAAAGTTCTTAGGGAACTCAGAATGTAATGTTATTAAATGAAAATAATATATAATGTAGGTACCCTCAGACTAAACTTATAAGGCCTGAGTTTGTATGATTTGTATCTATAATTTTGGGGCTTTGTTTCAAAAGACCGCATCAATCCAAAACTACTGAATTGAATTTGATTGTCACAGTGTTAATGTTATTATCATTGAGATACTATGTACCTACTAAAGTACATCATCATCATCATCATCTCAACCCATCATGGCCCACTATTGAGCACGGGTCTCTTCTCAGAATGAGAAGGTTAAGGCCATAATCCACCACGCTGGCCAAGTGCGGATTGGCGGACTTCACACACCTTTGAGTTTTGCGAACTCTCCGGCATGCAGGTTTCCTCACGATGTTTTCCTTCACCGTTTGTAGCAAGTGACATTTAAATGTTTTAAACGCACATAACTCCGAAAAGTCAGAGGTGCGTGCCCTGGGATTCGAACCCAGACCCTCCGAATAGAAGGCGGAGTTCTTAACCACTAGGCTATCACCGATAAAGTACAATAAGAACGAATACACAGGCATAGCTAGTTGTGAATGTATCACATTCTAAACAGTAGGTATGGTAAGCTCTATTGATGAGTGATAATTTCCTTACCGCTTATTTATTCGATTTACCATTTAAGAGCAATTAATTACATTATGACATTATTTATGAATAAACTTTAGAGTCAGCGCGCACTTCTATGTAACGGAAAACATTTTAACAGAAAGACGAATTGTTCGCGGTTTGTGAAGTGAGGTGTGTTTGACAGACGAATACGTCATAAAGAATAAAGAAGACGGTAAACTTTTTTATAGCCAGTATTTGTCAAATCATGTATCAGTGGTAGGTACAAGCATAGAGATAGGAATATACGGGTACAAGTACGAGTATAACACTAGCCTCATTCAAAATTTTTCGTTTAAGTATTTAATTTTTTATTAGGTAACTACACCATTAAAAATCATAATTAACGCAATGATAAGGTACCTACCTATTTTGCTTCAGGAAAATGAGATATTCTTCTCCAAAGAAGTGGAATAACAAAGACAATTCATTGTTCTATTTTGACGGGAAAGAAAGTTACAAAAACGCACAAACTTACGAATGAGGGTCGCCGTTTTTGTACTCACTAATTGGCGTCACCGGCGAGTGAGGTCCTGCTGTCAAAGCCTGGCGTGGTCAAAGCCCACCCATATAGTAAACCCAACTTAAGACTGAAACGAAAGAGGCGCTGTCGGACGCATTTGACATTCATTTGACCAATCATTGCACACTAGTAACTGACATATGAATGACCACAACAACGTACTTTTCGTTAGTTCCAATTTTTGCCATTTCAGAGATAAGTTGGGCGCACTGTACTGTACATAAACAGTGACAAGTGATATTCAGACAAGTGAGAAGCGACAGTGCCACAAACTTATCTGACCCGGTGGCCAAAATTGGAACTAATGCAAATGTTATACTGTTGTCAGACAAAGACAAAGACAGTGGCGCCCTTCTTACCGGGTCAGATAAGTTTGTGGCACTGACAGCCAGACCTCACTCTGCACTAGCGCCTCTAGCGGCGAATTCACACGCCTTTACCCTCATTGAATATGAATTTCCTCCCAATGACCATTCAAAAAGTTTACAAGACTTAGGTAGGTAGGTACCTACTATCGTTTTTATGGAACAAGTCCACAAACTATACTTGAGTTACCGAGATATTGAATTAGAATCCCCACTAAAAACAGAAACATACATATATTATTTACGTTTGCTCACAGTTCCATTTAGATTTGAAGCAAAATTTACTTATTCCTCGCCGTCAATCTACAATGAACCTTAACCACAAGGGCGTGAAGCTAGCATTTATTTATGTGCGTTGCCATAATTTATATACGAATTCCACGAGTATAGTCACCTGATTATACTTGGTCACCACCGATGCATTGTCGACTAAGAAATAATAGAGAAGAAAGAGTTTTCATCTAAAATATGTACAGGTACAAGATTTAGGTAACCGTTTATTTTCAGTAGTTCTGTTAAACAAATTTAATATGCTGACAGAACTTTAACAACGACTAAGTATCTACATATATGTAGTTTATGTACAATTGGAAGTACATAATAGATATACCTAAGTTAAACTCACTTTCTGTGCAATTAAAACAAATATCAAACGTGACTGACCAAGTCGCACCAAATATCGCCTTATTTTCATATAGTCCACATCAGTATTTCAGGATCAGGTATGACTCCATTGAAGACTTCAGTACCATACGCGAACACATTAGGTGGTAGGTATACCGGTATAATTTCACTTAAGTATTTACTTCAAGAAGTTCTGTGCCTATATCTACGTCGCAATTTTGGCGATTGACTGTAATAGGTTCTCCGTATATTTTTAAGTAACTAGCCAGAGGCCAAAACACGTTATTGATTTGGACTTTGAATGAGGCCTCTTATCAAACCTAGGATTCTTGCAGGCAAGTGTAAGAGCGTCAAAAGCTTGATAGGAAATTACAACATCTATGTAGTATTCACGTACACAACGACGTAATTCATTGAAATTTCATGACAACTTTGGTCTTGCGACCACATTTACTCCCTACGCAGTTATAAATTTTTCATCAGGATTCCATGAATTTCTCCACATTCCACACAAGGCCTACTTCCCATTAAAATTTTGGTAAAAGTATACTTACAAAATCGGTTATTCACATTCAAGTTCACAGGCTTCACAATACACTGTAGACACATAAAACTATGTATTTAATTTCCTAATATTTACACATTACAATTATTAAAGCTAACACAATTTACTTCAAAATAAATGCCATAAGAAAGTGTATATTATATCCATTTATTTATCCATTTATTTATATTACATCGATCACAGTTGGTGTTAATACATTTGGGCTAATGTGTATAGTTCACAAGACATGGTGCGTACTACGCCAGTGGTGTACAACACGTCTCAACCCCCACATTTCCACCCCCAAAGTTAAGTTATACGCAAGCGCGAGCTCTAGTCAGGTTATCGGATGTCCTGTTCTCGCTCAATATGGAGAAAAAGAGCCAAACGTTTGAGGGTGAGTCATGCGCAGTGTTATTGATGGAAAACTGTTTTGAATTGGAGCTTCTTGAGCTACTTTTTAAAAATAGACCGGGTTTGGACAAGGGCAGACTGCTTTTGACCTAGGCAGGCCGTGTAGACGATGCTTCCAATAGTTTATTTAACAAGAAATTGATGGTTAGCTTTACGGTAGTTAAATATTTACATGTACCTAGGTATCTACCAAATTGCTTTCCGTCACTAAAGTATTTCGGTCGTACTTGGTATTTGTGGCCGTATGTGGTATGTTAGGTTATCTAAATATAAAGGTTTTATAATTAAACATTGAAATGATTTTAATGTTTTTATACGGTCATTTAACGTGGTCTTCATAAGAAATTCTAAAAATACAAGGCATTTCTCTAAAAATACTCTGGTACAGATTAGGAAAAATACAATAATAAAGGTTTGATCTAAAGTAAACACCCCGTTACATAGCCACACATTTAGTGGAGCCGGGTGGTTCAGACGATTTGTAATGCGGCGGATCTGGCTGCGGTCCCACTTTAGTTTTCAAAGTTCTCATCAGATGCCAGCACCTTCCAAACTCAGGCTTTTGCCGCAACTCGCTATCTTTCATGCGCCAACCGTACTCATAGTTACTGCATTCAGGGAAGTAGTATTTTTTCTCCGGCCATTCTTTAGACCGTTTGACTAAGTACTGCACTCTGCCGTATTCAGGCTTTGATTTGTATATTACTTTAGTTAATTGCGGATCAACGGGTCTCATAATGGGATCGATTGAGAGATCGTCGTCGGGTCTGGCCAGTTTCGGATCGATTTTCGGGTCACCCAAACCGACGTCAGCTATCGAATGACCGTGTCGCAAATGCGCGACGCCGGGAATGAACGTGCCGTCGCGTATGGCCGTCTTTCTTCGATTGTAACCCGCGTTTACATGGTCTCGGGTAATCGTCGCCATCCCGCCTACCATATTGTGCGCAATGACGTCATCCTCGAAGTAATTTGTTGGCTCCCTACTCAATGTCGCGGCTTGTTGAATCTGTTCCTTATGTTTGTGGATCCAGTTGAGACGAAGCCGATTTTCTTTCTCATAATTCTCGATTAGAAATTTTATTATTGCAGGGTTTGTGATATCGAGTAAAGGCATGACTACAATATAGAAATAATACAAATAATTATGAAACAAATACAAGGAAAAATGTAAACTTACGTTGGGAACGTTTATGACAGATGTTAAGACGAAATGTCATAAAAATCAAACGGAAATGTCACTGCACTCGCTTCTCGGTTTAGGTAATATCTCGTTCAGCCAATTACAAAGTGTTGTAGATACGAAAATAAAACAGTTGCCGCGTCGGACGGACCCGTAATACTGGTATTTTTAGTCAACCGCCGACTTTGTAGTAAGCATAAATTACCTACTTATTTTTACTCTTAAAAATATTATAAGACTTTCTCTTATCTTATTATTATAAGTGGGGGCATCTGGCAGACTCTTGCTATAGCAGCAAAACGTTTACTCTTTTTAGTTTTACGTTTTACTATAGTAAGCAAAAATAAATAATTAATATGCTTTCTTGCGTACCTGGAAATATTGAAATTACTCATTTCATCCAAAAATTGTAGGTATAGTTACTTTGTAGATATCCATTTTTATTCAGTCAGTGTAAATCGAAACAATTTTTATGTGGTTAGTTTACCATTTGTACCTACCATGTCAGTAATAGATAATTGTTTAAATTGCAATTAGGTACATTCCAATTGAAAAGATTTGGATCCAGTAACACATTTTTACAGACGTTCATCTAATCCGTATGGCAACACACCTGTAATGCTGCCTCTACACATAGGCCAACACGTTGGCAAGTGCGCTGGCCCAGCCACTGGTCCAATGTGTAGAACGGGCGTTGGCGCATTGGCGGTAAGCATTTGAACGTTGGCCGGCGCGCTTGCGAGCTTGCCGCGCGGTGTCGGTAACATCAAAGAACACTTGTCGCAAGCTTGGCGCACCATCCACACATTGGCCGCGCGATCAGTTTGCCCGGAGCAGCGATCAAGAGTGCATATTTTCTTCTTGCGGCGTATTAACACCTAACCTAACAAAATGGCGTATAATATGAGTAATGAGGAAACTTTTAAATTTATTGAGCTCTATCAGAGTGAAAATTGCCTATGGAATCCAAAAAATAAGTACCATAAAAATAAAATTTATCACCCTTTTCTTGTAAGTACCTACACATTTACGTAGTAATTATAAGCTGTGAATAAATATACAGTTGCAGCTGTTACCAACTCAACATCCATTTTTTGAATCCGTCCGCACATTGGCCCGAACCAAAGCATACTGAACGACCTTCCAATTTGTGGATTAACTCACAAGCACGTTGGCAAGCGCACCGCCAGCGCGTTGGCGAATGCGCTGGCTGGCCTACGTGTAGAGGCGGCATTATGCTAAATGGCCTTATTTATTTTTTTTTGACGAGGGGGAAACCTTCAAAAGGTACCCGGTGCCGTGGGAGCGACACAGGGTTATGTGGGATTTTTACCCACTAAAACCCCCCCGGTGGCCTTCCTCAGCGCTTGTGGAGAACTCCGGGATCTCCGAAAGGAACACAACCGGAGTCCTCCAAGCGCGGCGCCCTTGTTTTCGGGCTCTTCCCGCGAGGGACTAAAGGCCCCATCGCTTGCGCCTTACAACGGTATGCGGCCACACATACCGTCGTCCTTCCCGGGGTAATGCTAAATGGCCTAAGCATCTCAGTCCTGATAAGAGTCTTGTTCTGGATCGGTCATCGGTTCGGATGGGGAAGTACCACTGCAATACTTAATACCATTTCTACTGTCATTAAAATTGTTATAACAACAATTGAGTTCCGGATAGCAAGGTATGGAGCTGGTTATACCTACTTTTATAGGGGCAACCATCTTCAAGAGTAGCCACGCATCTGTGACGGAATTATTACGAGACTCGTACTAAAAATACCTACCTGCCCTACTGGAGTAACTATCCTACTTCTTTTAATTTTATTGAGTCTTGTAATCTTGTTCACAGATGTCATGGGCGACATCAGAAGGGTGGTGTTGCCTACCTACTCGTTTGCATTTTTGCAACCTTAATTCCATAAATAAACTGAATTTTAATATGTGTGGTTTATGGCGTCAATGACGTAGCTTAATCATTTGTAACTGTTTTCTGTTTTACTTATTACAGTAGAACCAAAATAATAATGCGCGTAGCATTCTTCGCAATTGTTCGGGATCGGTCGTATTTCCGAAGCGTTGTCAGATGATATCTATATAGAGTGGAAAGTACATTTACTTCATGCATAATTTAATATATATTTTTTTTGTGGTAAAAGAGATAAATTAATATTGATTTATCAGTAACGAGATTTCACGCATGACCCACATAGGAAAGCGACGACGACGATTTAACGATGGAAAAAAGAAGGTTTAAATGAAAAGAAGATTTAGGTAAATAATCATTTCATCTGAATAACTATCGATTCTTGACTCATATTTCCTATACTCATCTTCGCATTTAAGGGCATGATCACGAACTTTTTTCCATTCTTCCGAACCTATATTGTTGATTTTTTCTAAAATAGCTTCTTTAACTGACGTAACGTTTATTGCAATATTTCTTTTGGCAACGTGTTGTTTTATTTGCGCCCAAATGTTTTCGATGGGGTTGAAATCTGGATGATATGGTGGCAATCGTACAATTTTATGCCCATGCTCCTCCATTATACGGTCAATGGCAAATTCTGTGTATTGTTCTTTGTGTCTTTTTATAATTTCGTACAATTCAGGTTTGAGTTTATTTGGGTCATGAGGAACATTGTGTTGTTGTAACCACGCAATCATTTGTGGTTTGGGTGTATTTGAGTTTGGTGGTTTTACAGACAGCTTATTATGATATGGGGCGTTATCAATTACCAACACACTATTAGGAGGCAAGTTGGGAATCAACTGATTGCGTAGCCAAGTTTGATAACGTTCGGCGTTTATTTCTTTATGATAGTCACCTTCTGAGTCGACACATTTATGTAACATTAAAGCCCCTGAGACGAAGCCTTTTTCATTGCCTGCATGTACAATAATAATTCGCTCTCCTTTAGAAATGGGTTGTTTAATACCTTTTTTGCTGCTGTCTTGCCAAGTTTTACCTTTAGTATGCGATGTATGCACGTATGACTCGTCCATAAATACTATGTTTCTACCAGCATTTCTCAGCTGTTGTATTTCTCGGAGATATTTGATCCTTTTTAAACGTATATCTGGCTTTTCCATAAGTAACCGTCGGTTGGTATCAGTTTTCAGAAACCTAAACCCCATGTCTTTCAAGATGAGCCTTAAAGTCTCTACACAGCCTTTGAAATTAATAGCTTCGATTAACTTTTTTCTCAAATTATTTACAGTTGGGAGTTCTTTGAGCGTCAACTGAAAATTGTATATCATATTTCGAATTACACAATAGTCGAAATCATCAAGTCCCATCCGAAACCTACTTTTAGGTTTTCCTTTTTTCGGTGTGGAAAATTTCATTGATTGATTTTGCCTTTTTTCGTTCAATATATTAGTCAAAGTTCGGCGTGAAATTCCTGTAGATTTTGTCACACGCTCCTGAACTTTTTTAAAATAACCGTCATGGTCGTTTTTGAATACATTAGCTTCATTTAAGAAATAAAGGTACACATTAAATACCATTTGCCGTGCTTGTGAGTTAAGCGGCTTCCCACGTTTAAATTTATCCATTCTGGAAGGATTCGATCTGAAAGAAGATGAAATGGGCGGAGTTGTAACATTCTATCAAATTTATGTAAGCTTTTTATGTGTTTTATTTTTTATGTGTATTCTATTTGAATTTTATTAAAATGACGAGTTAAAAATATATTATATGTACCCTGTATGTATGTATGTTTAAACTTACCTCTGAAAACAAAACCAAGGAGGGTGTGTAATATCAGCTCTATATATTCTCTATATATTATGACAACTGACTGACGTTCAACTCACCGGCGGCGCCCGTCGACCGCCGCCGACCGTTCGAACTTGTTATCGATTGATATTGACTCCTATTTCTATCGCACAAGATGCTAAATGCAAGAGCATTGGTTAGGGCTCTTACGATTCAATAATTCGGTTGTTTCCGGAAACGCGACCACTGGCGAAGATTTGTACGCGCATTCTATCTTTGGTTCTACTGTAAATAGGTGTCTAATCAATTCTAGTTTGAATATGTGTACTTCATGGTCTGAACTTTTTTAATCATAAGATGCGATTTTACATTTCATGTTTACTTATAGTGCCACCAACTTATCTGTTCAGTAAACGGATGTCGCTAGTGCAGCTTCAATGTTACCATATAATAAAATTTGGCGAATGTCAAGGGAGCTCAACAACTTTGAGACCTATGATTTTTACCAGATGTTGCACATAATTCGATGGTAAATGATGACAAAGCCTTTCCGACGAATATAGATACACAACTTAGGCTGTGGCTACTAACTTAAACTACCATGCAATGACTGCAGTATCACAGGATGTTATCATTATCTCAATCCATCAGGGCATAGGTCTCCTCTCATAATCAAAAGGTTAAGGCCATAGTTCACCATGCTGGCCAAGTGCAGATTGGAAATGTTTTCCTTTACCGTTATAGCAAGCGACATTTAGTTGCTTAAAACGTACATAACTCCGAAAAGTCAGAGGTACGTGCCCTGGGATTCAAACTCGGACCCTCCGAATGGGAGGCCGAATTTTTAATCAATTGGTTATCACCGCCCTAAAATAGGATATTATAATGGCATTGAATAATTCTCAAGTGTATTTGTCTTTTTTAAAAAATAAATTTCGTAAACATCCAAAAATAAAAGAATTACGTAGGCCAACAAGTAAAATTTTTCTTTTTCATATAAAAATTAAAATTTCAGGACAAGAGAAATAAAAGATCCATTGTTATTGACTATAATTATTTATATTTTTATATATTTTATAAAAATAATTGTCATCGTGACCTCTAATTTTGAGGGGTTCCACATGGGAAAATGATGCCGATGCGCCAGAGAAATTTCTTCAGCTTTTTTCTTTTCACTCATTAGCTTGTAAACAAATTGTTCACTAACTCCTGTAACAAAGACAATATTATATGAAGTATAAAAAAAATTAGATACCAAATATATTCAGTAATACTTTAATCGATTATGCAAAGATAAGTGAGGAACATAAAATAACTGAAATATTTAAGCGGGACTACTAATTAACTTACAATAGCAACACTAACCTGTTCCAACGGCGACGTATTCTGCCACTTTTTCAAACGTTATTTTCGGAGTTAGCAGGCGATTTTCTTCCCTTATAAAATCTAAAACTTTTAAAATTACTAATCGTGCATCATTTCTAAGAAGCTCAGGCATATTTAATCACTTTTTTCAATTAAAATCGAATTGAAACACATAGAGCACTCGCACTTCAAAGAATTGACAGCGGACATAACATTTCAAAATTGACGTTGTCTTTTTTTAGTTCCATTTTTTTCTACTGAACAGATAAGTTGGTGGCATTATACGTAGATAAGTCAGATTATTGAATAAAACAAGTGAATATATTTCAAAATTTGTTTAATCATAAATAAATAACATTTTTGTTTGGAACAAAACAACCTCCATATTATTCACACACCATACAACTCATCATTTAGTGAATTACAATTATTAATTCTCTAATTACTTTCTAATAATACTTACATCAACCTTAAAAATTATGTTGTACATATTTCTTTACCACAATAAATTTGAGATTTTTAATGTACCTAAATATCTAATCTTATAGAGAGAATTATCCCAATTAGAAAATATTTTATTTATAATCTTTCGCGATGGAACAATTGGTCATAATCTTATAAGTCAGAGGGAGCCACAATACAAGTTATTTAACGATTTACTCAAATAATATTTTAAATTAGAATATTATTCTTTATTACTTTTAACTCGTTTAATTTTGTTTTCCTCCAAGTAAATGCTAAAATCGTAAATTTTCAATTATTTCATGGACATAAAATGATTCCATTTCAAAATACCAATTGTGATAAAATTTTATGTAAATCGTTAAATAACTCATGATTAAAAAATTAGCAGATATGAAAATGTAGCGAGTTTAAAAATTACAATGCAATAGTCAATTTACAGCGATAACTCTAATAGTACCAACAATACCAACTGGTGATTGGTACCAGCTCAAAACAAAATCAGTGGAAACTTTGGCTGAAGACTGTGTTTATAAATATTAATTGACACATTAATTAATGTTTTATTGTTTAGTAACATTGACACATACATTTTGGTACGAATAAATTTTAACTGGAATGGATAGCACTCGGGAAGTAAATGTCATTTATGTATGTAAACGCGAGGCAGATAATTCCCTAAACTGAGAAATTATTCAACTAGACAAAACAAATAAAGTTCTGCACACATTGCAAGCGTGCCGCAACACTTAACGGATTTATTGCGAACAAATTAAGATTATAATTCGAATCAAAACAAAACTGATACGAATTATCATTGTACTGGTGTAAGGAACGCATAGGGCGATTCTAACGCTATTTTTTAAACATGAAGTAACTTCATCTGATACTAAACGATTACAATTTGAACTATAAAGGCATTTTTAAAAATGTTCAAAAATAAGCAACAGTACTTACTATTTCTATGCCTGTTTATAATGTCATGAAGTATGCCTTCATTATATGTATTTATGAACATTCAAGATACGGTCTTAAAGTGGTAACAAGTCAAGCATCAAATCGAATTTATTGCCAGCAAACCAGCATAATATTCTGCACAAAAATCGCAATTTGGACACTGTTTCGATGTTTGTACAAAAACGAAACATACAAATATTTGCAAAGTTTAGAGGGCGAGTATACAGCATAGACTTTAAGTGAAGTAAAAAGTACTGAGATTATTAATGAACTGGTTATTTCACTGAACGAAGCCGATCAACTTTATAATATTTCCAATTAATAAACTGAAATGAACGATAAAATATTTGCAACGAATGCGTACTGATATGGCGTACCCTAACGTGCACAGGGCTTAATAAGTACTTACCAAAGTTAAAATAACATAAGGTTTTGTTATTTACAAGTGTTGTGCGGATAAAAAAACGTTTTTTATTGTCATAATACAAAATATTCATACATGTATAATAAAGTAGGATTTTAGCAATGTCATGCAAATAGTATTTTTAAAAATAGGTATTTTTTGACTTAGCATATTAAATTTAGTATTTTATTTTAGTATTTCAGATAAGTGGGTATACTTGAATTTAAATGAGTGATGGAATTTTTTTTTGACATAGTATATCTACTTCAAAGCACAGTATTTTATTTTCCGTACAAAATAATTTCAGTGTTGTAGTTTGATATTATAAAACATAGCTCTAACATAATAAACAATAATAAATCAAAGGAAGCTAAGTAAAAATGACTGGAGATTTTCCATACGATTGTTGACAAAAAAGTATCCTTTTTATTACAATCATACATTTTCGCATTTTAAGATAAGTTTTTAAGGCTAAGTCCCCGCTAAGTGACAAGACAAAATAAAACAACTATTTGAAATTTGATGCAGCTTTTGACAGAGCGGAAAATACTAATAAGGTAACATAATTATTACAATTGGATCACTATATTGTGGAAATCAATTTGAAAGAGCAAATTTTAACCAGTGTGTAAAGAGCCTAACGTAGCACAATTAGTGACAGCCCTACAATTCCAATTGCATCAAACATAAATCAAAAACCAGAAAGTAAAACCTTTCAATGATTGTTAAATCGACGTGGAAATTTTGTACATTACAAAAGATAACAAGAATTTTTGGTACGTTGGTCATATATTTGCTATTTATCGCGACATTAGGCCCAGATGTAGTGAAGAGAAAGTTTAAAAGCGAGACATTACGGTTATTCATTAGCGTATACGTATCTTAATGATACTACCGACTCACACAACTCATGTAAATGTAATAGGAATAGGTAAATGAGGTAAGTAAAACAAAAGATTTTGGTGACAATATCGATAACTATCTTAAAAGTTATCCAATTCACATTCGTACGTTACGTATTCGCTAGGAAAATAAGAGTCACACGTCGGTAGACCGTGTAAGTTAAGCGTTATTTACACATTCATTATTAAAACGTAAAGCTAAAGTCGTCCGTGCAAATAGAATTACAATAAACTCAGTTTTATCAAAACTTAACTAGATATGTTCATTCCATTTTGAAATAGACAAAATTCGATCGTGGTCACGTATACTAAGACTTTTGACCATAGTCAGGTTTATTGATTGTGGTCAAACGTTTAAAATACGTGGTCAAACGTCTATTAATCGTGGTCAAAGTTAAACCGACAAAAATTCAAATCTATCATCGACTTTAGAGTCTAAAAACCTTGTCTTGATCTAGGAAATATAAGCATAATTTTGATAAAACTGACTTACTGTAAACATTATACCAGGTAGTAGCGAAATGAATATATTCACTACTGAATATTTTAGTAAGTATATAAAAATAATGCTATCTTCACGACAGCTTATCATATTATTACAATATAGTAGGTCACCTCGTCAAACGGTTTAAAAATTCAACTAAATCTCCCATCTACCTACACAATTATCACACAACTTACTACTCACGTACTACGGATAACATTAGACGCACAAATCCTTCATTTCAACGCCCAACAGGAACTATTTCATGGAATCGATCCATACAAAAACTAAGTTCTAATCAAAATGAGTAGACATAGTACAATGCATTCGATAGCGAAGCTGAGAACGAAACGCATTTCAACTGAATCACGAAAATATAAGCAACTATTGGCGTAAGAAACGAGGTTATCGGACGCAATACGTTCAAGCGATAAACATTCACAATGTTACCGAAACGGTTCAGATCAGTTCGACTGATCAAACGTTGATCAAATAGATCGTTAAACTGATCAATAGACAGTTCGATTGATCAATTCAGATCATTTAGCTGACATATCTTCGGATCTCGGGGCAACGCAAGAACGTTGTTACATAGAAGACCGACTACAGGATTCTCAAGGTTATCATACTTGGAATTTGTCTCCGATGACAGACTGACGGCTCCACTGCTGTCCCCTTCGTAAGTATTCTCTGTATCGTCGACATTTTGGGAGCCGATACTAGATTTGTCGTTCCTCTCTGGCAAATGGTCCTTGTCGAGAGAGTAGTCTATCTTCTCGTCGCTGTTGGCCAGTTCGATCCAGTGCGCGCGGTTGCTTTTCACTCGATCCAACATCGGTTGCAACGCTGGCGACAGCACAGCGAATGCCTGTAAAGAAACGATGGTGTTATTACTGTTTAATTTTTAAAAACTTTAAAATTCTTCACAGCTTATAAATTTTTATTTTCACTTTTTCCAGAGTCAATAGACGCTTTAACTCCTATTGCAAAATTTCGTTTACGTTCATTACTACACTATAAAATTATACATAGCATACTCACCTCATAAATAGGCAGGCAGATGGTGTCAATAAATTTGACCTGCATCGCAGGGAGCTCGTCTTCTTTATCCCTGTTCATAATGTCCTGGTAACAATAGAAATAGAATGTTAAAAATAAGGTCATATCGCAAAACATTATTGATGTATATTATCTGACATAACCGACATAACTAACCTAACCGTGTGTACCGGAAAAATCTTACACAATTTCTCTTTTAGCCTCCATCCGTATCGCGCAATAAGGAACACTTACATTGGAATAATGTTTAAATTTTACCATGATGATGGCGGCCAGGTCGCACGCCGTCATCAGCGGGCGCAGTATACTGTTACGTGTCAGGAGTATGGGGTTCGAGAAAATGCCAAAATGTACCACAAAGACTTTATTGTACTCGTAGATACACGATTACACACTGTACACAGTACACACTACAACACTATGCACGTAGGTACTCGTAAACACACTCGTCGAACACTGTATCGCTCGTAGAAATCACTTCACTTCGCACTGGTATCGCTCGTAGGTATCGCTGGTATCTTCCTGGTTTCGCTTCCGAAACTAGAATGTCTGCGGTTGGCCGATCGCTCCTTTTTATACCCCTCACGCACCATTCACGCTAATCCAGAACTTTCTCGCTAATTCCGGACGGACCAGATTCGTCTAAAATTCGAGAACGTTCCTTGCAACCGACTTTCGCCCGTATGACTATTGCCGTAATGGTCGAAGCGTCGTGCGTACTTTTGAAGACGGGCAATCGCGCTTTTGTTCTATTGTTGTCTCGACATGTTTATGGCCCCTATTGTTTATTGTTTAGCGAGGTACGCCAGGGCTGTCACATTGCCCCCCTCTTAGTCATGCTCGTCCCGAGCATTATTCGATCCATGAAATGGTGCCAATCTGTCCACGTGCACGATCTTCGGCTTTCTTCTGTCCCCCTGTCTGATCCGGTAGGTCACGTCATTAATCCTCGTGACAACTGTGTAGGGGCCTTCCCATCGTGCTTGTAGCTTCGGAGACTTCCCTTTCTTCCGCAGTGGATTGTGCAACCATACAGAATCTCCCTCCTTGAAACCATGTTTCCGAGCATCGCGATCGTAGCGGGTTTTCATCTTTTCGCTGGTCTTCAAACATTGCTCTCTTACAAGATCATGTGTCTCGTCCAATTGTATCCGTAAGTCCGCGATGTATTCAACGGTTGGTTTCGGGGCATCTGGCGGTGTTCCGGTAAGCAAATCCAACGGCAGACGCATTTCTCTTCCGAAGTTAACTTTAGCCGGTGTAAATCCCGTAGACTCGTGTATGGCAGACCGATATGACATCAGGAACAGAGGAATGTACCGATCCCAGTCTCGCTGATGTTCCTCGACGACCTTGGCCAAGTGATTTTCCAACGTTTGGTTGAATCTCTCCACCATGCCGTCAGATTGAGGATGCGCCGGTGTGGTACGTGTCTTATTTATTCCCAAAAGTTCACACATCTCTTGGAATAACGTCGACTCGAAGTTCCTGCCTTGGTCGCTGTGTAACTCCAATGGTACACCAAAGCGGCATACTACCTCCTGGACAAGTTTCTTGGCCACGGTCTTCGCCTCTTGGTTCGGAGTTGCAAACGCTTCCGGCCATTTACTGAAGTAGTCTTGAACCACTATGATGAATCTATTCCCGTCTTCCGTCTGAGGGAATGGCCCAGCAACGTCTATGGCGATTCTTTCCCACGGGGCTCCGACGTTGTACAGCTGTAGTTTCCCTTTGGATCTAGTGCGGGGCCCTTTTACTGAAGCGCACACTGTACACTTTCTGCACCAATCTTCAACGTCCTCTCGACACCGCACCCAATAAAAGCGTTCTCGTATCTTTACGAGGGTCTTCTTGATGCCGAGGTGCCCGCCGGAAGTGCTATCGTGTACGAGCTTCAGCAAATCAGCCACTTTACTCCTGGGGATAACCATTTGCAGGGTTCTCTCCTTCCCGTTGAGTGATTCCCAGCTCCGGTAAAGCACGCCATTCTCTAATACAAGGCTGTCCCACTGAGCCCAGTATGCCTTAGTCGTCGCGCTTGATGCTGACACTTCACTCCACAGGGGCCTCTGTCCTTTGGCTTTCCATTCCATGATCAAGCTGAGGTCTTTGTCTTCCTTCTGAGCTTGGCTTACTTGCTCCGTTCCCCAAGACTCGTTTAGGTCCTGCATCCTTATCACCCTGACCTCTTCTTTGGCCTCATGCTTGATGCAACGTCGACCTTCTTTGGAGTATGGCCGTTGTGACAGGGCGTCGGCATTCTTCGGCTTGGGCGCCTTCGGGGTCTTCGTAGGAAGCTTGGCGGTCTTCGTAACGGCGGGGACGGCGGCAGCGGCTATTAGCTCCTGGGTGTCGACTTGGGTAGCCGTCGAGATCTTCGTAGGAGCCTTCGCGGTCTTCTTAGCGGCGGCAGCTGCGGCGGCGGCTTCTAGCTCCTGGGTGTCGACTTGGGTAGCTGTCGAGGTCTTCGTAGGTGGCTTGGCAGTGTTCTTAGCGGCGGTGGCGGCTTCTGGCTCCTGCACTTGCGTAGCCCTCCACACCGATTTCGATTGTTTCCGTGTCCGGCAGCTAAGTCTAATATGACCTCGTTCACCGCATCCGTAGCAGATAGGCCCAGTACGAGGTTGAATCGCTGCCACCACTTCGCGCACCTTATAACCTTTATAGTCACTTCGTACCGCTTCTACTTCAAGGGCGTGCGCTAAAGCTGCTTCCAAGGTTGCGTGATGACCCAAGCGCACCGTTGCTCTCACTTCGGGGTCCCTTATGCCGCTGACGAAGGCCTCTAATACTTTGTCTTCAACCGGTGTGGAACTCGAAGCATAGGCTCGACGTACGAGGCGCTCGATCTCCGTAGCCCATTGCTGCAGTCCTTCGCTCGACTTCTGTACTCGGTCTTTAAGTTGCGCGTGGTACACGTGCTCCAGGTGCTTTTCCCCGTATCGAGCTTCCAAGGCCTTAAATAGCGACTCCAAGGTGCGTCGCTCGGCGGGCAGGTTCTCAAGCACCAGCAGTGCCTCTCCTCGTAGAGCTAGTGTGAGTGCCGCCAACGAGTGCTCGTCCTCCCAGCCATTTCCACTTGCAACTACCTCGAACTGGTGCTTGAACGCCGTCCACGAGGTCGTGCCGTCGAAACTTGGGACCTTAAACTTCGGGGCCCCAGGGCATGAACTAGTTGCTGCCGTGCCCAAAACCTTTATTTTCTGCAGCTTGTTGTCCAAGTCCACGAGCCTAGTTTCGTGGAAGTTCACTGACGCACTGAGGCTGTTGATTGATGCGTCATGGCTTTTGAGGGCTTGGTCGTGCTCGGATGTACGCGCCTTTACCAATTCCAGGTCCTCTTTCACGACGTTCAAATCTCCCTGGAAACCATCCAGCTTTGCGTCGATTGCCTCCATGGTTTTACGCTGGCTCTTCATGTCTTCGCGCAGGCTCTCCATTGCTTCGCGCTGGCTCCGCTGTATGGCTTCGCGCTGGCTCTCCATGGCTTCGCGCTGGCTCTCCATCGCTTGGCGCTGGCTTCCCAATAGTTTATTTTCCAGGCGCTCCATTGCTTCGCACTGGCTCCGCTGTATGGCGGCTAATAAGGAGGCCATATCGAATGCACTCGGTGTCGGTACTGCTGCGGCTGATGTAGTCGGTGGTCCAGCGGTGGTCTCCGTTTCCATGCGGTCACGACCCGGCGACTCCATCCGCGCGGCATCCAATGCCGTCTGCCGTCGCGTACGAATCCCTTCTTCACTCTGCGGTACTACAGGCATTCCGCTTCTGTCACCAATTGTTACGTGTCAGGAGTATGGGGTTCGAGAAAATGCCAAAATGTACCACAAAGACTTTATTGTACTCGTAGATACACGATTACACACTGTACACAGTACACACTACAACACTATGCACGTAGGTACTCGTAAACACACTCGTCGAACACTGTATCGCTCGTAGAAATCACTTCACTTCGCACTGGTATCGCTCGTAGGTATCGCTGGTATCTTCCTGGTTTCGCTTCCGAAACTAGAATGTCTGCGGTTGGCCGATCGCTCCTTTTTATACCCCTCACGCACCATTCACGCTAATCCAGAACTTTCTCGCTAATTCCGGACGGACCAGATTCGTCTAAAATTCGAGAACGTTCCTTGCAACCGACTTTCGCCCGTATGACTATTGCCGTAATGGTCGAAGCGTCGTGCGTACTTTTGAAGACGGGCAATCGCGCTTTTGTTCTATTGTTGTCTCGACATGTTTATGGCCCCTATTGTTTATTGTTTAGCGAGGTACGCCAGGGCTGTCACAATACGATACACACGATAACCGATCTACTCACGATGGGTGTAAGGTTCAAGTTCTGCCGCTCGAGGTCGCCCTGCCGGAAGAACTCGCCGGCGACCAGCGCGGCGACGCGTCGCTCGACCGGCCACGGCTTGGTGATGGCGGCCAGGTCGCACGCGGTCATCAACATCGCGCGTAGTAGTCCGCGCTTAGCGTCGCACTCGCCCCATCCGTTCACGCAGCGCTCTTCGCTGACAGCTTCGATGAACGCTTTGCGTTTACTGGAACAAGAGGATTTCCTATTTAGCATAAAACTGCCTGTTTCGGAATGTTAGATTACTAAGCTTAACTAGAATTGCTCTTCGTGTAATTCGGTTTGGCCAAATCTATACTAATATTATAAAGCTGAAGAGTTTGTTTGTTTGTTTGGTTGAACGCGCTAATCTCAGGAACTACTGGTTCGAATTGAATTTTTTTTTTTGTGTTGAATAGACCTTTTATCGAGGATGGCTTTAGGCTATATAACATCACGCTGCAACAATTAGGAGCGAAGAAATAATGGAAAATGTGGAAAAAACGGGGAAAATTATTCATTCTCGAGGGCTTTCGTTGCATGCGTTGCGAAAACGATTCAAGGTACCAAAAATATATGTATGAAAGAATTATTCCTCTTGAAATGATCTAAAAAAATGTCCACGACAGTATATGTCTATCTTTTAAGATTAACACACTAGAACCGTTTTTATGCTAATCCAATTTGGTCGAACCCACTGCCATACCAAACTTGCCGCGTTTCCAAGTTTAATCTGAATTAATCTTGCTGTGATCCTTTGCTACTTTGCTATTATTTTGTCGTAAGCTTTATTTCTAAGTTTAATTTAATTTAACCTGAATTAATTTTGGTGATAGTTTATTATCTTCCCGAAATTCCTACGGGAGCGGGACCTACGCGGTTGATACTTACGGGTCCCGAAGCGAAACGAGGGCGGTTCGCTAGTAGATTGATAAATTCGTCAGCTAACAGAATAAGAGCTAACATGTGATCTTATTTTTATCGACGATTTCTAACATTTAGCCAACATCTACTTGGTATTGTTGAACGACTACTCATCTTTTTTTCTTGGCCATAACCGATATCCATTTTACACTAGGTATCTGGTCTCCTCCTTTATCTACCTATTGAAAATCGTACATTTCCTCACCTAAAATACACAGCGAGATCCGTAGACAATATAGCATCCTCGAGCACCTTGACGACCTTCTCGTAGTCCTCACTGGACAGGTGAGCCAGTATCTGGTTGCCGGGCGAGTTGAGGATCATGAGGCACTGGTCGAAGTGGTGGTGCTCCATCGTCGATGTCGAGTACAGCTGGGCTAGTGGGGATGACGCCCTGGAATGTGACGAACAAAGTGGTTATGGCACACTATTAAAAAATGATCTCACAATGATACATACAATGATCTCCGTTCACAAACAATAAGATGAAGTTAGTGCATAAAGTTTCCTTGTTAATCTTTTGAGGATATAGATTTGGGCATTCCAAGCCAAATAAATTTTTCAACAATTAATTTAACGTTTACAATGTCAAATCTCACACTCCTAAGATCATGGGTCATTTGCAAGCAGGGCTAACATTCTGTGAAAATTTCAAGTGTCTACGATATTCTCACGAGAATGGAGCTCTGTGACAAACAGACTGACAGAAGAAGTTTTCCCTTCACTTTTTTTTACACCGTTTATCTCTATCGTTAATTGAATATCGTTAATTAATTGAAAACTTAATGTGTTGCAACAATACGTACTTGATTTGAAAGGAGTTATTGGTCCCCCGGTGGTCAAGGTCGTGGCAGAGGCAGCCAATGATCAGCGCGAGGCATTCCAGTTCCCCGAAGATCTTCCACCATTGCGTCTCCTGAAATAAACCGACAAACTGCTTTATCCACTCGTAATATGTCTGTATCTTCCTTTTATCGCTGTTACGAGGAACCGAAATTTCTTTTACCAAAAAATAATTTAATTTATTTATAAATTAATCATGTTATAATCACAATTGTAAACAACTAGTAGAACTAACCAACTAATACTCTTAACCCTATCTAGCAATTGGACAAACCATCCCAGTCCTAAAATTAAAGTCCTGTGCTAGGTCGGTCACAGTTGTCATGGACGGCAGCGGAAAGGTGGTGCTGCATGCCTTAATTCCATAAAAAAGGTTAGTACATGAAAACATCAAAAAAACTCACAGTCAAAATAGCGAACATCATCTGCGCCACATTAAACGCGTGCCTCCAGTTATGGTACGTTACATTGCGGTAGTTCTTCTTGACGCTGAGCAGCCACCGGCAGAGCACGCCGTAATCTATGTGGAACCGCTCGACGAAATCCAAGTCGAGGAACATACGGAGACACGCCCGCAACGTGTCGTCGTCCGTCATGTCGATGTCGTCGAACGCTAGCTCGTGCAGGTTGAAGTACACCGATGATGGGATTTTTAACGTCTGGAATAAAAAAGGAACAAATTAATTTGATTGTATTTGATAAAATGTGAATTAATAAATTATAATATTAATTGCATGAGTCTTATTTTTTTCGCGAATGTGCAAGATATTTGATTATTATAACCATTGTATAACGTCCATCCATCCATTCATCAGCCTTTCTGCGTCCACTACTGGACATAGTCTGATAGGTCTCCCCTAATTTACGCCACTCAGACCGGTTCTGAGCCTTCTGAAGCCAGCGTATGTCTTTTTCGGAGCCTCCACTCGAGGAACTTTCTTCCCCAACAGTTATCGGTCCTTCGAGCTATATGACCAGCTCATTTTATTACGTAATAATTTCACAATATTTTTAAATATATTTTTCCATAATATTTCTTTTCACAGCAAATTATTTAAGTTTATAATAACAATTGTATTTGGATATGTGTATATGTGTTACTTATCGGTTTAGTAATTACTTTTGTTATTTATTATTATGTATGGCCACTTATTAACAACCCCCATATGATTAATTATAACAAAAAGGAATGACGATTAATAAGAAGCCATTAATTACAAGGACCATTTAACACTACCCGAACGAAACTGTTCCAAAAAAGATAACAATAGGCCCACGGGGAGCGCTAAATACATTATTTTCGCATTAGGTAGTCTAATGGGCCATTAAGGTCTGCGCTTCCGACTGAAACAGTCTCAAGGTGAAATGCTTAACCCGATGGTTGATTATCTTTAGGTACTGCGCAGCATCCACGGTAGACGGTAGACTTAACGAAGGCTATAGAAAATTTGGTTGTGCGCAATAATGATCTTTGTTGGTTGTAATAGTTATGCTTATCACATCAATGAACACTGTATTCAAATCGATTATGCCGTCTCTGACTTTAATTTGGTAAATAAATAAATGGGTAGGTACTCTATACAAAAGCACAGGTAAATAGACAAAAATATCAATTGTCTTTCTGTCTGTAAATGTGAAGGAACACGGGCTTTGTAAGTTATAATGTTAGATTCTAATACAGTAAAGAACAATGTCCTGAGAAGTTTAATAATGGTGTACTTACACGTAACCGCTGCGCATCGTCTATCGAAGCCGATGCATGGTAACTTAACACCTGGAAATAAGAAATCATTGTAATTGTTAAAAGCTCAAAATGTAGGTATACACTCAAAGGGTGCCGGTGCCATCCACTACAGATAAAAACTTTCAAAACTTTACTTATTCTATAGGAAGGAAAGGAAAATGTTTTGACAGTTTTTTCGCTTAGCTAAACGTTTTAATGCTTTGGGCGCCACTTCCACTTGATATAGATTTAGGTAATTTTGACTTATTTTTAAGATAATGTGCACATTGCCTAATTATCATGTGCTGTGACAAAAAAGATGCAGGCTATCATTATCTCAATTTTTTTGTGTCGATAAGAAACTGCTTTGTTTTTGGCTTTTTAAATAAAATTATAATGGCTGAACTAACGACCAATATTTATTTTTATCTAAATCACAACGATATACTCGTACCTTATTAAATTCTCTAAAGTTTAGAGTCTAAACTATTCCATTCGGACGTTTTAAATGTATAATGCATTCATAAAATAAATTGTTCTCTGCAATTTCCATTCTATACCGTGATATAAATAACATTTTATATGCAACTTAGGAGAAATAAATTCGTCCCAGTACCATCTCTATGCGGAACAACTAAAATGGCGAGATATTAAACCTCTTTTCATTTTATGCCATTTAATTTTTTTCACAGAAATTGCGACTGCAACGTTTAATATTTTGGCAATGGTATCGGTACTAACGACTATACCGCAGAAAATAAATTGAAATGCCTCGATTTTTTGTTGGCCAAATAAACATTTCAATGCATTTTTATTTTCAAATGGCAGATATTCTTTTGATAATTTCTCATATATTTTTAGCTTTATCGTTAAAGAAAGTTAAGAAAGTAAAAAGTTCGTGAACGTATGTTGATACTGAGTAAGTGCTTGTGTGTTTGACGAGAACGAGATAAACAAGGACAAAAGTCTCGATAAAAAACTAGCATGTTTAATAGAAATATCTCTATGTTTTTTGCTGACTTAAAGGATAGGTTCTACGTTCGAAGACTATACACATTTATTATCTACTTATTTCCAACGATTTTGCCGTCTCTAGCTTTCATCTATGTTTGGTAGAAATTGGTGGAGTTGTTTGAAGAGTAGATAGGTATATAATTAATGTAAGGCGGCTTTAGCATAAAATAAATAAATAGCTAAGTATATTATTATGAAGATTTGTTTGTACCTTTGATGATCATCAAGCTCATTAAATTATTTTCTTAGCCGTGAGATTTTCAATTTACAGTTATTATGTCGTTGATTAAATGGATAAGTGACATATCTCAAAATGTCGAAAGTTTTTTTTACATACAACTGCTTGCAATGCTTGTACTGATGCTTGTACCTACTGTGAAATTAGGTCTTTTAATTTACCTAATGTCATTTTTACATTTAACTGAAGATTAGTTATTCGATACTCACATCCAACGTAACACTCTGTTTGGCCATAGCGGTGATCGCCTTCTCGTACATGTGCGTGTTGTGGATGCCCATGCCGCAGAAGATCGCGAACGCTTCCACGAAGTTCTCGTCGTTCTTCGTGAACAGCAGCTCGTCGAACTTGTTCACCAACTGGAATTTGGTTTATACTTATTAATTATAGGTATGGTTTACGATTTTGGATGACATCATCGCGGATGTTTAAAATTTTAAATGCAAGTAACAACATACAACTGGTTAAACAAATCGATAAAATAATTTTATTCAAGTACCTCCTGATCCTCGAATAGGTGTTCTATTAATTTTTGCTTTATCAACAAATATGCTGCTGAGAACAAATTTATCTATAGTTCCCTACTAATATTATTAATGTGAAAATTACTCTGTCTGTCCGTCTGCTACATTTTCACACTGAATTGATTTACGTTAAAGTACATAGAATAGTGTTCCTTAATTTAAGGAGAGTAAGCAATTCTATACCTTTGACGTGACGAATTTCCCCAGTTACATCAAAAATGAAACAAAAAACTCGTAAACACATCCAATAAAATCAATTTGGCGTCGGCCCCAAACAAACCAAATTCGATTCTAGCTACCCATCCGACAAATAAAAACCAACAACGGACGGTTTGAAAAACTGAACGTCAATTAAGTAAACCCCGAAACCGGTGCGCCGCAACCGAATCGCATCCTGGCATAATTTAACTTTGAATCGACGTCGAGAACAATCGCATGTCGCACTGCGCAAAACATTCGACAATCGAATTCGTTTTCGAAGATTTTTGCGATTTTTTGTAACTTCCTTTTGAGTGAGTCCCGCTGGCGATAAGATAAATGCTTTTGCCAATCCTTGGAACATCGATAGAATTTAGGCAAATCTATAGGTAGGTACTAAAATTATAAAATTAGCTTTTGAGTAAATGCCCAAACTAACAGAGGAGTCTCAATATCAAATATTGCAAAAATGAGAAAAAATTTATATCTGTAAACATAAATAACAAGTTCTTCAAGAGTGCGGACCACTAGTAGGTACAATAAAATTTCTAGTCATATTCCTTATACAGAAGCAAAGGAAATAGGTGTAAAAATTAGTATTGACTGTAACTACAAAATTACTGTGTCGTGGGAGAAATAGACGCACGAAGATTCCAAATCAAACATCAAACTTGCATCCCAGCGGATTTGAAGGAACCGTCTTCAACAAAGTTGAACAAATTCATATGACTACGATAAATACTATAAGATCATGTAATCCTCGTAGGACATGCTTAAGTCACCACCAAAATTTCCTTAAAGGCCGGCAACACCTATGCAATTTTTTAAATGTTGCGCCGTTGTACGTGTCTATAAACGATAGTGACCACTTACCTACCATCAAATAGGTCGTATCCGTAAGCTTCTTTGGAAGTCTTAATTATGACCTATTTCGAATAAAAATTTCATTCATTCATTCACAAAGACGCATTCGAGATTTAAAAGAGTGATAAAATCCCAGCTCTTTCAATAGCATGTCCCTGTCGCCAATGCATTAAGAAGTGGATAGCACCAGGGCGTCATGAGATGTCGAGAGCTAGCAGAGTTGCCAATACAAAGTTATGTGGTGCTGTAAATCGATGGGTCCTATGTATATGGGCCAAACTAGCAATTTGGCGATTTTGGCTTTTTTGTGGGTAACGCATCTTATCGATATAATGAATCATGTGAGCTATTAAAAAAAAAAGATTTCAGCATAGAAACACGATTTTTTATTACGGTATAACGGCATATGTAACATGAATTTAAACGTATAAGGTCCTAAGCGTAGTTAGAGATTTATACGCGGGGAGTTTCCCGCGCGTTTGTTTATAGTTTGGAACAATCAGCCAATTTGACACTTGTACGTTGAACGGAGCATCGGCCGCACTGTGATGAATAAAGACGAATACGAAATGTAATTGTTGTGTTTTTGGGTTACAATTTAGTTTAATAAGTAAAAATGACATCTAATTATCACGCTAAGATGTCTAGATGTCGGAATTTTGTGAATTTGGCTTTGGGAAATGAAAACAACAATTAAAACGAAGATTTTATATTATATTCTAATTAATGAATTATCAATTACTTCAATCGTTTATTGATTTTATAGATAAAAAATTAAAAAAATATATACATTATGCTAATTAGCGTAGGTAATGCGCGTATAATGGCCAACATGGTATATCGGCCCTTTTAGGGTGTTTTCAAAAAAAAATAATTTTAACAAAAACTAACGTAGAAGGGCCAATGTGACATTAAAAAAAACCAGATAAATGTATATATAAAATACTACAGTGTAAATGAGGGAAATAGTTTTCTTAGCAAATAAGCAAAGATTCGGGAACTTCGGTTTTATCAATTTAAAGTTATAGTAAATTGAAACTTTGGAAGCCTCTCCTGTAAAGTTTTAATTTTACATTTTGGCCCATATACATAGGACCCATCGAAATATAGATTAGCTCTTTCGCTCCATTTCCACCAAGCGGGTGTCTGGCTCGACAGTGTCTGGCGCTATATTGGCTTAACATTGTACAAGCTGTTAACATTTATCCGGCACCATTTTTTATCGATTAATGAAATTAAAAGCTAAACACTAAATTCTTTAGTATTTTAAACTCAATCACAAACATAATTATTATTAAGTAGAAGCCCTCGCTTCGCCTACGGAATCTATACCGAATAAAAAAAAATCACAGCAGATAGAAAACAAGTAAGGAATTCAGACCGTGTAATAATTTCATTTAGTTTTAGTCTAGTTTATGTTCGGGCTTACTTTGTTCTGCAGACTTCTGCACTAATTCAGTGCTTTCGAACAATATTGTACTGTTGCCAAAAATTGTACGAGTTATCTTATTTTGGTAATATTTACACTTACTTTTTACATAAGGAGTAAATGTTTTGCTACATTTGAATGAATGTAACTTTTATTTATATATAAAGAACAGTATAATAAAATGATAAATCAAAGGAAAACAATGACTCCTAACAAACACACAACTCTGCCATTTACACATGCAATATCATTAAATTTTGAATTAAATATTGAATTTCGTGGTGGGCGGGTATTAAACTTTAATATTTATTCAAATTAAGTGATATTACAGTGAACATACATAAAATTATATTAATATCTTCCAAATAATTTACTAATTGAACGGCCCATTTAGCGCAATAATTACTGTGCTGTCTAAATAGGATACCATGAATGAGAGTTTTAAATGTTCTCAATCTTGGCGCGTGCAGGTACCTACTTGAGTTTGTATGTTGTCCATTATGTCCATAACACCTACATATGATAGATACCTACAGGGAATCCTAATCTGGGCGTATGGTCTTATATTCTCTGGTGTATTATGTCATTACGAACAGGAATAGTTGCTCCTATTTTAACTATTAGATAACTAATTAAAGGCTAGATATGATTGATAAAATTAAATCGAAACTATCAAACTAAATCCTTATCACACAACCAGTCAAACCAAATTGGTAATTTTGACTTTATTTATTTTTTCACACAAGAAGCCAACAAACAAGCATACAAACTGACAGTAAGTGCTCATTGTTGCCTATGGACATCAGTTACACCGAGGGTTAACCGATGTCTGGTGGTAAAGAAAGAACGACGAAGAAAGAAAGAAAATACTAGCCAATGGCGTATTATAATCTTCAACTAAACCACACTACCATCTCCAAATTAACGGACCGATACCACACAATCCAATTTCACTAACTTAATCTAATTGCTCAACCGAACAAACAATCGCATAATGCCCGAGCAAATTTAATAGAATACATTCACAACAAAACGTTCGCCAACTTTAGACCAAGAAACAATAGGAAACGTGCTTCGCTGTTCCTCACAGACCTCACAGTCACGTACCATCAGTTTGTATTTAACGTTAGCTGCGTTTACACGTCCGGGTATTCGGTACCATTTGTCGCATACACGTGACCGCAATGCGCTGACCTTTATTTAATTATAAATTACACGGGCAAGAGATAAACAAGGCATCTCTTTCTTTCTTGTATCGTTTCAATTTGAGTTCCTATTTTTCATTTGTAATTTGTCAATGTTACAGTATCAATTCTCAATCAAAATATGTACCGGTTGTTTTATAGATAACACTTCTCTGTAGCACAGTCATTTGAAAATGTCTTCATGCTTCAAATTATCATCAATGTACAGTAAAACCAACTTATCTCTGAAACGAAGAGAGGCGCTGTCGGAAGCATTGGGCCAATCATCGAGAGGTAGTAACTGACAGATGAATGACCACAAAGTACTTACGAATGACTTTTAACATGGCGGCATTAGTTCCAATGTTTACCATTTCAGAGATAAGTTGGTGGCGCTGTAACGTTGTACATTACGCTGTCGTTCTTTGTACGACTATTAGAAATGGTTCACTCTCGCAGTTTCTTTATAATCTTACCTGAATAACACCGATGATTCTACCCTCAGAGTTCTTGATGGCCATACAGAGGATGGTGTTGTGCTTGAAGCCGGCACCCTCGTCCACCGACGGGTCGAACCGGGGGTCCGAGTACGCATCAGCTATGTTCACTGTCTGGGAAGAGGAAAATTAACATTACGTCTATTTAACGAAAATAATTAAGTTTTGGCTGGAAATCGTATTCGGGACCGGTGCGCAGGCTGTCATATAGGTACTGATCTACCAGTCATCTCAGGCCTTTCTCACACAACGCTATTTGCAAGCGACTAAGATGTTGTCCAAGTAAACAAGCGACGCGTCTACGATGCGTCTCATGTCAGTGAACAGTGTCAGGTACAGCGAATTTCGGATTGCGTTGCAGTCGCGTAGCTAATAAATAGCGTAGTGTGAGAAGGGCCTTAATCATATTTATGTTTATCCATTTTTACCGACATAAAATATTTTAAATGGTAAACTTACAACAGCAAAAGAAGAGAGCGCGTTTTATTGAACACACTTAGGTATTAATCGTTGTGTAGGAGTATGTACGAAATATTGTATAAAATATTGATACACGACATAACATATCAAACGCTAACCCAAACTGACATCTCACTTCCCTCCTCCAACGATGACACAGTGCGGCACGCTCAAATTATTGCGCATACAATTTTTAAACGTCCCCATTACTTCTGCGGACAATCTCCATAAATAAAACATCAACGACCATTAATTTGGAACACGCATCACAATTTCATACAGGGAATATTAAAACATGCCGACCTGTCGTATTTCAGTCGAGTAATGAACTTGGCACACGCTTTTAAGGACTGAAGACAGCGGGGGCATGTGAAATAAGGGTTTTTAAAGTTCACGGTTGGGTTTTTATTGTAACCTTTAAGCCACACAGGAAATTAATAGGCTGGAAGAGAAAAATGAAAAACAATTACATTAATGATAAAATTGTTTCGCGAATTGTGTCAGTGCTATAATGATTTAAGTGTATAGGCACTAACTTAGGCTTTGGTATTCCTGACGTCTATGGGCGATTGTAAGCACTTACCTACTATTAGATTTAAGAGACTCATTTAATATTTCGTAGACTAGATACTACATAAAAAAGATTTTCGAACAATTTCAAGTTAATCTAGTTTTTTACGTTCTTCGGAATAATGCTTTAAGTTCCAAAAGAGTCATAATATTTCTTATTGCAATAGATGCACAAACGCAGTCAAAACTTTTTTTATTACTCTTTTAACAATATGGCCATCCTAACTTCTATGTCATAATCCTGTGGAATCCATAACTCGAAATGAATATATGTAATCTTCAAAATTTCAAAGACGCATTTGGTATTTTAATACATCTATCCATACCAATATTATAAACGAGAGTCTGTTTGTCTGTAACGAATTAACGGCTAAACCACTAGGGCGAGTTGGATGAAATTTGGAATGAAAATAGTTGAAGACTCATGGTGACACATACGCTACTTTGTTTTTAAATCAACCCCTAAAGGCTCGAAATAGGAGATGAAGTATTGTTTGGAAAATCAAAACCAATTGACCGATTTCGATGAACTTTCTCAGAAAGCTTATGATGAAATGGTCAAACTGACTGACTACCTACTTATTTTTTTAAAAACCAACTCCTAAGAGTCTAAAATAGGGGACGACGATGAAAAATCGATAGCTAGTTCCACTATATAGTCACACACCTCGCCAGTAGTCGCGACGTATCCCGTGATCCCAATGTTGATTGGAAACCGGCTCTCGTAGGGCGACGTCCGCGGGGTCCCAGGTTCAGTCTCGTCGCCCGCCTCCAAGTCGAACACGCGGGAAAAACTGCCCTTGGACGCCTCGTGCACCAATAGGACCTGAGGAGAAGCAACGCCATTGACATCTAGTAAAAGCCATTTACCGGTGGAGTCTAGAGTTCACCCGGGGAAGTACCGCAGCCCGCCACGTTACTTACAAGTAGTACCATTTTTACCGCTACAATAAAATTATTTTTAACAGAAATCGTGATCCGGATGGAAAAATTGTGGAGACGGTGACACTTTATTATTATCGACCATCTCAGTTTACCTTAACTAACAGTCTGTGTTCTCACATTTATTAAGTTACTAACCAACTAATATTCTAACACCATCTACTATCTTGACTAACCATCTCGGTTTCTAAATTGAGTCTTGTCTTAGGTCACAGTTTTTATGGGCGGCAGCGGAAGGGAGCTGTTGCATGGCTCATTTGCTACCTTAGTTCCTTAAAAATACGAATCTTACTTTATATAATACGCAATAAATATAACTTTTGTTGCATATTTTAAGTAGGTAATCTACTAACTTCTATCGTTTGAATAGCTGCTGATGTCATATCTTTGATCCAAAGAAGTTAATTAATATTCTTTTTCACATACATAATTCAATTTAAAATTCTTCAAATTCTATATAAAATTGCGTACCAGTGTTAAATTTATGTTAGAATAATCAAACTAATTATCATTTATATACATTGCTCTGGTTGTTGTATTGGTTCTTGTTTTGTTCGTTTTATGTTTGTTTTTATTGTAACAGCTGACAAATGATATCTAAACATTTTATAAATCTATTGTTGCAATATCACATAAAATAAAAGTGAAATAATTATTCATGTAAAAAAATAGTTGTGGCAGTTAAATCGACGGCCTATGAATGTATAATGCGTTGCGGGTTAATTTAAATTTAAATTAACTGCAAACATAGCTAAACAAACAGTATCATTTCGCGACAATAAACAATGTTACATTTGCATACTGAAACATTTATTGACATAATAACATAGTAACTATGGACGTAAAAAGCAGTATAAAGGACTGCGCACATGACATGTAACAACTCGCTAATCGACAAACTTAAATGAAAGGATTCGAATATGATCGTTATGTCTTGGTAATTACTTGGTATATTTAAAGACGTACTACTCGCCACCAACTCCTGACCGACAACAGGCATATAATCGAAATTCAACCGAAAGTTTGTCGGTTACAGAGTTGTTATAGGTATGTACTCGTATGTGTGCAGTCCTTTAATCTGTAGAAGACTCAACGTGTCACACTACTTATAGTTTACCCTAGTCAATGTTAAATACATCTATAAGGCAAACAGTGAAAATAAACATAATATGAGGCAAATTCACTGGAATATTAAACTTAATAAGTGGGCTTCATGAGCCATTAAAATATAGAAATATTTATATTGAATTGAATATTAAATAATAAATTTTGAATAATTCATTTATGATTATAACGATACATTGTATACATTTCCTTTCCCTCCATTTTCCATTTTTGAAATAAAATTGAGATATATGAGACGTAATTTTATTGTAACGACTTCACAAATACGTCTAATATCACTAAAGATTAAGTGACTCTATATTAGAAACACGTGAGCAAACGAACCAAAAATAAGTAAATAAGTCTTCAAGTTAAATGGAAAATTTCCCTTCAAACTCTTTTCAAAGAACTCGAAGAAAATACGCAACTTAGCTCCCTGTACCTAACCCCTCTCGTTTCGCTTCGAGAAACATAATCGTTGTTTACAAATTGTATCGGCACCAAAATACAGCTACAAAATTTTGTCAAGTACGCTATTTTCAGTAGATTAGTTAAGAAAATATTGTTTGTTACACGTTCGCTACGACTTGTGATCAATACAATGTTTTAGTAATATATTGAGGTTCGGTCAGGTTTTCTTTTTCAAAAAATGCATAAATATTGGACGTCGCCTATATTTTTTCATAAATTCTTCTCGCTTTACGTTCTCAAGCCATATTCACAATGCACAATAATATCATTATCATTATATGGTTCCCTGCGATTAATACAATTTTCAATGACCAAAGTTAACGATTTCTCATAATGGATGTTGATTGAGCATTAAATGACTTGATCAATAATAAATACAATTTTCACTATCTGAGTAATTATAAAATAATTTCTATTTGCACTACTAATGAAGTAATTTCACCGACCATAATATAATGACTGATAAGAAGTCGCGAATAACCAACCTATGGCACTTCCTCTAGCACATAAGGCGGTGTCCTACGTGAACGACGTAAATGACGCGACGCGACGTTGCGAACGCGACGAAGAAAGAAGACGACAAGAAAGCCTTAAATTCTCGGCACGCAACAGTACCACAAACACAGTTTAAGAACAAAATCAGCCATTTATAATACAGCCAAATGGGTATTAACTTCGGATGCTACGCAAACGATGGTAATTGGGTCCGACGGCATTTTCATTTTAGGTCAGGTTTACACTGTAGCTACCGGCTTAATCTAATTCCACTTGGATTACGGATGTTAATTCGCGAGAATTTATTATTCGCTCTATAAATACCGAATCCGTGGGAACTATCAGGCTGGGTGGAATTTTAATCTGTTACGTTTTAAGCGGATTAACCGGGCCGAGGTGACATTGTTCAGATTTTTTGAATGGATTTTACTAAGGGTGACAAACTGAGAATGAGTGCTTTGTAAGTTTTGTTACGATGAATCCTAAGGGCCTTATTAATATATAATAAACACGGCTTAAAGTTACTCCGAGTTAAAATGTGTTTTTCTTTTTCAGGGCCAAAAAAATTTAAACCTGGAGTAACTTTAAGCCACGTTTATTAATAAGGCCGCGGTTTACACTGTTTTTCTGTACACATTGTTAGGAAATTTTAAGGACGTGGAAGCTTAATAGGTACATACTCGAAGTCTATAGACTCTAGGGTTTGTAGCCAAAGATAATACATACATTCTAAGTGTACTTAAACCATATTAAAGCATACCTAACCTTTAAATTCTCGGTAATATGGGAACACCTGAACTCAGAAGTTTATTAGGTACGAGTATATTTCTTGTCTTAAATAAAGAAATGAAATATACAACACAACACAGGTTCTTTCAAAGCATTTTGATTTTAAAAGTAATCATTGATGTGATCATGTGATCAAGGCAAATTAAAAGCCCTCCAAGTTTCGACTATAAACCTACTTATTTTCTATCAGGTTATCTGGTAAATATTAGGTATATTCAACGTAACTGTAACATCAATATTATTCGACTGTTTAATTCTGAGTCAACAAGACGTAAACGTATCTGAGTATTTACCTACCTATTCGTTACCTACATCAATTGCAAATTAAGTCAACATCTAACGTGGCCAGAACAAACGGAATTTCCATTAGAACGATTAGAAGACATCACGCCTTATTCGAGAAGGCTTGCCGCGTTATTCCCGCACATTGTTCCGTCATAATTGAGTTTTCCTTGGAAATGATCCAATAAAATAATTCCCTAGGGACTCTGCTCGAACTCTGGAGGGGAAATACGTTGGCGTTAGTCAGCAGCGTTCAGGAAGTTAGGAACTATGCCGCTTTGACGTCATCACTTCTTTAAGTGGTTATTTTTCCATTGAGTTATTTTAAATAAGAGCAAACTTTTTATGTGTCTATGTTTCGAATGTATGGGTAACATTATAATCTGGCCAATTAAGTACCTACGTGAATTATGATCACGTTTATGCAGCGGTGGCGGTAGGGAACTTTTGAATTGTTACTTGAATCTTTTGACAAATTCATTCTTTTACAAATTCATAAAATTTGCGCTCTCTGTTCTTCATTAGTGTAGATACTGTAGAAAGTAGGTACACATAATTAGAATTAAAGATATATCCATACTAATATTATAAATGTGAAAGTGTGTTTGTTTGTGACTCTTTCACGTCGCAACATGGCTATTTTATGATATAATTTATGTGTGTAGAGATAGTTGGGAGGGTGGAGAGTGACGTAGGCTACTTTTTAAAAACATCTCATTGCCATGGGAAGGTCGATGTTTTGTCAGTTGCTAGATATTTAGTTCCGGATGCTGTTAATAGATGGCGTTAGTACAATTCATTTGAATGTTCTGAATCACGCTATCAAATACTACATGTATAGTAAAGTCATAGGCAAATGTTATAGCTGTAAACTAGGCTACTTTTTATCCCGAGAATCCTACGGGAGCGGGACCTACGCGGCTGTTACCTACGGGTCCCGAAGCGAAGCGAGGGCGGTTCTCTAGTAACACTATAAACCTTCTCTCTTTCCACTTTGGAAAAATCATTGCCTGCCTATTAATTTTTATCACGCGTTTCATGAATTTACCGCTTCATAAAACGTGTGATAAAAATGAGGACCCTAAAATAATTTACGGTCATTATTATAACACTTTATAGAAAAGCAGTCGGAACTTTACTCATTAACCTCAAAACAAAATTCCACACCAACTTTTATATATTAGTGCGTTGAGCGGACATATTTAACAGATTTTTATTGAACATAAAACTGTGGGTATTAAGTTGAGCTAAAAGTTTTCTAAAAGCTTTCTGCAGTGGAAACCATATCTTGAGCTTTCAATAATTTTTGAATAATTGTAAATAATATTATCAATGTGTTTGATTGTCTGTTTTTGTCGTTAAAACGGAGCATTGCTGCATTTGCTTGATGGGATTTTGGTATGATGTAGGACGTAAGGTTTGACGTTTGGTGAGGTGAGGTACGATGTAAGGGTTAAGTTTCCCAAGCGATGAGGGTTTCTAAGTGTATATAAATCGTTTGAACATTTATGGCTCCCGTAATTCACACAAATTATGTGCGTACGTATTAAAATTTAATTATAACTTGCTTTCGTGACGGAAAACTTCGTGAGGTAACTTATACATCTCAGAGTGTTCCACAATGTTCTTGGATTGTAATTATGTTGTCCGCCAATTGTACTCCAGATTGTGAAGGAGACACATTCCCAGCCCAGCAGTGTGACATTATTTGCGAATATGATTATTTTTCTGTTTTTCATCTGTTTTGTAAGTATTGTTTACAAAATGATAATATTTTGCGAGCATTAGATATAAAATATTAAAAGAACCATTCTATAGAAGTGGCGAGGGAGAAATCTTTTATGTTTGATATCTACGTTCAGTGCTTTTCTCAATAGACTATAAATATGAACAGAAAAAGTTTATAGATATCTGTAGGTATATCTGAAGAACGCTTTGACGTCAACACTTTTAGAATTTATTTTTCCATCGAGTTATTTTAAAGGGTGCGATATCCTTTGTCGAACAGTTCTTACCGAGTTACTTTGGCACAAGATATTTTTCTAATAATTTAGACAGTACTGAATTCCTTCTTTTCATTAAATAAAAGTGTTAATTAAAAACGAAGGGTTATAATGAAACAGTCGTTGTATTGAACCGTAAATAACTTTCCAAGTATTATTGAAATGACGATCGTTTATTTTTATTCTTTCTTTTGTTGAAGTTTCTGAAAGTCTCCTCAGTACTCTGGACTACCCTGGTATGAATAGTACCTTGCCGTCGAAAGGAAAGCCGCCCATACACGGAATAGACATTACATTCTAACTTTTGGCAAATTTCCAATAAGAAAACGAGCACGTTTCTGAATACTGTTCTTTCTTGCGAGGATCATCAGCCAAGATATTGTAGGTTCCGAGTGCCAAGAACGTTTGTTAATAAAAAATATGTTATCTCACTTTACGCGAAACACGTGCCGTATTTATGAATGAATGAGATATATTTTAAGGATAGCCCAGAAAACTACAATTTATGATTTAAATAATTTATTTGTATAATATAGCGGCCCGCCCGCGGTTTCATCCGCGTGGATCCCGTTCTCGTGGGAATATATGTATGCATGTATTATACATAAAAACCTTCCTCTTGAATCACTATACCTATTACAAAAAACCGTATCAAAATCCGTTGCGTAATTTTAAAGATTTAACAGACAAACAGACGGACAAAAATAGCGACTTTGTTTTATACTATGTAGTGATTTCCGACACTTGGGCTCAATCCGCATTGGGGCCACGTGAACATACTCTAGGCCTAGGGAAGAGTTTAAGAGTTCACCCGGGGAAGTAGGTACCACCGCCCGCTACGGTACTCAGTAGACATCATTTCTACCACCATAATAATAGCTTTAACAGCAATTGTGTTCCGGATAGAAGGTGTGGAACCGGTTACATTTTTTTAGAGACATCTATCTCAGTCTTAAAAGGTAGCAACGCATCTTGAACCGAATTAGGACGAGACAATTAACAATATTATTAATAAACTAAGAAACTTATATTTTAACACCTACTTCCAACTGGACTAACCATCCCTATCCCTATATAAGTCTGGTTCTAAGTTGCTTACAGTTGTAATGTGCGGCAGCGGAAAGTGGTGCTAGCCTCTCGTTCGCAACCTTAGGTAATTTCATAAAAAAACATGATATTAACCTCTCCTGTTTAGTAGCAACTCCCATTTTGTAAGTAAATGAACCTTTTGCCCTCTTATTGTGCTTTATTTTTTTAATATGATAAGTAGGTACTACATAATATTATATTATGTATGTAAATGTGCAGAAATAGAGCTCCGAAACCCGACACCTTAAACAAAGTGACATAAATTACACCCGTGATTAAGATTGAGGGAGAACGTACATATTTTTTGGTCCTGCTATGAATAGGGTTATGTTACAAGTTTAAAATAATTTTTAATAACATTGAAATTTTTATTATATCGCCGTTTTATTGTAAAATGCATTAAGTTATGCAGGGTACGTACTGTGCTGCACAATAGATATGTAGAAGCACTCCAAAGAGCACTTCCATTTAATATTCCGAGGTGCTATTTGCAATTTGGATTCCATGCCAACTGGAGACTGTAATTGTTATCGAGTCATTTTGGTTCTAAAAGGTTATGTTACTCGATACTAATAAAATTATACTTAAGTAGTGGACCTGCTATAGCTTCGCTTCAGGAAACTTAGTGAACCTTTAGGATTCTATCTGAGTCACTCCATAACCTCAATTTTTTTATAAATAGGTATTATTTATACCGCACTCACTCACATGTATGCGAACGTATGTATGTACTCGTATATTAAACTAGCTTCCACCCGAAAGCTTCGCCCGCGTTGGATTCGTTTTAACTTCACCCCCCTATTTCACCCCCTTCGATTTGGAATTTCCAAAAATCCTCTCTTAGTGCTCCCCTACACTCCCCAAGGAGCATACATGCCAAATTTCAGCTTTTTCCTTTTTGTAGTTTCGGCTGTACGTTGTCTGTCAGTCACTCAGTAACGCAAGAGTTTTATTTGAACAGTCCTTAGTCCTTACACTCCTCACCGTGAACATTACAATTCTTTTCCTTCAAATTGTCAAATTTCAAAATTCAATTTCAAAATAAGTGTTCCAAGTGACCTCTATCTCAAAATTCCATTAAGGAACATATAAAAACAAACAGTTGTCGCAATGGAATGAATAACAGCGATAATGAATAATAGTAATAGGAGCTTAATAGCTTACAACTTCTGACAGACGAATAACAATTAACATTCAGCTGTTTGCGCTGATCGCGATAAGGCTGCGGCGCACATTACAACAACTCGAGAACCGACGAACTCAAACGAAAGCATTCAATTATGATCTTTATGTCTTGATAATTACGGTTGTATACTTGAAAGACGTACTACTCGCCACCGACTCCTGACAAACTCCAAACCGACACCGAGCATAGAATTGAAATTCAACTGTAACACCTAAGACATACAGATCATAATCGAATCCTTTCATTTAAGTTTGTTGGTTAATAAGTTGTTACATGTGCGCAGTCCTTAAGGCTGCAGCGCTGGCGCCTGCTGGCGACCGACGCTCCATCATCATTAGATCGCCGATTAAATGGAATTTGCAGGCGACGGATAGCAGAGTTATGGCGCCTCGAATTATAATATACCTAAGGCTAGGACGATGTGTATCGTGACTTGTAAGATTTTATCATCAAAGTGAATAGTGGACTGGGTAGGTTTTCTATGCGATTTATTGGAATTTAAGACTCGTTCATAGGCAAATGTGGCTCAAGTGCAAAACTTAATGCTGAGTGAGCTCTTGTCGATCCATTTAGATTTTTTTCTACAACTGACGGGACATTTGACAGTTAGTTCCACGACACAGGGAATCCTAGTGTGGGGCTTTGAGTGTGAAGCGTTATTATTTATTATTATTTTATTTATTTATTACTTACACATTGTTTTCATGTCGAAAAATATCCCCCATATTATTGAGCCCAATAGCTACGCGCAGCTAGGTTCATAAGTGACCCAGCCAAAAAGTTAGTAACTTATGAAATAGAGACGTTTTTCTTAATATTAGCAGTTTAATCAAAAAAGCTTTACCGACACCTTATCCATACTAATCCATACTAATCTCCTTGAACAACAGTTTCTTTGACTACAGTCTTAATTATTATCTGCGAGACGTTAGCCTACAGGGCAATAGGAATAGCATTTAATCCTACTAATATTATAAATGTGAAAGTTTGTGTATTTGTTTGTTTGTTTGTTACTCCTTCACGCAAAAACTACTGAACCGATTTTCATGAAATTTGGCACACACATAGAGGGCAACTTAGATTAACATATAGGATATTTTTTATCCCAGAAATCCCGCGGGATCGGAATTTACGCGGGAAAACCTTCTTCGCGTATGGGGTATAAATAGCTTCTAAACAAACATTAATATAAAACTAACAAGTCTGTCTTCCCGGAAATCCCGCGGGATCTGGAGTTACGCGGAATAAACTCCTGCGCGTAGCTTTGCGGGCTTAAATTTTTATGCGACCTTTACTAGGAGATTGAGGAAGTTTTGAAGCAACATATAGGGTACTGTTTATCCCTGAATTCCCACGGGATTAGGATTCACGCGGTAAAAACTCATACCCGGGAATGAGGTCGTGGGTTCAGATGTTTATGGGATTTTCAGTGGGAGGTAGAGGAGGTTATGGAGCATTATATAAGCTACTTTTTGTTCCGGACTTCCCGCGGGATCGAGATTTACGCGGGAAAAGCTTCCATGAGCGAATGAAGTCGCGGGCTCATTAATATCTATATATCGGGATATCTATACATATATCGGGAATCGAACCGGCTTTTTTTCTCATGATCAACTTTATGTTGCTTTTTCGAGGGTCAGCATCGCTTTAGCTGGTCTTTTATGTTTTGGCACCCGAATGAAAAACTACCAATGTAGTTTAAAAATATAATAGTTTGGAATGAAAAAACCCCGACGTTTATGTCTTAAAGTCTTTTTATCGATTTTCTCAAGATCTACATTAACGGATTTTTGTACGGTATGACTAAAACATAGTAAAAAATCAACTGTTCTTAAGATGTGTGGAGTGTGTCTTAATATGTCTGGGGTCGGGATTAACGCAGGAGTAACTTTGTGACACACTGAGTTCCACGCGGGCGGAGCCGCGGGCAACAGCTAGTAAATAATAATTATAGTATTAGTAGCAATAAAGATAAGCGGTCTAAGACTTATGAAGGAATATTTTAAAGACGTATATACCTAATTAGGTATCTTGTATAATAATAAATTATTTAAAAAATGAAATAAACATAGATACTCGATATCTCTTTGTGGGAAGATGGTTATACGTTCTGATGATGTTACAAAGAACTGTAAATTTTTAATTTATATTCATCCTATAACTAAAATATAATAACATAATCAATAAAATCTATCGAAATTTCTTTCTTAATAGAAAAGGTTAAACCAACTAAACGGGCTTAATTAAAAAATACTATTCGTTCAAATCCACGATAAGCTTAAAACCGATGATTTTGTCTTTTTCAATTAACGAAATTGTAGTACTTATTAACATTTCAGTCCGACTACATTCTATTGCAACGTACAGAATTATTCTCGGATTATACGATACTGGGCTTAAAAGCTTACTGGATAATCAAATCAAATGCATTGTTCAGGATTTTAATTAAAATAGCAAGTTGGGACTAAATATTTAAGTAGATTAGTTCTTAATACATTTTCTTACCTACAAAAATACGAGCTACATATAGCCGAATAGGTAGCGTTATACAAATTTAAAAACTTTTAACCATGTGCGAATGTTGTCAATACTTCTAAGTGTTATTTTATTATATCTATCACCGTTTCGCAAAGATGCTTTATCAATTTTGTATTATTGAGGAGAAGAAACCGAGAAAGAAACTCCTCAGCATATCTATTCTTTACCAGGTTGTTATTCGAAGGATCTCCAGTTTCAATTCCCAACAAGTAGGAATTGCTGATAAATATATTGCGGTAAATGGACCACGGCACGACATATTATTTCAATAACATTTAGCACTTTAGTAATTTCGTGCTTGGAATCAACTTAAAAAATGGTAATTTGGTACAAAATTGTATGCAATGTTTCTGTTCCCCTTACCTGTACCCGTTGACACCGTATTAAGCTTTGCGTGTGCGTCAATATCCTCAACACCATGTGCTCAATCGTGCTCTGCTCCTCGAAGACCATCCTCGCGAGGTCCAATAACACTTGGTTCCTCTTCACTTCCAGCTGCGATCGCTCATACAGTTGTGCGTTCCTTAAGCCGATACCGCAAAACTGAAGGTAGGATGCGAACACTTTCTCGTCGTTCGACGTGAAGGGGCCATCGCTTTGCTTGTTTATCACCTGTTAATAACAGAGAAGTTGAAAGAGAGCTGAAAGTTGTGGTATGGTCATGTAATGATGTAATGAGGCAAGAGGAAACGCTTGTGACGAGACGAGTGATTGATATGAATAAAGATGGATGAAGGGGACGAAGACGGCCAGAGAAAAGATGTGAAAGAGACGACATGAAACATAAGAGAATCAATGTAGAAGTAACAGTTCACCGAGATGAAGGGAATATGTTCATATTGCGCCGAATACAAATAAAATGAGAAATGAGCAGAAAATTATTGATTTATATTTACTTTTGGGAGGCTAAGAAAATAATTATTGTTCTATTAAATATTCCTTCAGACGCTAGAAACAAAATCAGCCCTCTTGTATTGTAAATACTAATAGACTCAATGATTCAAATATAAATAGAATCCATTCCAATCTATTGCATTTAAATATAAAGGGAATTATAATACAAATATATTACGTTCTTCTATAGTATTTAAATGCGATAAATTATAATCGCAGAAATAAATGAATAATTGAGGTGACTGTTAAAATTAAAAGTTCACTAGTCTCCGTATTGCATTGTTATTTGCCACTAATAAACTCGTATGATCTATTGAAGTGGTAACAATATATTTCATGTAGTACTTGAGTACTAATAACGAATCAATTAGTAAAATTCATCCAATTTAACGATTAATTAAAATAAAGTTAAATAAAACAAATAATTATAATAAGCAACCAATGCGTTACCTGCGCAACACCGATGACCTCCCCATTGATATCCTTAATGGGCATGCAGAGAAGCGACCTCGTCTTGTAGCCAGTTTGTTGGTCGATGTCGTGGTTAAACCTCTCGTCCTAGAACAATGGACAATGTATCATTGAGCTAAATGTCACTTGGAATTTAATTTACTGACCTAGCGCAGCGAAGCGTCTTTAACCTAGAAAGATTTAATATTGTCCACTGGTATCATACTGTTTTATAACAATACAATACAATACAAATATTCTTTATTGTGCACAAACAGGACATTACAACATACATTATACTGGAAAGAAATTTCACAAAAGGCGGTCAACCAACAGACAGACAGTTCAAGACAACCAACAACACTTCGATTATAGCTTAATATATCTATGTAGGTTTACATGTAATATGTAACTGTTCGCTGCCTTTACATGAAAGCTACGAGAAAAGCATATTTGGGGTTTATTAACGCAATAGTACCCAAAACAATGAATAATAAAAACGCCTGTTTGTTTGCGGTTTTGTTCACGCTATGGAAATTGGAAAATGAGGCAAGCGTGAACACATGACATCCCAGTCATTGAGGTACTATGTTAGTATATAGTAGGTATCTCAATGATCCCAGTAGGTATATTTTGATGTTTGAGAAACGAAGCTAAAAGTTTGACAGAGGAATTGGTTACCATTGTCAGGTGAGATACTGGCAGTAATAGAAGCTACAGCTTTTCAAAATGTAACAAGAAAAATATTAAACATATTTCCATAACACAGTAGGTGATACAATAAAAAAATAATACACAGACGCGGTCTAAAACATTCTGCGGGTAGCACAACGGCATGGCATTACGCCAAACTCAATACACTTCGTTTCTTTTATGGCAACTAAAGAAGTACCTACTGACTAAATAACGGATTGTATTACAGTTGTATTGTTTGCTTAGGTAGTTCCGATTTGTATATAAATTTTACAAGTTAAATAAGCCAAAAAGTCGTTGGGAAAACTAAACAAGCTGTCATTCAATAAATAGAAAATTACTAAATAACAAAAACAATAAAGGAAATACGAAAAGTTGAAGTACAAACTACAAATAAATAAGTCTTTAGACGCGGCTTTGTCTGCGTGGTAATTGTAAAACGTCAAAAAGGGATAAAACCTATCCTAACCCTAACCCAGATTATAAAAATATTCTTATACCAAATTTAATTTAAATCGGTTTAGCAGACCGACACACAGACAAATTACTCCCCTCTTTAGAATATTAGCGAAAATAAATATTTTAATTGTAGCAAAAAAATGTCCACCAGTAGGTTATTAATCACTGATCGAAATTCTATTCGACGCTACAGAAATTTAATATCGTAGTTTCAGAGAGAATTTTCTTCTTGCTAGTTTCTCGTGTTAGAAATCAATGAAAATCAAGACGCTGTAGAAGATACCTTCGTTTGTATGATAGTAGATATTAAATGTGTTGTTTGATATTTTAAGTGACATGTTTAATGTTAAAATAGGTACGTTACCGCTAACCAAGGGAGGTCAAATTTTTAAGTACTTTCTGCAACCAATTAGCAAATTAATTTTATCGATTGAAAAAGATGCCGTGGAGTCATAGATATGGAGAATTGCAAATTGAATTCCCTTATATGCCTACAACAACAATTGCTTTTACTAACCTAGAAACAATAGAACAAACATAAAAAAAATTAAAAAATAATGTGTATTGAATCGAAAAAAATCATAACGTAATTCAGTTACGTAGATGATTTAAATAAAAGAGTTTGGTATCTGTGGTGAAAGATCATAAAAAAATTAAATATGTCAGACAACAATGCGGAAATTGTATGCATCCATATTCCGATATATCGCTTCGCAAATCGCACTACTAGTATATTCATTTAAGCCGTATCTCAAGAGAACCAAACTTAATTTATACACGGGCGCATGGGATAAAACGGTATTGGAAACGCTTTTCACATAGATTTTTAAATTCGCGAAGATTGTACGCGAAGATAAAAGGCCAGAAATAAAGCACTCGACACGTACATTTAAATAAAGGCAAATATATATATAAAAGGGTTTATCATAGTGTATGAACCACATTTTCTTAATGATATTGAATAGGGGAACATTCTAGCGAAAGAAGCAATAATGGCGGCATCCTGTGACCTTCATCCTCTGATATTGTTATGTTAACTTAATGTTTCCTTTGTTGCTGTACTTTAATAAGAGATTTCGTAGCAAATACACGTTCCAATGTCATTGACATTTGCCTTTTACAGCCATCGTATGAGTTCAGAAAAATATCGTTACTCTGAATCCTACCATTTGTCTTATTGTTATTGTATGACATTTCGACTCTCGAAAAAGTTTTTACGCACCTTTGCTGTATTTAAGTTTTATGTATACATACAATTCAGCAAATGCAACTTCATTTACTGCTTTCAAACAGCGTATCTTACAAGGTACAAAAGGCAAAATCCTTAAATGACAAATGTAAAAATATTAATGTACATAACGTACATGTTTTGTTTTGAATATATGTGTCAACATAAATGTATATTGATCTCGCAGACAATTTGGTAATGGAAGCGTCTATCAATCAGGTTGCGGTTTAACGACATCCAAACTACAACTAACTGTGCATTGTAACATTAATGTTACGTGTAGTGCGTGTAGTTTACACCTACGCGATGTGCAGTCCACAGTTCAAAGTCAGGTTAATTTTGGATAACGGCCGTAAAGTGGTAGGTACAATGGGATATGAGCATACTGATTAAGTTTGATAAAGAAAATACCTACTCATGCGTTATTATCAAGTATTAACAGTGTATGAATTGCCAATTGTTGCAAGGTCTGCAGTCTGGATTCTGGCCAGGTGGTACATTTTCAGATTATAGCATGAAGGTTCAAAATAGAGATCTTATATTTGCAAGCCATTAAGAAATTGAATGCTTGAAGAGATAAAGCTTATTTCTTTCTTGACGTTAATACATCGGTGTTCCCTCGGTGTCGCTGGTGTATGATCTGTAGTGTGGAAGTGGCTCGTGTCCTTGTTTGTCGGCTAAGAACATAAAGATAGTTTAAATAAAATCTGCTGCTTTTTAAACTCATTAAGCCGACGAAATTGACATCGTTAACGACATCATACGTAGCATCTAGCTATCCAAAGTACGTGAGAAATACGTAGAAAAATTTTATCAATATCAAGCGGAACGTAACAATTTCCATTAGCGCTTACAGTTCATAAATAGCAACGCAGATATTTCCCAAGACGTAAGATAGATTAGATGAGATGTACGAATCTAACAGACGAATATAATAGCCTTGAATGTAATAAACGACAATTGAGATTAAACTAGTCCACATGGGAAAGCCAACTAAGACTCATTTATAGGATGGCAAGTCCAGAGCAGTCTTTCTATGAAATGAATCATTAAAAATAGGAAATTTATGACGAGTAACAATGACGAAAACAGGATCGTCCATTCTTCTATCGTCGTCATAAATATATCATCATTCTACCATCATATCTCCATCCATTATTGAAATCAAGTCAACTAACCATCCCAGAACGACAGACAAGGATGTGGCGAATGAACCCTCCTCTTGGCCTATTAAAGAAGATCAACGATAAACCTTATCTACAACAATTCATGTCATGAGTAGTAAAATAAATGTTATTTCAATACCTATAACTAAAAACACTAAATTACTTAACCTAAATAATGTGTCGGTTGGTATTACGAAACATTTGAAGAAAATCCTAAAACATTACGAAAAACACGGGCATTCTGGTAGCAGTTAAATGTTCCATTCGTTCTAATAAATTATTAGGCTGCGTTTACAGAACTGCTGTACAAATTAGAATAACATTAGTTTTGCAATTTCTCAGTTATTTCTAGAACGTGAATGATTCGTTCTCGTTGTGATGCCCGTATTAACAGGAAAGTTAGCCTTCACAGTTAAACTTTATTCAGTTTGACGGCATTGCGCCTACTTCTTACCAATCGGACGCAATGTGTCGTGCTCAAAGGATTTACTCACGTGCCGAATGTACGTGTATGTTAATACTACAAACAAAAACTATTTAATGATTGTTTTTAAAGCTAATAAAACATGTCAGTACCATCTCATTTAATAATATCATCACTGATGTTGCAAAGACCTGATGAAAGAGTGTTTTACTGACTCTCAGACATCGAAGCTAGATCGATACAAGTTAAATTGATTTCAAGTTGATAGTGGTAGAATTGTTACTATCCAGAAACGGCAAGTTATCTTACAACTATATACGATACCCTTGGGATTAAACTTTAGCAGATCATCATCATCATCACAGACAGAATCGGGTTATCCCATCGGATAACCCGATTCTGTCTGACAGTTTTCTCAAAGATTTCATAGATGTAACGTTAGTAAGTGCTAAAGCTAAGCATACCATAAATAAATAAACACTGAAACCTACACTCACCTGCTGTAGAAACCCTTGTGTCAACTAACGAGTTGCAAGGATATGTTTACATTCGAATATCATAAATGAATAAGAAAATAAGACAATCAAACATTTGTCACATTCTATGTTCTGGACAGACATGGAACGCGAGACGACCATACCAACGAAATAAGGGGACTTCATTAATATGTGAGGCGGATACGATTGACTTAATTTAGTTCCCGAGCAATTTCACCCTACCACTGAATTCATGAAGTGTCCTAATAAAGATGGATAATTTAGAATTTACTCTGTAGTAGGTTCACGAATTATTCATGTGTAATCACCCTAACCTTCCTAGGCAGGAGTTACGCTCAATGCTTTCCGAATAAACGAGAAATTTTTCGTCGAGATTAAAGTAAATCCAAACCAGTCTCTGAAGTCGATGTTATTTACGACGTGTCAAAGATTAAACAATTTACATGAAAAATGAATGAGCGGTTACGTTCAAACAGAAATATTTAATATTGGATCCCGGTTGAAATTTCTTTAATCTTCTTGAACTTTTTTCTTTGTATTATACAAGGACAATCGGAGTAAGTAAGTTTTATTAAATAAGTCCAGTTTAACTGGACTTCTTCCATAGTTCTTCAAAACCATGTTCAAAACATAATTGTATGTATGTAGTAGCATAACTACTATATGTAGTTACTAATTTGCAATATTAAGTAGTAAAGAACGTAACATCCGAATTTGACAGATGTGCTGACGCATGATGTGTAGATCAAAAACTCCAAGACGGCGAGAAAACATTTTCAGAAAAAAGTAAAACACTTTGTAGTATCAAATATATTTTTTACACCAACGGATGCTGATTCTTTAAGTGCTACTATTTGATATGGAAAGTTTATTTTTATTATAGGATTAGTTCCTCGAAGCGATTCGACGCCATGTTACTAGTAAATACTCATAATAAAAACCCGCAATCCGCAGTGGATCGGCCAATGAATGGATCCGTTCATTCGGCGTGAATCAGCGACCGACGCGAGTCGTTCAATGAACACTATATTATTATTTCATTCCTAACGAATAGAGAACAGTCCATTCATCAAGTTCCGAAATCTTTGATCCATTACGTTTAAATAAACTGATCTAATGTAGCATTTACTACGTAAACTTAATGCATTGGAGCATTCAATTGATGATATTCAATTCAAAGAACACTTTCTTGGCATACATTCGAAATCAACAAGAAAGAAAATTCAATCTAAAAAATAAAGCATTTCTGAACGATATTAATTTTCTACTTCCTTCCTATACATAAAACTGAAACAAAATGGAATCTTGAGAACATGTTCCTAACATGACATGTAGCTTGTAGATTATTCTAAGGATTGAGGATACTTAAGGATTGAATTAATTGTTTCTCTAAATTTAATACCGAAATATTTGTGCGAGTACTATTTCAGGAGGTACGACATTACCACCTGAAATTGTTTTCCAGATATTTATTTCAAATATCAGTTTGAACATGATTCAGGCGACCAACTAATACAAAATTCATGATTTTCAAGTCATCCCGATCACTTCAAAAATAAAACACGCACCCAGAATGTTTAGCAATTAAGAGGATGATGGATACGCGTCGTAAAAATTTATGTCATTCCACGAACGCGCTAGTTAATTTCTAACTTTGGAAATTGATGACCCATCGACACTCTAAAGCTGAAATGGACGTGAAAATTCTGATGAATAACGTGTCCAATGGCCGAGCTTAATTGCTTCAAAGACCTTTTTTTCCGCTCTAAACCTATTACGATGGACGGGTGAGTGATCGTCCAGTAACACATTTATTCGCTTTTGTTAACGCTGATTCGTTTGAGTTGAAACATTCTAGTCTAATTTCATTACGCGAGGAGGATAAAGTATTTTATAATCCTTATATTTCCTTTTTAGTCTTCTTGTTGATCTACAGTCTCATTTCATTTGATGGTAAGTGGCAATTAAATGTTCAATGATTAAATTTTTATGCATTAAAATTCGCTGTAAGCTCTTTTCACTGTTTACTCTCAACTTGAAGATAATATAAAACAACAAGAGGATAATCATAACACGAGGAATACAAAGATAATCAAATATGACGGGACCGCTAACCAAATTAAATATTCCGCAGAAGAAAATAGTATTATAGAAAATCATAACAGCAGATGGCCTGAAAGGCAAATCCAATATTACTACAACCGAACCACACAAATACGAACTACTTACGAAAAGACACGAATTGTGTAAAATTTTAAAACATTAAAATAACAATTTAAAACATTACTCTTTTATTTCGATGTTTTACTTTTTTACTTACACTAATATAAACAATCTTTGTTTATTACATACTGTGTTGACAATTAATGTTACAATGCAAATGTTTAGTTATGAATTTATGACACTATGAATTTATGACACCGCACTACCATTTTCTGTTGAATTGCTTAATGTACCGAGTTTGATAAATCGTTCTAAGACAATAAAACTCTAGGTTTATTCACGTCTAGTGCATGATTTCACTTAGCTATGGACAGCCGCAGTTGATTTATAATGCATAGAAAATAATAATACTGAATAAATTGTCTGTTAGTGTAATCTTTTTTGTTTTATGACAACTTGAAAGAGATAAAGAGACAATTTGAGTAAAGGGCCACCAATCTCTTGCTTGTAAAGAAGATTTAACGTTTAGGTCCTAAAAATATTTATTTCAAGATCTTCAAATCGACGTTGTTTTATGTCACCGCCTTGAGGCTCTTGGACTTAAAAAAATGGAAACTGACTTCAAAAAAGGGAAACCGAATTTGATAATTCTTTTGTATTGCTTGTCGTCCTTTCCCATATAAAGGGCGTCAGTCATCTGACGGGTACTTTTAGAGTAATCTCTACCTATCGATTTTGAAATAGGTTATTTGCCTATAAAAAGTTATTAGTATTGTCATTGGCCAATTCCATGTTGTTTTTGCTTTACTGCTTTTTGCAAATCAACACAGTCCATGTTTCTAATCTTTGTTTTCCCTCCCCCCTCCCTCCCTGTTGGTATCATTATAGTGTGACGTCATAAGGTTGGCGCAGTGATCTGACAAAGACGATAAATCGTTATCTGAGCACGTATCGTTCGCACTACGCTTCACGACACAAGGAAGTCTTCAACTGGAAGATGTTCAGCCATAATGTCAGAAGCCTGAAGAACAATGTTTTGTGCAACATAGTGGAATACTTACTTAATCAACATTTTATCCGTAGATTAAATGTTACTTCCAAAACTATTTTGCATACTACTTTTAATGCAAATGGTAAGCATTGTAACGATACCGGAAAACATTTCTTCTTGTGAACTTCCTCAGAGTGATATCAAACAGTTCACTCTACCTGACCATGAAACATTTTACGGCTCCGTTTTGACCTTCAATCGTTTATTTTATAACCCTCTTACTCTACCATCAATAAAATTTATTTAAAAGGTCCGCAATAAAAACAAAGAGAATTGGTTGTGAGCTTGCCACTTTGCATAAAAATCCTTTCCCAACCACTGTCTCAGTAAAATACTGAAAAGGCGATTTCAATACAAAAGGTCAAAACAAATTCAAATAACTTTCAAGAACAGTACAGATAAGAAATAAATGTGTTTTCTTTTTTCTTCCAAAAATTTTTGTAAAAACACAAATCCTACTGTCAGCCATTAGGGTGCGGTTCCACTGAGGCGGAGCAGAGCGGAGCTGTGCGCGATTCACCAATCACATGGCTTGAAATCCACATCTCATTGTGCCTCGCGTGGATTTCAAGCTATGTGATTGGTGAATCGCGCACAGCTCCGCTCCGCTCCGCCTCAGTGGAACCGCACCCTTATAGACGTACGTACCTACGTATGCCTGTAAGACGTGCCAGCTACAGATTGTCCTAACATTCCTTAGGGAATAAATTATGATTTTAAAAAATCCGTAATTAACACGATTCAGTTTTATTTAAGTTACATCTATCTTTCTATCCTAAATCAAATCAATGATCAGTTGGAAATCTTTTAAGCTAATTCTGTGGCCTGTGTTTGTTTCCTGCTCGGGGCTTATAAGGGAAAACAAGGGAAATGTCTTTGGTGATGTCCATCGGCGTCCATGACCAGTAACCAGCATGTGGCTCGTTTGCTAGATTATTAAACAATAGCATAAAAATCCAATTTGATGCTTTGAGTTTTCATTCCAACATTTGCTCTTTCACTTGTTATAATCTCGATTGATCCATTGTATCCTTCAATTTCTCCATTTCATGAGCTCTGCAAGCAAAAGCCTATTGGCCTGATTGGCACCAGTTTACATCTAACAGAGAGAGTTATTGTCTGTTTTCCTATGACTTCTGATTTATTTATTTAAAACTTTAATGACCACAAAAACAAATGAGGTACATTATGGCGAGCTTAATGCTTAAAGCACTCTCTACCAGCTAACCATTAGGCCAAACAGATATTCACGAGGAGCGGTATTATGCTAAAATTTTAAAATATATGGTGAACGTATTAAATACGTAATATTCCTAAAATTATAAATAAGAACATATAGATTTATACATAGGTATAGGTACTGATCTCCTTTGTTCATAATTTTTATGTGTCATTTGTCCGATTTGTTCCGATTGGCAATATTTCGGGGAGTCAGTCAAGAAGCATTTTTACTGCTTTCACTTGCATAAATAGTGGGATACGTACTAACAGTTGAACATTCTGATCCTTTGTCAAGTGGTCCATAAAGTTATGTAAGCAAAGAGATACTAACTCCACGAACTTGAAATTTCGAAAACTACATACCCAATAAGAATTAAATTTGGCAGGGACGCAATATAAAAGTAGAAGACGTGAGCTAAGAACGACGAGGAGTCAACAAGGAGGCGACAATTTGTTTAAGTAACAAGTTTTAAAATTACTTTTACACAGGCTAAACTGCGTCTTATAAAATAAAATAAAAAAATGGTAATGTACAAAATAGTTGCTGTAAACTTAAGCAAACCACAGAAGAGATAAAGGAGGTTAGAACGGCCTTGTGGGCGGGGCAGGCGCGCCGCACAATTGAGCAAACGCTCAATTGAACCCCGAAATTAGTTTTACCGGTCATTAGGCGCGCTCATACCTTGATAGCGAACGGAGCTCCGCTAAAAAAAAAGAATAATGCCGTCTTGCGCAATTGTAACGTGTAGGAAAAGAAGCCAGGTGTGTAATGTAGTCTGAGGAGGAATTTCTTTTCACAAGTAAGTCTAAAAACCTTAAATTACAATAGATATTTGTAATTATTACAATAGTATTATGTAGTTTAAGACAAAAACGACACAATCGCAAACAGATTCAAAATTATACATTGCTCGCAAACACATGAGTACTATCTTGTACTACGAAAGTGATTACGCAATGTATTGCAAAGTATTGCTTTCATTGCGAAAGTCGCGCGCATCCAAAGGAAGCTTGAATTTTGGTATATCGGTGGGACGAGTTTACGTGGCGTTAGTGATGACTGATGTACCATGTCGATAAATATGTCGATAAATTATTTTTAACAAATTTAATATAATTAAAACAACTTTATTTATTACCACTAATTATTGTTTATTATTTTGTTAACTATTTGCTTTGAGTTTAACTATTATGGTGGCAACATAACTTACACCTTTTATTTGTAGGTTTCCAAAAGATCTCAATACAAAAAAAAGTGGATTGAAGCAACCTGTAGAATTGAATGGGTACCTACAAAATGTAGCACGATATGTTCGCAACATTTCGCAGAAGATGATTATATAATAAAGTCAGGAAAAAGACACCTTGAGCCGGGAGCTATTCCGCACAAATTTATACCTTTTTTAGTAAGTAGTAATTTTTTATTATTACACTTTTTTGGTGTTTTTGAATAGGGTAGGTACTTAATTATTATCCTAAAAATTAAGTTTAAGAAGAAGAAGTTTAAGAAACAAAGTTACAGTAATTTTACCGATATTTATCGATAGGTATAGATTATCGACCTTTGCAAGCCGTAACATAGATGATTGCATTCATTTATTATATAAACGCTGTTTTATTTGTTGTCCAAATATCCCCTAAGATATAAAAATTAGGTTCACAATGTTTTTGGGTTATATTTATAGTAATTTTTAAAACAATATGAAGAAAATCAGTATCGATATCAATATCGATCGACTATCACTATCCCATCACCAGCCTTTGTGCGAGTTTTAACTACACTGGCGATCGAACCAATCACAGCCCTGAGATTCATTTCGGTTGTTTGAGTGGTGGGAGGCACGCGGCGACAGCCGTTTTCATACAAAATATGAGTTAAGGCCGTTCTAACCTCCTTTATCTCTTCTGTGAAGCAAACATTCTCAAGAGCTCGTTCTCGTATCTCGTATCGTTTCCATAATATACACAGTGCACATATCCAACGTACCGCGATCCATATTAGAATTACTGACTGGTACGAAGCGGCGTACGTCTAGTCTCCCAGTCTTCGGTGCACGTCGTTCAAACAATATTAGTTTGCATTGCAATTTGCATATTACGTACGCTGAGGAGTATAGGTTTACAAGTTTTTTTTTCTCGTAATTTAACAACTGACTACTTTATACGAATTACTGTGTTATATATAATCATATAATTTAGGTACATGTGTGTGCATGTTGGTCCTTGTTGAGGTTACTTACATTCATATATTATGATCTAGGGTTCCAAATTTTGATCAATTACTTATGGTCTTGAGAAATAAACTGATTCGATGTGGTGGGAAAGATACTTTGAATTGTGGGTGCTTGCGGTCCTTAATTATTTTGGTTATTACAGCCGGCTAACCAGTAAACGAGCTACTTCATTTTGAGTGATTGACGATGAGCTTTGTAATTTACCCGCTTCTACGAGTATGAATGCCTGTGAGTTCTTTGTCACTAATTGCAAAAACGGCTAAGCCAATTCGCATGCGGTTTTCATTGGTGTATTGTAACGGATTTTTTTCTTTTAATCTGTTTACGCCACATAAAATATGTCTTAAAACTTAAAAACCAGCTTTCTTTCCATTGTTGATAAAAAGGCATCGGCTTTCGGTTTACCGAAGCGAAGTAAGAGCGGTTACTAGTGATATTATAAATTCCTACTTTATTCAAAGTATTCCTCAAATATGTTTATATTAAGGTCAATCGATATCAATATTAATAATTCATGGCACAACCCAAGGGGGCTGATTTAATGAGTTTAAATTAATTTGATTTATTAAATCAGAAAACTTGGTTCAAAGCGGTCGAATCTGGACGGAGTAAATTTGAATTTATAACTCCAACCCAATTTGAAACAATGGTATAATCCAGTATCATTTACAAGGCAATTGCGTTGTAAAAACGAAATAAGAGAATTAAAATTTCAGTTCAGTATAAACAGTTAAGGAATTTATTCGCTTTCTTTTTGGCAATGCTTAAAGCATTGTTTAATACCGACGATTAGTACTCATGAATATTGGACAAAGATTTAAAACCCACTTTATGTTTAAGTATCAAAAATTCAATAATGGAATCCTCGTTCACGAGACGCTTCAGTGTTGTACTTTTTTATGGATTTAAGATAAAAAAAAATGTCAACTGTAACCGACTCAGCTCATGTGAGCCTAGAATGATTAATTAGCGTATTAAAGCGTACTTAACAAAAAATTTAAATTCTTCACAAATACATGCACACCACAATACATATTCTCTTGGTGTTGTTCTTTTAATCTAAGTATAATTTGTAATAATCTCTGTTTCTCCGAGGTGGGCGTTAATAACGGCGACACAGTTAAATACCATTGCCGTTGTTTACGAACAGTCAATTTGTAAATCTGTTTTTATACAAATAAATGATTATGATTATTATTATTATTATTCTTTGTAGTCCCAAGAAATTGTAAATGTAGCCAATAAGCTGGAACCAACAGCGTAAGCTATTCTATTCTTATAGGTATTCTAATTCTCTACACCTAACATTTCGAGGGCAACTTTAGCAATTGACAGCGACCCGACATAACAGCGACAAAACGTCAGTAGCATTGACTACGTGAGAATAGTGGCGCTGCGATATTTTCTCACAAGTTGCGTTGCGCAACCACAAGAATATTGTGCTTGTTCCTATAGAACACGCGGGCGCGGTGGCGGGTGTGCGCGCGGTTGCCGCTACTTAGACCGCACGTGCGTTTCAATGTGAACACTTGAATATAACGCCATATCTTTGATATTTCGTGACCGCGCCTGCTACCGCGCCCGCGAGTTAGTGTGAATGAGCACATAATGTCACTAGTCGTTTCGATGTCGTGTCGCATTCGTAGATGTAAATGGAGTCTAAGGGTACGTACGATTTCGCACACCGCGACAGACAACATAAATCTGCGACCGTTAGCGATAGCATTATAATAGAGCGATACGATTTAAAAGTGTCAAAGTGAAAAGTAATACACCATTAATAATATGCCATTTTCTCATACTGTCATCTCTTCCGATGGTTAATAAACGACGCCTCTAGCAAAATTGCACTTTTCGGTTTCCGACGACATAATATAAAAGAAGTTAAAGTTCCAAGAGAAAGCTAATTCCGTACTTTTAGTTTGTCTGACTCTTAAAGTAAGAGCTAAAGATAAATTAAAAACCCAACTTTTTCTTTTACTCCTGCGAGAACTGTGTAAAACTTTGTAAAATATAATTATATCGAATTATCCTGCTACTTTGAATATTAGTAAAACGAGCGGCAAGAAAACTTAAACTTTGATAAAAGGTTCAGTTTGATTTAATTTAAAGTTATTACTTATTGAGTCAAATTTAATTTGTAAAATCAAAAATTTTTTGGCCCATTCAGCCATTAGACACCCGTTTTCCAGTGGATGTACCAATACTAACAAACTTAATTCAGTTACTGGCGAAAGTACCGATTATAAGTATTCTATAATAATCAACCGAACTGAACGAACGTAACTGAAATATTCCTTTAAAACTTCTCGATACATTTTTACCTTTATAAGTAAGCCACTCGTTTTTATAAAAGCAATACTTATACCTACTTATAGGGATAGAATTACGTGACTGGAATCAAGTGTCCATCAATCGTTGTCACTGCTACTCCAGAAACTTTCAATAACATCATCGATCATCCCAGTTTGTGAGCATCACTTCGTAATCAACGTCTAATATGAATTTCGGTAGGCTCACTTCAGACAACAAAGCGAAGCACTCGGTTTTAATTAAAAATAATGTGTTACCCCTACCTATAGAAGATCGGAACATTATTCTCGTATTAGAATATACCTAGTGTTGTGCATTAAACTACTAACGCACTAAACAATCACATTTATATACTTATGTATTACTAATTGTGAGATAAAGTCATGAAAGTCAAACAACTCTGTCGCTTCTACAAATCCCTACAGTTTTCCTAGGTACTCACAATAACAGATTGAACTTACTACTACTGACGGCTAAAATACGAAACGCACGTCCATATATTATGGACTTTCCATTTGGTAGAATTGTCATCAAACATTGACTTATTTTACCTAAAAATAAAAGTCGAACTGTACTAACAAGTATTGCCTTACATAAATTACTTTCGGTCTCAAAATCTTATTTTGATATCGCGAACGAAACCCATGAAATGTTACGGCATACAGTTGGTAATGACTAATGAAGTATTGAAAGCGGCGGCGGAAACGGATCTATATCAAATTAGGACTGACTTATTTACTTCGGATTTAGATGCTAATATCGAAATACATAATAACTTCCCTTCCTTCAATGCCATTTGTAAGTCTACACCGAAAAATAAATTTTGAACCGCTACCTAGCAAGAAAAATAATCTTATTATATTTTCAAGCGATTCATATGAAAAACGTTTCTTCATTCTAATGCCAAGTACTTTATCTAACCACCTGATCCAAGGTCTGCTAATCCCTATTGGATGGAGATACTTTACACCTTACATAAAACTTACTTACCGAAAAAACGTGAAAAATAGGCTTTATGCTTACCTACTTATCGAAAGTTTAGGTTAACACCCTTGATTTTAGAGTAGAGGATCTTAGATGATCGAAAAATAGTCTGAAGAAAATAACTAGGGCAAGGAATTTAGGTGCCTTAACACAAAATATAATGTAGATGGGAGAAAAATTAATAATAAAAAACCGCTACACACTCATACCACACTAGGATCCCCTGAGTCGTGGGCGCCATGGACAAGCTCACACAAGCCAAAGACACAGATTCAGGCCGAGAACGGAAATTTAAACTCAAGATTCAAATTTCCGTCTCTGGGAATCGAACCCAGGCACCGAGGAACAGCGATCCGGCGTGTTTACCATTGTACCATTCGGGTCAAAAAATATGCCATCATTTATAGAGATTCCTTTTTTACAGCCTGAAGGGCTGACGTAAAAGCGGACGAGCTATGATGGTAAGTGGTCATCGTCGCCTATACGAGCAACACTAGGGGAGTCTCCACCGCAACGCCGCGCGCCGGCCCTGAAGAACTCCAAATGCGTTTCCATCAGTGTGCTGAACTGTGCGGCACTGTAACGCACAGTGTACGACACAAATGTTCACGCTAGTCAACTCACTCGAGAAGCAATAACAAATTGTGCGCGAACAACTCTAAAATGTTCGCGCACAATTTGTTATCTGAAGGTATACTTTTTTGGGCGTAGGTACACATACATGTATGCAGTGGACTCGGGTCGATACGTACACGCTTGTTGTTCGCGAACTCCTTCTTTCTTCCGCTTGCAATGTTTGTAAACAAATGTGCTGCACACTTTTTTGGTGGAATCGTACACCTTTCTTTCTGTTCCTTCAAAACATATGTTACAAACCTTATACGCATCAGGTATATTGACAGGCTCTCCACTCTCAGCCACGTAGCCGACGATGCCGCTGCCCCAGGGTATTCGGATCTCCTCGAGTTGTTCCATCTGCTCCGGCGTGGACTTCGAACACACGTCGAACAACTTCGACACCAGACATCTGTCGGCAAACAAATAAAACGTTCAGATCTAAAGATTTCAGGTGAAGGAGGTTAGGTACATAATGAAATTAATGAATGGATTATCTGACAAAGAATACATTCTTTTGGTGGTGTTTTGGAGTTAGTATTTACGTCGGAATTTACACCCCTTACAATTTAAAGGTCTTTTTAAAATAAAAAACCTATATTTATAGATATCACTAAGTAAGTAGTTGTATTCAAACAAATTGGAAGCAATAAAAGAAAAATCACATATTAACAGGTTTTACGTGATACCAATTTAGAGAGCCGTTTTAGTTTTCAACAAAACGATCTCCAAGATACCGACGATTGAGAAAAAACTGCTGTCTGGGATTCTGAAATATGCTTTCTTCTGTTTTATTCACACGCCTGAAGGCATTTGGTACGAAATTTTAGAGTTCCATTCCAATTTTACCTTTGGGGTACAATTTATTGAATTGTGATTTTCTCAACCGTATGCAGCCGAGTCGCCAAGTCGCCACAGGTGTTTTAAACAACATTTCTCTTTTCTGTAAGTATGGCAATGTCTAGTTGTGAAAAATATTTTCGTCGTTGGACACTATGAACTTTATGACTTATTAAAGTAACGGCTTGTTCGCAATAATCGTATTTCTCTCGAAATGTGTAAGACATTAATTACTCAGTTACTTACATTTTTAGCCGTAATCCTTAGTGATGTCATCGAAAATATCACAAATCCCAAGCGGAGGTAGCTCTTATTCAGCCTTCAATAATATATTAGACCCGAACACTCATATAAAAATTGCAAGAGACAAAAAAACTTTAAAGAAGGATAATTCAATAAAGTTATAGGTAAGAAGGGTACCTATTAATGTGTACGTATCTATTTCATAATTGCTAACTTAAATCCCCTAAACATTCCCATTCAAATTAAGTACCATACAAGCTAATAATAGTTGTTCATTATACTATATTTGAATGAAGCCAATCTTATTGTCCCTGATAAAGATTTCATTGTATCATTTGATGAACGTAATTAAATTGATATTAATAGCACGCGTCTAATAAACGTTAACAAAGGAGAACTGCCATGGCCCATAGAAAATTTACCCAGGCCCGACAGTAATGAAAAGTACCTCAGTTTTTTTGTTATATTACATGTAACAAAAATATAGTAACAGTATTTTAAATAACAGTGGCTAAAAACTATTTATAGCTGTGTGACTTTACTAAGGCGAAATGTTTGAAAACCATTTATTTTTCACTTAATAGCAATTGTATCCATTTAGAATGACCCAAAGGTAATAAAAATAGGAAATATAGACAGTCATCAAACTTTTATCTCCATTAGAGCAATCAATATTATATTCCACTATCAAGCTCCCAGATTTTTAATAGTAGGTACCTTTTTCATTACCTTCGAAGATTAAAATATGAACCTTAACTCGATTGATATAACTTACTTGAAATATAAATTATAAAATAAAAGCAAACTAAAAACTAAAAACCACGCGTTTTAGCTCCGCAACGTGCGCCGTAGCACACCGCGACGGACGCGGAAAAATTCCGCATCGTGAGTTCTTACCGCAATAGTTACGTATTGTTATTTACTAGAACTTTAGGTCATCTGAATAATCCAATCAATATTTTATTTTACAAGTTTTTTGTGCAAATAAATATCAAACATTTCTTTTTAGTATGAAAAAAATCAAAAGTTTCAAGTGAAATATTTTGTTGTTAGCCACTTATTTCGAATATAACAATAATAGATATTTGTTATACTCAACATAACAAAAAAAACTGGGATATGTTTCTTTCATGTCGGGTCTGGGTCAAAAATGGCAGTTCTCCTTTCATAAGCTGAATTTCAAAATGCGAATAGGAAAGGCTTTTTCACGTCGATATCAAAGAGCTTTCTATCTATTTATAGATAAGTATTTGATCTCTACAATAGCATTGCAAATCGAACACCTTACGATTATCCCGCGTTAATCCCGATCCCATGGGAATCTGGGATAAAAAGCAGTCTATATAATCTGACGATTATGATTATTTTCATTACAGAATTCGGACATATAGATAGACGGGCAAAAATCTTAATACTTTGTAGATATTTTAGTATCGTATAAGGGGTAAACACTCGAAAAAAGTTCTTTTAAAATCATAGACAGGCACTTTCATTGTATTTATTTCTATAGTTATTTTATTTTTATTTTTATTCAATTTGTGCAAGCATAACGCACACTGCTGAACTGATTTTGACACAATTTTCATTATTCAAAAGCTGCTGCGCCAAAAACAAAGTCAATCCTACATAATGACATTCATTCTTAAAAAGAAAAACTAAGACAGATAGATATTTAGGACTCTTTTGTACGCATAGATACTTTCGTAAAATGCAAAACCTAGGCAGAAATTAACAAACTCTTTTGTACGCAGCAACTGGTATAATCTAGTTTGAAATATTAATTTATTTTTAAACGCTTTCGGCGTATTTCCGCAGGCGGCTATCGGAAACTCGATTATGCGGCTGTCGCGCGCTTGTCTCGCTGTGCGGACGTGCGATAGGAATTGGCTTTTAATTCATTCTCGCGGCTATTGTGTAATAGAACAGTCTATCAAACGCTTACTATTTAATACCACTCGATCAAGCGATTGCGTGCAATAAATGATAATAATAATTTAATCGTCGATTAGCAAAAAACGCATCCATTCATCTATGTATCTTTCCAGCGTGTAGTTTGGACGGGTAGTTCTCACAAGAAACCTAGAACAGATATTTCTGTTCTTAGTTCGGGAGGGTTTGTATATTTGAGTGTAACCTAGATCTCAAAAAATATGGGTGTATCATGTAACTTTCTGTAATTAATTAATCGGTTACCTTTATACATTTCAAGACATCAGTTAACTTAATGGCAAGAGGTCGACCGTGAGATTCTTTACCTTTTAAATAATATTTACCTATACATTGAATATTATAATAAATTCTTTTGATACCTAAGGGCCGCGGCATTGCCTTAAAATTTCTACATTAAATTGTAATTTGTGTGAGTTACTTCTTTGACCAAAAGCTGACGATGTCATCCAATCATTTGCTTTTTTTTGTGGAACGTGAAAAATTGGCTTTTCGTAAACGGCTTAACAGACTTAATATATGTTAGAATATGTTACAATATTTTTTCCGTGAACCTATTGCTCAAAGTCAGACACATCGCGATTATTTCTAGATATCACATTCGTAATGTATTTGTCAGAACGATATCAAATTCGTAACAAGTAAAAACCCTATGAAACTAATGGATAATCCATTTGTCACAGTTATACATTTAGTAGGGACGTCGCAAGAGTTTGCAATTTATTGCGAGATATTGGAATTCTTCCATCTCCGGTCAAGGTCACAGCCGCTTGCGGATGTTGAGAAGCGGAATATCCAAATATAATGATGAGAGAGGATCTTTTGCGCGGAAACTTTGACTAATTGTGGTAGTTCGAAACCATTCTAGTCACGCTTACAATAGCGAATGGCATTTATATTGATCGTTATTTGATACGTAGAAAGAAAAACTATCGCGAGAATTCAACGGCGTCGTTGGGTCAAAGACCTGGAGGTCTACGTTGAATAATCTAATAGATTATGCGTCATAACAAATCGAGAAATATTTTTAAACTCCCCAACATACTTTGACCCGTAGCAGTCGTTTATCATAGCAGCACATTATCCTATCTAGGTTATAACAGAGACGGGAGGGCAATAACTTAAAACCCCGAAACACGATATTTATTGATGTAAAAAGCGTTTATATCATACTTGCTCAGTAACTAGGGATTACTATGGTGGAAAGTCTCCTTGTAAGTTGGTGTTTGCAATTCAAGGCAACATTACGTCGCACTATGCTTGAATTGTAATGTTCACATTACAGTTCAAGCTATGCAAAACTCCTTGGTAAACAATCTCTTTTCTTATAAAATGGTAAGAAAACTTTTTACTGAAAAAAAAAACACTGAACATGGCGGCATTTAATTTCCATATATTTCAAACTATGCAAAACTCCTTGGAACTCAGAGCCGTAAAAAAAATAGAAAACTATTTACGAAAAAAAAATGGAAATGGCGGCATTTCATTTGATCTGAAAGTTTGTGAAGTTTGTTCGTAAAGGGATTTAAGTTATTTACAACAATGTCAAGCACTTCATCAGCAGCAATATTACTATAATTAATTATAATAAGTAACCATTTTTTTCTATTTTTTCTCTAAATTTGCTAATTATTCTAATTAAAATTTCATTTTGCATTACCAATGTTTTATTTACCTCTCAAGAATGATATAAAGTAGCATGCTTACCTCGGTTGCAAGTAGCTATTACACCCTCGAACTATATTCACCCTCGCTCGCTGCGCTCGCTCGTGTGACTAAATATCTCGGGTGCACGCGATCCATTAGCGCCCTATGCGAGCTGCGCTCGCACTGGCGCCAAATTGGATCTTGTTCTGTAATAGCTTACTTACGTCCCTTGTGTAACAATCTACTATTTGATTCCCTATTTTATAGCTGTGATTTTATTATACATTAATCAACGCGGATATCCGCGGAAGTGGGGCGGCGAAGCAAACTGGCTTTGATAAACTATTTTGAAGGTAGCGGTTCGAAATTCGGCGTTAACGGAAGGAACAGAATGAATTATCTACCTACCATAATTTTGGTGGATGATACTGAAATTTTCAACATTACCGACAATTTTATCAATGTCTTTTATAGTTCATTTTATATATTCGGCTGAAGATACACATTTTTCCTATTTCACCTTTCTATCTATGCTAAAAATTATATATTATAAACTAGAAAGTTATCCTACTACCTACACTTCACTGGCACACACGATAATGAATTTTATTTAGTATTAAAATTAAACTTAATTTGTTCTACTATATTTCAAGCATTAACTTGTAGTTATACAATATATCAATCAAAATATAAACTATGTTAATGTTTCATGCTTGATTTCAGGAAACTTATAATAATATAAGAACTGACCAAGGAAAGGCGAGATAATTCGACGTGTAACATAGGCATTAGACAGGGCAGGTCCCTAGGTGGCTCTGAGGCAAGCAATTACATGAAGTGCATTTAGTGAAGACGAAGACAAATTGGACATAAAGCATTCTACTTTCTGGGTAATAGCAGAAATAACAGAAAAGTCATAAATACCTAATAAAAATTTCCTTAACACAAACACTGTTTGTCCTGAGTGGCTGATACGTCATCGAAGATTCAACAAATGAACCATGAAACATGAGGGTTCCTTTTATGACGAAGGCAATCACAAAGGATTTTTCGATATTCCCTCGGATAGGGAATAAAGAGCATTTTTATTTTCATAATAAATAAGATTTCAAATCATATGCGGGTTAATATAATCACGTTTTATTCTCGGGATGTCTGAAATTTCCACGGGATAAGGCTAGGGAATAAAAAGGTTACATAAATTTTAAAAGAATCAGGTCAACATCTTATATGCAAAAGGAGTACCTATTTATGAATAAAAATCATCGCACAGATCTCCAATCTTGTGCAAACAATAGATACAGCGAGCGTAGCGCTAATTACCAATTTCCTCCAGAAATAATGGGACTGGCCATACACAAAATAACATAAAATCAGGAAATACAAAATTAAAATGAAATTTATTATTATTAAGTCATTTAGCAAAGGAAACACTACATAAAAGTAGATTATACAATAATTTATATCACAGACTCGTGGGTGATTATGTACAGGGCTTTTTTACGATTGACTTTGAAAAAAATTACTACATTCATTTTGTTTATTAAACTGTACGCGGTATTTTAAGAACAAATATACAACGTAAAGAAATTAAATTAAATTAGTCAATGTTTAAGATAAACTAACATGAATATAACAAGATTGTTTTAGAACAGATGGATAGCAATAAATGGCTAATCTACATTTATAGTTTTCGAACAACCGCATAATACCAACAAGTGACGTAAGTGAGTTTGTAAAATATTAAACAAAATTAAACAATTACTTGAAACAAGCAACAAAGACAACAGATTTATTTCTCACATACGCTCTCAATTTATTAAATGTCTCGAAATTGTAAATTAGTTTGTGTGTTGTGTTTTTGTGAACGAGGAGGATGTTCAATGCGTAGGCAAGTATAGAAATGTTTAACTATTATTTACAAAGTAACTAACTCTTATTGAAACAAAGGATCGCTAATTGAAATATCGGGGTACCATAATAAATATCTATATATACGAGTATATATCTAGGTACATTCGTATTGAAACATTTTTCACTCGTTTGTGGGACACGACGCGACGCGGTCAAATACATATTTTTCGTATTACAACTTAGTGAGTTTTATAATATTGGATACATTTTATTAGTGCTTTTTCACTAGAGATAAATATATACGGACAAAAAAAACTTAAGGTACAAAATCGGTTATACATGCATTATTATACTAATCTCATAAGTTGTTCAGTAAGTAAATTAAGAGCTATCAAGAACTGAAAGCCTGGTAGACGAACCTCAGTCTGTGGGTGAACAGAAACTGTCAGTGCTCAATCATAATGAGTGCCGTCTTTCACTCCAAATCGCTTTTCCAATTAGGTGAATAATACCCGCTTTATAAAGTGGGACATTGTATTTGATTTACTTTGAAACAGACAAATCTGAGTAGGTATTTATGTGCTCCATGATGGTTGTGTTATGTATTGGTTTACATAGGTACTCGCGTTTACCAATTACTAATGATGATACCTATTATTATATTGCGTATAAACTTAATCTAATAACTTAGATAATACCTTCATGAGAAAATTAAGATGAAAGTGTGAGAGGTACATGTCATAGTTATCCACGCTGGCTAAGTGCGGATTGGCATACTTCACATACCCTTGTAAACCCCTGTAAACGTTAAAGAAAACCTCAGTTATGCAGGTTCCTCACGATGTGTTCCTTCGCCAATGTAAGCAATATTTCAATATTTTTTTTAATTAGAGGTGCAGGATTTGACGCCGGTACCTCTGATTCAACATTCAATCAAATGGCTATTACTGCTTATAAATACTTCAATGCTGAAAAACACTACTTCTATCTTATAAATTAACTCGTCAATACTGTTAGGTATGCGATATTATTCCTATAATTCGAAGAAAGTGACAAAGCTATTATTTTGACTGCTAATTGGATTAATGACGTAAAGTCTTTTCAAATAACTATACAGTATTGTTTGCCTTTCCCTCATAAACCTTATAAACCTGAGCAGTTCAAACCGTCAAGGTTGTTGTGAAAACAAAACTATTATGTTATCAAGAGACCTGTAAAACGTGTTATTAAGACGCTCTACCTAGAATTGGGTTTTGTAATTTGGTCTCTTGAAATTACACACAACAGCCTGTGTAAGAGGCATTTTTACATTTATCTAAAAAGTATAACACTAATTTTTTTTCTGAAACGCGATGTTTCATGACCTCAGAATATATACGAATCAAATATTAGGTATATTAAAGGAGGTCTCTGGGAAAAAGAATCAAAAGTGTATCAGGGCTGTTCTTTATTTGCGAAGAAGGAATTTATTACCTAAGTAACGTCAATAAATAGTAAACTTTTACTAACTGATATCAGTTTTATTATTCCTAACTCATATCAAAAATATAAAAACTAAATTGAAGCTGCTGGCTGTTGGTCGGATCGCGCTTTTAAAAACAAGCGCCACAGCCGCCGGTGGCTGCAGTCAGTTTGCGGAGACCCTAATGAAAGTAGTGATGTATCATCAGAAACGTAACGTTCCCACTGTTGGACTTCGTTTTCCTATTAAGACGACCTGACAGACCAGCACCCTAGCCAAAAGAAAAAGAGGGTAACCGAACAATCCGTACTAATATTATAAATGTGAAAGTGTGTTTGTTTGTTTGTTTGTGACTCTTTCACGTCGCAACATGGCTATTATATGGTATGGTTTATGTGTGTGGGGATAGTTAGGAGGGTGTAGAGTGACGTAGGCTACTTTTTACCGCGGAAAAACATCTCATTCCCATGGGAAGATCGATGTTTTGTTACTTGCTAGATATTTAGTGCCGGATGTTGTTAATAGATGGCGTTAGTAAAATTCATTTGCAAGATCTGATTCACGCTATCAAATACTAGGTACATGTAATTTACTTACCTATGTCATAGGCAAATGTTATATCTGATGTTCCAGTATCTCATATTATAGGCTACTTATTAGGCGATATTCCTACGGGAGCGGGACCTACGCGGCTGTTACCTACGGATCCCGAAGCGAAGCGCGGGCGGTTCTCTAGTAAAAAAATAAATTTTTCTTTTAAAATATGCTACCAACATTAATCTCGTCTATATCATTAAATTTAAAATAAATCATTAGCATTATGTCTTATTAGCTCATTTTTATTAAACACGATATCAAATTGAAAACAGTTCTATCATAAAACTTTCCAAAATGACTACTACAATAAGCTGCTCTATAAAGCGAGGAAAATAAAGTGAAACATATTTATACAAAACTAAATGAAAAACCACCTGTCAAATAGTGCTGCGGATGAAAGCTGCAGCAACCAGGTATATGAAAATACTTATAAAATATGAATACATTATTACCGTGCATTATTTGTTATTCACTTTTAAAATGAAGCCTTTTATACACCTTAACGCTATACACACGATTATTAGAACTGAAAGAATTGAAGATCGAACACGTTCGTTTTATGTGGCGCCGTGCTTCAAAAATGACAACAATGACTTTACGAAAATGAAAGACAATACAACTAGACGCTACAACTGTGCTTCCGATGTGCGTATACACAATACATTTGTCGACGCGTAAATATATCGCAATAATTATGATGCCGTAAATATATGTTGCGAGTAATATGTGGTGCCGGTGTGCGGCCTCACTAAGCAGTTTTAAAAAGACTCAAAATGTATCTTTAACGTCTTAGCTCTAGTTTTATGCCAAATATGTATAATTACTAAACTGACTAAAATTCCGCTCTAAACATACTGTAGTCGAAAACTAGAGTGCTATACCAACATATAATAGAAAAAGGAATAACGTTATACATTAATAGCCCTGCACTATGATTCCGTGAAACGTGGACGCCATAGACAACATACAAAGACACACAGACCGAGACGACACACACACCGAGAAACTTATCAATCAAATGTCCTTCAAACGTGGCACCATATAATTATTATAGATAGAACTCCTAACTAAATCCTACAGTAGTGCAATGTCAATAAAATAAATAAACACGAAATGTAGCAATGTAACGCCTGAGTAAAATTAGTAAGCAACAATCGTATCGGGTAAAGCTAGTGTTTTTGTTAAATTAAGGATTGTGTTACCCAAAGCGAGAGTAAGTTTATTAGTGAGAATTAAAGTCTTTTACCTCTTAGTTGATTAATCAGGGAGGCTGATATAAGAAAACTAAGTTTTGTATACGTGCAAATCGTGCTTTGAAATCTAAGATGAGTGATCTAAGTGAGTATAGGTACCTATCTACTAGTTCCTTCGAAATGATTGGGGTGTGTAGACACTCCCTCCCCCTTCCCCGATTCGTGATATAAAAGAATTTCAAGCGGAACTTAAAAATGCAATGAAATCGGTCAAGCGGTTTAAATTTTTCATACAAAATTTCATGCACTATTTCAATGGGGTTGGTTTTTGAAAAAAAAAAGTGCCCTGTGACCCTAAGTCTTTGTCTATTTTCAGCCAAATCAGGCAGATATGGGCAGATATGATATAAATGGACAGATAGACTCATCTCAGAGAGCTGGCTGAAACCTTCACTACCGACCACGTCATAACGTTTACCGGGCTTCGTCTTAGTACGAAACGATCGCATAGGTAAAGGTGGTGGAGGTGTCGCCATTTATTTACGTAGCGATATCCCCTACACAGTAGTCGCCTCATCGCCAGCAGAGTATTCGGCATCGGCTGAATTCCTGTTCCTGGAAATTAAAGTCAAACGCGCCAAAGCCCTTCTCGGAGTTGTATATTGCCCGCCTGCCGTTGACTATTTCTCCAGACTTGAATCAGTTCTTGAGGCTCATTGTTCTGACTATGCGCACGTTATCGTAATGGGTGATTTTAACACTGATCTTTTAAAGACAACTTCCCAAAGTAGTAAGCTTCTAAATATCATAAAGTCCGTCAATGTCTCTGTTCTTCCCTTGGGACCTACTCACCACAATCTAATTTCTTCTGACTCTTTGCTGGACTTGATTTTAACATCCTCCACGAATCATGTTCTCTGTCATGGCCAATTATCAGCTCCTGGTTTCTCTAAACATGACGCCATCTACCTTAGTTATAAGCTTAGACCGCCAAAACAGAAGCCAGAGGTTATTATGATGCGCTGCTTTTCACGTCTTGATGCCGATGCTCTTTTGCTTGACGCGGCCAACATGGATATCGCGAAGGTTTACTCGGCTCCATCGGTGGATGAGAAAGTAGCGTGTCTTAATAATTTAGTCCTGGCATTGTACGATAGGCATGCACCGATGAAAGCAGTTAAAGTTAAAAGGCCACCGGTCCCCTGGATTACTAGAGGGGTTCGCATGGCCATGACTCGACGCGACAGAGCCTTTCGCAAATTTAAGCGAGACAGATGTGTAGAGAACTGGAACAACTATAAAATTGCGCGGAACAAGTGTAACCAAATGGTAAGATCAGCCAAAAGACTCTATATCATACGCACTGACTCTTCCCCGGCCCATATATGGAAGTTTCTCCATTCGCTTGGCATCGGTAAAACCACTGCTGCCAATAAAATCTCTTTTTCGGGTAATGATTTCAATGCTTACTTCACTGCAACACCCTCTCTGGACACTCTAGTGAAATCATCAACCATTTCTGAAATTTCTTCCATGGCCTTTCCCCCTTTGGATGGTTTCTCATTATCTCCTGTTTCTGCGGGCGAAATCAGCAAAATCATATCCTCTATTAAATCCAATGCGGGGGGGTTCGATGGGGTTAATAGGGTTATGATAATGCCGATACTACGTTACCTTCTCCCAGTGATTACACATGTGATAAATGTATCCTTGACGAGTGGGATGTTTCCTGAGTTATAGCGAAAAGGCATAGTTATCCCTATACCTAAAGTAGGTAATCCCACCAGTCTAAAGAAATACAGGCCAATATCACTGTTGCCCTTTCTTTCCAAATTATTAGAAGCTGTTGTGCACAGGCAATTTTCCGCGTACATAAATATAAGAATAATATTCTCAGCCCTTTTCAATCCGGTTTTAGGACTGGGCACAGCACAACAACTGCTCTATTAAAAGTTACTGAGGATATTCGGGAGGGCATGGAGAGTACAATGGTCACCATCTTGATTCTCATTGACTTCTCTAACGCCTTTAATTTGGTTGACCACGGTATTCTCCTTGCCTTGCTCGCAAAACTGCAGGTTTCACCCGCATGCCAGGCGTGGTTTTCTTCGTACCTCGGTGGTCGACAACAAGCCGTTAAGGTTGATGGGACGCTATCGGACTGGTATAACTTGTCCTCTGGTGTACCACAAGGGGGAATCCTGTCACCTTTGCTTTTTTCCATATTTATTAACTCTCTCACTCCCCTTCTTGGCTGCTCTTACCATTTGTACGCTGATGACCTCTAAATCTACGCCCAGGCCGACATAAATAACATGAATTCTGCTATTAATATTTTGAATATCGACCTGGCTAGAGTCTCTGGATGGTCACAGAAGTTTGGCATTAAAATTAATCCAACGAAATGCCAAGCTATTATCGTCGGTAGTTCCCGACAATTGGCTAAGTTAGACATTGATTCAATGCCACCTATTACGTTTGAGGGCTCGGCAATACAGTACTCCCCAAGTGTAAAAGATCTTGGGCTCTATATCGATAGCGACCTTGGTTGGAGCACCCACGTCACTGAAATCTGTCGAAGTGTCAATGCTAAGCTGACTTTACTTAATCGCCTGAAAAACTTTCTCCCCGTCGCAACTAAGGTTCATTTGGTGCAAGCGTTAATATTCCCAATCATCGATTACGGTGACGTGTGCTGTTTGGATCTCACTGAAGCCCAACTTAACAAGCTGGACCGACTAATAAACAGTGCCGTTCGTTTTGTTTTCTGCATACGTAAGTATGATCACATCTCCAGCTACCGTTCTAAGCTTAAATGGCTTTCGATCCGGGAACGACGGCAACTGAGAGCCCTCTGCTCACTCTCCTCCATCCTCTTCGACCCCCTTGTGCCAGACTACTTAAAGTCAAAATTCCAGTTCCTTTGTTCCTCCCACGACCGTCAACTCCGCTCCTCTGAATCCCATCTCTTATCCTTTCCTCTACATCGATCTGGTTTTGTTTCCAATTCCTTTGCAGTGCAGGCAATTCGCTTCTGGAATGCTCTTCCTAGGGATATTAGAGGGCCCGCTAGTAAACTCACGTTTAAAAAAAGACTACAGGCTCTCCTTCTAGAACGTCGCTCGTAACACAGTCATCATTTCTCTTGTACATATATTTATTTTAAGTAAGATACTTATTTATATTTATATGGTATATATTTATTATATTATATTGTATATATTATAATATGTAGTTTGTATATGTCAATTATATATAATACTTATTTTATGCATTTATTATTTGGTTATTTATATACGTACATATATTTATTTTATACCGCTCATCGTGTTTTCTCTGTTTGGTCTAATGGTTAGCTGGTAGAGAATGCATTAGCATTAAGCTCGCCATTTGTACTTCAATATTTTTATATTGTGGTCAATAAAGTGTACATAAATAAATAAATAAATAGACAGACAGTCTTTCGCATTTCTAATAGGGACGTATGTGTAGTATGAATAACAAAACAGCGAAAAGCTCTTAATCAATATAGCAACAGTTAAACAAGCGTATCCTTGGTTGAAAATTCCTATTTATTTGCGCAGTGCGACACTTGTTTAAAGCCTTGCGCAGCTTGCGCTTCAGTTATAAATAATATAACTTCAACTATAAACCGTTAATCACTGGAAATGCTTCTGGAACTAATTAATCTTTGAAATTCAATGTTCACATTGTCATTGAGTTTTTTTTAACTTTATTTTAGGGAATTTGTCGCAGCAAAAAAATTAAACTAATTTGTCGACATGATCTTAGTAAAGCCGTCTTAATTTCTCATAGAGTTTTACGACAACGACCACAGCTAGGAAGTTAACATTATGATATTACCTACATAATTACTTTTTATCGCGGAGACCCCTAAGGGTCTAGAACACAGGACAGGACGTATAGAAATTTTTTCAACAAAATTTATATGAGCACGTATGAACGTGAAAGTCCTGGTTGCAGTTTAGATCTTTAAAATTGGCAACTTGTTTATTTTTTTAATAAACACGAATATCTTTACATCAAATTTCACCCAGGAGCGAATAAAAAAGAGGTTGAAAATTACAATAAATATTTTCATCAAGCCTTTGTTGATATTCTTGTAACCGTGGACAAAAATTCTTCGATAGAATAAAAATGGGATACGCAACTATCCCTAGAGAGTGAGAAACGGGAGCGGACGATGAAAATTATGTAAATATATCCGCAGTTGAATTCATGACAAAATAAATAAATGAACATCGACAAACGTATCCCTCAATAAATATGCGTTTCGTAAAACGAATCGTGGGCCAGTTGGTCAATTTCATATTAAGTTATTTCATAGACACGAGAATTACGAGAATACCTATGTACATTACATGTACATTATGTCATAAGCTAACTTTTGTTCTGAAACCATGATGTGGGTTGAAGATTTTAATGCTATCATCTGAAATCCCTGTACCTCTGTTTCTCATAAAGAGCTGTGAGTCAACACAGATAACCTTCTGAGCGTGTGGGTACACCTATAAAAATCCCCAGTGATGCGAGGATACATGAGGCACCTGGCCAAAGCTGATAGCATAATGTTCAGTTTAAAGATATAATTAATATTTTGATTTATGTAAATTACTATAATACAGACGCTAGACGCAAGAATTTTTTATATCTGCCACCTACTACTTTTGGGACCTATATCACTTAATTTCGGGAAATACCACACTTCAAAAACCGATTGAAATAAAACATTAATGTTAAGTAATAAAAAACTACCCAGATCGGGTGTAGAGTAAATTTTTTAGTCATGTTCTCAAGTAAGTGATAAATATGTTGTATCTGAATGACAAATAAAGATATTTGAAACGCACGGTTACCTCCAACTAACCACAACAGAACAGAACAAACCTACATCCGGCTTAGGTCTTCCTGGAATGCACTGGCAGATAAAATAATGGAAATATGCTTTTGCATCTATTAATATCGTTTATAAATTCAGCCGAAACGATTTTTTCTCGAATATTATCCATGTCCATGCATCGATCAGTTTTATTATAAACCAGATAAACCCAGGACCCATCGTTCCACCGACATTACTACTACCTGACTGACCCACAGGGTCGTATCCCTGAACATCATCCAATGTATCTCGACCTGTAATCAACTGGAACACGACTCTATATTATCTTCAAGATTGGGTTGTTAGTCCAGGCTAGATTACCTCACTAGCGATACTGCGACGTTGTCTAATAACACGGCTAGCAGGCCCGGGTAAATTAATTAATATCTGCCTCGTATAAATATCTACGTGTTTCGTACCCAAAGCACGTTATTAACATTAAACTTTATGTTAATACACACGTTTTATGACAGAATAATGTTTTTTTTTCCAATTGATATGATCATGGCCCGAGCAAATGATCTTTGGTGATCCCAGTAGTTGCTTCCACTCGTGTTTCGAGAACTTTGTACATTCGGTGTCGTGGGATGGCAGGCATCTAGCATTTTGACCGTAAAACCTTCGATCAATCTGCACTCCAGGAATGTACTGACACAGACTCGAAGCTTTCTGAATGTCGAGAAGAAATCTGTGCCTTGTATCATATGCTGTGAAGTCGAAATGACGATAATATTGGATAAAGATTTAGAGGCATTTAGAAATAAAAAAGAGAAAAAAAAGAAATTAGTCACATCAGTAGGTTACTATACAGTGCAGCAGCGAAATCCAAAACCATTCTAAGTCAAGATAAGTCTAGTGATAAGCATACGCACAGACATATAAACACATAATACAAAAAAATTGCTAAATATCTTCAACATAGACGAGCAGTTCTATTATAATGTACTTATATCCTGGTGAAATTCATAATGATATCAGGTTTACTACAAATGATCTCGACGAGCGATCTTTGGAACTTTTATCCAGACTATAAACGGGCCGTAAGTTCTTTGCAAAAGCATATTGTATTTAACTTTCGTAAGTATTCAACAATCTGGATTTAGATATCCATATCAAAGTCTTCTGGAGGTTTCATAAAGTATTATATTTTAAGGAAAGATATTAATGGTAAGTAGTCACCGTCGTTCATCGACGGCAGTATCAACAAAGACCGCCCCGATTAGTTGTCGTTTATTAACGAAACAAAAAACCATTAACGTATTCGATATTAATATAGGTACCAGTTACGTAGTGCAGGCAAGTGTTACGACGAACATAAATATTTTAATGTGTTTACCTAGTGCATTTGGGCAAAGCGCTAAATTATTCTCTGTTAATTAAAAATCATTCACTAAGAAAAGGTAGACTAGCATTTAAACATGATTAATAAAATATCTTTCGCCTATGAGAAAAAAATACGATTATAATAAAATGTCATACATATGAAGTAAACAGGTATTGTAGTAAAAGGAGACCAGCAACTTTCTTAAGACTTTGGGCCTGGAATGTGAACATGCAGGACACATCGTTTTTTAGATCGAGTATATTGTTACCATATTGAACATATTCGTTTTTTGCAAATCATGGAAATAATGAAAATATAGTCCTCTTACGCCCCGCGCAAACATAGTATCTACTTTTAGTCGCCGCGACTTAGCGATGCACAATACGAATCGATGTTTTAATATACCTATCGATACAACGGAATAATATTATATTTATTTATTTACAGCTGTTCGCTCCAGGCCCAGATCTGATGGTCTCCTTTGACTAATTATCACGATTAAAATATTGTCGTTTCAATAAATCAATATATCGCGTTTAAATTCACTATTTCTCACATTTCATTGCGTTCTATTATGAAAGTGCCGTCAAGTGTGAGTGGAGATATAAACGTTGATAGGTACATTCCCAAGGAAGTTGGAGAGCAGCCAGATTACTAAGCTAAGCGGTTGAATATGTTCGCCAAAGAGGGTGAAGTCACAGGACTTAGTGAGATAGGCAAAACTGATTATATGTATAATATCACTAATACAATTCTTACAGCATTATGCGTTTAGTTGTTGTAGTAACAGTCATTAATATCGAGAATATAAAGCATATTATGTCCATTCCAAACGTGAGTCACTTTTCCAAATGTAACAGTGTTAACAGACTAAATTGAATATCGAATAATAACTAAATATTGATAGCTTTTTCCTTTAGTTTAGGTCCCATTTAAACCTATCGATCCCTTCAAAGTGTGTTTGAAGAATTACCAGCCTTACACAAATATCAATTGAAACAAGAATAACAAAACACCCATAATTGCTTACGTTACATGAAAGTCGTAAATTTCATTCAATTTTATGACACTAATTTCAATATCCTAGCTAGAAGCTGACTTAGGCATTAGTAAACTTTCAGCCCATCACTAGCTCGGTCAAGTCCAGAGCACATATTGACATTTATCTCGTAATGTTTGCCATTCCCATCCGTCTTGCCTGATGTGTTCAATCAAAACATCGCCTTCGACTCGGATTCGGTATTATTTGCAACGAAGGTTTTTTTAATAATACCAAATTGATTTAACAGTACGCACGACAATCGTAAATTATTTAATGACATTGAAGCAGAGACAAGAGGAAATATAAATAACGAAATAAATCAATTTGATTCCTTTCAATACGAAAAGGTCGTAAAGGTTAGTGAAGGTTGGTTAGTGGCAATTTATATAAGTAAGATAAATTTTGTTCACGGCAATGAAGGGCGTATGAGGGTCCTGATGTATCTATCTATTGGATTTACAGCGTTGAGTCAGTGCCTAAAAACACTTAGCGTGGTCGTTAACTTTATGTATTACAGCCCAAAAGAAGGATGTGAAAAAAGCTTATGTAACTGTTCATGATAATACACAGTGCTTTAGTACTAAAGAAAATTATACTAACTGATCATGGTGTAACAAAAACAAAGAGTAAATACAATTTTCAAACAAATAATGAAGCTACTTAGCAGAAAAGAAAAATAAGCTTAAGAAGAATTTTACAGCGTACTCTATGTGCTGAATCAAGAGAAAATTGTTATTCCACTTGAAAACTTTGACTGTTATCTAAAGACAAAATTCAAATCAGTTCTAAGCACTACCCGAATAATGGAAGCTTTGAAAATATTCTGCCACTAGAGGTCACCCATCGAAGAAATTAAATGAGGGCCCGCAATCGCTATTATATTTGTGTAAAAGAAATTTTACAAAGCAATGTTAAGCAACAATTTATTAAGGAAAGAAAACCAATAAAAGATAAAACACAGAATACGAGAACGTATGAATTTGGAATGAAATAAAAATTGAGCTTGAATTCGGAACATGACACATTTTTAAGTTGATTGTTCTTATCTTGTGTAACGATTCAACGAAATGACATTGAAAGCATCTGTCAATGTTACATGTTATTAAAAAAGGACCGGGAAACCCATTGAGATACTACATATGTACTAAAGGGGAAACCAAAAGTTGCTGTAGGTGCAGGTCAGTTTTCATCACGTCTACTCAGCAACGGTCTAGTGTTATTATAAACGACGATATCAAACTGTAAAATAATATATGTGTAAGCTGCTAAGCATCCTAAGCCGTAACTCAACGAATGGTATGTATCCTATATAATGCTCCATTATAGCATAGGAAACAAAAAGATCGTGTATGTTCTCTATTTCCGCTGTCTTTCTTTTGTCACGATCTAATAATGAGGAGGATGGGCGTCCTATCTAGTTGAGTTCTTTTATCCTCAGCTCGCCAAAGACGAATTTGTTTTTTCCCCACCGGATATACTGACCGGTAACGTGATCTCATTCGCCGACCTATTTATTTTCTTTGTACAGATATTAATTATGGTCTCATCTCAACGGCTCTTGCTAACAAGGTGTCCATAAATGTTATAAAGATAAACGTCTGAGTCAGAGAATTTCATAATATAATACATTCTTTTTCGATACACAAAATAACTTGAAATGAATATAAGTAAGAAAGTATCTATGTTAGACTTAAATACGTGTTACATTGTCCGTCGAAATACGTTAACACTACTCAACCCGCCCTCGCTTCGCTTCGGGCAACCAGTCCCTTCAAAAATCTCTATAAATTTTAACAAATCATGTTATTCCGATGTCTAAGCTATATTACTGCAGTTTAATGAAAATCTGTTCAGTAGTTTTTGTGTGAAAGAGTAACAAACCGACACACACACTCACCCACAACCTTACAAACTTTCGCATTTATAATATTAGTAGGAAGAAGGATAATTAAATTTTAGAATAACCGATTTTTCTAGCTGGCATCTTAAAGTACTGTTTCTCCTCCATTTTTTCTCATTCCAAATTCACCCTTCTCTGACTTTTGCAATCATCTAGTCAGAACGTTTAGGGCATAACTTACAGTTCCGAGTAAACTGACCCTGTGTTTGGCATTCCGCAAGGCGTCACATTCTCTCCTTTATTTTTTACATAATGTTTGCTCAGTGGCATCTTCATGTGTTTGATATTCAGTTTAGGTACACAATCCAATTTGTAGCTACAAGTTTATAGACCGGCTTATTAATGAAAGTAATAGCAACATTTTTATTCGAAATACGAAAACGAAGATATTTTCTTATTTATCTATCTATTACTTCAGTGATTCTATACCCTCGCCGCTAAAAGAGGGGTGTTTTAAATTTGGCCTGTATGTGTATCTGTTTGTGGCACCGTAGCACCGTAGCTCTTGAATGAATAAACTGATTTCAGTGCAGTTTTTTAATCGAAAGCCTTGTTCATCGCGGTGGTTCTTAGCTATGTTTGGTTGAAAGTATAATTCATTTTAAACAACACAACAGCTTTGAGTTTGTTTTAATACAACTTGTACAAATGATGTTCAAGCATGTTAAATTGAACGGAACTTTCAGACCCTTACACACGCTACACTTGTTCCGCTTTTAACAATGGTCAGCATTGAACCTTAACGTTTAATAATATTGAGTGCTAAACGGGTTGTAATCTAACCGATGGTCGGCCATTGCAATCTTACTAAAACCAACATTCGAACGGTTCACTTCGAAATTACAGAGGGTTCTTTGCAATTGAAATCTTCGTAAACTGTACTGTACAATCTACATATTGAAATAATTGTTTCAACGTACTGGAGAAAAAATGTAACACAACCAAAATCGGAATCACTAAGGTTTACAATCCTAATGTTTCTTCACTGATCTGCCTCTAAAATAAAATATAAAGCTACTACTATACTATACAATGTATACAAGCTATCCGCCCGCGTGAAATAGGTTTCTTTTAATTTTCACCCCCCATTCGGCCGGGTTATTTTTTGAAAAAATAAGTAGCATATTTGACCTTGCATCAGCAACTATCTTCTTGAGAAAATTCATCGAAATCAGTCAAGCGGATTAGATTTTTCATACAAACTTTCATCCCCTATTTCATGCCTTTTTTGACGAAAAGGTACAGACAGACAGACTTTTCTATTTAGAATATTAATATGGATGTATTGTATATGTAACATTTTTCATTATTCGAGGTGTCGTGCGTTACGTAAGCTATTACGCGTAGGTACCTACCAATGTAATTAGACCCATCCCATACAAGGAAACCTGCACGCGATCGTAACTTGTAAGGTTTTACCGTCTGGACTTATCGAGTGAGTGATAGGCAATTATTAAACACGCGATAAAGAATTTGTTCTACTAGACGGTTCTCACCTCCTGCACTAAATGTGAAGGTAATTAAGATCACTCATCTTTTATGTAACTAACCCGTAGGCGGACATTTAAACACACAACGCACTTCATGGTAAATCGTCTCTGTCACATATGGGGTACCAATGAATCTCAGTATAGTCAAATCGATATACATACAGGGTGTCCCGTAACGAATGGATAATACGGAACCTACGTGTAGAGGGCATCATGCCGGTTCAGATGAATAAATATTATGTTCAGTAAAAGTCCTTCCGTTTCCGAGATAATCGACATTTTCAACATTTTCAAAATTGTTCCACTCTTCGCCATTCTTTTTGGCGCCAGGACTACAAATGAAGACATTTTTTGTATCTGTTTTTTGTATAGTACTCCTGGATAGATGTGCTATCGAATGTCATCAATTATTTTTATAACAAAAGCACAGATTCTTTTTAAATTAAGGTTTAACACCAATTTAACGTTTTTTCATATTCCATTCCTGGCTTTTACTCTGCCGTGGTTCAAAAAAAATGTAAGGTGGCTTGAATGCCAAATTAAAAAAAAACTAGCCCACTTCACCCAGATTCCGAAATGGTATGTTACAGGGTATGGTCCACCAATCGATTTTAAATTATTTCCTTTTAAAACGAGGTCGACCCCATTTTTATGATATTACAAGTTAATTCCAAAATTTGGTTTGTTACCTTAATTAGCTTCAAAACCATCCAAATTCTCTTGATTCACCATTATTAGTAATTACAATAATTTTTAAGCCTGATACCACTAGAATAAGACTAAATCTGGTTAGTCTGGTACCACCAGATTAAAGAGAGCAAATAGCCTCTTTGAAAACTTATTCGAAATAACTAACTTTTAACAAAAAAAAATACCGACTTCAAAATCGATATAACACAAAAACCACTCGCCAGGTGGCGCTCAAATTTATAACCGACTAAATGATAGGTACTATGTTGGGACCAGACAGCAGTCTCTACCTTTCGAATGGCGAAAGAATTATCGACATCGGTTCACCCAGTTCGAAGTTCTGAGGTAACACAAATAGGAAAAAACACCTGATACAAATTGAAAACCTCCTCCTTTTTGAAGTCGGTAAAAATACTTATCAATGGAAATTATCATTTGATTGTTTTATTTGGTTACTGAAACTAACATTTTAAGGGATTTACGTATTCAGTAGGTAGTGAAGTATTTTTGGCTTAAACCTCTTAAATTAGGGCACAAATTTAGCTCTCTTGACAAATAAGGGACAGTCAAGTGAATTTTGATGGTTTTAAAACTGATTAAGGTAACAAACCAAATTTTGGAATTAACTTGTAATATCATAAAAATGGGCTCTACCTCGTTTTAAAAGAAAATAATTTCAAATCTAAAGGTAGATTATACCCTGTAACATACCATTTCGGAATCTGGGTGAAATGGGCTAGTTTTTTTTTAATTTGGCATTCAAGCCACCTTACATTTTTTTTTGAACCACGACAGAGTAAAAGCCAGGAATGGAATATGAAAAAACGTTAAATTGGTGTTAAATCTTAATTTAAAAAGAATCTGTGCTTTTGTTATAAAAATAATTGATGACATTCGATAGCACATCTATCCAGGAGTACTATACAAAAAACAGATACAAAAAATGTCTTCATTTGTAGTCTTGGCGCCAAAAAGAATGGCGAAGAGTGGAACAATTTTGAAAATGTTGAAAATGTCGAATATCTCGGAAACGGAAGGACTTTTACTGAACATAATATTTATTCATCTGAACCGGCATGATGCCCTCTACACGTAGGTTCCGTATTATCCATTCGTTACGGGACACCCTGTATATGTATAAAAAAGGCGAAAGTTTACTCATTCGTCACGAAGTATCGAAAACTGCGTGACTTACAGAGACTACAGAGATGTAGTTTGGTAGGGAGGTAGTTATCATTTTTATGATGAAGAGTTTTATCATATTCCACCCCTAAGGGGGAAAATTAATTAAGAGGGGACAATCTTTGGAATATCTACTTTCTACCAAAAAAAGAATTACCAGAATCGGCTCGTAAACTATGAAAAAATTAATACACATAAAAAAAGCATATGGTCGAAATGAGAACCTCCTTCTTTTTTAATTCGGTTAAAAAGTTGTGAAAAGTACCTCTACGCAGACCAAGTCGCGAGCAACAGCTAATAATTTATAAATGTTTACGCAAGCCATATCAAATAATGTCTCTAGGTAATTTATAAGTCCAACTCAGCGATTCTCAAAGCGGCTTGGTTAACACGCAATTTTGTAAGCGGTTACTCGAACTTAAATCTTCACTACACATACTACCTTAATAGAAACGACAAGTAAAGAAACATTTAGTTACTCTAAGAAACACATACAGAAAAAACTTAATCTGATGGTAAGTAAGTACCTACACAACCTTACGAATTAAGGGCAACAAAATACTACGAGTACAAAAGAAATGGAGTGTCGTGGTTGTATTTTTCCGTATGACGCATCAAAGTCATGGGTTATCATAACCACATATTGCACAAACTATTGAGAAAGACAGCAAAAAGTAGTACGAAAATCTATTTAACATTAAATTAACGAAAAGTGCAGTAATAAACATCACATTAACTTTTTAGATACACCTAATTCATCTCATAATTTGAGCACCGGTTGCTATAAGCCTATAATGTATGGAGCTCTATCGTTTATTATGTGCTAATACTGATTTAAGGCAGTGTCGTGACAGCATATAATGTATAATTCGACATAAACTGTGGGCGGAATTCACACTGTCAGTTGCAATAAGGCAATAAAGGGTTGATTAACTATGCATATTGTTAGTTTTAAGTGCTCGAAACCGATTCAGACAATCAACCGTAAACAATTGATTGAGTAAAATTAACACGGGCCAGTCAATAGTTTATTGGATGACCTATAGTGGCATTATATTTTCGGGTAAAATGTTATACTTCCTATAAGGGTAATAAGAATCGCTTAACACTAATCAATATACAATTATTATAAAGCCAAAAAACAGTTATTGCTATGATTAATTGAGTTTAATGAAGTATGCAATCTAGAATGCACTATAAGTTTGGACCTTTTGTCATCGGTAGATCGCATGAAAAATGGCTTCGAAAGTGTTAGTATTTTTAAAAATTTATTTAGATATTAATAATAAGTGCACATACATATAAAAGTTGATTTTAATAACTTAAGAAACATCATAACAATTGACTTCAAAGAATACGGTTTAAAAATCACATTTTGTAAGTTTAAACACGCTCAAATCAGAGTCACCGAACTTTTTACTACTTTCGAGGCAACAAGCATCCAATGTAATTCAAATAGCGCTGATACTTCAACCAATTTTATCGCTAAAGTTTTTAACAACGAAGAACATTGTAAAAGAACGACAGAAGAAATGGATAGCTTCCTGAATGACTCAAGACATAAAGTGTCGGGAAAGTTTCCTTAGCACATATTACAATGGTTAGAAAGCTATTATTGATCCCATTTGATAAAATGAACACGTGTATATTTCTAAGACGTCTCCTTGAGAATTGAAATGAGGATAGAACATGATAATGGGTAGACGTTCACTATTTAAATATGCGATGGGAACAATGGAAGAGAATAGAAGAAATACACAGCATCAGTGGAGCATATCGAGAGTAGAGTATTTATTACATTTTTTGAACTTCGTGCGCGACAAAATATTTTTACCCGTAACGTTATCTAATTTTTCAAATTCAATTTACGTACTGTTATTTATTTATTTATTTATTTTATTCTTTTTTGTACACCAACAACATAGGATATTAACAAAGGTGAAAAATATACATTACAAGGTACAAAAGGCGGCCTTATCGCTACACAGCGATCTCTTCCAGACAACCTTAAGTGTACCTTACCTTGACACAAGATTGAGAGACTCATTCACGAAAGTCCAGGTCAAATTAGGAACTAAACAAATTATGTATTTTAATAAAACGCTACCAATTCTGTACTGAAACAAGATTTTTCTTATTTCTCTTGGAAATTTAAAAGTTCGCTTAAAATTACATATAATTGGATCCTCAAATACCACACTTATTTTTTATTTAAACGAAAGTTTTATTCAAAGAAAAACTAATAGTCTTGAAACCTAAGTGATAACATATTATGAAATACATGAATAAAAAAATTGGAAACGACTACACAAAAATCCAATTAAGAAATTAACTATTTGCTTCATGACTTTTAAATTCCCGAACTCTTCCGAAACTGAAAGGAAAAGCGAATGAGTTCCTTTCATTAGGTATAACTGTCATGGAATAACGTTTGTTTTCCATTTAAATAAATTAACATAACAGATGTAACCCTTTTCTTTTGGGTTTGTAAATTAAATAAAACCGAATGTTACTTTGGGTTATTAAATTATTTTTACACAACTATTTGTTAGTCTTTTTCTCCAATCGAATTCATATAATTAGTTGCTTTGTCTGAGATAGATCCAATGAGCTAGGTCAAATCGCAATTAAGATAGATGTATATGTAGGTGTACAATAATATACCTACATAGTACACCATCTTATGTTGATCAAAGATGTAGTCACTTCAAAGCATTTAGATTTACAAAACGTTAATTTGCTAATAATGCCGCCCGCGAAAATTAGCAACATTAGACGAAGTCGTGGCATTGACAGGCGAGGGCTTGTTTTAATTATCTCGTAATTACCGTAATGATTCTCATAACTCAGAAGAAAGTTTATTCCGAGACGTACGTGTGAGGCAAAAACCAACGCAAACCGTAATGGAGCGCCACAAATGCATCATCAGAGCCGCAAAAAACCACCCATCTTGAAAAGCTCATAAAGAGTGACCGACAATGAGACGACATGGAGGAAATCAAATCACCTCTAATGCATCTAGAGACCCCGCTCTAAACTCGTTCTCCGAGCAATAAATTCAGATTACGAGCGTTCGAATTGCACTCACTGCAAATTCTCATTTCGTTTTCGAACGTCACTTACTTTTCTACGTCCAGTAGGTTCTGTTCGTTTCTAATTACTGTTCAGTCAATTACGAGTGACGCACGACTTTTAATTCTCCTAGACTGATGGCACTCATCAACATGAGAGAAGATATTAAGCAAATGTTTGGACTTAATGAAAATTCTGTCTTTTTCACAACTTCTATAATATAATGGTACAAAGTAAAATCTTAATATTTTTTTTGCGAAATAACTAAAAATATTAGAATTAAGTTGGCGACTTGTCTAGCGAAAAGATGGATTTTATATCCAGCCAGGGAAAATATTTGTATCAATACATTCTTTGTGTTACTTACTATTCTCAGTACGTGGATGTACTATACAGTCTTATAACAGTATAACGGTCTTTATCGATTACCTCAGGGAATCTTAGTAGACTATGGAGTCAATTTCCATTTGCATCCAGCGCATTTCCGAAACGGTAGTAAAATATTTTAGTTTTAAAAATCGTTTAGCAAGATTTTATTTGCCTTTTGAGTCCCGTATAGCTCGTATCATCAAACATCTTCATATCACAGTGCCGATCAAAGTCACCATGTGTGTTTTTCCAACATTGTTACGAAGTACATATTTTGCACTAACATAGTAATTTGGAGTACCCTACGCATGATACAAAGTATTCAATATTAGCGAACCTTTTGTGGAACTCCAATTCAAACTTTTATGCTGAATCAGGGACCTGAAGTTATGATCAAACTAAAAAAAATCCATAAAGTAAATGCCATAATGGTCATCATTATCATTATCGCAACCAATAGCTATCCTAATTCTGGACTCGGGACTCCGCTCGCAACGTAGAATGTACATAGAGGTCACCACGCTAGCCAAGTATGGATTGACATAATTCATACACCTTTAAGAACATGATGAACTCTTAAATGTGCAATTTTGTCAGGATTTTTCCTTAATCGAAGCGAACGATGATAAAATTCAAAATTAAAGTCTTAAAAGTGTAAGCGCAAGAAATATCATAAATCCATTTCTGTTCAAAATAAATCAAACTTCTAAATACAAGGCGCAAATGTAAACAAACACTGAATAATGTCCCGGATTTAATATCATGGTTTTCGCTCTCCCTGTATTATGTGCCTCGTTCTGTTCCAGGTTTTATTATAAAGTCACCTGAAATGAGAGATGCTTTTTCCAGTTCTCGTTTTGTTACGTTCATTTGTTTCACTATTTCATTGCAATGTACCTATATCACGGACACATTGGATTGAAAGCCTTGTGGTCCAGACTTATTTACTGTGCCTTTATCTTGTTGTTTAAGGCTTGGTTATTTAAAAAATAAAAATGTAAGGTGAATTACGAACGTCATGACTCGAATATGACAATAACTGTGAACTGTGATAACGATGAACTGTGACAGGAATTATAAAAAAACGATGATTGTATTATTAGTGCATGTTTAGGGATATTAAATTTCTGAATTTAATATAAAATTCAGCATCACCTAACTCTCACAAACAAAGCAACCCACTGATTATGAAAATCTCGCAGCTATAAAAAACGCAACTTCTTTATAACTCGGCACCCATTTCTATGCAAATGCATTCATCGGCAAATATCACACTGAGTTCGGCTTCTTTTATGGATTTTTGAATAGGTACAATAAGCAACTAAGATGGACTTTAATATTTTTAATGACATAAAACGTTTGTATAACCATAAATGAAATTAATTAGTTATCAATAATATATAAGGGGAATTTATAATTGTTTAGTTCAGCTTAGCTAAATGGGAAACGCAAATAAGACTAGGTAATGCGGTCTTACATACTTGCTGAATCTTATCCCCGAGAGCCGTTTTTCGTTTTTATCGAAAAAGAACCTACTACCAATTCGGCATCTTCCTTATGTTTCAAATAAAGCAGGCGTTAATGCGTACACGTTTGCCGATTTAAGATATGTTAGCTTAAAAAGCTCGTTAATAAATCGCACACCTCAAAACTCCAAATGCAATCTCTGATGTCGCTCTGGTACTTGCTCGAGTACAAATACGACTTTAAAATAACTTTTTGGTAAATTCACGTCATATCCATCAAAGGTAATAATTGCAAGGTCATACCTGCCATTCTGAGGGTGTGGTGACGCCACTCGCTCGCCCTGCACCAGGAACAACGATCCTCGGTCTGCGTCCAGTAGAATGGAGACATTTTGCAGGATCTTGTGGCACAGCACTCGGACTTCCAGCTCATTACAGATATCTTTTACCTACAAAGAAAAAAGAATATAAGATAAGAAGAAAGAAAATTTAGGGTAAGCACTAAACTTATTCTTCATTAAAATCTTGAATCCTACTAATCCTACTAATATTATAAATGCGAAAGTTTGTAAGGATATATGTGTGTTTGTTGATCTTTCACGCAAAAACTACTGAACGGATTTTCATGAAACTTTGCAGTAGGTAGGTAATATAGCTTAGACATCGGAATAACATAATTTGTTAAAATTTATAGACTGGTTTCCCGAAGCGAAGCGAGGGCGGATTTACTAGTTAGAAAAAATAATGTTGTCTTCGTGGACAATTGAGAACATATTATTTCGTCGTAAAGGACAGTTACTATACCTACCTATTTTAGGGTCTTAGTTCACAGAAAAACTCTGTCTACCAGATTATTTAGTTCCAACAGAAACAGGATTATTTAACATACATAAGAAATATGAAACAGATTTCATGCTTGTAAGTACCGAAATCACGAAGTATATGTTAGCGAGTCATGATAATTATGTTTAACCGAAGAAACGTTCCGTAAACCATAAGAAAAAACAAATCTTATAGCGCTAACATAAATTAATATTGCGCATTAAGGACAGAAAGGCCTCAATAATTCTTAAACGAACGAATTGATATGACCCGCGTAGAAAAAAAAAAACAATTTAAATCTTTATACAGATATTTAACGCTACCTACTTCATAATTAATTTCCGAACCTTCGTGGAATATTTGAATCATTTACTCCTTAAGCGAAAATACTTTTCATAATTTCTTACATGGAAACGACATTATAAGAAACCCGATAAAAAATTCCACGTCTAAAAAAGAAGATCAATATTTAGGTCTTCATTTAATAAAATGATGATTTCCCTAAATGTGTAGCTGTAGGTACATACTTTTCATAATCAGATCTTAATTCCATTCCTATAAAATATTGGCGGTTATACGCGGCACGTACTTACAAAAAGATCCCAGTCTCTTTAATTACATGCCTGTTGGGTGCCGTGTTTTATAACGTAAAAATTCGGTAAATGACATACCTACTAAGTCGTGAAGATTTCTGTTACAAGTTCTACTTCCAGCACCCCGATATAACCCAACATTAATTATTAATTACAATAATTATATAATTGTGTGTATAATAAAATTCTGTGTATAATAATTCATTCCTACGATTTATTAATAAATTCATTTATTGTTTGAGATTATAAGTGTTATTGACTTCCGATTTAATTGTAAAGTGGGGTTGAGAGTAGGATATAAATATGGCGGACTAAGGTAGTGCAGGTCATTATTTTTGTAACAGTTCTAAGGGGAAGTTCTGCCCGAATGTATACTTGTAGAATTAATTGGTAATTAAATGTAATAAAGTATAAAGTGTAGAGAATAATGTGTATGTGTTGTAATTTGTAATAAACTGTGTGGAAAGATGCTGCTGAAGTTTATTTTTGGGAAATAACCTATCGATAGGGAAGTTCATCGTCCTTGTTGCAGCCAGTGTGATAGCCATCATCACATTTCTTTGAGTTTGATCGATATGAATAAAAGAGCTTCGTATGAATATATGTACGTATGGTACGTTGTGCCTATTATGGCTTTGGCTTCAGCCAATTCATAGCCCACTACTTAGCACTTGTCTCTCATCATCGAAAAGGCCTAGACTAGAGCATACTCCACCACGCTGCTCCAGCGCCTGTTCACAATTTGAGTCGTGACTACCCCTGACACTAGGTGGAAATATCGGCCAACTCCTATCATTATAAAATGTGTGTATTCCGCAGACTTAAATTTAAAATCATACTTTTATGTGTGCTTCCTTATACTCTCGAGGAGCCACCAGGTCGCTTCGATAACTTCATTAGGGATGACGTCAAGCTACGTTTTAAATACTCTTACTGATACTAACCAACTTTCAGGTTTAGAAACAACCCAAACCGTGTGACAGCGAAGCGACCCGGAGTTGAGAGCACCGGTAACTGAATTACCTGTGACGTCATACATCCTACCTCTACCAGCGTAGCCTGTAACGAAGTTTTATGTTAAAAGGCCACGTTTTAGACACATTACATCGGTTTCGTAATGGATCCTGATCGAATTAATTACCCTTACGTTGCTGTTAATTTTGTATACCCGCACAAAAGTATGATTAAAGTTTTATACAATACATGATATATTCACTCATCATGTCATGTCATCTTAAGCGTCATATTTAATTACATTTCCAGAAAACAGTGCCTATCACCTTTTTACCTACATATTAGGATTTATTTATTTATTTATTTATTTAACGCTTTATTGCTTGATTTACCTACATAAAGGGAATCAACGTAGATGCAATATTTTGCCGATCAAAAAACAAAGCGGTAAGTGAGTTATTTTATTAATTGACAGACACATTGACAACAAGTGCGGCAAAACTAATTTTTTCTTTCCGAAAGAAAGACCGTGACATCACTCCCTTGTACATTATTCAGCGAGATACAAAATTGACAAAGATAAACCTTGAGTAAGTATGGAAAAAGTGCCCTTACCATCAAATCCAAATCAAATTTATCAACATAGTTAAAATAAAGTAAGTAATTAAAAATAATTACGTATTATAATCGCACCCATTCAAAATTATAGATTGAAAGACAGTCGAACTGAGATCCTCGCCCTTTTTTGAAGCCTCTTAAAAATGAATTACAAATGCTTCACTCGCCGACATAATATCATGATGCCCCATACGCACTAAGATGATGACTTTGATATTTTAAATATCTAGATGGAACATCGAATCCACGCAAACGTGTCAAAAAATTGTGGCTAACTGTTAGCCACAATTTTTATATCATTACGCACACATTACGCACACATAGACAATAGACGAACGTGTAAGGCACTTCTCACATTACGCTATTCATTAGCTACGCGCATCGTAGACGCGTCTCCTGTCAGTGAAAAGTGTCACATACATACAAATTTTGGATTGCATTGCAGTCGCGTACCTCATAAATAGCGTTGTGTGAGAAGTGCCTAAAACATCGCCTGCACGCACACATGCTTGATAATGTTGCCTTGTTTTTTTTGTTTTCATTGTAGGGCGACGCTTAATCTAGACATTTAAAACATCAAAGGATGATGACTTATAGTGTTCTTACTTATAAGATTGACTTAGGTTATTTTATCTAAGTAGATCACAATTACCAAAACCTACTTTATCCGGTTGTCTGTAAACCAATATCGGCCACATCGTATGTTAAAGAAAAATATAAGAACGTATTTCGCACATTTTCGCTGAATACGTGCTTAAAGCATTTTGCTTGTTGGGATTCCCCCCATGCGACCTATTTATCGTTGGGGTTATCGGCATATAATATAGAAAGCTCGTCAAATTGAATATCCATTCTTACTTAAAATACGAAACTTAAGAGTTTTAGTGTGAATGCGTCTTTAAATTTGCTTCGGTGAAGGAAATAAAAATATTATAACAAAATCGGGAATACAGTTAGGTAATGTAGCTTAATTTTGTTACATAATATTTTACGACAAAACTACATCCATCTCCCTGTTAAGTAATTTTGATTCTGAGTTCATCCCCAAAATCAACTTTATATCTGTACTAAGGTGCATTGATATTTATTTGTTCATTGAAACTTGTCAGGTTTTGCGAGGACTGTCACACAACACGCACGGCGCGGTGATTCACCGCGGAGGATCAGATTTGGGCCTGAAGACAACAGCTTGTTCGATACCCTCAAATAATCTTGCATATTTTAATACATCCATTTCATATTTAAAAATCTAGTTACATTATAATCATTAAAACGATATAATTTCAAGATACTATGTGTGCGCGGCGCGTAAGACGACTATATTTCATTATTCCCATCATTTTCCGCAAAAACGGAATATGCACAATATGGTAACAATATCCTTGATCTAAATAGCGATGTCTCATGCATGTTCATATTTCAGGCCCAAGGTCCTTAAGAAAGTTGCTGGTCTCCTTTGACCCATTACCCTTACTTACTGTAAATTTCAGGTCTTCTAAAAACTGAATGAACCCATTACTAGTAAACGCACAAAAAACAAAATTTTTGCACAATGCCAATCGTCAGCGTTTTTACATTAATTCTGGTACTTTTGTACAATGTACGAGAAATATCGCTTTCGATTACAATCCATGCAGAGAGTATGCCTGATGCGCGCAACATAATTTATTACTCGCCCAGATGTTACTGTCTGCACGTTTAATTTACGACCTTTAAAAACTGCCTACCGACTCTTTATTTTGATAACATTGTGCCTATTTGGATAATAGTTAAACACAAAACAAAAGTTTGCCGGTGTATAACTTACTATAAACTGAATCTTTTTAACAGACTTCAAAAAAGGAGGTTCTCAGTTTAACCTGTATGTATGTATATTTGTGCGCGATTATCTCGCGTTTGGTTGAACCGATTTTGATGCGGTTTTCAGCATAGTATTTGTTAGACTTAGGAGAAGATAAAGGATTAAGGAATATTAACCACGTTTAACTGAACCGATTTTTACTTTTCGGCGTTAAAGTAGGTTCTATTTTGTTAAAAGTTAATAGCAGAACTGCTTTACCTACTTATAAACGGTTATTAAGTTTATTAGTGAAGCAAAGCAACATTAAAATAATTCGAAACTTTATTACGTGTAGGTAAGTAATTAAGTATATGAAATTCAACTTGGCGTCCTAATTAAATGCTCACGTACGTATAATTACCGTAAACACGTTTTGTTTTACGGTTGTAATGCATATAAAAAGTTTGCCCCAGTTAAACGGCGGTCGCAAAAACTAAATTCATTAATTTTATGACGTCGCAGTGCAAAGAGTCATGAAATTCATCTAAAGTTTAGATAAATGTGAAATTAAAGAAAGTGATGATATGTGTGGAAGACTTGCAAGTAGTGAGTGATAACTGCGGAAAAGAATGAAGAGGCAATAATTTTGGAACACCTGTAAGTGGTTACCAGACAATCAAAGATTATGACACTACCGTTGGAGGATAAGGTGCACACCAGTATATTCTTGAAATAAAAAAAAACTTTGCTCCTAAAATAAATAACATGAAAAAAAAAAATCGACAAATTTATGTTGTAACATCATCCGCCATCTAGCGCTGCTAACCGTTAGACCATTAACCATTAGTCACAACTAAGTGAGGTAACAAACGAGATTACTCTACTTCTCCAGAGATGGCGCTGTACCATTTCCTGAAACACGCCAACGTGTGTACGCCGTAGCTACCATAAGTAATGTTAAGGATTATCGTTTTGTATCGAGGACGATCGGAGCAGCCGCGCGCCTGTTCAACGGGATCCTTCACACCGGGCACTTCCCGCAGGCCTGGAAGTCGGGGAGGGTTATGATGCTGCCCAAGCAGGGGAAGAACAGGCTGAAGCCGGAGAGCTATAGGCCAATCACCCTGCTTCCCACCCTATCCAAGGTGTTTGAAAAGCTCCTGCTGCGACACTTAGCGCCGCATATTGCCCCCAGACCGGAGCAATTCGGGTTCCGGCCGGAACACAGCACGACTCTTCAATTGTCGAGGGTGCTGCACACCGTTACCGCGGCCCTGAACAAGGGAGAACGCGCGTGTGCAGTGTTCCTCGACATGGAAAAGGCGTTCGACCGTGTTTGGCACGACGGCTTGCTCTACAAGATCTCGCAGTCGTCGGCGCCCCGGCGTGCCGTAAAGGTGATCTCCAGTTTCCTCGAACACAGAAGCTTCAGAGTAGTGGTCGATGGCGCTGAATCAACCGAGCGCCCGATCGCAGCCGGCGTCCCGCAAGGGAGTTGCCTGTCCCCGGTCTGCTACGCCCGCTACACCGACGACATCCCGGCGGCAGGGGGGGCGTCGCTTGCCCTGTATGCCGATGACGTGGCGTACATCACCACGTCACTCAACAGAACCCACGCCATCGTCAAAATGCAGCGTGCGCTAGATGCCCTCCCCGAATGGCTCGCCGCGTGGAGACTGTCGGTGAACGTCGGGAAGACGCAGGCCGTGAACATTGGAGGATACCAGAGTAAGCGGGACACTACTCTGAAGCTTCACGGACTTGACATACAATGGGCCCCACAGGCCACGTACCTGGGGGTCAGGATTGACTCAAGACTCTCGATGAAACCACAGGTTTCGAAGGCCGTCGCGAACGCCAGGAGCGCGATGGCAGTCCTGAAACCAGTGCTCTCCTCGAGCCTCCCTCTCGGACTGAAGCTCGGGGTCTACAAGACCTACATTCGATCCCGCCTCACGTACGCGGCACCGGCGTGGTACGCGCTCGCCAGCGAACCGCAGCGCAAAAGGATGCGCGCGGTGCAGGCGATTGCGCTCCGCCGGATCACTGGTGCGCCGAGGTACGTGAGGAACGCCGTCATCCAGAGGGACCTTCGAGTCGAGAGCCTGGACGACTTCATCGAGAGACTGGCACGTAATAAGTTCGGGCGTGTCGATGCGTCGCGCTTCCCGCACCTGCGGGACCTTGCGCCGCTCCACGCCCGCCCACCGGACCGCAGGGCCTTCCCGCGCGACTTGCTGGTTGCGCGGGACGGGCCAGGCACGGATTGACACCGGGGCTCGTAAGTCGTCGCCCGGCGCTGATCGGCTCCTGCTGGGCTTCCCACCAGCGGGATCAACCCGGTAGGGCCTCGATCGCCTGGGCGGCGCGAAGTTGAACCCCCGTCCCGATTGCGACTCTGCGGCCTATAAAGGGCCGCCTCACCGGATTTACCTGATTGGTTAACCAAAGACGGAAAACCAAGGGCCTTAGGGCCCAACCCAAGGACCGGCCCGTTTTAACGGGCCGCGAGAGACACCCCCGAAGGGGACTAAGTGTCCCGAGGGCTCCACCCACCCAGACAGGGTGGAGTGAAGATAGTGAGCCGTTTTGTATCGAGCCTCAGGGACTTGTACATTGCACTTCTTGCGCTTTCACCCTTGTTGAAACGTTAAAGAGTCGTTGTACAAGAATTCACATTGTTAATCTAGTGCACTTCCACCCCTCGTTGGGATGCACTTGGACTAGCATTGTGTGCTATTAGGACCCGTTGTAAATAGATAGGACGTAAAGATTAATAAACGCGTTATCAGTACAGTACAGTTGTTGCTCTTTCACTCCGCGCCCTGCGACGACCTACTACAATGTTTAATATTTTCATATTCTACTCTACATACCTACTTAAGTCTGTAAAACTGAAGCATCTATTCAAAACCTAACTGCAATTGGCAAAAAAAAATAAAGTTGTTGTCGACTTTATTTTGATATACAACCTATATTTGCTTCATGTATACAACACTGTTCAAAAATATAACACTTAAAACAAATTCATTGCAGACCTAGGCCCAAAAGAGAAATAAAACCGAACGGATCTATTACGGTCTAAAATTTCAGACGAGCGTGAAAAATTTTCATCCTAATCTAAGGACATCTTCATAACGAGGTCCCGCGACACGACATTTGTTTAATCCGCGATAGCAATTTATCCACGTCCCGGTTGATACGCGAAATGATTAATTATTATCGACGATCCGGGTCGAACGTGACCGCCCCAATAACCCCGGTCCTAGAGGAAATACAGGCCTTAAGGTCCATACGTATTCAAATGAACGTGGACCAATATTGCCTGCAGGTCATCGCCGTGTGATATTTTTTGCCAAGACTATAAAGGTGGACATTGACGATGCGACTCGAAATCTTTGACATTTTGGAAGCCGTTGACGATACGTCCATTTGGAATGCTTCTAAATGTATGGAGGCACTTCTAAATGGACGCATCGTCAATGTCCACCTTAAAATAAAGCAATCTATAAGAGAAAACTAAAACCTCAACCTACCAACAATTCGTCCTTAAGTTTGAAATTACACGCATTGAGATAAAGAATTACCCGTTTATTGATATAGAATCTTCCAAATTACACAAATGATATAGAATCTTCTAATTCCATTAAAAGCAATTAGGGTAGGTATAATTTTCCTTTCCTTTGATAATATTCAATATTACAAGCGGAAATTAGTCTCGGTTGATTCGCTATTGAGAAGCTTTACCCCACATGTAATTTAGTTTGGCAAAAGAACTTAAGTTACAGAATGATTACTTGGTAACCATTGACCTGATGCAAAAGAAATCAACTAATTATTTTATACAATGTGTTTATGTGAACAAAACGTTATAAATAGAACTAATTTATTTAAAAGTATAAATTATTGCTTTGGATGGATGACCGCTAGTGGCAAAATTTCTTGAGCGCTTCCATGCTTAGGAGGGCACGTAAAGCCGTCTCGGTCCCCGTTGTTATCGATAGATAGCAGTCGTTAAGCCATGTCGGACGCCTTTGGGCGGTCTGAAAACTTCTGACACTGGGTTGGCCACTAACCCCTCCACAAATCTGCACTGGAGCAGCGTGGTGGAGTATGCTCAAGGTCTCCTCAAGAGGAGAGACCCGTGTTCAATAGTGGGCCATTCATGGGTTGTAGCCTTAAATTATTGCTTTCAGAGTTTGAAATTAAATTAAACGTCATGTCAGTCGTAAAAAGTTATTTAAAATAAATGCTCATTTTTCAAGTCGTCATACTATTAACAATAATTTTCATTAATAGAACAATACAGTTAATTATGAATTAAGTTCAATGAATTGTATACAATGTCAAATTTTATTTAGTGACTTCATGAAATTAAAAATCGCAAGCAGCTACTTGATAGACTCAGAATGTTTAATGAATTATGAATGAGAATTCTAAGTTATTTATACCATCGCATCTATTTTTGTACATTAATTTCATAGGATCGTTGAAGCGCACTTACGTTCCTAATTGAATGCCTTCACCGAGTCGGTTTACAAGTGACTTTGAGTTAATTCAAATTCAAGATCATAACTCACTACCACAAGGATCAAAGTTATTTCCAGTGTCGAAGTTGCTTCAAGTTATTTTCAGATAACCTACTTTACAAGTTATAAAGCAATTAGGATGAGCGAACGAAAGTGGCGCCCTTGCTTCGGCATAAAACTGTTCATAATTTGAGAATTATAGAGATTGATTATTTTCAAACAAGGTAATAAATTAAATCGTAACAAACAAGCGGCATATTTAAATTTTCCTATGTCTCTGTGAAATTGGATTTCGTGATTTTCTCAGTCGAACTGCATAAATAATTCTAAATCGATTTACAACGATCGAGATACTAACATTGATTTATTTAACTGCAACAAAAAAATCAAAAACAAGAAAATCATCTAAAACCTACCAAATACTACCAGTAATAATACCTACTAATATCTAATAATTAATAATTCCTAATAATAATTTCGTCAAACATTATAACAGACAAAAAGAAAAGACAGAAAAAAGGCATTTTCGCCTGCTATTTAGGATAGAAATTTCATTTAAAGATACAAACAATCGAGATTAATCACATAAATCAATTTACTTTCGACAATATAATGTTTTGTTACAAATTACAAGTTTGCGTTTGTGGCGTGTTTGTTATGTGGCGACGTGATCAGATGATAATGCTGATGATGCGCATTACGATGGTTAAGTCTTTACTATTCTCGACTTAAAGATTCCTACATCGTTTGGTGTTATGTTATTTGAACGATAATAATATAAAAAAATTGGTGGTGACTGAGATGTTCCTAAGCCTAAGCCCAAGCACTAATGTTAATTTCCTTCGACGTGACTAAACATTAAATGAGTCTTGAAACTTGGCTGTTTGAGATTCTTGTGTCGTGTTAGGGTGTCCGCGCCTAACAAAACGAATTACTGGGCGAATTTCAGCCCGGTCTTGTAATAGGGATTAACGACAAGCTGGTGATACCGAATACGACGGACATGCGAACCTCATTGTGGCCGCTGCAGGTAAACAAATTCAATTAAAAGACACGCAAGTACTTCGCTTTAATTAAAAGTTACATACGCCACTGAGGTCGCTACCTACTATGAATACAAGTAAACTCTGCTAGTTACCTTACTTGAACAAGGATTTGCAAGTCATGTCTATTTAAGATGGCACGAGGGTGTTCATGTTTGAGAATCGTGTATGTATAACTCAGCTAAGATCAGAAGGAATATACCTATACTCTGACTTTATTCAAAAAGATATTTCTTGTATAATATTTGGAAAAGCGAAATGAAACAATTAAAGAACATTTTCCCAAGAAATTTCCACATTTTAAATGTTAGATGATATTGTATTCCTGACGATAAATATGGGAGCTCCCATATCCACACAAACTACGAGACCCCTAGTGGACTATGGCCCTGAGAGAGAATGAGAGGAAACCCAAGCACATAAAACTTATGTGACAATTACGGGTTACGATGAAGGGCGCCTGTTTTGAAAGGACGCATAATATTTATACTACCACCTCTTCCCTACATTTATTCATGACCTTAACTCGGCTATTTAACATGTATTTAGTAACTGAAATAGCATTAAAAAGCGCGGACTATTTGAATTTCACACAAAGCGTTTATCTCTCACCGCTGTACAAACAGCAGGAAGTCGAAACACAGAGATAAGCCGAGCGATAGAACGAGCGGCCAAACAATCGGCCTTTCGACTTTACGCCGAGAGTGTAGTGTGCAAAAATGTCTACAAATAATTAAATAAGGTGGACAAATCTGTGAAAAGTGTCATCATCATCATCATCTCAACCCATCATGGCCCACTATTGAGCACGGGTTTCTTCTCTAATGAATGAGAAGGTTAAGCCGTAGTCCACCACACTGGCCAAGAGTTAGCGGACTTTACACGCCTTTGAGTTTTTGCCAACTCTCTGACATATATTTTATTATTATTAAACGCTTTATTGTTTGTACACCAAAAACAAAATACACATACAAAAGTACACGAAAGTAACACAAACAATGGGCGGCCTTATCGCTTTAAAGCGATTTCTTCCAGGCAACCCAAAAGAGGATCAGGACACCATTAAAAGTAAACAGGTATAGGCGTACATGATATATATAAAAACTAAGTATAATCAAATAACAAACATACACACACACAATTGACACAGAAAATCAGAGGATCAAAAGACGAGTGAAGGAAAGGAAGGAAAAAGTAACAGAGGTAAGTTAGGAAAGAAGATAGTGATTGTTAAGGGATTTTTAAAAGAAAATAGGTTGTCGGCTTTTCTTACAGCTTGTGGGAGCGCATTCCAAAGGCGAATGGCAGTCAGCGTGAAGGATTTATGATAGAAAGAGGAAGTGTGAGAAGGAGTGAGTAGAGTAAGAGTGTTTGAGGAACGAAGTAAATGATTGTGGGATAAATAACGGAATTCAAAGTTATTACGAAGATACGAAGGAGCTGACGGATTAAACAGCACCGAGTACAGAGCAGAAAGAATATGAACATTCCGGCGAAGGCGGATAGGGAGCCACTTGAGTTTAGAACGAAATTCGGAAACATGATCATATTTACGAAGTCCAAATATGAATCTGATACATAGATTTTGGAGACGATATTTCCTCACGATGTTATTTTTTTCACCGTTACAAACCGTTTGTTTTGTGTATAAAAAATACTCACAAACCACAAAAACAATAGCGCATGTAATTTTTCTCAAACATAAAACAGACAACACGTCCTAACGACCAACGTTTTAAAAGCACATTTGGCTTTTGTTTAAAACCTATTTTGTACATTTGTTTGCTCCTTTTACTTGTGTTTCATACCATAGCCATTCTTATTCAATGTTTATTCAATGGTAAAACATTCAAGTTTCAGTCAACGTTTGCCTTATACAAAAAGAGGCAAAGCAATGTACCTACTATCTACTACGATTGGAAGTCTTTTAAGGACTGATTATTATAGAATCAAACAGTTTAATAACACTCGTTGAACATTTTGAATGAAGAACTTCAAATTACAAAATGTTTACTTCAAGTTTACATTTCACAAAACTAAATTTTATAATAATGAAAAATATTATGAAAAATATTATGTGGTTGTTAGTTCGCAGTAAATAACTTAGTTATGGGAAAAAAGCATTATAAATACACTGCTCTTGGGTCAAGTATCCGTGGCTTGTCGCTAGGTGGGAGTATTTTGTCGGCGTTGACCTCCCGAGTTCGGTACTCCTAAATCTAGGTAAACATAGTGGAACTAACTTTCCTATTTCTATGTTAACTGCAGCAAAGTTGTAATTCATCCATCCATCAGCCTTTATATATCCAGTGCTACCTGGACTAAGGTCTACCCTAACTTCCTAACCAGCTCTATGCCTTACAAATTCAGGGGTGCCTACGCTCCTATTTCTCCGACTACGTCAAAAAGAGGGTCATGTTTTCGAGGGAATTTTGATATAATGAGGTGTCACTGGATTTGTCAGAACTGTGGTAGTAATATGGCGCACAGGAATGAAAAAAATAGGTTTGTGTTATTTTTTTATCTTAGCATTATGGGCATCAAATGAAAACTGTTTAGTGTTTTTCATAAATTAATTGTAATAAATTAATAGTATTTTTATTATTTTTATTCCTGTCTGAAATATTCATGTTAACAAAGCAAATTCAATAAATGTCATTACAGAAAAAAAATATTTAAACCTCTTTGCTAAGATGCGCATCACAGAACCCATTTAATAATCTAGATAGCCCATAATATGTATAAACGTGCAATTTCGCATACGCGGTATAAAACTATAATTTCTGTTGCTAATGTGTTTGTTTAATACGTTAAGTGTACGTACATGTTTGTTTAATAAGACGGGTGCGCTCACATATCGATGCGAGTATACTAATCCCTTTAATAGTCTGCTTATGTAGAAACTAGCTTTCGCCCACGGCTTCGCCAGCATGGAATTCGTTTAAACTTCACTCCCCTATTTCATCCCCGTGGCTACCTGCATGCCAAATTTCAACCCGATCCGTCCAGTGGTTTGGGCTGTGCGTTGATAGATCACTATGTCAGTCAGTCAGTTACCTTTGAGTTATATTTAATTAAACAGTGCATAAATGTTACTATGATGGTACAGTGTCGTAAAAGTTTAGTCTTAATTTTACTTTAACCATACATTGGTAGAAGAATGCTCCATAGTTTGAAAATCTTAAGATTCAAATGTAAATAAAATCAATCTAAAAAGTCCCTAATTACTAAAATAAATAATGATTTATTAAAGGTAGTGTATGAATGCAATGGAAGCGTAGCGTGGGTGGTTTACTTGTTACATTATTATTATAGTGTCCATAGTCCAAAAACTGACTCGACGAAACTAGATTGGCAGCCAAAATTGTTAGCAAGGAATCCTAAATCGACACAATATCTAATCCTATATATATATATATATATTATATCGTAAAACCCTGACCTCCTACATACACGAGTTCATTTTGCGTCTAGGTGGCTTCAACGCATTCCCAATTTCAATATTTTCTCCTTTGTATAGAACAATCAAATTTTCTGCTTATTCCTTACTCTGAAAGGAGCTTTCTACAACAATAGGGACGTCGTATGCTAGGCAACACAAGACGTGCATAACATTTCGAGCATATTGATATGTTTTCAACCGATAGTTGTTTGTTAGAGGTGGACTCTAATTGGCAAAGGGGAAATTGAATCGTCTCTTCAATTACCTGCTTCTAGCGGGCTTATGAAACCGATATTGATGCCGAGCACGACTGTGTCTAGCTTCGGGCAAATTTCGGGTATACTTACCTTCATGTGCGTTTTATACCTTGGCAGTTAAAATTGGACACGTCAAAAGGTGGTGAGATAAGAACTAGACTACAAAACCAAAGTCTTACAGAAGCCACGAACATTTTCGTCCTTGCTGCTTATATCAAGGCGGCATTATTGTTGTTTTGTTCCTCCTCAAAATCTGTCGATTGTGAAGTAAATACTGTGGTCTTCACGGGCTTGTTTTGCACAGTCTTACAATAAGCTGTATTTTAACAATTTTTTTCACAGTGGTTTTCTTATTTTTAAGGTTTGCAATATTTTTACGTGTCAACCAATGAAAAAATTATACAATCAAATAACATCAATTACAAACCTGTGAAACCACATACTTTATAGTTATTGCTTTTTTTAAGTACTATGCACATACCCAATAAAATGTACATGATTTTAAATGGCTGCAGCTGAGGGGTAGAGGGGGAGGACACATTCATAAGTCATTCTAGAATGGGGATGAGATATTGTACTATCCAGCCTTTATTATCGCTACATCTATCCCGTATACCCTATATAAGTTCACCCATCACGACAATCGAAAGTTATGGAAAGTAAGTATTAAAAACATTTTTATTATAATCATGTTAGTAAAAATTTACGGTTTTCGCAATTTTTCTTTATCTATGCTATAAGACTGCTTCGTACCGATTTCAAGATTCAGGAGAAGTACCCTGAAGGTTTTGATTCCCTTGCGCGTTGATACCTCCAAGCGTTGCTGAGAAAAAGGGTCTTGACAGATGGACGGACGGACAAAAAAGTGATCCTATAGGGATTCCGTTTTTTCCTTTCGTACAGTCGGTCCTTAAAAACTCTAACATATAAAACACCTGACATTAGCTAGCTAAACTGAAATGAACTTTCACGACCATATTTGCCTATAAAATTAAACGTTTAAAACACGAATCTCAATAATAATAAAATTCAAAGACGGTTAAAAAGTCAGGCAATGGAGGGTTATGTTCACTGTAACCGTAAATTTTTCTTTATTACTAATAACACTGAAATATTCCAAGTTCAAAACTAAAAAAAAGAATCTGCAAAGATGAAACTTTCAAATATATGCAAAGAATAAAGTGGATACAAAGTCATTCCGGAAACCATCGCGGTACACAGCTCGGGCCACCATTTGTACGAGAAGATGGCATTGGGAAAACGATAGAATCATAATACATAAAATTGCAAGCCATCCAAACTACATTACTGTTTCTCTTCAAGGATATTTCACAAGATAGTATTCGAGAAAATTCGAAACACGAATAAGAACTCTTTATCAACTGGGTAGATCGGAACGTATTGCTGTAATGCGAAGATTGTCGTCTAGCAAACGTTGATACAAATCTTTCGACATTTTGACCTATAGTCTGCCGTATCTTGTTCATCTCTGAATAATGAGGCTTTTGCATTTGGTCCAACGGCCAATATTGCTGCATATATACGAGTATGTATACGTCATCACTAACGATCTGTATTTAATGAAGCAAAGAGGATGTGAAGGGATTACCACCGAAGGGGCGAGTTCAAATTCATATCACGTATCAAAACTTTTACACATCTCAGTCTCATCTCTAATAATTTATTTGCCTCGTAGCGAATTTGCTTTACCTATGAACAGTCCCTATGGAGTTTTAGGAAACAATAACGAGTTCTAAAAAGCAAACATAAAATTGATTGATTAATGAAAGTTGCCATGGGAAATTTAAGTACACTTAAAATGAAATCATTTGGTAATCACTGCTTTCCTACATTGCACATAATAACTTCAATACATATATTATTTAACGTCCTTAAACATGAATCAGGAAGAAACAAATAAATCCTTATCCTTACTAATATTATAAATGTGAAAGTGTGTTTGTTTGTTTGTTTGTGACTCTTTCACGTCGCAACGTGGCTATTATATGGTATGGTTTATGTGTGTGGGGATAGTTAGGAGGGTGGAGAGTGACGTAGGCTACTTTTTATCGCGGAAAAACATCTCATTCCCATGGGAAGATCGATGTTTCGTTAGTTGCTAGATATTTACTTAGTTCCGGATGTTGTTAATAGATGGCGTGAGTAAAATTCATTTGCAAGTTCTGAATCACGCTATCAAATACAACATGTAATTTACTTAAGTCATAGGCAAATATAGGCAAAAATAGGCTACTTTTTAGCTGAGATTCCTACGGGAGCGGGACCTACGCGGCTGTTACCTACGGGTCCCGAAGCGAAGCGCGGGCGGTTCTCTAGTCCACAATAATATTAATTTTCACAGTATAATCCACGTACCTCATACATTTATGAATAGTACATTAAAACGTTAAATTTAAGGCGTACTTTCTGAAGGCTTACTAAATATCAGCTAAGCGACTACACTTGAGACATTTTTAACGAATCCTTTTTTACATAAATGTTGAATTTATAATGTACACTAACATTGTTATGATAATAACGCTATTAAGAAGACTGAAAATTTAGAAGTATTTAACTTAATATATAAAAGCTTTAGTAATGCTTTTGTGTTCATAGTAAGATATTATTTTTTGCTACAGTTAATGTAATAAGTAAAGTAACTCTGTCTGCTATTTTTTCACGTTTAATCTGCTGAACCATGTCGGAGATATTTGTTATGGAGATACATTTAAACCTTAGAAAAGACAAGGGATTGTTTTTATCCCGAGTTCTATACTTAGAGAAACAATATCCAAATTTTTACAGACTTCGTTATAAGGAGGAGTATTCATTTGTGTGTAAGCTCATTATTACTTTACACTGGAAATGGAGTCACCATTTCGAGATTTTTATTGAATTCGAATTTTATTGAATTGAATGTGCTTCATGTCTGGTCTCACATTGAGCAACATCTGACTGATATCTTTTGGCGGTTATTTTTTTGTTACGTTAGACTTATCCACAGTTTTGACATAATGTCTTCTACGGCATTGTCTAAGTTCATAAACTACTTCAATTACGATCGAACGAAGTGTTTTTATATATTTGGAAGTACTGAATTCCATTCTGCGGCTAAACTTTGCATGTAATTAATTTCAGTACGTATGTGTGAGTTATCTGCATTTCATGTATCTAATTGTGGTCACAGCAGTAAATTGACCACTGCAGCATGAATCCAACCAATTAACACAATCGCTTTTAAAGCAATTATGTATTTTGGCGGCAGAAATAGGTAATGATTTATGGCCCGTGGTCCCGTTGGTTTGTCCCATTAACGGGACCACGGGTAATTTTAATTCCCCGTAGTCCCATTGCACTAGGGGTTACACTTTTATCGACTTTTTTAACTTCTGATATCGATATAATGTTTGAACCTCCTTAGAATAAAATAAAAATCCATGATAACGGCATATTGGAAACGTCAAAAGAGCACTCGTTTGACCGTTATTTACAACAGTTTTAACAGTTATTTACAGTATATTTTATTCAATCTTAAGCAAATGAAATTAAAATTATTTTATAGCTTTGTTATATTATAGCCTTAAGTAGGAATAAGTGTAGTATGTAACTGTGAGTAGAGAAAAAAAATCTTGGGAGTTTATTACCCCTTATTCTTCCAACATCACTTACCGTAGAGCTTTGTTGAAGCGATGGCGTAGTTTGACTGCCGAAAATGTTTATGAAAATATATAAAATAATTTTAATTTCATTAATTGAATAAAATTAACTGTAAATAACTGTTTTTTCTATCTAGTATAGTCAGAAGAATGCTCTTTTGACGTTTCCAATATGCCGTTATTATGGATTTTTATTTTATTCTAAGGAGGTTCAAACATTATATCGATATCAGAAGTTGAAAAAGTCGATAAAAGTGTAACCCCTAGTGCAATGGGACTACGGGGAATAAAAATTACCCGTGGTCCCGTTAATGGGACAAACCAACGGGACCACGGGTAAACACCCAAATTACTTCCAAACACAATACGCGGTGATAGCCTGAATTCGGCCTCCTACTCGGCGAGTCCAGATTCGAATTCCAGAGCACGCACTTCTGACTATTTTGAGTTTTGTGCATTTTAAGCAATTTTCACTCGCTATTACTGCATACACAAGTTCACAAAACACAAAGTGTGTGAAGTCCGCGTTTCCGCACTTTGCCAGCGTCCACCACACTATGGCTATGATCTTAACCTTTTCCCCAAGAGACCCATGCCCAGCATTCGGACAATAATTATGGGTTGCCATGATGATAAAACACAATACTCACTAGTTCAAAAATCAGCTCCTTATCGTCTTACTTTATCCTTATCGTCGTCCATTCCATTCGTAAATAAAGGACAATACTCACCAGTTCAAAAATGAGCTCCTTCTCGTCCAGTTGCCGCAGCTCGTGGCGCGACCGTCGCTGCGGGCGCGCGGTCACGTGCAGCGGCTGGTCGCCGAGGAAGGTCGGCGTGCCGTCGACGGTCGTCACCAGCGGCTTCAGCAGCCCACCGCGCTCGAACTCGTGCGCCGATATCTTCCTGATGATGGAGAACTGAACGTTAATTGTACAATAGCGATCAACTGAAACATGGAGTTTAATCATGGAATTTATTAATTATTTCGGAAATACCATTCAATTACACTTTTTGTTAACCGATTTCTACAAAAATAAATATAAGAAAACGAAAACAATCGGGAATTTTATTACTAAGCAACAAATTCTCTCAGTCGACCTGCATAGAGGAAAGGTACAACAAAGATTCATTTTCAAAATTTTGCTAATAGAAATAAATTAAGCATTACACATTAAATGTTAAATGTGATCATAGTACTAAGTAACTAAAGTCTTTAACCTGAGGCTTGGTATTCTATGTCACGAGCACACATATTACAGAGTTCTCTCGTTTCAGAGCAGTGACAGAGGAGGCTAACTTAATCTAAAATTTCAAGTTAAAGTTTAGAGAAAATGAGTAAAGGACAAATAAAAGTATAATCCTTAAATCTTTGAAAGGAAATCGATTGTAGATAGCAAAGTAGCTGCTACATCGTTAGTTATAGGCTTGGCTTGCCAGAAAGTTTTTCCGCTGAATATTATGCCGGACAATGACATCTAATCCCTCTTGTCCCTCGAAAAAACAGCTATTTACTATCATGAAAATTGCAAACAAAGCACGTCAATTGTATAGACAGATCTCAAATAAGTCTCGTAAAGGAACTTTATTTATCCAGTCGAAATGCCGACATAAAAAACTACGGCATATTTTCCCATTCCAAAGGAGAACTCTCCCGATATCCGAGTCACTAAAGCTTTTACAGCTCCGTTTACGTTTATGAAAAACAACTGAAGCCGTGTGAAAATGTTAACAAATGTTCTGTAGAAGAAACAACAAACAACAATAAAACAACACCGCATCGCCTTATTTCCAATTCAAGGAGCTCGGGCAACCAGGAATAATACGATGAACAAAATTGAAATGCAATAGACGACCCTCAAGCTTTGTTGGTAGCAATGAACTGTATTAGGTATGTAAAAGTTTATTTTGATCTTTATTTTATTGCTGGGAGAGGTCACGAAAAAGCAAACCTGCCTGTTTATGGTAATAATTACAGTGGCGTGTGACAACATAACACTCGACAATAGATCCGACAGTCGTGAAAGACCTCTTTTATTACGCCATTTCGAAGGACATATGTAGCCATTGCCATAGCGATCTAGAAGTCCAGAAAAAATTCAGAGGGAAGCGAATTCCATAGATAGCAATTAATGGTTAGCAATTAATGGAATAGTTAAACAATGTTTTTTTTTTTACATTTTGAGTTTGTTACCAATTATTTATTAATGTTTGTACAAAATTAAAATGTTGCTAACAGCTCCATTGGCATGCAATTATTAAACCTACCTAAAGTTTGCTGCATTTTATGAAGGTACGAAGCCGGCAAAGGTAAAGCTTTCACAGTATTATCGATTTTGATCAGAGATCCTATTACAGCAGTTACGATGCTATTTTTATAAGTCCTCGGAAAAGTTAAAACTTGTTAAAAAACAAATAGGGAATAATGGTTAAAATAAAGATAATAAAATTCCCTTCTTTATACAGTTACAGCCTTTAAATTTAGATGGATATCAATAAAATGACGCGGTAACTTGAACAAATCAAACATCAATAAAAATCCAAGATCCAAGAAAAACCATTCTCTGCTTCAAAATAACCAAATCTAGGACCGTCCAGCAGGGTCACTATGAACTTTTCGAGTCACCGAGCATAATATGGATTTACCACTCCCCGCCAAAATCAAACTAATACCTTTGCTCGCAGTTCTATTCAGCTTGTAAGCAAAATAAAGAATTTGAAATTGAAATTGAAAATTTACCAAGAGGCATTTTTAGATCCCACCGTCAATCTTAATATGACCTTAATCGCATAGGCGGATAGCAGCTGGCATTTATGTGTATGCAATTATAACGAATTCTACATCGATCGCGAACACAGTAGTCTACAGGCCTCTTACATGAAAATACATAACCCACATAACGTTAACGCTTAATGATACTAGAATAAACACGCCTTGTACTGCTGTACGGATTAGAGCGACGTTGAGAGGCGACATAAAATTTGCACCAACCCATTTCAGATAGCTCCGAAATAGCCCGAGATTATTGTAGTTTCAGTACACACCGAATACCGGCTTAGTTGGTGTTTAGCGTCTACTTTACGATGAGCTGTATGTCCCTGTGTTCGGTGATAACCTGGAAGGTCGATTTGAAGTACCATTAACTCCCTGTTATGCTGATAATTGTTTTTGTATTTACTACTAAGTGCTATTTACAAACAAGCACACATTTAAGGAGTGAGCGGGTCCACAACAAATTATGATGTTTGGAACAAAATTTCCCGAAACTCGAGGGACGTAGTTAACGGAATTTCACAGGGAATCAAATTCCTATTGACATAGTCCAGTCAAATCCAATCGTAATTTTGTGGTATTGCACATTTAAGTTATGGCCAACGGCGCCTTGTAGGTTTCTGAACTCTGCACCACCTAATCCTCCCAGCCGGTCGGAACTGGTTTTTAACCACCATACCTTACCACCTTTCTCAATTAAACGAGGAATTGTGTTGCAATTTTGGAAACCCGATTTAAATGCACGTTCAGATAAAAGATAAAATTGTGAGGGAATATGCAAGTATTCAGGCACCATTCATTGCAATCGGGATTTAGTGATTGACTGCTAACGAATATTGCTTCAGTCAGTAGTGCCAATTTTATATGGACGACCGACGAAGATACGCAGCAAAGTAAATATAAAAACCGAACGGAACATGAATAAAGACGTGAAGATTTTGTCGATATTTAATCACATTCGGTGTACCTATAGTGTAGATCATTCTTTTAGATTCGTAAACTGTGGCCACGTATAGGGATTTTGTGGAAAAATTCTAATGTGGAACACCTGTCGTTCGCGGCTTAAGTTATTTGATATTCATACAATCTTTCCACCCATATTTGACCCACTTAGGAGAGGAGTATGACAAAATGCGTTCTTAGTGGACGTCCACTAACTAACCTCTACTTCCCTGCAAAATTTCATCCCGTAGTAACCTTGACGGCTTGACTACAGAGCAAGGAACCCCGGGTTATATTTCCGGCCGGAGCAGACATTTAGGGTGCGGTTCCACTGAGACGGAGCGGAGCGGAGAGGAGCTGTGCCGCGATTCACCAATCACATGGCTTGAAATCCACATCTCTTCTCCGCTCCGCGTCAATGGAAACAACATTGGCGGAGTGGAGCGGAATTGTTTAAAATATCGGTAAGAAAGAAAGTGATGGCAGACGTGGAGCGGAGAGGGGCGGGGCGGGGCGGAGCGGAGCGGGGCGGAGCGTGGCGGAGCGGGGCGGCTCACTCACGCGCATATTTATTCACTAGTTTTTAGCCCGCAGCTTCGCTCGCGTAGATTACTACACCATTTTGTTAAAATATATGTATTCGTTGCAGTTACGGACATAATGTACTTTATATAGACTAGGTACTATATCTCCTCTTTATTCCATATGCCGTGGGAAAATCAATAAACTCTGAAAATAATTTTGAGAGAACACGTTGTACTACTTGTATGCGAAAATTCAAGCATAGTATTTATAGCTAAGTATAGTTCCATTTTTTAATTAAAAAAAAAACAATTTGTTCCCTCTCCCGTAGGAATTTCGGAAAATCCTCTCTTATCACTTGCCTACGTTACATACACGGTAATCTATGTGCAAATTTCAGCTCTGTAGCTCAAAGAGCATAGGTAGGGCGATGATGATTGAACCAGTCAGTAAGTTCATTTTTATATTAGATTTTAGTCAGTGTCTTGACGTCATCATAATCCGCTCCACTCCGCCTCGTGGAACCGCAGCTCCGCTCCGCCCCGCTCCGCTCCGCCCCGCTCCGCTCCGCCCCGCTCCGCTCCGCCCCGCTCCGCTTCAGTGGAAACACATACCTCTTTTCACAGCTCAGCCCCGCTCCGCTCCGCCTCAGTGGAACCGCACCCTTATTTATGTATCTATTCAAATTGTGTTTCTGATTCTGATGTCTCATTACCATACATTTGTGTCCTCCCACCATACAGAACAGCGGGTGAGCGTGAAAAACTTTTTTCTTACATAAATCCTTATTATAACAGTATTCCTAATTAATTTTCATAAACCTCCTTGAAACCAAAAACGCAAGGTTGATTTGAGTTTGTCTTGGGTGTTTATCTCTTTAGTATTTACCACTTTCTTGTTACTTAGGTAAGTTTGTAAAGTCGCTATACAACTTAACTGACTGTAGTAAGTATACTACTATTCTATACTAAATGTATAGTAGTTACTTCAACGGAACTGCAAGTTTCATCACAACAACAAATGGCTCTTGTACTGTACCGACGCGACGTCAGCGCAGGAATTCAAGATTAAATTTTAAATTAGCCGTCCCAAGCGAGCAGTAAGTATTTAATTTTGGAAAAAACAAGAGCTCATGCCTCTAATGCCCAAAGAAATTACACTTTGGTACAAGTGCTCTCTTTGTTTTTGTCCGGTTTGACATTTTTTATTGGAACCAAGTTAAAGGATGTAGGTATATAAATAAAATAGTTTTCGCCCGCGGCTTACATAGCTGGCCTGAGAGACAAACAACGTCAAAATAGAGTAATATGTATGGCATGTATGTAAAGACAATTTTTATTAATAAATTAAACATCATAACAATATATTTTAATCATAAAATTATTCAGATACACGAGTAAATTTTCGGAATAGCAAATGCATTATTTGGTGTGTAATAAATTTACAAAGTTAAATTATTCACGATACACAATATATCGAATTGGCCACAGCTGAATATTATCGGTTCTTCTATTAATAGCAGTCCGGGGAATAACGGACCAATATAAACGGGGAACAACTAAATGCTGATATGATAAAATCAGAACCATTAATCACACATAATTTAAAGAAGTTTATCTGTTTTAGACATCTTTATAATGCACAAATGATATCAATAATAGTAGATTCTAAATTCGATCTTTATCTAAATTGATGAAGCCAAACTACTTCTACGTTTTTGTAATCTATTTGAAATACTATTGAATCACTTGAAGCGAATGGAACTGGAAGGGAATAATGCTAGAACATGGTGCTAGAAGGATTCTCAATCAAGGCATGTAGGTACGAGTAGGTATCTAACGTAAATTATCTTGTTACTCGTATATTATAATGTAAGTAAACGCTACGTTTGCTTTAGTAATGCAATTCACCTCTTTACAGCTTTATTTATTTATTTATTTAAACTTTATTGACCACTATTTATCACATAACGGTACAAAAGGCGGGCTTAATGCTAATTGCATTCTCTACTAGCCAACCTTTGGGCCAAACAGAAAATCACGATGAGCGGTACTAAATGAAAGAAAATCCTGTATGAGATTATATTAATTGAGTTACTGAAAGAAATTCCTGTATGAGATAGTAGCACCTTAGTACTTAAGCTTAAGTACTTAATAAATAAATAAAAAGTTAGGTCAGACAGTAGTAGTAGACAGTTTAGGTCTACAATTTATAAAGGTCAGCATAGATGCTCTCTTGCCCAAGTAAATCCGGGCCGCGTCGCTAGTATACTACAACTAATGAATCAAATAGGTACTATCACATACAGCTATGAATCAGAAATTCGGACTATGATGTGCCAACAATACTATAAATATCATATATCACATTCATGTGAGAGACCGTTATTTGTATTGCCATAGCGACGTATTATTGTTTAGAACCGCCGACCAATCATAACACGGTCTAATAACTGCTGGATTGATTGTACTGGGAATAGACAAAGCCGTTTATGGCTCGGGCCTGAATCTGAAAATACCAAGGGAACATGCAATACACGCTTGATGCTCGATTTCTGGAATTTAAATCTCGTTCTGAATATAGTTTGGTTTTGATTCCATTGAAATAAATGCTGTGGAGTTCGAGACTTTTCTAGATTCAAAAAATATTTCAGTGAGCCAAGGCCGACTTTACGAATCCGTCAGTTTCATGCATGAGATTTTTTAAATAATACTACAAATTTTACAGTTGAAGTACATATTATCTGGTAACTTCAAACAGCATAGACATAAAATGACAGATGTTTATGTAGCGTCCGCGCAACTAAATTATTTAATTAAACAAAAAATATCAAAGCTAATTGCATATCTGAGAGTGGGTTTTAAAAAGTGGAGGTTTCCGGTAACCGTAGGCGTATCGCGCTACCAAAAGTAGCGATGTCGCGCAACAGTTAACGGTGGCTGAGGTCTGTTGCCACTTTGCGCTGACCCTTAATATATAGGGCTCACAGGCGGACACTTTTCACTTAGATATGCTGTACATTTGGCCATATTTTACGCAAAGGCTTACTGTAGCGATGTCGCGCACCAGTCATCGGTGCCTGCAGTCGGTGGTCAATTTGCGCCGACCTTTTATAGGACTCACAAAGGGCTAATTCACACATAGTACCTACTACACACACGTACCGTACATGTGGCCGTTTTTTACATGATGGAACATGTTAAACTTTATCTAGATAATACTGTTTGATCTCAAAACACTTAACATTTTTCCGGCAGCGCGCAGAAAGAGGGCGGCAAGATTGATGAAGGCAACTTCGAGCGCACAACGCAAGTGGATATGGCAAATTATTTCGCGGTTAAAATAACATTAGAAAGTTGGAAGCTTCCGAACAACTATTTAAAATCGTTTAGTAGAAAAGTGTATTATGCGTGTGTGAAACAGCGTGAGGAAAAAATTATTGTTTCCTATAAAACATAACTAAGTTTAAGAATTTATTTAAAAATGAACAATTTAATAAAAACATAATCCACTTTGTTTGTCAAAATACAGAATGTAGCACAATCCGCCTTATATAAACAAGGAAACCAATTAGAAAAATCCTGGTAACACGCGGATTCGATATACCTAGCGATTTTTCTATTGTTAAAACCATTACTCGCCTGTTACTCACCGTTAGTTAGGTATAATACACAATACACAAACCAACAGAAAAACTTCTGTTAAAATTCTATAAATTAAAAATTTTAAAAACACCCGACTGCAAAAAACCTTGCTTTCGAATATAAAAAAAACGAGCTACGGTGCCACAAGACAGACACACAGATACGCAGACAAAAAGACAGATAGGTCAATTTTATAAGATCCCTCTTTTTGCGTCGAGAGTTAAAAATAAAAACATAAGAAAAACACACAAAAAAACCAAGTTTCAACCCACGATTACGAGTACAAGTAGAACTGTACAACACAACGTATTTTTGGATAGTCTTTGCAGAAAACGCGGGTGACACAAGATTGATGAACGGCTCGCAGACGCTGTGAGCGGGGATAAGGCGAATTTATCGACGCTAGATATTATATACGAGCACCGTAATTTATGCCCTCGCATAATTTGTGCGTTAAGCTGAGCTTTTAAACGCCACACATTTGAATAAACTTTATAAATAACATTTAGTCCGAGTAGTGTACCCTTGTTGGCGTAGGTTATTGTGCTCATGTGGCACTAAATTACCACTTAAACTTTTAGTTTTAAGCCATTATTCAGTCACACACTGTGGTATGTTACTGTTGCTTTCGAATTACACAAAAATAAAATAAAAAACAAATTAACGTTTCAAGTTAATTCTTCTATTTGAATGCGTAAATGCACAGTGAAGATAATAACATTAAACCTATTTCTACGCTGATTTACCTATCGTTGATGAAAACAAGGATAGGATGATATCTATGGTGCAGATGGGCTGGCCATACCTTTAATAACCGAAAACCATTGCGGAAGAAAGGTCTTGAGATAGAGAAAACATAGGAGGATTGGCGAACTGAGGAAGACAAAGGATTGTGTCCAACAATGGACGCAAAAGACTGATGGATGGATAGAAATGAGTTCAGTTTTGGAATCCATGGTTACAAATCTTGTAATCTATCAATCTTGAATCGACGCGTGAACCCGAGAAAATTTTACAATATGTGTCCACAGACATAGTAACTATAGACGGAATGCTGGGAATAAAATATTGAGGCCGCAAAAAAGAAGCCTAACCTTGTACACACACGGCGGAACTCACACATCGAAAAAAAAAGGAAGCCCAAATTGACAATTTGAATTGTCATTCGTATTTAATAGACGCAGTTACAATAATTTAATTTGATCGCAAATATGACGAAATGCGTTATAAAAGGGTGCGAACATCAAACTGCTAAAATTAAAAAGCTGGATGGAATCACATTTCACAAGTAAGGAAACAAAATAATTCATATTTACATTAAATCAAAATATAAATATTTCTTTATTATTTTGACACAAAATGTCAACCAATGCTGCCATGAGTACATTTTAGATACTCCCCAATTTATTGGAAGCTTGGAATATCATATTGGAGTCAGCCCAAAAACGAACACCTTTTCCTTTATTAGTACTGAATGATTCGTGAGTGTTTGAATTCATTTTACGTCTATCACGCGGCTTACCTCACCTTTTCCTTTGTTACTCCTTTTTATTTTCCTTCTCTTCGGGATCTTAGATTTAAGTACCTATCTATAATATTTGTAAATTATTTTATTGACCACTGTCAACGATAGGGAAGAACGGGGCCCCCCAACAGGCATTTATATTTATATTATTAATTTTTTTTTTCAGATTTTTTCTACGACTTTTTTGCCATTGTTAATACTCATACCAAATTACAGCTTTCTACAACTTATAGTCTCTGAGTAAAACAGCGGACGGACAGACGGGCATGGCGAAACTATAAGGGTTCTTTGTTTACTACGGAACCCTAAAACTGCTCCATAAAACTATTATTACAGCAGTAGAAACACTTCAACTTCGCAAGTGTTTCTTTTTAGGTATTGTGCGAATTGATCGACTGATGATGGCGGTGCCTTTGTTATTTTAATATTTTATTAAATTGATTTAATAAATTTATGAACTGTTTTATTTTTGTTGTAACACCTTACTCTAAACCAACAATTGACAATAAAGTATAAACAATTAAAATTTTATTATACTAGTTTGGGTAATTGAAATCCATAGTATGGCAATACTGACAAACGCACCACATGCAAAGAGAGCCTGCCTCACTTTTGATTTCATGAGATTCTGTCTATAGTTACTATGTCTGTGTATGTGTCAAAAACTTGACAAACTATTCCGACGACATGCAATTGAAGCGTTTATAAAGCAAAATTTTGGCTCTAGCTATAACTACTATAAAAGTTAAGCTGAGCCATGAATTTTAGAACGCTGCATTATCCTCAATATTAAACTGTCCCAAACAGAAGCCGATTATCCGTATCGACACAAAATAGCGAACTGAGGTGGGTTCAGTAATATACGAGTAGTTCGGTATAGACCCAGCGCGGATAATAACTTGCCGTGCAGGCTCCGTTAATGGGTGCCTCAAAGTTTTAATAGCAGTTACTGTTTGAGATAATTAAAGTGTTATTTAGCTATTAAAATACCTTCAAATTCGAACTTAATATATTTTTATTTCATAGGTATTAGTAACTGCCCTCACTTTAATGCGGGAAAACTACACTAACTCACATTCAAATAAATCTTTACGACTGGATTTCAGAAATTCAATTACCACGCAAACCATATTCTTATTTTACTATACTACAACCTAAGGATAATTATGTATTTTCAAAATCTGTTACATAACTTCTGAAACTATAGTCATCGACGTTCAATCGGCATAAAACCTGAGTAGTGAAATGGAACTGTTCCTTTTAAACATGGCTGCCTATCAAAACATGAGGTATCATTAATCAACTTTGTTTATAGCAGAGTAAACAGGCGTGATCACGATCGTACCGCGAAGAAAACTTTAAAAGACATTGATTAATATTCGGAGAGGGATTCCTTCAAAAATAGGTAGCGATGTTGAGCAGTTTGAAAATCCCCTGGGCCATAAGTTTATACCATGAACATTATGTCGCAATAGATACTATTCCTAAGAGCCGAAGAGTTACCGATAGAGCCGCTCAAAATTCTAAGGAGCCCTTGTTCAGATACCAGAGATACAAAAATTTTAAATGAAGAGTTTTTTCTGTTCTTTGTCTGCGTGTGAGTGTTTTGAAAGAATTAATCTTATTGTGAGGCTACGAGCGTGTGGCGTTATTTCGATTTCATAATTATAAGAAATGTTAAACAAATAATCCACTCTAATAATTGTTATTCAACATGAATGTCATAACAAATTTCAAACCTTTACACAATAACATACAAAATTACAAAAGCAATCAAAATTTTCTAACTTTGCTAGGAGCGGGCACAAGGGAAGTCTCTTGAGAGGCTTCGTTTTGTTCACGTAACCTACGGTTCTGTTCTATATCCTTGAGAATCCACACATTGGTTAACCACATGAGCGCTGACCACAGACATGAAAGAGGAGCTAACTGCGTCACGTCTAAGTGATACTGTCTAGCCCAGATTAATTAACACAAACATAACGTTGGCTATGTAGGTTACAACACTCAACTGTATAATTTTAGGGATCAGCGTCTATTAAGCGGATCATAATTATGGGACAACACCTATTTACCACCAGTCAATATACCGGCCACTCCCACGCTTGAAAAAATATTTCGAAGGATTTCTATCTGACTTACGTCAGTTTATACTTTACTTTCATAATTACCTCTTTTATTATTTTTGTAGTCAAACTTCTTTGTGGACTACGAAGACTGTCGCTTTCATCGCAAAGAGCGTTGAATTTAGTGTTTTTTTTTCTGATCCGATTAAACTAAATTAATTGTAAACGTAATGCTAACTATTTCACTCAAAGCTTCAAACAGCCGGTGACATGAACATACTCGTACAAGTAAAATATAAAGACGAGAAAACTCATTTACAACATAGTCAAACAAGCGATCCTTCTGAAGACAAAGCTCTTTGTACACTCATTATAAAACCGAAATATCCTATATATCCTACGACAACGTCTCAGCTAAAATATTAATTAACGTGAGGTCAAACATTTAATATAAAAATATTTTATTTTGGGGTGTAAGGGGCTCCTCCCATCCTTGAGTCCAAGTCGTCCTCCCCTGCTCGTGGTGCACCCTGCTGAACAACGGACGAGGTCACGGCGCCCGGTCCCTCCTTTAAGAGGTCGCTGGATTCTGTACCGTCCAGCATAATCCCGATGGTACTCTAGGCTGGTGGTAGGGTCTCGAACCCGGCTGGCTAGCTACCACCCTCCTGCTTGAGTCAGCCGCCAAACGACCTGTCGTGTTCCGGCTGGTGGCTTGAGAGCCAGTTCTCTCCTCTTTCCCACCCCTTCCCCTTTCCCCTGTATGGTGAATCGTTGGTGTATCCTCGGGTTTTTATGGACTCCTGAGGCTCTGTTGCTCGAGCGGACGTGACATCTTGGCGCGGCGGCCAGGGAGACCTGGTGAAACGGCTTGCCGCTGGCCGCCCGCCGGACAGTACAGGGACCCGAACCCAGGCAACACCTGTAACCTCTGGCCTGGGAGGCTGTCCCATCATCTGGCGCATAATCCCGCTGTATGGGCTCCGTGCCGGAGTAAGAGACCGGAGTGGTACCCGGAGCCCGTGCGCGGGGGGGACCAGGGGCCCTTCCGTCCGCCGCGCCAGCAACTCACATACTCCCTCCGTAGCACGGTGTCACGAGTCCATACCTTACCCCGGGGGTCTCCAATAGTTCGCTGTACTTCCTACCTTTCCTCTCTTTTCTTTCCACCTCTCAAACATGGGCAAGTCACAAAAAAGAATAAGGCTTCACCCAGCGGCAACCCCTGATACCCCTACCACACTTAATGTAGACATGTGCAACATCAGGGGAATTCACAGCAACCTTAATGCTGTCCACTACCATCTTGAGACAGCAAAGCCGGCCTTGCTCTTTTTGACGGAGACACAGATATCATCACCGGTCGACACATCTTATCTTTGTTACCCCGGCTACAGGCTTGAGCACGCATTCAGGCCGCATGCCGGGGTGTGTATGTTCGTTCGTGATGATGTCTGTTGCTGCCGTCTGACCTGCCTTGAAGACAAGGACCTATCTGTATTGTGGACGCGCGTGGACATGGGAGACCACACCCGTGTTTATGCATGTCTATATAGGTCCTATAGCGGAGACGCGGAGACGACTCGATTATTTGAGCACGTCCAGAGGTCGGCCGACAGAGTTTTGGAGCAGTATCCTTCGGCGGAGTTGGTGATTTTGGGGGACTTTAACGCCCACCACTCTGACTGGTTGGGGTCCAGGATCACCGACTTCGCCGGGAGAACTGCTTTCGACTTTTCCCTGGCCTACGGCCTCACTCAGGTTGTTGCTGGCTTCACCAGAGTCCCTGATGTTGAGAGCCATACTGCTTCTCTGCTAGACCTGCTGCTGACTTCACATCCATCTGACTACCGAGTGGTGGTCGGGGCACCTTTAGGTTCCTCTGACCACTGCTTGGTACGGACAACTGTGCCCTTGACGCGCCATGAGGACCCTCGGCCCACTGGATCGCGTCAAGTCTGGCACTACAAGTCGGCAGACTGGGACGGACTCAGGGAATTCCTTAGTTCGTACCAGTGGAGGCAGCTCTGTTTCGTATCAGGGGACCCGAACGTGTGCGCTGATTCAGTAGCCGATGTGATCCGTCAGGGTATGGAATGTTTCATACCTAACTCTGTCGTATCCATCGGTGGTAAAAACCAGCCCTGGTATAGCAGTTCGTGTGCTGCGGCGTCTAACCGCAAGCATGCTGCTTACCAGGCCTGGTCATCAGCGTACACTTCGAAGAATCCATCAGCCCCAGAGCTTAAGAAAAAGCTCAACGCTGCCTCTCGGTCGGCAAAGAAGCAGATGTCCAGGGCGAAGGCCCAATTCATCGGCAGAATTGGCAAGCGATTAGTCGGCTATCCTTCTGGAAGTCGTGAATTCTGGTCGCTAGCCAAGGCTGTCGAGGGCAACTTCTGTCGTTCATCTCTTCCGCCACTGCGTTTACCAGATAACTCCGTTGTCCACACGGCAAAGGGGAAAGCCGATTTTCTGGGCACCCTTTTTGCCGCCAACTCGACTCTTGATGATGGGGGGGCCACACCGCCTAACATCCCGCGGTGTGAGAGCTCGCTGAATGACATACTTTTTACTCAAAAAACTGTCAGGCGGGCTCTACTGTCCCTCGACACCAAGAAGTCGAGTGGGCCGGATGGTATCCCCGCAGTGGTGCTAAAGACGTGTGCTCCCGAGTTGACTCCCGTCTTAACGCGCTTATTCTCGCTATCCTACACCACTGGTATAGTACCGTCTTCGTGGAAAGTAGCCCTAGTTCATCCTATCCCCAAAAAGGGCGATCTCAGTGACCCGGCCAACTACAGGCCTATAGCGATAACTTCCCTGCTTGCGAAGGTGATGGAGCGTGTAATAAACACACAGCTCCTAGGATATCTCGAAGATCGCCAGCTGATCAATGATCGACAGTACGGTTTCCGTCACGGTCGTTCAGCTGGCGATCTTTTAGTTTATCTCACGCACCGGTGGGCTCAGGCCCTAGACAGCAACGGGGAAGCACTGGCAGTCAGCCTAGATATCGCTAAGGCCTTCGACCGGGTCTGGCACAGGGCTCTTCTCGCGAAGCTACCATCTTACGGTCTCCCTGAGAGGTTATGCAGTTGGGTAGCCAGCTTTCTGTCTGAGCGACATATAAAGGTCGTTGTCGACGGTTGTTGCTCAGATTTGAAACCCATAAACGCTGGTGTTCCCCAAGGGTCTGTGCTGTCTCCTACTCTGTTCATTCTGCATATCAATGATATGCTTGAGCGTGCAAACGGCATTCATTGCTATGCAGATGACAGCACGGGAGATGCCTATTATACAGGCCCTGCAAATGCCTCTCGGTCACAAGTGGAGGATAGCAGAATCAAACTTGTGTCTGAAGTCGAGAACTCTCTGGAGCAAGTCTCGGAATGGGGTCGACTTAATTTAGTCGAGTTCAACCCCACGAAGACACAAGTTTGCGCGTTTTCCGCTAAGAAAACCCCATTTGTCATAGCGCCTCAATTCCAGGGTACCGCGCTCACCGTTGGTAAAAGTGTTGGGATTCTGGGCGTTGACATTTCGAGCGACGTGCAGTATCGGAGTCATCTGGAAGCTAAGGCCAAATTGGCCTCCAAAAAGCTTGGTGTCCTAAACCGGGCGAAGCAGTACTTCACTGCGAGGGACCTACTGATGCTTTACAAAGCACAGGTCAGGCCTCACATGGAGTACTGCTCTCATCTCTGGGCAGGGGCGCCACAATACCAGCTTAGTCCATTTGACGCCGTACAAAAGCGCGCAGTTCGAATTGTCAACGAACCACGAGTCACTAACAGGTTAGAACACCTAAGTCTGAGGAGAGACATAGGTTGCCTCTGCGTGTTCTATCGGCTTTACAACGGTGAGTGCTCCGAGGAATTGTTCGATTTGGTGCCAACTTCACCCTTCCATCATCACACCACTCGCCGAAGATTGAAGTTTCATCCACATCGCTTGGATTCCTGGCGAACGACTACGGTCCGTTTTTCACGATCGTTTTTGCCGCGAACGTGCAGGATGTGGAATGAGCTTCCTTCTGAGGTATTCCCGGAGCGCTATGACATGGGGTTCTTCAAGAAAGGTGTAAAAAGAGTTCTCCTTCAGGGCCGGCGTTGCACTGGTAACTCCCCTGCTGTTGCTCGTGTCTATAGGCGACGATGACCACTTACCATCAGGTGGCTCGTCTGCTTTTACGTCAGCCCTTCAGGCTATAAAAAAAAAAAAAAAAAAAAGGAATGTGCACGTGTTTAAAATGCCATGCTTCCATGAAATGGTTGTTTTTCTATAACCGTTCTTCGAATTGCAATGTTTTTGAATTGTTGGTAACTCAAATTTAACTGGATTCTGAAATGGCTTCCTGCTGAGCACTGGGCTGTCTCTCATTATTGCAAATTCAAATTCAAAATTCAAATATTTATTTCTTCGAAGTAGGTTTTTACAAACGCATTTCGAAAGTCAAGTTACGCCATCGCTTCAACAAATCCCTACGGTGAATGGACTTGGAAGAAGAAGCGGCAAGAAACTTCCAAGGAGTCTTTTTTTTCTCTTTCTCCACTCACAGTACAGGTTGCACTTAGTACTAATTACGGCTAAACTTAAAGAAAAACTTATTCTAGTCTAAGCGGAACTGGTCGCGGCATTATCACTCCCAGCACCACTCCCAGCTCCCAGCTCTCAGCTCCCAGCACCCTTATCATTAACATAGTCATCTATACCATAATATCCTTTACTAACAAGTAGTGATTTTACACGTCGCTTAAACATTCCAATTGGTAAATCACGTATCGTCTTGGGTAACTTATTGTAAAATTGAACACCAAGCCCCATAAAAGATCGTTGCACCTTACGTAGGCGAAATGCAGGCGTGACTAAATTATGTCTATTTCTTGTCAGGTGATTGTGTGTATCACTATTCATTTTGAACATACCCAAATTTTTTCTTATGAATATTAAGTTACTATAGATGTATTGAGAGGCTACTGTTAAAATACCTATTTCTTTGAACTTTTCACGCAAAGAATCGCGCGTCTTTAATCTATAGATAGCCCTAACAGCTCGTTTTTGCAGCACAAATATGGCATCTATGTCAGCTGCTTTGCCCCATAATAAAATGCCATAAGACAAAAGGCAGAGCAGAGGCCTATACTCCATCACACTCATCCAGTGTGGATTGGTGGAAGATGATTGATTTGATTTCACATTCACCTCACTGCATGATGCAAATGTGGTAAAAAGGAGAGCGTTTGTTTATATTGTTTTGCATGAAATTGTCCTTTTACGGTGCCTTAAAGACGCGAACGCTTAGACCTAGTTTTGTGATTCTTAGGTCAATCAATTTGTCTTAATTTCGTGAGTATCACAAACTCATTCTCACTTTTCAAAATTGTACAACCTAGTCGGTTTTAAGTTTTTAACTTATTATTAAGCTGTGTAGTGGAGTGATGTATGACTTTACATTCACATTGGACTCACAGAGTTTGTTCCCGGTCGACGGCAGACAATACATTTGCTTTGAACTATGTATAACTGTCGATTCGTCGGGCTTGGGTTTCCTCTCAAATCAGAACGATTAAAATCCCAGTAAATAGACCATGCTGGCCTAGAATTGCTAGAGCTTATTTACCTCTTAGATAAATGGGGAACTCGAAAACACGCAGATTTTCCGCACAACAATTTTCTTCACCAAAGCAAGGCTTTATTAAAGGCATGTAATTGAAAGGGTTCGCTTCTGTGAATTAGGCGCCTTACTTATTCTTATTAAGTTGTAATTAGAACTAAAATAACATCACAAAAGGCGGCCAATGGCGTCTCTAATCCGAAACATAATTATAACATTGCCGTTAACTTCGTTTGCTAACAATTAGTCTTTCAAACAAGCGAAGGGCGGCTGCTTTCTTATCTTGGTATATAAAATTAAAACAATTAATTAAGGCTTTATAGTTTAGTACCTAGCTGATTCTACTTATGGCGCAGATGGTCCTTCATTCGATGCAAATATTCGTAAATATTTGTTTTCATGTCTTATTTGTTTGTAGTCTTTAAAGTCTTTGTCATACGCATCATGTTAGAAGCGCTGACAGATGGTAAGTATCTCGCATTTATTTACAGAAAGTATTAGAATTTTATAGTCGTACTTGTTTCTTAACGAAGAATACATGCAATTAATTTAATCGTTTAAATATTCATAACCCTACGACGTTATATCAATCGTAAGTCATTAATCGAACCAAGCATGAAGGCATGTGTTAAATGGAACATCTTTGTCGGCAAAATGCGTCTTACTTTCTTCAGATGGTGCTTTTAAACCGTCTAGTCTGTCTCTTTTGTTCTTTTGACGGTAGTACCTAACTCATGTCAGTCTAAGCGAGATAAGAAGTTCCGACAATATATCCCTGCACCAATCCGCACGCTCGAATCGTTCACATAGTAGAGAAAAGAGGTGATACAGAGGCTGGTTTGTGTTCGCGTCACTGCATTGCCAAGTAGGTACGTACTACGCACGCACCAAGTTACACAGATAAATAGCACCTTTAAGCTTTTCACGGAAACTTTATATTGTAATTATTTGATGGGTTAACGACCACGGGTGCCTGCAGTGGTCACCATGTCTCCTCAGTGTCAGTATCAGTACCTGAATGGCATGGTCACGCCGGAGCCGGAGCCGGCGCGGAACGGCGACACTAGCTCGGCGCTGGGCGGCGTCGCGTGCGACACCAGCCACGTGTCCACCACTTGGCGCGTTGCTTTAACTATGACTTTTAAATATACTCTGCCGGTAGCGTCAACCGGTGAATTAATAACCATAGGTGCCTGACGTGGTCACTATGTCTCCTCAGTATCAGTATCAGTACCTGACTGGCGTAGTCGCGCCGGAGCCGGAGCCGGCGCGGGACGGCGACGCTAGCTCGGCGCTGGGCGGCGTCGCGTGCGACACCAGCCACGTGTCCACCACTTGGCGCGTTGCTTTGACTTTGACTTTTAAATATACTCTGCCGGTAGCGTCAACCGGTGAATTAATAACCATAGGTGCCTGACGTGGTCACTACGTCTCCTCAGTATCAGTATCAGTACCTGACTGGCGTAGTCGCGCCGGAGCCGGAGCCGGCGCGCGACGGCGACGCTAGCTCGGCGCTAGGCGGCGTCGCGTGCGACACCAGCCACGTGTCCACCACTTGGCGCGTTGCTTTGACTTTGACTTTTAAATATACTCTGCCGGTAGCGTCAACCGGTGAATTAATAACCATAGGTGCCTGACGTGGTCACTACGTCTCCTCAGTATCAGTATCAGTACCTGACTGGCGTAGTCGCGCCGGAGCCGGAGCCGGCGCGCGACGGCGACGCTAGCTCGGCGCTGGGCGGCGTCGCGTGCGACACCAGCCACGCGTCCACCACTTGGCGCGTTGCTTTCCTGTGGGCAAACTTCGCTTGTTAACGTCGATTTTATATTTTACCTCGTAATTTTTTATTGGGTGACAGAACAGCAAGAACAGACAAAATAAATGTTCATATTCGAAAAATTGTCAGACCGAACTATGAATTAGCTATGAGATGTTGTTATGTCATGTTGTCATTTTGTTAGGTACTTGTAGAAGTTAAAGTCTGTTTAATTTCCGTTCAAGTTATTTCAGCAACTTTTTCGAATGTGGGGAATAAAGAAGTTATAGGTTTAAAAATAAGTAGGAGTAAAAAGGTAGGTAAAGAAATAGTCGTGAACTCTAATCTAGGCTTGGAAACGAGCACACATCTACGGCCATTGTGATAATACAGACACCACTTTGCAAATTATATCTTTTCGCACTGGTCTAATAACAGACTTTCATAATCGGTTGGTCGGTTCGAGCAAACCTTTGTTTCTCGTAGAACAAAAACATTAACCGGGCATCTTGCGGTATTCTACGAACATATGCCATTTATATAAGCGGAGACCGCCTAATGAAGAGCATTAATAACTGTGGTGGAGCCTAACCCCTTTCATTCAGTAGAGATCCGAGCGTAGAAACAAGAAGAATGAATGAATTTGATCCTTGGCTACAACCCATTAATGACCCACTACTGAGCACGGATCTCTCCTCATTATTGAGGAGGCCTAGAGCATACTCCACCACGCTGCTCCAATGCGGATTGGTGGAGGGGTTAGTAGCCAACCCAGTGTCGAAAGTTTTCAGACCGCCCGAAGGCGAATTTGATCCTTATTGCTTAGCATTGCGTGACCTTAAATTCATATAATTTTCCTTTACGTCTAATTCCTGTCCTTAACAGCATGGTATTGATGTGAAAATAATAAATAAGACCGGCAACCGGGAATACTTTTCAAGAACACAAATTAGATAAAAATTCTCCAAGAAGGTAATTTGTTAACTTCACGCTAACGTGACAGTAACGGACGCCGACGCTAATACAATGGACTGCGTTAAGTTTAAGTTACTAAGCTAGAATAATACCGCAAAAATCCTTATACTTTCACGGATTTTAAAACTGACCTGCTGAGAGTCTGCTGAGACGAGAATAGACGGTAAGTAGTCTTTCTCGCCCATGGATATTAGTAACACTTAAGGCATAACCGATTCATTATCGGCAAAGAAAACCCCCGAAGAAAGGCCCCAAGTCGACCACAACTCTTGGAGGCTGACTTAAGTAAGAGGATTCTAGCTGGTCAGCCGGGCCTAAATCTACAACTAAACATATAGGTAGCTCGAGGCACAGAGAACATGGAATTGCCAATCCTCCTAAAAACCAGTCCTCACTAAAATCAAATTTATTACGTGTGCTCACAGTTTACTTTAGCTTGTAAGCGAAACATACAGCCAGTAAGTTCGCGCCGTCAATTTGCAATATACCTTAATGACAGGGGCAGAAAGCTGGCATTTGTGTGGGTTGCCATCAGAACGAATTCCAGACCGAACGCAAACGAGCTACCTATAGGGTTACTTTAAATGGAAGGTCTACTAATGTAAGGTACTAAAAATGAATGGTACACAATCCATCTTTCTCTGATAAAAGGGACGCCGTAACCTCGACCGCTGTTCAGCAGGATGCACCACGACCAGACCAGGTCTAATTGATAATCCATCTTCCTTGTAATTGTGATTTTATAAAATTTTTACAAGTACACTCTAGAGTGAAAAGTATTTAAAATCTAAAGCCGTGTCGTCACACATATGGTAGGTATAGAGAAAATATATATTTTGCTAGAACGCGTTTTCACTGCATGGTACTAGTTTTCACTGGCTATTTTATAACTAGAATTTATTGCTACCCGAAAACGTAGTAAAAACTAGCTTTGACTAGACAAAATACGTTTGACAAAATATCTCACTTCCGACCGCCAACTGACCTGCGCAGCGTTTTATAACTAAACAAGCTTTGAGTTGAGTAAAAGCTTATACATGGAAGTCTTTGCATGAGAATCACTGATGTGCGATGTTCTTCTCGGTGGTCATACTATGCCATTGAAAAGATAAAGACACACAACAAGACCAGAAACAGAAAATATTACTCTATTTAAATTTCCACCAAGCTAGGAATCGAACCCAGGACTCCTTTAAAAAACGGTATTAAGGCATGGTAACCATTACGCCTTAAGGGGTGTCATATAAATTAAAGGGTTCGGGTGCAGTGTGCAAAGCAAATTGATAACGCAGGAATAATTCAAATTGCAAGTCATCTATGAACTTAAAAACGTCCATGTCAATTGACATTTAAATGTATTACCAAGCCTAATTATGCAAAAAAGATCCATCCATTATACAAATTACCATGACACATGGTTCTTTTTAACTCTATAAATTGCTTAAATTTTGGTTGGTTTAACCGATATCTGTATATTTCAACAGGAAAAATGTACCATGCAGCTTGAATATTTTTTGCAATATACGAAAGTTGATGTGGAGATGCCATTTGTGACAGTAACTGCCACTAGGTAACTAAAAAAACGGTTTTTGTGGGTTGGATCCATTTTACATAACTACGTCCTTGGTTTTACAAACACCTCCGAAGTTGTTACCTACACGAGTATCGGTAATGTCTATGTTATTGACGTCCGCAAGACTTATGTAAGTGTCGGTGACCACTTTCATCAGTAACAAAAAATATAATAAATCGACAACCTGTGCTCGATATGACGACAGGAACCGGTCGGTCCTGATTATGATAACCGCCTTAGAGACAAAAATTTCTTCAAACAATTTTATGGAACAAAGTTGTGTTATTTTTCAAAATCAAACCCCTAAGGGTCTGAAATAGGGGATGAAAATAACTAACTTTAAAAAAATAACTGACTTCAAAATCGAGGTAACTCAAAGACCACTGATGACGAATGTATAAGGGACCACGCGACAAGCACTACCTTTTGAACAAAAAAAGAATCATCAAAATCGGAACACCAAATCAAAAGTTATAAGGTAATGAGCATAAATTAAATGGACATTATTGAGAACTTCCTGCTTTTTTGGAGGAGATTAAAATAAATTCCACGCAGGCGTATCCACGGGCACATAGCTAGTAAAGTACTAAGACCAATAGTAATGAGCCAAAGTTGGTTCAATTATGTAAAGTAAATACTGTTGATAATAACAGACGTGATAAAGTGTAGTCTGTCGGCTTAAGAACTTCCGAAACTCGAGTTGGTCAACAGCCCCTTCGCCTTTCATAACGAGGTCCTATGCCTGTTTGCCCTAAGTACCTAAACTAATTACTCTGCTACCCACTATCGATCATGTTAGCCTAGTCGTAAGACCCTGCCTATCTACATAACTTCTCTAGTGTTCGATTCTTGAAATGCAAACATTTACATGATGATATATGATAAATTTTTGTCACGTCTTTTCTACATGGTGTTTGTTGAGGGTATTAGGTGTTAGTTAGGGATTTGTCAGGCCATCGAGCAGTTGTTCAATAAACATTTAGGTATTGTTTATATATTGAATCTACGACCAAACACTTATATAAGAAATTCAGTAAATAGGTACATCAAAACAAAACACGGTTACAAATTTCAAACAATCTAAGTGTCTGGGGATTAAAGCAAGGGTCCCACTTAATTAATGGCTCTCTCAGTTGACGTACCGAGTATTCGATTTCGGTTAAATTAGTGCCAAGTGACAACAGAATTTACCCAAAACATATTCTGGAGCACGACCACGAAATGATATATTGGACAGGGTGTCGCGTTAATTAGTTTCAATACCGTTTTCTGTCTCGAACCGCCCATAAATTTCCGATAGTGGTAACATGAATGAATCTTCAAATAAAATTTTAAATTTTCATCATTACGTTATTACATTGTAATTACACTGCGCAACCGATTTGAGTTGTTTTAATTGTGGAGCGCAAATAATGGTTGTTTCTGTAATGTTAAATAAGTTTTATATTTATCTGATTAAAATTGGTTCTTTTATTTTAACGATATCCTCTTGAACACTTCCCCTCATATATGATAACCTGGTATATTATTTGCCTGGTAGCTACTATCCTTCGTTAGGTTAGTTAACTTTCCTTAGTTTTTTTACAGTGGTTGGAAGCTTTACCGATAGAGAACAGTAATTCTCCACATCGTTCGTTTACCAGTATTGACTCTGAAACGCTCCACCTGTATAATCTAAATATATACAAGCGAAAGGTCACAGACTCCTAATGATATATATCAGAAATTGTCTGACGTATAAAGATTGAAGGAAATTGGCAGTCAGATAAGAACTGATTTTATCCTTGATATCCCACCCCTAAGAGGTAAAATAGTGGTAGAGAGCATAATAGAGAGGTATTATATCAAGAAACTCCGTAAACTTAGGGATAAAAGTTTATTTGAAAGTTACTCAATAGTACTTCCACATCTCTCCACCACCCCGCAATGGAGTAGCGTGGTTGAGTACCTATGCTCTAGGTTTCCTCATTGACGAAGAGAGACCCGTGCTCATTAAAAGCCAATCGGGGGGCATTAGCTAATAAGTCTATACATATATTGCATTAATTTCAAAACAAACGAACCATAAAGAAATCACAAAGGGTAGCTAGCATACCTACTCGTATCCTCGTATGTTATATGCAACCAGGCATAACGATTCACTGAGTAAATCGTAATCAAATTAGCAAACTTGCCACTTTGTAGGAACAAACTTAGATTCGCACTACACTAGTTCGAAACATAATACCTGGGTAAACGGATTAGAGAATACTTGGCAAGATCAGTAATCCTTCAACTATGCCCGAGTCGCTGAGAAAAAGGCTGGAGAATATTGCCATACCCCCCTGAGGCAAATGTTAAAACAAAATAATATGTGCTCACTAGCTGTGCCCGCGTTTTCGTTCGTGCAAAGGAGTTTTTCTCGCGTGAATCCCGATCCCGCGGGAATACCGGAATAAAAAGTAGCCTATATATTGCTCCACAACTTACTTTATCTCCCAATGAAATTCTTATAAAAATCCGTTCAGCCGTTTCTGCGATTAGCGTGGACAACAGCAATGATTTACATATAGCATTTTAAATTTCCACCGTCAGTCTGAAATGTACCTTAAACTCAGAGGCGGAATTTAGGAATTTGTGAGTGATGCAATTAAAACAAATTCCATATTGATTTCATAGTGCGGTGCGACGCACAGTCGATTCCAGGCAAGTTTTCAAGTCTGTGTATGAAGTGGCGGAGTCAAATTGAGTCAATGCGGCTCGCTAACGAGACCACCGAGTGCGCACTTTGTACGCGTAACTTGCTTAAAAGGCCGAATTGAAAACGAATTTAATACCAGTGCCTACAACGTTTCTACGTTTGAATTTCAGGTTGCATGTAGTGCGCTTTTATACAGCAATTTCATCTAGTACTTCTTATTGCATTAAATTGATTTTTATGTAGGTCTATTTATTCGTGACATTCAGTGGCCTCCAACTATTTCAAAGAACTACTAATTGGTAAACTGTCCTAGTACCGATTTGAATCTTGATATTATGTCGGTCACATTTGTCATGGGCATCATCGTAAGGGTGGTACTACATGGTTATTTAGGTACTACTTATATTACATCCATAAAGTAGGGATGTAGGTAACAATCCCCTCGAACAATCTCACGAGTTGAATAGTTGGTAGGAAGGTACGTAATCTTCTATCTTCTATCTATCTATACTTATAATAAATCTGTAGAGAGGTCAATTCTGTACATTAAATATATTTCCAAAATAACTATCAGGGGGTGATTAGGGATCGATACTGATGCCAAAAATGCAATCAGTAAAATTTTTGTCTGTCTGTCTGTCTGTCTGTCTGTCTGATGTATAACCGTTATAGAAACAAAAACTACTCGACGGATTTTAACGAAACTTGGTACAATTATTTTTCATACTCCCGCGCTGGTTATAGTATACTTTTCATCACGCTACAATCAATAGGAGCAGAGCAGTGAAGGGAAATGTTGGGGAAAAGTTACTCCATTTTTTAAGCTTCCGTCGCGTGTGCAACCTTAATGGTTAAAGCTACACAGAAATCATGTATGACGGAAATGTTCTCCTTAAAATTATATAAAAAATATTCCACGACAGCATAATGTCTATCTTTTATGGTTGACTCACAATAACACGTGTAACTCCCGATAGCTTAGCAGTTCGAAGCTTTCTGATTAAGTATACCTATATTTTATCTACTCTTACGTTTATGACACTTAAGTGGGTGAAATAAAGGGGTGAAGTTTAAACGAAATTCACGCGGGCGAAGCCGCTGGCAAAAGCTAGTTCAATTTAAAGTACAAAAGAAAAGTTCTATAAAACTTCTATTTAACTTGCAACGATTGTTAGCTGTAATTCATTAACATCTTACTTTTATCCAATGGAATTAAAATTTTACCAGTTGCTTTAGTTCCAATGCCGAGGAATTATGTTAAATTATAAACATGAAACTACGCTCAATGGTAAACAGCACAGGGACTTAAATAGATTTTCATTTATAATTCCTCCTTTTCTACATAAATTCTCAAACTACGTGTAAGTCACTTTTGTATCGAAATGAAATTACGGCGAGTTCCAATCGCTAAAACGTAAAATAAGACTTTCTGATAAAACGAAAGCAGCCTACTGCGATATGAAACCTTTTATAAAAGTTATACTTAATGTATGCAACATTATTGCACTGTTAATAGTCGTTTGAAGTTCATAGTCAACCAGACAGCACGTAGGTATTTTTCACGGGATATTTTTCAACGGCCACTTTATGGAAGTTATAAAATAAAAGTTCGCCGGCAGCGCAATATTACTCTCTCAACCCATGTCACATTTTAGTACCGAATATCAACAATGCGGTAGAACTCGTAATACGGGATATATGGAAAATATAAACAGTAAAATGTAATCCTTGGAGGAATCTAAATTAACATGATTCTGCTGTAGGCCTCCAAAACATAGGGTGGGCGCGCTGTGATAGCGTTGGCAGCCATTGTGATATATGATCCTATCCTGACACAACTTTTTGTTCTGTGAATTATTTGCTTTTAGCATATCAATCTATACATATAAATAAAATTGATCTGAATGTTTGTAATTTCAAAATAACAGTGTTTTTCCGGTGCACAGGTATAGGTAATGTTTTACAAGATACTAAAACACATACGAACCATTTCAAAAAAATTTGTCTGCTTGTCCTGTCCGGTCTAATTTCTAGAGCGGTTGAACTCGCATGGAAAACCTTTGCACTAAATATTAATTTGCTGAATTTGGAATAAAATGGATCTCCTTATTTTTTGTAACTACATATAATTCTGTCGCTAACAAAGCTATTAATATATTTCCCTCGGCATAACAAAAGGGTGGTTTTAGATTTTTTTTGGCTACCTAATAATTAATTGTGTTTAAGTTTCGTAAGAAAATTAAAACAATTTTCAAATCACTCATCAGTAATAACAAACCATTTCAATATATAACAATACTAGCGAACCGCCCTCGCTTCGCTTCGGGACCCGTAAGTATCAACCGCGTAGGTCCCGCTCCCGTAGGAATTTCGGGAAGATTAATAAACTATCACCAAAATTAATTCAGGTTAAATGAAATTAAACTTAGAAATAAAGCTTACGACAAAATAATAGCAAAGTAGCAAAGGATCACAGCAAGATTAATTCAGATTAAACTTGGAAACGCGGCAAGTTTCGTATGGCAGTGGGTTCGACCAAATTTGATTACCATAAAAACGGTTCTAGTGTGTTAATCTTAAAAGATAGACATATACTGTCGTGGACATTTTTTTAGATCATTTCAAGAAGAATAAATCTTTCATATATATATTTTTGGTATCTTGAATCGTTTTCGCAACGCATGCAACGAAAGCCCTCGAGAATGAATAATTATTTTCCCCGTTTTTTCCACATTTTCCATTATTTCTTCGCTCCTAATTGTTGCAGCGTGATGTTATATAGCCTAAAGCCTTCCTCGATAAAAGGTCTATTCAACACAAAAAAAAATTCAATTCGAACCAGTAGTTCCTGAGATTAGCGCGTTCAACCAAACAAACAAACAAACAAACTCTTCAGCTTTATAATATTAGTAGGTATAGATAAACGAATGAAGCCTGCAAATTTACAACAGTTCCTTAGACAATAACAAAGCTATTCTGGACAATTTGTCACTACAACAACCGTAATTAAACGCATGTGGTTATACGCCATTGCATCATTTTAGCATATTAAACTAAAGCACTTAAGGTAGTTCCAGACGCACTAACAGTACAAACTCATAATATACCAACGGATAGGGTTGTCAGGTCGCCAAATCTTAATGCCGGACAGATCAGTCTATTTAGCCGGACATTTGGGTAAAACAGCCAGTCACCCTCATTAATGTCTGGTTGGAAGCTGGCGACAGGTTGAGTAGTAAGTTATCATCATCGATTTTTATATTACAACATTGTTAATTCAAGTGACGTGCGTAATTACTATAATTCAAATTTAAAAAGCCTAACTAAAGCCGGACACCGTTTATTTTAGATGCCATCAAAAAGCCTAACACTGTCCGGCTTAATCCGGACGTCTGGCAACACTATCTACGGAGCATACACCAAACAGTCCGACCACATTTAATTCTGGGCGCCCATAAGCGGCTCGAGTTTAATCTTACTGGATTCGACGGCTTATGATCGTCGACTGAATGGATAATTGTCGGAGATTTGAATTTATGAACAAAGGACTAATGCAGCGATTTAGTTAATTCAGAACGAAGTTGAAATATTTTCATCTCAGACGACGTGGGATTTAAGCATTGTTAGTTACTGTTGCTCACACACCCATGCGAAGCTTTGTAAGGCCGCTCACTCACACAGCAATACGCAAACTCATAAGTGTAGTTCATGGTATTCCTAGCTGTGAATAAGCTGCCTTAGTTATAGTTCAGTTAGTAATATCATATTACTGATATTACTAACTACATATTAGTAATATGTATGTAGTTTGTTAGTGAGAGTAACATTTTTACTCGAACCCAGATGTGTTGCTACTCATGAAGTCTAGGCTAGCTGGGGGAACTTACAATCTTCACCGAAAACGTTAGAGGTTTGTAAGAAATCCACTACATTTAGGTATGTGCACATAGTAGAGTAACTTTGTCTTTTTTTCTGTCTCCATCTATCATGTTATCTCTATGATAAACAGAATGATAATCTGTGCAATACTTTTAAGATTATCCCACTAAATCACACATACTTGTTATTATTGGGCATTAGTCATTACTTCAGCTTTATTCTATTTATTCTTAAATCATTATCATCCCCAATTTCTGACAATTTCAATTATCTTTCGACTGCTTGGACTTTCAAATAAGACTTATTTCTTCTACCATGATTGACCCTTCCGAATGAATTCACCACAGACAAAGAACACAATATCCAACGTTAATAAAATACGTTATAATAAAATACTCTGTTCCAATAAACCTTCGCACTGTTCCATGAAAGTATGAAAATAATTTCAATAGTCTCCGCTTTGGATTTTATATGAAGTGTATAAAAGCCAGACAGCCAGTCATCACGGTCCATCAGATCAGCTCTTTGTTTTCATCTTAGAGTGCCTTTACACTAGCGTTTTTTAGGGAAGACGTTTGACTTACGCGTAGCGAATACGTCGCGATATCGCAGCACATAAAAGCCGGCGCGGCGGCGCAGCGCAGTGCTTGCTTTACGTTGGCGTCGCGAAGTGACCGCCATTAGCATCATACATGTTGATCTGGTTACTATTTATTTCTATAAAACCATTAAAACTCAATTTCAGGAAGTGTTTCTGTTATATAATTACCAACGCTACGAAAATGTAATGTATAACGACTAATTGACGAATTCATTATTTAATGACAAATTTTCAACAGTTTCCTACCGGAGTAACATAACGCGTCAGTTTTAAGAGGCGCCGAGGCACTTTCGTAGTATTGCGGCGCGTGGTAAATAAAGTCCTCTTAACAATGGGACAGTGGAAACGCTAGTGTGTAGAAACCCTTAAATCACCGAATAAAAACTGATGGGTCAATTTTCCATTTCTCCGCCATTTTTCTATTGTTGCTTTAGAATACCTACTGTAGAAAATCCAAGAGTTTTTATGTAACGAAAGAACGAGGGTTTTTTAACATCAGTCCAACATAAGTGCATTCTAGTCCCAGTCGAATATTTTGTTTAGTTATCCAGTTTTCAATTCCAAGTTATATTTACAAAATACGTTAGGTTATAAAGAATCCCTCGCCTTTTGTGTTCAAATGAACCGATTCATACTTTCATGGAAACTTGAAAAGGAAATTAAAAAGTTTTTAAACGGTGCAAACAAGTACTAAAACTACAAACTACAAAGTTTGATTTCCAACTTCCAACATAATACCTACTTGAATAACAAAAGACTTCCTTCCTTCCTCTCTAGATTGCATTTGGAATGTTACAAAAGGAATAACAAATTATTTATTTTGCCTTTTAAAATATTGACGTCATTTAGTTTAGTTGAAATAATTTGCTTTTCACTTATTTCACCTAAAAACATACATTAGGTATGTTCATATCAAAATCAAACATGAAACATCAATAAAATGTACTGACACTCAGATGAACTCAACAGTAAACAATACAGCGATAGTTCTAGGAACTGCAGGCCAGTCTTCGATATAACACACAATATCCCTGACTCAAACCAATAGTGTAATATTAGATATTGTGTTGACCAAGAGCTATCTATAACTAGGGCTGCTACTTCTCACGTATTCGATTTTGTACCTGTTAAAATTTGAAATAGTATAAAAAGTACCGAGAGGATTGTAACAAGATTTTAACTACACTAAGTAAAAGCAGTGGAAAGGTGGTGCTGCATGTTCATTTTCTATTTCCCATAAAAACTAAAATAAAAGGCGGTGTATAGTATAGTGCTTGAAGTTCTTTAACAGAAGAATCTGACGCTAAAGTTCAGCAACAGGTTGACATCTAGAGCTTGGCTAAGATCGATTTAGACTGAAGGATGGACTGGATATTCTGAAACCTTTTTTAATCAACTCTAATCAATTCTCAACAGACATGCTCATATTTCAAATCTTTAACGGGCTATCTTTATAAAGATTAATATTGATAATAATGGAAAAATAATATTATTAGGTCAATAATAATGTCGAGCTAACTAGAGTATACAGTTTCTAAATTTAAAATCGGAAGCCCTGCGTACAAAACACCGACGCCAACTGATTCCATATCGGAATACAGCAACCATAAATATTTACCGGTGACACAACCGGGCCACTGGGATTTACTGCAGACTTCCAGACAAAGTCAATATCATATAACAATTGTTCGACTACAAATTAAATGAACATCTGTAATTTAATATCATCCATAATGGTAACATTGCAATGCTGAGCTCAAACACTGTAATAACATTATAAGGTTCCGCTCGTGATAGTACCACTGTCTTTAAGATATTGCTCTTACCTTAGCAATATTCCCTTCCTTGGCAATAACAATAACAACAAACCTCTCCAGACATTTTTTTCTTTGCGGGCGACATTACATAGCCTACCCCAATTCTGAAGAACTCAACGACACCTCAATGTCAAAATCCATCCAGCCGTTTTGGCTGTAGGGCGCGGGCGTGCCAAAGATTCATACATATTCATACCTATATGTGCTCGAAGAACATCACCCTCCGACACTGTCGGGTAAAAAACATGTCAACTAGCGATGTGCCGAGTACGGTTTGACTCGAGTCAGACTCGATTCCTGCTTTAGAACTCGCCTACTCGAATACCAATTTATTTTGATTCGAGTACGCCGGACTCGATTCCGGTACTCGAGTCAGGAAGAATCAATTCGTACTCGCTAACTCGATTCTATTTATGCGAGTCCAACTGACTCGAGTCTCGTATTCGAGTTTGGTTAACTCGCTCGTACTCGCAAACTGTTTACTTTCGCAATGAACCTGCATCTTTTTGTTTTGATTTTCTTTATCCTACTTCCTACTAATATTATAAATGCGAAAGTTTGTAAGGATGTATGTGAGTGAGTGTGTGTGTGGGTTTGTTACTCTTTCACGCAAAAACTACTGAACGGATTTTCATGAAACTTTGCAGTAATATAGCTTAGACATCGGAATAACATAATTTGTTAAAATTTATAGAGATTTTTGAAGGGACTGGTTTCCCGAAGCGAAGCGAGGGCGGATTTACTAGTTTTGTATAAATTCAGTTAGCACTGTTAGCAGTTATTGCGAGTACTGAGTTTAGTCCAGTCGGCTGGGAAAAAATATCAGGTTTGTTTAGGACTTCCAATGTAGTGTCTCTAAATTGAATTTTTTATAAGTACATTGTAATTAACTTTATTATAGAATGGCGCCGAAAAAAACCTCAGGTGTATGGAAGAGTATTGAAAAAGTGGACGGCGGTAAAATAAAGTGCAAAAATTGTGACTCCGTATTTAAAGATTTCAAAAACTCGTCCTGGACTAGAATTTTCAGACTCGAATTCTGGACACGAATTTCTAGACTCGTGTCCAGCCGGACTCGAGTCCAGAATATTGACTCGAGTCCAAACGGACTCGAGTCCAGAATACCAAACATAGAATTCGAGTACTGGTCTCGAATCAGGGAATCGAGTCATGATTCGAATACCGTCTAAACTGACTCGAGTCGACTCGATCCATCAAAACAGCGACTCGGCACATCACTAATGTCAACAGCTTGCAGCCACCGATGACCAAGCGGTGACCCTAGCTATCACTAATACAAAAACGTGAAACCAGCTCCACATGGTCTTTGGCAAAGGTGATCATAAAAATATCATCCGGTAACACGTCCACTTGTTTGTCCGCAATTTTTTACGTAACATAAATAAAATGAATGCTTGACAACAATCCCACGTGATTGGCAGTGGCGAAAGTCCGAGATGTTGAATGCACTAAGTTATAAAAAGCCTATTCACTCTACATACCGACGCGACGCCGCGTGGGCAGGTTATTCCTTTTGCTCTTCCCAAAGAGTGGTAAGCTCACCTCAAGAAGTAATCGTGGACGAAGTCTTGGTTCTCGTCAAGCCAGGCCTCTGTGCGAGCACACTCGGCGTCGTAGCAGGCAGGCGCGGGCACGCCACCGCCCGCGCCACCCGACGGCTCCTCTATGCTCCGCAGCTGAAGACCTGCGACAAGGAAACAGACCTTCAACACATGATAATGTAGAAACTAGGGCTGTAGTCTAACTGGCAGAGAATGCCCTTAGGCTTTAAGTTTTGCACATAGTTTTTTGGGAGGTGTTACAAAAATAAATAACAAATTAATTAAAATATTGGAGAAACTACAACAAATGAATGTGTATTAATGAGCGAATGAATGAAGTGTTCATTCGAAATAGGTTTTTAAAAACACTTTTGGAAAGTCAAACTACGCCATCGCTTGTTAGGACAGAAACATTTTAAGGACTTTCTGCTCAGTCTCAGGTATGTATACCATATTTGTTTTAAACTTCATAGCTTCCCTCGCTTCCCTTTTCGCCATCCCTTTTTAATTCTTATATTTACAATATCAACCTTTCCCTAGTTTCCTGTATTTCTTTATTGTTTATAACTGCCACTTGTGATTACATAAATCAACAGTTACGCACCCCTCTACCCGCATTAGGACTCCCTATGTCTTGGAATTACACAAATGAGATCTATCAGAACCTTATTCAAACCAGCAAAATGATTACTAATTCCAATATTTTATTTAGCTCAAATATAACAGGAAAAAAGAATATTATTTCCTTATATTTCAATACTCTCATTATTCTATTACAACATTTCGTCATTGTCAATTCAAAAGGCTATTGAACTTTTGCTCGTGTCTTTTTGTAGACATTATCTCAACTCACCTTACTGCTGTCCATGGTTTCGTGTCATACGATCACAAAAATCTTATAATAATACGGTCTGGCCAAACTGAGTTGCCCATTTCATGAAATTCTACCATTTGAAGTGAAAAAATCTACGATGTGGCCACGACATATACATTTCTTAATACGATATAGGAATTGTTATACAATTCATGTATGCATGTATTATGCATGTATTAAATATTTTTTAAAACAATATTTTATACATTTCCTAAATAGCTTCGGAATTGTATACATTTCCTAGGAATTGTATACAATGACGGATTACACACATTTCCGTTAACATATACAAATATAATTCATAATAATTGATCGATGTGGAAGATATTTATTGAATGATTCTTAGAATTTAATTCTGTTGTCCGAGCTTTCGTTCCAGCTAATTTCACAAAGGGTTTAACGGTTAAACTTTAACCGACTGAAATGGATGCGGTTTTCTATCTTATATTTCCGTACGTTTATGTTTCCATTAAGGGTTTGTTCTATTTCAATTACTTCGAAATATATATCCAGATAAATCCTATCTTACATCAATTATTATTATTAAGGGGTAGTGTTTCCCGAGATGAAGCGATTACAAGACAATCTTTGATTAAAGAAGACAATACATAAAGCTCAAAAATCAGATCGCTGTCTCCATGGACGTATAAAACGTCCATGGCTGTCTCCAACAGTATATCTCACTGGACTTACTGCATTGATACTTATTCTTATTATACCATTATTCCATTAAATTTGTTGTTATTGATTGTTAATAAAAAAATCATCAAACCTGGCACTTTCTCCTCCCACCAATTACAACATCCACACAAATTTAAAGCCATTTCAAATCAATTATTTGGTACCTAAATAAAAACGGGAAAAAATCTTGTAAACACTTCTCAAGGGATTGTCAAAACAATACGTTGCGTCAATGTCAAAACTTGTTTGTTTATAATTATAAGAACTTTTCCGTAATTTTTAAACATGTTTATTATCTAGCCATTATGCGATCACGCATTAAGATCAATCAACGCAATAAGATGACCTCTCAATTAAAACCTTTCCGTATTATACACAAACCATCCAATTACCTTATTTAAGACTGATAAATATAATATATGTAGGTATCATTCAAAGTTAAAAGAGTATATTTTTGAAGAAAGGCTCTTTTTTACAGTGTATAAGTTGGGGCTAGACCCCTTTAACTCCTCACGATAAATGAAAATAACTTAGAAAAACTCATTATGTACAATCATATGAAATTTTATAATCACATAAATTATTAAGAACTGTCATCTAACTATCAAGACCTATAAACTAACGAACCCTCTGAAGCACGGACGGTCAACTAACTTACTTTGCTACGATTCCTCTTCACAACTCACTGCGAAGTTTCTGTGTAATTTCTATGCCTACATGTAAATTAATGGTAGGTGATGATGTTCATTGAGCCATAACTTAATTCTAGTTGATAGGCACTCAAAGGCTTTGACAGATAAGAAGAAAGACACCTCAATAGCCGTTCAACTGTAGTAAGTATTACTAGATAAATCGCGTGTTAGTAATTAAATGCGGAGTATTGTAACGTTCGCTTTCGCATAATTGTAAATGACGGCCGGAGACAAATCTACAACCTACTTGTAGTTAGAACGTGTATTTGTAATTGCGAATGAACGTTCTAGACACGTCTACGCTGTTCGATACAGCTGAAACATGAGTTTCTCAAAGTATCTCATGTAAAACTATACATTGCTTCAGCATCGGCATATTTAGAGAACTAAGGTAAGATATTTGAATAAAATCAATCCGTCATATTGTAACTTATGTCCCTTGGAAATTATGTATGACAATTAGTAGGTACACATTTTTATCACCTACTAGTAGACACCCTCGCTTCGCTTTGGAAAACTTGTTGTTTTGCTCGAAATGGACCATCAAACACAAAAATCAAATCGAACCAGTACTTCCTGAGATTAGCCCGTTCAAAGAAACTCTTTAGCTTTATATATTACTACTAGCTTTTGCCAGCGGCTTCGCCCGCGTGAATTTCGTTTAAACTTCACCCCTTTATTTCACCCACTTAAGTGTCATAAACGTAAGAGTAGATAAAATATAGGTATACTTAATCAGAAAGCTTCGAACTGCTAAGCTATCGGGAGTTACACGTGTTATTGTTTTTTATATAATTTTAAGGAGAACATTTCCGTCATACATGATTTCTGTGTAGCGTGTAGAGTAACTTCTCCCGTTTCCCCAACATTTCCCTTCACTACTCTGCTCCTATTGATTGTAGCGTGAGGAAAAGTATACTATAACCAGCGCGGGAGTATGAAAAATAATTGTACCAAGTTTCGTTAAAATCCGTCGAGTAGTTTTTGTTTCTATAACGGTTATACATCAGACAGACAGACAGACAGACAAAAATTTTACTGATTGCATTTTTGGCATCAGTATCGATCCCTAATCACCCCCTGATAGTTATTTTGGAAATATATTTAATGTACAGAATTGACCTCTCTACAGATTTATTATAAGTATAGATATAGATATAGATATAGATATAGATATAGATATAGATATAGATATAGATATAGATATAGATATAGATATAGATATAGATATAGATATAGATATAGATATAGATATAGATATAGATATAGATATAGATATAGATATAGATATAGATATAGATATAGATATAGATATAGATATAGATATAGATATAGACATAGATATAGATTAAACATAACATTTATTTGCTACAAATATCGCTATATTAAATTTCGTGATTGTGACTACAGTAGTATCATGCTCACTCACATGCGCGCGAACCTTTGTACATGCACGAATTGTCATAGCTTTGACAACTATTATTGTGTCAATGCGATGGTCTGTCTTTCCTACAATTGTGGGTTCACGTATTCACGCGCTTATATAACGCATATATATTTTCAAGAAGACAAGATTGACAACCATTGTGCCATGGATCTAATAAATTCGCAACCCCACAGAGAAAACCACTTTATTTGCTATCAATATTTTCTACTTTCGATTAGTTAATTAATATTAACATTGGACTAATTATGTACAAGACGATCTTACGAACGTCGTGAATAAATTAAACGGATTCAAGTTCCTTAACATAATGCTAAGTTGTTTACGGTCGTAAGGAAGCTATTGGATTAATTTCAGAGGTACGAGTGCGTGTGTGAGTGCGAGCTTGTACATATGTGAGTGTACGTATATGTTTCTGTATCTTTGCGTGCGTACATTTTTATTTTCAAACGATATTCGCCGTAGCTAAGTTGGATACAATGACATGGTCTGCGCGAATAGTGTCCTTTATTTTTATTCCTTATTGCATGGTAGAGACTGTTAGTAGACTGTAAGATGGAGGCTAGATATAAGAAAAATTTTGTAAGATTTTTACCATCACTCGCAAGCGTAGAAAGGCGAGTTATTAGATTAGGTACGTCAGCTGGCAGGTGAAGTAAATCAAATGATATACCTCAGTAATGAATTGTGGTAGTGGCATTGAAGATATTATAATGAATGACGCCAGGAAGGGTAACAAAGTTAAATTGCAACAATATAATAAAACTACGTTCCAAACGAGTGTTCCACGACCCTTACGTATTTTTATACTTTATACAACTGTGTATGGAGTCCAGTCAATATCAGTCTTTCTAGTTTCGTAAATGTTTACTATAAGCCATAAATCAAGTATATTTCAATGTAGCACCAACAAATCTGACAATACTTAAGATTATGGTGTTTCATAACTGGAGGTATGAAAATTTACTAACAAGTTTTGCATGCATATCTTATTAACGCAGTTTGGCGTCAGTTAATCAGTTGACGCCCACTCAGTAGGCTACTGTTCGGATTAAGTACCTTAAAAAACGGACCAAAAATATCTTAAAAAAATTACGGTGATAGGAAACTTAGTACGTATTGAATTAGGGCGATACCAATCATTTCCATTAATATAAGTTATCTGAGTTTTAACATGCTTTTATTAACTCCATTTGTATGTTATAACGTTATAAATAATGTTTTAAGTTGATGTTAAACGGCTTCCAAACGTTTCATTAATTGGATAATGTATGTAGGTATTTAGGTTCGACGATCAAGTATTCACCAAACTATAAGAAAACAATCAAAGAAATAAAATATAATAAAAGAAGTTTTGCATCAATTCATTACATTTTGGTTCAATTTCTATTTTTATCATATTTTTGGTCCAAGTGAACAATATTTTATATGCAGGCTATTTACATTAAATATGTTTAAATTATGTTCTAACAATTTGAACTTCTTTTAATTCAAAATCATCCCAAAACGGTACCATAATTATTGCATGTTCAAATTGTGGCCATAAAAATATTTGCGTCATAAATAATGCATGTAATTTCAATATCCATCGAAGCATTTCTCAATCTCCATATTTATGATCATATTGACTGTTTGGTATCTGCATACTGCATTTGGTTTCATCGCACGTTATTACATACTTTCCAGGGCGTAAACTATAATATACGAAGCGTTCATAGTAGCCGGGCTTGCATCGATTCAAAATAATCGACAAAAGTTAAGTAACGTAAGTAAGTTGGGTGGATGATGGCTATTAAAAAAAAGTTCTTATTTATTTATCTTCTCTCCCGTGCTTCGGAGGACACAACGCCGTTGATCCTGGTTGTAAATAAATAACAGTCGTTAAGCCATGCCCGAGGCCTTCAGCTGGCATGAAATCTTTCGGTACTTGGTTGGCCACTAACCTCTCCACCAATTCACACTGCAGCAGCGCGCTGAAATATGCTCTAGGCTTCCTCAATAACGAAGAAAGACACGTGCCCTAAATTGATCTATCATTGAGTTAAAATCCACCTTGACGGGAGCATGAAAAAGAGTCCTCCCGTCGGAGTTGGTTGGACTCTACATCACCATGTACAATACGGTACTCGAAATGGTAGTTGCTGACGTTTTGTATTACCCACTTGTATTATTTAAACAAACATGAGAGTGAAAGTTATACCTACGTTATGTCTAAAATTCCCAAAGTCACGCAACCGCGGTCCGTGTTCAAAATAAACACATGTAAGAGAATATTCATGGGTATGATCGCGATTTGCATACATTCCCCATAACGGTAACCTTATTTAATATGGTGATTTCCAGGGGGCCTCGCAGTTAGTTCCGGGAACATTTAATCCGATTAATAGGCAGTCTAAGCGAGGACGTTTCTATGGATTCATTTCATTCATTTTATTTATTTATTTATTTATTCATTGCAACAATTCGTCGAATAACATACTTTTGACTGATTTTCAGACAAACTTTCTTCCTTAAGTATGCTCTCTTAGGGGTTGATTAACCAAGCACACTCTTTCGGTATAAAACGCGCATCTTTTCTCTTTACTTTCATTTAATATCATGTTCGAGTTGTTGCAAACTGGATTAATGCAAATTTAATAGAAATTTTACCAATTAATATTCATGATGTGTATAGGATACCTGCGTGCTTGTGGCAGAAAGATATTAATTACTGTTAAGATCTAGGTCGCACAGAATACCGTGTACGAACAGCAACTAAATTAATCTCCTTTAAAAATTGTCATAATATTATTGATCATATTAGACAGTTCAATTTTATTATTGTCGTATTTACAAATGCACTATCCTTTAAGTGTAAATGTAGAAATAAAAGTATCTAACAACAACGCTACATGATCAAAAGTCTACCATACTCAAGAATCTTTGTCGGATTCCCTGTGTTATGGTTACCATAGTCCAGTTAGCAATTGTTACTAAGACTCTCATTCTAATTAAGTCCGAAATGTGCCGCTTGACCTTTGAAAACTAAAATTAAATAGCTGAAAAGCTTAATAATAGAGAGTAATAACTCAAAAAAATTTAAATGTTCTTTTTTTCTCTCTCAAATTCGTTAAAATTGAACGGCTGTCGAATTCTACATATTCTTTTCGTATTGCTTTAGCTTTTTATCACTAAATTCATTTTTCCCAATTTTTGACTTATTTATCTTTTTGTATAAACTTGCGAAAAATTTAGTGATTTTCCCACTCAGCATATGGCAAAGCTCCGCAATCTCTTTAGTGAGTTATGTTACCATAAATAATAATAATTTATAATTTCACCAAACCCACAGAACTCCTATCCATTACAACACGGCATAACATTAACTCCTTAAGCCAACATCCAATATAACTTCCCTCTCACGTGTGTAACACTCTTGTTCCACTATTGAAGTGGGTACCTATTGCGAAAATTTTAAGGTGTGGAGCCGGTTACACTTTTTAGAGGCGACCATGGGAAGTAAAGTTACGCATTTGTGACCAAATTAGAACGTGACTGTTATGAATAATTAATAGGAATAACTACCATTAACAATTCCTACCCAAGTCCTCACACGAAATAATACCATCAGATCTGCTAACTGGACGAACCATCACAGTCCCTAGTTGCGCTTGCGTCTTGTTCTGGGTACGTGGGTAACGGCAGTGGTAAGTAATGACTCTGAATACTATTCTAGACTAGCGAACCGCCCTCGCTTCGCTTCGGGACCCGTAAGTATCAACCACGTAGGTCCCGCTCCCGTAGGAATTTCGAGAAGATAATAAACTATCACCAAAATTAATTGAGGTTAAATTAAATTAAACTTACAAATAAAGCTTACGACAAAATAATACCAAAGTAGCAAAGGATCACAGCAAGATTAATTCAGATTAAACTTGGAAACGCGGCAAGTTTGGTATGGCAGTGGGTTCGACCAAATTTGATTACCATAAAAACGGTTCTAGTGTGTTAATCTTAAAAGATAGACATATACTGTCGTGGACATTTTTTTAGATCATTTCAAGAGGAATAATTCTTTCATACATATATTTTTGGTATCTTGAATCGTTTTCGCAACGCATGCAACGAAAGCCCTCGAGAATGAATAATTTTCCCCGTTTTTTCCACATTTTCCATTATTTCTTCGCTCCTAATTGTTGCAGCGTGATGTTATATAGCCTATAGCCTTCCTCGATAAAAGGTCTATTCAACACAAAAAAAAAAATTTCAATTCGAACCAGTAGTTCCTGAGATTAGCTCGTTCAACCAAACAAACAAACAAACAAACTCTTCAGCTTTATAATATTAGTATAGATTCCAATGCCTTCTTAGCGCTGAGTCTTACTGGCCAATACCCTAGTTCCGTTTTAAACGAATTAAAAATTAAAAAGGGGTTTTTTGTGTTAGACGGCTATTTTTTGCGTAGGTATCTCCAGCAATTTTTCCGCCACTTTTGATTTTGATGTTGGTATTACTCGTACTTGTCGATGGAAATGAACAATTTTTGAAGATGGTTTTTATTTTAAAAAATAAGTATAATATTAACGTGCTTCATTTCAGTTTTATCGGTTGCTAATCGTGCATGGTATTAACGTGACCTTTTTCTAGAGGTTTCATAAATAATACACTTCGTGTCACGTCCATAGGTGAGGCAAAAGCCTTACATATTTACATAAGGCCCAAAACGACAACGATACGACCCGTGTCTCTTGAGAGTGTTGTAAACAACTTAGGACTTACCATCAATATTTATGTTTGAAAAGGATATAAGTTTAATTTAGGGTAATGTTTTCACAGGGTATAGTACACACGACGTTTTACAAAGAAAACGTTGGTGCGGGAATAAATTACCGAATTTTATAAGTTAAAGTGATACATAAAAGTAACGAATAAGTAGGTAAGGCATGCTCGGAGACACTCCTACGAAAGAAACTTCTTCTGATATTTCCACCTATAAAATCTTCAATAACCTCAACTGGAAAAGCGTGCTAAAGTTCTTTCTAGGTCTCCTTAATTTTAAGAAGTCCAGTCCTAGTGGGAAATGTACAAACCATAATTTGTAACCTAACATGGATTACTTGTAAGTAACTAGACAAAATACCTTTTGAGTGATTTGGCAACTCTGGAATAGGAAGCATATTTAATACCCCAGCTTTCCCTTTCAAAGTGGTTCCAGCTTAGAGGTATAAAAGTATTAGGAGCACACACCAGCAGAAAGCTTATGGAAATTAGATTTACCGCTCGAAACCTTCGAAAATAATGCTTTTCTAGAAATATGTTCGGCATTTCCAATTCCCGATGCGGCGTAAATTATACGAAGGCTTTGAGCATGTACAAGCTTTTCAAAACATTTGTTTTTAGACCTTCAGAGATTTATTCGTAGAACAAGCGTAATTGGAAATCATAGACTGAGAAAAAAAAGAGAAAAGTTGAAGGTAAATTGAAATGTACTATATTTTTATTTGTCTATAATACATTTTTTCGAATGCAAAAAATAATTGCTAACAGTAAACATTATGAATGAGACGTCATCGTGGCCAATGGTCTGGAAACCGTCGATATTCATCGACACATTGCCGACTGGTAAGTGGGGGTCCTACGCCATCTTTCTCTCGCAAACACTTAGGCCCACTGTCCACGGAGGCGTAGCTTCAAACACGCTTCAAAATACGCCGTGCACCATAAGCTGCCCAGCGTACTGATCTCTATCCATGAGGCGTATTGCAAGCGTACATTGTCATTCATTTGTGACAATGCAGTCGGACGACGAAGACGTTATTTTGGCTTATCACTACATTCGAAGTCAACGAAAACGACGATTATATTGGACCCATCCATATATTCCATATATAGAAAGAAATATCAACTGTAGATTGTTCATAGCGGCAAAAGAATTATTAGAAGATGACAATGTATTTCACTCATTCTATAGAATGAGTAAAACAACTTATCAAAATTTACTTCAGATCGTAGGACCATTATTACAAAAACAGAATACCAATATGCGAGAATGTGTTAGCCCAGATGAAAGGATATTAATGTATTAATCACCCCGAATACGCCCGAAATACGCCCCGGCGTATGACAGCAAGTACGGCAGGCGTCATGAAGCCTGCGTGCAGCGACGCGAGCGCGACGTTACCGCTCCGTCGACAGAGTTACATTGTTTTGTATGTAAGCTGCAAGCAAGCGTACACCAGGCGTATAATGACGAATACGCGTCTATGAAGCTACGCCTCCGTGGACAGTGGGCCTTAAGGTAGCCATTGACGACACGTCCATTCGGAATGCCTCCAAATGGATGACTTCCAATTGTACCTCCACAAGGAAGGAAATCTTTGAAATTGTGGAAGCCGTTGACGATACGTCCATTTGGAATGCTTCTAAACGTATGGAGGCACTTCCAAATGGAAATCTTCCATTCAGAAGCACACCAAATGGACGCATCGTCAATGGCTACCTAGAATTAACATATTAAAATGAGAAAGAAATAGCAATAGTTCGGGAATAAGACGCAGAACTGACAAAAAAGTCAGAACGGATTTATAACTATTATTTTTTATACAAAAACTAGCGACCCGCCCCGGCTTCGTACGGGTGCAATGCTGATACTAAATACACTACAGAAAAACTGTGAACGTTGTATATAAAACATAGCGGCCCGCTCTGGCTTCGCACGGGTATAACATATATAGCCTATGTAACTCACTGAAAAAATGATTAAAATCGATTCAGTGGTTTTGATTTATTCATTACTTCCCGTGGCCCGCACGCGTTAAATTTGGAGTAAAACAATTCCCCTTTCCCTATACCATGAAGATTTCCTGCTATCTTTGGAATATCTAAATTCATACCTACATTACCTATTTACTTCGCTATGTCCCGCAATTTTAAATCTGTAATATCTTCGAAAATATTCATTTAAATCTTGTGCTGTAAAGGACCATATAGATCTATATTAAATCAACAATGTATTTAGCTATTTAATTGGATAAGGATTAATGCTGTATTGGTTAAAATCGCTTCGAAAATTAGCCATTATTTGTCGTAAAAAGTAAATGACAAAAAATGTTATTGTGGGATATCCATAAGAGATAGACATTTACCATCGCGGAGTTTTCTGTAGACCTTTTCAATGTGTACAAATAATTAGTACATTATTTTGATAAATCTCGTAGGGTTCAGCCTGCGTTTGCAATGTGAGAGGGAAAAAAATTATAATTAACGACATCACATTAGAAACCTCAAAAATAACAGTATTTCTCCACTATTTAATGGATGTTATTATAAATATAAACCTTCCTCTTGAATCACTCTATCTATTAAAAAAACCGCATCAAAATCCGTTGCGTAGTTTTAAAGATTTAAGGACACAAAGGGACATAGGGACAGAGAAAGCGACTTTGTTTTATACTATGTATAGTGAAGTGATATAATAGTTCAAAGATGAAAACATTCGCCTACTTAAAACCTCTGGACAATGCTATCGCGGGCATGTTACTAAAATAAAAACTAGTGGGCAAAGGATCTGTTTTATGAAAGAAAAATTACCTAAGAAATACTGAGACCTTTCACGAAAATAACATAAGTGTTAGGTACATTTTTTTTCCCGTAACAATAACATCATAATATGAACTGAAGAGAAAAAACATTTATAGAGATAAAATGGAGTTTTTCCCGAAAAGTTTTCTCTACTCCAAACTATCTAAGATACGGCAGATATACTACATAGTATGCGGGGCGGCTATTATGTTAGGAGATTATGTTGTTAAGGGTAATGGAGCCAATACATCCTTGGATCTAAGCCAGCTCCTCGACTTGCCACTGACAATGGTAATAAACGATTAATTGTATTACATGAATATTGTGTTTTATTTTTTATCTTAAAATTAGTTTTTTTTAACTGTAATTATTGGCTCTCAAGCTCTTAGTCGAAATAACAGTTTTTACGAAAAAACCGACTTCGAAAATAAGTAAGGATAACTCAATAACTGTCCGTCAGATGTCGCTTAAATTTATCACAGACGTGAAACACTAGCTTTCGTGTTAAAAAAGAATTATCAAAATCGGCTCACGCAGCACAATATTACCTATGAGGTAATTTCAAACAAAAAATACAGTCGAACTGCGAACCTCCTCCTTTTTTGTAGTCGGTTAACAAGTCTACAAAAAAGGAGTTAAAGGAGTTTAAAATAAATAATTAGGTTTCTTTTTAAGTAATGCAATAGGTTGTACTTACATAGTATACGCAGAATCTCAATTGACAGTACTTATCGTTACAATAAATGGCAACATCAATGATGCCAAACTATACAACCAGATATACCTACCGAACCTACAAAAAATAAACACAAAATACAGCAAAATTCTATCAGAAAATTCAATGCAACGAAACGAAATTTACCGAACACCGGTCACATACAATTTTAGCTTCATTGCATTTCTCACATTTTATACGTCTTTATTTAAAAACTGGGTCAAATTTACACATATTTGATGACTCTGATATAATATTTAAACACCACACCACTTTGCTATGCTTGACAGAAATACTACTAATACACACCCATTTGCAAAACGAGTTTCCCAAAACAGCGAGCGCTGGTTACCAGTTGTTAATAAAATGTTTTGTTTTTATTGAAGGTATAAACTTTTACTACAAACTGTTTTCACGAGCCGCTTCTATATACAAACTTATATTATTTCAATGGCAAACGGATAATCTTGTCGTAATTTTTGATTATGAGTAACCGGCGTCACGGCCGCCTACATATTTGACGTAAGCGTTTCAATGTATGAGATAGTAGTAGTAAGACTATTTCGAATGGATAGCACGGACATCACAGCACTATTTTTAACACGCATTTATCAGCTTGACTTGTTTCTATGTAAGGGATTTTCCCCCTTTTCAATGTTTTATACAAAATTAAATATAAGGTTGCAAATGAGCATGCAGCGCCCCCTTCTGCTGTCTCGCCGTGTTCAACAAGACTCATATTAGGATTGGAATTGTTTCACTTGAACCTTTTTTTTAATCTCAATTATAATCTGAAAAAGAATTATTTATAAATAATTAATTTCTTGTAAAAGTTCTAATCGAACGAGGTCGCCAGCGCGAGTGGCACGTTTAAGCCAACATTTATAAAGAGTACCTACACTACATAGTATACTGAGATTAAACCAAGTTGAAACCAGTTAAAATTGTCTCAACAAACCGTCTTCAGCAACATTTCTTAATAACTTATCTCTTTAATGGCCGCAATAAATAAATTGAACTACAATGAATTCCTTGTACATGAAACGTAATGAACAATGAAATTGTACACCAGAGCGAACCTATAAAAATAATTTCCCGGCTTCAAAAGATCCTTGTTCCGACGATAATGCCCAGTTGATATTTCAGTGAATCGTAAAACAACGTCACAAGTTTACGGCTAGCGAGTCAGAATTTAATGTTATTGCTAGAATGAAGATAGCGATCGTGTAAGATATTAAGTTTAAAAAGGATGTGAATCCTTTGTAGTGTCTCGTTCAACGCTGACATACTTAAGATGAGTGGAATGTGCGAAAAGAGAATTTCTAAGACGTCGTGGTAAACGAGTCGCAATTGACGTGTTTATTACAAGAAGTATTGCATCGTGTGTTATGAAAAGTTTTATAACAGTTTTGTATAGGAATATGATTAAAGTTGTTCTAAATACTCACAATCGGTTCAGGAATTCAGATTAAATAAGCAGCGCTACTAGGCAATAACTCAAGATTTTAGATACATAACAATAAAAACATTGTATAGTTCAATGAAATAAATAATAATGACAATTAATAGTTCTAGGCGTCACTTTGCAAAACTCCATTATCTATCATATATCTGTACCCCTATTATGAGTTTGTTGTAGTAAACGCAAAAAACGTTACTATTGATGCTATCGTGAAAACGCTGCTTTAATAGTAAATGCGCATAACTCTATTAAATACAGTACTTGCGGTCATGTTTTACTTACAATTTGGTATTACGAGTCACAAATTTGACAGATGCTATAGTAAATTACGTTACCCGTAGTAGTTACGGCACTCACGCTATTTTCTAAGGTGAAAAGTCACTATCGAAATTAAATGTCATTAAATATTGCTGTATATTTAAACAAAATCATGGCTAGGCACTATTTTGCTTGGCAAATGATTCACGCAACCGAACGCAGAGATGAAAATAATGAAATTTTGAACTTGCGAGATCAACAAAATATTTAGCAACCTTTGATGTTTTAAATGTCTAGATTGAGCGTCGCCCTACAATGAAAACAAAAAAAAAACAAGGCAACATTATCAAGCATGTGTGCGTGCAGACGATGTTTTACCCGTTCGTCTGTTGTCTATGTGTGCGTAATGTGTGCGTAATGATATTGTTAGGAGAAGAGTGACGTATTTCCTGTCAGTATGAAGCTATGAAGTCTATATAAGCGTTGGCGAGCTCAGTCTGCGGGCAATTCACGTCGAGTTCACTTGGCAAGGGGAACCACTGCTCGTTTGAATGGTTAAACTAAATATCCTGTCATTTAAATTTGCGTGTAATTAATTTTTAAATGTGATTTTTATTTTGCGTTCACTTCTAGTTGCTAAAAATATAAAAATTGTGGCTAACAGTTAGCCACAATTTTTTGACACGTTTGCGCGGATTCGATGTCCCATCTAGATATTTAAAACATCAAAGTTAGCAACACTTTGACACCACAGTTTGACACTGAATGCGACTGACGCAGAACGCTAATGTAATTAAATTGAAAAGGTACCAAACCGCCATTAATTCCACTTTTCTTTCACATTTCCTAATTTAGTCGGGTTATAGAGCATCCATAGACTTGTTTTTTTAATTTCACAAATAAATATTTCAAAGTTGGCTCGCTGGCCAGGGTCTCGTTCTATCCTTGTTGACATCATAATAAAAGAATGAGAGAGGTATTACTCATGGATGCCAACATAACGTAACGGAAACTGTACCGTCTCACGTCTTTACGATACCCGCTGTAGTTTCATTTCCAAAACTCATAATAGCTCATAATGTAACTACAGTATTATCGTAACCGCTAGAGGCGCTGTACGGATTCTCATACAAATTCTAAACGTTAACTGCAATAGTAACAGTTTTGACGTTTACTACAACAACTCATAATAGGGGTACTGTTCTATGGATGAATTTATCATCCATAGAACAGATTAAATTCCTCCATTATTCGTATGATGGTGATCTGCAATAATGGAGATCCGCTCACCATGCAAGTTGCATTGAAGATTCTTTAATCAGAAATAACAATGTCTTCCACGCACTAACGACTCACAATAGCGCACGGGTTTCTTCTTATAACTAAGGAGGGCTATCATGTTGCTTCAGTGCGGATTGACGAAGCAATAATGATCCCAAATGACAAAGAAATTATATTTTACCTCATATATATCAAACCTAGAATCGTATTAGCCATATTACAGATCCGACGTATACAGATTTGAGCTGTAGTCTGTTTCTCATTCATTCATTCTATTTTATAACATTCTTTGGTAGTTTTCCGAGGTTCGAAAACCTGCCGTATGACTTAAATTGTATGTTACTTATTGTATACGAGTTCGTTGTGCTACAGAACAGAACATAAATCAACTTCGCAGTGCCGAGAGAGAGAAAGTTTTGCCGCATACGAAAATACCAACTCCTGCTTCTATTGGGACCTACAGTCGATTCAACTTTGGCTGAAGGAGGCGTCTGGTTTCCAAGTATAGTAATAGTATGTACAATACAATATACATGTACAAAACTTCGGAAATTCTGAATGGCTTTAATGACTGAGGTCACCTTCATACAATGTCAGACGATGTTTTATAGCGATCTAAATTTTACGGCCAACAAAGTATGTAGCGGTTATGATGAAACAAAAAACAATAGCGAATATAAAATTTTCACTGTATAAGTACATACCCAACTGCACTCCGCACGTGTGAATGAATTTATGTAGGACAACGTTTAAATAACAACATTTAATAAATTTTACAATCCGCTCATATTAAAACCCTTAAGATTAAAAATTTCAAACTTTGAAGAGAGAGACATTCACTCAAAATGCAGCAAGGGGTTAGTTAGTTTTTGGTTGTGGCGAGTTATTATATGTCCATACCATTAACATGCACGGCGAAGGTACATACATTGCACGTCTTCTTCGAATATATCAGAATAAAACCACGTTTTGTGCAAGACTATCCTAATAGAGACTGAACACTTCACGAAGTCACGCCCAAATGATGTAGCAGACTTCAGATTTTAACAATTTGAACATTCTGTAATCCTATCTCAATCCTAGGACAAACACCGCGATATTCCTGAAATACTCAACAATTTTGACTTGCGGGATTAATAGTATTCTTTACCGGGCACTTAATTCAATGCTGTGTATTTGTTATGGCTTCGTGAAACCAGTAAATGGTAGTTTCACGCATTTTGTTTATGTTCAAATTCTGTTTCGTCATCTCGTTGGAATGCACTGAACAGATGAAAATTTCAGATTAGAAAGGTCGACTTATGTTTTGCAGCTATATTTTGAACGTACCACACATCGGAAGATCTAAAACTAACACTTACTTAGCGCCGTATAAGCTATTCAAATTATTCGATTTAAAATTTATAAGTAAATTATTCCATTCACAAAGTTAGCAACTTGTTTTACATAAATATGGAAGTGGTAAACATGGCTTGACACGTGTCTATTAAGTCTCTTCAAATAATACTATCTATAAAAATAGTTATAATATTCATATTATTATGTAGTCACTTTGAAGAAGGTTGTTAGACAGGTGTCTATTCTATCCAGTTCAGACGTTAGCGTTCATAACCTGACACCATTTATCTATAGAGACGCCTTCGACGGACCGAAGTTGGTAAAAATGTCATTTTTTTTTTGTTTATTTGTAAACAAAATGAGCGACGAAAACGGCGCGACGCGACACGCGACGTTGCGAACACGACGAACGCGATCAAATAAATCAACGGTATCCCTGCTTGCGTCCTATGTGACAGTCTGCGACAACATGCGACGTAGTCATTGTCGCGTGTAGCATCGCGTCGTCTTGCGTAGCGTCGCGACGTATTCGTCGCTCACGTAGGACAACCCGTAAGTTTTCTCAATAAAACTTTAAAGGGATATTAGGACTCTACAGTTGGCAGTTATTTCACTCGGGTAAGTATAATTCCATTGTGCCTATGCGTAAAATATTATTTTACTGTCACTCTATTTTAGAGGTGAAGAGTTATACACCTGAAAAGATAAGAGTAATTGAACCGTGGCTACATAGTTACATTAAATTTTATTTGTAATATTAACATTGTAAAATCCATTCATGGTTGAAATATTATTCTTTGTTAAAATTGTAGCGACCTTTGAAGAATTTGTAAGTTTGTAACGTTATTGCTCGACATATTGGACTTACAATTTTTGCGTTTTTATTACAATCCATTTCGTTTCGCCAAGTTACGTACAAACCGTCTACAACAAAGTTTACTAGATAGGAGCTTATCGAGTACAAGAGACTATTGAATAGATAACACGATGCCCCTCGTAAAACGTTGAGTTATATTTGCTATAAAACTTTATTCAATATCAAAGAGGAAATTTAGTTTGTAAACCACAAAGTATGATGTGTGTTGGAATGGGTTAATTGAGTCTTATTCACTTGAGCTGAAGCCTGTGAAGTTAATATCAATATTGCTACTATGTATCTAGTAATAATACGGTTAAGCCTTTCTGATATCTTAAGACACTTAGCATTTATCGGCTCATGAGAACGTTTGGAACCTAATTCTAGGTCTGAAACAACTTGAACGTCCTAATTAAATACGCATCATGTCGATCTACTATATCCATAAAGTTAGGACTCCAATATAATTATTTTGCCAAGTACCGTAATAAACAAGCTGTGCGATTTCATTCATACGGGAGATTTCTCCGCGTAACTCTCGATCCCGTTGGAATTCCTGGATGAAAAGCCTATAAATTGTCCTTTAACCTCCTCCCTCCTCCTCCCTTCCAGTTAAATCCATTCCATTCCATTAAAATCAGCTCAGTCGTTACAAAGATTAGTTCGGGCAGCCAGAAAGACAGGAGATTAATAAGAAATCAAAAAGTTTATTAATATAATGTAGAATTGCCTTGTTTCTTATAAGAATGGGAAGGACCTCTTACTCTTACCTACTAGAAACAAGTTAGGTAAAGTACAAAATGAGCTCTACTAGGTATATTATATGAAGTCGATCGTAAGAGAGTAGTGTAGATTTAATATGACGCGTCTTCATGTCTGCACGAGAAGACCAGAATACAATGTACCAACCAGTGGCCTTCGTTCCAATATTGTTAGGGTTTCCATACTTCGTGTGAACAGGATTGTCAACGTGTTTTACTGCAGCGTTCCGTTTTGTTATATTTCTTGGTAATCATGAATCCCATGATCCAATTAATTTAACCAAATCCAAATATTTCCCTGATATCTTTCTATTTGCAACGGATTTTATTAGACGGTTTGCACGTAACTTATAAGATCCGTCATATTTTCTAGAAATATTTACCCGATAATAATAATTTAATACATAAATAACGCTACACATTGCCGCACACTAGGATTCTCTGTATCGGGCGTCCATGACCAACACACAAGACCAGAAAACACACCCAGACTGAGAATATCGTCTGAATAAGTGAAACAAACATTACACAATGGCAGTTTACTCGTAAAGAGGATAATACAATATCACAGTCTAGTAGTTGTTAAATGTCCCGTATCAGTGCCAGGAAATTATGGGAACCCCAAATACTGTTGTGGCAATATTGTAACATTTTGTTGTATGCGAGCTTGGGAGTCATAACTCAGAAAGCGGATGGCGGAGTTGGGAGTAACTTGATTCAGTGCTAGTGCACTGGAAAATTAACTTTCTGAGATATCGCGGCTGCGGAAATTTTGAAAACTTCACGACAACATTTGCAGAATGCATGTTACTACACAGACGGTACATGGCTACAACCCATTAATAGCCCACTAGCCCACTACTGAGCACAGGTCCCTCCTCATTATTCATAGCCTAGAGCATACTCCACCACGTTGCTCCAGTCCAGAAAGCTAAATATCCAAAACGTATTTACATATTTATTTAAAAAGTTTAGTGTTATTCAGGCGATTTAATTCAATAAAATAAATGAAAATCAAATCGCTCCATCTCGATTTGTGCTCGTGTTTTATTTTCAAATAAATATCGAATTAAATCTTGATACATATTAACCACCAATACAAGTTTCATATCGCAACTACCCCGGAGGTGGTTCTCCGAATGAGGCTTGATACCACACTTGTTACTGTCGTTAGCAATATCCTTATCTCGTTTCTAGAAAATCCAACAAGCACCTTGTTACTTCCGATTAGTTAATAGGCGACTCAACACCTATATTCCAAGTTATGTCGGCGGTAATAAAACCAAGTTATTATAATCACGATCGGTGTACATTGCGGGGCTTTGCTAATTGAAAATTGTTTGGCTTGTCTTAAATATTCAATTAATGTAAAGTTGGATTATTGTATATAACCTTCAAATTACAACCATGAGCTCAAAGAAATTTAATTTTCTCCGTAACAGAGATAATCTTTCTTATTGCGTATTACATTCAGTTTATCTTCATGGTTTATTTTCAATGAACAAAATAACCACATAATTAAATGATTTTGAATTAATGAATTGGGAGTTTTCTTTTTTACCTTATACTGTAAACCGAAAAGGATTTACTACAGCAAGTGTACAATGTACCTAAAATTGGATAACTCGCAAACTGTATTACAGTATAATATTCACGTCACTAGGTTAAGCAGTACAAAATTCCACACCTAATTCTCGCAAAAGGTAACAATCTAAATGATGGACTAGTTCGCTTAAGTAATTTAGATTCGCGAGTGCACTAATGATACGTCATTTGCTAATCTAACGGTGCACGTCCCCCAGTTTGTTCGCCAAGTTTAAATTGCTTTGTGTAGGCCGAATGAGGTTGAAGTTTCTTCCCATCTATACTCCAGTCTCCGAGCATATGGAATTGCCACTCTCCGCCAAAACCTAACTTATTGCGTGTGCTCACAGTTCAATTTAGCTTGTCAAAAAATTTACTGAGGACATTTTTAGATAACGCTGTCAATCTTTAATGAACCGGAACGCTGAAATTTGCCATCCAATAATAACGAATTTCAGATCGAATTCAAACGAGTACAGCGCGAACCCACTACAGCAATTAAGGTTGTTTTCAATATAAGCATTTTCATTTAATTTTAAGATGAACGAATAGATCATTCAATTAATAGAACAGATTGGAAATATGTTTCAGATAATTAATGTTATCATTTGTTCAATAAACTTTGATTGGTTTTCCATTGATTGAAACAAGATGTAATCAAATATTGATCTAATAGATATATTTAAATCATTAGACTTTCAAGATATTTAACCGATTATCTCTTTCTGAATACCGATGTGCATTATTTCTTGCCAGGTAGGTACTGTAATTAATGTATGAATGCGAAATTTTGCATGACGTATTATACGGAAAAGTGCAGACAGCAGATAAAGGCTAAAGTTACAATATACACATATAATGTCACCTATAAGTTATATTATTAACGGCAAACATATTTTTGTCTGTTGTCAAACAATCGCAAAACGAAAATATTGTTATCAAATCAAACACATTGTATAACTCGTTCAAACCGAGAACTCATGAATTACGCTATGGTCGTATTTCAATCACCATGTGACAACTTGTATTTATGATAAAAACTAACTACAGGTACCTAGTGATGTAACAAATGTAACTTCTCACCGGAGAAGATTTATGAGAAGAACTTATCGTTCGGAAAATTAACGCATCAGCAGAACCCAAAACAATAATGGTTAATCTATTTCTTAGAAACTATTCAACTGATTTAAGTGCAGTCATCACTACTACAATGTTGTAAACTTCACGTAAAATTTACTGTTTGTTTAATAATTTACTGTTTGTTTAATTTGGAGCCGGTTACACTTTTTTAGAGGCGACCATCTCAGTCCTCAGGGGTAGCAACGCATCTGTGACCGAATTAGAACGAGACTCATTGAGTCTAGTTCTGGGTCGGTCACAGTTGTCATGGGCGGCAGCGGAAGGTGGTGCTGCATGCTCGTTTGCTATCTAAGTAGCTAGTAGCTAGTAAGCTACGTAAGAAGACCAAGCACACCTACCATTCATCGTGACTACAAAATTTAAGTCATTCCAAAATTTCACACAACTTACATTTAACTCTATAGCAACACTAATATGTTTGAAAATACTGCGACACTGACATGGAAGTTACAAATATTCAAAGAAAATGGGAATAGGTACGTTCCAGCAGACGTTCTGTAATAAACTAATCAGACCATTGATTGCTGTTTTATAACGCAGTAAAATATGGGTCTACAAACGTGTTACACCCGGCCAGATAAACAATTTTATTATGAATGTGTTTTACATCCCGTTCAGTAAACATAGGGCTCGGACGATAACCTCGGTAAAGATCAACTAGCTTGTTTTTCATGACTTCGGTCGTATATTAATGGGAAATTAATATTAATGCATCGTGATAATTACTTTTTATATGACTCAAGACTCAATGAAAGCAAAAATTTTTTGTAGTTTCCACAATTTATTTATTGTTTATTGAACCTTACTTAAGAAATGGAACAAACGCGGAATTAATGCTAAAAGCATTCTCTCCCAGACTCCCAGGCAACCTTACGGCAGAGGGAGAATGAAGAAGGCGGTAGCAACACAGAGTGATAGAACAAGGAAAAACACTGTACACCCAATATTCAATGAAGTCATGAATTAACAAAGTTTAAATTGCCATTTCTTCAACGTCCATTTTGCAAAAATGGACGTTCTAGAATAATTTTGAATTCGCGTCGTTCCTTTGTATCAATTACGATCTACACAAGCCATGAATCTTCACTACATAGTATAAAACAAAGTCGCTATTTTTGTCTGTTTGTTTGTCTGTATGCTTAAATCTTTAAAATTACGCAACGGATTTTGATGCGGTTTTTTGTAATAGGTAGAGTGATTCAAGAGGAAGGTTTTTATGTATAATAACATCTATTAAATAATGGAGAAATACTGTTATTTTCAGGGTTTCTAATGTGGTGTCGTAAATTCTTACATTTCTTGCCGCTTACATTGCGTACGCAGGCTTAACCTTACAGGATTTATAAAAATAATGTACTAAGTATTGTACACCTTGAAAAGGTCTACAGAAAAGTCCGCGATGGTATATGTCTATCTCTTATCGATATCCCACAAAACCATTTTTTGTCATTTACTTTTTACGGCAAATAATAGCTAATTTTCGAAGCGATTTTAAGCACTACAGCATTATTCCTTATTTATATGGCAAAACAACGTTTGCCGGGTCAGCTAGTGTAGCTACAAACTTTAGTGCAATGAAATTATTGTAGAGTAGAGGAATACCGAGTTAATTTAACAATTTTCCTCATCCATCTGCCTTGTAACTTTGTTCAACAAACCCCTAACTTAACAATATAACTCAAGTGGAGTAACCACTCGGTTAAGTAAAGGATGAAGCTATTAATATGTGTATAGGCGAAGTAGGTTACCTGCTCAGTATGTACATTGCAGGCTAGCTTAATTAAATTATCTACATACATATCTATTAAGGGGCACGCTTCGATATTAATAAAGTACCTATAGGTAGGATAGGTTTGAAATGGTTTCACACAGGTATTGTACAATACTTACTATAAATAACTGGGATAGTGGCAGAAAGCACGATTTAATCGTAATGAAATGTAGAATAACAATCATATCCAATAATATAAGTTTACACTAAGAATATTTCTGAAAGAGAAGTTTTTTATGGAAAATTAATAAAAAAATTCAACTAAAGAATATAAAACTCATTTTAATCATATATTATGTAGTTATCACATTTGAAAATATGGTCACAATGTTGAATTGTCTGAACAGGATACTTGGTTCCTGGTAATAATTGGGATAATTTCAAAAGTCGTTTCCGACTCCCACGCGAGCAATCAAAGGAAAACAGTTAATAAAACCTGATAATACGAGAGACATTATAAGAAATTCTTTTCAATGAGGCGAGGTAACGATAAAATTTACGAAGGATGCGATCACAATTCTATTCTTGGTATTGTCAATAGCATAGCGTGATCACGTTACAAATAGGACTAAAATAGTCCAGCATTAGCTTTCACTTATCACTTTATGACCGTTGTTTGTAATACCATTTTAACACTTTAACGACGGTCGGTCTGGAATGGAAAATTCCATTTGGAACAATAACGTGATGTAAAAGATAATTATCCAAAAACGCATTAAAACAGACATTAATTTATTAAAACACAGTGCTGTTGTTTAAAACTAATCCGTCCATGTGTTTACACGTTACAATTCTAGCACAAAATACAAATGTCTAAATATGACTAACTTGCTAATCCGGTAAACGTTGTACTGCGACACATATTATTTAGTTTATTTACCTTTAGTAATCGGCGTAATATTATGAAACATACACCAATATAATTGAAAAAACAGCACAAAATTTAATTCGGTAGTTTTAACACGGGTAAGAGATGGACAAACAAAAATTATTAAATTGATAATATTTTGACTTCTATTGGCCTCCGTACATCCGAATATCCTTCATATAATGAATGATCTCACACATCTCCAATGTACAGACATAAACCAGATACGTTATAATAGATAAGATTTCAGCTCACACTATATTTTATCTGCATTACTGCGGTAGCATGTTTTCTATATTTTAGGATACTTTTGAACGGAAATCGTATTTCCGTTTGCGGGATAAAAAGTTAGCCTTCATCACCCTAAAGCCGACTCACTGGGCCTTCACTACGGTATTATCTATAAGCTAGGAACAGGCCAATTTTATCTATTCTGTACTACATTGATTTCTGCGTTATATTTAAAAACCCTGTGATGAACACTAGATTTATGGCGAGAATTTAAAATGCCGTGTTTTTTTACAAGCTAAATTGAATTGTGAGCACACGTAATTACTTTAAGGACTGGCAATTACATATTCCTGACGACTAAGGTAGGTATAGTATAAAACCACCATCACGATTAAATTTTTAACACATCATGTATAATGTAATGATGGGCAGTCATACGCGTAATATCGATAGGGTCGAAATAATTCATGAGACAGTACACCGGAGCGGCATACAAAAAACTTATTGCAAACAAGTGTTACAAGTTACAACATTAAGCAACTGAATTCTTAAACATTTGACATAAGCGCAATTGATACGAGTAGCCCATAAATGGCTTTTTTAAAACATACCTTTTTGGAATTTTAAATTTACCTACAGATTAGGTTTCTAAATATTGCTACAGTATTTATTTAGAAGGCCATAATTTGGCGTAGTTCTTTCCGAGAGTTCCTTAACTGAGAGTTGATTAACGCTCTGGTAATAAAAATACTACTCTCTGAGACTCTCATTTTCTCACTTGCATTCATTCTTCCTCCCAACTTGTGCTACGCCCACAAGTTAGTTGGAAATTAAATAAATGATAATAACTTTTTACCAAATAAAATATCGACTTCAAAATCGACACTAACATAATATATGTATAACTCAAAAATTACCAAGTCCAAAGTTACGAGGAAACACATAAAAATCTATATATATAAGTATATAAAAGCGAAAGGTCACTGACTCACTCGTCACGAAATCTCAGAAACCACTGAACGTATTAAGATGAAATTTGTAAGGGAAGTAGTTTATAGTTAGAAGGGATCCGCTAAGAACGGATTTTTCATATTCCACCCCTAAGGGGGTCTAATAGGGGTTCAAAGTTTGTATGAAAGTCCGTCAATTGTAAACCAGGTGTTATGAAAATTGGTGTTTAGAATTATGATAAAAAAATTGGTTGTCTGTAAAGTCGGTTTACTGACGATAGTTGAACGTGACAACGTCTTAAGAAAATACTGATGGAATGGTAGCATAATCACTAATAGTTATCCTAAACTATCTTTGAATACTTAGTTATAATTTATTTACATTATATTGCATTATATTATATTGCAGTTAAAAACCTTTATTAAATATTTTACCAAAAAGACTAGTCGTTGCATACCGTATAACGAAACATTAATCTTTAGCTAGTCTGTGCATATTATGTCATGTCAATGTGCCACAAACAAGTCAAAACAAACCTGGCTGGTTATAAATAATTTCGATAAAAAGCAAAACTAAAGAGACGTCAGAGTTACATTGACAAAGGCCGATTGTGCTTCTTTGTCGCTCGTTCCGCCCTCTCGCTTGCACTTCAAGCTTTACATGTGGGACGCCTCATGACGTCAGATAACGACGCATAGACGTCATGTTTTTCGTGCGTGCAGCCGGGTATATCGATTTATAAAACGTAACGTTGTCACGTCAAAAATAATGAAATACCTATATCAAACTTTTTTCAAAATCATCCCCTAAATGGGTAAAATAAGGATTTGAAAGGTTATAAAAAAAAGTACTAAGTAAGTAGTAAGTCTCTTTGTACACGCTTTTCTCCGGACCGGCTGAACGGATTTTTATGGGACTTTCACTGAGAGATTCAGGAGGTTTTGAAGCAACAAATAGGCTTTTTATCCTGAAATTCCCGCGGGATCAGGATTCACGCGGGATAAACTCTTATGAGCCAAATCGCGGGCTTACATTTTTATGGGACTTTTACTGGGAGATAGAGGAAATTGTGGACCAACATACTTATAGGCTACTTTTTATCCCGGAATTCCCGCGGGATCAGGATTTATACGGGTAAAACTACTACGTGCGAAGTTGCGGGCTTAGAATATTAGGTATGGGACTATCAGTGGGAGATAGAGGAGGTTATGGGGCAACATATATTTTTATCCCGGAATTCCCGCGGGATTGGGATTCACGCGGGCAAAGCTCCTATTCGCGAATGAAGTCACAGGCTCAGATTTTTATGGGATTTTCACTGGGAGGTAGAGGAGGTTATGGGGCAACATATATTTTTATCCCGGAATTCCCGCGGGATTGGGATTCACGTGGGCAAAGCTCCTATTCGCGAATGAAGTCACAGGCTCAGATTTTTATGGGATTTTCACTGGGAGGTAGAGGAGGTTGTGGAGCGTCATAATAATAACAATAATAACGCTACACACTCATAGCCCCACACTAGGATTCCCTATATCGTGGGTGCCATGGAAAACACACAAGACAAGGACACACACTCAGACCGAGAACGGATATTTAAACATCATTCAAATTTCCGCCTCGCTGGGAATCGAACCCAGGACCCTCGTAACGGCGATCCGGCGTGTTAACCATTGCCCATCGGGGTCGTCTAGGCTGCTTTGTCATATAGGCTGCTTTTTATTCCGGACATTCCGCGGGATCGGAATTCACGCGGGAAAAACTGTGTGACACAATGAGTTAGTTCCACGCGGGGGAAGCCGCGGGCACAGCTAGTATACATACGAGTATAAACAGTCGAATTGAGAACGTCCTCTTTTATTTGGGGTCAGTAAAAAAGAGAAATAAAGAAGAAAAATCCCCATATCATATCAAACACAAACTGATAAGAATATGGAATTTAGCGCAGATTTTAGCATATCAAAATGGTTCAGTGGCGACTCGCCGGCTCCTCCAGAACAATACAAAATATGAGATCTATGTTAACTGGCCGCTTACTAAGCTAGCTTAGTTTTATGCAGCCAGACAGTATTATAGAATGGCGACATGGAACCATAAAGCTTTTTATTTATGGTAATCCCTATGGACTTTAGAAGAATTTACATGCACTCTGATATTAGCTACGGAACATACGAATACTTTGTTATGGATGTAGAAAATGAGTTTCAATTGTTAAACTTGTGTGACGTCATCCTCACTCATACTCGTTCACATCAGTAACGAATTCGATTGAACTAAAAGTTTTTATGGCTAAATTATACAACGATGTAAACAATTTTATCCAAGACTTCCTAAGCTACTTGTCTGAGACAACTTACAGATAGCAACGCTTTCCACTAAACTTTTAAATTAAACTGCACATAAGAGTCTTTGAGCACTGCAGTGTCGTGGATACGAATTAACATTTATTTTAGTTTAAATTTAAAAAAAAACCCACAGATACTGTGGTTTTTTTTCCGAGTCGTTTATATTGACCAGTGATAATAAATTGGGTGAGTTCGAAACATCTATACTACTTATAAGAAAACCAGAATACCATAATACCTACTAGTGAGTCCAACCACATAATATAAAACATACTTAAATATTGTAAGTAAAACATAAATGGACACATCGCTAGCATGCGAAAAGTGGAATTGTTAAAGTTTGTTAACTGCCCTACCTTTACTGTACCTACCTATCTCTGTAATTTGCCACATTCATAACAGAGTGGATACAAAATTGCAAATTGGGTTGATGGTAAGGTATTAATAATAATAGATTATAGCAATAGATCATAGATATAGAATAGATAATAGCAATAGATACAGTTTTAATACCTGAAAGTAAGTGTGCATCTGCGTTGATGGTGACATATCTACCTACAATTTGAAATCTTTGATTTGTGGTACAAAACATCATCAGAGCGAATCCAAAATTGTAACCTGCCTTGATGATAACAAATCTACAGTTTGTAATACCTACTTTTCTTGTGGTGAAGACATGATCCGTGGAGGCGACACATGCTCGCCGCTTGCCCCATGCGGGCGCTACCTCGCTCGAGTCTCCATCAGTCCGCTCACATCGCACCGGGACAACACTTCCACATCACTTTATACACTGCTTGCCATGGTTACACTTACACTGAATGAAAGTATGCACGACGATTGGACACTTGCTGAGTTACGAACGTTACATGAATATGTTAATTATCCAGTGACAACTTTGATGTTGATGTTTTACGTAAATAGACGATATTACGAGTAGGACCTAAATATTGGATATCGGTTTCTAGGTTGAGAATTTTGCGGTAACATGCCCTAGTCGATGCTGCAACGCAAAATTGTTCATTATGCTTCGAGCACATAATACGTTTTCACCTCTTTTTTCTTAATCCCCTGAATTTGTTTCATTCCCAAAGCAAGAATCTTATACAAAGTAAAAGACAAGAAGAGTCTATAAAGACGTACTAAAACCTCACCACCAACTAATCTTTTAAAATATTCATCAAACCCCTCTAGGTGTAATCTCAAGTCTCTAGAGAAACGAAAGTGAACAAAAGTTTTGAACCAACAACAAAGGCATTAGTTATGCAGAATGTAATCTTCTTAAAGAGACCAAAACTGCGTGTAGCCGTTTTGAGACCTAACGAAATTCCCACCTAAAGAAATGGCTTCCTTATTGTAAATTTAAAAAAACATTGTGTTGGTAAAAAACTTAGGTCAAAACTCAAATTTCAGCTCCCCCATGATAATATTACCTATATAAGTTACATACATAAGCATCTTACATACATAATCTTAAATTCAATAATCCATTTGAAAAGATATCAAAGTACACTTATTCATTACTTTTATATATTTTTACGTCGCGTTCTATTCCTATTTATAGAAAGCAATACCTAGGGAGTAAGAGGATATTAAAATAACCTTCAGAAATAGCTTGATATCAGCGCAAACATTTATATTGTGTTGTGAATATTCTTGGATCGGGGATTAGTGATGTGCATGAGTACGATATCAGTAATAAGATAATAATTGCTTTTTACAAAAAAATAACCGACTTGAACCTTGATAATCAGCATAACTCAAAAACTACTCGCCAGATGGCGCTCAATTCAACATGTAAGTGTAAAGTTCTCGTCGCTTCAAATTTATCAAGCCCAAACACTAGATAACTGCAGTAAATCGTTGAGGAGTTCCCTGGACTGTCTTTCAGCTTCATCAGATCGCCTCCAGACCTACATGAAATGGTAGCGCTTTCATGTAGGTACTTATGATAACATGAACAAACACACTAGTCGTCCATACAATTTTCGAAAGTTCCCCTCGACTTCTCTGAGATGCCCTCATCAGATCCTGGTGTCCTTATCAGCGGACCCTAACAAAAAAAGAATTATCAAAGTCGGCCCATAAATGACGAAAAAATCGCTGAACACAAAAGCATAATATATACGGTCGAATTGAGAACCTCCTTCTTTTTTGAAGTCGGTTAATAATGTTACACAGAAATTATGGTGCTGTACAAAACATTTGATATGTTTGTTTTGTATGTGTAGATATCTGTTTTAGTACGACCAATGACATGCATAAAAAGGAAAAAATACCAAGAATTTCTTGTATTAAAGATGAAATTCAACGGTTGAGTTAAATGGGATAAAAATAGAGATTGCCAGTTATGATGTCAGGAGTACCTTCAAGGCACTAATCCGAGGAAGAGCAAAATAAATGGTTAAAAGAATTTTTCGACAAGATTTAACAAGCAACGAGAAATACGATTACTTCTTGCACAAAATTCTTGCTTTCGACTTAAAAATGTAAATATGTAATTCAACTTTTTAAAATATAACCCTTTATTTCGGTTTTGGTGCAGTCGGGAAAATTAGATTAAGAAAGGAAATTCGTTCCAAACCCTTTATATTTCTTCTTGGCTCTGAATCTTCATGTATCATACAGATACTAGATATAAGCCAAGGTTAGGTATATTGATTGTTCGACCTAATAAATTTTTCCAGAGTTATTCGATACTCATATAAACTTTCTGAAACCCTGTATAAGATAAGAGATCGGTACTTTAACCAGAACGATCTCTTTATTGTTTGTATTGCAGAAAAGGAACTTTGAGAGATGAATGATTTAGGCATGACAGTAGTACCAATTGCCTACTGTCAGTGCCTGGTAATTATCTTGTCTATATACTAGTAATTATGATTATGACGACGATTATGAGTATTATAATTATGACGTCCCGGATGGCGCAATGGTTAACACGCCGGATCGCTGTTCCGAGGGTCCTGGGTTCGATTCCCAGCGAGGCGGAAATTTGAATGATAAACTTGAATTGCCGTTCTCGGTCTGGGTGTGTGTCTTTGTCTTGTGTGTTGTCCATGGCACCCAGAACACAGGGAATCCTAGTGTGGGGCTATGAGTGTGATGCGTTATTTATTTATTATTTATTTTATTTATGATATGGTCCTTCGAGCCACATACTAACTTACATTTATATGACATGATACCTTGGACGACAATAGCTTGGCCTCAACAATATCTCACCTCCGATTTAGTCCATGAGCATTAGTACCAATTTACACAGGAAATAATTTCCGCCAGTGCCAAAATTAAATATTCCAGACACCTTATAGAGTTAATAATTATATTTGTCACAAATATCATATGAATGGAAGTAGCTGTCAAATCATTTAGATATTACAAAACTTACACATTCAATTAGGTACTTCGCTACACAGAACATATTCGTTAGCCACATAGAATCCTGTCATCGACACCGTGTAGCCTATGAAAAACCGTCCACTTACGTGCACTTACGTGTTCGTTTGATAAATTGTTGAGTCGAGTTGGGCGAAGAGAAGCGAAAGTTGCAAAACAAATGACTGCTCCGAGATGGGACAAAACAAAATGGCATTGACAAATCGACACAAGGTACGGCAATGTGTCGTTCATGAATGGAAGTGGGACCCATGTGGACCTGTGTAAATCATTACCGATCGATGTCATCCATGCACGACGCAAACACGTATAGTTAGTGAACTCAGTGAAGGCTATCGGTTATAGAAAAGGTCAGACAGTGATGGCCAAAGGCGCAGTCGACACGTTCAGTTACAATAAGCTGTTATGCTACATGTGATTTCTCTGAACTTGAAATAAATTCGTATATAGAATAATATCCTACTACATAAATTACTCAACAGATTAATACTATCACTATTGGTCAACTTTTGTGAAATATATGAACATATCATTAAAAACTTAAAATGCAATGAAACAAAAATTGCAATATAATATATATGCTATACCTACAGTACCTTTTTTAAGTTAATAGTCTTTCCCGATTAATTGATATAATGTACTTTATATTGATTGAAACGTTTTTAAATCAAATAGATACCTAAATGAATGTTATAGAGGCCGACAGTAAATTATATTTGCCAATAATTCGACCGCGTTGTATGGTTCATTGTCATAGTCAGGGCTAAATTTAGTTTGTTTGCCTTAGTAATTTGGTAGTGACCATAGAATAGAACACGACTATTATAACGCTGTAGAAGTATCTATTGTGCTAGAGGAGAACATACAAAGGAAAACCGGACTTGCTGACGAGATGTGTGATACCCAAAACCAGCCAAAGAAAGCAGAATTTTGCTTCTTCTTCTTAATATCACAAATAACAAACCGCCTGATTAAGCTTCATATAGCAGATTCTGTGTGGCGTCTTCCATACAATGTCATAGAAAATGCCAAGACCCGCGACTCGAGACCAACATGACGTGAATATTACGGCCCGCGCTTTGTCTGATAAAACCTTTAATCTTTACGTGTTTTTGAACCTCGCCGGTGCTCCTCTATACAAGCTTCGAGTAAACTGGTGAATAACGAGGACCTAGATAACGATAAAAGTTACCTACGAGCGCTTTTGTGTTCACGATATACAGTGTTTAAAACTTCAAACGAAATTATTTGCAAAGCGCTCGCTTTGTTGACGCGTCTGGAAATGTAAGTTTTTTACGCTCGAAATGCACTTTTAATAACAATTATGCTTTCACTTTAACTGAATGGCAAACTTTCCTTAATTATTTACTGTGTTATACTGGGCAAGTAAGTGAATAGCCACAATACTTAGTAATCAGAATTAAAATGGAAACAAGATAATTTTCTGAGATAAACCAGTTTAATTTGTCTTTTAAGTGAGGTTAAGAAATAATAAGGCCTATAAATTATAACCCAACGGGCAAATCATTCTTATAGAGATAAATCTTACACCTTGATAGAATCTTATCCTTAAATCAGCTACCGTTCTAGATCGAATGACTAAACATTTAAGACACGTAAATTTGTCTGCAGAAGACAACTAATAAATCACCTAGGAGACCGATTTCTTTTACTTTTTGTGTTCCTCGATCCTTATGTTTTTCACTTTATTTTTGGTACTTAACTTTTCCTCAAAAATATATCCATAAAACATTTAAATTAATGCCCAAAATAAGTCCCAAATTATAATACTAAAACGTTGAAGAAATTAACATTCCGTTAATAATTTACAGTTGCAAAACAATTTGATGTCAGCGTAAGCAATGTATTTAAATGGCTTTAGACATGTCACAACACTTTTCAATAATACCTATGGCGTGTTATTTACACTGTTGTCGTCATACCACATAGTCATTACACACCAAAGAGCTACGAAGTAAATAACAGTCATTAAGATGCTGACAAGAAAAGTCTTCGCGACCTTAATTTTCACAAACATACGCGAGATGCTCCGAGTAGTGTTTAATTTATTTGTGTAGTAGAAACTCCGTTATAAACATGTTGTTATTACCATTCTCAATTTAAATAGAGTTTATTCACTATTTGAACTTCGTCGCCGTTGCAAAGTTATAACCGCTAAATCATTTAAAATATAATAGTTTCTTGGTCTAAAAATAAATGTAAAGCAGGTAGAATTATGACAAGGATAGTAGCGAGAATGCGATCTAGAGCTGAAATATAATCTTACACGAAATTCCAGAACATGCCAATTTAAAAATAATGTTTCGCCATATTTTCAGGCAAGAATTCTGTAATTGTTTAAAATTCGGATTTATTTATAGAACTATACGACAATCTCCAAACTGCTTAGTAATTAAAAAGTCATCTGTAGATAATATGAATGAAGCTTTATACATATCGATGCATATTATAAATTTTGTATTCCATACATTAGGGCAAACTAAGAGTTATGTAGCTACCCGCAGCCTGTGGTCTAACAAAGTACTTCTGCTGTAGAATTCCAAATTCACAGCGGCTATTACTGTGATTTATTATCTACCAGCTGACTCAGCAGACGTTATTCCGCAAGATATTTGCGTATCAATTATCGAAAGCTCAATCGATCTAGCCGTTTAGAAGATACTCAATCACTTACAGACAGGCAACCATTATGTTATTAAAGATTTCGATAACACAGTTGAAATGGTATGTGATAGACTACTAAGCAACGGAGGCTGGCCACAACCTACTTAATACCATTACGGTTAGAATGGTAGCTGCAGAGTAACAACGAAAAAAAGTCAATCAAATAAAATAAAAATTCATAACATGCCTCAGTGTTTAATTTTGAGAAACAATAAAATATGAAAAAAGAAATATAATATGAAGATAATGTTCTAACAAATTTTTCTTCCTACTAAACTTATCATATTTTGTGGTGACATCGAATGCTTTACACGTGAACACTTACAGTATTACCTTTTATATGAATTTAATTTCCATAATAGAATCCTAAAAGTCAACATCAAATAATTTTGAGGTTCAGAAGTTGTTCTCAGTGGATGCAGTATGCAATGAAGCACGCGACACGACAAGGTAACGCAATCCGAGACGGCCGCGACGAATACCAACAGCGATTTTAATGTATTCAACGTATTCATAAGCGCGGTTTAATGTATTCAGGAAAAATCGCGCCGAATGCCGCTGGAGCGCACTTACGGAATGTAATATCAACAAAATTGTTACAAAGGTGTTTTTTTTCTTGGCATTTTTCATTTAAACGCATTATTTTACTATTAACATCAACGCGATATTAGCTTAGAAGCCAAACAAGAAGATTATTTTAATGAACGCTGTGGAACTTTAACCAAACTAAAAAAAAAACATTTTACAGTTGACTTTAGGATAAGGCTAGAGTGATAGAACCTCGTACCATTTCTTCGTCCATCAATCACGGGCTTGGCTTGGATTCTAAAATGGATTCAGCAAATTGCATTCCAAACGTACAGGTATAGATGATATGAATGGAGCTTCATTCCTAGGGCAGTGAACAAATGACCCGCCGATTATATGCAAAAACATGAGAAACGATCTTATTTGCGCAAACAATGAAACTGCGAAGGAGAACTAAATCAGCATTCCATTATTCTAACCAATTGGAAAAGTAATAGACGTTTGGACTATCATAAATTTCCACGTAGGTAACTGAAGAAGATTTTGCTTTGATAAACATTTCGGGGTGGTTATTTATTTGAATGGTTCTTTTATGGTTTTCATTTTGAGGTTCATTCTGTGTACATGTGTTAACACACATGTGGTAACACGTGTGAGTGTATATTTACTATCGTTGATTATCTTGGTATATCAGACATACATTAATTATAGTGATGAATACGTTTCATGGGTTTAATGGCTCGAAAAATTACAAGCAAACGGAAAATCATACATTCCTGAGAATATTTGACGATACATCATAGTCAAATATTCTCAGGAATACGTCCACTTCCGAGATAATACAGCTCAGATCCGAGGCAGAAGCGATTTTCTTGAAATTTGGTCGTGGTGGTTGATATTGATAATGAAGTTAGGTAGATTTGGTACTTTTTGCCTAAGCGTTTTTGCCGAACAAAAATTAGTAAAGAGCGCAGATACCTAACGGATAAGTGACGCAGGTAAGTGTTTAGTAAAAAAATTATTAGCGGTTAGATTCATTATAAATCTACGTAGAATGTGTACTTGAGTTTTTTTGTAGCAGTGATAGCCTTGCGTTTTTAGCAACTATGACGTAGGTACAAAGCGATCTGAGTTTAAATACTGGCTCTAATGTTCAAAGTGCTGTGCATACTAAAATTAGTAATCACTTGTTAGAAAATAACATGTGGAAAATCGCACCTAAAAATTCTCCATTATGTTATCAATATGAGTCTGCCTTTCCAAATTTAGGCAGTGTCGTAGAGTAAAACACAGTGAGAGATTCAAGTGCCGAGCTGTGGAACAGTTAATGACTTTCATTTTTTACACGAGGCCTTTAATAAAGAAAACTGAATGAAATTGGAACATGCTAAGATTGGCGTCAGTTAAGGCACTTTTGGCAGGAGACCTCAAAAGCGGGATAGATGGATTGATGGTATGAATAGGAAAATTAGATTCCATCCTGAATCCTTAATCCGAGGTAACATAGACATTAGAAGCTGTTAACAGGAATTTTCCTATTACAAATTTAATGTTTCCTGAATATCCGTTACTTGGTATTTCCGTCATAAGTAGTTGCTTGCGTCGGTTCTAAGTAATCAACCGAATAGAGGACTGCACGTAACAAAACGACTCGGAATCGGATTAACTAAAACGAAAATTCAATTATGATCAGTACATCTTGGTTGTGTTGGATGGACGTTGCTGACCATTTGCCACCAGATGCTGCTGCATTTTATTAACAAATCCTAAAATCTACTGTCTACCTCTACGTCATGTACCTACAAGATAATTTTTTCGCCAAGTTCAACGACCTTGCATCTGTAATCGCTACACAAACAGTAGTCCAAATTGCATATCTTATACGGTGTTTATACAAAATTATCCCTCAGCAAATTACTCATAGCAAACCGCCCGAGTGGCAAATTGTTTACGAGTGAATCTCAGATACGAGCTGTTGGCGCCGGGGGTAATAAATTTTGCAAGTCACAGCATTAAAATCTCGTTAAAACTATACCTATTATAACACAGAGATGGCAAAACAAAATCATAATTACAGATTGCAATGTCAACTAGCGCACGTTGCCAAAAATTTTCACATATGACGGCTTACGACTTTATTCAAGACACGAGAATGCCTCACAATGACCGCTTTAACTACCTTTTAGCGAAAGGCACCCTCATCATCAAGGCACTTCCATGCCCTAAATAACCTGTAGTCATTATTAAATTTTTCTCATCTCTGACCTAACATACGACGTAGTTACCCGACTGTGGTTAATGTAGCATAATGAACGACAACGCACGATGGACGTAGCTATCATCGCCAAAGCGCAACAAGTGAGTTCTCTGGACTCGTCGTACGATCAGTCCTACGTCCCGCGACGCAAAAAAACTGAACCGACGGAGCTCGAACGACTATTGGCCCTAAATTAAACCTGTACCGCAATTAGTGATGCGGCTTTAGGACTTAATCCACGCGTATAATAAAATCGTACTGCTTGTTGCCTTTACATAGTAGATAAAGGAGCAAAACTATTATTTATTAGAGGCTTTTATTAACATAGTAAACCCCAAAACAATGATTGTTAGAATTGATGTCTGTCTGTCTTTGTGCCCGCTAAATCTAGAAACGACTTTACCGATATTATAGTTTTCAGAAATAAATTTACTCATAAGCTAAAGCTTAGTGTATTAATTCAATCACATCAAAAATATTACAGAATCATATCTAATAAGTAATACAATAATCTAAAGGAACAGCTTTCAATCAGAGGTTTTATAAAAAAACTTATCTCCACTACTATAATGCTAGAGTAAATGTCTGGTACATTCTTCAGTAAATGTTTGATACAACAGAACTAAACAACTCAAGAAATCAATAACAAAACATATGTAAACTTGCACAAAGACAGCAAAGCAATAAGCTGTAATTAAAATTAATGATACTCGCGTTGTGCTTTTTAATACTTGTCTGAAATAACAAGAAACTTTTACTCAATTCTTTGTAACGTAATGTAAACGACTGAAGCATTAAGAAACCAATTTGTGAGATAAAAGGTTCCAAGAAGTTATCAATGGAAAACTGTACCAATTTTTTATGAAAGTGATAACAAACGAGCAGACTATTTACCGGATAATAAATAGCTAACGTGGCCTGTTGATATAGCTACAACAAAGGCACCGTGAGTTTAGGACTACGATAAGAGAAAGAAGAAAGGAATAATAAGAAGAAGAAATAGAAGAAAGAAGAAAACAAGAAATAATCATAGAAGTCTGGATGTCTAGAACACGAAGAGTCGTTTGACGACTGATTCAAGCAATGGTATGAACAAGTAGTAACAATATCCTACTTCCTATTCTATCCGATTAATATTATAAATGCGAAAGTTTGTAAGGATGTGTGTGTGTGTGTGTGTGTGTGTTTGTTGCTCTTTCACGCAAAAACTACTGAACGGATTTTCATGAAACTGTGCAGTAATATAGCTTCATTATAGCTTAGACATCGGAATAACATAATTTGTTAAAATTTAAAGAGATTTTTCAAGGGACTGGTTTCCCGAAGCGAAGCGAGGGCGGATTTACTAGTAATCTTTATAACGCTGAAGAGTATGTTTTATTGTTTGTTTGTACGAATAAATCTCAGGAACTACTGATTGGAAAGTTGTTAGGAAGAATAAAATTGTTAGCCGCCCCAAAATACTAAGTAATGACTAAAAATTAACTACAAATTCTTGTCTGCAGTTCGATCTCAAGTCTCAACACAGTCATGTTTATGACATACTGATATAGAAACGAAAATAAGGTTACAAGGCGTCAATTGTCTACAACATAAACAGGAAGAACCTCAGACCCAAATAAAGAAATGCATTATTCTGACATGATCATCTTAATGGATCGTGTTATAATCATTTGTAGTAAGGTGCTTCTAAACGGGCAATGTTTTTCGGCAATTTGTGGCTGCAACACAGTGGCTGGCAACATTGCTGGCAATACCAGCCAGCTTTTCTGCGCGATATGAAGTTTGTGAGTGACGCCGCGATTAATTGCTATACTCTGTGCAGTAAAGTTGTCATGTTGTGTTTGATGATGATGATGATTTTGTTTAAGATTAAGGCACTTCTCACACAACTCTATTTATGAGCTACGCGACTGCAACGCAATCCAAAATTTGTATGTATCTGACACTTTTCACTGACAGAAGCCGCGTCTACGATGCGACTCCTGTCAGTCAAACGTGTCATAATATACATAGAATTTTGGGATTGCGTCGCAGTCGCGTAGCTAATAAATAGCGTAATATGAGAAGTGCCTAACTCGAAGTCACTCTTTGACATTCTTGAAAAGTTGTCAAATAACTTTTTATCAATGCTTATTTCTTGACATAAATTATCATAAAGTTTCACGCCTATTTAAATAAGGTGTAATCCACATTCTCTCCTTTTTCATTTTTGATTTTTCCTTTAAAACAATATAAGCCGATGCGACGAGTGTGATTTCGTCAGCCATTGTTGTCGGTTTGTGTAGCTCGTTTAGGCGTCTGTAACATGAGCCATACTATTGCAGACATATTGCAACACATATCTCGGCCATGGATTGCTCAGCCATAAATATAGCCGGCAATAAGTAGCCAATGATGCAGCCACAAATTGCCGAAAAACATTGCCCGTTTAGAAGCACCTGTACAACTACAAATGATAAATGCATATACAATAATAAGGAAGTACAATGAAAAGGAAGTCATTCATTTGGCACTTCCTCTTTTTGCATAAGAACACGTAAACATTTTTCCTTTTTCCTCTGCATCGGACGAGATTACTAAATGAACCGATGAGTGACTCAAAGCGCTACAAAGAATGATGATTACAGTGGAACTATACTGCGTTCGTTTTCGATCTGGAATTCGTTACAATTGCACGTCACACAAATATTAGCTTTGTGCCTATGCAATTAACGTAGATTTAAGATTGACGGCGGGTTCTAAAAATGCCCTAAGTAAACGTTGCTTACAAGCTGAATTGAACTGTGAGCGCAGGTGGGATTTGTTTGGCGGGGATTGGCAATTCCTTATCCTTAGCGACGCAAACATATCAAAATCCCCTAATCATACACATGGTATATTTCGTACTACAAATTATCTATTTTTCTTGTGACAATATTTACTACTCTCGGATAAGTTTTCTGTAAGTTATTTGAATTTAATTCTCCTCAGTTATTGAAAGGAGTGCCTCGTATTTGTATAAAAACCCTACGCTTCTACTTCTCTATAGTCCTTTCACCGACGCATCGAAACTTCCCTTCAATAGCCTGTTAATCGCAGCCGTGTTGTTTACCGCCGAACATAATACATCATTATAACTGAAAAGTACATGTTAGACTCGTAAGACAGGTTAGACTGCACAAAAGTCCTAAATGGTCCGGTCCGATTTCATTGTGCACTCTCAAACTATATCATAAACTATATAACTAGCCCTTAACTAAGTATGCCTATATAACTAGTAACTTAACTAGTAAGCCCGCTCGTGCTTTGCTTTGGGAATCAGTCCCTTACAAGCCGCGTCCGAAAATAGAAAGGCGTGATTTTTAAACTGGTGTAACTTTTTTTTATTTATAAACCAATTGAAATATAACAAACACTTTTAGGTAAGTGAGGCTTCTCACAATATATTAATGAAACCGTTTCTGAAATTAACGCTAACATCATCGCAGACAAAATAGCTACAGCTTGATTGCATTGCATTTAACTTGATGCAGTTTTCGCAATTATTGTATTGTATGTTACCATAATACACACCATAGACTTATAAGAACTTAAGACATACAAAATATATGTTGCAGGACGACGTCTGCCACCCGGTAAGAGACAACCCCGTTTGTTCCAAACAAATTAAAAATGAAAGAGTAAATTAAAAAAGCCAGCTGCATTTAAAATTGTTATTTACGTCAATTGTTCGTATTATAATGAAGTAGGTAACTGAAGCCAGTACAAATTACTTGTAGCAGGTGTTCTGGGCGCAGACTGCACATCTGAATTAACGACGAGTGCCTCCGCGACTCATTATAATGAGCCACGTGAGCGCTCTTACTAATTGTGATAAAAATATAATAACACCAGGGCTCTGTGCGCGATGGATAAAGAACGCTTTGAAAAACAAAACATTATGTTTTGAACGACACAACAAGTTTTCATCAACTTTAACTTGATGAAAACTTGGTTGAAAGATGGTTTTCAATATTTATTATCGACTTTACAAATTCAACACAATAACAAACAAACAAACAACAATTCAAAAACAAGATATCGAAACATATGTTTTTTACTTAAAAAGACACGCAGTCCGACACTAGGATCTCTCTGTTGTACGTGCCATGGACAACACACAAGAAAAGAACAAACACACAGACCGAGAACAGACATTTAAACTTATCGATCAAAATGTAGTTGGGAATCAAACCCGAAACCTTTGGAACGGCGATAAGCTCGCCGCTAAGAAATATAAAAATTAAGGATGACCGGGTTTGAAACAAGTAAGTGTAGTGTAGGTAGGTATATTTTTATGTTATGTATTATATACTGCATAAACTCACAAGATTGCCACACAAATTAAAGATTGCCCAGCACGATACAAATCAGAAAATTTAAAAAATCTCGCACAATTTATGCTTCTGTTTATTATTTAACTTAACGAAACAATTTAACTGTAACGGGTACTCACGATATTTATTATTTACACCGATATTTCGACCCAATTGCATGGATCATGGTCACGGCGAGACTGCGGTGGCGGGGGGAAACTATTGACAGCTGACACTCAAAACACTAATGACAGATAAGCCTGTCAACCTTACGTCTTGTCCGTTTGACGTCCTTTGTCACCATATCACGACACACGACACTAACGACATCTTCACGCACTGACTTTGAATTTACTGTTTTCGTCGAACACATACTGACCACTGGATTCCACGTTTGAGCTAACTTAAACCCATCTTCCCTGTTGAAATTATTCGGGTGTTTCGTTACAGTTAAAATGTTTAGTGTCCGCGATGATAAAAGCTTAAAATCTTATATTAACGAAACAAGTTTGAGTATATTTCTGCCAAATCTGCATAATTGCCTTTATTCTAAGCTTCTCCATTCGTCTATAATTCGGTGTCAAAGTTGGTACTATACTTAATTAGATTAATTAGCGGGCCAAAAGTTGGGGTTATTCCCACTGGTCAGATGCAAAAAACTTTCATGACATCTCGAGTTGTAATGATAGTAGGTCAATAAGGTTTTACCCACTGTTTCTTTGTAATAAATGAACATAAAAGATCAAATGTCTAATGTAAAATTCTACTCAGATTATAAAATATGATGATGGGCAATGTTTAATTCGTTTTTCTGAAGTAGTTTTTACGACTTCACCCACCAAAATATTACTGCAAGGGTTGCCACCTCGATATTATTAAATTAAATATGAATTATGTTCTTTATTTATTAATTCAATTAATTAAGTTCAAAATCGTATAAGAAAACAAAAATATGCCTTTGGTTAATAAAACAACGTGTACGGGATCGAAGTAGCAATCATTTCTTGACGGATTGTCAGATTATTACAAGAATAATGTTAAAGAACTTAATCGTAACATAATTTACAATAAAAAGTGGCAACCCTTGTTCATCGTTTAATTTGTATGAAAAACGACATAAAAACAGTTGTGACTTTGCCCACACAAATTCGACAAGCAAAATGAACGTTTAAACGTTAAGTATTAAGTTCATGTCACAAATTGTTTAATTTTCTAATCTGATCCCTAAATTTTAAGGTTAATAAGTTAGAAAATAATTAAAATACAAAAATTCTTGTAAAATGGGCAAAGTTGCAAAAAGCGATATGAATTTGGCCCGCTTCACAAATTGAGGTTTTTAACGCATTGGTATGTATTTTCTTCATATTAGTATATATTCTATGCAAAGAACAATACATTTCACAGCGATATAGGACGGCCATAAGTTACGATTAATAATACAATTTAAAATATATGGAATCATAGAAAACTTTTCAAGAAAACTGGGCAAAGTTGTATGAAAAGACGGTAATACCTACTGTTCATTAAAAATTTCTAAGAAAATTCTACGACGACTTTCCATTTAATCATACTTAGGGAAATCACGAGAACCAAATACACCGGATGGATTAAACCTAAACAACAATATTGAAAGATATTAAATTCATCGAATTATTTAACGGGTGTTCTGTGTCAGCGAAACAACTACGACAGTTTGAGAACAAAGTTGTGAAGAAAGTTTACAAAGGAAGTCTTTTGAACCAAGACGATGAAGTCGGTAACGATAACTAACTTTTTACAAAAATAACCGACTTCAAAATCGAAAAGTAGATATTACTCAAAAAGCACCCACCCGTCAGATTTAGATGACCCGCAACAGCTATCGGTTAAAAAAGTATTAAAAATCGGGAAACCTAGTCTTAAGTTATCAGATTAACACACATGAGAATCGGTTCAGCCAGTAACGAAAAATACAATCGAATTGAGAACTTTTTTGAATTCGGTTAAAAAGTAGCAATGAAAAACACTAAAACAGTAAACCGACTTCCTCAACACTCTAAAAGGAAATAATACATTTTGTTGATTATATCAATGAATTCTTTTATGTTTATTTATAATTGAGTCCCATTTTAATGAAGGCACATTTAGTTAGATTAGTGGAAATAAAATATTAATAGTTATTTATCGGTTCAGAGTTCTGTGAATAAAATCGATTCTATTGTAAATGTAATAAATTGCCTTTAAACTGAAGTTCATTAATAATTAATTAACATCACAACTTTATTATTAACTTCAACGATATTTGAAACGATGTTACTTCAGCATCGTAACTGAAGCGAATATTTTTTCATAATAAAACTAGAGAACCGCCTGCGCTTCGCTTCGGTAGCCGTAGGTAACAGCCGCGTAGGTCCCACTCCCGTAGGAATCTCTGCTAAAAAGTAGCCTGTAACATTTGCCTATGACTTAAGTAAATTACATATATTATAATATTTGATAGCGTAATTCAAAACTTGCAAATGAATTTTCCTAACGCCATCTATTAACAACTCCGGAAATAAATATCTAGCAACTAACAAAACACCGATCTTCCTATGGGAATGAGATGTTTTTCCGCGGTAAAAAGTAGCCTACGTCACTCTCCACCCTCCTACCTATCCCTCCACACATAAACCATACCATATAATAGCCATGTTGCGACGTGAAAGAGTCACAAACAAACAAACAAACAAACACACTTTCACATTTATAATATTAGTAAGGATAGTAAGGAAGTAAGGATGTTACTATGAAACAATAGTTTTTGATTTTGCCTTACAGAAGAATAATTAGTTTCAGGGTATAGATTGTACCTGTTGTACAGAGAAAATTAAAAAAATTCATACCGCTTTCATTCCTTCCTGTCCTAAAGTCCTAATACAGTGTAATGCTGACCACTTACCATTAAACAAACTATCTTCTCGTCAAGCTAAAAAAAATAACACACCATACCATCAACCAGGATACATTTGATTTGACCATAACCAATTGGTTGCTTGATCAATAAATGAATTGAAACTCCGTAACATCGTGCATGCGAGCAATTTATCATTCGTTAAGTACATAATAGAATGGATGGGTTGACACTATCGCGGCATGCTACATGACTTTAGTACAGACGCTATCCTGGCTATTAATTACAACAATACATGGGTTTTGCGATTCTGTTGCTAACGCATCGTGCGACTGATCGTGCGAGTAATCGGGCGATTAGTCGGGTGACTAGTCGGACGAGACGTCGAGACACATCGAGACGGACAGAACATCGAGACGGATCGGAATGCCGTCACAAGGTCGGGAACGTTCATCGGCCAGTGATCGTCCGAGATTTCCACTGCTGCCTGCATGACGATAACAGTTTACTGCCCAACTAGTCTGGACTAGGCGTTCGGTGACGACATTGTTGGTAATATTTCAAACTTATACACTAAAATTATGAGGTGTAATGTTCATTCTTCTAATCTTCAATGGGATTAAAGATTTAAAGATAAAATTGACCATAAACTAGGTCTCTGACAATATTGACATCGATGCCTTAAACACTTTCTTTACATTTCACAGCAATCATTTACAGAAATTAAGAATGAAAAAATGGCTATAGGTACCTAATACCTATCTATGTGTGTTTTATGTGCATTTCAGGAAAATACGCACTCAATAAATTTAATATTCGTAATTTATGTTTTGTAATAGTATTTTCAACACACTTGCTCGTAAAGTTGCTATTTTTTCTTTGGTCTTACGCCCGGAATGCGGTTTATTACACACTAGCTTCTGCCCGCGGCTTCGCCCGCGTGGAATTCATTTATATCGCGAAAGAGAATTTTAATACAAACTTTCATCCCCTATTTCAAGCCTTTACGGGTTGGTTTTTTTAAAAAAACGTAACCTACGTGTGACTCTGTGTCTTCAACTATTTTCATTCCGAATTTCATCCAAATCGGACCGGTGGTTTAGCCGTGCAAACGTCACAGTCATACAGACAGACTTTCGCATTTTTAATATTAGTATGGATAATACATTTTTTATGATTGTAAATTCAAGATGGGCGCCGATACAAAATGGCGGGTTACACATTAGGACTTCATAACAACCGCAGAATGGGTATCAAATTAATGGGATTGATTGGTAGAATACACCTCATTCCGAAAAACTGATAACTTGAAACACATCGTCAGACCCTAAAATGGTCAAATATGGACTGATTTTACTATGCTTATATTACCAACCACCAGTATCCTTAACCACTCCAATTTATTAAGAAGTTCCACTCTATGTTTTCAGAACCCGTCATCAGACCTTCACCATCTTTAAGAAGTATAGGTACATATATTTGAAATCCATTTAAACTTATTAGAAGAAGAATATGAAAATTGTTTAACAAATAAATGAAATGGAATAATTGTTTACATAATACCCACTGCTCATTACGGAGTGGGAATTATTACGAAACTCAAACCAATAAACCATAAACGGAACGCCGGGAACAAAAGAGTGAAGCCAGCAAAAAGTCAGCCTAGCCTTGTAGCCAAAAGATCGTTGTAGGACTGTAAAGTCAACCCTAATATCAGTACCCCTATTATGAGTTTGTTGTAGTAAACGCAAAAAACGTTACTATTGATGCTATCGTGAAAACGCTGCTTTAATAGTAAATGCGCATAACTCTATTAAATACAGTACTTGCGGTCATGTTTTACTTACAATTTGGTATTACGAGTCACAAATTTGACAGATGCTATAGTAAATTACGTTACCCGTAGTAGTTACGGCACTCACGCTATTTTCTAAGGTGAAAAGTCACTATCGAAATTAAATGTCATTAAATATTGCTGTATATTTAAACAAAATCATGGCTAGGCACTATTTTGCTTGGCAAATGATTCACGCAACCGAACGCAGAGATGAAAATAATGAAATTTTGAACTTGCGAGATCAACAAATTATACTTACCTCCGTCTTCGAGATAAGATTACTTGTAGTAGGCATCCGCGCACCAGGAGGTCTGACACGATAGTTAAGAGAAACTAAAAACATAAGTAGAAACATATTAATTTGTAGCTATGGTAACCCTAGATATGACATATTCATTCGTGTTCTCGTGCTCGGTCGTTTTGACACATCGTTTTCACAAAATATAATTTTATTGATAGTTACAGAATATATTTTCCTAAAATGCCCAAATATAAATGTAAGAAAATTTAATAGGATGAATATTTGTTAAGAAAAATAGTAAAACGCTCTCGAAGATCATATGGTTCATCTTCGGAAAATTCAAATTTTGATATGTCACTAAAAGATGGTACGTACTTTAAAGGAACTATATTTATAAGAAGCTTATTATAATAAATGATATTATAAAATACGAGACTGGAAATAGTAATCACTATTATAAAGGAACTATATAAGAAGCTTATTATAATAAATTACATAAAATACAAGACTGGAAATAGTAATCACTATTATTCTGTGTTGTGTACACTTCATTAGTGAGTGTTACCTTCACGCTAAAAATACATTGTGGATAGTTTATAGGGACTATCGCCTTTGTATATATTGCATTGTTAACAAAAGTGATGTGTTTATCTTTTGGGGATAATACCTTCACGACGCCACTGCTGAGCATATGTCATAGAGCTTATGTCTGCTATTGCCAGGTTAACGCTTAAAACCGAAGTTTATCCTTGAAGGATATTGTAATACTTCACAATCAAGGTATGCGGTTGCATATATATTATTAATTGTAGATTATCAATTGGAGGAGTCGAAAGATCTCCGGATTCTGAGAGCGTTAATACGCAAAAGCGCAAAGACGCAAATTCAGTAGTCTCCACAGGATAACCCTGTACTTTCAAATTCTATCACAGAGACACCCTTAAAGCCAGAATCAACTAAGGTTCCAAATTACATCGGATGAGAATTTTCTCCATCTTTTGAGAAAGACCCCAACTAACAATATAAGCTATAGTCCACCGATTTAGGCTGAATTAGCTATTTGTTGGGAGCACATTTTCACCGAAGACAAAATCAACAAGCTGTTGCTGTAACTTGCATAATAAGTCAAGCCTTAACAGCAGTTTTTTTGCGAGCCAAAACACAGACAGCAATATATAAAACTTTTATTGGACGCGGGCAAGATTTTGTGTGATTCTCAATACATCGATTCAATCTTTAGAAAGAAACATTTAGAAAGAGATGAATCAACATTTGTTTGCTACTGAAATGGGTAAGTACTTTTTTATTTGGAGAAAATGTGGCTGACATGATCAGCAAACAGCCAACAACAAAAGCTATTAATAGATCCGGTGCTGAGTTGAAGACCGCTTCACAAGTTAAATCATTCCATCAAAATAAGCTTGATCAGCCCAGGATTTAAAACTCAAGACCTCTGCTTCCACTGACGAGGCAGATGAGAGCAGGGAGGAAATCAGCAGCGCAACAACGTTGCAGCTACGAAGCGCCTCCGCAGAAACCTGCACTACCACAGCTCAAGTTGCCGCTGGCACAGCCGCAGTGCTCGTGCGGTCGTGTGTCGACTCAGCAATAGTCGAGGTAGGTTATTATGCTGGTCCGCTGTCATTGCTCTATGTCAGATGGACCCTGATAACTAATGACGCTGTGTTGGGTTGGAGACGGTTTGTCTTGGGTTCGTGAAGGATAAAAAATACCTTTTTTTTAGAACCCCAAAACAGGAATTTGTTTTTTCATGCAAAATCCAAGTGAAACTAATGATGTCAAAGTTGCAATTAGTGATTTGTTTTTTGGGTGCTATATCTGAATATACACCATGTAGTAATCAATAAATATCTAGCATATTTCTAGTACCTAAACCAAATGGTAGTAAACGTTTTGTGCTAAATTTGAAATTATTGAATACTTAAATTTGTTTTTTTCTACTAGTCATTTCAAGACGGAAGACAAAAGGACAACATTAAAATTGATTTCAAAAAATTAATTTAAATGTACACTTGTTTTAAAAGACGCTTATTTTTTATTACATTTTAATAATCAATTTAAGAAGTATAAAGATTTACGTATAAGTATTAATAAACTATATGAGTTTAATGATTTGCTCTTTAAGCTTAATATAGCTCCACTAGTTTCCACAAAGCTGATGAAACTAATAATGTCCTTACTAAGATCTTTAGGATATATATCATCAATTTATTCACATGATAATATCATATTAAACATAATAGTATTATGTTTCATATCTGAATGACAGAGTAGCTGTCAACAAATTGTAACTCATACAATAGTTGTATTAAAATCATTGGATTTCTTAGTTAATTATGAAAGGAATTCTTTGATATCAAATACAGTATATAAATATTTAGGTTTCATTTTTGACACAAGGAATCAAGGAAATATTGAATATTACGCAGTTAACAGATTGTATAACGGCAATTCGCTAGATTAGCTGGTCTCCTTACCTCGTCCTGCCCTGCAACTCAACGTGGTTGAACGGTGTAAATATTTAGTCTGGCAGACAAAAACTGAAGATTATGATGGTTACATGAAAATAACTCTAAATATTTAAAAAGAGACTGGTTGATGGCTGGAACATTAGTATTTCGGTTAATCCAACAAGAAATGGTTCTTGTTGTTTAAATATATTTTCTGATGTCAGCAAAAAAGGGTGGGGGTGGCATGTGATAAGGACAAGGCTATTGGAAAATTGAGTGAGGATGAAAAACGGATACACATAAATTATCTCGATCTATTAGCCGCATATTTTGGTTAAAGAACTTTTTTTTTTACAAGCAATTTAAGTAACTATCAGATATTAAACATCGCACAGACAGTAACGGTGTTTCGTACATAAACAAAAGGAAGAATCATCTCATTAATCTTACGATAAGGCTATGGGAATGGTCCGAGGATATTTTTGTATACGCCTCTTACATCAGCTCCCAAGATAATGTCGTAGTAGATGCAAAATTGAGACGATCACATCCTGATATCGAATGGGAACTAACTGACATTGCCTTCAGCAGAATCATGAGACATTATGGAAAACCCGATATAGATCTGTTCGCCACTAGATTACATTCACAATGTGACACTTATACATATTTCTTGGCAAAGAGACCAAGAAGCTTTGGCAATACATTATTTTTACTTTTAGTTGGATAAATAAAAAATTTTATTCTTTTCTTTTTCCAGTTTCCATCATTTCAAAGACCTTATGGAAAAATATTCTCTATAATGCTGAGGGCGTGGTTGTTATTCCGTATGGAGTAATACGCAAAAATGGTTTCCTGTTTTTTCAAAATTTTATGACAATGACATTCAGGACATGATCGTGCTTGGTAGTTTGGTACTAATACCAAGGTTTTTTTATTGTCTGTTCCCAACAGCCATCTGCAGAGGAAAGTAGTGCTAGTAGCTGCGAAGTTATGGGCACGGCGTTAATTCTAAGAGGGATCCCTCGCAACGCTTTAGACATCATGTGTGCTTTTATATCGGAAAGTAGTTAAATATTACGGTTTTGTTTTAAAAAATGCTTTGCATTTTGTAAAAAGCATAATATTAATATTTATGAGGCTTCAGTTCCATAAGTTCCATAATTTCCTTTCTAACTGAAACATTTTATTCCGGTAATCAGTACGGTATTTTAAAAAATTAAAGATTGCTTGATCTTTAATTATGAGTACGAATATAAGTTTTGGGAACAGGGTGACTAGTCTGTTTAGGGGCTTTTACCGGCTCCGGCCATCTTTGCCATGATATAATGATACCTGGAACCCATCAGTTGTTTTAAATTTTTTAGGAAGCTGGTATCCTAATTATAAAATAGGTACAGGAAATTTATCAAAAAAAAAAAAAGTAATATTATTAGCACTGGTAAAGGCACACACAGTACATACCTTAAGTTAAATTAAGGTAAAAGATATTGAGATATTTGATAATAATAGAATAACGATTAATATACTAGATCTTATCCAAACATCACGAATTGGATCAATGCAACATAACTTAATATTGCCTTTCTTTAAGGAAAAGTCAGAATTAAAAAAAAAAAAAGTTGAAGAAAAGTCAGCAAGTCAGTTGTTCTATTTAAATGAAGCAAAAGCTTTACGAAGCATTGTGAATTGTTTATTACTTATATAATTCCTTTTAAACTAGTGTATTCCCAATCAATTAGTCGATGGATATAGGATATTTTGAATAAAGGTGACGTAAATTATACAAATATATTTACCGCTCACTCAACTATGCATGCATCTTCTTGTACAGCACATAAAATGGTGTTAATATTGATATTATACGCAGGAATGCTGGTTGGTCGGATTCATCCTCTGCATATTGCTCGCTCTTACAAAATAACTTTTTTTGATTGAGGACAATAACAATGTTTTTTCTATGACCATATTAAGTTGCTAAATATTAATATCATTATTCTATTTTTTGTTTGCATGTGTAATGAATACACTATTTTATTTTCAAGAGCGAGGATTAGAATCTGTTGTTTTTTATGTACTGCTAAACTGTTTATGGTTGCTGATCACATTAATATAACCAATTTTATTAACATAATCTTGGTTATTTTTATTTACAAATATCACATCTCTAAAGATCTACAAGTAATCTTATCTCGAAGACGGAGGTAAGTATAATTGATGATTAAACGAACTTACCTAAGTGAAGTTCTATCATAATTATACGAATCCTCCGTCTGAAGAGATAAGCTCCCTCCCTCCCTTTCAGGTTACCCAATGGTGAATTTGTAAATAAAATAAAAAGTGTACAAAACAAGCAACTCTGAACTAAATGAATATGTCATATCTAGGGTTACCATAGCTACAAATTAATATGTTTCTACTTATGTTTTTAGTTTCTCTTAACTATCGTGTCAGACCTCCTGGTGCGCGGATGCCTACTACAAGTAATCTTATCTCTTCAGACGGAGGATTCGTATAATTATGATAGAACTTCACTTAGGTAAGTTCGTTTAATCATCAAATATTTAGCAACCTTTGATGTTTTAAATGTCTAGATTGAGCGTCGCCCTACAATGAAAACAAAAAAAAAAACAAGGCAACATTATCAAGCATGTGTGCATGCAGACGATGTTTTACCCGTTCGTCTATTGTCTATGTGTGCGTAATGTGTGCGTAATGATATTGTTAGGAGAAGAGTGACGTATTTCCTGTCAGTATGAAGCTATGAAGTCTATATAAGCGTTGGCGAGCTCAGTCTGCGGGCAATTCACGTCGAGTTCACTTGGCAAGGGGAACCACTGCTCGTTTGAATGGTTAAACTAAATATCCTGTCATTTAAATTTGCGTGTAATTAATTGTTAAATGTGATTTTTATTTTGCGTTCACTTCTAGTTGCTAAAAATATAAAAATTGTGGCTAACAGTTAGCCACAATTTTTTGACACGTTTGCGCGGATTCGATGTCCCATCTAGATATTTAAAACATCAAAGTTAGCAATACTTTGACACCACAGTTTGACACTGAATGCGACTGACGCAGAACGCTAATGTAATTAAATTGAAAAGGTACCAAACCGCCATTAATTCCACTCTTCTTTCACATTTCCTAATTTAGTCGGGTTATAGAGCATCCATAGACTTGTTTTTTTAATTTCACAAATAAATATTTCAAAGTTGGCTCGCTGGCCAGGGTCTCGTTCTATCCTTGTTGACATCATAATAAAAGAATGAGAGAGGTATTACTCATGGATGCCAACATAACGTAACGGAAACTGTACCGTCTCACGTCTTTACGATACCCGCTGTAGTTTCATTTCCAAAACTCATAATAGCTCATAATGTAACTACAGTATTAGACTATTCGATCGTAACCGCTAGAGGCGCTGTACGGATTCTCATACAAATTTTAAACGTTAACTGCAATAGTAACAGTTTTGACGTTTACTACAGCAACTCATAATAGGGGTACTGTACCCCTATTATGAGTTTGTTGTAGTAAACGCAAAGGACGTTACTATTGATGCTATCGTGAAAACGCTGCTTTAATAGTAAATGCACATAACTCTATTAAATACAGTACTTGCGGTCATGTTTTACTTACAATTTGGTATTACGAGTCACAAATTTGATAGATGCTATAGTAAATTACGTTACCCGTAGTAGTTACGGCACTCACGCTATTTTCTAAGGTGAAAAGTCACTATCGAAATTAAATGTCATTAAATATTGCTGTATATTTAAACAAAATCATGGCTAGGCACTATTTTGCTTGGCAAATGATTCACGCAACCGAACGCAGAGATGAAAATAATGAAATTTTGAACTTGCGAGAACAACAAAATATTTAGCAACCTTTGATGTTTTAAATGTCTAGATTGAGCGTCGCCCTACAATGAAAACAAAAAAAAAACAAGGCAACATTATCAAGCATGTGTGCGTGCAGACGATGTTTTACCCGTTCGTCTATTGTCTATGTGTGCGTAATGTGTGCGTAATGATATTGTTAGGAGAAGAGTGACGTATTTCCTGTCAGTATGAAGCTATGAAGTCTATATAAGCGTTGGCGAGCTCAGTCTGCGGGCAATTCACGTCGAGTTCACTTGGCAAGGGGAACCACTGCTCGTTTGAATGGTTAAACTAAATATCCTGTCATTTAAATTTGCGTGTAATTAATTGTTAAATGTGATTTTTATTTTGCGTTCACTTCTAGTTGCTAAAAATATAAAAATTGTGGCTAACAGTTAGCCACAATTTTTTGACACGTTTTCGCGGATTCGATGTCCCATCTAGATATTTAAAACATCAAAGTTAGCAACACTTTGACACCACAGTTTGACACTGAATGCGACTGACGCAGAACGCTAATGTAATTAAATTGAAAAGGTACCAAACCGCCATTAATTCCACTCTTCTTTCACATTTCCTAATTTAGTCGGGTTATAGAGCATCCATAGACTTGTTTTTTTAATTTTACAAATGTTGGCTCGCTGGCCAGGGTCTCGTTCTATCCTTGTTGACATCATAATAAAAGAATGAGAGAGGTATTATTCATGGATGCCAACATAACGTAACGGAAACTGTACCGTCTCACGTCTTTACGATACCCGCTGTAGTTTCATTTCCAAAACTCATAATAGCTCATAATGTAACTACAGTATTAGACTATTCGATCGTAACCGCTAGAGGCGCTGTACGGATTCTCATACAAATTCTAAACGTTAACTGCAATAGTTACGTCCTTTACGTTTACTACAACAACTCATAATAGGGGTACAGTTTCCTTAGTAACGAAAATAACACCATTGTCATTGTAATTCTTTATTTGTTGTCATTCTCATTGTACAAATCACATCAAAAACATCGATAAAATAATATTTTCTAAAAACGAAACCTGGCTAGATCGATTTTTCGCCTCCAAAACCGCCTTTAGTACATAGTATCTCAATGCCTGTAGACTAAATTTCATGAAAATCTTTGTTGCTCGGTTAGGCCCGATTCCCACTATACCTAAAGCAGGTCACAGTTCTCGGTCCGATGTCGGTACGGTAAAGTATAGGTACTTATATTTAGAAACTATGAGTATGAGGGCATTCATACTATCGTTCCGAGTCATGTTCCGGTTCATCACTCCCCGGCAACGAAAGAAAGAATCTAATTTGTAATGATATGTCTTGATCTTGATCTTATTTTCACTATTACTTTAACATTACGTACTCTGTTATAATGACGCCCGGTATATGTGGTATGACAGAGACGGAATAAACAATCACAGTAAGCGAAAGCGAGGCAACGCTATGTAGTTTTTCATTTTTTTTAGACAAATAGAATTAAAACAATATAAGGCCGAACTAATGGCTCATTTATGTCTTTTAAATCTCTGCAATAGATTCTACAACGTGGCTGAACCGAAGACAGATTGTATGTGAAAATGATAAAATTTTGCCACACCGATACCGGACCGCGAACAAACCGACCGGCAGTGTAGTGAAGATCCGGCCTAAGTATTAGATGGAAGACGTCATTTTGTACTTCTCTATTGTCAAACGTCTAATCAGATCTTCTCTCTCTTTCGTGTCGACAGTAAATCTTATATCCCGCGGGAACCGATTTGATTTTTGAAAAAAAAAGTAGCCTATATGTGACTCTGGGTCTTCAACTATTTTCATTCCGAATTTCATACAAATCGGACCGGTGGTTTAGCCGTGATAACGTCACAGACAGACAGACAGACAGACAGACAGACAGACAGACAGACAGACTTTCGCATTTATAATATTAGTATGGAAGTATGGACTAGTGCGTTTTACTTTTCATTGCCGCACTAGTGTTTTTCTTATTCCACTTTTTTTTAATATCCGTAAAGAGGTTGTTACCAAAAGATTTATTATTTTGTAAATAAATAAACTTGTTGTACTTAGTCAAAATCTGATATGATAAGATTATACTTCATCTAATTATCTATTAAAGCATTTAAAAAATACAATATTTTAAATCATTAATTACCGTAAATTCTTATTAGAAATACATAATTATTTAGTTTAATATATTGTGGCTGAATGGCGGTGTTCGGTGCCTCTGGACTTAACCTGCGCGCGCATATTTATTCAACCAAAGATACGGCGCGCGAAAAAATAAACCTCCGCGCCATTTTGTGCAAACATTTGTTCGTTTATAATTTGCTGATTTGTGACTGAAAAATGTCGATACCTAATTGTTTTTTTCCTCGCAAGTGTGTTGAAAAACGTCGTATGATACGCGTGTGCTTTGTTCATTACAGTCTTGGCTCTATTACAGCCCTCGCCTTGCGGCTCGGGCTCAATACCGCCTCGACTGTAATGACCAACTTCGCGCACTTGTATCATAATGTACTATTCCGTGGCACCGCAAGGTAACATAATTTCCTTTTCGACTGACAACACGTCGGTAATATTCATGATGTTATTGAATTTGAATAGGGTATGAAACTTATGTACACCAAATTCGGTGTACCTAGTTTGGTGTACATAAGTTTAATATATAAGTTGGATAAATCCAACAGTTCTAATAACTCTTGTACGTATGTATATGTTTTAAATATATCAAAATGCTTTTTAAAAACACTAGCTTCTGCCTGCAGGCTTCACCCGCGTGGAATTCTTCTTCCTTTCAGTAGTTTCGGCTGTCAATCACTCAGTAACGCAAGAGTTTCATTTATAGGAAAACGAGCTAACGCTATCGAAGTAAGTGTACCGCTACGAGCCCAGACATGGGAATAATTAGATTGTAATACCTAATGATTAGTGTAATCAATCTGCCTCCTGCTCGTTCCTACGAGCCCTAACCGATGGTTTGCCTGATGAGACGCTTAGACCAACAGTTTATGTAATAAACGGATGTCGTCCCATCACATGTAGGAATATGACATGCGCTATAATTAAACGTTGCTTTGAACTCGTTAACGATACTCTACAGCTACAGGACACCGTGTGTAATCGATAAGGTACTTTATATTTTTATACCCGACCAATGAGCAAACCAGCAACCTAATGTGAAATAATAAACGTCGTCCACCAAAGGTATTACCAAAGGATCACCAGCTGTAGTCAACCAAGAAACAAGGGACAATTTAGGAAGAGTTGTGTTGTTTATGGTAAGAGGGGAGACGAAAGAAAGTATTGGCTCTCAAGGTGCAAGCCAGAATACGTTTGATGGTTATGAAAAGATAAAGAACTGTTAAAAAAAAGTTTCTGTCGAACGTATTTTAATTTCTGCTGCACCTATTGCAAAGAGTATAATTGAGATAAATATGTTTTTAATTTAAACAAATACTAACTAATATAAATAGAATCCGTGGGTGGCTCCACGATCTTGTAGTCTTAGGATCTGTGGTCTTGAGAGGTTAACCGCCCAAACTAAGTAAAAGTCTATTCACTCTCAACCATTAATTAATAACAGCGTTAACGTTAACTCTCAATCATTTCTATAGAAGGTAATTAGATGAATGTACAGCAGAAATTAATTATGGGTTGATATAAAGTGAAAGCATTATACTATATTCAATTTTGTTTTTCTGTTCATATAACTTGGTCGAAGTATCAAATGATGTCAAAGCACTCGCTGACTCATATACTGATTGACCTCCTTAACAATTTATTTTTATTGTTATCATATCAACCTCATACTCACTATGTCATGATCGTAATGGACACGAGTCATTTAGTTGTGAAATGTTGATACTTGTCATACTTGTCATAATTGTGAAAGTAAGCTTTTAAATTAGGGTTGCCACGTTGTAGGAAAATGTAAACAGTAAGTGCTTTTTTAGATTAGTAAGTAGATGATTAGATTAGTGCAAATATTGTAGTGAGCTTATTTAAGAATTCTGGAAAAATACAGTACGTCTGTATACACCTTTGTTTATAATCATTGTTAATTTTCAATTTACTATTATGACACCCAATAGATTTAAATAAAGGTAAAAAATAATCAATTAAACTCAAGAATTGGCGACGTTCTTCAAGAACGGTTCGTTACAGTTAATGAATTAAAAAAACACGATAGCTGAATTAGAAATGAAATTATAGTAGGTATTATTATGTCAGATTAGTCTTCTTAATATGTAAATAAGTACGTAAATAGTATGTGTAGCAACCCTATTTGCATTTCTAAACGATCTATCTATGTATATTTGAAATATAGTAGGTACCAAGTGATTCAGAGAGAAATGCCATTGACACATACATAGTAATGTCGTAAGTATACTGGTCTTAAAATTTTGGCACGAGAAATAAACACCAGCATTAAAGCGCCACGCGAGTCACGCACATGAAGGCATCAAGTACACCTCTATTTATAGCCTAGCTATCTTTATGTGAAGTAATAAGATCACACTGTTTTTACCTTTTTACCAGCACTCTTGTTTTTATACCTTTTAAGTACCTACTGTCGTTAGCTTTTTAGCACTCTAGTAAGAGGAGGGTATATAGGTCACCTATCCAATTTCAGGCAAGTTAATCATCAGTTGATAGATTTAGAATAATAATAGAGTTAAAAACTACTTTAGCGTTTTATTTGCGTCATATGATGGTCTAGCTTTAACCTAGTAATGGCCCACTACTGAGCACGGTTCTCTACTTTTGACAACAATGGCCTAGAATATAACACTCCAGTGCGGATTGGACAAAATTCTTTAAACAAAAATATTTATTTATTTATTCCTCAACCTCCTTATGGTCGCGCGTTTACTCCGTCTATACGTACCTATATGATAGTTCGTCTGTTAGTGTTTTCAGGTAAACCACAATATTCTCAAAATCTGGAATATCGGACGGTGTTCTTCGAATACTAAATCCGGAAGCTGTTGTTACCGCTTCCCACTAAAGATCAGAATATTCTACGCTGAAACGTAGAGCTTAAGCTATTTCCTAGGACTTATACATTAATATTAGGTGACCCGGAAAACGTTATCTAGAAACAAAGCTATTTTATTATATTATCTACTATATCTCAGGTTCTAAGCAAGGGAGACACAAAAATTTTAAAAATAATATAATTGACTTCTATTTACCTTATGAAGACCCTTCATACATGTTTTTATCAAAAATCTTCTATTTACCAGGCATAATGTACTTACATTATTTAATTATTCTTGAGCCCCTTATACACTAACAGAAGTATTTTATTCCTACGGGTGATAGGATGTGGATTTAAATTTTTAAAAGTATGTAGGAGGAATCCTACGATGAACTACGCGTTGACCCCATATAATTATAAGTACCTAATTATGCTTATTATTTCATAACCTGGACCGATCTTTCAATATTCATTCAAGCCACGTTGGCTTTGTACGTAAATACTTAAGAGATTATATTTTTCTGGCTTCGCTAAAGTCACAAGTTAAACGTCAATAAACTACAATTCGCTTTAGCACGTTAGTTAGCTTTAGCAAGTTAGAAAAAAGGCTCATGTTTCATTTTAGTCTTTGGATATTTGAGTCCTAGCATAATATATGTTCATATATTCCTGAAACACTGTAACTTCATAATATCATAATTCTACAAATGAGGCATCATTAGAAGACTTTAGATCGTCCGCTAGTAATTTCCGCTGTGCCCTCGCATTCATTTCATATAACGCTTATTAGTGGACATAGTCCTAATTTAAAAGTTTTTTAAGCTGAGTTAATCAAATTAAATTAAAGTGCTTAATGAGCACGTTTCAAATATGTAACCACTACTTAGTTATGTACTTTACAGAGGGCGAATTTATTCTAGTCGGGTTTTTACTTTTTAAATGTATTGTACATCTTGTTTAATAGATAATTTTGCTACGTGGCAATAAGTTAACGATAAACAAGTCTAAGCCATAATACTTTATTATCTTTTGTTACCACACGTTCTATTTTGGCGTTTTAAAGCTCAATAAACGCGAAGCCTTGGAAGCTTAAACTAACACTCAAATCAGGGTCAACGCACACTGTCGGAGTTACGAAGCTACCAATTTATTAGATACTTGAACAAAGATCTTACTTTGGCATACCTGTTAATTTGAATTAAAGAAATAAAAAACCAAACCAGTATTACCTGTGTTATTTTATTTAGTTATACTAATTTAAACCGCATGCCAAAGCAATTCGTTTTAATTTATAGTACACTCACATCATAGATTAGTGTGCGATGATTTGTAAAAGAAAAAAGGTGAAATACTATACCAAAACATTTTCTAACGAGTGGGCAATTCATCAAGTATTTCCAGGGTGTGTGAGGGGGCGGTTTTTTCTTCTTGCAGTTCCTATGCAAGTGGATCTGTGGGCACCGCTCAGGGGCCCGGCTGTGTTTCGTAAACATTCCGATTACGCCCTGACACTTCCATAGACCGTTACATCACTGGCGACACTGCACTACACTGCACGATAGACACTAACACGAATCACAAGGCCACTAAATATCACCCGTGGCTATCAGCCATCCAGCCAAACACTACACGGGCCCGCATATACGTAACTGCAAAGAAAAGAAAACAAAAAAATGTAGGGAAAGCATGTACTTTACGGCCGATAACATAATCATAACAATAACATATTTGGAATAAAACTCTTACTGTTTTGGAAAATAACCAATAAAAAGTATAGTAGATCATGGAAAAATAATTTTCTTTTAATAATTCATTAAAAATGTAATGAAGTCAAGGTATATTGCAGGCCCAACATCAACGACCGGTAACATAACAAGATCCAACAATCAAATAAGACAATCAATAACCAATAATGTTTTACCATAAATATGTAACACCAACAGTCTAAGCACAGAGGTGTAAGCATTCGTCCCGGATATGACGTCAAGCCATAAATGTACATGTACGTTAAATCCCCTTCGCAAGCCAAACAGAAATAAAAGAAGCTCGGAATTACATCAACTCGCCGGGTAAAGTAGGATAGATGGGTGATTCTATGAGTTCGTGTAAATCGGAGGAAAAACAGAGAATTTTTTAGATTCTAAAAATAGGGCGCTAGGATCAAAATATACGAAGAGTTATGCAATTTCACCATTTTTAAACAAATTGCACCAATAACTTTTGGAGTTATAGACCTTTGAAATTTTACGCTGAGGATGGTAATGACCAATCATCTGATGGTAACGATTATGGAGTAGAGAGTAGTGATTGAAGCCTTTTGGTAATGATTAATTGTTCATGAAATAAAAAAAAACAAGTTTTTTTAAATGTCCTGGAGTCCTGGCGCTCCGGGAATACCTCAGAAAGAAGTTTGTAAAAAAACGATAGTGAGAGTTAAGACTCAGGTACTCCACGAATCCAATAAATTTGGACAGAATTCAATCTTTGGCGAGTGGCGTGAAAATCGGAGGGTGAAGAAGGAAGCACCAAATCACCTATCTATTTATTGTCTGGAGCGATATCTGTTGTCAGCGTCTCTGACATTTTAGAGACACCAGTCTTTCCACTATCTGGATTGTGTCTACACAGGTACGAGTATGGATAACATTCTTAACATATGTGTCTACACAGCGCACAGCGGCAACCAGGAGATAATTATTTTGTTTGAATATCTTAACGTGGTTGCTGATGAAGCATTACATCAATGACCTACTACGCAGCTAGTCTTTCTGAGGGACTTCAACGCATGTCATTGAGTCTGGTTGTTCCCATACCAGACGACTGACTATGCTAGAAGAGAAGCGTTGAATTTTGCCACATGTCTTGGGCTGTCGCAGCTGGTAATGCAAGCGACTCGGGTGCCCGTTATCGATGGTCACACAGTCGATTGCCTGGACCTTCTGTTAACACCTGATCCAGACAGGTATACAGTTGAGGTTTGTTCAGCACTGGCTACTCTTTCTTTACAATCATCTGGAGGTGTTCGGCGATTAAGGCGTTACAAATTAGAAGATTGGTAAGGGATGCGGCACTTTTTCGCATCTAATCCTTGGGCGAGGTCTGCGTTTCTTCTTGATCCGTCAAGTTGCGCGGATGTTATAGCCAATAGGGTGCGTCAAGCCATAAAGTACTTCATACCATTCTCTGTCGCGCTTAAAGGTGGCAAAACTCCATCCATCTCATCCATCCATCAGCCTTTTTGCGTCTACTGCTAGACATACGCCTCCCCTTAGTTGTGCCACTCAAACCGGTCCCTCTGACTTGTGAATCCAGCGGATGCCCGCTATCTTCTTCGGGTCGTCAAACCACCTGGTCGGGGGGCGTACTATGCTCCTTTTTCCGCGACGGGGCCTACATTCAAGGAACTTTCTTCCCCAACGGTTAACGGTCCTTCTAACTATATGGCTAGCCCATTGCCACTTCAACCGGCTAATTCTCTGGGCTATGTCGATTACTCGTCTTCGTTTGCGGATATCAGTATTTCTGATTCGATCACGTAGAGAAATAACGAGATAACCTTTCCATAGTCCGCTGAGTGACTTTGAACTTATGTATTAGGCCAATAGTGAAACACCAAAGTCACGGAGCCATATGTCATCGCTGGCAAAACACACTTTTCGAATATCTTCGTCTCCAGGCACTGATGTATTTTGGATGACAAGATGTGACGTAATTTCCCGAACGCAGCCCATCCGAGTTGGATTCTACAAGTGACTTCTTTCTCGAAGTTGGACTTACCCATTTGGATCACTTGTTCCAGGTAAATATACTCATCAACAACTTCGAGAGCAGCGCCATCAATAACAACTGGTACAGGTGTGACATGGACATTCGACATGATTTTCGTCTTTTCCATGTTCATCTTAAGACCCGTTGTACGGCGCTGTTCGAGTTCCCGAGCATAGTACTACATAGTTCTTTCATGGAATTCGCCAGAATTACATATAGAAAATATGTTATGTATTCGCCATTGATGTTAATGCCACGTAGTTTCCACTACATTAGCTTGAAAATATCTTCCAACGAAGAGGTGAACAGTTTTGTGGACCAAACCTCGCCTTTCCTGACACCCCTCTGCAGTTGAATAGGGTTCGTCACTGTGTTGTGTACCTACTCTGATGAACAATTTAACAACTCGATATTCCGATGGTCAATCCGGCACCGCTGGAAAATTTAGTACCGCCCAGGTCTCGATAGCATCGAAGGTTTTCTCATAGTCGGCATAGTCCACATGCGTTACATATAGCGGCATAGTATACTCATCGGTCTTCTCTATAACCTACCGTAACGTATGAATGTGGTCTATGGTACTGTAGCCTTTACGGAATCCTGCTTGTTCGGGAGGCTGGAAGTGGTCAAGCCTGCGTTCAATACGATTAAACGGCGGCAAAACTCGTCCATGGTTTATAACCGAATGTGCTCAAGCTGAGAAGCTCAAACACTCGGCGTATCTTGCCTTGATTGATGCTTGACACCGTAAAGCTCCGGATATCAGATCCAAGAAGAAAGTCTTTAACCTAGTCGCCAAGTCCTGCAAGTAGGCATTACAGAAAGCTAGTAACAATCACATTAGGCATATCCGCGCAAAACTCTCGGCCCGATCTTCTGGCAGTAGAGATTTTTAGTCATGGCTTAAAAGGTCAAAGCTAATTTCTGTAAACCTACGCTGCCTCCATTAGTAAATCCAGATGCCCTCCTTGCCATTTATTTTTCTTCATAGGTTTTCCTATTTTTTACTTTTACCATTTCAATATCTGTAAGTATATTCGTTTTAGTATTTGTGCTGTGATTATGACGATTGTGATGATGTATAGATAATAGTTACCTAATATAAGACAAAAAATAATCCAAGTTTAATTTTATCACTACCCTCAATTTGTGATCATTACCTTCATATTAAAAACTGATGGTAAATGAAGGCAATGACACTGAGGGTAGTGACCTTTTGCAATATTTTTATTTATAGCCACGTAATTACAGAAGCATTTATTTTAAAACAAATAACTAGAATATTAGACCCCATAAGTGTTGCGTTAAAAAATAAAATAAGCATTAAAACCAATCGCTTACTGTGAAACTTAGACGACGGTAGTGATGAAAATTCCGTGACAAACAGCCTTTTTGACGACAAAATAAGGTTTTTTCCTTCAACGCCAATGCGCTTCCACCCACTGTTAAGTCTCTTGGCCGACTGAATGGTGCGCGAATGTGAATTACTAGGAGTCACTGAATTAGTGTTTATACTTTTGGATATTTTATCAAATCAATTTTTGCTGAAGGTAAGGACCAAAATCCCGTGACAAAGTTTGTTTATTTTTTTTTTACTCAACTAATATGTTTGTATTTGTGAAAATTTATATAATGTTTCCTCATAATGTATGTGTTAATATATAATTTTACCAAGTTTCTGAAATATCAACTTCACCAAAATATTGGCAGTGGAAGTGAAAAACATGTGATTGGGACACTGAAGGAGGTGACATTTCGACCTGTTTTTGATTTTTTTTCATTATTAATTTATATAATTACGGGTTTATTCGACGTGCGAATTCTAGCTCAATGACTGATGCTTCGTTTAACATAAAAAAAAATATGTAATATGTTAATACTTTTTTTTCTACAACCCCGGACACCTGATTTGCACGAACTCGTAGAATCAGCCAGATAGACATAATATTCAATAGTTCTCGATACGTGCCCATAAGCTATCCTTCCGCCGATTCGTGAATCGAACAATAAAAATATTATCTATTATAAAAACAAAAAACCCGACTGCTTACAAAAGAACTCAAAAGAAATAAACAAGTGTCACAATATCAATATAAAATACTTCATTCTGCAGCAACTCACAAACGTAGTACTTGTGATAAATCTTTTTTTATCCGTAGGTAACAGTATTGTTTGTCCCCGCCTGCAGCACCATGAAGTATTTTATGTTGATATTGTGACGCTTGTTTTTTTCTTTTGAGTTGTTTTGTAAGCAGTCGGGTTTTTTGTTTTTATAATAATATTTTTATTTCAGACTTTTTAGTGTTTTCACCGAAAAATTCTATTTTTGGGATGGTTTTTGACAATTTGTGTTAAAACGTGTGCCTAAACGTTATATGATATATATATTTTTGAAAAGGTCTTTTCACGATCTTTCATTTGATACCCATATTGCTAAGAAAACGAAATAACTTAAGATTATCCCCTCTTTTTCTTCCACTTTCGGGCGCCATTTTGAAAATTCATATAGCCTATGACATTTTCACAGTTCTGACGAATTCAACGATACCTCATATGTCTAAATCCGTTCAACCGTTTGGGCTGTGGGGCGCGACAAATAAATGGACATACATACAAACATACATACATACGTACATACACTCGAAAAACCTAACCCTCCTTCTGACGCAGTCGGGTAAAAATCACGTAGAGCTCACCAAACCCCGTTATATGATAGTAGAAGTCTGTCAATGTTTCAGCGTTGACATTCATTTAACCAAATAAATTGAGTTTGATGCCCATAAAAAATGACCTTTTCTTTTAATTGGTACCGAGGATTACCGCTTAGAAACCGGTTGGATTACGATTACGATTTACGAGTAACGAGTTTTTTGTAACTAGTATTTAAGCAACTATGCCACTTTAAAAAACTATAATGATTAAGACCTACACGAAAAATAATGGAACAGCTGTAATTTACAGTCATAATATGATAAAAAATCTTTTGATATCCTATACGTAGTATCACTGCTATCTGTTGAATTCGGTAGATTATTTTTGGAGTTTACTCCTTAAGAAACGATTTGAGTTATAAGGCTCGGTACGTACGAGATTTTATGAGGAGTAAAATCAAGTGAAACACGAAAAGTTGAGGCGTTACGTAGAAAGAGACAAATATAGGATTGAACGTGTAAAAGAATGAGATGGAATACATTACACAGCGTATCTCATTAAATTTGATCTCGTATTAAATTGCCAGTGTTTTGTTTTTATTTTTGACGTCACCGTTGCCTAGCAACAATTTGTTTCCCCAGCTGTTTACACAACAACGAATTTGTCATACAATGTCATATTTTCTGCATGTTCGAATAACTTTGCCATCAATTTTTCGTTTCGTATTTCTTATCTGTTGCACGGTAGTGCACCTCGCCAAGTTCGAAATTTTAAGTAAGTTTTATTTCGTTTTTTCGTTTCGTATTTCTTATCTGTTGCACGGTAGTGCACCTCGACAAGTTCGAAATTTTAAATAAAGTTTTATTCATTAAATTATTTCGTTTCGTATTTCTTATCTGTTGCACGGTAGTGCACCTCGCCAAGTTCGAAATTTTAAATAAAGTTTTATTTCGTTTTTTCGTTTCGTATTTCTTATCTGTTGCACGGTAGTGCACCTCGCCAAGTTCGAAATTTTAAATAAAGTTTTATTTCGTTTTTTTCTATTCGATATATATCATAATTATCGTTCGTAAGGAGTAAACTCCAATCGTGCGTCGTAGCTGACACACACTTTTTATTTCAGTCTACTTTTCGCATTCCAATCATTTATTGGAACAGGTTTCTTCGAGCTGCAGAGAACTAAACCATCTTCTCCTATAATCATCGTTATGGGTATTATAGGGTTATCTATTGTTCCATTCGACCTTTTTGCACTATTGCATCAAGGATAGTCCACAATTTGCAATGTGTCGGTGAGAACCTTTAAAACGAACATTTAAACATCAAAACGAGTATTGAATAATTTCAACAACTTGTACTTATTTTTCCTTCATCTTATTGTCATTATCTGGCGTCTCAACTCGACTCCAGGCTTCTCTGATCTTAACCTTCAGCCCCAATGCCGATACGTGAAGGTGAGGTTTTTGCCACATGTATTTTGAATTATTCATGATAAGGCTTTAGTACATAGTATCTCAATGTGATAAGGCAATTGTTTTAAGTCGATTTGCAGGCAAGAGTTTCACGTACATTAGATACAAGGATAATAAACATTTTTCTTTCAATCATTAATTTGCATGACAAAAACTTTTCATTTTACTTTCAAATTCACTCAATTTAATATTATGATTAAAACAATGACATTGATTGCGGTTCATTGTTATATGATTGTTATATTATAATGACCGCTTCCATGTAGGTGACAATTGATCAGAAATTAATCTAGGTATAGAGAAATTTAATAATTTTTACGTCAGTTTAAAGTCATTTTAAAGACAGTGCATTTTATATTATTTCAAAATTTGCCACTAGGCCTCGACATCATAATACCAAATTTTTTACCACGATGGCAGATCGTATGCCTGTACAATTTATTTTAATTATTTACCAATTGAATCACCATTATCATTAAATGACAATAGTAAACAATGGTAATAAATTTAAATGTTAAAACATGTAAAATTCTACTCCGAATTGAACAAGTTTCTCGACGATTGTACTAATATAATATATAATATAACTTTTCATGTCGCATCACTACTTTACTACCTACTTTATTAACCGTTATTAAATTGCTATCTCAACTGCAATCATACTTCTGACAAGGACGGCATTATCACTTCCGGTGTTTTATGAAAACAAATTAATAATGTATACAGGTTGCTGGGAAAACATTTACATATATATATTTGTAAAAAAGAAACCCTACAAGTAGGCAAGCAACATTTATGTAGAATTGAGCTGAATCATACAAGAGTCTCAAAGACATGGATTTGTAGATGTTTGAAAAAATTGTATGGTAAACTCGCAAGTACATCTGTCCACACGACGTTGTTCTTGACCAATAGATAGTCGTTTGTAATATGCACAATTTGTCTGTATGTCTGTATGATTGTGCATGTCACGTTAAAGCTGGTCGGAACTATTACAGCTGTCCTTATCATTAAGTGTTCTTAATGTATGTACCTACACGTAGCTAACAAATGAGCCTGACAGAGTGAGAGCTTGTCATATATCATATATTTCCAGAGGAGTCGGATATCGATTTTGTTTCCACAACGGGTCAGCAAGCTCATGCAGACATTAGAACACGACGCAACAAAATTCAAATAATTTGTATTTAAAAAAAATCATGTTTGTCAAGCAATGAGATGCCATCTCTGAAACAACTCGACTGCAGAGATGCAGTGAGCCGTCGGATCTGATTTTTATTATTCCACTTTTGATGTGTTTAGATTAAGTTACCTACTTAAAGTGAATAAGATAGTTGAATCGTAGACTAACTTTGAAAGTATATAGGGCATTACGGTGTTTTCTTAATGGTTTCATGGTATACTCAGCAAATTACTTTGGTCGTTTTACTGCGACAAAAATGTTGTACTTATTTTATTAAAGGAGCACGCTCATTACTACTTTTACTGCAGTATTATTACTGAATACTAGAATCCCCAGACGAAGCAAATAGATACAAATATTTGATAAATAGGGCTTGACTTCTGACTTGTTTCTTGTCAGAATTAGATGATGCATAGGTCCCCGGGCGAATTAATAGCAAAGTGCAGAGAATTAAATGAAATAGATATTGACTTAACGTGTTATTTCTTTTGAGTCTTAGTCCCAAATGAACTTGATAGATAGACGGGACTTGATAGATTGTATTTGGACCAATTCTTCGTTCGCGTTAGATTACAGAACACGAATGCCAGTTTTACGTTTATGCGATTAAGGTACATTTCAGATTGAAGGCCCTAGACTAGAAATGCCCGTAGTAAAAGGAGATGACCAGTTTCAGGCCAAGACTTGACACGTGTCAATTAGGTACCAAAAAAATTGTCTTATTTCCTTGATTAACTTAAATAAATATTAGCTTTTTTGGCAATGGCCAAATGGAGATATTAATTTTTTTTAATTATTTATCGCTATCTCCGTAAATGTCTGACATATTAATATATTAGTATTTTTTTCATATTTAACAATCTTCGTAAACGCTTACCATAGTTCGCGAATAGAGCACGCCCGTAGAGATGGGAACACTTAACGTTCCTTTATGTTAACTATCGATTGATGAACGTCATTCCCACGGTAATACCGTAATACGTCTTAATTAAAATAATAAATATTATGATTAAATGTATTAACATGTTGTTCCTAATATACAAATAAATGATTGTTATTTTTAATACGATAGTTTGATGTGTAAAATAAATAAAAATCGATACTGATTGCTTCAATGAATCGATTAACAAAGATCGTCTATTCTGTCAATGTCAATACGTCATATACGTCAAAATGTCATATTCCTGTATATTGTATAACCTACTAGCTGTCCCGGCGAATTTCATTCCGCCAAGAGTCAATGACAGAACAGATTTACAATTTTAAAAATTAATACAAATTGATAATTTGAAATTCTTCATTCAACAAAAATTACAGTCTATGACTGTACAGTCTATGGCTTGTCTATGAAAATGACACTGCTTGTTGGTTTGGTTGGTATTTTGATTTTTTCTTGGCTATAGGTACATAAACCTGTTTTTTTTAAATAATAAAACTGATGTCAAAACAGTCAGATGTGCATTTGCTTTAAAAAAAATATCGGATATATCGGAATATCGATATTTGTTAGGTGATATATATCGCAACATTTGAAAAATATCGATACGATAAATATCGATATTTTTTCCCCATTTGCCCATCCCTAGAGTCCGTTTTTTTAGAATAGACTTAACTATGTACGAAACAAATAATGACCAAATTATTGTCAACGTGATAGTAAAGTCAATAAGACACTGACATTACCGCGAATTTGTTGTATCGAGTCGTATCGATATCGATTGTACTCAACGATATTATTCGAATGTAATAAATATCTATTATTATGTCGTAAATATCTATTATTTAAATATGCTTATGTGAATGTTACACTAAAGATTAATTTTATGTTAAACTGGCACAGAAACTTGAATAATATTTTTATTTCCTTGTAATTAATTACATTTAGACTTTTTTAATTTTATTCTTCTTCTTAGTCGGTCACTCTTGACAGAGTGGTCGTGGTTGCGATGACAGGATACACGGAGAGATGTTCGATGTCATGTGTCAGTTTTTGAGGACTGCTTTCTTGGCAATCTGCTTCCATTTGATGCGATCAATGGCGTTGCGAGAACATTGTATTATGGTAGATTCCGTAGCCTTTTTTATTATGTCAGTCCAGCGGGTTGGTGATCGACCGCGTGTTCTTTTGCCTTCCACTTGGCCCTGAACCACCAGCCTCTCCATCGAGTTCTCATTTCTAGTTATGTGGCCGAAGAACTTCAATATCCGGAGCTGCACAGTTGATGAAAGTCTCTCTTTAATGTGCAGTTCTTTGAGGATGGAAATATTTGTCCGGAATGCCGTCCACGGGATCTTTAGGAGGCGTCTCCAGCACCACATCTCTAGAGCGTCGATTTTACGGCGATCTTGCAATTTCAGTGACCAAGTTTCGGCTCCATATAGAAAGATTGGAAAAACAAGGCATTTCATCAGTCTGACTTTCGTCTTCTTAGTGATTCTCCTGTCCTTCCAGATCTTTCCCAGCCGTTCCACTGCTGACCTCGTAATGGCACATCGTCGTCTGATCTCGTCACCACATCCACCAGTACTGGAGATAGTAGAACCGAGGTAGATATAGCTTTGCACAACTTCGCAGTTAGCTATGCTCCTTATATTGTTTATACTTTGTTCAGCCCGGTCCACTATCATCATCTTCGTCTTGTCTCGGTTGATGGCAAGTCCGAATTTAATGCTGGTAGTTTCCAAACGAGTCAGAAGGTCTTCCATGTCTTCTCTAGTCTGTGCGAGAAGGGTTGTGTCATCAGCGTATCTGAGGTTATTAATCACGCGTCCCCCAACTGATATACCTTTTTCCCAATCTTCCAATACAATGCGCATTATGTACTCTGTGTAGGTGTTGAAGAGTAATGGCGATAAGATGCATCCTTGTCGTACTCCGGCTCCGGTCTTAAAGTGATTAGAAAAAGTATTGTCCACTCTTACTACTGCAGTACCATCCTCATAAAGCCTTCTCAGAAGTACTATAAGATGGGGCGGTACTCCCATTTTCTCAAGTATATGCCAGAGATGTCCCCATATGACTGTGTCAAATGCTTTGTGGAAATCTACAAAGCAAATATAGAGGGAGGAATTAAATTCTCTGGCCTTCTCGATGATTTGGCGCAGTATGAGGATTTGTTCACGGGTTCCTCTTCCTTTTACAAATCCGGCTTGCTCAGGTGCGATTTGCGGCGAGAGGTAGGCCAGCAGTCTTGTGTTAATTATGTGGAGCATCACCTTACTTGCATGTGATATTAAGCATATGAGTCGGTAATTATTGCATTTCTTCGTGGACCCTTTTTTGTGAATCGGAATAAAAATGGAATGCAACCAGTCATCAGGCCATATGCCAGTATCCCATATTTTCCTGCAGATGGTAAGCAATATATCGACTCCAGAATCTCCCATCGCCTTGAAGACTTCAATTGGGACCTCATCGCAGCCCATGGCTTTATTGCGTTTCAAATATTTAATTGCCGATCGTACTTCATCGCGCAAGATGTCAGGTTCCTGGTCACGTGTTTTGTCTGGAGAAAATGCGAATGTTGATGTGCCATTGTTGGAAAAGAGCGATTTACAGTATTCTTTCCATACATTCACTATATCCTTTATCTCCGTAACCATTTTCCCAGCAGAGTCCTCAATAGCCCACGTCTTGGACTTGAATTGACGTGTTATATATCGCACCTTATCATGGAGGTCTTTGGTTTGATATTTATCAGAATGATGTTCCAGTTCTTCACATATCTTCCCCAGGTGATTATTGCGGTCACGTCTACACGCCGCTTGAATGATCGCTGATTTGGCGTTTAGGTCTATGACGCTAGCTCCACTGGCTTTAAGTTTTCGGCGCTCTTCAACCAAAAGCCAGGTTTTTTCAGTCATCCAGTGCTGCCGTTTAGCTGAAACGGTTTTTGGCTGTGATTCTGCGATTGCTTCCATAATGTATTTCTTAGCGGAAGTCCACAAGAAGTTAGAGTTGTTGCTTTCAATACTGGCTTTCCATGCGGCATGTCTATTCTCTATGGAGATGGTAAGAGACTTTGGATCTTTTATCTCTAACCTTCTTGACGTTTTCGTTGGCCTCGTTCTTTGCAGTTTCAGTCGCAGATTTCCAATAAGCAATTGGTGGTCAGAATGACAGTCAGCACCGGGAAGCGTATGCGTATTGGTTATTGAACTCCTCCATCTGGATCGTATTAATATGTAATCTATCTGATTACGGTGTTTGCCGTCAGGGGAAGTCCAGGTATATCGGCGTCTAGGATGGTGTTTGAACATTGTGTTCATTATGGCCATGTCGTTGTCTGCAGCGAATTCCACAAGGCGCTCGCCCCTTGGATTCCGAGTACCGTGGCCATATATCCCAACAATATTCTGAATGCCTGTATTTGGAGTCGTGTTACCCACTTTAGCGTTGAAGTCGCCCATAATGACTAATAGCTCTCTTTTAGGTATCTCAGCAACAGAAGATTCAAGTTGATGATAGAAGTCTTCTATTTCTTCATCTTTCGCTGAACTTGTAGGGGCATAGACTTGAATGATGTTGAGTGGGGTCGGTGATGCGCTGAGTTTAATGCAGATAATTCTATCATTGATTGTACGGTAGCCAAGCACGGAGTTCTTCCATAATTTAGGTATTGCAATAGCAACCCCCGAGAAGCTGCTGTTATCATTGCCGGAGAAGAAGATGGTGTGTTTCTCAGTGTCAAAGTGGCCGCTGTCTTTCCAATGCGTCTCGCTGATTCCCGTGATCGTGAGCTTACATCGCTCTAGTTCCTGCTCCAGAATAGGAAGCTTTCCATCTACAAGAAACCCTCGCACATTCCATGTACCTATGCGTAGATCTTTTCTCAAGTTGACATTATTTCTTCTTCCAGTAGCATGTTTTCCATAAGATGCCTGGTTGCCTGCATCTTGATGGCCGGTAGTCCATTTCACACCCTTAGTCCCGGAAAACTTAGGGCGCCGGTCGCTACGCGGATTGTCAGGCGATCTACATTCCTTATCATTGTCCATCATTGCAACTCTCATGGGATTTAATAATGTAGTAGGTTCCCGTTACTTTCTACATCGCGGTATTATAACCTCAGTGGCTATAATAATCCAAGAGTGAACCGACTCGGAACATATGGTTCCTACGCTTCACTTTGGTACTGATGGCTACCGCTGCCCTCCATCAGGGTTCAGGTACTACGCCCCTGTGGCTTGCCTCCTCCGCTGGATCCGCCGTACCGACAGCTGTTGTCTCCGCCTTCTCCACCGTTGAGGTCTTCACCCTTCAACCCTGGGCTCGGGCTCTGCGTTATACCCCGCAGTACTGGGTCCCTGCTGGACTTAGCCATCTTCATACTCCCGATCACCAAGATGTATAAGATGCCCACCCCCGCGACGTGGACGCGCCAGACAGGAATTACCCAAGTGAAGAGTAGAGAAGGTGACTCTACTCTTCCAGGGGCCGGGTTAATGGACGTGTGTGACCCCACGCCCAAAGGCGATTAATTTTATTAATCTATATTAAATATCGATAAATGTCACTTAACGAATCGTAAAACCAATGCAACAAATCGATTCGTCTTTCACATTCAAGTTCTTGTTGAAATGATTCATCATGGCAAATCGTCATTGACTGTTTGTTTTCAATTTTCAACTTTTTTTAATTTGATATGACTTGGAGTCAAATCCTTCAAGCCGTACCAATGTTTTATGTAGGTATGTAAAATAGGGATATTAAATTAAAAAATACTTTTGGTAACGCGGTTTGTGTTTGACTGATGAAATGACGTGAAAACTGATGCATTTAAAGTAAAACTAAATAATGTCGCGAAGCCAACCAAATTGAAAATCAGTACCTACTAATGATCTATTACACTGTGACTAATTCAATTTGGTCGGGTCCGCGACATCACTTTTGTTGAGTTTCAGAACGCGACATTATTATATTCTGTGCTCCAACGCACACACGCACACTGCTTTGACGTTAGGAACACACCTACATTGCTTAGACAACAGTGAACTTTATACAATAGCAATAGAGCTCAAATTGACTCTTCGTTTTAGTTAGAAAACGTTTGTATGGGAAAAAGAAAAGGGCTGTTTTTAGGGGTTTTCCGGCAATTATTCGAATTTTCCTCGCCGTAAAAACCATCCTTGAACTTCAACGAACATTTTAAAAAAATAATTGGCCAAATTGGTCCAGGCGTTCTTGAGTTATGCGCTTACCAACACATTTTGCGATTCATTTTTATATTATAGATAACAGGTTTGCTTTGCTTTGGATCTTTGAGACATGAACAATATGAACATGAATCTGTGCGTAAATTGTGGAATAGCAATCAATCGTTGCAATGCTACTGGAAGTAGGACATTAGACGTTGACGCGATACTTGCTTGCCATTGTACGGGAATGGATCGCGCCTCAAATTGTAAGTACTTACTGCTTAGTTATACTATTATCTCTACACTATTACTATTCTTATTCAGAAAGTGTTTTCACTAATAGCTTCCCATTGCAATAATTTAAAAACATATTTTGTACAGTTTATGTACAGTTGTACAGTTTAGGTACAAATGTTTCATACAAACCTATGTAATCTATTTCATACCCCTGGCCATTTATTAGCATTATCTATATTAATAGAACCAAATATTGTTTCAGGTACATTCTAATGATTTTGTGTGCCAAGCTTCTTGGAATGTCGCCAGCCAGTGAGGAAAGTAGACCAGAGGTGTCACCTATGGGGCACCATTGAATCTGCATTCTCTGTGGACACTCTCTTCTAAGAAGAATATGATTTCATCAATTATGCACTTCAGTACAAGAATGCAGACGTTATAAAAGAATCGATTTTACCAAGAACGGTTTTTAGTTTTAAAGCATTTATAGTTTATATTCATTGATAATAATTTATTGATGAGTGTAGCGAAGTTACTAAATCACAAATGAGATGTTGAATTCTATCATCTAACTCCGATTTGGTTTGGTATATAAATAATATTTATTTTGTCCTGGGTGTTAGTGATATTTAATTTGTAATGTCCATGCCACCCGCAACACAGAGATACTACTGTGAGGGTATGAATGTGTTTGTGTTAATTAATAAACAAGCATGTTTAAAAAAATATATTTTAATAAGAAGCATTTTCACACTTGTTATTTATTTTTATGTTGGTGCTTCAAGTGTTTACTCTTTTGTCACTCTTGTTGGCAACACTCTAAAACAGCGACCAGATACTTGACCGATCATTTATATAATTATTATACTCATCTCACTTGGTACACACCAATTGAAACAGGCTCGGTCATATTTTGGGGACTATATAAGAGCAAATGGCAGATATCTGATATAAGTGTACAGAGAGGTCGACAGCTCTCTATTACAAGAGCTGTCAATATCGGACACCACATGGTTGTTAAGAGGCCGAATACAGTCTAGGCACATAAGTGCAAAAACATATTTTGTATATGTTTTAATCGATGGTACAAAAAGTAAAAAAGTATGGTAAAAAAACTGGTTTTTTATTTGAATTCTCCGATAGGTCATAAAATTAGTTCATGTTTATAATAGTAATAGCAGCGTCAACTTAACTACCTTTTACTACTATTCTAGCTGCAAATGCGTGAACTCGCTATGTGTGCAATAGGTTTAAGTATCTAATCCATCGCAATAAATTAATAGACACCTAATGATATTAAGTGTTATGCACGTAGTAAGTACGGGTGTAAATACCTGTTGGTAAAAAGTATATTATACTAAAATTATGTACAATGAAGATAATTATCCAAGTGGACTTAGTACCATAATTATTTAATGATATTTTCTTCATTAAACACGTAACCAGTGACACTCCAAGTACCTAGTTTGCGACAAGTATAACCTAAAAATCTCGAAGTTTATCATAAGAATACTTTTAATGGCCATTGCAGATTGTTGTGAAAATTGGGTAACATAAAATTAATATTATGTTGTAATTTATGGCAAATTTTCAGTTCTGTAACGTCGGGCCTGAGTTTGTATGGGAATTGGGTTTGTCCTTTGCTTACAAGCTAAATTGAACTGTGAGCACAGGTAATAAGCTTGGTTTTGGTGGAGAGTCGCAATGCCATACCTATGCCTATGCTCGCCGACCCAAGTATAAAATGTTACCTTACGCTAGGCTATACACCGCCGCAACATAACCAGGAAAATCCAGACGGAAACTACTCTCACAGGACCAGTCTTACAAAATGTCAGTACAAGTCGTGCAACTATGAGTCACGCCGCCAAATACGGAACCCGCCGCGACCTATGCGCCGAGCAATGCAACCGGATTCATGATGTTCAACATCTTTTTTGTCTGTGCGTCTTACTGCGGAATAAGGTAAGGATTATCTTGTTCTTCAAAAAAATCTACTTCATATGTAATTCTTAGTAGATAGCTTAGTTATTTACAGAGTGATACATTGTAATTACATTTAGAATTTTCACTAAAACAACTCTTTAATTATTACAATTCTTTGAGGTATGCACCAAAATCAATAGGTACTATTTTTTTACATTGCATAAGTTCCACGCATGACTACGCTCTCACCAGATGGTGTATAACCTTTATTTTAAAGATAATTACTATTACTATAATTATTATTAGGTACTAAAATTATTATAACTTTTATTTTAAAAGATGCGGAGGAGTTTTTTTTCGCCGTTTTTTTTCTCCTCCTTAAGCACTTTTCCAAAACGGTGGTAGAATCACAAAATTGACGTTCATAAGTGAATTTGTTAATTCCTAAATTGAAATACACTATTTTGAATTTTGAATTTTTAACCATATTTACTTGGAAAAATTACAGGTTTTAATATCGACATTACAATATTCTCTTCAAAACCTAACACATACCAACGATTTACTATAATAACGTACGTTCAAAGTATAAGAAAGACCAGCTGTAGTTGGACATTGTAGCGCTCGTGTTAAACTGACCGTTAGGGGGTTAGGGTGGCTGTTCATTCATCTGAGGCATGACGTCACGGCCGAGGTCATGACCTCGCGACACCGACGGTAAATAAACCACAACTCACTGAATATGGAACCGACCCATCAACAATACATCCTAACATTAACGGCTAAGCACCCACATACAACGTGCAGTACAACATTACGCTGAATACGAGTATATCGCGGATTTTTATCGCTAATGCGTTTATAATGCGCTTCAAATGCATTTGCCTTTCGGTTGCCTGTTCTTTACTTTCCACTATCTAGTAAGGCGATAGAGTTATATAGAATATGCACAGTGCAGTATATCAACGTGTTTTAATATACCTACATTATCTAACAAAGAAAACTTACATAGTATTGGATTAATTCACTCATTCAGACGTGTAAATTTTTACGTTTTTTTTAAACAACATCATACTGTGACATCGACATCACAAGCAACAACAAAAGTCCCAGATCAAACATTTATTTGTTGAAATGTTTGCTTGCTCGAGAATTAAATTCTAGACCTCTGCTTCGCAGGCATCAACTTAGCAAGGGGTCCTTTATGTGATCGCTAATGCAAAGTAGGTACATACATAAATCGGGTTATTTTCATAAGTAAACACGGGCATATATTTTATAGGTAACTACTTATAATTGTGTCTCACGAGGACAGATCAGCGCATAATTCTTTGACCTTCATTGTTAATTTATTATGAAATAGTGTAATGGTATTGAGGTAAATAATGACTGAAATAAATAGAAATTATTTTAGCGAGGGCGGGGTTCCACTATGAGCACTTCATTTACATTGAAATTTGGTTACTTCCCTACGGGTAAATATCTTTACGTTCTATATTTGACCCATATTCATAGCAAGAGTTATAAAAGTCTTGATATGGAATAAGGATGCATGATTATTGCGTGAAGATTATTTGGCTAAGAGATCATACCTGTGGTCTTTCTTTTATTACAGAACTTACCAACACCAGGTGGTCTAGCCTAAGGGGAGTTGTACAAGGTTTCTACCAACCACTCATTGAAATGACCAGAATAATTCCTGGTTTATATTTCAAAGGCAACGTAAACGGCGATAACTATTGAAATGTAAACATTATCTGCGACAGACGATCGAAGAAATCATAGATTTAACGGAGCCTGTTTTTAGGGTTCTGTCGTTTGATTTATAAATGCAAGTGTTAAATTATCTTGTTACATGTCTCTACCTCTCTTGCTACTTATTTTATCCTCATGATATACCTACCTACTAGTTAGATAGAAAAAAATGTACTCATAGATTCTCATAGAGCAAAATGGTAGAGCTCTACCACCTATAGATACCATTTATTTACCGTAAAATTTAAAAATCAAATAATATTGGTATGCGTTGAAATATCTAAATGAGCGACGATTTTAATTGAAAGTTACAAATAAGGAATGGATAAATGTTAATTTACCATTTCATTGGAAATTTCCCACACACCCGATAAAAACATTCTTGTACCTACATTGTTCAAAGCAAAACGTATACAAAAACGTAGGTATTCGTGTAAATACTAACACGAGCGGAACATACTACTTCTATACTTAGGTACGCGACCCGAAGCCCTATCCACGCAAATCCGTTTCGGACTTAACCGATTTCTCGCACCCTACCAGCGGCGCAAGCACAACTCCGCAACCGGTTGGTAGGGCAATAAAGAAGTGCGATAGTGTTTGTAACATAATGTTTTAGTGAGGACGTATCGATTGAATTAATGAGATGGGGGCGCACGTGTGGCCCGTGCGTGGAATTGCGGATCGCAAACGACTGTGTTATCGTTTTAAGAACGTTTTATGGCCCCTTTATGATTTTGGAACAATAGTGCCGGCAATTATGGTAGTTGATGGCACGGTTTTTGGGATCTATGATTACATTAATGATGGAACGAGTCTGGAATGGAATGCACGCGAACATTTTCAACACGTGGTAGGTAATAAAAGTGTGGGGTGGGTTAAACCGGTCGATCCGAGACGTGTTTCTGGTCGGGTTTTCCTTAATAAGCGACGGCGCCGAGTAGTGTGTCCCTAATCCTTTGGGGGATTTAATATTGCAAGTAAATAAATCTACGATATTTACTTACATCGCAGCGGACATAGTAACCTCGAGAGCATAAAGTCCATGATTGGGTCGAAATATAATTCCGTATGAAACAATAAATAGGAGATATATATACATAATATATGTACCTACGTTATATAGAAGCAAATACATTATGAAACCAACGCGCGAATAGTGAGGCAGTCGAATTCGTTTAATTGTCGTTATATTCACAAAGATATCTCATACATACGTTCCGTATTTAAATTTGGCATTAATAAGTTGTTAATTGTAAGACGGTACACATAACAAACATTTTACAATATTGACCAAATCAATCGATTGGAAATATTGGAAATAATTTAAACAAATTAATGAAAAGATAATATTATATCAGTAGCATCGATCTTTCGAAGTTTCCAGACATCAAAAAATATGTTGTCTAATAAAACAATCATTAAAGGTAATTTAGAAGCAGAAACACAATTTTCCCAGATCAGTAAATGTGAATAGTCAATGTTTTATAAATGTATTTACCTCACATCAGACATCTCACTGCGACACAGCAATTGTAATAATGAACCTTATGCCAATAATCATATGGATGATCACTGCCTCATAAAATGTAATAAGCATAACTCTAGTTACTGTTAAGACACGTCATTGTGAAGCGATAAGGAACAAATAGGTAGCGATGACGGCGGAGGCTTGCCAAGATAACGAGGTCAAACATCCAATGAATGTTACCTATTATGATCATAATATGAAATAGTAAAATCCAGTTGGAATAAGCTTAGGTACTCGTATTCGATGATTCGCGTGATCATCACAACAACTCTACTCAGATGATAATTCCCAAAGTACAGAATTTAATCAATGCTGATTCCACAGTTGAACATAACACATTTGCATATACATATAGGCAATATAGTCATATATTATGTAATAGAACATTATATTATGCTTTGATTATACTTAATAGTTAATGGGATCAAGCGGTCAAGCGTTACTTTACACAAATCCATTAGATAAGCTACTATGACTCTATATTACTTTAATTTTTTTCAGATTGTTCCTCAAAAAAATGTAGTCTTAAGCGTTCAGGTCGTTATGACCAAATTCCAGATGGCAGACTACATAATAGGTATATTATGGCTTAAACATTACTGAAAACTCTGAGAAAGTAGGTTTCCATTCGAGTTCTTTACTACGAAACAAGTGAAATTCTTTTTTATTTTTTGCCTATTCCAGTAATTCTTAAAGTGGACGGTAACGCCTTGTCCTTAGAAGTTTTAGAGGGCGATAAGGGTAAAAAAATTGGGATGCGATGCTAACTTAACTTCGATGATAACTTTCAAAGTGAACAGTAGACGAAATAAGTAGAAGAAAGAAGAAAACCTCTGATCTGTTCCAACCTAAATTTCCCTATAGATTTTTATGATTACGAGACACTACCACAGCATTTAAATATCAATAATATTTGAAGGTAAAGCGATAGCACATGATAATTATGTACAACGTACACAGGCAATGTGCTTAACATATAGAAATCTTGTTTATGATTGGCTGCATTATTCATCAATCTATTAATGTACGGAAGAGTATTCACTAGTCAAATTCACGACAATAACAAGTAATAATTAACATTAATCAACCTTCAATCTTCTTTTAATTAACGAAAAATTCCACTCCACATACTCCAAAACTGCATGAAGTTTGTTTTACAAATAAATGGCTGCTAATTACCTATACAAAATTTCCTTACATACATTATAAGTCGAAAAATCAGTCCTTATTTCAAACACGGTACAGTTGAGATTAATTGTTTCAAATATTGAGTAGGTATATTGCACATTCACATTTCCGTGAATACGTGAACCCACATTGTAGGATCATAGAAAAAAAATATGCGAAGTTGTTGACAATTTCGTGGTATTTCAAGCTGTCAAAGCTGTGACAAAAAAGCAGAGCTGTCCAAGTTGCCGCAGTGCAAAGGAAAATTTTAATAACTGAACTAATCAATATATTATTTAAATACATATTTGTTACTACACATCGACAAATAAACGATTTGATGTGATTTTGATACACCACAACAACTGAATTGAATACATCTGTGAGCCGTCTTCACAACTTACAAAAGTCATACATATATGACTACAATCAAAAGCATCAACAGTTAAAGGGAATTGTAAATGCCTTCATATTTGCATCTTTCCTGTTATCCATCTAACCATAAATTATAACCTTCAATCACTACCAACATCAACTACCTAGGTTTTGCTTATCAAAAATTCAATTCGTAGCATATTTTTCAAGTTACCGTGAGTCTTGGTCACAATAATTGCTATTCCAGACATGGCGTCTTTGAGTGCAATCGAGGCTATTCACCTTTAGGAATTAATGGTCTCTCTCTAATGCCTTTGTTGTGTTTTATCATTGATTTTTACAGGGATTCTCGTAAACAACTATCGTTTCTCTCGTTACCTTCTTAAGCAGATTAAAGAATTCTTTTGAGATATTAAACATATGCGTCTAGCTTAAGTTAATCGCCGTCTCTTTCAAATCTTTGTTCTTTTTAAAAACAAAACATCGCTTTGTCAGATTTTATAATACTTATTCTCTTTGTCCTTTTTCTCTACTAAACGCATTCATACACTGAACTGAATTGGTTAAAATCGCACGCGTTTGTTTTATCTAATAAAAAAATAAAAGCAGCCGATAACGATAACAATGTTAATATCGTATCAATAAATCATATTTTGATTCGCAACTTATGCAATATATCACGGGTGTGCACGAAGTTTTTTAGATATGACATAGCCCATATCACACGTATATAGTCACACGCAAAAATGGGCAAAATTAGTTTATGATTAGGCACGGGTTAAAATTACCTCTGCAGTCTTGCAAATCTTTTTCCTCTGGAGTCTTTTTTGATACGTTAGTTGGCGTTCTTCTCGGGGCATTTCCATGCCTCCATAATATACATTTTGGGAAAAATGCACCAGATGTCATCGTAATCTTCAATCACGATTACAATTTCGCCAAGTCACACGTGACCACTGACAGATGACGCTACGCACGTGCTTACAGTATCTGTGTATGTGTAATACAGTTGTATTTGTATCTGTAATTGCGTATCTTAGTAGATGGCGGGAGGGCGGGGCGCCGCACGCAAACTCATGATAATTAGTCCGAGGCAATTAAGAGGCGCCAGATATTCGCCATAGATGTGATAGCGGCCCGCTTGACGGAATGGAGAACGCCGTTCGACACAGTTTCGAAGAACATGTCGTAACGATTACTTGCACAGACGTACAAGATTACGCTTAAATCGGTTAATGTTTTTAGTTTTTATATCAGCATAAAATCTGTGCTATCGATACGATCACTTGTATCAATAGATTCAACAAATATATGTGTCAGCTGATTTGATATCGCATTTTATGAGGAACTTTTTGAATTGGAAATGCTTTGTAGTTAATTAACGGTCTTTTCTTCGTTATAAATGGCATCGTGACTTTTTCTATACCTGCATAATAAATAAGTATGAAAGTGATCGCTGTTTAAAAAATATATGAAACATGGAAGTGGGCAAAACAATTGTTGCAATTTTTGTATATTATATTTGTGTTTATTCTGTTTGTACGATGTTATGTTAAAATTATAGTTTTAATAATGCGGTCTAACACAGTGACAAGTTTTCCTGTGCGAAGTGAGGTGGATAAAAGTCGAGTATACCTCAACTGCACCATAATTTTGATACGTGTTTGATACAACGCGATAAATCATGTCCACGCATTTACTAATAATAATTTAATAAATAGTTACAGTATTGAAAAATCGGCAAAAAATATGAAACTCGAATGAATTTTAGATAGCACAACTATAGCTAAATAAATGAAATAAGTCAGACTGATACTGTTGCCTACGCAGCAGTTTCTCGTGGTGGAAAATTTACAGAGGCATTGTTAGCACGAGTTTGCGTGACGACTTACATTACTGCGTACATTCTTGTGATCCCATATTACTAACAGACGATGTACGTTTTTCTGTGTTATTAAATAGAAAATGGTGCGACGCATCCAATCGTGAACCGGCGCGTTTGCGAACTCGATCCTAATACAAATATAAATAGTGATTAGATAAGCGCGCTCAAGTTATTTAATACACTTCGGAACAACGAGACTTACATCACACTTCCTTTAGCGGTTTATGGCGAAACCAATGCTCACTTCCTTTACTGGTTTGTACCAAAATCTTTTCTATTAGGGTCATAATCATCATCTCAAGCCATATGTTCCACTGCTGAGCTCAGGTCTCTTTTCATGTGTGGAGTACAGGGAAATCCACTACGCTGAGCAAGTGTGGATTAGAATATTTAACAACGCTTATGAGAACTCGGGGAAAACTAAAGATAGCTGGTTTCTGCACTTTCTGCTTCGGTGAATCTGTTTCTTTCGGTCTATCTTCCAAAGAATCGATGAATCTGTTTTCCTTCACCGAAGCAAGTGATGACAAATTGTTTTTATTTTTTTTAATTAGAGGAGTGTGCGTTGTTCAAATCTAGGCCACCAATATTCGAGACTTAAGTTGAAACCCCTCGATTTTATCAACGCTTCTCTACGCTACATTCGATACCCTTTGATTATACCGTCGCTTTCTCTACGATAGTTCCATTCAAATTGTACGGGAATAAATCATTAGTCTAAGATTTTTTACGGTCATGCTCTTTAGATGTGCACTTCATACTAAATTCGATTATTTTAAGGTAATAATAATGTGGTTGTTACTACATGCCTTGCATGCGTTACACGTGAGCGCAAATGAAAGTCTGCAAGAGTTTTGATGTGGAGAGGTATACCAGTGAGAGAAAATGATTTAAGTATTAAACAAATATTTAACTTTTAAGGTTTTTCATGTAAATAGCCAGCAATCGAGCATACGAGCCAACTGATGGTACCTAAACTGTGAGAAGGAACGTCTCCACGTTCCTTCTCACAGTTTACACCAAAGGCATCACCATTGCTTTTCCAGTCGAGTGAAAAAAGAGAAAAAAAAAGAAAATTTTAGTTCAGTTTTCTCGATCAAATAAAATCCATAAAAAATAAACTGTAAGCCTCAGTAACCCAGTTTTTCCATAATACCTAAAGTAGCTTACGGACAATCTAATCGACGAAATAGTAATCCTGCTAATCCTACTAATATTATAAATGCGAAAGTTTGTAAGGACGTATGTGAGTGAGTGAGTGTGTGTGTGTGTTTGTTGCTCTTTCACTCAAAAACTACTGAACGGATTTTCATGAAACTTTGCAGTAATATAGCTTAGACATCGGAATTTTGTTAAAATTTATAGAGATTTTTGAAGGGACTGGTTTCCCGAAGCGAAGCGAGGGCGGATTTACTAGTTTACTAGTTTATTTACTTTTACTAGTATTATAAATGCGAAAGTTTGTAAGGATGTATGTATGTGAGTGTGTGTGTGGGTTTGTTACTCTTTCGCGCAAAAACTACTGAACGGATTTTCATGAAACTTTGCAGTAATATAGCTTAGACATCGGAATAACATAATTTGTTAAAATTTATAGAGATTTTTGAAGGGACTGGTTTCCCGAAGCGAAGCGAGGGCAGATTTACTAGTACTTTATAATAGTCAAATTTGTTTCAGCGCTAAAGAAATTGACGTTTAAATTCGCTTCAGCTTCAGACTAGAGGTCATCAAAAACCGCTTAGGGATTATCAAAGAATCATCAACTTAATGTTTCCCGGGAAATGTAAGAATACTAAGAATTTAGATGTCGAATATAATAGTGTAGTTTTATTCATTCAATTTAAGCTTTAAGCGCTTGATAATAAAGGTTAGGTCATGTGCATTTGTTGAATGAAGTAATATGCTGACTTTGTACGTAATGAAAAGATATGGCAGAATGCCGAGTGATACCGACTGCAAACGAAGCTTACTCGATTTAAGATTCTGTACTAAACATTTTCAAACCCATTCTCTTCAACGCTCATCACTACATAGTATAAAACAAAGTCGCTTTCTCTGTCCCTTTGTGTCCTTAAATCTTTAAAACTACGCAACGGATTTTGATGCGGTTTTTTTTTTTAAAAAAAAGAAACTCCTTGGGAGTTTCTTGCCGCTTCTTCTACCAAGGCCACTCATCGTAGGGATTTGTGGAAGCGATGGCGTAGATGACATTCGAAAAGTGTTTGTAAAAACCAAGTTCGAAATAAATAATTTCATTTCATTTCAATAGATAGAGTGATTCAAGAGGAAGGTTTATATATATAATAACATCCATTAAATAGTTATTGCACCCGTGCGAAGCCGGGGCGGGTCGCTAGTTATGAGAATTTAAACTTTAGAATCATCCTTGAATAAAAAAGTCTATTTGTGATCATGTTAGGTTATCTACCTTAATCTAAACCACGCAACGGATTCACCATTATGAAGAGTATTTCTCAAGGAAGGTTTTTATTTTTATATAGGTACATTCTTATGTAATTTGCTATGCTAGGCTATCTAGATTCCCCATTGGACGCTCAGCAAAGAGAGGGTGGTTCGCTTGTCACGTATAAATCAATCTAATTTCGAGTAGGGACGTAATGCTAACACTTATTATCTATACTAACAATATTGACTGTCTCAAGACAATACGTGTTCTTAATTACATTTCGTCTGAAAGTTCTATTATTGTCTGAGAAACTTCTCCTATTCCGCGCCTGCGTTCCACTTTCCTACTTGTTACTGTTATTCATCTCGGATTCCAGTACACTGAACTCTATTCTTTTCAAGGAGTCTATTGGAAATCGATATTTAACATCGAAATAATGGTCTACGGAAAATATCGAAATAATGGTAAACGGAGAGCTACTACGGACGGTTGTATGCCTCCTCGCAAGCTCCAAGTCCTCACAAGGAGAGCGACAAGCGAGCCAAATTAACCCGACATTATACCGAGGATATCCCGGACGTCAGCCTGTATGAGATTAGAGAGGCCCTCAAACAGCTTAAAAACAACAAGGCACCGGGAGATGACGGAATCACAACAGAGCTGCTAAGAGCTGGAGGGAAACCCCTCCTGGTGGCGCTCCAGAAGTTGTTCGATTCCGTTATCAATACTGGAACTACCCCGGAAGCGTGGAGCAGAAGTGTAGTGATCCTGTTCTATAAAAAGGGCGATAAGACCCTTTTGAAGAACTATAGGCCCATTGCACTTCTGAGCCACGTTTACAAGCTATTTTCGAGGGTGCTCACTAATCGCATTGCACGCAGGCTTGACGACTTCCAGCCTCCCGAACAAGCAGGATTCCGAAAAGGCTACAGTACCATAGACCACATACATACGCTGCGGCAGATAATACAGAAGACCGAGGAGTATAATCTGCCGCTATGTGTTGGCTATGTGGACTATGAGAAAGCCTTCGATTCTATCGAGACCTGGGCGGTACTAAGTTCTCTCCAGCGGTGCCGGATTGACTATCGGTATATCGAGGTGTTAAAATGTTTATACGCATCAGCCACCTTGTCCGTCAGAGTACACAACACAGTGACGAACCCTATCCAACTGCAGAGGGGTGTTAGGCAAGGGGATGTTTTGTCCCCAAAACTGTTCACCTCTGCGTTGGAAGACATGTTCAAGCTGTTGGAGTGGAAACGACGTGGCGTTAACATCAATGGCGAATACATAACACATCTTCGATATATGCCGACGACCTAGTCATTCTGGCGAGTTCCATGGAAGAACTTAGTACTATGCTCGGGGACTTGAACAGCGCCTCACAACGGGTAGGTCTTAAGATGAACATGGACAAGACGAAAATCATGTGATAATAAATGTGTATAAGGCGGTGTCCTACGTGAGCGACGAAACCGACGCAACGCGACGTTGCGAACGCGATGAACGCGATCAAATCAACGGTATCCCTACTTGCGTCCTATGTGACAGTCTGCGACAACAAGCGACGTTGTCATTGTCGCGTGTAGCATCGCGTCGTGTTGCGTAGCGTCGCGTCGTATTCGTCGCTCAAGTAGACACGGGGTAAGTCTGTAACTGCTCGCTGTCTACACGTGGAAAACAGGTAGTTATAAGAAAATCATTACAGGGGCTCTTTATTGGTTGTATCCCATCTGGTTATGCAATAGAACCACCGAATGTGGTAACTAATTGACCGGTGTTCCGAAATGAAGCGAGGGTGGGTTTACGAGTAGGTATATAATAATAAAATAGTTTTGGTAAATATTGACAATAGACAGTTTGTTTCAATTCCATATCGTATGATGTTATCATCCAATATTTGCATTCCAAATATATTTTTTTCGTCTGATTCCGACGTAGGTAATATTTACATGATGCGATTGCAGACAATTGCTTCGGCTGGATACGATACTATTGTATTAATTACGGGAATTGGTGCATTTTACGAAAGTTTGAATAAACAATTAAATTTAACAAAAAAAACTGACTTCAACATCAACATGTAGAGATAACTCAAAACGTACTTAATCTTCAGATGTCACTTCTAAGGAGGTGCTCAATAAATGTATGGGGGTTGGTAATACTCGTAAAATTGTACAGAACAAAACAGTGACCAAATTATTCATATTACGCCAATTTGAAGGTAGCAAAACGGCCAAGGCATGCACTTTTGACCATACATAGTGTTGATTATGTAAAGTTAATGCTTGTTGAATTTGGGCGTATAGAGTTAGAACTTGGCTCTACGAAACATCTCATAAATAACAGTGCTAGAAACATAGCTTCATCTTGGCAACATTTACATGATTGTTTTTTATTGGGATTGTATTGTATAGGTATTAATTACACTGTAATGTGATAAATCCCATATATGTGGAGTGTGGACTACAGTCAAATGACCTATATATTTTAATTAAATTTTCTTGCCTATCGTAGTAAATAAGCGACCATTCCTACCTACTTAACTTTTCGATCACAAGCGGCCGCCTGTCCTCATTCCTGAATCACGTTCATTGAGCGAAAGGTATCAGAGGGAAATTATTTGCCATGAATTATTCATGGGAACGAATACAAGTGGTACCTAAATCATGGCGGTTTTAAAATGAAATTCATTTTATGATTGTTGTTGATTGTTAATATCGCCTTCAATTATTAGACCCCGGGTTACGAAGAAATCTCTAACAAAATAAAGTCCTGAATATAATGGTCTGGACTCTGGACACGTTTTTTGACAGTCTTACTTTTAGACGTCTAGACAGATCAAATGAGGCGGTGAGGCGAGGATTACTAGGTACCAGAACTGTTGCAACATACGAGGATCAGCGATGAGAGAATTTGTAAATGTCACAGGTATTTAACAATCCCTACTTATTATTAATAATATTAATATTAATAAATGATCCGATATTAATGTTTGACACAGAAATAATTAACCCTTTCCCAAGAAAAAAGGGGCTGAAATAGAAGTTGAACGTTTGTATGGAAGTTAGTCATTGTCGAAGATAAAAAATCACTCTTAAGATTTACGTGGTGCTTTGTCGTTTTCCGACTCCTACGAGGGCGAAGCCACGGGCAGAAACTAGTCATATTAAAAGCGAATGGTCACCCACCTAAATAATAATGAGCGCTATTTTCTAAACCAAGAGAGGAGTGGATTTAAAACGATTACCATAAAGAAACACAAAATACACAATCTCTGCGTTTTCTGAATTCAGTTAAAAATGTAAATAACTAAAGTTTCCTTTCATGAAATTATCAAACAATTTACTTAATTACCTGATATCTTCTGTTATCAAATACTATTCTCATTATTCAAGGATTACTTTTAATGTTATTATACAAAGTAGGTACGTCGTAATATCTCGGAGGCGGTTACCGACCTATCTTATCTTACGCACCGTGATATGACTTTTTTCTGTACACACGAGATTTTATAGCTGACAAAGGTCAATGACAATATAGGTCATCATGATATGTACGTGATTATCATTACAATGTCAAAATTTTTGACGTCTTTCGTAATTTGGTATGATTATATTCACACTTTTACAATACGTCTTTGTCTAAGGAGCTGTGGCTAAGGAGATCCGTCAACGTTTATGAATGAAGAAATTCGTAAGACAGTTTCCAAAGTTCGCTTCTGGGTAATGCTAATCTTGTAAAAGCTTGTAAGGACGTTCATTCGCGCGAATACGCGAGTCATAGTGCAGTCACACATGCAATTTTTTTGAAGTGTGGTTGTCCTTTAGAGAAATAGCAAAGAATTGGGTTTTATTTAACTTGTGTATGATGACTGTAAAACTATTTTTGTACTGTTTGCAAAGGACAAGGGTCCAAATCCCATCCTCAGCACAAATTGTATGACAACGGGGGTTTACCCGTTAGAATGCAAATGTTCCGTTTAGGTTTACATAGAATACCTACCTTTTGTTTGGACAGACGTTTAGTCTGAAATGTGTTCATATATAAAATATGAATAGTGGGAGATTGTATGCAAGTGTACCATTCTCTTGCTTGAATCAGTTTCTAGAAGTCTGGGAGCTCGACTGCCAGTATTTCCTTTCTTTTTAATTATCATGTCGTCGCATAAAAAATTAAGCTACGTCTGGCAAGTAGTTTATGAGATACCCACCTCTACTTTTTTATATTGTAGTCAGTTATTTTTTTGTAAAAACTTAGTTATTTCTTCCTTCCTCCATGTTCCGGCAACGATGCAATTTGCTAATATCTACGGGCAACCGTCAACACTTACCATCAGATTATTTTATTGAATTTGAATCATCGAATCATATTATCTTAATAACTCTTAAACAACTACGCCTACCTTGCTGCTAACTGTCATGTCAAATTCCATCTTTACTTATTTAATTCCGATCCACTTAATTGTAAAGTGATCACCAGCTGTTAGATGATGTGCACTACAAAAATATATTATTATGATCCATTAAAAATATTTATTTGATTTGGTTGCTAATGGGTGCTATCGCTGGAATGACAAAGTCGAGGAATGAATTCCATTTGCTTGAAAATAAATCTAACGTTTGTATACACATGTGTACGCACTTAGATCGTTTGACGTGATGGTAAATAGAGCAGAGGAATGAACCATGTATCAGATATATTCCCAACATTTATGTCACGTAGGTACAGAACTACAGAACTGAGAGTCACATACGATTTATCATATATATTAACGTAGGAAAATTTGTTTGTATCTATTCAGAAACGTAGGCATCACTCATAACGCTTTTAGTCTATAAATGGTACCACTTTTCGTTTCTTCAGATACATCTATTTTTATGTAGACGTGAGTTTTCCTTTAAGCTGTTCAACATTTGTTCAACATTTGTAGCGGTGATAGCCTAGTGGTTAAGAACTCTGCCTCCTATTCGCAGGATCCGGGTTCGAATCCCAGGGCACGCACCTCTGACTTTTCGGAGTTATGTGCGTTTTAAGCATGTAAATGTAACTTGCTACAAACGGTGAAGTAAAACATCGTGAGGAAACCTGCTGCATACCGGAGAGTTCGCAAAACTCAATGGTGTGTGAAGTCCGCCAATCCGCACTTGGCCAGCATGGTTAACCTTCTCATTCTGGGAAGAGACCCGTGCTCAATAGTGGGCCATGATGGGTTGAGATGATGATGATGTTCAACATTTAAAGGATTGACTTCTTTGATAGATGAACTTTTATAAACTGAGGATTTTCTTATTGTTTATCGAGTTGTATAAATGTTTTTTATTCTTATAGCTTGTGCTGGCAGCCTTTTATGGCAATTAAGGACTATTTAAAAAAAAATGTATCTTAGAAATCAAATTCCGAAAAGAAAAGCTTTGACGTGATAATTTGTTTAAGTTTATTGACTAATCTAGATATTAAAAACTACAATTTTAAACCCGTATTTTACGTGTAAACACTCTAAACAAGTGTAAACAAAATGGTTAATTCATTAATGAATATGATCAGAGTTGATCGCTACTCAGTGATGGAAATGAATTACTTTGTTTACATTACTACCAAGTTCCATTGAAAGGGACTACACAACTGTGGCTAATAGATAGTTTGGTGCCGGCTCCTCTTGCGTAGTAAGAAGAGCGCTGTTCAGTTCGGTTCAGTTGACAAAGTACAAATTTTAACCTTCCAAACTGACGTTCTACTTCCCCGGGAATATAATATAAGGGGGAAGTTCCCCCTTATATTCTCTATACCAGTGGTGCCCAAACGGTCGATCGCGAGAGGTTTCACAGTTGATCTTAGAAGTTAAGCCAGTACAAGATTTTATTTTCGAAAATTTATAAATTACCTACTTACTGAGCATGCATCTACATCTCGTTAATTTTCCGCCACAAGAAAAATATACTTAACTTGACCTGAATTTATTTTCTTTTCTAATAATATTTTTTATGTACAAATGTGTGTACAGAGTAAGAAACTATGTAAAACTGTTTGATTATAATCATATTATAAATCTAATCATTAATAATTACTTATTATTACAACATAAAATAATAGATAATAAAAAAAAACATAAAAATAAATCTGTCGATCTTAAACCCTTAACTTTTTCTCAAGTCGATCTTCACAGCAAAAAGTTTGGGCACCACTGCTCTATACCTACGTTTGTTCTGTGCAGAGAAGATATATGATTTGGCTTTGATGATCTAATGTCTAGATTGAGCGTCGCACAGTCGCACTACAATGAAAACAAAAAAAACTAGGCAACAATATCAAGCATGTGTGCGTGCAGGCGATGTTTTACACGTTCGTCTATTGTCTATGTGCGCGTGATCAATGATACAATGATATAACAATTGTGGCTAAAGCCACAATTTTTTGACACGTTTGCGCGGATTCGATTTTCCATCTAGACATTAGATCATCAAAGATGATTTGGGTACGATTTTCACTAATATATTATGGTAATTATTACTTAAATACAATTTGTTTTAGGGTGCGTACAGCCTATATAACAAAACATGTTATATATTTCTTCCAAACAGACATTGTGTCTTTTTATTATGTTTCATTGTGATACAATCTGTACGCACCCTTATTTCAATCGGTTCTGAATTTAAAAAAATAGTCACTGCGTGCGAGAGTGCAAGAGTGCGGGTTTAGTTCATAAACTAAAATATTTGCCAAGCTAATAGTTAGATACACCAACATAATATTATTTATTATTGTATATCGTTATCTTCGCGGTTTCCTCTGGACTGGTTTGTTTCGGTTAAATATTATATAAAAACGATATTAACTACGACCGCAACGTGTGACTTGTGGTAATGTACACATTGATGTATCTATATATCATATTAAAAATAAAACTCGATTATGTCCGTACATAGTCAGGAGGTATTGAGTAAAAAACATTATGAAGTGTATTCACAGGGCCCATAGAAGCCAAAAATATTAACTGTAGTAAGTATTTATGTCCGTCTCTAACTTAGTTCAGGCCTCACGCAAAAAATACTGAATATGATGTATCATGGGTGTATTATTTTTATTAATTAAATTTAAATAGTATTTAACGGCTAGTAGTGCTAGTACCTACTTATTAAGTGAAGCATTCGTTCATTAGAAATGTTGTTACGAGACGTGATCATATTTCTACAATATACACGACTTCTGTATTTAGGGCTGTGTGTCCTACTTAATTACTATTTTATTTTATTGACTTTTTAATACAGTAAGAGATATCTCAATCAAAATTACATAAATTAGAGGAATTTGACTGCCTTACTTTCGACGCACTATGTTATTAACACATTTCATCTATTAATTCGGCAGTATATAGTTTCTACCTAATATGCTCGTATACATTCTAAAGAACTATTACAATTACAGCTATTTTCAAATGCAATTTCAAAATATAAGAACGAATATAATTATCAATATTATAAGATATTATTATGTGTCACTGTAATAATCTCTATAATATCAACATTGAAAGATGGAACTTTAGGTTTTTCCAGTCATATTCCAGTTATCCATCAATGTCATACACAATGTGTAACACATTTATGAAATGTATATTATGTACCTACTACCTACACTTGCAACATACCTACTATGAAAAGTAGGTATACCTCCATTGCGTGCGTATACAGGAGTAAGTTAACTATGTATACCTACATATTGTATCCGGTACAGTCCCGGGTATAAAATTTAGTCTCATTTTGTACCTACATTCATGTATGTTTATGATGTTGTACGAAACCCCAGTTAACCAAGATAAGATTGTGGAGAAACATTGAATTAACACTGGCTTACAATTGAGCACGCGGCCGTAATTTCGTCGCAAGCTCAACCCATGCATAAACTCAGAACGCACTATACACTCGTAGATATCAACCGAGGTCTACAGTCTACACGAGGTAACAAAATGCTGCGTACACAAATATACAATAGACTGCTACGTACCAACATCGACAGCCGTTTGTGTTGTAAACTACACGGTTGCTATGTAATGTACGTACGTATGTGTGATGGTGGTCAACACATGCTTGCATTAGTCAACACAGCGTCAAAATTCATTCGTACTTAACAGTAGATATGGTAAATAAAGTGTTGTCATTGGATAATCAACAGGTCGAGTTGGCATATTCGCTCGATTCTATAAACATATTCGTATGTACAGCTAGCATCGTCAATCGACGGGGTCATACTTACAGATAACGTGTCTCCGATTGGTATGATGAGGTAACGAGCACTAATGTTATCCGTCAACAAAAACACAGGAGATGCGATGCAGCTAGCTGCACACTGGGGCCGTTCACCCGGGCTGCGTTTCGAAAACTTTGTAGCGTAGCGTTTGGTGAATATTCAAAAATAGACCGTCTCAGAACACGCGATACCGATCGCTCGCACTCGCGTTACACACGTTGCGACTCGGATACTATGGAAGCGCGCGGTAATGGAATCGGTCCAGGATTAACGTTAAAAAGTTTCCGGTGCACAAAGTTGGGATCGCGAGTGAGGGTTCAACGCGGCGTCAGCGCGGCAACCCTGCGGCGTTCCGGACTCGACTGACGGCACTTCACGGCACCGCTGGCGCCTCGGCCGCTCCGCCGCGCTTCGCGTCACGCAGGAACACCCACACATGGACGCCGCACACATCGCGACGCCGCGCACGCTAATCGTACAACAACAAACACACACCATGCTACACACACGCAACCCGAAACTGATAAACAGCTCAAAAACACAACATCGCGGTGCAACTGCACTTACAGACACAATGCTTGCGTGCCACCATTCTGTATGAACGTTTGGGAACGATATCGATACCAGCTGTTGTAAATAAAAAGCTAAGATGACCATAGACTGTTTGCTTTCGGCATACCATCACAGTTAAATTTTTCCCATAATATTTATTTACATATTTCTATTCATATGAAACCACTTTAAGCTGTATTTCACCCATATGGTTCCAGTTAAGCAAATTAAATTATCCGTTAATGTTCTAATAATTAATTAAAACAGGAAATTGATATTGTGACTATAATGTCTTGATTGAGATGATTATTATCAACATTTGTTATTGTTTCTTTATTATCATCATCTAAACTAGCTAGCAAAAATACAAAGCAATGTAGGACTTAATAGATTTAATTACAACTTTTTTAATTCTTCCTTCATAATATATTATCCTCTTTGTGTAATAGTAAGGCAATAAAAATAGGTTGTATTTCTAATTATTTGTATCATCTATGCAGTCACTCATAGTTCATAAAAAAACGATAAATCAATGTGTGAATTTTCATGAACCTTTGTGTAAAATGGTTAGCTGGCAGAGAATGCATTTAAGCATTAAGCTCGCCATTTGTGCCGTAATATTTTATTGTGGTCAATAAAGTATAAATAAATAAATAAAATAAATAAAATACACACACTTTCAAACGTGAATAAACATAAAAGATTCTTAAGGCACAAACAATCTCTCTCAACACTATCAGGCTCTACTTATCTTCATTACTTCAGGTCACATATTCTTTCTTGGGTTAGCCGCCAAATGTTGCCCTATTCCTCTAAGATCTTGAAGCCAGTATAAATTATTTATTTCTTTGTTCTCTTTCTTTTCTTGGCCGACAACGCATCGGTGATTGTATTGGTGTTCCTGATATTCATGGGCGATGACCACTTCTCATTGAGTACCTTGTGAACTCACTAATCGACTAATTAGGTGTTCTGCATTGGAATGTTCATTAAAATTAAAGCTATTCTAACTGTAATTCTGTATTCTAACTGTAACATGACCCTATCGTATCTATCTCATTTACAAAATGCTATATGTGATGCTACAATGAAAACATAATTTGATATAAACTGTATTTAATATTGAAGCTATAGTATCGAGTAGGACCATTGCTTGAGTTAACAAAGAAAATAAAATAAAATTTTGTTAAATGAAAAATGGTGAATATAATATATGTAGATTTAGGTACTGTGTAACAAAATGAACGTGAGTAACATGATGAATTAACTAAATTGTTGTTTTAACTCACTTGGCTGGATTCCGTCAAGTTTTCTTACTGCACGAAAATTACCTGAAAGTAAAAATACTAACGGAAAATAAAAAAAAATCTTAACATAAAATAAACAATGTACATAATATTATAAAGGACAATATCTAAAAATAATGGAAGAAATTTAATGCGTGTAAAGTAAATGAAGGTGAATGAGAAAAAAGAGAGTAAAATAGAAAGAGTATGAGAGTATAATAGTAGAAAATAAAAAAAAAACAAAAAAAAAATCTGTGTATTATAATTAGTAAAATCAAAGGTAAAAACAACTGCAGTGTAAAGATTTCATTCATTAACTTATATCTTCAAAGAAACTAAAATTTTATTTATTACCTATCTAATAATTTACCAAAGTTTGCGACAATACCTTTTGGACCAATAAATTACTCCCACATTAATTTCAACTTAGCATCAAAAACTAATCTCACAAGATCCAAGTTTTTCAAAACAAATTCCCTTTTTTCAAGTGGGACTCAAAGAAGCAGCCTAAACTGGATTAGAGAAAAATTACGTATTACAAGAACTAGGTGAACAAGCAATCTAAAAAGATAAGAAACAGTTTGCAACTGCGATCCTTTTTCATGAATCTACAGGATAAATCCCTTTAGAGGCATCAAGGGTCCTGTATCCGAAGAAATTTTCCACGATAGTATATTTACTAGTTCATTCTCTTGACCTTGCCTTCGCTATACTAAATTCCAATAAAATCAAGAACTTTGTTCTTTTACATAAGGATTAGAGTACCTAGAGCAAATTTTATATCTACATCTCATTCTACATTTCATTTTCACCGATATCGTTTGTTAACGATATTACTTTGCGCCGTCACGATTAAATTTAATTACACAGATAAGTTTATTCGATTTAAAGTCAAATACAAAGTGTATTTCTAAGTCTTATATTATGTTTGTCTCTCCTCGCTTGATTTGACGTAAAGGTCTCCTCCTACATTTCAACTTTGCATGACCGCTTTTTGGTTTCTTCAGGAACGACATTTGTTTAACTGCCATTCGATTTTCAAATTAATTAAGTAATCGTTCAAAGAAGGAAAGTATTACTTTTAAGTATTTTTCAATAAAATTTGACCTAAGTACCTACTCGTAGGTATTTACTGGTGTATTAGGTTTTTCTGTTAAGTATTCTTTAGATTAGGATACCTCAGCACGAATACAGGAATTGAATTAATGTGATAAACGTCATCCGATTAATGCTCATTTGAAGTTAACTTCATTTATTTATATATCCACACTCTTAAGTGACAAATAGTATCCATGAATCATTGGCGTAGAACAAACATTATAAATTATCAAAAACCGGGTAAGAAATAACTTACCCTAATTCTTTGAAATATAATTTGGCACATTACCAAAATAGAATTCCTGTTTGACCTCTACCTAAATATATAAAATAAGTTTGGAGTCAAATTTACAGAACTTTTTCGTTCAGAAAATTCAGTCTTATAAAATGCCAAAATAAAATTGAACGCAATAATTCCAGCGCTTTGATTCAATCAATATTCAATTACTAGAGAACCGCCCGCGCTTCGCTATGGGACCCGTAGGTAACAGTCGTGTAGGTCCCGCTCCCGTAGGAATCTCGGCTAAACAGTAGCCTAATATATGATATACTGGTACATAAGATATAACATTTTCCTATGACATAAGTAAATTACATGTAGTACACGTATTTGATAGCGTGATTCAGAACTTGCAAATGAATTTTACTAACGCCATCTATTAACAACATCCGGAACTAAATATCTAGCAACGTAGCAACTAACAAAACATCGATCTTCCCATGGGAATGAGATGTTTTTCCGCGGTAAAAAGTAGCCTACGTCACTCTCCACCATCCTAACTATCCCCACACACATAAACCATACCATATAATAGCCATGTTGCGACGTGAAAGAGTCACAAACAAACAAACAAACACACTTTCACATTTATAATATTAGTATGGAAGTATGGATAGTATGGATTTATCGCAATATATCTACGAGTGTATTCGTATGTATTTCTATGTTATGGATCAAGAGTAAAAATAAATTTTCAAAATATCCTTACATAGTAACATAAAAATACTTTTCGGCCTCATCGGAATTGATGACTACAACAAACAATTTACTATCCTAGCTTAGATTTGCATTAGATATAGCGAATATCTAACAATGTTTCGGCCAAGAACTAGATGAGAAATTAACGCAACTTCGTAAAGTGCCTGTTGGTGGTTACATCATTTATCATTAGCGGGAAACTAGCTCCGATGCCTATCTAAAATATGGTCTACTTGAATAATATTCAGGCATAAGGCTGGGATTATAGTGGTGTTACAGTATTGTGTTGTTACTAACCTACATGTTATGTTATATTTCCTAGAATGGATTTGGCCACATAGTAGGTCAGTTGATAATAACGTCCTAGCAAAAGATTTGCTCCATGTTAACGTGGCTACTCGTTAAGATCGAGAAGGACAATCTGTTCCTATGTGTTCTGTTCAAGGATTGTGAGAAAACCTTTCACTGAAACGTGGGCGATCTGGGACTGTATTCGTATTCGATCACTGTTTAAATGTTTTACACGAAACGCCTACACCAGGATAGGCCAATGTGTAATCATTGTCACAAGAGATTTTGTTAGCTTTTACAGAGATTCCGCAAAGATGTTTTTCTTATTTTTCATATTGTTGAGTACATTACAATTGCAGTTACATATCACTGCTATTTTGTGTTTTAGTATTTTAGAATTAACTATGGTATTTCTAACGATTCCTTTGCCCAAAAATAAATGACCTCAAATCATCAGATCAAGTATTGAAGTACGCAATGTACCAAAAAAAACAGGGGAGACGAAGGAGGACCTCTTAAATATGGTAAAAAAGGTAGGAGATGCACTCAACGTTCCTATTGAGTCAGGTGAGATTCGTGACGTATATCGAATCAATACCAAGAACGAAACGAGTCAGCCAATAGTCGCGAATTTTGGTACTGTTGCTTTGAGGGACAAAATTATTAACTCTGTTAAGGCGTACAATAAAAAGTATAAAAGTACCAAATTCTCCACTACAAATCTTAAAATTGAAGGTCCTGTTAAACCAATTTTTGTATCAGAGAGCCTCACTGTACAAACAAAGAAGCTGTTCTTCCAAGCTAGGGAATTTTCAAAATTAAATAACTTTAAATACTGCTGGGCCTCTCGAGGAAAAATCTACTTGAGAAGAACGGATGGAGCATCGCCCATTAGAATTAACCAAGAAAGTGATCTAGAAACTGTTAAAAGCAAATGACTAGCTTTTGATATTAATTACTCCATTATTGTTAATATTTTTAAGGTTTTACTTGATTTTTCTTTTTGTAAACTACCTTTTAGTCTACTTATGTCCAATCACTCGCAACTGATACGATCCATAAACACTATACACATACCACACACTACATATATAAAAATACACTTATTATTCACACTACACACCAATACACACAAATATATACAACACCATTTACATACAAACAACCATCGTCCGTATAATAAAATAATATACTCAAACTTTATTTACAGGCTAACCACATTATTTATTGGAAATACAAATATACACATCTATATACATATCTATAAACGTTGCAACTCCGAACCTCTTATATACTGCTATGTATATTTCTATACTATATTTCTACATGCTATCATGATGCACATAATTACTTTTAAAGACCAATATGGATTGTAATGATATAATTAATGAACTTGATACTTTTACAATTTCTGCATCCACAACATGTGAAATTGACACTTTAAATAAACTAATAGGCAATCCATTAAAGTCATTAAAAATATTCCATCAAAATATTCGAAGTGTCACTTGTAACATCACAGGTCTCTACACATTATTACATCGTACATTAGTCGACTGGGACATCATTGTTTTAACGGAATGCTGGCTATCACGAACTCATCACATTCCAACATTAGACGGATATGACTATGTAGCTTCTACAAATAACCATACTCAAAATGAAGGCGTTATAGTTTATTATAAAACCTCGATATATCCTATTACGAGTGAGCCGTGTTTATGCGATGCAAATTGTATTGCTCTAAGCATTAATAAAAATACATTATTAATTAGCATCTACAGAGCACATGGTTACAAAGAGGTATTCAAATTTATTAACTCATTAGAATCATTCTTAAGCGATCACCGTGGCTATAAAAATATAATTTTAATAGGTGACATAAACATAGACATATCCATTCACAATATAGATCCAAATTCAGGCCCATACCTAAATATGTTAGCTGCTCATGGTATGTTGCCAGCTCACACTATTCCCACACATAACAAAACATGTCTCGATCATGTAATTCTAAAGACATACTTAAATGCATCTTGTTACGTTGCCCAGTCGTCTCTTACTGATCACGATACTGTCATACTAATCCTAGAATCTAAAACAATAAATAATTACACACCAATAATTAATATAAATAAAATAAATTATCGAAAATTAGATGAGTACTTGCAAAAAATAGATTTTTCTAACATCTTCAACTTGACGGATGCAAATGAGGCCGCGTGTTACTTAACGAGCATCTTGTGTAATGCTATCAAAAATAATACCAAAAACGTAAAATTATCAAATCGCAAACGAAATTTAAAGCCTTGGATTACGCCTGGTCTCATTAGATGCATGAGAAATCGCGACAAACTACATTTAAAGGCAAAAAAGCATCCAAACAATGAAGTTATTACTACTACATATAAGAGGTACAGAAATTTTTGCAACATGATTTTTAAAAAACTTAAAAGGGAATATGAAAGGGATCAAATAAGAATTGCTTCTAAAACCAGTACTAAAAAACTATGGCAAACTATTAAACAAGTTGTCAACTATGCTCCAAAAAGAGACACGCTGTATGAACTCATATCTACACCTAATCCGGCTCATACGGTTAATGAAATTAACAATTTTTTTGTTAATATTGGCGCGAACCTTGTAAAATATAGACTGCCTTCCACAAACCCCGAACCCTATCATTCTCACAAATCCCCAGCCTCTTCTCTTGTTTTACTACCCACTGATTACGCTGAAGTCGAAAGTATTATCAAAAATTTAAAAACCTGTTCCATGGGATCAGATAATATACCGGTTTGGCTCATAAAAAAGTACCACAAACTTGTAATACCGCCGCTTGTACATGTTTGCAATCTAGCAATTAATACTGGTATATTTCCTGATATTTATAAACGTGCACAGATAACACCAATACACAAAAATGGTGACAAAACCTGCATTAACAATTATAGACCCATCTCCATTTTACCCTCACTCTCAAAAGTCTTAGAAAAAATTCTTAACAAGCAGCTTACCCAATACTTAGAACGTAATAATCTTTTGTCTTCCTCTCAATACGGTTTTCGCTCTGGCTTATCAACAAATGATGCTGTCCACAACCTGACTGATTTTATTGTTCAATGCTTAGATAATAATAAAAAAGTTATCGTTATATTCCTCGATTTAGCCAAAGCTTTTGATACGGTTTCTGTTCCGCTATTATTAACTAAATTGGAAGCTTTGGGTGTTAGGCATACTCAACTTAAACTGTTTAGAGATTATCTGTCAAACAGAACTCAGAAAGTCAAGATAGGTGATGTTCATAGCGACTACCAGCAGGTGATTCATGGTGTGCCACAAGGATCTATCCTCGGTCCAACGCTTTTTTTAACGTATATAAATGACCTCTGTGATCTCCAGCTGACAAACGGTAAAATAGTCACTTTTGCTGATGACACGGCTTTACTATTTGAAGGCACTACATGGAGCGACACCTTTGATAGCGCACAAAGAGGTTTTAATAAAGTAATATCTTGGTTGGAGGATAATAAACTATCAATTAATTTTGACAAAACAAAATATATCCCCTTTTCTATACAGTCCAATACAGCACCAAATTCAGAAATCTATAATATAAAATTACACACTTGCTTAGGTGGCCACTCATGTTCATGTCCGTGTCTTGCCAGAACTGATTCAATCAAATATTTAGGAGTCCTGATTGACAGTACACTAAGTTTTAAGCAGCATATTGAAGCCCTTTCTTCAAGAGTGCGAAAACTCATGTACATTTTTAAAAACCTGCGCCACATCGCTGACAAAAAGACTATTGACATGGTCTACTTCGCCCTGTGCCAATCCCTCCTCACCTACTGCATAACATCTTGGGGCGGAGCGACCAAGTCAATAATGCTGAAAATTGAACGCGCGCAACGAGCCGTTCTCAAAGTAAGCTTAGGTCTACCTTTCTTCTTTCCTACCCATAAACTGTATGAAAAATGTAACTTTCTGACTGTTCGGCAACTATACATCCTTTACACAATAATAAAAAAACATAGCGAAGTACAATATGACAATAATATATTAACAAAAAGACGGAAGTATACAGTTTGTTCACTCCAACAGCTCAATACTGCCTTCTCACACAAATTTTACTGCTTTAGGGGATCGTACTTATATAATAAGATAAACAAAGAGCTTAACATTTACTCATTGCCAAAATTTCGATGTAAGAACGAAACCCAAAAATGGCTTCAATCCCTCAATTACGAGACAACTGAAAATTTATTAGCAGTTCTATCATAAATTACATAATACATTTATTCATAAGCGGACTCACACACACACACACACACCCACACCCACCCACCCACACACACACACACACACACACACACACACACACACACACACACACACACTAAACGCTACAAGGTAAAATAGTATTAATTTAGTGCATTAAATTGAACATACTAATTATTGTCTAACCTCTTAATATTACATCTGTAATTACTATTAGTGTCCACTGTTCTGGGGTGAGGGCCTGGAGATCTGTCATACAGGCTGTCCTAGTACGGACTCCAGCCTCTCACAAATGTTTAAGGTAGATCATGTACCTGTACATACATACATTGTGAAGAGGAAAATAAAGAACTATTATTATTATTATTATTATTTCCTCTACATAGGTAAGTGTTTCTGTAGCATTAAGGTATGATCTATCTGGTAGTCCGGAGATTAGTTCTTTGTACTTGTAAGCATATCCTGTTGTAACATTCAGTCTAATTCCGATGAAATTCATGCATAGTATATTTCTGTACTTAGCTAGCTACAAACCTTCTAGAGTCTGTCCTTCAATATTTATATGTATTTAGGTGACAGTGTCGGAAAGTATGAAGTAAACGCGTCCCTCACTTTTTTTTGAGTGGTTAAGAGTTGGTCTTCGGTTTTACTGGTAGTAATATCCTCGGGTGCCATTTATAATTTACAACCAACAGTGGTTTCTGTCTTTTCTGTTCGGCTATTTTAGGATTCATTACTTTAAGTTTATTACTTTGCAATAACATATTAAGATATTTCGTCTGGAAAAACTATACCTTAATATGACAGAATGAAAGAGCTAAAGGCATACAAGTTACAAGTTGACATTGCATTTAAATATTGTATACTTGTAATAACATGTTACGTTCATGTTACTATGCTTCTTCACTGTTGAATATTATATAGGACTAGCTTTTGCCCGCGGCTTCGCCCGCGTGGAATTCGTTTATATCGCGAACCGGGGAAGTGGGGGAGAAAGTACGTCATCAACTATCTTCCTGGGAAAATTCATCAAAATCGTTGTTTTCATACAAACTTTCATCCCCTATTTCAAGCCTTTAGGGGTTGATTTTTAAAAAAAAATTAGCCAATGTGTGACTCTGGGTCTTCAAATATTTTCATTCCGAATTTCATCCAAATCGGACTGGTGGTTTAGTCGTGAAAACGTCACAGACAGACTTTCGCATTTATAATACTATATGTGTGTGCCCGCTACTTCGTACGCGCAGGAGTTTATTCCGCGTAACTCCAGATCCCGCGGGATTTCCAGGAAGACAGACTTGTTAGTTTTATATTAATGTTTGTTTAGAAGCTATTTATACCCCATACGCGAAGAAGGTTTTCCCGCGTAAATTCCGATCCCGCGGGATTTCTGAAAATATCCTATATGTTAATCTAAGTTGCCCTCTTTGTGTGTGCCCGCTACTTCGTACGCGCAGGAGTTTATTCCGCGTAACTCCAGATCCCGCGGGATTTCCGGGAAGACAGACTTGTTAGTTTTATATTAATGTTTGTTTAGAAGCTATTTATACCCCATACGCGAAGAAGGTTTTCCCGCGTAAATTCCGATCCCGCGGGATTTCTGGGATAAAAAATATCCTATATGTTAATCTAAGTTGCCCTCTATGCGTGTGCCCGCTACTTCGTACGCGCAGGAGTTTATTCCGCGTAACTCCAGATCCCGCGGGATTTCCGGGAAGACAGACTTGTTAGTTTTATATTAATGTTTGTTAGTTTTATATTAATGTTTGTTTAGAAGCTATTTATACCCCATACGTGAAGAAGGTTTTCCCGCGTAAATTCCGATCCCGCGGGATTTCTGGGATAAAAAATATCCTATATGTTAATCTAAGTTGCCCTCTATGTGTGTGCCAAATTTCATGAAAATCGGTTCAGTAGTTTTTGCGTGAAGGAGTAACAAAGCTATTTATACCCCATACGTGAAGAAGGTTTTCCCGCGTAAATTCCGATCCCGCGGGATTTCTGGGATAAAAAATATCCTATATGTTAATCTAAGTTGCCCTCTATGTGTGTGCCAAATTTCATGAAAATCGGTTCAGTAGTTTTTGCGTGAAGGAGTAACAAACAAACAAACAAACAAATACACAAACTTTCACATTTATAATATTAATAGGATTCAACCTACAGGCCTCTAAGCACGGGTATCTCCTTATAGCAGCAGGCCTAAATAATACTCCATCAAGTTGCTCCAGTGCGTGGAAGAGTAAGTGGGCAATCAAAATGAGGGAAGTTTTTATGCAACCAGAAGGCATCCGAACCGAAGCGTTTTTTGATAAAAAAACCAGGAGTGAATGCTTTACGTGCCCCCTAAAACATGAAAGCGCTCAAGAAATTTTGCCAGTAGCGGTCACCTATCTAACTACTGACAGCGTGGGCTGGTGCACTCATATCACTTAGAATCGACGCGCGCCGTGCCGGACTGTGATCTCTCTTTATTATTAGATCATTACTAATACTATAGCTACGCAAGTCTTGTCGTCCCTTCGTAAATCTATTTCGGCCTCAGAAGGCAGTGATTAAAGATTTCGTTATAAATAAAAGCTGTCAACTGGTCATCTTACAAGAGAAAACTGTTGAAATACGTCTCGTAATAAATTAGCGTCGTTTGCCTTTGTCAAGAATTTTAAATAAAATATTGCGAAGCCAATTTCTCCAATTACACAACCTACAATATTACACTGGCAAATAATACTTTCCTAGAAACGAAACGACCCGTATAGCGCAATGGTTACCAGAGCGAACGCAGTCTTGAGTTCGATTTCCAGCGAGGCGAAATATTGAAGGGGTTAAAACTTTGTTTCTGGGTCTGAGTGTGTGTATTTTTCTTTGTGTTTTATACACGGAACCCACAACACCCAGGGAATCCTAGCGTAGTACCTATATTAAAATTGTAGTACTTATATAATATGTAGTAAAATACTTTTTACTTATAATGACAATGTCATGGGGCTATGAGTGTGCAGTTATTCATAACTACTTATCATCGTAAGTTATAACTGATCCACAGCCGGGTTCGAGTCACTTCTGACAGTGTATAGGGCACTGGCCCATAGTTCACAACCTTGACCAAGACTCAGCAAACTTTACACACCTTAAGAGACATATCTACAAAACATAATGGAGAACTCTCTGGTATGAAGTTTCCTCGTAATGTTTTCTTTCACCGAAGCCAGTGAATATTAATTTTCGGTGAATTCGAACCCAGGCCCCTTTGATCAGGAGTCCAAAGTTCAAAACACTTGGCTGTCACTTTTTGAAAAAATAGAAATTAAATTGCAATATCTAGGTAATTACGGTATATGATATTAAACGATACCGATCACTAATTACACAGAACACAAATTACTGCAGACATAAATTTATCACACATTTATCATTACAATTTAAAAAACATGAGGACACTTTGTTAAACTACATTTACATACGCCGTAAAAATCATTATTCCTCATTCATCACAACGACACGAAGTGATTGCAGCGACAGTACAGAAAACATCCGCCTAAATAAGGTTCAAAGACCCAGTTACTCATATACCGTAAATTCGTAACAAAGAGATTACGAGACTGTTACTTCACTTTCTCCATTTACATAATTCACAGCGACGTATCATTTGAGCTAACTCCTTAAAAACTAACTTAAATTACATAGATCATCGTTATTCTCTTTAAAATATCATTCTCTACATGTCTTATGTTTAAAATCTATGTTATTATAGAAAAAATCGATCTTGTTAATGCAGTTTAAGTTAATTTTTTTGCCCATCACGTAATTTTGCACATTTCATTGCCCAGTAGTCCCGGCTTCGATTCCCAGCTGGGGCAGATATTTATGTGACGGATAAATTGTTGATTCCCGAGTTTTTCCTCCTACCTTATACAAGAACGGGAGCCTGAGTGATAAAAAGAAGAAGAAGAAAAGAAGATCTACATTCATAATAAAAGTTAGGGACAACTCTACACAGTACTACCTACATACTCTACATGTTTCGATTTCTTGCACCCCTTCACGGAGACAATTTCACATCAGCATGTTGTGTCTCTTTGCTATACCTACCTGCATAATCTTTCGTAATAATAGATACAAACAGAAACAAGATTTAACACTCGTATTTAAACATAATCCTACTAGAAGACATAAATTGTGTGGAATAAGAAGTTTAGAAGCCCTAATTTATTAAGTTGTAAGTGTCCTTGCTAATTCCATTATTATGTATTAAAACTAACCTTCAGTCTGGATTAAGTTCAAGATTTATCTGTGGATATAGGTCAAGAGGCCGCTCTGCCGCAATATATTTAAAGCTTACATTGTACATTTACTAGGAAAGTATACGGCTTAGACCGTGTGGCTTGAGGAATTGGTCGTGTGAACTATAAAATATATAGAACGCTCAAGAAACTGGAATAAACTAAATGCAATGCATTGAACGTTTGCAGTAAATATCATTTAATTATTTATAATCTTCTTAAATGCTGACATGTATGTATGTATGTATTTAAATATGTAATGTAAATAACTATCATTCAAATAGATTTACATAAATTTTTAGCATACCTACTTAATCTTATGTAAATTTGTAATTATTCCAAAACATAATAATAATATATACAATTATAAATGTGATAACGATTTTTGATTTTTTGATACAAAAATAATGTAATCCAATTAATTCTCATGATTGCAAAAAATAAAAGAATTTTTATTTTATTTGTAAAATGCATTGCACGAATAAATTAAATTGTATAAAAGTATTCAATCGGCAACAAGCACCTATTGATATGACGAATGAATCTACAAACCCACATACATAGTTATTTCTGCACTGCTTCTTCAACTTCGCAAATCGAATGCTGTGTATGTTGATAGTAAGTTGAACTATATTAAAACACAACTTCGCTTAAACGATCCTGCAGGTATAAAAATCTCATAGTTACCAAGTCCTTACTTCCAGTCTCAATAACACTAGCAGAAAGAAAAACCAACCAAGAAAATCATTAAAATTGTCCCGACCAAGAAAATCATTAAAAAATCTAACCAACTAAAAGCTTAATTCGAAAAACCAGTAAGAAACGCCAGTTGATTTTTTATCACGCTCTGTTATCTATACGACAATACCTTCCCGTCAGGCCTCAAGCTTAAACGATCCATCGTCAGCCATCGTAAGACGCAAACGGTTTCTTTCAAATTACAATCATTTGCGGCAGAACACCTATTTGACATCTCACGTTTACGTTACAAATGGTGCCCGTAGATGGGCTGTAATATAGAGATGATTGCGAGCGGTTTGGATGCTGGTCGCTCGCTGATCACACGCCCATTAAATAGGTAGGTTCTGAAAAAGAGACTTTCAATTTTAATATTAAAATGTATGTATGTTGAAAAATACACACATAATACTTGCTTTTCTCCGAAATAGTTCCTAACTTCTTCAAGGAGTAGTTAGCCAGCGAAGCAAACTATGGCTTTCAGACAATTCATTGCGCAAAATCCCAAGCATAGTTGCGAGATTAAACGGACCTACGAGTACGGTCTATGAACATGACTATTTTTTTGGACATTTAAGTACATCAAACCTAATCGCAGAAAGCAGCGACGATGTAACAGACAATTTTAAATTTAAAGTTCAATTTAAAGCAAACTCGATTCATATTGAAGCCTTCATAAAGTTACCCATATAAAACCTCGAATCCACAGTGACATATTTAATATAGGATCCTGCAACCTGTCGCTTAGATGCCAACTGCATATTTTCATTTCCAAGATCTTATATTTGAAAGTCAACTCATTATACACCTTAAGAATTTTCCATAGAGCTTATTTTTCTTCAATTTTCAGTCGCACGCCGGATGTGAAATTTTCCATGGTTTCAGGTTTGTTCGGTACGGGCGGGTTAGTTCATTCACGGATGTATTTTTGGCTTGACTCAGTGGGATTGGTGTCATCGTCAGGCATGTGCTACTAGGTTGCCGACCTCTTACCGCAATACAAACAAACAACTGATCGATATCGGTACCACTATTGTGACTGTATACAAATACGAGCCCTTCTGGGACTACTTTTGACGTTGGTCGTTTTATTGCTTTTCCATTGGGATGAACGAAGATTTATCTTTTAGACACTCTTTCAGAAACAGCGGTAGGTATCTCCATTAATCAAATGAAAAATAAAGCAAAGAAATAGTACGAAAAAGTAAAGGCGGATAGTTTTATATGATTCTAATACCCCCTATACAAATATACGTTTGTATAGGGGTGCTTGTGTAAAGGAGAGTGTAGTGGAGCCCCATTATAAAAAATCTTGCACCACTAGAGATTAAGCAAAGTGAGGCAGATACTAAGCATAAGAGAGCTCAGCTACCTCTAGAAGAAGCAGCTCTATCATATTTTTGAAAGTCTTTGAAGTCTGTCATTCTACGAGTACACTTGGCCAGCGCGATTAACAGTATTAGCCGTAGTAGCCTATATCCCTCACATTTACTACGTAGACCCGAACGGTGGATTAGTTGTTACATAAATGAATAACACTGTAAACATATTTTTCAACTTCAAATTAGATCCAAAGAAAAAGTTTAGGTATAAATTATTCCATTTGGCACTCCTTCAACTACGAAGAACACCAATCAACTATCTTTTGATCACTGCAATGCGCAAAATATTGAACGCTTTCTGACTATATATTATAACAGTAAGTATGTCAATCATTAGCTTAACATAGTAAGTAATAACATGTCAAGTTTCAAGTTCATCTGCTCAATAGTTTTCTTGGGTAACATGGGACAGAGAGAACACCCTACGTAATAGATAAACTGCCCGCCTATCAACCAGAAAAGTTTTTATTCGATAGCAATGTCTACCTATGTAAAAGCAATGAATATTTAATATCGCGAAACGATCCCGTTTTTTACACTTTTTGTTATAATAGTACGAATTATAGGACCTACTTATGTTAAAGTAATACGAATGTGAAAGTAAAGGAATACGAAAAGTAACACGGTATTTTTTAATCATTCATCGAGTTTGAAATATAAAATTCTGAAATGAACTCCGTAATTAATTATGAACGTAACAAGGAAGTTAGCAAGGTGAAAAAATTAAGTCTGTATTAAATATTTTTATCATCAATTATTTAATTGTAAGGGTTAATAATTATTAGATTGTAAGGGTTAAATTAATAAAACCGGCCAAGTGCTAGTCGGACTCGCGCACGAAGGGTTCCGTACCATTATGTATAAAAACGCCAAAAAAAATCTGGTCTGTTGTATGAAAGCCTCACTTAAATATTTAATTGTTTTATTGTAGTTACATATTACCCTCAACGCCATCTCTTGGACCGAAAGGTAACTAAACTATATACTTGTATGGGCGCCCACTTAAATATTTATTTTATTCTGTTTAGTATTTGTTGTTGTAGCGGCAACAGAAATACAACATCTGTGAAAATTTCAACTGTGTAACCATTACGGTTTATGAGATACAGCCTGGTGAGCTGGTGACAGACGGACGGACGGACGGACAGCGAAGTCTCAGTAATAGGGTCCCGTTTTACCCTTTGGGTACGAACCCTAATAAAACGAAGTACACAATTTGATGATGCATATCGTCCTACAAGCAACTTTTGGCGCGTGGGTGACAGAGACAGCGCCTTACAGATTGCTGAGATTGCCTTACCTGTAATGAGCTGTCTCTGTCACGCACGCGCCAAAAGATGCTTGTAGGACTGTACATGCATTCCTTTCACAAAAAAAAACAAGCACTCAGTTGACAGTCAAGTCAACAACAGCAACAAGTTGACACTGTTGACAGTCTTAAATTCCACAACTTTACAATTCGTTTTTGGAATCATTGTATATAATTTCCTATCATCTGTTACGAATAAATATTTGAGTATCTAAAACAAGAACTGTGATTCAAGTTAAGCGATATTCCTAATAGATGTTATTCCAGTAAATAGCTGGGTGAAAAAAAAAATATTCACTTTACTTTTCATAAAGTTGAGTCAGCTCGATTTATTCAATCTGAATATCTAGAAAATTGTTCAGTGAGTCAAACAGTAACTCGACTCCCGCGAAAACACGCCAATAAAAAATACTTTTTCGTAGAAACAATAGGGTGTGTGCTTTTGTTATTGAAATAGACCTAACAATATGAACGTTAACACAAAGTGGATCAAACTATCAAACTATAAAAAAGCAAATGTAAGATCATAACTATGATTGAATATAGCCACATAATGTTTGTACTGTAACTTCCGCATGGGAAAGAGATGCTTCACCGTAACGTAGTGTAATAAATATTATACGCTCTACACGAGCCAGTTGCTTTAAAATTGCTTTGTCGTTACTCTATCTATAGGGACAGTGAAGGAATCGTTACTCGTATTTTGTATTCAAGGAACAACCAAACATTTGTCAAGTACTTACCAAAAAAATGCTTCAAAGGTTCTGTAAGTATATTTTTATTCCGAAATGTAATTACATTCTTCATTTATCCTCTTATTTATTACATAGATACACTGAAAAATCATGAAAGCGACGTAAAACACAATCATAATTTGAACAATACGTAAATACGGATACGAAGACATAGTAGATAAGTAGACTTTAAAAATGCATATATTATACCTGTTAGCGTATAAGCCAAGGAAGCAAGGAAGCATCTCTGGAGCTTAAATTGCCCCGTCCCTCCCGACTTCATCCAACCAGCGGAGAAACTGCCAGCGGGTCACGAACTGCAGTGGCCTACCTGGCGTACGCTTAACCGTCTTCGGACAGGTGTGGGCCGCTGCAGATCGAACCTGGTCCAACACAGGACATGCCTCATCTATTGTCCTGACCTCTGTGCCCCTCCAGTTGTACTGGGGACGACCTAATGAAAGTCACAGATGCTGCCTTTTCCGTGGCGTCTTACTGGGCTGGTAAAATATAGTGTCATTAACCTCTTGGCCATTGAAACGACGAAGAAGAAGACCTGTTAGCGTTGATTAGTATCGTTTACCGCCATCTGTTATCACCATCAAGAACTAATCCAATAGTCTCCAACGTGGTCTCCAACTTGTGCCGTGGTCTAATATGGCTCGAGGCATTATTCATTGACGAGTCGAGGAAGTCAGTCGGCTTTAATTACTATTGTGCTCCATGCTACGAGATAACGATTTATTAAATTATATTAAGGAGTTGTTTACATACCTACATTATACGTTAAATATTATGCGTTATATAATGTACGTTAAAATATCTTTGATTCATAGTGAGAAGTTTAAAATCGTACATGAATAAAAAAGGTAAACAAACAGTTGAACTATAAACGTAGCCTTGCGTAACAGACAACGTATAGCAGCTGGAGAGCTGGCCTAAGTATAAGCAGAAAGAGTGAGAATTGACACATCCGAACAGAATTATTCCATAACACACAGCTATTAAAAAATCACAATCCACAATTTCATACACGTTGACTTTTTTCAACTTGTTGAAATATTTGCAAATAAAATACCACTGACATCGTCAATTCGTCACCCATGGTCATCGGTAACAATAAACACGTTATTGTTACTTAGTTTGAAATAAAGAATCAAAGACCGACGCGGCGACGCCGACGTTATTTTTCTAAAAGCGTAAAATGAATTTCTTTCTCCGACGTGTGATCCTTAAATAATACATGACGATTGAACTAACCGAATAACAAATCTCTAAGGCTCCCACGACAGAATGCGGAACGCTTAGACGACACGACCCTAAATGTATTTTCATCCATAAGGAGCAAAGGAACAATTCATTTTAAGCGTTCGTACAATACAATATAACTCACGTACTTCATAACAATATTAAGCTAGGTTCACATTATTGTGTCGGGGTGTGGTGTGGCGCCGTCTGTTGTGTCGCAGAGTGTTCATACTAATGTGGTGTGTTGTGTTGCAATATGGCGCAATTTTAGATCATTCGTATTTCAAGAGTTGTGGAGTGAACACGTAGGTATATAAAATGGAATCGTCTGACTCTGACAGCGATTTCGATGAAGATATTCAGTTTCTTCTAATGATGAATCTTCTAAAGAAAAAGAAAAAGAGATATTGGGTTCATCCTTTAAATAGAACCAGGGAGACTAGAGGTGCATTTCATTGTCTTGTTCAAGAATTAAAAAGTGATGATGAAAGATTCCAGCGATATTTCAGACTTACTAAAATACAGTTTGAGCAATTACACAATTTTATTGAAAACGATATCAAAAAGATATTTCCTCCCAAACACTATTCCTGATATTCTGATCCTTATATTCTTTACATTTCGGATCATAAAGAACATTGTATTGTCGTACCAATTCAATAAGTGAATCTGACATTTTAAATACTAAACAAAAATATTTCATTGCTAGTTGCCTCGTTCGCAATGGCTGTCGTAATGACAGAAATTGACAGAATTGATCACGTTCACACTAGTGTGGCGCGACAGATCCCCCACCACCTCTCTGTCGCAATCGAGCGTCGAGCGATTTGACAGCGACACAACGCAACACAACACAACACAACCTACTAATGTGAATCTAGTCATAGTAAATGTACGTAAGCGATTGCCTTCTGGCGCGCCACGACACACCACGACACAATAATGTGAACCTAGCGTTACGCGTTACGCTAGGTTCACATTATTGTGTCGTGGTGTGTCGTGGCGCGCCAGAAGGCAATCGCTTACGTACATTTACTATGACTAGATTCACATTAGTAGGTTGTGTTGTGTTGTGTTGCGTTGTGTCGCTGTCAAATCGCTCGACGCTCGATTGCGACAGAGAGGTGGTGGGGGATCTGTCGCGCCACACTAGTGTGAACGTGATCAATTATGTCATTACGACGCCTTATTGAATGAATATTTTTGTTTATTATTTAAAATGTTAGATGAACTTATTGAATTAGTACGACAATTCAAAGTGTGCATTGTAATTGTGTTATTGCTCAAACTGTATTTTAGTAAATCTGAAATATCGCTGGAATCTTTCATCATCACTTTTTAATTCTTGAACAAGACAATGAAATGCACCTCTAGTCTCCCTGGTTCTATTAAAGGATGAACCCAATATCTCTTTTTCTTTTTCTTTAGAAGATTCATCATTAGAAGAAACTGAATATCTTCATCGAAATCGCTGTCAGAGTCAGACGATTCCATTTTATATACCTACGTGTTCACTCCACAACTCTTGAAATACGAATGATCTAAAATTGCGCCATATTGCAACACAACACACCACATTAGTATGAACACTCTGCGACACAACAGACGGCGCCACACCACACCCCGACACAATAATGTGAACCTAGCTTTACGTATCTACTCAATGAGAAGAAATATATGAATAGCTTACCAATTAGGACCTTCTTTATTATTTGCAATAAACATGTTAACTACTCCCGAAGCAAAGTTACGGTTTCACTAGACATTGAACTATGAAAGTGAAATATTCGAGCGACTAGTTTCATGGCAATACCGACTGAGATGAAACAGCGCCAGTGGTCCCATCGAATCAGCAGTGGTGATAGAGGGTTAGATCAAGCAATTCGATACTGCAACCAGAAAATTAAAAGTTGAACACCGATTTACTAGATAGGTAGAAAAACTTATCATTATCGACGCCATCTACGGTACTTACCTAACCGGCTCTCAGTACAAGTAATATTAGAATACCTACTCGTGTTGAAAATTAATATAGGTAAGTAATAACTTTTTTTTGTATAACTTACTGCTTTCTACGAACCCACCTGATAGACTGAACACAATTACACAGATTGTTTATATCCGTGCAATATCATTCATGTCCTATATTTTTCAGAAAAAAATCTAATAAAGGAACTCGTATAATAGAATCGTATGATGAATTCTGAAATTCGTTATATGAGTTCTCTGAAAAGCAATTTATCGAGCAAGTTCATTCACCTCTAAGATGTTTATGTAAGAAATAGTCAACAGATTGTTCGTACAGTTCCTTAATAAATTATCATCGAAATGAATTTGTGAAACTTATAACAATAAATAACTATTCCTCCTACTTTTTGTACTGAATTGGATTACAGTACAATATAAGTACGGTAGTGTAGTGTCGGTACATAATAAAATTGATTAGATTTTATAGACCATTAGAAGTTCTATGTACCTAACTAATAGTTGCTCTCGCACTTCCTTATTTCATTTCCCTACTACACAGAATTTAGTGACAATTAAAATCGCAGCAATCGAAGTGAAAGCACTATGAGGAAACTCTAAAACGATATTCCCTAGTTTTAGCTATTGCATTTGGAATTTAAAGCTCTTAAACGTCGTAAAAGACGGCGATAACTGAAACCCCGTCGGTTTACTGCATTTATAGCCAATATTTTATATGTTATACCCTACTAGGTTATTGATGTTCCACATTCAGATTTCGCTTTACCTTGTATCTATCTCGGTCCGCTTCGATAAACTTATGCCTACTACTTATAAGAACGCGCTCGTCTATTGCTATTTATTTCAGGCATTATTAAATTTCATGATTATCATAAAGTCGACTTGGGTAAATTTATCTCCTTAGTTTGTTTTCTAAGTTCCATTAAAAATTAAAGAAGGCATGAATTATTCTAATATTCTTTTGTACAAACAAGGTTGTTATTTTTTTCCATAAAATTCTTTTCGCGGTTAGCTAAGCGGATAGAGATCAATGTATTGTGAATTGTGACAAACGTCAATGGAGGAGAATGGTCTAGTTGACAATTTATGTTAATCTTAAACTTTCGAACTAACTTTTTTAATAATCGCTAAAAAAGTTATTAAAGTAAAATTAAAATGTTACCTACCTACCAATCATAGACTAGGTTTGTATTTATAGTCGATTTTACCGAGCAGTTCGACACATAGGTACTTCTACAAATATCGCCGGCATCGTAATAAGTCGCAGTTATGGTCTATGTATGGTATGTACATTTGTGTAGTTCATTTGAATGATATGATATAATAAAACCGCGCTTCGCTTCGGTATTTATGCTCGGCTAAAAATGGCATCCTTAAAACCTTGCTCGTGAATGCAGCTGTCATAATCAATTTTTTTGCCACCTAGCAGTTACATAGATTATCCCGTACTAATTAACCAAAAAACGTGTAACGTGTACTTATATGCAAAGGTTTTGTTTATTCCATTATATTGGACTTTACGTTACAAATATGTAACTTTTGAAAAATAATGAAAATAATTGATTTACAAGAAAAAATAATTGATTTATTCCCTTATCAAATAACATGAAGAAAACACAGTACACTCTGAAGGACAATTTATTCAATCAGTAACTTTAATTCAACTCATTGATCAAGAAAGTCGATCAGATACCGTAGTGCCGTTTGATGACGAAATTCAGAGCGCTGATTGATTTGGCTAGCTGTTTGGTTGGATAAACCGCTGGGAAAGACGTCATCTGGAATTATACTGCAACTAATACAAACAGAGACCTCACAGCAACCGGTGTACTGACGCCATATTAATAGGATTACACAGGACAGTACAAAAATATGTTGACCCGTAGCCGAGTTGGTAGTGACGCCACCTACGAAGCAAGGCATCACAAGTTCGAGTCCCGGTAGGAATAGTTTGACACATACTTAAATGTTTGTTCTCATGTCATGTATTTATCTGTGCCATCCGCCACATGGAACTGTAATGCGAGGGAGTCGTTTGTAACAATTTTATATATTTTCTTTTGATCGGTACATAATATGAACACTTCTAAAGTAAAGCCGCGCAATCGTTTTAGAAAAACCCCTTTTTGCAATCATAGCAAAATAGTTTGATCGATAGAGAACATTGGACACTCGAACCAAGGTTCAAATCTACAAGTGTTTCTGTATCGTTTATAAACTATTACTCGTTTCAGTGCCGACGACGAACGAAAGGAAGCCGATTTGATTATTTCATAACATGACGCAATAGGGAACCGGGACGTACCGTTACTTTCAGAACTCATGTAAACTCTAGTCATGGCACTTGCCTACCGCGTGCTCATATTACGTAAATTTAAGTCTGGTCAGTTCTATTAGGAAAGGAATATTAGGATAGGAATACAGTACCTACACCAGGAGTCGCAAGTTATTTTTGCCAACATTTATAATTATTTTGCACGAGTGTTATATTTAACTTGAAATATAATAATGGTAATCGAGGTATAAGGATTTGTCTTAGAGTCTTGTTGTATTTGGAACGTATATATTATTTTAATTGGACTGTATCTACCTACAGACATATACCTAATAAAACGGTATCCATACTTAGTACGAGAGTTTGAAAGGTTCAAAAATCAAACTACCAATTTCCCATCTTCCTGCAAGAAAACACTAGAAGTAACACGGGTTCCTTCCTCCTATTTCTCGGTCAACGTATCGGCAATGCGTTTAGTGTTATTTTTGTCTATGGGCGACGGTGAACACCTACCTCCTCCTCATTTGTCCGCTATTTACAGTAAAAATCAACAGTATAGTATAATCTCCACAATCCAATCCGTACTGGAGAAGCGTGGTAAAGTGTGCTATCTATAGGAATACTATGCCAGATAGCATAATATTAACTTGACTTACATGTTACTGAGCTAAAAGTAAAACATTAGCTCGCCTCCAGAATAAATTATTAGGAACATACGATGCCTAGCCTATTTATACTAGTTTAAAATCGGTCAGCTCAGATTACCTACTGACCCGACGATTATGGGCATAGATTCGCTGCTCAATTGATTGAACAACCATCACGATTAATTGTCAAGTTTAAAGTATTATTAACGACTGTCATTATTTGTATATTGAGAACAAAAGAATATCGTAACCTTTTATTTAACCCTTTAAAACTGTTAATTATACATGCCGCGATAGGTGGATAGGTTTATAAATAGCTATACTATGTATACTCAACAAGAACATGAAGCAAAACAATATATTACACTGAAAGTAGTTTTTGTGTACCTACATCACTGTAGTTATAATCGAACATATGTAGAGTTCTTTCACTTTTATTGCGAACTAGTAAACCCTCGCCTCACTTCGGAAAACCAGCCCCTCAATAGTTTTTTTTTTCGGAAATAAAACAAACACTATTATTTACGACTTGTCTCTCAGGTGGTGTGGACATTGGAAATTTGTAATAAGAACAAATCTTAAGGCATAATAAAAAAATTACTGGTTTATGTTTGTACACATAAATAAGAGATAGGTATTTGAGAAAAACGATTGATATACGAGCGACATGGAAAATACAAATAACCCATCACTAACACACAATCCGAAAAAAATAATTTATCTGTGTGACTATGTACGAAAGGTCCCACCAACTATACTCGAATCGTCGAGGATATGGAATTTCCACTCCCCGCCAAAAACAATCTTATAACGTGTATTCACAGTTCAATTTAGCTTGTAAGCCGTATGTTCTCACCACCAAGTGCGATTTTCGGAAGTTAGCCCCCCCCCCCCCCCCACCATCCACGTCCATCTTTAAATAAACCGATACCTAAACTTGCGAGCGAATTTGCGGCGAAAAGGTAGTATAAATATATTTATAAATACAGAAAAAAAAACTGTTTAGATACGCCGCATATCACAAACTTTCTCTATCCTTAGACAACACAAATTCAGAACGCAATTACGATTTGTTTTATGATTTCCTCAGAGATATCATGCAATAAATAATATGCTCGTAAATGCCTCAAGTCCCTTGGAGTTGTATGAGACTCATTTTATGAATCATAAAACACTTCACACTGCACTCGAAGATTATTACAGCTTTTAATCTCCATGCATTTTGTGCCTTGGTTGTAAAAGGACATAATAATTATTTGCTTTCTACTATATGTTCCGTTTCCTGGTAATCCATCTTTACGTATAATAAAAGTGTCAACTGCAACTGAATATCTGTATGTCGTGTAGGTAAGTAATATATTTTAGAAAAAATACTTATTTACTTTCTATGTTCCTACTTAACTGAGAATAATTTTTGTATTCAAAATATAGTGCTTTTGCGTAGTCATAAATTTATTCCCTACGGTTTGAGCGAGATACGACGAGTAGTTTTTGAATTATCCCTAATGCGTATTACGTTCATGCTATTCTCATTCTTCTATGGCTTAAACCTGGCCACCACGCTGGCCGAGTGCGGCTTGGCACATTGGCTTCACACGCTTGCGAACTCTCCACTATGCAGGTTTCATCACGATGTTTTCCTTCGCCGTTGTAGCGAATGACATTTAAATGCTTAAACCTCACGTTACTTCGAAAAGTCAGAAGTGCGTGCCCTGGGATTCGAACCCGGACCTTAAGAATAGGAGATTGAATTCTTAACCACTAGGCTATCACCGATACGTACTTGTCTAGTTTAAAAACATGCGACCCTCGCCCGAGAACAAAATGGGTCACGTGAAGCCATCGGAGCAATGAATGGTTTTCATTAGGCAGCCTTTAATAGACATCACCCCATTGGACAACCCCAGATACCATCTTTTAATTGTATTCGTGGCTACTAAAGGTTACGACGTTATTGCATGTTGGGCCGTATGTACCGAAGTACTCATAAAGCGATTAGCAAAGGATACTTCATAGGGCAATTAATTTATTCTGAACCTCGCATGGGCAGGTGTCGTTGAAGTATTAATTATTGCGAATTGCGAATTACGTTGCGAGTTAATGCGAATTTACATTTTATGATACAAAATGTTTACAACTAATAATACCCCGCCCTCATTTCGCTTAAGATAACTTAGTTTTAGTATCTGTACAAATATTTCCCAGAAATGTGTAAGGGCGGTAATATTATTGTAAAAAAGTTTTAATAAGGCAAACGTATACCTACCTGCTTCCAAGTTCATAATTGTTACAGAATAATCACTGAAAATTTAAAATTAAACGACGGGCTTTTGAATCAAAAAGAAAAGGGAATGGAAATCATTGAATCCGTTATAGAGCTACGATCACTAAGATGCCACAAGACAGACACAGATTATATAGATTCACAGATACACAGACAGACAAATCAAACTTGTAACACCCCTCTTGCATCGAGGGTTAAAATATTTTAATCTGTAACAACAAAGGCAATATTTACCTAATTCACCCAAAACCCCTTATAGTAAACGAAACAGTATATAAAGCTTGTTGCCAACCTAAGTACTGTGACGGAGAATCTGGCACGCAACTTGACAAGCCATGTGACTACGAATGGGCACTACCACTGAGTTACGAGCTTGATCACACGTCACTTCTCTTGGAACTGGGAACCCTTGCCAAGAGATGCCAAGCCTGAGCTTAAGCTATCTGGAACAAGTGTCTACGATTTATTTAAAGTGAAGTCGTTTTGAAAGAAGAGGCAAAATAGTGACTCGATATGATAGCGCGAACTTCACAAATAAATAAATTTCATTCATAATACGATACGTGTATCCAATAGGTACTATACTCTGAACCATTTCATTATTAATGCCTACATAGAATATTCTTCAGAAACAACATTTTAGCGCACAATTTTACATCGACATTTCACATTGGAGTGTAGATCAACGAAAGGGTGATGAAAGCGTATTGTTGCCAGTAAAATAAATTACTTTCATGAATATGACAATATGGCGAGAGTTTTTACGTCCCTCCGAGCTTTACATACTGATTCTCTTTTATCGCTTCTCGGTGCCGCAACCTTAGCACATCTAACGAACTCATTCAGTCTGCCAACGGTAAGTTTAGTAGATATCTAAACTCAGTAATTGCCTATGTAATCATGATTAAAGATTACGATTTCATCTGAAGGCAAGGCTGCCGTAAGTGGGCGTGTAAGGCATGCACTGTACGCGGGCGGCCCGGGGATGAGGCAAATGGACCACGGAGGGATGGCACGAGATATTATTTCAATAAAAGTAAACCGATATCAGGTTGGTAATTGAAGGGTGAAGCGACGACCGGGTTTGCTCATTCGGCTTGTTGGTTGTGCCGAAATATGACTACACTGTGTAACATTATGTTTTAAATGCGAGTTGTTACGCTTCTACACTGTAAAATGCTGTATAACCATAGAACGTTGCGGCTTTAGTCGTTCGACACTTTTGTCGTGTGAAAGTTAGTTGATGGCTTTTACTGAATTTGTTTGTGATCGACGTCGGCTAATGGAATAAAGGTTCGGAATGGTTAGCGAACTTCGTAATTGTTTATCGCTTCTTGACACCATCTCGTCGGTAATGGGGCTGGCACTGGGATTTTATATAAATCTACAGAATACGGCGCAGCTGACGCTAATGAACGAGACGTCGCGACTCATTTCGCAGGGCTTCGTTAATTTGTTGAATTTTTCGAGTTTTTAGGGGTTCGTGAACCATCTGATAAAAGGAAAGTTTACAGGATCATTTATTTGAATGTTTATTATCGGTTCTTTAGTCACACGTATTATAGGCTGAATGTGCCTACCTAATCGCTGGAAATAGTACATTATGATACAAGTGCGCGAAGTTGGTCATTACAGTCGAGGCGGTATTGAGCCCGAGCCGCAAGGCGAGGGCTGTAATAGAGCCAAGACTGTAATGAACAAAGCACACGCGTATCATACGACGTTTTTCAACACACTTGCGAGGAAAAAACAATTAGGTATCGACATTTTTCAGTCACAAATCAGCAAATTATAAACGAACAAATGTTTGCACAAAACACAAAATGGCGCGGTTTATTTTTTCGCGCGCCGTATCTTTGGTTGAATAACTATGCGCGCGCAGGTTAAGTCCAGAGACACCGAACATTCAGCCACAATATATTAAACTAAATAATTATGTATTTCTAATAAGAATTTACGGTAATTAATGATTTAAAATATTGTATTTTTTAAATGCTTTAATAGATAATTAGATGAAGTATAATCTTATCTTATCAGATTTTGACTAAGTACAACAAGTTTATTTATTTACAAAATAACAAATCTTTTGGTAACAACCTCTTTACGGATATTAAAAAAAAGTGGAATAAGAAAAACACTAGTGCGGTAATGAAAAGTAAAACGCACTAGTGTGTAATAAACCGCATTCCGGGCGTAAGACTAAAGAAAAAATAGCAACTTTACGAGCAAGTGTGTTGAAAAGGTTTATTTAAATTGTGGCTCATTTCTACAACTTCACATGGCAATACTTCTAGTTAAGTTTAAAAAGTAAGAAAAACAACTTCATAGTTCTTAACTTATCGTGAACATAATAGTTAAACTTCTAATCAAGGAACACGTCTTAAATTGCATATATCGAAAACAAACATAAACGTTTCGGCATACCATCACATAAACCGAGCCTCCCCTGAATTATTAACACTTCTGACAGTTTAATTTAGAAAGGCATCCTCTTAATTGTTCCCTGCTGAATTATATAGTGCGTAATTCACTGAAGGACGGCGCCCTACTTGGGCCCTTTACGGCTCATATAATTCTGTTGGCCTGTTTCAAATTCGAACCAGCTAATATTATATCCAATAAGGCCTATTTACTTTGAAAAAGGAGCATTAAACTCTGTTTCGTTCTAGTTCTGCCGTTCGACGTTTATGGGAAGTCGGGACAAAAATAATAATGACATGACATGACTAACGTCATGTTTTATTATTTTGTTGTCATGTTATCGTGAAAGGCTAGCGACACGTTGGCGACCCTTTGTCACTTTTGTCTCGCTCATTGATTGATGACGTCTAGGTATAAATGAATCGAATCAACAAATCAATTACCAACAAGGCTTCTGCTTCTCTCTTCGCCGGCAATATGTCGTGGGAACTTTGTGAAGACATGTCACCCTTGGCCCTTGATAGCAATTTAACAAAAAGGTAACTTAATAATAAATTTATTGAACACTCCCACTCCTTAATAATCAAATTGGCACGAGTGGCGGCGCTAATAAAATCCGAACCGTCGCTTTTATTTTTATGATTAAAATAAATTTTAAATCAAGTCACATTGCTCCTTATGAAAAAGCATAAATACATATGTACCTAGGCTACAACCCACTAATGGCCCACTACTGAGCACGGGTCTCTCCTCATTACTGAGGAGGCCTAGAGCATACTCCACCGCGCTGCTCCAATGCGGGTTGGTGGAGGGGTTAGTGGCCAACCCAGTGTCGAAAGTTTTCAAGCCACCCGAAGGCCTCCGACATGGCTTAACGACTACTATCAACCGGGACCGACGGCTTTACGTGCCCTCCGAAGCACGGAAGCGCTCAAGAAATTTTTGCCACTAGCGGTCACCCATCCGACTACCGACCGCGCCCGCCGTTGCTTAACTTTGTCGATCGCTTAGGATCGACGCAAGCCGCCGGGCTATGAGCGCTTAAATATGTACCTACCTACCTATTAATTTACAGTCTGGAAATTCAGTATTACTTATACTTTAGCATCAATAATTTTTATTACTTAATATGCCATCGGATCAATAAAATCATTTAAGGTTTAATATGTAGTTAATAATAAATACTTGAATTTTAATACATTTATACCTAATACCTTACCATACTTACATTTCCTTAATATTGAATATAAAACTAACTACAGCTAAGCGTGACACAGTTTATTGTTATGTAATTTAATTAATACACTGTAGAAAACCCATGTTTAGATCCACACTAAACCCTACCGATGTTATCTCATACAAAACCCTTTCACGTGTAACCGGTGTAACCGTGTCGATGTTATCCTCATTTCCAAGAAAAATCCCTTTCAGGTAAGTGTGTAGTTCCCCAGTTCTAAACTGATGTTAAAAACTTCGCGCTGTACACGTGAAGCTGAATGTTTCCCAATTTTCTGCATAAATTGTGACTAAGTTCTGTGGAGATTTTCTTTTTATGTCCCGAACATTTGAGTGTATCTTATAAAGAATGCTTGAACTTGTATTTTTGTTTGCCGAGTAGTTTATATCGTGTTTTTTCTTGGATGTGTTAGTTCTTCTTAAGAATTTACATCAGGAATTTTAGTTTAAAATTCAGCGCTTATACCTATACTTTTCCGCAAAAGAGATGTTAGATTGAAGCTATACGCACTACTTCAAAAGCTGCGCATCAGAGAGTTCTACGTAATGTTATTGAAAATGTGGAAAGCCGTTATGAGTTCCGACTAGCAGTAGGACATTATGAGATGAAACTTTCAGCAAATAAAATTAGCATTATTTTATGTAAGAGGTTTATTTTAGACAAGAGACAGTTGCTGTCAGGCAACAAATATTAAAATGACCTAATTGATAGGGAAATTAAATTCATACTTCGGAATCTGAATTGGTTCACATTAAAATGTTTGTTTTGCTACAGACATGCCTTGGACGTGAAATTAGACTGTAATTCATTCCTACGAAGTGATATTTCGCAGTGACAATAGCAACATAACATTTTATTTAATAAATGCCATTATATACTTTAGTAAAGTAGCTACCTCTAAAAATATAAATTTAATAAGTATAGTAGGTACCTATAAAAATCCTGCTTCTCACAAAATCTCAGATTCTTCAGATTTTTTCTGAAAAAGCAGTACAAGGTTTTCTATTCACGTATAAATATTCAGATTTCGCACATATTGGAAGAATGTCCACCTCATATCGCGGTTCTGTAGCCGCAAATACCGTTAAACTAAACTGTGTTTAAGACCCAACAACCTTCGAAGGAGACCTGCTAATGGCTTCCCGTTATGCAGCAGTATATATTATAGTAGGTGATGTTGACATGAACACAAGAATGGGAGGAGTTTTTTACACCTTGTTCTTTCTCTTTTTCTTTCTCTCTTTTTCGCGTCATGGGCGGCAGCGGAAGGCTGGTGCAGCATGCCTGTTTGCTGCTTGTTCCATAAAAATGTTTACGGATAACACCTGAAGTACAGAAATACACCATACAAGAATGCTTTATCTGTTCTTAAAACGTGATCATGGGAGCATTTCCGTGCCTGTAGAAACCATTGTAATGTATAATCAAGAGTGCATGTTGCCAAGCCCTGTATAGATCACAAGACATAACATAGTGATGAATTTCCTACGTCTTATGCTGATCCAGACTGAGAACTATTTGCAGTAAATCACTCACTACAAATCGCCTCGTGTCAGTAATTTAACTGGTAATTATGTAGAACTATGTGAACATCGCGTAACGAATGTTCACGTAGCATGAAGATTGTAGGTATCGATCCTACATACGCATGCTTATAATACTCGTATTATAGAAAGCCTAAAACTTAAAAAAAAAACTAAAAAAGTCGTCAAGTCCAAATCGGACTCGGACAGTGGGGGTTCCCTTTTGACTTATTTATAACTAACAAATTCGTTCCGTTTGTAATGGGGTTTTCTGCAGTATAACTATAAATTACCAATTCTCAGATTTTCCTTGCTTACTTTGAGAACTTATTTAACTTCTTGCCAAATTTCATAATTCTAGGCCAACAGATAGTGCCCTATAAGTTTTAATTATTTTACAAGCGTCAAAATGGCCGTATCTTTTGATTGCGTTTACTTAATTAGAAATGCTCTTTCCTGATCCAGACAATTGATGTACTTTCCTTTTGATAACTCCATATACTCGTATTATGTTCTTGAGAAAAGGGTCTTGAGACTCTTGAGTCTTGACAGACAGACATACCACAATGATCCGACGACTTCTATTTTTTCTTATGAGGTAGGGAAACCCTAAAAACCGTGAAATATGAATAAAATAAACACATTGTGTCTCTCTATTAGCACCATTTAGCGCCAACTGGTATTTTTATGTAAATAGCCAACAAACAACTACACGTGCCAAATGACGGTAGGTACTAAATGGTCACTCACCGTCCTTGGACTTCCGTGACACTAAAGGCATCGCCTACGCATTGACAAGAGGGGAATACTCTTATACCCGTGTAGTTGTCTGTCCTCAGGGCGTCAATCCAAGGTCGTTCTGTTTTCACTTTCCTGCACCACGCAAAGAAAGGTAATGTGGCGATGAAGACACCAAAAGCGTGAAGTCCCCGCCTGCAGCACCATGAAGTATTTTATGTTGATATTGTGACACTTTGTTTTTTTCTTTTGAGTTCTTTTGTAAGCAGTCGGGTTTTTTGTTTTTTAACCGACTTCAAAAAAGAAGGAGGTTCTCAATTCGACCGTAGGTATATATGCTTTTTTTTAATAATAATAATAATAATCATTTATTTCAATCTCAAAGGATCATAATTTTATAATGTACAAATCACCACTGCAGGACATTTTAATCTTAAAATAATAAAAATTATAAAATCACTAATAAATGGTTTGCTAAAAATTACAATAAAATAAATTAAAATTCTGATTAAAAACATTAGGTAAAATTAAATTGATTTCATTAAAATTAAATTATAATTAAAATAAAATTAAATCAAAATATTACATTAAAAACATGTCACATTAAAACTTATTCAACCATTAAAATATAAAGAAAAACATTAAAGATATTAAAAATTCATGTCAAAGATTAAAATAAAATAAAATCACAAAAAAAAAAATCACAATCAAAAATCAAAAACTAACATTATTTAACATTAAAAATGTGGGCTCTCGAACGCGTGTGACAACCATTCCAGTGTCTTACCACTGGGCAGTCTGGTCGGTCCAGTATGGTATTAAGAAGACTGTTGGTGCTTTCCTGTACTCGCTGTATCACCGAGGCTACGCGTTTGCGCACTATCGCATGAAAACTGTCAATTCGAGCCTCGGCGAACATACCCGACGCGCTGCAGTACCGAGGCAGCCCCAACAGCATCCTTAAACCATTATTATACTGGACTCGTAGGGCATTGAGTGTTCTGCCTGTACATTTGACCCACAGGCTGCACGTGTAAAATGTCTGACAGTAAGCCTTAAACAAGGTAACCTTTACTTCAGTACTACACCGTGCAAACCTGCGGGCCAACATGTTGCATCTCACTGACAATGCCCTACGCTCCCTTTCTACGTCCAGGTCATCGGAAAGGTCCGCGCTGACCCAGTGCCCCAGGTATTTAAATTTGGTGACTCTACTCAACTCTATACCACCTAGTTTGACAGGAGGAACTGTCTTCGGAATTTTACTTCCGGCTTTAAAGACGAGTAGTTCACTTTTATTACTATTATACCTGAGGCCATGGGCCATCGCATACCCCTCACAAATGCCGATCAGGACCTCGAGAGCTTTGACTGTTTGTTTTTTTAATGTTTGTTCAGCGATTTTTTCGTCGTTTATAGGCCGATTTTGATAATTCTTTTTTTGTTGTAAAGTAGAAATGCGCAGTGGGGTCCTTTTGAAAGGATCATCAGGATCTGATGATGGCATCTCGGAGAAATCGAGGGCATCTTTCGAAAATTGTATGGAAGACTAGTGTGTTTGCTCATGTTACCATAAATGCATTAAAGCGCTACCATTTCAAGAAGGTCTGGAGTCGATCTGATGAAGCCGAAAGACAGTCGTGGGAACTCCTTAACGATTTACTGCAGTTATGTAGTGTTTGGGCTTGATTAATTTGTAGTGACGAGAATTTTACACATACATGTTGAATTGAGCGCCATCTGGCGAGTAGTTTTTGGGTTATCTCTACTTATCAAGGTTGAAGTCGGTTATTTTTTTTAAAAAAAGCAATTATATAATAATATTTTTATTGAATAACGATAAGTTTTCTCTTAAGATGTATATCGATACAGTCATTTGGATAGGATAGGTCTCGATAGGAACAAACACAAACATCTTAATGAATCAATACAGTTTACCATTAACGTCGATCAATACAACTCTGCTGTAATAGTTAAAGTTTAAACCCATTATTATTTTGTCGAAACTACGAGAGAAACGACAGCTTAACCACATTACTTAATTTGCAAACTTTAAGCTGCTGAGTTCTGGAGTCTATTAGTGAGGCTTCCGGTACCCGGTTTGAAACGAAGCAGTGATAATATATTAAGACGCTCGTGGCCACGTCATTAATGTTAGGTATTAAAACTGTTGAACATAATTTGTCCTGACCTTTAATTACATTTTTAAAGATCAAACGGCTCAGGAAATACATACTTCATAAAGGCGTTGATTTGCTCTAGATAAGTATCCGCAAAAGGGTATTTATTTTTTAACCGATTTCAAAAAAGGAGGAGATTCTCAATTCCACTGTGCTTTTTTGTGTTACCTACCTCATAACTTACTGGGTGACCCGATTTTAATTATTCTTTTACATTCGTGTTTGTGGTCCCATCCGACGGGTAGTTTAAGTCATCTCTACTTGTAGATATTGAAGTTTCTTGTGGAATATCTACTTTTCAATAAAAAAAGAAGTATCAAAATCGGCTCATAAACGAAAAATTGCTGAATAAACATAAAAAACAAGGATGTACATCCTTGTTTTTTAGAAAGTAGATATTCCACAGTATCTCTTTTTTTTTGAAGTCTAATAAAAATAACATTGGATAAATAATCTGTTTGGAAACCCTTCCACATAGCAAAGACTGACATCGGACGCCTCTTACGGGACTCTATTTTTCCGGCATTGGATTGAGGTTGGTATTCTAGGCCGCCCTAATACGGCGCTAATTGATAATATGTCTAGCTAGACATTTTCGTTGACCAACTCCACAAAACACAAACTAGGCTATGTCCATAGTAAATCAAGTAACATTTAATTAATATTCTTCATTAGGTACGTATATTAAACATAGGAAATATAAATAACTTACTGGGAACATACGCATTTCAACATATTCCCACGCATATCGCCCACACATCAGTTTTCCATTCAGACGCTGGTTGCAATGCAAACTGTCATTACACGCCTAGTAGTTTCGGCCCTTCCGGTGTCGATCTGGTTACTTTATGATGACGAAGTAAGGTAACCTTATATACAAGCAAAATAAGAGTCAAATTCGTTTGCAGCTAGTATGATGCATAATCATCGGGCGTCTAGGAACGTCCCCGACCAACAAAGCGACTGCAACTGGCAATCATAGATGGAAAAAATCTATTTTTGCTACAAAATTGGAATTCTATTCATAGCACGTTATATTCCCTCAAAGGTTATGTATTTTATATTATGTACTAGCGGCCCGCCCGCGGTTTCACCCGCGTGGATCCCGTTCTCGTGGGAATATACGCATGTATTATACATAAAAACCTTCCTCTTGAATCACTCTACCTATTACAAAAAACCGCATCAAAATCCGTTGCGTAATTTTAAAGATTTAAGCATACAGACAAACAGACAAACAGACAAACAAACAAACAGACGGACAAAAATAGCGACTTTGTTTTATACTATGTAGTGATTGTATGGTTATGTATTTATGGAATGCTATATTTATTACAGTGCCTACGCTAGTACCTAACTCACCATACCGTTAACATTAGTGTTGAGAAATAACATCATTAAGTTTACTTTTAGAATGTTACACACAAAAGTCTGTATCATATTGAGATTCCTTTATGACCCAGATTATGATCCTACTATCCTACTAATATTATAAATGCGAAAGTTTGTAAGGATGTGATGTGAGTATGTGTGTGTGTGGGTTTGTTACTCTTTCACGCAAACACTACTGAACGGATTTTCATGAAACATTGCAGCAATATAGCTCAGACATCGGAATAACATTATTTGTTAAAATTTATAGAGATTTTTGAAGAGACTGGTTCCCCGAAGCGAAGCGAGGATAGGTTTACTAGTATAGAAATATATCTGCTTATTTTTTGAGATCATAACGCAAAATAATAAAATGTAATTTGTAAAAATCGTTTTTGCTTCTTATTTTTCTCTCCGATTTGTAATAAAGGTCTATGCGGCGTGGATGAACCGAATAGGAGAGTACTCATTACTTAAATTTCACTCGGAACATTCGTGTTCCAAATTCGAGTTAAAACTATGTGGGCGGTCTGTGATATCAGTCCATTTGTTAACAGTAACTATATTACTGAATAAAATTTATTTCTATATTTGTACACTACAAGAGTACTTGGGAAATCTCGTGGGTGTTTCACCCACACGCTGTGAAGTATCACGCAGGGATTTGTTCTACAAATTTCCTGTTCTGCTTACATCTTGCGCCGGCCTTAATCCTTGATAGATATTGTCTTTCAAAGTCCTTTGGTTGACGTTTTTATTTACGTAAATTGTATTTCGGTATTATCGGGGATGGCCCAAAAAAAATATTTAGGTGCCGCGAGATTACAAACGCAAATGTCGCCGGCCGCCCTAGGGCCATCACAGGGTCCCTTGAGTCCCTTCCCACCTGAAGCCTAGGGCGTAGGTCCTCTCGCTCTAACCCCAGGCCTGCCTTGTTAACAACTGAAACCAACGGAATCTCATTTCGGAAGATATAAACAAGATAGGTAGAAGTTAACTCGTTTTTCTTGACAAAATATTATGTAGTTTGCGCAGTTTCGCTTTACTGCGAATTTAGCCGAGTCCTATTTCCACAGATGCCTACTAGTACTACAGACTTTTCAAGTCTACTAAACCATTTTAAGTAATTTATACTGGATTTAAATGACGCAGTGTTATCTTTCTTTTAGTTAATCCAGTGAAAAATAATAAATTGATCTGAATTCAGGTAGGTAACAGAAAATTGTATAGGTACTTCCTTCCTGTCGAAAAATTATATTACTTTATAGAATTAGGACCTCATAGGTATTTCTCTGACACAAAAATTTAAGAAAGACATTGCTCAATGAAATGCAAATAGGTCCATTGCTCAAAATAAGTATTCAGTTCTAAATTCTGATGAACTAATGATGATGAATAAGATCTGCCAGTCTACGAGTAGAAGTTTCACGACAATACATTGTAAGCCTAAAGGTAAGACCAGACCAATCGATCGATCGTCGATCGACGCCATCGATCGCTGGTAATATGGATAGTCGACGTCGATCGATCGATTGGTCTAGTAAAACTATTGATCGACGTCGACTAATCCATTCCACCATCGATCCAAGCCGTCGATCGATCGATTGCTCTGGTAACACTAACAGAAAGGGGGTAAAGGAATCCAGAACAATAGTGGTGCTCACCTGGTTTTCTCCGCACGCGCCACTGTACCGGCGGCGGCGCCGGGCTGCCAGGGCCCGATGACGCCAGTTTGAAGCCGGCACCTGGAACAAGAAGACAATTTGTAAACTTTTTATCAAGATGAAAAATGTGAAAAACGCTGACGATTACAAACAATCCAACCACACAATCCATACTGAACCAGCATCGTGGGCTATATATAGCCTCTAGGTATCCCTCACAGGAGAGGAGACCCGAACTCAACAGTAGGTATGATAGTTATGAGCTGTGATGATAATGAACCCTTTTCAACCGACTTGAAAAACGAAGTTTCTACATATGTTTGACGACCTTCTTTCATCTTTCCTTCTTACGCCCTTGTTCAGTCGATAAGGAAGGAGCGTACCTCCGAGAAGGTCCCATTGCCACCAAGACGTGATGATGGAATCCTAGGGAAATTGAGGGAAACCTTCAAACTTCATGGGCACATACCTACCTATGTTTCATACAATTTCAAATGTTGCTTGCCGATGTTGAAGACGGTTTTATTTTTGTTGAAATTATACAATACTATTGCCCGCGGTTTGGCCCGCATAGAGGTACTTAGGTTTGACTGATTTCCAAACAAACTTTCATACCTTAATTTACCAATTAGGCGTGAAATATGACAAAACCCGTTCTTATCGGACGTCTACTAACTATAAACTGCTTCCCTGCCAAATTTTATTTTTGATATTTCGTGATGAGTGAGTGAGATGACCTTTCGCTATAATAGATAAAAGCTAAGTAATACACTTTGAGATTTAAAATGACTGTTTTTTTTTGTGATATACCTACACAAGAATAATAGACCAGGTGATTACAATCATTCAGCATTGCCATATTTTATTACGCAGCAGTTCCCATTGTGTTTTCACTTGCTTTTCACGATAAAAATATGCCATACCGAATAACGGAACAGTGACATCTATCGACCGCGCGATAAACTAAGATAGCATTGAGTCAGCGAATGAAAACAGCTTTGAGGTGCAAGCCAAACCAACTCGTCAGCTGTAGAAATGGTGACGCTTGTATAATCTAGATGGCGCTGAGATAAGAATTTTATAATATTACCGTTTTCAGGAAAATATCACAACAAACAAAGGCAACAAATGAATTAGGTAAGAATGTTTATAATTATAATTTGACGGTCAGTGTAAAATTGGTCATGAAATAATTGAGATCCAAATGTGATTTTAGAAACCCACTTAATTATGTGCCAGCATGTCATGAAATACAAGAAATCTGGTTCCAGCATTAACGAAGTTTTACCTACATTCGTTTTTCAAGCATTGACAGAATTTTTAACTGAATAGTGCCTATGTTACCCGAAATGTATGAAATCTAGGAACTTTATATAACTCCTAGGAAATGTATATACCTACAATTCCGAAGCTATTTAGGAAATGTATAAAATATTGTTTTAAAAAATATTTAATACATACATATCCTACAAAATGTATACATTTCCTAGGAATTGTATACAATTCCGATATCGTATTCGGAAATGTATATGTCGTGGCCACATCGTAGATTTGTTCACTTCAAATGGTCGCATTTCATGAAATGAGCAACTCAGTTTGGCCAGAGCCAGACCGTTAAATCGTCTACGTTTCACGATTTGGTCATCCACGTTTGGCCAAATCGTAAAAACGCAGAATATAGGGCATAATTTCGAACCGTGACGTCTCCGGCGCTGCGGAAGGTGCAGCCCCTTCGCCCTTGCAGCCCTTACAGCGGGCGGGGGCTGCCCTCCCTCCGCGCCTCCGGGTTCTAAAAAACACTCTTGGGGTAGGGCATACAAGACTACGTGGAGTAGGGGTAGGCTAATTCGGTTCTGTAACCAATTCAACCTACCTACACCTCGAAGAATTTGACTGAGTAGTAATGGAAATGAGTATTCATTGTTTTACAAAATATTATTTTTATTAAGGCACTCGGTGAGACAATCTGGTAACAATCATACCGTAAAATATAATATTGTTACGTGTCAGGAGTAATGGGTTCGAGAAAATGCCAAAATGTACCACAAAGACTTTATTGTACTCGTAGATACACAAATACACACTGTACACAGTACACACCACAACACTATGCACACACACACACACACACTGTATCGCTCGTAGAAATCACTTCACTTCGCGCAGGTATCGCTCGTAGGTATCGCTGGTATCTTCCTGGTTTCGCTTCCGAAACTAGAATGTCCGCACTTGAACGATCGCCCCTTTTTATACCACTCACGCACCATTCATGGCAATCGAGAATATTCCCGCGAAGTCCGGACCCGCGTCGAAATAAAGTTCGAGAACGTTCCTTGCAACCGACTCTCGCCCGTATGACTATTGCCGTAATGGTCGAAGCGTCGTGCGTCCTTTTGAGAGAGCCGCGCTCCTATTGTTTCTATTGTTGCACGACATATTTATGGCCCCTATTGTTTATTGTTTTCGGCGTAGCGAAGTCGATGCGCCAGGGTTGTCACATTGCCCCCCTCTTAGTCATGCTCGTCCCGAGCATTATTCGATCCATGAAATGGTGCCAATCTGTCCACGTGCACGATCTTCGGCTTTCTTCTGTCCCCCTGTCTGATCCGGTAGGTCACGTCGTTAATCCTCGTGACAACTGTGTAAGGGCCTTCCCATCGTGCTTGTAGCTTCGGAGACTTCCCTTTCTTCCGCAGTGGATTGTGCAACCATACAGAATCTCCCTCCTTGAAACCATGTTTCCGAGCATCGCGATCGTACCGGGTTTTCATTTTTTCGCTTGTCTTCAAACACTGCTCCCTCACAAAATCATGTGTCTCGTCCAATTGGGTCCGTAAGTCCGAGATGTATTCAACGGTTGATTTCGGGGCATCTGGCGGTGTACCGGTCAGCAAATCCAACGGCAGACGCATTTCTCTTCCGAAGTTAACTTTAGCCGGTGTAAATCCCGTAGATTCGTGTATGGCAGAGCGATATGACATCAGGAACAGAGGAATGTACCGATCCCAGTCTCGCTGATGTTCCTCGACGACCTTGGCCAAGTGATTTTCCAACGTTTGGTTGAATCTCTCCACCATGCCGTCAGATTGAGGATGCGCCGGTGTGGTACGTGTCTTATTTATTCCCAAAAGATCACACATCTCCTGGAATAACGTCGACTCGAAGTTCCTGCCTTGGTCGCTGTGTAACTCCAATGGTACACCAAAGCGGCATACTACCTCCTGGACAAGTTTCTTGGCCACGGTCTTCGCCTCTTGGTTCGGAGTTGCAAACGCTTCCGGCCATTTACTGAAGTAGTCTTGAACCACTATGATGAATCTATTCCCGTCTTCCGTCTGAGGGAATGGCCCAGCAACGTCTATGGCGATTCTCTCCCAAGGGGCTCCGACGTTGTACAGCTGTAGTTTCCCTTTGGATCTAGTGCGGGGCCCTTTCACTGAAGCGCACACTGTACACTTCCTGCACCAATCTTCGACGTCCTCTCGACACCGCACCCAATAAAAGCGTTCTCGTATCTTTACGAGGGTCTTCTTGATGCCGAGGTGCCCACCAGAAGTGCCATCGTGTACGAGCTTCAGCAAATCAGCCACTTTACTTCTAGGGATAACCATTTGCAGGGTTCGTTCCCTTCCGTTGAGTGACTCCCAGATCCGGTAAAGCACGCCATTCTCTAGTGTAAGGCTGTCCCACTGAGCCCAGTATGCCTTAGTCGTCGCGCTTGATGTTGACACGTCACTCCACAGGGGCCTCTGTCCTTTGGCTTTCCATTCCATGATCAAGCTGAGGTCTTTGTCTTCCTTCTGAGCTTGGCTTACTTGCTCCGTTCCCCAAGACTCGTCTAGGTCCTGCATCCTTATTACCCTGACCTCTTCTTTACCCTCATGCTTGAAGCAACGTCGACCTTCTTCGGAGCATGGGCGTTGTGACAGGGCGTCGGCATTCTTCGGGGTCTTCGTAGAAGGCTTGGTGGTTTTCGTAGCGGTGAGAGCGGCGACGGCGGCTATTAGCTCCTGGGTGTCGACTTGGGTAGCCGTCGAGATCTTCGTAGGAAGCTTCGCGGTTTTCTTAGCGGCGGCTTCTAGCTCCTGGGTGTCGACTTGAGTAGCTGTCGAGGTCTTCGTAGGAGGCTTGGCAGTCTTCTTAGCGGCGGCGGCGGCTTCTAGCTCCTGCACTTGCGTAGCCCTCCACGCCGATTTCGGTTGTTTCCGTGCCCGGCAGCAAAGCCTAATATGACCTCGTTCACCGCATCCGTAGCAGATAGGCCCAGTACGAGGTTGAATCGTCGCTACGACTTCGCGCACCTTATAACCTTTACAGTCGCTTCGTACCGCTTCTACTTCAAGGGCATGCGCTAAAGCTGCTTCCAATGTGGCGTGATGACCCAAGCGCACCGTTGCTCTCACTTCGGGATCCCGTATACCGCTGACGAAGGCCTCTAACACTTTGTCCTCGACGGGTGTGGAACTCGACGCATAGGCTCGGCGTACGAGGCGCTCGATCTCCGTAGCCCATTGCTGCAGTCCTTCGCTCGACTTCTGTACTCGGTCTTTAAGTTGTGCGCGGTACACGTGCTCGAGATGCTTTTCCCCGTATCGAGCTTCCAAGGCCTTAAATAGTGACTCCAAGGTGCGTCGCTCGGCGGGCAGGTTCTCAAGCACCAGCAGTGCCTCCCCTCGAAGAGCTAGGGTGAGCGCCGCCAATGAGTGCTCGTCCTCCCAGCCATTCCCACTGGATACTACTTCGAACTGGTGCCTGAACGCCGTCCACGAGGTCGTACCGTCGAAAGTTGGGACCTTAAACTTCGGGGCCCCAGGGCATGAACTAGTTGCTGCCGTGCCCAAAACCTTTATTTTTTGCAGTTTATGGTCCAAATCCACGAGCCTAGTTTCGTGGGAGTTTAGTAACGCGTCATGGTTTTTGAGGGCTTGGTCGTGCTCGGATGTTCGCACCTTGACCAATTCTAGGTCCTCCTTCACGACGTTCAAATCTCCCTGGAAACCATCCAGCTTTGCGTCGATTGCCTCTAGGCCCGTCTCCATAGTTTTGCGCTGGCTCTTCATGTCTTCGCGCAGGCTCTCCATTGCTTCGCGCTGGCCCTCCATTGCTTCGCGCTGGCCCTCCATTTTGCTTTCCAGGCGCTGTAAGACGGTTAACAAGGAGGCCATATCGAATGCACTCGGTGTCAGGGCTGATGCAGCTGATGTAGTCGTACGTTCAGCGGTGGTCTCCGTTTCCGTGCGGTCACGACCCGGCGACTCCATCCACGCGGCATCCAATGCCGTCTGCCGTCGCGTACGAATCCCTTCTTCACTCTGCGGTACTACAGGCATTCCGCTTCTGTCACCAATTGTTACGTGTCAGGAGTAATGGGTTCGAGAAAATGCCAAAATGTACCACAAAGACTTTATTGTACTCGTAGATACACAAATACACACTGTACACAGTACACACCACAACACTATGCACATAGGTACTCGTATACACACTCGTCGAACACTGTATCGCTCGTAGAAATCACTTCACTTCGCGCAGGTATCGCTCGTAGGTATCGCTGGTATCTTCCTGGTTTCGCTTCCGAAACTAGAATGTCCGCACTTGAACGATCGCCCCTTTTTATACCACTCACGCACCATTCATGGCAATCGAGAATATTCCCGCGAAGTCCGGACCCGCGTCGAAATAAAGTTCGAGAACGTTCCTTGCAACCGACTCTCGCCCGTATGACTATTGCCGTAATGGTCGAAGCGTCGTGCGTCCTTTTGAGAGAGCCGCGCTCCTATTGTTTCTATTGTTGCACGACATATTTATGGCCCCTATTGTTTATTGTTTTCGGCGTAGCGAAGTCGATGCGCCAGGGTTGTCACAATATCTTCATATTATCTATCCCGCGTACCCATTAAAATCTTAAATGTTTTACATTTCCGATTACTATTTAGGAAATGTATAGATTTCCTAGGAAATGTGTCCAATATAATTTATTTCACACATTTCCGGGCGATTTTAGGAATTGTATACATTTCCTAGGAATTGTATACAATGACGGTTTTAACACATTCCCGTTAACACCTACATCACATTTTCTTTTTCCCAGGTAAAATTTACCGCAGAACCAGAATTCACCACTAATTACATTACAATAAATTATGGTTATAGAAAATATTGGTATAACAGACATAATTTATGGTTTTTGTTTTGCTATCATGTCAAACACTTAAAGAGTAGGGGTGCCGCGATTTTTTTTTGTGCGCAAGGGTACCACAGAAAAGGAAATTTGGAAACCATGACTGGTCAATGAAAATGAAAGAGCATTGTTTTTTTTTGTTTTCAAGGAATTGTATTTCATGCAATTCCTTTCGTCATAAACTGTACCTATAGAAAAATTTGGTGCACTCAATGACTCCTTTCAAATATACAGGAGTGGAGTGTTTTTTCTCTATCTATCTTTAACCATAAGTATAATAATACACACATAGTATAATAAAACTGATCGTATGTTTGTGCACGCTAATCTCAGAAACGGCTGAACGGATTTTTATGATACCTTCGCTTAGTTGTGAAGCAACATAATATACTTACGCTACTTTTTATGACGGAGTTCCCGCAGGATCGGGATTCTCGCGGGGCAAAACTCCGACATGCCAACAAAGTCGCGGGCACAGCTAGTACCTAATAAGATATGTTGAGCTAATAATTCTTCAATATCAAAACCAAACGTAAACACTCCGAAGTTATTCGGGCGTAAATAATTCAAGAGCGATCGATCTTCTTTTCAATAGCAATGCAAAATACTTCACCGTGACAGATCGTATTGAAGCGTTTCAGAAGGAAATCCACGGGTATTGTGTTTTCTAAATGTACATTGTTTACTGCCGAACCAAATTGGCTGCAAGGCTTCTACGGAGTGCCAACTAGCGATGTCCGAGTACGGTTTGACTCGAGTCAGACTCGATTCCTGCTTTAGAACTCGCCTACTCGAATACCAATTTATTTTATACCAAACATAGAACTCGAGTACTGGTCTCGAATCAGGGAATCGAGTCATGATTCGAATACCTACCGTATAAACTGACTCGAGTCGACTCAATCCATCAAAATTCAAAACAGCGACTCGCTCGACACATCACTAGTGCCAACCTCATCATTTAAGTACTCGTAATATTCCTATTGTTTTGTCGGTTCCGTAATGCTACAAAAAATTAAACTGCAACCACAAAATATTTGGAGCACAAAAATACTTATAGAGTTATTTATCCTGTGCCAAAAAGTAAACGTACACAATATAAATATGAATAGCTTCATTGTTGTATTGTATTTTCGCGTTGGAGAAGTCAATGTTAGGTCAATAAAAATGTTTGATGTAGATAATCTATACATATAATAAATCTGTAACCGATTCTATACCCCGACTTTTAATTCGATTCGTAAAATGACATTTCCAGTGTTAACGTTTTTTATTTATTATCACAAGAATAGTATTGTAACCTGGACGCAAATGATTCGATTTGATAAAAATATTAATTGGATTATAATCGTTTCGCATAATTTAGCAAATAAAAAAATACTGTATGAAGTTATTACAGGATCAATAAACAAACACATAAAAAAATAATTATTATCAATTTTCCCCTACATTTTTAATTGTTAAGCACTTTTAGTGCATGTATGTACTAAAAGCATGCATGTACCGGTGTTTAATACTTTTCGTTTACTATAATTAACCGACTTCAAAAAAGAAGGAGGTTCTCAATTCGACCGTATATATGCTTTTTTTTTCATGTACGTTCAGCGATTTTTTCGTCGTTTATGGGCCGATTTTGATAATTTTTTTTTGTTGTAAAGTAGATATGCGCAGTGGGGTCCCCTGATAAGGACACCAGGATCTGATGATGGCATCTTAGAGAAATCGAGGGGAACTTTCGAAAATTGTATGGACAACTAGTGTGTTTGTTCATGTTATCATAAGTACATTAAAGTGCTACCATTTCATGAAGGTCTGGAGTCGATCTGATGAAGCCGAAAGACAGTCGAGGGAACTCCTCAACCATTTACTGCAGTTATCTAGTGTTTGGGCTTGATTAATTTGTAGTGACGAGAACTTTACACTTACATGTTGAATTGAGCGCCAGCTGGCGAGTACTTTTTGAGTTATCTCTGCTTATCAAGGTTGAAGTCGGTTATTTTTTTGTAAAAAGCAATTATTTTAATTAAATAACCTTTCCGTATTGTTCTCTGATTTTTTATTATATTTTAATAAAACACGTTATAATAGACATATTGAGAAAAGAAAAATCGAATAATCAAAACGTCGTTCGTTAATCGTGTGAGTAATCACTATTTTTGAACTGGCAACATTATTTCGAAAAGTGACATTAGCTTACGTCAATAAAATTTAGGAATCGAATTTATTAAAAGTCGGAGTATAGTCTGAAAGTGCTATACTCGTATAATGAGAAAATTGTAGAAGGGTCTGCACGAACATTGTTCTAGCAGGAACTTTGTTATTTTTTTTTAATTGTTTTACGTAACTTTCTCCAACATAATTATAATTTCAGCTGCCCAAAAAATACCAAGCCAAAAAATATTCCGCAAAAATAAATTAAAATTGTAGTTGTAAGTAAACTTAATTGTAAATAATCCGTTTACTTACTTCCGTCTAATGTTGGAAAAAAAACATATTAAAACTTTAATTTACACATTAATACAGCCCGCAAGGTTTAATTAATAATTAGCTGAATAATTAAGAAAACGTTTTTTATTAGATATCTACTTAAAACGTCCGCCGCATAGACACGACATCAAAAAATTTGTAGGTAACTGTGAATATAAAATTAAAAAACCCCCCGTGTAATAAAATCCTCTAATGAGATGATGATCAATCATCAAACGCTCGAACAGATAGATCTTGATAGTGATAATTCAATTTTACATAATAAGTAGTGCAATTTTACACGTCATTTATTAATCGCATAATATTGGTGTTTTCGGTAATATTTTACATAATTTTGCAACCCTAGTCCTGTAATCCTACCTATTATAATTTATGCTACACCTGACGAGCAGTTTTTCGAGTTTCCTCTAATAATGCTTATTTAATTGCCTTCGATTAAGTTGATAGGTAATATTCTAATTTCATTTCGATATTGAAGTCGGTACCTAATTTTGTTTTAAATCATTATTTTTACATTTTTGCATCTAATTATATGTTAAAATTACATAGTAGGTACATGTTTGCAGTTACTTTCGAGTTTCCGGATTCGTTATCACGCTGACCGTGGGATGTTTTCGTAGTGATAAGATTTGCAAGTTTGCGAAGATATTATGGAGGCTACCTATAAAATATTTGCTATCATAATATTGATGTCTTAGAATCTATGGAAAATGCTACAATTCCTTGTGCTGCGCGTCTCTTGCTATCGCGTACAGACAAGACAAATCATACATTCATATGTACCTACATATAAGTATAGCAATAGAGTAATACATATTCTAACTGATCCCTAGATCAACCATGTAGGTAGTGTCACTCAAAGCTCTTGCTGACTCATTCGCACATAAACAAATCCGATATTTTCATTACTTGAACATACCAAAAATTATACATAATCCCTAAAATAGTCATCAACTCTCTGACTTTTATGTCATGTTAAATGATAATGCTACGACATTATCTTGGCCGAAATGGACCGAGGACGGGTTTACTAGCAGCAATTAAATTAGAGACATGTCATATTATGTTCAGTATGTTCTTGAATTCCAACACAGACGGCGCCTGTGCACTGTGCATGCATGTGTGATCACGAAACCATGAAGCAAATATAGAGAGAGATATTTTAGCTTCATGCACGAATCCTTTCGACATACGCCTAACAGCTGCCAAGGAGATTGTAGGCATTAGGCAGTTACAAAGATTGGCAGAGAATCCCTCATGACCGGAAACTTCGCCCAGGGATAAGATATAAAATCTTTAGAAGATTGCTCAGATAACTTTAATGGTATCCTGTATCAAGAAATGATTATAAAATTATTGGACAAACATTAAATTTCCTTGAACATGATGTAGGGAGACACATAATTTTCAGCAATTTCAGGGGGCTGCCAATCTTTTATAAGCTATACCTAGTAAAATTATGACCATCAACGATAATATAATTTATATACCTATATAAATATTTAAGAAACAAGAAAACGGCTTACGGAGAAATGGTGTTATTGTCTGTGAATATTTTAATGATGACAAGGACACCTGAAAACATAATATTATGATGTAGTAAAATGTGTAGGTACGCAAATATGTAAACAGTTTGTACTAACAACCTATTGTTTTTTTATACGGAGAAGTGTTTTGAAACAGTGGTGGATGTAAGAGATATTCGACGTTAATTTTTTAAATTTCTTTTTTTATGGAATTAGGTAAGGAATTAGGTAAACGAGCAGGCAGCACCGCCCTTCCGCTGCCGCCAATGGCAATTGTGACCGACTTAGAACAAGACTCAGTTTAGGGACTGAGATGGTTAATCCATTTTAGGTGATGGTGTTAAAATATTAGTTGATAAGTTTTTTTTATAGCTTGAAGGGCTAACGAAAAAGCGGACGAGCCACTTGATGGTTAGTGGTCATCGTCGCCTATGGACACCAGCAACACCAGGGGAGTCATCTGTGAAACGCCGGCCCTGAAGGAGAGCTCTTTTTACACCTTTCTTGAAGAACCCCATGTCATAGCGCTCCGGGATTACCTACCTCAGAAGGAAGCTCATCCCACAGCTTGCAAGTTCGCGGCAAAAATGATCGTGAAAATCGATCTGTAGTCGTTCGCCACGGATCCAAGCGATGTGGATGAAACTTCAACCTTCGGCGAGTGGTGCGATGATGGAAGGGTGACTTTGGCACCAAATCGAACAATTCCTCGGAGCACTCACCGTTGTAAAGTCGATGTAAAGTGTAATATATAATTGAAAGGACAGGGACCTTTAAATAAATTAAAAAGTAATAATATAATTGAAAGGACAGGGACCGTTACAATCCGGTCACCGATGCGGTGCTACCCCTCAAGACTGAGACTGATGGTCGCCTCTAAAAAAAATTATAATTATAAGTTAATGCTTGACAACAATCCCATCAAATATAATCATTGATTATTTTTATTAAATGTCATAAAATAAATGATATGAATTTGAGTTAAACAATTTTCACAACATTCAAAGTTACATACTTTAAACTCAAAACAGTATTCCGTCGTATCTTCATCGTCTGAGAAGTAAAATCACACAAAAAGAAGAGTACTGAAACCCTTGAAGTAAATCTTCACTTGAAAATCTGTGCTTAGTCTTACGTCGCGAATAAAATATTCAAGACAGGACGCTGTGAAGTTTAGCAGCGTACGTGCTTGTCTACTTGTAGTCATTTCGTCAATCCCGTCTTTTCTTCTGATTAAAAATGCTCTTCATCAAAAGTAATGTTTTAGTTTAGACTAAACAATAATATTTTTATACAGTGTGTCCGGTTTCGGTCTGTACAAACTTATAGGGCGTGTAGTATGGAGTGTAGGGAGTGTAGTAATAGTAAGCCAGTTTTTGAATTATTTTAGCTATTAAATCGATGGCCCCTAACAGTGAGTAAAAACTAATTTAGTTTTGAAGAAGATTGGACCTAAACTTCTTAAGTTATAGTAGGTACTTTAATGTGCATGGTCCAAAAAAAAATATTAAAACATTAAAATGGCTGTAGGCCGAGGGGAGTTGGGTTTAGACCTAGTATGTAGAAGAATTTTATTCATAAAATAACTCATACTACACGCCCTATAAGTTTGTACAGACCGAAACCGGACGCACTGTAGAATCAAAGTAGCAAACGTGCAGGCAGCACCTAACTTCTGCTGTGACAACTACGTCTACGACCGGCCTGGAATAAGACTGCTATAGATTTATTTATAGACTAGCTTTTGCCAACGGCTTCGCCCGCGTGAATTTCGTTTAAACTTCACCCCTTTATTTCACCCACCTAAGTGTCATAAACGTAAGAGTAGATAAAATATAGGTATACTTAATCAGAAAGCTTCGAACTGCTAAGCTATCGGGAGTTACACGTGTTATTGTGAGTCAACCATAAAAGATAGACATATATATGCTGTCGTGGAATATTTTTTATATAATTTTAAGGAGAACATTTCCGTCATACATGATTTCTGTGTAGCTTTAACCATTAAGGTTGCACACGCGACGGAAGCTTAAAAAATGGAGTAACTTCTCCCGTTTCCCCAACATTTCCCTTCACTGCTCTGCTCCTATTGATTGTAGCGTGATGAAAAGTATACTATAACTAGCGCGGGAGTATGAAAAATAATTGTACCAAGTTTCGTTAAAATCCGTCGAGTAGTTTTTGTTTCTATAACGGTTATACATCAGACAGACAGACAGACAAAAATTTTACTGATTGCATTTTTGGCATCAGTATCGATCCCTAATCACCCCCTGATAGTTATTTTGGAAATATATTTAATGTACAGAATTGACCTCTCTACAGATTTATTATAAGTATAGAAGAAGATAGAAGATAGATATAGATTGTTAGTTGGTTACTTTGTCAATAAATGTGAGGACTTGGACAGGGACTGTTAGTGACATTGAGCTCTGTCTGTAAGTTGTTGTTATGTAGCGTTTTGAAACGCAGGTGTTTATGAATTTATGCCTGTAGCACCACTCTTCTGTCGTCGGTCGTCGCCCATGACATGACATCTGTTAGTTCTGTGACCGACACAAAATAAGATTTTAATAGGGACTAAGATGGTTGCTCTAATTAATTAATGTTAAATCGTAAATTGGTCAGTTTGTTTAAGAAATAAGGTTATCATCGCAAATAACTTTCTACAAAAAAAAACAGACTTCGTAATTGGAATAGATAACTCAAAAATTACCAGTCAGATATCCTCTATCTAAAAACTACTGGAGCGATTTTAATGAAACTTGTACAGTTCTCTAAGTTGAAGCATAGGTACCTAATTTAAATTCAAAAGAATCATCTCGATATGACTTTTAGTTTTATAGAAATTCGTAGGCAAATCTACAAACATACATGCACTTACCAAATTAATCCTAAATTGGAATCCTAAATGGATCATCAATAATAACATAAATACATACCTATTACCTACATATCGAATTGAAAACCCCTTTTTTTGAAGTCGGTTAAAACAGTAGAATAAACATTGCAAAAATATATGGTCAAATTATACCTGGTACCAAAAACATCTGGCCATGAATCACAGCATACGTGAAAACGTCACTCATGTTATTCAGGCGGTTCTGTACTTAATTATAGGGAAATAGCTCCCGATCCCGACCATTCTAATTACAATTCACTAGGCAAGGGCTCACCAAATTGGGACAAGTAGGGCGAGCACTACAGATAGTTACAGGAAGTTACAAGTGGTTAAACGATAACATTTCGTATATTTCTGCTTTCTACTTTGCCACTTTGTATCGATATAATAATAATCCTTTGATGTTTCAAATATCTAGATTGAGCGTTGACCTACAATGAAAACAAAAAAAACAAGGCAACAATATCAAGCATGTGTGCGTGCAGGCGATGTTTTACACCTTCTTCGTCTATTGTCTATGTGTGCGTAATGATATGAAAATTGTGGCTAACAGTTAGCCACAATTTTTTGACACGTTTGCGCGGATTCGATGTTCCATCTAGACATTTAAAACATCAAAGTTATATAATCTATAAATAGTTTACTAATTTATGGTTGTAGGACGTATGTAGGTTTTTAACGTTTGTCGTAAAAGATATTATAATAATTGTATAGGATAATAAGGAAGACAACTATTTTGTAATCTATGTATAGATATTGTATAATACACATATATAACTGTACCTACGTATAGAACCCAAAACAATGATTTTCTTTATATGATGATCTATGAAACGGCTTAACCGATTTTGGTGCAGTTTTCAGTAACATAACATTCTTTTTATGTCAATTTAATTCAATTCCGAATATGGGTGATATGGTTCGGGTAGCATTTTAAATAAATAAAACATTAAAATTTTACGAAAATTGTTTTATCATTTACCGCTAAGCGTGCGTCATCGATTACTAAATGTTAACGATAGCGATAGTGTGCACGCTTATCTCGACCGAGTGTCGATGTACTTCCGCCTCCTAAGGGTTTGAGCCTGAGCCGCCTGACGTCATCGCAACGCCGGTTTAATTGCCGCCATTAAGACTAGTTCTATTATCTGTAAGTACATGATTGCTAGAATATATTATTATTGTCTTTGTCATGGGCGCACTAAGTTTAAAGAACGTGGGTAGACTACGCTACGCTGACCCAGTGCTGGTTGATAGGTGGTGTTTAACATTGCATCAACGGTTTTACGTGCCCTCCAAGACGCTTAATTTTTGACACTATTTAGTAGCTTTATTTGATGTTTTCAGGGTTACGTACCCAAAGGTTAAAACGGGAGCCTATTACTGAGACTTCGCTGTCCGTCCGTCCGGCTGTCACCAGGCTGTATCTCATGAACCGTAATACTCGTAGTTACAGTTGAAATTTTCACAGATGATGTATTTCTGTTGCCGCTACAACAACAAATACTAAAAAACAGAACAAAATAAATATTAAAGTGGGCGCCCATACTTTTGACGCCTCAGCGATAGTTTAGTTACCTTTCAGTTAAAGAGATGGCGTTGTGGCTAATATGTGGCTACAATAAAACAATATGAGGCTTTCATTCAACAGACCACCCCCTTATTATGAACTCTTAATTCCAGACAGTTTACCTTCACAACGTATGGGTGACAGAGACAGCGCCTTATTACCTGTAAAGCGCTGTCTCTGTCACCCACACGTTGTAAACGTAAACTGTCTGGAATTAAGAGTTCATAATAAGGCCCCATTTTTGGCGTTTTTATACATAATGGTACGGAACCCTTCGTGCGCGAGTCCGACTTGCACTTGGTAAGTTTTTTAACTACAACGTTGGTAATGCTTACATAGAAGCATTACCAAATAGATACGTATCTTAAAACTAGTGTGAATTTCTCGGGTACAAAGAAAAAAAACGAAGCTATGGTTTAGTCCATAGAATCTCAATGCAGGAATAAGAAAATTTTAACTGACAAATTGTGGGCCGAGTTTAGAATACAACCTCCTCTACCGAGACTTGGGAGTATGAGGTGGGAGAGGGGGGAGCTCCCCTTAGTCCCTCGCAAAAAAATTTCTTGCCGGAGACGCGAAGTTTTTTTTATCGAATTTTAAAATCGTTACCTATTCAGTACTAAATCGCTTAAAACACCCGAACAGCGATTTAAAGGTTTAATTTTCGTATTTTAGGCATTTTAGTACTGTTTGGATTAAGACTTTAAAATTCGATAAACAAACTACGCGTCTACGGCAAGAATTTTTGCGAGAGACTAGCTAGGGGGCCCTCCCCCTACCCCTACTCCTAACTCCTGGCGGAGGATATCGTAATCTAAACCACAACCGATATGTGACTGTGAGTGTCTGAGTGACAATATTACAATATTATTAATGTTTTTATATCCCCATTCAAACCTTCTCGGCGGTCATTATTCAAATTGTCAAGACCTCACAGGTGTTCAAGTATAACATTGTACAATGCGATAATAAAAATGTTAAACAGTAGTTTTACTGTTAGCATATTGTTAAATGCGTGATGTTTAATCAAACATACATAAAACGAGCAAGGAAACTAAAGGAAAGGAAGGTATTGAACAATTGGCAAATGGCCAATAGGTATTTAAGCGAATTGATTACCTAGTACGTACATACTTATTTAAAAAAAATTGATTAGTAGGCCATTGTATGCAAATAACTTTTACTTAGGTCAAAATGTAAAGAGCTGCGCATATCAAGGTTCATAAATATGTATGTATGTAACTGATTATAAGTGTCACCTATTATGACAAAATATTATGCAACAAAATAAAATATGACAAATAGTTAGATATATATATGTAGGTACTAGTTATTGCCCGCGTTGAAGTGCTTTTGACTGATTTTCAAACAAACTTTCATCCCTTAGCTACCCCCTTATAGATGTAATTTAACAATTAACCTTTCTGCCAAATTTCATTTTTATGCGTTATGCGGTTTTCGATATTTCGTGATTAGTGAGTTTAAGTATAATGAGTGAAGTTTAAATATAAAAAGAAATAAAGATACCATGTAAGATGTACTTAGGGCCTACACTAAATCACTCTAAGTAGGTATACGAGTAGTACCAAGCTATGAACTGAGCCTAACTACTTACATAATTATGTAAGCTGATATCAACGTTTTCTTGTGTGTGAAATAAGATGTATTCAATCTATTTCTTTAAATATTGTTTCATCAATAAAAGGTTACCTTTTAATTTTCATTTTATATTGCGTACAAACAAAATGAGTAGAGAAATAAAGCATACACATACAAATACAGGCAGGTGAAATCATATAAATAACATATAATAAGAAACATATAAAAATTTTAATGTAATTTAATTTAATTCAATTGTAATATTTTAATAGTAAATGACGATGATGTTCATATCATGATGTCGTTGCCTATAACTACTCTAGCACTTACCTAGAAATTGCTTTATTGAATTGTATACAATGTTGAATATTTTAGTGTTCAGAGTGTTGGCGACCTATATAAATAAATAAATAAATAAATAAAAAAGGCAATAGGATGATTACTGAGCGGGCAGCGGATCTTCCCATTGCCTTAAAAGCCCTCAGATCCTTGGGTTGCCCTTGACATATGAGTGAGTCGTAGTGTTGAGTGCTACAGCTAGAATAGTCACGGAAGGACGCATAAAAGACAAGGCTGTACACATATAACTATAAAAAAGTCGTTTGTACGTGGTTTCGTCCGCGTTGCAGTAGAAAAAATCGAGAAAGTCCTAAAATTATCACAAGGAAAAAACTGTTTATGTTCTTTCTGGGTCTAAATTTGATAAAATGTGAAATAAAAACAGGTTGAAAGACGGATAGTAGATAGGAAAGAATCACTTATTTTAAAAGCGAAAAACTTAGCGAGCCACCTGACCAGTAGTGTTCATCGTGGCCTGCAGATACGAGCAATGCCAGGGGAGAAGCCAATGCACCGCCAGTCCTGAAGAACTCTTTCTACAAACTTCACTTGACATCTTTAATTAACAGCAGATAAGTTAATTACGCTTTAAAATAATTTTTGAATGATTAATTCTGACAAGGAATTAAGGAAGATTTTTACTAAATCGCCAATAGAAGAGAGACTTATACGTTCTTCGTGTCGAGCCGTCCAATTCGTATACAAAACTTAAGCATTACTTACTTATGACGTCTCATAGCGTTGAATACGACTCTATGATTGGTCCATTTGATATGACGTACTTCACACTAGTGTTTACCTACTTAGCCAAGCAAGCTTCTTGAATACCACTGTTAATTCTTATGAATCAGATAAGTAAGTACCTTAAAATGTAATGGAAGTCAAAATATTCTCAATAAATAAACAGTAGAAGATGCTGCAAAACTCAAAAGTGTATGTTACGTTAAAGTTAGTTCAAATCGCCCGTTGTTAGTGTTTACTTGAACTAGTTTCTCTTGTTAAAACACCGGTCGGTACTGAGTAAACAGGAATCATCATGGCCTAGCTAAATATACGATAAATACGATAAATCGAGTTCCCCTTATATCGAGTAATATTAAATTTATATTCGGTATTGATTGATGCGTGTTGTTTGGTCCAATTTAAATTTGAGCGACATCTGACGAGTAATCTTTAAGTTATTATCCATAATTATGCATATTGACTTTGATTACGTTACAGATATTCTCATTTATTGAGAACAAAAAGACAATTCAATATCATCAAGTAATGTGATAAGTATTGTATTGTCATAATGTTTTTACTGGCCAAATAATAATTAGAGTCAATAACACTCAATGACACGGAACCCTATGTGCGGGTCCAACTCGCACATCGCCGGTTTTGTTATTTTGTTAATCGTTCTCTTATTTAAGTACAATCACAACTTATAACCGTCCAGACATAGTGGGAGGTATTTCTTGGTGTTCTTAAATGTACTGCAGCTTGTTTTAGGGTTCCGTACCCAAAGGGTAAAACGGGACACGATTACTGAGACTTCGCTGTCCGTCGGTCCGTCCGTCCGTCGTTCACCAGGCTGTATCTCATGAACCGTAATAGTTACACAGTTGAAATTTTTTAAGTGAGGCTTTCATACAACAGACCAGATTTTTTTGGCGTTTTTGTACATAATGGTAAGGAACCCTTCGTGCGCGAGTCCGACTCGCACTTGACCGATTTTTTTCTTTCGTGGAGCTTTATTGAGTAAAAAATCTGAATCAATTTTTTTATTTATATCTCGGAGCCAGGGTCAGAGCGGTTGTTATACTTTGGGTTATACGTGACTGGGGATAAGAAATAATAGTCTGTACACTGAGTTTAAACGTCTATTCCAACACTTCAATACAGTTATCACCAAAATTAATTTAGATTACATTAAATTAAACTTAGAAATAAAGCTGACGACAAAATAATAGCAAAGTGGCAAAGGATCAGCACGATTAATTCAAATTTAACTTGGAAACGCGGCAAGTTTGGTATGGCAGTGGGTTCGACACGTCCGCTCGGTCTAAGCGCTCAATTCAGAATGATCATGACAGCTATGGTTCTCTACGACGCCATCTCTACCCCCACTCCATACCAACCATGCCCAAACAATAACTGTTTCGTTTCCAGAAGTAGCTCCGGCCATCATTCATAGATGGCGGTAGGTTCCTAAAACTAGTTCCATCGATTACTCATAGGTGGCGTTACTAGATCAGCGTAGGACTTTGGTCTCGCTCCTACACGGCCAATCTGACGTGCACACGTCCTCGTGTGATTCCTTTTTAATTAAGTTACAACAAAGCTCTAAAGTTTCTTTTATTCAGCAAAAGTTTTTCGTTACTAATGAGACTACCTTTTAATTAAGGTCACACAATAGTTATGGTCAAACGGAATAGTAATGGTCACACAGAATAGTAATGGTCACACAGAATAGTTATTGCCACACAGGCGAATCATTGCCATACGGGCGAAACATTGCGTCACAGGATAGTCATTGCGTCACAGGATAGTCATTGCGTCACAGGATAGTCATTGCGTCACAGGATAGTCATTGCGTCACAGGAGAGTCATTGCGTCACAGGAGAGTCATTGCCACACAGGCTAGTCTTTGTGTCACAGGAGAGTCATTGCCACACAGGCTAGTCAGCTAGTCATTGCCACACAGGCTAGGCTTTGCCACACAGGCTAGTTAGCTGGTGTCAGTTAGGGCCACACAGGCAAGTCAGGGCCACACAGGTCAGTCAGGGCCACACAGGTCAGTCAGGGCCACACAGGTCAGTCAGGGCCACACAGGTCAGTCAGGGCCACACAGGTCAGTCAGGGCCACACAGGTCAATCAGGGCCACACAGGTCAATCAGGGCCACACAGGTCAGTCAGTGTCAAATTCGTCAATGTTGATAAAATGTGTCAGTCTCAAGTTGGTTAGTGACCCCTACTACAATTTACTTTAAATTTCTTTTACTCAACAAGTTTCTAATTTTTCAAGTTTCTAACATTACAACACTAGTTTAGAGGAGCAAAATTACAAATTAATAATTTGTGTTTGTTTTAACTTTTACACTATGACTACGCTATCGCTATCGCAGATTAATCCGTACAGCATCTTCATCTGCAAGCACGCTCTACCGGCACCAATCCGCATTCGTCATTGAAGATTACCTGTAACAATCAAACACACACGCGAGTATCTTTCTACGCTCAGCCCTTCCTGATAAACAGAAGCACTTCTTACAAAATTAATCTGCATCAGTACAGGGGCTTATTCCAATTTGAATTTGAATTTGAATTGATTGATTTAAAGTGTATTAATATTGACACACGGATATCTGAAGAAACATGCCATGAGGGCCTTATTACTTTGTCTGCTATGAGGATAGGGGATACAACATAAGACTTCAGAATTTATTTGCCACATAGGTTGTATGCTACTCAGGCTGTTGATCAGGTGTGCCACGCAGGCGTTTGAACAGGTTTGCCACATAGGTGTTTGATACTAGTACCAATACACACAAATAAAAAGAATTATAACTTTCCATTTTATTAACTTTAAAACTAGTCTAGACCAGGTGGACTGATGACCTGAAGAAGGCGGTGGGCATCCGCTGGATTCAGAGAGCTCAGGACCGGTTAGGGTGGCGCCAGTTAGGAGAGGCCTACGTCCAACAGTGGACCTCGAAAGGCTGATGGATGGATGGATGGATGAAAACTAGTCTATAAACTACTGAACAAACTTTCTAATGATTCTCACCAATCGAAGAAGGATTCCGCATGGTTATGGCGTATAATTTATTAAGGTTTTGTTTTAATTCATTGAAAGGTGACGATAGCGATTCGCTATATAGTACTATGCAAAGCCGGGGCGGGTCGCTAGTTATTAATAATTTTGTTTCATTCTGATATCATACCCACCATCAATTCAAAAACTAATTAAACCATTATAACCGGTAATACTGAACAGATTACCCAATTATTAAATTGAACGGTTTTGAATTGGATGATTCAATAACAAAGTAATTCTATAAAAACTAATCCACTTAAATCTTTGTCCCGAAGACATTATATTGAGAATATTCTTTCTCTTAATTATTCTCTCTTAACCGTACCTCCTAATTATTCAGATCAATAAGCAACATCATTATTGTTTCTCAATTACCCAACTAATTTAACCAAGAAAAATACAGGGATCGCCTAATATCCAGTAATGTCTCAAAAATGGAAGAGTTTAATTATTCACTTTTACTATAAGCCATAAGAAAACCAGTTAAACAAAACAGATCACCTGTAACGTTGTGCCCGTTCCGCGGCAATAACCGATGATGCTTCATCATCACACCACGAAGCCAGCGCCAGCGCACGCACACAGCCATCAATGCAGTTCCAATTAACACGAGTACAACCTTCGTGTGCTGCTCTTGCTCCCGATCGCCACAGAAACAACCCGTGCCATCTTCGAAAACCAAGCTGGAACACAGAACACGAATAACGTTAAAAACTCATTGGTTTCACGAGGTAAATTAAATCCAATCAAAGTTTGCTGCACTTGTTAAAAAAATAATAATTAGGGAACCGACTGTATCCAACTATTATTTTATCGATCACTAATTACAAGACAACAGAAGGTTGTATTTTCACAACGCACGAAATAAAATTGAAGTTATGAAACTCCAACACACCGGATGTCATAAAATAAAAGTTTGTCATACCAAAAACGCCGTTTCACTTTTACCTCGTTTCATGTTACCACAACTAGGTGATGTCACCCTTGGTTCCAGACAGGTACCAGACAAGGTCTTGGTCTCCAGCTTCTTAAAACCTAGAATCGCTTCCTAAATGCAGCAAAAATCGACTTTATTTATTTCAAAAACATAGTGGGTAGAATCTGAATCGGGTAAGAATTCAATCCTCTGAAGACAATATTTAAATCATTAGATAACCCCTTTCTCAATATTTAAACGTACCAGTAACTTACCCGCGTATTTAGAATACGAAACAAAACAATTAATTAATCACTTTTAAAACGACAACCAAATAAGCTGTAACGGGTTTTTTTTTAATTAATTCGACAAACGTCACCTCATTAAAACTACTCAGTCCTTTCAAAGCGCAAGCCAATTGTACTCGCTTTATAAATTTACTTGGTGAAATTGAGTACCAATAAAGCAAACTATTTTGTGTGTGTATTTTTATTTTTTTTCAATTAATCCTTTTCAACTAAAAGCGGCGCACCAAATCACTAAACACCAAGATAATTAAAAGAATACTTTCGTTATTCACCCGCTACCTGACCAGTACTTTCAGTATCACTGCTGTCAGTCACTGCATACCAATAAAAAGTAATCAAGAAATAATTTTAAGAATTCAATCGCATGTGACAAAAGAAAACAACACTTGTGGTAAAGGACACTGCACTGTAACACCTTATCACGTTATCAATTGAAAATGTACCTACACGGAATACGTAACAAAATTCCAGAGATCAAACGCGTATTTTTCTTTTTCGACCAGGCTACAAAATCTAATCTATCCCCATGATCTTTAACAATAGGAACAAAGAACGAATCCTAGTTCAACATCAAATATCGAAACGCTTAAATAATGCTTAAGCAACCGCGCACCAATATTATGAAAACATCTCACTCATTAGTGAACAGTATCGTAGTAGTAGCAAGTAATATTACAGACGTTAATCAGCGAAAAGTGTCGTTGCTATCATCTATATCGATCGACAGCAACTAGAGTCACCTCCATCAAGCAACGATACTTATAGACTTCATTGAATAATGCAAGGGACACATCACCTCAACTAAGCGATATGTTTAGCAGCTGAGTAATGACACCAATTACTGTTCGCTAATCAGAAATAATGTAACAACTTAATCAGATTACACCTTGCACCATACTAGAACGAGAAATATTATTGCCACTACTCAACTCAAATTCACTTCTTATAACAACACTTGAAGTGGTACTTGGCCCTCGGGTGTCCTAGTAATTTAACCCCAAATCTACCTTCATTAAATTTTGAACAAATTGAACGCAAGTTACTAGCGTCTTCCGAAGTATGTATGACACTTCGGTTAAATTACAGTAAAATCAAAGACTTGCAACTTTGGCTTTGACCAAGGTAACCACTGAATGATATTTTTTTTCAGGGAAAGAAAATAAAGAAAATAATATTACTACCGGTGCTGACATAAACGATAATGACGGAAAATCTACGACTGTATTAATCACTCATGATTGTTTAACAAACTATTTGACACACACACTATCTAGTTTACGCAAGAATTAAAATTTAAGCTGCGAAATTTTGTCACCACAGATGTAATGAAATAAAAAAATTATACCATACCAATACTCGCCGTCTTACTTGAAAATCCTTCATATCGATACTTGCCGTTTTATTGAAAATCTAGTCACATCATTTCACTGCACTTTGCACTTTCACTTGCATCCACGCTTCATGATATCACTTGACAATTATAACCTGAAATAACCTGAAAACGTGGACAGAGTTCTTTATCCCAGCTTCTGATCTCGGAGCCAGGGTCAGAGCGGTTGTTATACTTTGGGTTATACGTGACTGGGGATAAGAAATAATAGTCTGTACACTGAGTTTAAACGTCTATTCCAACACTTCAATACAGTTATCACCAAAATTAATTTAGATTACATTAAATTAAACTTAGAAATAAAGCTGACGACAAAATAATAGCAAAGTGGCAAAGGATCAGCACGATTAATTCAAATTTAACTTGGAAACGCGGCAAGTTTGGTATGGCAGTGGGTTCGACACGTCCGCTCGGTCTAAGCGCTCAATTCAGAATGATCATGACAGCTATGGTTCTCTACGACGCCATCTCTACCCCCACTCCATACCAACCATGCCCAAACAATAACTGTTTCGTTTCCAGAAGTAGCTCCGGCCATCATTCATAGATGGCGGTAGGTTCCTAAAACTAGTTCCATCGATTACTCATAGGTGGCGTTACTAGATCAGCGTAGGACTTTGGTCTCGCTCCTACATATATTATTTTATTTAGAAAGCAAATTATATACGAGTTTCCTCACACATTAAATTAGCGAATATCAATAAATCTCGGCTCTGGCCAAATGCCGATTTGTATAGACTTCACACACTATATTAATATCATTATGAGGAAATCTCACATACTTATTCGTAAGTACGTATACAATTATTCTCACAACGAATTTTCCACCGGAAAAAGTACTCTTGTCTTACACTCGCATAGATGCGCAGGTGTTTCAAGATTTCGACTAGGTATTATTTATTGTGTGACGAAGTTCTCCCATGCGGATAACCCACATTCAAGACGATCAACGCTATGAAAACTTTCTTTACCCAGCTGTTACAGTTTTCCAACTAAACGTCTAATGTTTATTGTTTCTGGTTCTTGAGCCCAAACTGTTATTAAACTAAGATTAGACTTCGTTACTATCAATACTACGGGGCGTAATATATGGCAAGCAATTTGCTATTTCAATGTTTAACGTAAAAACATAGAAACTCCATGTTTTACGGCAGTAGGTACGTTAAAATTGCAGCCATAAAACACGCTATCTTCTAGTTAGGGGCAGTCAACGTGAATAGGATACTTTTATTTATGGCGTTCATGTCATGGCGTGTTTATTGCTAATTGCCAGTGACACTTTTGCTTTGTTGTGTTCACATTTTAACCAGTGTTATTCTAGATAGTCTCATGTATTTTAAAAATTCGAAAGCATTCATTCTAATGATTTAGCTTTCAGGCAACCTTAATATCAAATGCAGTCAGTGAAGACCGTGCCAAAATTGTCTCAATGCATCTGTGTTTTAGTCACGTTTTACCGTCACTTTTTAGTTTTCGTTATTTAATAAATGGTCGTTATCAGAAGCTACAATCGTCTGGCAGCGGCTAATAAATTTCTAGAATTCAGTTGCCTCTAAAACCTCATACAATTTAAGCAGCAGTGTGCCGAAGCGCTTTTCCAACACGTTGGACCTCCTTAATAACGAAAAGTGCCTACCATTTTAGGCTGGTAATATATTGAACGATTATATAAAATATTATATAAAATATTTAAATAAATAAAAATTATATAAAATAACGATAAAAGAAAGGATATTTTAAACATAAGGGCTGCGACAAGACATTTATATCTCAACTAGCGGACCGCCCGCGGTTTCACCCGCGTGGATCCCGTTCTCGTGGGAATATATGCATGTATTATACATAAAAACCTTCCTCTTGAATCACTCTACCTATTACAAAAAACCGCATCAAAATCCGTTGCGTAATTTTAAAGATTTAAGCATACAGACAAACAGACAAACAGACAAACAGACAAACAGACAAACAAACAAACAGACGGACAAAAATAGCGACTTTGTTTTATACTATGTAGTGATGCCAAACGCAAATTTTGCCGACAGCATGAACATTTTCACAGAAGCCATCTTTTATGAGCATAAATCTGAAAAGTTTATTTTTCAATGTGTTTTTGAACGATTTAATCTTAGAAACTATTGGTTCCAATAAAAAACAAATACGAGTATAATATGGCCTTGTTCCTATTCTTATCACCTAGAATAGAACTAAAATCCCTTCGGCGCCTTCTGTTACAATTTCGAAATTCAGCGTTAGAAAGGAGATGTTCAAAAGTGGGCCTTTATTCCGAAGAAATTTGTACAGCCGTGATTTATATTTCATTTGAAAGAATATTTTCTAATCTACTTGAAATTTTAAGACGTTTATTTTATTGAACCTCCATATTTTGGAAAATCGACGAAGTATGTTAGAAGGTCGATTAAAAGCAATGTTCATTTTCTAACAGGTACATCATACGTCTTTTTCACGAATTATGAACATATCTGAGGTCCCTTCTATTATTTATTATGTTTTCAATACGTAAATATTATATTAATTAACGTTGTAAATGTATTAATTATTAACATTATTAATTGTTAACCAAAAACCAGTCATGAAAAAACGGAACGACATAGTAGATTGATATTAGTAACTGTCAGTGTCAACTGTCATTCCTAGATCATTGACGTCAGTGTAATGCTACATCTATGATTGCCGCAATCAAAATTCAAATTCAATTGTCAATAATGGCAATCAATATTGGTATATATTATTGATTATTAGTGTTTGCTTACGATAGTCGCCGACAATTTTATTTAACTAAACATTCAGATAGTAATTCTATTGTTTTATTACAATAATCATTGAACATGCAAATCAATGCAAAATGTTTAAATGCAAAATAAAATGTCAAACTCAAATGTCAACGTTAATTCATCACTCAATGTCACTATTCAGTACCTACTGTCAGACTGTCAGTATCAGGTTAGAGTTGCCAGCAGTTAAAATTGCCCAGTGTGGCATGCTTTTTATCTATCTACGGAAATTCAAACATAAATAGAAAAAAAGGGAGGATCTCTTTTTTATTTTCGCAACCTTGTCACAATCAGAATAATTTTCTCTTTCTCCACATCTAAGTTTTGTTTGTGTACAAATTTAAAACCAGCCCCCATACATTTTTTGAACATCTCCTTTCTACTCTGAATCATTCAGAATTGCAACATTACGACTTTCTTCTAATAGGGTTGGTCCTTCTGCCCTCGAAACAATAAAGTTATTTCGTAACTTCATTGACAGTAAACTCGTTTTCTTCGACGGTGAATGAAATTGTGTTGAATGGGAGCGCAGTGAGCAATTAGCGCGGGAGAAATAATTACAAGAACGAATGGAACGATCGGATTTTAATTAAAAACTGGGTAAGATTGTTTTGAAAATACTGAATTTATTTATCTACGGTAATGGGAACCAGTTTAACTGTTATTTTAGTTTATTTACCCTCGACGCAAAAAGAGACATGGAAGAAGTTTTAATTATTTTCTATGTACGAGTATGTACTTATTTTTGTGAGATCGTTGCTCCTAAACGATTTTGATCTAAGTATATATCGCTCTTACTAACAATTACTAACTGGACGATTGCTAATACCAACTAACGGGACAAATTATATCACTAACATTCCCATCCTCTCACTTATAAAACAAACTTACCAACTAATATTCTAACACCACCTGCTAACCGTGCTAACTGAACTAACTGTCCTAGTCCCTACTGGGTCTTGTTCTAGATCGGTCACGGTTGTCATTTGGGCGGCAGGGGAAAGATGGTGCTGCATGCTCGTTTGCTACCATTATTTCACAAAAGAATCACAAATTAGAAGCTTTGAAACTTCAATAATTATTTAAAATCGTTAGGTACATACTAATATAGCTAACTAAGTACCAACTAATAAATTTGGTACCTACTCCTACCTCATTATCATAGCCAAAAAAATGTCACGGTCATTTGTCGACGTCAATACTGAAAAATTGTAGGTCAATTGACTCGGAACGGTAACTACCTATAGTACAGTAACGTTGCCAAAGCTTTTCAATCAGTGAGGGGGAGAAGCAGAGAATCGAACTGATTTTCAATAACGCCTCGTCACATACGCTCTTTCACCCGTTTAGATATTCGGCACAGTATTCGATTTACAATGACGAATATATAATAATCCCATGAGAAAACCAACGTCGGGCTGAATACTTGTAGCGAATAGCGAGGATGCACGAATATTCGCGCGCTCTCGCCTATTTACGACAAAGATATAAACCTAGCGTTAGAACAAAGATGTCTAAATCTGAATTTGACGCTCAAACTTATCCATTCTAAAGGTTTAACTTAGCCCCTAGTTATATCTTTTGGATCTCAACTTTGAGAAAAAAAATAAAACAATAGTTTTTGGAGCAGCTGCGACTAGCTGCTGCTACGAAGTTGCCATTTCTGACCTTTCGGGCGCTTTTAGTGTCATGCGGATTTGCTCACGCACGCGGGATTGCTCCGCATGCGTGAAATTTCACGCTGCGGATCATACGCAGTTTAAGTTTCAGTCTTCTGCGGGTTGACGTGCGGGTTGCGTAGACGATTAGTACAATACGGTGCGTGCGCCCCGCACGACTCTAAAATAGGCACTGACTGAAGTTGTAGGGACGATCACGCATGCGGAATTGCGGATGCCCCGCTGCGGGATGACGCCCCGCACAGCGTCCCGCGTTCCGCGTGCGTTTTTCACGCTTTACAGTAAATTCATATATGAAATTGTTCTTTGCGGGTGCTACGCATGCGGAGCAATCCCGCGTGCGTGAGCAAATCCGCATGACACTAAAAGCGCCCTTCGTATTGAGACTGGTGTAAAGGTTTACATAGTTGTTTTTGTCGCATGAAACTTTTTGTAAAGCTTGAAGAGTATTTTAAACATAATGTAAAATAAACGCTTGTACATGTACATCTTTTGTTCATGTGTAGGTACTTCTCCAAAAATTTTTTGTGCTTTGAAGTACGTCTCTGGATTCTGGAGTAGTCTTCTGTTTATTGTTCAATAATCCAATAGATAATTTTCTTAGGTTTTATAAACATTAATTTACAGTTATTTAAAATTTTATAATAAAAAAAGAAACAATATTTCCATTTCTTTTTTTAAATTGCTAGTGTCGTACGAACATAAAGATTAGCGACTCGGCGAAGACCTTTATCCGACCGGGATTGCCTCATTTACATAGATCCCGGACTTCAATATCGAAACCCTTTTGTCCCGTAAGTCACGTCACGGGCTACGATAAAGTTTTACGAACGATTTTAGTGGATAATAAATATGTTAATCCAATGTTGAAGACATAATAAAATTCACCGAGCCTCAATAACACACATCAGGTCTCCTCGCCTTATATTAATACCGACCTCTGTGGAAAGGTTCTGGGTTATATGAGATTCGTACCCACTAAAAATGGTACGCAGTGATACTGAAGTTCCTTCGCTCTCGTAAAAGCATGATGTTGAGCTCATCATCATAAAAAAATTCTATCTGAGCGATGTCTGTAGAAAATATTTGAGAACTATTACTTTTTAGGTACAAATAGATTTTTAGATTTATTTATCGTTCTGGCTGTCCGCTTGACTGTGCGTTTTTTTCGCGAATTCCAAAAACGACTAAACTGATTTAAATACGGTTTGAATCGATGTATTGCAGAGATTGCGGTCTAAAAGTGTTTGTTTTATTTAAATCGGTTCACGAAAAAACATATTCCGAATATTGGGTATTAAGTTAAGACACTAATTTATCCCGAAGCAAAGCGGTGGGTTTACTATTAAGTAATAGGCTTGAGCCACGGCCGACTGAATAATTTTGTTTGGTAGGGTACTTAAGGATTTCAACATAGCCTAGACAAAAGGTTACGACATCATCAGTCTTAGACCGAAGATTCCCTGAGTACTACACAATCCCAATACCGACCACACACGAACTTGAATAACTCGGTATAATGTCGATTGATATCGATCGATAGATAGATGTCGCTAGATATCGACATACTACTGACATTCTGCTGTCAGACTATAAAAGCTGCTACCAAAAATTGTCAACGGTACCGCGATTTTTTGTACATCGCAAAAAGTAGCACTGCGCGCGCACCTACTTTAAAGGCACCGTTCCATCATAAAGCAAGGCGCACTGCCTTTTTTTTTTTTTTTTTTTTGACGCTGGAAAATCCTCATGGATACCCGACAGGCGCGGGGGGGCGCTGTCGGGTTATGCCGGACTCTTACCGGCTAAAAACCAGCGGTGTTCCTCCTCACCGTCTTCCGGCGGAGCTGCGGGGACGCATTCGCACACTTCCGCTGCTCCGCCGACGGTTGCCCGGGACTCGGGCCCAACTTGTGGGGCGCTCATCTTTGGCGCCACTCACCATTCAAGCTGGCGTGCCGGAACACGGGACACGCCAGCCGCCTCGGGGGTCTCCTCCAACTGGGCGATGGTACCCCCCGGTTCCACCGCCCGGAGACCCCGGTTATGGGGGAAGACGGCGCTCGTGCGCCAGGCGCCTCCGCCCAACTCTCTTTCGGCGGATCGGGTTAGAAAGAGGGTCGTCCTCCCTCGCCCGCTCCGCCGCCTCCTTTTGCGCCATGACGCACTCACAAAACCGGAGCGCCGCCTTCCACGCTCTGTCGCTGCCGACCATGGCTCTCACGACGCCCGGCAGCGACAGGTCGTCCCCAATAACCGCCGCGAGGCTCGCCCGCGGCTCCGCCCACTCCGGGCACTCCGCCAGCGTGTGCTCCGCTGTGTCCTCCGGACACCCACAAGCGTGGCACACGCTGGTCGGCTCTCGACCCGCCACGCTGCACAGGTACCTGCCGAAGCAACCGTGCCCCGTCAGGACCTGCACAGCGCGGAAGGTGAGGGCCCCGTGTCGGCGATCGACCCACCTTTCCAGGACGGGCCGAATCGCCTCCACCGTTCTTCTGCCGGCGGTCGGCTCCGCCAGCCTTTCCTTCCATTTCCGGAGGAGGACCTGGCGGTCGAGTCGCCCCTGCCGCCCGGCCTCCTCCGGCTCTGGATCCACCTCATCGGCTCGTGCTGCTGCGCTGCGGCGCCAGTACGCTGCCGAGAGCACCTCCGCGTCCAGGTCCCACGGTGGGGTCCCGGCCAGGACGCATGCCGCCTCGCACGAGATGGTGCGATAACCTCTCACCACCCTGATCGCCATGACCCGTTGCGCTTGGCGCAGGAGGGTCCTGTTCTGGGCGATCAGGGTGTCCGCCCAGATCGGGGCCCCGTAGAGGGCCATCGACCGCACCACCCCGGCGTACAGCCGCCGGCATGCGACCGACGGTCCACCCAGGTTCGGCAGCAGCCAGCTCAGTGCACCGGCCGCGCGCAACAACCTGGGGACCAACCGTCGGAAGTGCTCCCGGAAGTTCCACCGACTGTCGAGGACGACGCCCAGGTACCGCATCGTCGACTCGACAGCGATGGAGACGCCGCCGACCACCAGCCGGGATCCTGCGGGAGGGGCGCGTCGGGCTCTGTGGAAACACAGAGCCTCCGACTTCTCCAGCGCCACCTCCAGCCCCAGCCGGCGGATGCGGGCCACCACTTGGGCCACTCCGGCCGTCGCCAATAGGGCCGCCTCCCGGTACGTGGCGCCGCAGGACGTGACGAGGGTGTCGTCGGCGTAACAAGTTACGTCGACCCCCCGCAGATTAGCGCCCCGCAGCACCCAGTCGTAGCCGATGTTCCACAGCAGCGGCCCAAGAACCGAACCCTGTGGAACACCGCACGTCATGACCCGGCGGCCCCACCCGTCGCGCGTCGGGTACACCACTTCCCTCTCGGAGAAGTAGTCGGTGAGGAGGCGACGCAGGTAGTCGGGCACGCGATGGTAGCCCAGCGCCGCCTCGATACAGCCCCAGGGGAGGGTGTTAAAGGCATTGGCGATGTCTAGAGACACCGCCAAGACGACCTCTCCCCGTGACACCGCCTCCTCCGAGAGGTCCCTCACACGCGCGATGGCGTCGACCGTCGAGCGGCCCCGGCGGAAACCGAATTGCCGGTCACTCAGCCCCGGCCCGACCCGTTCTAGGTGCCCGACGAGGCGCGCGGAAATAATCCGCTCGAAGAGCTTACTCACCTCGTCGAGCAGCACTATGGGCCGGTATGCCGACGGCGAGTCCGCCGGGCGACCCTCCTTGCGCAGCAGCACGAGCCTGCCGACCTTCCACTTCCTCGGAAAGCGGCCACGCCGCATACAGGCGTCGAAGAGCTCGACGACCCTGGGCCCGAGGGCCTCCAGGGCTAGCGCCCACACCCTACCGGGTACCCCGTCGGGGCCCGGTGCTGTGCTCTTGGCGCGGAGCCGCTCCACCGCAGCCTCCAGCTCCGCCCGAGACACCTCGGGCACCGGGGCGCTCGAGCTCTCCGACGATGCAGCCGCCACGGGCGGCGGCGCCGAGTCGGCCCTCTCTGGGAAGAGAGTGGCGACAACGTTCTCCACCACCTCTGGTTGGAGACTCTGGGTCAGCGGAGGAGCCCAGGGGCGCAGCTGACCACGCACCGTCTTGTACGGGCGCCCCCAGGGATCCCTATTCAGGGTCTCCAACCACTCTCCCCACGACTCGGCCTTTGCCTCCCGTATGGCGATCTGCAGAGAGACGCATCTCTCCCTGTACGCGGCGTAGAGGCGGCTTTCCTCGGCGTCCACCCGCCTTCGCCGCCTTCTGTAATGGGTGTACTGGCGTCTGGCCGCTACGCACGCTTCGCGAAGCCGGCGCAGGTCCGCCGACCACCAGTACACCCATCTGCGGGGCGGGAGCGGTCTGGCGCGCGACATACCGGCGTCGCACACCTGCGCCATCGACTCGCTCAACCGCTCCGCTCGCCCGTCCACGTCGGCCGCCGGGCCCTCCGGCGCCGGTAGCCAAGCCTGGACGATGGACGCCTCGATGATGACGTCACCGTCCATGGTCTTGAGGGCCCAGCGCGGTCCGTCCCCACGCGGGGGCCGGCTCTGGGGAGCTCCAGGGTCGGCGGCGACCTCGTACCGGATATACCGGTGGTCCGAGAGCGTCTCCGCCTCCACGAGCACCCTCCAGTTTCGGACACGGCGCGCAAGACACGGGGTCGCGAACGTTAGGTCCACGATGGAACCCCCGTTGTGCCGCACGCACGTGTCTACCGACCCCCGGTTTAGCAGAACTAAGCCCGACGTGGCAGCCCACTCCTCCAGTACCTCGCCCCGCGCATTGGTGACCGGGGAACCCCAAGCCGTCGACTTGGCGTTGAAGTCCCCGGCGACCAGCACCGGGATTGGGTGACTCTGGCCGACCAGAGCACCGACCTCGAGCAGGAATTGCTCGAATGCGGCCAGGCTCCGGTTCGGCGAGAAGTACACGCCGACGATCGTCACGCCCATAAGGGTGACCGCGACGCATCCATGGCCCTTCGCTGATTTGTCGAAGGGCGGGGAGCCGGCGGCCGTCTGCGCGACGATCGCCACCGTGCCCTCCCGGTCACCAACCCAGTTGTCCCTGGCGGGGACGAGGTAAGGCTCCGCCACCACCGCCGCCTGGATCGACCACTCGGCCAGGCTCTGGTACAGAAGGTCCTGAGCTCTGGCCGAGTGGTTGAGGTTCGCCTGAAGGAGAGACATGGCCATACTTAATCTACGACCATGTCTGCGACCCTCTCGGCGCGCTCCGCGTCAGCGGCGGACGGGCGGGCCGGCCGGGGGTGGGCTGTTGGGCCTTTCCCGGCGGGCTTCTTCTTCTTTTTCTTGCCGGCGGACTTGGCGGGGGCGGAAGCAGCACATGCTCCGCTACCCGCTCTATGGTCCGCCGGCTTCTGCCTCGCCTCGCACAGCGGGCAGTGTGGGGCAGCAGCACAGCCAGCCGCCTTGTGGCCCGGTTGACCGCAGCGATAGCAGACATCGCTGCGGTCCACCTCGGCGGCGCATTTGCTCCGTACGTGCCCCGAATCGAGGCACCGGTAGCACCGCAGGGGTCTGGCCTCAAGGAGGCTGACCCGGGCCGACACCCACCCCACCAGTAGCCGCCCGCTGGAGGCGACCTTCTTCGCCGCGGAAACCGGGCAGCGCACCCACGCCGTGCCGGGGCTGTCGGCGGAGAAGCGGCGGATCTCCCCGCACTTTACCTGCTCGGGGGGGCATTCCCCGTAGCGGGCCACCGCGGCCGCCACCTCCTCCGAGGACACCGCGTCATCCAGCTCGCTGATGCGCAGGTCTGCGCACTTCACGGGTCTGGAGACGCGGACCAGGTCCGCGGGAAGGACCTCCCGCAGTTTGCCCGCCAGCAGGTCTGCCTTCTCGCCGCTGTCAGCCCCGGGGATCTCGAGCATCCGGGCCCCCGTCACGGCGGTGCGGAATCGGAGACCCTTCAGGCCTAAGCCTTCGAGGTCGATCCTCCGCTTCGCCCCGTCGAGCACTTCCTTGTAGCTCAGCTCCTTCCCCTCCACCGTGGCGCCCGGCTGGATGGTGATGGCCACCGCAGCCGAGCGCGGGGCGCGAAGCTTCGCCGCCGCGTTCTTCTTGGGCGGGGGCTTGTCCGCCGGTGCGCTGCCCTTTTTCCCCTTCTTGCCCCGCTTGCCCCGCTTGGCGGCCTCGGTCCACTGCTGGGACACGGCCGTCGTCGGGGGCTTCGGAGCGCCAGGCGTCGGCGTTGCCACCTCCGAGTACGCCTTGGAAGGCGCTTTCTTCTTCCCGGCCGCGGGAGCGGGAGCGGGAGAAGCAGCCTCAACCCTCGCCCTGTCGGCGGCCAAAGGCGGCCGGAGGGGCGGCTCGGGAGCGGGAGGCGCAGCCTTAGCCCTCGCCCTGTCGGCGGCCAAAGGCGGCCGGAGGCGTGGCTCGGGGGGGAGCCGCATCGCGAGAGCCTCGAGCTTGGCGTCCATCATGGTCCCCACTTCCACCATGATATCACGCTTCAGCGAGGCGGAGTCGTCGCGATCGACTCCGCTCGGCTCGGCAGGCCTGACGAGGCTCGCCCGCAATTCCGCGATCTCCTTGCGGAGTTCAGCGACCTCGCTTTGCAGGCGAGCATTGGCCCTTTCGAGCCGAGCCGTCTCATCCGTAGCGGACCGCTCTGCTAGCTCCGCTACGACCCCCATCAGGCTTGCAGAGGCCTCCTTAAGGTCCCTCTGCAGCGTGCCCTTCAAGTTGCGCGATTTTGTCGCAACCGCCTGGATGAGGAGCACGCTGTCCTCCGCCTTTTTCCGCAGCTCGGAGGTCGAGGGTCCGTCTTCGCCGCGTAAGAGCGACGACGAGTCGGACAGACACCTCGACCTCGACCGAGAGGGAGATCGGGATCGGACGTCCCGGGCCATCTCGGCCAGCTCCCTCTCTGCCTGGAGCTTCTCCTCCTCCCTCTGCGCCTTGAGGTACGCCAGCTTCGCCTTAGCTAGGCCGACGTACTCTCCGGTCGTGGGCGGTCGCCCTCTCCCTCGTCTTGCGGGCACCGGAGTGGGAGCTTTCTTTTTCTCGACCAACTCCGGTGCCTCCGCCTCGTCCCCTTTCAGGGACCGCTTCCGCGCATTGCGCCAGAAGCGTCCTGACGTGTCGTCCCCGGACGACACCGTCATCAGGGTCACCACGGAGGAGTCAGACTCCTCCGCAGTCTCCTGGGTCTCCTCCGTCAGCCGCCTCGCGGCATGCGAGCTGTCGCTCGCTGGAATGTTTGTGCCCCCCCCAGAATACGAGGGGCAGACCGGGCTAGGCCCGGTGAGGGATTCTCCGGCATCGGAGATGCCGGTACCCTCCTGGGGTAGTTTATTGTTTTTCAAACCTTCCATGTTTTTTGTTGTCCTTTTTTAACGGGGTGACCTCCCCGGTCCTAGGGATTGGGTACCCCCCAACCATTCATCCCCTCGCCGAGACAACTTGGGATTAGGGTAATTTTTTAGAGAGGTTTTCTTCCTCGCGGCCCCCACCGGAGTGGCGGCCCTCACCCCTGACGCCCACGGGTCAGGGAGCGAGTTGGCCGACGGTGGCCTAAGCCATGCTGCCGTAAACGACAGCCCGTCGCCCCCGCGTTAGGGTAGGTAAACCACATGGGTTTATCCCACTCTGGTCCCATCCACCGTGCTCTCTGCTAAAGCAGAGGGACACGTGGAGAGACCCCACTACGTGGTCTCATCCGCAGTGCCCTCTGCCTGAGCAGAGGGGCACGTGGAGAGACACCGACTTGGGGTAATTTTTAGAGAGGTTTTCTTCCTCGCGGCCCCCACCGAAGTGGCAGCCCTCACCCCTGACGCCTACGGGTCAGGGAGCGAGTTGGCCGACGGTGGCCTAGGCCATGCTGCCGTGAGCGGCAGCCCGTCGCCCCCGCGTTTGGGTGAGTAAACCTCAAGGGTTTTTCCCACCCTGGTCTCATCCACAGTGCCTTCTGATAAGTCAGAGGGACACGTGGAGAGACCACGCCCCATGGTCTCATCCGCACTAAGCGGAGGGACCCAACTGTGAGCCGCTCTTGGTCTGGCCCCTCCTTCCAAGCCTGTCCGTTATGGGAAGCCCTGTACGGCATAGCCTTGGAGATCATCGGGACACGCAAGCCCCCCCACCACGACAAGGTGGCGGCCCCCGGGGGGGAAGGCGCACTGCCTACGTTAACTTAGCTTTGGCTTATGTTCTGTCCCTTAGACTAGAATTTTTTTTTTTTGTTTTGTTATCACTGTATGATATTGATTTAAAATATGTTCCGAGGAGTTTATTTCACATTTCTTCTCCTTAAAGACGTACAAAGCACCTTTGGAAACGGCAGTAGATTCTAAAAGTAACAGGCTTAAGTATACATACTTTGTATAAGTTAATGCTTGACTACAAATTGAATTCTACCCGATAGAGTAGCGACGTAGTTCTGATTTTGACCTTGAGTATCTTTCTGCTAAGTGTAGGATTACTTACAAGTTCTATTCTTAGGGCGTATTCAAGTAGAACGCTGGTTACCGGCGCCGATCTGCCAGCGCTTATCAGTACTGGTCCGTTGAGATAACCTCTACATAAAGCAAGCTTGTAGAAGTAGAAGCTGGCTGGCAGTCTTTCTGAATAGCGTGCAAAATGTCAAGCTCATTAAAGATATTTTTTTGTTAGAAAATGTTTATTTCAAAAGGAAAAAAAAACAGTGTACACCCAATTCAATTAATATCTATTAATAAAAGAAAAATTTTCGGAGAATATCATCCTTTATTTCAAGAATTAAAAGTGGACAAACAAAGATTTTAAAGATATACAAGAATGACTCCAGAAACATTACACTACATTTTGGATAAAGTAAAAGATCGATTTACAAAAAATTGGTGTAATTGGCATCAACAAACTATCCTCCCAGAAGTAAGATTTACTATTCGGTATGTATCAAACCTTTTTAATTGAATCATCAATTATTATTATCTTTTTAATTTAAGTACCTGGTTGACCGAGCTTTGCTCGGTTGAAAATTATATTTAGTATGAATCGCAAGAAATACGAGGAATTCCGCCATCTATTCAGGAGTCAAATCATACAACTGTTCACTGAGCACAAAATTCATTTTACTTATGTTACGGCCAAAGGATCTCAACAGCGTGTTTCACAAAGTTGTACAGCGCCATCTAGTTTCATACTACTGAAATTTCAACACGTTACAAACAGTACCTCATAGAAGTTAACTGTGTGAGCGAATTAATTGCATTTTAAATAGGTACATACTTAATTAGATAAATTCATTGAACTTTCCTTCGTACTTTTCGCAGGCTTAGGCAGTCCCCGACTGAAATTTTTATTTTATGATAATTAAACAACATAAATAAATATACTTTTAGTTTAATGAGCAAGTTGTTAGGCGTACTTAAAATTTTATTGATTCTATTTACAACAATAGTAATTTCATCGATCTGACCATTATTTATTTAAAACTTTATTAAAATATATTATTAAATCGATAATAACAAAACTAACATTTATTTACAAATATTCTCGTAAATATCACAAACGCACGTTAAACTATCACTACGCGTCCTGCGAGGTCAAGCGAGATAATCGCACTGATTTTTAATTTTATTCAAACAGAAAATAGGTAGGTATAACGCAAAAATAGCGCTTCAACGTAAGAATGAATATTAAAAATATATTCGAGCGCCATCTAGTTTCATACTACTGAAACAAACAAACCGTATCTCATAGAAGTTATCCTAATGTTTCATAGATGGCGTCAGTTCAACACGTTACAAACAGTACCTCATAGAAGTTATCCTAATGTTTCATAGATGACGTCAGTATGATGTTTTTAAAATCTCTTTATCTCGGGAACCGAGCTTTTCTCGAACCTGGGACCTTGATAAATCGATTCCTTGAGCCGAAAACCCCCTAATCTGTAACTTTCATGAAAATCTTTGCAGCCGTTTCCGAGATCGTGATTATATATAAATAAATATACAAGAATTGCTCGTTTAAAGATATTAGATTATAACGAAATCCAAATGTCAATATCTTCTTTAACGACAATGCTTACGTGTTGCGTCTTGCAAAAGCAGCAAATGGCGGCCTACCAGTACCAGCGCTTATAGGAGCAGGTCGGAACTTGTCGGCAATGTTCGACGCTTATCGGCGCTGGTTCGGCACAAAGTATAGAGACTACCTGCGCCGACTACCTTCGCGGATCGGTTCCGATAAGCGCTGGCAGATCGGCGCCGGTAACCAGCGTTCTACTTGAATACGCCCTTAGCCTTGGCAGGTATTTAATAGCAGTTATATAAAACACTAGATGACCCGGCGAACTTCATTCCGCCAAGCAGTCAATGGCAGAGCAGGTTTACCATTTAAAAAATTAATGCAAATTGATAATGTCACATTCCTTAATAACAAATAGGAAAAAGGGCAAAATAAAATACTTTTTTATGTGTTTTGATCGGTTTTATTCCATGAATATATTGACAACATCAAACCCTATTATTTTAAAATTAATTGCAACTTCATAATTATATTGTTGCAGAGATAAAAGTGCATTCGTGTGTTTCAGCTGGTCGATTATCCGCTCTGGTCACATTGTAGCCATCATTAGGCATGCGCTCTGAAGCAGTCTTGAATTTGTATACCGATGCATGACGTTGATATTGTACTTGTTGATAGTTCTTGAAGAATTGCTCCTTTCAAAGTTATGTTGACCCTTGACGTCGATCCTTCACATCTCTCCACTGTTGTCCACTAAAGCACCGCTCTATATCTTTGCTCACCAGCACCCCAAATCTGAGTTCGCCTCGCCCCATCTCATATCACCACCTGATCTTGCTCCTCACAATTGTTTTAGAAGAGGCATAAAACTCGTCCATTAGGGTCCGTTCACATAGACCGGCTCGGAGAGTATCGGCTCGTATTTTTCTTTCCACACAGACCGGATCGCATGCGCTTATAATTTGCCGGAGCGGAGCCGCCAACTCTTTCACATAAACCGAGAAAGAGCGAGTAAGAGCACGCAATCGGAGCCAGTCGGCTCCTCTCGTTATTTCACACTAAACGCGTTCAGGCATTCCCAATGACAAAATAAGTGAACATACAAAATAAACCTTAATACAATTATTCAAAACTCTGGTTTCCATCGCGAGAAAAATCTGCTCTCCTCTCCGAGCCGGTCTGTCTGAACGGACTTTTTAAGTCAGCCATCCTGAAATTCAAGAATTCATTATTCAAGGAAGTCAACACCAAACACTGGGCTATAATGATAATATTGGTATGGCATACATCACCCTTTTTAAGCTGAAATAAAAATGATAACTCCTGATACTTTTTCCCGAAAATCCACATGTGTCATGCCAATTTATAGTGTTTTCCACATCAAGAAATATAACTTTAGCGGAACTTTTTAATATTTTCTTCTGTATCATGAAATCTCTATTGTAATAATGACACACCATCTTTGGTGAATCAGTCTCGAGCGCCTAATAATATTCGTCTTGATTCTTCATAACCATTTCATAACCTCAGATTATAGAACCAAAAGGCAGATGTAGTCGTTCTAGTATAAAGTGAAGCTACCAAAGCAAATACAAAATAAAAAGCTAATACAATCTCGTGTCAGTACTACGGAAAGCGTCAAATAGCATAAACGTCGCAAGTGTCAAATTTTTTAAAATAATTTTATCAGTTATAATGCCGTCTTGCATTATTAAATTCTCTAAAAGTTGTTCGCAAAAACAAAGAAAAGAAGGCGGAATATCTTTTCACAGGTAATTGTTCATTATTTTATTATTTATTTATAATAATATTTTTTCGGTTCGCTCGGAACACAAAACCTCAACAATCATTCATTTGTACACCAGTTTAAATGAAAATCGGTTACCCTAAATTTGGGGAAATATGCATGGACTATTTGGACATTGGTCGATTTATAAATTTATATCGAAAAAAAATATTTTGAAAGTAAATAGTTTTATTTATTTAAACCTAAAAGTCAGGCAATACAGCCAATAAAATTAGCATTCTAACTGCTGAAAATGTCACGTGTGCCAATAATATGTATGATAAATATTATATAATATTTTAGTTTCTGCTTAGCCTACTAATAACTAATAACTATAATTTTTGCAGATTTCCGACAGATGCTGTAACAAGAGAAAAATGGGTTCATATTATTCGGAAAAGCAGGCAAGATATTAATTGGCTAATTAATTTTGCGTGGTTCGCTCATTACATTTTAGTGAGGATGACGTGTACCTATCTCACTAAAAAAGGACATTGGTTGATTAAAAAATCATCAAAACCGAATTTTTGTTATAATAAATAAGTATATTGATATTTTGATGTTTTTTTTGATAAAATTTTTTAATTAAAACAATTAAACATATTTAAAATATTAAATTAAATAGGTATATTAAAAGAACATTTACACATAATTATTATAATATAATACTTTTTGATAACTAGTGATATGGCTACAACCCATTAATGTCCCACTACTGAGGGTCTCTCCTCATTATTAAGGAGGCCTAGAGCATACTCCACCACGCTGCTCCAGTGCGGATTGGTGGAGGGGTTAGTGGCCAACACATTGTCGAAAGTTTTCAAGCCGCCCGAAGGCCTCCGACACGGCTTAACGACTGCTATCTATCGATGTATCGATATCAACCGGGACCGACGGCTTTACGTGCCTTCCGAAGCTCGGAGGCGCTCAAGAAATTATTATCAGAAGAAATTAAAATCAATTATTATTATTACATACAATAAAACTTTGTTTTTCTGTGCATTTGTTCCGCCTAATCTTAGGAACGGCTTAACAAATTTAGATGCAGTTTTCACTGACGTATTCAAATGAGCTTGGGTTAACATTTAGTTAGAATCGGTACACAAATAAGAAATCACGTCAATTTAAAGAATACCAACCCTCATTTATCGATTACGGGCTTACCGAAGCGAAACAAGGGCGTTCACTAGTAATAAATAATTTGCCAATTTAATTGTGCATAATGTTTTAAGCTGAAAATATGGCGAACAATGTTTACAAAATTGCGGGAGATTATGACTTTCACTTGGCAACCTCACACACACAAAGAATTACGTATCCATACGGTGCAATTGCTAGTTGACATTAAGGTTGTCATGCACACATAGGGAAAAAGCGGCTTCACATTATTCGTCGCTTTTCTTTGCGAATGTTCTATCTGCCTTTTGGTTCTATAATCTGAGTTCATAACATTTTTAATCCATATTCCACCCATGAACCAATAAATGATTCTACCGCAATGTTGCACCATAGAGATAGGAATATTATAGATCAATGTGTTGCTCGGACATCCACGTAAAATTTTTCTGACACATTATGTCATATATTATGATTATTTGAAATCTTCCTTTTAATTGAAAGAGCTTTTAGTTTTGTCCTAATTACCTCGCTTCTGCAGATGACTTATCACCCCCTCCTGCAGAACTTGCTCCTCACACTTGTTATAGTAGAGGCATCAAATTCCTCCATTATAACAGAGGAGAAAGTAAATAAAATATAAGTTGAAATAAAATCGGGTATTTTAACGACATGCATATTTAATTTCCGTGCATGGCTTTCACTGCACTCTTCAGTAAAGCACCGATACTTTTCGTCTTGTTATTAGACTTGTTATTACACGACATTTTTCGTCTTGTTATTAGGTGCAAATACAAATGAAGCATGTGGTTTTCCGACCCGTGAACAGGCCACATATACTTAATTGGCCATGAGAAAAACATGCATTTTCTAGATTCAGATTTGTTAATCGTCATAGCGAATGCAAATCAAATTGGAAATTGAAGCCGTTTAAACTCAAATGGCACATCGGCTGGGATCATCGTTATCCTCGGAATGAGAACTTCCTCACCTTTGAATTTTCCTTTTAGAATCGTTGCATGGATCACATTGATCATCAGTTTCCTTATCACCAAACGCGTTCCATTGCATAATTTTGCTTTAGTTTTTTTGTTGGTTTAGGTTTCGAAGCATGATGACTAAGTACTGAGCCAACCTTTAGTTGTAAATTATGCGGTGGTAAGCCTGGCACATCCAGTGAATTTAAAAAATTAGTTTAATAGTTGGTGGCTTCATCTTCATTTATTACACTATCGATTGATTTGAATGAATGCAATGATACCAATGCAAGGGTACCAATGATTTCATTTTGAATTATGAAGTTCATCCACATCTTTATTCTTAGCTGCCAAGATTACTCGCTCACTCAACCATTCGTAATATTTGTGGTTATCAATGATGTTTGGGATGTTTGTTTTTTTTGTTTGGGATGGGTCAGAGCTAAATAACAACTCAAAAAATGTGTATAAGCAAAAATAATGGTTATTTTAAAGGTCATTTAATTTAAACAGACACATATGGAGTAATCTTCAGCTCCCTCCAATGTATTGCTGCGTCCCGTGGAAAGATCTATTTTGAAAAAGAAGTGTAAAGAGTGCTATAAGCTTTTAACCTATTTGATGAGTCTTCGTTTCGTTATTGCTCTTGTGGCTGTATTTTGTTTTTAATTTCAATGTGTTTTTCTAATATAGTCATTAAAATATTTTTACGGATTTTTTTGAGGGTTTGACAATTTTATTAGCTTAAAACTAATAAAAAAGGAACCAGTTTGATAACAGAAAACTGTAACGTCATAATGTAATACCTCACGTACCTCACGGGGCGATTTGATAAAGAGTTAAGCGAACTTTACAAAGTAGGTATATTTCTGAACGCACCCGACACAACAACCAAATGACATTGTAGTGTCATTATTTTGTGTCATGTATGTCAATATGTGTATGTTATTTTTCATGTTTTAAATCTTAAATACACGATAATTCGACTATTTTGGATATATGTTGTCGATTCCAACCCCTTATTTAATTTAGATCTACATGTAATTATTCTAAAAATACCGAACCGACGGGGTGAACATCAAATGTTTGACAGGTAAGATTTGTATGGGAAATTAAAATTGTCGATTTTAGTATTGTCCTCGCAATTTTTTCCATATTTTCTCATCGCTGCAACCTTCCCTGAACTTCCACGATTATTTCAAGACTAAAATTAGCCAAATCGGTTTAGTCGTTGTTGAGTTTTTCGGACTCTAACGAACAGCAATCCATTTTTATTTATATAGACTAGCTACCCGCCCCGGCTTCGCACGGGTGCAAGTTAGATTTACCATAGCAGCGCCATCTATTGATTACTTACTCAACCCATTCGAAAGGTATCGACATCTGTTACATATAATTGTGACTGTCAAATAATAACACTCTTAATTTAGTTCTCTTGTGTGGCGCTAGGTGTCTGTTCATCTGTGAATAAGACTGCCATGTCAATTGTCATTACTTCAAATAATAAGAGACAAATAATTAGAAATAAATTAAAATTGCGACTATAATTTGAGATTTAAAGTATCCTATCTCTCAAGTTGGATCGAACTGCACATGGTGTGCGAATTTTATTATAATCGGTTAAGTGGTTTAGGAGTCCATCGCGGACCAACATTGTGACACGAGATTTATATATTTAGATATCAGGTTTCAAATTTAAATAAAAAAAAACACAACTGTTAAATAAGCGATAATCTATTTGTAATTTTAATAATTTTAACAAACAAAAACATAAAATTTAAGTTGTAGAACAAAATAATCACCGGTAAACATAAAACAAAATACCAAAAATCAACTTACAGAATTGCACCTTAAAACTACTTGCTTAAACTAACACTTGAGCGATGTTGCCTCGTCAACCGACAGCCGACAAATGAGCCCGCAACCGGCCTGCGCGCTGGTTTTATACATTCGGTTTTAGGGCATTCCTTACTCGGCCTCTCCTGACTCGGGGTCGTCCCCGACCAGATTCCTCGAAGGTACACCTGGAGAAGTCTCACATGCTTGTCCAACTTCCTGACCCTCGTCTTCAAGTAAAGGCATCGACGGTCCAGCTACAGCGCTCTGGTCACTGTCATGCTGACTTTCTGGTATTAAATTGTCATCATTGCCATCTGAAAGATATTGTTTGTATTAGTTTAGAGTCAAACATCAGAGTCGCAGTAATAAAGCAACGAAAGCGAGACAGACAGGCACAACAAGTACAACGTAATAACAAAGTAAATAACGGAAGTAAAGATGTAAAACTGTCGGCGTCCCGACCGTTTCACATCCTCACCGCATATTACCCTTGCTGGGCGACTGACGCCTTTGCGGGGCGACTAACGCCAGTGCGACTAACGCGATTGACGACTAACGTCCATAGCGACTAACGCGATCGACGACTAACGCCGGTAAATCTAACGCGATAGACGACTAACGTCCGTGGCGACTGACGCCGGCGCGACTAACGCACTTGTCAGTGGCGACTAACGCCGGTGGTGATCGGTGAGGGTGCTGCCAGGACCCCCACAGAGTAGCAGATTTACGAGATGCCATGTGCGTCTCTTACTACTTCTGAAAGCAACCACCAAAATAATGACAAAGCAGAGAAATTAAACAGTTTCAGAACCTTACCATCGAAAAATATGGCACAAGTCTCGGGGCACCATTCGCCCTTCCAAGGAACCATATATTGGGCGGCGGCTTGAGTCGATTTTCCTTTGCTACCACTGAGCAATCTCAGTTCGTAGCGCCCGTTCGGTAAAACCCTAGTGACCCGATACGGCCCTCGCATTCCAGGATCCAGTTTGCCTGTCGATTGCGAATATTTTATGACGAAGGCTAGGTCATCGACGGCGTACGTTCGTGGCTGATGTCTTGATTGGTTTACCAAAGAGTCTTGATTTTCTTGATTCTTTCGAAGAAGTTCAGCAGCCCGGTTCCTGTTGAGTTCTCTTAGAGCTTCTCGATTGTTCATCGGGCTGCTTACAGCAACGTCTCGTATGAGGGAGCGTATGATTGGAGTAGTAGCTTCGGTACCTATCATCAAGCTGATTGGGGAGGCTTGGGTGGTCTTCTGCTTAGTAATATTCAGGACCAACTGGAGCTTCCATAGAGATTCAGACCAGGAGGCATTTCGATGACCAACTTCGACTCTTAACATGTTAAGGACCGTTCTCACGTACCTTTCCACCTGTCCATTTGAGTTATGCATTTCTGGGGTAATATAATGCAAATCTGCCCCAAGTTCAGATACCCATTGGACAAAGCTTCTGGCTTCAAACATTCGACCTCGGTCGGTGACCAGCAGCTTCGGAACGCCAAACAGAGAAATAGCTTGAGTCATTACCTTTTGAAGTTCACTGGCGTCTTGATGGTACATCGGGTATAGTAAGCAGAACTTGGTGAAGGAGTCTACTAATACCAGTATAAATTTGTAGCCCTCAGACGTTGGTAATGGTCCAAGTGCATCCACATGTACGGTGTCGAATGGAGTACTAGGCTTTGGCCAGGACGATATGTTTTGAAGTGGAGCCCTTGGTACCCGCTTCTTTGTTATACAGACCAAGCAATGTGAAACATATTTCCTTACAAATTGACGGAGATTCGGGAACCAAAAATGTTTCAGAATAAGATGCAAAGTTTTATCAGAATTAATGTGTTGGTGCTCGTCATGGAAGATGCGTAATAGGCTTAGACGATGGCCCTTCGGAATGTAGCACAGGAGACGCGGATCTTCACCAACAGAGGTATACTTGTAGTACAGTAGTTCATTTCGTATGACGTAACGGTCTGAATCTAATATCCCGTCTGATAGCTTTTGCATCAAGTCCCTAGTTTCGTTATCAGCCGCTTGCGCGATTTGTGCCCAATTACGCGGGTTAGATATCTGGTTAATTGTGGCTACCGGGTTCCTGCTGAGGTAGTCGGCATGCTGCAGCATAACTCCTTTACGATATTCCATGGTAAATTGGAAATCCTGTAGGTATATCCACCAGCGGGCCACACGAGGGAGAAGATCCTTTTTGCTTTGAGTCGATTTGAGGGCGTTGCAGTCTGTAATGACCTTAAACTGGATACCCACTAAGTAATGGCGGAAGTGCTGCAGGGCCCTAACCACTGCTAACGTTTCCAGCTCGTAGCTGTGATATTTACTTTCAGCTCCCTGTGTGACCCTGCTGAAGTATGCTACAACATGCCTTCTGCCATCAGGATCCGTCTGCATGAGTACAGCCCCATAGCCCGCACTGCTCGCGTCGGTATGGACTTCCGTAGGAAGTTCAGGTCTAAATATAGTGAGGATAGGTTCACTTGTCAAGCATGTTATCAATTCTTGACGAACCTGTTCCTGTTCGGGACCCCAGTTAAACTGAACACCTTTCCTAGTTAGCAGAGCAATGCATGCCGTCTTAGTGGCGTAACCAGAAATATACCTACGGAAGTAGCCTGCAAGCCCAAGAAACTGTCGGACTTGTTTGACATTTTTAGGTGCAGATGAGTTTTTCAAGGCCTCAATCTTTCTGGCGCTCGGGCGTACCTGACCACCGCTTACAAGTCTACCTAGGTACTCAACCTCAGTGGTTAGAAAGGAGCATTTCTTAATGTTAATCGAAAAACCGGATCCCGTTAATTTTTTGAGTACTTCTTCAAGCAACAAAATGCCATCTTTCACCGTGTTACTCAGAAGGAGCACGTCATCGATATAAACGAGCACATTGCCAGAATCAATGAACTCCCGTAGAGTATCGTTGATAATTCGCTGGTAAACTATTGGTGAGTTCGTCAAGCCATAGGGCATCTTTAAATATTCGTAGTGCCCTTCGGGCGTTACGAACCCTGTGTAGTGAGTGCAGTTGTCTTTGATCCGTATCTGGTGAAAACCAGTAGCCATATCCAAGCTGGTGAAGAAAGTGTACCGCCCAAGACGGTCAATTTGATCATCAATGAGGGGGAGTGGGTACCTCTCCCTCTCTGTGATACGATTAAGTGCTCTAAAGTCGACGCACATACGGTCGGAGCCGTCCTTTTTCTTCACCAGAATAATGGGGCTGGCATACTGTGATCGAGACTCCTTGATTATACCCTTGTCCAAAAGATCCCCTATTATTTCGCGAACTTTCAGTTTTTCCCCATAAGATAATTTATACGGGCGGTAAGATATTGGAGTAGATCTGGTAAGTCTGATCTCCATCTCGCCAGTAGTGACCGTGGTGGTAGCGGTCCCCGAGATGAGAAAATTCGAGAAAGGCGTCAACACAAGCATTAATGATTCCAAATCACTACCTAGCAGCGGGGTTTTTACTGAGGAGCTTTCAATAGGCTGAACTTGATTAACCTGACCGGTGGCATTTTTTACGTGAGTGATATACTGTTTGTCTTTTGTGCGTACATACATAACCCCGTCGCGGTTCAGAACATCGGTCCCTATTATTATTGAGGCGTTCATGCACTCCGATGGCACTACAACTAGGTCAGCCTCTAGTGAAATATTACTTAACTCAATGGTAACAGTGACATAAGAAGTAGCAACAATTTCGTGTTCACTAACGCCTTTTAACGTACATCGTGTGTATTTGGGTTGACACGAAAGAAACTTAAGAACGTCGGAAGAAATCAGCGATATGTTGTGGGCACCACTATCGATAAGTACGTCCATTGGTATACCTTGGACAACAGCAGGAACTACGTCTATATTTGTAATAGCTTTGGGTGCGCACAAATTCACATTTCGCTGGTTCCTTGGTTCCGACCTATTCTTTACAAAACAAAGATCTTCCGTGTGTCCCGTCTTTTTACAGAAAGTACACGACACCGCGGACCTAGCAGTGGGAGCAGTACTCGTATTTGGGACATTATTGGTTTTAGTGTGTCTAATTGTATTACATTTGCGTCCTAAATGTCCGCGTTGACCGCAAACGTAACATTTAATTCCCAACCGCGAAGTTACTTGGGCTTTAACGTGAGTACTGTTGGGCTTGATTCGATTTGGTTTGGTATATATTGATAGGAACGAGACTAAATCTCCGGCTACCAGGTTCGCGTTTGCCGCTGCGGCTCTAATTTGAGGGTTTTCAATACCTCGTATTACTATAAGAGTCCTAAGCTCTTCGGATAAACCCTTAACCGCTCGCAGACGCAACAGTGTACGTCTCGCATACTCAGCGTATGTCGTATATTTGTCGGATGTCGTGTTCATGCATTCAAATAAAATACCGGCGTAGTCCAACTTCCGAGGGCAAAGAGGTGTAAATTCATTTTTAAAGTTTGACCAGGTGCGGTCACTTGTGACCCATTCACTTAACCATATTTTGGCGTCGCCTTTTAAACTCGATGCCACACGCGAAAGACACTCCTGATCCCCCCAGCCATTCGCAGTCATAGCGCGGTCAACCTCTGAACACCATACGTCAATGTCATGTATGGACGGATCAAAGGTGGACACGTAGTAATCGCGCGAGTTACTTGGCCTTAGAGACTTAATGGCTTCCGCCAGAACAGTAAGAGAAGAAGTTGTTATTGTATCGGAATTGCGAATCGTGGGGTCTTGATCATGAGTGGATGGTAAGCCCTCGGAATTGTCGACGCACGTATGAGGAACATCGCTCAAGTTAAGCAAACTATTCGCGGACGATACAGTGTTTTTGTTATTTACTGCGTGATCAATGACTGCAGGTACGTTTTTTACAATACTGCTACCCGGTTCGACAATATTATTGAGGGTCGGCGTCACGCCACTACTGCTAGACTGTTCGACAGCGTTTAGTCTCATTAGGATGTTATTCAAAGTGTCCTGCAGCGAGTCGCCGCCGGCCGAACGCGAGACGGGTGAGCGTGAAGGAGGCGTTCCGCGTGGACTTCTCGACTTCGACTCTTGTCGCGATCTACGATAACGAGTGCGAGCGGAGTCGTAACGCTCGTGCGCACTATTCTCTGAATCACCACGGCTACGAGACTCGCGGGCCCTACGAGACCTATGTGGACTACTTGCCGATCGATCCCTCGCATGGCGTGACCTACTTCTAATCCTGGAGCGATTACGTTTCGATTTCTTACGCATGGTTGTTAAAAACGACAAACTAGAAGGTAATTAAACAAAACGAAATAAAACAATGTTAACAGGATAATTATTTTGTTCTTTGATGGTCAAATTTTTAATAGAGATCTTTATCCCAGTTCTGAATTTAGATATCAGGTTTCAAATTTAAATAAAAAAAAACACAACTGTTAAATAAGCGATAATCTATTTGTAATTTTAATAATTTTAACAAACAAAAACATAAAATTTAAGTTGTAGAACAAAATAATCACCGGTAAACATAAAACAAAATACCAAAAATCAACTTACAGAATTGCACCTTAAAACTACTTGCTTAAACTAACACTTGAGCGATGTTGCCTCGTCAACCGACAGCCGACAAATGAGCCCGCAACCGGCCTGCGCGCTGGTTTTATACATTCGGTTTTAGGGCATTCCTTACTATATATATTAAGAAGATTACGTGGTGGTTTGTACCTTCTCTCGAGATATTCAACGCCGCGAACGTTATGCAAGTTCCACTTGCAGAAACAGCTTTGTACCGTGACACCGGAAGTGGGGCGACAGGGGAAAAATGGTAGTACGCAGCCGTGGAACAGGGTGCAATGTAGGACATACCAAACAGATATATCAGGTCACTTATTAAACGAAGGTACGGCGCACGAGGAAAACCTTTTTGACGGTATCCGTAAGCTTCGAATAATTGGCCAGCACTGTTTATATCGGCTAAACGTTGGCAATTTTAAACTATCTACATATTACGTTTTAATCTATGCATACACGTATAAAAGACGCGACCCGACCTTGACTCACTGAGTACCACTCAGTCATAACATATGTACATTCAACAACAGTCAACAGCTATATGGAAATTGGAGATTGGGATCCATTTAAGTCGTCGAAAAAAGAGGTCTTATATTTTCCTTATAAAATATGTTTTTCTTGCATCAAGAGTCGTAAGAGTCGCATACCTACAACCTACAAGTAAACAATAGTAGTAGTAGGTATATGTATTAATAAGTAGGATTCTTTTTCGCAGAATGTGTAATTTTTTTTAAGTTGTATTTTCGTAACGAATCTGCTATATTTTCTATATAAATCTAGTGGCTAATCGTAAATTTATGTAGGGACCTACATACTTATTACCTACATGAGCTATTTAGTATTATTCACATAAATAACAGTAAATATTCGTGCAAAACAAAGCGTCATATTTAATATTGTTAAGTCATAAGCACACGAAAAGTGATGAAGTTCAAATCCTGCTAATTGTCAAAATTTTTCTTAAATTGGTAAAATAATGTCTTAGAAGCAAATCAAAAAGTAACAAAGTGCAACTCGCATACTATGAACGATAAGCATCTGTACTAAAATATAGTTATAATATCTTCGAATGGAACGAGGCCTTAAAAGTCGCACGCGGATGGAAGTGACAAGCCACCACAATTTACTTATTCATTCATGCTCGCGCTGCGCTATGCATGAGATACACGGCGCGCCGACACCTGACGACATTGGCTTTACTAATACTAATTGGGTTTATTTACATTACAATATTTATATGCTAGTAGGAACTACAAAGCCTGACCAAATAGAATTAAACGTTATTAAGGTGACAACGTCTTATAAATCGACCAGCGACCCGCCGCCGCCCTCGCTTCACGGAGCGTTAAATGGGGAGTCTACAAAGCCCTAAACATTTTTGTAGATCTTATTAAGAGGAACATTACTTAGATACATTATTTTATTTTCATGTAGGATATTACTCACCATTAAGTAGCAGCCTGTAGAGTTTCCAATGACCATAGGCGTTGGTGAACACGGTCAGGCTTATTGCTTGGTTTTCGGGTATTAATAAAAATAAAAATTGATTCATCTACTAAAAGGGAGCCCAGAAAACAATTATTTACTGTTTAACTTGTTTATTTAATCATTCAAACATACATCTTTTCCCATAGTAAAATATTCGTGTTCTCTTTTATGTCTTCGTCTGACAGTTGTATTTTTAATATCCTTTTATAAGTAAACGGCCTGTTACTCCTTCTTGTTGACATAATTAGTGATTGTCCAAAAGGAGTTCCTTACAGTCGGCCTTCCTGATACACTTCGCGACCCGCAAAGTTTAGTTCATCATTATATTCCATTTATTTAGCTGAAAATAAACTCACCTCTGAAGGTGATTTACTGAAAAGCAAAATTAAATTAAAACCAAGTCTTCTTAATGACTTGTTTAAGTAAGTCTTCTTAATGACCTACAACACCAAGTCTTCTTAATGACTTGTTTAAGTAAGTCTTCTTAATGACCTACAACACCAAGTCTTATGACTTGTTTAAGTAAGTCTTCTTAATGACCTACAACACCAAGTCTTCTTAATGACTTGTTTAAGTAAGTCTTCTTAATGACCTACAACACCAAGTCTTATGACTTGTTTAAGTAAGTCTTCTTAATGACCTACAACACCAAGTCTTATGACTTGTTTAAGTAAGTCTTCTTAATGACCTACAACACCAAGTCTTCTTAATGACTTGTTTTAGTAAGTCTTCTTAATGACTTACATGATATTATGTTGAACTTATAGTACTTGATCAAATACCAATATAAAATTCTTAATGGTTTATAACGGATACAGAGCTCGATCGATTTAAATAGCTTATGACAATAATTGGTTATTAATCATTAATCATACTTCTTTAAGTTAAACAAATTAATATGCTGACTTCTTAATGTCAATAAAATAAAAGTCGGACTTCTTAATGTCCATAATTAAGTTATAATACGGACTTCTTAATATCCGTGAATAGTTATATATTAATCAGACTTCTTAATGTCGATTAATGATTAATGCTTAATTAACTTCTTAATGTTAATCAATTTCATATATTTTATTGCGATATTTATTGTGAATATATTTTAGTTCTTATAATTATATAATTAAAGTTAATACAAGTAGCATGCTTTGAATTTGAATCATGAAACAATTTCAACTTATAAGTATTTGCGGTCACCATGATGACATTACATATAACGCCTCTCAAGGCTCAGAGGTACCTCTGTGTTACATAACAATATTGATTAAGATATTAAAAATCATTGTCATTGCTAATATTGCATCGAATCAACTAAGTCAGCAATAGCTGTATCTGTCTCCGAAGACAATAATTTTTAAAATCTTTAAAATTTAACGTCATACCCATGTCACTGATAATACGAAAAGGCAAACGTTTTTTTTTGTAATTAACCAAAGCAAATATAACATATTTATAACTTATGTCACGAACAGCCTCCGATCATATATAATTTATACTCATTTTGTTAGGGTAAATAAATCAAGAATAGCAAGAACGATCATATTATTAAGTTATTACGAGATTATAGACGATTAAACAATGAAATTATTTTTATAATTTTAGCAATAATTTAACGCGCTCTATATGGGGCGAGAGGGATAGTAATCAAATAAAGGAATATGAATTTCTTTGCCATTTGAGACTACGGCTTATACACTTCCCAGCTGAATTTAACATATGTGCTGATAGGATGTGTACAGACAGCCGCCATAAGATGTTAATAGATAACCTGTACAAACATGTAATAGATATACTTACTGAGAGTGCTAAAAACTGTTATAAAGAATTGTTAACAAAAAAGGGAAAGAGAATAATAGGATGGAACAGACACGTCGGCGTCCACCTGCCTAGGGTCTTGACACTTCTGTTCAATCTTTGCATGAGTCACTCACATCTACCCGATGACCTTTTGAGGACAATAATTGTTGTGCCAATTATCAAAAATAAAACTGGGGATGCCTCAGATATGACGAATTATAGACCAATATCATTGGCTACTGTGATCGCCAAGGTACTGGACAATTTGCTTGATGGATACCTCGAAAAATATTTAAAAGTAAACGATGCACAGTTTGGTTTTCGGCCAAACCTATCCACGGAAAGTGCTATATTTCCTCTCAAGCAAACTGTTCGGTACTACACTGATAGAAGTACACCGGTCTATGCCTGCTACCTGGACTTGTCCAAGGCATCTGATCTGGTGTTTGCTGTGGGAAAAGCTGGAGAGGGAGACCGCCCTACCTAACGATGTGACGACAATTCTACGTACATGGTATAGAAATCAAACCAACACAGGGCGGGCTCCTACTCAGGGCGTGTATGGGTTGGAGTGCGGAGTGAGACAAGGGGGGATTACCTCTCCGAAGCTCTTCAACCCATATGTTAACCGTCTGATCGAAGAGCTTAGTAGCACTGGTATAGGGTGCCATATTGATGGCGTTTGCATCAATAACATAAGTTATGCTGACGATATGGTGCTTCTAAGCCCGTCGACTGGAGCTCTGCGTAAATTATTGCGCATCTGTGAAAGGTATGCGAAGTCCCATGGGCTTAGATACAATGAAAGCAAGAGTGAGTTTATGATCTTCAGAACGGGTAATAAGCGAGTTCTAAACGCACCTCCCGTCTCAATTAATGGTACTCCTCTTATGCGAGTTTCGCATTTTAAATATCTGGGCCACTGGGTTTCCGAGGACATGAAAGATGTCTTTGATCTTGAACGGGAACGCAGGGCGTTGGCCGTCCGTTGTAATATGCTGGCTCGTAGGTTTGCTCGTTGTACCGCTGAGGTAAAGGCGACGCTTTTTAAAGCATACTGCCACTCTTTTTACACGAGCAGCCTGTGGGTCAGCTACACGCAGAGGACGTACAACTCTCTGCGTGTACAATATAATAATGGGTTCAGAATGCTGATGGGGTTGCCGCGCTTTTGTAGCGCCTCTCGGGATGTTCTCAGAGGCTCACACTGATGGCTTTCATGCCATCATCCGGAAGCGATGCGCCTCCCTCCTAAACCGCTTGCGCGACAGCACCAACACCACACTGGGCACACTAGTGGACAGGTGGGACTCACCATTTCTCAGGCACTGGGTAAGTCTACATGCACGTGGTGCAGTACAGACTGTGCCTGGGCGTGGAAACCCCCATTTCCAGTCCCCAGTTTAGTTAGTTTATAAGTCTTATTTTGTCAGTATTTACTAACCCCTAGATATAAGTACAAAATGTTACTAACAAATATTGGCCTGAACCTGAAATAAAGAATTATTATTATTATAAAATCAAAATGATGACGGCACCGATACCTCAAGCACTACCTATCAGGTAGGATATTACGCTTTTAACATGACACTGTCAAATCGGCATGATTTTCAATCCACCAAATCTATTTATAACGATATTAGGAAAGACTTTTTTTCTTTTGAGCAAGTGACTGACTTACATTTGTTTACCAAGACCTACCAAAATTTAATAAACCGTAGGTACACATTATGACAATCATAGGTAAATGTTAATAGTAACATAATATTTAGAGATAGATTTATTTATCTAATATTCGGTGTATCATGCATTACTTGTCACCTGTTCAATTTCGAGATTTTAACTTCAAACACTCGTCTTTAGTATGACCAGTTTTATTACAATAACTACTTTTTTTTATTTTTAGTAAAACAATCATTTTCAACATGACCCCGTTTCCTACAAAATGAACAGACTAAATTGTTTTTATCACATTTGTTTTGTACTTTAGTCATACATTCAGATGTAATATGGCCAAGACCCTTACAAATGTAACATTGAGGTTTGTAAGTGTAACTGACTTCTTTCTGACGTTCAGCTTCATTTAGAACCGGGTGAGCAAATGATGATAAATATTTCCAGAGCGTTGGAGGATCGTGACATCTAGCAGAAATAGCGCCAACTTGTATCAAATCATTGTTAAGAGTTCCTATGATAGCTTCCGTAATCAGTGACTCGGGTAATCCACATGCGTTACCTAAAGCTAATTTATTATAAAAGAATTGTATATAATCTTGATCAAAGCGTCTTAATGCATTGACCAAGTCTCGCATCATATTTAATCTACTACGATTGGAAGGAAAAGCTGTTAACAGCATTGCCCTCCAATCGGACCAACTTAAATTTGATTCACATATAATTGCTCATACCATAGTCGAGCATAACCCTTCATCTTAGAAGTGCAATTAAATTTAAGAGTCTTTTCATCCCAACCATACATATTAGAAATGCCTTCTACTTTTCTTATCCATTGCTCCATAGTGGTTATTGATGTTTGTGGGTCAAACTCTGGCAATGGATCACTACGGCCCACATATCGAAATGTCGAAGAACACGATGATGGTCCGGGCATAAAATAAGTATACCCCGGTAATGATATATTTTGTCGAGATGCAGCATTATCATGGCTTTCAGCCAACGACTGTGCAATATGTGATGGAATTCTGTCATTGTTGGTTACCACCTGATCGACCTTATTGGACGGTGTTGATGTAGACGGTACCTCATTAGGTTCATATAATTTACGGGTTTCGACCGCCTTCAATAATTTACGGCGTAAATAAGCTTCGCGATTATCATCATTATTTTTACATTTCTTATGACGGCCCATTGTTCGTGTTTAAAATTTTCATCTTTGACATAACAAAATCTTTACTCAATTCAAAGTATGTAAATGCATTTTATCAGGACTTATTCAAAGTATGTAAATGCATTTTATCAGGACTTACGTGAGTTATTTCCCGCTTCTGAGCTAAAAGGGAGCCCAGAAAACAATTATTTACTGTTTAACTTGTTTATTTAATCATTCAAACATACATCTTTTCCCATAGTAAAATATTCGTGTTCTCTTTTATGTCTTCGTCTGACAGTTGTATTTTTAATATCCTTTTATAAGTAAACGGCCTGTTACTCCTTCTTGTTGACATAATTAGTGATTGTCCAAAAGGAGTTCCTTACACTACATATAACTGGCACCTACTGTTCGGCATACCATAAAATGAAAACCGCAGACATTAAACCCAATACGTAGGTAGTTAACAAGATTGTAAACTTTACACATAGGTGAATATAATATAACAAACATCACGATACAAATCATGAACATTCATTTGAAGTGAGAATTAGTTTAAAGCTAGTCATACACGCTAGGCTAGGGTGTAATGTATAGGTTTACATGTACAGGTGTACAGCTGTTGAACTGTAAACTTGAGTTCGTATGTAACACTACTGTGTACCTATACGTATTGTCACAGGAGTGGGTACGGGATAGGAAAGGCCGGTTTCGATAGATGGATCCACACATCAGGGTATTCGCGACACTAACTGCGATACGGCACCGTTCACTTCAGTTCACACTGAACATTACTGGTCTTTTACGTTGCTTTTTCTTTATTCTCCTTCTTCGATTACCCCTAATTTCGAGCGGCAACATTCTAAAAAACATTATGCGGGCTTTACAGACAATTATTTTAATTAACGAATTTGACAGTGGGGATAAAAGGAGCTTCAATAATTGTAATGATGATAAGTTTTTTTGCGTAGCTACTTATATTATTTCGAGATATATAATTTTTCATATAAAAAAGGAAATAAAAAAATTTGTAGGCTTGAATTTGCTGAGCAAATAGCAAGAAAAATAAGTTGGTAAAAGCAACGCACAACGGGAATTTTAATACATGAATTAGCAAAGAAAATTCAGAGTTATACGTGACTTTCATCGGGAAGAGGCTTCTTTCTACGGTCTGGATGCTGTAAATTAGATACTTTGCGAAAATGCGGAAGTATAATTTGTAAGTTCATCTAAGTTTCTACCTTTTTAATAAAAATATGTACCTAGTAGGTCTTGGGCGCTCCCTTGCATTCATCATCATCATCTCAACCCATCATGGCCCACTATTGAGCTAGGATCTTTTCTCAGAATGAGAAGGTAAAGGCCATGGTCCACCATGCTGGCCAAATGCGAATTGGTGGGTGGACTTCACACACCTTTAATTTTTGCGAACTCTCCGACATGCAGGCTTCCTCGCGATGTTTTTCTTCACCGTTTGTAGCACGTGACACTTAAAAGCTTAAAACGCAAATAACTCCGAAAAGTCATAGGATTTTGGGATTCGAAACCGCACCCTCCGAATAGGAGGCCTAATTCTATCACCGCTACCCTTGCATTGGAGCGCGTCTAAAGCATTTGGTCTGGGTTTTATTTAGGGATAAAAACTTGGGTTGGCTACATTACGCCATTCCTCACAAACACAATTTGTCACGAAGATTACAGTAGCAACTAAAAGCGTTCAAATACGTGAAGAGCGAAGAAAAGTGCCTAACAAATATAGATATAGAAACAGTATCGGTTCCATCAGAAACCCTGCACGCCGCAAGATAAAGAGAAATATATTTTGCATTTTATTTATCCCTCGAACAGAGCAGACTAGTATTCAACAGATACCGCGATGCGATATTCTGATTCGAATAAGTAATTCGATCAATATATTTTCTACTTGGTTCTGATGTAGAAGAGGGAAAACATATTACTACCAAAACATTATTATGTGCACGTGCACTTTACAGCAATATCTGATAAGACCACAATGAACTACAGTAATAACTTATGAAACATTTTAACCGTAAATACATTTTACATTTGACTTACACAATACTTATAAATGGTGTGGTAAGAAGTACTTAATTTTAAAAAAATATATATATTTTTTATAATAATCTCATAAATTAATCTCTAATTATTATATTTAGACGGTTCATTGATAATTTCCGAATTTTACCTACACTTTCCAAGAAGCATATTAAACCTACCTATGGTAAAAAATTCAGCTTCTTGCGTCCAATAATTTCCGCTGTGGGATGTCAGTCTGACACTCAGTAACTGAACATTTTTACATAAAAAAATAACTGTAAGTGTATATCTATATTTACATATTATGTCCCCTTCAATTCGCAAAACGTAGCAGAAAAAGATAACACTAGACTGATTTAATACTACAATATTCTGTTAGAATATTGTATTACATTTGCGTCGTGTTTCTCTATCGCGGTAAAATTATGGTACGTCCCTGAGATCCTTTTGACCTTTGAAGCCAGGGTCTAGTTTGTCGGACGCGGCCCGAAAAGGAAAAATCACTTTTTATGTAAGTCAACGGCCTAACTGGCTTGGCATGTTAGGAGGCATGGGTTTGCTAAGGATAGCATAATAACTACTATTTGGATTCGTTTGACGCAAATGTTTAAGGCATCTATAGACAAGAAAATTGTAAATTAAAATAATAATTATTGTCAAAATTATAAATTATAAGAGCCGGTAATATCTACCTACTGGCATGGGCGTAGCCAGCCCTGGGCTCAGGGTGGGGCAACTTTCTGAAATAATAGGTATAGTCTTAATAACTAGCAAACTGTACACACGGTCTTTTTTTCACCCATGGACGAGCAACACCAGGGGAGTCACCAGTGCAACGCCGGTCCTGAAGGAGAACTCTTTTTACACCTTTCTTGAAGAACCCTATATTAAAGCGCTCCGGGCGTAAGTACCTCACAAGGAAGCTCATTCCACAGCCTGCAAGTTCGCGGCAAAAATGATCGTGAAAATCGGAGCCTCCTTGTTCGTCATGAATCCAAGGGATGAGACTTCAATATTTACTTCAATATTTAGCGAGTAGTGCGATGATGGAAGCGTGAAGTTTGCACCTAATCGCACAATTTCTCGGAGCACTCACCGTTGTCAAGTCGTTGAAACACGCAGATACATCCTATTTCTCTCCTAAAACCTAGGTGTTCTAGCCTGTTAGTGACTCGTGGATAGTTGACAACTCGAACTGCGCGCATTTGCACGGCGCCAAAGACTAAGCTGTTATTGTGGCGCCCCAGCCCAGAGATGAGAAAGTACTCCATGCGAGAGGTGTCCTGAGCTTTATAAAGCATCAGTAGGTCCTTCGCATTGAATTACTGCTTCGCCCGGTTCATGACGTCAAGCACTTCGGAGGCCAATTTGGCCTTAGCTTCCAGATGACATCGACACACCGACACATGTACTAATAGTGTGCGCGGAGCCCTGGAATGGAGGCGCCATGAATAATGGGGTTTTCTAAGCGAAAAATGCGCAAACTTGTGTCTTCTCGGGTTGAACTCAACTAAATTGAGTCGTCCCCATTCCGAGACTTTCTCTAGAGAATTCTCAACTTCAGACACAAGTTTCCTACCGTGTTGTCATCTTCATAGCAATGAATACTGGTTGCACGCTCCAGCATATCATTAACATGCAGAATTAACAGAGTAGGAGACAGCACAGACCCTTAGGGAACACCAGCGTTTATAGGTTTCATATCTGAGCAACCACCGTCAAGTACGGCCTTTAATGTCGCTCAGATACAAATCTGGCTACCCAATTGCATGACCTCTCAGGGAGACCGTAGATGGATGCTTCGCAAGAAGAGCCCTGCCAGTCTCGGTCGAAGGCCTTAGCGATATCCAGGAATGCTTCCTCGTTGCTATCAAGGGCGTGGGCCCATCGATGAGTATGATATACTAAAAGATCGCCAGCTGAACGTCCGTAAAGAAACACGTACTGCCGGTCACTGATCAACTGGAGATCCTCCAGATATCCTAGGGGCTGTAAATTTATAATACGCTCCATAACCTTAGGATTAACCTGTACTTAGCCGGGTCACTAAGATTGCCCTTTTCGGGGATAGGATGAACTAGGGCTACTTTCTATGAAGACGGTACTATTCCAGTGGTGTAGGATAGCGAAAATAGGTGCTTTGAAACGGGAGTAAACTCGGGAGCACACGTCTTAATCACCACTGCAGAAACACCATCTGGTTCATTCGACTTCTTGGTATCGAGGGACAGTAGTGCTCGTCTGACAGACTTACGAGTAAAAATTGGCCAAGTGCGAGTCGGACTCGCTCATGAAGGGTTTCGTTGCAGCTAGTAACAGATTATAAAAATATATTTATATTTGAGTTGATTGAATGAAAGGTTAATTGTGCTTTAGGATTTAAGACGTGTTAAAAAAACTACTTACTAGATCTCGTTCAAACCAATTATGGGTGGAAGTTTATATGGTACGGTACATTATAATTTTTCTTTAGTTTTATCGTGCTCTCATTTTAGAAGTTACGGGGGGACATTTTACCACATTGGAAGTGTCTCTCGCACAAACTATTCAGTTTAGAAAAAAAAGATATTAGAAACCTTAATAGCTGTTTTGAAGACCTATCCATAGATGTACCCACGCGTATGGGTTTGATGAAAACAAAAATTTGAGTTTAAGTTCTAAGTAAAGGGAACCCCCAAAATTTATTGCTTTTTTTCCATTTTTCTGTGAAAATCTTAAAACGGTTCACAGAATACATCATCTACTTTCCAAGTTTCAACAATATAGGTAGTTCTTATAGTTTCGGAAAAAAGTAGCTGTGACATACGGACTAACGGACAGACAGACAGACATGACGAACCTGTTAGCGACAAAGCTGGTGCCAAGAAGTTCGGATTTTCCCTTTACCGTGTGGACAACTGATTTATCTAGTAATCGCAGTGGTGGAAAAGAAGACCGACAGAAGTTGCCCTCGACAGCCTTATCCAGCGACCAGAATTCTCGACTCCCGGGTAGTCGGGTAGCCGACTAGCTGCTCGCCAATTTTGCCAATGAATTTGGTCTTCGCCATGGGGCAGATGGATGCTATGCGACACGCTTGCGGTTAGGTGAAATGTTGTCGTTAAGCGTTAACTTTCTAACGGATATTATGTAGGTAGTTTGTGCCTGGATAATTTAATTTTTTAGGTTTCGGTAGGTGCCTGTAAGGTACCTCAGGTCAGAGCCAGGGTGGGGCAAGTGCCCCATAAGGTACCTGTATTCAGAGTCCACCACCACCCGGCTCCACCCATGGCGCTAGTGATTGTTTTTTGTCGAGTTATGACTGTCAAGTGTTACGTTTTTACGGATAATTATGTAGTTAGTGCCTTAGTGCCTAGATAATTTTAGGTTTGGTTTTAGGTTTGGTTAGGTTTCTGTAAGGTACCTCAGAGCCAGGGTCAGAGCCAGGGTGGGGCAAGTGCCCCACCCTTGTACTGAGCTGCTGGGCCAGGGTGGGGCAAATGCCCCAGCTGCCCCACCCTGGCTACGCCCATGCCTACTGGGATCATAAAAAGTTTTTATCACTAGGTACAACCGTCCAATATTTGCGTTATTATTGTATTAAATTGCCCACTAATGAACACGAATCTCTTCTCGCCATTGAGGAAGCCAGGAATGACCCATCTAGAGCATAGTAGACCGACATAATAGACCACTAGAGGCCTACCCAAATATCCAAGGTTTTTCATGCCGCTTCATTTTTACTTAATTTGGTCGATCACTTAGCGTCAACACAAGCCGCCCTCCGCTATGCTAAGTGCTGTATAAAAAATATCATAAGATATTTTACGTCATTTCACATGATAATAGTATTTACGATCATATTTCTCGTGCTTACTATTTACCCGCTAAACGCAATGACGTATAACCATGTGATGTGACATGCCTTCCGTAGAACCGGTGTATTTACTTTTAAATCGCTTTGAATCTCTGTTAGAATTATTAGTATAAATATCTAATATGCAAGTAAATATAAATATATGTTTGCTCTATTAACGGATAATATTTCTTGAACTTTGGACTTTCCCAGATGGTTCAATGATGTTAATGTTTACTCCCTAAAAGCGCCTAAAGCCAAAATATAACAAACTAAAGGTATCAAAAGCCAAATTTGATCAAAACAATAAAATTAATGAAGGTTAAATAGGTAGGTATATAGGCGATGATAATTTTGATTGGGAACCTACAATCTATTATGTGTACTAACTACAATTTTTTCTCCATTATATTATAACTTTTTCATTTCTTGGCTCGAGTTGCCTTTTAATGTACAAGATGCCATAGTCTGCCGCATTCACAAATTGCGGATTGAGAGACTGCTTACATTCTACATCTTCACTAGCTCCCCACCGTGACCTCTTTAATCTAGAAATTCTAAACTCTAGACCCATTAATAAAGTACTTTTTTACAAAAAACTACTATCATCCTAAAAGTACCTACCCGTCAGATGTGCTCAAATTATATGGGATCAAACGACATGCACTAGTTTTCGATTAAAAAACGTATTAATACAAATCGGAACCCCCAGTTAAATGTTATGAGGTAACACATAAGAAAAAAAATACAAATAAAACCTCAGACTGTTTTGAAGTCGGTTAAAAAGTGGTTGATTTTATTTTTAATAGGTTCATTATACAATTAAATGTTTTCGTAATCTTCCAATGCATTTGGTGCATGCATATCTTGTGCAGTTTATGCTATAATACAGTGTTATAATTCATTCCAATCGCCAAGGTTGTCAAAAAGCAATCGCCGCACAGTGATAAGACTATCCTTGTGAAGTTTTTAATTAGTTTATTGTTGTAAGTCGTTACGGGACATTGAGTATTTTATGTAATACAATTTAATCAACTATAATATCCATTAAAATAAAGATTATACTACCTTTATTATCCTAACATAGTGCGGCATCGCCTTGTCAAAACAATATGCTAATATCACTTCAGACCGCAAAATGTCAGAAGTTACGTAAATGTCGGATAGGAGCAACGATGCTAACGTTTATATACATTTTTTGTGTATTATACAGAGTAAAGTAACAAATAATTAATTAAACTATACATAATTACTTTAGCTGCGATAACAACACTCATTGTGATAAAATAGTTACTTGTTCGCTTGCACTGCTTAACGGGAAGGGTCATTCGAAGCGTTTTTACGGAAACTGCTTCATAGGTACCTACCGTGTATAGGCTGGAAGGAAGCCCCCCTTGGATTTTATTTTATGGAATTAAGATAACAAACGAGCATGCAGCACCACCCTTCCGCTGCCGCCCATAACAACTGTGACCAACCTAGAACTAGACTCAAATAGGATGGTTAGTCCAGATGGTGTTAGAATATTAGTTGGTTAGTTTGTTAATAAGTGTGAAGACAGGGACTGTTAGTGATAATTAGTCCTGTTAGTTAATGTTAGTAATAGTCCAGTTAGTTATTGTTAGTGTGAGTCTCGTTTTAATTCGGGTCACTTTCCGTTTTTAATCGATTAGGTACGGAACCCTGAAAGTAAGTTATTCACATTATTTAACATGCTTTGTTTTCATAGAACAAGTTCAAGGAACACTTATAAAGTAGTTGAACGTGAATTATCGACACTCCAGTATTCGAACTGATACTAAATCACGTTTGCACAGATAAGATATTGCGAACACCTCAATTCAATTTTTAATCAAGAACATACTCAGAAGTTTGTATTCCCCTAATGGAAATATTGGATCGAAAATTCCTGGGTTATCTGAAGTTATTTAATTTATTATCGTACCTCGTTAAGACAAGAATTTTCCCTCCATATTGGATGCTTTTTTGGAGTTAATCGAGTTTTTAAAATGGTTAGTAGTTTCTGCTGGAAAAGAAAAGAAATTAAAAATCTATAATATATTGTGGATGATTTAATGTATTTATGTGAATTTTATTTTACACTGCAACCTAACAAATTCTGGCTATTTTTTATGCGGATCATATTGCTGATTGGTTGTTGGTTAGTTTGGTTGATAAAATATAACCAAAGTAAGAAGTACCTAACGCTAACCTAAAGTGAATTGAAGCTTTACCCCCAAAGGTTTTTATTTTTACTGTGTTGCCCGGGGTAGGACCACCGCCCGCCAAGGTACTCAGTACCGTTCCTACCGTCATAATAATTGTTTTTAAGAGCAATTGTGTTCCGGATAGGAAGGTTTGTGGAGCCGGTTTCACTTTTTTAGAGGCGACCATCTCAGACCTCAGGGGTAGCAACGCATCTGTGACCGAATTGGAACAAGACTCATACTAACAATAACTAATTGGACTATTACTAACATTAACTAACAGGACTAATTATCACTAACATACCCTGTCCTCGCACTTATTAACAAACTAACCAACTAATATTCTAACACCATCTACTAACTGGACTAACCATCCTAGTCCCTTTGAGTCTAGTTCTAGGTCGGTCACAGTTGTTATGGGCGGCAGGGGAAGGGTGGTACTGCATGCTCGTTTGCTATCTTAATTCCATAAAAAAAAAAAAAAAAAAAGTTACTGAATGAATCGATAACAATGAATACCTACTGTGTCCTTGCTATATTATGCAAAATACCAGATTAGTTCACTACGCCAATAGGTCAGCTTTAATGTATTAGATTGATATAGTCTATCCTTATCATTCGCAAATGGACGGAAGCAGATAAAACATAGATAAAATTATCGAGTGGCATGTGGATAGAGGGATATTAGCTATAATACTTACAATGTTTTAATCATGACTGACATAATAATTGAAGCAAAGATAAGCATAATTGCGTAAGGAAAACAAAATTTTATTGAATTAACATGAAGGCACAATGTATTTCACAAATAATGCATATTTATAGATTGTTTAGTGCGATTACCAAGTTAGTCTACTTATTTTAAACGTTAAAGATGTTTAATAAGATGTTGTTAGATTAAATAATTACGTAACAACTTAGGACAGGAGGTCCCATAAATAGGGACTGAATAAATTAATATCCGACTTGGTGTTACATGGATTTCACAGCTTTTTAAAAGAACTGAGTTGCGAGACTTGGTTTTTTGACAAGATTTGTTTTTAATGGGATCGTTATTAAAGATCCAGTTTCAACATATTTTTCACGTACCTACCGTATGTCGTGTCTCAAAGACTTTAAAACATTAGAATTATTTTCCGCCGTTTATGGAAAGCAGAATCAGAATAAAAATCAGGGTTTGAATTCCAACTGTTACTTTTTATGACTAATACAAAGCGTATCTGAAACTTTATCCCTTATTTCAAACTGCTTTTAAATTATTAATACAAAGGCTACCTATAATTATTTCCCCTTTATCCGTTTTAAAGCACGCTTAACGATCGCGAAACTATATTAAAATTATATAACATACATAATATTTAATCTAAACTAATCATACCTATATTGTTTTATAAATTTTTTATCTTATCATAAGATAAACAGAAAGATATATTTAAATTTTTAATCTATTATTATCCATACCTGCTATGATATTACGAGTTAATAACAAAGTGTAATCTCTCTCGTTTCAAACAAATCAACAAACGGGCTACCATGGGGTACTCACCTCTTGATCTTGGGCAAGAGTCCTGGATTCCTAACACAGGGGCGAAGGGAATCAGACTTTCGGGGCAGAGAATCTGTCTGTATCTGAGGCCCAGGAAGGTGGGGTTCGATCCCTACCGGTGTACGCCCGTACGGGCTATCTATACTTAAATCGCCAAACTAATTACTGTGCTCAAAGTACAATTCAGCTTGTAATGTAAATAAAATTTACTAAGGGAATTTTAGATCCCGTCGTCAATCTTAAATCCACCTTAATAGCAAGGGTGAAAGCTGAGCTGACGATTGTATGCCATGCAAATATAACGAATTCCATATTGAACACGAACGCAGTGTAGTGGTAAATGAGCCCCGCGACACATGGACATCAATTTCAAACATTACCGACGAGTAGAAAAGGAAGCGGCAAACGATTTTATTTTAATTGTAACAGACACCTGCTGGTTTATTTATAAAGCAGTATCATTACAACCACTCAAGTTTGTGGTTACCGCACTGACTATCAGAAGCATCATGGCTGAAGCGCGATTCTGACATTCTATCCTTCCGCGGTCGCAGAAGACCGCTGGTAACACTATTGCAACGATCGTTAATATCCTTATTTTTATAGATCCTACAAAGTATTGTAAGACGCACCGCAATAATAATAATGTTTTAAAAGCAGCAAAGGGAAGAAGGTAAGTATTAACTATGAAGTGTGAGTAAAAAGGTGATCATCATCATCTCAACCCATCGTGGCCCACTATTGAGCACGGGTCTCTTCTTCACTATTGAGAACGAGAAGGTTAAGGCCATAGTCCACCACGCTGGCCAAGTGCGGATTGGCGGACTTCACACACCTTTGAGCTTTGCGAATGCCGGCATGCAGGTTTCCTCACGATGTTTTCCTTCACCGTTTGTAGCAAGTGACATTTAAATGCTTAAAACGCACATAACTCCGAGAAGGCAGAGGTGCGTGCCCCGGGATTCGAACCCGGACCCTCCGAATAGGAGGCGGAGTTCTTAACCACTATGCTATCACCGCTTACAATCGGCCCATTACATTTGAAGAAAATGGACAGTCATAGACGGGAAGGTTTTCGCGTTTAATATTTTTTTCGGAAGTACGGAGCCGAAAAAAATATTAAACGCGCGGAGGTCAAACAAATACAATAAAAAATTCACGAAGAAGGTTATTATGGAGTAAATTTTGAACGTGCATCCCACTGCCAACATTTTTAGATACTGTAAGGTGAAGAAGGTTCTTAATTACCGAAGCGAGATAGGTAGTTTAGAATAACTTACGAATAATTGCTTTTTACAAAAAAAATAACCGACTTCAATCTTGATAAGTAGAGGTAACTCAAAAACTACTCGCCAGATGGCGCTCAGTTCAACATGTAAGTGTAAAGTTCTCGTCACTACAAATTAATTAAGCCCAAACACTAGATAACTGCAGTAAATCTTTGAGGAGTTCCCTCGACTGTCTTTCGGCTTCATCAGATCGACTCCAGATCTTCATAAAATGGCAGCATTTTAATGTACTTATGATAACATGAACAAACACACTACTTGTCCATACAATTTTCGAAAGTTCCCTTCGATTTCTCCGAGATGCCATCATCAGATCCTGGTGTCCTTATCAGGGGACCCCAGTGCGCATATCTACTTTACAACAAAAAAAGAATTATCAAAATCGGCCCATAAACGACGAAATAATCGCTGAACGTACATAAAAAAAAGCATATATACGGTCGAATTGAGAACCTCCTTTTTTGAAGTCGGTTAATAAAAGAATAGTAAACTTGTGAAAACAACATATTATAACCACAGTATAGAAATAACCTTCCCACCTATAAATCCCATCAAAAACAAATGTGAAATGAGAGCCAAGTTCAACGTTATGATTTATTATACGGCTTGGTTGACTACAACGACCGAAAATGTGACGTAAATGTATGCTCGTTCAAAGGTCAGTTCTGTTTATCAATAAAAAATAATTTATGACAACTTAAAATAATTATCAGTTCTTCTTATAAGACAGGATAATAACTGAAGCCTACAGTCTGATTTGGCTGGTTTTCATGGTTTTTATAAGTTAAGAGTAACTGCAAACAGGGGCGCCGTAAGGTGTGTTGGCGCCCGCGTGCGAAACTGATTTGCCCCCCCCCCCCCCCTGGTTCAATACGAATCTCATACAGATTTATCTTTATGTCGCCCCGCCAGCCTTTATTTAGCCCTCAATTTGCCGCCCCCCCCCCCAAGAGTGCCGCCCGCGTGCGCCGCACGCCTTGCACACCCGGTTACGGCAAAAGAGTAAATATGACAAAATCAAGCAGTTATAGACTGTAATAAAATAAGGACAACAAAACATTATTCGTGGCTATACTATTCCTTATTTGCCGTTCCCTTGAATCAAAAGTTTTCCGATATCAATCACGATTTTTCATATGGGAAACTAAGTCGTACAAGGAAGTCGTAACGGAAATTCATTGCATCGAAATTTTTATTCAATTCACAGGTCTGTCCATGGCAAGACGGTATGAATTCGATACACGCACACATCCGCTACTTTGTACCATTTGAAAACGATTGCTTATAAATATTTAGAACTGCGTTTATTGTACGCCGAAACAAGCGAATGACGTATTTATGGCATTTAGAATTATTGGGGTCGCGAGAGGTTTTGAGTGAGGATTGTTGGTCACTACTGGGCATCAATGCGATTTGTAGAGGATAAAAATTTGTCACGGAAAGTTGGCTAGCCTTACGAGGAAGACATATCGAGGACCTTATGACCTGGATGGATTTACAAGTCCAACAGCATCTTGACTACAGACCAATCTCGTCTACTCGTGATGTATCCTGAACGAACGAGGTTTTCATTGTAGAATCCGATTGAAGGTCGCTGGGTATTATGCCAACCTATAGTATAATCCCGACGGTACTCATGCATGGTCCGTTTCTGCTCGCCTCAGCAACCCTTCAAATAAATCAACCATGAAAAGGTTTTTTACATGACTCAGTAGCCCGCACAGCCAGAAATAATGTGACGCTTTCGCGCATTCTTCATTTTTGGACGATAATGCTTCGGTGATGCCTTTGGTATTACTAATATTGAGGGTTAACTTCATTTGGTACCTATTTATCACGAGGTTTCAACTCATTTACCTATACGTCAGCTAATTTTATTAAAAGGTAGGTTCCTAATGTTTCTCTTCTTAATGTATTACGCAACATTCGTTTTTGTTACCCTATCGTCACTTTTCAAATAATATTAATCCTCGATTAATAGGTGGTAGAGCCTAGAGTTCGCCCTGGGTAGGACCACCGCCCGCCAAGGTACTCAGTACCATTCCTACCGTCATAATAATTGTTTTTAAGAGCAATTGTGTTCCGGATAGGAAGGTTTGTGGAGCCGGTTTCACTTTTTTAGAGGCGACCATCTCAGACCTCAGGGGTAGCAACGCATCTGTGACCGAATTGGAACAAGACTCGTACTAACAATAACTAATTGTACTATTACTAACATTAACTAACAGGACTAATTATCACTAACATACCCTGTCCTCGCACTTATTAACAAACTAACCAACTAATATTCTAACACCATCTACTAACTGGACTAACCATCCTAGTCCCTTTGAGTGTAGTTCTAGGTCGGTCACAGTTGTTATGGGCGGCAGGGGAAGGGTGGTACTGCATGCTCGTTTGCTATCTTAATTCCATAAAAAAAAAAAACCCTCCCATGTGTAAACATGAGGCCATATAAGAATATGATATGACAAGTATAATAATTAATACTTACAGATCGTATTTCGCTACTTACCATGTAGTGTTTTATGTACGATTAAGAAAAATATACATGTTCAATATGTATGTACTTAAACCATTAACTAAAGCGTAATTATATAAATCACTTTTTACAGTTTTTACAAACGACTCTTTATTTGAGCTATGTAATGTTGCGCATAATATGGGCCTGTAAAACAGTCAGTTTTAAAATTTCTTATCAGCTAACCCCAATTGATGTCCTCGTTTTAAATATTAACACGCGAATAAAATCCGAATATTTATGTAAATCATTATCCAGTTTTGTGACCTTGACTCTAGGAACAATTTTTTAGCTGTATTTTTTTTCCGACCGACAAGTCGATGGTTATGCCATTGCAGAAGTATAAAAAATATTGCAAAAATAACTGTGATTTTTAAAGGTTTGTAAAGAGTTTCTTTAAAACTGCTAAACAGTGGACAAGACTATAGTTTGCCAGGAATATCTTGTCGTTGTCCTGAACTATGTAAGTCCAGGATTCGATGACATTTTAATCTCCACAGTGGCTTTGCATAAATGGTCTTCTGCTCGTTTATTTTACTCTTACTAAAAACAAAAGACTTACATTTTTAAATCAATTGTACTTTCTTTTCCAACCTACATTTTTTTCTTTGAGGGATAAGTATTTTTTACGCAATATATACAATATAATTATATAACCAACCCATTCTACCTTTAATAAATCCTTGCGTATTATCAACTTGCCATGTTTTACCATACCTGAACTCCGTATCACAGAAAGATGCTGTTTGACTAACTTTGGTCGGGTCACGGAGTGGCAAGCTCATTAAAAAGTTAAATTACCAGTCAACAAGGCTGAATAAACGCAAATATTTGACGGGACAAAGTAAACTCAAAACGCTTTTACCGCAGTTAATCTTAGTAGTACCTACAGAATTCAAGGAAGGTATTATCCAAAGATAAAATGTTTAAACTTAACTTTATTGGGAATATCATTCTGAGCGTAATTAAATGTTATCTGCTCAATATATTTTACCCTACACCAATTTACTTCTACTTTAAAAAATCAAGCAAATCACGGTTTGTCCGTAAGTCCTTCGCTTTTCGTTTGGCCGACGACGAATCTTTGATGCCTTCAGGTTCAGTGTTTGTGGCAGACGATGACCACATGATGACCACTTACTATCATCTGATAGATAGCTCGTTTTTAGGCTATTTATGATTACATGGACATTACCTACTATAGATGGGTTCCTAAACAGATCCCGCGCGTAAGTTCTACAGAAAATCTTAATATATAAAACTCTTGCGTTACTGGTGACTGACAGACAACGCACAGCCGAAACTACTGAACGGAAGAAGCTGAAATTTGGCATGTATGTTCCTTGGGGAGTGTAGGGGAGCACTAAGAGAGGATTTTTGGAAATTCCACTCCGAAGGGGGTGAAATAGGGGGGTGAAGTTTAAATGAATTCCACGCGGGCGAAGCCTGCAGGCGGAAGCTAGTTCAAAAATAAAAGAATACGAGACATGATATGGACATGATACAGATTACAGATATTTATTTATGAATAGAACGAAAATCTTGTTCCATCGTCGCAATTAGTAGATACCTAATACATTTGTATGCATGGCTTTTTAAAAATAAAACTGAAAAATGAACTTGTGTTTACCGGGAGACTGAAATTCATCACTTACGGAAGGAACTTTAGAAGACGTAAGTTTAACCTTTTATTCACTCATCCGTAAGAAATACCAAGCCTCTACGAGAACATCTCAAATATAACGATATTATTATGAGGGTTAATGTGAAGAGACATCAGCTAGGCAGTGTAACGAGACGCCGCTATTACGGTAATGGAGGTGCAGCAGTTAACTTTAACTATGGGTCAAACCCGCAAGCCAAACACCCAGCTTTTAATAAATGTTTACAAATTCCTGGCATCTGTTGCAAACAGAGCTACTAAAAGTTTTAGGTTAACGAGCCGACTTTTTAATTTATCAGGCTATTGAACGACTTTTGTACCGGAGTCAGCTACAAGTTATTACCTGACCCAATACAATACATACACACATATTATTGTACTCTTTGATTCTGATATATTCACAGGTATAACATAATTATATGGGTTACTGGTTAAGTCGACCTACCCTTGAGGAGGTGACATTGACATTGACACATCATTTGTGACATTTTATATTCTGGGATATAGGTACTGTCCGAAAGCTAACCGTTTTTGTGTTATTGTTGTTAGACTTTTTAGGATTTGAACCATGATTTGAACAAAAAATGCCGATTTTATGCTTCTGTATCAACAGCAGGATTTTTTATCATTTTCTCTCCTCTTTATTTTCCCGCACATCTAAGACTAGAGGTCTTCAAAATAAGACATTAACCGATTTTTTTACTTATCGTCCCCTAATCACTGGGACAAAAATCGGTTACGCTATTAATACACTAAATACATAAGATTTTATGTCAAAAAATAATAATATATCATTCTACATTATATTAGCTATATAATGTAGAACGATGTATTACTGCACTTAACAGGCCTAGGTAGTTTCAAAACCAAGACAGAACTAGGTACGTTGATTATCTATTTATTAAACAGTTTGCATACAAAACCATTAATATTACATAATGATTCGTATGTGTCACCTCAGCCTTATTTTTCCTGCCTACGTAACAACAAGGATTTTTCCGACGTTATTTTCCTTCAAGTAATTGTTATTCCCATAAAAATATTATGTTCAGGCGTAATTAAATACATTGTGTGAATTAATTTAATGATATTCCAGTAACCTACAGGTTCTTCTAAGTAAATACGAGTTTTATTATTATAGTGTTATAAAACATGTTCAATGGACGTCAGTGGAGGCGAGGAATGCCTGATTTAAAATATCATTTATTTACTATCTTTTCATGTATTTATACTTATGTAATATGGTTTTGTTTGGAGTCTTGTAAAAGTTGATCTAACTCTTACTGATCTAATTCTGATGAAACTTGTTCCACAATGCACAAAGTTCCAACATTGATTGATTAGCGCTATGGAATTAACTCAATAAACCCAATGAAAGCAAAAGTAACTTTGCTACGTGTTTTTATCGTCTATTCATTAATACCTACAATTTATCTAGGTAAATAAAAATTTGCCTAAACAACAGTGACATCATAAAATTTCCATAACAATATTATGTCGGTGTTGTGAATTTGTCGCGGCGTAATATAATTCATTTCAATCCATTCATAGCTAACTTCTGCGTACATGTATTTTCTCATGAAGCAAGAGTAGTTTGTTTAGTAAGTTTTTTTTATGCCGACAATTAGGGCTCTGACATGGCTTAACTTATCTAATGTTAACAACCGGGACCAACGGAACGGGTTTACGTGCCCACCGAGGTCCACGCGCTACATAATTGTGTTGATTACTTAATAATTATTATTGTACCAATTTAACCTGTGCCACCTTCTTTTTAGACATCCGAGACCAATGGGTCCCTATTACTAAAACTCCGCTGCTTGTCCGCCCGGTCAGTGTTTTCCATCAATGACCCATAAATAATAGGTACGTACACACTTGGTTTTTTAGGGTTCCGTACCCAAAGGGTAAAACGGGACCCTATTACTGAGACTTCGCTGTCCGACCGTCCGTCCGTCTGTCACCAGGCTGTATCTCATGAACCGTAATAGTTACACAGTTGTCACAGATGATGTATTTCTGTTGCCGCTACAAAAAAAATACTAAAAAACAGAATAAAATAAATATGTAAGTGGGCGCCCATACAATCGACGCCTCAGCGATGGTATGTGGCTGCAATAAAACAATTAAATATTTAAGTGAGGCTTTCATACAACAGACCAGATTTTTTTGGCGTTTTTATACATAATGGTACGGAACCCTTTCTTGCGCGCGTACGACTCGCACTTGGCCGGATTTTTTACAGCTTCAGGAAGAAACAACAGTCGCTGTTATAACATTTAGACAAAAAATCTCGAAAACAAATATTTGAATTTGAATATGAATAGGAATTAAAAAAAATTTTTATTTCAATGTAAAGGCATGTGAATTTGTTTTTATTGTTCTATTATAATCTACAACATCGCTTTCCACCTACTAGCAGCCAACAGCATCATATTAGGTTTTTATTATATTCCACAACAAAGGAGCTGTTATTACATATTTTACTTATGTTAACAAAGACATTTAATTATATCCACCATTTCAAATTATTTGTTTGAAAATATATTATGATGTAGGTATGGAAGTAAATTGGAATGATACGGTTGTATTAAAATTTGACGGTATTCATGCGCGTTATCCTTTATATTAGTAGGTATTCTTTAGTCATATTCCCTTGACTATTACTAGTGCTATTTATAATCCACAGGAATCAATTACCAAAACTATCCGGCGCAAGGCGAAAGTGGATTCACATGTAGGTAACAATTAAAGGAGATGGTCCATTTTGGGCCTGATCTTGTACACTAAACCATGAAAAACCAAAAAATACAGAAAGTTCATTAAAAATATAATAAATTCACAAATCGCAATAAATGACTTGCTAAAATAAAATTAATTTCGAGTTATTCGGTAGGTACTACTTGCAACACTTGCCAGATGGCGTCCTTCACTCTTGAGTTCAAGCCATTGTTCAAGCATAGAGAAGGCATATTGACAGCTAACGTCATACGTCAAAAATTATGAATCCTCTGGTCTGCTGTCTGCCATTATGTAGAACTAGAGAACCGCCCGCGCTTCGCTTCGGGACCCGTAGGTAACAGCCGCGTAGGTCCCGCTCCCGTAGGAATTTAGGCTAAAAAGTAGCCTACTACTCGCTCTCTTCACTCCACCCTGTCTGAGGTGTGTGGAGCCCTCGGGACAGTTAGTTCCCTTTTGGGGAACGGGCCGGTTCTTGGGCTGGGCCCTAAGGCCCTTGGTTGTCCATTTGTGGTTAACCAATAGGTCAAGTCCGGTGAGTGGTAGCCTTTTTACAGGCCACAGAGTCTTAAACGGGATGGGGTTCATCTTCGCGCCGCCCAGGCGATCGAGGCCCTACCGGGTGAATCCCGCTGGTGGGAAGCCCAGCAGGAGCCGATCAGCGCCGGGCGACGACTTACGAAGCCCCAGTATCAGTCAGTGCTAGGCCCGTCCCGCGCAATGGCCGCGTCGCGCTGTGGACGGGTGTGGAGCGGCGCCAGGTCCTGCAGATGCGGGAACCGCGACGCGTCGACACGCCCGAACATGTTGCGTGCCAATCTCTCGATGAAGTCGTCCAGGCTCTCGACTCGAAGGTCCCTCTGGTCCGCTGGCACTATCCTGTTGGCTGAGCAACATGCGGACATCAGTCAACAGGATAGTGCCAGCGGGCGGGCGGTACACTGAATACAGCCGGAGCGGGGAGTTCTCAAGGCAGAGCTAAAGTAGACTATTACATTTGCCTATGACTTAAGTAAATTACATGTAGTATTTGATAGCGTAATTCAGAACTTGCAAATGAATTTTATTACCGCCATCTATTAACAACTCCGAAAATAAATATCTAGCAACTAACAAAACATCGATCTTCCCATGGGAATGGGATGTTTTTCCGCGGTAAAAAGTAGCCTACGTCACTCTTCACCCTCCTAACTATCCCCACACACATAAACCTTACCATATAATAGCTTTGTTGCGACGTGAAAGCGTCACAAACAAACAAACAAACAAACACACTTTCACATTTATAATATTAGTTATGTAGAATAATTGCGTCACGTGGAGTTAATAAATAATTTTTGCACTGAAATAAAGATGAGTTCGTGGATTTGATTAGTCAAAAATGGTTTATTTTTCTTTTTTATTTTATTTTATCACTGGTACAAAAACCAGGCCCAGACTCCATACAATTGTGGACCGTCTCCTTTGGGTCCAACTTTGTTAATAAGAGGTACCCCAAATAACTAAGTGTTACACCAAAGTCATAACGTAGTTACATCGGTGCAATACCATATCTATCCAATTTTTTCCGTATATGACATTAGCAGTAGGAAACGTAGGTACAGAAAATCCAATAAATGGTATAGCTGACCCCTTAGGGCTACACAATAGACGTCCGATTTTTCTCTTCGATAGTGGGTTCCAATAGTCTGATCAGACAAATTCAGACAATCGAATCGGACGACTATCAAATCTGACGTGTATTATGTATGTACAAAATGTATGGCACGATTGCCTTCCGATTGTCTGATCAGACTATCGGAACCGACTATCGGAGAGAAAAATCGGACATCTATAAATTATTGTAGCCCTTAGATCCGCATGTACACCTGGTAGATTTTTTTAAAATATTCTTTCGCACAAACTCGGTGTAGCAGCTGTTCGGAAGTATGTGTCAGTGTAAGTTTCGGAAGTATTGTGTCATATAATACTTTTATATTTCTATTGCATAATATCATATTATCTTATATGTATCTATATATGTATATATATATGTATTTATATATGTATGTATAGATATATCTATTCATGTATGGTATGTATGGTATATATATATATATGTTTATACATACCTTTAAATTGTAGATTGTTAAATATTTTAAAATTCCCATCAACCGGTAATACCGCTCTTCGCGCATTTCGGCTTGGCCCAATGGTTAGCTGGTAGAAAATGCATTTAGCATTAAGCTCGCCATGTTGTACTATAATATTTTTATATTGTGGTCAATAAAGTTTACATAAATAAAATAAATAAGTAACGGGCTTATATTAAATTCGCATTTACACGGATTCTAGTCATTTTCATTACCTCATATCGTATCTATGACGTCTTTCGAAGAGAATAAGATGAATGGACAATTATTATTATCTGTATTTTAGTTTGTAACATACCTATATTGCGGGGAAATATGCACTTCAATAGTAGGTAATTGGTTTTCTTTATAAATGGAAGCGCGTTTTAGCAAAAACTAGGCTGCGGTTTGAAGATAATCTTCTATTAACTCTACAGAGCTGTGTTTTGTTTTAAAATGCGCAGCAAAGTTGTTTAGAAAAATAACCTTGAATATTTCTTAGTTTCGTAATAAAATATTAACAAGATGTTTTATTTATAACATACAACCATGTTTTTAGCATACACTGACATTTGAATGCAACAGTTACAGTGTAGAATTGTTTACAATCATTATTTAAAATGTTTGTTGATGTTACTTTTAATAGTTTTCCAGCAAAAATGCAACTACAACAGTAGAACCATTATAATTACCAGGTCCTTATGTACTTTCTAAATCACTTAAACATGTAACATATTGAAAAACTTAATGTCAAAATGTCAATTTTTCTCAATTCCATTTCCATTGTTGGGTACAGAACCCTAAAAATTACGTGATGTTTACAATATAATTAAGTTCACAAAAAGTACCTCTTTTTACATATTTTGTAAGGAAAGTCAAACATCCAATAGATACATTACCGCATAATGCATATCACTCCTCACGTTACAATTCCGTAGGCTAAATACTTAGCAAATTCCCGAGATCAATGTCCCATGGGGTATTCAATTCAAACAAAACTAATAGAGTAAAACGAGAAGTAAGTAATAAAAGAAAAGAAAGAAGGTTAAAGTTCTCATTACTTCGACGTTCCATGGGATTAATTATGCTGATCTAATTGTTGGTGGAACTATTGTCTCCTACTTATTATCAGTCTTTTGAGTAGATATAATTTACCCAAAGGAGTATTAATATTAAAATAGGAGAATTACTACGGATTTCGTGGACAATAAAAATAAGAAAACACCACCTAAACTCCTAAAACAAATATTTATCTTCCTTAGCTGGGAATTGAAGCACCCGCGCTTCAAGTTTGCGTATTACGTTTTACCGGCTTTGGTAAAAAAATCATTCAATCGTGAGTACCCGGTTGCATTCAAAATGTTTCGAGTCCGTGATGACCTAAGATTAAAATCATGTCGTAATTTATTTAAACTTTATTAGCCACATTATATTACAGTTAAAAATACTAGCTTTATATTTGACTCCTCTACCAGCTAACTATTAAGCCAAACAGCACAAAGAACTTATAATCGCTTAACAATATACTTAATATAACAATACTGGCTGACCCCGCAAACATTGTTATGCCATATAAATTATTTCTAGGAAAATGACTATTAAAAAATAAGGGTTGGTGACAAAAGGGTGAAAATTTAGGGTTGTATGTATTTTTAATGCCACATTATAGAAAAAAAAACAAAAAAAATTGTCCAAAAATTAAAAAAAAAATGTTAAGGGTGAACAACCCTAATCACTTGGGGGTATGAAAAATAGATAGTAGCCGATTCTCAGACCTACTGAATTTGCATACAAATATTCATTACAATCGGTCAAGCCGTTTCGGAGGAGTATGGTAACTAACATTGTGACACGAGAATTTTATAATAAGAGTTAAACATTAGAAACATCCGCAACAATTCGAGGATATTTTTCTGCTGACCGTGCAGTAATGTTTCTTTTCTACTATTCCACAAACAATAAAACCAGCTCAGGTTTAGAAATTTCCAGGCAGTATTTGCAGACGACAAGGTTATCAGCGGCAGTAATAAATAACCTCTCCTCTGATGAATGATCGCAATACTAAGCATAATACATAGACAATGAATCATTTCGCTCATATCAATCTGATTTATTTATGTTCAGATGATAATTACTTTTGATATCATGTGTACATATACCTATCTCACTGCTACTCAGATTTTTGCTGACGTTTTGTTAACAGCAGCATAATCATATGAGATACTTCTAAGAATCATCTTAGAAGTATGAAGTCTGGTGTGTCTAAATACTAAATGTTCAGCTGAGCTCTCACCCTCTCGTAGTATGAGAGGAACAGCCCATAATGATAGTCCACCAGACTGGCCAACTGCAGATTAGCGAAGTACACATAACTCTTGAGACTTGAGAATATTGCGGAGAAGTCGATGGTGCATAGATTTCCTTGTGAGGATGTTCTTTACCGAAGCAAGAGATTTTGCACGCAACTTGGAAAATTTAAATAACTTAACTATCGCGTAGTACAAAACATTTAGTAACATAATAAGTAGTCGTGAGTTAGATAGGTGTCATGAGATTGATGGTTGGGAAAATATATCCTAAGTGCGTTTGTAAATTTTTATTCTGTAGCTGCCTTCGTCTCATTATACAAACTATTACGATGTAGCCAGGTGGAGCGAGTTATTAACGATTGTTCCCATTTCCGCTCTCATCTGTCCCAGTAAACCCCAAATTCGATAAAGAGCATACATGAGGATTCTATTCCCATGATTTTGTTTTAACATTATTTTCTTTTTTCACTGTTCCTTCCCCTCTTTTGATATTATAACTGCGGTCCAAAACAGTGTTATTGCAAATTATGTGACGTTCTTAAGCGTGTTGAGAAATTTTATGGATTTAAATGATGTTATTTATATGATTTATGTTAATTACTTTTTTCTCATAGACTTAAGTAGGTACCTATTTATTTCTAACTAGCTGTGCTCGCGGCTCCGCCCGCGTGGAACTCAGTGTGTCACATAGTTTTTCCTACGTGAATCCCGACCCCGTAAGAATTCTAAGATAAAAAGTGGACTATATATTACTCCACACATAAGAGTAGTTGATTTTTTTTACTATGTTTTAGTCACACTGTACAAAAATCCGTTGTAGATCTTGAGAAAATCGATAAAAAGACTAAGATATAAATGTAGAGGTTTTTTATTCTTAAGTCAAGTAGGGGAACCAGAAGCGATGCTGACCCTCGAGAAAGCAACATAAAGTTGGTCATGAGAAAAACAGCCCTTTCTCAAGTAAACACCAGAAGCTTTAAATGTCTGTCTCTGTGCTTTGTTTATTGTCGTAGCAAAGCGCGTAGTCACAGGGAACTGTGTGCGTTTAAATTGAAAGGGGACGGGGAAATTGTTGGGGATGAGTGGTGTGCGCGGAACGAACAGAGTTCACGTCAGTTTCTGCCATGCACTTGTAAATTGTGGAACGAATTTGTCCCCGAGTATTCGTACAGTAATTACCCAGTTGGTAATTAACGACATTATCAAAATAAGTATAAACGACATCATCAATACAGTTTCTTCATTTTTGGGCTCAATATCGCGTGTTCACATATAACCATGAATTTTCCTGCTTTCGTATGTTCTGAATGTTTTCTTTGGTGGCAACAACTTTACCAAGTACTTCAGGTATATGTGAATGTTTTTGTGCAAGAAAGAGGCCTTCTCCGACTTTTAGTAATGTTTTTGAAAACTCATGGGCATGTCAATTACCACCAAGCTAAGCTCTCTCATATTACATAATTATGTTAATGTATCGATTACTGTACATAGATATTCGATACATAGATATAAATATAGGTAGGTATAGATATTAATGAGCCCGTGACTTTATTCTCTCATAGGAGATTTTCCCGCGTAAATCCCGATAAAAAAATAGCCTAAATGTTGCTCAGGAATCTCCGCTATCTTTCAGTGAAAGTCCCATAAAAATCCGTTCAGCCGATCCGGAGAATAGCGCGCGCAAACAGACAATTTTTTTTAATAAAAAAAAATCTGATTCATGTTCTACCAACTGTTTCTTAACCCCCCCTATATGTTTTGTTTTGTCAATTTCGTAAAAAAACAGACACTTTTCTACGCTCTTATTATAGATAATATCTGTAAATACCTAATGTTACATTTGAGTTAGAGTTTTCCATAGCATGAAGTTAATAGTTAAACGTTTGAGTTAAGAGTTTATAATTTGAAATTGATACTTCAGTAGAAACTATTTAGTTAAGGAAAATACGATATCATTGTAATATCGTATTTTCCTTCAATACCAAAGTCGCGACGAACTAGGTAATGCTTACAATCCTTACATATTGCAAATTACAATCTGCATATTTTATCATCTTTCCATCTCCGTAACCCTTATACCTAAATAAATTTTAATCGTCGTGCGTGCCCCTTGTAAACTCACACTCCAAAGCAATTGTTTAAAATGTATATTTATTTGTTGGAAATAATAAAAAAACCGGCCAAGTGCGAGTTGGACTCGCGCACGAAGGGTTCCGTACCATTATGTATAAAACGCCAAAAAAATCTGGCCTTTTGTATGAAAGCCTCACTTAAATATTTACATTTACATCAGTAGCCACATATTAGCCACAAGCAACGCCATCTCTTGGACCGACAGGTAACTAAAATCATCGGACTACTTATTAGCCACAAGCAACGCCATCTCTTGGACCGGCAGGTAACTAAATGCATCGAAATACATATTAACCACAAGCAACGCCATCTCTTGGAGCGAAAGGTATCGCTGAAGCGTCGAAGCCATATTTCGACTTAAATATTTATTTTATTCAGTGTTTTAGTATTTGTTGTTGTAGCGGCAACAGAAATACATCATCTGTGAAAATTTCAACTGTGTAACTATTACGGTTCATGAGATACAGCCTGGTGACGGACGGACGGACGGACGGACGGACGGACGGACGGACGGACGGACGGACGGACAGCGAAGTCTCAGCAATAGGGTCCCGTTTTACCCTTTGGGTACGGAACCCTTTAGGGTTCTTAGGGTTTAGGGTGCTTTTTAAAGCACGTGCAAAATTTATCTTTGTCTGTGTTAGTCCACCGCACTAGGCGAATCTCACACAGCTCTTAGGACATTATTGGGATCTCTCACTTTAATTCGCATTCTTATGACTCGTGAGAATGTTATATCCTACCTAATTTACACATTAGACTTTCGTGCACAAATTTAATCTAAGATAACGTCTAAAATTAGACACGGAACTTTTAATTGTAAAGATATCGTGTTACAATGAAATTAAATAAGAATCATTACTACACACATTTCATACAAATGCCAACCATTTTGGAACAAAATAAAAGACGTAGATATTGCGAATTATTTTTCGTGCAAAGAAAATTGCACTCTATGTGTAAGGCAGTGAATCTAAGATAATGAATTCCGCTCTCATATCAACTTTACTCGTGGTAAGCAAAGTAGGAAAGCGCTTTTGTTTGTGTAAACTGAGCTTCATTTGGCTTCGTGACTCGAACGGACTGTTACAAATTGCTTCCGAGCGAGAAGTTTATTTTAGGGCATCGTTCACACAAACATTCATACTGTAATAATACACGTTAACATACGTCTAAATTACCGAAATAGCACATTCGACGCCAAACCGCTGTATGATGTATGTAAAACGGATAATAACAATTGTTTGTAATTCCCTAGTCAAAACTCGTCTTGCTGCTTGCTGCATCTCATTACCTACTAACATACGTTAGTATAAATAACTATCGGTATACGTATCAGTAATAAAATGTGTAGGTATAATCCGCGATATGTTAACTTAAAATCTATGCACTCAATCCCACACTAGGATTCTCTAGTGAGAGACAGAAATATACACACAGACCAAAAAAAAATCTCACCTTTTTACTTTTTATCTGTCCAGCGGCGAATCGAACCCAGGATCAAAAGACGCACAAGAGCGGTAACTATTGCGCACGAGTCGTCCATGGTACAATTCAGACCAACCGGCTCGCATCGGAACGGAGCCGTACGCGTGCCGCGGCAGCCGAACGTGTGCCGCGGCCGGCAGTCGAACGCGTCCGCTACCGCGGTAGGTGCACGGTGTGCGTCCGCTGGAATCGCTAGTCGCTAGTGAATTCACTAGTTGGCAGTTGCGTAGTTGCTGCACCGTAATCTCCGTTCGTATTCCACGACGCACGGCCGACCGGCTCCGAACGGCTGTCGTCGAGTCCGTTCGGAGCCGGTCGGGGACGGTCGGCCGTCGCGACAGCCGAATGCATTCCGTCCGCGACACGTCGCAACGCGTTGCGGGATGCCGACGAAGATAACTATGGCGTCGGGCACACGGCACCGCGCACCGCCGCGGTAGGCGGTGAAGCGGTTGTCAAGTTGTATTGGGGTCTATGAAATCCGTTGATGCCTAACACACGTACACCGACTGACCGCGCGGTCGAGCGGTGCTCTCACCGCCACCGCCCCTCCGCGCTGACGTCCGCGCGGAGGGGCGGCGCCTAACACACGAGCCACCGCATCACCGCGCGGACCATCGTTCGTGCAGGGCGTGTTGCAATTGAATGAAGTCGGTCAAAAATGGATTTCGATGTCGAAATTAAGTTTATTTCGGAGATTGAAAATCGCAATGCTATCTGGGACATGAAAAGCCCACAATATAGTGATAGACTCCTTAAAATGAAGCAATGGGAAGAGATTGTTAACTTATATTTGGAGCCAGGGCAAAATTCCGACAAAGAAAAAAAGAACTTGGTAAGTTTAAAAAATATGCCACCACTTCTGCATCCATTCTTGCGAGTGTCTGTGATCAAACTGGTCAAAACCGCGTTAAACCCATCCGCGCGGACAGGCGCGTAAATCGCCTCACCGCGCGGACCACCGCCTCGAAATCCGCGGCGGTGCGTGGTGCCGTGTGCCCGACGCCTAAGCGTTGCATGCAAATATGAACTGTAATTACATACTGTTGATACATTTCAATGCTCTTTACTGCATTGTAAAATGCCGCCCGGCCCGGTCCGATGCGAGCCGGTTGGTCTGAATCGTACCCATTAACCATGAAATCGCTTATATGGACTAACTACATCTAAAACGAATCTAATTATGATGAACTTCGCCAATGGCCCTGGCAATATTAAAACGAGGAGAAAGTGAAGTAACTCGCAGAAACAACAGATACGCACAAAATATCAGGCCAATCTTTATAACCGTAATAACCGCTGTAGTCTTAAGTAACAAAATGCGTTTTATTATCTCGCCGAGGCGCTGCGCTGGTCGTTTACGACATATTTAGAGATGGGCCGCTGTTCTATCCTTACTTACCCGTAAAGACGGTACTGTCAGTATAAAATTTACTTCTTTTTATTTGAATAGACGCGCGAAATATATATTCAGATTTTTTTATTTGCAAGTCACATAAAATCATGTTATAGCGTTGAAGCCTTACTTACAGCTGTGTAAATAATGCAGTGCAGTTCCATAATATTTTATCTAATTTCATAGTTCTTTGATCAAAAGATTGTCGCTCAAAGGTAAAATATAAAAGCATCGATAACAATTATAATAATACAAATAAAAGAAAATACAACACCGGCTAAGAGCGAGTCTGATTCGAATCCCTGAGCTATATTTACCCTTATTTTGCCAAGAACAAGATAGTATGTAAAAAACACCTTTTAATAAGTTGTTGTTTTTTTGAGCTGTGCCTGCGATTTTGTTCACATTAAGAGGCTTTGGGCAAAACGTCCCACTCGGAAAACGTCCCACGGGACGTTTCGCCCACGTCCGTTTTTAAATGGGTCGATTGGGCCCAGAAATTCAAGATGAAATTATATAGTCGGCAGAAAAATCTACATACGTGTGTGAGATATTTTTACTTTAAATATTAAGGTTAGCTTCTATTTGATAATAAAAAGAAGTGGAAAAACAGTAATATAATTTTTTTTTATATGTCGGAGACGGAAATAAAATTAGATTAAAATTAAACTAAATAAATCATTAAACTTTGAATAAAACTTAAATCCGGAACTGTAATTTAAATGGCAACACTGTACGAATTGTAAACGTGTCTCGATGGGATATCGGAGGGGGAACCCAACAGAGGGCACCTGTGGAGTCGGCTACGAAGAGCGGGGACTTCTCGGGCAGACGTCGAGCTGAACGGTCGCATTAAGTTAACTAGTGTACTTTGTAATAAAATCCTATACTGCGTTGTACCTATGCCCGACGGCATAACGTTTCTCTAAGTGTATTTCAGTCGTACCACGTTTTAACATAACCTGGAAGCTTTAATTAAATTAAGTTAAACTGTGTAAACCCAATTTAAATCATGAAGACACGTATTGAACGCCCACTGTGTTTTATTTTTCACCTTACAACCTGATGATCGGAGCATTATACCACCATCCTGACTAGTGTCTCCGAGATCAGAAGTTGGGATAAAGGACTCACTGTGGGTTTTCAAGTACAGTTTTCAGGTTTACAGGTTGCGATTTTCAGGTGATAACTGGATCCATAAATGGCAAGTGAGTTGCCATGTGCCATTCCGTCTCACATGGCATGGATGGAAGGTGGCGTCGAATTTTGGTAAAGCTAAGTAACACAGCGAGTATGGGTATGGCATTATTTTATTCCATTACGTCTGAGGTGACACAATTTCATTGCTTAAATTTTAATTTTTGTGTAAACTATATTGTGTGTGTGCAACATCGGAACACACTTTTATCATGCGATCATTTTGTTGAAGTTTAATGTGGGTAGATTTGTGGTTAGTTTGTTAGAATGCCCAAGGGCTAAGTACCATTTGAAGTGTTGTGATATAAAAAGTGAATTTGAGTCGAGTAATGGTGATGAATCTTGAGTTCGGTTGGTCGGGTCCAGGTTAGACCACGGAAAATCCGTGCGACCCGTGAATTCTGAGTTCGGTTGGTCGGGTCCAGGTTAGACCACGGAAAATCCGTGCGACCCGTGAATGACTCTATCGGCCGTATTCGACCGTACCAGTAGTTATTTCGTAGTCGTAGCCCGGTAGAAATCGGTGTCTCTCGAGGAAACTCGAGTAGTCCGTGGGTGCGCGGTGTGCGTTTAACTCTGGCCGAGGTAGTGGTCTATTTAGACCGTATCGTGTAGCAGCAGGGGTGCTGTACACGTGCTATCCACGAGATGGATATGCGTACTGTTCGGCGGGAGAGCCGTGGCGATAGAGGTCATTCGTACTCGGAAGTTTCAGTTTCAATAAACTCAAGTGTAACTTGTTATTTTGGTAGAGTATGCGTACAGTTTTGGTTATGATAACGACGATGGTACTTGGCTCATGGCTGTAGAATTTACGTGTAATGAATTAGTAGCGATTTTGTTATCAATGTTGTTGGATAATATTGGTACTTGGTTGGGTAAGCATTTTTGTTCAATTAATTTAATCGAAAGGTAACGTAACTCGAGTCATTTTAAAGTAAAATTATTATGTTCCGAAGTTACAATAATTAATCTACGTTCATAAAATTGTTAAAGATAAAGGGGGTACATAGATTAGATTTGGTAGTCTGGTCGAAAAGAAAAACAAACGTTTTAAAGTCAGGCATTTTATTATGCATTCCGTGTTGGTACAATTTTTAATTGATAACGAGATATGACGCACAGTCCAGTGACTTTTATCAAACGTGTAATGTTCGTGATAGTTATTTTGGTTTTCGGTTATTTGGTGCGCCGCTTAACGCTGAAAAGGATTAGTTGGAGAAAGATAAACACACACAAAGTAGTTTTTGTGCTCAACTTGACGAAGTATTTATTCCATTTATCGAGTGCCTACAACGATAATAAAAGCCTACAACAATAATAACAATAAAAGCGTAAGCTAGTTTTTTTAAAGTGAACGGTTTGGTTGTTCATTGGTGACGTCGATCGAATTAGTTATTCATTAGTTCGCGTTGTTTTAAAAGTGAAACACAATACAATTTTCAAAGTTTTATTTACTATGTGACAAAATAATTTCGATATTCTAAATACCCGCGTAGTTCATTGTTAATTTTAAATATTGTGTAAGCGTTATCTAATGATCCAAAACATTGTCGTTCGAGTTATTACAGACGAATTAGTTGGATTCTTACCCGCTTTAGTCACTATATTTTCGAAATAAATAAAGTCGGCGTAAGTGTTTACGTCGGATTTATGATGCGTTTGGGAAGCGTTTCTAGGTTATAAGGAACTGGAGACCAAGACCTTTTCTGGTTCCTGTCTGCAACCAAGGGTGACATTACCTAGATATAGTAACGGCTAGACGAGGTAAAAGTGAAACGGCGTTTTTGGTATGACAAAGTTTTATTTGGTTAGATCTGGTGTGTTGGAGTTTTATAACTTCCATTTTATTTTCGTTCCTTGTGAAAATATGACCTTTTGTTGTGTCTTGCAATTAATGAACAGTGACAAAAGATAACAATTAAAATCTTTCATCATTTTCTATTTGCTGAAAAAAAAAATCAATAGCAGTTTGTGGAAGTTTAGTGAAATTTTTAATTAAAGTAGCAGTTGGATACAATCAGTTCCCCAATTATTTTAGTTACAAGTGCAGCACACTTCGATTGGTTTTGGTTTACCTTGTGAAACCAATGAGTTTTGAAGTAATCTCACATGTGGCGATGCAATGTGCATCGTTCTGTTTTCAGATAAGTTTTCGAGGATGCAGGCAGCAGCACACGCAGGTTACACATGTGTTGTCTGGAGCCGAGTCGACGGCTGCGTGCGTACACTCGTGGGCTTCCTGGAGTTCATTCGTGTGACATTGAAGGAGGAAGCTCTGGCAACTGGCAGCCTCAGATCGGACTCAACATAACAGGTGATCTGTATTGTTCAGACTATTTTCTAATAGCTTAAAGAAGTAGTAAATTAACTTTTCTTTTCGAGACGTAGTTCACTTGGTAAAAGTCTATTTTTGAGAGATTTAGTTTTCGGTCAACTTGTCGAACGGAACTTTTGAAATTGTAATTGAATGGTTTTGTTACTTTGAAAAAATGTATAGCCCTTAGCTATGTATACGGTTTGAATGTTATTTCTGGACAGAAGTACTGATTGTACTTGAGTACCGTTCGATAAGTCACCTTGTTTGAAAAATGATAACTTTTGAGAAAAGTAACTTTTATGAGAAATCTAAAGTTTGTTGTGGATTAATCTGTAATGTGATAGGCTAAATAAAGCGACATGTTGAACAAACCTTTTTAAGATTATTTTTGATAAAAGTTCGAAATGATCATCGGGGTGGTGTAGTATTTGTAACCGGATAGATGTTACATGCGAAGGTGACTGGATAAAGGTTGCCTATTGGGTTGTTGCTTGTAACTGGATGGAGGTTATAAGGGTGATGATCAGAACCGGATGGAGGTCAGGGTGCGAGCACTGCAATATTTCAATGAGTTTCCTATTTATTTGAATGAGTATGGGTGTTGATCGACATGTCAGCTTTGGCCTTTGAGAGAAATAATCTGTTATGATTTTCAAAATTTCTAATCATTTGATAAAGTTATTTTTATTCCCTGCCCACTTACGTCAGGAAGGGCCGAGCTTTAAGAGATACTTTCGTTTGTGTTTATTGTTACAGGTAAATTCCGACACCACAGCCGATCGAGTCATCCAGTTTTACGACGATTGTACGACGACGTATTGCGTTAAACGTTAAAAACAAACCCGCGATAATAATAAATTTGGTAATTTTGCTCTAAACAAGTGTCATGTTATGGAGTTTGTTTAGCCGTCTTCTTCTCCATAGCGACACCGGAAACGGCGCGGCGGGAGTGTAGGTAGTTAGGGCTAAAAATAAATGCAAAAAAACTTAAAACAAAAACTTGGCGTTCAATCAAAGAAATTTTAAGTAATCTAAAAACTTGTTGCTCAAATTAAATTTGTAGTCTCGTTTAAAATTAGTAGCTTTTGCTGAATAAAATAAAATTAGAGCTTTGTTGTAACCTAAAGTAAAAGGCATCACACGAGGACGTGTGCTAGTCAGAATGGCCGTGTCGGAGACGGAAATAAAATTAGATTAAAATTAAACTAAATAAATCATTAAACTTTGAATAAAACTTAAATCCGGAACTGTAATTTAAATGGCAACACTGTACGAATTGTAAACGTGTCTCGATGGGATATCGGAGGGGGAACCCAACAGAGGGCACCTGTGGAGTCGGCTACGAAGAGCGGGGACTTCTCGGGCAGACGTCGAGCTGAACGGTCGCATTAAGTTAACTAGTGTACTTTGTAATAAAATCCTATACTGCGTTGTACCTATGCCCGACGGCATAACGTTTCTCTAAGTGTATTTCAGTCGTACCACGTTTTAACATAACCTGGAAGCTTTAATTAAATTAAGTTAAACTGTGTAAACCCAATTTAAATCATGAAGACACGTATTGAACGCCCACTGTGTTTTATTTTTCACCTTACAACCTGATGATCGGAGCATTATACCACCATCCTGACTAATGCCTTCGAGATATATATAAATTTTACAATGACTAATACAATTAATGCCATATCTGTTTTTAATTAGAATTTAGCTGTATGTAAAAATAATGAGACAAGCCTTAAATTGTTACTTATTAATTATTATTCGTTAATAATACAAAAATTGTTACCTGGCACCTTGACTTGAACCTGTGATTTCTACAATAGGCATGATGACTGTGATTAAAAAACACTAAAATCTTTGATCTTGAGGAAATATAATTATTCTGTTGTGATTTTTTTAATAAAATGTTGATTGATATATATACGGTAAATAAAATAGATACTATAATTAAATATATATTTATATTAAGTAATAATAGATATTTTTTCTATTCAAGAATATTCTGTTTAATTTTATACTATGTATTTAGTTGTTTTCCTGTAGACAATACAAAATTTTGCAGCGAACGATAGAATTTCTGCATATTATACTTATAAGTGGTCCGTTTAGCCCAAAGAAAATAATTTAATTAAATCAAAGGACAAAAACGTCCCGTGGCCCGTGGGACGTTTTCCGAGGGGGACGTTTTTCCCAAAGCCTCTAAGTAAGTACCTACGTATTAGCCGCGTAATCGCGTAGTCTCGATCTCGTTAGAATATCGGGATAAAAAGTAGTCACTATGTTACCTACTTAAGTTCCTAGAAATAGATGTACAGAGACTTAAGAAAATAGAGCTATATTAAAATGAAGCCCTATATAGAGAGACACTTCAATTTTATTTATACGTATAGATAATGGAGATCAGATTACCAAAAAGTTTTTGCAGCGAACATGTTAGCTGCAACGAGTCAGTTAGACTTACTCGTACGTACAAGGTCTCTTCAAAACATTTATATTTTATATGTTTAACGTTCCTTTCCCTATAAGAGTTATTATTAATACCTACTTACCTAATAAAAGTGAGTCCCAAACTTAATAGCCTGAGGAATATATTACGTATAATTTATTTATGTCATAATATTCGTTATTGCTATTCTCTTAGTATGTAAATTGAGTTTTTATAAATAACAGACATTTAGGTACCTTTTATAACTCGGTCTATTAATAAATTCCTTATATTAACTGTATCCACATGTAGTACGAATTAAATACTTATCATAAATTCATAATGTAAATAAAACAGTGGTTCTAATCTTAGGTAGGTATAATACGGTTATTGATTTTTTGTTTTTTGATACATACTTATATCATTCAATTTAATTAGATACAGTTATTCATAAGTTGCCAATAGTTGGTACCTAATAACTAGTCTGGCTGCTTTTGTACCAGTAATATGTAATAGATAGGGATAACACTGAAAATATCTAATATGGAACATATAATATTAATATAATACCGTGATAATACCTATCTATTAATTATTATATTTACGCAAGTGATTTATTGGGAGAAACCGTGAAACCAATTTTGTGTTCACTTTTCTTCACTTGAATTCTCAAATCGCTGATGTCCAATGCATCATCATCATCATTGAAATAACTGTCCCACTGGTCAAAGGTATCTCACACTGTGAATAGTTTAGGCCACAGTCAATACCAGCCATGTGCGGATGACTTTTACACCTTTGAAAACATTACGGAGAACTTTCAGGTGTGCAAAGATATCCATACGACTTACGATATTGGCCTTCTGTAGCAAGTGGTAATTACCTGTCAGGTACAAGCCGTACAAGATAATTCATTTCAGTAAACGAACATACACCGCGCTTGTGGACATCTCAAAATAACGCGTATGAACGAAATGACAGAAATAGGTCGGAATCCATTACACTGCGAGGATCAAAACGACTAGCACGTTCTGTATAAATAACAACGATTATTACCACGACCCGGTTTTTGAACAACTTTATTAAGGTTCCGTACGCAAAGGAACCAACAACCTATTTAATATACCCCCGTTGTATGTCAGAGAGCGCTAGGTATCTCTTGAACGAAATACGCGGACACCCTAATTGTTTTTTAGTGTCCGTTATTACAAGACAAAGTCTTCAGTAATAGAGTAAATAATTAGATGTTACATCAATCGGTGGTACTGAACCCTATGTTTTTTTGGATCCGACACTCACTTCACGGTTTTATTTTTGTCCTTTTCAATTGTTTACGTGTCCCTTGCGGTCGCTTCTGAGAAACATTCTTATACAGGACTATATAGTCTTATGAATGAAATGACCCACAAACACTATTATAATTAAAATTTATCTGTTGTAAGAAGAGGTTTATTATGGTGCGTACAGACTATATTATAACAAAACATGTTTTATAAATGTGGACGACATGTCATTAAAAAACACATTATGTCTTGTTATATTGTTTTGTTTCATTGTTAGACAACAATGTTAGATAGTGTGGACGTGTTATAAAACAGAAGTTATATAACATGTTACATAATCTGTACGGCACCCTTAGGTCATCGAGGTTTAGAATGAATTTTAGAATTTTGATTTAAAAAAATCAAACATATTATAAAACATGATTTTATACTAACGTGCCTACCAAGAAAAACATTTTGAATTCAGAATCTTGTAATGTGATGGCAATTCATAGTGGTAGATATAATAGATAGAAATAATGTACCTAATGGGTCCAGAATCATTGTGGTTGTCAGATGGGTGAGGTGATGCGTGGTGACGGTAATAGCCGTATAGTTTGTGGTACTGTTATAATCATAGATCGGAATAGGTAGTGCAATTTTGGACGTTGACTTAATATGGATATGCCAATCAATATTTACTCCCACTAAGTGGGATTTACATATAATATTTAAATGTTTACATGTTATCGGAAATATTATTCGTAATAAAATTATGTTTCATTCATAAAATTAGTTCACGTTGACCCTTAGCAAATTTATAAAAATTAAGGATAACAAGAAAGTTTAAATCACATAAATGTTTAATTTTTTGGTACGTCCGCGTCCGGAGAAATTGTTGAAAGAAAGAGAAAGTGAAAGTTGTTACTGTTTGAAAATAATTGTAATTTAGTTTAATTCCATAGACGCCCCTAAAACTCTTGAATATAGGGATAAAAAGCATACTTATATACGGTCGAATTGAGAACCTCCTTCTTTTTTGAAGTCGGTTAAAAATGGTTACCTAATAAACGTCTTGATTTTGATCCTTATAAATTCCAGCAAATCCAAACTTCCCCATCATCCATCTTATCCATCATCCAAAGCTTATCCACATTAGTGTCATATTTGGGGACGTTGACTCAAAATTGCACTACCTATTCCGATCCATGGTTATAACAAAAAAGTAAATAAAGAAGATGTGGTGTTGTTTTCGCTCAAGTTGAGAATTTCTGAACCAAGATTTATTTTTAAATCCTAGAATCCGTAACATTTATAGATGTTGTAAAACTTGAAACAAGAATACTTAACTCATTAAACTCGTGATTCAAATAAAAATCCTTCGCTTGTTTACAACTCCGCAAAAAAAATAAAACGAACTTTGATCTATAATGCAAAAAAAAAACATTTTACAAATTAGTTGTGTGAAACAGGTATCAGAAAAACTTCCATTTTCAACTCTACAACTAATACAAAGCTGTATATATTATGACGATTGTTTTACTTAAGATAAAATTATTAAATTATTAAGCTTTATTCCAATTGTAGCTATAATTATAATATAAGTACCTTTTTTTTTTGTTATCGAGGGGGAAACCTTCAAAAGGTACCCGGTGTCGTGGGAGCGACACAGGGTTATGTGGGATTTTTACCCACTAAAACCCCCCCGGTGGCCTACCTCAGCGCTTGTGGAGAACTCCGGGATCTCCAAAGGAACACAACCGGAGTCCTCCGAGCGCGGCGCCCTTGGGGCTCTGCCCGCGAGAGACTAAATGCCCCATCGCTTGCCATCTCCATACGACGGTATGCGGCCACACATACCGTCATCCTTCCCGGGGTTGGTGATGGACGGTTCGAGCTCCCACTCTAGCCGCCCCCAACCCCGAAAACCCCTTTTAGATAATATAAGTACCTACATATCGCTGAAGACTTAAGCGCGCTAAGTTTTTAAAGTTAGCTCTTTCCTTGACTCCCAAGTTACAGACGAGCGGAAATATCGACGTAGACAACTTATTTTATTTTTGTACAGAAGAAAATCCAATACGGAGCGCAGTCACTAAAACTTCATGATTTTAAAAACAAACCCTGACATACAGACCTAATTGCACAGTACATTAATAATTTAGTATTTTTGTACATCAGAACGAGAATGCTGATGATATTTAAAGTAAGAGGTATTTACAAAGACAGTATCAAATCGCTGTGTATATTTCAAAAAGCCCTACCTTTTACTAATTTAGTAGATTAGGAAGCATGAAGCCTACTTGGGCTATGTACTTCGATATCAGCGGTACAATTTACTCTCACTTATAATGATAGGAAAGGTCGTTGAAAGAAGGAAGGTTGGCAGGAGAAAAAGAAGTCATGGTTACGGAACATCCCAGAGTGAACCGGAGCTATCCCGCAGAAATGAAAACCCAGAAGACTGTAGGTAAGAAGCTGATAGCCAACCTTCACTAGTTGGAGAGGCACTATAAGAAGAAGAAGCATGAAACTGTGTTTGTATAGAAATTCCTTATAAAATGGAGGGGAGCTTTTTTAAAATTAGTTCCCTAAAGGAGTAAATGCGGTGGCTGAAAATGGAGCGGTGTGAAGTAAAATTTTTATTCCCGAAGGAATTTGAAATTGATTTGAAAACCAAATAGATTAACAATTAATTTCGAGGAAGAAGTCACAGGCAAGACATAACAAAAAAGATTTATAACTATTCATAGACTACGGGCCCATGTCGAAAATGGGGGGGTCATACGAACCACCAGGTGATGTATATAGGACGATATAAGAGCACAAAATAATAAGATTCAGCACTATGCCGTCACTTGTAAGCTGTCCAACTGAGTGCTGGTGAGAATTCAAAAGTGCAGGTAGAGGGAGTACATTTTGGTCATATGATTCTGTACGGCATTTTCACCATCGATAGATCCATGAAAAATAATAAGAAAGCGCGCAGTCCCGTAAAAAAATGGTGAGCCACAAAGTCGGTAAATTTGTTTGATTTTTTGAAAATTCCAGGGTAAATTTAGTCATTTGATCCTGTACGGCATCAGTTTCATGCTGTTTCAATACAGCTTCTAATCCATTATTCCGCAACGCCGTACAAAAATCATGCGACAAGGGGAAAAAATCGAGGGTTGAAACCCCCTCTATTTCCGTGGTCTGGGGGGTGATTTGAAAAAGTACGGCTTCGGTTCCAAAACATTATCTAGCACTCAAAAGTACTATTAAAAATAATGCCGTCAAAAAGTTATTGTTCATTTGAATGTATATTAATAATTGCCTTAATTTCATGGTACACTTGATTTATAAAGCTGTAATGTCATTTGACACTGTACGGCAACTTTTTTTTTAACATGATATTGTAAAATATAATTGTTGCATAGTATTGCCGTTCAAAAGAAACTGTTCTAAAAAAAGTTACAGAGAAATACAAAAACTGAAATTTGTTAAATTATTGCAGAAGTTTAAATATTCATAGATTAATAGAATATAGCAATTTCCTACATTTTTCCCTTGTTCTAAATAGTATTAAGATACATAAATTAGGAAAAAATGATGCCGTACATTTTAATGCAGACTATATTTTTCATACATTTCGTTCTATGGATTTTTCCTTGAATTTTTTTTCCCTACAAACCTTTGGACCAACGAAAATGTACGGCATGTAAAAAAATATTATCTGTGCATAAAATACTTTCAAAATAAATTAATTTTATGTTGTTTCAAATCACCCCCCAGACCACGGAAATAGAGGGGGTTGCAACCCTCGATTTTTTCCCCTTGTCGCATGATTTTTGTACGGCGTTGCGGAATAATGGATTAGAAGCTGTATTGAAACAGTATGAAACTGATGCCGTACAGGATCAAATGACCAAATTTACCCTGAAATTTTCAAAAAATCAAAAAAAATTACCGACTTTGTGGCTCACCATTTTTTTACGGGACTGCGCGCTTTCTTATTATTTTTCATGGATTTATCGATGGTGAAAATGCCGTACAGAATCATATGACCAAAATGTACTCCCTCTACCTGCACTTTTGAATTCTCACCAGCACTCAGTTGGACAGCTTACAAGTGACGGCATAGTGCTGAATCTTATTATTTTGTGCTCTTATATCGTCCTATATACATCACCTGGTGGTTCGTATGACCCCCCCATTTTCGACATGGGCCCGTAGTCTATCACGACTATCGTTAAGGAAGCGGAACGACCAGATGGATATTTAAATTTTATGTCCGCGTGCAGATTCGACGCGGCGGCCTTGGCGGACGCATCGTCGGTAATACGGTGTTGGCCCAGCCAGAATAATCCGGCTTACTAAGCTTGCTAATCCAACTCCGTGCATGAAAAATACCTGTTGGCTACTGACCTGGAGTATCACTTACAATAAGTAACTTACATATTGTCGGTATGACAGGCCAAGTGCGCCTAACTGGTAAAAAAATCGCGCACTATCTTTCTATCCTATAGTTTCTTCTAATATTAATTTTAAAATTACTAGTCACTAACTATTAGTCAACGAATTTTCTTCATGTTCCACCTCGTGAGGGCAAAATAGGGGTTGAGAGTGTGTTTGAAATTTCATCGAATTAAAATGAATTAAACATGATTATAAAAAGCAAAATTAAAAGAAACCACGACGCCACGACGGCGACGTTTAAAATGTAATAAAAAAGGAGAAAATAATTTAAAAAACATAACTTAAGGAAGTCAATAAACGTACAAAGGTTTTATAAATTTGATTTTCGTAAAGTCGAACATGATGAACAAGAGTATCAGTTTTCACAGCACTTCCCTATTTACCTATTTGGTTTTCGAAGATGTAGCACAAATAAAGGAAATTTGTTGGCGGCTTCCTTTTAACCCGACTGCAAGGAGATTCTTTTTCAAGTGAATGTATTTATGTATGGACGTATGTTTGTATGTATGTCCATTTCTTTTTCGGGACCTACATCCCAAACGGTTGACCGGATTTTGACACATGAGGTGTCGTTGAATTCGTCAGCACTGTCGGTCATGTAATTTTTTTGGTTTTATAATAATTCATTGCAAGTTATATTTTACACAAGTTCCGTTACAAGAATTGCAGGCATGATTTACCCACTTTGTTGTGTACTAATTAGGCTTCTGTCTATGGGATCTGTTGTAATAAATTCTATAAAATCTATTATTTTCGCAAATGTGAATAAAACTACACACATTTACAGAGCTACGAACATTACCGGACGTCGATTTCTGGTACAAAGATTTTTTGGGTTTTTCCCGTTGGCTCCCATTCCCGTTCTCACCCGTCCCACTAGACCCCGAAAACGATTAATTTGATTTATAGTTTGTTAGTACTTTTGCCTTCTTTTTTCAACGTGTACAGTCGATAGAAAAAGTGCTTTAAAGTATGATAATGTTTTTAGCTACTGTTGTATCAGCCATATCAATGATACGGAGTCCTCGGGCTACAGGGGCTTCCAACGGGTGTAAGCAAAAATTTGTAAAATGATATCCACAATGTCTCTTAAACTCGTAGTTCCCAGGGAAAAAAACATCAATACTAATAATTTATCTGTAACTGGTCGCTATCTTTACCTACTTAGAAGATAGTTATATGAGATTTTTTACTAGAGGTCTTTAAGAACACAGGAGAACCTAAAACAATGATATTTAGAATTTTTGTCTGTTTGTCTGTGACTTAATTACTTTTATTGTTGTTAATTTAGCAAATTATTAAGAAGGTTATGAAAATAAGACTGATTTAGCATTTTAATTTTATTACATATGTTTATATCACTTATTTATTAAATTTAATGACCTTTATTGTTAGCTAAGTATATTTTACCCCCGATCCTTTTAGTAAATAACGACACAAAAATAGCGTCATTCTCTAGGATTCCATCTCGTTGGTTCCATGGGCATTATAACACCCAGACCAAGAACCAGGTCAAACCCAGGGTACTTAGCAGGGCAATTCAAGTTATCCGTCCGGCATGGTTAAATTTTTACTTAAAGACTTTTACTGATAACTGTACTTTTAAGCAATGTTTAATTTTATTTGACGTTATCTGTAAAATCGGAATTCGAGGTATAGTGGGACGGGTGAGAATGGGAATGGGAGCCAACGGGAAAAACCCGATTTTTTCGATATAATTCCAGCCACTATTTGATCACAGTACTCGCCGATAGAGTTCAATCCTCGTAGTATTTATTTACACACATCAATCACATTGATTGAATTTCCTTTCAAAAAGTATTATTAATCAATCGAAGATTTTCACTTGCATTAGTACATAATATATTTATAAAATCCAAATATTCAGGCTTTTAAAAGTTACGAAGAAATAACAAAAACACATCCATACACTGCATACACACACACACATGAACCATAAACTTGTTTATACTTACTGCTTTTTTATCCAATCCTACAAAAAAGGTAACCGTGTAAAACAATGTTTTACAATAACGTTTGGTCACGAACTCGTGATAAACAATGACTTCTTTTTTAGATTACATAACGTCAATGTTTCATAGCTTAGATAAATTAAATTATCTATGGCTTCACCTTCAAATACCTGCCTAGGGTTGCCAATCTTTTTTCACAAGAAAAAAAGTTTATTTAGATCTGAAAAAAATAATAAGAAGTATTTTTTTAATTTTTATTTTTTTATTTCATACACCATTATTGTGATTTGTTTGTTGCTGCACTGCACTTAGCGCCCTTTGACATTGAAAATGTATGAGCGTCTAAGGGTCCTCGCAGACTGACCGCAGCCATAGGCGGCTGTGGCGCTTCTTTTTAGAAGCGCGATCCGGCCAACAGCCAACAGCTCCAATAACAGCTGTGAGCAGAATTCAGCCGAAGCGGCTGTTGGCTAGACCGCGCTTCTAAAAAGCGCCACAGCCGCCGCGCCGGTGGCTGCGGCGGTCAGCTTGCAGGGACCCTAAGTCGAACACTTACAGTGTTGAGCATTTTCATGCCGAATAGTATTTTGTATAAACAGTATAATAATGCTTTTAACTGTATAGTTGGCAACCCTATACCTATGCCTGTAGATAGCTATTAAATAGTTAGAAACAACGTAACTGAATGTGATAGTCTGATAGTACCACGTAAAGCAATCATCGCCGTTCAATGAATGAAATTATGTATATCTGCTTACAATTTCATATGATGCGATAAAATTGCAGATGAATACGAAAGGTTAAGTGAAGCGTGTGAATTGAATGATTATAATAAGATAAGAGTTTTCGCAATTTCCCAATCTACGTGATGAAATGTATCCTAGACCTAACATAGGTGATGTGTAAGGTGAGGTGAGGTATTAGTTCCCAAGTTTCATTTAAATCTATTCAGAAGTTTTCGCGTAATACAGAAAACGGTACTTTTCCCTCACTAAAAATCAATAAAAAAGTTTCCAAATCGGCTAACCCATTTTTGAGATTAGATGGAAAAAGCAAAAAACATATTAAAATCTTGATGGAAATGGAATCCATTGAATGCGACCTAAAGGTCACTATCGTCCACGGACATCACTAATATCAAAGTCTTCACTGATGCATTGCATCCGAAAAACCGTAGCTGGACAGCTATTTTCGGAAATAGAATTATGTCTTATGAATTATCATATCAATTATTATCATATCATGAAATCAACAATTAGCATAGCTATTCTACCAAAACTCTACTTCCAAATTAAGAGGCTGGTTTTTCATCCCTTACGAATTTACGATAACCTGCTCTGCAGAAGGAGAAGAATAAGTTCAGTGTTCTAGCAGAATATATTAAGTTTTAAATAAACTCTGGTTCAGTGGCGGATTATCCCTATGGCACACGCACACGTGCCTAGGGGCGTGAACTTCTAGGGTTGTGAGGTGTTTACCTGGGACGCTTTCAAACTTGCTCTAATTCTAGCGGTCTTATACGGCTTACATCAATCACTTGCAGTATGCAGTATGAAATGTGCAGATTAGTACCGAGTACGTTATGTTGACGCAGTAAACTACACACGTGTACGTTAACCGTGATAATGATTGTGTTTGCGAAACATTTTTTATTGAATGTGGAATTATAATACATTGTCGTTCACACAAAATGGATTATACTACAGTACAGACCGTTTTAATAGATTTATGTGCCAGTATGTCGAGAGTTTATCATGTAGACGACTTAAAGTAGGACCTATTTAAAATGTTAATTTAATACATTTAAATAAATAAGTACCTACTTTAAATAGAATATTTGTTGGATTTTTGCGTAGAATTTTGGACCTATCAAGTACCTACTCGTATTTCTGTCAAACATGTTGGATTGGGACATAAATACTTAGGTATAATATGTACCTACACTACTTATTCAGAACTTATTACAAAAAATGCAATTAAGTAAAATTATGTGAGAACATGCCCAGGAAAATCTTATCCTTTTCAATTAAAATACCTACTTAAGCGAAACGACATACACAATTAAAATATTTCGCGTTTTGCCAAGGCCACGCGTCAGTAGGAAATTAACGGCATAAATATTCAATGTTTATCGAATTCTACATGTATCCAATAACCAGATTAGCAGACCCCGTTCCGAAGGTTGCACCATGTCGTAAATATGCAAAACTTGCACCGGGTCTTTATTTTATGCAGATCTAGACTGGTTAACCTGGCTTAAATCCATGCGGTTCATGAGACTCTCTTCGTAATTGAATAGACCTAACTAGATCCTTAGATGCTTCTCTATTCTACGATGCAATGAGAATATGATATAATGATAGGACTCGTATGAAAAAAAGGTCGAAAGGGTTTGCCGCTTGCTGTCCGACATATCTTTAACGACTGCCTTTCATCGATAACAATCGATGAATAACAATCGGTTGTTACCGATATCGATTGATTTATTTTCCTCTTTTTTATCTTCCGATACCCGAACCTACAGGTAGCAGGTTATGAGCAATTCATGCCCCCTTGGCATACGTTCAATGCATATCGATCCCTGTGTGTCGTCTAAACACATATCGTGCCTTACGAAGCACATGAACGCACTGAGTGACCTGTCTTGGAATTGTTTCATATTGACACAAGCAACGTGCTAGATTGACGTGCACGTAATGGACCGACGAAAGTAATATTGATGGCTACATTACCTGTATAACTATGCAATATGCATAATAATGCACTGGGCAAAACTAAGTTTCAAATGAGTTAAGGATACAAAGTCTGTCCTTTATCTATAACTTCACTACCTATTAATAAAATTGTAACTGTTCCTTGACCAGAATGAGTAGCACAATGTTATTTTTCTTAATTTTTATTTGTCCGACTGCCTGTCTGTATGTTTGTATGAGCGTCATTCAACAACTACCTACTGAATAATAATAACGTTTAACTTTCCTTACGTACCCTCCAGGTACTTTGACGTTGTTCGTCTCTCACGCGGGTGGAGCCACTGGAAAAAACGAGTATTTACAAGATAAGGTTGTATTGTAAGTAAGTACCTACATAACATTTAACTTTTAACGATACAATATCGTTATCCGTACTCTGTCCGTATTATACCGTGTTAAGTAAAATTATCGTTTTCGATATAGGAGCCCGTTACACATACACGCAATCTATACCGTGTAGAGCGAGTACACAGTACATACTGTAAATATTTACCTGGCGGCCCCAGGAGGGTAATGTTTTTCCAATAATTTAATCGATACCCATCTTGAAAAACGTGCAATAAAATTAAGTCTGAGCTCGTAAGAGTCGTAAGTTCATAAATATGTAGAAGGGGCAGTTCCTACGTAGGTACCTACCTACTTAGCTCGTCCGAATCAGTAATTCCCAAAGTAGTCTATATTAACCCCCAAGGGTCGACCACGATCCCCTAGGGTTCCATGTCAACGAAAGAAAATTGCGATTTATGAAATGAAAATTGCCCACTGTAGTTGATCCTACAACCAGAACGATTAATTTTAGCTTTCCATGAATGCCAGTATCTCTTTTTTAGCTAGCTAGACCGCTGCAGCGTTGCGTTTGCGTGCAATAATAACAAAACTTAACGTGTGTTTTTCCCACCTACATCAGGTTACAAGCTTTACCAGCTGTCAAACACTCATTTTGATAAATTTACAAATAAACTATAAATTATAACGTAAGCGGTCTACGTCTACCCAAAAAAAAAACACGGCAATCGATCATCAATGTAAATACTTACTTTTTACGAAAAGATACCGAATTCAAAGTAGAGATAACTCAAAAACCACTAGCTAGACGTTGCTCCAATTTATAAGGTTAAAGGTACCACATGACAAGCGCCACCTTTCGAACAAAAAAGAATCATCAATATCTGAAAACCCAGTCAAAAATTACGACAAATTAAATTTATATTATTAAGAATAACTCAAAAAGTGACCGTCAGATGTCGCTCAAATTAATATGTGACCAGACGGCAGTCATTACCTCTCGAATGTCGAAAGAATTACCGAAAACAGTTCACCCAGTATGAAGTTATAAGGTAACACACGTAAGAAAAAAAAACATACAGAAGGTTTTTTGACAGTTACTTATAGCAAATATTATCGAGTTAATATGGCGTATTACGTACTTTAAGGTTGGAATAGTTTTTCTCAATTTTCTCGAAAACGGTGCGTCGCCGAGAGCTGCGAGTGGTATCGTTGTAATCAGCATCGAAGCCCCTACCCCCCACCCCCACTCTCCCCCCTTGCTACCGGATACTAAACTTTACTGTTGTGAATTTCCAGTCACAATACGAGCGACTTGACAACATAAATAACATAACAATAGTCGCAAAAAACTAGGTACATGAAACATTTAATAAACTTCGAACTCTGATAAATAAATGTTATCATAATTTAATATTGCACAGACCTTCCTTTAATTTACTTAATATTAAAGAATTCCTTTTAAAATATAGCTACTGAACATTTATTTACAATAACATTTTTAGTAGCGGTATAATTATTTAATTCGTTAATTCCTAACATCATTATAGCTAGTTAATTATAAATTTAGGTACCTATTATTCACAATTACGATTCATGAAACAAAACCATACTTTCAATACAACGTATAAACTCGAGTTTCTTTTTGCTACTACCACATTGTTAAGTCTCAGTTACTTGATTGGTTAGCAGCTTACCACTAATTAATTCAGTAGTACCTACCTAGTTTCTAAGTTAAAGCAGGCGCAACAAGTGGTCAGCTCATACGTGTAAGAACAATACAATACATAATAATTATATTATTATCAGTGAAACGCTTCATGTATTGTCTTCAAGTGTATTGTTAGGCAGCTAAATTAAATGTTTGACAAAACTTACCACACTTGAAAAACTTTAAATCCACAAGTTCACGGCCAAACTTCACACAACACAAGTCTACACAAATATCAAAGAATATCTCAACTTTGTAAACACTTGACACTACTTGACACTAGCACGCACACGAGTTGTTCCGGGTTAAACTACACTGTAAATTTGAAAAATCAAAAAATATACGGGTATTAATGTTATTGCCGCTTAAATTTTACTCACATCGATAATTAACAACAAAAGTTTTGATGATAACGGCAATCGAACGAGTCGATGAGGTTATGTTATTGTTGTGATAAAAAAGAGCGTCAACACACCGCGAACTCTTTTCTAGACTGAGCCCATAGAGAAAAGATTAATAATATCTGAGCCACAGGACTGAGCTGAGCTGACTGACCACAGAACACTATCTGAGTTATTGACTGTGACTGAGACTGAGTTGAACTGAAATTGAAGTCGACTGACTGGAAATTGGGCTCACTCAACCATAGCACTCAACGAAACGAAGATGAATGATGAATGAATGAACTGACGCTAACCAAACTTGAATCTGCGAATGTGAGGACGCGAATCACGGACGGAGTCACGGACATTCACGGACCGCGAAGGCGCGAATAATTTAAAGTAGTTATTTTTATTCGCACGTTCACGGTCCGTGATTCCACGTGATTCGCTTGTTTACAGTTTTAATAAAATCTAGCTAAACTTGTTTTAATTTGTCCCGTTCGGTCATTCCGTGTAATTTTCTTCATCCAAAGTTAGTTTCATTTATGCAATTTTATCACTAGCGGTCGGAATCGGCACTTGGCAGACTATTACAAATTATATCTTTAACTATCTTTATTATAGACTAATTATATCTCAGGTTCTATGCAACGTATCTATCAAGATGAACTAAACCAACTACTTAAACATTATTTTCTAAGTTAAACCTTCAGCAATGTAACTGCGAAAACGACATGATATTTCATCCACTAGTTTTTGCGTGATGCCCAGATACAGATACAGACATAGGTACAAAAAATTTAAAAATACATAATATTTTTGGCTTTAATAGGGCATAGGGTACAGTCAATCAGGGTAACTTTGATACATCATTGCTGTATTTTCTTTAAAAACTCTTACTATTTCGGCTCTCGGGCTGATTTTCATATTGTCAAATTATAAAGTCTATAGAAATGACAAAATATATAAAAAAATTGCAATTTTGTTGTGTGATGACCGAAAAACCGATGATATTTAACTACGAAATCTAAACTTTAAAACATGATAGAGCATTATAATAACATTAATTCATGTTTTTAACAAATGTCAGATGCAACAGGGTCATAAACCAATCAATACAACTATAAAATTACAGTTTTATCTTAATTTTAAACTCTTTTTAATTTCAATTCGAATTACTATGTTAAACTCATCAGAATTAACTGTGTCACATAAAACTACATACGATTATATACTACAAGATTCCATACATTTAATTTCTAGGAAAATACAGAAGTTCGGGGCCCTTGGGTGTTTGACTAACACGAAAATTGGTAAATCGCCATTGATGTATATGTTACACTAGTGTAGGTAATCTTCGCGCCAAAGCGTTGCCACTTCACATAAATGTCCAGGGACATAATATGCGTAGCTAACGTCAGTTTAGGCACTTCTCACACAACGCTATTTATAAGCTACGCGACTGCAACGCAATCCAAAATTGGTGACGGTGGTGGTGGTTAAAAAGTGACAGGAGGCGCGTCTACGATGTGACTCCGTTCACTCAAAAGTGTCAGATGCATACAAATTTTGGATTGCGTTGCAGTCCCGTAGCTCATAAATAGCGTTGTGTGAGAAGTGCCTTAGTGTTCCGTGTGACGCTTGACAAATAACGTCGGAACGAATAATTTTCAAATTGGTTAAATTTTTGGTTAAATACAGAAAGGTTAAATACAGAAGTGAAAGAATAGGATTCACCATCACAAACGGTTAATAAGTCAACCGGAATCACGTTTAACAAGTAAGTTTATTATTTCTTTGTTATTTATCAACGAAAAAACGCAATAAAATAAATACAATTTAGATTTATTTTTCATTAGGTTCAGGGTTACCATATAAAACTTTGTTTGAGTTCCCCATCTATTATGGGAAAATTTGTAAATTATAAAGTAAATGATTTTAATAAAGCTTTAACAATAACAACGCTGCAGGGTGCCTAAAGATCCTGATCGCCGCAATAAGTAGGTGGAAATAAAATAAAAAAATTAAACTGCTGTTTCAGCTGTAATAAATTGTATATTTTTAGGAACATTATTCTGAGGAGCAGATGGAACGCAAAAGGGGACAAAATATGGATGTCGATTCTGAGGAAACCGACGAAGAAATAAATGAGATCACTGAATCGCCACGAAAACAAAAAATGAGGAAAATAATTTGCCGTTTAAAAAACGTATCTGCTGGGAGACTAGGAGAATAGTTAATTTAAGTCTCTATTTAAATGTATATGATTATGAAAATCATAATTCTTTAGAATTAAATGCATTAATCCTGTATACTTTTTCTCCATAGTGAAAATGTTACTACATAAATCAATATCAACTGCATAGACATGGCTAAATGTAACCTCTGTGTGTCTCTTTTTGTCAGCGATTTAAAGAAATAAAAGTTATGATTATAAGTATCTACAGCTTGACATTCATCATTCATCATACACTCGTCGATTATGACTAGGTTTATTATGTTCATTATTGGATGTCCATGACTAGGTTATGTTCATTACTGGAAGTCCATTACTAGATTTTTACTGTCCATAACTGGATAAAAAACTAAATTTTTTAATTCTTAAATAAATTGCAATCAGCTTTGCAGTATCTCATGCGTAACACAGTTGAAATATAAAAAAAGGACAGGACCTTTACACTTTAAGAATATTCAGTACTGTAACTTTCACAACATTGGTAAAATTTCAAGAATACCAGAAAAATGTTCTTAAACTGTTCATAATTGGGGTGTTTACTTAATGGTACGGAACACTTCGTGCGCGAGTCCGACTCGCACTTGGCCGGTTTTTCTTAATGTTATGTAGTATGTAGTTTCGAAGATACGGATAAAGAGTGGCTATTGGATTGAGAACCATCTTCTTTGTTAAAAGTCAGTTAAAAATAAATATCACCATAATTATCATTGCTCCGTTATGACGTGAAAGGAAAAAAATCAAATAGACAAACACATTTTCGCATTTATAATATTTATTTTATAACTTATAAAATTTAATATTTTTGTGACCAAAACACTTAAAGGGTTTAGTTTTATATGGAAAACGTGTCGTTTTAAGCGGTTGTGACGTAATGGATTGCGTCATAACTTTAGATGACAACGATCCACCTGGATCGGTTGGGCGTTTGTAATGTTAACGTCAACGCCCAAATCCGTTCCATTAGGGTCCAACACTGTGAACGTCAAAACCTAGTGCCTAGTGGCACTCAAAATATTACGGAACGCAGCCTATGGAACGTATGGATTGCTATGATGATGATGGATTGTGGTATGGGCTTAATAGGAACGTGCCCCGAGTGTCACTGTCAGTGTGTCAGTAGCGTCAGTCAGTGTCAGTGTGACTTCAATTAAATCAATCAATAAAATAAATTCGAAATTTGGACGTTGAAGTTGGGCTTGGGTTGTTTTGGTGTTTTGCTTAAGGTTTTTTTAACATAAATATTTATTATGATTGAAAATAAACCTTGGATTGGCGGCACTGATGAGGAATATGAGACTCAGCACTTCGGTTTTGGAGCACAGCGGCTTAAAATCGCCGTGCGGCAGATGATTGAACAGAAAATTATAACTGGTGTAAAGGACATGGAGTCCTACTTACAAGAGTCGTTGGATCTGAACGAAACGGATAAAATAACGTTAACTCATTCGTGCGATAAAATTATACGTCTATACTGCGACAGGGCTGGCCCATCGCTACAAATAATCGATGAGGAAATTGAGCGTATGTTAAAAATTCCAAGTAATGTACTTTTACCTGAAGATGAGATCCAAGTAGACCAGGTATCTGATGATGAGTGTGACAAACTAAAGGAGGAGGTTGCTTCTTTGAGACGGAAAGTCGAAAGAGGCGCATTGATGGAAGCCTTACTCACTGCTGAGGAAGAAGAGTTATCGTCAGTGGAGAAACTGTGTGAAATAGCAAAGAAGGATCTAGAAGTGATAGATTTATTGCAAAAGAATTGTGATAATGGCGACAGCATTAAATGTATCCAGAATGAAGCTCAGTTTCTATGTGCTAGTGTGCCTAGTCTGCAAAATAATGAAGATGATTTTTTTGATGATTGAATGAGTCTTTGTGTTTGAATGAATTTCTGCAAAGTGTTGCAAGGTCAGTTTTTATTTTATCATCATTTCTAATCAGCTTCAAAACACAAAGGAGGTTCCCAATTTTACTGTATTTTTATGTGTGTTACCTTGCTCATAAGTTTGCACTGGATATCCCGATTTCGATTATTCTTTATGTAAAAAGTTAGTTATGAAAAACATGTACAGTTTTATACAATTTTTAATTTAACGCAAATCATGGTAGTTTTTATATATTTTTATAGTACATCCATTTTATCTTTATACATATGAGGCAACCTTCAATTAAACATGTACAATCAGCAAAATTGATTCGTACCCCACTTCGTCGACAGTTCGTTTGAACTTCTGAGGATGTCAAATTCGTTTTCTTTTCGAGCGTGTCTGTTGCACATATGACTTTTTTAATATTAAGCTCACTTCGTCAAACGTCGCTCCTGTCAAGTGTCAAAGTGCAATGAATTACTATTTATCTTGCAGATATTATTTTTGCTTTTGTATTAACTATATAGTTGTTTTTCCCGCGGCTTTGCCCGCTTTCGAGACAAGCAACACCAAAATACCGTTAAAATTATTCAATGGGAATTTATTAAGAGGAATAAAGTATCCCATGGACCAAAAATTTATCTCAATCTGATAAGAACAATTGTGATAAGTTTTATATCCCTTCACTACCCTCTTCATCCTGTTTAGAGATGATTTCCGAGAAAAAATATCCAGAAATTTTCCAGAATCTCAAACTATCTCCATTCAATGTTCTGTAATATATTTTAGCAATTCATTACAAATTCAGCATTCGGCCGTTTTAGCAGATTCAGCAGTTTAAGCGTGAAAAGCCAATAGACGGAGAAAGTCACTTTTTAATAATATTATATATTATCAGAAATTGTTTTTGCAGATTAGAATATATTTACTTCATGATGGATAGACAATGTGTGTAATGTGTATATATTTTAAAGTATTATAGGTATATGTCAAAGTATTCAAATCTCGATAAACAGACGTATCCATACTAATATTATAAATGCGAAAGTCTGTCTGTATGTCTGTGACGTTTTCACGGTTAAGCCACCGGTCTGATTTGGATGAAATTCGGAATGAAAATAGTTGAAGACCTAGTCACACATAGGCTACTTTTTTTTTCAAAAATCAACCCCTTAAGGGTTGAAATAGGGGATGAAAGTTTGTATGAAAAATCTACACCGCATGAATGATTTCGATGAATTTTCCCAGGACGATAGTTGATGACGTACCCCCTTTCTCGGTTCGCGATATAAACGAATTTGTAATTATATTTTTATATTTTTATAATTATAGTAATTTGTATAAACGAATTTGGAATTGTAAAATAAGTTATGTATTGACAATGACATGTAGAATAATAACAGGTTTGTTTCCAAGGCAACAAATGTTTAGACGAATTTCGACTTAATTGCACTTGATGTGCTGCACAAAAATAAGCTGAAGGTGGGGTACGAATCAATTTGGCCGATAGTACATACCCTAGTTGGTATGTACATGTTGCTATGATGGTGTTGCTAGGGGACCCAGGTTTGATTCCGAGGTAGATATTTATGGTACAAATAGAAGTTTATATTTTAGTTATGGGTGTTGTTTTATATAATGTGGGTTGTCCATTCCACCCACAATAGAAAATCCTATGAGTGTGTATGTGGGTGGAATGAGTGTGTTTGCATTTAATCATTTTGTGTAATAAGGTAATTTAGTAAATAAGTAAATGTTGCAAATTAGAAGAAGTGGGGTAGCACCATTTTGTATTGCACTCTGTGTAAAGTGTTGCAAAATAGATAAGATGGTTCACAAGTAGTGATTTGACCAACAACAGACATGAAAATCACTGTAATAAGGGTGTTTGAGCATAGTGGTTTGATGGGCGAGGTTGTTTGTTGTATTATTAAATGCTTATTATTCTGTTGCATTTTGAAATAGTTATAGTACTTTTATGTCAAGCAACATAATTATGAACTGATTTTCTGTTCGTAAATCACAACATGTTTATTAAAATTAAATTCCTTGAAGTAACAGGTGGTCTTCAAGTAATTATTACACTTTAGATTGACTTTCAAAATCTTTGAAGTTAATTCTTATAGTTCATTATGGTTCTTTTTGTGTTTAATATTCATGAATAATATGATTGTTTAATATTCATATGAGACTAGAAGTGTGTCTGTTATGGTTTGTAAAGACAATTAGCATATAAATAAAATACAACAAACAGTTATTTCCACTTTAATTTAAAAACAGAACTTACAGAGTAATTAACCTACTTGCCAGACAATAACAATATTAATACATCAGTTCTATGACACTGACATAAATTAATGTTACAATACAGTTTACGTACACATTGAAAAGTCTAAAAACCTATAAAATTTTAATACCTTTATACTGTTAAAATTACTTCAAAAATATTTAATTACTTATTTGGCATATCAATTATTATTATAATAATTATTATTTTGTATTTAAAAGGCAATTTTCTAAACAAGGTAAGTATTGGATATTTATTAGGAGACAACTCACCATTTTTGCATAATTTTGATTTACACATGAAACTTTACACAGATTCATTTATAACTTCACAAAAGATTCATTTGCTGTATCCATTTCTGTCTCGTGGTTTTGAACTTTCCAATTGTTTTAATGTTTCTATATCATTGTAAAGTCACAATGAGCAGGCATTTTTAATTTTATGATTATTTTAACAATTTTTCAACTTACTTCTTATTACTTTTTAATCAGCCATTAAGTGGTATTGAATTAGATAATTCATTGCTGCTGTTTAAAAAAATTGTATCCAAATATGTAGTTACTATAGAAAATAAAATGGATACTTGCATTAAAAAAACAATGAAACAAGTATGTACTTATAAATAAAATAAAAAATTAATAAAAAATATTACACATTAAGTCCCTATTTAAGATAATATGTTATTTTACTATGATATCACATTGATAACTTATATTATTGACACACCTACAACAAATTGAAGAGCTTAGCTCTACTATTAAATTGTTTTTGGAACTCCCTAAGCTATATACATACCTGAGACTGATTAATAAATGAGCAGACATAATAAAGAATTGTAGCATATTTCTACATTAATCTAGAAGATTTGGAAAGATTATTAGATATTGGATGGAAAATAAATTGAAAGTATGTTCTTTATAAAATATCTACAAGCTACAAATAATACTGGGGAAACAAACAATGATAGCATAACGGTCTTGCCACAGCTCTTGTGGTAAGTCCATAGGACTAGCTATAAATCACTTCTATTCAACATTTTAACATGAAGAAAATACACTGAGATGTTGACACTCTTACCTACTAGTATACTTACTTATAATTTTATGAATTTAAAATAATACATCTGATGAATAATTTGAAATTGTTAAGATTCTTATCACAGACATTAAATAAAAGTAAAATCAATAAGCTAAATGTCTAATTTATGTACAACACTTTAGAATTGATGCTTCACTTTGTTTTATATTTACAAGTAATTAAATGTTACTCTAATTTTAATTACTTTTGATAATGTCTTTTAATATCAATAACACTTAGTTTATTTTAGTTGTTAAGATCAAGACCTACATATAGACTACGGGCCCATGTCGAAAATGGGGGGGTCATACGAACCACCAGGTGATGTATATAGGACGATATAAGAGCACAAAATAATAAGATTCAGCACTATGCCGTCACTTGTAAGCTGTCCAACTGAGTGCTGGTGAGAATTCAAAAGTGCAGGTAGAGGGAGTACATTTTGGTCATATGATTCTGTACGGCATTTTCACCATCGATAGATCCATGAAAAATAATAAGAAAGCGCGCAGTCCCGTAAAAAAATGGTGAGCCACAAAGTCGGTAAATTTGTTTGATTTTTTGAAAATTCCAGGGTAAATTTAGTCATTTGATCCTGTACGGCATCAGTTTCATGCTGTTTCAATACAGCTTCTAATCCATTATTCCGCAACGCCGTACAAAAATCATGCGACAAGGGGAAAAAATCGAGGGTTGAAACCCCCTCTATTTCCGTGGTCTGGGGGGTGATTTGAAAAAGTACGGCTTCGGTTCCAAAACATTATCTAGCACTCAAAAGTACTATTAAAAATAATGCCGTCAAAAAGTTATTGTTCATTTGAATGTATATTAATATTTGCCTTAATTTCATGGTATACTTGATTTATAAAGCTGTAATGTCATTTGACACTGTACGGCAACTTTTTTTTTAACATGATATTGTAAAATATAATTGTTGCATAGTATTGCCGTTCAAAAGAAACTGTTCTAAAAAAAGTTACAGAGAAATACAAAAACTGAAATTTGTTAAATTATTGCAGAAGTTTAAATATTCATAGATTAATAGAATATAGCAATTTCCTACATTTTTCCCTTGTTCTAAATAGTATTAAGATACATAAATTAGGAAAAAATGATGCCGTACATTTTAATGCAGACTATATTTTTCATACATTTCGTTCTATGGATTTTTCCTTGAATTTTTTTTCCCTACAAACCTTTGGACCAACGAAAATGTACGGCATGTAAAAAAATATTATCTGTGCATAAAATACTTTCAAAATAAATTAATTTTATGTTGTTTCAAATCACCCCCCAGACCACGGAAATAGAGGGGGTTGCAACCCTCGATTTTTTCCCCTTGTCGCATGATTTTTGTACGGCGTTGCGGAATAATGGATTAGAAGCTGTATTGAAACAGTATGAAACTGATGCCGTACAGGATCAAATGACCAAATTTACCCTGAAATTTTCAAAAAATCAAAAAAAATTACCGACTTTGTGGCTCACCATTTTTTTACGGGACTGCGCGCTTTCTTATTATTTTTCATGGATCTATCGATGGTGAAAATGCCGTACAGAATCATATGACCAAAATGTACTCCCTCTACCTGCACTTTTGAATTCTCACCAGCACTCAGTTGGACAGCTTACAAGTGACGGCATAGTGCTGAATCTTATTATTTTGTGCTCTTATATCGTCCTATATACATCACCTGGTGGTTCGTATGACCCCCCCATTTTCGACATGGGCCCGTAGTCTAATAATCATTTCGGTATTCTGATTTGGAATATGTACCAAATTGTAAGGTGACTAAAACACACATTTAGATTCAAAACACTAGAACATTCATTTTCTTACTTTTTTATTGTCTGTCCTAATGATGAACACATATTGTCTATCAGACAATATATACCTAACTATGTTATTTAATAATGCAACATATTATAGAGCAATTTAATAAAAAACTCCTTACTTAAATGAGGATAGTATATAAGTATGAATGTGATTTTAATTTCAATTAAATATCATAATAAGTAAACGACTAGTTTCATAAGTGGCTCTGTTTCATTATACATTGTTAACAACAACACAATTAACTATATATCCCTATTATGTACCTAACATTAAATTGCACTGTACAAATATTTAATTTTCATAAAATTAACCATAGTTAATTAAAAAGTATTCTTACAAAACAACCACAATATAAGCTAAAGATTACATCCTTACCTAAATACTATAATTACTATAAGCTGCTGAGTATAATCTTTGCTTAATTTGACTACAAATTATTTTAAATGTAGCCAGTTTCTAATCTGCGGAGAAGGGTACATTATATGGGGATTAGGAGGATAAAATTTCTAATATTTTAAAACATGTAATACACATTCTAGAAAATATATTTTCTTTGGGTGACGAAATTTTTTCAACAACAAGTGCAATATTGTGCGCTAAGAACAATTTTTATAGATCTAGATACTTTATAATTATGTCAAAATTTTGTTACATTGCCTTTCTTTTGATATGAATTAGTTAATTTAATTATTAATTGGGTGAAGGAGGTGCATACCTCCTTTTATATGACTGTTAAGTAGGTTGTGTAGGTGTAGGTAATCAAATGTCTTTTTTGTAAGGTAAGTTATCCAAATTCCATAGGGACTGTATTCCACTCATTGGGTTAGGTATGATAAATTAAAAACTTTTAAGTAAGAAAAGCATGTCACATTTGCGAAATTTGTTTTACTGGTTCTTTTTTATATTGTATGATTTTAGTAGATATTAGTTTTTTTTTTTATGGAATTAAGATAGCAAACGAGCATGCAGCACCACCTTCCGCTGCCGCCCATGATAACTGTGACCGACCCAGGACTAGATTCAACAAGTCTCGTTCTAATTCGGTCACAGATGCGTTGTTACCCCTGAGGACTGAGATGGTCGCCTCTAAAAAAATAGGAAAAATTCCAATCTTTACCGTTAATACCTTTCCCTTATTCTTCATTTTGGTTTATCTTTGGCTTGAGCAGAGGAGAAGCGTGTAATAATTATTACACTTATTAACATTTTCTATACAACTATATTTAAATTCGTTAACATACCATCCATAATATAATATGTTGGAGACTAAATAATTCGTCATATTATTTTATATTTCATTTAAATTACTTAGCTGGTGGCTAAATTAGTTAACTGCTAAGTATTTGAATGAAATCGAAACTCATGAAAAATAACGTTCTCAAGTTAAATAATGTTGTAACTGAGTTTATTACAATAATGACGAAAAAAAGAATTATAAAAATTTCTTAGCAATATTTTTTATACCTACAAATTTTGAAAAATTAACCATTCATAAAGTTAATTATAAACACCATTCCCAGCTTTATGGCTTAACGATTTAATTATGGTTAATTTATAAAGATTCAAACTTGTTGTTTATTTTATTTTACTTTACTGCGTGGATATCTTTTTCCTTATTGCCGTTTATTCATATAAAATCGTGATAAAAGATAAGTTTTTTTTAATTATTTCTCACTTCAGTCTTGTTCCTTCAAATCCCGTTGGAATTTAAATAATGTGAGCACTTTAGAACAAATAATGCGGTTTTAATTGCGTATTTCACGTATTTGTATTAAGAATTTCTAATTTAAAGATGTTAGCAACCCTGAGTCGTTTGGACGTTAAATTGAGTGTAATTTTATGAAAGCTTTTTTCTTTAATTTTTCGTAATTATCTATTATGAATTTTAAAATAAATAAGTATCATCAAACTTCTGACCCAATATGCACTTTCATCTCTTCTAAATAGCTTCCCATTCACATGTAGGTAGGTACCTAATTTAAAAATGTTTCCATTATATTATTGGTGTAAATAATAATCTTGTACATGCTTTAAACGAAATCGAGTACTATGATGTCTGTTGTAGTCAAGATAGTTATATTAAGTTAAAAAAATAAAAAAAATATTAAAGCACAAGACTAAGTAATAAAATTATTGTAAACGCCATATGCATTGCATGCGTCAAACAAAACCAATTTTAATGGTTATGTTTAATATCAAGTTTATTACGGTTGAATTGTGAGCCGCAGGTATGCAGGTATATAAGGCGTCAATCGCTCATGGACCAGGTCTTGCGAGTAATTTTGAAAATTCAAACCTAAAGAACACAATAAAAGCTAATATTTCATTGCTTTCTTATGAGTTCAATCGGAGTGGAATTGATGTCGAGTTGATGTGATTATTGTGCTGGTAACCTTAAAAGGACAAATCTTGGATAACATAATTATTCTTTACATTTACATTCATAATGTGAATTTAACATCTCACAGACCACAAAATGCGTTCTTTAAGTTTCAGGAATACTTCCTTAACGGTAAGTACAATTGTTACAAAAAAGTCCTTTGGCCACACGGCAGCTACACAGTACATGAAGTTGTTTGATGAAATAAAGATGTGTGTAATGTAGCGCGTCAGACGAAAGCGGGCGGGCGCGGGTCGAGCGCGGTGCGCACGCGGCGCGCGGCCGGCCCGGGCCACGACCAGCCGCTGTCGCTCAACGCCACCAGTCACACGGGCCCCGTCCATTCGGTGTCCTGGAACGGCAAATGTCTTGGTTTAGCTTCCATGGGCGTATTGTAGGGACAGAGTGAGAGTGGTAATTGTTGAAAAAGTATGGTAGGTGCAACCTGCACTTAAAAAAATCTGCGTCGATAATCCGATTTGCACTCCTACTACTTTGAATAAAGAGCTTCACCCCCTTACACTATTGATAAGGAGCTGGATACGCCCATCAGACTTATATACAGTTCTAGTCGCCGGATCATATCCGGCTCGAAGGACCAAACAGAATTGTCGATTGACTATTTAGGAGGCTATATAGTTAAAAATCTAAAATTTATAAATGTGATAAAAATGTTCGGCATGAACAAGAACCGCAAGATTAGTCATTTGTTGCAAGTGTTGACGAAGGTTGGCTTCATAATCAAGCATTGTCCGTAACGACTGCAGCTGGATTCAGTCAAGTTACTTGTTTCAAGTTTACGCTAATTGTCTACTCTCATATATAATGGATTTCCACAAGGAACTACAACTTTAAACTTGCGTATAATTTTAATTTAAACTTACTTGAGCAATGGTAACAGTCTTGGCGTGCATGGGACTCTGCGGCGCGTTGGTGGCGTTGGCGCTGAAGTAGCCCCCGGGCCGCGGCCGCAGGTGCCGGTTGTGCATCTCCATCTGAACTATCTTCATGAACTCTATCTGGGCCGCTAACTTTTGGACTTCCTCCTAGAAAAGACAGTGTCCAAAATTAAATCATTTAAAAATTACAGGTTTTTTTAGTATTTCCTGTTGGTACCTAATTAATTTGTTCGTATTTAAGATGATATCGTAAGATTTGTACTGCTTTCGGTTTATGCGTATGTGGTATGTGTGAAATTTGTAGTGACGCCGAATGTAGGTAATATCTATGGTAATACGACGGCGCGGCGTAACGACTGATTGCGGTAAGATATCATAAGGCGCCTTTCCAAATGGTGGGTTGTAGCGATTCAAATTGTATTTAGCACTAAATTGCAAAACGAATTTAATGTGTAGTTATTTGCCGAATTAAAATTCGAAGATAAGCATGAATGTATGTGAAGATAAATGTGCTAGAATTAAATGTCTGACATCCGCAGCTGTAAAATTTGTCGCGACATGCACGGCGAAGAGTCAAGTCAGTCAAGCGACTACAACACAATAATGTAGCAGCTGTTGTTTCCATAGCGGTAGGTAAAATCTAGTCAAACAGGTTTTACCACGCAAAAAACTAAATAAAGTTGAACGTTTATCCTTATTAGCGTCGATATATTAGCAATAAATTATGGTACCTTGAGTTCCTCATTCTCTTGATAAAGATCAGGCGGTTCGTCTGGGACCAAGCCGATGCCGTTCAGCGAAGAGGAAGCAGGAACGCCTCTCGCACGAGCTCGGCTGTCCCAGGTGTCGCCTGTCCCGCGGACTACTCGCAAGACCTGGAGATGATAAAAGTCATATAAATGTTACATAATAATATTAGTCTCGAAGGACCAAAATTATTTTAGTCTTTGTATATTTTAGTGTTTTGGAATATAACGCTTAATCTCTAGATCTATAGTTAAATGAAGCTATGAAAAGTAAGTAAAACGGATCTATTTTATATGACATTACCTGTAATAATATTGAGTATTTCACCAATAAAGTGGAGGAAAAGATTTGTACTGCGTACTAAATTAAGTTATAATTAAGGGCAAAATGCGTCCAAAATCAAGTTTAACGTGGACATTTTTTGATCATGAAAAACTTCTTCATATTATAAAAAGCATTGTAATTTCAAGTGTCCCAAAATTCTCAGTTTCCCCTATCTGACTTATTCATTGTATTACCAAATGATAACCCAGACTTGATAGTAAATATAATCAAATTATTACATACTATTTCTTTACTTTAATGTAATATCCGTAACCGAAACTATCCGAAACTTACGGATAATCCGAAATAATTAATATCCGTAACCGAATCCGAAACCGATATAATTTTATTCCGATATCCGTATCCGTATCCAGATCCGAAACTCCACATCCGTAACATCCCTAACCTGTATCTTATTAGAAATTTACATCGCCATCTGGTGGCAGTGTGTTTTATTTGCAACAGTGAAGATGTACCTACTCCTATGAAGTTAGCTGAAAGTACCTATCGGTTATTTAAAAAAAGTCAACAATACACTACTTAATTTATTAATTTCACATAAACAAAGTATTATATTCCTATAATACGGTATATTTTTTCAATCAGTTGTCATGGGCGGCAGCGGAAGGGTGGTGCTGCATGCTCGTTTGCTATCTTAATTCCATAAAAAAAAAAATATAAAAATTATATTTTTTTTATGAAAAAAAAAATTATAAAAATCATTTACTGATTATTTAAGGATTTTATTATTGAACAAATATAATATAAAAACAAATTAAAAGATCAAAAAAGCCAGGTTCCACCGAGATTTGAACTCGGATCGCTGGATTCAGAGTCCAGAGTGCTAACCATTACACCATGGAACCGGTTAGGAAACTTGTTGAAATTATGCTGTCGTTCCTAAATATAAATAAAAGCTAAAGAATTTCTACGTAGGTTTAATTTGATATTGATTGGCGCAACTTGAATTTTATCTGTTCGTCCGTTTGTGATCGGTATCTTATAATATATTTGCATGAATGTAAACAGAATATAACTTACCTTAGGCAAGAAGACTAATAAAACAGTAGTGGACGTTGAAAGTTGGGTTCGTATGAAGCCCAGCAAGTATTTGATGTCCGGCCCGGCTTGAGGCAGGATTAGCAGGCTGTGGTAAAGAAAACGAGTTTATTATCACAGAGTATTGAAATTAATTTGGAATCAATCCTTACTAATATTATAAATGTGAAAGTGTGTTTGTTTGTGACTCTTTCACGTCGCAACATGGCTACTATATGGTATGATTTATGTGTGTGGACATAGTTAGGAGGGTGGAGAGTGACGTAGGCTACTTTTTACCGCGGAAAAACATCTCATTCCCATGGGAAGATCGATGTTTTGTTAGTTGCTAGATATTTATTTCCGGAGTTGTTAATAGATGGCGTTAGTAAAATTCATTTGCAAGTTTTGGATCAAGCTATCAAATACTACATGTAATTTACTTAAGTCATAGGCAAATGTTACAGGCTACTTTTTAGCAGAGATTCCTACGGGAGCGGGACCTACGCGGCTGTTACCTACGGGTCCCGAAGCGAAGCGCGGGCGGTTCTCTAGTGGAGAATAATATTATCCAACTAGAGAACCGCCCGCGCTTCGCTTCGGTACCCGTGGGTAACAGCCGCGTAGGTCTCGCTCCCGTAGGAATTTAGGCTAAAAAGTAGCCTACTACTCGCTCTCTTCACTCCACCCTGTCTGAGGTGTGTGGAGCCCTCGGGACAGTTAGTTCCCCTTTGGGGGTGTCTCTCGCGGCCCGTTGAAACGGGCCGGTCCTTGGGTTGGGCCCTAAGGCCCTTGGTTGTCCATCTGTGGTTAACCAATAGGTCAAGTCCGGTGAGTGGTGGCCTTTTTACAGGCCACAGAGTCTTAAACGGGATGGGGTTCATCTTCGCGCCGCCCAGGCGATCGAGGCCCTTCCGGGTGAATCCCGCTGGTGGGAAGCCCAGCAGGAGCCGATCAGCGCCGGGCGACGACTTACGAAGCCCCAGTATCAGTCAGTGCTGGCCCCGTCCCGCGCAACCAGCAAGTCGCGCGGGAAGGCCCAGCGGTCCGGTGGACGGGTGTGGAGCGGCACCAGGTCCTGTAGATGCGGGAACCGCGACGCGTCGACACGCCCGAACATGTTGCGTGCCAATCTCTCGATGAAGTCGTCCAGGCTCTCGACTCGAAGGTCCCTCTGGATGACGGCGTTCCTGACGTACCTCGGCGTACCAGTCAGCCGGCGGAGCGCAATCGCCTGAACCGCGCGCATCCTCTTGCGCTGCGGTTCGCTGGCGAGCGCGTACCACGCCGGTGCCGCGTACGTGAGGCGGGATCTGATGTAGGTCTTGTAGACCCCGAGCTTCAGTCCGAGAGGGAGGCTCGAGGAGAGCACTGGTTTCTGCCATCGCGCTTCTGGAATTCGCGACGGCTTTCGTAACCTGTGGCTTCATCGAAAGTCTTCCGTCGATTTTGCCCCCCGGTATTTGGCCTGTGGGGCCCATTGGATATCTTGTCCGTGAAGCTCCAGAGTAGGGTCCCGCCTGTTGTGGTATCCTCCTATGTTCACGGCCTGCGTCTTCCCGACATTCACCGACAGTCTCCACGCGGCGAGCCATTCGGGGAGGGCATCAAGCGCACGCTGCATCTTGACGATGGCGTGGGTTCTATTCAGCGACGTGGTGATGTACGCCACGTCATCGGCATACAGGGCAAGCGACGCCCCCCTGCCGCCGGGATGTCGTCGGTGTATCAGGCGTAGCAGACCGGGGACAGGCAACTCCCTTGCGGGACGCCGGCTGCGATCGGACGCTCGGTGGATTCGGCGTCTTCAACCACTACTCTGAAGCTTCTATTTTCGAGGAAACTGGAGATCACCTTAACGGCACTCCGGGGCGCCGACGACTGCGAGATCTTGTAGAGAAAGCCGTCGTGCCAAACACGGTCGAACGCCTTTTCCATGTCGAGGAATACTGCACACACGCGTTCTCTCTTATTCAGAGCCGCGGTAACGGTGTGCAACACCCTCGACAGTGTAGCCGTGCTGTTCAGCGGCATCAAAAAGTAGCCTTCCACTTCTGTTGGCAGCTAGGCTATTCCACCCCGGATGCTTGCAGTTCCAGTCGCCCGCGCCCACCACCTGTGTCGGCGAGTCCAGCAACTTGCGGACATCAGCCAACAGGATAGTGCCAGCGGGCGGGCGGTACACTGAATACAGCCGGAGCGGGGAGTTCTCGAGGCAGAGCTAATTATTTGATATAAGTATTTGATAGCGTAATTCAGAACTTGCAAATGAATTTTATTAACGCCATCTATTGACAACTCCGAAAATAAATATCTAGCAACTAACAAAACATCGATCTTCCCATGGGAATGGGATGTTTTTCCGCGGTAAAAAGTAGCCTACGTCACTCTCCACCCTCCTAACTATCCCCACACACATAAACCTTACCATATAATAGCTTTGTTGCGACGTGAAAGCGTCACAAACAAACAAACAAACAAACAAACACACTTTCACATTTATAATATTAGTAAGGATTAATTACTTACTGCTGTTAGATAAATAGTAGGTATACATAGGTACTTAAAGTAGGTATCAGTTAAGTACTTATTACAATTTACAATACAAATAACACAAAATACATAATTAGACAGGTATGTAGGTACATACTACACGTAGGTACTGAGCAATAGTTCTCATGATCGATAGTAATATAAGCTTTGAAACATTGCCAGTATAATCACAATCACAGATCCTACTTCCTACTTCCTACCTACATTGTACCTACGTCAATAACTAAGTCATACGTAAAAAAAATATACTTGCATAATAGTAGATTGTATTACAAGGGTGCAAAGTAATATTTTTTCGGCGAGGGCGCTTTTTTGAATCCAGAGCGAAGTGAGGGATTCTAGAGTAGAATCCCGAGCGTAGCGAGGGATTCTTTAGTAGAATCCTGAACGTAGCGAGGGATTCAAAGTATGTCGCCCGAGCCAAAAATATTTGCTCCCGAGTGATACACTCTACTTTTCATCCCCCCCTATGAGAAAATAAAAGGCGCCTCAAATTCAGGAATAATACTGTCACAGTCACTAAACAAACTAAACTGACTAAACCGACTAACCCGACTAACTCGACTTACCCGACTGACCCGACTGACCCGACTGACCCGACTGACCCGACAAACCCGACTGACCCGACTGACCCGACTGACCCGACTAACCCGACTAACCCGACTAACCCGACTATTATTTAAATAACGGGCAGGAAAAGTTATATGAAAATTCATTCCCGCCCGCTAAATAGAAAACACCAACTTTGGATCCCCTTAAGACCGAACCAAGTCGTCTTTTTCGAATAGGTGGGATGAAAATATTTATTACATGCCGTTATGCGAGATTTTGGCATATGAATTGTAGGTGCTATAGGTAGGTATGGATGTTTCTATATGAAATTAATTTATCACTTTCTTGAAACTTGCAATACCTTATTACTTAAATGACGTTGAAGTTATGTGAAATATGAACTTTAATAAAGACTAGATACCCATCCGCGCTTGATTCCTTTGATTGATTGGTCTCATAAAGTCTCATTCCTTTTTATCGTGTCGTGACAGCTTTAAGTCATAGGTACTGTCGTACCTAATTCGACTCATGGGCCAGGTAAGGTAGGGGAAAGGGCGTCTTCTAGAACTCGGATGAAGGCCTACGATTTGCCCGCCCACTTGGATTAGAAATTTTCAACTGAACTGTAAAATAGTCAAGTTACTTACTGGAATGCAATCATCAAGGAGTTAACAGTAAATATATTGTAGATGGCGAATGAGATCAGTTTGGCTTCGTTGTAGAGGCTCTCGGCGTGACGCACGCGGTAACAGACCCTCACTCCCCACAACAGGAATAGGATCTCTCCTGGAAACAGACGTGTCGGATTATACGACCGGCTTATAAAATTAAAGACGTGCAGGCAGCAAGGGGAGTTTGGGAAACTTGACTTTAAATAACTCTTATAATAATAAATGGCTTCAACTCGACAAGTTTTTTTTTAAACAATGCAGTCGAATTAGGAACCTCTTTTTATAACTGATTTCGAAAATAGGAGGAAGTGGTTAATATTCTCTACTTCCCTACAATTAATTCCCTGTCTCGTGGGTGCCATGGACAACACACAAGACAAGGACACACCCAGAACGAGAACGGATATTTAAACCTATCATTCAAATTTCCGCCTCGCTGGGAATCGAACCCAGGTCCCTCAGAACAGCGATCCGGTGTATTATTGACCATTGCGCCATTCGGGTCGTCATAAAAACTCAGAGAATTAAAGGTAAGGAATAATAAAACAGTTCTTACCTATGGCCAAGCTGTGATCCCACCAGTTATACGTACATTGCTTGAACTTCAACCCTTTGTTGTCTGTTATCTGGAACACGTGTTGCTCGTATTAACATTTAGCACAAATTACATCGATATAATGACCGAAGACTAATTATAAGTATGCTGCAGTCGATATCCAGTGATAAGAATGTTATTCAAAGACAATTTCATACAATTCTGAATTTTTCCGTGAAGCCGGCCTGGTTAGATAGGTGCCACTCTCTTGCTCGAATCAGCTGCAAAATAGCACGACTTGCACGCCGGCTTACCATTTACAGCTACGTTGCCACTGACCATCAGAGGAGATCGTTGTCAAGCGGTAAGTTACACAAACTAAGGGTGGTTGCATAGTCAAGCTCACCGCCAGCGCGGTTGACCCGCGCCGATGAACTACAAATGTTATATCTGCGCGGTTCATCGGCGCGAGTCTTTTTTCGCTATAAAACGGTACAAGAGACTTGTAAGCTCGTGTCTCGCGCGCCGGTCAACCGCGCTGGCGGTAAGTTTGACTATGCAACCACCCTAAAGAAAATATGGTATAACTTACAACTTCAGCATCAGGTGGCGCCGAGAGCGTCCAGGTGCCGAGGTACACCAGCATGATGAGCAGGATGGGCGCCATCCACTGCAGCAGCTGCTTGTCCGTCAGCTTCAGTTTGTGGGCGGATTTGACGCGGTACGTGAGGGAGACCCTGGAGGCAGGAAATTGTTTCATTGGCCGACTAGATGATGATAGGGTTTTGTATAAAAAGTTTAAACATTTGCAGTGCGATTCTCTAACTAGGACAGCAACAAAACGAATTTTTAAATGTTTTTTAAATTTTTTAAATGTTAAAATCGATGTTATTGACAGTTAGATAGTGATAGATAAATTCGAACAATACCTACAAAACTAATGACACGCAAAACGTACAAAAAAGCGGCTTCTTTTTGTTGCGCAGCGATCTTCCAGGAAAATTTTTGTACGGGAAGATTAAGTTAAGAATAATTTTACCTCCAAGTCTTCATGAGGAGGGCAGTGTAAGTGATACAAAAGCCCATGTGCCGAGTCCATTTGGTGGCGATGCAGGAATATCTGTCTAGAACTGGAAATATAGCTGCCATCTGTCAAAGAAAAACATTGTTATGTTCACCAATTGTAACTTGATTGTTACTTAAAGGTAAGTTAATATTAATAGGTAAGTAGGTATACCTATATAACCAATGTCCTTGTCCTCCTTTTAACAATAGGTATAGGTCCGAATTGTTCTGTATATGAAGTAGGTAGGTATCTTAATCTTTTAAGCGACGGCAAACAACAGGGATGAAATGTTTGAAATCAGTCAAAAGAACCTACCCCACGCAGGCCAAGCCGTGAGCAACAGTTAGCTTTATTATACTTATAAAAAATCTTTACAAATGAACATAAAATAAACTGAATTCCTAACCCCTTAACTAAACTTAGTAAGGCCATATCATAGGGGTCAGTGCCTTCCCTAAATATTCATAGCTTTTTTCAGGCGGCGTTCCTTATTCCTTGATTTATAGGGCCTGACCTTTGATGTTGACATATCACAGAAGGCACGAAATCATTTATGGAAAGTAAAATACTGTTTTGTAATCGTATTTTAAGTGTGTGCGTTTTGTGTGTGAGAGTGAGAGTGTGTCAGAACTCACTTCCATGTACATGATGGCGCAGCCGAGAAGGGTGATAGAGAGAAATACAGGACTGGCGACGCGGAACACCTTGACCCGTCGATGGTGTCTCGTGTAGATGGTCAGCAGCACCGTCATGAACGCGCAGCTCACTGATATCACTAGCAGAGATATCCTGGAAGAGGTATTTGTTTGTTGATCAAGCATAAGTGGATTCATAGCTTGCATTGATACGTGATTGACGGAGTTGAGCAACAAGGTGCGAGGTCGTTTGGTGGATGAGTGGCCGCTATTGGCATTTTTTCAACGCTTCCGTCTTTCGGACCTCTTCCCAAAACTGTTTGTGTATAATATAATACCTATATTTAAACCGTTCTGGGTTCTTCTTCTGGGTTCTGGTTCTATTATTAGATGACATGGTTAACCATGTCGCTGACCTTCTGGCAGCATAAAAACTCCCGACAGTTTAGGTTTGCCACCTTCCCAATCCGCATTAGAATAGCGTGGTAGAGTACGCTCTAGGCCTCCTCCGTAATGAGATTAGATTCATGTCCTATAGTGGGCCATTTATGGATTGAAGCTAATTACAGAAAAAGCTAAAATAATCCTCAATCATTCAACAAGGTCGTATCGATATAAAAAAGAACCACCGATTAGGAACTACTCTGTAGATTGGCTTTCATTTCATCTAGTAAAATAACAATAAAATATCTACGAGTTAATCCACCTGGACAAAAGTTAGGGCTTTAATAATAACAGAAATGCCGTTACACTAATGAATTAATCAGTGATTCCAGCACTTATGGTAATTAGCAAAGGTTTAAACGAGGGTCGGCTCACCGAAACGGCCAGTTGTAGGTCGCGAGACAAGGCTCGGGCCCCCGGCAGGTTTCGCAGCCCGGCTGACACTTCAGGCATTCGTACGGATCGCTCCAGTTTTCTAATCCGTTTTCATCATATTCTTGGTATGCAACTGAAAAAATGCTATTATTATTGGCATCCCTTATTGACGGGTATCACTTACGTGTTTAGGTAGGTATTCAAGCTTATTGTCATATACGCTTAAGGGTCATCCGTAATTACGTTACACAAATTCACAGATTTTTGGAGTAGGTAGGTAGGTATTAGACGCATGGGTACGAATTAGGCAGTGGTACCTACGACTAAAGCAATCTTTCCCTACTACGTCCCACGTCATTGCTAGATAGGTACACGTGGTTGCAAATGTGTGTCACCCCTTTCCCTAGTGAGTCACATTTTTTTAAATTGTTACTTTACGAAGCTTATTATCTATCCGTTCCTTGTCACGTAGTGTCACACTTTAGGGTCAGCTCACACCGAGACGCGACGCGACGCAACGATACTGGAAGAGGCCAGTGATTTCGCGCTGCGCCGCGCGTCGCCGCGAGACGCATCTCAATGCCGCGAGGTGCATCGTAAAAGTAGGCAATCTTGCACGCCGCGCGTACCGACGATGCACGGCTGCGTAGCGATGCACCGCGCTACGCCGCGAGGCGTTCGAGACGCAGCGCTGCATGAAGCAACGTATTCTGAATTCTCACAATGAAATGTGTATCTTTTCGTGTAGAAAATAAAGTTCTATTTTGAGCCGCTCTTTGAAAGACTGCGCGCACCGTCGCGTCGCGTCTCGTCTCGGTGTGATTTGACCCTTATTGTCCCCAAACGTCTTAATTTGCCAAAACGTTTAACGTAATTTATGGATGGTCCTCTGAAGGGTAATCGAAAAGATAATAGCACAAATTTAAAATCTTACCCTCAACAAGTGACCCGTTAAATCCCTCGGGGTGGTTTATTGAATAGTATCCCGGACGGCACCGACATATGTAGGACCCCCGCGCCCAGCCTCCGTAACGGACGCCCATCTCTCTGTTCGGCTTATATTCGCACTGGAAACAATAACATGATAATGTTGACCTTTATCGGGTTTTACTAATACCCGCGATTTACGCGTTGACCCGTAGATTAACTACTTTGAGAAACCTCGGTTCAATCCTAAATAAATTTCCGGATTTGGTAATTAACGTTTTGGATTAGTAGCAGATTTGCATTATTGCGACTTTTGAGAGACTTTACGTAAAAATATTTATTTGGGATTTGAAAGTAGGTAGGTAGGAACCTACCTACTCTGGTGTACCTACCTAACTTCAAAGCTTAACTCTATAGATTCTATAGTATAGAATATAGATTAGGTAGATACATAGAAATACCTAACACCCAGATGAGTGTTTTGTGTCTAACGAAAAATATTCTTTTATTTTTATGTCACCCCATGAAAATGCCCACTATAAAGTCCACAAAACAGTACGAAAGATGTCTGTTTATATGTACGTTTTATCGTATGAACTTTGCAGAAAAGCCCCTGTCGTTCCTACCTACATATGGATTCGCATATCTATCTATAAATCGCACTATTGATGGTGATAATATCAATAGATTACAGTAATTGTGGTAATAGAAAATTAATCGAATTCAAAGCCATTTTATACCCATATTAGGTTAGATTAGGTAATTTTATTACCCATTGTCCAATTCAACAGTCCAATTACCAACTGAAACCACATAAACCACGAAATAAATCCTATTACCCGAAACATAAGTAACCTAGCAAATGTAGATACGTCGATACCTATCTAAGTTATGTGAATGTATTTTATTCTATCAGATCGGCTTTCATCAATACATTAAAACAAGAACGCTGTAGCGAAGAAAAATTCTTATTTATTCCTTTACTATACAAACAGTTCAAATGGGATAAGGATAACGTGATCTGATATTTATAGAGAAACTTCGATATTTTTGTTTGTTTCTAAAATATATTTGATTTCTTCAGAACCCAGTAACCTTTATTATTTAAGCCTTCGATCTTTTTTCTATACATAATAAAATTAAAGGGGTTGTTTGTGATTTCAAAATAACAGTTGTTTTTCATACTTATCGGTATTTACATGATACTAAAACACAAACACACGATTTAAAAAATATCTGTGTGTCTGTATGTCTGTCTGTTTGTCCGGGGTGATCTCCGGAGCGGCTGAACGAACTCCTCGAAATCCTGGGTTCTGCTCGTATTTTAACAATGTTAAATAGCTAACAAACAAACAGGTTTCTATGTACCTATATTACCATAAAACCAGTACCAACGCGTTGGTGGTCAAAATTGCCTACCTACCTACATATTGATAGAATTTTAATATTATTATCGACAAGTAGGTACGTACTTATAACATACCTAAGTATACCTAACATATATAGTCCGTTTATACCTAACATGTACTTACATATAGTCGACCAAGTTTAACATAGCAAAGCACCTTTGATTTTAATAGGGTTTTCATGTTCATATTATGTAACATGGAAATACAGTTTTTCGACGAATTTCTACTTTAGCATTTACTGTGTACCTTGTAGGTGTACTTCAATAATATGGCAATAATAATTCCGTTTATTGTCATTCCTTTCATTTGTATTTATCTAGTATCTCTAGGACTATGGTATGTATTATGTAAGTAATTTTATAACTGAAGTTAAATTACCTATTGTTATTGTAGTACGAGTAATAGGTATATATACCTAAAACACAATATATACTTAGGCCAACAAAGGAGCAAACGTACCAGCTAAGTTAGTGGTCATCATTGCCCATGAAGATAAGCAATCTGTACCTACAAAAGGTATCAAGCAAGAGGTAAGAAAGATAAAGAAGTACTTACATATGTAGTCTCATTAGGACATTTGTGAGTTCCATGGAACGAAAATATTTGATTATCATTCTCTTCATTGGAATCCACTTCACACTGATTTATCTCCAAATTCGATATGTCTATGTCGAGCGAAACAACACCCTTCAGTCTGAAAGAGAGAGGTCTCGTTATCTTTGACTGAAAATCCCGTATCATCATGTTCAATCTAATGAAAGCGATTTTTGGTTGATTAGGTAGGTACATTTTGTCATTAGCCAGCATATAAGACCACCTCATAAAAGTGGTCATTGTTGTAATAAATGCACCTCATGGGATAATGGCGGATACATAGGAACGTAGAAGTTGGTTGCTGCCTTTCAAACATTTCAACCTAAACATGATGGATGAAGCTGCATGCTCGTTTGCTTTTTTTATGAATAAAAGCAAGCAATCGAGCCTGCAGCATCACCTTTCCGCTGCCACCTATGATAACTTTGACCGACCTATAACAAGACTCAATTTTTCCGTCCTTAATTCCAGTAAAAATAAAAATACACTTACCCTCGGACTGTGGCAACTGGGACGGTGTATGAAAACAGCCACCTTTTAGCTTCGCAGCTGTAATATGGATAAGTCCACCAGCCTTCCATGGTCGCTCCTGGGGACGACGGCATGAACTTTGGTGATCGAAGCGTCTCGCTCTCTTGGGCGGACACGTACCTATGAATAAGGAACACTGATCATTTATGTCAAGGAAAAGCTTCAATGTATGGTCTAGTTAATGGTTTCTCCTTATGCCCGAATTGGATGAAATTCGAAACGACAATATAGTTGAAGACCCAATCTCATAATAGAGGCTACTTTTTTGAAATAGGGAATGAAAGTTTGTTTGTTGTTTCTCGCAGGCGAAGCCGCGGGCGGATAGGTAGTTAGTAATAATAAGTATAAGTCAATTACATTTTGAAAGAAGTAGTGAGTAATACTTTTTCTCTCGTTTTGTGAGTAACACAGTCATTACCTAAATAAATGCAACAACAGTGACAGTGACAAAGAATCAGTGAAAATATTAATTAAACTAATCTCTTTCAGAACTTTTATATGCTCTTATGAATCTATTTTCCAGATTCATTTCCCGGGTTGAAAAGCATAAGTTATCTTTTAATTAAAATGAATTTTACATATCGTGCATAAATTAGACTAACGTAAGCCAGACGCGTATTTCATCTTGTTTTTGTCAAAACACGATCGTAAATTCTTAACTATTCGTTGAAACAGCGTTATGCAAAGGGTAATTTTTATCAACATAATTTTTTTATGAATATAGGAAAATTTATTATGATAATAAATTAAAGCCGACGACAGATCCTAGGTAATTTTAAGCTTATTTTTAATCATACCTTAAACATGAATCTGTGAGGTAACATTAGGTTTAAAGGAGTTTATTAATTTAAGCAAATTACCGAGGTAATAATAATATTGCGGAATTTATCACACGTATTAATTTTTGTACAAGAGTCGTACGTATTTTCAAACGATTGATGTCGATGTTTGTTTTCGCACCAGGTGAGTGGGTACAATACGTAATTCGTGGAACGCACACAAAGGAACTGTAGATACAAGACTAATTTTAACCCTTAACTGTAGTCGTGGGTCCAATGGACCCATGTTCAATTTTTGAACCCGTGTAAAAACCACGGTGTATGTCTCAGCACTTCCCACTCCTAGGTACCTTCCTAAAATCCAGCGAAGCACACTGAGGGGAAAGGGCATGCTTCCCTCGCTAGTAGAAAGGTGAGTATTAGCGTGCGTATGGGTCCATTGGACCCACGACTATAGTTACGTAACTTTTTTAATTTTTGCTAAATTTTAATTTCACATTTTTTCAGTTATTTATGAAGGCGAATCTAAGCAATATGTTAACTAATAGCGATGAAGTAGGTAAGCAACAGTGGTTGAACGAATCAGATAGTAATAAAAGATGAAATTGGTAAAAATTCGCCCATATCTCGAAATAATGCTACGACCCACTCAAAAAATGAGTTTTCTTACAATATTGCGGAATTTGTGATTACGTGTGATCAGGATCACCAAGATGAAGATATGGATGTACAGAAGAGTTCTACTGGACATCTTATGCTTGCAAGGCGTCGCAAAAACAGTACGAAATTCATGCATATAAATTAATCATCATTGTATGATGTCAAAATTTTTTTGGAAGAAGTTTTTCAATTTTTGTTTTAACTCTTTCAAAAAGCATTATTTATTGTTTGTGAAACGCGTTGCCTTAAATTTTTAATTGCGTTTTTTCTATTTTATATGATTTTTTTTTCGAAAGCATGTTTTTAAGTTAAGTAAATAACGCTGATTAAAAAAAGTGCCATTGTAGATAAAAATAAACGTCACTTTTGTTGATTTCATTCAATATTACAATTCTTAATGTTTCAATTTAAATTTTTAGCAAAATAAAAACGTAAAATTGATATGCATTTTTTTTCTATTTTAAATAAAACGTAGGCGGGTCCAGTGGACCCACGACTATAGAAGTGTGACTTTTTTTCACCACTACAGTTAAGGGTTAAATGAATTTAAGCGAAAAATGCGGTTTCAAAAGTTCTGTCGTGTAGGTATCTATAACTAATTCCGCGAATATCCCAAGGTAATCATGTATTGTGACATAGTGGCGTGTACCCAAACCAATTATGAGTATTGGTTATTGTTTGACCATACCCCCTAGTTTAAACCTAAGTATAAACTCTGCCTCAAGGTTACAAAAAGAGATTATCTAGAATTCTAGAGTTTTGCGTGATAAATAAAAATTAAAATCACTTGACCGTAATTCGAAGCTTATGGTTGAGATAGGCACTTCCGTTTCCCGTAGATTTAGTCATATTCAGTACTCTTTTTACCAAATACCTCGTGTTTCCGGTTCCTCACGGCAGATGGCGCCACCTTGTAACTTGTAAAGGTCCGCTCAGGCGCCATTTTTCTTCATTGGCGTTCTTGTTCCCGTAGAATAAACTACTGTGTGAAAAGTGAAGTGGAAAGAAATATTCGTTTTTTGTTCTATTTAAACTCTGTGAAAATAATTGTGATTTAAAAGTGAGTAATAGTTACATCAACCACCAGCACCGCCGCAAGAAAAACAAAAGTCAAAGGTCGAAAATTAGGAAGCTGAGCAAGGAAATGCGTGAGTTACGTAATATAATATTAACTAATCCTGTTTGCTACAACAATAATTATTGTGGCGATAATGATGTATTGGATCATGTTTCAATTTCATCTAAAGTTAGTGGGGACCTTTATGAGGAAGGTGAAAGCCCCCTCGATCCTAATGTCGTAACTAACTCTGATTTTATCTTCGACATTGAGACAAAGTTAAAGGAGCCGACTGTTCCTAAAACACCAGCTGTCTATCTTAAAATGTTAACGGAGGTCCAACACTTTGGTAGCTCGACTTGGTCTGAGGTCAGGTATGCAGATACCCAGAAAAATTATAACCATTCTCCTGGGTACGTTGACCTTGAAGTAAATACTGAAGTTGCACAGTATGATTCCCTCCCGCACTTAGCAAAAGCTGATAAGGCATATGCTGCTATAACATTTGGTATTTTGAAGCAAAAGGAATCGTTACAAAACTGCATTCGTAGCTTATTAACTTGGGCTAAGTCCGAAACTAACAACTTCGATGCCTTTAACGCTAAGATCGAAGAATTATTTTTAAAAGGGGATTTCCATAAAAATTCAACTGACTTATTACAACTCGTTTGTGGACATCGAGCCGAGGTTATAGCTTCTAGGAGGGATGCTATCCTTAAGCGGGTAAAAGATCCTCTAGTCAAGACCCGCCTCAATAAAATACCGCCTTCGGCTACGCATCTTTTTGACGGAGACGCGTTCTCTTCTGCTCTAGAGAAAGTAGGTGGCGTCCGTAAGGCCTTCTGGCATACCAAACCCGAGGCCTCAATGAGAGGGTCTAAAAAATCCTATGGTCAGCTTCCATCCTCTCGGGGAAATGACACAAGGATACCATTGGCACCATCGTATAGTGTCCAAAATAATAATGTACCAGGCTCGTCTAGACCTGTACATAATACTATACCACTCTCGAGGGGTGGCTACCACAGTACCGGCTACGATACCATATCAGGCAATCTAACCAGCCAGAAAGTGAGAGGTTCATTTCAAAACCGGGGTTCAGGACTTCGGGGTTCAAAAAGGGGGGGGAGAGGAAGAGACGCAAATGGCCCGCAAAGAGGAAATTATAGACGTTACCTCCAATGACGCCAGGACATTCAAAGCCGGTCAACTGTGCCAATATTACGAAAAATGGAAAGAAATGGGGGCTCCAATAGTAATATTAAAATTAATCAAGGGTTATCGAATTCCGTTCTTTCGAAAGCCACCTCTGTCTTTCCCATCAATAGAAAGCCGGCTCTATACACATGTTTCCCAAGAAATGACGGCCATAATCAAGAAAATGAAACATCAAGGCATTCTAAAAGTAGCTCCGATATCCCCCAGTTTTGTTTCACCACTTTTTCTTGTACCAAAGAGCGACGGATCCTTCCGTCCCATTTTCAATTTGAAGGCTCTCAACGAATTCGTAAAACCCGACCAGTTTCGCCTGGTAAACATGCACCGAGTCCCCAGCTTCCTCCAGCCGCACGATTGGATGTGCAAAATAGACTTAAGTCAAGCTTATTTTCACATCAAGGTTTCAAAGAGTCACCGGCGATTTCTTCGGTTGATCTACAACGAAGAGCTCTTGGAAATGACATGCTTGCCATTCGGACTAAGTTCTGCTCCCAAAACTTTCTCCATTCTCACCAATTGGATGGCCCAGAAGTTACGTCAAATGGGTATAAGAATCCTCGTTTACCTAGACGACTTCCTGATCGCTCACCAAAACGATGTCACACTTCAGGGCCACGTTCAAGTGACTATAAATATGCTTCAGACTCTCGGTTGGCAAGTAAACCTCGAGAAGTCGGTGACGATCCCTCAAAAAGACCTAACATACCTAGGTGTGCGGTGGAGAACATGGGCCAATCAGAAATCCCTACCAAGAGACAAAATTGTCTCACTGACAAAAAAGGTCGGCGAAATCCTTCACAAAGACCAAGTAATGCTAAAAGAAGTACAAAGTCTGGTAGGCATGTTAAACTTCGCCAGCTTTGTTGTACCTCGGGGCCGATTGCGACATCGCCAGACCTTGTCATTGATGAACACATTACTGCGTCATCCGTCCAAAAAAGTAGTGCTTCCAGAAGCCGTTCAAGCAGAACTAGAATGGTGGAATCGAAACGGTCATTTGTCATCAGAGCTGTTTCCCCCTCCTCCTGTCCACTTTCTTGCAACAGACGCGTCGGATCTCGCTTGGGGTGCCCAACTAAACAATATTGCCGTAAGTGGCATATGGTCACCCCAGGAAAAGAACCTGCACTGCAATCAGAAAGAGATGCTTGCCATTTTTCACGTCATAGAGTTACATGCACAGACGTTGAGTCGAAGCTCCCTCTTAATTCAGTGCGACAACAAGACGGTCGTGGCACATCTGCGAAAGGAGGGAGGAACGAAATCAACCCAATTAATGGATCTGACACGGCGATTGTTGACAATGTTAGATCACCATCAAATTTCATTCACGATCCATTACATACCGGGCAGATACAACACCCATGCCGATCATTTGTCCAGGAATCGACTGCCACCGGAGTGGCACTTGCTACCAAATTGTCTGGAAGTAGTATTCAAGAAGTGGGGAACTCCGATTGTCGATCTTTTTGCGTCGGCGAGAGCTCATGTGGTTTTCAATTACGTGACTCTGGATGTGAAAGATCCAAACGCACTCTTTCACGATGCCTTCAGCGTTCAATGGAATTATCCCCTAGCATGGGTGTTTCCACCACCCTTTCTAATGCCGAAAGTCCTAGCACATCTAAACAGTGCAACAGGAGTATTCCTGATTGTAGCTCCTCGGTGGGAGAAAGTTTTCTGGCGAGCAGATCTCAAAGCGAGAGCCCTTGCAGCTCCCTTTGTCCTGACGAATCTGTCCAACAATTTGATAGACATGTCAACAGGTCTACCGCCCCCCAACCTACAAGACCTAACGCTCGAGGTGTGGAAATGTGGGGGTGGACAAAGGAGATAAATGACTGGGACACTGATCAAATTTCATTATTAAAAAGTTCTTGGCGTAAGTCAACCTGGAAGACATATAGATCGGCATGGAAGCGATGGTTATCATGGGCAAAATCTAAAAAGGTTGATTTTAAAAATCCCACGGGTGCTCATTTGGCACAATTCTTAGCAGACTTACATCTAACCTATCATTTATCATATAACACGATTCTATTACACAAATCTGTCGTTTCCACACTATGTAATACAAACATTTCTAGCCAGCTGAGTTCTCATGTGTTAGTGAAGCACATCTTAAAATCAATATCTCTAAAGAAACCAAAAGTGTCAAAACCACCTGTTTGGGACGTTGACCAATTAGTAAAATTTTTAAATAACTATTCAATAGACAGGGAAAATATTTATCAAGTCTCTCGACATACAGCAATCCTCTTACTTTTATGTTCAGGACGACGAATCCATGATTTGACGCTCCTAAGAGTAGATTCAAAACACTGTGTTAGGTCAGAGACGTCGATAATCTTCTGGCCAGATTTTGGTTCCAAAACAGACACCCATGAATATAGACAATCTGGCTGGAAATTGTTGGTAAATAAGGACAATGATCAAATTAATCCAGTATTTTGGATTGAGAACTTGATCACCTTGTGTAAGGATCGACGTGAAACAGCTAAAACTTGCAAACTATTTACGACTGTAAGGGGACCAGCTAAACCTGCATCACGAGCAGTGATCGCAGGTTGGATTAAGCATTTATTTAAAGATGCTAACATTCAGTGCACTCCTGGCAGTGTTCGGTCAGCAGTTGCCTCTAAAAACTGGCTAAATTTCCCCTTAGATGAAGTTCTAGCACGAGGCAATTGGCGCTCTACTAACACATTTAAGAACTTTTATAGGCGAGAAATAATGAGTAATTGTGATTCTGTTGGTGTAGCACAATTGTTTAATCCTATTAATTAATAATATTTATTAATTAAAATTATTTACATTGAATAATAATAATATCATTAATCTTTTACATTTGCCTAACTTATAGTTTGTTAATTTCTTACTTTAATTGTATGCATTGCATTAATTACATTTTCTTTTTACATATATTCATAAATAAATGAAGTTATTTTTGTAGTATCACATTGGCGTTTTATTTTTATAAGTGTTTCCAGAACCTCACCAGGCGATAACAGACACATCTCAACCATAAGCTTCGAATTACGGTCAAGTGATTTTAATAGTAGCGTTTTCCCCTGATAGAAAACGCTTATTAAAATACTTACCTAATTCGAAGCTTACTTTGTAATTCTGCCTGGTGATTTGAGAACCCAATGAAGAAAAATGGCGCCTGAGCGGACCTTTACAAGTTACAAGGTGGCGCCATCTGCCGTGAGGAACCGGAAACACGAGGTATTTGGTAAAAAGAGTACTGAATATGACTAAATCTACGGGAAACGGAAGTGCCTATCTCAACCATAAGCTTCGAATTAGGTAAGTATTTTAATAAGCGTTTTCTATCAGGGGAAAACGCTACTATTAAGTACTTACGGCCGTATTAATATTTTTTACGGCGACGTAATATAAGAAAATTTCGCGTCGCATTAATATTAACTTAAGTGGTCATTCAATTATTTTTTACAGCACAACAATTTTTTAAACAAGTGCTTTACAAATATTAAAAAAGTCTTTCCTATACCTATAATAAATTACCTATATTCCACAAAATTATAAAATTAGTGTTCTGTAGTTTTAAAAGTTAGTAAATCTATCTTATATCACTTGGTTCATAATAATATATTCTTTTAACTATGTAGGTATATCAACATTTTAATTTTAATACCTACATAAAATCCAGTCGAGGAACTTGAGAAGATAGGTACATAACGTGTTATTAGCCTGAATTTTATGCTACGCCTAGCAATAATCCCTAACCGTCGCAGCTTTTGCTAAAATTACATTATGAAACCTATTTAAGGGCATAAATGATTAGGTAAGAGTACACTAAGCTGACATGAGGCGCGTTTAGAAATATTCGGTCTTACTATTAAAACGCAGTAAAAATATATAAAGTTATTCTATATTTCCATGTTTAACATTGTAGGTAAATCACTTGAAGAGTTTCGCAAAATTCTTAGGTAAAAGCAAATTACCAGGGATATTCAGGATCAGGAGGCTTCTCCAACTGCGGTGACACGATGGCGACGGGTTCCCCAGCGCTGTATCTCTCCCAGGCCACAGCACTGTTGACCACTCCATCAGACCGCAGCGCCAGAGCCCTGGACCCCACCGCACGCTCCGATGAACTGCCTCCCAGCACCAAGCCTTGAGACACCGCCATCAATATTTCTGGAAATAAAAGTTTTGTGTTTGACAAAGTGCCTTAGGAATTGGTTTGCAGTGTTATTTATTTAACTCTTTTTTGTACACCAAGAAAAGGACATCAACAATAATAAAAAGATATTACAAGGTACGAAAGTCGCTATCGCTACATAACGATCTTCTTCAGACAACCTTAGGTGTGGAGCTTAGAACAAAAGTAGGTAAAGTGATGTAAGCTGCACGAGAAATGTAAGGGAAATTAAAAGAAAAAAAAATACAAATAATGTACACATATTATTTATAATATTAATTTTGTATAATAATAAGAAGGGCGAGGAGAAAAATTAATAAAATAGATATTATAAGAAATAAGAGGAGAAACTATTTTTAGGAAGTTGACAGATTAATCGCTGCCCGTCGTCCCTTCTTATAAAGTGGAAACCATCTAACCTTTGGGATGACTCAGTAGAATGCGAGGGAAATCTTATGGAACTTTGTACTGAGGTTTCCACTATTTCCGCATACCCGTCTCGAAAATGGGACTAACGGAAAAATAAATGCTTTCTTAAAATTGTTACAAAGGTATGCCGATGTTATCACACCATTATTAATCGACTCTTGTAGCACACTCGTTTCAAATTTCGATTAAGTTGTCGTGTTTGAGTTTTATATCGACTTCACTTGCCTGGGGAATTGATTAAGAGACATGTAAAATCTCGTAGGCGTCTCGTAGACATGTAGTACTACAGCGTAGACGAATATTTATATGAGAAATATGCATGGGAATGAATGGCTCTGCAATCATCTCAGCTTATAGTATATCTCTGCATGAAATATAACTACACTTGCAGATTCGGAATCAGATATGCATCTACTCAATTGGTCAAATGAATGAATGAAATAATCTAAGTCTCGTAGCTCTACGATAAATATAAAATGGAACCCAGGACCATTGCGCCATTCTGGTCCTCAATAAATACCTAAATCAATAACTTATAGCATCCCTTACCATCATTTTCCATCCCGAGCTGGTGCAACACGTTCGCGGCGAGGTCGGCCCGCGCGCGCGCCGCGTCCCATCGCGCGGTGTGCAGCGGCGCGCGCAGCCGCCCGTACCGGTGCGTGACGCACAGCGCCCCCGTCGCGCCCGTGGCCACTGCGTGTACTAGACGCAGGGATGACTCTACTTCTTCCTGAGGGTTGAAGACGGTTGGTTTTCAAGGCCGTGCTGAGGCCGCCACTACAGCGGCCACCGCGCTGGGACAGTGGAGCGAGAGTAGCACACTGTCCTGGCACCAAAGCGGTAGGCGTCGACACCGTGTGGTTTTAGTGGGTTCGAGTCCCACATACCTGTCCGGCTTCCCGTGGCCGGATAGACGAGACGAGGGTCTTTCCACATGTTAAAAAAAAATGGTAACGAATTCGATACGTAGTACTTTTTTATTTAGGTTATGAATTCGATACGTGGGGCGGAGGAAACCTCCATAAGTGTCCTCTGCGATTGCGTAGCAAGTATCCACATGGATACTTGCTACGCAATCAAACCTGACCTAATCAAAGAGATGGAACTGGAAACGTACTACGGTTTATCCAGACAGTAGGCCTGGGGACCAGATGTAACCAAAACTGGGATGGCCACAACAGATTAGAGATGGCCGCAGTGGCTGCATGGGGATACTAGTTCCCCATATCCAGACACCTAAATACCTAATAATAATAGGTACATAATTATGTGTATGTGCCATTGGTTTTTCCACAAATTTTTTCAAAGGTGTATATTTAAAAATTAATATCCAGCTAATCCAGTAAAGTTGCTGGCAAAACTGCACATACCTATAGTATATACTTACCCACAATTTATTTTGATTTTAAGATTATTTATTTGTGTTTATTTCCGATGCCGGTGCAATTCAAAAACAGCATGAAACACTAGCTGAGCTTTACCTGGATCTGGCTTTGAAATCTGAACTCGTTGATACCGTTCACAGTAGATTGTAATAGGACGCTAGTCAGCTAGGCGGCTAACGAACTTTAATTACCGTACGACGGTATACAGCCAAATAAGAGGAGTAGTAAAGCATTTAATGTCATTTTACGCTTAGGGAAGGATAGACACAAACACGTTAATTAAGTATAGCTATAGAGCATTGTTTCTCAGTCCTTTGTCTGATAATCCTGTAGTTTTGACGAACTTACGAATTAGTAAATAAATGATATTTTTTTTAAATGCTGATAGCAAAGTAAAAGACCGAGCAATTAGCTGAATATAAACATTCAAAATTTTATTTAAAAAAGGACCGAACATTTTTATCACAACATATTGATTTCAATTATTTTCTTGTTTCAAATTGAATAGGTAGGTACCTATTATTGAATTAGAAGTTACAAGTCGATTGTTAAATTAATTCTTATAGACAAATAATTTTCGAATTACTGCGATTATTCAAAGACTCGGTCCTAGGCTCCCCTATTTGGGAACTCCAAGTAGGTACGAACCACTCCTTTATACCTGTTAGCAGGAATAGTCTATAAACATACCTATAGTAGCAACAGATACCTACATTTATTCTATCTGTTCAATCATCCGTGCATCTGTAGGTATGTATCGAAGGTATAAGTCCACAAACTATTTAGAAGTCAAAAGCTTTTGGACGCAACTTCAGTCGCATCATCTGAACTTGAGTACATTTTTATTAGCAATGCTTATTACTCGTAGGCGTAGCTAAAGATTTATCGTTTCGCAAAAAATAGTCGTCAATGCGCTTTCGATGTAATTCAACTACATAAATAAAAATAAAAATGTACAACGACCCAGTCATTAAAATTCAACACTTTATCATTCTCTATTCAATCACAATTTACGTGCACACGTCCCGGTACTTAATTCCGTGAATAAGAAGAGTGTCCTTTATTCTGCTATAATGAAACGTTGTTAATTATGAACCTGCAGCGTTCTCATTATAACATTTATCTTCTCCGTAATTTAGTACCTACTTGTTTTCCAAATAATTATACCATGTTGTAACTTCAGTACAGGCGACCCAATATTTTGCTCATAAAATATCCTTCTTTTTAACCGACTTCAAAAAAGAAGGAGGTTCTCAATTCGACCGTATATATGCTTTTTTATGTACGTTCAGCGATTTTTTCGTCGTTTATGGGCCGATTTTGATAATTCTTTTTTTGTTGTAAAGTAGATATGCGCAGTGGGGTCCCCTGATAAAGACACCAGGATCTGATGATGGCATCACAGAGAAATCGAGGGGAACTTTCAAAAATTGTATGGACGACTAGTGTGTTTGTTCATGTTATCATAAGTACATTAAAGCGCTACTATTTCATGAAGGTCTGGAGTCGATCTGATGAAGCCGAAAGACAGTTGAGGGAACTCCTCAACGATTTACTGCAGTTATCTAGTGTTTGGGCTTGATTAATTTGTAGTGACGAGAACTTTACACTTCCATGTTGAATTGAGCGCCATCTGGCGAGTAGTTTTTGAGTTATCTCTGCGTATCAAGGTTGAAGTCGGTTATTTTTTTTGTAAAAAGCAATTATCGTTAAATGCATTTAGGAAATACATTTAGGAAATTCCTTAAAATATAACCGAGCACAATGGTTGACTATCACATAAAACTCTTCTTGTTATTATATTTTACTGTTTACTATGTGTTATTTGTTTTAGTGTTAGGTACTCTTGCGTTTATTTAAGTTTTAAGTTAAGGGACTGAAGAAGCGCCAATGCGTTCTCTTTCTTTTTCAATGAAGTTTATGTATTAGTAGAAGATCCGAATCTATATCGACATTCACCGGGTTGATAATAGAATCAAACTTATTTTATAATAAATTTCGTATATTAGAAAATATATTAAAAATGGGTTGACAACAAAAATCCTGGACAGAATATTTTTAATTATTTTTTAAAATAATATTTTTCATAAAAAATGTTGCATGATGAAGATAATAATAAAATTTTATACTGGACTTAAAGTATAGAACATATAGAATGTGCAGACGTAGGGTAGACTATTATTTACCTGGACGAACTACTGGGTAGACAGTATAAACATGTATGTCAATACTAGTTACTTTTCACTCGATTTGATAATAGTCTGCACATTCTATATGTTCTATACTTTAAGTCCAGTATAAAATTTTATTATTATCTTCATCATGCAATATTTTTGAAAAATTATTTTTTAAAAAATAATAAAAAATATTCTGTCCAGGATTTTTGTTGTCAACCCATTTTTAATATATTTTCTAAGATACGAAATTTATTATAAAATAAGTTTGATTCTATTATCAAGCCGGTGAAAGTCGACTTAGATTCGGATCTTAGACCATATGTATAATAACTGCTTTTTTTTTTTGTTTTATGGAATTAAGATAGCAAACGAGCATGCAGTACCACCCTTCCCCTGCCGCCCATAACAACTGTGACCGACCTAGAACTAGACTAAAAGGGACTAGGATGGTTAGTCCAGTTAGTAGATGGTGTTAGAATATTAGTTGGTTAGTTTGTTAATAAGTGCGAGGACAGGGTATGTTAGTGATAATTAGTCCTGTTAGTTAATGTTAGTAATAGTCCAATTAGTTATTGTTAGTATGAGTCTTGTTCCAATTCGGTCACAGATGCGTTGCTACCCCTGAGGTCTGAGATGGTCGCCTCTAAAAAAGTGAACCGGCTCCACACCTTCCTATCCGGAACATCAAGCCGGTGAAAGTCGACTTAGATTCGGATCTTAGACCATATGTATAATAACTGCTTGCTTTCGCATTATTCGCATTCTAAATTCAAAATGCCCCGTCCGCTAGACATCGGTGCAGACGACTTCACAGTCACTTCACAATTCACTGTCACAGTTTCGTTAACATCTCATGGCGCTCTCTGATTGGTCAAGACTATGGTCAATATTTGAATTAAAATAATAAGGATAATAATTATTACTACCTACATGTCCGATCACCGCACGCATTGAGAGCAACCGCATCACTCTCATTTTTCGTAAATCATACTGCGACGCGTCGCATGCATTTTTTGTTGTGAATATCGTAAACCCCCGTAATATGATCTGTGTAGTGTCCTTTAAGTATTTAGATCTCACGAGCTCGTAGTGCTTCAGTTTGAACCACGTTTGCCGGCGCCCTGGCTTGGACTCGCTAGCCGCCATCGAAGACCGTGAAGCATCCAGTTGTAGCAGTGTTTAGGTGCGTGGCTAAAGACTTATTAATATGCTGCAAAAGTGGCATTTGGTTACGCAAATTATTTATCTTTCATATACCGCGATCGGCGGTTGTGTTGGTCAACTAAGTCAAGTCAGGCCTCATATGGAGTACTGTTCTCAACTGTGGGCAGGGGCGCCACAATACCAGCTTAGCCCATTTGACGCCATACAAAAGCGCGCAGTCCGTGTTGTCAACAACCCACGAATTACTCAGAGGTTAGAACACCCTGAGTCTTAGGAGAGACATTAAATTTGATGTCTCTGCGTGTTCTACCGACTTTACAATGGTGAGTGCTCCGAGGAATTGTTCGATTTGGTGCCAACTTCCCCCTTCCACCATCGCACCACTCGCCGAAGATTGAAGTTTCATCCACATCGCTTGGATTCGTGGCGAACGACTACGGTCCATTTTTCTCGATCGTTTTTGCCGCGAACTTGCAAGCTGTGGAATGAGCTTCCTTCTTAGGTACTCCCAAAGCGTGTTGACATAGGGCTCTTCAAGAAAGGTGTTAAAAGAGTTCTCCTTCAGGGCCGGCGTTGCACTGGTGATACCCCTGGTGTTGCTCGTGTTGATGGGCGACGATAACCACTTACCACCAGGTGGCTCGTCTGCTCTTACGTCTGCCCTTCAGGCTATAAAAAAACTAATTTTCGGGTGCATAACTTATCAATGGAGAGGCCATTTACACGCCTCCCCAGTTACTTTGATTATATTATGTTCAGCTGCGGCATTACTGCGAATAAACTTTTTTCTTTATTTCTTCTTTTAAATACATATCATTTATTTTTAATTAAAGAACTTCTTAATTTCAATCTCGCAATTTCGTGGATCCCCTGTTCGTCTTAACCTTATGATACTTAAACATAAAGTGTCATTTACACTTGCCAAGTGCGTACTAAATGTTCTCCGAAATACAGCCCCAAGCTCGTTACGTAGTTTTGTATACCGAGGTGTTACGTTTACACTTAATTAATTCGAAACGTGTGAGCGATACGCCTGTTTAGATATAGGTACGTGGATCTAATTGTCGCTAACGACTATTAATTGAACCACAACCTGTCGTTGAGTTTCTCGTTAAGTGTTTAATAACCTAATAACGTAGCTCAGTTCAGTTTGCAGCATGTTTGTTCTTTTGTACATAATAATATTATCTAGATACTAAATGTGATGGTGAAATAAGTAAATTATAATTATAAATGCTAACACAGTAAATATAGATTTTACAGACTCCCTGTATCATAGGTAATACATATGTGGAATAGACAATACAAATAGACATCATTTTTAATAGTCCAGTCAATAAAGAGTAGTTGTAGAGAGAATGTCGGCTGAAAATCGAATCTATATACGACCCCTCGATTCGCAATCAAGTGATATTTGTGGTGTCTATAGCCAAGGGACAAGGAATTATATTACTGGAGTACTCATGTTTACTTTATTTAGGTATTCCTTTATTGCTAACTTTATTTCTCGATCTACCTTCAAAACACTAAGCACCTACTTAGGACAAAATTACCATCAACGTGCTTATCAGACTTGAAGCTCGTGTAAATTTATCTAATAACTTTTAAATAGACAACCAATAATTCATTTAAGCGTAAGTATGACGTCATCGCGCTGAAGCGTTCAGACAGGGAGATATTATATATAGCCTTTTCACTCCATCTCATCTCGTTAGCGAGAGACGAGGCAAATGGTAGAATATACATCATCAACAACAACAATAACTCTGTGTCGGTATAATCTCAGTGGGGATTACCGTGTTATTGAGATTTAATCAATAGTACAGGGATGGCCACAGCTCTATTGTTTTGTAGTAATAGTTAGTAAATAAAGTCTATGTTGTGGAAGATAGTGAATCTACCAAACGTGTCGGATACAGATAAATAATTTCTCGTCGAGATGTAGAAAGAAATAACTGAAGAAAAGAAATGAAAAAAGAGTGCAGAGGATTTTACTAAGTTACTGCGTTTCCATCTTCAAGCATCATATAGCCTCTTAGCATCAGAAAAGAATGAAGAAGAGAGGCAGAGATTCCAAAAAGCCTCAAATATGCACCCTTTCTCTAGATCACATTGTCCATTGTCTGTCAACCAATATCCTACTAAATATTGTTTTAAGATATACTTTTTGTATGGAGTTAATATGTTATATTACTACTGAAAAATCGATGAATAGTAGATAATATATGAAAAATCAACATCACACCTAAAATCCAATACGGGAATTATATGATAGGCATATACAAAAGAGTTGATCTGTCTTAAGTATGGCAAAAGAACGTAATTACACAGTCCATTATCGTGCTATCAGTGGGTCGCTTTATGTAAAGGCCTGTCTCGTGCAGCCCTTGTTTGTAAATCCCTTTCTAGTTACTGCTGCTTCACTAGTGCTCCATTCTCAGGGACAATAGCAGAATTCATGTCATAGCATAGCAATTTCAGTTGTCGTACTGTAGCTACCCATGGAAATGCAGTGGATTTTTAACCGACTTCAAAGAAAGAGGAGATGTTCAATTCGGCAGTATTTTTTAAATATGTGAATTAACCTCATAACTTTTATGGTGAATCAATTTTGATTATTATTTTTAAATTCGAAAGCTGGTGCTTGTCGTCTAGTCCCAGTTAAATCTAACATACGACTTGCAATATCTGAAGCATAGTTTTTGATTTAATTACCTATATATCGTTTTAAAGCTTTTATTGCAAAACAGTTAATAACATAAAACATAACGTGTACCTATTGTTTACGATGAAAATTGCAATTAGAACTTTACTTAATTATTAAATTTTATTTAAAATAATATATGTTCTATATGTATTACGTATAACCCTACATTCTTATGAAATAGCTGTCTGAAAAGTATCATAACCGTGAGTAAAGCTCTCTTAGAAAATTGAACAATACGAAAATCCCGGGTAGTTTTAGACCTTTCGCAGTGAAATCAAAAGAGAATAGTATAATGGGGGACCTATGAAGGATAGCCTATTGTCCTATTACTGACTGCTTTTTGTCATCTCTAACAATCCATTCGTAGACTCACGATTCTATTTCCAGTCTTCACAATGATGATGTCTAAGTCTAAATGTATAGAGATGGGACTGTATAGGTAGATACGGGGATACAAGGGATTTTGTTTCAACTTGCCTGTTATATGGCGTATTATTGAATTTCAGTTTGTAGTTGGTTTTGCTGTTCAATTATAGTCATACAGTATTGTGATATTTATATTGCATAACTGGAATTGATTTCGCTAAAGAGACTGAGTTGATGGGTGGTAACTTTTTGTTTTTGTAACTAGTTATTACATTAGACAGGTGCTCTCATAGGTGCTCTTCTTACCTTAGCGTTATTTTTTAATTAACGAGTTGAAACCAAAGACATGAAGCCAAAGCTTGATTTGAACCACTCAAACTAGGCCGTTACTGTGTTGAAAACAAATGAACTTCTCTCGAATCCTATTTTGCCGACAATTTTATTGAACCTTTTGGATACAGTATCCTTGAGGTTAAGGACGTGTTTACGTTTCGGGCACAATTTACGAGTTTTGTTACTCCGCTACGTTCACGGATACCCCGCGTAATGTGACCCTTAGTGGAACACAGATCTAATAGTGAATTAATGTCTGCGATTCTGTATTTTATTGCCCGAAATAAATATACGATCGCATTTGCGGTCTACTTAAAGTTTGTCGCAAGTAGGAATTTTGTTTTGAGGCCATTGGTTTTGGTACTCTTCCCGTAAGTTAAAAAAAATAAACGCTAACACAGTCTTACCCGTGCAATAAAATTTCCTGTGCCGTGGGTGATATGGATAAAATCTATATCACTCATGAGAACAGTCTTTATCTGTCACAAAAATATCAATGGGAAATCAAATCTTGGATTTGCCGTATCACAGGCAAGGCCGTATCAAAGGCAGCATCTACTAACTAGACTACGCCTGAGGTGTTTTTAAATCTGGAAATCGCGTCAGGTTACTTCAGTCAGCGATTTAATGACGCCAAACTGCAGATGAAGCACGGTTAGTAGGTGATCACTGTCACCCATAGATATAACATGAAATACTTACTTTATAGAAACGATGACAATCAAGAAAAAAATATAAAAAATCGGCCAAGTGCAAGTTGGACTCGCGCACGAAGGGTTCCGTACCATTATGTATAAAAAAGCCAAAAAAAATCTGGTCTGTTGTATGAAAGCCTCACTTAAATAATATTTACTTTAGTTTTTTGTAGCCACAAGCAACACCATCTCTTGGACCGAAAGGTAACTAATTTATCGCTGAAGCGTCGAAGCCATATTTCGACTTAAATATTTATTTTATTCAATGTTTTAGTATTTGTTGTTGTAGCGGCAACAGAAATACATCATCTGTGAAAATTTCAACTGTGTAACTATTACGGTTCATGAGATACAGCCTGGTGACAGACGGACGGACGGACGGACGGACGGACAGCGAAGTCTCAGTAATAGGGTCCCGTTCTACCCTTTGGGTACGGAACCCTAAAAACAATTCAAACTCTCAACTGGAACATAAGTGGATTAGCGGCTGACTCAAGAGTGTGGCCGGTTTCAAAGAAAATGAATAATACCAACTTAGTAATTAATACGAATTAGGTACTTGGTACAATTCAGCACAATTCCGACGGGATTTCTTAAAAAAAATATTTTTTACTTTTTTGCCTCTTGAGCTTAATTCATCCATAGAGCAATAAATGAGAGGTTTATCTTACAAAAGACTTCTAAATTATTAATTATAAGTATACTTCAAAATGTTTGTTATTCATATACTTCAACTAGTTGTTGCACGAGGCTTTTCCCGCGTGTATTATTTAAAACTTTTATTTTTATAAGTGTAATATACCTAATAAACCATTTATTTACTATTCTCGCAGTTTTAACTTTTAATACGACCTCACCGATACCTAGTAATAATTCGCCAATACAGCTCTATAAATCTCTCAGGGGCTGATCGGAGCTTACTACGTTTTATGGCAAATCTTGGAACTTTTAGATCTTTAGGGCGAAGTTTCTGAATAAGACTTTATTTCACCAAATGTATTTTATGTGACATTAATTAAAACTTTGTCAATTTGAATAGATAATTAATTTTATGCGACACGGTAGATATATTTAATCGATTTCGTGTAACTTGTCTTACTTAATCTTATATTATCTTTCGATTATTTTAAATACAAAGTAATCGAAATTCAGTATAGCGGTAACTAGAGGCCTCTTTGTGAAAAAGAAAACATTATGCCCGTTTTACACCGCGAGCGGAGCGGACCCATTAAGGACTCCGTTCAACTCGCAACAGTAAACTGCATACTTGTCTTTCCACCAATAAAGAGTCGAGCGGAAAGGACTTAGCGAGCTAAAAGAGCCGAAAGAGGATTGAAACGGACTCGTTCAGTTCTAGCCAGCGGAGCGGAGTCATTAAGGACTCCGTTTGACTCGCAATGGCAAATTACATAGAAGCGTTTCCACAGAGACAGAGGTGAGCGGTGCGGATCGAACGAGTTGAACGGAGTCCGCTGCGTCACGGTCTCGGTTACTAGTTTGAAACGGACTCGTTTGTAGTGTCCTCTGTTTCTCTGTCTTGTGTTTTTGTTTTTGTCTGTATTTATGATATAATAACATGTACTTTTTTTGTCTGTATACATAATCGCTGTCTTCACTCGATAACATCATGAATTCGCAACAAAACACGACCGCAAGCAACCAGACACCAACTGAACTCGCTCTCGGTGGGAATACACTGTCATTTTTCATTTCTCATTTTCCGTTCAGTTCGCTCCGCTCCGCTCAGCTCTCTCATTACTCTTTTGCAGTGGAAAACAAAACACAAAACTCTTTGTTGGTGGAAACACAAACCTATTTCTTATAAACGGAGTCCGCTCCGCTCAACCATTTCCCGCTCATTACTCTTTCGCGGTGTAAAACGGGCTTTTTAGTCGATGAATTCTACTTAAAACTCTACTAAGAAAATTGTCTCTTTGTTTGTTTAGGATTTATAACGATTTAAAGTTGATTAGCATCCGTTCTCATTAAAATATTCATAGTAATTGCTTCCTTTTACTTATAACTTGTTTATATATAGAAGAACGTTATAACGATTTTCTTTTATATATGTAGCAGAGTAGACCGGGGATAGTTGTAGCAATAAACCTACTAGTGTTTGCGAGCGGCTTGAGCGTGTGAGCGACACAACCTCAAAATTCCAGTAGAGAATGAAGCCGATGTCGACCACCTTCTTTTTAATTTTTTTTCAAATTATTTTCTTCTTTATTTTCATGAAAATCAAAAATAATATACCTACTTAATGTTGAGGGTACTGAAATTTTACGAAAATATTATATCTCCCTTCTCATGTGACCCAATTAAAAGATAAAAAAATATCCCACGTTCTCTCCCAAGGTCAACTCTACACCTGTATCAAGTTTAATTAAAATGGTTCAATGGTTCAAGCGTGAAAGTTTAACAGGCAGACAAACAGACAGAATTACGTTCGCATTTGTATTTGTAATATTTTAGGATATTAAGGATACTAGAGGACAGAGGGAATTCCGTCGATGTTTATTGTAAAACCTGTCAAATAAACTCCTTAAAGTCCTTCTCTCATAAAACGCTAAATAAACTTGTCTGTATTGGTACCATAGCACAGGATGTCTTCAATATGAGAATAAACTTAGTACTTCAAAGAAGATTTATGACAAGCAAATTGTGCCATAATTTAATATCCTTATACGCAAACTTTGTCGATAAAATTTAGAACACCGTGAGGTGTTTTCTACGACGATAAAGAAGTGCAAAATGTTTTACAGCTTACTCGCTTTTTGTATATGAAATCTGATTAGCCTAGGTGTGAGTGGTCACCGGATCATCATTTATTATTTAATCAAATGACATTTTGTCACTAAAAATTATCCGTATATTTAAAATTTAGAGGAAGGTAGGTATGTAACAATCTACTCGGGTATTCTGCATTTCATCTAACATTGGTCTCGTATCTCAATAATTGATAGTACATACCTAACATTATTACATTGCTTTAATTAAGACATGTCAGAGGCTTTCTGGTGGTATCCTATTTACCGCACCTGCATTGTTCACTAACACCATCAGTAATCTGTATCTACTGAACCAACATGGTAGAGTGCGCTCTAGACCTTATCACTTATGAGAAGCGACACTTTAGGGCCACTAGAGGGTTGAAACCATAAGAACATTTTAGTATGTATTTTCTTAGGGTGGTTGCGTAGTCAAGCTCACCGCCCTACCCTCAAAATTACTCCAGTAGTAATAATAAATGTATAGTTTTAAAAACTAAATTGAAAGTAAAAATTTTGTCTTACTTCGTTAGTACATAATATAAAACTGTGTAGGTGGGCTCTTATTTACGCCGGCGGTGTTTACCTACGATTTTGTAGGCGAGTTTTTATCTATTTGGTATTTTATCTATTTGGTGATCGTGGGTAGTAAACCAACTGGCAAAATGTCAGTTAAACTGATTGCATGCCATTACGTGTATCATACGGCACACGGGTACCTAAAACGGACGGCAGTTTCTAATTTGAGCGATCAAACATTAATGTTGCAATACTAACATTGGATTAAATGAACTGGATAGAAATCCACCGGACGCAGCAGTCACCAGTAGAAATTATGAACAGTATGAGTAGGTAACATCTGGTTGCCCGCTATTTATTACTGCTACTTTTTTATTTATTTACCAATACGTAACTTTCAATAAATAGTTATTAGCCGCAGCGCCCGCAGCGTTATGACATTGGGTTTTTCAAGAAATTGTAAAAAGAGTTCTTTAGGACCGGCGTTGCATTGGTGATTTTCCTGTTGCTCGTGTCCACAGGCATCGATGTCCACTTACCGCCAGGCGGCTCGTTCACTTTTACGTCAGCCCTTCAGGTTATAAAAATACCTACTAGCGAACCGTCCTCGCTTCGCTTCGGGACCCGTAGGTATTAGCCGCGTAGGTTCCGCTCCTGTAGGAATCTCGGGATAAAAAATAGCCTATGTGTTATTCTGGAACATAAGCTATGACAAGGCCAAGTTTCATCCAAATCCGTCTAGTAGTTTTTTTGTGAAAGAGTAACAAACAAACATTCTCTTTTATAATACTAGCGGCCCGCCCGCGGTTTCACCCGCGTGGATCCCGTTCTCGTGGGAATATATGCATGTATTATACATAAAAACCTTCCTCTTGAATCACTCTACCTATTAACAAACAAGACAAACAGACAAACAGACGGACAAAAATAGCGACTTTGTTTTATACCATGTAGTGATTAGTAGGAAGTATGATAGGATACTGACCCGGTAAGTGGTGGCGTTGAGGGCGTCTGCGCGGGGCGCGCGCGGTATGGCGAGCAGGGCGAGGGGCAGCAGCAGCGCACTGGTCACGCGCCGCGGCGCCCTCATCGCTCAACACCATCCGCCCTAGCTCCCGAACCTGGAACAACGGGACCAATGAATTTCTTCAATCCTTTTCAAAATTTTTGCAAACATTGAAATTGCTTCAATAAAAGAAAAAAATATTTATTCATAACGTGACTACGTTTTGATTTTACCGGACAGTCCCGTTTTCTGGAACATCTGTCCCGGTGTTCTTAATTGGGAAAAGACAGTATTGGGGTGCGAAAATGTCCCGTATTTTCGAAATAGAGTGATTTTATATGCTGGACCTCGTTTAGTTTTTTTGAGACCATGGATAGAGACGCATCGCCCTTTCTTCTTTTCTTGACACAGTGTTTTACTGTACTGTACTAGAATCTAATTTCCATGGGTGAGTCGATAACGTCCACGATAACCCCAGTGGGTAGTCTCCGTGTTTATCGTCTATTAAAAAAATATTGTGACCGCCGCTATGCCGGAAGTATTTCGTATATTTATTAAAAGTTGCAAGTGCTCAGTACCTAATACTTCCAAGTTTATAGCCGTTTTTCGGAGGAAACTTTTTCCGTCTCGAGCAAAAAATTAAGATGGATGGCAAGAAACTAATTTACTTAGTACGTATACAACCTGAGATTTATTATGATTTATATAGCATAAGATTATGGTTTATGATATAAGGACAAAATAAACAAATTAATTTCAATTATGAAATATGTACATGTTTGTTTATTGTCATGTACTCGTATATTTCGTTGCGTTAGTACTGTACTTCATCTAAGTAGGTACCTACTACATATTTTGTAATAGTCACAGGTACGTGTATTCTCGTAGCATTTTCAAACACCGGTTACTGAAACTGTTTGTACTCGGACGATTTGTGAAATAACTACATACTTAATTATAATATGCACCTATTTATAGTACTATAATATTCATTACATTTTACATTACAAGTACGTTACGGTATACAGTCGAATTGAGAACCTCCTTCTTTTTTGAAGTCAGTTATAAAAAGAAATATGTACAGTCGTATTGAAAGAAGAAATTTCAAGTAATACTTTTGATAATAAGTATTTTGCTATAAGTAGTCATTACACAATCTATCAAAATTCAAAAACAACTGTGACATCAAACCAACCATGTTTCATATCACAAAATTTGTGTGGGATGTTAAATTCTACAAATAATAAATGTTCATTCACAAGAGTTCCAAGAGCTTTTAATAATCGAAACGATTTCAATTCGTCTGTTTGTGGAATTGCGCAGTCCGATGCGTCCAGTATCCAACCGAATCATTACAGCGCGAATTCCTGTACAAGTAATGAAAAGGTGAAATTAAAAATCATTAAATGACAACTACGTATTTGGAACATGTAGAATGATATTATATTGACACACAAAATCGGTTCCTAGGAGTTTTAACAATTCGAACTAAATATTTTTTGGAAATAACATATTCAAACAAAGGATCTACCTGTGTTTCTAAGGGATGACAGTAAATAATTAAAAAAAATAATAGTTGAAGACCCAAATGTCACAAAGGCTTGTTTTTAAAAAGCATCTCCTACCTAAAGGGTTGAAATAAGGGATGGAAGTTTGGATGAAAAATCTAAACCGCCTGCCTGATTTTGATGAATTTTCTCAGGAAGATAGTTGTAAAGTGAAATATAGGCTTCCTATTTTATCAAAAACCAACCGCTGAGGGGCTGCAATAGGGGATTTAAAAGCACCCCCCTATTCCCCGATTCGTGATATAAACGAATTCTACGAGGGCGAGGCGCGGGTAGAACTAGTATTTGATAGGTCTGTACTTAATAATCCTTAAGTAAACAATCGATCTCATTCTTCAGTTTGCACCGATCCAGTCCGTTGAGCAACCCCAATTGTGTTTTAGCTAGGTTAGATATTAATTTATGAGTTAGATGAATGATTGCTCTTGGGCCTTTGGTATTTCTTATTCGAATCCTTATACACTAAGTACCTACTTACGCCTCTTTTCAGGGAAATGTGATGGTTTTCATAGACGTGTGCCATGAGAAGTAGAGCGTTTGTTACCAAGTTACTATTGATTTAGGAACTGATGGTATGAGTATCGAGACATGGTAATCCGTCATACGGTGTCGTGGTATAAAGCTTGAATCACGTTATTGATGTTTTTTACGACGCTTTAATAGATACAAGTTCTAAAGGGGTACAATCAGAGCACGGTCGCTAATTAAACATGACTTCCTAGCCTGACAGTAGTAGTAATCCTCCTTTGCTTGTGACAAAGACTACTTCAGTGGCCTGTAGCCTGTACTTAGTTATCAGACTATCAAGTTCACTGATAAACCATTGGCCTCCCCTATTTGGCGCCACTCCGGCCGGTCCTGAAACCTTGAATCCAACGGTTTCCAGCTGTCTTCTTCAGGTCGTCAGTCCTTGTCGCGGGGCGTCTTATGCTCTTTTTACCGAGGCTTTCGAAAAACAACATAAAAACGAAGCGAAGTAGAACAAAATAGTTGCTGGTAAATTACACAGGAAAAAAGTTGTTGCGGTTTGGCAATGGTCAGATAGATGTTAATTTCCTCTTTTCAATAGACTCGGCACTTAAACTCTGACTTGTCAAAGTGCCAAGAGCTGTGCTTAGAATGTGGCTAAACAATAAGCAATGATACTAGACTTAAGTTTGACACGTGACTTGGCAATCTAGTGGCCCTAGCCTAGATCTCCATCTCCACATCATTTAGAGTAGGTAATGTTGTTTTTTTTCTCTGAATAATCGTTGCATTGAAGTTTGATTATGAAATCCCTCCAATTTTGCTGTTGACTAAGTTAGTAAACAAAAAAATAAATAAACGGTTTGAAAAAAAATAATTAGGCTCAATAGTGACTTGGTCAAATAAAAGATAAAATTGGAGATGAAAGCGAAATTTACAAGAAACATAAAGTGAGGTGATCTTCGTGATTATTTTTTATTAACAGCTTGAATGTATGATGCAGCTAGTTTATTTATCGTCAAAGAGACCACCTGAAAATGTTTCGAAGACTGGTTGTCAACACCAATATGGTCCCAGTGGCCTCATAGGGACACTAATTCCCTGTGCCCAGTCACTTAAAATAATAATAATTATTATTATTACACCAATATTAATCTCTCTTAGCATAGTCTCAAATCATAAATTAAATATTAATTAAATATTATTCAGTATTTTTCAGCAGTTCTGCAGTAGTTCAATAATGGATTAAGAAACATAAAAATAATTGTATATCTACTTAGTACAGCACCGCGCTCATTTAAAAGTTCTACACAACTTTTTTTTCATACTTTTTCTTGATCATTAAAGTTGCAAGTGTAGTCATTAAAATCACAATCTCGATTGACGACGGGCTGTATTGGTGTTAATACGCGTTCATTTCTAAAGACCAGAGCTTAACGTGTTATATTTCATTTAAAACGCGAGTTATTTGTGAAACTTAAGCGTTGAATTTCTAAAATGTTTATAGAATTGAAATGTCCATAAACGTTCTTTGTATTATAAGAAATAACATGCATGCTATTCAAAATTCTTAAATTTATAGATAAAATGAGAATTTTTGCTAGATAGAATTGCAACACCCTTTGTACTTTGTAAAAACCATTAAAAACCGGTGGCCTCATACCATCAAGTGAGGCACTTCGCTCCTTTGTTGGTTAAAAAAACCTGCTGCCTCAATATATTTCCATTGACGATAAACTAATACCTAGCGAAATATTTTTAAAACATTTCAAGACAAAAAAATATGTTCAGAAATCAACCCTAACGTACTCTAGATAAAGAGTGAATTTAAAAACCCAGTACAGCCAGCTGCAAAAACATTTAGAGCATAAAATTGGCGTGGCATCCAGTAACGATGGCTGGAATTCGGTTGTCTCGCGGACACATGCAATTTTTCATTCTCAGAAAAAATAACAGCGCCGGATTAAGCATTCAACACAAGGCAGCACAGTTGTACTATTAGGTCATTGAGAGCGGGGTGAGCCAAGAATTTCAATGCGAAACACTCGAGCAACAACTGGTGAGTGAAATTACAGCGGATATTGCAGGCGAGACTTGCGCCGTCAGCTGTACCGACACTTGCTAGCTTCCCCGCGAATGTATTGAGTATTGAAACATTACAGAAGTACTGGGAAATCATTCAATGGTTCGATTCGTTGCTTCGGGGGGTTTTTCCCGTTGGCTCCCATTCCCATTCTCACCCGTCCCACTATACCCCGATTTCCGATTTTACTGATAACGTCAAATAAAATTAAACATTGCTTAAAAGTACAGTTATAAGAAAAAGTCTTAAATTAAAAATTAAACCATGCCGGACTTGATTGGATAACTTGAATTGCCCTTCTATGTAGTAACCTGGGTTTGGTCTGGTTCTAAGTCAGGGTGTTATATTGTCCATGGCAGCAACGAGACGGAGTCCTAGAGAATGAGGCCATTTGTGTGTCCTTATTTACTTAAAGAATTGGGAGTAAAATAAAAGTAGTTAACAATAAAGGTCATTAAATTTAATAAACAAATGAGTGGTATAAAACATGTAATAAAAATTAAAATGCAAAATCAGTGTTATTTTCATATACCTTCTTAATAATTTGCTAAATTAACAACAATAAAAGTAATTAAGTCACAGACAAATAGACAAAAATTCTTAAAGATCATTGTTTTAGGTGCTTTTGCGTTAATAAAGAAATTATTATTAGTATTGAAGTTTTTTTAATTTTTTTTTCATTTTATCATTTTAATAATTTTTGCTTACACACGTTGTAGGCCACTGTAGCCCGGGGACTCCGTATACGATACGGCTGATACGATGGTAGCTACTGCCCAGCTAAAAACATTATCTTACTTTAAAGAACTTTTTCTATCGACTGTACATGTTGAAAAATGAAGGCAAAAGTACTCACAAACTATAAATCAAATTAATCGTTTTCGGGGTGTAGTGGGACGGGTGAGAACGGGAATGGGAGCCAACGGGACAAACCCGCTTCGGGAAATCTATTGGGCCGTAGGTACTACCCGCACTCTAAAGTAATTAATTTTTATTTGAAGCTATAAATTACATTACATTGAATTTCATTGAATGTTTATTACAGTTTTTTGTTTTAGGATACCTACAGTTTTTTGTTTATTTATAACCGTCAAATATATTAATTTTATGTAATGGTTAACAAGAAAAATCATGAATTTCTGTACTTACAATAGACTTAATATACTAAACGTACCTACTTACCTACTACCAACTTTTGAAATTTCAGTAGATAATTATAAAATTGCATTTTATTCCGCACAGAATCAGATACTCTTATCGGAATGATTTTCATGCTAGATAAAGAAATGTTAAAAAATAAATAAGAAACATCAAGTACCTATCTATCTTCAAAAAATCTTTAGTGGTTTTACACATTATACTAGCACAAACCAACTTGCATTCTACATAAATATACATACGTGATTGTCAAACTGCGGCCGGTTTCTGTGCGGCCCGCGGACGGTATTTTTACGATGGGGGGTTGAAGGGTGCACGGGGGCGCTTAGCGGTGGCTGTGGTGGTAGGCATAAAAGGTCCTTCTGCGGCCCTTGGCCGGAAAAGTGTCACAACCACTGCTATATATGTTGTGGCTTGCATGAAAACTTGCTTGTGCGAATATCTGTAGTTATATATAAAAAGCAAATATGACTGATTTATGTATCAACACACAGGCCAAGAAGTAGGGCTACAAACTTGAAAGGAGTTTTAGAAATTCCACCCCAAAGGGAGTGAAGTTTAAATTAATTCCACGCGGGCGAAGTCTCGGGCGGAAGCTAGGCTATAAACAAACAACGTGTAGGTAAGTTGTTCATTAAAACACACAGTATACACAGCAGCTAATCTAGATTTCCAGGTCACACTCCAATGCGGCACTCACTTTAAGCGATTTTCATTGAGAACCGCTTAGCGGCGCTTGATATGAATGAGTCTGAACCAATTCAAACTGAAAAGTTTTGCAGTTTAATACGGGTATACAACTTTTATAAGCCCTGTACATAAATTGAATTTTCGACTTCTTATATACGTGAATGTTGAATTGAATAATGGAAGAAGTTTCTAAATAGTTGCTTTTTAAAATAAAAAAACATCGACTTCAACATCGACAGGCAGAGATAACTCAAAAACTACTCGCCAGATGGTGCTGAATTCGACGTATCTGGGTGTCAAGTTCTCATCACTGCAAATAAATCAAGCCCAAATCCAAGGTTACTGCTGTAAACCATTGAGTAGTTCCCTCGACTTTCTTTCGGCTTCATCAGAGCGACTCCAGACCTTCAATAAAATTTAGTGTCTTAATATAGGTACTCAAGGAAAACCTCGATTTCTCTGATACCATCATCAAATTCTGCTGTTTTTTTCATAAGACCACCTGTGGAATATCTATCTACTCTCCAACAAAAAAAGATTTATCAAAATCGGCTCATAAACGTTGCAAAAATTGCTGTACATCATTAAAAAAGCAAATATGTATACGATCGAATTGAGAACCTCCTTCTTTTTTGAAGACGATAAAAAATAATGTGAGGTATGAACAACACAAATAGAATAGGTATCACAAACATACGGTGACGGAAGGACAAATTTGTATGAATTTATTTGTCAATATATGAACGGGCCAGGAATTCACAGTGGCTTCCCAGGCAAAACCACTTCCAACCAGGGTCTTCATAATTAAAGGTTCAAGGTAGACAGATAACGATGGGTCCTATGTATATGGGCCAAACTAGCAATTTGGCGATTTTGGCTTTTTTGTGGGTAACGCATCTTATCGATATAATGAATCATGTGAGCTATTAAAAAAAAGATTTCAGCATAGAAACACGATTTTTTATTACGGTATAACGGCATAAATGTAACATGAATTTAAACGTATAAGTTCCTAAGCGTAGTTAGAGATTTATACGCGGGGAGTTTGTTTATAGTTTGGAACAATCAGCCAATTTGACACTTGTACGTTGAACGGAGCATCGGCCGCACTGTGATGAATAAAGATGAATACGAAATGTAATTGTTGTGTTTTTGGGTTACAATTTAGTTTAATAAGTAAAAATGACATCTAATTATCACGCTAAGATGTCTAGATGTCGGAATTTTGTGAATTTAGCTTTGGGAAATGAAAACAACAACGAAAAAAAAGAAGATTTAGGTTATTAAAACGAAGATTTTATATTATATTCTAATTAATGAATTATCAATTACTTCAATCGTTTATTGATTTTATAGATAAAAAATTAAAAAAATATACAAGGTGGATACCACCATACAACAATAAATGAAATCACGAGCCCTGCTTCATGCAAGGAACATATTACATTTAGTAAAAAACGCCTAACATCTTATTTACAAAAATGTTTTTTCAAACAAACTAAATAGCACAAAAATAGAGGAATAAATAGAACATCCTATCTAAACATCGGTCACTCACTTTTGACAAGAGCGGCAACAATCTTCTGCTATTACAATAATAAATAATAGATACAGCGTGTTGAAATTTTGAATATTGAAAAAAAATTGCTGCGGCTAAAGTAAAGGAGGTATTTGATTGAAATTTTTTTTGGGGGCTTAGGTAATTATTAGGTACATAAAATTAAATTTATTGTTGCATGGTGGTAACCACGTTGTATACATTATGCTAATTAGCGTAATACGCGTATAATGGCCAAGCCAACATGGTATATCGGCCCTTTTAGGATGTTTTCAAAAAAAATAATTTTAACAAAAACTAACGCAGAAGGGCCAATGTGACATTAAAAAAACCAGATAAATGTATATATAAAATACTACAGTGTAAATGAGGGAAATAGTTTTCTTAGCAAATAAGCAAAGATTCGGGAACTTCGGTTTTATCAATTTAAAGTTATACCTAGTAAATTCAAACTTTGGAAGCCTCTCCTGTAAAGTTTTAATTTTACATTTTGGCCCATATACATAGGACCCATCGATAAGTTATTGAATAATAGATAAGTTAATGCATTTTATTTAACTATTCATATTTGAATGGATACTGATATGATCGGGCGAACATGATGTTCAAATATAAATATTTGCAATGAATAAAAAGTTTACAAAATCAATTAAAACAATGTTACGAAGGTAAATCATTTTATGCACAAAATTCATCATTTAATTTTTTTTTTAATTTGGATCCCACTCGAATAACCAAATTAAACCGCTAAAGGTTTTCAATATATTTTCGGGAAGTCTGCATCTTTCAATCGAATTCAATAAATCGTTTCAACTGAATAACCTTTCTGTTCCATTATGATTCATTATCATTTTTAATCCATTATATTATCATCATTTGTAAATTCGCTGAAGTATATTAATATTTTCTATTTATTATATTTCTAGTATTTCTTCAGCGTAGCAGGTGATAGTGAATTAAAAACAAATAGGTACCTATATTGTTTAGATGTGAAGCGCACTAGCTCAGTAAAAGTATATTCTGAATGGCGCAACGGTTAACACGCCAGAACATTTCTCCATGGATCCTGGGTTCGATTCCCAGAGAGGCGGAAAGAATGATGAATTTAAATTTCCGTTCTCGGGCTGGCTTTGTGCCCTTGTCTTATCTTGTCCACGGCACCCACGACTCAGGGAATCATAGTGTGGGGTTATGAGTGGGTAGCGCTATTTATTTATTTTTATGATCATAATGTACCTAAAATATCATTTTACGTACTTTAGTGTAAGAACTTTCTAGTGTAGGTTTTTAGGTCATACACAACCGTCGCGGCTTTTATTACGGATTGCTTGGCACTGCGTACCTACTTATTTAGGAGTTTTTATATTTCTTCTCTTCTTAATGTTTACCTACACTACCTGTACTAATCCATAAATTAATATCTATTATAATAGCGAAAGTAACTCTGTCTGTTTGCATTTAACGTTTAAGATAAGAAGTTATGTAGTTAGAGACCCGAGAAAGAAAGGACAGGATGTTGTTATGTTTTTTATGGAATTAAGGTATCAAACGAGTATGCAGCTTCATCCTTCTGCTGCCGCTCATGGTAACTTTGACCGACCTAGAACAAACTCAATTTAGGGACCAACCTATTATTAGTCCACTGGTTCACAATCGTCCATTGCGTTGTAGGCCCAAAGACAAAGAGAATGGTAGCAATGGTAACATTTAAAAAGATTATCTTAAATTATATTTCTACTCCTTGATATAACTTGTATAGATCTATCAATTAGGTACTAGCCGCCCGCCCGTCTTACCCGCATGAAAATACTTTTGACTGCTTTTCAAACAAACTCTCAACCCCTATTTTACTCTTAGGTATGGCTGGAATGGAATATTACAAAATCGGAAAACGGATTTGCGTGAGCGAATTAACAGATGAGTTTAAAATTGAGGTAGGTACCTACTGTGAAAAGAACAGTAATTTATGTTTTGATTGTAAGCATGATTGTAAGTATATGTTTAAATGTTACTTTCTAATTTAGGGACAACAAATGTAAAATAAGGTAAGTGTACCATAAATTTATACAATGCCTAAAATATATCAACCATGACTAGCAATTAGCAATGTCTCGATCTACCGAAGCGAATCGAGGGTTGTCACAGGTGTAAATAGTGTTGTCTAGGTTTAAGGTGTTATTATTTATCACACTGACGGTTTGCAAGCGTTTTCAAAGCGGCGTGGACGCATAACGAACACTCCACGCGTGCACAGTAAATAAATCCACTACACTATAATAGCCTTTACCCTACTGATTTCATTTCAAAATAACAATTTCACAGGTCACTCGAACTGTATCTGTACTCACTGTATCACACTGTATTAGGTAAACTACATTTTAACTAGAGGATTTCATTGTGAAATTAAACACCAAGCCCCATAAAAATCGCTGCAATCGATCTCGTTCAATCGCACGTGTATTATCAGAGCCGGTAATAATGAGGTTCCCCACGGCCCTGTTGTTGTCCCGGCTGTTACTGCCACGTGATTCGTGTGCTCGTTTGCAGACTACACATAAAACGTAATCACCTACGCACTAGTCGCATACAGTTCCGTTTTACCACAATGGGTACACGGGGCCCATATCCAGTGCCGATCTCACAGGGGCCCCAAATGGATAACAAAATTTACTTTCAAATCCAAGAAAAGGTGATACTGAAACTTGATTAAGAATTAAAAAGAAAAAAGAAAGAAGAAATTCTGTTATCTCTAACATACAGTAAAAATAACTACCAGAATATCATTTTTTTAACGTTACAAGACATGGATAAACCCACTCTGAATAAATATTTATTTTTTGTTCCCTTGCAAACCCCCGTAGGATAGCGAATCCAGTGGTTTGCTGTAAATTAAATGACTTTATTTATTTATTAAGGCTCTCATTAAAATTAATTAATATTAGTGCCGTTTGATGTACTTATGGAGTGCACATCTAACAGCAGTAATAACAAGTAAATTAAACGTAGCATAAAAATATTAAATTTTAAATTTAACTTTGCAACAGGGACCCAAATTCGTATGTTAGGGCCCCAACATGGCCTAAAACGGCATTGCGCATGTCAGTTTTTCAGTCATAGTCTAGATTTCCAGGTCACAATGCAAGCCGCACTGCCTGAAGCGAGTTTCATTACGGACCGCTTAACACCGCGTTCTTATTTCCCGTTCCGAAGAGCATTTTAGGGTTTTCATATTTCTTTGCAGAGACATGAACGACATCGGTAAAGGAGCTTGAAAGTGGGAAGTATAGAAATATGTTCCTACTCGTATTTATGAAATATGTTTTGTACTGTTTAAATGTTTATTTTGTTAGCTATATCTGGAATTTATCTTCTAGATACATATTATAATAAAACTGTTACAGATCGGTGTTTGTGCACGCTAATCTCGACACAGGTAGGACACAAGAGGTCGTGGAGCAACATATAGGCTACTTTTTATCTCGTGTTCCCACAGAATCGGGATACACGCTGGAAAACTCATATGTACGATCGAAGTCGTCGGCAACAGCTAATCATTCATATAATATTATGTTTATGCTATGGATGATAACGATCATGAAGTCTATATTTGCTTCATGATAACGATAATGGAGGCAGGTCATTTTATGTGCAGGTCTCTGTTTTATTGTATACTCCATTCGCGTTCGATTCGATGTAATGTAATGCAATTCGTTTTAATTGCATTGCATAACACACAAACGCCAGCCTTCTGCCCTTCAGTTTCACTAGATTGACGGTGTGAATTTAATACCAAAAACAATTTGACTACAAGCTAAATTGTATTGTGACCACGAGGTAATAAATTTGTTTTTAGCTGGGAGTGACAAATCCATACTCTGGGTGATTCAAATATGAAATGTGAACCGACTTAGCTATTTATAAGCTAACTCGTACTTATCTTCGAAAATCAACGGTGCGTTGTCAGTTAAGAGAAAAGGGTTAAACGGGCTTGTTAAGATCACAGGAATATTTTCGCTTAGAGTCTCTAAGGAGCTCCCTTGAGGTGTAAGGGGCTCCATTCATCATTTAGTTAACTTTCCCTTCTGAACAAAAGATAAAGTTATGCAAAGTCCCTCTTGTCCGAGGTCACTGGTTACTAGATAATAGTTTAATCCCGACGGTTCTTGTACCTACTTGGTGGAAGATTTTTCCGTCTGGCAAGCTGAACATTCTGAAATTGACCGTTTATGTTATACTGATGTATTCGTTACAAAATCAGAGAGCCATTCGGTAATTCTGCGTTCGATGCCTATAATTTTCATGTAAGTCCAGCTTTGTTACGTCATTTTCGACTTTTTATCGTATATAAATTTGAACGACTTCTGGTGGGTATTTTTGAGTTATCTTTATTCGTCCATGTTGTTGTTCTTTTTGTAAAAAGTTGTGTGGCGTACTCATTATATTTATAGACATACAACTTATATATTTACTATATAACAATTAATTAAACAACATTAAAATTAATATACATGCACTACTATATTATTTACATTCACAAATATTTATTTATATTTACAACTTAAGTATACATTTACTATAATTATTACAATTCATTTATAAACCAAATTATATTTAATAACACATACATATATATAATATTATTAACTATTTACATATCAATCACACTTATTAACATTCATTATAAAACCGTATTAATTTAGCGCATACTCGACGACCATAAAATATTTACATCGTCGACCTAACATTGTACAGTGGAAACGGCCGCCCGGACAGGTAGTTCTTATCTCTTAAGATCTAATATGAACTCACGCGCCGGCCGGCCGGGTTGAGCAGCGAGCCCGCATAACAACCAGTCGATGCACGTACTACACCGCGGAGCCCGTGTCACTCGATTTCTTGCCGCTTACCGCTTACGCACCTTGTTTATATAATCGTTTATTGTTTTCTGCTCTTAACTGTACTATCGCTTTCTTACTTTCACTCCTTCTTCTTCTACTGTGTGGTTTCTGACTTTTGTGTTGTGTGCTTTATCTATTGTGTAGTGCAAATAAACTTTTCCTTCCGTGTGCATTCTTGTTGGACTTATTATTTACCATCTCGCACCGTGAGTACTACCTACACACACACCACCACCATACCCACAAAACTGGTTTTTTTTTTTTTTTTTTTTTTTTTTTTTTTTTTTTTTTTTTTTTTTTTTTTTTTTTTTTTTTTTTTGATGTGGCGTACTCATTATATTTATAGACATACAACTTATATATTTACTATATAACAATTAATTAAACAACATTAAAATTAATATACATGCACTACTATATTATTTACATTCACAAATATTTATTTATATTTACAACTTAAGTATACATTTACTATAATTATTACAATTCATTTATAAACCAAATTATATTTAATAACACATACATATATATAATATTATTAACTATTTACATATCAATCACACTTATTAACATTCATTATAAAACCGTATTAATTTAGCGCATACTCGACGACCATAAAATATTTACATCGTCGACCTAACATTGTACAGTGGAAACGGCCGCCCGGACAGGTAGTTCTTATCTCTTAAGATCTATTATGAACTCACGCGCCGGCCGGCCGGGTTGAGCAGCGAGCCCGCATAACAACCAGTCGATGCACGAACTACACCGCGGAGCCCGTGTCACTCGCTATCTTGCCGCTTACCGCTTACGCGCCTTGTTTATATAATCGTTTATTGTTTTCTGCTCTTAACTGTACTATCGCTTTCTTACTTTCACTCCTTCTTCTTCTACTGTGTGGTTTCTGACTTTTGTGTTGTGTGCTTTATCTATTGTGTAGTGCAAATAAACTTTTCCTTCCGTGTGCATTCTTGTTGGACTTATTATTTACCATCTCGCACCGTGAGTACTACCTACACACACACCAACCACCACATCCACCAAACTGGTGACCCCTCAAGAACACTAGTAAGGATACCTAGTACAAAATGAGCGACAGCAGCGATTCCGTAAAAACCGTCGGTTCTCAAAAACATGTCACACAACGAGCCCGTCGAGTGCGCGTTTCCACTGAACGCCAAGTCGACGCACGGAAATTAAAAATTAAAGTTCCACCGTTCTCACCCGAGGACCCCGAACTTTGGTTTGCGATGTTAGAAGGCCAGTTCGAGAGCAATGGCATCACCGACGACGGAATAAAATTTAATAATGTTACCAACAACCTTGACGTGCAGTACGCTAAGGCCGTCAAGGACATTATTATTAACCCTCCACCAAGCAATCGATATGACAAAATTAAGACGGAGTTGATCAAGCGATTATCGGCGTCACACGAGAAAAAGGTTAAACAACTGCTCACCCACGAGGAACTGGGAGACAGAAAGCCCTCGCAATTTTTAAGACATCTGCAAGACCTAGCCGGACCTTCAGTGCCTGACGACTTCCTTCGGTCCATATGGAGTAATCGCCTCCCTCAGAACATCCAGACGGTGCTAGCATCACAGCCCTCACACTCGCTGGAACAGCTGGCGGACCTAGCAGACCGCATACAAGAGCTGACGTCACCGTATAACGTCGCTGCTGCGTCCGCAAACAGGGCACACACGTCACAACAATTAGAGGAGATAGCGGAACTGAAGAGGATGGTACAGCATCTCACTCTCAAGCTTGAGGAGCACACACGCGCTGGCTGCTTCACTACTGATCGTGCAAGACCACGTGACCGCCGGCGTTCTTCCTCGCGGCACAGGAACCGATCTCGATCCACGTACAGGAAGTACCCCGTGTGTTGGTACCACGCGAAATTTGGATCCCAGGCCCACAAGTGTTTGACACCTTGCGACTACGGCAAGTCGGGAAACTCCAAAGGCAATCTGTAGCGGCGACCAACGATTGCCTATCTCATACGGGTCGCCTCTTCGTCACCGACCGCAACACAGACACTCAATTCCTTGTCGACACCGGTAGTGACCTATGTGTGTACCCACATTCCGCACTGCGTGAACGTCGTGTAAAAACGGACTTTGAACTTAGTGCTGCCAATGGTTCTGTCATCGAAACTTTTGGTTTTGTAGAGCTTTGCTTAAATTTAGGCTTAAGACGTAGCTTTACATGGCGGTTCATTGTGGCTAATGTAACAAAACCCATAATAGGCGTAGATTTTTTAAGTTTTTACAATCTTATGGTTGATTGTCGCCATCAGCGCTTAGTGGACAACACTACAACTTTGAGCTCAAACGCTTCTGTTGCCAAAACTGATATTTTTTCTATAAAAGTTTCTACGGGTGACACGCGCTTTCATAAACTCTTGTTAAAGTTCCCAGAGATAACACACCCTTCAGGGACGCCGGTGTTTCCAAAACATAACACGGTACACTACATTAAGACCACTCCCGGCCCTCCCATATCATGTACCCCCCGAAGACTGGCACCGGACAAGCTTAAAGTCGCCAAGCACGAATTTGAGCTTATGCTTAAGAATGGCACAGCGCGTCCTTCGGAGAGTCCATGGGCTTCTCCGTTGCATTTAGCGCCTAAAAAGGACAACGGCTGGCGACCTTGCGGCGATTACCGTATGCTTAACGCACGAACTGTACCAGATCGCTATCCCGTTAGGCATATTCATGACTTCGCGCATTCCATTTCAGGTTGTAGCGTCTTCAGTACTATAGACCTGACGAAGGCGTATAATCAGATCCCGGTTTTCGAAGGTGACATACAAAAGACCGCCATCACCACTCCCTTTGGCCTGTACGAATTCCCATTTATGACCTTTGGTTTAAGGAATGCAGGTCAAACATTCCAAAGGTTTGTAGACGAAATGACGAGAGGCCTCGATTTTGTTTACTGTTATTTGGACGATTTCCTTGTTTTCAGCAGAACAGAGGCTGAACACGAAGACCACCTGTATCAGCTCTTCAATCGTATGAAGGAATACGGTGTTCTCGTAAACACTTCTAAGTGTGTTTTTGGTGCTTCAAAAGTTTTGTTTTTAGGTTACGAAATCTCCGCATCCGGCACCAAACCCTCCAACTCTAAAGTCCAGGCTATCCAGGAGTTCCCCATACCCCAGACTGTCAGACAACTCAGACGCTTTCTGGGTATGATGAATTTTTATAGGCGATTTTTGCCTCATTCCGCATCCATTCAAGCCCCTCTAAACGCTTTACTTTCAGGTAACGTCAAAGCATCTCACCCAGTCAACATCTCTGGAGACACTTTACTGGCATTCAATAGATGCAAAGAGAGTCTTGCCAATGCTACACTACTAGCACACCCAGATTGCCAGGCCGAACTCGCTCTCGTAACCGATGCCTCCGACCTGGCCATGGGTGCAGTTTTGCAGCAGCGGAAAAATGGCATTTGGGAGCCGCTAGCATTTTTCTCGCGAAAATTGAGCCCCTCCCAACAAAAGTATTCGCCGTATGACCGCGAGCTGTTAGCCATTTACGAATCAATTAAATACTTTCGCCATATGGTTGAGGCTAGGCACTTTGTGGTATTCACTGACCACAAGCCACTCAGTTATGCCTTCAGCGAAAGGAAAGCGAACTGCTCACCACGTCAATTTAGGCATCTCGACTACATCTCGCAATTTACGACCGACATTAGACACATTTCAGGGAAGGATAATGTTGTCGCCGACCCACTGTCACGTGTCGAGGAATTGCAGATGCCAGTAGATCTAGACGTATTGGCTTCATCTCAAGCTTCGGATACGGAGTTGGCTCAGCTTCTGGGAGAAGAATCTTCGCTCCGCTTGAAGAAGTTAAAGATTCCTGACTCTTCAACAGAAATCTATTGCGACGTTAGCACTTCGTCACCTCGTCCCTTTGTCCCAGAACCCTTGAGGAGACAACTTTTTGAGAGTCTCCATAGCCTCAGCCACCCGGGCGCAAACGCAACAGCTAAACTCGTTGCCGAGCGATTCGTTTGGCCCGGAGTCCGAAAAGACTGTCGCAGTTGGTATCGTCAATGTTTGGCGTGCCAACGTGCTAAAGTTAGTAGACACGTATCCACTCCATTGGGCACCTTTGGTCTTCCTCGTGCCCGATTTAATTTTATCCATGTGGACATCATTGGCCCCTTGCCTATTTCACAAGGTTTTCGCTACTGCCTCACGGCGGTGGATCGTTTCACTCGCTGGCCAGAAGTCACTCCTATGACGGACATCACTGCCGAAACAGTCGGGAAGGCGTTAATATCTTGGATATCCAGATTCGGATGTCCAACAGATATAGTCACCGATCGCGGCCGACAGTTTGAATCGTCACTTTTTCAATATTTAGGAAAAATGATCGGATTCAAACATCGCCGAACAACCGCGTATCACCCGGCTTGTAATGGACTAGTGGAACGATTCCACCGCCAACTAAAAGCAGCCATAATGTGCCACGCTGACTGCAACTGGGTGGACACATTACCTTTGGTGCTGTTAGGCATTAGGAGTGCATTTAAAGAGGATCTCCAATCATCTTCTGCCGAATTGGTATATGGTGAGCCGTTGCGCTTACCCGGAGAATTTTTTCACTCCTCAGTTCCTTCCTCCAGCGATATGACAGACTTCACAACTCGTCTGCGCAATTTTGCGGAAAAGCTGCAGCCAACACCAGCTGCACGCCATAATAAAAATAAAATATTCGTTTATAAGGACCTCACTTCGTCTTCTCACGTATTTTTAAGAGACGATGCATCACGTGGCTCTTTACAGCCTCCTTATACAGGCCCGTACGAAGTTTTGGAGCGGGGTGACAAGACCTTTAAAGTACAGGTCAAAGGGAAGAGCGTTACAGTATCCATAGACCGCGTGAAACCAGCCTATGTACTGATTGACCCATCTCCCAACCCCACCTCCATCCCAACTCCTACGCCCAACCCTACCCCCAATCCCTTTCCTGACCCTATTCCTGCGAGTCAAGAGTCCCCTAACCGGGATACCGTCAAAAGAACACGTTCAGGCCGCGTAGTTCGTTTCCCTGATTTTTATCGCCCGCAGTGACGGTCTCTGGGGGGGAGTGATGTGGCGTACTCATTATATTTATAGACATACAACTTATATATTTACTATATAACAATTAATTAAACAACATTAAAATTAATATACATGCACTACTATATTATTTACATTCACAAATATTTATTTATATTTACAACTTAAGTATACATTTACTATAATTATTACAATTCATTTATAAACCAAATTATATTTAATAACACATACATATATATAATATTATTAACTATTTACATATCAATCACACTTATTAACATTCATTATAAAACCGTATTAATTTAGCGCATACTCGACGACCATAAAATATTTACATCGTCGACCTAACATTGTACAGTGGAAACGGCCGCCCGGACAGGTAGTTCTTATCTCTTAAGATCTAATATGAACTCACGCGCCGGCCGGCCGGGTTGAGCAGCGAGCCCGCATAACAACCAGTCGATGCACGAACTACACCGCGGAGCCCGTGTCACTCGCTATCTTGCCGCTTACCGCTTACGCGCCTTGTTTATATAATCGTTTATTGTTTTCTGCTCTTAACTGTACTATCGCTTTCTTACTTTCACTCCTTCTTCTTCTACTGTGTGGTTTCTGACTTTTGTGTTGTGTGCTTTATCTATTGTGTAGTGCAAATAAACTTTTCCTTCCGTGTGCATTCTTGTTGGACTTATTATTTACCATCTCGCACCGTGAGTACTACCTACACACACACCAACCACCACATCCACCAAAGTTGTTTCAATAAGTGTGGTACTTAAGATTTGGCACCACCTTCCCACCACCCACGTACCTACTTACGAGGTGGTAGTGCCTCATCCCAAAGATAACGAGAGAAAACTTTTATAAGCACACGTCTCATATTATAATTTTATTCCATATCCAAGTTAACGCCAGCTTTGATTTTTTTAATTATCCATTAAAAGAACAAATCTGCGCTTAATTTATACAAACATAATTAAGTTAAAATAATTGTACTTTACACTGTACAGCACATAATAGCAGCCATTGACACAAGTAAATTGTGTACAGAGTACAGACGCGTACAAAATTGCCGGCAGACTAATTATCTGTACGCATGGGCTCGTTTCTCGGCTATACTTTGCCTGAAGCTAGTTTCATTAAGGACCGCTCCAGTTTATTTATCTTTCTGTCATTTAAGGCATGTTCACATTCCTGTGGGAAAGTAATGAGCTACTTCAGTTTATTTACTTGGAAGTTTAGTTACTTACTCTATCCTAAAAATGGTTTTAATATGTATTGCATTTTTATTTATTTTGTTAAAAAGTATGCACAATACAAGAAGTAAAGACAAAGGCGGATTTATGCAAAAAAAATCTCTCGTAGTCAACCTTCGGGCAGTGTGAATACTACGAAATGGTGGCAATAATGGGAGTAAACCTCAAACAAAAATGTATTGTATAATTTTGTTCGCCGTCACCCTTCGTATGACTATAAGAATAGGATACAAAATAATATAAATATACATAACAAATAATGAACACAAATGTTAGTAGGATAGTAAAGTTTATGAATTTAATCTTTCCAGTTCACTCTGAAATGCACAGCCTCAAGCAAATTTCATTATGCGCAGTAGGTAAAATCGCGTTCTTATTTCTTTCTAAAGATCAAATACAAAACGCTTTCAGTCGTATTTCTGAAACAGTTATATAAATGAGCCACTTAAACCAATTAGCAAAGTCTACCTACCTTTAAGATGCTGTTACTATGTAGGTATAATACCTAATCGCTTTTAAACAAGTAAATATTACAATTTTATTTATTTTATTATGTTTCTTAATCTTCTGACCCTATTTCTTTGTCACACTTTCAACAGTTTCAGGAACTGTATTCAATACCTACTTTAAATGATTATGATACCTTATCTACATTTTAAAAGAATTTTATGTAAGGAGACCTCGAATTAATTAAATATTTCACTAACAATACTAAAGGAATGATTTGGATCGATTTATACCTGAAACTCGGAAAGTAGGTAGTTAATAGTGGAATTGGGGGCACGAAATTATTTGGTCATATCGTTATGGAAATTAAAAATGAACAAGAGCTCTAGCTCTTGTTCATAAAATCAATATCAACTGTGTTGTAATTCAAATTTAACTATAATTCACCTACACATTCAGAATAACGCATGCTAAAACGAAACAAAGCGTAATTTCAGCCTCAAAAGTTTTAATTACGGCTGATTGTTATGATTATGGACGAATAATAATCGATTCCTGGAACTACATAGACCAAATAAAATTATATGGACCAATATTACATACTCTCTTGCTCTCTTTCATCATAGTCAGAGTAGAGCCGTGGAGTAGAGTAAAATTAATTATTGTAAACGGCAGGTACATGACGTAACAAATGTCAAATGATGAGAGCGAATGCTTTGACTGCAGTTCCCAACTTCCAATCGCTGCGTCGCCTGCTTCGCTTCGATTCATTTATCGTTTGTTTGCTTCCCTTTGTTTGCTTCATCTGTTCCTCACACAAATTGAATCCGTCCTCAGGTTTCACGCGTGCATTCCGTTTTTATTTAAATTGTACCATGAGCTTAACATCCGATTTGAATTGGTAGTTGCTGAATTGAATCGGTTTTCCTGGATTAAAATTATTCTGTCCTTTCGTCTTTCTTAGTGAAATGCTATTTCTTAGTGATGAGAAAAATGTACAGTTTATGGTTTCAGATTACCCATTCATCTGATGTAACAACTCGTTTAGAAAGTTTGGAAAGATTTTAAAAGCCTATTTTTTAAAAATTCGAACCAATAATATTGAATTTTGTTTTTTAAATCCTTTTTTGTTCTTCTATGAATAAAATATTAAATAAAATGTATCGATTACCTACATGGTTGGCTTTGAAATGAGACATCTTTCGGCCTCCTAGGGCGTCTGCATCGATAGCAATGATTAAAACAGTACAGGCCCCTTATTATGAACTCTTAATTCCAGACAGTTTACGTTCAGTTCAGTGGGTGACAGAGACAGCGCTTTACAGGTAATAAGGCGCTATCTCTGTCACTCACACGTGAACGTAAACTGTCTGGAATTAAGAGTTCATAATAAGGGGGCAGGCGCCCGAGCTTCGAAGTTCAAAAAACAAAATGGCTGCCATTTAATCATGGAGGGGCCAGAGAAAATTTGGATAGTGATTTGTCGATAAAAAATACTATATTTCATCCCCCTAAAGTCTCCAACACTGGTGACCAGACACATTGTATACAAAAATATACCCTACCCTATATACCTACTACACCACTGAACATAAACAGAATTGTAAGTGGCACTTTTATGTTAATTCACCGTAAAGGAAGTAATTAACTTGGCTAGATACAGCCAGCGTCGGGCGGCAGTCCAAGAAACTTAGGAAATTTTAGTAGCAGCGGAAGAAAACTTCGAGCGTGGCATGACTTCCATCGTACGTCTTGCTGATTTAAGAGCTAACTTTAATTTTTATAAAACTGTTGAGATATATCCCTCGGTTACTCCACCCTCCCCCCCTTCCTCTCTATACATCACCCCTACTACTTACTACTACTTACTGAGTATAGCATAAACGGGCCTTGTCCATATAAAATATCTGGTTTAGTTAGTTGGAAACTTGTAACAAGTTATAATTATGATCCTTTACATGTATAATTTCCTGAAATAATAGTTTGTACCTACTTACCTATAACTTAGCACGGGTCTTTCCTCGTTATTATGAAGGCCTAGAGCATACTCCACCTCCACGCTGGAGCAGCGGCTCCAGCGTGGATTAGTGGTGGGGTTAGTGGCAACCCGGTATCGCAAGTTTTTATGCTGCCCGTAGGCCTTATGGCTTAACGACCGCTATAGCCATAGATATATCTATCGATAACAGCCGGAAACGGCGGCTTTACATTCCCTCCGTAGCACGGAAGCGCACAAGAAATTTTCCCACTAATGGTCATTGGTCACCCATACAACTATCGATCTCGCCCTCTTGCTTGACTTTGTCGATCACTTAGAAATCCTAGAACCTGCCAAGCCGCCGAGCTATAAGAGCTTAATGATTCAAGTTTGCATGAAAGGAATAGAATGAAATAGCCGCTCTAACGTCTGATATAACTGCTTGAAGGCATACTCGTAGATTAAGACGATAGTTATATCGACTTGCAGTTGTGGCGGGCAGTACCTACTCTAATAAACTTGACCAGTAGATAGGAGGATAGTTCTCAGAAGTTTTGGATGTGTGGTTCGGCACAAACTGAAGTAGGTAAGTACCTACCAATCTTTTGGACTTTACAGCTATGTTTGATTTTTATGTAGTTGTAAGCTCGCTCTCGTTTCACTTCGGGAAGTAATGCCTTAATACCTACACTTGAGCATAATGTTTAAAGAGGATTCTATAAATTATTTGTATGAATGAACTGACTCAAAAAAATTTTGAAATAAAATCCAATCCCAAGCTCACTACTACAGTTACGTCAGTTCTGTTTCAAATCTGTTTCAAATCAGCATTCAAATCTGTTTCTGAAAATGGCGAGAACAAACGCACAGACGTACAGATAATAACAGTTACCTACTGCTGGGATATTATCACACACTCATGACCCTATACTAGTATTCTAGGTATGTGTATAGAGATCTTTGAGAATTATTTGTCGGAAATTCAACAAAATTTATTTAGAACGCTCAATTGTCGAGTCTTTCGATATTTTGTGTTAGCAAAGCTTTAACTTGCAAATACAAAGGAAAATTTGGTGCATTATTAGCGCCATTAATGTTGCTGATATCCACCTGAGGCGGTAATCAATTATATAACCTAGAAACGAGCTATAGCTCGTTTGATAGCTCAATTCGCAAAAAAAGTATTTCGGGAATATCGAAGCAATCTATCTTAATAATAATCATGTCATTATTTGGGTGTTACTTCTGGGTGTTCTTGTAGCAAATTGTAATTATTGTTGATTGGTTTCTCTGTAAGTAATTTTATAATTAATGAGCATTGTTCCTCTTCCTAATAAGAGGACTGCTCCTCTTGAGATCTCAACTATATATATTTCCTTTTGTTTAGAAAAAAAATGTTGTAATTGTGTATGTTTGTCTCAATATGAAAATATTTCCGATGCTAGAATCTCCGCTCAGTTTTACGATGGGAGATTATACAATATTTCAATTTTATGTTCAGAGTTCTATGAAAGTAGTAAAATCTTGGATTTATAGGATTAATTTTTTACTGTTTAAAGAAAGAACAAAGAGGGAAGAATTAAAGCATTATTAAATATAAAATATAGATTAAAGCTAATAATAATATAATTAACTTTATGTATCTACAATATACCTATAAGCAATATTAAATTTAATTCATTATTTCCTTCATAATTTGCGCAATATATTAACACTAGTTCTTTACTAAACCAGAAAAAAAAACAGTTTAAACTCGGTTAAACTACTTTGTTTTAATCCTTACAGGCCAAACTAGTTCGCTTTAAGCTTTATGTACCAAATTGATTGGTTTTCATGTTTAGGTGTTAACATTGTACCTAAATAATATGTGTAATTTTTTTAATTTTGTACGAAATAAGTGATTAAGTATGAAAAAGGAACGGCACGTTGCTAAAATATTTTAAGTAATTAAGTATGACTGAAACTATCAAAATTCAATTAAACGAAAAAAATCACACTTTTTCCGTGATTTAATAAGCTTGGGAATAATACCGCGACTTTTATTCAGTTATTTTCCGACAGTCGCAAAGGTGACTCAATTATTGAATGATTTACCTTCCAGTGATTGAAGTCATTTGATTTTTTATTGAGTTTCTTCCAGAGACTTCGTTAAAATTACCTTTTAAAAAGCCTATGTGTATTAAAATTAAATAGTATAGGTAGTAGGTAGTAGGTATATGTGTATTAAAATGAAAAAAATGCCCACTATATTTCGTGATAGCGCTGAAGCGTGGTTGTTTAACTACCACCCTTTTGCTTAAGTCAGCCACGAAATAATTTGTCATCTCTTCTCGACCGCCTGAGGATCCGCTTCCGTGGGAGCTTTTAGAATCAGGCCCCCTGACCACGACACCTATGCTCCGTTGGAATTCCAGGTGGAATTCGTTATAATTGCATGTCACACAAATGCCAGCGTTCTGGCAATGCGATTAAGGTACATTTATGATTGACGGCGTTATCTAAAAATATCCTTAGTAAATTTTTCTGACAAGCTAAATTGAACTGTGAGCACAGGTAATAAGTTTGGTTTTGGCGGGGAGTGGCAATTCCATATGCTCGATGACTCAACTATAGCTGTGCATACGGAGACGATAGAAAACCCCGCTCAATGGCGGGGGTTTGATACAGAAATGGTATTAATTGCACCGCATACAAATGTTAGCTTTCCGACTCTATGATTCCGTGTCATAACAGTTAGACGGCGAGTAAGTACCTAAAATGCCGTATAGGTAAAACAACTTATCTCTGAAACGAAGAGAGGCGCTGTCGGACGCATTGGACCAATCATCGAGAGGTAGTAACTGACAGATGAATGACCACAACGTACTTATGAATGACTTTTTAACATGGCGGCATTAGTTCCAATTTTTGCCATTTCAGAGATAAGTTGGCCGCACTATAAGTAATTTTTGCTTACAGTGCCACAAACTTATCTGACCCGGTAAGGGAGGCGCTACTGTCTTTGTCTTTGTTTTAGTCTTTGTGTGACAACAGTATAACATTTGCATCAGTTCCAGTTTTGGCCACCGCGCACCGGGCCAGATAAGTTTGTAGCAATGTACCTACAACCTAAATTGAACTGTGAGCACAGATTAAACAATTCTTTTTAGCGGGGAGTGCCAATTCTATAATATTCTCGACGATTTATATACAATGTGTTAATTTTACCCTTGATCAATATTAGATAAAATGGGAATTTTTTTTATGTCAGCTATTTCGAAAGTAGAGGCCAGGCACCTTAATATTTTTTTAAGAAAATTCTCATCTTTCGTTTTATTTTTTTTCTTTTAAAATAAACGGTGTATATTTTTCAGAGTGGGCTTATTTGAAAGCTAAATATTGTAACTTGTCAAAAAAATATAAAACACCTCCGATTTCAAGCAAGAAATTAGTTAAAAAAATTAAGCAGTTATTTTTTTCTTGTTATAAAAAAATATTTTTATCGATAATTTTTTATCTAGTAGCCGTACATTTTTTTTGATCAAGTGTAAAATTAACACATTCTATAGTTGCTAAATGGGTAAACCAGGTACTATATATATATATAGCTATATCTTTACCTCAAATAGGTACTTCTTTACCGGCTGTTAACATAAGAAAGCTTTTTAACGAAATAAAACAAAACGCCGAATTTCAATAACCTGAACTCTGTTCGAGTCTTATACTAACAATAAAAAATAATAAAGGAATAGGAATTGTTAAAATACTTCGCTGGTATACTCGTAGCAACCTTCTTTTATTTAGTAAGTTTTGTAGATGTTAAAACTTCGATTCAAAGTTTGGTTCATTCGCGAGGCTGGAAGTAGTTTCAAGTATTTCCGAAGACATACCTATCGATCGCGATTTCTTCTGTATTCCAAGATTGTTACACAGGAACAGAAGAAATAAAATTCCGGACATCGTGTACCGAAGCAAACCGTGTACCGTGTACCGAAGCAAGTATAGTAAGTATGTTACCTACTACATCAAGTATTTATACAGTTTATGTATTATTAAGGTGAATCAAGTTTTAAGTTAACTTACCAATTGACCACTAATATAACAGCGAAAACCGCATGAAATGTCATTAAGTAGTTTGTACGTGATGCGCTGATAAACTTACAGAAAAACAGACCACACTAAAAATTATATTTTCGGCTTCTATCGGCCCTATGAAAACTGCTTGTGCATTTTTTCTCAAAAACTTCTCTTGTAAAGACATAATTAAATTAAGAACATTTTATTACATGTAACCTACCTATAGATTTTATAAAAAATACTCAGAAGGTTAGATAACTTATATAAACACAGAAACTTGTAACGTGGTCTTTTTGTGTTGTTAGTTTTAAGAACGAAACGAATCATGCAATTTAGCGACGACAGCCGAGAGGAGAGGGCCGAGTGCCGTCAACTACACTTGAACCAACTCGTGTCTCTAGTGTTGTTGAAATTCTGAAAAACCGCTTCACAGATCATTTATGTTATGGGTATTTTTATAAATGTTGTTTATAGTCCAGGTTAGTATTAAAGTCAGCGAGTTAACAATAAATCATTCCCTATACCTATTTCAACCCTTTAAATTAATCAATATGAGACCAATTACACGGTATGAATGGTGTACACATAATTCAGTGAAATCAGTGAGTGAATACGCAATCATCCCCTACTTTACGTAAAATATATAGGTATCGTGAGAATTCGTATCGTACCTACATACTGCGATGAGTTAGGGCTGATTTACATTGATAGGTACAGTAGCTGGCCCCAGCATCACTGGATTCCGGCGCTGGATCAGCACTGTATCAATGTAAACTTTATTATCCAGTCCAGCATCCAGTATTACGGTGATAATCAAATGATGCTGGCATCAGCTACTATATCAATATAAATCAGCCCTTTAGTTTAAAATCAAAATAGACAGTGTTTTCAAAGCGTATTACGTTACGCTTACGACACTCACTTCAATGTTGTTTACGACCCCAACTAGACTTGCTATTTTTGTAAAATAAAAAATAGGGCACGAGGCTTCGAGATAAATCAATAACGTTGAAACGGATTGACCACGTACAGGCCAGAGGCTCGCTGCTACAATGTCTGAAAGATATTAAAATATGTTTTCTAACTTTAAACTACAAGAGCAGGTGATATTCACATTGGTAGTTTTGGTTTGGTCTAGAATACTGACCCATTTCCACAGAATTATAAAAATAAGCAAACCCAACATATAGGAGAAAAAAGCGTGCCAGTTAGAACTAGGTACATAGAAATACTGCACACATTAACATTCACACAAATGTTGTGAATGGTCCTTAGACTACAGGTAACTTAGCTTAAGCTGCTTGCAGCTTACGAAAATGGCGGGTTTGCTTCATGCCTATTATGTCTAATGTGTGCCTTAGTGTTGCAACAATAATAATAAAACTAGATAGACTTTGTCAGTTTCATTACAGAGAAAGGCTACGAAACTATTGCTAATTTAAACTATTGCTTACAGTATATAGGTACGTATTGTAGTGGTGAAAATTATGTTTGGTCTGCTTAATCCTACTATCCTACTACTATTATAAATGCAAAAGTTTGTAAGAATGTGAGTGAGTGTGTGTGTGGGTTTGTTACTCTTTCACACAAAAACTACTGAACAGATTTTCATGAAACTTTGCAGTAATATAGCTTAGACATCGGAATAACATAATTTGTTAAAATCTATAGAGATTTTTTTTATTTATATTTTTGAAGGGACTGGTTCCCCGAAGCGAAGCGAGGGCGGGTTTACTAGTATTACAATATGTTTATAAGTCTGTGCCCCTTTCCCACGTTGGCACTGACGCAAAACTGTAACCGGCTATCGTACTTGGCGGTAGAGCTTTTTGTAAGAAATATATTTCCATCAAAAATAATATTATGAGCAGTGTCGCAAGATTGATACCGGCTAACCTGATTCAGCTTCATGTAGAGATTAGAGTCGCAAGACTGAAACCGGCTGCTCTAAATAGTTGGAGTTGACCGTAAGTTTACTTTAGCAATATTATTACTATCAGCAGTGTCGCAAGACTGAAAGCTAGTTATCATGCTTAGCGGTGGAGCTTCTCGTAGGGATTTTAATATTGCCGTCAACAGTGTCGCCAGACTGAACTGTTGCGACCTGGTTACTCGTCTATTTGTGTGTCGGCGATAAAGATAAAAATTAAACTTAAAATAGAGATACCTACTTTATATCCTTATATGAACGAAAACAGAAATAACTAAATAAAAATCAAATTGGCTACAACCCATTAATGGCCCACTACTGATCACGGGTCTCTCCTCATTATTGAGGAGGCCTAGAGCATACTCCACCACGCTGCTCTAGTGCGGATTGGTGGAGGAGTTAGTGGCCAACCCAGTGTCGAAAGCTTTTAAGCCGCCCGAAGGCCTCCGACACGGCTTAACGACTGCTATCTATCGATAACAACCGGGACCGACGGCTTTACGTGCCCTCCGAAGCACGGAAGCGCTCAAGATATTTTGCCACTAGCGGTCACCCATCCAACTACCGACCGCAGTTGCTTAACTTTGTCGATCACTTAGTTAGGATCGACGCAAGCGCTTCCAAATCAAATTAATTTTATGAAATTAATGTTTGTCTGCCTTTCTTATCTTTTTGCTTGAAACCCTGTTTTTTAAGATGTAGGTTCCTATTTAATTTATGTAGAGTCGTTACAACATTAAGTCAAAAATGGCTTTAATAATAGTTTCAATACACTTGTACTTACACTACAACCTACTGTTCTCCAAATTATTCTGAAATTTAAGTTAAAGAACAGAGCACTATAAGCTTCAAAACGTGAAACTAATGGCGTCACTTACTTCAATTTAATTGCAATACGGTCGCTCGAATGATCGGAGCTCTTGCGTAGTTAGCACTAAATGTTTCAGATAATAATTTTGTATTTCCTGAGCACCGTTGACTCGTAGCTGACACCAGTTTTAATTACATTAGCGTCATCTGCTTCGTGATGTTTATTCATTTCTCTTCCCCAGACATTTTGACATCATATGACCCTGGACGCTGTTATAAGGTCACATTTCAGAGCTAATATTGTTTTGTGTAGGTGTTATCGAGTTTTGGTACCGATAACGCAAGATTTATAATAAGCATGTAATAGCATAAAATATAAATAATTTTTATGATAATTCAACAGATTTAAAAACGGTAATAGTGAACCAATGATATAGTACTTAAGAGTTGACCCGGCAGATTTCCACACTTGGAGACAAACTGATAATAAAACCCTAGTTTTTGCCCGCGGCTTCGTTTGCGTAAGACGCAAATAACGTCAAGTAACGCAAATAGCTGTAACGTTTTGTTTACGAGGAAAATTGAACGCGCCATTCTGTGAAAAGATCGAATGCTCGACTGACGATGCCACCTACCTTCTTTATTCCAATAAAGGTACCGAAATTTTACGAAAATATTATATCCCTCTTCCCTTCTTACCTCGTTAAGGGATAATTTCCGGGATAAAATTATTTTATCCTTTCTCTAACTCTAAATATCTACCAAATTTCATTAAAATGGGTTCGGTGGGTGTGAAAGCCTCACGTGTGTAGACGGACAGACAATTACTTTCGCATTTATATTATTAGTAGGGATAACATCAGGCGCGAGATTAAGTAACCGAGAAAATGAGAGGAAGGTAAGAAGTCTTTGCTATCCAAGGATACAAGCGACTTCTTTAGCGATGTGTTTACAAACATAAAGAAAGGCTTAATATATAACTTATAAAATATATAAGGCTTAATAATATGCAACTGTTTTAAACAAAAAAATACATTTTAATACAAATTCAGCCTCGTTAAAACTTTGCATAATGAGTCTCGGGGGCTAGACTTTGTCACGCGATAATAAAAAACCTTGTACTTGCAGTATTACAGATGTAGGTAACTAGTTTTAGCCCTTTTGTTATAATAGCGTAGAATCATTGTGCGTACAAAGTAAATAAATTGATTCTGTATAATATGCCTCACACAGCTCACACTGTAACGTGCAGTTCTGCTTGTGATCCTATTTTCAGGGGTGAAATAAATACTTAAAAATACGGTATTCGTTTTACTAAGTCTTTACGGCGATGTGACGAGCTTAAAAACTACTATGTACGTTTATGAGTCTTTTAACGCTCTGTAATACCACCAAATACCCTGAGGGCTAACTATCTATAAACGTTATGGGCTTACAAGAACATAAAAACGTTGTTTATGTTGCGACCCTATCGTAGACTGGACTATTTCATGAAACGGCTACTTTTAAACAATGTGGTTTTTATTATAATGAAATGGTGTTTGTAGAGGTCTATGGAATATTAAAATGCGTTTTTGTTTAATAAATTAGAAACCGTTTGCCGTTAATCGTAGTAAATGAATAACTTTTATGGTTTCTTCATGAACAAAGAGAAGTATTTTCCACTCGATCCTAAACGCAAACAATTGATGTTTGATAATTAAACTTAAATGATTAGGTATAGCTAATATTTAGAGATTAAACGAACTTACCTGTAAGCGAAGTTCTATCCTAATTATATGAATGCTTCGTCCGAAGAGATTAGATAATAAACACTAGTAGTAACGCCTAGTACTCACCATTCAACACTATTTGAGAATTTTTAATTCAACCTACATTTTTTTTTTTTTTTTGTGAGGGTAGTATTGTGTCACCTTATTTCTGCTTCCATATTTTACCTCATTTAGTTTAGAGCGCAGTTGTTATATATTTCATATTTTACGATCTTGTGGGACTGAGAGTAAGCGAATGGGTGGGAGGGTTGCTAATCTCTTCGGACGAAGCATTCATATAATTAGGATAGAACTTCGCTTACAGGTAAGTTCGTTTAATCTCTAATTATATTTCATGCTTCGTCCTCGAGATTAGATAATAAACACTAGTAGACTTTTAGAGATCATTCGTAAAATATGAACTTCAATAAAAAAAAAAATTCATCTTAACTTTTTAATTCTCTTACAAAGAAAGAAAACAATATAAAGATCATTAATTTGTTACATAGTTAATTGAGATTTAACTTAATCATTTTAATTCATTACGATAGTTCTGCTAAAGTTATCATTAGGTGTATGTATAATCGGTCTGTTGTAAAATTTTGCAAATGTATTGGAGCCTGAGCTCCAACCTGCGGTGTTCATGATTTGATCAATGTTCACGCCTAACTGTTTTGCAGTAGACGTGGAGGCGTGACGGGTGCTATGCGCAGTGAACGTGAATGTATCAATTCCACTTTTGCTTAAAATATCCTTTACCCATCTAGATAATGTTTGTACACCGACCGGCTTATGAGGCCTTCTAAAACTTACAAATAAAAAGTCTGCATTACTACGAAGTGACTTTGTCATTTCGAGGTAAGCAAGAATAGTCTTTGCTGGGCAAACCTCTGGTTTTTCTTTAAAAAATGGAAGTGTAAGTAAAGGTTGAGGGGCTCCAACTCTAGAAGTTTTAATGAGATCTGGTATTTTTATCTTTATTATTGACTCAGAAATAACAATATTACTAATTTTTATTTTTGATAATGTTTGCATGCGTTGCGCTGTAACCAAAGCCAAAAGTGTAACTAATTTTTTGGAATTTTTTTCTAAGTTTATATTATCATTTGTATAATAATTTTCAAGGTAATTTAAAACCAAGGATGTGTCCCAGGTTTCATTATACTTGGGCTTAGGAGGTCTAGAACGAAATACTCCTTTGAAAAATCGTTTAATGTCTTCGTTTTCAGATAAATTCTCCCGGATAATTAATGCCAATGCCGATCGGTATGTATTTAAGGTTCCATATTGAGTACCACAATTATATAAATTGGTAAAGAAACCTATAACTTGCGGAATTGATGCTTCATATAAGTTCAATTTATTCTCTTCACAATAAATGAACCACTTTTTAAGACACCCATCGTATTGTTTATACGAGTTTCGTGAAAGGGAGTTAAGCATTATATCCCTAGATGACAATGGAATATTTCTTCGATTCATCGCTTCCCAGATAAGACACCTGCCACCAGGGTAATCGTACTGCGCACGTGATGGCGGCTGCAATCAGATGACAGAATTAAGTTGTCGTTAGCCTCAAAAACTAATAATTCCGACACTAAAAGATTTTTAAATATTGGGTACCACGGTTGTGTAGGCCAACGAGGAACAACCATAATACCCTTTGCCTTATCATTAATAATCTTTCTTAATGATTTTAAAATCATGGAAATTGGGGGGAAAGCGTAAAAATAAAACTGTGCCCAGGAAATGGTAAACGCATTTACTGCGTACGCATCTGGATCTCTATGCCAAGAGACATATTTAGGGCATTTGTTATTTATTCGACTGGCGAATAAATCTATTTGAGGCAAACCAAACTTGAGTACAATTTTAAAATAAGCGTAATCTGCAAGTTTCCATTCGATGTCCGGATGCGTACGCCTTGACTCCCGATCCGCCTCAAAGTTATCTGAAGAACTAATATATGAAGCGAAAACAAACAAGTTCCTAATTTCGCACCATTGCCAAAGTTGTTTTGTAATGTCTGTTAGATGTGGATATTGAATTCCGCCCATACGATTTACGTATGAAATGGCGGTAGTGTTATCAATACGTAACAGAACCTGGGAGTTTGATAAATCTCTAGCAAATATTTTGAGGCCGATGAAGGCGGCAAGTATTTCCAAAAAGTTTATATGTCGATGACCTTCGTCTTCACTCCACAAACCGCTAGCTCTTTGATCTCCACAAGCGATACCCCACCCCGTTGTTGAGGCATCAGAAAAGATTTCCAAAACATATTGGTCTACTTTGATTTTACAAACTGGATGATCAATTGACCTGTTCCACCATTCAAAGTCACATTTCAATGAGGTTGGTATATTCATAAAGGCTTCAAAATTATTTGTGTTTTTTAAATTCAGATATTTGCATCTCTCGAATGATTTGGTATATAGCCAACCGTATTCTACAGCTGGGCAAGCAGATACTAAAAGACCAACGAAGCTAGCAAATGTTCTTATCTTACAACGTTTTATGGTCGATAATTTGGTTATTTCTGATCTTATCCTTTTAATTTTTTCTTGCGGTAATGAAACATGAAAATGTTTTGTATCTATAACGAAACCTAAGAATTTACAAGTCTGAGAAGGAATAAAACTGCTTTTCTCATTGTTTATAATAAAACCAAGACTAATAAGAAGCTTTCTAGTAATATTTAAGTTTTTGTAGCATGCTTGATAATCGTTACCAATAAGACAAATGTCGTCAAGATATATTGTAGATAAATAACCGCAGGTTCTTAACAGTTTTATTACCGGTTTCATTATTTTAGTGAACACATATGGTGCCGTATTTAAACCAAAGGGTAGGACATTAAATTCATAAATGGAATCCATAAATTGAAACCTAAGAAATCTTCTGTCATCTTCGTTGATTTTAATTAAAAAGTATGCGTCTTTTAGATCTATTGTACATAAATAAGAATTTTTTGAAATGATTTTAATTAAAGTTCTCAGGTCTTCTAACTTGAAATGATCTGTTTTAATGTATTTATTTAATGATTTTAAATTTAGAATAAATCGCATTTTACCGTTAGGTTTAGGAATCAAAAATATGTTAGATAAATATTGATCTGCTCTAGATTTACATTTCGATATAGCTCCTACTTGCAATAGATTATCGATTGCCTCATTGAAATGTGCCTTTTCCTTTTCCGAATATTTTGGAATGTTGGGAAGAATCCTTTGATGAGGTGTTTTAGTAAAAGGGATTTTATAACCTTTGATATAGGAAAGAATCACAGGATCGTTAGTAATCATATGCCATTGTTCAAGAAATAAAGATAATCGTCCCGCAGGTTTTACCCTAGTTAGCGGCGATTGAAGCTCGGTCGCTGCTGCAGATGCTGTGACTGCTTCGAGGAGTTGGCTGGCCGCCCGCGCATCGAGGTCATTGCAGGCTCTTTCGTCTTCGGTGGGCCCGTCTGCCTGCGAGCTGGGCCCTGACTCCTCCAGTTTAAATGCTTCGATGAGCCTGCTGTATTTTGTATTGGTCTCTTAGGTTGCGGTTTAGGTGCAGTTACCTTAAGGTCTAAGCCGGATTTATTTATAGCTTTTGCCGATTTTAGGGTCTCAGCTAAGTTGTCCCCAAACAGAAATTTGTCAATTTTTGTAATCCTTAGCTGGTCTCTAACCTCCTTCTTTAGAGCCCCTAGCAAGAAATTTCTTCTAGTAGTAGAAAACGAGTAATGGCAATCTGACATTAGGCGAGCAGCATCGGTCGTAAGTTTAATCAGGTTAGTATTTTTCTCCTTCTCTGAGAGTAAGAGTGTGATAGCCTCTGCTAGGCAGGTAATGGCTGTGGTTATTTGCTGCTGTTTAGCTATTAATGCTTTATCGCGTTTAGCTATTTCATCAGAAACTGCCGCCTTAATTTCTGCGTTTAGCTCGGGTGCGTCAATGAGCTTGCAGTTACCGGGAGTTAAGTATTTTTCTTTAAGATCTTTGCGCAAATCTTTTGTAATGCCCTCTGTCGTCCAATGTTGCAGTCTGGATGCTAAATCCTTCTGTATGTCTTTACCATACGATTTTTCGATCGAGGGATCTGTGCCCAGATTGCGAGCAGTTCGCTGTCCAATTCCTCTGTTGCAGGTGGAACCGAATCTGTGGCTTCAGAAGACCTCAGTGTATTCGATGGGACTAGCACCACCGAAGGAATTGATGTAGTACCGGAAGGACCGGGTATTGGTTCTGGTTCCGAGCATTGGACCGGCTGCGACATTTCGTCGTCAATTGCTACATCGGAAGCGTCTGGCAGGTCTGAGTCTATCATGACCTCCTCATTGTAGTCCTCCATATATAGGTTCTCTGTAAAAGAGACACTAAGTCTTGCATAACATTCTCGTCAGTATTAAAATTGTAATGGACAGTCCCTAGTTATGGCAACACGTACTGTCCGCAAACAATTATTCTAGGCAACCCAACAGGGTCCTATTATACTGATCTCATTTATCACAACATCCTAATAACGCTGTTTATTGTAAAACAATATACCGCTTTGTATATCATTACTTCTTATTGAAGTGTACGTAGTTTAACGTAACGTTTATACAGCTAAGGCAGGTTAGGTATATTGTAAGAGACAGTCCCTAGTTATGACAACACGTACTGTCCGCAAACAATTATTATATGCACCCGTAAACAGTCCCATTGTACTGTTCGGTGGGCTGAGAACTGCCAGCTTAATAAGTTAATTTCATCATAAAAATCCACATGAACCTGGGAAAAATTCCCAATGACGATACGTACAATTCGCGGGCCATTACTCTATTAAACACTTCATTGTTGTATTACACATTGTATTCCTGTTGTATAACTGTTACACTTATCCGGTTATTTATCCAGTAGGTGAAGAAAAATATTATGTACCTACTAATGCAACACTCGTTGCTCTAAATTATTACTTCAGGAATTCGAATTAATACCCTACGTTACGTAATGCATAACGTTTGTACTGTAGTACGAGAAAGGTTGGTATAAATATAATTGTTATACTAACACTTACCTTGAGATACCGGCGAATATTGGTTCTGACGTCTTATCTCCGAGGAATTCGAGTCATCCGAACAGTCCTGATTGCGAGAGCGTCGCTGTTTACGCATGAGTTTCTTCTCTAACTTCCTAATTTTATTTTTTATTCGATCTAAATCATCACTTTTACGTTTAGGCATTTTTAGTTGTAAAACTCAAATACACTTTTTAACCTTTTGTGAGCACGTGTAGAATGGCGGAGCACTAAAAAGCGAATGAGGTAAAATATGGAAGCAGAAATAAGGTGACACAATACTACCCTCACAAAAAAAAAAAAAAAATGTAGGTTGAATTAAAAATTCTCAAATAGTGTTGAATGGTGAGTACTAGGCGTTACTACTAGTGTTTATTATCTAATCTCGAGGACGAAGCATGAAATATAATAGCAGAGATATTAATATTTTAACGATTTGGAAAACAAGTTCAGGGATTATAAACATCTCTCTATGAATGTCAAAGTATGAATAGATTCTTACTCGGTACATCACAATCTTACCTACATAGGGTCCGTGTGTTTTGCGCGTTTTATCACTGAAATAGTTCTTTTTAGAAAAACCTCTTTTCCCATAAGAATAATAAGTCAAATTTTGTGTTACCTCATGAACTTGCTGCGATGGCAAAAATACCTAAGTTTTACTTAGTTCTTTTAGGTTCAATATGAACTTTGCATAAAAAATATTTCATGAAGATTTCTACCTTGACACACTTAAAGAATATGTAATAATAATGGTTGGTCTGAATTGAACCAACCTTGTCTTGATAGCTTAATTTATTTTTTGGTTAAGAATGTCTGATAAATAATCAAAATTGTTAGAGCGGAATAAGCGTCAATAAGTAACAATAAATTATCTCTATGTATTAACGTGGGTAAAACCAGAGGGCCTGGCTTTACCCACATAAATAAATAAAAAAGACACACAATAAAAAAGAATTTTTACACAATTTTAAAAATTTTTTACACAATAAAAAAGATTTTTTTTATCCTGATTTATTAATTACAATCAAAAAATGTCTAACTGCACGAACGGGTAACGGGCTTTGTTTTAAAGGGCTATTAAGTTCTGATTAAGGTTAGATTTTTCTTACGATTTCATTTTTAACTCACGGATAAAATCTAACGATTTTTAAAGTTTAAAAGGGGATATTATTTCAAAAGACTACCGAACTACTAGTAGGTAACTCTAGTAGCTACCATATTGATATTATAAGATTTTTAAAAATATATTTAATCATTGACTACTATTAACTGCTAGCTTTTGAACATTGCGCTTGAACCGATATACAGATATTTTTTGTAGATTTTATGTTGTTATCTAATACTAACAGGAGTTTAGATTTTGAATGAAATAATTGTATTAGAATCCGTATGAGCACCTAATATAGCGTATAAATTAGGTTTTGTACAATATTCAGAGCACATTAATTACCACAGACTATGTCGCCGTTCTCTTGTTAAGGGAAGTTGGTGGTTGAAACTAATTTTCGCGTAATATTAACAGCTCCGCGTACATTATAGTTCTACTCAATTGTAATCGTACTAAATTGTACCCGACTGAATTAATATTTAAACCCAATGTTCTAATGTTTGCTAACGAAGGTAGGTATACGGTAATGAAAAGACGCATAGGTACCTCTGTACGTTGATTCTTACTTTGTTGGAAGAGGTACGAGGAAAATCATTAATAAACTTTACTCCCTTTAAATAATAGTTTTTCGTTAAAAGTATCCTATAATAAACTAAAATAATTCTTTAGTTTTCTTAGTAGACACCTATGAGTTTTTGTGGCCTAAGACCTGTCTTCGATACGTAGAGTTAGGTAAAGAATTATCTCTACCTACTAATCGATGTTAAAGTCGGTTATTTTTTGTAACAAGTTAGTTATTCAAGTTATAATATCAAGGGTACGACGTCTTCTATTGTGCGACATACGTGAGTGAGTTTAGGGTAAACAGGGTTTCAAAGAAGATAAATTACAATTAGTGCAGGGTGAGAAAGGCGGAAAATCCCTGCGTTAGTTTCGCTCGGGTTGTTGTTGCCCCATAGTTACTCGAGATGTAAAGGATGAGGGGTGTAGAGGGAAGGGGCTATTCCGATGTGCCTCGTCTTAACATGTCTTTTGAACGACATGTTAGCAGACCGGAATAAACCTTATCGTTCGTCCCGATTGTTATCATTTGATAGCAGTCGTCAAGTAACATCGTGGACTTTAGGTGGCAAGAAAACTTTAAACACTTGGGCTGGCCACTAACCCCTCCATGAATATATTACAAGGGATAAAAGTATACAGCATTATTAAACTGTACATAGTTTTTGCTTATTTTTATGAACACAAGAAGTGACCTACGTATCCTTAATACAATATGTCTATTTGCTCCCAATTTAATAATAAAACTTCAATAAATCTTCTTTGACAAAATGACATTTGCATTTAAATCGCGCAAATTCGGTAATTTTAATTTGTTTATTTTGCACTGAGTAATTTCATTTGCTTAATGCACGTCTACAGTGTGTTTTTGCAATTTCCCATTTGGCCCGAGGCCTGTCTCGTCTTGGCAACACACCAACTTTGTGACACTCGTAATACACACCAATACCTGGTAGGTACATATCGAACGCGTGAACATGTTATTTTGTTTAGAAAGTCGCAAGTATCTATGACGTCACTAGTTGGTATTTTTGTTGGAGTGACGGTGACTTTATTTTGGACTAACGACGGGCCTGATATTAACAGAAATAAACGCCCAGATAAATTGATTTTATTTCAATTGGTTCGTAAAAGAAGTAGATAGGTATGGTGATTATTTTTGCATTGCTGAAATGAAGCGTAGGTACTATTGTCTTATTCTCTTATGAAGGTCCTATTCATATCGAAACTTTGTGAGGATGGATGTACCTGTTCGTTAGTCTTTCATGCAAAACTACTGAATGTATTTTGATGAAACTATTACCGGCTCATCTCTTTATTTTACTGGATCGTAATTTAACACGGGTAAAACCGCAGGGTGTAGCTTATGATAACGAAGATTGAGTGAAAAGAATATGTAGATATACCTATATTTTAATTTAAAAGCGCAAAATGCCCAACGAAGCGAGCGATAACAGATACATTCTTATATATGGCGCCGAGATATATAAAAATTCTCGTGTCACAATGTTAGTTACCATACTCCCCCGAAACGGCTTGACCGATTGTAATGAAATTTTGTATGCATATTCAGTAGGTCTGAGAATCGGCTACTATCTATTTTTCATACCCCTTAGTGATAAGGGTTGTTCACCCTTAACATTTTTTGGCAAAACAACGTTTGCCGGGTCAGCTAGTAATTCTATAACAGGAAAGTAACAATCAGTTAGAATCGTAAATTATCAGATATCGTAAAACGTATTCACAATTATCCGCAGTAAATATAAAATACTTGCAAGTCGAGGCGAGCTAACGTCTTGCTCCAGAGAAGCTTACGATATCGTCGGTGGGCGGCTGATTGCATTCCTGTGGGTAAAATATTTCATATACAAGCAAGAAATATCTCGAAATTTGTACCCACGTTATGCTTTGTTTTATGACAGTTTTATAACGTTAAATAAAATTGTGGCAAGTGTTCGTTCTCGGGTCGTACGTGTTTGTGGAAATGTGTAAATGTTTGTTAGGTATTAAAAATATTCTCATTCTTTAAAGTAAGTATTTAATACGGTTATTTCAGTATTCAAATCAACAGGAACATGATCAGGTAGGATCAAAGATGGATGTTCTATCATAATTCTATGTATATCTAATATGTTAACAAGATCTGATAGAATCCTAGGGAAAACGAGGGAACTCTTTGACATATAATTATAAGTTCTTATATACACAACACACATCAAAAGTGTCTAGGGATCAACATATATTTTTGCAATAACTTTTCTCCTGATTGATATTAATTAAAATTTTCTTTAAGGATTCATCAAATAAAGTGTTTTCGTTTGTCACAGTAACGATAAACCAAGTCACCTTTGCATTAATAAAGAAATTTGCCATTTTCCTAATAAAGGGATTTTTGACATTTGAACCACTAACATTAAAGTTCGAAAAAAAGACTGAAATAACAGTTTTCTTTAAAATTTTATTGGGTAACTTAAACAATTAATAATCCGTGTTTCTACCGCGAACACTAACAACACAAGAACATCGGTTTGGCATACTCAAAATGAGTTCATCCAAATCACGCTGTGGAATGGCCGCCCATGTTCGTTGCAACAACAAAAAAAGGTCTTCTTGCCACTGGATACCCTCCATATTCGGCAGAGCTCTTCTCTGTAGCATATCCCATGCATGCTCAATCGGGTTCAAGTCTGGCGACTGAGCAGGCCAGGGCAGGACATTGATGTTAGCTGCGGCGAGAGTCTGTCTTACAACTCTTGCGGTGTGCGGTCGTGCATTATCATGCATTAACTGAAATAAGGGACCGATTTGCACTTGTAGAGGAACGATGACGTCTGATACAATCGTCTCAGCATAAATTTGAGCGTTGAGGTTGCCTCTGATCCAAATCAACTCAGTTCTTCCGCCGATCCAAATACCCGCCCATACCATGATGGTTCCACCACTATAAGGATGGACTTCCTGGCAGGATTTTAATCGCTGTTGGCGTCCAGGGGTTCTCCAGTGTCGTATACGTCTTGTATCCGGTCTCATACCAAAACGAGACTCATCAGAAAAGCACACGAAACGCCATTGTTCTTCTGCCCAATTTCTGTGTTCAAGAGCCCATTGATATCGAATCCTACGATTGTGCATTGCTATAGGTGGTACCCGTAGCGGTCTTCGGGAATGAAGGTTCACTTCATGCAAGCGGTTTCTGACTGTTTGGTCGCTAATTAAGTTCCCTGAAGAGTGATGAAGCCTCACGGCTAACATCATGGCGGTTATTGTTGGAGCTCTTCGAGTTAAGATTTGAATGTATCGGTCTTGTCTCCGTGTGGTGCAGCGATACCGTCCTCCATGGCGCTCAGCCACGGTACCAGTGCTTCGGTAACGTGTCCAAAGTCGACTGATAACACTCTGACTTGTATTCAGAGCTAAAGCCACAGTACGTTGCCGGGAACCAGCTTCTATCATTCCCACGGCTCTGAGCATTTCTTCCCTGCTTAAATGACGTCGCCGCTCCATAATAACGTTGGTTTTAATCAGTAGTAGGGAAACAGTAGCACTAATAATGTCTTCAATGCGTTGTATGTTTTTATAGGGAAAATATTGACAGCTGATTTTCATCTTTTACTCGAATTTGATTGACAGTTCCTGATTCAAATTATGAAATGCACCAAAAAGGATCCATATAAATTTATAAAATCATAAATTTATTACAAAGCCACATCTCAATCTCAAGAAATCCGCATAAAAATGCTTGATCCCTAGACACTTTTGATGTGTGTATTATTACGTATCCTTTATGTACCTATTCCTATCATACTGTAAACCAACCTATCTTTACATAATATTATAGTAAAACTGTAACTGATCGTATGTTTGTGCGCGCTAATCTGAGAAATGGCTGAACGTATTTTATGGGAATTAAACTGGGATATAGAGGAGGTTGGAGGTGGGGCAACATATAGGCTACTTTTTATCCTACAGTTCCCGCAGGATCGTGATTCACGGGGAAAAAACTCCTATGAACGAACAACGAACGGACAGAACTAGTACCTACCTAACTAACTATAATTCTCCTCCTCGCGTCGGTTTCCTCATAGCTGAGGGTCGTGACCGTGGTCGTGACGGATCACTTTCACTCTAACGGTTTTGCGCCATCTGCTGCGGTTATCGGCTCTCTGTATGGCCTCGTAGAACTTGCAGTCTAATGTGGTGCGGATTTGGTCTGTCCAGCGTATTGGGATTCTCCCCCGAGGTCTTTCCCCTTCGATCTTGCCTGTGACGACAAGCTTCTCCAGGTTTCCTCCATCTTTGCGAGCTATATGACCAAAATACTCAAGAACTCTTTGTAGGCAGATGGACGATAACCTCGTATTTACTTTTAGTTCCTTGAGTATTGAGACGTTTGTTCCATTCGAGCCGGTGTTGGAAATGTTGGAGCCCAGGTATATGAAGTCGTTTACTTTCAAGATTTAGTAATCCAGTGAGCTCCAGCTTGTTTGTGCGGTCGATCACCATCACTTTGGTTTTATCCCTGTTAATTTGGAGGCCCATAATCGCTGCTTAAGCGCTCCATTCGGTCCAGCAAGAGTTGCATTTCGGTCTCCGAGGCAGCTAGAAGGGTGGTATAATAAACTATCCATAAGTATTTAATCTTATATATAAAATTCTCGTGTCACAATGTTAGTAACCATACTCCTCCGAAACGGCTTGACCGATTGTAATGAAATTTTGTATGCATATTCAGTAGGTCTGAGAATCGGTTACTATCTATTTTTCATACCCCTAATTGATAAGGGTTGTTCACCCTTAACATTTTTTAATTTTTGGACAAAAATTTTTGTTTTTATTTTTCTATAATGTGGCATTAAAAATACATACAACCCTTAATTTTCACTCTTTTTTCAACAACCCCTATTTTTTAATAGTCATTTTCCTAGAAATAATTTATATGGCATAACAACGTTTGCGGGGTCAGCTAGTACTTATTCATATGAGAATCAATCAAGTGAAGTGTCAACTGCTCGTTTTTACATGGAATCGATTTGTAAACGTCAACATGTTACTGTGAAACCCTTATGAATGACCGTTTCTGTATTTTGCAGCTGTCGATTTTAAATCGTTGGTTTGTTCATCTGTACATAGGTACGAGTAATAAATCTATAACTGATCTGTCTGTACCTACATGGAAGATTAATAAGATGATTACCAAAAATAGAAACTAAATAAAAAGGATGTTTAAAAAAACGGTTTGTTTATCTACTTTGTCTGTGTTTTTATATCATGCTCTAATCTCAGAAACGGCTTAGGTTATTTGGGTGTGGTTATCACTTAAGTGTTGTGTCAATCTTTTTTTCAATACCTCATAAATAAAAAGATTACATATTATGTAAAGAATAAAAAGGACGCTGATTCCTCGTACGACAAGTTTCGCAAAAGGAAACAAGACCGTGGAAACTACATAGTACCGTGAGACATTGGTTTCTTATAAATTACCTATAGCTAACACACACAATTGTATCATAATCTCTTCATTTGTAACTGTAGTATACGATAAAGTGTAATAAATAAATAAAATAACACTAAACACCTAATAAATTTTCAGATAATAATATCTACTGAAGAAAAATCTTGACAGTAAACAAGTTAGCAAGGTGCCGTTTTATATAAGTTTGATGTAGGCGTTTTCCGGGAAAGTCTCGGAGGTCGAGATAACCTCATTTCCTTGGTTGTCCTCGGCCCGTAGTAGCTGCCTAGCTGCCTATTTCATGGCGCATAAAAAGCATACCTAAACATAAATTAATTTTGTCCACTTCTCTGGATTTGTTATGATAGAGAACGTACAATTACAAATAGTATAAAACGCTACGCTTTGTCAACTAGAGCTACAAAGTAACTGCAGTATCATTTTGGTGTTTATTAACTTTAGATTGGAGTTAGATTAAGTAGTTATCATGGTTAAGCCTATATACATCTAATGCCTTACTAATAAACGCAGTATAAAGTTATTCCATTAATTCCTTGTGTAAAATTATTTGTCCCTGCTATATATAGTATAGTATCTAATAAAATGTATAACATAATAATCAATGTGACATAATTAAATTAATAATGTGAATAATATTATGACATAATTAAATAACGTGACATAAATAAATAATTGTACTAACAACGCTAACATACTATTAAGCTCAATTGTTACTAACACACTAACAATCTATGGATCTCTGATATCTGAATTAAAGATTTATTATTATTATTATTATTATTATATGATTCCCCGAAGCCAAAGGTATGAAAAAGACAAAATAAATTAAACATGGAATAACTTTTTACGGTTTATTCTCAAAGTACTCCGAAAATAATTCTCAGTTTCCTCCGCGAAAAAAAAATAAGAATAAATTATTTAAAAATCGACTCGCGCTTGACTCCGAGGTAATTCAAATTCATTCTCAAAATACTCCGTCCCGTAATTTGTGAAAAATAAATAACCCATACATCCATTCTCAAACTACTCCGTAAGTTTACGAACGGTACAGTCAGAAGCAAGTGTCTTTGGCAAGCTTTAGCAAGTGGAAAATCTAAATAAAATCCAGTCATTTTGATTCTTTATGTCTTATATTAGTATAATATAACATGTATGTCTGAGTCAGTCTGAATTAAGAGTAAACAAAAATCAACAATGAAACATTTTAAAATCAACCTCAAAATATCATCATCATCATTTCAACCTATCATGGTCCACTATTGAGCACGGGTCTCAGAATGAGAATTTTAAGGCCATAGTCCACCACGCTGGCCAAGTGCGGATTGGCGGACTTCACACGCCTTTGAGTTTTGCGAACTTTCTGGCATGCAGGTTTCTTCACGATGTCTTCCTTCACCGTTTGTAGCAAGTGACATTTAAATGCTTAAAACGCACATAACTCCGAAAGGTCATAGGTGCGTGTCTGAGATTTGAACCCGGACCTTCCGAATAGAAAGGCCGGGATCTTTATCACTAGGCTATCACCGCTACATTTTTTACAACAATAATGACTAATAATGGAATAATTTGTATATTTAGGTAAACGCCCATAGAAAATAATAAAATAATTTAATCTTGCTGAGAAGTCGTTACTTTTCATCTGACTGTATTTTTAACGCGCGGAGGAAAATGAGAATTGACGAAAATGATCGTCGGAGTATATTGAGAATAAACGTAAGACCTTGCGGAGGAGGATGAGATTTAAAAAGAGGTATTTAATTTTATTAACATTTTTTCGGAGTATTTTGAGAATCAATGTTAGAGATTCTTATTTTTTCAGAACAAAAGAACGGAGTACTCTGAGAATAACCCCTTTTTACTACGTTTATTAGTAAGACATCTAATTTTGTTCCTTAAGTAACATTTCTAGAACTTACCGCAGTTGTTCAAATCATAATTGGACCTGAAATGAGAAAATAAATTCGTTAGATTTTGAATGGAAATGTATTATTCAATCTGATATCGCTAGTTATATTTGCATCACAAGTAAAAATAAGGCACACCTGAGTTTTAGAGTCCTTTACCTAGATAGTTACACCATCTTTTCATAAACAAGAACGATAGGTACTTAGAGGACAAAGTTCACTGAAGACAAGAAATAAATAAACCAACAATTATTTAGAAGCTATCCCGAGAATTTCGCATTGTAGTCCCGCGTTCAAAGTCACCACTTCCGTGTCAGTAATTCCTATTTAACATTCTGGATCTAATATTTATCACCCTCGAGAAGGGTCCTTACATTTAAAATGTTTTAGTGGATAAACAAGGGGCTATTTATCCCATTATGTTAACGTTAAATTACAAATATTTTACTGATAAACCCGGTTCAATATCGAAACGTAATAAAATTAGATTAAAAACTTATTCAAATTATACACGCATTGTATTTATTTATTGTATTATTATAACACAAAAACTACTCGTCAGATTTGAATGGATTACAGTGCCTCTATTATGAGTTGTTGTAGTAAACGTCAAACTGTTACTATTGCAGTTAACGTTTAGAATTTGTATGAGAATCCGTACAGCGGCAGCGCCTCTAGCGGTTACGATCGAATAGTCTAATACTGTAGTTACATTATGAGTTTTGGAAATGAAACTACAGCGGGTATCGTAAAGACGTGAGACGGTACAGTTTCCGTTACGTTATGTTGGCATCCATGAGTAATACCTCTCTCATTCTTTTATTATGATGTCAACAAGGATAGAACGAGACCCTGGCCAGCGAGCCAACATTTGTGAAATTAAAAAAACAAGTCTATGGATGCTCTATAACCCGACTAAATTAGGAAATGTGAAAGAAGAGTGGAATTAATGGCGGTTTGGTACCTTTTCAATTTAATTACATTAGCGTTCTGCGTCAGTCGCATTCAGTGTCAAACTGTGGTGTCAAAGTGTTGCTAACTTTGATGTTTTAAATATCTAGATGGGACATCGAATCCGCGCAAACGTGTCAAAAAATTGTGGCTAACTGTTAGCCACAATTTTTATATTTTTAGCAACTAGAAGTGAACGCAAAATAAAAATCACATTTAACAATTAATTACACGCAAATTTAAATGACAGGATATTTAGTTTAACCATTCAAACGAGCAGTGGTTCCCCTTGCCAAGTGAACTCGACGTGAATTGCCCGCAGACTGAGCTCGCCAACGCTTATATAGACTTCATAGCTTCATACTGACAGGAAATACGTCACTCTTCTCCTAACAATATCATTACGCACACATTACGCACACATAGACAATAGACGAACGGGTAAAACATCGTCTGCACGCACACATGCTTGATAATGTTGCCTTGTTTTTTTTTTGTTTTCATTGTAGGGCGACGCTCAATCTAGACATTTAAAACATCAAAGGTTGCTAAATATTTTGTTGATCTCGCAAGTTCAAAATTTCATTATTTTCATCTCTGCGTTCGGTTGCGTGAATCATTTGCCAAGCAAAATAGTGCCTAGCCATGATTTTGTTTAAATATACAGCAATATTTAATGACATTTAATTTCGATAGTGACTTTTCACCTTAGAAAATAGCGTGAGTGCCGTAACTACTACGGGTAACGTAATTTACTATAGCATCTGTCAAATTTGTGACTCGTAATACCAAATTGTAAGTAAAACATGACCGCAAGTACTGTAGTTAATAGAGTTATGCGCATTTACTATTAAAGCAGCGTTTTCACGATAGCATCAATAGTAACGTCCTTTGCGTTTACTACAACAACTCATAATAGGGGTACAGGACTACACGAAAAGGTTTGGAATATAAAAATATAGTTGAATTAACAATGGCCTCCTTTTTGTAGTCGGATAATAACAACGAATTGAATCAATATTGTATGAGAATCTTTGCATGTTTATTGTCCTTATATACCTTGTATAACTGACTTTTAGCTTGACTGTACCACTGCAGATATATACAGGGTACAGGAAAATGCTGTATTTCTAGTGTTAATAATGTAGTATGACCACTGAGACAAACAAGTCTCACTGGTCATACCAGTATGACAACCCAGTATGACCACCGAGAATCACCCAACGGATCGGCCATCTTGGAAGCTGGTGATCGGTGGTTATTAATGTTAATGATATTCATAAGCCATTTACCTTATCATGAAACGTCGGGTTCCTTCTATTGTTGACTAATTACATAAAAAATATTAAAAGTAGGTACGTTGCTTTTTGCGTCACTTTGATCGTCAGAGCAGAATCAGTAATAATTTCCATGCTCTAAATCACTTAAATTAAAAAGTTTAATCAGTTTATTTAAAGCATGGAAATAATTACTTTATATTTATAGTTTGTTTAAGCATTGAAATTATAAAGTAATAATTTCCACACTCAAAATAAACTGATTTAACCTTTTAATCAGTAGACTTAATTCGTTCTGTGAATAAACTCAATGTTACTCCTTAATTAACATTTTGTAGTTACATTATATCTGGAATATTCCCTGCTTTAAGTATTTTAATAATTTAATAAACTGGGCCCCGATTCTGCTAATTTAAAAACGCATAAATTGTGTCTCAATTGAATAGTTATGACACATTTGGTATTCTGTTAATTATTTAACACCGATCGTGGTTCATTCACTCTCACTCCGCTCTCACTCAAATTGAAGGTCAATCGTCATGTTACTATTTGTTATTCTGCTCTTCAATTGTAAAAAAATTGTCGTTCGTTCTTAAACTGATTGGTATTCTGCTAACTTTTTGACGTTTATGTCAATGGTAAATAAATTTCAATTTTGTAATCGAAGTGTAATTGAACAACAATACCTCCGTAGCACTATATCTACTCGTATTACTGAGAAAAATTGTGAAGATGAGACCATCTCTCGTAAGTTTACGATGGCGTATTATGGCCTTTGTCAATTCTAGTGATCGCCGGCGCAGAAATTGGCAGCGTCGAAAAGCCAGAGTACAATTACTTAATGCGAGAGACTGCGTCCCTCCTTGGAGCGGGTGATTCGTCCTAGGGCTAATTCCGGCTGCCCCTCCAAGAAATCTAGCACACTTGCAATTTGTACAAGTCTTATTTTTTCAACGAGTTCGCCCAAGAAAAACAGTAGGTACACATTATTATCACACAGTATAATCGACGTTATTAATTCGGATCAACTTTCACAAAGTTTTTTATTTATTGTAGTAATTCAAAGAATAGGTACTCACCAAAGATGTTTTAAATATCTAGATGGAACATCGAATCCGCGTAAATGTATCAAAAAATTGTGGCTAACTATTAGCCACGATATTTTTATCATTACGCACACATAGACAATAGACGAACGGGTAAAACATCGGCTGCACGCACACATGCTTGATATTGTTGCCTTGTTTTTTTTTGTTTTCATTGTAGGGCGACGCTCAATCTAGATATTTAAAACATCAAAGGTACTCACGTACAAAACCGAATTCAAATATTCGTCTTTGTTATTTATCAAATTGACATTTGTCATTCCACTATTTTTGACAGGACAGCATATTTTCCTTTTTAAATTTGGTCTGTCATAGATACTTGTCATATACAGCCGTCGTTTTGTAAATTAACTGATGTTATATTCAAGAATCATTCGATTACATAATGTATATTAATGATTACCGTACGAATACTCGTAATTTAATGTCAGGGACATACAAAATATTAATTTAAAATGTAACAATTATCAATTTTGTCCTATGAAGTCATGGTAGATTTATATTGGCAACACTGAAAATTTATATCATTGACATCCAACTGAGATACAATTGAAACTATGATAAATTTTTAGCAGAATACCAAATTTGTTACAATGATTATTGTATTAAAATTGAATAGCACTCTTAATTGTAATTGCGCAAAAATTGGCTGAAATAGCAGAATCGGGGGGCTGGTAATATTTTATACAGGGACGTTGTACCTTTCCCATGGGGTCTATCTGTGGAATCTGAGTAATTCCAAGTAATATTTAATTCTAAGCTTGGGCTTGCTAACTTCAAAGAGTTTAGCAAGATATAAGGAAGGTATTAGAAATAAAGCGAAGTTAAAGTTTTATTTTATTATAAGGATCACCTTCTATTTTGTACCTTTTTAAAGGTTTTATCAAGTTTTAGTAATATAAATTCTATTACCCAGAAGTTTCTTACTTTCCACAAAGTAAAATAGATTTTAGAAGCGACAAAAAATATTGTGGGCAATATAAAACAATAAGTCTTTTTTATTTTCAAACGGAGGTTGCGTCATTCCTTTTTTTATTTTAAACGATCATAGCATACTCGTATCTCTAAGCAATTTATCGAGAGCAATTTAGCGCGAGTAAATGGTACATAGAGCAAAATATTCACTGTGTGAATTAAAGTCAAATTAAAGATAAAGATATTAATTGGAATCGGAGTAAGGTTCGATACAGAGTTGAGTCGGGTCAGTGACCGAATCAAGTCGGACATAAACGGACATGAAGTCGGATTTGAAGTTACAAGCTAGAACATAAAATAATAGAGCTGTAAACTTCACACTTTTTTAGAGGCGGCCATCTCAGTCCTCAGGAGTAGCAACTAACAGCCCCTGACCCTGCTCTCACACTTATTAACTAACTAACCAACTAATATTCTAAAGCCATCTACTTACTGGACTAACCATCTCAGTCCTTAAATTTAGACTTGATCTAATTCGTTCACAGTTGTCATGGGCGGCAGCATCTCCAAAAAAAATTAATACGCAAAAAATATGTCGTATACTTTAATTTTGTACATTAATACTTACTTTTTTGTTTAATGACCTTTATATACTTAAAGCTGAAAATTGCGATCACGTAACGTGGCCCGAAGCGACATCTGCTTAATATTTCCGAGGCAATTTGTTTCGTAAAACAAATTGCTTCTTTGACGCTCAACTTTAAGGCCTTCCCAGAACCTTAATGTTCGTTATTTATAGTACCCGTTGTGCTTTAAATTCGTCTTGAAATATAGTCACGCTATCAGTGTTTCGGTGAAACGAATGGGTACTGGTGAGTTTTATCCTCATACTTACTAACGAACTGACCAACAGCTTACGGGGTGTCCTACGTGAGCGACGAATACGACGTGACGCTACGCAACACGACGCGATGCTATACGCGACAATGACTACTTCGCGTGTTGTCGCAGACTGTCACATAGGACACAAGTAGAGATACCGTTGATTTGATAGCTTACATCACGATCGCAACGTATTCGTCGTTCACGTGGGACAATAACATATACCTACTTACATACTTATTCTGATTATTGGAATTACGATTCCAGTCCGATCGATTTTAACCTTGTTTTGGATCGATCACAGATGGCATGTGCCGCAGCGAAAGGGTTGTGCTGTCGGATCGTTTATTACCTGTCTTAAATTCAAAACAAAGTTTGTAAAAGAAAAACTAAAAACTTTAGCATTCTGTTACAGCCCTAAAGCGCAAAAAATAAAAGTGTCGCCTCGCATTTTTATCCGTTGTGTATATATTACTACGTCGTGGCCATATCTTAGAATTGATCATTTTATCAATCGAATAATCAATTGAATGATCGCCTATACAAATCTTCTTCAGGGTCAAGCTTATTTTAAACGAGTGTATTAAAAAAGACTCAAACTCGATCAACCATTTACCGTCTATCAACTTTTGAAGGTATAAATTAAAATATCACAAAATTATTAAAAAAACAAAATATACTATTTTATCATAAAGTTCCGTGCCACGTGCCTTAATGCACTAAATTACTGAATAATACTGAATACAATTTATATTATCATGCATTGTGTTCTCATATATCTTATTGAAATTTTTTGCAACCAGTGCGAAGCCGGGGCGCATTACTAGTTGTTTTCATAGTAAACTATTTGTTTTAAAAGTTTTAACCATAAGTAGTACAATCTGTAACTGTAGGTAGGAAGAAACTTCTTGGGAGTTTCTTGCCGCTTCTTCTTCCAAGACTACTCGCCGCGCCGTAAGGATTTCTTGAAGCGATGGCGTAGTTTGACTTTCGAAAAGAGTTTGTAAAAACCTACTTCGAAGAAATAAATATTTGAATTTGAATTGAATTTGAGTATGCAATACCAGATCTTAAATCAACATTGATCATAGTTTCAACTAAAGGTAAACCAAAGCACGTATTTGTGGAGAGATGTTGAAATTTCTGCTGCGTTTGCGATTATTTTGAATGTAAATTCTTACACAAGCAAAAGTATCTACGAAAAAGGAGGTAGGTACATACATACATTACGAATAATGTCGTAATTATTAAATTTTACCAACACCTGCTCATAATATAAAGTTAAATAATCTATATTGCTCTGACTATAAATTGGGTCTGAAATTATTTTACTAATTAAAGTTGCCAACCCTAGTTTGTGAAACCTATTTGTCCCGAAAGGTATAATCGTCAACCCTAAATATAAAGCGATGCTTGTATTGTAATTGTACTCACTTTTGCAACATGATAAATAACCTCGCTTCTACACCTTTTGCTACGAACTGCTTTCGTAGACAAAACGTAGCGATTGTAAGCTTTTTGAATTTCGAACTCCTTCCAAATTTAAATATCTTTTCAAAAATGTTTCCTTGCCAAGTCTTTATTTTCTATATCTAACTGTTAAGTACCTAATGATATAAAGAGAAATAAATAACAGCTATATATTATATTAATAGGAATTTACATCAATATTCCGTGAAAACGAAGTAAAATATACATTTATATATTACAAGTAAAACACCATGTACTTCATAAATATGTATTTTTCGAAGTAAGAGTCTCTTTCTTTGTACTTCTCGTCACGTCTTTAAATGAAAAGGTCAAAAGGTGCTAATTTCGCCCCTGAGTTGTCAACACGGTAAGAAAAATAAAATCATTTTCCAGAACAATGACCTTTAATTAAATGAAGCCTACTCCACGAATATACCTGAAGAACGTGTTTTGTACAACTCAACTCAAACAATCTAACATCGTGGCTACAATCCTCCTCATACCTCCTTATTGAGGAGATTTAGAGAGAGAGAAAGAAAGAGACACTCCACCACGCTGCTCCAATGCGGATTGGTGGAGAGATTAGTGGCCAACCCAGTATCGGAAGTTTTCAGGCCGCCCAAAGGCCTTCGACGTGGCTTTACAACTGCTGTCTATAGATAACAACCGGGACCGATGCCGACGGCTTTACGTGCCCTTCAAATCACGGAAACGCTCAAGAAATTTGACGGCGCTCATGACACTCGTAATCTTATTAATTTCATGTAAGTACTAGAATTGTTTAAATATAAATTACGGTTAAACTGTTCCAGTCTCCTTGTTTGGATTCTCATCGCGACAAATGTTGTGAGAAAGCATTCACTGTAAATTCCACGTAAATTTTGCCGCGGCACCTCGAAGCGCTGAACTTACGAAACTGCTGAATATGTAATAAATAGCGCCACATGACATACAAACAAAATTTACGTTCACTCAATATTATACATAAATTGTGTTTAGTTTATTTATATGACAACGAAGGGTTAGATACGACTCCGGTCGATTTTCCTCTTCTCCTTGTGACGCCGTAGCGAGCGGACGTGTGCCGCGATCGAGTTAATAATCGTTCAGTTAAATCGTACGAGTTAAAATCATAAATACCGCCACAAACCGGTCTGGCCGCTCAAGCCGTCTACCAGCGCGGACAACATAATATGCAGTGCGAATAAGAGATAGCGAACAAAGTAATATTGTCATCTTGTTTACACAATAGACGATGGAATATTCCACTGCCCCGTGAGCCACCGCTACGAAATAAAGTGCTACGAGCTACGACAGTCTAATGTGCTACACCTCGCTTCAAGTGACTGCTACTAGTGCTACGTTGGATTATTATTACAAACAAGTCAACGACCGTGCTCACTTTGTTATTCATTTAAATCTTTTTAAAAAAAATCTTAACAATAATGATGCGCTCTCCAAAAACATCTTCCTCGGTTCCTGACGTCTCAAAGGTGGCCCTGGATGAAACTACTCCGCCGAATTTTGTAAGTGCCCGAAGCAAAAGGAAGAGATTCTTAGAAGAAAACGTCACGCACGATAGGGACGAGTTATTGATGGACCTACGAAGTGAAATGAAAGACTTAATAAACAAAACCAACACCATTCTGGCTACACTGCAAGATATTCAGCAAACCAATAATTCCATGCAAAGCACGTTAGCATACTTAACGGAAGAAAATGTGGAGCTCAAGAATAAGATAAATAAATTAGAAACACAAGGAAGGAAAGATGCAGAACAAATAATTTTATTGGAAAATAAAGTGGAGGAAATGCAGAGAATAGAAAAGAAAACTAATATAGAGATAAAAAATGTGCCACTTAAGGGAAATGAAACCAAAGCAGATATGTTGCAAATGGTAACCCAACTATGCGATAAACTGGAAGTAAAAATTGAAAAAACAGAAATTAAAGATATCATTAAAACTAAAAAACAAAACAAGGAAAGAAGTACAGTCATAGTTGAACTTACAAATACTATAATTAAAACGGATATTATAAAGGCTTCTAAAAATTTCAACTTTAAGAATAAAACAAATAAGTTAAGTGCAAAACATTTAGGGTTAAAGATTCAACCTGATACCCCCATCTTTATTTCTGAAAATCTAACTCCACAAGTATCGAGGCTGTATTTCCTGGCGAGAGATTTTCGACAAGCGAACAACTACAAGTACTGCTGGACCAACTATGGTAAAGTTTATCTGCGATACAACGAGGATTCACCAATAGTAAACATTACGAGAGAATCCCAGCTTCAACAGTTACGTAAGGCATGACTAGTACTTAAGTTAATAATTGTTAAATTTGTTTCACATTCTCTAAAGCAAAGTAATTATATATTATGTACATTAATAGTAGTAATAGGTTACATTAAATATCCCAACCACACTTACACTTCTTATTGTAATACAAGTTTACACAGAACATGCACACATTTCTTATATAATCTAGCCAGTAAACTATTAAATTACAATCCCAATTTCAGTATACTAAACAAAGCAAATCCACACATTCTCAGAGTAACTTTTAATGCCAACAAGCAAAACATCTTTAACTACACTTTATATTATTTATATTTACATACACATATAATGATTTTTTACTTTCATATACCTCATGCAGACTGTTTCATATGTATATATCTTTTGCAACCTAGACTATTTATTATTTATATACATATATTTAACTCATTATATATTGTTGATTATTATTTATATTTTGTATATTATATTAGTATTAAAACTGCTATAAAAATGATTATACATGTATACTACAGGCTAATAATGACATATGTACATAAATTAACTCCTAATGGATAATAAGTCCTTACAAAATATTAATGCAATAGACGAACTTAAGATAGCTCGAGCGGTGGAATGTGACAGCACAGACCTATCTGAGCAAATATGTATAAATAAAAATGATTTTACTATTATTTCACAAAACATAAGAAGCATATATAGAAACTTTGATGATTTTATGATTACATTCTCAGACTTCAAGTTTGCAACAGATGTTATAATTCTAACTGAATGTAGGTTAAACACTAACAAATCAATTCCTGTTTTAAATAACTATGATTCATATAACACATCATGCCAGCTTAACCAAAACGATGGTGTTGTTGTTTATGTTAAAAAGTCACTAAGGCACCAAATTAAAGAAATACAACTTTCCCAAGCGTCCTGTTTACAGCTTGATATTTTTAACAACATTATATTATGTATCTATCGCTCACCTTCCCATTATAACATTGACAGTTTTTTGCATTCGCTTGAAAACCACTTAGACACTTTAGCTGAGGGGAAAAATATCATCTTAGCAGGAGACATAAACATAAATATCAAACCTAAAGACATGGAATCATCTAATGAGTACAATAATAGGGTTACATACCTACAAATGCTCGCTAACTATGGCATTCTACCAGGACATACCTTACCCACCAGGGAAAAGAATTGTTTAGATCATTTCATGTTAAAAATAAACAGTAGAAAGATTTCAGCGTTCATTGCCATAATTCATACTTCTATCACAGATCACTACACAACATTTTTAGTATTATCTAAAATAAAATATAACTTATCTAACTCAAACACTACAAAAACTATTACTGACTATGACAAGGCTATTAAACATCTTCAACGCCAAAATTTGGCTGAACTACTATTTTGTAATGACCCCAATCTCATAACGAATAAACTTAAAAAAATTTTGTCTGAATCCCTTAAACTTTATACAAATACTATAACAATCCCCAATAGTCAACGAATAATAAAACCATGGATTACTCCCGGAATTCTTCGTTGCATCAAACATCGTAATAAATTGCAAAAACAAACTCGTAATGATCCTGAGAATGAAGTTCAAAAAATAACTTACACACGATACAGGAACTACTGTAATAACTTAATTAAGAAATTAAAAAGAAAGTATGAAAGGGAAATACTTAAAAATTCAATTAATAACAATAAAATGTTTTGGAAAAATATAAAATCCATTACTTACTCAAACAAAGGGAAATCTCATAACACCGAATTGCTAAATATTAAATCATCACCTAAACAATCAGCTGATTTTATAAACAACTATTTTGTAAACATTGGTCGGGAGTTGGCAAGTGAAATTAAAATTAATTTAAATCACAATCAACATCAAACTTGTCACACTGTAACATCTTCCCAGCTAAATTCATTTACACTTTTTGACACGGATATGCATGAGGTAGACAGTATCCTTAGGAATTTAAAGTCGGACAGTGCCCCTGGATGGGATACTATCCCCACTAAATATCTAAAGATGGTTAGAGAGGAGGTTACCCCTATAATTACTCATCTAACTAACACCTGTTTCAAACAAGGGATCTTCCCGGATCAATTAAAAAGATCTTTTATAACTCCGGTACACAAGGGCGGGGATAGACATAATGTCAGTAACTATAGACCAATTTCTGTTTTACCAGCTTTATCCAAAATTATTGAAAAAATAATAAATAATAGACTATTAATGTACTTAAACAAATATAACATCTTATCTGCCCAACAATTTGGTTTTAGACAAGGAAAATCAACAGAGGATGCAGTTGCGCACCTCTCCTCATTAGTTGTTGAACGATTGGATAAAGGTCAAAAATGCCTTGCTGTATTTTTAGATATAAAAAAGGCTTTTGACACAGTTTTTGTCCCTATCCTTGTAGGGAAGCTGGAAAAAGTGGGAATTAGGGGAACCCCTTTAAACTTACTAATAGATTACCTCTCAAATAGAAAGCAAACAGTTAAATTAGAGCAGTATACTAGTGAGGATGTAGATCAAAATATTACTGGACTATATACTAGTGAGGGAATACCTATGGCATATGGCGTACCTCAGGGAAGTGTGCTAGGACCTACACTATTTTTACTTTACATTAACGACCTTTGTAACCTTAAAATTCAGAATGCAGAAATTATTTCTTATGCCGATGACACAGCTATTGTCTTCATGGGAAATTCATGGGAAGATATAAAGCGTACTGCTGAACAGGGAATGTCTCGGATCGCCAAATGGCTGGACACCAATTTACTTAGCTTAAACACTACAAAAACCAAATATATGTGCTTTAGTATTTATAGTAATACTCAACCAACAGACAATTACAGTATAAAAATTCATAGATGTGATGAAAACGGGTTGTGTACTTGTCATACTATAGAAAAAGTTACTAGTATTAAATATTTAGGGGTCATAGTAGACCAGAGACTAACATGGCAACCCCATATTGAACAAGTCACAAATCGAATTCGTAAGTTACATTGGCTGTTTCGAACTTTAAGACATATTGTCCCAGGATATATGAAGAATAATCTTGTTCCTAACAAACTTCTAAACAACATATATGTCATATTAGTACAGTCAATATTAACATATTGCATTACGATTTGGGGTGGTGCCGCAAAAAGTAACTTAATCCACTTGGAGCGAGCACAACGCGGGCTAATAAAGACCATGTACTTTAAAGAGAAAAGATTTTCTACTGAAAAAATTTATCTCTTAAGTAATTTACTTTCTGTCAGGAAACTGTATGTGCAACAAGTAATATTAACAAAACATAAAACTATTACACCCCAGTACACGGATAACCAGTCACGAAGAAGAAAGGATAAAGTTACTCCAGTCCCTCAAACTAAGACCTTGTTTGCTAGTAATCAATTTAAAAAACGATCATCTCTCCTTTACAACAAAATTAATAATAAACTAAAAATACTCAACATGTCAGCTTACGAATGTAAAAAATGCTTAAATAACTGGCTAAAGAGTCTCACATACGAGCAAGTAGAAGCTCTTATACAAGTACCATAAATTATATATTAAAACTTATATGGGTTTATGGTTGCATAGGTATGTATAATTATACTTATTTGTGTATAGTATCAACAATATATACATTCTCTCTGACCCGTGTTGCAGTTCTTTAACTGATCCCAAGATACATATTTATCGTAGGGCAACACGTGTCAGAAGTATATTCGCATTAACGCATATACAATACGTATTTTCAGTCTCTTTCACTCATATACAGAACACACACACACACAGACACACACACACTTACACGCACACACATGCACACCCACACACATACACACTCACATACACACACACATACACATTCACACGTACATACACTCACATTTTTTTGGGATATTAGATTTAAGTACCTATATATAATACTTGTACTTAAATTATTTTTATTGTCCACTGTCAACAATAGGGAAGAGCGGGGCCCCCCAACACAGGCATTTATTTAAAGCTTAACGGGTGGGTCCCAACCACTGTATGTTATGTTAATTGTTGGGCAAAATAAATAATTTTTGATTTTGATTTTTGATTTTTAATACTCATCTTAGAATTAGTTTAACCAATGTAATGGTTATATAACCGATATAAATGCTTAGGGTCAAGCGTGTTTCAATCCGATATGGCCAAATTCCCTCCAGTACGAACGTCGCGATTTGGATTTTCATTTATTAGATGTGTGTACCGCCAAAGACGAGAATAAATTGCCAGTGTTTCCATTCTTTTGCGCCCCGGTTCTCCAATCGGGGTCGCTTTCGATGAAGGCTTAGAGGTCATGCGACCAAAGCCAACCTCAGGTGGTGTTTAGGGGGTAAGGCACGTAGGTTATACAAGCGTATGCTTGTCGTGAGTCCCCCATAACCAGAGCAGCCGGCTGCTCTGGTATGCATGAGCATTCACCACCTCCCTCCCCCGTTGTCCGGAGGGTTGACCTATTCCATTTCGTCAGGTCAGAAAAAAAAAAAAAAGTTTCCATTCGATTACAATGAGGATGTCCTCAAATCAAGGAGCAAATGCAGCACCACTCTTCCGCTGCCGCCAATGACAACTGTGACCGACCTAGAACTACTCAATTTAGGGACTGGGTTGGTTGGTCCATTTAGTAGATGGTGTTAGAATACTAGTTTATTAATTAGCGAAAGGGCACAGACAGGTACCTACAAAATAAAGTCTTTGGTACCTACGAGTACCTAATAAAGCAATCGGTAACCCAATGGTACAATATAGATAGATTCAGCAACCATCGGTACTTAGCTAGCGAAATTTCGTTAAATTTAGCTTAACTTTATTTGGGAGTCCAATATTGGAATTTCCCATTCCGGTCCTGGTCCCAAAAGTTTAGCAATGAAAATGTTCCAATTGCTACAGCTCTCAAAACATTTTTCTCTGAACTTGAAAGCCCAAGGAAAGGATTGCGAGCTTTTAATTATTTTCGTGTGCAATGGGAAAATTTACCTCTATTCATTCAGTATCTAATCAAACTTTGCGTTTAAATGAAAGTTAACTACAACGTATTTTATTAAGCTTTCAATCAGCACACATGTTGCTATCTCGTGAAGGAAAATGTGTGCTGTATTTCTAGCAAACATTATTCAGTTTATTTAAAGTATTATACCAAAAACTGGGCAAAAATATTACGCACTAAACTTTTAAACTAAAGAAATATGTGCCGAACCGGTTTTTATTTTATGAATTTAATATCTGTGCCATGGCGAGCGGTGGTATTTCCCTGAGCGAACACTACATATATTTATTATTTACTAAAACCTATATTTATTATACACGTTTCATACAGGCTATACCGCCTGTAAAAGTTAGTTATAAATAAATTAAACTCGTAGGTATGAACGTTTACACGCTCTTACCTAACATTCGATTTTCTAAGTCACGAGTGGCATGAAAAACATCCATAGCACCCATGAGCCGAAACAAAATATTTATCTATGACAAGAAATCGAATTAGGGACCCTTCAATTTACTTGGGTCCTTAACGAGAAGGCTACAGTCCTATAGATTGAAATAACACAAAAATATTTATTTACATACATATACGTAAATAATATAATTGCAAAACGAATAGGTATATTTACATATTATTTGTAACGATTTGTTTTGTGGACTTTATAACCGAATTATTAAAAAAATAATTCCCATTTAATCAACAAAACCGTTAAACAAAACTGTTAATTGAAAGAGTTATCGGTAGCTCTTATGCAACTGTGTGCGTTTTTAATTGCAAAAAACAACAACCGACACCTATAAATTTTTATTCACAACTGTACAATATGTACTAAGTAGGTACATATTGGAGATAATCGCATCTTTGAACGTATCAGTCCTTAACCATTCATTCATTAAGTACATAACCGTACATAGGTAAACATAATGCAAGTACATAGGTACATTATCTACAATATACCTACCTTAGAGAATGATCGGCAGCTATTATTCTCCGCCCGTCTCAAAAGCGCAGTTGAATTGATTCTGCAATAGTGTATTGCTTTCAATACTGTTCAGAGGAAAAAGAATGTGTAGTCTTGCGATTTTAGATGGTTTTTATAAGAGAACGCGCTCAAATGAGACTGTTTTTATTACAAAACATCTAGAAAATTAACCATTTTCTTTGAATACTCTTTTGAAGTATCATGATATTACAAATATTTCTACGCGACAAAACAAATATATAGTGTTGTTATGATTTGAACTGAGGTTTTACGGTCCGTTTATGCTGTGCATCGATGACTCACTGCAATTTTTATAACAACACTTAATAATTTTAGGTGTTGAAACCGGTTTATTTTGTAAAAAATTATTTAGAATCATAAGAAACGTACTCCGTTTTACTACGAGTGACTACAGGAAACCTGGAAATGATAAACTTGATGTGAATCTGAAGCCACCCAGTTTACAGACCTCTCGTGCTTGCGCATAATGAGTTTCACATTTATCTTTTGACTGGCTTATGGCTGCAACCTCATTCGCGTAGACTTAGTAACTCATACAAACAAATGTCTAGGTATTGTTTAAAGTTCCGTACAGAAACAGTGTCTACGACTTTATTACGAAGACTTCTTCCGACCGTCTGTCTCACAAAGCAATAAATACTTATAAGCTCTTGAATGGTAATAGCCTCAAAATAATGGAGGTCCAATTAATTATTTTAAAGTAGGTATGTGGTAGTAATGTAATGAAACATGAATGATACAAAGAAACTGTTAATTGAATTAGGTATATAATTAAGATCGAGATTATTTGCTCTTGATGGTTTTATTCCATGGGGAAATCACCAAGGACGATAATTTAGTTCAGTACACAAACTATAATTACCTCAGGTCTCTATTGTCTTGAACGTATCAAACTGTGTTGACGTGGACTTCTTAATAATTGTATATTTTCATGGGGACAGGCATTTTATATAGGTACTGTAATACAGAAGAAGTATGTTTTTGATTTTTTTTCGTATTTTGGTTCGAAATGATTTTGTCGGTAAAATTGGTGCATTCAGACATTAACTAATTTACCTATAAGAAATTCATAATTTAAAAATGCATGTAAATTAAAAAGTTGTCGCAACTTAGAAGCAATTTTCCGCACCCATATCCCGTACCTATCCTGTAAGAATTTCACATATTTTGAAAAAAGTTACGCTGAAATCTAATCATTTTAATCCTCTTTGTTCTGGATTTCAGGGTAATTTTATGTTTAAAATGTTTTAGTAATGTTAAAATCAATTTGCATTTCTCGGAAGAATTTCTTAAATACCTTTTTACGATTTCTTAAAAGCGAAAATATATAGTAAATCTTTCGGAAAAGTCAGCCTCAACACTTGTCGACATTACAAAGAAAGTCTGTGTATAAAACATTTCAACTAATTCCAAAGAATCAGGAGTCAGGGTTTTTCTTTTTATGTTTAGAAGGTATTGTTTAATTAATTAATTTAATTATGTGTCCTTATATAATCCCATGATATAAAGTGTTAAATAATATAATAAATGTACCGATGATGTGTAATTACAAATGCAATTTCTAAATAACATCGCCATAGAGAGATAAACCATCAAGGCTATAAATAAAGCATACCATAAATCATCTTAAGCAAATACTTGGAGCACGTAAGGTTTAATACTGATTAAAGTACGTAAGTCGCAGGCAGAATGAAAAAGGGAATTTCTGATGGAAAGTTTTACTCGAGAAAGTCTCTACGGCGACTCCAAAGGAAGGATTATAATTTCATCCCATAATGTATGTATGTATGTATAATAAACATATCTAATGAGGATCTTTAATAGAATCCACAGACTTTGGCATGTATCTACGTCGCGTCGTGTATATCCATATTCCATACTAATATTATTACGCAAGAATCTCTGTGTGTGTCTGTCTGTGACGCTTTCACGCCTAAATCACCCTCCCGATTTAGATGGAATTGGAAATGGAGTTAAAGACCCAGGGTCACACATACGCTACATTTTTTCAAAAATCAAATCCAAAAGGGTTGAAATAAGGGATTAAAGTTAAAATTTTATCAGGGAGATAGTTAATGACGCAAGGTCCTACATACTTACAAAGGAGAAATATTTAAGTTTCCCAAAACGAAGCCAGGGCAGGGTTCGCTATTTTTATAAGTATGAAAACCTGGCGCGCTGGCCCTTGCATTTCGACGTATTTGGACGTACAATGACCATACGTCAGAATACAGTGATGATCAAAAGACGCCGAGTAGGTAAGTTCTTGATAGTAGTAGCTATAACCATTAGGACATTAATTTATTATGGTTAGATATTTCTAACTTTTTTGGTAAATCAACCCTTTATGTTGTATACTTGGCGACAAAAGTTTGTTTGAAAAAATCAAAAGTAATTCCATACGAACAAAGCCAGGTGCAAAGGTTAGTGCAATGTTTACCTGCTTTAGGGTTTCGTATTGAAGTAAGACAGCAGCCTATATTAGGACACGTAACAGATTTGCTCAAAGCTTGTTGGTAATCAGTTTAATAAGGAGACCTGACGTCATCCTTTGGCCTAAATCTAATTTCAGCCCGAAACCACAATCCGTAACAGTCCTTGTAACCGAACTCAGCCGTCTTCTGTAATCCGAAATGTAAGGGCTAAGTACGGTTGGACTTCATACATATTTCAAAACTAGTAAACCGGCCGACGCTTTGCTTTGGGAGATCTTAGTTATCACACTCAAAAATTATTAGGCGTCAATTAAACTGGAAAAAGATTTTTGTTTATAAACGACGAAAAAATCGCAGAACAAACATAAAAAATCATAATTATACTCGTATGTATACGATCGAATTGAGAACCTCCTTCATTTTTGAAGTCGGTTAAAAATGTGACGTAACTTGTAAACTGCATGAAAATCATGAGATGAAAAATATTCACGGAGTTAAGATAGTAAATTTTGTATTACTTACAATTCAAGTCTTCCGTTTTTGTAATAAACTTTAAGCGCCGCTGCGCCGTGAAGATTTTCAATTACGGAGATAATTTTGTTTTTAACAGACCTGAAGAAGGAGAAGGTTCTTAATTTATATATTATAATTATTATTCACTATACCAAACAAATATCATCTTACTATACGTCCTAATACCATGTTAACAACTTAAAGTAAACAACGCGGAACCGCTAAAAACCATGAGTTGTTTAATAAAACAAAATTGTATGTAAAAGGGCTTTTTAAGTTGGAAATGAATTGCTCTTCACACTGCATGGAAAAACAGCAGCATTAACATAATAATAAGTTGAATTATGCATGATGTTCGCGGTTCTACAACGAATATTGCCTGCAGTTACATCCCCTTGGACTTGCATGACTGTAATAAGGTTGTCAGAGGCAGAGGTGACGTGAGGCCCTATTGAGAATTATTTATGTTATTTATATGTTATAGGCTAGGGTAGAATGTTGTATACCTGTATTATGGAAACTGCTGTGTTCGTCAAACTATACCAACCAAATGAGGGTTCTGAAGAGCTAATAAGTAGTATATTATATAGCTAAAAGTAATGTATTGAGTTAATTTAAAGTTAAAAGTACCTAAAGTACCTACTGTCTTACAATGTTTATGGTGTACTAACTTTATATAAAAAAATTAGAACCATAGTCACGAAATTAGTGTTAGATGTGACACGTCGAAATCTTATTTTTATTTTTACTTGAAATTAAGAATAATTTAAATTATTCACATCATAAATCACTTGATATTAATATCATTCTTTATACATTATCACATAGGTATTAAATTTATCAGGACAAGACATGAATAAACGAATCATCTAATAAATAGATATAGAGTTTTAATTCGGAAACTACAGAATTATTACAGTAGGTTCAATCTCATAGCGTATGTTGGTATTAGATCGGTTATAAAATTAGTGCGTGAAAAGACACCTACCAGACGAAATGCTCGGGCGCAGATTTTTTCGATTGTAGCACAGAAATAATTCAAAGTTGTACAGAATGTCCATACATTTGATCTTGTAGAAATTTCAATGTTAACCATAAGAACTCATCATCACATCCTTACCGTAATTAATTTTGTAAGGAAAATGCTTTTCAGTATATCAATGAAAATAGCAATTTTATCTATGACTTGACCGGATGCTTTGTTGGTTGTAGCGTGATATTATATAGCCTAAACTCTTCCTTGATAAATCGACTATTCCAAAACAGACAGAATTGTTAAAATCGAACCAGTAGCTCCTAAGATTAGACCGTTCAAATAAATAAACAAACATACTATTCAGCTTTATTTATTAGTATACAAAATTCAGCTTCATTTATAGTGTAAGATGTAGCATCATTAGCAGGAACACCTATTAAGTTGTCAAAGTTGTGCATTTAATCATGGATTCTAGTTTAGTCTGACCACAGACAACAGAACAGCGCATCGTCGCTTGCGGTCACAGAGTACGATGTATGCCCTGTCCTGTGCAGTGTGACAAGGGACCGCAAGACATGTCGCTTTTGGATAAGTTGTGATACAGTTTGCTATACATTCTAATATGAGCTGATTCTGCAACTATATTCGCGCATAGTTTTCCCTGCATGATTCCCAATCCCACGTGAATTCCGGGGTAAAAGCCTATATTGCTCTATAATCTCCTCTATCTCCCAAGTCCCATAAAAATCCGTTCAGCCGTTCCGGAGATTAGCCCGGACAAACAGACAGACATACAGACAGACACAAACATTTTAAAAGCGTTTGGATTTTCGTTAAATCTGAATTAAATCTATTTTGACACATCCATACTATTTACTGACTTATTTGTCTCACGGAATCACGTAAAACATGAGAAATATAACGTACGAACAAAAGTAGACAATAATTAGCAATAAGTACTTACCTAATGTGAGTACTAATACATTTCTGTATATAACTAAGTATTTTGTTTGCGAAGTAACGGCGGTCATTAATAACAGTGCTAATTTTAAACAAGAACGTGTTGCAAGTAGGTACTCACTAATTGTAAACATAAGAAATAGATATCCTGAAGCGAAGTGGGTTTAGCAATATTGCAGTTTAAAATAACTGGAGGTCCTCATGATATCGTATTACCGTACCTATCATTTAGAAATAACTTTTAACAAAAACCGATTTCAACATCGACAAGTAGAGATAACTCAAAAACTACTCTTCAGATGCCGCTCGTCAGATTTATATCACAAGATAGGGCCCAGCTTATGAATAAAAAAGAATCATCTAAATAGGTTCACAAAGCTATAAGGTAACACATAAAACAACATATGATTTAAGAACAGCCTTTTCGGAAGTCGGCATGAGTAATTAGGATATCACTATAGCATTTTCTGTCACAATTTAAATTGTGCTCAGCTTATATTTTCAAGCAACAAACGCTTCCAATTTTCTCCACAAGACATCTTTTTAATCTGGCTAGAAAACGCCTACGGCTTTCCTCGTTTAAATTAAAGCTGGAATTGCATCCAGAAATGATTTTCATGAATTGCTGTGTGACAAAGAGTTTAAATTTGCAAACCTAGATACGATTATGGTGAAAAGAAATAATAAAATCTGCAAATGGTTTAAAATTAAAACTGGAATTTCTTCGTGGATTCGTCTGACTAAATGAAAGGTATAATGCCACAAAAGTAGTCACTGTAATAGATAGAGCCAAGAAAAGAGAAATGTATTTATTTATAATGCATGTTTAAACTAAATAGGTATTCACAGCAGGAAACTAATTGGGTTGGGTTCTATATGATATGGGTATATAATAATTATTTTTACTTCATACGATTATTTGATACGTCCCTAAACCGAAATGGAGCCTAAAATGAGCACCAAACATTATTCAAAAATCAAATCGGCGTAGCAGCGGCCATGCCTTTTTACGAGCCAATTTGTTTAGGCGAAGTTTGAAGCGAAATTTTCAAGCACTCATCTAGGATCAATGCAGGTTTGAAAACGCACATTTTCTGTTCTTAGATTATTGTTAACTATAGGTTCAACAATACAATATGGTTACTTATTGTTATTACGTATCAAGTAGCCAACATTCGTTATTCTATGAGCGGCCAATACATACGGGAAATTTACTTGATAAATAATAAATATACCTACGTTGTTTTCGTTTAATTCTTAATATAGTGAACTCATTACACAATTACAAATATTTTTTTTATATAATATTTGACTTCATTTCGTTGTGGTTTTAATTAATCGTGTACATTATTAATTTGGTGCTATTACGATCGCAAGTAAGTTTTGATCATAAAGATATTTCTTATTATTTATGCAAAATAGCTCGGCTTAAAGCAACACGTAAATGCTTTGTTACGAAAATGGTATCAGGTTTAAGTATAATGATAATAAATTTTCCTCAGCTTAGGTATAAATTTTGGTCCATTTTATCGTATACAAAATTTTCGTCGGAGTTTATTGGGGAAATATTATTCCCATATGTTATTTGTACTTTGTCTTCATGATATGTTTAGAAGTAATTGGACATATAATATTTAAGTACATAACTTAAGTACGTAATATTAAGAACCATAAACAAAATAGAATGTTCTGATCACACACACATATTTAACATGTTTTTGTTCTTTTGATTTTCTACAATTTTTCTCAAGACCTTTTTGGCGTAAAATAATAATAAAGAATCATAATATTTTATGAAGTTACGAACGAAAATGGATGATTTTTGGCCATTGCTCGGTCGAGCCCCGTTTTCACTCCTTTTGCCTTCAATTTCGACCTAAAGGTTTTTTGACAATGTTAAGCTGTGTGCATTCTCTCCATACTCCACGGTTTTTTAAAGGTTTTCTGTTTCACGCATAAATATTACGTTTTTTATCATCATCGCAACCCATGGGCACGAGTCTCTTCTGAGACTGAGAAGGTTAAGGAAATAGTCCACCACGCAGACCAAGTGTACATTGACGGAGTTTAAACACCTTTGACTTTTTGATAACTCACCGGCATGCAGGTTTCCTCACGATTCCTCACTACGTTTTCACCGCTTTTCACATTTTTACACCGTATTAATACACAGATAGCGAAACAAAAAAGGATCGAAGTAGAAGAGGAAGACGTCGTAAAAATAATGGACTGAAGAAAGTATTCCTTAATTACTTCGCTAGGGCAAACAAGAATTTTATTTTATGAGATAATAGGCATTATCGTAATAAATTATGTCCGCGGGGGAAGCCTAAGTAACAAAAACATAGACAACCCTCTACGTCCAAAATGCTTTTAAAAATTAAATACTTTTGTGTTATGAAATACTTTTCTGATATTAAGAACCAGTTGTGTTTTTGGGATTAACTCATAGGCTAAGGATTATTTTATCATACAAAAGGTACCTAATCATATTAGTTTTAGTGTTATGAAAACAGGAATTCAAATTATATCCCAAACATTGATTTAAATATAAAAGCAATGTGCAAATTTAAATTCCGTAGGATAAAGGAAAAATGTTATAATTTAGATTATTACGCTGTAAGTTAAAAAAAACGCTGTCAATAGTTGCAGGAAAATTTTGCCTTACGGCATAGATATAGAATATATTGCAGTTTTTATAATTGGCAATGCAAAAGAGGAAAATTAAACGTATTATACTCGTATAACAGAGCGAGATAGATAGACGAGACCACTCATTTACAGCTTATCGGCCTGTGGCGGACAACTCTGATTACCTACGAGTATACCTATCTAATAGTCCAGATTTCTGTGTGTAAGTACATGTTTAGTGGTTCTGGTAAGTGATGGTTCTGTGTGTGTGTGTTTAGTGTGGTTTTGCAGGTCGTCATTGTTCGTCTTCGTTACAGCTCGGCTCTTCTCGCCTACGTTCGATTCTCGTGATATCGAAATGTACAGGGTTTATTTCTTTTTTGTTACTCTCAAAGTGATAGGTACTGACTTGTTTTAAGGAACGTATTGAGTATTTACTCAATACGTTCAAAGATCTATTTAAAATTATGTTAAACTAATAATTAAGTATTGGAGCCGCCTAGAACACAAAGTCCATTCTCAAGCTGGCCTACTAGGGTATCATAAATGACGACGGCAGCAGCTTCCAGAGTGTAGTGTTTTATGGTCACAGATACTTAAATGTTACTTGTTCTACTCAATCTTTTATAGAGCGGATATTTTACGGAAAGATAAATTACGCTTTTCAAAGACCTTGTCAACTGTAGATACCAGGCACTTGCGATTTTTATATGTATTATATAAAGGCGAGATAAAAGCAATGCTACGGCAATATTTGACGCATAGAACAAGGTTTCCAGCTACTCGTATTTTCAAAACTATTTTATTATGTTCGAGAAGGGTCTCGAAGTGAATCCAACACTTCCTTCTTGGTTGACAACACGTTAGTGACGCCCCTGGTGATGCTTACGTCCTTGGGCTATACTGATGACAACACCACATAACCTGTCTTCTTTGATGGGGAAAGTCAGAAAATACCCTTTATATTATCCCACGGGAACGTGTCACCGGAAATAAAGTACCTATCCTGTGTCCTGTCCAAAATACTAATTTTACAGTACTGATACGTGTTATTATGATGTCTATGAAGAGGTCCCATTTTCACTCTTTTAAAGGATTTTTTTTTGGTATAAAAACTACGTACATAATCAATAACGTCAATAACTGTTTAATCTATCTCTGTAGATACTTTTTTCACCCAAATTACTTAATCGAAACATGTATGAAAACAGCATTAATAATATTATTACTCGTATACCTACTATTAACATACCTAGATAAGTTCTTATGCTTTTACGAAATCAATTTAGCAAAACATGCATATTCACGAAAGTTTACCTTAAATGCATTAGAATTCACCTACTCTATGCACACAAAGCGTGATTGGATGATAATGTTGATATTTCAAATTTCAATAGTCTGAAACACAACACCACGCAAAGTAACTTTTGCATTAACGAAATTCTGGTCTGCAAAGTTTAGGAGTTAATTTGTCTACATGCTATTCACTGGAGTTACACAAAAACACAAGATGGAGAATGTATTAGTTTAAATTATACATACTGTGCACATCAAAGCAACGTTCATTATACATTACATGTTTTATTTTTTGTGGTGCAATGTAAGAGAACTTGTAGATTTATAAAAGTTAAGACGTTTTGTAAATCTACAAATTTCAGTCAAGTAAGTTTGTACGACTTAAATTCTGTAAGTGAACGACTAATCATCGTCACCATCATCATCATCGCAGCTCTTAAGTATGTCAACCTCCAAAATTAATTAGGTAAGAACTTAGATCAGTAGGTAGGTATGTAGGTAGGATTTAATTCATTTATGGATACCTATAACTGACTGATTTAAACTTATGTACTGTTTGTGTTGTTTTTATCGCTTTTATTAATACTTTCTAAGCATTAATACTTACTTGGTTATAATTCTGATTCACTCGTAATGACTTTTCAATTAAGCCTGAAGAATGTATGATTAGATTATCGAAGACACTTTAATATGAAGTGTTCCGTGTGATTTCTTAACAGTGCTGGACATTCAATACAAAATGCTTTTGTTAGAGTGCATAAATATCCTTGTATAGAAGCAAACATGGTCAGCAATAACTTGGTAAATTACGCATAGTAATCAATTTATGTAATGCGACTGAAGAGCTTACTTTTCCAAGTTAATTTCGAGTTTCTCTTCAAGAAATTCAATTCAAAGTAGGTTAGTCTCAAAATATTAACTCAACGTTCGTTGAAGCAATTACAGGCATTACAGCTATTGGAAAATGTAGTCATAAATTCAATTGTACAACGCTATCACTTTAAAATATTCAATTTTTGTATTGTATTCCGAAACAATATCTCTTCTGTCGCCGGATTCATAACTTGAATCTCGCGTTTCGATGAAGATGTTCAACAGTTTCTATTTAATATGGCATACTTACAAGAAACATTTCAGCAGATTCTGCTGCATTGAATTATATTATAGGTATAATCCTAACATATATAAGTTAAACTCAAAGTTCCGTATACGCGCTCGCAATTGTTTCGTCTTTCTTTTCTTGATGAATGATTTTGAATTTTAAATGAAGTTGAGCAATCACATTTATTTCTGTGTCGGCTTGTGTAGAAAGATCTGAGAATTCTAGGGCGCATTCAAGTAGAACGCTGGTTACCGGCGCCGATCTGCCAGCGCTTATCGGCGTTTATGGGCGCTTATCCGCGCAGGTAGTCGGCACAGGTAGTCTCTATACTTTGTGCCGAACCAGCGCCGATAAGCGCCGATAAGCGCCGATAAGCGCCTATAAGCACCGATAAGCGCCGATAAGCGCCGACAAGTTCCGACCTGCTCCTACAGGTAGACCATTGATCCTATGTACCTACTAAAGTACTAGAGAAGACACCGCAAAGAAATCTTATGTTCCACGCGCTTGCCAGCTCGCATGCGCGTATTAGGTACGTCTGAGACCTGTCAGTGTCTTCCTAAAGACATCCCTACAAAATCCAAATTGTTATATCCAAAATTCAGAGTCGGTTTTTAAATTAATGAAAAAAAGACGAACGACATGTATTATTGCTGTTGTATCGTAAGTCATTAAACTAAATATCGATTCTGTTTCCGTCCACGAAGTGCGCACAACACTAGCAAAAGCGGCCATGTTTTTTTTCACTAAAATTTTGTCAGACACGCTATTTTTGCTCTAGTGTTTAATCCATAGTCCTATAAATCAATGATTCAGAGAGACTGCCAGCCAGCTCCTGCTTATTATACAAGCTTGCTTTATGTAGAGGTTATCTCGACGGACCAGTACCGATAAGCGCTTGCAGATCAGCGCCGGTAACCAGCGTTCTACTTGAATGCGCCCTAACCCTAATACAAGATCTATAGATACCTACTTTAATGTGAAAATTGAGAGTTTAGAATTTAATAGTGCAAACGATTACAACACAATAGACGATTTCGTCACTGTATTATTTCTTCCTGGCAAGCTCCTAAGCTACCCTAGGACATTTAAAAAATCATTTGTAGGGTGCAAAAAAGGTGTTTAATAAGCCAAAAATTTTAAATGCCTAAAATATAAAAGGTATAAAAATAAAACATATATAACAGAATTGAATATACCTAAGTACAAACATAATATAAATATGATCATATTTCAATATACCTAAGAGATGCAATAGACAAAGAAAGAAAAACAAAGAAATAAAATTAAATTGTGTAAAATAACACTCGTGATTAATTTCTGTTAGTTTTTGGATATTATTTGCTTTAATTCAGTTCTATTCTACATTATCAAAGACTACCCTATAGGAGTAGTTAGTATTATTATACGAAGCATTAGACTGGAATTAATACAATTATTTTGAATATAAAATAGCCCGAGGGCGAGCAGGGTAGGAGGAGGTAATCGTTTTATTTATATTTCACTGATCCCGGCTGTGTGCAATAAAATCACAGTGCTAAAAGTTGAAATAAAATATTAAAATGAATTTGTAAAGCATTTAGTTATTATTAAGTACATAGAACAGTACAAAAGATGTGCAAAAGGTAGATAAGTCAGAGGTGTTTTTTTATTTTTTAGGAAACTTAAAAAAATATTCAACATTTATTCTCCTTTCTTTATTTAATAAAGTACAATATTTAATTATGTATGAATGGACTTGCCAATAATTGAGTGTTATAACTGCCCGCTGCCGAAGTGCGCATTGTTGGAGAGTTAGACCAGCTCATGTATCGAAAAGTTTATGCCACCCAAAATCTTCGAAATAGCTTAACGACTGTTTTCCATGATAACAACTGAGGCCCATGACCTTCCTAGGAACCAAGACATTTGTCACAATCAACACAGCAATCGCTCTATTTATAGGTACACTAATCTAGAATCTAGTAAAAGTTCAAGTTTTGTCATAAATACGAGAAATGAGTTTTGTAAGAATCATTGAACGTATTTGTTTTGTCAGTGTAATTGAAGACATTATTAGCTTTACATTCAATAACAGACAATATTTCTATGGATAGAATGATGATACCTTCCAAAATCGCACTATACCTACTTACAATATAATGATGACCTACGAAATATTGAATCTACTTAAACAAATAAAAGTTGTCTTAATTAATTAATCTCGTCTACTAATTAGCATTAACTTTTAAATAGTGCAAAAACTTGTAGATAGAGGAAAAGTAAAAAGTACATTATGCCAAAAAACTTTCACTTGAAGGATTAACAAAGTTTTAAAAAGAGGTTTTTCAACTTCTACATTTAATTAATGGATCCTTTCAGTAGAACTCCACTATCCACCACAAAAGAGCTACCTGTAATACTTTTAGCTTTGTCACTAGCCAAATACAAAACTAGATCTGCTACTTCGTGTGGCTCACAAATTTTCCCTAATGGACATGACCTGTTAAGTGTTTCCAAATACTGTTCCTGATCTTTCATATTTGTGAAAAGGGTATCTAAATACTTAGTGTTGACTGGCCCTGGATTCACACTGTTAACTCGAACGCCCTTTGACGCCAAATCCAATGCAATGCTTCGTGTAAAGTGGTCAAGTCCCGCTTTTGTCACGCAATATGCAAAGTTGTCCTTCATCAGAACTGCAGTAGAACCTATACTAGATATGTTGATAATGTTGCCTCGGGCCATTATCAGATGATGAGCAGCAAAATGAGTGAGACAAATGGCCGCACGCAGATTAATTGCCATAGTGCGATCAAATAAAATCAATCGCGTCTGATGCCAAAATACTCCCAAAACCTGCCACACCGGCGTTGTTCACCAAAATATCTAATCTTCCAAATTTCTTAATAGTTTCGGCCACTATTCGGTTACATTCTGCATCAATAGTTATATCAGCTGATATTGGCAATAGTTTCTTACCATTCTCTTCGCACTTCTTAGCCACAGAGTATAGTTTCATATGATCGCGTCCAACAATCACGACATTAGCACCATGCTTAGAAAATTCTTGAGCAATGGATGCACCTATTCCTGAACTAGCTCCGGTTACCAATACTATTTTATTTTCAAAATCCATGCTGCAAGGTATGTAATTGCAGTAATGTCAGCGTACGTAGCGATGAATAAACGATTGAAAGCAATTTATTATATAAGCGTTATCATCACACTCACTTTAATGGTAATTGTAAATCACCGATAAATAATACCTACTTCAGTAGAATCCTTAAGATACTAGGGTACCAGCTTCTGCCTGCGGCTTCGCCCGCGTGGAATTCATTTTTATCGCGAAACGGGATTTTTCATACAAACTTTCATCCCCTATTTCAATCCTTTAGGGGTTGATTTTTGAAAAAAAGTAGTCTATGTGTGACTCTGGGTCTTCCACTATTCGCTACGTCAGGAACAACGTGGTGGCGCGCGACCTACAAGTTCCGACGGTCGCGGATTATGTGATCCGTTTGGCAAAGTCGATGTTCGACCGAGCTGATAACGGACCACATGAGTCGCTCAGGGGAATCGCGCCCCTACACGCTCGTCCTCCTGAGGGCTTCCCGCTTCCGCGGGAGCTCTTAGAGTCAGGAGCGTCCCCCGACCATCTGGGGGGCGACTGACTGCGACCTGGCTTTGCACAAGGGACTGACAGAACACGCTAAACAGCGGGCCTGCTCCACCACCGGGAGACACTTGTTCTCCTGAGTTCATGTCCGGGTAAAAAAGGAAACCCTTGAGACCCGAAAATCCCTCGCCTCAGTCCGCGCAAACGGCGGCGCGGCAGCGATGGAAGGCAGCGTTCGTTCGTTCTTCCACTATTTTCATTCCGAATTTCATCCAAATCGGATCGATGGTTTAGCCGTGAAAATGTCACAGACAGACAGATAGAGTTTCGCATATAATATAATATTAGTATGGATATTGAGTGCGCGTTTTATCGTACTGTGATGTGACGATAGCTTATTCCAATGTCACGCACCTAGATAATAGATAAAGACTTGTTCATGTTACTAGTCACGTTTAAGTTTAGTATATAAGCCTTGTGTTAATCACTTTAAATATACATATTAATATTATACTCTATACATTCCAACTAAGAGTGTTGTGTCTCATTCACTCGGGGATTCCCTGAATCCCTGGGCAACCCCCTGCTACCCTCCGCGTGCATCCCCCCTTAGCTTAGCTGCCCGGCGACCAACACCACAGTACTACTAGTAAATGGCCGTCGTTGCACTTCAGAAAACTTATGCTTTTATACCCACACATGAAATATTGTTGACGACCCTGTAGCCTAGTTGGTAGCGACCCTGCCTGCGACGTGAGGGGTCCCGGGTTCGATTCGCGGCCGGGGCAGAATGATATTCATGTGGCAGATAAATATTTGTACTCAGGTCATGGGTGTAATTGTAATGTGTTATATGTGTAGTCCATGCCACCCGCGACACAGGTACCTAGTAACCTACTGCGGGGGTATGAGTGTGTTAGCGTTTATTTATTTATTATTTATTTATTGTTAATTATGTTTATTTGACACCATAAAGTTTACCAGTCGAATGTCAAAGGCTTACGTTAGCGGTAAATAAATTATGGAGATGCCGAAGGTAAAAAATTGGTTGCCTGTAAAGTCGGTATACGGGCGAAAGTTTTACGTGACAACGACTTTGAGTGGTAAAATAATTTTAATGTGAATATTCATTCGTATAGTAGGAAGAAGGATGAAATAATAGTAACAATTTAAAACAATATTTATTTATACAAAGAATTATATTTAAAACATTGTAACACCATCCGCCATCTAGCGCTGCTAACCGTTAGACCATTAACCATTAGTCACAACTAAGTGAGGTAACAAACAGAGATGGCGCTGTACCATTTTCTGAAACACGCCAACGTGTGTACGCCGTAGCTACCATAAGTAATGTTAAGGAGGAAGGGACGCGTGCCTTTCACTTTTTATGTCTGTCTCTCTCGCTCTTAGGCGGGCTAACCATGCCCGAGTGGAAGGGACGCGTGCCTCTCATTCGCTCTCATTGTAAGCGCATAACGTGAGCGGAGCTACTAACGCAGTTTCTTGAAGTGCCACCCGGCAAACCAATTTATAAGACGTTGTCACGTCAAAAAAAAAATCTGACAATTATGTTTCCTAGTTTCCTAGATCATTTAATGAAATATTTTTGTAAAGATTTTTCGTGCTATAATTTTGTTAAAGCAAACAAAAAGTATAAGGATGCTTTCGTAATATTGTCAGGAAAACTGATTTTAATTTAAATGAACGATTAAAAGGGAGTTGAGCCACTTATGGTAAGTATTTATCGTAACCATCATGGCCACAAGAGGACGGAAACAGAGGGAGGAGATTACCAATGTAATATTTTTACCTAAACCTTGCTAATAATGTATGCGTGTAATTAAAGTATGGTAACTTGATATTGGAAATATTTTTTATGTACCACCAACTTTAATTTTTATTTGTAATATATAATAATGTTAGATGGTATTTTAGCGGTGCACCGAAATAATACGGTATCATGATAGGCTTCAAGCTCTGTTGTAGTTTAGAAGTTCGTACATTAGATATAATAGTTAGTTAATTGATTCAGGCGTTACTTTGCGGAACTCCATTATTACAGATTAGATGTTAATCTACTTTGCAACAATCCGCGAGCAAACTCGTATATATGATGGTGTATACTTTCATGCAAGTAGCACCTCCCTCCCTCCCACATAGGAACATGCAACGAACAAAGAATGTATACACCAACATACACACCACCACCAACACGTGTTTCGCCCCAAAACAGGGCATCATCAGGGTAAGTAGACTCTACGACGGTCGGTCACAAAGTGAGGCTCTGGCCCGAGCGGTCGTCTTTTATACCCTTCCAACCCGCCCCTATCTGTCGTATGACCTAATTAAGTTGACCAAAAGTGACGTAATCCTACCTGGCTGCTAATTAATGATCACAAACACTGCGACAGACAGGTAATTAAATCTGATCACGCGTTGGAAAAATACGTAATAAGGGCGAGTTGGAAACGTCAATCTGTTCATTCAGCAGTGTAACATTACTAAGATTATCATGCCTAATAATTTCTAACTGTTCAAGTACGCTAAGTTTTAATCCCTTATCCGCTGTGTGTAGGATGTCATAAGTGTGGTTATTAGGTAGAACATGCCCCGATTCTAAGAGATGTTTAGCAAAATTAGATCTATCAGCGTGGCCATTCCTGTACGCGGCTATATGTTCGCGATATCTAATATCAAAACTCCTACCAGTTTGGCCTATGTATACCCCATTACAATCAGAACAAACAATTTTATAGACACCGGATTGTTTGTGTCTATTTCTTTTTTCTTTTGCGTTACATATTGACCTAACAGTATTGTTTGTTCTGAATGCAACGTTGATCTTGTTACGTTTTAGAGTTTTAGCAACCCTCTCCGTGATTAGTCCAAGATAGGCCAAACTAGATTGATAGTTAACGGGACTTTTTTCCCTCGGTACCGCGTACAGTTGACCACGCACTATAGAATTCTGTTTTATTCGAATTAGTCCATCCACCATCCTCCTGTCATAACCATTGGAAACTGCAATATGATAGATTGTATTCAATTCTAAATGGTAATCCTGTGGTGATAACGGTAAAGACATTAATCTGTTTATGTAAGAATGAAAAGCTGCTAGTTTGTGACTCCAGGGGTGGCAGGAGGATGATGGAATGACAATGTCAGTGTGAGTTGGTTTGCGGAAAATTCTGAAGGAGTGTCTATTATTTACTCTACTAATGGTAAGGTCCAAAAAATTTAATGATTTATTTGTTTCGACTTCTAATTTAAACTTAATTTTGGGATGAATTTTATTTAATTTATTTAGAAAAACGTCCAGTTGTCTGTCTGTCCCTGTCCAGCATATAATTATATCGTCGACATATCTATAATAGTACAATATATGGTTGCTACCTATAATGTACTTATTTTCGTATTCATCCATAAATAATTCGGCAAGCAATGGACTCAAAGGTGAACCCATTGCGAGACCGTCGTTTTGGGAGTAAAAATTGTTATTAAATTGAAAATAATTTTGATTTACACATAATGTGGTAAGCCTAATGAGGTCATCTTTTTCCCCTGGATGTAATTTTGATTTGTCAAAAAGATGAGACAAAATATCCAGCGTTTCCCGGCAAGGAACGTTGGTAAATAAATTGTCAACGTCTAAAGAAATTAATTTGGATCTACATGGTAATACAATATCCTTGATTTTATTAACTAAATGAAGACTATTTTTTAAACCAAAAGTTGGGGAAAAAGATGTTTTATTTTTTATAATGAAATTAAGTTGGCGGGCTAAATTATATGCTGGAGCCCCAATATATGAGACAACTGGACGCATGGGTATATCGTCCTTGTGAATTTTCGGCAAACCATACAGAATCGGGGTACGAGGATTCATGGGAATCAATGATTGAGGTGGTTTTGGAAAAATGTATGGTGTATTTTTGATAGCTAATTTCAACTCTGCAGTATATTTATTGGTGGGATCATTGTTTAACCCGATAAAATCCTCGCCCCCGACAATGTTATCTATTTTCCTGTTATATGAATTTCGGTCCATTACCACAATGGTGTTACCTTTATCTGCCTTTGTAAGTACAAGGTTGTTGTTGTCTAAACGAAGTTTGATAGATTTTAAAATAGAAACCTCACTGTTGGTACTGGACCGAATTGGCGGCACAGCAGATTTAATCTGCTGTGCGACCAAAACCTTAGTTGTGTTATCGCCTTTATTAGAAACGACCGCCATCTCAGCATCCACGGCCAAACCCTCCAATGACTTTTGAAATGAACTCGGTGGAAGGTTATATTTCAAACCTTTGTTCAATAGATCTAATTCTTTTTCGGGAAACTGAATATTAGAAAGGTTTTTGACCCGTGGATGAAATAATAATAGTTATTAGGGTATCTATAACTAGAGAACCGCCCGCGCTTCGCTTCGGGACCCGTAGGTAACAGCCGCGTAGGTCCCGCTCCCGTAGGAATTTAGGCTAAAAAGTAGCCTACTACTCGCTCTCTTCACTCCACCCTGTCTGAGGTGTGTGGAGCCCTCGGGACAGTTAGTTCCCCTTTGGGGGTGTCTCTCGCGGCCCGTTAAATGGGCCGGTTCTTGGGCTGGGCCCTAAGGCCCTTGGTTGTCCATCTGTGGTTAACCAATAGGTCAAGTCCGTTGAGTGGTGGCCTTTTTACAGGCCACAGAGTCTTAAACGGGATGGGGTTCATCTTCGCGCCGCCCAGGCGATCGAGGCCCTACCGGGTGAATCCCGCTGGTGGGAAGCCCAGCAGGAGCCGATCAGCGCCGGGCGACGACTTACGAAGCCCCAGTATCAGTCAGTGCTAGGCCCGTCCCGCGCAACCAGCAAGTCGCGCGGGAAGGCCCAGCGGTCCGGTGGACGGGTGTGGAGCGGCGCCAGGTCCTGCAGATGCGGGAACCGCGACGCGTCGACACGCCCGAACATGTTGCGTGCCAATCTCTCGATGAAGTCGTTCAGGCTCTCGACTCCAAGGTCCCTCTGGTCCGCTGGCACTATCCTGTTGGCTGAGCAACTTGCGGACATCAGTCAACAGGATAGTGCCAGCGGGCGGGCGGTACACTGAATACAGCCGGAGCGGGGAGTAGCCTATTACATTTGCCTATGACTTAAGTAAATTACATGTAGTATTTGACAGCGTAATTCAGAACTTTCAAATGAATTTTATTACCGCCATCTATTAACAACTCCGAAAATGAATATCTAGCAACTAACAAAACATCGAACTTCCCATGGGAATGGGATGTTTTTCCGCGGTAAAAAGTAGCCTACGTCACTCTCCACCCTCCTAACTAACCCCCCACACATAAACCTTACCATATAATAGCTTTGTTGCGACGTGAAAGCGTCACAAACAAACAAACAAACAAACAAACAAACAAACAAACAAACAAACACACTTTCACATTTATAATATTAGTAAGGATTATATAGTACTTTAACTACATATATTGTCCACCAACTCGCATTGGAGCAGCGTGGTGGAGTATGCTCTAGGCCTCCTCCGTAATGAGGAGAGACCCGTGCTCAGTAGTGGGCCATTAGTGGGTTGTAGCTTAGCTTAGCTTTTTTTATAACTATATTGTGTTTACGGCAAAGAATACGAGTATTACCAAAGTAGATAAAACTAATATTATAGGAACAGACGCAAATATGTGCAGTTTTTAAATCTTATTAAAAAAATCAATCCCAGAAAAAAATCCTTTAGGATGATATATAAGCATAATATAAAGATAAATCCATGAAAAAGCGACCTTATGATAAGTAGGTATATCGAAATGAGGAGATAGAGATGAAATCTCAACTCAAGTTGATATCTTTGATAGGGTAGGCGAATACAATAAGGCACACATCTGAACCCGAAAAAGGTATTTAGGAGCTAGTGTCCTTTAAAAGAAATGTTATATGTGGACGTAATCGCTTGGAGATTTATTTACCCTTCGCGCTGCGAGCGAAGTGCGACCATAGTTATTTCAATTTGCCAAAGGTTATTTCACATCAACACGAATGATTGGTTTTTCTTTACAAAAATATCTTATTAAGTTGACTATTTACGTAAAAAATCGTGGTAGTTTTCTGTCCTTGTACATTTTACCTTAGTCTCGTAGTTATATTTCGAAACCTTTGATGTTTTAAATAAATAGATTGAGCGTCGCCCTACAATGAAAACAAAAAAAAACAAGGCAACATTATCAAGCAAGTATGCGTGCAGGCGATGTTTTACCCGTTCGTCTATTATCTATAAGTGCGTAATTTGTGCGTTTTATTGTGCGCAACAAAAATTTTATTGTGGCTAACAGTTAGCTACAATTTTTTGACACGTTTGCGCGGATTCGATGTTCCATCTAGATATTTAAAACATCTTTGTTCGAAACAGAACCTTCATTCAACTGAAACTCGCTATATATACTCGTATTTCAAGAATTCGTAATATTCCTGCACACTTTTACTACGTACTACTTATCTTGCAAATTTCTTGTTATGATTTTTTTATAGCCTGAAGGGTAGACGTAAAAGTAGACGAGCCATCTGATGGTAAGTGGTCATCGTCGCCTATCAACACGAGCAATACCAGGGGAATCACCAGTACAACGCCGGCCCTGAAGGAGAACTCTTTTTAGAATTTGAAGAGAATTTGTCGTTCTCTCACATTTCTGCTTACAGATTTATACTTAAAGACCAATTCTCACGCTATTGCCACAAAAAGTGTTATAATGTTCTGTCTCACTTTGCACGGCGGTATTTTCTAGTAGATACAGTAAAGAAATTTACTGGACAAATTGTTCTTGTGCCACAATTGTACCACAAATTTTACCCTCTTGACCTTCTTTTGCTGTCTCATATACGCCACGCTAAACAGAAAGCTGAAAGTATTAGTGAGAAAGTTTACGAAAGTCACACAAGATTTTGACATATCAAGAACCTGTTTCAATTATAAGATTTGCAATTACTGTACCTACTCCAATAAAAACTAAATTATCCTTAAAGAATAACGGCGCTCAAAAGTTTCGACGCAGAAATTTCAGAAAAACGGCGTACAATTAAAATTGCTTATTCAACTATTCTTATCCATTTTCTGCTTGAAAGGCAAGATTTTATCTCTTCGATTAAATGTTATAGGGAAAAAGAAAATAAACCGATCATGCTTTGAATTCTAGAAAACAGTAGGTACCTGCAACTGCAACAAATAAAAGAAACATTTTATATACGATATTTTTCAGGGTGCACGTTCTGAAAATGTGTGTTAATATAATAACAAGCTTATGTGAGAAACGTTTTTATTACTACATTTTTTAATCCCATGAAGCCCCACCCAAGGATTCAGTGTGTCGTAGGCTCGGAGATGCCATAGTCAATAGGTACTTTGACCTAGAAAATACAAAATTTATCATTCGATTCCTTACAGGTGGTAAGGGCCTAGTGCTCACCCGGGGAGGTACCTACCACCGCCCGTCACGGTACCTAGTACCATTCCTACCGTGTAATAATTGTTTTAAGAACAATTTTGTTCCAGATAGGAAGATGTGGAGCCGGTTACACTTTTTTAGAGGCGACCATCTCAGTCTTCAGGGGTAGCAACGCATCTGTGACCGAATTAGAACGAGACTCATACTAATAAAAACTAACTGGACTATTACTAACATTAACTAACAGGACTAATTATCACTAACAGTCCCTCTCCTCACACTTATAAACGAACTAATCAACTAATATTCTAACACCATCTACTAACTGCACTAACCATCCTAGTCCCTTGAGTCTAGTTCTAGGTCGGTCACAGTTGTTATGGGCGACAGCGGAAGGGTGGTGCTGCATGCTCGTTTGCTATCTTAATTCCATAAAAAAGCTTTGATAACATCGAACCTCTTCAAAACTTCAGAATTTATTGCGCCCTAAAAGTTGTCGTTATCACACATCATCAAAAATTGCAAAGTAATAATGAAATATTCGCCATGGATATAAGCAACAAAAGCAACACCGATGTAGGTATTGCTGTTCAAGAAAGTGAGAAGAAAGAAAGTAAAGCCAAAAGCAGCCTTCTTTTAATAAGAGATTTGCTTTTTATGCGCGATGTGAACAACTGAATATTGGACGTATCTACTGAGACATAAACTACTAAACTCCATCGTAGACAGGCGTTGGTAAATAGGTAACAAGTTCTCCTAACATAATAAGCTTCAGACGGGTTGTTAAAAGTAATGCTCAAATTCCTCTTACCAAATGTATCTAATAACAAAATCGAACAACAAGGAGGGAGGCTTACGTCCAACAGTGGACATCTAAAGGTTGGTGAATGGATGGATGGAATAACAAGATCGAAGAATGTGGGTGCTCTAATACATAACAGATGACTTAAATTTTTAGTTTTTCAACTTACTAAGAAAATGGTTAATTTTCAAAAATCCTATTATAATTAGATATTATCAGTATTTATAATATGAATACAATAATAACACATAATAATACAAATATTGTGGCCAGTTACTCTCACCTATCTATTATCTTACCATTATGCCGCTTATCTATCTATCGCCTTTACACCATGGATCTGTCAGCCTGAGATTGGGGTTAGTTATTCTAGGTTACACCAATACGGCTGATATTACCTGCATTTCGGGAAATATTCAGTCGACATAACATTCTCAGAGAAATTTAGCTCATGGGAACAACGCAAATCAATTCAGTGTAAGCTTTGTCGATGAAAATTCACATTGAATACAATGTGAGCTCCGTACCTCTATTATGAGTTGTTGTTGGTTGTTGTAGTAAACGCAAAGGACGTTACTATTGATGCTATCGTGAAAACGCTGCTTGAAAAGTAAATGCGCATAACTCTATTAAATACAGTACTTGCGGTCATGTTTTACTTACAATTTGGTATTACGAGTCACAAAGGAGAATGCGCAATTTTCATAGAAAATTACCCCAGCTCCGGCGCAAACGTAACCTATCTCAGAATTTTATACATTGGATGTGTACAAAAAATAAATGTATTTGATCTCCCTAATCAGTGGCTAACATAGAAAAAAATTGCTTTGATAATTCATTCAGGCACGATTTTATACTAAACTATCGTTACAAAAAAAAACAAATCTCAAGTAAAAATGCAAAGTAATATCTAAAATAATCACTTTTATTTTAATTCTTTCATAACATATACATATATATTGTATAATTCTGAGACGCAGGGTCGGAGCGCAATAAAAGAGTATGTACGTGCATTCACGGGCGTCGTACACTGGAAGTTGCGCCCATGTCATTAGTATTTTATATTATCTTGGCTGGGTCCGAAACAACGTTCAAGAATTTGAACATCCTGCTGCTTACTTAGATACCGTTTTGATAGACTTAGAATTATAAGAGAATATAGACATTACTTTATGATACTGTGTTTATTAATATTACCCTCACCACCCACCCAAATGTATATATTACAGAAAGTAATAATATGTGCCATTTGTAGGCACACATTCTTTTCTAAATAAAATATGAATAATAATATACACATACAAAATATATAAATATAATAATATTTTCTATTTGTGTAGTTTACTAAAATTCGTGCCTGAAACAATAATGTTTAGCCACAGATTAGGGAGATCACAAGTATTTATTTTAAGTACCCATTAAATATACAAAATTATGAGATAGTTACTTTTTGCGCCGGAGCTGGGGCAATTTTGCGCATTCTCCTTTGACAGATGCTATAGTAAATTACGTTACCCGTAGTAGTTACGGCACTCACGCTATTTTCTAAGGTGAAAAGTCACTATCGAAATTAAATGTCATTAAATATTGCTGTATATTTAAACAAAATCATGGCTAGGCACTATTTTGCTTGGCAAATGATTCACGCGACCGAACGCAGAGATGAAAATAATGAAATTTTGAACTTGCGAGATCAACAAAATATTTAGCAACCTTTGATGTTTTAAATGTCTAGATTGAGCGTCGCCCTACAATGAAAACAAAAAAAAACAAGGCAACATTATCAAGCATGTGTGCGTGCAGACGATGTTTTACCCGTTCGTCTATTGTCTATGTGTGCGTAATGTGTGCGTAATGATATTGTTAGGAGAAGAGTGACGAATTTCCTGTCAGTATGAAGCTATGAAGTCTATATAAGCGTTGGCGAGCTCAGTCTGCGGGCAATTCACGTCGAGTTCACTTGGCAAGGGGAACCACTGCTCGTTTGAATGGTCAAACTAAATAATTATCCTGTCATTTAAATTTGCGTGTAATTAATTGTTAAATGTGATTTTTATTTTGCGTTCACTTCTAGTTGCTAAAAATATAAAAATTGTGGCTAACAGTTAGCCACAATTTTTTGACACGTTTGCGCGGATTCGATGTCCCATCTAGATATTTAAAACATCAAAGTTAGCAACACTTTGACACCACAGTTTGACACTGAATGCGACTGACGCAGAACGCTAATGTAATTAAATTGAAAAGGTACCAAACCGCCATTAATTTCACTCTTCTTTCACATTTCGTTAATTTAGTCGGGTTATAGAGCATCCATAGACTTGTTTTTTTAATTTCACAAATGTTGGCTCGCTGGCCAGGGTCTCGTTCTATCCTTGTTGACATCATAATAAAAGAATAAGAGAGGTATTACTCATGGATGCCAACATAACGTAACGGAAACTGTACCGTCTCACGTCTTTACGATACCCGCTGTAGTTTCATTTCCAAAACTCATAATATAACATAATGTAACTACAGTATTAGACTATTCGATCGTAACCGCTAGAGGCGCTGTACGGATTCTCATACAAATTCTAAACGTTAACTGCAATAGTAACAGTTTGACGTTTACTACAACAACTCATAATTCATAATAGAGGCACCGAAATCCCGGTATCTTTAGTTCCCTCATCCCTACCTTAATATTGTTATATAATTATATAAGTCTAGTAGGATTTATTCTTAGTTAATGATATTAAGGTAGGGAATTCCTATTCTCACTTGAAATATCGAGTATTTGGAATCTAAATGTGATTGTTATCCTCGTGTAGGTACAATATACCTACAAGTTGGCAACTAGAACAATGGTTACCTAATCTCAGTAGCTCTTTGTTATGAACTTAAAATATCTTATTGTAGGGGCTCTGTTTTAGTATGTTTTGTCTCCAATTTTGAATTATTGTTTTTCATGGTCCTTCGAGTCTAATCTTACAATCATAAGTTCTTTTTCTCGAACTGTATTCTAGTGATAAATACCTTTTATCTAAATAAAATATTTGGTATATTAAATTTATATGTTCAGAAGAGAACGGATGCTTTTATACCAAATGTATAGAAGGAGCTGTCTACAAACGTACGATGAACGACGACTGCCTGCATCGAGAGCTTTATGATTGATCGAGTATCTATGATGATAGATTCCCCTGCATATCTATACGACTATAACATGATACCTTTTCTAACTTTAAAGTCATATTTGTTCCTATCTACTACGAATCGTTTTATAAGGTTTTCATAGATTCATTTAAATTAGAATTTCTCGGTTGTTGGCCAAGTTATACGTTTGCGATTTTTCTCTAATCTGCTGGACGGAAAGGATTTGGATCACGTACGTTTTGGTATTATTTTAAAATAAGTAAGTTATTTTTAAACTGGTTTTAATCAAACCAGTTTAAAAATAACAGTTATTTTATAATGTTAAGAGAAAACTCCTAAGTGAGATCTTTTTCAGGTCTATACAAAAGAAATTATACTACAAATCATAATATCTCTGTATTTATTAACAATGTTTTTGTATACCTACTGGAGAGCGATATTGGTAGGCATTTTTCAACAACTTAACATAATATTATGTTTGCGAAGTACCTGCTATATACCTACATAAATAAATTTCGAAGTACTATACAAATATACCTAGTATGGAGCCTGCCAGAAACGGCGAACTCACTGTTTGCGATTCCCCGCTGCCTCAGAAGACTCATTATGCAGCAGATCAAAGCCACGTTTAATTCAAAGCGGTACGGTCAGGAAATTAAAACCGAGAACATGAAGAAGATTTATTGCGTTGATGCAATTGTCCGGAAAAACCCGCAGGCTGATATTATAACAAGAAAAACATAGTCAAATTTTCTAACCCACAGTGTGTTCTTTAACGACGAATTGTTAAGAGAGGTTTTTCTTGCAAGCGTAATGTCGTCGCATTACCCTTGCATGGGTCAGCAGAGATGTTTGTGGTTAATCCGAATCTCGTAGGTCCTTAAGCTGCTCACATGCGTTTTATATTAATGCTACATGGCACGTTAGTTATGTGTGGCGTTGAATAAGCTGATACTCATATATTGCGATCTATAAGCACAGATGTAAGAAGAAGATGAAGAATTCCCGAGTGTACTCCACAGCAATAGTCTAGTGCAGCTGGATAATGAGCTTAGTGGACAAACCAAATATTATGTTTGGCGTCTAAAGACTTCTAGCATCATGGTTTAATCACTAAGGGCAGAGGAAGGAAACTACCTGCCCTGCTGGACTTTGCACAAAAAAATTTACCCTTTAAAAATCTGGCTCGAAAATTCGATTACACCGAGGGTTTTTGTACCCTTTGAAATCAGGCCCGAAAATCCGATTAGCCTCCACTCTTGAATCAGGAGCTTTGTCACCCTTGGAACCCTTGGCTCGTTCATGGGAAAATGGTATTGAAATTTTTAATGAAATTCCGTCACAGTCAACGGAAACGCCATACTGTAAATTTAAAAATCACGTCGAAAGCATTCTTATGAGGAAAGGTTATTACAAACTTGATGATTATTTTCAAGACTGCTATTAACTATACAATTTTAAATTTAAAATCATAAATATATTCATGTAGGTTCACTGATACACTTATGCACGTCTGGTACATACTTTAATCCAATTACGAATCGTGCGAAGTTGTTTCACTAGCCTTTGACATAAACAGAGTGGACTGTGCTACGAACATTTCTCTTAAAGACCGGAAGTGTCGAGCCACGTGAACTGACTATCTAACTTCCGACAGCTACGTCAAAATTAACTTAAGCTCAAAGGTTTGCCGATTGCCCCAAGTCGTACCGTTGGCGCTTCCTCAGACCGCTGGAATAATAAATTGGATTTTTGCCCTAAACATCTATCAGTTAGAATATCTTAAGCGCGGGACAAATAAAATTTTCTGTTTAACGTTTTAGATTTTGGATAAATAATAATTTATTATTAAATACTGGTATAATATTTTTCTTTCCGTTTTCTTTAGATATTTCCTCCATTCAATGAAAACTTGGACGGTGAAAAATCAGCATTGTCACTATTCATGATATATCGCATGGATCACGGTGACTTAACTATCAGATAAAAGTTCACGATTGAATTGAATTTAATGTAGCAGTAATAAGTACTTACATAAAGTCACACAATGGCGGAATTTTCTACGCCAAAAGTCACAAGAACCTAATGATACGTTCTTACTGGAAAATCTTCGTCATGGCGTATCAGCTCTGCTTCAAATACGAGTATTTTGTTAGGTTTCATTTTTGCTGGATTACAGTAAGTACACGTACATCTCAAAAGTATCTTACCTGTCGTCGTGAAATGTGAAGCCACAACACGTATTGCTGACGTGAATTCGCCCTTGCGTTTCGATCTGAAAGATTTTTATAACCCGGAGTTGAAACCTCCAAGTATTATTTTATAAGGCTTGGAGCTAATTAGTGAGTGAAAATTAGGTAATAATACTGTTTGAGCGATGAGAGAATTTTTTTCTATAGGTACAATAATGTCGCTCACTCATAGCCTCACACCTCACACTGAGATATCCTTACTTTATGAGAACCTTGAATACTACTAGAGTTGAGAATCATTGACGAGGCCTACTCCATACTCCATCAAGCTGCTCCAGAACCGATGGGGGAGGGGTTAGTAGTCAACCCAAGTATCGGAAATCATGCCAACTGAAGGCCTCTGTCATGTCTTAACGACTGCTGTCTATCGATAACAACCGGGACCGTGCCGCAGTTGCTTAACTTTGTCGATCACCATCTTCATCATGATTATCATAAAAATACTTAATCACTACATAGTATAAAACAAAGTCGCTATTTTTGTCCGTCTGTTTGTCTGTTTGTCTGTTTGTCTGTATGCTTAAATCTTTAAAATTACGCAACGGATTTTGATGCGGTTTTTTGTAATAGGTAGAGTGATTCAAGAGGAAGGTTTTTATGTATAATACATGCATATATTCCCACGAGAACGGGATCCACGCGGGTGAAACCGCGGGCGGGCCGCTAGTGGTAAAATAAGTTATAACTTCAACATAAAAAATTAGGTAGGTACATGGATATAAAACTCGAGAAAGAAATGGAGCACTAATAAGATTTTGTTTTGATGTTAACGATGTAACTCAAGACTACTTTATAGAGCTTGCTTACTGTAGTGAAAATTAGTAAAACGAAACCAAAAGCTCTCTCTGTGTTTGCCTCCGCTTTTCGTCGCTAAGTGCTCGAGTGCTTGATAGAATGGATAGAGTTTTGCTTTTGACAAACAGGACAACCTCGATTTCTTATGCTTCTTTGAGACGAATTTTAAAGACTTGCATCCTATATTTGCGATGGTAGATCATTTCGTCATTTTGTAACTTCTGAAATGCTTTCTTGAAAAAGATTAATCTTTTCTTGTCTGTTATTGATTGATTATAAGTTTTTTAAATGTTATTAAGATAGCAAACAACGACTTCCATTGCGGTCCATAACAATGGTGACTGGTGACCGACCTAGAATAAGATTCCAATCGGCACTAAGTAACAGACCAGTTAGCAGACGGTGTTAGAACATTAGTTGGTTAGTTTGTTAGTAGGCAAAGCAAGATGATGACTGGCTCGTGGTCACACCAGGCTACTGCTTAACTATTTATCCGTCGATTCACAGCCATTTCACAAAAATTACTGAATTAATTATGTTGGGTCAGTTTTAAATCGTGAATCTGATCGTCAGATGTTCAATAAAAAATACCTTTGTTACCGCGTCACGCTATGCCAATTTCAACATTAATTTAAGCTGACTGGATTTGATGTCGTTATGTGAACGAAATCGCTAGAAAGATCTATTGTCCGTTCCTACATAATAGGTTTAGCTATAATAGGTTTTCGGTATTTATCGACGTATGAAATGAAATGAAATTTAACAATGGAGTAGCAAGATTTAGGGAATATGATAATCTAAAGTTTTTTGTGATAATCGCCGACAAAAGTGTCACCTCATTAAAAGTGCCAACGGGCATAAATACCAAAGCAAAGCTATCACCAAAAAAGAAGGGAGAGAAAAAAAGAAGACAAGTCGATATGGAATTTTTAATTACACCTCACACAAAAACCAACTTTCCGCTCTTAAGGTTTTAAATGCCGTAAGTATTTTTTTCTTACAAGTTAAACTGAACTGTGAGCACAGGTATTAGCGGGGATAGGAGTGCTAATAAAATAATCTCGGTTACTCTGGTGTAGTCAGTCAGACGAACTTCTGCACTATCACCAAAGAAGAAGGAGCCTTTTAAGATGGCTTCTGTCATTTCTTATAACATCATAGTCTGCATCTATGGAATTATGTTTAGTATTGTAAGCCGTCCCAATACCCTCTGTTAATCGCCATATTTCGGTGTCGTCAACGTTTAGGTTTACATAATAGGTACATTGTATTTAAGGTTGAGGAGGTACTTAATTAGATCCTGAGGATGGCAGAATATTTATTTTCCCTCTCATCCTCTGTAGCCTTCGCACGTCGTACGGCGTTAATGTGCGGGTAATCGACCGAATCAAATATGTAGGTATTTTAAAAGTTTTGGGAAGGTTCCCTCACATTATATTCCTTCGACGCAGCAAATGATATTTATATTCTTATACGCTTATAATTTTACGGCACATAAGGTCCAGTCCCCCCTCCCTTTCTTAGAAGTCCACAATTTACACCTCTTGGCTATCACGGGCATGATAAATACCAATAGCATCGAGGATACGTATCCATTAGGCAGGGCAGGCAGGTAACTATAAGTTTGTTTACAACACATAAAAAATAATTTTCAAAGAACATTTGAATGTACCTACCTATGCAATTTAAACACAAGAAATGCGAAAGTAATATTGAACGGATATTCTAAAGATTCTAGAAAGTTCAAGAACCTATCTATCGAAAAGCAAACGTAATTTGCCATCCGACTTGATCTAAGCGCCAACATAAATTAGTTTCTGTTGTGATTAAAGTTGAACTCTCGACTTCAGAAACCGCAAAACTGCTCCCTCCAATTAGGTTGCTTTACTGAAAAATTCAGTTTCATACTTAATGCTGCAGAAAGTAGGTACTGTAATGTAACGAAACTTTAAAATTTTCCTATTTCTAAGTAATTAAATTTGAAAACTTTTGAAAGACAGATACTTTAAAAAACAATTTAGGATGTTAATGAACAGTGCATTAAGTTACTTAAGTAGGTATTCTGTCCGCGATTTCCTCTCCGTCAACGACCCCAGAAATAAATAAAGAGTGCTTCGTAATTCGTTAGTAAAAATAAAATTTATTCAATAAAATTGTAAAGATTTTAAATAAACTCAAATTGGACCAACGGAGGGACGCGAGGGACTTATCTGAGGACTTCGGACAAACCCTGCAGATCCCTGAGAGAGATTGCTGAGCAGATCACACTGGACTTACCGCAAGCAGAATCCACCTACCGGGGCACTGACTTCATACTTGATAGACCTAAGACTATGAGACACGTTCCGACGAAGTGATGCCTATTAAGAGTTAATTACTTAATTAATAGGCTGTCACATATCGACGACAAGTTGCTCTCTGCAACAAAGATTTAATGACTCTGTTAGCAATGTAGGTAAAACAAAAAGTAGGATTAAAACACTGTTTGTTGTAGGTAGGCATTTGGCTATTGAAAGTACAGAGGTACAAAAGTAACTCAACCATGAGCGCTATTCAATCCTACTAATATTATAAATGCGAAAGTTTGTAAGGATGTATGTGTGTGTGTGTGTGTGTGTTTGTTGCTCTTTCACGCAAAAACTACTGAATGGATTTTCATGAAACTTTGCAGTAATGTAGCGTAGACATCGGAATAACATAATTTGTTAAAAGTTATAGAGATTTTTGAAGGGACTGGTTCCCCGAAGCGAAGCGAGGGCGGGTTTACTAGTAAACCATAATTATTACCTATTCAACGAAATATGTATGACACTGTGTGACAGGGGTCAGGGACTCTTCCCTTAAAAATCCTATTTGTGTGACATAACGTAATACGTAGATGACTTCTTATGTAAAATGTGTGTGTAAATAATGTATGTATGTGTATTTGTGTTCGCTAAAGATTTGGCATGTCGATGGTAAAGGATCCTGGCGTTTTAGACCGGTGTTTAATTCACGTGTATTGTCAATATTTTTGCTGCAGAAATTGTGCGAAAGGAGATTTAGAAAGGGCTCGAAAGTACAAATATTTGCAGATCAAACAGAGTGTATCTACTTTATTTCGCTGCTGCCGCGTTCTCTGTATTGGCAATTTCCATGTAAATAAAAACCGACATGTAAAAGCTCCAAAAACTCTCGCCTATAATTCGTTTGGGTTATTCATTACACTTTTCATATAAAATGTATTCTCCGTTATAAAGGAAATTGAGTGGCCATTCGGAGCCCTCAGAGGCGGTTTTAACTTTCGCGTAATATCGGTTCTTTATGTACTTTGCTCTCGTAAGCTTGCAATAAAGTTGTTATAACGCCGATGAAAGGCTTAAAAGTTCAAGTCAAATATTTTATTTCATTAACCGATGTGTTCTATCCACACTAATGTCTGAGAATGCTGCGCGTAGTATCGCTTTACTCGTATTCACGTATGGTGGTAGGGTTTTATACCATTTTAACTATACTCTAGAGCGGCAAAATCATAATTAATTAATTTCTTACAATTAGATCTGCATGTTCCCTAAAATATAATCATGATGGTGGATAAATTTCCCATAAATGTCACTAATTTTCCAGCGACCAAACTGCACGTTGTTCAATCTGCAAAAAAAACCAACGTACCAACAAAAACTAAAGCATTCAGTTAAAAGTATGTTTTATGTGTTGGTATTGTTGGTAATAACGGTTGAATTTCGATTGACTTCGTGTCGGATCGGAATTGATCAGAAGGCGCAGGACCGGTCGGAGTGGTGCAAAATAGGGGAGGCCTATGTCCAGCAGTGGACGCAGAAAGGCTGATGGATGAATGGATCGTCTTTCAAGTAGGTATACAACCGTAATTAACAAGACATAAAGAACATAATTGAATGTTTTGGTTTTAATTAGTCCGTTGCCGCGTCGTTGTAATGTGTGCAGTGCACATTAAGGTAAGTACTATGTACTTCGGCACTTCGGCATAGCTAGTCCTGTTACTTAACTTGTTGTAAGTAATAGACATAACATTATAAAGATCCCAATAAATCAATAATAGAGTCCAGAGTCCCAAAGTAAATGGTAGGTACCTACTTATGAAAGAAATAACACGATTTATGTTGTTTTTCTTTTCGATACGGCAATATTTTTTCATAACTTGCAAAATCTCGTCTTGTGAAGTTTGATCCCACGCTGAAGAGTGTACCTACAGTTGCCAAAATAAACAGGGTAAACACATTATACTTACTAACTTTTCCTTGTTTCGGTGATGGTTTTGAATAGTATAGTTATCCAGATCTGACGTCATAATCGAATTATATCTATAGGTACTATAGGGCCAAACTAGCAATTTGGCGATTTTGGCTTTTTTGTGGGTAACGCATCTTATCGATATAATGAATCATGTGAGCTATTAAAAAAAAAAGATTTCAGCATAGAAACACGATTTTTTATTACGGTATAACGGCATAATGTAACATGAATTTAAACGTATAAGGTCCTAAGCGTAGTTAGAGATTTATACGCGGGGAGTTTCCCGCGCGTTTGTTTATAGTTTGGAACAATCAGCCAATTTGACACTTGTACGTTGAACGGAGCATCGGCCGCACTGTGATGAATAAAGACGAATACGAAATGTAATTGTTGTGTTTTTGGGTTACAATTTAGTTTAATAAGTAAAAATGACATCTAATTATCACGCTAAGATGTCTAGATGTCGGAATTTTGTGAATTTGGCTTTGGGAAATGAAAACAACAATTAAAACGAAGATTTTATATTATATTCTAATTAATGAATTATCAATTACTTCAATCGTTTATTGATTTTATAGATAAAAAATTAAAAAAATATATACATTATGCTAATTAGCGTAGGTAATACGCGTATAATGGCCAACATGGTATATCGGCCCTTTTAGGGTGTTTTCAAAAAAAAATAATTTTAACAAAAACTAACGTAGAAGGGCCAATGTGACATTAAAAAAAACCAGATAAATGTATATATAAAATACTACAGTGTAAATGAGGGAAATAGTTTTCTTAGCAAATAAGCAAAGATTCGGGAACTTCGGTTTTATCAATTTAAAGTTATAGTAAATTGAAACTTTGGAAGCCTCTCCTGTAAAGTTTTAATTTTACATTTTGGCCCATATACATAGGACCCATCGATTAATATAAATGCGAAAGTCTGTTCGTCTGCCTGATTTGGATGAAATTCGGAATGAAAATAGATAGTTGAATACCCAGGGTCCTGAGTCACACATAGGCTACTTTTTTCAATTATCCACTGGAACAGGGGATGACAATTTGTATGAAAAATCTAATCGGCTTCATGAATTTCAATGAATTTTTTCAAGAAGATCGAAGAAGAAGAAGAAGTCGATGATGCAATGTCAAACATAGGCTATCAATTTTTTTTTTCAAAAACCTCCTAAAATCCTGAAATAGGGGAAATATTTTAGTTTCCCGAAGCATGGCGAGGGCGTTCACTAGTGTTGAATTATAATTCAAGATATTATACGAACACTCCAAAAATATTGTGAAAAAAGAAAATTATAAAGTATCACATTCATAAATAAGTATGTATTAATGCCTGCATAATCTGTCCGACAGTCCTATACCTACTTGTTCGCGTGTTTTCGTGAATGTGACTTATGGCGCTCCTTCACATTCACGCGAATACGTGAACCCGCATGTGTAGGAAGGACCAAAAAGGCAAACTATAGTCCTACAACGATCTTTTGGCGCGTGGATGACGTGTGGGTGACAGAGACAGTGACTTACAGGCAAGGCAAACTGTAAGACGCTGTCTCTGTCACCCACACGTCAGCCACGCGCCAAAAGATGCTTGTAGGACTGTATGCGAGGTTTTTGAGACATTCGTGATATTAATAGATGTCAAAGATGTGACAATGTGTGCATTGTACAGCCTTACAAGGATCTTTTGGCGCGTGGATGACGTGTGTTTGACAGAAACAGTGCCTTACAGTTTGCCTTACCTGTAAGGCGCTGTCTCTGTCACCCACACGTCATCTACGCGCCAAAAGACCGTTGTACGACAATATAAAGGTTCGCGTGAATGTGAAACAACGGCCTTACACACACTGCATCAAGAGACTACTTTTTAGGTATGTTTCTAGCTAGACATAATAAAGATATATTGAGTTATAATCAACGTTTGAGACATAGTTATCGATAGGCCAAAATAATCATTCTAATGGATAACGTAGGTAATATATTTAAAACTGAATTTATTGACCGTAAATTCCGCTCACATTGTTGTCCACGATTCATTCAATCTCGTTGATTGATTTGAACTTGGAACATAATAATTTGAGTTTAATAACGAGAGTGCATCGGCGTCATTGTATGCAATAATTTAGTGAACGGTGAACACAACGTGATAGTAAGTTTAACTTACATATTGTATTTTTTTTAATAACGCGACGTACTCACACATAAGGCAGGTGTCCCAAATGCGTTAAGAGTCAGTGAGTCAAGCTCGTCTGTTCTCTCGCTTAAGACACTTTCAAAAGATATACAACGTGGTTACCACCATATAACAATAAATTTAATTTTATAAACCTAATGATTACCTAAGCATCCAAAAAAAATTTCAATCAAATACCTCCTTTACTTTAGCCACAGCAATTATTTTTTCAATATTCAAAATTTCAACACGCTGTATCTATTATTATTGTAATAGCAGAAGACTGTTACCGCTCTTGTCAAAGGCACATGTCAAATATGTAGTGACCGATGTTTAGACAGGCTGTTCTATTTTTTCATGCATTTTTGTGCTATTTAGTTTGTTTGAAAAAAACATTTTTGTAAATAAGATGTTAGGTGTTTTTTACTAAATGTAATATGTTCCTGGTATGTAGCAGGGCTCGTGGTTTCATTTATTGTTGAATGGTGGTATCCACCTTGTATATGGCATAAGTTCGTGTAAACAAAAGAAATTTTGACAGCGAGTAGGTATCTATTCGCTGACTGTTACACCGCCGGAGATTAATCGCTCGCATATACAAATCTCTTTTGTTTACACTAAGACACTTCTCACACAAAGCTATTTGCATGCGACTCGGATCTTGTCAATATATGAAAGCGACACGTCTACGATGCGTTTCCTGTCAGTGAGAAGTGTCAGATACAGCGAACTTTGGATTGCGTTGTAGTCGCGTAGCTAATAAATAGCGTAGTGTGAGAAGTGCCTTAATGTCATATTGAAGTCCTTTTCTTGGGCAAGAAAATAGCCCATAGTCGCTGCTCGCCGGCGGTCGGACACCTGCCTCACCCTACTCAACCCACACTATACTCCGTTTGCGTTCGATATGGAATCAGTTTTAACGGCAACACACACAAATTCCTTTCGTTCGACCTCTGTGTTTTGACCATGGTTCAGTGCACCTATATCTACATAATTATATAATAAGACCGTAGAAAAGTCGGTTCGGCTGAACGGATTTTTATGGGACTTTCACAGGAAGATAGCGGAGATTCCTGAGCAACATTTAGGCTATTTTTTATCCCGGAATTCCCGCGAGATCCGGATTTACGCGGAAAAACTCATATGCGCGAATTCGCGAGCTTAAATTTTTATGAAACTATCACTGAGAGATAGAGGAGGTTTTGGAGCACACATAGGCTTTTTTATCCCGGAATTCCGGTGGGATCAGGATTCACACGGGAAAAACTCCTATGCGCGAAGTGGTGGGTTTAAATTTTTATGGGATTTTTATTGGGAGAATGGGAGGTTCTGGAGCAACATAATATAGGCTACTTTTTGTTCCGGACTTCCAGCGAGATCATGATTCACCCGAGAAAAACTCCTATGCGCCAAGTCGCGGGCTTAGATTTTTATGGGACTTTCACTGGGAGATAGAGGAAGTTGTGAAGTAACAAAGGTATAGGCTACTTTTTATCCCGGAATTCCCGCGGGATCAGGATTCGCGTGGGAAAAACTCCTATACGCGATGTCGTGGGCTTAGATTTTATGGGACCTTCACAAGGAGACAGAGGAAGTTGTAGAGTAATGTACAGGTTCTTTTTTTCCCCACACCGGAATTCCCGCAGGATCAGGATTCACGGAAAATCTCATAGGCGGGCGGAGCCGCGGGCACAGCTAGTTTTAAATATTTCTAAGCAGCTGTTAGTTCACCGTGATTTTTTTTCAGTTTAACTCAAAGCAAACCTCTCGGCAATATCTTTTTCTTATTTAAATAAACGCAAAGGTGACAGACTGATCTATCAACGCACAGCCCAAACTACTGGACCGATCGTGCTGAAATTTGGCATGCAGATAGCCAATTAGATTTAGGCATCCGTTAAGAAAGGATTTTTCAAAATTTATCCCCTAAGGGGGTGAAATGGGGGGGGGGGGTAGTTATACATAGGGTTGCCAGATCCCCAAATGTTAAAGCCGGACAGACCAGCCAGTTTGGCCGGACATTTGGGTAAAAAAGTGAGGGGGGGGGGGTGCAAAATGAAGTCGTCCCTTTAAAAATATTCGTATCCGAGCAACTAATCCATATGTGATTGTAGAGTACGCGAAACAGAAACTTCAGAAACAAACAGTTGTTTAGGGTGAAAACATACTGAAAATCCTGACGTCTAGAGGGTGAGCCGGCGGGAGGGGGGGGTGACAAAGGTGCAAATTTTAGTATTTTTGCCAATATCTCAGAAATGGTGCGATTTACCGAGAAATTAAAGCTTATAAAATTCGCTACAACAACTTTGGTTCCATACACTTTTAGGATATCCCAACCGTTTTTTAAATACATGCTCCACAAATGTAGAAAATTCACTTACATTTTACTGTAACACTAGCTGTTGCCCGTGGCTTGGGCTGCGTGGAAGTATTTTTGACTGCGGGCCCCCTTTTATTTGTTAAAGGGCAAGGGGGGGCGTAATTATGATTCAAATGTAAAAAGCCTAACAAAAGCCGGACAGGCCGGACCATTGAGATACTATGTACTAAAGTACTAGAGAAGACACCGCAAAGAAATTTTATGTTCCAGTCAGTTGCGGTGAATGCGCCGCAACTCTCTCATTCGCTTGCCAGCTCGCATGCGCGTATAACGTCTGAGACCTGTCAGTGATTTTTCAAAACTAGCGTGAACAAAGCCCTGTTGTGTATTACGTTATTGCCGCAATAACTCTAGGAACTCAAATAAATGCACAGGAGTAACTTTTCATCGCTTAGTAACCATATTTCACTACTTTCAAATAAATACGAAAAATTATTTATCGTCTGCCATATTGCGTCTTTCTCATAGAGAGCCACATTACAAAACAATTAATTAATTATTATTATACATATTTGAATTAAAGTTTATCCATGCCTTTAGTAAAAAGTGGTTATTTCAATGTTACAAACAGACACCCCAATTTTAATTAGTTACTTGTTTAGACTTTTTGTAAAATAAATAAATTTATTGATGTTTGTACTTAGTAAATGTAGAACGTGTACACTTTACAGTAGAACTGAGTTTTTGGGGATAAAATATTCACAATAATACTTTATTTTAATTTTTTGTTTCATTCAACCTGATGAACCAGATAGGTACAAAACATGTAAAAACCCACACTAACCGTTCTGTGTCATAAATGTCATAATCTATATTCCGTCGTCATAATGACCAAGTAATGAATGAAACGACCTTTGTATTTTATTAAGCGTATTAAGCGCTGCGGTTTTTTTGTAGCGCTGTAGCGACGGATAGCTTTAAACCGAGAAAAGGAACACGACTTTTGTTTGACGTAGCTTCTCTAGTTTACATAGTACCTCAATGGGCCGGACACCCTTTATTTTGGCCGGACAGGCATTCAAAAAGCCTAACAATGTCCGGCTTTATCCGGACGTCTGGCAACCCTAGTTATACATACAAATCAAATCAAATCATTTTTATTGCCAGAATGTAGTTTTACATAGATGTTATAAATAAAGAAGACCAATACATTCAACCACGTATGGTATGCAATAGTGTCAATAATACAAAATATTAAATTACTTTTAAAATTATTAAAATTAACAATGTTGAACAATACAAATTTCCTATTAAATTATTTAATAAATCATTCTAATTAGTTATATCAATGTCAAAAAAAAAAAAAAAAAATTCAAAAGGTCTAATGTCAAAATTTACATGTCAAAATTAAAAAAGTGCAAGTTATAGAAGGAATAAGAATAATAAATAAATTATAAATTTTTTACATTATTGTAGCTTCCTCTCCTTATAGGTCATATATTCATCCATACCATAAAAACAATTTTCCGCGAGCCAATGGGTAATTTTATTTTTAAAAGCATTTGTATTGAGGTCTTTAAATGTATTCGGTAGTTTATTATAAACCATAATTGCATTCATAAAGACATTTCTTTTATAGAGCACTAATCGACATTTTGGTATAGGTACAAAGCTTAAATTTATTTCGGCTTGAGTTTGCCTTTTTTTCAAAGTATTGTGGATGTTTTTTGACAAACATACAGAGGTCTCTAATATACATGCAAACCAGTGGTAAAATCCGATATCTTTTAAAAAGTGGTTTACAGCTTTCCGTGCTTTTGGACCCTGAAATGGCTCTTACGCACTTTTTTTGGATGCGAATACATATTATAGTCATGTCATGTAGAGCCTATAATATAGTATAACCCACGTGTATCACAACTAAAGTGTAAAACACCGCCAAGATTACTTAGTATTTAAGTTCGGTATGAGTTTAACACGAAAACACGTGAAATTCGCCATGAACCAAGTCAACCAAGCAACTGTTACGAATGGGGCTATTCGGGAATGTAAGGATCGCGTTCTGAAGCGATGTGAGGCCGGGTCGGTGCTATTTGTTGCCAATAAAATACCTCTCCACGCTTTTATGGCAGCAATACGTTGCAGTTGTATATAAAAATAATACAACGCTTTTACCATAAATTTATAGCGTAAGCAGGGGAATGAGTAGAAGCATAGTAAAATAAGAAAAGTAACAGCTTCATACAAATCGGCGGCCGCCGCCGGTTTGAATGTACGCGTGAGTAGCGAGCGCCGTGTACGCACGCACTTTTCACGCACACATTCAAACAGAATAGAGTGGCAGGGGTGGCCTCAGTACAGGAAGCGTCACCTTAAGTGGTTACCGTGGCCCATGGACATTGGCACCACCAAGAAGGAAGCAAAGTACCCACTTCTTGAAGGACTCAATTCCATAGCACTGTGGGACCACCGATGCACGATGGAGGAACAGTTCTACAGTTTGCAAGTAGGAACGTAGAGAAAAAATCTCGAAAAACTTAAAATCTCCTTTGCAAGCGCCTCTATATACGATGAGAGATAAAATCTAATATATTATGTACCTACTCAGTAGGCGATAAAGCGTAGGGCACTTAAGAGGACAACTCTTGGTATCAATTGCATTAAGGCACGCATATTGGTACCCGTTCAAGCGTGAACATGTGCCTAATAGACTTAACTTGAGATGAAATATTTGATTTACCTAATATAATTTTGTGAGATCTCAATTTGTCACATTTTAGCACACTTCACCTTGGATTTATGCGATTGCGTGATATAATTTTTTTGTTACCAAGAACACCGAATTAGAACGAGACTATTCCTAATAAAATTACTGTCTGGACTATTTACTGTCAACAACTAACAGCACCAATATTATTTATCATTAACAGTTCGTGCTCTAGTCCTCATACTTACTAACAAACTATCCACCTAATGTTCTAACAGCGTTCGCTAACCAGACTAACCATTTTAGCCATCATTTAGCCCTTTTTTGTGCCGGTCACTGTTGTCACTTGTCATGGGCGGCAAAGGAAGGGTGGATGCTCGTTTACTAGATTGAATTAATGAAACAAACATCGTTACATAGACCAGGGGCGCCGTAACCGGGCGTGCAAGGCGTGCGGCGCACGCGGGCGGCACCCTTGGGGGGCGGCAAATCCTCAATTTGGACCCTGGCGGGGCGACATAAACATAAATCTGTATGAGATTCGTATTGAAGCAGGGGGGGGGGGGGTGCAAATTGGTTTCGCACGCGGGCGCCAACACACCTTACGGCGCCCCTGACATAGACCACGCACGTCCCTATTTGCACATGGAATTACAAATTGATAAACAAGTAAGACAAATTACTTAATAGATGTATGAATAAATATGGAATACATAAATCCTCTTCAATTTCTATCCGATGGGAATCCCAAATAACCAGAACAGAAGCAATTAGTGGTTGTAATTAGAATTAATTAATTAACTACCTATGGGGCAGATTTTAATTACTATTTAATGTAAAAAATCCCTTCTCTAATTCCCTATCCCAGAGAAATTTATAAATCTGAAATATATTACAGTGATTATTGTGATATAATAATTACAAGCCGAGGTGAGACCATTTTAAATCGGAAATACAAATTCTTTAAACTCAAACTCAAAATCGTTTATTTCACGTAGGTATTTACAAATACGCTTGTGAATGTCATTATTTGATTCTACCGCCATTTTTGCAAGGGTGTTTGTAATGGAGGACCCTTTGTAAGTACCTATATAAACACCACCAGGGCCGCTGTTTCTACTCCGGCGCGGATCCAGCAGGGGTCACGGGGGATATGAGCCCCCATTAGGTAGTTTTCACCATTAGGTAGAGTATTTCTCGAGGAAGGTTTATATAGTTAATTAGTTATAGTATACTAGCTTCTGCCCACGGCTTCGCCCGCGTGGAATTCATTTATATCGCGAAACGGAATTTTTCATACAAAGTTTCATCCCCTATTTCAAACCTTTATTTCATCCAAATCGGACCGGTGGTTTAGCCGTGAAAACGTCACAGACAGACAGACAGACAGACTTTCGCATTTATAATATTAGTATGGATAGTTTATGTTACATACTTGTGTAATTTCCTATTCTAGGCTACGTAGATTCCCCATTTAACGCTCAGCGAAGCGAGGGCGGGTCGCTAGTAAAAAAATATAAAAACCCTCAACACTCATGACGTAGATCTCTGGGATTAAGTATCTCTGTGCTAGGTTCATTGTAGTTTCGCTCACTACCTCAATATCAATAAAAACATGCCGGGGAGAGAGTATCGCTAGGAAGTTTCAACAAATTAACCAAGCGGAAAATAAAATCGCACACTTCGCTTGATGGCAAATATGAAGGGCGAAAATTGAATATTTGTTTGATTTCACTGCAGCAAGGGTTAAATACAAAAATGGCTCAGTACTGAGCAAGAACTTTTCCTCAGACCTGTGGAGGACTAGAGCATACTTCCCTACGTTGCGTTGCGCCAATGCGGAGTGGTTGAAAATGCACTGCATCGTATTTTTTGATAAGTTTAAAATATCACCTATATTACTTATTAACTGACTTAATAACTTTTTACAAAATAGAACCGACTTTAACGCCGAAAAGTAAAAATCGATTCAGTTAAACGCGGTTAATATTCCTAAATCCTTCTCCTAAGTCTGATAAACACGACGCTGAAAACAGTGTCAAAATCGTTTCAGCCAAACAATATGCCTAAAACCTTCTCCTAAGTCTTACAAATACTATGCTGAAAACCGCATCAAAATCGGTTTAACCAAACGCGAAATAATCGCGCACAAATAGGTATATATACATACATACATACAGGTCAAACTGAGAACCTCCTTTTTGAAGTCGGTTAAAAAGAGGAGGTTCTCAATTCGACTGTATTTTTTTGTGTGTTACCAAATAATTTTGCAGTGGGTGAACCGATTTCGAAGTTTCTTTTTTTATTCCTACCTAGTGCTTGTCGTTTAGTCCCATATAAATATATAGCGACATCTGACAACTAGTTTTTGAGTAATCTGTGCTTTTTCGACTTTGAAGTCATAAAAAGTTACATCCAGCGGAATGTTGTATCAGACCCCATACATATTATATTAGAACCTGTTAGTACCTACGTGAAGAATAACACTATAATTCGTATTGCGCTGCGAGAGTTCATTTTCAACTGTTCTACTGGCTGACAGTTGTCTGCCATGTACCTATTTCAGGATGATTTTCAGTTTTCACTTCATTTTTTTCATTATTTCACTCGTGAAGTCTTCATAGTACGTAGCTTCATATACCTAGATTAAAAATTGTGCATGCTTGTAAGGATTTAAACTAGTTAAAGTCCGTTTTTTTTCGCTGCGAACTAAATTGACACATGCAAATGTCAAATTTCGAAATAATGTTACCAGCTTTTTAGATATAGTGTTGTACTACGATACCGGTTTCCTGAATCGTAACTTTTTACTCTTACCACATAATTTTTTTTATTATTTGACAAATAGACGAATCTTTTAAAAATCGTGGTGAATATGGAGCATCACAGATAAAAAAAAATATTTATTGATTTTAATAACTTATTTCACTAAGTAAATACGACAATTATTTATTTATAATTGAAGAATACGTAATAACATACATTTAACAACAATAACAATACATTACGGTTGTCGCCACATTGTTAAAATTTTAAAGACACATTTTTGAAATTATTACTGAAAAACAATACTAGATTGTAAATTACGTAAGGTTACGGTCGTGGCACATCACTATTAATGATTTGCAAAAAAGTAGCAACACAGCTTATGTCAATTTAATCCGTAGCGAAAAAAAACGGACTATATTGCCATTGAATCTAATTCCCTGTTGAACGCGCACGTAGATAAATTTAACTTTGAGTAGGAACCTACTACTAATACCTAAATTAGTTTTTAGCAGACAGTGGTAATTCCACAATCTCGGCCACTTAGGTACGATTCAGACCAACCGGCTCGCATCGGGCCGCATCGGAACGGAGCCGTACGCATGCCGCGGTAGCCGTTCGCGTGCCGCGGCAGCCGACAGCGTCCGCTGGAATCGCTAGTCGTTAGTGAATTCGCTAGTTGCTGCACCGTAATCTCCGTTCGTATTCCACGACACACGGCCAACCGGCTCCGAACGGACCCGACGGCAGCCGATTGGATGCCGACGGCGCTGTTTGGAGCAGGTCAGGGGCGGTAAGCCGTCGCGACAGCCGAATGCATTCCGTCCGCGACACGTCGCGACGCGTCGCGGGATGCCGACGGAGATAACTGCGTTGCATGCAAATATGAACTGTAATTACTGTTGATAAATTTCAATGTTCTTTGCCGCATTGTATAATGCCGCCCGGCCCGGCCCGATGCGAGCCGGTTGGTCTGAATCGTACCTTAAATATTATTGTCAATCCGCCCACATCGTTTGCTCGGCGAGTACTCGCTCGCATATAGGTACATCTCTTTTGTTTACACCAAATGTCATATTAATGCATAAGAAAAGCTTAAGAGAGAAAATTGCCTAGGTACTCACATCTCGCTGGCGGTCCTACACCTGCCTAACGCCCGGTCGCATACAGGAATCCTATCTTTATTGATTCAATCACATGGACGAAAGAAATCGAAGACTGATTTTAATTTGCACTAATCCAATATACCAATCGTCTCCCATTCTAATTGTATTTTAAAATTTTGTTATCCCTACTTCCTTAACACTTACTTTATATTTAAAATGCGAAAATAACTGTCTGTCTGTTAGGCTTTCACGCCAAAACCATTGAATCCGTTTTAATTTAATTTGGTACACATATAGAATTTACCTTGGGAAAGGACACAGGATACTTTTTACCCCGGGAATTATCCTATAATGGGGTGAAACTTAATGGGGTGGAGTGGAAGGGTATAATGTTTTTGTAAAATGTCGGTACCCCCAACTTTAGCTACATTTTTGATCTTCTTTAAATAAAGAAAGTAGGTGCCGAAACCGTCATTCAACCATTCGATTGTCTCAGAGCGTTTAATTTTACTCGCATTCCGTACAGATGTTTTGATGTTGTTTACCTCCCACGCACGAAGCCGCGGGCAAAATTCACTCTAATATATTATATCTCTAATTATATTTAAGCGTTTTGTAATGAGCTATAAATTAAAGTCTTCGTCGAAATGCCATTGGGCTCGTTGGTGATAAAAAATAGTCCTGAGTGCCTGATATTTAATTGCCACAATTGGATGACAATCTTATGATGTTGCAATGAGAATGATTGAATTAGGTGATACTCAACTGAAAACTGGGTCAAATTTAACAATTATTAGCTGTCGCCCTCGCTCGCAGCTTTGCTTCTGTAGAATGAATGAATGAAATGCTTATTCGAAGTAGAATTTTTACAAACACTTTTCGAAAGTCTTTTGCAGGCTGTGAAATGAGCTTCCTTCTAAGGTAAGTATATCCGAAGCGCTATGGCATGCGGTTCTTCAAGAAAGGTGTAAAAAGTTAAACTACGCCATACTACTTAGTTGTCAAATTTGAAAAAAACTTTTTGTTTCGAATAATCCATTTTTTACCATAACATCATACTACGATCAAAAGGAGCGGAGCAACAAGTTTCCGGAAACGAAGCGAGGCGAGGGCGTCTTAATAATACTGATAATTATGTTGCAGGACGACGTCTGGCGGGTCCACTAGTGGTCGAATATAGCAAAATCCGTTCATAGTAGGCGTTCATGAGGACAAACTAGGTACCTTATATGTAGGTAAATGGGTTTTCGATATTTATTTTCGTGATGAGTTTTCTTTCGCTTTAACATAATATTGAGATAGATAAGATCTCTATCTATACAATCCCTAATAGAATAAATAGAATAAAACTGAAGAGTATTTTTGTTTGTTTTAACGCGCTAATCTCTGGAACTGCCAGTCGGATTTGGAAAATTCTTTTTGTCTGTGACAGGTAGGTACATTTATAAAGAACGTATTTTTTAGCCTCATTCTCGAGGGATCCTAGTTCGAATCCTACGGCATGCACTTTTGAACTTTCGGAGTTATTTGCTATTTAAGCATTATGAATATCATTCTTGCGAGTAAAGAAAAACATGGTGAGAAAACCTGCATGCCGGAGAATTCGCAAAACTCAAAGGAGTGTGAAGTCCGCCAGTCCACACTTGCCCAGCGTTGTAGACTTAGGTAACCTTCTAATTCTAAGAAAAGCCATGTTCAATACTTAACTATGATGAGTTTAAATGATAACAATAAATATTTTTGAGACAACCTTGATAATATTAGTATTATTATTATTATTAGTATTTATTAGTATTAGTATTTATAGTATTAGTATTATTATTATTATAGTATTCATATTAGCTAGGTATAGTATTACTAGGTAAAGTAGTTTATTTTATTTTTTGTGTGCACGGTCTTTCTACCAGCTGAAAATGCCACTCTCCAGTCACAGGTCTGCTGGAAGAAATTTCATAAGAGATAAGCAGTACCTTTGTACCATCCTTACTAGAATTAAGTTTAGTACCTGGTTGACCGAGCTTTGCTCGGTTGAAAATTATATTTAGTATGAATCGCAAGAAATACGAGGAATTCCGCCATCTATTCAGGAGTCAAATCATACAACTGTTCACTGAGCACAAAATTCATTTTACTTATGTTACGGCCAAAGGATCTCAACAGCGTGTTTCACAAAGTTGTACAGCGCCATCTAGTTTCATACTACTGAAATTTCAACACGTTACAAACAGTACCTCATAGAAGTTAACTGTGTGAGCGAATTAATTGCATTTTAAATAGGTACATACTTAATTAGATAAATTCATTGAACTTTCCTTCGTACTTTTCGCAGGCTTAGGCAGTCCCCGACTGAAATTTTTATTTGCGATAAAATGTATTGAATGTTTATGATAATTAAACAACATAAATAAATATACTTTTAGTTTAATGAGCAAGTTGTTAGGCGTACTTAAAATTTTATTGATTCTATTTACAACAATAGTAATTTCATCGATCTGACCATTATTTATTTAAAACTTTATTAAAATATATTATTAAATCGATAATAACAAAACTAACATTTATTTACAAATATTCTCGTAAATATCACAAACGCACGTTAAACTATCACTACGCGTCCTGCGAGGTCAAGCGAGATAATCGCACTGATTTTTAATTTTATTCAAACAGAAAATAGTAGGTAGGTATAACGCAAAAATAGCGCTTCAACGTAAGAATGAATATTAAAAATATATTCGAGCGCCATCTAGTTTCATACTACTGAAACAAACAAACCGTATCTCATAGAAGTTATCCTAATGTTTCATAGATGGCGTCAGTTCAACACGTTACAAACAGTACCTCATAGAAGTTATCCTAATGTTTCATAGATGACGTCAGTATGATGTTTTTAAAATCTCTTTATCTCGGGAACCGAGCTTTTCTCGAACCTGGGACCTTGATAAATCGATTCCTTGAGCCGAAAACCCCCTAATCTGTAACTTTCATGAAAATCTTTGCAGCCGTTTCCGAGATCGTGATTATATATAAATAAATATACAAGAATTGCTCGTTTAAAGATATTAGATGTAAACTGTATCTATGTGTGCATAAATTATTAAATAAATAAATAAATAAATAAGAACCAACCCAAATTTACGTTTTTACGTACCATACATGCTGGGAAATTATGTTTGAAATGAAGACGGTCCGTGAAGATTGAACCCGCATCCTTTGAGATGCTATCAAGATTAAACCAAACGCTTCAAGCTTCTAATAAAAAAACACGCATACGTATACTTTTGCGTAATGTTAATAAAAATGAAATTATACTTTTTATACAAAAAAAAAACACTAAAATAAATAAATAAATAAGTTCGGTAGTAAAATAGTAATAATAACATGTTTTGTGGAATATTTAACTTCCCAAAATATGCCTACACCTACAACTGCACTTGGTGTATCAATTTCATATTAATGCACATATACTTATTAGTTTCAAAATTAGACATGTCAATGACAATGTTTGCTCTTTATTAGAATTTATTATTACCACGGGTAGGTTGACCTCTGAAGAGATCTCTACTTGACCCTCAAAGGGCATGACGTTACCTTGAGGAATATTTCATTATTTCTAGGACGAGGAAAATTCCAAATTCCTTAGAGATTACTAAGAATTATCGTTGTGATTAGGTATGTATCGTTTTCGCAAGTTCTAAGTTGGATGAAAATATTTTTTCCAAACTTTGAGGAATTGATAATTATTTACTTTTTTTGCACGTTAATTAAATAAAATAGGTATAAATATCCGTTAAACAAAAATATTATCGCTTTTGACATGATGATTTGTCAACAAACATAATTACCTACTTACAACAGCTTAATAATTTATAATTATATTGAAGTATAGTGTACGTGTAAGATCTCTCTTCGCAACATTTTGTTTATGTTAATAAAATCGACTTTATGGTAAGTGAACACTGTCGCTCACAGAGATGGTAACTTCAAACACATTAGCGATGCCGGACAAGAAAAAAGGAAGAAGAAACAAACTCCTCAAGACCCAGCCAGACAAGTCAAGCAAGACAAAACAGAAAACGGCACAGGCACAAAGATAGTGTCGCCACCAAGTGTCTTTGAATCAAGAGTGAATATGTTTTTACTATACCTATACTTTACTATCCTAGGATTCATCACCACATATCATCGGGGCATTGTAGACAAACGCTAACTTATCCATACTACTTAATACCTACATATCATAAATGTGAATGTGTGTTTGTTTCTTTGCTCCTTCTTTCGCGTCACGAAATGGTTAGGAAGTCGGAAAGTGACTTTTTACTCCGGTGAAACATCTCATTCCTAAGGGAAGGTCCATTATGCACCCAGGGAAAACAACATTGGGGATGCCTTTGGTGTCACTAATGACCACAAAGATGACCACTTGCAACAAAATGGCTAGTCTCGTTCGCCGGTTTATAGGTACCTAAAAAAATGGTAGGTAACTAATTTTCTGTCCAGGCATTTGTGACACAAGACATTTTTTTATCATGTTGCTATAACATGATAAAAAAATGTTATCACCAGTTTCATGAAATTTATCCACTATCAGCGTGGAGAACATTCATTTGCAAGAGATCTATCTGAGTCTAATAGTTACGCAGCGGTTATTAGTTCTATGTCCTATCCTACATCGCACTAGGTACCTAAATTAAAAAGAGTAAGTATAAATTGATTGGTAGTAAAATCTGAAGGTGTCTCCTATATTTTTATTGTAAGTATTTTTAATAAGAACGTGTTTACGTCCTAACAGGTAGGAACCTAAGTAATATTTGTGAGGTAGTTAGGTAACCTCATAGATTTTCCCGGGGTAGCAAGGCCGTCATCTTTAAACTCGACGGCTCCGCTCTCCGACAAAATTATTTTAAATATCAATCAATAATACTCACAGCGACAAAAACTTCAGTCTCCTCAGCGATTAATGATACTAACGGTTATTTACAGCTTTTAACTGATCAGCACAAAATTGTCAAATTCACGGTTGAACAAACAAAAAAAAACACTATAAATTAACACTTATTGTAATAAAATTTTTGTAACATTTATTCGAACGCTCGCTTTAAATTCTGCTTAATGGTTACTTAATCATTTCATAAAAACCGGTTTTGAAAACGAAAGCGGTATGGGACCCACTCCGCGCATTTCAGCAAACTGAGGGCTGAAACCTGCAGGAAAATATCAAGCCTCGACCGGGAATCCGTGTGGAAACGGACGAATCGGGAGCTAGTGTGAGAATCGCCTCACTCGCTCGAACTATGCGTCAGCGTATGAGTCAGAAAAGGTCAACACGATGATGCAAACTGTCGATTTAGAACTGCGATTTGTCCCGATTTTCACCGACGACGTCCATCGAAGAAAGCTCAATGGTTGACGTTATTTCGCTTCTTTTATTTTTGTTATGAAAGGACATTTCAAGTTCTTTACGTATTCATTGGAACGTGGCATGGAATGTTAAATTGTGTTGATTAATGAATCATGAGTACTTAAATAATGTAGGTTGGAGTACATTTAAAGAGAAGCGTATCTAAAGGAAAATTTACACTGTTTTCATTATAAATGTATTTAGTGTGAAACTTACTGGCAATGCACAACATTATTATTTTATATAACTTATGAAGAGGAATGGTTGTTTCGATGTACCTGGCTGGGTATTAGACTTTTTCTCAACTCAATCTTACGTGATTAATTTATTTCTTCGTTCATAACTAAGTATACCACAACAATAGCATGTCAACTTGTTGCGTTGATTGAATCGCCCATTGAATATTTATATGCTAAGTGTGTTTGTTTGGACCCTATACGGAAATATAAATGAATGATAATGATATAATAAATAATAAAAATCCCACATCAAAGTTATTTTGAAACTGCTAATGTAGGTAATTGTTTTGCTTCGATTATATTATTGGTCCTTGCAGTTTCTTTATAGGTATTTACACGGATAAGATTAATTTTGAACTTAGACAATAAGTAGTTATTAAATATCTTATATTTTTATCATTTTTAAAATGATAAAAAATCCACTGCAAAACTGAACGGTAAAAAATTGTACTAAAAAATCAATGTAGAGCAACGTAGAGTAGGTAGGTAGAGTTTTCTAAGCCGCATCAATACGGCCAAAATAATAAATCTCTTCATGTCCCACCTATCACAGGTAGTAGGTATAGGTACTTACATTTATAACATGTAATAATAATTAAAGTTATTAATAAAACTCAGGATTAAAATGAACATTGGCCAGTTAGTAATGTAATTAAGTAATTATCAAAAGTCGTTTTGATTTATTATACAATTAGGTACATACACATAGATACATGTATTATTTTTATTATTATTAATTTTATTATCAAATACTTCTTTAGTACAAATTTAAAAACATTTTTATCTGCAAATGAAATTTTATTCGTAAGTAAGTATGTTCTTCGGTATTTTAATAGCTAGGTTTCGTGGGACCCATACCATGAACAACACACAAAAACCGAACACACACACTTGATCCAAAAATTAAGTAGGGGGAATCCCCCTAGCGCCGGACAGCAGATAGTACCGGACAAAACCTGTACAAACACGATTTCGCGCTCTTGGTCGATGTTTTGCATGAGTACATATTGGCCTTGACGTTTGTAACTCCCCGACGGCGCGGGCGGCCGCAGTCTCGTCCGACGCGGCGTACAGAGCGCACGTAACATATTGTCCGCACGAGACCGTTGCATCGAGTAACATTTCTCAAGTCGTAAATCACTTATTGGTGAGAATATATTGTATGTGTTAGCTCCCATTTATTAATTGGTGAGTATACTTACATTAATATTATTTTGGTATTGGATGTCATAACAAATTTAATTATTATCGAAATTTTATTACGGTTCGTTTAACCCCTAAGTTCGGACATCTAACGATCCCCTACTACCGGACAAATTTATTTTGACGAAATTGAGTACCTAGCTTTGCTTTATAACTTTACTATTGCTATTATTTATCTTTGCAGGTCATTTGACAGAATAGAGAAGAAAAAAAAGGGCAAATGGGAGTTAGAAAATCTGAAATTAGCGATCGACAAGGTGATGAGTCAAAATATGACCATAAGGGAAGCATCGGAGCGGTTTTGTGTACCTAAAAGCACTTTGTTTGATAAAGTGAAATTATTGAAAGAAGGTAAAGAGGCTGTATATTCAAACCTGTCATGGGAAGATTCAAGAAAACGTTTTCGGATGAGTACGAGGATCTGTTAGAAAGTCACATCAAAGACTTAGCTGACCGTTGCATGCCAAGTGAGCAAGTGAAATATTCCTGTGTTGTGTGTTGTGAAGACTATGATGAAGACTGGATCCAATGCGGCTTGTGTAAGGGTTGGGCACATGAGGCTTGTGCTGATATCCCAGAATGCTCAGATGCTTATATTTGTGATCATTGCAAATTATTTTAATTCTCTTCAAATTCTTGAATTGTTAATGCTTATGTTTATTTGTCTATTTTATTTCAAAGTTTATGATGATTAAGTGGTTTAGAATGTTTAACGTATTCATGACTGATTATTTTGTATTAAAAAGAATTTATAAGTTTAAGTTTTGGATGTTGTCCGATCATAGGGGTTTGAAATTAAACCTGTCCGGTACTATGTGCCAAATTTCAATGATACCAAAAACTATGTTCAATTAATAGTTCCTATTAGTGCTTAATTAGTCATTAATAATCGTTTATGTTGATTTAGTTTAATTCCTAATATTACTAAGAGGTTTTAAATAACAAGCAAATTAATAAAAAATGATTATTTTACACTATTTTCTTTAAAAACCTTAAGTGTCCGGTACTCGGGGGACTCCCCCTACATTATAATTTCTTTCCCGCTAGGAATCGAACCCAGGACCTTTGGAATGACGCGTGACGGTTTAAAATGGTAGGTACCTAACCATTGTGACAAATGGGTCGCTTTAATCTTAGTATAAGTAATTATTATTTATCATGATATAAAGTTGATCGCTGTTTAGACTAGATCGTGGTTATACCGACCCTAGCTCATCACCCTGCCTACCGAGTGGAGAGGGCAGAGGTCCTATCTGGGTCATTGTTGTATCAGTTTAAAGTTTTTAATTGGCTTTTGGTTGTGTGTATGAGTACTTTTTTATGAAGTATTTAATCAGAAAGGCGGTTTTCTAGAATGCAGTACGTAATCATAATAAAGTTCGCAAAAATTTGCAATCGTAGGTACCTACCTACGATTAGTTTTAGATTAGTAGATTACTAGTAAGTAACTAACTACCTAGTAGTAGTAGTAGTAAGTAACTACCTAGTTACTTACTTGCGTAGGTAATTAACTGCCTTTATTTGTTTTATCCGTACCTAGTACATAGCAGGTACCTACAAGCAATACTCTTGAAGCCGACTAATTAAGAATAAGTACTTAATATTCTAAGTATAAATACTTGAGTATGATTGTATTGGAAAAATTTAACACCGTTCATAAGGCAACTCCATATTATTCGGACGTGATACAATTAAAACTTTTATAAATCGGTGGACTTGGGCCCCAAAAATGTCATTTCCCTGCGCTGGTCAATCAATTCACGTCAAAACGCGAACCCACGAGGACCTACATAAACCACGAGCTTCAAAGTGATTATGTGAAGTTTAGAATACATTCGTGGTTTTCCAAGCTGTGACGGTTTTGGTCGCACATCAAAGCAATCCTCGAACCTTGGCGTAATCTCCCATACATTCCCATTCAACATAGAATATTTGAAATTTACCAAAACACTTCAACGAGTAAAAAATACGTAATACTTACCTACCTCTTTATGTGTTAGGGTGGCACCATGAAGACCGCACGGGGTGACACACTAGCTGGCTACACCACTGAATTAAGCTTGGTTGTATGGGCGGGCGCAAAAAAACACTTTTTAATAATAGAAATCACGAACAATTTTACCTACTTAAGCCACCCCACCGTGGTCCATATTTGCCTCACTCCCATACATTGGTTTATACGCCCGCTTACGGCAGCCCCGACTGAACTAAACATATTTCTTCATTCATATACTTATGTACCTACCCACTACCTAAAAATACTCGATCGCGACAACTTCCAATAATTAATTATGATCAAATTCGGTACATTTGCTTAGAAACTACGATACTACTCGTACCTGTGATACTATACTTACAGATTCATACGGTAACTTAGAATAGCACAGTAGCACTCGTTAGTTCAAGGGTAAGAAATCTGGGCTTGGTAGATAGATACTGCGACAGCTTATAGGGCAACAACGTATCTGTGACAAAATTAGAACGAGATTCCAACTAACAATTACCTACTAACTGGTCTATTACTAAAATCAACTACTTACCTAAGTACATGTAACACATTCCCTAGTTATTGCCCCATAGTAGTAACTTTATGTTCTATAAAAAAAACCGGCCAAGTGCGAGTCGAATTCGAGCACTGAGGGTTCCCTACAAACCTGTAGGTAGGTATATGTAAGTATTATGTTTTCGTAGTTTTTCCTTCATCTGTGCTATAAGACGCTGCTTCGTTCTAAAACGGCTGTATCTTTTGATTGTGTTGGCTTAGAAGTTCGATTTTTTTACAGCTCCAAGGGACAGGTAGACCTGAGTATTTGATTTAAATTTCAGCTTGATACCTCCACGCATTCCTGAGAAAAAGTTTCCTGTTTTGACAGACGAACAACAAAGTGATCCTATAAGTGTTCCGTTTTTTCACCGTACGGAACCCTGAAAAGGAAACTTTCAATTTTCACTTGGTCGTGAAATTCTTCCGTAAGCTTGTCTTTCCATTAGCGACCAATTAGTACCCTTATATAATGACGTACTTATCAAAAGATAAGTATATATAGGTATATAGACAGCACATGCAGCACCACCACTGCCATGCCACTACTTTATCAGAGATCCCACCTCTACCTCCGTGCTCTCCTACTTTGCTCTCTACGCTCTACGCGCACTGTAGCCGTCAGCACTTTTATACCTATATATTTTTTTTTTGAAACATTTTATTCAGAAAAAATACAAAATTACAACAGATATCCCGCCAAACTATCGAGTAGTTTGTAGGCGGAAAGTATACGCTCTTATTTACTTTTAATTAAAAAAAAAAAAAATTAAGTAGGTATAAAAACTCTTATGCGCCAAATCGTGGGCTTATATTTTATGGGACTTTCACTGGGAGATAGAGGAAATTTTGGACCAACATACCTACTTATAGGCTACTTTTTATCCCGGAATTCCCGTGGGATCAGGATTTATACGGGTAAAATAAAACTCCTACGTGCGAAGTTGCGGGCTTAGAATATTAGGTATGGGAGTGATTCAGCTTTTTACTATATCAGCGGATACTGATGCTGATGCTGATTTTTTCAGATTAATATCAGCGGATGCTGATGCTGATGCTGATATTTAAAAATATCTAAAACTAAATTTACTTGTACTATAAAATTATTATCAAATATGATAATTGACTTATGTTTTCATTTAAAAAACCTGCTTAGCATAGGTATCTCTGTAATAGTAATCATCTATATTAGGTAAATAAAATTAACAATATTTCAAGGTGTTGTTTTTTTCATATAAACAACATAATCGCGTTAACTAATTAAAGAAAATGTATATTTATTTTGGACTGATAATAGTAGATTGTATAACAAGGGAGCAAAGTAATATTTTTACGGTGAGGGCGCTTTTTTGAATACCTGACAGAGCGAAGTGAAGGGTTCTAGAGTAGAATCCTGAACGTAGCGAGGGATTCAAAGTACCTACGTCGCCCGAGCCAAAAATATTTGCTCCCGAGTGATACACTCTACTTTTTACCCCCCCCCCCCCCTATGAGAAAATAAAAGGCGCCACAAATTCAGGATTTATACTTTCACTGTCACAGAACTCATTTTTCAAAAGAAAACCACGAATTTCTAACAATCCGAACTTAATTCAAAAAGTGCGCGGGAAAGATAATTGCGGCGCACTTAATTCAAAAAGTGCGCAGAAAAGATACTTGCGGCACACTTATTTCAATAAAGAGGAGTAAAAACTCATTACTGCCCGCTAAAAGATACTTATAGCAAACATCAACTTTGGGCGCACTTAAAGGCGAACTAAGTACCTATTCCTTTTCGAATAGGTGGGATGAAATAGTAGATTGTATGACAAGGGTGCAAAGTAATATTTTTTCGGCGAGGGCGTTTTTTGAATCCAGAGCGAAGTGAGGGATTCTAGAGTAGAATCCCGAGCGTAGCGAGGGATTCTTTAGTAGAATCCCGAATGTAGCGAGGGATTCAAATTACGTCGCCCGAGCCAAAAATATACTTGCACCCGAGTGATACACTCTACTTTTCATCACCCACTATGAGAAAATAATATATATCTATATAATAGAAAATAATACGTAAAAATGCACGAAAACTTAATTTTAATTTGAAAACGAAATCTTAATTTGATTTCTTTTTTTATTATTCAGCTGGCGGGGGCCTCGCGTCGTACCAGACATTCTTTATTCAAACAATATTTGCGTTCGATTTCTTTAGCGCAAAATACTAAAATGTTCTAAATTCAAAATAGGACGGAAAAGATCTAGCCGGCAGGAAAAGTTGTATGAAAATTCATTCCCGCCCGCTGAATAGAAAACAGCAACTTTGGAACCCCGTAAGTCCGAACCAAGTCGTCTTTTTCGAATAGGTGTGATGAAAAATATATTGTTATTAATACTGGAAGTTTAGTAATGGTAAGATATATTTTAAACACAGAAGCTAAGATGCCTTTTCAGCTTGGAGTCTATTTCGGGAAGGCCTGTAGATAATTCCAGCACTGCTAAATCCTGCCTTCGCCGAACACGTTATGACTTGAATGTCAGCATTAAAAATCAGCATCTTTTGTTGCGGATGCGGATGCTGATGCTGATATTAAAATGAATGCTGATAATCAGCGGATGCTGATGCTGATGCTGATATTCGCAACATCCCTGTATGGGACTATCAGTGAGAGATAGAGGAGGCTATGAAGCAACATATATTTTTATCTCGGGATTCCCGCGGGATCGGGATTCACGCGGGAAAAGCTCCTATTCGCGAATGAACTCGCGGGCTCAGATTTTTATGGGGCTTTCACTGGGAGGTAGAGGAAATTGTGAGATGTTATATATAGGCCACCATTTATCCTAGAATTCTTGCGGGATCGCGATTCACGCAGGAAAACTTAATGATAAAGATATTCGTCAGTATAAAAGTTAATAAGAATAAAAATTATTTGCAAACGATTGGCAGGGGAACCAACAGGATTCAAAAATCCTGATGGACCCCCTATATCAGAAGGGGAACCACTAGTACTTATAAGTCCTCATGGACCCACTAGTGGAACTGAATAGTGGAACTAACAGACCTAAACCAATGAGACACACTGAGTTCCACGCGGGCGGAGCCGCGGGCAAAGCTAGTTTCATATAAATATATGTTTATCCGATTTCTGATAACATGTTACTTAATACCTCGAATAGTATTATTTCAACCTACCTAATCTTAAAACGTTTTAAATAATGCTCATTATCACGTGACTTCAAACATCTATCAAAGCGCATGACGTCATGAACCGCTAAACTGTCAGTGTCAGTGACATAACATTAATTTGAATACTATTTGAAAATCGAGAACGACAAAAATTCATAGAGATAATACACTAGAGCGCAGAAGCCTGGCTTCAGAGCGTACCTGGGATAAAAAGAAATGAAATCTTTAGTAATCACCTTTCTCTTTCTGGCGAGGCTTCAGAGCGTACCTAGGATAAAAAGAGACGAAATCTTTAGTAATCACCTTTCTCTTTCTGGCTCATCAGGATAGGAGGGAGATAGGTAATTATCGTTATCGTTGTTTCTCTTTCTAACCGGGGGCGATTGCAATGTATGGACAGCTGTATGGCTCGTCCACTCTAGTGTATCATCTCTATGCAAAAATTACGGTTCAAAGGCAGCCATGTTAGTCCAAGAACATAGTTATAGTTATACCACTGTTATACCCCAAGAGTTCAAAAGTAGAGAATTACTTTTGATATCTCATAGAATATCTCAAACTCTATATCTTTTTATAATTAAAATATTAATAATATCTATCTACTTAAACAGCTACATGGTTTTGTTTTGTTTTCAGATCATCAAATACTAATATAAAAAGGTAAAAACTTTCTCTGAAAATTCTAAGTAAAACTAAGGTATATTTATTTTGCATGCCTTAATAAATAGTATAATATGTATAGAAAAAACAACCCAGTATCATTGAATGACACAATAAGTATATTTATATAATATGTATTTGTAAATAAATGCTGATTTGTCACAACGAAAATAAGAAGCTGTATTCTTACTGAGCTTCCTAGTTGTGAAAAAAATTACACAAATATAATAGTGCCAATTTGTTTTTATGACATATTGTGGTCATGGTCATTATTAAATAACATCTAGTCATAACAGCTACCTGCTGCTACCTACTTTTTACTTAAAACATAATGTCTTATTAATGGACGGTGAGGTACTTCCTATGTTGTAATTTAATAAAATTATTAACGCAAAAAAAAATTATGTAATATTTATTTCAATACCAGATCTACTATCAGATAGCATACTCAATAAACCTCAAAAAATGTATTGATTTAGGCAATTAATATCAATTCATACTTATTATTATGTACAATTTCTCAATACAAAACAAATTTCTTTGCTTGGCAATCTTGCTAATTCAGTATTTTATTTTAACATGTAAGTCTTATTAATACAGTCACAAGTGCTAAGTATATTAAATTAACACTTTTATAGGACCAAGTGTTTTGACTTTTTTATTGTTATTCTTATTCTATATCTATATGTTCACTTATAGATCAAAGGCACATTTTCTTAGTCAATGGATGTTGGCAACTTGATGTCATGTAAATGCCATTATTATGTTATGACAATAAAACAAACTATAAAGAAGTAACATTAAAGAAATATATACAAAATGTAAATAATGTTACTTAAAAAAATCAGTAAAAAATTGGACGGATAAGTTTCCTTAACTAAAAAATGTCATAATTTGTTTGAGACAAGCGCAAGAAGCAAGAACAGCCCTTATAAAAAAACAGAATGTGCTTGATATTTAGAATACAATATTGCAAGGCCTTTTCTAGGTACTTAATAACTCAATTCTGTGTTGTTGTCAATTGTGTCTTTCAACTCTGTATTTGTTATTGATGCATAATATTAATCTTATATTTAGTGTGGGTAAAGATTAGGATTAAAAATGGAATTTCCTCTATGGATTCCTTGTTTTTTGTTCCTTGTGTCATCATCTTTAAATACCTATCCAAATGAACTACAATAATATTTTTATCCCATTTCTAATCCCAATGTTTGTCTGTCCAGCTAAAACTTAAAATAAACTATAAAAAAAATCAAAGAAAAGTAAACATTTTAGAAATGTAAAATGCAACAGATATTGTGCTTAATATTAAAACAATGGAAGAATGGAATGTTACTGAACCATTACACTCATCATTAGAGCAGTAGCATTTTTCCCAGTAAACTCCGTTATCATAAACTCCCCAGTTACAAACTCCTGTAACTCCAGTTTCAGCTACAGAGGCACACCTACGAATCACTTGTCTCCATCGACCGTCCCCTGAAATAATTGTTACATACTGCTACAAAAAATTATAATTGAAATAGTAAAAATTCTTCTCTATTCATTTCTGTTCTGTTCTTATCAAATTTTATCTAACAAACTCAAAAGGTTGCTTAAAGTGGCTTCTGAAGCCTATGCTAAGGACTATGGTTCTATAACCATTCACTAAATTCGACCACTAGAATAGGTAGTATCCCGCTACCAACAGTGCACACTGTTGATAACTTGGTTGACCACTTAGAAGCGAAACAGCCGCCTCTCATTTACCGCATAAAAGTATCCACCATTTTGATAAGTTACAATACATTTGTCTATTAGTTATTGACAGAAATGCGATATACATACATATAAATCCTTTCGGTCCTTGCTGGGTCAACTTCATGCAAAACGATCCTGGCATGTTCGACTCATCCGAGTTACATTCAACGGCAATGTGGCTATTTGTGTCGAATTTGTTGTAAGCTCCACAAGTATCTTCTTTTAAGTTTTGGGCAGAAGAACATTGGTAACATCTCACACAGAAAACTGAAATGATAAGTTTTAAAAATCAAATAAACAATAACAAAAGTTTGAAATTGTTTTAAATGACACTTTGCAGGAGTTTCTTACCTGTTGGTATTACATACAACGACAACAACAACAAATGTTTAAATATATCCATTATATTACAATTTTAATTCAATAAAGGCAAAAGTGAGTTTAGTGTTTATGTTCTAGCATTTGCTTTTTATTTTTTACTCAAATGTCATAGCTCATAGGTATAGGTAGTGTCAAGAAATCACAGTTTGAAGTTTGAAGTTTCCGTTAATAACACGCCCTATCCCAAAGACAATTTCTCCAAACTTTGCCTAACTCTATGGCTACACCCAATGACATTAATAAAATAAAACTATTTATTACGATACGATTTTGTACGCGCTAAATTAGACGTGACCCCCCCCCCCCCATTTTAGCCAACATTTATTTACGCATTAATTTATTTGTATACAGACAGAATTCTTAATGGCACTAAACGCCAAGCCTAACAAGCCTTAAAATTGTTTTTTTTTTTACAAATTTTACAAAACAAGTTCAAGGTTAATCTGCGTTGTCATTGAACATTTTATGTGTTTTAATTCGATTTTAACTGCAAAAAGTGATTAAAAATGCCTGAGATTCTTAGAAATGATGCACGATTAGTTATTTTAAAAGTTTTAGATTGTATGAGGGAAGAAAATCGCCGGCTGACTCCGAAAATAACGTTTGAAAAAGTGGTAGAATTCGTCGCAGTTACAACAGGTTAGTGTTGCTATTGCAAGTTAATTAATAGTCCCGCTTAATTATTTCAGTTATTTTATTTTCCTCACTTTGTATAATCGATTGAAGTGTCACTGAATATACACATTTCGCATCAAATTTTTTTATACTTCATATAATATTATATCTTTGTTACAGGAGTTAGTGAACGATTTGTTTACAAGCTAATGAGTGAAAAGAAAAAAGCTGAAGAAATTTCTCTGGCACATCGGCATCATTTTCCACAGGGGTTTCTCGTGTGGTACCCCTCAAACTTAGAGATCACGATGACAATTATTTTTATAAAGTATATAAAAATATCAATAATTATAAGTAGTCAATAACAATGGAGTTTTTATTTCTCTTTTCCTGAAATTTTAATTTTCACATGAAAAAGTAAAATTTGACTGTGTTGGCCTACGTAATTCTTTTATTTTCGATGTTTACGAATTTTTTTTAATAGACAAATACACTTGAGAATTATGCATTGCCATTATAATATCTTATTTTAGGGCGTTGATAACTGATTGATTATAAATTCGCCCTCCTATTCGGAGGGTCCGTGTTCGAATCCCAGGGCAAGTACCTCTGACTTTTCTATGTGCGTTTTAAGCATTTAAATGTCACTTGCTATAACGGTAAAGGAAAACTTTGGCAAACTGCGCTTGTTCAGCATGGTGAACTATGGTCTAATCTTCTCATTATGAGAGGAGACCTATGCATAATAGTGGGCCCTGATGGATTGAGATAATGATAACATCCTATGTTACTGCAATCATTGCATGGTATTTAAGTTAGTAGCCACAGCCCAAGTTGTGTATCTATATTAGTCGGAAAGACCTTGTCATCATTTAGCATCGAATTATGTGCAACATACTTTATCTGGTAAAAATCATAGGTCACAAAGTTGTTAGTTCCCCTTACAGTCGGCAAATTTTATTATATGGTAACATTTAACGCTGCACTAGCGACACCGTCTACTGAACAGATAAGTTGGTGGCACTATAGGCGCTTTGCCCACGGTGCAACTTGAGTTGCAGCAACTTGCAACTTTTTAAAAGTTTCCTGTCAAAGTTGATAGTTGCAGCAACGTTTACGGTTGCTGCAATTTTATAGCAATTTATAGCAACGATCAGCGTTCATAGGGATGCAAGGTTGTTGTAATATCGATAATTATATCTGGGTAATGATATTATCGAAAGTTGATAATATTGATGATTTTGGTCGATAATATCGAATTTATTTAAATTTAAATCTATATATATAAAAGCGAAAGGTCACTGACTCACTCATCACGAAATCTCCGAAACTGCTGAACGTATTAAGATGAAATTTGGCAGGGAAGTAGTTTATAGTTAGACATATTTTTTAAATATGTCTGATTTAGGTTCATACATTTGGTGTATCAAAGACATTTTAGTGGTAAAATTTTAATAAAGTAGGTAATATTTACTAAGTTCTTTGTTTCAGTAAGATTTGCACAAATAAACGTGAATTGAAAAATTGAATTGCAAATTGAAAATACTTAATATTTATTGGCAAAATAAGGTCCAATAAACATATTCCAAAATACACAAGAAGTTATTGCAATAACCAAAATTTCTATAGGTTTGGAATAAGACTACAAATAACAAATTATTGCTATTTCGCTCGTCCACAATCCGTTCAGCTTTATCGCGCGCTCGCATCGGATTGCATCGGTTGACATCGGTTATACAGGTTATACTCGTCGTAAGCAAGATACCGATACCGAACCGAGCGCATCGCTACACCAATATCGGGTTTCAAAAAATATATAGTTTTGACACGCATCAATATCGGCTATAACGATATCGATCTAATATCTATACGTTTCAATATCGATATACGATTTGTATCGACCACCTCTATACTCCGACTTTTAATTCGATGCAGTAAAATGACATTTCCAGTGTTACCGTTTTTTATTATCACAAAAATAGTGATGTAACCTGGACACAAATTATTCGATTTGATGAAAATATTAATCGGATTATAATCGTTTCGCATAATTTAGCAAATTGCTAAAATAATGTATGAAGTTATTACAGGATCAATAACTACATATAAAAATACGATTGATATCAATAATCTCCTAGATTTTTAATTATTAAGCGCTTTTAGTGCATGTTATGTACTAAAAGCATGCATGCACCGGTGTTTATTATTTTTCGTCTACTATATAATTTTAAATTAATAACCTTTCCGTATTGTTTTCTGAATTTGAATTATATTTTATTAACATACATTATAATAGACATATTGAGAAAAGAATAATCGAATAATCAAAACATCGTTCGTTAATCGAGTAAGTTATCACCATTATTGAAAATCTGGCAACATTATTACAAAAAGTGACATTAGCAAACGTCATTTTACTGCATCGAATTAAAAGTCGGAGTATAGTAGGGTGTGAAATCGTCCGACGCGTTGCGATTGACAGTTGCGGAAACTGGCAACTGCCAAAACCAGTATAAATTGAACAGTTGCAAGTTGCGGCAATGAGGGTAACCGCGTGTGAATTTTCCGCTAGAGGCGCTAGTGAAAAGGGAGGTCTGTCTGTCACTTTTCGCTTGTCTGAATTTCATTTGTCACTGTTTATGTATGGGCGGGCTTTGACAGCATGACCGCCCTCTGCAGTGGCGCCAACTGGTGAGCACAAAAACGGTTACCCTCATTAGCAACTAACCCAGTCATCGATTGCAGCAACTGAAAACTGTTGGCGATTGCCGAAACTCGAAACTTGAGTTGCAGTGTGTGCGCAGTCCAATTGAAATGTATTATGTAAACAGCTAGTTGCAAGTTAATTGCAAATTGCCAGTTGCTGCAACAGTTGCACCGTGGGCAAAGCGCAATAGAGTGGGCGAGCCATACGGCTGCCCATACCATAGAGATATTACACTAGAGGGCAGAAGCCAGGCTTCAGAGCGTACCTCGGATAAAAAGAGACGAAATCTTTAGTAATCACCTTTCTCTTTCTGGCTTATCGGGATCGGAGAGAGATAGGTAATTACCGTTATCGTTGTTTCTCTTTCTAACCGGGGGCCGATTGCAATGTATGGGCAGCGGGCGCCGCGCCGCGCCGGCGCCGTATGGTTCACCCACTCTAGTGTAATATCTCTATGGCCCATACATTGCAATCCGTGATTGCAATCGCCCCCGGTTAGAAAGAGAAACAACGATAACGGTAATTACCTATCTCTCTCTGATTCCGATCAGCTAGAAAGAGAAAGGTGATTACTAAAGATTTCGTCTCTTTTTATCCGAGGTACGCCGCTCTGAAGCCTCGCCAGAAAGAGAAAGGTGATTACTAAAGATTTCGTCTCTTTTTATCCGAGGTACGCTCTGATCAGCCTGGCTTCTGCGGCTTCTGCCCTCTCTACTTTTGAACTCTTTGACTCTATTCAATTTGACTGACACTAACTAGCTGAACTAGTGACAGATTGATAGTAAATTCAGTGTTGCCAACTTAGCACTTTCGGTGCTAGATTTAGCACTATTTTTATATCTCCAACACAAAATATCAGCTTATAGCACCTAGCACTAAATTCAGCACAAAATACACTTCATGCTGATTCTTATTTTCCGCGAAAAATATAACATATTCACGCGGGCAATAACAAAGAATTTTAGTTTTATATTTTGTTCATGTATTATATAGTGTAACAACACTAAGCCGACTATATTAAAACACTTTAGTTTTATAAAGTGTAGCAACACGCTTGAGTAAGGGATTCCCCGTAAACTATTTCTGGTTCAAGTGATGAAAATTACAACATTAGTTTGCCTAACATCCAGTACTTTTTACGTTAAAACGAATCAATTAGTTATAAGTTGTAATAAAGTTGTAGTAAAAATGGATACTCCTTTAAAAAAAAGTTTAATTTATGTTCAAAGTTACAGAAAAGAGTGGGAGCTGGAGCTAAAATACAAAAAGACCTATGCTGGGAAATACTTCGAAAGCAATGTGTTTATTCTGCAAAACAGTAATTAATGCGAAAATATTTGAAATTAAGCGACATTCGGAATCTAAAAAACATATAGATAAACCGTTTTGTTCGAGCCAGGCAGTTAAAGTTGATACAGTTGGAAAACGTGAAGTACATCATGCTGAAACTCTGTTGTCAGTGGTTGTCAGTGTTTGTTGCTGGCACACCGCAGTCTTGCCGATTGACCATCTTAGCTCATTGTGCGCAAAAGCTTTCGCAGACTCAAAAGCTGTTTGTAATATGAAGCTGTATCGTACAAAATGCGGTGAAATTAACTCATTGTACATTACTTATATAATTTTATTTCATGTTCAATAAATTTAGCACTTTTTTTGGAAATTTATAATAATCTAGCACTTTTTGACATATTTAGCACCCACCAGTGGTTTTGAGTTGGCAACCCTGAGTAAATTAGTAAATGACATAAATTAACTGACAGCTGACAGCATAAGTTCACTGCTTCATGGTTTGGGGTTTGGCTTTGGGCCACTTGATGACTTGATTTGATTTGATTGCTTGAACAGTGGACAGTGGATTGAAAGTTTCGTTTTTATTTTATCCAACTTTTGTATTTGTAATTTGAATTAAGTAATCGTTTAACAATGACGTACATAAATATTAAGTGTGTGCTAGCCTTGTATCTCTTCATATCTTTTATTCATAACGGTAAATTTATTTTTGTTTACAATTTTTAAATTCAAGTTATTACTTTGTTGGTCACGCCCAAAACTTTTATTACAACTTTACTTTTTAGCTGCCAGCATAAAGTGCTGGAATTGTAGATCGAGCAATGATCCCAAGTGTGCGGACCCATTCGATAACAGTACAGTACCGATAACTGATTGTAAACAAGAGAAGGGATTAGCGCATTTACCGGGTGTAAGACCTACAATGTGTCGGAAAATCAGGCAAAAAGGTAAGTTGTATGTACCTATTAAGTTATTAAGCTGCATGTATTAATCAAGTTAGATGGCACCAGTATATATGGCAAGTATAAGTTAGATAATTATATTATATTAAAAAATATTAGTGATTGACCAATGGACCATGTTATCAGTAGGTACTATTATTAGACAATATTATCAGTAGGAGCCGTCATATTCCGGCTACTAACGGCGGTCTTAACTCCTAACAACCAATTTAAACAAAAGCAATCTAATATTGTTTGTTGGATGGGTGACGGCTATTGGCGAATAAAAATCATCAGTAATTCCAAGCTTCACCCTTGATGTCAGACCTGGTTTTTATTTTGGATACATGGGGGTGTCATAAAAAAATTTGACATCTAAGCTTAACACTTACAGTGCGCCCAACTTATCTCTGAAATGGCAAAAATTGGAACTAACGAAAAGTCATTCATAAGTACGTTGTGGTCATTCATCTTTCAGTTACTAGTGTGCAATGATTGGTCAAATGAATGTCAAATGCGTCCGACAGCGCCTCTTTCGTTTCAGTCTTAAGTTGGGTTTACTATATCCTCCATTATTCCACAGTGGAGGAGTGTTGTTGAGTATGCTCTGTGCCTTCTCAATAATGGAAAAATACCTGTCCTCAGAAGTGGGCTATTTATAGGTTGAAGACAAACTAATAATGAGACATGTTAATCTGTTGCATGAGACAACTGGTTAATTAGTTATTGAATTCCCATGGAGGGCTCAGTCAGTACGGTCATTTTTCTCATTAGATAAAACAATACTGATGCATGTGGTGCTAATTAATAATCAATAAGCTACTATAGAATATATGATTGCTGTTATTTATACTTAAAAAAAGATTGATAAAACATTATAAATATCATTGTGTATTATGTTACAGTGAATGGTGAATGGCGATACTTCAGGGATTGTGCATATCTTGGGGAGGTTGGGATTCAAGGGGACGAGAGGTTCTGCCTGATGAGAACTGGAACTTACAACATTTTCATTGAGTATTGTACCTGCAACAGTAAGGACGGATGTAATTCTTCTACAGTTTTCAGTCCAATTCCATTGTTAATGGTCATTTCTTTAATAAGTCTGATTTATAATTATGGTAATTCAAACTAAATTCAATATCATTATTTTATGATTGAATTCCATACAGAAGTATCAAAATGGATAGTGTGAATCTCAATTAATATGATGGATGAATTAATAATGTCGAACATAAATAGTTCAAGATTGCACAATCAATTCAGTAAAAATGGTAAGTAGTGTGGGTGTGACCATATTTTAATAATATATGATATAGCTCAAAATTTCCCTCCATTATATTTGTAAGACGAATTATAATATATACAGTCCGTTTTTTTAGAATAGAGTTAACTACAAAACAAATCACTGGGTTTCCAAAATATCACATTTCCACAATGTTACACGTGTTAAACAACTTACAAACAGTTCAATCAGTGCACTTGGTATATCGCACTTTGTTTTACACCAAAAACTGCTTTGAATTTATAATATAATGCATAAATTTGTGCAAATCCATGACAACTTCACTGTTTACAGATGAATCATTTCAACAAGAACTTGACATGTTTGACATTTTTTTCGATACAAGTGCCACCAACTTATCTCTGAAATGGCAAAAATTGGAACTAACGCCGCCATGTTAAAAAGTCATTCATAAGTATGTTGTGGTCATTCATCTGTCAGTTACTACCTCTCGATGATTGGTCCAATGCGTCCACCAGCACCTCTCTTCATTTCAAGGTTAAAGTCAAAGTCAAAGTCAAACTGTTTATTTCATTTAGGAATTTACAAATTCACTTATGAACGTCAATTTTTTGATTCTACCACCGTTTTGGAAAAGTGCTTGAGGAGAAAAAAACGGCGAAAAAAAACTCCTCCGCATCTTTTAAAATAAAAATTACAATATTACTTAATTGATACAGGTAAGCACTAACCTAGCGGAGCTGGTTGAAGAGCTGGTAATTTCCATGCCTTTTTGTCATCTAAATATTCCTGTATACTATAGTAGCTCTTGTCTACGAGTTGTGCTTTTACATGCTTCTTAAACAACTCTGAAGGCAGGTCACGGATTGCCTTAGGGACTTTATTATAGAACTGTACACCAAGCCCCATAAAAGAACGCTGCACTTTACCTAGCCGATATGAAAGCGTCGCCAAATCATGCATCTTTCTTGTTAAGCGATTATGATAGTCGCTGTTTTTTTTATATGCATTTATGTTGTTTCTTACAAAAACTATATTACTATATATGTACTGTGAGGCTACTGTAAGTATACCTAATTCTTTGAATTTATCACGGCAAGATTCCCGATACCGTAGTTTATGAATAGCTCTAATGGCCCTCTTTTGCAATACAAAGATTTGTTGTATATCGCTTGCTTTACCCCACAGTAATATGCCATAAGACATAACACTATGAAAGTATGCGAAGTAAACAAGCCTAGCAGTTTCTACGTCAGTAAGCTGTCTTATTTTTCTAACCGCATAAGTAGCCCTACTAAGTTTCGTCGCAAGAGTTGCTAAATGCGCGCCCCATTGTAGTTTACTATCCAGGGTTATTCCTAAAAATACTGTTGATTGTTCCATTTTTAATGCTTCATTGTTTAATTTAAGTGTCTTATCGACATTCTTTACATTTGGTAGGGTAAACTCTATACATTTAGTTTTTCTTGCATTTAGGAGTAAATTATTAATTGTGAACCACTTTGATATAAGCGACAAAGCATTGTTCACATCGTCAAAATTACGTTTATTTCTGTCCGTCTTAAATAATAATGATGTGTCATCAGCAAACAACACAATGTCCGCATGTTTTTTTACATAATATGGTAAATCATTTATATATACTAAGAAAAGAAAAGGACCTAAAATTGAGCCCTGTGGAACACCCATCACAGCCTTAGACCCTGACGATTTAATATCATTTATACTAACTTTTTGGACTCTATCACTTAAGTAAGACCTAATCAGGCTAAGCGACTTGTTTTTTACCCCATAATAATTAAGTTTTAATAGTAATGTTTCATGCTCGACACAGTCAAAAGCTTTAGATAAATCACAAAATACACCAATGGCATTCTGTGATCCCTCCCATGCATCGAAGATATGTTTTAAAAGTCTAGCCCCAGCATCAGTAGTACTACGACCTTTTGTGAAACCGTATTGTTCGGGGTATAGTAGGTTGTTGCTGTTAAAATGGGCAAGCACTTGATTCAAAATAATCTTTTCAAAGATCTTACTGAGTGCTGGCAATATAGAAACTGGCCTATAATTATTAACATCGTTTTTGTCACCAGTCTTAAGTTAAGTTGGATTTACTGTACATGTGTAATGTCAGTGTCTTCTTGACTACTATGACTGACAATTATTGGCCATATTTGTTTTGTAGTTAACCTAAGTCTAAAAAAACGGGTGATTCTCGGTGGTCATACTGGGTTGTCCTACTGGTATGGCCAGTGAGAATTTGTGTGTTGAGATTTTCTCACTGGTCATACTACTTATTAACACCAGAAATTTATCATTTTCTTTCATCCTGTATATATCTGCAGTGGTACAGTCAAGCTAAAAGTGAGCTATACAAGTCTATAAGGACAATAAACATATGAAATAAATATGCTCTAGGAATGTTTTTGAACAGTTTTTATGGAATAAGAATATCATTAAATATCTTGATTAATTTAAAAAACTGCCTTCAAAGAAGTAATTTAAAATAACTTATTTAGTAATATATCATATCACAGTCAAGCACCCTTGTAATTGATATATTTATCTATGCTATATTAGTATACCTTGCGTAAAAGTAGTGATTTAACACGTTGCTTAAACATTTCCACAGGTAAATCAGGTATCAACTTGAGTACCGTATTGTAAAATTGAACACCAAGCCCCAAGAAAGATCGCTGAATCCTACGCAGGCAAAATGAAGACGTAAAATGAATTGTGTCTGTTAATTGTTATGCGTATCACTATTCATTTTATACATGTCTAAATGTTCTCTTTTGTACATTAAGTTACTACAAATAAACTGTGAAGTTACTTAGTATACGTATATTTCTTATAAACTTTTCACGCGGAGAATAGTTAAATTAAGGACCTAGGTACTCCTTTTTTAAAGTCGCTTAAAACCGTTCATTTCTGTTTTGAATTGTTATTGTTGTTCAGTGATTTCGGTGTGAAGACAGAGTTAATTTTGCATTTATAATATTAATTAGTAGGGATTTTTATAAATGTAACGTCGATTCCTTAAAACGAAATATTATTAGTAAATTACTGTTAACATTTAACAAAAAATAGTTACACACGCGCTACAATTTACTGTTATATTGAAAGAGTTTGTTCACACATATACCTACCTATTGTCCTTACATAGCGTCACACACCACACTCTCCTCTAATTCCCAGTGAAAGTCCCATAAAACCATTGAGCTATTCCGAATATTATTAGCGCGGACAAAGAGACAGGCGAACATACCAACTGGAAAAAACATTGTTATTTTGAAAACACAAACAGACCCTACAATTTTATTTATATGTATAGATGTAGATATAGATTTAGATAATTGTTTTTTCATGTAACCTCAAAACTTTACCATGTTTATTACCATGTTTGTCTTTCGATGTCAAAGTACCACATGAATAAGTATTTTTATTTAAAAACTAGTAAATCCGCCCTCGCTTCGCTTCGGGAAACCAGTCCCTTCAAAAATCTCTATAAATTTTAACAAATTATATTTTTCCGATGTCTAAGCTATATTACTGCAGTTTCATGAAAATCCGTTCAGTAGTTTTTGCGTGAAAGAGCAACAAACACACACACATACATCCTTACAAACTTTCGCATTTATAATATTAGTAGGAAGGAAGGATTAGTAGGATACACATATTTTCCTTCACATTTAATTATATAAAACCCATTTTCAAAAAATGTTTTAAGAACATGATTATTTATTTATCACAAAATGAAATATTCACATTTGACTTTTAGCTTGACGGTACCGCCACAGCTATATATAGGATGAAAGAAAATGCTACATTTCTGGTGTTAATAGGTAGTATGACCAGTGAGAAAATCTCAACACACACATTCTCACTGGCCATACCAGTAGGACAACCCAGTATGACCACCGAGAATCACCGAAAAAAACGGACTATACGTACTTAGATGACATAAATAAATCATAATTTTAGTTGTATTATTTTAGGTACATTCCGCATTTTTAGTGGTACAAATAGATTTAAGATTTTCCTCACATACTGTAGAATTTACACTGAATATTTTGTAAGAATGAGTAATATATATGATGTACTCTATTCATTCTAGCATTTTTTGTCATTTTGTTCATTAAAAATATTTATTACTAATAGTTTCAGTGCCATGACTTATTCAAGCACTATACAGTTAGGTGTTATATGTGCAATTAATTAATACTTGATTAATCAAGTATAACCATTAAGACAGTAAATGGTATCTGACTTCAAATCTATATGCCAATGCTACCTATATGTAAAATATTCATAGCAAAAAGTCAAAAGCTGCATATTTTTAATTTTACATGTGTTCTTTATAATATGGATTAACCCTATTAGTCTTTAATAGACTTGTAATTTTTGCTTAAAATTAGATGTACCTGAAAACGTAATGTATTGTACTTTTACTGTAAGTTTGATTACTTTGAATCAATGACTATTTTCAATCTCACTCAATTATTCTGTATTTTTGATGACTTTATTATACAACTTTTTACTATACATATAACACTCTTAATATTTTACGATTAGCTTAATATTTCATTTCATAACTACATATATTATGTTTACATTAAGTATAAAATCTCAAAAAGTATATTATCATTGAGAGGGATCCTTGTATTTGATAAATATATAGCAGTTACCTATTCTATTTATGTTACCCAACATCTAGGTTTTATAATGTGAATGCTGTGACAATACTTTTTTGCATATTTACAACAGCTTTGTTATTGCAAAGTAGATGAATTATTATAATATTAGAAGTGTTGGGACACACATGCCAAGCTAACAAGTTGTCCAATGGAATAAACTGATAATTCCGTCCAATGCATTTAGTGTAGAATTTTCTAACAATGTTTTCAGATACGAATTAATAAAGTTTCACTGTTTTATAAGCCTTTGTTTACTTTATAAAACCTAACTTAGCATAAGATCGGGAAATAAGTGCGGATAAACACAAATATTGCTCTGAATTTTATGCACAAGAACTTGTTTAAATAATTTTGGGTGTCTGTTCAATTTACTGGGAGGTACCTACCTAATGTCGGTAGATTATTCGTTTCTGATGTGTGTAGCACTCCCTCGAATTGGGCCATATGTTACCTTAGGTTTATATTGAGCTCTATGCTTTCAACAGAGAGCTCTTATTTGACCGACCATAACACCGCTCTTCGTAAATAATTACCATGGATGGACAAAGTTTCAGTGCCTTACTTACAATTATTAACCGTCAATTCTCCGCTTTGGGGAACAAGATTTTGGTAGTTATATTTTTAAGGCGTACGTATGACCGAAGAAGAAAGAAGGTAAGATGTTTAATATAGTACCTAGATACCAGATAGAATGATATCAAATAGCAATATCAATTAAGTACCTGCCTATATAATATCTAAGTATCTGTTACAATAAAAAGTCCTACGCCGTGTACGCGGTGTGCTCGGATTTCGTGCCGTTTACCAACACACAGTTTCATAATTTAGATGTTTTCGGGAAATTGATTGAAATATGAAATAATTATTGAGAATGGCGATAAAAGTCTAGCCGTGTAGGTACTTACGTGTTCTTTGAAAACGCTGCCTAATCCCTTCGACATAATATTATAACCAAACGACGTATGCGTATGGTTAAATTTTTAGAGTTCCGTACCCAAAGGGTAAAACGGGATCCTATTACTGAGACTTCACTGCCCGTCTGTCACCAGGCTGTATGTCATGAACCGTAATAGTTAACAGGTGAAATTTTCACAGATGATGTATTTCTGTTGCCGCTACAACAACAAATACTAAAAAACTGAATGAAATAAAATTTAAGTCGAAATTATGGCTTCGACACCTACACCTTTTCGGTCCAAGAGATGGCGTTGCTTGTGGCTAATATGTGGCTACAAAAAACTAAAGTAAATATTTAAGTGAGGCTTTCACATAATAGACAAGATTTTTTTGGCGTTTTTATACATAATGGTACGGAACCCTACGTGCGCGAGTCCAACTCGCACTTGGCCGGTTTTAAAATACTACTTAAGTAGGTACCTACCTACCGTCATTATTGTAAGTATGCAAACAGCAAAATAAAAGACAGTAATTTGTATCTAACTTTATTAAAACTTAGTAACAACGATGTAACACTTTATGCCTTGTATATACTTTTATTTTTATCGTACAGTAAACTTTTAGATTTTTATCCTTTAGATATTTATCCGGCCCTCGATCAATTGCACTGCATGAGATTTATTTTGGATAAGACGGAAAAACTCGGACAAAACGAATGAAGCCGCTTTTGCATATATGCGGTTGTACTTTTAAATTGCTACTTTGTTTCTTATAAGTAAACTTACTATAAAAAGTTTTATGCGTTCTTCATTTTGTGTGTTAAAAAACGTTTCTTATTTCTTCAGACTATCCGAGTTTTTGCCTATCCAAGATCCTCTCCACATTACTATAGATAAACGAATTTGTTTTGTATTTTATAAAGTTAGTAGTATGTAATTACAACATCAGTTAACCAATATAGATATAACAGTATAGGTATATCGATTTAATTAAAGTTATTTGAAAGAAATTAAAAGCACTATTTCACAATAATTATGTACATTAATTAGTATAAGTAGTCTTAAATAAACTTAATATTAAAATTCTTATCCAGAAAGTGAAAAATTACAAAGAGATTCCTTGAAATAACGAATGGAAAAATTCCTTATGAAAATGGTAATTTCAGAACATATTTACGCATTATAAGCAGTTAGCAGTACAGTACGTAACAAAAATACACCTATTTAATATATTCTTTTTAATAAAATTTAAATTATGTAATTAAGTAGGCCTAACCTACACCCTATATTTTTTAAACCAAAGAGATATCTACCTACATTTCTTTTGTCGTATTTGGTTAATAAGTAAGTAGGTATATCTACTTACATAAATTCTCTACAATTGAACCAGTGAATTGAAATGGAAGCATTGAGTTAAAAATTAAAGCTCATAAACATAATTATTATATTAGCGGATCCAATCCAACCTATTTTTTTCGACATTCGACGCAAAAATATTTGGGAGAGCCCTTGTCTACTTGTAATGCGAGACTTCTACGATTCAAAATTAAGTATCCTGTAACTATTTTACAATATTAAGGCATGGTAAACATGACCTGATGTTCTATAAACATCTGGAATGAACAGGATATGAACCTAACTCCTCACCAACTTACAGCAGATTTTGTACTTATTCTTGTTACATTAAAGTCCACAGAGTGGCATTAAGATGTCCCGATGTCATTGTTGGAATACATCGAAGACTCTATGTTGTATTTTGTCGAAGCGCGTGCGTTGCGTCATAGTATGGTAGATGATGTTCCTACATACATACGTCAACGCAACACATCGTTCAACACATTACCTACCTACTGTAATTCATGGCTATAATGAAGTTGCGTTAACGATATCGTAGGGGAACAAAATAACATCCTATTACCGATAATTCGACATCGTTAAATCAGGTTATTATTATGGATCCGCCTATTGCACGATTGACGTAAATATAACATAGGTTGGTCACAGCTTACGTTTGACATAAAATAACATTTACTTTAAATTGGTTTACACGGTGGGTGCTTGGATGGTAATACAACATGGTCCCATGTGTTGGATAACAAGCAGTTTTGTACTCTTGAAGTTCTGGTTACAATTTTACTTAAAGAGAAGAACGCCAATAGGGGCAATAAGAAGAGCCATCGTTTTGCCAATGGCGGTAGCGCTGTTGCATCCATCGTATTCACAGGTCTCGCAGAAAGATGTTACTTCGTGGGGGCCGTTGGAGGTGTTAGGACACTGAGTTGAGTAGTCATCTTGGCGCTTCCACGAGCACCCACGGGAAATTACCTGCATTCCTTGGACTGAAAAGAAATAAAAATAAATTTACTTCAACATTTGATAGCCCATATATTTGTAGGTCATGACATAAAACCAGATTAATGTTTTAATGGAGTAATTTAGAGAGATTAATTCCCAGTTCGATCCTCGCCACGAATAGATGTGACTCCATCTCCACACGTTGAAACGGCAAGATGATATCAGGTAGGCGTAGGCGTGGGTTTTGCATAATATTGCAGCACGTAGGCATGTCAATGGCAAGGAAGGTTAATTCACAACGACTTACTTACCCAAAGTATACTAAGTACTACCTACTACAATATTTTACAAGGTAAGATCTAATGCGCAGTCAATTGAGCTCTATTTAATCTCTAGATTTACTTGGAATACAGGCACCTAATTGAAGGTACGTTATAATATAGGTACCTAATAGTAATACCTGCGTTAAAAAGTGAAAAATATATCTTCTTACCTACATATATGGCAAGACTGCTACATGTAATAAATCTACGAAATAGGTAAAGAGGAACATATGAAATTATATTTCATCAGGGCGGAAATATTTCAACGTAATTCTAATGTAGACGTAGGGTTGGTTTGCACAAGTAGGTAGGTATATTTTGTTTGTCTAAATTTGTCCAAGGGTATGAAAATCGTGCAAAGGCCTTGTCCCTGCCTAACAACGCGCGGTGAAATGACAAGTGACAGTCACGCAATGCCGTGTCGGGACCACTAATCATGTAGAATTCCCGAAAGGCAACAAGCAGGCCTTCAAATAATACGGTCACGTTGCAATTGCAAATTAGAGCAAATAACAACAACAATAGATTTGTATGAAGTGTCTACTTCCGATAGGTACAAGATGGAACGTAAAGAACAACAATTCAGATGACATGAGGCATGTGATTATTATAAATGAGACGCTTTGTAAAATTGGCGGCAGTTTTTGCTCAATAACAATATGTACACGAATCCATGTCGTGTCTTACTTACTAAGTACGTTTTGCTACTACCTACGTTTTTACTTTCGTCTGCTATATAGACTTTGATTTCAGCTCATTCTTAGGTACTTATTATGTAGTTGGTTTCCTAGGATCCGAATCTAAGCCCCGTCATACCTAGGTATATAGCGGTCGTAACACATCAGTAAATGAAGTAACTAAAACGTTGTCTATCTGTCTAACTAAATGATACGGTTTCCTAGAGAGCAGTAGTTGTTGCGGTAGGTACCCTCATTTGCATGACGGCCGTGTTGGCGGTGCCGGATTACTTATTCGTGGATGTAAAATTGGTAAAAATTAATTTACTTACTGAATTTCTTCTGTTTCTTGCAAACAGACTTAGATGAAGTCAGGTATGGGTATGACGCTCCGGTATTGGAGTCGCAGTTCTCCAGTCTGAAGAGGTAGGAGTTCTCTGCTTGCGCTGGCAGGAAGGGGTCGTTGCAAAGCGGGTTCAGGTCGGATGAACAGGTCCAGCATCGGATTGGTTCACCTGGAAACAAGATTTTTATATAGGTATGTTATTTTCTCGTAACTTGATCATAGCTGAAATGAAGTATTACAGGTTTTATTAAGCTTGCAATCGCGAGATTAAAGTACCTGTGTTGGTAGATAATAAGATATTAATGATATTAATAATATTTCACTTGTTTATATACACACATCAATACTATTAATAATAAATCTGTTATAAATGTAATTAATGTTATTTGATAGTAGGTACTAGGTAAGACTTTTTAAGGAAGTTTTTAGCACACTTAAAGCTTGTTTGTTTTTTTTTATAAGTGACAAGACATGCTGCTCTAGACAAATGCTAGAGTATCTAAGATACAAATCTTTAAAACCTAATACTCTTTAGAATACCTATACATTAAGGTACTAATAATTAATCTATCAAAGTAATTCGCTGTCCTCAATGTAGTCCTTTGAATAGGTACCTACATGCGTTGAAATCAACGCGGTCTCAATTATTTATCAGTTAACTTATACCTAATTAAATTTTACTGCTTGTTTGTCTGTTTTGATACCTACAGTTGATAAATAAGGGTGCAAATAAATTCATAGGTAATTACGTATAAATAGCCTGGACTCTCACTACTTGTAAAGCGGGTATCTCGTCGTCCGTAAGGTCCGTAACGTAGGTAAAATTGTAAATATATTTGTAAATTAAATAAATATTACCCATTCATTTGATATTTCAATAAAATAAACAGGTAGGTTAATTTAGGATATATTATTCAAGACAATGACCATATCTAGCTACTTACACAACGGATAATAAATTATTGAACTCATGTTTTATTCAGCAGATAAAAACAATTGTTAACCGATTCCCATGCATTTGAATTCGATTGAAGTGGAATCTTACATGACTGACTTGTGTCAATGTGAATCAAGACAGTTATTTGTAATGACATGACATGAAACAATAGAATAGACAATGTATGTAGAATGGCATAGATTTAGCATAGGTTTGCATAGGTACACTGACGTAGAATGGTGTAGAAGTCAAAGACGTAAGAGTACAAGACGAAAAGATGCCACTATAGTTGAGTCATCGAGCATATGGAATACTTAACCACTCTCCGTCAAAACCAAACCTATAACCTGTGCTCACAGTTCAATTAAGCTTGTCAAAAAAAAACTAAGGACATTTTTAGATAACGCCGTCCATCTTAAATGTACGTTAATCGCATTGGCGGAATTCTGGCACTTGTGTGCCATCGAATTATAACGAATTCCAAATCGAATTCAAACGGAGTATTTATTTTTCTTGTGTGAATGCGATTATAATCGCATTCACACAAGAAAAGGAGCAGCTTACGCCAATGACTTGAGGAAAAACGAGACAGAATGATACAATCTTCTGTCTTGTATTGCGTGACGATTTTTTCTATGATGACAAAGAACGTTGTTGGATAAATTACTCTTGTGCTGTGCTGTGGCACGTATGTATTGTGTATTGTATTATTTTTGAACTTTCTCATGCTGTTTCATGTTCGGTACGCTGATCGAAGGTCTTTTTTACGTATAAGTAGAAGCCTTAAAAAACAATTACTAAAGTTATAGTAGGTACTGGAAGTACAATATGCAATGTTTGAATGAGGCTGATTGTAGCTTGGAAATTCGTAGCCTTGTTGGTAGTGATCCTGACTGCGAAATGGGGGTTCTGGATTCGATTCCCGAATAGGTACGTGATATAGATGTTGTATGTATTCGGCTTCTCTGCTTGTCTATCTATCTATCTATCTATCTATCTATCTATCTATATATCTATATCTATCTATGATAACTTATTGGTGTTACTACTTTAAGAAATCATGGTTCGGGGATGTGAGCAAATGAGCATACTTAATTAAGTAGGTATGTAGGTATATTTTGTTGGCTAAGTGGCAGTCTGGTATAGAGTTGTGTCAGAATCGCAAATTGAAATTTATGAAAGACTAGCTGTTGTCCGCGACTTCTTTTGTACATAGCAGTTTTTCCCGTGTGAATCCCGATCCCGCGGGAATTCCGGGATAAAAAGTAGCCTATATGTTGCTCCACAACCTCTTATCTCCCAGTGAAAGTCCATAAAATCCGTTCAGCTTAACAGTGATCAGTTACAATATTGTTTTATACCTATTTATTGTCTATGTATATTGATGACTCATATTGATGATAACAGCATTTTTAGGTCATTATTTTCATTCCACCAGTTCTAAACGACTGCACACTAAATGATTGACTGAACATTGTATAAACAACTATGCCCTTTATTGGTAAAAAGTTGACAATCGTATAATAACCTTCATCCACAAGAAAAATGTACAAAAACCGTGCATTCAAGGTTTACATGCAAGGATCTGAAATGTTTTTATCACTGATACGCTACGGTAACAAAGGACAATAGAATATTATAAGATCTTTTATTATCAAGGAACTGATTTTTCCCACATTAGGTAGGTAGGTAGGTACATGTTTAGTTATTCAGTATATTAGAACATTTTTTTGCGAAATACATCCTTGATATTTGCAAAAAAAAAGGATATGGTTGTAATAACTAACATTATTATGTCTGTGCATTGAAAATATTTGATAAAAAGTCTTATTAATGGGCTAAATGCAAAAGATCATTAAAAAATTTGTTTGTCGATTTAGGTAAGTCTCAGCGATGATCTCACTGACGGTAAAGAACCGATTTCGACGCAGTTTTTACTTGTTTTAGCATTGGTTTCAATTTAATCAGTCCTAAAATAAAAAAGAGATATCTACGTCAGTTTCATGAATATCTTAAACGTAAACGTAATTTGAAGCAAAATATCTACTTTTTATTTACGGCTGTTCCATAGATACCATACTAGAGAACCGCCCGCGCTTCGCTTCGGGACCCGTAGGTAACAGTCGCGTAGGTCCCGCTCGCCCGCTCCCGTAGGAATCTCGGCTAAACACCTAAACAGTAGCCTATTATATGATAGGTATACTGGAACATCAGATTATTTGCCTATGACATAAGTAAATTACATGTAGTATTTGATAGCGTGATTCAGAACTTGCAAATGAATTTTACTAACGCCATCTATTAGCAACACCCGGAACTTAATATCTAGCAACTAACAAAACATCGATCTTCCCATGGGAATGAGACGTTTTTCCGCGCTAAAAAGTAGCCTACGTCACTCTCCACCCTCCCAACTATCCCCACACACATAAACCACACCATATAATAGCCATGTTTCGACGTGAAAGAGTCACAAACAAACAAACAAACAAACAAACACACTTTCACATTTATAATATTAGTATGGATGGCGTACCTACTACCTACCTATTACATAATCGTTTCATAACGACCAACTTAATTAAACGCACCTTGTTGCACAAATGAGGGCAATCGGTCACACTACAATAGATATGTACCTACAGTGCCACAAACGTATCGGACCCGGTAAGAGGGGCGCTACTGTCTTTGTCTTTGTCTGACAACAGTATCATTTGCATTAGTTCCAATTTTGGCCACCGGGTCACATGAGTAGAAAAACGGAAAAAAAACGGAAAGAAAAACGGTTCCGTTTTTCTACTCATGTGACCGGGTCAGATAAGTTTGTGGCACTGTACAGTACAGCTGAGTGTACCTATAGTAATTGAATCGTCTAGCATATGGAATTGCCACTCCCCGCCAAAACTAAAATTATTAACTGTGCTTACAGTTCAAATTCGCTTGAAAGCAAAATTTACTAAGGACATTTTTAGATTGCGACGTCAATCTTAAATGTACCTCAATATTATAGGTGGAAAGCTGGCATACAATTATGTATAATGAATTTTAATTTGAACGCGAACGGAGTACAAAAAAGTATATTTTCATCACACCTATTCGAAAAAGACGACTTGGTTCGGACTTACGGGGTTCCAAAGTTGCTGTTTTCTATTCAGCGAGCGGGAATGAATTTTCATACAACTTTTCCGTCCGGCTAGATCTTTTCCGTCCTATTTTGAATTTAGAACATTTTAGTATTTTGCGCTAAAGAAATCGAACGCAAATATTGTTTGAATAAAGAATGTCTGGTACGACGCGAGGGCCCCGCCAGCTGAGTAATAAAAAAAGAAATCAAATTAAGATTTCGTTTTCAAATTAAAATTAAGTTTTCGTGCATTTTTACGTATTATTTTCTAATATATATAGTATATATTATTTTCTCATAGTGGGTGATGAAAAGTAGAGTGTATCACTCGGGTGCAAGTATATTTTTGGCTCGGGCGACGTACTTTGAATCCCTCGCTACGTTCGGGATTCTACTAAAGAATCCCTCGCTACGCTCGGGATTCTACTCTAGAATCCCTCACTTCGCTCTGGACTCAAAAAACGCCCTCGCCGAAAAAATATTACTTTGCACCCTTGTCATACAATCTACTATTTTATATTATTCGTCACTACGGAGTAAATATAAGTACTTACTAGGTGTCTCGCTATTTAGGCCAACTGCATTGTATTGTAGATGCTCCAAGAAGCGTTACGTTTTATTAAATTCTTCGTGATGGAATTATTTAAACATTTTACTTCTTGACAGTACCTACCGTCTAGAATTCGTTAGTCTTTAATGAGAGTACTTGCAAATTTAAAAAAAAAAGCACCTCTCAAAATCGATTGTAAATCTAATACCTACTAGCAAGCTGCCATGGCTTCGCACGTCTCACTCACAGACATTTTTGAGTAAATTCGTTAAGAACATACAAATGTTAAATTGATAATTTTATCACTTGCTTCGGTGAAGGAAAAATTCATGAAGGCGATTTTTTACAAGCCCACTTATCAATGTTTTCAATGTTGCGTAGAATGACCGCACTAAGGCAACATGGTGACCATGGCTTTATATTTTGCGATGATTGTGATAAAAGATCTGAGTTCACCACTGGAATACTAGATTTGTATTGAATAAGTAATTTATTAAGTATTAATTATACCCTTTTATCCAAAAATGGGTATGTACCTATTCTGTTAAAAATATTGTCTCATCATCCATCAATGTATAGCGTGACCGGGCCTATTAATTTGGTATTTTATAGAGGAGGCATCGTCTAAATAGGTTAATGGGGCCAATTAGGTATACATCCGTAACTTAAAATAAAATCACAGACTAATTTATCAAATAGTTACCCCTATACATACCTACTACGAGTATTAGTTTATGTTCACGTGATATAACAAGGCGTGTATTTCATTTGTATAAAGTATAAACCTGAAAGACAAAATAACCAAAGAGACAAAAGAAAACATTGGTCAAAACAATGGCACATACATTACGAAAGTAAATAAAATAAATAATCGGTATGTATGTTATACCTACCTTCCGCTACGTACCTTGTATGGAATAATCGATGACTCAATTTAGACAATAGGTAGTTATTAGAAAAAAAAATGTTGTATGTAGGTACCTACCTTATAATGTCATTTAACTTACTTTTGTAGGTAGTATAATTAGAGTTAAATATTTGAAATATTTTTTAATTTGGGAGCACGGCAGTGTCTCTGTAAAGACGCTACTATCCTTTCTCAATCCATTGAAATTTTCTCGTGTTTTGAGTTCCTTTTAGCTTTGCCCTGATTTCTACTAAATTTATGTTTCCTTGTTTAATTATAACAAATTTGTTAACTAGTTATATTTTGCCAATACATTAGATTCGATATACTAGTATTATAAACAACTTCCTAATTGGTATTTCAAGGCATTTAGAAAAGTTTTTATCAACACGGTTAGGTAGGTATTGAATGTTATAATCTGGTTACAAAAACACGACAAAAACAAAGTTATACGCGTGGAATACCGTTTATTTTGGATATGAGGTCATTCCGGAAACATTTATTACGTAGGCGGTAGAACGTTACTTCCCTTGTAAACGATAGATAAAAGTACCTTGATATTGTTAGAAGAGAAAAACTTCCCATGCATAAGTACATAGGTACATACATACATACTTTGCATAAATATTTATAAAGTCTAAACTTGTAGCAGTACCAGTTAATGAAAGACAACTCCCATACGATTTTATTAATTATAACAAACGATATGTATTCAGCCGTGACCACGATGCACCCAACTGGGTGGAAATATCGGCGTACAAAATATAAAACGTGAGTACTTACCCGTATCACTATAAATTGAAGTACCATCGTTAGTACCTACCTATAATCATTGCTATATAGTAGCAAATTAGAAATGATAGAAGTTATTGCTATCGTCTTTTGAAGGTTAACTGTTAAGTGCTTTGCTGGATTCAACCCATTATTGGCTCACTAGATACCCCTACTTCGCACGGGTCTCTCCCTACAACTAAGGTGGCCCAGAGCATACTCCACCACGCTGCTCCAGTGCGGTTTGGTACAGATTGTTTTGCTCGGATAATTAATCCAAGTAACAATTGAATGCATGGCGAACTCAAAACGAAAATAGACTTGGCAGATCATAGCGTGACTTCGTTCTTCTGTCATGCGACCTAACATTCAGGTAAATTGTTTTTATAAACAATGAACTACTACTTAATATAATTGTTTAGTGTCACAGAGTAGATATTTTTGTGAAATTAATTCATTAGCACGTTGTTCCCTATTCATGTTATTAAATAGGTATACCTAGGTAGTTATAATTTTTTTTATATTTTAAGTTTGTTACATCATCTAGGTAGGTACTAACTGGACTAAGCATCTTAGTCCCTAAATTGAGTATTGTTGTCATGGGCGGCAACGGTGGTGCTGCATGCTCGTTTGTCACCTTATTTCCATAAAAAACCTCCCTACATGGATGTACACAATGGCAGCAAAATACACAGCAACTAACAACGTGTAAACTAAATGCTATTAGTTTCCCTTCCTGTTAGGGTAACGAGGCGTCCGGATAAAGCCGGATATTGTTACGTTTTTTGATTGCGTGTCATGCCAAAATAAACGGTGTCACCCGTCCGGCCTGTCTGCCTTTTATTAAGCTTTTTAAATTTAAATCATAGTTACGCCACAAGTCGCTCGGATACCAATACTGCACCATACCTAATAACTTAATTTTCCACAGCTCTCCCCCCGTCCCCAGCTACCATGCTGACATTAATGATTTTGCATAGGGTTTCCGGATTTTTTACCCGAATATCCGGCCAAACTGACAGATTTGTCCGGCTATTAGATTTGGCGACCTGGCAACCCTACTTCCAGTTATTCTAATGATAATATTATGATGTGTTTTTTGTAACAATAAACAGATAAATACGGAAAAACAGTGTTTTACGTCTGAGGTATTATTATGCTCGTCTACTTTGTTATTTTTTTATTATGTGTGGTACGTGAATTTACGTGATCGTGTTTTGTATAATAGGTTACTCGTTAATACTAAGGAGTCAAGGAGGTAAAAGGACGTAAATATACTACAGCGTCATTGTTGTATGTACTACATGAATATTGTTGGGTGTATAGGTATTCTACAAGTTCAATTCATTTTGGTCAAAAGTTAGAAAGGAATAACTTTTGCCTCAGTGTAAATACAAGGGTTCTAAATACAGTGGCGAATAAGCAGAGGAGGCGAGGTGGCCAAAAATTGTAAAAAATGGGTCACGTTAGTCACGTAGTATGACTATGTCTGTATGTTTCCTTATTAATAATCCGCATCGAAATAGCGTTAAGGGAAGCGAAAAGGGACAGGGACAGAAATAGCAAATCTTAAACTTAAACTAGAGTAGAGCATGCTGGTTTCGAGTCGGTGTCGCGGTTGTGCTATTAAATCTTTATGGGCACCTAACTGCCTACTACGCCGTAAACTTTGAAACACGAAGGGAAAAATTTATAGCTGAATGAAACAACTCAGTGACACGTAATACCTACTTGCTTACCCGTTCGCGTTAGACATTGAATACGTTTTCGTTTATCCACAAAAATGCAGACTTTCTGCCACTGTGATTAAGGTTCATCGCATCGTAGATAGACGTGAATTTAAAATGCTGTTATCATATTTACAAGTTAAATTGAACTGTGAGCAAAGGCAATAAACTCGTTTTTAGCGAGAAATGGTAATTTTATGTTCTTGGCGACACAAGTTTTATAAAAAATTATATTATTAAGTCTGTATTGAATCAGCAGGTACGCAAGTTAGGTAAGTACAGATATGCAAGTGTGTCGCTCTATTACTAAACAGGAAAAAATAAAAAATGAAGAAAAATCTGTACACACTCTCAAGTACCTAGTTTCTTATATGCGGATAGTAGATATAAATGTAGAGCAATACTCAATAGTCGTGCAGAACCAATTACCTTGAAGTTAATATGGCGATAAATATCGTTGGATTGAAATTATAACTCGACTAATCTCTGCGACGAACAACAAACATAAACAGGGTGGGCATCATAAATACTAAGTACGTTAGCGAGTCTGTGATTTATTTACTTTATAGTTACGCTATTATACATAATTATAACAATAAAACACTAAATAATTAACAGCTAAATAAAAAACGTAAAATTAAATTAATCATGAAGTTCGGTAGTTTCCGAGATAAGCGTGTGTAAACAGACAAACACACAAGCTTTTTCGTTAGATTCCTGTTTAGATTCGTACAATAATAATATGTACTGTTTCTTAGCGACTCTCAATTTTATCAGACAGTAAACATTGTCAACGTATTTACCGACACAGCTTTTTTACAGATTTATTATAATATGTAGGTAGTTAGGTACTTAGATATAGATTAAGTTTCATTTCATGAACGAATGTTTAATTTGTATGCAAAAAAGTAATACTAATACAATAGCAATGAATTTCCGCGAAGTTACCTACGTCATAAACAAGACATTAACTAAGAACTTGTCTAATCTAACCTAGCGATCGATCTTCAACCTACAATGGTTAGTTAGGTACGTAGTAAAGTAACTACTTAATAACTAAGACTATCATTAATTACCGGTTTGTTATAATTACGTACCTACCTACCTACCTACCTGTTGATTATTAATCTGCTTGTCATTAAATTGCATTGACATTGTAACCAAATCAATATGAAAAATGCAAGTCTGTTAACTTTAATTTGCATTACGTGAGCCTACCTACTTACATAAACACATAGGCACTTCTCACACAACGCTATTTAAGAGCTACATATAAGTTTAAAATCATATATTTTTTTAATGGAATTAAGATAGCAAACGAGCATGCAGCACCACCTTCCGCTGCCGCCCATGACAACTGTGACCGACCCAGAACTAGGCTCAATGAGTCTCGTTCTAATTCGGTCACAGATCCGTTGCTACCCCTGAGGACTGAGATGGTCGCCTCTAAAAAAGTGTAACCGGCTCCACACCTTCCTATCCGGAACACAATTGTTCTTAAAACAATTAAGTATTACCTACACGGTAGGAATGGTACTAAGTACCGTGGCGGGCGTTGGTACTTCCCCGGGTGAGCTCTAGGCCCTACCACCTGGTAAAATTCTCATAACAAGATTAACAAGTTAAATTTCTCATAACAAATAATGCCTAAATTATCATTATGTTTAAACAGTAAGTATATCGTCATTTACAACTTCATTTAAACAACGAGAACACCGCGGAGTCAACAGCGATTTTAACATGTAAAATTCCGGATCATTATGTTGTTCTCCTACTCATAAATCTAGCCGTTATCCTACTATCCTACTTCCTACTAATATCCTACTAATCCTACTCCTACTAATATTATAAATGCGAAAGTTTGTAAGGATGTATGTGAGTGAGTGAGTGTGTGTGTGGGTTTGTTGCTCTTTCACGCAAAAACTACTGAACGAATTTTCATGAAACTTTGCAGTAATATAGCTTAGACATCGGAATAACATAATTTGTTAAAATGAAGGGATATGGCCACTGGAGAAAAGAAAAGACGTGTTCACTGCTTGAAAGTCCGATTTAATGTGACAGTTAACAATTCGAATTAACGATTGAGGTAACGATCGGTGAATGAATGAGTTGACGTTTGACAGTTCTGTCATACACTAGTTACGTCATTAGAGGCTTGGATTTTTGTTATATGCCAACAGCCCCCCTCAAAAATTCAAGTACACAATCATCTTAAAAATTACACAGTATTTGTATTAATCTAGAATCAAAATGAAATAAGAATCTACTCATATTTATTTGATTATATAACGAAAATTATACTTAATTATTTAATGTATTACAACAAATTCAATTTTTGTCTTAAGTCTAGGAACTTCTTTGTGGATATCGCTTTGGTGAATAAGTCAGCTAGTTGGTTTCCTGTGGAAATAAATTCTAGCTTTATAATCTTATTAGCGATTTGTTCCCTTATGAAATGGTACTTAATATCGATGTGTTTGGATTTTTTATGATTTGCAGGATTATTAGCGATGCATATACAACTATTGTTATCCTCATATATAACAACAGGAAAACTTATGCGGATTGATATACTATTGAGCAGTGACCTCAACCAGACTGCTTCTCTTACAGCCTCAAATAAGGCCATATACTCCGCTTCAGTTGAGGAGACAGCGACAGTATTTTGTTTTCGTGTATTCCATGAAATTGTACAATTATCAAATACTTTGAATAAATAGCCAGTTGTACTTTTCCTGTCTACTTCGTCGCTTCCCCAATCAGAGTCTGCATATCCAATAATCAACTGCTTATAATCACATTTTCGATAAGTTAATTTTAAGTTTCTCGTACCTTTTATGTATCGTAAGAGATGCTTTAAACATTTCCACAGTTCCTCATTATTTTTACTTTGAAATCTACTTAATATATTAACAGAAGCACAAATGTCTGGTCGCGTACAAATCATTGCGTACATCAGACAACCTATGACATTTCTACAAGGTGCATTATAATATTCGTCAGAATTTAATGCTAAATAATCTAATTTACAAGGTAACGGAGATTTTGATGGATTACAATCACTCATAGAAAAATTATTTAAAACATTCTGTAGGTAACTAGACTGATTTAATGATATGGTATTTTCGGTTCTTTCAACTGTTATACCAAGAAATACTTTTATCTCATTTAAATCTGTCATTTGAAACTTTTGCATTAAATTATTTTTGTAAACTTGTAATATTTCCTTATTTTTTGTGGAAATGATTAAATCGTCTACATACAAGACTATATATATATTTTTATCGATGCAATTTTTATCTAATATGTATAAGCATGGATCAACTTTAGAATTTTTAAATCCCAAATCCTTAAGAGCAAGGTCAAAACGTTCGAACCAACATCTAGAAGATTGTTTTAAACCATACAAAGTTTTATTCAATTTACACACTTGATTATCTTGAGCCAAAATACCTTCTGGTACTTCCATATAAATATTCTCTTTTAGAATACCGTTTAAAAAAGCAGTTTTTACATCCATGTGGTGTACATATAAATCAAATTGATTTGCGAAAGTTAAAATAAATCTGAACGTAGTTAATCTGGCCACTGGTGCGAACGTTTCGTCATAATCTTGTAAATATTCTTGAGTAAAACCTCGAGCAACCAAACGAGCTTTATATCGTACGGGTTCACCTAATTCATTATTTTTTATGGTAAAAACCCACTTGCAACTAACAATATTAGTATCTTTAGGTCTCTCAACAAGATTCCAAGTTTGATTGCTCCGAAGTGACTCAATTTCACTTTGTACAGCTTTTAACCATTTATCACAATCGGGCATATTAAAAATATCTTTAAAAGATTTTGGCAACGATTGTGTTGTAAATAATAAGGATAAATACATATCAGGATCGTTCATCTGTTTATAGTCTTTCGGGGGTAGATTGCGAATTCTTTCACTACGCCTCGTTGTGCAAGGTTCACTTGTTGCAGACGTATTATTATTCAAAGAATGTTGTTGTTGGCTTTCTATTAGCTTTGCCGAATCAGAGTCAGGCTTACTAATTTTAGCGGGAATTGTAATGTTTTTGTCACTACTGCTTAACGTTGGTCGCGATTGTTCAAAATTTAATTCATCAAACACTACATCACGAGCTATGAACATTTCATTATTTTCAACATTTAATAATTTATATCCATTAGAATCATAACCGACTAGAATAGATTTAAGAGATTTTTCGTCAAATTTACTTTTTCTAATTTTGTTATGAACGTAAGCAGTAGCGCCGAACATTTTTAAATGACTGATTTTCGGCTTTTTACCATTCCACAATTCGTATGGTGTTTTATTTACATTCAGAGCTTTAGTGGGGAGTATATTTATTAAATATGTGGCTGTTAAAACAGCTTCACCCCAAAAGGTTTTATCTAATTTCGCACTTGCAACCAAAGTTCGGGCCATTTCGGTTATTGTACGATTCATTCGCTCTGATACACCATTTTGTTGTGGTGTGTATGGTACCGTTAAATGATACATAATTCCCTTGCCAACACAAAATTCCTTAAATTCATTGGAAAGATATTCCCGACCATTATCACAATATAAATTCACAATCTTGCTATTAAATAAATTTTCACTCCTAGCTACAAAATCCTTAAAACATTTAAATACTTCCGACTTAGAATGCATTAAATATGTAACGGTATAATGGGTAAAATCGTCAATAAAGGTAACAAAATAATTATGATTATCGAAGGTAGATGGTGTTATTGGACCACAAACATCAGAGTGAATAATGAAAAGTGGCCTATTTTTATTCGACTTATCTTTCGACTTTGCAAAGGGTAGTCGTGATTGTTTACCAAAAATACAAGATTCACAAAGTTCATCAGTAGGAACAACATCTTTAATGGCATGATTATCAACAACTAAATCTTTAAGAGTATTAAATTTCTGTCTATTTAAATGACCAAGTCGTTTATGCCATAACTCATACGATTTAGAATTTTGAACTACATTCAAATTGCACTGAGATCTATTTACGTGAAAAGATAATTTGAATAGGTTATTACTATTTATACCAGATAGTATACATTTATCGTTTTTGTAAATATGCACTTCATGATTTTTAAAAATTATCGACATACCTGCCTTTTGAATCCGATTTACAGATAATAAATTATACGGAACCTCTGGTGAATATAAAACGTTGTCAATCGATCCCTGAAAGCCTAAGTTCGTGGTGATATGTATTTGTCCTTTACCAAATGCGGGAACATTTGTGCTATTTTTAGCTACGCCAATATTTATCGGAGAGGGTAGTTCAACATATGAAGAGAAAAATTCCTTTGTATTTACAATATGATCGGTCGCGCCGGAATCTAAAAGAAAACAAATTTCATTAGTATGATTGGAATGAGAATCAAATGACTTACATTTGGAAAACATGAAAGCGAAACTCTCCTCAGTATTTTCGCTGGCCATTGTATTTACGGTAGTATAACTACTACTGTTTCCATTTTGTTGTAGTTTCTTGTAAAAACGGCAGTCCTTAATAACATGATTTCGTCTCCCACAATGATCGCAAAACAATTTCGATATTTTGTGTACGGAGTTTCCGGTACTATTAAATTTGTTCTTTATTCGTGCGTTTGTAAAATGTGGTACCCTCTTTTTATTATTATTATATCCATTTTTCTTTTGTGATGAATATTTATTTGTAGATGCATGTAAAAATTTTAACTCGGTTGTTACTTCAGATCTCAATTTAACTTCGTAATCTAAAAGACGAGTCTTCACAAATGCTAAATTTAGGTGTTCTTCTCCAAGCGTTTCTAAAGCAGTTATAACACCGTCATATGATGTGGGTAGTGTTAACAATAAATGTGAAACTTTATCCATTTCCTCAAGTTTTGCACCGGCAGAAATTAACTCTGTGATTATATTATCGAAGTCCATAAAATGCTGAAACAGCGTCATGTCCGGTTGCAGCTTCAAATTGAGTAGTTTTTTACGCAGGGACAATTGTGTAGCCAAACTTCTCCTTTCGTAAATTTTATCAAGATCATCCATTATAGTTTTCGCCGTAGAAGAACCTTTCGCAAAATTTAAAAATCCGTCACTTAAGTATTCTACTATTGTGCTTTTAGCCAGTAAATTTTTCTTCAACCACTCTTGGTCCGGGTCCAACGGCGTCGTTTCGTCTATAACACCCAACACTTGTAATTCTTCCAGAAGTGATCGCACGCGAAATTTCCACGTGCTATAACGTTCGCCATTAAATTGTTGGATGTTTCTTTTGTTCCGCAACTCCATTTTTAAAATAAGGAATATTAAACTTTTAGCACTTTATTACGGATGAATATTATTAGTATTTTACGATTACGTAACCTGGGCCCATAACCTGAAGGGATATGGCCACTGGAGAAAAGAAAAGACGTGTTCACTGCTTGAAAGTCCGATTTAATGTGACAGTTAACAATTCGAATTAACGATTGAGGTAACGATCGGTGAATGAATGAGTTGACGTTTGACAGTTCTGTCATACACTAGTTACGTCATTAGAGGCTTGGATTTTTGTTATATGCCAACATAAAATTTATAGAGATTTTTGAAGGGTCTGGTTCCCCGAAGCGAAGCGAGGGCGGATTTACTAGTAAGTGATAGTGTTTAAAATTATCTTCATAATATGTTTAAAAAAACTATTTTGAAGCCACTAAACTAGTTAACTCATAGTAACTTGCGAGTTGAGCGATATGACATCATAGGTAAGTACCTATATCACAAGGTACTTTATTAGTGAATTTACAAATTCTGTGCATTGATCAAATGCGTACCATAACGTGAAGGTGTACCTACTGTTCTTATTGTGAATTTGGGCGTGATTAATGTTTTAGGTAACTCTTCGCGCTTTACCGATTTTGTTATGGAGTGTGTAAAGTTGGAAAAAATAGAAAATTGGTACAGTTGCGAACACTACGTGTATATTTTTCATAGTTTTAGTACAGGCGATAGATTGTGGCAATACCTTGTTTTATCACTATCACAATAGTTTTTTTTTGGTCACTGTACTCAATTATTTAATACCTACCTACTCACGTATTTACTTTTTCTGAAATGCAAATTATTAACTTATGAAACAAAAACCTTAATAATGAATAATGAGTTGAGATTCTGTTTTATGTGTAATAAGATAATTTAGATTTTTGCAGAGTAGGACAATTGAAATAAATTACGCATTAAATTTTTAAACCACAATTTACTGAAGTACCTATTGTACCCATTGAGCTTAGGGTTGGCAAAATTAAAATATTGATAGTAAATTGTAGAACTTGTCTTTTATCTATGACTTTGCAGTTGTTAGCTGGCGAAATAATTATGGTTAATAAGTAGGACGTAATTAAAAAAGATAAGTGACCTGTTCTCCGTGCAGATTATTATAGTTATTGCATGCGGACATAACGTATGAACAGGGCTTAAAAAATAACCTGGATGGTGTGAGTTTTCATGTTGTACTTACCTATGTAGAAAGAGGTAACGGGTCGAAAATATACAGATTAAATGGGCAAGTAGTACTGAAAGTAATTTTTTAAAGATTTTACAGACATTTAAGTAGGTAAAGTAGGTACCACAATTTCCAATTAATTTATTTTATTTTTAGTTATTAACGTTATTTCCTCGTTTAATAATAAAAAAAAAACTAAAATGGCTATAAAATGAAAAAAATATATACACTAAAGAATGATTCATCACCTTTTCTCCTATATTGGTTAATATTTCTTTTTCAGTTCGATAACTAAGTATTAATGTGTTCAAATGAAATTTTATCAATAAATGTTTTTGCAACGGAAGTACCCATGGGATTTAAGTTTTTTCGGCCTAACTACTACGATTAATTGTATTGTTTTTATGAACTTATATATATGTTGCATTCGGTGCAATAATAATCACTGCTACAGGGTTAGTTAAAACAAATCTTTATTTATTATTATATTTCAATGAAATAAAATTGTTTTAGTTATAATTGCATAATATTTTTTATGACAGCCCTCAGTACCCTCATTGATTCTGCTCTGACAAGAGGGTGATATCTTTATAACGTGAGGGGTCTGTTAAGGGGCTTTATACTCGTATCATTAATTAGATTAAACTACGGTCATTCAAAAGAGCAATTTGTGCTCTTCCTGTGCTTAAGCCCCTTGTGTATCATTTGATACTCCAAACGTCTCTTGGAATCGAACAATATTTGAGTAATTTAGGTTCTGAAGTATTTTATCTGTCTGATATCTTTACAATGGAAAATCTAATTGGTTTTTATGATTATCTCATTTTATAAACAAAAGCCTTGAGATTGTCCCTTTAATTAATTGTACTTACAAAAAATTTAATGTAATTATAGGTATACACATTGGTACAGATCAATACCTCATTAATACAAAATCGTCATTTTCCTGAAATTAAAACTTTCAATTATTATTTTTAAAGTTTAAGAGTTATTTATAAACAGTCTTAGTATTTTCTCACAAACATTGAACTAGTTCCACCTTTAGCGTCCGTAATGTATGACTAAGATGTTCCGTGACCTCGTTGGAAAGGTCATGGACTACTAATGGGACCAAAAGTAGTTGTAAATTTAATTATGACCCTTAGACTAGATGTAATTACTAAATTACTCACTGTTTTAACATCTTAAGCATGATAATATGATGGTTTGGGTTGGGTCTTGGGTTGTCTCTCCTATAAACATTATTTGGATATTTGGTTCAGCAACAAATTCATAAAATATCTACTAGGGTCTGTTTTTTTCTTTGCTTTGCATACTTTATGATATTTACGATACCCACATAAAATGTAAATTACGGGCTTCCTATGAACAAATAAGTACCTATCTAATATACAAAGAACTTCTATAGAGTATATTAATTGGAATCAATGGTGTGATTTGCCACCGTTCTATTCACAATAATCCGTGACATGGGGTCGTGGCTTTTTTATTGAATTCAATTAGAAATGCGGGTACTAAAGTATAGTTATCGCGTATAAAGAGAACTAATACGAGAACACAGCTCGTATATTTTCCGATAACGGGACTGCATTTGCTGCATCATTCGCAAAGATTTACGCGTTTTTTATTCAGCGAGTTGTTTCGTCTTTTATTGTAGAAGCTAGATAGGACACATGATCAATATAGGGTCTTCATATTGTAAGCAGTATAAGAAATCTCGGATTAGGTTAATTAAACACAATAAAAATTTAAAAAGAATGTGATTCTGACTGACTACTCTGATTTCTGTCACAAGTTTTTTCAAATATTTTTTCAATTTTAACATAATTATTAGAAAGTAATGAACACGTAAATATTTTAATGCTACTGAATTCTAAGCAAAAATAGACCCAGGAGATGCATTAATAAAATTAAATTAAACCAGTTGATTTGCAAACATAGTAGATATAAATATATTATTCATTAGATACCTAACATTAAAGTGAGTTACAAAAATGTCTTTGATGTTTTAAATGTCTAGAATCTAGATGGAACATCGAATCCGCGCAAACGTGTCAAAAAATTGGGCTAGTCACAATTTTTATATCATTAGTTACGGCTCATTCACACGAGGACGAATCGTCTTTTTTCACGAATCGTCTTTTTTCACGATTCGTTATTTTTTTTGGCGGCGGCAATGCTTTTTAAATACTCATGTTCACACGCTTGACGAATCGTGAAAAAAGACGAATACGGATACGTCTTTTAGAAATCACGAATCGTGAATGTTTTATGATTATGACGGATACGTCTTTTAGAAATCACGAATCGTGAATGTTTCTGAACCAATCTGAACTGAGCTAAATCACGAAATAAATGTGAACTTCAATGCGGATATTTTGACGAATCGTGAAAAAACACGATTCCGTATTCAATGTGAACGTCCATCCGTCAAGACGTATCGTGTTTTTTGACGAATCGTCAAAGACGTATGCCGTAGGAATGAGCCCTTACGCACACATTACGCACACATAGACAATAGACGAACGTGTAAAACATCGCCTGCACGCACACATGCTTGATAATGTTGCCTTCTTTTTTTGTTTTCATTGTAGGGCGACGTTCAATCTAGACATTTAAAACATCAAAGCAAAATGTATATAAAACCTGATACAAAAGTCACGCGCAGTACCGCGATGTGTAAATATTATTGTAGAATTTTTCGTGTTATCAAAAGTCATAATGCTTGTTAGATCAATTATTGTTCTAAAACAGCAATAGCATAAGGGGTTCCCATTTTATTTAATCATTAATGAAATGATCAAAATCAGCTCATATTCGACAAAAAAATTTCTGAAGAAACATAAAAAAACAGCACATATAGGTACAAATAAGGTCGAATTCAGAACCTCCTTCTCTTTGGAGTCTTTTAAAAATTAAAAAGAGAAAAGAAATATCAACTTTTATCTGAGTTTTAAACAGGCAACCCTATTAGTTTTACGCAACATTTTACACAATGATAGGTGTGGCCGGCCTGTAAAGGTTCTACTCGTATTATCTGGCAAGATGTGTTCGATTCCAACAATCTTACAATACTATAAACTGAATGTGAAAGTATGTTTTTTGAACGTACGTCCTTCAACCGCTAAGATCGGTTGGACGAATTATAAAGATTTGGCAATGAATTTGATGAAGTCGTCTAGGAAATTGGATAGCTATTTTTGTATCTAAACGAGATTGAGCTAAGGTAGATAATTAATGTATTTACGCCTTGTCAATAAGATTCTTAATGGGTTTTTTATTCGGAAAAACTAGGTAGATATTATATTGAAAAGAATGATAACTATTTAAAACAACCTGCTGATAATAAGACATTTTGATAGACAGTTGAGAATATTTACTTTCAAAATAATTTTTTCTTTTTGATTTAGATTTAGAGGCTCAAATATATTTTTGATGTGTTCACAGGAGAGTTAAAGGACAAGCCAATAAATAAGATACTAAGCAAACAATTAAATATTTCAAGAAAATTTCGAGTAGTAAAGTTTGAAGATAACTTCATTTCATTTTTGAAGCACAAGAGTCAGCTTGTGTTAAAAGACGAGCGTGGGTAAATTATGGCGGGAAAATCTTTACAGATAACTTCGCGCTCACTAAATGTACCTACGTAAGACAACACAGAACATAAATAACTAGGTCGTTAATGCAACACCGACGCACTGACGCCACTGACACTCGGTAGGTACATATAATTATATATTATTCCACATCGCTGAATCTACGCGCCGCGCCGTGTCCTATAATTATCCCAAAGTACGATTATGATTTGTCGGAAGTTTCAGAAAAATCGATTCTACTGATCGATTATTCGAATAGATCGTTCGAAATTTGTAGATTTTTTGTATTGAACACTTGCATGGATAAATCTTTCATGTAATTTTTTGTGTTCGGTATTTCTTGAAATCGAATTAATCTTTTTTTTTGTATAATATAAGTATTTGTAGTAATTATCATGGTGTATTAAATTACTGCCAACTGAAACGTATCCTTCACACTGTGTGTTGTCCTTCAGAGGATATAATAGTGTCTTTTAAAGATTTCCTATCACTTCCAAAAATGGAGAACACAAGTTTAGGTTAATACGTGAAACAGTTGCAGTTGCAGAAACAAATATACATATAAGAATTTTAAAAAGGTAATGTAAATATCACAATTAAACTTGGTAGGCATTGTACCTAGTTCAAAACGATTCCAAGTAAAAGTCGTACTAAGTATAACAAAATCACGCACGCTGTCCCGTTTCATTAGACTGTTGAGTCTTTAGGAAAATAGGTCAGTGTGGCCACGTTAATTTTTTATCTATTTTAAAGTTTCACAGCAATGTTCGAATATATATTTGATGTAGGCGTGGGTTTCCGCAGTTAAATTTTTTTTGTTATGATGATGTCTAACTACATATAATATCGATTGTCAAACTAGGTACATAATACTTAACATGGATTTTTAAAATACATATTATTATATAAGTAGGCACCAATTTCATATAAAGCAAAAATTGCGGCCACACAGTTTTGAACAAATTGTAAGTTATCACATTAGTAATTTTCCGTCTTTATTTAACTTAAAGTACCTACTTACGGTATACCTACACGATTAAATTATGTATGTAGATATATCTTTATAAAAGTAGTCCGTTTTGTTTGAAAGTGAATGTGTAAATGTTGAATATTCGTCCAATATGGTAAATATTTGCGAAGACGTTGCATTGCAAAATATTATTGATGAGATAAAATTGACATTGAGTATTATGTAATTTGTGCGCATATCTGTAAATGAAGATTATTTTTTTTGCTGCAATTTATTTTTTTAGCAACATATCTTTCATATACTAACTAGCGATGTACTTCTATAACAAAAATACTTGTGACCTATGATAAACAAATATTAAGATATATAAACATACTGCCATTTAACAATTAGAAACAGCGGTCAATAAAACAAATAAGTACTTTACTTTTTATAGGTATCTCAATTAGGTACCTACCTACCTACCATAGCGCGACTTTAACGGAACTTTTCTCAATAACTGTACTCGTATCTAAACATCAAACCACTTTTATTTTAACTTTAAAAGGTAGGTTAGGTACTCTGCAATACAGTTATATTGTTCAGTTAAATGGTTTTGTATTTTGTGTTTTATTGCCGACGAAATAAAGTTTAACAAGTATCTCTACAAGTAGAAATGAAGGTACTCATAGGGTTTTATATGTCAGTGAGCCGAGAGTGAAAGTGACAGTGAGTGACTGTTTAGCCAAGGGCAACTAACCTATGATGTACTTGTGGCCATTATTTACACACACACACATACCTAAGCCATTATTAAAGACACGTGCATCATGGATTATGGATGCTATTTCAACATGAACACAAACGCGTAGTAATAGTAATATCTAAGCATTAAGGATACCTACTTAAAATAAAAAAACTGCTTATGGTGCCATGAGATCATTACGTCATGGTTAATATAATTAAATGGGTAATAATCTAAAAATATAGCCTTTTTATGATTAAATTCACTAAAAACCTTATTAATATTATATATTATTTATATTTATGTATAATGTGCACGCTAAATGCTTTTCGTACCTACCACTTTTCCATTCGCAGGTCTGCTGGAAGAGATTTCTCTTAGGAATAGCAGTACCTTTGTACAAAAAATATGTATTCTTGTCTCTTATATCATGTTCGTGTACATAATAGTGGAGTGCCGTTAGACATAAAAATGGCAAAACCTCGGAATCCAGGGACTATGAATGAATCTTCATAAAAACTGTTGGACTTTATTTCAAAATGCGCAAATAGAAAAGTTAAAAAAAATATATTTACCGATCTTTTTTATATTTTTTTTATCTTTGTTAGTAACTTTGTGACTCGATAACTTCGTGTTAGATAAACCAATTTTGATGATTATTTATTTTCTTGAAAATTGGTGCTTTTGGTATGGTCCCATATAAATTTGAGCGACATCTGACGAGTAGTTTCGAATTAACTCGAATAATGTGTAAGGATGTTTTGTAGTGTGTGTTTATGGTTTTTTCCTAATAACTTTTTACTGAAAGTTTAGATTTTTATAATTTTTATAATTCTTTTAGATTCTTATAATTTTTATTTGAAAGCTGGTACTTGCATTGTAGTGTCATATAAATTTAAGCGGCATCTGACCAGCAGTTTTTGAATTATCCTTAAAAAAAATTTGTATGTATGTTACCTTATATCTTACTATTTAGAGTTCCGATTTTGATCATTCTTTTTTTAATCGAAAGCTGAGGCCTTAGGTTAGGTCCCGTAAAAATTTGAGTTCCGTCAGACGAGTAGTTTTTGAGTTACTTTTAATAATGTGTATTTAATTTATGGTAAAAGATTTATCTAAATCTAAGCACCCAGTGACAAGTTATGAGGTTACGACCATAAATTAAATACACATTATTAAAAGTTACTCAAAAACTTCTCGTCTGACAGTGTGTAGGTAGTAGGTACTATAATATTTATATAGTGGCTTCTTCAATTAAAAACAAACAACGGATAATTTTCATAGAATTTCGTCGATAGTGACATTATGTTATCTCTGACTGTCACATTTACATCTGATATGAGATCTAACATTTCGTTCAGTAATTATTATAAATCGTTTCCATCATCTGTTTTAATTTTTAAATAAGTTAAATAATTAAGCAGGTACTTATTCATAATGAGCCTGTCCCTATTTGAGTTTATTTTTAGTTTATTTAAGTCGCGTACAGTTGTCATGGGTGGCAGAAGAAGGTGCTAGGCTGATCAAAGAAAGGTTGAAAATAAAGTATTTTCACATACTTTATTTGTATGCAAAAGTATAAAGTATAATTAACAAAAATAACGTAGGATACTTTATAATAAAGTATGGTTGGCAACCCTACTTATGGTTATTCTATTTGGCAAGGAAAAAATAACATAACGATAACACGATAATCTCTTTTGCGTACCAACTGAAACTGTACTCATCCCCTCTGTCATACTGATATTACTTATATGTACGCCGTACGCCATTTTAACAGAAATTGTGAAAATAATAAATAATTCAGTATTCAGTTTATTGAATTCTTAGAACGCTTTCTGAAGACACAAGGAGGTAGGTATATTTTATGATTTTGCGGACGTACGCGTACCTACCTAATTACAAAAAACCTAACGAACAAAGAATGAGCCAACGCGCTCATCCCGACATTGCCTGTTTTGCCCTCTTCTGAAGCGTACTTACTATTGTACTCTTATCATGTTTTTAAATCTCTGTTTTCTCTGGTTGCCCATGGTTTAGTTTAGTCCGCGGGGAAGTAGGTACTTTTGAAAATTAGAATGATTTTCAATTATGGCTTAACCGTTTGAGATACATCAAATAACATACCTAGGTACTACGGAAATGTATATCCGCGATATATGTATATCGCGAGTAAGTATATCATCTATCTATCTCCTAAAGTTGACCTAGAGCAATCATTTTTATCTCTAAAAAACAATGTTAAAATATTTTATTCGCAAAAGCTAATTTCTCCTAACCACCTACTACTTATCTAATTTTCTAATTTCTCCTAAACATTTAATCCTTATCCAAATAAGTACCAATACCAACTTAATATTGATTACCGTGGCCCTTTAATGTAGATCAAAAGATCAAAACGGTCCTTTACGTCAGAAGTTATCATACATTGATTTAATCGATTCACAATTACAGACGTTATGTCAATTTAAATAATCGCGTATAATATAACAATTTCTGGATGTACGTCTACCTACCTACTACCTAGCTACTAGGGATTAAAGCGAGCCAGAGCGGGTAGTACTAGTAATTATAGTTGAATAATGCTGTTTCTACCTAAGTAGGTAGGTAATACTTGAAATTAATTAATTAACATTAAATTGTTATTGCTATAGTAACTAAGACTTGAGTCATCACAATAAGTACGTTTACGGCCAACTAAGCTGTATTTACATCAGCAACTCAATTAGAAAACAATTAAAATCAAATTGAAACGAATAGGTATTGAAGAAGTAATAAAACCGCGATTATCTAGATGGGTAATCGCTTGTGGTTTCGTGGACACGTTAACTTGTTCAGGTTGATGGAGTCGTCCTTACAATATTACGGATCAGTTTCACTTCCTCTAGTCACAGATTCCAATAGCAACTGACGTCACCAAAGATGCGTTAAGTTCTTACAACGCAAGATGCACTCTTTAAACACTGCGGCAACGTTAATCTATTGACTGAATTTCTCGAGTTGTATAGAGACTTGCCCTGCCTTTGGGACCTCACATCAGAGTCCTGTAAAGATTGTATTAAAAAAAATGCGTGGAATATTTTAGCCGACAAATTAAAAGAAATTGAACCAAGGGCCAACGCCGCGTCTGCCAAAAAAAAATTGACAATCTAAGGATATCCAATCCTATCCTTATCCTACTTCCTACCTACCTATACCCCTACCTACCTTCCTACTTACTACTAGTCCTACTAATATTATAAATGCGAAAGTTTGTAATGATGTATGTGTGTGTGTGTGTGTTTGTTGCTCTTTCACACAAAAACTACTGAATGGATTTTCATGAAACTTTGCAGTAATATAGCGTAGACATCAGAATAACATAATTTGTTAAAATTTATAGAGATTTTTGAAGGGACTGGTTCCCCGAAACGAAGCGAGGGCGGGTTTACTAGTCTTATATAGGTCGAGCGTAGAGACGTGATAGTCGCGCGACGGTCTTTTTACACTGATGTTTCAAACCAACACTGATTGGTTTGAAACCGTGTAGCCGGCAAAGCGCATTCGTGCTGTTTCGGTTTCAAACCACCGTTTGAAACCGTGTAGCACGTGCATAACTATGGATGCGAAACAGACACAAATTAATATGTACGATATACGACAGTTAGCTGAATTTTATGCAAGTAGCATGTCTATTACATAGGGATACTGAACGTAAATGTTTTTTTAAATTTATCAGTCGTTTTAGAAACATTTTTTGCCTTTGGATTTGGACTCCCTGTCCCCGTTGCTTAGTTTACTTTTACATTTAGGGGCAGGTATAATAATAATAGCTAAATAGTATGAACGTATGTACAAGTACAATACTTATACCAAATTAAATACTAACCTTTATCTATCTTAACTGTATGTTTGCGCATGTTAATCTCAGAAACGGCTTATTAGATTTGAATCTGGGAGCACGATAGTGCCCCGCCAAGACGAGTTCAGCAAAGTGCACTTTTCAACATTATATTGCATTATCGGCTTCACTTAACATTTACTGTATTTTTTATTTAAATCTGGCAACAAATTAGAAGTTTTGTTAATTTACGTCAATCATCATAATTATCATAAATAGTAATGTTGCAGGGCACCGACTGCCGGGTCACCTAGGCACGAATAAAAGTGTCACATTTAGGTAGGTACCTACCATAAATATTTTACAAAATTAATTCTGTAGTCGTTCATCAATAAAACTATGGTGATGGAATCGTTTATTTCAATAATGTAATATATTATGTATTAATGCTTTACTGTTTTGCCCATTATATTGCCCAATGCATGGTGTGCATCAGTGACGAAGTGATAAGTGTCACGCACTAAACATTTAACGATAGTAGATCTATGTGTAGTGTGTACTCATATGGTGTTAGGTAATTTACTAGCAAACAAAGAGTGACTCAATCTTCGCACGAATAACAGGGCTGCCAAAACAGAAACATATTACGTAATAGATACCTGTTATGTGGTACCTGTTATTGTAGTATTTTTTTTATATTATCAACATCGTGTTATTTCTACCATTACGCAAATAGGTGCCTTTCTATGATTGATCTTACGTCGTGTTTTATTCAAAACTAGTAAATCCGCCCTCGCTTCGCTTCGGGAAACCAGTCCCTTCAAAAATCTCTACAAATTTTAACAAATTATGTTATTCCGATGTCTAAGCTATATTACTGCAAAGTTTCATGAAAATCCGTTCAGTAGTTTTTGCGTGAAAGAGCAACAAACACACACACACACTCACTCACTCACATACATCCTTACAAACTTTCGCATTTATAATATTAGTATAGTAGGAAGTAGGAAGTAGGAATATTAGTAGGAAGTAGGATAGTAGGATTCTGATTGCAAGTATAATTAAGATACATTTACTAAAGCATAATAAATATAATTAAAATAATAAAAGCTTCACATGATCTTTAATATGAATAGGTAGATATGTATTTCTCTCTTACTGATTTTTTAAAACAACATGATTTCTCCTTAAACCAAAGGCAATTTCAAAATTATAACGCTTACAACGAAAGAAAGTGTGCGTTTTTGTTTATTCTTTATTGAGTTAGCATTTTTATTACAGTAATGGTCATGAATAGCATTTCAATCATAGCAGAGGTATAGTTTGCAAATAAAGATGTTTCGCTTTCGCTGGCCATATTCAAATTGATCTTCGTAATCAGGTCAGACGATGAATATTTAGATGGTCTGCAAGTTAAGTTACATAATTCAATACCTTTACACAATTTATAGCCTTTAAAGTCCGATATAACAACAATTCATTTGTTATTGGTTATAGGATTTGTTTGTGACATCCATAGTAACCCAATCGTGAATTATTCTAGGTCATTGCAAACAATTTGTAGGTATTGAGCCGTGCCGAACAAGGACAATAAAAAAAATATTGACAGATATTGAATTTGTCTAATTTGAATTTAATTTGTGCTTGGCTGAGGATTTGTATTGAAATACAAAAGAGGAACCTAACAAGAAAAAAGAGAAGTTGCTTTAAATCATAAGCTAAGTATTGATTCACTGATGATGATGATGAAGGCTCGGTTTACCTACTAGTAAGTATTTACAATCAAGATCCACATCTGAATCTAAGGACATATTTTCCAAATTGATCCTTGATAACGTTTCTTCCTACTTGGTACATTACATGTTAGGTAAAGGGAACTGTGGATTCTTTTTAATAATATTATGTTAACAGAAGATCGAGAGAAGTCACCTCAAGGTTTGATAAACATCGTGGACCTACCTATAATATAAATAATATTATGATTCGCAATAATTTAACATGCGCCATCAAATACCTAAGTCAAGAATGTCAAGTTTACAAGATTACAATCCAGTATTAAAGTAAATTATTCAGACGATTTTATACTAAGCGTAAAATCGTTTAATTCTAACTTGTTCGCTCTCAAAACAGTTAAAGTTAAACGAAGGGCCGTGTTTGGCGGGCTTCTAAACAAGTTGGTCTGGTCGGAATAAAAAAAAAAACTTGTGGCCTCATACGCTTTGCGACGTAGATAGTATAGGTATCTGTGCGATTCATGTCTATAGCTCAAGGCGAACCAAAGCCTTATGTTTACATAACAACGCAGTTTATGTAGATGAATGATAATAAAACCTCCTTACAAAGTGTACCTACTCTACTCTTCATTTTAAAAGACCGCGAAACAATAGTAGAAAATTTTAGGATTGCGAAATCAAGTTTAATAATACATTGTCAATTTATGGAAAAATTTTATACAATTATTATTTTTTTAAATCGATTACGCTTACTTTAAATGTTATGTATTTCATTTTAGTGTCATAAATAAACAGGTCGCGTGAAAATTGCAACACAGTGCAGACGTTATTCTTGTAAATAAACACCAAAATAAGAAAAGAAAAATTACGTACCTTCTCTTACGAAAAGAGCGAGCAGGAATACAGGCACAAGTAAAGATAATTTTGCCATTTTGATTCAAATTCACACTCGCACGCAAAGGTCGCAAAGACGCAAACTCGAAATTCAAAAAGCGAAGCTACGCAGCACGCTCGCCTTACAACGGTCACGGGTAACGAATGCGCGCAAACTAGCCGAACGCGCCAAGCCAAGCCAAGCCAAGTTAGCCAACATAATTTTATTATAGCTGTGAGAACGGCAACTATTTAATTATATTTATGAATGCGATTATGATTGTGGTAGGTATTATTTTTTAATTTAATGATCATGGATAAAAGTTTAACAATAATGTGCCAGTTTAGCCCATCGATTTTTAACATCGGTTTCCCTACTATGCTGTACCTATACTCAGGCCTGGGTTTGATGTGAATACCATAATTTATTAAATAAACCAACTTTAAAAAAAAGAAGGTTCTCAATTCGATTGTTTTAGTTTTTGTGTAAATAAATTAGTACTTAGATGCTGGGTAAAAGGATTTTATAATCATTTTTTATTTGAAAGTAATAGGCTTTTTCAATATAATATTGGGCTGCATCTGACCAGTAATTTTTGAGTTATTCATAGTTTTCGATTTTGAAGTCGATTATTTTTTATTAAAGGCTAGTTATTTTGAGTGTTATTTTGATGGATCATGCTTTAGGGCTGCTCAATGATCAAGAGATACTCATATTCAGTAGTACCTAGTGGGTCCTAAATGGCTTGAAGCCATGTTACCAACCTATCTACTTGCTTACTCTATTCGCGTTCAATATGGAATTCGTATTAATGGCACACAAATGCCAGCGCCACCCTTGTGATTAAGTTTCATTGACGGCCAGAATATAAAATGTCTTAAGTAAATTTTCCTTACAAGCTAAATTGAACTGTGATCAAGTTTTATTAAGTTGTTTTTAGTGAGAAGTGGCAATTCCATATCCTCGTCGACTCAAGTATCTATAGGAAAACATTTTGATGAAACCTGAGTAGGTATGTATCTACCTTGTTTTTTAACGTCATGAAACGTATCAGGCATACTATGGAGGTAATATCTTGGTTAAAAGAGCCGCTAAGAGACTCAAAGTGCTGCTGTCTCTACTCATCTATCACTAATCAGCGACTACGAGTATCTAGGTATCTACCTACCTTCTCTTCTCATTTGGGCCGGCACCGCATCGGTGATGAATTGATGATTTTAGAGTAACTTATGGCCATGACCTTTTAATAGAATATAGTCTCTTCCTCTTTAACGCTCTTTTTCGCTCGTATTTTGTCTCCTTTGTTATCGATATAAAATAAAGGGTCAAAAGTTTTTTTTGGTTGTGAACTAGTGACGTAGAGACCCATAGAGTAGAGACCACTGAACATAAATTTTATTGTTAGTTAGATTACTGAAAATGGTACATTTGTTACTTAGGCATTTATACCACGAGTATCTAGAATACTTTTCATCTTGGGAAACGGATCAAATGATGTCAAAATGATGTCAAAAATGATGTCAAAATTACTATTTTGACATCATTTTTGGGTAACAAAATTGAAATAATGTCAACGTACACAATTAAATATGGAATAGCTGAATAGTAATGTTAAAAACAGTTATTAGCACTAGTTGACATGTTCATTGTAAATGGTGACAGTCAGTTCCGTTTCGACATTTTAAACCCTCGTTTTACTGCCTTTTATTAATAACTATTAAAAATTTATAAGCGTTTAAATATAAAATAACATTAAAGGTGTCTTTATACGAGTGATAAATACAAAAACAAATCAACAAACTGAATCACACGCATATTATCTATTCGCGCTCGCTTTGTACTTCCGAATACTTACGAGATATTTATTGTAGATTATACTTATATGTTCTCGAAAGTTGCTCGTTGATAATGTCCACATGTATTGTAGGCGACTGGTGACATCGCCTACAACACAGGAAGTGAGTGTGTGAGATCGATCATGTAGTTGTTAATCGACCATTTTACACTTGTTGTCCAGATCGATACAGGTTTTGCGTGGATTCGATAACAAGCCAAGCAACCAGTTGAGCGCGTAAACAGGATTAATTTTATATTATGCATTATGGTAGGTAACTTAGAGCCATCTAGTATCTCGTAATAAGCTTTTTACAAAACAAAACGCGCTTAATTTGTGCTACTACTATTACTCCCCTTATTTTTAGGGTTCCGTACCCAAAGAGGGTAAAACGGGACCCTATTACTGAGACTTCGCTGTCCGTCCGTCCGTCCGTCTGTTACCAAGCTGTATTTCATGAACCGTAATAGTTACACAGTTGAAATTTTCACAGATGATGTATTTCTGCTGCCGCTACAACAACAAATACTAAAAAATATAATAAAATAAATATTTAAGTGGGCTCCCATACTTTCGACGCCTTAGCGATAGTTTAGTTACCTTTCGGTCCAAAAGATGGCGTTGTGGGTAATATGTGGCTACAATAAAACAATTAAATATTTAAGTGAGGCTTTCATACAACAGACCAGATTTTTTTGGCGTTTTTATACATAATGGTACGGAACCCTTCGTGGGCGAGTCCGACTCGCACTTGGCCGGTTTTTTCTTACCCCTAAAATTTAAATAGAAACAAGGGAAGTTTGCCTTACCAACCAAAAAAAGACAAAGATTAAGTAAAGATATTACAGAAGAGTTCTAATGTATCAAAATGGAACATAAACAATACAACCAATGAAAGGTAGAACTTAAATAAAACCTTCCCTTTTCAAATGTTTAAAAACATGATTGTACTGTCCGGTTAGTTCATTATAAAGTAGAATATTATGTATAGTGTATGGTACAATTATCTTAACAGCGTTAAGTAACGCGTGGTAACCATGCAAATAAAGGTCAACACTGATGACGTGTCCCGAGCAGGTTTTGTGTGTAAAAATTGTACGCAATAGTACACGTATCGTAATTTGTACGTTGTACGTTTTACGTTTGTTTTTTCTGTTGGTTGGTGTATAATGTTCGCTTGCTTCTACGTAACCATAGTATTTAAGCTTTTAACACCATGCTAATAAATATAGGCCACGCGTAAGTCACGAGTATTAAAAAGGGTAAGACTGTTTAATAACGCCCAGTTTTTAATTTCATGTGTTGACTCATGTAAGGTATTACGTTGCAGTATTAAGTATACCTATACAAGGTACTCAAAATCGTATATGGCACCAAAAGCTGGAAATATTTGACCTTGAAATTGGTAAAAAATTGGTACCTAAACATCAATAATTTTGTAATTCTTCACAAAAATATAAACTTTGATGCCATACATTTACGACACACTGTTCCATCCAACCTCCTAATCGATCGTGCAGTTCTAGTATAATTTTTATGCTTAAGTAGATAGGCACATAAAAATATTTTTTGAACTGTAAAAATTACACAAAAAAATCTATTCGCTGATAACTTAATAAATAATAAAAACAAAAATACGCTTGTATGTATATACGACTCTACGGCTCTACGCTCACGAAAGGGAGAGAAAGCTTTTCCGGTTTCCGTTACGTTATGATTTCCATATTTGAAATGTATAACGGTTTCTATTGGTTAATAAATTAATAACAAGCCGTGTTGAACTTCATATTAGCACCGTAAAAAATTAATTAGGTTACCGAATATGTCGCAAAAAACATGGAATATTAATTAAGTAAATAGCAATATCAAATACCTAAGTGTCTAATAAATTTTCTTATAAATTTATGAGACAGACCCAACTATTGGTTGGATCATGGGGGCAATGGGCGCAGCAGACGTCGAAGTTTTTCGTGTAAATGGACAGTTGCCAGCCCTCAATACATTAATTTTATTAGGTACGCGTTTGTGTCAATGACCCGACCCGATAGAGTCCCATTATCGATAGCATGTCTTCACTTTACCGATACGGTATGGTACGAATTTTAAACATAATTAAGTGTATTCTTTACTGAACATGCGTCAGTCCGCCGAATAGACACATTATCTTTGCGTGTAGGTATGTACCTACAACGCTAGTTGTATGTATGTAACGATGGATATAAAACACCTTAATCATTACCAAAATAATAATATAAAAAAAATCGTAATAAAAGAACATATCTCTATGTATAAATCATAACACGTTTTATATGTGTAGGTACCTAGATATTTTACTGCAGAGATATTTAGATGAAAACTTAACTGGAAAACTTTGTTAGTCTAACTCTAAATAATTGTGACCGGTAAATTGTAATAAACTGACAACTGCCAAGAAATCCCACAAATAACTTGTTAATTGTGAATGTAGATGATAAAAACAGTTTAATTTGTTTTGTAATTTGTTTTCGCCTTAATTTGAGGTTAATTGTCTCGTGAATCAGATTTTTTTAGTTAAGTACTGAAGTATTAACTTTGCGGTCATTGAATAAAACCGATGTTATCATTTTTTATCTTTATTTAATATTCTTGCCTTTATTATTCCAACTCCAACATGACTTACTTCTCAGTACATATTATGCTGTAGCAGCAAATATTTACTGCAGCGGCCCTGATGGGTTTTCACCGTAACTCATATCTGACATTATCAACCACAATAGTAAACCCTTCACTGAAAACGGTATCCAAAACGGAGTAGTAGTTTTGGAGATAAATAGCAACATTGATTTGTACAAACTAGTGTTAACTGCAACGCCCCCTGATTACTAGTTGCCGTAACACCTATCTGAGAATATGCAACAACCAATTTCAAATATAGTATCACTGAAAACCGCATCGAAATCGGCCGAGCTGTTTTGGAGATAAATGGCAATATTGGTTTGTCTGAGAGTGTGCACCAACCAATCCCTATCTATTCCTCTCAATCTATTTGCTTTTATCTATTTATCAGAAAAATTGTTTTCGTAATTATGGTCTTGAGATATACAGGTATTGACTTTGATTTATAAGTGCTTACCTACTTTAATTAAAATGACAGGTAAGTAGTTGTTGGAATTACTTGATTGTGAGATTGTGACTCATTATAAGATGACTCAATAGCAATACATGCTAATACTACACGCTAACTCGTATTATTTATATCTTTAAACAACATACCTATTTAGATAAGATCACCTAGGTACACAACACCTATATAGAACACCTAGATAGGGTTATATATATATTTTACATCAACTTAGCCCATGGACGAAGAAAAGGAGCCGAACATTCTGAAGGATGAAATCAGAGCGGCTATAAACCACCTGAAAAATGGTAAAGCCATAGGAGAGGATTCAATCCCTATTGAAACCATAAAAGCTTTGGGTGAATATGGAGTCCAAATCTTCTATGTGCTGTATAACAAGATATGGCAAACAGGTATCTGGCCGCATGAATGGGCTCACAGCGTCTTTGTCCCACTTCATAAAAAGGGGTCAACAAAACTCTGCAGCAACTATCGCCTTATTGCGCTTATACCACACGCAAGTAAAATATTGTTGCATATCATCAACGAGCGCCTCAAGTTCTATCTATCTAAGGAGATAGCTCCTGAGCAAGCAGGTTTTTGTGAAAGGTAAAGGTACCAGGGAGCAGATACTCATAGTTCGACAAATAATTGAGAAATCTCGGGAATACAACAAAGTAACTTACATCTGATTTGTGGATTTCTCAAAGGCCTTCGACTCCGTAAAATGGCCTAAACTTTGGGATACTCTGCTGAAAATGGGCACACCAAAACACCTTGTACATCTGCTCAGGTGCCTCTATGAAAGCAGTACAGCGTCCGTAAGAACAGATGACAAGCTTTCCGACCAATTTCATCCTAGAGCCGGGGTTCGTCAAGGATGCATTATCTCCCCTCTACTATTCAACATCTACACAGAGTTAAAAATGAGAACCACCCTCGAGAACTGGTCCGATGGAATCGCGATCGGTGGTCTGAAAATCTCAAACTTGCAATATGCAGACGATACCACCTTGTTCACTACGAGTGTCACACTTATGGAAGAACTCCTTCGCAAGTTGGAAAGTGTCAGTCTCGATTTTGGCCTCAAAATAAATAGAAGCAACACAAAAGTCATGATTGTTGACCGCATTAATAACAACTCGCCAGAAATCACCCAAATCGCAAACTGCCAAGTGGTCCAATCGTATGTCTACTTAGGAGCCTTAATTTCGAATAACGGTGGGTGTATCGACGAAATTAAGCGTCGCATGGCTCTCTCCAGATCTGCAATGGAAAAGCTGCAAAAAATATGGAGAAATCGAAATATTACTAAAGCCACTAAGACCCGGCTAGTCCGAGCGCTAGTATTCTCCATATTCCTTTACGCTGCCGAGACATGGACCCTCCGAGAAAGTGAGAAGAAGAAGATAGATGTTCTCGAGATGTGGTGCTGGCGCAAAATGCTAAGAGTTTCTTGGAACGACTTTCGAACCAACAACTCTATTCGTGAGGAACTCGGCATCAAGCAGCGTTTGTCCTCCATCGTACAAGCACGCATTCTCACTTTCTTCGGGCATATCTCTAGACGGGATGATAGTCGGTCGATAGAACATTTAGTGGTCCACGGCAGAGTAGAGGGCACTAGAGGACGCGGCAGATCACCGAGAAGATGGACTGACCAAGTCAGAGACGTGTTGAACGAACCTCTGCATCAATGCACGAAGAAAGCAGCTGTAAGAAAGGAGTGGAGACGTTTAGTTAAGCGTGCCACAACCCTCCAATGACGACCACGACCGTTCTGCCAAGAACGTAACGACTAAGAAGAAGAATTATCACTAACAGTCCCTGTCCTCACACTTATTAACAAACTAACCAACTAGTATTCTAACACCATCTAGGTACTAACTGGACTTACCATGCTAGTCCCTTTGAGTCTAGTTCTAGTTCGGTCACAGTTGTTATGAGTGGCAGCGGAAGGGTGGTGCTGCATGCTCGTTTGCTATAATAATTCTATAAATAAAGGCGCGTGCCTAGGGGCGCGACGTTTTAAGTTGCGTTACGTTGCGGAAATATTGTGTCCACATTAGGATTCCCAGTGTCGTAGGCTCGTAGGTAAGTACACACAAGGAAGTACACCATGTATCGTAAGTCCCTGTGTAAGTCAAAGATCATGGTCCAATGTGGCAAAGTAGGCGACTAAATAAATTTCAGAGCACTTTTTTCGAAGTTTTGGTGATTCTTAATATCCATGGAAGATATCGCCATACCAGACCTTACACAAGGAATCGTAGTCGGGTGTACCTAAGTGAGGGATTACTGAAAACTACAAGTCATACCTATTAAATTAACAACATATAAATTAACTTTTTTTAAAAGCCGACCTCAAAATCGATAAGTAGAGATAATTAAAAAAAGTAGGTACTTGTCAGATTTCGTTCAAATTTATATGGAACCAGACGACAAACACCAGCATTCGAATAAAAAAAGAATTGTAATACATAAGAAAATCACACAAATTGAGAAAGTCCTGCTTTTTGCAGGCGGTTAAAATATACAATAGAAACTGGACGTGAGCATAGCAACGGAGGAAAATGACCATTAGAAAATGAAGTAGGTATGTGCCTAGAAAACAAAGACCGTTATCTATATATTATGGGTTTCTTTCATTTCTCCTCCCTTTTTCTTGGCCGACTACGCATCGATTAATCCTTTGGTTCTTCTACTAATGTTTCTCTAGCGTCGTCTAGCTGACTAGACGTTTGCCTCCTACACCTAATAAAAGTTCATCAGCAGTTCAAAAACATATTGAATTACTACATAATTAATGGTTTACAACAACTCATTGCATTGGAAAATGAAAGTTTGAACCAGAAAGATGCAATGAGCCCATATCCCTTATTCAAACAATTGTAATGAAAGTAAACATGCGTGTAGGAAATCGTTTTAATTCTTATAAAAATGGGACTGTCGCTTCTAAATACTTTGGTACATCGTTTGATCGCCGTCTTCGAGTACATACTAGCTTCAAGGCGTTTCACTGTTACGCAACTACGCGAGCGTGTATTTCGCAACGATTGGTGTCACCACCATAGCAAAGAACGCCATGGTTATGTCGATGGCAGAGTGAAAGGCACCGTTCGTGTTGCATTTGTCTCCTTCACACTCGTGGCAGTTGAGTAGTTTTACAATGTCTGTATGGGACGCGTGAGCTTGCCGAATGTCAGCGCAGGAACCTCTTTCGGAAGCACATCCACGAATGTACCATGGTTTTTTCATATCTGAAATAAGTTTTTTAATATAAGTAAAACACTGTGCCATCGCTGTATGAAACACATCCAGATAGTTTCGCAGTAGTTAGGTACCTTTACAATTTTCATAGGGGCATTAGGTTTACAAACTGTTGTATTGTCTAAATACTAACAATATTATAGTTTAGGTACATTACATTTAACATAAAGTGCATCACTTAGGTACCTACTCATACGACTTATACTACTAATACTTTAATCAAATCCACTATGCAAACAATGAATAACGCCTGATAAAGTGTATAAGCACGCATTTGCAATATGCGATAAAATAGGATTCTCATATTATTACTTATTACTGTTTATTAAACTCTTGCGTCATATTGCGTTGTATTCTTGTATTGTGTGAAAAGATAAACTTTGTCAACAAAAGTTAAAAAAAAATTTTAGTCTCAAGATAAATCAATCAGGTTCAAATGATTATTTCCTAACTAATTAAGTACTACGTCAAAGTTAAACTAATCAATGATTAATTAGTGTCACACCACTTGGTGTCACAAAAACCACTACCGCCATCTATTAGCACAGTTTGGCAACCCTGGCGTGTGACACTTACGTTTGTACTGTTCTGCATAAACTACACATTTGCCTTGCTTCGCTGGGTCTAGTGAATAAGGACACAGCTTTGAAGCAGTGTTCGGCAGAACATTAGGGCAATCGGTGCACGCGTAGCACTCAACCGTGTTCACAGGAAACGGACTCGGTGGCGGCTGCACGGGCCGGGAGTTTGCAGAAGCCGCAGCCATTCCGAAACGGTCTTCCTCAGCCTGTTGTTCGATTTGAACATCTTCCTTTGCACGAGGGTGTTCTGAATAAAAATAAAAAACAATAATTTCCCTATATTTCAAAAATTTCAATTTTTATGGATGTTAAAAATGTGTTCGCTATAAAATTTTATAGGTAATAGAGTAAATAATAAGTAAACAAATTCAATAAATTAAACTAGAATGAACTATTACTTAAAAAGCAGACGAATATGTTATGACCACTTTTTGTATTGTTATTTTAAAGATGTGTGAAGTGTGAATATTTGCTCCCTTATTACTTGTGTTTACTGTGAATCTCTTCAAATTCGACAATTAACGAGATTTTTATTATTATTATTTTCAACTAGAAATTGCTCTTGCTTCGCGTGGAAAACAAATACTTTCAGTCGAAAATATATTTAAATGGTTAAGATCTATTGAATTTACAAATCTCATTACCTTTTTCTTTTATCGATTGATATAAAAAAATTAAGTGTTACCCCAAGATTACTAAAATTGATTTATAATAACCGCATCAAGGTCGAGTAAGTATAGAGCTTGATATTAGCAGGCACAAATGCACAGACAAATTGACCATTACAATATAATGCGAAGCACAATCATTAAACGATTTCTGTGCATTGGAGATATTCGAAAGAAACTTTTGTAATAGGTCACACAAGAACGATTTTTTGAAGTTTTTTCTGATTGTTTGTGCAAATATCATAAACGACTGAATCAACATATTTTTCTTCTTTTCCCTCAAAAAATATTATGAAATATATACTTAATGTATGTATAACTTTCACAGTATAAAATATCACGTGCGTATTAAATTAACAGATTACCTATTAAATACAGAAAAACATAGAATACCTTTAATTGGTTCTGCTAAACTGTGAAGGCCGACAACAGTAGATATTGCGATCAATACAGCAACGAATTTCATCTTGTTTCCTACCTCGTGACTATTGGCTAAGACCGTTCGTTTCTGGTCCAAATATTATAATATAGAGACAGATTATCGTCATTGTACATAAATCAGTAGATTCAATATGCTCGACTGACCCTGAAGATATGCACTCAGCGGACCAAAACGTAACGATTTGTGACGCGTAAATGTTTTGTTTGGACAATAGTAGCGAAAATTTAATTAAGGAAAACTCCACAAAGTTATAATGGTTAGAAGCATTCAAATTATCGAGCTCATTGAAGTTCAAACACAATAGTACCTAGTTCTTTAACATTAAGTACAGTTTTATAGTAATTATCTACTTACTTTCAATTTGGTGAATATTAAATTTTTCTCGTACATTTTCACCCCATGATGCTTTTGAAGAAGGTACATAATCAAGAATGGTGTATTTTTTACTCCTGAGTGTCATATTAAGAACATAAAAGCTTAGAAACACTTCTGTTCTCATTGAGAGTTTCGCTAAGCGTTGTTATTATTATTAGTGTTAATTACGTGTTATGATAGGTTATGTTCCAGTTGGATATTAGGGACTTAATCTTATTTTTCTTTTTTTTAAAGTTATCATTCTATGCTTTAAAAATAAGATTATTAAAATTCATTAAATTTTTGCAAGGTATTTATTAACACAATTCTTTTGAAGAATTTCACGGAGGTAGCATTCAAGTAAAAGTTGCTGCAGGCACTTTCAAGTGTCACACGTACCAAAACCACATTAGGTAGGGTACTTACAAAATGTATTGCTAGTGGTTGCCAAACTTAGATTTCTGAAGGTGTGCCTTTAGATACAACGTGTTACATCTAAATTCATAATTTTAATAACAGTACAATATTTAGTAAATAAATTAATTAACACTTAACGTTATTATAACATTAAATTAAATGCTTAATATTATGGCTAGTAACAAGGGTGTTATGGCAATGCTTGACATCGCAGCAGAATTGCACAAATTCCCTTGGCAAACTTCGCAGCGTTTTGTAGCGCCCGTAAAGTTGCCACCAATCACTTCTTGACACCGGAGGTCATTGTTCCCCGACTCGAAGGAACAGCCCCGGACTACTATAGTTTTATCGTTTTCTGAAAAATAAAGGTTCGTATTAAAATAAATAATCATTTAGTCATCCTACCGATCTGCGTGATGTGGGTGATACACATAAAAAACAAATGGTGGACTTCAAATAAGAAGGGGGTTCTCAATTCGACTGTATTTTTATGTGTTACTTTGTGTAAATAATAACTTTGTACTGGGTGAACTGATATTGATACTTCATTTTTTATTCGAAAAGTAGTCTGTTCGGTCTGGTCCCATATAACAATTAACATAATTAACCATTAACATTGAACAACATCTGGCGAGTAGTTTATCGGTACAGGAAAACAATTCAGGTACATACATTTTTACCATCTGTATGAGAGCCCATAATTATGTAATTTTGCACACACTAACCACCCAACTACTAACCACCCTCGTCGCTTCAAAGATATCGGTGTCTTCGGTATCCGCGGTCGACCGCGGGCCGAGTTTTGACGATCACGGTCGTAGCGTGTATAGCCAGCTTTAAAGCCCCGTCAGTGGCGTAGTAGTAGTAAATATGCGTGGTGTGTTACATTACAGTATTGGTATATGTAAATGTTATCTGTTGAAACATTCTTACCAACAAACGAGGTAACAACACATCGTGTATCTGATGATTTGCTACTTTTTATTTCTCTGAGAGTCCTCAAGAGAGCCCTTCTTGATCCTCCATCGTCTGACATCTGTAAATTTAATTTACATAAGTTTGATTTAAAATTCGATGCTGCGCCAACTGGATAGTAGCATAGAACCACTTAACTACATAGTTAAAAACTAAATTGCTAGTCAATTTCCAAATTAGACCTATGCTTAGCAATGTGTTTAATATTCGAGACGAAAATAATATCAATGTGGGAAAATTAATAAACGTGGGATACATGCACGTAGGTACCCTGGTACCCAGCTCTGATGCACAAAGCACCAATCTACTTCCTGATCCTGGGGGGATTGGATTTTTGGCACTTTTTTACGGGTCAAGGAGGGGGTAACTTCCACTCATCTGACAGAATAGTCTAAGATCTGAATCTACATCGACATTCACCGGGTTGATAAGAGAATCAAACTTATTTTATATTAAATTTCGTATATTAGAACATATATTAAAAATGGGTTGACAACAAAAATCCTGGACAGAATATTTTTAATTATTTTTTAAAAAATGATTTTTCATAAAATGTTGCATGATGAAAATAATAATAAAATTTTATAATGGACTTTAAGTATAGAACATATAGAATGTGCAGACGTAGGGTAGACTATTATTTACCTGGACGAACTATTGGGTAGACAGGTATAAACAGGTAGGTATGTCAATACTAGTTACTTTCACTCGATTTGATAATAGAAACATTTTTTTATCAGCATAAGCGCTGTTTTATTCTGAACACGATGATATAGGGTAGACTGCAAAAAATTCGGTCCTAATAGGGGTATACAAATTTAAAAGATTTCAATTTCAACGCGTCCGGAAATGAGTGACAGAGAGATCCGAGGTAAGTATACCGTGTGATAATAAAGGGCCGAATATTGCTGTTGGGTCTGTAATAGGCATATTACACCATCCTAAATTTAGTCACCTAAATCTGGAGGGCTACTACGAAATCCGAACTACTAACAACGTACGAAGTTCGATTTCTAAACCTCACACGTCAGTTTCATACAATACAATTTTCTTAAACGAAACGAAAGTGATGTTTCGAATTCGGTTGTTCGTAGTTCGGATTTCGTAGTAGCCTCCTGATTTAGATGAGGAAGGTGTAATAAGCCTATAAGGATCGTGAATATAAGAAAGTGCGCATGCTCGGTATGTAAACTATATGGAGAGTAGAGGTACCCCTTCTACCCTCCATATTGTAAACAGTGCATGTTATGTTGGAGCAACTGTCATATGAAAATTTTATTATTATCTTCATCATGCAACATTTTATGAAAAATCATTATTTAAAAAATAATTAAAAATATTCTGTCCAGGATTTTTGTTGTCAACCCATTTTTAATATATTTTCTAATATACGAAAGGAGATGTTTCAGAAATGTATGGCACCGGGGCGGGTACACTGTACATTCAGTAGGAAGTAGGACATATTATTTGAAAGCTTTCCATATCATCCAAATTCTCGATTTCACCTTAGTTTGGCGACAATAATTCAATTTATAGGGAATATATTGTAACCATAGAGTTAGATTGTAACACTGAGACAGTATGGTGGACAAATCGACTGCTGATGACGTTGATAAACTTGATTTATTCTAATGTCATATTAGGAGTGTCAACATGACGTGTCAATGTCAAATGCATAGTCAAATATAAGCCCTACCATAGATTAATATAGTATACTGAGCCCTACGATCTTTTTGGATTTGGTTTGTTGGATCTATCTTTTAATATTAACATTATTAAGCGTATCTTATCTAATTAAACGGTGCAATTCGTCGCTTCGATTAATCCGAAGAAAATCGCAATGTCTGAGGTGTAAACACAACATAAAGTAGGGACCTTTTATAATATAAAGTAAGAGAAAGGTATAACTAAATAAAGGCGAGTGCTGTATGGGTACAAGGTATAGAAGAATGATAAAATAAAAATTATTTGCAGATTTGCAGAAATCACCGAAACAGTATGAGCAGAAGGCAAAGCAAATGAGCATCTTATTGAAAATTCAACCTACATAAAGATGCCAATGCATATTTAAATAAGTATGAACCTAAAGTGAAGCTGGATAATTGTGTGGCATAAATGAAGATTTGTCTTATCAGAGATTATAACCCAAAGCAGTTGCAATTTCTGTATTTAAATATTTTAGATATGACAGAAGTAAATAAAAAACAGCATATTATTTATTCTCATTTTATTTTTTCCATTTTAATCAGCCCAGCATTCCAATCACAAGCAAAATCGTAAAAACAAAGCCGTAGGTAGATAATATGCACTTGATCACTAATATCGCTATAACACTGATGTTATTCACTCCAAAGAAACACTCGGAAATCTCGGAATGCCGAAAAATTATTGTAACCTCAGATTGTAACTTGCATCGTAAACTTCAAAGCACATTATTTTACAGTACAGATAACACAGATACAGTACAGATATCACAGACAACAGACAAGTTTATATTTATTTTGACAGTTCTCTATTTCGGAGCCATGGAACCGAAAATGTTGTCGTGTGTAAAAATATTTTGTTGAAAATAATTTCTCTGCAGAGAACAGCTCATTTAATAATGTTTTTGATATTTTTCCGTGAATCAGTATATTTTTCTCTTTTTATGCTACAATGTACAAAGTCGCCGCCCAAAAAGAAACATCTCCTTTATTATAAAATAAGTTTGATTCTCTTTTCAACCCGGTGAATGTCGATTTAGATTCGGATCTTCTACTAGAAGAATTTGGTGAGCTATGGCAAAATGGCACATAGATACATACAAGATTTTCGTCCTTTTTTTTAAAGTAGAGGCGTGTGCAGGATTCGTAGCCAGATTCCCCCCGTTTAAACCGGTTTAAACTGGAACCACTCCGCAATCAATGTTAGTACGCCGCGGCGCCGATGCAATCCCCGTGTGCAATTGGCGTTTCCAATGTGCAAAGACTAGCTCTTACCCGTTGCTACGTCCGGTCAATGGCAATAAACAATGAGCTTATATCATACATGACCCATTTTGTATTTGGACAAATAGGTACCACAGGTTAAGGATGGAATTAAGGAATGTTAGGATTAAGATGAAACATGCACAATTGTTTAAGTTAGACGTTCAGAAATTCAACTGCGAAAACCGTTAAATATTAAATAGCGTCGAAAACTATTAAATTTTGTACACAGAACGTACCAAAATGTGGCGATCTATTCAATTCTATACACGAAATGTGCCAAAAATGTGTGAAACTATTCAATTTTGCGTACAGAATGTGGTGAACAATTCAATCGAGACACTGTTGAAGCGTTATAAATTAGCAGCAATGGGGCCCTGACGAAAATTTAAAAAATGTTACTTTTGACTTCTAATGGCCCTGTGAAGAACCTTCATACATTTTAATTTTCTCAAATATCTCCATGAGTTACATTTCTATTATACATATATATTCAAATTATTGTCTATTGAGTGGTAGATAAACTCTTGAATTGTACACAGGCAATGAATTATTATGAATAATTAAACTTACCTCTAGTTTGTTTTCAGGGTCTACCGGTAAATTAACGTTTTTATCTTCGGGTATTATTATATCTGTTGATGATGAATCGGTCGTATAGGCAACTGTAGTTGAAGCCTCTGTTGTTGATAAATCGGTCGTAGGATTAACTGTAGTTGACGCGTCTGTTGTTGATGAATCGGTCGTAGGAGTAACTGTACTTGGCGCGTCTGTTATTGATGACTCGGTCGTAGGAGTAACTGTAGTTGACGCGTCTGTTGTTGATGAATCGGTCGTAGGAGTAACTGTAGTTGATGCGTCTGTTATTGATGACTCAGCCGTAGGAGTAACTGTAGTTGACGCCTCTGTTGTTGATGATTGGGTCGTAGGAGTAACTGTAGTTGACGCGTCTGTTGTTGATGACTCAGTTGTAGGAGTAATTGTACTTGACGCGTCTGTTGTTGATGAATCGGTCGTAAGAGTAACTGTAGTGGACGCGTCTGTTGTTGATGAATCGGTTGCAGGAGTGATTGTCGTTGGAGTAGTTGTAGTAGCATTCGTTATTGAGGTGGTAGTCGTTATTGTGGCAGTTGTTGTTGTATCCGTTATTGGCCCATTTGTTGGTGATGATGTTGGTAGTACAGCAGTAGGGATAGTTTCTGTGACAGTTGTTGATTCTGTTGTTGGCAAAGGAGCATTTGTTGTTGATGTTGTCGTAGGTGTATTAGTACTCGTTGTCGTTGGTTCTCCTGTTGTTGATTCTAATGTTGTTAGTTCTGATGTTGTTGTGTCAAGTGTTGATGGGTCGTCAGTTGGAGGCACGTCTGTTGGTGTTGGCCTTATGCAAGTTTGTTGTTGAGATTCATCCACGGTATCACAACCTCTACAAACGTAGCATCGAACATCTTCCGCTGTAAATATTCAAAAGGAGTTTGTTACAATTTGTAATCAAGTCAGAAAAAAATTTAACATTTTTAATGAATTCAAAAAATTACAAAGATTACAGCTGTTAAGCTGCAATCGATTTTTTTATTTGTTATGGCAGTGGTTTGAATTAATTTAGTTTAGAGGCTCAAGCTTTATCTATATCTATATATATAAAAGCGAAAGGTCACTGACTGACTGACTCACTCACTCATCACAAAATCTCAGAAACCGCTGAACGTATTGAGATGAAATTTGGCAGGGTAGTAGTTTATAGTTAGAAGAGATCCGCTAAGAACGGATTTTTTTATATTCCACCCCTAAGGGGGTCTAATAGGGGTTCAAAGTTTGTATGAAAGTCCGTCAATTGTAAACCAGGTGTTATGAAAATTGGTGTTTAGAATTATGAAAAAAAATAATGAAAAACCTGTATCAAAGTTTTTTAAAAAATCATCCCTAAATGGGTAAAATAGGGGTTGAAAAGTTATAAAAAAAGTTTGTCTCTTTGTACACGCTTATCTCCGGATCGGCTGAACGGATTTTAATGGAACTTTTACTGAGAGATTCGGAAGGTTTTGAAGCAACATATAGGCTACTTTTTATCCAGAAATTCCCGCGGGATCAGGATTTACGCGGGAAAAACTCTTATGCGCCAAATCGCGGGCTTATATTTTTATGGACTTTCACTGGAAGATAGAGGAGATTGTGGACCAACATATTTATAGGCTATTTTTTATCCCGAAATTCCCGCGGGATCAGGATACACGCGGGAAAAACACCTTCGCGCCAAGTCGTGGGCTTAGATTTTTTTATTTATGGGACTATCACTGGGAGATAAAGGAGGTTATGGAGCAACATATATTTTTATCCCAGAATTCCCGCGGGATCGACGTTCACGCGGGAAAAGCTCCTATTCGCGAATGAACTCGCGAGCTCAAATGGGGCTTTTACTGGGAGGTAGTGGAAGTTGTGGAATGTTATATATAAGCCACTATTTATCCTAGAATTCTCGCGGGATCGGGATTCACGCAGGAAAAACTTTGTGACATACTGAGTTCCACGCGGGCGGAGCCGCGGGCGGAAAGCTAGTAATTATATAAAACTCTTGCGTTACTGAGTGACTGACAGACAACGCACAGCCGAAGCTACTGAACGGAAGAAGCTGAAAGGAGACCAGCAACTTTCTTAAGGACCTTTGGGCCTGGAATATGAACATGCATGAGACATCGCTTTTTAGATCGCGGATATTGTTACCACATTGTACGTATTCCGTTTTTGCGGAAAATTATGGGAATAATGAAATATAGTCGTCTTACGCGCCGCGCACACATAGTATCTACTTTAGTCTTTTAATATTTTAATGATACATATAATGTAACTAGATTTTTAAATATGAAATGGATGTATTAAAATATGCAAGATTATTTGAGGGTATTGAACAAGCTGTTCGCTCCAGGCTCAAATCTGATGTTCTTCTTTTGCATATACGAGTATTTTCCTTGGGCAGTGTAGGGGAGCACTAAGAGAGGATTTTTCAATTCATCCCCTAAGTGGGTGAAATAGAGGTGTGAAGTTAAAACGAATTTCACGCCGGCAAAGTCGCTGGCGAAAGCTAGTAAAATATAAGTGCTTAGATTAAAACGTGTTGACATAGATGTATTTATGAGAGAGACATTTTGAACCCCAGTGCTAAGCTTACGATCTCTATTGTTCTTAATGTAATTGTTAGTGTCTACTGAAATTAATAAATAAATAAAAAATAAATAAATAAACCCCAAATGTTTCAAATGATTAAAGTACGAAGTCGAAGCTATAGGATTGTTGACTTATTTTAAAATTTGATTTTATTTTAAACAACGTATTGGTAAACAAGAAATATTATAAATAAATTATAATGAATGTCACATGAATTTCACTAAAGTCAACAGCAAAAATAATAGACGCAATTATAAATTGGACAGATTGAAATTATGTTAAAAGGGTGATTCTATGAGTTCGTGTAAATCGGAGGAAAAACAGAGAATTTTTTAGATTTTAAAAATAGGGCGCTAGGATCAAAATATACGAAGAGTTATGCAATTTCACCATTTTTAAACAAATTGCACCAATAACTTTTGGAGTTATAGACCTTTGAAATTTTATGCTGAGGATGGTAATGACCAATCATCTGATGGTAACGATTATGGAGTAGAGAGTAGTGATTGAAGCCTTTTGGTAATGATTAATTGTTCATGAAATAAAAAAAATTGGTTGCCTGTAAAGTCGGTATACGGGCGAAAGTTTTACGTGACAACGACTTTGAGTGGTAAAATAATTTTAATGTGAATATTCATTAGTATAGTAGGAAGAAGGATGAAATAATAGTAACAATTTAAAACATTTATTTATACTGTCTAACCGTCATGTGAAGGCGGAAGCAATTTAAGTTTAATGTTTTATTTTTGTTAAATAGTTCCTCACTTGTAAACAAGATGGCATTGTACCAATTTGTGAAACGCGCTAACGAGTGTAACGTGGAGTTTATACAAGAGAAAAATTTGTAAAGGGCAATGTGTCGACTTCTTTGGTTTTATAATAAACTGCTATTTTGGGTTTGGAAGCAGTTGTGGTTATTTGTGAAGTTGACCCTGCGTTCCCGTATCTTCATGGGGTAAACATATACAAAGAATTATATTTAAAACATTGTAACACCATCCGCCATCTAGCGCTGCTAACCGTTAGACCATTAACCATTAGTCACAACTAAGTGAGGTAACAAACTAGATTACTCTACTTAACCAGAGATGGCGCTGTACCATTTTCTGAAACACGCCAACGTGTGTACGCCGTAGCTACTATAAGTAACGTGAGCGGAGCTACTAACGCAGTTTCTTGAAGTGCCACCCGGCAAACCAATTTATAAGACGTTGTCACGTCAAAAAGCAAGTTTTTTTTTAATGTCCTGGAGTCCTGGCGCTCCGGGAATACCTCAGAAAGAAGTTTATAAAAAAACGATAGTGAGAGTTAAAACTCAGGTACTCCACGAATCCAATAAATTTGGACAGAACTTCAATCTTTGGCGAGTGGCGTGAAAATCGGAGGGTGAAGAAGGAAGCACCAAATCACCTATCTATTTATTGTCTGCAGCGATATCTGCGCTGACGCAGCGCTGACAACTCAGCGTCTCTGACATTTTAGAGACACCAGTCTTTCCACTATCTGGATTGTGTCTACACAGGTACGGATAACATTCTTAACATATGTGTCTACACAGCGCACAGCGGCAACCAGGAGATAATTATTTTGTTTGAATATCTTAACGTGGTTGCGGATGAAACATTACATCAATGCCCTACTACGCAGCTAGTCTTTCTGAGGGACTTCAACGCATGTCATTGAGACTGGTTGTTCCCATACCAGACGACTGACCATGCTAGAAGAGAAGCGTTGAATTTTGCCACATGTCTTGGGCTGTCGCAGCTGGTAATGCAAGCGACTCGGGTGCCCGTTATCGATGGTCACACAGTCGATTGCCTGGACCTTCTGCTAACACCTGATCCAGACAGGTATACAGTTGAGGTTTGTTCCGCACTGGCTACTCTTTCCTTACAATCATCTGGAGGTGTTCGGCGATTAAGGCGTTACAAATTAGCAGATTGTTAAGGGATGCGGCACTTTTTCGCATCTAATCCTTGGGCGAGGTCTGCGTTTCTTCTTGATCCGTCAAGTTGCGCGGATGTTATAGCCAATAGGGTGCGTCAAGCCATAAAGTACTTCATACCATTCTCTGTCGCGCTTAAAGGTGGCAAAACTCCATCCATCTCATCCATCCATCAGCCTTTTTGCGTCTACTGCTAGACATACGCCTCCCCTTAGTTGTGCCACTCAAACCGGTCCCTCTGCCTTGTGAATCCAGCGGATGCCCGCTATCTTCTTCGGGTCGTCAAACCACCTGGTCAGGGGGCATACTATGCTCCTTTTTCCGAGACGGGGCCTACATTCAAGGAACTTTCTTCCCCAACGGTTAACGGTCCTTCTAACTATATGGCTAGCCCATTGCCATTTCAACCGGCTATTTCTCTGGGCTATGTCGATTACTCGTCTTCGTTTGCGGATATCAGTATTTCTGATTCGATCACGTAGAGAAATAACGAGATAACCTTTCCATAGTCCGCTGAGTGACTTTGAACTTGTGTATTAGGCCAATAGTGAAACACCAAGTCACGGAGCCATATGTCATCGCTGGCAAAACACACTTTTCGAATATCTTCGTCTCCAGGCACTGATGTATTTTGGATGACAAGATGTGACGTAATTTCCCGAACGCAGCCCATCCGAGTTGGATTCTACAAGTGACTTCTTTCTCGAAGTTGGACTTACCCGTTTGGATCACTTGTTCCAGGTAAATATAATCATCAACAACTTCGAGAGCAGCGCCATCAATAACAACTGGTACAGGTGTGACATGGACATTCGACATGATTTTCGTCTTTTCCATGTTCATCTTAAGACCCGTTGTACGGCGCTGTTCGAGTTCCCGAGCATAGTACTAAGTTCTTTCATGGAACTCGCCAGAATTACATATATAAAATATGATATGTATTCGCCATTGCTGTTAATGCCACTACTAATGTTACCTACCTACTAATGTGTACCTACTCTGATGAACAATTTATTAACTCGATATTCCGATGGTCAATCCGGCACCGCTGGAAAATTTAGTACCGGCCAGGTCTCGATAGCATCGAAGGTTTTCTCATAGTCGGCATAGTCCTCATGCGTTACATATAGCGGCATAGTATGCTCATCGGTTTTCTCTATAATCTACCGTAACGTATGAATGTGGTCTATGGTACTGTAGCCTTTACGGAATCCTGCTTGTTCAGGAGGCTGGAAGTGATCAAGCCTGCGTTCAATACGATTAAACGGCGGCAAAACTCGTCCATGGTTTATAACCGAATGTGCTCAAGCTGAGAAGCTCAAACACTCGGCGTATCTTGCCTTGATTGATGCTTGACACCGCAAAGCTACGGATATCAGATCCAAGAAGAAAGTCTTTAACCTAGTCGCCAAGTCCTGCAAGTAGGCATTACAGAAAGCTAGTAACAATCACATTAGGCATATCCGCGCAAAACTCTCGGCCCGATCTTCTGGCAGTAGAGATTTTTAGTCATGGCTTAAAAGGTCGAAGCTAATTTCTGTAAACCTACGCTGCCTCCATTAGTAAATCCAGATGCCCTCCTTGCCATTTATTTTTCTTCTTAAGTTTTCCTATTTTTTCCTTTTACCATTTCAATATCTGTAAGTATATTCGTTTTAGTATTTGTGCTGTGATTATGACGATTGTGATGATGTATAGATAATAGTTACCTAATATAAGACAAAAAATAATCCAAGTTTTATTTTATCACTACCCTCAATTTGTGATCATTACCTTCATATTAAAAACTGATGGTAAATGAAGGCAATGACACTGAGAGTAGTGACCTTTTGCATTATTTTTATTTATAGCCACGTAATTACAGAAGCATTTATTTTAAAACAAATAACTATAATATTAGACCCCATAAGTGTTGCGTTAAAAAATAAAATAAGCATTAAAACCAATCGCTTACTGTGAAACTTAGACGACGGTAACGATGAAAATTCCGTGACTAGTACAGCCTTTTTGACGACAAAATAAAGTTTTTTCCTTCAACGCCAATGCGCTTCCACCCACTGGTAAGTCTCTTGGCCGACTGAATAGTGCGCGAATGTGAATTACTAGGAGTCACTGAATTAGTGTTTATACTTTTGGATATTTTATCAAATCAATTTTTGCTGAAGGAAAGGACCAAAATCCCGTGACAAAGTTTGTTTATTTTTTTTTGACTCAACTAATATGTTTGTATTTGTGAAAATTTATACCTCATAATGTATGTGTTAATATATAATTTTACCAAGTTTCTGAAATATCAACTTCACCAAAATATTGGCAGTGGAAGTGAAAAACATGTGATTGGGACACTGAAGGAGGTGACATTTCGACATGTTTTTGATTTTTTTTCATTATTAATTTATATAATTACGGGTTTATTCGACGTGCGAATTCTAGCTCAATGACAGATGCTTCGTTTAACATAAAAAAATGATGTAATATGTTAATACTTTTATTTCTACAACCCCGGACACCCGATTTGCACGAACTCGTAGAATCAGCCAAAACTCATTAATAATTTTAAGTCAACAGCAAAAATAATAGACGCAATTATAAATTGGACAGATTGAAATTATGTTAAAACTCATTAATAATTTTTATAATCTGGCCAATTGAATTGAACATGTGGGCTTGAATAAAAACACATCATTATTTTTATTTTTCCAACATTTTAAGTAAGTATTTCATGATACACATAAGTCCTATAAACATACTAGATACGATTTTTTATATTTTAATGAAATACATACTTATTACTCACCAGACGTAAATATGTTGACAAAAAGTACTGACACACTTATAATACACCAATAATTTATTTGAATCATTTCTAGTTAGCTTGTTAGTTTAGTTTTAAGTAGGTACATTAAACATGTAACGTGTCTAGTAACAATTGCACAAAGTAGTTAGCTCGTGTAGCTGAGCTTTTATTAACGTTCAATCGATCACCTTATCAGTGAAATCTAAGAGATAAAATGGCTCGGTAAGTAAAACAAATAATGGAATTGCATTAGATATCCAAATTCTGCGAAAGTAGAACTAAGTTTCATAATTCTTTTATCACTAATTCTTACGTTGTTATCGATCGAATTTAACGATTGGTAATGATAACTATGATTTCTAATCCAGACATTTATTATCATTTATCATTTGCAGACAGGTTTACACGCCAATCATTTGCAATGAGCGCTACAATAAATATTCTGATTAATTATAATATATTATAATTATTATAAGAAATAATGTCATTTTATTTCAAGTTGCAATAACATTATGTGAAAATTATTCGTTGCACATACATATGAAATGCAACCATCAAAATGTTACTGCAGTTAGGTAAACCTTTTATTTTTAAGTTACTTAAAAACAAAGGCAAAACAAAAAGTCTTCAAGTATCAGATTACAGTTTCAAAATCTAAACCTTTATTATTGACAACGTAAAGATATTGAAAATTTTAGCTATAATGCTAACCAAATTTAATTGATAGCAGATCTCAAATGGTCTTTAGAAATGATTCAGAAAATATAATTATAATTGGGTTCGAGTTGTCGCCGCATTTGAATTTATATTTAAGTATAGATATTCGCTGTCATTCTTCGGTCATTTATCATCCTCTCAATTATGTATCAGCCTATTTGTTGCTATGGTAACTTAACACGCTTTTGTTATTCCTACACCAGTAAAACAATCATAGATAAATGTAACATAAATTATGTCACGTCACGGTTGATATAATTAATCTAAAATCAATAATTCTTTGCAATCCCAGAGCTTATCTGATAGATAAAATTCTATGTTAACATCGTCAACACCTGACCGTCAAGTACCTGAATACCTGACGAAATTATTGTTATCCGTTTATTAGTCACTGAATATGATAGTAATATTAATCATAATAAGGGAAGGTCTACTTCGATAAGATTGATTTCGGATCGATATCCTTCATATCGATCCGAAATCAGTAGCGTATTTTCACATCTAATCAACAGGCCATTCGCCAAACAGACTTACATTCTCTGTGGCTATAATGCCGCATCAAGATAGGTACCTAGTAGGTATCTACTACCTTCTGTAGTAACTTAAGTCATCATTATCTCAACCCATCACGGCCCACTATGAATAGGAAGGTTAAAGCCATAGTCCACCAGGCTGGCTAAGTACGGATTGGCGGACTTCACTCTCATTTGAGTTATGCGAACTCTCTGGCAGGCAGGTTTCCTCACGATGATTTCTTTTACCGTTTGTGTGACAGTAAATGCTATAAGTAAAGTTATAAAGTAATTTAAGTAACGTAATTCAACATTACACTTATATAATGTATTTTTATACTTGTTGTTTTCTCTATCCGAAGGGTTGTCTGGAAAAGATCGCTACTCTAGCGATAGGTACCACTGTTCATGCGCTTGTTGTGTAGATATTCTGACTTGAATGTTAGCTGCTTAGTAAGTGGCAATTAATTTCTATTACGCCCATAATTTTGAAAGTTTAAGGAACAAGATTTGAACCCAGGCCCCCAAGGATAGAGACAGATTCTAAACTAAACAGATACATTCTATTAAACTTCGTTCGCGTTTATGGAAATCTTCTAAATCTTTTTTTTGCGTGCCACACAAATATGAATTTCCCGCTCCTGCAGAAAGACGAGGAGAATTTAAATTCCGTAAATAAAATTTGCCTAAAAACTAAATTTTACCGTAAGCACATGAATTTGATTTTAGCAATAAGTGGTAATTTCTTCCATATTCCCGGCTGCACGGGTATGGGATATCACTGATCCATACATTTAAACT